>CM060901.1:1022217133-1032217133 GCA_030737815.1 Allium fistulosum
TGACTGTTTCAACTTCTTCTTCTTGATTGCAAAGTACACATATGTTATCCACAATTATGAGCCTTAATCTCATATTATGTGCAATGGAGAATTTATTAGTTATTGCTCTACAAGTGCAGATTGACATCTGTGGATTGTTTATCTTATCCCACACAACTTTAGCTCAATTGACTGAAGCGCATGTTACTTTGATATTTTTCCAAGTTTGTTAAACATAAATTAGCTATTGTTTGTGTTTTTGCAGTACCAATAATCTTCATTTCTACCAGCATAGATTTTAACATTACCAATTCGGTGTTTAGATTTCTGGTATGAGGCAAAGTGTAACATTCCCACCTTCCACTACACCTAAAGTAGCAAGATATTGCATGCAGCTTAGTTAATAGGTTACTTCTATTAATCCATGGACCAAACCTTATTTTAGTAGTCTTCCCATCGATAATTCTTCTTTCTATAACATGTAAAGCCTTATGTCCTAACAATAACATGTATTTAGAAGTGTCAGAAAAATTATTACTGATGTCCCATTGTTTTTAACATATATATTGTGTAACCACTCACCACATAATCCTTGTTTATTTAGTACTTTATATATAAGTTTAATTCATGCTACTTCATTCATTTCTAAAATAATTTGTAGACCCAACCCATACCTCCTTTTACTTTAGGGGAACATACCATAGTCCATGGAATTTTTGCTATTTTACCTTTTCAGAGGAAGTTAGAGCATATATGTATAATTTTGTTAATAGTTGCCATTGTAAATTTGAAGCTTTCTGTCCAAATTGTATCATTGGATATATGCCTGTCCTTATTAGCTCTAACCTTCCTACAAGTGTTAATAGGTTGCATTTCCATCCTATAACCTTCTTTCTTATTTTATTTAAAAGCCTACTACATACTTCAACCATAATGTATTGTAAAAATAATGACACACCCAAGTATTTAATTGGAAGTTCACCCTCTTGTAGAGGAAAAATACTTAGAATTTCCCCTTTTGAGGCACACACACTTTACTGAACATAAGTCTAGTCTTTTTAGTGTTAATTTGCAAGCCAGCATATTTTACAGTTTTTGAAATATTTTCTTAACTGCCTGAGCACCATTTATATCTACTTTCATAAAAATAAGTATGTCTTCAATATGAATAGTATGTGTCAAGCTTTGGTATACATCATGAATTGCTTTAATTTGTCCACTAGCTACTTTTGAATCCAATTTGATACTTATATACTCCATTGCAATAGAGAAAAGATAGGGTGAAAGAGGGTCACCTTCCCTTATTCCTTTATTACTAAAAAAAGTACCCTATATGGAATACCTTAACGCAAAATGCCAAAATGTAGCGATCCGTAAATTTTTAATAATTTTATTTGAAATTTTGTGAAATTTTAAACAATAAAATTTTGGAATAAAAATTTGATATTTGGAATACGTCTATTTTAACATAGCAACGGGTAAATTTTCATCAAATAATACGGAAGTTTATGTTCTTATGTAATTCTATTTAAATTTAAATCAGTTAATATTTGATGACAATAAAATGTTTTCCGAACCTGAATAGTTTTCTACAATAAATTTGTAAATCATCTTCTGAGTGAGACGTCATAATTCGTTTCTCCAAATTTGGACTTCTATTGCTCCGTTTATCTTATTTTTGACAGATTTGCAGCATTTTTCGGTACCGATTATCGACTTTTGATAGGATGATCATACCACTGGTATTTGTATACCGTTTTGATCGTCGTATCGTGCTAATCTCCGCAGTATATTCGTTTGTGTGTTTTGAAATCCGGGAGATGGTGAGATCTACGGAACGATTTTCATATCGGTTCCGTATTGGACCTTTTTGCTTCCTTTGTTTTTCAATTACCAACCGTGTTATACCAACAGCCTATGCTTTTATTATTTTGAATTTAATTGATGACCTTTGGATTTCAATATTCCTACCGTTTCATATATTTCTGGTTCCAACATATTTCCATCATTCTGAAAATTTATATTTGAACAATTAAGCAAAGTTTATATTTCTTCCATGCAACCTAGCCACTTTCACCTTTCACCTGCCCTTACCCATTCCAGCCTCCTCCTTCCATCCTCATTAACCTCTCCCCACTTGCCTCGCACCTCCGCGAACAGCACATCATCACCCTTCCCAACACCCCTGGCACCGGCCCCTTGCCTTCTCCACCCATGCCGCCAACACCCCGCCATTGGCCGCCCTCCATGCTGAGCCATTCACCAACCCGTTTGCTTCCTTCCCTGCCTTCCACTAGCAGCCGCAAGCCTTTCCCACTCCATAGCCTACCCATCACCGAGCTGCTTGGCCTCCTATTTTGTGATTAAAGGTATGCATATATAATTCTAATATGTATATGTTTTGTTAGTATTTTTCAGGGTGTATATTTATATATATTTTTTGATTTGTAATATGCCGTGAGTTTATATATAGCTTTCAAATTAAATTCGCCGTTAGTATATATGTAAAGTGGGATTTTTTAGAAACCTGTATATATATATTTTAAGGTATATTTATACTATGTTTCTGGGTATTAGATAATATTTTTTGGGGTAGATAGATAGTGTTAATTTATTTTAAATTATACATAGAGTTTTAAATTTATAATATATATAGTATAAAGTTTTTATATATATTTATATATATTTGATTCAGATTTTGTAATCTTTCAGTAAAGTATATACATACTAGTGATATTTGTTTATACTATTAATATTATGATTTGTGAGTCCTATATGTATAAAATTATACGTGAAAGTTATATAAAGTTATTTTGTTTCTGTAAACATATAAGTTTGATTGTGAAGATAAAGCAAAGGTTTATTGATATTATATGTGCGTAAATGCTGATGTTATATATATGGTGATATGTTCTAGTTTATATAGTATAGAAGTGGAGAAATCTGGTTATATATATAGCATATAATTTATAATCTGTTATATATATAAAGTGTATAAAGTATAGGTCAGTATCTATTCTATGTAAAAAAAGTATATACCTATGTGAGTTGTGTACATATATGACAGTTTATCTATGCTGGTTTATATGTGTGATGATGTAACATATCTAGAATATTCTATTATATGTTTAGGGTACAGTTGCATATATACAATATAGATAGTATGGTATGGGTTTATATGTAAGTATAGGGGGGCATGGTTTTCAAAAAAAAAATTAGATATTGTATGCGTTAGGGATTTAATACTTGAATATATATATATATATATAGTTCAAATTATATCAATTGATTCTAATTGTTTCATCGATCCCTTATTATCAATTCTATCCATCGAATTCGTGTCAATTTTGCTTTGCTTTGGAATCTATGCTTGGATCAGTAACTCATTTCATTGTTTATCCTCTCTATTCTCGAAAGGTGAGCAATCACTCACGATTAATGTTCTTTTATTTATTAAATTTGATTTCAATTGAAACGCCAATTGAAATATGTTGTTGTTAGTTATTTACATTGATATATATATATATATATGCTGTTATCTATATCTGTTCACCTGTGACATCTGACATCATTATCTATTATTTATCACTGATGATATATGCATGTTACTGATTGTTATATTATTATCATATCTGTTATCACTCTGCAAGTTCCCTATTAGTATAGAATTCACTATGGGTTGAAATGATACATACCCGAACGATTTATAGAGTTGGAGAAAATCGTTATGGGTTTAAATGATAAACCTAAGCGATTTTCATTGAATTGAATTTGGGATTGCGGGTTGAAAAGATATATACCTGTATATATTTAAACTACGGATTGAAATGATAAATATCTGTATCACTTGACCATAGGGTAGAGAATTATATACAGACACCGTTGGTCTATATATAAATATTTTGAAAATGATTTCTATGGTTTTGAAAAGAAATATATGGTTTTAATAAATATTGATTTTAAAGATTTATTAAAGTTGATTTAATAAATTTGATATATAATATGTTTAAGTATTTATTTACTATATATATTTTCAAATATAGAGTTTATAATGATTCAGGTCAGAAAGATAAATTTGAAATTGATTTGAAATTATAATTATTTAAGAATTATACATAAATAATTTTGATTTGAAATTTATAAAAATTAAAATTTTAAAGATATGATTTTTAACTTGGATTTAATTAAAAATGACTTAAATGAATATTCCAAATTCATATAAATTTAAATGGGATATTTTTTTTATTTAAAATTTGTAAATTGAAGTTGTATTTAGATGTTATTGAAATGATTAAGTAAATATTTCAAAACTAAATAATAAGTAAAATGAATTTGGTATATATATGAAATTATGGAGTTTAGTTTTGAAATGTTGTATATTTAAAGCTTTGAAATATATTGAAATTTGGAATGGCTTATTTTATGGTTCAAATATGTATTTGAAATCGATATAATTTGAAATGGTTTATTAAGAAACTGAATTGAGTTGAAATTGATGAATTGAGATTGAATTAAAATTGAATTTTGGAATTTGAGTGGATTTGAATCGATTTGTGAAAGTTGAGGAAGCTATTTTATTATATAAAGTATTTTTAAACTATATCTAAAACTATTTATATTTTACTTTATAAATTATTTTAATATAAACTATTTTAATATAAATCATTTTTAATATAAATTATTTTATTATAAACTATTTTAACTTATAACTATTATATATAAACTATTTTATTTTATAAACTATTTTATTATATATACTAATTTTAATGTTTAAACTGTTTAAGAGGAAAGTGTTATGGATTCCAAAATGTTATGATTTCAAGCTATGATTTCAAAGGGTTATGAATTTCAAGGTTTTGATTTCCAAAGTGTTTTGATTTTTAAAAGACTATGATTTCGAAAGCGTTATAACTTTGGAAAGTGATATGATTTTTGGAAATGGATATATTTGAAGTGAAAATGATATTGTATTGATTTGGTTTTTTTCGAAATGAAAATGATATTTTGTTTTTGAAGTATAAACTATTTTGAAATGACTACGGTGTTATAATAACATTTGGTTGTTAAAGAGACCGGGATCGGATATGGGCATACTCTTTGTCGATACCGAAAACCACTTTAACAACTATGTACACGGTGGAGATTCCAGAATGAAGTAGGATGGTGGCGACGATCCTAAAGGTATATTTACGTGAACCCAACTCCCGTGAGATGGCATAAGGTGGCTAAAACAGGAGCGATTCCGGGCCAATGAGGTAGCTCCTCTTATCGGACACACTTCATCGTATGCCATTCTATTACTTTGTGATTGATTTGGTGCGCACCCATGATTCGGGAGTGTGGCTCGAGGTGGGCGATTGCTGCGGCTCTGCGTTACCACCAGTCCGGGTGCGTAATTGGTATATCTACCCTGGCATTGCCTTGTTGTGCCATGTCACCTACCCTAGCGTGCTTTACTACGAGTTTGATTTGTGTCGTACCTATAGAGTATCCTCTGGTAGCCCCAGTTTAAGGGGTATTACGGTACTGTATAGAATATTGGCACTCTAAAATGTGTTAAGGGGGATATGGGTAACGCCTTAACGCTATTTTAATACTTTACTTCAGACATATTGTAATAGCGTATATTACTACATAGTAGATAGTTTAACGGATCCTTAGAGGATGGTTATCCCAAACATCCTTTAAGTTACTTGTATTTCAGTTGATATTTCACTTGAGTTGGATTTATTGATATAAGAATGTTAATCCTCACTCGAGTGTTTTGTGTTTTGCTTTACGCTCGGGTCAGACTGAGTGATATAGCATTCGGGACTCACCTTTGGAGTTGGAGCTTCGCTTGGATATCCAGCTACATCTATTCAGCTTGTTGTTATTCAGTTGATTCCAGTGATGTATTTTGATCTTGTATTTGACTATTGTATTGAGACATCTATGTATTCGAGACTTCTGTTGTATCTTGTTTAACCCTGTTATATATATAGTAGCTTTATGAACTACTATTCTTTTGTTTCCGCTGCATTATTGTTATATTACTTTGTGTCTGTGATTCTGTGATTATTTATTTACTGTATATGCTGAGTTTTGCCAAATTTAAATTAACAATCTGATATTTTGAGCAATTCAAATCCGACATGTATGGATGCAAATGGTTGAAAATTTCAGGATGTTACACAAAACTTGTGGTATTAATCAATCCCTCTATTATGTTCAGTCATTTTTATAGCGACCCGAAAATTCGAACATTTCATCTTCGAATATTGAAATATTTTGAAATATAATTAAGTGTTATAAATATGATTTTATAACCTTGTTAAATATTATTTAATTAATTAATAATGATAATAAACTTGTTTTAGAAAATTGTTTACAAAAATATATCGAAGAAAAATCAATAATGTGACCTGAAATTGGTTTATCGGTAAGCAGCTTTTCAATCGATATAAGTTGTTCAAACTCTTGTGCACTTGACTAACGATCAAATAAATACATCAACAACTAATTAACACACTCTCCTCTTCATAAAGCTTGGAATGTTTTAGAAGGTTCTAATGGATAAGATATATCATTATGAGAAGGGTATAATGGTAATTAACATAAAGCAGAAGTGACTTAAAGGAGAATGATGGGAGGTGAAGCTTCCATGGCATAGTAGGAAGGTGAATGCAAGCTTAAAGGGCACCATTATTGTGCCTATATAAGGAGGGGCATACCCTTAGTATTCATTCACAAAGCTTTAAGTTGAAAAATCAAAGGCTTCTTCATCTTCTTCTTCTCTTATGTTCTAAAGAAAATTCTTACAAATCAACTCCAAATCACTTCAAACTTTTCCACAAGACTTAGGAAAATATTAGAAAACCTTCCACTAAGACAAAAGTTGAAGAAGTGAGGCCATACTCCCCAAGCATAGGAAGGCGGTGAGCACTTTGTAGAGGAGGAAGGTAAAAAGCGAGGTGGAAAGCAAAGGAGCAAGGAAGGAAAGGTGTTGCTAGCCTAGTTTTGGACTTTGATAGCTTGGATCTTGGTTGTTGTTGGGTTAAAGGTGAGTTAACACCTCACTTCGAATGAAAATATAACATATACTTATGTTGTGTTGATTATATATACGTTGATTGAATTGTTGTTAACTTATGTTAAAACATTGGTTTGAATTCTTACTTTAAAGGTAAGTGACATATGTGATCCATGTATATGGACTTGAACGAACATGGAATAGACTTGAAAGGACTTGTATAACATATGACAAGACCTTGACCACAGCATATAGGTTATAGATGGACTTTTTTTAGATTGGACTCGAATTTGGAAGTGCACTTATAGCGATAGTCGCTATAGATGCAGTTGTGAATCGCCTTGTTTTTGGCGTTGGCTATGAAACATTATAGAGATATCCTTAGGGGGTGTCTCATCATATTTATAGTTTTTTATATGCATATCTGTTGCTTTTAAAAGCTCGAATAGTAAAATGTTAAGTAACAACTCAAAATGTGGTCAAAACTTCACTAGTGCAAAACTGCCCGATTATACTTGATTTTTGGATTTAAAGGTTTAGAAAGGTATTTAAATTTAAATATTTTATTCCATTCTTTTTATAAGTGTTTACTAACTCATATTAGATTATTTCAAAAGTGTTTGAGATATTTATGAATTTTTAAGAATTAGTAGTGAATTTTTAAAGAAGAGATTTTTATGATAAAACATGTCGTTTTCAAGTTTTAAGGAAAATTGTAAAGTTGTTATTTTCAAGTAATATTTTGGATAAATGTTTTAAAACCTATCATAAGTATTTTAAGTTTTCAAAAGTATATACAATTTTTTTTGAAAAGGGATTAAGAATTGCTTAGTGGCTAAATGGTTAACTTTTTAATTACTTGTTTGAAAAGTAATTAATTATTCTTAATAAAAAAAGCCGATGTAGTAAAGTTTATCTATTTATGAGAGTTAAGGTTTATGTCAGGTAGGGACAGAGTAATAGAGCTCTAACCTACCGGCTTCCCTCTTGACCGAGGAATAGTAAGTCGGAAAATGTCGAAACGTGTTAAACGTGTTGATTTCTTGTTGTTTATGGAAATCATTAATAATACACTTAACACTAAAAGCCGACAAGGTAGACTTATCTATTTGTCAGATTCAAGAATGAAGTGTCCAGGCAAGGCTTGATGCAACTAGTACTCAAACATACCTGGCTTCACTCTTGGGCGAGGAATAGTTAAGTTGGAATGCCGGAAATGAGTTAAGCGTACGAATTGTAATTTGTATAAGCAATTACTTTAACTAGATAATCGATTAGTCGATTATTGAACTTCACCTAATATTGACTTAAGAAGTTATCAAAAGGCTTCATAATTTCATATCTATAGAACCCCCAGGGAGGAGCATTGGTACGAAACGTCTCTGGCTTTCGCTTATTTTTGAAAAGATGGGAATTGAGTTAGTCGAAAATTCATCGAATTAGTTTTGAAGAGACTGGGATAGGTAAGTGTTCTTCTTATTAAATACCACTTCAAAACTGGTATATGGTTTCTATTTTTTGGAAGCGGTTGTGAAGTGAAATGTTATAGATTGAACTGTCAATCTAAGGTTAAGTCCAAAGGAAAGGTTAGCGTTAACATTTCAAACGATGCTATCGTATGGGACTATCTATCTTGAGGAGTATTCCAAGAGAGGACAGCGTTAGCATTCATTGGAGGACATTTACAGGGGAACCTATATGGAGGTTCGAGATCTGTTCGAGATGCTCGAATCCATGTAGTGATTCATGACCTGTTCGAGATGTGGAAATCCAATTGCGGATTCGTGTTATGTTCAAGATGTGGGACTCGAGTGAGAGATGCTGAATGTAGCCTTGGCATTGAAAATGACTAAAACCAAAGATAGGATGCATAGCCAAAGGGATCGTAGCATTTTAGCAATACCAAGGTTGCAGGTGACTCCGTCTAGTATCACTTATGGACATGCATGCAGGAGCAATGCATTCGGAACCACGATTATCTGAGCATGGGCCAGTTATGCATTTCCTATGGTACACTCCCTAGAGATGTACGCTGCTTGGAAGGATACCTCTGATCCTTGTGCAAGAGTTTGGATTCGGCTAGATCTGAGTAGATCTCCATGGAAAATACACTATGTGAATGCGGCTTAGCGGTATTGATTGTATACCTATTATTGTTGTGGCATTCACACAACAACTATTTAATATGATTTATGTGCTATATCTTAGAGAGTATCTATCATATCACTATATGTAAACTTAATGAATGGTTGGTTTTTTTAAGGGAAAAACTGTTATGGGAATCTGTATGGTCTTAATGGTTACTATTACTTGTTGCATATTTCTTGAGTTACTCACGTGGGTTTGCCAAACTGATCCAGGTGTTATTTTCTTATAATGCTCAGGTCAGCCCCGTCTATATTTCCAGATTTAGCTACGAACGCTTTGGAGTTTATGGAGAGAAGCTAGATGGTTACGTTACATAGTATTCTTATTTCCGCTGCATTTCTGTATTGTATGTATCGGCATTGTAAGGACTTATAGTTATAACTGTCCAAGCCGATGATAGTACTTTGGTTTTAGTAACTCTGATATTTCTGTATTCAAAGTAACCCTTTGTACTATTCATTTGATATTATATATTACCGTTCCATTGTGAGATTATGATATTGTGTTCTTCATTTCTTGTTCTATTTTTTTTCTTCTATTTTTACTCTAACTTTCTGTTTTTTCGATACTTGGGTGCTCAGCACACAAATACCGTGGATGTATTAGTGTCAACATTCGAAGGTCAAAATGTCGGGTTGTTACATTTGATATCACAGCTAAATGTTGAGCAAACACCTTGGCTTTGGTTGGGAATGGCTCATTAGAGATAGGGTAAGTGACACCCTAGAATGAGTCGAGAGTATTATACGTACGAGTGCGTATTTGTATTTTGAAAACTATACTTTTAAAATTATTCCTTAGGAATATCTCTTTCTTCATAATCCTCTCTTAGTATCTCTCCCTTAAATAAATTTGTCCTTTAGTTTCCTAAAGTTGTTTTGCTTTGATTAGGTAGTAAGAACTATGGATGCTAGAGCTTCTAATGCTGAGAGAGATGTAGTGGAAGAAGTGGTGCAGGATCGACCACGGAAAGACTTTGCTTAGATATGGCACAAGTTCAAGACATTGGACAAATGTAGGTTCAATGACATCGTGACTATCATCGAAGTCCGAGCTTGGATTAACTTATGCAACATGGTATGTAAGGATATGATGGATCATGTCCATTCAAGGATGTTATAAGTACGGTTTTTCAGTTTGAGGGTTTGGCTCTAAGGTCATCTTTATCTGCACTAATTATAGGCAATAAGCGAAAGTTTCAGCCATCAAGAGATATTTCTAATTAAACTTGTTATAAGTGTGGGAAGAAGGGACACCTTGCTGTGAATTGTAGGTCGGGGAAAAAAGGGAAGATGGTTAAAGCATCGATCGAGAAGTTTTTGAAGCTTAGTGCATAACTTTCACCAGAGGGTTGTTACAATTGTCATCGGCCTGGTCATTTTGCTAGAGATTGTCCTAAGCTTAGGAAAGGGGAGCAGCCTAGGGTTTTTTCCATTTTGGCAGCTTAGAAGGGGAAGCAAATTCTTGAGGGTATACCATCTGTTTATGGTTTACCTATTAGCGTTTATTTGACCCTGGTGCTTCTTATAATTTAATATCCTATAACCGTGATTGTTTAGTCATGCTCGACATATTAGGAATATTAAGTATTATTTATGATTGATTTTTCCTCAACTATTTTATGGGCATCTTTACCTTTCTACATCATAGGGTGGGTAGACATAATTGTGGGTACATTGAACGAACATCTTATGAATTAAGTTTCACGGTTTGACTAAAATGCGTTCGGTGATAATGTTGGGTTAGAAGTTAAAATTTAGTAAATGATGTTTAATATAATCAAAAAGGAAAGATAGAATATTTTGAAAATAAATATTTGTAAAAAGATTTATATAAGAAAGTGACTTTATATAAGTATGGTTTTTAGAAATATGATCTATAAATGAAAAAGATTTAAATAGAGAATCTGAGAACTTAAATCTCGGTGTCTTTGAAAATGTTTTTCAAGATTTTGGTGAAAATAATAACATTATTATTCGAAAGTAAATATTTAGGAAATTGGTTTAAGAGATTGAGATCATGATACTTAGTATTATTATACAAAGTATTTGTTACTGCTTTGGAATGATTTTGGTTAAGTACCATGAGCATGGTCTGGATGTACTGAACTCACTTATATCACTTGAAAATAATTTCGGTGATGACTGCGGTATCATCGGCGTTCATTTTTAGGTTTTCAAGTGTGGTATGCTATAAAGTTGTTTTGATAAAACAAATTTTGAATTAAAATTCTGAAAGTATGATTCGATATACAAAAGTTATATGTATATAAAATTTCAAAATGATTTGAAATGAAAATCAATGTTTAGTTCTAAAAGTTCTCTTGTTAAGTTATTTCATAGACATATGTAGCCTATGCATTAGGAAAGTATGGTAGGTGCATCATAATATGATGAGTTTTTTGATAGTTTTTCATTTGTTAAAATAAAATGGAATTTGCGGAAATTTTGGATAGTTAGAAACTTCTGAGTTGTTATAAAATTTGTAGTTAAGTATTTTTGAAGATATAAAGTTGAGTTTATTTAACACTTGAATTAAGAAGGTAGTAAGTTGAAACAATTGTAAATTGTAGATCATCCTTGTTAAGTAAAACAAATTTGATGTTTTGGTATATACTTTTGGTATGTAGTGGAGCAATATACGAGTATGAACATAAGTTATAAAATGATTACAAACTTGAACTTATGATTTATGAAATGATGCATAAATATTTAGTAATGAATGACATACTATTTGTGTAGATGAATGTGATTAAGAAGATATTGGTGTAGTTAAGAAATCAATATGATAAATATGGAAGTTGTACATAGATTGTTTTATTCACATTACTATTCTTGATCTAGTATTTGAGTACATATTTTGGAAGTGGTTTACACTAGTCTGAACGAGGATTTTTCACTCGATTCTTGATGGTGAACACTTGATACGGATTCATGGTACGATCCCAATGATTTCTATCATAGGATATGGCTATGCAAGGAGAATGGAAGTTTCTAATTAAGGAACCAAATCAGAGTCCGCACTAGAGAGGTCAGGTGATCTATACTAGTTGGGAAGTGAAATCTATGTGATCGAGCAAGTGATCAGATCAGATATTGCGTACGGATGGTTCATGTGCAACATATGGGCTTTAGTTATTTGTATATTATGCTATTTTGACTAATGAAGAGTTTGGGGAATGACTCTTTGATTTATTATAAGGTAGCATGAATAATTGTCTGAGTAATGACCTAAGGTTGTTGAGCATGAGGTATGCTTAGTGGATTGTTTATCGTTCTTGGACGATGCGAGAGTTTCGAACCTGAGCAAACCATGAGCATTGGTTACTAGTAATTGTGTATACTATTTCAGTATTTATGTTCGTTTTCCTTTGTTAAGGTTAGAAGTGCCATGGAGCGAGGATGTTTGGGGTTGTACAAAGAAGATGGAGAATAGTTTGAAGGAGTTCTACCTAGAGTGCTTATAGACTAGGGGTTCCTTCTTATCTTAGTATCGTATATCATTTGTAGTGTACTCACCGCTTGAGGTGGAGTTTCTTAGTACGCATTCGGTTATGGTTTAGTTTGTATATAGTTTCAGCAGTATGCTATATATTTCATCTCCTTCGAATATCGTTCTTGTTTGAATTTCGAGGATGAAATGTTCAAAGTGGTGGAGAGCGGCCTGGAAATTTGAACACTTCGTCTTCGGATATCGAAACGTTTTGAAATATAATTAAGTGTTATAGATATGATTTTATAAAAAAATTAAACATCATTTAATTAATGAATAATGATAAGAAACTTATTATTGAAAAGTGTTTACAAAAATATATTCTTCGAAGAGAAATAGATAATGTGGTCGGAAATCTATTTACCAGTAAACAGCTTTTAGATTGATATAAGTTGCTCGAACTCTTATGTGCTTGACCGACGATCAAATTAACACATTAGTGACTAATTAACATACTCTTCTCTTCATAAATCTAGGAATGTTCAAGAATCTTCTAATGGATAAGGATGCTTTTATGAGAAGGGTGTAATGGTAATTAGCATAAAGAAGAAGTGACTTAAAGGAGTGGTGATGGAAGGTGAAGCTTCCATGGCATGGTTGGGGGGTGAATGCAAGATTAAAGAGCACTATTCTTGTGCCTATATAAGAAGAGGCATACCTTTAGTATTCATTCACAAATTCACAAAGCATTGAGTTGAAAAATCAATGGCTTCTTCATCTTCTTCAACTCTTATGTTCTAAAGAAAATTCTTGCAAATCAACTCCAAATCACTTCAAACTTTCCACAAGGCTTAGTACAATATTAGAACTCCTTCCACTAAGCCAAAAGTTGAAGAAGTGAGTCCACACTCCCCAAGCATAGGAAGGCCAGGAACACTTTGTAGAGGAGGAAGGAAAAAAAGCAATATGGAAAGCAAAGGAGCGAGAAAGGAAAGGTATTGCTAGCTTGGTTTTGTACTTTGTTAGCTTGGATCTTGGTTGTTATTAGGTTAAAGGTGAATCAACACCTCACTTTGAAAGAAAATATAACACATACATATGTTATGTTCATTGTACATATATTGATTGTTATCAACTTATGTTATAACATTGGTGTGAATACTTACTTTAAAAGTAATGAACTTGAATGGGCTTATATGACATATGATAGGACTTTGACCCAAGCACATAGAGATGGACTTTGGTTTATATTTGACCTGGATTTGGAAGTGCACTTAAAGCGATAGTCGCTATAGATGCAGTTGTAAATTGCCTTGTTTTTGGCGATTAATATGGAACTTTGTAGAGAGATCCTTAAGGGTTTCTTGCCATATTTATAATATTTTATATGTATGTTTGTTGTTATCAAAAGATTGAAAAATAAAACGTTAAGTAACATCTCGAAAAGTGGAAAAAACTTTAGTAGTGCAAAACTGCCCCAATTAGACTTGATTTTTCGACATAAAAGGTTTGAAAAGATATTTAAATTCAAGTATTTTATTTCATACTTTTTCCAAGTTTTTACTAACTCAAATTTGCATATTTCAAAAGTGGTTTGATATATTTATGAACTTTTATGAATTAGTTGTGAATTTTTAAAGAAGAGATTTTTATGACAAAACATGTCGTTTTCAAGTTTTAAGAAAAATTGTAAAGTTGTTATTTTCAAGTAATATTTTGGATAAATGTTTTAAAACCTATTATAAGTATTATCAAGTATTTTAAAAGTATATACAAATGCTTTTAAAAAGGGGTTAAGGATTGCTTGGTGGCTAAATGGTTAATTATTTAATTACTTGTTTGAAAAGTAATTAACTATGTTTAACACAAAATGCTAATGAAGTAAGGCTTATCTATTTGTGAAAGTTAAGAGTGATGTTGAATAGGGATGGAGCAGTAGTGCTCTAATCTACCAGGCTTCCCTCTTGACCGAGGAATATTATGTTAGATAATGTTGGAAACATGTTAATCGTGTTGATTTCTTGTTGTTTATGGAAATCATTAATACTATATTTAACACTAAAGCCGACAAGGTAGACTTATATATTTGTGAGACTCAAGAACGATGTGTCTAGGCAAGGCTGGTGCAACCAGTGTTGAAACTTACCCGGATTCACTCTTGGGCAAGAAATAGTTAAGTTGGAATGTCTCCAACAAGTTAAGCGTATGGATCGTGAATTGTATAAGCAATCGTTTTGACTAGATAATTGATTAGTCGATTATCAACTTGACCTAATATTGACTTAAGAAGTTATCAAAAGGCTTCGCGATTTCATATCAATGTGAACCCCGGGTAGGAGCATTGTTATAAAACATCTTTAGCTTTCGCTTACTTTTAAAAAAATCGGAATTGAGTTAACCGGTAATTCATTGAATTAGTTTTGAAGAGACCGATATCGGTAAGTGTTTTACTTACCAAATACAACTTCCAAACTAGTATATAAGTTTTATGTTTTGGAAGCGGTTGTGAAGTGAAATGTTATAGAGTTGAACTGTCAATCCTAAGATTAAGTCCAAGGGAAAGGTCGACGTTAACATTTCAAACGATGTTATCATGTAGGACTGTCTATCTTGAGGAGTATTCCAAGAGTGAGGACAGCGTTAGCATTCATCGGAGGACTTATGCAGAATGAACCTATGTGAAGGTTGGAGATCTATTCGAGATGCTCGAATCCATATAGTGATTCGTGACATGTTCGATATATGGGAATCCAATTGGGTATTCGTGTTCTATTCGAGTGAGAGATGCCGAGGTAGCTTCAACATCGAAAATAACTAATACCAAAGATAGGATGCATAGCCAAAGGGAATGTAACATTTTAGCAATCCCATGGGTGCAGGTGACTCCATCTAGTATCACTTACGGACATGCATGTAGGAGCAATGCATTAGAAACCATGATTGTCTGAGCGTGGGCCAGTTATGCATTTCCAATAATACATTCCCTAGAGATGTACGTTGCTCAAAAGGATACCTTCGATCCTTATGCAGAAGTTCGGATTCGGCTAGATCTGAGGAGATCTCTATGGAAAATCCACTATGCGAACGCGCCTTAGCAGTATTGATTGTACACCTATTATTTTTGTGGCGTTCACACAACAACTATTTGATATGATTTATGACACCCTAGACATTATCTATCATATCACTATATGTTAAAACTAATGAATGGTTGGATTCTTTGAGGGGAAACCCATTACGGGAATCCGTACGGTCTTAATGGTTACCATTGTTGCATATTTTTTGAGTTTCTCACACTGGTTTGCCTGACTGATCCGGGTGTTATTTTTTTATAATGTTCAGGTCAGCCCCGTGTATGTTTCCAGATTTAGCTACGGATGCTTTAGAGCTTATGGAGAAAATCTAGATGATTACGTTACGTAGTATTCTTATTTCCACTGCATTTCTGTATTACATATATCATCATTATGAGGACAGATAGTTATAACTGTCCAAGCCGATGATAGTACTTAGGTTTTAATAACTCTAATATTTCTATTTTTAGAGTAACCCTTTGTACTATTCATTTGATATTATATATTACCGTTCTGTGGTGAGTTCTGATATTGTGTTCTTCTTTTCTTGTTCTATTCTTTTTCTTTTATTTTTACTATAACTTTCTGTCTTTCCAACACTTGGGTGCTCAGCACATGAATATTGTGTATGTATTAGTGTCAACATTTGAGGGTCAAAAAGTCGAGTCATCGCATTTGATATCAGAGCTCAAGGTTGAGCAAACACCTTGGCTTTAGTTGGGCATGGCTCATTAGAGATAGGGTATGTGACACCCTAGAATGAGTCGAGAGTATTATACATATAAGAGCGTATTTGTATTTTGAAAACTAGACTTTTAAAATTAGTCCTTAGGAATATCTCTTTCTTCATAATCCTCTCTTTGTATCTCTCCCTTGAATAAATCTATCCTTTAGTTTCCTAAATTTGTTCCGCTTTGATTAGGTAGTAAGAACTATGGATGCTAGAGCTTCTAATGTTAAGAGAGATGTAGTAGAAGAAGTGGTGCAGGATCGACCATGGAAAGACTTTGCTTAGATATGGCACGAGTTCGAGACATTGGACAAAATGACGTTCAACGACATCGAGACTATCATCGAAGTCCAGGCTTAGATTAGCTTGTGCAACATGGTATGTAAGGATATGGCAGATCATATCCAAGAAACATTCAAGGATGTTATAAGGACGGGTTTTTAGTTCGAAGGTTCGGCTCCATGGCCGTCTTTGTCAGCACTTATTAGTGGCGATAAGCAAAAGTTTCAGTCATCGAGAGATATTTCTAGTTTAACTTATTATAAGTGTGGGAAGAAGGGACACCTTGTTGCGAGTTGTAGGTCAGGGAAAAAAGGGAAGATGGTTAAAGCACCGATCGAGAAGTTTTCGAAGCTTGGTGCACTGCTTTCACTAGAGGGTTGTTATAATTGCCATCAGCCTGGTCATATTGCTAGAGATTGTCATTTGCTTAGGAAATGGGAGCAGCCTAGGGTTTTCCATTTTTGCAGCTGAGAAGGGGAAGTAGATTCTTGAGGGTATACCATTTGTTTTTGGTTTACGTAGTAGTGTTTATTTGACTCTGGTACTTCTCATTATTTAATATACCATAAACTTGATTGTTTAGTCATTCTCGGCATATTAAGAACATTAAGTGTTATTTATGGTTGGTTTGTGCTCCACTAGTTTATAGGCAGCTTTATCTTTCTACATCATGGGATGGGTAGACGAAACTGTGGGTACATTGAACGAACACCTAATGAATTAAGTTTCACGGTTTGACTAAAAGGCGTTTGGTGATAATGTTGGATTAGAAGTTAAAATTTAGTAAAGGATGTTTACTACAATCAAAAAGTGAAGATAGAATATTCTAGAAATAAATATTTGTAAAAAGATTTATATAAGAAAGTGATTTTATATAAGTATGGTTTATAGAAATATGATTTATAAACGAAAAGGATTTAAATAGAGAATTTGAGAACTTAAATCCTGGTGTCATTGAAAATGTTTTTTAATTTTTTGGTGAAAATAATAATAGTATTATTTGAAAGTAAATACTTAAGAAATTGGTTTTAGAGATTGAGATCATGATACTTAGTATTATTATAAAATTATTTGGTACCGCTTTGGAATGATTTTGGTTAAGTACCAAGATCATGGTTTGGATGTACTGAACTCACTTATATCACTTGAAAATAATTGCGGTGATGACTGCAGTATCATCGGCGTTCATTTTCAGGTTTTCAAGTGTGGTATGCTACAAAGCTGTTTTGATAAAACGAATTTTGAGTTAAAATTACGAATATATGATTCAATGTACAAAAGTTATATGTATATATTATTTCAAAATGATTTGAAATGAAAACCGGTGTTTAGTTCTAAAAGTTCTCTTGTTAAGTTATTTCATAGACACATATAGCCTATGCATTAGGAAAGTATGGTAGGTGCTTCATAATATGATGAGTTGTTTGATAGTTTTCATTTGTTAAAATAAAATGGAATTTTCGGCAATTTTGGATAGTTGGGAACTTCCGAGTTGTTATAAAATTTGTAGTTAGGTATTTTTGAAGATATAAAGTTGAGTTTATATAACACTTGAATTAAAAAGGTAGTAAGTTAAAATAGTTGTAAATTGTACATCTCCCTTGTTAAGTAAAAAAAATTGATGTTTTGGTATGTACTCTTTGTATGTAGTGGAGTGATATATGAGTATGAAAATAAGTTATAAAATGATTACAAACTTGAAGTTATGATTTATGAAATGATGCATAAATATTTAGCATTGAATGACATACTATTTGTGTAGATGAATGTGATCAAGAAGATATTGGTGTAGTTAAGAAATCAATTTGATAAATAAGTAAGTTGCATATAAATTGTTTTATTCACATGACTGTTCTTGATCCAGTATTCAAGTACATATTTTCGAGGTGGTTTACATTGGTCAGAACGAGGATTTTTCACTCGATTCTTGACGATGAACACTTGATATGGATTCATGGTATGATCCTAATATTTTCTATCATAATATTTGGCTATGCAAGAAAAATGGAAGTTTCTAATTAAGAAACCAAATCAGAGTCCACACTAGAGAGTCAGGTCATCTATACTAGTTGGGAAGTGAAATCTATATGATCGAGCAAATGATTAGATCAGATATTGCCTATGGATGGTTCATGTGCAACATATGGGCTTTAGTACATTTGTATACTTTGTTATGTTGACTTATAAAGAGTTTGGGGAATTACTCTTTGATTTATTATGAGGCATCATTAATAATCGTCTGAGTAATGACCTGAGGTTGTTTGAGCATGAGGTATGCTTAGTGGATTGTTTATCGTCCTTGGACGATGCGAGAGTTTTGAACCTGAGCGAACTATGAGCATTGGTTGCTAATAATTGTGAATACTGTTTGAGTATTTATGTGCTTGTTCCTTTGTTAAGGTTAGAAGTGCCATGTAGTGAGGATGTTCGAGGTTGTACAAAGAAGATGGAGGAGAGTTTGAAGGAGTTCTACCTAGAATGCTTATAGACTAGGGTTTCCTTCTTATCTTAGTACTGTATATCATTTGCAGTGTACTCACCGCTTGAGGTGGAGTTGCTTAGTATGCATTTGGTTACTATTTAGTTTGTATATAGTTTCAGCAATATTCTATATATATCTTGTTCTTTAATCTCCTTCGATTACCTTTCTTGTTTGAATTTCGAGGACGAAATGTTCAAAGTGGGGGAGAATGTAGTGACCTGGAAATTCGAACACTTCGTCTTTGAATATTGAAACATTTTGAAATATATTAAGTGTTATAAATGTGATTTTATAACCTTTTTTAATATCATTTAATTAATGAATAATGATAAGAAACTTATTTTTGAAAAGTGTTTACAAAAATATATTCTTCGAAGAAAAATTGATAATGTGACCGGAAAACGATTTATCGATAAACTGCTTTTAAATCGATATAATTTGTTTGAACTCTAGTGCACTTGACCAATGATCAAATTAATACATTAGCAACTAATTAACACACTCTCCTCTTCATAAATCTTGGAATGTTCTTGAAGCTTCTAATGGATATGTGACGACCTGGATTTTTGACGTCGGATAATTGGACAATTAACTGATTTAAATTATTGGGATATTAATAGATCAAACAAATAAATTTCTGATATCTAAAATATCAGGACATATGAGTTAATTTAAAGGCCCTATTATATTTGAATTTTTAAAATCGCTGGTGATGGTAAATCTTATAGTAAATAAATAAGTAATATATTTGTGATAACCAGGATTTTGGCAATATTATTTTAATAAGAATTTAATCTAATAAATTGAAATACAAACCTATCATTTTAAAAACAAAAATATGTATATGTATTTTGTAGAAACTATGATTGAAATTTAAAATTTAGAGTTTTAAAATATATATATATATGTGTGTGTGTGTGTGTGTATTTGGGAAAATAACTATGATTTGAAATATAAAATAAAGTCTTTTTAAAATATTCAAGTTTTAAATCTATCCTATTCACAATAATGTTTTGGGAAAAAAAATATAGTCTAATCAATATTTAAACATAAGTATATCAAATCAATAATAAATAGGAAATTAAATGTTTCATAGTTATACCTTAAAAGAATAAATAAATAAATATCTTAAAGGTTATAGTTATGTGAGCGATGGAATGAGCATATAAGGAATTCTAGAGATATCTATATAATTGGAATACATGTAATTATGCAAGAAAATAAGACAAGAATATAAATATATATGTATGTGTACAAATATAATCTATAGGATAAGTATGCTATCATTTCAGCCTCACAAGAAAAAAATCTCTGATCCTATATTGTACTAAGAAGAAAAAAATAATACACCACCCTGTACAAACATATATCATCCTGTACTCTTCTGTTTTATATATCAAGCTTCTCATCTTAATTCGATCATAAAAAAAATTGAGTAACTTCTGAAGTAAGCCTTAGTGCAAACTGAAACAATGATCCAGTTTAAACAAAAATCAAGCAAGAAGATTTAAAGGGAAAATCAAGTAACAACTTCCAGAATTTGTGCTCTGTTCAATTAATTACCAGGTGAGTAAACATTTTTTTTACAAACAAAAATCTTTGGTGTAAATATATATGAGTGATGATGATGAATACATGATTGCATGAATGTTTCAATTTGAACTGGGTTCAAATTATGCTAATTGGAAACCTGACTGTGTATATATATGGACACAGTTTAATTTTAGATTCAAGTTTTGCTTCTAAAAATCATATCTTCCCAATGCATCATTATTGAACCATGATTATTAAAAATATGTTGGTTGTATCAATGTAATCTTGTTTTTAAAATTCATTTTAAGTGTTATAGTTATTAAATATTCTGAAATTTTAAGATTTACAGGGAAGAGCTAAAATAAGTTAAAAATCAATGTCAATGATTTCATTTTTGGATTATAGATATGATTCGTACAAGCATAACATGAATTTTAGTATGAATTTGGAAATTTTTAAGATGTTATATTCCGAGAATTAGAGGGATGAATGGAATTTGCTTTATTGACAAATTCCGGCGAACGACATTTTGGTAGGCGTCGAGGCTACTGTTGGAGGAGGCTGGGATATGTAGGATCACCGGAAAAATGTGGAGGGATTTTTCTCTGACCTATGGTGGTCGAGCGAGGGGGAGTTAGGGTTTTAGACCAAAATTTTTGTCGATGCTGTTGAGTGAGCAGTGCGATGGCATGGCAGCGTCGAGTTGAACTAGGGTAGGGGGAAAAGAAGGATAGGGGATTGGTGAAGGTTCAGGCGAGTCGACGTGTTGTCAGGTGGTCAAGGGTAAAGTCATAGGTTGGATTCTGGTGAGGGGTTTTGTTAAGGCATGGGCGATGGGTTCTTTCGTCTCGATTTCGATTTCATGATCGAAAGGGAAGTCTGGGTTGTCAGATGGCGAAAAGAGGTCGGAGGCAACTTGTCAACGGTGGCTTTGAGGGGTCGAACATTGTCGTCGAACTGTGCACGTGCACAGAGATGATAAGTATATCTAGAATATGAAGGTGCAGAAGAAGGAGTGGGACTCGGGTTGGTTCTCGTATTTTTGACTATTTGATTCGAAGTCAAGGGTGACTCGAGTATTTGGTTGATGTGGCTCGGGTTTTAACAGTGTTTTGCTCGGGTTGATGTTGATAAGATTCCCAGGTTTTGAATTTGCAAGTACGTGAATGAAATTGTAAATTTAAAATACAATGGTGGCAGGATTTTTATTATGTAAAGAAGGATTAAGCAAATTAGTGATAAGTTTAATTTAATAAAATAAAAGTAATAACTTTAATTAAGTTTTTAATTATGAATTTTATCATATTTAAACACATAAAACAATTTGGATATCAAATTGTAATGAGATATGGAAATAATTAAGTTTTCAAAATGGTAAGTTTTGTTTAATTTTATTTAAACAAGCTAATTAAAGTTTTCCCAGGATTTTAAAGTTAAATATTTAAATGTTTTAATGGGTTTTGACTTAAATAAATCCTATGGCTTAAATTTTAAGAATAAATTTCTAAATGTTCTAATGATGTTAAATGAGGTAATTAAGTTAAAGATAATTGAAGAATTCATTAGAATTATGAATGATTAAAGTTTAATAATTTTGGGAAATTAATTTAAAGGTTAATCATTAAATGGAATTTATAAGATTAATGTCATTAATCAAGTTAGTTAATCAAAATTGATTTGGAAATTATTAATTAATCAATTAAGAATAATTAATTAGGGAATTAAATTTAAGATAAACTAATTGTTTAATTAATTAAGAATAACCTCTTATGATGTGGATTAAGTATTAATTACATAATTAAGTGGTTACTTAATATAAGAGATGAATAGTTAATTTATGAGAGTAATTAAAAGGTTGATTACTGTATATGGTTGAAGATAATTAATTTGTTAATTAAGAGTTAATTACTTAATGTAATTAAAGAATTATTAATCTGGGGTGGTTAATTAAGTTGGATATTTAGAAAATGATTAATTAATTTGTTGTAATTAATTAATGTTAGGTAAGCAGGAGTTAAAAGTGATTTAAGAAATTAATTAAATTAAATTAATTGGAATGGTGTGACTAACTAATCTTTCTTGTGAAAAATTGAATGATATTGTATGCCTTGAATTTCTTGATGTCTTTGATAAGGATGCTATGTAATATGGTATGATTGGACTGAACTGAGATAATATAGTTTGTCTATCTGTGATGAACGGCTATGTAAATACGTAATGCTAGATATATACGGAGTTGTTTAAAAACTTAAACCGCTTTGTTTTTAAGATGATATTGGATTCAAAGAGATCGGATTCGGGTATTAGTAAATACCTGAAACCACTCCAATTCTTTATAGATTGATATGTGAAATCAATAGGCTGGTATGGAATGATTTAAGTGAATTGGACTAGTTAATCTAAGTTTTGGATACTTAGAAATTGATGTGTGAAATAAGTGATGTCTATAACAATTTGTGAACTTGTAATTAATACAAGTTACCCGGGTTATATGTGTAAGTTGTATGATTTTGTCATTCATGTTAGATGGGTTTACTCACGCTGGTTTCCAGCCTGACCCGGGTGTTACTTTGATGTAATGCGCGGGTCAGACCGAGTATTACAGATTTCCAAGTAAGGACGTTCTGGAGCTCAGGAGGCGAGCTGGATTGCAAGAACGTATGGAGTGTATTCCGCTGTGATATATTGTTTTTATCTAGGACAAGTTATTTTAATTGTCCAGTGTTTGTGTATATGTTGTAACTCTGATGTATTAAAGTGTAATTTAACTGATACAGTTTCTTGTATAAATGATATTATATGATATTATATTTTGATCCGCTGCGAATGTGAGAATCTGTGTTGTGTTTCTGTTTCTTCTTCTTCTATCTCTTTCTTTTTTCCTAACTATCTGGAATTTTCGGGATCGAAAATTCCGGGTTGTTACATTTGGTATCAGAGCCAGGTTAAGCGAGAACTTTGGCTCTGGTGGGTGTACTCATAAGGATAGGGTTAATAGTACCCTAGAATGAGTTGAGTGTGTGTATATATATATATATATATGAGAGCGTACTTGTTATTTTCTTATATAAAGATTTTAAATGATTTTATATAATAATATATTTTGATATATATATATATAAAGCAATATTTCTTACTAATAAATGTTAAGGTGATTGGTTGTTAAATTATTGAATTAAATATAAGAGGTAATAGAAATACAACCAAATTGAAATTAAATAAAGGTAAGTTTGAAATGAATTTAAACTGAATTTAAACCTTGAATTTGGGGAAAAGTTTTAGAATAAAATAATAATGAAATGTTTTAGATAAGTATGACTTATAAATTGGAATTGAAGATAATCTAAATTGTAAAGTCTTAAATCTAAGTCCAGAAAATTTGGAATTTGTTTCAAAGTATTAAAAGAAATTTATTTGAATTAAAACCAAAAATGGTTTAAATTTAAGGTATAACTTGGTGTGCAAAGAAATATGTATATATGAGGGATATACGTAATGTCAAAGATGATTTGAAATAAACTCTAAATGTTGAGTTTTAAATTTGGAATGTAATGTGAAAACCCAAGGTGATAAGTTTTTGAACTTATAAGATTATTAATGTGAAGTTTAAAATTTGAAGAAGGAATTCAAATTTGAGTAAGTTTGACGGGATTAAATTGAATTTAACTTAAAGGAAGTTAAATAAGTTTGGAATAAACAACCTGAATTGGAAATTTCAAGATGAAATTGAGACTTAACTTAGGAAAGTTAAATGGGTTGATTTGGTAGGGAATTATATGTGATCTCAAATAGGTTTGAGATCTGGAATGGGTAGTAGATGATGAATGTTTTTGATAAATTGGATGATAGATTGAGGTAATATCTATTCCATTATTGGAATTAAATGGAATTAAATTTTAATTTGAAATCACTTGAGTAATTTTGATTTTAAAGATAAAAATTAAACTTGAGAAAATGAGATCTCTTTGAACATTAAGATTTGAATGTTTAAAATGAACATGTAAACTGAAATGGTTAAGGAGGGGTTCCAAGGTTTAATTTGGGTAAATTAAAATGGAATTTTGAAATTTAAACTCAGAATTAAATGGTTAGGCTGTTAAATTAAAAGTAAAGGTAAATTTGATTTATGGGATTAAATCAACATTTGAAATAATAATTCGAATTTGTATAATTCAAGATGGTTTAAAGTGAAATGAAATTGAAAGTTAATTGGAAATTGGCAATTGATTGGAAATGGAGATTGGGAAGTTGTACAGTTTGACTCTGGATTATTTTCAAAATAAATTGTTTAATATAAATCTATTTTTCCAAACTATTTACTACACAACTTTTCTTTTTAAACCTAAAACTATCTTAAACTTGTTTTACAATTACTTTTGGAACCATTTAACTATTTTACAACTGTTTTATAAACTAATTACTATTTTCCTACTATTTTATAAATAATTACTATTTTCCACTATCTTACAATTACTTAACTATTTTACAGCTATTTTACAAGTTAATAATTATTTTTCAACTACTTATCTATCTTTAAATTTTTTCCAAGCTATTTTATAAATATAAACGGGTCGGAGTTCAAACTGTTATGGATTAAATACCCAACTGAGATAAGAATTGAAGTGATAATCCAAATGGGGATTAAGGCAAATGTGGATAAGTGAATAAAATTTGAGTGACTGTGAATGGAAAGAAAATTGATTTGGTTAATAATCAATGAAGTTAAATACATAGGATGTACTTATATTATTCTATTCGCATAGTGATTTGATCCAGATTCGAGCATAGAATTTCGAGATAGTATTATCAATCCGAGTTGGGATTTTTTCGCTCGATTTTCGATCGCGAACCTGGATATGGATTTTTGATTGGTTCTGGATATTCTCTATCATAGATGTGACTATGCAAGGAGAATGACGGTTTCTGATCAAGAAACCAGATCTGAGTCCGCACTAGGAAGTCGGGTGGACAATACTAGTTCGGAAGTGAAATTGTGTGATCAAGTGAGCGATCAGATAGATATTGCGTACGGATGATATGTGTACATCATACGGATTTGAATGAAATTGATATTGGAAATTTATGGGTAAGAATGGTAAAATGGTTTTTGAAATGAAAGGTATATTTTGTGAAATATATGATGAAGTAAAGTGGGAATTGAATATTTCTATGATTAAATTTTACTATGGAAGTAAGCAATATGGTGAATGACTTTACAAAAGAGTAATCAAAATTTGAAGATTGATTTGGACTAAACAAAGTTATATATCATTGTTATATATGGAAAACTCCCCCTAATTGAATCTATTGCCAAAAGAGAAGGGTTTTGGAAATATTTAAAGTATAAAAAGGAAATTTATACAAAGTACAAATTGAACCAAAAAAAATTTCCAAGATTATTATATATATATAAAGGATTTGTGAAAATGATTTTGAGGAAAGGTTTTGGGAACTTATGGATTTCTAAAAAGGCTTTTGATTTTTGAGGAAAATCAAATTTGGAATTTGGAAAGCCTAGTTTGTGAATTATCGATTTAGGGAATCGATTTTATAAAGGGGCTTTATATGAAATTCATACTCGGTGTATGATTTGGAAAATACTATATGTGTATAGTATAAAGTGTTTTTAAAATAGCTCTGGGGAAAAAGGCGCTCCCTTAAATGTACTTCTCAGGAGTGCCACAGGGTGGCACTGCCTTGAGCCTCTAAGGGGGAGGTTCTAAAGTTGATCCTGTGAGGAGTCCGGACAAAACTAGTTCCTGAGGATTATTTGTGTAGCGGAAGTCGAGAGGCTGGTGCCTATAGGGGCATTTGGGTTATGCTGTGACGATAGTGTAACTCGATGTCACTGCGATCTACTGCAGACCATAGCGAAAGTCGTGTGTGTCGCTGAGAGCCAACAGTCTACGTTTGATTTTATATCGGTAGACTACGACACTATGGTAACATAGCGAAAGTCGTGTGAGCCGCCGAGAGCCAACAGTCTGCGTTTGATTTTATATTGGTAGACTGCGACCTATGTAGGAGTGGGGAAGTTTCATTTTGACAGCGAAAATCGTGTGTGCCGCTAAGAGCCAACAGTTACATGGACTTTTGCTGTGATGGCAACGTAACCCTGAAATGTAACTGCGATCTGTTGTGGGTTCCATGGCGTAATCGAGGGGTGTGGAGACCTACAGTTACATGGACTTTTGCTACGATGGCAACGTAACCCAGGATGTAACTGTGACCATGGATGGGGGTGATGATTTCCAGAGCATTCTCACCAAAGATATTTCCTCTATTTTTGAAACTATTTTCTATATTTTCAATAAAATTATTTTCCAAAGTATTTTCACTGGGTGTTGGAAACGAGTTTACCAAGTACTTATAGATGTTCTGTCCTACGCCTGATCAACGTATGACCGAATTTCTGTGAGAACAAGGATGAACTTGTTTAAACATCGAGTTATAAAAGTATTTTTATAAAAAACTATTTTAGAAATGTTATATAGATTTTTAAAGTAGTTTAAAAATGATCAAAGAAAATTTATATGATTTTAAGTATCTTAATAAATCTGGCTTCGTTCCTTTTCGAGGACGAAAAGATTCAAAGGGGGGAGGAATGTGACGACCTGGATTTTTAACGTCGGATAATTGGACAATTAACTGATTTAAATTATTGGGATATTAATAGATCAAACAAATAAATTTCTGATATCTAAAATGTCAGGACATATGAGTTAATTTAAAGGCCCTATTATATTTGAATTTTTAAATTCGCTGGTGATGGTAAATCTAATAGTAAATAAATAAGTAATATATTTGTGATAACCGGGATTTTGGCAATATTATTTTAATAAGAATTTAATCTAATAAATTTAAATACAAACCTATCATTTTAAAAACAAAAATATGTATATGTATTTGGTAGAAACTATGATTGAAATTTAAAATTTAGAGTTTTAAAATATATATATATATATATGTGTGTGTGTGTGTGTGTGTGTGTGTGTGTGTGTGTGTGTATTTAGGAAAATAACTATGATTTGAAATATAAAATAAAGTCTTTTTAAAATATTCAAGTTTTAAATCTATCCTATTCACAATAATGTTTTGGGAAAAAAAATAGTCTAATCAATATTTAAACATAAGTATATCAAATCAATAATAAATAGGAAATTAAATGTTTCATAGTTATACCTTAAAAAGAATAAAAAAATAAATATCTTAAAGGTTATAGTTATGTGAGAGATGGATTGAGCATATAAGGAATTCTAGATATATCTATATAATTGGAATACATGTAATTATGCAAGAAAATAAGACAAGAATATAAATATATATGTATGTGTACAAATATAATCTATGGGATAAGTATGCTATCATTTCAGCCTCACAAGAAAAAAATCTATGATCCTATATTGTACTAAGAAGAAAAAAATAATACACCACCCTGTACAAACATATATCATCCTGTACTCTTCTGTTTTATATATCAAGCTTCTCATCTTAATTCGATCATAAAAAAAATTGAGTAACTTCTGAAGTAAGCCTTAGTGCAAACTGAAAAAATGATCCAGTTTAAACAAAAATCAGGCAAGAAGATTTAAAGAGAAAATCAAGTAACAACTTCCAGAATTTGTGCTCTGTTCAATTAATTACCAAGTGAGTAAACATTTTTTTTACAAACAAATATCTTTGGTGTAAATATATATGAGTGATGATGATGAATACATGATTCCATGACTGTTTCAATTTGAACTGGGTTCAAGTTATGCTAATTTGAAACCTGACTGTGTATATATATGGACACAGTTTAATTTCAGATTCAAGTTTTGCTTCTAAAAATCATATCTTCCCAATGCATCATTATTGAACCATGATTATTAAAAAGATGTTGGTTGTATCAATGTAATCGTGTTTTTAAAATTCATTTTAAGTGTTATAGTTATTAAATATTCTGAAATTTTAAGATTTACAGGGAAGAGCTAAAATAAGTTAAAAATCAATGTCAATGATTTCATCTTTGGATTATAGATATGATTCGTACAAGCATAACATGAATTTTAGTATGAATTTGGAAATTTTTACGATGTTATATTTCAAGAATTAGAGGGATGAATGGAATTTGCTTTATTGACAAATTCCGGCGAACGACGTTTTGGTAGGCGTCGAGGCTACTGTTGGAGGAGGCTGGGATATGTAGGATCACCGGAAAAATGTGGAGGGATTTTTCTCTGACCTATGGTGGTCGAGTGAGGGGGAGTTAGGGTTTTAGACCCAAATTTTTGTCGATGCTGTTGAGTGAGCAGTGCGATGGCATGGCAGCGTCGAGTTGAACTAGGGTAGGGGGAAAAGAAGGATAGGGGATTGTTGAAGTTTCAGGCGAGTCGACGTGTTGTCAGGTGGTCAAGGGTGAAGTCACGGGTTGGATTCTTGTGAGGGGTTTTGTTACAGGCACGGGCGATGGGTTCTTTTGTCTCGATTTCGATTTCATGATCGAAAGGGAAGTTTGGGTTGTCAGATGGCGAAGGGAGGTCGGAGGCGACTTGTCAACGGTGGCTTTGAGGGGTCGAACGTTGTCGTCGAACCGTGCACGTGCACGGAGATGATAAGTATATCTAGAATGTGAAGGTGCAGAAGAAGGAGTGGGACTCGGGTTGGTTCTCATGTTTTTGGCTATTCGATTCGAAGTCAGGGGTGACTCGAGTATCTGGTTGATGTGGCTCGGGTTTTAACAGTGTTTTGCTCGGGTTGATGTTGATAAGATTCCCAGGTTTTGAATTTGCAAGTACGTTAATGAAATTGTAAATTTAAAATACAATGGTGGCAGGATTTTTATTATGTAAAGAAGGATTAAGCAAATTAGTGATAAGTTTAATTTAATAAAATAAAAGTAATAACTTTAATTAAGTTTTTAATTATGAATTTTATCATATTTAAACACATAAAACAATTTGGATATCAAATTGTAATGAGATATGGGAATAAATAAGTTTTCAAAATGGTAAGTTTTGTTTAATTTTATTTAAACAAGCTAATTAAAGTTTTCCCAGGATTTAAAAGTTAAAAATTTAAATGTTTTAATGGGTTTTGACTTAAATAAATCCTATGGCTTAAATTTTAAGAATAAAATTTCTAAATGTTTCTAATGATGTTAAATGAGGTAATTAAGTTAAAGATAATTGAAGAATTCATTAGAATTATGAATGATTAAAGTTTAATAATTTTGGGAAATTAATTTAAAGGTTAATCATTAAATGGAATTTATAAGATTAATGTCATTAATCAAGTTAGTTAATCAAAATTGATTTGGAAATTATTAATTAATTAATCAATTAAGAATAATTAATTAGGGAATTAAATTTAAGATAAACTAATTGTTTAATTAATTAAGAATAACCTCTTATGATGTGGATTAAGTATTAATTACATAATTAAGTGGTTACTTAATATAAGAGATGAATAGTTAATTTATGAGAGTAATTAAAAGGTTGATTACTGTATATTGTTGAAGATAATTAATTTGTGTAATTAATTAAGAGTTAATTACTTAATGTAATTAAAGAATTATTAATTTAGGGTGGTTAATTAAGTTGGATAATTAGAAAATGATTAATTAATTTGCTGTAATTAATTAATGTTAGGTAAGCAGGAGTTAAAAGTGATTTAAGAAATTAATTAAATTAAATTAATTGGAATGGTGTGACTAACTAATCTTGCTTATGAAAAATTGAATGATATTGTATGCCTTGAATTTCTTGATGTCTTTGATAAGGATGCTATGTAATATGGTATGATTGGACTGAACTGAGATAATATGGTTTGTCTATCTGTGATGAACGGCTATGTAAATACGTAATTCTAGATATATGCGGAGTTGTTTAAAAACTTAAACCGCTTTGTTTTTAAGATGATATTGGATTCGAAGAGATCAGAGCCGGGTTTTAGTAAATACCCGAAACCACTCCAATTCTTTATAGATTGATATATGAAATCAATAGGCTGGTATGGAATGATTTAAGTGAATTGGACTAGTTAATCTAAGTTTTGGATACTTAGAAATTGATATGTGAAATAAGTGATGTCTATAACAATTTGTGAACTTGTAATTGATACAAGTTACCCGGGTTATATATGTAAGTTATATGCTTTTGTCATTCATGTTAGATGGGTTTACTCACGCTGGTTTCCAGTCTGACCCGGGTGTTACTTTGATGTAATGCTCGGGTCAGACCGAGTATTACAGATTTCCAAGTAAGGACGTTCTGGGGCTCAGGAGGCGAGCTGGATGGCAGGAACGTATGGAGTGTATTCCGCTGTGATATATTGTTTTTATCTAGGACAAGTTATTTTAACTGTCCAGTGTTTGTGTATATGTTGTAACTCTTATGTATTAAAGTGTAATTTAACTGATACAGTTTCTTGTATAAATGATATTATACTTTGATCCGCTGCGAATGTGAGAATCTGTGTTGTGTTTCTGTTTCTTCTTCTTCTATCTCTTTCTTTTTTCCTAACTATGTGGAATTTTCGGGATCGAAAATTCCGGGTTGTTACAGGATAAGAGATATTTTTATGAGAAGGGTATAATGGTAATTAGCATAAAGAAGAAATGACTTGAAGGAGAGGTGATGGGAGGTGAAGCTTCCATGGCATGGTGGGGGGGTGAATGCAAGCTTAAAGAGCACCATTCTTGTGCTTATATAAGGAGAGGCATACCCTTAGTATTCATTGACAAATTCGCTAAGCTTTGAGTTGAAAAATCAATGGCTTCTTCTTCTTCTTCATCTCTTATGTTCTAAAGAAAGTTCTTGCAAATCAACTCCAAATCACTTCAAACTTTGAAACAAGTCTTAGTACAATATTAGAACTCCTTCTACCAAGCCAAAAGTTGAAGAAGTGAGTTCGTACTCCCCAAGCATAGGAAGGCCTAGAACACTTTGTAGAGGAGGAAGGCAAAACGCAATATGGAAAGCAAAGGAGCAAGGAAGGAAAGATGTTGCAAGCTTGGTTTTGGAATTTGTTAGCTTGGATCTTGGTTGTTGTTGGGTTAAAGGTGAGTTAACACCTCACTTTGAAAGAAAATATAACACATACATATGTTATGTCGATTGTTGTTAACTTATGTTATAACATTGGTTTGAATTCTTACTTTGAAAGTAAGTGACATATGTGATACGTGTACATGGACTCAAAAGAAATTGGAATGAACTTGAATGGGCTTGTATGACATATGATAAGACCTTGACTAAAGCACATAGAGATGGACTTTGGTTTAGATTGGACATGGATTTGGAAATGCACTTATAGCGATAGTCACTGTAGATGCAGTTGTGAATTGCCTTGTTTTTGGCGATTACTATAGAACTTTGTAGAGAGATCCTTAGGGGTTTCTTGCCATATTTATAATTTTTTATATGTATGTTTGTCTCTATTAAAAGCTTGAAAAGTAAAAAGTTAAGTAACATCTCGAAGAGTGGACAAACTTCAGTAGTGCAAAGCTACCCAAATTAGACTTGATTTTTGGACTTAAAAGGTTTGAAAAGATATTTAAATTTAAATATTTTATTTCATTCTTTTTCCAAGTGTTTACTAACTCATATTAGAGTATTTCAAAATTAGTTTGAGATGTTTATGAATTTATAAGAATTAGTTGTGAATTTTTAAAGAAGATATTTTTATGATAAAACATGTCGTTTTCAAGTTTTAAGGAAAATTTAAAGTTGTTATTTTCAAGTAATAGTTTGGATAAATGTTTTAAAACCTATTATAAGTATTTTCAAGTATATACAAATGCTTTTAAAAAAGGGTTGAGAATTGCTTGGTGGCTAAATGGTTAATTACTTATTTGAAAAGTAATTAATTGCACTTAACATAAAATGCTTATGAAGCAAGGCTTATCTATTTGTGAGAGTTAAGACTGATGTCAAGTCGGGATGGAGCAATAGAGCTCTAACCTACCGGCCTTCCCTCCTGACCGAGGAATAATATGTCGAAAATTGTTGAAAACATGTTAATCGTGTTGATTTCTTGTTGTTTATGGAAATCATTAATGTTATACTTAACACTAAAAGCCGACAAGGTAGACTTATCTATTTTTGAGATTCAAGAATGATGTGTCTAGGCAAGGTTGGTGCAACCAGTGCTCAAACTTACCTGGCTTCGCTCTTGGATGAGAAATAGTTAAGCTGGAATGTCGAAAACGAGTTAAGCGTACGGATCGTGATTCGAATAAGCAATTGTTTTGACTAGATAATTGATTAGTCGATTGTCGACTTGACCTAATATTGACTTAAGAAGTTATCAAAAGGCTTCGCGATTTCATATCAATGTGAACCCCTGGGTAGGAGCATTGGTACGAAACGTCTCTAGCTTTCACTTACTTCTGAAAGAACCAGAATTGAATTAGGTTTTAAGAGACCGCGATTGGTAAGTATTTTACTTACCGATTACCACTTCAAAACTAGTATATGATGTAACGACCCGTATTTTTACGGATCGAATGATTGAAACCGGTGCTATTTGGACGATAGTGTTGTAGATTGAATCGAGTAGAAGTTAAGTCATCACGAAGTCCAGGCGATAATTTGACTAAGTCTTAGGTCGTAGGAAGGTTTGGAGTGATCTAGGCATTGGGATAAGTCGGGGGAAAATTAGGTCGTATGGGGTGGCTTAGGTCGAGTGAACGACTTAAGGGAAATGACCGACTTAGGGAGTATACGACTTAAGGTATTGGGCGACCTAAGGAATGGGACGACTTATAGAATGTAGCGACCTAGTATATTGGAGCGACCTATAGGGTAAGCGACCTAAGAGTTAGCGAGTTAACAACCCAGTATTCAGCGACCTAGTGGTTAGCATGTTAGCGTAGTTAGGTCGTTAGACGACCTAAGAATGTTAGGTCGCATAAGTTGGTAGGTCGCGTGAGTAGTTAGGTCGCGTGTTTGCTAAGTCGTAGGTCGCGTGAGTTGTTAGGTCGCAAGGAAGCGTGTCAGTGTTAGGTCGCGTAGTGGTTGATTTGTTAGGTCGTAGACGACCTAAGATTAGTTAAGTCATTGACAGGTGAGTTTCGATAGGTCGTAAGTCGCAGGCCCACTAAGTCGTAAGTCGTGACATAGTTAGGTCGTGAATGCGCATTGTTTTAGGTCGCGTGAAGGCTTAAGGTGTTAGGTCGCTGGGTGTTAAGTCGTGAGCGACCTAGGAGTTGTTAAGTCGAATGTGTGTTAAGTCGTAGTAGCTAAGGGTTGTTAAGTCGCGAGCGCTGCTAAGTCATAACTCGTAGACAGGTTGGTCTGGTAGGTCGTGAGTGCGCTTGGGCTTAGGTCGTTAGGTCGCGCGCTTGCGCTAGGTCGTAAGTCGTAGGGTTGTAAGGTCGTGGGTTTTAGGTCGTGAGGTTCTGCTAAGTCGTGGACGACCTAACTCCGAGCGACCTAAGGGGAAATCAGCCTATATATAGGAGGGCTTTGCTCCATTTTTGGGATCCGGATTTCGAAGCGACGAAGTGCTGCCATTTTGAGAGCTCGACTTCTACACTTCTTCACTTCTTTTCTGCACTCTAATCTAGTGATTCCATCCATCCAAGTTGAAGATCAAATTGAAGATTCAAGAGCTTAGATTGAAGATCTTCATCCATTGAAGTGAGATTTCATCGTTTGAAGCGGATTCGTGATAGATCAAGCTAGATCCTTCGCTGTCCAGATCTGAAGCGTATTGATTTGGGGTTGTTTAGGTGATTTGGTGAGTGGTGATTATCTCTCACACGGATCCAAAGGAGTATATCGGATCGATGGCTTGATTTGGTGTTAAAGTAGAGATTTCCATGCATTTTCCTAATCATATGTGTAGATCCATATAGATCCATTGTCCATGATGATTTGATATCCATTTTACTACATGTTAACCTATGCAAGTTCATTCATCAAGATTATAGAGACATTGCTCATGTTTTCATGTTTTTTGGACTTTTGACCCTTTAATTACGAAATTGCCATTATTGTTATAATTGTCTATTTAGATCATATTTGAATGCTTGATTGCTTGGATTAATGGTTGATTTGATTGATTGCAATGAATTAGATGATTGATGATTTGATTTAGACCGAAGATGATTCAAAAGCTAAGGGAAAGGCTCTTGAATTGGAAAAGCTGCTTGTGGCATATGAAGCGGATGGTGAATCTCTTATGCATAGATTCGATGACGATGATGTTGAGATGAAACTTTGCGAGGATGTGATGAAGCGAAGTATGATATGAGATAGTCTTGGTCTAATCCAGACGGGATCATTCCAAGCATGTTGGTAACTCGGCGAAATGGTTCGAGTTAAAGGATAATGGTTTGCTCGAGAGGCGCTTGAGCTAGTATGGAAATAGTCGTCGAGGAGGATGACTAGAAGGATGAGATCTTATCGTTGTTGAAGGTTCTAGCATGCTCAAAGCAAGAGTACGTTGGGCAGATTCGATAGTCCCTGAAGGCTAATGATTGATAGTCAAGTACTCTGGGCAGATTCGATAGTCCTAGGCACGGGTCACGATGACGTGCGGGAGTTATGTCTAGAACCGGGGTTTCCATTAGCCCTTGACGGACGGCTGAAAGAATGTGCCGGTCATTCAATTAACGGTGATATCGAAGCAATGATAGCAGTGATAGCCAGAGTCATGGATGTTTGGTTGTATCGTCATTCGGTCTCAAGAGCGGTATTTTCTGGGAGCTTATCTGATCTTGGTTTAGGCCTTGGGGGTTTGTACTTGGAAAACATCGCCCTTGACTCGAGTGATAATTGCTTTACTTTTTATTGTATACTCTGCTATGTTTGCTTCTACTTAGTGTGTGTCTGGGGGCTATCACTGTAGAATGAGGTTGGAGTGGGAGGGTTGTATTCCTATTCCTATTCCTTTTTCCTTTATGCTCTTTTGGTATGTTGTTAGTTAATTTACTGCTCACTAAGACTGTTGTCTGACTCAAGGCTTTATGTTTTAACTCTTATTGCCTTGGGCTGTTCGTCCATTTTGGGACGGGCAGACTAGGTAGCAGGTGACAGGTGCTGTTCTTGCTTTCCACGATGCTGATGACGAAGACGAGCTAGAGTATTGCATATTACTTCTTACTATATGTACTGGATGTTCCGCTGCTTTGTATTCTCTGAGTGATATGTAGTGAGGCTTGTTGTATTGACTACTCAGATGTTTGTATTCAACTATTATGAAGTTTTATTGATGAGATTCTATTTTGTGAAGCTTCACTATATATATGTTCTATTGTATTTTGTCCATGCGCTGTGAGTAATACGATAGATTCTGTTGTTTTTAATTTACCCTGACAATCGTCCATGGCTGCCTGGCACACTTTACAGCGCATTTTCTCTAGGTTCAGTGCAGGGGTTATGGGCGGTCGTCACATTTGGCCGGTCATTCAATTAACGGTGATATCGAAGCAATGATAGCAGTGATAGCCAGAGTCATGGATGTTTGGTTGTATCGTCATTCGGTCTCAAGAGCGGTATTTTCTGGATGCTTATCTGATCTTGGTTTAGGCCTTGGGGGTTTGTACTTGGAAAACATCGCCCTTGACTCGAGTGATAATTGCTTTACTTTTCATTGTATACTCTGCTATGTTTGCTTCTACTTAGTGTGTGTCTGGGGGCTATCACTGTAGAATGAGGTTGGAGTGGGAGGGTTGTATTTCTATTCCTTTTTCCTTTATGCTCTTTTGGTATGTTGTTAGTTAATTTACTGCTCACTAAGACTGTTGTCTGACTCAAGGCTTTATGTTTTAACTCTTATTGCCTTGGGTTGTTCGTCCATTTTGGGACGGGCAGACTAGGTAGCAGGTGACAGGTGATGTTCTTGCTTTCCACGATGCTGATGACGAAGACGAGCTAGAGTATTGCATATTACTTCTTACTATATGTACTGGATGTTCTGCTGCTTTGTATTCTCTGAGTGATATGTAGTGAGGCTTGTTGTATTGACTACTCAGATGTTTGTATTCAACTATTATGAAGTTTTATTGATGAGATTCTATTCTGTGAAGCTTCACTATATATATGTTCTATTGTATTTTGTCCATGCGCTGTGAGTAATACGATAGATTCTGTTGTTTTTAATTTACCTTGACAATCGTCCATGGCTGCCTGGCACACTTTACAGCGCATTTTCTCTAGGTTCAGTGCAAGGGTTATGGGCGGTCGTCACATTTGGTATCAGAGCATTGGTTAATCGATTTTACCCAACGCTCGCTGACGTAACTACGTATGAGAGACGTAATTGTATTTTGATGGATGATTACTATATATAATATAGTAGCTTAATAGGATTGAGTCCTTTATGCAGTTGTTTCTCATGATGTGCTGACCATTCCTTTTTATAGATATTGAGAATGAGTCGAAAAAGGGAGACCAGCTGCTAGGGAAGGCCGTGCTACTGAAGGGGCTGCTGATTATGCTGCTATGTTCGAAGCTATGATGACTTCGATCATGAGAAGGATTCCAACTCCAGGGCCATCGGTGGATGTTGGAGTTCAAGTTCAAACTCCAAGACCGGTGGATTTTGCTAAGCTGTGTAAGGACTATACTGCTCTTGGAGGAAAGGTTTTCTTGGGAACAGAATCAACCATTGAGGTTCAAAGGTGGATAGATGCTTGTAGAAGGATTTTTGGTGATTTGGGAATTGAGGATGCAACTAAGAGGAAGTTAGCATCAAGACAGCTTCAAGGGAGAGCTTCTGATTGGTGGAACTCTATTACCATCAATACTCCGGAGGAAGAGATTACTTGGGAGCAATTCCAAGCCAGATTTGAAGCTAAGTTCATTTCTACAGCTCAGAAGTCTGTTCTGTTCAAGAAGTTCATGGAGCTCAAGCAGGGAGGAAGACCAGTTCTTGAGTATGTTTCTGAGTTTGAAGCTTTGTCCAAGTATGCCCGGTCATATATTGAATCTGCATATCAGAAGAATGAGAAGTTCGTGACAAGCTTGGACGGTTATCTTGGGAGGTAGTTGGTGGATCATCTGGACGATTCATTTGAGAAGCTTGTGGAGAAAGCTCTCAGGCATGAGAGTCTGTTTCCTAAGGAAGGATATGTTGTTGCTATGACCAGGGGAGAGTCTAAACCACAGCAGGGTGGAAACAAGAAGAGGAAGCAGCAGCAGAAGGGTAAGGATGGCCAGAAGAAGCCGAAGGGCGAAGTGACTTGCTACAATTGTCAGCAGAAGGGCCATTTCTCTAAGGATTGTAAGAATCCGAAGGTACCAATGAAGTGTCACAACTGTGACAAGCCAGGGCATATCAGGAAGAATTGTCCAGAACCGAGGAAGGACAAGCAGATTGTGCAAGCTTATGCTTTGGGAGCTATTCCGTCGTCTTCGAAAGCTCCTACCGCTGAAGAGAAAGGAAAGAGTGTGGTAGTTCAAGGTACTCTTTCCATATGTGGTGTTCCAGTTAGAGTGTTGTTTGATACTAGGGCGTCGCATTCGTTTGTTTGTAGTGAACTTGTAGGCCGGTTGGGTTTAGAACCGGATATTGTTGATAGGCCATTGGTTGTGACTAATCCTGTTGGGGGTTCATCTTGTTTGTGTATGTTCTGCCGTGGTCTGATTGTGTCGAGTTATGGTTGCTCTTTTGTTTGTGATTGTTTTGTTCTGAACTTTGCGGGGCTTGGAATTATTTTGGGTATGGACTGGCTTAGGAAGTATGCGGCAAAGGTTGATTGCGAAAGGTTGGAGGTGACAGTTGAGAATGTGGAGGGGCGAAAGATTGTGATACGATGTAAGCATGAAGAAGGCGTCTTCATGAGCTTCATGTATTCGCTAGTTGTTCCATGGGATGGACTGTCATCGGTGCCAATCGCGAATGGATTCGAGGATGTCTTTGACGAGGTCAAAGGGTTACCGCCGCATAGAGAGATCGAGTTTCGTATAGATCTAGTTGAAGGAGCCAGACCTATTGTGATGCCTCTTAGGCGGATGGCGCCTAGGGAACAGCAGGAGTTGAGGGTGCAGGTTGATGACCTTTTACAGAAAGGATTCATTCGGCGTAGTGTGTCCAAGTGGGGTGCACCAGTTGTGTTTGCGACCAAGGCAGATGGGTCGTTGAGATTGTGTGTGGATTATCGTGAGCTGAATAAAGTGACTAGGAAGAACAAGTATCCATTGCCGAGGATAGATGACTTGTTTGATCAGCTTCACGAAGCTAAGGTGTTTTCTCAGATGGATTTGACAACGGGATTTCACCAGTTGAGAGTGGCTAGGGATAGTGTGCCGAAGACTGCTTTTCGAACACCATCCGGTTTCTTTGAGTGGCTGGTAATGCCGTTTGGGTTGACTAACGCGCCAGCATATTTTGTGGATCTTATGAATAAAGTGTTCAGAGATCAGTTGAACAAGTTCGTACTTGTATTCGTGGATGATATTCTGATTTATTCCAGAACTGAAGAAGAGCACAAGACGCACTTGCGTATTATTTTGGAAATCTTACTGAAACATCAGCTGAAGGCTAAGTTTTCGAAGTGTCACTTCTGGAAGAGTGAAGTGAGGTTCTTAGGCCATGTGATTTCTGGAAACAGAATAGCGGTCGATCCCGCTAAGGTGGCAGCAATCCAGGATTGGATTAGACCTAAGAATGCATCGGATGTGAGGAGTTTTCTTGGATTAACAGGATATTATCGACGGTTTATCAAAGACTTCTCCAAAGTGGCTGCACCGTTAACAGGATTGACGAAGAAGAACCAAGTGTTCAAGTGGGAAGATAAGTGTGAGCAAGCTTTCAGAATCCTGAAAGAAAGATTGACGAGTGCTCCTGTTTTGACTATTCCTAGTGGGAATGATGAGATGGTGGTTTACACCGACGCATGTGGTACTGGACCTGGAGCAGTGCTGATGCAGAAAGATAAAGTTGTTGCGTATGCTAGTCGACAACTGAAGCCGCATGAGAGGAATTACCCGACTCATGATTTGGAGTTAGCGGTGATTGTTTTTGCTCTGAAGATGTGGAGACATTATCTACTGGGAGTTCGATTCGAGTTGTTTACGGATCATAAGTCATTGAAGTATCTTTTCTCCCAAAAGGATTTGATTCTTCGGCAGCAACGTTGGCTAGAGTTTTTAGCATCATATGATTTTGGTATAGCTTATACTCCGGGGAAAGGTAACGCAGTGGCAGATGCGTTAAGTCAAAGACATGCAGGATTGGGAGCCATGTTTTCAGAATGGAAGAATCTCGAGTATTTAGCTGGATTTGACTTCAGGCCTAGATGCGAATTGGAACCTGAGATGTTGGCAAACTTATCGATAAGACCCACTCTTGTGGAAAGGATTGGCGAGAGCCAAAAGCGAGACGATAAGCTTGTCAAGATTGTCCGTGATTTGAAATCTGGATTGGACCTAGAAAAGGATAAAGGATTCGAGGTCGATCGAGAGGGTTGGCTTCGGAAGCAAGGACGACTTGTTGTTCCCGATATAGATGAATTGAGAAGTGAAGTTCTGAAGGAAAGTCATCACTCGAAGTTGACAATTCATCCAGGTGGAAATAAGATGTATCGGGATATGAAGAGAACCTACTACTGGGAAGGTATGAAGAAGGATGTTGGAAATTTTATTTCCAAATGCATGAACTGCCAGTTAGTAAAAGCCGAACAGAAGAAGCCAAGTGGATTGCTTCAGCCATTACAAGTTCCTACATGGAAGTGGAAACAAGTATCGATGGATTTTATTGATGGGTTACCTAGAACAAGAACGGGAAATGAAGGAATTTGGGTCATCGTAGATCGTCTGACTAAGAGTGCAAGATTCATTCCTGTTCGATCGACTAGGACTGCTTCAAAGTTGGCTGAGTTGTATGTTAGGTGGATAGTTCGATTCCATGGTATTCCGAAGAGTATAGTGAGCGATCGAGATCCGTTGTTCACTAGTGGATTTTGGAAGAGCTTCCAGGAAGTTTTGGGAACCGAGTTGTGTTAGAGTACAGCTTATCACCCTCAAACAGATGGTCAGACCGAGAGAGTCAACCGAGTTTTGGAAGATCTCCTTAGAGCTTGTGTTTTGGATTTCGGAGGATCATGGGAAGATCGCCTTCATTTGGTGGAATTTGCATACAACAACAGTTACCAGTCAAGCATTGGTATGGCACCGTATGAGGCATTGTATGGAAGACCGTGTAACTCTCCGACATGTTGGTTAGAGACTGGAGAAAAGCTGATACTTGGGCCAGAGATGATTCGACAGACTTCGGATTGCATAGAGATCATTCGGCAACGAATGAAGGCAGCCCAAGATCGACAGAAGAGTTATGCGGATAAGCATCGTAAGGATTTGGAATTCGACGTAGGTGATATGGTTTTTGTGAAGATTTCTCCACTGAAGAATGTTATTCGATTCGGGAAGAAAGGAAAGTTGACTCCGAGATTTGTTGGACCATTCCCGATCATCGAGCGAATTGGAAGGCTCGCCTACAGATTGGAGTTACCAGAGAAGATGTCGAGCGTGCACAATGTTTTTCACGTATCGTATCTACGGAAGTATGTGCACGACTCGAATACAGTGGTTTCTGCTGATAGCTGTGAAGATTTCGAAGTTGATCCAGTCGATAAGAGACCTCGTAAGCCGCTTCGTGTTGTGGAAACCGACACGAAACAGCTTAGGAGGAAGGTAGTTAAGTTGCTCAAGATACAATGGAGTGATGATGATAACGACTGTACATGGGAGGTGGAAGAAAGGATGAAAGCAGCTCATCCTGAACTCTTCAAGGTATGGCCCTAAGGTGTCGTGTCATCTAACGACATTGTAACTTGTTCTAAGCTTTAGAATTCTGCATGCTAAGCTAGAATTGGATGCATGGTTTGTTGATTGATGTGGATGGTAGGCATGCAGAATAGCCTTTGTTTGCTCTTGTTTGTTTGGAATTTCGCGGGCGAAATTCCTAAGGGGGAGAGAATGTAACGACCCGTATTTTTACGGATCGAATGATTGAAACCGGTGCTATTTGGACGATAGTGTTGTAGCTTGAATCGAGTAGAAGTTAAGTCATCACGAAGTCCAAGCGAGAATTTGCTAAGTCTTAGGTCGTAGGAAGGTTTGGAGCGACCTAGGCATTGGGATAAGTCGGGGGAAAATTAGGTCGTATGGGGTGGCTTAGGTCGAGTGAACGACTTAAGGAAATGACCGACTTAGGGAGTATACGACTTAAGGTATTGGGCGACCTAAGGAATGGGACGACTTATAGAATGTAGCGACCTAGTATATTGGAGTGACCTATAGGGTACGCGACCTAAGAGTTAGCGAGTCAACAACCCAGTATTCAGCGACCTAGTGGTTTGCATGTTAGCATAGTTAGGTCGTTAGACGATCTAAGAATGTTAGGTCGCATAAGTTGTTAGGTCGCATAAGTTGGTAGGTCGCGTGAGTAGTTAGGTCGCGTGTTTGCTAAGTCGTAGGTCGCGTGAGTTGTTAGGTCGCAAGGAAGCGTGTCAGTGTTAGGTCGCGTAGTGGTTGATTTGTTAGGTCGTAGACGACCTAAGATTAGTTAAGTCATTGACAGGTGAGTTTCGATAGGTCGTAAGTCGCAGGCCCACTAAGTCGTAAGTCGTGACATAGTTAGGTCGTGAATGCGCATTGTTTTAGGTCGCGTGAAGGCTTAAGGTGTTAGGTCGCTGGGTGTTAAGTCGTGAGCGACCTAGGAGTTGTTAAGTCGAATGTATGTTAAGTCGTAGTAGCTAAGGGTTGTTAAGTCGCGAGCGCTGCTAAGTCATAACTCGTAGACAGGTTGGTCTGGTAGGTCGTGAGTGCGCTTGGGCTTAGGTCGTTAGGTCGCGCGCTTGCGCTAGGTCGTAAGTCGTAGGGTTGTAAGGTCGTGGGTTTTAGGTCGTGAGGTTCTGCTAAGTCGTGGACGACCTAACTCCGAGCGACCTAAGGGGAAATCAGCCTATATATAGGAGGGCTTTGCTCCATTTTTGGGATCCGGATTTCGAAGCGACGAAGTGCTGCCATTTTGAGAGCTCGACTTCTACACTTCTTCACTTCTTTTCTGCACTCTAATCTAGTGATTCCATCCATCCAAGTTGAAGATCAAATTGAAGATTCAAGAGCTTAGATTGAAGATCTTCATCCATTGAAGTGAGATTTCATCGTTTGAAGCGGATTCGTGATAGATCAAGCTAGATCCTTCGCTGTCCAGATCTGAAGCGTATTGATTTGGGGTTGTTTAGGTGATTTGGTGAGTGGTGATTATCTCTCACACGGATCCAAAGGAGTATATCGGATCGATGGCTTGATTTGGTGTTAAAGTAGAGATTTCCATGCATTTTCCTAATCATATGTGTAGATCCATATAGATCCATTGTCCATGATGATTTGATATCCATTTTACTACATGTTAACCTATGCAAGTTCATTCATCAAGATTATAGAGACATTGCTCATGTTTTCATGTTTTTTGGACTTTTGAATCTTTAATTACGAAATTGCCATTATTGTTATAATTGTCTATTTAGATCATATTTGAATGCTTGATTGCTTGGATTAATGGTTGATTTGATTGATTGCAATGAATTAGATGATTGATGATTTGATTTAGACCGAAGATGATTCAAAAGCTAAGGGAAAGGCTCTTGAATTGGAAAAGCTGCTTATGGCATATGAAGCGGATGGTGAAGCTCTTATGCATAGATTCGATGACGATGATGTTGAGATGAAACTTTGCGAGGATGTGATGAAGCGAAGTATGATATGAGATAGTCTTGGTCTAATCCAGACGGGATCATTCCAAGCATGTTGGTAACTCGGCGAAATGGTTCGAGTTAGAGGATAATGGTTTGCTCGAGAGGCGCTTGAGCTAGTATGGAAATAGTCGTCGAGGAGGATGACTAGAAGGATGAGATCTTATCGTTGTTGAAGGTTCTAGCATGCTCAAAGCAAGAGTACGTTGGGCAGATTCGATAGTCCCTGAAGGATAATGATTGATAGTCAAGTACTCTGGGCAGATTCGATAGTCCTAGGCACGGGTCACGATGACGTGCGGGAGTTATGTCTAGAACCGGGGTTTCCATTAGCCCTTGACGGACGGCTGAAAGAATGTGCCGGTCATTCAATTAACGGTGATATCGAAGCAATGATAGCAGTGATAGCCAGAGTCATGGATGTTTGGTTGTATCGTCATTCGGTCTCAAGAGCGGTATTTTCTGGGAGCTTATCTGATCTTGGTTTAGGCCTTGGGGGTTTGTACTTGGAAAACATCGCCCTTGACTCGAGTGATAATTGCTTTACTTTTCATTGTATACTCTGCTATGTTTGCTTCTACTTAGTGTGTGTCTGGGGGCTATCACTGTAGAATGAGGTTGGAGTGGGAGGGTTGTATTCCTATTCCTTTTTCCTTTATTCTCTTTTGGTATGTTGTTAGTTAATTTACTGCTCACTAAGACTGTTGTCTGACTCAAGGCTTTATGTTTTAACTCTTATTGCCTTGGGCTGTTCGTCCATTTTGGGACGGGCAGACTAGGTAGCAGGTGACAGGTGCTGTTCTTGCTTTCCACGATGCTGATGACGAAGACAAGCTAGAGTATTGCATATTACTTCTTACTATATGTACTGGATGTTCCGCTGCTTTGTATTCTCTGAGTGATATGTATTGAGGCTTGTTGTATTGACTACTCAGATGTTTGTATTCAACTATTATGAAGTTTTATTGATGAGATTCTATTTTGTGAAGCTTCACTATATATATGTTCTATTGTATTTTGTCCATGCGCTGTGAGTAATATGATAGATTCTGTTATTTTTAATTTACCCTGACAATCGTCCATGGCTGCCTGGCACACTTTACAGCGCATTTTCTCTAGGTTCAGTGCAGGGGTTATGGGCGGTCGTCACATTTGGCCGGTCATTCAATTAACGGTGATATCGAAGCAATGATAGCAGTGATAGCCAGAGTCATGGATGTTTGGTTGTATCGTCATTCGGTCTCAAGAGCGGTATTTTCTGGGTGCTTATCTGATCTTGGTTTAGGCCTTGGGGGTTTGTACTTGGAAAACATCGCCCTTGACTCGAGTGATAATTGCTTTACTTTTCATTGTATACTCTGCTATGTTTGCTTCTACTTAGTGTGTGTCTGGGGGCTATCACTGTAGAATGAGGTTGGAGTGGGAGGGTTGTATTCCTATTCCTTTTTCCTTTATGCTCTTTTGGTATGTTGTTAGTTAATTTACTGCTCACTAAGACTGTTGTCTGACTCAAGGCTTTATGTTTTAACTCTTATTGCCTTGGGCTGTTCGTCCATTTTGGGACGGGTAGACTAGGTAGCAGGTGACAGGTGCTGTTCTTGCTTTCCACGATGCTGATGACGAAGACGAGCTAGAGTATTGCATATTACTTCTTACTATATGTACTGGATGTTCCGCTGCTTTGTATTCTCTGAGTGATATGTAGTGAGGCTTGTTGTATTGACTACTCAGATGTTTGTATTCAACTATTATGAAGTTTTATTGATGAGATTCTATTCTATGAAGCTTCACTATATATATGTTCTATTGTATTTTGTCCATGCGCTTCGAGTAATACGATAGATTCTGTTGTTTTTAATTTACCCTGACAATCGTCCATGGCTGCCTGGCACACTTTACAGCGCATTTTCTCTAGGTTCAGTGCAGGGGTTATGGGCGGTCGTCACATTTGGCCGGTCATTCAATTAACGGTGATATCAAAGCAATGATAGCAGTGATAGCCAGAGTCATGAATGTTTGGTTGTATCGTCATTCGGTCTCAAGAGCGGTATTTTCTGGGTGCTTATCTGATCTTGGTTTAGGCCTTGAGGGTTTGTACTTGGAAAACATCACCCTTGACTCGAGTGATAATTGCTTTACTTTTCATTGTATACTCTGCTATGTTTGCTTCTACTTAGTGTGTGTCTGGGGGCTATCACTGTAGAATGAGGTTGGAGTGGGAGGGTTGTATTCCTATTCCTTTTTCCTTTATGCTCTTTTGGTATGTTGTTAGTTAATTTACTGCTCACTAAGACTGTTGTCTGACTCAAGGCTTTATGTTTTAACTCTTATTGCCTTGGGCTGTTCGTCCATTTTGGGACGGGTAGACTAGGTAGCAGGTGACAGGTGATGTTCTTGCTTTCCACGATGCTGATGACGAAGACGAGCTAGAGTATTGCATATTACTTCTTACTATATGTACTGGATGTTCTGCTGCTTTGTATTCTCTGAGTGATATGTAGTGAGGCTTGTTGTATTGACTACTCAGATGTTTGTATTCAACTATTATGAAGTTTTATTGATGAGATTCTATTCTGTGAAGCTTCACTATATATATGTTCTATTGTATTTTGTCCATGCGCTGTGAGTAATACGATAGATTCTGTTGTTTTTAATTTACCCTGACAATCGTCCATGGCTGCCTGGCACACTTTACAGCGCATTTTCTCTAGGTTCAGTGCAGGGGTTATGGGCGATCGTCACATATGAGTTCTATGTTTTGGAAGCAGTTGTGAAGTGAAATGTTATAGAGTTGAACTGTCAATTCTAAGATTAAGTCCAAGAGAAATGTTGGCGTTAACATTTCAAACGATGCTATCGTGTGGGACTGTCTATCTTCGGGAGTATTCCAAGAGAGAGAACAGCGGTAGCATTCATCGAAGGACTTATGCGGAGGAAACTATGTGGAGGTTGGAGATCTGTTCGAGATGCTCGAATCCATGTAGTGATTCGTAATCTATTCGAGATATGGGAATCGAATTGGGGATTCATGTTCTATTCGAGTGAGAGATGTCGAGGTAGCCTCAACATCGAAAATAACTAAAACTAAAGATAGGATGCATAGCCAAAGGTAACGTAGCATTTTAGCAATCCCTGGGTGCAAGCGACTCCATCTAGTATCACTTACGGACATGCATGTAGGAGCGATGCATTAGAAACCACGATTGTCTGAGCATGGGTCAGTTATGCATTTCCTATAGTATATTCCCTAGAGATGTATATTGCTCGAATGGATACCTTTGATCCTTGTGCACGAGTTCGGATTTGGCTAGATCCGAGGAGATTTCCATGGAAATCCACTATGCGAACGCACCTTAGCAGTATTGATTGTATACCTATTATTGTTGTGGCATTCACACAACAACTATTTGATATGATTTATGACACTCTAGACATTATCTATCATATAACTATATGTTAAACTAATGGATGGTTGATTCCATTGAGGGAATAACCAATACGGGAATCCGTACGGTTTTAATGGTTACTACTACTTGTTGCATATTTCTTGAGTTTCTCACACTGGTTTGCCTGACTGATCCGGGTGTTATTCTCTTGTATTGTTGGGGTTAGCCCCATGTATGTTTCTAGATTTAGCTACGGACGCTTTGGTGCTTATGAAGAGAAGCTGGATGATTACCTTCCATGGTATTCTTATTTCTGATGCATTTCTGTATTGGATATATCAGCATTGTGAGGACATGTGGTTATAACTGTCCGGGCTGATGATGGTACTTAAGTTTTAGTAATTTGATATTTCTATATTTAGAGTAACCTTTTGTACTATTCCTTTGATATTACATATTACCATTTCGTTGTGAGATTCTGATATTTTGTTCTTCTTTTCTCATTCTATTTTTTCCCCCTAAGTTTCTGTCTTTTCAATGCTTGGCTACTTGGCACACGAATACCGTGGATGTATTTGTGTCGACATTCGAGGGTCGAAAAGTTATGTCATTAAAATTTTACTGAAAAATCTTGCATTATAAGCATATGATAAATTTCCTATTAGCTTGTTATATGCTTTTTTAAGTCAATTTCAATGCACATTCTTCATACACTAGCACTGTGAATAGGGTTGTCAATGGATACCCGAAAAATCCGAAATTCATCCTTATTCGCATCCGAAAAGCAGATAAATATCCAATAACATGAAAAAAGGATGCGGATGCGGACACGAAGACATTCACATCTGGAAATTATCCGTCTGATTTTTTTCAAAATTATAGTTCAAATTATATGCATTTTGGTGCAGTGAATGATATTCATTTATTATTTCGTTAAGTTAGTAGTTTATATTATATGCGCTTAATGCTTATTAACTGCTTGGAACTATTTATTATCATCATATTTGTTAATTTTTAACATTTACAATCAATGGGATTGAAAAATATTTATGTTAAACTAAAATTTTCCTTTTAAAATTCTTGATTTATCGGTCGTTAGCAGATAGGATAATCATCCGATATCCGTCTGTATCCTCAAATGCGGATATCCGATATCCGAAAATGATTTCGGATGCAGATGCTGATATAGCACTATCCGCATCCAAAAGCATCCGTTGACAGGCCTAACTGTGAAAACCCCTAATATGTTCATGTGCCAATATTATACAGTAGTAGTATTTCTGTTAGGAGTCAATGCACACTGGTTAAGAGATATCAGATGCTCCATTAAGGTTTTCATTCTATTACATATGACCTTAGCAAGGACTTTGTATAAAAAATTATAGCAAGTTATATGTCTAAAACTATTTAAATTGGTTAAAGGGTACTCTTTAGATTCTAATGCCAAAAAGGTATGGTTCTGTTCTTGTATAATTTTCCAACTATTAAAAACACTTTGTATTCCTTTCGATAGCAGTTTATTATAAAGATTCCAGTGTAGTTTATAAAATTTAGCATTATAACCATCGGGCCCTATTGCCTTATCATCTTTTGTAGAAAAAACTGCGGTTTTTATTTCAATAACTCAATAGGATAGTGTAAATAACACTTTCCATTGATGTTCACTACATACTTGCAAGCAATATCCAGAAACTCTCATGTGAGTTAATGTATCCATTGAGTAAACTATCCATGTTATTCTGATGCCTTCTTGCAATCATTTTAGCATGAAAAAATTTAGTGCAGTCATCTCCCATTGTTAGCCAGTTGATTTTTTATTTTTGTCTATTATCCTCCAACAGCATATGTAAACCATTTTGCATCTGTTTTTGACCTTCGGCATAAGCTTTTGCTTTCAGTACAATTGGTTGTGAGTCATAAACAGCTTGTGAGTTAGCTCGGTTCTTTCTATTTGAATCATTTAGTTTTTTAACATTTTTAATTTCTTCGCTTCATGCTTTAAGTGCAAACTTGAGTTCCTTTTGAGCAGGACAAAGTTATTAACTAGTTGCTCATATCCACTATATAAGTACCAGCAGTTTTGATATCTAAAAGGCTTGAAACCACTCAATTTCTCTTTGTTAAAAATATTAAGCAACATAGGATTATGCTCACTTGTTTCAGATAGTAAATATTGGACTGTAAATTGGGTGAATGTGTTCATCCAGTTCAGATTTGTCAAAGTTTTATCAAACTTGCCTGTTATATTTTTCCCAAGGCCCGATCTCCATGTATAACTAAAACCACTGCCATTAGGTTCACCCAATCTTGTTTTAATAATGCAAACATTTAGTTCTTTAACTCCAGCTTCATAAAGTTTGTTACCACTAGACTTCTCTCTTATCAATCTGACATAATTAAAATTCCCTCATCACATACGAGGACCTTGATTTTGTTGTGCTATTTTTTCTAAGTACTACCACAAACTAACTCTAGCAGTAGGCAAATTTTAAGCATATACAAAGTGCATCTTATTTTTCCAAAAACTTTATTATTCAGCATTATAGTTACATGTTGAGGACCATCAGATTATAAAGAAGCATCCCAAATTAAGTTATTGATGAATATGATTATTATGCATTTCTGATTTTGTACACCATTATGTATACATAACCAATTATCACCCCACTTATCCACAAATTTATCAATGTTATCATAGTGTATCTTAGTTTCCAAAAGGGTAAACAAAGATGGTTTATATTCAAATATTGAATATCCAACCATCTATGTGATCCATTAGAAACTCTCACCATCAAGTACAGCATGTTATTTATGCAGTCTGTCACTCCTCCTCATAGGTGGAGGAAACCCTTCTTCCTCTATGTTTGTCTTCATTTTATCTTTTTATTGCACATTTTCTCATTCCATTTGTCATTCACATCCACTAACTTATACCCTTCAATGTTGTTTACAGGTGAAGTAGTGAGTGAGTTGGAGGTTTGGATAGCACTTTGGATCCTCTTAGGCTGAATATTAAGCCTTGTTACTTCAGTAGAAACCTGCACATCAATGGGAAAATCAACATTATTAGCATGATTTAAATATAAATTTGAACTATCAAATATAATGATTGGCAAAATTTGAACTGCCCAATATAATATTTGGCCTGTTAAACCCCCCTTGATGCGTATTGGTTTCAGTCTTTTCTCGTGCCTTCAATATGGTCCTATGATGATTTTGCATTACTAGTGGTAACCTGAACTGAAAATTCTAGGTTGATGATCTTGGTATGAAGCTACACATAAGAATTTACAAAAATATCATGATGATGTTGTGCTTTGGGTTCAGACTCTATTGCATTCCTCTCCATTTCTCTTCGGTAGTTGCGTTGATAATTCCTCTACATAATTTGAAACTAAACTTGTCCTTAAAATCAGATACTATACTTGCTACATTAGAATACCTACTTGGTTCATTAGAAGGATCTTTTAGTGAATCAATTTTGAGGTTCCCTATATTATTATTTAGAACTATATTGATATTGACCTCGGTTGGAGGAGTGTTTTAGCTTACATTCTCCTCTTGCCCATACAAATACGAGGACCTTAAATCAATGTCTTTCCTTCCTTCATTATTATTTCCACTGCTTGTTCTAGCTTCTTGATGCCCAATATGATGCCGTTCATTACTTGTTTCAGTAGTTCTTTCCTTTTGTATCCATATTTCGGTGCACTTATCAGTAGAATGTCCCGTTTCCATACATTGTTCACACCATCTGCCAATTAGGCATTGTCTCCTAATATGCCCAAATTATTTATAGTTATCGCAGCTCGGTGGGGAATACTCATACTCTACATCTTGTAAAAACACAACTCCTGACCCTATTTTTGCACACACCACTTTCTTCATGTCATTCACTTTTATCTCCATTAAAACTCTATCATAATTAAACCCGGTCTGCTTAATTGTTGGTTCTTCCAATTTCATCGGTTTTTATAGAACACTAGCTACTCGGCAAATATTATCCTTGTCCCAAATGGAAACACTTAAATTTGGGAATTTAACATAGATTGGGACTAATAATAGTGGACCTTGATCCAAGATAAGATTAGGTTCCCACTTTTTAATGGTCCTTAGCATACCATTACTTAGCCAAGGTTCTTCCCAAATCTTTGTTAACATCCCCTTCCTGCTAGAATTTTATTTAGTAAAAAATGTTCTCCTTAGAATGTTTAGCCACTCTTCCTGGTTGTTGCCACATCTTATCCAGTTAGTATTTGATATGTGTATAATTAGGTCTACTTCCAACCACATAAACATACACTCATTTGAAGTCATTTTGCTTCATTGCCTCCTCATTTAGTTCAGCAACAAACCCTTCTTCATCCTTACTTGGATTAAAATACTATTTAGAATTGTTAAAAATGGTTTTCCCTTTAAGTGCTTTCACCCATGAATCAATTTTCCTACTAGTGAACACCATATTAGACTGCTTCGGATTGTTCATATTTCTCCTAGCATAAGTAGCATGATTTTTTCCTATTTTACCATGAAATCTCACAGCAACCCATTTCACCGTCGTACCATTCCTCTCCACCGTGACCCATTCTGCCTTCTCCAGGTCGTTAAGATCTTGTACGGCTGTTTTCCCATCCATACCAGTTTCGAAAAATTAAGGAATTGCAAATCAGAATTATGAAGAGAATAAGATGTGTAAATAGATATGAATGTACAGATAGAGACCAAGAATTGAAGAATAGAATTGTAAATAGAAATTAAAGATATGAAAAAGATTAAAGAAATTTTTGAAAACCCTAGATCTCATTTCCGTCTCTGCTCTGTAGTGACTGAGTATAACTGTTTCTTTTAGTTTTATTCAACGAACCTCCATGAATATGATTTTAATTTTAAAGCTTTGTCTGTGACCGAGTATAAGTTCTCCTACTTCTAAACTACCTTTTCTAAGTTTTATTTTGAGTTTTAATTCATATTTGTTTGTTTATTGATGCTAGATGATAGAATTGCTAAGCAAAAACTTGATTGTTGAATAACTTGGTATAATTCAAATTGGTTGAATGGAATATTTTATACTAGTACAATCGTACAACGATGGGAAAACCGACCGTTAAGTTCTAAAATACTAGTACAGGCATGCAATGGTTGAAAAACATACCGTTTGTTGTATAATTTGAAAAATACGAAACTTTTATACAATTATCCTTAATTTCAATTAATAAAATATAATTACAGTATGTTGAGTAAAAGTATTTTTTCATTTTAGAAATATAAAATATCAAAAAAAAATATTACAGAGCAAGTACAGTCGAGCGTTGAAAAAGAATAGATATGTACATACATATACAGAGAATGTATTTAAAAAAGAGGAATCAATATAATATAGAGACAATGATGAGTAAAAAGAGTAGGAATCAATAGAATACATCCGCAAAAGTGAATGAAACGAAAGTACAATCCAATCTACATTCCAATCGGACGAAGAGTATGAAAAATAACATTTGTTGGAGGAAATGAAATAAAACATATTAAGCTCCATTTGGTTTGCTGTTTCTAGTTTTGTATTTTCATCTAAAAAAATTGCGCATTTCTTATGCATTGTTGGAAAACACACAATTTTGAAAAATGAAATTAACACAGAAACTAGAAAACAAACTTATTCATCTCCTCCATTTTCCATCCATCATTGTAATGGCTAAGAATTGTAAAAAAAATTCATATATTTTCTTGAATTTTTAGTGTATGTTGAAAACACAAAACTCAGAACTCAAAACGAAACCAAATAGACCTTTTGTTTTTTTTGAAAACCTAGAAGAACCCGACGAGCCGGTAAATTGACCCGTTAACAACCCGTTTATACTTATATGGGTTGACCCGACCCGTTTACGACCCGATCCGTTTATGACCCGTTTGTACCTTATACGGGTTGACCCGACCCGTTTACGACCCATTCCGACCCGTTTACGGTCCAATTATACCTTATACGGGTTAACCCGACCCGTTTATACCTTATACGGTTTGACCCGACCCATTTACGACCCGACCCATTTATAATCGGGTTACACGGGTCGGGTCGGGTCAGGTTCGGGTTGAGCTTTTCTGATCCATTTAATAAACGGGTTGACCCGACCCATTTAAAATCAACCCGAACCCGACTTGACCCGACCCATTGACAACCCTACTTGAGAGTATATATAGCAACTAAGTCCTTGACAAAAAGCACTTGACATATTAATTTGTGCCACCCAGTTAGAGATATTTATTTGTGCCTCTTGGTCCAATGCAACAAAACGTAAGCGTATTATCAATTGGAAAAAGGCTCTATTTTTTATGACAGGTTTCAATTATTGCTAGTCTTTAACATATCAACCCTTCCAAGCGTATATGCTAATTTACAACTATTATTCTTTTCCGAGTAAAAATATAATACTGTACATGCAGATGTGCAGAAATTATTATTGTTCAACAAACAGCTATACATACAGTTAGATACAAAATTTACACACATTTGAATATAAAAGGCCATGAGGTGTAGGCGATTTAGTCATGTCCCTCCCTGCTGTACACAAAGAAAGGGCAGCATCATTAAATTTTCAAAACACAAAGTACTGCGATGCATATACATTAAATATAATAACATGAATATTATATACTGTATACAGTAATAATAGCATACAGTTCACTCACCAATCAAATGAACGCGGACCTCATAGCTTTTTTGACAAATCTCTAAATCGGGAACTATCAGTGAAAGTTAAAGGAAGATCTTCGTCCAATATATCTTTATCATAGTACAGAGATGAATGCCTCTCCTCGGACTTTGAACAACCCTCAATTATTTGATTTTCATTGATATTTAAAGGTATATCACGGTATACGGTATAGATGCTTAAGAATGAATAGAGCCGTGTCATTGTCTCTCCAATAGTTCCTGAGTCATGATATTGAAAAGGAAACAAGTTAACTCTACATAACAAAATTCTAAGATCTTGATAATAAAGGTATAAAGCAAATCTAATGTTTGCTAAGGTACAATTGTTCATGATATACTATGTAAAATGTTTCTTAGTAGAGATTCTCTATAGTTATAACTTATAACTAGGAATAAGTTATTTGAACGAACACGAAATTCCCAAAAGGGAAATATAACAGAAACGGTAAAAGCAGTCATTGTAGTAGTTTCTGTTTAAGCTTACGTGTGAGCTCCAAAGGCAGATATGTAGGGATGCCGAAAAGTTTTGTCCTGCATAATCATAAAAAGAATGATCATTACATGCAGTCAGGGTATGCAACAGACTAGTAAAACCGAAAATATGTTAGCATCTTTTTCTTCCCCACAAAAGTCAACACCTCGTCAAAACCTAGCAATTACCCCTTTAGAAAACAATGATACACCAAAAAGAGTTTAACATATATCACACAACACATTTACATAGTGGAGACAATTTGAATACAGAATATTTAGTGTTATATTCTATTTCAAAATTTCCGAACATTGGCACTTTTAGTTTCCCATTAAAAATTTATTTAATATTGTTGTAGACGACTCTGATTCAAAAGAGAATCAGGCCCCTCCAACATAACAACTCTGATAAATGGCACTTCCCAAACACTATCTCTCTCGCTTTAACTAATAAAATTCTGGAGTTGAAAATGGGCCAAGCGAAGTTCAGTCTCGGTGTAGTCATCATACAGAAACCATCAAACAGCCTTACTTGCCTCTAGTTAAAAGTTAAATATCTCAACTCTTAAATAAAGAGCTGGAACATTTTCAACTGTCCATTTGAAATTCCAAAAATACCCTCCAGCTAACGAGACTACCACACTGAATCTTCCACCAATGCAGCCAGCCTATGCCTCCAGACATATATGTAATCCATTCTTGGCTGACTTAATTTTTTTCGACCGGTTATTGCAGTTATGCTCAATATCATCAGTTGATTTGGGTGTTTGCGAAAGCCATCATCAACTTATGAAACCGGAGATTGATGCGCGAACTGAATTGCTTTGGTGGAGATTTGTTGGTAGCTGCAGTGTAAGACTATGCTATGTATATAGTTCATCATTAGTTTGGTAGTAGGATAAAACCTGAATATTTCTATTTGAGGAATTTACTTTTTTCTACATTTTAAAATGGCCCTGGGCTGATCATGGGGGCAATTTCATATATATATATATATATATATATAAGGAGCGCTCCATGGCATCCTTATTTGGCAGCACCCCATTTTCCCCTTATTTTCAGCCACCAAATTCTATTTAAATAATTGTATTAGTGGAGAGAGAGTTAGTGGGAAGAGAGAGAAATAGAAACTTGGAGTGGATATCAAGGGGCTGTAGCGGTGTTGCACTATTTGGGGTGCAGCTGAATGCTCTCCTATATGTGTGTGTGTAGGGGGGCGGGCGTGTGCGAACACACACACACACACACACACTCTACTATATGTTTAAAGCGTTCTCCAATGCATGATATAAATAGAAGAACATTACTATGGTGATGATGGTTTTCTTTTCTGGATAAAGAGCTTTTATATGTACTTGTTGCATATCAATTGTAATGTTGTGTATCTCTATCTATCGATAAAGTTTATCATATATGACTCATCTGTGTTTATTGTTTCAACCGTCGTCAAGTTACACACATACTCTTTTAATTTCTCATATTCTATTGCATCTCTACATTACATGCAAACACGCGCACAATATCCTGCATGTCATCTGATAATATTTTATCATAGAGCGTCTTACAATAACAGATTAAAAGGTTACATTTTCATACATTGCATTAATCATTGCTTGATACAAAAGGAAAAAAGTACATGAGTTTCCCCTTTATAAAAATGTGTTTATTTAAAAGAAAAACCTTTTAAGAGGTGACAGGAAAAAGTATAAGCCCCGTAATTTATTTATTTCCAGAGCATAAAATAGCCTGTCATACCTCATACAGAAACCATGATGCGGTACGAAGTTATACAGAGGATGATTCCAGAGACGCAGGATATATCAAGATAAAATTGAGCTATAAAGTACAATTACCTGAAGAACATGATCGATATGACCATCCTTACTCCCAGTAAGTATTTGAATCATAAGGGATCCATAGGAGACTTCTTCATCTTTGTTTTCCACGTTTTCTTCATTAAGAGTATCAAAATAATATTTAGAGCAACACAAGACTTAATTACAAAATATTGTATCAATCTTTGACATGAACATGGGACCTGCACCTTCCATTTCATCTTTGTTTTCGGGTTTGAAAACACTGACTACTTTAACCTGTTAAGAAAGTAAGCTGGCTCAACTATCATGAGAAGCGGAATATGATGATACATGAATTTATTTCAAGTGAAAGCAATCTAACCATGTTTCAGTTTCAATTAGTTCAAAACATATTAGGTTTCATACAAGAAAACTACCTTCATAGAGTTAACTTGGCTTGCAACGGCTTGAGATCGTGCTGCCAACTTCTCTTTGAATTCCTGCATTGGATTCAAATCAAAAGATCTATGATGAGGTTAAAATCAAAACAAAGTGCCAATTCTGTCTTATATCGTATTACTTGAAATCTAATATGCAATCTCTTTCCTCCTCTATGATAGGGTATGATAACAGGACGTCTGCTGACGTACTCTTTGCATACCAGTGGTTCTATTCTATGATATTGAACAACTTTGTAATTATACATCAATGAAGAACAATGTTGGGAAGAAATGGAATATGGATGATAACATATATCAAAACCGCTCGGTAAAAGTTACACCTATATGCCACAGGGTCATAGGGATGAAATATATTGAACATCAGACTGCAGCATGGCATTTCTTCGGATATTCTTTCATCTTGCCAATAATCTTGACCCTTGCCTAGAATAATGGAAAAGTAACAAGAACAAAACATCAGAACCATAAAAATAAGTAACACAAATGTAATCAAAAAAACTGCATAGCACTAGAAGCTAATGATTGAATCGTTATATTACTTTATCACCACTAACAAATTGCCACAATTTAGTCAACTGTTTGCATAGAGGCCAAGGAGGATAACCAAATTGGGCCAACCTTATAACAGTATATCAATGAAATAAACAAACGTTTCTTCTAAATAGCTGTGACACATTCATAATTTTCTGTCCAACCATATACTTTCAAGATGTCATTCAAACACAAATGAGATCATGTATTCAAGTAACAACTCAAACAAAATTTGTCCTTTACTTTTAGTTGGAAAATTTTGTATATATAAATAAGGTTAGATGTCCAAATCCGGGTCCTGAAAAAACAAAGTAGAAATCTTTTTTCTATCTGTTTATCCATTTTTTGTCTTTGTTTTACACTTCCCTTCTAAGAAAACAGTTTAGTTTTAGACTTAAAATCTTGCTTATTTTATTCTTCATTTTATTGCGCAATAACTCTCTTATTAAAAAACAATGTAAATTCAGATTTGTCTCATATATATATATATATATATATATATATGTGTGTGTGTGTGTGTGTGCGCGCGCGCACGTTGCCAAAGTAGTTATTATGTAACATTGTAACTTGATTTGTATAATTTTTGTGTGGTTGCAAGTGAGGACATCCCAAAATGTTTCGATCCATAGCTCTGGCCTAGATTCAAATTAGTTGTTAAGATCAGAGCACCCAAGAGTGCCTAGATATAAAATCTACTTAAACCAAAATGATTATCAAACAGATTGTATTTTGCATATATTACACAATAATAAGTAGACTGTATTTTCACATGCTACTATTGGTAAATTTATACAGTAGGTAAAAAAATCAAGGATGGAGATTCATTTACCAATTCCAATGCGGATGTTGCAAAGAGCAAGAAAGACACCAAGTGGTTGTAACGACCCGTATTTTTACGGATCGAAAAGTTCGTTCAAATCTGGAATTTTTAGCGTTGTTAAGTCATTTCAGATTTTGGGTAGAATTTGGTTAAGTCTTAAGTCGTGACCGACTTATAGGATTGGCGACCTAAGGGGTAGGTCGGCAGTGACTTAAGGAAGCTGGGAGTGTTAGAACGACCTAAGTAGTTAGGTCGTGTGAGAGTTAAGTCGTATACGACTTAGGGAATAGGAGCGACCCAGGGTTATGGCAAGTTAAGGGTTGTGGTTTAGGTCGTATGACAGTTTGGAACGACCTATAGGGTCTGACCGACTTATGGTTGTAGACGACCTTAGGAGTTAGATCATGGAGAAGTTAGGTCGGTTAGACAACTTAAGAAAACTGACCGAGTTAGGGATTAGGTCGGTTGGATGAGTTAGCGACTTAAGGATTTTAGGTCGAATGGTGAGATAGGTCGGTCAAGTGACCTAAGGGTTGACGACTTATAGTTGATAGCAGGTTAGCGACCTAGTGGTAGCGAAGTTAGGTCGTAGCCTATTTGAGTCGTGGCCGTGTAAGGAGATAATGCTAAGTCTTAGATCGCGTGTTGGCTTAAGGTTAGGTCGTAACTCGGTTGAGCTGTTAAGTCGTAGGATGGGTTATCTCGCTAAGTCGTCTAACCAGTTAAGGCGCGTGTGCATTGAGTCGTAGACAGGGGGTCCGGTAAGTCGTATAGGCGCGTGTGTTGAGTCGGAGGTTGCTAGGTCGGAAGAGGCTTAGGTCGGAAGGTTATAAGTCGGAGACGACTTATGGAGATGGCCGAGTTAAGGAGAAATCAGCCTATAAATACTCGTCCATTTCTTCATTTTTGGGATCCGGATTTTGAAGCGACGAAGTGCTGCCATTTTGAGAGCTCGACTTCTACACTTCTTCACTACTTTTCTCCACTCTAATCTAGTGATTCTATCCATCCAATTTGAAGATCAAATTGAAGATTCAAGAGCTTAGATTGAAGATCTTCATCCTTTGAAGTGAGATTTCTTCGTTTGAAGCGGATTTGCGATAGATCAAGCTAGATCCTTCGCTGTCCAGATCTGAAGCGTTTTGATTTAAGGTTGTTTAGGTGATTTGGTGAGTGGTGATTATCTCTCACACGGATCCAAAGGAGTATATCGGATTGTTGGCTCGATTTGGTGTTAAAATAGTGATTTCCATACATTTTCTTCATCCTAAGTGTAGATCCATATAGATCCATTGTTCATGATGATGTTACATCCATTTTACTACATGTTAACCTATGCAAGTTCATTCATCAAGATTATAGAGATATTGTTCATGTTTTCATGCTTATTTGACTCTCAACTCTTTAATTACGAAATTGCCATTATTGTTATAATTGTCTACTTAGATCATATTTGAATGCTTGATTGCTTGGATTAATGTTTGACTTGATTGATTGCTATGAATTAGATGATTGATGATTTGATTTAGACCGAAGATGATTCAAAAGCTAAGAGAAAGGCTCTTGAATTGGGAAAGCTGCTTGTGGCATATGTAGCGGATGATGAAGCTCTTATGCATAGATTTGATGATGATGTTGAGATGAGACTTTGCGAGGATGTGATGAAGCGAAGTATGATATGAGATAGTCTTGGTCTAATCCAGACGGGATCATTCCAAGCGGGTTGAGGATAATGGATGCTCGAGAGGCGCTTGAGCTAGTATGGAAATAGTTGTCGAGGAGGACGACTAGAAGGCTTGGATCTCATCGTTGTTGAAGGTTCTAGCATGCTCAAAGCAAGAGTACGTTGGGCAGATTCGATAGTCCCTGAAGGCTACTGATTGGGTAGTCAAGTACTCTGGGCAGATTCGATAGTCCTAGGCACGGGTCACGATGACGTGCGGGAGTTATGTCTAGAACCGGGGTTTCCATTAGCCCTTGACGGACGGCTGAAAGAATTTGCCGGTCATTCAATTAACAGTGATATCGAAGCAATGATAACAGTGATAGCCAGAGTCATGGATGTTTGGTTGTATCGTCATTCGGTCTCAAGAGCGGTATTTTCTGGGTGCTTATCTGATCTTGGTTTAGGCCTTGGGGGTTTGTACTTGGAAAACATCGCCCTTGACTCGAGTGATAATTGCTTTACTTTACATTGTATGCTCTGCTATGTTTGCTTCCACTTAGTGTGTGTCTGGGGGCTATCACTATAGAAAGAGGTTGGAGTGGGAGGGTTGTATTCCTATTCCTTTTTCCTTTATGCTCTTTTGGTATGTTGTTAGTTAATTTACTACCCACTAAGACTGTTGTCTGACTCAAGGCTTTATGTTTTAACTCTTATTGCCTTGGGCTGTTCGTCCATTTTGGGACAGGCAGACTAGGGAGCAGGTGACAGGTGCTGCTCTCTTCTCACGATGCTGATATCGAAGACGAGCTGGAGGGTTGCATATTATCTTCTTATTATATATACTGGATGTTCCGCTGCTTTGTATTCTCTGAGTGATATGTAGTGAGGCTTGTTGTATTGACTATTCAGATGTTTGTATTCCACTATTATGAAGTTTTATTGATGAGATTCTATTCTGTGAAGCTTCACTATATATATGTTCTATTGTATTTTGTCCATGCGCTGTGAGTAATACGATAGATTCTGTTGTTTTTTTATCTACCTTGACAATCGTCCATGGTCGCCTGGCACACTTTACAGCGCACTTCCTCTAGTTTCGATGCAGGGGTCATGGGCGGTCGTCACAGTGGTGAACCGACGGCAAAAAATGTATCAACCTGGAGGAAAAAAAACACCTTGTATAAAAATGAAATGTTTAAAACCCTCTCAGCATTCCACCTTGAAAAGTCAAAATATTAAAAAATCTGAATCAATAACACATAAGAAAATTTATTAGTTTAACATAGGTTTGGGAAATCAGATAAACTAGAAAGGCCAAACCACATGTTCTGGCCCAGGGTGGGGGGGATGTTGGGTAATGTTGGAAGTTAACCTTTCCTCGAATTTAATATAATAATTTTTCGAGAGGCCATGTCCCAGACTAACATGCAACCGGTAATAACACACTGGTTGTTAAACCCTGCGAGAGTAGAATATTTTAGCTGGATTATAGCAAAAGGTATCGTAAGTTACCCTGAAAGCAAGCTTAGTGTAACTAATATGCAGTTTATAGATTTTTCTTGAATCTTCACCCAGCTGAGAATGCTCAACAGAGAACTCATCTACAGAATACTTTTCTGCAATAGACATTTCGAGAATCAGACAACTAATTATAGGGAAAAAGGGTATTATTTAAATGATGCCATTTTCATTCTTTTCCACACCTTCATTGTTGGGAGAAGTTGCACCCAGATGCTTTTGTTCAAGCTCTGCAATTTTCACATACTTGAACTATAGAACGCCATTGGAGCTTATAACAATGTGTTTAGCATGGCTAATTGGAGTTTAGCAATTTGAAGAAACTTAGAACGCCATTGTATAAAGAACTCCCTAAATCTTATGAATGAAACATGTTAATCCAGAACTGTAGCAGTTGATCTCATATATATAAGTGTTTCTGCCCCGTTTCATATTTCTAAAAACCCAAATATAGCAAACAGCTTATTAACTTAAAATCTAATTCAAATCAAAACAACAAATGTTGAGAAAGATCATTACCTGCAAATTCACATAGAATCGATTTGAGCTAGAAAATCAAAGAGGATTGCTAGCAACCGAGATAGAAGAGGCGTCAACCAACTGAGATAGAAGAGGTGTCGATCAAGTAGAATCCCTAAATTGATTTTTGCTGTATTTGAACGAGGCTTATTGGACCAATTAATTAACTAAAAATGAAGAAATATGGTCTTAATCGAGCTGGATTTGGATAAAGTTGATTGATAAATTGGGGGATTTATTTTTTTGTTTAAATCTATAGCTTACTAAGAATAAGTTAGGCTTAATAGAACTGCAGAAATCATGGAGAAGAAAGCGGAAGGAAAAGTAAACAAGAAAAGATATTTCTATCACCGGCAAGAGAAACGAGGAGCATTATTTTGGCTTCAGAGTATTTTATTTTGGCTAGCAGAAGTAAGCAAACCTCCCTAATGGTCGGTTTGATTAATCATTAATTATTAAAAATTAATTATTAAGTAGTAAATAAAAAATATTAGTCTTAATCAGTAATTATTGTTTTCGTTCATTAGGACACTGTTCCATAAATTTAGGATCCGCATTAGTCTATCTTCATTAATTAATTTGAATTATGGAATCCTTTTGCATCATCAACCAAAGCATTAGGTGCTGCTTCATTAAGACTTAGATATTTGCTGGAAATATTTGGCGGAACTGGTCGCAATGCAATATTGAAGCTAAACCCCCAGCAGAACATCCAGCTAGAAGGGCCTGCAATGATTGAACAAATAAAAATTACTTCTTGTTATCGTTAGAATAAGTAGTTTGAAACTTTGAATCAAGGGAATTACTTGGTCAGCATCTTTCATTCCTTGTAACATCATTTGATTCATAGCCTCTAACCAGATACGTTGCCCACGAAAATACAGATCATGATCCTGGATATGAATAAGCATCAGCATTCATTTTCATTTTGTTATCAATTGAACAAATTGCAATGCTATTATGCAACAATATATTAGCAGTATTTTTTCTTTACAAAAAACATTTCTTTGGTATTTAGAAATAGTAAAAAAACAGGGGAAATAGAATCTGTTATAATATAAATAAGACTGTACATAAAACTTTAAATTCAGCGCAACTGACTGAAATAGCAATAATTTCATTTAGCTCCTCAGAGGCTCAGGTACTAAGTGAACAATTGCAGTCCTTGTGGTAGGATTCTTTAATAGGATATGTGAGTAAGCAAATATTTTCTAGATGCCAAACACGCATGCACGCACGCACGCATCAGTTTCTCTGTAGCCCTTTTAGTAGCCCTTCAAGCTGGTAAAATAGCCAGCGGGATCAAGTCTCTGAACCTCGAGGAAAAGGTAGATGGTTTAGCTTGAGCTGCGCTTCAAGAGAAAATCGTGTCCCAACTAGACATTCTGTTAAGAGTCCATAGGGACACTACAAAGAATGTGACCTTACCAGAAGTCAATCTCCAAGAAGTCGCCGCACGTTGTTTATTTCACAACGAGAGCATTTTCTGGCTAACGACATCTATGTCGACCTTGTCGATCAGGGCACGCAGAGTCCCCACTTTGCCCAAGCTCTAGGGTTTAGTGCTTTCGTTCAGTTCATAAGGTATATTTTTATTTTCCTCGTTGATAGAGAGAATTCACTTATCATACCCTCTTTTCTTTTAGTATGGAATTCTCTCCCAGAGCAGCGGAACTCATGGCTCTATTAGAAAGTACAATGACCAACTTTTACACGAATTTTCAAGTAGATGAAATTGGTCGAGTGGTCTCAGTTGGAGATGGGATTGCACGAGTTTATGGATTGAACAAGATTCAAGCTACACGCACGCGCGCAGACACACACACTATCAGTGCTTTAAATTGTGTTTTCGCACTCATAGTTGTGTATTAAACTATGAATCACACAGGTTACTGTAATGTAGGTGCAAACTGATACATAAATACATTATATCTGAACAGAAACAAGGTGAGTTATTTGACTTAAAAGTCTTTACCATTATTGCCTAACATTGATACTACCCAGGAAAGTTTATAAAAAAAACTCAATCATGTATCACATCTAAGAAAACAAAAATAAGAAGCCAATAAATCACTTAAGTAAAGATTAATTGTAAGACCACTCTACATTTTTGCACACAAGGTTACCAAATTTCTTGCATGTTCACAGAATTATCAGGTGTATGTTTCAAAGAAATAAGATACTCGTTTCCTCATCACACATTAAGCTATCCAGGTGTATGCTTCATAGGGTTACTAGTTTTCAATTAGCAAGGTACATCCACTCTTTCCACATGTAGTTAATTTCATTTACTGATTTCAAACACAGAGATAAGGTATTGCATTTAATTTTAATATATAACGTTTATGATCATCAGCTAGTTTCACTTGTTATCTTTTGGATTTTAGCAAGTTATAGTCTTGTGCTGACGACACTGGGATTTGAATGCATATGGGATGTAAGAGTATATAGCATGAGATGTGAGGTTACAAAAGTGCTAGCAACTGAAACATGATAACTAACCTTATCGTAGCCTTCACCACTGAATGATGCACCATCGCAGTACAGAATCTTTACTCGGTTCCAATTATAAAAATCTAGAAGCATCACAATTAAACAAGTTGAATTCTACAACCAAATGATTTTTCTAAAGACGGAAGTGTACAATCATATAAATTTCATTTACCTGGATTTTCTTCACGTTTGTTGCTCATAATCCCAGTAAATGGAATCTGTTTCGCCATGATATCCCGAAATGGCTGCATTCAAAACCCTAATTGATATCCCTTTCACATCCGACTTACTGCCCTCATCTTTTAAAATGCCTATAATGGAATCGAGAATGGGATCGAATTCCTGGCAGAGAGCGAAAACGATGGTAGCTTTACTTTTGGGATCGATCCAATCAGAATCGAGAATCAGATCCAGAATCTCGACCGCCTTCAGATTCAGCTACTGGGTTAGGGTTTTATTTGGGGGAGAAGAGGAGTATGCTGAAGAGAGGATTGAACGGAAAGAACGGAGGTGAAATTGTCAAAGTGATAAAATGCGGTGAGGAAGAGAAAATTCGGGGGAGAAGGAAACGGAGAAAAAGAACGATAGAAAATGCGGGGAGAAGGAAACGGGGAAAAAAATTAACAAAACAGGGGGAATGTTTTTTTGGCTTCAGGAAAATTGATTTTGCCTAGTAGAAGTAGGCAAACCTCCCTACGGTCGGTTTGATTATGGTATTGATTGTATTGAATGTTAAAATTTATTTACAGTATATGATTGAAATCAATATATTATTAGTTAAGTGGAATAAAACACCGTTTTACTTAAAAGTAATATTTGGTTGTTCTCGAATATTTTTGACTAATTGATTCGAGAATAAAGGTGTTTATTTATAATATTGTGGAATGGTAGTTAGAGCTGGCATAGAAAATTGAAGCTGGCGATATTTTAGTAGTTAAGCAGAAACAAACACCATTCTGCTAGTTGTCAATCACACCAAATAGGTCTGTTAAAATTTGATTTATTGTGAAAAATGTATATTGAGATTGAAATTGAGATTTCGGCATTTCTAACGTGAAGTTTTGATTTTGGGAACAGTGAAAAATTGTGAAGTTGAATTTGATGAAATAAAAATTAAATTGGTAAAATAAAGTGATTTGTGAAAAATAAACAAAATGAATTTTGATAGTGTTTTCTATTACTATGAAGTTCTCAATTGAAAGAATTAAACAATGATTTCGTATATTTCTTTATTTGGAAGTAATTTCTATAATTTTACCTTTTTAAAAGAGATTACTACTTGTTTTATGAATCGATTGGATATTTGTGGCTTTAGATATATATCACTTAAAGGTAATGCCATATGTGTAAAGCATGGATCAGAAGGGATTGGAATAATGGATTCCTTCCTTGGTGTCTATTTAGATGATATATTGTAAGTAGAATTTACCATATAAGAATATTTATTTTGTATAGGATTTGGTGAGACTGTGTTGTATTGTGAAATCTAGTTTGATAAAAATTGGGGAATATTTGGAAACTGGTTTTGACAAATGGAAAAGTAGTATTTAAATAAATAAGGGGAACTACCACAATGTTATGGAAAGATGTTTTGGATAAATCGGCTTTTACAATTCGATTTGAGAAAAATATTGCAAAAACTGGTTTTATATAAGTTAGGAAATATTGTGATAAATTATTTGTGTACAAAAACTGTATTTTAACGTCGTTTGTAGAGTGGACCTCTGGTATATGATTTCTAAATATATGGAATTTTTACGAATGAAATGATTTCATGAAAGTAATTTGGAAATTTGTTTTTAAGTGATTTTCGGGTATGATTTAGAATTAAAAAAATGGAAATCTATTTTGAATTGTTTTTAATTACAGAGCATATATGGAGTTATTTATGGGTGTAAACTATAGTGACAATGTTATGTTTATAACCGAGTAGAGTTATATAGTGTGTAACATATTTAAACATAATACACTCATTATTTTTAGTTTTGAGCACGGTTAGACTCACAATAGGTTTCTAGCCTGACTCGGGGTTTGTTATGTACTTAACAACCTCAGGTCAGGCTGTGGTTGTTTTACATATTAATATGTTCATATATGTGCTTTATAGACTACGATATGGAAATGGAACTTATGACAATGGTGGATATTTACTTGCCCTATACTGAGACTTAATTGTTTTGGATGGCATGTTTTACTTGTGTTACATAACCATGTACTAGTGGGAGATGTATGTAAGATATATTATATTAGATTTTGAGATATGATATAATATCCATTATTTTTATTCACTATGAATCCTATCAGTTGGGTTTATTCTTCGATGTGTCTCTGATACTGTATTAATCACTTCTAACAACTCGTATATATTGCTTTATGCCGAGATGAAATATGTATTGTTCAAATGTAATTAGGTATTGTAACGTATCATTGTTGACCCAAAGTGGTGTGTACGAGAGATGTTGTCTAAATATTTTTATATATATATGCACTAAAATATTATATATATATATATATATAATGAAAATACTATATGTAAATAATTTATGTATAAAGCATTTGTAATTAAATTATAAAATTATTTCAAATATTATTTTATAAATAGTTTTGAATATTTATAGCATAGTGTGAAATCCAAACATAAATATATATAAAATTAATTCAATTTGTATATTATAGATATATAAACATATAATTGGTTATGAATATATATATATATATATTAAAATAAATTATAAAATTTATATACAAAACTTTAGCTTAATGCTCTCGGCCTAGGTATTTAATTTTTTATTTTCTTTCGGCTTTACAAATTTTATTAATAAACTATTATTTAAACATTTAAAAATCATACATAAATTATAAAAAATTTAAAATTTTATTTCCAAAAAGAGAAATGTAATAATATTTTACATAAAATTCTTACATGTATTTTGTATTTTCATTATTTATTTTCAATCGAATAAATAATTGCATTTATATATATGTATATAATAAATAAATTTTATTTTTTCTACCGAAAGTCATTTGCACATAAATGAATTTTTATAAAATTTAAAACATATGTTATATAATGATAATCATTTTAAATTTGGATTTAAGTAATTTGAATTGTTTATATAATATTATTTTAATTCGAAAATTAAAACCTTTTATTTAATTTTCTTCTAGCCGTGAGCACAACAGCAGTCATACTTATATAAGTAATTTTTTAATATATATCCATGCACATGTATATAAATAACCATCACATGTGACAGAGCATCAATGTACTGATTCGTTATATCTATAACTGATAAGCATATAATACAATGATTAAATGAACATCAATATACGTTAGTAAACATGACATCTACCTTTCACCAAAGCCAATGAATCGCATGAACGACCTATATTTTAGGTCTCGGATGATCATACAATATTTTTATTTAATTCATATGAGATCGTATGACACTGGTATTTTGGGAAATGACTCTAAGGACATTTTTCACATGATTTTCATCGAATTTCTATATGACCATTTTGACACTGAAAATATTATATGGCCTATGACTTCTGATAGGAGCCGAGTTAAGATCTGAAATTTCTTCCATTTGCATCAGGATGATGGTTTCTCATTCCGTAGTGTGGTTATAATGGTAAAATGGACCTACCATTTGAAAGTCGTGGCTGTTTTAACTTTTGGCTGATGCTGGCCAGTATTACCGGGTAACTAGGCTAACCCATACTTAGGTCTACTAATCAATTTCAGGATTGGAGCCTAAGGGAGCTGATGGGACTGTACCAACTCATTTCCATCTTTTCCAAAATAATTCTAACCCTCCATTAACCCTAATCTCTTCAAAAATCATCTATTTTTCTTACCAATCTTAGCCTAATCTATAATTTGAGGGGTAACTAGTGAAGGGAATAGTAGATCTACCACTTTGGCTGCCATCAAATCTGTGTTCTCGCTATCCCATCTTGGATCTAAAAGTTAAAATGGTAATTTGGTATTATGTGAGTGATTATCGATCTCCCACTATTCTAAACTTATTTATATTATTAAATTAGATGGACCTATTTTTGATGCTAAAATGATTCTTAACTTTAATCACACCTTCATATCTGTTTATGGCCAAATTTAAAATGATTAAAATGGATTTATTTTGACTTTATAACCCTTTATAGAATATGTCATCAGTTTAGTGTAAAAAGCTATATCTAGACCAATATTTGTATGTTACCTTTGCTTGGATGAATTATGTATGATGAATGGATGTTACGGGTCTTTCTTTTATGTTCGAATACATGGCTTTGATCTTCTTTGTTAAATGATTCTAGGATAGTTAGGCGTTAGTCGATGAAACAGGCAAAACAAAGTCAAATTTTCTCAAAATTGGATGAAACTTGGAGGAGAGGCTCTGGAGTTAGGGATGAAGCTACATTTCAAGTCATGAGTTAATTGGACAAGTTCTAGTAGGAGAACTTCAACTCGGTACCGACTTGAAGTGGTGGTTGGGGTTTCAGGTCGGTGGAGTTTTGCTTTGAGTCGAGCTCTAGGCTAAGGGCCAAGGGACTTCAGAATAGGCACGGGAAATCTCAGGTTGGTTTTAGCTTGGATTTTGGTGAAGATAGGAGAAAAACAGGTCAATTCAAGTGGAAATCCAGGCCAGACAAGTTAGTGCTTCGATCTTGGATCAAGGTTGGCAAAGGGAGTTGAAATCTTGGGCAATATAGGATAAAAATTGGCTAAGTGATCAGGTCGGTAGCGACTTAAACTGGGAGAGTTGGGCTTAAATTTTTTGCAAGCGAACTTCAAAAGGATGAAGTGAAGTTAGAATGTAGGCAAGGAGCAAAAGTGTGGACAAAAGCTTGGCTCGGTATCAACCAGTTCATGTCGGTACCGACCTGAAAAATATGCTCATGCCAAGGTGAAATTTCTAGGAGGGGAAGTGTGTGGTCTCTGGGTCATGCTGGAGGTATTCGTTCGTTCGTCGTTCGATGGAGATGTGATAGCACGATGAAGATTAATGGTTAAGAAATGAAGCGATATTGGAGTGTTTCGATGTGATGGCTTGGGATTTTGAGATGTTGATCCTATTATTAACGAGTAGTTCTAGAAGTGTTTCGATGATGATGACTCTAGGACGGGAGCCATGATGGTAGCCAATATGGATGAGTTTTAAGACATGAACTCGTGAAGTAGAGCTAGGACATGCTCTATTATGGGAAGATATGATGAGATAGGCTTTAGGACGCAAGCCTATGAAATGGAGCTAGAGCGTGCTCTACTATGGGAATGGAAATAGGTAGGATGACGAAGGGTTCTACGATAATGATGGAATGAATCAAACTAGGAGTGGTTCAAAGACATATGCGAAGGAATCATTGATACTTAGAGTGTTCCAATATGCTCGTAAAGCAGGGATATGTGAGGACGTTCATTGGGTATTAGGACGTATGCACGTGAATCTAGGACATGCAGTTTAGTTCTCCTGGCCTACTGAGTGGGTAGATTTCGAGCACCAAGGAACCAAGATTTTTCCATTAGTCTCTGGCATAGGACCGTCATACGAGTTATCATATATCCAAAGTGCATGATGATAGTGAGGATTGTTTGATGGATATCATGTCTACTACGGCTTCTATAGTAGTCGATTATCACTCTAGGGTGGTCATTTGATGTAAGTACTATGACATGGATACCTAGACACACGATATCCTACTTAGGATGTTATACATTTTGAAGATGATAGTAGAATAGTATATTATAGATGTAATGTGTTGACTCTTTGGATGTAGGGACATGTTAGGTATGACTCTTATACATTTTTATTCCTTACTATATTGACTTGTATAGTATTATTATACATCTTATTGCTCACACCAGATTGTTGTCTGGCTCAAGGTTTTATGCTTTACGTCTTATTATCTCGAGTACTCTTAAATGGGTAGATTAGATAGTAGGTCTAGGTGATACCAGTAGTTTTACAAAGGACGAGTTGGATGGAAGTTTCTCATATTATATATACGAACTACTATGCTTGCTCCATTGTGCAACACTATAGAGCCTTGATAGTGTTTACTTATTATTACGAGATGGTATTTAGGCTTATTCAGTTGTATATATTCTACTGTTATGTTGTATAACTTTGTGGATTTGTACTCTGATATTTGATCACTTAGTTATTATTGTCTCTCCTTTTTTATATCTGTATTGGCTATTATATTTTATTTGATGCGCTGTGAGATATACGACTGGTTTTGTGTTTGGTTTTCTTTTCTTTTACCATTGACAATCGTCCTACATCGGTCGAGCACCACAACGGCGCATTTATATATGTATATTTGGTGTCAGTGGTGTAGGGCGGTCATCACATTGCACCTTGAAATGATGATACAAACTCCTTGAATCAAATTACCATCCTGAAGTCAATAGCTCACAAATTACCTTACCGCCAAGATGATCGAATCCAAGTAATTTGATGTGATTTTTTGCTTTACTATTTTGGAGCTTCAAATGGTGTAGTCGGCTTGATAGTATAGCAAGAACAGAGTGCAAAAGTACTTTCAAAGTACCGGTTAGAGGTGTATTATATAAAACAGAGATTGGGGAGTGAAACGAGAATCAGGATCCACTTATAACTCTTACCATTTCTTTCTCTTTTGAATTCAAGATTCCTCCCTCTCTACCATCATATGGTCGGTGCTAATGTGCTTCCTATAACCGCCTATGCCATGCCCCCAATTTGGGCATCAAAACTATTTTTAAGCCCAAATAATATTTATTGCATTTAAATCCAATTTAAATGCGTATTGATATCGTATATCGACTATTGTGTATATAACGATTATATGCACACTATTTAATTGTTTAATTCACATGAAATAAAATTTTGTAATTAATATTTCATAAATATTAACTAATTTAACTCATTTATAACAATTAAAAATTAATTAAATTGGGTGGTAAATAGGAGTATTCAACGTTTCGGTTGTGTGACTTTTAGGTTTAAGTTCGGTCAATGATTAATATCGAACAATTTGAATATTAACGTTCACATTTCACTTAGCAGGTGATGTAACATTGTGGTCAAATTTATCTCTTTATTGGTTTAGGTATAATCCAGTTTTACTTTATTAAGCTTTACCCGACAGTGACAATTATTTGCATTAATTATCTTCTTCAAAACTAAATCTGTGGACTTATGGAATTTGGTAATGGTCAAAATTCCAGTTATTCAACTCTATAGTCCAAATACAAAGCCTTTGGTTCAATAATAGCAATTATTATAAAACAAGCTACTCTAGACAAAAAATTTGACTTTGAGTTGACTTTAGTTGACCATGAAGCTAACCTCATATAACTAAGAAGTCGTATCCTTTCTTCAATAATGTTTCACTTCCAATACTTCCACTTGACCAACTATAGTCGTTCGATGGACGTCGTGCCACGATTTAACTATAATTAAAGCAGAGCTTTCATATTGAAGATGCACATCCTTGTCAAATCAAGAGAACTGTGTAAATTAGTCACATTGATATTTTCTGTTTGACCTTATTTATATCAACCAACAAAAAACTATCGAGTGAGTCATTCCATAGTTATATAATAACTATTAATACGTAACCCCTTGCTGCCCCCATTGGTTATGAGTAATAGCCCAACATTCGGAGAGTGTTATGTACTCTAATTCAGCGGATGCATCGATATACATTTTCAATATATCTTGACTAGGAATATTTAAAATTATGTGTTTATTATATTGTGATACAATACTCATGATTACAACTATTTGTAATTGTAACGACCCGAAATTTCGCTACTTTGATTTGCGAATATTTAATTAATTTTAAATATTCAATATATAGATTTTATAATAAAATAAAGCTCTTTTAAATAAAAATAATGATAGTGAAATAGTTTTCAAATTTTGTTTACAAAAATATACCGTTCGATGGAAAACAGAAAATGTGACCGGAAACCGTTTCCGAATTTTCGACGCTTTATCGTATAAAAATTGTTTGAAGTGTTGTCACTGTTATTTCTATTTGAAGTAACATTTATATGTTTGGAACATCCTTAGTTATGAGACAATAAAGTTTAAAATATGATGAGTCTGAATATAAATAAACGTAAGTTAAATAAGTTTAGAAATAAAAATATAAATGTCAAGTCATTAGCAAACATAGAGTACACTAAGTACAAAAAACATGTTATAACATGTTTTGGGTAGAAGTACATGTGGTAAGAGGAGCATGATGAGGTGGCAAAAGGAGGTGGAGGGTAAAGGACCAAGGATATTTAGGTAATTTTGTAACGACCCATAATTTTCGATAATTAAAAATTGTAAATTTAATAAGGTTCTGTGATTTGGTGTTGGAAGAAATGAAAATTTTTGATTTAATAATAAGAATATAACTGGAATCAAATGAAATGGTATTAATTTAAGGTAATTGATAACTGCTTTAAATGTAATTCAATTAATTAAAGGATTAATAAGGTTATAATTGGTTATAAATTGTAAATTAATTGTAATAATAAATGTATTAATTGATAACTGAATTAAAAGAGCAATTGATAATTTAAATGTTGTATTAATTAAATAGTATGTAGTAGATTGTAAATTGGAAAAAATGAATGTTGTGTAAATAACTATAACATTTGTATGTAGATAACAAACATACAAATGTGATTAAATAAAGTTAATGGTGACAATTATTATATGTTACCTTTTTATTTAGCCTGTTAAATTAGATTTGAAATCAATTGCGATTAGTTCACTTAATTAGTGCGGTTAATGTAGAGTAAATTGATAATTGTAGAATATTAATTCAATAAGATGTAACCAATGTAAATTTTATTCATAATATGATAATTGATTGAATAAAACGGATTGAAACCAAGTTTGATCAACCTATTGGAATTTAAGCTATAACAAATGGATTTATGGCAATTAAATGGAATTGAATACTACATTAGTGAAAACTAAGATGATAATCGTAGAAGGTTAGTGTAACAAGATATAAACAATATTAACTATGTTTGTAGAGCAATAATAGTTAGAATAAAAGTCTGAAATCAAATTAAAACAATTTATTGGAATTTAATTTTGATTAATTGGATTTAGTTAAAGTTGAAATTGAACACTGTAATTAGTGAAATATTAAACACTAAATTTGATATGTAAATTTGCTTTAAGTAATTATAAATGTCTGAGTAATCAAAAATGATGAAATTTGTTAGTTTATAAATACTGAATTAAAAAGTGATTAATTAATTTAATAATAATTTATTTAATTAATGTGAGAATAGCCATTTTGGCAACTGTCTCAGATTTTGACGAAACTAGTTTCATCGGATCCGTAACAGTGAATTATTGTAAGGTTTCAAGTTTCGTAGCGATCAGACTTGTCATTTGATCGTACGGACTCGAAACGCCTAGAAATCAATTTAATTGAATTCAATTGAAATCAATTTGAAATAAGCTGTTTTAAAAGCTAACTTCTTCATACGATGGAATTAGGACTTGAAACCTGTTCCATTGAGTTTAAAATTATCGAAAACATCTATTTTGATATATGAGATGACCAATTTTCGTTCCGAAGACAGAACGGGCTTTTCAGGTCGTTTATCGTTCAACTTGTAAATCAATTTTATCCATTCATTTCAATTTCTGTTCTGCCTATAAATAGTCTTGTTCTAAACCCTAGCAGCCTTATTACTTCTCATTTCTGTACGTACAATTCAGCTGTATGCTTCTTCTTTTCAATGGCTGAAAACCCTAAACTCCTCAGTTCAATTTAAATTCTAAATTCAACTTCAAAAATAAAATCCCTCCAAACCCTATCAAATTATATATCAATTCAAAGCTCTCGACGAGAGTAATTCACTGGTGTGATTCATTTCTCGATTCGAATCGCCATTTGCTCAGAAATCGCCGAATTAGTTTCGGCCGTCCATTGGTAGGAGTTTGATCGTATGGTGGATCTACGTCCTTAGGCTGATCAGAAGGCATGGTGGTGTTGCTGTCGTCGAGTAGTTTGCATCGGTGGGTTTGTTCGTGCTCTAGGGGTCGTGGATCGCCAGATTTTAGCGATCTTAGCAAGCGGCGGGGCTGGCCATGGGAGCCACCGGGACTGGCCGCGTGCTCGCCGTAGCCGCGGCGTGGAAAGGGAAGGCCGCCGACGACCTCTAATCTGGTCCTTGGCGACCATGGCAGTGGCGATAATTGGTTAGGGTTTCAAAGCGTGGCTGCCATGAAGTTCATCTCTATTCGAACGTGTCTCTGCTTCGGCTTGAACGATGCTGACGTGTTGATGGGTACGTTTTTAGCTATTTTATTTTATTTAAATTCAAATCACGTAACTTTAAACGAGTATAACTTTCACAAACAAGATCCAATTCACGCACGGTTTGTCCCGTTAGGATCGTATTTAAATTCCTAACACTTTAACGCTAGTTTGGATGAATTCTGAGGCTGTTTGAATTTTGTACCTAAATTGGATTTTTAATCAATTTGAAATCAGATGTGAGTGTTTTAACCCACTCACAACTACTAGATTATCTTATGTTAGTTAAATTTAATTTATGATGTGATTAGAAATTTATTGATTGCTGTTTGGTATGTTAAATTGTCATTCTCGTTAAAATTTGACTTTTATTGCATTTAATCATCGTTTAATTTAATATTGAATTTTAATTTGTCAAATTTAATACCTTTATCGATTATCAGTTATCTATTGATGTTGTTTGATTGATTTGGATGATGATTGTAATGGATGTTTGATTGTTGATATTGGATGACTGGATGTTGTATTTTATATTATTATAAGCTGCAAGTTCCCTATGATTTGAAATGATACATACCCGAATGATCTATAGATTAGGGAAAAATAGTTATGGGTGGAAAAGATAGACTCGAGCGATTTTTATGGATTTTATTTGATTCGGGATTGCGGTTTGAAATGATATATAACCGTAAAATTTTAAATTACGGATTGAAATGATAAATATTCGTATCACTTGACCCTAGGGTAGAAAATTATATACGGACACCAGATTGGTTAAATTAAATGATTTTTAAATCTTTAAAATTTTGAATTTAGTTAACTGGTATTTTGAAATAGAAATTTATTTATATAAACTGAATTATTTTTGATAATCCAAGTATTAATGTTGAAATTGGAATTGGTTTAAATGAATTGTTCAAAGGATTTAAATTGGAATTTCAAGGTTGAAGTGTCGAATATGAATGAATTTATTGGAATTGAGTTATTGAAATGTTTGGATATAACTTTAAAATTTATTTTAAACTAATTTAAACTATTTCCAATAAATTAACTATTTTAATCAATTTACACTATTTTAATTTATATTAATCTACTACAACCTATTTAATCTATTTTACCAATTTTAAACAAATTAAATTTATTAAATCTATTTTAAATCTATTTAAACTATTTTAAATCTATTTAATATCATTTAAATCTATTTAAATCTAATTAAATTAAATTTAAATCCATTTAAACTATTTTTACCATTCAAACTATTTTAATCTATTTTAACTATTTTAACTATTATTAAACTATTCGTGACTATCTAAACTATTTCCTAAAAGTTCAGACTGTGTAAAGTTGAAGTATTTATATTTAAATCCATAATGATGACACAACTTAAGTTGAAATTTGGAATTGATACCTTTTTGAAAATTTACATATGGAGTAAAGTATGATTTTTGAAAGTGAAATATGATTTGAAAGTGAATATGAATTTCGAAAGTGAAATATGATTTGAAAATAAAAATAGTTGGAAAGTAAATATGATTTCGAAAGCGATATGGCTTTGAGAATATGATATTTTGACTACTAATTGTGAATTAACTTTTGAAATGTAAAAGAACCATCCGGTGTGAAATAAGCATTTGGTTGTTAAAGAGACCGGAATCGGATATTGTCATACTCTCTGCCAATATCGAAAACCACTTTAACAATTGTGTACGTGGTGGAGATTCCAGAAATAAAGTAGGATGGTTTGGCGAACGGTTTCTGTATGAGGTATGACGTGACCCTGACTCCCGTGAGTCAGCTTAGATGTGACTAAAACAGGAGCCATGCCGGGCCAAGTGAGGTCATTCCTCCTATCGGGCACATTTCTTCGATACCATTCTATTACTTTGTGATTGATTTCGTGACCACCCTTGATTTGATTTGGGAGTGTGTCCGAGGTGGGCGGTAGTAGCTGCTATGCGTTACCACTAGTCCGGATCCGCAATTGGTATACCTACCCTGGCATTGCCTCTAGTGTCGTGTTCACATGCCCTAGAGTGCCTTCTACGAGTTTGGTTTGTACCATACCTATGGAGTGCCCTCTGATAGCCTCCAGTTTACGGAGGAGTTACGGTACTGTATAGACTATGGGAATATATAAAGCGTGTTACGGGGGATATGGGTAACACCTTAACGCTATTTTAATACTTTTACCTTACTGTAGACATATTATAATAGCGTATTGTACTACATAGTAGATAGTTTAACGGATCCTTAGGAGATGGAAATCCCGAACATCTCTTTAGTTATTGCACTCACGTTAGACATTGGATAGGAGATGTCAAACCCCGTAAACGTCTCTCACGTCGTCACACTCATATTTACCATTGATTTAACTTACATAAGATCTTTTAGTTTTGACTCGAGTGTTTTGTCTTTTAAATTCGTTCAGGTCAGCCTGAGCATTTCAGGGTTGAAGACCTTATTCTTGGAGGACGAAGACGAAGATTTGTACTATTATTATCTATTATATGTATTCTACTGCATCATGTTGTTCCGCTGCATTTATTTATTTATTTATTCATGTTTATGTAACTCTGATTTTTGTGTTGTAAAAGAATAATCAAATGTATTTATAAAACAGCTTCATGAACTGTTATTTGATTATTATATTTTGTCATTCCGTTGTGAGATTCTGTATTTGTTTTTTTCTTTCTCTGCCTTTTCTTATTTACCCTAATAACAATCTGCCCTTTTGAATTGTTTGAGTCTAACATGTGTGGTTTATCGTCAATTTAAATCGTCCAAAACGGCAGGTCGTTACAGTTGGTATCAGAGCTTTGATTTAGTGATAACCTTAGCTTTATGGGGTCTGACTCATACAAAATAGGATAGTAATACCCTAGAATGAGTCGCTAAGTGTATATATATGAGAGAGCGTATTTGTTAGTGTAAAAAAAAGGGTTTTGTATTGTGTTAATTTGCTCCGTTTTGTATTTATAAATTCTGGTCGATGCATAGGACGCTATGACATCGATAGGGATTTCTAAACACTTTATAATACTTGTTTTGAAATATAGGTAAATGAAATAATTTTGCCTATTATATATTTTGTATATAAATAATAAATTTTATAAATGATATTGTTGGATGTAATATGTTGTTTGTTAGGTAGAAAATTTTATAAATAATGATTGAAAATATAGATTTACAAATAAAATGAATATAAATTGGAAATTTTAGAACTTAAGTTCCGCGATTTTGAAAATTCTTTCAAAAGATTTTGGAATATAATATTAGTAGTATTTTATGATATAAATATTTCAAGATGATTTGAAAGAAATGTCTTAAAAAAAATTTGAAGGAAAGAAATTTGGAAGGAAATAAATTCTGTACTCCCCTCTCTGTCGCTGGAAAATAATTCCGGTGATGAGTGCACACATCATCGACGTTCATTTTCGAGTTTCAAAGTGGGAAGACTGTGTAGTAATTTTACTGCATAATTGTTTTAATAAATTAATCCTGATTTTAAATTCCAAGTATGATTTTATATATATAAAAGATATGATTATATATATTATTTTAAAATAATTGAAATGAAACCCGGTTATTTAGTTCTTAAGTTTCTGTAAATTAGAAATTGAAATTATTATAATGAATGGAATCTTGACTATATTAATAATTGGAAACTTCTAAAATGAAATAAGAAATTTGATGTTAAATGATTAATGAAATAGATAAGAAACTGAAATTTAGAAAACTGTAAATAAAAAGGAAATGAAAATAGGAAATGGTAATTATTGAACATTTTGTTAACTGAATATATAAGAGAAACTTGAGTAATATTCAATTGCATTCTAAAAGACATATATATTATATATATATATAACTTACCAAATCATTAAGAGTTGAAATGTTAAATAGGATATGTGATAGAATATTATACAAGTAAAACTTCAGATAATGGAAGTGTTCAATAGACTTACTTTTATAAATAAGAATCTAATGTTATAAATTGTTATAAACTAGAGTTAATAGTTGAAATGTTACTAATCAAATGAGATAGAAAAGTGAATAATGTAAGCAGAATTATTATAAATTTAGGTTAACATTTTAAGCTATTTATAATCAGATTTAATGGAAAGGGTGAATACTATAAACAAATAATTATAAACTTGAATTAATATTGAAGATATTTTAAATAAAGTGATTACTATATATATAAATTGAATGACTGTAACATTAGAAACATTGAAAAGATTTAGAAATGGAGTCAATATTCAATAATACTTTAAATATGGTAGAAATGAATGTGGAAAAGAAATAATCTGTAAATGGTAAATTGAAATGTAAAGAAACTTACCTAATAATGTATAATCCAATAATTGAAATTAAAACAACTTATTTAAGCAATGAATGTAAAGTAATAAAATGAAAGAAATGACATGGTATGAATAAAGGAGAAATAAACTCTTGTAAGTAATAACGAACGTAAATTAATGAAAATAAACATATATGAATGAGAAAAGAAAAGTAAATGATGGAAAAAGGGGGAAACCAAACTAAATTGTAAATGTGAAGTAAACAGGAATTAAATGTATACAATACTTCAATAATGAATTCATATATGATCCAAATAATTGAAATGGATATAACTTGTGTAAGTAAAGAATGTAAATGCATGAAGTAAGCCTTACATGAATGAATGAAGAAAAAAAATTAAACTTTGTAAGTAATAAACGTGAATTAAAGAAAATCATTGTTTGAAAAGAAGAAAAAACGAACAATAAATGATGTGAAAAGATAAATAGAGTAAACTTAAAAATGTGTTGGATTCTTTCTTCGCATTGGCTTATGGATTGGTTGGGAAAGGATACTTCTATTTTGTATAAAGATGTATAAATAACCTATAAAGTTTTATCTACGACTGTTGAATGTATGGTTTACTTAGTAGTTTATTTATCATTTTTATATGATTTGAAGTTCTGAACCCGAACAAACCATTTGTTTTGGTTGAAATGGATGGACGATTGCTTTCTTTGTTGAAATAATGTTTGTACTGTTTATTTACAAGTGATTGTTGTTATGTTGTGGTGACTTGTTTTGTTATTAGTTGAAAGCAACTTAATGTTTCTCTTTTATACATAATTATTAACTCCTTTGGATTATATAAGTGTAATGCAGGTTATGGAAGCAATTCCTACTGCTTTTGGTTTCATAAAATAAGCGTTATTTGCCTGACAAATAGGTACGTTCTCGATTACGGTTTTCTAACGATATTATATTGTTTTCCCATGGTTTGAGATATATTATTTTGAAAATATGATATATATTGTTATTATTGATATTATTTTATCTTCCAGACCTCTCCATACAAAGGAGACTCTGCCGAAATTTTTCGTGAATTTTGGACTTAGAAAATTTTTGTGAAATGTTTTCCAAACTTTTGTTAACTTGAATATAAAAGGATTTAATTTTTATAAATTGATATATTCTATTTAAATTATTTAACTATGTAAATTAATTGTTTATAAATTTAATAGTTTAAATAAGGTATATTAGTTTCTTAATTCCTTCTTTTCCCTTCCTTCTCCTTTTCGAGGATGAAAAGTTTTGAGTGGGGGAGGGTCTAACGACCCGTAATTTTCGATAATTAAAAATTGTAAATTTAATAAGGTTATGTGATTTGGTGTTGGAAGAAATGAAATATTTTTATTTAATAATAAGAATATAACTGGAATAAAATGAAATGGTATTAATTTAAGGTAATTGATAACTGCTTTAAATGTAATTCAATTAATTAAAAGGATTAAAAAGGTTATAATTGGTTATAAATTGTAAATTAATTGTAATAATGAATGTATTAATTGATAACTGAATTAAAAGAGCAATTGATAATTTAAATGTTGTATTAATTAAATAGTATGTAATAGATTGTAAATTAGGAAAAATGAATGTTGTGTAAATAACTATAACATTTGTGTTTAGATAACAAACATACAAATGTGATTAAATAAAGTTAATGTTGACAATTACTATATGTTACCTATTATTTAGCCTGTTAAATTAGATTTGAAATCAATTGTGATTAGTTCACTTAATTAGTGCGGTTAATGTATAGTAAATTGATAATTGTAGAATATTAATTCAATAATATGTAACTAATGTAAATTTTATTCATAATATGATAATGGATTGAATAAAACGGAATGAAATCAAGTTTGATCAACTTATTGGAATTTAAGCTATAATAAATGGATTTATGGCAATTAAATGGAATTGAATACTACGTTAGTGAAAACTAAGATGATAATCATAGAAGGTTAGTGTAACAAGATATAAACAATATTAACTATGTATGTAGAGTAATAATAGTTAGAATAAAAGTCTGAAATCAAATTAAAACAATTTATTGGGATTTAATTTTGATCAACTAGATTTAGTTACAGTTGAAATTGAACATTGTAAATAGTGAAATATTAAACACTGAATTTGATATGTAAATTTTCTTTAAGTTATTATAAATGTCTAAGTAATAAAAAATGATGAAATTTGTTAGCTTATAAATATTGAATTAAAAAGTGATTAATTAATTTAATAATAATTTATTTGATTAATGTGAAAACAGCCATTTTGGCAACTGTCCCGGATTTCGACGAAACCAGTTTCATCGGATCCATAACAGTGAATTATTGTAAGGTTTCAAGTTTCATAGCAATCAGACCTGCCGTTGATCGTACGGACTCGAAACGCCTAGAAATCAATTTAATTGAATTCAATTGAAATCAACTTGAAATAAGCTGATTTTAAAGCTAACTTCTTCATACGATGGAATTTGGACTTGAGACCTATTCCATTGAGTTTAAAATTATCTAAAATGTCTATTTTGATATATGGGATGACCCATTTCCGTTTCGGAGACAGAACGGGCTTTTCGGGTCGTTTATCGTTCAACTTGTAAATCAATCTTGTCCATTCATTTCTATTTCTGTTCTGCCTATAAATAGTCTTGTTCTAAACCCTAGCAGCCTTATTACTTCTCATTTCTGTACGTATAATTCAGCTATATGCTTCTTCTTTTCAATGGCTGAAAACCCTAAACTCCTTAGTTCAATTTCAATTCAAAATTCAACTTCAAAAATCAAATCCCCCAAACCCTATCAAATTATATATCAATTCGAAGCTCTCAACGAGCATAATTCACTGGTGTGATCTGTATCTCGATTCAAATCACCGTCTGTTCAGAAATCACCAAATTAGTTTGGGTTGTCCATTGGTAGGAGTTTGATCGTACGGTGGATCTACGTCCTTAGGCCGATCAGAGGGCATGGTGGTGTTGCTGTCGTCGAGTAGTTTGCATCGGTGGGGTTCGTTTGTGCTCTAGGGGTCGTGGATCGCCAGATTTTGGCAATTTTAGCAACCGGCGGCGCTAGCCATAGGGCCCACCAGGGTTGGTCGCATGCTCGTCGTAGCCGCGGCGTGGAAAGGGAAGGTCGATGACAGCCTCTGATCTGGTCCTTGGCGACCATGGCTGTGGCGATAATTGGTTGGGGTTTCAAAGAGTGGCGGCCGTAAAGTTCATCTCTGTTCGAACGCGTCTCTGCTTCGGCTTGAACGATGCTGACGTGTTGATGGGTACGTATTTAGCTATTTTATTTTATTTAAATTCAAATCACGTAACTTTAAACGAGTATAACTTTCACATACGAGGTCAAATTCACGCACGGTTTATTCCGTTAGGATCGTATTTAAATTCTGGACACGTTGATGCAGGTTTGGACGAATTCTGAGGCTGTTTGAAATTTGGTCCTAAATTGGATTTTTAATCAATTTGAAATCAAAGGTGAGTGTTTTAACCCACTCACAACTACTAGATTATGTTATGTTAGTTAAATTTAATTTATGATGTGATTGGAAATTTATTGGTTGCTGTTTAGTATGTTAAATTGTCATTCTCGTTAAAATTTGACTTTTATTGCATTTAATCATCGTTTAATTTAATATTGAATTTTAATTTGTCAAATTTAATACCTGTATTGATTATCAGTTATCTATTGATGTTGTTTGATTAATTTGGATGATGATTGTGATGGATATTTGATTGTTGATATTGGATGACTGGATGTTGTATTTTATATTGTTATAAACTACAAGTTCCCTATGGGTTGAAATGATACATACCCGAATGATATATAGATTAGGGAAAAATCGTTATGGGTTGAAATGATAGACTCGAGCGATTTTTATGGATTTTATTTGATTCGGGATTGCAGTTTAAAATGATATATAACCGTAAAATTTTAAATTACGGATTGAAATGATAAATATCTGTATCACTTGACCCTAGGGTATAAAATTATAATACTTTTACCTTACTGTAGACATATTATAATAGCGTATTGTACTACATAGTGGATAGTTTAACGGATCCTTAGGAGATGGAAATCTCGAACATCTCTTAAGTTATTGCACTCACATTAGACATTGGATAGGAGATGTCAAACCCCGTAAACATCTCTAACGCCGTCACACTCATATTTACCGTTGATTTAACTTACATAAGATCTTTTAGTTTTGACTCGAGTGTTTTGTCTTTTCAATTCCCTCGGGTCAGCCTAAGCATTTCAGGGTTGAAGACCTTATTCCTGGAGGACGAAGACGAAGATTTGTACTATTATTACCTATTATATGTATTCTACTGCATCATGTTGTTCTGCTGCATTTATTTATTTATTCCTATTATGTAACTCTGATTTTTGTGTTGTAAAAGAATAATCAAATGTATTTATAAAACAGCTTCATGAGCTGTTATTTGATTATTATATTTTATCGTTCCGCTGTGAGATTCTGTATTTGTTTTTTTTCTTTATCTGCTTTTTCTTATTTACCCTAATAACAATCTGCCCTTTTGAATTGTTTGAGTCTGACGTGTGTGGTTTATCGTCGATTTAAATCGTCCAAAAAGGTAGGTCGTTACAATTGGTATCAGAGCTTTGGTTTAGCGATAACCTTAGCTTTGTGGGGTCTGACTCATTTTGTTCTTGCTTATAAATACCCCTTTAATTTCTTCATTTTTGCCCTCTCTTCATTATGTCATATCTTTCTCATATTTGATTCAAATAAAGATTTTCCTTTTTTGAAATCATGTAAAATGTTAATAGCTAAAACTTTTCTTTGTATCGCTTCTTCCAGTTCTAAGCATAGCTATGTCAAAACCTATTTCTTTCCAGAGTATTTTTGGACTCAGGAATTCAAGTCTGAAAATAGCTCCTCTTATCTCGGCCATATCTTCCTCAAAAATAACTGAAATTGAGTGTTTCATTTTTTTCAAATTGTAGAGGAAATAATTTCCTAAAACTTTCTTTTGACTAGTGTACCAAAATCAGAGAATTACATGTCCAAAAATCAAGGGGAAGTTGACCTATTTTCGAGTGGATTTTATGATTTTCCAAGTTTTCCGAACTCCAAAATTATCAAGTTTTCAAAGGATTTTGGTGAATAAATTCTTCAACTTTTGGGAAATATTTACCTTTATATGTATTTAATATTGGATGGTAAAATATGTTGGCTGTTTGGTTGGAATATTATATGGTTTGAATATATGTGTATGTTGCTAGTTGCAGTTTAGATATTGACTTGTGAATCGAAAGCTAAAGCGTTGTGTTTCATTATAAAGATGTGATTTTTGGGTTTGTACTATGATGTCGATATGTTTATGGATGTTTAGGCATGTGTATGTGATGTCATGCTAAGGAAGTGGAACTTTGATATGGTATTGACGATTGGATTTCCTTGTGGAAAAACTAGTGTTTAGTTTAAAGGAAATTGAAAATCATTTCAAAGTTTTCAACTTTGTTTTCTTATGCAAACTCTTATCCTTTGTTTATGATAAGTTTGTAAGTATTTAAGTGTTGAGGTTTCAATGAGGAAAGTCAAAACATTTTCAAGCTATGGTGTCCATAGCGATAGTCGCTATGGATGCAGTTTTGCTTTAAAAATCCGAATTTTTCAAATTTAAGTTTCATACTTAAAATTATTTTGTAAATGTTTTATAAGCCTAATAATAATTTTTTTAAAAGTCAATTAAGAATTTAATAATTAATAATTAATTAATTAAGTTTTAATAATTATTAATTAATTAAGTGTTAATAAGGTTTATTAACTTTAATTAAGTGAAGATTAGTTACTAATTAATTACCCTTTAAAGGATAAGATTAATTTTAATTAATCAATTATTAAGCATGATTAATTTTTAATTAATTATAAGTTAAGTATATGATTTACTTTTAATTAGTTACTAATTAAATATAGGGTTAATTATTAATTATTAACCATGTGTTTAATTTTAAATTAATTATGGTTTTAATTTATAAATTATTTATTAAAGGTTTAATTTATTATTTAAGATTTAATTAAAGATTATTTAATTGAGACTAGTTAATATTAAATTATTAATTAAGGTTTAGATAATTATTTAATAATTAATAATGGATTAATTAGTGTTTATTTATTTATTAAGTAATTATTATTTAATCATTTATTTAAAGGTTTAATTATTTCTTAATTTATTTGTTTAATTATGTTAAGATTTAATAAAGATTAATTATGATTTAATAAGAGTTTAACTTATAATTAATTATTTTAAAGGGGAGTTTAAGTTTTAAATCCTTTGATTTTCCCAGAATCAATTTACTTAGAAAGAGAATTCTTTTACAAAGGATAGTTTTGAGCACAAGGGATTCCAATGTTGATATAATTAAGTAGATAAATGATTGTGAATGAGTTATGATGTGATTGTTTGTGTTTGTGTAGGCAACTATTAGCAGAATAAAACCCCATTCTGCCGTAAATTGATTATTTGATTGTGTGGACATTTGATCGCATAATAAATCCCTATTCTGCTATAATATAATAGATTTAATTGTTGTGGACATATATTCGCAGAATAAATCCCAGTTCTACTGTAGATTGGTTGTTTGATTGTATGGACATATATGCTAGCAGAATAAATCTCCATTTTGCTATAAGTTAATTGTTGATTGTTTGAACATCTATTTAGCAGGACAAATCGCTGTCTTACTATTATGTTATTTGGACATGTTTATACTGGTTAGTTTATATTGACATGTTATTTCACAATTTGGATATGAAGTGTATTTACATATATGTTGACTTATGTAAATAAAATGTTGAACGGCTTGAAAATGAAATTGAAATTAAATGGTAACTTAAATTAGTACCATTGAAATTGCTAAGCCTCCTTTTGAATTTGTGAAGTACGATTTTGAATTAACTTCAATTCTTTAATCAGTCTCGGGTTTTAAAATTTATAAATGATTTTCATGTTATATAATTATTTTATAAAGGTATTTATAAATAATAAATTATTATAATAGAAGGGTTTTACTATATAAAAAGGTTTATGTAAAGTAATTTAAAATGAGATTTTGTAAATGATATTTTGTAATGTTAAAGATATTTTAATAAGGAAATTTTATAAAGAGTTTTATACATGGAAAAAGATTTTATAAATCATTTAGAGATTTTAAAAATGAAGTTTAAATCTAGTTTGAAGATTTATAAGGAGGTTTGAAATATGAAGTGAACTTATAAAAAGAATTTTTATAAGGGTTAAGTGAATGAGTTTTATAAAGTGAGTGGGTTTTATAGTAAGTGATATTTTAAAAAGGAAATTTTTTGGCCATTTAATATGAAATTTGAGAAAAGGGAATTTTCCAATTGTTTTTGGTAAATAATTATATTTTTGAGCTAAATAAAAATGTTTTTCAAGTATAAAAGGGATGTAAGGGGTTTGAGATAATTGTTTTAGAAAAGATCTTTTGATCAAGTTTTATAAGGAGGATTTTATTAATTAAAGGTTATTTAATAAAGGCTTAGTGGATACCATGTGGAATTAAATCAATATTTGATGTTTGTTTCTTTGATAGTTAAATAACCGACTATCAAATCTGGACTGAAACGTAACTTTGGAAATATCTAGGAGAAACATGTGAATTATATGGTACAGTTACTATTGGTGGTGCTATACTGCACGTATAAATCTCGTTTCGTTCTTCTAGGGTAATGATAAGGAAATTCGTCCATAAATGGTTAAGAGGTGTACTCCACTCTTATCTTTTATTTGCTTATTTCCTAAAGAACCGGGGTTGAGTTTACTGGAAACTATTGAAAGTTGTTTCGAAGAGACCCGGATTTGATAAGTACAAACCATCTGAAAACCACTTCAATCCAACTCAATTGTTTCAAACTAAAGATATCTTGAAGAGGATTAAGGACGGAGCCTTTAAATTGCAAGGGTTACTTGCTACTAATCCCGAGGGTGATTCGAAAATGGATGTAGTAGAGGTAGTGCATTCGGTTTCGTTCAGACCTAGAACGAACTTGTATGGATGAATGCTGACATTGCATTTCTGTCAGAGAGCAGTGTTAGCGTTCCAAGATGGTTTGCTAAGAGAAAAGGTAAAAGCGTTGCCTTAAGCCTCACAACCAGGGAAATGGCTAAAACATGGTAGATGCAGCAGAGCTATGTGGGTCGCTGCCATTAGGGTGTGTTATCACCTTTTTAGATTATCACATTATGGATTTGGTTGTGCATGAGAGATCTCAATAAAGGTTGTGAACAACCGGGGTGATTAGGCCGGTTCTTTGTTGTCAGGGGTGGACCAAGTTCAGGGTCGGACCCCAGGTACATTTTACCTAAAGGTGTACTGTACGGAAGGTAGTCTCTTACCTTGCCATTGTTGGAATCCATTCTCCAATAAGCGCCGTGCGAACTTGATTGTATACCTATTATGCTGGAATTTAATAATGTAACAATTTCGGCTATTTTCATATATTTATTTTGAATGCTTAGACATTATCATAATATCACTGGATTTTCTATAAATGCTTTGGTTATCGTAAGGTAAAAACCTGTCCGTGTTTATGTGCGGCGTGACCTTACGAGATACCTTTGATTTTAAAAGTGTTTAACAAGTTATAATAAAGTTCCTTGTAATTTTTCTTTCTCACGCTGGTTTTACAAGACTGACACGAGCGTTGTTTTCCTATAATGCTCGGGTCAGCCCGAGTATATTTCTAGATTTAGCTGGATTCTTTGGATCTTTCAGGCGACGAGCTGGATTCTCCCATACATATTCACATGTCTTATATTCTTCCGTTGTTTTTTTTGTTTTTTCTTATCTGCATTTGTCAGCAATTATAAGGACGGGCTATTATAACCATCCAAGCTGATAATATGTTAGTGTACTCTGATATTGTGTATACTAAAGATGATTTCTTTTTGTAAAGACTTGTTCATATTATATATTACTCGTCCTATTTTTTGAGATTCAGTTTTTTTTTCTTCACCCCAAATGACATGTCTTTCGAACACTTAAATGATCGGCATATGAATACCGAGGATGTAGTTAGTGTCGCCTTTAGGTGTAAGAAAGGCAGATCGTTGGAGTAATTACTATCAGAACCACGTCATTTATGAATTCATGTTAAATATATTTTAATCAAACATATAATTATTTATAACACATTATAACAAATATAACAGAAAGAATACATATAACGATCTACCTTTTTTACTACTAAAGAAGATACTTAATACATCCTCGGTATTCATGTGTCGATCATTTAGTCGTCCGAAAGTCAGGTCATTAAGAATGAAAGAAAGAAGAAAGATAGAATAGAATCTCACATAACGTAATGAATATTATATAATATAAATTCAAGTCTTTACAAAAGAAAGAACTTTAATTTACATGCAAACATTAGAGTACAACACTAACCTATCAACAGCCCTGGATAGTTATAACAAAATATCCTTACAATTGTCAAATGATACAACAATAATACAGCGAAAATAAAAAGAATATATGAGAGATACGTCTTGGATATCCAGCTCATCTCCTAAACTCCAAAGCATCCAAAGCCAATCTAAAAACATGTTCGGTCTGACCCGAGCATTATAAGAAAACAAAGCCCGGGTCAGTTTGGTAAAACAAGCATGAGAAAAACTCAAAAAAATCAAATCATGTTGATTTCTATATTTGAAAACCTTTTTAAAATAAAGGTATCTCGTAAGACCACACTGCACATAAATACGGACAAGTTTTTTACCTTACGATAACTAAACCATTTTTATTATATAATCCAGTGATATTATAATAATGTCTCGGGGTTTAAAGTAAATATATCAAGTAGCTATGATGTGTGTACATCACAACAATAATAGGTATAAATCAAAATCGAAGGTGCTTACTGAAGAATGTATTTTCAACAAATGGCAAGGTAAGGGACTACCTTCCGAAAATCTATACACCTCTAAATAAAATGTACAGCGAGATCGAATACCTTTCGACCTCGACATGACAAGACCGGCCTACTCCTTACTGGATAGTACCGAATATGATCACCCCTTGGCTGTGATCAACAACCTAATTTGGGCCCCAAAGCATACATAGAGATATCGACATTAGATCTTGGGATGATCATACCCTAATGGGTGCGGCCCACATAGCCTTGCGGCCTACCTTGTTTAAGCCATTCCTAGAGTGCGAGGCTTTGAGAGGCCGCGATTACCTTTTCCTCATAGCAGACTATCTTGGAATGCTAACACTGCCCTCCAAGCAAAAATTCTATACTAGCATTTATCCACACAAGTTTGTTCTGGGTCTAAACGAAATCAATGGCTCTTTAAGAAGCATCATCTTCAATCATCTTCAAGATGTCTTCCACGTGAAAACATATGTTAGTTCGGAGTTGTTTTCGGATAAATATATGATCCTGATCTCTCCAAACCAATAACGATAATTTCTGGTTGACTCATTCCCGGTTCTTTTGGAAGTTTACAACAAGTATTTGAGTCCTTACTGGGGAATTCGCATATACAGTCACACATCCGAAGTCAAAACTGGCCAAGATTTGATAGTCGGTTATTTAACTATTATACACAAACAAACAAAAATCTAGAGATCAATTACCCATTGCAATCACTAAGCCTCAAAAACAAATCTTTATTTATTAAATCTCTTTTCAAAACATTTATCAAAACATTCATATACTTATTTCACTGACATAAGTATATTCACAAAACACTTGTGAAAGATTTCTTATTTCAAAATCATATTAAAAGGATCAAATAAATGTTATTTAAATTAGAGATAAGAACAACCCCAAACACTATTCCTTTGGTGTTAGGCATGGAACGAAAGTTCCACACCACCATAATTTAGAAGGCCAGTTAAGGGAAATCTAATCTCAAATTCTTTTTTGTTATAAATTTCTTTAATAAATCCTTATAATAAATCATTTCCATTTATAAATCTCCTTTGCTTAAATTCTAAATCTATTTATAAACTCTTTTTTAAATATCTAAAAATCATTAATACACTCTTTTATAAATACCCAAAAATCATTCATAAAACCATTTTATAAATCTTCATTTATAATTCCCTTTTAAAAATATCATTTACCAATATCATTTGTAAATCTCCTTTAAATAAATCCTTTATGAAATATTATTTATAAAATATCATTTGTAAATACCTTTATCAAAATAATTGGACAACTTATAAAATCATTTAAAACACTTAGAATTAAAGTCAATTTAGAAACCATAACTTATACAAATTTGAAAGGCTTAGTGACCACAATGGTACCGAATCAAGTTACCATTTTAATTAAATTTTGACTCCATGTCACATTATAGTTATTTACATAAGCCAACATATATGTAAATAAAATCCATAAGCAAATCAAGGAATAACGTGCCAATACAAACCAACTGGCAGATACATGTCCAATTAACATAATAGCAGGTGGTGATTTGTCCTGCTAAATAAATGTCCAAACAATCTATTAAGTTCAATATAGCAGAACGGGGATTTATTCTACTATGAGATTTCCAATAATCTACTAATTAAGGTATGGCAGAATGAGGATTTATTCTGCTAACAAATGTCAAAGTTTAGTATAACCTATTCACATTTGTATGGTTACTTAATGGTATTGAAATAAAATCCCTTGTGCTCAAACCATGCTTTGGAAAGAAAGTTGTATTCAAACAAATTTATCTTTGGAAAACAAAGTAATTAAAAACTTTACCCTTTTAAAAATCATTATTTACAAGTTAAACTCTTTATTAAATCATAATTAAATCTTAATTAAGTCTTAACTTAACTTAATTATTAATTAAAAGATAACTAACCTTTAATAAATAATTTGTTTATAAATTAAACCCTTAATTAATTTATAATTAGAATAATTAAACACTTACTTGATAATTAACCCTATACTTAATTAATAATTAATTAAAAATAGATCATATACTTAATTCATAACTAAATAAAAATTAATTTTACTTAATCAAAGATTAATTAAAATTAATCTCACTTTTAAAAGATAATTAATTAGTAATTAATCTCCATTTAATTATAATTAATAAACCTTGTTTAATACTTAATTAATTATTAATTACCAGACTTGATAAAAATAATAATTAATAAATCTTTAATTAATTTCTTAATCATTATTATCAAGTTTTATAAAACATTTCCAAAGTGTTTTAAGTATAAAAATTAATAATACAAACATGGACTTTTTAGCGAAACTGCATCCACCATAATTAGAAAAATTGTTTCTTAGCTTCCTTTGAAAACTTATTACTTTCATAACAAAATTAAAAAATGAACTTATTATCATTAGTTATAATTTAAAGAGGGTTATTTAATTATTAAAACCATTAATTTGAATATTTAAAATTAATTAAATATTCTCAAATCAAAGCGATAAAATTCCGGGTCGTTATAATACATTTTAACGAGAACTGGTTACCGAGTTAATAATTTACAATAAATTACAGAATTGCTCCTAGAGCATACCTCCAACTCTATCAATACACTGCTTAACATTTAGAAAGCCTTATGTCTCTGGTTTCAATGTGATACAATGTATATTTAAACAATATGTTACTTTTAATGTGATAAATTTCTCACGATTACAGCACGTTGTAATTATATATAACATATCATTTATGAATTTTCTGTTAAATATATTTTAATTAAATAATTAATTAACATAACACTGTATGATAAGTATATTATAGAAAGAAAAACATCTTTTATTTCAAATGAAGTTTTATTACAGATTGAATAATTTACAATAAATTATAGAATTGCCTCTAGGACATACTTCTAATTCTATCACGAATCCAGTTTTTCGTGCCAAAATGAAATATGTTTCTATGGACTATAATTTTATGCAAGAAAAGGTAATGTCTAAGTTTCTTAAGGTTCTTCATGTTTCAATGAGCAACTAGCGATTCTCTTACTAAACCTCTTTCAAAATAGTGTTTTCACTCTATTCAATCCAAGATAGGTGTCTTTCATGGATCCCCTATCTTGCGGAGGTATATTAACAATACATTGGGCAATCAACAATAAATGCAGATAATGAAATAATGCTTTTCTAATATAATAGGCAGTCAACAATAAATGCAAATAATGAAATAATATTTCCCATTACTTAAAATAAATATCCATGATTAGTGTTCGATAGTTTAAGCAATAAATGATAAATAATGTTTGCCATTATTTAAAATTAATGTTTACATTTAGTGTCCATTAATTTAATTGGATATTCCTTAATATATTCCAATAATAATATTTTCAAATTGCAATTATCATGGATAAAGAATTAGTTCTGCGTGTCTCAAATATATTTTTATTTCTTTATTTTTCTTACATTTATTCAAAGAACATGAAATCAACGTGAATTGTTTTTGCGAGGTTTACTAATTCAAGTCAACTTTTGTCATGTGGTAGACGTATCAAAATCTAAATGTTAATGTATCAAAATTTGATAGAAATGGTATATCAAAGATGGTTTATTACGTGTTTGATGGATTTGTTATATTTTTTCATCCGTCTTGAGTGCACTGAGTTCGTATTGTGAAATTTATCCTATGCCGTTTCGTTTAAAGAAATTTAAAAGTGACAAGTTTTGTTACCATTTCATTAACCATTCTACTCATATCACAAATTACATTTTGTAGAGCAAAGGGCGGGTTTGTGCTAGTAGAATAATGGTAGAGAGAAAATCAGAATAACTTGTTGGCTAGAAGGGAAATTGAACTTGTAGGTTGTAGCTGAATGTCTAAACCTAAAATAAACATTGGTAGCAAACTGTCACCACTAGCCAGAACGACTAATGAATGAGCTACAAAATATAACGTTTAAATTTTAAATTCACGAGAAGATATGAAAAGCAAACCAAGGGTCAGATTCGTTAACTTTAGACACGAGAAAGGGCACCACACCAACAATCTTCACGTGCGCCTTGTGGAATTCCCTACCAGATTAGATAGCCTGGATAGCGACCGTGCATCAAAAGATGTTATTATTTTTAACATGATATAGTTTGGTTTTGTCTTTATTTAAAACGCTAGAATCAACAACCATCATAAACAAATACCAAATCTGTGTATAAGCGTTTTTGTAATTTGAATAATACGATATTGTGCAATTAGTAAACTATGAAAACTGTTCAATTATATTTTATTGCGTTACCCATGTTGCATAAAACAGCGATGCTCTGCAAAGTTTGAAAAATGAGGAGCAAAGAGTGTAATAGTTCCCGGAAATACGGCAAGATTAGCCACCGAATCTTATCCAAGGCGCATTGTAGCATCAGCGAGGACACGTGTTTGCATCTGAAAACTCTGTGCACATGTTGCTTACGCATTCGATTCGCATAACATTTGTATTCAGTTATAAAATGCACGATGGAAAATAGGGCACGTGTAGAACTGAACGAAAGTACTACACGAAAAAAAAACACAAAGGGAATGGGAGAAAATGGAGTGGAAGAGGTTGAATAAACTTGTTAGTTTATTTTTTTACTTGGAAAGGGTTGGAAATTGGATTAAGATTAAATTAGAAAATTAATCCATTAATTTGATAATATGTTTTAGTTTTAAGATGATTTCAGTATGCTTTCACATCAAGTATGAAATTTTAAATCCGAAAAATTAGCCCATTTTGATTCATAGAAAAGAATATAGAAAATAAACATAATTGTTGAAGGAATACATGAGTCCATCATGGATAATTAAAATAGAAAACTGTTTGCTTTTACAAAATAACACAAACCTAGATGTAAAATTTTCTTCCGAGAAAAGGATATAGAGAAAATGCTAAAGCTTCTGTAACTTGAAGATCATATCCTCTAATTAAGTTATTTTATAATTTAACCATTCAACAAATTTGAATACTTTGATATATATGCGTTATTTACATGACAATTATATTCTTAAACCTTAAAACTTTATCTCTAAATTAATCACTTCGTTTAGACAGTCGATAATGTTGCTTTATAAATGTGTTTTTAACTTTACGAGCTTCTGAATTACTATCTAATAACCAAATAAGTTATATCCGAAACAATCTCGTCCATTAATTATATTAATAAAGGATCAAAGTGGCTTTCATTGCCTTTAGTATAATCGAACTCATCAAAGTTATCACATACCAATACAATCGAATAACATGGATCAAATGTGTACCACGGAAATAAAATGAAATGTCGGTTATACATATATATTTTCGTCCCGTCCTAATTTAGTGAGGTTAAAAAGTTCAAAATTCGAACAACATCAAGTGTAGAAAAAACTTTATTACTATAACGAACCATAATTCGAACACTTCATATTTAAATATGTGAATTGTTTTAAAATTTGAACCTTGGATTTAATGTAATAAACTAAATTTTATAGTCTTGTTAACCCTCTTTTAATTAATAACTAATAAAGGTAAAATTGTTTTAGAAAAATGTTTATAAAAATAAATGGTTCGAAGAAATATCAATAATGTGGCCAAAAATCGTTTTATCGATAAACGGTTTTTTACTCCATAGAAGTTGTTCGAATTTGTTGTGCTTGCTTAGAATATTGACGTGTAATTAATTAGCAACTAAAAATATTTTGTGTGTTATGTCTAACTAACGGTGATTAGTGAAGATTAGCAAGTGGATTAGAGGAGAAGATATTTTAGTGAATAGTAAAGAGATGTTTGTTTTCACGTGTGAGGTGGAAAGTAGGCATGTCGGGGGAAGCATCTTTTATGGCTGGCCAAAAAGGTTCAGGAGGTGATAGCAACCTTTTGTGAAATCTATTTAATCGCTCTTAAGGGTCACAAAGTTTACTTACTAAGTAATGAAATCAAAAATAGCAAGCCTTAATTCATCCTCTCACCTCTTCATTTTATCTTTCTCAAATCATATCAAATAAAGGCCTAATCTTCTCAAACTCAAGCAAGGACCCAAAGGAAACCTAGGGACATGGGAAAGCAACTCAAATGTTGAAGGAATGGAGCACAACACCCCAAACAAATTCTGGCCGTAAGCAATTTTGGGGGTAGGAAGCATGGCCGAGAGCATATGTGAGCTAAAGGTTGGAGCTTTGGTTTTTTGGTGAAGGTAGAAAGTGTTCATGTGTTCTAGCGCATGACACCTTTTTTCCAAAGTTTAATGTTGTATAGCTAACCATAATCACTACTTCTACAATGGAGGAAGTTATAAGTGATTGCATGACATCTTTTTTTGTTATATCTAATAGCCCCATCATCTTATCGAAAGACATAGTCTAAAATGGATCTTTTGCTCTTTTGGTGTTGACTAGATTTCTAACCAACCTTGGAATTATGAGTAAGAGCGGATTTTAGCAAAGATAATTCACTTAAACCATGATGAAGAATGGAAAATAAGAATTTATTGATAGAGTCAGAGGTATGTCCTAGGGGCAATTCTGTAATTTATTATAATTTATTAACTCTTTAATAAAATCTCATTCAAAATTAAAGGTGTTTGTTTCTATATATTTGTCATATTATGACATGTTAATTAAATAATTAATTTAAATGTATTAATAGAAAATCCTTGAATAATAGGTTATGTGATAGTAATGACAAATTGTTGTAACCATAAGAAATTCATCAAATTAAAAAATAAAATATTGTTTTAAATATTCCTCGTCAAGATGTTTCAAAAGAGGGTACCGATACATCTGTTAAGACCAGAGTGCGTAACGCTTTCCAAATATTAGGCAATGTATTAGTCATGGCTGTTGAGGGGCAGAAAAAGGTTATCTATTGATAGTTATTGCATAACTATGGAATGATACATCCGAGAGTTTTTCGTTGGTTAATAATAACTAGGTCAAACATGAAATCTCGAAGTGATGATATTACACAGCTCTCCCGACTTGAGAATACTGTTGAACTTCAATATGCAAACTCCATTTTGATTATAGTTAAATCATAGCATGGCGTTCATCGAACGACTATATTTGGGTCTTAATTAAGGCATTGCAAGAAAAATACTATTCAATATAGAATTCGTCACTTTGGTTGTATGAGGTTAGTATCACGGTCAACTGTAGTCAACTTAAAGTCAAAATCTCTAGCCAAAGTAGCATAGTTAATAATAACTGTTATTATTGACCCAAGGACTTTGTTTATGGACTAACCAAGTTGAATATAGACGATATTGAAATTTTGACAAGAATCAAATTCCGTAAGTCCTAAAAAGACATAGTGTTGATGATGAAAATCAGTGTAGATAGTCATTACTAAAAGGTAATGCTTGAATTTTTAAAATTTGATTTTACTAATGAGTTTCATAAGCAATGAATTAAGTTAAACTATCATACCATTAGCTAAGGAGACGTGCAGTAATTAGTATTTGAATTGTTCGAATATCAATCATTGGCTAAATTCACACATATGAGTCGCATAACCGAATCTGTCGGTCTTCATAACATCATTTGATTTATAATATTTATAAATTAATTAAATAATTAATATTTATGAAACATTAATTATTATTTTATTTATGGTATGGGCGCATTTAGTGAAATGTAGTAGCCTATGAAATTGTTTAGGTGTTGTTGGTAATTTATTAGGTGCACATATAAAAGTTATATATATGCATATCGTTATATGATATCGATAAAAATTTAAATTGGATTTAAATTAAATAAGTTATTAATAGGTTTGGTAGGGTTTTTGTTCCATTATGGACCTTGTTTTGGCCGACCTCAAAAAGGGAAAGAATGGGTCTTAGGCATTTGAATTGGTAAAAGTAAAATATGTGGATATTTTGTATCTAGTTTTCAATATAAATTCAAATCAATGGCTCCCTTTTTCATTTACTTTTTGATTTCTCTTCCACCTCCCTTGGTCGAAATTAAAGGACCAAACCCACCTCCATTTCTACTTCATTCAACTCCAATCAATAGTTATTAAATAGATCTGGTGTTTGCACGTATGTCTCCTACAAAGTAGGATGCAGATCTAAGATATCAAGGAGGCTATCCAGATCTAGGTAGGAATCATATGAAAAGTTCATCAAGTAATATTTATTTTGATTTAAATGCAATGATATCAATGTATTATATCCCATATATCACCTTGCATATGTATATATTGTTGTCAGTTATATTATACCATTTATTATTTGACATTGATCTATATTTTTCATCTTATTATTATGATATGTTTTTTTATTATATATATATATATATATATATGCATATTTTTTTGGTTTAAATTAGTTTTAAACGTACATATATAACATTGTTTATTTATTTTAAACATATTTTAATATTTAAAGGATTTACTTATGAATTAAAATTAAATTAAATGTTATATACATTTTTTATTCTTTAAATTGTTTATGGAAAAGAAAATTCGACCAAATTATTTTTATTTAAATTAAATTTGTAGGTGCATTGAATTAATACTTTTGTTTAAATAACTCATTTATAAAAATTACTTTCGGCTTTACAAATTTTTTTAGTAATGTCAAAACGTTTATTCACAAATATATATATTATATATATATAAATACATATATTTATAATTTATATATATATATATATATCTTTGTGTGTGTGTATTTATATATCTAATTATGTGTGTGTGTGTGTGTGTATCATTTAATTAATATAAGTCTTGTATAGATATCTTAAAATATATTTATTTTCAAATTTGAATTTATTTTAATATATATTTATATATTATTTTAGAATATTCAAAGTCAAAATTGTGATATCAAAATTTAAAATTTAATTTTCTAGATTAAGCTTTAAATTAGGATCTTGTTTACTAAATCAAATTAGATATTTGAAATTATAGATTAAGTTAAAGTTTTATCGTATCTATTTATAAATATATTAATTATTATTTTGAAAATTGTCTACATATATTATAAATTATTTTATTCAGGTAATATATGTATACGTATATATTATAGATAAGTGTGTGTGTTTATATATATATATATACACATATTAGATATAAATCCTAGTATCAAATATATAAAATCTTAACTGTGTGCACCTTATGCTATATTGCATGTGCACGTTATGTACAAATAAATATATGATGATATATTATAAATATTATAAAATCTTTAATTAAAGTCATTAATTAAATAAATCATAGAAATTACATAAAATATGATTATATTTGTTTGACCCAAAAATGGCACAAACACGCAGAAAAGTAAGTAGTAGAGATTAAATGGAAGAAAGTAAATGAAAGCAGAGTAAAAACAAGCACACGCAAATTTATAGTGGTTTGCCTCTAAAACCAAATCCCCTGGGAAGTTTGGGCTCCAAATCCCCTAGGGTTGGGGATCAGAACCGATCCCTCTAGATAGGGGATTGGCACTAATCCCTACATATGTAGTATAGGGTCTTGCGATTTCTTATGTTGACTCGTCTTGTGGTTTGCTTCAGGATTCCAAGGATGTCTTGCATAGTTGCCTAGATGTTTTTTAGCCAAAGCGATAGATTTATAGAAGGTTAAATTGCTGTTTTAGACTATCTATGGAGGTTGTTAATACACATAGGAACTCTAGAACAACACTTGAATCGGCTTCTATGAAGATAGAGAAGAGTGCCATAGAAGTGGGGGAAACTCTGGGTGTACCCTTAAGGATCGGTACTGATCCCCTATGTAGGGTGGAGCACCAATCTTTACTTAGCGTATTATAGGATGTTGCTCATATGAGTTCATTCGACTATCGTCTCATCTTGTCTGTACTTCGTTTCTGGACCCTAGGATAATCTCTCTGGGTTACTTGCCTCGATAATCATCAAGTCTAACTTATCCAATAAGTCTGAATATAGTCGGGTCAAAGGCTTTATGACACTTGCCCCCAAAAGTACGTCTTGTTTCAGACATGATGTGCTTTGAATCGAGACAAGTTAGGATTGTTGGAAAGGATTTCACTCAGTGTCTCAAATGGTCACTATCCTTTTGTTGAGTTTCTTTTATGAAGAGTCGTATCTCTAACTGTTTGCTGCGACACTTGGTTGGTATCTGACACTATAACCATCAGAGTACAATCTACTAGTTATTGTTTGTGCTCGATTCCATTGAGCTAGTCGATCGAGTTGGTATGCCTCAGTTATGTGCATTGGTTTCTTTTCTAAAAGTCCTAGATAAGAATTCAATTTCCATCGATTCTGGAAATCGAATATCGAGTCTGCACATGCGCTCACACAATCATGTACACACTGTTGTCGTTGACTTTCCAGCACGTTCATATGCCTATAGGTCATTGCCAAATTCCATCAGATTGCACTCACAATTTGATTATTTTAATATGGATAGGATTCAGTACCGACCCTTATGAAGGGATCGGTACTGATCCCGTATGCATATACTTTTCACTTTGGGCCCGTATATATTGGGTTGCATGTATGGGTATATAGCCTATTTTCTCCACACCTTCTCTTCACTCTCCCTCATTCGTTTTCAACCAAAGCATGCTTACACACAAGAAAACATTAACCATTTCGATTTCCAAGCCTCTAACATCCCCAAATTTTAGATTGATTTGATCGAACCTTGCCTTCTATGTCATCGTCGCATATACTGTTAGTTCCTGAGATGATGGTTGTGATGACAACAACCTTAGGACTTGTTATAGAATATAAATACTAATATTCTTGTCTAGATATATATGTATATGCATGATATATATATATATATATATATATATGCAGATACTGAGAATGAAGACTGTACAGTATAAAGATTCAAGACTGAGTATAGAGATTCAAGACTAACGAATTCAAGATTGAAGAAATCAAGACTGAAGACTCATGAGTATTAAGAGTTCAAGAGTTCAAGATATCAAGATAAGTAATAGAGTCTAGATTTATGTTAAAACTTCATAATAGCGCTAAAATCTTTATTCGGATTTTAATTGTGGAATGGAATCCACCTTCCCGCTTTAATAATGGGATGGAACCCACGACCTCTTTAATGGGATGGAACCCATGACCATTTCTAGTGGAATGGAATCCAGGAAATTTTCAAAATGATTTATTTTTTCAAAACTATCTTTTCAAAGTCATCTCTATCAATTTAAATATTTTAGCCTTAATTTAAGAACTATTTTTAATCATATTAATTTCAAAATCATCTCTTGTTTTTAAACTATCTCTTGATTTTAATATTTTAGCTTTAATATATTTTAAAGAAATCTATACTTAGTTTTTAATATTACTTTTATATTATAGATTATATATTTTAAGTTTACTTTCTAAAAATCTTTTATAAGTTTAAACTATATTCAAAATAGTTTACAAACTTTAGAAATTGTTTTGGCAAGTTTTAGAATAGAAATCATTTTAAAGCCAAATCTATTTTCAAAAATAACATAGGCATGTCGACATCTCTCATCCCCCCATGTCGACATGGTAGCCGTAGAATTTAAAATTCAAATTTTCAAAAGAAGTGTATCTTTATCATAACCTTTCGCGAATGGACATTACCGTTGTTCTCCTATAAATACATGTTGTTTTCAATGAATTTTAAGTTAGTTTTTCTTCGTTTCTTCACTCCTTCTTCTCTACTCAAATATTCTCTTATATTTCAAATGCTTTAAAAAAAAACTCTACTGAAATTCTAAGTGAATCAAACTCGATCATCTCTAGTTTGAATCTCTGCCACTCTCTCTCAAAGATCTCAGTGCTATTCAGAGTTATAGGATCATTTGTATTCAAAGATCGAAAGACCAAAGTGTATCGAGTCTCTCTCTATCAAAGTGTGATTGAAAACGGTGTGATTGTGGCCCGTAAATCAATTGGGTGTGATTGTGGCCCGTAAATCAATTAGGTGATCTTGTAGCCTGGTTAAATCAAGAGAGTTTGCCTTGGACTCGGAGACAGGAGGGTGTATCTCATGGCCTTGAAATCAAAGTTGTAATATTGACATTATATTTGAAAAGAAATCTACATAAGAAATTGTGTGGGACTGGATGTAGGGTAACTCCAAACCAGTATAAAATTCCAGTGTGTTCTTTCCTTTGCTGCTTTTATTTACTATTTGCATCTGTGTCTGATTCTGTGATTGTTTCTATGATTGTTTCTGTGTTTGTGAATTGCATCTGTTTGGATTTAATTTGAAAAGATTTCAAAAAAATTCCATAAAATCCATTAAACACTATTCACCCCCCCTCCTCTAGTGCTAATTCTGCCTTAAGATCTGTAATCCGCATTTCCTACATATACATACTCTAGATCCATCAACACCCATATCAATCTCCATATTTAAGGATCGAGCCCTTTTGAATCTCGAAACCCAACCTGTATTCGCACTTGAACTCCGATCAGATCTTAACTGGTCATGCTCACATACGTATAGGTAGGTGAAGGGAGAGAGTGATGAAGGAGACAATGAGGCTGACTTGTGAATTTATGTTGGTGGATTTTGGTTCAAGGATCGGTATTGACTTGGGTTTGAAAAAGAAAACGTATAGGGTGAAGTCCCCTCGATATGGGATTGCTGGCATGAAGGAGTTGAATTTGCGTAAGGAGCAAAATCCCTTGGTATGGGATCGGTGCTGATCGCTTACCTAGGCAGATTTTGTGAATCTTACCTTGTGCTCTTAGACATGTATGAACACCTAGACATGCACACCCATCTATAACTTAAACTTGAACTTGAATGCACATGCATGCTCATATGGACTTGAACTTGGATATGTGCATATGACTTGAATGTTGGTGACATGCTCTTATGCACCGATAGCTGATCCTAGGACAGATAAAATTCTTATGTACAATAATCGATGTGAAAGCTGATTGGGACGGTCAGCGATGATAGTCACTTCAGTCAAATTTCCAAGTCTTGGCATTACTGTTATATAACTCTAAACTATATAATACTTCACTGCACGACACTGAACTAGATTACACTTAGCATGGGGGGAAGGGGGTTTGGTTAATCCATCTAACAATGACTATCTGCTGAGTTCGATAGTCATGGGTTCCAGATGCTCCAGGCCTTTAGCTGTAATGACTAGCGATCAAGTTTCTACATATGCTGAGTCGAGTTTAGCAACACTTTATACTCGTTACACTCCGGGCCAATAATCGGAACAGCCCAAAAGCTCACACCATGCACCAAGAATTCTCCAAGTCTAAGAAGCGACGATATAGTAGAGCCAACTCCCGATACACTCGAGGATGTCGTACTCTTGGAAGATCCAAAGGATTCAGTCGCTTTAAAAGTTGACGAGGCATCTCTACGCCGAATCAGTATTAAGCATGGAATCATGTATGATGATGTACTAGCCCTATCTCATAACAAAGAGGCTCATTTTCCTCTAGAAGGGTATACTGCTTACAATAGATATATGTGCCTAGTTAAGGGCATACCACCATTTGATCCATTCGTCCATCAGATGCTCCGATTTATGAGACTCACTCTAGCTCAACTGTACGCAAATAGCTACACATTTCTCCAGTGCACATACATGATTTTCTTTCTTGAATCATGAACCAATCGAGGGAGATATTCAATTCACTATATCTTTAAGCGAAGAAAGTGAAGCCTCTCATTCACTTATCTAGAGCCAATCCGCAATTGTCGAGTTGTGATCGACGCTTTCGATGATGCAACACTTAAACCATATCAAGATGACTGGATTTCATTTCCTCCATGGATTTTGTAGCATTAGCTCTTACTTTGGCTTCTGCTAGGGAGGTCCTAGAAGCCTTTAGCTCGTTTTTCAAAGTGTTAATAATTCTGTTGTCTTGAGCTTCCTGGCGCTTTAGCTTTTCAATTTATGTCGCACGCTCGAATGAGACTTTCGACATTTTCTCTGCTGCCTTCATCCATTTGTGGTACTGCATGTGGATGTCAGTGACACAGTCAATAGTCATTTTCTGAACATGGTTTGGAACCCTCTTCAAGTTAGGAGGGAAATAGAATCCTTCAAAACATAAGTTTGGAAATTCTTCACGAAGCTGTGCCATACGAATAGTTAGATTGACCATAGGATCTTCAATAGCAACTTCAACTTCAATACTTTCCTTGTCGGGCCTTTGGGCAACAGCATGTTCACTATGGCGATGATGATCACTCGATCGCTGAGAATGAGAGGAAACCAAAGGCTGTGAAGGCATGGAAGCAAGAGGAGGACCGCAAAGGGATCGATAGGTTGGTCCCTACGATCAGTTGGCTTCTTGGGACCCTTTGAAGGAGGGTATCTCGATCTTGATCGATGTTTGTCTTGGGGTGGCTTATCCCTATCACCTCTGTCTTGATGACCCCAGTCCTGACCGAGGCGATAAGTGGAATCATAGTACTCTCGACTATCACCTTGACAGTAAGTGCCAGAGTGCGAACCAAAGGATTGGCGGTGAATATGCCGAAGGGAATCAAACATGTTCCTTTTCTTCACCATTGTTTCTGCAAAGGAAAACGGAAAATCAATCAACTTTAAGTATTAAAAAGAACAAGTCAAGCATAATGCAATGTTGAGGGGTGCAAGTGTGTGCAAGTGTCCTTGTGTAACCCCCCGACAAACCAGGTGCAGGTGCTTAGCTCATTGGTGTAACTTCTCCTCTAGAAGTTGGAAACTCAATGCCAATTCTGGTGGGAGATTCCGATCCTTCGATGCTCACATCTGTAAAATGGAAAGCATAAAGGTCATGTGGAATTGGTAGACAAGACAAAGAATCAAGTGGTAAACTTGAATGCCATAACGGTTGAGAAGAAGATTCATCTTGAACAATCTTAGGAGCCATCGACGACTTGGATTGATCAGAGAGACGGCTTTTTGGAAATTTATGTACAAATGTTTCTTCTTTCTTCTATCAGGAACCGAGGGTTATGAGGTCTGCGAGGGTCTGACATCGGCCCCAAAAACGGATTCGTCGCCATTGTGACCGAGCACATCGCCTTTATATCCTTCGGAATCAATACCAATGAATACCTGAGCACTCATGACTGGGGCACCACGGGATCAGCTCGATTTTCTCTTTAACTGACTGCAGCCCATGGTCTTTGTTGACCCAAAAAATGGACCAACACCCTTGTTTGGATTTGAAAGCACTAGTTCTGACAGAGCAATATCACAGATAAATAAAAAGAACCGTAAAAGAAAGAAGACGGAGAATTTTTATAGTGGTTCGGTTGTTAATGAAGCCTACGTCCACTTTATAGCTTTACTATAGGCCGATTACTATTACAAGAGTTGTTTGATTACAAGGCTTTGATTGTTTCCTAGCTAGATTGGATCTACAGAGTAGGAATCCACTGGGAAATCATAGGGTATTCCTTTGGAGATTGTTTTGAGAGAGGTAGAGAGTGAAGAATAATTCCAGCAGAGCTTCAGCGACCAGTCTGGAGAATTCCCTCTTTATGGTGCAGGTGGCATGTTATTTATAGAGTTTGGAGAGTTTCTACGCCAGGCCTGTCATCATCAGCTATCAGGTAGGTTACAGGCGACCTAGAGGGACTTTGGCTCGCAAAACGAGCCAACACCATGGGTCGTTAGCGACCCATGGCCTATGGGTCACTGCGACCCATAGACTTGGTTTGTATTGTGGACCAAGTTTTTCCTCTTTTCAATGATGTTCCATATCTAGTTCGTTTGATGGTTTGAGCAGAGGCATGGGTCACTGGTGAGCTAAGCCCTTAGGATTTTCTGGAATCTGGACTTGGAAATATACTCATAGCCTTTTATCGTTGCTCTTACATTTTGATGGCAATTCACTGGTTGTTTACGCTCAGCTACTGATTGGACTAAAGGGATGCTAATCTCTCAGCTTCCTTAATACCATCCATTGCCCTAGTCATATAGCTTGGCCCTTGTCGATCCTTTGTCTCAGTTTTTCTAGTTGAGTCCTGAACCATCCTGTCTACACAAGTTTGCTCTATTTTCTATTAGTTCCAACTGGGTTAAAAACCCGGATAACATTTGCCCCCCAGAGTACATCTTCGTTGTAAACAAGGTGTGCTTTGGAAGTTATCATCTTCAATATTCATTTGCTGATTTTCAAGTGATTGCATTAGAGCTCTACGAATATGTTAGCCCAATGTCATCGACCTTCTTTCTTTTGTTTTGACTATCATGAATTGCCACGATCTATCATGTTTCCTCTTGTAGCTTTCCGGATGCCTTTGGAATGACGAATGGTTGTAGTTGATCGAGTTTGAGATGAATAGATGGCTCTCTTTATTCCTTTAAATATGTGTATTATATTTATCTATTAATTATTTTTATTTTTATTTTTTTCTGGGTCGCTAGCGATCCATGTGGTATGTCTTCAAATCTGCATATAATTGGGCCCTGGAGCTGATATTTCTCGATCGCAGACGCTAGAACCAACAGAAAGTTGGTCCTGAGTGGGTGCAGGGGAAGAGCAAACACTTCGTAGAGTTGGATAGCATGGGAGATAGAGTTGAATGCCATGATGTGGTCGGATGGGTATATACTCCTATCATACTTGCTAATAGGCAGCAAAGCATATCGCTGATGGATGCATCCAAGACTTCATCGGAGAATAGCTCCCCATTCTAATCATTTGAGAATGCCTCGGTCCCAGTGTTACGGACTTGATTCTATTGAGCTGTTGGAAAAGAATATGCATTTCTTCCCTAAGGACGGCATTGGCTTATTGTAGGATGTTCTTGCCGACCATAGGCTGAGGGCTCAGCCTGCGCCTTAGTAGAGTAGGAGATCAACGACGAGGTAGAGAACAACAATGATGAGTAGGAGATCTCCCCCTATGCATAAAGGGTGATCTGGAATGCATGACCCACGCTTCTCTCTGTCTTTTTTAAGCCATACCCCTATGGGACCTAGAGTGTGCTGAGAGGGCATACGTGTCTTGCCAATGGAGGGGTACGTTGTTGAGATGGTCTGAAGTAGAAACTTGCAGGCGATCAATGGCTAGGGCCATTCCATTGAAGGGGAACGACGATGACTTGGCCCCACAGTCAAAGCCATATCTGGGGCGAGATCAATCTGAATAATTAGGCATAAAGTGTACCTTCTTGGATGGACGTGAATGCCCATGAACGAAGTTTCGGGTACCTCCCCCTCCTGGACTTCGGTAGAGTTCAGGAGTTTGTAACCGCCGGGGGGCATGAGCCTGCGAGCAGGTAGGTCGACTAAATTGGCTATTAGAGGAGAAGGTGGAAAAAGTTAATGGTGGCTTGAGCATCCAACTATGCCTTCAAGCCATGCACTTCTCGGGTCAGCTTACCAATGTTTAACAGATGAAGCATCATTGTATGCCATACTTCTTCGTTGATGTCGGGTTGGGTATGGTGTTAGTGTTATCATCGGTTTCGTGCTCATTGGAGTTGTTGCATTCGAATGTCGGGAGATTGTCCACGGCAACAAGTTAGATTGGGTCTTTGCAAAGTAGAAAAGTGTGGAAAGTTGAGAGCTTTAGGGGAGGCGCTCCTTCTAGCTCTAAATTTTTGACTAAATATTTAGCCAACCTCGAAATTAGACTAACGCACAAAGGTTATTTGCTAACACTAGGATTAAAGTGAAAGAAATAAGGAGTTAAATACACAACTGAAAGGTAAATAACATAAGATATAGAATGGTTCGGCAAAGCTGCCTACGTCCAAAGTGAAGTTCTTATTATATATTTTGCTTACAACTACAAGAAATTACATGTGAATAATTAGAAAGTATAAAGCACTTAGGACTAATACAGCTATGTATAAGGACTTATGGTACCAAGAGCCCTGAATTGTGTAGTATTCAGAATCCTTGGATGTTCCAACCAGTTGAGTGTCAAACACCCAACCCCTTTGAATTTGCTATATATGGGGTTCTCAGAGTGGCTAAATTGGATGATGGGCGATGGAGATTATGCTGTAAAACTGGTAGGATAAATTCCTTAACGTTGATATGGCTGTAAGGGCAGATGGATGACAGTTGTAATAGGCAACAGAAGGTGTGTGATGGATGAAAATATACCCATTGCACCTATGTACCAGGCATGGATCTCACATTTAATGCGAAAATATCACATTAAATGTGCATTTAATGCTGATGGTAAGCCACATCAGTTCATCTACTTAGCTATATTCAGATAGATGGATGGATAACTCGTTGTTTACTTAAGTGCTCACGTGACAAGTCTTGCTAAGCCAATCGATCAGTTGTCGACGGTATAAAAGAAACTATGAAACTTGCTAAGGACTTTGCTAGAAAGATGGTGTATGGCTATCAGTGAGGGTAGACTGGGACTGGTCGGGATGGCTATATTGAAGCTAGGTCAAGGATAGGCCATGCTTGGACCTATCTTGCTTAAGGTGCAGCTCGTCGAGGTAGGCTTGGAGAGGTGTCGGCCGTCAATTGGAGTGATGCCATGCGAACACACTGGCATAGATTTGTGCTAGAAGTAGATTGACATGGGAAAGCCGGTTGTCATTGTGATGGGTCGGCCTGGACCGGGAGGGGCCATGCCTAAACCTTGATTAAAGGTAATAGGTGCCAAAGGACGAGGCAACTATGCTTCATTTTGGTGCCTTGCTGAACAGAATGGATGGTTTAAGACCATCATGGTCTTGGGTCAACCTAAGCGGGGTGGTTGTAAAGTAGGTGGGCTAGCTTTAATTGGACTGGACTGCCTTAAATTGTCCTGCTAATTAATTGCGAGAAAATTGAGCAACAGTTATGTACTTTAATCTCAATGGATGTATCAATATCTAGTCTCGATATATCTTAACTATGAATATATATAAAACTATATATTTATTTTCATTGTGATAAATTGCTTATGATTACAACACATTGTAACTACTATCACAAACATACCATTTATGGATTGGCTGTTAAATATACTTAAATTAGTTAATAATTAATATAACACGTTATATCAACTATATAACCGAAAGAAAAACACCTTTTATTTTGAATGAAATTTTGTTGCAGAGTTAATAATTTACAGTAAATTATACAATTTCCCCTAGGGCATACCTCTAACTATATCATTTTAAAGCTTAGAAGCAGCGTCGTTGTCGATGAGGTTGCGGGGGAGACAAAGTTGCAGGAGCTTGTACGAGAGAAGAAGGCAAAAGTCTTTTGGAAAAAGTGAAGTGAAAAACATTTAGTTTCACTAAGTATTGCTCAAATAGCAATACACCATAAGTGCCCAATACTGATCCATTTGAACTTTAAAAAAATGTATATATGAATATATATATATATATATATATGATATGGGAGTGGAATGCCAATGAGACTAAAATCTACCTATCAAGAAGAAAAGATGGTTTTCATGTTCTCGAAGGTGAAAAAAATATTGATTAGTTACCTCAACTCTTATATCTACCGAAGAGATATGATTCTATGGGTTTTCAAAGTATTATGTTGATATACCTCGAGAGGGTGCAATATTTCATGAAGACGGTTCATGAGATAGATGCACCTCTGCATATCAAAGTTCGAGTTCAGTTGCTCATATCAATCCAAAGCATGAATTGTTGATGCAAAGCATATTTTAAAGGGTAAGTATTATCCTGCATTTGAATCAAGTGATATCTTGATAGATCTGAACTATTGAGTTATCAAGGAATGAATAAAGAAAAACAAGAGATACTAAGAATGAAGAACACAAGAAAAATGACCGAGTGTCGAATATATCAAATGGATCGGTACCGAACTTTATGGAAACTAGTTTACTTATCCATTTTAGGAGCTAAAAACATGAAGAAGAGAGAACTTCCAATCAAGAGAATGGATTGGTACCGAGCGAAAAGGATCAGTACCAAACAGCTAAAAGGATCGGTACCAAACCACAACAATCCATAACGATCGGTACCGAGCTATTTTTGTTCGTAGGTTTTGTGTTTTAACTGGTATTCTTATCGAATCTTTGGATCTAAAGATGTGAACTTGTTCAAATCAATCCCAACTATTTTGGTGGTCAATTTTGCCTATAATTACCAAGCCTATTGCAATTAGGAAATGATCTTGGATTGTTTACTTATTTTTACACAGATCTTAGTCTAAATTCATAGTCAAATGGTTTAAATTGAGTTGTACTTTGATTGTAATTGAAAACGCAATCAATAATAAATTTGATAGTGGACGTAGACAATCAAATTAAGACCAAACCACTTGAAAAATCTTGTCTTTTCTCTCCCTCCATCTTTAATTTTTAGTATTTTTGTTTTCATTCTTATTTGATTAATCTCATTTTTGCTCGAATAGGGGTGTCGTACTATTTTTAGCGTAACATTAATAAATGTTATATATATATATATACAGACACACACACGCACATTAAATTGTTTATGGTAAGCTATATAATAAATATTTTTGAATTTATTGATTATTTAATTAAAAATTATTTTTAATAGAAAATGTAATTACTAGCTCAATTAATTAAATGATAATTAATAGAATAAAATGTGTATATATAAAGATATATGCATACAAAACTATAGGTGTTAGTATTCATTTTTTATTATTTAGGATGAATAAAATGAAATTTTGAATTTTAAAATAATTTAATTAATTTGTTAATTAAATTAATAAATCAAAACTAATTAAATATGCTTAAATCAAAATATAAATAAAAGTATCATATAATTTAATGAAATTGCAAATAGTTAAATGTTAGTTCATGAGATAATGGTTTTGATGACAACAACTTTAGGACTTGTTATAAAATATAAATACTGATATTCTTGTATAGATATATATGTATATGCAAGATATATATATATATATATATATATATATATATATGTAGGTACTAAGAATGAAGACTGTACAGTATAAAGGTTCAAGACTGAGTATAGAGATTCAAGACCGACAAATTCAAGACTGAAGACTCATGAGTATCAAGATTTCAAGATATCAAGAGTATCAAGAGTTCAAGATATCAAGATAAGTAATATAGTCTAGATTTATGTTAAAACTTCATAATAGCACTAAAATCTTTATTCGGATTTTAATTGTGGAATGGAATCCACCTTCCCGCTATAGAGATTCAAGACTGAGTATAGAGATTCAAGACTGACGAATTCAAGACTGAAGAAATCAAGATTGAAGACTCATGAGTATCAAGAGTTCAAGATATCAAGAGTATCAAGAGTATCAAGAGTTCAAGGGTTCTAGATATCAAGATAAGTAATAGAGTCTAGATTTATGTTAAAACTTCATAATAGCACTAAAATCTTTATTTGGATTTTAATTGTGGAATGGAATCCACCTTCTCGCTTTAATAGTAGGATGGAACCCACCACCTCTTTAGTGGGATGGAACCCACGACCTTCTCTAGTGGAATGGATCCACGAAATTTTCAAAATGATTTTTTTAAACTATCCTTTTAAAGTCATCTCTATCAATTTAAATATTTTAGCATTAATTCAAAAACTATTTTTAATCATATTAATTTCAAAATCATCTCTTGTTTTTTAAACTATCTCTTGATTTTAATATATTAGCTATAATATATTTTAAAGAAAGCTATACTTAGTTTTTAATATTACTTTTATATTATAGATTATATATTTTAAGATTACTTTCAACTCTTTTATAAGTTTAAACTATATTCAAAATAGTTTACAAACTTTAGAAATTGTTTTGTCAAGTTTTAGAATAGAAATCAATTTAAAGAAAAATCTATTTTCAAAATTAACATAGGCATGTCGACATCCCTCATCCCCCCATGTCGATATGGTAGCCATAGAATTTAAAATTCAAGTTTTCAAAAGAAGTGTCTATTCGTCATAACTTTTCATGAATAGACATGACCATTGTTCTCCTATAAATACCAGTTGTTTTGAACCAATTTTAAGTTAGTTTTTCTTCATTTCTTCACTCCTTCTTCTCCACTCAAATATTCTCTTATATTTCAAATACTTTAACAAAACTCTGCCAAAATTCTAAGTGAATCAAACTCGATCATCTCTAGTTTGATTCTTTGCCACTCTCTTTCAAAAATCTCAGTGCAATTCAGAGTTATAGGATCATTTGTAATCAAAGAAGTGTATCGAGTCTCTCTTTATCAAAGTGTGATTGGAAACGGTGTGGTTGTGGCCCGTAAATCAATTAGGTGTGATTGTAGCCCGTAAATCAATTAGGTGATCTTGTAGCCTGGTTAAATCAAGAGAGTTTGCCCTGGACTCGGAGACAGGAGGGTGTATCTCATGGCCTTGAAATTGAGGTTCTAATATCGAAATTATATTTGAAAAGAAATATGCATAAGAAATTGTGTGGGCTTGATGTAGGGTAACTCCGAACCAGTATAAAATTCCGGTGTGTTCTTTCCTTTACTGCTTTTATTTACTATTTGCATCTGTGTCTGATTCTGTGATTGTTTCTATGTTTGTGAATTGCATCTGTTTGGATTTAATTTTAAAAGATTTCAATATGATTCATAAAATTAATTAAACACTATTCACCCCCCCTCTAGTGTTAATTCTGCCTTAAGATCCGTAATCCGCATTTCCTACATTAAAAACAAATTAACTTATATGCTATGAATGTATAAAATATATGTAGAACTATAATAAACCCAACTTAGGTTTAAGGAACGAGTGCATACATATTATACATATACTATGATTTTAGATGTGTCTGACACTTGAATCACAATGGTATTTCATAAGAAATACATTGTTCCTTAAATCAATATCACTCATTATTTGTATATTAATTAGTTTGAATCCTTTATATATAAGGTGTCCTCTACCATTAATATTAATAGATTATTTGCATACCGTTTAGTTGTTGATACTCTTTAAGCTAAAGACGTTATGTGTAGTACTATTAGTATATAGAATAGACGATGTAAGATACATGCACGTATTTGTTGATATTCCTCAAGGTACATGCATTATACTTAGGCCGTCGCGAAATAGTAGGTACATGTAATAATTCCTTTCGATTTGTTGATATTTTTCAAGGTTAAGATGAGATTAGGACAGAGACCATGGGTTAGGAGTTGTACATGATAGAACCGATAAGGTGTTATCCATTGCATGCGGGTCTATGATTTATTGCTATTCTTCACCCAAGGCAAGCGAGTCCTAACATCCACTAGAGAAATTGAAATATTTTTATGTTTTCTCCTAGGGTTTTGAGAAACATAAAAGTCTAGTGGGAGTTTGGTAGATAAATGAAATTTAATATTTAACATATCTAATAATATTAGAACATCTGGTACGTTTAAATTGTTCTAATCTAATTAAATTAAATTTGCAGCAAAATGTCCAACCTAAGACTATTTTTGAAAAATGAAAAGCTCACCAGACCGAGTTATATTGACTGGCTAAGTGAAATTAAGGTAGCATTCACATACATATGTTTATGGTTGTCGATAATTGACTTTTAATAGAGAAACCTATAGAGGGCGCTGATCCCGAAACAGTTAAGTCTTATAACACTCAGGTGTCAATTGTGAAATCGCTCAAGTATTCATGTTGTCTACTATAGACAAGCCATTGCAAAGGCAATATGAACATATGCCTATCTATAAGATCTTCAAAATCCTCAAAGTTATGTTTGGGGAGCAATCTCATTTTGCAAGGTACCAGATTACTAAGAAATTGTTCAACATGAAGGTGACTAAGAGAAGTCACGTTGTTGATTTTGTCTTGACCATGAAAGGCTATATTGATAGACTTTCGGAGCTAGATGTGAAAGGAAGCAATGAACTACAAGCGGATGTGATTGTAGGCTCATTATCTACGCAGTTTTAACCATTCATATTGAACTATAATATGAACCAATTGAGCATAAACTTCATCGAGCTACTTAATATGTTGAGGTCAGCTGAGGGATCGTTTAATGATCAAACCACAGTGTTAGCTATAAGGGGTAAGACCATGTCTACGAAAGGTTCAAAGAAATGAAAGTGAGTTTTAAGAAAGGTATTCTCCTACTGACAAAGATGAATGTCACCATGGTCACAAGAAGGGGCATTTTAGATGCAATTATCCGGACTAGTTGAAGATAGTCAAAGAAAAAAGAAACCGTTTCTTCCATGTCTAAAGGTATGTTTATGATTCACAATTGTTTTTCAACCAATAAATTATTTTATGTTTTAGATACTAGAATTAGGACTCATATCTATAACTCGTTACAGGGACATAAGAGCAGACAATATGTGTTGAAGGTTGAAATGAGACTTTAAGTTGTTAATGGATTTATAGTAGATGCAACTTTAGTTGGAGACTATCACTTGACTTTGCCGAATAGATTTAATTTCGTTTTAAATAATTGTTATTATGATAAAAACTTTATTTATGCTATTATATATGTTTCTGGATTGTCTTAGACAGGTTTTTGGTTTTCATTATAAAGACGATGTTATAAATATTATATTTGATGGAAATATTATTTGCTATGGTGTTTTGGATAATGGCATTTATGTACTTATTTCTAAACATATTTGTGTTGTGAATAATTCTTCTATTGACATTAATAATAGTTAGTTATGATAGCATAGGTCATGTCGTGCTAGTGACAAAAGACTACACAAACTAAAAACTGAAGGTTTTTTACTATCATTTAATTATGAATCATTTGGCACTTATGTATCATGTCTCAAACGAAATGACCAAGCACCCCTTCCATGGGAGCAATGAAAGAGTTAATGAACTCTTGGGTCTTGTACATATTGTTGTATGTGGCCCACTGCCTATAGTAACAAAGGATAATTCAACTTACTTTTCAACTTCTACTAATGATTCCTTAAGACTAGGATATGTATATCTTACAAAGAATAAATCCAATGCCTTCGAGAAATTTAAAGAGTATAAAGGTAGAAAATCTGATGAACCATAAAATTAAAATATTTTGATCAGATCGAAGAGCTGAGTATGTTGGATAAGAGCTCCAACGGTACTTAAAAGATAAAGGGATTATCTCTGAGGCTACTTGTAACGATCCTGACTCGACCTTCGAAAATCGGCACCCGTACTTTCACTTGTACTTGAATGCCGCAGATTCAAACGCCGAATCTGGTTCGACGGAGCTTATAACATAGTAAGTATAACAACACAGCGGAAGAAAGAAAACAATGATATCATATACAACTCCAATGAATACAATATCCAGAATGATATACAACAATGATATCAATATGATACAACAATATCAGAGATAAATAATGATACAGCGGAAATAACGATAATGGAAGAGATCGCTCCAAATGATCTACAAAAGAGAATGACACCAATAACTCCAACATCAGCTCGAACCTCCATCACGTTGCACCAAGATAAGCAACGTCGGTCATCCATGAACTCCAAACACTGACCTAGCTCCAGATAATCTACTAAACCTGAATATCTAAGAAACCCAACTCTATACTGCCCGTGTAGAAAATTGTGGGCACCCAGAGTTTAGGAAGGGAACAATAAACTCCAGGTCAGTCATGGGACTGGTATGAGCAAACAAAAACAGTTTATCTTTTAAACAAACCACAAAGGAATTTTAAACATTGAAATCCGCAATGCTTTTGGAAAATGAAACTACCATAAGACCTCCTGCCGCACACACAATGTAATCATAGACTTGGAGGAGATTTCTTCTTATGATAGTCAAATATGCTTACTACGCAAAAGGAAACTCTTTTGATATTATTAATAGTGCATAGTGTACAAAATCATTTCAAAAATACAATATTAATCTTAGCCAGCATAGGTACCATTATATTATGCCTGCTATAGCTGCTATGTTAAATACCAAGTTCTACAACTAAAACCGTACTAGGTTCGTATTGGGAATTGGATTTCTAACAAATGGTCAGGCAAAGGAACTTCCTTACACCGAAATAGAAACGCCTCTGGAAAGACGCCCCGAGAACCTAACTGGATCTCTGCAAACACAAGGCCGATGCTACCTCATGCTGTACAGCTGTGACTAGGTAACTAACACACTGACGCTACCTCACGCTGTACAGCTGTAACTAGGTAACTAACACACAAGTATGCCATCTCCCGGTCGTTACCGACCTTTATCCGAGGATCCTCAACCACAAAGCAACAACCACAAAATATAATAAATTTGCAGCATCAACATAGGTAAAATATCTGGGCTCCATACCATGATATCACCTCTTATCCAGAAGGAAATGGACATACCCTAGGGGCGCGACCCCTAAAAACCTTGCCGCAACATTCCTGTTTCGACCATTACCGGGTTGTGAGGCTCGACGAAGTCTCGTCCACAAAGCTACGCTTTTTCACAAAGCCATGCTTTGATCACAAATGATCAACGAATGATCATCAACACACAGAAACACTCAGCATGTCACACTACCAAATTGGGAGTATATCACTGACAACCTTCAACTACATAACCTCTGAGCTCGTACGTCTCAGAGAAGGGTGTTAAGCTAAGAGAATAAATTCTCCGCCACCAAACAAAAATGTATTCGAAAGAAATCAGCTTTATATCTCAAAGTGTAATGTCAGACATACAACCATACAAGTCTGTTCCGGGTTCGAACAGAACCGAAGGCACTTCTAAAGAAGCCCTTGCAATCCGGGTATTCACAATCCCGATCGGATTTCCCATCACTTTGGAAATCTCTATACCGGCACGACTCAGTGCAGAGACAATCGACAGGTTATCCTATCGTTTTCGCAAATACCCGGTCTTCACCACCGGTCTTCAAATGCAATCCATATATGACGTATCATTATTCGGAATGGTTTATATGACACAAAGGTCCTCTCCCGGCTACACCGAATAACGAGCGCAATTAAAAATCATATGGATACTGGGGTCTCAGTTAAATCACAGCTTAAAGCCCAAAACTTTTCATTCGAATGGTTAAAACCAATTACCATCTCCAATCTTTTAAATAAAAAGATTCATTCAAATAGTTAAAACAAATTACAATTTCCAATCTTTTAAACAAAAAGATTCATTTCAAAAACCTTTAATGGTTTAAACAATTTCCACAATTTTAATCTTTTAAACAAAAAGATTCAATTCATAAAGTTCACCCCATTCACAAAGATCCATTCATGGATTTCAAAACAATTTCCATTTTAATTGAATAGGTTTACTCATTAAATCTTTAAATCAAGATTTAACTTATAGCTTTCAAAATTCGTTTCCAAAGATTCATTCATAGTCTTTCAAAAAATTCCATTTCAAGTTGGATTAACTCGTCCGGTCTTTGAATTAAAGACTCATTTCATAGTTTTCAAAACATTTCAATTCCATTTCAAACTTTAAAGCTTTCAACACAAATTGGAAGTTCATTACTTATGTGAAAGCTTTTACTATTTGAAAACAAATAGTTTCGTTTCAGAAAAATCCAGTTATATTCACACGAGTTAAAACCCTTGAATTAAATTCAAATTCTCAAATCAATACCTTTAAAATGGTTTAACCCAATTGTACAACATCTTTAATCCCTAGTTTCAAATCATAGGATTCAATTTCAAACTTGAATTCAAATTCAAATCAAATTATTTAAATTTTCAAAACTCGATTAAGTTATTCAAAATAACTTTTATCTTTGAAACTCATTTACAAAAGCGTTAACATTTAACCCAGATCCATTTCCAAAATCAATTGAAATTAAAATTTCAATTTCAAAAATATTAAATTTAAATCATCTGTGACTTAACCGATTTCCACGTAAAATCCATATTTGTGTGTGTATGGTGTGGTCCAGGGGTTTCACACAGTAGTGCAACATCATTCAATCATCACAGATCAGAATACAGAATATAGTTGATAAGCGGTATAACTATAACGCTTATCTTTTATTCACAGATCACAGATATATAAATTACAGATAATCAATTACATTCATCTCAGATAAATAAACTATAGTACAGATCACACACAAATCAGGATATATCACACAGCATCACTGATCAGGGGATATCAAACAATTCAAAGCATTCAATAGAATCCAATCATCCATAAGTAAGATCAATTAATCAGTTGATAAAATTTTAAACCAGATTAATTACTTATGAATAAATTACTAATCCTGGTTAATTAACATTAATTAATTACAACCATCTTAATTAATTATCCTTTAATAATTTATTAATTAACCTTTAATTATTTAATTATCTTTTAATTAATTTTCCCTAATTAATTACATTAATTAATTAATTCTCAATTAATTATCATTCCTTAACCACCTTCATTAATTAATCTTCAATTAATTAATCATCCTCAAATTAATTACCTTAATTAGTTAATCCCATAATTAATTATCCTTTAATTAATTATTCTTTAATTACTTGGTTAATCAAACTTAAATCATTAATTAATTAACCTTAATTACTTTCATTAAGTAATTATCTTTAAGTAATTAATTACCTTAATTACTTACATTAATTAATCTTAATAAATCACTTACGAAATCACCGTAATCTTCCTTAATCAATACCTTAATTTAAGATAAATCCTTTATCTTAATTAACTACCTCATTTCATCATTTAAATCTTATTCAATAAACTTTTAAATAAATCCATTATTAACTTAAAACCTTTAAGTTAAATTAATGTTTTTCATCTCTTAATAAATTACAATATTAAGTTTATCTAAAATAAACTTTTTAAAATAAAGGTTATATAGATTAAACACTTTAAACTTAATTAAATTGAAATAATTTTTATTTAAAAACCTTTAACAAATTGAAACTTAGGTAAACATTCATTATTTACCAAAGAAGTAGTTTTAACAAAATTGTATTAAGTAAAACTTGATTTTGTTAAAAGTTTAAAAACTGTTTTCACACTTAACTTCAAACCCGAGCTCAACACGAAGGAATCTCAAGACAAAACCCGAGACACTTGCATTCACACTCGTCTTCGAGAAAAACTCCAATCGACTCGAGCTCGTTCCCGAGCAAAACTGCTTCTTCCCCAAAACATCACAAATCCAGACATAAGTGCACACGCGTGCACATGCACGCACAATCGCCTGAGCTCCGACCAACTACTCCGGATCCGAAGCGTCGCCGACGACTCACCTGAACCTCCCGAGCACCCAGATCACTCAATCTCGTCATCGATCAATATCGAGCTTCTCGACCAAATACTGGAACCCATCACCAACGAAAAACGTCATGCCACGCCGATCTAGACCACTAGAGATCACGAAATTCCGGCCACACGATCGCCAACGTTTACTCTTCTACCCCCTCGAGTTTGATTGAACTCGATGCCTCCGAGGTGATGAAATAACTTCGTTTCTGACCACGATGAAACCCAAGCACTAAACCCTAATCTTGCCTTGTTCTAACATCTCATACAATAGAAAAATCATATACTAATTTTCTCAACTTCATTGATGGCCGAGCCAACTTCGAGCCAAATTTCAACACCCAACATTTGTTCGATCGCCAGTAATTGATTCGAGAGCATATTTCGTTCAACATACAATTTCTCACGATTTACAAAACTAAAAATTATGAAATGATTCTCTAAAATCATCATTTTCTAAGTCAAGACTGGTTATTTAATCGAATTATGAAATCAAAACATTTGATTTTTCTGTTTTTCAAAGCTTCACTGTAATTATATTGTTTTTGAAATGATTGTTGAGTATTTCCATTTTCAATTATTCCTAAAAGTGAAATTCCATTGTCATCTTCATTTTCTTTTTAGTAATCATAGTCTACAATTGATTCTAGTAGGAGCAATTTCATTTTTCCCAGTGGCTTTGAGCCAGAGATTTAACATAGCAGTACATATGTATAGATATACATACACACAGACATGCATACACACAGAACAGTACAGTTCAATGCATTTTTCACAATAACTTGAAGTATTCATCACAACATCAAAAATTTAAACGGATTTCAATATTTAAAAGGTAGTTTGCTCACCTAAGAGAAGAACAGAGAACCAGTGATTTTGTTTTGAAACCAGATTTTTTTATCTGAACTTGAGATTTCAATTTGCTATTTGATTTGCTTTGAATACTTTTAAACTCTCACTTGATTGCTGTTTGAATTTTTGTTTAAGTTTTGATAACTTTTTACTTCAGCCTTTGGTGAACGAAAGTGAGATGGAAGATTGATATATGTATAAAAAGATAGTGAACAGGTTTGCATTTCTTGGCTGGTACAAGATTTTTATAGTGTGATATAATTTGTATGTACAATAAGTTCAGAGATTTTTCTTGAATATGGAGGCTGAAAACATTACTTCGGTGGCTGATAGAAAATGTGTTGTGATGGCTTCATTAATTGCCATGTACAAATGAATATTTTTTCTTCATTTCGGTGGCTGGTGATGTTTTCCTTGTGTACTAAGGAGGCCAGCATTTATTATCATGTACAAACTTACCTTTATTTGCTTTATTTTATTTTGTACCTTGCTTTGTCTTCCTTTGCAAGCCTCATATGTATTTTTGTTTTCTTGTTTCTCAGCCTACATACTTTTATATTTGTTTGTATATGGGTACTTATGTATATCTAATTTAATCATATCCAAAATCCAAATACAATCTTATTTTCTAAGATATCTAAATTTAAATTCCAATTTCAAATTTTATTTTCAATCTATTTTATATACATATTTATTTTCAAATATCCAAATCAATTCATAATTTAACTAATATTTTATATTAATTACCAATTATTTTCACAATTTTTATTCAAAAATTAAATTAATTATCAACTTAAATTTATATAAAATTCGGGGTCATTACACTACTCCATTGTATACTCCACAACACAATGTTGTTTCGAAAAGATGGAATTGAACCCTATTAGATATGGTTCGTTCCATGATGGGTAAGGCCGAATTTCCTCTTTCTTACTGGGGGTGTGCACTAGAAACCGTGGTGCATATGTTGAATATGATGCCAACTAAATTTGTGCCCAAGACGCCATATGATATGTGGTATGGAAAGAAACCCCACCTTAAGTATTTGAAGGTGTAAGGTTGCACAACCAATGTTAGGAATGTTGGCTCCAGTAAACTTAACACAAGATATGTTGGACTTGGGCTAGAGTGCAGCGGATGAAATGGTTGAATTTCAAAAAACTTCCTTTTTAGATCTTTATTGGGCCTATGTAGTCTAAATTTATTTTGAACTTCTCTAAACTTTTCTTTAAGAATTTTTTCATATTATTACAATTGTTTGAAATTAGTTTAATTTAATTTTAATTAGTTGTATATGATTATGAGCACATCACGTGCACCTATGCGTATGGTGTAAGTGCAACATATAATAGTGTACAAAGTTAATGCGAACGTTGTTTAAGTGTTAGGATTTAAACCACAGCGGACACATTCCCTCTTTATATATGCCTTTGTCATCCTAAACATAAAAATATTTTTTAATATATGTATATGTATACATATTTACATGTGTAATTGTATATATACATACACAATAAATGTTTTGCATAGCGGTTCAAATGAAATAGATTTCATTTATATTACATGTAGTAAATCAAAGAATGTTAAGATTAATTAAAGTAGTTTGAAACTTTACTATTATATCTTATAAAAACCCCTTTTGAAATCTTAGGTTGAACATAAATACACACACACTACATAATAGATATTATATAATTACGCAACTCAAGAACACATATAATCAAAATAATTTGGAATAAGATAAATAACATAGAAGGGATTTATGAAAAAGAATACTTCCTTTAAAGCAAAGATTTAATATCAAATCGGATGCAACTGTAAAATATGGAAATATCATTAATGTAATGTTTTCCTTTTTCTATTAATTAGTAGAGTTTATTCTAGAATGATTTAAAACATGTAAATTAAATCATCATACTAAATTGATGACAAAGATTAATTAATCTAATTATTACCTATTTTATTTACATAGAAACGTATGTGTAAATATTCAAATCTAAATCTTTTGATATGAAAACTAAATTGTTAATAAGAAAAATCCAAAGTTCAATTTTGTTTTGGTTTTTTTAAACAACAGCAAAGTCAGACGACATTAGCATACATAGACCTGTGATAAGAAGTTCTATATCTATATTAAACTAACTGGATGAATAATAATATAAAAAGGAGAAAATAAAATTAGGAGGGTACAGATCTAGGTTAAAATTGCTGAATAAACAATCATACAAAATAGAGAATGAAATATTACTATTCATTACAAAATAGCAGTGAACAAAGCAAAGGTTCTATGTTTTAACATGGTAGGAATTTACGATTAATTCGAACAAGGGAAATGAGATATACAAATCAAAATTTAAATTCAAATATATGAACAGAGAGGAGAGATAGAGAATTAAGGGGATATAAAAAATTTAGAAGATGTGTAAATATATAATTATATACATACATATATATATAATTACCTTAGAACAAAGCTTGTAGAAACACCTTGAATGGTAAAACAATTCCTAAATCTGATTGATCACTATCTGGATCTGCAACAATCAGGAGACAACCACCTAATTTTTATTTAAATTACTTGATAAAATTTTAGAATTTGGAAGTCTTTTCCACCATTAAATTTTTTGGCTTCAAGTTTCTCTGGAGAGGAAGAAAGAAAATGACGTACATAAATCTAATTAAAGGGGGAAACAAATGTGTATCAATATATGGTCTATTTCTCTCCTTTAATTACTATTGCCCTACATTTCTATTTTAAAAACTCCTGCCCTTATCTACATCATAGCCGCCTATCATCTAGGGATGTGGGTCCAAAAGATTTCCAAAATCCAATTAGTATAACTTTCGTTTAAATCTAATTTAAATTTCCTATCGACATCGTATACCGATGTGTGCGTTTATAACCTTTTATATACACACATTTTTAAATACTAAAGGAAATCAAGCAAATTAAATAGGAAATATTTTTCATCAATTAATATTTCACAAATATTAATTAGTTTAATTTATTTAAAATGCATTTCAGCATTTATCTTGTTTGAATTGAATTTAAACATTACACCAATATCGTATATCGTTACGTACGTTTATAACTTTATATATGCATTTTAGTAAATACTAATGGCATGCAATAAATTAAATAAGAAATCATAACTAACATTAATTAAATATTAAGTAATTTAACTAATTCTCAACAATTAAAAATTAACCAGATCTGTGGTTGATTCGGAATATCCATCATTTCGGATATGTGACTCAAAGGTGTAAATTCAGTCGGCGGTTAGAATTGAACAATTCAAATATTATCCTTCACACGTTACCTTAGCTAGTGGTGTAACATTTTTGCTAAATTTAGCGCTTACACATCTTATGGTAAAAACCCATTTTACTTATTATAAACGTTACCCATTAGTGACAATTATTTTCACCAATTCTCTTTGTGAAAACTATATCACTTTGGACTTATGGAATTTGGTAATGATCAAAATTCTAGTATCGTACATATTCAACTTTATAGTCCAAACACAAAGTCCTTGGTTCAACAATAATAATAATAGTTATTAATTGAAATACAAGGCTAGCGACTTTGACTTTGAGTTGACTTCAGTTGACTGTGATACTAATCTCATATAATTGAGAAGATGAATCCTCTCTTGAGTAGTTTTAACTATAGTCGTTTGATGGATGTCATTCCATGATTTAACTTAGCAAAGCTTCCACATTGAAGGTTAATAGTATTCTCAAGTCGAGACTACTGTGTAAATTAGTCACATCGACATTATCTGTTTGAACGTAGTTATATTAACTAATAGAAAACTATTGAGTGTGTCATTCCATAGTTATCCAATAACTATCAACATGTAACCCCTTGGTGTCCCCAACTTCCATGAGTAATACACTGCCCAACATTTCGAGAGCGTTACATACTCTAGTCTTAACAGATATGTTGATATCCAGTCTCGATACATCTTGACTAGGAATATGTAAAATGGCATATTTATTTTTATTGTGATAAATTACTCACAATTGCAATACTTTGTATCTATCATCACAAAACATAACATTTATGGATTTTCTATCAAAAATACTTTTAATTAATTAATATATAACACATTATATCAAGTATATTACAGAAGAAAACACCTATTATTCCAAACAAGATTGGTTATCGAGTTATATATATATGACAAATTACATAATTGCTCCTAGGGTATACACCTAACTCTATCAAGATCAGCCATATGCAAAATTATAGGATATCCCAAGAATTATATGGGATATATTTTCTATAACACTGAGGAACAAAATATTATTGTTTCTCAACATATTGTCCTTTTATAAAACAAGTTTCTATCAAAGGAAATTAATGGTGAAGTTGTAGACTTGGATGAGATCTGAGAAGTGAACATGGAGGCCAAACCGGTAGAAGAGTCAAAGTCATCAGGAAAAAACACAACTATTAAAGGTCTATACGGAATCCCATTCACTAGATGGATACTTTTGATTTTCGCGTGGATGGCGAGAAAGAGGACTGCATCTGAAAAGTAGAAACTCTTATCTCATACCAATAAGCACCACAGAGTAATGACTCTACCCGAGGGGATAAAAGCCATTGGCTGCAAATAGATTTATAAGAAAAATCTAAATTCAGATGGAGAGGTAAAGACCTATAGAGCAAGGCTAGTTGCGAAAGGGTTTCATCAAATTCATAGCATTGCTTATGATGAAATATTTTTTCCCGTAGCCATGCTTAAGTCCATACAGATAAGGCTTATTTTGTTGCATTCTACGACTATGTAATATGGTAGATGGATGTGAAAATGGCATTTTTATATGGTGATTTAGAAGAGACTGTCTACATGTCATAGTTCGAGAGTTTCGAGATCAGTAAGAGAGAAGGGAAGGCATGTATATTGTTAAGATCAATTTATGGTCTTAAGAAAGCTTCAAGGAGTTGGATAAGTGCTTCGAAAAAGTAATCGAATAGTTTGGTTTTTATTAGAATACAAAGGATTCATGTGTGTATCAGGAAGAACAAGGATGTACTATTGTGTTCTTAGTCTTATATGTCGATGATTTTGTCTTGATTGGCAATGACATTGCGTTGTTGTAATCGGTGAAGGCGTGATTGTATAAAAAAATTATGAAAGATTCGGGAGAAGCGACATGTATGCTCGGTATTAGGATCTATAGAAATGGATCTACGAGGTTGCTGGGATTGTCCCAATCCCTATGCATAAGTACCATAGTGAAATGATTTTGTATAGATAATTCCAAGCGTGGAAATGTTCCAATGCAATTTGGAATCATCTTTTTAAAGAAGGACGCTCCTCATACCGACGATGAAAATGAGAACATAAAGAGGATACCATATGCATCCGTAACCGATTTCATCACATACGTTGTGCTATGTACTAAGCCAAATTTGGCTTACGCGTTAGGATGCATATGCCGATGTCAGTCTAATACTATAGGATAACATTAGACAGTAGTAAAATGTATTTTAAGTATTTAAGAAATTCTAGAAACTTATTCCTTATATATTGGAATAAAGACCTCTTTATGAAGGGATGTACAGATTCATTCTTTCAAAGTGATGTCGATGATAGTAAATCAGTGTCAGGTTATGTATTCGCATTGAACGGTGGGGCGGGCAGTTGGAAAAGTTCCAAGAAAGATATAGTAGCCGATTCAACGATTGAGGCCGAGTATATTCCCTCAACGAAGCATCTAAAGAAGTTGTCTGGATGTGCAAGTTTATGGCGGAGTGGGGTGTTTCCAAAAGTTGAGGAACCATAACATTGTTATTTGATAGCAATGCAGCTATGGAGATCATAAAGGAGCTTCGATCCCATAAGAAATCAAGACACATTCTTCGAAAGTTCCACCTTGTTACAGAGTTTGTCATCAATAAAGAAGTTGCGATTAAAAGAGTAGACACTAAGGACAATGTTGCAGATCCATTAGTGAACGAATTAACTTGGTTGGTTCGGAGCAGACTGATCATAAGGATAGGATTGAGATTCCATGATTAGCTCTAAGTGCAAGTGGGAGATTAATAAAGTTGGGTATGCCCTAGGGATAATTCTGTAATTTATTATAAATTATCAACTATGTAGTAAAACCTCATTCGAAATAAAAAGTGTTTGTTTTCTATTATATGTTTGTTATATTGTGATACATTAATTAAATAATTAATTTAAATATATTAAATTGAAAATTCTTAAATAATATGTTATGCGGTAGTAATTAAAAAGCATTGTAATCATGAGAAATTTATCACATCGGATAATAACATATTGATTTAAATATTCTTTGTCAAGATGCTTCGAAAAATAACATTGATACATCTAGTGAGATCGGAATGCGTAACGCTCTTTAGATGTTGAGCATTATATTATCATGAAGATTGGATAGGCAAGAGGTTACATACTGGTAGTTATTGGATAACTATGGAATGAACGTTATAGAGTTTCCTATTGGTTAATAACAACTAGGTCATCCTCTGAGTGCTTCTTGCTATTTGCTTATCAGTCATCCTTTTGGAGATTGTTACCTTCCCTTAGGCCAGTTTTGTTGATTCATCTGCCTTCCTCATCATCGTCACGGCCTCTTTCACCTTCATGATCATGCTTTCTCTCTAGAGGAAGTCGGTCAAGGAAGAGGATGGGTGTTTTTATATATTTTTCCAAATTCGGAACCGGTACCTCACCCATGAACATACAACGACTATTAGGTTGTTCTTGTCTGCACTCTCGCCCAGGTAGACTTTTTATTGATGTGATTCACATATGAATAAAGATAATCATTTGGAAGCGAGTTTTGAAGTCTACACATAGCTGGGCCTATGAATGTATGCTTCTGGCCAAGAGGTTGAGGACAGCGAGAGGCATGTCCATTTAGTGCAGAAGGAAACAAAAGGCATTTGGCATTCTCAGAGAGCTGGTTGGCATTGGTCATGGAGTTGAAAGTTGTAATATGGTCAAATGGATCGACGATCCTATCATACTTCTTAGTGGGAGGAAAAACATACCTCCGGTGGATGTGGATGTCAGAGATTTCCTCGCATAAGGCTCTTCATTTCGTCGTCCGACGGGCCCTCACTGTCAGTGTTTCTGGATTGAATCCTGTGAATATGCTGGTGCAGGGCTACCATTTCTTCTTGGAGACCAGCTTCCGTATGTCAAGGATGGTGCTGGCCCCTAGCATGGGATGGTCTTCCTTGGTGTTTAACTGGCAAGGGAGATCGATAGTGATGGATGGGTGAGTGGGAACGTTGATGGTGGGCTGGTATAGGGCATGTGTGTCTAATGATAGGTGAAATGGAGTAGTAGGCCTGCCATTCTTGAGATCTAGGCTGCCATTTGAGAATGTGAGTTGACCAATATCGCCCTTTGTTTGGGTTTTCTAGCTCATCCACTGTCGCCTAGACGGTTAAAACGCAAGTCAAGCATCCTGTCCGCTGCCCAAAGCGATAAAACATGGATAATCTTTCAGTAGAGGGAGAGCGGCGATCTGATTGGGCCCCTCGATACATAATTGGTTCAGGTTTTAGGTCTTTGTGATCATATCCTTACTTGTGTATAACCCATATGCTTCTGTTATAGATAATAGCTCCCCCAATAAGCGTCTCCAACACGACCCTCCCATTGGCTTCATGCATTATGCTGTAGGTGTTGGGAAAGATAGGTTGGACAAGATTTCTATTAGTCATTGGTGGGACTACTGGGCCAAAGTTTACAGTTGTTTGGGCATCCATCCTTATCCAGAGGTCATTCATGTCACGAGTAAGCTGCCTCATACCAGTCAAGCTGTTTATAATGTCGAGCCACATGTCGTTGCTCAGTCCAGGAATGGGGTAGATAGAACTAGCCTCAATGCCTACATTGGTATTGCGGCCATTAGAGCTGTCATCTTTTTTCTCACCATTTGCTTACATGGTGTGAATGTTAATATGGGGTTTTCACAGAAGAAAACTGAAGAAAATATAAGACCATATACAGGAGGCTCTCCTTCAAGCACCAAAATATTGACTATAAATTTAGCCAACCTTAGAATTATAGTTAAGAGTAGTAATGGTAACTCACTGACACCTTTATTTATAAATGGAAAATGAGGAAATTAAAGTGCAATAAGTAGAAAGTCACAAGATTAAGAGTGGTTCCATCTAAGTTGATTTAGGTATACCATGAAGATTTTCTTATTACTTTGCTTCTCTTACAATAGTTGTGATTACAAGAGACAGAAACTGTAACACCTGCAATTTTAACGATTGGATATCTAAATGATTAATTTAAATATTTAATCATTAATTGATGGAACACCCATTATACTCGATTTTTCAAAGATGGATGAATTGGGCCTTGGGCCACCCCTAGTTGATATCGCTTTTCCGACATAAGCAGAATGAGTATAAACTTGCCTATGTGTGGAGTCGATGAATGTCAGGGATGAATTGTATAAAAGTGATATTTTATAAACTAAGTGATTTTATAAAATAGTAAGAAAGTGTAACGACCCTGAATTTCGAACAAATTAAATTGAGAATATTTAATTAATTTTAAATATTTGAACGATAATTTAATTTGAATCCCCGATATAATTTTGAAATTTGCGATTAAATTATAAAATTTAATCTATTGAATTGAATAAAAATTTGAATCTTCAATTTTAAGTTGAAGAAAAATATTTCAAAAGCTTTTAAAATTTATAATGATAATACTGAAGATGAGTGAAGCTTCAGAATCGAAATTTAAATCGATTTGATCAGTTTTGAATTTAATGGTTTGAACCGATAATTAAAAATAGCGTTCCGAGGCGCAGTCTCGGAATTCGACGAAACCAGTTCCATTGGGTCCGTAATATTGAATTATTGTCGGACTTCAAATTTCGTAGCATTCGGATTCATTGTGTGATCGTACGAGATTAAAATGCCTGGACAATAATTAATCGATTTAATTTAAAATATAAAATTTATACACAAATCAACAGACAGCCTATTATCTGATTTGCGTCGACCTATTCCCTGAAACATCGCGTACTCTTGTCCCCTTCTTCCCTGATAAAACACACAAGAGGAAATCATTTCGTTCGTAGATTAATTCGAAGAAAAAAATGGCGTCCACCTTCTCCTATTTGTTCGAACGAAAACAAATGAAAGTCGTTTTTCCTCCAGTTCAAAGTCGTGGTCGATAAAATCCTCTTCCTTCTCCCAGTTCGAAACTGAAAACTTCTTCTCTCATTTTTCAAACGAAAATCAAACGGAGAGATTCATGGCCAATCTATTCTTCAACGAAAAAAAAAAATATAATAATCAAAGTCGCGATTTCATCGGGTCGAGGCGAGTGTTCTCGCGCGTGCGAAGATGAGGTTAGGCGATGTTGGGTGGTCTGGGGCACGCGCGGCTGCAGTTCGAAGTTGAGGGGCAGGTCGCGATTCATGGTGGAGCTCGATTCAAGCATCACGAAGTGGAGGAGGGCGGCGTTTTCGAGCACGCGACCGGGGGAGGAAGACATCGCGGCAGCGATGTGAAGCTAGGGCAGCTGGGTTCGTTCGATTGGGGAATGGGTTTCGTTCGCGAGACTATTCGCGTTAGCCTGGGTGTCGCGATGATGGTCAAGCAATTTGGTGGAGGTGCTGGCCACGTGGAACAGTCGAGCTAGGCTGTGACTTCGATGGTTCGAGCTCGAACTTTGCGCAGGTTGTTCGTCTGAAATTTTGACAAAGGTAATTTTTGTGATTTCAAAATATAATAATATGCGAATGAATAAATATGTATATACAGGTTGAAATATATATATATATAGTTAAAACAGGAAATAACAATATATACGAAGTCGGTTTAAACTGTTAAATAAGAAAAAAAAATATTAATAGTATAATATGTAGTTTTCAGTTTTAATAAGCATGCAGAAGAAAATCTAGATAGATAAGGTTTTAAATTTTAACAATAAAGGAAATACAGTTTCCTAAATTATCAGTAGTTGCAGTAGAGAAATTAGTTTTAGATTTATTTGTAGTTAAATAAATTTATTTTAAAAAGGGAAATTTAGTTTAAGACCAAATGATAGTATAAATTAAATTATAGGTCAATTTAATTTAATAAATGAAAGATTTTTGTATGTTGTCTCAGATATTAATAAATTGTATAACATTGTCTATACAAGGTTTATAAATCGAGAAATGATCAGAAATGGAAAATGGACTGCAAAAATAAAAAAGCTAAGGTGAGATTGATTTTTCTCACTCAAATAAATTTGGATTTTGCAGTTATTTATTGACTGTTTGATTTCTGTTTGTACTAGATATAATAGGATATATCTATATATATATATAGCAATATATACATATTGGCATATGTATATATTGGATTGATTGATTTCCCGCCTCGTATAGCGGATGAGACCCTATTGCGCCGTTAGTAAGCGGATTTTTATAAAAACCCATATACCGCGATATTCCACCTCGAAGTGGAATGGTATTGTGCTAACGTTTTTGGATGCAGGGAAACAGGTTGGAGGGATCCAACTGGATTCCTCAACTGTATTTATTTATTTACAGATATTGATATATATTATGTTATCATATGATGATATATGATGTTTGATGTTGTGATGGACTAATTGATGCGTTGCATCACTGGATTCAAATTTTGAAATTTAAAAATAACGATGTTGATTTAAAAGTGAAATTTTAAAAGTGATCTTTGAAAATATACGTTTATTTAAATTGTTGAATTGATTTACTTTAAATAGATAAACGTTAAAACTTTAAAGTTATAAAAGTTAAGATTTTGTGAATTTTAACAAAAAAGAAATTTCTTTTGAAATAAAGAGTTAAGAAATTTATAAAATGGTTTAAGTTGAGATTTTTGAATTATTAAACTAATGTATATAAAAGATGTATCAAATTGATATTTATCAATTAAAGTTATTGGAATTTTGAAATGAGTTTTATAAGTGATATGAAATTTATAATTATAAAATGTGAAGATATGAAATTTATAATTATAAAATGTGAAGATATGAAATTTATAATTATAAAATGTGAAGATATGAAATTTATAATTATAAAATGTGAAGATATGAAATTTATAATTATAAAATGTGAAGATATGAAATTTATAATTATAAAATGTGAAGATATGAAATTTATAATTATAAAATGTGAAGATATGAAATGTATAGAATTATAAATTGTAAAGATATGAAATTTATAGATTTATAAAGTATGAAGTTGTAGAAGGAATGATTATAAGAAATTTACTTATAAATTGGATTTTTGCTTTTAAATGGAATATTGATCGGATTGTTAATAAAGAAGATTTATAAATCAAAGTTGTTAAAAAAATATAGAAATAGGATTTATAAACGTTGTTTTATAAATTCAAAATCAATGGAATTTGATAAATTAAATGTAGGAGGTCATTAAAGAAGATATATTCGCGATTTTGGATAGCGAATCTTTATTGAAATAAAATGTGTAGAGATGGTTGAAATTTGGTTAAGTGAATTATATTCACGATTTTGGACAGTGAATATATTCTTAAGGAAAATGGATATGTTCTGGAGAAACGATATTATAAAATGAAGTAATTGTTTTAAAAGATGTTTTAAAACGTGTTAAATATCGAAATCATAGATTTCAACATTTTATTGTTGAAATAGACGTTTTCGAGAAATAAGGAAATGATGGACTATAACACTGTTGTTATAGTAAATGATTTTCGAAAGAAAATGTTTTATATAGTGTTGGGATTTATATATCTATCTAAATTTCGAATCCCTATACTAGTGATTTTGAGTTGTCGTAACGATGTTTTACGTAACATTCGTTTTGACTCAAATAAAATTTGTGAAAGAGAATGATTTCCTTAAAGAATGAAATGTATACTTAATATTGATTTAAGTATATCGAATATTTTCCAAGTGTTGAAAATAAATAGATTTGTGAAATACTTATTTTTAAATAAGTATGGAAATGTTTTTCCAATATGAAATGAACTGTTTTGAGATTTTATCTTCAAAGATAAATTGAAATGTGAATATTTGAAATTTGTTTTCAAATGATTAAGTGTGGAAATTTTATATCTAGTAAAAGATATTTTTGGGAAATAAATAATTTGTAAAATTATTTGGAATCTGATGATGTTGCGCATCTTTATTGATAAATAAATAACCGACTATCAGTAATTACCTTGGATATGGTATTTGTTGTGATTGGATGAATTTGAATGCCACACTTGTTTTTGAATAATCGCTCACTATTCGGGTTAGCCGGGAAAGGACCATGGGGTCGTATAACCCATTCCGAATATGTGATACGTCGTTATGAATCGCATTTGAAGACCGGTGTTGAAGACCGGATATTTTTGAAAACGGAAGGATTACCGTCGAGTTACTCTACATCGGCTGATCTCCGATTTAGAGGTTTTATCACCCTTAGTGACGGGAAGTCCGGACGTGATTAGAAATTCATCCGGATGTGCAAGGGCTTCGTGAGAAGTGCCTTCGGTTCTGTTCGATCCCGGAACAGACTTGTATGGATTGTGTGTCTGACGTTACAATTTGAGATATAAAGCTGATTTCTTTCAAATACATTTCTGTTGGTGGCGGAGAATTTATTCTCTTAGCTTAACACCCTTCTCTAAGACGTACGAGCTCAGAGGTTATGTAGTTGAAATTTATCAGCGATATATCCCAATTTGGTAACGTGGCATACTAAGTGTTGCTGTGAAATGATCAGTGATTGATCATTTGCGATATGATCATTTGTTTGATCTTATATCTTTGTGATCATAGGTTGATCATTTTGTTTGACCCGAAGCATGGCTTTGTAGAAAGCGTAGCTTTGTGGACGAGACTTCGTCGAGCCTCACACCCCGGAAATGGTAGAAACAGGAAGGATGCAGCAAGGTTTCAGGGAGTAGCGCCCCTTAGTGTATGTCATTCCTTCTGGATAGAGGTGGTATCATGGTATGGAGCCCAGATACTTAACCTATGTGGTTGCTGCATTATTATCTATGTGGTTTGTTGGAAATCGGGGATCCTCGGGAAGATCGGTTACGATCGGGGGATGGCATACGCGTGTCAGTAGTTACCTATTTTTGCAGAGGTAACCCGGCCTTGTGTTGGCAGAGATCTAACCGTAACGTTAGGTTCTCGGGTCGTCTATTCCAGGGACGTACCCATCGTGGAAAAGGAAGTTCCTTAGCCTGACCATTTGTTGGAAATCCAAAGAAACAATACGTGACTTTACGGTATTAGTTGTAGAACCTGCCATTCACTTATGGTGGTCATCACTGTTTGGATGGTAGCTATAGTAGGCATAGTTCGGAATGTCTATGCTGGCTAATATTTATATTCTACTTTCGAAATGATTTCTACACTATGCACTAATAATAATATCAAAAATGATTTGATTTTGCGTAGTAAGCATCTTTGACTATCATAAGAAGAAATCTCCTCCAATTCTGCGTTTGCATTGTGTGTGTGGTGGGAGGTCTTATGGTAGTTTCATTTTCCAAAAGCATTGCGAATTGTTTTATTTTCTTTGTGAAAAATAACTGTTTTACGATCTCACACCAGTCACCATGACTGACTCGGAGTTTATTGTTCCCTTCTAAACTCTGGGTGCCCACAAATTTCCACACGGGCAGTCTAGAGTTAGATTATCAGGACATTCTGGATATTCTGGAGCTTTGGAGATAAGCTGGATGGCGAAACGTAGTATTTGTATCTGATAGTATTTATTCCGCTGTGTATTCTGTATGAGGACAAGTTTATATAACTGTCCATTGTTGTATTGAGTTGTATATTGACTCTTATGATTGATGTATGTATAAACTGATATAGTTCTTTGTTTTAAAAGACTAGTGTTTATCTATTATATATTGTTCCGCTGCGATATGTGAGATTCTGATATTGTTTCTGTATCTGATGTTGTTCTGTTGTTCTTCTTTTTCCTTTTCTTCTCTTTTTCTTCTATCTTTTCTTCTCTTTCTTCTTTCTTAAACCCTCACTATTGGAGTTTCCGGCACTCGATTGCTCGACAGTCGATAAAGTGAGTATCGATGTCGAATTTTCGAAAGTCGAAAATTCCGGTACGTGACAGAAAGTGATATTTTATAAAATGGTGATTTGTAAAATAGTATGAATGAGATATTTTATAAAGAGTATAAGATTTTATAAAATAATATGAAGAAGATATTTTATAAGATGGTTATAAAGTTTTATAAAATATTTATGAAAGGAATACTTAATTATAAATGAAGAAATTTAGTATTTCAAAGACTTAAATGGATTTATAAGCTAGCATTATATTTTATAAAATGATAAAGATTTTATAAAATTATATAAAAGATGTTTTACTTTTATTGAAAAGATATAGTAAATAAAATTAAGTTTAGGTTTAAGTGATAATTGAACTACTTACTCGAATATACATGTACGTATATGTGCACGAGCGGGTATACGTATATTTAAGGTTGTATAATAATCAAGATAATTCTTGTATTGTAACTAGAATTGTTGAATGTAATTGTGCGTATATTCTTATATACGTGTGTACGTGAATACCCATATTTGTATAAATACGCTACAAGCAATCTCATGTAGCCATAGTAACCATCGAGCGCGTTAAGTTGCGTGAGAGAGTATTGGGTCGAGTAATCGCACCAGTGGAGCTCAAAACATGATTAGTGAAGTTTTACGTGTTTGCATATACGTGTGTGCATATGCATGCACGAGCAGGTATAACGTCACACGTATGACATCACGTAAGGCGAGAAAGTTGGTTGAGTTCATTTAGGCATGTTAGAGGAGCCCAGGTCGTTGGAATCATCCTGGGGACTCTATATATGAAAAGGAGTGGGATTTGTATCGAAGTCAGTTTTCAAATACTTAAGAAACCACTTTCAGTTTATCAACAAATGAACTCCAAAGGAGGTCCGATGCAACGAAGACATGCTAGAGGAGCTCGATGACTCATCAAGCGAAGCTACGGAGAAGATGGAGCTCCAACCGATAGCTTTGAGGCTTCCTGTCTAGGCTTTACTGCTCATGAAAGGCAACCACCAGTGGGCTGATGGTAGACCACCGGTCCACCTGTAGGACACTTGCCTGGGCAGTAAAGCCCAGGTAGGGTGTCATTTGACAGGGGTTTCTCCTTGAATTCAGATGCAATGTGAGGTGAGGCTTCGACACGACTTAGGGATTCAAATGCAGTGTATGGTGATATGTGTGCGATGAATAATGATCGAGCGCGATATCGATGCAATGATTTGGTTTTATGTTCACATCTAATGAGCATGTATGATTGAGTGGAGTTAGTATGTGTCCCTTGGCTTTGACCTTAGGTAGATATGTTTGATGAACGATATCGGTATTATATTGGTGACTGTATATAGTATTGATCTTATATTAGTGATCATACATCGTATTGGCCTTATATTAGTGGCCATACATGTCATTGATTCTTTAGCGGTGCCCATACATGGTGTTATATTTGATGTGTGCATATATTTATATGGCATCAGTGTTCCTTTGTGGTCCCAATAGTGTATTTCATGAGACACGAGCATCGTTCTCTTTTTGGATAAAGGCGTACGCAAGTTATTTGAGAAATCCTTAATGTCGAGGGGATGATGACAATCATCTACTATGGGATCATGGAACACTTATGACCATTATAAGGGTACATGTGATTCACAAAGGTCCTGGGTATTTTGAATAGAATGAATATCACTTATGCTCGTTATAGGGGTACGTTGTGATTCAACTCTTATATCTACAATACATATCTTGTGAAAAATTATTTACATTATACCAAAAAATAATATTTATACAACATATGCTAGGCCTCTTTGTTTTTAAAACCAAAAGAAATATCATTCTATAATATTGGAATTTACTTTGGGAAAGTAGAGAAACGAGAAAGTAGAATTTTAAAATAGAGTTGAAATTTGTTTTAAAGGAATTAGAAAGTGCAGTTTTCAAATTATTTGGAAAATAAAATTTATGGTTTCATTTATGGAGAAAAATAACTTTAAAGGTGGAAAATGATATAGAAATATCATATGGTTTAAAATGAAGGATTTTGAATTAAAATTGTTGAAAAAATGAATATTATAATAATATAATATTGTAATAGGTGAAAAGAAGTAAAATTGATTTTTAATAAGTAAAATGGTAAAATATTGTTTTAAATAGGATAATAATAGTTTATTATGTTATTAAAATTATTTAAAAGTATTTCGGACAAATTTTATAAAATTTGACTAAAAGGTGAAAAATAAGTCATCGCGTTTCGGCAGTTTGTGGTTTCACGACTTGAAAAATTAAACGGACGTATAGGATAAAATATAAGTCCGAATCCTTTAAAATAATAATTTTTCGGACATTGGTGGGTATGGTTTTCAAATGGAAAAGAAAAATCAAGATTTCATTTAGTAAAGTTTGAGGTATATTCAAATCAAGTATTCAAAATCATCGCGTTTTGGCAGTTTATAAAATATAGTTTTCAACACTTCAAAAATGGATACTTTTAATCATTAAAAGTATTAAATAAATTCCTTAATATGTTAAAATGTTTTAAAAGGTATTTGAGTTATAAAAATGGACTTATATATAATGGAATAAGTATTTTAATCTACAAAGCTTTAAAATCACTATTCCTCATAAATTTAACAGCTAAATTTGGCAATTTTTGAATTAATGATTTAAACTTAGATTTCTCTTCCAAAATATTTTGGAAATGTTTTCCAAATAATTATACAAGTATTTTAAATGTTTAGAGTCGATCAAATAACTTGACCACATTATGGATGACAGAGAGATAATCTCAAGGTTGAAGTTTGGGAAACCAGTTGCATGCTCCCCCTAGCTATTTGGACTGGCCCGACGAAGGGGATAGTAAATTTGATTTACTCGGATCATATTTTTCTAAGATAAAAGTAAAGATTTATAAAATTGTATTTTCTAAATAAAGTGATGGATTTATCAATGTTCATAAATAAAGGGATATATTTATGAATGGCATTGTTATAATAAAGTAATAACATTGTTTTTAACCCGTTAAAGGTATGTTTTGGAAATATGAAATCTCCATTAAGATTGGAATTATACTAAAAAAAGAATATGGAAATATTTTCCTAAGTAATTTAAAGAAAAGTAATTTGAAGATTTCTAAAAGTTAAAAGAGGATTTAATTAACCAAAATGATTTAGCAAAAGAGGCTTGACATTTTTGTATACACATATACACATTTTTTTAATCGATAATTGGTTCGGAGGGACCGAGATTGGATTTGGGTGATTCCTATCCGAAAATCACTTCGAACCAATATACGCATTCGAAAGTGAAGATATATTGAAGACAATGATTTTGAAGATGCTGATCTTCATAATGTGGGATTGCTTGCTACTAACCTCGTGATTCCCATATTATATACATATGGTGGCAGTAGTACCTTCATTTTGAAATCTTCAATGCATGAACTGCTCGCTCCTAATCCTAGGGATGATTCCCAAACAGGATGTTGTAGGAGTACCTTCGGTTTGTCCTATTCATGGTCAACTTGTATGAACGAGTGTCTGACATTACATTTCTAAAACCACATACATTGGTTTTCACAAACATACATCTGTTTGGTGATGTAGGAGGTAACCCCTCTTATACTTAACACCCTTCCCTGAAGCGTATGAACTTGGGGGTTGTACTTTTGTGGAGACCAATTAGTGTGCCATTGGAAATGGCAATGTGGTATTCAAAGTGGGATATGCTATTCTGAGAAAGGTAAAACATTACTTCATTCCTCACATATCTGTAACGACCCAGAACTTTGAACAAATTAAATTGAAATATTTAATTAATTTTAAATATTTGAACGATGATTTAATTTGAATTCCCGATATAATTTTGAATTTGGCGATTAAATTATAAAATTTAATCTGTTGAATGTTGAATAAAAATTTAAATCTTCAGTTTAAAGTTGAAGGAAAATATTTCAAAAGCTTTTAACATTCGTATTGATAATACTGAAGATAACAGAAGCTTCAGAATCTAATTTCGAATTGATTTGATCAGTTTTGAAAATTTATTGTTGAACCGATATTTAAAAATAGTCATTTTTCAAACAGTCTCGGAATTCGACGAAACCAGTTCCATTGGATCCGTAATATTGTATTATTATCGGATTTCAATTTTCGTATTTTTTGGAATTGATATGTGAGCAAACGACATATAAACGTGTTGGAATTCATATCGAAAAATTTAAGAATATATTATTTCACTTCCTCCAACAACTCGTACAACCTACCGTCTATTTGCCTCCTTCGTACCCACCTTTTCATTTCTTTCCCCTTGTTAAATCCAAAGTCATCCTCTTTCGTTCCTTCCAGAAAGCAGAACGAAAACACTTTCGTTCAAAATCAAAAGAAAAATGGCTGTTTCCTCCTTTCTCATTCAAAACAAAATTTCGAGCCTCCCCTTTTCCATTAAATCACGAATTCAATTTCGAAGAAGAAGAAAAAATATAATAAGCAAGAGAGGGTGATTCCTGTTCTCGCTCGCGTGGGTGTCATGAGGCCATGCGATCGGGTGGCGAAGTCTGTTTCAAATCGATGATGGGGGGTTTCGAGTTCAAGCTCGAGTTGGAGGCAGTCATCGTGTTCTCTGGTCGCAAATCTCAGGCGGCGGCGCATGCTCGCACGAGCAGATTGATGGTGGTGGCATCGCGTTCAACGAGAGGAGCACGATTTGGAAAAGGGGTCGTCGTGATTTGGGGACTGGAGTCGCGCGCGGTGGCGAGGCATTGGTGAGCTGTTCTCGTGGCGACGCTTGTAGCCGCGATTTGAAGAGGGAGAGCTCGCAATGTACGCGTGATGGGTTCGAACGAGCTTCAGGGAATGGTGATGGCTGCGAGTTCGTATTCGTTCATCAGGAGGCGACCGTGGGCGAGGCCGATATCAACCATTGTGGAGTTCGCTCGATCAACGTAGGTGGGCAATGCCTGTCAATGCTGTGAGGTATTCATTTAATTTTGGTTGTTCCTGATTTGGGAAAAAATATAATAATAATGTTTAAAATTGATTTACAGTGAGTTAATATATATATACAAAATATATATACACAGTTCGAAAATAAGTATAACTCATTGTTTGATTTTTACAGTTAAATGCATATGTAGACTTGATTTCAATATAATATGTAAATAAGTATGAACAGAAGATCGGAAAGAAAAGAGACTTTGGTTAAAGGAAAACCAGTTTAAATTAAAGTTAATAAAAAGAAATTAGTTTGGAATCGAATTTTTATCTTAAAACCAAATCATTAGTTAATTAAAATTAATAAATGGAAATTAATTTTTCGGTTTGTGCGAATATTAACAAATCACATAATTTGTCTATACAAGGTATAATACTGTGAAGACAAAATTGAAATGGAAAATGGATTGCAGAATAAAAGCTAAGGTGAGATTTTTCTCACTCAAAATATATTTGGTATTGCAGTTATTGATTGCTATTTGGATGTGATATTAGATATAATAGGATATATCTATATATATATAGCAATATATACATATTGGCATATGTATATATTGGATTGATTGATTTCCCGCCTCGTATAGCGGATGAGACCCTATTGCGCCGTTAGTAAGCGGATATTTTTATAAAACCCATATACCGCGATATTCCACCTCGAAGTGGAATTGGTATTGTGCTAACATCTATGGATGCAGGGAAACAGGTTGGAGGGATCCAACTGGATTCCTCAACTGTATTTATTTATTTACAGATATTGATGTATATTCTGTTATCATATGTTGATATATGATGTTTGATGTTGTGATTGACTAATTGGTGCTGTTGCATCATCGGATTCAAGTTTAAAAATAACGACTTTTACTTTAAAAGGATTTTTAAAGTGATTTTGGAAAGTAGACGTTTTATTGAATTTTTGAATTGATTTATTTCAAATAAATAAACGTCTAAAATTTTAAAGTTATAAAAGTTAAGATTTTTGTGAAATAAAATCAAAGTGTGATTTTTGAAATAAAAGTTAAGAAATTTATGAAATGGTTTAAATTGGGATTTCTAGTATTATAAACGGTTTATTTAAAAGATGTAAAAAAATGGATATTTATAAATTTGAAATATTGGGATTATAAGACAAGTTTCTATAAGTGTTAAAATGAAGTGTAAATGGGATTTCATAAGTTAATGAAATCTGAAAGTTTTAAATTTTGTAAAGTTTAAAAGAACGATTTCTTTTAAAATAAATGAATTATAAGTTATATTAACTTATAAACTGAATGGGTCATTAAAGAAGATGTATAAATCGAAGTTGTTATAGAATGGAAATAGAATTTATAAACGTTGTTTTTATAAATTCGAAAATAAATCAAATTTGATTGATTTTAAATATAGAGGTTATTAAGGGAATTTTATCCACGATTTTGGATAGTGGATAATTATTGAAAGAAAAGGTGTAGAGATTATTGAAAATTGGTTAGTGAAGTATATTCATGATTTTGGACAGTGAATATATTTTTAAGTAAAATGGATATGGTTTTGGGAAAGTGATATTTAAGATGAAGTTAATTGTTTTAAAGATGTTTTAAAACGTGTTAAGTATCGAATACATAGATTTCAACATTCATTATTGAAATAGATGTTTTTGAGAAATAAGGAAATGATGGACTATAACACTGTTGTTATAGTAAATGATTTTCGAAAGAAAATGTTTTATGTAGTATTGGGATTTATATATATCTATCTTAAAATCCGAATCCCTATACTAGTGATTTCGAGTCGTCGTAACGATGTTTTACGTAACATTCGTTTTGACTCAAATAGACGTTGTTAAAATAAAAGATTTCCTTGAAGAATGAAACATATACTTAATTTTGATTTAAGTATATTGAATATTTTCAAATGTTGAAAATAAATAGTTTTGTGAATTACTTATTTTAAATAAGTATGGAATTGCTTTTCCAATATGAAACGAAGGGTTTGAAACTTTATCTTTTAAAGATAAATTGAAAAGTGAATATTTGAAATTTGTTTTCAAACGGTTAAGTGTGGAAAAGTTTATATATCTAGTAAAGATATTTTGGAAATAAATAATTTGGAAAATTATTTGGAATCTGATGATGTTGCGCATCTTTATTGATAGTTAAATAACCGACTATCAATAATTACCTTGAATAGTTATTTGTTGTGAATTGGATGAATTTGAATGCCACACTTATTTTTAAATAAGCGCTCACTATTCGGGTTAGCCGGGAAAGGACCATGGGGTCGTATAACCCATTCCGAATATGTGATACGTCATTATGAATTGCATTCGAAGACCGGTGTTGAAGACCGGATATTTTTGAAAACGGAAGGATTACCGTCGAGTTACTCTACATCGGCTGATCTCCGATTTAGAGGTTTTATCACCCTTAGTGACGGGAAGTCCGGACGTGATTAGAAATTTATCCGGATGTGCAAGGGCTTCGTGAGAAGTGCCTTCGGTTCTGTTCGATCCCGGAACAGACTTGTATGGATTGTGTGTCTGACGTTACAAATTGAGATATAAAGCTGATTTCTTTCAAATACATTTCTGTTGGTGGCGGAGAATTTATTCTCTTAGCTTAACACCCTTCTCTGAGACGTACGAGCTCAGAGGTTATGTAGTTGAAATTTATCAGCGATATACTCCCAATTTGGTAACGTGGCATACTGAGTGTTGTTGTGTGATGATCAGTGTTTGATACTTAACCTATGTGGTTGCTGCATTTTTATTATGTGGTTTGTTGGAAATCGAGGATCCTCGGGAAGATCGGTTACGATCGGGGAATGACATACGCGTGTCAGTAGTTACCTATTTTTGCAGAGGTAACCCAGCCTTGTGTTGGCAGAGATCTAACCGTAATGTTAGGTTATTTCTCGGGACGTCATTCCAGAGGCGTTCTGTTCGTGGAATAGGAAGTTCCTTAGCCTGACCATTTGTTGGAAATCCAAACTCCAATACGAACTTTGTACGGTATTAGTTGTAGAACCTGCCATTTACGTACGGTGGTCACCACTGTTTAGATGGTAGCTATAGTAGGCATACGATACTGGTCGTATGTTGGCTAAGATTAATATTATACTTTCGAAATGTTTTCTACACTATGCACTAATAATAATATCCAAAATGATTTGATTTTGCGTAGTAAGCATCTTTGACCATCATAAGAAGAAATCTCCTCCAATTCTGCGTTTGCATTGTGTGTGTGGCGGGAGGTCTTATGGTAGTTTCATTTTCCAAAAGCATTGCGAATTTGTTTTATTTTCTTTGTGAAAGATAAACTGTTTTACGATCTCACACCAGTCACCATGACTGACTCGGAGTTTATTGTTCCCTTCTAAACTCTGGGTGCCCACCAATTTCCACACGGGCAGCCTAGAGTTATGTTATCAGGATATTCTGGAGCTTTGGAAGCAAGCTGGATGGCGAAACGTATCACCTATATTTAGTATTATTCCGCTGTGTATTCTGTATGAGGACAAGTTATCTATCTGTCCATTGTTGTATTGAGTTGTATATTGACTCTGATTGATGTATGTATAAACTGATATAGTTCTTTGTTTTAAATGGCTAGTGATTATCTATTTTATATTGTTCCGCTGCGATGTGTAAGATTCTGATATTGTTTTCTGTTCTGATGTTGTTCTATTGTTCTTCTTCTTCTTCCTTCTTCTTCTGTTTTCTTTTTCTTCTGCCTTTTTCTTCTTTCTTAAACCATCACTATTGGAGTTTCCGGCACTCGATTGCTCGACAGTCGATAAAGTGAGTATCGATGTCGAATTTTCGAAAGTCGAAAATTTCGGTACGTGACAACGTGGTATCAGAGCATATGGTTAAGCGACAACCCTGCTCTGTTGGGTGTTACTCATTAGAGATAGAGTCAGTAGTACTCTAGAATGAGTTGAGTGTAATAATAGATACGAGCGCGTATTTGTTAGTGAATATAAAAATGTTTTATATTGTGTTTGCTTATCCGTTGAGATGTTTGTGAATTTTGGTCGGTATGTGGGACGCCATATTATCGATAGGGATTTCTAAACACTTAAACGAGGCAAGACGACATAGTATCATTTTAAAATAGGGTGAATGAAATAATTTTGCCCAAAACTATTTTTGTATAGAAAAGAAATAATTTTCTATGAATTATTATAGTATATGGATGTTTGGGTGTTAGAAAGTGATAATATTGAAATGTTATCATTATTATATGAAATTGAATAAGAAATTGAAATCGTAACTCCAAAGTTAAGAAATAAATTGACATACAAATGAAATTTAAGAATGTAAATTAAAAATGTGAATTGGAAGCATAAAGAAATGAATTCTTATATGAATAAAGATTGTGAATATAAATTGTAAATGAATCTATAAATGAAACGAAATTCCAGAGAAGTTTTGGAAATGTTTTGAAAAGAATTTGAAAATTTTGGAGATTTGGAAAGTTTAAATCCTTTTTGATTTGAAAATGGATTTCAAAGGTTTTGAAAAGTATTTTGAAAGAATGAAAAGCTCTAAACTCTTTTCGGTCACTGGAAAATAACTTCGGTAATGACTGCAGCATCATCGGTGTTCATTTTCGGGTTTCCAAAAGAGGGATTGCTGCCAAATTGTTTTAAATGGAAGTTGTTTGAAAAATTTGGGTTTTGTTTTGGAAATTCAAAGGATAATTTGAATTGTTTTCAAAATGATTTTTGAAATGTTGGTAAGACTCTGGAATACTATATAAAAATATTTATGAAATGTTATTAAGTTGATAACTTATACAAATTGAATATTGATAGAATAAATTCAATTTAAAGAATGGAGTTAAATTAAAATAAGTATAAGTGAATAGATCTGAATAAAGTAAATTTGAAGAAAAGTCTAAGGAGACGAAGTGAAATGATTACTTAAAATAAATTTATTAAGTTGGAAATAAATTTGTAGTAGTAACAAATTGAATTGAAATTGTAAATTGAATTCAAATGAAAATGGAAATGTGAAAATTGAATGAGAGTTGTTTGGTAAATAGAATAAACCAAATTGAAAATATGAAATGCGAATTAAATTGAATGGAATCAATTGCAAATGAAGTAGAATTAAAATAAATTGAATTTGTATCAATTTGAATTGGTTATAAACTAGAATGGATATGAATTCATTTCGTTTAAAAACGAATGTAACTTCAATAGTGAAGTAAAAATGTATAAGAAGTATTGAAAATTTTGTAATAGAATTTGCAAAATGATAATTGAATGTTGTAACTAGATATTATGGCTAGTTGGATATACAGGTGTTATAAAGGAATTGGAAATTTGATTTCAAAGATAATTTGAATTGCTCGTCAAAAGGTAAGTATTTCAATTTCAATATGAGATTTACTGATTTCTTCTCTAGCCGCTTGGCTTTTTCTTTTTCTTTTTTAAATCTGAGAGTCCGTAGGGACGTTTTGTAGTCGTGCCGTGTTAGCCGCGCAAAGGAGACGCTGGCGAAATTTTTCGAAAATTCCGAGTGTTAGAAAATTTTTGAGAAAATTTTGAAAGTTTAAATTTGAATTTGAAATATAAATTTGAATTGTTAAGGAAACAATGTTGTTTCAAACTTAAAAATTAAAGTTGGAAAGTTAGTTGAAATGATAACGAATCTTTAGCAGAAAGATGGTTTTTGAAAATTTGATAAAACTATTGGATTGTGAAAAATAGTAGACGAGTTAAGGACCATTTTTCCTAACTTGTAATTTCGAGGACGAAATTCTTTTAAGGGGGGAAGTTTGTAACGACCCATAACTTTGAACAAATTAAATTGAAATATTTAATTAATTTTAAATATTTGAACGATGATTTAATTTGAATTCCCGATATAATTTTGAATTTGGCGATTAAATTATAAAATTTAATCTGTTGAATGTTGAATAAAAATTTAAATCTTCAGTTTAAAGTTGAAGAAAAATATTTCGAAAGCTTTTAACATTCGTATTGATAATACTGAAGATAACAAAAGCTTCAGAATCTAATTTCGAATTGATTTGATCAGTTTTGAAAATTTATTGTTGAACCGATATTTAAAAATAGTCATTTTTCAAACAGTCTCGGAATTCGACGAAACCAGTTCCATTGGATCCGTAATATTGTATTATTATCGGATTTCAATTTTCGTATTTTTCGGAATTGATATGTGAGCAAACGACATATAAACGTGTTGGAATTCATATCGAAAAATTTAAGAATATATTATTTCACTTCCTCCAACAACTCGTACAACCTGCCGTCTATTTGCCTCCTTCATACCCTCCTTTTCATTTCTTTCCCCTTGTTAAATCCAAAGTCATCCTCTTTCGTTCCTTCCAGAAAGCAGAACGAAAACACTTTCGTTCAAAATCAAAAGAAAAATGGCTGTTTCCTCCTTTCTCATTCAAAACAAAATTTCGAGCCTCCCCCTTTCCATTAAATCACGAATTCAATTTCGAAGAAGAAAAAAAAATAATAATAAGCAAGAGAGGGTGATTCCTGTTCTCGCTCGCGTGGGTGTCATGAGGCCATGCGATCGGGTGGCGAAGTCTGTTTCAAATCGATGATGGGGGGTTTCGAGTTCAAGCTCGAGTTGGAGGCAGTCATCGTGTTCTCTGGTCGCAAATCTCAGGCGGCGGCGCATGCTCGCACGAGCAGATTGATGGTGGCGGCGTCGCGTTCAACGAGAGGAGCACGATTTGGAAAAGGGGTCGTCGTGATTTGGGGACTGGAGTCGCGCGCGGTGGCGAGGCATTGGTGAGCTGTTCTCGTTGCGACGCCTGTAGCCGCGATTTGAAGAGGGAGAGCTCGCAATGTACGCGTGATGGGTTCGAACGAGCTTCAGGGAATGGTGATGGCTGCGAGTTCGTATTCGTTCATCAGGAGGCGACCGTGGGCGAGGCCGATATCAACCATTGTGGAGTTCGCTCGATCAACGTAGGTGGGCAATGCCTGTCAATGCTGTGAGGTATTCATTTAATTTTGGTTGTTCTTGATTTGGGAAAAAAATATAATAATAATGTTTAAAATTGATTTACAGTGAGTTAATATATATATACAAAATATATATACACAGTTCGAAAATAAGTATAACTCATTGTTTGATTTTTACAGTTAAATGCATATGTAGACTTGATATCAATATAATATGTAAATAAGTATGAACAGAAGATCGGAAAGAAAAGAGACTTTGGTTAAAGGAAAACCAGTTTAAATTAAAGTTAATAAAAAGAAATTAGTTTGGAATCGAATTTTTATCTTAAAACCAAATCATTAGTTAATTAAAATTAATAAATGGAAATTAATTTTTCGGTTTGTGCGAATATTAACAAATCACATAATTTGTCTATACAAGGTATAATACTGTGAAGACAAAATTGAAATGGAAAATGGATTGCAGAATAAAAGCTAAGGTGAGATTTTTCTCACTCAAAATATATTTGGTATTGCAGTTATTGATTGCTATTTGGATGTGATATTAGATATAATAGGATATATCTATATATATATAGCAATATATACATATTGGCATATGTATATATTGGATTGATTGATTTCCCGCCTCGTATAGCGGATGAGACCCTATTGCGCCGTTAGTAAGCGGATATTTTTATAAAACCCATATACCGCGATATTCCACCTCGAAGTGGAATTGGTATTGTGCTAACATCTATGGATGCAGGGAAACAGGTTGGAGGGATCCAACTGGATTCCTCAACTGTATTTATTTATTTACAGATATTGATGTATATTCTGTTATCATATGTTGATATATGATGTTTGATGTTGTGATTGACTAATTGGTGCTGTTGCATCATCGGATTCAAGTTTAAAAATAACGACTTTTACTTTAAAAGGATTTTTAAAGTGATTTTGGAAAGTAGACGTTTTATTGAATTTTTGAATTGATTTATTTCAAATAAATAAACGTCTAAAATTTTAAAGTTATAAAAGTTAAGATTTTTGTGAAATAAAATCAAAGTGTGATTTTTGAAATAAAAGTTAAGAAATTTATGAAATGGTTTAAATTGGGATTTCTAGTATTATAAACGGTTTATTTAAAAGATGTAAAAAAATGGATATTTATAAATTTGAAATATTGGGATTATAAGACAAGTTTCTATAAGTGTTAAAATGAAGTGTAAATGGGATTTCATAAGTTAATGAAATCTGAAAGTTTTAAATTTTGTAAAGTTTAAAAGAACGATTTCTTTTAAAATAAATGAATTATAAGTTATATTAACTTATAAACTGAATGGGTCATTAAAGAAGATGTATAAATCGAAGTTGTTATAGAATGGAAATAGAATTTATAAACGTTGTTTTTATAAATTCGAAAATGAATCAAATTTGATTGATTTTAAATATAGAGGTTATTAAGGGAATTTTATCCACGATTTTGGATAGTGGATAATTATTGAAAGAAAAGGTGTAGAGATTATTGAAAATTGGTTAGTGAAGTATATTCACGATTTTGGACAGTGAATATATTTTTAAGTAAAATGGATATGGTTTTGGGAAAGTGATATTTAAGATGAAGTTAATTGTTTTAAAGATGTTTTAAAACGTGTTAAGTATCGAATACATAGATTTCAACATTCATTATTGAAATAGACGTTTTCGAGAAATAAGGAAATGATGGACTATAACACTGTTGTTATAGTAAATGATTTTCGAAAGAAAATGTTTTATGTAGTATTGGGATTTATATATATCTATCTTAAAATCCGAATCCCTATACTAGTGATTTCGAGTCGTCGTAATGATGTTTTACGTAACATTCGTTTTGACTCAAATAGACGTTGTTAAAATAAAAGATTTCCTTGAAGAATGAAACATATACTTAATTTTGATTTAAGTATATTGAATATTTTCAAATGTTGAAAATAAATAGTTTTGTGAATTACTTATTTTAAATAAGTATGGAATTGCTTTTCCAATATGAAACGAAGGGTTCGAAACTTTATCTTTTAAAGATAAATTGAAAAGTGAATATTTGAAATTTGTTTTCAAACGGTTAAGTGTGGAAAAGTTTATATATCTAGTAAAGATATTTTGGAAATAAATAATTTGGAAAATTATTTGGAATCTGATGATGTTGCGCATCTTTATTGATAGTTAAATAACCGACTATCAATAATTACCTTGAATAGTTATTTGTTGTGAATTGGATGAATTTGAATGCCACACTTATTTTTAAATAAGCGCTCACTATTCGGGTTAGCCGGGAAAGGACCATGGTGTCGTATAACCCATTCCGAATATGTGATACGTCGTTATGAATTGCATTCGAAGACCGGTGTTGAAGACCGGATATTTTTGAAAACGGAAGGATTACCGTCGAGTTACTCTACATCGGCTGATCTCCGATTTAGAGGTTTTATCACCCTTAGTGACGGGAAGTCCGGACGTGATTAGAAATTTATCCGGATGTGCAAGGGCTTCGTGAGAAGTGCCTTCAGTTCTGTTCGATCCCGGAACAGACTTGTATGGATTGTGTGTCTGACGTTACAAATTGAGATATAAAGCTGATTTCTTTCAAATACATTTCTGTTGGTGGCGGAGAATTTATTCTCTTAGCTTAACACCCTTCTCTGAGACGTACGAGCTCAGAGGTTATGTAGTTGAAATTTATCAGCGATATACTCCCAATTTGGTAACGTGGCATACTGAGTGTTGCTGTGTGATGATCAGTGTTTGATCATTTGTGATATGATCATTTGTTTGATCTTATATCTTCGTGATCATAGGTTGATCATTTGTTTGACCCGAAGCATGGCTTTGTAGAAAGCGTAGCTTTGTGGACGAGACTTCGTCGAGCCTCACACCCCGGAAATGGTCAAAACAGGAAGGATGCGGCAAGGTTCTAGGGAGTAGCGCCCCTTAGTGTATGTCATTCCTTCTGGATAGAGGTGGTATCATGGTATGGAGCCCAGATACTTAACCTATGTGGTTGCTGCATTTTTATTATGTGGTTTGTTGGAAATCGGGGATCCTCGGGAAGATCGGTTACGATCGGGGAATGGCATACGCGTGTCAGTAGTTACCTATTTTTGCAGAGGTAACCCGGCCTTGTGTTGGCAGAGATCTAACCGTAATGTTAGGTTATTTCTCAGGACGTCATTCCAGAGGCGTTCTGTTCGTGGAATAGGAAGTTCCTTAGCCTGACCATTTGTTGGAAATCCAAACTCCAATACGAACTTTGTACGGTATTAGTTGTAGAACCTGCCATTTACGTACGGTGGTCACCACTGTTTAGATGGTAGCTATAGTAGGCATACGATACTGGTCGTATGTTGGCTAAGATTAATATTATACTTTCGAAATGTTTTCTACACTATGCACTAATAATAATATCCAAAATGATTTGATTTTGCGTAGTAAGCATCTTTGACCATCATAAGAAGAAATCTCCTCCAATTCTGCGTTTGCATTGTGTGTGTGGTGGGAGGTCTTATGGTAGTTTCATTTTCCAAAAGCATTGCGAATTTGTTTTATTTTCTTTGTGAAAGATAAACTGTTTTACGATCTCACACCAGTCACCATGACTGACTCGGAGTTTATTATTCCCTTCTAAACTCTGGGTGCCCACCAATTTCCACACGGGCAGCCTAGAGTTATGTTATCAGGATATTCTGGAGCTTTGGAAGCAAGCTGGATGGCGAAACGTATCACCTATATTTAGTATTATTCCGCTGTGTATTCTGTATGAGGACAAGTTATCTATCTGTCCATTGTTGTATTGAGTTGTATATTGACTCTGATTGATGTATGTATAAACTGATATAGTTCTTTGTTTTAAATGGCTAGTGATTATCTATTATATATTGTTCCGCTGCGATGTGTAAGATTCTGATATTGTTTTCTGTTCTGATGTTGTTCTATTGTTCTTCTTTCTTCTTCCTTCTTCTTCTGTTTTCTTTTTCTTCTGCCTTTTTCTTCTTTCTTAAACCATTACTATTGGAGTTTCCGGCACTCGATTGCTCGACAGTCGATAAAGTGAGTATCGATGTCGAATTTTCGAAAGTCGAAAATTTCGGTACGTGACAATATCGGTAATGGCAAAAACAAGGTTGATGCGGCAGGGCTATGTGGGTCGCACCTATTAGGAGATGATCATCACCTTTCTAGATTTCTCTCTTTATATCGGGTTTGTTGTGTATGCGGTGGCCACAGATAGGTATGGAACGACCGGGGTGATGGCATATTCTGTACTATCTATGGTAGAGATAGGCCGGAGGGCAACGGGGTTGTGTCTCGGTACATTCCTCTAGAGATGTACTGTATGGAAGGTAGTCCCTTACCTTGTCATTGTTGCAATCCAATACGTGCCTTTACGGACTTGATTGTATACCTAAATATGCCGTTAAATTTAACAAATGTAACAATGCCAGCTATTTTAATATTTATTTGATAGGATTTTCAAAGCAATGTCATTAGAAATAATATCAAATGATTTGATAAAAATGTTTTAGTTATTATAAGGTAAAAACTCATCCGTCTTTATGTGCGGCATGGTCTTATGAGATACTCTTCTTTTCAAAGATTTTGTTTGACATCAAAGTCGATCTGTGACACTGTCATATATATTTATGATTTGCATTTCTCACATTGGTTTGCTAGACTGATCTGGGTATTTTTAATATTCGGGTCAGATTCGAGTAGTTTTAGGATTAGCTGAAGACGTCTGGAGTTTCCAAAGAAGAGCTGGAGATTTTCATCAATGTATGGACGTAATTTACTTTTCCGCTATGTTTATTGTTTTTTAGCATTTGTAAGGACAGGTATGAAACACTCCACACCCCTTAATATACCCAAAAGGAAACATTAAAAGGCGTGGTGCGTTGTAGGTATAACTGAAAACTAACAGAGACTAAGATTCACAAGACAAGAATAGGTAAAAACAGTGGAAACTTAAAGTAGTAACTTAATTAAAACAAAACTTCATAATTGATTCATAAATAAGTCAAATACCAAATACCACATACATGTTTAAAAATCCAATATGTCTCATGAAACAAAAACTCATAGTCTCAAAAATCAGAGTATATAATATCCCTCATAATAAGCCAGTACATAGAAAGAACAAAAGCTGAAAATAAAAGAAATACATAGTAGAAATCTCTTCCAAGAAAACTCCAAGAAATGACAATCTACTGACTTCTCCCTTGATTGCCTATGGGGGGAAAAGGGGAAATAGAGGAGTGGGTTAGACTAAAAGTCTGGTGAATGATAGTAATTACTAGAGTCTTTAAGCAAAATAAAAGTAATAGACTCTACAATAGTTCTAGCATAAATAAGGATAACAAAGGAAATAGGAAAGAGATAAACTGGAAATAAATACGATTAAATATTGCTCAACTTATAAGATAGGTTAACTTTGATTGCTTGCACTTGTCCTTGATTTCTGCTTTGATTAGGCTGAATTCCTAATCCTGTGATTAGGATGTAACCCTAATTCTACCCATTTTGATCGGCCTAGTACTCCATAGACCTTACTGCGGACCAGACGCTATATAACTCCCTACACAGCAACCAATGGTATCTACGAAAGATGCGCAAAGCACCGACTGTGGATCCAGACGAGATATATAGCTTCCTATACTGAAGGCAATGGTGTCTACGAAAAGACACTCACACTAAGCACTTGGAACTCATAGCAATTGCTGAGCACCCGAATGGAAGTCGCACGCGTAACTGCCACCATGCCCATGCTACCTTTTGCTCCACCTATTGGGTCTTCTTATTACCTCAAACTCCAGCATAAGCGTGCCCCTCATCTCACTTCAGGCTAATGTGAGATCATCGTGTGTCCATATAAACTGTAGGGGAAATGTCGTTGGTACCGGCCCATTATCCAAACAATATCTAGTTGCGCCCCTTATCCAAATCCCCCATGATTTGGACTTCTATTTGACCAATTACTACCATTCTTAGCAAAAGCGTGCCCTCATCTCACTTTAGGCTAATGTGAGACCACCGTTTCGTCTAATAGGGAATGCTATTTGGTACAGGTCCTACTTTCATCTTTGCTTATTAACTTAGATAAATTATTTAAATAAGCATTTCCACTTTTCTCTACTATCTGTGTTTATTAATTTATCCTAAGTCTTAAAATAAGCCTTATTCTGTTCCTTTTCTTATTATAACCTACGTTATAATCATGCTTATTACTTAACCCAAGGTCTAAGTGTGAAAATAAGCCTCTTTCATCTTTTACTCTTTTTTTAGTTATAATTCTAATTTATAACTAGGCCAATTAATTAGTCCAATTCTAATCATAATTAGGCATAATTTCAGTCCAATTCCATTTATATTACAGTCTTTATAATTTACATCTCATAATTATAAATAGGCCAACCTCTTTAATTAAGTCCAATTAATATCATAATTAGGCATAATTTCAGTCTTAATTCCATTTTATTACAGTCTTTATAATTTACATCTTATCTTTCGTTATTTCAGAATTCTTATAATTTAATCCAATTTCACGTTAATTCTGTTCTAATCCATACGCGAAGAAGAAGGAGAAATAAAAGAAAACTGAAAATAGAAGAAAATCCAAGGCGTGAGAAGAAGATGTAAATAACGCGTAAGTAACAGTAAATAGATTAAAATACTGTAAATAAACTATAAATAAATGGAAATGCTATAATTAACAGAAATAACTAAAATTAACTGAAAAGAATAGCTAGAAAGAAATAGACTGAAAATAATTCTAAAAACTGTAAATAAAACTGCTAAAAAGGTTATTCCAAAAATCTTAGTAAAACTACAACTATTGGAAACCCTATTATTTTAAATTACTTAAAGAGATCTTAAAATAATTACAATCACTCACATCTGGTCCTTAGCTCTTCCCTTTAGGCCTTCACGGATCCACTTGGGGTTGTTAAAATATTTTTATTAAAAAGATTCTCTCCTTGGAAAATTATTCCTTTTAGGGTCCTTCCTGAAAAGGTGAACCCAAGCGTAGAAAATCTAGAATGAGAAAAGGTGTTAGGCCTAGGGTCTTATTTATAGGGGTAGAAGTGGATCTCAGACCATTGGATTTGGTGATTGAACTGGATGCAACCACGCCATAGGCTGAATAGCAGCCATCGAATCCAAGAATGGAGGGACCAGATTGGTTTGAAGAATGCAAAACACGTCATAGTCGGTTAAAAAAATCATGCCATCATTTGAAAGAACGAACAATTGTTCGTTCGCCCCCAAAACAACAGGCGGGTCGACCGCCTGGTGCCCAGGTCGACCAGTCGATCGACCTGCCTTATATATATATATATATATATATATTATTTTTGCTTATTTTGTTTAATTCTTATTTTGTTCATATTAGCTCGATTTCTGACGTTCTATATATGGAAATTGACCAGAAAATTACCACGGATACAATGGCGCAACTCTCATGACTCAATTCTGATAATTTCACAAAGTTATTTTATTATTTAATTAATCAATGGAATAATTATTACGGGTTAAATTTCGGGTTGTTACAAGGTATTTATAACTGTCCAGACTGAGCTTAGAATATACTCTGATATATGTATTTAAAAGTTTTTCTGCTATAAACATTATTGAAATAATATATGTTATTCCATTCGTGTGAGATTATGTTCTGTCTTCTTTTACTTTTTACCCTTAACTATTTGCCTTTTCGTTCAGTTTGGGTTGGACATGTTTGGTTTATTGTCAACCTAAACTATATGGAAATGCGGGTCATTACAATTGGCATCGGAGCTTAGGTTGAGCGAACACTTGAGCCTGGTAGGGGTAAAGTATCATCAGAGATAGGGTTAGTAACACCCTAGGATGACTAACTCATTAGAGATAGGGTAAATGATACCTTAGAATGAGTTGAGAGTATCATATATGAGGGCATATTTGTTAATGCTATATAAATTTTTTTTTTTGGAAAATTGGTAAATGAAATAATTTTACCTAGGATTATATTTTGAATACAAAAGGGCCGTCTTTTCAAAATATATAGTTAATTATGGGATAAGTATTCGGTTATTACCATGGGTTGGTTAAAAAATTGGGATAGGAACATCTTGTGATTAGAATTTCATGGTTTGACTATAAGATGTTTCGTGAAGGTGATAGTTTAGGAAGTTAAGTTAGTAAGAAACTTGTTAAAATATGATATTAGATTCAGGTTAGAATAGTTAAAAAACTTAGTACATGTTTCTAAGTATTTCATTGTCTATTGTAAAAGCCTTCCAATTATTGTAGGAACTATTCCAAAAGGGAATCCTCAAGAGAAAATTGGAGAGAAAGGGATGACTTAATAATCCTTTCTAGTGATGATAAGGGAATAGAAAAAGCGTCACCTGAAAACCATGTTCCACAGGTAAAGGAAGAGTTTGATGAACATACCCATTACGATGAGAACGAGGTCCCATGGCTATGATGATAGTAGAACCCAAGACTCCGGAACTAGTATTATTATCCAATGATAAAGAAGTGATCCAAATAGTAGATGACGTAGAAATAAGTTAGGGATCATAAGACAAAATGATGTGGGTAACAGATCTAGGAGAATCAAAACCTAAAGAAGTTCCAGAAGAGAACACCAATAAGATGGTGGAAAGGAATAGCTTAGATTCAACATCATACGATGCGTGGATAGATGACATCCCCAACGAATCAGAAGACAGCAACGACGATCACATTATCTGGGAGATGGGTTTTCCCATATCCAACGGAGCTTCACACATTTCAGGTATTGATTGGGAAGGAATGACAGAGAATGAGGAAGAAGAAGAGGTTTTGGACATTCTTTCGGGAAACCTTATGGTTGAACCTTGGGTTCCCAGGGACAACCCTAACATCATGTAGGATAGAATCTTGAGAACGAAGAAGATAATGGAAATGAAGCAGATAATGAACAGGAGAAAGAAGAGTTTGAAGTTGTAATGTTCTCAGATTCGGATGGTCCATCGATCTCCGAGCCCGATTGATTTTATATGTGTTTTGGTAGGGTTGATAGTTGCAAGGGAGTAATATTATTTTGGATATCCTAAGTATATTAGGAATATGTTAACGTAATTACCATGAGTAAGAAAAATAACTAATTATGGTTAAGTATGGTTGATTAGCAAATGTAATAGTTTGAATTATGATACACACACACACACGATCCTTATTATGGCTTCTCTTATGTTTAGATGACTTAAAAAATTATACAAATTTTACTTCTTTGATAATTTTCTTTATGATGTGTAGTTATATCTTTATAAAAATGTTCGAATAAATGATATATAGTGATATTTTGAAACAATAAAAATTAGTATTTGAATTCTTAAGAATGTTAAATCAAAATAAAAGTTATTTTGAAAAATTAGTGTTTTAACAAATAAGTGTTTTGATAAATGAGATTTTGATAAGTTAAACTTGGCAGAAGATTTTAGTAAAGCCTGTTTTATTAAAAGCTGTGTTTTTATGAAACTTTTTAAAAAAGTATTTGAATAAGAAGAATAGCTTTTAAAGATATCTTCTAAATGAGGGTTAAAAATATTTGGGATATACGAAAAGGTTTAAAACATTTGGATGGGATTTTATGAAATGTTTTCATAAATAATTTTGAAAAAGGAATTTGATATAACTAAGTATGTATGAGATATGTAGATCATTTCGTCGCACGATTCTGATCTAAGATTCGAGTACGGAACTTTAAGATGTTTACAGTGGTCTGAAAATGGATTTATCGCTCGATTCTTGACGACAAGCATTGATAAGGATTTGTGGTTGGGTACTTATGTTTTCTATCATGGTTGAGAGCTATAAAAGAAAAACAAAGGTTCCTCACCAAGAAGCCTGAGCAGAGTCCGAACTAGAGGATCAAGGGATCAATACTAGTTTGGAATGAACGTTGTGAATTCGAATAGAAGATCGAATCAGGTGTTACGGATGATCTGTGTATATCGTATGAAATTGAGTTTAAAGATAATATTTTAGGTAAACCCTTTTGGGTTTTGGTGAAATTTTGAGGACGAAATTCTTTTTGGGGAGAAGAATGTAACAACCCAGAATTTCAAACACTTCGTATTTAAATATCTGAATTATTTAAATATTTGTATTTAGGATTTAACATAATTAAATGATTTATAACCTTATTAAAACTTTTTAACTAATAGCTAATGTTAAAAAACTTATTTTTGAAATGTGTTTACAAAAATATAAACTTTGGATATATACTGAAAATGTGATCGAAAAACGTTTTGTTAAAATCTACTTTTTATATAATACAAGCTTTATAAATATGTAACGGTCGGGATTTTCGATCCTCGAAAATCGAATGCCAGAAAACCCGATTGTAAGGGGAAAAGAAAGAAGAAAGAAGGGAGAAAAAGAAGAGAGAAAGGAAACAACAACACAAAATCTCACATCGGGACAAATAATCTATACTATATAACAAATCTTTACATAAAGAAGAAAAGTAATATACATACATCAATCAGAGTATACTAACCTATTTCTGCCCGGACAGTTATAACAACCTGTCCTCACAATTGTTTATAAATACAAAAATGAATGTAGTGGAAAAATAACCATATACGTGAATACGTCTCTGGGCCTCCAGCTCATCTCCTGAAGCTCCAAACATCCAAACTAAATCTGTAAATATGATCAGTTCGACCCGAGCATTATACTAAAATAACACCCGAGTCGGTTTGGAAAACTAGCATGAGAAAACACACCTAACTGGATTTTAATGTTTCAAAATCTTTTGAAAATAAAAGTATCTCAAAAGATCACGCCGCACATAAACACGGACGGGTTTTATCTTACGATAACCAAAACAATCTCGATAGAAAGTCCATTGATATTATAATAATGTCAAGGGGTCAAAGTAAAATATGAACATAGCTAAAATGCTTGCATCTCACGTTTCATCATAGTTGGGCACAACTAAGTCCGTACGGCGCTTATTGAAGAATGGATTCCATACAAAATTGGGCTATTGGGGTACCACCCGTCACGATGCATCTCTAGATAAAATAACACTGAGGACCTCGCTAGGATCCCCTAACAACACAGAACTAGCCTACCACTTGACTGGTAATACTGAATATGATCACCCCTACGATAACGGGCCCGAAGTGCACAATTGAGAGGTAATATCAACTTGAGATAGGGATGATCATATCCTACTTGGAAGCGACCAACTTAGCCCTACTTCATCTCCGCTGTTTTAGTCATTCTCAGTTGATGAGGTTTGAGGCTACGTTTTACCTTTTATATAGCACTTCCTACATGATATGCTAACACTGCGCTCCAGATGACAATGCAATGCTAACGTTCATCCATACAAGTTTGTTTTGCGATTGAATGAAATGCTTGAGAGCTCCTTCTTTAATTCCAACATCTTCAAGGTAACTTCACTTCGAAACGCTTGAGAGTTCCATCTTTAACTCCAACATCTTCAAGGTATCTTCACTTCGAAACGCTTGAGTTGGATCGAAGTGGTTTTCAGATAACATATTCGATCCCGTCTCTTCGAAATAACTTTTGATAATTTTCAGTAAACTCAACTCCGATTCTTTAGGAAATAAACAATCAAAAATAAGAGTAGAGATCACCTCCAAACCGTTAGTGGGCAGATTTCCTTATCATTTGTTCTAGGAGAGCGAAACGAGATTTATACGCATGGTACATCATCATCGAGGATGACTGTGCCATATAACTCACGTGTTTCTCCTAGATATTTCCAAAGTTACGTTTTGGGTCCATATTCGATTATCGGTTATTTAACTATCAACAAACACACATCCAAATCAGGGTTTTATTTCAAAAGGGAAAACCAATATTGGTTAAGCACGTAAGTAATCATTAGCCTCCATAATTTATCATTCATTAATTAAACCACTTATAATACTTGCATAAAAGTACCTTTGCAAAAATATATTCACAAACCTCTATATGTTCAATACTTAGAAAATATCCATATACTTATCTTAACGTCATAAGTATATTCACAAAACTAAGAAAGATTTCCTTTTTATACAATTCTAAAATCATTTATAAATCCCTTATAAAACTATTTTATGAATCTCTAAAACTGTTTATAAAACTTTTTATATAAATCCCTTATAAAACCCAACCTCCATTTTCAATTATACATCTTTTATAAATTTCAAAACATTTATAAACTTTTTTATCTTGTAAATAATCTCCCTTTAAGTCTCCAAATCATTCTATAAATCTCTCCTTTTAACAACCCAAATCTTTCTATAAACTCTATCTATAAATCTCGGACATTTATAATAAATAATAATAATTTATTTAAACATTATTATACAAAAATAGTTAATAATAGTAGACCTTATAAATAAATAATAATTTTTAACCTTTAAAACTTCTTAAAATAATAATTAATTATTTCAAAGACATTATTAATAAAACAGTAATAAAAAATTTCTACCTTATTATAAATAATAATAATTAATTCCTAAAATTGTATTAATAAATCATTATTATTAATTTCAAACTCTATTAATTTTTTAAATAATTAGTCTTCAAAATATTAACATATTGATAAATAACCTTAAAACAATATTAGTTATAACTAAATAACTTTAAAACAATATTGAACATAAATAAAATAACTTTTTAAAATAATATTAAATATAAATAAAATGCCTTTTTTAAAATAATATTAAATAATAACTTAGAAAAAGATAGATAAAAAGGTTGGAATAAAATAGAAATTAAATCTTTTTAAAACAAAATATTTTCGAAACCCAAATTAGGATTTTAAAATCATTTCCTATCTCAAAATTCAATTCCAACTCCAATAAAATTTATAGTATTTTTGAAATACCAATTCAAGGCCAATAGCTACCAAACGCTTAACCAAAATCAATATTGATTTCATATCATTACAGGGTATTTAGTTGCTCATATGACAATAATAGGTTTAACAATCAGGTTTAATATTTCATAATCATTCAACCAAAAATATTATTGAAAACATTTCAACAAATGGCGAGGAATCCCATTGGATTCCTCCAATCTTTTTCCACCTGCATCACAACTCATATATATATATATATATATATATATATATCAACACACAGACACACACACACACATACATACATACATATATATATATAATCAACAGTGGTGAGGAATCATGTTGGATCCCTCCAACATGTCCCTATGCAACACAAACAGTATATAATTATATAATATGGGTCATCTGCTACTAGGCGGGCATATATAAAGGGCCATCCGCTATAGGGTCGGGAATAAATCCAAACCAATTGATAAAGCATTAATTCATCCAAACATCCAATCAATAATTTTTATCAAATATATATTATACCGGTGAACCAAAAAGTTGAGTTTAAGTCACCAGAATTATCAGTTGTCGCCGAGGTGTTCCGATTTGGAACTAAAATCGAACGACGTCCGGTTTTAGTCTAAATTTCAATAGTCTCCAAACTCGACCAAACCAGTTCCATCACGAGTGCAATGCAAAAATCCACGTCACGATTAGACCTCATATGAAGGAGTTATTTATTTTTAAAGTTTAAACATTTAATTAACTAATATAAATAACACATTAAACAAATACCCTTACCCAACCTAGCCCAAACCTGCAAGTGCAACCCATTTTCAATACTACTTCATATTCCCTAAATCTTCAATTCTACTCCCAGCTTCCACCATGCACGCGTGTGCACATGCGACTCCACCCTCCAACCATTGAACTGAGGCCACCAACAAGTCGGCCACCATCTCCTCATCCAACTGCACATCACCGCCCTAGCTCCGGTTACTGAAACAAAAGCCGATCATCCAAAATCGCATCCAGGTTCTCAATGTCACGACATATATTGTCCCCAATCTTCCTTAAAAATACACCGTCCGAGCACCTCTCCCTCCTAATCACAACGCCAAGATCTGATTCGCCTATCGACACTCCTAGCTGACGATCAAAAACCCTAGTTTCGAACATCATCGATCATCATTACATAATCTCGCCGATCATCGCACCAAAAATACTACTCGATCTCATGATCCCAACGGTGCATGCGGCACCTTACAATTCTTCTCGGATCATGAGAAATTGATTTTTTGAAGTTTATGAACAAAATTTCCTCCTTGGTATAAAAATGGAATATCTCCGTCGATGCTCAATGAAATCGAGTTTCGTCAATTTCTAAAAATACTACAGATCCAGATGAACAACTTTCTTGTTGGTCACTTGGGCTAAAAATGAAGGGTTTGGAGTGTGTTGATTTTTGAAGTGGTGAATGGAAATATTTTCCTCTTTTTCTATTACAGGAAATAAGAAAAAAAATGAGGAAGAAGAAACTATCTAGTTTGGACGTGATTTATAATGGGGAAATGGGTATGGTTCAACAGTGGAAGTATGGTCTAGTTGTGCTAGGCATTAAATGGGTATAGTCAATGTTAGGGTGAAAAAATAATATATATATATATATATATATATATATATATTACAAAATGTCTAGCTTTATGCACACAAAAATCTCGATTCCCCAACAAAGTGTGTCGTCTGGCGTTCTAAATGTAATACCCTTATTCCGAACATAATGGAACTAGTCTCGAGATCTAATTCGATCATTTATAGAAGATAGCTTTTCAAACCTAATTATATTATATAAATTCCTGGAATTAATATATACGCATTTCAAGCTCGCATAACCAAATGATACGTCCAATCGCCATGAAATTCGATGGCGTATAATAACTCACAATTACGAATCCAATGAAACTGGTTTCGCCGAAATCCGAGATAGTGCCCCGGAAGGCTATTTTCACATGTTAATTAAAACTATTATTATAAAAACCAAATTAATCACTTTTAAATCTAAATTAAAAGTTTATTATTACCATTCTTATTCAAACAGAATTTAAATAAGCTTTGAAATAAAAAATTTACCTAGATTAAATCAAAGATTCAATTAATAATTTTCCAATTCACATATTCAAATAAATCCCTATATTTGAAATTTAGGCTGTTTTACTCGTAAAACCAATATTTCAATATTTAAAAATAAATTAAATATTTCAAAATCAAATGACTGAAGTTCTTGGTTGTTACATTCTCCCCCCCTTAAAAGAATTCTATCCTCGAAATTACCAATGTAAGACAAATGCCATAATCTTATTTACTTTCCAAAACAATTAGTCAAAATGGATTACCAAATTCTTTTAAGCCCCTAACTTTTCAAAATCAATTTGTTGAACTTTGCTATCACACCTTTTCTAAATCTTTAAATCCATCCATAGGTTCCAACTAATATCATTCTTAGTCATAGTAAAAACATCAATTTTTAGTTACAAAAAGTTTCTTCAAAAAAATTCTAACTCTTAAATTTACGGAAAATTTCGCCAGCGTCTCCTTTGCATAGCTAGATCGAAACAACTACACTTGCCACAATGGGCCCAATCCAACAAAAGAAAATAATAGTCAAGCGGATCAATCATAAAACCATTAAACCAAACCACCATATAAACATGTACCTATTTGTCGGGTATCCAAATTCTACCCGTGAAACTAAAGACATCAAACTAGCTTTTGCTTCTATATACCTACATCTTATTACCAATGATATCCAATCATATAATTCATAATCATATTAGTTTGCATTTTTCACTGTCAACTTTTAAATTTATTAAAGTCCGTACGATGTACATATATCATCCGTATGCAATATCAAATCTGATCGCTCGCTCGATCACACAATTCCACTTTCAAACTAGTACCATCCACATGACCACTCTAGTGCAGACTCCAATCCGGTTCTTTGATTAGAAACCGTCATTCTCCTTGCACAACCATATACTACGATAGAGAACCCCAGAATCAATCAAAATCAATATCCAATGTTCGCCGTCAAGGATCAAGTGAAAAATTCAAACTTTGACCGATGTAAATCATCTCGAAATCAAGTACTCGAATCTAGGCCAAACAGCTATGTGAATTAAAATAACATACGTACAACTTACGTATGTATTTCAATTGGTTTATCCTTATATCCCATTCTTTTTCTATTCATATTCTTTTAAATTCATTCATTTATAATCATTATTCACCTTGCTTTATTCACATTCATTTATTACTTAGTATATTTCTTCAATACTAATATCACCTAGAAACCATTCCATCAAATTTTACTTAAGTTTATTATAAACATTTTATACAACACTTCCCATGTTTATTTTTACTTCCCAACTTAAGTTCATATTTATTTCAATTCAAATTCAATATCATTTGACTCGTTCCATCAATCACTTTTAACTTTACTTGAGTCAAATCTCTTTTCAAAATTCATTTCATTTAACTTAACTTAGGCTAAATTTCATTTCAAATTTTCTTTTCTTAACATTCATATTTAATAGGTTAAACTTTTTTTTAACTTATTATTCTCTAATTTATGAGTTACAAAACTGATTTCTAATAATTTTATAAAACACTTAAATGAAAATTTCCAGAGTTTTAAATAACCTTTTTTTTATTTCAAGTTATTTTAAAACAATATTATAATTATTTTCTTTGTATTTAAAATCATATTTTTAATTTTAAATCAAAATTAGTTTTAACAAAACTTCAATGGTAGCAATTCCTCTCTTGGAAACCCGAAAATGAACGTGGATGATGCTGCAGTCATCATCAAAATTATTTTCCAGCAACCGAAGTAAGTTCAGTGCTTTCTATTACATTTAAATTCCATTTAAAAATATTTCCATTCCAAAAAAATAATTTCAATAGTATTATTATTGTTGTCCAAAACCTTGAAATCATTTCCAGAATCACTGGTTTTTAATTTCTCAAATTTTCAGCTTTTAAATCCTTTTTATTTACAAATCATATTTATACATTTCCCTTATATATAATTTCACTATGGTTATATAAAACCATTCCTTACTTGTTTATCTTTGTTTACATTATAACAATAACATTGTTATTAGAACATAAACAACAAATGATAATAACCAAATATTATCATTCACTAACAAACAAACACACCATATATTATAATAATTTCTAAAAAATTATTCCTTTATAGATAAAATATAATCAAGGTAAAGTTATTTCATTTACCCAATTTCAAAACAATACTATGTCGAATCACTCTGTTTAAATGTTTAGAGACCCCTATCAATAATGTTAATTACTAGTATTGACCAGAATCCATAAGCCACTCAACGGATCAACCAACACAATATAAAAATTTTTATATCACTAAAAAATATGCGCCCATACATATATACACTCAAACTCATTCTAGGATGCTACTGACCATATCTATAATGAGTACCCACCAAAGCCAAGGTTCTTACTTAACCTTCAGCTCTAATATTAAGTGTAACAGCCAGGATTTTCGACCATCGAAAATTGAATGTCAGAAAACCCGATTGTTAGGGGAAAAGAAAGAAGAAAGAAGGGAGAAGAAGAAGAGAGAAAGGAAACAACAACACAGGATCTCACAGTGGAACAAATAATCTATAATATATAACAAATCTTTTTTTTGAAAGGAATGTAACAAACCTTTACATAAAGAAGAAATGTATTATACATACATCAATCAGAGTATACTAACCTATTTTAGCCTGAACAATTGACAACCTATCCTAACAATTACTGATAAATACAACAATGAATGCAGCGGAACAATAACCATAAATGTGAAGACGTCTCTAGGCCTCCAGCTCGTCTCCTGAAGCTCCAAACATCCAAACTAAATCTATAAATATGCTCATTCTGGCCCGAGCATTATAATAAAATAACACCTGAGTCAGTCTGGAAAACCAGTGTGAGAAAGCACACCAACTGGATTTAATGTTTCAAAATCTTTTTAAAATAAAGGTATCTCCTAAGACCACGCCACACATAAACACTGACGGGTTTTTACCTTACGATAACCAAAACAATTTCGATTAAAAATCCATTGATATTATAATAATGTCTAGGGGTCAAAGTAAAATATGAATATAGCTGAAATGATTGCATCTCACATTTCAGTATAGTTGGGCACAACTAAGTCCGTACGACGCTTATTGGAGAATGGATTCCATACAATGACTAGGCTATAGGGGTACCGCCCGTCACGGTGCATCTCTAAATTAAATAACATCGAGGACCTCTAGGATCCCCTACCAACACAGAACCGGTCTACCGCTTGACTGGTAGTACCGAATATGATCACCCTCCGTTAATGGGCCCCGAAGCATACAAATGAGAGGTAATATCGACTCTGGATAGGGATGATCATACCCTACTTGGGACCAACTCACTTAGCCATGTTACATCTCCCATGTTTTATTCATTCCCAATTGATAAGGCTTGAGGCTACATTTTACCATTTATATAGCACTTCCCACTTGAAATTCTAACACTGCCATCTAGGCGATAATGCAACACCAACATTCATCCATACAAGTTCGTTCTGGGACTGAACGAAACGCTTGAGAGCTCTGTCTTCAATTCCATCATCTTCAAGGCATCTTCACTTCGAAGTGCTTGAGTTGGATCGAAGTGGTTTTCAGATAACATATCTAATCCTGGTCTCTTCGAAACAACTTTCAATAATTTCCGGTAAACTCAACCCCGGTTCTTTAGGAAATAAACATTTAAAGATAAGAGAAGAGATCACCTCCTAACTGTTAGTGGATAGATTTCCTTATCATTTGTCCTAGGAGAGTGAAACGAGATTTATACGAACAGTACAACATCATCAGGGATGACTATGCCATATAACTCACGTGTTTCTCCTAGATATTACCAAATTTACGTTTTGGGTCCATATTCGATAGTCGGTTATTTAACTATCAACAAACACACAACTAAATCATGGTTTTATTTCAAAAGGGAAAACCAACATTGGTTAAGCACATAAGTAACCACTAGCCTCCTTAATTTATCTTTCATTAGTTAAACCACTTATAATACTTGCATAAAAATACCTTCGCAAAGATATATTCACAAATCCCTATATTTCCAATACTTAGAAAATATCCATATAGTTATCTTAACACTATAAGTATATTCACAAAACTGAGAAAGATTCCCTTTCTATGCAATTATAAAATCATTTATAAATCCCTTATAAATCTCAAAAACCATTTATAAAATTATTTTATAAATCTTTGAAATCATTTATAAAACTCTTTATATAAACCCTTTATAAAATTCAACCTCCATTTCCAATTATAACTCTTTTATAAATTTCAAAACATTTATAAACTCTATTTATCTTGTAAATAATCTCCCTTTAAGTCTCCAAATCATTCTATAAGTGTAACGATCCCGGATTTTATATATATTTAAATTGATAATTAATTGAAATTTTGAATTAAAATTGTAAAATTAATTGTAAATTGATTCGAGTTTCCCCGAATCCAAATAAAAATATATTAAATCATTTTAAATTTAGAAATTGTATATATATGTATATATATGAATATATATGTATTTGGGCATATATGAGTAAATTTGAAATTATATATATATATATATATATATTTGTTTTGAATTTAAATCGTAAATAAATGGGTTAAAAATAAAAATACAAATTATATAAGATAAGGTATAAAGTAAATACATTAGATAAAATCTAATAACATAAACTAAAATAGAAATTCACCTATATTACAAAATAATTATAAAACAACAAAATAACAACATTAAATAAATTTTAACAACATATTAAATATGGAAATACATTCAAAAATAATAAAAGAAAATTAAAATAAAAAGAATCTCACTTATATTACAAAGTGATAAAACAAAACCATATATATATGCAAACATGAAAATAAGAGCTTGCAAAGAAAGCCACATCAAGTTATCTCATACATGTACAGCCGAGAAAAAAAAAATTTAAAAAAAATTATATGGTACAACTAATTAATGCCAGCCATCACAACATTTTCTATCAGCCACCATTGAATAAAAAATCTCTGGTATGTTGTACAAACAAAGATAATATCACCTTGTACAAATTGTATACTCTGTAACTTCTTTTACATATCAATCCATTCATTTCAGTTTGACCATTATCTCCTACTAAAACAAAATCTCAACTTAAAACAAACTTCCATTTGAACAAACATCAAGCAATCAAAGAAAAATCTGAGAACAAGGAAGAAGTTTCAGCTAACAGTTCAACCCAGTTTTCAACTTTACAAATTCAAAAAGGCTTCAACTTTCAAACTGAAAACTTCTGGAATCAAAATGTTAAGGTGAGTAACAACTAATGATTTCAAACTTGAATATATATGTGGCAATGGCTCTGTGTATATATGCTTGTATCACTGTTTCTCTTCTTCTCTATTTGTTTTACAAAGCAACATACAACAAGAAAATTCCATTTCTTGTTTTATAATCCATATGAGGCCTTAGTTTCAAAACAAATTATTTGTGTTTAAGTATGGGTTATAATCTAAAAATGGTTTCGTGAAGTATAAAGGTATATAGAATGGAAAATCAAGTTTTTACAGTGAAAACTTTAAATTCTGGAAATTTTGAATGTCACGAATTATTGATTCAAGCATATAACTTGAATCCTTACTGGAAGCTATGATTTTTAAGGTGGGTTTGGTGATTTTTAGAGATGGGGGTTAGGAGCAGTTCGGGTTTGTTTAAATTTCGTTCTATCGTCGATCTCTGATGATCTACTGGTTCATGGTGGTCGGGATCGTGTCTGGAGGTGGAGGAGCGATCGGGGTAGCTGGAAAAAATGTCGGGTTGGTGTTCCAAGCACGGTGGTAACGGCGGCGAACATTTTAAGTTCGTAAACCTAGTTTTGTCGAGGCTGTGTATTTTGTTTGGTTCGTCGTCTACAGGCGATCGAGTGCGACGTGGTTTTGGGGAATGGTAGAGGGGATGTTGGCGAAGAGTTGACCGGAGTTTTCGATTTTCTGGTGGCCGGGATGTCGAGAATGACGTGGTTTCTAGTTTTGATGGTGGGCCAGTGATGTTTCCAGGTTTGGATTTTTAGTCGATTTCGTTTTCGAGGCGATGACGTGGTTAGGTTGGTCGGAGTTGGTTCTGGGGAGGATTGTTGACGTGCTCGACGTCGTGACGATGCCGGAAGTTGGCCAGCGACGATGTGCACGTGCACGAGCACTTTGTGCCTGGGTGTTTTGTTTTGCCTAGGAAGAATTAGTGATTTCTCGCGTCATACTCGAGTAGATCGAGTTGTTTACTCGAAGCAAAAAAATTTGTCATCTCGGGTCAAAATTTTGTTACAGGCTTTCAACCTGAAACTGTTTTGTTTGGGAATTTTAAAACCAAATTTAAATTATGAAGCAAGGTTTGAACTGAGATTTCAGAAGTAAAGTTAAATATAACTTCAAATTCAGTTTGAAATTTAGTCTGGAGAATTTGAGTTTTAAAAATTTAAATTGTTTAAAAACTTAAAGGTGTGTAAGCAATTAAGTGGAAATAAAGATTTGAATTTAACTTGTATTTTGAATTGAAAAAGAGAATTTAAACAAAGTTTTTTTAAAACCTGAACTTAATTATATCTTGAATTGAATTCCAGATTTTGAAATGAAGTTTTAAATGAAAATTTGAAATGAATGGTTTCAACCATATTGTAAATAATCATTAAATCATAAATATGAATGTGTTACTTTTAGAAAATGAAGATTTATGATTTAAAATTCATTAATGAATGAGTTCCTAATGGTTAATTAATTTATAATAAAAAATGATTAATATAAGAAATTTTCTTTAAAAAGGTGATTAAAGAAATTTAATAGTTAATGAAATCATTAACTAAGATTATTTGAACAATTAATTAATGTGACTAATTTTAACAATGAATTTAGATTAATTAATTTAATAATGATCATGTGTGGAATCATTAAGTATAATTACTTAATATAAGTAATCAAGGAATTAATTTATTTAGTGTAATCAATTGAGTTAACTTGATTAGTTCAAATAAATTTCTTAAGTATAATTCAGAATAATCACTTGATAATTTGGGAAAATATAATTACTTAGAGAAGTAATAAATAGATAATGAATGAATGTAATTAATTAAATGATAATTTGAAGTTTGAGTATAATTATTTGTTAATAATTAAAGGATTAATTAATGAATGTGATTAATTAAGATTAATTTAATAATTAAAGATTAATTGATTCATTAATTAAGAATGATTAGTTAATAATTAAAGGTTAACTAATAAATGATGAAAGGGAAATTATTTCAAATAATTTGTAATTAACTTATGATAATTAACCCGGATTAATAATTAATACATCTGATTTAAATTAATCAGTTGATTAATAAGTTAACTTGTGAATGTTTGGACTTGACTGAATGATTGAATTATTGATATTCCCTGATCTGTGATGCTGTGTGATATATTCTGATTTGTGTGTGATCTGTACTGTAGTTCATTTATCTGGGATGAATGTAATATATTATCCGTAATTTATATATTTGTGATCTGTGAATAAAAGATAAGCGTTATAGTTTATACCGCTTATCAACTATATTTTTGTATCTTAATCTGTGATGATTGAATGATGTTGCACTATTATGTGTGAAATCCCTGGACCACACTTTTACACACACACAAATATGGATTTCACGAGGGAATCGGTTAAGTCACAGATGATTTAAATTTAATATTTTTGAAATTGAAATTTTAATTTCAATTGATTTTCGAAATGGAATTGTTTTGAAAGCTATCAGTTAAATCTTTGTTTTAAAGATTTAATGATTTAATCCAATTGAAATAGAAATTGATTTGGAAAATCTGTGAATAGATCTTTGTGAAACTGGGTGAACTTTGTGAATTGAATCTTTTTGTAAAAGATTAAAATGGTAATGTGTTTAAACCATTTAAAGAAAAGTTTTGGATAATAAGTTGTGACTTAACTGAAATTCCAATATTCATATGTTTAAAATATTGCGCTCATTATTCGGTTTAGCCGGGAGAGGACTTTGTGTCATATAACCCGTTCCGAATAATGATACGTCGTATATGGATTGCATTTGAAGACCGGTGGTGAAGACCGGGTATTTTCGAAAATGAAAGGATAACCCATCGATTGTCTCTGCACTGAGTCGCACCGGTATAGAGATTCCCTAAGTGATGGGAAGTTCGATCGGGATTGTGAATACCCGGATTGCAAGGGCTTCTTTAGAAGTGCCTTCGGTTCTGTTCGAACCCGGAACAGACTTGTATGGTTTTATGTCTAACGCTACACTTTGAGATATAAAGTTGATTTCTTTCAAATACATTTCTGTTTGGTGGCGGAGAATTTATTCTCTTAGCTTAACACCCTTCTCTGAGACGTACGAGCTCAGAGGTTAAGTAGTTGAAGGTTATCAATGATATACTCCCAATTTGGTAGTGTGGCATGATGAGTGCTGCTGTGTGCTGATCATTTGTTGATCATTTGTTGATCAAAGCATGGCTTTGTGAAAAAGCGTAGCTTTGTGGACGAGACCTCATCGAGCCTCACAAACCGGAAATGGTTGAAACAGGAAAAATGCGGCAAGGTTATCCGGGTCGCGCCCTTTAGGGTATGTCATTTCCTTCTGGAAAAAGGTGATATTATGGTATGGAGCCCAGATATTTACCTGTGTGGTTGCTCCAATCTCATTTACTCTATGTGATTGTTGCTTTGTGATCGAGGACCCTCGGATAAAGGTCCGAAAGGACCGGGGGTGGCATATTCGTGTAGTAGTTACCTAGTGTAAGAGGTAACCCGGCCTTGTGTTGGCAGAGAGCTAGTTAGTTCTCGGGACGTCCCTCCAGAGGCGTACCCATGTGGCAGTAGGAAGTTCCTTAGCCTGACCATTTGTTGGAAATCCAAAGAAACAATACGAGCCCTTTACGATTGCAGTTGTATAACCTGTCTCCTCAGGCGGCAGCTATAGCAGGCATAATATAATGGTACCTATGCCGGCTAAGATTAATATTGTATTTTCGAAAGGATTTTCACACTATGCACTAGTAATAATATCAAAAGAGTTCTTTTGCGTAGTAAGCATGTTTGACTATCATAAGAAGAAATCTCCTCCAAGTCTGTGATTGCATTGTGTGTGTGGTGGGAGGTCTTATGGTAGTTTCATTTTTCAAAAGCATTGCAGATTTCAATGTTTAAAATTCTTTTGTTGTTTGTTTTAAAGATAAACTGTTTTTGTTACTCACACCAGTCCCATGACTGACCTGGAGTTTATTGTTCCCTTCCTAAACTCTGGGTGCCCATCATTTCCCACACGGGCAGTCTAGAGTTGGGTTTTTCAGATAGTCAGGTTTAGTAGATTATCTGGAGCTAGTTAACTTCATCACAGTTGATGACTGACGTTGCTTATCTTGGTGCAACGTGATGGTGGTTCGAGCTGATGTTGGAGTTGTTGGATTCATTCTCCTTTTCAGATCATTTGGAGTTATCACTTCTGTTTTCCGCTGTATCATTATTTATCTATGATATTGTTGTATCATATTCATATCATTATTGTATATCATTCTGGATATTGTATTCATTTGAGTTGTATATGATATTATCCGTTTCTTTCTTCCACTGTGTTGTTATACTTAATGGTGTTATAAGCTCCAGGGGGCTAGATTCGGCGTTTGAATCTATGGCATTTGAGTACAAGTGAAGTACGGGTGCCGATTTTCGAAGGCCGAGTTTCAGGACTCTTACAATAAGACTCCCCTTTTAAAAACCCAAATCCATCCATAAACTCTATTTATAAATCTCAGACATTTATAATAAATAATAATCATTTACTTCAAACACTATTATATAAAAATAGTTAATAATAGTAAACCTTATAAATAAATAAATAATAATTTTTAACCTTTAAAACTTCTTAAAATAATAATTAATAATTTCAAAGACATTATTAATAAAACACTAATATAAATTTTCAACCTTATTTTAAATAATAATAAATAATTCCTAGAATAGTATTAATAAATCATTATTATTAATTTCAAACTCTATTAATTTTTTAAATAATTAATCTTCAAAATATTAACATATTGATAAATAACCTTAAAATAATATTAGTTATAATTAAATAACTTTAAAACAATGTTGAATATAAATAAAATAACTTTTAAAACAATATTAAATATAAATAAAATAACTTTTTAAAATAATATTAAATTATAACTTAGAAAAAGATAGATAAAAAGGTTGGAATAAAATAGAAATTAAATCTTTTTAAAACAAAATATTTTCTGAACCCAAAGCCGGATTTTAAAATCATTTCCTGTCCAAAAATTCAATTCCAACTCCAATAAAATTTACAGTATTTTAAAATACCAATTTAAGTCCAATAGCTACCAAACCTTAACCATTATCAATATTGATTTCCTATCACTACAGGGTTTTTGGTTGCTCATATGACAATAATAGGGTTAAAGATCAGGTTTAATATTCCATAATCATTTAACCAAAAATATTATTGAAAACATTTCAACAAATGGCGAGAAATTCCATTGGATTCCTCCAATCCTTTTCCATCTACATCATAACTCGTATATATATCAACACATATATATGTAAATAAAATCAATAGCGGTGAAGAATCCTGTCGGATCCCTCCAGCATGTTACCCTGCATCACAAACAGTATTTATTATATAATATGGGTCATCCTCTACTAGGAGGGCATATATAAAGGGTCACCCGCTGCAGAGGCAGGAATAAATCCAAACCAACTGATATAATAGTAATTCATCCAAACATCCAATCAATAATTTTTATAAACTATATATTATACTGGTTAACCAAAAAGGTGAGTTTAACTCACCAGAATTCTCTGTTGTCACCAAGGCATTTTGGTTTGGAACTAAAATCGAATGACATCCAATTTTAGTCCAAATTTCAACAGATCCAAACTCGACCAAACCAGTTCCATCACGAAGCTTACATCACCACGAGCGCAACACAAAAATCCACGTCTCGATTACACTTCATATGAAGGAGTTATTTATTATCAAAGTTTAACCATTTAATTAACTAATTTAAATAACACATTAAACAAATACCCTTACCCAACCCAGCATATATCCCAAACCCACAAGTGTAACCCAGTTTCAGTAGTGCTTCATCTTTCCGAAATCCTTAATTCTACTCCCAGCTTCCACCGTGCACGCGCGTGCACATGCACATGCAACTCCACCCTCCAACCATTGAATCGAGGCCACCAGTAAGTCGGCCACCAACTCCTTATCCAACTGTACACCGCCGTCCTAGCTCTGGTTGCCCGAAACGAAACCCGATCATCCAAAATCGCATCTATATCCTCAATTTTGCAACATATATTATCACCGATCTTCCACAAAAAATCACCGTCAGAGCACGTCTTCCTCCTGATCACAACACCAAGCTCTAATTCGCCTATCGACACTCCTAGCTCCGACGATCAACAACCCTAGTTTCGAACTTCACCGATCATCGTCATAGAATCTCGCCAAACTCACAACAAAAATACTACTCGATCTAACGATCCCAACGGTGCATATGGAACCTTCCACTTCTTCTCTACAGATAAGAGATTGATTTTTTGAAGTTTATGAACAATATTTCCTCCTTGCTATAAAAATGGGATATCTCTGTCAATGCTCAACCAAATCGAGTTTCGTCAATTTCTAAATAATATGGATCTAGAGGAACAACTTCTGCATTAGTCACTTGGGCTAAAAATGAAGGGTTTGAAGTGTGTTGATTTTTGAAGTGGTGAATGGAAATGTTTTTCTCTTTTTTTCCTAGTTACAGTAAATAAAAAAAATGAGGAAGAAGAAACTATCTGGTTCGGACGTGATTTATAAGGGGGAAATTGGTATGGTTCAATAGTGGAAGTATGGTCTGGTTGTGCTAGGCATTGAATGGGTATGTCCATTGCTATAGTGAAAAAAGAATATATATATATGTATATATTATAAAATATCTAGGTTCATGCACTCCAAAATCTCGATTCCCAAACGAGGTGTGCCGCCTGACGTTCTATATGCGATACCCCTATTTCGAACACAATGAGACTAGTCTCGAGATCTAATTTGATTATATACAGAAGATAGCTTTTCAAACCTAATTATATTACATAAATTCCTAAAATTAATCTATACGCGTTTCGAGCTTGCTTAACCAAATGATACGTCCAATTGCCACGAAATTCGATGGCATATAATAACTCACTGTTACGGATCCAATGAAACTAGTTTCATCGAAATCTGAGACAGTGCCTCAGAAGGCTATTTTCACACGTTAATTAAAACGATTAATTACCCGGTGCTTGCTCTGAGTTTCTGCCAAAATGACCCGAGACCCGAGTCATTTGGCTCCTGACCCGAAGTCGCTCTAGGGTTTTCGCCTCTGGAACTCGAAGCGCGCCCAGATCCGCCTTGTTTCGTCTCAAACTCTCTCTGACCCGAAGTAGCTGTAGGGGTTTCCCCTCTGAAACTCAAAGTAAACCTCTTCCCGACTCGAAGTAAACCTGGAGCAAATTTTTTTCGTTTTTTTTCTTCTTGAAATTAGGTTTCGGAATTTGGGAATTAGGTTTGAGAAAGAGGAAGAAGATGTACGTACAAAAATAATAATATGAGAAACAACTAGGGTTTATAACAGCCTATATATAGGCAGGGTTGGATCGAAACGACTACGCGACCCAAAAAGCCCGTTCTGACCCCGAAACGAAAATGGATCATCCCATATATCAAAATAGATGTTTTCGATAATTTTAAACTCAATGGAACAGGTTTCAAGTCCTAATTCCATCGTATGAAGAAGTTAGCTTAAAATCAGCATATTTCAAATTGATTTCAATTGATTTTAGTTAAATTGATTTCTATGCGTTTTGAGTCCGTACGATCAAACGAAAAGTCCGATCGTTACGAAGCTTAAAACTAGACAATAATTCACCATTACGGATCCGATGAAACTGGTTTCATCGAAATCCGAGACAGTGGCCAAATAGCTATATTCACGTTAATTAAATAAATTAATAATTAATTAATTAAATCACTTTTTCATTCAAATTTGATAGTTAACAAATTTCATCATCTTTAATCACTTAATACAAGTTTATATAACAATTCAGTGCTGGTTATTACACTAATTATAGTGTTCAATTTCAACTGTAATTAAATCCAATTAACTATAATTTAATCCCAATAAATTGATTTAATTTGATTTCAATCTTTATATTCAATCAATTATTACTTTAATAGCATAGTTAATATTTGTTGATATCTTATTTCACTAATATGCTACAATTTCCATCTTTTATTTGTATTAACTACCATATTTCAATTATATTGAATTTTTGTCAATTTCACACATTAATTATAATTTAAAATTCCAAATTAATTTATTTATCTTGATTTCACTCTTTATTAATCAAATATTACATTATGAATATAATTAACATTTCTATTCCTTTTATTACAATCACAATTTACAGTTATTGTCTTAACTCACATTAATATAACATTTAATGACATTCAATTGCAATTGATCAAATGAATTGGTAACAAATAACAATTGTCACCATTTCTATATTTAATCACATTTGTAGGTTTATTATTTACAACAAAAGTTATAACAACTTACACTATACTAATTCTACAATTATTAATTTAACCTCCATTAACTGTATTAATTAAGTGAATTAATTGCAACTGATTTCAAATTTAATTTAACAGGCTAAATAAATAGGTAACATATAATAATTGTCACCATTAACTTTTGGTCACACCTTACAAGTTTATTATCCACAACAAGGGTTATAATTACTACTACACCACTAATTTTATTCAATTACAATTTATTACACATTATTTCATTAATTAATCAACATTTAAATTTTCAATTATTCTTTAAATCCAATTATTAATTAATGTATACATTACTAAAAGTGGAAATTAGCCACAAGGGCCTCTTTAGCAAGTGGAATTAGTTTTCTAGGACACACAACTGAAATAATTAGTTTCAAGGACAAAACGTAAAATAATTAGTATCTAGGGCCTAAAAACCTATGAAATTATGTCCTTAAAAGTAATTGGACTGCTGACTTTGTCCTTGAAAGTAATTATTCTGCTGACTTTGGCCTTGAAAGTAATTCCTTTGAATGTGTGTCCTAGAAACTAATTCGACTGCAAAGTTTCTCCTTCTGGTGAAATGCCCCTTACTAAAATTTCTTTACAATCTATATCAATTATAACTTTTTTAATCCTTTTAATTAATTAGAATTTCATTCAAAGCAATTATAAATTACCTTAAATTAATACTATTACATTTTATTCCAATTATATTTTTATTATTTAAATCACAAGTTTTTTTATTTCTTCCCACATTAAATCACAAAACCTTATTAAATTAACAAATTTTAATTATCAAAAATTATGGGTCGTTACACTCTCCCCCACTCAAAACATTTCGTCCTCAAAAAGGAAAAAGGAAGGGAAAAGAAGAAATTAAGAAATCAATATATATTATTCAAAATATTAAATTTATAAACAATTTATTTACATAATTAAATAATTTAAATAAAATATACCAATTTATAACAATTAAATCCTTTATATTCAAGTTAACAAAAGTTTGGAAAATATTTCACAAAATTTTCTAAGTCCAAAATTTACGGAAAATTTCAACAGAGACTCCTTTGTACGGAGAAGTCTGGGAGAAATAGTGATATCAATAGTAACAATATTTTTCATATTTTTCAAAAATAAAAATATCCAAAACCACGGGAAAAACAATATAATATCGCTAGAAAACCGTAATCCGAGAACGTACCTATTTATCGGGCAATTAACGCTTATTTTATGAAACCAAAAGCAGTAGCTATTGCTTCCATACCTGTATTTCATTTATATAATCCAAAAGAGTTAATAATTTAAGTTGTCTCAACCAATAACAAAAAAAACCAATACTACATAACAACAATCACTTGCAAACAAACAGTACAAACATCATTTCAACAAAGAAAACAATCATCCATCCATTGCAACCAAAAACAAATGGTTTGATCGGGTTCAGAACTTCTAATCATATAAAATGATAAATAAACCATGAAGTAAACCATACACTCAACAGTCGTATATAAAACTTATAGGTTATTTATACATCCTACACAATAAAAGTATCCTTCCCCAACCCATCTATAAGTTAAACAAACAATAATTTCAAGTAATATTTAAGTTTATTCTATTAATCTTTTACACATCATTTATTGTTCATATTTTCTTATTTTTAATTTTTTTTCCAATGATTTTTCTTTAATTCACGTTCATTACTTACAAAGTTTTAAATTTTCATTTACTCATGTAAGGCTTATTTCATTAATTTACATTCTTTTCTTACATAAGTTATATCTATTTCAATTATTTGGTTCATAAATGAATTCATTATTGAAGTATTGTATATATTTTATTTCAGTTTACTTCACATTTACAATTTAGTTTGATTTCTTTTTTCTTTTCACATCATTTACTTTTCTTTTCACCTTCATATGGTGTTTATTTTCATTAATTTACATTCGTTATTACTTACAAAAGTTCATTTACCCTTTATTCATACAACGCCATTTTCTTTCATTTTATTACCTTACATTCATTGCTTAAATAAGTTATTTTTATTTCAATTATTGGATTATACATTATTAGGTAAGTTTCTTTACAATTCAATTTACCATTTATAGATTTTTTTTCCACATTCATTCTTCCATATAAAGCATTATTGAATATTAACTCCATTTCTAAATCTTTTCAATGTTTCTAAAGTTATAGTCATTCGATTTTATAGTACTCACTATAATTATAAATGTCTTCAACATTAACTCAAGTTTATAATCATTTACTTACAGTATTCCTCTTTACCATTCAATCTGATTATAAATAACTAAAATGTTAACTTAAGTTTATAATCGTTTTTCTTACATTATTCACTTCTATTACATTTAATTAGTAGCATTTCAAATTATTAACTTAAGTTTATAACAATTTAACATTAGAATTCTTATTTAAAAAAATAAATCCATTGAACACTTCATTTTTCCAAGTTTTACTTATGTAATATTTTATTACATATTCTTATTAACATTTCAACTTTTAATATTTTGGAAAGTAATATATATGTCTTAAGAATGCAATTGAATATTACCTAAGTTTCTCTTATTTATTTATTTAACAAAATGTTCAATAGTTACCATTTTTTATCTTTATTTCCTTTTTATTTACAGTTTCAAAATTTCAGCTTCTTATCATTTCATTAATCATTTTAACATCAAATTTCTTATTTTTATTTTAGAAGTTTCCAATTATTAATATAGTCAAGGTTCCATTCATTACAATAATTTCAATTTCCAATTTATAGAAACATAAGAACTAAACAATCGGGTTCCGTTTTAGTCACTTAGAAAATAATATATACATCTCTTTTATAAGTCAATCATATTTAGAAATTCAAAATTAAGGTTTTATTCATCAAAGCAGATGTGTAGTAAAACTACCATAGTAGTCTTCCCACTTTGAAACTCAAAAATGAACGTCGATGATGCGTGCACTCATCTCCGAAATTATTTTCCAGCGACTAAGAGGGAAGTACAGAACTTATTTCCTTTAAAAATTTCCTTTTTAAAAATCTCTTTCAAATCATCTTGAAATACTTATATCAGAAAATACTTCCGAATAATATTAATATTATATTCCAAAATCCTTCGAAGAAATTTTAAAAATCTCGGGGCTTAAGTTCTCAAATTCCAATTTGTATTCATTTTATTTGTAAATCTTATTTTCCAATCAGTATTTATAAAATTTCACTACCTAACAAACAAATATATTACATCCAACTATATCATTTGTAAAATTTATTATTTTATATACAAAAATATATAATAGGCAAAATTATTTCATTTACCTATATTTCAAAACAAGTATTGTGTTGGTCCGCTCTATTAAGTGTTTAGAAATCCCTATAGATGCCATAGCGTCCTATGTACCAACCAGAATTTATAAATACAAAACAGAATAAATTAACACAATATAAAACCCTTTTATAACACAAACAAATACGTTCTCTCATCTATATACACTCAGTGACTCATTCTAGGGTATTACTACCCTATTTTATACGAGTCAGACCCCACAAAGCTAAGGTTATTGCTAAACCAAAGCTCTAATACCAACTGTAACGGCCCGCCTTTTAGGACATTTTAAGTAGACACATATGTCGGACTCAAACCATTCAAAAGGGCAGATTTTTATGGGGTAAATAAGAAAAGAGAAGAAATAAAACAAATGTAGAATCTCGCAGCGGAATGACAAAATATAATAATCAAATAACAGTTCATGAAGCTGTTTTATAAATACATTTGATTACTCTTTTACAACACAAAAATCAGAGTTACATAAACAAGAGTAAATAAATAAATAATGCAGCGGAACAATATGATGCAGTGGAATAAATATAATAAATAATAATAGTACAAATCTTCGTCTTCGTCCTCCAGAAATAAGATCTTCAACCTTGAAATGCTCAGGCTGACCCGAGCGAATTTAAAAGACAAAACACTCGAGTCAGAACTAAAAGATCTTATGTAAGTTAAAGCAATGGTAATTAAATATGAGTGGAATGGCGTCAGAGATGTTTACGGGGTTTGACATCTCCTATCCAGTGTCTAACGTGAGTGCAATAACTTAAGAGATGTTCGAGATTTCCATCTCCTAAGGATCCGTTAAACTATCTACTATGTAGTACAATACGCTATTATAATAGTGTCTATAATATAGTAAAGTATTAAAATAGCATTAAGGCGTTACCCATATCCCCCTTAACACATTTTTTTATATTTCCATAGTCTATACAGTACCGTAATTCCTCCATAAACATGAGGGCTATCAGAGGGCACTCCATAGGTATGGTACAAACCAAACTCGTAGAAGGCGCGCTAGGGCATGTGAACACGGCACTCGAGGCAATGCCAGGGTAGATATACCAATTGCGGATCCGGACTAGTGGTAACGCATAGCAGCTACTACCACCCACCTCGGAACACACTCCCAAATCAAAATCAAGGGGTGGCCACCAAATCATCACAAAGTCAAAATATGGTATCGAAGAAATGTGTCCGATCGGAGGAATGACCTCACTTGACCCGGCATGGCTCCTGTTATAGTCACATCTAAGCTGACTCACAGGAGTCAGGGTCACGTCAATACCTCATACAGAAATCGTTTGCCAAACCATCCTACTTCATTTCTGGAATCTCCACCACGTACACAATTGTTAAAGTGGTTTTCGATATTGGCAGGGAGTATGACAATATCTGATCCCGTTCTCTTTAACAACCTAATGCTTATTTCACACTGGATGGTTCTTTTACATTTCAAAAAGTTCAATTCACAATTTATATCAAAATATCATATTCAATTTCAAATCATACCACTTTCGAAATCATATTCACTTTCAAACTATATTCACTTTCCAAATTATATTCACTTCCAATCATATTCACTTCCAATCATATTCACTTTCAAATCATTGATAAGTTATGTTAATTAATTCTTCATTTCAAAATCATCTTATTCACTCAAATATGTCATTTTACAAAAGGTATCAATTCCAAACTCCAACTTAGGTTGTATCATCATCAAGGATTTAAATATAAATACTTCAACTTTACACAGTCTGGAATTTTAGAAAAAAGTTTAGGTAGTCATAAATAGTTTTAATAGGTTGAAATAATTTAAAATAGATTAAATAGTTTTAAAATAGTTTAAATAGATTTAAATTTGATTAAATTAGATTTTATGATTTTAATAGTTTAAATATAGATCGAATATATTTCATTAGATTTAAAAATGGTTTAAATAGATCAAATATAGGTTAAATAGATTCAAATTATTTTAAGTAGTTTTAAATAGATTAAATAAATTTAAAATAGATTAAATAGATTTAAATTATATTAAATAGATTTAAAATAGATTAAATAAACTAGATTAGTTTAAAATAAGTAAAATAGATTAAATTTGATTAAATAGGTTATAATAGATTAAAATAAATTAAATAGTTTTAAATTGATTAAAATAGTTTATATTAATTAAAATAGTTTAAATAAGTTTGAAATAAATTTCAAAGTTATATCCAAACATTTTCAGTAACTCAATTCCGATAAATTCATTTATATTTGCACTTCAACTTTGATCTTCAAATTCAAATCCTTTGAACAAATCATTAAATTAATTCCACTTTCAACATTAACACTTGGATTATCGAAAATAATTCAGTTTATATAAATCTGTTTCTATTTCAAAATGTCAGTTAACTAAATTCAAATTTTAAGGAATTAAAAATCATTTAATTTAACCAATCTGGTGTCCGTATATAATTTTCTACCCTAGGGTCAAGTGATACGGATATCTATCATTTCAATCCGCAATTTAAAATTTTGCGGTTATATATCATTTCAAACCGTAATCCGGAATTAAATAAAAATCCATAAAATCACTCGGGTCTATCATTTCAACCCATAACGATTTTTCCCTAGTCTACAAATCGTTCAGGTTGTATCTTTTCAACCCATAGGGAACTTGTAGTGTTAAAACAATATAAAATACAACATCCAATCATCCAATATCAAAAATCAAACATTCATCACAATCATCATCCAAATCAATCAATAACATTAATAGATAACTGATAATCAATACAGGTATTAAATTGACAATTTAAAATTCAATATTAAATTAAACGATAATTAAATGTAATAAAAGTTAAATTTAACTAGAATGACAATTTAAACATACCAAACATTAATCAATTAATTTCAAATCACATCATAAATTAAATTCAACTAACATAAGATAGTTTAGTAATTGTGAGTGGGTTAAAACACCCACCTTTGATTTCAAATTGATTTGAAATCCAAAATAAGGTCCAAAATTCAATAGTCCTAGAATTCAACTAAACTAGCTCTATAATGTCCGGAATTCCGATACGATCCCAACGGAGAAAACCGCGCGTGAATCCGAGCTCGTATGCAAAAGTTATTAACGTTAGAAGATTGGAAAATTTCGACTTCGGGTCTTACTTCGAGTCACCGCCTCAATTACCCGGTGCTTGCTCTGAGTTTCTGCCAAAATGACCCGAGACCCAAGTCATTTGGCTCCTAACCCGAAGTCGCTCTAGGGTTTTCGCCTCTGGAATTCGAAGCGCGCCTAGATCCGCCTTGTTTGGCCTCGAACTCTCTCTGACCCCAAGTAGCTGCAGGGGTTTCCCCTCTGAAACTCGAAGTTAACCTCTTCCAGACTCGAAGTAAAGCTAGAGTAAAAATTTGTCGTTTTTTTTGAAATTAGGTTTTGAAATTTGGGAATTAGGTTTGAGAAGGAGGAAGAAGATATACGTACAGAAATAATAATATGAGAAACAACTAGGGTTTATAACAGCTTATATATAGGCAGGGTTAGATCGAAACGACTACGCGACCCAAAAAGCCCGTTCTGACTCCGAAACAAAAATGGGTCATCCCATATATCAAAATAGATGTTTTCGATAATTTTAAACTCAATGGAATAGGTTTCAAGTCCTAATTTCATCGTATGAAGAAGTTAGCTTAAAATCAGCTTATTTCAAATTGATTTCAATTAATTTTAATTAAATTGATTTCTACGCGTTTCGAGTCCGTACGATCAAACGACAAGTCCGATCGCTATGAAACTTGAAACTAGACAATAATTCACCGTTACATATCCGATGAAACTGGTTATCGTCGAAATCTGAGACAGTGGCCAAAATGGCTATTTTCACGTTAATTAAATAAATTAATAATTAATTAATTAAATCACTTTTTCATTCAAATTTGATAGTTAACAAATTTCATCATTTTTAATTACTTAGACATTTACAATCACTTAATACAAGTTTATATAACAATTCAGTGCTGGTTATTACACTAATTACAGTGTTCAATTTCAAGTGTAATTAAATCCAATTAACTATAATTTAATCCCAATAAATTGATTTAATTTGATTTCAATTATTATATTCAATCAATTATTACTCTAATAGCATTTTTAATATTTGTTGATATCTTATTTCACTAATATGCTCCAATATCCATCTTTTTATTTATATTAACAGTAAATTTTGCTCAAGGACGCTTTTTAGGGCTTTTTTTAGAAGTAGGACAGCTCGCTAACACGTGCAACACAAGAACGGGAGCATGAAAACTCACCAACACGTGCAACACAAGAACGAGAAGCTATCTCATGGAAGCTATCCATTAAATTTTGACACACGAACGACCCGAAGACCATGGGGCGCTACCCCACATATGTGATGGTGAAACATCACACAAACGGGGTTTAGTCTCCCTCGTAGACAAAGAGACATCGCACAATTGCTAGTCTAAATGAAATCACAAAAATGATCGTCATGATCATCAAGAAGTGTCAATCACACCAAGCTAGTAAATATATGAGTTTAGCATCATGTCCCATAACCACTTGCTTAACTTAAATATTTACGAACAAGCTGTAAATCTTCACTAGAAAATTGTCACAAAAGGTTCAATCGAACAAGTCCAAGAATTAACCGACGAAGTGAACGCAAGCGTTTCATACCACTTGTTTTACTAAGCCGTTTAATTAGATTTCTCTTCCGAGTGAAGTAAAGGCTTGTATATACTAGTAGATTGGAAAACGGTTTGAGAAAAAGAGCTTTGTAGTTAAAACAGTGTTGAAATCGCTTTGATGAAAGAGTTATGATATTTACTACTAGTATTGAAGCCTTCACATTTTTAAAGTGACAAGTCACAAAACGATTGTTGAAACAAATCGCATCACAAAATTTCACATTCGAAGATGTGAGAAAAATCCAAGGAAATCAGTTCCAAAACCATCAAAGTAGAAATATACTTGCGACCTAATGTGGTCGAATTAAAGTGCAGCCACACAAAGTAAAATAGGTCGAACGACCCAAGGGTAGAATGCCGTGCGACCTAGCTGGAGAACAGGTCGAGCGACCTAGTGAAATACAGGTCAAACGACCTAATTGTAGAAGGGCGAGCGACCTAACGTCTTAACAAGGTTGTGCGACCTAATAGAGAACAGCACGACCAGATGAGGCGACCTAGCTAAGTGAGCGACCTAGGGGCCAGCTACCTAAAACATAACAGGTCGAGCGACCTAAGGGAAGAGCTAGGCATGCGACCTAACTGTAATAAGGTCTAACGACCTAAAGGTACTGGGGTCTTGCGACCTACGACCTAATGGTGCAAACGACCTAAATTAGGCGAGCGACCTAAAGGGGACAGGTCGAACGACCTAGTGGATGAGCGACCTAACAAGGTCGAGAAAAGGAAAGGCGCGACCTAAGTGTTTGTGAGGTCGAGCGACCTAAGGGATAAGAGACTCGCGACCTAAAGACTCGCGACCTAAAGCGAACGACCTAACAGTTCGCTAGATGCTTTAATGGTCAAGCGACCTAAGGCGAGCGACCTAAATATTCAAGGCAGAATGACCTAAGGCTCAGCGACCTAAGGAAGTGTACGACCTAAGCCCAGAACGAGCTTATATTTGAAGGCAGCACGCCAGAGCGACTTAAAAGAGATGGGGTCAAACGACCTAATGTCTCGCGACCTAAAGCCAATGCGACCTACGACCTAAGTGCCGATGCGACCTATGTTGGCCGAGAGCTACGCAGAACAGTTGATGGCATAGGCAGAATGACCTAAGCCCAGTTTTTGTCAAAACACACGAAAATTTGGGATTTTCACCAATTCAATCCAAACCAAATACAAATGTCCATGCTAAAGTGATAGGGAGTCATTCCCAACAGTCCAAGATGGTTATAGACGAGATTGTGAGATAAAAATCTCACCTTTTCCACGAAATTGATGATGGAGAGCTTAAGAGCAAAGCAAGAATCAACCACAAGCTTGAATCTATGTTCTTCACTTTGAATTTGGAGTTGATGTTGGATTAGCAATGAAGACTTGAGCTTGGAATTTTTAATTTCCCATTCCCTCCACCATTTTTGATGTTTTAGAAAAGAAGAATGAAGTGGTGAAGAGAAGGAAGGGGTTGGGCTGAGTTAACAAGTGGTTCAGCCCAAACTAAAGGTCCAAAGCAAAAAGTGACGAAAATTCCGCTATCTCCAAACATATCGAAGTTTACACTTAAATAGATTGCAAACGTCATTTTGAACTCAATGGGAGTGGTCTCGAGTCCTAATTTGACCATATTCAAAAAGTAGCTTTTCGGACCAAAATCCGATTAACGACAAAATATTTAAATAAAATATTTAAATATAAAATCGATAAATATGCGGGTTGTTACAGACTCCCCTCCTTAAAGAAATTGCGTCCTCGCAATATATAAGATGGAAATAAAAAGTAAAAACCATAAAAGCATATTAACACAAAAGAAATTGGAAATCAGAAGTTTACCTCAAAGAGCATGAGAAAGTAATTCCGGATGTGTACGCTCAATGAATTCTCTAGACTCCCAAGAGCAATCCTTAGGATTTGAGGACCATTGAACTTTAACAAGCGGAACATCTTTATTTCGAAGTCGTTTGATCTCCGAAGCAATAATTCGAACAGGATGCTGCTCATAAGTTAAATTAGGTGAAACTTCAATCTCTTCCACAACACCGGGCTCAAGAATATAATCAGAATCCCGAAGGCACTTCCGTAATTGAGAAACGTGAAACACGTCATGCATGGCAGAAAACTGAGCCGATAATGAAAGGCGATAAGCCATGGAACCAATACGTTCAGTGATAGGAAATGGCCCAATGTATCGAGGCGCTAACTTTCCCGATCAACTGAAACGTACAACACCCTTCATAGGTGAAACACGAATAAATACAAGATCTCCCACAGAAAATTCTAATTTTCTTCTTCGGTTATCGGCATAGGATTTTTGTCTACTCTGGGCTTCTTTCATCCTATGTCGAATAAGTTCAATCTTTTCTGTGGAATCATGAATAAAATCTGGTCCTAAAACCAGCTTCTCACCGGCCTCAAGCCAACAAGAAGGAGATCAGCATGGTCTTCCGTACAGTGCCTCGAAAGGAGCCATACCAATACTAGATTGGAAGCTGTTATTATAGGAAAACTCAACAAGTGAAATATGATCTTCCCAACTTCCACCGAAATCAAGCACACAAGCACGAAGAAGATCTTCAAGAGTTTGATTCACACGCTCAGTTTGTCCATCGGACTAGGGGTGATAAGCGGTGCTAAAATTAAGCTTCGTTCCCAAAGCTTTTTGAAGACTCTTCCAGAATCCACTAGTAAATAATGGATCACGATCACTAACAATAGAAGAAGGAATTCCATGCAGTTTAACAATTTCTTTGATAAAGAGTTTGGCTAGAAGAGGAACGGTTTGGTTCGACCGAACGGGAATAAAATGGGCAGATTTAGTAAGTCTGTCAACGATCACCCATAAACTATTATGACCCGAACGAGAACGGGGAAGGCCATCTATAAAATCCATGGAAATTCGATCCCACTTCCAAATTGGAATTTCCAATGGTTGCAATAACCCACCGGGCCTTTGATGTTCGGCCTTAACATGTTGGCAAGTCATGCAACACTTAACAAAGTTAGCAATATCAGCTTTCATTCCCTCCCAGTAATAAAGTCGCTTCATATCTGCGTACATTTTACTGCTACTGGGATGAATGGAAAATTTGGAACGATGAGAATCTTCTAAAATATCTTTACGAAGATCTCGACTATTTGGTATGATAAGTCTACCAAATTTTCGAATGCCGCCACCAAAATCAATATCAAAGTCTTTCAAACCTTCAATATCGGTTTGATCCTTAAGATTTTGGCCAAGCAAAGCCAATTAAGGATCTAGCTGTTGAGCTTAAAGAATGCGGTCTAAAAGAGAAGGATGAGCCTCAAGGCTACATAAAACAAGAGACGAACATAAATAGGAGACACGATCTCGAATTTCACAAGTGGATAAAACCTCGAGATCCTTCCATTCGGATATCATCATAGAAACAACCGCTTGTTGCTTGCGACTAAGTGCATCGGCAACTCGATTTCCCTTTCCGGGAGTATAAAGGATATCAAGATCATAAGAGGCAAGGAACTCGAGCCAACGCTGTTGATGCAAATTAAGTTCCTTTTGAGAAAATAAATATTTCAAAGACTTATGATCAGTATAAAGTATAAATTTCTCTCCCAAAAGATAGTGTCGCCAAATTCGAAGGGCGAAAACGATAGCCGCGAGTTCTAAATCATGTGTGGCATATCTAGTCTCAGCCGGCTTCAATTGCCTAGAAGCATAAGCAATAACACGTTCTTTCTGCATAAGAACGGCACCCAAACCAACGCGACTAGCATCAGTATAAACAACAAAATCTTGGTTCCCTTCGGGAATAACAAGAATGGGAGCATTAGAAAGGAGTTCTTTTAATTTCTGAAAAGAAGTTTCACATTTGTCCGACCAAATGTATTTAACACCTTTCTTTGTTAAGCCAGTAAGAGGCACGACAATCTTAGAAAAGTCTTTTATAAAACGGCGGTAATAACCTGCCAATCCGAGAAAGCTACGGATTTCAGTCACGCTCTCCGGTCTCTTCCAATTTTGAATCGCTTCAATCTTTGAAGGATCCACTGATATTCCGGATTCGGAAATAATATGACCGAGAAACTTCACACTAGATTGCCAAAAATGGCATTTAGAAAATTTTGCCTTTAATTGATTGCTCCTAAGAGTTTCCAATACAATCCGAAGATGCTTTTCATGTTCCTCCTCGGTTTTAGAATACACAAGAATATCATCAATAAAGATGAGAACAAACCGATCGAGAAAATCTTTGAAAACTCGATTCATAAGGTCAACGAAATAAGCCGGAGCATTCGTTAAACCAAATGGCATAATTAGCCATTCATAAGATCCATAACGAGTACAGAACGAAGTCAAAGGAATACTATCCTCTGTAATACGAAGCTGATGAAAACCGGTGGCCAAGTCCAATTGTGAAAAGACTCTAGCACCACTAAGTTGATCAAACAGATCATCAATCCGAGGTAAAGGATATTTATTCTTAATAGTAAGGTCATTAAGCTTGCAGTAGTCGACGCAAAGCCTAAGTGTACCATCGGACTTATTTACGAAAATAGCTGAAGCTCCCAAAGGCGAGGAACTAGAGCGAATAAGTTGCTTCGTCTCCAACTCGGATAATTGTTTGCGCATCTCTTCATTCTCCTTATTGGACATGCGATAAGGAGGACGAGTAATAGATTGAGCTCCAAGTATAAGATTAATTTTGAACTCAATTGCTCGCTTAGGTGGTAGTCCTAAAACGGGCTCAAAGATGTCGGAAAATTCACGAACGACACGAATAAGAGAAATGACATCTTCCTCATCATCATTATCATCATCACGAGGATTTAAAGAATATAAAGATGCAACCAAAGCGGAATCCGAATCTTTAAGAACAATAGAAATCTAATTAACAGATTGCGGATGACGGAGATAAATAGTCCGCTCAGGACATAGGATATGAGCTTCATAACGATTAAGCCAATCCATACCCAAAATCATTCCAAAGCCTAAGTAACGCATGACATGCAAATCGGCTAGGAAAGAAAAATCACACAAAATAATCTCTACGTCTTTACAAAGCAAACTAAGAGTTGCGGATCCACCAACCGGATTCGCAATTCTTAGAGAAGTCATTAAAGCAACAACACTTAAAGAAAGAGTGTCTACAAGTTCCTTTGATATAAAAGAATGGGATGCACCCGTATCAAAGAGAACTCTAATAGGTTGATCATGAAATATAATTATGCCATCAAGGACAGAATGAGACATACCTTGACCGCGAGATGTGTTGCCAGGGGCTTGAGCCACATTAAGCTTTCCCTCCTTCTTGCCCTGAAGTCTGGGGCATAAATGTATATAATGATCCGGGCTTTTACAGTAGCGAAAAGAATGGGGCTTTGAACACTTGTTCGCAAAATGGTCCTTAGAACCATAGTTATAGCATTGCCCGGAACTAGGGGTAGAAGTCTTTGCTGTCGGAGGTGCAGGTTTCCCCTTTTTGTTGGGATAAGGACCTTTGAATTTGTTTGGCCTCTTCTTGTTGTTGAAGTTTGGTTTGGAAGCCACCACTTCAACATCACTGTCCTTATCAGCCTCTTAAGGACGAAGAGCTATATCAATGAGTTGGTCAAAAGAAACTTCTAACTTTAGAAGTAATGGCTTCTTGAGATTCTTGTTTAAGCCATAGACGAATCTCTGGTTCTTCTTCAATGGGGTGTTGATGTATTCAACCCCATATTCAGACAGTGACTTGAAGGATGCGACATAATCTGTCACGGAGGATTCACCTTGAACAAGGTCTATAAAACGACGAGCCAATGTCACCTTCTCTGCTTCTGGTATGAATTTTAATTCGAAGCGTTCCCGGAATTGCTCCCAGGTGAGATCCACTTCATTAATCTCTGAAATAAGAAGTTCGTACCAATCCAATGCTCTCTCTTGGAGCATACTGGAAGCCACTTGAACACGGTGAAGATCGATAAGATTCATGCGAGAAAATATTCTATCGCATGTTCTTAGCCAAGCCTGGACCTCGATAATAGTTTCAGAACCTTTGAATGGTTTCCCACCCAAGTTGGTATAATCGTTGCACAAGCGTGCAAATCCAGAATTAGGATGAGTAGGTTCCTGATTAGGACCAGCTGCTTGAGCATTCTTTACTAAATCAAGAAGCTATTGAGCAGTCATAAAAACTCCATCCTGGGGAGTAACAGTAGATGGTCCAGCTCTGGGACGACCTGGTCTAGACATTCTCTTCTTTAAGGAAGAGAAAAGAAGAATAGTTATTCTCCAAATAAATATCAAGCAAGTCTTGATAGATAAAACAAGGATTCATAAGAGGAAATAGGATGAGTCGGTTCAAAGACTCGACTTAAATCCTAAGGCACGACTCCTAAGTTGGACTTAGGATGATGATCCTTGTTAAGTTATTCTACATTGTTCCGAAGTTTGGCTCTGATACCAAGCTGTGACGCCCCACCTCTATACCCACGCTAGCCAAGAACACTACGGTGTAATGCTGCCAACTAGCATGGAGAATAAGGCCGTTGAGGAGTGACCATCCATGTAACTTCTTTGTGTGAGTACCGATATGTCAGATAGTATAACATGAACTTCTTTAAGGAGGAAGTCCGACATGCCGATACAAACCCAAAGCTATCACACAGTGGCTATAAATAATCTTCGAAAACAAACATAGAAATAAGCATAACATAAAATCAGTCACAGACATCCATATCACAAAGGCGGAAGAAGATTTGAATATATGTATAACACATGAAAGTGTACATCAGAGTAGTGGTCAGAAAGATCCACGATAATACAAAAGAGTAGCAACACGTGCTATACAAAAGAATAAGTACACAACATAGAGTCTATATCTTAAATGTGTACATCCAAAAACTACTAATCTATGTAGTAAGCCAAAAGTCAGAATAATCCTAAAGAGAAGTCAAGCAGAAGCACCTGTAACATCTCGGTCTGACCCGAGTATTATTTATATGAAAATAATAAACGGATCAGTCTAGCTATAAATATCAGATGATATGGTATAAAGTAAAAGACATGGCATGAACATGTAATAACCATGGTGGCATACTACTATAAGTATGTAATTGAAAATCAACAAGAGATTAATCAATATCACAAGAATCTTCTCAAAGATAAAATAGGGTATCATACCCTAAACTTGTATTCATAACAAGTCAATGACACACAAATTCACCAATGCACTGGAATTGATATCATATCAATGAAAATCATGAAAATGGTGAAGCATAAATTCCAGAAATCAACACACGAAATCCAGAAATCACATAAAAAGGGGGGAGGCCTATCACAAGAACGGGAGCATGAAAACTCACCAACACGTGCAACACAAGAACGAGAAGCTATCTCATGGAAGCTATCCATTAAATTTTGACACACGAACAGCCCGAAGACCATGGGGCGCTACCCCACATATGTGATGGTGAAACATCAGACAAACGGGGTTTAGTCTCCCTCGTAGACAAAGAGACATCGCACAATTGCTAGTCTAAATGAAATCACAAAAATGATCGTCATGATCATCAAGAAGTGTCAATCACACCAAGCTAGTAAATATATGAGTTTAGCTTCATGTCCCATAACCACTTGCTTAACTTAAATATTTACGAACAAGCTATAAATCTTCACTAGAAAATTGTCACAAAAGGTTCAATCGAACAAGTCCAAGAATTAACCGACGAAGTGAACGCAAGCGTTTCATACCACTTGTTTTACTAAGCCGTTTAATTAGATTTCCCATCCGAGTGAAGTAAAGGCTTGTATATACTAGTAGATTGGAAAATGGTTTGAGAAAAAGAGCTTTGTAGTTAAAACAGTGTTGAAATCGCTTTGATGAAAGAGTTATGATATTTACTACTAGTATTGAAGCCTTCACATTTTTAAAGTGACAAGTCACAAAACGATTGTTGAAACAAATCGCATCACAAAATTTCACATTCGAAGACGTGAGAAAAATCCAAGGAAATCAGTTCCAAAACCATCAAAGTAGAAATATACTTGCGACCTAATGTGGTCGAATTAAAGTGCAGCGACACAAAGTAAAATAGGTCGAACGACCCAAGGGTAGAATGTCGTGCGACCTAGCTGGAGAACAGGTCGAGCGACCTAGTGAAATACAGGTCAAACGACCTAATTGTAGAAGGGCGAGTGACCTAACGTCTTAACAAGGCTGTGCGACCTAACAGAGAACAGCACGACCAGATGAGGCGACCTAGCTAAGTGAGCAACCTAGGGACCAGCGACCTAAAACATAATAGGTCGAGCGACCTAAGGGAAGAGCTAGGCATGCGACCTAACCGTAATAAGGTCTAACGACCTAAAGAAATAAGGTCTAACGACCTAAAGGTACTGGGGTCTTGCGACCTACGACCTAATGGTGCAAACGACCTAAATTAGGCGAGCGACCTAAAGGGGACAGGTCGAACGACCTAATGGATGAGCGACCTAACAAGGTCGAGAAAAGGAAAGGCACGACCTAAGTGTTTGTGAGGTCGAGCGACCTAAGGGATAAGAGACTCGCGACCTAAAGACTCGCGACCTAAAGCGAACGACCTAACAGTTCGCTAGATGCTTTAATGGTCAAGCGACCTAAGGTGAGCGACCTAAGTATTCAAGGCAGAATGACCTAAGGCTCAGCGACCTAAGGAAGTGTACGACCTAAGCCCAGAACGAGCTTATATTTGAAGGTAGCACGCCAGAGCGACATAAAAGAGATGGGGTCAAACGACCTAATGTCTCGCGACCTAAAGCCAATGCGACCTACGACCTAAGTGCCGATGCAACCTATGTTGGCCGAGAGCTACGCAAAACAGTTGATGGCATAGGCAGAACGACCTAAGCCCAGTTTTTGTCAAAACACACGAAAATTTGGGATTTTCACCAATTCAATCCAAACCAAATACAAATGTTCATGCTAAAGTGATAGGGAATCATTCCCAACAGTCCAAGATGGTTATAGACGAGATTGTGAGATAAAAATCTCACCTTTTCCACGAAATTGATGATGGAGAGCTTAAGAGCAAAGCAAGAATCAACCACAAGCTTGAATCTATGTTCTTCACTTTGAATTTGGAGTTGATGTTGGATTAGCAATGAAGACTTGAGCTTGGAATTTTTAATTTCCCATTCCCTCCACCATTTTTGAAGAAGCTTTGATGTTTTAGAAATGAAGAATGAAGTGGTGAAGAGAAGGAAGGGGTTGGGCTGGGTTAACAAGTGGTTCAGCCCAAACTAAAGGTCCAAAGCAAAAAGTGACGAAAATTCCGCTATCTCCAAACATATCGAAGTTTACACTTAAAAAGATCGCAAACGTCATTTTGAACTCAATGGGAGTGGTCTCGAGTCCTAATTTGACCGTATGCAAAAAGTAGCTTTTCGGACCAAAATCCGATTAACGACAAAATATTTAAATATAAAATCGATAAATATGCGGGTTGTTACAATAGCAGTGGCCCACTGCTGATCCAGTGTTTACGCAATGGACACAAAACTTTCCAGAAGATCCATCCACCTTCTGGATTCCAGAAAAATATTGTAGCCAGTTCGTAAACAAGGGACCATCGACCTTTGCTGCAGTGGTAACTGTTGATTCAATGATTATGCAAGGATGCACTTCCTTTCCGGAAAATCCATAAACAACAGATCCAAGATCGAAAGCGCCTCCATTGGGTAAACTAAAGAAGCATCTACCCTGGAAAAAAAATTGAGGACCTCATGAGTTTAAGTCCGGACAACCATATCGGTTCGAATCCATTTCTGAATTCACCCAAGTATATTAGGGTTTATCGGTCGAATCCATTCCTGGATTCCCCAAGTCCATCTAGGTCGAGGCATATCATACTATACTTCTTCGCGGAGGGTACTTCCCCATATCTTTTACTTCAAAATATAACATACCATATATAATACCCTTTCAAAATCATAACTTCGACTATCGCACTTATATAAATTCCATTATATATAAGATTTCAATTTCAGATAGAATACTTTCCAAAATCAATAGTCTCGAATATATCAAATCATTCTTATATAAATTCCGTTATAGATAGGATTTATCTCTTCAGATCGAATAAATTCCAAAATCAATAGTCTTCAAAATCACCTTGTACTTATATAAAGTCCATCTTATATAAGAATCAAAATTTTCTTCATAAATCAATTTCGCTACATGAAGAGCCTTATGGAATTGAACATCTTTGCTTTATAAAGGTTTCGAATTTAAAATAGTTTTGTACATAAAGTAGCTGTAAAATATTTTTGTATATATTAAATAGTTTGTAAAATAGTTTTGTATATAAAATAGTTTGTAAAATAGTTTTGTATATAAAATAGTTTGTAAAATAGTTTGTATATAAGATAGTTTGTAAAATAGTTTTGTATATAAAATAAAATAAAATAGTTGAATAAGATGAAATAAAAGAGAGATAGTTTTGAAAAATGGTTTTAAATTAATAATAGTTTTGCATAAAAGAAAACTTCCAATTTAAATTACAAAGATGTCCAACCCAACAACTTTCAATTTCAGCGTCAAAACATTTCAATAATATCAGAACATAAGATGTACATATGTCATCGTCACACAAAATCACATTCGATCACTCGCTCGATCACACAAGTTTGCTTTCGAACTAGTATTGTTCATTCGACTTCCCTATGCGGATATTGATAAGGTTCCTTGACTAGAAACCATCCTTCTCCTTGCATAGATATACACTATGATAGAGAAATTCTAGAATAAAGCCAAAATCCATATCAAATATTCGCCATCAAGAATCGAATGAAAAATCCTAACACGAAATGGTGTAATTCACCACGAACTTGTGTACTCAAATCCGGATCAAATTATTTATGTGAACAAAACAATATACGTACAACTTACGTATTTATTCCAAATCTGTTTCATCACAATTACATTTCAATTAAATTCGTTATTAATCTCGTTGACTAACATAAATATCACTTCGTACTTTAATATTTGTTTCACATAATTTCTCCATTTAATATAAAACATAAATATATTCTTTCTCATAACATCGCTTACATTTCTCTTCATTTTAAATTACATTCAATTTCACATGTAATATTTCTCATTTAACACTACATTTTTTTTCAAATCATTTCATAAGAAATTTCCTTAAGTTTATAACCAATTTATAAAGCTTAACTTCCTTTGTAAGACATTGCCCGAGTTTAGAGATATCACAACTTTATTTATAACTATTTCTCACAACATCCCTGTATTTCATAAGCAATTTACAAGTCATGGCTTTATTTATAATCAATTCATTTTAATTCATGTTTGTTTATCCAATTAGTATTCAAGTTTACTTCCCAAATTATTTATAACACATTTCATAAATTGTTAACTAAGTTTACAATTACATCATTTCTGTCATCACAATTTCAATTTTAAGTATTCCAAGGCTTAAAGTTCACATTTGTATAGTATTTCATTACATCCCGATAATGTATACAATAATTCTACTCAACTATAAAAAATTAACCTTGTTTCACTTGCTTTCAAATTAAGGTTATCAAATTCAACTGTATAATTCAACCCAATTATTAAGTTTCAACTCATATATTAAATCAGAAGTTTCAACTATCCAAAATATCCAGATATTTCATTTTATTTCAATAGTTGAAACTACCAATCAACAAACAACAAAACATTTCAATTTCATAAACAAATATCCTAATTATTCACTTTTGAAAAATACTACTATTATTTACAAAATATTAGGAAACCTATCTAAAACACCGGAGTTTTAGATCTCAATTTTTTCAGTTTGAATTATCTTTACTAAGACTAAACTTAGAAATCATATTCATATAATCATTCACTTTATTTCCTTTGATGCACCATTATTAAGCTAGTGTTTAGTCCATAAATTCAATCAATAATAATAGTCAATGCTTATAAACTGACTAAATACAACAAATCACACTATAAATGATAATAATTAAATATTACCATTTCATAAATCAAACACATTACAAATAACCATATTGGTTATAAAAAATTAATCCTTTTATATAACATATAATATTAGGAAAAATTATTCATTTCAAAACTCATATAAAACATTTTATAACACTAACAAATACGCGATCTCGTATATATACACTCAGACAACTCATTCTAGGGTATTACTACCCTATCTCTAATGAGTTAACTCCAACATGCTATGGTATGTCAAAACCTGGCTCTGATACCAACTGTAACCACCCACCTTTTTGGACAGTTTAAATCGATAATAAACCACACATGTCAACTCAAACCATTCAAAAGGGAGGATTGTTATTGGGATAAATAAGAAAATAATAGAAAAGGAGGAAAAACAAAACACATAATCTCATAGCGGAATGAAAAATATAATAATCAAATAAACAGTTCATGAAGCTGTTTTACAAATGACATTTGATTACACTTTTACAATACAAATCAGAGTTATACATACAGTAGAAATAAATAAATAATGTAGCGGAACACATGATGTAGTGGAATAATTAATAATAAATAGTAGACTCATCTCCTTCTTCATCCTCCAAAATAAAATGGTCTTCAATACACTGAAAAGCTCAGACTGACCCGAGCGTAATGAAAATACAAAACACTCGAGTCAGGACTAAAAGATCTTATGTAAGTCAAATCAAATTAAGTAGAATAGAAATATTACTATAATGGCTTCAGAGATGTTACGGGATTTTCATCTCCTATCAAGTGTACAATGTGGATATAATTATTTAAAAGATTTCAAATAATTCGAAATACCAACCTTAATCATTTTAATTAAAATAAATCTGAATTTAAATTTAAAACTTAAACCTTTCAAATAATTCAATTCCAATAAATAATCCAAATTCAAAAAAATTATATGGGTACATGTCATTTCAACCAGTATCCAAAATCAAAATTTCCAAATTAATGGAAACTGCTCGGGTTATCATTTCAATCTATAGTGATAACAGAGATATATACATAAATAAACATTCAATCATCCAAAATGTCAACCAATAACATCCATCACAATCCAACATCCAAATCAGCCAATAAATCACAATAATCAATTGGTTATCATTATCAGGTGTTTAACTGGCAATTTATATTTAGTATTAATTAAATGATAATTCAATTCAATATAAATTCATATTTGACTTAAATGACAATCTAAAAAATACCAAACAACAATCAATAAATTTCTAATCACATCATAAATTTAATTTAACTAACATAAGATAATTTAGTATTCATGAGTGGGTCAAAACACTCACCTTTGATATTTAGAACGCAAAAATCCAAACAAAGATGCCTTTCCCAATAGTCTCCAAACTCAGCCAAACCTATTTCATGTCGTCAGGAATTCCAATACGAGTCCAATGGAAGAAACTACACATGTATCGGAGCTCGTATGTGGAAGATATTCAGGTTATAAGGATATATTAAAAATACGTACACATTTAATTATTAAAATAAGAACTTTAATCACTCACGTTTTCAAATTTGATGTACCCAAAACAAAGGCAAGAAGTAGAAAGTCAAAACCATGAAATCTAATTCTCATTGTTCATTTTTTTTGAAAGCTTCTTGCAAATGAAGGCAAGGTGATGAGGAAAGGTGCGGATGTGGTTGAGGAAGAAATAGATGCTCACACTTTTTTCTTTTTTTGAACATAGCTTCAGTAAAAATGAATTGGCAGTAACTAAGTGGAGGTATAAAGCTATGTTGACATTAAGACTTTGAGGAAAAAAAATAAAGGCCCCGATGTTTGAAAAATAATGATGTTTTAGGGGAAAGAATGAGATATGATATGAAACAAAAGAAGAAAGGAAAGTAACAATTGAAATAGGTATGGAAGGGACAAATAAAATGAAGCTATATGATCTAAGTAAATGCTTTGGGTAATAAAATAAACAAAACGGAAGAATGAGAAAGGATGTGAATTCACGTTTCAACTACATCAGAGAATTGCAATAAAACCAAATGTGGAAATAGTGGCAGGTGTATTGAATAATAAGGAAATGAAGGGACCACTTAGGATCTAATTAATTGCATGTTCCACTTAATTAAATATATTAACACCAAATATACTTTTTTTACACCCGTTTAAACATAATTAACATACGATAAATAAATTTGATTACAACAACCAACGTAACATCACACAAAATAAAAGATGATCCGGAACTCAAATTCAAGTTTTTTTTTCAAAATAAAGTTTTTCTCAGAGCGCAATCACGAAACCTAAAAAGTTAATTTAATTTAAATTTCAAGATTAGTGTTAAAATCACTTATATACAGCCTCAAATTGATATTTAATGACTGTAAAATATTGTTTTAAAATTCTTTTTTTTCTTCTTTTTATAAAATTATTTTTACCTTTAAAATGAAAATGTTCGTTTTATTTTCATTAAAACATTCTTTTTATTTTTAACAATAATGTATGTTTCTTTCGTTAAATCCATTAATTAAAATTAATTTTTTTTTTACTCTTTTAAATTGAAAGATTCCAAATCGACATAATTGTAATTAATTTCAAAATTACACCTTAAAACAGATCCTAACAAACATACATTTCTTTCATTAAACGCCATTAATTTCAAATAAATTCTCTTTGCCTTTTATTGAAAGATTCCAAGTCAAATTAACGGCAATAAATTTATTAATTAATTTAAATTCCAATATATATTTATTTTAATTTTCATCTTATTATTCAATCAATTATCATCTTATAGATATACTTAATGTTGGTTTACCATTTCATTACCTCAATCTTCTATAGTTATCACTTTAATTCATATTAACTGCAATAAGTAATTAGATTAATTGCAATTGATTTTCAATTTAATTTCAATGGATTAAATAAATAGGTGATAAATGACAAATGTTACCTTTTACTTACTTAATTACCTTTATAAGTTTATTATCAACAAAATATGTTATGACTACTTACACGACCCTGATTATACTCAATTTTCCATTAATTTCATATAATTTTCTCCTTTTTATATAACATTTAATTCATTTCCTTATTTCAACCTATCACCAAATAACTTTACAATTACTTCAATTACTGACATATAATTCCAACATTAAATCCAACATTCAATTGCCTTAATTCCATTAATTACCCATTCAATATTCAAATGGATAAATTAATGAGAAAACAGTTAATACAATCGTTTATAACAATAATTCATACCCATTATCTTATTCTTTACAACCAAATGTTATAATTTGCTTACCCAAAAAGGTTTTTATTCAATATCAACCTATTTTAATTAATTACATACAAGTTCACCATTAACTACATCATTTAATTTATTTCATTAGTTACAATTATAACCAAGTCAACCTATAATTTATTTCAATTAATTTGAAATTAGATTAAATAATTATCAACAACATTCAAACAACATCACTGGTTTCATGTTCAATATTAGCCAATTCTAATTGATTACATATAATTTCAACATTCAATGTATTTCCTTATTTATAGTTATAACCAATTATAACTTTACAGTCACTACAATTAATTGGAATTACATTAAAATAGTTAGCAATTGCCTTATATTAACATTACTAACATTACATTCTATTTATTACTCTCATTATAACATAACAAATTTTAGTTTTCTTTCAATATAAAATTCAAAAATCTTATTTAATTAATATTTTAAATATTGAAAAATACGAGTCGTTACATAACGAATGGATGCAAATTTATGAAACAACATCATGTTGATTTTGCAAAGTGGTTTTTCAATAAAAGTGTTAAAAATAGAATTAGTAACTTTTGCCATTAAAACTTTTCAAAAATAAAATTATCAAATTTTGAAAACCTTGCTCTGATACCAAATGTTAGTTTGTGGAAGTAAGGATCTTAAGGCTAATTTAACACAAAAGAGGAAGTGAATAGTGTTTACTTACTTTTATGAATCCTTTTGAATTCTTTTAAGATTATGTTTCAATAATGCAAATTGACAATCACAGATGAAAACACATATAGATATAAATGCAGTAAAAGTAAAAAGTAAAGAGTTGGAGAGATCACACTAGGGTTTTTATACTGATTTGGAGTTACCCTACATTCAGTCCTGTACAATTTCTTATATAGATTTTTTTTCAAATATCAAAGTTTATACAATCTTGATTTCAAGGTTACGAGATACACCCTCTAAAATTTCCAAGCTCTGGGTATACTCACTGGACTCGAATGGGACACCAACACATCCACTTGGATTCAAATGGGACACCAAGCACACCCACATGATTCAAACGGGACACAAGTACATCCACTTAGATTTCAAGGACACCAAACACACCCAAGAGTATTTGATTATGATTTGGTGGAGTTTTGCAAAATTAATTTCATGATTTTGAATATAAATAATCTTATAGCCTCTTGAATAGCACTTTGATCTTGATTTCAGTGAAAGAGATGAGAGAGATCGGGGAATAAATAGTAGAGAATCAAATTGATTGTGTTTGAATTTGATTCTGATTGAATATGTGAAGATATTGAGTAGAATTTCATTTAGAAATCAAGAGAGAAAGAGGAGAGAAAATATAAGAAAGTAGTTGTTTAAAATTCATTGAGCGGACCACTATTTATAGAGAAACAACAGTCATATCTGTTCGCGAAGAGATATGACGAAAAGACATCTCCGTTCAAAATTTGAGTTTTGAGAATCTCGGACTATATGTCGACATAAAACTTATATGTATGCCGACATATCCATTGTTAATTTGAATAAACACTTAATAAAAAATTGTTTTGTAAAATATTTTGATACTTTGTAAAATCATTTAAGCATAGTTTATACATATTTTAATCATAATAAAACTTAAAAAAAACTTCATTAATTTTGTTTGAAATATTTTAATATATTAAGGTTTTAAATATGAATTTCTTTTGAAAAATAATATGTAAAGTATAAGCGAGTATATATTTAAATTCAAAGTATTAATGAATGTCAAAATATACTTTTGAATACCATAAACATTTAGAAAACATAAAACCAAAATCTATATCTAAATACAATAAATTAAAAGTATATATTAAGATATGAAATACTTTAAAGCTGAACATAATAATTTTGTAAATAAATAATTATAAGGTTAGGAATCATTTGAAAGCTATTTTGAAAAGATTGTTTGAAAAATCATTTTCAAAACAGGATTCCTAAAAATCATTTTTGAAAACCAGGATATATGAAAATCATTAAAATCAGTGGATAGATTTCAAAAACCTTTTGGAAAAAAAATGAAGAGAGATCAAAGAAGTGCTACCAAGGCTTTAACAAAATAATCTACGACTCTATAACTTATCTTAATATCTTGAATCTTCAAACTCATGAACCTTCAATCGCTAATTGTTGAATCTCTGTATCACCTTCTTGAGTTCGCTCTTGATACTGTACAGTGTTCTTAATTAACACTTGTGCAATATCCTACACTATACACTATATATAACTTGATAAAACATTAATATCTATATTTTATATGATCTCATATGGTTGTTGTCATCAAAACAAATGCCTAAGGTACTAACAAAACTATTAACCTGGCATCCTTCACTAAGCCTATGCTGAACTCAATCTCTCGATGTGGTGGTAATCCGGCCACCTCTTCAAACACGTCTGGATACTCTTCCATGATATGCACAAATGAGAACTTATCCTATGGAATCTCAAGCAAATATAGAAAGCTAACCATAACTCCATGCTCTGGTTGGAAGCCAATCACTACTGTCCGCCCCTCCACAACTCCAATCGTCACCAACAGCCTCTCACAATCCACCACTATTGCATACTTCCTTAGCCAGTCTGTCCCTAGTTTCCCAAAACCCGAAACCTAAAACAAAGAAATCACAAGCAAGCATACATCCATGACTCGATAAGGCCAAGTCCCGACAAACTATGCAAAGGCTTGTCGATCCTCCAACGGGGTTTGTGACAATCAAAGGTCGATCAACTACCCAGGTTTCGATCTCTATCTACCCACCAAATCACTAGATACGAAGGAATGTGAGGCTTTGGCATTGAATAAAACACATACGGGTGTATCAGAAATAGAAAGCATACCCTATACAACGATGCTTGTAATGACTTGTATTTTTAATGATAGGATATTTAAATAATTGATTTAAATATTGAATCATGAACAAAATTAAAGGCCTAAAATATGATTTTTCAAATGCGGTCTAATTAGGACTCGAGACCACTTCCGTTGAGTTCGGATCGACGTTGCGAATTAAAATAAGTATAAATATTGCTATATTTGGAGATCGGGTGATCCGATGGCCAACTATCTCGAAATGCATGAAATTATCATCTCACAGCGCTACCTCAGATAGCATGAAATTTATACCATCGAGTCCAAAAAATAAGGTGATGTGTGCAGACGAGTTTGTTGCAATCGGATGCGTCGTGTGATCATACGAGCTCGAAACGAATGATGGTTTATTTGAGAAATCAAACAAATAATAATATAATATTATATAACTAAACCCTATCTAAACCCTCTCTCAAAAACACTTTTACTCTTCCATTCCAGTAAACAAAAATATAGACGCTGCTCTTTAAATCAACTCAAAAATCAAAATCGGGAGATCCGCTCAACGATAAATCACAAACCAGATTCATTTAGATCATTGTGAGGTGAGCTTCGTGTCTATTTAAAGATTGAAGTGTACAACATTGATTGGAGAGATCGGCTTGGTGTTGGACTAGGATTTAACATTGGCGAGGCTTGGGGATGCGAGAGGAAAATCAAAGATCGCTATGGCGTTGCTCATATCGAGGAGCACCTTTCTTTGAAGTTGCGGCATTTTCGATCATCTATGGCGATTCCATGACCTCGGCTTGGTCAAGAGAGGAGTTGGGCGATGCGTCTTGATTGGAGGCATTGGAGTCAAAGATTTCGATGTCCTAGGTCGGGAATTCGATGAGAAGAGCAACGGTGAAGACGACACTCGATTTCATGGACCAAAGCTCTGTATCATCATGGAAAAGTGCACAAGTGGATGGGTTATAGTGTACACGTGCATGTCGTCAAGAAAGAAGAAGGATTACTGAGATAAGCAAAGTTGATTAGTTTAATTAATTATCTAGTTAAGTTATTCAATAGTCATTTAATCTCGATTCTTATAAAATCCATATCTTCTGCATATGAGGTCCGTTTTGAACATGGTTTCTTGCGTTGCGCTCGTGATGAGGAGCTCTGTGACTTGGCGTTGAATTGGTCAGCTTTTGCTGAGGTGAGTGATATTATTTCTCACCATACTATAATTGTTAATATAGTATAAAAATGATGTCTAATATTAAAATGTGATTTTAATATATTTAAACATATACATGATTTTTATAAAAGAAATTAAAATTACTTTAAATGGTTTTAAATCGAATATCACATTTTTCCTATTGACATGCTATTTTTAGGAAATTGCTAAATTTAGACTACTTTTGATATGAATTCCACATTGGTTGACATATGTATTTTATATATGCTATGTGCATGCTATATTGGTTGTTTGTATGCTATGATGGTTGCATCTATGTTTGCTTATGTGGTTGAAAATGCTCATCGAAGCGAACTAGTTGTAGGAAACCATGAAACTTGACTTCGTCTGATAGACTCTAGAGTGTTTGGAGTCATATCATTGCATAGGTAATGCATGAGGATCGAAGTGTTGAGCATCGCGATGAAATTGGCTGATGTTGTTATGCTGAAGGAGCAAAAGGTTTCGGTTCGGTGGAGCTTGGTCCAACATATGGTGGTTCGGTGGTTGGCTCCATAAAGTAGAAGTACTGGTTTGGATTCAGCTGGCTTGGAAATGGAAGACCAAACAGAAAATCCGGTTCAGTAGGTACTTGGTTCGGCTAGTGAAGAACCGAACAGGAAACCTTGTCCGGTAGTTGTTGGTTCGGTGTTTGGGAGCCAAATAAAAAAGTTGTTTGGTTTTGCTTCTATTCAGTGTGAGCGTGGTTTCAACCTGAACAAAGGGATGCTGAACAGAACTTGGAGGGAAGCTTTTAGGGTGTCGACTTCGGGGCAAGACGTGGGTTTGCTTGGTGGTATCGGGAGTTGGTTCGAAGTAAGGATAAGGGACCCCGAGGATGACTCTAGATGAATTAAGAATGGTGACCAACGAAGTACGACAACTTCAATGACTCAATGTGGCGAGTGACTATAGCATCTGGTAATGGACCGAAAGGACGAATTCTGTGTGATAGATCATAGAGTAGAACATGAGGCTGTGATGCTCGTGAGTAAGACGGGGTAGTCTGCGTGCACCTTGGGTAGTCTGCATTTACCCATGTGTTTTGATGTCTGCGTATGTCCTGTCCTTTGCCGTCTACGTGGGCATGAGTTAAGCATCTATGAGGTAGTACTACTATCGTTACATCGCAATGGGATTGAAGGATAACTCTATGGTTGTGATGCTCATTAGTGGGACAGGGTAGTCTATGTGTACCCATATTTTTGATGTCTGCGTGTGTCCGGTCCCTAGCCATCTGTATGGGCAATAAGTTGAGCACCTATGAGAGTTATTGTACATATGAAGCACTTGAGTGATAGATGTGAGGTTGTTTGATGGATGTCGTGTTTACTATGTGCTTGATATGTTGTGTGACACCCATAAACCCCATATTTCACTTGTGATATAGATTAGCATATACTTGCTTATATGCTAACTCTTTGGATGTAGGGACATGTCGGGTATGGTTCATATACCCTTTTTAACAACCCGCATATTTTACAATTATCTATTTAAATGTTTTATTTAAATATGTAATCGTTAATCGGATTAAAGTCCGAAAAGCTACTTTTTGCAAACAGTCGAATTGGGACTTGAGACCACCCCCATTGAGTTCAAAATGACGTTTGCGACCTTTTTGAGTATAAACTTCGATATGTTTGGAGTTAGTAGAATTTTGCTACTTTTTCACTTTGGACTTTGGGTTTGGTTCAGCCCATTTTCCCAATTCTGGTTTCATTAACTCAAGCTCCACTCCCCTCTCTTCTTCACTTTATTTCATTTCTTCAAAACACTCTAGCAAAACTGAAAATGGTGGTGGAGATGGGAAATTAAAATCCTAAACCCTAGTTCCTTTAGCAAATCCAAGTTTTGGCTCCAAATTCAAAGAGAAACTATTGGTAAGTATCTCCATCTTCTTCTCCAACTCATTCTCTCTTTGATTTCAGAAATTTCCTAAACCTAACTTAGGAATTGTTCTTCTTTTGAGCTTAGATTCAAGCTTCTAGAGTTGAAGTGGTTGATTGGTTGATCTTCCTTTGCTTTCAAGCTTCTCATTCATTGTTTTCGGGTTCAAAGGTGAGATTTTTATCTCACATCTATGACTATAACTATCTTTGATGATAGGTATGAATTCCTAACACTATTTCATGTTCAATTGCTTTTGGTTTGAATTGATTTGGCGAACATTTCAATTTTTGGTGTTTTGAAGTCAAAACTTTGAAAATCCTTGCTTTGATTTGTGAACATGTTTTCGGTTGAGAATTGGAGAGCATATAGGGCCGGATTGTCGATTGGCAAAAGCCCCAAAGTCCATTGCTCGATCGGGTGCAAGTGTGAGAGTTTGCACTCCCACTTGGCTGAAAAACAAGCGTCACCAGACGTCTGCAGGTAGGCTCAGACGTCTGGGGTCTGTTTCAGCGAACTTCCTGAAACTTGCTGCAGACGTCTGAGCATATACCCCAGACGTCTGGAGTATGTATTTCCCGAATTCCAACAGATTTCTTATATATATTGTTTTGATTTCCAACCTTTATCGATTCGAGGTTATCCGATTTGTCGTTATCATTTATTATCTTCATTGATGACTTCTTCTTCGGGATTTTTGAGAATGTCCATTTTAATGGAATTAGTATCGATTTCTTTGGATTTGATTCACGTCTTCGAACGTGGATTTTGGTGATTGATTGTTTCTACAACCATTTCTGTGATTTGTCACTTTAAAAATATAAAGGTTTTCTGTACTAGTAGTAAATATTCAAACTCTTTTACAAAGATGATTTCAACTCTATTTTAAACATAAAGCTTGTTTTCAAAACCGTTTTCTAATCTATTAGTATACACAAACTTTTACCTCATGAGAAAATATAATTAAACGGCTTAGCAAAACAAGTGGTATGAAACACTTGCGTTTACTTCGTCGGTTAATTTTTGGACTTGTTCGATTGAAAATCTTGTGACAATTTTCGAGTGGAAATCTACAATTTGTTCGTAAATATTTAAGTTAAGCTAGTGGTTATGGGACATGAAGCTAAACTCTTATATTTACTGGCTTAGTGTAATCGACACTTTTATTGATCAATGATGATCATTTTGTGATTTAGACTAGCGATGTGCGATGTCTATTTGTCTGCGAGGGAGACTAAACCCTGTTTCTGTGGAACTTCGGTCCAATTTGGCGGGGTAGCGACCCGTGGTCTTCAGACCGTTTATGGAGCTTCGGCTCAATTTTTAATGGTTAGCGACCATGGAATAGCGTTCCATTTGTGATACACGTGTTGGTGAGTTTTCATGCTCCCGTTTATGATAGGCCTCCCCCTTTTTGTGATTTCTAGATTTCTGATTGATGATTTCTAGAATTTGTGTTTCACCAACTTTTGTGATTGGCATTAATATGTTTGTCAACATTTGTAGTTGGTGAATAAAATAAAGAATATGATATTCTTTTTGGTGCTTTGAGATTTTGAGATATTTTATGATTTTGTTGTTGATTAAATCATATTTGTTCTAATATGAAATTATTGTTATCATACATTCTTATATCATCCCTGCTTATATCTCATTCCTTTATCTGATATTTTTAGCTAGACTGATCCGTTTATTATTTTCTTATTAAATAATACTCGGGTCAGACCGAGATGTTACAAGTGCTTCTGCTTGACTCCTTATTTGGATCATCTTCTGATTTTTCCCTAACTACAGAATAGTTGTAGTTTTTGTTGTTATACATTCGAGATATAGACTCCGTGATGTATGCTTATTCTTTTGTCTATCACTTGTATCTATTCTTTTGTGATATTGTGGATCTTATTTGACCACTACTCTGATGTACACATTTTTGTGTTATATATTCATATCTGTTTCCGCCTTTGCGATATGAATGTCTGTGACTGATTTTTGTTATGTTTATTTCTATATTTGTTTCCGAAGGCCCACTTAGCCACTGTGAGGTAGCTTTGAGTTTGTATCGGTATGTCGGATTTCCTCTTTAAATGAAATGCATGTTTTACTATCTGATATATCGGTGCTCGCACAAGGCAATTACACAGATGGTCGCTCCTCAACAGCCTTATTCTTCGCGCTAGTTGACGGCATTACTCCGTAGTGTCCTTGGTTAGCATGACCATAGAGGTGGGGCGTCACAGCTTGGTGAATCAAACTCTTGAAGATCTTCTTCGTGCATGTATTTTGGATTTTGGTGGAAGTTGGGAAGATCATATTTCTCTTGTTCAATTTTCCTATAACAATAGCTTCCAATCTAGTATTGGTACGGGACCTTTCGAGGCACTATACGGAAGGCCATGCCGATCTCCTTCATGTTGGCTTGAAGCCGGTGAGAAGCTGGTTTTAGGTCCTGATTTTATCCGTGATGCCACAGAAAAGATCGACCTTATTCGTCATCGGATGAAAGAAGCTCAAAGTAGACAAAAATCCTATGCCGATAATCGAAGAAGGAAATTAGAATTTTCTATGGGAGATTTTGTGTTTATTCGTGTTTCACCTATGAAGGGTGTTGTGAGTTTCAGTCGATCGGGAAAATTAGCACCTCGATATATTGGCCCATTTCCCATCACCGAACGCATTGGTTCTGTGGCTTATCGCCTTTCATCACCGGCTCAATTTTCTGCTATTCATGACGTGTTTCACGTTTCTCAACTTCGGAAATACCTTCGAAATTCTGATTTTATTCTTGAGCCCGGTGTTGTTGAAGAAATTGAAGTTTCGCCTAATTTAACCTTTGAGCAACATCCTATTCGTGTTATTGCTTCGGAGGTTAAACGCCTTCGTAATAAAGATGTCCCGCTTGTGAAAGTTCAATGGTCCTCAAATCCTAAGGATTGCTCTTGGGAATCTAGAGAATTCATCGAGCGAACACATCCGGACTTACTCTCTTGAGCTCTTTGAGGTGAACTTCTTATTTCAAAATTTCTTCTTTTTGTGTTAATATGCTTTTATGGTTGTTACTTATTGTTCAAATATTTCTTATGATTGCGAGGACGCAATTTCTTTAAGGGGGGAGTCTGTAACAACCCGCATATTTTACAATTATCTATTTAAATGTTTTATTTAAATATGTAATCGTTAATCGGATTAAAGTCCGAAAAGCTACTTTTTGCAAACAGTCGAATTGGGACTCGAGACCACCCCCATTGAGTTCAAAATAACGTTTGCGACCTTTTTGAGTATAAACTTCGATATGTTTGGAGTTAGTAGAATTTTGCTACTTTTTCACTTTGGACTTTGGGTTTGGTTCAGCCCATTTGACCAATTCTGGTTTCATTAACTCAAGCTCCACTCCCCTCTCCTCTTCACTTTATTTCATTTCTTCAAAACACTCTAGCAAAACTGAAAATGGTGGTGGAGATGGGAAATTAAAATCCTAAACCCTAGTTCCTTTAGCAAATCCAAGTTTTGGCTCCAAATTCAAAGAGAAACTATTGGTAAGTATCTCCATCGTCTTCTCCAACTCATTCTCTCTTTGATTTAAGAAATTTCCTAAACCTAACTTAGGAATTGTTTTTCTTTTGAGCTTAGATTCAAGCTTCTAGAGTTGAAGTGGTTGATTGGTTGATCTTCCTTTGCTTTCAAGCTTCTCAATCATTGTTTTCGGGTTCAAAGGTGAGATTTTTATCTCACATCTATGAATATAACTATCTTTGATGATAGGTATGAATTCCTAACACTATTTCATGTTCAATTGCTTTTGGTTTGAATTGATTTGGCGAACATTTCAATTTTTGGTGTTTTGAAGTCAAAACTTTGAAAATCCTTGCTTTGATTTGTGAACATGTTTTCGGTTGAGAATCAGAGAGCCTATAGGGCCGAATTGTCGATTGGCAAAAGCCCCAAAGTCCATTGCTCGATCGGGTGCAAGTGTGAGAGTTTGCACTCCCACTTGGCTGAAAAACAAGCGTCACCAGACGTCTGCAGGTAGGCTCAGACGTCTGGGGTCTGTTTCAGCGAACTTCCTGAAACTTGCTGCAGACGTCTGAGCATATACCCTAGACGTCTGGAGTATGTATTTCCCGAATTCCAACAGATTTCTTATATATATTGTTTTGATTTCCAACCTTTATCGATTCGAGGTTATCCGATTTGTCGTTATCATTTATTATCTTCATTGATGACTTCTTCTTCGGGATTTTTGAGAATGTCCATTTTAATGGAATTAGTATCGATTTCTTTGGATTTGATTCACGTCTTCGAACGTAGATTTTGGTGATTGATTGTTTCTACAACCATTTCTGTGATTTGTCACTTTAAAAATATAAAGGTTTTCTGTACTAGTAGTAAATATTCAAACTCTTTTACAAAGATGATTTCAACTCTATTTTAAACATAAAGCTTGTTTTCAAAACCGTTTTCTAATCTATTAGTATACACAAACTTTTACCTCATGAGAAAATATAATTAAACGGCTTAGCAAAACAAGTGGTATGAAACGCTTGTGTTTACTTCGTCGGTTAATTTTTGGACTTGTTCGATTGAAAATCTTGTGACAATTTTCGAGTGGAAATCTACAATTTGTTCGTAAATATTTAAGTTAAGCTAGTGGTTATGGGACATGAAGCTAAACTCTTATATTTACTGGCTTAGTGTAATCGACACTTTTATTGATCAATGATGATCATTTTGTGATTTAGACTAGCGATGTGCGAGGTCTATTTGTCTGCGAGGGAGACTAAACCCCGTTTCTGTGGAACTTCGGTTCAATTTGGCGGGGTAGCGACCCGTGGTCTTCGGACCTTTTATGGAGCTTCGGCTCAATTTTTATTGGTTAGCGACCATGGAATAGCGTTCCATTTGTGATACACGTGTTGGTGAGTTTTCATGCTCCCGTTTATGATAGGCCTCCCCCTTTTTGTGTTTCTAGATTTCTGATTGATGATTTCTAGAATTTGTGTTTAACCAACTTTTGTGATTGGCATTAATATGTTAGTCAATATTTATAGTTGGTGAATAAAATAAAGAATACGATATTCTTTTTGGTGCTTTGAGATGTTGAGATATTTTATGATTTTGTTGTTGATTAAATCATATTTGTTCTAATATGAAATTATTGTTATCATACGTTCTTATATCATCCCTGCTTATATCTCATTCCTTTATCTGATATTTTTAGCTAGACTGATCCGTTTATTATTTTCTTATTAAATAATACTCAGGTCAGACCGAGATGTTACAGGTGCTTCTGCTTGGCACCTTATTTGGATCATCTTCTGATTTTTCCCTAACTACGGAATAGTTGTAGTTTTTGTTGTTATACATTCGAGATATAGACTCCATGATGTATGCTTATTCTTTTGTCTATCACTTGTATCTATTCTTTTATGATATTGTGGATCTTATTTGACCACTACTCTGATGTACACATTTTTGTGTTATATATTCATATCTGTTTCCGCCTTTGTGATATGAATGTCTGTGACTGATTTGTGTTATGTTTATTTCTATATTTGTTTCCGAAGGCCCACTTAGCCACTGTGTGGTAGCTTTGAGTTTGTATCGGTATGTCGGATTTCCTCTTTAAATGAAATGCATGTTTTACTATCTGACATATCGGTGCTCGCACAAGGCAATTACACAGATGGTCGCTCCTCAACAGCCTTATTCTTCGCGCTAGTTAACGGCATTACTCCGTAGTGTCCTTGGTTAGTGTGACCAAAGAGGTGGGGCGTCACACCCTTTGTTTCATATACTATATTGACTTTTATAATACTTTGAGATTGTTTATTACTCACACTAGACTGTTGTATAACTCAGGGATTTTATGCTTTACTTCTTATTACCTTGGGTACTCTTAAATGAGTAGACTAGATAGTACGTATAAGCAGCACATTGAGTGTGCAAATAGACTAGCAGGCGGCAATGTTTTCTCATATTTATATTTTGTCTTTATTATTGCATATTCCGCTATGTGACACTATGGAGCTTGACAGTGTTGACTTACTATTATTAGAGACAGTTTATCAGCTGAGTTTATTTATCTGTTGTGTAAACTCCATTACTATTTTTATAACTGTATGATCCTATGCATTCTGATTATGTGGTTCATATAGTTATTATTGTCTTGACTGTTTTATATCTATGATGACTATTATATTTTATTTGATACGGCGTGAGATATATGACAGGTTTGATGATTTTTTGATATTTTCTCCATTTTCTTTTCTTCTATTTCTCTTCTTTACTTCTTTTCTTTCCCTTGACAATCGTCCTACATCGGTCAGATGCTCTAGAAATGCACTATTAGATTATATGACCAAAGAAGATGTGGGGTGATCATTACATTTGGTATCAGAGCCAAGGTTACATGATTAACCTGAGTTGATACCGTGGTCTAGTAGAGATAGAGAAGGGGTTATCACCCTAGACTAGATCGAGAGTATATATGTAACAACCCTGGTTTTGGCGATTACCTATAAATATTAAATTAAAACTATATATTTACAGGTAATCGCCAAAACCAGGGTTGTTACAATATATACACGAGAGAGTGTGTATTGGTTATATGTTTTGGTTTTTAAGACTATATAGTGGTATATATAGTATGTAAGTTGTATTGCATGGACGAGCACTATTGATGCAGTTTTCTCTATGAGGGACTGATCATCCTTAATAGATTAAGAATGATATGACATACAAGAAACGCTGTTATCAACTCCTTCTTCGAAGTTGAGAAGTGGGCAGGATTGGGAGCCACTAACCTCAATTTATGGAATATGTTCGCAAAGATGGTGTGAATTACTATCTGGAATGTCTAAGTTATTCAAATGGATATGGTGCTCAAGTGAAAACACCTAGGGTCAATTTTGCCGAGCTTTGTAAAGACTATGTGAGTCTAGGAGGCAAACCGTTCCTTTGAACGGAGTCGGCTATTGAGGTGCAAGATGGAATGGATACTTGCGAAAGGATCTTTGATGACATTGAGTTAGATGATGCAATAAGGTAGAAATTGACCTCTAAATGGCTCCAGTGACGAACAATGAACTGGTGGGGTGACCTTCTAGCTTTGATTCTCTAGGATCATTTTACATGGGATCAGTTCATCGTTCGCATCGGAGAAAAATTTATCTCGACTTTCCAAATGTCAGTGTTGGTTAGGGAGTTCTCCGGTTTGAAGTGAGGCGATACATCTGTGTCAGAGTATGTGGCCGAATTCAACGTGCTGTCGAAGTATAGTCTATCTTCTATGGGTACTCCACTCGAAAAGAATGGAAAGTTTATCGCTGGGTTGAGCGATCATCTTGGGAAGCCATTGATTGGTCATATTGACGAGGGCTTCGAGGAGCTGATCGAGAAGGCTTTACGACTTGAGAGCCTGTACCCAGTGTAGAAGGACTATCTCGAACTAGCTGAGCATGGACAAACTGTGGAAGCATATGCATTGAATACCGTTTCGATTTCGTTAAGTGCTCCATCGACGAAAGAGAAGGGAATGGGCATTACCATCTAGGGTATGCTTTTTACTTCTGGTATTTCCATACGTGTTTTATTCGATGTCGAGGTTTCATATTCCTTCATATCTAGTGCGTTGATAGATAGATTAGGATTGAAACCCGAGATAGTTAACCGATCTTTAAATTATGATGAACCTTGTTGGGGGCTCAGCCAGCCTAAATATGTTTTATCTAGAATTAGCTTTATCGAGTCATGGATATTTGTTTGTTTGTTTGTTATTGGTTTGTTTTGGGTTAATTAGGTTCGATATTACAGTCTAGAAACGGACTGGCTGAAGAGGTGCAAAATAGTGGTGGATTGTGAGAGGCTATTGGTGGACGATAGAGACGGGCAATGAGCAGAAGGTATTGTTCGGCTGCCCACTCGATGATGAGGTGATGGTTAGCATTCTTTATTCACTTGATATCCCACACGATGAGTTGTCATATGTGCCTATAGCTAGAGAGTAGTTGGACACATTCGATGAGGTGACCGGATTACCACCATATACGGATTGAGTTCCATATCGATCTGGTTAGAGGTGTTAGACCAGTAGTTATGTCTTTGAGGTATATGATGCCCAAAGAGCAGAGGAAATAAAAAGTGCAAGCAGATGACCTATTGAGGTAAGGGCTCATCTTTAAGAGCATATTTGAGTAGGATACCCTATAGTGTTCACCACTAAGGTGGATGGCTCTTTGAGGTTGTATGTTGATTACTATGAGCTGAATGAGATGACGAACAAGTATCCGCTCCCGCTTATTGATGATTTGTTTGATCAGCTCTATGGTGTGAGGGTGTCCTCTTAGTTGGACTTTGCAATGAAGTTTCAACTGCTAAGAATAGTTAGAGAGTGTGCCGATCATAGTGTTTTGTATGGTGCTTTGATTTTTGATTGGTTAGTTATGTTGTAGGGCTAACCAATGAGTCAGCATAATTTGTTGATCTCATGAACCGTGTTTCGAGGGATCACTTGAGGAAGTCTGTGCATGTGCTCGTTGATGATACTTTCATCTACTCATGGATGAAAGAGGAGCACAAGACATGGTTGATGATTGTATTGGAGGTGTTGAGAAAACACCGATTGATTGTGAGATTTTCGATAGTATACACATGCTTATGGTATTTGACTAGGTACGGTATTGGTATCGAAAGGTAAGGTTGTTACATATGCTAGTCAACAACTGAAACTGCACGAGAGAAAGTATCCGACTCATGATTTGGAGTTAGAGGTGATGTGTTTGCTTTGAAGATTTGGAGGCTCTATTTATTATGAGAGAGGTTCGGGTTGTTCACTGGTCCCACATCATTGAAGCGTCTCTTCTCCAAGAAGAATCTTAACCTTTACAAGCAACGATGGTTAGAGTGCTTGGCCTCCTACAACTTTAACATTTCCTATGCGTCCATAAGGGAAATGCAGTTGTTGATGATTTGAGTAGAAGACATGCCAATGGGGAGAAATATTCCTAGAATGGACATTGCTTGAGTTTATTGCTGGTTATGACTTCAGAACTCAATGTGAGCTACGGCTAAAGATGATGCCTAGTTTGACTATTATACCTACTTGGATTTAGCGGATCGGTAATAGTTAGAGGCGTGAAGCTAGACTAGCGAAGACCATGGCTAAATTAGAGGAACGAGTAGTGTCTGTAGAGGTGATAAAGTGCGGATTTAACCATGACGGTTAGCTCCGTAAGGATAAGATATTATTTGTTCCCGTGTCAATGGGTTGAGGAATGAGGTGCCATGAGAGTGCACTCATTCGAGATTGACTATATATCCCGAGACAATAAAATGCACCAAGACACGAGAAAGACATTTTATTAGGAAGGGACGAAGAAGGACGTCTAGACATTCATTTCGAGATGAATGAATTATCAGCTAGTAAATGCTAAACAGAAGATGCAAAGTGGTTACTACAACCGCTTGAGATTCCCAGGTGGAAATGGGAATAGATATTGATGGACTTCATCTATGAAATGCCAAGGAACGGAAGAGAATACGATAGCATTTTAATTACAGTCGATAGAGTGACAAAGAATTCTAAGTTTATATTCTTTAAGTCTAGTAGAACGACATCCAAATTTGTCGTGTTATATGTGGAATGGATAGTGTGATTCCATTGTGTGTTTGAGAGCATTGTAAGTGGCCGAAACTCATTGTTCAGTGGTGGAATTTGGAAGAACTTATAAGAGGCATTTGGAAATTTGGCATCGAGTCGACTAAATGATATCAAGACTGAACCAGGAACTTCAATACCTTATAGGCCTATTCTCACCGATAGACATGATACGAAATAGATATGATGGAAGGCAGTGGATTAGTAAAGGTTCGGTAGAATGAAAGTGAAGGCGATAACATATGGGAGACTAAGAAGAGCATGAGGACGGCTTATCCGGATCTCTTCAATTGATAAGGTTTCATTTTTTCGTCGGCTTTCATATTGGATATCAGATTTGATGTCTTATATCAGATAGTTTAGTGTCCTGCATGCTAGGATAGGCATCAATGTTACTTTTTGATGTTTGATCTTATATGTGCATGTTTGATGTCTGATTGTTGGAATTTGATATGATAGCTTATGCTTATATGGTTTTTAGGCATGCGGATAGCTTTGTTTTGAAATAGCATATTTATTTGAGATGATTGCCATATATACTATTTAGTATGCTTAAATACATGACGATGTTGCAATTATGTTTAATTCTCTTTGTTGAATACATATTCAGGTACATAGAAGCAAGTGTTGGCTATTTGGATGCTTACTTGCTTTTATTCGCATCTAAATGGTATCTCTTGCTATAAAAGAGGTATGTAACATCTGTAGTGTCAATTTGGATATATATGCTTGGTTGTCCTCGAAAATGAGATGCCTCAGATATGAGATGCCTGAAATATGAGATTTATATATATCTATGTTGTGTTGGGATTTTCCCGAACCTAGCCCCGCAAAGGAGGTGTTGTTGAATTTTTATGAAACATAAGGGGCTTTAAAATCCTATGGGTTAGGAGGCATTTTCCGTACGTTGGTGATTTCGTAGGAATTTTGAGGACGAAATCTTTTAAGGAGGAGGGAGTATAATGACCCATATTTCTAACAATAGGATATTTAAATGATCAGTTTAATATTGAATCGTTAATTAACTAAAGACTCAAAATATGATTTTTCACTTGCAGTCGAATTAGGACTCGTGACCACTTCTATTGAGTTTAAATTGATGTTTCAAATTAAAACGAGTATAAATATCATGATATTTGGAGATCGGGTGATCCGATGGCCAAAATGATCTTGCGGTGCATGAAATTATCATTCCAGAGCGCTGCCTCGGATAGCGGCAATATTTATACCATTGGGACTAGAAAAATAAGGATGATGTCCGCAGATCGGACGCGTCGTGTGATCGTATGAGCTCGAAACGTACAATGGTTTATTTGAGAAATCAAATAAATAATAATATAATATTATATAACTAAACCCTATCTTAACCCTCTCTCAAAAACCCTTTTACTATTCTATTACAGTAAACGAAAACATGGCCGCCCCTCTCTAAACCAACTCTAAAATCAAAATCTGGAGATTCGCTCAATGATAAATCATAAAACTAGATTCATTGAGATCGTGGCAAGGAGAGCTTTGCATCCATATGAAGATTGAACTAGATGTAGGAACCGTGGAACTTGACTTCGACAGAAAGACTCTAGAGTGTTTGGAGTCGTATCTTTGTGTAGGCGATACATAAGGGTTGAAGTGTTGAGCGTAGCGATGGAATTGGCATGATGTTTTTGTGCTAATGGAGCTAAAGATTTCGTGTGGTGGAGCTTGGTTCGGCATATGGTGGTCTGGTGGTTGGCTTCAGGAAGGAGAAGTGCTGGTTCAAATTCGGCTAGCTCGGCAGTGGAAGACCGAACAAGAAATCCTGTTTGGTAGGAGCTTGGTTCGACTAGTGAAGGACTGGATAGGAAACCCTATCCGAAAGTTGTTGGTTCAGTGTTGGGGAGCCGAACAGCAAATGGTGCTATGTGTTCCTTCTATTCGGTGTGAGCATGTTTTCAGGCGGAATAGAAGGATGCCAAATAGAACTTGGAGGGAAGCTTTTGGGGTGTTGGCTTCGGGGCAAGAGGTGGGGTTGCATGGTGGTCTGGGCAGTTGGATCAGGGTAAGGATGGAGGACTCCAATGATGACTCTAGATGACTTTAGGATGGCGACTAACGAAGTGTGAGGACTTTGACGACTCGATGTGGCGAGTGAGTATAACATCTAGTGATGAACTTAAGAATGAGTTCTGCATGATAGCTTGTAATGACCCGTACTTCCATAATACAAAAAGAAAAAGAAAACGAAGACAGAATAAAATCTCACACGAATGGAATAACATATATTATTTTAATAATCTTTACAGCGGAAAAACTTTTAAATACATATATCAGAGTTTATCCTAAGCTCAACTTGGACAGTTATAAATACATGTCCTTACAAATGCTAAAAAACAACAAACACAGCGGAAAGTAAATTACATGCATACGCTGATGAAGATCTCCAACTCCCCTCTGGAAACTCCATGCATCTTCAGCTAATCCTGAAACTACTCGGATCTGACCCGAGTATTAAAAATACCTGGATTAGTCTAGCAAACCAGCGTGATAAATGCAAATCATAAATATATATGACAGTGTCATAGATCGACTTTGATGTCAAACAAAACCTTTGAAAATAAGAGTATCTCATAAGACCACGCTGCATATAAACATGGATGGGTTTTTACCTTATGATAACTAAAACATTTTTATCAAATCATTTGATGTTATTTCTAATGACATTGCTTTGAAAATCCTTTCATATAACATATTAAAATAGTCAGAATTGTCACATTGTTTAAATCCAATGACATATTAAGGTATACAATCAAGTCCATAATGGCAGACATTAGACATTGGATTCTAACAATGACAAGGTAAGGGACTACCTTTCGTATAGTGCATCTCTAGAGGGATGAACCGAGGCACAACCCCGCTACCCTTTACCAATACAGAATCGGTCTACCTCTACCATAGATAGTACCAAATATGTCATCACCCCGGTCATTCCTGACCTATCCATGGTCACAGCATACACAACAAGCCGGATATACAGAGGAAAATCTAGAAAGGTGATGATCATCACCTAACGAATCGACCCACATAGCCCTACCACATCTACCCTGTTTTTGCCATTATCGATGTGTAAGGCTTGAGGTAACATTTTACCTTTCTCAAAACATTAAATTCCATTTCGAATGACACATTGCCATTTTCGACGACACACTAATTGGTTTCCACAAAAGTACAACCCTCAAGTTCATACGCCTCAGGAAAGGATGTTAAGTATAGGAGGGTTTACCTCCTACACCTCCAAATAAATGTACATTTGTAAAATCCAATGCACGTGGTTTTAGAAATGCAATGTCAGACACTCATCCATACAAGTTGTCAAGGAACAAGACAAACCAAAATCCTACTACAACCTGTTTGGGAATCACCCCTAGAATTAGTAGCGAGTAGTCGTCGCATTGAAGATTTCATAATGAAGGTACTACCACCCTTATATGTATAATATGGGAATCACGAGGTTAGCGGCAAGCAACCATATATTATGAAGATCTCCATCTACAAAATCATTGTCTTCAATGTGTCTTCACTTTCGAACACGTATATAGGTTCGAAGTGGTTTTTGGATAAGAATCACCCAAATCTGATCCTGGTCTCTTCGAACCAATTATCGATAAAAAAATGTGTATATGTGTATATAGAAATGTTAAGCCTCTTTTGTTAAATCATTTTGGTTAATTAAATCCTCTTTTAACTTTTAGAAATCTTCAAATCACTTTTCTTTAAATTACTTAGGAAAATATTTCCATATTCCTTTGTTAGTATAATTCCAATCTTAATGGAGATTTCATATTTCCAAAACAAATCTTTAACGGGTTAAAAACAATGTTATTACTTTATTATAACAATGCCATTCATAAATATATCCCTTTATTTATGAAACACCATTTATAAATCCATCACTTTATTTAGAAAATATGATTGTATAAAGCCTTACTTTTATCTTAGAAAAATGTGATCCGAGTAAATCAAATTTACTATCCCCTCCGTGAGCATGCAACTGGTTTCTCAAACTCCAGCATAAAAAATACCCCTCTGTCACCCATAAGGTGGTCAAGTTATTTGGTTGACTCTAAACCTTTAAAATACTTGTATAATTATTTGAAAAACATTTTCAAAAGATTCGGGAAGGGAAATCCAAGTTTAAATCATTCATTCAAAAATTGCCAAATTTAGTTGTTAAATTTCTGGTGAACAGTGATTTTAAAGCGTTGTAGATCAAAATACCTATTCCATTATATATATGTCCATTTTTATAACTCAAATCCCTTTTAAAACATTTTAACATATTTACGAAATTTATTTCATAGTTTTAATGATTAAAGATATCCACTTTTGAAGTGTTGACAACTATATTTTACGACTGCCAAAACGCGACGATTTTGAAAACTTGATTTGGACATATCTCAAATTTTACTAAACGAAATCTTGATTTTTCTTTTTCATTTGAAAACCATACCCACCTGGGTTCGGAAAATTCTTATTTCAAATAATTTCAACTTATATTTTATCCTACACATCCGTTTAACTTTTCAGGTATCGAAATCACGAACTGCCGAAACGCGATGGATTATTTTTCACCTTTTAGTCAAATTTTATAAAACTTGTTTGAAACACTTTTAAATCATTGTAGTAACATAATAAAATATTAACCAATTTAAAACAATATTTTACCATTTTACTTATTAAAAATCTATTTTACTTCTTTTCACATATTATAATATTATATTATTATAATATTCATTTTTCCAACCTTTTTAATTCAAAATCCTTCATTTTAAATGATATGATATCTCTATATCATTCTCCACCTTTTTAAACTATTTTTCTTCCATAAGTGAAACCATAGATTTTATTTTCCAAATAATTTCAAAACTCCACTTTTCCAATTCCTTTCTTTTTAAAACAAATTCCAAATATATTTCAAAACTCAACCTTTTCATTTCTTTCCTTTTCCGAAGTAAATTCCAATATTATAAAATGACATTTCTTTTGGTTTTAAAAACAAAGATGCTTAACATATGTTGTATACATATTATTTTTGGATATAATGTGAATAATTTTTCATAAGATATGCATTGTTAGTTCACATTTCTATCATTTCTCATCATATACGATTTTCAACTTATAAATCATAATAATCATATCTATCACAACCAAACTTTTATATAATCAACCAATCATCATCCAAATATAATTAACAACCATATAAGCAATCATTTTAGCATACGATCAAGGGTATAATTTTAAGTAGTTAATGTCTATTATTATTACTAATAGCAAGCAATATGAAGTGATTATTAAGTAATATAAACAAGTGATTATCAAGTGATTCAATGTGAGATTAACTCACTTTTAATCAATCCAAACTCTTCCTACCAACATTCAATCATTTCAAAACTTCTACTAACACCTCCTACTCAAAAAAAATATCACCAAAATCACCCATCCTCTTCCATTTGCTCACGCTCATGCCTTGTTCCTCCTTCCCTGCACACGCCCTAAACCACTACCTCCTCCTTACTCACAGTAGCCTAGCCTCCTCTACCCACCATACTCACGTCATAGCCACCGCCTTCCTCCTCCAAAACCCACGGCCATAGAAGAGAAGTCATGAAGAGGTCAAGAGACAGGAGCGAAGACCTTATGTTTAGAAGTGAATTTGGTATAGAGAATGAAGTGGAACCTCTCACCTATTTATAGGCTTAGGAAATGTGTGGATAAGTGTTCAAAACCGCTTCCTTAACCACTAAGGGAAAGGACTTCCAAGCCATGAAACAAGCCAGAAACATGCTTCTTAAAACAGGGTCTTTAAAGTGCTCCTTAATCCATGCCTTGTTTTAAGGAATTTTGTTTCCTCTAATTAATCTTTCTTACTTTAATTAATATATGGTTAACTTATGTATTATTAACTTGTTATATATGCATATGTTACTATATAAGTAGCAACATATTTTTCAACAACCTAGAATTTCAGTCATTTGATTTTGAAATATTTAATTTATTTTAAAATATTGAAATATTGGTTTTACGAGTAAAACAACTCAAATTTCAAATATAGGGATTTATTTGAATATGTGAATTGGAAAATAATAATTGAATCTTGGATTTAATTTAGGTAAAAAATGATTACAAAGCTTATTTAAATTTTGTTTGAATAAGAATGGTAATAATAAAGTTTTAATTTAGATTTAAAAGTGATTAATTTGGTTTTTATAATAGAGTCGGCGACTCGAAGTAAGAACCGAAGTCGAAATTTTCCAATCTTCTAACGTTAATAACTTTTGCATACGAGCTCGGATTCACGCGCGGTTTTCTCCGTTGGGATCGTATCGGAATTCTGGACATTATAGAGCTAGTTTAGTTGAATTCTAGGACTATTGAATTTTGGGCCTTATTTTGGATTTCAAATCAATTTGAAATCAAAGGTGAGTGTTCTAACCCACTCACAATTACTAAACTATCTTATGTTAGTTAAATTTAATTTATGATGTGATTTGAAATTAATTGATTGATGTTTGGTATGTTTAAATTGTCATTCTAGTTATATTTAAATTTTATTGCATTTAATTATCGTTTAATTTAATATTGAATTTTAAATTGTCAATTTAATACCTGTATTGATTATCAGTTATCTATTGATGTTTATTGGTTGATTTGAATGATGATTGTGATGGATGTTTGATTTTTGATATTGGATGACTGGATGTTGTATTTTATATTATTTTAACACTGCAAGTTCCATATGGGTTGAAAAGATACATACCCGAACGATCTGTAGATTAGGGAAAAATCGTTATGGGTTGAAATGATAGACCCGAGCGATTTTATGGATTTTTATTCAATTCGGGATTACGGTTTGAAATGATATATAACCGCAAAATTTTAAATTGCGGATTGAAATGATAGATATCCGTATCACTTGACCCTAGGTGAGAAAATTATATACAGACACCAGATTGGTTAAATTAAATGATTTTTAATTTCTTAAAATTTGAATTTAGTTAAGTGGCATTTTGAAATAGAAACTGATTTATATAAACTTAATTATTTCCGATAATCCAAGTGTTAATGTTGAAAGTGGAATTGATTTAATGATTTGTTCAAAGGATTTAAATTTGATGTTCAAAGTTGAAGTGTCAAATATAAATGAATTTACCGGAATTGAGTTACTGAAAATATTTGGATATAACTTTGAAATTTATTTTAAACAAATTTAAATTATTTTAATTAATTTAAACTATTTTAATCAATTTAAAACTATTTAATTTATTTTAATCTATTATAACCTATTTAATCAAATTTAATATATTTTACCTATTTTAAACTAATTTAATTTATTTAATCTATTTTAAATCTATTTAATATAATTTAAATCTATTTAATCTATTTTAAATTTATTTAAATTTATTTAAAACTACTTAAATATAATTTGAATCTATTTAACCTATATTTAATCTATTTAACTCATTTTTAAAACTAATAAAATCTATTCAATCTATATTCAATCTATTAAAATCATAAAATCTAATTTAATCAAATTTAAATCTATTTAAACTATTTTAAAACTATTTCATCTCTTTTAAATTATTTTCAACCTATTAAAACTATTTATGACTACCTAAACTATTTTCTAAAATTTTAAACTGTGTAAAGTTAAAGTATTTATATTTAAATCCTTGATGATGATACAACCTAAGTTGGAGTTTGGAATTGATACCTGTTGTAAAATAACATATTTGAGTGAATAAGATGATTTTGAAATGAAGAATTAATTAACATAACTTATCAACGATTTGAAAGTGAATATGATTGGAAGTGAATATGATTTTGAAAGTGAATATAGTTTGAAAGTGAATATGATTTCGAAAGAGGTATGATTTGAAATTGAATATGATATTTTGATATAAATTGTGAATTGACCGTTTTGAAATGTAAAAGGACCATCCGGTGTGAAATAAGCATTTGGTTGTTAAAGAGACCGGGATCGGATATTGTCATACTCTTTGCCAATACCGAAAACCACTTTAACGACTGTGTACGTGGTGGAGATTCCAGAAATGAAGTAGGATGGTTTGGCGAATGATTTCTGTATGAGGTATTGACATGACCCTGACTCCTGTGAGTCAGCTTAGATGTTGAAAGTGAACGTGCAGTACTAAGGATCATGTAATATGGTATATAAATGCGGAAAATGATAATAGCAGTAAAATAAAAATTAAAGTAAGCACACCAGGAATTTTTATACTGGTTCGAACTTCCCGTTCTACGTCCAGTCCCAGAATACCCTCTGGATTTAAACTAAACCCCTTACTTAACCCGGAGGAATAGGTATACGACACCTGAGCAGCCGAACAGGAATTTTTCCGCCTCAACAGCCGAAGAGGACTTCAACTTAATACAAATAACTTGTTGACGAATGTGTTCTGAATAACACGGATTGTCTTTTGATAGTACAATTCTCCTATAATCAAATCCTCAAGAATATATAGTGTGTGTGAAGATTTAGAAGGAGGATAATCGCGTAGAATCGAAGTATATGAATTAATTCAGGGATTCTAGCGATATTGAATGAGAATGAATGCTTTTATTTGCAGAAATAAATAGAGAATAGATTTCAGAATTATAAACAAGAATTGGTGATTGTAGAAGTGAATTAAACATGTTTATATAGTTGTAGAATAGTTACAATCTTTCATGAAGAGTTTCAATCAAAAGTTGTGACCATACCTCTTGGATTGAAGATGATTCCTTTTCACGAACGATCGCAACTCTTCAGAAATATAGCCGTTATTTCCAGGTCGGTTGACTGAAAATTCTGGCCGGTCAGCTGAGTTTAAAATCGTGAACAAAACAGTATATATCTGTGCACTAACACAGGTTCGGTCAGCCGAGCTTACTGGTCGGTCGACCGACCTGATGTTATGTGCACATATCACATTTTTTAAGTATACAACAATATACAGCTATTTGAATGTGTGTGTGACTACTTGAGGAATGATTTTAACAATATTCTAAGACTCAATATAAAAAATATTCATACTAATCTCTGGATTGTAGTCTTGTCTCCTTTGTAGTGCATAATATACGTGTGACGCCCCACCTCTATGCTCACAATAACAAACGATTTTTCCAATGTTGATTTCTTTGTCCATCAGTGGTTTTGATTTCTGGCAATTTAATGACTTCGTTCATTCGAAGTGATTTACTTTGTTATTGTGAGCATCAATTAATCAACCACGAAAATCATAAGCTTGAACAAATCAGAAAACACACGAATTTGAATTAGATGTGAGTGATTTATTTCACCCACATCTAATTCAAATTCGTGTGTTTTCTGATTTGTTCAAGCTTGTGATTTTCGTGGTTGATTAATTGATGCTCACAGTTTTGATTTCTTTGATTAAACTGTATTTTGATTCCGTGAATTTCTCCTGTGACATCATTGATATCGGCACTCGACATTGTCGAACTTTGCTCCGACTTGTTCCAATTCATATATATTTTGCTTGAGTTCATTAGCCATCACGGTTTCGAAACGAATTTTCCAATGTTGATTTCTTTGGCCATCAGTGGTTTTGATTTCTGGCAATTTAATGACTTCGTTCATTCGAAGTGATTTACTTTGTTATTGTGAGCATAGAGGTGGGGCGTCACAATACGTTTATTCTCTTTTTGTCGCCTTTGTATAGTATTCTCTTTGTAGTTCGTCTTATGATCTCTGAAGCTTATGTCATGAATCAAAACCCATGAATCAACATTCTCCCCCTTTTTGATTGATGACAACACTTATGTGACGAAGTAGTATATACATATATATTGTAATTCTCCCCCTGAATATATGGCGACTTTTCTGCGGAAACTTGTTAGCCTTCATATTTTTCTCCCCCTTTGTCATCGACAAAAATGAATACTTATGATACATAAAAAATAATACGGAACATGTATCAAATTTAGGAACATAGAGTTAAATTTACATACCGAAACCAAATCAAACGTCATAAAATAGAACAATTGTTCACAATAAAAACAGAATGTAGCAAGATCAGAAAAACAACAACATCACTCCTCACCCTCGTCGATATCCCAAAATTCTGGACGAATATTTTCATCAGGAGGAGCTTGTTCTTTACCACGATGCTGAGTATGAGAAGTATGAGTTCCTGATGTTCCGGAACTTGTATTCTCCGAAGTTGACCAAGAAAAATTAGGTGCTGGTCTTTTTCCGGGAGCAAGATGAGAGGCACCGACTTCAGAAGTGCATGACAAAGCATCCCAAAGATTAACAAAGAAGCCTTTGATTTTCTTGAATCTTCCATCTATTTTCCGTAGACGAGCATCTAAAGCTAATTGATTTCGTGCTAAAAGATCAATAGCCGCTTCCGTACCAAGTCTGGGAGTTGGTCTTTGAATTGTGGACTGGCGAGTTAAGCGTTCCGTAGAATGAGTGGTGGGATGTGGTGTGGAATGGCTACGATGTAGTTGATCTCTAGGAGTAGCACGCCATTGGTCAAATCTTATAAATCTTGGTGGAGCATCTGGCAACTTCATTAATTTAATGGTCCTTGAATCAAAATGATGAACTTTGGTAGTTTCGGATTTTGGAGCATGTACGACTAAGTCGTTGATTAATCTCATTATATATTCTCCATAGTAAATATGAAGCATCTTTCCTTGGTTAAATGAGAGAAACTCATGCATAAGTAATTGTGCCCAATTGACTCGAATATTCCCACATATAGCATATAATGCTTTAAAATTTTCAGGATACACTAAGTAGTAGGATTCGCCTCTTGGAACAATGGATTTCATCATGAATCGATGAAAAAGTCAAGCTTTTGGTCGAAGAGATGATGTTTGTCTTAAATCTATAGCATCATCTTCGAAAAAGGGATGGCTTATTTGGTCGTGTCTCATTACATTGCAATCCACATCATGTAACGATATTCCACCCGGTCGAGCATTCAAGGTATGATTTATTCTATCTATTGAAAGGAAAATTGCCGTACCATATACCGATGTCCAAACACAATTTTCAGTGTTTCTAGGAGGATTGACAAGGTTTAGGTTAGCAAGAAATAATTTGACCATAATGTGGTTAATTTTCAAATTGTTCTTTCTATTGTCAAGAAAAGTGTCAAGCCCACTTTCAATTGCGGCATGTTCAATACCGTAAGAAGAGAAATCGGGGTAACTTACGAAGGATTCTTCGAAGATCTTGGCATCTTGAAGCTTTATCCATCTTTCAAGTGCTTTATCACTCACAAGCCATGAGGCTATCTGAGAATCCACTGGAGTAGATGAAGAAGCGGCGGTAGTCTTAGTTTTCTTTCTAGGAGCCATTGATTTTTAGGAAAAATATAAAATTTGAGAGAATTTTAATGGAGTTTGGGTAAAAAATCTGAATTTGGGAAAGTTGAAATGAAGAGGTAGGTGAAAAAGTGAATAGGTGGGTTAAATAATTGAAGAGGCAGCAGCAGTTTTAGTGTCGTTCGGTCGACCGAAATCTCTGGTCGGTTGACCGACTTTGTTAACAGAAACATATGAAACTTTCGGGAATGGATTCGGCTGACCGACTCAGTATTTCGGCTGACCAACTTTGTTAACCGAAACGTATGAAACTTTCGGGAAGGAATTCGGCGGACCGACTCAGTATTTTCGGTCGACCGTCCCTGTTGTTTTGCCCAGTTTTGATGTTTCTGATAAAAAATTGTATAAAGAGAAACTTTATTATTTGTGCATGATATTAATACAACTTATAGAAAATCAGCAACATATATATATATATATATTATAAAATGCTTAGCCACCGGTTGTTAATATCGACGTTCCCAAGAATTTGGAGATGGGACATTCTCTATAGGTGACCACGTAGGAGCTACTGGAGATTGAGCAGGATTTGAGGAGGTTGAGGGTCTAGATGTGGGTTTAACAATGTCTTCCTTTTTCGATGAACAAATTTTTATGGCCATCCGTTCTAAAAAGCTCAAACGTCTTGTCGTAATTTTTTGTTCATAGTATAACTCCTTTTGTAGATCCAATTGTTGCTGTCGATAGTGGTGTATCTCATCTATTTTCTGTTTAGTTGAAGGAGATATGACCATAGCATTCTTGCCTTTCTTCTTTTTCGGTGTATAACCGGTATGAGTGTCCTCCCATGGTTTCCAGCCATGTCGGGGGTCTTTATCAGGGGAGGAAGAGAAGTTAAGAACACGATTCGGTAAGGGAAAAATAGGATAGGGTCCGTTTTCAGGAATACGATCGGAATCATCGTTCGGAGATGTATACGATAGACGAGAGTTTTCGGAATTGTAAAGATCATTGTTGGATGACATTTTCAAATAATTTTGAATATAAACTTTCTTAGTATTTGTTTGAAAACTGAACATAGTTTATATAAGTATTTGTTTACTAAAAAACAAGTGGATAAGAATTATTATTTAATTCTCATCATAGGTAATTAATAGCAAAACAGTTTGTAAATGGATGATTACAAAATTTTAAAACTACAAATAGATTTCTGAAAATACAATTTAGACTAAAAAGGAGATTGAGAGAAGAAACAACTATAGCTCAAGTGACTATAATACACCATTTAACAAGCAAGTAAATTTTTTTATTTTTTTATTTTTAGTTATAGCTCTTTTAGAGACATTATTCCTAAATCTCGTCTAAGTTTGATAAAAGTATTTTCATTTAATGGTTTAGTAAAAATGTCAGCAATCTGATTTTCAGTATTAATAAACTCTAAATTTATCAATCCTTTTTCCAAACAATCACGAAGAAAATGATGACGAATATCTATGTGTTTTGTTCGTGAGTGATTGATAGGATTTTTAGAAAGATTTATTGCACTAGTATTATCACAATAAATTATAGACTTTTCAAGATGACAGTTAAAATCCTGAAGTGTTTGTTGCATGTAAATGACTTGTGCACATGCCAAAGCAGCAGATATATATTCTGCTTTACATGTCGATAAAGAAACGCAGTTTTGTTTCTTACTGAACCAAGAGACTAAGGAACGTCCAATGAAGTGACAGGTTCCGCTAGTACTTTTTCTATCCGTCCGACTTCCTCCAAAATCTGCATCGCTATAGGAAACTAATTCGAAAGGACATTCTTTTGGATAAAATAGTCCGAAATCTTTGGTTTTAGTTAGATAACGAATAATGCATTTAACTGCTCGCATATGTGATTCTTTAGGATTTGCTTGAAATCTAGCACATAAACAAACACTCATCATTATATTAGGTCGACTAGCTGTTAAATATAATAAAGATCCAATCATACTATGATATAGTTTTTGATCAACACTTTTGCCCTCCTCGTCTCTATCGAGATGAATCGTTGTGCTCATAGGAGTTGGTTTGGGAGAAGTGTTTTCCAGACCAAATCGTTTAATTAAATTATAACAATATTTTTCTTGATTAATAAAAATTCCATTTTCAACTTGTTTAATTTGTAATCCAAGAAAATATGACAATTCTCCCATATGAGACATTTCAAATTCATTTGTCATTATAGTCGAAAATTCCTGATATAACTTTTCAAATGTCGATCCAAAAATAATATCATCAACATAAATTTGAATTATCAAAATATCTTTCTTAGTTTTCTTAATAAAAAGAGTTTGATCTACTTTACCAATTTCAAAACCAGATTCTAATAAATAGCTTTTAAGACGATCATACCAAGCACGTGGTCCTTGTTTTAAACCATATAAAGCCTTTTTGAGTTTATAAACATGATCCAGAAATTTTTCATGATAAAAAAGAGGTGGTTGTTCAACAAAGACATTTTCTTTTATGTAACCATTTAAAAATGCACTTTTAACATCCATTTGATAAAGTTTAAAATTATGAAAACATGCAAACGCCAATAATATTCATATTGCTTCAAGTCGGGCGATTGGAGCAAACGTTTCTTCGTAGTCAATTCCCTCTTCTTGATTATATCCTTGTGCAACTAATCTAGCTTTATTCCTAGTTATATTTCCTAGTTCATCTGCTTTATTTTTGAAGACCCATTTAGTACCAATGACTGATTGATCACTTGGTCTAGGAACAAGTTCCCAAACTTCGTTTCGTTCGAATTGATTTAGTTCTTCTTGCATGGCAAGAATCCAGTAGTCATCAGTTGAGGCTTCTTTTATATTCTTAGGTTCTATGTTAGAGAGAAAAGCTACATGACCAACTTGACTTAATTGATGTCTGGTTTTAACATTCGTATTTACTTCTCCAATTATATTTTGTATAGGATGATCCCGTAAAATTCTAGGTGGAGATTTTATTATATTAGGAATGGTGTTTATATTTTCAGTAAATTCATGATTATTATCAAAATTTTCACTAGTATTACTGTTTTTATTCTGAATAGTTTCATCATCAGAATCGATAGTAATATTTGGATTTATATTTTTAAAATTTTCGTCAAATGAAACATGTAAACTTTCTTCAATAATTTGAGTTCTTTTATTAAAAATTCGATAAGCTTTACTTCGTTCGGAATATCCTACGAATATACCTTCATCGAATTTTGGATCGAATTTGCCTAGCTGATCTTTAGTATTCAAAATAAAACATTTAGAACCAAAAACTTTAAGATATGAAATATTTGGTTTTCTTCCATTTAGAAGTTCATATGGAGTATGTTTAGTTAACGGTCGAATGGAAACATGATTCAATACATAACAAGCAGTGGCTACAGCTTCTGCCCAAAAATGTTTTGATAAAGTGGTTCCATTTAATAAAGTTCTTGCACATTCTTGTAACGTTCTATTTTTTCTTTCTACAACGCCATTTTGTTGTGGTGTTCTAGAAAATGAAAAATTATGGTTAATACCTTTCTTGTTACAAAATTGTTCAAAAACTTCATTTTCAAATTCTCCTCCATGATCACTTCTGATATTTTTAATTTTCAAACTTTTAATATTTTGTATTCTTTTAACAAAAACTTTAAAATTATCAAAAGTGTCACTTTTATTTTTCAAAAAGAAAGTCCAAGTGTATCTAGAAAAATCATCTACAATAACAAACACATATCTATTATGATTAATAGACTGAACTTGAGTTGGACCAAAAAGATCCATGTGTAAAAGTTTAAGTGGTTGTTCAATAGAAATTACCTTTTCAGATTTAAAAGAAGATTTTGTTAATTTTCCTAATTTACATGCATCACAAAATATATTAGTTTTGAATCTTATGTTAGGTAATCCTTTAACTAATTTATTTTTAGCTAATTTGTTGATGGTATTAAAATTGATGTGACAAAATCTTTTGTGCCAAAGACAGGAATCATTTTCCTTAGCTACTAAACACAAATTTGAATCATTATTAACGTTCATATTTAAGATATAAATGTTTTTATCTCTTATTCCTTCAAAAATAGTGTTATGATTTTTATCGAAAATATTACATTTATTTTCTGAAAAAGTTATATTAAAACCTTTATCACATAGCTGACTAATACTCAATAAATTATGTTTTAAATTTTTAACTAATAAAACATCGGTAATGAGAGGTAAATTAGTGATACCGTTGCTGCTGACATCGCCTTTACCGATGATATATCCTTTAGAGTTATATCCAAAAGTGACTGATCCTCCATTTGAGTAGATAATATTTGACAACGTTTCTTTTTTTCCAGTCATGTGTTTTGAGCAACCGCTATCTAAAATCCATTTTCCTCTCCTTTTATGTTGTACCTGCAAAAATTTATAAAAAGTTGGTACCCATTTCTTTTTAGGGTCCTAAGAGTTAGATCTTAGGAAGCCAAACCCATACGGGTTCAGAATTCCCTTTATAAACATAGTTTTTGTTATTATGAACAGTTTCCATGAACATTTTGATATGTTTATTCCTTATCAAAACATTATTTGATTTTGGAACCATATCTTAATGGCATTAGTGTTTGAACAAACTGTTTTCTTAATATCCTTTTTAGTATTATTATTAATCCTACTTTTAGCAAAATTATTCTGTTTCTTAAATCCTAGTCCATATTTATTATTAGTGGATTGAGAATTTTCAAGTATTTTAGAAAGATTCTCTCTTCCTTTATTGAAATTAGAGACATTTTTAAAGATGTCATCAAATTTTATTTTTAGACTAGATTTTTCTAAATCTAAATCTTTAATTTTAGAATTTAAACTATTATTTTCCAAAAATAAAACATCATTTTTATTTTTCTGAATTTCTAGTTCTTCAGATATTGAAGAAGTTTGAGAAGATAAGTTAGAATTTGATTGTTGAGAAATTTCAAGTTCTTCTTCTAATATTTTCTTCTCATCTTTCAGCATATCTACTTCTAAGACTGTTCTATCTAATTTTCTTTGTAAATCTTTATTTTTCTTTTTAAGTTGCTTTGCTAAGTCTACTAATTCAGAATTAATTTCAAGTAAATCTTCAAAACTAAGATCACTTACATCGTCTGACGAAGCCATGAAGCACACATTTGCTTGTTCATTTTCATTGTCACTTTCACTCTCTGATGAGGATGATGAGTCTGTGTCGTCCCAAGTGACTGAAAAAGCTCTTCGTTTGGTTCTGTCCTTCTTAAAATTGCTCTTTTTACGTTCTGGACAATCCTTCTTCATGTGACCTTTCTTGTGACATTCATAACATTCCATTGCTAAAGATGATGGTTTGCTATTGTTGTTAGAATTATTTTTGTTTCCCCTGAATTTATTTCTTTTGGATTTTAGAAACTTTTTGAAATTTTTAGCAATCATTGCCATATCTTCATTCTCTGAGTCGGAGTCATCTTTTTTTGCTTGAAATGCCACATTCTTCTTTTCTTGTGCTCCATTTCTCTTTGCCTGCAAATTTACTTCGTAGGACATTAAATTACCTATCAATTCTTCGGGTTTTAATGTTGACAAATCACTTGCTTCTTCAATGGCTAGGACTTTTCTTTCCCATTCGTCCGTTAAAGAATTTAAGATTTTTGTGACAATACCAAAATTAGTAAATTTTTGTTCTAATGATAGTAGAGCATGATAAATATCCTGGAATCTAGAGTACATATCATTTATAGATTCATTTGGCCTCATTTTGAAATTTTCAAATTGATTTTTCAACATAGAGATTTTGCTTAATTTAACTTTGTTCGTTCCTTCATGTGTTATCTTAAGTGTTCTCCAAATTTCATAACCAGAAGTGCACATGCTAACTCTATTGAATTCATTTCTATCTAATGCACAAAATAAAATATTCATAGCCTTTGCATTTGATGTAGCATCTAGTTTTTGTGTGTTACTCCAAGTTGAGTATTCTCCAGTAGTAGTTGTGTACTCACTTTGTATAACATTCCAGATATCAAATCCACTAGATTGCATATAGATTCTCATTCTAGTTGACCAATAGTTATAATTTATACCATTAAAAAGTAGAGGTTGTGAAGTTGATTGACCCTCTGTGAAACTAGTGTTAGTGTCAAAATCGTTAGTATGTGTTGTTGCCATAAGACTAGAAATAGATATCAAATAACTTTGTGATGGTTATAGGATAACCTTGCTCTGATACCAAATGAAAGTGAACGTGCAGTACTAAGGATCGTGTAATATGGTATATAAATGCGGAAAATGATAATAGCAGTAAAATAAAAATTAAAGTAAGTACACCAGGAATTTTTATACTGGTTCGAACTTCCCGTTCTACGTCCAGTCCCAGAATACCTTCTGGATTTAAACTAAACCCCACACTTAACCTGGAGGAATAGGTATACGACACCTGAGCAGCCGAACATGAATTTTTCCGCCTCAACAGCCGAAGAGGACTTCAACTTAATACAAATAACTTGTTGACGAATGTGTTCTGAATAACACGGATTGTCTTTTGATAGTACAATTCTCCTATAATCAAATCCTCAAGAATATATAGTGTGTGTGAAGATTTAGAAGGAGGATAATCGCGTAGAATCAAAGTATATGAATTAATTCAGGGATCCTAGCGATATTGAATGATAATGAATGCTTTTATTTGTAGAAATAAATAGAGAATAGATTTCAGAATTATAAACAAGAATTGGTGATTGTAGAAGTGAATTAAACATGTTTATATAGTTGTAGAATAGTTACAATCTTTCACGAAGAGTTTCAATCAAAAGTTGTGACCATATCTCTTGGATTGAAGATGATTCCTTTTCACGAACGATCGCAACTCTTCAGAAATATAGCCGTTATTTCCAGGTCAGTTGACTGAAAATTCTGGCCGGTCAGCTGAGTTTAAAATCGTGAACAAAACAGTGTATATCTGTGCACTAACATAGGTTCGGTCAGCCGAGCTTACTGGTCGGTCGACCGACCTAATGTTATGTGCACATATCACATTTTTTAAGTATACAAAAATATACATCTATTTGAATGTGTGTGTGACTACTTGAGGAATGATTTTAACAATATTCTAAGACTCAATATAAAAAATATTCATACTAATCTCTGGATTGTAGTCTTGTCTCCTTTGTAGTGCATAATATACGTTTATTCTCTTTTTGTCGCCTTTGTATAGTATTCTCTTTGTAGTTCGTCTTATAATCTCTGAAGCTTATGTCATGAATCAAAACCCATGAATCAACAGATGTGACTAAAATAGGAGCCATGCCGGGCCAAGTGAGGTCATTCCTCCGATCGGACACATTTCTTCGATACCATATTTTGACTTTGTGATGGTTTGGTGGCCACCCCTTGATTTTGATTTGGGAGTGTGTTCCAAGGTGGGCGGTAGTAGCTGCTATGCGTTACCACCAGTTCGGATCCGCAATTGGTATATCTACCTTGGCATTGCCTCGAGTGCCATGTTCACATGCCCTAGCGCGCCTTCTACGAGTTTGGTTTGTACTATACCTATGGGGTGCCCTCTGATAGCCCTCCAGTTTACGGAGGAATTACGGTACTATATAGACTATGGGAATATATAAAAATGTGTTAAGGGGGATATGGGTAATGCCTTAACGCTATTCTAATACTTTACTTTATTGTAGACACTATTATAATAGTGTATTGTACTACATAGTAGATAGTTTAACGGATCCTTAGGAGATGGAAATCTCGAACATCTATTAAGTTATTGCACTCATGTTAGACACTGGATAGGAGATGTCAAACACCGTAAACGTCTTTAATGCCGTTCCACTCATATTTATTTACGTTGATTTAACTTACATAAGATCTTTTAGTTCTGACTCGAGTGTTTTGTCTTTTCAATTCGCTTGGGTCGGCCTGAGCATTTTAGGGTTGAAGATCTTATTTCTGAAGGACAAAGGCGAAGATTTGTACTATTATTATTTATTATATTTATTCCACTGCATCATGTTGTTCCACTGCATTATTTATTTATTTACTCTTGTTTATGTAACTCTAATTTTTGCGTTGTAAAAGAGTAATCAAATGTATTTATAAAATAGCTTCATGAACTCTTATTTGATTGTTATATTTTGTCATTCCACTGCGAGATTCTGTATTTGTTTTATTTCTTCTCTTTTCTTATTTACCCCATAACAATCTGCCCTTTTGAATGGTTTGAGTCCGACATATGTGTCTACTTAAAACGTCCAAAAAGGCAGGTCGTTACACGCCTGATCAACGTACGACCAAAGTCTGCAAGAACGAGGATAAACTTGTTAAAACATCGAGTTATAAAAGTATTTTGATAAAGTTTTATATAAAGAATATTTTGGTTATTTTTTTCATCTCTAAAGACTTTAAAAATGTTTAAAATATTGTTATTTATGTACAACATGGTTTAATAATAAATCATTAGTGTTTTAAATATTGTGAGATGTTATTAATTAAATAAAACATATTTAAAGTTAATGATTATTGATTTATTAATGATTTTTAAAAGTATTTTGAGATTTAAAACTAATAAAATTTATAAATAATGGATTTAAGGTTTTCAATAACTTCTTTTTAAATATAAGTAGTGATGTAAATAATTGTTTTCAAATAGTTTACACATATTTATAAAGATGTTATTTAAAAAAGTTATGTGGTATTTATAAACGAAGTAAGAAATTTTACAGATGAATTTTTTTCGTTAAAGTATTAAAGCATTAAAGATGATGATTTGCAAATGAAGTTTTCAAATGAATATTTCAAGTAAAATTTATATATGTTTCTTTGAATGTATAATTTGAAGATATTATATAAATGGGAAAAAAATGATTTTCGAAGTTTTATTTATAGTAATATATTTACCAATAAATTTGAATCTCTATTTTGGAACTATAGTTTGAAATATTTACTTGATTTCGAAGCACTAACAGTAAATTTATAGGTTTATTCACTATTTGAATTTTTGTATTAAACCATAATAAATGCTTTTCAATGATTTGAATATTCATTTTAAACAAGTGTGTAAAATTAATTATGAAAATGTGAAATTTTATACTTTGATTTGGATATTTAATGTAAGATTTTAGTATACTATTAGTTTCAGTTTAATAATCTAGGGTAATACTTATTTTAAAATATGAGTCTAATAAATTATCGGATTTAAGGAACTTTATAAAAAAGAGGGGCTTATCATAATGTTTTGATATAAACTTCTAACATTATTTAAACTTTTGGAAAATTCTTGCATAATGCTATGAAGATGTTTTAAATATATCTTATATTCTTACTAAGTGAATGAGGTTAAATTTTAATTGAATTTTTAGATATATTGAAATATTCCTTTTCTCTTTAAGGGCGAATACCAAAAACTTGTGTAACATTCAATTACATTCCTAAAATATATATATAACTTACCAGAAATGTTTAATAAGTTGAAATGTTAATAGAATATGTAATAAGATATTATACAAGTAAAACTTAAGTAATGGAAGTGTTCAATGAAATTATTTCTAAATAAGAATTTTGATGTACAAGAAATCTTATAAACGTAAGTTAATATTGTGAAATAATTTATGTAAGAACATGAAAGAAAAAGAAAAGGACGTTATATGGAAAAAAAATGAACAATAATGATGTAAAAAGAAACCAATTGAATAAACTTAAATATTGTGTTGAAATTATTGGTTGTTTTGGCTTATGGGATGTTAAGAAAGGATACTTCTAACTGTATAAGGATGTATAGATAATCTATCAAGTAATTATCTAAGGCTGTTGAGCATAGGGTACACTTAATAGTTTATTTATCATCTTGTACGATTAAAGGTTTCTAAACCTGAACAAATCATTAGTTTGGTTGCTATGGACGTATAATTGATTCCTTTGTTACATATGATGGTCGTGTTTTTTGTTTGCATGTGACTATTATTATATTGTGTTGATTTGTTTGTTATTAATTGAAACAACTTAAATTTATCTCTTTTCACGTAATTATTAACTTCTTTGGATTTTATAAGTGAAGTACAGGTTTATGGAAGCAATAGCTACTGCTTTGGTTTCATAAATTAAGCGTTGTTTTCCCGACAAATAGGTACGTTTTCAGATTACGGGTTTCTAGCAATATAATATTGTTTTCTCGTGGTTTGGGATGTTTATTTTTGAAATATGATATATATATATATGGTAATTATTGATATTATTATTTCTCCCGGACCTCTCCGTACAAAGGAGACTCTTCCAAAATTTTCCGTGAATTTTAAACTTAGAAATTTTGTGAATAGTGAAATATTTTCAAACTTTGGTAGACTTGAATATGAAGATTTACTTGTTATTAATTGTATATTGTATTTAAATTACTTAATTATGAAAATTAATTGTTTATAAATTAAATACTTTGAATAAAATATATTGATTCCTTATTTCCTCCTTTTCCCTTTTCGAGGATGAAAAGTTTTAAATGGGGGAGAGTGTAACGATCCGTATTTTTCAATAATTAAAATATTAATTAAATAAGATTTTAGAATTTTATATTGAAAGAAAACTAAAATTTGTTATGTTATAATGAGAGTAATAACTAGAATGTAATGTTAGTAATGTTAATATAAGGCAATTGCTAACTATTTTAATGTAATTCCAATTAATTGAAGTGACTGTAAAATTATAATTGGTTATAACTATAAATAAGGAAATACATTGAATGTTGAAATTATATGTAATCAATTAGAATTGGCTAATATTGAATATGAAACAAGTGAGGTTGTTTGAATGTTGTTGATAACTATTTAATGTAATTTCAAATTAACTGAAATAAATTATAGGTTGACATGGTTATAATTGTAGATAATGAAATAAATTAAATTATGTAGTTAATGGTGAACTTGAATGTAATTAATTAAAATAGGTTAACATTGAAAACAAAACCTTTTTGGGTAAGCAAATTATAACCTTTGGTTGTAAAGAATAAGATAATGGGTATGAATTATTGTTATAAACGATTGTATTAACTATTTTCTCATTAATTTATCCATTTGAATATTGCATGGGTAACTAATGGAATTAAGGCAATTGAATGTTGGGTTTAATGTTGGAATTGTATGTCAGTAATTGAAGTAATTGTAAAGTTATTTGGTGATAGGTTGAAATAAGGAAATGAATTAAATGTTATATAAAAAGGAGAAAATTATATGAAATTAATGGAAAATTGAGTATAATCAGGGTCGTGTAAGTAGTCATAACATTTTTTGTTGATAATAAACTTATAAAGGTAATTAAGTAAGTAAAAGGTAACATTTGTCATTTATCACCTATTTATTTAATCCATTGAAATTAAATTGAAAATCAATTGCAATTAATCTAATTACTTATTGCAGTTAATATGAATTAAAGTGATAACTATAGAAGATTGAGGTAATGAAATGGTAAACCAACGTTAAGTATATCTATAAGATGATAATTGATTGAATACTAAGATGAAAATCAAAATAAATATATATTGGAATTTAAATTAATTAATGAATTTATTGCCGTTAATTTGACTTGGAATCTTTCAATAAAAGGCAAAGAGAATTTATTTGAAATGAATAGCTTTTAATGAAAGAAATGTATGTTTGTTAGGATCCGTTTTAAGGTGTAATTTTGAAATTAATTACAATTATGTCGATTTGGAATCTTTCAATTTAAAAGAGTAAAAAAAATTAATTTTAATTAATGGATTTAACGAAAGAAACATACATTATTGTTAAAAATAAAAAGAATGTTTTAATGAAAATAAAACGAACATTTTCATTTTAAAGGTAAAAATAATTTTATAAAAAGAAGAAAAAAAAGAATTTTAAAACAATATTTTATAGTCACTAAATATCAATTTGAGGCTGTATATAAGTGATTTTAACACTAATCTTGAAATTTAAATTAAATTAACTTTTTAGGTTTCGTGATTGCGCTCTGAGAAAAACTTTATTTTGAAAAAAAAACTTGAATTTGAGTTCCGGATCATCTTTTATTTTTTGTTAGGTTACGTTGGTTGTTGTATTCAAATTTATTTATTGTATGTTAATTATGTTTAAACGGGTATAAAAAAAGTATATTTGGTGTTAATATATTTTATTGAGTGGAACATGCAATTAATTAGATCCTAAGTGGTACCTTCATTTCCTTATTATTCAATACACCTGCCACTATTTCCACATTTGGTTTTATTGCGATTCTCTGATGTAGTTGAAACGTGAATTCACATCCTTTCTCATTCTTCCGTTTTGTTTATTTCATTACCCAAAGCATTTACTTAGATCATATAGCTTCATTTTATTTGTCCCTTCCATACCTATTTCGTTTGTTACTTCCTTTTCTTATTTTGTTTCATATCGTATCTCATTCTTTCCCCTAAAACTTCATTATTTTTCAAACATCAGGTCCTTTATTTTTTTCCTCAAAGTCTCAATGTCAACATAGCGTTATACCTCCACTTAGTTACTGCCAATTCATTTTTACTAAAGCTATGTTCAAAAAAAGAAAAAATTGTGAGCATCTATTTCTTCCTCAACCACATCCGCACCTTTCCTCGCCACCTTGCCTTCTTTTGCAAGAAGCCTTCAAAAAAATAAACAATGAGAATTAGCTTTCATGGTTTTGGCTTTATACTTCTTGCCTTTGTTTTGGGTACATTAAATTTGAAAACGTGAGTTATTAAAGTTTCTTATTTTAATAATTAAATGTGTATGTATTTTTTTAATATATCCTTATAACCTGAATATCTTCCACATACGAGCTCTGATACATGCGTAGTTTCTTCCATTGGACTCGTATTGGAATTCCTTACGACATGAAATAGGTTTGGCTGAGTTTGGAGACTAATGGAAAAGGCATCTTTGTTTGGATTTTTGCATTTTAAATATCAAAGGTGAGTGTTTTGACCCACTCACGAATACTAAATTATCTTATGTTAGTTAAATTAAATTTATGATGTGATTAGAAATTTTTTGATTGCTGTTTGGTATTTTTTATATTATCATTTAAGTTAAATTTGAATTTATATTGAATTGAATTGTCATTTAATTAATATTGAATATAAATTGCCAGTTAAACACCTGATAATGATAATCAATTGACTGTTGTGATTTATTGGCTGATTTGGATGTTGGATTGTGATGGATGTTATTGGTTTACATTTTGGATGATTGGATGTTTATTTATGTATATATCTCTGTTATCACTATGGATTGAAATGATAACCCGAGCGGTTTCCACTGATTTGGAAATTTTGATTTTGGATACTGGTTGAAATGTCATATACCCATATAATTTTTTTGAATTTGGAATATTTATTGGAATCGAATTATTTGAAAGGTTTAGGTTTTAAATTTAAATTCGGATTTATTTTAATTAAAATGATTAAGATTGGTATTTTGAATTATTTGAAATATTTTAAATAATTATATCCACATTGTACACTTGATATAAGATGAAAATCACGTAACATCTCTGAAGCCATTACAGTAATATTTCTATTCTACTTATTTTGATTTGACTTACATAAGATCTTTTATTCCTAACTTGAGTGTTTTGTCTATTCATTATGCTCGGGTCAGTCTGAGCTTTTCAGTGTATTGAAGACCAGATTATTTTGGAGGATGAAGACGGAGATGAGTCTACTATTTATTATTAATTATTCCACTACATCATGTGTTCCGCTGCATTATTTATTTATTTCTTTTGTATGTATAACTCTGATTTGTATTGTAAAAGTGTAATCAAATGTCATTTGTAAAACAACTTCATGAACTGTTTATTTGATTATTATATTTTGTCATTCTGCTGCGAGATTCTGTATTTTGTTTTTCCTTCTTTTTTATTATTTTCTTATTTACCCAATTAGCAATCCTTCCTTTTGAATGGTTTGAGTTGACATGTGTGGTTTATTGTCGATTTAAACTGTCCAAAAAGGTGGGTGGTTACACATTATGAAAACCACTTAATCTTTTGAAAATGTATAACTTGTAGAAACAAATATGTTACATGGCTAATAATGAACAGACACCTAATGATCCAACTTTATAAATCAAAAAGGATAATTGAATGTAACGACCCGGATTTTTCCGTCGTTTGATTTTGAACATTTAAATTCATTTTAAATGTTGAAATTGAAATGTAAATGGATTTTAATATGAAGTTTATCGATCGAATAATTGAAAATAGTTTAAATTTCAAACGTAGCGATTATCGTAATACGGAAATAGTACAAATAATTGAAATTTGAGTTGAATTTGAATCGAAACGATTTCTAATGTTGATATAAATTCTATTTGAATTAGAGTTGAGTTAATAAGTTTTTAAATAATAAATTTCAAGTGATTTCGTCAATTTTGAAATCTTTAATTTTATCGACGCGTTATAATAGCGATCTGGGGCGTAGTCTCGGAATTCGATGAAACCAGTTCCATTGGATCCGTAATAGTGTATTATTATCGGATTTCAAATTTCGTAGCATTTAGAGTTATCATTTGGTCGTACGGGATAGAAACGCGTTGAAATTAATATTGAAAATTTAATATTATAATTGGGTTCAAAAATCTATCTTCTGAATACGATTGTATTAGGTTCCAGAACTTGTTCCATTACGTTCGGAATAGGGGTTTAATATTAGGAACGCCAAGCGGCACGCTTCGTTAGGAGTTCGGGATTTTAAGTTACTAAATGGGGTATTTTGAAATTAAATAATATTATAAAATTTTAAAGTCAACCCTATTCAACCGACCTACCCTGAACGTTCAGCCACCATACCCCACCCCGATACGTACCTTTTCTCCTTCTTTCTTGTTTTTAAACACTAGTAGAACGAAAAGGGAGGATTCAAAATCCATTTCGAAAAAAAATCGAATAAATGAAAATACTATAATCTTTGAGCTGAGATCTATATGCTAATGCTTTTTAAGAAGGTGCGGCTTATGTTCTTAGGGTCGATGGTTAGGTCGAGAATAGGGAATGGTGCTAGGGTTTGCTTTCTTGTCGATTTGAAAAGGCTATCGATCGAGGCGAGTGTATATTCGAGTTTGTGAGGGAGAGCAGCATCAGTGGCCTTGATATGGTGGGTCGCGATCGTTATTGGAGGCGACATCGTTTGGCGTACAGCAATATTAACGGACCAGGTTGCGATTTCCAGATAAGGTTCGAGCCCCTCGATTTGGGGATGAACGGGTAGAGCTCGCGGAGAGGGGAGGTTTGGTGGCGGTTTCGTGACGTCGCGTGGAGGGGTGAACGAGATAGTGGCGGTGGAAGGTCTGTAATGGTGGGTTGTCTTCGGCTGTAGCGAGAATATTTTAGAGAAGAGGAAGTTTGTATATTGAAGGGTAATTAAATTTTTAAGTAATTAAGTTGTTTAAATTATTTAAATAATCTCAAAATCTTACAAAAGCTATAACTTTTTCATTCGAGGTCCAATCGGAATGTAACAAGTTGCGTTGCGCTCATGGTATCGAATACTACGCATAAGAATTGGTTTGGAAATTTTCAGAGTCAGCTGGAATTTTAGATTAAATAAAATTTGGATGTTCAACAAAATTAAAAATCTAGGTGAGTAAATCTCACTCCTTTTGGATAACTAGTTTTATTTTAAAGTGTTAAGTATATTATTTGTTTGATTAGATGGATTGATAATAATTTACCAGTTGAATGTTATATTATTTACAGTAATATATATATTAGTAGTTGGGTTTATTTCCCGTCAATTGGAGTGGATGAACACTATGTGCCCCGCATAATAGCGGTTGACCCTATATTGCCGCGATATCCCGCCTCGAAGCGGGATTGGTATTTTATGTTATATAACATCTGCGGATGTAGGGAAACGGGTAGGAGGGATCCAACTAGATTCCTCAAATATATTGATTGTTTTTCATATATAGCGATATATGATGTGATTAAATAATCTGTTATGGATTATTGTGTGATTTGATTTATTGGATGCTATAGTAGCACCGGCCTTAATTTAGTATTTTAAATACCATAAATATTATTTTTGAATTTGAAGGAACTAAAAGGAGATTTTGGATATAAAAATATTTATATCGAATTTGGATTATTTTAAAGGAAATTGATTTGGATAAAATAAATATTTGATTTTGGGTTGTACTTCACTATTCGGAAAATGTTTTAAATAGAGATTTTAAAATAATTTATATAAAGGATTTTTAACAATGGATTTTTAAATGATATTTATGAAAATATGGAGAAGAAGTTGAAATCGATATTTAAAATAGATTTATAAAATAAATGGGATTTATAAAGAAATGAATCCATAAATGAAATTTTATAAATGAGATTATTTTTATAAACGAGTGAATCCCAAATGAGTTTGTAAATTTATAAATGATGTTTATAAATAAGGGGAAATGATTATCAGTTGATAAATTGGAAATACAATTTACAGTGTGAATTTATATCGAGATATGGAAATCGGTTTTTGGGAAAAATAGTGGATTCTATTTTTGAAATGTGAGAATGATTATGAAATTGAAATGTTGTCGATGTGATATGAATCGAGAGGAATATATAAATTGAAATTAGTAATATTGGATTTTAAAAATAGATTTTTGTTGAGAAATTAAAATTGTTTTAAAATGGGATTTTATTTATTAAACTATATAGTTAAAGCTGTTCTAGTATTGAAATATTTCGGAAAGTGGATTATTCAAATATTTAATATGTATTGAAATGAATTCACATTTTTATAATAAGCTCTGTAAATCGATTAATTTTATTTAAAAATGAATTGGAAATGAGTTATCGATGTTTATTTAAAGTGTTTTAATATTTTAAATAATTACTTAAACATGTTTTTAAAATGAGTTATTTTTCTTTAAAAATACTTATAGAGTTTTGAAATGATTGTAATTTATTTATAAATCCTCTCGAGATTTGTAAACGGGGTTTATTTAACGGGTATGATTTTTATAAGAGAAATCTTGTAATGGTATTCTGGAATCTTAAGAAAAACTCCCAGAATGTTGAAATACAAGAACTTCGAAAATGAATTAGAATTCAAAAAAGAAGTTAGAAATGGGTAGTTGGAATCATAGACAACTGTAATCAATTTTGGAAATTTTAAAGGAAATTAATTAATGAATTCCGGAAACTTATAAAATTCGTTATAAATGAGTTAAGGAATTTACAAATAAATTGTAAAGGATTTTGAGAAATAGGAAATAAATGGAATCTTTCCTAAGTATTGGGAATAAAATGATTTTAGGAAAATAAGCTTATAAATATTTCCTAATATTGGGCTGGAAGGATTTGAAATATTTTAACTATGAGATTATTATTATAGAAATATTTTCAAAATGTTGATTATAAATGGAATTGGAAAAAAATATTTCTAATTATTGATATGATTCGAAAATATCATGTTATGGATATAAGTATTTGAAATTGTTTTAAACCATTGAAATACTGGAAGAGATTTGAATATATATCTTTGTAAAGATTTTTGAAATAAATGTTTTTGGAAGATTTATAATATGGCCTAGTGACTGCTTATGTGTGTAATTTGATAGCAAAATAACCGACTATCAAATCTAGCCAAATTCGTTGATCGTTTAGAAGAGATCAGGATCAGATTTAATTATCCGAAAACCACTTCGATCCGATTTATGCGTTACAAATTATGATATCGTGAAGGTAATGAATAAGGTGATTTTGGAGATTCGATTTGTTCAGACCCAGAATAACTTATATGGATGAATGCTATCATTTGCATCGTGGTCTGGAAGGCAGTGTTTGCATTCCAAGTATGAATGATATTCTTAAGGTAAAACATATCCTCAAGCCTTATCAACCGGGAATGACTAAAACAGGGGAGATGTAGCAGGGCTAAGTGGGTCGCACCTAAGTAGGGTATGTTATCACTTTTCTAGATACCCTCGGATATATTATAATTATGGATATGGTTGTGCATGGAAAAGAGAGTGCTTGATAGGGTGGGAACGCCCGGGGTGATAACATTTTCGGTACTATCCAGCAAGGGGTGGGCCGGTCCGGTGTTGGCAGGGATCGTTAGGTACGATCTCGGTACATTTTTCTGGAGGTGTAATGTGGCGGGCGGTACCCCAATAGCCCTGTCCATGTATGGAATCCAATATCCACTACGAGCCTGTACGGTTTTAGTTGTATACCAAATATGCTGAAACGTGAGATGTAAGCATTTCAGCTATTTTATAGATTATTTTCTATAGACCCTATTATAATATCAGATGATGTTGATATAAAATGTTTTGGTTATCGTAAGGTAAAAACCCATCGTATTTATGCGTGGCGTGGTCTTCAGAGATACCTTTGTTTCCAAAGGATTTTGATAACAGTAATAATTCAAATTGAGTGTGTTTTCTCACGTTGGTTTTCCAGACTGACTCGGTTGTTATTTATTTATAATGCTCGGGTCAGACCGAGTATTACAGGTTCAGGTTAGGATGCTATGGAGCTTGGGAGACGAGCTGGAGGATTCTCAAATGTAACGACCTAGAATTTCAATCATTTGAAATTGGAATATTTAATTGATTTAAATGTTCACAAGTTAATTTTATGAGTTGAATAACTTATATTTCAAAATAATGATTTATTTGGATAATTAAATTGTTAATTTAATATTTGAAATTGCACAAATAATTGAGATTTGAATTTAATATGAATTAAAATGATTTATAGAGTTGATTTAAATTCTATTTGAATTAGAATGGAGTTAGGGAACTTTTAAAATTGATTTAAAAGTGAATAAATAGAAATTGGAAATTTATCGATTTAATAAACATGTAAAAATAATCATTTTTGACACTGTCTCGGATTTCGATTAAACTAGTTTCATTGGATCCATAATAGTTAGTTATTATAGGATTTGAAATTTCGTGTCAATCGGACTTACGATTTGGTCGTGCGAAGGTGAAACGCATAGAAATTTATTTAAGTAAATTTAATTAAAATAATTCGATTCGAAAACCTATCTTCCAAATACGATGGAATTGGCTTCCGATAAATATTCCATTGTGTTCGAAATAGGGGCAACATATTATAAACGCCTGGCGGCACACTTCATTTGGAGTTCGAAATATTTTCGGATGAATAGTGCGCGAATAATTTTCTATATAAGGGCCTTCATTCCCAAACCCTAGCCCCACTAACCCTAGCCGCCACTTGCTATTCAAGGGCTAGAAATTTGTCTCCTTCCTCCTCAATTTTCTTCCGATGCATTAACAATTAGAAGAAACTTCCAACTAGAAACTTGTAGAGCTTGACGAGAGCTAGAAATCCAATGGTCGTGATTGGATATGGTGAAACGGATTGGCGACAATCCTCGCTCAAAGGCGGCACGTTCAAGCATGGAAATTGAGGCAATGGCAGTGTAACGACCCCGAATTTTAATTACGTTTAATTGATAATTAAATGAATTTTTGAATTAAAATTGTATAGTTAATTGAAAATTTAAGCGAGTTTCCCCGAGTACAAATCAATTTTATGTGTTAAATCATTTAAAGTTAAATATTGTATATATGTGTGAATATATATGTATATGTGCACATATGAGTAAATTTGAAATTATATATATATATATATATATGATTTGAATTTAAATTGTAAATAAATGGTTTAAAAAGAAAAGTATATATATGATATAAAGTATAGGATAAATACATTGGATAAAATTAATAACAAATAAAAATTTAGAAACACACCTATATTACAAAACGAATATTAAAACAATTAGTATTAAATTTAGAAATTAATAATTGAGATTGAAATAAATATAAAAATACATAAGATAAATTATAGAAAATATACATAGTAAACAAATTAAATAAATTAAACAATCTATATTAAATATAGAAATTCATTATAAATTATAAAACAAAATAAAATAAATACCTTAGATAAATTATAACAACGTATTTAAAATATGAAAATAAATATATGTATACACTTGTAAAAGAAAAGAATAAAAGGAATGGCTTGCAAAAGAAGCCAAGTATAAACAAATGAAGACATCAAAATTATATTCAAGTTTGAACAAAGACTTTAGAAAATAAAATGAGCAAAGTTGTACAAGGTAATTAATGCACGCACAAGTATTTTCATATCAGCCACACCAAATATCTCCATTTTGTACAGCCGAAGGAAATAAAAATGTAAATTGTACAATGCTAATTAATGCAGCCCCAAACTAGTATTTCCATCAGCCTACAAACAAGAAATATCACTGGCTATAGTACAAGAAAATATAATCACTTGTACAACCATCTCAGCTTAAACAAAATAATATCATCACCCTGTACAATATTTTTCACTTGTAATTCGTTCTTTTGTATATATCAATCTCTTCATCAGTTCGTTTCCTTCAAAGCTTAAAACATCTGAAGTAAGCCTCAGTTCAAATTTAAACAAAACTTCAATTAAAACAACAATACAATCAAATCAAACCAGAGATCAAAAGAAGAAAAGTTTACAGCTTGAAAATTTTCTCAAGCCTGATTCAAAAGAAAACTCTGTTCTTCAAATTGAGGTGAGCAAACTACCACTTTTATTTGAATCTGTTGTGAATTTTGATGCTATGATTAATACTTGAAGCTGTTAGTATAAATATTAAGATGCCTGTATATCTGTATATATGCAAATGTTTAGTGTGCATATCTGTTACAAGCATGCATCTTTTTGTTTAAAAACATTTACAGGTTTGAGTTCATAAAGAATTCAAATCCACTTTCCTCGATCTGTTTTAGGTCATGATATCTGAATGAAAATTTGTTGTAAATCTACAACATCAATTTTAGAAACAGTTTCGAAAATTTATATTAAGTAATTGATTCGAAAATAGGAAATTACAGTGAAAATTTTATATATGTCAAAATTTGATCATCATAAATTCGTGTTTGAATTTCATAACCATATTCGAATTAGCAAATGATGAATTTAGATAAAGGTTTCATAATTTTTAAGTAAGTAAATCAAGTGAATTATCGAGTTGAACGGAATTGACATTTTCGTCAAATTCCGGTGATCGTCAACGAACTAGGTGACGCGGTTGATACTGGAGGTGGATGGAAGGATGGGTTACTCGGGAAAAATAATGGAAAAATATTCTGATGGCCAGAGTAGCCTGGTGGAGGCGAAGTAGGGTTTAACGACCTAGTTTGATCGATGTTGTTCATCGAGCTCGTGAAATATCGTGGGTGTATCGGAGTTGATCGCGGGTGGGGATTTAGAAGCGTAGGCGTAAGACGAAGGTCTGGTAGGAGTCTCGTGGTCTCCGGTAGCTTGTCGCGGCGGTGCGTGATGATTTTCCAGTGATGGGTGGGTTCCCGGTTGAGGCTGGATAGTTCGATTTGGATTTATGGTGAGTTTTGATGATCTGGGTGGTTAGTTGGGTTTGGATGGTCGTCGATGACCTGAGGGCAACGGCGATGTTGGTCGGAGGTGGCCTGGCCTCTCGTGCACGTGCACGCTTGAAGTTCTGTGCATCTGGGAATGATGTGGATTTAGGGAAGACGAGGGTCTCGGGTTTGAACTCGTGTAATGTCGCGTAAAATTCGAAGCAACTGATGAAGGTGAGAGACTCGAAGCTGCGTTCGGGTAAATCGAGAAATGGCTCGGGTCTGAAATTTTATATAAAAAAACAGTTTCAAACTTTAAAACCAATCAAGTTTATTTTGAAACAATTTTTGTTAGAACCAATTCGTTTGTAAATGTAAATGTTTATCCGAGTTTTGAGTTGGTTAAAATGGTTTATTAAATAAAGTTTTTTTTATTTGTTAATTTAACTTAAAGGTTTTAAGATAATAAGTTGATGATGAATTTATTTCAAAGATTATTAATAAAGATTTTAAATGTTAAATAAAGTGATTAATAAAAGATAAAATGGGTTATCTTAAAATTAATTAGGTAATTAATGACTTTTTAATATTAGTAATTAAAATATAATTACTTAATGATTAGAGGTTGATTACTCAAGTGATTAAACAATAATTAATTAAGGGCTAATTAATTAATGTGATTAATTAAGGATAATTAATAATTAAAGGTTAATTAATTAATGAAGGTGATTAAGGAATGATAATTAATTAAGGAATAATTAATTAAAGTAATTAATTAAAGATAATTAATTAAATGGTGAATTAAATAATTAAAGGTTAATTATTTAATAATTAAAGGTTGATGAATTATAATTAAAGGTTAATTAATTTATTATTAATGGTTAATTAATAAATGATAAAAGAATAATTAATCAAAATGATTTGAAATTTATTAATGTTAATAAACCAGGATTAGTAATTCATAAGAAATTAATCTGATTTGAATTAATCAGACAATTAACTGATCTTACTTATGAATGTTTGGATTTTATTGAATGAGTGAATTGTTTGATATCCCTGATCTGTGATGCTGTGTGATATATCCTGATTTGTGTGTGATCTGTAATGTAGTTAATTATCTGTGATGTAAATTATTATCTGTGATCTGTGAATAAAAGATAAGCGTTATAGTTATACCGCTTATCAACTATATTTCTGTATTTTGATCTATGATGATTCATTGATGTTGCACTATTGTGTAAAACCCCTGGACTACACTATACACACACAAATATGGATTTCACGTGGAAATGGGTTAAGTCACAGATGATTTAAATTTAATATTTTTGAAATTGAAATTTTAATTTCAATTGATTTTGGAAATGGATTAGGGTTAAATGTTAAAGCTTTTGAAAAGGTGTTCTCAAAGATAAAAGTTATTTCGAATAACTTGGTAAAGTTTCCAATTTAAATAATTTAATTTGAATTTGAATTCAAGAGTTGGAATTGAATTTCATAATTGGAAATTATGGTTAAAGATGTTATAAATGTGTTTATATGAATTTGAACCATTTTAAAAGTATGGTTTTGAGAATTTGAATTTAACCCAAGGACTTTAACTCGTATAAATGAATCAGATTTTTCGAAATGAAAACTGTTTGTTTTCAAATGATAAAAACTTTCATATAAGAAATGAAATTCCAATTTTAGTTAAAGGAATTTCAAGTTTTAATTGAAAAATGGTTTTCCAAGTTATGAGTGAATTCTTTTTGCAAGCTATGAATTGAATCTGTTTATTTTTAACAGATTTAAAATGGTGATTTGTCTAAACCATTCGAAATGAAATTCTTTTGAAAGCCATAAGTTAATTCTTGATTTAAAGATTTAACGAGTTAATCCAATTGAAATGGAAATCGATTTGAAAATCTGTGAATGAATCTTTGTGAAACTGGGTGAACTTTGTGAATTGAATCTGTTTATTTTTAACAGATTTAAAATGGTAATGTGTTTAAACCATTTGAAGAAAAGTTTTGGGTAATAAGTTGTGACTTAACTGAAATCCTATATCCATATGTTTTAAAATATTACGCTCACTATTCGGTTTAGCCGGGAGAGGACCTTTGTGTCACATAACCCATTCCGAATAAGTGATACGTCGTATATGGATGGCATTTGAAGATCGGTGTTGAAGACCGGGTGTTTGCGAGAACGATAGGATAACCTATGGATTGTCTCTGCACTGGGTAGCTCCCGGTATAGAGATTCCCTAAGTGATGGGAAGTCCGATCGGGATTGTGAATACCCGGATTGCAAGGGCTTCTTCGGAAGTGCCTTCGGTTCTGTTCGAACCCAGAACAGACTTGTATGGTTACATGTCTGACATTACATTTTGAGATATAAAGCTGATTTCTTTCAAATACATTTCTGTTTGGTGGCGGAGAATTTATTCTCTTAGCTTAACACCCTTCTTTGAGACGTACGAGCTCAGAGGTTATGTAGTTGAAATTTATCAGTGATATACTCCCAATTTGGTAATGTGGCATGCTGAGTGTTGCTGTGTGATGATCATTTATTGATCATTTGTGATCAAAGCGTGGCTTTATGAAAAAGCGTAGCTTTGTGGACGAGACCTCATCGAACCTCACAGACCGGAAATGGTCGAAACAGGAAAGATGCGGCAAGGTTATGAGGGTCGCTCCCTTTAGGGTATGTCATTTCCTTCTGGAAAAGGGTGGTATCAGGTATGGAGCCTTGGTATTTAACCTATGTGCGTACTCCAATCTCATTTACTGTGTGATTGTTGTTTTGATCGAGGCGCCTTGGAAAAAGGTCCCAAAGGACCGGGGGGTGGCATATTCGTGTAGTAGTTACCTGGTGTTAGAGGTAACCCGGCCTTGTGTTGGCAGAGAGCTAGTTAGTTCTCGGGATGTCCCACCAGAGGCGATCCCATGTGGCATAGGAAGTTCCTTAGCATGACCATTTGTTGGAAATCCATCTTCCAATACGAACCTTGTACGGTATTAGTTGTAGAACCTGCCATTTAATGTGGCGGCTATAGTAGGCATAATATAATGGTACCTATGCTGGCTAAGATTAATATTTTACTTTCGAAATGTTTTCCACTATGCACTAGTAATAATATCAAAAGAGTTTGTTTTGCGTAGTAAGCATATTTGACTATCATAAGAAGAAATCTCCTCCAAGTCTGCGTTTGCATTGTGTGTGTGGCGGGAGGTCTTATGGTAGTTTCATTTTCCAAAAGCATTGCGAGTTTCAAGGTTTAAAATTCTTTTGTTGTTGTTTAAAGATAAACTATTTTTGTTGCTCCCACCAGTCCCATGACTGACTCGGAGTTTATTGTTCCCTTCCTAAACTCTGGGTGCCCACAAATTTTCCACACGGGCAATCTAGAGTTGGCGTTTTCAGATATTCAGGTTTAGTAGATTATCTGGAGCTAGTTAAGTTTTAGAGTTCACGCACGACTGACGTTGATTATCTTGGTGCAACGTGATGGTGGTTCGAGCTGATGTTGGAGTTATTGGTCTCATTCTCTTTTGAGGATCATTTCGAGTTATCACTTCTGTTTTCCGCTGTATCATTATTTATCTCTGATATTGTTGTATCATATTGATATCATTGTTGAATATCATTCTGGATATTGTATTCATTGGAGTTTTATATGATATAATCTATTTCTTTATTCCGATGTGTTGTTATACTTATTGTGTTATAAGCTCCGGTGAACCAGATTCGGTGTTTGAATCTACGGCATTTTGAGTACAAGTGAAGTACGGGTGCCGATTTTCGAAGGCCGAGTTCAGGGTCATTACAAGTGGTATCAGAGCTGAGGGTAAAACTTTAGCTCAGGAGTATAACACATTAAGTAACTCATTAGAGATATGGTAAAGTATACCCTAGAATGAGTATTCCTCAGATATTCGTCCGTATGCCTCAGTAAATTCTCTTACTATCCACTATTAGTAAGTATGAGTGTAAGAAGAGGATGAGATAGGGGACAGGGAAATACGACTATAAATGGTCAGTACTCTGTAACAACAAGGAAACAATCTTTTCTCTATCAATCTCTTTTGTTCGTCATCTTTTCAATTCTTTGATAGTTTCTGGTAGATCCAGGAAGAAGATTTGATATATTTGTATGGCACATAAACTCCAAATAGGTCGAATTGTTTGTTTGGATGAATTGGTTGTATTGGTTGCTATGGTTGATAGGTATACTTTAGTTCTAAACTGAAAATTTTGGAATTGTATCCATATATCTATCTATTCTTTGGGTCCCAGTATATTCTACGAATGGTTAGTTTTCCCTTCGAACTAACCGATGCCCTTGCATATTTCGTAAATCTGGATGACCCGAGTATCCTGTGTAGTATTGAATGAGTTTGTTCTCATATTGTTGATATTCTGATTTGGTAAGCCAAATGCAGAATAAAAATAAATTCAGTTTGATTTGATGAAATATTTTTCATCTATCTTTGTGTCTTCTTAGCAATTTCAAGGACGAAATTCTTTTAAGGGGGGAAGTCTGTAACGACCCCGAATTTTAATTACGTTTAATTGATAATTAAATGAATTTTTGAATTAAAATTGTATAGTTAATTGAAAATTTAAGCGAGTTTCCCCGAGTACAAATCAATTTTATGAGTTAAATCATTTAAAGTTAAATATTGTATATATGTGTGAATATATATGTATTTGTGCATATATGAGTAAATTTGAAAATATATATATATATATTTATTTGATTTGAATTTAAATTGTAAATAAATGGTTTAAAAATAAACATATATATATGATATAAAAGTATAGGATAAATACATTGGATAAAATTAATAACAAACAAAAATTTAGAAACTCACCTATATTACAAAACGAATATAAAAATAATTAGTATTAAATTTAGAAATTAATAATTGAAATAAATATAAAAATACATAAGATAAATTATAGAAAATATACATAGTAAACAAATTAAATAAATTAAACAAACTATATTAAATATAGAAATTATTACAAATTATAAAAAAATACCTTAGATAAATTATAACAACGTATTTAAAATATGAAAATAAATGTTTGTATACACTTGTAAAAGAAAATAATAAAAGGAATGGCTTGCAAAAGAAGCCAAGTATAAACAAATGAAGACATCAAAATTATATTCAAGTTTGAACAAAGACTTTAGAAAATAAAATGAGCAAAGTTGTACAAGGTAATTAATGCACGCACAAGTATTTTCATATCAGCCACACCAAATATCTCCATTTTGTACAGCCGAAGGAAATAAAAATGTAAATGGTACAATGCTAATTAATGCAGCCCCAAACTAGTATTTCCATCAGCCTACAAACAAGAAATATCACTGGCTATAGTACAAGAAAATATAATCACTTGTACAACCATCTCAGCTTAAACAAAATAATATCATCACCCTGTACAATATTTTTCACCTGTAATTCGTTCTTTTGTACATATCAATCTCTTCATCAGTTCGTTTCCTTCAAAGCTTAAAACATCTGAAGTAAGCCTCAGTTCAAATTTAAACAAAACTTCAATTAAAACAACAATACAATCAAATCAAACCAGAGATCAAAGGAAGAAAAGTTTCCAGCTTGCAAATTTTCTCAAGCCTGATTCAAAAGAAAACTCCGTTCTTCAAATTGAGGTGAGCAAACTACCACTTTTATTTGAATCTGTTGTGAATTTTGATGCTATGATTAATACTTGAAGCTGTTAGTATAAATGTTAAGATGCCTGTATATCTGTATATATGAAAATGTTTAGTGTGCATATCTGTTACAAGCATGCATCTTTCTGTTTAAAAACATTTACAGGTTTGAGTTCATAAAGAATTCAAATCCGCTTTCCTCGATCTGTTTTAGATCATGATATCTGAATGAAAATTTGTTGTAAATCTACAACATCAATTTTAGAAACAGTTTCGAAAATTTATATTAAGTAATTGATTCGAAAATAGAAATTACAGTGAAAAATTTATATATGTCAAAATTTGATCATCATAAATTCGTGTTTGAATTTCATAACCATATTCGAATTAGCAAATGATGAATTTAGATAAAGGTTTCATAATTTTTAATTAAGTAAATAAAGTGAATTATCGAGTTGAAAGGAATTGACATTTTCGGCAAATTCCGGTGATCGTCAACGAACTAGGTGACGCGGTTGATACTGGAGGTGGTTGGAAGGATGGGTTACTCGGGAAAAATAATGGAAAAATATTCTGATGGCCAGAGTAGCCTGGTGGAGGCGAAGTAGGGTTTAACAACCCAGTTTGATCGATGTTGTTCATCGAGCTCGTGAAATATCGTGGGCGTATCGGAGTTGATCGCGGGTGGGGATTTATAAGCGTAGGTGTAAGACGAAGGGCTGGTCGGAGTCTCGTGGTCTCCGGTAGCTTGTCGCAGCGATGCGTGATGATTTTCTGGTGATGGGTGGGTTCCCGGTTGAGGCTGGATAGTTCGATTTGGATTTATGGTGAGTTTTGATGATCTGGGTGGTTAGTTGGGTTTGGATGGTCGTCGATGACCTGAGGGCAACGACGATGTTGGTCGAAGGTGGCCTGGCCTCTCGTGCACATGCACGCTTGAAGTTCTGTGCATCTGGGAATGATGTGGATTTAGGGAAGACGAGGGTCTCGGGTTTGAACTCGTGTAATGTCGCATAAAACTCGAAGCAACTGATGAAGGTGAGAGACTCGAAGCTGCGTTCGAGTAAATCGAGAAATGGCTCGGGTCTGAAATTTTATATAAAAAACAGTTTCAAACTTTAAAACCAATCAAGTTTATTTTGAAACAATTTCTATTAGAACCAATTTGTTTGTAAATGTAAATGTTTATCCAAGTTTTGAGTTGGTTAAAATGGTTTATTAAATAAAGTTTTTTTTATTTGTTAATTTAACTTAAAGGTTTTAAGATAATAAGTTGATGATGAATTTATTTCAAAGATTATTAATAAAGATTTTAAATGTTAAATAAAGTGATTAATAAAAGATAAAATGGGTTATCTTAAAATTAATTAGGTAATTAATGACTTTTTAATATTAGTAATTAAAAGATAATTACTTAATGATTAGAGGTTGATTACTCAAGTGATTAAACAATAATTAATTAAGGGCTAATTAATTAATGTGATTAATTAAGGATAATTAATAACTAAAGGTTAATTAATTAATGAAGGTGATTAAGGAATGATAATTAATTGAGGAATAATTAATTAAAGTAATTAATTAAAGATAATTAATTAAATGGTGAATTAAATAATTAAAGGTTAATTATTTAATAATTAAAGGTTGATGAATTATAATTAAAGGTTAATTAATTTATTATTAATGGTTAATTAATAAATGATAAACGAATAATTAATCAAAATGATTTGAAATTTATTAATGTTAATAAACCAGGATTAGTAATTCATAAAAAATTAATCTGATTTGAATTAATCAGACAATTAACTGATCTTACTTATGAATGTTTGGATTTTATTGAATGAGTGAATTGTTTGATATCCCTGATCTGTGATGCTGTGTGATATATCCTGATTTGTGTGTGATCTGTAATGTAGTTAATTATCTGTGATGTAAATTATTATCTGTGATCTGTGAATAAAAGATAAGCGTTATAGTTATACCGCTTATCAACTATATTTCTGTATTTTGATCTGTGATGATTCATTGATGTTGCACTATTGTGTAAAACCCCTGGACTACACTATACACACACAAATATGGATTTCACGTGGAAATTGGTTAAGTCACAGATGATTTAAATTTAATATTTTTGAAATTGAAATTTTAATTTCAATTGATTTTGGAAATGGATTAGGGTTAAATGTTAAAGCTTTTGAAAAGGTGTTCTCAAAGATAAAAGTTATTTTGAATAACTTGGTAAAGTTTCCAATTTAAATAATTTAATTTGAATTTGAATTCAAGAGTTGGAATTGAATTTCATAATTGGAAATTATGGTTAAAGATGTTATAAATGTGTTTATATGAATTTGAACCATTTTAAAAGTATGGTTTTGAGAATTTGAATTTAACCCAAGGACTTTAACTCGTATAAATGAATCAGATTTTCCGAAATGAAAACTGTTTGTTTTCAAATGATAAAAACTTTCGTGTAAGAAATGAAATTCCAATTTAAGTTAAAGGAATTTCAAGTTTGAATTGAAAAATGGTTTTCCAAGTTATGAGTGAATTCTTTTTGCAAGCTATGAATTGAATCTGTTTATTTTTAACAGATTTAAAATGGTGATTTTTCTAAACCATTCGAAATGAAATTGTTTTGAAAGCTATAATTTATATCTTGATTTAAAGATTTAATGAGTTAATCCAATTGAAATGGAAATCGATTTGAAAATCCGTGAATGAATCTTTGTGAAAATGGGTGAACTTTGTGAATTGAATCTGTTTATTTTTAACAGATTTAAAATGGTAATGTGTTTAAACCATTTGAAGAAAAGTTTTGGGTAATAAGTTGTGACTTAACTGAAATCCCATATCCATATGTTTTAAAATATTACGCTCACTATTCGGTTTAGCCGGGAGAGGACCTTTGTGTCACATAACCCATTCCGAATAAGTGATACGTCGTATATGGATGGCATTTGAAGATCGGTGTTGAAGACCGGGTGTTTGCGAGAACGATAGGATAACCTATGGATTGTCTCTGCACTGGGTAGCTCCCGGTATAGAGATTCCCTAAGTGATGGGAAGTCCGATCGGGATTGTGAATACCCGGATTGCAAGGGCTTCTTCGGAAGTGCCTTCGGTTCTGTTCGAACCCAAAATAGACTTGTATGGTTACATGTCTGACATTACATTTTGAGATATAAAGCTGATTTCTTTCAAATACTTTTCTGTTTGGTGGCGGAGAATTTATTCTCTTAGCTTAACACCCTTCTCTGAGACGTACGAGCTCAGAGGTTATGTAGTTGAAATTTATCAGTGATATACTCCCAATTTGGTAATGTGGCATGCTGAGTGTTGTTGTGTGATGATCATTTATTGATCATTTGTAATCAAAGCGTGGCTTTGTGAAAAAGCATAGCTTTGTGGACGAGACCTCATCGAACCTCACAGACCGGAAATGGTCGAAACAGGAAAGATGCGGCAAGGTTATGAGGGTCGCTCCCTTTAGGGTATGTCATTTCCTTCTGGAAAAGGGTGGTATCAGGTATGGAGCCCTGGTATTTAACCTATGTGGATACTCCAATCTCATTTACTGTGTGATTGTTGTTTTGATCGAGGCGCCTCGGATAAAGTTCCCAAAGGACCGAGGGGTGGCATATTCGTGTAGTAGTTACCTGGTGTCAGAGGTAACCCGGCCTTGTGTTGGCAGAGAGCTAGTTAGTTCTTGGGACGTCCCGCTAGAGGCGATCCCATGTGGCATAGGAAGTTCCTTAGCCTGACCATTTGTTGGAAATCCATCTTCCAATACGAACCTTGTACGGTATTAGTTGTAGAACCTGCCATTTAATGTGGCGGCTATAGTAGGCATAATATAATGGTACCTATGCTGGCTAAGATTAATATTTTACTTTCGAAATGTTTTCCACTATGCACTAGTAATAATATCAAAAGAGTTTGTTTTGCGTAGTAAGCATATTTGACTATCATAAGAAGAAATCTCCTCCAAGTCTGCGTTTGCATTGTGTGTGTGGCGGGAGGTCTTATGGTAGTTTCATTTTCCAAAAGCATTATGGGTTTCAAGGTTTAAAATTCTTTTGTTGTTGTTTAAATATAAATTGTTTTTGTTGCTCACACCAGTCCCATGACTGACTCGGAGTTTATTGTTCCCTTCCTAAACTCTGGGTGCCCACAAATTTTCCACACGGGCAGTCTAGAGTTAGGGTTTTCAGATATTCAGGTTTAGTAGATTATCTGGAGCTAGTTCAGTTTTGGAGTTCACGCACGACTGACGTTGCTTATCTTGGTGCAACATGATGGTGGTTCGAGCTGATGTTGGAGTTATTGGTCTCATTCTCTTTTGAGGATCATTTGGAGTTATCACTTCTGTTTTCCGCTGTATCATTATTTATCTCTAATATTGTTGTATCATATTGATATCATTGTTGAATATCATTCTGGATATTGTATTCATTGGAGTTGTATATGATATCATCTATTTCTTTATTCCGTTGTGTTGTTATACTTATTGTGTTATAGCTCCGGTGAACCAGATTCGGCGTTTGAATCTGCGGCATTTTGAGTACAAGTGAAGTACGGGTGCCGATTTTCGAAGGCCGAGTTCAGGGTCATTACAGGCAGTTCGAGTGTGGATCGGATTTATGGCGGAGGCGCGTGGTGTTCAGGCGCTTCGTGTGGTGGCCTTGGATTGATCTCTGACGTCACGTGGTGGAGCGGCGATCAACTTTGAAAGGCGCGTATATGGGTTTAAATGCGCGTGAAGAAGCCTAGGTGCGTACGTAGGAGAAGATGATTAACGTGGGTTTATTTTATTAATTATGTAATTAGTTTAAGTTAATTTTATTTTTAATTATCGAATGGTTAAAATTGTATAACTTCTTCACACGAGGTCGAAATCGAACGAAACAAGTTGGAAAAAAACCCTTTTGTAGCTAATCATTTATTAAGAAAAGGGTTCGTATTTGCAAATACTACGCTATGGAGCTAGATTGATATTGATTATAGCTGTTGAAAATTTTGGTTAAAATCAAACGTTCGTTTAATTTTAATTGAAATAAAACACTACAACGACTATTAGAACCAAAGTGAGTAAAACTCACTCTCCCTGTCTCGTTTATATTTTATATAAGTGAGAATAAATTTATTTATGATGATTGATACTTGTTTGGATGATATATGATATATTATATATATTAGTTGGTTTGGATATATTTCCGCATATTTTAAGGGGTGAGACCCTATATGTTCCCGTGTATGAGCGGATGACCCTTTGTACGCGCGTCTGCCTCGAAGCAGATATTGTACATATTCTCATATGCATATTTGTTGCAGGTTACAGGTTGGAGGGATCCAACAGAATTCCTCATCATTGTTGATTATTTGTTCATATATATGATGATATATGACTGTATGGATGCCATAATGATGTTTTGATGTGATTTGACTTATTTAGTGCTATGGTAGCACTAGGCCTTGTTTTTCGATATTTTGGAAATATTGAAATTGATGATTTTGATTTGAAAAGGTTTTCGAAGTAATTTTGGAAGTATATATGTTTTAATGATTTCTAATTTATTTTAAAAAAGAAAGGAATTTGTTTTTAAATAAAAAGTTGTGATTTCTGAGGTTATAAAATATAGTTGGGAAATACTTTGAAAATAGATTTTTGAATAAGTTCGTATAAAAGGATTGAAAGAAGTAATATTTTATAAATAAATAAATTGATTTATAATTGGGATTTATAAATGTTATTAAGTGGACTTGAAGTTGTTTTGTAAATGGAATTGTAAATGGATTTTATAAATAAGTTTGATTTATAAAGAAATTGATTTACAAATGGATTTAGATAGTAAAAGATTTAGTTGTATAAAAGAATAGAATTATAAACAGAAATTTGTAAATAAAGGAATTTTTAAAATAGAAATTTTTTAAAATTGAAGGAAATTTGTTAAATGGTTTTATAAGTATGATTTCTTATTTAAAGGAGTTTTGAAAGTGATGCTTGATGAAGTTAATGTTTTAAAAGAAAGAAGTCTATCTTTTAAAAAAGGCAGGTTTTGGAAATGGCATTTTAAACTGAGTAAAATGTTTGAAGATGTTTTAAAAGGTGTGAGTATCGAAAACATAGATTTCAACATTTATTGTTGAAATAGACGTTTTTGAGAAGTAAAGAAGGCATGGACTATAACACTGTTGTTATAGTAAATGATTTCCAAAAGGAAATGTTTTGCAATATATGCGATTTATATATCTGTTTATTTATCGAATCCCTATACTAATGATTTTGGGTTGCCGTAACGATGTTTTACGTAACATTCGTTTTGACCCAACAAAGCGTGTGTTGAAAAATATAAAGCTTTCCTAAAGAGATTTGTGAATATGCTTATACTATTGATATAAGTATATGGAAATGTTTTCCGATATAGATAATTGAATGGTTTTGGGAGTGTACCTTTTTAAAAGATAATTTGAAGTACATATTTGGAAAGTGATTTAATTAATAAAAGATTAATTAAAGGGCCTAGTGATTGCTTGTGGTGGTGGATATTGTTTGTTTGCTTTGGTAGTTAAATAACCGACAATCAAATTTGGCCAATTTAGTTTCTCGACTTGATGTGGAAACTATTTAGTCGTACACTTAGTACGTACCATCTTGTATGCTTGATTATCGTTTGGGTTGAGAATGTTGATTCGTGTAGTGCGGAGTGATTACTCCTATCTATCGAGCTTCCTTCTTGGCCAAAGGATAGCAAGTTGAAAGTTGGAAACGTGATAAATCTACGAGACTTGGTTTCTGTATGAGGTTGAGTAAAGCTTTTGCGTTGTTGGTGCAAAGAGACCGAGATGAGATTTATCTGAAAACCACTTCGGACCAACTTATTTGCGACGATTGTGTAGGAAATTAATGGCATTGATATTCAATATTTTCATAGTGGAGGACTGCTTATTTATCATTTGGGGTTAAAATCCCAATATACATATAGTAGAAGTAGTCTCTTCATTATGAAATATCCAATGCAAGGACTATTCGCTACTAATCCTAGGGATTTCCCGACAGGATGTGGTAGGAAAGTACCTTCGGTTTGTCCTTTTCCTGGACAAGTTGTATGGATGGATGTCTGACAGTGCATTTTCTGAGATTACGTACATTGATTTTTACAAACATACATCTGTAGTGGCGGAGAAGGAAGCTTCTCTTAGCTTAACACACTCCTTGAGACGTACGAGCTCAAGGGTTGTACTTTTGTGGAAGGAATTTAGTAGTCAACGGAAATGGCAATATGGCATTCAAAGATGATGTGATATGTGATATGTGATATGTGAAAGGTATACGATATCTCTTTTGGCCTCACACCTCGAAAATGACCGAAACAAGGTTAGATGTGGCAAGGCTAAGTGGGTCATTCCCAATTAGGATATGATCATCCCCTTCTAGGTATATTTCTTCCCGCTATGATGTTCGGGATGTAAATTATTGTGGATGTATGCTATGAGGTCCCTCGGAAAGGTCGATACCAACCGGGGGATGACATATTCGGTACTATCTAGTTACAGAGATAGGCCGGTCTTGTGTTGGTAGAGCATCCTGTGTTGGTCCTCGGTACATTTTTCTAGAGTTGTACTGCCGGAAGGTAGTCCCTTCACCTGGTCATTTGTATGGAAATCCAAACTCCACTACGTGCCTGCCATTTTGTTTGTATTACCCACTTTGGGCTATATGCGGGAATTTAATCAATGTAACAATTTTGGCTATGATTCTTATTATTTGTATAATAGACACTAGTAATAATATAACAGGATTTGATATGAAATGTTTTGGTTATCGTAAGGTAAAAACTCGTCTGTGTTTATGTGTGGGCGTGTCTTACGAGATACCTTTGTTTTGATAAAAGAACGTCTTTATAACTTTAAAATAAATTCAGTTGAGATGTGTTTTTCTCATGCTGGTTTACCAGACTGATCTGGGCGTTCTTCCCTTTCAATGCTCGGGTAAGACCGAGTATATTTACAGGTTCAGATTTGGTGCTTTTGGAGCTTCAGTAGGCGAGCTGGAGATCTTCATGTTGTATACACGTATCCGTTTATTTTTCCACTGTTTTGTTGTTTGAATTATCAGCATTTGTAAAGACAGGTTATTATAACTGTCCAGGCTGATGATTAGTGATTGATTGTTGAACTTTAATGGATGTATGTATATGATATTACAGTTTCTGTTTTGTAAAGATCATTGATATGATATTATATGTTTTTCTGCTGCGATGTGAGATTCTGTATTGTTTTGGTTTGGTTTCTTCTCTTCTCCTCTCTTCTTTCTTCTCTTCTCTTCTTCTCCCTTCTTTCTTTCTCTTGATTTTCCATCATTCTGTGCTTTTTGGGTTGGACATGTGTGGTTTATTGTCCATTCAAAGGGTACGAATTTGCGGTTCGTCGCATTTGGTATCCGAGCTTAGGTTTAGTATATTTCTAGGCTTTGATGTGTACTCAGTATAGATAGGGTCAGTAGCACCCTAGATTGTGTTTGAGTGTATTATATATATCAGCGCGTATTTGTTAGTGATTATAAAAATGTTTATATTGTGTTAATGTATCTGTTGAGTGGCTTATGAATTCTGGTCGGTATGTAGGACGCTATGTTATCGATAGGGGTTTCTAAACACTTGAACAGGGCATATCGCCATAGTATTGTTTTTTAAATTGGGTAAATGAAATAATTTTACCTCGATTATAGTTTATATATAAAAGAACAATTTTTCAGAAATTATTATAGTGTATATAAGTTGATTGTTTGGTTGTTTGAAAATGTAAATATATATAAGTTAATAAAAGCTATTTGAATTATCTATATAAAAACAACAATTGCAAAAGAATAAATTATATAAGCTAGTGAATTATAAAGTATGGAATTATAATTAATATGATTTACGATTGTGAAATAATATAAGAAATGAAACTACATGAGTATTTATAAATATGAGTTATAAACAAAAATAGATTTAAACTAAGAATTTGAGAATTTGAATCCCATTGATTTTTGACAGTTGTTTTTCAAAGTTTGAAGAGGTTATATTATTATAAATCTAAATAAGATAAATAGATTTGGAATGAATCTTATATAAGTGAAGTAAAATAGTGAAATTATATAAGTAAAAATTTATAAATGTGATTTATAAATATAAAAAAGGATTTTAAAAGAATATAAAGCACTGATTCACTACCGTTGCTGGAAAATAATAAGGGTGATGACTGTAGCATCATCAGTATCATTTTTGAGTTTCTAGTTGATGGATTTGCTACCATTATTAAATTGAAAATTGAAGTTTTGTTGTGATAAACAAATTTGAATTTAAAATCCAAGTTTGAAATTGATAAATATAAATGAAATAATTTTGGACTTAATTATAATATGAAGAAAAAAAATTAACTTTAATAAAGTTAAATAAATTTGAGTTAGCATAATAAAATATATGATTTGAAATTTAACTAAAGGAAAGTTAAATAAAGTGAATTGGATTTGAACTGGATTAGATAAGTTATCGAAATAAAAAAAATTAAACTTAAGCAGTAAGTGATTATATAATATGAATTTGAAAGTTTAAATAACTAAGTTGTATAACTTTTACATTTAGTAATAACAAGTTAAAAACAAGAGTTTTTGAACTTGTAATTAGAAAATTTTAAATTTTGACTATGAAATTAGAATTTAACTTCGGTAAAGTTAAATAAATTAGAGTTAGTGAATTGAATTAAGTGTATTGATGAATCGAATGAAAGTGAATATAAACCTAAGTTGTAAAGTGATTATATAACCATGATTTGAAATTATAAAATGTGAATGGAAGTAAACTTGTAACGACCCAGGATTTCGAACAAATTAAATTGAAAATATTTAATTAATTTTAAATATTTGAACGATGATTTAATTTGAATCCCCGATATAACTTTGAAATTGGCTATTAAATTTTAAAGTTTAATCTAGTGAATGCTGAATAAAAAATTTGAATATTCAATTTAAAGTTGAAGAAAAATATTTCGAAAGCTTTTAAAAAATTCGTATTGACAATACTGAAGATAATAGAAGCTTCAGAATCTAATTTCGAATTGATTTGGTCAGTTTTGAAAATTTATTGTTCGAATCGTTATTTAAAAATAGCCGTCCGGGGCGCAGTCTCGGAATTCAACGAAACCAGTTCCATTGGGTCCGTAATATTGAATTATTGTCGGATTTCAAATTTCGTATTTATCGGAGTTGTTATGTGAGCACACGGTGAGTAAACGCATTGAAATTAAATCAAATTCAAATTTAAATTTAAAATTTAGAATTTGTCAACGCAGCAGAGATTCTTTTTTTTCAGTCTGCCTTCTTTCAACATCGATACTTTTTCTCTGCAATGTCGCGTACCCTTGTCTCCCCTTCATTTCCTTTATCACGCAAGCAGTTCTGTATCGTTCAGAAGCAATTAGAGAATAAAATAAATGGCCGAACAGTCTCTTCCCTTTACAATTCGAAGACGAGGCTTCTTCCTTCATTCAAATTCGTTCGAACAGAGAAAAAAATGCTGAGCCTTCCTTAAAATTAAAAATCACGTTTGTATAAATCGAAATGGCGGAATGAGAAGATTCCAAAATCGAAAGTGAATCGCGTTCTCCTCATTCCTTTTCTCAAATCGAATTTCGAAACATGGCCGTGTAATTTCACTTTCGATTATCGCAATCTCGTACGAGATGAAGGGGACGGCTGGAAGGCAGGCTTATGCGCATGCGTTGAAACTGAGGGGCGTGCGTTCGAGTAGGGAGCGGCGTCGCGATATGAAGAAGTGTGGTGGTGGTTCGCCTGAGATGTCGCAAATTGGGGTTCGCGAGCTAGGGGTTCATGCGTGGGCGTGGCATCGGGGTCGAGTCGCGATCAAACTCGCTTCTGCTCGAAGTAGCAAGTGGTGGTTTCGAGCCGTGAAGCTCGCAGTGGTTCAAGTGTAGTGATGGCATTCAAGGGTTGGACGATCTGGGTTTCTTTCGAACTCGAATTCGAATTCGACGAGGCTGGCTTCGATTTGGATTCTCCTTTTGACAGTAAGGTATAAATCTTGTATGAAGTTGAGCAATTGAATTGGTTTAAATTTCACAGTTTATTTGATGTTATGATATATCTATGTATATACTGAAAGAAAAAATATTGGAATTTATTAACTGTAAAAAATATACAAACGTGAGATCTTGAAGATGAAAATTTTTGTAGGGTTTGCATAAAAATAAATTTGACAGATCCTTAATCTGGTCAGTATATGCATGTGTTCATAATTTTTAAAATAAATATTTTTAATATTGCAGAGGTTATTTAAAAATTTGATTTTTGAATCCATATAAAGGAATTTATTTAAAAGGAAAATTTGTTTAAAACTAAATTATTAGTTGAATTAAAACTTTTGTTTCAAATGAAAATATTTTGTAAAAGGAGATTTTTTAGAAATTTAATCTATTGGATAATTAAAATTACCAAACGAAAATTGGTTATTCGATTATCTCAAATATTAACAAATTGTATAATTGCTTATACAAGGTTAAGAATCGAAAAACAAGCCGGAAAAGTAATTGGATTGCAAAATAAAAAGCTAAGGCGAGATTTTTCTCACTCAAAATATATTTTGGATTGCAGTTATTGATTGTTTGATTTGCTTGGATTTGTGATATTAGATATAGTAGGATATATCTATATATATATAGCAATATATACATATTGGCATATGTATATATTGGATTGATTGATTTCCCGCCTCGTATAGCGGATGAGACCCTATTGCGCCGTTAGTAAGCGGATGATATTTTATAAAACCCATATACCGCGATATTCCACCTCGAAGTGGAATTGGTATTGTGCTAACATCTGTGGATGCAGGGAAACAGGTTGGAGGGATCCAACTGGATTCCTCACCAGTATTTATTTATTACAGATATTGATGTATATTCTGTATCATATTGATATATGATGTTTGTTGTTGTGATTGACTAATTGGTGCTGTTGCATCATCGGATTCGTGTTTTGAAGTTTTAAAAATAACGACTTTTAATTTAAAAGGATTTTTAAAGTGATCTTTGAAATTATACGTTTCATTAAATTTTTGAAGTGATTTATTTTAAATAAATAAACGTTCAAATTTTAAAGTTATAAGAGTTAAGATCTTTGTGAAATATAACCGAAAAAGGGATTTTTGGAATAATTAGTTGATTGAGTTATAAAATGGTTTAAATTGAGATTTTTAAAAAAATATTATAAACGGTTTACTTAAAAGGTTTATAAAGTTGACATTTTATAAATTAAGATATTGGAATTATAAAACGAGTTTTTATGAGTGTTAAAAATGAAGTGATAATAAAAACCATATGTGAACGAGATTTATAGATTTATAAATTGTGAAGTATAAATTGTATAGAAGTTGTAGAATAGAAGATTTATAAGTAATTTGCTTATAAATTAGATTTTTTGCACTTAGATGAGATTTGAACCGAATTTGCTAATAAAATGATTTTATAAGTTGAAATTGTTATGAAGTATAAATGTGATTTATAAACGTTGTTTATAGATCCGAAATCACTTGTTTTGATAAGTAATTTTAGAAGTTAATAAAAGGAGAATTTTATAAATCGAAGTTGTTAGAAAATATAAAGGTGAATTTATAACGTTGTTTTATAAATTCGAAATCAATCAAATTTGATGAATTTAATATAGAAGTTATTAAGGGAAGTATATTCACGATTTTGGACAGTGAATATATTGTTAAGTAAAATGGATTTATTTTTGAAGAAGTGATATTAAAAATGAAGTTAAACATTTTAAAAGATGTTTTAAAATGTATTATGAATCGAAAGCATAGATTTCAACGTTCATTGTTGAAATAGACGTTTTCGAAAAATAAGGAAATGGTGGACTATAACATTGTTGTTATAGTAAATGATTTTCGAAAGGAAATGTTTTATGTAGTATTGGGATTTATATATCTATCTTAAAATCTGAATCCCTATACTAGTGATTTTGAGTCGTCGTAACGATGTTTTACGCAACATTCGTTTTGACTCAAATGATTTCCTTAAAGAATGAAATATATACAAAATTGATTTAAGTATATCGAATATTTTCAAATGTTGAAAATAAATGATTTGTGAATTACTTATTATTAATAAGTATGGAAATGGTTTTCCAATATGAAACGAAGGGTTTGAAATTTTATCTTTTGAAGATAAATTGAAAAGTGAATATTTGAAAAATTGTTTTCAAACGGTTAAGTGTGGAAATTTTATATCTAGTAAAGATATTTTTAGAAGATAAAATAATTTGGGAAATTATTTGGAATCTGATGATGTTGCGCATCTTTATTGATAGTTAAAATACCGACTATCAATAATTACCTTTAGGTAGGTATTTGTTGTGAATTGGATGAATTTGAATGCCACACTTATTTTAGAAAAATCGCTCACTATTCGGGTTAGCCGGGAAAGGACCATGGGGTCGTATAACCCATTCCGAATATGTGATACGTCGTTATGAATTGCATTCGAAGACCGGTGTTGAAGACCGGATATTTTTTGAAAACGGAAGGATTACCGTCGAGTTACTCTACATCGGCTGATCTCCGGTTTAGAGGTTTTATCACCCTTAGTGACGGGAAGTCCGGACGTGATTAGAAAATTATCCGGATGTGCAAGGGCTTCGTGAGAAGTGCCTTCGGTTCTGTTCGATCCCGGAACAGACTTGTATGGATTGTGTGTCTGACGTTACAATTTGAGATATAAAGCTGATTTCTTTCAAATACATATCTGTTGGTGGCGGAGAATTTATTCTCTTAGCTTAACACCCTTCTCTGAGACGTACGAGCTCAGAGGTTATGTAGTTGAAATTTATCAGTGATATACTCCCAATTTGGTAACGTGGCATACTGAGTGTTGTTGTGAAATGATCAGTGTTTGATCATTTGTGATATGATCATTTATTTGATCTTATATCTTTGTGATCATAGGTTGATCATTTTGTTTGACCCGAAGCATGGCTTTGTAGAAAGCGTAGCTTTGTGGACGAGACTTCGACGAGCCTCACACCCCGGAAATGGTCGAAACAGGAAGGATGCGGCAAGGTTCTAGGGAGTAGCGCCCCTTAGTGTATGTCATTCCTTCTGGATAGAGGTGGTATCATGGTATGGAGCCCAGATACTTAACCTATGTGGTTGCTGCATTTTTACTATGTGGTTTGTTGGAAATCGGGGATCCTCGGGAAGATCGGTTACGATCGGGGGATGGCATACGCGTGTCAGTAGTTACCTATTTTTGCAGAGGTAACCCGGCCTTGTGTTGGCAGAGATCTAACCGTAGCGTTAGGTTCTCGGGTCGTCTATTCCAGGGACGTACCCATCGTGGAAAAGGAAGTTCCTTAGCCTGACCATTTGTTGGAAATCCAAAGAAACAATACGACACTTGTACAGTATTAGTTGTAGAACCTGCCATTCACTTATGGTGGCGCCCCACTGTTTGGATGGTAGCTATAGTAGGCATAGTTCGGAATGTCTATGCTGGCTAAGATTTATATTCTACTTTCGAAATGTTTCGACACTATGCACTAATAATAATATCAAAAATGATTTGATTTTGCGTAGTAAGCATCTTTGACTATCATAAGAAGAAATCTCCTCCAATTCTGCGTTTGCATTGTGTGTGTGGTGGGAGGTCTTATGGTAGTTTCATTTTCCAAAAGCATTGCGAATTTGTTTTATTTTCTTTGTGAAAAATAACTGTTTTACGATCTCACACCAGTCACCATGACTGACTCGGAGTTTATTGTTCCCTTCTAAACTCTGGGTGCCCACCAATTTCCACACGGGCAGCCTAGAGTTATGTTATCAGGATATTCTGGATATTCTGGGGCTTTGGAAGCAAGCTGGAGGACGAGACATAGTATTTGTTTCCGTAATTATTTATTTATTCCGCTGTGTATTCTGTATGAGGACAAGTTATATAACTGTCCATTGCTGTATATTGACTCTGATGATTGATGTATGTATAAACTGATATAGCTCTTTGTTTTAAAAAAAAACTAGTGTTTATTTATTATATATTGTTCCGCTGCGAATGTGAGATTCTGATATTGTTTTCTGTTCTGATGTTGTTCTGTTGTTCTTCTTTCTTCTTCTGCTTTCTTCTTCTCTTTTTCTTCTATCTTTTCTTCTATTTCTTTTTCTTAAACCCTCACTATTGGAGTTTCCGGCACTCGATTGCTCGACAGTCGATAAAGTGAGTATCGATGTTGAATTTTCGAAAGTCGAAAATTTCGGTATGTGACAGCGTGGTATCAGAGCATATGGTTAAGCGACAACCCTGCTCTGTTGGGTGTTACTCATTAGAGATAGGGTCAGCAGTACTCTAGAATGAGTTGAGTGTAATAATAGATACGAGTGCGTATTTGTTAGTGAATATGAAATTGTTTTGTATTGTGTTGACTTATCGGTTGATTGTTTATGAATTCTGGTCGGTGCAGTCTAGCTAACTGTAATCGATAGGGGTTTCTAAACTCTTAAACAAGATAAACTGACACAGTATTGTTTTAAATAGGGTAAATGAAATAATTTTGCCCAAAACTATTTTTTTGTATAGAAAAGAAATGATTTTCTGTGAATTATTATGATATATGGATATTTGGTTGCTAGGAAAGTGATAATATAGAATTATTATCATTATTATATGAAATTGGATAAGAAATTGAAATCGTAACTCCAAAGTTAAGAAATAAATTCATATACAAATGAAATTTGAGAATATAAATTATAAATGTGATTTGTAATTTGAAACGGAATTCCAGAGATGTTTGGAAATGTTTTGAAAAGAATTTGAAAATTTTGGAGATTTGGAAGTTTAAATCCTTTTTGATTTGAAAATGAATTTCAAAGGTTTTGAAAAGTATTTTGGAGAGATAAAAGCTCTAAACTTTTTTCGGTCGCTGGAAAATAATTCCGATGATGATCGCGACATCACCGGTGTTCATTTTCGGGTTTCCAAAAGAGAAATTGCTGCCAAATTGTTTTAAATGGAAGTTGTTTGGAAAATTTGGGTTTGTGTTTTGGAAATTCAAAGGATAATTTGAATTGTTTTCAAAATGATTTTGAAGTTTGGTAAAACTCTGGAATACTTTATAAGAATATTTATGGAATATTATTGAATTGATAACTTATACAAATAGAAATTGTTAATGTAAAATATGTAAATGTGATTGGAATTAAAGTTCATTAACAAATGAAATCTATAAATGTGAATTGAAAGTATAAGGAAATAAATTCATATATGAATAAAAGTTATGAATATGAATTGTAAATATGATTCATAAATGAAAATAGAATTCAAAGAGGATAATTGAAAATAAAATTCATAATGGAATTAGTAATGTGAATGGATAAATGATTTTATAAATCAAAATGTAAGTAAGTCAAAGACTTATAAAAATATTTGAAATTTGATAGAAATGAGATTCAAATTGTAAATGAATGAATTTGTGAATAAATTTGCAATTGCAAGTGCAAGAAAATGAAATTCAATATTCAGAAGTTGAATTGGATCCAAATTAGAATTGGAATTGTGAATTAAAAATTCAAATGAATGTGAAATGTAAAATGGAATGAAAATGAATATGTATAACTTCAACAGTAAATGTATAAGTAGTTTATACTGGAAATTTTGTAATAAAATTTGCAAAATGGTTTGGATATGCAACTAGATATTATGGCTAGTAGGATATGCAGGTGTTGTAAAAGGAATTGGAATTTTGATTTCAAAGATAATTTGAATTGCTCGACAAAAGGTAAGTATTTGAATTATAATATGAGTTTTTGATGATTTCTTCTTTAGCCGCTTGGCATTTTTCTTTTCTTTTTGAAATCTGAGAGTCCGTAGGGACGTTTTGTAGTCGTGCCGTATTAGCCGTGCAAAGGAGACGCTGGCGAAATTTTTTGAAAATTTCGAGTGTTAGAAAATTTTTGAGAAATTTTGAAAGTTTGAAATTTGAATTTAGACTTAAATTTGAATTGTTAAGTAAAGCAATATTGTTTTGAAACTTATAATTTAAGTTGGAAAGTTAGTTGAATTGATAATGAATCTTTAGTAGAAAGATTTGTTTTGACAATATGATAAAACTGTTGGATGTTGAAAAAAAATAGTAGACGAGTTAAGGACCTTTTTCCCTAACTTGTAATTTCGAGGACGAAATTCTTTTAAGGAGGGAAGTCTGTAACGATCCAGGATTTCGAACAAATTAAATTGAAAATATTTAATTAATTTTAAATATTTGAACGATGATTTAATTTGAATCCCCGATATAACTTTGAAATTGGCTATTAAATTTTAAAGTTTAATCTAGTGAATGCTGAATAAAAAATTTGAATATTCAATTTAAAGTTGAAGAAAAATATTTCGAAAGCTTTTAAAAAATTTGTATTGACAATACTGAAGATAATAGAAGCTTCAGAATCTAATTTCGAATTGATTTGGTCAGTTTTGAAAATTTATTGTTCGAATCGTTATTTAAAAATAGCCGTCCGGGGCGCAGTCTCGGAATTCAACGAAACCAGTTCCATTGGGTCCGTAATATTGAATTATTGTCGGATTTCAAATTTCGTATTTATCGGAGTTGTTATGTAAGCACACGGTGAGTAAACGCAATGAAATTAAATCAAATTCAAATTTAAATTTAAAATTTAGAATTTGTCAACGCAGCAGAGATTCTTTTTTTTCAGTCTGCCTTCTTTCAACATCGATACTTTTTCTCTGCAATGTCGCGTACCCTTGTCTCCCCTTCATTTCCTTTATCACGCAAGCAGTTCTGTATCGTTCAGAAGCAATTAGAGAATAAAATAAATGGCCGAACAGTCTCTTCCCTTTACAATTCGAAGACGAGGCTTCTTCCTTCATTCAAATTCGTTCGAACAGAGAAAAAAATGCTGAGCCTTCCTTAAAATTCAAAATCACGTTTGTATAAATCGAAATGGCGGAACGAGAAGATTCCAAAATCGAAAGTGAATCGCGTTCTCCTCATTCCTTTTCTCAAATCGAATTTCGAAACATGGCCGTGTAATTTCACTTTCGATTATCGCAATCTCGTACGAGATGAAGGGGACGGCTGGAAGGCAGGCTTATGCGCATGCGTTGAAACTGAGGGGCGTGCGTTCGAGTAGGGAGCGGCGTCGCGATATGAAGAAGTGTGGTGGTGGTTCGCCTGAGATGTCGCAAATTGGGGTTCGCGAGCTAGGGGTTCATGCGTGGGCATGGCATCGGGGTCGAGTCGCGATCAAACTCGCTTCTGCTCGAAGTAGCAAGTGGTGGTTTCGAGCCGTGAAGCTCGCAGTGGTTCAAGTGTAGTGATGGCGTTCAAGGGTTGGACGATCTGGGTTTCTTTCGAATTCGAATTCGACGAGGCTAGCTTCGATTTGGATTCTCCTTTCGACAGTAAGGTATAAATCTTGTATGAAGTTGAGCAATTGAATTGGTTTAAATTTCACAGTTTATTTGATGTTATGATATATCTATGTATATACTGAAAGAAAAAATATTGGAATTTATTAACTGTAAAAAATATACAAACGTGAGATCTTGAAGATGAAAATTTTTGTAGGGTTTGCATAAAAATAAATTTGACAGATCCTTAATCTGGTCAGTATATGCATGTGTTCATAATTTTTAAAATAAATATTTTTAATATTGCAGAGGTTATTTAAAAATTTGATTTTTGAATCCATATAAAGGAATTTATTTAAAAGGAAAATTTGTTTAAAACTAAATTATTAGTTGAATTAAAACTTTTGTTTCAAATGAAAATATTTTGTAAAAGGAGATTTGTTAGAAATTTAATCTATTGGATAATTAAAATTACCAAACGAAAATTGGTTATTCGATTATCTCGAATATTAACAAATTGTATAATTGCTTATACAAGGTTAAGAATGGAAAAACAAGCCGGAAAAGTAATTGGATTGCAAAATAAAAAGCTAAGGTGAGATTTTTCTCACTCAAAATATATTTTGGATTGCAGTTATTGATTGTTTGATTTGCTTGGATTTGTGATATTAGATATAGTAGGATATATCTATATATATATAGTAATATATACATATTGGCATATGTATATATTGGATTGATTGATTTCCCGCCTCGTATAGCGGATGAGACCCTATTGCGTCGTTAGTAAGCGGATGATATTTTATAAAACCCATATACCGCGATATTCCACCTCGAAGTGGAATTGGTATTGTGCTAACATCTGTGGATGCAGGGAAACAGGTTGGAGGGATCCAACTGGATTCCTCACCAGTATTTATTTATTACAGATATTGATGTATATTCTGTATCATATTGATATATGATGTTTGTTGTTGTGATTGACTAATTGGTGCTGTTGCATCATCGGATTCGTGTTTTGAAGTTTTAAAAATAACGACTTTTAATTTAAAAGGATTTTTAAAGTGATCTTTGAAATTATACGTTTCATTAAATTTTTGAAGTGATTTATTTTAAATAAATAAACGTTCAAATTTTAAAGTTATAAAAGTTAAGATCTTTGTGAAATATAACCGAAAAAGGGATTTTTGGAATAATTAGTTGATTGATTTATAAAATGGTTTAAATTGAGATTTTTAAAAAAATATTATAAACGGTTTACTTAAAAGGTTTATAAAGTTGACATTTTATAAATTAAGATATTGGAATTATAAAACGAGTTTTTATGAGTGTTAAAAATGAAGTGATAATAAAAACCATATGTGAACGAGATTTATAGATTTATAAATTGTGAAGTATAAATTGTATAGAAGTTGTAGAATAGAAGATTTATAAGTAATTTGCTTATAAATTAGATTTTTTGCACTTAGATGAGATTTGAACCGAATTTGCTAATAAAATGATTTTATAAGTTGAAATTGTTATGAAGTATAAATGTGATTTACAAACATTGTTTATAGATCCGAAATCACTTGTTTTGATAAGTAATTTTAGAAGTTAATAAAAGGAGAATTTTATAAATCGAAGTTGTTAGAAAATATAAAGGTGAATTTATAAACGTTGTTTTATAAATTCGAAATCAATCAAATTTGATGAATTTAATATAGAAGTTATTAAGGGAAGTATATTCATGATTTTGGACAGTGAATATATTGTTAAGTAAAATGGATTTATTTTTGAAGAAGTGATATTAAAAATGAAGTTAAACATTTTAAAAGATGTTTTAAAATGTATTATGAATCGAAAGCATAGATTTCAACGTTCATTGTTGAAATAGACGTTTTCGAAAAATAAGGAAATGGTGGACTATAACATTGTTGTTATAGTAAATGATTTTCGAAAGGAAATGTTTTATGTAGTATTGGGATTTATATATCTATCTTAAAATCCGAATCCCTATACTAGTGATTTTGAGTCGTCGTAACGATGTTTTACGCAACATTCGTTTTGACTCAAATGATTTCCTTAAAGAATGAAATATATACAAAATTGATTTAAGTATATCGAATATTTTCAAATGTTGAAAATAAATGATTTGTGAATTACTTATTATTAATAAGTATGGAAATGGTTTTCCAATATGAAACGAAGGGTTTGAAATTTTATCTTTTGAAGATAAATTGAAAAGTGAATATTTGAAAAATTGTTTTCAAACGGTTAAGTGTGGAAATTTTATATCTAGTAAAGATATTTTTGGAAGATAAAATAATTTGGGAAATTATTTGGAATCTGATGATGTTGCGCATCTTTATTGATAGTTAAATAACCGACTATCAATAATTACCTTTAGGTAGGTATTTGTTGTGAATTGGATGAATTTGAATGCCACACTTATTTTAGAAAAATCGCTCACTATTCGGGTTAGCCGGGAAAGGACCATGGGGTCGTATAACCCATTCCGAATATGTGATACGTCGTTATGAATTGCATTCGAAGACCGGTGTTGAAGATCGGATATTTTTTGAAAACGGAAGGATTACCGTCGAGTTACTCTACATCGGCTGATCTCCGGTTTAGAGGTTTTATCACCCTTAGTGACGGGAAGTCCGGACGTGATTAGAAAATTATCCGGATGTGCAAGGGCTTCGTGAGAAGTGCCTTCGGTTCTGTTCGATCCTGGAACAGACTTGTATGGATTGTGTGTCTGACGTTACAATTTGAGATATAAAGCTGATTTCTTTCAAATACATATCTGTTGGTGGCGGAGAATTTATTCTCTTAGCTTAACACCCTTCTCTGAGACGTACGAGCTCAGAGGTTATGTAGTTGAAATTTATCAGTGATATACTCCCAATTTGGTAACGTGGCATACTGAGTGTTGCTGTGAAATGATCAGTGTTTGATCATTTGTGATATGATCATTTATTTGATCTTATATCTTTGTGATCATAGGTTGATCATTTTGTTTGACCCGAAGCATGGCTTTGTAGAAAGCGTAGCTTTGTGGACGAGACTTCGACGAGCCTCACACCCCGGAAATGGTCGAAACAGGAAGGATGCGGCAAGGTTCTAGGGAGTAGCGCCCCTTAGTGTATGTCATTCCTTCTGGATAGAGGTGGTATCATGGTATGGAGCCCAAATACTTAACCTATGTGGTTGTTGCATTTTTACTATGTGGTTTGTTGGAAATCGGGGATCCTCGGGAAGATCGGTTACGATCGGGGGATGGCATACGCGTGTCAGTAGTTACCTATTTTTGCAGAGGTAACCCGGCCTTGTGTTGGCAGAGATCTAACCGTAACGTTAGGTTCTCGGGTCGTCTATTCCAGGGACGTACCCATCGTGGAAAAGGAAGTTCCTTAGCCTGACCATTTGTTGGAAATCCAAAGAAACAATACGACACTTGTACGGTATTAGTTGTAGAACCTGCCATTCACTTATGGTGGCGCCCCACTGTTTGGATGGTAGCTATAGTAGGCATAGTTCGGAATGTCTATGCTGGCTAAGATTTATATTCTACTTTCGAAATGTTTCGACACTATGCACTAATAATAATATCAAAAATGATTTGATTTTGCGTAGTAAGCATCTTTGACTATCATAAGAAGAAATCTCCTCCAATTCTGCGTTTGCATTGTGTGTGTGGTGGGAGGTCTTATGGTAGTTTCATTTTCCAAAAGCATTGCGAATTTGTTTTATTTTCTTTGTGAAAAATAACTGTTTTACGATCTCACACCAGTCACCATGACTGACTCGGAGTTTATTGTTCCCTTCTAAACTCTAGGTGCCCACCAATTTCCACACGGGCAGCCTAGAGTTATGTTATTAGGATATTCTGGATATTCTGGGGCTTTGGAAGCAAGATGGAGGACGAGACATAGTATTTGTATCCGTAATTATTTATTTATTCCGCTGTGTATTCTGTATGAGGACAAGTTATATAACTGTCCATTGCTGTATATTGACTCTGATGATTGATGTATGTATAAACTGATATAGCTCTTTGTTTTAAAAAAAAAACTAGTGTTTATTTATTATATATTGTTCCGCTGCGAATGTAAGATTCTGATATTGTTTTCTGTTCTGATGTAGTTCTGTTGTTCTTCTTTCTTCTTCTGCTTTCTTCTTCTCTTTTTCTTCTATCTTTTCTTCTATTTCTTTTTCTTAAACCCTCACTATTGGAGTTTCCGGCACTCGATTGCTCGACAGTCGATAAAGTGAGTATCGATGTTGAATTTTCGAAAGTCGAAAATTTCGGTATGTGACAAAACTAATGTTTATGGAACTATAAATAAATGAGTTGTATAACCTATAAAATGAGAAAATGTAAGTAAAACCAAATATTAAAATGGTTAAACAATTTTGTTAAGCAAAAAAATCTGAATTTGAATAGTGATATAAAATTCGACTTAAGTAAAAGTTAAATAAAATGACTTTAGAAATGAAAATTAAGTTAAGTCAAACTGAATGAACTATAGTGAAGAAATTTAACTTAGTGATGTTGAATGAAGTTGAAATTGATATTAACAACGAATTAATAAAGTAAGTTAATAAGTTGAAGTGATGAATATGAATATAAACTTGAATTGTTAAATGAAATTCAACTTTGGTTGTAAAATAAATTAGCTAATTGAATATGGATTGGAATGATTATTTATTAGATTAAGTACAACTTAAATTGGGAATGTTGGAATAAAACTTAAGTTAAGAAGTTTTGAATTAATAATAACATTGGGAAACTTGTATAAAGTGTTGAATTAAACTTAAGTAGAAATTGTATGAAATAAAATGTGATTCAACATAATCTGAATCTAAATTAAGTATTAGCAAAGAATGTTAATATTTAATATCAACCAATTAGAATTAAAAAAGTTAAACCAAATTGAATTTAAACGAAGTAAATATGAATGTTTGAGTGTAAATTAAATAAATTTGGTTGTTAGATGGATGTTAGTTGATAGTGTAGAAATTCATTAAATATTAATGAAGTTGAATTAAATGAACTTGAAAGCTAAATAATTGTATTCAAATTGGAAGTAAAGTGAATCTAAACACAATTGAATTTGATTTAATTTGAAAATGAGATAACTTAAATGTAAATTAGTGAATGTAAACTAATTGAGTTTGAATAAATGAATGTTAGTAAAATCGAATGTTAACGAATCAAATGTGAATAAATTGAAAACCAATTCAATGAATATTAATGAGAAATGAATGTATATTGATTTGGTTATGGATTGATTAAATAGAGATTGGTTTGTTGGATGTTAGTTGGATGATAGTTGTTTGATGGTTGAATTTGTTGCTTTTGATTGCATTTGCTATATTGGCATATATAGTTGTTGTATTGGTATATGTTGTATATTGATATTACTTTCAATATATACATGTACTTATTGTTTTTTGAGTGTTTAGTAGGTGCGGAGGCGTTGCTTCGCATTTGGAGCTCGCTTTCGCGATATATTAGCCGTATATGCTCGCTAATAATATATAATGTACATATCTCGGATTACATATCATACTTTTATATTTTTTTTCCCTCATCCTTAAAGATGAGATGTATATTTGTGTTATTATATATATTTTGATTTTTCGGATCGAACCGCGCAGAGGCTATGGCGAATTTTTTGAAAATTTACGACGTTAGAAAAATTTTAGGAAAATTGTAAAAAAATTTGATAATGTTAGTTTTGATTTTGATTTAAAAGTTAAACGATATTAGTTGGATTTGAAAAGATAACTATGAATAAATTTTAAAACTTAAGAAATTTTTTTATAAGACGTTTAACTAAATGATTTTGGGAAATTTAAACACTTGGTAATCTAACTTAACTAATTGTTTTGAAAAGTTAATGGATTTTGTTGCTTTTTCTTACTTGGTAATTTCGGGGACGAAATTCTTTTAAATAGAGGAGAATGTAACGACCCAGAATTTCAATCATTCAAAATTGGAATATTTAATTAATTTTAAATATTCACAAGTTAATTTTATGAGTTGAATAACTTATATTTCAAATATAATGATTTATTTGGATAATTAAATTGTTAATTTAATATTTGAAATTGGAGAAATAATTGAGGTTTGAATTTAATATGAATGAAATGATTTATAAAGTTGATTTTAATTCTATTTGAATTATAATGGAATTAGGGAACTTTTAAAATTGATTTAAAAGCGAATAAATAGAAATTGGAAATTTATCGATTTAATTAACGTGTAAAAATAGTCATTTTTGACACTATCTCGAATTTCGACGAAACCAGTTTCATTGGATCCGTAATAGTTAGTTATTATAGGATTTTAAATTTCGTGTAAATCGGACTTACGGTTTTGTCGTACGCAGCTGAAACGCATAGAAATTTATTTAAGTAAATTTAATTAAAATAATTCGATTCAAAAACCTATCTTCCAAATACCATGGAATTGGCCTCTGATATATATTCCATTGTGTTCGAAATAGGGGCAAAATATTATAAATGCCTGGCGGCACGCTTCGTTTGGAGTTCGAAATATTTTCGGATGAATAGTGCATGAATAATTTTCAATATAAGGGCCTTCATTCCCAAACCCTAGCCCCACTAACCCTAGCCGCCACTTGCTATTCAAGGGCCAGAAATTCGTCTCCTTCCTCCTCAATTTTCTTCCGATCCATTGACAATTAGAAGAAACTTCCAACTAGAAACTTGTGGAGCTTGACGAGAGCTAGAAATCCAATGGTCGTGATTGGATATGGTGAAGCGGATTGGTGACAATCCTCGCTCAAAGGCGGCGCGTTCAAGCATGGAAATCGAGGCAACAGCAGCTCGAGTGTCGGCCGGATTTACGGCGGAGGTGCGTGGTGTTTAGGCGCTTTGTGTGGTGGCCTTGGATTGATCTCTGGCGTCACGTCGTGGAGCGGCGCTCAAATTTGAAATGCGCGTGAAGAAGGGTGGATGCGTACATAGGAGAAGATGATTAACAGTGGGTTTATTTTATTAATTACATAATTAGTTTAAGTTAATTTTATTTTTAATTATCGAATAGTTAAAATTGTATAACTTCTTCATACGAGGTCGAAATCGAACGAAATAAGAAAACTCAATTTCAATTATTTACGAAGAAAAATTCACTTATTCAAAAGTTCAATTTTACTTATTAAAGAATTCAATTCAATTTAATAATTAAATAATTCAATCTTATTTAATTATTAAATAATTCAAAACTTAATTATTAAAATTTCAAAGTTTAATAATTTCAAACTTAATTATAATTTCAAACTTAATTCAATCATTTCTCAAATTAAACAACGTTCTTTCATCAATTACATTGTTAAAATTTTGTTTCAGATTATTAAATATTAACATTTTCCTTTCATTAAAATTCAAATTTCAACTTCATTTCAAAACCATATCATTTATTCAAATAAAATCTTCGCTTATTTTTAAATTAAATTATTGACCAATCGGGTTTTATATAATTCTCTATCCTAGGTCAAAGTTCAATTTGGGTATTTATCATTTCAACCCGATTCCAATTCAATTCAAAATCAAAGCATAGCAAAGGGAACTTGCAGTGTGATAACTGGGATGATGTCAAAGTAAATAAACAAGCAATAACAACAATCAATATCAATCCAATGATCAATTTAGATAATCCCGAAATAACCGTATTAATTCACATTGTTATTTGTGCGAATTAATATAATTATTTCTAGAATCTACACTACCATTTCATGTAGATTAAAGATTATTCCCCTAATTATTTATACGGTTTTTCACTTGTCATCCAATTACAATCTTATACTACAACAATTTATCCAATATACGTCGATGGTTCAAAGTGTAATTATCACTATTCTACATGTCAATTAATTTAACAATTAAAAGGGGTCATATTATACAATGTTATTTAACCAAATTTACACATGTGTCATTTCAAATTTTAACTATCCTACATCAAATTCAATTTCAAATTATTTATCACTTACAACATCAACAATTTAACGTCCAATTGTAAACATCAACAATCAATCATTTAACAACCAAACTGGATTATCATTGCATATATAACAGATAATGGTGTCAGATGTCATGGGTGAACAGATACAGGTCATAGCATATATAACAATGTGATTAACTAACAGCAGCATATTTCAATTTGTCATTTCAATTGAAATCAAATTTAATAAATAAAAGAACATTAATCGTGAGTGATTGCTCACCTTTCGAGGCTAGAGATGCACGAGAAGATGGCACGGATACGCACACTGGTACGGACACTGAAATTTGAATGGCGAATCGAAGCAAAGCAAAATCGGCACGAATTCAATCATCAAAGTTGATAATAAGAATTAACGAAGTCAAATCAGAATTGGGTCGATGACGATAAATGGTATAGGTGAATTTATATATATATACTATATATAACTATATATATATATAATCAAATTCTAAATTCAAACATATATTAAATTATATGTATATATATAAACCATTTTTTTCAATGTATAAATACAACAGACATACATAAGTATATATAAACTGAAAAATATTTATATGCTTACATAACTAAATATATATATGTAGACCAACATATATGTAGGCTAAGCCAAAATAGTGTATTCATTACTATATGCACAACAACCTGTATTATCTAAACCCCCTTTATATATATATATATATATATACCTACAATATACAACTAACCACTATACATCTTATTTATATATATAACCAGCGTAAGTTGCATACTCAACAACAACCAGGTTTTTATATGCATATATGAACATATGTGAACATTCCTTTCGGCTGAGACAAAATAACATACTACAACTCAGTTAAACAAACATATATATGCACAACCTATAAACAAACCAATATATGTATATACTTGCCAAACATAGTGATGTATACCTTCCTATCTTGAAACATGATAACAGATTATAAACATATAAACTTACCTATAAACTATTATATATATCTACGTAAATCTTATAAAGCTTTAAAAAAAATTCTCTATAAACAATAACTATAAACATAAAATTATAAGCAAAACTAATCTTTGATATCTTTAAAACTGTAAATAGCAACAGTGAATAACCAAACTATAAACAATAACTTGTAAAACTGAGTATAACTTTGCATTGTAACTATCAAATCAATTTATAACAATGGATATGCAACTGTATATGAGATAATATATAAACCAATCACATAACTTAATATATATACATACTACGTAGGTAAGGTAATAGATACAAAAGTATACTCAAGCCATAACATAAGATACGTATATATTTGTATATATATTCAAACATAATTTCACATACCATCAGGCAAGAGGTGGACCGAGATAAGCAAGAGGTGGAGCCGAGGGCAAAGACGTGGGCCAGAGGAAGGGGCAAAGGCTCGGCAGTTGTAGGGTGGCACGAGGTGGTGACTGAACTAGGCGGGTGGCGAAGGGATCTCGGCGGCTGGAGGAAGGAGGAGGAGCGGATCTAGGTGGATCGCGTGAAGGAAGGTGGTATGGCGGTGGCTGCTGCGCGTGAACGAGGTTGCGATGGGTGTTGCTGCATGGCTTCGACCTAGATTTTTGGAGGAGGAAGGTGAAGGTGGGTCGAGGCGGAAGGTCAAAACAGCAAAGGCTAGGCGGCTTCATCGGCGCTTGTTACGAGGTGGGATCGGCTGCGGAGGGAAGGAGGCGGAGGTAGGTGGGTGTTGCCTCTGGCGTGGTGGCTCGGGAATGAACGGGGAAGAGGCGGAGGAGGGAGAGTGGGCGGAAGTGGTGGCGACTTGGATGGTTGTGGGTCGGTGGCTACTGGTGACGTGAGGACCGGGTGTTGAGGTCGGAAGTTCAAGTGAGCGGAGGTGGGTGGTCTTGCGGAGGAGATGGGCGATGACGTGGCATGGAAGATGGCATGGTGAGGGGTTTCAAGGCAGGAACTCGGAAAGTGCTGTTGTTCGCACTCGAGTCGGGGAAGTCGGGCGAGGAGATGAAGGCGGAGGGAAGCGGTTCGGTAGTGGGTGATTTTCGTGATGGACTGGTTTGCGTTTATTTTTTTTTCTTTCTGCTGCTGCTTTTGCTTTTGTTTTGTTAGCAGTGAAAAGAAGTGAGATGGAGAAAGAGGAGGGGGTATGAAACAGTGAAATGAATATGGGGAGAAGAGGGAATATGAGAGAAGGCAAGGGAAAGGTGAAAGAACATAAGTTAATACGTACAGTCAAAATGAAAACTTAAATGATAAATTATAGGGAACCGTAAAAATATACATGCAAACTTATAATTAGCATTGGTAACAGCCGAAGGTTGGTTCGATAATTCAGGGAATATTAAAGTCAGCCAACCTTTGAAAGAATTTCAATAGACAACATAAACAAAAGGCTCTAATGCGTACCGTTACATCAAACTGTTCAATTGCTTCGTCACGCATCCAATCCCAGAACACAGAAGTGAATATACCACTGAGATCAGCATGAAGAGACGATCAAAATGGTATACAAATATTAGCGGTACAATTGAATTTTTAAAAATTCAAATTTTCTACTAGCGGAAAATGCAAGAAAAACGTAGAAAAATAAGATCGACGGAGCCAAAGAAGTCCGAATTTAGAAAATCGAAAAATGACGTTTGCTCAGAAGATGGTTTAGAATTTTTCTATGTGAAAATATTTAGGTTCCGAAAACATTTTATTTTCATCGCTTTTTAACTGATTATATTGAAGTAAATTTACGCGCGAAATAAACTTTCATATTTTTGGACGAAAATTTACTAGTTGCTATGTTCAACTAGACGCATTCCAAATTTCAAATTTTTATCTTTTAAAATTTCGCAAAATTTCAATTAATAACGCTATTAAAACCAGTTAAATTTACGGGTCGTTACAGATGATATATGATTTATTATATATATATATATTAATTGGTTTGGATATATTCCCGCATATTTTAGTGGATGAGACCCTATACGTTCCTGTGTATGAACGGATGATCCTTTGTACGCGCGTCTGCCACGAAGCAGACATTGTACATATTCTCATATGCATATTTGTTGCAGGTTGGAGGGATCCAACAGGATTCCTCATCACTGTTGATTATTTGTTCATATACATGATGATATATGATTGTATGGATGCCATAACGATGTATTGATGTGATTTGACTTATTTAGTGCTATGGTAGCACTAGGCCTTGTTTTTCGATATTTTGGAAATATTGAAATTGATGGGTTTGATTGGAAAAGGTTTTCGAAGTAATTTTTGGAAGTATATATGTTTTAATGATTTCTAATTTATTTAAAAAAGATAGGAATTTGTTTTTAAATAAAAAGTTATGATTTCTGAGGTTATAAAATATAGTTGGGAAATACTTTGAAAATAGATTTTTGAATAAGTTCGTATAAAAGGATTTATAGAAGTAATATTTGTAAATAAATAAATTGACTTATATTTGGGATTTATAAATGTTATTAAGTGGACTTGAAGTTGTTTTGTATATGGAATTGTAAATGGATTTTATAAATAAGTTTGATTTATAAAGAAATTGATTTATAAATGGATTTTGATAGTAAAAAAATTGGTTGTATAAAAGAATAGAATTATAAATAGAAATTTGTAAATAAAGGAATTTTATAAAATTGAAGGAAATTTGTAAAATGGTTTTATAAGTATGATTTCTTATTTAAAGAAATTTTGAAAGTGATGTTTGATGAAGTAAATGTTATAAAAGAAATAAGTCTATCTTTTTAAAAAAGGCAGGTTTTGGAAATGGCATTTTAAATAGAGTTAAATGGTTTGAAGTTGTTTTAAAAGGTGTGAGCATCGAAAACATAGATTTCAACATTTATTGTTGAAATGGACGTTTTCGAGAAGTAAGGAAGGCATGGACTATAACAGTGTTGTTATAGTAAATGATTTTTGAAATGAAATGTTTTGTATAGTATATGGGATTTATATATCTATTTATTTATCGAATTCCTATACTAATGATTTTGGGTTTGTCGTAACGATGTTTTACGCAACATTCGTTTTGACCCAACAAAGCGTGTGTTGAAAAATATAAAGCTTTCCTAAAGAGATTTGTGAATATGCTTGTATTGTTGATATAAGTATATGGAAATGTTTTTCAATATAGAAAGTTGAATGGTTTTGAGAGTATACCTTTTTAAAAGATAATTTAAAGTAAATATTTGGAAAGTAATTTAATTAATAAAAGATTAATTAAAGGGCCTAGTGATTGCTTATGGTGCTGGATAATTTTTATTTGCTTTGATAGTTAAATAACTGACTATCAAATTTGGCCATTTTAGTTTCTCGACTTGATGTGGAAACTATTTAGTCGTACACTTAGTACGTACCATCGTGTATGCTTGATTATCGTTTGGGTTGAGAACGTTGATTCGTGTAGTGCGGAGTGATTACTCCTATCTACCGAGCTTCCTTCTTGGCCAAAGGATAGCAATTGAAAGTTGGAAACGTGATAAGTCTATGAGACTTGGTTTCTGTATAAGGTTGAGTAACGCTTTTGCATCGTTAGTGCGAAGAGACCAGGATCAGATTTATCTGAAAACACTTCTGTAACGACCTGTAAATTTCGATAATTAGATTTATTAATTAAATAAGTTTTGGAATTTAATGTTGTGAAATATTAAAAATTTAAGATTTAATAACGAGAAAAATAACTAGAATGAAATGTAATAATGTTAATGTAAGGTAATAGATTGCTACATTAATGCAATTTCAATTAATTGAAATGATTGTAAATATAAAATTTGGTTATAAATTGTAAATAGTAAATAAACCAAATGTTGTAATAAAAAGAGAAATTATATGTAATTAATTGGAATTGGCTAATATTCAATATGCACTACACCAAAAAAGACTTTTGGTAGCGTTGAAAAAACGCTACCATAACTTATGGTAGCGTTTTAGAGAACGCTGTTATACGACATGCAACTAAAAGTCTAAAACCTTTTGTTGCGTTGTAGTAAACGCTACCAAAAGTCACTTTTAAATGCAACTATAGGTATTTTCTGTAGGATTTAAAAAACGCTACCAAAAATCACTTTTAAATGCAACTATAGGTATTTTCTGTAGGATTTAAAAAACGCTACCAAAAGTCACTTTTAAATGCTACTAATTACGGTTGATGGTTTATACCATTTCCAGCAATCGCTTATATACTATTCATATTAAAACGAACGATCAATCGCATAATTTCAATATATTCAAACAAACAATTAAATCACATAATTAGCATATACAAACAATCTCATATGATCATCATATTCAAATAATTGCAAAAACATGCTAATCTCACAATCAAATATAACTGCTCATTTCAAAAATGTACATGTACAAAAGAACAAAGTATTAAAAGAGACAAGTCCACATGTACAAAAGACTTTGCAATACCCCCTCTCACTCGTGATTATTCTCCAGCTAACACGGATTGGACCCCACAACAACCACCTCTTCTGGATTGGAGTCATCGCAACTGAGCTTCGCTTTTTCTCACCTGGGCTTGCATCCGTAATAGCATTTCTGTTTACACCATACTTTGTTAACTGCTCATTTCAAGATGGCCGGTGCCTCAACATATATCCACATTCTCTAGTCACACTATTCTTAACCTCAGCATCCGCCCTTAGCTAGTAGTATACCTCCAACAAGCACACTGTTACTGCACTTCAACTAACTTAGTTTCAGCAAACTATATAACATATCAGCCATCACACATCAAAGAAAGTCGACCTCCTATCCTTAGATCGGATCCCTGCAAATAGTTTCAGCCAGCTCAGTGCTAGCTTCACATCAAATCATTTACTGCGCCCGAAATAATATAAAAATTATGTATAATGTCTCTGTTTAATCCGCTAAATTAAGCATGTCATAAAATCAGCTGATGTGTAGAAACAGAAACGGATACCTGAATGCAATTATTAAGAGGTAGTTGGCTGTATCAATATGATTGGTTATCATCTACAAGTAAGATGGAGAAAGCAAACCAATTATGTTTCCTCCGTAGTAATTCACTGAAAACGCTCTCATTAGTGTGGCAACCATACATCTGATGCTGATCCATCTTTCTGGTTATCTAGCGTTACACATTTGCTTCTTTGGTTGCATCCTCTGAACTCCTCACAATCAATAAGAACACTTAACAGCCGATGCCTAAAAGCTTGCCAGAAGTACACCAAGAAATTAAGTGAGTCTATATAGTTCAGTCTTTCCTTTCTCCAACATCTAACCTCCCAACTCTCAAAATTAATTGCTCCCATCAGTTTTCCCTCCTAACACCTGTATAAAATCCTCAACCCGTCTTCTTCTTTTTTTTCTTAATAACAAGAAGAAGAAGAAGCGGAAGCAAAAAGATGACTCATCCTATTCATGAAGCCAATGCAAAATCTCCATTCGGCAACCTCACAAAAAAAGAATTCTACAAACACCACAGCATAACTCATCAAGAATCCTTCATAATCAACTCTGAAAACATGAAAATCTTCACTCAGTCATGGTGTCCAACCACGCATTCAAAGCTTCATGGCCTAGTAGCCATGATTCCGAGGCACTCAGTAGAATTTGCAGCATGATTGGCCACCCCATGGACCAGATAGAATAACTGCAACCATGGAACGAACTAATTATGCACGAATATTTGTTAACATCACCACTGCAACTGCGTATCCCAATCAAGTAACTGTATAAGATAATAGATGTAATACATGTGATGTTCTAGTTGATTATGACTTCAAACCTTACATTTGCACCCTCTGTAATCAATTTGGACATCAAACAGATAAGTGTTTTATGCACGAACCAAAGAGCAATGCAAGGGTAACACTAGGGCTCAGACTCAACCATAATGGCAATCCAAAAGCAACCCATATGAAACTGCAAGTACCTCTCATCAAACTACTTCAGTAGGAAATAATGCACATTCAATACCTGCAGATAATTCATCTACCTATCAACCTGACTAGAAAAGGCAAAGTAACTTAGATTCAACCAATAATGAACATAGAAAACATCACTCTACCAGCACTCACCAAAACAACACAGCAAAAGGGAAATAGAAGATAGATACACAAACTCCTACAAGCAACAAATTTTAGATTTTAACATCTAATTCTGATGAGGAGAATGCTAATTCAGGAAACACAACAGAAAAAAAAGAGTTTATTTCTACAGAGGAAGAGTTCACATAGGAATCAGATTTTGTAAAATCTATATCATCAAGTATAATTAAAATTCGTATAGAGTCAATACAAGACACATCTTGTGAAAAGTATGTATAAAAAAATCCACACTATGAAGAAGAGGTTAAAGCATGTACATCTACTACTACAACCAGAACAGGGTCCCTTAAAAAAGCAACTAGAGCTGGAAGGGTAAGTAAATGATAAAGTTAGGGGTGGGTACTGTGAATGAAGTGAAACTGAGTGCATATTTCATACTGTGGTGCTAGGGAAAATAGTGAATGTATCATGTATGTAGGTATATATGGTAATAGTGTAGCACAGTTGAAGTAAATTATGATGTGGTTGGTAGTTGTACCTGTTGAAGCTCCATATGGTGCAATTGCAGTTTGTCAATGGTAAGCATCGATTCCCTATAACCTGTTTGATAAGTCTTGTCTGTGGGAAGCACTTAACAATTTTAGGATTATAAATTGCAATGAATCTAGATTAAAAAATATATCAGTGTTCAATGTGGATGTTAATCAAAGTACTATAAAAATTGCAGCAAATGTACATCAAATTGTCATTTTAATAGGATAATTAATTGCACTGAAAGCACAACTATACTGATAAGTCATGTTTAAGTTGAATAACACAATTAAGTATCTTTTGTTTTGCATACTGCATCTTGTTTTACCGCAGCACCCAGAATTGATCTACATTCTATCAAACACCTTGTGTGTGGTTGTAAAAATAATCTGAATCTAGAATTTGGTCTACATTCTATCAAATATTGTTAAGTTTTTGTAGCACCAAGGAAGCGAATACAAACAGTATACCTATTGAGTGTAGGAAGTCTGAACTTTTCAATCGAAATAGCTCACTGTCCTCTTCCTAAAGACCTAAAACCATAGTTAAACGCCGAAAATTCAAAATCAGTATTAGAAAGAATGGAAATTTCTTAGCTCATCACTTACATAGAGGAAAGCAGTTGGTTCACAATCATTATGTAATGAATCGAAGGGCTGAATGATGAACAAAATTCAATTATTATCATGTAATGATAAAAAAAATTCAATTTATTAATTATTATGCAACTATTAAAAATAAAAAGAGCACATAACAAAAGTGGCGTGAAAAAGGCAAACACACATATACAAGAATAAAACGCAAACTGCGAAACAAAGAACTATTTACTTCCCATAGAAATCATATCAAGGGTCCAGAGAATGTAATCCTACTACAGTTAATTTATTATCATAGAAGATCTGTCTGTTCAATCCGTGATGAACACATGTTATTTAGCTTATAGAATAATTAATTATGGTTGTGTTTATTTATTATTTGAACTAGAAAATCAAAATTTCTTGTTGAAAACTAACTAATTATAAAGGGTAAACACTCGCTGCTAGTGCATATACATAGCTTAAATTAATAAAACTATTTGTAATTACTGCTAACATCTTCTTTTGATAACAAGTATATGATAAAACTATTTAAAATGATGAAACACAATATACATTACCTGAAACTTGTTTCTAACATCTTCTCTGTGGTTTCACAGAGCCAGGACCTGTTCCAAAATGATAACCATTATAAGAATAAAAATTGATACAAGTAGTTTCATTTTTTATTTTTTAGAATAAAGCTATGAAATTCTGAATATCTGCTCAGAAGCACCCTTACTTGCACGGCCAACTTCCATCAGACCGAATATACGTCAAGGTAGTTAATTTATCGATGGGATTCAATGGAACAAAATGCACTTCCCTTATAACAGCTCTAGCTTGTCATGCCAGGAACAAAACAAATATTGCTGAAAATAGTAATCGCATCATAACTTATTCCAAATTAGGGTTTATGCACAAACTAGGGTTTGGAAAAATGACGAAGATGAGTAGCGAACTAGGGTCAGTGTAAATCCATATATAAACTTGGTATCGAACAATATAAAATGAAGCGAATTTAGAGAAATCCATACTGAGGATGAGTAGCATGATGAAATCGTCGATCGATGGAGAGGATAAGCTTATATTCGATTGACTGTGAAGAAGAGTAGCGTGTCGGAGAGGATTCGATTGACTATGAAGAGGAGTAGCGCATTACAGAGGAGAAGTGCGATGATGGCGATGGAGGAAAAATGAAGTAGATGAGGACGATGAGGAATTGGGACATGTAAATTTTTGGGAGTGAATAAAAATGAAACACCAAAACTAAAATGAAAAATGTAACAAGTAAAAAGTTTGGCGGCAACTTTTGGCGGAAGTGAAAAAAATGCGTAGACAGGGTAGGCGGCAACTATTGGCTTTGGTGAAAATAGGGCATAAAACAATAATAGTTGCACTTGCCTTCGAAACGCTACTAATAAATGCAACTAAAAACATATTTTCTTGTAGTGATGAGTCAGTGTTGTGTAAGTGATTATAACATTTGTTGTAGATAATAACTTTTAAATGTGATCAAATTAAGTAAAAGTTAACAATTGTTATTTATCACCTATTTATATTATCTGTGGAAATTAAATTGGAAATAAATTGCAATTAATCTACTTAAATATTACAGTTAATGTGAATTAAAATGATAACTATATAATATTGATATAATAAATGGTAAACCAATGTTGATTATATCCATAGAGTAATAATGGATTGAATAATAAGATGAAAAATCAAATAAACGGATTTATTGAAATTTAAAAATAATAATCGATTGAATTTATTGCTATTGAAATTGAACACCGTCAGTAGTGCGATATTTAACATTGGTTTGACTTGGAAATTTACTTTAAAGATTTATAAATTAACTAGGTAATCAAAAAAAATGATAAAAATTGTTAGTTATTAAATTTAAAATTGAAAAGTGATTTAATCAATTTAATAATAATTTATTTAATTAACGTGAAAATAGCCATTTTGGCCACTGTCTCGGATTTTGACAAAACCAGTTTCATCGGATCCATAACAGTGAACTATTGTAGGATTTCAAGTTTCGTAGCGATCAAACTTGTCATTTGATCGCATGGACTCAAAAAGCGTAGAAATCAATTTAATGAAATCAATTTAAAATAAGTTGATTTTTAAAGCTAACTTCTCTATATATGGGATGACCCACTTTCGTTTCGGAGGCAGAATGGGCTTTTCGGGTCGTTATTGTTAATGCAAACCAATTTGATATGTTATTCATTCTTATTGGGCCTTGTCTATATAAATAGATCTTTTCTAAACCCTAGCAGCCTTTTTATCTCTTATCGCAGTACGTATTTGTCTATTCCCCTTCTGCTTCTTCTTCTTTCTAATGGCTACAGATCAAAACCCAAGTTCAATTTCAAAAGCCAAATCCAAAAAATCAAACTCCTCAAAACTATGTCATATTATTTATCATTGGAAAGCTCTCGACGAGCGTAATCCACTACAGTGATTCGTTTTCCAATTTGGTTCATCGTTTGTTCAGAAATTGAGGATGAACCTCAGCCGTCCATATTAGGGTTTTTATTTTTAACGGTGGATCTTCGTCCTGGGGTCGATCAGATGGCATGGGCTTGTAGTGGTCGTCGAGCAGCGAGCATGTGACGACCGCCCATGACCCCCGCACTGAACCTAGACAAAGTGCGCTGTAAAGCATGCCAGGCGACCATGGACGATTGCCAGGTTAAATTAAAACAACAGAATCTATCGTATTACTCACAGCGCATGGACAAAATACAATAGAACATATACATAGTGAAGCTTCACAGAATAGAATCTCATCAATAAAACTTCATAATAGTTGAATACAAACATCTGGATAGTCAATACATCAAGCCTCACTACATAACACTCAGAGAATATACAAGCAGCGGAACATCTAGTACATATAGTAAGAAGATAATATGCAAGCCTCCAGCTCGTCTTCGACATCAGCATTCGTAGAAAGCAAGAACAACACCTGTCACCTGCTACCTATTCAGCCCGTCCCAAAATGGACGAACAGCCCAAGGTAATAAGAGTTAAAACATAAAGCCTTAAGTCAAACAACAGTCTTAGTGAGCGGTAAATTAACTAACAACATACCAAAAGAGCATAAAGGAAAAGGAATAGGAATACAACCCTCCCACTCCACCTCTTTCTACAGTGATAGCCCCCAGACACACACTAAATAGAAGCAAACATAGCAAAGCATACAATTTAAGGTAAAGCAATTATCACTCGAGTCAAGGGCGATGTTTTCCAAGCACAAACCCCCAAGGCCTAAACCAAGATCAGATAAGCACCCAAAAAATACCGCTCTTGAGACCGAATGACGATACAACCAAACATCCATGACTCTGGCTATCACTGTTATCATTGCTTCGATATCACTGTTAATTGAATGACCGGCACATTCTTTCAGCCGTCCGTCAAGCGCTAATGGAAACCCCGGTTCTAGACATTGCTCCCGCACGTCGTCGTGACCCGTGCCTAGGACTATCGAATCTGCCCAGAGTACTTGACTACCAATCAGTAGCCTTCATGGACCATCGAATCTACCCACCGTACTCTTGCTTTGAGCATGCTAGAACCTTCAACAACGATGAGATCTCAGCCTTCTAGTCATCCTCCTCGACGACTATTTCCATACTAGCTCAAGCGCCTCTCGAGCAAACCATTATCCTCAAACTCGAACATTTCACCGAGTTATCAACATGCTTGGAATGATCCCGTCTGGATTAGACCAAGGCTATCTCATCTCATGCTTCGCCTCATCATCATCATAGCAAAGCTTCATCTCAACATCATCATCAAGTCTATCCATATGAGCTTCATCATCCGCTACATATGCCACGAGCAGCTTTTCCAATTCAAGAGCCTTTCCCTTAGCTTTTGAATCATCTTCGACCAACTTGTCTAAATCAAATCATCAATCATCTAATTCATAGCAATCAATCAAGTCAAACATTAATCCAAGTAAATAAGCATTTAAATATGAGCTAAATGGGCAATTATAACAATAATGGCAATTTCGTAATTAAAGAGTCAAAAGTCTAACTAGCATGAAAACATGAACAATATCTCTATAATCTTGATGAATGAACTTGCATAGGTTAACACTTAGTAAAATGGATGTCAAATCATCATGAACAATGGATCTATATGGATCTATACTTAGGTTTACAAAAATGCATGGAAATCACTACTTTAACACAAAATCAAGCCAACGATCCGATATACTCCTTTGGATCCGTGTGAGAGATAATCACCACTCACCAAATCACCTAAACACTTCAAAAGAAACCCACTTCAGATCTGGACGGTGAAGGATCTAACTTGATCTATCACCAATCCGCTTCAAATGATGAAATCTCACTTCAATGGATGTAGATCTTCAATCTAAGCTCTTGAATCTTCAATATGGATGGAAGGAATCACTAGATTAGAGTGGAGAAAAGAAGTGAAGAAGTGTAGAAGTCGAGATCTCAAAATGGCAGCACTTCATCGCTTCGAAATCCGGATCCCAAAAAGTGAGGAAATGGACGAGTATTTATAGCTGAAATCCTCCTTAAGTCGCTAGCTCGGAGTTAGGTCATCCACGACCTACGACCTAAAACCCTTCGACCTAAACCCTTCGACCTAACTAAACCCAGCGACTTACGACCTAACGCAAGCGCTTCCTCGCGACCTAATAACTTACGCGACTTAACACTCACGCGACCTAACACACACGCGACTTACGACCTAACCCAGACCTATGCATCTATGCGACCTACGACCTAACACACCCAGAAGCTCACGACCTAACCATCTTAGGTCGCCTACGACCTAAATCAACACAGAAGCTCACGACCTAACCCTTAGCTAGGATACGAATTATCATCTTAGGTCGCTCACGACCTAACTTCACTAACTCGCTAGCTACTGTAGGTTACTAACCCTTAGGTCGCTAACTCCTATAGGTCGCTGCATTCTATAGGTCGCAACATTCTATAGGTCGCTACTATCTTAAGTCGCTAACCCTCTTAGGTCGCTTAACATCCTATAGGTCACTCCAAACTAACACACGACCTAAACCACTATGCGACCTAACTGCTAGGTCGTTAACTCTCTTAGGTCGCTGTCCTTCCTATAGGTCGCTCCAATACTTAGGTCGTTCACTCGACCTAACCTACCCCACGACCTAAGCTTATCACACGACCTATCTCCTATACGACCTATCCCAAACTCCTTAGGTCGTCTAAACTCTGTTAAGTCGCTAACCCTTAGGTCGTCCACTACCTTAGGTCGCTCCAACACCCTACGACCTAAACCACCACACGACTCATCTCCCAGTCGACCTAAGCCACACACGACTTAACTTCCAAACGACTTAAGCTTTAGATGACTCATCAACAATGCGACCAAATGATAATTGTTTTACGAAGTTTCGATCCGTAAAAATACGGGTCGTTACATTCTCTCCCCTTTAGGAATTTCGCCCCCGAAATTCCAAACAACAAGAGCAATCAAAGACTATTCTCCATGCCTACCATCCATAGCAATCAACAAACCATGCATCCAATTCTAGCTTAGCATGCAGAATTCTAAAACTAGAACAAGTTACAATATCGTGAGATGACACGACACCTTAGGGCCATACCTTGAAGAGTCCAGGATGAGCTGCTTTCATCCTCTCTTCCACCTCCCATGTACAGTCGTTATCATCATCACTCCATTGTATCTTGAGCCACTTAACTACCTTCCTCCTAAGCTGTTTCGTGTCGGTTTCCACAACACGAACTGGCTTACGAGGTCTCTTATCGACTGGATCAACTTCAAAATCTTCACAGCTATCAGCAGAAACCACTGTATTCGAGTCATGCACATACTTCCGTAGATACGATACGTGAAAAACATTGTGCACGCTTGACATCTTCTCTGGTAACTCCAATCTGTAGGCGAGCTTTCCAATTCGCTCAATGATCGGGAATGGTCCAACAAATCTCGGAGTCAATTTTCCTTTCTTCCCGAATCGAATAACAATCTTCAGTGGAGAAATCTTCACAAAAACCATATCACCTACGTCGAATTCCAAATCCTTACGACGCTTATCGGCATAACTTTTCTGACGGTCTTGGGCTGCCTTCATTCGTTGCCGAATGATCTCTATGCAATCCGAAGTCTGTCGAATCATCTCTGGCCCAAGTATCAGCTTTTCTCCAATCTCTAACCAACATGTCGGAGAGTTACACGGTCTTCCATACAATGCCTCATACGGTGCCATACCAATGCTTAACTGGTAACTGTTGTTATATGCAAATTCCACCAAATGAAGGTGATCTTCCCATGATCCTCCGAAATCTATAACACAAGCTCTGAGGAGATCTTCCAAAACTCGGTTGACTCTCTCGGTCTGACCATCTGTTTGAGGGTGATAAGCTGTACTCAAACAAAACTCGGTTCCCAAAACTTCCTGGAAGCTCTTCCAAAATCCACTAGTGAACAATGGGTCTCGATCGCTCACTATACTCTTCGGAATACCATGGAATCGAACTATCCACTTAACATACAACTCTTCCAACATTGATGCAGTCCTAGTCGATCGAACAGGAATGAATCTTGCACTCTTAGTCAGACGATCTACGATGACCCAAATCCCTTCATTTCCCGTTCTTGTTCTAGGTAGACCATCGATAAAATCCATCGATATTTGCTCCCACTTCCATGTAGGAACTCCTAATGGTTGAAGCAATCCACTTGGCTTCCTCTGTTCGGCTTTTACCAACTGGCAGTTCATGCACTTGGAAATAAAATTTCCAACATCCTTCTTCATGCCTTCCCAGTAGTTGGTTCTCTTCATATCCCGATACATCTTATTTCCACCTGGATGAATTGTCAACTTCGAGTGATGACTTTCCCTTAGAACTTCATTCCTCAATTCATCGATATCGGGAACAACTAGTCATCCTTGCTTCTGAAGCCAACACTCTCGATCGACCTCGAATCCTTTATCCTTTTCTGGGTCCAATCCAGATTCCAAATCACGGATAATCTTGACAAGCTTATCGTCTCGCTTTTGGCTCTCGCCAATCCTTTCCGCAAGAGTAGGTCTTATCGATAAGTTTGCCAACATCTCAGGTTCCAATTCACATCTAGGCTGAAGTCAAATCCAGCTAAATACTCGAGATTCTTCCATTCTGAAAACATGGCTCCCAATCCTGCATGTCTTCGACTTAACGCATCTGCCACTGCGTTACCCTTTCTCGGAGTATAAGCTATACCAAAATCATATGATGCCAAAAACTCTAGCCACCGTTGCTGCCGAAGATTCAAATTCTTTTGGGAGAAAAGATACTTCAACGACTTATGATCTGTAAACAACTTGAATCGAACTCCCAGTAGATAATGTCTCCACATCTTCAGAGCAAAAACAATCGTCGCTAACTCCAAATCATGAGTCGGGTAATTCCTTTCATGCGGCTTCAGTTGTCGACTGGCATACGCAACAACTTTGTCCCTCTGCATCAGCACTGCTCCAAGTACAGTACCACATGCGTCGGTGTAAACCACCATCTCATCATTCCCACTAGGAATAGTCAAAACAGGAGCACTCATCAATCTTTCTTTCAGGATTCTGAAAGCTTGCTCACACCTATCTTTCCACTTGAACACTTGGTTCTTCTTCGTCAATCCTGTTAACGGTGTAGCCACCTTGGAGAAGTCTTTGATAAACCATCGATAATATCCTGCCAATCCAAGAAAACTACTCACATCAGATGCATTCTTAGGTCTAACCCAATCCTGGATTGCTGCCACCTTAGCGGGATCAACCGCTATTCCATTTCCAGAGATGACATGGCCTAAGAACCTCACTTCACTCTTCCAGAATTGACACTTCGAAAACTTAGCCTTCAGTTGATGTTTCCGCAAGATTTCCAAAACAATACGCAAGTGTGTCTTGTGCTCTTCTTCAGTTCTGGAATAAATCAGAATATCATCCACGAACACAAGTACAAACTTGTTCAACTGATCTCTGAACACTCTATTCATAAGATCCACAAAATATGCTGGCGCGTTAGTCAACCCAAACGGCATTACCAACCACTCAAAGAAACCAGATGGTGTCCTAAAAGCAGTCTTCGACACACTATCCTTAGCTACTCTTAACTGGTGAAATCCCGTTGCCAAATCCATCTGAGAAAACACCTTAGCTTCGTGAAGCTGATCAAACAAGTCATCTATTCTCGGCAATGGATACTTGTTCTTCTTAGTCACTTTATTCAGCTCACGATAATCCACACACAATCTTAACGACCCATCTGCCTTGGTTGCAAACACAACTGGTACACCCCACTCGGACACACTACGCCAAATGAATCCCTTTTGCAAGAGATCATCAACCTGCACCCTCAACTCCTGCTGTTCCCTAGGCGCCATCTGCCTAAGAGGCATCACAACAGGTCTGGCTCCTTCAACTAGATCTATACGAAACTCGATCTCTCTATGCGGCAGTAACCCTTTGACCTCGTCAAAGACATCCTCAAATCCATTAGCGATTGGCACAGATGACAGTCCATCCCATGGAACAACCATCGAATACATGAAGCTCATGAAGACGCCTTCTTCATGCTTACATCGTATCACAATCTTTCGCTCCTCCACATTCTCGACTGTCACCTCCAACCTCTCACAATCAACCTTTGCTGCATACTTCCTAAGCCAGTCCATACCCAAAATAATTCTGAACCCCGCAAAGTTCAGAACAAAACAATCACAAACAAAAGAGCAACCATGACTCGACACAATCAGACCACGGCATAACATACACAAACAAGACGAACCCCTAACTGGATTAGTCACAACCAATGGCCTATCAACAATATCCGGTTCCAAACCTAACCGGCCTACAAGTTCACTACAAACAAAAGAATGCGACGCCCCAGTATCAAATAGAACTCTAACTGGAACACCACATACGGAAAGAGTACCTTGAACCACCACACTCTTTCCTTTCTCTTCAACGGTAGGAGCTTTCGACGATGATGGAACAGCTCCCAAAGCATAAGCTTGCACAATCTGCTTGTCCCTCCTCGGTTTTGGACAATCCTTCTTGATATGCCCCGGCTTGTCACAGTTGTGACACTTCATCGGTACCTTCGGATTCTTGCAATCCCTGGAAAAATGGCCCTTCTGCTGACAATTGTAGCAGGTCACTTCGCCCTTCGGCTTCTTCTGGCCATCCTTACCCTTCTGCTGCTGCCTCCTCTTCTTGTTTCCACCCTGCTGTGGTTTAGACTCTCCCCTGGTCACAGCAACAACAGATCCTTCCTTAGGAAACAGACTCTCATGCCTGAGAGCTTTCTCCACAAGCTTCTCAAATGAATCGTCCAAATGATCCACCAACTGTCTCCCAAGATAACTATCCAAGCCTGTCACAAACTTCTCATTCTTCTGATACGAAGATTCGATATACGACCGGGCATACTTGGACAAAGCTTCGAACTCAGAGACATACTCAAGAACTGGTCTTCCACCTTGCTTGAGCTCCACAAACTTCTTGAATAGAACAGACTTCTGAGCTGTAGAAATGAACTTAGCTTCAAATCTGACTTGGAATTGCTCCCAAGTAATCTCTTCCTCCGGAGTATTGATGGTAATAGAGTTCCACCAATCGGAAGCTCTTCCTTGAAGCTGCCTCGATGCTAACTTCCTCTTAGTTGCATCCTCAATTCCCAAATCACCAAAGATTCTTCTACAAGCATCTATCCATCTCTGAACTTCAATGGTTGGTTCTGTTCCCAAGAAAACCTTTCCTCCAAGAGCAGTGTAGTCCTTACACAGCTTAGCAAAATCTACCGGTCTTGGAGTTTGAACTTGAACTCCAACATCCACCGATGGCCCCGGAGTTGGCATCCTTCTCATGATTGAAGTCATCATTGCTTCGAACATAGCAGCATAATCAGCGGCCCCTTCAGTAGCACGACCTTCCCTAGCAGCTGGTCTCCCTCTTCGACTCATTCTCAATATCTATAAAAAGGAATGGTCAGAACATCTTGAGGAACAACTGCTTAAAGGACTCAAACTCTACTAAGCTACTATATTATATATAGTAATCATCCATCAAAATACAATTACGTCTCTCATACGTAGTTACGTCAACGAGCGTTGGGTAAAATCGATTAACCAAAGCTCTGATACCAAATGTGACGACCGCCCATGACCCCCGCACTGAACCTAGACAAAGTGCGCTGTAAAGCGTGCCAAGCGACCATGGACGATTGCCAGGTTAAATTAAAACAACAGAATCTATCGTATTACTCACAGCGCATGGACAAAATACAATAGAACATATACATAGTGAAGCTTCACAGAATAGAATCTCATCAATAAAACTTCATAATAGTTGAATACAAACATCTGGATAGTCAATACATCAAGCCTCACTACATAACACTCAGAGAATATACAAGCAGCGGAACATCTAGTACATATAGTAAGAAGATAATATGCAAGCCTCCAGCTCGTCTTCGACATCGGCATTCGTAGAAAGCAAGAACAGCACCTGTCACCTGCTACCTAGTCTGCCCGTCCCAAAATGGACGAACAGTCCAAGGCAATAAGAGTTAAAACATAAAGCCTTGAGTCAGACAACAGTCTTAGTGAGCGGTAAATTAACTAACAACATACCAAAAGAGCATAAAGGAAAAGGAATAGGAATACAACCCTCCCACTCCACCTCTTTCTACAGTGATAGCCCCCAGACACACACTAAGTAGAAGCAAACATAGCAGAGCATACAATTTAAGGTAAAGCAATTATCACTCGAGTCAAGGGCGATGTTTTCCAAGCACAAACCCCAAGGCCTAAACCAAGATCAGATAAGCACCCAGAAAATACCGCTCTTGAGACCGAATGACGATACAACCAAACATCCATGACTCTGGCTATCACTGTTATCATTGCTTCGATATCACCGTTAATTGAATGACCGGCACATTCTTTCAGCCGTCCGTCAAGGGCTAATGGAAACCACGGTTCTAGACATTGCTCCCGCACATCGTCGTGACCCATGCCTAGGACTATCGAATCTGCCCAGAGTACTTGACTACCAATCAGTAGCCTTCATGGACCATCGAATCTGCCCACCGTACTCTTGCTTTGAGCATGCTAGAACCTTCAACAACGATGAGATCTCAGCCTTCTAGTCATCCTCCTCGACGACTATTTCCATACTAGCTCAAGCGCCTCTCGAGCAAACCATTATCCTCAAACTCGAACATTTCACCGAGTTATCAACATGCTTGGAATGATCCCGTCTGGATTAGACCAAGGCTATCTCATCTCATGCTTCGCCTCATCATCATCATAGCAAAGCTTCATCTCAACATCATCATCAAGTCTATCCATATGAGCTTCATCATCCGCTACATATGCCACGAGCAGCTTTTCCAATTCAAGAGCCTTTCCCTTAGCTTTTGAATCATCTTCGACCAACTTGTCTAAATCAAATCATCAATCATCTAATTCATAGCAATCAATCAAGTCAAACATTAATCTAAGTAAACAAGCATTTAAATATGAGCTAAATGGGCAATTATAACAATAACGACAATTTCATAATTAAAGAGTCAAAAGTCTAACTAGCATGAAAACATGAACAATATCTCTATAATCTTGATGAATGAACTTGCATAGGTTAACACTTAGTAAAATGGATGTCAAATCATCATGAACAATGGATCTATATGGATCTATACTTAGGTTTACAAAAATGCATGGAAATCACTACTTTAACACAAAATCAAGCCAACGATCCGATATACTCCTTTGGATCCGTGTGAGAGATAATCACCACTCACCAAATCACCTAAACACTTCAAAAGAAACCCACTTCAGATCTGGACAGCGAAGGATCTAACTTGATCTATCACCAATCCGCTTCAAATGATGAAATCTCAGTTCAATGGATGTAGATCTTCAATCTAAGCTCTTGAATCTTCAATATGGATGGAAGGAATCACTAGATTAGAGTGGAGAAAAGAAGTGAAGAAGTGTAGAAGTCGAGATCTCAAAATGGCAGCACTTCGTCGCTTCGAAATTCGGATCCCAAAAAGTGAGGAAATGGACGAGTATTTATAGCTGAAATCCTCCTTAAGTCGCTAGCTCAGAGTTAGGTCGTCCACGACCTACGACCTAAAACCCTTCGACCTAAACCCTTTGACCTAACTAAACCCAGCGACTTACGACCTAACGCAAGCGCTTCCTCGCGACCTAATAACTTACGCGACTTAACACTCACGCGACCTAACACACACGCGACTTACGACCTAACCCAGACCTATGCATCTATGCGACCTACGACCTAACACACCCAGAAGCTCACGACCTAACCATCTTAGGTTGCCTACGACCTAAATCAACACAGAAGCTCACGACCTAACCCTTAGCTAGGATACGACTTATCATCCTAGGTTGCTCACGACCTAACTTCACTAACTCGCTAGCTACTGTAGGTTACTAACCCTTAGGTCGCTAACTCCTATAGGTCGCTACATTCTATAGGTCGCAACATTCTATAGGTCGCTACTATCTTAAGTCGCTAACCCTCTTAGGTCGCTTAACATCCTATAGGTCGCTCCTAACTAACACACGACCTAAACCACTATGCGACCTAACTGCTAGGTCGTTAACTCTCTTAGGTCGCTGTCTTTCCTATAGGTCGCTCCAATACTTAGGTCGTTCACTCGACCTAACCTACCCCACGACCTAAGCTTATCACACGACCTATCTCCTATACGACCTATCCCAAACTCCTTAGGTCGTCTAAACTCTGTTAAGTCGCTAACCCTTAGGTCGTCCACTACCTTAGGTCGCTCCAACACCCTACGACCTAAACCACCACACGACTCATCTCCCAGTCGACCTAAGTCACACACGACTTAACTTCCAAACGACTTAAGCTTTAGATGACTCGTCAATAATGCGACCAAATGATAATTGTTTTACGATGTTTCGATCCGTAAAAATACGGGTCGTTACAGAGCATTAGTGGTACTCGCTCGTGTCATAGTGGTTAGAGATAGCCTCGAATAACGTGCTTCTGGTAGCGGCGGTGCTGCTTTTCTGGCGACTTTGGGAAGGCTGCGACTTCCTAGTAGGGTCGCCTCTGGGTGGGGGTGTCAGCGGCGATGGTCAATCGAATTATGGTGGGGCGTGGCGATGGGTTTTGATAGCCAAACGGCACAATGCAGGCGGCTGTTGATTGCTCGAACGCAATGGATTAGGGCTTCGAACAGGTGCGTTTTATTGAGATGACGTTCAAGGTAATTTACGTGTTGTTTTTTTTGTTTTATTTTAATCTAATTTTAATTTCCAAACGTTCTAATATGCATAACTTTTACATACATGCTCGGATTTTCACGCGGTTCATTTCGTTGGGATCGTATTGAAATTTCGGACATTATGGAATATGTTTGGATGAATTCTGAGACTGTTGAATTTTGGGCCTTATTTTGGATTTCAAATCGATTTGAAATAAAAGGTGAGTGTTTTAAGCCATTCACAACTACTAAATTATCTTATGTTAGTTAAATTGAATTTATGATGTGATTAGAGTTTGATTGGTTGATGTTTGGTATATTTAAATTGTCATTTCAACTAATCTGACTTTTATTGAATTTAATCGCCATTTAATTTAATATTGAATTTTAATTGTCAACTGAATACCTGTTGATGATAATCAGTTAATTGATGTTATTTATTGGTTGATTTGAGTGATGATTGTGATGGATGTTTAATTGTTGAGATTGGATGACTGGATGTTATGTTTAATTTATATATTGATTCACACTGCATGTTCCCTTAGTTATTGCTAGGAAAATCACTATGGGTTGAAATGATACATACCCGAACGATCTATGGATTAGGGAAAAATCGTTATGGGTTGAAATGATAGACTCGAGCAATTTTATGGATTTTGAATTTTAGTTTGGGATTGCAGGTTGAAATGATATATACCCGTAAATTTTAAATTATTGCGGGTTGAAATGATATATATCTGCATCACTTGACCATAGGGTAGAAAATTATATACGGACACCGGATTGGTTAAATTAAATGATTTTTAAATCCTTAAATTTTGAATTCAGTTAAATAATTTTTTGAAATAAAATTTGGTTTATATAAACCGAATTATTTTCGAAAATCCAAGCTGTAAATGTTGAAATTGGAATTGGTTTAAATGAATTGATTAAAGAATCTGAAGTGAAATTTTAAGGTTGAATTTGAAGTATAAATGAAATTTATCGAAATTGAGTTATTGTAAACGTTTAAATATTTAATTTTGAAATCTGTTGAATTTGGAGTTGCTTAAAGTTATAGTTCACACATTGATTTGAAATTGATATAGATTTAAATGGTTTTATTGAGAATCTGAATTGAAAGGTAAAAATTGAGTTTGTCAATTTGAAAGCTAGATATTGTCCAGATTTGTTGATATGGAAGAAATAGTTTAATTTGATATTACTTGCAAACTAATTATTTTAATATAAACTATTTAAAAATATATTGTTTTAAATTCAGATTTACTCATATTTTCAAACCATTTTACATTAAATTATTAAACTATATTTAACCCATTTTAATCTATTTTAAGCTATTTAATCTATTTTAAATTATTTAAACTATTTTAAGCTATTATAATCTATTTTAACTATTTTAACTATTTTAACTACTTTAAACTATTTTTAAACTATTTTAATCTATTTTAAACTATTAAACTATTTAAACTATTTTAATCTATTTTAATCTAATTTAAATCTATTCTAAACCATTAAACTATTTTAAAGTATTTTAAACTATTTTAAAACTATTTTTAAATTATTTTGAAACTATTTAGGACTATCTAAACTATTTTCAAATATTCAAACCGTGCAAGGCTAAATTGTTTATATTTTAATCCTAGATTTAAAAGCGAATATGGTTAAATGATGTTATAACCTGAGTTGGGATTTGAATAATATTTTCTAGTGAAATGACATATTTTGAGTAAATATGATGATTTTGAAATGATGGTTTAACCTATTTTGAAAATATGATTTCGAAAGTGAATATGATTTCGAAAGTGATATGGTTTGAATTGAATATGATATTTTGATATCAATATGAAATGGTTTTGGAAATATAAAAGATCCTTCCGGTGTGTAATAAGCGTTTGGTTGTTAAAGTGACCGGGATCAGATATTGTCATACTCTCTGCCAATACCGAAAACCACTTTGACAACTGTGCATGTGGTGGAGATTCCAGAATGAAGTAGGACGGTTTGGCGAACGATTCTGTATGAGGTATTAATGTAGCCCTGACTCCCTCGAGTCATCTTGATGTGGCTAAAACAGGAGCCATGCCGGACCAAGTGAGGTCGCACCTCTGATCGAACACATTTCTTTGTTACCATATTATGACTTTGTGATTGATTTGGTGGCCACCCCTCGATTTGATTTTGGGAGTGTGTTCCGAGGTGGGCGGTAGTAGCTACTATGCTTACCACCAGTTCGGATCTAAAAAACGGTAGTATCTTACCCTAGGCATTTCCTCGTGTGCCTTGTCACATGCCTTATCGTGCCCATTACGAGTTTGGTTTGTACCGTACCTATTGAGTGCCCTCTGATAGCCCTCAAGTTTATGGAGGAATTACGAAACTGTATAGACTACGGAAATATATAAAATGTGTTAAGGGGGATATGGGTAATGCCTTAATGCTATTTTAATACTTTACTTTACTGATAGACATATTATAATAGCGTATATTACTACATAGTAAATAGTTTAACGGATCCTTAGGAGATGGTAATCCGGAACATCTCTTAAGTTATTGCACGCACGTTAGACACTGGATAGGAGATGTAAAACTCGTAGACATCTTTGAAGCCGTTACACTTATATTTATTTACTGTTGATTTAACTTACATAAGATCTTTTAGTTCTGACTCGAGTGTTTTGTCTTTTCATTACGCTCGGGTCAACCTGAGCTTTTCAGTGTTGAAGACCTTATTTCTAGAGGACGAAGACAGAGATTTGTATGCTATTTATTTATAATCCACTACATCATGTTGTTCCGCTGAATTATTTATTTATTCCTATTGTATGTATACTCTGATGTATTGTAAAAGTGTAATCAAATGTTATTTGTAAAACAGCTTCATGAACTGTTTATTTGATTATTATATTTTATCATTCCGTTGTGAGATTCTATGTTTGTTTTCCTTTATTTCTCTGTTTTTTCTTATTTACCTAATAAAAATCCTCCCTTTTGAATGGTTTGAGTTTGACATGTGTGATCTATTGTCGATTTAAACCATCCAAAAAGGTGGTTCGTTACATTTGGTATCAGAGCTTTGGTTTAGCGATTACCTTATCTTTGTGGGGCCTGACTCATTAGAAATAGGGTAGTAATACCCCAGAATGAGTCGTTGAGTGTATATATATGAGAGAGCATATTTGTTAGTGTTATAAAAGGTTTTTGTATTGTGTTAATTTTTTTATTTAGTATTTATAAATTCCGGCCGGTACATGGGACGCTATGGCATCAATAGGGATTTCTAAACACCAATTAGGGTAGACCGACACAATGTTGTTTTGAAATATAGGTAAATGAAACAATTTTACCTAGTATTATATTTTATGTATAAATGGATAACTTTTATAAATGATATAGTTGGATGTTATATGTTGTTTGTTAGGAAGTGAAATTTTATACATATTGATTGAAAAATTGGATTTACAAATAAAGTAAATATAAATTGAAATTTTGAGAACTTAAGTTTTGGGGTTTTGAAAATTTCTTTCGAAAGATTTTGGAATATAATATTAGTATTGTTTGGAAGTAGTTTCTGATATAAATATTTCAATATGATTTGAAAGAAATGTTTAAAGGAATTTGGAAGGAAATAAAATTCCATACTCCACTCTCTATCGCTGGAAAATAATTTCGTTGATGAGTGCATGCATCGTCGACGTTCATTTTCGAGTTTCAAAGTGGGAAGACTGCTATAGTAGTTTTACTACACATCTGTTTTGATGAATGAATCTTAATTTTGAATTCCTAAATATAATTTGATCTATAGAGGATATATATATATATATATAATTTTCAAAATGACTGAAATGAATCCGGGATTTTGTTCTTAAAACTTTCTGATAATTAATAGTTTTCGATTATTATAATAGGATGAAATTTTGACTATATTAATAATTGGAAACTTCTAAGATGGAAAATAAGAGATTAGATGTTAAGTGATTAATGAAATGTAAAGAAATTGAAGGTTGTCACTTATAAATTGAAGATATGAAAAATAAGAAAATGTAACTATTGTACATTTTGTTAACTAAATGAATAAGATAAACTTGTGTAACATCCAACCCCATTCTATAAGACACACATACAGAGATATATATATATATAACTTACCAAATTGTTAAAAGTTGTAATGTTAAATAAGAATATGTAATAGAATATTATACAAGAAAAACTTTAGTAATGAAGGCGTTCAATAGAATTATTTCTATAAATAAGAATAGATGTTGCAAAAATGTTATAAACTAAGTTAATAATTTGAATGCTACTAACTAAATTTAATAAGAGGTGAACACTGTAAGTAAATGATTATAAACTTAAGTGATGTTTGAAGCCAATTATAATTAAAGAAATAGTAAAAGTGAATACTATATATGAAAGAAATAAATGTGAAAAGAAAAAGAAAAAAAAATCTAAGTATGAGTTGCTCCACAAATGAATATTGATCTTAAAAAGGAAATTAAAGTAAATAATAAATGTGAAGTAAACTGAAATAAAATGTATGTAATCCTTCAATAATGAATTCATTGATTATTTTAGATAATTGAATGGAAATAACTTACATAAGCAATGAATGTAAAGTAATGAAAAGAAAAAAATGGCATTGTATGAATAAATGAGAAATAAAATTTTTGTAAGTAGTGAATGTAAATTTATAAAAATAAATAGTGTATGAATGAATGAAACTGAAGAACAGTAAATAATGTGAAAGGAGATTTATATAAATGAACTTAAATGATATTTGGAATTATTGTTTGATTTGGCTTATGGATGTTAGGGAAATGATACTTCTAACCGTATAAAGATGTATAAATAATCTATAAAGTTTATCTAAGACTGTTGAGTGGGTATACTTAGTAGTTACTTATCATTTTATGTGATAGTTTCTGAACCCGAACAAACCATTTGTTTCGGTTGTTATGGATGGATGGTTGATTATTTTGATTGCATGTGATGATTGTATTGTTTTGTTTGCAAGTAACTATTGTTATGTTGTATTGTTTTGTTTGCTGTTAATTGAAACAACTTAAGTATTTCTCTTATCACATAATTCTCACTCTTCTGGATTGTATAAGTGAAACACAGGTTTATGGAAGCAATAGCTACTGCTTTTGGTTTCATAAATAAAGCGTTGTTTTCCCGACAAATAGGTATGTTTTCGGATTAGGGTTTTATAGCGATATTATATTGTTCTCACATGGTTTTTGGGATGTTTTATTTTGAAATATGATATATATATATATATATGATTATTATTTCCCCCAAACCTCTCCGTACAAAGGAGACTCCGCCGAAATTTTCCATGAAATTAAGACTTAGAAATTTTTTGTGAAAATGGAAATGTTTTTCAAACTTTTATTAACTTGAATATGAAAGCATTTAATTGATTATAAATTGATATTTTATTTAAATTATTTTATTATGTAAATTAATTGTTTATAAATGGAATACTTTGAATAAAATAGATAAATTCCTTAATCCCTTCTTTTTCCCTTTTCGAGGACGAAAAGTTTTGAGTGAGGGAGAGTGTAACGACCCGTAAATTTTGATAATTATATTTATTAATTAAATAAGTTTTAGAATTTAATGTTGTGAAAATTTAAAAATTTAAGATTTGATAACAAGAAAAATAACTAAAATAAAATGTAATAATGTTAATGTAAGGTAATAGATAACTATGTTAATGCAATTTCAATTAATTGAAATGATTGTAAATATAAATTTTGGTTATAAATTGTAAATAGTAAATAAACCAAATGTTGTAATAAATAGAGAAATTATATGTAATTAATTAGAATTTGCTAATATTGAATATGTGTCAGTGTTGTGTAAGTGATTATAACATTTGTTGTAGATAATAAACTTTTAAATGCGATCAAATTAAGTAAAAGGTAACAATTATTATTTATCACCTATTTTTATTATCTGTGGAAATTAAATTGGAAATTTATTGCAATTAATCTACTTCAATATTGCAGTTAATGTGAATTAAATGATAACTGTAGAATATTGATGTAATAAATGGTAAACAATTGTTGATTATATCCATAGAGTAATAATGAATTGAGTAATAAGATGAAAAATCAAATAATGGATTTATTGAAATTTAAAAATAATAATCAATTGAATTATTACTATTGAAATTGAACACCATCATTAGTCGATATTTAACATTGGTTTGACTTGGAAATTTACTTTAAAGATTTATAAATTAACTAGGTAATCAAAAAAATGATAAAAATTGTTAGTTATTAAATTTAAATTTGAAAAGTGATGTAATCAATTTAATAATAATTTATTTAATTAACGTGAAATAGCCATTTTGGACACTGTCTCGGATTTCGACGATACCAGTTTCAGTGGATACGTAACAGTGAATTATTGTAGGATTTCAAGTTTCGTAGCGATCGGACTTGTCGTTTGATCGTATAGACTCGAAACGTGTAGAAATCAATTTAATGAAATCAATTTATAATAATCTGATTTTAAAAGCTAACTTCTTCATACAATGGAATTAGAACTTGAAACCTATTTCATTGAATTCAAAAATAACGAAAACATCTATTTTGATATATAGGATGACCCACTTTCGTTTCGGAGGCAGAAGGGGTTTTCGGGTCGTTATTGTCAATGCAAACCAATTTGATATGTTATTCATTCTTATCGGGCCGTGTCTATATAAATAGATCTTTTCAAAACCCTAGCAGCCTTTTTATCTCTTATCTCAGTACGTATTTGTCTATTCCACCTTCCGCTTCTTCTTCTTTCCAATGGCTGCAGATCCAAACCCAAATTCAATTTCAAAAACTAAATCCAAAAAATCAAACTCCTCAAAACTATGTCATATTATATATCGTTGGAAAGCTCTCAACGAGCGTAATCCAATGCAGTGATTCGTTTTCCAATTTGGTTCATCGTTTGGTCAGAAATTGAAGATGAACCTCAGCCGTCCATATTAGGGTTTTGATTTTTAACGGTGGATCTTCGTCCTAGGGTCGATCAGATGGCCTGGGCTTGTAGTGGTCGTCGAGTAGCGAGCATCAGTGGTACTCGCTTGTGTCATAGTGGTTAGAGATTTCCTCGAACAACGTGCTTCTGGTGGTGGCGGCGCTGCTTTTCTAGCGAGTTTGGGAGGGCCGCGACTTCCTGGTAGGGTCGCCTCTGCGTGGGGGTGTCAACGGCGATGGTCGATCAAATTATGGTGGGGCGTGGCGGTGGATTTGATGGCCAAATGGCACGATGCAAGCGGCTGTTGATTGCTTGAACGCGTTGGATTAGGGCTTCGAATAGGCGTGTTTTTCTGAGATGACGTGCAAGGTAATTTACGTGTTGTATTTTTGTTTTATTTTAATTTAATTTTAATTCCAAACGTTCTAATATGCATAACTTTTACATACATGCTCGGATTTGCATGCAGTTTGTATTGTTGAGATCGTATTGAAATTCCGAACATTATGGGATAGGTTTGGATGAATTTTGAGACTATTGAATTTTGGACCTTATTTTGGATTTCATATCGATTTGAAATAAAAGGTGAGTGTTTTAACCCACTCAAAACTACTAAATTATCTTATGTTAGTTAAACTGAATTTATGATGTGATTAGAGTTTGATTGGTTAATGTTTGGTATATTTAAATTGTCATTCCAGTTAATTTGACTTTTATTGAATTTAATCGCCATTTAATTTAATATTGAATTTTAATTGATAATTGAATACCTGTTGATGATAATCAGTTAATTGATGTTATTTATTGGTTGATTTAAGTGATGATTGTGATGGATGTTTAATTGTTGAGATTGGATGACTAGATGTTATGTTTATTTTATGTTTTGATTCACACTGCTAGTTCCCTTAGTTATTGCTAGGAAAATCACTATGGGTTGAAATGATACATACTCGAACGATCTATAGATTAGGGAAAAATCGCTATGGGTTGAAATGATAGACTCGAGCGATTTTATGGATTTTGAATTTTAATTCGGGATTGCGGGTTGAAATGATATATACCCGTAAATTTTAAATTATTGCGAGTTGAAATGATATTTATCTATATCACTTGACCATAGGGTAGAAAATTATATACGGACACCAGATTGGTTAAATTAAATGATTTTTAAATCCTTAAATTTTGAATTCAGTTAAATAAAATTTTGAAATAAAATTTGATTTATATAAAATGAATTATTTTCAAAAATCCAAGCTCTAAATGTTGAAATTGGAATTGGTTTAAATGAACTGATTCAAGAATCTAAAGTGAAATTTTAAGGTTGAATTTGAAGTATAACTGAAATTTATCGAAATTGAGTTATTGTAAACGTTTAAATATTTAACTTTGAAATCTATTAAATTTGGAGTAGCTTAAAGTTATAGTTCAAACATGGATTTGCTATCGATATAGATTTAAATGGTTTTATTGAGAATCAGAATTAAAAGGTAAAAATTGAGTTTGTCAATTTGAAAGCTGGATATGGTCCAGATTTGTTGAAATGGAAGAAATAGTTTAATTTGATATTACTTGCAAATTAATTATTTTAATATAAACTGTTTAAAAATATATTATTTTAAATTCAGATTTACTTAGATTTTCAAACCATTTTACATTAAACTATATTTAACCCATTTTAATCTATTTTAAGCCATTTAATCTATTTTAAACTATTTAAACTATGTTAAGCTATTATAACCTTTTAAACTATTTTAACTGCTTTAAACTATTTTTAAACTATTTTAATCTATTTTAATCTATTTTAATCTATTTTAAACTATTTAAACTATTTTAATCTATTTTAAACTATTTTAATCTAATTTAAATCTATTCTAAACCATTTAAACTTTAAAGTAATTTAAACTATTATAAAACTATTTTTGGAAATGGTTTGAATTGAATATGATATTTTGATATCAAAATGAAATGGTTTTGGAAATGTAAAAGAACCATCTGGTGTGTAATAAGTGTTTGGTTGTTAAAGAGACCGAAATTGGATATTGTCACACTCTCTGCCAATACTGAAAACCAGTTTAACAACTATGCACATGGTGGAGATTCCAGAATGAAATAGGATGGTTTGGCGAACGATTCTGTATGAGGTATTAACGTAGCCCTGACTCCCTCGAGTCAACTTGATGTGGCTAAAACAGGAGCCATGCCGAGCCAAGTGAGGTCGCACCTCCGATCGGACACATTTCTTCGATGCCATATTATGACTTTGTGATTGATTTGGTGGCCACCCCTCGATTTGATTTTGAGAGTGTGTTTCGAGGTGGGCGGTAGTAGCTGATATGCTTTACCACCAGTCTAGATCTGCAAAACGGTAGTATCCTACCCTGGGCATTGCCTCGCGTGCCTTGTCACATGCCTTATCGCGCCCATTACGAGTTTGGTTTGTACCATACCTATGGAGTGCCCTCTGATAGCCCTCCAGTTTATGGAGGAATTACGGTACTGTATAGACCATGGGAATAAATAAAAATTTGTTAAGGGGGATATGGGTAACGTCCTAATTCTATTTTAATACTTTACTTTACTGATAGACATATTATAATAGCGTATATTATTACATAGTAAATAGTTTAACGGATCCTTAGGAGATGGTAATCTAGAACATCTCTTAAGTTATTGCACGCACATTAGACACTGGATCGGAGATGTAAAACCCCGTAGACATCTCTGAAGCCGTTACACTCATATTTATTTACTATTTATTTAACTTACATAAGGTCTTTTAGTTTTGACTCGAGTTTTTTGTCTTTTCATTACGCTCGGGTCAGCCTGAGCTTTTCAGTGTTGAAGACCTTATTTCTGGAGGACGAAGACGGAGATTTGTATGCTATTTATTTATATTCCACTACATCATGTTGTTCCGCTGAATTATTTATTTGTTCCTGTTGTATGTATACTCAGATGTATTGTAAAAGTGTAATCAAACGTTATTTGTAAAATAGCTTCATGAACTGTTTATTTGATTATTATATTTTATCATTCCGCTGTGAGACTCTATGTTTGTTTTCCTTTATTTCTCTGTTTTTTCTTATTTATCCCATAATAATCCTCCCTTTTGAATGGTTTGAGTTTGACATGTGTGGTCTATTGTCGATTTAAACCGTCTAAAAAGGTGGGTCGTTACAACTTCAGACCAACTTATTTGCGACGATTGTGCAGGTTATTGATGGCATTGATATTCAAAATTTTCATAGTGGTGGACTGCTTGTTGATCGTTTGGGGTTAAAACCCCAATATACATATAGTAGCAATAGTCTCTTCGTTATGAAATATCCAATGCAAGGACTATTCGCTACTAATCCTAGGGATTTCCCGGCAGGATGTGGTAGGAAAGTACCTTTGGTTTGCCCTGTTCCTGGACAACTTGTATGGATGGATGTCGGATAGTGCATTTTTTAAGATTACGTACGTTAGTTTTTACAAACATACATCTGTGGTGGCGGAGAAGACTAATTCTCTTAGCTTAACGCCCTCCTTGAGAAGTACGAGTAAAAGGGTTGTATTTTTGTGGAAGGCAATTAGTTGTCAACGAAAATGGCAATGTGGCATTCAAAGACGATGTGATATGCGATATTAGATATGCGAAAGGTATACGATATCTCTTTTGGCCTCACACCCAGAAAATGACCGAAATAGGGTTAGATGCGGCAAGGCTAAGTGGGTCATTCCCAATTAGGATATGATCATCCCCTTCTAGATATATTTCTTCTCGCTATGACGTTCGGGATGTAAATTATTGTGGATGTATGCTATGAGGGCCCTCGGAAAGGTCGGTGACGACGGGGTGGTGGTATATTCGGTACTTTCTAGTTACAGAGATAGGCCGGCCTTGTGTTGGTAGAGGATCCTTTGTGTTGGTCCTTGGTACATTTTTCTAGAGATATACTGTCGGAAGATAGTCCCTTCACCTGGTCATTTGTATGGAAATCCAAACTCCACTACGTGCCTGCCATTTTGTTTGTATTACCCACTTTGGGCTATATGCTGGAATTTAATCAATGTAACAATTTCCGCTATGATTCTTATTATTTGTATAATAGACACTAGTAATAATATAACAGGATTTGATATGAAATGTTTTGGTTATCGTAAGGTAAAAACTCGTCTGTGTTTATGTCTGGGCGTGTCTTATGAGATACCTTTGTTTTGATAAAAGAACGTCTTTATAACTTTAAAATAAATTCAGTTGAGATGTGTTTTTCTCATGCTGGTTTACCAGACTGATCTGGGCGTTCTTCCCTTTCAATGCTCGGGTAAGACCGAGTATATTTACAGGTTCAGATTTGGTGCTTTTAGAGCTTCGGTAGGCGAGCTAGAGATCTTCATGTCGTATACACGTATCCGTTTATTTTTCCACCGTTTTGTTGTTTGAATTATCAAAATTTGTAAAGACAGGTTATTATAATTGTCCAGGCTGACGATTAGTGATTGATTGTTGAACTCTAATGGATGTATGTATATGATATTACAGTTTCTGTTTTTTAAAGATCATTGATATGATATTATATGTTTTTCTACTGCGATGTGAGATTCTATATTGTTTTGGTTCGGTTTCTTCTCTTCTTCTCTCTTCTTTCTTCTCTTCTCTTCTTCTCCCTTCTTTCTTTCTCTTAACTTCCCATCATTCTGTGCTTTTTGGGTTGGACATGTATGGTTTATTGTCCATTCAAAGGGTACGGATTTGCGGTTCGTCGCATTTGGTATCAGAGCTTAGGTTTAGTATATTTCTATGCTTTGATGTGTACTCAATATATATAGGGTCAGTAGCACCCTAGATTGAGTTTGAGTGTATTATATATATCAACGCGTATTTGTTAGTGATTATAAAAATGTTTTATATTGTGTTAATGAATCTGTTGAGTGGCTTGTGAATTCTGGTCGGTATGTGGGATGCTACGTTATCGATAGGGGTTTCTAAACACTTGAACAAGGCATATCGACATAGTATTGTTTTTTAAATTGGGTAAATGAAATAATTTTACCTCGGTTATATTTTATATATAAAAGAACAATTTTTCAGAAATTATTATAGTGTATATAAGTTGATTGTTTGGTTGTTTGAAAATGTAAATATATATAAGTTAATAAAATCTATTTGAATTATCTATATAAAAACAACAATTGCAAAAGAATAAATTATATAAGCTAGTGAATTATAAAGTATGGAATTATAATTAATATGGTTTACGATTGTGAAATAATATAAGAAATGAAACTACATGAGTATATTTATAAATATGAGTTATAAACAAAAATAGATTTAAACTAAGAATTTGAGAATTTGAATCCTATTGATTTTTGATAGTTGTTTTTCAAAGTTTGAAGAGGTTATATTATTATAAATCTAAATAAGATAAATAGATTTGGAATGAATCTTATATAAGTGAAGTAAAATAGTGAAATTATATAAGTAAAAATTTATAAACGTGATTTATAAATATAAGTATGATTTCTTATTTAAAGGAGTTTTGAAAGTGATGCTTGATGAAGTAAATGTTTTAAAAGAAATAAGTCTATCTTTTTAAAAAAGGCAGGTTTTGGAAATGGCATTTTAAACCGAGTTAAATGGTTTGAAGATGTTTTAAAAGGTGTGAGCATCGAAAACATAGATTTCAACATTTATTGTTGAAATAGACGTTTTCGAGAAGTAAGGAAGGCATGGACTATAACACTGTTGTTATAGTAAATGATTTCCAAAAGGAAATGTTTTGCAGTATATGCGATTTATATATCTGTTTATTTATCGAATCCCTATACTAATGATTTTGAGTTGTCGTAACGATGTTTTACGTAACATTCGTTTTGACCCAACAAAGCGTGTGTTGAAAAATATAAAGCTTTCCTAAAGAGATTTGTGAATATGCTTATACTATTGATATAAGTATATGGAAATGTTTTCCAATATAGATAATTGAATGGTTTTGGGAGTATACCATTTTAAAAGATAATTTGAAGTACATATTTGGAAAGTGATTTAATTAATAAAAGATTAATTAAAGGGCTTATTGATTGCTTGTGGTGCCGGATATTGTTTGTTTGCTTTGGTAGTTAAATAACCGAAAATCAAATTTGGCCAATTTAGTTTCTCGACTTGATGTGGAAACTATTTAGTCGTACACTTAGTACGTATCCATCTGTGCAGGCTTGATTATCATTTGTGTTGAGAATGTTGATTCATGTAGTGCGGAGTGATTACTCCTATCTACCGAGCTTCCTTCTTGGCCGAAGGATAGCAAGTTGAAAGTTGGAAACGTGATAAATCTACGAGACTTGGTTTCTATATGAGGTTGAGTAACGCTTTTGCGTTGTTGGTGCAAAGAGACCGAGATGAGATTTATCTGAAAACCACTTCGGACCAACTTATTTGCGACGATTGTGCATGTTATTAATGGCATTGATATTCAGGATTTTCATAGTGGAGGACTGCTTATTTATCATTTGGGGTTAAAATCCCAATATACATATAGTAGAGGTAGTCTCTTCATTATGAAATATCCAATGCAAGGACTATTCGCTACTAATCCTAGGGATTTCCCGATAGGATGTGGTAGGAAAGTACCTTCGGTTTGTCCTTTTCCTAGACAAGTTGTATGGATGGATGTCTGACAGTGCATTTTCTGAGATTACGTACATTGATTTTTACAAACATACATCTGTGGTGGCGGAGAAGGCAGCTTCTCTTAGCTTAACACACTCCTTGAGACATACGAGCTCAAGGGCTGTATTTTTGTGGAAGGAATTTAGTAGTCAATGGAAATGGAAATGTGGCATTCAAAGATGATGTGATATGTGATATGTGAAAGGTATACGATATCTCTTTTGGCCTCACACCCCGAAAATGACCGAAACAAGGTTAGATGTGGCAAGGCTAAGTGGGTCATTCCCAATTAGGATATGATCATCCCCTTCTAGATATATTTCTTCCCACTATGACGTTCGGGATGTAAATTATTGTGGATGTATGCTATGAGGGCCCTCGGAAAGGTCGATAACAACCGGGGGATGACATATTCGGTACTATCTAGTTACAGATATAGGCCGGTCTTATGTTGGTAGAGGATCCTGTGTTGGTCCTCGGTACATTTTTCTAGAGATGTACTGCTGGAAGGTAGTCCCTTCACCTAGTCATTTGTATGGAAATCCAAACTCCACTATGTGCCTGCCATTTTGTTTGTATTACCCACTTTGGGCTATATGCTGGAATTTAATCAATGTAACAATTTCGGTTATGATTCTTATTATTTGTATAATAGACACTAGTAATAATATAACAGAATTTGATATGAAATGTTTTGGTTATCATAAGGTAAAAACTCGTCTGTGTTTATGTGTGGGCGTGTCTTATGAGATACCTTTGTTTTAATGAAAGAACGTCTTTATAACTTTAAAATAAATTCAGTTGAGATGTGTTTTTCTCATGCTGGTTTACCAGACTGATCTAGGGGTTCTTCCCTTTCAATGCTCGGGTCAGACCGAGTATATTTACAGGTTTAGATTTGGTGCTTTTGGAGCTTCAGCAAGCGAGTTGGAGTCTTCATGTCGTATAAACGTATCCGTTTATTTTTCCACCGTTTTGTTGTTTGAATTATCAACATTTGTAAGGACAGGTTATTATAACTGTCCAGGCTGATGATTAGTGATTGATTGTTGAACTCTAATGGATGTATGTATATGATATTACAGTTTCTGTTTTGTAAAGATCATTGATATGATATTATATGTTTTTCTACTGCGATGTGAGATTCTGTATTGTTTTGGTTCGGTTTCTTCTCTTCTTCTCTCTTCTTTCTTCTCTTCTCTTCTTCTCCCTTCTTTCTTTCTCTTGACTTTCCATCATTCTGTGCTTTTTGGGTCGGACATGTGTGGTTTATTATCGATTCAAAGGGTACGGATTTGCGGTTCGCCACAACAGGCGTATTCCACATACTTAATTATATTCCACTGTGTGTATGGGCTGTATATTCAGCATTTGTAAGGACTAGTTATTATAACTATCCAGATTGATTTGTTGATTGTTGTACTCTGATGATTGTATGTATATTACATTTACAGTTTCTTTGTATAAAGATCTGTTATTATATATTGTATTTTGTTCCGCTTCGATTGTGGGATTCTGTATTATTGTTTCTGTTTCTTCTTTTATCCTCTTCTTTCTCATAGTTATTCGTCTTTTCGTACAATTGTTTGACAAGTGTGATTTGATGTCGGCTCAAAGGGTACGGAACGGCGGGTCGTCACACTTGGTATCAGAGCTTAGGTTGAGTGAATACCTAGGCTTTGGTGGGGATTACTCATTAGAGATAGGGTCAGTAGTACCCTAGGATAAGTCTGAGTGTATTATAGATATGAGCGCGTATGTGTTAGTGAATATAAATTGTTTTATATTATGTTGACTTATCGGATTGAGTGTTAATGAATTCTGGTCGGTATGGTCTGGACAACTGTATTGATTGGGGTTTCTAAACTCAGAACAAGTTAAATCGAATAGTATTGTTTTAAAGTGGGTAAATGAAATAATTTTACCCAAGTTATATTTTGATATAAAAGAAATAATTTTCTGAAATTATTATAGTATATTGATGTGTTTGGTTGTTATTATTATAATCAAAACAAGATTATAAATTGGAATGGTCATATATAACCAAATTAAAAGGTATAAGTATGAATTATACAAATGAGTTAAAACTAAAATTTAATTCAAACCAGAATCTGGAAATTTAAATCCTGGAAATTTCGAAAAAAAATTCCATGTGTTTTGAAATAAATAATGGTAATGCTATTGTGGAAATGTATTTGAATAGAAAATGTTTTTAAATGGATTTGAAAGTGATAAAGCACTTAACTCATTACAGTCGCTGGAAAATAATCTTGGGGATGACTGCGCAGCATCATCAGTATTCATTTTCGAGTTTCTAAGTGACGGATTGCTACTATGATTATTTGGTTTCAAAACTGTTTTGGTAAACCAGGTTTTGATTTAAAAATTCCAAAAGTATGATTTGATATACAGAAAGGAATATATATTTATATATGAGATTTCAAAATGATTTGAAATGAAACCGGGTGTTTGAATTTTGGGATATTCATTTGAAGGGTCTATGACACCGGAAATAAAATAAGTTTTCGAACTTATAAGTTGGAAATGATGTGAATAAAAAGCAAATTTGAATTTCAAAATGAAATTGAAAGTTTACTTATGCAAGTTATATAATTTGAATTAGTAAAAGTGGATGGAATGAATTGAAATTTAACTTAAGCTAAGAAATAAAAATTGGATTTGGATTTGATACAATATCAAATTGAGTTGAATATAAAATTTGAGTTGAAAGATGATTATATAACTACAAGTTATAATTTTGAATGGAATCAACTCAAGTATAGAATTTATATAATTGTGAAAATTAAGTTGTGTAATTTATAAATTGGAAAAGTGGAATAGAAAAACCAAAATAAAAATGGTTGGATATTTGGTGAAGAAATGGAAATCCAAATTTGAATTATAAAATGGATTTATACTCAAGCCAACTAAATGAAATGATTTTTGAAATAAAAATCTAATTGTGAAGTGGAAAATGGAAGTAACCAATTAGATAAATAAATTAGTGAATTGAATATTGGAAATGGAACTTGAGTTACAAATGGAATTCAACTTAAATGTAAGCGAATTAAATACATTTTGAAATGTTGTCGAATAAAACAGAAATGGATTGAAATAGTGATGACTTAAGTTATAAATGAATTAAATTTAAGTGTAAATTGAATATAGTTGGGAATATTGTTGATAAGAATGGAATTCAACTTAAGTAACTAATTTATTAGATGATTCATAAATAAATTAGCATGGATCGGTTTGTTGTTGAATATAAAATTGAGAAAACAGGATTTTGTGAATACATTGAATGTGGATCAATAAAAAGTTGATAAATTGATTTGGAATCAATTTACAATAGCTATAAACTGGAATGGTTATTTTATTAAATGAATATCACCAAATAGCATGGATTGAACTGTCATTCGACATAAATAGAAGTAAAATTTTTTTGCAAACAGATGGAAAGTGGATATATAGGTTTAGAATCCATTTGAAATGAATATGAATATATTAAGTGTAATATAAAATGGATGCAAGTAAATTTGGTTGTGAATCATTTGAATTGAATGAAATGGTTTATAAATCGATTGATAGTAACTAAATTAAATCATGGAACCCTGTAATTGCTTTAAAATACATGTAGAACATGTTTGGTTCATGAAAATGGCATGTTTAACTAGTTAAATAAATGAAATGTTATTAAATTTCATGTTTTTGAACTTACGTGTTTAAATTGAGTAAGTACGGGTACAAGAAGGCCATTTGGCTATATTTTGGTTGCACGATTGCATATGAATTGCGCGAGCTCATTTAATAACGTTAAGATAAGGTACGCTTATGAATTTAGTGTCATGACCCATTTTTCTGTACCCTTTGAATCGACAATAAACCATACATGTCCAACTCAAATTGCACGAAAATTCGGAATATGAAGGGTAATAAAGAAAAATAGACAGAACAGAATCTCATACGAATGGAATAACATATAATATTGAACAAATACTTTTTTACAACGGAAAACATTTAAATACATATATCAGAGTCTAACCTAAATTCAGCTTGGACAGTTATAAACATCTGTCCTTACAAATGCTGACAAACATCAAACTAAAACTAACTAAGTACAGTGGATAATAGAATATGTCCATACGTAGATGAATATCTCGAGCTCTCCTTTGGAAACTCCAATCGTCTTCGACTAACTTGAAACTACTCGGATCTGACCCGAGTATTGAAAACACCCGGATCGGGCTTGATAAACCAGCGTGAGAAAAACTCAATAATGAATGACAGTGTCATATATCATCCTTTTAATAAAATCCTCTAAAAATAAAGAGTATCTCATAAGACCACGCCCACACATAAACACGGACGGGTTTTTACCTTATGATAACTAAAACACTTTTATATATCAAAACATTTGATATTATTTTTATTGACATCTCTTTGAAAACATTTGCAAATAAACTTATTAATCTTAGCTGAAATTGTTACCATTATTAAATTCCAGCATACTAGGCTCTACAAACAAAACCGTAGGTTCTTATTGGAGAATGGATTTCCATACAAATGACCAGGTGAAGGATCTACCTTCCGAAATGGGTGCACCTCTAGATGGATATCCCGAGGCACAGAACATCTGCCCTCTACCAACACAAGACTGGCCTACCTCTTTAACTAGGTAGTACCGAATATGTAATCCCCCAATCGTTACCGACCTTTAACCGAGCGCTTGTTTCCATACACTACATTAATTTACATCCCTAACGTCATAGCGGAAAGAATTATATCTAGAAGGGGATGATCATACCCTAATTGGGAATGACCCACTTAGCCTTGCTGCATCTAATCCTGTTTCGGTCATTTCCGGGTTGATGAGGCTTAAGGCAACGATTACCTTTTCACATAGCACATATTCTTTCACTTTGAATGCCACATTGCCATTCCATATTCACATGACTGATTTCTACAAACGTATAACTTCTGAGCTCATGCGTCTTAGGAAAGGGTGTTAAGCTAAGAGAAGGTGTCTTCTCCACCACCAAGCAGATAAACATTTATAGAGATCACTCATTGTGATTTAGAATGCAAGGTTAGATACTCATCCATACAAGTTCGTTCTGGGACCGAACGAAACTGAAGGTACTTTCCTCGGCCATCACTAGGCGAGAAGTACTTGTGGTTTTGAGTTTTTTCATAACAAAAAGACCCCTACTACAATATAGTGAATCGGGAGTTTATCCCCAATTAATCAACAAGTAGTCCCTTGTTATTATTCGTCTCAATATCTCCGTCTTCAAATATCTTCATTCTTCGAACACGTAAACTGGTTCGAAGTGGTTTTCGGATAGGAATCACCCAAATCCGACCCCGGTTCCTTCGAAATCCAATTATCGATAAAAATTGAATATGAGTATACATGATTTATTAAGTCTCTTTTCACCTTAACTCTTTTCGGATGATTTCGAAATCTCTTTCTTTCGACTTAGAATAATTCTAAGAAATTCATTCTTTTGCTTTGGATAATATTTTCAAATTTCCTTACTTAACACTTGATCCAAATTCCTTAACTTTTAGGCGGGTCAAAAACAATGTTATTTAAGATATCGTTTACGATCAACCCTAAAATCAATATTAGCAAACATATTTGAGTAAATAGAATCATAGAAATCATTCATTTTGAAGATTGCTTAAATTTTGGATAATACCGATCTTCTTTTTCTTTGGAGAACTTAACATGATCTTTTTATTTAAGAGCATCCGGCTTTCCTTTCGATCTGTTCCACCCCTCGCCTAAGAAAAGAAAACATAGGCCAGGTAAGTTCAAGGCACTGGTTGCTCCATCCCTAACCTTAGTTAAACATCTTGTTTTATCTCCCCAGATCTCACAGGCGGGACAAATGTACTAGTCGTTTCCGCATACTCAGTTATTAGCTTTATTTTGGAATTTATAAATATTCCAATTTATCTTTCAAAACGCTTAGCTTTCCTTTTAAAATCAATCACAATTGATTCTCAAAAAAATCGTTACATTTAAACTCATATTCCAAAAGTTATAGAATTCGCAGCATAAAAGTGCTGCGGAAAGTGCTATATAAGCTTATTTGATTTAAACAACTTTTAAACATTTGATAATTCATATTTTCCAATCCAAACCTCTTTTAAACCATTTAAATAGATTTATCAAATTTATTCCATATTTTTCCATAATTTAAAAACGTTCATTTAAACAGATTTCCTGTTATGGTTACTTAACTTCACTAGCGCGATTTTTCTAGAAAATTGATTTGGACTTAATTCAAAATCTACTCAACAAAATTTTGATTTTCTTTCTTCGTTTAGAAGATATGGATATAATAGTCCAGAATTTTCTTATCTCGAAGAATTCCGAGCTATATTCCACTCTACACATTCATTTGAACTTTTCGACGCGAAATCGCGAACTACCATTGTGCGACGCACCTAGTTTTAACTTATTTTTTCAATATTTGAAATTTTTTATTCATATTGAATTCTATCACTTATAAAATCATTATAAATCAATATTTTCACCATTTAAAGTATTTAAAATATATTTTCACTATTACCATATTATAATATTATTATATTCATATTATTTTAATATTAAATTTTTAAATCCCAATTTCAATTCAATTTCAATTCTCACTTCAAATTAAACATATTTAAAACTTAGATTTCAAATCTAATTTCAATTTAAACTTCAACTCAATCTCAAACTAAACTTCAATTTTCAAAATTGATTTCAATTTCACTATTCATCTCAATTTCAATTTAACTATCCTTTTCAAACCCGTTTCACTTCAAATTTCAAACACTCTTTTATTTTTACTTTAATTTCACTTCTAATTGAAAAGAGACTTATTTTTCCAAAATATCTCATATCACTAAAATAAGGTCTTATTAACAAATGATCACTTAATCAAAATGAACATAACCAATATCCATATTCATCGCTAACATAACGTCCATTCAACAAATCACATAACATATGATTTCAAATCCAACATTCATAATTAATACCATAACGGGATATATTATCACAATTCAATTATCTAACCAACTATCAAATCATCCATATTAACAATCAAATAAACATTCATATGTCATAAAGATATAAATATGATTATTTTAACATAACCAAAATATAAATTCAAAAGCGATGAGAATTTCTCACAATTATATCCACTCCGTCAATCTTTTTTTGAATTAGCGTGCTTTTGTTTCTTGAACGTCTCGCGGTTGTCATTTCCTCTCTTATTCTTTTTTTCTTTCATTTTCATTTTCTCTCTTCTTTTTTTCTTTTGTTTTTTTTAGAGGGGAATGGGTGTACGACCTTGGGTATGTGGAGTATTGGCTTGGGTATGTGAGTGTGGAGGAGGGTACGGCTTGTAGGTGTTTGGGTAGATGGGTTTTAGGCTCGGCCTTGGTGTGTAGGAGGGGGTACGACCAAGGTGTGCTTGGGTTGGTGGTCTAGGGGAAATTTGGGCTTGGGTTTAGGTGGGTAGGGCTCGGCCTTGGGTTGTTTAAGGGTGGGTAGGTGATTTTGGAGAGGGGTAAGGTGGTTTAGGTGATGGTGTGGTGATGTGGAGGTGGTAGCTTGAAGGTAGAAGAGAAATGGAGGAAGTAGAGAAGAATTTTGGAAATTTTGTGAAAGGAAGGTGAAGTGAAAATGAAGAGGTTTGAGGTTGTATTTATAAGTGAAGATTTTGGTGGTAAAAACATTAATAACCTTGTTTACTTTTGCATTTAATTAGCCTTTGATTTGAGTTGCATTTAATGTGTGGAATGATGTTTATGAAAAAGTGTGTTAAGAGGTGAAGAGGTGTCACCATTTTGTGGTTTGTAAATATTTAAACATATAATTTAGCTCCTTTCCTATGCATACACATAACATCTCATTAATGGGATGAGATATAAGTAATGATGTTGTTTAAAAAGTTTTTAAAATAAATTTAAATTTGTCAAATCATAACTTTTCACTTTTTATATAAATATTTTTAAACTTTCCTAATATAAGTGTTTTGTCTTCTATGCTAAATGTAAAGTGATTTAAAGGTTTGTAAAGTTTTATTAATATGTTAGAAAATGTATCAAGTTGCAACAACTTGTCGACAACTTGTTTCGCTTAAAAACGGTGTTTTTGTCGACAAATTTTACAGTCAAAATTTGACGTTTTGTTAAGCTATATATTGATGTAAACCAAACTTTAAAATGAACTTTTTACTTCTTTAAATAAATTAAAACATGTCTCTTTATATTTTAAAATCGTTTTTGAATAATATCAAAATCTTTAATTTTATAGTGTATGTAAAACTGACAAAATACGACAAATTTTGGTTATTTTTGTAAAACGATTATTAACATATTTTTAAATATATTAATATACTTTTATTATCTTTTTTAGATGTTTTAAATAAAATTTAACTTATCATATAAATATTTAAACCTATTTATTTAAGCCTTTATTTATTATTAACAAAACTTAACTTTTGTTGATTTGTTCTAAAATCCAAATTTATACTTTTAAATTTATCAATTATAAGAATAGATAATTATTTATAATATATAACATATTTATTTAAGTTTTAAATTCCTTTTAAATTTAAAATGAACGAAATCTCTCATTTTCGAAGTAGCGAAATTACGGGTCGTTACATTTAGCGCGCGAAAAATAAAAATATTGATATATATTGCAATTTCCGGCCATGAGAGCCGATGTATATTTTTTTATCATATTTGTCATATTGCAAAGGGCTCCCGGACAAGGGAGGTTCTGCCAAAAAATTTGAAAATATTTGGAAAAATTTTGTTAGCCAAAATTCGATTTCGAATTATAATTGAAATAAGGGATTTTGGTTTAGAAATGGAAACTAATTATTTTGTATGGAACTAAAGGATAGAAAAGTGAAATAGCAAGTTAACTAAGTGGGTTTTCAAAAGTAATGGGTTTGGATCATTCGTCCTACCTTGGCAATTTCGGGGATGAAATTCTTTTAAGGGGGAGGAATGTAACGACCCAGATTTTTCCGTCGTTTGATTTTGAACATTTAAATTCATTTTAAATGTTGAAATTGAAATGTAAATGGATTTTAATATGAAGTTTATCAATCGAATAAATGGAAATAGTTTAAATTTCAAATGTAGCGATTATCGTAATATGGAAATAGTACAAATAATTGAAATTTGAGTTGAATATGATCAAAACGATTTCTAATGTTGATATAAATTTTATCTGAATTAGAATTGAGCTAATAAGTTTTTAAATATGAAATTTCCAGTGATTTCGTCAATTTTGAAATTCTCAATTTTATCGACGCGTTATAATAGCGATCTGGGGCACAGTATCGGAATTCGACTAAACTAGTTACATTAGATCAGTAATAGTGTATTATTATCGGATTTCAAATTTCGTAGCATTTAGAGTTACCGTTTGGTCGGACGGGATAGAAACGCGTTGAAATTAAAATTGAAATTTTAATACTATAATTGGGTTCAAAAGGCTATCTTCTGCATATGATCGAATCAGGTCCCGGAATTTATTCCATTGCGTTCGGAATAGGGGTATAACATTAGGAATGCCAGGCGGCATGCTTCGTTAGGAGTTTGGGATTTTAAGTTACTAAACGAGGTATTTTGAAATTAAATAACATTATAAAATTTTAAAGTCAACCCTGTTCAGCCGACCTACCCTCAACGTTCAGCCACCCTACCCTACCCTGATATGTACCTTCCCTCCTTCTTTCTTCTTTTTAAACACTAGTAGAAAAAAAGGGAGGATTCGATATCCATTTCGAAACAAAATCGAATAAATGAAAATGTTGTAATCTTTAAGCTGAGATCTATATGCTAATTCTTTTAAGAAGGTGTGGCTTGTGTCCTTAGGGTCGAAAGTTAGGTCACGAATAGGGAATGGTGCTAGGGTTTGCTTTCTTATCGATTTGAAGAGGCTATAGATCGAGGCGAGTGTATATTCGAGTTTTGTAGGGGAGAGGAGCATCAGTGGCCTTGATATGGTGGGTCGTGATCGTTGTTGGAGGCGGCGACGTTTGGCATACGGCAATATTAACGGCCCAGGTCGCGATTTCCAGATGAGGTTCGAGTGCCTCGATTTGGGGATGAACGGGTAGAGCTCGCGGAGAGGGGAGGTTTGGTGGTGGTTTCGTAACGTTGCGTGGAGGGGTAAACGAGATAGTGGCGGTGGAAGGTCTGTGATGGTAGGTTGTCTTCGGCTGTAGCGGGAATATTTTAGAGAAGAGGAAGTTTGTATATTGAAGGGTAATTAAATTTTTAAGTAATTAAGTTGTTTAAATTATTTAAATAATTTTAAAATCTTACAAAAGATATAACTTTTTCATTCGAGGTCTAATCGAAACGAAACAAGTTGCGTTGCGCTCGTGGCACAGAAATTGGTTTTGAATTTTTTGGAGTCGGTTGGAATTTTAGATTATATCGAACGTTGTTCAATTTAATTTAAAATTTGGATGTTCGGAAAAAATAAAAATCAAGGTGAGTGAATCTCACTCCTTTTGGATAACTGGTTTTATTTTAAAGTGTTAAATTTATTATTTGTTCGATTGGATGGATTGATAATAATTTACCAATTAGATGTTATATTATTTATAATATATATATATATATATATATTAGTAGTTGGGTTTATTTCCCACCGATTGGAGCGGATGAGACACTATGTAACAACCCGCATATTTTACGATTGTATATTTAAATGTTTTATTTAAATATAGCATCGTTAATCGGATTAAAGTCCGAAATGTTACTTTTTGTAAACAAACGAATTGGGACTCGAGACCACTTCCATTGAGTCCAAAATGATGTTTACAACTTTTTTGAGTATAAACATTGATATGTTTGGAGTTGAGTAGAATTCTGCTATTTTTCTATTTGGGCTTTGGGTTTGGGTTTCAGCCCACTAACCCATCATAATACCATAACTCCTCTACTCTTCATCCATTCACTCATTCTATTACCTAACACTCAAGATCAAAGTAAAAATGGGGGAAATAATGGGAAATGGAAATTCCTAAACCCTAGTTTTGATTAGGAAACTCAAATTCAAGTCCAAAATCAAGGAGAAGCTTAGGTAAGCATCCTCTTCATCTTCTCCATCTCTATCTCTCTTCAATTTACAGAAATTCCTATAACCTAACTTAGGGAAAACTTCACCTTTGATAATAGATTGAAGATTCTAGAGGCATATTGAAGAGGAATTGGCCTTGCTTTGTTTTAAAAGCTTCTCATTCGTGTCTTTGAGTTTTAAAGGTGAGTTCTTTAACTCACATCTACGTCTATAACTTTCATTGTTGTTAGGTATGAATTCCTAACATCTATTCATGTTCATTTGCTTTTGATTTGAAGTGATTTGGTGAATTTTCCAATTTTTGGTGTTTTGGTCCAATTTTATGACAATCTTACTATGGATGTTTGGACGTGATATTTGGGGTGTATCGAAGAGCCTATAAGGCTAGGTTGTCGCTTGGCATAAATCCCTAGTCGTCTTGCTCGTCCGATCGCTCCCGGATCATTTTGGCCATCCTGGCCTAGGCAAATTGTTGCCCAGACTAGGTGACCAGACGTTTGGATGTCAAGTCCAAACCTCTGGTTATGATCTTTGGAGAAAAAAAATATAAGCACGTAGAAAAGACAAAATGGCAGAAACCAATTACAGATGTCTGATATATAGGTTCAGACGTCTGGATAGGTCTTAGACGTCTGCCTTCAAATTTCAGACGTCTAGGAGGTTTTCTGAAAATTTCCAGAAAACAAATCCAGACGTCTGGATTCTAAACCAGACGTCTGGAACTATTCAGTTTTGCCTATTTGCCTATTTTTTGAGTGAACTTCCAATTCTAATCGATTTTTGTTGATCCGTTTAGTTGTTATCACTCATTATCGACTTTGATGACTTCTTTCTTTGGATTTTTAGGAATATCCATTTGATGGATTTGATATCGATTTTTATGGATTAAATTCACGCCGTCGTATGTGAATTTTTGGTGATCGATTGTTTCTACAATCGTTTTTCGGTGATTTGTCACTTGTAAAATACAAAGGTTTCTATACTAGTAGTAAATACTCAAACTCTTTCGCACAAATGATTTCAACGTTATTTTTAATACAAAGCTTGCTTTTAAAACCGTCTTTCAATCTATTAGTATATACAAACCTTTTACCACTATCGTACGAGAAATCCAATTAAACGACTTGGCAAAACAAGTGGCATGAAACGCTTGCGTTTACTTCGTCGGTTAATTCTTCGACTTGTTCGATTGAAATCTTGTGACAATTTTCGAGTGGAAATCTACAATCTGTTCGTAAATATTTAAGTTAAGCTAGTGGTTATGGGACATGAAGCTAAACTCATTTATTTACTAGCTTAGTGTAATTTACACTTCTCATTGATCAATGATGATCATTTTATGGTTTAGACTAGCGATATACGATGTCTTTTTGTCCGCGTGGGGGACTGTACCTCGTTCTATGGAGCTTCGTCTCATTTTTAGGGGCTAGCGACCCCTAGTCTTTTTGACCGTTCATGGAGCAATCAGTTCAATGAGTTCGGTACATGGGGTGTATCTTTCTAGGTGCATCGATGTTCGGCTCAATAGGTATGTGCATGGGGCGTATCTTTTTAGGTGCGTCGATGTCCGACTAAACATGGGGAGTATCTTTTCAGGTGCATCGATATTCGACTGTGCATGGGGCGTATCTTTTTAGGTGCGTCGATGTTCGGTTCATGGGATAGCGACCCATTTGTGACACACGTGTTGGTGAGTTTTCATGCTCCCGTTTGTGATAGGCCTCCCCCTTTGTGTTTTCTGGATTTCTGATGTTGATTTCTAGAATTTGTGTTTCACCAATTTTGATGATATGCATTGATATGCTCTATCAATATTTGTGTTTTGGTGAATAATTTAAAGAATATGACATTCTTTTGGTGTTCGAGAATATTTGAGATATTGTATGATTTTTGTTGTTATCTGATGTATACTTGTTACAGTATGGCATTATTGTTATCATACGTTTATGTGATACCTCTTATCCTATCTCATTTTATCTGATATTTATAGCTAGACTAATCCGTTTATTATTTTCTTCTTAAATAATACTCGAGTCAGACCGAGGTATTTCAGGTGCTTCTGCTTGACTTCTTATCAGGGCCCGTCACCTGACTATTGGGCTAACTACTTTAGCTTAGTAGTTTTTGTTATTATACATTTGAGATAGAGACTCCTTGACGTATAATTATTCTTTTGTCTAGCACTTGTACCTATTCTTTTGTGATGTAGTGGATCTTGTATGACCACTATCTTGATGTACACCTTTATGTGATATATTCATATCTGTTTTCGCCTTTGTGATATGAATATCTGTGACTGATTTGTGTTACGCTTATTTCTATATTTGTTTCCGAAGCCCACATAGCCACTGTGTAGTAGCTTTGAGTTTGTATTTGATATGTCGGATTCCCTCTTGAAATGAAATGCAAGTCATATTATTTGACATATCGGTACTCGCACAAAGCAATTACACAGATGGTCGCTCCTCAATAGCTTTATTCTTCGCGCTAGTCGACGGCATTACCCAGTAGTGTCCTTGGCTAGTGTGAGTATAGAGGTGGGGCGTCACAGCTTGGTATCAGAGCCAAACTTCGGAACAATGTAGAATAATCTAGCAAGGATCATTGTCCTAAGTCTTTCTTAGGAATCGTGCCATAGGGTTTAATTCGAGTCTTCGTACCGTTCTATCCTATTTCTTTTTATGATGCCTTGTTTTATCAATCAAGTTTGTTTGATATTCATTTTGAGAATAACCTTTTTCGTCCTCTTTCTTTCTTAAAGAAGAGAAATGGTTAGATCAGGTCGTCCCAGTGCCGGTCAATCCAGTGCTACTCCTCAGGATGGAGTATTTATGTCTGCCCAACAGCTCTTAGATCTTGTGAAGAATGCTCAAGCGGTCGGACCCATTCCAAAGCCTACTCATCCTAAATCAAGGTTTGCACGTTTGTGCAGAGATTATACCGATTTGGGTGGAAGGCCATTCAAGGGTTCCGAAAGCATTATAGAAATCCAAGCTTGGCTTAGAACATGCGATCGCATCTTTTCCCGCATGAATCTTATTGATCTACATCGAGTCCAAGTGGCTTCTAGCATGCTCCAGGAGCGAGCATTAGATTGGTATGAGCTTTTGATTTTTGAAATTATTTAAGCGGATCTTACTTGGCAGAAATTCCGGGAAAGATTCGAATTTAAGTTTGTGCCGGAGACTGAAAAAGTAACTTTAGCCCGACGCTTTATTGACCTTGTTCAAGGTGAATCTTCTGTGGCAGATTATGTCGCATCTTTTGAATCTCTCTAAATATGGGGTCGAGTATATTAATACCCCATTGAAGAAAAATCGGAGATTTGTCTATGGGTTGAATAAGAACCTCAAAAGGCCATTACTTCTGAAACTAGAAGTTTCTTTCGATCAGCTTGTTGATATCGCTCTTCGACTCGAAGAGGCCGATAAAGAAAGTGATGTTGAAGTTGTGGGTGCCAAACAGAACTTCAACAATAACATGAAGAGGCCTATTAAGTTCAAAGGCCCCAATCCTAACAAGAAAGGGAAGCAAGAAACTTTGGTAGCAAAAACTCCTACCTCTAGTTGTGGACAATGCTACAATTGTGGTTCTACGGATCACTATGCAAATGTGTGTCTGAAACCCCTTTATTGTCGCTATTGCAAAAGTTTGAGTCATCATATATCTGTGTGTCCCATACTTCAAAGCAAGAAGGAGGGAAAGTTAAATGTTGTGCAAGCTCCTAGTAACACTTCTCTTGGTCAAGGTATTTCTCATTCTATCCTTGATAGTATTATTTTGTTTCGTGATTATCTTATTCGAATTCTTTTGATATGGGTGCATCTCCTTCTTTTATATCAAAAGAACTTGTTAATACCTTTTCTTTAAATATTATGGGCTTGATGAATTCATTGAGAATTGCGAATTCGATTGATGGATCCGCAACACTCAGTTTATTTTGTAAAGATGTCGAGATTATTTTATGTGATTATTCTTTCCGGGCCTATTTGCTTGTTATGCGTTACTTAGGCTTCGGAATTGATTTTTGGGAAAGGATTGGCTTAATCATTATGAAGCCCATATCCTATGTCCTGAGAGGACTATCCATCTTCAACATTCTCAATCTGCTAAGCAGATTTTTAATTTTTCTTAATGATTTCGATTTCCAATTCGGTGGCATCATTTTATTCTTTAAACCCACATGATGAGGAAAATGTTATTTCCCTCGCTCAAGTAGTTTGTGAATTTTCCGGTATTTTGAGCTTGTCTTAGGATTATCACCTAAGCAATCTATTGAGTGGTGCTAAAGTCTTTTCAGCTCGACCTTGCCACCTGTTTTCGTCAGATACGAGTTGCGGAGGATAGCGTTTCCCTTACCGCATTTCACACTCGTTATGATTCTTATGAGTGGTTCGTTATGTCATTTGGTTTGACGAACCTTCCAGCTTATTTCATCCATCTTACTAATTGAGTATTCTATGAATATCTTGATGAGTCTATCCTTGTATTCATTAATTATGGATTAAAACAACAATTTAAAATTTGCAAATCATTTTAATAAGATATTTATGAGTATAATTGGATTTTGTTCTTAAAACGAGCAAAGAATATTCGTAAAATTTTAAGAGACATGTTTATCAAATAGAAGATGATTTTGTGTTGTATTGCCCATTGAGTGCTTTAAGAATTCTAATCAATGCGCTTGATCAACGTTATCGGTAGGAATCTCCTAAACGCTATGATGAGACAGTCAGACACAATAAATTGACTTGTAAAAAGTAAATTTTTCTAAAAAGATGATTACATAAAGTTCATTATAATTTTGAATGTCTTATCTTTTCAGGAAAGAGGATCAATTAAAAGAATTCTTTTCCGATGCTTTTATTCTTGCGATTCCCGAAGGGAACCAAGAATTGATTGTTTACACTGATACTAGTTATATTGGTTTGGGTGCCATTCTCTTGCAAAAGGGAATGTGTTATCACATATGCTTCTTGACAATTAAAGCCTATCGAGACTAGATATGCCACTCATATTCTAGAGCTCGCTGCCATTGTTTTCACTCTTAGAATTTGGCGTCATTATCTTTTAGGAGAGAAAATTGTTCTCAACACCGATCATAAATCATTGAAGTATTTATTTTTTCAAAAGGAACTTAATTTGCGTCAACAACGTTGGCTCGAGTTCCTTGCGTCTTATGACCTTGATATTCTCTATACTCCCGGAAAGGGAAATCGTGTTGCCGATGCCCTTAGTTGTAAGCAACAAGCGGTTGTTTTCATGATGATATCCGAATGGAATGATCTGGAGACTTTATCCACTTGTGAGATTCGAGATTGTGAATCCAATTCATGTTCATCTCTTGTTTTATGTAGCCTTGAGGCTCATCCTTCTCTTTTAGCACCGTTTATCGTCCTCAATCCGATGGACAAATAGAGCGTGTGAGTCACACTCTTGAAGATATTCTTCGTGCATGTGTTCTTGATTTTGGTGGAAGTTGGGAAGATCATATTTCTCTTGTTGAGTTTTCCTATAATAATAGCTTCCAATCTAGTATTGGTATGGCACCTTTCGAGGCGCTCTACGGAAGGCCGTGCCGATCTCCTTCGTGTTGGCTTGAAGCCGGTGAGAAGCTGGTTTTAGGTCCAGATTTTATTCGTGATACCACAGAAAAGATTGACCTTATTCGTCATATGATGAAAGGAGCTCAAAGTAGACAAAAATCCTATGCCGATAACCGAAGAAGGAAACTAGAATTTTCTATGGAAGATTTGGTGTTCATTCGTGTTTCACCTATGAAGGGTGTTGTGCGTTTCAGTCGATCGGGAAAATTAGCACCTCGATATATTGGTCCATTTCCCATCACCGAACGCATTGGTTCCGTGGCTTATCGCCTTTTATTACCGGCTCAGTTTTCTGCTATTCATGACGTATTCCACGTCTCTCAACTACGGAAATGCCTTAGGTATTCCGATTCTATTCTTGAGCCCGGTGTTATTGAAGAAATTGAAGTTTCACCAAATTTGACTTATGAGCAACATCCTATTCGTGCCATTGCTACGGAGGTTAAACACCTTCGTAATAAAGATGTCCCGCTTGTGAAAGTTCAATGGTCCTCAAATCCTAAGGATTGCTCTTGGGAATCTAGAGAATTCATCGAGCGAACACATCCGGACTTACTCTCTCGTGCTCCTTAAGGTGAACTTCTCATTTCAAAATTTCTTCTTTTGTGTTTATTATGCCTTAGTATGGTTGTTACTTTTTATTTTATTTTCTTCTTAATTATTGCGAGGACGCAATTTCTTTAAGGAGGGGAGTCTGTAACAACTGGCATATTTTACGATTGTATATTTAAATGTTTTATTTAAATATAGCATCGTAAATTGGATTAAAGTCCGAAATGTTACTTTTTATAAACAGTCGAATTGGGACTTGAGACCGGTTCTATTGAGTCCAAAATGGCGTTTATAACTTTTTTGAGTATAAACATCGATATGTTTGGAGTTGAGTAGAACTTTGCTATTTTTCTATTTGGGCTTTGGGTTTGGGTTTCAGCCCACTAACCCATCATAATATCCTAACTCCTCTACTCTTCATCCATTCACTCATTCTATTTCCTAACACTCAAGCTCAAAGTAAAAATGGGGGAAAGAATGGAAAATGGAAATTCCTAAACCCTAGTTTTGATTAGGAAACTCAAATTCAAATCCAAAATCAAGGAGAAGCTTAGGTGTGCATCCTCTTCATTTTCTCCATATCTATCTCTCTTCAATTTATAGAAATTCCTATAACCTAACTTAGGGAAAACTTCACCTTTGATAATAGATTGAAGATTCTAGAGGCATATTGAAGAGGAATTGGTCTTGCTTTATTTTAAAAGCTTCTCATTTGTGTCTTTGAGTTTTAAAGGTGAGTTCTTTAACTCACATCTACGTCTATAACTTTCATTGTTGTTAGGTATGAATTCCTAACATCTATTCATGTTCATTTGCTTTTGATTTGAATAGATTTGGTGAATTTTCCAATTTTTGGTGTTTTGATCCAATTTTATGAAAATCTTACTATGGATATTTGGACGTGATATTTGGGGTGTATCGAAGAGCCTATAAGGCTAGGTTGTCGCTTGGCATAAATCCCTAGTCGTCGTTGCTCATCTGATCGCTCCCGAATCGTTTTGGCCTACCTGGCCTAGGGAAATTTTTGCCCAGACCAGGTGAACAGACGTCTGGATGTCAAGTCCAAACGTCTGGTTATGATCTCTGGAGGAAAAAAAATATAAGCACGTAGAAAAAAAATGGCAGAAACCAATTCCAAACGTCTGGTATATAGGTTCAGACGTTTGGATAGGTCTCAGACGTCTGCCTTGAAATTTCAAACGTCTAGGAGGTTTTCTGAAAATTTCCAGAAAAAAAATCCAGACGTCTGGATTCTAAACCAGACGTTTGGAACTGTTCAGTTTTGCCTATTTGCCTATTTTTTGAGTGAACTTCCAATTCTAATCGATTTTTATTGATCCGGTTAGTTGTTATCACTCATTATCGACTTTGATGACTTCTTTCTTTGGATTTTTGGGAATATCCATTTGATGATATGATATCGATTTTTATGGATTTAATTCACGTCGTCGTATGTGAATTTTTGGTGATCGATTGTTTCTACAATTGTTTTTCGGTGATTTGTCACTTTTAAAATACAAAGGTTTCTATACTAGTAGTAAATACTCAAACTCTTTTGCAAAAATGATTTCAACGTTATTTTTAACACAAACCTTGCTTTTAAAACCGTCTTCCAATCTATTAGTATATAGAAACCTTTACCTCTGTCATACGAGAAATCCAATTAAACGACTTAGCAAAACAAGTGGTATGAAACGCTTGCGTTTACTTCATCGGTTAATTCTTAGGCTTGTTCGATTGAAATCTTGTGACAATTTTCGAGTGGAAATCTACAATCTGTTCGTAAATATTTAAGTTAAGCTAGTGGTTATGGGACATGAAGCTAAACTCATTTATTTACTAACTTAGTGTAATTTACACTTCTCATTGATCAATGATGATCATTTTATGGTTTAGACTACGATATGCGATGTCTTTTTGTCCGCGTGGGGGACTGTACCCCATTCTATAGAGCTTCGTCTCATTTTTAGGAGCTAGCGACCCCTGGTCTTTTTGACCGTTCGTGGAGCAATCGGCTCAATGAGTTCGGTACATGGGGTGTATCTTTCTAGGTGCATCGATGTTCGGCTCAATAGGTATGTGCATGGGGCGTATCTTTTCAGATGCGTCGATGTCCGACTAGACATGGGGCGTATCTTTTCAGGTGCGTCAATATTCGACCGTGCATGTGGCGTATCTTTTTAGGTGCGTCGATGTTCGGTTCATGGGATAGCGACCCATTTGTGACACATGTGTTGGTGAGTTTTCATGCTCCCATTTGTGATAGACCTCCCCCTTTGTGTTTTCTGGATTTCTGCTTGTTGATTTCTAGAATTTGTGTTTTTCTCCAATTTTGATGATATGCATTGATAAGCTCTATCAATATTTGTGTTTTGGTGAATAATTTAAAGAATATGACATTCTTTTTGGTGTTCGAGAATATTTGAGATATTGTATGATTTTTGTTGTTATCTGATGTATACTTGTTATAGTATGGCATTATTGTTATCATACGTTTATGTGATATCTCTTATCCTATCTCATTTTATCTGATATTTATAGCTAGACTGATCCATTTATTATTTTCTTCTTAAATAATACTCGGGTCAGACCGAGGTATTTTAGGTGCTTCTGCTTGACTTCTTATCAGGGTCTGTTACCTGAATTTTGGGTTAACTACTTTAGCTTAGTAGTTTTTGTTATTATACATTTGAGATAGAGACTCCTTGACGTATAATTATTCTTTTGTCTAGCACTTGTACCTATTCTTTTGTGATGTAGTGGATCTTATATGACCACTATCTTGATGTACACCTTTATGTGATATATTCATATCTGTTTCTGCCTTTGTGATATGAATATCTATGACTGATTTGTGTTATGCTTATTTCTATATTTGTTTCCGAAGCCCATATAGCCATTATGTAGTAGCTTTGAGTTTGTATTTGATATGTCGGATTCCCTCTTGAAATGAAATGAAATGCAAGTCATATTATCTGACATATCGGTACTCGCACAAAGCAATTACATATATGGTCGCTCCTCAACAGCCTCATTCTTCGTGCTAGTCGACGGCATTACCCCGTAATGTCCTTGGCTAGTGTGAGTATAGAGGTGGGGCATCACACACTATGTGCCCCGCATAATAGCGGATGACCCTATATTACCGCGATATCCTGCCTCGAAGCGGGATTGGTATTTTATGTTATATAATATATGTGGATGTAGGGAAACAGGTTGGAGGGATCCAACTGGATTCCTCAAATATATTGATTGTTTTTCATATATAGCGATATATGATGTGATTGAATAATCTGTTATGGATTGTTGTGTGATTTGATTTATTGGATGCTATAGTAGCACTGGCCTTAATTTGGTATTCTAAATACCATAAATATTATTTTTGAATTTGAAGGAATTAAAAGTAGATTTTGGATATAAAAATATTTATATCGAATTTTGATTATTTTAAAGTAAATTGATTTGGATATAATAATGATTTGATTTTGGGTTGTACTTATCTATTCGAAAAATGATTTAAATAGAGATTTTAAAATAATTTATATAAAGTATTTTTAACAGTGGATTTTTAAATGATATTTCAGAAAATATGGAAAAGAAGTTTAAATCGATATTTAAAATAGATTTTTAAAATAAATGGGATTTATAAAGAAATGGATTAATAAATGAAATTTTATAAATAAGATTGTTTTTATTAACAAGTGAATCCCAAATGAGTTTATAAACTTATAAACGATGTTTATAAAAAAGGGGAAATGATTATCAATTGATAAATTGGAAATATAAATTTACAGTGTGAATTTATATCGAGATATGTAAATCGGTTTTTGGGAAAAATAGTGGATTCTATTTTTGAAATATGAGAATGATTATGAAAATGAAATGTAGTCGATGTGATATGAATCGAGAGGAATATATAAATTGAAATTGGTAATATTGGATTTTAAAAATTGATTTTTTTCGAGAAATTAAAATTGTTTTAAAATGGGATTTTTATTTATTAAACTATATAGTTAAAGCTATTCTAGTATTGAAATATTTCGGAAAGTGGATTATTCAAATATTTAATATTTATTAAAACGAATTCACATTTTTATAATAAGCTTTGTAAATCAATTAGTTTTATTTAAAAATGAATTGGAAATGAATTATTATTCTTTAAAAATACTTATCATATATATAGAGTTTTGAGATGATTGTAATTTATTTATAATTCCTCTCGAGATTTGTAACGGGGTTTATTTAACGGATATGATTTTGATAAGACAAATCTTGTAATGGAATTCTGGAAACTTAAGGAAAACTCCCAGAATGTTGAAATATGAGAACTTCGAAAATGAATTAGAATTCATAAAAGAAGTTAGAAATGGGTAGTTGGAATCATAGACAAGTGTAATCGATTTTGGAAATTTTAAAGGAAATTAATTAATGAATTCCGGAAACTTATAGAATTTGTTATAAACGAGTTAAGGAATTTACAAATAAATTGTAAAGGATTTTGAGAAATAGGAAATAAATGGAATCTTTCCTAAGTATTGGAAATAAAATGATTTTATGAAAATATACTTATAATATTTCCTAAGTATTGGACTGGAAGGATTTGAAATATTTTAACTATGAGATTATTATTATAGAAATATTTTCAAAATGTTGAATTATAAATGGAATTGGAAAAAAAAATTCTAAGTATTGATATGATTCGAAAATATCATGTTACAAATATAAGTATTTGAAATTGTTTTAAACCATGAAATACTGGAAGAGATTTGAATATATACCTTTGTAACGAGTTTTGAAATAAATGTTTTTGGAAGATTTATAATATGGCCTAGTGACTGCTTATGTGTGTAATTTGATAGTTAAATAACCGACTATCAAATCTAGCCAATTTCGTTGGTCGTTTCGAAGAGAGCGGGATCAGATTTAATTATCCGAAAACCACTTCGATCCGATTTGTGCGTTACGAATTGTGATATCGTGAAGATAATGAAGATGGTGATTTTGGAGATTCGGTTTGTTCAGACCCATAACAACTTGTATGGATGAATGCTATCATTTGCATCGTGGTCTGGAAGGCAGTGTTAGCATTCCAAGTATAAATGCTATTCTAAAGGTAAAACATAGCCTTAAGCCTCATCAGCCGGGAATGACTAAAACATGGGAGATGCAGTAGGGCTAAGTGAGTTACACCCAAGTAGGGTATGTTATCACTTTTCTTAATACCCTCGGATATATTATAATTATGGATATGGTTGAGCATGGAAAAGAGAGCACTCGATAGGGTGGGAACACCCGGGGTGATAACATATTCGGTACTATCCAGCAAGGGGTAGGTCGGTCCTGTGTTGGCAGGGATCGTTAGGTACGATCTCGGTACATTTTTCTAAAGGTGTACTATGGCAGGCGGTACCCCAATAGCCCTGTCATTGTATGGAATCCAATATCCACTACGAGCCTATATGGTTTTAGTTGTATACCAAATATGCTGAAATGTAAGATGCAAGCATTTCAGCTATTTTATAGTTTATTTTCTATAGACCCTATTATAATATCAGATGATTTTAATATAAAATGTTTTGGTTATCGTAAGGTAAAAACCCATCGTATTTATGCGTGGCATGGTCTTACGAGATACCTTTGTTTCCAAAGTATTTTGATAATAGTAATAATTCACATTGAGTGTGTTTTCTCATGCTGGTTTTCCAGACTGACTCGGGTGTTATTTATTTATAATGCTCAGGTCAGACCGAGTATTACAGATTCAGGTTAGGATGCTATAGAGCTCGGGAGACGAGCTGGAGGATTCTCAGGCGTATTCCACGTACTTGATTATATTTCACTGTGTGTGTGGACTGTATATTCAACACTTGTAAGGACTAGTTATTATAACTGTCCAGATTAATTTGTTGATTGTTGTACTCTGATGATTGTATGTTTATTACTGTTACAGTTTCTTTGTATGAAGATTTGTTATTATATATTGTATTTTGTTCCGCTGCGATTGTGAGATTCTGTATTGTTGTTTCTGTTTCTTCTTTTATCCTCTTCTTTCTCATAGTTATTCATCTTTTCGTACAATTTGTGTCGGACAAGTGTGATTTGATGTCAGCTCAAAGGGTACGGAACGGCGGGTCATCACAGTGAATATTGGATAGTGGATGCTTAAAGCACATGACTGGAAATCCAAAGATCTTGAAGGATATTTCTTACAAAGATAGTGGACCAATCAATTTTGGAGACAACTCTAAAGGATATATGATCAGCGTCGGCAATGTTGGTAATTCTAAAACTCCTACTATTTCTAATATTTTGTTAGTCGGAAATTTAAAACATAAGCTACTAAGTAATAGTCAATTATGTCATAAGGGCTTTAAAATTAAATTTAAAAAAGATAAGTGTCATATTGAAGATAATGAGTCAAATATTATCTTTGAAGGATTTAGAAAATGAAACATCTATATATTAAGTATGAAAGTGTCAAATGACAATTCATGTCTTTTGGCTGAAACACCTATCTAAAATTTGGTGATTGAATTTCAAACACCTATCTAAAATTGCCAAATATGATCTAATTAGGGGTCTTCCTAAAATAAGTTTTGATGTTAACAATCTATGTGATGTGTGTCAACTAGGAAAACTTAGAAAAGGTTCCTTGAAGTCAAAAGATATGATTTCTACCTCTCAACCCCTTGAACTTCTTCATTTAGATCTTTTCGGTCCTTCGCAAATATAATCTATAAATCATAATAGATATGTCTTTGTAATCATAGATGATTTTTTTAGATTTACATGGACGAATTTCCTAACTTAAAAGTGATGCTTTTGAAATGTTTAAAATCTTTTTTAAAAGAATTCAAAATCAAATGTCTAATGAAATTAAAACAATTCGAAGTGATCGCGGTGGAGAATTCAAAAATGAAAATTTTGAATTTTTTTTAAATAAGAAACGTACTACACATAATTTTTCATTTCCAAGAACACCTCAACAAAATGGGGTAGTAGAACTTAAAAATAGAATGATTCAAGAGTGCGCTGGAACTATGTTAAATAATAGTAATTTACCTAAAAGGTTGAAGCAGGTGCTATAGCATATTATATACTAAATAGAATTTTAATAAGTCCTTTAACTAAAAAAACACCATACGAATTATTTTATAATAAAAAAACCTAAAGTATCGTATTTTAATGTTTTTGGCAGTAAATGCTTTATATTGAATACTAAAGAAAATTTAGATAAATTTGATGCTAAAGCAGATAAAAGTATTTTTATTGGATATTCCAACAGAAGTAAATTTTATAGAGTTTTCAATACTAGAACTAACACTGTTAAAGAGACGTTACATGTTTCATTCAATGAAAATGTTAAGATCGATAATAAAAATTGTGATGAAGAAGAAAATGGCAATAATAAATTCAAAAATAAATAAATAAATAATGATAGTAATAATACTGAAAATATATTTCCAAATAAGAGAGCCAAATTATTAAAATATCATCCTACATAAAATATCCTAGGAAATATAGAATATGTGGTAAGAACAAGAAATAAATTAAATAAAATGAGTAACGTAGCATTCATCTCAACAAATAAACCTAAGAATCCGAAAGAAGAATCATTAGATGATTCATGGATTTTGGCTATGCAAGAAGTACATAATCAATTCACAAGAAATGATGTTTGGGAACTTGTTCCTAGACCAGAAAATAAACCTATAATTGGAACAAATGGATATATAGAAATAAATTAAATTAAAAAGGAGAGGTCGTTAGAAATAAAGCACGCTTAGTAGCTCAAGGATATAGTCGAGAAGAAGGCATAGATTTTGATGAAACTTTTGCACCCTTAGCTAGATTAGAAGCAATAAGAATCTTAGTTGCCTCTGTAAATAATAATAATTTTAAATTATTTCAAATGGATGTTAAAAGTGCTTTTTTAAATGGTTTTATTAAAGAAGATGTTTATGTAGAACAACCCCCTCTATTTGAAGATGAAAATTTTCCAAATCATGTTTATAAATTAAAGAAAGCTCTATATGGTTTAAAACAAGCTCATGGTTTGATAGACTTAAATCATATTTATTATAATCCAATTTTGAAATTGGGAAAGTAGATAGCACACTATTTATTAATAGAAATAGCAACGATATTGAAATAATACAAATATATGTAGATGCTATTAATTTTGGATCAACAAATGAACAATTAAACAAAGAAATTTCTGATATCATGATAAAAGAATTTGAGATGAGTCATATTGGAGAACTGACATTCATATGGGAGAACTAACATTCTTTTTAGGATTACAAATAAGACAATTAAAAAATGGAATCTTTTTAAGTTAAGAAAATTATGCCAAAGAATTAGTTAATAAATTCGGTATTTCTAATACTAAAGGTAAACCAACTCCTATGGCAACCAATGAAAAATTAAAAAAGAAGATAACTCAAAAGATGTAGATCAAAAACATATAGAGGTATGATAGGATCTTTACTCTATATCACTACAAATAAACCTGATATAATGCACAGTGTTTGACTCTGTGCAAGATACCAATCTCAACCTAAGAAAACTCATCTTAAATCCGTAAAAAATATATTAAGATATGTAAATAACACACTAGACTATGGATGTAAAGGCCCGTAAATCCATACCCCTTTGAGTCGATAATATTTCACATCAGCTCAACTCAAATTGGACGGAAATACGAATCTTTAGGGTGAAGAAGAAGAAAGGTAGAAGAAGAAAATAGAAAACAACAACACAAAATCTCACAATCGCAGCTGAGCAAAATATAATATATAATAACAAATTTTTATACAAACTAATCTATAACTGTTTTATACTTACAATCATCAGAGTACAACAATCAATACATCAACTGGACAGTTATATAACTTGTCCTTACACAGCGGAATATAAGCCAAGTACGGAGATACGTCTCTGTCATCCAGCTCGTCTCTTGAGCTCCATAGCATTCTATCCTGAATCTGTAATACTCGGTCTGACCGGAGCATTATAATAAAACAACACCCGAGTCAGTCTGGAAAACCAGCGTGAGAAAAACACACTCAATTTGAATTATTAACTTTTCTCAAAATCCTTTGAAAAACAAAGGTATCTCGTAAGACCACGTCAAACATAAACACGATGGGCTTTTGCCTTACGATAACCAAAACAATTTTTATATAAATCATCTGATATTATAATAGTGTCTATAGAAAGTAAACAGAAAATGGCTGAAATGCTTGCATCTCACGTTTCAGCATAGTTGGGCACAATCAAAACCGTACGGCGCTTTGGAGAATGGATTCCATCGAATGACTGGGCAATTGGGGTACCGTCCATCACAGTACACCTCTAGAACAATGTACTGAGGACCTCGCCGGGATCCCCTGCTCACAAGACCGGCCTACCCCAACCTGGATAGACCGAATATGTTATCACCCCGGGTGTTCCCACCCTTATCATCGAGCGCTTCTTCTTTGTATACCCATATCTAAGATAAATAGGGTTCCGAGGACATCTAGAAAAGTGATAACATACCCTACTTGGGTGCAACCCACTTAGCCTTGCTGCATCTCCCCTATTTTAGTCATTCCCGGCGGATGAGGTTCGAGGCTAAGCGTTACCTTTCAAGAACAATTTTACTTAGAATGCTCATCGTCCTTCAATGACGATGTTATGATAGCATTCATCCATACAAGTTGTCCTGGGTCTGAACAAACCGAATCACCATCTTCATCATCTTCACGGCATTCATTCGTTACGTTCAAACCGGATCGAACTGGTTTTCGGATAATTAAATCTGATCCCGGTCTCTTCTAAATGATTAACGAATTGGTCAATATCGATAGTCGGTTCTTCAACTATCGATAAAACATCCATAAGCAATCATCTTTCCTTATTATAATTTCCCAAAAATACTCTCAAATATCTTTGTAAGACATATATATATATATATATATTCAACCCTTCCATTATTTTTAAAGTGGAAATCAAACTCACATTCTTATATCCTTATCAGGATATTTTCAAGTCATTTCAATACTTAGAATTTTTTTCTCGCTTCCAATTATAATCCATCCCTTTAAAAAATATTTCTATAATTAAACTCTCGAAGTTAAATATTTTCCAAATTCTTCTCGCCCAATACTTAGGAATATTTATAAGTATATTCCCTAAGACCTTTTATTTCCAATATTCAGGAAGTAGTCCATTTATTTCCTATTTCTCAAAATTCTTTACAAATTTTATTTGCAAATTCCGTAATATCTCCAAGATCGAATGCACTTGTCTATATCTCCAAATACCCATCCCTACTTCCTTTATGAATTCTAATTCGTTTTTTCCGAATTTCTCGCATTTTAACACTTTGGAATTTCTTTGAGCTCCCAAACTTCCACTATAAGATTTTTCTTCTAAAATCATACTCGTTTAATAAACTTCGCTTCCAATCGAGAGGATTTATAAATAAGTCAATTCTTTTAAAACTATATATATATAATAAGTATTTTTAAAGAATAATAGTCTGTTTGTAAAATATGTTTAAGTAAATTTAAAACATCCAAACATTTTAAATAACATCCATAACTCATTTCCAAATCATTTTTAAATAACTAATTAATTTACAAAGCTGATTAATAAAAATAAGAATTTATCTCAATAAATATTTAATATTATAATAACTAATCTTCCGGAATATTCTAATCTAAATAATAGTTTAAATTATATAGCATAGTAATTAAACATCCCATTTTTACAAACTTTTAACTTCTCGACAAAAATCTATTTTAAAAATCCAATACTTCCAAATTAAGTTTATAACTCCTTCTCGATTCGTATCACATCGATTATATCTCAATTTTATCACCATTCTCATATTCAAAAATAGATTCCACTATTTATTTCCCAACGATTTCCATAACTCGATTAAAATTCACATCGTAAATCTATATTTCCAAATTATCAACTACCATCATTTTCCTTATTTATAAACATGTTTATAAATTTATAAACTACTTTGAGTTTTACTTGTTTATAAAACAAATCTTATTTATAAAATTCCATTATATAAATTCATTTCTTATAAATTTCATTTATACTTCCAATCTATTTTTAACATTGATTTTAACTCCTTTTCATATTTTGGAATACCATTTTCAAACTCCTTTATATAATTAATTTTTAAAGTCTCTATTTAAACCCATTCACGAATGGTTAAGTATAATCCAATATATATATATATATATTATTCCCAATTCAATTTTTCTTAAAAATAATTCAATTTCCAATATAAATATTTTTATATCAAATATTCCCTTAAATCCCTTAAATTTTAAAAATATATTTATGGTATTTTAAATATTAAAATTCAGGCCAGTGCTCCAATAGCATCAAATAAAATTTCAACCACTGCAATAATCTATACTACATTTTTCTACACAATCCATATATCACTATATATGAAAAATAAACAACATATTTGAGGAATCCAGTTGGATCCCTCCAACCTGTTTTCCTGCATCCACAGTGGTTAATACAACATAAAATAATACCAATCCTACTTCGAGGGGGATATCGCGGTATATAGGGTCATCCGCCATTATGCGGGGCGCATAGGGTCTCATCCGCTATAATGTGCGGGAATCTCACTCCAAATACTAATAATATACCACTATACATATATAATATACCATTCAACAAATAGTAATTAATAAATCAACCAGACATCCAATATTTATTTTTAACTATTTTTATAAAAATAAATCTGATAAACCAAATGAGTGAGAAATTTTCTCACATTGATTTTAATTTGCAAATCCCTTCCGATCTCGACTTGTTTTTGACGACTTTTAGACCTCGTATGTAAATATTATTAAATTTAATTAGCAATCAAAATTTTCACATTTCACTTTAATAGCCTACTTTTAAAATTTAAATCAGCTATAGCCCATACCTCCCCATCTCGTTCACGCAAAGCTTCAAATCGAGCAAGCCCTAGAACCCATCGCGAAACTCGCAAGCTCCAGTTGACCACATACCACCATCGGAACATGCCTCCCATGCTGAGCCTCTCCCCTCACTGCGATACACACGTCCAACCCTATAACCCCATTTCGAATCACCCTTCCCAATCTCGAAGCCGCGACAACCCGAAAACGACGCACTTAGCTCCGCCATCGCCCTCTATGTCAAACACCATCGTCTCGTCCCCAATCACGTGCGCCAGTGCCTCTCGAGTTCGAACTCGAGTTCGAGAATCCCTACGCCTCTGCCTGTTAGGAACTGAGATGTTGGTTTTGATGACAACAACCTTTTTAACTTATCTTATTATAAAATATATACTAACACTATTGTCTAGATAGATATGTATATGCACTTAGGTCGTTCTGGAGGGAGAGTCGCATCGGAGTTAGGTCGCTAGGTCGAAGGTCGTAGGTTGCTCTGGCGTAGATGTGACTCTGCCTATATTTAGCTCGACCTGGATTTAGGTCGTCCGTCCCTAGGTCGTAGGTCGCGTACCACATCTTAGGTCGCTCGCGAGTTAAGCGTTAGGTCGTTTGGCCTTTCTAACGTTAGGTCACTCGCATGTTAATACTTTAGGTCGCGTGGCCATCTTACTTAGGTCGCAAGGCCACTAGGTCGTTAGACCTTTAACTACTTAGGTCGCGTGACCTTGTTTTATAACTTTAGGTTGCTTCCTCCTTTAGGTCGTTTGACTATTTGCTTTAGGTCGTTTGACCATTAGGTCGTTCGAGAGTCTTTATGTCGCGAGTCCCTTAGGTCGCGAGTCCCTGTTTTGTCGTTCCACTGTTGAGCTCGGTTATGAGTTAGGTCGCTCACGAGCTAACCCTTAGGTCGCTTGGCACTGTGCCGCTAGGTCGCTCGACACTTTAGGTCGTTAGGTCGTTAGACCTTGTTTTCTACTAGGTCGTTTGACTTTGTTTAATGCTAGCTCGCGAACACCTTTAGGTCGCTAGGTCGTTTGACCTGCTTGCAATTCCTTAGCTCGAGACTGTTAGGTCGCATACCTTTTTAGCTTGGTTTTGGTAGGTCGAGACACCCTGTTAAGTCGCGCAGCAGCTTAGTTTGCTTCACTTATAGGTCGTTCGACCTATATTTCCTTAGGTCGCTCGCATGTTAGGCCGCACCTCCTATTTTCTACTTGGATGCTTTTGAGCTGATTTCCATGGACTTTACTCACGTCTTCGAACGTGAATTTATGTGATTCGATTTTGTTTCAGCAATCGTTTTGTGACTTGTCACTCTAAAGATTGAACCCTTTTGTGACAATTTCCTAGTGAAGATCTACAGTTTGTTCGTAAATATTTAAGTTAAGCTAGTGGTTATGGGACATGAAGCTAAACTCATATATTTACTGGCTTAGTGTAATTGACACTTCCTAATGATCATGACGATCATTTTTGTGATTTAGACTAGCGATTGAGCGATGTCTCTTTGTTTGCGAGGGAGACTAGACCCCGCTTTTGTGATGTTTCGCCATCACATATATGGGGTAGCACCCCATGGTCTTCGGGCCATTCCTGTGTGAAAATTTAATGGATAGCTTCCATGAGACAGCTTCTCGTTCATGTGTTATACGCGTTGGTGAGTTTTTATGCTCCCGTTCATGTGTTAGGCCTCCCCCTTTTTATGTGTTTTTTGGATTTCTTGCGATGATTTCTGGAATTTGTGCTTCACCAATTTTCATGATTTTCATTGATATGATATCAATTTTTGTGCATTGGTGAATTTATGTGTTATCGACTTGTTATGAATACAAGTTTAGGGTATGATACCCTATTTTATCTTTGAGAAGATTCTTGTGATATTGATTGATCTTTTGTTGATTATCATTTACATACTTATAGTAGTATGCAATATATGGTTATTACATGTTCATGCCAAGTCTTTTACTTTATACCATATCATCTGATATTTATAGCTAGACTGATCCATTTATTATTTTCTTATAAATAATACTCGGGTTAGACCGAGATGTTACAGGTGTCTCTGCTTGACTTCTCTTCAGGATTACTCTGACTTTTGGCTAACTACTTAGATTAGTAGTTTTTGATTGTACACATTTGAGATATAGACTCTTTGATGTATTCTTTTGTATAGCACATGTTGCTATTCCTTTTGTATTATTGTGGATCTTTCTGACCACTACTCTGATGTACACTTTCATGTGTTATATAAATATTCATATCTTTTTCCGCCTTTGTGATATGGATGTCTGTGACTGATTATGTTATGATTACTTCTATGTTTGTTTCCGAAGATTATATATAGCCACCGTGTGATAGCTTTGAGTTTGTATCGGTATGTCGGATTTCCTCCTTAAAAGATATGCATTCTAATCTATCTGACATATCGGTACTCGCACAAAGAAGTTACATGGATGGTCGCTCCTCCACAGCCTTATTCTCCATGCTAATTGACAGCACTACCTTGTAGTGTTCTTGGTTAGCGTGGGTATAAAGGTGGGGCGTCACATAGCACCTCTTATCGGACGCACTTCTTCGATTCCATTATATTACTTTTTGATTTTTGGTGGCCACCCTTCGATTTGGGAGTGTTGTTCGAGGTGGACGGTAGTGGCTGCTATGCACTCCATCAGTCCGTGTGCATAATTGGTATATCTACCCTGGCATTGCCTTGTGTGCCATGTCACCTACCATATCGAGCCCACTACGATTTTGGTTTAAAGATCCGACCACGTTAAGGTTCACCATCCCCTTAACGCTATTTTCTATATGATTATACTTTACTGATTAGACACTACTGTATATAGCGTATATTACTATATAGTAAATAGTTTAACGGATCCTTAGAGGATGGGCGGTCCCAAGCATCTTCTAAGTTACTTGTACTTTTACTACAGTTCACTTGAGTTGGTTTACATTGTATAAGTATGTATGTCCTGACTCGAGTGTTTGTATTTTTATTTACGCTCGGGTCAGCCTGAGTATTCATAGATTTGGATTCCACCTTCTGGAGATTGGAATCGCTGGAGATTATCTGCTTGTCTTGTCCTATCTATTTCAGTTCCGTTGTTCTACTCAGCTCGTACTTGGTTATTTTATTGAGACTTCTGTTGTACTCTATTTCTTCTGTTACATCTTATGTAACTCTGATATATTTATATAGTAGCTTCATGAACTACTATTTCTTTTACTTCCGCTGCATTATTTTACTCTGTGATCTGTGATTATTTATTTACCGTATATTATGAGATTTGCCAAATTTTTATTTACAACGCGATATTTTGAGCAATTCAATTCCGGCATGAGTGTCTACCTATACACTTATTGTGACGCCCCACCTCTATACCCACGCTAACCAAGAACACTACGATGTAGTGCTGTCAATTAGCACGGAGAATAAGGCTGTGGAGGAGCGACCATCCATGTAACTTCTTTGTGCGAGCACCGATACGTCAGATAGAATAGAATGCATATCTTTTAAGGAGGAAATCCGACATACCGATACAAACACAAAGCTATCACACGGTGGCTATATATAATCTTCGGAAACAAACATAGAAATAGTCATAACATAAATCAGTCACAGACATCCATATCACAAAGGCGGAAGAAGATATGAATAAATATATAACACATGAAAGTGTACATCAGAGTAGTGGTCAGAAAGATCCACTGTAATACAAAAGAATAGCATCACGTGCTATACAAAAGAATAAGTACATAACATAGAGTCTATATCTCAAAGGTGTACAACCAAAAACTACTAATCTATGTAGTTAGCCAAAAGTTAGAGTAATCCAGAAGAGAAGTCAAGCAGAAGCACCTGTAACATCTCGGTCTGACCCGAGTATTATTTATAAGAAAATAATAAACGGATCAGTCTAACTATAAATATCAGATGACATGATATAGGATAAGGGGTATGGCATAAACATATAATAACCATGATGGCATACTACTATAAGTATGTAAATGATAATCAACAAGGGATTAATCAATGTCACAAGAATCTTCTCAAAGATCCAAACACATAAAAAGGTAATGACACACAAATTCACCAATACACAAAAACTGATATCATATCAGTGAAAACCACAAAAGTTGGTGAAGCACTAAATCCAGAAATCAACACACGAAATCCAGAACAAATCCCAGAAATCAACACACGAAATCCAGAAATCACTAAAAGGGGGAAGTCCGAACACACGGACGAGAAGCTATCTCATGGAAGCTATCCATTTAATTTTTCCGAACACACGGATGGCCCGAAGGCAAGTCCGAACACACGGACGAAGAGACATCGCTCAATCGCTAGTCTAAATCACAAGAATGATCGTCATGATCATAAGGAAGTGTCAATCACACTAAGCTAGTAAATATATGAGTTTAGCTTCATGTCCCATAACCACTTGCTTAACTTAAATATTTACGAACAAACTGTAGATCTTCACTAGGAAATTGTAACAAAAGGGTTCAATCGAACAAGTCCAAGAGCTAACCGACGAAGTGAACGCAAGCATTTCATACCACTCGTTTTACTAAGTCGTTTAAGTCAATTTCTCATTCGAGTGAAGTAAAGGCTTGTATATACTAGTAGATTGAAAATCGGTTTGAGAAAACGAACTTTTGATATTTAAAATAGTGTTGAAATCGCTTTGATGAAAGAGTTTTGATATTTACTATTAGTATTGAAACCTTCATATATCTTTAAAGTGACAAGTCATAAACGATTGTAGAAACAAATCAATTCACGTTCGAAGACGTGAGTAAAGTCCAAAGAAGTCAATCCCAAAACCATCAAAGTAGAAATTCTGATAAATGTTTTTCAGAAGAGATTGCCTACGCAGAGTAATACGGGTGTCGCGGGGGTCCAGGGGGCAGCGCCCACGGCGGGGTGCGGGGCAGCGCCCCGTCACGGTACGACCTAGTGAAGGCAAGCGGTCTAGCGACCTAAGGAAAAATAGGTCATACGACCTAAGGAAATCGCGAACTAAAAAGACCAAGTGTAAGGTCGGCGACGACCTACGACTTAAAGAGTCCTGCGACCTAAGTGGGATGCGACTTAGTGGGGCATAGGTCGGAGACGACCTACGACTTAAGGTCAAGCGACCTAAGGTAAATGGTCCAACGACCTAACTCGAACGACCTAGAGGGTCGAACGACTTAACTGGAGGATAAGTCGGAGACGACCTACGAGATATACTGACCGACCTACTCGAGCGACATAAAGACTTAGCAGGGTCGAGCGACTTACGAGCTACGACCTAAGGTGACGAGGGCGTTAGGTCGGAGACGACCTAACATTTGACTCGCGAACGACTTATGGAAAAGAAGCTTAGGTCGGAGACGACCTACGAGATAAGCCAGTGCGAGCGACCTAAAGTTTGCCTGGGGGATTATAGGTCGGCAACGACCTAACGTTTTGCTTGGAGATTATAGGTCGGCAACGACCTAACGTTTTGCTTGGAGATTATAGGTCGGCAACGACCTAAGACTTAACAAAATTCGAGCGACTTAGTGGTTTGCCTTGGAATTTTAGGTCGGCAACGACCTAAGACTTAAAGCTGTTTCGACCTACGACTTATTTCCCTGCGACCTAAGCCAGAACGACCTAAGCACGCAAGCGACCTAAGTCCTAACTCGTGAACGACCTAAGAAAGTGAAGACTTTTCAACACGCGAGCTAGCAGCCTGGACGACCTAAGGAGGGCAGAACGACCTAGGGCCAGAATTTTGCAAACAGCACTGAAACTTGAGTTTCTCACCAATTCAATCCGAACCAGTTGCAAACATTAATGCTAAAGTGATAGGAAGTCATTTCCAACAACCCAATGACAGTTATAGGCGAGATGTGAGATTAAAAATCTCACCTTTTCCACGAAATTGATGAAGATGAAGATTGAAAGCAAGGAGAAGCAATCCAAAGCTTGAATCCACAATCTTCTACTTGAATTTGATGTTGAATCTCGGATTTGCAATAGAATTTGAGTTGGGAGTTTTAATTTCTCTTTCCCACCACCATTTTTGACAAAGCTTGAAGTGTTTGAACAAATGAGAAAGAGGGTTGGGCTGAATTAAGAAGGTGCAGTCCCAACCAAAGTCACAAGTGGGAAAAGTGACGAAAATTTCACTATCTCCAAACATATCGAAGTTTACACTCAAAAAGATCGCAAACGTCATTTTGAACTCAATGGGGGTGGTCTCGAGTCATATTTTGACCGTATGCAAAAAGTAGCTTTTCGGACTAACATCCGACTAACGATAAAATATTTAAATATAAAATCGATAGATATGCGGGTTGTTACACTTATAATGGATGCGAATGGTTGAAAATATCGGGTCGTTACACACGTTGAATTTTGAAATAAAAGAAAATGGTTGTTAAGTTATAGTATGGAAAGTGAAAAGACAAAGGGAACAAAACAGGAACCGGATGACGGTACGGTTACCGTTTAACGAGCAGTTTATTATTTTCGTTGCGTGTCGAATTTCAAAATACAGAAATAAATATACTATTGAGATCAGTGCGACGAGACGATCAAAACGGTATACAGATATCAGTGATTCGATTGAATTATGAAAATTCGAATTTCCTACCAGTAGAAAAATGCAGCAAAAACGCAGAAAATAAGATCGATGGAGCTAAAGAAGTCCGAATTTGGAAAAACAAAAAAATGACGTCTTGCTCAGAAGATGATTTACAATTTTTCTATGTAAAAATATTTAGGTTCCAAAAACATTTTATTTTCATCAATTACTAACTGATTAAATTGAAATAAAATTACACACGAAAATAAACTTTCATATTTTCGGATGAAAATTTACCAGTTGCTATGTTCAATTAGGCGCATTTCAAATATTAAATTTCTATTTCAAAATTTTATTGTTTAAATTTCACACAAATTCAGTTAATTAAATTAATTAAAACCGTTAAAATATCCGGGTTGTTACAATATTGTCATTTTTTCTAATTCCCAAATTCATCCATAGATTTCAAATAATATTATTTACTCAATCATTTCAAGTTATAATCCAAAATTAAATTTCCATTATTAAAAAATTTCAAAATTTTCTAACTCCTTAAATTTTCAGAAAATTTCGCCAGCGTCTCCTTTCGCGCGGCTAGATCGGAACAACTACAAAATGCCACTACGGGCCCCAAACCAACAAAAGTAAACAATAGCCAAGTGGCTCAATTATAAAACCATCAAATCAAATGACAAAATAAACATGTACCTTTTTGTCGGGCAATCCAAATCTTTCTTGATTTTAAATACCTGCATCTTATTTACCAATGATATCCAATCATATAATCTAAAATCATTTTATATTTTGCATTTTCAATTTCCAATATTTGCTTTACTTAAGCCTGTACGATGTACATATATCATCCGTACGCAATATCAAATCTGATCGCTCACTCGATCACACAATTTCACTTCCGAACTAGTATCTATCACACGACTCTCTAATGCTGATGTAACAACCCGTAATTTTCAATGTTTTAAATTTGTTAATTTGAGAAAGTTTTGATAATTTAATATTGAAGGAAAAAAATTTGTTAATTAATAAGGAGATAATAACTTAAATGAAAAGTAACAAGGTTAACCAAAGTTAATTATTAACTATTTGAATGAAAATACAATTTATGGGATTAGTGTAAATGGTATACTTGGCTATAAATTGATGTAAGAAAACTAATGCAAACATTTAAATTTATAAATGGAATAATATTGAAACAAATAAAATTTGTAAATGAATAATGAAATAATAACTAGGATGAAATGTAACAACGAAGTTAATTAAAGCTGAATTTGTATAAATTGAATGAAATGACAATTAATATAATAACGGAAAGTGTGAATGTATAAGTTACATAGAAACGTAATGTAGGTATGAAGTAATAAACTGGTATAAGAATGGAATTAAGGTAAATTCATTAATTGGTTTTTTACCTTAATTAATGTGTACAATTGATAGGAGTACACATTTAGAAATGTAATATTTGTTCAAATTAAGATGTAAATAGGCGTATATTAGTGTAATGGGATAAAACTAATGTAATTAGGTATGAATGTAAGTGTTGTATAAATAAAAGAAATTTGTAATTTGTTAATGAATTTATAATGGGAATGAAATGTAAGAATGTTGATGTAAGCTAATAATTAATTCAATGCAATCCCAATTAATTGAAACAATTGCAGAGTTATAATTGATTGTAAATAGTAATATTTGGTAATAAATTTAATAGAAGAAAAACAAAGGTAAATATTGAATTAAACAATGAATTAATAATAATAAATAGTAATTGAATAAAATCAACTTTCTGTAGTAATTGTTTGGAAATGATAACTTATATAAATGTGATTAAGAGTTAGTGGCCACAATTATTATAAAGTAATCATTTATTTTGTCCATTAAATCAAAATTTGTAATCAATTGCAATGAATCTTAATTTAATGTTATATTAGTATATTTTAAGGAAATAATTGGAAATAATTTTAATCTCATTTATAATATGACAATTGGTTGATTTAAAGAATGGAAATCGAGATTTATTAACTTATTGAAATTTAAATTATAATAATTGGATTAATTGCAATAAAATAAAAGTAAACATTGTATTTGGTAAATTGATTTACTTTGAAATTTACATCTGAACTTGTTTAAATTTTGTAATTGTCTAAGAAGTCAAAATTGATAAGATTTGTTAATTTTGGAATTGAAATTTGAAAAAGTGATTTAATTAATTAATTGATAATTTATTTATTTAACTGTAAAAATAGCCATTTTGGCCACTGACTCGGATTTCGACGAAACCAGTTTCATCGTATCCGTAACGGTGAATTATTATAGGATTTCAAGTTTTGTAGCGATCGGACTTGTCATTTGATCGTACGAACGTGAAACGCCTTGAAATCAATTGAAATCGATTTGAAATAACGTGATTTGAGCATAACTTCTCCATACGATGGAATTTGGAATTGAACCTGTTCCATTGATTTTTAAATATTTAAAAACATCTATTTTGATATATGGGTTGGCCCAATTTCGTTCCGGAGTCAGAATGGGCTTTTGGGCCATTATCGTTCAATTTTCCAAACCAACCAAGCCCATTCGTTCCTATTTTCAGCCTTGTCTATATATACCCTGTTATAAACCCTAATTGTTCCTCATTGTCATTTGTCCGTACGTACAATTCCTCCTCACCTCCTCATCTCAATGGCAGACAATTTCAACTCCAATTGCAATTCAAAAATCAAAGTCAAAATTCAAACTCCACAAACTATATCATATTTTATATCATCGGAAAGCTCTCGACGAGCGCATCTCAATTCTGTGATTCGCTTTTCAATTCGTTGCACAGTTTACCCAGAAATCGATGAAACAGTTTTGGTCGTTCATCGCGCCTTCATCAATCTTCAACCGATCGTCAAATTAACTGTACCAGGCCGTAGAGATCGATGTGTGGAGTGCATCTATGCCATTGGTTTGGCGAATCGATGGCTAGATGTGGCATATAAATTCGATTAGGGTTCATTCTTGGTGGCGGCGGCGGCTTCCTGTGGGCGATCGATGGTGATTCTCCGGTGCGGCCAGGCGTGGGATGTTCGATGAGGTGGTCGGCGTGGCCTACGGCGACCGGTGGTAGCTATTTGGGGTGGTCAATGGCTGGTCAAAGGGGGAGAGCTGCTTTGTATTCTCGGGTTCGAGCGTTGCCCTGTGCGCGTGAAGCAAGAAGAAGCAGACGTGTCTTTGAGTTGGTGCACTCTTTTGTTTTTTTTTCTTATTTCAATTCCAATTTGTTTTAATTATAATAACTTTTACATACGAGGTCGAATTCACGCGCGGTTTTCTCCGCTAGGTTCGTATTGGAATTCCAAATATTTTGGCGCTAGTTTGGACGAATTCTGAGACTGTTCAAATTTGGGGTTTAAATTGGATTTAAATTCAAAAGGTGAGTGTTTTAACCCACTCACAACTTCTAAAAATTTCTTATGTTTGTTAAATTGATATATGATGTGATTTGAAATTTATTTATGACTGTTTGGCATATTTTTAATCATCATCTCAGTTAATTGAATTTATTGAATTAAATTGTTATTTAATTTATTATTGCAAATAAACTGCCAGTTAAATAGTTATTTAATTTGTTATTGAATATAAACTGCCAGTAAATGCATGTTATTTATTTTCTGTTCTATTTGGATGTTATTGATTTAACTAGATGATGATTGTGATAAATGCTTGATGATTGATATTGGATGAATGGATGTTTTATTTTATATCATTATAATCTGCAAGTTGTTATGTATTTTTATTTTCATTCGGGATTACGGTTTGAAATGATATATAACCGTGTTTTTATTTTAAATTACGGATTGAAATGATAAATATCCGTATCACTTGACCATAGGGTAGAAAATTTTATACAGACACCGTGGTCTATATATAAAAATATTTTGAAATGATTTCTATGGTTTTGTAAAGAAATATATGGGTTATATAAATATTGATTGTAGATGTTATATAAATGTTATTTTATTTTTGATTTTTAACTATGTATAAAAAAAATTGAAATATAAAATAAGTTAAATAATAAAGTTTGATTGTTTTTATACAATATGGTTAAGTATCTGTTTAAGTTATATTGTATATAGAGTTTATAATGACTTAAATAAAATTTAGGTTGGAAGATAAATATGAAATTGATTTGAATTAAATTATTTAAGAATTATACTCAAATAAATTTGATTTGAAAAATAAATAAATAAAATTGAGATTTTTAAAGGGTATGATTCTTATAACTTGATCTTGGTTTAAAGTGAATTAAATGAATATCAAGTTGATTTAAATGAATAAATCAAGTTAAATAAATTGGAAGAATACTCAGTTATTTGAAGTTTAAAAGTTTTACTTAAATGATATTGGATTTATTAAGTAAACATTTCAAATCTAAATAATAGTAATTGAATTTGATATATATGGAATTATCAAAGAATTAGTTTTGAAATGATGGATTATTTAAAGCTTTGAAATATATGGAAATTGAAATGGTTTATTTGGGGGTTCAAAATCTGTATTTGCAATTGATTTGTGAAATTGAAGAAGCTATTTTATTATATAAAGTAGTTTAATATTTAAGCCATTTAAGTGGTGTAGTTATGTTTCAAAGTTATGAGTTTCAAAGCATTATGATTTGAAAGTGTTATACTCTAAGTGTTTTGATTTCGAAATGTAATAACTTCGAAAGTGCTATGATTTTGGAAAAAGGATATATTTGAAATAGAAATGATATTATATTGATTTGGGTTTTATAAAAATGATATCATATTGATTTGGGTTTTAAAATGGAAATGATATCGTATTTATATGGTGTTGAAATGGATATTATATTCTGGTTTTGAAGTACAATTATTTTGAAATGACCGCGGTGTAATAATAACGTTTGGTTGTTAATGAGACCGGGACCGGAAGTTATCATACTCTCCGCCAACTCCAAAAACCACATTAACAACTATGTACGCGGTGGAGATTCCAAAATGAAGTAGGATGGTGACAGCGTTTCCTTTGAGGTATATACGTGGACCCGACTCCCATGAGTTGGCATAAGGTGGCTAAAACATGAGCGATTGAGGGACTAAGAAGGTAGCACCTTTTATCGGACACATCCCTTCGATATTATACTATGACTTTTGGATTGATTCGGTGGCCACTTTGATTTTTATTTTGGGGGTGTGGCTCGAGGTGGGCGGTAGTAGCTGCTACGCGTTGCCACCGACCCGGAAGCGTAATTGGTATATCTACCCTGGCATTGCCTAGTTGTGCCGTGTCACCTACCCTAGCGAGCTTTGTACGAGTTTGGTTGTGACGCCCCACCTCTATACCCACGCTAGCCAAGAACACTAAGGTGTAATGCTGTCAACTAGCACGGAGAATAAGGCTGTTGAGGAGCGACCATCCGTGTAATTTCTTTGTGCGAGCACCGATATGTCAAATAGTATAGCATGCATTTCCTTTAAGGAGGAAGTCCGACATACCGATACAAACTCAAAGCTATCACACGGTGGATATATATAATCTTCGGAAACAAACATAGAAAAGAACATAACACAAATCAGTCACAGACATCCATATCACAATGGCGGAAAAAGATATGAATATATAACACATGAAAGTGTACATCAGAGTAGTGGTCTGAAAGATCCACGATAATACAAAAGAATAGCTACAAGCTACACAAAAGGATAAGTATACATCATGGAGTCTATATCTCAAATGTATACAATAAAAACTACTAATCTAAGTAGTTAGCCAAAAGTCAGAATAATCCCAAAAGAGAAGTCAAGCAAAAGCACCTGTAACATCTCGGTCTGACCCGAGTATTGTTTATAAGAAAATAATAAACGGATCAGTCTAGCTATAAATATCAGATGATATGGTATAAAGTAAAAGACATGGCATGAACATGTAACAACCATAATGACATACTACTATAAGTATGTAATTGAAAATCAACAAGAGATTAATCAATATCACAAGAATCTTCTCAAAGATAAAATAGGGTATCATACCCTAAACTTGTAATCATAACAAGTCAATGACACACAAATTCACCAATGCACAAAAATTGATAAAACTTATCAATGGAAATCACGAAAATTGGTGAAGCACAAAATTCCAGAAATCATCACAAGAAATCCAGAACTCACAAGAAGGGGGAGGCCTATCACAAAACGGGAGTATGAAAACTCACCAACACGTGTAACACAAGACGAGACGCTATCTCATGGTAGCTAACCATTAATATTTGAGCTGAAGCTCCACAAGAATGGCCCGAAGACCATGGGGCGCTACACCGCATATGTGATGGTGAAACATCACACAAACGGGGTTTAGTCTCCCTCGTAGACAAAGAGACATCGCACAATTTCTAGTCTAAATCAAATCACAAAAATGATCGTCATGATCATCGAGAAGTGTCAATCACACCAAGCTAGTAAATATATGAGTTTAGCTTCATGTCCCATAACCACTTGCTTAACTTAAATATTTACGAACAAGCTGTGAATCTTCACTAGAAAATTGTCACAAGAGGTTCAATCGAACAAGTCCAAGAATTAACCGACGAAGTGAACGCAAGCGTTTCATACCACTCGTTTTACTAAGCCGTTTAATTAGATTTCTCATCTGAGTGAAGTAAAGGCTTGTATATACTAGTAGATTGGAAAACGGTTTTAGGAAAAGTGCTTTGTAGTAAAATAGTGTTGAAATCGAGTTGATAAAAGAGTTTTGATATTTACTACTAGTATTGAAGCCTTCACATTTTTAAAGTGACAAGTCACAAATCGATTGTTGAAACAAATCGCATCACAAAATTTCACATTCGAAGACGTGAGGAAAATCCAAGGAAATCGATTCCAAAACCATCATAGTAGAAATATACTTGCGACCTAACGTGGTCGAATTAAAGTGCAACGACTTTAAGTCAAATAGGTCGAGCGACCTAAAGGTAGAATGCCGTGCGACCTAGCAGAAGAACAGGTCGAGCAACCTAGCCAAATACAGGTCATACGACCTAAGCATAAAAGGCGAGCGACCTAGCGTTTTAACAGAGCCGTGCGACCTAACGTGTTACGACCTAAGTCTTGGCTGAGCTAAGGAAAAGGATCGAGCGACCTAACGAGGTTGAGCTAAGGAGTGCAAGTAGGTCAAGCGACCTAACGACCTAAGCAGTGATGAGGCCATGCGACCTAAGGAATAACGACCTAAAGGTTTTGTGAGGTCGAGCGACCTAAGGGTCTACGACCTATGTGGCGCGCGACCTAATGTGGCACGACCTAAGGCCTTACGACCTAAGGGAAATAAGGTCTTACGACCTAGAGGGAAACAAGGTCTTTCGACCTAAAATAATTATGGTCAGGCGACCTAATGGTGCGACCTAAGTGGTACGCGACCTAACATGGTACGCGACCTAACGTGGTGCGCGACCTAAGTGTGCGCGACCTAACAAGTTTGTAAGATCGAACGACCTAAAATGGTTAACGAACTAACTCGTGTGACCTAGCGAAGTAAGGAGCGAGCGACCTAAGTCCAGATCCACGCCAGAGCGAACTAAGGTCCAGCGACCTACAACCTAACAGCCAGCGACCTAACTCCGAGGCGACTCTTCCTCCAGAGCGACCAAATGCACAGCCAGAACGACCTAAGTGCAGGAAACTGCTAACACTCGAAAATTCTGGGTTTTCCACCAATTCAATTCACACCAAATGCAAATGCACACAAAATAGTGATAGGGAATCATTCCCAACAATCCAATGACAGTTATAGGCAAGAATGTGAGATAAAAATCTCACCTTTTCCACGAATTTGATGATGGAGAGCTTAAGAGCAAAGCAAGAATCAACCACAAGCTTGAATCTATGTTCTTTACTTTGAATTTGGAGTTGATGTTGGATTAGCAATGAAGACTTGAGCTTGGAATTTTAATTTCCCATTCCCTCCACCATTTTTGAAGAAGCTTTGATGTTTTTAGAAATGAAGAATGAAGTGGTGAAGAGAAGGAAGGGGTTGGGCTGAGTTAACAAGTGGTTTAGCCCAAACTAAAGGTCCAAAGCAAAAAGTGACGAAAAGTCCGCTATCTCCAAACATATCGAAGTTTACACTTAAAAAGATCACAAACGTCATTTTGAACTCAATGGGAGTGGTCTCGAGTCCTAATTTGACCGTATGCAAAAAGTAGCTTTTCGGACCAAAATCCGATTAACGATAAAATATTTAAATAAAATATTTAAATATAAAATCGATAAATATGCGGGTTGTTACATTGGTTTTCTCCCGTAGCCCGTGTGGTATCCTCTGGTGGCTTCCCGATCAGGAGGAACTATGATACTGGATGGACTACTAGGACTATTATGTGGTAAGGGCTATATGGGTAACCCCTTAACGCTACTTAAAAGTAAGTTTATTTTACTATTAGACATTATTATAATAGCGTATATTACTACATAGTAAATAGTTTAACGGATCCTTAAGAGATATGAATCCCAGACATTTCTTAAGTTACTTCACTCACGTTAGACACTGGATAGAAGATGTCAAATCCCCTAAACATCTTCGACGCCGTTAACACTCATATTTGTTTACCGTTGTCATATTTATCGATTTTATATTTAAATATTTTATTGTTAGTCGGATGTTAGTCCGAAAAGCTACTTTTTGCATACGGTCAAATTAGGACTCGAGACCACCCCCATTGAGTTCAAAATGACGTTTGCGATCTTTTTGAGTGTAAACTTCGATATGTTTGGAGATAGTGAAATTTTCGTCACTTTTTGTGTTGGGCTTTTGGTTTGGATTGCACCTCTTCTAACTCAGCCCAACCCCTTCCTTCTCTTCATCACTTCATCAACTTAGAAGCTTTAGCAAAAATGGTGGAGGGAATAGGAAATTAAAATTCCAAGCTCAAGTTCTTTAGCAAATTCAACATCTAACTCCAAATTCAAAGTGAAGACATTGATTCAAGCTTGTGGTTGATCTTTGCTTTGCCCCCAAGCTTCATCTTCATCAAATTCCATGAAAAGGTGAGATTTTTAGTCTCACATCTTGCTTAAATTGTCATTGGGCTGTTGGGAATGATCCCCTATTGCATTTGTATGAATATTTGCATTTGGTTTGGATTGGATTGGCGAAAAACACCATTTTTGAGCGTTTTGACGAATTTTCCAGCCCCCTAGAGCTGTTCGGCATCGTTGAGTCGATCGGTTCGGCCTATTTAAGCTGTTCGGCATCATTTAGTCGACCGGCATCTTTAAGTGTTCGGTATCTTTGAACGTTCGGCCTCCTGAGTGTTCGGCCTCCTGAACGTTCGGCCTCCTGAGCGTTCGGCATCTTCAAGTCGTTCGGTCTCTTGAACGCTCGGCATTTTTGAGTCGTTCGGCTGTTGAGTCGTTCGGCATCTTCTGGTCGGATCGGCATATTAGGTCGGTTCGGCATCTTTGAGTGTTCGGCATTTTTGAGTCGTTCGGCTGTTGAGTCGTTCGGCATCTTCTGGTCGGATCGGCATATTAGGTCGGTTCGGCATCTTTGAGTGTTCGGCATTTTTGAGCGTTCGGCATTTTCGAGCGTTCGGCATTTTCAAGCGTTCGGCATCTTTAAGCCGTTCGGCATTTTCGAGCGTTCGGCATCTTTAAGCCGTTCGGCATATTTGAGGTTCGGCGTTTTTGAGTCGATCGGCACACTTAGAGCGTTCGGCATTTTTGTCGTTCGGCCTCCTTAAGTCATTCAGCCTCCTTCGATCGTTCGGCGTCCTTGAGTCGTTCGGCTATTAGGTTGTCCTGCATCCTTTGGTCTCTTGTCCTCATTAAGTCGTACCCCGTATTACTCTGCGTAGGCAATCTTATCTGAAAAGCATTCATCAGAACTTCTTACTTTGATGGATTTGGGAATTGATTTCTTTGAACTTTACTCACGTCTTCGAACGTGAATTTTTATGATTGATTGTTTCTACAATCACTTCTATGATTTGTCACTTCAAAATATAAAGGGTTCCTATACTAGTATTAAATATCAAAACTCTTTCATTAAAACGATTTCAACTCGATTTTCAATATCAAACTCGTTTATAAAACTGTTTTCCAATTTATTAGTATATACAAACCTTTACCTCATTCGTATGAGAAAATATAATTAAACGGCTTAGCAAAACAAGTGGTATGAAACGCTTGCGTTTACTTCGTCGGTTAATTGATGGACTTGTTCGATTGAAACTCTTGTGACAATTTCCTAGTGCAGATCTACAATCTGTTCGTAAATATTTTAGTTAAGCAAGTGGTTATGGGACATGAAGCTAAACTCTTATATTTACTAGCTTAGTGTAATCGACACTTCCTTATGATCACGATGATCATTCTTGTGATTTAGACTAGCGTTTGTGCGATGTCTCTTTGTTTGCGAGGTTAGACTAGACACCATTTGTGTGATTTCGATTTACACATATCTCTTTATCTTCAAGGTTAGTCTATGCCTCATTGGTGTAATTTCGACTCACACATATTGAAACTCTTTATGATCGATGACGATCATTTTATGGTTTAGAGCATGGGTCGTATCTATTTAGGTGCGTCGATGTTTACTTCTCACATGGGTCGTATCTATTTAGGTGCGTCGATGTTTACTTCTCACATGGGTCGTATCTATTTAGGTGCGTCGATGTTTACTTCTTACATGGGTCGTATCTATTTAGGTGCGTCGATGTTTACTTCTCACATGGGTCGTATCTATTTAGGTGCGTCGATGTTTACTTCTCACAGGGGTCGTATCTATTTAGGTGCGTCGATGTTTACTTCTCACATGGGTCGAATCTATTTAGGTGCGTCGATGTTTATTTCTCGCATGGGTCGTATCTATTTAGGTGCGTCGATGTTCATTTATACATGGGGTGTATCTTTTTAGGTGCATCGATGTTAGACTTTACATGGGGTGTATCTTTTTAGGTGCATCGATGTTAGACTTTACATGGGGTGTATCTTTTTAGGTGCATCGATGTTAGACTTTACATGGGGTGTATCTTTTTAGGTGCATCGATGTTAGACTTTACATGGGGTGTATCTTTTTAGGTGCATCGATGTTAGACTTTTCATGGGGTGTATCTTTCTAGGTGCATCGATGTTAGACATTACATGGGGCGTATCTTTCTAGTTGCGTCGATGTTTATTTATGCATGGGGTGCATCTTTCTAGGTGTATCGATGCTAGACTTTACATAGGGCATATCTTTCTAGGTGCGTCGATGTTCAGTTTATGGGATTGGTCATTCTCTCTTCTTGAGATTTCTGGATTTTATGTTTCACCAGCTTTTACCATTGACATTGATGAGTATGTCATTCTATTGTGGTTTGGTGAATTAAATTAAGAATTTGACATTCTTTTAATCTTTGAGAAGATTCATGTGATATTGATTAATCTCTTGTTGATTATCATTTTCATACTTGTAGTAGTATGCTTTTATGGATATCTTATATGTTTATGCCATATCTCTTGTTCTATATCACTTTATCTGATAATTATAGCTAGACTGATCCGTTTATTATTTTCTTCTTAAATAATACTCAGGTCAGACTGAGATTTTACAGGTGCTTCCTCATGACTTCTTATCTGGAGCCATCTTCTGACTTTTGGCTAACTACTCTAGTTTAGTAGTTTTGTTTGTATACATTTGAGATTAGACTCCTTGATGTATACATATTCTATTATCTTGCACTTGTATCTATTAACTTGTGTTATTGTGGATCTTATTTGACCACCACTCTGATGTACACTTTCATGTGTTGTATTCATATCTCTTTCCGCCTTTGTGATATGAATTGTCTGTGACTGATTTGTGTTACGTTTATTTCTATATTTGTTTCCGAAGATCATATATAGCCACTGTGTGATAGCTTTGTGTTTGTATCGGTATGTCGGATTTCCTCCTTAAAAGATATGCATTCTATTCTATCTGACATATCGGTGCTCGCGCAAAGAAGTTACACAGAGGGTCGCTCCTCAACAGCCTTATCCTCCGTGCTAATTGACAGCACTACACCGTAGTGTTCTTGGTTAGCATGGGTATAAAGGTGGGGCGTCACAAGGAAGGGGTTGGGCTGAGTTAACAAGTGGTTTAGCCCACAAGCTTGAATCTATGTTCTTTACTTTGAATTTGGAGTTGATGTTGGATTAGCAATGAAGACTTGAGCTTGGAATTTTAATTTCCCATTCCCTCCACCATTTTTGAAGAAGCTTTGATGTTTTTAGAAATGAAGAATGAAGTGGTGAAGAGAAGGAAGGGGTTGGGCTGAGTTAACAAGTGGTTTAGCCCAAACTAAAGGTCCAAAGCAAAAAGTGACGAAAAGTCCGCTATCTCCAAACATATCGAAGTTTACACTTAAAAAGATCACAAACGTCATTTTGAACTCAATGGGAGTGGTCTCGAGTCCTAATTTGACCGTATGCAAAAAGTAGCTTTTCGGACCAAAATCCGATTAACGATAAAATATTTAAATAAAATATTTAAATATAAAATCGATAAATATGCGGGTTGTTACATTGGTTTTCTCCCGTAGCCCGTGTGGTATCCTCTGGTGGCTTACCGATCAGGAGGAACTATGATACTGGATGGACTACTAGGACTATTATGTGGTAAGGGCTATATGGGTAACCCCTTAACGCTACTTAAAAGTAAGTTTATTTTACTATTAGACATTATTATAATAGCGTATATTACTACATAGTAAATAGTTTAACGGATCCTTAAGAGATATGAATCCCAGACATTTCTTAAGTTACTTCACTCACGTTAGACACTGGATAGAAGATGTCAAATCCCGTAAACATCTTCGACGCCGTTAACACTCATATTTGTTTACCGTTGATTTAACTTACATAAGATCTTTTAGTTCTGACTCGAGTGTTTTGTCTTTTCAATTCGCCCGGGTCAGCTTGAGCATTTCAGGATTTGAAGGCCCTATTTCTGGAGGATGAAGACGAAGATTTTATTACTACTATTTATTATTATAATTCACTGCATCATGTATTTCCGCTGCAGTATTTATTATTCTCTGGTATGTGTAACTCTGATATGTATTATATAAGTATAATCTAATGTTTTGTAAAATAGCTTCATGAACTGTTTATTTGATTATTATATTTTATCGTTCCACTGCAAGCTTCTATTTTGTTTCTTTTATTTCTCCACTTTTTCTTATTTACCCCATAACAATCCGCCCTTCTGTATGGTTTAAGTTGGCACGCGTGTCTGCTTAAGCGTACAAAAAGGTGTCCCGTTACAGCGGACTCAGATTTGGTTCCTTGATCAGAAACCGTTATTCTCCTTGCATAGCCATATACTACGATAGAGAATTCCAGAATCAAATCAAAAATCCATATACAGGGTTCGCCGTCGAGAATCAAGTGAAAAATCCTAACTCAGATCGATATAAATTATCTCAAAATTCTGTGCTCGAATCTGGATCAAATCATTATGCGAATAAAATAATATACATACAACTTACGTATTTATTTCTATTGATTCTTAGCTATACCAAATTACTTTGTATACATTTACTTCATTTCCATTCAATTATTCACAATTATCATCCACATTGCTTAATTTCTTAGTATTTTCTTCAATACCAATTATCTCTTAAGAATTTTCTCATCAAATTTTCTTAAGTCAATTATAAACAATTTTATACAAAAAATCTTATGTTTATTTCCACTTCACCACTTAAATTTATATCCACTTCTATTCAAATTCAAATTCAATTCCATTTAACTCAATTTATCTCCCAATTTTAAATATTGAATTTTATCAACCATATCCTAAACCATATTTACCCACTAATTAAATTAGTTAGTTCACTTAGCCCATATCAGTAATTATTTCAAATCACAATAAATTCCATTTCCAAAATTTTATTTTATTTTGTCCCACTTGGGCTGAATTTCCAAATTTCACTTTATTAGTTCAATTCAATTCACTTAATTTGTTCAGTTCGCTAATTTATTCTACTACCACAATCACTTAACTTTTCTTAAGTTAAATTTAATCTCTTATCTCAATTTCACAATTTCTTTTCTTATCTATATAAATTCTCAAATTTATAAGTTCAAAATTTATCTCTATTTATTTCACAACACTTAGTAAATTTAAGAATCTATACACCCGGTTTAATTTCAAATCAATTTGAAATCATACATATACATACACACACACATATATATATATATAGACATATATCTCACTTTTATATCAAATCAAAATTTTAAATTTCTTAAAATTAAAAACTTGTTTATCAAAACAAGACTCCATTAGCAAATTATTACGGTAGTAATCCATCACTTAGAAACTCAAAAATGAACACCGATGATGTCGCGATCATCATCAGAATTATTTTCCAGCGACCGAAGTGAGTTCACTACTTTTATTTCTTTTGAAAAAAACCATTTTTATTCAAAAAACACTTCCAAAATAGTACTATCATTATTATTTCCAAAACACTTTGGAACACATTTCAAAATCTCCGGGACTTAGACTCAAAACTTTCCAATTTAAATCAATTTTAATTTATATGTCACATTTATAAATTATATTTTCAAATTTTCACTTTCTTAAAAAATTTCACAAATGTTTTATCATTGTTTATTTTATAATAAACATCTTTTATTAAGGCACAACAACCAATTTATGATAATAATCAATATTATCATTCCAAGTAACCAAACACACTATATATACCATAATAATTTCTAAAAATTATTTCTTTATATATAAAATATAATCAGGTAAAATTATTTCATTTACCCAATTTAAAAAAAAATACTATGTCGAATTGTTCTGTTCAAGTGTTTAGAGATCCCTATCAATAACGTTAATTACTTGTATTGACCAGAATCCATAAGCCACTCAACAAATCAACCAACATAATATAAAACCATTTTTATATTCATTACAAATACGTGCTCATATATATACCCTCAAACTCATTCTAGGGTACTACTGACCCTATCTCTAATGAGTTAAACCCCACTAAGCTAAGGTTGTCGCCAAACCAAAGCTCTGATACCAACTATGACGACCCACATTTCGGAAGGTTTTAAATCGACAATAATCCACACATGTCTGATTTAAACAATTCGAAACATAGATAATCAATGGGGTTAATTAAGAAAAATAAGAAAGAAGAAGAAAATAAACATAGAATCTCGCAGTGGGACGATAAAATATAATACTCAAATAAACAGTTCATGAAGCTGTTTACTATACATTTGATTATAATTTATACAACATTTATCAGAGTTATATATATACATAAGGGATTAATAAATAATGCAGCAGACAACATGATGCAGGAATACTAATAGTAATAATATACCAAATCTTTGTCTTCGTCCTCTAGATTAAACCTTCGATAAGCTTAAAAACTCAGGGCTGACCCGAGCGTAATGAAAAGACAAAACACTCGAGTCAGGACTAAAATATCCTTATGTAAGTCAAATCAATATCGCATATGACATGAGTGTAATAGCATCACATATGTTTACGGGATTTCACATCTCCTATCTAGTGTATAACATGCGTGCAATAACTCAAGAGATGTTATGAGATTTTCCATCTCTTAAGGATCTGTCAAAATATTTATGTAGTAGAATACGCTACATATATAATGTCTAGTCAATAAAATAAATATTTTTCTTAGCGTTAAGGCTTTACATTGATCCCCCTTAACACGTTTTTAAGCATTGTCGTACAGTTTGCATTTGACACCACCAGTAGCACGTCGGTAGTCAAGGATGCACCGTGATACGACAACACTAAACCAAAATCATAAGAGTCTCGTATAGGGATAAAAGTATGACAAGGCACGTGAGGCAATGCCCAAGGTAGGATACTACCAGTTTACCCTTCCCGGCTGGTGGTAACGCATCATAGCCATGATCGCCCACCACTTCCAACACTCCCAAAATCCGAGGGTGCGCACTAATCAATCACAATGTAAATGATGGTAATACGAAGAAGTGTGTCCGCTCAGGGTAGCTAACCGACTTGACCAGTACGGCTCCTGTTTTAGTCATTTCAAATTGGCACAAGTGCCAGGCTAATCAATCATTGTTCTCTTTCTTCAAATCCAGTAAATGTACGCCAAATCCAACCACTTTGTTTTGGGTCATCACTCCACATGCATAGTTGTTAAAGTGGGTTCGGTATCGACAGAGAGTATGCCCATATCTGGCCTCGGTCTCTTTAACAATTAAACGTCATTTTACACACCAGTTTGTACTTTTACATTTCGAAAACAATTCATACTTGATATCAAAATATCATATTCGCTTCAAAATCAAATCCATTTTGAAATCATCATATTTACCCAAAATATTCTATTTCAGTTCAAACTCATTTTCGCCTTAATACCTCGATTTCGCTTCCAAAATCGTTTCGAATTTCAATTTAGTTTATAACTTCATTTTAACCCAATTCGCACTTAAATCCAAGATTTAAAAATAAAGTTTCCAACCTTTGACTAGTTTGAATTTTAGAAAAATAGTATGAAAATTTAAATTGTTTAAAAATAGTCTTAAATAATTAAAATAGTTTGATATGAAACGATTTAAGTTTTTTTAAATGTTTTATAAGGTAAAATAGTTTGGAAAATCAAAATAAACTGAATATGTAAAATGTAGATTTTAAATATATTAAAATAATTTATTTGAAAATAGTTTCAAAGTCAAACCGATTTACTTTCCAAATCTTCTCAATTCAATTTAATTTCAATTCCATATTTAAACCATTTAAATTGATTCAATTCCGATTTCAATTCGAATTAACTTCGATTCCAGTTTATAATCAAATCAATTTCGATTCCAAATTAATTCAATTTCGATCTCAATTCCAATTAATTCAATTCAATTCCAATTTGAATTAATTTCAATTCAATTCTCAATTTTAAACCATTTCGATTTATATAAATTCGAGTTCGATTTTCAAAAATATCGATTAAAAATCACCGAATTCAAGTTAAACTTCAATCATCGAATTAAGGTTCTAAACATAAAACAAATTCCATTCTTGAGTCCAAATCTGTGTATCCAAGTAAATTACCTTTACATAGCAATAATTCAAAGTTCGAATGAAATTTCAAATCCTTTGAAAACAAATAAATTTTCGGAATTCAAATCATATTTCGATTATAACTTCAAAATCTCAACATCGATTATTTAAACAATTTCGATTACCAAATTAAAATTTTAACATTTCGAGCTCAAGTTCGAAAATAATTTGATTTCTATAAATTAATTTTTATTTCCTTAAATCAAAATCATTTAAATAAATTTCAAATCAAAAATTTTAAAATCCTTTAATTTAACCAATTCGGTGTCCGTATATAATTTTCTATCCTATGGCCAAGTGATCGGTTATTTCAATTTAATTTCAGGGATGGATATATATCATTTCAATCCAAAATAAGTGTTATAATTATATATCATTTCAACCTATTTCTTAATTTGTTCGAAATAATTCAATTTACAGTTTATATACTGTAAGTAGATTACAGGGTAATAACAAGATATATAAAATAAATAAACATCCAATTATCCAAATATCAACCAATTGGCATCCATCACAATCAATCATCCAAACAGTCAAAATAATTCAATTTCATAATTATTAACATCGAGTATTTTACTGGCAATTAAATTCCAATTTCAAATCTAACTATCAATTTTAATTTTTAACGGTTAATTCAATGACAATTAAATTTATCAAACAACGATCAATAAATTTATATCACTTCATAATTTCAAATTTAACTAGCTAAAAAATATTCTACTACTTGTGAGCGTTATAAAACACTCACCATTATTTTCTGTTGTCACTGAGACGTTCCAGGTTGGAACTAAAACCGAACAACGTCGGATTTTAGCCCAAATTTCGACTGTCTCCAAATCCGTCCAAACTAGTTTCATTGTGAAGCTCTCGTCATTATGATCGCAATGCAAAAATCCATGCCTCGATTTGACCTCGTATGAGAGAGTTAGTTAATTTTTTAGTTCATCGATATAATTAAATTAAAATACAAATCCAATTCTTTTATAAAAAGAAAACCCATACCCTTATGCTTCAAGCCCAGCCCAAACAAACAGCTCTCCCTCCCTTTTTCTTCCTTTACTTTTTTTCATGGCCTAAAGCCCAATCGAGAAAAAGAACCCGACCCCTTTCTTCTTCTTCTTCCTATTCCCTCTTTCTATTGCCTGTGCATGGTCGTGTGTACGTGCACGAATCAATGGAGCCACCCTCGACCCATTCGACACCACCACCACGTCACTCTCCTCGATCTCGTCCCTTTCCACCCCTTCAATCATCGACCAAGCCACCACCTCAAAATGCGACCTGCCATGGTCCTTCACAACAACCCAAAAATGTCGTGCAACCTCCCAAGCAACCGCATGCCTCCAAAATTCTACCCTAGATACTCCTTCGCGCCACGAACTCGAATACGATCCCAAATTCGCGAATTGTCGACCAGAAATTACAAAAATCCTAACCCTAGCCAACCGCCTCACGTTGACCCCCATTAAGATGCCGCCGAACCCATAGATATGTATACTAAGGGGAAGCTCTACACATAACTTGAATTTTAAAACTTGTTTGGGAATTTTTCATTGAGTATTATGAGAGTTTTCATTTTTTTTTTCTTCTTTCTTTCATGTTGCATGCTTTTAAAACAAAGAAGGATAGCGTGTTTAAAAAGGAAATAGGCAGTAGATTATAGGTGTAGGTTGGTTGAAGAAAAAGAATGGTGGCTGATGTGAAGGCATGGTCAAGTCAACGTATATATATTATTTAAATTTCCAAAATATCAAGCTATAAATTTTGGATCCCAATCGAGGCATGCCGCTAGGCGTTTATAATATTATACTCCTATTCTAAACGCAATGGAACAAGTTTCGATACCTAATTCGATCATATGGAGGAGATAGATTTTTGAACCCAATTATAATATTAAATTTTCGATATTAAATTCAACACGTTTCTATCCCATATAATCAAACGACAACTCCAAACACTACGAAATTTGATATCCGATAATAATACACTATTACGGATCCAATAGAACTAGTTTCGTCGAATTATGAGACTGTGCCCCGGAAGGCTATTTTTTTATATGCTAATTTAAACGAGTTATTTTTAAAATCGAGTAAATCACTTTTAAATTCAATTTAAAAGTTCCATTACCTTCATTCCTATGAATATAAATTTAATAAGCCTTTAAATTATTTTTTTCCAAATAAAAATCCAAGATTTAAATTTTTTTTAACGATTTCAATTATTTAATTCAATAATTAAATTATCAATAAATCATTATATTTGAAATTCAACCTATTAAATCGATAAAATTTTACTTTCTAATAATTAAAATCAATTAAATAAACAATTTCAAATAACCCAAAATTTTGGGTCGTTACAGACTCACAATTTGGAGTTGGCGGCGATAACATAGGCTTTGAAGATATAAAGGCATTATTTGCTTAGGGAGTGGTTCGAGTGGTATACAGACCACAAGTCGTTGAAGTATCTATTCTCCCAGAAGGACCTTAACTTTCATCAGAAATGATGGTTAGAGTTCCTAGCCTCCTCTGACATTAACATTTCCTATACGCCTGGTAAGGGAAATACGGTCACCAATGCTTTGAGTAGTAGACATGCTAGTTTGGTAGCGATTTTCCTAGAGTCGAAGCAGTTGGAGTTTATCGCTTGCTATGATTTTAGACGTTGATGTGAGCTAGAGCCGGAAGTGTTGGTTAGCTTGACGGTCAGACCTACCTTGATTGAGCGAATCGGTACTAGTCAAAGGCGAGACGCTGGACTAACATAGATCATAGCAAAGATAGAGGAAGGGGTTGGGTTCGAGGAGATGAAGAAGTTTGGGCTTAACCATGTTAGTTGGCTCCGTTAAGATAGGAGATTTCTTGTTCTTGATGTCGATGGGTTAAAAGATAAGGTGCTACGCGAGCGCCATCATTCAAGATTGACTATACATCCCATTGGCAATAAGATGTACTGTGATATGAGGCAGGCGTTTTGTTAGGAAAGGATGAAGAAGGACATTAGGCATTCATCATGAAGTGCATGAGCTGTTAATTGGTAAAGGCAGAGCAGAAGAATCCGAGTGGTTTGCTACAACCGCTCAAGGTTCCTAAGTGGAAATAGGAACAACTTTCGATGGACTTCATTGATGGATTACTGAGGACCAAAGGAGGGCACGATAGCATTTAGGTCATAGTCGATAGATTAATGAATAGTGCTAGATTTATACCCATCAAATCTAGTAGAATGGCATCCAAATTGGTCGAGTTGTACATGAAGTAGATTATGTGATTCCATAGTGTGTTGAAGAGCATTGTGAGCGGTTGAGACCCTTTGTTCACTAGCGGGTTTTGGAAAAGCTTATAAGAGGCGTTGGGGACAAAGTTGCATCTCAGTACATCTTATCACCCATAAATAGATGGGCAGACTGAGAGGGTGAACCATATCTTAGAGGATCACTTACGAGCTTGCACTCTTGATTTTGGTAGCTTGTGGGACGATTATTTACACTTAGTAGAGTTTGCATACAACAACAGTTATCAGTGCAACATCGATATAGCACCATTTGAGGCATTATATCGCCGATCATGCAATGCTCCTTCATGTTGGTGGGAAGCGGGTGAGAAACTGATACTTGGGCCAGATATGATTGGAGAGACTTCGAAGAAGATCGAGATCATTTGGTAATGAATGAAAGATGCTCAGGATAGGCAAAAGAGTTACGCTGATAGAAGAAGACGTGATTTAGAGTTCTCCATTGACGATATGGTGTTTGTCAAGATCTTTCCGTTAAAGAATGTTGTTCAGTTCGGTACTACGGGGAAGTTGGCACTGAGATTTGTTGGTCCTTTTCGATACTTGAGTGGATTGGAAATCTAGCTTGTAGGGAGATAACAAGCGTGCACAACGTGTTCCACATCTCTCACTTGTGGGTGTTTATGCATGGCTCAGGCGTGATAGTTGAACTAAATCAGCTTGATGATATCGAGATTGAACCAAAAGCATCGAGATCTCATAGGCCTATTCATATTGTTGGACACAATACGAAGCAACTTTGGAGAAAGATGGTAGAGCTGGTGAAGGTTCAATGAGGTAAGAGCGAAGGTGATTATACTTGGGAGACTGAGGAGAGAACGGGGATTGCTTATTCAGAGCTCTTTACTTAGTGAGACTTCTGTTTATCACATTTACTTTCACTTTCGATAAGGTAGTTTAGTATCATGCATGCTAGGATATGCATAGATATCATTTCTTACTTTGTATGCATGTTTGATGTGTTTGCTTGTGGCCGTTAGACATGCGGAGTAGCTATGTTTGATTTTATCTTGCTTATGTTAGGATTTCAGAGGAAAAGTTACTAAAGGAGGAAGAGTGTAACGACTCGTATTTTACATATCAGAGGATCATAAAATATTGTTTTTAAATTCGTATGAGGTCGTATGACTCGATAACTTTGGGAAATGCCAATTGGTGACATTTCCTATCTTTAGATTTTTATGGATGATTTTACCAATGAAAAATTATAACGGCTATAACTTTTGATAGAAGCCGAATTACATCCCAGACCACTTCCATTGGAAAGATATGATGGTTTTCCTTTTTGTAGAGTGGTCATAATAGCGATTGGACATTCTGACTAAGAGATATGGCTGTTTGAAGTTTGGTAGATTTTGGAGCAGTGTAGTAGGGAATTTGTGAATTTGGGGAGAGGCCCAACAACCTATTTCAAGTTTGGAGGCTATATTTGCTGAAACAAACATCCCCAAATCATTTCTACTTTCTCCCAAATAGATCTAAGCCTCCATTAACCCATTCTTCACCCAGAACCTTCTCCTTTCTCCACCAAATCAAATTTAAATCATAGATTCATTAGTGATCTTCAAATCTGCATTTTTGGGAAAGAAAATTTGGGGCTTGGCTGTTATTTTCGGATTTGCTTCGATTTACGTGCAAAACTTGGATTTTGGAAGGTTTGGTGAGTGATTTATCATCTCTCACCTTACTATATATGTGTATGTATAAGTTTTAACATGTTTTAGATCCATTTTTAAACTCAAAATTGAGTTTTAATGCTATTTTAAAACACAATCTGCAGTAAAAACACAAATAACTGATTTTTGGTGTTCCAGACATGTTATTTGGATATGTGATTGCCTTGATAGATTTTAAACTATGTTTTATACACCTTGTATAACGATTGCTCTGGCTGATTGTGTGATTTGCATGTTTGAATGTTGCTTGGTGCATGTATGTGTTTGTTTATATACTTATATGGTCGAAAACGCTCATCGGAGTGAACTAGAAGTAGGAACCGTGAAATCGTACTTCGACGGATAAGCTCTAGAGCTTTTAGAGTCATGTCATTGCGTACATAATGCAAAGAGTCGAAGTGTTGAGTGTAGCAACGGAATCAACGTGATGTTGATGTGCTGAAAGAGCTACATATTCTAGTTCGGTAGAGCTTGGTCTAGCATGAGATACTTTGGTGGGGCTTGGTACAGTGTTGGATGGATTAGTTATTGACTTTAGGAGGAGAAGGCATTGGCTCGGGCACATGGTGGTCTGGTAATGGAAGACCGAATAGGAACTCCTATTTAGTAGGTGGTTGACTCAGAAGGGGAAAGACAGAATAGGAAATCTTGTCTGATTACACTTGGTTCAGAAGTGGGGGAGGGGATCAGACAGGAAATCCTATCAGGTAGGTTCTTAGTTCGAGGATGAGGAGCCGAACATGAAATGTTGTTCGGGTTGTGTGGGTTCAGATATAGGAGGGATGTCGAACAAAACATGATACTGTGTTTTTGGGGTGTTAGCTTCGGGCTTGGCATGGAGGGGCTTTAGGGAAATACTTAGGGTTTGCTTGGTGGTTTTGGGAGCTGGTTTGGCGCAGGGATGGATAACTCCAAGATAACTCAAGATGACATTGAAATGGCAACCAATGAAGTGTGAAGACTTTGACGACTCGATATGACGAGTGACTATAACTTTAGTGATGGAAAAAAAGGACGAGTTTTTCTTGATAGCTCATAGAGTAAAACATGAGATTGTGATGCTCGTGACTAAGACAGGTTAGCCTGTGTATATCTAGGGTAGTCTGCGTGTACCCATGTGTTTGGACATCTCTGTGTGTCTAGTCGTTAGCCATCTGCGTGGGCATGAGTTGAGCATCTATGAAGTAGTTATACTATCGGTACATGTGCTAAAGGATCGATGGATGACTCTGTGTTTGTGATGCTCATTGTTGGGACAGGGTAGCCTGCGTATACCCAGGGTAGTTTGCATGTACCCATATTTTGGATGTTTGTGTGTGTCCAGTCCTTTACCATCTACATAGGCAATGCGTTGAACATCTGAAAGAGTTATCGTACATCTAGAGCACTTGAGTGAGAGATGCAAGATTGTGTGATGGATTATATGCTTGTTGTGCACTTGATATGTTGTGTGATACTCCTATACCTCATATATTTCATATGTGACAGTATTTTAGCATATATCATGTTTATGTGCTAAGTCTTTGATGCAGGGATAGGTCGGGTATGGTTCTTCATAGCCTAGGCTCATATTCATTATATATGTTTTTTATAGTAATTTGAGATGATGTATTGCTCATACCAAACTGTTGTCTGACCCAAGGTTTTATGCTTTGCTTCTTGTTATCTCGGGTATTCTTAAATGAATAGATTATGGAAAACAGGTCTGGATAGCACATGGAGCCGTACAGACTATAAGTAGGAGGCTATGCTTTCATATATCTATACTTTGCAGCTTACTATCGCTTACATTCTTCTTTGCAGTACTATGGAGCTATGTTAGTATTTGTATTTTGAGAGACAATTATAGAGTTTAGTTTGGAGATTTGGGATGTATAAACTCTTTATTTCAGTTTCTGTATAGTTTGTGAACATGATGCACTCTGATATTCTTATTTATGGTTCATTTGATTTATATCACTATCTCGCCTATTTTACACCTATGTTATTATATTATATTTTATCTGTGTGCTATGAGATGTTCTACAGGTTCTATGTTTGGATTTTTCTTCGCTTTTCACCCTTGGCTATTGTTCTGCATCGGCCGGGTACCTTTACAGTGCATTGTAGGTATCAGAGGTTTAGGGTGGCCATCGCAGGTCTACCTGAGTATAACCCAGTTTTGGTTAATACGGGCTTTTGAATGCCCGAATCGACGTGCGTTGTTTTGAGCATTTGTATGGCATTCTCTAGTGGTTCTATAGTGATGAATTGACACGTATGACTACTATTTGGATGTGTAGTTTGATGATAGTGATGATGTATGAATGTCAAAGTTGTTGCTTTGGGATGATAGGCAAATACTCGAATCGTGTATGAACGTGTAGCTTGGTAATGACAGAGTATGGTTGTAGTGTTTGCTGTTTTGGACAAATGAACAAAATATCTGGAACATGGCAACGATGATGAGATATGAGTATGGTGCATATGGCTTTGAATTGTGTGTTTTAATAGCATAATGTATATTGCTTTGGATGAAGGACAAATACGTGAATCTTGTAGTGCACGCGGCAGATCTCTAATTCATGGTATTGGCGAGTGGTCTCCTATGGAGCAATGAGGTCGGTCCAAGAGAATTTTGATGTGGACAAAAGTCGACATGTAACACACATGGCGGGAAGGCATGAGTCCAATATGTATTACTATCCTTTACCACTGGTGGCGAGACCGGATAGTAGCTATAGATGTGTAATCTTTTACCACATGTGGCAAGACCGAATTATGTAGATGTGAAATCCTACCACAGGTGGCGAGGTCGGATTTTGTATATGGGATCCTTTGTTGTAGGTGTTTAGGACTAGATCATCTTTAGATAGTATAATATCATTCTATAGCGTGCAAGACATGACCATAAGGTATTATACTTTAGGCTTAAATCATGTTATATCACTGTTGCAGTAATATACCTGTATTAGATGGGCTTCACTCGCTCAGTCGTATGTCTGACCCACCCCTATAATTTTCTATTTATATTGTTCAGGTTGATGGATTTTGGAGACGTGATATACCAAGAGGCGAGATAGGTATATATTGTAAATATTATATGTAGAAGTTATATAAATAATTTATCTTAAAGACATGATGTGACAGTATGTGGAGTTGATCGGGTTTGGATTGTACAAACTTATGTTGTGGTATGGGATATGTAATTAAACATATATATTTGTGTAATATGATATTCTACATGACCATTCGCTATGAGACTTTGAAAGTTAATGGTAAGTATAGTTTTTGTCTTACGTTCTCTTTGTATATCAATGTATCATCACCCTAACGACTCACTGTTTCATGACTTCGTAGTGTACTTACGGGATTCTGAAATGGTGGGTTGTTACATTAATATTCACAGACAGTAGGAAAAAGAATAAATGTGGATGGAGGAAAAAAACGCGCTCTTGTACGATCAAGAGGAGGAGGCGAGGAATGCAACAACGCAAGGATCGTGCATAACTACTGCTAATGGTGTGGATAAGGGGACGTGCGCACATAAGGGGGTTCGATGTTGAAGCTCAACGGTGATGGGGAGCTTGCTCGTAGTTAGAATTGATGGAGGCTATGTAGGGGGAGTGGTTGCGACTATGCGATAAGGCTGAGGCAAATGGTGAGGTATCTGGTATGGACATGGAGGTTGAAGCAATGGGCTGAAATTGAAGAGGGAAGCAATGGTTGGTTTGATTACTCAAATTTTGGAGCTAAAGTGAGGTGAGTAAAACCATTTACTCACATCTATGATCTAAAATTCTATATGCATATAGGATTAAACTGTTCCTTTGATTGAAATTGTGTGTTCATTCCATTGAATGGTTGATTGAATTGACCAGAATATTGTGTAGTTGCTATGAAACATCGTGTGGATGAGTTGTATGTTATTTAATCAGTGCTACATGATGCTTGCATGGTATGCAAAGTGTGATAGTTGAAAAGATATAAATTAAATATTTGTTGAAAAATTGATTGGAAAGGGGAAATAGAACTAAATGTTTTTGAAAACATATATAAAAATTGTTTGAGTTATATTTATTTTGAAATTGGAAAATATGAAATTTGTTTACTTGAACAAATTATTTTTAAGAACGATATTTCTGAAGTAAATATTTTTAAATCTACGAAAGTTAAACTATCTTTTAAAAATTGAGATTTTAGCATTAATTTATAAATAGAAATAAGGATTTTATATTTAAAGCAATGCTTTATAGAAATTTATTTTCAAAATTGAGGTAATGGTATTTGGTTATAAGTGAATTTTTAAATAGATATTTATCTTATTTTTTATTATAAAATAATTAAAGGAATTTTCTTTTATAAAGAGAATTTAGAATTTGTATTTTAAAGTAGTGAGATTATTTCATTAAACTTAAGTTAATGCAAAGTTATGTAAAAATAATATAAATTTTGAATTTGGGATTTTAAAGGAATTTCTAGATTACAACCCTCCTTAATCAATATTTTAAAGTATTAAAGATTGGTTTCATATTGTATAAATTGTTTCAAAAAGGAAGTTTGGTGATTATGAAATTTATTGAATATTTAAAGGAAGAATTTCTTTGGAATTAAATGAAAGGTTTTAAAATATCGAAGTTTGGAATTAATGAAGATTTTGGAAAAAGAATGAATATTTTATAATTTAATCCTCTTTAAATTTAATATTGATATTTGAAATTACATCGAATATTTTAGAAAAGTGTATTGTATAATTAAACCCCTTCCGAATCAATAAATAGTTATATGCTTTGTTTGATTTACTTCTATGTGATGAAAATATTGAATAAACAGAGTTATAATACCATATGATAAGAGAGTTTCGGTAATATCTCTCCAGTTATTTTTTGGATTCGTTGCATATAATATTATTGGATAGAGCGTGTGTAGTGTACAAACATAGAGTAAATGAGTGAGTGACACCTCATGGTATGAGACATCGGAGTTGCTATTTGTTCAGTTACTCCTTGTAAGTAGGTAACACTCATACGGGGATAATGGTGGGAATACCGTGGTCATATGTGTGAATATGAGGTGACACTCGCTGTGGTAAGCAAGACCGAGTTCCTATGGCTATGTGCCAATAGATATATATGGTTGTGTGCCTATATAGATGCATAGATATATCTATCACTTTAAGTGCTCCTATCATACGTGGAGGAGTAAACTAGATTAGGTTGTATCCATCCTACCGACCTATTTGAGGGGTCGCATCTCGGGTCTGCGATACACTTATTATATAGCTGTGTGCTATCGGTGTAGCACCCCGTAAAAATAAACAGAAAATTTAACTAAAAAAATTAATTAATTAATGATAAGACTTAAAATGGAAATTTAGAAAACGTGGAATTTGGCCATGAAAGTTATACCATTGTGTTCGTGGCGATTTTCTAAGCAACTTTCGTATATAAAGTTTCACAATGGAAATTCAAACGGAGAAGTTGTCGATGTTTGAAAATTTCGAATCGAAAATAATTCGAAAATGAATTAAGGAAATAATTTAAAAAGAAAATTAACGTTAAGTAACCGTTAACTTAACTTAATATGGGTAATAAATATATAATTAATGTTAATGACATTGATCGACATCCTTATTGGGACCAGTCGACTTGAGATTGAGAGGCGGCTAGGGTTTTCTTAGGCCAGAATGACCCGGATTTAATTTAAATAAAAGATCGATCTGACGGTTTTAACATGTTCCAACCATTATAAATAGAGGCTATTCCCCCTGCTTTATTCTCAAGAAAAACAAACATGCTAGCAAAACTCTACCAATTTTCTTCCTCCACATCAAACTTCTTAATTCAAACACACACACACACACATTCATGGTTCAAGGATTTAGGAAAATGTTAATCAAGCTAAAGGAAGGGTTAATGAATTTTATACGTATGTCTCTATTTATGTTCTTCCTTAATATATAAATTCTAAATCATACAGACATACAAATGAATTATGCAATAAAAAGTGAGATAATTGTAGGAAGGAATATGCATTAACACGATAGCAAATCCAAAGAGATTCGCAGAAGACTACCTATGAGTGGAAATCTTAGTTTTTCTCTTTCTAGTAGTTTGTGCAATTAATATTTGTATGCCTTGGGGATTTTTGTATACGAAAACTTCAAGTCTAAAACCCTAAAATTCCCCCTTAAAATGTTAATTCTGGAATTGGTCGGAATCTTATTGTTTTATGTTAATATGCTAGAATTTAATCTATTATTATTTGCAATATGAATAATTTATGTTCTATTCAACCTCCACTTCCCAACTTGTGTTGTGATGATGAAGGATTCTAAAAGACTGAAGAAAGAGCATGTAAAACATAGATTTTTATTCCATCCGTGGTTTGCACCGCCTACTTCCATAATGAAAATAAATATGAATCCTTTTTCATTTCAACCTTATCCATTTAAAAGTCGAATAGAATATAAAGAATTTAAATTGTAAAGTATTTCTCCATTTAAATAGAGGTGTTAATTCTATTATGTTAACGTAAAACAAGTTAGATGTTTTGATTCCATTTTTGAATACACACACACATATAAGTTTGTTTTGTTTAGCTAATTTAAATTGTGAGATTAGCTATTGTAAAAACCATGCATTGGACTAGGGACTTGTATGGATATGGAAATTATGTCATTTAAACAAACCAATTAGGAAGCGAAAATCTTAGAATATGAATATTATCACGCACGCCTGGGAATATTTAATAAAAACTAGTTAGTTAAAAATTTACGTTAAATGTAGATATAATAATAACAACGTATAAGTCGTAAGGTATAAAATAAATATGTTGATAAATAACAACAAGCCATATCGAATGGAAGTTAATAACAATTATGGAAATTTATCCATAATTAAAAGGTGAAATCAAGAGTTTCCCTTATATAGTCTTAATACGTAAATGCGGGTGAGGCATGTTATGTATATTTATATATTATACATATATGTTAGTATAATTTCGTAAGGGTTGAGAGCGAAAATATGACTAAGTTAAAGGGATGCGAGGTCAATTAAAAGTACACACAAGTCTGTCCAGTTAATATGGCTACCAATAGTGTGACTTTGGAACTAATGTGAGACATCATCTATAATTAGTTCCCACGGTGGACGCGAGGTTAATCCCAATTTTGTAGGATAAGCATGCCCAACTAATTTGGATATCAATGCCTAGAATGGTCAGACTAATGTGAGACGTCATGGTTTGGGTTACGGGTCATAAAATGGATATCCCAGGACGGGCCTACTTTAGGGTTGGAGGTATTAAATGGCTATTGTAGGGTCTGCCTCCTTCCTATTCAAGAAGCATTAAATGGTTGGGATTATCTTTTAAGTGCGGTAGTGGAAATCTGTAGAGGGGGTCCACTTCAGGATTGAGGTATTAAATGGATATTGGAGGGTTTTCCTATTCCCTATTTAAGAAGTATTGAGTGACCTTATGAGATTTCTTACGATGTCAACTAGGAAGTACCAGTGAGGGGTTCACCTTGGGTCTAGGTATTAAATGATGGGGATCTACTTAGGGTCTAGGTATTAAATGGTCAGAGTTTGCCCATTTCCCATTTAAAAGGTCTTAAGTGACTCAGGCACTTTCTCTTATATCATTAGGATACGATTGACGGAGATGGATTGTCGTGCCCAATATGTATTCCATTATTGCATTACAACCGCGTTATAGTTATGAAATTAGACTGGAAAGAGCCATAGGCCTACATTTGGAGATATGTTATGAAGCTAGGCTAGAAAAGCCGTTGACTTATAGTTAGAGGTATGCTTGGAAAGGTATGGTTAGAAATTGTGTAAGACACAATACTCATCTTTATAATACTTCCCAAATACTATTATGGTAAGACTTGAGATATTCATTCACCAAACATTGTTGTTCTGACTTCCTCCTCATTACAACCCACAGGTTAGAGGGAAACGATGCTGACGGTGAAGTGTGAAGGAGGCAGTTAAGACTAGTTCAGTATAACTATTTATTTATGTTTATGGTTTATTTGACGTACCCAAATTTTAGACTTGTTGATGTTCTATATTGAGTCATTGTATTATGAATACTTGAAATAATTGTATTTATAAGATTTGGAAATTTTAAATAGGTACTTATTTTATTATTATATTTTATTACTTCAGATATGAGATTTAGAAAGCATCAATAGACAACTCTGTATATTGTTTATTTAATCGATTTTACCAACCAATGACCAGCTTTGGAACGGACCTACGGTTCGATTAGGCTTTTATTGGATCGAAAATTAGACTCATCACTACACCATGATCATCTATTAGAAACGGTTTAAAACCGTTGCTAACACTATTAGCAACGGTTATAAACCGTTTCTAATAATGGAGTGGTAAAATTCAGCTTTTGGTGTAGTGCATTCCAGAGGGAGTTGTTACAATCGGCGTATACGTTTTCCCCAATGTCATATAGGCCAGTAGTCTACTACCATAGGGCACTTGTAGGGTCGTGACCAAGGCTTGGCTTGACTAGCACCCGATGGATATTGGGTCCCGATGGTCGTCGAGGTAACTAGGGATCGTTGGAGCAGTGCTAGACAAGTGCCAGACGAGCACGAGCAAGTGTGTACTGTCAGTCTCTCGTCTGATTCTTGGCGTGTGTGGTAGATATACATATATTATTTACACTCCACACCTGAGATGATAAGCTGCGATATACCTGAAACTGTGTGTCTAGAGTATAGTCAACCTCCATATCCTCATTCGACATGTGTTGCCAACCATCTTTCATCGGTATGTGTTGCCAACTATCTTTCATTGGTATGTGTGGCCAACTGTTCGTTATTGGCATATGTTTCCATTTATATATTTCGATGTATGAATATATATATATATATATAATACATACTTTGATGAATGATGATTATCTATTTTATTGGATTTGTTGTGTGCTTATCCAATATTAGTTAGCTGCGTGATTGTATATATGTGTGTGTGTTTTAAGGGACTAGTTGCGTGATCGTCCATTATGTGTTATATATTGGTGGTTATTTATTTGTTCTAAATAATAGTGAGCTAACCAATGTATGACTTATTGTGTGCTTAACTGAAGGTAAGATTAGTTGTTTGCTCTTCTACCTTATATGCTATTTATTTTATCATGCTCCCATGCACATACCAGTTGCGATTACTTGTTGATATCCCTATTCTATACATAGTCTGGCCCGTGTGTTATTTGATAATATTCAAGTCGTCGATCTGAGACATTCCAGGTTTAGGGACGAAGTGACCAGTTTGTGGTTGTTGAGCACATCTTGGAAGCTAGGATATCAGTTGGTCTATAAGTTTACAGAGTTATACTTGGGTTTGTAGCCTTATATTTATATTCGTTGTTGAGATGCGATTTATGTATTGGAAATATGTATGAATATTTTGAAGATAGTGGGCATTGACTGTTTATTTTACACCCACGTGGACTTGTATACATACTTTCTATCATATATTATTGTTGCGTTGTTGAATCTAAGTATCTGATATTTGTTTTATATTGTGTATTGTTCTATCCTGAAAATACAGGTGTTTATTGCTTTATGACGACACCAAGTATATAGATGAGTAGTATATGATTTTGAAATTCGTACCGGTGTTAGCCGAAGGGAATATTCATGTGTGATTGCCCAATATCGCCTCATTCTCTGTATTATCATACAGTATTAGCCAGTAATACTCTTTGGTGGTATGTGTATAAAAGTAAGGTGTTACAAAATGAATGATAATTACAAAAGAAATTAACGATAGTCCATATGTGTAGCACGGGTTTGCATCGGCATATATATATAGAAGGAGAGAGAGAAAACCATGCTCAATACTAATTTGCAAACCTCTTTACATATTTTTCTTAAAACGATTATTAAAGAAAATATAAATTTTATCATTATTGACATGTTTCAAAAAATGGTTGTATCGATCGATCTATATTTGAGCAATTATAATATTCAATTTCGATTCTAAATAAAAAAAAAGAGCAATTTTTTTAGTGAGTTTTAAAATACCTTATTTTAAATGTTGGTTATTTAGACAATCTTTTATCATATGCACTAAAGGATGAGTTTTTATTTGTCTAGGCCATTTTTTCGATTTAGTCCACATCCATTTATCAGTCCATTCGTTATGTATCCTAAAATCTCCTTTTGAATTTTTTTACAGACAACCAGTTCTGCGATTTGTTATCAATTTCTTTCATAAAATTACAATCATCAAATTATCCGTAGGAGAAATCAGCATATAACCAAGGCCTCAAATTACCATGCGATTAACAAATTCTCAAACTGATTTTAAGTCGAAAGGCATAAAAATAATATACGCCACGATTATTCTTACATCGTCCACTGTTGCAAATCGAGACCGAAAATATGTATCAGTTCGGTCTATTTATCAAATCGAGATTCGAAATCAAATTCTACATTATAAACTTATGAATTTAACATCTGATATTGGGATCTATGCTTGTAAATTTGTCAAGGAACAACGAAAACAAATGTCGAGTTATAAACGAGACTAGATCAATAAAGAAAGGATGTTTTGAGTTTATTTATTTACCATCATTCTTTTTTGTTGGTTATTTTCAATAAAAAAAGAAAATAAACTTTAAATAACATTTACAAATATTACCTTTTTTACAGTATATTTTAATAAGAGGGAATTAGGCACAAAGACAAACTTTGAAAAAAAATTAGGTTGAAGGACACAAAGTTTCATTTTTGGACTGAAGGACAAACTTTGAAAGAAAATTAGGCTGAAGGAAAATGCTAAATATAGTTAGCATTTTGTACAGTGCAAACATTGTACAAAATGCTAATTATAACTAGCATTATATCCAGTTTTACATTGTACAAAATGCTAGTTGTATTAGCATTGTCCTTCAGCTTAATTATCTTCCAAAGTTTGTCCTTCAGTCTAAAAATAAAACTTGTTGTCCTTCAGTCAAAATTTTTATAAAAATTTGTCCTTGTGCCTATTTTCCACTTTTAATAACATTTTAAAAACCGACTGCTCTATTGTTTAATAAATATAAGTTGTGATTTTTCCATCAATCCAAACAAAAACCTATTTATAGCTATCTTATTAAGCCTAAATTTTTTGAAAAAATAATCCATTTGTACTTTTCTCTGTAAAGCTAATTTTATTTTAAACTTATGAAAATATGATAATTTTAAATGATGATGCTATCTTCGTCTTGCATTTATTAAATACGTTTGTTTTAATTTATTACATATGTTAGTTTTAACCACTAAAGCTAGTTTCATTAGCATTTACAGCATATTTGTAATTAATAAATTCATTTATTATTCGTGAAAATACGCTATACCTATATCCCAATGGTAAAATGATATTCATTTTGCATTAGAAGAATAGTGGTCGACAAAACTGATTTATCTTGTTTCTGTTGCATATGAAACACAGTGAAATAGCTGCAAGAAGGGTAAAGCCGTAAAAGTCGCTAGCTGCTAAAGCTTTTTCGTATTTTTTAATTCAATTCAACTACCCGCCATATCATATCATTATTCCCACTTGCACATTTTCATTATCCCCTCCTCCTCTCAGTGGATCCATTATCAAACCCGAGACCCTTTTTCCATCTTCGTCAAAAGGCAAACTAAAAAAGATCGATACCCACACTCGTTTAAATGCTAACGAGCTTGGTTGACAATAATCCGAACTTTCTCAATGCCTTATACGCGCCGTCCTCCTCTCGCTCCATCTCCGAACGTGCGACTCTCGTACGCGGATCCATCTCAACATCTTCTCTCTGATCACCTAGCCAATCTTAGTATCGGGTCCAATACCCATTCCCGCTACTCTTTCGATGAAGATACGGTGATGACGAACTCAATGACGACCTATATGGGATCACGATCCAGCTGCAGCGGATTCGATGACGTTGGAAGTTTCTTCTCGTCCACTACGGATTCGGCGCCGGAGCTTCCGTCGCATAGGATGGACGCGGCAGCGATCGCTTCGGATGACGTATGGGCGCGGAGGGCAAGGGAGAGCTACTACTTGCAGTTGACGCTTGCTGCTAGGGTTAGTAGTCAGGCGTTTTTGGCGGAGGATTTGAAGAGTGGTTTGTTGAATATACAGGAAAGTGCGACTGGGATTTGTGGATTCGGGTCGGATCCTGGCACCGTTTCTTACAAACTTTGGGTAAATTTTTATTTTATTTATTAGAAACTTAATTTGATTTGCACCACTAGAAACCTTTTTTTTACTTTTTTTTATTTTTTGTTTTTACTCGTTAATCTTTAGGTGTATACCATAAGGGTGTTCGGCATAGCTTCTAGTAGGAAAAATAACTTATAATTTACTTCTGCAAACTGAAATGTTTTGACACGAGAACAATGTAATTTTATGATTTAAATATAATTTGATAGGTAACAAATCAAGATTTATTGCATATTCTAAAACAAATTTTTATTAATCTTTCCCTGAATACATGTATTTTTCTTACTATTTACTTAAAATTGTATGATATCCACAAATCAAAATTACTTACAACAACTATGTTAGAATTTTAAAGGAATGAATTGTTAAAAAACTTGGACAAGTGCCATTGAGGCTTCCTATGTGAATAGTCCCACATCAGGAGATATCATGTATGATTTGTATTTAAATACGGGAAAATGGGATATCATGTAAGGTTACTCCTTAAATATAGGAATCTCAAAGTTATATTGGACGCGAGATCATTTAATGTTTTCTTTTTTTGTTGAGGAGGAATGTCATGAATGGTAGTGCATGTGTTCATCCGGATCGGGTCAGTTTATATGACAATTTCGAGATACTTTTGACACGTTTTTTTTGGTTATGCATGGTAATGTTTTTTTTGTAAGTTCTATCTACAAACGAAGGACATTGTTAAAGGGACTTCAATTTTACATAAAGATGGGGCAAATTTTAAGGGGACTCCACCAAAAAAAATTGTACCAGTGACTCCATTGAAAACAAAATTCGGCAGCATCCCATTATAAAATAAAGCAAAAAATAACGGTGATACACCAAAGATCACTTTCGGTGGGATTTAATCGAAAAATAAACCAAAATTCGACCGAGAGTTACCAAAATATAAATGACAGTTATGATTTATTTATTTATTGCTAAGAGGGGACAAACTTTTTTGTACACCCTTTAGTAATTTTTCGAAAAATGAAAATTGAAGTCCTCTTATTCAAAATTGGAGTCTCTTTAACAATGCCCTAAAAAAACTAATAGGTGGGTCAAAAAGCAAAACGACATCGCATTTTACCAAAAAAAAAAATCATAAAAACAAACAAACGAATTTCCTCAAAACAAAATAAAAGGTGATAGACGAACGGTTTTTTGTTTGTGCACACAAATTGGGATGCAAAATCTGAGCTGTTTTATCCTAGGGACGGCGTGGTTGCTCGTTGTTTTACACAACTTTGGACAGTGGCCCGGAACATCTTAAATAGGGCGAACTGGTCCGTGACTAAATCCAGAACATTCCCGCTTGCAATTCTTCATCAACAACAAATTATTTGTTTCTTAAGAATTTATAATAACTTTTGTCAAAAAATTGCTTTCAAATCATTTCTAGGAACATGAAATATGCTCTAAGATTTGAATGAAAATATAGTTTGAGATTCTTTTTGAATTGATAGTACTGAAATATGTAGTTTTCAGCTTTATAACTTATACTGACAGTGGGGAAGTTTGAATTAAATTTGGAAAAGATGATTAATTGGTGATAAGACATTATGATAAACAACACCTTAGTCAAATTTGGAGGAACAGTTTTAGACTTCTAGTGTTTTGAAAGGAAAGCTAGTTCAGTTTCATCAACTTGTATACCTGTGTTATCTTGTTATTTTACATGTTGATGACACTCGGGATCAGTGTGTAAGACTTGTATACAGGGGCAGATGTATGTTAAGTTATTAACATCACATTGGCTACCGTTTGGGTGCAATTTCTGAAAATCTGATTAAAGATTAACTCGACAATTTTGGTACTTTATAAGATATTGGTGCTAAATATAGACAATTGGCTTGGTAGCCTGGGCAGTTGCAACATCCTACTCTGCCCTTTTGTGTATATGAGTTGAAATAGTTGATTATAAATAATTTTGAAGTTGGGTTTATCTTTCCCATTCTGTTTCAGTCTTGTCTCTTATTCATAATAAAAACAATCCATTATGTTGTTGGTAAATTTTAATTGCCTTTGCAGGTGAATGGTTATTTATCATTTTCTGATACGATAACAGATGGCTTTTACAACATTATGGGAATGGATCCATTTTTATGGACAATGTGTAATGAATTAGAAGAAGGGAGAAAACTACCTAGCTTAAATGCACTTAAAGAAGTCAATCCAAGGGACTCTTCTATGGAAGTAGTCCTTATTGATAAATCTACCGATTCCGGCCTAAAAATGCTTGAAGACAAAGCTTTAGAATATTATTACACATCTGGATGTACATTAGAACTTGCTAATAGTCTTGCCAAGCTTGTTGCAAATTTTATGGGGTATTTGATGTTTCCCTTTTCTTTTATCATTGCCATTTTTTGTTGATTTCGTGAACATACAAAAAAAATTGTTTGAAGGGGTGCATTTGAAACTGAACAAGGAGATCTTTACAAACAGTGGAAATCATATAGCAAGCAATTAAAGAAGCGCCACAAATGCATTGTTATTCCTATAGGCAGCCTGTCTTTTGGGCTTTGCAGGCATCGTGCAATTCTGTTCAAGGTGACATTATTTTTTGCAATTATTTTATCACCATTTCATGACTTAGTATGCACTTTACATTGCATTTGATTACTATGAATTAGCTGTATTTTATTAGATGTATATTAAAGTTATATTAAAACTATCGGTAGAGGATTTTTTTTCTTACCGTAGTGAAGATCATAAAAACTCAGCCAGTTCGAACTTAAACTTATCTTTGATTTTTCTTCCATATGTTTTTCTGATCATATTCCCCCCTATGTTTTCTTATTTCTGCTTGTGCCCCTATATAAATCCAACCAACAAAATTTAATATCTTGTTGCTGAATAACATATTTAGTCTCAAAAGTTGAATATTCTAGATTAATGCTTACATATATTATGTGCAAAAATGATAAAATTAGATAGAAAATATTAAATTTGAAATGGATACTTAGACTCAAATTGTACACATAAAATTTACACTTGAACTATTATTCATCATTGGGTCTACTTTTTTGTCCTCATGTCCGACGACTTAAAGTTTTAGTTTTTGAGTTGGTAAAATTTGAATCTGACGATACATTCCAATTAAAGTTATGATACACTTTTATTCTTTATTTTTTATTTCTTTAATACAAGAAGACCGTATTTAAACTTTAAATCCACCAACTGTACATGTGCGTGCACACACGCACATCAATGAACTAATCTAACGGTTGTAACAAACATATCTATCGGATAGTGCATTTATGACTCACATTCCTAGTTAAATTACTTTAAAAATGCAATCTTTGTTTTTTTATAACAAAGCTGCATTAAAGGTTTGTTTAAATTGTCAAATCATTTAATTGATTTCTTTTTAAAGACACACACACACCCATGTGTCAAAAATTGTAAAGGAGACGAAAGATGGTTATAATTAGAATTTAAGTTTATACATACAGCAAAATTGTTTTCAAATAACAAAAGGACCATAATTATTTGAAAATGGATTTGAGTTTGATGTTGAAACAGCAGTGGAAGCTTAACATTGATAATCAGTATTTGATCTTTAAAACAATGTTTGATAGCAATAATCAATAACTAAGTAGGTATGTTTTTATATCAGTCTTGTTTTATGATTGTGTGAGAAATATATATGAACCTCCAGATTAGAAATCTGATGAAACCTGATATTTTATGGAACTATACAGTGAGAACGTGTCTTGCTTTCGATACAACCTGACTAAACATATGGTTATAACCTGTAACGAAAAGTTATAATATGTGATAATATGTTTACTTGCTATGGTTGCAAAGTTTGGTGGTGTCTCTTTTGGTATAGGTTGCTGCTGTCTTATGTTTTATGCTATATGACTTGCAGACATTGGCTAATTTTATTGGGTTGCCTTGCCGAATTGCTCAAGGTTGCAAATACTGCACATCATCACATCACTCTTCTTGTCTTGTCAAAGTTTACGATGACAAACAGGCAGCAAAGTAATTTACATTCGTCCTTCTCATAAATATATATTATTTGTATTGGAACTTAATTAATTTGGTAGTCCGTGGTAAAAATTGCTTTGCATTTTCAAAACATATATCTGGTGACATTGATACAAAAAAATGGTACAGTCAGAGATTCGTTCATTTGTTTCATCTATTGAGCTATTTACAAGCAAATTTTAGAATGTTATACGTAGGAACTTTGCAAGGTGCATTTTTCTCATATATATCACGTGGTTCTGTTTGTGTTCAAGACACACAACTTGAAAATTTATTTTTCATTTTAACTGCAGGGAATATGTAGTTGATTTAGTTAGGAACCCAGGACATGTTTTTGCCCCTGATTCATCAATAAATGGGAAGTTATTGTGGTCTGTGCCTTCGCCATTTCAAGCATCTCATTTGTTAGGGTCCCAAAATTCTTGCATAACAGATTCTTCGTGGGTTCATGTGCTAGTTCAGGAGCACTCAGATGCTCTTCTAGCTAACAATAACAATAAATTTCCAGGTACGCATTTTTACTTCTTTTGGTCGGCATGAAACACATTTTGATTGAGTTTGGTACTCCTTTTATCTTTTTATTTGTCATTTAGAATAGTTTTTCTAAGAATTTAGAATTCTTTGTTGGGGCATATTGAATGGGGCTAATATAGCGGATTGGAATGAACAGTCCTATGGGAATAATAAGTAAACGTGTAGTGGTGTGTGCACACACACACACGATGGAATGTAACACTGCAAACTTTTTTTGTTACAATAGTGTCGCCAAACTTACATGTTACCATCATGGAGCGGAATGCAAATAAATCCGATTGACCATTGCAGCTGACTGAGCTTGAAAGTAGAACTCTCAGACAGGAACGTTGGAGCACATTATTGTCTGAGTAGTAAGATGTAAACACGTAAATGGTACAATTATTGAACTAGCATAGTGGAAGATCCATGAATGATTGGAAGCTGTTATCCCATTTTCTGGTCAAAACTGGAATATCAGTGATGGGTGCGTTTCCTCCACGATCGAACCAAGAAGAAGCAGCCAGCAAGCGTATTTCACTCATGATTCAAGGGCATAAGGTTCATTCGGCACCAAGAGTAACTACCTCATTCGGCACTCCCATCTATAGAATTTCATTCGGCAGCTCACTGCCAAACCAGCTGCACCTCCATAAACCACCGAATCACATTCCTACCGAACCAATCCCCACTACCGATCCAAGTACCCACCAAACCTACTCACCTGCCATCTACCACCGGTCCAAGGCCTCGCCGAACCAAACAACACCGAACCAACTGCTTCACACCCCTATGCCGAACCAACCTATCACCGGACCACATCCCTACCGAATCCCAACCTTCTCCAAGCATGGCCGAACCAAAGCTTCGCCGAACCGGAACGCTGCCAGGCCAGATTGCTTCAGCCTAGGCCCACCAGCAGCTATATACATCCAAGACCCCTGCCCCCAACCTCACTCTATAAATAGAGGGGCAGGGGTACAACAATGGGGGAGGAGTTTGAGAGCTCAAGCACGGAAGGAACTTTCAAACGCTTTTAGATACTTGTACCAAAGCTTTGTACTTGTAATCTGAGATCTAAAGGAGAAATAACATATAAAGTGGACGTAGGCACGTTCTGGCCGAACCACTATAAATCTGTGTGTCTTTTTACAGTTTAGCCCCTGCTTTTCATATATTTGCATAAGTCATCCAAATCACTAAGAACAACATAAGATCTACTAAATCATACAACTTTGAGGTGTTTGTCCATTTTTTGTGCAAACATTTTTGGTGCTTTCACTGAGAATTGAACTCAAGGATTCTACCGCTTGGAAGCTGAATTTGAAAGTCTAAAGATTCAGATTGGGAGAATCATGGCAAGACAATCAAGCAGAAGGCCGAGGCCAGAGCAAAGTCAACAGGAAGGGAGTCAAGAGGCTTCCTCAGGAGCAAACCAAGCTTCAGTCTTCATCACCAGAGATGAGATGGAGGCCATGATGAGAAGACAAGAAGAGATGATACAGAACTTGCTTCAACAGATTGGGCAACTTGGAGCACGGAACCAAGGCGCAACTGGAGTTCAGAACGGAGCAGGACCATCTGGCGTAGCACCAGAGCTAGGGAGCACACGTGCAGAACATGTTGATCCAATCCCGACAAGAGAGACGGAGGCATCCGAACAACCTGGTAACAATAGAAGAATGAACGCTCCGCCAGAGGGGCATACACCTGAAAGCTCCCACGGACTCAGGGGGCAGGTCGAAGGCAGTGAACGAGGACTACAACTTGGAGATAGTGACAGACTGGCGGAGATGGTCAGACGAGCCATGAGAGGCGGACTAGTGAATAGGGACCTGGAGGATGTGAATAGGAGTCCTTTTACCACAACAATCAGGCGAGCTAGGAACCCACCGGATTTTAAGCTACCATCATTGGATATGTATAATGGAAGGACAGACCCCACGGTTCATCTGACAAAATATATAAGGCATATGGAAGTGCTGGGGGCATCAGAGGAGGTTATGGCCCGGTGCTTTCCATTGTACTTGGCAGATATTGCGGCGTTGTGGTTCAGACAACTGGAAAGCGGCTCCATAGGAACGTGGGCAGATTTAACTGAGAGATTCATGAGGCAATTCAGGGTTCATATTGCAAGACCCAAGAATGTGATGACTTTGGCAACCTTGAAGCAGAAAACTGGAGAGACTTTGAGGAGTTTTCTAACACGATTTAATGCGGCAGCAGCATCAGTGGATCGACCAGATCCATCTATGGTCATGATGGCGGCTGTATCTGGAATAGCTGATAGTACGGAGTTCAAGAATTCGTTAACTAAAGATCCGCCTATGAATCTGGGAGAGTTCTATCATGAGGCTGAAAAGTTTCTGCGTTTGGAAGATGCTAGTGCAGAAAGAGAGGAAGAAGTTGACGTTTACGCAATCAAGAGCGGAAACCCACCTGGAAGGGGTGCGGAGACTGGTAAAGGAAAGAGAAAGGCTGAGGATAATGATGACAGGTCAAAGCGGCCACGGAAAGAGTCGCGATTCACCACTTACTCCGAGCTGAATGAGAGTTTGGAGCGAATCTATCAAGATACAAGAGAGCAGGTTCCCTACCGTAGGCCAATGCGAAGGGATCCGACTATTAACGAAAGGAAATCAGACAGATACTGCTTGTTCCACGACCTGAATGGTCATCATACCAACGATTGCAGGCATCTGAAAGATGAGGTGGAGGGGCATATTCGGAATGGTTTGCTATCACAATATGTGAGAAGGAGGGCCACAACGGTGGGACAAGAACGACCACCGCCCGCACCAACTGAAGACGGCTCAGGATCGAGACGTCATCTTATTATCCGTTGATCGAGATAACGACGAACAAGCAGCAAACTCCACACTGATACGGTTAAGTTGTTTACACATGTACAGGACCGCGAACGATCCTCAGGCATGCTCTGATACAACTATAAACCACATCGATATAGGCGTTTGCACTCCGACGTCACTGCTTTGCTTTTGTTCTTTATTTCTTAAATTTGGATTTGACTTTGCTGAACATTTCTATTTTAAATTTCATCAGTTGAATGGATATTTGGTTTCGATAATTCTAAAATGGCTAAGCTACTTACACATGTACGGGATCGCGAACGATCCCTAGGCATGCTCCGAGATAGTGATAAACCGCCACAACAGACAATCCAGAAACTCACCCGAACGTGAATCTGGTTTGGATGGTATTAAGTCCCCCCCGGGCACACATCAACTCGCCTCGAACGGCACCCCGACCGCGAACGGCATCCGACCTCGAACGGTCACAACTCGCCTCGAACGGCACCCGACTTCGAACAGTCACAAACTCGCCTCGAACGGCACAACTCATCTCGCCACAAGTGGCTCGATCGCGAACGGTCGCCATTTGAGGTCCACCCCCTGACCGCCAACAGTCGCACCTTACCACGAATGGCTCGATCTCGAACGATCGTCATTCGAAGTAAGGCGCTTGACCGCGAACGGTCACATTTCACCCCAAGTGGCTTGATCACGAACGGTCGCCATTCGAGGTCCGCCTTCTGACCGGGCTTGGTCGCACTTTACCTCGAATGACTCGACCCCGAACGGTCGTCATTTGAAGTAAAGCGCTTGACCGTGAACGATCACATTCCACCACAAATGACTCGATCTCGAACGATCGTCGCATGGATTTAGACGCTTGACCGCGAACGGTCGCACTTCACCTCAAATGACTCGATCGCGAACGGTCGTCATTTGAAGTTAGGCGCTTGACCACGAACGGCCGCGCTTCATCCCAAGTAGCTCGATCCCGAACGGTCGTCATTTGGGGCCATATAAAACTATCAAGCTCTTTACAGGTTGTTGACAGGTTACGAACATCCAGCTCATGGCATTACAAAACACGTCTTCCTACCGCAAGTCATGTTTTGGGGGCAAAGTGTTATCCCATTTTCTGGTCAAAACTGGAATATCAGTGATGGGTGCGTTTCCTCCACGATCGAACCAAGAAGAAGCAGCCAGCAAGCGTATTTCACTCATGATTCAAGGGCATAAGGTTCATTCGGCACCAAGAGTAACTATCTCATTCGGCACTACCTCATTCGGCACTCCCATCTATAGAATTTCATTCGGCAGCTCACTGCCAAACCAGCTGCACCTCCATAAACCACCGAATCACATCCCTACCGAACCAATCCCCACTACCGATCCAAGTACCCACCAAACCTACTCACCTGCCATCTACCACCGGTCCAAGGCCTCGCCGAACCAAACAACACCGAACCAACTGCTTCACACCCCTATGCCGAACCAACCTATCATCGGACCACATCCCTACCGAATCCCAACCTTCTCCAAGCACGGCCGAACCAAAGCTTCGCCGAACCGGAACGCTGCCAGGCCAGATTGCTTCAGCCCAGGCCCACCAGCAGCTATATACATCCAAGACCCCTGCCCCCAACCTCACTCTATAAATAGAGGGGCAGGGGTACAACAATGGGGGAGGAGTTTGAGAGCTCAAGCACGGAAGGAACTTTCAAACGCTTTTAGATACTTGTACCAAAGCTTTGTACTTGTAATCTGAGATCTAAAGGAGAAATAACATATAAAGTGGACGTAGGCACGTTCTGGCCGAACCACTATAAATCTGTGTGTCTTTTTACAGTTTAGCCCCTGCTTTTCATATATTTGCATAAGTCATCCAAATCACTAAGAACAACATAAGATCTACTAAATCATACAACTTTGAGGTGTTTGTCCATTTTTTGTGCAAACAGAAGCCAAGGTGGAGATTGTTGGGGTATCTCACATTGTGTTTGGATATTTGACGCGGGTTGGAAAGAGTAGTTCCCCGTATAAAAAATAATAAGAAAGGTGGATCAGTATATATTTGAATTTGGTAGCATGTAACACAGATTTCTTTTCACAATAGTATAACCAAACTCATGTCACCCTCAGCGTCAGCGATGCGTGGATATGTTCGAGCCTTGCATTTGGAAGTGAAGCCCTCTAGCAAAAATACAAAAATTCAGTATTCTTACTCCATATAAAGAAGTTATACAATTCCTTTGGTTACGCGTATCCCTTTCAACTTTAAAACAAGGGCACTTTTGGTCTTTGACGGAATCAACATTCGGTTGGGCTTTTGAAATCTAAGGTAGCGTTTGATTTGAAAGCGATTTTTGTGTTTTGCGTTTTCAAACATGTATGTTAAAATGCATGGGAAAGGAGTATGAGGTGAAAAACGGTCGATTTAGAAAATGATTCTAACATATAAGATTGAAATTTTTTTTCCGTCATTTTGAAAAATATAAAAAACTATCTTCTCCCTCTCTTTCCCCACTTTGGTGGAATGACTAGGATTTTTCAACCGCTTCTTCCTTCCCAAGCCATTTAAGTAACATATTGAAAACGCAAAACACAAAACTAATTTAAAGCCAAACACCACCTAACATTTTCTCCTAGTGATATCTAATAACAAACAAAAGAAAATTAAGGTAACATATTTTTGTGCAGATTGTATCCTATGAGATGTCCCCATTTGAACCAAAGTGTATTGGTTATGTATACTTCTGACTAAGAGCATGTTAGTCAACTCCTTATAAGTATTAAAAACATTTTATATTTAGCTTAATTGTATTTGGGTGTTTGTGAACTATTTATAAGTAGGGAACAAAAGTTGGTAAGAAAAATACGAGAATCAACTATTTTTAGGTTATAGCTTATGAAAACATTTGTAAGTTATTTTGATCAAGTAACAAACTAAAATGCCCTTGTTGCTGAATGCTAGCATCAAAACACTATTTTAGATACATGTCTGTTTATGTAATTCGGTAAGAAATATTCCTTTATAACCAAACACCAATGTTAACTTGCGTAATTTTAAATCAAATTATATCCAAACTCTTTTACTTATTCCTGTTCATTCAAAACTATGTAGCAGTTAATATTGAAAACTAGTTTTAAGGAGATGTAAGATAAGTAGTTGTAAACAAGCTCTATATAACCAAAGTTGTCAAAACGTGCACTATGGCGTGCTAAAGCATTGAAAAGCCCAAAGCACATGCCGTGCACCTATTAACCTATAAAAATACACTTGTCACGAAAAGGAAAAAAAGGAAAAGGAAGAAGAAAAAAGCATTACCTCTATAAAGCGCAAAAAATCCTATAGTGCAAAAAAGCACGCTTTTTTATTCTCTGCATGTAAACTACAATCTAAAAATAGGCCCAAACCCGACTCAATTGATTTAGGGTGCGTTCACCGACATCGAACTGTCCAGTTGAAACATTTGACAAATCAGATGTCCCGAACCGGGCAATGGTCATTTTGACCAATTGATGGAGCACGAGAAAAATGTACTGTCCACGTCCAACGTCGTCCGAGTTCGACGTTGTCACCAGCGCCTCATTCGATACCAAGTGTTATTTTCAGAAAATTGGACAATCTGGCCCGTTCTCATTCCTCTTTCGCTGCCTCTTTCGGTGCTCCGTTTGCAGCACAAAAACACATTCCTCATTCGCTAAACATTCCCCGTTGGTGTCCCATCCAGAATGCACCTTTCGGATGTCCGTTCGCTTCGCAAAAAAGCACCTTAAGATGACAATCAATCACAGTCTATTTTCTTTAACCTCAGTAGACTTCATATTTTTGGATGCGTAAATTTTCTTATTTGTATCTTTCCTTAGGTCCTTGTCATTAGCATACAAATAATCTTGTGCCTTGCCTTTTGTGCAAAATGTTGTTTTCAATGTATTTTTTGTGCAAAATCTTTAGTTGTAGGCTTATAGTATTGTCACGCGTACAGTTTGGAGGCAACATATGAAAACAATTTAAAATCATTGCTTTTTTTGTAATTACAATTTATACAAAATATGTTTAGTTTATGTACATAGCATTGTAGCACTTGTACTTGGAGTCTTAAATTGCTTGGTTAGTACACGAAATTTGCAAAAAAAATTGCATTTAACTTTGAATGGGTATGATAGATTTAGTGAAAAAAAAAAGCAATAAGGTTCGGTTCACGAAAAAATAATATGCAGTAAAGCGCTAGCACAAAAAAGCACAAAGTGCAACCTTGTGCTTTTTCCTGTTGACTACTACTCTCTATATATAAGTAACTTTTTTTTAGTTGTACTTCAATGAACTTATTTATCTTGCAGGAAACACTCTAAATAGACTTACAAATGTTGCAGGTAACGATCCATTTCCAAAGAACTGGAATGATCCATCAGAGACACATAAACCTGTAAAATGGAACAGGACTTGTGTTAAGTGTGAAAATGACGGGAGTTCCCCAAATGCCATTTTGCCAAAATATATAAGCATCGAGCCTTCTCTTGCCATGGATTGGCTTGAAATTTCATGGGAAGAACTTGAAATCAAAGAGAAAATTGGTTCTGGTAGTTATATTAACCCCATTCCAGTTCTCTCTGCATAATCGGATGACAAAATTGTCGATGATTTATTTGGACTTTCCTCTCTTTTTTCTTAATCTACTCAGGTTCATTTGGCACTGTTTACCGTGCAGAATGGCATCATTCTGTAAGTAACCTGTCCTTTTTTTTTTTGGTTAGTTAAATCCTGTAATGTTGGGTTGCCTATGGATCACTTACCTGAATGCTGACATCTGCAATATTTTGGACCGAAACTTGTATTTATATGAACTAATACCACTCTTGTTCTTATATAGTTGAAAGTTGAAACCACATAGTCTAAACTACTAAAAAAGTTTTCTGTTATATTATATTCCAATCTTAGTACCGTTTAATCTTTTCTCAAGTTTGTGCTCAAGGCAAGTATGATTTATTCAAAAGGCGATCCATAGTTAATTGGATATGTTTTTTTCTTACTCTTTTAGTTTGCGAGTTCAGTTTTTATTACCTGCATCAATACTGGAGCTTCATATTTTGTCTTATAGTTTCTTGCATATTAAATGACTGAAACTTTATAAATTGTCATTTCCATATGATTGCATAACAAAAGCAACCATGTTCATGAATTGTAAGCAGTAAAAGTTAAAAAAAAAAAGAAGAAGAAGGAAAAGAAGATCAGTAATTTCATTTGAAAATCTGCTCATGAACATATTGGTGTGTAGGATGTTGCAGTGAAAGTTCTTGCTGATCAAGATTTCCATGAAGATAAGTTGAAGGAGTTTTTGAGGGAGGTACATATGATTGAGACTTTCTTATGTTAGTTTATATTTCCACATATAAGCTGATTCGGTAATTGTGTTTATCTATTTAACTTGGCTATATACGTATAGCATATGGATAATGCCTTTCAGGTTTTCTTATTCTTACACAAGATTTGTGCTGCCTTTTTAACAACTGTGAATACTTACAGGTTTCAATAATGAAACGTATTCGCCATCCAAATGTCGTACTATTTATGGGTGCAGTCACAAAGTCTCCACATTTGTCGATAGTAACAGAATATTTACCGAGGTAACTGTATGTAAAAAGCAGGAGATTAAATATTTTTTTATTCTTTTAATTTATTAAAATTCATTTATTGTGAGATTACCTTGTTTGAATAATTTAATTTAATTTTTTGATGATTACTTGTTATGACCATAGGGGAAGCCTTTACCGTCTCATAAATAAAGCATCTTCTGGAGAACTTTTAGACAAGAGGCGCAGGCTGCGAATGGCTTTAGATGTGGTGAGCACACATTTTCCCTATTCTTTTTAATTTATTGCACGTCAGATCCATTATTTTAGCATAATGAACCCTTGATAAATTTGTATTTGTAGTCCAGTACTTGGGAGTTTTGAGTAGTAAATATAAACTGAGGGGGTGGGGATGCTATAGTTCTATTAGGTCTGGTTGTTATGCTTTCATCACATGCCCTTGATGCATAGATTCAACATTTCCTTATTCTGAGTAACATGCATACCGTTTGAAATGCAGGCCAAAGGTATCAACTATCTTCATTGTCTCAATCCACCAATTGTTCACTGGGATCTTAAATCTCCAAATCTATTGGTTGACAAGAATTGGTCGGTGAAGGTACCCAGCTGTAAGAACCTGATGCATGAAATATGTTATCAATTTATCTAATGTCAAATCTGTGCATATAGGTCTGTGACTTTGGGCTATCCCGATTCAAGGCAAACACATTCATCTCATCTAAATCTGTGGCTGGAACAGTGAGTCTTTGATTTCTAGTAGTAAATTTTGGTTGACATCATTTCTTTTTCCTCTTATGAATAGTTCTCTTCTCTTTGAGGTGGTTCTGATAATACTTGATGGTTTGTCCTTTGCAGTGCATATCTTAATATTTGAAAGGATGATTTTATTTAAAACAACTTAAAATACATGTAACAAAATATCAAAGTTCATGGAGGACTTTCACTTATGAGAAACCCACCAATCATGGTGTGGTGAATGACAAATGAAGGTCTCTAACGAATTCTAGAATTTATTCAGTAAATGCTTAGTTCAGAGTTTCATTCTAAAATATATTAAAATGCTCTTAGAATATTCCTCAAAATTTCACAATCAACCCTACGGGCTTTGACCATTCCAATTTTACTTGGGCAGATATCAAACATGATTCATTTAAGTATATGTTCTAAAATACTTATACTTTATTCTAGATTTTGACTACTCTAATTCTACTTGGATATATATCGAGTAAGTTCTTTTAAGTTAGGTTGGGTTTGGTTAAAATAGAATTGAATTTGGTTAAAATAGGATTGGGTTGAATAAAATATCACACCTGATCCATATATAGTATGAGTTGTAAATTGTGATCCATATTCAACCCAAATTAGAATGGGTCGGGTCGGTGGGTTGGGTCGGATCGAATATGAGTTGTGTGCACCCCTAAGATTCACTATGAGAGTTGTTATATATTCAAATTACATAATTTTCTCTAGGGCATATCACCCTTAACTCTATCAATCTTCCACTTACATTTGAGGCCAATTATAGTTACTCATAATCATACTCTCGTTCATTGTTCCTAGATAAAACTGAGAGAGTTTTGTGAGTGGATCTGTAATATTTTTATTTTGTGTCTACTTTTCGATTATACTTCATGGTCACTTATAAACTCTTTTATCATGTGCCAATTATGGAGAATATATCTCAACCTTTTATCAACCTGTCGATTTCTATTGCAATTTATATTGCATCATTGCTATCAAAATACGTTATTGGATTCTCAATGGTGGAAACCATTCCTACCTTTCTTATAAATTTGCATACATAAACTGTTTTCATTGTAGCACTATTCTAGAATATGTATTTAGCCTTTATAGTTAAATCTGCAATAGCCTCTTGTTCGGAACATTACTAACTTAAAGTCCCTTTGTTAAGGACAAACATGAATTTATCGACTTATTATATTTGATGAAACTTATGAAGTTCGAGTTCGAACACTTTTTCATAAGATTTCTTTGTTTCCATAAATAATTATCTAATATTTCATAAATACCTGGGAATACTCTTAACTACCATTCAATGCTTTTAACTCGGATTTGATATTCGATCAGTGCACCAAGTGCATAAGCGACTTTCGATCTAATACATAGCATAACATATATGAATATGATGATTCCTATTGCCGCTGCATAAAGAATCTATGTCATATGCTATATATTAAACATTATAATATAGCGTCTATGTATCTCGATTGTGACAATCTCAACATCCTCTTATACCGAGTATAAAAAATCTCTTTCAATTTTCATTAATAATTAAACAATCAGGCTTTAACTGATTTTAACACGGGTACATCATTATCAATCTGCAATATATTGCTTACTTATAGTAATAGAAATGTTTTAGTACTTTTTTTTTTTTCTTATAGGTACATATTTTCTTTGCATTTTGATTGAAACCAAACGATTTGATTTCTCTATCAAAATACTTACTCAACCTCTAGATGTTTGTTAAAGATCATATCTTACAAAGCCTACAAGCTTTGTTATCGCTCTTACTGATTTCAAGACATTTTGGCTATGCTGTGCAAACTGTCTCCTTTAAATCATTATTTAGAAGTTCTGTTTCAATGTCAGTGGGCCAAAACTCAGTCATATCGTGCGATAATTTGCGAGTAGAATCGGAATGGATCTAAGTATGTTGATTGGCGAAATTGCTTCACTAATTTAATTATTTGAAATTGACGAGGTTAGTTTCCACCAAACTTGCTTATACCTTTTCAACTGCATTGATCTTTCCATCGAATGCTCACTTGTGATCGATGGATTAGTTTCTTTCGGATACTATTACCAAAATCAAATTTGTTAATGAACTTGAAATCCATTTCAGATTTAAAGTATCATCCGTTGTGTGGCATTGTCTATACTCTCCATGACTTGTCGACAGCTGAGGAGATTGTTATTATGAACAGTCCGGTTTTCCTAACATCGATAAAAAACTCGTAGTTTTCTTTCAATGTGCGAAATTTTCTATTAGACATTATAAAAAGTTGTGTCTATTTGAACTCAGGTAAATTTGTTTCATATTCACAACCAGTTTCCATGTTAAAATCTTGGATCATATCCAAATCCGTCACATTACCACTAATATTTTTTTAAAAAGACGTTCCTTTGCCAAGAAAGTGACATGTCTTGAAACAACAATTAGTTTCTCAATGCAATGGAATAAACATTTTATGAACTGTCTATAGATTTGCATCAAATAGATTTAGCCTTGGGTTCATGAAATTTATGTTCATAATGTACGTCGGACAACATATCTTAAACTATTTGAGATGAGTGTTTCTTTCCAATTCGTATTGCATATAAAATTGCAATCTTAGCTTTGGTTATCATAGCCCATGCTATATCGCAAAATTACCATAGCGTATGGTGTGCGCTATTCAACCTATAATAGCACATATGTCATCTTAGTGCAGAATAGCATGTTATTTTATCAAGTCGTAAAATAGCGAATAGCCCAAAATAACATGCTATTTTGTTTATTTATTTTAGGCTTGTACATTGAAAAAGCTCAAATAAAATTGAATGACACAAGCTAGAACATAAGTAGGTTAACTGTGACGCCCCACCTCTATACCCACGCTAACCAAGAACACTACGATGTAGTGCTGTCAATTAGCGCGGAGAATAAGGCTGTGGAGGAGCGACCCTCCATGTAACTTCTTTGTGCGAGCACCGATACGTCAGATAGAATAGAATGCATATCTTTTAAGGAGGAAATCCGACATACCGATACAAACACAAAGCTATCACACGGTGGCTATATATAATCCTCGGAAAACAAACATAGAAATAATCATAACATAAATCAGTCACAGACATCCATATCACAAAGGCGGAAGAAGATATGAATAAATATATAACACATGAAAGTGTACATCAGAGTAGTGGTCAGAAAGATCCACGATAATACAAAAGAATAGCATCACGTGCTATACAAAAGAATAAGTACACAACATAGAGTCTATATCTCAAAGGTGTACATCCAAAAACTACAAATCTAGGTAGTTAGCCAAAAGTCAGAATAATCCTGAAGAGAAGTCAAGCAGAAGCACCTGTAACATCTCGGTCTGACCCGAGTATTATTTATAAGAAAATAATAAACGGATCAGTCTAACTATAAATATCAGATGTTATGGTATACAGAAAAAGGCATGACATGAACATGTAATAACCATAGCGACATACTACTATAAGTATGTAAATGATAATCAACAAAAGATTAATCAATATCACAAGAATCTTCTCAAAGATAAAATAGGGTATCATACCCTAAACTTGTATTCATAACAAGTCAATAACACATGAATTCACCAATGCACAAAAACTGATATCATATCAATGAAAATCATGAAAATTGGTGAAGCACAAAATTCCAGAAATCATCATCAGAAATCCAGAAAACACATAAAGGGGGGGAGGCCTAACACATGAATGGGAGCATGAAAACTCACCTACGCGTAAACACATGACGAGATGATATCTCATGGAAGCTATCCATTAAATTTTCACACAGGAATGGCCCGAAGACCGTAGGAAATGTGATGGCGAAACATCACATAATCGGGGTATAGTCTCCCACGTAGACAAAGAGACATCGCTCAATCGCTAGTCTAAATCACAAAAATGATCGTCATGATCATAAGGAAGTGTCAATCACACCAAGCTAGTAAATATATGAGTTTAGCTTCATGTCCCATAACCACTTGCTTAACTTAAATATTTACGAACAAGCTGTAAATCTTCACTAGGAAATTGTCACGAAAAGGGTTCAATCGAACAAGTCCAAGAGCTAACCGACGAAGTGAACGCAAGCGTTTCATACCACTCGTTTTACTAAGTCGTTTAAGTCGATTTCTCATTCGAGTGAAGTAAAGGCTTGTATATACTAGTAGATTGAAAATCGGTTTGAGAAAACGAACTTTTGATATTTAAAATAGTGTTGAAATCGCTTTGATGAAAGAGTTTTGATATTTACTATTAGTATTGAAACCTTCATATATCTTTAAAGTGACAAGTCATAAACGATTGTAGAAACAAATCAATTCACGTTCGAAGACGTGAGTAAAGTCCAAAGAAGTCAATCCCAAAACCATCAAAGTAGAAATTCTGATAAATGTTTTTCAGAAGAGATTGCCTACGCAGAGTAATACGGGTGTCGCGGGGGTCCAGGGGGCAGCGCCCACGGCGGGGTGCGGGGCAGCGCCCCGTCACGGTACGACCTAGTGAAGGCAAGCGGTCCAGCGACCTAAGGAAAAATAGGTCATACGACCTAAGGAATTCGCGAACTCAAAAGACCAAGTGTAAGGTCGGCGACGACCTAACTTGAACGACTTAACTGGGGGATAAGTCGGAGACGACCTACGACTTAAGGTTTAACTCGCGAACGACTTAACTTGGCCTGGGGATTATAGGTCGGCAACGACCTAAGACATAAGGTTTAACTCGCGAACGACTTAACATCTTGCCTGGGAATTATAGGTCGGCAACGACCTAAGACTTAAGGTTTAACTCGCGAACGACTTAACATCTTGCCTGGGAATTATAGGTCGGCAACGACCTAAGACTTAAGGTTTAACTCGCGAACGACTTAACTTTGCCTGGAGATTATAGGTCGGCAACGACCTAACGTTTTGCCTGGGGATTTTAGGTCGGCAACGACCTAACGTTTTGCCTGGGGATTTTAGGTCGGCAACGACCTAAGACTTAACAAAATTCGAGCGACTTAGTGATTTGCCTTGGAATTTTAGGTCGGCGACGACCTAAGACTTAAAGCTGTTTCGACCTACGACTTATTTCCCTGCGACCTAAGCCAGAACGACCTAAGCACGCAAGCGACCTAAGTCCTAACTCGGGGACGACCTAAGATGTTAACTCGTGGACGACCTATGGCTTTAACTCCTGAACGACTTATCATTTTGCCTGGAAATTATAGGTCGGCAACGACCTAAGACTTCGCCTGGAGGTTATAGGTCGGCAACGACCTAAGACTTAGAGACTTTTCAACACGCGAGCTAGCAGCCTGGACGACCTAAGGAGTTAACTCGTGGACGACCTAGGGATGGCCAGAAACGACTTAAGGCCAGAAAAATCACCAAAACGCTGAAAATTGAAGTTTTTCGCCAATCCAATCCAAACCAAATGCAAATGTTGATGCAAATGCAATAGGGGATCATTCCCAACAGTCCAAGATAGATATAGGCAAGATGTGAGATCAAAAATCTCACCTTTTCACGGAATTTGATGAAGATGGAGATTTGAGAGCAAAGCAAGAACACCAACAAGCTTGAATCAATGGTCTTCACGTGAATTTGATGTTGAATCTCGGATTTGCAATGGAATTTGTGTTTGGAGTTTTAATTTCCACTTCCCACCACCATTTTTGAGAAAGCTTCAAGTGTTTTGATAGAGTGAGGAAGATGGTTGGGCTGAACTAAAGGGGTGCAGTCCAAACCAAAGTCAAAGGCGGGAAAAAGTGTTGAAAATTTCACTATCTCCAAACATATCGAAGTTTACACTCAAAAAGATCGCAAACGTCATTTTGAACTCAATGGGGGTGGTCTCGAGTCCTAATTTGACCGTATGCAAAAAGTAGCTTTTCGGACTAACATCCGACTAACGATAAAATATTTAAATAAAATATTTAAATATAGAATCGATAGATATGCGGGTTGTTACATTAACAATCATAGATCTTCATTAATAATTCAAAATCGTCTATTGAAGAATGACCATGATTCTGTCAAATAAAACCGAATGTAGGTGTTTGTAGGTGTATCATACTCAAAACGTCTACGTGGAAAAAAATAATAATTTTGTTTTACTCTAGCCATATTAAAGGTAAAAACTCTAAACTTTCATAATTTATTTTAAATTTGCTAGTGATATTATTTACCTCATTTAATGTGTTTTTAAATTTTTTTTCTTTATAGAACTTAATAGTTTGCAATATTGGACTTTGTTATCTATATGATTTTTAATATTAAAAAGCAAAACATGAAGGCTAAATGTCCTTTTCTTTTAAATTCTTTTGAATAAACTATTGAAAGTAAAGCTCTTTCATTTGATAAAACATCATAAAGTTCCCTATTCGATACAACAAAAGTGTTACTTGACAAATACTTTGAAAATGAACTTATGGACTAGTTTATTGTGGTTATACAAGAAAGCATATTATTTGGTACAAAATACCAAATTTTGGTACATAAACAGTGATGCTATTTTTTAATTTGTTTTCCATGAAAAATTGATCGTTTAACCTTATAACAAATGTTTTAATTTATGATCTACTACTACCAAATATTAAGATTTTATTGTATAGATTCATATATGACTCAAGTTCCTTTTTTCATACCAAGTTAACTAGATGAAAGACCTTACCGTGGGAATATACTATCATCTCTTTTAGTTTATAAGCATCTAAACGTACATATGTTTGATATTATTCATCACTTTTTTTTCATTTGCTAAACTGCTAGGAAATTTGTTTTGATGGTTAGATTTCATAATGCCAAAAATATCAAAATAAATGAAATAAAATGTTACACTAAAAAAAAAGGAACTTTGAAATCAACGTCGAAAAATATATTAAAAATAATCTGAAGATATATTAAATTTAACAAATTTACGATGCAATTTAGAAATTTATGCAAAATAACAATTTAAATAGTCGATCTCAATTAGGAAAAAATAAAGTTAACCAGGATGACAATTTAAAGCGTGGTTCTAGAATATTGAATTTGAATAGGAGGCACTAACTAACAATTTACACTGTAAATTGCAATGTAAATTCCAATCCATAATTAAATTACAATATGAAATTGAATAAACTAATAGTGATAATCATAAATGAATAATTTGATATTCGTGTAAAAAATGGACCAGAGCTATTTTAGTCTCATTAAGTATATATTAAAAGACAGCAAAATTCACGTAAGTGAACAAAATAATGCGCGTTATAGCGCAAGCCTTGCGTCATTTTGCATTATTTGCTATTGACTACCTACATACGTGCGTACTCTTAAGTACATATCCTTATGGAAATAAGTAACTTAACTGCATTCATTGTCAATCGTATTCATTGTCAATCGTATTTTATCCAGTAGAGTTCGATTACTCCTCATCGGTACATCATTATGAAGCATACGAAGGAATGACTTTGAGGGTGAATCATATTCTGTTTTAGACACTATTGGATTACATACATTTATATGTAACAATCCGAAGAATTCGTGAATTCTTTTGTCGCTACAATTGAATAAGTTCTTTGTCGTTATTCATGAGATACAATTCATTTACCATACGATTCATATTCATATGATTAAAAAATAATTTCTTAAAATTATGGCTTAGTCCATGATTCCAGAAATAATAGTTATATATTTTAGATGCTTTTGTATTTTCTATAGCTAACATATCACTATTGTTGTAAACAAAATATCATCACCATTTTATAATGAATATTCGTTATATTCACATTAAAACAAAATGGCATCTATTTTCGGGCAAAATCGAAAACGATTGTTATTTCATAAATAATATTTGACATATACGAAATTTATTTTTCAAAATTTGATGTGTCCACTGACAATTGTTATATGGTATGCTTTCGCTATTTCCGCTGTTACGATAACAACATTTGAAATACAAAGTTCATTCATTCGCTTACTATGAGCTATTTTATTTTATATTGTAACTAATTTACAATCTAAAGTTTCAGATCAAATACCTCGAACTCAAAAATTGATCTTATAAGAACAATTTTCTATAAGAAAAATATATTTGAAATAGAAATCATATTTCTTATAAATCTTACATAATTTCATTTTCGATGTCAAAGCAGAGGTGATCATTTACCATCTCTTCATTCCAACCGTGCTAACATCATTACCACTCTCAAACTTTCATTTTTTCTTTTAAATGGTCGAACCGTTTAAAAAGAAACCCTTTATTATAAACAATACAAGATTTTTTTTATAAAAATGCATTCAGTCATTTTTAATATGTTAAGGAAATCGAATATTGTGCATTTAAGTAAACAGATTAAAACCGATATTTTAGCGATCAATTTCATAGATCTGTCAGTAGTCCTTAGCCCAACGTGTTGTCCAAACCTGTGGGCTTGAAATCTTGCCCACTGAGCCGGCCCTGCATAGGTCGTGTTTATGCTTGTCGGGGAAGTTATGAGTTGGATATCAGAACCGTAGTTCATTTTGACTACTTTCATTATGAAAGCAGAGTACATCTACATCACCGAAGAAATAATTTGCTTGCAATTGTTATTGGAAGAGCTTGGACACAAAGCTGAAGTGACTTCTCTATTTTGTGATAGTTGGTGCGCTTTGCATTTGGCAAAAAATTCACCATTCATTCCGTCAGAAATCATATTCGAGCAAAACTCATTTTGTTCATGAAAAGGTGGAAGGAAGTGTGGATTTTCAGAAAATTCATATGAATGATAACCTAGTAGATGTGTTAACAAAGTCGACCAATACTAAGAAATTTATATGGTCTCGGTTAGGGTTGTCAATGGGTCGGGTCAGGTCGGGTTTGGGTCGGGTCAGGTCGGGTTCGGGTTGATTTTAAATGGGTCGAATCAATCCGTTTATTAAACATGTCAGAAATAGCTCAAGCCGAACTCGACCCGTGTAAACCGATTATAAACGGGTCGGGTCGGGTCGTAAACGGGTCGAGTCAACCTGTATAATGTATAAATAGGTTATAAACGGATCATAAACGAATTATAAACGAGTCATAAACGAATCAAATTCGGATTCACGGGTCAGGTTGGGTTATAATCGGATCGGGTCAACCCATATAAGTATAAACATGTTATAAACGGATCAAATTCGGGTTCACGGGTCAGTCCGAAACCCACCCGCTGGGCCAAATTTGGGTTGACCCGAAAATGACTTGCCCACTTAAATGAGTTGGGTTAACCTGCTAATTTCCATGTAATCTTCCGGACGTGCTGGAAATTAACAGCCCTAGTCTCGGTATTCCATTGTTCTAGCCAAAATGCAAGTAGTATGGAAAAAGCAATAGCAGAATAGATTGAACATATACAACAAAAGTGGTTTTAAATAGGAGATTATCGGTAGCTTAATGTGGATAAACCCACATTTTGTAAGTAAGTAGTAACTTTTTCTTGGAGTGAGGCTAAGAAAAAATGTGCCTCTTTGACTTGCCTTCAAGGCAAAGCAAATTCCAATTTTTCCAACTAAAACCTCTCTCCTAGCATCATAAATAGGAGAGCACGTTAAATGAGGATATGTGCATGTTTGTGTAAGTCGGTGTTAGTCTGCTTTTTAGCCAAAACAGATTTCAACTGGACTTAGAAGATCAAAACAAGGACAAAATGATTTACAGATTTGGGAACACAATCAGAGGAAGAAGAAAAACAACTTGGGAAAGTTTCAAGGCAAATGGGTACTTAACTCGGTACCGAGTTATCTAACTCGGCGACGAGTTGTTTTGCCGCCCCTCCTTGCTTTCCAAAGCTTCATATACCTCATATACCCCACATACAATTCCAGCAACTCGTAGTCAAGTGGTTTTTCCAATGATTTGGATGGGCAATTCTAAGAAATGACGAGAAGAAAGCAAGGGAAGTAGCTATCAGATTGAACGCTAGAATCAACTCGAAATCGATAGAAAAGAGCTTGAAACACATCAGATAGATGATAGAAGAGCGAAGCAAGCAAAATAGTTCATCTCGCACCAAGATCCATACCTCGGTACTGAGTTAAGGACTTGAGTTGGTACCGAGTTAAGGTTTTGACTCGTGGCGTCCTGATTTTTCTTGTGTGACATCGGGCTATCTCCTAGGCTCTACTACAAGCGGACTTCTGGATCTGTATATCTTTTTCTCTATAAATACAAGTCTAGCTACAACCAAAAGAGGATCGTATTTCTTTGCCATTGGAGTCTTCTTCTTTTTCCCTCCTGTCCTCTACCTCTCAAACACTCTAGAAATTCCATTGTAAATCCAAGATTCACTAGATTGTGGTTGGATCTGATATACCTGGTTGTAATTCAGAGAGATGACAACTAATAAAAGAGATTAAAGTGGACATAGGTCGAAGATTACGCCGAACCACTATAAGAATTCTTGTGTCTTCCTTTACTTTTCTGTTTTTTGCTTTATTTTTACTTGAACTGGTGCTTTCATCTGATTTTTGGGTGTTGATCCATTTACAGGGTTAACAGTCGGTTTATTTTGTTAGTGTGTTGTTGATTGTGCTCTCCTTCTTAAGAGAAGGGTTGTAATATATATATATATATATATATATATATATATATATATTTTAATTGTTTGTCTGTGGTTTTCTATTCCAATTTTTTGGAGTATTATCCACGTTAAATCGTTGTGTTCATTTACTTTGTGTTGTTTCTTATTTCTACCTTTGTTGTTATTTGTGCTTAAAAACCGCGATTAAATCCCTAACATTACCCTGCATATGTTTTATAGTGTATGTTTGGAGACAAATAAAAAAGAGGAAAACCATGTTAGATGCACAAGATGATACCCTACGATTTGCACGGAGTGGTTATGTCCATTCATACTTTACTTGTTCCCTTTTTTTTCTTTCTGGAAGATGATCTATTATGAATCATATACCTACATGCATATCGCAGTTACTAAGGTTCTTAGAAGAAAATAAATACTTAAAAACTCAAACTCTAACTGGATGAAGCTTGGATTGTTATTGGAACTTACAAGGATAATGTGTGAGGGATTTTAGATACTTTATTTTTGTGAACTTTGTTTTATGTAATACACGAGGAACTTTTGTAAAAAGCCATGTTCACCTGCTGTTGACCATAATTATCTCATCAGCTGAATATAAACTTTAAGAAAGAGATTTTTTTTTTTAAATTTAGGCCTGTTTTAAAAACTAATCGCGCAAATTGATCACTTCAAAAACTATTTACAATTATAGATCATTTTTGGCTATGTCAGCGCCACACTGGTAAAAAATGTACCGTGACACTTCACACGTCGTCGGTATTTTTTACAGGGTCCAGACAGTATGGGCTATTTGAAAAGCCGTCCATATTAAACAAATAATAATATAGACGACTTTTGAAAACGCGTCTGTGTTTTTTTCCAAAATAATGCTGCGTCTTTTGAAATGTTGACCATATATATAAACATGTTTAAACTTAAACATATATACCGACGATATATGAAATGTCATCCGTACATTTTTTGCCAGTGTAAAGTGACATATATATTTGTAAATAGTTTCCGAATTGGTCTATTTACGTTATTAGTTTTCAAAACATGCCTAAATTAAAAAAATTCTCCCCAAGAAAATGCCCCTTCTTAAATGCAGTTTAGTTGAATGGTTTCTACTGTCTCACATGTACTTTTTGTTCCTCTGAAGACCATGCTAAAACAATTTTGATAATAATAAAAGAAAATACTGACATGATAAATTGTTGCAGCCTGAGTGGATGGCTCCAGAATTTCTTAGAGGAGAGCCAACAAATGAAAAATCTGATGTATACAGTTTTGGAGTAATTTTATGGGAGCTTCTTACAATGCAACTACCTTGGACGGGTTTAAGCCCAGCACAGGTTTCCCTTTATAAATTTCTCGACTTTTTGTTATCTATCAAGTTTTTGCTGTCCATGAAATTGAGATATAATCTGAAAATAGTGGATTATCAACCATAAAGGAAAAAAAAAGAAAAGAAGAGGAAGAAGAATTGAACTAGTATTTTATGCATATACTACAGCTGCTCTACTTTGTATAAAATTAGTATTTTAGTGTTTACTGCTGAAGATCCATTTAAGTCAAATCACTGTACATGTTCTAAACTTGACGATGTCAAAGTTTTTGGTTACTTGGTTTTAATTTGATCCTCTCATATTGTTTTAAATATTAATATTTTCCAGTAATCAAATATATAACCTCATCAAGAACAATTATCAGAAATTCAGAACTCATTCGGATCAATCCGCATTTTGCATACATTTGTATTGGGTAGCCAAAAGCGCTTTGTTTACATACTTTTTCCCCCTTGTGTGTAATCTCTAATGGGCGAGATGTGAAATTATTGTGTGTGTCACATGCAACATGGTATGAACGTATATACTTAATTATGTTAATTTAATATTCCAACACAAGTTTAAATTTCATAGAAGACAATTTTCATGATAATAGTAATGCATACATACTTAATTATGTTAACTTAATATGATGATATAAAGTCACATATAGTTGGTCATACAAAATTCGAACACAAGATATATAATTTTGTTGTTAGGGCTCCCTCGCTCGCATGTGTTAAGGAGGAACGGCGGTTTGAAGTTGGAACAGTCTCCCATCGCTAAGGGGATTCTTTTTGTTACAATAAAAGTGCGAGATAACTCATATGCGTACGCCACGTGCTGGATACATGAGCTTGGTCCGACCGCCGTTATATAACATTTGTCGTATGGTTTATTTGTGGAGTACTTAAAAGCAGAAGCCTTCTAGGATGGTGATGTCTTTTAATTAGAACAAAAGTCTGAGGGTTCTATTGTAATTTCAAGTGAACTCATTTGTGGTGTTCTTAAAAGCAGAAGCCTTTTAGGATGCTGATGTTTTTTAGTTAGAACAGAAGTTTGAGGGTTCTTTTGTAATTTCACGTGAACTCGGCTGGAAGTAGATGAAGACACGTTTTTCTTTCTTTACTGTGTTTTCACTAAAATAAAAAGAAAGAAAGAAAGAAATCCCTTTTAATAAAGTGTTCAAATTTCAGGCTGTTAAAAGTAGAACGTACTTTTCTGAAAAAGCTTGAGAAATGTTAATATTCATTTATAAAAGGAAATTTTACAAATATAGGCTTGTTTTAGAAAATAATAACAAATTTAGCCCAGTTTTAAAAATAATTACAGAAATAGACCACTTTTTTTTATTCTGGTCTATTTAGTTGGCGATTTTTCAAAAGTCGCCAACTGGCGATTTTTCAAAAATCGCCCAAAGAAAATAGCATATTTTTTAGTTGGCGACTTTTAGAAAATCGCCAACGTAGGAAATCTTTTTTCTTTGGGCGATTTTTGAAAAATCGCCAACTAAATAGACCAGAAAAAAAAAGTGGTATATTTCTGTAATTATTTTTAAAATTGAGCTAAATTTGTTATTACTTTCTAAAACAAGCCTATATTGGTAAAATATCCTTTATAAAAAGTACCGAGTTTTGGCATTTAAGTAGAAAATCATTTCCAGTATAAATCTAACAGATGTTAAAATGTCGATAAAATTTAGTTAAATTGTTATTCTAATAAAAATCATTGAAGCATATTGTCTCTCTCTTTCAGTTTCAAACTTTTCCATATAATTGGGATTTTTCATTTCCATTTCTGTTTCTGCTCATGGCTTCTTTTGAAGGTGGAAACCAACATGATTATCACTTGCCTATCTCTATTACAAATGAGATGGATTGTTTTCATCTTCTGTTGTATAGACTGTCCAGAAATGTATACTTTGCAGTATACATGCCACATGTACTAGACAAGTCCATGGACTTGATGTAATTGTTCATACAGAACACCACACATATAATGCTTTGGATGTGTGTGTGTGTGTGTTATGAATTTGCTAGGAAGCTTTGTTAATTTTCATCAAGTTACATAATAAATTTAATGAAGGCTTGTGTTTGGGTATGATGAATTTTTATGTTTAACTGTTAACACTCACCAAAAGGGTGGTACTACCTTCAACTGAGAACAGGTACTTCAATCATAATATTTAATCCAACTATAGGTTTTAATATAATCCATGTTTCAGGTGGTTGGTGCTGTTGCATTTCAAAACAGAAGGCTAACAATCCCCCAGAATACAAGTCCTGAGTTAGCATCCCTTGTGGAAGCTTGCTGGGCCAAGTAAGAATTTTTCATTTACCACGAGTAATTATTTATTTTTAACTTTCATAGTAGATGTATTTTTTCTTGTCTTCTGCCTCTACATATAAAATATGTGGATATGAGCATTGTATTACATTGCTTATACTCTTGAAAACTGGGAAAGGTGTGATGGAGCTTTTAATTCGATGGGGGTACGTACAGTAAAAACGATTTGGGGGAAACAAAGTATTTTATTTATTTGTTGGCTGGAGATCTATTACTTTATAATTGATAAACAAATTGCCGTGGAACTTTATTCTATCAAACTGCGTTTATTTTATGCAATCACAAAATGTGAACACTTCATAATTTTTTTTTCTTCTGATTATAGTTGCAGCACCACTTCCTCTTGTTATGGCTTTTGTTTAAGAGTGATGCTAAATGCATTCCGACGTTTACTATATTTTATCCAGATCAAAAGAAAAGAAAATAAAATAAGGAGGTACTTCATATTACCTAGTTGGTTGGTGATATATTACTCGTTGACAGCGTTCAATTGATAGTACATCTAAGTCAAATACAATGATAAAATGGTGAGAAACAACGTATTTATTTAGCAGTATACTGCGGACCGGCAAAACATCACCAATTTATTTGGGTAACAAATTTTTTTCCATTGGTAATGTGAAGCAGGTAAAGATGCGGGTAAAATGAAGAATGCGTAAATTAAAATAAGAAGAAATGGGATGCATTTAACATCACTCTTGCTTAACTACGGATATCTTCATTTTCTTTCAAGCTGGCTAAATACAATTTTAATTCAGTTACTTTGCATCTTGTCCTCAGGGGCCGGTCCAATGTTAGTCAAGGCTTTGGACAAACCCATAATTTGGATCATTTGTTAGATCACCAGTAAGTTTATGGAAAATATATAATTTGCATCAGCCAATTTATTCTTTTATTAATACTCGTTATAACTTAAGTTCATTGAAATCCTAAGTAACACAATTCCATGTACAAAGCATTCAAGAAAAAGCAAGTCAATAAGCAATCTCATGTAAATTTCTCTAAATGTGTTTTTTGAAGCAATGGCATTTTTGTATCATCTTTTTTCTTTCCGATATTTCTCGATGCATATATTCACCAATCCAGTTAATTTGTTTAAGACATAAACAGTAAATATGAACTTACAAAATAACAGTAACATATTAATAAAAAAAGCAAATTCCATTCGTACGCCATAAATTACTTTATATACATCAAAATTTCTGTCAAAATCTTATACACCGTATTTTACTTAATATACACCATTCCTATTACAAAATTACCCACTGCAAATTAAAATAAAATGCTAACCATATTTATCTCTCTCTTCAATCAAAAATCAATAAACCCTAATTTCTAAATTTAATTTTGCGGATTTGAAAATTTAGTTTCTCAACAACCACCTTAGGGAATCTCAATACGGTATCTTTTTTTTTAAATTACTGATCAGGACTTTTTGAATTAAGCCGTGAATATCATTCAAATTTTAGGGATTATGTTGTATTGCCATTATTGTTCAGGAGAGATGAACCTGATTGTGAAGTTAAAACTGTATGTGTAAGTTTCAAATTTATATTTTCAACTTAAAATTATGATTTTAAACTTTGAATTAAAATCTAATATTAAATAAAGATAAATTTGATTTTAAGTAGAGAGATTATGATGTTAAATGTGGACTTATGATTAGAATCTGATTTTGATTTAAAATTTTGAGTTTAATTTTGAATTTAAACTCTAAGAATTTAAATTGTCAAACCTTGAATTTGTAATAGTTTAAACGGAGTTTAAATTTTGAACTAAAGACCTGTAAACCTATGTTACCTGGTAGGCATAACGATTCGGTATGTGGAACAAAAATGGGAATGGAAAATGTCACATACTGCCGAACACAACACGCTGGGAGTAGACTTAAATGGAATGCTTAGTCGGAAAGGAATATGCTTAGTTGGAATGCTGAACATTTATGAAAACACTCTCATTACACACAAATTTGTATAATATTGTTATCCATTACATATGAATGAATACAAAGTACAATCATTGTTGTATAAACAAACATTATCACTAACGTTCATTTCCAACTAGGTATAAATTATAGATTATATCAACTGAAGCTAAGCCAAATTGCAAAATGTTCAAATATTGTTGCACAAGTGCTAACATCATGTCTCAGTTTTTCTTTTCTTCTTTCGATACTTTTTTAGACAAATTAGCAGTTGAAAATTATAACGAAGTTACATTATGTTTTTTCCTTTGTCGATTCTTGATGATGACCCATTATGTTTTTTCCTTTGTCTGTCGATTCTTGATGATGACCCGTCTAGTTGCATGAACCTTGAAGTTGGAATAGTTTCCATCAAGGTTTGAGGTATCAGACAGTACCCTGAAATTTCGGTGGTACCTTACCAGTATCATAGGTCACCGAACCGATATCAAACAAAAAATCTGGTTTCGGTTAGGGTTTTGGAGAGAAAATCGAAATCAAAATAGTACCGTATTCAACAAATCGACTTACCTGCCGTCATCTTGGTCATCGTTAGGGTATTGAAAAGAAAACCAGAATCAGTGAGTTTGACTTTGCCTTTTTTTCCCTTGCCCTAGCCGTTGACCTCGAATCTGAGATGGAGGAAGTGGGACGATGTGGACATTGACTTTGAGAAGACTTTGGAAGACATCGAATTTGAAGAATTAAATTTAGATAATGTTGAATTAGGGTTATAATATATAATTGGACTGGACATAAAGTAATAAAGTAATGGTAAATTACGGTTATCAATTAAGTTGGGCATGAGCTTGACAGAAAAGAAATAGAACATTAGCATTTTTTATTTTATAAGCTTCAGCCAATCAACTTGATTTATTTTGGATTTAGGCTGGTTTGGGTTGACAATTAATTTCCTATTTTATAAGAAAATCGGTTTATTTGTTTATAATATTCTTTTCAGTATTCTATTTCTTTATATACAATATTTTATATTTTATTTATAATGATTATTATTACATTTTCATTAACAAATCATTAAACTCAAAACCGGGACCAAAATCGAAACCAAAAACGAAATTTTTGAAATCATTCGAAACTTAAAAAATTTCAACTAACCGAGAACGAAACCGAGTTCTCAAACCTTGGTTTCCATACATTAATACAACATTAGCTTTATCATCAATGTTTTTTCTTTTTTTCTTTTTTCAAATACCATGTTTTAATGTACAATTATTTTTGGAAAGAGTATATGCAAAAAAAGAACATTTGAAATATAATTATGTAAAAAAGAGAAGAATATATGAGTATAAATAGAGAATTCATAGCAATTGAAAGTTAAAATGGAGAAGAACATATGTTACATTACATTATTATGGCAATTGAAAGTTAAAATAAAGTAGAAAACAAGACTTTTAGTCATTTTAATGCTGATTTGAAATCATTGTTCATTATTTGTTTACATTTTCAGTATGAAATTACTATTACTTGATATTTTATATTTTCAATAGAAAATCATTATTACTTCATATATATTAACAAACATCGGAATCAACATTTTGAAACATAGAGTTAAACATTTCGAAATGCTAAATTCAACGATTCGAAACATCAAAATTAGTGTACCAAATTGTGCGTGCATATGTTTCAGAACACTAATGTATTACGTTCTGGAACGCACGGTCCAAAACAGACTACGACAACTAAAGTGTGAGTCGTGGTAACATAGTGTTAAACTTGCAACTTTGAATTCAAAACTATTAATATACATTGGTTTTTTTTGTCCTAAAGTACATATAAAAATTAATGGTGTATGTAAAGTAGTTTTTGATGTAGTAATAGAATTTGTCTAATAAAAATGTAAGAGGTGATGTTGAAATGATCAGATTTCAAAATTCAAAGTGAAATTACAAAAATGTCTCGATGAGACTTTTTGTTGAGCTTGTTTTTTATTGTATGTTTTGTTGCTGAATATTCTGTAGCTTTTTTTAATTATCTTATTACGTGTATTTAATAAGAGATTTAATTAGTTGATGCAAATTATGTATTTTCCATAATTTTATTGGTGATCTAATAAGAGGTTTAAATTATAAATATGTCCAAGGCCTAAAATAACATGGGTTGATCATGATTAAAGGGCAGGGATTCATTAGACCCTTTTTAGTAGTACTCATTTTAAGCTCGTATTATAGCATTTAAGATTCGTCTCATTCGAGCAATCTTAGCACAATGAAATTGATATTTAAAATCAATGGTTGAAATATTTTAAATGCTGATATTGACATATAATTTTGAAGGTCTTAGAAATTTCAAAATGATTTCCATTTTTTTTTTTTGAAAATGATATTCATAATACAAAAGGTGTCCCTCCAGTATTATAACATTTTGCATTGTAGAGTTCAATATAGGATATTGGTGCTAAATGAGTGCTACAAAAGAGAAGCATGCTACTATGGATTCTTCCAACGGACACGCACACAAATACACATACATACACGATATGATAATGATTATATTTGGACGCAAATAATGAAAAGTCTCAGTATGAGTATGATCTGAGTATACATACATGTTTATTTGTGGTCAATCAAATTACATAAACATATTCTCCTAACCCAATGTCTTCTAGTATCTCCATTCTACTACTATTTGATTTCTCTTGAAAATAAATCTGTTTCAACCCATCACTTAAACTATGATATTCCATTGGCACTGTGCAGCGATCCAAAACAAAGACCTCCTTTTTCAAGCATTGTGGATTCACTGAAGAAAATGCTAAAACCATCAAGTCCAGTGACCACACAAATGGCTATCACATAGCATTACTTAACCTTTTCCCCAGTTTTCTGCAGTTTAGCCCTTGAGCTTTTTTATTACTATTCAGGTTACTGAGCTGTCTTGTATTATATATAGGCATCAGTATTAGCTCGAAATATGCCTTACTGAGTATATACGTATGTGTAGAAATGCAAGTTGAATTGCGAATATTGTTCTCTCCTTGTTTGTTAAATTTTGAATAAACTGTGATGGGATGTCCCTTGTAGAAGCACAATGTAAATATCTTTTTATTACTTAATAGTTATTATATCATAATGTTCAATTTAACGCAACTTTGTGCATACAATTAAGGTGGAGCGATGTTACTATTTATTTGCATTTTGGCAATTAGAATTGTTTGTACAAAATTGCTTATTTCTGTAGAAGAGGTACAAAATTGCTTGTTTCTGTAGAAGAGGTATTGAAATACTCTATTCAAATTTTCTTCATGATGCGTTACTGGATAAATTGAACGTTAGGGGTTAGAATATTCGCGGACAACTTTTTTGATTAGAGTTTAATGAAAGGTTGGTTGGATTAGAGGTTGGGTTCAAAAATAAATCTTCAATTTCAAGTGGCTATCCGCGCTTGGAAAAAACGATTTAATTTTTAGGTTTGATATATCTCGGACGTAAAAATTTGTTATCGCTTTTCCTTCAAACGCTTCTCCACGTACCACTTTATATCTATCCATTCTTAATGGATGTCCAAAGGATCCACAAACTAAAAATAATTATGTTACTGTTTTTTTCTTCTAAGTCATTTTATAGCGCGTGCAGTCTATAGCCGATAAGTATGAATGTGCATTTTCATTGTTCGATATACATTTCTATTTTCAGTATGCATACAAATGTCATAATATTAATTGTGATGCAAATAGTAATAAAAACGTGTGTTAAAAAACGTGTGATGGCTTATGAGCGAGTTTCCAGGTTTACATTTTCAAATGTTAAAAAAAAAACGACTTTGTGATATGTGTCCTCCAAGTAGATCTGGCAGCTTGAAAAGTGGAAACTATGCTTTTAGCCTTAGAATTCAAAGTATATCATCGTTTTGAGCATTATTTAAAATGCAAGATTACAATATGCAAGTAAATAACATTTAAAATAGAAGTTTGTTAAAAGGAGAATGGTCATAAAAATGTGTTTATATGCAATTTAATTGCTTTTACTAAATGTTGCATCGTTTACATTGCAACAATCACCGTTTACAAGTGCAACGATATGTCCATACTTCATTTTATTGTATTATAGTACGGTGTGTATAAAGATTTTAAATTTGTATATTTTTGCTTCAATAACCTAAGTTATAGTTATAAAAATGTTATATTTTATGAAATTAAATGATATAAACATATTATATGTTCAAAATCGGTTATTTCTATTTTTGTTCATTCTTTGCATTTTAAACAGTGCATGATACTTGCTTCGTTATTTTTGCATTTGATTTCAAGACTTTCAATTTGGAATTTTAACTTAGATTACTAATATTGTTGGTGATTATATTTTTGTAAATTTCAAGGGCTAAATTTGAGGTAGTCGAATGAGTAGAAGTCTCACGAGTTGCTGATTTTTCTGATTAGATTGACTTGCCTGAAGAAGCAACATATCCTCAAATGCATAAATCGTCTTTAACGGTCTTACCTTTTTCGATCTGGTACAAATGCTTCTTCCATGTAAGAAAATTGTTACCTGCAAAGTCATGTAACTTGAAGCACAGGAAGGAGATGAAAACCATTTTGGGAGCAAATACCCAAGGATCCAAGAGTCCAACCAAAAGGGGGGGGGGTATGATGATCAAAACCCACCGATTACATATTGCAACGACCCAGAATTTCGAACACTTTATTTTTAAATATCTGAATTATTTAAATATTTGAATGTTGGATTTAATGTGATTAAACTGATTTAATAACATTTTTAACCCTCTTTTTCTTAATAACCAATGATGTTAACTTGTTTTTGAAATTTATTTACAAAAATAAATACTTTGAAGAACTATCGATAATGTGATTGAAAATCATTTTGTCGATAAACGACTTTTTATTCGATATAAGTTGTCGAAACTTTTTGTACATGTCCAAATAACATATGAAGTCATTAATAACTAATAAAAATATTTTCAGTTAACATGGCTAACGAATTTCACTTTAGAAAGCTTCTAGAAGATCATTAGTAAAAGTAGATTTTTAAATGGTGGAAGGTATTTTTATTTGCTTTTGAGGTGGAAAGCAAGCACAAGGAGGCACATGGGGTGGTGAGGGAGTCTTTGGCCATGTAAAAGAGGTGAGGGAAAGGTTACGGTGACCATCGGTTGCCTAAATAAGTGCATACATAGTTCATTAAACCCTTTTCACAAATTTTAGCAGCATGCAAAACTACTTCTCATTCTTTTCTTCATAAATTCCTAAACAATTCAAATCAACTTCAAACTTCACCAAACCCCGGTATATGGCCTAACACAATATAGCGACACCTTTTAGCAACTCAATCCTAGAAGATTTGGAGCACACACCTCAAATCCATGCATGACCATGAGTAACTATAGGGGGAGAAAGGCCTAGGCCGTGAGCAAGTGGAAGGTAGGAGGTGTTTTGGTGTTTGCAAGGTTAAGGTAGGAAGTTGAGGCTTGTGCTTAGTTGTTTACATGTTGATGGGTGAGCAAACTCACCATTTTTGAAGTATATGAAGTGTATAATGCTTGTGTTTATTGTAGTATATGATTGACTATACATTATTGCTTTATTTTGTGTGATTCTTGCTTTGGAAAGCAAATGACATATGTAAATAATGTATTTGGACATGTATGACTTTTTATGACTTGTTGCATAACTTTGTAACAAAGCACATAGGGTTCGGTTGGACTTTGATTTAAATCAGACTTGATTTGGGAGTGCTTTTATTGCGCTAGTCGTTATAGAAGCACTTCGAAAATGCCTTGTGTTCGACATTGTTTTAATGTGTATTGTGTATATTAGTTACTGTAAAAAGATTGAATGTTAAAAAGATTGTTTGCGTATCGAAAATGGCAAAACTTTTAAGTATTCAAAACTGCCCCAGGTCACTGTAATTTACAAAATTTAATGATAGCACTTTTAAAAGGCTTTTGTATCCCTGAACCACTTTTTACAGCATTCTGTAAATCTTGTAGTTTCTATTTGAGACTTTAAATTGCTTTGAAATGACTTTAAACTTAAGTATTTTTCCTTAATCTTTTTAGTAGTCTTTTCTAACTTATAATAGAGTATTTTAAAAGTGGAAAATAGGCATAAGGACAAACTTTGAAAAAAAATTATGCTGAAGGACAACAAGTTTCGTTTTTAGGCTGAAGGACAAACTTTGAAAAAAATTAGGTTGAAGGACAATGCTAAATATAGTTAGCATTTTGTACAGTGTAAAACTGAATATAATGCTAGTTATAATAGCATTTTCTATACTGTAAAACTGAATATAATGCTGGTTATAACTAGCATTGTCCTTCAGACTAATTTTCTTTCAAAGTTTGTCCCTCAGCCCAAAATAGAAACTTGGTGTCCTTCTACCTAATTTTTTTCCAAAGTTTGTCCTTGTGCCTAATTCCCTCATTTTAAAAGTGGTTTCGAATTTTTATATATTTTTAATAATTAATTATTAAAATGAAACGTTTATTTCTATATAAAAGAAAACATGCCCTTTTGAAGTTTTAAATGAATTATAAAATAAATCTTTGAAGTAATATTTTAAATAAATGTTTTAACAATAATTATAAGTATTTTAAAGTATATTTTAAGTATATAGTTTTTAGAAATTTTTATTATTATTTTATTAGAGTATTAAAAAACTTTTGTAATATAATATCTTTTGAATTGTTTTAGAGTTTTACTAATTATATTAGCTTAAATAAATTAGTACATAGATATATCATTTTAAAATGGTTTTTAGTAAATGTATAAGTTTGGAAAAGTAAGTTAAATATTTTATAAAAGAATAAAAGATAGTTTTGGATTATAACACTTTTGTTATAATAAATGGTTTTATAAAATTAATTAAAAGTATATTAGCTTGTTTAATAAGTGTAGATATACTTAGATCATTAAAAAGAATGTTTCAAAGATAATGACAAGTATAAAATGACTTTGGGTTTATAGGAAACAATGTTTGAGCAACATTTATTTTTAGCCCTTTTTTATTATACTTAGTAATATAATTAGATCTTTAAATGAATGTTTTAAAGACAATTATAACTGGAATGGTTTTGGGTTTGTTATAACAATGTTTTAATGACATTTGTTTTTAACCTATTTAATTATGCTTTTGGAAATGTGAAATCTTGTTTAAGATTTATGAATATTCTTATACCATTTGGAATAAGAATATGAATACCTTTCTAAGTATTGAAAAGAGTAGAAACGAATAGTGAAATAGTAGTATACATGTATATATATCTTTTGTAAAGATATTTTACTTATATATACAAGTATTTACAAAAGAGTTTTAATTAATAAAATGATTAATTAGATAAAAAATGATCAGTAGTTGATTAAGTAGCTTAATCGTGTTTTGTGTGACTTAAACGTGCTTTGTGTATTTACTTATTTATGGAAAGTATTTTGTCATGTACTTAGCATTAAAAGCTGACAAAGTAGATTTATTCTATCCATTATAGTTAAGTCTAACGTTTAAGTAGGATTTACAAGCAATAATGCTCTAATCTATCGGCTTCACTCTTTATCGAAGGATGATATAAATTGAAAAAGTCGAAACGTGATAAGTATACGAGACTTGGTTTCCATATGCGATCATCAATTTGCACTTAATAGTCCACTAGTCGACTATCGATATTGATTAAATTAACTTTGGAAGTATATGCAAGCATTAAGTATTGATACAGTATAAGATCCCTCGAGGATGACTCATTCGTATGAATCGTTTTTTGCTTTAAGAACGTATATATACGAGACCCCTCAGGGAGGACTCCTTTATATCGTTTGTTTACTTCTTAAGGAACCAATTGAGTAAACATGAAATTTATCGATTTGGTTTTGAAGAGACCGGTATCAGATAAGTGTTTTACTTACCGAAAACCACTTCAAAATCGATATACGTGTCTTGTGTTTTGTAAGTGGTTGTGAAGGAAAATGTTATAGAGTTGCACTGTCTGTATCATCCCAAAATTGTATTGTTTTGATTTGAATATTTTATTAACTTTAAATATTTAAATAATTGGTGTTTAAAAATATAAATAACTTATATTTAAATAGAGGGATTATTTAAATATTTGAATTGTAGATTAAATATTAATTAAATGAATTTAATAGCCTTATTTAACTCCTTTTAATTAATAAATTATAATTGTGAACTCATTTTGTAAATTAATTTTAATAATAATAGTTCGAATAAATAATAAGAAAATCAATTGTTAATAAAACGACTTGGTTTTTACTAATGTATTTTTAAATGAACTTTTAGAATTTTTTCATAATTTTTTAATTTAGAAAATATTTAAATTATTGTTTGACGTATTTTATGGCAAACGTTGGTATTTTTGAAATTTCATAGAATAAAAAAATTTGTGTATTTTATTGTTGATTTGTGATTGTATCGCATTTTGGTGCACGATCGTATTTTTATTTCTATCGTTCGCGGTTGGCACGCGAACGGAATATTGTGTAGCAGAATACCGCAAAACTTTCTTTTCAAAACTTCCTAAATCAAATCAAAATTTCAAAATAACTTTTTGGTGATGTGATGGGTGGCTTGAGAATTTTGGTTTACTTGGAATCTTTGGTTTACTTGTGTTTGAAGTAAGGTAAGAAATTGACTTTTGTTTATAAATTAAATAAATTGAACACTTTGACATTTCCCCTCTTTTACTTATCACTTCCCCTCCTCTTCTCCAGTAAACAAAGAAATTAAGCCATGACCTTTAATATTCAAAATCAAACCTTATACTCAACTAAAAATTATGAAATTTGATTGTTGGCTTCGTATAAGCATGTACTTTGATCAATACGAGTATGGTTAGGTGCGATCGAGATGGAATTGTCTCGACAGTAGTGAGTTGAGCTAGGATTTTAGGGTAGGAGGAGTTTGGAGCCGCGGTTGGAGAATCGGGAGGCGGCATTGGAAAATTGGTTTGAAGTGGAGCGAAATGAGGTTGGTCGAAGCTCGTGTGGTCTATGCAGCGATTCGTGTTTTTAGGGCTTAGGCGTGTCGGCGTCCAAGTCACGATTCGCCTGAGGGAGGCGAAGGTAATGTCGTGTTGCCAACGGGTCGGGCTCGAGTGGAGAAACGCTATGGCGAAGTCCGTTCATAAAATCATCGAGCGGTTCTCCATATCATTGTAAGTGCATGCACGGCCATGTCAGTATCGATGTACAGACAATTGGAATTTGGGAGGGAAGTTATTTGGAAAGAAGGATTTAAAATGTAATTATTAGGGTAACTAAAATTTGATTAGTAATTAAGTAATTTAATTATATTATTTATCGAATCCTTATAAATTGATAACTATTGCATACGTGGTTAGATTTGGACGCGATCTTTTTCATTGTACTCGTATCGGCGTTATCTACGTGATGGAATTAGATTCATTGAATTTGAAGCTAGTAGAATTTTGAGCTAAAATCGAACGCCGTTTGATTTTAGATCAAATCGGAACGCGAAAACGTCAACTGGAATTTTGGTGAGTTTACTCACCTCTAAATAAATTATATGATATTTGTGTTGCTATAGCTTATTGTTGGATGTTTGGTTGAAATATTTGCGACATACTGTCTAAATCGTATAAGTATCGTTATAGCGATTTTCGCTATACCGTCACTTATGAAATATCATCTCCTCAAACCCTTGTGTGTGTTAGACTTATGCTTGTAATTTTGCAAAACATTTGGTCGCGTTTTTGCACTTTGAAAGTTGTTTAAACTATATTTTCAAATATTTTGAGAATTTTGAAAATAAAGGTTAAGTATTAATTAAAATTTATGTAAGAAGCTAGAAATTTGATTAATTATCTTTCGAGATAATTAATGTTGTCTTCAAATTTGTAAATGATTATAAATTTGATTAATTCTGTTTTGGGATAATTAATGTTGTTTAATTTATAAAAAGATTATAAATTTGATTTATTTTCCTTTGGGATAATTAATGTTGTTTTGAAGTTATAAAAGATTATAAATTTGATTTATTTTCCTTCTGGATAATGCATGTCGTTTTAAAGTTATAAACGATAGTTTATAAATGAGAAAATCTTTATAAAGGGAATGTTTAAAAATAAAGCTAAGTGTAAATTATTTTGGGTTTATAGTAAACAATGTTTTAATGATAATTGTTTTTGGCCCTTCTTTTTAATACACTTAGAAATATAATTTGCTCTTTAAAAGAATATTTTAAAGAAAGTTTTCAAATATTTTACAAATATTTATGATGTGAAAATCGAGCATAATGGTGTGTCAAATGTTTTAAATGTTTGATTCGTTAATTTCTATAAGTAATATCATTTTATTATCTCCGATTTGGTGACTATCAATTCTGCAATCTTCTTTTTGTTTCATCCATTCAAGACGAATTTGTTGCTCATTTGGGGCATTTATACTCTTACTATTCTTAAAGTTAAGAATGTTGTCGAGTCAAGATAAGAAGCAACATTGCCCTATTTTGTCCGGCTTCATTGTTTTCCTAGTGTAGTATTAGCTTGCTTTTGATAGTTGATTCATCGACTATCAATTTTGATATCCTTCGTTGTGCTTCGTCAATCTAAGATGATTCGTCGCTCATTTTGAGCATTGGCATCCATACCATGGATTACTAAAACCAAAGGGTGAGTGGAAGCCAAGCCAGTTGGGTTGCACCCATTAGGGTATATTCACATTTATCTACATATTTGTTGGTAGCATGCATGCGGTGATGTGAAATATTCAGATGCTCGTGTGAGGCATGGTCCAGCTTGGAAGTTCCCGAGTGCGATGCGTGTTTGGCATGAGCTCTTAAGTATATTTTACCTAAAGGTATACTTTCGGTATAGTTGGGTGTACCCTCCTAGTCATGTTGGATGAATTCATTCTCCTTATTTGATTTGAACCTTGAGTTAATCTTTTCTTAATTGCATCAAGAAATGCCTTGAGCTCTTCTCTACATTTAATTATTTTTGTACGTTCTTCAAGTATGGGATTTGTCCTTACCTGTATCCATCCTTTATGTTTGGATTGTTGTTTTGATTGGTTTCCCCATTTCTTTATGTACGAATGTTGTTCTTGTAAGGTGAAAACTCGTTCTGCGTTTAGCGATGTGATGTCACAGAATTACTAAATGTTCGCTATATTTCTTGAGTTTTCTCACGTTGGGTTTCCAGACTGATCCGGGTGTTATTTTATTATAATGCTCGGGTCAGACCGAGTATTTAGCTACTGTAGTATTTTTATTTTCTAGGTTGTCATTGGTGGAACATGGGGCTCATGGAGTAAAGCTGGATGTTCATCTGCCATAGTATTTTTATTTTCCGCTGTAATATTGTATATTCCCAATGGTAATTGTAAGATCATAAAGTTATAACTTTCCAAGTCGATGAGGCTTGTTTTTAAATCTGATGTACCTTGTATCTTGTAAAGATAGTTTTCTGTCTATGTTATATTGTATGTTGTCTTCCCTGCAATTGCTAGAGTGACCACGTGATAAGGGCTCTCGCATTGTGAAATATGTGACAAAGCTTTTTTCTCTCACCCCTCCATATCCCTTTATGGGTTGGTTGAGAAGTCAAGAGGCTGGCTATAAAATCAGGAACGAGGTTATCATTTGTAGTCACCTCCAAGTAGGGAGAACATTACATCTAATATTAAGCGAGAACCTTGGGTTTTGATGGGGTAAATTCATTAGAGATATGGTAAGTGATACCCTAGAATGAGTTGAGAGTATTATATATACGAGAACGTATTTAGTATTGCTATAAAAAATGTATTGTGTTAATTGGTCTATCTAATAATTTATGAACTCTAGTCGAGATGTTGGATGTCATGGTGTCGATAGAGATTTCAAAACGCTCCCACAAGGCAAACAGATACGATATTGATTTTTTTTTTGAAAATTTGGTAGATAAAATATTTTGTCTAATATTATATATTATATATATAAATGAATAATTTTTAAATTTACACAATTATTCAATTATTCAAGGTGTGTTTGTTTGTTAATGATAATATCTCTTTATTATCATTATTATTTGATTTTTCATACTCGAATAGTTTTAGAACATTGACTATTGTTTGTTGATTGTTAATTTATGCTCGAGCAGTTTAGGAGAATTTATTTTTTAATGATTGTAAGTACATTACAATGAACCCCTTGTGAATTTAGTTTCACAATTTGACTATAAGGTGTTCGGTAATAATGTTAAGTTAAAAGGTTATCTTTAAATAAAAGTTGTTTAACATAATATAAATAGGAAGATAAGACATATAAAGGATAAATGTTTGTGAAAAGTTTATTATAATAATGAAAAGTTATTATATTATAAGAGGATCTTAAAGGTACATTTTATATGAATGTAGTATAAATAAATTGATTTATGTTATTTATAAAGGGTGTTTTATAAGTAAAAAGGGTTTTGAGAATTTTAAATCCAGGTATTGCTTGAATAAATTTCAAAGGGATTTTGAGAAAAGTAATAGCATTATTAATTGGAAATATCTATAAATATAAATATTTTGGAACAGAAATTTTAACTAAAATACATTTACTTTGAATAGTTAGGGGAAAAATCTCGATTAGTTTTATAGTAATGGATAATCTTCTAAGTAGCGATCGAATGTTTACTCAGGCGAACATTGTAGTGCATTTAGTAAATTATTCTCTTTATCATTATGCGATTAAAATGAGTTCAAATACAAACGAACCTAAGGCGAGTGTTAGTGAATAAATTATTAAAGTTATTTTATGTATAGAAATATATGTAGTATGATTTCAAAAAGGGTTTTGAAATAAAAAACAGGGTATTTAGTTCTTAAGTTTCCTTAAAGAAAATTGATTTAAAATAAAAAGTATTAGAATGTTTTGGTAAATGATCTTGGATAGAGAAGAGATAATTTAACTCAAGTTTTTAAATGAGTTAAATTGGATAGGAAGGTTTTAATAAGCATTGGTTTATTAAAATTGTAATTTTTGTTTAAACATCTAAGTTGTGTAAACTATGTGATGTTATTGGGCCGACTAAATAAACATCTTTACATTAGGGGTGTCTAAGGAAAGTAGACTTTGAGATTGAGTTGGATACCAGTATCCTACTCTTCTTAGCTATTTACCGAACCGAATAGGTAAAAAGGTTGGAATAGTTGACTCGGTTTTAAGAACTATATTTTGTTTGGGCCTCCACTTGAATTTGAAAAAAATAAAAATAAAAAAAATAAAATTGACATTTTGTATACACTCTTAATATGTAGAAGGGTACTATACAAGTGAATAAAAGTAGAGTAAGTGTTATCTTGCCTTTTGGTAAGGCCATGACACCATGGAATTGGCTAAATGGATTTGTGATCATCAAGGCAGGAAGCCCGGAGAGATGATTATCAGGTTCAGACATCAGATATAAGCAAGGCTATGAATGATAGTAAAGCGGATTCAACCGAATGGCATCCCAGTATTGGCTATGTATGGATTGGCACTTCCCCTAGGCAGAGGATCAGATTGGATAACTTCCCCTAGGTAGGGGATCAGATCGGATCACTATGGATATAAATATTCAACTCAGTAGATCAATTCAACGAAACTTGGTCAATATCTCAATAAACACCGGGAGAACTATGCAAATGACTAAGGAAACATGAAGAGGAAGCAAAATGGGACCTACTATGGGGATCGCCGACCCCATCTCCGTGATCTTCACCGATCAGTGTCGATCCCTCTATAGGTATCGGTGCCAATCGGTCAAAATGACCCTGATGAGCCCCATTTTTTCTAGATCAGTTTGTTTGGTCCTTGGTCTTTTGCATGCAAATTTTCAGATGGGTATGTTGCAGCACTCTCCTATTAATACCAGATTATTAGCTCAAGGAAAGGGATCTTCTTTCTGGCTCTCTTCTTCTTCTCTCTTGGCTGAACTATGCCATTTTTATTCTTGAATTCCACGGATCGTAACCATAATCAGCGGTATAAATAAAATGAAAACTTTTGGAGTGGACATAGGTCAGAGTGCGTCGAACCACTATAAATTCTCTTGTGTTCATTTCTTTACTGTTTGAATTTTCTTTCTTTATATTTTATTCTCTACTTCATTCTGTTTGGATTTGGACATTGAATCTGTGGTGTTATCATATTAGCTGAGTGTTTGTAACCAATTTTGGTCAAACATTTTGGTATCAGAGACGGTTACTTGCACTCGCAGATTTGGAAATGGTTAGAGCTTGGATTTGGATCAGTGGTCAGACAATCAACAGGGAGAACATTGGCAAATATGAGTCACCATGAAGGAAGTCAAGAGGCATCCTCAGGAGCTAGAGCTAGTCAACCCTCCATCTACATAACTAGGAACGAGATGAAGGCTATAATGGAGGCAATGCAGGAGTGAATGGTGAGGAGACAAGAAGAGATGATGCAGAATTTCCTATGAAAAACTGGACAGGATGGAGCAGGAGCTAATGGCAATTTGGATCAAGGAGTTGGAGCAGCAGGAGTTGCATAAAATCAACAACTAGAGCATGGAAATGGAGCCAATAGGCAGAGAGCATGACGGAGTAGCCAAAGGCGATCCCCGGTCAACAATTGGGGATCAACACCGATCCCGCTAAGGGGTCGGCACCGATCACCTTGGACTTGGGGGCACACCCCCGGGTCAGCCTTGATCGAATGTCGGTAGGCCCTTGGTTGACACTATTTGGTTGGATGTGGATCGTAATGCGAATGTACGTCCAGAAGATATGTTTCTGGAATACCCTCACGGAGTGGGGGGCAGGCTGGTAATATAGATTGGAGGCCACCTATGGATGAGAATGAGAGGATGCTGAGCTGGTATGTTAGATAACGAGAGGCGGATTGCCCAATAGGAGTCTAGAGGATGTCAATCGAAGTCCATTCACTCCGAATATCAAGCAAGCTAGGAATCCATCGGAGTTCAAACTACCAACACTAGAAGTGTACTATGGACGGTCAGACATTACGGTACACTTGATGAGGTATATTCGGCACATGGATGTGCTTGGGGCATTGGAGGAGGTCATGGCAAGATATATTCCCCTTTACTTGATGGTTTTAGCTGCACTTTGGTTTAGGCAGCTGGAGAATGGTTCGATTAAGACATGGAGCGAGTTGGTAGATCGGTTCATGAGGCAGTTTAGGGTCCAAATTTTAAGACCCAAGAATGTAATGACATTGGAAGCACTAAAGCAAAGGATCGGAGAGTCCTTGAGGAGTTTCTTGATACGACTTAATGCTACAGTTGTTTCGGTGGATTCGCCGGATCCATCGACGGTTTTAATGGCAGCAATATCCGAGATTGTTGACGATACAGATTTTAAGGTTGCATTGGAGCGAGATCCACCAATGGATCTCGGAGAATTTTTCCATGAAGCGGATAGGTTCCTATGGTAGGAGGGCGCATGAACCGACAAACCAGAAGTAAATGCTGTGAGAAGTGAAAGACCGTCTGGAGAAGGGTCTAGAAAGGATAAGGGTAAATGGAAAATGGATGATGGTTATTATGGATCAAAAAGGCAAAGGATGGAATAAGAGCCAAAATTCTCATCTTATTCGAATTTGACGGAAAGCTTGGAACAGATTTACCTGGACATAAGGGGGCAACTCCCCTATCGGAAACCAGCAAGGAGGGATCCTACGGAGCGGGAATGAAAGTATGGAAAGTATTGCCTATTCCTCGAACTGGATGGACATACTACGGATGAATGCAGGCACTTACAGAATATGGTTGAGAAACATGTTAGGCATGGCAGGCTATCGCAGTATGTAAGGACTCGGGCTGCGGCTATGGAACATGAGCGGCCATCGTCCACGTCAAATGAAAATGACCTGAGGTTGAGGTCACAGATTGTCATCTCTTGATCGAGATGGCATGAACCTAATAATAATAAACTCCACAATAAAACGGATAAGTCACTTACACATATACATGATCGAGGTTGGTCCCTAGGCATACTCTGAGATGACGATGAACCCCCATGCCCGAAGAGGCAATATTTAGTTTTTCTAGTTTTTTCTAGTTTTTTGGTTATTTGAAACTCAAATTTAATGCATGGATCTTAAAACACTTAAATCCGCACTAATGCAATAAAAAAATAAGTCGCGGTTGTCCTGACCGGAGAGATGAGGCAATAACCAAAAGGTGCGAGTTCCTTCACTGGAGAGTGACAGGATGGACTAGCACGTCATGGATTAAGCCCTGACCGGAGAGTCAAGGCCGGAAAAAGGAAGTCAGTACATAATTGATTGCTTTATGTCTCTGACCGAAGAGTCAGGGACTGGAGTGCAAGAAGTGGTCGCTTTGCTAGATAGGGACATGATCGACTTACTTATCGTTGTTCCCCCTTTCATCGGAGAGCGAGTAGATGAGGTCTAGCAAGAGTTCGGAGAGACCATGATTAGCATAGGAAGGCTAGGACATTGCTTTATGTTCAGGGACACTGAACCAGAGTGTAGAAAGTAAAGCCGCTTCGTCGGAGAGCGACATGATCGGCTTACTTGTCATTGTTACCCTTTCACCAAAGAGTGAAAGGATGGGGTCCAACAAGAGCTCGGAGAGGCTATGGTTGGTCTAGGAGGATCAAGACATCGCTATATGCCCTAAAAGGGCCAGAGTGCAAGGGGTAGCTCTCTTCGTCGAAGAGAAACAAGATCGGCCTACTTATCGTTAAGTTTGGATTGGACTTAGCAAGGGTTTGGAGACACCATCGATTGGTACCGAGAGACCCTGAACTTGGATAAAGATCTGAAGAGATCGTAGATTGGCTTACTGACTTTTAGGATTTCAAACGGTTACAGATTTGGATATTGACCCAGAGAGGTCACGGACTTGGATATTGACTCGAAGAGGTCATGAATTTGGATAATGATCATGTAAGATCGAGGATTTAAATTTGGATAACGATCTAGTGAGATCATGGATTTGGTTAATGGCTTTGGATGGATATGGATTCGGCTAAGGATTTGGAATAGTTTCGGAATTGGCTATCGACTCGGAACAGTCGCGGACTATGGCAGTTTGATTTGGCAAAGGATTAGATTCTGGATTAGAAATTTGGCTATCGATGGATTATGGACTTTGGATTTATGACAATTCAAAACACATTTTCCTATCGTAAGGCATGTTTTGGGGGAAAATGTTATCCTACCTTTTGGCTAGGCCATGATACCATGGAGTTGGCTAAATGGATTTGTGATCATCAAGGTAGGAAGCCCAAAGAGATGATTATCGGCTTCGGAGATTAGATATAAGCAAGGCTATGGATGATAATCAAGTGGATTCAAGCGAATGGCATCCCAGAATTGGCTAAGTATGGATTGACAGTTCCCTTAGGCAGGGGATCGAATCACATAATTTTCCCTATGTAGGGGATCAGATCGGATCACTATGGATATGGATATTTAACTCAATAGATCAACTCAACGAAACTTGGTCAATATCTCAACAAACACTGGGGGAACTATGCAAATAACTATAGAAACAAGAGGAGAAAGAAGAGGAGGACCTACCATGGGGATCGCCAACCCTATTGCCATGATCTTCACCTATAGGTACCGATCCCCCCATAGGGATCGGTGCCGATCAGTCAAAACGGCCCAAATGGGCCCTATTTTTCTGGATCAATTCATCTGGTGCTTGGTCTTCTACATGCGGATTTTCAGTTGGATATTTCGTCGTTTTCTCTTATAAATACCGAATCATTGGCTCAAGGAAAGGAATCTTCTTTCTGGCTCTCCTCTTCTCTCTTGGTTAAAGTCTACCATTTTTATTCTTGAATTTCATGGATTATAACTGTAATTAGTAGTATAATTAAAAGATTTTTGAAGTGGATGTAGGCCGGAGTCAAACGAACCACTATAAATTCTCTTGTGTTCATTTTCATACTGTTTGAATTTTCTTTCTTCATATTTTGTTCTCTACTTCATTCTATTTGGATTTGGATATTGAATCTGTGGTGTTATCATATTAGTTGAGTGTTTGTGACCAATTTTTGTGCAAATAGTATGTTTTTAAATTTAATTTTTGATAAAGATGTGACTTTATAAAATGTTTATAAACTTAAGTTAAAATTTATGAAAGAATTCATAAATAATTTTAGCATTGAGTGAAATACTATATATAAAAATGAAAGTGATTTAGAAAGAAATTGGTGTAGTTAAGAAACCAACAGGATTATGTACATAAGTTATACACAGATCATTTTATTCGCATGGTTCTTGATCTAAGATTCGAATACATAACTTCAAGGTGAGTCACGCCAGTCTGAAAAAGGATTTCTCACTTGGTTCTTACCAGCGAACACTTGATTCGAACTCTTGATATGATACCTAAGTTTTCTATCATAGTATATGGCTATGTAAGAAGAATGGAGGTTTTTAATTGAGGAAACTAATCGGAGTCCGCACTAGGGAGATCAAGTGAGTGATACTAGTTCGAAAGTGAATTTTATGTATTCGAGCAAGTAGTCAGATCAGATATTGCATACAGATGATTTATGCACAACATATAGGATTAAGTATATTTGTATGATTTGTTGTGGGGCTTAGGAAAGTTTGGGGAGCGACTTTTAATTTTGTCTTATGGTAGCTTAGGTAATCATCTAAGCAATAACCAAAGGCTGATGAGCGTAATAGTATGCTTAGGAAATTATCTATATCCTTAGACGATTGAGAAATTTATAAACCTAAGAAAAATTCTAAATCTTGTTTGTTAGTCATTTAACATTTTAAATAATGATTAAGTGTCAATTTATTCCGTTATGGAATTTAATTTGATTGATAGTGTAATTTTATAGACTACCATTAATAAAGTTGTAGTTTACTAGGACTTAAATCTCGGTGCTTTCGAAAATGTGATTTTGAAAGAATTTGAGAAAGAAATAATAATAATATTATTTGGAAATATTTGATGAAGTATTATTCTTTCATGATGTCTAAAAAGAGTTTTTGTGAAGTGGTTTTTCAAATATTTTTAGTTATGACTAAAGTTGGACGATTGAGAGTCTTTCAATTTGAAAGACTCGCCGGGTATTTTTGTTTTCTCCAGTTGTTGTTTTATGAGAAACCAAAATACCAATGGATGCTCCTTGTTGTTTTAGAAGGAATTGGAATACCACTATATGCCCCATATTGTTTTGATTCTATAGTTATACCATGCTTCGGTAGGAGGATCCCCTTTTTGTCATAATTGATTTTGGTTTGAATTTGAAAAATATATTTTGGATATAAAATTCCGGGCATTTCTAAATTTATTTTTTGAAAAGATTGGATGATTAGTATTTTATTACAGAGTATTCTCTGTACTTTTGTTGCATATGGTTGTTATATTGTTTATGTTGCTATTGCTTATGATAGAATAGCTTATGTATTGTCCTTTTGTCAACATAGTTCGTTCTTGGATTATGTAAGTAAAAGGTAGGTACATGGATGCAAGAGATACTATTTGATTTCTTGCACTCTAGCATTTGCATCGAGATAGTGAGTTGTTGGCAAAAATAAAAAAAACCAAACACAAAAGAGGTATATAGTAGATTTAGAAATTGGTATTTTAATTGATTGATGATTTTATGCCCTAGATATGGAAGGCCGCTTGGCTCTTGTTTTCTTTGATTGGTTTGGGCCAGTTGTAGTTTTTTTCGCATCTAGTCGCGCAGAGGAGGTGCTGCTGAAATTTTCGATAACATAAAAGACTTTAAAAGTTTAATAACTCATTTTAAATAATAAGTTTTTAAAGCCTAAGGGTAAGATGACATTTTCTTCTTTGGAAATTTCGGCAACGAAATTCTTTTAAGGGGGAGAATGTAACATTCCAGAATTTTATCGTTTTGATTTTGGATATTCAATTAATTTCAAATATTTAAATAATTGGTATTTAAAAATATGAATAACTTATATTCAAATATAGGGATTATTTAAATATTTGAATTGTAGATTAAATATTAATCAAATGGTTTTGATAGCCTTATTTAACTCATTTTAATTAATAAATTATAATGGTGAACTCATTTTGTAAATTTATTTACAATGATAAATATTTCAAATAAATAACAAGAAAATCAATTGTTAATAAAACGACTTGGTTTTTATTGACGTATTTCAAATGAATTTATAGGATTTTTCCATAATTTTTTTATTTGGAAAATATGTAAATTACCGGTTGATGTATTTTACGGCAAAGTTAGTATTTTTTAAATTTCACAGAATAAAAATGTATTTGTATTTTATTGTTATTCGTTATTCTATCGCATTTTGGTGCACGGTCGTATTTATTTCCATCGTTCGTGGTTCGTACGCGAACGGAATATTGTGTAGTAGAATAATGCAACACCTTCTTTTCAAAACTTTTTAAATCAAATTAAAATTAAAAATTTCAAAATAAGTTTTTGGTGATGTGACGAGTGGCTAAAGAATTTTAGTTTAATTGGAATATTTGATTTACTTGTGTTTGAAGTAAGGTAAGAAATTGACTTTTGTTTATAAATTAAATAAATTAAACACTTTGACAGTTCCCATCTTTTACTTATCACTTCCCCTCCTCTTTTCCAGTAAACAAAGAAAGCAAGCCATGATCTTTAAAATTCAAAATCAAGCCTTATACTCAACTCAAAATAATTAAATTTGATTTGTTGGCTTCGTATAGGCATGTACTTCAATCCATACGAGTATGGTTGGGTGCGACCAAGATTGGCGTTGATCGACGGTAGTGAGTCGAGCTAGGGTTTTAGGGTAGGCGGAGTTTGGAGCGGCGGTTGGAGAATTGGGAGGTGGCGTTGGAAAATTGGTTCGAAGTGTAGCGAAATGAGGTTGGTCGGAGCTCATGCGGTTGTGAGGAGCAATTCCCATTTTTAGGGCTTGGGTGTGTCAACGTCCAGGTCACGATTTGCTTAGGGAGGTGGAGGTAGTGTCGTGGTGGACAGCGGGTCAGGCTCGAGTGGAGAAACCGATGGCGAAATCGGTTCATAAAATCATCGAGCGGTTCTCTGTATCAGTGGAAGTGTGTGCACGGCCATGTTAGTATTGGTGTACAGCCAAATGGATTTTGGGAGGGAAGTTGTTTGGGGAGAAGGATTTAAAATGTAATTATAAAGGTAATTAGAATTTGATTGGTAATTAAGTAATTTAATTATATTATTTTAATTCGAATCCTTATAAATTGATAACTATTGCACACGAGCTCGAATTTGAATGCGATCTTTTGCGTAGGACTTGTATTAATGTTATCTAAGCGCGATGGAATTGGATTTTTTGAATTTGGAACTATTAGAATTTTGAGACAAAGTCAAACGCCATCCGATTTTAGATCAAATTGGAACGCGAAAATATCAATTGGAATTTCGGTAAGTTTACTCACCGCTAAATAAATTATACGATTTCAGTGTTGCTATAGATTATTGTTGGATGTTTGGTTGAAATATTTGTGACATGCTATTTGAATTGTGTGAGTGTCATTATAGCAATTTTTGCTATGTCGTCGCTTATGAAATATCACCTCCTTAAACCCTTAATTTATGTTGGACATATGCTTGTAGTTTTACAAAATAAATATTTTGGTTGCATTTTTGCACTTTGAAAGTTGTTTAAACTATATTTTCAATATTATGAGAATTTTGAAAATAAAGGTTAAGTATTGATTAAAATTTATAAAAGAAGTTAGAAATTTGATTAATTATCTTTCGGGAAAATTAATATTGTTTTAAAATTTATAAATGATCATAAATTTGATTGATTATCGTTTAGGATAATAATGTTGTTTTCAATTTATAAAAAGATTATAAATTTAATTTATTTTCCTTTGGGATAATTAATGTTGTTTTGAAGTTATAAAAGATTATAAATTTGATTTATTTTCCTTCGGGATAATTAATGTTGTTTTGAAGTTATAAAAGATTATAAATTTGATTTATTTTCCTTTGGGATAATGCATGTCGTTTTAAAGTTACATACGATAGTTTATAAATGAGAAAATCTTTTTAAAGGGAGTGTTTAAAAATAAAGCTATGTGTAAATTGTTTTGGGTTTATAGTAAACACTATTTTAATGACAATTGGTCTTGGCCCTTCTTTTTAATATACTTAGAAATATAGTTTTCTCTTTAAAAGAATATTTTTTAGAGTGTTTTCAAATATTTTACAAATATTTATAATGTGAAAAACGAGCACAAGTGTGAGTCAAAGGTTTTAAATGTTTGATTCGTTAATTTCTATAAGCAATATCATTTTGTTGTCTTCGATGGTTGATTTGATGACTATCGATTATGCTATCCTCTTTGTGTTTTGTCGATTCGAGACAAATTTATTGCTCGTTTGGGGCATTTGACTTGTTTTCCCTGGGATATTATTAGTTTTTTTTCAATAGTTGATTAATCGATTATCGATTTTGATATCCTTCATTGTGCTTCGTCAATCTAAGACGATTCTTCGCTCATTTTGATCATTGGCATCCAATACCTTGGATAATTAAAACTACAGAGCAAGCGAAAGCCAAGCCAGTTAGGTCGCACCCATTACGGTATATTCACATTTATCTAGAGATTTATTGGTAGCATGCATGCGGTGATGTGAAATATTTGGATGCTCGAGTGAGGCGGGGTCATTCTTGGAAGTTCCCGAGAGTGATGCGTGTTTGGTGTGGGTTCTTAATTATATTTTATCTAGAGCTATACTTTCGGTGTAATGGGCGCACCCTCTTAGTCATGTTGGATGAATTTATTCTATTTGTTTGTTTTGAACCTTAGAGTTAATCTTTTCTTAATTGCATCGAGAAGATTCTTGAACTCTTCTCTATTCATTCCATTTTTGTACATCTTTAAGTACAAGATTTGTCCTTACTTGTGTCCATCCTATATGTTTGGATTGTTGTTCTGACTAGTTTTCCCATTTCTTCATGTATGGATATTGTTCTTGTGAGGTAAACAGTCATTTTGCATTTAGCGGCATGGTCTCACAGAATTACTAATATTCGTCATATTTCTTAAGTTTTTGCATATTAGTTTTTCAGACTGATCCAGGTGTTATTTTATTATAATGCTCGGGCCAGACCGATTATTTTTCTAGGTTTTCATTGGTGGGGACATGAGGCTCATGGAGTAGAGCTGGAAATTCATCTACCATAGTATTTTTATTTTCGATGTAATATTATATATTCCCGTCAGTAATTTTAAGGTCAGAAAGTTATAGCTGTTCAAGGTGATGAGGTTTGTTTTTAACTCTGATATACCTTGTATCTTGGAGAGGTAAGATTCTATTTTCACTGTTCTTTTTCTCTGTTTTACCCTAAAAATCCGCCTTTTCGGCATTTGGATGTTTGACACATGAATACTATGGATATATTAGTGTCGACTTTCGATGGTCGAAAATACAGGTCGTTACACCGTCTATTCTAATGTTAAGTCCAAGGGAGAGGTGAGAGTTAACATTTGTCGGAGGAATTATAAAGGAATCTATGTAGAGATTTGTGATTTGTTCTAGATACTGGAATCCGTTTGAGGGCTCGTGTTCTGTTCGAGTGATGAAGATTAGTGTGAGAGATGCCGAACATAAGCTTGACATCAGAAATGACATAAAAAAGAGTAGGATGCGTAATCTGGGGTTTAGTTAACCCACGACATGATATTATCACTCCAAATCTAGAGTACGCTTATCATGTTGTGCGTGAGAGTTGATGATGTTTAGGATCACGTGTTTTAAACGTGGACCGGCTATGTTTACCTTGTTGGTATATTCTATCTAGAGTTATATGATGCTCGGAGATGGCTTTTGGCCCGTGTGCAGGAGATTCGTTTCAGTTTACTGGAGGCGTCTCCACGGAAAATTCATTATGCGAATGTACCTTAGCGATTTTGATACCCTCAATATGTTGTGGTGTGATCAATGTAAACATCACAGCTCGGATTTTTATTCTTCATACTAGACATTATCTATTATATCACCTTACTTACTTATTAAATTGTGGTTCTATTGAGAGGATAACCGCTACGGCATTCTGTGCAGTCTTAAAAGTAATTTTATATGCTGTACACATATTTCTTGAGTTTTTCACACCAGACTTAGGTCTAACAAGTGGTTTTTTATTTTTCCTAAATTCCTTTTGTACTCTTTCGAGTAGTCTGAGAAAGAAAGGTTTTCGTTGATGTTCATTGAAGCTCAAGGAGACGAGTTGGATGTTTCACATACCATAGTATTCTTATTTCCGCTACATTACTATATTGTACATATCAACATTTTGAGGACATGCTGTTATAACTATTCAGGCTGATGATAATATTTATAATTGTAACTCTGAAATGCTTTGTAGGTTAGAGTGACAGTTTTGTACTGTCTTTTGATATTATATGTTATCGTTTCGCTATGAGATTCCGATATTGTGTTCATTATTTCTTTTTCTGTTACTTTTTATTTTTATTTTATCATAACAATTTGTTTTTTTGGTACTTGGATGCTCGTTACAAGAATACCATGAATATATTAGTATCGCCATTTGAGGGTCGAAAAGGCTCGTTACATCCATGATCCAACGTTATTCGATGTTGGTCCGTGGTTGGGTCGGGTCATGAAAACACTGCCTAAAACACGTGAGTTAAGGGTCGGGTCTGAAATCATCCGATGTTAAGTAGTTACAAAATATATGCTTGAAACAAGGTGTTTAGCTATTCGATTAAACAAGAGTATATATTTGGCACCTCAATGTTGCAACTATTTTATAGCATATACCTAACAACTATAGTAATATATCATTTCACTTTAATTCCTATATAAAAAAATCATTCTACACTTCATCACATATTACACCTCTTTACTCTAAACCCTCTATGTTTCACTATTTTTACAGAAATAAGCATACATCGTTTATATCGAACACTCGACAATTTGCATTGAAGATGATAGTGCAATCGTAATAAGAGGGCATATGAGCGTACCATGACAACCAAAAGAAGACTGTGATTCATGCTACATTTACTAGCATTTTTTAAAAGTCTGGAGTGTGAAAATGATCTATGTGGTGAATTTTTTTTAGAAAAATGTTACAAAAAATAGAATAAAATGTATCCTGAAAGGAAAGGTTCTTCTTCGTCTCTAAAATGATGTCCAAGGAAGATCAACTGCCAAGTAGATATTACAAATTGCAAATGTATTAAAACAAGCAAGCAAACTCTAGTGGTATATGGGAAGAGTATTACAGTTTGTATGTTTCTTACGTTTTCCTTTTAGTTTTTTTCTAAATTTCTCTCGATTATTTGACTCATGTCGATGGTTTACTTCCAAGAATTGATGAAGATTTGGATCGATAGGAGTTAATTCTATGATGAAGTAAAATAATATGACATCAATTGTGGATAATCATTTTTCTACTTAAACGAAAGGCTAACGTGATGCACAGAAGAAAGGTTGGCATCTTAAAGGGAGAAGATTATCATGATGAATAATTTTTTGGAGACCGAACAAAAAAACTTAATGCATGAACAAGAAAGATTGTAACTTGAGTGTGTAAATAAAGAGGATCATGATTTAATGATATGGATGAAGATTATAGCCTTTACTGGGTTGATAATGTAAAAATAGTCAAGTTATTGAACATCTGGTTAGTGGATAGTAGGCTATCCTATTTTAGAATGTGTATCGTACATTTTGTTGCTTTTTAGATGAACAATTATTGTACCTTCATTCAAACTTTAAGAATTATTGTGTCTTTATTTGTGTTGAAAAACATTGTATCATTCAAAAGATTGTAGAAACTGATAATTAACATAAATACAAATTGATACCATAAAATAAACTGGTATAAAAAATATCAAAGGGGACAAACTTATAATCCTCATACATGAACTATTTCTTAGTGCGATTTGTGTACTAACGGGTAATAAGCAAGTGGCTAGACAAGCATGGTCTAACGGAACACCGAATGACCATTTACAACTATAGGACGAAATTTCATTTTAGACCTCAGAAAGAAACTTATTTCCACTTTAGGCCTCGTTCGAAACTATTTACAAAAATAGGTCTGGTTTTGCACAATACGAATTTGCGCAAGTGTACTTAATTTTTTTTTTATGCTTGCGCAAATATGGATTGCGCAAGCGTATTTTTAGAAATTTTTTTATGCTTGCGCATTTTAGAACACACAAGTATAAAATGTTACTATATATTAAAAGAGGCTTATTTTTATAATAAGTTTTGAACGAGGCCTGAAGTGGAAACAAGTTTTTTCTAGGGAAAATGAAATTTTGACCACAACTATAAATACAAATTTGTTTTTGTATAGTAAAGACTTGTTGTTTAAGTAATTAAACTGGCCAGGTACTTGTTTAGAATAAGAGAACAACAAAGTTTATAATGATTTGAAGCTAATCTTTGAGGTCCGCTTTTTATTAACATGGTGCGGTTTGTAAATGGCTGCAACTAGAATTCTCATGGTCATCATTGGAATGAGTTACAAGCTCTGACAAGTTTATGAACAAATACAAATAATTTTTGTCCTAAAATGTTGGACGCAATCCCTTTCTTTAGGATTTGTGCCTATTTATAGCATCATGAGGCTGATGTGGATTGATGACATGGCAAAATTGTTTGACAAGATGTTTTACACATGTCAAAATATGGTGATGATAATAGCTCAAGGAATTGGGGATGTGGTTAAGGTAGAGATGTGCTTGTTATTGATTTCTCCCATGTCTCCTACATGTCTTATTCAATGGTAGAGATAGCTTGCATATGTAAGTAGCAGTTACGATCGTAAGGTTGAAATGGTCTTTATATTATATTAGTATAAAACGTACGTATGTGCATGTAATATTCAGAGATATTTACATTTTAATTAATACAAAAAAGGAGTAGACAAATATGTGTTGTAAGTGTAAAGGTTTTGGTAGCCACAACACTTTTATTTCAAGTTGTTTTGTTCATGATATCGATGACAAATTGGTAGTAAAATTCTGTTGATGAATAGTCGGGAAGGAGATGGTAGTGAAGGTTGCAAAATGGTGGTGATGATCCGTTGATGTATATGGGCATTTTTGGAATTTCAAAAAGATACCATGGAAATCATGTTAATTGAATTCTCTTTATTAATAGTAGAGATATGAAAAAGGTAGACTGATGCCTTGTGGATGGTTGTGAGAGCATGATAAAGTTGATGTATTTGTCCCTAAGTATTTGAATTCATTCTTATTAGGATTGTAACAACCCTGGGATTTCGCATTTATTTGTTATCATCAAATTATTAATCTGTTGACTAATTGTTGTTGGAAGCTTTTAAACCGAGTTGAAATTCTTTTGCAAAATTTGGGTAAGTGTAGTTGAGCTTTGCAAATTTGAATCTCGGGTCATGTTTCTTATTTTGGTGTTGCATTATATTGAAGAGTTTAACTGTTCCCTCCTCTACCCATTTACATTTCGCAACCCCAAAACCTAAACCAATGAAGAAAATAAAATGGCGGCTCGATCTCCCTCATGTTCGCCCCTCAAAAATATGGTTTTGAGCTAATTCGTGGTCGCCGACTTCAAGTACTCGATTGCTTGGATCTGCGCGTCGAAAGAAAGGTGAGTGATTTAAACTTCGCTCACATCTAATTCGAACAGTGGTGGCATTTGATTATTTGTTTGATATTGATAAATTGCTTTGAGATATCATTGATTTCTTGATCCCCACGATGTTTATACTTTCCGATTTTAGACTTTCATATTTTGGGAAATTTCTTTTGATTCACGGCTTCGATTATTGAACGTTCGATCTTTTTGATTTTAAACAGTCGTTCCTATTTATTTCTGATACATTCCTATTATAATTCTTTGACTGTTTCTACTTGATTTATACATTTGATTTTTGAAATCGTTTTCTTTTACCACATCTCTGACTTTTGATCACGGCTTTGACATTCTGTGTTTATCCCGACTTCAATTCTGTGATTTCCATGCCTTGTCTTGATCACTGTTGATCTAAGGCATTGACTATGTTCATTGTTGATGATCGTCAATCTCGTTTCTGACCATCTGTCTTTGTTGATAACTAACTTGGTTTGATCTTTACTGCTGCACTTGTTTTGCTTTGTATTCTGTCTGGTTGCACTTGCTCGATGGTTCGATGCATTAGATTATGATCTTCATGTATTCACTTTGTCTTGTGCATTTTGCTGTAGTCTTGTATTGTATGACTTCTGACATCACTTCTGTTTCACCTATGTTGCATGCTGTTCATCTGGTTACTTGTAGCTGTGCACTTGTCAGTGTAGTCTTCATATATGTGCATTGATGTTTCACTGTTGTACTTGATCATATTGCTATTGAGTTCACCCCTGACCTGTACATGACTATTGTACTGCTCTCTTTTGATCATCATGTTTCCACTGTTTCACTTGAATATGTTCATTTGGTCATTGTTGCATATGTTCACTATGATACTGGTTCATTCATAAGTTGTACATCTCTGTTGAACATGGCTGTTTACCTTGACCATTTATTCACCTTGATGTATATGCAGTCTTCATTATTCATGTATCTGCATTTCATTTGCTTGTGCATTTTTGAACTGGTGCACTTGTGACCAGTTGCCTGTAGTCTTTACTATGTACACTTCTGTTGAGTACACCTCTGTTGCTACTGTGATCATTTGTGAGTCTGGGTTGATGTACTTGACCATGTTGCTGTGTACATGCACATTTCATTTTGTTGTAGTCGAAACTTTGAACTATTATATGTTTGAAGCTTCATTGATGTGGCCTTTTTGACACTGTTTGCATAGGCATATGAACTTGCTGTATGGTATGCATATATGGGTGGATTGACTTGAATTGCAATCGAGTCTGGTCCACTTGTTGTAGAATTGATTATTTGTTTTATGACTTCGTTTATTTCGACCTGTCTTAGTCCTTGAACATTTCTGAGTTGTTCCTTTTTACAGTGGTATTTGTTTTGGGCACAGTTTCCTTGTGCCTCTGTAGTGCACTTCATATTTGCATTGTTTCATTAGTGATGAACTATATATATATTCACTATCTCCTTGAACTTGTTTCATTAGTGATGTTCTGTACATCCACTATTCTCACTTGCTGTCGTCATTTGCATACGGCTGTTGCCTTGTTCTCTGGTCTTGGATCATGTAGTCTTGACTTTGAGTACTTATGTGTATGTGCACTTGCATCTGGTGCATGTGCTATGTTCATTTTAGTTGTACTTCTTTTTATTGTTTGGTCTGGATTTATGTTCTGGTTCAAGTATAAGCCAGTTTCATTTGTGTTGTTATCACACTTGAGTTGAACCCGATTTCGGGGGTTGACCTTGTAACGACCCGTAAATTTCGACCATTTAATTTGTTAATTTAAATTGATTTTTGTAATTTAATGTAGAAAGAAATGAAAATATTATAATTTATATTGGAGTGAACGCTAAATTAAAATGTAGCAATGGTAATTAAAACCTATTTATAGTAATTTGAATAAATTCAAATGTAGGACTTAGTTCTAAGTGTAAATTTATGGGTATGATAACAAATTTGTATAAATTACCTAATTAAATGGTCAATTAACTTATTAGAAATCAAACTCATTTAAATGGTATGTAATTTTAATGTGTTATTGATATAAACGTTACTTTAATGATTATTAATAAGAGGGAATTAGGCACAAGGACAAATTTAAAAAAAAAATTAGGCTGAAGGACACAAAGTTTCATTTTTGGGCTGAAGGACAAACTTTGAAAGAAAATTAGGCTGAAGGAAAATGCTAAATATAGTTAGCATTTTGTACAGTGCAAACATTGTACAAAATGCTAATTATAACTAGCATTATATCCAGTTTTACATTGTACAAAATGCTAGTTGTATTAGCATTGTCCTTCAGCCTAATTATCTTCCAAAGTTTGTCCTTCAGCCTAAAAATAAAACTTGTTGTCCTTCAGCCAAAAATTTTATGAAAATTTGTCCTTGTGCCTATTTTCCACATTAATAAAGTAACGCAAGAGTAAATGAAAACTTAATAAAAACATAAATTTATTTTAAGGAAACAAGAGATATATTGTGCAAATTGATGTATTAGTATAAATTAAATGGTAATTGGATAAATTAATATGATAAATGAGTTATTACAAGAGATTGAAATTTAAATAGAATGCTAATGAATGAATAGTGGAAAGGATTAAACAAGTGTATAAATTAATACGAGAAAGGAAAGTAATGAATTGATTATGTAATAAAAACACTGTAACGGTAATTGGAATAAATTAAGGAATATGTTAGTATAAGTTAAATATTAATAACTTGAAAGGAAATCCAACCAATTCAAGTTAAAGGTTACACTTGGTTATAAATATAATATAAGAGAACTCATAAATATTGAATAAATTTTGGACTAGTTTGAAATAAATGTTAATTGAGTAAAACCATTGTTATGTAAGTAATTACAATATTGGGGTGTAAATAATGAACCTCTAAAAGTGTAATTACGAGTCAATGACAAATATTTATTGTACGTTACTTATTTATGAGGTTGTTAAGTTAATTTGTAATCAATTAATTCACTAGGTTAGGGCAGTTAATGTGGAATAAATTGGTAAGTGAAGAATGTTGAATTCAAATAAGATGCAACCAAAGTAAAATTCCATTCATATTAGGATAATTGATGTGATACAAAGAAATGAGAATTGGAAAATAAATGTAATGAAATCTAAAATAATATTAACTATGTTAGTTAAGTAATAATTGATTCAATATTAAGTTGTAACCGAATAAAATCAAATTCGGAATTAATTTGCAATCAATTGGATTTATTGCAGCTGACATTTGAACACTGCAATTTATAGATTTATCAACTCTAAAATGGACATAAAGATTTGTTTAAATCATTGTAATTAATTGAGAAATATAAGGTGATAAAATTTGTGAGTTTAAAATTTAAAATTTGGAAGTTGATTTAATAATAAATTTTAATTTATTTAATTAATATAAAAATAGCAATTTTGGCCACTGACTCGGATTTCGACAAAACCAGTTTCATCGGATCCGTAACGATGAATTATAATAATGTTTCAAGTTTCGTAGCAATCGGACTTGTCGTTTGATCGTACGGACTCGAAACGCCTTGAAATTTATGCAATTGAAATCAATTGAAATCAATTTGGAAAATATTGTTTTTAGCATAACTTCTTCATACGATGGAATTTGAACCTGAAAGCTTTTCCATTGAATTTAAAATATTTTAAAACACCTATTTTGATATATGGGTTTACCCAATTTCGTTTCGGGGTCAGGACGGGCTTTTTGGACCACGTTGACGTTAGCGCGTACACCTGTTTTATCCACATATTCTATTTCCATTCTTCTCTATAAATATCCGGTTATAAACCCTAGCCTCCATCTATTCTCTTTTGTCTGTACGTACATCTCAACTCTCTCCTCCTCAATGACAGACAAACAAAATTGCAGATTCAATTCCAATTCAAAATCAAAGTCAAAAATTCAAACTTCTCAGAAAAATTCAGAAAAATTATATATCGAAGCTTTTGATGTACGCATCTCAAAACTGAAATTCGTTTTCCGATTCGATGCATCGTTTTTCCAGAATTTCTAGATCAATTGTCGGCCGTTCATCGCGCGTCGATGAACGTTGTCGGATCGTCAAATCATTTCTGGGTATTGTAGAGTGGACGATGGGGAGTACATTAGTGGTGTTCGTTCTGCGTTTCGACGGTTGGATCGGCCAGAAAAATTCAAGCTAGGGTGGCTTTTAATGGTGGCGGCTGCTCGTTTTGCCATGGTTTCAGTTGCGATGCACAAAGGAGAATTGATGTGGGTTTGAAGCCGCGATAGCCAGCGACGTAGGTGGCGCGACACGCGGTGGCACATGGCGTTGGGAGGCGGCGCGACTTCGAGTGCTGGCGACGTTCGTGTGTTCAAACGAAGTGTGCTTTAGAGTTTCCTGTAGCCGCGTGAAGCATAGTGATGATGACGTGGCATATAAATGGTGAGAATGTGTTCTTTTTCTTTTATTTTATAAATTGAATTTCAATCACAATTATCGATATATCTTTCACATACGATATCCTTTTTACGCGCGGTTTCTTTTGTTAGGATCGTATTGAAATTCCGGACTTAATGACACTGGTTTGGACGAATTCTGAGACGGTCAAATTTTTGGGTTTAAATTGAATTTAAATTCAATTTAAATTCAAAAGGTGAGTTTTTTAACCCACTCACAACTTCTAAGATTTCTTATGTTTGTTAAATTAAATTTTGATGTGATTTAAAATTTATCTATGATTGTTTGGGCATATATTTAATTATCATCTCAGTTAGATAGCATTTATTTAAATTAAATTGTTATTTAATTTTATTTTTGCATATAAATTGATAGTTAAATTTATTTATTATTGCATATAAACTGCCAGTTAAACAGTTATTAATTTTTATTGAATATAAACTATTCGTTGATGCCGGTTATATTTTATATGCTTTATATTGATGTTTTGTTTAAATTGGATGATGATTGTAATAAATGGTTGTTTATTGATATTTGGATGAATGGATGCTATATTTTATATTGTATAAACTGCAAGTTATTATGCATTTTTATTTTATTCAGGATTGCGGTTTGAAATGATATATAACCGTAATTTTATTTTAAATTGCGGATTGAAATGATAAATATTCGTATCACTTGACCATATGATAGAAAATTATATACAGGCACCGTGGTCTATATATAAAATATTTTAAGGGATTTTCTATGGTTTGGAAAGAATATACGGTTTAATAAATATTAAATATTGATATTATATAAATATTATTTTATATATGGTTAAATTCTAAAATTTAAGCTATGTATGACTTGATGATGTTTTAAGTTTGATTTACGAATATTTCAAGTTTGAGCTTTATTTAAGTGATATTGAATTTATTAAATAAATATTTCTAAACTAAATAATAGTAAATTAAATTAAGGTATATATAAGATTATCATATTTGGTTGGGAATTTTGGAATATTTAAAGACTTGAAATATATCAAAATTGAAATGTTTTATTGAAATTAAGGTATTATTGTTTTTCAAAATATTTGTTTTCGAAATTGTTATAACTTTGAAAGTAATATGGTTTGGAAAATGAATTTATTTGAAATAGAATTTATTTAAGAATTATCTGTGAATATATGGATTTGAAACCTATTGAAATTGAAAATTTTGAAATATGACTTCAAAATGTGGTTTGGGTTTAAGATGATTTAAAAGAATATTTCAAGTTATCTAAATTTGAGAAAGATTAGTGATTGGAAATTTGGTTTTATTTAAATGAGATATTATTGAATTGTTTTGGAAATGGAAATGATATATTATTGAATTGGGTTTTGAAATGGAAATAATACATTGATAATTTGGGTTTGAAATAGTAATAATATTTTGGTTTAAAGTATATACTATTTTGAAGTAAAGGATATGTTTTGAAATGGCAAAAAATATTTTGGTTTTAAAGTATATACTATTTTATAGTAAAGGATATGTTTTGAAATGGCAAAAATATTTTGGTTTTAAAGTATATACTATTTTGTAGTAAAGGATATGTTTTGAAAGGGGAGTGATTGTGTTTTTAAAAGTATATATATTTGTAAATGACTACGGTGTTATAATAACGATTGGTTGTTAAAGAGACCGGGATCGGATATGGACATACTCTCTGTCGATACCGAAAACCACTTTGACAACCGTGTACGCGATGGAGATTCCAGAATGAAGTAGGATGGTGGCGACGTTCTTAAGATATGTTACGTGGACCCAACTCCCGTGAGTTGGCATAAGGTGGCTAAAACAGGAGCGATCTCGGACCAGTGAGGTAGCACCTCTTCTCGGACACATTTCTTCGATATTATACTCTTACTTGTGATTTGACTAGATGGCCATCCTCCGATTTGGGAATGTTGTTCGAGGTGGAACGGTAGTGGCTGCTATGCGTATCCATCAGTCCGTGTGCGTAATTGGTATATCTACCCTGGCATTGCCTTGTGTGCCGTGTCACCTACCATATCGAGCTTTACTACGATTATGATTTTAAGATCCGACCGCGTTAAGGTTCTCCATCCCCTTAACGCTATTTTCTATATGATTATACTTTACTGATTAGACACTGCTGTATATAGCGTATATTACTATATAGTAAATAGTTTAACGGATCCTTAAGAGATGTGAATCCCGAACATTTCTTAAGTTACTGCACTCACGTTAGACACTGGATAGGAGATGTCAAACCCCGTAAACATCTCTGACGCCGTTTACACTCATATTTATTTCATTGATTTAACTTACATAAGATTTTTTTTAGTTCTGACTCGAGTGTTTTGTCTTTTCAATTCGCTCGGGTCAGCCTGAGCATTTCAGGATTTGAAGGCCCTATTTCTGAAGGACGAAGACGAAGATTTTATTATTACTATTTGTTATATATTCCACTACACCATTGTATTCCGGTGCATTAATTATCATTCTCTGTTATGTGTAACTCTGATATGTATTGTATAAGTATAATCAAATGTTTTGTAAAACAGCTTCATGAACTGTTATTTGATTATTATATTTTATCGTTCCGCTGCAAGATTCTATTTTGTTTCTTTTATTTCTCCACTTTTTCTTATTTACCCCATAACAATCCACCCTTCTGTATGGTTTAAGTTGGCATGTGTGTCTGCTTAAGCATACAAAAAGGTGGGATGTTACAGTTGGTATCAGAGCTTTGGTTTAGCGATAAACCTTGGCTTTGTGGGGTCTGACTCTTTATTAATAGGGTAGTAATACCCTATGGGAGTCGCTGAGTGTATATATATGAGAGAGCGTATTTGTTAGTGTTATAAAAAGTTTTTAATATTGTGTTAATCTGTTCCGTTTTGTATTTATAAATTCTGGTTGGTGCATAGGACGCTATGACATCAATAGGGATTTCTAAACACTTACTAGGACAGATCGACACAATATTTGTTTTAAAATATAGGTGAATGAAATAATTTTGCCTATTATATTTTCTATATATAAAATAAAATTTTATAAATGATATATATATTTGGTTGCTATATATTGGTTGTTAGGTAATGAAATTTATAAATAATAGTTGAAATAAGATTGAAAATAAAATAAATCAAATTGGAAATTTTTGAACTTAAGTTCCGGGATTTTGGAAAAATTTTCTTTTGAAGGGTTTTGGAATATAATAATAATATTATTTAGAAGTATTTTCTGATATAAATATTTCAACATAATTTGAAAGAATTGTTTTAAAGAAAATTTTGAAAAGAGATAAGTTCTGTACTCCCCTCTCTGTCGCTGGAAAATAATTTCGGTGATGAGTGCACGCATCATCGACATTCATTTTCGAGTTTCGAAGAGGGAAGGCCACTGTAGTAGTTTTACTGCAGATTTATTTTGATAAACAAATATAAATTTTAAATTGTTTTAAATATAATTAGAGACATATGTTGCAAGTATATACATCTATCTATTAATTTAAAATGATTTTTAAATAAAATCCGGTATTTAGTTCTTTAGTTTCCGTTAATTAATAGTTTCAATTATGTTACTGAAATGAAATATAAGTAATTAATAATTGGAACCTTTAATGAAATATGAAATTTAATGCTAAGTTATAAATGAGTTTAAAAGAAAGTTGAAATGTGTAACTTAAAAACTAAAGAAAAAGTATTGAACAATGACTTAATTGAAAGAAATGTGATAAACTTGTATAACTTTTAATTACATCCTTAAAAGCATATGTAACTTACCAAATATTAAAGGTTGAAGTGTTTAAATTGTAATAGAATATTATACAAGTAAAAATTTGAAATAATGAAAGTATTCAATGAAATTGCTGTTAAATGGGAATTTAATGTTATAAGCTTAAGTATAATTGAAATTTTACCAAGTAAATATAATTAAAGGTAAGTATGACAAATAGATGATTATAAAATTAAGTAATTAAAGTGCAAATAGATGAGGTCATACAATTATAATTGAATGTAATATAAATAGAGAAATTGTAAACTGAAAGGGTTAAAGTAATTTCTAAATAGAAGTTGGAAGAAATACAATGAAAATAAAAAGATAAACCGTTATATGAATAAAAAGAATCAAACAACAAACGTATGAATGGAATGAATAAGAATAGACTAAAACTATTGCTGAAATTGTTGTTTGTCGTGGTTGTGGTTGTTGGGTAAGGAAACTTTAATTTTGTTGGGATGGATGAAAAATCCATTGTGTTTAATCTGAGACTGTTGAGTAAATGATGCACTCGATGGTTTATTCTTCATTCCGTACAATTTAAAAGTTCTGAAATCGAACAACTATTTGTTTGTTGATTGAATGGTTGTTTGTATTTGTGTGTGTATGCTATTTGTGAAATTGATGGTTGTTGTATTGATTTGTTGTTAGTGATTGAAACCACTTAAATATTTCACTTTATATAAATTGTTAACCCTTTGGATTTAATAAGTGAAATGCAGGTTATGGAAGCAATTGCTACTGCTTTTAGTTTCATAATTAAGCGTTGTTTGCCCGACAAATAGGTACGTTCTCGGATTACGGTTTTATAGCGCCATTTTATATATTCTCCCGTATTGGGATATAATATTTTGGATACTATATATGATATTTTGTTGTATTTGATATTACATTTTCTCTCGAGTCTCTCCGTACAAAGGAGACTCTGCCGAAATTTTCCGTAAAATTTTGGCTTAGAAATATTTTGAAATGTTTTCCAAACTTTATTTATTTAAGTATAAAAAAGAGTTAATGATTATAAAATGGGTATATTTTATTTAAAGTAATAACTTTTGTAAATTATTTTTTATAAAGTTAATATTTTGAATAGGATGTATGGTTTATTTAATTCTTCTTTTCCCTTCTTTTTCTTTTCGGGGACGAAAAGTTTTGAGTGGGGGAAAGTGTAACGACCCGTAAATTTCGACCATTTAATTTGTTAATTTAAATTGATTTTTGTAATTTAATGTAGAAAGAAATGAAAATATTATAATTTATATTGGAGTGAACGCTAAATTAAAATGTAGCAATGGTAATTAAAACCTATTTATAGTAATTTGAATAAATTCAAATGTAGGACTTAGTTCTAAGTGTAAATTTATGGGTATGATAACAAATTTGTATAAATTACCTAATTAAATGGTCAATTAACTTATTAGAAATCAAACTCATTTAAATGGTATGTAATTTTAATGTGTTATTGATATAAACGTTACTTTAATGATTATTAATAAAGTAACGCAAGAGTAAATGAAAACTTAATAAAAACATAAATTTATTTTAAGGAAACAAGAGATATATTGTGCAAATTGATGTATTAGTATAAATTAAATGGTAATTGGATAAATTAATATGATAAATGAGTTATTACAAGAGATTGAAATTTAAATAGAATGCTAATGAATGAATAGTGGAAAGGATTAAACAAGTGTATAAATTAATACGAGAAAGGAAAGTAATGAATTGATTATGTAATAAAAACACTGTAACGGTAATTGGAATAAATTAAGGAATATGTTAGTATAAGTTAAATATTAATAACTTGAAAGGAAATCCAACCAATTCAAGTTAAAGGTTACACTTGGTTATAAATATAATATAAGAGAACTCATAAATATTGAATAAATTTTGGACTAGTTTGAAATAAATGTTAATTGAGTAAAACCATTGTTATGTAAGTAATTACAATATTGGGGTGTAAATAATGAAACTCTAAAAGTGTAATTACGAGTCAATGACAAATATTTATTGTACGTTACTTATTTATGAGGTTGTTAAGTTAATTTGTAATCAATTAATTCACTAGGTTAGGGCAGTTAATGTGGAATAAATTGGTAAGTGAAGAATGTTGAATTCAAATAAGATGCAACCAAAGTAAAATTCCATTCATATTAGGATAATTGATGTGATACAAAGAAATGAGAATTGGAAAATAAATGTAATGAAATCTAAAATAATATTAACTATGTTAGTTAAGTAATAATTGATTCAATATTAAGTTGTAACCGAATAAAATCAAATTCGGAATTAATTTGCAATCAATTGGATTTATTGCAGCTGACATTTGAACACTGCAATTTATAGATTTATCAACTCTAAAATGGACATAAAGATTTGTTTAAATCATTGTAATTAATTGAGAAATATAAGGTGATAAAATTTGTGAGTTTAAAATTTAAAATTTGGAAGTTGATTTAATAATAAATTTTAATTTATTTAATTAATATAAAAATAGCAATTTTGGCCACTGACTCGGATTTCGACGAAACCAGTTTCATCGGATCCGTAACGATGAATTATAATAATGTTTCAAGTTTCGTAGCAATCGGACTTGTCGTTTGATCGTACGGACTCGAAACGCCTTGAAATTTATGCAATTGAAATCAATTGAAATCAATTTGGAAAATATTGTTTTTAGCATAACTTCTTCATACGATGGAATTTGAACCTGAAAGCTTTTCCATTGAATTTAAAATATTTTAAAACACCTATTTTGATATATGGGTTTACCCAATTTCGTTTCGGGGTCAGGACGGGCTTTTTGGACCACGTTGACGTTAGTGCGTACACCTGTTTTATCCACATATTCTATTTCCATCCTTCTCTATAAATATCCGGTTATAAACCCTAGCCTCCATCTATTCTCTTTTGTCTGTACGTACATCTCAACTCTCTCCTCCTCAATGACAGACAGACAAAATTGCAGATCCAATTTCAATTCAAAATCAAAGTCAAAAATTCAAACTTCTCAGAAAAATTCAGAAAAATTATATATCGAAGCTTTTGATGTACGCATCTCAAAACTGAAATTCGTTTTCCGATTCGATGCATCGTTTTTCCAGAATTTCTAGATCAATTGTCGGCCGTTCATCGCGCGTCGATGAACGTTGTCGGATCGTCAAATCATTTCTGGGTATTGTAGAGTGGACGATGGGGAGTACATTAGTGGTGTTCGTTCTGCGTTTCGACGGTTGGATCAGCCAGAAAAATTCAAGCTAGGGTGGCTTTTAATGGTGGCGGCTGCTCGTTTTGCCACGGTTTCACTTGCGATGCACAAAGGAGAATTGATGTGGGTTTGAAGCCGCGATAGCCAGCGACGTAGGTGGCGCGACACGCGGTGGCACGTGGCGTTGGGAGGCGGCGCGACTTCGAGTGCTGGCGACGTTCGTGTGTTCAAACGAAGTGTGCTTTAGAGTTTCCTGTAGCCGCGTGAAGCATAGTGATGATGACGTGGCATATAAATGGTGAGAATGTGTTCCTTTTATTTTATAAATTGAATTTCAATCACAATTATCGATATATCTTTCACATACGATATCCGTTTTACGCGCGGTTTCTTTTGTTAGGATCGTATTGAAATTCCGGACTTAATGACGCTGGTTTGGATGAATTCTGAGACGGTCAAATTTTTGGGTTTAAATTGAATTTAAATTCAATTTAAATTCAAAAGGTGAGTTTTTTAACCCACTCACAACTTCTAAGATTTCTTATGTTTGTTAAATTAAATTTTGATGTGATTTAAAATTTATCTATGATTGTTTGGGCATATATTTAATTATCATCTCAGTTAGATAGCATTTATTTAAATTAAATTGTTATTTAATTTTATTTTTGCATATAAATTGATAGTTAAATTTATTTATTATTGCATATAAACTGCCAGTTAAACAGTTATTAATTTTTATTAAATATAAACTATTCGTTGATGCCGGTTATATTTTATATGCTTTATATTGATGTTTTGTTTAAATTGGATGATGATTGTAATAAATGGTTGTTTATTGATATTTGGATGAATGGATGCTATATTTTATATTGTATAAACTGCAAGTTATTATGCATTTTTATTTTATTCAGGATTGCGGTTTGAAATGATATATAACCGTAATTTTATTTTAAATTGCGGATTGAAATGATAAATATTCGTATCACTTGACCATATGATAGAAAATTATATACAGGCACCGTGGTCTATATATAAAATATTTTAAGGGATTTTCTATGGTTTGGAAAGAAATATACGGTTTAATAAATATTAAATATTGATATTATATAAATATTATTTTATATATGGTTAAATTCTAAAATTTAAGCTATGTATGACTTGATGATGTTTTAAGTTTGATTTACGAATATTTCAAGTTTGAGCTTTATTTAAGTGATATTGAATTTATTAAATAAATATTTCTAAACTAAATAATAGTAAATTGAATTAAGGTATATATAAGATTATCATATTTGGTTGGGAATTTTGGAATATTTAAAGACTTGAAATATATCAAAATTGAAATGTTTTATTGAAATTAAGGTATTATTGTTTTTCAAAATATTTGTTTTCGAAATTGTTATAACTTTGAAAGTAATATGGTTTGGAAAATGAATTTATTTGAAATAGAATTTATTTAAGAATTATCTGTGAATATATGGATTTGAAACCTATTGAAATTGAAAATTTTGAAATATGACTTCAAAATGTGGTTTGGGTTTAAGATGATTTAAAAGAATATTTCAAGTTATCTAAATTTGAGAAAGATTAGTGATTGGAAATTTGGTTTTATTTAAATGAGATATTATTGAATTGTTTTGGAAATGGAAATGATATATTATTGAATTGGGTTTTGAAATGGAAATAATACATTGATAATTTGGGTTTGAAATAGTAATAATATTTTGGTTTAAAGTATATACTATTTTGAAGTAAAGGATATGTTTTGAAATGGCAAAAAATATTTTGGTTTTAAAGTATATACTATTTTATAGTAAAGGATATGTTTTGAAATGGCAAAAATATTTTGGTTTTAAAGTATATACTATTTTGTAGTAAAGGATATGTTTTGAAAGGGGAGTGATTGTGTTTTTAAAAGTATATATATTTGTAAATGACTACGGTGTTATAATAACGATTGGTTGTTAAAGAGACCGGGATCGGATATGGACATACTCTCTGTCGATACCGAAAACCACTTTGACAACCGTGTACGCGGTGGAGATTCCAGAATGAAGTAGGATGGTGGCGACGTTCTTAAGATATGTTACGTGGACCCAACTCCCATGAGTTGGCATAAGGTGGCTAAAACAGGAGCGATCTCGGACCAGTGAGGTAGCACCTCTTCTCGGACACATTTCTTCGATATTATACTCTTACCTGTGATTTGACTAGATGGCCATCCTCCGATTTGGGAATGTTGTTCGAGGTGGAACGGTAGTGGCTGCTATGCGTATCCATCAGTCCGTGTGCGTAATTGGTATATCTACCCTGGCATTGCCTTGTGTGCCGTGTCACCTACCATATCGAGCTTTACTACGATTATGATTTTAAGATCCGACCGCGTTAAGGTTCTCCATCCCCCTAACGCTATTTTCTATATGATTATACTTTACTGATTAGACACTGCTGTATATAGCGTATATTACTATATAGTAAATAGTTTAACGGATCCTTAAGAGATGTGAATCCCGAACATTTCTTAAGTTACTGCACTCACGTTAGACACTGGATAGGAGATGTCAAACCCCGTAAACATCTCTGACGCCGTTTACACTCATATTTATTTCATTGATTTAACTTACATAAGATTTTTTTTAGTTCTGACTCGAGTGTTTTGTCTTTTCAATTCGCTCGGGTCAGCCTGAGCATTTCAGGATTTGAAGGCCCTATTTCTGAAGGACGAAGACGAAGATTTTATTATTACTATTTGTTATATATTCCACTACACCATTGTATTCCGGTGCATTAATTATCATTCTCTGTTATGTGTAACTCTGATATGTATTGTATAAGTATAATCAAATGTTTTGTAAAACAGCTTCATGAACTGTTATTTGATTATTATATTTTATCGTTCCGCTGCAAGATTCTATTTTGTTTCTTTTATTTCTCCACTTTTTCTTATTTACCCCATAACAAGCCACCCTTCTGTATGGTTTAAGTTGGCATGTGTGTCTGCTTAAGCATACAAAAAGGTGGGATGTTACAGACCTTGTGATCATTTGTGACTTTCACTGAGCTTTTGTGTATCTCATGCGATAATGGCGAGGCAGTACACGCGTGCGTGTACTACAGCCCTATCAGATTTGACAGTTTAAATTGATGTTTCGATTTGTTTAATTGTTTTGTTGGTTAAATTCAACATTTTAAAGTTGTATTTTGATTTGGATTGTTGATTTGTTGTTTAACACTGTTTAGTGTTATATTTGCCGTTATCCGATTTTCTTATCGAGAAGTTGGATATACGAGATTTCGATTGCTGTCGTCTATTTGATATTGATTATTATTGCTTTTGTGCATTAATAACTGAGTTTGAATTAGACTGACCCGTGTATTATTTTCTTTTGAATGTAATACTTGGGTCAGACCCGAGTTATTTCAGGTTGTAGATTTCCTGCTTTGAGTTGCTGTTTGGGCTATGAAGACTTTTTGTATCTTCTGAAGTAGTTTTCGTCGTTTTGTAGAAGTCGTGTCATTGTATAGGATGATATGTATTCATGTATATTAGTTGATAATGTACTTGTATATATAACTTCCAGAGTCGACAGTTGTAGTTGTATCATATGTATTGTGTCAACTATATTGTAACTGATATCAGTTATATATATATATATGAGACTTTTGTTTTATCTGTGTTCCGCATTTATATTATCTGTGTTATTATTACATCTAATGTCCTAAACTATTATGAACCATCGTAGTTTGTTTTATACTGATAATTGGGTATGTCGATGGGAGTAAATAAATAAGATGAAAAATTAAAAGTATATACCACTCCTATCGAGGTAACCAATATTAGCGTAAGGCCAACTACGGATGGCCGCTCCTATCCAGCCTTATTCTTCATAATAATAGACAGTATTTCTTTTAATACTCTTTGTTATTATGAGCATAGAGGTGGGGCGTCACAAGGATTATCTCAATGATCCCTACAAAATTAGATTTGAGAAAAGATAAGAAGTGAAGATAATAATAGACAGTTAATTTCCTTCAAACAACCTTTATTAATTAATCCAAAAGATTAGAAAAAAAGCCTTATAATTGATAAGAAATCTCAATCCTCAAAACCCTAATATAAAACTCATTTCACCACACCCTTATAGTGAACCATATATATGCCTATTTATAACAGCTTTGATAAAATGTCTTCTTTAATCAGCTGATTAAGTAAATAATTAATTATTGCCACCTCACAAAATAAATGCTTCACATGTAGATAATTCTCTACCTTCTTTAATGCAATAAAAATGCAGTTAATATTCTTCAATCACTCTCCAAAATTTAAAAAATCTAAAAATAGCCGATATATTTGACTCACAATTCCATCTTGACTCATAATATCTCCAAAATCTATTTTAATTTGGAAATAATGCATCATCGAATCTCCACCTTTATACCGCATTTTTGTTTGCATCAAGAACGGGACAAACACCCAATCGGTTAGTGAGTAACAACTGCAGAAATTGAGAAATGAAAACAAGATAAGAGTACACGAGATTTATAGCGGTTCAGCCAAAATCAATAGTCTATGTCCACCGTCAACTTTGTTAAGAATTCTCTCTTTCTTTTCCAAGGATGATCTATAACTCGGTTGCCTACCACTTGGGTAAGGATTCGACAGAGTTTCAGGGTAAAATCAGGTAATAAGGAAAATTTAGAAAAAGGAGAGCCCTTTCATGATCATTCGTCCTCATATTTATAAATAAAGATCATCGAAAAGGGCTCCAAGGCTTTCTCAACCATGTTCTCTACATCGTGCATGAATTCCTTGCAAAAGATCTTAAGTAAAACATAAAAAGTTACAACTCGGTACCAAGTTGTGCATAACTCGACATCGAGTTGTATGACATCGGTTTTCTTGTGCATTCATCCTTCTTTACCTTCCATTCCTTGATCAAGCTTGCAGATTCACTACTCTTTATACCATAACTCGGCACCGAGTTATAAAGGTAGGGACTAAGTTGTAATACTTAGTCCAATTTTGGCTATTTCCTTCGTAATTCTCCAATTTTCCATTTCATGGTGTTTTCCAAGTCTCTTGATATATTTTTTATCATTCTTTAATCCAATTCATCCGTTCGAATCTGTTCGGAGACTGTGAAAAGTTTGCCGGTAACATTTTTCCTCAAAGTGTGCCTTGTGAAAATAATGTATGCTTACTCAAGGAAAAATATCGAGACTGGGAAATTGTCATCAGTTGCACGCTTTGGCCATCTACAGGGCTATTGATGGTGAATCATCCCATTCCTTTAGATTCACCTGCATATCAAAGCTTGTTTTGGACCCGTCATGGCTAAGGACTCAAGTCCTTGCTTAATTTCTAGTCATAAATCATAATCATTCCATATTCCCTCAAAATGTAATATATCACCTATCGTAAATCAAGGTCATCCAGCGTCCGCTTGAGATTAAATCATCATATATCAGTATTTATATCTTCACGTGTTCTCCTAAGATTTCACCATCCTGGATAAATTATATTTCAGGTAATCATGAATCATTAATCATAGAACTGCATTGCCGTCGATTGGAAAATCACTTATGAATAATCTAGTGTTACCTAACATTCCATCATAAATAAGCCCAATTGAATCAAGCTAGTGACATAATCAAGTAATCATTATCAAATATTCTTGATATCAAAGGGAGTTCAAATCCTAAAGTTTAATTTTTAATCACTCTAGATCACATAATTAAATATCTAGATTGAGCGCAATTTTCTCACCGACGAGGGCACCTAATATCCAAGCGCACCCATTCGCTCACTCTCCGGTGAGGGGACTCATTATCCCATACAAGTCCATTCCCTTGTTCCCCAACAAGGGGACTTACACTTCATGGTTCATCGCCCCATATCTCCAGTCTGGGAACCATTTTCTATCGGTTTATATATCAGTTTAAAGAATAACAATATTCCGTTGGTATCCCGTAATAATATCAATATCAACCATCGTGTTCGAATTATTTTCAAGTCCAAATATCCACCATTTAATCATAGATTTCTAATCAAACGCATCAAGCAAAAATCAAAAAGTCTACTCTCTTTAAATATTTTCTCGAATCTTAACCCAGAGCATGCCTTCGGACCAATCGAGATCCCTTACATGTGTAAGTACCCAAGAGGTAGTCCCTTATATCTTATTAAAGCATAGTCAGAATGTATGAAATAAATCCAACATTAATCCATCCCAATCATAGGATTATGATACCGGATCCAGATCCAGGACTGCGACTAAGTATACTCGCAACAGGTGGTGGTCGCTCTTATGGAACCATTGTGGGTTGATCCTTCAAATACTGCTGAACCCAATTACTATGAACTCATTCCTCTATCAAGTCACATAGATGTCTACATTCATTCGTCTTATGCCTATCCATCTCATGGAATAGGCAAAACTTTCTAGACCTCCTCTCCAATTTCATAGGCTCTCTTTTCATGGGTTTTCTAAGGGAATCTGCCCTCACGTATCAAGGTAGATCCTCTATGGGGTCTATGTTAATTCAGTGTAAGAGGAAAACTTCGGTTCCCTCTTCATTCACTTCGATCCTTCGAAGCCATCATCGACCTTTCCCTTCCCTTTATCCTTTATATTCCCGTCTTGGACGACCCTCATCCTCCAGTGTTGACTCTAGCACTTTCAGCTTCAATGCCCTTTTAGCATAGATATCTTTCAACTTTGTAATAGAAATCCAAAAGATCCTTTGGCGGATCTCACTCCAAAGGAATCCTAAAATCAGTTTTACTAGAACCTCCAGAAAACATCGCCATCGGGACTATAAACGGGTTTGGTTTTGTACTGCAGTGGCTGCTACATTAACTCTAGTCAAATAACTCCACAAGGTCTCTCCTCCCATCTGCTCCACATTCGATAGTGTCATCACATTCCTTGGTCGTGCTACATGAACTCTAAACGTTCATAAACTTCTTTACAATCCATTCCACATGTTGATGGACCCATTCTCCAACAGACGAAACCACATCACTGTTAAATCTACCAAGTACAATTAAAAACACCATCCCATCACTTCATTTAAAGCACCCAACACTCCCAAATGTTGGATATATCTCATCGGATGCACTGTTGGATCCATCGTCCGACTAAAAGATAGGTAGTTTGTAATCTGGTGGATTCCTAATGTATCAGATATTTGGGGTGAAAGGGTTTATGTTCACATCTTCCAAACACCAATCCAGAGCTCCACTCGGAGTACTTGTCTTACCAAGTCCACTAGGTGACCATACTGATTTGGTTGAAATCTTTGAGGCTCCATTTGCCTCTGATTCGGTTCTTCATTGTGCCCCTCGTTCCTATGGTGATATTCTAGTTCTAACCCTTGAGGTTGTATGTTTGCATTCCGATCTCCATTCCATGGCTCAACACCATCCTTTTGACGTGCTGCACCTTGTCCGACATTCAACCCCTCCACGCCCTTATGGACCATAATGGTCGGTACCGAATTGTCTTTACAAGTCAGTACCGAGTTGTGTTGTCTCCAAGGGGTATGAGCTACTTTGATCTGCTCTATTACCTTTCATATCTGCATTGCCTTCCAACCTTTGACTTTGATTTCCAGCAACTCCAGCTATCCTTTGTTGCTTTATCCTTCGGAACAACCCATTTATCGTTTCCTCTTGTAGAGCCATCAATCTCTCTTGCATTATTGTCATCATCCTTTGCAACTCTTTTCTTGACATGTAGATAGAAAGTGGGTTTGAATATAACGACACCTCTTGACTGCCCCATGCCCTTTTTGATTTCCTCCAGTAATATCACTTATATTTAAGCCTCTACTTCTTTATCTCATAATTCCGAAGAGGGTGTTTTTCATGAGAGGGAAGGCATGTTCGGCAAGTCTGCTGAAGAGAATCATGAGGGAAAAGATGTCGCGACCGAAGCCAGTTGCCCGGATAGAATGCCTCCGATTCTGAAAGAAGAGGAAGAGGAGCTTAATCAAAGAGAAGGCAAAGCCGCGATAGACATAGAAATGGAGGAGGGTGAGATTGGGAGCAGTAGCGATGAGTCCTCTAGTGACGACGATGATTTCTATGTAGAATTCGATGATGAAGATTCTGAATCATGCGATGAGACTTTGAGGATGAGTCCCGTTGTTTCGAGCTCGCCTCTTCCAGACATGAGTGGTAAAGATGATGCTCCAGAAGTCAGACAACGTCGAGATTCTCCGATTAAAGATGTTGGCATAGACTTTGTTGATTTGAGTAATTTTTACATCGATTGACGCGCTCATGGGGGAAGACTTCAAATTTGAGGAGGTATCTCCTTGTCCGAGCCATGTTGCGCCAGATGTTAGTCCGATTCCTTCCACGACGTCTGCCTGATCTGGTTTGTGATGTCGTTTTAGGGTCTCTCCCAAACACATTACACGTTTCACTAGGGTTACACTCACTTACACATATTTTTCATGCTTTTTAAGGTTATTTAAATGATAATGGATTTATTAAGTGAATATTTCAAACTAAATAATAATGAAGTTAAAATAAGATATATATGAAATTATCAATTTAGTTTTGAAAGTGCTATATTTGAAAAAATATATATTTGGAATGGAAATTATATTTTGGTTTTGAAGTATAAATTATTTTGAAATGACCATGGTGCTATAATGATATTTGGTTGTTAATAGCGTATATTTCTACATAGTAGACAGTTCCACGGATCCTTAGAGGATGGTTATCCCAAACATCCTTTAAGTTACTTGTATTTCAATTGATGTTTCACTTGAGTTGGATTTATTGATATAAGAATGTTAATCCTGACTCGAGTGTTTTGTGTTTTGCTTTACGCTTGGATCAGACTGAGTGATACATCATTTGAGACTCACCTTTGAAGTTTGGAGCTTCAGTTGGAGATCCAACTATCGATTCAGCTTCCAGCTTTTCCAGTTGATTTGTTTAGAGATGTCATCAGTCTGTATTTGAGATATTATGTTGTATTTTATTTCAAACTTTGTTGTTTATATAGTAGCTTCATGAACTACTATTTATTAATCTATTCCGCTGCATTCTGTTATAATACTCTGTGTCTGTGATTCTGTGATTATTTTATTTACTGTATATGCTGAGTTTAGCCAAATTTTAAATTAACAATATGATATTTTGAGCAATTCAAGTCCGACATGTGCGGATGCAAATGGCACGAAATACCCGGTCGTTACAGTTCTGCTTCTCCACGCCAGCGCACCAACGTCGCCTCTTCTCCATTGCCGCGCTATAGCCCCATGCTCGCGCACACATAGTTATACTCCTCCACGTCATTGAACAATCAATTTTCGCTATCTAGATTTATTGTAGAGCTGTTATTTGCCTTGTTTCACCGCTGTTTGGAAATTACAACAGCTCTTCGGCTTTGTCGCTATTACGTTTGTTCGATCCGTGCTTATTCGTGTTTGTCTACATCTTATTCTCGTTGTTTTCATAGCCACGAAAGGTGAGTGATCACTCACGATTGACATTCATATGTTTAGTAAATTTATTCCACATGAAATGACGATTGAAACGTGTTGTTAAATTTGAATTGGTTAGTTATTAAATCGTTGAGCATGACATGTTATTATTTAAATTTGTTCAGCAATGTAAATAGACATATGACACCAATAACATGTTAATATATATATTATATTTAAATTGTTAATTATGATACATGTTTATCATTGAGATGTTATGTAATTTTATGTTTTTATTCTATTGTTCTCACACTACAAGCTCCTTGTTAGTTAGGAAAATCACTATGGGTTGAAATGACACATACCCGAATGATCTTATAAACTAGGGAAAAATCGTTATGGGTTGAAATGATAAACCCAAGCGATTTTACTGATTTTAAATTTTGGGATTGCGGGTTGAAATGATATATACCCGTAAAAATTAAATTATTGCGGGTTGAAATGATAAATATCCATATCACTTGACCATAGGATAGAAAACTATATATTGACACCGTTGGTCTATTTTAAAATGATTTCCAAAAATTTTGAAAAAATATGTGTGTTTTAATAAATATTGATTTTTAAATATAATATAAATATTTTATTTTAACATGTGTGTAAAATTTAGATTTTTAAATTATATGTTTGGAAATTTTAAGATTTTAAGTCAAGTTTGGAAAAATGTAAATTATATGGTTTTACTTATAACTTTATTATTTTTAGATTATATAAAATTAGATTTAATATAAAATAAAATGTATTTAATAAATAATATTTAATTTAATAAAATTTAATTTAATTAATATATATATATAAAATATGTTTTAAAATATTTATTTAAAATTTATGTTAATATTATAGGAATAGATTTTTGTAAGAACTTTAATAAATAAAGGTTGGAAAAATAAATTAAAGTAGACTTGTAATTTAATTTGTTAAGAATTGAATTTAAATAAGAATTAATTTGAACTTATTGATTTTGAGATTTAAAGGACATGATTTTATAATTTGATTTGATTAAAGGTGATTAAGTGAATATTTTCAAAATTAAAAAAAATTGAAGTTGAATATTTAATTTTGATTTAAAATTTGTAATTTGGGACTTTATTTAAATGTTTATAAAAGTGATTTTATAAAATGACCACTATGTAAAATAACCGTTTGGTTGTTAAAGAGACCGAGATCGGATGTTGTCGTACTCTCTACCAATACCGAAAACCACTTTAACAACTGTGCACGTGGTGGAGAATCCAGAATAAAGTAGAATGGTTTGGCGAACGCTACTATATGAGGTATTGTTCGTCGGCCAAATTCTGTCGAATTAGAAAATTAGCCGAACGAATTAAAAATAAAATATACCGTAAGCGCACGGCGTACAATTCTAGTACGTAGTGAGTACGGGTCGATCCATAGGGAATTGTTGATTTTAAAAATCTATTCAATCAAATTAAACCAAAGTCGAGAGAAGATCGTTAAGCTAGAAAATGAGAAAACTAAAAAAAAGAAAATGATAAAAATATGAGAGTTAAATGACAATTTAGTGATAATTCCACACTCTAGATCATATAGTTCTACAAATTATGAAATTATGATCTCTTTTTTTGTCATTAGTTAGTTTAATTGATGTGTTTATCATAAGTATAGCCTGTTTGTGCTATTAATTAGCCCAACATAAGCCATCAAAATTTAACACACCCCTTAAACCACTTACTAATTCTCACGAAAAATGACAACAAAGTTGAAAGTAAATTCTATTTTAAGCATGGCCTATTAACTGTGAATTAGAAATATAGACCATCAAATTTTAATTTCAACATTCACTTAATTACCATCATCATATGCAGATGAAGTGGTAATTTGTGTTAGTGATTGTTTAAGCATAGCCTATTTGGTGTCATCAATATAGGCTATCAAATTCAAAGCAAAAACTAGTTAACCACTTCAAGCATTCTCATTAAAGCACAAAAAGAGAGCATCAACATCAAAATGTTGGATCTGCATACTAGAGGGCTTCATTACCCCTAAATTGAAGGAATTAGCCTTTCATATTTGTTATAAAATCAACAAATGTAGAAAGAAACATTAAACAAACAAGAGGAAAAAGAGAGCAAAAAGAAAGGAAAAACTAATCTACTTGCATGAAATGTAAATCTGCACTACTAACTTGAAAGTAAATAAGCATGTAAAGGAATAGAACATGTATTAAAGTTGCATAAAAAAATAGTACAAAAAGAGAAAATGGCTAAGTAGCCATGAAAAGAAAAGCGAAGAGCTTTGATTTATTTCCTAAACTAAGAGGCTAAGGGAGAAAAGAGCCTAAAAGAGAAGAGAGAAGAGTTACATGAAGCATAAGGGGTATTTATACAAGCTTGAAACCCAAATCCAATTTTTGGGAACTACCCAAACTACCCTCTTAGGAAATGTAACCTCCAAGTAATCATTAGCATTAGCATAACCCTCAATTTAAATGTGCATGTAGCTTTAATCATGTGTATTAGCACTTAAGAGGGATCATGGTAAGTGGGTAGGTGGGATCCTCCATGATCCATGAAATGAATTATTTCCATCTCCATTCCTTTGTATTCACTATTGTGCATGCATATATTTTCATGAATCCACTTGTATATGAAGCCACGTTCCCACAAAACAACATAGAAAATTCGAAGTAAATTTTCACAAATTAATTTATGCACAAAAATGACCATTTTGCTCTTATATGGAGATGAATATATGACGATTTGAAAACAAATTGAATTTTGGTATAAACAAGTTAAAATACCCAATATGATCATTTATTTATTTTAATTAGATTAAATATGGTGGTAAAAATATGCATATTTATATGCACATCAAATACCCCCGCACTTATCTTTTTATTCGTCCTCGAATAAAGAAAAAAACTAAGTTAAATCCGTTTTCATAGGGAGCACGATTGCATTGAGCGTATACAACAAGCCGTTAAACCTCTGGGTTTCCCCAGTAGGAAGAGTGTTGTCTCGTGAGGGTTTTTAGCGGATACTACCCACAAAATCCAAATGCGATATGAAAATATTTACAAAATGCAAGATTTATTTACAAAGAGATGGATGTAAGTTTTTGAAAATGTTTACAAATGAAGGATTTACTTTTAAATCGACACAAATAAGTTAAATATAGGTTTTGGTTATTATCAAGAAATTTAAGTCATTTAATCGTCATAATTTCCAACAAAAATCAAGTTATCCTAACAAATAGACTACAGTTTAACTCGTTGTTTCGGTTGATAAACACAGTGTAACTATGAAATGGATCCTTAGTTGATTATCAAAGTTTATCAAAGTGGTATTTTCATTTTCTTTCAATAACAAGTCAAATAAAACAAGTTAAAATAGTGCTTGGATTTCATTTGCTTACCCTCTCTATTTTTTTTTGAAAATTTTATTTATATTTACAATATTTACATATGCCTAACTCATAAAACTAAGGCTAGATATATTACCCATACACTACCTTGCGGATTTATGTGAGGGAGATACAGAGCATGGCGAGTGAACACACAAGTGTGAACACTTATCGACTCTAGGCGTTATTAATAAAAGTATTTTTATACACACACCTAACTCAGATAAACTGAGGCCAGATATACCGATCGTGCAATGCCTTTCGGGCTTACGTGAGAAGGGTATAGAGCATGGCGAGTGAACACACGAGTGTGAACACATGACTCTAGGTGTTTATTAAAAAATATATACATATATACAAGAAATATTTTTTTTCTTTTTGTGTTTTTTTGTTTTTTTTTTGAGAGAGAGTTCCGCAAAATCATCTTAGCACCATTTAACTTAGAAGACAAAAAATATATTATATCCTTTACTTTAAAGTCACCACTTTTTAAAACAAAGATTTTCAATGAGGATTTACTTCATAGTTATCACCATGAAATTTCCTATATACTAGTTAAACCATTGTTATTTATAATCAAACTTCATTTTTATTTTTGTTAAGACAAATAAATTTTCAAAAGTTTTAATTTAATTACCAAAGCCATATATTTATCCTATAGTGTTTCTTTAAAGATAAATCAAAATGCTTAAAAAAATTGTTTTTTTTTGAGATTTTTTTTTGGGTTTTGAAAAGAAAATGTAAAATAAACTATGAAAAATCAAAAAGATGATGAGACTCCCCCCCCCCCCGCACTTGATTTTGACTGTGTCCTCACAGTCAACCCAAGTGAAAGGAACGTTTATTATTATTTACATGAAAATGAAATGAATTTACATGGCATCAGAAAGTATATCATTAAAAATTAAATAAAACGGTCTTCCAAAGACTGATTCATTTGTCTCGTCAAGTACGTGAGACACAGCTGAAGCTTGAAAAACCAAACCTTCAAAGATTTTAAAGTTGAATGTTGATTTGGAAAACCGAATGTCGTTTTATTAGAGGTTGTTCGAGTTGTTTTATTGTCGATAATTTTCGAGGTTGATAAAATAATTGATTGAAATTCAAGTTTATTATCACCTAATTGAAATTCAAATTTATCATTGGAAACTTCTTTAAAATTATTGATTTCAAAATCAAAATGATGATGTAAATCTTCCCCATCAGAATTCGATAACTCATTTTCGAAAAATCCCAAGAAATCGTGTTCATTAAATCGGTCTTCCTTCGTTGGACTATCAAAAACTTCATTCAATGTAACAATTTCAAAATCCAAAGTTGTTGTATTCTACTTTTTAGAAAAAGGAAGATCGAATCTTAAATCGAGTTTCTCACCCTCAAGAGAATTGAAATCCAACTCAATTACCGTATTTTCAACAACTTCATTAAGATCGTCATTTTTCATTTCAAAAGTTGTTATTTGAAAATCATCGATTTGGGTGAAAGATGGATTATCGTTTGACTCGTCACACATTGAGATTTGGTTTTGTTTCTCACGAATTTTTTCCAATGTTTTCATCAACAAATTCATATGATCATCGTAAATTTCGTTCATTTGTTCAACAAAATCCAATTTGTAATTATTAACTTGATTATTTTTGATTTGGACTTATTGAGGAAAAGAATCGTCAATTTTGATAAACGGTGGATTATTATTTGATTCTTCACAAGTTGGGATTTGATTATGTTTGTCACAAATTTTTTTGTGCGTTTCACACAACAAATCCTCGTAGTCTTTTTTCGTTTGCTCAACTAAATCAAATTCATGAATATTAATTTGAGAATTTTTAATTTGAATTTGTTGAGAACAAAAGTTGTCAATCACATCATTATTGAAACTATTCCTATTACCAAAATCATTTGAAAAGTGATTCACATTTTCATTGTGATTTTGAAATTCATTTTGGAGTTCGAAGTTGAATTGGCATGGGTTATAATCAGAATCATTTGAATTTGGAAGTGAATTCAAATTTTGATTATTTTGAAAACTTTGACTTGAATTGTTGCATAGATATGACTTACACAATTCATTAAATTGAATTATTTGTTCAAGTAAAGATTCTACTTTTTGAATACACCTTTCAAGAGTTGAGGATTGACCATTATTTTGAAAATTTTGTGGTTCAAAAATTGAATAGTTTGTATAATAGTTGTTATTAAAACATCCAGAATTTTGAGTGAAATTATATGGATTATTGATTTTCACAACTATCATAAAATTCATGTGAGTAAGGAATTTCGGACATTTTCAAGTTTTTGGTTTTTTGAATAAAGGAAAAATATTTACAAATAAAATTTATTTTTCAAAAGGGAAATTGATTTTTGTTTTGTTTTTTGGTTTTTCAAATTTTTTCTTTGTTTTTGAAAAAGTTTTATAATATTTTTTTGGATTTTGGTTTTTCTAAATTTTTTTGGATTTTTGAAATTTCAAAGAAAAAGGATTTAAAAATTTCAAAGGAAAAGGAATATATACAATTTTTTTAGTTTTGGATTTTGAAATTTTTTTTAAATATGCATGAACTAATGTAACTAAATGAATGTAAGGGTCTAATTACAAATTATTTATCCTAAGTTAACCCAAATTCATATAATCACACATTGCCTTAAATCAACAAGATAGTTCTCGGCCAGGTAAAGGGCATGATTTATCGGTGCACTACGAATCACCGTAGCAATGCAACCGAATGTTTAAGTACCTTCAGAGGAATAACCACTATAATATTTACGAATCACCGTAATATTTATAAATGGTTATTACTCTGTCGTAGACTAGACACCAAGAAATTAAATTGTTCAAAGAAGACAACTTGTCAATATACAATTAAGAGTTATCGATGTCTAACCATAATTACTAATCAAAATTTAAGGATGAAATGCAAAGCTGAAATAAAACGTGTATTTACAATGCAACTACGATGAAATTTGTTTTTGTTTCTGAATTTTTTTTTATAAAATGCAAGCAACCAACAATGCAAGGCAAATAACAAAGGCTAAGGGCACGATACCAGAGCGTGCAGAATTATTAGCAATTATTTTAAAGCAGCAATTTTTTTTATATAAGCAAGCGAGCAGTTATTTTTTGGCAGGCGGTTCTTCTCCTAATCTGCTTTGGCAGCCTGAAATTTCAAATAAGATATATACAGTTTTTTTAAATACATATCAAAGGAGAAACTAAACAAAGGAAAATAAAATAAGACTATTGAAATCAAAAGAAACAAAACAAAACAAAACAAAACAAAACAAAATATTTCCAAACAAAATGAAACAAAACTTATTTCTTTTTTTGTTTTTTGTTTTTTTACAATTCAAAACAATTGATACCAAATTCACTAAATAAATGAAACCTAAAACAATTCAAAAAGAAGGAAAACTTAAACAAATGGTAAACACAATAAATGAAACTTAAAACAATTGAAAATAACTTGTTGATTGAAAACAATTGAAAAAAAAACTTAAAACTTAAATGCTAAAAAAGCAAAATTAAAAAAAAAGTAACACATACGCCACAACCCGACCCACTCAAATAAAACAACAAAATGAACTCTCTATTCAAAACAAGGAAATAAAATAAACTGCAAACAAAATGAATTCCATCGGCGATTCAGAGGATTTCAATGAATTGCTTTGAAGGTCGCGAGCGGAGTTGGGACGTTCTGGGTTGCGTTTGTACTGTAGAGGATAGGCGATTGGGTGAGGCGCAGAAGTTGGTCAGAGGCGATTTTGGTTTCGCGGTTGAGGAAAATGCCGCGATGGTTGTTCTAGGTGATTGTTAAAGCTTGAGTCTGATTGTGGCAGAGGGGAGTAAGTTAGAATGCTTGCTTCTTGGTGGTTGGTTCGTGGTGGATTAGCAAGAGATTCTTGTGATGACGATTTGGGGATGCGACTTCGGGTTGTTTGGTCGTGATTTTGATATTGGGTTCGTGATGGCAGTTATGGCAGATGTATTCGATGGTGGAAGGCAGTAATTTTTTTCACTCTTTTTTTTGTTGTTGTTTGGGAAATGTATGTGAAGAAATGGTGGAGGCATGAGTATTTACAGTTATGAGAAGTATTTAAAGTGTAACATTTGAAATGGTGGTGCAGTTATGATTGAAATGGTGGTGGTCTTTGAAGTAGGTAGTAGGGTATGTGGCGTCAGAGGAGAATGTAGGTGATGGCAGGGTTGTCAAAGTTGCAATGGCAGTTAGGGGCGGTGTTTGATAGTGTATATGGCTGGGTAGTTTTTTTTCCAGTGAGGCTGCTCTGGTCTGCAATGTAGCACGCGGTCAAGTGGTGTAATGTAGTGTGATGATGGTACATAAATTTGGTGAAAATCAGTCTGGTTATGACTGGTTGAATGTAGTGCTGACTGGTTGTTGTATTTAAGGTGAGAATGTTGGAGCAGTGTGTTGTTCTGTGGTGAATTTGTATGTGTTTGGTCTGGATGAAGTGCAGAGGGTGGTTCAGGCAGATGTGGATGGGTCAGTTTGATGGAGAATGTGCGTAGTAGGGTTGTAGTAGTGGATGGCACTGGAGAAGTGGTGGCCAAGTGTACAGGCAGCAAGCAGTCTATGAGTGTGGTATGGTGTTTTTGTGGTTGCACTGTAGAGTGAAGTTATGGAGCTGCAATAAGGTTGTATGGAGAGGTAGTTTTGATTTGTTTGGTTTTTGGAAGTGTTGTGGTAATGGAAATGGTATGGCACAGTGAAGGGGAAGTGTGAGATGATCAGGTTATATGTTGCAGAAGTCTGAAGTAGGAATTGGCAAGGAACTGTGGGTGGTCAGGGGGTTGATGTCAGGTTGGATGGATGGAGTTGTTGAACTATGGTTGCAGATTTGTACTGCAGTGATGGTGCTGAGGGGGAGTTTCAGGTGGTTAAAGTATTGTAGTGAAGGCTGTTTGGCAGCAGTACAACTGTAGGGAAGAGTGGTTGGTTTGAATTGGTCGAAGCGAAGGCAATCTTGGTGGTCACAGTTTGAAACTAGCAGAAGATTTTTGATGATTGAGGCAAGGTTGGAATGTTTCTGTTTTGATGTTGCACTAGTGGAAGTAAGGGGGACAAAAGTGCTGAAGTTGGTTCACTATGCATGGACAGTTTGAATGAAGATTGCTCTGGTTGTATGAAGGTGCACAGATAGTTGAATCATGGCAGTTATGTATATAGTAATGTGAAAGTTGTGGATGTGAGATTGATGATATGGAGGAGTGGTTTTGGCAAGTTGTAATGATGTGGTGTGGTTTGTAGGAAGAAAGTTGAAGTTATGTGATAGGAAGAACGTTGAAGTTGAAGTTAGGTGTGGGCAGTAGTCATGACAGTGTGAAGAAGGCAGGTTTGTGGATGATGGTGTAACAGTAAGCATAGTTTTGGGACTGCAATTTTTTTTGTAAATGTAAACAAAGAAAAGAAAATGTAAATGTAACAAATGGAAATGAAATATATATTTTTTGGTTTTGAAATTATATGTTAATTTTTTTTAAATATGCCAATGTAATGCAAACAAAAAGAAAACAAGCACACAAACAAATGCACACAAAAATCAAACAACAAACACACAACTCTTTTTTTTAGAAATTAACACACAAAACACACAATAAAATCAAAAGAAAATAATTCAAAGATTAGAAAATAAAATCAAGATGAATTCCCCGGCAACGGCGCCAAAAACTTGTTCATCGGCCAAATTCTATCGAATTAGTAAATTAGCCGAACGAATTAATAATAAAATATACCCTAAGCGCACGGCCTACAATTCTAGTACGTAGTGACTACGGGTCGATCCGCAGGGAATTGTTGATTTTAAAAATCTATTCAATTAAATTAAACCAAAGTCGAGAGAAGATCGTTAAGCTAGAAAACGAGAAATCTAACAAAAAGAAAGCGATAAAAATATGAGAGTTAAATGACAATTTAGAGATAATTCCACTCTTTAGATCATATAGTTCGATAAATTATGAAATTATGATCTCTTTTTTTTTGGTCATTAGTTAGTTTAATTGATGTGTTTATCATAAGTATGGCCTATTTGTGCTATTAATTAGCCCAACGTAAGCCATCAAACTTTAACACAACCCTTAAACCACTTACTAATTCTCATGAAAAATGACAACAAAGTTAAAAGAAAAATCTATTTTAAGCATGGCCTATTAACTATGAATTAGAAATATAGATCATCAAATTTTAACTTCAACATTCACTTCATTACCATCATCATATGTAGATGAAGAGGTAGTACGTGTTAGTGATTGTTTAAGCATAGCCTATTTGGTGTCAACAATATAGACTATCAAATTCAAAGCAAAACAACAAGTTAACCACTTCAAGCATTCTCATTAAAGCACAAAAAAAGAGCATAAACATCAAAATGTTGGATCTACATACTAGAGAGCTTCATTACCCCTAAATTGAAGGGATTAGCCTCTCATATTTGTTATCAAATAAATAAATGTAGAAAGCAACATTAAACAAACAAGAGGAAAAATAGAGCAAAAAGAAAGGAAAAACTAATCTACTTGCATGAAATGTAAATCTACACTACAAACATGAAAGTAAATAAGCATGTAAAGGAAAAGAACATGTATTAAAGTTGCATAAAAAAAGTACATAAAGAAAAAATGGCTAAGTAGCCATGAAAAGAAAAGAGAAGAGCTTTCTTTTATTTTCCTAAACTAATAGGCTAAGAGAGAAGAGAGCCTAAAAGAGAAGAGAGAAGAGTTACATGAAGTATAAGGGGTATTTATACAAGCTTGAAACCCTAATCCAATTTTTGAGAACTACCCAAACTACCCTCTTAGAAAATGTTACCTCTAAGTAATCGTTAGCATTAGCATAACCCTCCATTTAAATGTGCATGTAGCTTTAATCATGTGTATTAGCACTTAAGAGGGATCATGGTAAGTGGGTAGGTGGGGTCCTCCATGATCCATGAAATGAATTATTTCCATCTCCATTCCTTTGTATTCACTCTTGTGCATGCATATATCTTCACGAAAACACTTGTATATGAAACCAAATTCCTACAAAACAACATAGAAAATTCCAAGTAAATTTTCACAAATTAATTTATGCACAAAAATGACCATTTTGCTCTTATATGGAAATGAATATATAACGATTTGAAAATAAATTGAATTTTGGTTTAAACAAGTTAAAATACCCAATATGATCATTTATTTATTTTAATTAGATTAAATATGGTGGTAAAAATATGCACATTTATGTGCACATCAGGTATGAACGTGGCCCTGACCCCCTCGGGTCAGCTTGATATGACTAAAATAGGAGCCACGTCGGGCCAAATGGGGTCGCTCCCCTAATCGAGCATGCTTCTTCGAAACCATATCCATTACTTTGTGATTTGATTGGTGCACACCTTTGATTATGGGATTGTGTCTCTAGGTGGGCGGTAGTAGCTGCTATGTGTTACCACCAATCCGGATCCGCAGAATGGTAGTATCCTACCCTAGGCATTGCCTCGCGTGCCTAGTCATATGCCTTATCGAGCCCACTATGAGTTTGGTTTGTGTCATACACTATGGAGTGTCCTTTAATAGCCCTCCAGATTACGGAGGAATTGTGGTACTGTATGGACTATGGCATTTATAAAAATGTGTTAAGGGGGATATGAGTAACGCCTTAATGCTATTTTAATACTTTACTTTACTCTAAACATTATCTATGTAGCGTATTGTATTATGTATGTAGATAGTTCCACAGATCCTTAAAGAATGGAATCCCAAACATACTTTAAGTTATATTGCATTTCACTTGAGTTGATTTACTTGCTTAAGACTGTTAATCCTGACTCGAGTGTTTTGTGTTTTGCTTTATGCTCGAGTCGGTCTGAGTATCACAGCATTTGAGACTCACCTTTGGAGCTTGGAGATCTATCTTTGTAACAACCCAAAATTTAACCCATAATAATTAACTTGTTAATTAATTAAATAATAAAATAACATTGTGAAATTATCATAATTGAGCCACGCGAATTGCACCATTGTATCCGTGGTAATTTTCTGGTCAATTTCTATATATAGAACGTCAGAAACCGAGCTAATATGACGAAGTTATAAAATAAACAAAATAAGTGAAAAAAAAGAAAAAAAATTATAAGGGCAGGTCGACCGGCCGGTTGACGTGGGCACCAGGCGGTCGACCGCCCGGTCGACCCGTCTGTTGTTTTGGGGGCGAACGAACGATTGTTCGTTCGTTGCAATAAAGGTGCGATTGTTTTAACCGACTGACGTGTTTTGCATCCTTTACTTTAATCTGGTCCCTCCATTCTTACTTCCGATGGCTCCTATTCAGCCTATGACGTGGTTACATCCTATTCAATCTCCAAATCCAACGGTCCGAGATCCACTTCTACACCTATAAATAGACCCCTAGACCTAACACTTTTTCTCATTCTAGGTTTTCTCCAATTGGGTTCACCTTTCTAGGAAGGACCCTAAATGGAATAATTTTTCCAAAGGAGAAAATCGTTATAAATTAAATTATTTTACACAAGTGGATCCTGGAAGACCAAAGGAAAAGCTTAGGACCGGAGGCGAGTGATTGTAATTATTTTAAGATTTCTTTAAGTAATTTAAAATAATAGAGTTTCCAATAGTTGTAGTTTTACTACGATTTTTGGAATAGCCTTTTCAGTAGTTTATTTACAGTTTTTAGAGTTATTTTTAGTCTATTTCCTTTCAGCTATCCTTTTCAGTAGTTTTAGTTTATTTCTGTTCATTATAATTTATTACCGTTAAGCATAGCTTTTTATTGATTTACAGTCTATTTGTAGTATTTAAGTTTATTTACTGTTATTTATTTCAAATTTACATCTTTTTCGATGTTTTGGATTTTATGCAAGTGTCTATTCTCTTCATCCCCCTTTTCTTCGCGTATGGATTTGAATAAATTAAACGCGAATATGGACTTTATAAATAAGAATATTGAATGAAGAAAATAAGATGTAAATTATAAAGACTGTAATAAATAATGGAAGGAATTGGACTGTATGTTATAAATAATGGAATTGGACTGAAATTACGCCTAATTATAATTAGAATTAGACAAATTAAAGATAATTGGCATAGTTACAACTTAGAATTATAACTAAATGGAGTAAACGATGAAAGAAGCTTATTTTCACACTTAGACCTTGGGTTAAGTAATAAGCATGATTATAACGTAGGTTATAATAAGAAAAAGAACAGAATAAGGCTTATCTTAAGACTTAGGATAAATTAATAAGCACAAATAGTAGAGAAAAGTGTAAAGGCTTATTTAAATAATTTACCTAAGTTAATAAGCAAAGATGAAAGTAGGACCTGTACCAAATAGCATTCCCTAGGGCATGCTTATGCTAAGAATGGTAGTAATTGGTCAAATAGAAGTCCTAAATCACGGGGGTTTGGATAAGGGGCGCAACTAGATATTGTTTGGATGAAGGGCCAGTACCAACAGCATTTCCCCTATAGATTTTATGGACACACGGTGATCTCACGTTAGCCTAAAGTGGGATAAGGGGCACGCTTATGCTGGATGATGATGCAATAAGAAGACCCAATAGGTGGAGCAAAAGGTAGCATGGGCATGGTGGCAATTACTCGTGCGATATCCATTCGGGTGCTCAGTAATAGCTATGAGTTCCAAACGCTTAGTATGAGTGTCTTTCGTAGACATCATTGCCTTCTGTGTAGGGAGCTATATATGTCGTCCGGATCCATAGTAGTTCCTCTGTGCATCTTTCGTAGATACCATTGGCTGCTGTGTAGGGAGTTATATAGCGGCTGGTCCGCAGTAAGGTCTATGGAGTAGCAGGCTGATCAAAAAAGGGTAGAATTATGGTCACATCCTAATTATGGGATTAGGAATTCAGCCTAATTAAATCAGAACAAGTGCAAGCAATCAAAGTTAACCTATCTTGAGCAATATTCAATCGTATTTATTTCCAGTTTATCTCTTTTCTATTTCCTTTGTTATCCTTATTTATGCTAGAACTGTTGTAGAGTTTATTACTTTTATTTTTCTTAAAGACTCTAGTAATTACTATCATTCACCAGACTTTTAGTCTGATCCACTCCTCTAATTTTCCCTTTCCCCCCTTAGGTAATCAAGGGAGAAGCCAGTAGATTGCCGCAGCTTGGAGTTCTTCTTGGATGAGATTTCTTCTATGTACTTATTTTATTTTCAGCTTTTGTTCTTGTATGCACTGGTTTATTATGAGGGATATTACGTACTCTTATTTTGAGACTATGAATTTTTATTTCATAAGACATGATGGGTTTTGAGATATGGATGTTGTATTTGGTATTTGACTCATTTATGAAGTAATTATGAAGCTTTGTTTTAATTAAGTTATTATTTAGTTTCTACTGTTTTTACCTATTTTTGTCTTATGAATCTTGTTAGTTTTAGTTATACCTACAATGCTACCTTTTAATGTGTCCTTTTGGGTATATTAAGGGGTATGAGGTGTTTCACTTGGTATCAGAGCCTAAGTTTATATGATTTCAAAATTTTAAAAATATAGTATTCAAAATAACTTGTTTTAAAGGTATTTTTCAGAAAAGAACTTTTAGAAATGATTTTTAAGTATAAAAGAATATTCATAAAAGTCCCCTCATAAGTCCAGTTCAATTTCCCTTTGACTCTTTCCTAAACTATCGTTTTCTTTTCATAGAATGGCTGATGCCCCGAACCTTCCCGAGGGCATTCCGGCCCCAGCCTAGTTTCGTAGGTAGTTACAAGCCACGACTCCAGAGGTGCACGGGCCTGCGCCCAATCCTGCACCAGCGGGTGGGAATCCCATCAACCCACCTGCCGCCATCAATTTCTCTAAGCTTTGTAAAGATTTTGCGAGTTTGGACGAAAAGAATTTTTCTGGCAAGGAGACTTTTATTGAGGCAAGAGCATGGCCTAGGGACACAAAGAGGATTTTTGGTCTTTTGGGATTAGATGGTCTGCAGCGAGTTCAGCTAGCCGCTTGGCAGCTAAAGGAGGAGGCATCTTATTGGTGGGAGGTGATCAAGTTGGAGGAAAGAATATTACTTAGGATGGATTCCGGGAGCGATTCGATAGGAAGTTTCTATCTCAGGCGAAATACAGTGTTCAACTGGAGAGGTTTATCAATTTGAAGCAAGGGAGTTTGTCTGTCAAGGAGTACATCAATCAATTCATTGAGCTGTCGCAGTTTGGTATGGATTTGGTGAACATGCCGCACAAGAAAGCTATGAAGTTTGCGAAGGGATTGAATCAACCCCTTCAGGGATTATAGCTGACTCATGTACCAATGGGAGCTACTTATGAGTCTTTGGTCGAGATGGTGCTTATGTCGGATATGGTCAAGGAAGGAGAGTCTAAAGAGGAGGTTAAGTTAGAAGGTCCAAAAAAGAAGTGGTGGGAAAAGAATAAGAATAAGAAGAAAGGTGACAGTTCTCAGAAGCATATTAAGAAAGGAATAATAAAGTGCCATGGTTGTGGGAAGGTTGGACATATGGCCAAGGATTGCTGGAAGGAGAAGGTGAAGGGTAAGTGCTATACTTGCGGGCAGCCCGGTCATATGAGTAGGAGTTGTCCCCGAGGAGCGAGTGCACCGGCTGCACAGATTCAGGCTTTAAACACAACACCTTCCAGTAGCATTCTAGAAAGAGGTAGGAAAATCACAGTTGAAGGATTGATTTCTATATCTGATTTTCCTATTCGGACTTTATTTGATTCTGGAGCATCACATTCTTTTATCTCTAGTTCTCTAGTAGATTGTTTGCACTTGGACATATCATTAGTAGTAGACCCCATTATTGTTTCAAACCCCATAGGAGGATCGGCACACTTATTCATGGTTTGTAGGGGTTTGACAATCTTTATCCTAGGCGTAGATTTTGACTGCGATGCCTATGTTTTGGGATTCTCAGGGTATGGGACGATCTTAGGATGGATTGGCTATCCACATACGGAGCTATCTTAGACTGTGAGAGGAGAGTCGTTAGACTTGAGACTTGCAGTGGTAGGACTCTGTACGTATCTTGCGATCCGCAAGGGTCGGTCATGTTGAGTTTTCTCTATTCCCTCGATTCATCTTCATCAGAGTTGCATTCGATCCCTGCCGTCGGAGATTTTGCAGACGTCTTTGAGGAGGTTAGGGGATTACCCCCTAAGAGAAAGATTGACTTCAGGATTTATTTAACCGAGAATGCTAAGCCAGTAGCATTACCTGTGAGGCACATGGCACCTAGAGAGAGGAAAGAATTGAGCATGCAGATTTGTGAGCTTTTGGAGAAAGGATTCATAAGAAGGAGCATATTGGAGTGGGGAGCGCCAGTCGTCTTCGCCACTAAGGCAGATGGTTCTCTTCAACTTTGCGTGAACTATAGAGAATTAAATAAGCTCACCAAGAAGAATCGATATCCACTTCCTAGGATTGATGATCTTTTTGACCAGTTAGTAGGTTCTTCAGTTTTCTCTCAGCTTGATTTAGCCATGGGATTCCATTAGCTTAGAGTGGCTGATGACAGCATAGATAAGACTGCCTTTAGGACACGAGACGGATTCTTCGAGTGGTTGGTTATACCTTTTGGGCTAACCAATGCTCCAACCTATTTTGTTGATTTGATGAGCCGTGTCTTTAGGGATGTCCTAAATAAGTTTGTGGTGGTATTCGTGGATGATATCTTGGTATTTTCCAAGAATATGGAGGAGCATGTTGTTCATTTAGAAGAATTTATTCGCACACTTTGTAGTCATTATTTGAGAGCTAAGTTTTCGAAGTGTCATTTTTGGAAAGAGGAAGTTCTTTTCTTGGGGCACATAGTCTCGAAGGAAGGTTTGGCTGTTGACCCCGCCAAGGTTATTGGAGTGCAAGATTGGAAGGCCCCCAAGAACGTTACCGAGGTTAGGAGCTTCCTAGGATTGGCAGGCTACTATAGGAAGTACATTAGAGACTTTGCCAAGATTTCGGCACCACTCACGCCTTACTAAGAAGAATAAAGCTTTCGTGTGAGACGTGGATTGTGAGGATTCCTTCACGAAGCTTAAGAGAGCCCTTACTAGTGCACCAGTGTTAGTTTTACCCGACAGAGCTAAGCCTTTCACTGTATACACTAATGCATGCGGAAGGGGTTTAGGAGCGGTGTTGATGCAACAAGGGAGGGTAGTGTGTTATGGTAGTAGGAAGTTGAGGATGCATGAGAAGAACTACCCTACCCACAATTTGGAGTTGGCTGCAATAGTTTTTGCACTCAAGTCTTGGAGGAACTATTTGCTTGGAGAGAGGTTTGAGCTTTTTACCGACCATAAGTCTTTGAAGTACCTATTCTCGCAGAAGGACTTGAACTTGAGGCAACAAAGGTGGATGGAGTTTTTAGCCTCGTATTATTTTGAGATAGCTTATACCCCTGGCAAGGGTAATGTGGTTGCGGATGCATTGAGTAGAAAGAAAGCAACCCTTAGTCCTTTGTTCGTAGGGTGGAGGAGCTTGGAGTTTATTTCTACTTTTGATTTTAAGCCCACTACGAACATTACTCCCGGATTGTTAGCGATGTTAGAGGTGAGGCCTACCCTTATGGATCAGATTGGCCAGAGGCAGCAGGAAGATTTGGAGCTCATGGACATTATGGATAGGATTAGTCGAAGAGAGGTCTCGAGAAATCTCCAATGCTATTCCATTGATAGCAGAGGATGGGTTAGGAGAGATGGGAGGCTTTGTGTTCCATACGTCGATGACTTGTTAAGAGCAATTTTGGAGGAGGCGTACCATTCTCGTATGACTATTCATTCGGGTAGGGACAAAATGTATCGGGATATGAAGAGGATGTTCTATTGGGGTGGTATGAAGAAAGACGTGGCAAAATTCGTAGCTAAGTGTCTCATATGCCAAAGGGTAAAAGCCAAGCAGCAGAAGCCCAGTGGATTACTTTAGCCCTTAGATGTGCCGGAGTGGAAGTGGGACATTATTTCTATGGATTTCATTGATGGTTTACCCCGTTCTAGGAAAGGGAACACTAGCATTTGGGTGATTGTTGATAGATTGACCAAGAGTGCTCACTTCATCCCAGTTAAGAGTAAGCGTATGGCTTCATATTTGGCATCCTTGTATATTCGAGAGATATTCTGTCTACACGGAGTTCCTTCTAGCATTGTAAGTGATAGACATCCCATTTTCACTAGTGAGTTTTGGAGAAGCTTACAGGAGGCGCTAGGGAAGCAACTTAGGTTGAGTACGGCCAATCACCCCAGACGGATGGCCAAATGGAGAGGGTAAATAGGGTGCTTGAGGATTTGCTGCGGATGTGCATTTTGGATTTTGGAGGAACTTGGGAGGAGCATCTTCCATTGGTTGAGCTTGCGTACAATAATAGTTACCAAACAAGTATAGGAATGGCACCATTTGACGCTTTATATGGGAGACCTTGCAAGTCCCCATCATGTTGGGTAGAATCTACGGAGAAGTTATTACTTGGACCCGATATGGTTAGGGAGACTACTGAGAGGGTGGATTTAATTCGGCGAAGGATGAAGATGGCTCAAGACAGATAGAAGTCGTATGCGGACAAGCAGAGGAGAGACTTAGAGTTTGAGGTTGGAGGCTTAGTTTTTATCAAAGTATCCCCGCTTTAGAAGGTAGTAAGATTCAGATCAAATGGAAAGTTAGCCCCTAGATTTGCTGGACCATTTCCTATCATAGAGAGAGTTGGAAAGATGGCTTACCGAGTGAAGCTACCAGAGAGGCTCGCGGAGTGCACGACGTTTTTTTATGTTTTGCACTTGCGAAAGTGCTTACATGACTCGGTGGAGGTTGTAGAGCCTAGTCAGTTAGAGGAGGTGGAGGTAGAATGGGAAGCTTCCATTCGGCGTATCCCCACGAAGATTGTTGGAAGAGACATCAAGCGACTAAGAAATAAGGAGGTTCCACTAGTGAGGGTGCAATGGGGAGATGATGTTGCAGACGCCACTTAGGAAGCATAAGAGAAGATTCGTACTTCCTATCCTCATCTTTTGATGGTAAGTTTTAGAATTCCTTTTTCTATCTTTATATCTTAATAGGTTCTTTCCTTTATTATCCTTTGGGAGGGTAGAACTTAGGATTTAACCTATGGATGGTAGGATGTGATGTAAACATGTTAATAGAACATGTTATGAATGATGTATGCTAGTGGTTGCAAGTGTTTGCTAGTGGATGCTATGGACGCATATAGGTACACTAGGCACTATTATTCTTTAGCGATCTGCCTAATAGAACACTAGAGCATATGCATATGGATGTGTGCACATTTTTATTTTATGTCCATGATTGCTATAAATGGATGATTATCACATGATTGTCGCATTTGGATGATGTTTGTAGCACACATTCATAATTATCAGTATCATTAGGAAATTTTTTCATTCATTTGGATACATGGCACGGACATGATTGCATAAAAAGGAGGTCAACTGAATCAGTGGACCGCTTGACCTTTTGCATTAGTTAGAGACATTTACACTACACTAATTGCATAAGTACAATAAATTGCATTAGAAAAATTTAAGGACAATGGATGAATGGTTGATGATTGAGTAGTTGGTTGTAGAATTGGATGAAAACATTTAGTACATTCTTTTATCCTTAGAGATTTCGGGGATGAAATCCCTTAAGGATGGGAGAATGTAACTACCCAAAATTTAACCCGTAAAAATTAACTTGTTAATTAATTAAATAATAAAATAACTGTAACATCCCGCCATTTTGGACCATTCAAATCGACAATAAAACCACACATGTCAGACTTGAATAATTCAAAACAACGGATTGTTAATAAAATTTGGGGCAAATAAAATCAATCACAGAATCACAAACACAGAATATTAGAATAATTCGTAATGGAATAAAATAAACATAGTAGTTCATGAAGCTACTAGATACAAAGTCTCAACACAAATACAAAATACAAGAGTCTGAAAATAGATACAACAGAAAATCCAAATACATAGGTTCACTAATACATAAACAAACCACAGAGTCTGTATAAAATTTTCTAACCTAGGGTCAAGTAAATACGGATTTACATCATTTCAATCCGAACTTATTAAATTTTCGGGTTTATATCATTTCAAACCCGCAATCCCAAGTCAAATAAAAATTGCCCAAGCCTATCATTTTAGCCCATAACAATTTTTCCTTAATCTAAAGACCGTTCGGGTATGTATCATTTCAACCCATAGTGAAGGAACTTGCATTGTGAGAACAAAATATAAAATAACAGAACCATAAATAACGTGTCATGGCATATGATCATAACAGGTATAACATCAGGTGGAATAACATAATATAAACATAAATAAAATTACAAACTTGCATATACATATCCATACAATTCAAATGGCATCAATTCACCAAAATATAAGTATGTAGTCAAGCGTGATTACTCACCTTCTTTAGCTAGAGAAAATGATTCCAAACAAACACAACAACTACGAATAAACACGACAATCACGAACAAGCTTGAGTGGGAGGAGAATCCAAATCCAAAACTTAGAAAAATAAATAAAATGCATATGTAAATAAATAAATTTACATAGGAAGATAAAAGTAGAAAATTATATTTTGTAAAATACATGAGAGGGCTAGCCTAAGGGTCAAATAGGCTCGGCTATAGGTGGTGTTTGGGTTCGGCCATAGGGGGTTTTGGTTCGGCCTGAACTAGATTTGGGTTAGGGTTTGGTCTATAGGCTAGGGTTTGTGGCTACAAGGCTAGAGGAAGGCAAGGTTTGGGTTTTGGGGTTCGGCCTACATGGTCAAGGCAAGGCTAGGGTTAGGGTTTGGGAAGGTGGAGGCTAGGGTTAGGCAATTGGAGGTGGATGGTGGTGATGGCCGAATTAATTGAAGGAGAAAGGGGAAAAAGGAAAGGGAGGAGGTGGTATGGCCTAGGGTTTGTCACGACTAGGATTAGGGTTTGAATAGTGGAAAGGTGATGGTTATAGAGAGGAGAAGGTCGGCTTTGATTGGAGAAAAGAAAGGAGGTGGAGATGGCAAGGCATGGCCGAAATTTTGAGGAGGAAGGAGGGAGAAAAGAGGAAAAAAAAGTACAGAGAAAATTGAGAGGAGGAAGAAGAAACTTACTGTATTTTTCTGAGCAAGAGATGAGAAATGAGAAATGAGAAATGAGAAAGAGGAGTCGGGAAATAATTTTGTATGTACAGTTTCTCAATTATGACTTTTCAAACGAACAGACAAAACAGGCGACCTTTAGAATACCCTAGCCCATTAATCTAAGCCCAATAACAAAAGAGAAAATAACCCATGAAAATAACTGCTTGTAATACGCTGAAAACTGCAAATTTGGAGAAGTAGAAATCAGAATTTTACGAAACGAAAAGCAGGAAAAAGGTTAGAATCAAATCTAGCTTCATGAAAAAAAGAATAATATTTTATATTTTAAATTTTAAATTTTCAACAGGAAGTCAAATTTTGACCAAAGTTGTAACAACCCAGAGTTTGATAACAATTATTTTTCATCAAATGACGATTTAATTAAGTTGTTAGTTGCTGGTTGGAGTTTTTAAAAACCCGGTTAAAATTCCTTTCAAAAATCTATTGAAATGGAGGTGGGCTTTACAATTTTCTTAGCCCATAGTTTTGCCTATTGCCGTAATATTATCTAAGGCTATACTCGACCCCCTCTCCATTTTCATTCGTAACCCTAAACCTAGAAATCGAACGAAGAAAAATGGCGGCTTCTTCATTCATCCCTCCCCCTCCATTCCCATTCGTTCGATACCCTAAGCCCAGAAACAAACGAAAAGAATGGCGGCCTCGTTTATTTTTCGTTGTCCCCAAATTCAAGTTAGGGTTACAGGAAAATCGAAGATGGTGGCTGCTAGGGTAACTTCGCTCGTTTCCTCCGATCTACCTCTCGATGCCGGCTTCGTCAATTCGAAGAGTTAAACGGCGAGTTGGGTTTGGGTCTTCGGCGAAGGTGAGTAATTCGTATTACTCGCATCTAATTCAACTTCGTTTACATGTGTTGGTAATTTCCATGGCTTTAAATCCTTGGATTTTCGTTCGTTCCTGTTCGTGGTTAGCTTGGCTTCGCTTTCACTGTTTGATTTTCTGACTCGTTCCATTTTTGGATACCATGACGTCGATTTTTGCTGTTTGATTTTTGTGGCTTGCTTACTTCGGCCTGGTCACTGATTCGACCTGTGAATTGTTTGATTTCGGTGAAACTCGACTTGAACTATTTTGATCATTGGTACTGTTTCATTTGAGATAAGTGTGTCTGTGTATGCATATATATATATATATATATGTGTGCATACATGTATAATTGTATCAGCTCGACTTTGGGGAAACTGGATTTTGAATTTTGTCGACTTTGGTTTGGTTGACCATACTATACTGTGACAGTCAATTTTGCTTTGAATTTGATGATTTATTTTGATTATCGTTTGATTTTATTTCATTGATTGATGATTTCACGGATTGATTCAATTCGTTTCTTTTCAGGTCGCTTGATTTGTCCCTGTTTTCATGGGTTTATATTGTAACTGTTAGCTTTTAGACAGTTTGCCAACTTGTTCATTATAGTTGGTCTTCACCATGCTTTGTTGAGTTGTTGGAGGTTATTTACCTCGAGACAGTATCACTATGTACTGTCAGGTCCATATTTCATTTGCACTTGGGCATATGTTTGAAACCGATTCATTGCATTATGCATTTGCAATTGGTCTTGATGTTGTACATCATTGTGCATTAGTTCACTTGGAGTTGCAGCCTTTGTCCATTGTTCACTTAACTGCAGTATACTCGAGTTGCATTGTCCAGTATTTCCTTTTCGCTTCGGCACTGTCTGCATATATGAATACACTTAAACTTGCACCCGGTTTTGATACATGTGCTTAGCTTGGTCTTATTCATAACTGTATTTGAATGTGTTTGCAGCATTGTAATAAGTGATCATACATGCATAATGTTGCACCATTGTTGTTTCATCTTGGTTTTAGTGAGGCCTTTGTACCCTTGTAATGATTGCAGTTTGATTGTTATACCTGATTTTGTAGATGCCTGTATTTATAAGTACAATATATATATAGGTGTGGATTAAAATGTATGTATATATACTCTTGTATGTGTGCGTGCATGCATAGTTGGATTTATACTCGGGTTCTATCTGTTGCATTGGCTAGATAATATATATTCAATGCTGCAGATGTCCTTGATCACTTCAGAATTCATTTGTTGACTTGTAGTTTATATACTTGTTGACTTCTCTGATGGCAGTTTTGGGGTTTGAATCACGACATGATGGAGTTGCTGCCATTACCGTTGGCACTGACTACATCTTGTCTGCTCTTTGATGGTCTGGTTGCCCTGTGCACATTTGTGTGTATACTTGGATCTGGGTTCGTTGCCTTGATCATTTTGACTTCAGATGTACAGTTGCATATCACTTGAATTCAGTTGTGTTTACTGCCTTCATTTTGCTTGTAGCCTTTGTGCTTGTTACTGTGTTGCCTATTCTTGGGCACGCATGATAGTTTCACTTGTTGCCTCTGATCTTGTTTAGTATTGTTTTGGGTTGTTTTGTAGTGGCGAGGCAGTACACGCGTGCGTGTACTGCAGCCCTAGCAGGATTGACAGATTTAGTTGATATTTCGATTGTTAAATGGTTTCGTTGGTTAGATTCAATATTTTGAAGTGTATTTTGAGATGGTTCATTTTGATTTTAGTTGGATCCGTTTGCTTTTTGGATTCATTGATCTTCTGAGTATTTTGTAGGCTGTATTGGCGAGGCAGTACACGTTAGCGTGTACTGCAGCCAATCAACATTGTTGTTTTTAAATTGACATTTCAATTGTTTAAATTGATTTGGATTGCTGATTTGTTGTTTAACACTGTTCAGTGTTATATCTGCCGTTATTCGATTCTTTTATCGAGGAGTCGGATATACGAGATTTCTGTGACTGTCGTCTATTTGATATTTGATTATTATTGCTTCTGTGCATTAATAACTGAGTTTGAATTAGACTGACCCATGTATTATTTTCTTTTGAATTTAATACTCGGGTCAGACCCGAGTTATTTCAGGTTGTAGATTTCCTGCTTTGAGTTGCTGTTCGGGCTATGAAGACTTTTTATATCTTCTGAAGTAGTTTCGTCGTTTTGTAGAAGTCGTGTCATTGTATAGGATGATATGTATTCATGTATATTAGTTGATAATGTACTTGTATATATAACTTCCAGAGTCGACAGTTGTAGTTGTATCATATGTATTGTGTCAACTATATTGTAACTGACATCGGTTATATATATGAGGCTTTTGTTTTATCTGTGTTCCGCATTCTTTTGTATCTGTGTTATTATTATATATATTGTCCTAAACTATTATGAACCATCATAGTTCGTTTTATACTGGTAATTGGGTATGTCGATGGGAGTAAATAAATAAGAGAGGAAAATTAAAAATGTATACCACACCTATCGAGGTAACCAATACTAGTGTACGGCCAACTACGGATGGCCGCTCCTATCCAGCCTTATTCTTCATAATAACAGACAGTATTTCTTTTAATACTCTTTGTTATTGTGAGCATAGAGGTGGGGCGTTACAGTTGGTATCAGAGCTTGGGGTTTATGGACATAATATAAAACATAATTTAGATGGAACATATGTTACAACTATTTTTCGATGTTTTATTGTGACTTGAGTCAAAACTAAAGTTTTGAAATTTTGATGAAATTTTTAAGTATCTTTATTTAAAAATAAAAGTGAAACTGTGTTTTGTTGATTTGATTGATTTGGGTACTGTTTATCAGAGTGCGCAGCGGAAACAGTAAAACTGTCTTCGCTGAGTACAACTGGTAAACTTTTTGATTTAAAAATCGAAATATGAAATTGAAATAGATTTCAATTGTTGTTTACATAGCTGCATTTATTTTGTTTCTTTGAGAATTTCGAATCCGAATTGAGGGTTCGAAACGATTGCAGCTATGTGATTTTGTTGAGATTTTTGCCGGTTTCTTTTATACTAATCATTATTGATTAGATTTTTGCTGTTTTGAATTATCTTCATTGAAGATACATTCGAATGAATTCTTTGTTCATTTTGTAGTGCGTGCAAAAATGAATTGCATGTTACTGCATTAATTTTACGTTGAACCGATGCTTGGTTATGAAACGTATCTTGTTGTCGTTATTTTTATAACGGGATTTTTACACCAATGCTAAATTTTTGAAGCATGGTGTTTTGTGGCAATTTTGATGAATGAAAATTTACTGGTATTACATTTTAATGTAAATCATTTTGATGAGATTTTGATGTTTGAAAATTTCTGTCGCTTTGACTTCAGTAACAGTCAAATTTTTAAAAAAGTGGATTTTCAAGCGGTTATTCCGCAATGTTAATTTTGAGATTCGTTTTACGATGTTTTGAGAAGTACAATTTCCTTATCGAAATTAATACTGATTTGCTGTTTTAATCACGTGATTGGAAAATCGTTTTAAAAGGAAAATTGTTTTATAAATTTTTAACAGTTTGCGTTTTCAAAAGAATGAGAAAGCGACTTGAACGATTCAGCAAAATCGAGGATTATGACCCCTTTCTTTTACTGTTTCGCTTAACTCCGGACTTGTCCAGTTGAGAATGTGAATTGTTATTTTTACAAAATAAATAAAATTGTTTTCAGGAATTTAACAGTTTTCGCTTTCAAAAGTATGAGGAAGCGATTTAAATGTTTCAGCAAAATCGAGGACTATGATCCCTTTCTTTTACTGATTCGCTTAATTCCGGACTTGTCCGTTTGAGAATGTAAAGTGTATTTTTACAAAATACACAATTTTGCACTTTCAAGGAAACAATGAAGAGAATCAATCGATTTATTAAAACACGTGGTATGGGACATGTGCGTTTGCTATTTCGGTTAATTCCGGACTCGTTAATTGAAATATTTGATGATTTCGTGTGCTTTCGAGCCACTATGAGGACCTTCGGGTCATTTGTTGGACCTTCGGGTCAAATACCAGTACTAGACCTTCGGGTCATTTGTTGGACCTTCGGGTCATTTGTTGGGCGCCAAAATTATGTTGAGTACTTGGTAGGCTTCGGCCATTTGTTGATGCACGTGCGGCAAATTAAAAACTCGCCATCTGATGGGATCGATCCAAGCTTTTATGTTGATTTTCTAGTCTTCTTAATTGATTTCTAAATATTTGTTGTTTCCAATTATCTGCAGGTAATTGGATATTTGTTGATATGAGTTCTGATTATCGTTTTTGATAATCGGATATTTGTTGCTTCTAATTATCGCTTGTGATAATTAGATATTTGTTGATATGAGTTCTGATTATCGTTTTTGATAATCGGATATTTGTTGCTTCTAATTATCGCTTGTGATAATTAGATATTTGTTGATATGAGTTCTGATTATCGTTTTTGATAATCGGATATTTGTTGCTTCTAATTATCGCTTGTGATAATTAGATATTTGTTGATATGAGTTCTGATTATCGTTTTTGATAATCGAATATTTGTTGATTTGAAATTTGATTATCGTTTTTGATAATCGAATATTTGTTGATTTGAAATTTGATTATCGTTTTTGATAATCGAATATTTGTTGATTTGAAATTTGATTATCGTTTTTGATAATCGAATATTTGTTGATTTGAAATTTGATTATCGTTTTTGATAATCGAATATTTGTTGATTTGAAATTTGATTATCGTTTTTGATAATCGAATATTTGTTGATTTGAAATTTGATTATCGTTTTTGATAATCGAATATTTGTTGATTTGAAATTTGATTATCGTTTTTGATTATCGAATATTTGTTGATTTGAAATTTGATTATCGTTTTTGATAATCGAATATTTGTTGATTTGAAATTTGATTATCATTTTTGATAATCGAATATTTGTTGATTTGAAATTTGATTATCGTTTTTGATAATCGAATATTTGTTGATTTGAAATTTGATTATCGTTTTTGATAATCGAATATTTGTTGATTTGAAATTTGATTATCGTTTTTGATAATCGAATATTTGTTGATTTGAAATTTGATTATAGTTTTTGATAATCGAATATTTGTTGATTTGAAATTTGATTATCGTTTTTGATAATCGAATATTTGTTGATTTGAAATTTGATTATCGTTTTTGATAATCGAATATTTGTTGATTTGAAATTTGATTATCGTTTTTGATAATCGAATATTTGTGATTTGAAATTTGATTATCGTTTTTGATAATCGAATATTTGTTGATTTGAAATTTGATTATCGTTTTTGATAATCGAATATTTGTTGATTTGAAATTTGATTATCGTTTTTGATAATCGAATATTTGTTGATTTGAAATTTGATTATCGTTTTTGATAATCGAATAACTGTTGATTTGAAATTTGATTATCGTTTTTGATAATCGAATATTTGTTGATTTGAAATTTGATTATCGTCTTTCATAATTAAATATTTGCTGATTTGAGATTTGATTATCGTCTTTGATAATTGAATATTTGCTGATTTGAGATTTAATTATCGCTTTTGATAATTAAATATTTGTTGATTTGAAATTTGATTATCGTTTTTGATAATCGAATATTTGTTGATTTGAAATCTAATTGTCGTTTTAAATAAGTAGATATTTGATGATTTGATGTTTTCTGATTATCGTTTGAGATAATTAGATATTTGTCGATTTGCTTTCTGACTATCGTCTGGATAATTGGATGTTAGCTGATTTTATTGATATGAGATTCCCTAGTCTCTAATTGATTCTAGAGTATGCTGATTTTTATTGAATTGCTATTTTCTATCTATCTCTGTTGATAGTTAGAGTTAACTGATTATGGAATTTGTATTTTCTAGTTAATTGTTGGATAACTAGATATTTGCAGTTTGCGATTTGTGATTTGTGTTTCATAATTATCTTTGTTGATAATTAGATTTTGTTGTTTTCTAATTATCGTATTGATGATTAGATATTGCTGTTTTGTGTTTTCTGTGTTCTAATTATTTATTGGTAATTGAATATTGCTGATGTTTGCATTTATTCAGTTTTGCTATCTTCTGATTATCTATTTGATAATTAGATTTTATTGAGAATTTGTGAATCTGTTGTATGCAATTGAAAGATTTCTTTAGTATTGGGTTCTCGACTTTTATTTATCTAACTTAACCAGTCTATGTTAGAAAAATAATTGTTAGTGACGATCTTAATTATGGAAAATTGCGGGGATGCAATTTTATAAGGAGGGGAGTCTGTAACAACCCAGAGTTTGATAACAATTATTTTTCGACAAATGACGATTTAATTAAGTTGTTAGTTGCTGGTTGGAGTTTTTAAAAACCCGGTTAAAATTCCTTTCAAAAATCTGTTGAAATGGAGGTGGGCTTTACAATTTTCTTAGCCCATAGTTTTGCCTATTACCGTAATATTATCTAAGGCTATACTCAACCCCCTCTCCATTTTCATTCGTAAACCTAAACCTAGAAATCGAATGAAGAAAAATGGCGGCTTCTTCATTCATCCCTCCCCCTCCATTCCCATTCGTTCGATACCCTAAGCCTAGAAACAAACGAAAAGAATGGCGGCCTCGTTTATTTTTCGTCGTCCCCAAATTCAAGTTAGGGTTACAGGAAAATCGAAGATGGTGGCTGCTAGGGTAACTTCGCTCGTTTCCTCCGATCTACCTCGCGATGCCGGCTTCGTCAATTCGAAGAGTTAAACGGCGAGTTGGGTTTGGGTCTTCGGCGAAGGTGAGTAATTCGTATTACTCGCATCTGATTCAACTTCGTTTACATGTGTTGGTAATTTCCATGGCTTTAAATTCTTGGATTTTCGTTCGTTCCTGTTCGTGGTTAGCTTGGCTTCGCTTTCACTGTTTGATTTTCTCACTCGTTCCATTTTTGGATACCATGACGTCGATTTTTGCTGTTTGATTTTTGTGGCTTGCTTACTTCGGCCAGGTCACTGATTCGACCTGTGAATTGTTTGATTTCGATGAAACTCGACTTGAACTATTTTGATTATTGGTACTGTTTCATTTGAGATAAGTGTGTCTGTGTATGCATATATATATATATATGCATACATGTATAATTGTATCAGCTCGACTTTGGGGAAACTGGATTTTGAATTTTGTCGACTTTGGTTTGGTTGACCATACTATACTGTGACAGTCAATTTTGCTTTGAATTTGATGATTTATTTTGATTGTCGTTTGATTTTATTTCATTGATTGATGATTTCACGGATTGATTCAATTCGTTTCTTTTCAGGTCGCTTGATTTGTCCCTATTTTCATGGGTTTATATTGTAACTGTTAGCTTTGAGACAGTTTGCTAACTTGTTCATTATAGTTGGTCTTCACCATGCTTTGTTGAGTTGTTGGAGGTTATTTACCTCGAGACAGTATCACTATGTACTATCAGGTCCATATTTCATTTGCACTTGGGCATATGTTTGAAACCGATTCATTGCATTATGCATTTGCAATTGATCTTGATGTTGTACATCACTGTGCATTAGTTCACTTGGAGTTGCAGCCTTTGTCCATTGTTCACTTAACTGCAGTATACTCGAGTTGCATTGTCCAGTATTTCCTTTTCGCTTCGGCACTGTCTGCATATATGAATACACTTAAACTTGCACCCGGTTTTGATACATGTGCTTAGCTTGGTCTTATTCATAACTGTATTTGAATGTGTTTGCAGCATTGTAATAAGTGATCATACATGCATAATGTTGCACCATTGTTGTTTCATCTTGGTTTTAGTGAGGCCTTTGTACCCTTGTAATGATTGCAGTTTGATTGTTATACCTGATTTTGTAGATGCCTGTATTTATAAGTACAATATATATACAGGTGTGGATTAAAATGTATGTATATATACTCTTGTATGTGTGCGTGCATGCATAGTTGGATTTATACTCGGGTTCTATCTGTTGCATTGGCTAGATAATATATATTCAATGCTGCAGATGTCCTTGATCACTTTAGAATTCATTTGTTGACTTGTAGTTTATATACTTGTTGACTTCTCTGATGGCAGTTTTGGGGTTTGAATCACGACATGATGGAGTTGCTTCCATTACCGTTGGCACTGACTACATCTTGTCTGCTCTTTGATGGTCTGGTTGCCCTGTGCACATTTGTGTGTATACTTGGATCTGGGTTCGTTGCCTTGATCATTTTGACTTCAGATGTACAGTTGCATATCACTTGAATTCAGTTGTGTTTACTGCCTTCATTTTGCTTGTAGCCTTTGTGCTTGTTACTGTGTTGCCTATTCTTGGGCACGCATGATAGTTTCACTTGTTGCCTCTGATCTTGTTTAGTATTGTTTTGGGTTGTTTTGTAGTGGCGAGGCAGTACACGCGTGCGTGTACTGCAGCCCTAGCAGGATTGACAGATTTAGTTGATATTTCGATTGTTAAATGGTTTCATTGGTTAGATTCAATATTTTGAAGTGTATTTTGAGATGGTTCATTTTGATTTTAGTTGGATCCGTTTGCTTTTTGGATTCATTGATCTTCTGAGTATTTTGTAGGCTGTATTGGCGAGGCAGTACACGTTAGCGTGTACTGCAGCCAATCAACATTGTTGTTTTTAAATTGACATTTCAATTGTTTAAATTGATTTGGATTGCTGATTTGTTGTTTAACACTGTTCAGTGTTATATTTGCCGTTATCCGATTCTTTTATCGAGGAGTCGGATATACGAGATTTCTGTGACTGTCGTCTATTTGATATTTGATTATTATTGCTTCTGTGCATTAATAACTGAGTTTGAATTAGACTGACCCGTGTATTATTTTCTTTTGAATTTAATACTCGGGTCAGACCCGAGTTATTTCAGGTTGTAGATTTCCTGCTTTGAGTTGCTGTTCGGGCTATGAAGACTTTTTATATCTTCTGAAGTAGTTTCGTCGTTTTGTAGAAGTCGTGTCATTGTATAGGATGATATGTATTCATGTATATTAGTTGATAATGTACTTGTATATATAACTTCCAGAGTCGACAGTTGTAGTTGTATCATATGTATTGTGTCAACTATATTGTAACTGACATCGGTTATATATATATATGAGGCTTTTGTTTTTCTGTGTTCCGCATTCTTTTGTATCTGTGTTATTATTATATATATTGTCCTAAACTATTATGAACCATCATAGTTCATTTTATACTGGTAATTGGGTATGTCGATGGGAGTAAATAAATAAGAGAGGAAAATTAAAAATGTATACCACACCTATCGAGGTAACCAATACTAGTGTACAGCCAACTACGGATGGCCGCTCCTATCCAGCCTTATTCTTCATAATAACAGACAGTATTTCTTTTAATACTCTTTGTTATTGTGAGCATAGAGGTGGGGCGTTACAAAAGTTGGCCAAAATTTAAATTTTCAGAAAAATCTTTATTTTCTTAAATTTGGAAGGATAATTTACATCAAAATCCAAAATTATACATTAAAATTCCAAATTTATCAATTTAAAAATAATTAAATTCAAAGTTTTTTTCAATTGAAATTCCAATTAAAATATTACAGAAATTACGGGTTGTTACACTCTCCCCCACTCAAAACTTTTCGTCCCGAAAAGGGACGAGACACGGGAAAAGCAAAGAAAAAATAAGGTAGATTAACGTATAGTACCTGGAACAAATAATTCTGGATTCGAGGCATGCATGCTCTCCTCCGTCTCCCAAGTACAATCTCGATCATCAGTACTCCACTGCACTTTGACCAGGTTGACAGATTTCCTTCTTAGCTGCTTCGTACCTCTATCGATAATACGAAGTGGCTTCCTCTCGACAGTAAGGTTAGGCTCAACATCCAAACTCTCGAAAGTAGAAGGCTGAACAATCAAAGATGGATCATGAAGATACCGACGAAGATGCGAAACATGGAATACATTATGCACTCCAGAAAGTTTCTCAGGCAAATCCAAACGGTAGGCTAAAGAACCAACTTTCTCAATGATGCGAAAAGGACCAATGAACCAAGGAGCAAGCTTCCCTCTCCGACCAAACCGAATCACATTCCTTAGCGGAGAGACCTTAAGGAAAACCTGATCACCAACAGAAAACTCCAAACTCCTCCTACACCTATCAGCATACTTCTTCTGCCTATCCTGAGCAATCCTCATCTTACTCCTAATCTCCTCAACCTTCTCTGAAGCCTCAAGAATCATATCAGGACCAAGAACCAAATGATTACCGGACTCAATCCAGCAAGATGGAGATTTGCAAGGTCGTCCATAAAGAGCAGCAAACAGAGCCATTTCGATACTAGCTTGAATTCAAAAGATGGAATAAGGTAGATAAATATTTAAGACAACCTTACAAAAAATTTGAGATTATACCTGATAACTGTTGTTATAGGTGAATTCCACGAGATGGAGATGATCTTCCCAAGATCCTCCATAATCAAGGACACGGGCACGAAGAACATCTTTCAGAATCTGATTCACTCTTTTCATTTGACCGTCGGTCTGCGGATGGTAAGCAGTGCTCATATTCAGGTGAGTACCTAAAGCTTCCTGAAAAGCTCTCCAAAACTGGTTGGTAAAGATGGGATCTCTATCACAAACAATACTGACAAGAACACAATGAAGACGAACAATCTCTCTCATATAAATCTAAGCCAAACTCGAAGCAGAACGGTTGGACCTAACCGGAATGAAATGAGCCGACTTGGTCAATCTATCTACAACTACCCAAATACTCTCATTACCTCTCCTAGTTCTTGGTAATCCATCAATAAAATCCATAGAAACCTGTTCCCATTTCCAATTGGGAATCTCAAGGGGTTGCAATAATCCAGCGGTCTTCTGATGATCGGCCTTAACCTGTTGACAAGTCGCACATCTACTGACAAAAAGGGAGATATCACGCTTCATACCACTCCACCAATATAGCTTCTTCATATCCTGATACATCTTCGTCACAACCGGATGAATAGAAAGTCTGGATCGATGATTTTCCCAAAGTAACTCTTGCCTCAATCCATTGAAATTCGGGACACAAATCCGATTATTAATCCTCAAAATCCCTCTATCACCAATCTGAGCTCCACTTCCATCATGGCTACTACCACCAATCCTGCTATGAACATTCTCCTTAATAAGCCTAAGCATCTTATCCTCATCCCGCTTAGCAACAATATGATCCATAAGAGGTGAAGAAATAACAAGCTGACACAACATCGCCTTCTTCCGACTCAAAGCATCGGCTACAACATTAGCTTTCCCTGGGGTATAGTTGATGTCTAGGTCATATAAAGCAAGGAACTAAAGCCACCTAACTTGTCTCTGATTCAAATCATTCTGGGTGAAAATATACTTCAAAGAGTGATGATCCGTAAAGAGCTCAACCTTAGTTCCCAAAAGATGATGTCTCCAAAGCTTCAAAGAAAAAACCACGACAAGCAATTCCAAATCATGAGCAGCATAATTGGCTTCATGGGTCTTAAACTGACGACTGGCATAAGCAATAACCTTCCCATCCTGCATCAGAACAGCTCCCAAACCATCTCGACTGGCATCAGTGTATACCGTTAATCCCTTATTTCCATTTGGAACGGTAAGAATTGGTGCGGAAGTAAGCTTGCGCTTTAACTCATTGAATGCAGCTTCACACACTTATCATTCCATTTAAACTTAGCATTCTTACAAGTCAAAGCAGCGAGTGGTGCAGCAATCCGAGCAAAATTCTCAATAAATCTCCGGTAATAACCAGCAAGGCCCAGAAAGCTATGGATATCAGATGGAGTCCTAGGAATTTCCCAATCCTGAAATAGAATAGGGAAAAATAAGAACTACAGATAAAGATAGAATGATTAAATTACAAAAGAAAGAAGGGAAGATAGACTTACATTGACCACAACGATCTTAACTGGATCAACGGAGACTCCATTACCAAAAACAATATGTCCAAGAAATCGGACTTCATCTTTCCAGAAATGGCATTTCGAGAATTTATCCTTCAACTGATGATTTCTAAGAGTTCCAAGAACAAACCTCAAATGTGCTTCATGCTCCTCTTCAGACTTAGAGAAGACAAGAATATCATCGACGAAGACTAGAACAAATTGATTAAGAACATCACGAAAAACCCGATTCATAAGATCCATAAAGAAAGCCGGGGCTTTAGTCAAACCAAAAGGCATAACTAACCATTCATAGAAACCATTCTCAGTACGCAAAGCAGTTTTGGGAATACTTTCCTCGGCAACTGTGAGCTGGTGGAAACCTATGGCAAGATCAAGCTGAGAGAACACAGTAGCTCCATAGAGCTGATCGAACATATCATTTATGCAAGGCATAGGATATCTATTTTTCATAGTGAGCTTGTTCAGCTCCCTATAATCAACACACATCCTTAAGGAACCATCAGACTTAGTGACGAAAACCACAACTGCTCCCCATTCGGAATGACTAGGTCTGATCAGACCCTTGGAGAACAAGTCCTCAATTTGCTTCTTCAACTCAACCTTCTCATGGGGTGCCATTCTTCTGGGAGGAAGAACTACAGGTCGAGCTCTAGGAATAAGATCAATAAGGAATTCAATTTCCGGCTTAGGAGGTAAAGAAGTGACTTCACCAAATACATCGGGATAGAGTTTTACCACCGGAGTTGAATTAAGATCACCAGGAGAAGAATCCAGAGAGAAAATAAAACTACCAGCATAATCCTGAGGCATACGACACTGAATCACCACATGATTACCCTTATCACCAACAAGAGAAACAGTTCGGGCTTTACAAGAGATAACGGCTTCATGATTCTTCAGCCAATCTCCTCTAAACAATATATCGAAAGCATCGAAACCAAGAACATAGAAATCACCCGAAAAACGATAGCCAGAATAGAAGAGTTTCACCCTTTTACAAATCCTACTAAGGTTCGCGGGGACCACCAATAGGATTAGAAACACACAAAGGTACAGTTGCATATTCAGGTGAAAGGATATGCTCAAACTTACCACAAAGATCCATAGAAATGAAACCATGGGAAGCTCTAGTGTCAAATAAAACACGAACAGGAAAAATTAAACAAAGTAAAGGTGCCCTGAAGAGTACCTTGGGTATCACTAGGTGTAGGTGAAGGAGGAGTGGAAGAAGTCATGGCAAAGACTCCAGATGTCTTGCCCTTCTGATACAAGGGACAATCATTCTTGAAATGGTCAGGTTGCAAACAAACATGGCAGAGGTTGTTCCTGGTATTCTGAGGTGGAGGAATGGCGGCACTGGCAGGTGCTAGACAACTGTTGGCATAGTGACCTTTCTGATCGCACTTGAAACAAGTGATAGAAGAAAGTTCAAGAGATCGCTTCTAAGGAACAAACCCAATACCATGAGTATTCTGCCAATTCTTCTTCTGCCAATTCTTCTTCTGCTGATGAAAATTAGGCTTCCTTTTCTTAGAGTTACCAGAGGAAGGCTGAGATGAAGGGACACGAGCAACAGAAGAAACCTTAGAAGTGGGGTTCTCAAATCTAATGGCTATATCCATCAATCCAGTAAAAAGGCCATACACATGAGCAATCAGACGATCATAATACTCTGGGCGAGCTCCAGCTATAAACTTCTCATTCTTCTTAAGAGGGGTATCAATCAAGCTAGGACCAAACTTGGAAAGTTCGTTGAACTTCCGCTCATACTCAGAAAATGACAAATTCCCCTGCTTAAGATCCATAAACTCCCTGTATAGCTGAGATTTCCCGGCTTCGGGCATCCACTTCGCCACAAAAGCCTCCTTGAAATAAGACATCGAAACTTAAGAAAGATTCCAAAGAGAAACAGAACCAAACTCAAAATCAACTTAAGATAATAACTAAACTGCTCCTAAGAAATATCTTCCTCAGTACTGTGGCTGTAACAGACTCCCACCAATCCGCGTGTAATAAAACAGGGGACCTTTAGAATACCCTAATCCATTATCTAAGCCCAATAACAAAAGAGAAAATAACCCATGAAAATAACTGTGTGTAATACGCTGAAAACTGCAAATTTAGAGAAGTAGAAATTAGAATTTTACGAAACGAAAAGCAGGAAAAATGTTAGAATCAAATCCAGCTTCATAAAAAAAGAATAAAATTTCAAATTTCAAATTTCAAATTTTCAAAAGAAAGTCAAACTTTGACCAAAGTTGACCAAAATTTAAATTTTCAGAAAAATGTTTATTTTCTTAAATTTGGAAGAATAATTTACATCAAAATCCAAAATTATACATTAAAATTCCAAATTTATCAAATTTTAAAATAATTAAATTCAAAGTTTTTTTCAATTGAAATTCCAATTAAAATATTACAAAAATTACGGGTTGTTACAATAACTTTGTGAAATTATCAGAATTGAGCCACGGAAATTGCACCATTGTGTCCATGGTAATTTTTTGGTCAATTACCATATATAGAACGTCAGAAACCAAGCTAATATGACTAAGTTATAAAATAAACAAAATAAGGTAAAAAAAAGGAAAAAAATTTCATAAGGGCAGGTCGATCGGCCGGTCGACCCGCCTGTTTTTTTAGGGGCGAACGAACGATTGTTCATTCGTTCCAATAAAGGTGCAATTTTTTTAACCGACTGACTTGTTTTGCATCCTTTACTTTAATCTGGTCCCTCCATTCTTGCATCCGATGGCTCCTATTCAGCCTATGACGTGGTTGCATCCTATTCAATCTCCAAATTCAACGGTCCGAGATCCACTTCTACACTTATAAATAGACCCCTAAACCTAACACTTTTTCTCATTTTAGGTTTTCTCCAATTGGGTTCACCAATCTAGGAAGGACCCTAAACGGAATAATCTTTCCAAAGGAGAAAATCGTTATAAATTAAATTATTTTACAACTCCAAGTGGATCCGGGAAGACCAAAGGAAAAGTTTAGGACCGGATGTGAGTGATTGTAATTATTTTAAGATTTCTTGAAGTAATTTAAAATAACAGGGCTTTCAATAGTTGTAGTTTTACAATGATTTTTGAAATAGCCTTTTAGTAGTTTATTTACAGTTTTTAGAGTTATTTTCAGTCTATTTCCTTTCAGCTATCCTTTTCAGTAATTTTAGTTTATTTCTATTAATTATAATTTATTGCTGTTAAGCATAGCTTTTTATTGATATACAGTCTATTTACAGTATTTAAGTTTATTTACTATTATTTATTTCTTATTTACATCTTTTTCGACGTTTTGGATTTTATGCAAGCGTCTATTCTCTTCATCCCCCTTTTCTTCGCATATGGATTAGAATAAATTAAACGCGAATGTGGATTTTATAAATAAGAATATTGAATGAAGAAAATAAGATGTAAATTATAAACACTATAATAAATAATGGAATTGGACTGAAATTACGCCTAATTATAAATAGAATTAGACTAATTAAAGATAATTGGCATAGTTATAACTTAGAATTATAACTAAATGGAGTAAAAGATGAAAGAAGCTTATTTTCAAACTTAGACCATGGGTTAAGTAATAAACATGATTATAACGTGGGTTATAATAAGAAAAAGAACAGAATAAGGCTTATCTTAAGACTTAGGATAAATTAATAAGCACAAATAGTAGAGAAAAGTGTAAAGGCTTATTTAAATAATTTACCTAAGTTAATAAGCAAAGATGAAAGTAGGACCTGTACCAAATAGCATTCCCTAGGGCACGCTTATACTAAGAATGGTAGTAATTGGTCAAATAGAAGTCCAAATCACGGGGTATTTAGATAAGGGGCGCAACTAGATATTATTTGGACGAAGGGCCAGTACCAACAACATTTCCCCTATAGATTTTATGGACACACGGTGATCTCACGTTAGCCTAAAGTGGGATGAGGGGCACACTTATGCTGGATGTTGAGGTAATAAGAAGACCCAATAAGTGGAGTAAAAGGTAGCATGGGCATGGTGGCAGTTACACGTACGACTTCCATTCGGGTGCTCAGTAATAGCTATGAGTTCCAAGCGCTTAGTATGAGTGTCTTTCGTAGAAATCAATGCCTTGTGTATAGCGAGCTATATATGTTGTTTGGATCCATAGTAGTTGCTCTATGCATCTTTCGTAGATACCATTGGCTGCTGTGTAGGGAGTTATATAGCATCTGGTCCGTAGTAAGGTTTATGGAGTAGCATGCCGATCAAAAAAGGGTAGAATTAGGGTCACATCCTAATTATAGGATTAGGAATTCAGCCTAATTAAATCAAAACAAGTGCAAGCAATCAAAGTTAACCTATCTTGAGCAATATTCAATCGTATTTATTTCCAGTGTATCTCTTTCCTATTTCCTTTTTTATCCTTATTTATGCTAGAACTGTTGTAGAGTCTATTACTTTTATCTTGCTTAAAGACTCTAGTAATTACTATCATTCATCCGACTTTTAGTCTGACCCACTCCTCTATTTTCCTCTTTTTCCGCCTTAGGCAATCAAGGGAGAAGCCAGTAGATTGCTACAACTTGGAGTTCTTCTTGGAGGAGATTTCTTCTATGTACTTCTTTTATTTTCAGCTTTTGTTCTTGTATGCACTGGTTTATTATGAGGGATATTACGTACTCTGATTTTGAGACTATGAATTTTTATTTCATAAGACATGATGGGTTTTGAGATATGGATGTTGTATTTGGTATTTGACTCATTTATGAAGTAATTATGAAGCTTTGTTTTAGTTAAGTTATTATTTAGTTTCCGCTGTTTTTACATATTTTTGTCTTGTGAATCTTAGTTTCTGTTAGTTTCAGTTATACCTACAACGCACCACGCCTTTTAATGTGTCCTTTTGGGTATATTAAGGGGTGTGGGGTGTTTCAATCTTTATCTATTCATCCTTTCAGTTATTTCCAGTTATTTATGTTCAGACTTGTCATTTGCTTATGTATTAGAGACTTCCTTGTATTGGGACTTATGTTGTATTTTGCTTTAGACTCTGATGTTTATGTAGTAGTTTCATGAACTACTATTTATCTATTCCGCTACGTATTGTTGTATTATTCTGTGTCTATGATTCTATGATTGATTTATACACTGTATATGCTAAGTTTTACCAAATATAAATAACATTATATTGTTTTGAGTAATTCAAGTCTGACATGTGTGGATTATTGTCGATTTGAATGGTTCGAAACACTACAAAAATAATGACTTTTAATAGCAGCAAAACATAGCGTTTCCATCTATTCCTTTTAAACGCTATGCAATGCAGGGTACTTAACGCTGTTAGTTAAATAAATCTGGTGTATCCAACGCTATGGAATCAAAAAGGCGGGACACAATCTATTTTGTGCGGGAATCAAAAAATTGCGCCTCTAACTGGTGACCGACCTCCTCAGGTAAACACTTGTTTTATTTTCCTTCATCACCTCCTCCAGAAAACAACCAAACTTCGTGAAATCCCCAAAACACAACACGCAGACCAAAATCTTGAATCGCAAAACCCTAACCGTCGTCGTCAACAGTCGATCCAAATTGGTGATGTAATCTCTCTCTCTCAAGCAGCAGCCAATTTGAACCACCGTCGTCAACTACCTACCTAGAACCCTAAACCCTAAATCTTTTTGTTTTGAATCAGTCGTCGGATCTGGAACGAGAAGTCTGAGATATTATTAAGCAGTAATTCCACGCTTATTCCAAAATCAGCAATTTCAGACAGCGTTGAAAATCTATGCTTAAACACTGTAGCTCATCTTCCTCAACTCCGCAGCAGCAAATTCTTCTTTCTGGATCAAATTTCTTTTGTTGGTTTCTTCTGCTTCAGCTAGGTAAGATTTAATTTTTTAATTAGCATGAATCAAATGGTGATGTTTGCGTCATCACATTTTAATGGATGAGATATTGTTGAGCATATAGAGAAAGAAACCGAAAACATGAGATATGAACTCGTTCCCGCTGCATATCTACCAGGTTATGAATTTAGCATTTTTGGGTGCTTCAAAGACCTATAATATTTGTATTTTAACTATTAAGGTTGATTGTATTATTACCTTTGTTTGGAGATCTTAATGCTTTTAGAACAATCTTTTAGATTAAAGATTGTGTTTAATCGAATTGTTTTGGTATTGTTTTCGTTTCCTGAAATGGAGTAGATTTTAGAATTCATATATGTAGGTGATGTGTGTTCATATTTATATTCATATTTTCTCATCATGATAGTCAACTAGTGTTACAGTGATCATCTTTTACCTTGGCCTCTTTGGTTCTAGCTATAACTAGGTATTAGTTTTCAAGAAGATGTGGATGCTTAACCAAACCGAATTGCTATGCTGTATAATCGACTGAATCAAATTAGTATGTAGAAGAATAATTTAAGTTTACTTTATGCATCACGTAACAGAGAATGTAGGCGTAAAGGGCATCAAATGAATAAATTGAACAAATACATCTGATAGCAGTAGTTTTTTTTTTCCTTTTTCCTTTTTTAAGTAATAATTTAGTTAAAAACTGGAGACTCACGAATGATGCATGAAGTGTCATCCAAAACCACTGGTTTGCCTTTATTTACTAATTCCACTCTGCTCCTTTTTATTTGCACAATCTCATAGTAATAATTTTAGTAGTATTTCCTTGTTTTTATGGATAATGTCCATGCGTTTAACAACATCACACCAACCTACTGGTTTATCTTAATTTTCTCCCTCTCTTTCTCCTCGTATTTTTCTATTTGTTTTATTTCATCAAATTGTAGCTCAACGGATAACTCAAAGGCTATAATCACACCTTTAGTTATTACCACCACAAATAGTTACAAAATTTCGCTTAATTTTATTTTTGTATATATTTGCAAAATAAACGTAGCACATAAAATTCAATGACAATTAAATGTTTAACAAAATTTTGCATATAGTTCTACATTAAAGAAAACATTAATAATTTGTAAATTTTTGTTTCGGATCCTTCGAAGATAATTTATGTTCTTTGTTTAGCTAATAACACTTCAAATGGTAAGATAAAAACAAAAATTCGTTTCCTGATAAAAATCTTATGATAATATAAGAGATAGCAACAGGAAGATATCACACAAAGGTATAAAAACAATAATCTATTTTTGAAACTATCAAGTACCTTTGTGCAAAACATCTGAACAGATAATTTTATCTAATGTTTGGACTTTGGATCATTTCAATGATATCCAAGTACTTTATCAATTGTTTTCAGGGAATGCATAAAGAGAGGGCTCTCTGTAAAATATCTTATTCATGATGAATTTATCGATTATATCAGGAATCATCAGCTCTACTTACTGTCGGATAGTTGAATTTACTCCAGCAATTTTTTAGACCATAAATTTTGGTCAGTATAGAAGTCTGTCATCAATTACAATGGAAGCTGTTTCAATTTACTAGTGTAGTCTACAGTAGCCTATGCTATCCAGGTACACTAGATACAATCATTTTCACCCAAATTAGATATGTACCCGTGGTTTATCTTCAGTCGTATTATGGACTAGGAGCATATTTAATGCTGTTGCCTTGTGAGAATGTACATCTTATGAACAAGTAATTTTATTTTGAAACACATCACGATATATTTTTGTGGATGATTTGAGAAGAAATATGTTCAAGTGAGAATGTATATAATAGTCAACGTTCTAGTTTGGAAATGTATTTTTCTAACATATTGGTTATCAAAATAATAATAATAATACGTGAATGTCTTAGTATATGTATATTCAAGAGCATATTTATGTCTCTTATATTAGAAGCATTCAAGGATAGGAAAATAAAATAAAAAGCGTTCTGAAACTTAACTTGATTCCGATTTGGCAGTCAACAGCAGCATACAAAGATGTAGCGAGGTTGGCAAGTTTAATTCCACCTCCTATTCATGTTCTTAGTCATGGTATTGGATGGCAGGTGGCATTATTGTTCTTTCAGGTAATATTTTTATATTTATATTTTTAGTAAACTAGTTACATGATATTTCTGTTTCTTAAAATGGGTAGGTAATTGGTATTCTTTTAGATGGTTTATTTGGCACTGGCACTAGCTCCACTGTCTTAGTATAAGTGTATCATCTTTCCAATTTTTTTTCCTTTTTCTCAAGTTTTATAGCTATATTTCCCTGTTTGATACTACAAGATTGGATATTTCAGAAAGAACATTAGGGTACTGAGATCAACTATAATTGGGAGTCGAAAGGTTGTGTAAATATCAGCTGGTTTTATGATCTTTATCTCCATGTTAGGTAATTTTTTACCCTTTTTTAAAATAAATAAATGGACAAATGTTGGTTTTATGATCTTTTTCTCCATGTTGGTTTCATTAGTAGTATTTTAAGAAAAATTAGTTTTTTTTCTTATAATATTTTTTATTTCAGGGTCATTCTCACGGTCGGCGGTGAATTACATGTCAGGATGTCACACACCAGTCTCAAATTTGGTAATGTCAACAATGGTATTTTCACATTATTATTCAAAAAACCATTGGTCAAATACACTCCAAATGCGATACTTTTGTCCATCATAATATCGGCTGTGGTTGGACTAATTGACTACAAAGCTGCTTATCTGATCTGGAAAGTCGATAAGTTGGATTTTACAGCTTGTATGGGTGCCTTTTTTGGTGTAGTCTTTGTGTCTGTTGAGGTTGGCCTCTTGATCGCGGTATGCTCTAGTGTAAAATTGCTGTTGTATTCAAAATACAATGCACTATTTATTTCATTTTTTTCATGTACAGGTCTCCCTTTCTTTTGCTAAAATACTGCTGCAAGTGACTAGACCTTGAACAGCTATACTAAGAAACATATCAGGAACCACAGTGTATAGAAATATTAAACAGTACACAGAAGCAAATAGAGTTCCAGGAGTACTAATAGTCAGAGTTGATTCGGCAATTTATTTCTCCAACTCCAATTATGTTAGAGAAAGGTATTTCATTACTTAAAGCGTTTCTTATTTTGAGATATGCTTGTATCTGTATGTATTTTACGGTCGAATATTTCACATTATTAGTGGTATAGACAATCTTAAAACCTTAGCCTGATATCTAAATTTGGTGTGGTATTTCAATCACTCATCATTCATGCAATATCTCTCATTTGAAACTACTTAACTCAAACTTGAATGTGAGCTTCTTAATAACACAGATGAATGTGGGTAGGTTATCACATATTAGCAGATATTAATAATGGCTATGTGTTAATAATATGAACCACTATGCTAAGGTTGTACCACTTTACTGAAAAACTGAGTGACGTAAGGATCAAGAACCCAAGGTTGTACCACTTTGCTGAAACTACTAAGATGGTGGTGCTCTGGCTAGAATGAAATGTGCATCCATCAAGAGCAATGTAGATATACTATAACTAAACATAGTTGAACTGCTATTTATGAGCTAAAGTTGTAATGTTATGTGCTGAATTGCGTTGAAACATGACACATGTAACACTTTAGGTGTAACTGAAGCACTAAAGGTTGAGCAACTCATGCGAATGCTGAAGCAAACCCGAAGCAACAGTTGTAGAGCAAATATTAACCAAAATATGACAATGAGATATTTACTGTTTGGAATTGTGATGTGTTGATTCTGACTTCATCTGAATGTTACTAATTGTTTGAAAAATAAGATGAGATTTTTTAATAAATACATTTTAAGTTTGATCTTTTATATTTAAATGATGAAGTTGTTAGCTCATGTTTCATGAACTAGTTTGTTTTTTTTCAGATAGCTTGGCTACAACTGTTGGCACTCATACTCTGCTTAATCATGCAAGCACATGAGGACCTTTCATATTTATTTTTGTAGTTCTTGCAACAAAAGAAACATGACATGACTATAATAGATTTATTTCTGGAAGGCAAGCCAATGAGAAAGAAATCTGGGTTGTTAAGGCTTGCATTCTTAAACAGGTTTGAACTCTATCTACTATATTTTATGTCAAAACCTTTTTATTCCTTTTTTTAAGAAAAACAAATTGTTGATGAGGCTTGCATTCTTGGTCATTTATAATCAAAGAATTTTGTTCAAATTAAATGTTATGAATAATTGACATCCCTTTCATCATTGTGAAGTTAGCGGTGGTAAAAATATACCCTCGACATGGATGGATATATATAACTGTCCATTCTTTATTGAGTCAATGAAATAACACTGACTATATAAACAGTTCAGTCAACGATGCTACCCAAAGTTTGTTTCCACACACTTTATACATCATAAAATGACTAATATGTTTCAATGTGCATAAAGCCAGTGGTCTATAGCATGTTTCATTTAACTTTAAAACTAGGTTTGGACCATTAATACATGTAATACTTAGTTCAAATACTTTGTTGAGACTTTGCCGATCTTTGGATTTTGTTAGAATTGTATGTGAATAAATAATTATAGATATATCTTTTAGCACTTATATTCGTTACATGATTACTTATTGCAACATATATGTTTCAATTCTAACAAGGAACCATCTACATATTTTGTTCCTTGTTAGAATTTTATGTGAACAAAAGACGGTTCCTTGTTAAAAAAGAGTGGGAGTGAGGGTCATAATTCTCCAAATGGTATAGGTTATGCAAATGTAAAGAACAGCCATCCGATTCATGAATGGTAACTGAGATAAAATGGAAAGAAGCGAACTGATTCAAGTACTGATCATATTTCTATATATTGTTGATGTAAGCTCTTTCCTTTCTATGATGTAGTAAATATGAGTTAGAGGAGAGAACAGTTGAGTTCTGTTGATGTAAGCTCTTTCCTTTCTATGATGTAGTAAATATGAGTTAGAGGAGAGAAAAGTTGAGTTCATTGGCCATGCATTAGCATTTCACAGTGATGATAAGTGCTTGGATCAGCCTGCAATTGACACAATCAAAAGAATGAAGGTATTCACCAAACATGTTATTGTATATGTCTGATATATTTTTGTCTTATAAGTTATGTGATATGGTTTTTCGTTTGTTCCGGATAGCTTTATGTAGAATCATTGGCACGCCTTCAAGGAGGATCCCCTTATATATACCCTCTTTATGGATTGGGAGAACTTCCTTGGGTTCATTCATTTACCTCACTCTTTCATTTTTATTTAATTGTTTTTAAACGATAGGCTAAAGTTTCCACACTCCATGTTGGTTAGGGATTTGCTCGTCCAAGTGCAGTTTTTGGTGGAACCTACATGCTTAACGAAGCTGAATGCAAGGTAACACTCAGTAATTGTAAATGTTCCACAATTTCTATATTATAGCATACTATGTATTCCTACATGCTTCTCTTCTCCACTTTTTTCCTCCTACATGTTAATCCATCATTGTTATGATAACCACTTTGGCATGTTCAACTCTAACCGAAATGCCTATTGCTTTAACTTTCAAAGTGAAATATTAGGAATTTCTTCCAAAACCAACTATAATGCATCACTGTTACTGAAAAATAAAGTTAAATCAAGAAAAAATCAATACCATTTTGAGGTTTTGGTTTTGATAAGAGTAAAGAGAATTAACAAGGACTTGGAAAGGTCCACTTCTTGATTATGATAGTATAAGCTATAATATCCTCCTCTATACAGATTAGATTGGATTGTGGAATCAAAATACTGAGTTATAGGCACATCATAGTTGAAGTCATTATCCTAGTTTCCAAATCCTGAAATCTAAACTTTCCTTGTATCCTGCATTTGTCCTTTGTAGTTCGGATAATAGTGACTTGTGCAACCTGTTATCTTTCTTTTTTTTGGTCATTTTAACAACCAGTTTCTCTTCCTACCTCTGTATGTTTGACAAGATAAGTAATAACTAAGGTCTTCTAAGAAAACCTCAAAACGATGCTGATCCATCCTTTTGCCTTCCATGGAATTTGTCTGGCACTATGAAACTTGTCTTTGATTTACTTACCTTTTGGCTTGAGTTATCTTTTCATGTTGGTTAAGGAACATAGAATGATGTTAGGTTTTCTTTGAACATTCAAGACGTCATCTGCAAAAGAGAGTGAAGAAATAATCGGGAATCTACGAGGAATCGAAACTATCTCATAAATTCTATTCAGCTGCAATTACAAAGATGGTTGGTGACAGGGGTCTCCTTGTCTCACTCTGCAATTTGATTTGAAACACATGTTCATTTTTCAGTTAACAAAAATGGAGTACCAACAGTTTAAGAATCATCTTCAAATCAACTTTGGTCACGTCTAGTTTATTATCCTCTCCTTTTATTCTCTCTTTTGTCCGCTTATCTTTCTTTATCCTGATCATAGAATGAAAGAACTTTAAGTCTGCATCCCTCTCTCCGACTCACTTGATCCTTGCTTGTTGTCTCCTGTACATAATTTATTTTGCTGTTGAAGTTGTATTATGCCTTATCCTTTCCTCTGTGTGACAGATCCTCATCGTAAACAGCTTTCTTTAGTATCACTTTATTTTCAGAACTTCTTACCCATAATGTTCTGAAATATGGTCAAGTTTTACTGTCTTAACTGTAATTTTCTGTTGTTAGCACAAAGAAATAGATAGATCGAATCATTCACCAAAATGTAAATAGGTGTAATGCCCTCAAACAAAAATAGGTGTAATCAGAAATGTAAATGTAAATGTTATTTAAACAAAAATGAAAATTAAACTTCAACCAAAATGATTTTTTTTCTTCTTTTTGAATTGGAATGAAACCCAAATGACCTCAAACATGAATGCAAATGAAACACACAAATGAAACCGATAATGGAACAAATTGAACACACAAATGCAGTTTGGTGGATGAAACAGATAATGAAACATAAATGCAAATTAAACATAAATGCAAATGAAATAAACAAATATTGGAACAGAAATACAGTTGCAACGCAAAACGAATACACAACTAACAAAGACAGAATACAAATATTCAAGATAAGATTTCGTTAGCTTTTGATAATAAGAAAGTTGAACAAAAAATACAGTAATAGCTAACAGGCATAAAAGGCGTAATAGGAAGAGGGTGGTGCGTAAACATAATCAACATCCATTTTGTACTTCCAATTTCATCTGCAAATTCATAAATGGTAGGTGGGTTAGTACATGTATTAATATGATATTCATGATGCAAACAAAGTTAGACAATAATAATGATAGATTTTCATATTAGGCCTCCAAGTCATTTACTCCATTGCCTACAAGTCATTGTCTACTTTGTCATTTATTGTCTACAAATTTAGTATATTCAACTTGGAACTGTCATTGTCTACTTTGTCATTTAATGCAGGAACTTGGTTAACACTGAAGCAACCTAGAGCAATGTTTAGATCCTTGCAAGAATCTTCTATAGCAGCCATTTCCGTATCATCGTCTCCATAACTGAGTATTTGTGTCCATTTGTTAGACTATTTTGAGCTATTATCATGTGACCATGTCTTATAGTATTTGTGTTCATTTGTTAGACTATTTTGAACTATTATCATGCGACCATGTCTTGTAGTATTTGAAATATTAGCAGAATTATTTGAAACTTTTCCACTGGTTTGATTGTGTGTTTCCAAATTAGAATTCACTGAAACGTTATCATTGTTACATATAGTTGTTGTCATCTTCTCGATTTGTTATTTTTGGGATCCATATTTAAATATATATATATATATATATATATGTGTGTGTGTGTGTGTGTGTGTGTGTAATGTGTATACATATATCTATCTGTGTGCATATATATATAATATAATATAATAAAAAGAAAATTGAAACAAATGCTGAAAATTAATATTATATAGAATAGCATTTGAAAAACGCTATTGATTCATCAAACGCTATCACAACTCTATATGAGATGTAAGATTTATGCATCAAAAACGCTATAATAGAATCAAAAACGCTATAGTAGAAAATAAAAACGCTATACAAGCATGACAAGAAATGCTATCGAAAACATTGTAACGCTATAACATGGTTTGATGAAATGCTATAAAATGTGCTCGAAAACGCTATAGAAGTTAAATGAAGGATTATATTCCCTATAGCGTTTAAGTTTAATAACAGAGAAAAAACGCTAAAGTAGGTTGCAAACGCTATGCCCTTTTGTAAACGCTATTAGCTATTATAGTGTTTTCCTTCCTACTATGTAATGCTGCCGGCCTACCATAGCTTGTGGTTCCACGGCGTTCTCTGAAACGCTATGGTAGCCTGTTATAGCGTTTTTCAAACGCTATGAAACCCATAAACTGTTGTAGTGAAATGGCGGGTCATTACAATTAAACACTAATAATTAATTCTCAACCTTATTATAAATAATAATAATAATTAGTTCCTAAAAGAGCCTTAATAAATCATTATTATTAATTTCAAACCATATTAATAATTTAAATAATTAACTTTTCGAAACATTAAAATATTGATAAACAACTTTCAAATAATATTAATATAAATAAACAATTTTTAGATCATAAATATATATATTTCCTTGATAAAAATCCATACTTAAGTTCTAACATAATCATTTCCATATTTATAAAACTGTGACGCCCCACCTCTATACTCACACTAGCCAAGAACACTACGGTGTAATGTCGTCGACTAGCACGAAGAATAAGGCTGTTGAGGAGCGACCATCTATGTAATTGCTTTGTGCGAGTACCGATATGTCAAATAGTCGGTCATGATTTTCATTTCAAGAGGAAATCTGACATATCAAATACAAACTCAAAGCTACTACACAGTGGCTATGTGGCCTTTGGAAACAAATATAAATTAAGCATAACACAAAATCAGTCACAGATATTCATATCACTAAGGAGGAAACAGATATGAATATAACACAGAGTAGTGAACATCAAAGTAGTGGACATAGAAGATCCACTACATCACAAAAGAATAGGTACAAGTGCTAGACAAAAGAATATGTATACATCAAGGAGTCTCTATCTTGAATATATAAAAACAAAAACTATTAAGCTAAGTAGTTACCTAAAAGTCAGAAGCTAGTCCTTGCTAAGAAGTCCAGTGGAAGCACCTGAAACACCTCGGCCTGACCCGAGTATTATTTAAGAAGAAAAATAATAAACGGATCAGTCTATCTATAATTATCATGTAAGATGAGATAGGATAAGAGATATAACAAATATATATGATAATAGTAAAAATCATACAATATCTCAAATTTTCTTAAACACCAAAAAGAATGTCATATTCTTTATTTTTATTCACCAAATCAAAAATATTGATAGTGCTTATCAATGCAAATCACAAAAATTGGTTAAACACAAATTCTAGAAATCAATAATTAGAAATCTAGAAAACACAAATAGGGAAGCCTATCACAAACTGGGGCATGAAAACTCACCAAAAAATGTATCACAAACGGAACGCTATCCCATGGGTCGCTAACCCAAAGAGCTGGTGCAACGACGTAGTACAACGGTACTCCCGAGGAACCTAAAACTCAAATAAGCCGGAACAACGACGTAGTACAACAATACGCCCGATGAATCGAACTTCGTAAAACCCATAGGTCGCTAGCCTACAAAAAATGATACGAAGCTCAACAGAACGGGGTACAGTCCCCCACGCGGACAATGAGACATCGCATATCACTAGTCTAAACCTCAAAATGATTGTCATAGATCAATAAGTGTAAATTACATCAAGCTAGTAAATAGATGAGTTTAACTTCATGTCCCATAACCACTGGCTTAACGTAAATATTTACGAACAAATTGTAGATTTCCACTCGAAAATTGTCACAAGATTTCAATCGAACAAGTCTAAGAATTAACCGATGAAGTAAACACAAGCGTTTCATACCACTTGTTTTGATAAGTCGTTTAATTGGATTTCTCGTACGAATGAGGTAAAGGTTTGTACATACTAATAGATTGGAAAACGGTTTTAAAAATGAGCTTTGTATTAAAAGTAATGTTGAAATCATTTTTGTGAAAGAGTTTGAGTATTTACTACTAGTATAGAAACCTTTGTATTTTAAAGTGACAAATCATAGAAATGATTGTAAAAACAATCTATGACCAAAAATTCACATTCGACGACGTGAATAAAAACCATGAAAATCGATATCAAAGCCATCAAATGGATATTCCCAAAAATCCAGAAAAGAAGTCATCAAAGTCGATAATAAATGACAACAACTAACCGGAACAACAAAAATCGATAAAAATTGGAAATTTGCATAAAAACAGGAAAATTGGCTGAATTTAATAGCACCAGACATCTGGTGGTTCTCCCAGACGTCTGAGCTGAAGATCTGGAAATTTTCTTCTAGATTGCTCAGATGTCTGGGAATAACCTCAGACGTCTGCGTTGAGAGTCTGGAATTTTTATTCCCATGCCTCAGACATCTGAGCGTTTTCCCAAACGTCTGAGCTGAAGCTCAGGGAAAAATTTGCCTAGGCCATTGATGGACAAATCAACTCGAATGCGATCGAATGAGCGATGGTGGCTAGGGATTTATGCCAAATGACAATCCAGTCCTATAGGCTCTTCAATACACTCTAAACAACATGTCCAAACATCCATAGTAGGATTTTCATAGGTTTTGACTTCAAAATACCAAAATTGGAAAATTCACCAAACCAATTCAAACCAAAAGCAATTGAACATGAAATAGATGTTAAGGATTCATACCTAACGACAATGAAAGCTATAGAAATATATGTGAGTTTAAGAACTCACCTTTAAACTCAAAAATAAGGAATGAGAAGCTCTAAAACAAAGCAAGGTCAATCTCTTCAACTTCACTTCAAGAACCTTCAATCTATGATCAAATGCAAAGTTTTTCCCAATTTAGGTTATAGGAAAAATCAAAAATTGAAGAGGAATTGAATGGAAGATGAAGAGCATGCTTACCTAAGCTTCTCTTTGATTTTAGAACTTGAATTTGAATTTCCTAAGAATCTAAGGCTTAGGAATTTTGATTTCCCCTCTTTTCCGTCATTTTTCCCTTAGGGCTTGAGTGTTAGGAATAATGGAATGAATGAATGAAGAGGAGTGGGAACTATTTGGTAGAAGGTTTGGGTTCTCTTATTGGGTTAGTGGGCTAGAACACAACCCAAAGCCCCAACAAAATACCAAAATCCTAATCAACTCCAAACATATCAATGTTTATACTCCAAAAAGTTGTAAACATCGTTTTGAACTCAATGGAAGTGGTCTCGAGTCCGGATTCGACTGTTTACAAAAAGTCACATTTCGGACTTTAAGTTCAAGAAACGATGCTATATTTAAATAAAACATTTAAATATATAATCGTAAAATATGCAGGTTGTTACAGACTCCCCTCCTTAAAGAAATTGCGTCATCGCAATACTTAAGAAAAAATAAAGAGTAACAACCATTCGAAGGCATAACAACACAAAAGAAAATTTTGAAGTGGGAAGTTCACCTTAAAGAGCACGAGAGAGTAAGTTCGGATGTGTTCGCTCGATGAACTTTCTGGATTCCCAAGAACAATCCTTAGGATTTGCGGACCATTGAACTTTCACAAGTGGAACATATTTATTACGAAGGCGTTTAACCTCCGTAACAATGATACGAATAGGATGTTGCTCATAAGTCAAATTAGGTGAAACTTCAATTTCTTCAATAACACGGGGCTCAAGAATAGAATCGGAATCTCTAAGGGAAATTAGTTGAGAAACGTGGAATACGTCATGAATAGCAGAAAATTGAGCCGGTAATGAAAGGCGATAAGCCATGGAAACAATGCGTTCGGTGATGGGAAATGGGCTAATATATCGCGGTGCTAACTTTCCTGATTGACTGAAACGCACAACACCCTTCATAGGTGAAACACGAATGAATACCAAATCTCTCACAGAAAATTCCAAATTCCTACTTCGGTTATCGGCATAGGATTTTTGTCTACTTTGAGCTTCTTTCATCCTATGACGTATAAGGTCAATCTTTTCTGTGGCATCACGAATAAAATCTGGACCTAAAACCAGCTTCTCACCGGCTTCAAGCCAACACGAAGGAGATCGGCATGGTCTTCCGTAGAGTGCCTCGAAAGGTGCCATACCAATACTAGATTGGAAGCTATTATTATAAGAAAACTCAACAAGAGAAATATGATCCTCCCAACTTCCACCAAAATCAAGAACACAAGCACGAAGGAGATCTTCAAGAGTTTGATTCACACACTCGGTTTGTCCATCGGACTAAGGATGATAAGCGGTGCTAAAATTAAGCTTTGTTCCCAAACTTTTTGAAGACCCTTCCAAAATCCACTAGTAAATAATGAATCACGATCGCTAACAATAGAAGTAGGAACTCCATGCAATTTAACAATTTCTCTAACATAGAGTTTGGCCAAAAGAGGTACGGTCCGATTGGACCGAACGGGAATAAAATTGGCGGATTTTGTAAGTCTGTCTACAATCACCCATAGACTGTCATGACCCGAATGAGAATGGGGAAGACCGTCAATAAAGTCCATGGAGACTTGATCCCACTTCCAAACTAGAATGTCCAAAGGTTGCAATAAGCCACCGGGCCTTTGATGCTCGGTCTTAACGAGTTGGCAAGTCATGCAATGCTTAATAAAGTTAGCAATATCAGATTACATTCCATCCCAATAATAAAGTCGCTTCATGTCCGCGTACATTTTACCACTACCGGGATGAATGGTAAATTTAGAATGATGAGAATCTTCTAAAATCTCCTTACGGAGATCACTAATATTAGGCATAATAAGTCTACCGAATTTTCGAATGCCACCACGAGCATCAATATCAAAGTCTTTCAAACCATCAACCTTATTTTAATCCCTATAACTTTGGCTAAGAAGAGCCAATTCAGAATCTTGCTTTTGAGCTTCAAGAATGTGGTCTAAAAGAGATGGATGAGCCTTAAGGCTACATAAAACAAGGGATGAACATGAATTGGATTCACAATCTCGAATCTCACAAGTGGACAAAGTCTCGAGATCATTCCATTCGGATATCATCGTGGAAACAACTGCTTGTTGCTTTCGGCTAAGGGCATCGGCAACACAATTTCCCTTTCTGGGAGTATAAAGAATGTCAAGATCATAAGATGCAAGGAATCCGAGCCAACGTTGTTGACGCAAATTAAGTTCCTTTTGAGAGAACAAATACTTCAAAGATTTATGATCGGTGTAAAATTTCTCTCCCAAAAGATAATGACGCCAAATTCTAAGGGCAAAAACAATGGCCGTGAGTTCTATTTCATGAGTGGCATATCTAGTCTCGGCAGGCTTTAATTGCCTAGGAGCATAAGCGATAACATGTTCCTTTTGCATGAGAACGTCTCCCAAACCAACATGACTAGCATCGGTATAAATAATCAAGTCTTGGTTCCCTTCGGAAATCCCAAGAATAGGAGCATCAGAAAGGAGTTCTTTTAATTTCTGAAAAGCAGCTTCACGTTTGTCTGACCAAATGTACTTAACTCCCTTCTTTGTCAAACTAGTAAGAGGTACGGAAATTTTAGAAAAGTCTTTTATAAACCGACAGTAATAGCCCGCTAATCCAAGAAAGCTATGAATTTCCGTCACACTCTCCAGGCCTCTTCCAATTTTGAATCGCTTCAATCTTTGAAGGACCCATGGAAATTCCGGATTCAGAAATAATATGTCCCAAAAATTTAACACGAGATTGCCAAAAGTGGCATTTAGAAAATTTTGCTTTCAATTGGTTGCTCCGAAGAGTTTCCAACACAATCCGAAGATGATTTTCATGCTCTTCCTCGGTTTTAGAATAAAAAAGAATATCATCTATAAAGATGAGAATAAATCGATCGAGGAGGTCTTTGAAAATCCGATTCATAAGGTCAACGAAATAAGCTGGAGCATTCATTAAACCAAATGGCATAACAAGCCATTCATAATATCCATAACGAGTACGGAACGCTGTCAAAGGAATGCTATCCTCTGCAATACGAAGCTGATGAAAACTGGTTGCTAAGTCTAACTGTGGAAAGACTCTAGCACCGCTAAGTTGATCGAATAGATCATCAATCCGAGGCAAGGGATATTTATTCTTGATGGTGTGAGCATTAAGCTTGCGGTAGTCAACGCAAAGCCTAAGTGTACCATCAGATTTCTTCACAAAGATAGCTGAAACTCCCCATGGAGAGGAACTAGAATGAATAAACTGTTTTGCTTCCAATTCGAATAATTGTTTACGCATCTCCGCATTTTCCTTATTGGACATATGATAAGGAGGACGAGTGATAGGTAGAGCTACAGGGATTAGATTAATTCTGAACTCAATTGCTTGCTTAGGGGGTAATCCTAAAACGGGCTCAAATATACCGCGAAATTCACGAACAACGTGAATGAGGGAAATGACATCTTCCTCATCATTATTATCATCATCATGTGGATTTAGAGAATATAAGGATGCTACCGAATTGGAATCTGAATCTTTAAGAACAATAGAAATCTGCTTAATAGATTGAGGCCGTCTAAGATGGATAGTCCTCTCGAGACATAAGATGTGGGCTTCATAACGATTAAGCATATCCATTCCCAAAATCATTCTGAAACCTAGGTAACGCATAACATGCAAATCGGCACGGAAAGCATAATCATATAAAATAATTTTAACATCCTTACAAAATAAACTGAGTGTTGTGGATCCACCAACCGGATTCGCAATTCTTAATGAAGTCATCTAGCCCATAAAATTCAAAGAAAAAGTATCAATAAGTTCTTTTGATATAAAAGACTGAGATGCACCCGTATCAAAAAGAACTCGAATAGGATGATCACGAAACATAATAATGCCATCAAGGTCAGAATAAGAAATACCTTGAAAAAGAGAAGGGTTATTAGGGGCTTGCACAACATTCTGCTTTCCCTCTTTCTTGCTTTGAAGTTTGGGACATAAAGATATAAGATGACCCGAACTTTTGCAATAGCAGCAAGTAAGGGACCTTGGACACTTATTTGCGTAGTGGTCCTTAGATCCACAATTGTAGCATTCTCCATGATTAGGGGTAGGAGTCTTTGCTACCGAAGTTGTTTGCTTCCCTTTCTTGTTAGGATTAGGGCCTTTGAACTTACTATCGAGTTGCCTCTTCTTGTTGTTGTGGAAGTTCTTCTTGGCACCCACAACTTCAACATCACTTTCTTTATTGACCTCTTCATGTCAAAGAGCGATATCTACAAGCTGATCAAAAGAAACTTCTAGTTTTAGAAGTAAAGGCTTTTTGAGGTTCTTATTCAACCCATAGATAAACCTCTGATTTTTCTTCAATAGGGTATTAATATACTCGACCCCATATTTAGAGAGGGATTCAAAAGATGCGACATAATCTGTCACAGAAGGTTCACCTTGAATAAGGTTAATAAAGCGTTGGGCTAAAGTTATTTTTCAGCTTCCGGCACAAACTTTAACTCGAACCTTTCCCGGAATTGCTCCCAAGTATGATCTGCTTCAACAATTTCCGAAACCAAAAGCTCATACCAATATAATGCTCTCTCCTAGAGCATGCTAGAAGCCACTTGGACACGATATAGATCCACAAGATTCATGCGAGAAAAGATGCGATCGCATGTTCTAAGCCAAGCTTGGACTTCTATAGCGCTTTCAGAAACCTTGAATGGCCTTCCACCCAAATTGGTATAATCACTGCACAAGCGTGCAAACCCGGATTTAGGACGAGTAGGCTTAGGAATGGGTTCGGCAGCTTGGACATTCTTTACAAGATCCAAAAGCTGTTGGGCAGACATGAATACGCCATCCTGAGGAGTAACACTGGATTGACCGGCACTGGGACGGCCAGGTCTAACCATTTCTCTTCTTTAAGAAAGAAAGAAAGAAGAGGAAAAGGTTATTCTCAGAATGAATATAAAACAAACTTGATTGATAAAACAAGGCATCATAATAGAAAGTAGGATAGGACGGGTCTTAAGACTCGAATTAAATCCTAAGGCACGATTCCTAAGAGAGACATAGGACAATGATCCTTGCTAGATTATTCTACATTGTTCCAAAGTTTAGCTCTGATGCCAAGCTGTGACGTCCTACCTCTATACTCACACTAGCCAAGAACACTACTGGATAATTTCGTCGACTAGCATGAAGAATAAGGCTGTTGAGGAGCGGCCATCTGTGTAATTGCTTTGTGTGAGTACCGATATGTCAGATAGTAGGTCATGCATTTCATTTCAAGAGGAAATCTGACATATCAAATACAAACCCAAAGATACTACACAGTGGTTATGTGGCCTTCGGAAACATATATAAAATAAGCATAACACAAAATCAGTCATGGATATTCATATCACTAAGGCGGAAACAGATATGAATAAACACATAGAAGTGAACATCAAAGTAGTGGACATACAAGATCCACTACATCACAAAAGAATAGGTACAAGTGCTAGACAAAAGAATATGTATACATCAAGGAGTCTCTATCTCGAATGTATAAAAACAAAAACTACTAAGCTAAGTAGTTAGCCAAAAGTCAGAAGCTCATCCCTGCTAAGAAGTCAAGTGGAAGCACCTGAAACACCTCGGTCTGACCCGAGTATTATTTAAGAAGAAAAATAATAAACGGATCAGTCTAGCTATAATTATCATGTAAGATGAGATAGGATAAGAGATATAACAAATATATATGTGTATGTACCAAAATTGGGCACAACACTCTTCGGAAGTTTTTGAAGAGATAAAATGAAGAAATTAAATGGAAAAAGAGGATTATCTAACAAAAACTCCAAAAACAGGTAATGAGAGTAATTAAAATGCACAGAGACATAAGAATTTAGAGTGGTTCGGCGTATTGCCTACATCCACTATGAAGTTGATTGCTTTATTGATCTTTCTTTGATGATTACAATTGATTTCAGCAGGTTACAGCAGATAACAATGATTTACAGCAGTGAAATTTGTTATTAGCAGCAGCAATGGAGTTTAGATCTGGATCCGGCAGAGTCTGGGCGTTGGAGAATTCAAAGAAGAAGAAGATCCCTTTTCTGTATGCCCTGGGGCTCTATTTATAGGTGTAGGAGGCTGATATTTATCTCAGATCTCGGGAGACTCCTTCTGGCACGTAAGTAGGCCCACACAACCAAGCTCGTGAAGTTTTGGCCCGATCCATGATTGATACGAACGTATTTCGTATCGATCAAGATTGCGCCCGATGGAGTCGAAATTTGGCATGGACAATCTTTAGCATGCACGCAAGCTTCTGTGAAAATTTCATAGCATTTGGACTTATAGATTAGGAGATATGATTGATACGAAATGGTGATATTCGGTAGGATGTTTCGTTCGTATCGATCATTTCGACTCGATGATTTCGAATCGATGGCGGCATGCGCTAGCTGGTTGACGTGGTGCGCGTTCTTCGCATCGATCCATATTTTTTGCCGAGTTGATCGAGTCGTTTCCAGGACTTTCGCCTTGTTCGTATCGAGGCACTTGTTTTGTTCGTATCGATAAAAGATGCACAGTTCGCATCGATGAAGGCTCCTCAGTTCGTATCGATGGCGCTTTCTTGTTCGTATCGATAAAAGATGCACAGTTCACATCGATGAAGGCTCCTCAGTTCGTATCGATGGTCACGTTCTGTTCGTATCGATACGAATAACCATTATATGATTGATACGAACAGGGACTCCACGATGGATACGAAGCGGGTGGGCTTTCCTGATGGATGCGTACAGTGATCCACTAATGGATTCGAACAGAGGCTCGTTGATGGATGCGATGCTGATCGATACGAAGTGGGGTTGGCCGATCGATAGGAAGCTAATGGATTCGAACAGAGGCCTTCTGATTGATTCGAACAGCGGCCACCTGATGGATTCGAACCCGAGACTATCTCTCGTCCAATATTGCATCGATCATAACTTGAGCATATGAACTCGGATTGATTTGAAATTTGGAGTGCTGGCTTCCATGGCTTTGCTTGTCGTGTCTTGTCGATCATAGCTTGATCCGGACTCGGACAAAATTCGTCGATATCCATAGTGAGCCTACGTATAACTGGTCTCTAAGATGAACCGTCATTGGTTTCTAGTCAATTTCTTGGTGTCACGGCCTTGCCAACAGGCGGGATAACAATATGATAACAGTAAAAATCATACAATATCTCAAATTTTCTCAAACACCAAAAAGAATGTCATATTCTTTATTTTTATTCACCAAATCACAAATATTGATAGTGCTTATCAATGCAAATCACAAAAATTGGTGAAACAAAAATTCTAGAAATCAATAATTAGGAATCTAGAAAACACAAAGGGGGATGCCTATCACAAATGGGAGCATGAAAACTCACCAACACATGTATCACTCTTGAATATGCAAGTATATGATTTTTGTTTGATGATACTAAACATATATATATATATATTCATTTAAATGTATTTGTTAATGTACTATTTTATTTTTCACATAATTAAATAAATATTTGCTGAATAAAATAAATAAGACAGGATTTAAATTCAAACAGATATTTTATTCAAACAAATATTTAATTACAATTTTGAATAGTACAAATTTGAGCTCTCACTACATATATACACAATTTCAATTACAATACAAATTTGATTACATCACAACTTTCAATTTACATTTGCACCTCACTACATATCACTCGTTCACTCATAATTGTTCTTCAACTCTATCCCAGATTGAATCCAGCATCTGAGCGATCTGCAAAATACACACTGACGCAGTAAAATTGAAAAAGAAATATTTGTGCAGTATAAAATAAAATGTGTATTTTGAAAATATTATTTGCCTCAGTTATTTAGGTTGTTCGTCATCATTTAAATTTGAATTCATCATACACGAAAAGCTTGTGACATGCATAGTGGATCACTGTACATGCCACAAGGTCGTGCACACCGATATAAACTTGATAAAATTACAGGGACAGGTGAGCACAAGGTCAAACCCAATCAAAAATAGGGTTCAACTCAGGTGCAATACAAATAAAGTCACGATACGAGCACAAGGTCAAACCCGAGCTATAAGCTGGATTCAACACAGGTGCAATCAAAATGTACAAGTTCAATAAAATGGTCAAGACAACTAAAACAACTCAACCAGTCCAAAATCAAAGATAAAATGGTCAAGTTTTAATGACTGGAACAAGTCTCGACCAAAAATTCAATTGTGTACACATGAAAACAATTCAACTCAACAATGAACATGTACAAAGCTCAAATAAAAGCATGTACAGAGCAGCAGTAACATGTACTCGAGGCAACAAGACTATGTGCAAGCAAAGTCTCTACGTGGTGCTGCAGATATCAAGTGAAGGCCAAAAAATCAAGGAGCAACACCATGAACAAGTACATACAAGCTCAGACTCAAGTTCAATAAAATGACCAAAGGCACACTGGAATAAACAGTGCGACAAAATGAAGCAGTGCAGATGTACACAGAGAAGTGTATATTAATCAACATAGTGTGGACAATGAAACCAAGACCAATCAACTTGAAAGTATGATTAAAGACAACAACATCAAATGAACAGTGCAGACTCGAACCAACAACTTCATAATGCTCCACATAAAACCAAAAAGACTCAAGAGGCACAAGAATCATACACATATATACATACATATATATGTATATATATACATGTGTGTATGTGCACTGTTTCTAACGGATAGCTCAATGAACAATACAAATGATCATGTGACAACAATGCAGACCTGGCAATAATGATGAACCAATAGACTATGCAACATAAAGATGGAGGCATGAAACCAGAGGCAACCTCAAGCTAATGGTCAAACAAAACAAAGAATCATACACATACATATATGCAGCAGTTCAAATGGCGCAGGAAAGTCAAGTTTAAATACTAGAAAAGAATTTCTATCTGACATTATCAAATATACACGTGAAACAAGTTTGTAGTTTCAAACCAAGTCAAAGACAACTGCAGTTCAAATCAAATGCCGAAGTCAATTTTTCTCACAGTAGATAATATGAGGAACACGAATTAACAAAGTCAATGTCAAGTACAAATGCCAGAAACTCAAAGCCGTGATATTCACGAAAACAAAGAATACGATGAACAAGTTAGAAAAATGAACGAAGTCAACAGAAAATCAAGCCGTGGTAGCCAAGGAATCAAACAAGTCAGAATTGAACCATGATAATCAAGTAACAAAAATTATACGAATTGAACCAGTCAAAAAACAACACGAGCATTGAATCAAAATCATACGGCAAAGCATAGCAAGTGAAGAATTCAAACAGAATATATTCGAACGAAAATAAGGGGGATCGAACCCTATTTAAACCCATCTCATCATCGACTACCAAATCATTCAAGTTTAAGCAATAACAGAGAGCAAAGAATCAAATCAATAACTCGAATCAGATCGAGTTCAAGCATATCTACCAGAAAAGCAAAAGGAAAATAACATACCAATACAAGTCGAACTCAATCGAGAAGCAGCCGATTGCGATTCAAAGTGACAATTTGATTGACAAAGTAAACCGTATATAGTTCATCCTTCAATCAACTACTTAAGTTGGCGGCTTCGAAAAATTCACTAAACCCTAATTTTCTCAAGAGGAAAAAACGAGCAGAAGACAACAATTTTTTTACAACGAAAGAAATACGAGCCGAAGGAATATACGAGTAGAAATAAAAGAAGAAGGGAGACGAGTTTATTTCTTAAGCCTTAACTTTGGGCCGGCTTCTATATTTTATTATTTGGGCTTTAAAATTAGGGATTTGTTTTTAAATTGTTGTTTTAATTTGTATTTCTTTTTAAACTTTTGTAATTTCTAGTCGTGTTACTAGGGGACGAACTACGGTGGTGTAGTTCGAGGATTCGCAACTCAGTGGCTGAGTTGTGGCAGGGTTTTGAGCGTAGAGTTAGGTTAGTCGATAGCGGGTATCGCAAGTTTACGTGTGTAAGCGTTTGACTAATTAATTTCTAGTAGAAACCTTGAGGGCAGCACGTAGGTAGGGTTTTGCTGAAGTAGGGTAAATCTGTGTTGTTCTATTTCTGCATTTATTATTCTGCTATTATCTATGCTGCTATTATTCTGCTATATCTGTGTTGAAATTATTTTATATACTTCCGCAGTAAATTTTTATAATCATTAGTATCACCCTATTCACCTCCCCTCTAGGGTGAAAACGATCCTACAAGTGGTATCAGAGCTAGGAACAAAAGTCAATTTTTGTTTTAAAATTTTTGATTTTTCAAAAATCAATTTTTGTTTTTAAAAATTTGAATTTTTAAAATGGCTTCTTTTAATAATGCTTTTACTGAGGGTCTGTCCAATATTATTCCTCTTGTTTTTGATGGAACAGATTTTTTGAATTGGAAATTAAAAATGGAATTTTAATTAAAATCTGTTAATGTTAAATGTTGGGATATTATTGAAAATGGGCTTGATATAATAGACAAGAAAATTACTTCGATTAATGCTCTTGCTATGCATATATTATATTCTCATATTAATCAAGATAATTTAACTTTATCTCTCATTGTGAAAATGCATAGGAAATCTGGAATACTTTTGATGCAATATATGGTGCAAAAGTCAACAACTGTGAGAGATCCCCCATAATCGACTCAGTTAAAGAAACGTGCTTGACAAGATTGGCAAAATGTAGCAGTGATGAAGATTCAATAGCCAATGAGTTTGGAAAAAGATCAGCTGAGCTGGCGCTACTAATAAAAGGATTCAAAAAGTGGAACCGCAAATACGGAAATCCAGCTCTAAATCAAAAATTGAAAAGCAGAATAATCAAAGCACTAGACAACTCAGAAGAGGAGGAAATCATCTGTCACAAGTGCAATAAACCTGGTCACATCAAGCCCAATTGTCCTCGAAATCGAAACGGCCAAGAAAAGAAATCGAAAAGAAGAAATTTTACAGCCATGTGGAATATAAGTGATGATGATTATAAAAGTACTAGCAGTGAGAGTGAAAAATCAGATCTGTGCCTTCGAGGTGATATAACTGATATCGATGATGACGAGCCAAGCGAGGTATCAAAACTTACTCATTCAGAATTACTTATATATTTCCACGAAGTAAATGGCTGTTTGAATTACTTAGGGAGAAGTACGCCAAAATTGAATCACAGAGAGATAGTTTGATAGAATTAAATAAACAGCTTGATCAATTAGTTAAAAACTATCAAACTAAGAGCCCTAAGTGTGATAAGTGTCCATCATTTGAAGAAGAGATTAAAAAATCAAAAATTAAAATTAAATCACTTGAAAATGCAATTCTGATTTTGAAAGAAAGTGAAAATACAAGGAGAGAAAATTCCATTAAAAAGTGCACACAATTATTGAACGAAAATGAATCTCTCAAAACACAAGTCCAACAATTGTCTACAACTTTAGGAAAATTTTCAAACAGTGAAAGATCGTTGAATATGCTATTAGGGAAACAAACTGTTAATACTGTTAGACAAGGACTTGGATATAATCAAACTAAACTTGTTAGAAGCGAATTTAATCAAGTCAATTCAAAGTGCACGGTTTGTGGAAAAACTGGACATAATCAAAACATTTGCTGGTATAGACCCAAAAACGTAAAAACCATTCCAATTTGGGTTCCAAAAGGCACGAATATAAAATCTCTTAATGTTAAACAAATCTGGGTGCCAAAAGGAACAAATATAAATAGTTTTGGGTCTTCACAAACATATTTTTCAAAATCATTTGCCACTAACAACCATGGACCTATAAAAACAAATAGGTCACAAATATCTTTTCTCGTATAGGTATGGTGGAAGGCTAAGGAACAACAACAGTGCTACCTAGATTCTGGCTGTTCCAGGCACACAACGGGCGACAAATCAAAGTTCCTTAGCCTAGTACAAAGGTGACAGAATCACAATGGGCAACAACGAAAAATTGTCGTAAAGGTAAAATAGGTAATGATACATTTATTTTGAACGATTTATTAAATGTGATCATCTGCATCATAATCTGAATTAAATCAGCCAGTTATGTGATAATGAATGTTGATTTTGATTCTGACTTATGAAAATTGTTGGCCATTTATATTTTTATGCCAAGAACACTTTAAAGATCTTTAGAGTCTCTAGACTATTTCATAAAGAATTGTTTGGACTAATGATGGTGTTTTATTGATTGATGATTACTCATGATACAAGTGGATATATTTGCTTATCTTATCTGACACTATGTTCACGGTTTGTTTATTTGCACGGCCTCTATTCAATTTCATTTAAAAGCTATTAAACATGATTTTAAGGTATTTTGTTGCACACTTCACGGTCTGTTCTATAACATCCAACTAATGATAATCTTGAGTCTAAGAGAAATTTAGATGCAGATTACACCGGTAATCTAGTTGATAGAAAAATTACTAGTGGAACGTGATTTATGTTGAGACATTCAGTAGCTGCATCATTTTTCAAAGAAAATATGTGCATATTTTTCACTTGAAATAATTTTCAAATAGCAGACATTTTTCTAAAACCCCCTTCCAGAAAATTGTTTTATTGACCTTGTTTCAGATTAGTCATTTTAGGAAATTTGATTTTATAATTATTTTTGAATTTGATTTTTAGACGACTACATTAACTAATCTAACTCCCTATTGATTATCAAAAGGATAAATAGTGACTGAAAAAGTGATGAGTGTTGATATTGATCATATATTATAACTTGAGACAGTATAATTAGTAATTTTCTTTAGAAAGTTAAACAAGAGTTATAAAAACATTTGTTGGTAAAAATTCCATGACCATTTCTATTTCTATCATATTTCTAACAACCATCACTCATCGAAATCCAATACAGTATGTCAATATGTGGTATTTTAAACAGGAAATTATTCGTTTTTCATTTCATTATATTTTTAACAAATAAAAACATCCAAAGTATTCACCCTCATTTAAAAGTCCCCACGGTTATGCATGGGTGAATTACTTGGAATTTTTGATTATGTGCTTTCATGCTCATTTAAAAGTCCTCACGGTTATGCATGTATGGAACGCATATCAAAATTGATTGATTAAATAGACAAGTTGATTTTAATCCCATTTAAAAGTCCTTACTTATGCGTGGTTAGAAGATACTTGAATTCATTTTTTTTAAATTTGGAATACTACTAATCTCATTTAAAAGTCCTAACGGTTATGCATGGTTAGTAGATATTCAAATTTCTGATATAAATATACCACAAATAGACACAACTATTTGGTTTTATATGATGACATCATCCCTATCATTCTAAAGTGGAATATGCATCAAATAGAGTATTTATGATTTTTGTTTGATTTTTTATTGAAATTTAATATTTATACTCGATTGGGTATTAATGTTGTATTAATGTCTATCACTTTATCCCTATTTTTCTAACGCTATTACTCTTTTGCTGATAACAAAAGGGGGAGAGAAAAGTTAAGATTTTGGAAGATAAAGGTCAAATATTTTATTTTATATTTTCTATTTGCATCTAGGCTCATTTGCATATTTTTATTCATGCATATATGAAGGGGGAGCTTGGTGTAGAGAGGGAGCATTCAAATAGGGGGAGCAAATAGAGTCTATCAATGATCAAATACATTTAGTAAATTCAAAATCTTAAATATATGTTTGTTATCATCAAAAGGGGGAGATTGTTGAATATGAAAGTATACGATTTTTGTTTGATGATAATAAACATATATATATATATATATATATATTCATTTAAATGTATTTGTTAATGTACTATTTTATTTTTCACATAATTAAATAAATATTTGCTGAATAAAATAAATAACACAGAATTTAAATTCAAACAGATATTTTATTCAAACAAATATTTAATTACAATTTTGAATAGTACAAATTTGAGCTCTCACTATATATATATATATATATATATATATATATATATATTGTAACATCCCGCCTTTTTGTACGTTTCAAGCAGACACACATGCCAACTCAAACCATACAGAAGGGTGGATTGTTATTGGGGTGAATAAGAAAAAGAGAAAGAAATAAAACAAAAACAGAATCTCGCAGCGGAATGACAAAATATAATAATCAAATAACAGTTCATGAAGCTGTATACAAAAATTTGATTATACTTATACAATACAAAATCAGCGTTACACATATCAGAGATAAACAAATAATAATGCAGCGGAACAGTATGATGTAGTGGAATAAATATAGTAAATAATAGTATACAAATCTTCGTCTTCGTCCTCCAGAAATAAGGTCTTCAAATCCTGAAATGCTCAGGATGACCCGAGCGAATTGAAAAGACAAAACACTTGAGTCAGAACTAAAAGATCTTATGTGAGTTAAATCAACGATAAATAAATATCAGTGTAAACGGCGTCAGAGATGTTTACGGGGTTGGACATCTCCTATCCAGTGTCTAACGTGAGTGTAGTAACTTAGGAGATGTTCAGGATATACATCTCCTAAGGATTCGTTAAACTATCTACTATGTAATACAATACGCTATTATAATATGCCTACAATAATATAAACTATTAAAATAGCATTAAGGCGTTACATTTTCCCTCTTAACACATTTTTATTTCCCAGAGTCTATACAGTACCGTAATCCCACCCGTAAACTGGGTGTCGTTAGTGGGCACTCCATAGGTATGGTACAAACCAAACTCGTAGAAGGCGCGCTAGGGTAGGTGACATGGCAAACTAGGCAATGACAGGGTAGATATACCAATTACACTTCCGGATCGGTGGTAACGCATAGCAGCTACTACCACCCACCTCGGAACACACTCCCGAATAAAAAAAATTAGGGTGGCCACCAAATAAATCGCAAAGTCAGAATATAGTATCGATGGAATATGCCCGATCGGAGGAATGACCTCACTTAGCCCGTCAATTGCTCCTGTTTTAGCCACCTTAAGCTAACTCATGGGAGTCAGGTCCACGTATATACCTTTAGGATCGTCGCCACCATTCTACTTCATCTGGAATCTCCACTGCGTACACAGTTGTCAAAGTGGTTTTCGGTAACGACAAAGAGTATGCCCATATCTGATCCCGGTCTCTTTAACAACCAATCGCTTATTACACACCAGATGGTTCTTTTACATTTCCCAAAATCATTTCATAATTGATATCAAAATATCATATTCAATTCAAATCATATCACTTTCGAAATCATTACTTACTTCCGAAATTATATCACATTGAAATCATAGTTCGAAATTATATTTTCTTTCAAAAGTCGTGTTTCCAAAATAGGTTAAACTCTCATTTCAAAATAACATATTGAACCAAATATGTTATTTAAATCCCAACTTAGGTTATAACATCATTTAACCACATTCACTTTAAAAATCGAGGATTTGAGTATAAACCCATCCATTTTACTTAGTTTGGAATTTAGAAGAAAATAGTTTTAAATAGTTATAAATAGATAATATAGATTTTAAAATAGATTAAATATAATTAAAATAGATTAAATAGCTTTAAAATAGATTAATTAGATTTAAAATAAGTTAAAACAGGTTAATTAGTTTAAAAATTTGAAAATCTTAATAATTAAAGTCTTTTAAAATAATATATTTAAAACAGTTTATATGAAAATATGAATTTGAAATTTATACCAATTTAAACTATTTATTTCATTCCAACACATTTGGACCATTTCGATATCCCAAAACCCAATTTCCAATTTTCCAATTCAAATTCTAAGAAAATATTTAATTCAATATCGCTTAAATCCATGTTAAAACATCGATTTAATTACTCCAATTTCAATATATTTCGAAGTTATACTTCAATGATTCTTAATAACTCAATTTCGATAAACTTCACTTATATTTCAAATTCACATTAAAATTTCAATTTTATTCCTTCAAAAAATCTTTCAAAACAATTCGATTTTAATATAAAACTCGAAGTTCGATAAAAATTCGATTTATATAACCCAAATTTTAATTCAAAATATCATTTAACTCAATGCAAAATTTAAGGATTCAAAATCATTTAAATTTAACCAATCTGGTGCCCGTATATAATTCTCTACCGTAGGGTCAAGTGATACGGATATTTATTATTTCAATCCGTGATTTTAAAATTTTATATTTACGAATATATATCATTTCAATCCGCAATCCCGAAAATATCAAATCCATAAAATCGCTCAAGTCTATCATTACGATCCATAACGATTTTTCCTTAATCTATTGATCATTCGGGTATGTATCATTTCAACCCATAGTGAACTTGCAGTTTATAACGATATAAAATAAAACATCCATTCATCCAATATCAACAATCAACATCCATTACAGACATCATCCAAATCAATCAATAAATATCAATATAGAACTGATAATCAATAACAGGTATTTAACTGGCAATTTATATTCAATAATAAATTAAATAACAATTTAATTCAAATTAACTGAGATGTTGATTTAAAATATACCAAACAGTCATAAATAAATTTCTAATCACATCATAAATTTAATTAACAAACATAAAAATTTTAGAAGTCGTGAGTGGGTTAAAACACTCACCTTTGAATTTAAATCCAATCTGAACCTAAAATTTGAACGGTCTCAGAATTTGTCCAAACCAGCGTTAAAATATACGAAATTTCAATACGATCCCAGCGGATCAAACCGCGCGTGAATACGAGCTCGTATGAAGAAGTTATTCAAGTTAGAACACTATAATTTAAATTTTAAATTAAGCAATATAGGCAAATCGGAAGCTGCCACGTCACGTACCTTCGTTGCAATACGCGTTCGAACCCAAATCACTGCCCTCCAGTTCGAACGGCCGAGCCGCCTTCTACGCGAAGCTTTGACCAACCATCGCCGCATCAACGGCCAACTTGACCACGATCAAGTGACGACATCGTCTCACCCTCATCAGGCCGCTCCTCTTGCCTGAGCGTAACCTACGGCGGTGCCCCCCATAACCGTAGCCGCCGTTTGCCTTTGTCACAGTTTCCTGGCGAAACTAAGCACTGTCGTGACGAACGAACATCACCGCCCCAACCTGCTCGACCTCCTCTTCCTAATGCCGCATCCCGATCGACGATTGGACGACGATCCACCGTCGGATCGTCAAAAACCTAGAATGGACGGCTGCGGTTCATTCTCAATTTTTGAACAAATGGTGGCTCGATTGCAAAAACAAATTGCACCAGTGGATTACGCTCGTTGAGAGCTTTGAATTGATATATAGTTTGATAGGGTTTGAGGAGTTTGAAATTTTGATTTGAATTTGATTTTGAAATTGAATTGAGAATTAGGGTTTGTCTGCCATTGGAAAGAGAGGAACAGATGAAATTATACGTACAGACAAACTGAGTTGAGGAACACTAGGGTTTATAACAGGATATTTATAGATAGGTCAGAAAATAGAAAGAACAGATAAGATTTGATTATAACGTTGAACGATAAATGGCCCGAAAAGCCCGTTCTGTCTCCGAAACGAAAATGGGTAATCCCATATATCAAAATAGATATTTTTGATGATTTCAAATTCAATGGAAGAGGTTTCAAGTCCTAATTCTATCGTATGACGAAGTTATGTTGAAATTATCTTATTTCAAATCGATTTCAATTGATTTTAATTAAATTGATTTCTAGGCATTTCGAGCCCGTACGATCAAACGACAAGTCCGATCGTTACGAAACTTGAAATCCTACAATAATTTACCATTACGGATCTGGTGAAACTAGTTTCGTCGAAATTCGAGCCAGTGGCCAAATGGCTATATTTCAGTTAATTAAATAAATTAATATTAAATTAATTAAATCAAATTTTCAAATTTCAATTCCATAATTAACAAATTTTATCATTTTTGATTTCTTAAACAATTACAATACTTTAAACAATTTTTATATCAATTCAAAGTTAATTAATTTACCAATTACAGTATAAAATTTCAATTTCAGTAAATTCATAAATTATCAATTGAAATTCCAATAAATCCATTTATTTGATTTTAAATCCTGTTATTCAATCAATTGTCATCTCAAGGGTACGATTAACATTGCATTATATCCTAATACATTAATAATTTCCCATTTCATCTTCCTTTCACTTTTCGTTATAATTAATTTCATTTAATTGCACTAATTTCAACTATTACAATTTAAATTCCAATAAATTGATAAATCTTTATTTCCATTCTTTTAATTCAACATATTGTCATAATATGAATAAAATTAACATTATTTCCAAATATTAACTTAATTTACATTAACATAATATTTAATTACATTTATTGAAATTTATTCCCAATTTAAATTAACAGGCTAAATAAATAGGTAACATACAATAATTGTTGCCGTTAACTTTTAATTACACTATAAGTTTATTACTTTCAAACAAAGGTTACAATTGCTTTCATAATACTGATATTATTCAATTACCATTAACAATATATTATTTCATTAGTTAATTAAATATTCAAATTCATTTTCTCATATTCACTTTATAACAAAGTATAACATTTTATACTATTTCATTTATTGTAATTTCATTCAATTTATCAATAATTAGCTTTAATTACCATTGTTACATTTCATTTTAGTATTTATTACATTACTAAATCTCCAATTTTTTATTTCTTTCAAATTTAATTATCAAAATCTTATTAAATTAACTGATTTAAATTATCGAAATTTACGGGTCGTTACACTCTCCCCCACTCAAAACTTATCGTCCCCAAAAAGGAAAAAGGAGGGAAAAGAAGAATTTAGAAATCAATATATCTTATTCAAAATATTAAATTTATAACAAATAAATTTACAAAATTAATTAATTTAAATAAAATATATCAATTTATAACAATTAAATCCTTTTTACTCAAATTAATAAAGTTTGGAAAACATTTCATAAAATTTTCTAAGTCCAAAATTTTCTGAAAATTTCGGCAGAGTCTCTTTTGTACGGAGAGGCTTGGGAGAAATAATAATATCAATAATAACAATATATATCATAATTTTAAAAATAGTATATCCCAACAGCGGGAAAAATAACATAATATCGCTATAAAACCATAATCCGAGAACGTACCTATTTGTCGGGCAAACAACGCTTAATTATGAACCAAAAGCAGTAGCATTTGCTTCCATAACCTATTTTTCACTTATATAATCTAAAAAGAGTCAATAACTATATAAAATGAAATATTTAAAGTTGTTTCAACCAGTAACAAACAAATCAATATAAACAACAATCACTTGTAACCACAACATACAATCATCGTATGAAATAAATAAAATCAACTATCCATCCATAGCAAACAAACAAATGGTTTGTTCAGGTTCAGAAATTTTTAATCACATATAATGACAAATAAACTACTGAGTGCACCATTTACTCAACAGTCTTAGATGAACTCAATAGATTATTCATACATCTTAAACAATTAGAAGTATCATATCCCAAACAACCCATAAACCAAAACAAACAATAATTTCAAGCATTAATCAAGTTCATTCTTATTAATTTCATTTCACAACATTTACATTTTTTCTATTTTTCTTTTCATTCATACAAGGATTATTTCTTTAACTTACATTTATCTCTTACAAAATTTTATTCTCATTCATTCATTCAGTGTTTATTTCATTTATTTTTCATTTATTACTTACAAAAATTCATTTTCATTTATTCATATCATGTCAATTTCTTTTTATTGCATTACATTCATTCATTTATTACTTAATTTCATTTGTTTACATTCATTTTACTATTTACTTTAATTATAAATAGTTTCAGTATTAACTTAAGTTCAAAATCTTTTACTTACAGTACTCATTTTCTATTTCATTTAATTAGTAGAATTACAATTTTAACTCAAGTTTATAACTATTTTCATATCAAATTTCTTATTTATAAAAGTAAATTTTCATTGCACACTTCCAATACATAAGTTTTACTTATAAAAATTTCCATTACATATTTTTTTAACATTTCAACTTTTTATAATTGGTAAGTTATATATATGTCTTTAAGAATGCAATTGAAAGTTACACAAGTTTGACTTACTTATTTTAATTAACTTAAGGTTCAATAATAATCATTTCTTATTTTCATATTCTTTCCATTTACAAGTTACAAATTTCAAATTCCTTGTATATTTCAGTTATGACTTAGCATATAATTTCTTATTTTCATTTAGAAGTTTCAATTATTAAATAGTTAAAAAAAATTATTCCATTTCAATAATTGAAATCTATAATTCATAGAAATTTAAGAACTAAATGTCGGGTTCCATTTCAAATCATTTAAAATAATATATACATGTATATATACTTGTAACTTTTATCCAATCATATTTTAACTTTAAAATTTTTATTTGTTTATCAAAATAAATCTGTAGTAAAACTACTACAATGGCCTTCCCGCTGTGAAACTCAAAAATGAATGTCGATGATGCGTGCACTCATCACCGAAATTATTTTCCAGCGACAGAGAGGGGAGTACAGAACTTATTCCTTCCCAAAATTTCTTTAAAACATTTCTTCCAAATTATATTGAAATACTTATATCAGAAAATACTTCCAAATAATACTACTACTATATGCCAAAATCCTTTGAAAGAAATTTTCAAAAATCCCGAGAATTAAGTTCTCAAATTTCAGTTTATATTCATTTTATTTAGAAGCTTATTTTTCAACCAATACTTATAAGGGTTTTAAATTCTAATAACAACATATTACAACCAAATATATATCATTGATAAATAATTATTTTATATATAAAAATATAAAATAGGAAAAATTATTTCATTTACCTACATTTCAAAACAATACTGTGTCGGTCTATCCTATCAAGTGTTTAGAAATCTCTATTGATGTCACAGCGTCCTATGCACCAACCAGAATTTATAAATACAAAACGAAACAAATTAACACAATATAAAACCTTTTTATAACATTATCAAATACACTCTCTCATATATATACACACACACACACACTCGGTGACTCATTCTACGGTATTATTACCCTATTAATAAAGAGTCAGACCCCAAAAAGCCAAGGTTTATCGCTAAATCAAAGCTCTGATACCAACAGTAACATCCCGCCTTTTTGTACATTTCAAGCAGACACACATGCCAACTCAAACCATACAGAAGGGCGGATTCACTATAAAGGAAAAGGCATTTTCCGACAGCAGAAAACCGTCGGCGGCCGTCGGAGGCCGTCGGAACCCATCGAAAAATGCCGTAGGAAAATAAGGCGTCGGGGCGCAGTGTTTCCGACGGCTTCCGACATAGGGCACCGAACATTTTTCCGACGGCCTCCGACGGCTTCCGACGGATTCCGACATTTGTCGGAAGCCATCAGAAACCGTTGGAAAAAATGGCCTATAGGCTGTCGGAAGTCTTAGGAAAATTATTACCTGAAAGCTGTCGGAAGCCGTTGAAAATCTGCTATATTTTTTTTATTCCTGCTGCAATCTAGCCTTCCATCCACATTTCCCATCCAAACACTATTACACCAATACTGCAGAATCCAGTATACAATATTCCACCAAATATCAAAACCCAAACTACACAAAATTCATCAAATACATCAAATTATATCAAAATAAAATACATAATATACATAACCATTCCAACATTCACAACAACCCCAACAACCCCAACAACAAGTGTTCTACCATGTCATGCATACACAACATAACACAAAATCATCAACATCCACATCATCATACAACCACATAACCAAGTGTATCAAACATAATCATACAAAATCAACAACTACCTCCACCGTCTACCAAATCATACAAAACTAAAAAAACATACCTGAAAAAACAAGCAATCAATCACTCTCCTCCAGATCCAGAGCCAGTAGAGGAAGGGAAGCGGCCACCATACTGCTGCATGTACTCGGCGATACGCTGGTCTAGCAACTGTGTGGTCTGTATGGCCTGTCGGCGGTTCTGCTCCTCCAGATGGGCCACTCTAGCCCGCAAATCTTCGATCTCTGCTAGATCGATCTAAGCTCTAGTCTGTCGACCCCTTCTCCAACTGCTGGCTTGCAATAAATATTTAATTTAGTTGTGTGATCTCTGTAAGTGTATATGCAGGTATGTGAATGATTAGCTATGTGATAATGTTATTTAATTTAGTTTATGCATGTTTATGTAAGTGTAGACTGAATGAGGCTGACAATGTATTGGATATCTAGAAAAATATAAGAAATTTAAGTATTTTAATAAGTTATGGAAAAATATAAACAAAAAGGCTTCAATTTTGTTTTCAAAATTACTAATTATAAACCGTTTGAATTTTCTATAAACCCTATGTTTTCATTTACCGAGTATTGTCACCCATGTATGAATTTGTAGTAGGCTTCTGAAATCATATTGATTTTCTTATTTATTTTGCATAACCAAAATATTTGGTATTCATTTTTAAGATTTTTGAGTTCATGTACAAATTAACAGTAAGCTAGTAAGTAACATAACGTTCATATCTTCTGCCTTCTTGTGCTTTACTGGTGTGATAAAGTCATTTGGTTGGTTTGAATTCAAATTCAATATGGAGAATTTTTCAAGGTTCAAATATTTTTAAATAATGGAAAAATGAATAAAATTCAAGTTTATTGTTTTGAAAAGGTCCAAATAGCATATTTGAAGTATTTTAAGATAAAATTATATGTTCCAACATATAATTGAATTATTTAATTAGCTTTTAGATTTAAATTTAGATCAAACAAATAAATCCTATTTAAATTTACTTTAGCTTGAATAATATGACTTCTAACATTATATGCTTATGTTTATGATGTTATACAAGTTTATTTATTTATAAATCCATTATTGCAACTTATTAAATCTAATTTAGCTTATGTATTAATATTCGATGTCGTGTTTTATAAATGCTTCTACTATATAAACTGTGAATTTTAATTGTAATTCTAAACACACAATCATATGGCCTATTGATGGGCCATAGTGACATTACAGGAATAACTGTCCTAATGAAAGTCAAATGACTTAAAACTAGTAAATTAAACATTTATTGGGAGAGGCGTAGGGTTTTGGGTACAAGATGCTTGTATAAATCCCTACGATTTAATTAATTATGACTTAAATATCAAATTAGCAGTAAAATAAATTATTTACCACTTGATTGCCAAATCCGTATCGTCTGCCATGCTCTGATGGATCCATAACGGACTCAAAAATAGCATCCTCCTTATCAATCGTCAACTGATATCGACCCGTATCAGCAAGGAGTTTCTGGCGCTGCTCCATAAACTTTTCCTGCATTAACAAATTAATAACATCATATCTTATTTCATTATAGTTTAATTAACAAGTAGAACAATTACTAATAGTGCATAAAATGAAATATGTTTACATGGCTCCTACTGGATTTATCATCGTGCCATGTATACGAAACAGTCCCGTCCGGATTTACATGCTCGACAGCATGCGTACGAGTGAACATGTCCATATAGCCCATGGGACCATGCGCCTCAGCTTCCTGAAGTTGATTTTTACATACAATTATTATACATTTAAAATTATATAGCATAAACTATTTACAATTATCATTCAGTAAATTTACCAACTCCTGCCGATACTGCTGAAATGACTTCGACCCTCCGCGATGAGTGACGGGATTTTTATTTCTGTTTGCAGAGTTTCTATCCGACTCTGCCTGTACTTTCAAAATTTGATACATTATTTTTCGATCACGTCAAATTAATAATTCAAAAAAATTTAGTATACTTGCCTTCGCCTCGTCAGTTTCCCAGTATGCCAACCATGCTTGCCATACGCACTCCCCCATCCACCGTGGTTTCTTACCAGATTTCTTAATTTCAGATATCGAGTCCCTATAGTTCTTGCGCATCTTCTTCATCCAGTATCCTCATGCCAGCAGCATATCGTCTGTCTGGATGTCCATCTCAGCCTGTATTTCATGATAAAAAGCAAAAAAAAGATTACACAGTAAACGATAAACAGTAGAAAAACGACAAAAACGAATTAAAAATGGAAAACATGAAAATATAAATACTAGGACATCCTACCATATACACTCTATGATGTGGGGAGGGATGTTATCCCACTTCGGCCAGCAAGCACTCATCCTACTGTGATAAGAAGCTCTAGAGACATCCAACACAACCTTCGAGGGAAGTAGGTCTAACCCCCTGTTTTTAAATACGATACAGATAAGTACGTACGTATATCATAAAAAAATAAGATGCTGAATAAAATTTAATTCTTACCCCTCTGCTCTAGGGACTAACGAAACTACTGGACACTGTGAGTCTTGCGATGGGCCACTGCCATCGCCTCTTGATGATCGGGAAGAGCTCCTACCTCTATATGACATTATGATAAACCTGTGACATATATACACATCATTATATAAGAGAATAATAACATGATAATGAAATATATTTCATATGTAAATGTCATCAACGATATAAATTGCTTAATTAATGACTGAAATGGAAATATAAATGGAAGTGTGTTATACCTGATTCATAATGGGTCTACTGTTCCGACGATAAGCAGATTTCATTGCATTTTTAATAAAATTGCTAAATAAATGACAAATGGAAATGACATAAAACATGTAAACAATGGTAAACAGAATTGGTTTCATAGTCACATCAATTTCATAATACATCAAGAATTCAACATAGTTACATCAATTGCAAAAAAATCAGATTCAGATTTATATCAGTCATCATCGTCTTCTGATTCAGATTCGGTCTCGTTTTCTACGATATTTTCCTCTACACTGTCAAACGCTTCTACCAAAACATTTGATTCATCGATCAAAGGCCAAAATCTGTATGATCGTCTGTAATTATTATTTCATTATTTTGCTCAAGATCTGCCTGATAAGCTTGTTCGTCCGGAATATTCTTCCCATCGAATGTGAATTTGGCCTTTGTTTTAAAAACTGCAGACCAATCTGCTTTATCTCTTTTTAGAGACGAATAAGGAGCGTAATAAACTTGTAATGCTTGTTTGGCTAGAACGAAAGGCTCATACTTGTGATAGTGCGATGTATGCTTTATTTCGATAAGATTATAATCCTTGTGCACATTAATTCCAGAACCTAGAACATTGCTAAACCAATTGCATCTAAATAGAAACACCTCCTCCGCGGGTTGTGAGAAATATGCCAGTTGCAAAATTTGTGTTAGAACGCCATAAAAATCATTTAAGTGATTTTCTGGATCGTCGCTACCTTTAACAAATACACCAGTATTATTTGTTAATTTTTCTGCACCATATTCTTTGGTGTTAAATTTATATCCATTGACGAAATAGATTGGATATGTCTTGACCACTCTTTTTGGTCCCATCGCAAGATGTTTCAACCCTTCATCAACAACACAATTTCTCGGCTCATAAACGTAATTTGAAAACCAACCGGAAAATTCTTTACTGAGATCTCCGTTCGGATGTTCACGTTCATAAACACTGTATATATAAACAAATTATTACATTAGGTTATACGTGCGCATGAATTATAGAAAAGAATAAAACACAAATTATTATTTCAGATTACCTAACAAACGGTGCAACCTCGGCACAATTTAGAAGAATATAAGTGTGTGCTACATGAAGATCTCTATCGTATAGCCATATTTCTACACATTTTCCAAAAGGCCGACCATGTTGTCTAAAAATAGATAACATTGCTTGAGAGGACTCTTGTTCGTCTCCTTCGTCATTACGAGGAACACTTTCAAATAAAATATTCACATGGTCACTGACATAGTGAGAGAAAAAGAATGAAGCTTCTTCTTCGATGTAAGATTTACATATTGAACCTTCAACTCGTGCTTTTTGCCTCACTTTTTTCTTCATATGATTCAAATATCTATGAAAAATTAATTTATATTAACTTCATCTTTCAAATGCAATTAAATTACGTGATAACATATTACATACCTCTCAAATGGATACATCCATCCATATTGGACAGGACCTCGAAGTCATGCTTCAGATGGGAGATGATCAGGTAAATGTTCCATTACAATAAAAAAACCTGGCGGAAATATTTTCTCTAATTTGCAAAGCAATATAGGAATATCCACTTCAAGTTTACGTAAACGTTGCACTTTTAAAGTAGTCGAACAAAGCTCTTTGTAAAACATACTAAGCTCCGTTACTACCTTCCAAACTTTTAATGGCAGTAGTTCTTTGAACATAACGGGAAATAAATTTTCCATCATTATGTGACAGTCGTGACTTTTCATTCCGCTCAATCTACCATTTTTAAAGTCAACACATCTACGAAGATTTGATGATATCCCATCAGGAAATCTTAACCCTTCCATCCATTTTAAAACAGCTTTAACTTGATTATTATCTAATTCGTAACATGCTTTGGGTTTTTTTACTGTCATTTGGTTTCATATGAAGCTCAGGACGTTTGAATAATTCTTCTGTATCACGTCTTGATTTCAAATCATCCTTCGTCTTCCCTTTCACATTCAAAATTGTGTTAAAAACATTATCAAATACATTTTTCTCATTGTGCATCACATCTATATTATGACGAAGCAGAAGATGTTTCCAATACGGCAACTCCCAAAAAATAGTTTGTTTGCACCAGTTGTGAACAACTGATTTGCCTTCAATTTCTGTTTGCTCTCCAGTTTCATATATCTTTGGATAGTCCCTAACAAGTTCATATATGTCTTCGCTTGACCATATCGTCGGTGGTTGTCTGGTTTCTACTCTATTAGCTAAAAAGTTTTTCTTGTCTCCTCTGAAGGGATGATTTACATGGAGAAAATATTGATGACAGTCAAACCATGAAATTTTCTTACCATGAGGTAAAGAAAACGCTCGTGTTTCATCCATGCAATATGGACATGCTAGACGACCGGCAGTACTCCATCCTGAAAGCATTGCATAGGTAGGAAAATCACTTATAGTCCACAACAAAGAAGAAAACATACGAAATTTTTTCTTCTTGAACACATCGTATGTTTCTACTCCTTCGTTCCACAGTATTTTTAACTCCTCAATCAATGGTTGTAAATATACATCGATTCCTTGTGTCGGATCGTCGGGGCCAGGAACGACAATAGTAAGAAACATATATTGCGTTTTCATACACATCCGTAGAGGTAAATTATACGGTGTGACGATAATGGGCTAGGATGAATATTTAGAACAAATTGAGAAAATGGAGAAAAACCGTCCGTACATAATCCTAATCTAATATTTTGACTCTCCGCTGCAAAATTTGGATACGTTTTATCGAAATGCTTCCATGCTTCTCCATCGGTCGGATGTGTCAACATATCCTCTTCCTTCGTTCACACACTATGCCATCTCATATTAGATGCAGTTACAAAAGATGCATATAATCTTTGAAGCCTTGGAGTTATGGGTAATTAATGCATACGCTTGTACGAAACTTCCTTCCCCTTCTTTTTTCTTGGTTTGTATCTCTCCTGATTACAAATTTTATAATTTCTAAGGTTTGCGTCTTCTTTCCAAAACACCATGCAGCCTTTTAAACATGTATCTATTTTCTGATAAGGTAAACCAAAAGCCGACATAAGTTTTTTAACTTCATAGTGATTTTCACACATTAGATTATCGGGCGGCATATGTCTTTTTGCAGCTTGAACAACAGCCGTAAACCCAGCTTCAGTGATGTTGTATTTTGACTTCATCACAATGTATTCTACGATTACTGACAGCTGAGTGCCGCTTTTACAACCATCCCAAATAGGTTTCTTAGCAGCATCTAGTAAATCATAAAAAAAATTTGCTTCAATATTTGGTTCTTCAACATTTCCATCATCATCGTCAACTTCAACCATAGGAAACATTGATCGTGCTGCATCTTCAACCATATTTTCTATACGGGTCGTCGTAACTATTTCGTTAACGACACTTTCAGACTCTACATAAGTATTTGCTACAACTTCTCCATGCCGATCCCAAACATAATACTCGGGTACGAAACCGTTTTGGCACAAATGAACTTTCACAATATCTAGTAACAAATACTTCAAATGTCTACACCTACTACACGGACAACGAATTTCTGGATCGTTTTCGTTATTACTTAAAGCGAATTCAACAAATACGTTTATACCATTATAAAAACCTTCTTTTTTTGAGCCCCTCAGTCCTTTTCTTTGGTACATCCATCTCCTCCGATCAACAAAATAATCAATCATTTTTCCTATTTGAGAAAATGAGAAGTTCAAAATTTAATATTTATTTTCAAGGATACAAATTCGAAAAATATTATTTTCATGGTCGTATAATATTTGAATTTAAAGAACTACTTCACAAATTTAAAAATATTTTCAAATAGGGCACATTTTATTTTTTAACGTATCAATACAAAAAATTGTACAAATTTTTTTTTTCCATGGTCAGGCATCCTACTTCCCATTACAAACATAGTAAGCATTTACATTTCGTATATTACTTCGTCTCAAACGATTCAACAAAATTTCGGCAGCATTTCCCTTTTGTTTCCTGCATTGTACATAATGCGTGTACGTAGGAAACAAAAAAGAAAAGTTAGGCCGAAATTTTATGAACCGTTTGAGACAAAGTAGTATACAAAATGTAAATGCTTACTATGTTCATAACTTGTCCAATACAGGGACAAATCCAACAAACATTGTACCAGATGAATATAAATGGTTTTTTTTTTGAAAAAAACGACTATTTATACAACGATCATGTACAACACTCGTTAGACGGGGCCAAAAACTCTCTAAGGGACATTTGTCAATTAGTTGTGCGCATTTTACGAAAAAATAAAGTTTTACTAAATGTTCACATTTACAAAAATATATTTTAATTTACACATTTATTCGACGTATTACATCAGCTTAAGGCTCGTTCGACGCATTTTTGTTGTTGCATAAGTCAATACGTGCATAATATAATATTCCTAGCTCGTGCATTCATTTTATCTTATTCTAACTAACACAATACAATGATAGCAGCGCTACACACATATACAATCGTAGAATTAAGGCATACACAACGATTTACATATACACGAACAACCACAAATTATACAAGTTTTTCACAATTTCACGATAAAAGATGAAATAGGAATACCATGGAATGCTAGAAACTATTATAACACTATTGGAAACAATTTCAATCACAAATTAGCCCTAATTTAACAACTTATGCAAATATGGATTTAGGGTAAAAGTTAGATTTTTGGCGAAAATAAGAGATTATACCTGAGCTAGAGAGCAATAGACGTTGATTACGCAGTCGGGGAGGATCCGAAAGCTCGAAATTGATGATTGGAAGCTTGGGGAAGAGATTTGGGGATTTTGGGTTAAAAAATTTCGTATGGAAATGAGGAAGAAGAAGGCTCGGCTGAGCCCTGTAATTCACAATTTTCCGACGGCAGCCGACGGTTCGTCGAAAGCCGTCGGAAAATTGGCCGTCGGAAGCCGTCGCTTGATGCTGTCGGAATAATTGCCTTTTCTAGTAGTTATTGTTATTAGGGTGAATAAGAAAAAGAGAAAGAAATAAAACAAAAACAGAATCTTGCAGCGGATTGACAAAATATAATAATCAAATAACAGTTCATGAAGCTGAATACAAAACATTTGATTATACTTATACAATACAAAATCAGAGTTACACATATCAAAGGTAAACAAATAATAATGCAGCGGAACAGTATGATGTAGTAGAATAAATGTAGTAAATAATAGTAGTACAAATCTTTGTCTTCGTCCTCCAAAAATAAGGTCTTCGAATCCTGAAATGCTCATGCTGACTCGAGCAAATTGAAAAGACAAAACACTCGAGTTAGAACTAAAAGATCTTATGTGAGTTAAATCAACGGTAAATAAATATGAGTGTAAACAGCGTCAGAGATGTTTACGGGGTTTGACATCTCCTATCCAGTGTCTAACGTGAGTGCAGTAACTTAAGAGATGTTCGGGATTCACATCTCCTAAGGATCCGTTAAACTATCTACTATGTAATACAATACGCTATTATAATATGTCTACAGTAATATAAACTATTAAAATAGCTTTAAGGCATTACATTTTCCCCCTTAACACATTTTTATTTCTCATAGTATATACAGTACCGTAATCCCACCCGTATACTGGGTGTCGTCAGAGGGCACTCCATAGGTATGGTACAAACCAAACTCGTAGAAGGCGCGCTAGGGTAGGTGACATGGCACAACTAGGCAATGCCAAGGTAGATATACCAATTACACTTCCGGACCGGTGGTAATTAATGCATAGCAACTACTACCGCCCACCTCGGAACACACTTCGGAATATAAAAAATTGAGGGTGGCCACCAAATAAATCGCAAAGTCAGAATATAGTATCGATGGAATGTGCCTGATCGGAAGAATGACCTCACTTAGCCCATAAATTGCTCCTGTTTTAGCCACCTTAAGCTAACTCATGGGAGTCAGGTCCACGTATATACCTTTAGGATCGTAGCCACCATCCTACTTCATTTTGGAATCTCCACCGCGTACACAGTTGTCAAAGTGGTTTTGATATCGATAGAGAGTATGCCCATATCTGATCCCGGTCTCTTTAACAACCAATCGCTTATTACACACCGGATGGTTCTTTTACATTTCCCAAAATCATTTCATAATTGATATCAAAATATCATATTCAATTCAAATCAGATCACTTTCGAAATCACTTACTTCCAAATTTATATCACATTGGAATCATAGTTCGAAATTATATTTCCTTTCAAAAGTCGTGTTTCCAAAATAGGTTAAACTCTCATTTCAAAATATCATATTGAACCAAATATGTTATTTTAATCCCAACTTAGGTTATAACATCACTTAACCACATTCACTTTAAAAATCGAGGATTTGAGTATAAACCCATCCATTTTACTTAGTTTGGAATTTAGAAGAAAATAGTTTTAAATAGTTTTAAATAGTTAATATAGATTTTAAAAAAGATTAAATATAATAAAAATAGATTAAATAGCTTTAAAATAGATTAATTAGATTTAAAATAAGTTAAAATAGGTTAATTAGTTTAAAATTTTGAAAATCTTAATAATTAAAGTCTTTTAAAATAATATATTTAAAACAGTTTATATGAAAATATGAATTTGAAATTTATATCAATTTAAACTATTTATTTCATTCCAACACATTTGGACCATTTCAATATCCCAAAACCCAATTTCCAATTTTCCAATTCAAATTCTAATAAAGTATTTAATTCAATATCGCTTAAATCCATGTTAAAACATCGATTTAATTACTCCAATTTCAATATATTTCAAAGTTATACATCAACGGTTCTTAATAACTCAATTTCGATAAACTTCACATATATTTCAAATTCACATTAAAATTTCAATTTTATTTCTTCAACAAATTTTTTAAAACAATTCGATTTTAATATAAAACTTGAAGTTCGTTAAAAATTCGATTTATATAACCCAAATTTTATATCAAAATATCATTTAACTCAATGCAAAATTTAAGGATTCAAAATCATTTAAATTTAACTAATCCGGTTCCCGTATATAATTCTCTACCCTAAGGTCAAGTGATACGAATATTTATTATTTCAATCCGCGATTTTAAAATTTTATATTTATGGATATATATCGCTTCAATCCGCAATCCCGAAAATATCAAATCCATAAAATCGCTCAAGTCTATCATTTCGACCCATAACGATTTTTCCTTAATCTATTGATCATTCGGTTATGTATCATTTCAACCCATAGTGAACTTGCAGTTTATAACGATATAAAATAAAACATCCATTCATCCAATATCAACAATCAACATCCATTACAGACATCATCCAAATCAATCAATAAATATCAATATAGAATTGATAATCAATAACAGGTATTTAACTGGCAATTTATATTCAATAATAAATTAAATAACGATTTAATTCAAATAAATTCAAATTAAATGAGATGATGATTTAAAATATACCAAACAGTCATAAATAAATTTCTAATCACATCATAAATTAATTTAACAAACACAAGAAATTTTAGAAGTTGAGAGTGGGTTAAAACACTCACCTATGAATTTAAATCGAATTTAAAACCAATCTAAGTCCAAAATTTGAACGGTCTCAGAATTTGTCCAAACCAGCGTCAAAATCTCCAAAATTTCAATACGATCCCAGCGGAACAAACCGCGCGTGAATACGAGCTCATATGAAGAAGTTATTCGAGTTAGAACACTATAATTTAAATTTTAAATTAAGCAACATAGGAAAACCGGAAGCTGCCACGTCACGTACCTTCGTTGCAATACGCGTTCGAACCCAAATCACTACCCTCCAATTTGAATAGCCGAGCCGCCTTCTACGCGAAGCTTTGACCAACCATCGTCGCGTCAACGACTAACTAGACCACGATCAAGCGACGACATCGTCTCACCCTCATCAGGCCGCTCCTCTTGCCTGAGCGTAACCCATGGCGGTGCCCCTCATAACCGCAGCCACCGTTCGCCTTTGTCATCGTTTCCTGGCGAAACCAAGCACTGTCGTGACGAACGAACATCACTGCCCCAACATGCTCGACCTCCTCTTCCTAATGCTGCATCCCGATCGACGATAGGACGGCGATCCACCGTCGGATCGTCCAAAAACTAGAATGGACGACTGCAGTTCATTCTCGATTTCTGGACCAATGGTGGCTCGATTGCAAAAACAAATTGCACCAATGGATTACGCTCGTTGAGAGCTTCGAATTGATATATAGTTTGATAGAGTTTGAGGAGTTTGAAATTTTGATTTGAATTTGATTTTGAAATTGAATTGAGAATTAGGGTTTGTCTGCCATTGGAAAGAGAGGAACAGATGAAATTGTACGTACAGACAAACTGAGTTGAGGAACACTAGGGTTTATAATAGGATATTTATAGATAGGTCAAAAAATAGAAAGAACGGATAAGATCTGATTATAACGTTGAACGATAAATGACCCGAAAAGCCCGTTCTGTCTCCGGAACGAAAATGGGTAATATCAAAATAGATATTTTTGATGATTTCAAATTCAATGGAAGAGGTTTCAAGTCCTAATTCTATCGTATGACGAAGTTATGTTGAAATCAGCTTATTTCAAATCGATTTCAATTGATTTTAATTAAATTTATTTCTAGGCCTTTCAAGCCCGTACGATCAAACGACAAGTCCGATCATTACGAAACTTGAAATCCTACAATAATTTACCGTTACGGATCCGATGAAACTAGTTTCGTCGAAATCCGAGCCAGTGGCCAAAATGGCTATATTTCAGTTAATTAAATAAATTAATATTAAATTAAGTAAATCAAATTTTCAAATTTCAATTCCATAATTAATTTTTTTATCATTTTTGATTTCTTAAACAATTACAATACTTTAAACAATTTATATATCAATTCAAAGTTAATTAATTTACCAATTACAGTATAAAATTTCAATTTCAGTAAATTCATAAATTATCAATTGAAATTCCAATAAATCCATTTATTTGATTTTAAATCCTGTTATTCAATCAATTGTCATCTCAAGGGTACGATTAACATTGCATTATATCCTAATACATTAATAATTTCCCATTTCATCTTCCTTTCACTTTTCGTTATAATTAATTTCATTTAATTGCACTAATTTCAACCATTACAATTTAAATTCCAATAAATTGATAAATCTTGATTTCCATTCTTTTAATTCAACATATTGTCATAATATGAATAAAATTAACATTATTTCCAAATATTAACTTAATTTACATTAACATAATATTTGATTACAGTTATTGAAATTTATTCCCAATTTAAATTAACAGGCTAAATAAATAGGTAACATACAATAATTGTTACCGTTAACTTTTAATTACACTATAAGTTTATTACTTTCAAACAAAGGTTACAATTGCTTTCATAATACTGATATTATTCAATTACCATTAATAGTATATTATTTCATTAGTTAATTAAATATTCAAATTCGTTTTCTCATATTCACTTTATAACCAAGTAAAACATTTTACACTATTTCATTTATTGTAATTTCATTCAATTTATCAATAATAGCTTTAATTACCATTGTTACATTTCATTTTAGTATTTATTACATTACTAAATCTCCAATTTTTTTATTTCTTTCAAATTTAACTATCAAAATCTTATTAAATTAACTAATTTAAATTATCGAAATTTAGGGGTCATTACATATATACACAATTTCAATTACAATACAAATTTGATTACATCAAAATTTTCAATTTACATTTGCACCTCACTACATATCACTCGTTCACTCATAATTGTTCTTCAACTCTATTCCAGATTGAATCCAACATTTGAGCGATCTGCAAAATACACACTGACGCAGTAAAATTGAAAAAGAAATATTTGTGCAGTATAAAATAAAATGTGTATTTTGAAAATATTATTTGCCTCAGTTATTTAGGTTGTTCGTCATCATTTAAATTTGAATTCATCATACACAAACAGCTTTGTGACATGCACAGTGGATCACTGTACATGCCACAAGGCCGTGCACACCGGTATACATTTGATAAAATTACAGGGACAGGTGAGCACAAGGTCAAACCTAATCAAAAACCGGGTTCAACTTAGGTGCAATACAAATAAAGTCATGACACGAGCACAAGGTCAAACTCGAGCTATAAGCTGGATTCAACACAGGTGCAATCAAAATGTACAAGTTCAATAAAATGTTCAAGATAACTAAAACAACTCAACTAGTCCAAAATCAAAGATAAAATGGTCAAGTTTTAATGACTGGAACAAATCTCGACCAAAAATTCAATTGTGTACACATGAAAACAATTCAACTCAACAATGAACATGTACAAAGCTCAAATAAAAGCATGTATAGAGCAGTAGTAACATGTACTCGAGGCAACAAGACTATATGCAAGCTAAGTCTCTACATGGTGCAGCAGATATCAAGTGAAGGCCAGAAAATCAAGGAGCAACACCATGAACAAGTTCATACAAGCTCAGACTCAAGTTCAATAAAATGACAAAAGGCACACTGGAATAAACATTGCAACAAACTGAAGCAGTGCAGATGTACACAGAGCAGTGTATATTAATCAACATAGTGTGGACAATGAAACCAAGACCAGTCAACTTGAAAGTATGATCAAAGACAACAACATCAAATGAACAGTGCAAACTCGAACTAACAACTTCATAATGCTCCACATAAAACCAGAAAGACTCAAGAGGCACAAGAATCATACACATATATACATACATATATGTATATATATACATGTGTGTATGTGCACTGTTTCTAACGGATAGCTCAATGAACAATACAAATGATCATGTGACAGCAATGCAGACCTGGCAACAATGATGAACCAATAGACTATGCAACATAATAATGGAGGCATGAAACCAAAGGCAACAACAAGCTAATGATCAAACAAAACAGAGAATCATACACATACATATATGTAGCAGTTCAAATGTCACAGGAAAGTCAAGTTTAAATACCAGAAAAGAATCGAACTTCTATCTGACATTATCAAATATACACGTGAAATCAAGTTTGTAGTTTCAAACCAAGTCAAAGACAAATGCAGTTAAAATCAAATGCCGAAGTCAATTTTTCTCATAGTAGATAATATGAGGAACACGAATTAACAAAGTCAATGTCAAGTTCAAATGCTAGAAACTCAAAGCCGTGATATTAACGAAATCAAAGAATACGATGAACAAGTCAGAAAAATGAACGAAGTCAATAGAAAATCAAGCCGTGGTAGCCAAGGAATCAAACAAGTCAGAATCGAGCTGTGATAATCAAGTAACAGAAATTATACGAACTGAACCAATCAGAAAATAGCACGAGCATTGAATCAAAATCATACGGCAAAGCATAGCAAGTGAAGAATTCAAACAGAATATATTTGAACGAAAATAAGGTGGATCGAACCCTATTTAAACCCATCTCATCATCGGCTACCAAATCATTCGAGTTTTAGCAATAACAGAGAGCAAAGAATCAAATCAATAACTCGAATCAGATTGAGTTCAAGCATATCTACCAGAAAAGTAAATGGAAAATAACATACCAATACAAGTCGAACTCGACCGAGAAGCAGCCGGTTGCGAATCAAAGTGACAATTTGATCGACAAAGCAAACCGTATATAGTTCATCCTTCAATCAACTTCTTAAATCGGTGACTTCAACGAATTCACTAAACCCTAATTTTCTCAAGAGGAACAAATGAGCAGAAGACAACCATTTTTTTACAAAGAAAGAAATACGGGCCGAAGGAATATACGAGTAGAAATAAAAGAAGAAGGGAGACGAGTTTATTTCTTAAGCCTTAACTTTGGGCCGGCTTCTATATTTTATTATTTGGGCTTTATAATTAGGGTTTTGTTTTTAAATTGTTGTTTTAATTTGTATTTCTTTTTAAACTTTTGTAATTTCTAGTGTGTAACTAGGGGACGAACTACGGTGGTGTAATTCGAGAATTCATAACTCAGTGGTTGAGTTATGGCAGGGTTTTGAGCGTAGAGTTAGGTTAGTCGATAGTGGGTGTCGCGAGTTAATGTGTGTAAGCGTCTGACTACTTAATTTCTAGTATAAACCTTGGGGGCAACACGTAGGTAGGGATTTGCCAAAGCTGGGTAAATCTGTGTTGTTCTATTTCTGCATTTATTATTCTGCTATTATCTGTGCTGCTATTATTCTGCTATATCTGTGTTGAAATTATTTTATATACTTCCGCATTAAATTTTTATAATCATTAGTATCACCCTATTCACCCTCCTCTAGGGTGAAATCGATACTACAATCACAAACGGGGCGTTGTCCCATGGGTCGCTAACCCAAAGAGTCGGTGCAATGACGTAGTACAACGGTACGCCCGAGGAACCTGAAACTCAAATAAGCCGGAACAACGACATAGTACAACGATATGCTCGATGAACCGAACTCCATAAAACCCATAGGTCGCTAGCATACAAACAATGAGACGAAGCTCAACAGAATGGGGTACATTCCCCCACGCTGACAATGAGACATCGCATATCGCTAGTCTACACCTTAAAATGATCGTCATAAATTAATAAGTGTAAATTACATCAAGCTAGCAAATAGATGAGTTTAGCTTCATGTCCCATAACCACTGGCTTAACTTAAATATTTACGAACAAATTGCAGATTTCCACTCGAAAATTGTCACAAGATTTCAATCGAACAAGTCTAAGAATTAACTGACGAATTAAAAGCAAGCATTTCATACCACTTGTTTTGCTAAGTCGTTTAATTGGATTTCTCGTACGAATGAGGTAAAGGTTTGTACATACTAATAGATTGGAAAACGGTTTTAAAAATGAGCTTTGTATTAAAAGTAATGTTGAAATCATTTTTGTGAAAGAGTTTGAGTATTTACTACTAGTATAGAAAACTTTGTATTTTTAAGTGACAAATCATAGAAACGATTGTAAAAACAATCTATCACCAAAAATTCACATTCGACGACGTGAATAAAAACCATGAAAATCGATATCAAAGCCATCAAATGGATATTCCCAAAAATCCAGAAAAGAAGTCATCAAAGTCGATAATAAATGACAACAACTAACCGGATCAACAAAAATCGATAAAAATTGGAAATTTGCAAAAACAGGCAAATTGGCTGAATTTAATAGCGCCAGACGTCTGGTGGTTCTCCCAGACGTATGAGCTGAAGATCTGGAAATTTTCTTCCAGATTGCTTAGATGTCTTTGAATAACCTCAGACGTCTGAGTTGAGAGTCTAGAATTTTTATTTCCATGCCTCAGACGTCTGAGCGTTTTCCCAGACGTCTGAGCTAAAGCTCAGGGAAAAATTTGCCTAGGTCATTGATGGCCAAATCAACTCGGATGCGATCGAATGAGCGATGGTGGCTAGGGATTTATGCCAAATGACATTCCAGCCCTATAGGCTCTTCAATACACTCCAAACAACATGTCCAGACATCCATAGTAGGATTTTCATAGATTTTGACTTCAAAATACCAAAATTGGAAAATTCACCAAACCAATTCAATTCAAAAGCAATTGAATATGAAATAGATGTTAGGAATTCATACCTAACAACAATAAAAACTATAGACATATATGTGAGTTCAAGAACTCACCTTTAAACTCAAAAACAAGGAATGAGAAGCTCTAAAACAAAGCAAGATCAATCTCTCTTCAACTTCACTTCAATAATCTTCAATCTATGATAAAATGCAAAGTTTTTCCTAAGTTAGGTTATATGAAAAATTAAGAATTGAAGAGGAATTGAGATGGAGAGGATGAAGAGCATGCTTACCTAAGCTTCTCTTTGATTTTAGAACTTGAATTTGAATTTCCTAAGAATCTAGGGCTTAGGAATTTTGATTTTCCCTCTTTTCCCCCATTTTTCCCTTAGGGCTTGAGTGTTAGGAATAATGGAATGAATGAATGAAGAGGAGTGGAGTGGGAGCTATTTGGTAGAAGGTTTGGGTTCTCTTATTGGGTTAGTGGGCTAGAACACAACCCAAAGCCCAAACAAAATACCAAAACCCTAATCAACTCCAAACATATCAATGTTTATACTCAAAAAAGTTGTAAACGTCGTTTTGAACTCAATGGAAGTGGTCTCAAGTCCGGATTTGATTGTTTACAAAAAGTCACATTTCGGACTTTAAATTCAACAAACGATGCTATATTTAAATAAAACATTTAAATATATAATCGTAAAATATGCGGGTTGTTACAAAAACTATATTTATAAATCTCTTTCTATTTTATAACATATAATTTAACATCTTCAAATCTATCCTCACTTACAATTTTCAAAATAGTATCAACTATTTTTCTAAAACAACATCTTATATATTATCATAAATTCACAACTGTAATTTATTTTCCAACTTATCCAATGAGAAAATTTTCCCTTTATTTATAAGCATCGTTTATAAATCTATCAATTTATTAGTAAAATACGAACTTGCAAATCTTCATTTTATTTGTAAAATGCCACATTGATACATTATCACATCTATAATTTCCATATTTGTAAATAAATCTTTATATATATCACTTTATAGAAACGGTTAATAAATATTTGTACCAAATTATTTCTATCTTCTTTTTAAACCATATCCCTTTTCTTATAAAAGACGAACTTATGTTTAGGATTTTTAAAATCTTTATCCACAATTCAAAAATCTCTATTTAAAATATTTTATAAAACTACAAATTTATAGTCCCTTAAAATCGTACTTTTTATTTAAAATAAATTTCTTCTTTAAATAATTAAAGAAAAATTATTAAAGCATATATAATTTCCAAAATACTTTGAAATCCCTTTTTAAATCAAATCATTTGTTTATAATATTTTTAAATACCAAATTTAAGGCCCGCTGCTATTAAAGCACTAATAAGCAAAACCATATCCATGTCATCAAATATAGCATCCAACATATCATATATCAAATTATATGAAAATAAAATCAATAGTGTGAGGAATCCTATTGGGTCCTTCCAACTTGTCCCCTTGCATCATACAGAGTATATAATTAACCGCTTCGAGGCGGGATCGTATACAAAGTGACATCCGCTCTTACACGGGATCGTAATATGGTCTCATTTGCTCCAAGGGTGAGAATATATCCAAACTATAGTAAATCATCCAAACACCCGATTAACAATTTCAAATCAACTATATAACATAACTGGTTAACCAAAAAGGTGAGTTTAACTCACCATTGATTCCAAGTTTCGTCAAAGTGCCCTGGTTCGAATTAAAATTGAACAGACGTTCAATTTTAACCTAAATTTCTACTAGCTCCAAATTCATCCAATCCAACTACATAGTGTAGTACTCGTTGATACGATCACGACGCAACTCGTCGCGTTCAAATCTGACCTCGTATAAAAATGTTATCCATTTATAAACATTCGATTTTAAATATTATAATTAATTACATCACTAAGGTTAGTTAATTACCATCGTTTAAACTAATCCCTTTCCCTCTCTCTAATTTGTTTTCCAGGCTCTGAAACTCAACTGCGATACTTCGATTGTCGCCGCCATCTCACGCCGTCGTTCGCCACCGCGACCTCGCCGCCGATTTGCCAAGCCCCCTCCGCCTATCGCCACCGGTGCGATCAACCAAAACGCCAGCCATCACCTCAATTTTGCCAAAATCCGCCGCCGCTTTAAACCAAAATCATCGGCACCGTAGGCCATCGCGACACAATCCAACCGTTGAATAGGTTCACCTTACCAAGCTCTACATCTCTATAGTTATGATTGAAGGCCAATTCTGGCTGTGGTGGTTCCGATGAAGTGTGGCCGTTGGATGGGAGGGTTTAAATTGAAATTTAAAAAAACGAACCAAAGTTCTCTGGTTTGGTGCACTTGAAAAGGGTAGTGGGTATGGCTTGAATAGTAGATGGTATGGGCTAGGCATTGGATTAGTATGGGCTGATTTAAGAAATTGTTGTATCAATATATATTATTTTATTTCAAATATCAAGTTCTAACATCCGAAAATATCAAACTCCTATCGAGATGTGCTGCCTAGCGTTCTAATGTAATAACCCTATTTCAAACTCAATGGAACTAGTCTCGAGACATAATTCGATCATATGTAGAAGTTAGCTTTTTAAACCCAATTATACTAACTTAAATTCCTGAAATTAATTTCTACGCGTTTCGATCTCGCATGACTAAACGATACGTCTGATCGCCATGAAATTCGACGGCATATTATAATCCACCATTACGGATCTAATGGAACTAGTTTCATCGAATTCCGAGACAATGCTCAAAAAAGCTATTTTCGCACGTTAATTAAAACAAGTTATTTCCAAAATCAGTTTACTCACTTTAATTCAAATTTGAAATTTTACGATCTTCATTCTTATTCAAATAGAATTTTAAATCAACTTTCAAAATCATTTGTATTCACATTAACTTCAAGATTTAACTATTTAAACAATTCAAAATATCAAATTTAATAGTTTAGTTATTAGATAAATCACTATACTTGAAATTTAAGTTATTTAACTTATAAATTAACTTTTTAATATTTAAAATCAATCAAATATTCCAAATTCAAATGACTAAAATTTTGGGTCGTTATATTCTTCCCCCTATGCATTCCTTATATTAGCATCCAAATCTCGAGCCTCGCCTTGCATTCCATCTTCCTGAGTAGCCCGAAGCTGCTCAGAAGCCATGCTAAATTCTCACGTCGAACCACGTTCGAACCAAAGAAGAAATACCCTAAGAAATCCATCCTACCTAGGCATTACTGCCTTGGATAGGTCCCCACCAGTGGACCGGTCTTGTCCCACCAGTGAGGACTACTCTCGGGCAGTAAATCCCGGGCAACGAGCCATCGAGCCCTACCATCCGCTATTTCTCGTGTTGTTTCCTTCATTTGCTTCACCTGATAAGACGCCTTACTTCCAAAGCCAGCCTCCATCACATTGGATCTCAGTTCATTGGTTGATGTTTCAAAAGTGGTTCCTTATGAGTTTGAAAGCCGATTTCCACACGAGATCCACTGTAATGACCCTGAAATCGGCCTTCGAAAATCGGCACCCGTACTTCACTTGTACTCAAAATGCCGTAGATTCAAACGCCGAATCTGGTTCACCGGAGCTTATAACACAGTAAGTATAACAACACAGCAGAATAAAGAAATAAATGATATCATATACAACTCCAATGAATACAATATCCAGAATGATATACAACAATGATATCAATATGATACAACAATATCAGAGATAAATAATGATACAATGCTACAGCGGAAGTAATAACAATAGAAGAGATCACTCCAAATGATCTCCAAAAGAGAATGACTCCAACAACTCTAACATCAAGCTTGAAACACCAACACGATGCACCAAGATAAGCAAGGTCAGTCATCAACTCTGATGAAGTTAACTAGCTCCAGATAATCTACTCAACCTGAATATTTGAGAAACCCAACTCTAAACTGCCCGTGTGGAAAATGGTGGGCACCCAGAGTTTAGGAAGGGAACAATAAACTCCAGGTCAGTCATGGGACTGGTGTGAGCAACAAAAACAGTTTATCTTTAAACAAACAAAAAAAGAAGTTTAACACTGAAATCCGCAATGCTTTTGGAAAATGGAACTACCATAAGACCTCCCACCACACACACAATGAAATCGCAGACTTGGAGGAGATTTCTTCTTATGATAGTCAAAGATGCTTACTACGCAAAATCAGTTGATATTATTATTAATGTCTAGTGTGGAAAACATTTCGAAAGTATAATATCAATCTTAGCCAACATATAACCATTATTGTATGCCTACTATAGCTACTATGTTCAATAGCAGGTTACCGCCACATTCCATAGCAGGTTATACAACTAAAACCGTACAGGGTTCGTATTGTTTCTTTGGATTTCCAACAAATGGTCAGGCAAAGGAACTTCCTTACACCGAAATGGAAACGCCTCTGGAAAGACGCCCCGAGAATCTAACCGGATCTCTGGAAACACAAGGCCGACGCTACCTCACGCTGTACAGCTGTAACTAGGTAACTAACACACTGACGCTACCTCACGCTGTACAGCTGTAACTAGGTAACTAACACACAAGCTATGTCATCCCCCGGTCGTCACCGACCTTTATCCGAGGATCCTCAACCACAAAGCAACAACCACAAAGTATAATAAATTTGCAGCATCAACATAGGTAAAATATCTGGGCTCCATACCATGATATCACCTTTTATCCAGAAGGAAATGACATACCCTAGGGGCGCTACCCCTAAAAAACCTTGCCGCAACATTCCTGTTTCGACCATTACCGGGTTGTGAGGCTCGACGAAGACTCGTCCACAAAGCTTCGCTTTTTCACAAAGCCACGCTTTTTCACAAAGCCACGCTTTGATCAACAAATGATCAACAGCACTTCGTATGCCACATTACCAAATTGGGAATATATCACTAGTAACCATCAACTACATAACCTCTGAGCTCGTACGTCTCAGAGAAGGGTGTTAAGCTAAGAGAATAAATTCTCCGCCACCAACAGAAATGTATTTGATAGAAACCAGCTTTACATCTCAAAGTGTAACGTCAGACACACATCCATACAAGTCCGTTCTGAGATCGAACGGAATCAAAGGCACTTCCAAAGAAGCCCTTGCAAATTTGGATAATTTCTAATCACGACCGGACTTCCCATCACAAAGGGTGATAAAATCTCTATATAGGGGACCAGTCGATGCAGAGACATTCGACGAGTTGTCCTTTCGTTTTTGAAAATATCCGGTCTTCACCACCGGTCTTCAAATGCTATCCATATACGTCGTATCATTATTCGGAATGGGTTATATGACACAAAGGTCCTCCCCCGCCTAACCGAATAACGAGCGCAATTAAAATCATATGGATACTGGGGTCTCAGTTAAATCACAGCTTAAAGCCCAAAACTTTTCATTCGAATGGTTAAAACAAATTACCATTTCCAATCTTTTTAAACAAAAAGATTCATTTCAAAAACCTTCCATGGTTTAAACAATTTCCACACTTTTAATCCTTTAAACAAAAAGATCAATTCACAAAGTTCACCCCGTTCACAAAGATCCATTCATGGATTTCAAAACAATTTCCATTTCAATTGAATTAACTCGTTAAATCTTTAAATCAAGATTTAACTTATAGCTTTCAAAACTAGTTTCCAAAGATTCATTCATAGCCTTTCAAAACAATTCCATTTCAAGTTGGATTAACTCGTCCGATCTTTGAAATCAAAGACTCATTTCATAATTTTCAAAACATTTCAATTCCATTTCAAACTTGAAACCTTTCAACACAATTTGGAAATCCTTTCTTAAAATGAAAGCTATTATTATTTGAAAACAAGTAGTTTTCGTTTCGGAAAATCCAGTTATATTTACACGAGTTAAAACCCTTGAATTAAATTCAAATTCCCAAATCAATACCTTTAAAATGGTTTAACCCATATATAACTTGTACAGCATCTTTAATCCCTTGTTTCAAATCATAGAATTCAATTTCAAACTTGAATTCAAATTTAAATCAAATTATTTAAATTTCAAAATTCGATTAAGTTATTCAAAATAACTTTTATCTTTGAAATTCCATTTCAAGAGCTTTTCACTTTAAACCCAAATTTCCAATTTCAAAATCAATTGAAATTAAAATTTCAATTTCAAAAAACATTAAATTTACATCATCTGTGACTTAAACGATTTCCACGTGAAATCCATATTTGTGTGTGTAAGAGTGTGGTCTAGGGGTTTTACATAGTAGTGCAACATCATTCAATCATCACAGATCAGAATGCAGAAATATAGTTGATAAGCGGTATAACTATAACGCTTATCTTTTATTCACAGATCACAGATATATAAATTACAGATAAATGAACTACAGTACAGATCACACACAAATCAGATTATATCACATAGCATCACAGATCAGGGAATATCAACAATTCAACCATTCAGTCGGGTCCAAACATTTATAGGTAAGGTCAATTTATTTATCTGATTAAATTAAATCAGATTAGTCACTAATCCTGGTTAATTACAAATTATTTTAATTAATTAACCTTTAATTAATTTCACAAATTAATTGTCCTTAACCAAAAGCAGTAATTAACCTTAATTACTTCATTAATCAAATAACTATAATTAATTACATTAATCCTTAATTAATTACACAAAGTAATTATCTTTTAAATCAATTACATTAATAAATTAACCATCGATTAATCACATTGACAAATTATTCTTTAGTAATTAAGTAAGTAACCTTAAATTAATTACCTTAATTAATTACTCTTTCATTACCTCATTAATTATCAAAACCTTAATTAGATTAAGATAAAAATCATTTCCTTTATTAGATACCAAATCACATATTTGGTTTAAAACATTTAATTAGGACAGTGTTTTAAAACTTGATTAAGTTTTAATTCAAAAACTGTTTTCACACTTAACTTCAAAACCCGAGCCAAATTACAAAATTCCCGAGTAAAACTTCGAGTCACTCACAACCCTACCCACTTCGAGTCAAACCCAGTAAAACTCGAACAAAACCCCGAGAAAAACCTTTCTTCCCCAAAACGTCATTTTTCCCAGATACGCAGCTCTTGTGCGTGCACGTGCACCGGAGTTCTGGTGATCTCCAGTCATCCTCGCCCTTTCCCTTAAGTCAACGATCACCTACCTATCGCTTCTTACCACCTAGATATATGTGATCAACAGTAAAACGAAATCGAACAATTTTGAGCCAAACGAGCCACTACTGGAAACCCATCTGATCAACTAAACCGTCTCGCGCCGACGATAGCAACCACCTGCAACCCCACCACCTTGACCAGAGCAGCTCCGGTCAACAATACTTTGCTTTCCCTCGGTGCGGCAGCACTCGATTCATCCATGACAGAGAATTTGATTCGAAAGCATTGACTAACCCAACAGCTATACAAACCCTAGATTAAATCGTACCATCCACCACGATGACCAGAAAAATATGAACCCATTTTTCTCATGACCTCCGGCCCATGAACTTCCTCTGGCCAAACTCACGGGGTCGCCGATCAACTTGATCATCAGAAAAAGCTAGAAACCCATTTCCCGTTCGACACATGGTTTCTCTCAAATTACATGCTTAAAAATCGTGATTCTTCTTCTAAAAATCCTAGTTTTTGATCATGAATTAGATTATAAACTTGAAACAATAATTCATTTCAGTCGAGAATTTGATAAAATGATGATTTTACTGTTCTTCTTCCTTCTTGGTTAAAACAACTTCAGTTTGAACATTGAAACATTTTTAAAATTTGTATTTTTATATTTCAAACAATTCTTGTTTATATATTGAAGTCTGAAAAAAATTCAGATAGTATTCTTGAAACTAGGATTTATAATATTTGAATTTCGACACGTTTTGAATTGTGACTGTATTTTCAAAAAAAAAATTCTAGAGAAGCTTTAATTCATCTTGCTTGAATTCAGTTTTACAACTTAAGAAATGTCAAAACAAACAACTTTTGTTTAAATGCTAAGATCAAACAAGAATCAGAGAAGAAGGATTTTAATTTTTCAAATAGGTTTTGAAAACCTGTTTCTAAACAGAGGCAGTATGCCTGATATTAGACATGCACAGATCAAACACATTCATAGACACAGGATATACATATAAACCAGCAGATACATCCATCAACACTATCTTCACAGGCATAAGGTTCAAAAGAAACTGGTTTAAAATTTAAAGTTTGCTCACAAAATCATATTTTTAAAGTTTTAAAACAAAATGGTACTCACATTGTATTTCCCAGAAGAAACAGAGTTGCTTTTCTTTAAGTCAACCTGGAAACTGCCTGTTAAAGCTTCCTCCTTGATCTCAGGTTTGAATTGATTTAATTAGTTGTTTTTATTGAAGCTTGTTTATGTTAAAGATGAAGCTTACATCAGATGCTACTCAGTTTTGAATAGAACGAACTGATGAAAAGGAAGATGATGTATAAATGTAAATGAGGCTACAGGGTGTTTATTTTAGTTTTACTCAGCTCGAACTGAAAGGAAAAGAAGTTGATATATGGAAGCAAGTTACAGGTGATATTATTTTGTACAAAGTGATATTATTTGTTTAGTACAATACAAAGCAGAGATATATTTTTTTCTTTGTTTTACCAAACAAGATCTCGGCTGATAGCTTTCTTTTGGTGGCTGCATTTATTAGCTTTGTACAAACTCATATTTTATTTTGTTTCTTGCATAACACTACACATACATATTTACTTGCCTGCCAGCTTTATGTACATACTTATATTTTTGTTTATATTCTTTTGCAAGTGTTGTCTGGACTCATACTTATGTATATATGCTTGTTCAGCTTTAATGTACAATTTTGTTATCTTTTATTTCACGTGCACACACTTGAATATATATATTCTCTTTTGTAAGTTAGCACACATACATTTCATATTTTATATAACTATAGAATTATTTGAAATATTTATTTAACATCTACACTTATTTTGAATTCCTTTTAAAGTTTTATTACCCAACCTTTTATTATTTATAATTTAAACCATTTACTTGAGATTTCAAACTCAAATTCAATATATATATATATAATTTCTAATTTACTCATATATCGCATATACATATATATTCACATATATATATACAATATTTAAATTTAAAATGATTTAATATATTTTTATTTGGATTCGGGGAAACTCGAATCAATTTATCAATGAATTTCACAATTTTTAATTCAAATATTAATATATTAACAAATTTAAACTTAATAAAATTCGTGATCGTTACAGACTTCCCTCCTTAAAAAAAATTTCGTCCTCGAAATTTGCCAAGGAGACACAAAGATAGATGAAGAAGATTTCATCAAATTAACTGAATATCTATTCTGCATTTGGCTTACCAAATCAGAATATCAATAATAGGTACGAGAACGAATCTATTTAACACTTCACAAAATACTCGGGTTATCCAGATCTACGAAGTATACAATGGCATTGGCTAGTTCAAAGGGATAACTAACCATTCGTAGAATATATTGGGACCCAAAGAATAGATAGATATATGGATACAATTTCAAAACTTTTAGCTTAGAAATTAAAGTATACCTATCAACCATAGCAAACAAAGCAATCAATTCATTCAAACAACAATTTTGGCTTACTTATTTGGAGTTTATGTCCCATATTGATATATCGAATCTTCTTCCTGGATCTACCAGGAATTATCAAAGAATTGAGAAAAGATGCTGAACAAAAGAGATTGATAGAGAAAAGATTGTTTCCTTGTTGTTATAGGGTATTGACCATTTATAATCGTATTCCCCTGTCCCCTATCTCATCCTCTTCTTGCACTCATACTCACTATCAGTGGATAGCAAGAGAATTTACTGAGGTATACGGACGGATATCTTAGAGATTACTCATTCTAGGGTATACTTCACCCTATCTCTAATGAGTTACTTAATGTGTTATACTTTTGAGCTAAAGTTCAACCTTAGCTCTGATACCCAATGTAATGACCCTGAAATCGGCCTTCGAAAATCGGCACCCGTACTTCACTTGTACTCAAAATGCCGTAGATTCAAACGCCGAATCTGGTTCACCGGAGCTTATAACACAGTAAGTATAACAACACAGCGGAAGAAAGAAATAAATGACATCATATACAACTCCAATGAATACAATATCCAGAATGATATACAACAATGATATCAATATGATACAACAATATCAGAGATAAATAATGATACAATGCTACAGCGGAAGTAATAACGATAGAAGAGATCACTCCAAATGATCTCCAAAAGAGAATGACTCCAACAACTCCAACATCAAGCTTGAAACACCAACACGATGCACCAAGATAAGCAAGGCCAGTCATCAACTCTGATGTAGTTAACTAGCTCCAGATAATCTACTCAACCTGAATATCTGAGAAACCCAACTCTAAACTGCCCGTGTGGAAAATGGTGGGCACCCAGAGTTTAGGAAGGGAACAATAAACTCCGGGTCAGTCATGGGACTGGTGCGAGCAACAAAAACAGTTTATCTTTAAACAAACAACAAAAGAAGTTTAACATTGAAATCCGCAATGCTTTTGGAAAATGGAACTACCATAAGACCTCCCACCACACACACAATGCAATTGCTGACTTGGAGGAGATTTCTTCTTATGATAGTCAAAGATGCTTACTACGCAAAATCAGTTGATATTATTATTAATGTCTAGTGTGGAAAACATTTCGAAAGTATAATATCAATCTTAGCCAACATACAACCATTATTGTATGCCTACTATAGCTACTATGTTCAATAGAAGGTTACCGTCACATTCCATAGCAGGTTATACAACTAAAACCGTACAGGGTTCGTATTGTTTCTTTGGATTTCCAACAAATGGTCAGGCAAAGGAACTTCCTTACACCGAAATGGAAACGCCTCTAGAAAGACGCCCCGAGAACCTAACCGGATCTCTGCAAACACAAGGCCGATGCTACCTCACGCTGTACAGCTGTAACTAGGTAACTAACACACTGACGCTACCTCACGTTGTACAACTGTAACTAGGTAACTAACACACAAGCTATGTCATCCCCCGGTCGTCACCGACCTTTATCCGAGGATCCTCAACCACAAAGAAACAACCACAAAGTATAATAAATTTGCAGCATCAACATAGGTAAAATATTTGGGCTCCATACCATGATATCACCTTTTATCCAGAAGGAAATGACATACCCTAGGGGTGCTACCCCTAAAAAACCTTGCCGCAACATTCCTGTTTCAACCATTACCGGGTTGTGAGGCTCGACGAAGACTCGTCCACAAAGCCACGCTTTTTCACAAAGCCACGCTTTTTCACAAAGCCACGCTTTGATCAACAAATGATCAACAGCACTTCGTATGCCACATTACCAAATTGGGAATATATCACTAGTAACCATCAACTACATAACCTCTGAGCTCGTACGTCTCAGAGAAGGGTGTTAAGCTAAGAGAATAAATTCTCCGCCACCAACAGAAATGTATTTGATAGAAACCAGCTTTACATCTCAAAGTGTAACGTCAGACACACATCCATACAAGTCCGTTCCGAGATCGAACGGAATCGAAGGCACTTCCAAAGAAGCCCTTGCAAATTCGGATAATTTCTAATCACGTCCGGACTTTCCATCACAAATGGTAATAAAATCTCTATACCGGGGACCAGTCGATGTAGAGACATTCGACGAGTTATCCTTTCGTTTTCGAAAATATCCGGTCTTCACCACCGGTCTTCAAATGCTATCCATATACATCGTATCATTATTCGGAATGGGTTATATGACACAAAGGTCCTCCCCCGGCTAAACCGAATAACGAGCGCAATTAAAAATCATATGGATACTGGGGTCTCAGTTAAATCACAACTTAAAGCCCAAAACTTTTCATTCGAATGGTTAAAACAAATTACCATTTCCAATCTTTTTAAACAAAAAGATTCATTTCAAAAACCTTCCATGGTTTAAACAATTTCCACACTTTTAATCCTTTAAACAAAAGATTCAATTCACAAAGTTCACCCCGTTCACAAAGATCCATTCATGGATTTCAAAACAATTTCCATTTCAATTGAATTAACTCGTTAAATCTTTAAATCAAGATTTAACTTATAGCTTTCAAAACTAGTTTCCAAAGATTCATTCATAGCCTTTCAAAACAATTCCATTTCAAGTTGGATTAACTCGTCCGGTCTTTGAAATCAAAGACTCATTTCATAATTTTCAAAACATTTCAATTCCATTTCAAACTTGAAACCTTTCAACACAATTTGGAAATCCTTTCTTAAAATGAAAGCTATTATTATTTGAAAACAAGTAGTTTTCGTTTCGGAAAAATCCAGTTATATTTACACGAGTTAAAACCCTTGAATTAAATTCAAATTCCCAAATCAATACCTTTAAAATGGTTTAACCCATATATAACTTGTACAGCATCTTTAATCCCTTGTTTCAAATCATAGAATTCAATTTCAAACTTGAATTCAAATTTAAATCAAATTATTTAAATTTCAAAACTCGATTAAGTTATTCAAAATAACTTTTAACTTTGAAATTCCATTTCAAGAGCTTTTCACTTTAAACCCAAATTTCCAATTTCAAAATCAATTGAAATTAAAATTTCAATTTCAAAAAACATTAAATTTACATCATCTGTGACTTAACCGATTTCCACGTGAAATCCATATTTGTGTGTGTAAGAGTGTGGTCCAGGGGTTTTACACAGTAGTGCAACATCATTCAATCATCACAGATCAGAATGCAGAAATATAGTTGATAAGCGGTATAACTATAACGCTTATCTTTTATTCACATATCACAGATATATAAATTACAGATAAATGAACTACAGTACAGATCACACAAAAATCAGATTATATCACATAGCATCACAGATCAGGGAATATCAACAATTCAACCATTCAGTCGGGTCCAAACATTTATAGGTAAGGTCAATTTATTTATCTGATTAAATTAAATCAGATTAGTCACTAATCCTGGTTAATTACAAATTATTTTAATTAATTAACCTTTAATTAATTTCACAAATTAATTGTCCTTAACCAAAAGCAGTAATTAACCTTAATTACTTCATTAATCAAATAACTATAATTAATTACATTAATCCTTAATTAATTACACAAAGTAATTATCTTTTAAATCAATTACATTAATAAATTAACCATCGATTAATCACATTGACAAATTATTCTTTAGTAATTAAGTAAGTAACCTTAAATTAATTACCTTAATTAATTACTCTTTCATTACCTCATTAATTATCAAAACCTTAATTAGATTAAGATAAAAATCATTTCCTTTATTAGATACCAAATCACATATTTGGTTTAAAACATTTAATTAGGACAGTGTTTTAAAACTTGATTAAGTTTTAATTCAAAAACTGTTTTCACACTTAACTTCAAAACCCAAGCCAAATTACAAAATTCCTGAGTAAAATTTCGAGTCACTCACGACCCTACCCACTTCGAGTCAAACCCAGTAAAACTCGAACAAAACCCCGAGAAAAACCTTTCTTCCCCAAAACGTCATTTTTCCCAAATACGCAGCTCTTACGCGTGCACGTGCACCGGAGTTCTGGTGATCTCCAGTCATCCTCGCCCTTTCCCTTAAGTCAACGATCACCTACCTATCGCTTCTTACCACCTAGATCGATGTGATCAACAGTAAAACGAAAGGGAACAATTTTGAGCCAAACGAGCCACTACTGGAAACCCATCTGATCAACTAAACCGTCTCACGCCGACGATAGCAACCACCTGCAACCCCACCACCTTGACCAGAGCAGCTCCGGTCAACAATACTTCGCTTTCCCTCGGTGCGGCAGCACTCGATTCATCCATGACAGAGAATTTGATTCGAAAGCATTAACTAACCCAACAGCTATAAAAACCCTAGATTAAATCGTACCATCCACCACGATGACCAGAAAAATATGAACCCATTTTTCTCATGACCTCCAGCCCATGAACTTCCTCTGGTCAAACTCACGGGGTCGCCGATCAACTTGATCATAAGAAAAAGCTAGAAACCCATTTCCCGTTCGACACATGGTTTCTCTCAAATTACATGCTTAAAAATCGTGATTCTTCTTCTAAAAATCCTAGTTTTTGATCATGAATTAGATTATAAACTTGAAACAATAATTCATTTCAGTCGAGAATTTGATAAAATGATGATTTTACTGTTCTTCTTCCTTCTTGGTTAAAACAACTTCAGTTTGAATAATGAAACATTTTTAAAATTTGTTTTTTGATATTTCAAATAATTCTTGTTTATATATTGAAGTCTGAAAAAAATTCAGATAGTATTCTTGAAACTAGGATTTATAATATTTGAATTTCGACATGTTTTGAATTATGACTGTATTTTCAAAAAAAAAATTCCAAAGAAGCTTTAATTCATCTTGCTTGAATTCAGTTTTACAACTTAAGATATGTCAAAACAAACAAATTTTGTTTAAATGCTAAGATCAAACAAGAATCAGAGAAGAAGGATTTTAATTTTTCAAATAGGTTTTGAAAACCTGTTTCCAAACAGAGGCAGTATGCCTGATATTAGACATGCACAGATCAAACACATTCATAGACACAGGATACACATATAAACCAGCAGATACATCCATCAACACTATCTTCAGAGGCATAAGATTCAAAAGAAACTGGTTTAAAATTTATAGTTTGCTCATAAAATCATATTTTTAAAGTTCTATAACAAAATGGTACTCACATTGTTTTTCCCAGAAGAAACAGAGTTGCTTTTCTTTAAGTCAACCTGGGAACTGCCTGTTGAAGCTTCCTCCTTGATATCAGGTTTGAATTGATTTAATTAGTTGTTTTTATTGAAACTTGTTTATGTTAAAGATGAAGCTTACATCAGATGCTACTCAGTTTTGAATAGAACGAACTGATGAAAAGGAAGATGATGTATAAATGGAAATGAGGTTACAGGGTGTTTATTTTAGTTTTACTCAGCTCGAACTAAAAGGAGGAGAAGTTGATATATGGAAGCAAGTTACAGGTGATATTATTTTGTACAAAGTGATATTATTTGTTTAGTACAATACAAAGCAGAGATATATTTTTTTCTTTGTTTTATCAAACAAGATCTCGGTTGATAGCTTTCTTTTGGTGGCTGCATTTATTAGCTTTGTACAAACTCATATTTTATTTTGTTTCTTGCATAACACTACACATACATATTTACTTGTCTGCCAGCTTTATGTACATACTTATATTTTTGTTTATATTCTTTTGCAAGTGTTGTCTAGACTCATACTTATGTATATATGCTTGTTCAGCTTGAATGTACAATGTTGTTATCTTTTATTTCACGTGCACACACTTGAATATATATATATTCTCTTTTGCTAGTTAGCACACATACATTTCATATTTTATATAACTATAGATTTATTTGAAATATTTATTTAACATCAACACTTATTTTGAATTCCTTTTAAATTTTTATTACCCAACATTTTATTATTTATATTTTAAACCATTTACTTGAGATTTCAAACTCAAATTCAATATATATATATATAATTTCAAATTTACTCATATATCGCATATACATATATATTCACATATATATATATATATACAATATTTAAATTTAAAATGATTTAATATATTTTTATTTGGATCTGGGGAAACTCGAATCAATTTATCAATGAATTTCACAATTTTTCATTCAAAAATTAATTTATTAACGAATTTAAACTTAATAAATTCGGGATCGTTACAGACTTCCCCCCTTAAAAAAAATTTCGTCCTCGAAATTTGCCAAGGAGACACAAAGATAGATGAAGAAGATTTCATCAAATTAACTGAATATCTATTCTGCATTTGGCTTACCAAATCAGAATATCAATAATAGATACGAGAACGAATCTATTTAACACTTCACAAAATACTCGGGTTATCCAGATCTACGAAGTATACAATGGCATCGGCTAGTTCAAAGGGATAACTAACCATTCGTAGAATATATTGGGACCCAAAGAATACATAGATATATGGATACAATTTCAAAACTTTTAGCTTAGAAATTAAAGTATACCTATCAACCATAGCAAACAAAGCAATCAATTCATTCAAACAACAATTTTGGCTTACTTATTTGGAGTTTATGTCCCATATTGATATATCGAATCTTCTTCCTGGATCTACCAGGAATTATCAAAGAATTGAGAAAAGATGCTGAACAAAAGAAATTGATAGAGAAAAGATTGTTTCCTTGTTGTTACAGGGTATTGACCATTTATAATCGTATTCCCCTGTCCCCTATCTCATCCTCTTCTTGCACTCATACTTACTATCAGTGGATAGCAAGAGAATTTACTGAGGTATACGGACGGATATCTTAGAGATTACTCATTCTAGGGTATACTTCACCCTATCTCTAATGAGTTACTTAATGTGTTATACTCCTGAGCTAAAGTTCAACCTTAGCTCTGATACCAAATGTAATGACCCTGAAATCGGCCTTCGAAAATCGGCACCCGTACTTTACTTGTACTCAAAATGCCGTAGATTCAAACGCTGAATCTGGTTCACCGGAGCTTATAACACAGTAAGTATAACAACACAGCAGAAGAAAGAAATAAATGATATCATATACAACTCCAATGAATATAATATCCATAATTATATACAACAATGATATCAATATGATACAACAATATTAGAAATAAATAATGATACTATGCTACAGCGGAAGTAATAACAATAGAAGAGATCACTCCAAATGATCTCCAAAAGAGAATGACTCCAACAACTCCAACATCAAGCTTGAAACACCAACACGATGCACCAAGATAAGCAAGGTCAGTCATCAACTCTGATGAAGTTAACTAGCTCTAGATAATCTACTCAACCTGAATATCTGAGAAACCCAACTCTAAACTGCCCGTGTGGAAAATGGTGGGCACCCAGAGTTTAGGAAGGGAACAATAAACTCCGGGTCAGTCATGGGACTGGTGTGAGCAACAAAAATAGTTTATCTTTAAACAAACAACAAAAGAAGTTTAACATTGAAATCCGCAAAGCTTTTGGAAAATGGAACTACTATAAGACCTCCCACCACACACACAATGCAATCGCAGACTTGGAGGAGATTTCTTCTTATGATAGTCAAAGATGCTTACTACGCAAAATCAGTTGATATTATTATTAATGTCTAGTGTGGAAAACATTTCGAAAGTATAATATCAATCTAAGCCAACATGCAACCATTATTGTATGCCTACTATAGCTACTATGTTCAATAGCAGGTTACCGCCACATTCCATAGCAGGTTATACAACTAAAACCGTACAGGGTTCGTATTGTTTCTTTGGATTTCCAACAAATGGTCAGGCAAAGGAACTTCCTTACACCGAATTGGAAACGCCTCTGGAAAGACGCCCCGAGAACCTAACCGGATCTCTACAAACACAAGGCCGACGCTACCTCACGCTGTACAGCTGTAACTAGGTAACTAACACACTGACGCTACCTCATGCTGTACAGCTGTAACTAGGTAACTAACACACAAGCTATGTCATCCCCCGGTCGTCACCGACCTTTATCCGAGGAACCTCGACCACAAAGCAACAACCACAAAGTATAATAAATTTGCAGCGTCAACATAGGTAAAATATCTGGGCTCCATACCATGATATCACCTTTTATCCAGAAGGAAATGACATACCCTAGGGGCGCTACCCCTAAAAAACCTTGCCGCAACATTCCTGTTTCGACCATTACCGGGTTGTGAGGCTCGACGAAGACTCGTCCACAAAGCCACGCTTTTTCACAAAGCCACGCTTTGATCAACAAATGATCAACAGCACTTCTTATGCCACATTACCAAATTGGGAATATATCACTAGTAACCATCAACTACATAACCTCTGAGCTCGTACGTCTCAGAGAAGGGTGTTAAGCTAAGAGAATAAATTCTCCGCCACCAACAGAAATGTATTTGATAGAAACCAGCTTTACATCTCAAAGTGTAACGTCAGACACACATCCATACAAGTCCGTTCCGAGATCGAACGGAATCGAAGGCACTTCCAAAGAAGCCCTTGCAAATTTGGATAATTTCTAATCACGACCGGACTTCCCATCACAAAGGGTGATAAAATCTCTATACAGGGGACCAGTCGATGCAGAGACATTCGACAAGTTGTCCTTTCGTTTTCGAAAATATCCGATCTTCACCACCGGTCTTCAAATGCTATCCATATACGTCGTATCATTATTCGGAATGGGTTATATGACACAAAGGTCCTCCCCCGGCTAAACCGAATAACGAGCGCAATTAAAAATCATATGGATACTGGGGTCTCAGTTAAATCATAGCTTAAAGCCCAAAACTTTTCATTCGAATGGTTAAAACAAATTACCATTTCCAATCTTTTTAAACAAAAAGATTCATTTCAAAAACCTTCCATGGTTTAAACAATTTCCACACTTTTAATCCTTTAAACAAAAAGATTCAATTCACAAAGTTCACCCCATTCACAAAGATCCATTCATGGATTTCAAAACAATTTCCATTTCAATTGAATTAACTCGTTAAATCTTTAAATCAAGATTTAACTTATAGCTTTCAAAACTAGTTTCCAAAGATTCATTCATAGCCTTTCAAAACAATTCCATTTCAAGTTGGATTAACTCGTCCGGTCTTTGAAATCAAAGACTCATTTCATAGTTTTCAAAACATTTCAATTCCATTTCAAACTTGAAACCTTTCAACACAATTTGGAAATCCTTTCTTAAAATGAAAGCTATTATTATTTGAAAACAAGTAGTATTCGTTTCGAAAAAATCCAGTTATATTTACACGAGTTAAAACCCTTGAATTAAATTCAAATTCCCAAATCAATACCTTTAAAATGGTTTAACCCATATATAACTTGCACAACATCTTTAATCCCTTGTTTCAAATCATAGAATTCAATTTCAAACTTGAATTCAAATTTAAATCAAATTATTTAAATTTTAAAACTCGATTAAGTTATTTAAAATAACTTTTATCTTTGAAATTCCATTTCAAGAGCTTTTCACTTTAAACCCAAATTTCCAATTTCAAAATCAATTGAAATTAAAATTTCAATTTCAAAAAACATTAAATTTACATCATCTGTGACTTAACCGATTTCCACGTGAAATCCATATTTGTGTGTGTAAGAGTGTGGTCCAGGGGTTTTACACAGTAGTGCAACATCATTCAATCATCACAGATCAAAATGCTGAAATATAGTTGATAAGCGGTATAACTATAACGCTTATCTTTTATTCACAGATCACAGATATATAAATTACAGATAAATGAACTACAATACAGATCACACACAAATCAGAATATATCACATAGCATCACAGATCAGGGAATATCAATAATTCAACCATTCAGTCGGGTCCAAACATTTATAGGTAAGGTCAATTTATTTATCTGATTAAATTAAATCAGATTAGTCACTAATCCTGGTTAATTACAAATTATTTTAATTAATTAACCTTTAATTAATTTCACAAATTAATTGTCCTTAACCAAAAGCAGTAATTAACCTTAATTACTTCATTGATCAAATAACTATAATTAATTACATTAATCCTTAATTAATTACACAAAGTAATTATCTTTTAAATCAATTACATTAATAAATTAACCATCGATTAATCACATTGACAAATTATTCTTTAGTAATTAAGTAAGTAACCTTAAATTAATTACCTTAATTAATTACTCTTTCATTACCTCATTAATTATCAATACCTTAATTAGATTAAGATAAAAATCACTTCCTTTATTAGATACCAAATCACATATTTGGTTTAAAACATTTAATTAGGACAGTGTTTTAAAACTTGATTAAGTTTTAATTCAAAAACTGTTTTCACACTTAACTTCAAAACCCGAGCCAAATTACAAAATTCCCGAGTAAAACTTCGAGTCACTCACGACCCTACCCACTTCGAGTCAAACCCAGTAAAACTCGAACAAAACCCCGAGAAAAACCTTTCTTCCCCAAAACGTCATTTTTCCCAGATACGCAGCTCTTACGCGTGCACGTGCACCGGAGTTCTGGTGATCTCCAGTCATCCTCGCCCTTCCCCTTAAGTCATCGATCACCTACCTATCACTTCTTACCACCTAGATCGATGTGATCAACAGTAAAACGAAATCGAACAATTTTGAGCCAAACGAGCCACTACTGGAAACCCATCTGATCAACTAAACCGTCTCGCGCCGATGATAGCAACCACCTACAACCCCACCACCTTGACCAGAGCAGCTCCGGTCAACAATACTTCGCTTTCCCTCGGTGCGGCAGCACTCGATTCATCCATGACAGAGAATTTGATTCGAAAGCATTGACTAACCCAACAGCTATACAAACCCTAGATTAAATCGTACCATCCACCACGATGACCAGGAAAATATGAACCCATTTTTCTCATGACCTCCGGCCCATGAACTTCCTCTGGCCAAACTCACGGGGCCGCCGATCAAATTGATCATCATAAAAAGCTAGAAACCCATTTCCCGTTCGACACATGATTTCTCTCAAATTACATGCTTAAAAATCGTGATTTTTCTTTTAAAAATCCTAGTTTTTGATCATGAATTAGATTATAAACTTGAAACAATAATTCATTTCAATCGAGAATTTGATAAAATGATGATTTTATTGTTCTTCTTCCTTCTTGGTTAAAACAACTTCAGTTTGAACATTGAAACATTTTTAAAACTTGTATTTTGATATTTCAAACAATTCTTGTTTATATATTGAAGTTTGAAAAAAATTCAGATAGTATTCTTGAAACTAGGATTTATAATATTTGAATTTCGACACGTTTTGAATTGTGACTGTATTTTCAAATTTTTTTTCCAGAGAAGCTTTAATTCATCTTGCTTGAATTCAGTTTTACAACTTAAGATATGTCAAAACAAACAACTTTTGTTTAAATGCTAAGATCAAACAAGAATCAGAGAAGAAGGATTTTAATTTTTCAAATAGGTTTTGAAAACCTATTTCCAAACAGAGGCAGTATGCCTGATATTAGACATGCACAGATCAAACACATCCATAGACACAGGATATACATATAAACCAGCAGATACATCCATCAACACTATCTTCACAGGCATAAGATTCAAAAGAAACTGGTTTAAAATTTATAGTTTGCTCACAAAATCATATTTTTAAAGTTTTAAAACAAAATGGTACTCACATTGTTTTTCCCAGAAGAAACAGAGTTGCTTTTCTTTAAGTCAACCTGGGAACTGCCTGTTGAAGCTTCCTCCTTGATCTCAGGTTTGAATTGATTTAATTAGTTGTTTTTATTGAAGCTTGTTTATGTTAAAGATGAAGCTTACATCAGATGCTACTCAGTTTTGAATAGAACGAACCGATGAAAAGGAAGATGATGTATAAATGGAAATGAGGTTACAGGGTGTTGATTTTAGTTTTACTCAGCTCGAACTGAAAGGAGGAGAAGTTGATATATGGAAGCAAGTTACAGGTGATATTATTTTGTACAAAGTGATATTATTTGTTTAGTACAATACAAAGCAGAGATATATTTTTTTCTTTGTTTTATTAAACAAGATCTCGGTTGATAGCTTTCTTTTGGTGGCTGCATTTATTAGCTTTGTACAAACTCATATTTTATTTTGTTTCTTGCATAACACTACACATACATATTTACTTGCCTGCCAGCTTTATGTACATACTTATATTTTTGTTTATATTCTTTTGCAAGTGTTGTGTGGACTCATACTTATGTATATATGCTTGTTCAGCTTGAATGTACAATGTTGTTATCTTTTATTTCACGTGCACACACTTGAATATATATATATATATTCTCTTTTGCTAGTTAGCACACATACATTTCATATTTTATATAACTATAGATTTATTTGAAATATTTATTTAACATCAACACTTATTTTGAATTCCTTTTAAATTTTTATTACCCAACATTTTATTATTTATATTTTAAACCATTTACTTGAGATTTCAAACTCAAATTCAATATATATATATATATAATTTCAAATTTACTCATATATCGCATATACATATATATTCACATATATATACAATATTTAAATTTAAAATGATTTAATATATTTTTATTTGGATTCGGGGAAACTCGAATCAATTTATCAATGAATTTCACAATTTTTCATTCAAAAATTAATTTATTAACAAATTTAAACTTAATAAAATTCGAGATCGTTACATCCACTCTTTGCATGCATAGAGTTCAATGAGCGACTATAGCGACCTGACTTCCTCTAATCATGCCAAAACGCACTCAAATGACTATCAAGCCTCTTGTAATTCCTAACATGCTAGCACACTCATTCATGCATATTTGCACATGAGTACACAAGCACATCACTAAACAAATCATGTTTGAACTTCACTTGAGCGATTACTCGACTCGGTATATTCTTATGCAACTTAGTGCACACAATGGTCGCTATGGCTACATAAGATGCCCACAACGCTCTTATATATAAATGTATTTGCACACATCTGTGTGTGAGTATATTCAAACATGTACACCCATATAGTCAAACAAACTGATAGAGTTCGAGGTATGCTCTAGGGGCAAATATGTAATTTGTTATATATATCTAACTTGATAACCAATCTTGTTTAAAATAAAAGGTGCTTTCTTTCTATTAATTATTTGATATGATGTGTTATATTAATTAATTAATTAAATTAAAAGTATATTTAATAGAAATCCTTAAATGGTATGTTTTCTGATAGTAGTTACAAAGTTTTGTACCATGAGAAACTTATCACAATGAAAATAAACATACCATTTTAAATATTCCTAGTCAAGATGTATCAAGACTGGATATCAATACATCCGTTGAGACTAGAGTATGTAAAGCTCTTCAAATGTTAGACGGTGTATTACTCATGACTGCTGGGGCCACCAAGAGATTACATACTGATAGTTATTGGATAAATATAGAATGACTCACTCGATAGTTTTCTGTTGGTTAGTGTTAGCGCCAAAATTGGTCACTAACCCCAAAATCCAGATGAAAGCACCAAATACCAATCACAGCTCAGAGATAGAATGTATGTAGAGAGTAATAATGTGAAGAACAGTTAAAACTGAAATGAAAGCAGTAAAGAACAACAGATTTTATAGTGGTTCGGCTAACTCCGGCCTACGTCCACTCCAGAAGTTTGCTTTTTATTGCTGTAATAATCGATTACAGTTACAAAGTGGCAGAGTTGCCTTAGCCTTAGAAAAGAGAAAGTAAGAGAGCAGAAAGAAGATCCCCTTTTACTGTGCCCCTGCCTCTCTATTTATAGACAAAGATGGGTTGGACTTCCCTGGTGGGCCTGGTAGCCGAGTACCTCAGCCCAAATGGTGTGGTCTCCATATGCCGAACCATAGATGCCGAACAAGGTGTGAATGCCGAACGATCTCCTCATGTCGAACGTTGGGAGGTGCGAGGTACCGAGGTACAAAGGTGCGAGGTATGGAGGTGCGAGATATGGAGGTGCGAGGTGCAATGTCGAGCGAGGTGAGGTACGCCGAACGACCCATCCGATGCCGAACGCTCCTTGATGCCGAACGATCCATCCAATGCCGAACGCTCCTTGATGCCGAACGATCCATCCAATGCCGAACGTCTCCTTGATGCCGAACGATCCATCCAATGCCGAACGTCTCCAGATGCCGAACGTTGGTTAATGCCGAGCGCTCCATCCAATGTCGAACGTCTCCAGATGCCGAACGTTGGTTAATGCCGAGCGCTCCATCCAATGTCGAACGTCTCCAGATGCCGAACGTTGGTTAATGCCGAGCGCTCCTTCTAATGCCGAGCACTCGTTCAGTGCCGAACGATCCATCCAATGCCGAACGTCTCCAGATGCCGAACGTTGGTTAATGCCGAGCGCTCCATCCAATGTCGAACGTCTCCAGATGCCGAACAAGATTCATGCCGAACACTCCTTCTAATGCCGAGCACTCGTTCAGTGCCGAACGATCCCTCTATGTCAAACGACGATCTCTCTATGCCGAACAGCCTTCAACGCCGAACCATCCCAATGCCGAACGTCATCTGCCAAACTGCCTATCATCATTTTAAACCGAACCCATCATACTTTAGTCTCGATAGTTGTGAAGTTGTTTAAGTTAAATCCGTCTGTCCGCGGCCTTGCCAAAAGGCGGGTTAACAGTTAATATAACTAGGGTCAAGCAAAAAATATAGATGTGACTAATTTACATAGTTCTCTCGACTTGAGAATACTGTTGATCTTCAATATGGAAGCTCTACTTTGATTATAGTTAAATTGTGGCACGGCGTCCATCGAATGACTTTAGTTAGGTCGAGTGAAAGCATTGGAAGTTAAACACTATTTTAGAGAGGATTCATCACCTCAGTTATATGAGCTTAGTATCACGGTTAACTGATGTCAACTCAAACTCAAAGTCTCTAGCCAGAGCAATTCAATTAATAATAATTATTATAATTGAACCAAATACTTTGTGTTTGGACTATAAAGTTGAATGTGAAAGATATTAGAATTTTGACCATTACCAAATTCCATAAGTCCTAATGTGATATTGTTTTGATGAAGTGAATTGGTGTATATATTTATCACTACTAGGTAATCCTTAAATAAGTAAAATTGGATTTTACAAAAGATGTTCAAGCGGTAAATTCATCCAAAATGTCACACCACTAGCTAAGGTGACGTATGAACGTTAATTTTTGAATTGTTCGATATTAATTGCCGATTGAATTTACACCTTTGAGTCACACAACCGTAATGATGAATACTTTGAATAAACCACATGATCTAATTAATTTATAAATTACTTTAAATTAATTGATATTTATGAAATATTAATTATTAATCTTTATTTGATTTGTTTGAATACCGTTTACATTTAATAAAGTACGTCTATAAAAGTTATAAATGCGCGTATTTATATTCGATGTCAATAAAATATTTAAATTGGATTTAAATAGATTAGCTGCTAAGTGGTTTTGGGAATTTTTTTGAGGTCCACATGCATAATGAAAAAGGGGAGAGTTTTCAAACGTGATTTGAAAATCCAAAGGAGAGATTAAAAGAAAGAGATAAATCTACTCTTTATGACTCACTAAAATATCATTTATGAAATATTTTATACTTTTCTCTTTATGTCTATTTCTTCGGACGTAAATAGGAAGATGAGGGAAAAGGTTTTGATTGGATTTGGTTAGGAATTAAATATGGAAGTTTTAAAAGGGAAATTTGAAAGGACTCAATGTTTCCTTTAAAACATATCATCTCTTATTCAATCCATCATTATTCTTTTCCTGACAAAAATATATTTTATCTTCTTTCTCTCGCTCTCCTCTCCCTTAATAGCCTCCATGAAAAAAAATTCAAAAAAAAAAATTCAAGGTCGTTTTTGCCTTTAGATCCTTGCAAAATCCAGAGGTTGATTCAAGAGAAACGATTTTTTATTCATCATTCAAGGTGCAAATTATTAGCTTCATTTTTGGCAATTCTAAATTTATTTGTTTGTATATTCATCATGTTGAAATGATTTTGATTTTATTTATGTTATATCTCTTCTATATTGTGTACTATCTTGTACTATAACTCAGATCCCTCTTCTATTTACCCCAATTAATTATATGTTCATCATGTAGATTTGATTCGAATCTCTCCTTATTTACATGTCCATTGGCTGTATGTTTATTATGGTCGACATAGTTCAAATCCATTATCTCTTTAAGTGCTTGTCCTTTTTGTATAGTTAGATCTGAATTACCATACAACGAATATGTATATGTCCAAGTGTTCGATTTTTTTGTTATTGTTTTGAAAATGTGAAATTATTTTATTATGTTGTATATAATTTTTTTTTACATTTGTATACATAAACATTAATAAACTATATTTTTTGGTTATTTAAAATTACATAAAAAATTGATTTCCAATGTTGCATAATTACTTTCCAAAATGATTTCTTTTGGTTATTTTACTCATAAAAGCAAAAGTTTTCTTTTATTCTAGAATTCATAAATGGTCATTTATGTAAAGTTACAAACTTTCATTTCCTACCTAAGTTAAAAGATTGAATTATATTTGTTAGCATTAAATTGAAACATATGTGGTACTTAAATTGCAGTCTTTATATATATATATATATATATATATATATATATATATATATATATGTTATTTTAAACTTAATACATAACTTGCAATTATTTATAAATATAGATATACATGTGTTTATGTCATTTTAACTTAAATCAAAATGGACTTTTGTATGAAACTGTAGAATTTCATTTCAAACTCCTCATTAATTGAAACCATTATTATGATTGTTAATTCTTGTTTTGACAAACTTATATATATATATATATATACATGTGGAGACTTATTTTAACATGTATATATGTAAACTTATCAATTATTATACGTGTATATTTTATTACTAAAAAAACTTGGATAACAAAGGCATATGCAAATTCAGTTGTAATTGCCATTTAATATGTTATTCAATCTAATTAGAGAAAGAAACGAAAGAGTTTCTCTCCCTACATTTGTAGCTTCATCATTCCACAATTAATTATACATGTCAAGGGAAAGAAAAAAAGGTTTTCCATTTCTACAAATTTCTCATGCTTAGTTACACAATATACACTACCATATGCTACACTTATATTTCACAACATGAATGTATTTGATACATTCATTACATTACATTACATATATATTTACATTAAATTTAATAATTTATTTATAAACCTAAATAAAATAAACATATAATTAAAAAGAAAATTTAGAAAAGTTCTAAATAAATTTAGACTTCATAGGCCTAATATAGATCTAAAATGGCAAAAAAATTTAAATTCACCCATTTCCTTCGTTGTGGGCTAGCACAGTTCCAACAATGGTATTAGAGCCCAATAGCATTGTGGTCTAAATTAGTCATGTTAGGGCTAACTAATTAAGCTTACCCAATTAATATGGTTTCTAAAAAGGTAATGTCTAGGATTGGAATTGGGTAATCAAGTACCATGTCCTACCTGGTTACTATTCTGGCCTGAAAGTTGAAGTGAGCTCAAAGGTTGCCCCTAATAGAATAGGCCCAATTTGAAATGGGCCTTTGGCTAATTTTCAAAATAGTTTCAAAAATTATGATAGGATTTTAAATTTAAAAGTTAAATTTAAAATAAAAAGATGTTTATTATAAAATGTTATAATATAACATAAATTTTCAAATGTTTGAAAAGGTAATTAAAATTTCAAAATGTTTGAAACTATTTAAATATTAATTTCGAAATTTAAAATTTATTAATAAGATTAATAAAATAAATTAATTAAATGAGTTAATCAATTAATACTTATATGCATGTATTATATATGTTGATATAAGTTATGCTATTTTAAAGTGTTTAAGATAACATAAGTGTGCATGTGTGTGTGTAATAAATTTTGAAACTAATATAATTTAATTAAAATTATTTAATTAAATGAATTAATTAAAGGTTAATTAATTAAATAAACTAATTAAAGGTTGATTGATTGAACAAATTAATTAAAGCTTAATTAATGAAATAACAATACATATATATGAGATATATGTGTTATACTATAAAGGTTATAGTAGACATGTCCAATATAAAAGTTGTATTGGAATACTAATATAAAGTTAACTAAAGAGTTATTGATTAAAATTAATTAAATAAGATTTAAGTAACAAAATATTATACATAAGACAATTATATAAGTAATACGAAATATAAAATTTATTTATATAATAATAAAACTTATATGGTATGAATGTATAAACTATAAGTGGAACATTAAAGAAACCTAAATAGACTTAAGGAATAAATACATACGTAAATGTACATATACTATGATTTCTGATGTCTCTGACACTTAAATCATGAGAGTATTTCATAAAAAATACATTATTCCATAAATCTATATCACTTAATATAATATAATAAAGATTGTGAATCCTCAATATAATGTTGTCCTTTGTCATATGTATACTAATAAATTGCTTGCATACTCCTTAGTTGTTGAGCAGACCCAAGCTGAGGATGTCATGTGTAGTATTATTAATATATTAAATAAATGAGGTGAGATAACTATATATATTTGTTGAGAAGACTCAAGGTACATATATTATACTTAGGCCGTCGTGATATGGTAAGTACAAGTAAATAATTTTGTTTTGATTTGTTGAGCAGACTCAAGATTGAAATGAGATCAAGGAGCCATGGGTTAGGAGTTGTATGTGATATAATCGATAAGGAGATAACCATCGTTTATGGGCTATGATTTGTTGAGCAAACTCAAGGTTAGAATCCCAAGACAAACGAGTCCTAACACCCACTAGTGAAGTAGAAATTTTTTTATGTTTCGTCTTAGGGTTTGGTGAAACATAAAAGACAGTGGGAGCCTTATTAGAAAATTGAAATGATAACATTTAATCTTTCTAATATTATATGAACATATGCTAAATAATGTTATAGTAAACGACATTGATAAATTTGTACATTTAAAATGATTGATAAAATGTTTGTCAATTAAGATATACAAATAAACTAAACTAAAAATTGACAAATAAAAATAAAAAATATACTTACTAATAAATGCTTATTGCATGTGAAAGTTTCAACATCCATGTAAGCACCTGATTTTACAACTACTTAATACGTTCGTAATCTGGTCGCTTATATGTTTATTTGGTCAAGACCCTTTAATGCATTCTATGAGTTTCTAACTGTAAAAGCAATACAAGACTATGGGTATTTGATCTATATTCTATTGCATATAAGTGTTATATGAGGAACAATCACAGTTCGTAATGTATGATACTTCGATGAAATTAGTTCATTCGAACTAAGCCAATAAACAGTACTATAAGATTGAGTATTCAATATGGTTGATTACATAAAAGATCATATTGTGTTAAATGTAACATAAGACCAAAACTAAAAATAAATCTAAGACACAATCGTTGAAATGTCGGTTTGATTGGTTTACGTAAAGTGCAACACATTTGATGCCCTTAAATGTTAAGGATAATCAAATGTGCTTTTGTAAAGAGTTCGTTATGATACTGTAGAAAAAGTTTTCTTTTGAATGGTTTGACCATTTAGAAAGTAAAATGAATGTATAAAAGTAAATGTTATTTAAGGTACAGTTGGGATGAAGAAAGTGAATGGTCACCTTTACTTTATAAAGTAACATCGAAAACGAGAATTGTAATAATAATGATATAATACTTAACATTGGAATAAAAAATATGGTTTCTATTCTGAAATGTAATTTTGTGTAGAAAATTATTTTCTATGAGATTTATTTCTATGTGTTCAAGATATTTGATCAAAGAACTCTCCACTGTAAACTTGTTGTATTATATAAAATAGATAGTCTATATTAAGTGGATGATGAACCTCCATATTTGGTATGCTATTATAGTAATGGCGAAAATAATGGGAGCATGTCATATAACACTTATTGATTCCATCAAGTTATGAAATAATAATAATAATAATAACATGATACTTAAAATTGAATAAGAAATATGGTTTCTATTTCGAAATGTAATTTTGTATAGAAAATGGTTTTCTATGAGATTTCTTTCTATGTGTTCAAGATATTTGATCAAAGAACTCTCTACTATAAAAACTTGTTGCAGTATATGAAATAAATGGTCTATATTAAGTGGACGATGGACCTCCATATTCGGTACGGTATTATAGTAATAGCGAAAATAATGGGAGCATGCCATATACAATTATTAATTACATCAAGTTACGAAAATTGTTTTCGTAAAACATAACGAACATTATTTATAAAATAATGATTATTTTTTGGTATTAATTGGAAAATAGTTATTTCAAGGTGAATTTTATGAATATTTGTTATGAAATAAAACAATAATGTGGTTCTTTTAATAACAAAATGAAGCATTACAAGATAATGAAGTATCTAAAATTATTTACAATTATTTTAGAATTATAGACTAAGCCGTAGTTTTGAGAAATAATTTTTATTATATGATTATGAATCATATGATACTGGTTAATTATAACGACCCAAATTTTCAGTCGTTTGATTTTGAACATTTAATTTATTTTAAATGTTGAATTTGGAATGTAAATAAATTTCTAATATGAAGTTTATTGATCGAATAAGTGGAATAAGATTTCAATTTCAAATATAACGATTTATCGTAATACGGAAATGGTGAATAATTGAAAATTGAGTTGAATATGAATCGAAACGATTTCTAATGTTGATATAAATTGTATTTGAATTACAATGAACTTAGTAAGTTTTTAAAACTAGAATTTCAATTGATTTCGTCAATTTTTGAAAAATCATCGATTTTATCGACGCGTTAAAATAGCGATCCGGAAAAAAGTCTTGGAATTCGACGAAACTAGTTCCATTGGATCTATAATAGTGTATTATTATCAGATTTCAAATTTCGTAGCGTTTTGTGTTAACGTTTGGTCGTACGGAATAGAAACGCGTTGAAATCAATATCGAAAATTTAATATTTTAATTGGGTTCAAAAACCTATCTTCTCCATACGATCGAGTTAGACCTTGAGACTTGTTCCATTGAGTCCGGAATAGGGATATAACATTAGAAACGCCAGGCGGCACGCCTCGATAGGAGTTCTAGATTTCGAGGTACGTAAACAAGATATTTTTGAATATAAAAATATAAATTATTATTCGCAGCCACCATATATTCTGTCTTAGCGCCACCCTATACTTCTGAAACGCTCCACCCTACCCTACCCTCCAGCTACATTGTTCACTTTATAACCACGACTTTTCTTTTTCAAACAGAACAAAGTCGGAAATCAACTCGTAATAAAAAAAGGCTCGCGATAAAATTGCGATCGAGCGAGGCGGAAAGAAGGGTCGATTCAAGGAGGCGTGATTCGTTGATGTTGGGAAGACGATGTCGACGTCGATGTGGCTTGCATGAGTAGGCACCACGACCTAGTTGTGCGGCTGATGGTGCACACACGGCAATCGATTAGAGGGGAACGCGAGGTGATGGTTGCGTGGCTGTGGAGGCGCGATGAAGGCCGTGGCAGACAGTGATCGAGAGCTGGAGCATCCCTAGGGCTTGGGTAGATCTGAGGACATGGTGCGTGAGGATGGGCACAGTCACGACTTCGTACCTGGGCGTGTCGCATTTGAGGAAAAGATTTGGCTTGGCAAATTTCGTACTTAAGCTTAATGAAGGTAATCTCTGTAGTTAATTAATTTTATTATTATGCAGTTAAAAATTTTGTTAATTAGTTTATTAAAATACAAATTTAAATCTCAATAACTTATAAATTTAACAACGATTGCATACGAGGTTTAAACCGAACGAAATACGTCATGTGGGATTCGGAGCTACGGAATCCGTGTAAAAGAATTAAATTGGAACGATTAGCAAATTAAAAATCAAGGTGAGTAAATCTCACTCATTTGGATTACTGGATTTAATTTATAATAATTAAAATTAATTATTGGATGATTGGTTGAATTGGTAATTATTATTAGTTGAATGTTATAATATATATATTAGTATATATATTAGTAGTTGGATATATTCCCACCGATTGGAGCGGATGAGACACTATGCGCCCCGCATAATAGCGGATGACCCTATATTACTGCGATATCCCACCTCGAAGCAGGATTGGTATTTTATGTGATCTAATATCTATGGATGCAGGGAAACATGTTGGAGGGATCCAACTGGATTCCTCAAATATATTGATTGTTTTTCATATATAGCGATATATGATGTGATTGAATAACCTATTATGGATTATTGTGTGATTTGATTGTTTGGATGCTATAGTAGCACTGGCCTTAATTTTGGTAATTTAAATACCATAAATATTATTTTAGAATTTGAAGGAGTTAAAAGGAAATTTTGGATATAAAAATATTTATAACGAAATTTGGATTATTTTAAAGAAATTGATTTTGATGAAACAGTGACTTAATTTTGGATTTGTACTCAACAGTGCGTAAAATGTTTTAATTAGAGATTTAAAAATAATTTTTATAAAGGATTTTTTAACAATGGATTTTTAGGTGATATTTCTGGATTTATGGAAAAGAAGTTGAAATCGATATTAAAAATAGATTTGAAAAATAAATGAGATTTATTAAGGAATGGATTTATAAATTGAGATTTTATAAATGAGATTAGTGTTATAAACAAGTGAAACTCAAAGAAGTTTATAAATTTATAAACGATGTTTATAAATAAGGGAAAATGATATCAGTTGATAAATTGGGAATATAAATTCACAGTGTGGATTTATATCGAGATATGGAAACCAGTTTGGGAAAAATAGTGAATTCTATTTTTAAAATGTGAGAATAGTTAGGGAATCGAAATGAAATCAATGTGTTACAAAACGAGAAGAATTTATAAATTGAAATTGGTTATTGAAATTTTAAAAAATATATTTTTATCAAGAAGTTAAGTTTTGTTTTAAAAGGAAAATTTTATTTATTATACTATGTAATTTAAACCTGTTTAGTATTGAAATACTTCGAAAAATGGATTTTCCAAATATCTAATATCAATGGAAATAAATTATAATTTTTAAAATCAGCTTTGTACATTGATTAGTTTTATTTAAAAATGAATTGGAAATGAGTTATCGATGTTTTATTTAAAGTGTTTAATATTTTAAATAATTACTTAAACGTGTTTTAAAAATAAATTATTTTCTTTAAAAATACTTATCATATATAGAATTTTGAAATGATTGAAATTTATTTATAAATCCATTCGAGATTTGTATATAGGGTTTATTTAATGGATATGATTTTTATAAGAGAAATCTTATAACGGAATTTGGAAACTTAAGGAATTTCCGAAATGGTTAGATAAGTGAACTTCGAAAAATGAATCCGAATTCATAAAAGAAGTTATAAATTGGTGTATGGTATTTTAAATAAGTAAAATCGATTTTGGAAATTGTAGAAGGGATTACGAAATTTTCGGAGATTTATGAAACGAATTATAATGAGTTGTGACTTTACAAAAAGGGTTTTAAATGGTTTTATGAAGTTGGGATAAAGGGAGATTTCCTCGTTTGTGAATATACCTATAAAATCGATAAGATATAAATATTTCCTAAGTGTTGAGAAGTAAGTGATTTTGGAAAATATATGTATAAATATTTTTCTAAGTATTGGAATAAAATGATTTGGAAATGTTTTGACTATGGGAAGGTTGTACGGAAATATTTCTAAGTATTGAGATAGTTCGAAAATATCCTGTTATGGATATAAGCATTTGAATTTGTTTCTGAATATTGAAATATTGGAAGAGATTTGGATATATATATATGTCTTTGTAAAGATATTTTGAAACAAATATTTTGGAAAATTTATAATATGGGCCTAATGACTGCTTATGTGTGTAATTTGATAGTTAAATAATCGACTATCAAATCTGGCCAAATTCGTTAATCGTTTCGAAGAGACCGGGATCAGATTTAATTATCCAAAAACCACTTCAATCTGATTTAAGCGTTACGAATTGTGATATAGTGAAGCTAATAAAGATAGTGATTTTGGAGAATCGGTTTGTTCAGACCTAGAACAAATTGTATGGATGAATGCTATCATTTGCTTCGTTGCTTGGAAGGCAGTGTTAGCATTCCAAGTATGAATGCTATTTAAAAGGTAAAACGTAACCTCAAGCCTCATCAACTGGGAATGACTAAAACAAGGGAGATGCAGCAGGGCTAAGTGGGTCGCACCCAAGTAGGGTATGTTATCACTTTTCTAGAAACCCTCTGAGATATTATAAATTATGGATATGATTGTGCATGGAAAGAGAGCGCTCGATTAGGGTGGGAACACCCGGGGTGATAACATATTCGGTACAATCCAGCAAGGGGTAGGCCGGTCCTGTGTTGGCAAGGATCGTTAGGTACGCTCTCAGTACATTTTTCTAGAGGTGTACTGTGGTGGCGGTACCATAGTAGCCTAGTCATTGTATGGAATCCAATATCTACTATGAGCCCATACAGTTTTGATTGTGCGTAACTATGCTGAAACGTGAGATGCAAGTATTTCAGCTATTTTGTAATTTACTTTCAATAGACACTATTATAATATCAGATGATTTTGATATAAAATGTTTTGGTTATCGTAAGGTAAAAACCCATCGTATTTATGTGTGACATGATCTTACGAGATACCTTTGTTTTTCAAAGGATTTTGATAACGATAATAATTCAAATTGAGTGTGTTTTCTCACGATGGTTTTCCAGATTGACTCGGGTGTTATTTATTATAATGCTCAGGTCAGACCGAGTAATACAGATTCAGGTTAGGATGCTATGGAGCATAGGAGACATGCTGGAGAAGCCTCAGGCGTATTTCACGTACTTGATTATATTCCGCTGTGTGAGTCGTGCTGTATATTTGGTATTTGTGAGGACAAGTTATTATAACCGTCCAGGTTAGATTTGTTGATTGTTGTACTCTGATGATTGTATGAATATTAATTATTACAGTTTCTTTTTGTATAAAGACCAGTTATTATATATTATATATTGTTCCGCTGCGATTTGTGTGATTCTATGTTTTTTTGTTTCTATTTTCTTCTATCCTTTTCTTCTTCACCCCCAATGATCTCGTATTTTTGGCACTCGATTGCTCGGCATGTTATACAACGAATGTATTGATGTCAATTTTCGAGGGTCGAAAATCCCGGGCCATTACACTCATTATACCTCATAAATTAAGGGTTGTGCACCCATTTAGTGGGAGCATCGTAAGAGTTGATGAACTCTTCGGATTGATACACATTGATGTATGCAATCGCAAGTCTATATACCAAATCAGTTCCACATACTTAGTCATATTCATCAATGACTTATCACCGACATGGACATGTGTATTTGATACACAGGTGGTATGTCTACGATAAGATCATAGAGTGTAAAATGAAAGTAAATAAAATAACGTGCAATAAAATAGAAATGATTTGCTTTAATTGAATGGATGAGTATATTGAAAAGAGTTCCATATGTATCTAATTTGAATAATGATTAGATCTCAAAAGTCACTCCTCCCTATGACACATAATGATGTAATGATAAGGAGTAATAAAATTTTTTTGAATGAAGTACGATTAGTTGTGAGTGAAGTTGAGATAAATTCTTTCTTTAAGGTGTGTACTTGAGAGTAATACACAAAGTTAAAACTAATATCATTCAAAGAATAGTATATCAAACTATATGAGATAAGGGTTTATAAGAAATTATTACATATCCTAAGCTAAGGAGTTGGCGGGGTGTGTGAGTCGAAAGACTACACATGATAATTGTACATAATTGGTCTTGTATAAATCGCCCTAAAGATGGGTACGATAGCCATTAGATGACTAATTTATGCTGTGAACCTAAATATATTGTGAACTAATGTAAATTCAGTTTTATATAAGGCAATTCATAAAATGTTTATGAATGCCATCCCACTACACTGAGAAACAACCGTAATTTTAAGAATATAGAAACTTTATAGCAAATGAATTCCTTTGAGAAATTATTGGTATTATAATGGATTTGGATATGATCTAAAGATGAAACTAATTACATGGGTTGAAATTAAATTAACCTAACCTAAATGAATACATCGCACTAGAGTGTCTAATAAGTATTCTCACACATTTAAGAGAAACTACGAGTTTCTTATCATTGTCAACAATAGATAATCCTCGGTTGACAATTAAACCATTAAGAGTATTGACTCTATAATATGGTATGATGCACAAATCTGAAATTGATTACAAGTACATTATCAAAATATGATTTTGAAAGTTGTACCCAAAGGATATGATCCATTGATTGCAAATGTGTCTTTAAGAGAAAGACAAATGCAGTTGGAATATAATGAGCCACAATAATAAGAATTAACATGGTTAATTTTAATTATTGAAATTAGCGCAAGAGATTCACCATTCAATGTGCTCATGTTGGTTCAAATTTTACTCACAAAATTATCGCATGGTATGACTTCATGTTTTGATACCTATGTATTGAAACAAAAATTCTAAATAATGATTTAGAGTAAACTGTTTACACATAATAAAAAGTGTCTCGAAGTCAGTGGGAGTAATATTGAGTTTGTGAGTTTTTGGATATGATCCGAGAACGAATACGAAAGTATCATTCAGAAAAGCATCAAATCTGAACAAATGTTTTGATAGAAATATCAAATATTTTGATTATCAATCAAAATATAGAGGAAGTGTATGCTTATAAGAAAGAAAGTTAAAAAGGTACATAGACATTTCTAACCATAAGTAAACAACACATTGTTGATTATTAACGATGTACTTGTATTAAAATCATCTTTATTTGTAATACTCGACATTGGATTTATAAATGATGTATTTTATAGTAAGTATAAAAGATGTTGGGAATGTCCCAAATGATATGCAATGACATCTTATTAAAATGTTTAATACGGAACATGTAAGATTGATTCCTTATGCATTGGCAAAAGGAATTATTATACATGTTATGTTGTCTATGATATCGTGATTTGTTTACGTATTTGATACATGAAGCAAATATCAAATTGATATCACTAAATAATTGTTGGAAGTAATCTCATGTACTTATGAAATACTAGGTAATTTTTACAGAAACAAAATAACGCCTTATGTGTAACAAACCGGATTTTCAACCCTCGAAAATCGACACTAATACGTCCATTGTATAGAATGCCGAGCAATCGAGTGCCGGAAACACCAGTTCATTGGGGGTGAAGAAGAAAAGGTAGAGGTAGAAGAAAAGAGAAACAACAACGCAGAATCTCACAATCGTAGCAGAATAATATATAATAGATAATAACATGTCTTTATATAAAAAGAACTTCAACTGTTATTTATACATTACATCATCAGAGTACAACAAATCAATAACTTAATACTCGACTAGGGATGGAAATGGGGCGGATAGTATGCGAGGAACAAATCCTCCGCCTCCATCCCCACAACCCATTTATGTCCCCCATGCCCGCCCCCATGCCCGCCTAATACCCAATGAATTCGGGTAGGGGAATACCCAACGGTTATGGAGGACCAATCAGATAACCATTAAGGAGAGATGAAAAAATGTTAAATAAAAATAGCTCTGAGCCTTTGAAATGTCTGAATGGTTTCATCTACAATTCAAATTCCTAAGTACAAAGAACCTTCCATCTGTAGTTCTGTACAGTGCAATGTAAATCATGCATGAAACATTATTGACCTAACTAAGCTAGGCATTTGTATGTATCATTCCAGATTTACAAAATGTACATAGATTTTCATGACAATTGGAAGTATATAGATTCATATTAACATAAAATGCAAAATCCCATTAGCAAATATATGAGCATTTAGTACACAGTCAATCCTAACCAAGACATTATTGTTAAAACTCAAAGTTAATTCCAGATCTGCATGACAGTGTCTTCAAAATAAAGATATTAAAATTCAAATCAAGAAGGCTATTATAGCTAAAAAGGCTTTGATGATACTTTGAGTTTTACAGTGTTTTCAAAATAAAACACATGAGTTGCACCATCTGCAGTTCTGCACAGTCTTGAGCCTTCACCCTTCAAATAAAGAATTACCATTCACCATCAGTTTTGCACCATCATTTGATCATTGTGATTTAAGCATCAAAACTCACAAAACTTGGATCCTATGCCAGTTAAAAAATGAAAAAAAAAGTCAGTACACAACTATTAGTAAATAAGAAAAGAACACAAATAAACAAAAACAACTCACAGCTTCATCATCTATTATGTCTTCAAAAAACGTTTAATATTTTTCTCTGTTTGAGTTTATATCTAGAAAGAAATAAAAATAAATACCATAAAAAATAATTTATTATGTAAAAGAGAAAATGAAATTACAAGAGAATCAGTTAGAAAATCATACCAAATTTGTCATCCCATAACCAATCTTGTGCACATATTAAAGCTTCCAGTGTATAAGGATGAAGCCTATTACGATGAGGAGTAACATGTCTTCCACCAGTACTAAAAGCAGACTCAGAAGCAACAGTAGACACTGGTATTGCTAAAATATCTCTAGCTACTTGCTGCAATATTGGATACTTGAGACCATTTGTCTTCCACCATGCTAAAATATCAAATTCACCACTTCTTGGCAAAACAGGTTCTTCTAAATAAAAATCTAGCTCAGACTTACAATTATCCACAGTTGATGTGCTACTCACAAACAAATCATAACCAGCTAAAAAATCTGTAGAGTCATCAACAGCCATGCCAAACTCAGAACTATGCAATGAAGAATCAAGAGGAGTTTCTTTACCGCTACTTTGTTTGTATTCTTTCACCAAATCATAACTCATATTTCTAATTCGCTCAATTTGAGTTGGTGAATCATCACCATAAATCTGGGGAAAGTAATATTCAATCAACTTCATCCTAAACCTTGGGTCCAAAATAGTTGCTATGGCTAGAATTGCATGTATGACAGACCAATATTGATCAAATTTTTCAATCATATTTACAGCCATCATCTTAATCTCCATGCATGATGATCTAAGGCACTCCCTTAGCAGCAATCTAATTTCACAAATTTTAGGAAAGAATATATTAGCAGTGGGATATTTGGCCCAAGAGAATATTTCGGTTACATTGTAAAACAACTTCAACTTGTCACACATCAGTTTTGCTAAAAGCCAATCTTGATCAATAGGTGCTTGTTTGTAATTTTTCTCAGTGTGTATTAGTCGATCAAAGACATCCTTATACACAATGGCACTCATAAGCATCAAATAAGTAGAATTCCACCTAGTTTTACAATCAAGAATTAACTTCCTATTATTTGGAAAAGATAATCCATTCTTAGCCTCCTTAAATTTTTCCACTCTTTTAGGTGTTGCAGTCCAATAAACTACACTATCACGAATAGTTTCTATACGACTTTGAATTGCACCAAATCCTTGTTGAACAATCAAATTCAAGATATGAGCACAACATTTCATATGAAGTAATTCTCCTTTCAGCAACAAATTATCATTTCTCAACTTTTCTTTCATCTTATCCATCATTGAAATATTAACACTACAGTAATCTAAAGTTAAAGTAGATAATTTACGATCAATGGACCATGCAACCAAACACTCCATCAATTCTTTTGTTAATGCTTTGGCTGTGTGAGGAGCAGGCATATATATAAATCTATAATTACAAGAAAGAGCCTATTTAGTATACAAACAATCAATTATAATTCAAAATTCATTTTCTTCTAAGAACGACAAGAAAGTTACCTTATTATTTGACTGTGCAAAATCCATGAATCATCGATATAGTGTGCAGTTACTACCATGTATCCTCTTTTTTGATTAGTGACAGTCCACATATCAGTTGTGACTGCAATTCTACCTTGATTGGTACTCAATAACTTCTTTATCTTTGTCTTCTCACTCTCATATATCTTTATGATATCACTCCTTATGGTGGGACGAGATACATGCTTGAATAATGGTTGAATTGAGTTAACAAAACTCCTAAATCCAATGTGTTCCACCATATTAAGTGGATACTCATGCAAAATGATCATTTTAGCAAGTTCTTCCCTTGAAAATTGTTGATCAAATGTGTGAGAGCCAAGTGTTGTAGTTCCATCTTTTTTCTTAGTAAGATTCAAGATGGATTGCTATATGTCTCGATGCTTTCTAAGAGGACAAATCTTGAAATGTTCATGCAAGTGTGTATTCCCATTTTTGCTTTTTCCACTTAATTTCTTCTCACAGTAGTTGCAAATAGCCTTATCAACTCCATTGATCTTTTGCTTCTTAAAGTGAAGCCAAACAACATAAGTTTGTCTTTTATTTTTGTTTCACTACTGGTCTCACAATCTATAACTGGTGGTGGAGTACTGATATTAGAATCAGGCCGTGGAACTGAAGCATTGAGCTCTGTAGCTGGAGATGGTGCGGATTCATTATTTTGTTCAATTGCAGGTGGAAGATCAGCTGCTGTAACTTGTGGAGAACTTCCAGTATCACTCATTGTTAGACTGCAAAGAACAAAGAACAAACGCCAAATAAAATGTTAATAAATCATTTTACAAATTCAATAGCAGAATAATACAACTGACATGCTTACTGAGTGATAGGTTTCTCCGGAGAAGAAGGAAGCAAGCAAGACGTTAGAGATAGAGCTGTTGAGAAGAAGAATTGTGGTCTTCGAAAGTTGTTTGTTTACTAACATGCATATATTTTCCTTTTTATACAAAAAAGAAAGAAACGGAATAGACACAGCATGAATATTAAAGGGTACTATTATTAAAGAGCATTTAATAGACACAGTAAGCAATGCATATGAAAGGATACTATAGTTATTTTTTATACTGAATAGACACATCAAGCAGTAAGCACAACAATTTATATTTCTACTTAATATATATACACCTAGTACACATGTTCTTTAACAGTAAATATGTATACCGGGTCGGATATGGGGCAAATAGTGTCACCTCCGTACCCGCCCCAACACCGTTTCGGGTTTTGAAATCATCCTCCACCGCCGCTCCATTACCCACCAAGTCGGGGAATCCCCACCCGATTAGGGGCGGGTCCCCGTGGGTACCCATCCCCACAGATTAAATTTCCATCACTATACTCAACAGTTATAATAACTTGTCCTCGCTAGTGCTGACTACACAGCCTAACACACACAGCGGAAAATAATCAAGTACGTGGAATACGTCTCTGTCATCCTGCTCGTCTCATGAGCTCCATATCATCCTAACCTGAATCTGTAATACTCGGTCTAACCCGAGCATTATAATAAAATAAGACTCGAGTCAGTCTGGAAAACCAGCGTGAGAAATCACACTTAGTTTGAATTATTAAAGTTATCAAAAACCATTGAAATAAAGGTATCTCGTAAGACCGTGTCACACATAAACACGATGGGTTTTTCCCTTACGATAACCAAAACATTTTATATCAAAATCATATGATATTATAATAGTGTCTAAGTACAAATACTTATTCAAATAGCCGAAATGCTTACATCTCACATTTCAACATAGTTGGGAACAATCAAAACCGTACGGCGCTTATCGGGGAATGGATTCCATATAATGACTAGGCACTGGGGTACCACCTATCACGGTACACATCTAAAAAATGTACCGAGGACCTCACCAGGATCCCCTACAACACAAGACCTGCCCTACCCTTAACCTGGATAGAACCAAATATGTTATCACCCGGGTGTTCCCACCCTTATCGAGAGCGCTTTTTCCATGCACCACCATATCCATAATTAATAATATATCCTATGGTATCTAGAAAGGTGATAACATACCCTAATTGGGTGCGACCCACTTAGCCTTGCTGCATCTCCCTTGATTTTCAGTCATTCTGGTTGATGAGGCTTGAGGCTATGATTACCTTTCAAGAACAATTTCACTTAGAATGCTCATCGTCCTCCAATGACGATGTTTTGATAGCATTCGTCCATACAATTTGTCTTGGGTCTGGACAAACCAAATCACCATCTTCACCATCTTCACGATATCCATTCGTAATGCTCAAATCAGATCGAAGTGGTTTTGGGATAATTAAATCTGATCTTGGTCTCTTCGAAACGATCAACAAAATTGGCCAATATTTAATAGTTGGTTATTTAACTATCAATATAACATCCATAAGCAGTCACTAGGCCCATATTATAATTTTCCAAAATTTATTTTCAAAATATCTTTATAAGATATATATTCAAATCCCTTCCAAATTTTCAATATTTGAGACAACTCAAATACTTATATCCATATCAGAATATTTCAAACCATCTCTTATTTCAACACTTAGAAAAATATTTAAAAATATATTTTTCTAAACCTCTTACTTACCAACACATAGGATAGTTCCATTTATTTCTCTTTTCTCAAAACCCTTCACAATTTATATTGTAAATTCCTTTACTCGTTTATAATGAAGTCTGTAAGTTCCGGGGTTCCTTAATTAATCTCTTTATTCAAAAGTATATACTTATCTCATCGAATTATATATATTCACAACCCATTACCTTCAAAAATATTCGAAAACTTTTTAAAATAAATATGGAAAGCACCATGCGGTATCAACCATGGATTCGCAGCTCAATGATTACGTCTCTATCCCAGAGAAATCCAAACTTAACTATCGGCAATCTCTGCCTCCCGATTTCTCTATGAAAGTATACCATTACTTTCCGAAAACTTTATTTAATAATTAAATATAATTTTAAACAATTAAATAATTATATAACTTTGAACAATAATTAATTCTAATTTATTAATAAAATTCTAATTGATTTACAAGACTTGTTTATAAAACTTATAATTCATTTTGAAAATTTAAAAAATATATTTAAATAACTAAGGCCCCGTTTGGCTTCTCTTTTTAGTTTTGTGTTTTCGTCTATACAAAAACGCGTCCGTTGTATGTATAGTTGAAAAACAAACAATTTTGAAAAATGAAATTAACATATAAAATAGAAAACAAGTTTATTTTATTTTTCGTGTTTCGAGAGATAATAAAAGCATGGAGAACAATCAAACTCTTTCATTGTCCGTTGGTCGTCCCAACGGCTAAGAATTATAAATCTTCTCTCTTATTTCTTTCTATTTCTTAGTGCAAGTTGAAAACACAAAACCCAAAATACAAAATGAAACCAAACGGACCCTAACTTTCTGAAAGATTTTTATGCTAAAACATTTTTAAGTTACCTAGTTTAATAATTAAAAATCCTCTTTTTAAAACAAACTCGGCTTCTCGATAAAAATATATTTTTCAATTCCAATATAACCAATCTAATATTTATAAATCTCTCTCGATTTATCACCAATCGATTTACGTCCCCAATTTCATAAATCACTTTTCACATTTCCAAAAGTAAAATCTATCATTTCCTTTTAAATTGATTTACCCATCTCATCATAAATTCTTACTGTGAATTTATATCTTCAATTTATCAAATGATAATCATTTCGCTCTATTTACAAACATTGTTTATAAATCTCATAATCTCATTTCCAGTTTATAACGGTTTCACATCACTTAAATCCATTATAAATCGATTTCTAAATTAAATTCCATTTATAAATCAATTTCTTAAATAACCCAAACTATATTCCAAAACCAATCAAATCTTGATTCTACTTCTATTTTGTAATTTAGAATCTTATTTAAGATTCAGTATAACCAATTTTATATTTATTTCCAAATTCCATTTTTATTCTACCAATCTATTAAAAATCTCGATTTTTTAAACCTTTTATATTTAACAAGTATCACTTAAGAAGTATTATTTAAAATCCTTTATATACATTATTCCAAAATCTCTATTTACAATATCACGAAATAGTTAAGTACAATTTAAAGTCAAACTTTTCATTTTATCCAAATCAATTTCTTTAACTAATCCAAAATTCTATATAAACATTTTACTTCAAAAATATTTTTTTACTATTTCTTTTCAAATTCAAAATAGAGGGAATTAGGGAAAAGGAAAAAATTTGAAAAAAATTAGGCTGAAGGACACCAAGTTTCATTTTTAGACTGAAGGACAAATGCTAGTTATAGTTAGCATTATATTCAGCTTTTACACTATACAAAATGCTAGTTATATCTAGCATTATATTCAGTTTTACACTATACAAAATGCTAGTTATAACTAGCATTGTCCTTAAGCCTAAAAAACAAACCTGTTGCCCTTCAGCATAATTTTTTTTGTAAGTTTGTCCTTGTGCCTATTTTTTCGTTCAAAATATATATTTATGGTATTTAAAATACCAAAATCTAGACCACTGCCATCATAGCATCCAATAAATTCAAATCACACTATAACTTTTCTCAAATTATTCAAACATATCATATATCACTATATATGAAATTAAACTCAACATTTTTAGTAATCCAGATGGATCCCTCCAACCTGTTTTCCAGCAACCACAGATGTTAATACAACATAAAAATACCAATCCCACTTCGAGGCGGGATATCACGGTAATATAGGGTCATCCGCTATTATGCGGGATGCATAGGGTCTTATCCGCTCCAATAGGCGGGAAATATGTTCAACTACTAATCTATATACCAATATAAATAATATAGCATCCTACTGATAACAATAATTTATCAATTCATCCAATCAACCAAATAAATATTTAACCATTTTAAATTAAACCAAAAATCCAAATGAGTGAGATTTACTCACCTTTATTTTTAGTAGTCGTCGAAACATTTCGATTCCAACTAAATTCATACAGCGTTCGAATTTAGCTAAAAATTCTAGAAGCTCCAAATTGTTCCAATCCAATTCCTCTGCGTACATCTCATTAATACGAGTGCAATGTAACTTGTTTCGTTCAAATCAGAATTCATATGAAAAAGATATTACATATATAAGTTTTACATATTTTATATATAAAATTATCTTAATTTAGTTAAAACTTAAATCCATACCTTTTATAAAACGATACCGCCCAATAAAAAACCAAACCCGACTGCTACAGTACCCTCTTCCTCCCTATCATCTTCTTTCGCCTGTAGCTTTCTCTCATGCACGCCCAGATTTATGCATGCGTGCATAACCATCGAAACCACCATCGACATCGCCGTTCAACTCGCCACGTCTCCACGTCCCTGACCATACCCACGATTCCCCTTCCAGGCACACGATGCGAAAAGAGACACTGCCTCACCTCCATCGCACGTGAACATGTCGCGACGTCCATCCCACCGTCGTGCATCGCCAAACTCTGGCCGCCGCCCCCTCCTACACTCCACGATCACGAATCCGATCCTCAATTCCCTCATCGGTTCCAAAATCAAATTAAATTTTCAACCCTAGTTTCGACTCTCGAGCTCGTCTTCACTGTCGAATACCAGAACAAGGCCGCAACTCCCAAAACTAGATTTTAGAAACAAGTTTGGGATTTTTTAATCAAGTATTTGGTGAGATTTTGATTTTTGAATCCACCATTTTTTCTTTTGACTGTCTGCTTGCGTGCTGTTTAAATAGAGAGGGAAAGGACGAGACGAAAGAAAAGAATGTGGCATGTAGGGTGTAGTCTACAGTGTTTTGAAATGATGGAAAGCAGCTGATGGGAATATGGTCAAGTCAATAAATATATATATATATATATATTATTTAAATTTTCAAATTATCTCGATTACGTAACTTAAAATTTCGAACCCTTATCGAGGCATGCCGCTAGGCGTTTATAATGTTATACCACTACTTCAAACGTAATGGAAAAGGTTTCGAGTCCTAATTCGATCGTATGGAGAAGATAGCTTTTCGAACCCAATTATTTTATTGAATTTTCGATATTAATTTCAATGTGTTTCTATCCCATACGACCAAACGGTAGCTCCAAATGCTACGAGATTTGAAATCCGATAATAATACACTATTACAGATCCAATGGAACTAGTTTCGTCGAAATCCGAGACTGTGCCTCGGAAGGCTATTTTTATATGTTAATTCAAACGAGATATTTTTAAAATCGAGCAAAACACTTTTAAATCAAATTTAAATTTTTTATTACCTTCATTCTTATAAATGAAAATTAAATAAGCTTTGAAATTAGTTTTATCAAGCTTAAAACCCAAGATTCAATTATTTAAGTAAATTCCAAATATTAAATTATCAAATAAATCATTATATTTGAAATTCAAGTTAAAAATTACTTTTAAATATTAAAATCAATTAAATATTCCAATTTCAAATAACCCAAAATTCTGGGTCGTTACATCCTCCCCCCCCCCCCCAAAAAGAATTTCGTCCTCGAAATTGCCAAGGTAAGAAGAATGGCCTAAAACCCATTAATTTCCTCAATCCCAATTAATTTAAACAACCTCCCAAAATCAATTTATTGAAAACACATTATCTCTTTTACTAATTTCCAAATTCATCCATAGATTCCAAATAATATTATTTACTTAACCGTTTCAAGTTATAATCCAAAATCAAATTTTGGTTATTAAAAATTTTCTTCAAAATTTTCTAACTCCTTAAATTTTCGAAAAATTTCGCCAGCATCTCCTTTGCGCGGCTAGATCCAAACAACTACAAATCGCCATTACATGCCCAAATCATCAAAAGGAAACAAAAGCCAAGTGGCTCGATCATAAAATCATTAATTTCAAACATAATTTAAACACATACCTTTTTGTCGGGCAATCAAATTTTACTTCTGAAATCGAAGACATCAATTTAGCTTTTGCTTTTAAATACCTGCACCTTACTTACCAATAATATCCAATCACATATTTCAAAATCATTTTATTTATTATTTTTCAAAATTTTCAATATTTGCTTTACTTAAGTCCGTACAATGTACATATATCATCCGTACGCAATATCAAATCTGATCGCTCGCTCTATCACACAATTTCACTTTCGAACTAGTATCGTTCACACGATTCTCTAGTGCGGACTCAGATCTGGTTCCTTGATTAGAACCGTCATTCTCCTTGCATAGCCATATACTATGATAGAGAATCTCAGAATCAATCAAAAATCCATATCCATGGTTCGCCGTTGAAAATCGAGTGAAAAATCCTAACTCGGATCAATATAAATTATCTCGAAATTCTATGCTCGAATCTGGATCAAACCTCATGCGAATAAAATAATATACGTACAACTTAAGTATTTATTCCAATTGATTCTTAGCTATCCCAGATTCTCTTATTCACATTCATTTCATTTATATTCACTTATTCACAATTATCATTCACATTTATACTTCACATTCACCTATTTACTTGGTATATCCCTTAAATACCAATTCCACTTAAGAATTTCACCATCAAATTTTCTTAAGCCTATTATAAACATTTTATACAAACTTCTTATAGTTATCACCACTTCACAACTCAATTCCTTACCCATTTTAATCAAATTCAATTTCAATTTTCCAATTTCACATTTGATTTTTATCAAACAACATTCCAAACCATATCCAAATAACTAATCGATTTAATTAGTCCATTTATTCATTTTTCCAAATCTCAATAGATTCCATTTCCAATAATTATTTCATTTAGCCTACTTAGGCTAAATTTTCAAAATTCACTTTATTTAACTTAATGTAAGTCAAATTTCATTCCAAAATCGAATTTCAATTTTTTTATAAGTTATCAAACTTACTCATATTCCATAAAATATTTTAAATCAAAATTCCAGAGTTTAAACAATTTGTCCTAAGTATTTCAAATCATTTTTTAAATCATGTACACACACACACATAATCCATTGGTAAGTCAAATCATTCCTTTGAATTTCAAAATCAAATCAGTTTTACCAAAACAAAACTCCAATTGTAGCAATTCCTCTCTTGGAAACTCGAAAATGAACGTCGATGATGCTGTAGTCATCACCGAAATTATTTTCCAGCGACCGAAGTGCATTCAGTGCTTTTATTCCTTTAAAATTTCAAATATTTCCAATTCAAAAATATTCTCCAAATAATATCACTATTATTTTCCAAGACTTTGAAAATATTTCCAAAACAAACGAGAATTAAATTCCCAAATTCCCAGCCTTCAAACCCATTTAACAAATCATATTTAGATATACTTCTGGGATTTTATTTCACTTCAAATTATAAATCACATTTCGTTATATGAAATTATTTATTAACTGTTGACTATAAAATCAACTTTCATTCAATCACCACAACAACAAATGATAATGGTTAAATATTATCATTTTCTAACAACCAAGCACACCATACACAACTATAATAATTTCTGAAAAATTATTCCTTTATATATAAAAATAATCTGGGTAAATTATTTCATTTACCCCATTTCAAAACAATACCATGTCGAATTGTTCTTTTCAAGCGTTTAGAGATCCCTGTCAATAATGTTAATTACTCGTATTGACCAGAATCCATAAGCCACTCAACAGATCAATCAACACAATATAAAACAATTTTATATTCACTAACAAATACGCGCTCATATCTATAAATACACTCAAACTCATTATAGGGTGTTATTTTCCCTATCTCTAATGAGTTACCCCATCAAAGCCAAAGTTCTCGCTTAACCTTCAGCTCTGATACCAACTGTAACAAACCGGATTTTCGACCCACGAAAATCGACACTAATACGTCCACTTTATAGAATGCCGAGTAATTGAGTGCTGAAAACACCAGTTCATTAGGGGTGAAGAAGAAAAGGTAGAGGTAGAAGAAAAGAGAAACAACAACACAGAATCTCCACAATCGCAGCGGAACAATATATAACAGATAATAACATGTCGTTATAGAAAAAGTACTACAACTGTTATTTATACATTACATCATCAGAGTACAACAAATCAATAACTCAATACTGGATAGTTATAATAACTTGTCCTCGCTAGTGCTGACTACATAGCCTAACACACACAGCAGAAAATAATCAAGTACGTGGAATACGTCTCTGTCATCCAGCTCATCTCCTGAGCTCCATAGCATCCTAACCTGAATCTATAATACTCAGTTGACCCCAGCATTATAATAAAATAACACCCGAGTCAGTCTGGAAAACCAGCGTGAGAAATCACACTCAATTTGAAGTATTAAAGTTATCAAAAACCCTTGAAATAAAGGTATCTCGTAAGACCGCGTCACACATAAACACGATGGGTTTTTCCCTTACGATAACCAAAACATTTTATATCAAAATCGTCAGATATTATAATAGTGTCTAAGTACAAATACTTATTCAAATAGCCGAAATGCTTACATCTCACATTTCAACATAGTTGGGTACAATCAAAACCATACGGTGCTTATTGGGGAATGGATTCCATACAATGATTAGGCACTGGGGTACCACCTATCATGGTACACATCTAGAAAAATGTACCGACCTCGCTGGGATCCCCTACAACACAAGACCGGCCCTACCCCTAACCTGGATAGAACCGAATATGTTATCACCCCGGGTGTTCCCACCCTTATCGAGAGCTCTTTTTCCATGCACCACCGTATCCATAATTAATAATATATCTGAGGGTATCTAGAAAGGTGATAACATACCCTAATTGGGTGTGACTCACTTAGCCTTACTGCATCTCCCCTGATTTTCAGTCATTCCGGTTGATGAGGCTTGAGACAATGATTACCTTTCAAGAACAATTTCACTTAGAATGCTCATCGTCCTCCAATGACGATGTTCTGATAGAATTCGTCCATACAAGTTGTCCTGGGTCTGGACAAACCGAATCACCGTCTTCACCATCTTCACGATATCCATTAGTAACGCTCAAATCGGATCGAAGTCGTTTTCGGATAATTAAATCTGGTCCTGGTCTCTTCGAAACGATCAACGAAATTGGCTAATACTTGATGGTTGGTTACACTATCAATATAACATCCATAAGTAGTCACTAGGCCCATATTATAATTTTGCAAAATTTATTTTCAAAATATCTTTATAAGATATATATTCAAATCCCTTCCAAATTTTCAATATTTGAGACAACTCAAATACTTTTATCCATATCAGGATATTTCAAACCATCTCTTATTTCAACACTTAGAAAAATATTAAAAAATTTTAAACCCTTACTTCCAAACACTTAGGAAAGTTCCATTTATTTCTCTTTTCTCAAAACCTTTCACAATTTATATTATAAATTCCTTAACTCGTTTATAACGAATTCTATAAGTTTCGGGGTTCCTTAATTAATCTCTTTATTCAAAAGTATATACTTATCTCACCGAAATAAGTATATTCCCAACCCATTCCCTTCAAAAATATTTGAAAACTTTTTAAAATAAATATGGAAAGCACCATGCGGTATCAACCATGGATTCGCAGCTCAATGATTACGTCCCTATCCCAGAGAAATCCAAACTTAACTGTCGGCAATCTCCGCCTCCCGGTTTCGTCATAAAAGTACATCATTACTTTCCAAAAACTTTATTTAATAATTAGATATACTTTTAAACAATTAAAATAATTACACAACTTTGAACAATAATTAATTTTGATTTATTAATAAAATTCTAATCGATTTACAAGACTTGTTTATAAAACTTATAATTCATTTTGACAATTTAAAAAAATATTTAAATAACTAGCTTTCTGAAATATTTTTATGCTAAAACATTTTAAATTTACCTAGTTTAATAATTAAAAATCCTCTTTTTAAAAAAAACTCAACTTCTCGATAAAAATATATTTTTCAATTCCAATATAACCAATCTAATATTTATAAATCTCTCTCGATTTATCACCAATCGATTTACGTCCCTAATTTCATAAATCCCTTTCCACATTTCCAAAAGTAAATTCTATCATTTCTTTTTAAACCGATTTACCCATCTCATCATAAATTCTTACCATGAATTTATATCTTCAATTTATCAAATGATAATCATTTCGCTCTATTTATAAACATTGTTTATAAATCCCATAATCTCATTTCCAGTTTATAACGGTTTCACATAACTTAAATCCATTATAAATCGATTTCTAAATTAAATTCCATCTATAAGTCAATTTCTTAAATAACCCAAACTATATTCCAAAACCAATCAAATCTCGATTCTACTTCTATTTCGTAATTTAGAATCTTATTTAAGATTCAGTATAACCAATTTTATTTTTATTTCCAAATTCTATTTTTATTCTCCCAATCTACTAAAAATCTCGATTTTTAAAACCTTTTATATTTAAACAAGTATCACTTAAGAAGTATTATTTAAAATCCTTTATATACATTATTCCAAAATCTCTATTTACAATACCACGAAATAGTTAAGTACAATTTAAAGTCAAACTTTTCATTTTATCCAAATCAATTTCTTTAACTAATCCAAAATTCTATATAAACATTTTACTTCAAAAATCTTTATTTTTTTCTTTTCAACTTCAAAATATATATTTATGGTATTTTAAAATACCAAAATCTAGACCACTGCCATCATAGCATCCAATAAATTCAAATCACACTATAATCTATCTCAGATTATTCAAACATATCATATATCACTATATATGAAATTAAACTCAATATTTTTGAGGAATCCAATTGGATCCCTCCAACCTATTTTCCTACAACCACAAATGTTAATACAACATAAAAATACAAATTCCGCTTCGAGGCGGGATATCGCGGTAATATAGGATCATCTGCTATTATGCGGGGCGCATAGGGTCTCATCCGCTCCAATAGGCGGGAAATTTATCCAACTACTAATCTATATACTAATATAAATAATATAGCATCCAACTGATAACAATAATTTATCAATTCATCCAATCGACCAAAAAAATAATTTTAACCATTTAAATTAAATCAAAAATCCAAATGAGTGAGATTTACTCACCTATATTTTTAGTAGTCACCGAAACATTTCGATTCCAACTAATTTCATACAACGTTCGAATTTAGCTAAAAATTCTGGAAGCTCCAAATTGTTCCAATCCAATTCCTATGCATACATCTCGTTAATACAAGTGCAATGTAACTTGTTTCGTTCAAATCTGATTCTTATGAAAAAGATATTACATATATAAGTATTACAAATTTTTTATATAAAATTATCTTTATTTAATTAAAACTTAAATCCATACCTTTTATAAAACGACCCAGCCCAATAAAAAATCAAACCTGACCGCTATAGTACCCACTTCCTCCTAATCTTCTTCCTTCGCCTGTAGCTTTCTCTCTTGCATGCCCAGATTTGTGCACGCGTGCACAACCACCAAAACCCCCATTGGCATCGCCGTTCAACTCGCCATGCCTCCACGACCCCGATCGTACCCACGATTCCCCTTCCAAGCACACGATGTGAAAAGCAACACTACCTCACCTCCATCGCACGCGAACATATCGCGACGTCCATCCCACCGCCGCCCATCGCCAAACTCCGGTCGCCGCTCCTCCTGCACTCCAGGATCACGAATCCGGTCCTCAATTCCCTCATCGATTCCAAAATCCAATTAAATTTCCACCCATAGTTTTATATGATCTTGCTACACAAGTCGATGTTGATAAGTTTTATATGTTCAATAATTGTTCTGACTTTTGGGCGATAGTATCAGAAACTGATATTTCATCCTTAGTTGAATGTAATGATCATAATGGGGTTTTGGAGTCTAGCTCATGGGATGGTGTAGTTTTGGAAGAGCTAAGCGACTCTCTTGTCATTGATATTCTGGCTTTTCCAGATTTGCTTGAACTGGGTTATCATCGTGATTGGTTAGTGTCCTTCGAACATCAACATGATGATATGGCTGTTGAGTTAGAGCCTCGGCTTTCTAATGTTTCCCCTGATTCTTTCTTTGCTTATCTGGACGATTTGCACGATGATACAGTTGTGCAAGGTGCACTTGTTCTACCTGATATTGAAGGGATAGCCAATGCGAAGGATTATTCTATTATTAGGGAGAAGTCTGTTACACATCTTATTTCTTCTGAAGGAGAGAACCCTTATATTTTTTCAGAACCAAAAATGAAAGGCTATGCAGAAGTGGGGTCTTCTGTTTGCGTGAATTATGGAGATGTTGTTTTAATTGCTGAAACACATGTGATGCCTCTGGGAGTTTTTTCAGATGAGTTTGTAGTAGTAGATTCAGATGTTTTGAAGTCTGACGGGTTGGAGATTAACATTTGCTCAGCTCATAGCTCCGCTACGTTGAAGAGAGGAAAGCGCAAGCGAACAGTAGCTTCTAGTGGTTCAGTTCGTCGAAGTGCTAGAATCTGCAACAGCCAGTCTTCTTTTATAGGTGAGTTACCTGGATCGAGTGCCACGAGTGGTGTTACGTATCCAGGCTCAGGTATTGTTAGCACCAAAATTGGTCACTAACCTCATTGAGAAAGATTGTGTGGAGAGATAAATGATGAAGGTAAATTTAAACAAGGAAGAATATGCTAAATTGAATGCAAAGACGAGAACACCAGATTTATAGTGGTTCGGCGTAACTGCCTACGTCCACTTTGAGGTTAATCTTTATTGCTTTACTTGATAGCTTATTACAGATACAATCCGTTTGCCAACTACTTGAATACAATTGCTAAGTAAAGAGGATGAGCCTTGAAAGCGGCAGAGTCTCCCCAGTGTTCTCGAAAAAAGGTCCATTTCACTGTGCCCCTGCCTCTCTATTTATAGACAAAGATGGGTTGGACTTCCCTGGCGGGCCTGGCATCCGAATGCCTTGGCCCAAATGGAGTGGTCAATGTATGCCGAACCGAACAGGCCAAACAGTCAGATGCCGAACAATCCTCTTCATGTCGAACGATGCGCTTGTTGTGTGGAAAGAGTAAGCCGAGTAACAATCGAGGCCGGTCGTGTTGGGAAGAATGCCGAGCCATCTTTGATTGCCGAACGTCCTTGGTATGTCGAACGCTGAACGCCGAACTAGGTGTGAATGCTGAACGATCTTCTCATGCCGAACAGAAGTGAGGCCGAACACCATGAATGCCGTGGGAAGTATTTGTGCCGACCGATACCTGAGGCCGATCCAATGTACTTGTGCTGAATGACTGGATGCCGAGCAGACCTTAGGCCGGACGATATTCTGGCCGAACACTATCAAGGCCGAACCATGTCTTGGCCGAACGATATTTTATGACGGACAATTCTGCCATGCCGAACATTCGTACATGCCGAACGTTGTACCATGTCGAATGTCTCTCGATGCCGAACGTTCCTCGATGCCGAGCGCTTCCGAATGCCGAGCGCTTCTGGGTTGCCGAGCGTATCATGACGTCGAACGCCATTTGGATGCCGAGCGCTTCTTGGATGCTGGTCGTAGCGAGATGCCGAACGAACCAGCTGAGCCGAACGACAGAGATGCTGAGTACTAAGTTGCCTGGTCACATCTCCAGGAAACACTTGCCCCCCAAAGTGTATCACATGACCGAATGTGATACGCTTTGAATTATTTATCCTCCGTGCTTCACTTTGATCCTTAGCTTATTCCTTTCGGAGATGTCTTCTTGTGATTACCAGGTGAGGTGGTGTGTGCCAAACGATACGTGAGTACCGAACAGAACAGCTGAAACCGAACGCTCCTTGTATGCCGAACGACTTCGTTTTGACCGGTTCTAACGGTCATCGTCTCTTCGACTTCTTCTTCTTCTATATAAAGGTCGGCCTGCTCCATCTTCTTCTCTTTTTACACTCGCTTCTTCTAACTTATACTTGAAAAACTCGCCTGTTAACAGCCTCCAAAGACTTTACAATCCTTCCCCATCCATTCGGCATTAATTAAAAACGCGCCCCCAACTTCAGAATTCTCCCAAGTCTCGATCCACTAATTAGGTATTGATCCCCTTATTTAAATCCTTCCCCTGACTAAAAGTTTTAATAAGAGGCTCAAGTTCGTAAATCAGAATTGTAGCCGATAGGTGTTGCGTGGATGAGAGAATCGAACTGCGATCAGGATGTTCTTTTAGGGCCAGATGATGCGAAGGAAAGTAGGAGTGGCCAATGATGAGCATACGAGGGAGTAGTTGGGAGATGTATTATGGTCCGGTATGACTCGCCGAACGATACGTCCTCGTTGTTTGGCGTGGATGGAGGAAGAAAAGAAAAACGAAAGCGTTGTTTAAAGAAGGGGTGCCTAGCGTTGGGGCTTGGCATAACTTTGGTTCGGCGTGATTCACCACATGCTGAGCAGTAGAATGGAAGGACAGGGAGGAAGTACGAACTAGATAGGATGTCGAACGATACTTCGGCCAAAAAGAACTTAGACCGAACAATGTTTTGACCGAACGATACCCAGGCCGAACAATAGCTAGGCCGAACGATAATTTGGCCGACCAAGATTTAGGCCGAACGATAGATAGGCCGGTCGATAGTTTGGCTGGTCGATACTAAGGCCGAACATCGTGAATGCCGAACCATACTTAGGCCGATCAAACATAAATGTCGAACCACACTTAGGCCGAACAATCATAAATGCCAGACAATCAATTGCCTTGCCTAATCACATAACAAAACAAGGACAAGGACTCTAGCATACTAGCATATCAAACTGATCCGGACTATTAACTCCCTAGCTTCAGTAGACATAAACCTGAACTTAGATTGACATAATCAGATAACTTCTTCTAACATTTTCTGAATCTGAAACAGTAATCACCATAAGGCAGGCTTTTGGAGACGGTCAGCGATGACGGTCTTCGAAGGCGATGATTTGAAGCTCAGCTTTATATCAGTAACCTTGTGACCTTCAAATTTTCAACGCTTATACACGATTGATTGCACTAGTTCACACACCATGTGAGGGGAATATTCGTGTCGTTAATTCTAACGTTGAACATTTTTTAAGTATAGTTTGCACAGGTGCTTAGCCATATTCACTATTTATTGAAGATGTCTAAAAAATCTAGCTCCGCCACTATCTCAGATAGGCCCGGGCCGTCTTCAAAACAAGAAGTTGCGGACACTTCAAATCCGTCGACTTCCCCCGCTCATAATTTAGCTCCTGACGCCCTGGAGGCATCAATTCTCTTGGATGATCCGATCTATTCACAGGCTTCGAAGATTAACGAAGTCGCGCTTCGGCGAATATGCTCTATCCACGGAATCCCTTTCGCCAACGTGTTGGTCCCGTCGAGGCATGATCGCCTACATCTGCCCCCAGTTGGATATACTGCCTGTAAAAAGTTTATGTGCTGGATGGGCAGCGTGCCTCTATTCAATTTATTTCTTCGGGACGTGTTGTAATACATAGACATCGCCCCGTCACAACTGCATCCAAACGACCATGCGTTCATATACGGGACCTACCTCCTTTTCATGGTCGTCTTCTCTAGTTTTATCCCGCCTTTTGGCAAGGCCGTGACACCAAAAAGTCGACTGGAAAACTAAAGACAGTTCATCGTAAAAGATCGTTATACACTGTTCCACCATGGATATCAATGAATTTTGTCCGAGTCCGGATCAGGCTACAATTGATAAGACATGACAAGTAAAGCCATGCAAACCAACGTTCCAAGTTTGAAGTCAATCCGAGTTCGTACGCTCAAGATATCATCGATGCACGTTTGGGAAAAATGGCTCTAAGTTCGAACCCAACAGGATCGACTCCAACAGGTTCGAATCCATAGGTAAAGATACCCTTCGAATCCATCAAGACAAGCTCTGTTCGAATCCATAAGGAGTGACCTTGCTACGACTCCATCGAAAGAGCTATAGTTCGGATCCATCCTCATATATCTTGGTTCGAATCCAATCAAAGCCTCTCTTGCTTCGAATCCAGTAAGCGAGTCACGGTTCGAACCCAATGAACCATTCCCCTGCTTCGAGTCCATCAAAGAGAAGGTCTTCGAATTCATTCAACTACGAAGCCTTCGTATCGATTAAGTATAACCTACCTCGATCGATTCGAAGAGAACGTCCATTCGATCGATTCGATGGAGTCATACCTTCGAATCCACCCTGCTGAGGTAGCTTCGAATCGATCAACCATGATATACCATGATTGATTCGAACGAGCACATTTACGAAACCACCACCTCGAATCCACTAAGTCATAACAGCTGAAACCATGGATTCGACCCTGTCAACTCGGAGTGAAAAGAGGATCGATACGAGAAACACGCGCGCCACGTCACCAATGCACATGCACCTACCATCGATTCGAACGAATCAATTCGAACTAGATCGATTCGAACCAGGCTAGTCAACCAGAAATGCAACCTTGAATCGATCATAACTTGAGATCTACACATCCAAATGCTATGAAATTTTCACAGAAGCTTGAGCACATGATGAAGAATGTCCACGCCAAATTTCAGCTCATTTGGATGATTTCTTGATCGATTCGAACCAAGGGTCGAATCGATCCCAAAGTGGGCCCGGATCTCCAGATTTCGGCCATGTGGGCCCCCTGACGTACCAGAACTGGTCTCCCCTCATTTTAGGCGAAATATCAGCCTCCTACACCTATAAATAGAGCCCCTAGTCATTCAGAAAAGGGGTGGGAGAATTCTAAGTACTGAAGAGCGCCCAGATTCTGCCAGATTTACTCCAGAACACCACCACTACCTTAGATTGAGACTTAGAATATAATTTCAGTTGTACTACATTAGAAGAGATTGTAATCATCGAGTGAACATCAATAAAATCATCAACTTCAGAGTGGACGTAGGCAAGATCGCCGAACCACTATAAATCTCGTGTTTCTGTTCATTATTTCTGAATTGTGATACTCTGTTTGCCTAGATTTGAGATTTGTGTGTGAATATTGTTGATTTATATTCATATACTGGTGCTTTCACAACATTCGGGGTTTGTGACCAATTTTGGCACAAACACTTTGGTGCTTTCACTGAGAACACAACTCAGGAGTTCTATCATTTGAAAGTTGAATCAGAAGGCTAAGAGATTCAGATCCGAGGAATCATGACAAGACAAACTAGTAAAAGGCAGAGACCAGAGCGAAGTCAGAATGAAGGGAGTCAAGAGGCTTCCTCAGGAGCAAACCAAGCTTCAGTCTTCATCACCAGGGATGAGATGGAGGCAATGATGAAGAGACAGGAGGAAATGATCCAGAATTTGCTTCAACAGATTGGACAACTTGGAGCGCAAAATCAAGGAAAAACCAGGGCCCAGAACGAAGCAGGACCATCCAACGCAGCGCCGGAGCTGGGGGGCACACACTTAGGACATGTTGATCCGAACACGGGAAGAGAGACAAGGACATCCGAGCAACCTGACAGCAATAGAGGGATGAACGCTCAGTCAGGGGGGCAAACACCCGAAAGCTCACACGGACTCGGGGGGCAGATCGAAGGTAATGAACGAGGACTACAGCTTGGAGACAATGATAGATTGGCAGAGATGGTCAGGCGAGCCATGAGAGGAGGATTAGTAAACAGAGATCTTGAAGATGTGAACAAGAGTCCCTTTTCTCCTGCGATTAGGTTGGCTAGGAACCCACCAGAATTCAAACTACCAACAGTAGAAGGATATGATGGGAGGACGGACCCTGCGGTCCATCTAACGAGGTATATAAGGCACATGGAAGTGCAGGGGGCATCACAGGAAGTCATGGCCCGGTGCTTCCCATTGTATTTGACAGACATAGCAGCTTTATGGTTCAAACAGCTAGAGAGTGGTTCCATTGGGACATGGACCGATTTGATTGAGAAATTTATGAGGCAATTCAGAGTTCATATTTCGAGACCCAAGAATGTGATGAGTTTGGCAACGCTAAAGCAGAAAGCTGGGGAGTCTTTGAGGAATTTCTTGACGCGATTCAATGCGGCAGCAGCATCGGTGTATCGGCCAGATCCATCCATGGTTATGATGGCAGCTGTGTCCGGAGTAGCTGATGGCACAGAGTTCAAAAATTCATTAACTAAGGATCCGCCAATGGATCTAGGAGAATTCTATCACGAGGCAGAAAAATTTTTACGATTGGAAGATGCTAATGCTGAAAGAGAAGAAGGAGAGGGAATAGAGGTTTATGCACTTAAAGACAAAAAGCCTCTCGAAAATGATTCAGGCAAGGATAAAGGTAAACGAAAGGCTGAGGACAATGGTGACAGGTCAAAGCGACTGCGGAGAGAGCCACGATTCACCACTTATTCAGAACTGAATGAAAGTTTGGAGCGAATCTACCAAGATACGCGAGAGCAAGTTCCCTACCGTAGGCCAATACGAAGGGATCCCACTGTTGACGAGAGGAAATCAGACAGATACTGCTTATTCCACGAACTGAATGGTCATAACACTAACGACTGTAGACATCTGAAGGATGAGGTGGAAGGGCACATCAGGAACGGTATGCTACTTCAGTATGTGAGGAGGCGAGCTCCAACGGTGGAGCCAGAGCGACCACCGTCTACATCAGCCAGGGGTGCCCCCGAGCCAGGACATCGTATGATTATCAATTAGTTAAAATAACGATGGACAAGTTGTAAACCTCTCACCAACACAAGTAAGTCATTTACACATGTGCGAGATCGCGAACGGTCCATAGGCATGTTGTGAATGACTACTAACCCTATCGTTGTGGGAGTTTACACTTTGACATCCTTGCTTTGCTTTTGTTTCATCTTGATTTAAATATTTGAACTTGACTTTGTTTAACATTTCTGCTAAAGACTTATTTTCAATGAAAAAATGCTACTTGTGATTTCATAACGGCTAAGCCACTTACACATGTACGGGATCACGAACGGTCCCTAGGCATGCTCTGAGATGGCGATAAACCGTTGCAAGAAACAATCCGGGGATTCACCCGAATGTGAAACCTGGTATTGATGATACTAAGTCCCTCCCCGGGCACACTCAATTCGCCTCGAACGGCACCCGACCACGAACGGTCACAATTCGCCTCGAACGGCATCTGACCGCGAACGGTCACAATTCGATCGCGGACGATCACACTTCGCCACGAACGGCACCCGACCTCGAACGGTCACCATTAGCCTCGAACGGCAAACGACCTCGAACGGTCACCGTTTGCCTCGAACGGCACCCGACCGCGAACGGTCACACTTCATCTAGTATAACATTCGATCACGAACGATCACACTCTGCCTCGTACGGCACTCGACCACGAACGGTCACAATTCACCTAATACGACATTCGATCACGAACGATCACATTTTTGCCTCGTACGGCACACGATCGCGAACGATCACATTCCTCTTTCCACGTCACCCGATCGCGAACGATCACAACTCGCCTCGAACGGCACCCCTCACCTCAAATGGCTTGATCGCGAACGGTCGTCATTTGGGGCCATATAGAAATGCTAGATCGCGAATGGTCGAATTCCACCTCAAATGGCTTGATCGCGAACGGTCGTCATTTGAGGTCATATAAAACTATCAATTTATTTGCCGGGCATCAACAGGATATGAACATCCAGCTTATGGCATTCCAAAACACACCTTCCTATCGCAAGGCATGTTTTGGGGGGCAAATGTTATCCCGCCTTTTGGCAAGGCCGTGACACCAAAAAGTCGACTAGAAAACTAAAGACAGTTCATCGTAAAAGATCGTTATACACTGTTCCACCATGGATATCAATGAATTTTGTCCGAGTCCGGATCAGGCTACAATTGATAAGACATGACAAGTAAAGCCATGCAAACCAACGTTCCAAGTTTGAAGTCAATCCGAGTTCGTACGCTCAAGATATCATCGATGCACGTTTGGGAAAAATGGCTCTAAGTTCGAACCCAACAGGATCGACTCCAACAGGTTCGAATCCATAGGTAAAGATACCCTTCGAATCCATCAAGACAAGCTCTGTTCGAATCCATAAGGAGTGACCTTGCTACGACTCCATCGAAAGAGCTATAGTTCGGATCCATCCTCATATATCTTGGTTCGAATCCAATCAAAGCCTCTCTTGCTTCGAATCTAGTAAGCGAGTCACGGTTCGAACCCAATGAACCATTCCCCTGCTTCGAGTCCATCAAAGAGAAGGTCTTCGAATTCATTCAACTACGAAGCCTTCGTATCGATTAAGTATAACCTACCTCGATCGATTCGAAGAGAACGTCCATTCGATCGATTCGATGGAGTCATACCTTCGAATCCACCCTGCTGAGGTAGCTTCAAATCGATCAACCATGATATACCATGATTGATTCGAACGAGCACATTTACGAAACCACCACCTCGAATCCACTAAGTCATAACAGCTGAAACCATGGATTCGACCCTGTCAACTCGGAGTGAAAAGAGGATCGATACGAGAAACACGCGCGCCACGTCACCAATGCACATGCACCTACCATCGATTCGAACGAATCAATTCGAACTAGATCGATTCGAACCAGGCTAGTCAACCAGAAATGCAACCTTGAATCGATCATAACTTGAGATCTACACATCCAAATGCTATGAAATTTTCACAGAAGCTTGAGCACATGATGAAGAATGTCCACGCCAAATTTCAGCTCGTTTGGATGATTTCTAGATCGATTCGAACCAAGGGTCGAATCGATCCCAAAGTGGGCCCGGATCTCCAGATTTCGGCCATGTGGGCCCCCTGACGTACCAGAACTGGTCTCCCCTCATTTTAGGCGAAATATCAACCTCCTACACCTATAAATAGAGCCCCTAGTCATTCAGAAAAGGGGTGGGAGAATTCTAAGTACTGAAGAGCGCCCAGATTCTGCCAGATTTACTCCAGAACACCACCACTACCTTAGATTGAGACTTAGAATATAATTTCAGTTGTACTACATTAGAAGAGATTGTAATCATCGAGTGAACATCAATAAAATCATCAACTTTAGAGTGGACGTAGGCAAGATCGCCGAACCACTATAAATCTCGTGTTTCTGTTCATTATTTCTGAATTGTGATACTCTGTTTGCCTAGATTTGAGATTTGTGTGTGAATATTGTTGATTTATATTCATATACTGGTGCTTTCACAACATTCGGGGTTTGTGACCAATTTTGGCACAAACACTTTGGTGCTTTCACTGAGAACACAACTCAGGAGTTCTATCATTTGAAAGTTGAATCAGAAGGCTAAGAGATTCAGATCCGAGGAATCATGACAAGACAAACTAGTAAAAGGCAGAGACCAGAGCGAAGTCAGCATGAAGGGAGTCAAGAGGCTTTCTCAGGAGCAAACCAAGCTTCAGTCTTCATCACCAGGGATGAGATGGAGGCAATGATGAAGAGACAGGAGGAAATGATCCAGAATTTGCTTCAACAGATTGGACAAATTGGAGCGCAAAATCAAGGAAAAACCATGGCCCAGAACGAAGCAGGACCATCCAACGCAGCGCCGGAGCTGGGGGGCACACACTTAGGACATGTTGATCCGAACACGGGAAGAGAGACAAGGACATCCGAGCAACCTGACAGCAATAGAGGGATGAACGCTCAGTCAGGGGGGCAAACACCCGAAAGCTCACACGGACTCGGGGGGCAGATCGAAGGTAATGAACGAGGACTACAGCTTAGAGATAATGATAGATTGGCAGAGATGGTCAAGCGAGCCATGAGAGGAGGATTAGTAAACAGAGATCTTGAAGATGTGAACAAGAGTCCCTTTTCTCCTGCGATTAGGTTGGCTAGGAACCCACCAGAATTCAAACTACCAACAGTAGAAGGGTATGATGGGAGGACGGACCCTGCGGTCCATCTAACGAGGTATATAAGGCACATGGAAGTGCTGGGGGCATCACAGGAAGTCATGGCCCGGTGCTTCCCATTGTATTTGACAGACATAGCAGCTTTATGGTTCAGACAGCTAGAGAGTGGTTCCATTGGGACATGGACCGATTTGATTGAGAAATTTATGAGGCAATTCAGAGTTCATATTTCGAGACCCAAGAATGTGATGAGTTTGGCAACGCTAAAGCAGAAAGCTGGGGAGTCTTTGAGGAATTTCTTGACGCGATTCAATGCGGCAGCAGCATCGGTGTATCAGCCAGATCCATCCATGGTTATGATGGCAGCTGTGTCCGGAGTAGCTGATGGCACAGAGTTCAAAAATTCATTAACTAAGGATCCGCCAATGGATCTAGGAGAATTCTATCACGAGGCAGAAATTTTTTTACGATTGGAAGATGCTAATGCTGAAAGAGAAGAAGGAGAGGGAATAGAGGTTTATGCACTTAAAGACAAAAAGCCTCTCGAAAATGATTCAGGCAAGGATAAAGGTAAACGAAAGGCTGAGGACAATGGTGACAGGTCAAAGCGACTGCGGAGAGAGCCACGATTCACCACTTATTCAGAACTGAATGAGAGTTTGGAGCGAATCTACCAAGATACGCGAGAGCAAGTTCCCTACCGTAGGCCAATACGAAGGGATCCCACTGTTGACGAGAGGAAATCAGACAGATACTGCTTATTCCACGAACTGAATGGTCATAACACTAACGACTGTAGACATCTGAAGGATGAGGTGGAAGGGCACATCAGGAACGGTATGCTACTTCAGTATGTGAGGAGGCGAGCTCCAGCGGTGGAGCCAGAGCGACCACCGTCTACATCAGCCAGGGGTGCCACCGAGCCAGGACATCGTATGATTATCAATTAGTTAAAATAACGATGGACAAGTTGTAAACCTCTCACCAACACAAGTAAGTCATTTACACATGTGCGAGATCGCGAACGGTCCATAGGCATGTTGTGAATGACTACTAACCCTATCGTTGTGGGAGTTTACACTTTGACATCCTTGCTTTGCTTTTGTTTCATCTTGATTTAAATATTTGAACTTGACTTTGTTTAACATTTCTGCTAAAGACTTATTTCCAATGAAAAAATGCTACTTGTGATTTCATAACGGCTAAGCCACCTACACATGTACGGGATCACGAACGGTCCCTAGGCATGCTCTGAGATGGTGATAAACCGTTGCAAGAAACAATCCGGGGATTCACCCGAACGTGAAACCTGGTATTGATGATACTAAGTCCCTCCCCGGGCACACTCAATTCGCCTCGAATGGCACCTGACCACGAACGGTCACAATTCGCCTCGAACGGCATCCGACCGCGAACGGTCACAATTCGATCGCGAACGATCACACTTCGCCACGAACGGCACCCGACCTCGAACGGTCACCATTAGCCTCGAACGGCAAACGACCTCGAACGGTCACCGTTTGCCTCGAACGGCACCCGACCGCGAACGGTCACACTTCATCTAGTATAACATTCGATCACGAACGATCACACTCTGCCTCGTACGGCACTCGACCACGAACGGTCACAATTCACCTAATACGACATTCGATCATGAACGATCACATTTTTGCCTCGTACGGCACACGATCGCGAACGATCACATTCCTCTTTCCACGTCACCCGATCACGAACGATCACAACTCGCCTCAAACGGCACCCCTCACCTCAAATGGCTTGATCGCGAACGGTCGTCATTTGGGGCCATATAGAAATGCTAGATCGCGAACGGTCGAATTCCACCTCAAATGGCTTGATCGCGAACGGTCGTCATTTGAGGTCATATAAAACTATCAATTTATTTGCAGGGCAACAACAGGATATGAGCATCCAGCTTATGGCATTCCAAAACACACCTTCCTATCGCAAGGCATGTTTTGGGGGGCAAATGTTATCCCGCCTTTTGGCAAGGCCGTGACACCAAAAAGTCGACTGGAAAACTAAAGACAGTTCATCGTAAAAGATCGTTATACACTGTTCCACCATGGATATCAATGAATTTTGTCCGAGTCCGGATCAGGCTACAATTGATAAGACATGACAAGTAAAGCCATGCAAACCAACGTTCCAAGTTTGAAGTCAATCCGAGTTCGTACGCTCAAGATATCATCGATGCACGTTTGGGAAAAATGGCTCTAAGTTCGAACCCAACAGGATCGACTCCAACAGGTTCGAATCCATAGGTAAAGATACCCTTCGAATCCATCAAGACAAGCTCTGTTCGAATCCATAAGGAGTGACCTTGCTACGACTCCATCGAAAGAGCTATAGTTCGGATCCATCCTCATATATCTTGGTTCGAATCCAATCAAAGCCTCTCTTGCTTCGAATCCAGTAAGCGAGTCACGGTTCGAACCCAATGAACCATTCCCCTGCTTCGAGTCCATCAAAGAGAAGGTCTTCGAATTCATTCAACTACGAAGCCTTCGTATCGATTAAGTATAACCTACCTCGATCGATTCGAAGAGAACGTCCATTCGATCGATTCGATGGAGTCATACCTTCGAATCCACCCTGCTGAGGTAGCTTCGAATCGATCAACCATGATATACCATGATTGATTCGAACGAGCACATTTACGAAACCACCACCTCGAATCCACTAAGTCATAACAGCTGAAACCATGGATTCGACCCTGTCAACTCGGAGTGAAAAGAGGATCGATACGAGAAACACGTGCGCCACGTCACCAATGCACATGCACCTACCATCGATTCGAACGAATCAATTCGAACTAGATCGATTCGAACCAGGCTAGTCAACCAGAAATGCCACCTTGAATCGATCATAACTTGAGATCTACACATCCAAATGCTATGAAATTTTCACAGAAGCTTGAGCACATGATGAAGAATGTCCATGCCAAATTTCAGCTCGTTTGGATGATTTCTTGATCGATTCGAACCAAGGGTCGAATCGATCCCAAAGTGGGCCCGGATCTCCAGATTTCGGCCATGTGGGCCCCCTGACGTACCAGAACTGGTCTCCCCTCATTTTAGGCGAAATATCAGCCTCTACACCTATAAATAGAGCCCCTAGTCATTCAGAAAAGGGGTGGAAGAATTCTAAGTACTGAAGAGCGCCCAGATTCTGCCAGATTTACTCCAGAACACCACCACTACCTTAGATTGAGACTTAGAATATAATTTCAGTTGTACTACATTAGAAGAGATTGTAATCATCGAGTGAACATCAATAAAATCATCAACTTCAGAGTGGACGTAGTCAAGATCGCCGAACCACTATAAATCTCGTGTTTCTGTTCATTATTTCTGAATTGTGATACTCTGTTTGCCTAGATTTGAGATTTGTGTGTGAATATTGTTGATTTATATTCATATACTGGTGCTTTCACAACATTCGGGGTTTGTGACCAATTTTGGCACAAACATCTAGGCCTCCAATTTCCGGCGACATCAGATATATTTATATGATTAAGAAGCGGAAAGATAGCCCCTCCTTTGTGTTCCTCGAGTCGTACCACAAATGCCAGATTTTGACCGGAGCATGTAGAAAATTTGCCCTGTACAAACAGGAATGGTTCTTTGTGCGTTGCCCTCCTGGTTTCGCGAGGAGATGGGTTGAAGGCAGTAAGTCTTTTCCCTGAGTCGACATTCGCGCTCTATCGGAGCTATGCTTTTTCTAACTTCTTGTTTCATCTTTTTAGGTATCAACCCACGTCCTGAGGGCCGAGGATATTCTGAGACCGTCGAAGCCATTAGATCTCTTCCTGTCGAGGAACGGGACATCCAAACCCTCATTTCAAATGGGTCATTATCGAGATTCGGGCTGTTAGTAGGAGGTCACCGAATTAGCCTTCCTGAGGGCATCTCCATTCCCAAGCCCGCACCCAGTAAAGGGAAAAAACTAGCTGAATCGTCATCACGCCATACCCCTGATGTACAGGAAGGGGAGAAAATCAAAGAGAGTGAAGCTCCTGAGACACAAGGCGAGAATGTGGGTCCTACTCAGGACCCGCTGGTCGAAGTGCATGATATTGAAACGTCATCTTCCCCTTCGAAGGGGAAAAAGAAATTGACGTATAAGATACGGAAGGAGAAGGTTGGCGGAACTTCCAAAGTTACGCTCATCCCGCCAGAGAAAGAGGCTTCTTCACAGCACATGGAAAGTTCTTTAAAGGGTCTGTCGAACCTTACCATTCCCGACGATCTACTCAATTACGGTTTCGACGATCCAGAAGCCCTTAAGTTTCATTCGCCCACTAGAGGCGACACGGGAGTTCAAGCCCAGTCCAGGGAGATAACACTCCAATCAGTAAAGATAAAGGAACTGGTCCGTCGGGGGGAACACTAGGACACACACGCACACACGCACTTCACCATACACTTCAATTTTTTCCATTACCTCGATTTTTCCTAACTCGTTGTTATTTTTATTCTATGCAGGTGACATGGGGCGCTCCCACGGGTTCGATCGCCTCCACGGTTCTTCTGTATTTCACCATCCGGGACGGGATTTAGGCTCCGATAGACGTAGGGACAGAGACAATTACGAAGATCGAGACAACCGTCTCCGTGAGTTGTCTTATCGAAAGAAAACATACTCCCAGTCTTCATATTCTCGTGATCCCCCTCCTCAAACTGAGCCGGATAGAGAAAAACTTTCGCAGAAGGGGCCTTAACCCGATGTCTCCCGAGATCAACATTCCGGTTCATCCAACACACGGCAATCTCGGGAACATTGGAAGAGAACAGAACTTTCAAAGCCTCCTCCCCCTGTTACTGCGGCTGACCCAACAATAGCAGAGAAGATGGTCGATCTTAAGGCTAAATTTCCAAAAATCTGCTTTGACGGCCTGAAATTCCTCCCAGCTATTCACCACATTCCAGGGCACGTCAAACAAAGTGCCCTCGCATGCAACAACGACGTCTATGTTCAACATGACGCGTTCGCACATTTGGTTGAAAAAGTCTCGAAAGTATCCGTTGAGCGCCAACAGGAGATTGACCGTTTGAAGCTGGAAGCTATCCTCGACAAGGACATCATCAAGAGTCAAGATGAAGAGCTTGCTTCGTATAAGTCGAAACTTGAAGCTGCAGAGCAGAGTGCAAAAGACACTGCCGAGGCTGTCACTCGTCTTGAGGCGGCCCATAAAAAGGAACCCGATGAAGCAGTCCAGCGCAGTGGGGCCCTTGCCTTAGAAAAAGATTCTATCAAGAAAGAAAGGGACGCACTCGCCCTACAAGTCAGAGAGTTGAAAGAGCTATTCTCTAAGGAGAAAGAAGAGAAAATAGCCGCTCAAGAAGAGTCCCAACGATACTGCAACGAAATTGTTTCTACACGGCTCTTAAAAGCAAAGCTCGATGATGAGCTTGCTAAGGTTGAGATAATGAAAGACGAAGCCCGTGAGGAGGGCAAGAGAAAAGCTTCTGAGGGGATTGACTCTCGCCTTGAAGCAACTGCAGAGGCCGGTAGAGAAGAGGTCAAGTGCATGTTTGACCCGTTGATTGCCGAATACAGCGCCCGCGTCCTTATGCACCGCGACTTGACATTCCTAGGCGAGGGCTATCTTGAATCTCTAGCTGAGGCCTGGGAGGCTTTAATAAAGATCAGGAAGGTTGAGTCAGGCACTGAGGAGGTTGACGAGGAGGCTTTAGTGAGAGAGTTTCTCAGGGGGAATGAGTCATCGGATTTATCCGCAGCTATGGCTCTCTTTGGTAAAGGCTCTTCCCCGTCACAAAAGAAAGATGATGAAGTCGGTCCGTCTGGAACCAAGGCTGCAGCCCCTCCTCCTACTCAACCGGCCGATCGACCAGCACTTGACCCGTTTGAGCAGCATGCCGGCTATGATCCGGAAGACCCCGGTCTTGGCATTCACGTGTTGTCTCCTATTCTGGAGGGTGAAACTCCACGCACGCAAGAGACTGGTATAAAACTCTTCCTCTAGGAGTTCAAAGATCCATCGCTTTCTGCGATCGGTTATTGGTTCTAATGTTCGCTCTTTATGTTTTTATGCAGGCCGCTCTCATCCTGAACCAACTCCGAGGAGCGACGATGCCAAGGAGGAGGCTGGGAAAACAAGCGATGTCGCTCATGCGGGAGTAACTCCTAGCCCTGATGCTCAAGTGATCGGGGTGCTAGATGATGATAAGTTTGACACTTCATCTCCCGTTGAAGGGAGTGATGAAATCGAGATCACTGGCGCCTCCGAACATACTTCGAAGATGAGCATGAAGGAGCGACTCGCAGAAGAGAAGCAAAAGAAGGTCGAGATCAAGGTCGAGCCTCAAATACTGGAACTTACCGACCCGCTAAATAGGCCTCTGAAAATCATTCTCCCCGGCAAATCCAAACCGCTTGATGTTCCTTTTCCCACACTTGACTCCGCTTCCTTGGCAAGCAAAAAATCCAAGAGGAAGCGTGAGGGAGAGGAGTCATTTGAGAAAACAAAGGAAGACAAGAAGAAGAAGCCGAAGAAATAGCCGCTATACTCGTTCAACGAGATTTTGCTTAGGTCTTGTAACTACTCTTACTTCTTCGTTTTCGTAGTTCATGTAGATAGAATTTTTGACTCCAAGTTTTGGAGGAGTAGTTGTGTAACCCTATTTTGGATTATTGAATAAAGTTTAGTTTCTTTGTCACTTGGACGATTCTTTTGTTTTTTTAGCTTTCTGTATAACTGTGGTCGAAACTCGAGTTCTTATGAGTCGCATAATTTCCCAATCCATTCTTACATTGTTCGAACATTCTTTGGGTACTTAGAATTTTTCCTAATCCGCGCTCCGGGGATTTAGAGTAATTCGGTCCGCATTCAGGGGACTTGGAGATTCAAATCGTCTATACTCTAGTCCGCACTCCGGGGACTTAGAGTACTCCAGTCCGCACTCAGGGGACTCGGAAATTGAAGTCGTTTACACTCTAGTCCACGCTCAGGGGACTTAGAGTACTCTGGTCCGCACTCAGGGGACTCGGAGATTCAAATCGTCTATACTCTAGTCCGCACTTCGGGGACTTAGAGTACTCCGGTCCGCACTCAGGGGACTCGGAAATTGAAGTCGTTTACACTCTAGTCCGCGCTCCGGAGACTTAGAGTACTCCGGTCCGCACGCAGGGGACTCGGAGATTCGAGTCGTCTATACTCTATTCCGCGCTCCGGGGACTTAGAGTACTCCGGTCCGCACTCAGGGGGTTCGGAGATTGAAGTCGTTTATACTCTAGTCCGCGCTCCTGGGACTTAGAGTACTCCGGTCTGCTCTCAGGGGACTCGGAGATTGAAGTCATTTATACTCTATTCCACGCTCATGGGACTTAGAGTACTCCGGTCCGCTCTCAGGGGACTCGGAGATTCGAGTCGTTTATACTCTATTCCGCGCTCCGGGGACTTAGAGTACTCCGGTACGCTCTCAGGGGATTCGGAGATTGAAGTCGTTTATACTCTAGTCCGCGCTCAGGGGACTTAGAGTACTCCGGTCCGCTCTCAGGGGACTCGGAGATTCGAGTCGTTTATGCGAGTTCGTACATCATACGGAATAATGTAACTCCAGCGGTTCATCACTAGATTATAAGGTACAGAAACATTAATAATTCATGAAACAGACGGCTTCAAGCCTTTATTAATGAAACAAACTAAATTGTCCAATTACACACTAAAAAGGAAACTAAGAATCAGTGGAATAGAAGCATACAGTAAACAATTGTACCTAAAACAGGAAAGAAACAGGCTAAATGTAATAATGTCGCAAATGTTCACTGTTCCACGCTCGGGGGAGTGTCACGCCATCAACGGTCGCTAGCTTGAAAGTTCCCTCTCCAAGCTTCCGTTCAACGATATACGGACCTTCCCAGTTGGGATTCATACGTGATGGTACCGGGAAAACTCATTTCAAAACGAGATCACCCACATTAAAGATCCTTGGGTGGACTTTGTCGTCGTAGTATCGCTTGACTTGGTGCCTATGTGCTGCCGCCCTTAGTTCAGCCTCTTCACGTTTTTCGTCGATGCAGTCCAGTGATTCCAACAAGAGATCCTGATTCGTCCTAGGATCATAATATGTCACTCGATGCGATGGAACTTTGAGCTCCACGGGTATAACGGCTTCCGAGCCGTATGCCAATGCGAATGGAGTGTGGCTAGTCGCGGACTTGTGGGTAGTTCTATAAGCCCATAATGCTGTTGGGAGTTCATCTACCCACTTGCCTCCAGCTTTTTCCAAACGCTTCTTCAGTATGGACTTGATTATTTTGTTTACGGCCTCGACTTGTCCGTTAGCTTTCGGATGCGCAACGGCGGCGAACTTCTTCTCAACACCGTACTTTAAACAGAAATCTTTGAACTCTCTTCTTTCAAACTGCGTTCCGTTGTCCGTAATGATGGTTCGAGGGAGACCAAAGCGGCATATAATGTTTCGTACACGAAATTAATGACCTTCTTAGAAGTGATTGTGGCTAAAGGTTCTGCCTCGGCCCATTTTGTAAAATAGTCGACTGCAACTATCGCGTATTTTGCACCACCTTTGGATATAGGCAAAGAGCCGATTATGTCGATTCTCCAGATTGCAAATGGCCAGGGACTAACCATTTGTGTGAGTTCTATTGGTGGAGCTCTCGGGATTTTCGCATATCTTTGACACTTGTCACATTTTCTTGCGTAGTCTGCAACGTCCCGATTTACAGTTGGCCAATAGTATCCATAGCGGAGGATCTTTTTTGCTAGTGTCTGCCCCCAGTATGGTCGCCACATTCTCCTTCGTGAACCTCCTTCAAGACCCGCTTTGTCTCATCATGGGCAATGCATCGTAATAAGGGGACCGAGAACCCCTTCCGATACATTACTCCATCCTGCATCACATATCGTGCGGCTTTTCGAATGACCTGTCGTCTTTCGCTCCTTTTTTCTGGTAAAGTCCCGATCGTCAGGTATAGTTTGAATGGGGTTATCCATGACTCCCTCTCGATTCCTGTTTCCAACACAAAATCAACTTTCATCGCATCTATGCTTGGAGCATGCAAGGTTTCAACGGGAACCAATCCCATTTGCTGTGCGTCGCCAGTGCTTGCGAATTTAGCCAATGAGTCGGCTTCTTTGTTCTGTTCACGCGGGACATGCGAAATGTCATAATGTTCGAGGTTTGACAATAGTTCCTGAACCAGAACAAGGTACGGAGCAAGCTTCTGTCCCCTTGCTTGGTAGTCTCCTCGCACCTGGTACACCACCAGCTGTGAGTCACAAAAGATTTCAACTGATTTAACCCCAAGTTCTCCAACGAGTTTTAAGCCAGCAACCAGTGCTTCATATTCTGCTTCATTATTCGTAGCCGGGAAATTGAGCTTCAAAGCGTAACAAATCGATCGATTTTCGGGAGTTACGAGAACTACCCCAGCTCCGGAGCAGCGGTCGTTTGATGCCCCAGCGGTGTACAATTTCCATTCAATGGGGGGAATGACACTGTGACCGTCCGATTCGTCAGATACAGTAAACTCAGCGATGAAATCTGCTAATGCTTGCCCTTGTATGGCTCTTCGTGGCAGGTAGGTAATATCGAACTAACTCAACTCGATATTCCATTTAAACATCCTTCCAGAAAGTTCTGGTCGTTGGAGTACCTGTCGTAAGGGCTGATCGGTATAAACACTGACTGAGTGTGCTTGAAAGTATGGACGCAGCTTATGTGATGCAATCACCAAGCAATAGGCCAATTTCTCAATTTTAGGGTAATTTCTTTCTGCCCCCGTTAAACGTTTACTAACATAATACACCGGCTTTTGGACTCGGTCCTCCTCGCGGACTAAAGCCGCACTATAGCATGTGGGGACATGGCCAAGTATACATACAACATCTCGTGGTCTATTGGTTTCGACAGCACTGGAGGACTCTTCAGATGCCTTACCAGATCTCGGAATGCTTCCTCACAGTTGGATGTCCATTCGAAATTTCTCTTCCCTTTCTTTATTATATCGAAGAAGGGAATGCACTTATCTATGGCTCTGGATATAAACCGGCTCAGTGCAGCCACCTTTCCATTCAAGCTTTGCACCTGTTTTATAGTTCTGGGCACTTGCACATCTCGAATAGCTTGAATCTTTTCTGGGTTCGCTTCAATTCCCCTAGCATTAACAATGAATCCCAAAAACTTACCCGACGCAACGTCAAATGAACACTTCAGAGGATTGATCGTCATCCTGTAATATCTGAGTATATTGAACATCTCTGCTAAGTCTCGAATGTGGTCGTTTGACTGTCGTGACTTCACGAGCATGTCATCTACATAGACTTCCATCGTTCTACCAAGCTGGTCTTTGAACATTCGATTCACCAAACGCTGATAGGTTGCTCTTGCGTTTTTCAATCCGAAAGGCATTACTACATAGCAATATAGCCCAACGTCTGTGACGAAACTGGTGTGTTCTTTGTCCGGAATATGCATCGGGATTTGATTGTATCCCGAGTATGCATCCATGAATGATAACAACTCGTGTCCTGCAGTGGAGTCAACCAACTAATCAATCCTAGGCAATGGGAAACTGTCCTTGGGGCATGCTTTGTTCAAATCGGAATAGTCTACGCAAGTTCTCCATTTCTCGTTCGCCTTTTTCACCAGCACGGGGTTCGATACCCATTCAGGGTAGAGGGCGTCGCGGACGAACCCATTGGCTTTGAGTATGTCCACCTCCTCTCTGAGAGCAGCGGACCTCTCCAGGTCCATTCCTCTCCTCTTTTGTTTAACCGGGACGTACTTCGGGTCTATGTTCAACATATGACTCGCAATAGCAGGAGAAATCCCACACATATTAGAATGAGTCCAGGCGAAAACATCAAGATTCGCTCGGAGGAAATCACTAAGGTCTTCAGTCATTGCGGGGCCGAGTTGTGATCCGATCTTCAGTACTTGCGATGGATCGTCTCGGCTGACTGAAATGTCAATTGTCAATTCAACCGGCGCTGCTTTTTCTTCCCTGGGTTTCTCATCGTCGTCTCTCGGATCTATGTCTCTGAAGATCCGAGAATTATGCCCGAGCCAGGGCTCGGGAATTACTTGTCAATTATCAATATTATGGATGCGGACGGGATTGTCCGCAACCTTTCCTTTCTCCCTCCGATGGGCCTCTCGGAGCTCAGCCACATAACAGGCACGACCAGTCGCCCGATCGCCATGAATAACACCTACTCCTTTGTCAGTCGGAAACTTCAAAGTCAAGCACCGCGGGGCTAATGCTGCCCTAAACTCAGCTAGGGCCGGTCGACCCAAGAACACATTGTACGGAGAATCCACATCCAAAACTACGAAGGGTAGGATTCGCACCCTCCTACGCTCTCCTTGTCCCAGTTCAACTGGTAACCCAACATACCCCACTACATCGGTCGATGCGCCATTAAAGCCATGTATACGAGCTTTAGACGGTTTCAAATCCTTCGTTTCCATCTTCATCTGGTCATAAGCCTTCTTGAAGATGAACAGAACTTCCACAATCAATAAAAATTCTCTTCACATAAGCCGTCCCGATTGTCGCAGATATGACCATTGGGTCGATGGTAGGAGCCTCTACTTGGTCAGCATCTCTGCTCCTGAATACTATATCGTCTGTCATCATGCGCAGCTGTTTAGCAGGGGTCCCATCCTCTACGTTGGAACAACACTCGAAGTTTGTGTGCTTCAGGGAACTAGCATATCGCTCCATCTCTTGCCAGTTCTTATCCGCGGGGTGAGGCCCGCCAATGATCGTGTTTATGACCAGTCTGCCCACAGTCCGGGCAGGCTCCTCGGGATGACGCGGAGCTGGTGCACGACCTAGGTTGGATGTTCCCTGTCCTCCTTCCTGTGGATTCTTCACAAACTCCTGTAACTTCTTCTGCCTGATCAACTTCTCTATAGCGTCGTGTAGGTGTCTGCACCCTTCCGTATTGTGCCTATAAGTCTCATGGAAGCGGCAGTATTTCCCAGTCCGCTTTTGTTCTTCGGTTGACTCCTTTGGACATGGCTTTCTGTACTGAAAGGTATTGCAAGTTGATAGGTAAATGTTCTCAAGAGACGCATTCAGCGGGGTATACTCGTTGTAGGTTGGAATTCTCGGCTTCCACTTCCCCGCTTCTCTTTTCTTCCCTTGATTTCTTCCTCCGGATTCCTTAGGTTGCCCGGGCTTGTTCTGGACATTGACTTGAACTTTTCTCGAGTTGTCCCCGGACTGCTTCACAGCAATGTTGCTTTTTACGGACTCCTGGACAGGCCCCGGTGCCTTATCTCGCCTTACCCACCTGGCTTCCTCTCTTCTTATGAACTGATGTGCCTTTGAGTAAAAACGCTCTAGCGTAGTTGGAGGTTTTCCTGCCAGCCAGTCTCCAAACTCTAAATCCGGATCCACGCCTCGCATCACAGCCATAAGAATTGCATGATCATTGGGATTGCTGACTTCAGTTGCTGCAACATGGAATCTCTGCAAATACTCCTTCAATGATTCCCCAGGAGCCTGGATTACGCTTGATAGAGACATCACGTCCTTTGGACGAGTAGTATGTATCCTGAACTGTTCTATAAATTTCTTCGCCAACTCATCGAAACTGGATACGAACCGTGGAGGAAGTCGAGTGAACCACATGGTAGCGATCCCAGATAGAGTTATTGGAAAGCATCTACACTTGGTCGCATCATTTGCTCTAGCTGAATCCATCATCCATTTGTACCTCATGACATGCTGTCTAGGATCAGTCTTTCCTTCATATGCCGGGATAGTTGGCATACTAAACTTCCTGGGGTACGCTGCCTATAGAACAATGTCTGTGAACGGAGTATGACTTCTTGACATTCCCCAATCATCGTTTGATAAGCCTTGATTCTCTTTCATCAATTGCCTGATCATGGCTGTCAGGTCTGGTGTTTGTATGGAAGGTGGAAGGTTGGAGTCTATTCTACGTGATTGATCAGGCTGATGCCTCCTCTGCTGGCGATCTGCCAAATATGCATCTTGAGGTTCGACATCATTAGCATCTTGATGATCTGGGCCTCCAGCCTCCACCTGCACTCCAGCTCCTAAGTTTCCAGCTCCTGCTTGGTCACGGTCTCCAACTATTCGGACAGCAGCACCTACCTGCGTAGTTTCAGTCTTACGGCATCTACGCCGGGGAGGTTCATCGGACGAAGTTGAGCTGTCGGATGAAGAATAAGGAGCGGGATTGCCCCCAGCATTCTGATGCTGTTGTTGAGTGAGTTATGCCATGAGGTTGGCGTTGGCTTGCATCTGCTCTCCGAGTTGTCTCATGCTTTCCCTGAGTTCTCTCATCAAGTCGTTGAACTCTATTCTGGTGACAACCGGCATTTGGTCCTGGGCGGTAGTCCCTGCACCTAGCATTGCCTGCTGATTACTAGGCCCTGCTTGTTGTACGCTAGCAGTCTCGTGGGCGTCCGCATTGTGAGAGGCTGATCTGGTACGTGGTCTTGCCATTGTAGAGTTATTGGTATGAACTTTGAGTAGAATCAACGGACGTCCTATGAATGAATTGGATCTTCTTTGGGGGATTTATTCAATCCAGTAGCTTCAAAGCAGATCCTTGAGGTCTGAAAATTCAACTCTCAGTGAAAGCACCAAAGTGTTAGCACCAAAATTGGTCACTAACCTCGTTGAGAAAGATTGTGTGGAGAGATAAATGATGAAGGTAAATTTAAACAAGGAAGAATATGCTAAATTGAATGCAAAGACGAGAACACCAGATTTATAGTGGTTCGACGTAACTGCCTACGTCCACTTTGAGGTTAATCTTTATTGCTTTACTTGATAGCTGATTACAGATACAATCTGTTTGCCAACTACTTGAATACAATTGCTAAGTAAAGAGGATGAGTCTTGAAAGCGGCAGAGTCTCCCCAGTGTTCTCGAAAAAAGGTCCATTTCACTGTGCCCCTGCCTCTCTATTTATAGACAAAGATGGGTTGGACTTCCCTAGCGGGCCTGGCAGCCGAATGCCTTGGCCTAAATGGAGTGGTCACTGTATGCCAAACCGAAAGGCCGAACAGTCAGATGCTGAACCATCCTCTTCATGTCGAACGATGCGCTTGTTGTGTGGGAAGAGTAGGCCGAGTAACAGTTGAGGCCGGTCGTGCTGGGAAGAATGCCGAGCCATCTTTGACTGCCGAACGTCCTTGGTATGTCGAACGCCGAACGCCGAACTAGGTGTGAATGCTGAACGATCTTCTCATGCCGAACAGAAGTGAGGCCGAACACCATGAATGCCGTGGGAAGTATTTGTGCCGACCGATACCGGAGGCCGATCCAGTGTACTTGTGCTGAACGACTGGATGCCGAGCAGACCTTAGGCCGGACGATATTTTGGCCGAACACTGTCAAGGCCGAACCATGTCTTGGCCGAACGATATTTTATGACGGACAATTCTGCCATGCCAAACGTTCGTACATGCCGAACGTTGTACCATGCCGAACGTCTCTCGATGCCGAACGTTCTTTGATGCCGAGCGCTTCCGGGTTGTCGAGCGTATCATGACGCCGAATGCCATTTGGATGCCGAGCGCTTCTTGGATGCCGGTCGTAGCGAGACGCCGAATGAACCAGCTGAGCCGAACGACAGAGATGCCGAGTACTAAGTTGCCTGGTCACATCTCCAGGAAACGGGTATGTGCTCTTTTTTGGGTAGTACGTTTTCTACTTAAGCTTTAGGTAGTCTTTCATCTGCTGAGTTTAGTCAGTTAGCTCGCGACTCATCTTTTATTTTTACTGATATTGAGCTAGATCGGGAGTATATTAGATGTAAGGAATTAGAGAGGGCTAGTTCAGTTCATATATGAGGATCATGAGTTGGAATATTAGAGGTTTGAATGATTTAAACAAATCTGATAAGGTTAGAGTATTTTTTAAAGACTACTCTATAGATATTGCTTTACTTCAAGAAACTAAAATTGACTGTCCTGATGTTCGTTTCTTTAGAAGACTAGGTGGTTATCCCTTCATAAAATGGGTTTTTTTACCTTCCATTGGCTCTTCAGGGGGATTAATGATAGGTTGGTGAGATAGTTGTTTTAAATTACTTCAATGTATTGTTAAGCAACATTCTCTTCATGTTATTCTTATTAATCTTTCTGATAATTCTTTATTAAATATTTCTAATGTTTACGGGCCTAATTCTAAAATTAATCGGAGATTTTTATAGAATGAATGCCTAGAATTTAGATCCCTGGCCCCCGGTTCTTGGATTATGGGGGGTGATTTTAATGTTACGCGTTTCATAGGTGAGCGTTTTCCTAGGGAAGGGGATTACTCTGCTATGGAGGAATTCAATCAATTTATTTTTAACTCTAAATTGATTGAAATTCCTCTTTCTAATAGAGAGTTTTCTTGGAGTAACGCTAGAGAGTATCCTTCCATGGGTCTTCTAGATAGATTATTTGTTAGTGATGAAATTGAGGAAAAATTTCCAATCTGTAGAGTCAATGGCTTACCATATACCTTCTATGACCATTGTCTAATTATCCTTTCTTGCGAGTATCATAGAGTTATTATGAACAATTTTAAATTTGAAAAGATGTGGCTTTTGGAATCAAACTTTGTGAACTTAGTTATTTGTAAATGGAATTCTTTGAGTTTCCATAATTTCAGAAATAAGGAAAATTCTGCAAAAGCTTTTATTTCTAAACTTAGAGATCTTAGGATATTTCTCAAAAATTGGGACAAAAATGTATTTGGCAATTTAAAAATTAAAAAAGATAATATTCTTAATGAAATGCTTAAAATAAACAAGATAGAAGAACCTAGACCTCTAAATCTAGGTGAACGTAATGTTCTTTCTAATTTAAAAGATGATCTAAATTCTATTTTAGAAAAAGAGGAGGTGATGTGGAAGCAGCGATCCAGAATTCAATGGATCAACGAAGGCGACAATAATACCAATTTTTTTCATAATATTGCTAATGGTAGAAAATGTAGTAATACAATTAACTCTATATTTGTTAACAATATATAGTTAGTTGATCAAAGTGATCTCAACAAGGCTTTTACAGACTATTATAAGGATATTTTTTGTTCTAAAATCAAACATAGAATCAATGTTAGATGGACAGATCTGTATCCATCGGATTCTATTGTTGATTTATCAGAGTTAGATAAATCTTTTACAGAAGAGGAAATTAGGATAGCAATTAATGATATGCCAAGTGATAAATCTCTGGGACCTGATTGGTTTCCTATTTTATTTTATAAAACTTTTTGGGATGTTTTAAAATTTGACTTAGTTAATTTGTTTAATGATTTTTATAATGGTAATTTGCAATTAGGGAGATTTAATTTTGCAAATGTTATTTTGCTTCATAAAAAAGTAGGAGCTAATAACTTAAAAGATTTTAGACCTATTTCTTTGATTAACTATTCAGTAAAAATCATTTCTAAAGTTCTAGCTAATAGACTGAATTCAAGAATGAATGATTTAATTGATTGTTCACAATCGGCTTTTATTAAAGGGAGAAATATTACTGATGGAGTGGCTGTTGTTCAAGAATATATTAATTAATGTTGTAAGAACAACATAACCTGTGCGATTTTAAAACTTGACTTTGCTAAAGCTTTTGATTTAGTGGATTGGGATTTTCTTGTAGATATTTTACATGCTAGAGGTTTTGGAGACCCATTATCACCTTTGTTGTTTAACTTAGCCGCTGATGTTTTTGCTAAAATTATTAAAAGAGCAGTGGATAATGGATCTTTAGGAAGTGTTGGAAATGACATATCGCGTAATGGTATATTGGTTCTGCAATTTGCAGATGATACCTTACTTTTCTCTTCTCCTCTTCCTAGACACATTATTTCTCTCAAGTTTATTCTTTATAGTTTTGACCTTTTATCTGGTTTAAAAATAAATTTTGAAAAAAGTTCAGTTTTTTGTTTTAAATGATTTTGAAAAAGTTGAAAACTTAGTTGCTAATACTCTAAATTGCAAAATTATGAACTTTCCTTTTGACTACCTTGGTTTTGTGATTAGACCCACCAAACTCAAACATGATGATTGGATTATTATTATAGATAAAATTAAAAATAAGATTTCTAACTGGAATGGGAGAGTTTTATCTAGAGCGGGTAGGCTAGTTTTAATAAATTCGATTTTATCAGCTATTCCGATTTATTGGATGTCCATGCATCTGTTTCCGGATTGGGTTATTGATAAAATTGATAAAATTAGAAGAGATTTCTTATGGAGTGGGAAAAATTCTAATAATAATATAAAATGTCTAGTAAATTAGGAAACCGTATGTAAGGCTAAAAAGGAAGGTGGTTTAGGAGTTATTAATTTGCGTAATATGAATTTGTCTCTTTTAGGTAAATGGCTTTGGAAATTTAAAGATATAAATGATAACGCTATTTGGAAAGAGATCATTTCCAAATATTACTATAACGGTAATAGCAATTTATATCAAGTTGCTTATCCATATACCCATAATTTATCTAATTTTTGGAAAAACATTTTAAAATGTCATGAAATTTTTAACTTAGGAATTAATACGATAGTACATTCAGGTAATTGTACTTCCTTTTGGCACGACCGTTGGATTTCGATCTTGCCTCTAAAATTAGAATTTAAGGAGCTTTATGAAATTTGTAACTTTAAGTATGCTTTAATCAATGAAGTTTATTCTCCTGAAAATGATCCTCCTTGGAATTTCAGTTTTAACAGAATTTTAGTTGATTCAACCCTTAGGCATTTCTTTGCTTTATGCTAGATTAAATCTTTATAATATTGATAATGATAATGATTTTATTAGTTGGGAATGGAATAGGAGTAAGAAGTATACTCCTAATTCTTTCTACAGATTTATTAATTTTTCGGGTACTATAAACAACTCTTTTAAATATTTATGGAATTCTAATGCTCCTCCTAAGTCCAAAATTCACATGTGGTTAATAATTCATGGAAAACTTAATACAATAGAATTTTTAAAAATAAAAAACATTCAAAATGATAATAAATGTTATTTTTGTAATCTGCATCTTAAGAACATTAATCATTTATATTATGATTGTTTATATACTAATTACATCCTAATTAATTGTCTTAAAATTTTTAACTTTAATATAATATCTAAAATTTCGGATTGTGAATTCTATTGGAATAATTTTAGATTCAAATTCAAAAAGAATATTAGATTTTTACTAGACACTTTATTCATTATTATTAGTTGGTTTATTTGGTTTGAAAGAAATCAAAGAATTTTTAATAATAATAACAATCATTTAAACAAATTGATTTTTTCAATTTCTTCATTTTGCTTTAATTGGATTTCTAATCCCAAATATAAATTAGCTAAAATTATCCAATTCAAACGGTACCTTAACAAAGTTAATCATAATATTAACTTTTTTAAACACAACAATAAATTTTTTAACATTAATAATAGTATTATTAATCTTTTCTCAAATTTATATGATGATTTCACTTTTAATCATAACTTACTTATGATTAAAGATACATAAAATAGATCTATCTTAATTTTTGTACTAGTCTCTGTTTGGTTTTAGTTTACAGGTAATTCTTTTCTTTTGTTATTGTCCAGATAGTCTTATTTAGGTTATTATTTCCTTCCTTATAAATACATATATATGTATATTTATTATACAAATATACATGTATATATGTATCTTTACTAATTTTTCCCTTAGTCATGTTTCAGATACAGGTATGGGAGATAGGATATCAAGTTCATTTTGCAAGTACTCTTGTTTTCAGATTGCTGGATATCAGATTATAGAGAGGTCATCAGAGCAGAGTTTCTTCATCCAGGACTACTAGCAGTTATCTCTTCAGATATAGGATACTGCTATCTTCATTATGGAGTACTTTTATCAGAAGGATCTATTCTTTAGTTTGGCACTTCTTCGTCTTGTTCAGAGCCTTCAGAGTGGTCTCTCTCTTCAGTAGATCCTCTTCAGAGCAGATGCTTATTCACCCCTTCTGATTCAGATGTTTTGGAGCTTCCTTATTAGTGTGTGTCGTCATCCAGTAGTCTTTGTTTTTCTTTAGTTTTTTAGGTACTTCTAACACCTCAATATCGGGCGGTGGCCTTGCCGGAGTTCAATATTGGGATGTGATGAGTGGTGGCCTTGCCAGAACTCATCTTAGGAGTACCTGAGATTTGATACATGTATTTTGTTTTTGTTACCTGTTAGGCATGTTGGCAGCACCTTACTTACGTGATATATACATTCACATGTGTGCTCTCCTCTATTCGTAGAGGATCACACATTTTTCTCAAAAAAAATTCCAACCCTAGTTTCGACTCTCGAGCTCGTCTTCACTGTCGAATACCAGAACAAGGCCGCAACTCACCAAAACTTATACCAGATTGAAGAGAATGCCAAAACTAGATTTTAGAAACAAGTTTGGGATTTTTTAATCAAGTATTTTGTGAGATTTTGATTTTTAAATCCACCATTTTTTTCTTTTGAATGTCTGCTTACGTGCTGTTTAAATAGAGAGGGAAAGGACGAGATGAAAGATAAGAAGGTGGCGTGTAGGGTGTTGTCTACAGTGTTTTTAAATGGAGGAAAGCAGCTGATGGGAATATGGTCAATTCAATACATACATACATACATACATATATATATATATATATATATATATATATATTATTTAAATTTTCAAATGATCTCAATTACGTAACTTAAAATTTCGAACCCCTATGGAGGCTTATCGTTGGGCGTTTATAACGTTATATCCCTATTTTGAACGCAATGGAAAAGGTTTCGAGTCTTAATTCGATCGTATGGAGAAGATAGCTTTTCGAACCCAATTATTATATTGAATTTTCAATATTAATTTCAGCGCGTTTCTATCCCATACAACCAAACGGTAGCTTCGAATGGTACGAGATTTGAAATTCGATAATAATACACTATTATGGATCCAATGGAACTGGTTTTGTCAAAATCTGAGACTGTGCCTCGGAAGGCTATTTTTATATGTTAATTCAAACGAGATATTTTTAAAATCGAGCAAATCACTTTTAAGTCAAATTTTTTTTTTATTATCTTCATTCTTATAAATGAAAATTAAACAAGCTTTGAAATTATTTTTATCAAGCTTAAAACCCAAGATTCAATTATTTAAGTAAATTCCAATTATTAAATTATCAAATAAATCATTATATTTGAAATTTAAGTTAAAAATTACTTTTAAATATCAAAATCAATTAAATATTCCAATTTCAAATAACCTATAATTCTGGGTCGTTACATTATGAAGGAGTGTTCAGACTCAAACTTCATAAGTAATATTGAGTATAATATGTCAATAATAAATTCAAGTTAAGAATATTTAAGTTGGAAATGTTTCAAATGAAAGACTCTGGTTGATTTGAAAAAGGCTAATTATATTGCCTTTTAATAATACTGTAATAATACGCAATATATATATATATATAATTTTAAATGCACAAATTTATAACCACGCCAAGGATGATTCTAACTATTGGGAATCCCATAACATTGTTATATGGTAGCAATGTCACGATGTGATTAATAACATAACTTAGAGCTCATTAGAAGTTGAGAGACATACTCTGAATTGTTTCATATGATAAAGATAGTTTATCAACGTTGGAAAAAGTTAATCGACAGAGTAGATAATTGAAACATAATAACGTACCCGTTCACTAAGGGACTGACCCAATTGGTTTTGAGGAAACCGATTAGAGAAGTTGGAATAAGATTCCATAATTAACCCCAAGTGCAGGTGGGAGATTGATAGCATTATGGGTATGCCCTAGCTGCAATTATGTAATTTGTTACATATATCTAACTTGATAACCAACTTTGTTCAAAATAAAAGGTGTTTTCTTTCTATTATACACTTGATATAATGTGTTATGTTAATTGATTAATTTAATTAAAAGTATATTTAATAGCATATCCATAAATGATATGTTTTGTGATAGTATTTACAAAGTATTGGAACCATGGGTAATCAATACATCCATTGACACTAGAGTATGTAATGCTCTTCAAGTGTTGGGCAGTGTATTACTTATGACTGTTGGGGGCACCAAGGGGTTACGTACTGATAGTTATTGGATAACTATGGAATGACTCACTCGATAGTTTTCTGTTGGTTAATATAACTAAGGTCAAGCAGAAAATATCGACGTGCCTAATTTACACAGTTCTCTCGACTTGAGAATACATGTTAATCTTCAATGTGGAAGCTCCACTTTGATTATAGTTAAATCATGGCATGACATCTATTGAATGACTATAGTTATGTCAAGTGAAAGCATTGGAAGTGAAACACTATTCAAGAGAGGATTCGTCTCCTCAGTTATATGAGGTTAGTATCACAATCAATTGATATCGACTCAAAGTCAAAGTCTCTAACCAGGCCTATTCGATTAATAATAATTATTATTTATTAGCGTCAAAATTGGCCACCAAGACCCAATAATGTAAAAGTACCAATACCCAATCCGATCACAGAAATATAAAGAGAAATAAATGAAGAACAAATTAAAATAATCAGGAAGCAAGTAAAAAGAGACAAGATTTATAGTGGTTCGGCTAACTTCGACCTACATCCACTCCTAAAAAATCCTTTTTATTATACTGAAGTTTATTTACAATTACAATTCGAAATTCAAGAATAAAATTAGCAGAGTTGTAACACCCCTAATTTTTAATAACATTATTCAGGAGATTTAATTAGATAAATTAAATAGAATAATGTAAATAATTAGAGTGATAAGGGGATTGAGATTTGAATAAATAATAAGGAGGTCGTGTTTAACAAAATTAAATAGGCTTAAGAATGGTTTTAGGTTAATTTTACATAAGGGTATATTGGAAATAGCTGTACATAACCCCTCACCCTTATATATTATCGTCACTTATACCATTCACGTTTATTTCTCATTTTCACAAAACTTAAAAACGTAAGAGAAGAAGAGTCGGCCAATGCTAGGATAAGAGAAAATTCAAATCAATGCTAAGAAATTAAAGCAAAGGGAAATAGATCTTAATCTCAATCCAATCTCCTTGTCCTAATCAAGGTGAATAATAATTCATACCATCTCTATTTTGTTATATGATCATATGTTTTTGAATTTAAGATTAAATTCGTTTTTATAATGAATTGAATGATGACATGCTTGAATTATAATTTGTTTGATTTAAACAAAATTGATTAAATAAGGATTTATACGGTTCTAAGGAAAAACCGATTGTAAATGATGTTTGAATGCCATGGAAAAAATTTATGTTATGTAAAACATGATTTTGGAGTTGAGTTTTAATTTTGATAATTTTCCAAGCCATGGAAAGATTATTATGAATTTTCAAAGGAAAATATGGTTAATTGGGTTTAGAAATTTATTTCATAAATTATATTGAGAATTTGAGTCTGAAATTTAGATATGTTAGATAACATGATGAAAATGGATTTTTGTAATATTTGGGGATTTTTCCTTATTGATTTACTATATTAAATTGTTTTAGAAGAAAGGACTTATTTGCATTATTGTTTTTGGCTTAATTGAAGGGCTTATTTGTTAAATTAATCTTGATTTAGATCTGGAATTAAGCGGCGGTTATTTTTGTAAAGAATTTGAAAAGTTGGGGCAACCAATCATATGCTTACACATAGGCAAGTTAGTTAGAAAGTGTTTGCTTTAATTGGCATTAAAACAGATTTACCCAGAAAAGTAGGTTCCGCCTCTTTCAGAAGTGCCTTTTGACTCCAATGCTTCCGCTACAACTCAGTCAAAACCCACCTAGGTTGAAACTAATACACATGATATCAATGATATTAGTACGATGTGGATTGGAGAAAGCGGAAGGCATTGTTTCAAAAGCATTGCTTCCGATGGGGTCGATACCTTTGCTTTGTTTTAAAATGTTAAGCGTCTGCCTTTGTTTTACTAAAGTTTTCAAAGGAGTCGAAACATGTGTTGTCGAAAGATATTTTCTAAATAGCTTTTGAAGAAGGTTGCCGTCTTTCATTTTTTAAGTATAAGCTTTCGAATGAGTTCTTTGTTTATAAAACAGTGCTTTCGAAAATGGTGGTTCCGACCTAGTCAAAGCCCTGCTGCCTTTCTTTTGACTTTCGAGTGTATTGAAGTCATCAATGCTTTTGAAGGGTAGCCTTTGTTTTAAACTTGTACTAAGCCACTTCCTAAATGCTTTCGAAAGGGTTCAAGGGTTCCGAAGGCAATGGCTTCGAAAGGGGGTTTGGATGCTATCCTTCAATGTTTTACTTAAAGGTTTTGAAGCATTCGAAAGGATGGTGCCGACGCCATCAAGCTTTCCCCATACAATTTTATATGATGATTTAAGGTTTCAAAAGGGATACTTTCGTATATATTCACTTTGACCCAAAAGATGTTTTAAAGCAAAACCCAATGGTTTCAAAAGGGGTACTTTCATTGGTTTCGGAGCTATGATCTAAGAACTATTAAGTAATGTTTTGATACTTTTGAAAGGTATATTTTGGCTTCGAAAGAGATGATTTAAAGAGCTTCGAAAGGTATATATGTAAGTTTTGAAAAGAAGTTTTCTATGCTTTCGAAGGAGGTTATCCAGGGGTTTCGAAAGTGATGTTTTAAGGTTTCGATAGCCTTAGTTTTCAAAACATATAACCCAATCTCATTTTTAAAGAAGACTATGGCATAAATAAAGAATTTTGAAATGGAGTTTTTGAAGGAGTTTTCCTTGATTAATGGGTTAAAGGGATTAACCAAGTTTTATATAAAATGATTTCAAGGATATTAAACCACAGTGGTTGGTAATATTATGTTTGCTTCTTCAGATATGTATTTGAATATATTCGTATTATAATGAATCCATAACGGTGCCTTAGGGAAGGGCAGAATAACCAGTAGGTTGACCCAGTAGTGAATATAAATTAAATTAACTCCTGAATGAGTAGAATTGCATCCAGGAGGTCAGGAAGACCAGAGTATAGGATGCTAAAATAGTAAAAGAAGATATTGGCATGGGCCAATAAGTTAACAGTAAGCCTATGAAAACTGTGTATATGAAAAGATATTGGCAGGGGCCAATAGGTTCATAGTAAGCCCATGAAAACTATGTGTATGAAAAGATATTGGAAGGGGCCAATAGGTTCACAGTAAGCCCATGAAAACTGTGTATATGAAAATATATTGGCTAATAGGTTCATAGTAAGCCCATGAAAACTATGTATAAATGAAGATGTCAGTAAGACAGGTTCATAGTTAGCCCATGAAAACTATGATTTGATATTGGCAGGGGCCAATAGGTTTGTGGTGAACCTATGAAAACTAAATCCAGATTAAAAAATTGACAGTTGTCAATAGGTTCCTAGTCAACCCATAAAAACTAGGATAAGTGAAAAGATATTGGAGTTACCAATAGGTTCAGAGAGAACCTATGAAATAGTAAAGATATTGGCAAGGGCCAATATGTTCTTAGTGATCCCATGAAAACTATGAAACTGGACAGGGAGTCCATAAACATTAAACAGGTTATTAGTAAGCCCATGAAAACTATTAGGTTAATAGTAACCCTAGAAACTATAACTGAGAAAGATAGTCAAAATGAATAGGGATGGGTAATCCAGAATTGATGTACCTTTTTTGCATATCATCGTATTGTTTTGAATTGTTTTAACCATTGTGGATGCAGAAGCACAGTATATGGTTTTATAAAGGTTTTAGGATACTAGTGAGGGGAAAACACGTTCCGCTAAGCGGCATGGTCTCACTAGATACCTGTCTACTTTGAGTCGCATAACTGTAATGATCAATACTATGAATAAACCACATGATTTAATTAATTTATAAATTATTGTAAATCAATTAAATTAATTGATATTTATGAAATATTAATTATTAAACTTCATTTTTTTGTTTGAATACCATTACCATAAAATGAAGTGTGGTTATAAAAGTTATAAATGCGGCATTGATATTCGATATTAATAAAATATTTAGATTGGATTTAAATAGATTAATTGCTAAGTGGTTTTAGGAATTTTTTTAGGCCCACATAGATGATGAAAAAGGGGAGAGTTTTCAAATGTGATTTGAAAATCCAAAGGAGGGATTAAAAGAAAAAAATAAATCTCCTCATTTTGACAAATTTTGTCCTTTTCTCTTTATGTCTATTTCTTCGAACGTAAATATGAAGAGGAGGGAAAAAGGTTTGATTGGATTTAATTAGGAAATAAATAAGGAGGTTTCAAAAAGGGAAAATTGAAAGGTCTTAATGTTTCCTTTAAAACATATCCTCTCTTATTCAATTCATCATTATTCTTTTCCTGACAAAATACATTTTATCTTCTTTCTCTTGTTTTACTCTCCCTTAATGGGCTCCATGAAAAATATTCCCTAAAACAAATTCAAAAAAATAAAAAATTCAAGGTGGTTCCTGTCTCTAGATTCATGCGAAATCTAGAGGCTGATTCAAGCGAATTGGGGTTTTATTCATCATTCAAGGTGCAAATTATTGGCTTCATTTTTGGTGATTCTAATTTTCTTTATTTGTATACTCATTATGTTGAAATGGTTTAGATTTCATTTAGGTTATATCTCTTCTATGTTGTGTGTTCATCTTGTAATATAACTCAGATCCCTTTTTTGTTCACCTCAATTAATTATATGTTCATCATATAGATACAATTTGGATCTCTCCTTATTTACATGAGCATTGGCTATATGTTTATTATGCAAATACTTTATCTCTTTAATTGCTTGTCCTTTTTGTATAGTTAGATCTGAATTATCATACAAGGAATTTGTATATGCCCAAGTTTTCGATTTTTTGTCGTTGTTTTGAAATGTGAAATTATTTTATTATGTTGTATATAAAATTTTGTAACATTTGTATACATAAATGTTAATAAACTATATTTGTTGGTTATATAAAATTACATTAAAAATTGATTTCCAATGTTGCATAATTAATTTCCAAATGATTTCTTTTGGTTGTTTTATTCATAAAAGCAAAAGTTTTCATTTCCTCTAGAATTCATAAGTGGTCATTTATGCAAAGTTACAAACTTTTATTTCCTACATAAGCTAAATGATTGAATTATATTTGTTAGCATTAAACTTAAACATATATGGTAATTAAATTGCAATCTTCATATTTGTGTGTGTGTGTTATTTTAAACTTAATACATAACTTACAATTATCTATACATATTGATATACATGTGTTTATGCCATTTTAACTTAAATCAAAATGGATTTTTGAATCAAATTGTAGAATTTCATCTCAAACTCCTCGTTAATTGAAACCATTGTTATAATTGTTAACTCTTATTTTAACAAACTTATATATACACAAAAACTTATTTTAACATGTATATATGTAAACTTATCAGTTATTATACATGTATATTTTATTACTTAAAAAAACTTGGACAACAAAGGCATATGCAAATTTAGTTGTAAATGCCATTTAATATGTCATTCAATCTAATTAATGAGAGAGAAAAACGATGTGACGACCCCGAATTTTTAACGTTTCGAATGGAAATATTTAATTTTTTAAAATATTCAGATTTGATAAATAATAAGAAAATCAATTTTTATTAAAACGACTTGATATTTATTGATGTATTTTAATTTTTATTTATAGAATCTTTTCATAAGTTTTAATTTGGAAAATATTTAAATTATTTTTTGACTTATTTTTCGGCAAATGATGATATTTGTGAAATTTTACATAATAAAATAACCAATGTATTTTACTATTGTTTTGGGATTATATCGCATTTTTGTACACAGTCGTAATTTTGTTTTGTCATTCAGGGTTCATACGTGAACGAAACGCTGTGTAGTGAGATGCCAGAAATTGCAAAATAAACATACCTCTACATTTAGAATATTCAACAACTTGACTTTTCCTTCTTCTTTTTAACTTCCCTCCTCTTTTATAGTAAAGTAAATAAATGACCACCATCTTCAAAATTAAAAATCAAATAATACACTAAACAGAAAAATATGAAATTGGGTTCTTTTGGCTCGTATAAGTGTGAGGTTCTAATCTATGTAGGGTTTGTGATGTTCGACGAAGGGTTGGGTGCTCGATGTTTGCACGGTAAACTAGGTTAGAGATTTGCTTTGGTTTAGGGGACGATTAGCGAAATGGAGGATACCATCGCATTTGTCGCGCAAAGAAGAAGTGGTGGTGGTGATTTGAGGTGGTGTGATCGTGGCTAGGGGGTCGTGATGTTTTCCTGTAGCAGTTAGAAACCCTATTGTCGCATTTTTGAGGAGGGCGTGGAGTTGGAGATGGCGGTGTCGAGGAGGTGGAGATTTTGATGTGGAGTTCGATGGCACGAACGGATCTTGGTTTCGTCAAGAGGTAATGGAGACTTGGCATGTGTGCACGCGACATTGGTGTGCATCGTCATGTGTAGGTCTTGATCGAGAAAGAAGAGGGAATCGTAATTTATAAGGGTAATTAGTAGTTAAATTTGTAATTAGTTTAATTAAATAATAATTTAATCTCAAAATATTATAAAATGAATATCTCTCTCGTACATGGTCCAATCGAGACGTGATCTTTCGGGTTGCACTTATAGGAGCAATATCTACGCATTAGAATTGCTTTTGTCAAATTTGGAGCAAGTAGAATTTTGAGCTAGATCAAACTAGAACGATTAAGCGTCCGTTGGAATTCGGGTGAGTTAACTCACCTTTAAATGAATACTATATGATATATAGCAAATATAAATTATGGTTTTTGTGTTTGATTGATTTATTGGTTTGTTTTGCTTGAATTTCCTCTTTGAAAAGCGAACAACATGTAAAATGAAATATATGGAATTTTGTAGAGAAATTCGGATTTCTCGTCATTGTGATTTTTAATTTTAGTTATGTACATGTAGATTTTAATCCCATTTATACTTATGTTATAAGTTGTTGAACTCTAAAAGTTTGGTGGTTGGCCATATTGGGCATGGCATTGATATATGTTAAAAGTTGAACATTTTTGGCCACAAAGGTAGTAATAGAACTGGTTAAGTGCTATAGTAGATATTGGCCTCATTATAGTATTTTGGAAATACTATTATTTGTTGTTTTGATTTGAGAATGGTTTTGGTTTTGAGAATGATTTTAAATGTGATATTTGGAATTTTCTTTCACTATTTTATTTAAAAATAGTTTTTGTACTTTTCTATTTTTCTCCAACTTTTTGGAAATGTTTTAAAAAGTATTTCAAGAAGTATTTATTTTTATAGAAAATTTATTATAATAATGAAAGTTTATTTTAAAGGAAATAAAGGGGAATTTATCTTTTAAATTAAAGTGATTTTTTATAAAAAGGAGATAGAAATATTTTGGAATAAATAGTTATGAAACGTTTTATATAAAATGTTGTATAAAAAGGATAGATTTACAGATGGTATTTTATAAATAAAAGAGATATTTATAAACGGTATTTTATAAATAAAAGAATAAATTTACAAATGGTATTTCATAAAAAGGAAAATGATATCTTTTTTATAATTTGAAATAGTAAATCATTTGTGGATTTATAGTCATATATGGAATGATGGTTTTATGGAAAGTATTTGGTTTTATTTCAAAACTGAAAATATGTGATAAATTTGGAGTTTTATAAATAGAAATGTATTAAAAGGATTCTATAAATATGAAAGAAACTTTTAAGAAGGATTTTATAAATATGAAAGGAGATTTATAAAGGAGATTTATAAATGAAATTTTATAAAGGAGATTTATAAATGAAGTTTTGTAAAGGAATTTATAAATGATATTTTATAAAGGAGATTTATAAAAGAAGTTATATAAGGAGATTTCCAAAACGAGTTTGTAAATATAAAAGAGATATATAAAAAAGAACTTATAAAAGAACATGAGATTGATTTCTATAAACGATCATTTTAAAATTAAGGTGTTATGGAAAGTATTCAATTCATACTTAATACCAGATTCCAAGTATGAAAACTCGTCTCTATCTTGAGAATTAAGAATGTGCGTCGACGCAAGGATAGTTTTTTAACTTGCTCGATTTCATTGTTAATCGAAGGATAATACTGTTTGAAATCGAAAAGTGATGTTAAGTATATTTGGTCTAATTTTTATACGATCCGTTTACTTACACCAAAAGTATTTTGGAATTATTGCTACTAATGTTGTTAAATAACATTTGTTTTAACCTAATTAAGTATGGTTTTAGAAATGAAATCTTCTTAAGATTTGTGAATATACTTATACCGTTGAGAAAAATATATGGGTACATTTTCTAAATATTGGAAATGTAGTGTTTTATGAATATACTTATACTATTAATATAAGTATATGGAAAAGATTTCTATGTTTGAAAGTGAAATGTTTTGTGAGTATACTTATACAGTTGAGATAAGTATATTAATATTTTTCAAGTATTGAAAAGAGGAGAGAGGGTTTGTGAATATAACTTTGTAAAAGTATTTAATACAAGAATTTAAAAGTATTTTAATTAATGAAAGGATTAATTAAAGAGGTTTAGTGGTTGCTTATGTACTTAACCATGCTTGGTTTCCATGTGAAATTAAATCTCTCATTTGATTGTTTGTTTATTTGATAGTTAAATAACTGACTATTAAATCTTGGCTAATTTTAAAATTATCGTTGTCAGTTCGGAGAGACCGGGATCAAATATATTATCCGAAAACCAATTCGAACCGATATAAGCATTCGAATTGAAGACATCTTGAAGGTAATAGAATCGAAGAAGGAGTTCTTTGAAGTGCAAGGGCTACTAACTACTAATCCTGAGGATGTAGTAGAATAGTGCCTTCAGTTTGTTCATATCCCGAACAACTTATATGGATGAATGCTGGCATTGCATTACTGCCTAGAGGGTAGTGTTAGTATTCCATGTGGGGTTTGCTAAAAAGGTAAAACGTCGCCTTGAGCCTCACATCCGATAATGACTAAAAATAGGGGATATGCAGCAAGGCTATGTTTTTCGCTACCATTAGGGGATGGTCATCACCCGATCTAGATCGCTATTGATCCATTTATGTATGCTAGTGATTCGGTACGGTTGCTGGCCGGCAACTGAGGTGATGACATATTCAGTACTATCCAGTAAGGGGTAGGCCGGTTTTGTATTGGTGGGGGTCCATGTGTGGTCCTTGATATATTTTTCTAGAGTGTACTTTGGCAGACGGTATCCTAATAGCCTTTTCATAGTATGGAATGTATTCTCCAATAAGTAACTTACAGACTTAGTTGTGCCCAAATATGTTGGAACGTGAGATACAAACATTCCAGCTATGTTATATATTTATTTTAAACCCTAGACATTATTATAATATAATTGGATTTTCTATTTGAAATGGTTTAGTTATCGAAAGGTAAAATCCGTCCGTGTTTATGTGCAGTGTGGTCTTACGAGACACCTTTATTTTGAAAATTTTATAACATTAAAATCCATTTGGTTTGTGTTTCTCACGCTGGTTTACCAAACTGATCCCGATGTTATTTTCTTATAATGTCCGGGTCAGCCCAAGCATATTTCCAGATTTAGTTATGGATGATTTGGAGCTTCAGAAGACAAGTTGAACGCCTCCAAGACGTATTGACGTATTTTATTTCTACTGCTTTTGTTGTTTGTAATTATCAGCATTTATGAGGATGGATTGTTATAATTGTCTAGGCCGATGATAGATAGTTACCTTGAACGATGCATGTATATTACAGTTTTCTTTTATAAAGATCTGTTGAATATTATATACTATTCATCACGACGTGAGATTATGTTCTGTCTTTTCTTTCTTTAATCCCAACAATCTTTCTTTCCGGCCCTTAGATGCTCAGCATGTGGATACCATAGATGTATTAACCTCGACTTTTGAGAGTCGAAAAGGCGGGTCGTTACAAACGAAAGGGTTTCTCTCTTTACATCTATAGCCTCATCTTTCCTTAATCAATTATACATATCAAGAGAAAGGAAAAAAGGTTTCCTTCTCTACAAATTTCTTATGCTTAATTACACAATAAACACTACCTGTATGCTACACTTATATTTCACAACATGAATGTATTAGATATATTCATTGTTAGTCCATGAGATAATGGTTTTGATGACAACAACCTTAAAATAGATTATAAAATATAAATACTAACATTACAAGTTTAGATATATATGTATATGCAGGATCTAACCATGCAGGTATCAAGAATGAAGACTGAATAGTATAAAGATTCAAGATATAGAGATAGAAGACTCATGAGTATCAAGATTATCAAGAGTTCAAGATTTCAAGGTTAAGTTTGTTTTATTAGGAATATTTGTTAAAACTCGTAGAAAAGCATTGGCATCTTAATATCCAATTTATTCGTGGAATGGAATCCACTTCGAGCCCGTTAAAGGGATGGAACCCTAAGTAGGATGGAACCTACGAAAATCTAGTGGGACATTGTTTTGTATCCACTAATCTTAATTCAAATGATTTTTCAAAATTATCTTGTTTTCGAAATGATTTCCAAACTTTCCTTTTAAAAAGATTCAAAACCCTCGATTCCGATTTTAAATAATTTTAGCCTCAAAACATCTTTATTTTCAGAGTCAAAATTACTCCTGATTTTAAACTGTCTTTTCAAATAATATATTTAACTTTTAAATTATTTACTTTGATTTAAATTATAGTTAAAATTATATATATATATATTGTTCTTTATATTTACTTATGAATTTCAACTATATTCAAGTATATTTATAAAGTTTTAAATAGTTTTTATATAAGATAATATTATTTTTATAAAAATTCAAAACATCAAATTTGGCTGAGGGATGTCGACATGCCCATAGGCACCATGTCGACATGGTGACAGTTTAATTCAAATTTCAAATTTCAAAAGAAGTGTCTATTCGCTATAACTCTTCATGAATGGTCATGGTTGTTGTTCTTCTATAAATAGGGGTCAGTTTCAACGAATTTTTATACATATTTTATGGTTTTTCACTTCTCTTCTTCTTCCACATTTCTTAATACAAAATCATACCATTACTCTGTCGAAATCAACATCGAATCATACTCGATTACTTCTAGTGTGATTCTCCATCACTATCTCTACAAGGTTCTCAGTGCTATTCAGAGTAATAGACTTCTTTGTAATCTATCTAGCGAGAAAAGGTGTGATTGTAGCCTTGGAAATCAATCAAGTGAGAAAAGGTGTGATTGTAGCCTTGGAAATCAATTGGGTGAACTTGTTGCCTCGGAAATCAAGTATCTCTACCCAGAGGATTGTTATTCTGGAGGGTGTACCTTGTAGCCTTGAAACCGAGGGTTTTATTTGTAAGAATTGTTTTTGAAAGGAAATCCGTACTTGTGTTGTGGGACTGGATGTAGGGTAACTCCGAACCAGTATAAAATTCGGTGTGTTTTTTCCTTTACTGCTTTTACTTTATATTTGCTTCTGTGTTTGATTCTGTGTTCATATCTATGTCTGATTAGTGTATACATTGTTAACAAATTAAGATAAACTCAAAAAGATTAACAAATTTCTTAAAACACTATTCACCCCCCCTCTAGTGTTAATTCTAGCCTTAAGATCCTTAATCCGTATTTCTCACATTCATTACATTGCACACATATTTAAATTAAATTTAATACTTTAGGTATAAATCTAAATAAAATAAAGATCTTATTTAAAAGAAAATTTAGAAAAGTTCTAAATATATTTAGACTTCGTAGGCCCAATATAGATCTAAAATGACAATTTTTTTGAAATTAACTCATTCCACCCGCATTCGGACTGTTACAGTTCCAACACAAACATACACAACAATTGTAAGTACAATACACAAATTGTTTAGATTACTATATTCTTTAGATACATGTATACGTATACTTGCCCATACTTATATACATACACGTATATTTAAATATTATTGAATCAAATCTTACTATTATTTACTAAATCTTTTCAATAAAAGTTTAATATGATTTCATACTGTTTTATAAAATCTTACAACTATATTATTAACTTATAAATCATTTTTTAGCTTTTAAATACTTAATTGCTTCATTAAAATTAAGTATACATCATATTACTATTTTATAAAATCTCGTTTTCATTTTATAAAAATTTGTACTTCATTTGCAAAATCATATAACCATTTTATAAGTACTAATTAACTTCATTAATCCTCTAATCACTTTAATAAAAAGTGTAGAGCTCAAACCATTTGAATTAGTTTTATTATTACTAACTAATGATATGCACATAATTATATCATCTAATTAGTCTCTAAACTATCACAACGTCACATATAATCATTTAATTGACCCAAAACCAAATTCTTAGCTTACTAACTATTTCAAAAATAGTTACTAAGGTCTTAAACCAAATATAAGCATGTCTATAACATGAATACAAGCCTAAATCATCACATAACGTTCTCTAAATCATTACATATAATTCTATAACCACATAAACACACATATATGAAGTACAACATGTAAATAGTTAGAGAATCATCTCACTCACCTTCTTCTTTATTAAATCAAACTCTAATCGCCAGAAAACCCAAAATTTTCTCTCTTGAAATCTTGGATGAAGATCCAAACTTCAATTTAAGCTGATTCCTTGATGGATTATGTGAGGAATTTATTAAGAAGAATTATTGTGGTTTTAGTTTGAATTTAGGAATTTTCTGTTAAGGGATTAGAGTAGATTTAGGGTTTAGGCTTAAGAAAATGATTAGGAAAGTGATTGTGAGAATGAAATGAAAATGAGATGGAGGGCAAGCTAACTTATAAGCTAAATTATGGGACTTAGCCCAAACTCAATTTCCATTTCTTTCTAGAAATCACTATTCACTTTAAAAATTCATCGACTCCAAACATAGCCAAGTTTGTATTTACCTTGCTCATGCCGGAAAAATGGTCTCAACCACAGGTATCTCGAATTCCAATTCATCCGTCTCTGAGAAATTAGTATAATGGACGTTCCGTTAATTAAATATTTAATAATTTAAATATTCGACCGTTACAATTGCAGGATGTTACAATAACTTAGCCTTATTTATTGCCTACTACCTCCTAAATTTAAGTTGTTAAGGACATGGCACCTAAAAATGTTTGTACCGTACACATACAGACCATAAGGTTTGGAAGAAGAGTGAAAAATGCGTGTTCTTTGTATCATTCAAAATCTCAAATTTTCACATATAAATAGAAAATTATAGAATCAATTATCATGTGACTTCTGTTATCCCGCTTTTGTGAATAGCGACTCAACTACTAAAGAAGAAGCCACGACTCAGCACTCAACAAAACAACAAGTTAATTACCCTGAGTAATCCGAGCGACTTAACCATCTGCAGCCGCTAGCGACCTACGACCTATGGCATTCAACGAGCTAAGATTGCTATGGCTTAGCAACTTAACTTTCCGACAACTTCCAACGAGCTAAGCGACCTAACCAGTTCAAAGGAAAGCGCTCCAGCGAGCTAAGCATTTCAGCGAGTTAAAGCATACGCGACTTAATGGCCTAGCGACCTAACTACCTAACGACTTAAGGAAAGAGTGACCTAAAATATTCCTGCTATTCAACGAGCTAGCGACTTAGCGGTTCATTAAAGGCAGCGACCTAGAGACCTAGCGAGCTAATGACCTAGCGAGTTAATGACCTAGCAAGCTTCAGAACTAAGCTGCATATGCATTGCCTCTTTCCTTAGGTCGCTCACGACCTAAACAAGCTGAGATAACTCTTAGGTCGCTCACGGCATAGATCTCAACCAGGAAAGCTTCATTAAGTCGCGAACGACTTATGCTACCTCAGAATCACCCTATGTCGCAACACCTTAGGTCGCTGATGACCTACGACCTTTGACCTACGACCTACGACCTAACTCCAGTTTTCCCTATAAATACCCCGCCTACTCCATATTGAAGGGGGACTTTTCCGGACTTCCAGACTTGAACACGCCAACACTCCACTGTTTCCTCGACTCCTTCTTCACTTGCTTCAACGAACTATGGGGAGAAGGTCTAAATCATTCAACATGAAGATGAAGAACCTCTCTAGATCGATGTTCTAGGGACTCGTCTTAATGGAGTTGTAATCTACGTGTCTTAATGGTGTTGTAATGAAAGAGTGATTGTAAAGTTGCTTGTCCTAATCGTGTTGTAATCGAAAAGTGATTGTAAAGTTTGTAATCGAGGAGTGATTGTAAAGTTTGTAATCGAGTCAGTGATAGTGGATGTAAAGTGGACGTAGGCTTGACTTTGAGCCGAACCACTATAAAAATTGCTGTCTTTTTCCTTTTTTCTGCGATTTTCTATCTACTTTAGGTTCCCGTGCAAACAGGTGGTGCTTTCACTTCATTACCACTTACACCGGAGTGTTAGCGTTCACAATTTTAGCATTAACATTTTGGTGCTTTCACTGAGAACTGAACTCAGGGATTCTACTACTTGGAAGTTGAGTTTGAAGGTTTAAGAGTTTAGATCTGGAATACTATGGCAAGGCAATCAAATAGACGACAAAGACCGGAAAGAAGTCAACACGAGGGAAGTTAAGAGGCTTCCTCAGGAGCGAATCAAACCTCAGTCTTCGTCACCAGGAATGAGATAGAGATAATGATGAGAAGACAAGAAGAAATGATCCAGAATTTGTTTCAATAGATCGCGCAACTTGGAGCGCAAAATCATAAACCAGACAGAGCGGGACCATCAAAGGCAGCCCCTGAGCTAGGGGGCACACCCCAGGGGCATGTCGATCCAACCTTAGGCAGGATACCAACTGACACTATGCCGCTAAGAGCTAGCAGAGGAACAGAAGTCCAGTCAGAAGGACAGAATTCGGAATTCCCTCGTGAGCCCGGGGGGCAGATCGAAGGCAATGAACGAGAACTACAGCTCAGAGATAATGACAGGTTAGCAGAGATGGTCAGACGTGCTATGAGAGGCGGATTGGTAAACAAAGATCTGGAGGATGTGAATAAGAGTCCATTTACTATAGCAATCAGGCGAGCTAGGAACCCACCGGATTTCAAGTTACCATCATTGGATATGTATAATGGGAGGACAGACCCTACAGTCCATCTGACAAAGTATATGAGGCATATGGAAGTGCTGGGGGCATCAGAGGAGGTCATGGCCCGGTGTTTTCCATTATACTTGGCAGATATTGCAGCATTATGGTTTAGACAACTTGAGAGTGAGTCTATTGGAACATGGAATGATTTGACTGAAAGGTTTATGAGACAATTCAGGGTCCACATTTCGAGGCCCAAGAATGTGATGAGTTTAGCAGCACTAAAGCAAAGAACTGGAGAATCTTTAAGAAGCTTTTTGACGCGGTTTAACGCGGCCGCGGCGTCGGTGGATCGACCAGATCCATCCATGGTTTTGATGGAAGCTGTATCGGGTATAGCTGATGGCACAGAGTTCAAAAATTCACTGACAAGAGATCCCCCCATGGATCTAGGGGAGTTTTATCATGAGGCTGAAGGATTCTTACGATTAGAAGACGCAAATGCTGAAAGAGAAGAAGGAGAAGGGAAAGAAGTTTATGTACTCAAAGGTGGAAAACCCCTTGAAAAAGATTTTGACATAGACAAAGGAAAGCGGAAAGCGGAAGATAATGATGATAGGTCAAAGCGAGTGCGGAGGGAGCCGCGTTTCACCACTTATTCGGAATTGAATGGAAGTTTGGAACGAATTTACCAAGATACTAGAGAGCAAGTTTCTTATCGCAAACCAATGAGGAGGGATCCGACCAGCAATGAAAGAAAGTCGGACAAGTACTGCTTATTCCACGAGTTATATGGTCATAACACAAATGATTGCAGATACTTGAAGGATGAAGTTGAATGGCAGATCCGGAATGGTCTACTATCACAGTATGTGAAAGGGAGAGCAGCAACGATGGAGCGGCCACCACCTGCATGTACTGATGACGTCTCGGGGTCGAGACCTCAACTTGTCATCAATTGATTGGTGTAATGACAAATAAGTAGCAAACTCCACACCAACGCGATTAAGTCTTTTACACATGTACATGACCGCGAACGATCCTCAGGCATGCTCTGATATGACTTCTAATCGCATCGGTGTAGGTGTTTGCACTTGGACGTCCCTGTTTTGCTTTTGTTTTCTGTCTTTCATGCTTAGACTTGATTCTGTTTGACATTTCTTCCAAAAACTCATTTTCAATGAAAAAATGCTACTTTTGATCCCGTAACGGCTAAGCCACTTACACATGTACGAGACCGCGAACGGTCCCTAGGCATGCTCTGAGTTGGTGATAAACCGTCACAACAAACAATCCAGAAACTCACCTGAACATGAAATCTGGTATTGATGATGCTAAGTCCCCCCCGGGCACATATAAACTCGACCACGAACGGTCACAACTCGCCTCGAACGGCACCCCTCACTACAAATGACTCGATCGAGAACGATCGTCATTTGTAGTCACATAAAAATGCTTGATCGCGAACGGTCGCATTCCACCTCAAATGGATCGATCGCGAACGGTCGTCATTTGAGGTCACATAAAAATGCTTGATCGCGAATGGTCGCATTCCACCACGAATGACTCGATCGCGAACGGTCGTCATTTGCAGTCACATAAAAATGCTTGATTGCGAACGGTCGCATTCTACCTCAAATGGCTCGATCACGAACGGTCGTCATTTGAGGTCATACAAAAATGCTAGATCGCGAACGGTCGCATTTCACCTCAAATGGCTCGATCGCGAACGGTCGTCATTTGAGGTCATATAAAACTGTCAAACTTTTCGCAGGTTGTACCACAGGTCATCAACAGGATATGAACATCCAGCTTATGGCATTACAAAACACACCTTCCTACCGCAAGGCATGTTTTGGGGGGCAAGTGTTATCCCGCTTTTGTGAATAGCGACTCAACTACTAAAGAAGAAGCCACGACTCAGCACTCAACAAAACAACAAGTTAATTACCCTGAGTAATCCGAGCGACTTAACCATCTGCAGCCTCCAGCGACCTACGACCTATGGCATTCAACGAGCTAAGATTGCTATGGCTTAGCGACTTAACTTTCCGACAACTTCCAACGAGCTAAGCGACCTAACCAGTTCAAAGACAAGCGCTCCAGCGAGCTAAGCATTTCAGCGAGTTAAAGCATACGCGATTTAACGGCCTAGCGACCTAACTACCTAACGACTTAAGGAAAGAGCGACCTAACTACCTAACGACTTAAGGAAAAAGCATACGCGATTCCGCAGAAAGGGTAGGATGGCGTAGGTTCGGATAGACACAAGGGCCTTCCGAGCTACGGATGGTTTGACAGATTCTCTTCCGAGAACAGCACACAGCACAATCCTGTTTTGCTTCAATTTTTATCAATAATAAAAATAGTGGAAAAGGTCGATGTGGGACAAACACACCATTATAAAAACTATTTTGTAACATAAGCAAGCAACTAACCATGCCAAAATTTTAAAATTCTGGCAACAACCAAACCTCCCTCCCTCCCTCTCTCTCTATCTCTCTCTCTCTCTCTGCCCATCGCTCGTACTCATCACAGAATCTTCCATACTCACAGAAAAATGGCTCCTTTCTCTCTACTAACAATCGCTGCTATATCACTCTTTCTTCCCCCTACCGTTTTGTGTCGATTCGTGGTAGAGAAGAGCAGTATCAGAGTTCTGGCGCCTGAACACATACGAGCCAAGCATGATGGAGCTATTGCCAACTTCGGCGTTCCTGATTATGGTGGTACAATGGTCGGTGTCGTGTTATATCCTGAAAAAGGCACCAACGGTTGCAATCCATTTGTCGGGTCTCCTTTTAAATCCAAGTCTAAGAGACCTGTTGTGCTTTTGCTTGATCGAGGAGGTACCTTTTATTTACTTAATTTTTTTTCATAGGTTGTGGCTATTTAGCCCTTTCAATGTTTAGGGAGCTTGACTTGTTATCAAAATTTGTTTTTGACATCATTTTGTTGTGAAAATTTGGGTCGGGGGATGATTTTAGGATATGCTTTGATTGCTAATTTTTTCTTCAGAATGTTACAGCTTGTTATGATTGAATTTAATCAAAATATCATGTTTGTTGATACAAGTGATGGTCAAATTTTGATCTTGGTTAATACCTTCAATGAGGTAGGTAGTTAGATTATAATAAAGATTCGTGATTTTAATTTGTCTGCTTTTGGTAATTAGTTATGAATCTCAATATATGGTCTGCACTATGATAATTGTCTTTGTAATTAATTTATCTCAATAGAATTATTTCCATACTTTTCCCAATTCCTTGACTTGATATGAGTTACTTATTTGTCAAGGTCAATGGTGGATAGAAAAATAATGCTTTCACAACATGAGATTAGCGTTAGAAAATAATATTACGTAATATTGTATTAGTAAGGTGATATTTTACGAATTCTATTGACTTTAAAATTGCTTTTCTTTATCGGTTACTTAAGAAACTGGGTTTGGTGGGTATTTTCCTAATGAAAACAAAATTCAAACTAGAAATAATATATCCAAGTGTATATATAGAATACACATCTTGGTCAAGTTGTGATTAAGTTAAGAGAAACTAACATGATTTATTAGGTTGACACCAAACTTGGAGATACAGACTTTTGGTTGGTATCTCAGTTATGATATGTTAATACGTGACTGAGCTGCGTATTCAAATTTTCCAATCTTCCAGATCTCATGTCAGTTGATCATATTCTCATTGCCCATGCACCAAAAATTACAATGATGAGTTTATTGTTCAAGTTATACCAAGGCTTATTAATGAAATTGTTCAGTGGCATTCAGTAAATTTGTGTCTGAATTCAGTCTCCAATGTTGGTGCAAATTTTCAAATAAGATACGGATCATGTCTTAGGAAACGATAGCATAATAGCATGTGATGTTGGGACAAATTTTATTATATGTGAACAGTTGACTTGGTTAATTTTATGATAGTTTTTTTTATTTGCTTTTTGTACATCATATCGAGGTTAAGTTTGAACCCCTTGTGTTAAGATGTCATAAAAAGCTAACTCATTGATAGGGATGATTTTTTTTAATATATTTCTTTTAAAATTCTGGTTAGTTGATTCATTCTCAAGCAATTTTGACAACTTCCAAATCTATGACAATTCAAAAGGTTGGCAGGACGCTTAGGATTAGAAAGAGCTATCACAATACTACTTGCAAGACAGTTTACTTTTGCAAGTCTTGCTTTTAAAAACTGGTCGTGATATCATCTATTTATGTTCTTCCCATCGTCATCATTTTAAGCGTAATCTCAATGAATCATTTACATGGATATGTGCATACAATCACGTTTGATCATGGTGTCTAATGCTACTTAGTCATACTGTTTGGGAAAATTTTGTATTAACACCCAAACGCATATGAAATAATTAGATCGTGTTGATGGTGAGACGGAACAAACAGAAAACTAATATCCTAAAATAAGCAATCAAACATCATAGATGCATAAACAGAAAAGAAAATCACACACATGATTTATAATGATTCAACTATCGCGTGATAGTGTAAGAAAAAATATTACAAGATTTGTAATGGAGGCTAAGAAGAAGAAATATGAAGAAATACAACTTGAAACGATGATATTAATCTCGAATGACTATATTTACATAAAGATTATTAGTATGGTTGAAGTAATTGATTTATGGTAATTAATCAATGTCTCGTTAATTTTTCTATTTATACAAGAAACGTTTATTCATTTGATGTTTTCAGTTTTTTCTAATTTGCATGCACCTAATAAAATATTTTTTAATCAATTAGGTAAATGATTGATTACTTTAGTCTATCAAAATAACCCATTATCATTTAAATAACTTTTTGCATTCTTTAATGCATTAAAAGATGCAGTAAATTTGAGTTACGCATTGATTCAAATATCTCCCAAATCTTTTTCAATACGGAATATTGTATCACTGAAATCTAACAATATGCACCTTGATTTTGTATTTCCATGCAAACCTACCAGCTTCTTCTACATCCTAATATTCCAACTAAGTCTCGGACAAGACTACATGGATACTTTTTCAATGAGTTTCGACATGACCATCACCTATTGCACTTTGTCAACGAACTCTGACATGGCAACCGTCCGCCAACAAAATATTGAAAGCACGCTCTTCATGTCGCATCTATAAATCTCCACAATAAAAACAAACGTCTTCATCTATCAACTCACTCTCCCCATATACCACTATATGACATGTAGCACTTCAACAAGCGGATCAAGTTCGAGCAATGCTTGAACTTTGCAGCAGGCAAGGATTTGGTAAACATATCTACTGCATTCTCCTCCCTGTGAACCTTTTGAAAACGAACTAGCTTCTCTTCATTCATCGAAATAAGAAATGACTCTCTCACCTTTACATGCTTCGTTCTAGAGCTGAAAGCCGGATTTTCAACTAAGTGAATTGCACTTTGACTCTCCGCAACTTACCACAACTCTATTAAATACGAAGCCCAAATTATACATCAACCGTTTCAAGTAAAGTGCCTCTTTAGTTGCTTCAATAACTACCAGCTCTCCCTCTCTAGTAGATAAAGCAAATATCGTCTGCAAACCCGCTCTTCAACTAATCGTCGTCCGTCCAAGAGTGAATACATAACCCGAGATTGACTTTTTTCAACCTTTATCTTCAGCATAGTCAGAATCACAAAATCCAACCAAGTTGAAATCTATATCCCTGCCGTCAAAAACAAGCTCATGGTCTGTAGTTCATTTAAGATACTTAAAAATATACTTCACTGCCTCTCAATGTGTCTTTCTTGGATTTGTCATACATCTAACCAATCCAACATTCCGTGCAATGTCAGGCCTAATGCAAACCACCGACTACACTCGCATATGATACATTCTCCATGTAGGTCTCGTTCTTCTTTGAGATCAGATAGTCTTTACTAGAAAGCTGTATGTGTAAAGATATGAGTTTACTAATTGCATTTTCTCTCTCCATGCTAATCCAAGCAAGTACCTTCCGAATATATTCCTTTTGAATGAGCCGCAAAATTACAAGCGTTCCGTCTCTTTGGATTTCCGCACTTAAAATCTTTTTGCTTCCCTAAGGTAGAATCAAACCTCTTATACCATCGTTTAGAGGACTGCTTAAGTCCATAAAAAGTCTTTTTTAACTTGCAAATCCAAACTTCTTTCCCACTTACAATAAATCTTCTAGCTGCTTCATATAAATGGTCTCCACCAAATCACCATGCAAGAAAACGATCTTCATATCAAGTTGCTCCAACTCTAAGTCATAAGTAGCACTTATGGTAAGCAAAATCTAGATGGAGGTATGTCTCAATACAAGAGCAAATATCTCATCATACTTCATTTTCTTTCTTTATGAAAACCTTTTTGTAACTAATCTAGCCTTTTATCTTCCATCATCTTTTATCTTGAACACTCACTTACAACCTATGGCTCGACTTCTTTGAGGAGGTGGTACCAAATTTCAAGTTTTGTTCTTCTTCAACGACTCTAACTCCTCATTCATAGCGCAAATCCACTTTGAGCTATCACTCGATTTCATGGCTTCTTCAAGGTCAAATGACTCATCATGAACCTCATGTAAGGCATAGTCAAACTGATCACCAAGGTTGGAGTTTGCATAATGCCAATCTTTATACCTCTCGGGTAGCTTAATGGTCCTACGATTGGATTGAGTAGGTATAACATCGCATAAACTCATTTTAGCTTCACCTTGAATCGAACTTCCTCTAGCTTCATATACATTACCAATACTACTAGAAGACACTTGTTGACTACTTTATGACGTCTCATCAACTGCATCTTCACTTCTATCAACAACAGCTATAACTCTACTACTAGGTTGAAATGTGAGAATTACTTCCATCTTCTTAGGCCTGTCAGAATCAACTGACGTGGTACGTAACTCTTTCTTAGGCCTGAACAATGCAGACTCATATTATGTAAGATGTCTGTAATGTACAATCTTCTAATCAACTGGGTTCCAAATCCAATACCCTTTGACTCTATCCGTGCATCTCATAAATATGGCATTGTATGCCTTAACCTCCAATTTATTATCACATGTATGGTGCAGATACACAGAACAACAAAAAATACGAAAATAACTAAGATACACTGTTTTATGTCTTAACTTTTCTTTTGAAATCTTCTCATCTATGGCTGACCGTGGAATTCGATTTATAATGTACGCTACAGTTGACAATGGTTCGTCTCAAAAGCCTCTGTATAAGCCTGCAGTCAATCTCAAACAACGCTCCTTTTCAAGTAAAGTTTGATTAATCCTCTCAGCAACTCAATTGGATTGCGGATCATCAGATGTAGCGAAATGTCTCTGAATACTATGCGGCTTAGAAAAATCAAGGAATTCTCTGGAGACATTCGCTGCCATTATCAGATTTAAGTACCTTCAACTTGCAACCAGACTAGTTTTCAACTAACACCTTCCAAACTTTAAATTTCTCAAAACTTTCTGACTTGGCTTTCATCACATACACTCAAACATTCGGAGAAAAGTTATCAATGAAGGAGATATATTACTTTGCTCCTCCAATGGAAGCGGTAGCTACTGTTTGCACAAAAAATGGACAAACACCTCAAAGTTGTATGATTTAGTAGATCTTATGTTGTTCTTAGTGATTTGGGTGACTTATGTAAATATATGAAAAGCAGGGGCTAAACTGTAAAAAGACACACAGATTTATAGTGGTTCGACCAGAACGTGCCTACGTCCACTTTATATGTTATTTCTCCTTTAGATCTCAGATTATAAGTACAAAGCTTTGGTACAAGTATCTAAAAGTGTTTGAAAGTTCCTTCCGTGCTTGAGCTCTCAAACTTGTCCCCCATTGTTGTACCCCTGCCCCTCTATTTATAGAGTGAGGTTGGGGGTAGGGGTCTTGGATGTATATAGCTGCTGGTGGGCCTGGCCCGAAGTGATCTGGCCTGGCAGTCTGGTTCGGCATCCTCTTGGTTCGGTCATGAGGTGGTTCGGTGATAGGTGGAGAGGCTTTGGTCCGGTTGTATTTGGTTCGGGGGTAGCTTGGTTCGGTGAGGCCTTGGACCGGTGGTGGATGGCAGGTGAGTTGGTTCGGTAGCGAGGGAAATGGTTTGGTTCGGTGTTGAAGGGAAGAAGGGTCGGTCCGGTGTTGGGTTGATTCGGTGGTGGGTTGGCCTCTGGTTCGGTAGATAGGAGGCATACTTGTTTCGGCTAGGAAATGGAGAAGCCGTGGTTCGGCTAGGCTTCATTCGGCATGGGAGTGGTGTGATGGTTCGATCGTGGAGGAAACGCACCCATCACTGATATTCCAGTTTTGACCAGAAAATGGGATAACACTTTGCCCCCCAAAACATGACTTGCGGTAGGAAGACGTGTTTTGTAATGCCATGAGCTGGACGTTCGCAACCTGTCAACAACCTGTAAAGAGCTTGATAATTTTATATGGCCCCAAATGACGACCGTTTGAGATAGAGCTACTTGGGATGAAGCGCGGCCGTTCATGGTCAAGCGCCTAACTTCAAATGACGACCATTCGCGATCGAGTCATTTGAGGTGAAGTGCGACCGTTCGCGGTCAAGCGTCTAAATCCATGCGACGATCGTTCGGGATCGAGTCATTTGTGGTGGAATGTGATCGTTCACGGTCAAACACTTTACTTCAAATGACGACCGTTCGGGGTCGAGTCATTCGAGGTAAAGTGCGACCAAGCCCGGTCAGAGGGTGGACCTCAAATGGCGACCGTTCGCGATTGAGCCACTTGTGGCGAGATGAGTTGTGCCGTTCGAGGCGAGTTTGTGACTGTTCGAAGTCGGGTGCCGTTCGAGGCGAGTTGTGACCGTTCGAGGTCGGGTGCCGTTCGCGGCGAATTGTGACCGTTCGCGGTCGGGGTGCCGTTCGAGGCGAGTTGTGACCGTTCGCGGTCGGGGTGCCGTTCGAGGCGAGTTGACGTGTGCCCGGGGGGGACTTAATACCATCCAAACCAGATTCACGTTCGGGTGAGTTTCTGGATTGTCTGTTGTGGCGGTTTATCACTATCTCAGAGCATGCCTAGGGATCGTTCGCGATCCCGTACATGTGTAAGTAGCTTAGCCATTTTAGAATTATCAAAACCAAATATCCATTCAACTGATGAAATTTAAAATAGAAATGTTCAGCAAAGTCGAATCCAAATTTAAGAAATAAAGAACAAAAGCAAAGCAGTGACGTCGGAGTGCAAACGCCTATATCGATGTGGTTTATAGTTGTATCAGAGCATGCCTGAGGATCGTTCGTGGTCCTGTACATGTGTAAACAACTTAACCGTATCAGTGTGGAGTTTGCTGCTTGTTCGTCGTTATCTCGATCAACGGGTAATAAGATGACGTCTCGATCCTGAGCCGTCTTCAGTTGGTGTGGGCGGTGGTCGTTCTTGTCCCACCGTTGTGGCCCTCCTTCTCACATATTGTGATAGCAAACCATTCCGAATATGCCCCTCCACCTCATCTTTCAGATGCCTGCAATCGTTGGTATGATGACCATTCAGGTCGTGGAACAAGCAGTATCTGTCTGATTTCCTTTCGTTAATAGTCGGATCCCTTCGCATTGGCCTACGGTAGGGAACTTGCTCTCTTGTATCTTGATAGATTCGCTCCAAACTCTCATTCAGCTCGGAGTAAGTGGTGAATCGCGACTCTTTCCGTGGCCGCTTTGACCTATCATCATTATCCTCAGCCTTTCTCTTTCCTTTACCAGTCTCCGTACCCCTTCCAGGTGGGTTTCCGCTCTTGATTGCGTAAACGTCAACTTCTTCCTCCCTTTCTGCACTAGCATCTTCCAAACGCAGAAACTTTTCAGCCTCATGATAGAACTCTCCCAGATTCATAGGCGGATCTTTAGTTAATGAATTCTTGAACTCCGTACTATCAGCTATTCCAGATACAGCCGCCATCATGACCATAGATGGATCTGGTCGATCCACTGATGCTGCTGCCGCATTAAATCGTGTTAGAAAACTCCTCAAAGTCTCTCCAGTTTTCTGCTTCAAGGTTGCCAAAGTCATCACATTCTTGGGTCTTGCAATATGAACCCTGAATTGCCTCATGAATCTCTCAGTTAAATCTGCCCACGTTCCTATGGAGCCGCTTTCCAGTTGTCTGAACCACAACGCCGCAATATCTGCCAAGTACAATGGAAAGCACCGGGCCATAACCTCCTCTGATGCCCCCAGCACTTCCATATGCCTTATATATTTTGTCAGATGAACCGTGGGGTCTGTCCTTCCATTATACATATCCAATGATGGTAGCTTAAAATCTGGTGGGTTCCTAGCTCGCCTGATTGTTGTGGTAAAAGGACTCCTATTCACATCCTCCAGGTCTCTATTCACTAGTCCGCCTCTCATGGCTCGTCTGACCATCTCCGCCAGTCTGTCACTATCTCCAAGTTGTAGTCCTCGTTCACTGCCTTCGACCTGCCCCCTGAGTCCGTGGGAGCTTTCAGGTGTATGCCCCTCTGGCGGAGCGTTCATTCTTCTATTGTTACCAGGTTGTTCGGATGCCCCCGTCTCTCTTGTCGGGATTGGATCAACATGTTCTGCGTGTGTGTACCCTAGCTCTGGTGCTACGCCAGATGGTCCTGCTCCGTTCTGAACTCCAGTTGCGCCTTGGTTCCGTACTCCAAGTTGCCCAATCTGTTGAAGCAAGTTCTGGATCATCTCTTCTTGTCTTCTCATCATGGCCTCCATCTCATCCCTGGTGATGAAGACTGAAGCTTGGTTTGCTCCTGAGGAAGCCTCTTGACTCCCTTCCTGTTGACTTTGCTCTGGCCTCGGCCTTCTGCTTGATTGTCTTGCCATGATTCTCCCAATCTAAATCTTTAGACTTTCAAATTCAGCTTCCAAGCGGTAGAATCCTTGAGTTCAATTCTCAGTGAAAGCACCAAAAATGTTTGCACAAAAAATGGACAAACACCTCAAAGTTGTATGATTTAGTAGATCTTATGTTGTTCTTAGTGATTTGGGTGACTTATGCAAATATATGAAAAGCAGGGGCTAAACTGTAAAAAGACACACAGATTTATAGTGGTTCGGCCAGAACGTGCCTACGTCCACTTTATATGTTATTTCTCATTTAGATCTCAGATTACAAGTACAAAGCTTTGGTACAAGTATCTAAAAGTGTTTGAAAGTTCCTTCCGTGCTTGAGCTCTCAAACTTGTCCCCCATTGTTGTACCCCTGCCCCTCTATTTATAGAGTGAGGTTGGGGGCAGGGGTCTTGGATGTATATAGCTGCTGGTGGGCCTGGGCCGAAGTGATCTGGCCTGGCAGTCTGGTTCGGCATCCTCTTGGTTCGGTCATGAGGTGGTTCGGTGATAGGTGGAGAGGCTTTGGTCCGGTTGTATTTGGTTCGGGGGTAGCTTGGTTCGGTGAGGCCTTGGACCGGTGGTGGATGGCAGGTGAGTTGGTTCGGTAGCGAGGGAAATGGTTTGGTTCGGTGTTGAAGGGAAGAAGGGTCGGTCCGGTGTTGGGTTGATTCGGTGGTGGGTTGGCCTCTGGTTCGGTAGATAGGAGGCATACTTGTTTCGGCTAGGAAATGGAGAAGCCGTGGTTCGGCTAGGCTTCATTCGGCATGGGAGTGGTGTGATGGTTCGATCGTGGAGGAAACGCACCCATCACTGATATTCCAGTTTTGACCAGAAAATGGGATAACAGCTACTGATCCTCAGATATCTATATGTACACAATTAAGTACTCTCTCATATTTATGAAGTCCAACTCCAAAAAATCTTTATATGCTTACTTAATGCACATTCCTAGTAGAAATCCAATTTGTCGAAGCTTTCTCCTTTGATCATCTTCCGTCCGCGAAGCCATTCCAGGTCTTTCTTCGAAATATGACTCAATCTAAGATCTCAAAGTCTGATGGCATCCAAAACATGAGCATTATCTACTCCAACACAGGACTCTTCAAGCACGGTGATTCATTTCAGCAGATAAAGATTCTGGAACACGTCACCCTTCATCAAAACTAGCGCACCCCTAAAAACCTTCAAACTAGCATTTTCTATAATCATCGTGCATCTTATAAATGTCAACTGCCCGCAAAGAAATCAATGATTTTCGAAGACCTGGAATATAGCGGACACTTGTCAAAATGTGAATCACTCCATTAAACATGTGAACTCGTACTGTACCCTTTCCCATGGCTCTACAACAAACATCATTTCCCATCAAAATTGCACTTTTTCTTTCTAACAAAAGAGCTTAAGTAATCTCTATTTGGCATCATGTGGAATGACGTCCCTGAATCAAGCACCCAATGGTCTGAAACATCTGATGCTGCTATAGTTAACACATCGTCAGATACATGCTTCTCCACCGCAATCGATGAAGATCCATCTTTAGTCTTCCTCTTCAAATCCAGACAATCTCTCTTCCATGAAAGAAGCTATGCGGTAGGATCGTATAATATGGAATAGTGGAATGGTCTAGGTAGATAGCAATAAGCAGTAAGTAAAGTAGACACCAAGATTTTATACTAGTTCGGACCTCTTGTCCTACGTCCAGTCCCTAAGCTCCTTTTAGAAATTCAACTAACCAACAACCCTCACTTAACCCGGAGGAATAGGTTTACAACTTACCCGAACAACCGAACGTGATTTCTTACCTCAACTACCGAAGAGGACTTCAACTAGATACAAAGAGTATTTCTAACTTGTTGTGTTCTTGATAACACTAATGAGTCTAATTGAGTACAACTTTCCTATAATCTTATCCTCAAGAATATGAAATGTGTTTATGAAGATTTAGGAAATATAAATTGCTATGAATCAAAAGAGTATTTAAGATAAATCAGAGATTCAAGCAATTGAAGTGGTTTGTGATTGCTTTTGAAAACTTAAGAAATCTGAAAATTTGATCAAGATATAGAGAGATTAAAACAATTAGAATTCGTAATTTGCAAATGATAGAAACATGTATTTATAGGTGTAGAAGAGGTGTATCTATTTACAAAAGATTCAGACAAGAGATGCATCCATTACCATTAGAGAATGGTTGCAACTCTTGGGAAGAAGAATGTGTCTTTTCATTAAAAATTCGCAGGTTCGAATTCAGTCGACTGAACAGGGAATTTCAGTCGACTGAAACTGTGCATGTTGTAATTCTGTAACAGGTTCAGTCGACTGGGAATACCTGTTCAGTCGACTGAACTATTAGTTTTTGCGCTGTGAATGTTTTTCTAAAAAATGAAGTTATAAAACGTGTTCTAGTGTTTTGTGCAAGCCTCTTGAGGATAGATTTTAACAATGAATCTAAACTAAGACCTATATTTAAATCATACTTATGGTATCTTTGGTCTTCATAGTTCTCCCTTTAGTTTTGCACATATCTCTTCCTTTTTGTTGAAGCACATTGTCATTGATCAAAATATAGCGTATCAACATTCTTCCCTTTTTTGATTGATGACAATACTTATGTGTGTAATTATTTTCTCCCCCTGAATATATGCATTGTCTTTCCTACAAAACAAGGTTAGTAACATAGATTTCTCCCCCTTTGTCATCGACAAAAAGGAAGTAATAATTGCAGAAGTATATTATCAAGAAAAAGACAATCTTTGATATGCATAACTATAGTTTAAACAACACAAAATGTAGCATAAAAGAAAGAAGGCTATTTATACAAGCCGTTGTAGTAGTGTTCGAAATAGAAAAAAAACAATCAAATCATAAGTGATCAATCTCTATCCCAATCATAGGAGCCTTCTCGTTCGCCCTCTGGTTCACGAATCACGGGTCCACCGGTGACGTAATTGCTCACATCTCCTTTACCAATGATATAGCCTTTTGAATTGTCTCCGAAGGTAACCGAGCCACCATCAAAGTATGTGATGTTTGTAAGCATATCTTTGTCGCCGGTCATGTGTTTTGAGCAACCACTGTCTAATATCCATTTCTTCTTTTTGAGTGGGACCTGAAAATAAATACAAAATTATTGGTACCCACCTTTCAATAGGGTCCTAAAAGTTAGAACTTAGGAAACCAAATCCAATTTGGTTCAGTATCCTTTTTATAAATATAATTTTTATTATTATGAATACTATCCATAATTGCTTTAATATATTTATTCCTAATTAAAATATTGTTAGTCTTTGGAACCCAAATTTTAACTATCTTAGTTTCTTCTTTTGTTCTAATAGGTTCTCTTAATAACATTTGTTGTTTTGAATCAATATTCCTCTTAAAATTTGTATTTTTCTTTTTAGAAATTTTTGACTCCTTTTTATATCCTAATCCATGTTTATTTGAGGAGGATTGAGAAATTTCTAAAATCTTAGATAAATTTTCTCTTCCCTTGTTAAAATTAGAGACATTTTTAGTGATGTTATCTAATCTAGCTTGAAGACTATTATTTTCTAATTCAACTTGTCTAATCTTAGTTTTTAACTCATGATTTTCAGAAACAATTATATCATTTTTTGTCTTTTGAGTTTCAATTTTTTGGCTTAAAAGTGATAATTGAGTTTCCGAATTTGAAAGAAACTCTTGAACTTTTTCAAGTTCTTCTTCTAGAATTTCCTTTTCATCTTTTAACATATCTCTTTCAAATTCAGCTTTGTTTTGATTTTCACAAGTTTCCTCGAGTTTCCTTTTAAGAGTTTTTATTGTGCTCAAAAGTTCATTGTTTACATCAATTAAATCGTTGAAAGTTAAATTACTAACCTCAGATTCTTGAGCCATAAAGCATACATTCGCTTGTTCATTGTCGCTATCATTTTCACTTTCAGATGAAGATGAATCTGAATCGTCCCATGTTACAGAGAATGCCTTCTTTTTGAATTTTTCTTTCTTGTTTTTGTTATTGAGAGTTCTCTGATTCTCCTTCTTTTGCTCTGGACAATCTTTGTGCATGTGACCTTTCTTGTGACAGTTGAAACATTCTATATTCGAGGATGTAGGTTTGTTCAAGAAATTCTTTTTGAATCCGTTTTTATTTCCTTTTCTATATCTTAAGAATTTCTTGAAATTTTTGGCTATAAATGCTAAATCCTCATCTTCAGACTCTGATTCTTCCTTTTCTGCATGAAAAGCTACATTCTTTCTTTCTTGTGCTTGATCTTTCTTAGCTTGCATATTTACTTCATACGACATAAGATTTCCAATTAATTCTTCTGGTTTCATTTTAGATAGATCATTTGCTTCTTCGATTGCTAAGACTTTTCTCTCCCATTCATCAGTGAGTGAATTTAGAACTTTAGATACAATATCAAAATCCGTGTATTTTTCTCCTAGTCCTATTAAGGCATGATGAATGTCTTGAAATCTCGAGCACATGTCATTGATGGATTCATTCTGTTGCATTTTAAAGTTTTGGAACTGGTTCTTTAGCATGGAGATCTTTGTTTGTTTGACCTTGTTTGTGCCTTCATGTATGGTTCTAAGTGTATCCCATATCTGATGGGCAGTAGTACAAATGCTAACACAATTGAACTCATTTCTATCCAAAGCACAAAATAGCATATTCATAGCTTTGACATTTGCACTAGCTTCATTCTTCCGAGTTTGTGTCCATGTAGGGTAATCAGTTGTGGGTACAACGAACTCTGCTTGAGTTGCATTCCAGGCTTCAAATCTTGTTGCTTGCATATAAATCCTCATCCTTGTAGCCCAATAATGATAGTTTAGTCCATTGAATAGTGGGGGTCTTTGGGTAGATTGTCCTTCCACAAATGTAGAGTTATAGGCAGTTGTTGTGCTTGTGTTATTTTCCATATTATCAATATGTCAAATAACGGTGTTATGGTTATAAGATAACCTTGCTCTGATACCAATTGAAAGAAGCTATGCGGTAGGATCGTATAATATGTAATAGTGGAATGGTCTAGGTAGATAGCAATACGCAGTAAGTAAAGTAGACACCAAGACTTTATATTGGTTCGGACCTCTTGTCCTACGTTCAGTCCCTAAGCTACTCTTAGGAATTCAACTAATCAACAACCCTCACTTAACCCGGAGAAATAGGTTTACAACTTACCCGAACAACCGAACGAGATTTCTTGCCTCAACTACCGAAGAGGACTTCAACTAGATACAAAGAGTATTTCTGACTTGTTGTGTTCTTGATAACACTAATGAGTCTAATTGAGTACAACTTTCCTATAATCTTATCCTCAAGAATATGAAATGTGTTTATGAAGATTTAGGAAATATAAATTGCTATGAATAAAAAGAGTATTTAAGATAAATCAGAGATTCAAGCAATTGAAGTGGTTTGTGATTGCTTTTGAAAACTTAAGAAATCTGAAAATTTGATCAAGATAATAGAGAGATTAAAGCAATTAGAATTCGTAATTTGCAAATGATAGAAACATGTATTTATAGGTGTAGAAGAGGTGTATCTATTTGCAAAAGATTCAGGCAAGAGATGCATCCATTACCATTGGAGAAGGGTTGCGACTCTTGGGAAGAAGAAGGTGTCTTTTCATTAAAAATTCGCAGGTTCGAATTCAGTCAACTGAACAGGGAATTTCAGTCGACTGAAACTGTGCATGTTGTAATTCTGTAACAGATTCAGTCGAATGGGAATACCTGTTCAGTCGATTGAACTATTAGTTTTTACACAGCGAATGTTTTTCTAAAAAATGAAGTTATGAAACGTGTTCTAGTGTTTTGTGCAAGCCTCTTGAGGATAGATTTTAACAATGAATCTAAACTAAGACCTATATTTAAATCATACTTATGGTATCTTTGGTCTTCATAGTTCTTCCTTTAGCTTTGCACATATCTCTTCCTTTTTGTTGAAGCACATTGTCATTGATCAAAATATAGCGTATCAACATTCAAGTGGCCTAGTATCTTACAGTGGTGATACCTTCCATCTTTAGACTTTCCTCTCTTACCATTTTCAAACTTTCTAGACTTCAAACGCCCTCTAGGATTCCAACTCTTCACCTCCTCTCTTCCCCGCTCAACGAATGGACCCTGACTACTATTCCGTCTTCTACATTCACTCATCTCCTTCATCTTACCTCTCAAGTCCTCAGAGAGAAGACCCGACTTCACATCTCTACTGTCAAAGTGTCTCTCTAATATATCAAATTATGAGCGAAGCCTGTATAACACTACGGAAGGAAACACAAAAGAACAGTTGTCTTTTGCTCTTCATCCAACTACAACTCAACAGTCTTCATCTTCATCAGAAGATCATCGAAGAAACTAAGATGCGGCTTCACTAAAATACCCTCTCTCATCTTCATAGTGAAAAACGTCTTCAGCAATAGTTGGTTTGCGAGCGACTTCTTCAAGTAGAAATTCTCCAGCTTGGTCCAAATTCCTCTAACAGTTGTTTCACTGCTAATCTCTGAGATGATATTATTTCCCATGATCAACTGAAGAGCGGTAAAAGTCCATTCTTCCATCTCATCATTCTCCACGGCTGAAATATCAACGGGCAACTTCTTGGTGTTAAACACCACCTGATGAGCCATATTCCTCCTTAGAACAGCCTTCATTATTCATTGCCACTTCTCGACGTCATTATCTCATTACACATTTCTATCGCCAACTGAGATCCTGATGCCACATAAGATCCTATAACATAGGATCTTACATCAAATGGGATACCTTCATCTCCTGTCATACTACCTTACACATTTCTTCAACCACCAAATAGCTTCGATACCAGATTGTTGGGAAAAATTTGGATCAACATCCAAATACAACGAAAATAGTATGGTCATGTTAATGGTTGAGATAGAACAAACAAAAAACTAATATCTCAAAATAAGCAATCACAGATGCACAAACAGAAAAGAAATTCACACGTGATTTATAGAAAAAATACAACTTGAGAGGATGATATTAATATCTAAGGAATGACTATCATGATATAGACATTATTACTTAGGTTTGAAATAATTGATTTATGATAATAAATGACAACTGATTTATGCTAATTGATTTAAGGTTGAAGTTATTGATTTATGGTAATAAATCATTAGGATAATTTCTTGCCTTTTGAAGGCATTAAAAGATGTAATAAACTTGAGGTACACATTGACTCAAATATATCTCAAATCTTCTTTAATATGGAAACATTATATCATCGAAATCTAACACGTCTCATTAAGACCAGCCGTAGAGTAAGCCAAACAAGACAATTGATTAGGGCAACCCCTTAGAAGAGCAATTCCGATGTAAAATTCAATATATAAATCAAGTTTACCGTTGTTTAATGGAGAAGTAGTGATTTAGCGATCATAGTTTTGCACTTTAATAGAAGTTCAAACCTAAAAAACTTCATTTAACTTATCATTTCTTGTATGATGCTTAATATAATACTTTTTCCTTCAATTAAAAATAGTTTACATATTGCTCGTCTAGGGCAACCTAAATGATATGGTCAACACTGTGCCTCATAATCCAAATCTATCTCTTGATTTTTTTTTTTTAAAACCCAGGAGAACCTGGCGGGCCGGTAAACTCTTGAGAAGGGTATAATAAAGTCGTCCGTTGATCCAAACCCCCATACCCCTGGTAAATTTATATAGGATAGGGAAGCACATGGTATAGAAATCGAACCTGGGTCTTTTTACCAGAACCCAAGTCTCCTTTCCACTGCGCCGCACCCGCGGACCTCTTGATTTAGATATAGGTCGATCATATCATCTTTTGAGACATCAGTCACAATATATAAAGATCTTTGTCTCAATTCATACCATGCTCATGTTTCTTTGTACTTGTCCATCTTTCATATTTCAAAATTTTCAATACCATGCAGTAAAACATGCATTCTTCTGAAAGTTGACCCGATGCTTCCAAAAGTCCTTGTACATGCTACTCACAAATTGGTGCAACGATTAAGAATGTTTTGTCTTAATTCAGACTTTTATGTACATATTGCTACAAAGAGCATAGTAGTGAAATTCTGGGTACGTGCTAGGCACATTTATGATATATGTTTTCTTTTAAAGTAAGTGTTTCTACCACAGTAGATATCTTCTTCTTAAAGAAGTGTTTCTACCACAGTAGATATCTGTTTTTTAAAGAAGTGTTTCAATAAGATGGACATTTCCATTTTCCACGTGAAAATATTTTTTAGCAAATTAAGTAATCAAGATGACTTGAAATGAACTAAAGTATTGCATCTTATTTGTAATCATATACTATTTTATACATTTTTCTCCAATTTGAACTTTTTCAAACTCTGTTTTCCTCCTTTGTAGATTGTTACTTTGCTTTGAAGGCATGGAATGCACAAAATGCTGGAGCAGCTGCAGTGTTAGTAGCTGACAGCATCGACGAGCCTTTAATCACCATGGACACCCCTGAAGAAAACAGAGACGAAGGCTATGTAGAAAAAATACAAATCCCATCTGCTCTAATAAACAGGGAATTTGGTGAAGCACTAAAAAAGGCAATAGAAAAAGGGGAGGAAGAAGTAGTAGTCAAGCTAGACTGGCGTGAGTCGATGCCTCACCCTGATGAACGAGTTGAGTATGAATTCTGGACTAACAGCAATGATGAATGTGGTGTAAGATGCGATGAACAAATGAACTTTGTTAAGAATTTCAAAGGCCACGCTCAAGTTCTTGAAAGAGCAGGATTTACCCAATTTACCCCTCACTATATTACATGGTTTTGTCCAGAGCCTTTTTTGGTTAGTAGGCAATGTACATCGCAGTGCATAAACCATGGTAGGTATTGCGCTCCTGATCCTGAGCAAGACTTTGGAAAAGGGTATGAAGGTAAAGATGTTGTTATTGAGAACTTGAGGCAGTTGTGTGTGCATAGAGTGGGGAATGATAGTGGTAGGCCATGGGTTTGGTGGGATTTCGTCACAGATTTTCACGCTCGATGTTCGATGAAGGAGAAGAAGTATAGCAAGGATTGTGCTGAGGATGTTATCAAATCGCTTCGTAAGTTTTTATTATTTGCCAATGTAGCTGCATGGAAGTTTTGCTTTAGTAACATCTATCACAATCTCATAAGTCCAAAAAGAATAAAAATCAAAACATTAGCATACCATGATAATTTCATATTGATCATAGTTATAGCATAAAGAATTACATGTATTATGGCATTGAAAATAGGCATATGTTTCTAGACCTTTTTAATCTCGATGAAAAATCACAATGAGATTTATGGCTGAAATGTGTTGGGTTAACCATTGTGTTTTTATTTGTTTCCTAATAGTCACTTCTTTTATTTATTATAAACGATGACAAACCATTGTGTAAGGCTTTTTAATACCTGGTCTGGCAACAAAGACACCTCTATCCAATTTTGAGGGAATATGCACCGATCCCAAAACAAATATTCTATATTATTCAAAGTTTGCACTTTTCATTTTCCATATCAGTGCTTTTGTGAGTTGAGCAACCTTTCGGGAATTAAATTAATGCATTATAACATATGAATAAAATGCTTAAATGAGTTTATACATCAAGTTATGCTGAGCTTCAGATATATATACACTAAGAATCATGCTCTTTTGATTAATTTCAAATTTAACTTTCCTGTATTCATTAGGCTTGCCACTGGATAAGATAAAAGATTGTATGGGTGATCCGCAAGCTGATGTCGAAAACAGTGTACTGAAAAATGAGCAAAAAGTTCAAGTATGTATCATCATTGAATCCCATGATGTCAACAAATATCTATTTCAATTTATTTATTTATTTTCAAATTATTTGATACTTTTCTGTTTATTTACTAGCCCTAACGTGTTGATGTTTAGGTCGGTCGGGGCAATCGAGGTGATGTGACCATCTTGCCTACTCTTGTCATTAACAATGTCCAATATCGAGGTTTGTAATGCATTCCATCATTCCATGGCAAAGTACATAGTTTTGCAAACACATATTCCTTGTGTTGCACGTTGATTATTTCCATATGTTTATGTGTATTCTAAAAGAAATAAATAAAAAGTTCTCCAGATTTATTACAAATTAATTTAATTCAACTTATGTTGATATAGATTTTACTTTACATGATCATTTCATGTTCAAAAAACAACACACGCTTTCCATGTTGTAGTTTGTAAGTTTGTGAATTATCAACATCTTAGATGTTAAAATTAAATGTTTAAATTCCTGAAGGAATACTGGAGAGATCGGCGGTATTAAGGGCGATATGCGCTGGTTTTAAGGAATCCACCGAACCAGCAGTTTGCCTAAGCACAGGTTGCCTTTTAATTTCTTTAACAACGATCTTTATCATGATACTTAATTTTACGGCATAATTAAAATAATTAGTTTGTTTGTGATTTTAGATATAGAGACAAACGAGTGTCTTGAAGAAAATGGTGGTTGCTGGCAGGACACTCAGTTAAATGTAACTGCTTGCAAGGTATGTCATCCTAACTGTAAATCAAGTTTACGATTTTATTTTCTTATCATTCCTGTTATATGTTTTTGTATAAATTTGTTTTGTAACATATCCCTGCACAGGATACATTTAGAGGAAGAATTTGTGAGTGCCCAATAACAAATGGAGTTCAGTATCAGGGTGATGGTTACACTTCTTGCAAAGGTACTTCTTTATCACATGCATCATTCCTCTATGTTTTTTGCAATATTATGATTACGAACTCTCTTTGGAATACTACAAAGGGACAACATTTCATAGAAAAAAAAGAAGAAGACAATTTGAGATATTTACTTCTCATTCTAAGTTCATTACATATCTATATCAGTCAGACATTCTAATATAATTTTTTTAAGGGTATAATTTGTTTAACATTTTTAATTATGTGAATTAATTTATTAAAGTTTCCATTATTTCACAGCGGTAGGACCTGCACGATGCAACGCTAACAATGGAGGCTGTTGGATGGAAACTAAAAATGGACAGACATTCTCTGCTTGCTCAGTTTAGTAACAGTACTTCGCATATATTCAGAATTCATAAATTTTCATGTATAAAGCTTGTATTTCATGTTCTATATCTATGCAGGAACTTGAATTGAACGGTTGTAGCTGTCCATTTGGCTTCCATGGCAATGGCTTGAAATGTGAAGGTTGTTTTATTTCTCTTAATGTCTCTTTATTATTACTATTGTTATTTTCTTTAAGAAAACCACACCAGAAAAAGATATAACTATAATTATGCATCAGATGTTGATGAATGTAAGGAGCGACTAGCATGCCAATGTGATGGCTGTACTTGCAAAAATACGTGGGGAGGATTCGATTGCAAATGCAAGGGAGATCTTTTGTACATAAAGGGAGAGGATGTATGTATTGGTATGAAATCGATACATTTTCATCATACTACGTAGATTTCCAAATTTGCCTAAGTTTATTAGGTAAATGATGATGAGTTTTTGATGCCTACTGAAGTGAAATCGATAATTTCTTGTTACTGATGCAGCAAAAAACACATCAAAAATTGGTTGGCTTGTGGCAATATTAGTACTTGCTGGTCTTGCTGGTACTGGGGTAGCAGTCTATATATTCTACAAATACAGGCTTCGGGTATGTTCATTTTGTATGTATTCTTTGATCGTTTATTTCCAGAGTAAGATGATCAGATAAAACGAACAAGTGATCAAGTAGCTCTGGTATTAAATTCATTTTATATGATAGTATAGTTAATGATCATGTTTATATGTTATATCAGTCATACATGGATTCGGAGATCATGTCCATAATGTCACAGTACATGCCCCTCGACAATCAGCAAAGAGAAAACCAGCCGCTGCGACAAGATTCTGTCTTATAAGTAATATGGTATTTATTTAATTTTATTTTCAGATTTTCTTTTAATTCTAATCTATTTCATAGGACTTATGAATCCAGTTTCTTGTAGGATAGAAATGAAAATTTTACTGGTGAAAATTGGAGGATTGAAATTTGCATACGTATAAGCCACAAATTCTAGCAATTACGAAATTGTAGCCACAGTATTCTGTGTTTGTAGATGTGATGATGTACACGTTATACAGAATAAAGAGAAGTTGAGTTATATGGTAAGATTGTATCTTCGTTATAATGTGATTGCAACTTTGATTTTAGAGCATCTCAAACCTATTCAAGGGGTTATTCAAACGGTTGGATAGACTGAAAAGATCCAATATGAATATTTGACTATTAGACGCCTATTAAATGGACGTATAATTCTCACGCCTATTTGATGGACATTTAAACTCGGATACATATTTAATAAGTGCGCAACAATTAATTTCTTTTATTTAATATAAGAGATTGTTCCAGACGCGGGGCACACTAAATCCGACATTGATTGAATGAGCGTTTGGAATATTACTTTGAATATTCAATGTGATTCATACCGTTGCTGTGCTACTCTCCTTTGCTTATTATGAGTATTTGCAGAATTGATGCTTGTTGGAAGAGATGCTCTTACCACAACTGCACATCTGTGGATTTTTAATTGTGACAGTTTGACTAAAGTCCCTATTAAGTTTCAAAATACACCAAACATCTTTGTCAAAAAAAGTATGTAAATTAGATATCTAGAATTAAATTACTGAATAATTGCATACATTTATGCAATATTCAGTGAATAATTGCAGATATTTCCGTAATCATTCATTGAAAAATTGTGGAAATTTCCGCAATTATCCACGAAAAAATTGCGGATATTTCCGCAATTTTTCAAAATATTTGCGGAAATTTCCGTAATTATTCACCAAAAAAATTGCGAAAATTTCCGCAATTATTCACTGAATAATTGCATAAATGTATGCAATTATTCATTAACTTAATTCTTAGGACCTAATTTACAATCTTTTTTTGGGGAGGAGTTTTCGTGTATTAAGTTTGATTTTAAAGACTTGAGTCTAATATTCAATTTTTAAATATCAGTTCTTTCTCTTGTAGCATAGGGAAAGACGCTATAAATCCAATAATCCTTAAAGGCCAGAAATAGATCTAGGATTAGACCCAAATCATCTTGGCACTGAATGATACAGCTCTCCTAAAATTAGGCTGTTGGATTCAAAATTCGTGCATTTAACATAAAAAAATTCGAATCCGGTAGCAGTCTTCTTCTAAAATTGACGTCTACAAATGTAATCTATCTATTAAATAATAATAAAGTTGAAGAATTTCTGTCTTTCTCATTAATTTTATGAGTTTTCTTTTTCTGCTTAGTTCTCTCTTGCTATTTTATTTTCAAATTCTTTAATTTATCAATTTACATTTATTTTACTACTTCTCTCCCATCATTTTACGTTTTAATACAAACATTCTAAAGTCTATACAATTGTTTACATATAATTTATCTATCAGTTATCTCCTAATGTTTCATATTAAGTCCATACATTTAGGTAAGTTACATGATTCAAAATATAAGTTATTTAAATAAATTCAATTAACTAATATTTATTTATATTTCTTATAAATAATAAAGAACGGACAAGCACCATTGTTTAAGTGGTTAAGTGATTCGGCTTTGGTGCGAGATGTCACAAGTTCGAAACTTGCCTAACGTGATTCGAACGTTTATTGACATGTGATATATTATCCCAGTGACATGTACTGTTGTATATAAAGTATCATTTCAAAAATAAAAATAACAATAACAATAATAAAGAACGACAATTTAAATATGTATACCATTTTGGTAGCAACCAAAGAGGTAAAATCAATTTTTCATTCAACTATAAAGATATATAAATCATACAAAATAATAATTTATAGTTCATTATTTATGTCAATGAATTTATCGTACATTTCATTGTAAATCCTACTTTTAACTTCAAGTACCTACATTTAAAATTACCACAATTATTCAAAAAACTTGCCCCACTTTTCTTCTAATATTTTACATTTCATTTCATATATTTCAATTAATTAAGCGACCTCAAATTTAAACTAATTAGATGAATACAATTGACTAGTATTTGTTGATTCGCTTACTAATTTATGAAAATATGAAAACTTCAATATGTACACTATGTTCATCTTTTGAAAGTAAGAGCGATACTTTGTTCAAGCAGAGCAATCATTTTATATATGTTAGGGTTCAAACTTATGACCGCTAGAACCTATGTCTAGAGAGTCATATCACCAACAAGTTAAGCTAGTGGTCATTGAGAATATATAAACTATTAACAAAATTGATAATAAAAAGTCATTAATGTCATAAGTCACATCACTTAAAATATATACATAAACAATGCTAATAAATTTAATTATATTTATCTCAATAAATTTATCATATGGTGCATTACAAAATTATGTATTTTTTACTTTAAATACCTACATTTTAAATTTTCTTTAATCAGCTACAAAGCACCCTCAATCTTCTTGTAATATTTTACATTTACATTCATACAATAGAATTAATTACATAATCTTAGAACTATTTAGATAAATTTAGTAAACTATTATTCGTTAATTCGTTTAATAAACCATAAAAGTATGAAAATTTGAATATTTATACCATATTTATATTAACAAAAATGGTATAAAAAAATTCATTTAAATTTATAGATACATCAATCCCATAACATAAGTAATAATCAAAAATTTAATTTATAATTCATTTGTATCAACTACCTAGAAATTTCTATAGTTATTTACATACCTTCATCAATGTCACATGATGTTGTACATTTAAGTTAATATATTTAAATTAATTATGTAAACTTGAATTTAAACTATTCGAATAAATTCAATTAACAAATATTCGTTGATTAATCTAATAAATCTTAAAACATGACTGTTTAAATATGAATATATTATATTCATATCAACAAAAGTGGGCAAAGTTAAATTCAAATATTAAGATATATGAATCACATAACATAAATGATATATACATAAGCAGTATTAACAAATTTAATTTATTATTCATTTATCTCAATAATAATTTTAATACATCGTATTGCAAAATTCTATTTTTAGCTTCAATTATCTACATTTTAGTATTTTTCCACAATTATCTACACCCTCTTAATTCTTTCCTAATATTTTATTTTTAAATCTATATATTTGAACTACCTAAGAAATCACAAATTTGAACTATTAAAATAATTTTTATGAATATTTAGTATATTCTTCTAATAAATCCATAAAAATACATGTCTCTATATATATATATATAATGGTAAAATCATTTATTCAACTACAAAGATATATAGATCACATAACATAAATTATGTACATAAATAATAACAACAATCGACAAGCACCATTATCTCAGCGGTTAAGTGATTCGACTTTGGTGCGAGAGGTCACAAGTTCAAAACTGCGTAGCGTGATTCGAACATTTATTGACATATAATTTGTGGTTTGTTGTCCCAGTGACATGTTGTATCTAAGTACCATTTCAAAAAAAAAAAATAACGAAAAACTTAATTTGCAAATCAATTATAATCCATTGTCTCACATTGCATTACAAAATTCTGATTTTAACTTTAAATAACTAAGCATTAATATTTCTGCATTTTTGTTACAGAACTCTTCTCAATTCTTTCTAATATTTACTTTTAGATCCATATATTTAGAGTAATTAAGTAATTTCGAATTTAACATGCTTAATAAAAAATCAGGTAAATATTATTTGTTAATTCATTTAATAAATCACTAGAATATGTCGGTTTCAATATGTATACTATATTCAAATTAACAAAAATGATAAAGTAATTTTTTACTCAAATATAAAGGTATATAAGCTACATAACATAAATTATAAATAATAACAATAATAATTATATAATATAATTCATTTGTTTCACTAAATTTATCATATGTTGCATAATAAAATTCTAATTTCGACATAAGTATAAACACTATATTTTATAAAATTACCGTGTTCAACGCACGGGTTACACACTAGTTAAATAATAGTAAAACAAAAGAATTTTATGTTCTCTTATTGATTCTAGGGATTTCCTCCACTCTCCTTCATTTTTTCCAATTATTTTATTTTCAAATCCCTTAAATTTATTATTATTACAATTATTACAATGTGTCCACTGCTTCTCTATTGTAACAATTTATATTTAAGAACAAACATTTAATTAGTTTTTCAATTATTTGTAGATTTTTCTTCTTCTGTTATTTTACATTTAAGTGCATATTTTTAAATTAATTAGATGGTATTAAATTTAAACTTTTTAAACAAATACTTAACAAATAATTATTAATTGATCGAATATATTCTTAAAAAGTGATAATTTAATGTGTCTCATATTCATATTGACATAAATGATAAAACTAATTTTTCTCTCAAGCGCATATAATTTAAAATTTCCATGATTATATACAACTTATAATGATGTACTAATTTTCTCCTCTGTCATTTTACATTTAAATACCGGCATTTTAATGGTTTTTACAATTATTTATTGGTTTCTCCTAAGATTTCTTATATTGTTTTATATTCAAGTCCATATATATTTGAATTAATTAAGCGTTCTTAAATTTAAACTTTTTAAATAAATCCAATTAACAAATATGTATTAATTGATTTATTAAATCATAAAAAAGGACAATTCAACATGTATAGCACACTCCTATTGATAAAACTAGTAAAACTTTTTTTCATTCAAGTCCATATGATTCTAAATTTTTACAATTAATACAAATTTTTATTAAATATCATTACATTATTCTACATTCAAGTTCACAAATTTCTTTTTTTCTAAAATTAGTATTTTAATATAAATAAACATATACATGATTTTTTCTTTTCTAAAGTTGGTATTTTGTTGCAAACAAATATATACATAATCTTTTCTTTCTAAAATTGGTATATCATTACAAACATATATAACATTTTTCCTTTTCAAATTTGGTATGTCAAGCGGATTCTTGGTCAGTAATAAAATATATTTTTGTTTAAAAATGACATTGCAATTAATGATAAGTGGTGAATGTTTGTAATCTATGATACTGAAAAACTATAACAAATTTCAATTAGAATGTTTTTATAAAAAAAAATAACATTTTGACTGTTTATATCCGTAATTTACGATAATCAATGGGAAAATATTATACTATATTTTGATTAAAAATATTTCTTATTTGTATTTTATAATCTTTTAAAGGTAGATGTTAAATATCTTTTGAAATATTCATTATAAATTAAAATTATCGAGGTATGAAACACTGGATTAAAAATCATTTTTTTATAATTAAAATGACAGTGTGATTTGTAACATTAAAGGTTTTATTTTCTGTAACGAACGCAATTTTTCGACGCTCGAAAATCGACATTAGTACGTCCACTATATCAACCGCCGAACAATCGAATGCCGGAAAACCGAATTGTTATGGAGAAAAAGAAGAGGTAGAAGAAGACAGAAGACAGAAGAAAAAGAAAGAAGAAACAACAGAAAACACAGAACAATATCAGAATCTCACATATCGCAGCGGAATAACATATAATAGATAAATGAATAATCTTTAATCAAAGAACTATATCATTTTATACATTACATCATCATCAGAGTTTACAACAACAATATACAACACAACTGGACAGTTATATAAACTTGTCCTCATACAGAATACACAGCGGAATAGATAAAACCATATATAAATGCTACGTCTCGCCATCCAGCTCGCCATTGAGCTCCACAACATCTCCTGAATCCAGAATGACCTGATAACCTAACTCTAGACTGCCCATGTGGAAATTGCTGGGCACCCAGAATTTAGGAAGGAAACAATAAAATCCAGATCAGTCATGATGACTGGTGTGAGAACTAAAACAGTTATTATCTTTAAAACAACAATAGAGAAAGTAAGAGACATTCGCAATGCTTTTTAAAAATGAAACTACCATAAGACCTCCCGCCACACACATAATGCAAACGCAGAATTGAAGGAGATTTCTTCTTATGATAGTCAAACATGCTTACTACGCAAATCATTGGATTATTATTATTAGTGCATAGTGCAGAAAACATTTCGAAAGTATAATATTAATCTTAGCCAACATACAACCATTATTGTATGCCTACTATAGCTACTATGTTCAATAGCAGGTTACCGCCACATTCCATAGAAGGTTATACAACTAAAACCGTACAAGGTTCGTATTGTTTCTTTGGATTTCCAACAAATGGTCAGGCTAAGGAACTTCCTACCGCCATATGGGATCGCCTCTGGCTGGACGTCCCGAGAACTAACTAGCTCTCTGCCAACACAAGGCCGAGTTACCCCTGTAACTAGGTAACTCACGAATATGCCATTCCCCGGTCCTTTGGGACCTTTATCCGAGCGCTCGGTAACCAACATCACACATAATAAATAAAGTGTGTCCACATGAGTAAGTATCTGGGCTCCATACCATGATACCACCCTTTTCCAAAAGGAAATGACATACCCTAAAGGGCGCGACCCTCATAACCTTGCCGCATCATTCCTGTTTTGATCATTTTCGGGTTGTGAGGTCCTGACGAAGTCTCGTCCACAAAGCTATGCTTTTTCACAGAGCCACGCTTTGATCGCAAATGATCAATAAATGATCATCACACAGCAACACTCAGCATGCCACATTACCAAATTGGGAGTATATCACTGATAAATTTCAACTACATAACCTCTGAGCTCGTACGTCTCAGAGAAGGGTGTTAAGCTAAAAGAATAAATTCTCTGCCACCAACAGAAATGTATTTGAAAGAAATCAACTTTATATCTCAAAATGTAATGTCAGACATGTAACCATACAAGTCTGTTCCGGGTTCGAACAGAACCGAAGGCACTTCCGAAGAAGCCCTTGCAATCCGGGTATTCACAATCCTGATAAAACTTCCCATCACAAAGGAAATCTCTATACCATAGCTAACGGTGCAGAGACAATCGATAGGCCATCCTATCGTTTTCACAAATACCCGGTCTTCACCACCGGTCTTCAATACGATCCATACCGTCATATCACAAATTCGGAATGGGTTATATGACACAGAGGTCTTTTCCCGGCTAACCCGAATAGTGAGCACAATATTTCAAAACATATGAATATTGGGATTTCAATTAAGTCATAACTTATTACCCAAATCCTTTCCTTTAAATGGTTTAAACAAATTACCATTTTAAATCTTTAAACAAAAAGATTTACTTCACAAAGTTTACCCAGTTTCACAAAGATTCATTCACAAATTTCCAAATCAATTTCCATTTCAATTTTGATTAACCCATTAAATCTTTAAATTAAGATTTAATTTATAGCTTTCAAAACTATTCCCAATTCAAGTCTTTTATAATATAAAAGATACACCTTTTAAAAACGTCTTTGATTTCAAAATAAAGTTTAATCATCTTCACAAAGGTTAATTCATAGTTTTTCCAAACTATTTACAATTTCATTTCAACTTGAATTGTTTTCAATACAAATTTGGAAATCTTTTCACTTTATAAAAGCTATTATTATTTGGAAACAGATAGTTTTCATTTTAGGAAAAACTGGTTGCATTTACACAGGTTAAAGCCATTCAAGTATAAACTTGAATTATAAATTTAAATTTCCCCAAGACCGTATTTTAATTGGTTAAAAACCCATATAAACACCTTTTATAATTATAAAATCTTTTAAACCAAAATTCCCAATTCATTGAATTCAATTTTTAAAATATTGAATTCAAACTTAAATCAAATGATTTAAATTTCAATTTTATTAAGTTATTTAAAATAACTTTTTATTTCTGGAACTCATTACAAAAACTTTCAATTCCAATTCCAAAACTATTTTGGATTCAAAAATTCAATTTTACAAATTTGATAAAAATCTGTGACTTAACCGATTTCCACGTGAAATCCACATTCGTGCGTGTATTGTGTAGTCCAAGGGTTTAACACAATAGTGCAACAACATTCAACCATCACAGATCAAATAGAACAATATAATTGATAAGCGGTATAAACGATAACGCTTATCTTTCATTCACAGATCACAGATATATATATCACAGATAAATAAATCACCAAAAATCAATTACCAAATGAATTTCTAAATCTATTTCCTTTTTAAAGTAAATTCCTTTTTAAGCAGATAAATTCCTTTATTTTCCAAACTATTCAAAAATCCAAATTTTAAATAAAATTTTCAATTTATAAATAATATTCTCGAAATCCATCTATTAAGCCTTTTTTCCATATTTGAAATTAATCTCAATACAATTCCAAAAATAAGACTTTATCTTTTAAACTCCTTTTAAATTTATCCAATTATCAGAAATAAAATTTTCGATAAATTTTCAACTTACATTTTGAAAATCCAATTTTATTCATTTTCGGTATCCAACGATACCAAAAATATATTCGGCTAATTTTATAGCCGTCAACAATTTCAATCACAATTATAATCACACGGCGATTATAAATAAATCAACACACAACATTGAAATAAATTCAAATGTTTGAGGAATCCAGTTGGATCCCTCCAACCTGTTTCCCTGCATCCACAGATGTTAGCACAATACCAATTTCACTTCAATGTGAAATTATCGCGGTATATGGGATTTATAAAATACTATCCGCTATTATGCGGCGCAATAGGGTCTCATCCGCTATATAATGCGGGAAATCAACTCCAAGTACATATATAATACCAATTCCACTTCAATGTGAAACTATCGTGGTATATGTTTTTAATAAATAACCTCCGCTTAATATACGGCGTATAGGGTCTATTTAACACAATAGATAACAATTTATCATCCAATCATCACAATCAACACTATCAACAATTTTAAATCTAACAATTTAAAATTTAAATCGAAACACAATATTCGATTGAGTGAGAAGTTCTCACCTTGCTTTTAATAACGGTTGCAGTATTTTGTTTCGAATAAAATTAAACGCACGTTTAATTTTACCCAAAATTTTCACTGACTCCAATTGACTCTAAACTAGCTCCATTGCGTAGTGCTCATCGAAACGATTCCAACGCAATTTGTTTCGTAATTTTTTGACCTCGTATCATAAAGATATCATGTTTTAAAGTTTGAACGTATTTATATAAATCAATTTACAAATTTCTTTTTATTTTTCAAACCATTCACATCTGGCCGCTCGTATTGCTTGATGAGATCGTGGCCTTCAATTCCATTTCTTCCTCACGTGAATGGTGCCAGGCTAACGCAAGAAACCCATTAGCCGCCACTTAAACCCTAATTTTCGCGACCAAACTACTCGACTTCACGATGATCAGCGACCACGGTTTTGAAGCCCATCGCAAGTGCTACCTTCGGCCAGAGGCCGGCCATGCTCAGCTGCCTCCTTGCCTCGTACTTCGAGCTTGAACGCACGCCCTTTGATCACTAATTGCCGTTGATTCGTGGCGAATTTTTTGATCTCCACCGTTGGATATGAAGATCTCAACGTGCTCTAGAAGTTTGTAGTTGAAACTTTCTGATAATAGTCAACGGATTTGAAGAAAATGAGGGAGGAAGAGGAGAGTTTTTCGGCCATTGATAATATAAGTGGTGGCCTGGAAACAAAACCCTAGTGTCTTTTGCAAAATGAAGAAATAACGTCCTTTTATAGAAAATTGCCAAAAACACTATTCATCGAAAAAAAATTCCGAACTCCAAATCGAGCGTGCTGGCTGGCGTTTCTAAGGGTTTACCCGCGTTTCGAACACAATGGAACGTGTTTCAGGAGCTAATTCGATCGTATGTGAGAGTTACGGAAATAAACGATCAAATTAAAATTAAACCAATTAAAACGATTTTGGTGCGTTTTGGCTTGCCCCGGACAAACCATAAATCCAATTGACACAAAATTTGAAATCTTACAATAATATCACATTACGGATCCGATGAAACTGGTTTCGTTGAAATCCGAGACTGTTTGAAAAATCACTATTTTCACTAGTCAATTAAATATTAAAATAATCAATTTTCACAAATCAACTTTTAATTCGATTTTAAAAGTTCTATAACATCATTATAACTCCAATATGATTTAATATAACTTTATAAATCATTTTTATACACATTCAATCCGGATTTCAATTATTTTCGGAATTTCAAATATTAAATTAATAATTTAATCGCCCAATTAAATCACTATATCGAAATTAAATTAATTCGACTTCCAAATCTTACTTATTAATATTTAAAATTAATTAAATATACGAATTTCAAATGACGGAAATTCTGGGTCGTTACATTTTCACTTAATATTTCCTTTAGTAGTTAAATAAATATTTTGTTTATCACTTTGATAATATTATACACTTATTTTTGACAAAAATATGCTGTAAAAACTTTAAATGCGTATAAATACGTTGATTCATTAACTTTACACTTCCATTTTTAGATATTTTCTCCAATTCTAAAGTAATATTTGAAATTCAATCTGCATATTTACCTTTTAGTCAAATATATCAAAATCTTAATGTCTATTTCAAAATCTATGTACATGAATATATATCCATAAATTTTTATAAAAAATATTAATTTCAAAATAAATAAAATATACCAATTTTTGCTTAAGAAATATTGAATCCTAAAAAATAGTAAATCTATATATAACTCATTTTCATCTACAAAAATGATAAATTGATTATATTTAAAATTACGTAAATCTTATACCAATAATTATATACTTAGAAATATACGAAGTTTAATTTATAACTTACTTATCCTAACAAATTCAACATATATAGATAATAAATCCTATTCTTTAAAAATATTTATATCATCGTTTTTCAACCACATACAATGTGCAAGGCACGAGTTACACACTAATTATTTTGGTTTCTAAACACATAACATAACAAATGGTATTAGTTGAGTAGTAGAAATACATGAATTCCAACCATGTAATGGATAAGAAATTTCGTAAGTGCATTCTACTTGGTATACCAATTTTATTTTGAACTATAGCATGCTTATTTTTATGGCAACAGAACAAATAACACCGCTACTGGTTGAAGTAATTGATTCGTCGGTAATTCAATTTGCTATTGGTTATAGTAGATAATAAGCTTTTACCGTTTGAAAATATAATATCCATCCATTTTCAATATTTTACCCAAAAAAAATTATTATTAAAAGTTGTTATTTTATATCATACGATTTTGCAATTATGTATAAATTTAATTTTATATAGCCAAACTTTCAGGAAAAATACGTTATGGAAGAAGTTACAAAATGATAAAAAAATCATATAGTTCTTTCAAATACAAGTTAACAATTATACTCAAACAAACAACATAATAATTTCTAAAAGGATTTCCATTAAAACATTACATATGTTATGTAATCATAAAAACATTATGAAATGTAAGGATAACTATTGGTTAATCTATGTGGTTTAGTATGGTAATTATTGTTATTAGCTTTTGGTTACCTATATTGGACCGTACATTTTCACATGAATGGGTAAATCATACTAATCAAATTGATATTAAATTTTCAATACCATTCTTACTGTTGTGGTTGTTAATAGCTGGTAACTGATAATATGGTAAAAATGGCCAGCCTTGCGAAATATATGTTGTGTTTCAATGCATATGTCCTCAAAGCTTAAAGCTAAGTTTTTATCGTTTAGTCTAAAAAGTGTTCTAAATACATAAAAAATATCTTTTAAAAGGTGATCTTAACAACATGGATAACTTAAAAATCACCAATGAATATAATTAATATTGGTTTCTCCAACATCTTAATATAGTAATCATGTACATCATATATATTCTAAAACCCTTTGTTTCAGTAATTGAGATAAACATATCATTGCACGTTCTGACCTTGGTCTTAACAAGCATCTGAAGGTGTGACAACCCACACCTTAATGTGCCCTAATTTTTGCTAAATAAAAAACCTAAGTCTACTAAAGTACGGATTGTTGGTTGTGGTATCCTGCAAATAAGCAAATCCATATCAAAGCACCACTGATATAAACTCACCGCGTAATATATAGTAAAGTACAATAAAACATATAGCTACCGACCAAGTTTGACACATCTGATATCTAGTGTCCTCGTCAATGTCGAGCATGCATAAGGAAATATGTCCTTCCACCATCCCCGCCTTGCACCAGTACCTATCCCTTTAAAGCTACCCTATGGGTTGTAATGAGGAGGGGGTCAGAAAAACATTCTGATGAGTGGTAAATTATACACTTTATACATAATTCTAGTTTATGCCGATTGTCTTCCATTACGTATTATGTCTTTTATTTTAGTCAGTCGTCTCGATTCCACGTACGCATACGATATGCCCCATACTCGAAGTAGAGAATAACTACATACATGTACATGTGTGTGTGGATGTACCATAGTCCCCCTTTGAACCAAGATACTATCTCCAGTAGTACCCATAAACCAGCACCTCGTCGGGATTCATCATCAACGGAGTATCACGTCCTCGTCGCTCGTGCATACCAAGGAACTCCCTTAGTGCCTAATAACAGCGTCATAATAGTTTATTCATACTATATTTCATACTTTAAAGACTCCATCAAAGGATTATCTAGCCTTGCCTCCTATCACAAGAAAACTAGCAAACAACCGTAAGGCGGTGCATGTCCTAGACAGAATCTACACTAGTAGGAGGCATAGTCCGTTTTAGCGTAACCCCTATCTTTCCGCTGGCTGCTCAGGACCAATGACGTTCTCGACCTATGACATAGCTCCTACTCCCGAATATGGTACCAATCACACTATCACAGCACTGAGCCTTGCTCGCCTTCCCATTTGATTGCTTAACGCAATCTAGGAAATACCCCTTGTTACTTAATACCCCTTAAAAGGTAGAAGCGGACTCTACTTGTCCTTTGACACTTCGACCGAGGTGAACATTCTACTTGGTATTTCCTTTAATTCCACGAATCCTAAAGTTGGGTATGTCTCACATCAGCATACTGTATACACAACTGCTGGTAGCCCCTTGATGTGAGCAGACGTCTATTGTATAACACTACTGATCTCGCATTCCAACCCATTTTAATGACTAAGTCATTTCTTATTTAATCCAAGCTATTAACTATTTTTAATAATTCACACCATCATAAACGCATACTTGAGGTTACATATATATATTCATATCTATTTATTGAACATGCCTCCAATGTTCAATTAATAATAATTTTTTTTTATACTTTTTCATGCGTTTAATTCTTATTTCATTAATGTCAATTTAGTGTCATTCACCGCTACTCACTTTTTTTTATTAAATCTATTTGCCATTCCTTTTTATCTTCCACCATCTTCTCTTGGTTACTAACCTTATTACTAACTCATTTCATTACTTTACTTATATCAGTGGCTTATTAGTTAATTTCTAACTTGTCTTTATTGCATATATCAATTTTACAGATTTACCATTATTTTTATCACTATTGAAAACTTTAGTTAAACATAGATATTTCTGTATTGTAATGCGTTGGCATTATGTCTCCCAAAAGGGAAAGGTTAATACTATAAATTTCTATAACTTATCTAAAAAGAGAATTTGTGTTATGTTTGGAATTATAAGAAATTATCTTTTGTAGCTATTGAAATAGACAGTACAAAATATAGTAAATATCCCTATTTATACATCTATTTCTTTTAGGCATATTCCTTGTTATTTCAATCGATACACTTTTATTTATAATTTTGAACTTGATAATTTATAAAAGTTTACATTGCGACACTCTACATTCTAATGAATAAAACACTACTTAAATCCCAACAAATTTTGTGATAACTTCTAATTTACATTTACTTGTCTAAATCATTTAATCAACAAATCTGGAATTGCAATATAATCTATTAATTTCAGGGACTACTACTACTCAATACTTTCCAGATCCAAGTATATGTAATATTAAATCTAAGCTATCAATCACAGAATATGTAGGCAGAGTTTATAAATTTATCATACGTATACAATTGGCTTACAACTCCAAAATTACATTTAGGCATACAAAAATAGATATACAATAATATAAATCCAATATTATAAAAAAAATATAATTTCACACTCACCGCTTTAGCTTTCCAAATTGTCAGATCTAATCCTTGCTATTCTAGTTTGACTCCACTTTCTCTTCCTATCGAAATACATATACGGCAACCATACATATATCCACTAGAATTCTTGATTTGAGAAGAGATTTGGATTTAATTTAGATTCGAAATTGGATTTATAATTTACATTGGCTTTGGCAATTCGATTTGACCCTATTCTTCTTATCCATTATCCTATATTATTCTCCACTTGTATATATGTGTATAAACCATATATTTATTTAGATTTAAGAATTTGCGGGTAAGAGAAAATGGTAGAGCTTCGCCATTGCTTCAAAAAATATAAGAAGAAAAGTGAGGGGTTATGCTTGTATTTATAGAGGTTCAAATCAATGCCAGTTGCTAGATTCTTTTATTTTAAATCCGGACATTGGCCTAGGTTCAATTTGGTGCCGAAAGACCATAAGCACTCGACCGCTACCTCTCCACTGGTCGACCGCTTGGGGTCGAACAGTCGTAGTAAATGGGCTGACTGGTTGTCATTTTCTGTCAGCATTTAATATGTTTCCCTAATTACGCTATTTTACATATATTTAACCTATTCGATTAACATTAATTATGCTTAAATGTTAAGCAACCATTAACGTTAATTACCGTTAGTTAATTACATTTATTTTCTTAATTATATATGTAATTATTTATGATCCGAAACATTCAAACATTAATAACTTTCTCGTTTGAACTCCGATCGGAAAATTTATATATGAAAATTGATCAGAAAATCATCATGAACCCAAAGTGTAAATTTCGTAGCTAAATTCTGACGTTTGTAAAAGTTCCATTTTTAGTGTTACTAGTTATTAATTTATTTATTTTTAATCAATTATCGTTAAATTTACCGGGTGTTATAGAAGGTATGCTAAGCTCTGAACACATAACTACTCAATCTAACGGGTAGTCACATAACATCGTAGATAAAATATAATAGTTCATAATAAAGAGAATATTAGATACATGGTCATATAAAACGAACTATATCAAAGTATTGTAAGGTTGGTATTTGAAAGTACTGAAATATTATCCATCTAAGCTTCTAGATAGTTATAACATATGTCTTTATAACATGAATAGTTGATCTCACACACAGTCGCAACTTCAACTCCAAGCGTATTCAAGCTCGCCTTCACTGGATTCGATCAACTATCATACTCGACCCTTGTAAGTATGGGTACTTCCTAGTTTGTCTTTGAGCTATACCACCCCATCTATAATATTATACACACGCCAAAGCAATTGAGCGTCACCCCTCCGCAGCCTATCCGAATGGCATACAAATTTTGAGTAGGGTTGTTGTGGTAATAGTTACATTTACCATTTTTCATGCTGTTACCTTACCTTTTTTACTTGTAAGCCAAAAATGCTTACCAAACTGTTAACGATTTGTTGATATGTCGAAGGCTGGTATACCGATAAACTGGTAATAGTTACACTGGTAATGGTAATTAACCTTGTCTAAAAAAAATGAAAAACTTGATTTATTTTTATGTTATAATGATATTTCATCATGCATTTTGTTAGGATTGTCTCGCGTCTAAAAAGGAGGAATGATGGTTTAGAATTAGAATAGCTCCACATCGCTAGATAATTTGGAGAAATTTTGTATAAATATGGGTTGGTAGGCACGTAACATTGGTTATTCTTTTTGTTACAATAAAGTGCATGCCAAATTATATCCGTATGCCATGCAATGGAGATGATGAGCTTGGTTCGACCGCCATTACATAACACATTTCATTGTGTTAATAAAATACATCAGTGAGAAATAAATGAAATGTATTTAACATCATTTGAACTGAATTCCTAAACCGAATCTTATTATTTTATTACTTCTAAATCCTGGTAGAACATATTACATGATCATCATCATCATCGATCATAAAGAAGTGTCGATTACACTAAGCTAGTAAATATAAGAGTTTAGATTCATGTCCCATAACCACTTGCTTAACTCAAATATTTACGAACAGATTGTAGAACTGCACTAGAAAATTGTCACAAGAGTTTCAATATGTGTGAATCGAAATCACACCAATGAGGTATAGACTAACCTTGAAGATAAAGAGATATGTGTGAATCGAAATCACACAAATGGTGTCTAGTCTAACCTCGCAAACAAAGAGACATCGCACATTGCTAGTCTAAACCATAAAATGATCATCATGATCATTAGTAAGTGTCAATTACACTAAGCTAGTAAATATAAGAGTTTAGCTTCATGTCCCATAACCACTTGCTTAACTCAAATATTTACGAATAGATTGTAGATCTCCACTAGAAAATTGTCACAAGAGTTTCAATCGAACAAGTCCATAAATTAACCGACGAAGTAAACGCAAGCGTTTCATACCACTTGTTTTGCTAAGCCGTTTAATTATATTTTCTCATACGAATGAAGTAAAGGTTTGTATATACTAATAGATTGGAAAACAGTTTTATAAACGAGTTTGATATTGAAAATAGAGTTGAAATCGTTTTGATGAAGAAGTTTTGATATTTAATACTAGTATAGAAAACCTTTATATTTTGAAGTGACAAATCATAGAAGTGATTGTAGAAACAATCAATCATAAAAATTCACATTCGAAGACGTGAATAAAATCCAAAGAAATCGATATCAAATCCATCAAAGTGGATATTTCCAAAATTCCCAAAGAAAGATGTCATCAAAGATGATAATAAAAGATAACAACAATAGGGAAACCACACGAATCGATTAAAGTTGGAAATCACACAAAATAGGCGAAATAGGCAAACAGCATCAGGTCGGTCGGCCGGCTTCAGGGCTCGGTCGACCGGACCCTATTCTGAAAAATAGTTCGGGAAGCAGGTCGGTCGACTGAGCTCTACAGTCGGTCGACCAAACCCAAACAGAGAAGTGCTTAGCACTTTTGGAAGCAGGTCGGTCGACTGAGCTCTGCAGCCGGTCGACCAAACCCAAACAGAGAAGTGCTTAGCACTTTTGGAAGCAGGTCGGTCGACTGAGCTCTGCAGCCGGTCGACCAAACCCAAACAGAGAAGTGCTTAGCACTTTTGGAAGCAGGTCGGTCGACTGACTACAGAGCTCGGTCGACCGGACCTGTTTCCAGCACTGCCCAACTTATCAAGTTCATTGGCCAAATCTCGATCGAATTGCATTTTCGCAAGCAACGACACTAAGGATTTAAGCCTAACGACAACCCAGCCTTATAAGCTCTTCAATGCATCACAAAAATCATGATCAAAGATCAAAGTCTGGATTTTTAAAGAATTGAACTCAAAACACTAAAAATTGGAATATTCACCAAATCAATCCAAACCAAGTGCAATTGCACAAGAATAAGTGTTAGGAATTCATATCTAACAATCGAAGATAAATATAGTTTAAGATGTGAGATAAAAAATCTCACCTTTGAACCCAAACGAATGAAGAAGAAGCTTGAAGACAAGGGAAGATCAACCACACTTCAATCTCAACACAAGAAGCATGAATCTAAGCTAAAAGAGAAACATTTCCCAAATTAGGTTTAGGAATTTTATGAAATCAAAGAGAGAATGTGTTGGAGAAGAAGGAGATGAAGCTTACCAATAGCTTCTATTTAAATTTGGAGCAAGAACTTGAATTTGCAATGGAACTAGGGCTTAGGAATTTCCTAATTCTTTTTCTCTTCCCCCATTTTTGATGAAGCTTGAGACTTAGGAAATGAAAGTGAAGTAATGAAGAGGAGAGGGGGTGGAGTAAAGATATAACTAGATTTGGGCAAGTGGGCTGAACCCAACCCAAAGTCCAAAGTGAAAAAGTAGCAAAATTCTACTAACTCCAAACATATCGAAGCTTATACTCAAAAAGGTCGCAAACGGCATTTTGAACTCGATGGAAGTGGTCTCGAGTCCTAATTCGACTGTTTGCAAAAAGTAGCTTTTCGGACTTCAATCCGATTAACGATTCTATATTTAAATAAAATATTTAAATATCAAATCGTAAAATATGCGGGTTGTTAAAGACTCCCCTCCTTAAAGAAATTGCGTCCTCGCAATAATTAAGAGGAAAATAAAAGTAACAACCATAAAAGCATATCAACACAAAAGAAATTTGAAATAGGAAGTTCACCATAAAGAGCATGAAAGAGTAAGCCTGAACGGGATCGCTCGATGAATTCCCAGGATTCCCAAGAGAAGTCCCTATGATTCAAGAACCATTGAACTTTCACAAGAAGGACATCTTTATTTCGAAGGCGCTCAACCTCCGAAGAAATGATGCGAATAGGATGTTGCTCAAAAGTCAAATCTGGTGAAACTTCAATCCCTACAATAACACCAAGCTCAAGAATAAAAATCGAAAACCCTAAGGCATTTCCGTAGAAGAAAGACGTAAGAAAACGTCATGGATAGCAGAAAATTGAGCCGGTGCAACGGCGTAGTACAATAACGGTACGCCAGATGAACCAAAGCTCAAATAATTCAGAACATCGACGTAGTGCAAACGGTACGTCAAATGAACCGAACACCATAAAAGAATCATCAGACGCTAGTCCATAAAAGAAATGAGATAAAGCTCAATAAAACGAAGTATATCGAAACGTCCGATGAACTTGGTATTCCATACGGACATCATCAAAGAAACAACCACTTGTTGTTTACGACTAAGCGCATTGGCAACATGATTTCCCTTCTGGGAATGAAAAGAATATCAAGATCATAAGATGCCAGGAACTCGAGTCAACATGAAGTTCCGTATGAGAAAATAAATATTCCAAAGATTTATGATCGAGGTGGAGAACAAATTTCTCCCCCAAAAATGATGATGCCAAACTCTAAAAGCGAAAACAATAGCCGTGAGCACTAGATCATGAGTGGCATACCTAGTCTCGATAGGCTATAACTATTTAGAAGAATAAATTATAGCACGTTCTCTTTGGCCAGAGAATGGCATCCAAACCAATACGATATAGCATTGGTACAAAAGATAAAGTCTTGGTTCCCATCCGGAATCACAAGAATAGAAGTATCGGAAAAGAAAGAATTTCTTTTAAATAATCTTCTTTCCCGAAAAGCTAAAATTTTCAAAATTACATTTATCTTTATGTAATAATCTTTCTAGAGAAATTTACATTTTTACAAGTCAATTTACTGTGTCTGATTATCTCATCAAAGCGTTTAGGAGATTCCTATCGATAACGTTGATCAAGCGCATCGACCAAAATTCTTAAAGCACTCAATGGGCAATACAATCACAAAATCATCTTCTATATGATAAACATGTTTCTTAAAAACCTTTAAGAATATTCTTTGCTCGTTTAAGAGCAAAAATCAAATTGTACTTATAAATAAATCTTATGAAAAAGATTTGCAAAATTTTAAATTGCTATTTTCACCCAAAATCAATAAATACAAGAATAGTCTCATCGAAATATTCATAGAATACTCGATTTACAAAAATGGATGAAATAAACTGGATAAACTGAATGACATAACAAGTCATTCATAAGAATCATAATGAGTGCGGAATGCGGTAATTGGAATGCTAACTCTCGCAACTCGTAGCAAATGAAAATTGGTGGCAAGGTCGAGCTAAAAAGACCTTATCACCACTCAAAAGATATTGCTTAGGTGATAATCCTAAGACAAGCTCAAAAATACCGGAAATTCTCAAACTACATGAATGAGAGAAATAACGCTTTCCTCATCATGAGGGCTTAAAGAATAAAATGATGCCATCAAATTGGAATCGAAATCACAAAGGAAAAATAGAAATATGCTTAATAGATTGAAAATGTCGAAGAAGAATAGTCCACTCGAGACATAGGATATGGCTATATAAAAATTAAGTCAATCCTTACAAAAGTCAATTCCGAAGCATAAGTAAAAATCGGCTCGGAAAGAAAAATCACATAAAAGAATTTCGACATCAATAAAAAGCAAATTGAGTGTTGCGGATCCACCAATCCGGATTCGCAATCCTCAAAGAAATCAACAAGCCCAAAAATGTTTAAAGAAAAGGAATTACAAGTTCTTTTGATATAAAAATAATGAGATGAAACCCATATCAAAAAGAACTTGATTTAGATAATCACAAAATAAATGTCATCAAGAATAGAATGGATACCTTGACTAAGAGAAGAGTTGCTAGGGGCTTGCGCAATATTTAGCTTTCTCATGTCCTTGTTCAAAAGTTTGGGACATGCAGATAAAAGATGACCCGGTTTTTTGCAATAGCGACAAGAATGGGGTTTCGGACACATATTTTCATAGTGTTCCTAAGAATTACAATTGTAGCATCCTCCATGATTAGGGATTGGAGTCTTTGCTACAAAAGTAGTTTGCTTCACTCTCTTATTGGGATTAAGGCTCTTGAACTTAATATGCCTCTTCTTGGAAGTCCCAATATCACTATCAATTCCTTTACCAGCCTCTTCATGTCGAAGAGTGATATCCACAAGCTGGTTGAAAGGAACTTCAAGTTTCAGAGGTAAAACCATTTCGGGGTTCTTACTCAAAGCACAGATAAACCTTTGATTCTTAGCAAGATCCAAAAGTTGTTGGGCAGACATGAATACGCCATCCAGAGAAGGACTACTGGATTGACTAGCGCTAGGACTGCCAGAACTAACCATCTCTTCTTCTTTAAGAAAGAAAGAAAGAAGAAGAAAAAGGTTGTTCTCAGAATGAATATCAAGCAATCTTGATAGATAAAACAAAGAATCATAAAAGAAAGTAGGATGAATCGGTACGAAGACTCGAATTAATCCTAAGGTATAACTCCTAAGAAGGACTTAGGACAATGATCCTTGTTAAGTTATTCTACATTGTTTCGAAGTTTGGCTTTGATACCAAGCTGTGACGCCCCACCTCTATACCCACGCTAGCCAAGGACATCACGAGGTGATGCCGTCAACTAGCGCGGAGAATAAGGCTGTTGAGGAGCGACCATCTGTATAATTGCTTTGTGCGAGTACCGATATGCCAGATAAAAATATAACTTTTCATCTCAAGAGGAAATCCGACATACAGATACAAACTCAAAACTACCACACAGTGGCTATATGGACCTCGGAAACAAACATAGAAGTAATCATAACATAAATCAGTCACATGCAATTCATATCACAAAGGCGGAAATAGATATGAATATAACACATGAAAGTGTACATCAGAGTAGTGGTCAAATAAGATCCACAATAACACGAAAGAATAGATACAAGTGCTAGCCAAAAGAATATGTATACATCAAGGAGTCTAATCTCAAATGTATACAACAAAAACTACTAAACTAGAGTAGTTAGCCAAAAGTCAGATGATGGTTCCAAATAGGAAGTCATGAAGAGCACCTGTAAAATCTCAGTCTGACCCGAGTATTATTTAAGAAGAAAATAATAAACGGATCAGTCTAGCTATAATTATCAGATAAAATGAGATAGAATATGAGATATGATAATAAAACGTATGATAACAATAAAGTCATACTGTGATAAGTATACATTAGAAAACCAACAAAGGAAAATCATACAAATATCTCACGAATCTCATAGCATAAAAAGAATGTCATATTCTTTATTTAATTCACCAAGCCACAATAATGACATACATATTAATGACAATTGTAAAAGTTGGTGAAACATAAATTCCAGAAATCAGCACACGAAATCCAGAACAAATCTCAGAATTCAACACACGAAATCCAGAAATCACTAAAAGGGGAAAGTCCGAGCACACGGACGAGAAGCTATCTCATGGAAGCTATCCATTTAATTTTCCGAACACACGGATGAGAAGCTATCTATTTAATTTTCCGAACACACGGATGGCCCGAAGGTAAGTCCGAACACACGGACGAGAAGCAATCTCATGGATGCTATCCATTTAATTTTCCGAACACACGGATGTGAAGCTATCCATTTAATTTTCTGAACACACGGATGACCCGAAGGCCTTTGACACACGGACAAAGAGACATCGCACATTGCTAGCCTAAACCATAAAATGATCATCATCGATCATAAAGAAGTGTCGATTACACTAAGCTAGTAAATATAAGAGTTTAGCTTCATGTCCCATAACCACTTGCTTAACTCAAATATTTACGAACAGATTGTAGATCTACACTAGAAAATTGTCACAAGAGTTTCAATATGTGTGAATCGAAATCACACCAATGAGGTATAGACTAACCTTGAAGATAAAGAGATATGTGTGAATCGAAATCACACAAATGGTGTCTAGTCTAACCTCGCAAACAAAGAGACATCGCACATTGCTAGTCTAAACCATAAAATGATCATCATGATCATTAGTAAGTGTCAATTACACTAAGCTAGTAAATATAAGAGTTTAGCTTCATGTCCCATAACCACTTGCTTAACTCAAATATTTACGAACAGATTGTAGATCTCCACTAGAAAATTGTCACAAGAGTTTCAATCGAACAAGTCCATAAATTAACCGACGAAGTAAACGCAAGCGTTTCATACCACTTGTTTTGCTAAGCCGTTTAATTATATTTTCTCATACGAATGAAGTAAAGGTTTGTATATACTAATAGATTGGAAAACAGTTTTATAAACGAGTTTGATATTGAAAATAGAGTTGAAATCGTTTTGATGAAGAAGTTTTGATATTTAATACTAGTATAGAAAACCTTTATATTTTGAAGTGACAAATCATAGAAGTGATTGTAGAAACAATCAATCATAAAAATTCACATTCGAAGACGTGAATAAAATCCAAAGAAATCGATATCAAATCCATCAAAGTGGATATTTCCAAAATTCCCAAAGAAAGATGTCATCAAAGATGATAATAAAAGATAACAACAATAGGGAAACCACACGAATCGATTAAAGTTGGAAATCACACAAAATAGGCGAAATAGGCAAACAGCATCAGGTCGGTCGGCCGGCTTCAGGGCTCGGTTGACCGGACCCTGTTCTGAAAAATAGTTCGGGAAGCAGGTCGGTCGACTGAGCTCTGCAGCCGGTCGACCAAACCCAAACAGAGAAGTGCTTAGCACTTTTGGAAGCAGGTCGGTCGACTGAGCTCTGCAACCGGTCGACCAAACCCAAACAGAGAAGTGCTTAGCACTTTTGGAAGCAGGTCGGTCGACTGACTGCAGAGCTCGGTCGACCGGACCTGTTTCCAACACTGCCCAACTTATCAAGTTCATTGGCCGAATCTCGATCGAATTGCATTTTCGCGAGCAACGACACTAAGGATTTAAGCCTAACGACAACCCGGCCTTATAAGCTCTTCAATGCATCACAAAAATCATGATCAAAGATCAAAGTTTGGATTTTTAAAGAATTGAACTCAAAACACTAAAAATTGGAATATTCACCAAATCAATCCAAACCAAGTGCAATTGCACAAGAATAAGTGTTAGGAATTCATACCTAACAATCGAAGATAAATATAGTTTAAGATGTGAGATAAAAAATCTCACCTTTGAACCCAAACGAATGAAGAAGAAGCTTGAAGACAAGGGAAGATCAACCACACTTCAATCTCAACACAAGAAGCATGAATCTAAGCTAAAAGAGAAACATTTCCCAAATTAGGTTTAGGAATTTTCTGAAATTAAAGAGAGAATGTGTTGGAGAAGAAGGAGATGAAGCTTACCAATAGCTTCTATTTGAATTTGGAGCAAGAACTTGAATTTGCAATGGAACTAGGGCTTAGGAATTTCCTAATTCTTTTTCTCTTCCCCCATTTTTGATGAAGCTTGAGACTTAGGAAATGAAAGTGAAGTAATGAAGAGGAGAGGGGGTGGAGTAAAGATATAACCAGATTTGGGCAAGTGGGCTGAACCCAACCCAAAGTCCAAAGTGAAAAAGTAGCAAAATTCTACTAACTCCAAACATATCGAAGCTTATACTCAAAAAGGTCGCAAACGGCATTTTGAACTCAATGGAAGTGGTCTCGAGTCCTAATTCGACTGTTTGCAAAAAGTAGCTTTTCGGACTTCAATTCGATTAACGATTCTATATTTAAATAAAATATTTAAATATCAAATCGTAAAATATGCGGGTTGTTACATCATAACACTCATGTGCACCTAATCCAAATCAATATATGGGAAGCATGTGACAACACAAATAATTTACCACGTATTTTTTAAAACTTATATGGATCTGAAAAAAATATTTAGATAATTCTAGTAAATTATCCTATATGTATGTTCATCTTTTAATACCCTTTACAATCCCAAAATGGATAAAATAAATTATCAAAAGAATTCCAGGAAACTCTATAATTTTATGAACATTCAACTCGACATATCAATTTTTCTTTCTAAAGTGGTTCAACTAACATACCGGTAAATTCAACCAGCTTCTTATCATCATAATTTCATTACCATATCATATTGAATACATTCCTAAGATTCTAATCAATGCAATATAATTTTTTTAAGGAAACTGCTTACTTTATTTCCTAATTATGATTATATTTACAAAGTTCACTAAGATACAACCTCTTGGAATCCTCGGGGGAAATTTTTCTATTTACGGAAGTAAAACTTGTTGACCTTGCTTAGTGCTTATACCTTCATCATATTTTCATAACAATCCTCAAATTTGACAGAGTTAAAAGGGTGCTCTAGGCATAATTATATAATTTAATCACATAATTTAACTTTTTTTGATATCTTGTTAAAGATAAAAGTATTATTAGCCAAAAAATTGGTCTAACGCTATGAAAAGCTATGTAGCGCCAATAACCATTAATATGATTATTGGCTATGATTTATATAAAGTTTATAGTCTTTGATTCGCGTATCTAGGTAGTTCTAATTCAGTATTTCATATTTTTAGTCTATTCTTTATTGCTCAAGCATTAGTCCTCCTTCATGTTCCCAAGGCAAGTTCTTTCATATATTAGTACCTATCGCTTCACTTATCAATTGTCCTTCTTTTTCTGTTTATAACACCTAATACTTGATCGTTTTTTATTCTAGCATCCATTCCTCTTCATATTGAAGTCCAAGATCATTGAACTGTCACTTGTGAAAGATCATGGATAACACTTGTTCTCCAAAGTACGCTTTTGTGTTCGAAACATACTTTGATCAAATACAAGTGACCATATCCTGGTCTGTTACTTAGACTGTAACGAATCGAAATTTTCGACCTTCGAAAATCGACACTAACACATCCATTGTATTACATGCCAAGCAATCGAATGCCAAAAAACCCGATTATTAGGGGAAAAGAAAGAAGGAAGATGATAAGAAGAAAACTAAACAACACAAAATCTCACAGCGGAATGAATAATCTATAATATACAACAAATCTTTACACAAAAGTCAGACTGTAATATATGTATATATAGACATCAATAAGAGTATACTAACCTATTTCAGCTCGGACAGTTATAATAACTTGTTCTTACAATTGCTGATAGATACAACAATGAATACAATGGAAAATAACCATCTATGTGAATACGTCTCTAGGCCTCCAACTCGTCTCCTGAAGCTCCAAAGCATCCAAATCAATATGTACTATGCTCGGTCTGACTCGAGCATTATAATAAAATAACAACCGAGTCAGTCCTGAAAACCAGCGTGAGAGAACACACCCAACTGGATTTTAAGGTTATATAAATCTTTGAAATCAAAGGTATCTCGTAAGATCACGCCACATGTAACAACCCGTATATTTGGACCATTTAAATTGACAATAATCCACACATGTCAACTTAAATAATACAAAACACGAATAATTATGGGATTATAAATACATAAATGTAAATGAGAATCAATATAACATCACAGTCACAGAATAATGCAGCGGAAAATACATCGTCATAATAGCAGTTCATGAAGCCACTATATAATATACAACAATGTCTTAACATCAAGTGACTAATACCAAAAATGTCCAACAGACTAGGACATCAATACAGGAATATAAATAGACTGATAAAGATAAATGCTAAGCCTTCAGCATCTTCAACCAACCTTGATCAGCAATCTGGATAGCTTCAGACTGACCCGAGCATATGCAAAAGAAACACTCGAGTCAGGACTCAAAATCTTATACAATTAAATCAAGTGCAAGGTAATAGTTCATAACTTAAAGATGGGTGAAATAACATCTCTAAGGATCCGATAAACTATCTATGTATACAATAGAATACGATAGGTAGATAATATCTAATTAGTAAAGTACGATATTAAAATAGTGTTAAGTCATGGCCCATACCACCCTTAACACATTTTTATTCCCAAGAGCATATACAAGACCGTAGTTTCCCCAAAACCGGAAGTCACCAAAGGGCAATCCATATACTAAAGGTACAAAACAAAACGTAGTGGTCGCGAATAGGATAATCAGTATGACAAGGTACATGAGGCGATACCAACTAGGATACTAGTAGTTGCGTGATCCGGACTGATGTTGAGCATAGCAGCTACTACCTCAACACCGCGAAACAACACTCCCAAATCAAGGGGTGCACCCAAATCGAATCACAAAAGTAATAGATATGGTATCGAAGAAGTGCGTCCGCTAGAGGTAGCGAACCTCAATGGCCCGACGCGGCTCCTGTTTTAGTCATGTCAGGGGTCGTCCAAATATCGTTCTCTTTCTTCCGTCAACGCGTTCACCAAACCATCCACTTCATTCTGGATCAACACTTCGCATGTAATAGTTATTAAAGTGGTTTTCGGTATCGACAGAGAGTATGTCCATATCTGATCCCGGTCTCATTAATAACTACGTATTTATTACCCAATGATCGGTTAACTTAACGTTTAAAACAAATCAAAGTCCGGAAGTCAAGATGCAAATTTGACTTCCAAATTTTGACATTTCACGATTCAATTTATTTCGGATATTTAAAATCATATTTCCAAATGAAATCTGTAGTCCAAACATTTGAATTAACAATATAATTAAGTATTCAAGTTCAATTTAATAACTCACTTATTAAATTTAGTTCAAATCAATTAATTCAAATTTACCGGTTAACTAAGTTCGAATCGTTAAATCAAATTCTATTTATCTCAATTCATATTTACATTCATCATTACATTAAATATAATCATAAATTTGACTAAATCAATTTCATTAGATTTAAAAATCATTTACCTTTAAATTGTCGCTAAATTCAATCCATAAACTTTAGTTAGTTTCGTATTCCATTTTAAGTCAAAATTTCCTAAATCTAAATTTATTTATAACAAGTTCAAATCTATTTAATTTAAAACTCAGTTTAAATCTAAATCTACCAATTTAATAAATTAAATTATTAAATTCTAAACTCACTTGTTTTAAATCTTATTTCAATCAAATTCTCCAATTCATTTTTCTTCAATTAAGTAGATTTATTAATCCGTTCAATCTAATCCATTAATTTATTCCAATTAATCCATTAATTTATTTCAATTAAATCCATTAATTCATTTTAATTAAATCCATTTATTTATTTCAATTAAATTCATAAATTTATTTCAATTAAATCCATAATTTTATTTTAATTAAATCCATTAAGTCGTTACTTGATTTCCAAACAAATTATTAAGTTCATTTCTTAATTTCAAATAGATTTCAATTTCAAAATAATTTTTGTTGACCAATCGGGTTTCTTATTTTTAATTGCCTATCCTAGGCCAAGTTATTTAAGTGGGTATTTATCATTTCAACCCGATATCATTCAATATAAAACAAGGCATAGCAAAGGGAACTTGCAGTGTGATAACTGGGATGGTGTCAAAGTAAATAAACAAGCAATAGCAACCATACATAACAAATTTTACAATTTATTCAAATAATCCCGAAATAACCCTATTAACTTACATTTGTTATTATGCAAATTAATACAATTATTCCTAGAATCCTACGGATTAAAGATTATCACATTTATATTTTTACTTGGTGTCCGTTATCAAATTTCTACATCAATCGTACTTATCAATTTTAATGTCACTATTATTTACTCTAATTAACATCGCATTACAGTTCAACATGTTTAAACAATATATGGCGTCAAACTTTTAGAAATTAACAATTCATTTCAACCAAATTTTTAACAATCAACAATTTAATATCCAGATTAATTTTAACAACAATTATCACTTGATTATCATAGCATAATAGATTTGAGTCGTGAATATAAAATATTCACCTTGCGTGGTTGAAGAAGATGACGGCGAAGCACGAAGACGAATAGATAAAATAGACGACACAAGCACGAATACGAACTACAAATTAAACAAAAGATTGTTCAACAATAGTTTTATACAATGTATATATATTGATTTGTATATATAAAATGTACCAAAACAAGTCGGGACGAGAGCGAATGAGCCGAAGCGATGTCCTAAGAATCCGGAGCGGTGACTGAAACAACACGCAAAGTTTGCTTAAATATATATAATTCAAATCCTCAAATTTGATAAATAAAATAAAATACGAAACATGCCCCATAACATATATTACTTAATATAGAAAACTGAAACTAGGTTGTACTTATTCATAACCAACCGAATTTGGACGGGGAAGAGGAAGCGGGGCAGGTGGGGACAGCAGGCGGGGCTGGTTGTTGGGCGCGAGGCATTGGGCTGGGGATGGTCAGTGGCTGGGGACGGGAAGTGGGCTTGGGGCGGAGTAGTGGGCTGGGGACAGGAAGTGGGCTTGGGGCGGAGTAGTGGGCTGGGGACAGGCAGTGGGCTGGGCGGCAGTGCGGAGCAGGCGGGAACGGGGATGGGCTGGGGCTGCATGGGCAGTGGGTAGGAGGTGGCAAAGGCCTGGTGGAGGGGAGTGGGATGGGCGGAGGAGGGGACTGGGGCTGGGGACGTGGGCGAAGCGGGCGGAGGGTGGCTGGTGTCGTGGGAAAAGGCGGAGCGGGCTGGGTGGGGTACGGCGAAGGCGGGGTGTGGATGCGGAGCTGGTAGGGGCGAAGGTGGTGGGGTTGGGCGGGTTGTGCATGCAGGCGGGCGGGAGGGCGGACAGGGGCAGTGGGCTGGGTGGCGTAATGGGCTGGGGACAACGGCAGGCGGGCTGGGGACAGTGGGGCAGGCGGGCTGTGGGGTGCAGGCGGAGTAGGCAGTGGGGCGGAGGCCAGGAAGTGGGGTACAGCTGGGTTAGGCGGAGCGGAGGTGGGGAGTTGGGCTGGTGGCGGGCTGTTGTGGCGGAGGCTGGGGAGGGGCTGGGGCGGAGGTAGGCGGAGCGGATGGGTTGGCAGTGGGGAGGTGAGTATGGGCTGTTGGGTGGTCTGGTTGGGAGCTGGATGTGGTGACGTGGCTAGCATGGGGTGGGCTTCATGTTGAAGTAAGAAAATAAACAAACAAAAGAAGCGTGAAGAGAAGAGAAGTGTGAGCTGTCACCTTTTCAAAATGAAATATATGAAAGAAGTATGAAGGGTTGGCTTCTGCTTAATGTGAAGTATATATAAAATAAAGAATAGGGAGGGAAAAGAGAATAGGATTGCAGAGGAAAGATGCAGAGGAGAGAAGCACTTGTCACGTATCAATTAATGATGCAGAATGAAGGCAGGGGTTCAGTGCACAGTGCACAGTTAATGCAATGATGTTTTTCAAAAAGGTGGCTATTTGGGTTCCCAAGGTCAGCTGAAAGGCTCTCTCAATTTTAAATATTGAAATGTTGGGTACCGGTTTGCGCTGCGTAACGGACCGGTGTGTGCTCCGTCGACAATTATAATTTGCAACGCCAAACTCCGATTGACACAAACAAATATACCGTTTTGATCAGCGCGACGAGGCGGACACAACGGTATGAAGATATTTATGGTTTGACATTGTTTGCGGAGTGGTAAATCTTATTGAACCATTTGCGCGAGTGAACATTTTAACTAGCAATTAAAAGCGAAATTTGACGAAACGAAATGCGCCGTCATGATCAGAATATTTTTCTTATGCAACATTGTGAAAAATATTTGAGTTCGGACGATAGAAAATTTACACATAAAATTAAAACTACTATGTAAATTTGACGAGCGAAATTTACTACAATATTTTTCGACGAAATTTGGCGCACACCTATGTCTATCTAGGCATATTCCAAATGTGAAGTTTGAACGGTAACGGAAATCGTTTGAGAATATTTGAAACTTCCATTACGGAGAATGCAGCAAAACACCGAAGAATAAGATCGACGGAGCTAGAGATGTCCGAATTTTGAAAAACGAAAAATGACGCCTTCGTCAGAAAATGATTTAGAATTTTTCTATGTAAAATATTTAGGTTCGGAAGATGAAATTTTCACGCTTTAAAATGAACTGATGTGCAGTAAAACGCGCACGAAGTTTACTGCGGTATTTTCCGACGAAACTTTACCCATATCTACAATCATCTAGGCGCAATTTAGAACCAAAGTTTGGACGCTGATTGAAATCGTATGTAAGTTTCACATTTTTAATTAAAATAACGGTTCTAAATTTTTTAAATTGGGTCGGAATTTCAGGGTCGTTACATTCTCCCCTACTCAAGACTTTTCGTCCTCGAAAAGGAACAAAGTAAAGAGTGGAAGAACAGATAACAAAGATACAATGGATTCAGAATAGATCATTGAATATAGTAAAGAGTATAGAATGAAATTTACCTTCAACAAACAATTCTGGATTAGAATCCCGGATACTCTCCTCGGTTTCCCAAGTGCAATCACGATCATCGGGACTCCATTGGACTTTGACTAGGCTAACCGACTTCCTTCTAAGTTGCTTTGTATCCCTATCGACAATACGAAGTGGTCTCCTCTCTATAGTCAAATCCGGATCAATATCAACTTCATCTAATTGAGCAATAGGAATGGTCAAGGATGGATCGTGTACCACTTTCCGAAGATGTGAAACATGGAAGACGTTGTGCACGCCCTCAAATTTCTCCGGTAGTGCAACTCTGTAGGCTAGTGTACCAATTCTCTCAGTGATAGTGAATGGTCCAACAAATCTAGGAGCGAGCTTCCCTCTACGACCAAATCGAATAACATTCTTCAAAGGTGATACCTTAAGGAATACCTTATCCCCAATCAGGAATTCTAAATCTCTTCTACGCCTATCAGCATAGCTCTTCTGTCTATCCTGTGCGGTCTTCATCTTTCTTCTGATTTCGTTTACCTTCTCGGATGCTTCTATAATCATATCTGGGCCAAGAATTAATCGATCACCAGGCTCAATCCAACAAGCTGGCGATTTGCATGGCCGTCCATATAAAGCTTCGAACGGTGCCATATCGATACTTGCCTGAATATAAAGGTGGTTAAATTTCAATTCAAATTTACTTATTCAATTTGAAATTTTTATTTACCTGATAACTGTTATTATAAGTGAATTCAACCAAATGGAGATGGTCTTCCCAAGATCCACCGAAATCAATAATGCAGGCACGGAGCAGATCCTCTAAAATCTGATTCACCCTTTCAGTTTGGCCATCTGTTTGAGGATGATAAGCTGTGCTCAGATTCAGTTTAGTGCCCAAGACGTCCTGAAATGCCTTCCAGAATTTACTAGTGAATAAAGGGTCTCTATCGCACACAATACTAGATGGAACCCCATGGAGTCTAACAATCTCTCTCATATATATCTCGGCCAAACTCAAAGCAGTACGAGTGGTCTTAACCGGAATAAAGTGAGCAGATTTTGTCAACCTATCAACAATCACCCATATACTCTCGTTACCTTTTCTAGTCCTCGGTAACCCATCAATGGAGTCCATAGAAATCTGATCCCATTTCCAACACGGAATCTCTAGGGGTTGAAGTAATCCTGCCGTCTTCTGGTGATCGGCCTTAACTTGTTGGCAAGTGGTGCATCTACTGACATATATAGAAATATCCCTCTTCATCCCACTCCACCAATATAAACGCTTCATATTTCGGTACATCTTTGTGACACCAGGATGAAATGAAAGTGATGACCGATGGTTTTCTCTAAGCACTTCTTGTCTCAATCCATCGACATTAGGGACGCAAATACGATTGTCAATCCTCAGAACTCCATTACTATCTATCTGTGCTCCCACTTTTCTGTCGGTATTTCCAACTCTACCAAGCACTAACTCCTTCATGCGATAGAGCAAGGTGTCCTCATATTGTTTGTCCTTGATGCGATCCACAAGAGATGGGGAGATAACAAGCTGAAATAGCATGCCTTCTACAAGATTACAGCATGACAATGCTTTGCTACGGCTCAAAGCATCAGCTACAACATTTGCTTTCCCAGGAGTATAATTGATATCGAGATCGTATGCAGCTAAGAATTCAAGCCATCGAACTTGTCTCTGGTTCAAATCCTTTTGAGAAAAGATATACCTCAAGGACTTATGATCGGTGAATAATTCAAATTTAATTCCCAAAAGATGATGCCTCCACAGTTTCAAAGCAAATACAACTGCAAGAAGCTCTAGATCATGAGTTGCATAGTTTACTTCATGGATCTTCAACTGGCGGCCGGCATAAGCAATAACCTTTCCGCTTTGCATAAGAACAGCGCCTAAACCTTCTCGGCAAGCATCTGTATAGACAGTTAATTCTTCACTTCCATTGATTACCGCAAGAACCGGGGCTGAAGTTAACTTACTCTTCAACTTATTAAAAGCTGACTCGCACTTCTCACTCCAAATAAACTTGACATCCTTTCTGGTTAAGGCAGTGAGTGGGGCAGAAATCCGGGCAAAGTGCTCAATAAATCTACGATAATAACCGGCCAAGCCCAAGAAGCTACGGATATCAGTAGGAGTTTTGGGAGTCTCCCAATCCTGTAGACAAATTTCAAATTAGAAAGGGATAAGAGGAATTGAATAGAAATAACGAATAGGATAGAACTTACATTGATTACGGCGATCTTAGCTGGATCGACCGAAATCCCATTTTCAGAAACTATGTGGCCCAGGAATCTCACTTCGTCTCGCCAGAAGTGGCATTTAGAGAATTTGGCCTTAAGTTGATGATTTCGGAGGGTTTCCAGAACATAAGCAAGGTGTGTCTCGTGCTCCTTCTCGTCTTTGGAGAAAACGAGAATATCATCAATAAAAACAAGAACAAACTTGTTAAGCACATCACGGAAGACTCGGTTCATCAAGTCAACGAAATAAGCAGGTGCGTTGGTCAAACCGAAGGGCATAACCAACCATTCATAGAATCCGTTTTCGATACGGAAAGCTGTCTTATGAATACTATCTTCTGCTACCCTGAGTTGGTGGAACCCAGTGGCAAGATCAAGTTGGGAGAAGACTTTAGCTCCATGGAGCTGATCGAATAAATCATTGATGCGAGGCATCGGATAGCGGTTCTTGAGAGTGCGTTTGTTCAGCTCCCGTAATCAACACACATGCGGAGAGATCCATCCGATTTGGTGACAAATACAACTACGGCGCCCCATTCAGAACAACTTCTCCTAATCAAACCTTTAGCAAATAGATCCTCAATTTGAGTTTTAAGTTCAGCTTTTTCTTTAGGAGCCATCCTTCTGTGAGGAAGAACTATGGGAGTAGCTCCAGGAATAAGGTCAATGCGAAAATCGATTTCCCGTTTAGGTGGTAGGGAGTTGACCTCTCCAAATACATCGGGAAATTTCCGAACAATGGGGGTAGTGCTAAGATCATCCGGGTGAGCATCAAGAGAGAATATGAAGCTTCCGGCATATTTCTGCGGTGATTTGCATTCAATGACAAGCGGTAGGCCCTTGTCATTGACTAGAGAAACAGAACGAGCCTTGCAAGAAATAACAGCATCGAATTTCCTTAACCAATCAGCACCTAACAAGATGTCAAATGCTGCGAAGCCAAGAACATAAAAATCCCAAGTGAATCGATATCTTCCATACAAGAGCACAACCTCTTTGCAAATTCTACTGAGATTGGCAAGTCCTCCAATAGGGTTGGAGACGCATAAGGAAGTAATAGCAAGAGTAGGTTCTAAGTTGAGCTTATTACAAAGATCAATAGATATGAAGCTATAAGAAGCACCAGTATCGAATAATACCCTAATAGGTAAATCATGTAATGAAAAAGTACTTCGTAAGGTACCTTGGTCATCCTGAGCAGGCGGTGTAGGAGTGGTGATGGCAAAAACTCCAGATGGTGTGCCACGCTTGTACAGTGGGCAGTCTTTCTTGAAATGACCCGGCTGGAGGCAGACATAGCATAAATCTTTCCTAGTCGAAGAAGGTGGTGGAACAGCAGCTCCTGAAGATGGACAACTATTAGCATAATGGCCCTTCTTATCGCATTTGAAGCAAGTGATATTAGCAAGGTCGATTGGGCTTTTCTGAGCATATCCCAATCCTGTAGTCTTCTGCCAAGCTTTCTTTTGTTGATCAAAGTTCATCTTCCTCTTCCCGAGCTGACTAGAGGAGGGCTAAGTAGGAGCAGCCTTGGCGGTAGGTCCCCTAGGCTTTGCCTCATATCTAAGAGCATAGTCAACAAGCTCTGTGAAGGTGCAGTGAGTGTGGCCAGTAAGCAAGTCATAATACTCTGGTCTAGCTCCTAGAATGAACTTCTCGTTCTTTAGAAGCGGTGTATCAATCAATCCTGGACCGAACTTGGAGAGTTCGTTGAATTTCCTCTCGTACTCAGAAAAAGTCATACTGCCCTGCTTAAGATCCATAAAAGCTCTATAAAGTTGGGTTTTCCCAGTAGCGGGCATCCATTGTGCCGAGAAAGTATCCCTAATCAAAAGATAGGCAAGATGAATAACATTTCAAGATTAAAAGAAGAATTTAGACTACGGAATCCAATTATATTTTATACCTAAACTGGGCCCAAGTAATGGTGTTCTCCTCGATGCGAGAAGTAACTGATTCCCACCAATCTTACGCGGCATCCTGAAGTTGCCAGGCAGCAAGCTGACGCTTCTGAGCATCAGTGATCTCCAGACCAGAAAATATCTTCTCTAAACCTTTAAGCCATTGCTGAGCCTCAATAATGTTCTCGGATCCAGAAAACTTAATACCTCCCAACTGTGAATACTCCTTACTAAGAATGGTGAATTTGACAGGAGCTGGAGTGACAGGTGCAGCTTGAGCAGGACCATGGCCCCTTCCTTCTCTATGGTTTCCTCTGGTACCCATCCTGAAATACCAAAGGGATTGTTAAAACCAAAGGATAGAAAATCATAGAATTTTTAAGGAAAGTCTAATCAATGAATCAAAGAAGTTTGACATGGAAGGATTTGGATATTGAATCAGTTCTCCTCATTCTAGGGTATTGCTACCCTATCTCTAATGAGTTTATATATAATCCCAAACTAAGGTTTTTAGGGAAACCGAAGCTCTGATACCAACTGTAACAACCCGTATATTTGGACCATTTAAATTGACAATAATCCACACATGTCAACTTAAATAATACAAAACACGAATCATTATGGGATTATAAATACATAAATGTAAATGAGAATCAATATAACATCACAGTCACAGAATAATGCAGCGGAAAATACATCGTCATAATAGCAGTTCATGAAGCCACTATATAATATACAACAATGTCTTAACATCAAGTGACTAATACCAAAAATGTCCAACAGACTAGGACATCAATACAGGAATATAAATAGACTGATAAAGATAAATGCTAAGCCTTCAGCATCTTCAACCAACCTTGATCAGCAATCTGGATAGCTTCAGACTGACCCGAGCATATGCAAAAGAAACACTCGAGTCAGGACTCAAAATCTTATACAATTAAATCAAGTGCAAGGTAATAGTTCATAACTTAAAGATGGGTGAAATAACATCTCTAAGGATCCGATAAACTATCTATGTATACAATAGAATACGATAGGTAGATAATGTCTAATTAGTAAAGTACGATATTAAAATAGTGTTAAGTCATGGCCCATACCACCCTTAACACATTTTTATTCCCAAGAGCATATACAAGACCGTAGTTTCCCCAAAACCGGAAGTCACCAGAGGGCAATCCATATACTAAAGGTACAAAACAAAACGTAGTGGTCGCGAATAGGATAATCAGTATGACAAGGTACATGAGGCGATACCAACTAGGATACTAGTAGTTGCGTGATCCGGACTGATGTTGAGCATAGCAGCTACTACCTCAACACCGCGAAACAACACTCCCAAATCAAGGGGTGCACCCAAATCGAATCACAAAAGTAATAGATATGGTATCGAAGAAGTGCGTCCGCTAGAGGTAGCGAACCTCAATGGCCCGGCGCGGCTCCTGTTTTAGTCATGTCAGGGGTCGTCCAAATATCGTTCTCTTTCTTCCGTCAACGCGTTCACCAAACCATCCACTTCATTCTGGATCAACACTTCGCGTGTAATAGTTATTAAAGTGGTTTTCGGTATCGACAGAGAGTATGTCCATATCCGATCCCGGTCTCTTTAATAACTACGTATTTATTACCCAATGGTCGGTTAACTTAACGTTTAAAACAAATCAAAGTCCGGAAGTCAAGGTGCAAATTTGACTTCCAAATTTTGACATTTCACGATTCAATTTATTTCGGATATTTAAAATCATATTTCCAAATGAAATATGTAGTCCAAACATTTGAATTAACAATATAATTAAGTATTCAAGTTCAATTTAATAACTCACTTATTAAATTTAGTTCAAATCAATTAATTCAAATTTACCGGTTAACGAAGTTCGAATCGTTAAATCAAATTCTATTTATCTCAATTCATATTTACATTCATCATTACATTAAATATAATCATAAATTTGACTAAATCAATTTCATTAGATTTAAAAATCATTTACCTTTAAATTGTCGCTAAATTCAATCCATAAACTTTAGTTAGTTTCGTATTCCATTTTAAGTCAAAATTTCCTAAATCTAAATTTATTTATAACAAGTTCAAATCTATTTAATTTAAAACTCAGTTTAAATCTAAATCTACCAATTTAATAAATTAAATTATTAAATTCTAAACTCACTTGTTTTAAATCTTATTTCAATCAAATTCTCCAATTCATTTTTCTTCAATTAAGTAGATTTATTAATCCGTTCAATCTAATCCATTAATTTATTCCAATTAATCCATTAATTTATTTCAATTAAATCCATTAATTCATTTTAATTAAATCCATTTATTTATTTCAATTAAATTCATAAATTTATTTCAATTAAATCCATAATTTTATTTCAATTAAATCCATTAAGTCGTTACTTGATTTCCAAACAAATTATTAAGTTCATTTCTTAATTTCAAATAGATTTCAATTTCAAAATAATTTTTGTTGACCAATCGGGTTTCTTATTTTTAATTGCCTATCCTAGGCCAAGTTATTTAAGTGGGTATTTATCATTTCAACCCGATATCATTCAATATAAAACAAGGCATAGCAAAGGGAACTTGCGGTGTGATAACTGGGATGGTGTCAAAGTAAATAAACAAGCAATAGCAACCATACGTAACAAATTTTACAATTTATTCAAATAATCCCGAAATAACCCTATTAACTTACATTTGTTATTATGCAAATTAATACAATTATTCCTAGAATCCTACGGATTAAAGATTATCACATTTATATTTTTACTTGGTGTCCGTTATCAAATTTCTACATCAATCGTACTTATCAATTTTAATGTCACTATTATTTACTCTAATTAACATCGCATTACAGTTCAACATGTTTAAACAATATATGGCGTCAAACTTTTAGAAATTAACAATTCATTTCAACCAAATTTTTAACAATCAACAATTTAATATCCAGATTAATATTAACAACAATTATCACTTGATTATCATAGCATAATAGATTTGAGTCGTGAATATAAAATATTCACCTTGCATGGTTGAAGAAGATGACGGCGAAGCACGAAGACGAATAGATAAAATAGACGACACAAGCACGAATACGAACTACAAATTAAACAAAATATTGTTCAACAATAGTTTTATACAATGTATATATATTGATTTGTATATATATAACGTACCAAAACAAGTCGGGACGAGAGCGAATGAGCCGAAGCGATGTCCTAAGAATCCGGAGCGGTGACTGAAACAACACGCAAAGTTTGCTTAAATATATATAATTCAAATCCTCAAATTTGATAAATAAAATAAAATACGAAACATGCCCCATAACATATATTACTTAATATAGAAAACTGAAACTAGGTTGTACTTATTCATAACCAACCGAATTTGGACGGGGAAGAGGAAGCGGGGCAGGTGGGGACAGCAAGCGGGGCTGGTTGTTGGGCGCGAGGCATTGGGCTGGGGATGGTCAGTGGCTGGGGACGGGAAGTGGGCTTGGGGCGGAGTAGTGGGCTGGGGACAGGAAGTGGGCTTGGGGCGGAGTAGTGGGCTGGGGACAGGCAGTGGGCTGGGCGGCAGTGCGGAGCAGGCGGGAACGGGGATGGGCTGGGGCTGCATGGGCAGTGGGTAGGAGGTGGCAAAGGCCTGGCGGAGGGGAGTGGGATGGGCGGAGGAGGGGACTGGGGCTGGGGACGTGGGCGAAGCGGGCGGAGGGTGGCTGGTGTCGTGGGCAAAGGCGGAGCGGGCTGGGTGGGGTACGGCGAAGGCGGGGTGTGGATGCGGAGCTGGTAGGGGCGAAGGTGGTGGGGTTGGGCGGGTTGTGCATGCAGGCGGGCGGGAGGGCGGATAGGGGCAGTGGGCTGGGTGGCGTAATGGGCTGGGGACAACGGCAGGCGGGCTGGGGACAGTGGGGCAGGCGGGCTGTGGGGTGCAGGCGGAGTAGGCAGTGGGGCGGAGGCCAGGAAGTGGGGTACAGCTGGGTTAGGCGGAGCGGAGGTGGGGAGTTGGGCTGGTGGCGGGCTGTTGTGGCGGAGGCTGGGGAGGGGCTGGGGCGGAGGTAGGCGGAGCGGATGGGTTGGCAGTGGGGAGGTGAGTATGGGCTGTTGGGTGGTCTGGTTGGGAGCTGGATGTGGTGACGTGGCTAGCATGGGGTGGGCTTCATGTTGAAGTAAGAAAATAAACAAACAAAAGAAGCGTGAAGAGAAGAGAAGTGTGAGCTGTCACCTTTTCAAAATGAAATATATGAAAGAAGTATGAAGGGTTGGCTTCTGCTTAATGTGAAGTATATATAAAATAAAGAATAGGGAGGGAAAAGAGAATAGGATTGCAGAGGAAAGATGTAGATGAGAGAAGCAGTTGTCACGTATCAATTAATGATGCAGAATGAAGGCAGGGGTTCAGTGCACAGTGCACAGTTAATGCAATGATGTTTTTCAAAAAGGTGGCTATTTGGGTTCCCAAGGTCAGCTGAAAGGCTCTCTCAATTTTAAATATTGAAATGTTGGGTACCGGTTTGCGCTGCGTAACGGACCGGTGTGTGCTCCGTCGACAATTATAATTTGCAACGCCAAACTCCGATTGACACAAACAAATATACCGTTTTGATCAGCGCGACGAGGCGGACACAACGGTATGAAGATATTTATGGTTTGACATTGTTTGCGGAGTGGTAAATCTTATTGAACCATTTGCGCGAGTGAACATTTTAACTAGCAATTAAAAGCGAAATTTGACGAAACGAAATGCGCCGTCATGATCAGAATATTTTTCTTATGCAACATTGTGAAAAATATTTGAGTTCGGACGATAGAAAATTTACACATAAAATTAAAACTACTATGTAAATTTGACGAGCGAAATTTACTACAATATTTTTCGACGAAATTTGGCGCACACCTATGTCTATCTAGGCATATTCCAAATGTGAAGTTTGAACGGTAACGGAAATCGTTTGAGAATATTTGAAACTTCCATTACGGAGAATGCAGCAAAACACCGAAGAATAAGATCGACGGAGCTAGAGATGTCCGAATTTTGAAAAACGAAAAATGACGCCTTCGTCAGAAAATGATTTAGAATTTTTCTATGTAAAATATTTAGGTTCGGAAGATGAAATTTTCACGTTTTAAAATGAACTGATGTGCAGTAAAACGCGCACGAAGTTTACTGCGGTATTTTCCGACGAAACTTTACCCATATCTACAATCATCTAGGCGCAATTTAGAACCAAAGTTTGGACGCTGATTGAAATCGTATGTAAGTTTCACATTTTTAATTAAAATAACGGTTCTAAATTTTTTAAATTGGGTCGGAATTTCAGGGTCGTTACACCACACATAAATGCGGACAGGTGTTTACCTTACGATAACCAAAACATTTTCTATAGAAAATCCATTTATATTATAATAATGTCTAGGGGTCAAGTAAATATGAATATAGCTGAAATGCTTGCATCTCACGTTTCAGCATAGTTGGGCACAACTAAGTCTGTACCGCGCTTATTGGAAAATGGATTCCATACAATGACTGGGCTACTTGGGTACCGCCCGTCACAGTGCATTTCTAGATAAAATAACACCAATGAGCTCGCTTGGATCCCCTACCAACACAGAACCGGCCTACCCCTTGCTGGATAGTACCGAATTTGATCACCCCTCCATTAAAGGGCCCCGAAGCATACAGTTGAGAGATAATAGCGACTCTAGATAGGGATGATCATACCCTACTTGGGAGCTACCCACTTAACCCTACTTCATCTCCCATGTTTTAGTCATTCCCAGTTGATGAGGCTTGAGGCTACGATTACCTTTCAAGAACATTAACACTTAGAATGCTCATTGTCCTCTAATGACAATGTGCTGATAGTATTCATCCAAACAAGTCTGTTTTGGGTCTGAACGAAACCGAAGGCACTATTCCTACTACATCCATTTTGGAATCACCCTCAGGATTAATAGCAATTAGCCCTTGCACTTTACATTTCTATTTTCGATTCCATGCTCTTCACGATGTCTTCACTTCGAAACGCATTCGTTGAATCGAAGTGGTTTTCAGATAATATATCCGATTTCGGTCTCTTCGAAACAACATTCAATAATTTCCGGTAAACTCAACCCTGGTTCTTTAGGAAATAAATAGTCAAAGATAAGATTGGAGATCACCTCCTAACCGTTAGTGGATGGATTTCTTTATCATTGTCCTAGAAGAACGAAATGAGATTTATACGCACAGTACAACATCATCGGAGATTATTGTGCCATACAGTTCACGTGTTTCTCCTAGATATTTCCAAAGTTACATTGGATCCATTTTTGATAGTCGGTTATTTAACTATCAACAAACATACATTCAATCAGGGATTTATTTCATAGGGAAAACCAATATTGGTTAAGCATATAAACAATTACTAGCCTCCTTTAATGAATTTTCATAAATAAAACTCACTTTGTAATTTACTTGTATATAAACACCATTACAAAGATATACTTGCAAATCCCTATATTTCAATGCTTAGAAATATCCATATACTTATCTCAACGGTATAAGTATATCCACAGAATTTAGAAGGATTTTCTTTTTTATTCAATTCAAAAACCATTTATAAAACCTTTTTATAATTCTCTTAAAACATTAATAATCCATTTTATAAATCTTCAAAACCATCTATAAAACTTCTTTTATACTCTTCAATCACTTATAAATTCCTTTTTGTATATTTCTAAAATCATTTATAAAGCCTTTATAAATCCATAAACCGTTTATAAAACCTTTCTTATGAATCTATAAACCTGTTTCTAAAATTCGTTTATAAATATCTAACCATTTATAAACTCTTTCACCTTGAAAATAACCCTTCCTTAAGTTTTTAGACCATTTTATAAACTCCTTCATAAAATCCAAGTATTTCAACTTCATTCATGGGTCTCGGAAAAATTAATAAAAAATTTGGATCATTTACTTCAAAACATCATTATATAATAATAATTATTAACAACGAGCGTTACGGCACGCGCTTCGCACGTGATAAAGAAGGTTGAGTTGTTTTTCTACAAATTGTATTTATTTAATACGTTAAAAAAATGATTTCTACATATATTTAGTCATATTTTTGTGTTGAATCATACGTAGGTAATTTGAAATTTAATTCCTAAATTGCAATATCTAATTTATTGTAAGTTTAAATTTTTATTTAAATTTTTAATTAATAAAAAACAAATTTGTAAAGTAGTTTATTTGCTAGATCCTATTTTTAAGTGATATTAATACTAAGTAAATATTTGTAGAGGAAATTTTGAATTTGTAAAAGAAGCTTAATTGTCATATCCTAATTTTAAGCGATGCTAAATTTTAATAATATCCGTAGAGAGGCATTTTTGGTATTTCATGCTGACACTAAAAAAGTGTGACATTAAATGTATAAATAAATAAAGGGCAATTATGGAAGTTCGCGGTCAGACCGAAAGTTTGCGCTTCTAAACCAACTATTAATAAAGATAAAGATTATAAATAAATGAAAATTATTAACTTTAAAATATCTTAAAATAATAATTAATAATTCCAAAATATTGTTTAAGAAATAATAGTATTTAATCTTTACCATTTAATAAAATAATAATAATTTATTTTCAAAACCTTATTAATAAATCCTTATTTTTAACTTCAAACCATAATTTTCTTGAAATAATTAACCTTTTAATGTTTAGATTAATTCTTTAAAACCATATTAACTATAAACAAATAACATTAAAATAATACTAATATAATTAAATAACCTTAATCTAATTAATTAACTTTAAACAACATTATTATAATTAAATACTTTAAAACAATATTAATATAATTAATACTCTAAAATGATATTAATATAATAGATAATCTTTAAACAAAATATTACCGAAACCCAATTTAAGATTCAAAGATCCTTTCCAATCTCAAAATAAATTCCAACTCAAATGGAGATCTGTGCAGTTAAAGCGCTTGGCAGATTCAATGCGGCGGAGGTGCAAAAGTCATAGCGGGGATACAGCGAGGATATAGCGGGATATAGCGGATGACTTTAAAATAGCATATAAAACTTGTACTTAATGTTTTACAAATATATAAATGGTAATTAAATGAAAAATTAACATTCAATTGAATTATAATTAATAAATAAATAATTTTAAATAAAAACATGTGCGAATATACTATAAATAAACATCAAACTGTTATATAACATAATTGAATTTAGTAGAATATTAGAAAATTTTCATTTCTGAAAATATATTAAAAATTCAATTAAATAAATTAATTTCATAATTTTTATAATGTATAAATATCATTTTTCAATTCATTTCTTTAAAGAAGATATAGCGGAAATAGCGGAATATAGCGGGAATAACGGGATATAGCGGAAATAGCGGGGCTTAAAGCCGAAAGGCAATATTTGGGGCTATATGGAAAAATCGTAGCGGTAGAAATCCGCTATGAGATATAGCAGGGTTATAACGGGGTTACAGCGGGGCATTAACTGCACAGATGGAGATTTATAGTATTTTTAAAATACTAGTTTGAGGCCAATAGCCACCTAACGCTTAACCAATATCGATAATGATTTTTTTAATCACTACTAGGTTTTGATTTCAAACATATAACGATGTTATAACCACAATATCCACAATCATGTCCACTTTTCAATAATCCATATAATAAAATATTATGGAAACAATTCAAATAATAATGAGGAATCCCGTTGAATCCTTCCATTCTGTTTCCCTGCATCACAACATTATATAATCATAAAATATAATTAACCAATTCATGGTGGGATTCGTATACAAATGGTCATCCACTCTTACACGGGAACGTAATAGGGTCTCATCCGCTCCAATAGGCGGGAATATTCAATCCAACTAATATAAATATAGTTATTCATCCAAACAATCATACAATGATTTTTATCAACTATATATCATACTAGTTAACCAAAAAGGTGAGTTTAACTCACCGAAATTTTCTATTGTCGCCGAGGCGTTCCAGTTTGGAAATAAAATCGAATGAAGTCTGATTTTAGCCCAAATTTCAATAGTCTACAAATTAATCCAAACTAGTTCCATTGCGAAGCTTTCGTCGATACGAGCGCAACGCAAAAAGTTTTGCCTCGATCGGACCTCGTATGAAGGAGTTATCAATTTTATAAGTTATCGATACATTTTTAAATAAAAATAAATAAACAATTACAAAATTACCCTTCCTCCTTTCTTCCTCGTCAACACAACCGTGCACAGTGACATAGTGAAACCCAAAACAAAGCGTGCACGCAAGGTACTGACACGACAAAATACTTAACGAATTCCAAAATCGATCGCACTGTTAACCTTCTCTCCGCAAACTCAACTCCCCCGAACCAAAATCCATGCCCTACAGCCACCACACCCAATCGCGACCTGCTCGTGAACCATCGTCCCAACTACAGATCGCGTGACCCAATCGATCATGGAACATCGCGAAAATCAATATTGAGGCAATACTCTCCATCCCGAAACCAAAACCGAGCTCCGTTCGACGAATTAATGCCCGAAATCCTCTAAAACCTATACCCTAGTTCACTGCTCCTAAAATGCCGATCACCCAAACCATTACCGAGCACCACCTAACCCATATCACAATGAAGCTCTCATCGAATCATGATCTTTAAAGCTTGTTTTAGATTTTTTTTATTGAGTAAATTTTGAGATATTAATTTTTGAATGTTGATTTTTTTTCCTTACTGACCGTGTTTATATAGTGGATGAAAGATGTGAAATATCGTAGAGGAGGGTATGGGCTTGTATACAGCCTGGCTTGACGGAGATGGAACATGGCAGAGGGGTGGACTTGGGCTATGAATGGTCAAATCAATATATGTATTATTTAAATTCAAAATATCCAGCTATATAATTTCGAACCCTGATCGAGACGTGCCGCCTGGCGTTCTATATGTTATACCCCTATTCCGAACGTAATGGAACTTATTTCAAGACCTAATTCGATCGTATGCAGAAGATAGCCTTTTGAACCCAATTATTATATTAAATTTTCAATATTAAATCCTACGCGTTTCGATCTCGCACAGCCAAACGATGCATCCGACCACCATGAAATTTGACGGAATATTATAGTTCATTATTACTGATCCAATGAAACTAGTTTCGTCAAAATCCAAGACTGTGCCCCGGAAGGCTATTTTTATATGTTAATTAAAACGAGATATTTTCAAAATCAGTTAAATAACTTTTAAATCCAATTTAAAAGTTTTACTACCTTCATTCTTATTAATAAAAATTAAATAAGCCTTTAAAATTATTTTTATCCAGCTTAAAACCCAAGATTCAATTATTTAAACAATTTCAATTATTAAATTTAGCAACTAAATTATCTAATAAATCGCTATATTCGAAAATTGAGTTATTTAATCTATAAAATTAACTTTTCAATATTTAAAATAAATTTAATATTCCAATCTCGAATGATTAAAATTCTGGGTCGTTACATTCTTCCCTCCTTAAAAGAATTTCATCCTCGAAATTGCCAAGGTAGGAAAAATGCCCAAACCCGTTACTTTTTAAAACAAATTAGTTGGAATAACTTATCAAATCCCTTTAAGCCTTTAACTTTCCAAAAATTCAATTTGTTGAAACCTTGTTATTACTTTTACTAAGTTTTCAAATTCATTCATAGATTTCAACTAATACATTTAATCAATTCAGGTTATAACTCAAAATCAAATTTTTAGTTATCAAGAATTTCTTCAAAATTCCTCAAAATATTTTCTAACGCCTTAATTTCTTGAAAAATTTCGCAAGCGTCTCCTTTGCGTGGCTCGATCAGAACAACTACAATCTCCACTCAAGGCCCAAACTAGCAAAAGAAAACCAAAGCCAAGTGGCTCAATCATAAAACCATCTGAAGTGACCCACTACTTTTTGCATTTATTTTTAATGATTTTCAGATGAGTTTTTTTACAAGTGATCACTTCTTTCAATTAATTTTTCCCCAAGATCCAGAATTTACCAATATAAAAATATTAGTATATAAATCAAATCATGCCATTTATATATATGAAGATATATAAATGTTTCCTTGCTTATTAGAGTAATTAAATTAGCAAAGAAATTCAATCACACAGTATTTCTCACATTTGATAGATTTTGTGTCACATAGCCATTTCTACTTTTTAATCTTCTTCTTTTGAACTCAAGCTTGATTAATATTTAGTTCAAATATGACCACTTATTATTTTCTTGTTTTACTTCTCCAATTAATTGATTTCTGGATTTACAAGCCATGCATTTGATTTCTGGGATTTTGTGATTTGATACTTATTGTTTTTGATTAAATAAAGGGTGTTTAAAACAACTCATGCATATTTGTTTAGCCCGAGGTTCTTATTTCAAACACCAACAATTTTTATGTCAGGAAATATGCTCATATCATATTTTATAAAGTATGCAATGATCAGATGAATATCAAGGTGGTAACCTAGTTTAAAGGCCAAGCAGAGGAGACAATACAATTGAACAGAATGCAAACTCAATCTATCATATCAAATTAAGACTTAGTATATACATGAAAGCAGTATGATTAAAGCAATGTCAAAATCAGACCAATGCAAAACTTTCAAATGAACCTATAATGAAGACAACTGATGTTCTCTAAGTAAATAATCAAATGATAGTGATCAATATGCTGTGGAGTAATGGACATGCTCATTACAAACAAGACCACATGATAATACAAACTACAACAGGTTTGACTATAACCAAATGCAACCAGACTTGAATCAAGTATCTAGATAATAGGGTTTAGTTAAGTATAGTTGCAGTGAAGCCTACAAGTACCAAGCATGCATATGAACTTATTACACAAAGCAATACAAGTTTTTACTGGAAAGCCAAATGCCCAGATATGATTACAGGCTATGTTTTCAAGCTTTAGCATGTGCTTATATCAATTACAAGTCATGATTAGGCTCTACTGGTTAACCAAGACCTTATTCTACCCATTCACTTAAAACTTTGGCACATATTTATTCAAGAACAACTTCAATATTATAACTGAAGTCAAACAAATATGTTAAGGAGAACATATCCACATATCAGATTAAATGGCATGTTCTCATCCATCTTAATCCATCAGATTACTTCAGAATCTATTACTTAAATCCATAACTCACAAGCAAATCTGTTACTTAAATCAATAATCCACAAGCACATATAATACTTCAGTTTTTACATGTTCTTTTCAAAAACCCAGTAAGCATCAAATTCTGAGAAATACATAAGACATAAAAGAGTTTGCCTAACTTATTTATTACAATAATACTACTTTTCTCAAGCATTTTAAATTCATCAAGATCTTCAAATATCCATGCAAGCAAGCTACTCATGCATCTTTCCCTGCAGCAATACTTTGAACTGCCTCAATAAAATGAGACACCCCAAATATTGCAAAGGCAACAAATAGGGTCAGAAATAAATTCTGGTGTGAGTGAAATCAAAGATTGCAATAACTTGTAAATTACTATGACTAGGTAGAGAGCTTATATATTTGATGCTATTCATTTTCATATTAAAACCTGAGTATTTGTATATATGTAAGCTTATCTAACAATCATACATCCAAGCATTCATCCATCTTACTTCATTCAGTTGTACATGCACAAGCTCCTATGAAATAACATCCTAAATTCCATAGCATAATTTCTCAACCTCATTTTCATTTTTATTTGGTCTAAACTCTTGCCATTGAACACAAAGTGTACATTGCAAAGGGGCTCAGTTCTGTTAACCCTTTACACAAAGGCCTACAAGACTTAAGTAAGTCATGCACATACCCATCATCCACCTGATGATGAATAGATCAAGGCACTACTCCTAAATTATTTTATAATTTAGAGACCATGCTTATTTATTTTCTAAGGAATTTTTCTTTTTAATTCCAGAGATGCTTATGTTCTTTCCTTCATTACATAAGTCAAAAATTATTAAACTCACTCAAAGATTACATCCAGACATACAAAACATTCATGCAAAATTGCACATCTCAATTCAAAGTCATTTTTGCTTAATCATATTTTCTAAAACCTGCTTATATATTTATTTCTAGAAATTTCCCATTGCCTGCATAAATCTGATGAAGTCATATGAAATACTATATTTATTTTTACTATGAACATAGGATATGGTTTTTGAGAAAAACCCATAAAAACATATTGGCTTATGATCTGAACAAATCAGCACATATATATATAATATTGCTTTGTTCATATCAGTTTTTAAATGAACTAGACATAAGCATGAACCTCATTATTCACACCGCCTACTTCATTTTTCTTTGGTACCCTATTTCTTAGTAAATATTTAGCTCATTTTCTTATAAAACCTGGATTATAAAATCCATTTATGTGATCAGGGTATATGTTTGATTATTTATATTTCAAAGCAAAAATTGAAACAACCATAACAAATCAAAACAGATTAAAATCTCAATCAAAGGTTCAACCAAAATACCATCCATGATCAACATATATTCATTCAGAGAATAGAAATCAAACAGAAAAACATAATACGATTTTATATAAAATAATTTGGTTCCCCTTAACTTGGGTCTTAATGCCTTAAATCTCATGGGTGATTAATCACTCACCTTCCTCTTCTCTCCGCCGAGAATGCTTAAGCTTGAAGACAGTGTGAGTTCTTCCCTTATATTTTTCTTTGAAAATATGTTTATATTTTTCCCTCAGAGAAAACTACTGCTTCCCCCTTGATTTAAATCATTTACTAGGGTTTTTAATGGAGGAAAAAACCCATTTTATCCTCACAAAAATAAGAGAATTATGTATATATGTTTATGGCTAAATGTGCCATTTTCTTTTTTATTTCTATTTCAGGTAAAACAGTTGCCTTTCTTCTTTTCTGGGTACATGCCATTTGCATGTTTCTTATGCACATTATTTTCATGTGACTTAGCTTCATTGTGTATTTCCTTAAACCTGAATTGTTCACTCATATCTCTCTTTATAAATTTAATTCCTAGCTATTATTTCTAACCATTTGTTTTTTTCCTAGGTTTATCTAAAAATGTATTTATGCATAAATAATACTAAACTGGTTTTATGCATTTTAATTATCAGAAGAATTTATTTTATCACTCTATATTTCTCTAGCTACACATATATAATATTTATGAGATATGTGAATTTAAAATTCATTCATACTTAGTTATCTTCTTTTCATTTTTATTTATTTGAAAAACAATTATCCTCTTACTTATTTATTTCCACTCATCCTTGATATTTATTTTTCAAACTGTTTATCCTTTAAATATTTCCTATTAACTGATTTTCATTTTTTTTCCAATTATTTTCATCTCAATAATTTGGGTCTTCACACCATCAAATTCAAACAACAATTTAAACAAGTACCTTTCTTGTAGGGCAACCCAATTCTACTTATGAAATCAAAGGCATCAACTAGCTTTTGCTTTTATATACCTTCATCTTATTTACCAACGATATTTAAACATATAGTTCATAATAATATTAATTTGAAATTTCAATTTTCAACACTTAATTTATTTAAGCCCGTACGATGTACATATATCATCTGTACGCATTATCAAATCTGATCGCTCGCTCGATCACACAATTTCACTTCCAAACTAGTATCGTTTGCACGACCACTCTAGTGTGGACTCAGATCCGGTTTCTTAATTGGAAACCACCATTCCTTGCAAAGCCATATACCATTGTAGAGAATCCTAGAATCAACCAAAAATCCTTATCTAATGTTCGCCGTCGAGAATCGAGTGAAAAATTGTTGTTCGGACCGATGTAAATCATCCCGAAATCATGTACTCGAATCTGGATCAAACCGTTATGCGAATAAAATAACATACGTACAACTTACGTATTATTTCCATTTACTTCCATTCAATTGATTTACATTCAGTTTCTTTTACATTCATTTTATCTGCATTCAATTTAAATCAAATTCCCTTATTAATATTAATTTCACTTACATTCAATTACTCACATTGCTTTATCCATATCCATTTATTACTTGGTATATTTCTTTCAATACTAATGTTACTTAAGAATTTTTTCCCTCAAATTCTATGTTTAACCATATTTCACTCTATACTAAATTCATTGATGAATTATTTCATAAAACTTTACTCGAGTCTATAAACATTTCATACAAGTATTCTTATGTTTATTACCACTTCACAACTTAAGTCCATATCCATTACAAATCAATCCAATTTTATTTAACTCAATTCCGCTGTTTAATTTCAATATTTCAACCATATTCCAAAACCATATTCAATTCACTAATTAGTTTAATTAGTTTCTTCGTTACCCCATTTCAAATCTAAATGAATTTTATTTCCAAAAATTATTTCCTTTAACATAACTTAAATTGAATTTCTTTACAAAATTCATTTTATTTCACTTAACTTAAGTTAAGTTCCATTTCAATTTGCTTTTCTTAACATTCATATTCAACAATTTAAAATATTATTTAACTTACTAATTCTCAAAATTTATAAGTTATTGTTAGCACCAAAATTGGTCACTAACACCCTTGAATATAATTGTGTAGAGAGATTAATGAAGAAAGTAAATTAAAGCAGAGAAGTAACATAGTTGAATGCAAAAAGAATAACAAAAACAAGAAAACCATATTTATAGTGGTTCAGCATAATTGCCTACGTCCACTTTGTATATAATCTTCATTACTTTTCCAATCACTTGAGTACAAATACAATCCGTAAACAAACAACTTAAGTACAAATTTTAACAGAAAAGATGTAAGTATAGAAAATGGCAGAATATCCTTGGAGTTCTAAAAAAAAGTCCATTCAACTGTGACCCCTGCCCCTCTATTTATAGACGAAGATAGGCTGGTTCCCCTGTGCAGGCCCATGACCAAGGTAGCTCGACCCACAAGCGTTAATTCAAATTGACCGACCTAGGCAATGCCGAACCACTTTGGCCGAACCACGTGTTGTCGACCCTCTATAGCCGAACCGGGGTCGTCTCGTAGCTGACTCGAAGCAAGCTCTCAAAGGACCCGGAGCAACTTGTGGTGTATCTCAAAGCAAAACAATGCCCATCGCATAACCTTGCTGTAGACCCCAAAAATATGCTAACTCCCTTGTTATGCACCGAACCAGGTATGTCGATCCATATGCGCCGACCCATTAAGGCCGAACCATATCTGGCCGACCCACCTTAACTTTTCTACCATGACCGAACGATACATGCCGACCCACATAAGCCGAATCACTTACAACCGATCCACATGATCTGACCTCTCCAAGGCCGAACCATCCTAACCGAACCTCCTAAACATGCCGATCATATCAAGGCTGACCCCAATGTAGCCTTTCATTATAGCTGACCTACTTTGACCAAACCATTGTTGCTGACTCGACCTAGTGCATATAACCGATCGAGAATAATCGACCGAGAACGGCCGAACCGCACTCCAAGTACCGACCTATCATCCATCACACATCGACCCCTATTCATCGAGGCTGACGCAGAATAATCACCATTTTGACTCGAAGTGGACCAATCCTTGACGTTATGCTCACTTACGTTCAATTATAACTTCTGCAGCCTCCGTTTTGTAGCCGGGCCAAGGTGCCGAGTAACAAATAGTCTTATGTATAATATTATACTAATTAAATCTTATTCAAATAATTTTAGTTAATTAATATTTTAATTAATTTATATTAATATAACATTTATATTTAATATTTTATTATATACTATAACCTTTATAGTACAACACATATCATATACATGTATATATTATTTAATCAATTAACCTTTTAATTATTTATTTAATTAAATTATTTTAATTAAGTTATATTAATTTCAAAACTTATTTGATATACATACATGTGTACTTATGTCATTTTAAACATTTTTAAAATAACATAACGTATATCATAATATATAATTTATATATTTATTTATTAATTAACTTATTTAATTAATTTATTTTACTACTCTTATCAACAAATTTTTAAATTTCGAAATTAATTTGTATTACTTTTCAAACATTTTGAAAAACTTTATTATATTATAACTTTTATACAATATTTATATATCTTATTTTAAATTTAAATTTTAAATCTTGTATTTTAAATTTTTAAACAGTTTTGAATATCAGCCTAAGACCCAATTCAAATTAGGCCTCTTCCATTATGGGAAACCTTTTGGGCTTACTTTACCTTTTAAGCCAAGTTGGTAACCAGGTGGGACAGGGATTTGATTACCTATTTCCATTCCTAGACATTAAATTTCTAGAAACCGTACTAAGTGGCCTATGGGCTTAATTAGCTAACATAACATGACTAACTTAGACCGCATAGGCTATTCTCTAATACCAATGTTGGTACTAGGTCATTCCAATGTAGATGTTATGAGTGAACTTCAATTTTTGTAACCTTATTGGATCTTTATTACGCCTATGAAGTCTAATTCATTTAGAACATTTCTAAATTTTATTTAAATAAAATCTTTTATTTAACTTAAATTTATACATCATATAGTTTTATTTAATTTATGTTTTGATATATATATATATATATATATATATATATTTGTGTGTGTGTCATATGCACATATATGTGTCCATATGTAACATATCAATCCGTGCAAGGTATAACATGCCCGTGTATGGATGTTGGGATTTACATCATAACAGACACGTTAGCTCATCTAATATACAAATATATTATCTAGATATATATATGTGTATATATATATGTACTATTATTTATATATAAATATATACATATATATTATAGTTTTTTAAAATAATTTTATATAAGTACATATAGATACATTTATCTATAATCATATAAATAAAATATTACATAATAGACTTATATAAATATAAAAAAATTATTTATAATTTTTTATAAAATATTTTTTTAAATCATAAGCAACACATATATATACACACACAAATCTTTTAATAATTTTTTAAATATTTATATATATGAATATGTGCATAATAAAATAATATCTATGTACATGATAATAAAATATACAAAAATATTTTTGATAAGTATGAAAGACCAGGTCTTGTGTTCGGCTCAGTAAATGAAATTTATTTTTTAATTATAAAGTATATTTTATTTAAATATCCATTCGAATATTATTAAAATATTAATTAAAAATTAACTATAAAATTTTATTTTAAATTTTAAATTTCCATTAAATTCTAAATTATATTTTATGCTTTGGAAAAAATTCTTATAATTTTTTGATTTAAAAATAATTTTTCCATTTTCGACTGCAAATTTAAGATTAATTAATAAATTTTTTTTTCTTACGGTTTCTTTACTGATAATTTTATTTTATAAAATATAAAAGATAATTTTCATAATATATTTGAATTAACATATTGATTTATGTAATAAATTGTTTTAATAATATTTAAAAATAATAAAATGTATATATAAATATTTTATCATTATCAAAAATTATCATAGCCTTAATTCATCGCATATACAATTATGTGAACATATTTAACTAAAGTATGATGTTATAATTAATTATAAATTATAATTATCAATTTAAATAATATATATTAATTTAGTAAAACAAATGTTATTTAATTACAAAGCCGTACTAACCTAAGTTATTTATGATAAATTTTGTGTAATATATACATGTACAACCAAACAGTTTTGTGACAATGTTATTTGCTTATCAGAATCATTGCCTAACGAACAACAGATAATATATCTATATAATAAAACATTGTAATTGAGCATAAATTATTTTATTATGATTTGTAATATACCTTACTTCCAATGCCTTGAAGTACACCTTGGAATGATAATAGCATCCCCTTGAAACTATCTTCGATTCTACAAGTGTGAATCCTTGAACCGTCGACCACCAGCTATCAGATGCAATTAATTTGACCTCTGGAAAGATGGAGAGGGGACTAAAATTTTCGGCCACCAAAGACTTGGAAAAGCGGCTCCAAAAAATCACCCATCATATGACATAGAGATGCTTATATAGTGGATGAAAAGGAGAGAAGTAAGGATCTCATCTCTTACTCATTCTCCTATAATCATAGCCATCTAAAGTCAAGTCTTTCCTACTCAAATTTACACCACCTATACCCTTACTTGCTGCCGAAATTATCAATCCTATGATTTGCCTTAAACCCATTTAAGCCCAAATAAAATATTATGCAATTATATCTAATTTAATCGCTTAACAATATCATATATGATTTTATATATTTATAACTATTATAAATATATTTAATAATATTTAATCATCAAATCATAATCAAATTTTATAATTAATATTTCATAAATATTAGTTAATTTAATTAATTTTTAATAGTTAGAAATTTATTTAAATCATTTGGTCAAAAGAGAATTCATCATTTCGGTTGTGTGACTCGTCAGGTGTAAATTTGGTTAGCGATTAATATCAAACTATTCGAATACTAATGTTCACACGTTATGTTTGCACCAAAAGTTAGCACAAACACTTAATAGATTATATTTAAAGAAATAAATAAAGAAATCAAAACTAAAATAGAAGAAACAAGCAGAAAATAAGTAAAAAACAATGACAAACAGATTTACAGTGGTTCGACGTTGAATGCCTATGTCCACTTTGATGTAATAGCTTTATTAATCACTTGACTTTCTAAGTACAAGAGGGATCAGATCGGAATCCATGAATACAATGGAGTATAAAGAAAACAATAGTGTAAAGATCCCAAAATGAACTATGAACTTTGTATTTATAGGGGTAGATGACCGAATATCTTCCTGAAAATTCACCGATAGAATATCTAGATGTAGACGAGATCACCTAGAAAATTTCGAGGCCCAATTCCCAATGGGGAGCGATCGAGGCCGATCGGTCTTCCTTGCCACATGGCACCATGCGATGATGGGTCTCATCTATGCTAGGTTCATGTTTCCAAAGTTGTTTGCAAGGTTGCCTTCATGTTTTTAGAGATATCAATCGATTCCCGTTGAGTTGAATTTCTGATTCAAGCTATTCATAGCTATAGTGATCCGATCCAATCCCCTACCTGAGGGAAGCACTAGTCTATACTTAGAAGGTTCTGTAGATTCTATCTTTTGGTTTCGGTTGATCGTTACTTTATACGATTATCTGTGTTTGATCTCCAGACTTTGTGATCATCTCTCTGAACCGCTTTCCTTGTCCATCATCTAGTCAAACTTTTCCAGTCGGTACGAATATAGCCGAATCAAAAGGTCGGATAACACTTGCCCCCTAAAGTACGTCTTGTTTCGAACATAATATGCTTTGAATCGAAGCAAGTTAGAGTCGTCCGGAAGGGTTCCATTTAGTTTCCTGAACATGGGTCGTTGCTCATATCATGTAGTTGAAATATATTTGCATTGCTATATTCCTCATCATCCATGCACATTTCTCTTTTTTTACAATGATATGGGGCGTTCAGTACCAATCCCCTAAGCTAGGGGATCAGTACCGATCCCTTAGTTTCGGTGGACTTAGCGATTTTAGACTTACGGGTTTAGCCCACTATTACATATATAAGTTAGTAACTTAGCTTCTCCCACTTCACTTGATTCACTTGATCTACAATCGAACCGGTACCCTTTATTTCTTCACATCTGCCATTAATGAGCTTGGTCTTAAGAAATTCATCAATCCATCCAATCGCTTTGTCGATTAAAGCCTTCCTCATCCTCTACAACCCTCGCCATCGCCTTCAAACGCATCTAAGCATCTAACTTTACTCAACCTTACCTCAACTTGAACCGAACCCAACACCCTTGCTCTATTCCTTTCAACTTCGAGTTCTTCCTCATTGATCGAGTCACGTCTTTATATAGGTGAGTTTCTACGATTTAGATTAGGGTTATGTGATGAGTCGATTGGGATTATTCATGTTAGTGGATTGTGAACTTAGAGTTCGATCATTGGTTTTAAAGAAGAAATGAAGCGATGAGGTGAAGGGCGATCGGTGTGGATATAGAGGAGAAAGAGTGGCTATGGATATGGGGCAAAGGGATCGGTGGTTTATCGGAATGGAGATGAGAAGGATTGGTGAAGTCAAGGCGATCGATGATGGAGGGATCAATTGCTTGATATGGTCGAAGGAAAGGAAGTGGAATGATGCAATTAGGGATCATTTATGATTTGAGAGGAGGGATCGTTTAGGGGCTTAGGGAGTTCAAAACGGTATAAGGCAATACTGCCTAGGCGAGGGATTGGGTACGATCCTCTGCCTAGGTCCCTCTGCCTAGGGGAACTTGGTCATTTTTCTGCTTGAGTGAACAATTAAACTTGATTATACACACATGAACATTTGCCTTAAGCCTGAACTTGAACTAGAGACTTGCATATGATCTTGAACTCAAACACTTGAACTTCGGAACAAATGCATATGACTTAGAACTTGAATGTTTGAACTTTGTAGTTGAACTTATATGACTTGAATCATTGGAACCCAAAGTCGCACACTTTTGAATATGACTTGTCCGTTGGCATGAACTACATAAAGACCATACTCCCGTATGTCGATAACTAATATCAATGCTTATATGAAATCTACAACCATCGACATAAAAGTCAATTAAGATGGTCAGCAATGAAGGTCACTCCAGTCAAATCTCAGAGTCTCATCACAACTGTCGTTTTAATTTTGAAATGTTTATCATTGCATCCCACAACACTGCACCATACTGCGCTAGTTTACACTTAGCACAGGGGGACAGTTTAATTTTCTAACAACGATTATCTGCTAAGTTTGATAGCTATGGGTTCCAAACACTCAGAAGGTTTAGCTACTATGGACGCTGAACAAACTACTTCACATGACAATCCCGACTCTGTGTCTAGCTCCACAATAATATCCGCTCAAAACTCTCCAGGCCTTTAGCCAGAATAGCCCGAAAGTTCTATATTTTTAAATGATCCAGAGGATTTAGTGGCTTCAAAGGTCGATGAGGCCTCTCTTCGCAGACTGTGCATTAAACACTGGATTCCGTGCAAGCATGTGCGAGTCCTGTCTTGTAACGATAAGGCTCAGTTGCCCTTAGAGGGGTATACTACATGCAATAACTTTATGTGTTGGGCTAGTTGCATTCTGCCTTTTAATCCATTCATTCAGAAAATGTTACATAATTTAAGATTGGTGTCGGCTCGGTTGCATCTGAACAACTATGCGTTTTTGCACTCCATGTATATGATATTCCTCGAATTATTTTATTGTGAGCCATCTCTAGAAGACTACGAATTTATTTACAATCTCAAGAAGTGAAGGGGAAGCCTCTCATATACTTTCCTAGAGTCAGTCACAAACTGCAAGGTAGTAACTATCGCTTGGAACAAACTGAGCGCTTTTAAGAATGAATGGTTATATATGCACCCCCCACTTGGTTTTGCCAGATGGTGGCTGGAGATGTAAGTGTCACTTCAAACTGAACTTTTAGTGCCTTTATTCAAGTCGTATCCTAAAATTAGTAGTTTTTATTGAACATTGCTGGTAGCCATCCACATCCCACCGACGACATATACTTGAAGGCGTTTTTAGCACTAAAAAATATACTAGTGGCGGACAGGGACATCTGATCTCTCCTTACCGACGATCGCCTTTTATCTTCTACTTACTAGAAAAAGGCCGCAACCCGGGACTACCAAGAAATACCAAGGAGGAAGTTATAGAAAGAAGAGGCGCCGTTAGACAAGGAGATAATGAAGTTGATCCTATCGTGCCCCAAGTCGAAGGGGCTCAGGATGTCACCGAGGAAGGCAAGGTGAAGGGCGATGCTAATGAGCTCGGTCGTGACGATGTAAGCTCAAGTCATGAGCCTGCGGTTGGACCCTCCCAAGCCCACAGCTCCCCACGTCAGAAAAGAGAAGAAGAAAAAGGCTCGTCTATAAGCTTTACAGAGGGCAGGTTTCCAAGAAATCCAAGTCAACCTCTACTGCTGCAGATCAATCTAGCTTTTTGCCTCTAGAAAATTTATTTGAGAGATTGTCGGACATTCCAATTCCAGATAATGTTGGGAATTATGATTTTGCCAATTTAAGCCTCGGGTGGTCTGAATCTCCTATTCGATTTGGTGTTGACATTCCTCCTACTAGCATTGGAGAGATTATTCCAGTGAGCAAAGCTCTAGTAACTGGTCCGTTGGGGGGACACTAGGACACTCATGATCACGTGCACTGCACCACACGACACTTATCCACTTTTGAATCTAGTGATTCTTATACACTTTCATTTTGGTTTTAGGCTCGATTGGACGCCCTTTCAACTGTAATCACTTGAAGAAATCTGCATACACTCAGCCGTCTTATTTTGGGCCCAGTTGAGGTTCGGACCTTAGTCGAGATAGAGAAGGTCCGAAGGAAGAGAACACCGAGATTGAAGCCACCAATCCAAGGACTTGTCATCCAAGCATAAATCAAAATCTTAGTCCTCTCAGCACAAGGGTGTCAGTTAACACCCCACTACATATAGTAGTAGCAAGTCGCTGCCTCATGCTCCCACTTCGGCTACTGTGCCCAAGCAACATTCGGGTTCTTCCGACGTCCATCAACCTTTGGAATGCCAGCCTGGAGTAGAAGGTCTTGATACTTTATCCTGCAAGCACGATAGATGGGCCCTCTCAGCCTCGACTACTCTTGATGCCACTGCTGCTGAGAAGACGGCTGAGCTTAAGGCCACATTTACTAAGTTGTGCTTTGACGAGTTCAAATTTGTTCCCGCTTAGCATTCAATTCCTCCAGAAGCCAAGGACACAGTGCTCTCTTACATTAATTATGTCTATGTCTAGCACAGTACAACTCTTCGTGTGGCTGAGCGAATTTCTGAGATATCGATGGAAAGGAAACACGAAATTGATCGTTTACCTCTAGAGGCGATCATGACAAAGACATCATTAAGTACTTGGATGAGGAGGTCAAGCAGTTGGGTACAAAGCTGATTGATGTTGAGAAAAAAGCCAGCGAGAGTCTTCAAAAGCCGTCAAGCATTTGATGAAAGTGTACCGAGTTGAACTGGACACTACCGTTCATCGCAGTGGTACTTTAGTCCTTGAAAAAGACGTCTTATAGAAAGAGAAGGATATGCTAAAAAAAGACAATGATGCTTTAGCCCTTCGTATTAAATAGCTTAAGGAGGATCTTGAGAAGGAAAAGCAGGAAAAACTTGAGGCTCGGCTGGAATCTCAACGATACTACAAGGTGATCGTCGAGGTTTGCAAAGCTAAAATAGAGGCTAACATACAACTTGCATAGATAGAGGTCCTCAAGGAAGAGGCTAGGGAGGTGGGTCAGACAGAGATAAAGGACGAGTTCGATCCACTGGTGATATATTACAATGCATGTGTCCTCATAAATCGCAACCTCCGCTTCCATGGAGAGGGGTATCCCAAGTCGCTCGTTGAAGCTTGGGACCATATTGTAGATCTGAAAAAGAAGTCCCTCAGCGATGCTGAAGTAGATGAAGAGTAGCTCATGCATGAAATCTTATGCGATAAAGAGCCTGATGAACTCAGGGCTACTCACATAAGTTTATTCAGTGATCCAGCGATCACCGAAAAGGGGAAAGATGGTGGTGAAGCCTCGGGATCTGGTTCCCAAGACCCTCCTACTACTCAAGCAACCAGTGCTTCAAATTTTTAAGCCCTAGAAAAGGATGTGGGCTACGATCCTGATCATCCAGGGATGCATAAATCTTTTGGGTTGTCTCCGATTTTGGAAGGTGGCACTCCAGCTATGATCGAAGGCCAATCTGGTGAAGGTATATCTCTTACTTCTCTGACGTTCGAGAAGGTTTACATCTCGTGCTCGAAAGTCATGGGATTACCCTTTGGTCTTCATGAAATTGAAGGTCCATCTACATCTGTCCATGCTCCTGACGATGATGTTACCCTAGGACAGCAGCGGCTGACCACATGATCCACTACGGCCGTCACTGTACATGTGGCTCTCACCGATCAATCCATTGAGACTCTCAGCCCGAATGCTAAAGTCATAGGGGCTCTGAATGAAGAAAAGACTGATGACTAGCAGGGCCAGGATGAAGTAGAGGACGTTGTAGTGACTCATGCCTCCAACACACTGGTAAACTTAGCATGAAGGACCGCATTTAAAAGGAGGAGCTAGATTTGCAAGCCAAAACGGAGAATACTGAAGTGGATGTTACTCCGCTCTAAGTTATACTGTCGGGCGGTGTCACTCCTGAGGAGAGACCCTTCTGTACCCCGTAGCAAGATTTCTTCTGCTTCTACCTCTAAAAGAATTTCTCCTAAGGGTAGCAAGGGCAAAAGAGGGTCAAAGAGGAGAGGAGGAGGTGGTAACTCTGGAGAGTCCACCACGAAGAATCCTAAAAAAGATGAGAAATAGCCATCGAATCGGCTTGGGTAGTGCATACCTAGCTAGCTAGTTTCTTTTTGTCGGCCGCAATTGTGCCGATACAACCCTTGTTTTTGGATTTTAGTTTTTGAAATAAACTTGTACTTAATTTCCAAGTTTCAGTATGTGAATGAAAATTCTTTCGTTTCTGTTCAGCTTTTGTACGAAACATGTTTATGTGTTCGAGATATTATGTTTTTTCATTCAATATAATTGTAATTCATCACTCGTCGTTCAATTTGCAATGTCTTTCAGCCGTCCGTTGCTTCAGGCGTTTATCCAACAAATTCATTTTAATGACCTCCTTTCAGTCGTGGCCTTAAGCTATATCAAACACTAGATAAGAGCCATAGTGTTACGCTGTCATGTTCAGTAGTTAAGTGATTATACTCCAGCCCCTAGTCTTAGGTTGGCGAAGTTAGTTCGTAGAAGGTCGGGTCCCATCCATGGCGAGTTTATAATCCTCCTTTCGGGTTCAGGACAAAGTTGAAGAATGAATGGTTGAATCGTACTCATTCGTTTTGTTTATACTCTTATATGCACTTTAAGGATCAGAGTTAGTCGATGGGCAGTCAATCATACCTATTTGATGTTTATAATCTAGCTCACACTCTGGGGACTGAAATTGTTAAGAGAAATGGTCGAATCGCATTTTTTTTGATTAATTCCCTTGCCCAATAATTTGGGGTAAAAGTCAAAGAGTGGTCTATCGTATCACGACCACCTTTATTTACATTCTTCCCATCGAATCGGGAGACGGCATTACTTAATGGATGATCGAGCCACACCCGTTCTCTGTTTTATTGTCAACCCGTCAGATTGTAGGTGAGAGTTAATAGATGAACGGTCGAGTCACGTTCATTTTTTTTAATTCGATTATGGACCTGAGTATTTGGTCGATACCAAATTCTGGGTATTTTTCGGTTTATATTGGGCACATGTAGATGTAAGTTGGTCGTATATCGTAGTTATTATATTATGCACAAACAATTCACAGATATGGAGCAAACTTCAGATTTTATTTCAAAATGGAAAAGAAGCAACAGAGTCTGTCTTATTAGACGGCTTTGAATTCAACTGCAAAAGCAAATTCGAAATGAAATACTACTGAATGAAACAAAACTAAGTGAAATAGCATTGTAAATGCTTATTATTCTCTGCTCTAGGGAGTGTAATGCTATCAAAACTCGCTAGCTTGAAAGTTCTATCTCCAAGCTTCTGATTGATGACAAACGGACCTTATCATCTCGGACCCATGTTTGCGGGGCTAGGAAAGAACCATTTTATGACAAGATCACCAATTTCGAAGGTCCTTGTTCTGTATTTAACATTATAGTATTGGGTGACTCGATGTCGATGTGCAGCAGTCCTCAAATCAGCTTCTTCGCATTTCTCATTGACCATGTCTATAGATTCCAAAAGGAGATTTTTGTTAGTTCTGGGGTCATAATAAGTCACTCGATGAGAAGGGACTTCAGTTCTACAGGAATCACGGCTTCAGAGCCATAAGCAAAGGTGAATGGAGTATGGCCAGTCGTGAACTTGTGGGTAGTTCTATATGCCCATAATGCTGACGGAAGTTCATCAACCCACTTGCCTCTAGCCTTTTCCAAACGCTTCTTCATAATGGACTTTATGATTTTGTTGATAGTATTGACATGTCCATTAGCTTAAGGGTGAGAAACTGTCGCAAATCTTTTCTCGATATGATGTCGACGACATAAGTATTTGAATTCAGCACTTTTGAACTACGTCGTGTTGTAGGTTATGATTGTTCGGGGGAGACCAAAATGACAAATGATGTTTCGAGAAAAAATATTGATTACTTTCTTCATAGTGATCATGGCCAAAGGTTCAACTTCTGCCCATTTAGTGAAGTAATCGACTGCTACCATGTCATACTTCGCACCGCCTTTTGAAATCGACAAGGAGCCGATGATGTCAATACCCAAAGTAGCAAATGTCCATAGACTGACCATCTAAGTTATTTCCGTTGGTGGGGCTCTTGGAATTTTTGAAAACATCTGGCACTTATTGCATCGTTTAGCATAATCAGCCGTATCTCGATTGACAGTTGGCCAGAAACCATTGCGGAGTATCTTCTTTCCAGAGTTTGCCCCTCGAAGTAATCACCACAATCTCCTTCATGGACTTCACTTAATACTTGCTTGATTTCATCGTTGGCGATACACCGAAGCAGGAGGACGGAGAAACCCTCTCCGTACATGACTCCTTCTTGAAGGATGTATCATGAAGCATTACGAAGGACTATCGTTTTCCATTCCTCCATTCGAAAAAGATTCCCATTTTCAAGTAGTCTTTAATCGGAGTCATCTACGACTCCTTCTCAGGCTCCATCTCTAAGATCCAATCAATCTTTATTTGGTCAATGCTCAAAGTGATGAGTACTTCAATTGGGACCAAGCCCATTTGCTATGCATCTCGGAACTATCCATCTAGGCCAGTGAGTAGGATTTCTCATTCTGTTCTTTGGGGATTTGTGTAATAGTGTAATTCTCGAAATCGGTTAGCAGCTCTTAGACCCAGTTGAGGTAAGGAGCAAGTCGTGCTCCTTTGGCCTAATATTGTCCCTTGACTTGATACACTACTAACTGGGAATCATAGAAAATTTGCAAAGCTTTTACTCCCAGCTCTCTAGCCAGTTTAAGCCTAACGATCAAGGCATCATATTCAGCTTTGTTATTCATTGCAAGGAAGTCAAGTTTCAGGGCGTAGCAGATCTAGTGTTCCTCATGAGTTACCAGTAAGAGTCCGACGCTAGAACACCGATCGTTGGATGCTCCATCCATGTACATCTTCCATTGGATGGTAAGGTTCTCCACTACTGTTCGGAGAGTCACTTGTGTAGTGAAATCGACTATGAAGTCCGCCAGTGCTTGTCCATAAATGGCTCTTCGAGGGAGATAAGTGATATTGAACTAGCTCAATTCGATGTTCCATTTAAGTAACCTCCCAGACGTCTCAGGTCGCTGCAGGACCGGTCATAACGGTTGATCGGTGAAGACATTGATGGGATGAGCATGGAAATAAGGGCGGAGCTTTCTTGATGCAATCAGCAGGTAATACAGGAGGTTTTCCAGTTTCAGATAGTTCCTTTTAGCACCTGTCAATCATTTGCTAACATCATACACCGATCTTTGGATCTTATCCTCTTTGCGTAGCAATGCGGCACTTATGGCATGTACTGACACTGCCAAATAAATATACAAATCTTCATGATCCAGTGGCTTGGACAAGATGGTAGGTCTCTATAAGTGATGTACCAGAGCTTAAAATGCATCAATATAATCCTCCGTCCATTCAAAGTTCCTCTTCCCTCTCCTGATCAAGTCGAAGAAAGGGGATACACTTATCGGTGGCCCTAGAGATGAATCGACTCAGGGCGGCGACCTTTCCATTTAGGCTCTATACCTGCTTAATTGTCTTTAGTTCTTAAATATCCCTGATTGCTTGAATCTTCTTAGGATTAGCTTTAATTCCACAAGAGTTGACGATGAAAACCTAGAATTTTTTGATGCAACACCGAAAGAGCACTTTAAGGGGTTAAGTTTCATTCCACATTTTTGGAGAACACTGAACATCTCCACTAAGTCGTCGATGTGGTCGTTTGATCGATGTGACTTCACGAGCATATCATCCGCACATACTTCCATTGGCCACCCGATATGGTCTTTGAACATCCGGTTGACCAGTCTCTGGTAAGTAGCTCCAACGTCCTTTAGTCCAAAAGACATCATAATGTAGGAGTATAATCCCAGGTCGGTAATGAAGCCAGTGTGTTCCTGGTCTAGGACGTGCATTGGGAACTGATTATATTCGGAGTACGCGTCCATCAACGAAAGCAGTTCATGTACAACAGTTGAGTCTACCAGCTTGTCGATTCTCGAAAGTGAAAAGCTATGTTTCGGGCATGCGTTGTTCAGGTCTGAGTAGTCGATGCATGTCCGCCATTTTCCATTAGCTTTTCTCACAAGAACCGAATTAGATACCCTTTTTGGGTAGAGGGCGTCGTGGATAAACCCGTTGTTTTTGAATTTATCCACCTCCTATTTAAGTGCAGCAGATCTCTCCAGATCTATGCCGCGTTGCTTTTGCTTTAATGGGACATGCCTCGGGTCGATATTCAATGCATGGCTCGCAATAGTCGACGAGATCCCACACATGTCAGAATAGGTCCAATCGAACACATCAAGATTCGCTAGGAGAAAGCCAACTGATTCCTTCATTGTTGTTTCACCATGTTATGGTTCGATCTTCAGGACCCGTGATGGGTCATCGTGGTTGACCATGATGTAGATCGTTAGCTCAACGGGTGTAGCCTTGGTTTCTTTAGGCTCCACTTCTTCGTCTCTCGGATCTATATCTTTATAGAACTGACTGTGTGCCCGAGCGAAGGCTCGGACACTGATTGCTAATTTTCATTAATTTTGATGCAGAGAGGCTTCTCCACATCCTTTCCTTTTTCTTTCCGCTAAGCGTCCCTCAACTCAACCACATAACAGGTACGACCAGTCGCCTAATTTTTATGAATAATTCCCATGCCATTCTCTATTGGGAATTTGAGCGTCAAATATAAAGGGGCGATAGCTACCCAAAATTCAGCAAGGGCCGGTCGGCCCAAAAAAGCATTATACAAAGAGTTCACGTCCATCACAACAAACGGCAGCACCTGCACTCTCCTTCAGCTGCCGTCTCCTAACCCCACCGATAGCTCGACATAGCCTACCACTTCAGCTGCAATACCGTTAAAACCATGAATACAAGCTTTGCACGGTTTCAGATCTTTGGCTTCCAGTAACATCTAGTCGTATGCCTTCTTGAAAATAATATTCATGGAACTACCATAATCAATCAGAATCTTTCACCAAAGCGAGGACGATCATGGCTGAGATTACCATTAGGTCAATCGTAGGGGCATCTGTATTGTCCGCATCTCTACTCCGAACATGATATCATCTTTCATAGTTCATTGCTGCTTTGTTGGAGCACCATCCTCCGTGTTTGAGCAACATTCAATGTCAACATGTCTGACAGCATTCACGTAATGCTCCATTTCATTCCAGCTTTTATCGGCCGGATGTGGTCCTCCAACAATGGTATTAATAACTAATCTCCCTACTATCCACCGAGGTTCCTCAACATTGGGCGGAGCTTGTCCCTGGTTGGGAATGTCCCTTGCCCACCATCCTACGGGGCTTTAACAAATTGCCACAACTTTCTTTTTCGGATTAACTTCTAAATAACATCACGGAGGTGGCAACACTCATTCGTGGTATGTCCATAACTTTTATGAAATCTACAGTACTTTTCGGACTATCTCTACTTCATTTGTCGGTTCCTTTAGAGGTGGTTTCCTATACTTCATAGTGTTAGTCAATAAGTAAACATTCTCTAGCAATGTATTCAATGGCGTGTATATATCAAATGATGGGATCCTCGGCTTCCTTATCCTAGAATCCCGTCTTTGATTGCGATTTCTATCACCGCCTTTCTTCTACTCATTTGGTTTGTTCTGAACATTAATTTGAACTTTCACAGAACTATCACCGGACTGCTTCATTGCCATATTACTTTGTACTCCCTTGGCACTTGGTCCTATAACATCTCTCTTCCTGGTTCGCTTTGCCTCCTCTTTCCTTAGAAACTGAGCCACCTTTGCAAAAAAATTGTCCAATGTAGAAGGAGGCTTTCCCGCTAACCAATCGCCAAACTCAGAATCGGGGTCGATTCCCCTAATCAGTGCCATGAGTAGCATCATCATTTGGATCACTGACTTATGTAACAGATATATTAAACCTTTCCAGAAAATCTTTCAATGATTCCCCCAGTGCCTGGACTAAGATGGAGAGTGACCTTACATCCTTGGGGCGAGTCATATGCATGCGGAACAACTCCAAGAACTTCTTTGCTAACTCATCAAATGAAGAGATTGACCGTGATGGTAGCTTAGTGAACCACATGGTCGCAATATCTTTGAGAAAAATGGGAAAACACCTACACTTGACTGCATCAGTGGCTTAGGTGGAGTCCATATGCCATTCGTACTTCAAGAGATGCTGTCCAAGGTCAATGGCTCGGGCGGAGTCCATGTGCCATTAACTTCAAGAAAAGTAGAATATCTACGAAGGTTTTTCCTTGTGCCATTGACTTCAAGAGATGAAGAAATAGGCACATGGCCCATGCAGTATGCTTATGATGCCTACCTATGTTCGAATGCCATGGCTCGGGCGGAGTCCATATGCCAATGACTACGAGTAGCTTAGTGAATGGTGTATGACTTCTGGAGAGTCCCCAATCATTGTTGGTCAAGCCTTGAATTTCTTTCACTAGTTGTCTCAACATAGCTGTTAAGTTTGGTGTTTGGAGAGTTAGTGCCAGGAGGTAGTCATGTTCCACCTCACGTAAGCGACTCGATCCACACCTCCGGACAACACCACATTGCCTTGGCTCCTCTTGATCAATTTCCTGAGCAGCGGTTCTATCGTCGTCTCTCAGCTGCGGTTCATCCACATTCGCCTGAGCTCCAGCACCTTGGATGATTGTGGCACCTCTAGAGTGAGCTTCTATACCAACATGCTGATTTCCCCCATGATGTGAGAGTTCAGTGCCAATCCCCCTGGGGGTGGTACCGATCGGTGCCGATCGGCCTAGCCAATTGCCTGGCTCCATCCCGATTTTCCAACTGCATATGCATCCATTTTGGGGCATCTATTTCTGTGATAGTCGTCGGATAAGGAGGATTTTTCCAACCCCAAATATAGAGTAGGCTCCCTCATTGTCTTTCCACGTTGATCTTTCAACTGGTTCATTAGGTTGATGTTAGCTTGGGTTTGCTTGTTGAGCTACTGACAGGTATCCATCAGTTCCTTTATTTGTACTTCAAAGTCAGCTCTGGTGATGTATTCAGCTGGATTCTGGACATCGACAGCCATCGGTTGTACATTTTGATCAACTTGTTGAACAATAGCATCGTCATTGCCTTTAACAGCACGGGAAGTAGTACACTTTCCTCTGGCCATGGCTAATAGCTTCCTTTTAGATCTTCAAATCTAAGTAGAAACGAAAACTTATAGGCAAAAATTTGGATCTATCTTGTGAATATGGGAATCCACAAGTAGATGGTGAGATCCAATCAAGCTGAGAACTGATCTCAGTGAAAGCACCAAAATGTTTGCACCAAAAGTTGGCACAAACACCCAATAGATTATATGTAGAGAAATAAATGAAGAAATCAAAATTAAAACAGAGGAAACAAGCAGAAAACAAGCAAAAAAACAATGACAAATAGATCTATAGTGGTTCGACGTTGAATGCCTATGTCCATTTTGATGAAATAGCTTTATTAATCACTTGAATTTCAGAGTGCAAGAGGGATCAGATCGAAATCCGTGAATACAATGGAGTACAAAGAAAACAAGAACATAAAGATCCCTAAATGAACTATGAACTTTTTATTTATAAGGGTAGATGATCGAATTGTTAGTCCTTGAGATGATGGTTTTGATGACAACAACCTTAGAATAAGAATTATAAAATATAAATACTAACATTATAGTTTAGATATATATGTATATGCAGGATTTAACCATGTAGGTACCAAGAATGAAGATGATACAATATAGAGATTCAAGATATCAAGATTGAAGACTCATAAGTATCAAGAATATCAAGAGTTCAAGATTTCAAGATAAGTATTGAGTCTAGAATTTTGTTAAAACTTCACAATAGCGCTGAAATCTTCAGTCCAATTTTCTTTTGGGATGGAACCCATTTCTACCTTTTTAGTGGCTTACAAACCCACGACAAGTAGCTTACAAACCTACGACAAGTGACTTAGAAACCCACGAACATCCTGGTTTTGTACAAGTTCTCGAGTCCTGATATGATGAGATATTCTGCACGAAGAAGCTTGCAAAACTACTTCAAAATGATTTTCAAAACTACTTCAGAATGATTTTCAAAACTGCTTTTCAAAATGTTTTAGCCTTAAAAATTATCTTTTCAAATGATTTTCAAAAAGATGTTTAGCCTTAAAATATTCTTTGATTTTGTTCTTAAATAAATTCTTGTTTTTAACTTCGTTTATTTTAAACTATCTTTTAATATATTTAACTTTTTAATATTTACTTAGATTTAAATATAAAATTATAGTAAAATTATATATATATTATTCTCTATATTTATCTATGTATTTTATCTATAGTCAAGTATATTAGTAAAGTTTAAAATAGTTTTAATAGAAGATAAAGGTTATTTTCAAAGAAAAACAAAACATCAAAATCTCCTTTGGGATGTCACATGCCCTAGTACCCCATGTCGACATAGTGTCAGTTAGGACCAAAAATTTGAATTTCAAAAGAAGTGTCTATTCGCCATAACCTTTCACGAATGGACATGGCTGTTGTTCTTCTATAAACAGGGGTTAGTTTCAACGAATTTAATATCAGATTTTCTGGTTTTTCACTTCTCTTCTTCTTCCACATTTTTATACATATTCTTACCATTTGTAACATCCCGAAATTTTCGACTTTCGAAAATTCGACATCGATACTCACTTTATCGACTGCCGAGCCATCGAATGCCGGAAACCCGAAAAGTTTTGGTTTTAAGAAAGAAGAAAAAGGTAGAAGAAGAAGATAGAAGAAAAAGAAAGAAGAACAATAACAGAACAAGAGCAGAAACAGAAACAGAAAACAATATCAGAATCTCACATATCGCAGCGGAACAATATATAATAGATAAATGAATATCATTTAAAAACAAAAGAATTATATCTGTCATTACATTACATCACATCATATCATCAGAGTCAATAAACAACAATGGACAGTTATATAAACTTGTCCTCATACAGAATACACAGCGGAATAAATACTATCAGATACAAATACTACGTCTCGTCATCCAGCTTATCTCCAAGCTCCAGAATATCCAGAATATCCTGATAATATAACTCTAGGCTGCCCGTGTGGAAATTGGTGGGCACCCAGAGTTTAGAAGGGAACAATAAACTCCGAGTCAGTCATGGTGACTGGTGTGAGATCGTAAAACAGTTATTCTTTATAACAACAAAATAATTTTTAAAGTAAATTCGCAATGCTTCTTGGAAAATGAAACTAGCATAAGACCTCCCACCACACACACAATGCAAACACAGACTTGGAGGAGATTTCTTCTTATGTTAGTCAAAGATGCTTACTACGCAAAAATCAAATACTTTTTGATATTATTATTAGTGCATAGTGGAAAACATTTCGAAAGTATAATATAAATCTTAGCCAGCATAGGTACCATTATATTATGCCTGCTATAGCTGCCTCCTGAGGAGACAGGTTATACAATTGAAATCGTAAAGGCTCGTATTGTTTCTTTGGATTTCCAACAAATGGCCAGGCTAAGGAACTTCCTTTTCCACGATGGGTACGTCCCTGGAATAGACGACCCGAGAACCTAACCGGATCTCTGCCAACACAAGGCCGGGTTACCTCTGCAAAAATAGGTAACTACTGACACGCGTATGCCATCCCCCGATCGTCACCGATCTTCCCGAGGATCCCCGATTCGCAACAACCACAAAGAAATAAATTTTGCAGCAACCACAGAGGTTAAGTATCTGGGCTCCATACCATGATACCACCTTTATCCAGAAGGAATGACATACACTAAGGGGCGCTACTCCCTAGAACCTTGCCGCATCCTTCCTGTTTTGACCATTTCCGGGGTGTGAGGCTCGATGAAGTCTCGTCCACAAAGCTACGCTTTCTACAAAGCCCTGCTTCGGGTCAAACAAAATGATCAAACTATGATCACAAAGATATAAGATCAAACAAATGATCATATCACAAATGATCAAACACTGATCATTTCACAGCAACACTCAGTATGCCACGTTACCAAATTGAGAATATATCGTTGATAAATTTCAACTACATAACCTCTGAGCTTGTACGTCTCAGAGAAGGGTGTTAAGCTAAGAGAATAAATTCTCCGCCACCAACAGAAATGTATTTGAAAGAAATCAGCTTTATATCTCAAATTGTAACGTCAGACACACAATCCATACAAGTCTGTTCCGGGATCGAACAGAACCGAAGGCACTTCTCATGAAGCCCTTGCAATTACGGATAATTTTCAATCACGTCCGGACTTCCCGTCACTAAGGGTGATAAAAACCTCTAAATCGGAGATCAGCCGATGAAGAGTAACTCGACGGTAATCCTTCCGTTTTCAAAAATATCTGGTCTTCAACACCGGTCTTCGAATGCAATTCATAACGACGTATCACATATTCGGAATGGGTTATACGACCCCATGGTCCTTTCCCGGTTAACCCGAATAGTGAGCGCTTATTTAAAAATAAGTGTGGCATTCAAATTCATCCAATTCACAACAAATACCTATTCAAGGTAATTATTGATAGTCGGTTATTTAACTATCAATAAAGATGCGCAACATCATCAGATTCCAAATAATTTTCCAAATTATTTATTTTCAAAAATATCTTTACTAGATATAGAATTTCCACACTTAACCGTTTGAAAACAATTTCAAATCAATTCCCACATTTCTTTTTATCTTTGAAGATAAAATCTCAAAGCAGTTCATTTCATATTGGAAAAGCATTTCCACACTTATTTAAAAATAAGTGTTTCACAAATCATTTATTTTCAACATTTGAAAATATTCGATATACTTAAATCAAATTAAGTATATATTCATTCTTTTAAGGAAAACATTCTCTTAAGCACATTTATTTGAGTCAAAACGAATGTTACGTAAAACATCGTTACGAACGACTCAAAATCACTAGTATAGGGATTCGAATTTTAAAATAGATATGTAAATCCAAATACTATATAAAACATTTCCTTTTGAAAATCATTTACTATAACAACAGTGTTATAGTCCGCCATTTCCTTATTTTTCGAAATCGTCTATTTCAACAATAAATGTTGAAATCTATGATTTCGATAGTTCACACGTTTTAAAACATCTTTTAAAACAATTAACTTCATTTATAATATCGCTTCTCCAAAACATATCCATTTTACTTAACAATATATTCACTGTCCAAAATCGTGAATATACTTCACTAACCAAATTTCAATCTTTTCTACACTTTTATCCCAAGAATTATCCACTATCCAAAATCGTGGATAAAATTCCCTTAATCACTTTCTATATTCAATTTATCAAATTTGATTTATTTTCGAATTCATAAAACAACGATTATAAATTCATCTTCATAATTCATAACAACTTTGATTTAATAAATCTCTTTTATTAACAAATTCGATCAATATTCCATTTAAAGGCAAAAATCCAATTTATAAGTTAATTACTTATAAATCCTTTATTCTACAACTTCATTCATTTTTAACTTCAAAATGTAAATCTATTAATTTCATTCACTTATGAAATTCATTTATACTTCTTTTTAACCCTTATAAAATTCGTTTTATAAGTCCAATATTTTGATTTATAAAATATCAATTTTATAAATCTTTCTATACAAATCGTTTATAGTTATTCAAAAATCCCAACTTAAACCATTTTATAAATAAATCGACTTTTATTTCAAAAACGACACTTCGGTTATATTTCACTAAAAATTATAACTTTTATAACTTTAAAATTTTACGTTTATAAATCGATTCAAAAATTCCATAAAACGTATATTTTCAAAAATCACTTTAAAAACCCTTTTAAAGTAAAAGTCGTTATTTTTACATTTCAAAACTGAATCCGATGATGCAACAACACCAATCAGTCCATCACAACAGTCAATATCATATATCAATATGATAACAGAATATATATCAATATCTGTAAATAAGTAAATACAGATGAGGAATCCAGTTGGATCCCTCCAACCTGTTTCCTTGCATCCAAAGATGTTAGCACAATACCAATTCCGCTCCAGTACGGAATTATCGCGATATATGGGTTTTATAAAAAATCCGCTTACTAACGGCGCAATAGGGTCTCATCCGCTATACGAGGCGGGAAATCATCAATCCAATATATACATATGCCAATATGTATATATTGCTATATATAGATATATATCCTATCATATCTAATAGCACATTCAAACAAATCAATCAATAACTGCAATTCAATTATAAATCTGAGTGAGAAGATCTCACCGTGATTTTAATTCTGATTTCAGCGTTTATTTTCGAATAAAATTAAACGGCGTTTAATTTTACCCGAAATTCAAACTAGCTCCAAACGACTCCAATCCAATTGCATCGCGTAGTTCTCGACAAAACGATTGCAACGCCCTTCGTTTCGTCAAATTCTGATCACGCAGCAAAAAGATATATATTTTCAAAGTTTATACGAAATATATTTATTCAATTTACAATTTTCTTTAAAGTTTTATAACCTAAAACAAATCTGGCCATCTATTTCATCCTTCCTGATCTCGGCCGTAGAACGCAACTCCATCCTCTCCAGATAGAAGAATCGCAACCTGACCCATTCGTTGCCGCCGCTAGGGTTGAGAACGCCACCCACCAACCTCGACGAAACTCCATCATATCGACACCGTTCGAAAGTCCTCGCCTCCATCTACCACTGCGCCAAGTGCCTCGAATTCCGGTCGCCCCTATGGCGCGCATCTCGAGGACGAACGACCGGCCTTCAAATGATGATTGCCGTTGATCCACTGACCCAAACGCGATCATAACCGTTGGATAACAAGATCGCAATGTCCTCTACAATTTATTAGTTGATAATTTTTGCTAAAAATGTGTGGATTGGGAGTAATTGATGGAAGGAGTTCGATCATTTCTGGCCTTCGAATTTGAAAGTGGTGGCCGGCTATCACTTAGGGTTAGGGCTTGTGAAAGCAAATGGGTATGGACTTCTATTTATAGGCGATGAGATTACTATTCACGTTTTATTATTTAACTCAAACAGATTCCGAATTCGATGAAACAAAAGTCGTTTCCTAGGTTAAACCCCTAATCCGGACACAATGGAACATGTTTCGAAAGCTAATTCGGTCGTATGTGTGAGATATGGCAATAAACGATCAATTTAAATTAAACCGATTTAAATCGATTTCGAGGCGTTTTGGCTTGCCCCGGACAAACGGTAAATCCAAAAATTACGAAATTTGAAATCTTACAATAATATCACATTACGGATCCGATGAAACTGGTTTCGTCGGAATCTGAGACTGTTCGAAAATTGGCTATTTTTACAGTCGATAATTAAATATTAAAATATTCAAATTTCACAGATTAACTCCAAATTCAATTTTTAAAAGTCCTATAACCTTTCTATAACTCCAGTATGATTAAATAAAATTTTCCAAATCAATTTCAATCATATTAACTCGATTTTCAATTATCTCTTGAATTTCACTATTTAATATATCGATTTAATTATCAAATTAAATCCAATATCCTTTAAATAAGTTATTCGACTTATTAAATTCATTTATTAAGATTTAAAATCAATTAAATATTCAAATTTTAATTATCAAAAATTCTGGGTCGTTACAAACTTCCCCCCTTAAAAGAATTTTGTCCTCGAAATTACCAAGTAAGGAAAAATGTCCTTAACTCGTCTACTATTTTTCACAATCCAATGGTTTTATCGAATTTATCAAACAAATCTTTCTACTAAAGATTCGTTATTTATTCAACTAAATTTCCAACTTCAATTTATAAGTTCAAACAACATTGTTTACTTTCAATTCAAATTTAAATTCAAATTCAAATTTAAACTTTCAAAATTTTCTCAAAATTTTCTAACGCCCTAAATTCCCGAAAAATTTCGCCAGCGTCTCCTTTGCGCGGCTAATACGGCACTACTACAAAACGTCCCTACGGACTCTCAGATTTCAAAAAGAAAAAGAAAAAGCCAAGCGGCTAGACCAGAAATCATCAAAAGCTCATATTATAATTCAAATACTTACCTTTGTCGAGCAATTCAAATTATCTTTGAAATCAAATCCAATTCCTTAATAACACCTGTATATCCTACTAGCCATAATATCTAGTTACATATATTCAAACTATTTTGCAAATTTGATTACAAAATTTTCAATATAAAGTGCTTATACCATCTTTACTTCACTGTTGAAGTTATATATCTATTTCATTCAATTTTACATTTCAAATCTCATTCGAATTCAATTTCAATCTAATTGGGATTCAGTTTACAATTTCAATTCTATTTGAATTCAATTTTATCTTTTATTCTGAATATTGAATTTTATCAGCTTTCTTTTATTCAACTGCACTACTTTAAATTAGTTTCAATTACTAATTCATTCGTCTTCAATTTGAATTTCATTCCAATCAGATTTCAAATATTCTATACGTTATCAACTTATTTACATCTTGATTTATACAATCATTTATACATTCACATTCACAATTCCATTTCATTAAGGAATTTTATTTTCAATTATCTTCTTGGAATTCTATTTTCATTTATAAATTTACATTACAATTTATATTCACAACTTTATTCATATATGAATTTATCTCTTTAAGTTAGATTTTTATTTAAACTTTACAAGTTATCAACTTCATAATATTTCATAAATATTTTTATATGGTATTCCAGAGTTTTACCAACCTTCAAAATCATTTTGAAAACAATTCAAATTATCATTTGGATTTCCAAAACAAAAACCCAAATTTTCCAAACAACTTTCATTTAAAACAATTTAGCAGCAATTCCTCTTTTGGAAACCCGAAAATGAATTCTAATGATGTGGCCATCATCATCAGGATTATTTTCCAGCGACCTAAAAGAGTTTAGAGCTTTTCATCTCTTCAAAAGACTTTTCAAAACCTTTGAAATTCATTTTCAAATCAAAAAGATTTAAACTTTCCAAATCTCCAAAATTTTCAAATTCTTTTCAAAACATTTCCAAATACTTCCCTTGAATTCCGTTTAAATTACAATTCACATTTACAGTTTACATTCTCAAATTTCATTTATATGTGAATTTATTTCTTAACTTTGGAGTTATGATTTCAATTTCTTATTCAATTTCATATAATAATGATAACCTTTCAATATTATTACTTCCTAACATCCATGCAACCATATACTGTAATAATTTACAGAAAAATCATTTCTTTTATATACAAAAATAGTTTTGGGCAAAATTATTTCATTCACCCTATTTAAAACAATATTGTGCCGAATTGTTCTATACAAGTGTTTAGAGATCCCTATCGATAGAGTTGTACGGACAATACCGACCAGAATCCATATACCACTCAACAAACCAATCATCACAATATAAAACAATTTTATATTCACTAACAAATACGCACTCGTATCTATTATTACACTCAACTCATTCTAGAGTACTACTGACTCTATCTCTAATGAGTAACACCCAACAGAGCAGGGTTGTCGCTTAACCATAAGCTCTGATACCAAATGTAACATCCCGAAATTTTCGACTTTTGAAAATTCGACATCGATACTCACTTTATCGACTGCCGAGCCATCGAATGCCGAAAACCCGAAAAGTTATGGTTTTAAGAAAGAAGAAAAAGGTAGAAGAAGAAGATAGAAGAAAAAGAAAGAAGAACAACAACAGAACAAGAGCAGAAACAGAAACAGAAAACAATATCAGAATCTCACATATCGCAGCGGAACAATATATAATAGATAAATGAATATCATTTAAAAACAAAAAAATTATATCTGTTATTACATTACATCACATCATATCATCAGAGTCAATAAACAACAATGGACAGTTATATAAACTTGTCCTCATACAGAATACACAGCGGAATAAATACTATCAGATACAAATACTACGTCTCGTCATCCAGCTTATCTCCAAGCTCCAGAATATCCAGAATATCATGATAATATAACTCTAGGCTGCCCGTGTGGAAATTGGTGGGCACCTAGAGTTTAGAAGGGAACAATAAACTCCGAGTCAGTCATGGTGACTGGTGTGAGATCGTAAAACAGTTATTCTTTATAACAACAAAATAATTTTTAAAGTAAATTCGCAATGCTTCTTGGAAAATGAAACTAGCATAAGACCTCCCACCACACACACAATGCAAACACAGACTTGGAGGAGATTTCTTCTTATGTTAGTCAAAGATGCTTACTACGCAAAAATCAAATCCTTTTTGATATTATTATTAGTGCATAGTGGAAAACATTTCGAAAGTATAATATAAATCTTAGCCAGCATAGGTACCATTATATTATGCCTCCTATAGCTGCCTCCTGAGGAGACAGGTTATACAATTGAAATCGTAAAGGCTCGTATTGTTTCTTTGGATTTCCAACAAATGGCCAGGCTAAGGAACTTCCTTTTCCACGATGGGTACGTCCCTGGAATAGACGACCCGAGAACCTAACCGGATCTCTGCCAACACAAGGCCGGGTTACCTCTGCAAAAATAGGTAACTACTGACACGCGTATGCCATCCCCCGATCGTCACCGATCTTCCCGAGGATCCCCGATTCGCAACAACCACAAAGAAATAAATTTTGCAGCAACCACAGAGGTTAAGTATCTGGGCTCCATACCATGATACCACCTTTATCTAGAAGGAATGACATACACTAAGGGGCGCTACTCCCTAGAACCTTGCCGCATCCTTCTTGTTTTGACCATTTCCGGGGTGTGAGGCTCGATGAAGTCTCGTCCACAAAGCTACGCTTTCTACAAAGCCCTGCTTCGGGTCAAACAAAATGATCAACCTATGATCACAAAGATATAAGATCAAACAAATGATCATATCACAAATGATCAAACACTGATCATTTCACAGCAACACTCAGTATGCCACGTTACCAAATTGGGAATATATCGCTGATAAATTTCAACTACATAACCTCTGAGCTCGTACGTCTCAGAGAAGGGTGTTAAGCTAAGAGAATAAATTCTCCGCCACCAACAGAAATGTATTTGAAAGAAATCAGCTTTATATCTCAAATTGTAACGTCAGACACACAATCCATACAAGTCTGTTCTGGGATCGAACAGAACCGAAGGCACTTCTCACGAAGCCCTTGCAATTCCGGATAATTTTCAATCACGTCCGGACTTCCCGTCACTAAGGGTGATAAAAACCTCTAAATCGGAGATCAGCCGATGAAGAGTAACTCGACGGTAATCCTTCCGTTTTAAAAAATATCCGGTCTTCAACACCGGTCTTCGAATGCAATTCATAACGACGTATCACATATTCGGAATGGGTTATACGACCCCATGGTCCTTTACCGGTTAACCCGAATAGTGAGCGCTTATTTAAAAATAAGTGTGGCATTCAAATTCATCCAATTCACAACAAATACCTATTCAAGGTAATTATTGATAGTCGGTTATTTAACTATCAATAAAGATGCGCAACATCATCAGATTCCAAATAATTTTCCAAATTATTTATTTTCAAAAATATCTTTACTAGATATAGAATTTCCACACTTAACCGTTTGAAAACAATTTCAAATCAATTCCCACATTTCTTTTTATCTTTGAAGATAAAATCTCAAAGCAGTTCATTTCATATTGGAAAAGCATTTCCACACTTATTTAAAAATAAGTGTTTCACAAATCATTTATTTTCAACATTTGAAAATATTCGATATACTTAAATCAAATTAAGTATATATTCATTCTTTTAAGGAAAACATTCTCTTAAGCACATTTATTTGAGTCAAAACGAATGTTACGTAAAACATCGTTACGAACGACTCAAAATCACTAGTATAGGGATTCGAATTTTAAAATAGATATGTAAATCCAAATACTATATAAAACATTTCCTTTTGGAAATCATTTACTATAACAACAGTGTTATAGTCCGCCATTTCCTTATTTTTCGAAATCGTCTATTTCAACAATAAATGTTGAAATCTATGATTTCGATAGTTCACACGTTTTAAAACATCTTTTAAAACAATTAACTTCATTTATAATATCGCTTCTCCAAAACATATCCATTTTACTTAACAATATATTCACTGTCCAAAATCGTGAATATACTTCACTAACCAAATTTCAATCTTTTCTACACTTTTATCCCAAGAATTATCCACTATCCAAAATCGTGGATAAAATTCCCTTAATCACTTTCTATATTCAATTTATCAAATTTGATTTATTTTCGAATTCATAAAACAACGATTATAAATTCATCTTCATAATTCATAACAACTTTGATTTAATAAATCTCTTTTATTAACAAATTCGATCAATATTCCATTTAAAGGCAAAAATCCAATTTATAAGTTAATTACTTATAAATCCTTTATTCTACAACTTCATTCATTTTTAACTTCACAATGTAAATCTATTAATTTCATTCACTTATGAAATTCATTTATACTTCTTTTTAACCCTTATAAAATTCGTTTTATAAGTCCAATATTTTGATTTATAAAATATCAATTTTATAAATCTTTCTATACAAATCGTTTATAGTTATTCAAAAATCCCAACTTAAACCATTTTATAAATAAATCGACTTTTATTTCAAAAACGACACTTCGGTTATATTTCACTAAAAATTATAACTTTTATAACTTTAAAATTTTACGTTTATAAATCGATTCAAAAATTCCATAAAACGTATATTTTCAAAAATCACTTTAAAAACCCTTTTAAAGTAAAAGTCGTTATTTTTACATTTCAAAACTGAATCCGATGATGCAACAACACCAATCAGTCCATCACAACAGTCAATATCATATATCAATATGATAACAGAATATATATCAATATCTGTAAATAAGTAAATACAGATGAGGAATCCAGTTCGATCCCTCCAACCTGTTTCCCTGCATCCAAAGATGTTAGCACAATACCAATTCCGCTCCAGTACGGAATTATCGCGGTATATGGGTTTTATAAAAAATCCGCTTACTAACGGCGCAATAGGGTCTCATCCGCTATACGAGGCGGGAAATCATCAATCCAATATATACATATGCCAATATGTATATATTGCTATATATAGATATATATCCTATCATATCTAATAGCACATTCAAACAAATCAATCAATAACTGCAATTCAATTATAAATCTGAGTGAGAAGATCTCACCGTGATTTTAATTCTGATTTCAGCGTTTATTTTCGAATAAAATTAAACGGCGTTTAATTTTACCCGAAATTCAAACTAGCTCCAAACGACTCCAATCCAATTGCATCGCGTAGTGCTCGACAAAACGATTGCAACGCCCTTCGTTTCGTCAAATTCTGATCACGCATCAAAAAGATATATATTTTCAAAGTTTATACGAAATATATTTATTCAATTTACAATTTTCTTTAAAGTTTTATAACCTAAAACAAATCTGGCCATCTATTTCATCCTTCCTGATCTCGGCCGTAGAACGCAACTCCATCCTCTCCAGATAGAAGAATCGCGACCTGACCCATTCGTTGCCGCCGCTAGGGTTGAGAACGCCACCCACCAACCTCGACGAAACTCCATCATATCGACACCGTTCGAAAGCCCTCGCCTCCATCTACCACCGTGCCAAGTGCCTCGAATTCCGGTCGCCCTTATGGCGCGCATCTCGAGGACGAACGACCGGCCTTCAAATGATGATTGCCGTTGATCCACTGACCCAAACGCGATCATAACCGTTGGATAACAAGATCGCAATGTCCTCTACAATTTATTAGTTGATAATTTTTGCTAAAAATGTGTGGATTGGGAGTAATTGATGGAAGGAGTTCGATCATTTCTGGCCTTCGAATTTGAAAGTGGCGGCCGACTATCACTTAGGGTTAGGGCTTGTGAAAGCAAATGGGTATGGACTTCTATTTATAGGCGATGAGATTACTATTCACGTTTTATTATTTAACTCAAACGGATTCCGAATTCGATGAAACAAAAGTCGTTTCCTAGGTTAAACGCCTAATCCGGACACAATGGAACATGTTTCGAAAGCTAATTCGGTCGTATGTGTGAGATATGGCAATAAACGATCAATTTAAATTAAACCGATTTAAATCGATTTCGAGTCGTTTTGGCTTGCCCCGGACAAACGGTAAATCCAAAAATTACGAAATTTGAAATCTTACAATAATATCACATTACGGATCCGATGAAACTGGTTTCGTCGGAATCTGAGACTGTTCGAAAATTGGCTATTTTTACAGTCGATAATTAAATATTAAAATATTCAAATTTCACAGATTAACTCCAAATTCAATTTTTAAAAGTCCTATAACCTTTCTATAACTCCAGTATGATTAAATAAAATTTTCCAAATCAATTTCAATCATATTAACTCGATTTTCAATTATCTCTTGAATTTCACTATTTAATATATCGATTTAATTATCAAATTAAATCCAATATCCTTTAAATAAGTTATTCGACTTATTAAATTCATTTATTAAGATTTAAAATCAATTAAATATTCAAATTTTAATTATCAAAAATTCTGGGTCGTTACACCATTACTCTGCCGAAATCAACATTGAATCTAACTAGATAATCTCTGGTTTGATTCTCTATCACTATCTCAACAAGATCCCAGTGCTATTCAGAGTTATAGGCTTCTTTGTAATCTATCTAGCGAGAAAAGGTGTGATTGTAGCCATGGAAATCAATCAAGCGAGAAAAGGTGTGATTGTAGCCTTGGAAATCAATTGGGTGAACTTGTCGCTCGGAAATCAAGTATCTCTACCCAAAGGATTGTGATTCTGGAGGGTGTACCTCATAGCCTTGAAATCGAGGGTTGAAATTGTTGAATTGCTTTTGAAAGGAAATCCGTACTTAGTTGTGCGGGACTGGATGTAGGGTAACTCTAAACCAGTATAAAATCCAGTGTGTTCTTTCCTTTACTCATTTACTTTATTTCTGCATCTGTGTTTGATTCTATGATTATATCTGTGTCTGAATATTGCATACATTTGTGTACAAATCAACAATAACTCAAAAAGATTTAGTAATTTCTTATAAACACTATTCACCCCCCTCTATTGTTCATTCTAGCCTTAAGATCCATATTTCGCATTCCTCACATTTGGTATCAGAGCCAGGTTTTCAAAAGTTTCATAATCTAAATTTTGAAAAGTTTTCTTAATGGCTACCAACACTGGTACTATTTCTAACACTAGTTCATTTGTAGAAGGTCAGTCTACTGTTAGACCACCACTTTTTAATGGCAGTAACTATGCATATTGGGCATGTAGGATATGAAAATATATTTACAATCTATAGGATTAGACACTTGGAATATCACACAGAGTGAATATTCTGAACCCACAACTAACTTTGCACAGTGGACCACTGAGCAAAAGACTGTTGCACAAAATAATTCTAAAGCAATGAATATTCTGTTTTGTTCACTTGATAGGAATGAATTTAATAGAGTGTCAGTTTGTAAGCCTGCATATGAAATCTGGAAAACTTTGCAAGTTACTCATGAAGGAACAAGCAAAGTTAAATAGACCAAAATTTCCATGCTCACAAATCAGTTTCAGTTATTTAAAATGAATACTAATGAGTCTATTTCAGATATGTATAGTCGATTTCAGGATATTGTGCATTCTTTAATATCCTTGGGAAAGGAATTTTCGGAAGAAGATCAAGTCAGAAATTTTTTAAATTCTCTCACTCCAGAATGGGATCAAAAGACACTTGCAATTGAAGAGGCAAATGACATCCGTACCTTAAAGATAGAAGAATTGATTGGAAATCAAATGTCGTTTGAAGTCCAAATGATCGGGAGAAGAGAAAGCAAAGCATCTGAAAAGAAATCAATGGCATTCAATGCATTAACCGACGGATCAGACTCAAACAGTGATAATGATGAAGAGATAGCATTTATGACCAGGAATTTTCGGAAATTCCTGAAATATAGAAAGATGAATAATCTCAAGAGAAACAACTATAAGAATTCTGGAAATCAAAATGCAGTGCCAAACAATGTCAAAGGTTTCAACTGTGATGAACTAGGCCATATCAAAAGAGATTGTCTATATCCAGAAAGGAAGAATCCTCCTATAAATAATGATTCAGTAAAGAAACGGAAGCATGCATTTACTGCTACTCTAGATGACTCAGACTCGTCCTCAAGCGATGATGATCAGAAGACAGGTAACTCAAATTTGTGTTTCACGGCAGTTCACGACTTCAACAAATTCAAGGAAACGAACTCAAAAAAAGGTACACATTTACAATACAATTGATTGAAATTGCATGCTTAAAATTAGATGATTGATTGATTTTGAATTGGTGTGTTGATTGAATTTTAAATTTATTTTTTATTATTTTATTATTATTATAATTTTATTATAATTTTATTATAATTTTATTTTTATTATTTTTTAATAATATAATAATATTTTCTGGAATATACTATAATTCTAATAATATTCTAGATATATATATATATATAGACATTAAAATAATAAGTATATATATATATATTAGAATACTTAGGAAAAATAAATCATAGAAATTCACAGGCATACGTCGACATGGTCCCTACCCTGATGTCGACATAGGTACCAGAATTTGAAATTTGAAATTTGAATTCAAATGGTTGAATTTCCCTCCACCTTTTCACTTCATTCAATACTCTGAAAAGGCATCTTTTGACCAGAGAACATGTCTTTCAAAAATCTATTTATTCACTATCTTTTATCACAACTTTTCACTTTCATTTTCAAATTCAAACTCTCTCTTCAAAACTCCAAGCTCTCTACTTTCTACTTTAATGGCTTCTTCAAGCAACCCCTCTACCACGAGACTTTCCAAAAACTTGAAAGAGCAACTCCTCAGTAATCCGGAGGCAATAAAAGCATACATCAATTATGCTAACTATGAAAAGTCCATCCCGGAAAGTTTGCTATTTTTCAAGATTTTTCTTCTTATGAAATTGATACTTTTTTTTGCAAACAATCAAATTCTTAGTCTTGTTAATTCTTCTCAAAATGATTTTGTTTGTTACCCAAATCTTGTTAAAATTTTCTATGCAAATCTCAATCGAGAATTTTATGAAGGAAATGATAATGAAATTTGGAGTAGTGTCAAAGGCACTAAAATTGTTTTGAATTGTGATCTTTTGGGTACCATTCTCAATTGCAAAAGCACGGGAATGGATCTTTCTAGTTTTCAAATCGATGAACATGATCGTGAGACATTTCATCATATTTTTGAAGGAGATGAAAACTTTGAATTTAAAACCGAAACTTTCGTCCTAAAGCAAGAATTGTCAATCTTCTTTTACAACATACTTTGACCCCAAGATCGGGAAATTTTAACAATCCTACTTCAAAAGTGTGCAAAGAACTTTTTGCTATTATCGGAAATTATGATATCAATTGGGCGCAAGTTATTTTGGATGAACTTCGTTCTAAAATTTTTGAAATGGGAGAAAACACTTTATATCATGGAATTTACCTTACTCAGATTTTCAACTACTTTGGAGTAAATTTCAAAGGAGAAGAATTTATTTCAAGAAAAGTTTTTAATATCTCAAACATTTCTCTCATGAAAATCCCATATGTTTATCAACCTTATGAGACTCTTGCCGAAAAGGAAGAACGTTTGGCTCATGAAGAAATGGAAGAGGAAGAAGAAGAAGGGGGTGAAATGGAAATAGAAGAAGAAGGTGGAACATCCCTAGAAAGTATTGAATATCCATCCAATCCTACCAACAAAACCCTTCTCAAAAACCAAAAGATTATTGTTGAGAATCAACGGGTTCTTAAAAGATCCGTTAGTAAGAAGTTGGACAAAATATCATCCAAGATGAACAAGTTTTTCTCCAAAGTCAGCAAGAAACTTGGATTATCTTCATCTTCATCATCATCTAACTAGTTTTATATTTTCATATCATGTCGAATTAGTTTAAGTTTGTTTTAATTTGAGTGTTTATGATTAATCATTATATCACTCTTCTATGCAATGAAATTGAATTTCTTTTCTGTTATTTAGCTTATCTTATCTCTTGAATAAATGTTAGTATATTATATAAATATATATATACACAATTATTCACAAAATCAAAATTACCATCAAATTTCACTGCCTTACGTCGACATACCCTCTATGACCATGTCGACATGTACTGGTCAGAAATGACACTTCATTTTGAATTTGAAATTTGAATAACTACCATATGTCTATCCATTTCAAACGAATTTCTACACCTATATATACCCATTTCTTATAGAATTCATTACTGAATATTTTTTCTTATCTATTTATCTCTCATTCTTCTCACAAATGACAATGAAATTGGAATGCCATCAAAGCAGACCCTATTTTCGGAGAAGAAGGATGGGTGGAAGTTCCTCGTAATGTTTAATTTGATTGCTTGCTTTGTTTGAATTGATTGCTTTGATTGAAATTGTTTTTTTTGACTGATTTGATTGACACTTGGTGTGGATTGATGAATGTATAAATATACATTGATATATTTATAATCGTTGATTGAATATCATGTCTATGAGTAAAGTTATTTCTTAATATACTATATTATATAGTTTATTAATGCAGGTACTTGAGTACAAGAATGAGGGGGAGTTATATAGTTTAGAGTTTGTTTGTTTTTGTTGATGACAAAGGGGGAGAAATATAAAATAGGGTAGTTAGGCATAGATTAAGGGGGAGTTATTAGGATTGAAGTAATATTTTATAAACAAAGGTTGTCATCATCAAAAAGGGGGAGATTGTTAGTCCTTGAGATGATGGTTTTGATGACAACAACCTTAGAATAATAATTATAAAATATAAATACTAACATTATAGTTTAGATATATATGTACATGCAGGATTTAACCATGCAGGTACCAAGAATGAAGACTGTACAGTATAGAGATTCAAGATATCAAGATTGAAGACTCATGAGTATCAAGAATATCAAGATTATCAAGAGTTCAAGATTTCAAGATAATTATTGAGTCTAGAATTTTGTTAAAACTTCACAATAGCACTGAAATCTTCACTCCATTTTTCTTTTGGGATGGAACCCATTTCTACCTTTTTAGTGGCTTACAAACCCACGACAAGTAGCTTAGAAACCTACGATAAGTGGCTTACAAACCCACGAACATCCTGGTTTTGTACAAGTTCTCGAGTCCTGATATGATGAGATATTCTGCAGGAAGAAGCTTGCAAAACTACTTCAAAATGATTTTCAAAACTACTTCAGAATGATTTTCAAAACTGCTTTTCAAAATGTTTTAGCCTTAAAAATTATCTTTTCAAATGATTTTCAAAAAGATGTTTTAGCCTTAAAATATTCTTTGATTTTGTTCTTAAATAAATTCTTGTTTTTAACTTCGTTTGTTTTAAACTATCTTTTAATATATTTAACTTTTTAATATTTACTTAGATTTAAATATAAAATTATAGTAAAATTATTTATATATTATTCTCTATATTTATCTATGTATTTTATCTATAGTCAAGTATATTAGTAAAGTTTAAAATAGTTTTAATATAAGATAAAGGTTATTTTCAAAGAAAAACAAAACATCAAAATCTCCTTTGGGATGTCACATGCCCTAGTACCCCATGTCGACATAGTGTCAGTTAGGACCAAAAATTTGTATTTCAAAAGAAGTGTCTATTCGTCATAACCTTTCACGAATGGACATGGTTGTTGTTCTTCTATAAATAGGAGTTAGTTTCAATGAATTTAATATCAGATTTTCTAGTTTTTCACTTCTCTTCTTCTTCCACATTTTTTTATACATATTCTTACCATTACTCTGCCGAAATCAACATTGAATCTAACTAGATAATCTCTGGTTTGATTCTCTATCACTATCTCAACAAGAGCCCAGTGCTATTCAGAGTTATAGGCTTCTTTGTAATCTATCTAGCGAGAAAAGGTGTGATTGTAGCCTTGGAAATCAATCAAGCGAGAAAAGGTGTGATTGTAGCCTTGGAAATCAATTGGGTGAACTTGTCGCCCGGAAATCAAGTATCTCTACCCAGAGGATTGTGATTCTGGAGTGTCACATACCGAAATTTTCGACTTTCGAAAATTCAACATCGATACTCACTTTATCGACTGTCGAGCAATCGAGTGCCGGAAACTCCAATAGTGAGGGTTTAAGAAAGAAGAAAAAGGTAGAAGAAGAAGATGGAAGAAAAAGAGAAGAAGAACAACAAAACAACAACAGATACAGAACAAAGACAATATCAGAATCTTACACATCGCAGCGGAACAATATACAATAGATAATTACTAGTCTTTTAAAACAAAGAACTATATCATTTTATACATACATCAATCATCAGAGTCAATATACAACAATGGACAGTTATATAAACTTGTCCTCATACAGAATACACAGCGGAATAAATACCATCAGATACAAATACTACGTCTCGTCCTCCAGCTTATCTCCAAAGCTCCAGAATATCCAGAATATCCAGAATATCCTGATAATCTAACTCTAGACTGCCCGTGTGGAAATTGGTGGGCACCCAGAGTTTAGAAGGGAAACAATAAACTCCGAGTCAGTCATGGTGACTGGTGTGAGATCGTAAAACATTTATTTTTCACACAGAAAATAAAACAAATTCGCAATGCTTTTGGAAAATGAAACTACCATAAGACCTCCCACCACACACACAATGCAAACGCAGAATTGGAGGAGATTTCTTCTTATGATAGTCAAAGATGCTTGATACGCAAAATCAAATCATTTTTGATATTATTATTAGTGCATAGTGTAGAAAACGTTTTGAAAGTATAATATTAATCTTAGCCAGCATAGGCATTCCGCACTTATGCCTACTATAGCTACCATCCAAACAGTGGTGACCACCATAAGTGAATGATAGGTTCTACAACTAAAACCGTACAAGTCACGTATTGTTTCTTTGGATTTCCAACAAATGGTCAGGCTAAGGAACTTCCTATCCACGATGGGTACGTCCCTGGAATAGACGACCCGAGAACCTAACCGGATCTCTGCCAACACAAGGCCGGGTTACCTCTGCAAAAATAGGTAACTACTGACACGCGTATGCCATCCCCCGATCGTAACCGATCTTCCCGAGGATCCCCGATTTCCAACAAACCACATAGATAATAATGCAGCAACCACATAGGTTAAGTATCTGGGCTCCATACCATGATACCACCTCTATCCAGAAGGAATGACATACACTAAGGGGCGCTACTCCCTAGAACCTTGCCGCATCCTTCCTGTTTCGACAATTTCCGGGGTGTGAGGCTCGACGAAGTCTCGTCCACAAAGCTACGCTTTCTCAAAAAGCCCTGCTTCGGGTCAAACAAAATGATCAACCTATGATCACAAAGATATAAGATCAAACAAATGATCATATCACAAATGATCAAACACTGATCATTTCACAGCAACACTCAGTATGCCACGTTACCAAATTATGATATATCGCTGATAAATTTCAACTACATAACCTCTGAGCTCGTACGTCTCAGAGAAGGGTGTTAAGCTAAGAGAATAAATTCTCCGCCACCAACAGAAATGTATTTGAAAGAAATCAGCTTTATATCTCAAATTGTAACGTCAGACACACAATCCATACAAGTCTGTTCCGGGATCGAACAGAACCGAAGGCACTTCTCACGAAGCCCTTGCATATCCGGATAAATTTCTAACCACGTCCGGACTTCCCGTCACTAAGGGTGATAAAACCTCTAAACCGGAGATCAGCCGATGTAGAGTAACTCGACGGTAATCCTTCCGTTTTCAAAAATATCCGGTCTTCAACACCGGTCTTCAAATGCAATTCATAACGACGTATCACATATTCGGAATGGGTTATACGACCCCATGGTCCTTTCCCGGCTAACCCGAATAGTGAGCGATTATTCAAAAATAAGTGTGGCATTCACATTCATCCAATTCACAACAAATACCTATCTAAAGGTAATTATTGATAGTCGGTTATTTAACTATCAATAAAGATGCGTAACATCATCAGATTCCAAATAATTTTCCAAATTATTTATTTTCCAAAATATCTTTACTAGATATAAAATTTCCACACTTCAAAAATAAATCAACATTTATTTTTTTAAACAACTCCCCTTTCTTTTATAAATTCCATAGTGAATTTATATTTCAAAAATATCTACTGATATACGATTTTCAAATCGATTTTAAATATTCACTTTCAATTTATCTTTAAGAAGATAAATTCTCAAAACGTTTCATTTCATTTTGGAAAAGCATTTCCATACTTATTTAATAATAAGTAATTCACACATCTATTTATTTTCAACATTTGAAAATATTCGATATACTTGAATCAAAATTAAGTATACATTTCATTCTTTAAGGAAATCATTTACTATAACAACATCTATTTGAGTCAAAACGAATGTTACGTAAAACATCGTTACGACGACTCAAAATCACTAGTATAGGGATTCGAAATTAAGATAGATATGTAAATCCCAATACTATATAAAAACATTTCCTTTCGGAAATCATTTACTATAACAACAGTGTTATAGTCCATCATTTCCTTATATTTTCAAAAACGCCTATTTCAACAATGAACGTTGAAATCTATGCTTTCGATTCATAATACATTTTAAAACATCTTTAAAATGTTCAACTTCATTTTTAATATCACTTTTTCAAAAATAAATCCATTTTTATTTAACAATATATTCACTGTCCAAAATCGTGAATATACTTCACTTATCCCAATTTCAATCCTTTCTACACATTTTTATCTCAATAAAATTTCGCTATCCAAAATCGCGAATATATCTTCTTTAAAAATCTTCTATATTTAATTTATCAAATTCAATCGATTTCGAATTTATAAACACGGTTATAAATTCTATTTCTATTTTAATAACAACCTCGACTTATAAATCTTCTTTTTATCAACTTCTATATTTTTACTTATCAAAATAAGTGATTTCGGATTTATAAACAACTTTTATAAATTCCAATTCTATTTATAAAAACTTCAATCCCAAATCAATTTCGATATTGATTTAAAATTTATTTATCACTACTAAGTAAATTCCTCATTTTTTCTCAAATGATTCAATATTCTGTTTTAAAATGGATTCTTCAAATTGAAATCATTTTACATTGATTTCCCAATTTATTTCAATTTACCAATTAAATTTCTAGTTGGATTTCCCACTTATCTTCTTTTAATACATTCCTTTTTAAGGAAATAAATTTCAATCGTTTCTTTCAATCTGTTTAAAAATCCAAATTCTTAAATTAAATTCTTCAAATTATAATCACTATTTTACGAAATCCATTTATTTAACATTTTCACTTGATTCTGGAATTAATTCGATAAGATTATAAAAATTAACTTTTTATACTTTAAAAATTCCTTTCTTCAAAATTTATTCAATTTCTAAAATTTATTTACTTAGAAATTTCTATTTTGATTTCAAAAATTCAATTTCGTTTATTTTTGGAATCCAATGATATCAAACATCCATTCAGCTAAATTTTAGCTTTCAAACAATTTCCAGACAACAATTCAATAACATCAATAATCATTCACAGATTATCACATCACAGTAGAAATAAATTCAATCAATGTGAGGGGTCCAGTTGGATCCCTCCAACCTGTTTCCCTGCATCCAAAGATGTTAGCACAATACCAATTCCGCTCCAGTACGGAATTATCGCGGTATATGGGTTTTATAAAAATCCGCTTACTAACGGCGCAGGTCTCATCCGCTATACGAGGCGGGAAATCATCAATCCAATATATACATATGCCAATATGTATATACTGCTATATATATATATAGATATATCCTACTATATCTAATATCACATCCAATAGCAACAATCAGTCAATAAATAACTGTAATTCAATTATAAATCTGAGTGAGAAGATCTCACCTTTTATTTTGCCATCCAAACCCAATCTCGACTTGTTCCTTTCAAAATTTAACCTTGTATAAACAATTATGCGATTTATTAATATTTGAACAATTTAAATAATAATTTCCATTTGATAAATTTTAAATTTGATTAACTGACAGTTTATTTTAACTAATGATTTAATTTGAACAAATAATTAAGTTTCGAACTAAATTTTTCTTTTTTTCTTCTTTTTTTTTTAAAATAAATTATTCTCGGTAACTTATAATAAGTTAGTTATTTATTTTTATATCTTTTACAACTAAATCTTCATCATTTCAGAATTACACCGGGTAATGAATACGCATACATATATTTAAAACAAACAAAACTCTTATCTTCAGAAATTTCATATGTATACTTCCTGTCTACAAATATACATATATATAAATTCCTAATTGAATAAAACTAAATTCTTTTACCTCGCTGCCCTAAACCGAGCTCATCCATCGATTCCAAGCCTGAACCATCGCGCGCTTCGAACAAAATCGAGCAGCCTCCAGATCCACGATAGTTCCTGACATCATGACGTGCCAAAGTCGAGATTCCTCTTCACCATTTCGACAGCAATCCTAATCACACATCTCGCGTTTCCCTTCTCCCTCCCACTCGACTCGACCACCACGCGAGGACTGTCCTCCCAGAATCGCACGCGAAACTAAACCCAATCCACGCCTCTACCAAATCGCTGCGCCCCCACCAATCAATTCGAGCGCCGCCCTATCCTCACGTCGTCGCCCACCCACGGCGACTCAACGACACGCGACACAAACACTCAGACCCTCGTGAGAGCTCAAAAACGTCAGGGCTCGAGCCCTGATTCGATCGCGAGTCGCCTCTCCTTCAACTTAATTGGAACGAGAAAATGATTTCGTCCTCTTTTTTTTCTTTTTCTTTTTTTATTGAATCACGATTTCAAAATCTGGGTTGGATTAATTTCTTGCGTGAGGAAGGCTTCGGCCATTTTTAATTTTCTTCGTTCGAGATTTGAAAAGAGGAGAGGGATGTTTAAAGTATGAACGAGGGGAGAGGAGTATTTGAAACGAAAGGGAATGGCTGGCACGATTTGTTTCGTGATTCTCGGCGTATCCAAAGGAAGAGAACGTGGCTGATGTCTAACAAATTTAAATTTTAAATTTAAATTCGAATTCGAATAAATTTTGATGCGTTTACACGTCGTATTCTCACATAACAACTCCAAATGCCACGAAATTTGAAATCCGGCAATAATTCGATATTACGGACCTAATGGAACTGGTTTCGTCGAATTCCGAGACTGTTTGAAAAATGACTATCTTTAAATATTGATTCAAACAATTAAATTCAAAACTGAGCAAAACAGTTTAAATTTCAATTCTGAAGCTGCTGTTATCTTCAGTGTTATCAATACCAAATTTAAAAGCTTTTTGAAATATTTTTCTTCAGCTTAAAATTGAAGATTCAAATTTTTATTCAACTTACAATAGATTAAATTCTATAATTTAATCGCCAATTTCAATATTATATCGGGGATTCAAATTAAATCATCGTTCAAATATTTAAAATTAATTAAATATTCTCAATTTAATTTGTTCAAAATTCTGGGTCGTTACATGGAGGGTGTACCTCGTAGCCTTGAAACCGAGGGTTGTAATTGTTGAATTTCTTTTGAAAGGAAATCCGTACTTAGTTGTGTGGGACTGGATGTAGGGTAACTCCGAACTAGTATAAAATCCGGTGTGTTCTTTCCTTTACTGCATTTACTTTATTTCTGCATCTGTGTTTGATTCTGTGATTATATCTGTGTCTGAATATTGCATACATTTGTGTACAAATCAACAATAACTCAAAAAGATTTAGTAATTTCTTATAAACACTATTCACCCCACCTATAGTGTTCATTCTAGCCTTAAGATCCATATTCCGCATTCCTCACACAAATATCTTCCGGAGAATTTGTCAACAGAATCTCCAGATGTGGACGAGGTCATTGAGAAAATTTCGAGGCCCAATTCCCAATGGGGAGTGATGGGGGCCAATCGGTCTTCCCTACCATGTGGCACCATGTGATCGTCATGGTGGGTCTCCCTCTATGCTAGGTTCAGTTTCCAAAGTTGTTTGCATGGTTGCCTTCATGTTTTTAGAGATATCGATCGATTCCTGTTGAGTTGAATTGCCGATTCAAGCTGTTCATAGCCATAGTGATCTGATCAAATCCCCTGCCTAGGGGAAGTACTAATCTATACTTAGACTATTCCATAGAGTCTATCTCTTGGTTTTACTTGATCGTTATTCATATTATTATCCATGTTTGATCTCTGGACCTGTGACCACCTCTCTGAATTGCTTTCCTTGTCCATCATCGAGTCTAACTTGGCCAGTCAGTCCGGATATAGCCAGGTCAAAAGGCTGGATAATACATCACTTAGTAGGTGATGTGACATTTTGGTCAAATTTATTTCATACTTTGCTCCTGTAAAATCCAATTTTACTTTAATAAGCATTACCTGGTTGTGACTTTTATTTACACCAATTCACTTCGTCAAGACTATATAATTTTGGACTATTGGAATTTGCTAATGGTCAAAATTCCAATATCATCCACATTCAACTCTAAAGTCCAAGCACAAAGTCACATCAATATTCTCTGTTCGACCTTGGTTATATTAACCAATAGAAAACTGTCAAGTGAGTCGTTCCATACTTATCTAATAACTATCAGTATGTAATCCTTACATGCCCCCAACAGTCATGCGTAATACAACGCCCAACATTTGGACAGCGTCACGGCTCTAGTCTCAATGGATACATCGATATCCAGTCTCAATACACCTTGACTAGGAACATTTAAAATAATGTGTTTTATAGTATCGTAATACAATACTGATGATTGCCACTATTTGTAATTGCTACCACAAACACACCATAAATGGATTTTCCATTAGATATACTTCTAATTAAATTAATTAATAGATATAACACATTATATCAAATATATAATAGAAAGAAAACACCTTTTATTTTAAACAGGACTGGTTATCGAGTTATTTATATGCAATAAATTACATAATTGCCCCTAGAACGTACCTCTAACTCTATCACAACATTTATCACTTGCTAGAAAAATGCTTTTATTTATCCAGCATTTATTTCAAAAAGTTCTTAAAAAATATGTATATATCACAAATACGTATATAATTCCATTCCTAATGTTCATCCCTCAAAACACTAATTTTAACTCTATTATTACATACACAAATTATTCCCAACTCTATCCAAGTTATACTATCTTGGTAACAACCTATGTCTGACTTTTATATAGTAAAGTATGTTATGATTCCTAATTTACTCAACTCTAGCTCAACCTTGGCTCTAATACCATGTTGCGATGCCTAGGCTTCAGTGATGGAATTACTAAAGGGAGTTTACCATCTGATAGCTCAGATCAAAGGGCATGGAAGGAGTGATCTCCCATATACACTACTTTTGGTCACAGAAATGTTTCAATACTTGAGTACAGTTGAAATAATATGTATTTTATTTCATCGTAGTAATGTACACAAGTTGTAGAATTGAACAACTCACATATTAGGAACACATATAACTAAATGATGACACATGTATTGATATCACAATAGATATGATAATTTATATCTCAAAATATGTCTGAGACATGGACTACTCAACGTAGTAAGGTGACAATTTTAAACACATAGATGTTACTCGCACCATGACAAATCCCGCCAACAATAAGACAAAATGGTTTTAACATACGTGTCATGACTCTATTCATCATGACTCACAGCTGCAACCTTAGTTAATATGAATATCGTAAAGTATCCATATTATATGAGTTTCTTTTTGTTTCATGAGTATAAAACATCATTTCAAATCTATCATTTTACGAGGTCGACATTATTTAATTTTACTTATTTAAAGGCTAAATCATTCACTCTTCTGTGAGTCCCAATAGGATTTCACATTGATAAATCTCCTCGGCGGATTTACCCTCTACGTAAACTATCTACCTCAGCAAGTCATCATGTTTTTTCACCCGTATACTTCCCATCAGTTGTGGTGGCCCCCACATGATTCTATTGTTGGCCTACTCTCCTGGTATTTGAAGACATGGTAAATTTTACTGGTGTTATAATCCACTTCCAATCTCTATTTAGTCGCTCCTTTTCTCTTCGTTTTCACTTCGTCTCTAAAACTCTTCAGTTGCTTCTTTTATCTAGGAAATGGATCGTTTGGACATGGTGATGAGGGACAAGGTCGTCATGATTCAGGTTGCAATCCTCGAATTATTCCACTAGGATGGATACTAGTAGTCTAATAGTCAATACCTCATATCGTTCTCATCAAATGTTAAATTTTAACTTCCAAAAACCTTTGGCTTCCCAAAAACATCTTTATTCCCTAAAATTATGTTACATCCCAAATAAATGTCGCATATATCCATTTAAATTTCATCAAGCAATAATGCATTTAAATACGACAATTCACATATTCCCATCAATATTAATGGGATATAATAAACTTGCATATGGTATCATGGATGAGCACACATTATGGTCCTATATTTGTATTTCCAAAGTTAAACAAATATCTAAGATTGCCCAAGTTCATTCAAACATAAAATTCATCAATTTGAACTTGCATTTTAATCATACTTTGCAATTCATTAAATAAACTTAATATACTTCACATTGTTCAAAGCCAAGTGTTATTTAATTTTATTCAAATTTGGTCAAGCAAGTCTCCATCATCTTAACATGAGTATAATAATAAAGTATGGTTAAACTAAACAATTAATGGCTTAAATAAAGCTCAAAAAACTACCTATTTACCCTATTTAAATTCATACACCATACTTTATAAAATATATTCTTGTTTTCCAAAATATATAGTTACTTGGTTATTCTTTCTTTAAAATCATGCTATAATCCTTTTAAATTTAACCAAGTAATAGTCAATACCATTTGGTATTTAAATCAAATTCATATACTTTTATTTGTATTTAAAATGAACTCCAAATATATTTATTAGATATTCTCGATATTATTTCAAATAATTCTTCAAAATTCCTTTTTGTAGAAAAGCTTGTGCAATTAAACCGTTTATCCTATATGGTTTAAATTCAAACCATTTCCAAATAAATCAACTTCATTTCATAAAAGCTTTTCTACTTCAAAATCCATAAAATTATTTAACTCATAGATTTATCTTCAATATTTATCATAAATGATTTTAAATTCAAACTTAATTTAATCTCGTTATTTTCAGTTTGAAAGTATTTCAAATTCCATGTATTGTAAAATAATCTTATTTTTAGTTAATAAACATTTGCCCTATAAAATTACTTTCAAAATAATTTAATACTTAACCCTCTTCTTCCTTATAAATTAAAAAAAACACAAAATAACTTGAATAAAATTCAAGTTTTCTATTTTTGAAATATCTTTCATACATTAAAAATTATTCACATGAGATATGTGTGTGTATCATCACACAAATTCAAAGCAAGTGGTAGGAAAAAGAACAAGTTCTGGAATTAAAACACACATAATAAATTTATAAATCACTTTAAATCCATATATAATATATTTCAAAAACTAAATTCTCACCTTATCGGTTCTTGAACAACCTTTTGAGTGAAGTCAAGAGCAAGGAAGAAGAAAGGAAGAGGCAAGAAAGAAGGGAAAAAAATCTAGCATAGGTTCAGGGCATTACTGTCCTGAACTTCAACACTACCAGTCGACCGTTGGTGGTCTGGGCGATCGACCGGTGGTGATGATGTTCTGGGAAGTAATGCCCAGAACCTCATTCACTCTGGTCGCCATTCATTAGTGATTAATATGGGACATCAGATATGGGTTCACTGAGTTTCATACTACATAGACTACATCCATTATCCCAAAAACAGAGATCAAGTAAGAGAAATTAAAGCACTATGTTCATATAAATTAATTTATACCAATAGGAAAAGGAAACATCATATTTATCTTCTTCCTGATGGAACTAAGGTTAGAATGAAGAAGGAAAATGATGCGTGTAACAACCCTGATTTTTCAGTGTTGTTAGTTTAAATTTAATAAAGATTTAAACTTGTAATTTTAATGAGAAATAGGATTTCTCATTTATTGAAGTGGATTTGAATATTAAGAGTTTTATTTATATAATAATTAGAAGAGCAAAGTAAGAAATTTGTTGATGTTAAAATTCTTGTTTTGAAACTCGTTAAATAATGTGTTAGTGTTTTCTAAATATTGTGTAATTTTACTTAAAGAAAAAAAGGGTTTTTAAAGTTAAATTACTTATTTTTCATGTTGTCTTACTTTGGATTTTCTCATTTATGATAAATTGGGTAATTTTGGTAAGAAGATGATTTAATCCTATTTTTGAGCTAAAATTGGATTTTGTGAAAGTAAATCATTTTATTAATGAAGATGATTTAAATTAGTTTTGCAATTAAAAATCATAGTTTTTGATTGCATTTTCATTTGTATGTTTTAAATGAGAGAAAAAGAATTAAAAAACCTTTGTTTTAATTAAATTGGCTATTGGGTTCATTTCATTTTAAGCCCACTTAGGTAACACTAAGAGAAATATGGTAGAGCCTTCTCTACTTATCTTCTTCCTCAAAATTTTGTACGTATAATTATATTTACAGAACAAAAGAAACCGAACCCCTTTCTTCAAAAACTCTTATGCCCTAGCTCAAAGTTTTGACAAAATATATTAGGGAAATACCCAGAAAAATATTGGTGAGTCTCTTTATCCATTCTGCATCTTTTAGGTATCTTGTTTTCAGTTTTAGCCTTGTTTTGATCTCTTCTATTTGCTATCCTGAGATCAAAGTTAGGGTTTTGAGCATGATTTTGTAAAGATTGGCGGCTAGCAAGGTTAAGAAATGCTCTAGAGTTGATAGCAAGGAGTTAAGGTGAGTTTGCACTCATCGCTATATCTAAATCTTGCGATTTTTGTTTATGAACTGATGTATGTTTGTGATAATTATAAATTTGATTCATTATGAATCTCTAAGTTAATTTTTAGAAGCATTTCCCCAAAATCTTTCTCGCTGATTGCTTGCGCATTTGTGTATGTTGATATTGGTGATTGTAGTAGGTTGTATGTTATATTTTGGGTGTTTAACGATTTTAGAAAGTGAGTGATTATTTATTATTATAGCAAACAAGGTTTTCATGCTAAATTTTAGTGTTGTTTCGATGTCTATATTTGTTTGTTGCTTGCATATGATTGTTTGTTGAAATTTGCAAATTTGTTTGTTGAAAATTATTTGTGAAAAGCGTTGTAGTAAAACAGCAATATCTTAATGTAAAATTATTCGAATTAGTTCAATCATTTTGTGGTAGAAAGATATTTCAATAAGCTACAACTTTTATTTTAATCATATTCCGAAATACTGAGCTTAAATGGGTGTAAATTAAGTTTGAAACAGAGGTTATAGCACAGCCCTATCAAATTTTCAGTGTTGATACCTGATAGTTAAATAGACATAACTTTTAATCGTTTAATCCAATTATATCGAATCTTTTTGCAATAGAAAGAATTTGCTAAGGAATAAATTTTGTTTTATTCACTTTCTCATATTATGAAGATTTATGGGTAAAAATCGAGATTTAAGTGAGCTAAGAACATTGTTAGTAATTTAAGCATAACTTTCTTATTTCTAATCGGATTTTGTTAAAATTTAAAGTTCGGGAAAGCTTAGACTTTGTGCTAAAACTTTCATGTTTTAAGTTTTGTATAATTTTGAGGTTTATATAGTCGAAATCATATTTCTTTGTCGTTGCCCTGAGAATAAATGACAGCGACAGTGAATTTAAAATCTAAGAATTATTTTGGTCATAACTTTTGAACCTTAAGTCCAAATTATATGATCTTTATCTTGTTTAAAAGCTTAGAAAATTTTCTACAATTTTCATGTTTTGAGATTTAAAAAATTATGGGATATAGGGGGTCGAAACTGCATATCTAAATGCTTTAAATTTGAGTTGAAAATATAAACGGATATGCTTCATATTCATGAAATTTACGAAAGAGAGTTTATTTAAATTTATAAATCTCAAATTTGTTTCTAAATTAGTTTAACTTTATTTTGTAAATTGTTTTAATAGGTAATTATATATGTATATATATTAATTATTTCTAGTATATAGAGTTATGGATTTAAAGATATGAGTGGTTATGGTTTTATAAAATAAGTGATAGCATATACAAGTGACTTTGGGAATATGGTTTTAAAAAGGCGAGTCTAATTTATTTCTAAATAATATATATATCAAAATAGATTTGGAAGAATAATAAAAGTGGTTTTAAAATATGGGTTATTAACTAAGTGTTTTATACAGAAATTTGAGACACCGAGTACATAAATGTAAATTTGGAATAATTCGGGTTTATGGAATATTTTATCAAATAAGTGAAAATTTACTTTAATCAAAATAGTAAATAACCTTATGGAAATTTATATCCAGTGTTTCTAGACAATAAAATCAAAGAAAAATATATTTTGAGAACCTTAATTCTATAATTTGAGGAGTACTAATAATCGACTTAGTGTCATCGATTGGTTTAAATGCTTTCAAATAACGCTTCGTCGAATATGGTATAACTCATTGAATATAATGTTTGAGTGGAATTTACTAGCCCATTAACGAATACTCGAATTTCACCAGGTAGTATGGGATGCCTTGGTTAAATTCTTGTGATCGTATTTGGGAAAGTACTTAACACTTTAGAGTTGTATTCTCTTCTGGTGTGCGACAAGTGGTTGCTAGATCCTTAAGAGAATATGGTTCAGGTTCTCCAGTGGTATCTGTAATAAGTGATATTTACTAGCTTTTAGTAAATACTTGAATTTCACCATACGGTATGGGACGTATTGATTAAATTCTAGTGATTACTGAAGGTGATAGTATTTGGCACTTTAGAGTTTACTCTCTTTTGGTGTGTGGCAAGTGGCTGCTAGATCCTTAAGAAGTTTATTCCTAGATTTCTTTTCAAACATAATAATTTAATAATATTAAATAAATTTGAAATTATCGAGTCATGGTTTCTACGATCACCTTGATCGGTATGGACTATCCTTAAGATCATTATATGATTCTGTGTTCCTGGTCTGAGTACGATCCTTGGTATCAGATCGGTTTGAGTCCAATTTGTTTGTTTGCCACTGGTTTTGAGTACAATCATTGCGATTGTTTTGGACGATCATTACGATCGGTTTGGATTAAGATCTCTTGGATTCTGTGACTATTCCATGTTCGTGAAATAAGTATATATACTTGTGTCTTGTGTTTGTGAAATAAACATATATTCTTGTGTCGTGTGTTTGTGAAATAAATATATGTTCTTGTGTCTTGTGATGGATGTTGAGTTAATTCTGCTATTTTGTGTTTAATGACTAGTTCGTGTTTGTGACGTAAACTTATAACCATGTACTAAGTTGATCATTGATATTTCTGTGCTTAGAGATATTGTGTTTTGTTCTCTGAATTCAATCTTGAACATCTGTATTTACTTATATGTTTTTTAGTTCTTGTGCTATATCTTGTTCTCACCCTATTGGATATTTAGAAATAGTCTGACCCGGGTGTTATTTTTCTCGGGTCGGGCCGAGACTTTTCAGGTTACAGGATAGGTTGACCTTTGAATGGTTGTGCTAGCAAGGAGATAAGAATTTGGACTTTTAGTTTATCCCATTTAGGAATTTGGACCTTGTATATAAAGTGTATAATTGAGATTAGGGAATTGTTAAATTTGTATAAAAATCGAGTTTAGTATTTCATTTTGTAAACTAAATAATTTGTATATGTATAAGTTGAGATTTATTCTGCTGTGATCTGTGACTGTTATTTATATGATATATTGTTCTAATTCTGAGAAATCGGTGTGTCTATTACTTTGTATTAATATTGTACACGTCAAATTCAGTTCAGATACCAAGTGAAAAGGTATAAATGACGTGTCAGTATTAATATAAAGATATATTCACATTCGATCACCCTTAAAAGGCCGTATTCTCCGGATTAGTAGACGACATTACTTGTAATGTTCTTTGCTAATCTTGGCATCGCGGTAGGGTCGTTACAATGCGTCAATATTTTCAAGCTTTCAGAGTCTTGTGGAGAAGAAGTAGTGTACATAAAGACGGTAGTGATAAAGTGAAGGCTATACAGAGTGAAGAAAGAATAACTTAGGGTTCAAGGAATATAATGTTATAATATAATTATTATAAAGATTAGTATAAAAAGTATGGTCTACTAGAATTTTATTTTCATATTTTAATAAATCTGTACCATTAACTGCCTTATAATACCTATTTAAAAATCCACTTGAGACATTTTTAAAATTTTAGTTTATTCTTATAAAGAATTTTTTGAAAAATATAACTTGCCAATTTCAACAATAATAAAAAATTATTTTTATTTTAGAAAATATGCGACGACCCGGATTTTCGAACCAGTCAAAATCACCGAAAAACCCGTCCGTTCTAAAACTACTAATGATAATTACCAACTTAATACACAATATTTGATAAATATTCAACAAGGCTAAATGTATAGGATACAACTTTTAATTATACAAGTTATTAGAGTAATCATTTATTATACAGTGTGCTTTAATACAAATCTAACAATCAAATACTACAAATAAACTATAAATCTACCGCTGCGTAACTCTGATGAAAAACAGCAATATCCTTACCTATGAACTCAATACACAATGTAAATGTGGAATAAAATAGTAAGCAGTAAAATACATCAATATAAGACAAATAGCAACCAATAAACAGAAAAATGTTATGTTATCTTTGGGGCTGCACTACCACTTATGACTGCCTACGTACCCTTATCTAATTGGGTACCCAATTAGATACATCATCAAGCCAACGTAGTTCCCCTACCGCAAATAGGATTCATGGAGCCTACGATGCACAAACAATATGCAATTCCCAAAACCACCCATTTAGGCTTAATCTTCAATTTTAGATTTAAAATCTAATTAATTTACAGAAATTATCTCTTTGGACTTTATTTTCGAATTCTTATTTCAAAACTTTTGAAATATATACATATCTTTTATATTCAAACTAGTCCTTTACTTCGGGATCGGAAAACAAATCACCTTTTGAAACGGTACTTATATACAAGTATACAAAACTATATGCTACCAAATCTCAGGAAGTTTCTAGCCATAACTAGGCCCTTGGGTATAGCCTTCCGAATAAATAATAGATTGGTGCATCCCTCTACTCTAACGGACTACACCGAGGCTACAGAACATCTGCACCTCCTTTTCCCACGTGTTTCGTAGATTATGGGTTACCCTAATCTTTGGTAACAAAACAAATCACTTTATATCTCGAAGTGGAAAAATCATTTACACTAATAATTACAAATACTTCTAATCTATAATAATTTCCATTTCTAAATCCTTTAAAAAATCATCTTAAAACCATCGGGTTTGGACCTCGAAATTCTTTCCATTTAATAAAACACTTTTATAAAACCATTCTTTATATAACCCACTTTTATACAAAATCACTTCAAAATATGTATTCTCAAATACCTCCTTTTTTCTCTTTTAAAGGAAAACATTTCATAACATTTCCACTTGAGAACCAATTTTCAAAACAATTCACTAAATTGAAGTGAACCAAATATTACCGCTAAACACCTTATAGTCAAATTGTGAATTAAATCACAAGATGTTATCCTACATTTATTTTCTACCCAGCCCATGCATATGGATAATTAATTTCTCATAAACTGGTCGAGCAAAGTCAAGAATCAATAAATAATAATCAGTGCTCATAAACTGGCCGAGCCTAATTCAAATAATCAATTAATGAAATAAACACAACAATAAATGATAACCAATGCTTCATTCTATCAAAAATTTATAACACCTTTTATTTTATCTTGGGTAAAAATGGTTTGATATTTATTTTGGAGCATCCGAGTTTTCCCTTCGACATGTTCCGTCCCTCGTCCAAGTCTACTTGGATCTCACAGACGAAGTACGTTTACAAGTCGGATCCGCATACCCCATTTAGTATTTAACTTCTAAATTTTAAGATACTTAACTAACCATCCAAATAGTCAAACAGGGAAATAAAACCATTGTTTTAGCAAACAAAGTAAACAAGCATTCAACAAAGGTTTTCAAACAACACTTAGCACTTAAAATTCCTTCACCTTAGCAATGATTTTAATAAACTTAAAGGAAGAAATAACTCACTTTGAATTCCACTCTGTCAAACTTTAAGGCAAGGAACTCTAGATCTAAACCATACTTCCTACAAATTTTGCTAACTTTGTCACTACAGATTTGACTATAGCTTCGCTACTATTTATCGAAACTTCTTAAAATCCGGCTATAGCTTCGCTATCCTAGTAGTTGAGATGAAAAGATGTGGAGATGGCTTTTAGGTGGGCACGACTTTGGATGGATGGATGGAACTTACTAGCTTGAACTTGACTTAAGTGGTATACTTTTTTGTTGATTATTTTTGCCACAACTTTGTTACGCTTTTAGAATTTTTTTAGAGAGGCATGGAAGCCATTAAAGCTCTAAGGAAGAAGAACGAGAAGCTTAGAAAAGGAAGGAGAAGAAGAATGAAAAGTATGTGGAATTTGTGAAAGAAGTGGCAGGTATTTATAGAAAAAAATAAAGTGGTAAGTTACCAAATTATCCCTTTTAAAAATTACCAAAATATCCTTACTTAACTTTAAAGTAACTTTAGTTTTTCAACAATTATATCACCTTTCACATATTACATTATGTCTTAGTCACTTAAGGCTTAAGTAAATGTATTTGGATGGAAAAAGTGGATTAAAGAGAAGATTTGTTTAGATTTTTGACGTGATTTGATTTGATGTTTACTTTTTTACCTTTTTCCTTACTTTTCTTAATTATATTCTAGAAGTTTGCTAATCATAATTAGTAAAAGTAAACTTGTTTATTTATTAAAATATGTAATATATATGTTAAAATATGCTAGCAAAGGAGCAACGTTGCGACAACTTATATTGAACAATACGTTGATTTTTGACAAAACATATTACGGTCACATTTTGACGTTTTTGTTAAATTATTTATTTATTTAAACAAAACTTGAAAATAATTTTCTTATCATATTAAAATAATTAAAACAAGTTCATTTGAGTTATAAAACCATATTTAATAATATTAAAATTAAATTATAAAAATATGACATCAATTTGTCAACAACAACGAAGTTTGTACATTTTTTTAAAATAAGTATATATATCTATAAAACCATTATAAATCAAATTCTATTATTACCATATCATTATATAACTATTGAAAAGAGTTATTTACCATTACAAAAATTATTTGGATGTATATCCAATTTTATGGAAATCCGGCTTTTGTCAATATTACGACAATACTTCAAAATCTCTATTTAATTCTAAAAATAAGTTTATCATTCTTATCTATCTCATAAAACATGATTATTGTTTTGAAATAAACATATATTTAAATATTTTTAAAATTAAATGTTCTGATTTTTCAAGTGCTAAATTACAGGTCGTTACATACTTCCCCCATAAAAGAATTTCGTCCCCGAAATTCCAAGGATGGAAAAATATAGCGAAATCAAAAAATTAAGTACACAAAATAAACATCACCCATAACCCCAGTCTGAGGTACAATGCCTAATCCTATCCATTTTGTTTATCAAATTAAAGTAGTTTCATTTTAAGATTCCTAGGTTGATCTACTAACCTAGACAAATTTTTTACTTAGGCACCTAACTTAAGCTCTGATACCATATGTGACGACCCGGATTTTCGGACCAGTCAATCACTGAAAAAACCCATTCGTTCTAAAACTACGAATGAAAACTACCAACTTAATACACAATATTTGATAAATATTCAACATTACTAAATGTATAGGATACAACTTTCAATTATACAAGTTATTAGAGTAATCATTTATTCTACAGTGTGCTTTAATACAAAATAACGATCAAATACTACAAATAAACTATAAATCTACCGCTGCGTAACTCTGATGAGAAACAACAATATCCTTACCTGTGAACTCAATAAATAATGTAAATGCGGAATAAAATAGTAAGCAAGAAAATACATCAATACAAGACAAATAGCAACCAACAAACAGAAAAATGTTATGTTATTTTTGGGGCTGCATCACTACCACTAGTGACTGCCTATGTACCCCTATCTAATTGGATACCTAAGTAGATATAGGATCAAGCCAACGTAGTTCACCTACTGCAAATAGGACTCATGGAGTCTACGATGCACAAACCATATGCAATTCCCAAAACTACCCACTTAGGCTTAATCTTCAATTTTAGATTTAAAATCTAATTAACTGTACAGAAATTATCTCTTTGGACTTTATTCCCGAATTATTATTTTAAAACTTTTGAAATATATATGTATATATCTTTTATATTCAAACTAGTCCTTTACTTCGGGATCTGAAAACAAACCCCCTTTTGAAACGGTACTTGTATACAAGCATACAAAAATATATGCTACCAAATCTCAGAAGGTTTCTAGCCATAACCAGGCCCCTAGGTCTAGCCTTCTGAATAAATAATAAATTGGTGCATCCATCTACTCTAACGGACTACACCGAGGCTATAGAACATCTGCATATCCTTTGCCCATGCGTTTCGTAGATTATGCGTTACCCGAATCTTTGGTAACATAACAAATCACTTTATATTCTAAAGTGGAAAAATTATTTACACTAATAATTACAAATACTTTTAATCTATAATGATTTCCATTTCCAAATCATTTCAAAAATCATCTTAAAACCATTAGGTTTGGCCCACGAAATTCTTTCAATTTTATAAAACACTTTTATAAAACCATTCTTTATATAAACCACTTTTATATAAAATCACTTCAAAATATTTATTCTCAAATATCTCCTTTTTTCTCTTTTAAAGGAAAACATTTCATAACAGTTCCACTTGAGAACCAATTTTCAAAACAATTCATTAAATTGAAGTGAATCAAATATTACCGCTAAACACCATATAGTCAAATCGTGAATTAAATCACAATGTATTATCCTACAGTTATTTTCTACCTAGCCCATGCATATGGATAATTAATTTCTCATAAACTGGTCGGGCAAAGTCAACAATCAATAAATAATAATCAGTGCTCATAAACTGGCCGAGCCTAATTCAAACAATCAATTAATGAAATAAACACAACAATAAATGATAATCAATGCTTCATTCTATCAAAAATTTATAACACGTTTTATTTTATCTTGGGTAAAATTGGTTTGATATTTATTTTGAAGCATCTGGGCTTTCCCTTCGACATGTTCCGTCCTTTGCCCAAGTCTCCTTGGATCTCACAGACGAAACACGTGTACTAGTCGTTTCCGCATATCCCATTTAGTATTTAACTTCTAAATTTTAAAATACTTAATTAACCATCCAAATAGTCAAACAAAGAAATAAAACCATTATTTTAGCAAACAAAGTAAACAAGCATTCAACAAGGGATTTCAAACAACACTTAGCACTTAAAATTATTTCAACTTAGCAATGATTTTAATGAACTTAAAGGACGAAATAACTCACTTTGGATTCCACTCCGTCAAACTTTAAGGCAAGGAACTTCAGATCTAAACCATACTTCCTACGAATTTTGCTAACTTTGTCACTATGGATTTGACTATAGCTTCGCTACTATTTACCGAAACTTCTTGAAATCCGGCTATAGCTCCGCTATCCTAGAAGTCGAGATGAAAAGATATGGAGACGACTTCTAGTTGGGCACGACTTTCTATGGATGGACTAGCTTGAACTGAACTTAAGTGGTATACTTTTTTGTCGATTATTTTTGCCATAACTTTGGTATGCTTTTGGAATATTTTTTAGAGGGGCATGAAAGCCATTAAAGTTCTAAGGAAGAAGAAGGAGAATCTTATAAAAGGAGAAGAAGAAAAATGAAATGTGCGTGCAATTTGTGAAAGAAGTGGTAGGTATTTATAGAAAAAATGAAGTGGTAAATTACTAAATTATCCATTTACAAAATTACCAAAATATCCTTACTTAACTTTAAAGTAACTTTACTTTTTCAACACTTACCATCACCTTTCACATCTTACTTTATGTCTTAGTCACTTAAAGCTTAAGTAAATGTATTTGGATGGAAAAGTGGATCAAAGAGAAGATTTGTTTAGATTTTTGATGTGATTTGATTTGATGTTTACTTTTATACTTTTCTCCTTACTTACTTTTCTTAATTATATTCTAGAAGTTTCATAATCATAATTAGTAAAAGTAAACTTGTTTAGTTATTAAAATTTGTAATATATATGTTAAAATACGCTAACAAAGGTGCAACTTATATTGAACAATACGTTGATTTTTGACAAAACATGCTACGATCACATTTTGATGTTTTTATTAAATTATAATTTATTTAAACAAAACTTGAAAATAATTTTATTATTATATTAAAATAATTAAAACAAGTTCATTTGAGTTATAAAACAATATTTAATAATATTAAAATTCAATTATAAAAATATGACGTCAATTTGTCAACAGCGACGAAGTTTGTACATTTATATAAAAAAAGCGTATATGTTTATAAAACTCTTATAAATAAAATTCTATTATTATTATATCATTATATAACTATTGAAAAGAGTTATTTATCATTTACAACAATTTTTTGGATGTATATCCAATTTTATCGAAAACCGTTGTCAATATTACGACAAAACTTCAAAATCTCTATTTAATTCTAAAAATAAGTTTATCATTCTTAATTATCACATAAAATATGATTATTGTTTTGAAATTAACCTATATAAAAATAATTTTAAAATTAAATATTCCTATTTTCCAAGTGCTAAATTACAGGTCGTTAAAAAATAGTTCCAAAATTCTCTAAATATAATTTATTTTGCCAAAATAAATTTCCAAAATGCTCTTTGGATTTTTAAATATAATTCAAATTTCAAATTCTAATTTTAAATCATTATTTTTTAAATAAATACCAAAACCTTTATTGAATTAAATTAAATAAAATTCTCAAAATTATTTTCTAAATAAAATTTCTAAATCTTTTATCAAGTTAAAATATTTTTTCATAATTCAAATCCATTTGAAATTTAATTTTCTTGATTTAAGTTACAAAATTCCTTTATTCATAAAAATTCTCAACTATAATCCTAAAATTTTATTTTATTATAATTAGTCAAATAGCGAGATGTTACATGTGTTTTTCTTGAGATGTCCCAATAATTGCTAGAATGCATCTTCATATTTGTCTATCCATTTTAACTTCCTTTTTCCTTCTAGAAGGCATCAAAAAATGACATATATTTATCGGTTGCCTTTGCTAAAATGCATCTTACTAATAATTCGTTTTAAATAACATGTGGAAATAGCCTTCCGGGGCACTATCTTGGATTTCGACGAAACCAGTGTCATTGGATCCGTAATAGTGAGTTATTGTACGCGATGAATTTCGTGGTGATTGGACGTATCGTTTGATCGTGTGAGATCGAAATGCGTATAAATTAATTTTAGAATTTATATAATATAATGGGTTTGAAAAGCTATCTTCTATATATGGTCGAATTAGGCCTTGGGACTAATTTCGTTATGTTCAAAATAAGGGTATTTCATATAGAATGCCAGGCGGCACGCCTCGTTTGGGGTTCGAGATTTTAAGAGGATATAAAGCCAGATATTTTCAAATAAAATAATAGGTACCCATCACTTCAGCCCATACCAAATCCATACCCCTCAATACTTAGCTCGTACCGTCCCCTTCTTTTATAAATCACGCCTATATCAGAATAATTCTTTCCTCTCAAATTCAAATGTTCTCAATCCAATGGCCGAGAATCATTGGAGCCTCCACAAGCATTTCTAGGCGATGGCCTCAATTGGAGTTTTGTTTGCGATATCGAGTCGAACTCAATCAAAGGTGGAGATTGGCGAATTCGATCGAAGGTGGCCGTAGTTTCATGATGATTGAACTTGTTTTTTTGTGATTCATGGGGACGTGGGTGATTGTTGGCCCTTGAGGTATGAATGAGAAGTGTAGAGAGGATCGAGAGCTATCCACGGCCATAGTTGGGTAAGCTATCATTGCCATGGTTGGTCGAATTTGGATGGTGAATGGAATTCATTCGTGTAGCTTTTCCCAGCGGTGCGGCACTTTATGGCGATGAGGCTGGGTTCGATGGGTTTGTGGTGGCGAGGGGATTCTACAGCATGCCGGTGGTGGCGCTGCGAGGCGCCTAGCGGTAGGGGTAGGCGAAGCTCGAAGATGGCCTGGAAGTAGGAGTTATGTTTTAAGTTGGAAGATAGATTAATGTACTAAGTATGGTAATTAACTTATTTAAAAATGTGATTAGTTTAATAAATTATAATTTAAAAATGGTTAATCTATAAATTGCAATATTTAACTCATACGAGGTCCAATTGAAGCATGGATTTTTGCGTTGTGCTCGTGATGACATAAGTTTCACGATGGAATTGGCTTGGATGAATTTGGAGAATGTTGAAAATTGAGCTAAAATCAGATGTTGTTCGATTTTAGTTCCATACCGAAATGCCTCTGCGACAATTGGAATTGTGAGTTAATCTCACCTTTTTTATTAACTAGTAATATTATATAGTTGATAAAATTTGTTAATTGGATATTTGGATTTTTATTGCTTTATTAGTTGGTTTGTATTTATTCCCGCCCCTGGAGCAGATGGCCTTTATAAGTACCTGCCTAGTAGTAGATGACCTATATTGTACCCGGAATTTCACTACTTCGATTTGCGAATATTTAATTAATTTTAAATATTCAATATATAGGTTTTATAATGAAAATAAAAATATTTTAAATAATAAATAATAATGGTGAATTAGTTTTCAAATTTGGTTTACAAAAATATTTAGTTCGAAGAAAAATCGAAAATGTGACCGGAATTCGTTTTTTGAATTTTAGACTTTTCGTCGAATAACGGTTATCGAGAAACATTGTGAACTCTTTAACATAAGTATACACATTTGTAAATAAGTTAGTATGTGTATATATGTGTGTATTAGTGTATGTGTATATGTGTATTTTTTTAAGTGTACAAAGTTTAAAATAAAAATAAAAAGAAAAGAAAATTGTCACATCGGGGAGACATAAAGTACATTAAGTACTAAAACATATTTTAGCATGTTGGAGCATGATATGAAGAGATGGAAAACATGTAAGTTTCGTGTGGAATCATGTAGGGAGGGGGGGCAACAATGGTTGTGACATAGCAACAAGTATGGAGGGTAAAAGTACTAGGGCATTTTAGCAAATTCACTAATTTCCTTTCACAAAAAAGCTTTTTCTCGTATTTTCCATTCTCATTGTCATTTCTATTCTTATTTTCCAAAACCTCCATTTTCTTTCTCAAGCCTTCCATGGCTTCCATAATTGTAAAAATTTCAAGACACTTCACTTTTTCATTTCTAAATTCCATAAATCAACGTTTCAAAACCTCCTCTTTCAACAACAAGTCCTCAACTCCACTTACAAAGCATGGCCGAACCCCTTTCATGCTTAGGACAAATTCATGTTGACCCTTAGGGTCCTAAAAGTTCTTCTTTTTAGTGAAGAAAGGCAAAGATATAGAGTTGTTGCAAGTGTTAGCGAAGTTCGGTGAAGTTTGGTTTTCAAATTCAAATTCTAAGAAGTTTTCAAAGACTATGGTGAATAAAACTCCTTAACTTTTGGAAAGAATGCAACTTTACTGGGTAATATTATCTGCTAGTGCAGAGAATAGGGCTGGTTAGGAGCGATCATCTATAGCCTTGTCTTAAATATCTATTGAATATGTCGATAAATGCACTATAATTTTTTTCTATCTCAAATGGATCGACATATCCCATAAATACTTAATACAAAGCCCTAGGTGGCTATAGGATCTATCATAACAAAATACAACAACTCAAATGCAAAACACATCAAAGAACAGTAGATCATCGTATATATATATACACACACATATACAGATACATCACACAGTATACAAAATGATACATGTCAAGTGGTATAGCGACCATGATATACAAGTGAGTTAAAAGAATATACATATCATAGTAGCAAACAAAAAGGACTACACAAAAAGCTATATCAAAAAGAGCTAGCAGAATAGTCCATGCGGAAGCAGAATAGGCTAAGTCCAGATGTACCTAACTTGAAACATCTCGGTCTGACCCGGGTATAAATACACGGGTCAGTCTAGCTAAACAAATCAGTTTACAAGGATAAGCGATAATATGAGCATAAGGACAATGTGATAATATTCTCAAGTGAGAAGGAACAATTTAAAGTGTATGGTTACATCAAGTGATAATATGGTATCTCTACACAAGCATACAATCTCAAAAGAGAAAACAATTCATAAAACGCTAAATGTAGCAAGCCTCATATCATCGGCATATCCCAAATCATCCATAATGGTTTAGGGAAAATTATAGCTCCTAAAAAGGAGAAATCCCAAACCCGCCATAACGGCAATCTCCAAAAGCAACTCAAAGAAATCACCATCTCCAAATGCGCGACAAGGCAAATATATCTCCAAATAGGAGATTAAAATCTCAAATATACGCCATATCGGCAATCTCAATAAAACGCCAGTGTAGGCAACTCAAATCTCAAAGATAGAACTCACAAGAGTTCAAATTCCCATAAGGTAATCACCGTTTATATATATAATATCCCAAATGACTCAAATGGCCAACAATAAAAAGGTGATACGCTTGGGAAATCACAAACATCAATGAAATCATCTCAAAGATATAGCACGTGCTTATGGCCGAAGCCCGCCAAGTACTGTTCTCTCAAAATAAGGCGCCACGTCTCTTAGACAAACGTCCCGAAGGACAAATAAATACGTCTCTTAGACAAACATCTCGTAGGACAACATCCCAAAGGACAAATACGTCGCAATGGACAAATACGTCTCTTAGACAAACGTCTCGAAGGACAAATGACCCGAAGGTCCACTACTGGCTCATACGTCTCTTAGACAAATGTGTCACAAACTTTTGGATAGGAACCCAACCGTGTTAACGTGTGACCCATACCATACGTTCACACTAAACGGTTTACTAACCGCTAGTACATTTCACACTCAAATCAGTAAAACGTTTACCTCAGCTCATTGGTAAACTCGACCCGAAGGTCAAAACGATCAAACAGACAAGTCAGGAATTAACCGATATGATAAACGCACGTGTCCCATACCACGTGTTTTACCAAACCGTTTAATTCTCCTTCTCATTCACTCGAATAGTGCAGAAATGTGTATTTTATATATAAAATAATTTTCTTGAGAAAACAAGCTTTTAAAACCATTTTTCGAAATCAATTTGAAAATAATATTTAAAAATTCCCTTATTATAGAGAATAAATAGATTTTATAGCTTAAAATAATTTAAAAATATATAATAATTATTTTAAATGCTAATTTATTTAAAAATTCATTCAAAATCATTTGGAAAAATCTGTGCTCGAAATCAAAGAAATCACAACGGTCATTCGAATTCAATTCAAATTTGAATTTCAAATTCATCAAAACTGGGCTAGCCAATTGATAGACATCATAGCCCTCAAAACAAAACAGAAATATCACAAAAACATGAAGTAAAAGTCAAAAGTCGGACTGAAAAAGAACATAAAAATACATAGGCAAAATATTACCCAGGTTTGAAATCTTCTCTGGATTCAACTTTTAGACATGAAACAGGTGGTCAAACGACCTCTGATTGAACTAAACATTGGTATTCATACAATAGAAAAATTCAGCTTTTGAAATAAAAAAAGAATCGATGAATTCCGACTGGAAATGAAAAAGTTACGCTATCTCAAACATGGACTCAGGCCATGTTTGCAACAGTTCAAAAACAAAAATGTGCTCAGGCCTGAAAACCATCTTGGGTTCAACTTACAGGCCTAAAACGGAGGATCGGACGACCTCACATTGAGCTGAAAATTGGTAGGCACATACTATAAAACTTCATCTTTCAGACAAAAAAAGAATCGATGAATTCCAGTAAGAAATGAAAGAGTTATGTTGTCTCAAATATGGACTCAAGCCATGTTTGCAGCAACTTGGAAACTAAAATATGCCCAGCCAAAAATCTGGGTTTTTGTTGATTTTGCAGCAAAGTTTTGAACACTCAAATGACAATATTTTACAATGAAATTTACAAGCATATACTACTACATCTGACCTATCATCAAAAGAAAATCCGACAGCATTTCGTTGTCGGAATTGAAAGATATTAGCATGAAAAGTACCAACCAAGAAGGTTTTGACACAAACTATTGAAAATAAAAACAAATTACAGAGCAAATTTTTCACAGATTTGAGCAGTTTGAAGCATTGGCTTCAGCTAGGATTGTGATCTATTCAACTCACCATGCTGATAGATGATAAAAGCTTGGATTTTATAGCAAGTTGAAGCCTTTTGGCAAGATTGGAGCTTCTATGAACCTGTAGGAAGCAAATATAGGACATGCAAACAATATACAGTAAAAATTAGAAAGCAATTTACTGTAAATGAATTTTGTGATGAAATTTAAGTGATTTGGAGTTGTTTACCTTTTATTTATCACTAGATTGTAAAAAGCCTTGAATTTGTTGAATTAAAATGAAGAAATTGCTTGATTTTTGAGAAATTGGTAGAGAGGAGTTTTTTTCTTTTGTTTCAGCTGAAGGAAGAAGAAGGAGGTATGAATTGAACCTACAACAACTCCTCTTTCTCACTTCTTACTAGGCTATGTGATATTGGCTGAATTGGACCCAAAATAAAAAAACAAAATAAGGTGGCTTAAGATTAAAATCAACACTTAGCCAAAATATGTGTGCATATCACATATACACACAAATAAAATTCATTTTCTTCATATTTACACACAAGAAAAATGTGAAAATTTGTATACATGCAAAATAAAACATTTTCTATCATATAAAAAGATTAATTTATATTTTTAAAGCATTTATTTTATTAAAATCCTTAATTTGACAAAAATACACCATTTACTCAATTAAATGAATAAAACATTGTTTTTAACTTCTAAAATTCCACAAATTTTATTTTCTCACCTAGAAAAATATTTCAAACCATTTCGAAATATAATTTATAGCCAAAACTTATTTTTAAACCAATTTCCACCTTTTATTTCAATAAACTACCTTTAAAAATTACATACTTCTTTTAAAAATTATTAAAAGAAGCAAATGGGAAATGATTAATATAATTATTGCATTTTCTCTAAAATGAAATCATTTTCATTATTTAAAGCCCATATTCCATTTATTATCACTCCAAACAAAATAGAATAAAACTTGGAATTTCATTTTCATTATAAATTCCAAAATTCATTGTTTATTCTAAATAAACAATTTAATTTCTCCAATTTTAATTTAATTTACAATATTAAATTATAATTATCATTATAATTCAATATTGAAAGGTAATCTCCAAACCAGGGTTGTTACTGCCTTGCCCCTTAACAAAATTGCATCATCGCAATTTCTAGAGAAGAATTTGTATTCAACTTATTAATTTCATCACTCAAAGGAAAAGAAATAAGCTTGAGATAAAAGAATTCTCACCATCGCCATGCAAAGATAGAAAATGGGGACATGATCACTCGATAAACACTCTGGTTTCCCAAGTGCAGTCATTGAGATTAGCGGACCATTGAACGTTAACGAGCGTCACGTCCTTGTTTCGAAGGCGTCTCACCTCCAAAGCAAGTACGCGAATAGGCTGCTGCACAACAGATAGGTCTGGTGAGATCTCAAGCTCTTGCAAATCAGGAGAATCGATAACAGAATCCGACTCTCGAAGAAACTTCCGAAGTTGGGAGATGTGAAACATGTCATGAATGCCGGATATATGAGCTGGAAGCAAAACTTTATAAGCCACAGGGCCAACACGTTTAGTAATAGGAAATGGTCCTATGTAGCGAGGAGCCAATTTCCCTATCGTACTGAAACGCATAACCCCTTTCAAAGGAGAAACACGAATAAAGATGAGATCACCAATAGAGAACTCGAGAGGCTTCCTATAGTTGTCCGCGTAGGATTTCTAGCGGCTCTATGCCTCTTTCATTCTCTGTCGAATAAGAACAATCTTCTCAGAAAAATCACGAATAGAATCTGGGCCAAGAATAAGCTTCTCTCCAGATTCCAACCAACACGAAGGTGATCGACATGGCCTTCTGTATAAGGCTTCGAAAGGAGCCATACCCATACTGGACTGGAAACTATTATTGTAGGAGAATTCCACAAGAGGTAGGTGATCCTCCCAACTACCAGCAAAATCTAGAGTGCAAGCACGAAGAAGATCCTCAAGAATACGATTCACCTGTTTAGTCTGTCCATCAGACTATGGATGATATGCTATGCTGAAATTAAGCTTTGTTCCCAAAGCTTGCTGAAGACTCTGCCAGAAATGACTCGTGAAAAGCGGATCACAATCACAAACAATCGAAGTAGGAACACCGTGAAGTCTCACGATTTCCTTGATATACAACTTGGCCAGATGAGAAGCACTCCTATTAGACTTAATAGGAATGAATGAGCAGAATTGGTGAGGCGATCAACTATAACCCAAATGCTTGAATGGCCCGAGCTCGAACGAGGTAGGCCATCAATGAAATCCATCGAAATCTGATCCCATTTCCACAATGGAACCTCTAAAGGCTGAAGGAGACTAGAAGGGCGCTGATGCTCGGCTTTGATAAGTTGACAAGTCATGCAATTACTCACATAACTCGCCACATCGTGCTTCATGCCTTCCCAATAATAAAGGCGATGCATATCGGCATACATCTTACTACTGCCGGGATTAATGGTATACTTAGAACGGTGACAGTCATCGAGAATGTCACGCCTAAGTGCAGAATCAGAAGGCACAATAAGACGGTTCTTCTTATGAAGACACCTATGAGAATCAATGCTGAAATCCTACAACTCCTCATCACGGGACTCAGACTCAAAAATCTGGATAAGGTGCACTAGATCGGGATCACACCGCTGAGCATCGGCAATACAATCCAATAAACTGGGTCGTGCTTCCAAACTGAATAATAAAATAGGAGAATCAGAAGATGGAGCTCGATCATGAATATCACAAAGGGATAAGGTCTTAAGAACATTCCCTTGGTTAGCATCATAGAAACAATAGCCGAATGTTTACGATTTAAGCGCATCAGCAACATGATTACTCTTACCATGGGTATACTGGATATCGAAGTCATATAAGGCAAGGAACTCGAGCCAACGCTGTTGCCTTATATTGAGCTCCTTCTAAGTGAACATATATTTCAAGTACTTGTGATCGGTATAGAGAATGAAGTGCTTGCCTAATGATAATGTCGCCAAATCTTCAAGGCGAAGACACTGGCGGCTAACTCGAGGTCATGAGTGGCATAGTGTACTTCAGGAACCGAGGCCACAATGACTGATCCTTCTGCATAAGCATTGGCACCGAGGCAACAATGACTAGCATTAGTGTAGACAACAAGATCTTGATTCCCTTCAGGAACCACTAGAATAGGAGCATTAGTGAGAAGCTCCTTCAACTGCTGAAAAGAAGCTTCACACTTGTCGGACCAAATAAATCGAATGCCTTTACGAGTAAGGCTAGTGAGAGGAAGCACAATATGATAGAACTCCTTAATGAATCGACGGTAATAACCCACCAATCCAAGGAAGCTGTGAATCTCATGAACATTCTCAGGCCTCTTCAAATTCTGGATGGCTTCGATCTTTGAAGGATCAACCGAAATGCCCTTGGAAGAAATAACGTGGCCTAAGAACTTAACCTTATTCTCCCAGAAATGGCACTTGGAGAATTTGGCTTTAAGCTGATGATGACGAAGAGTACTCAAGACAATTCTTAAGTGATTAGCATGCTCGGCTTCAGAATTCGAATAGATAAGGATGTCATCGATGAGCACAAGGATGAACTTATCAAGATATTCCCGGAATACTCGATTCATAAGATCGACAAAGAAAGCAGGAGCATTCATCAGACTGAATGGCATAATGAGCCACTTGTAAGATCCATATCGAGTGTGGAAAGCTGTAAGAGGAATGCTATCTTCCGCAACTCGGAGCTGATGAAAACCAGTGGCAAGGTCGACCTGAGAAAAGACCTTAGCATCACTCAATTGATCGAACATATCATCGATCCTAGGCAGTAGATATCTATTCTTGATGGCTAACTCATTAAGCTTGCGATAGTCGATGCAAAGCCTAAGAGTTCCATCGGACTTCTTCATGAAAACGACCGTGACACCCCACAATGAAAAACTAGACTGAATCAACTGCTTAGTTTCAAGCTCCAACAACTGCTTCTTGAGTTCCTCATTTTCCTTTATAGACATCCTCGTAGGAGGACGACTAACTGGCTGCGCGCCTGGAATGGGATCAATGCGGAACTCAATTGCCCGCTTGGGTGGTAAACCCAAAACAGGCTCAAATACATTGGAGAAGTCACAAACAATAGGAATACGAGATATATCATCATCATCTCGTGAGTCGAGAGAAAATAAAGATGCTTTAGAATTATCCACATTCTGAAGAACAGTGATAGCTGAGCAGACGAATCTGGATGTCGAAGATATAAAACTCTCTCAGAACAAATAATCCTGGCATCGTATCATACTAGCAGTCCATACCCAAAATCATATTAAAACCCAAATAAGAAATAACATGCAGATTCGCACGGAAAGAAAAGCCACACAAAACAATCTCAACATCATCACAAAGCATGCTTAGGGTTGCGGATCCCCCGATAGGATTCGCAATCCTCAATGAAGTAACAAGGCATGAAACATCCAAAGAAATATCAAAATAAATAAACAACCAATATCGACCAATAGCATCCATCACAACCAATCAACCATAAAGCCAATAACATTCACAACAATTTTATAATTATCAATATCGAGTAATATACTGCCAATTTAAATTTAAATTTATTTTAACGGTCAATTTAAATTCTATCAACTAATTCATATATCAATATAAATGATAATTAAACCTACCAAACAACAACCAATAAATTTCATATCACTTCAGAATATAAATTTAACTAACAGAAGTTATTTTAGTCAATTGTGAGCGTATAAACACTCACCTTTGATTTATTGACGATTTAAAACCCAAATAAAAGCCCAAATTTGAACAGTCTTGGAATCCAACCAAACCAGCTCCATGTTGTCCGGAATTTCGATACGAACGCAACGGAGAAAATCGTGCGTGAATCCGAGCTCGTATGCAAAAGATATGCTAATTAGAAGTTGTACAATTTAATATAAATTAAATAAATAATAAAATAGTTAAATCACGTGTACCTACAGCTTCTTCTTCACGTTCAAACTAATATAGCTGAACCCAACATCTAGAACTAGGGTTTCAACACACGGCAAAAGGAAGCAACCGGAAAACGATCGGGATACTCCATCACGCGCGCTACCTTGAGAGCCACCAATGCCAGAAGTTGCGCATCACCAGTCGCCGCCGTTTTCTCGAAAAACGTGAAAATACGCACGACATTCAAAGCCAGATCTGGACCAATCCATGACGAATTAGCACGAATCAACCGTATGGATTTGAAGAGTTTGTCGAGATCTACACTTTTGCTTTTGGAATTTTTCGATTTCGTTGAACGGATTGAGAGATATTAAGGAAAGAAGATCGACAATTTCTGGCCATAGAATAGGTGGCGGCCATGGTTTGAAATTAGGGTTTCTGAAATGAAATAATGATAAAACTGTCTCGGTTTACAAACGTATTTATAAAGGTATGTCCAAAATCATCCGAACTCCAATCGAGACGTGCCGCCAGGCGTTTATAAGGTTTTACCCACATTTCGAACGCAATGGAACTAGTCCCAAGGCCTAATTCAATCGTATGTGGAAGATAGCTTTTGAAGTCGATTATTTTAATTAAATTCGACGTTAAATTTCTACGCGTTTCAAGCTCGCACGGCCAAACGACAAGTCTGATTGCTACGAAAATTGAAACCTTACAATAATTCACTGTTACGGATCCGATGAAACTGGTTTCGTCGAAATCCAAGACAGTTGTAAAAATGGCTATTTCTAAAGTTTAATTTCAATATAAAATTCCCAATTTTAAATTATTAAATTTTAAATCAAATTTCAATTGTTCACAAATTTCATTTTTAATTTCACAGTAATTAACAATCTTTTACAATGTAGTTTTCCATTATAAATCCAGTATAAAAGATTACATTAGATTCAGCGTTCAATTATATTGTAATTTAAATTCAAGTTATTTAATTCCAATTGAATTCTTTTATTTCGATTTACACTTTCATTATTGAATCAACCATTTACTTATACATTATTATCAATAGTTTATAATTCATTTACTTTCATTTTCTTCAGCTATCATCTTATTTAAATTCACAGTAATATTAAATTACATTCATTTACGTTGATTTCAATATTATAACTTCAATATTAAATGTAACATTTTATTTATTTCGTTGTTTACAATCCAATTCAATTCGTTTCAATTACTTGTTACACTCAAATTTAAATCTTTACTTACGTTCAATTACAAGTTAACATCTTTATCAAATTACAGTTTCAATTATTATCTGATTTCAATCAACTGTACTATTAAGTTACATTTATTTATATTAGTTTCAATAACATAAACTTCCACTATTAAATCTACCATTTTATTTATTCTTTGTTTACAATCATAACCAATTTGGTTTACAATCAAATTCAATTCATCATTTACATTCAATACAAGTTAACATCCATATTTAATTTACAAATAAGTTATTTCAGAATTCAGTTTTGCATTTTAACTTGTAATTCACATTTAACAACACAAAATTTTATTTCCTTCGGATTTTTATCCAAATTTTTTATTTTAATTCGTATTTTTAAAGTGTTAAAAATACGGGTCGTTACATTCTCCCCCACTTAAAACTTTCGTCCTCGAAAAGGAACGGAGAAGGGGAAACCATCATTTAGATATAATTCATTCAAAGTATTCGACTTATTTGCAAAATTTTGTTATAGGATTTTTAAAATCTCAAAATTTTCTAACTCCCGGATTTTTGAAAAATTTTGGCAGCACCTCCTTTGCGCGGCTAGGACCGAAAATTTCATAGTGGTAATAATTGCATGATATACATCTCATTACAAGAATGAGGCATCCCAAAACATGGGGAACCCAATAATATACCACAACATAAACTGTAATCCGAGAACGTACCTTTTATTAAGCGTTTATTAGCATTTTAACTTACATTTTGCATTTAGCGCAGAAGCGAGCTACACAAGCGAAGCGCAACCCTTTGTCACCTACTAAAATACTCAACAAACAATTATAACCAAGCATATAAAGATAGATTGATATACTTAGCATATACCACATTTATATAACTTTTTTTTAACTTCAAAACTGAGATTCTAAATTCAGGACAGCGAACAAATTCAAGTTTTTAGTCCCCTAAACGATTAAATTTTAAAATGGAATCTAAATAAAAGTTGTTGCATTCATTTCAGGCTTTCCGGAATGTCCAAAATCATCAAATTCGGACCATCCGTTCAAAAGTTACGGCTATTTTTCTAAATGGATACGCCTCAGCCTCGGCAATGAATTGCGCAGGTCAGCGACGTTCACTCCCCTTTTCGACCATCTAAATGACAGCAAAACACAAAACACTTAAAGCAAAAGTTTTAACTTAAGTTCTTAGCTTCCTAGAGAATGCAAGATCGTCAAAATCCGATACACCAGTAAAAAGTTATGGCGAGAATACTAAGGGTATAGGCTACTGATTTTGCTTCCTTTTACACAGGCCAGCGAGAAGATTCAAATTTTTAACTAAGTAAATGAAGGAATTTCTTAAGACACTCTAAACAAAAGTCGTGCTACAGTTTCTAAGCTTTCCGAAAAGTCTAAGATCGTCGAATTTCGTCCGGCAATTTAAAAGTTATGGTTGTTTTCGTTTCAGCATATATTGGACAATTTTGGATTTTTCCAAAAATTTGCTTTTATTATTTCAAAGTACAAACCATCAAACTTCAAATTTTCTAAAGAAACAATCATAAACACAAAGTCGTTTATTTTCTTATTTATCCATGAAATAAGTTTACATTCGATTTGTTTCCGATTTATTCAAGTTTGTTTCATTCATAATTTAAATTCAAGTCAATTTGCTTCAATTTAATTTGAATTCAATTATATTTAATTTCACTTTGCTTCAAATTTGAATTTAATTATTTAAAATTTTTATTCCGTTTATTCAATTCCATTTACACTACTGAATTCTATTTAATCAATTACCATCCAACTAACAACCAATGCATATCAACATTAACATCCATCCAAAATCTACACTAAATCAATTATACATTTCCAAGTCAAAATTTTAATTTCATACACTTCCAAGTTTATTGACATTTAGTTTCATTCAAATTTAATTAGTTTCCATTTACTAATTTTATATTTAATCAATTTTAAATTTAATTCATTTTACAACTCAAATTTCCTTTATATATGTACACTATCAATAGATCTTCACATTTTATTATTCGCAGTCACACTTGTATATTATTCATTTACTTATCCTTATTAGCATTTTAAACTTTTTAAGTATTTGGTAAGTTATAGCTATGCAAATAAAATGTAGTTAAACAATATACAACTTCTTTTCATTCAATTTGAGTGTTATACCTATTAAATAAATTTCCAATTTATTATTTTCCAAATTAAGGGTTACTCCTACAATTTTAATTTTAATTAAATTTTTTTTTCACTTAAATTCAATTTCACATTTTCAATTCATAAGTTTCTAACAATTCAAGATTTACTTTAGTTTAATAATTAAAATCATTCCTTATTAGAGAACTTAAGAATTTCAACTCTGGATTCGATTTAAACCATTTTTTTTAATATATATATATATACATATACTAATATCTTTATATCTCAAATCATACTTTTTAGAAGAATTTTAATCAGCATTGAAATATATATATATATACTTATTTTCATTTCATACTTTAGAAAATTACAATTTTTAATCAAAATAGAGTTTAGAAAAACTATTAAGTGATCTCCCCCACTTGGACTCTCGAAAATAAACGTCGATGATGCGTGCACTCATCACCGAAATCATTCTCTAGTGTCAAGAGGGGAGTATAACACCTACTTCATTTGAAAATCCTTTGAAAACAATTTCTAATCGAATATACTATCATATAATACTTATATTATACATTTCAAATTTTTGTTAATAAATTTTCAAAACACCAGAATTTAAATTCTCCATCTTAATTTAAATTCTTTTTTATTTTATTTTATTTACCATTTATATTCATTGTCAATCATATTTACAAGTTTCATTTCTTAAAATCATCCAATAGTCAATAGTTAGAAATATTGACTAATCAACAATAAACGATGATAATCTAATATTATCATCTCCTAACAACCAATACAATCAAAATTTATAAATTTTCAAGATAATTCTTTTATATATAAAATATAATCTAAAACAATATTATGTCAATCTGTCCTATTCGAGTGTTTAGAAATTCCTATCGATGCCTTGGCGTCCCAAGTACCAACCAGAATTCATAAATACTCAACGGAACAAATTAACACAATATAAAATCATTTTTATATCAAAATTACAAATACGCTCTCTCATATACACTCAAACTCATTCATAAGGTTTAATCCTATTTCAATGAGTTATTCCCCACTAGAGCCAAGGTAATCTAAACCAAAGCTCTGATACCAACTGTAACGACCTGCATTTTCGACCGTTCAAGTCGACAAAACATACACACATGCCGACTCAAACAATCCAAAATACAGATAGTTATTGGGGTTAAATAAGAAAAGAAAAGAAAGAACAGAAACAAACTCAGAATCTCGTAGCGGAAGGAACAAGATATAATAATAAAATAACAGTTCATGAAGCTGTTAAATAAATAAATTTGATTATTATTATATATCATAAATCAGAGTTACATACATATCAGAGATAATACAACAATGCAACGGAAAAATAATACAGTAGTAGAATACAAATGATGTAATACCAAACTCCGTCTTTGTCCTCCAGAATAGATCATCAACCTTATCTAAAATGCTCAGGCTGACCCGAGCGTAATGAAAAGACAAAACACTCGAGTCAGGACTAAAATATCTCATGTAAGTTAAATCGAATAAGTAAATATGAGTGTGACGGCGTCGGAGATGTTTACGGGTTTTAGACACCTCCTATCCAGTGTTTAACGTGCGTGCATTAACTTAAGAGATGTTCGGGATTTCCATCTCCTAAGGATCCGTTAAACTATCTACTATATAATAGAATACGCTATATACAATAATGTCTATCATAAAGTAAAATATCAAACTAGCGTTAAGCCATGGCCCATTCCACCCTTAACACATTTTTATTCCCAAAAGCATATACAAGACCGTAGTTTCCCCAAAACCGGAAGTCACCAGAGGGCAATCCACATACTAAAGGTACAAACCAAAATCGTAGTGGTCGCAAATAGGATAATCAGTATGACAAGGTACATGAGGCAATACCAACTAGGATACTAGTAGTTGCGTGATCCGGACTGATGTTGGGCATAGCAGCTACTACCCCAACACCGCGAAACAACACTCCCAAATCGAGGGGTGCACCCAAATCGAATCACAAAAGTAATAGACATGGTAACGAAGGAGTGTGTCCGCTAGAGATGGCGATCCTCAATGGCCTGGCGCGGCTCCTGTTTTAGTCATGTCAGGGGTCATCCAAAATCGTTCTCTTTCTTCAAATCAACACGTTCACCAAAACCATCCACTTCATTCTGGATCAACACTCTGCGTATATTAGTTATTAAAGTGGTTTTCGGTATCGACAAAGAGTATGTCCATATCCGATCCCGGTCTCTTTAATAACTACGTATTATTACACCGATGGCTCTTTTACATTTCAAATCGATTCATAATTGATATCAAAATATCATATTCGCTTCAAAATCAAATCCATTTCAAATATCATCATATCTATTCAAGATGTAAGATTCCATTTCAAAATCATTTTTCGCCTCAATATCTCATTTCGATTTCAAAATCATTTTTCGCCTCAATATCTCATTTCGATTTCAAAATCATTTTTCGCCTCAATATCTCATTTCGATTTCAAAATCATTTTTCGCCTCAAAATCTCATTTCGATTTCAAAATCATTTTTCGCCTCAATATCTCATTTCGATTTCAAAATCATTTTTCGCCTCAAAATCTCAGTTCGATTTCAAAATCATTTTTCGCCTTAAATTCCACAAAACGATTCACAGAAACTCGAATTCCAAATTTAAAATTTAATCAAATCTCAAATCATCAATTTCAACTCGATTCAGCTTCTCAATAAACCATTTCAAATTATCAATTTCAAATACATATTTGAACCACAAAATAAACAATTTCACTTCCAATATATTTCGAAACTTTAAATATTTCACATTTCAAAACAGTTCATATATTTATATAAGAATATAAGATTCGCTTTAAAACCATTTCGTATTCAAATTAGAATATTCTTCAAATTAAACATCCGTATAAGTAGTTTACTTAATTTCTAGAACAATTCCAATTCAATAAACTTAGATTAATATTCGGATTTCAAGAATTCATTCAATTATTATATTCCAAATCAATTTCAGTTCAAATCCGATTCAAATCAATTTTATCCTCAAACTTAATTCAATAGTTTCAATTTAGTCCAATTCACAAATTTCTTTGAATTTCAATTAAATTCCAAATTAATTAAATCTCAATTTCAAATAAATTTTCAATTCCAAACTCAAACTTGAAATATCATTTCATATAAATTTTCTTAGAAATATTCAGAGTTTGATTAAAAGTCCAATCTTTTAAAACAAATCAACTTTCGAAAATTTACGCCGTATTTCAATCTTTTTCTTAAAAATCTAAATTTTGAATAATTAAACAATTTCATTTACCAAGTCTAAATTCCAACATCTCGAGCTTCAATTCAAAATAATTCAATTTCCATAAATTGGATTTTATTCTTAAAATCAATTCATTTAAATAATTTCAAAACAACTTTTAAAATCATTTAATTTAGCCAACCCGGTGTCCGTATATAATTTTCTAACCTATGGCCAAGTGGATAATTATTTCAATTTTAATTTCAAGGATGGATATATATTATTTCAATCCAAATAAATGTCATAGGTATATCATTCCAACCTATTCCTTAATTTATTCGAAATGATTCAGTTTACAGTTTTATATGCAATAAACAATATACATGATGATAGCATGATATATCAAAATAAATAAACAACCAATATCGACCAATAGCATCCATCACAACCAATCAACCATAAAGCCAATAACATTCACAACAATTTTATAATTATCAATATCGAGTAATATACTGCCAATTTAAATTTAAATTTATTTTAACGGTCAATTTAAATTCTATCAACTAATTCATATATCAATATAAATGATAATTAAACCTACCAAACAACAGCCAATAAATTTCATATCACTTCAGAATATAAATTTAACTAACAGAAGTTATTTTAGTCAATTGTGAGCGTATAAACACTCACCTTTGATTTATTGACAATTTAAAACCCAAATAAAAGCCCAAATTTGAACAGTCTCGGAATCCAACCAAACCAGCTCCATGTTGTCCGGAATTTCGATACGAACGCAACGGAGAAAACCGCGCATGAATTCGAGCTCGTAAGCAAAAGATATGCTAATTAGAAGTTGTACAATTTAATATAAATTAAATAAATAATAAAATAGTTAAATCACGTGTACCTACAACTTCTTCTTCACGTTCAAACTAATATAGCCAAACCCAACATCTAGAACTAGGGTTTCAACACACGGTAAAAGGAAGCAACCGGAAAATGATCGGGATACTCCATCACACGCGCTACCTTGAGAGCCACCAATGCCAGAAGTTGCGCATCACCAGTCGCCGCCGTTTTCTCGAAAAACATGAAAATACGCACAACATTCAAAGCCAGATCTGGACCAATCCGTGATGAATTAGCACAAATCAACCTTATGGATTTGAAGAGCTCGCCGAGATCTATACTTTTGCTTTTGGAATTTTTCGATTTCGTTGAACGGATTGAGAGATATTAAGGAAAGAAGATCGGCAATTTCTGGCTATAGAATAGGTGGCGGCCATGGTTTGAAATTAGGGTTTCTGAAATGAAATAATGATAAAACTGTCTCGGTTTACAAGCGTATTTATAAAGGTAGGTCCAAAATCATCCGAACTCCAATCGAGACGTGCAGCCATGCGTTTATAAAGTTTTACCCACATTCCGAACGCAATGGAACTAGTCCCAAGGCCTAATTCAATCGTATGTGGAAGATAGCTTTTGAAGTCGATTATTTTAATTAAATTCGACGTTAAATTTCTACGCGTTTCAAGCTCGCACGGCCAAACGACAAGTCCGATTGCTACGAAAATTGAAACCTTACAATAATTCACTGTTACGGATCCGATGAAACTGGTTTCGTCGAAATCCGAGACAGTTGTAAAAATGGCTATTTCTACAGTTTAATTTCAATATAAAATTCCCAATTTTAAATTATTAAATTTTAAATCAAATTTCAATTGTTCACAAATTTCATTTTTAATTTCACAGTAATTAACAATCTTTTACAATGCAGTTTTCCATTATAAATCCAGTATAAAAGATTACATTAGATTCAGCGTTCAATTATATTGTAATTTAAATTCAAGTTATTTAATTCCAATTGAATTCTTTTATTTCGATTTACACTTTCATTATTGAATCAACCATTTACTTATACATTATTATCAATAGTTTATAATTCATTTACTTTCATTTTCTTCAGCTATCATCTTATTTAAATTCACAGTAATATTAAATTACATTCATTTACGTTGATTTCAATATTATAACTTCAATATTAAATGTAACATTTTATTTATTTCGTTGTTTACAATCCAATTCAATTCGTTTCAATTACTTGTTACACTCAAATTTAAATCTTTACTTACGTTCAATTACAAGTTAACATCTTTATCAAATGACAGTTTCAATTATTATCTGATTTCCATCAACTGTACTATTAAGTTACATTTATTTATATTAGTTTCAATAACATAAACTTCCACTATTAAATCTACCATTTTATTTATTCTTTGTTTACAATCATAACCAATTTGGTTTACAATCAAATTCAATTCATTATTTACATTCAATACAAGTTAACATCCATATTTAATTTACAAATAAGTTATTTCAGAATTCAGTTTTGCATTTTAACTTGTAATTCACATTTAACAACACAAAATTTTATTTCCTTCGGATTTTTATCCAAATTTTTTATTTTAATTCGTATTTTTAAAGTGTTAAAAATACGGGTCGTTACAACAAAATACAACAACTCAAATGCAAAACACATCACAGAACAGTAGATCATCACACACACACACACATATACAGATACGTCACAGAGTATACAAAATGGTACATGTCAATTGGTATAGCGACCATGATATACAAGTGAGTTAAAAGAATATACATATCAGAGTAGCAAACAAAAAGGACTACACAAAAAGCTATATCAAAAAGAGCTAGCAGAATAGTCTGTGCGGAAGCACAATAGGCTAAGTCCAGATGTACCTAACTTGAAACACCTCGGTTTGACCCGAGTATAAATACACGGGTCAGTCTAGCTAAACAAATCAGTTTATAAGCATATGCAATAATATGAGTATAAGGACAATGTGATAATATTCTCAAGTGAGAAGGGACAATTTAAAGTGTATGGTTACATCAAGTGATAATATGGTACACAAGCATACAATCTCAAAAGAGATAAAACAATTCTTAAAACGCTAAATGTAGCAAGCCTCATATCATCGGCATATCCCAAATCATCCATAATGGTTTAGGGAAAATTATAGCTCTTAAAAAGGAGAAATCCCAAACTCGCCATAACGACAATCCCAAAAGCAACCCAAAGAAATCACCATCTCCAAATAGGAGATTAAAATCTCAAATATACGTCATATCGGCAAACTCAATAAAACGCTAGTGTAGGAAACTCAAATCTCAAAGATAGAACTCGCAAGAGTTCAAATTCCCATAAGGTAATCATCGTATATATATATAATATCCCAAATGACTCAAATGGCCAACAATAAAAAGGTGACATGCTTGGGAAATCACAAACATCAATGAAATCATCTCAAAGATATAGCACGTGCTTATGGCCGAAGCCCGCCAAGTATTGTTCTCTCAAAATAAGGCGCCACGTCTCTTAGACAAACGTCCCGAAGGACAAATAAGTACGTCTCTTAGGCAAACATCCCGAAGGACAACATCCCGAAGGAAAAATACGGCACAATGGACAAATACATCTCTTAGACAAACGTCCCAAAGGACAAATGACCCGAAGGTCCAGTACTGGCTAATACGTCTCTTAGACAAATGTGTCACAAACTTTCGAATAGTAACCCGAACAGTGTTAACGTGTGTCCCATACCACACATTCGCACTAAACGGTTTACTAACCGCTAGTAAATTTCACACTCAAATCAGTAAATATTTTACCTCATCTTATCGGTAAACTCAACCTGAAGGTCAAAACGACCAAATAAACAAGTCAGTAATTAACCGATAAGATAAACGCACATGTCCCATACCACATGTTTTACCAAACCGTTTAATTTTCCTTCTCATTCGCTCGAATAGTGCAGAAACGTGTATTTTTTATATAAAATAATTTTCTTGAGAAAAAAAGCTTTTAATACCATTTTTCAAAATCAATTTTGAAATAATATTTGAAAATTCCCTTATTATAGAGAATAAATAGATTTTATAGCTTAAAATAATTTAAAAATATATAATAATTATTTTTAATGCTAATTTATCTAAAAATTAATTCAAAATCATTTGGAAAAATCTGTGCTTGAAATCAAAGAAATCACTCAAAACAGTCATTCGAATTCAATTCAAATTTGAATTTCAAATTTGAATTTCAAATTTGAATTTCAAATTCATCAAAACTGGGCTAGCCTATTGATAGGCATCATAGCCCTCAAAACAAATTAGAAATATCACAAAAACATGAAGTAAAAGTCAAAAGTCGGACTGAAAAAGAACATAAAAATGCATAGGCAAAATAATACTCAGGTCTGAAATCTTTTCTAGGTTCAACTTTTAGACATGAAACAGGTGGCCAAACAACCTCTGATTGAACTAAAAATTGGCGCCACATAGTAGAAAACTTCAGCTTTCAAATAAAAAAAGAATCTATGAATTCCGATTGGAAATGAAAAAGTTACGCTATCTCAAACATGGACTCAGGCGATGTTTGCAACAGTTTAAAAACAAAAATATGCCCAGGCCTAAAAACCATCTTAGGTTCAACTTACAAGCCGAAAACAGAGGACCAAACGACCTCATATTGAGCTGAAAATTGGTATGCACATACTAGAAAACTTCATATTTCAAACGAAAAAGAAACAATGAATTCAAATTGGAAATGAAAAAGCTAGACTAACTCAAACATGGACTAAGACCATGTTTGCAACAGTTCAAAAAAACAAAAATGTACAAGCCTGAAAACCATCTCGGGTTCAACATTCAGGAATGAAACAGAGGAACAAATGACATCAGATTGAGCTTAAAATTGGAGTGCATATAGTAGAAAACTTTATCTTTCAAACAGAAAAAGAATCAATTAATTCCAGTAAGAAATGAAAGAGTTATGCTGTCTCAAACATGGACTCATGCCATGTTTGCAGCAACTCGGAAACAAAAAAATGCCCAGGCAAAAATCAGGGTTTTTGTTGATTTTGCAGCAAAGTTTTGAACACACAAATGATAATATTTTACAATGAAATTTTACAGGAATATACTACTACATCTGACCTATCATCGGAAGAAAATCCGGTAGCATTTCGTTGCCGAAATTGAAAGATATTAGCATGCAAAGTACCAACTAGAGAAGGTTTTGACACAAACAAAATTGAAAGTAAAAACAAATTACAAAGCAATTTTTTCACAAATTTGAGCAGTTTGAAGCATTGGCTTCAGCTAGAATTATGAGCTATTCAAATCACCTTGCCGATAGATGATAAAAGCTCGGATTTTGCAGCAAAGTTGAAGCCTTTTGGCAAGATTGGAGCTTCTATGAACCTATAGGAAGCAAATATAGGACATGCAAACAATATACTCTAAAAATTAGAAAGCTATTTACTATAAATGAATTTTGTGATGAAATTTAAGTAATTTGGAGTTGTTTACCTTTTATTTATCACTAGATTGTAAAAAACCTTGAATTTGTCGAATTAAAATGAAGAAATTGCTTGATTTTTGAGAAATTGGTAGTGAGGAGTTTATTTTCTTTTGTTTCAGCTGAAGGAAGAAGAAGGAGGTATGAATTGAACGTAAAATAACTCCTCTTTCTCACTTCTTACTAGGCTATGTGATATTGGGCTGAATTGGACACAAAAAAAAAATAAGGTGGCTTAAGATTAAAATCAACACTTAGCCAAAATATGTGTGCATATCACATATACACACAAATAAAATTCATTTTCTTCATATTTACACATAAGAAAAATGTGAAAATTTGTATACATGCAAAATAAAATATTTTCTATCATATAAAAAGATTAATTTATATTTTTAAAACATTTTTATTATTAAAATCCTTAATTTAACAAAAAATACACCATTTACTCAAATAAATGAATAAAACATTGTTTTTAACTTTTAAAATTCCACAAAATTTATTTCTCACTTAGAAAAATATTTCAAACCATTTCCAAACATAATTTATAGCCAAAATTTATTTTTAAACCAATTTCCACCTTTTATTTCAATAAACACCCGTTAAAAATTACATACTTCTTTTAAAAAATATTAAAAGAAGCAAATGGGCAATAATTAATATAATTATTGCATTTTCTCTAAAATGAAATCATTTTCATTATTTAAAGCCCAAATTCTATTTATTATCACTCCAACAAAATAGAATAAAGCTTGAAATTTCATTTTCTCATTTTAACTTCCAAAATTCATTATTTATTCCAAATAAAAAATTAAATTTCTCTAATTTTAATTTAATTAACAATTTTAAATTATAATTATAATTATAATTCAATATTGAAAGGTAATCTCCAAACCAGGGTTGTTACAGAGAAATTTAAAAAAAATTCTTGATAACTAAAATTTGATTTTGAGTTATAACTTGTAATAAATGAATGGATGGGAATTAGTTGGTACAGGTTGGTGAATCTAAAAGACTTAGAAATTTTATAATCTATTTCGACTAACTGGTTTTGAAAAGTTAATGGGTTTAGGCATTTCCCTTACTTGCTAATTTCGAGGACGAAATTCTTTTAAGGAGGGAAGAACGTAATAACCCAGAATTTCAATCATTTCAATTTGGAATATTTAATTGATTTTAAATATTTATAAGTTAAATTTATAAGTTATATAACTTTAATTTCAAATATAGCGATTTATTTGATAATTAAATTGTTGAATTTAATAAATGGAATTGTTTAAATAATTGAATCTTGGGTTTTAATTTGGATAAAAATTATTTTAAAACTTATTTAAACTCTATTGAATAAGAATGGTATTAATAAACTTTTAATTTGGATTAAAAGTGGTTAATTTGGTTTTTAATAATAATTCATTTTAATTAACGTATGAAAATAGCCTTCTGGGGCACTGTCTCGGATTTCGACGAAACCAATGTCATTCGAATCGTAATAGTGAGTTATTGTAAACCAATGAATTTCGTGGTGATTGGACGTATCGTTTGGTCGTGCAAGATCGGAACGCGTATAAATTAATTTCAGAATTTATATAATATAATGGGTTTGAAAAACAATCTTCTGTATATGATCAAATTAGGCCCAGGACAAGTTCCATTATGTTCAAAATAGGGGTATTACATATAGAACGCCAGGCGGCACGCCTCGTTTGTGGTTCGAGATTTTAAAAGGACATAAAGCCAGATATTTTCAAATAAAATAATAGGTACCCATCACTTCAGCCCATACCAAACCCATACCCCCCTCACCCAATACCTAGCCCATACCGTCCCCTTCTTTTATAAAACGCGCCTATATCAGAATAATTCATTCCTCTCAAATTCAAATGCTCTCAATCAAGTGGTTGAGAATCATCGGAGCCTCCACAAGCATGTCCAGGAGATGGCCTCAACTGAAGTTTTGTTCACAACATCGAGTTGAACTCAATCAATGGTGGACATTGGCAAATTTTACCAGAGGTGGCCGTAGTTTCATGATGATCGAATTTTTTTTTGGTGATTCGCATCGCGTGGGTGATTGTTGGACCTTGGGGTCTAAAGGAGAAGTTTAGAGGGGGTCGTGAGCTATCCACAACCAAAGTTGGGAGAGCTAACATGGCCATGGTTGGTCGAATTTCGATGATGAACGGAATTCATTCATGAAGCTGTTCTCGGTGGCGGAGCACTTTCTGGCGACGAGGCTAGGTTCGTGGTGGCGAGGAGGTTCTACGACAGGCCGGTGGGGGTGCATCGAGGTACTTAGTGGTAGTGGTGGGCAAAGATCGGAGGTGGCCTGGAAGCAGGAGTTATGTTTTGTGTAGGAAGACAGATTAATATACTGAGTATGGTAATTAACCTATTTAAAAATGTGATTAGTTTAATAAATTATAATTTAAAATCAGTTAACCTATAAATTGCAATATTTAACTCATATGAGGTCTAATTGAGGCGCGGATTTCTGCGTTGCGCTCGTGATGACATAAACTTCGTGATGGAATTGGTATGGACAAATTTGGAGAATGTTTAAAATTAGGATAAAATCAGAAGTCGTTCGATTTTAGTTCCAAACCGGAATGCCTCGGGGACAATTGGAATAATTGTGAGTTAATCTCACCTTTTTGGTTAATTAGTAATATTATATAGTTGATAAAATTTGTTAACTGGATATTTGAATTATTTATTGCTTTATTGGTTGGTTTGGATTTATTCTCTCCCCTGGAGCGGATGACCTTTATATATATAGATACCTAGTAGCAGACGACTTATATTATATAAGTATATATTGTTTGTGATGTAGGAGGACAGGTTGGAGGGATCCAACATGATTCCTCACCACTGTTGATTTTATTTACAAATATATGTGCTGACATATATAAGCTGTGATGTAGAGAGACAGGTTGGAGGGATCCAACGGGATTCCTCGCGATTATTGAATTGATCGATAATATTCCATTTATATGAATTATTGGATAAAACCTAATTTTTGGCAGTATTAGTTCCGACATCATTATATGTTAAAAACTTAAACCCTATAGTGATAAGAAAATCAATGTGATATTGGTTAAGTGTTTGGTAGCTATTGGCCTTGAAGTAGTATTTTAAAAATACTATAAATTCCTATTTGAATTGGAATTGGTTTTAAGACAGGAAATGATTTTAAATCCGAAAATGGATTTTAGAAAATTTTGTTTTAAAGGATTTAATTTATATTTTACTCTAACCCTTTTTCTGTCTTTTCTAAGTTAATTATTTTAAGATTATTTATATTATTTTAAGATTATTTATATCGTTTTAAGATTATTTATAGTTAATATTCTTTTTAAGATTTTTTATTTACATTTAATGTTGTTTAAAAGTTATTTACCAATATTTTAATATTTTGAAAAGTTAATTATTTAAAAAAAGTAAATATGGCTTGATATTAATAATAACGATTTATTCATAATGTTTGGAAATTAATTATTACTATTTATAATAATGGTAATGAAACGACCCAACTTTCTACTACTAGAAAGTTGCATCATCTTAAAGAAAGAATGGGGTGAGAAATAGAAAAGATAAAGAAGAAAGCAAAAAACAACATCAGAATCTCAACAGCGGAACGAATGAAATATAATATATCACATAAGAGATTACATATTATCATATACATCAGAGTTACACAGATAATACAACACATACTAGACAGATATAAACACCTGTCTAGTTAATACAACTCGATACAACTCAAATACAACACAGATACACCACAGAGATACCAACACAGCGGAACACTATATATATATATATATATATATATCTACAACGCTGAAGCCTCCTGCTCCATTGCTCCTCCACAATTCGTCAAAGCAAACCTGAGTCCCTTGGCTACCCGTAAAAATTTGGGTACCCGAGAGTTTAGGGAAAACAGAAATAAACTCCGGGTCAGACATGGGTCTGGTATGAGTAACAGGTTTAAGTTGCTTAACTTTTAAAATCTTTTGAAAACAAAAGGTATCACGTAAGACTTCCCACACATAAACATGGAAAAGTTTTTCCCTTACGCTAACCAAAACTTTGATAGGAAATTCAGTGATATTATAATAGGTCTAGGGTTTTCAAGTAAATAAGAAATAGCTGAAATTATTACATGATTAAATTCCAGCATACTAGCCAACAAGTGGGTAATACAATCAAATCCGATGGCACTTATTGGAGATTGGATTCCATACAATGGCAGGGCTACCGGGGTACCGCCCGTCACAGTACCTGGCCTAGATCAGCGTACCGAGGACCCACCCTAAGTCCCTGCAACACAAGGTCGGAACCATCCCTTACTGGACAGTCCCGAACGAAACAACCCCAGCAGTTGTCGCGAATCAACTGCCCACTAAGCCGAATATAAATGGACATCTAGACAGGGGAAAATCTCGCTCTCAAGTGGGTGCGACCCACGAAGCCTTGCTGCACCTCCCCTGTTTTATCCATTCCCGGTTGATGAGGCTTGAGGCTACGATTACCTTTAGAGAACACATCTCTTAGAATGCTCATCGTCCACCTGACAATGTTCTGAAAGCATTCAATCCATACAAGTTCGTTCCGGGTTCGAACGAATCCGAAGGCATTATCTCGTTACACTCATTTTGGAATCACCCTCAGAGTTAACGACGATAACCCTTGCACTCTGAATCTTCATCTTCACTTGAGATTCACGACCTATCGTTAATTTGGATCGATGTGGTTTTCGGATATCCAAATCTGGAAACCCGATCCCGGTCTCATCGAAATCCAAAACATATCTTTTAAGGCCAAGTTGTTTTAAAGTTAAAACAATTCATTTCATTATCTATATACACACAGATAGATAATTCACAATATCATAATAAATAGATAATCTAAATTATCCATACACTTCAACCAGAGCAACCATATCATACAGCATTACTTATCTCATATCTGAGATTTCAAACCATTCAAGGAAATCAATATCATTCATTAATACATAAGCAAGGATTAATAATCACACCATTTATAATTAATTTAAAATGAATTAAATTAATTACTACATCTCTAATTAATTTAAAGTAAATTAAATTAATTACTTCCTCATTATAAATCTTGCTTACATAACCATTAATTAATTACAAATCAATTAATTAGTCATTCTCAAATTCCTTTCTTAATTAATCATCTTTGATTAACTTACCTTTAATTACATTCAAGTAATTATTCTTTAATTAATTTCACAAATTAATTGTAACGACCCAGAATTTTTGATAATTAAAATTCGAATATTTAATTGATTTTAAATATTAATAAATGAATTTAATAAGTCGAATAATTTATTTAAAGGATATTGGATTTAATTTGGTCAATTAAATCGATAATTTGATGATTGAAATTCCAAAGATAATTGAAAATCGAGTTTAATATGATTGAATATGATTTGTAAAATTTTATTTAATCATACTGGAGTTATAGAAAGGTTATAGAACTTTTAAAATTGAATTTGGAGTTAATCTGTGAAAATTGAATATTTTAATATTTAATTATCGACTGAATATTAGCCAATTTTCGAACAGTCTCGGAATTGGACGAAACCAGTTCCATTGGGTCCGTAATATCGAGTTATTATCGGATTTCAAATTTCGTAGCATTCGGAGTTGTTCTGTGTTCACACGACACCTAAACGCATTGGAATTTAATCAAATTCAAATTAAATTTAAATTTAAATTTTTTGTCAAAGACAGCACGTTCCTCTCCTTAAAACCCGTCCCTTGTTTCAGCCTAAAATCATGCTCCTTCAATTGTTAAAATCACATCTGTTCCCTCTTCCCCTCTCCCTCATTCCTCAGTTCCAAATCAAATGAAAAACTCTTCGTTCCCATTCAAATTATAACTGCCGACCTTTCTCTTCTGCTTTATCTAATCGAAACCCCATCGAAAGGAAAAAAAAATATAACCGAAATTAAATCGCGAGCTCGTCGCACTCCTCTTCAGTTGAAATCGACTTCACTTTGGTTCGCGGTGAAGTTAGGGTCTCTTCGTTTCATAAGAGATAAGCGATTATAGCTAGTCTTCAGTTCGACAAAGCAGGGAGGCGGTGATCAATGATTTGGGGATTGCGATTGTCAGGGGGACGCTCGCGAGCATGGAAATGAAGGCACAGCTTTGGTTCGTCTTCTCGAGGCCACGGTCGAGACTAGGGCAAGAGGCACGCGCGTTGTGCTGGGGGATGTCGAGAGTTAGGGGTAGTTGCGGCATCAGGCGATGACGATTTGGGGCTCGAAGACAGTTGGAGGTTCGCGATGGTGAATGTCAGAGGGATGCGCGCGTACTGAGGTAATGGTTGTCGTGGGTTAAGTGCAGATCGACTTCTGCGATCTGGGAGAGTCATCGGCAACGATTCAAGCAGGATGGAGTTTGTTTTGTGGTAAGAAATTTGCAGTATTGATTTAATTTAATTAAATGGATATATATATACATCCACAAAACATATTATAAATTTAGACAGTAAATTTTAGATGTGTTTAATCCTAATTTAACTATATATATATATATATATATATTTATAGGGAGTAGGAAAATTATTTTTTTAAAATTAAGTTTGAAAAGAAAACATTTGTTTAAATTTAAATTGTTAGTAAATTTAATTTGTCAAATGGTTAGAAAATTAAATTTATTAAAGGAGATGTAGTTTTTAAATTTAATGTTTTGTTAAATAAATTTTTAAAGGGGAAATTGGTTAATTAAAACTATCAAAACGGAAATCGATTTATTTAATTGGTTCGAATATTAATAAATTTGTATAATTATTTATACAAGGTATAAATCAAGATAATTGGGTCGAGATTGGATTGGATTGCAACATTTAAAAAAGCTAAGGTGAGATCTTCTCACTCAAAAATTTGAAAAGTGGAATTTTCAGTTATTTATTGATTGATTTGATTGCTATTGGATGTGATATTAGATATAGTAGGATATATCTATATATATATAGCAATATATACATATTGGCATATGTATATATTGGATTGATGATTTCCCGCCTCGTATAGCGGATGAGACCCTATTGCGCCGTTAGTAAGCGGATTATTTTTATAAAACCCATATACCGCGATAATTCTGTACTGGAGCGGAATTGGTATTGTGCTAACATCTTTGGATGCAGGGAAACAGGTTGGAGGGATCCAACTGGATTCCTCAACTGTATTTACTTATTTACAGATATTGATATATATTCTGTTATCATATTGATATATGATATTGACTGTTGTGATGGACTAATTGGTGTTGTTGCATCATCGGATTCGGTTTTGAAATGTAAAAATAACGACTTTTACTTTAAAAGGGTTTTTAAAGTGATTTTTTGAAAATATACGTTTATGGAATTTTTGAATCGATTTATAAACGTAAAATTTTAAAGTTATAAAAGTTATAATTTTTAGTGAAATATAACCGAAGTGTCGTTTTTGAAATAAAAGTCGATTTATTTATAAAATGGTTTAAGTTGGGATTTTTGAATAACTATAAACGACTTGTATAGAAAGATTTATAAAATCGATATTTTATAAATCAAAATATTGGACTTATAAAACGAATTTTATAAGTGTTAAAAAAGAAGTATAAATGGATTTCATAAGTGAATGAAATTAATAGATTTACATTGTGAAGTTAAAAATGAATGAAGTTGTAGAATAAAGGATTTATAAGTAATTTAGATTTTTGCCTTTAAATGGAATGTTGATTGAATTTGTTCATAAATGATTCTTTTTAAAGTTGAAATCGTTATAAAGTACAAATGCGATTTATAAACATTGTTTATAAATCCGAAATCACTTATTTTTATAAGTGAATTATAGAAGTTAATAAAATGAGATTTATAAACCGGAGTTGTTATAGAAAATAGAAATAGAATTTATAAACGTTGTTTTATAAATTCGAAAATCAATCAAATTTGATGAATTGAATATAGAAGGTTATTAAGGGAATTTTATCCACGATTTTGGATAGTGGATAAATTCTTGAAATAAATGTGTAGAAAAGATTTAAATGTGGTTAGTGAAGTATATTCACGATTTTGGACAGTGAATATATTTTTAAGTAAAATGGATATGGTTTTGGGAAAGTGATATTTGAAATGAAGTTAATTGTTTTAAAGATGTTTTTAAAATGTGAGAAATATCGAAACCATAGATTTCAACATTTTATTGCTGAAATAGACGGTTTCGAAAAATAAGGAAATGGTGGACTATAACACTATTGTTATAGTAAATGATTTCCGCAAGGAAATATTTTTATCTAGTATTGGGATTTTTATATATATATCAATCTTAATTCCGAATCCCTATACTAGTGATTTTGAGTCGTCGTAACGATGTTTTACGTAACATTCGTTTTGACTCAAATAAATGTTGTTAAAATAAATGATTTCCTTAAAGAATGAAATATGTACTTAATATTGATTTAAGTATGTCGAATATTTTCAAGTGTTGAAAATAAAATAGATTTGTGAACTACTTATTATTAAATAAGTATGGAATTGCTTTTCCAATATGAAATGAACGTTTTGAGATTTATCTTTGTAAAGATAAATCGAAATTGAATATTTGAAATCGATTTGAAAATCGTATATCAGTAGATATTTTGAAAATATAAATTCAATATGGAATTTATAAAAGAAAGGGAAACTGTTTAGAAAAATAAATATTGATTTATTTTTGAAGTGTGGGAATTTTATATCTAGTAAAAGATATTTTGGAAGATGAAATAATTTGGAAAATTATTTGGAATCTGATGATGTTGCGCATCTTTATTGATAGTTAAATAACCGACTATCAATAATTACCTTTAGATAGGTATTTGTTGTGAATTGGATGAATTTGAATGCCACACTTATTTTTGAATAATCGCTCACTATTCGGGTTAGCCGGGAAAGGACCATGGGGTCGTATAACCCATTCCGAATATGTGATACGTCGTTATGAATCGCATTTGAAGACCGGTGTTGAAGACCGGATATTTTTGAAAACGGAAGGATTACCATCGAGTTACTCTACATCGGCTGATCTCCGATTTAGAGATTTTATCACCCTTAGTGACGGGAAGTCCGGACGTGATTAGAAAATTATCCGGATGTGCAAGGGCTTCGTGAGAAGTGCCTTCGGTTCTGTTCGATCCCGGAACAGACTTGTATGGATTGTGTGTCTGACGTTACAATTTGAGATATAAAGATGATTTCTTTCAAATACATTTCTGTTGGTGGCGGAGAATTTATTCTCTTAGCTTAACACCCTTCTCTGAGACGTACGAGCTCAGAGGTTATGTAGTTGAAATTCATCAGCGATATATCCCAATTTGGTAACGTGGCATACTAAGTGTTGCTGTGAAATGATCAGTGTTTGATCATTTGTGATATGATCATTTGTTTGATCTTATATCTTTGTGATCATAGGTTGATCATTTGTTTGACCCGAAGCATGGCTTTGTAGAAAGCGTAGCTTTGTGGACGAGACTTCGTCGAGCCTCACACCCCGGAAATGGTCAAAACAGGAAGGATGCAGCAAGGTTCTAGGGAGTAGCGCCCCTTAGTGTATGTCATTCCTTCTGGATAGAGGTGGTATCATGGTATGGAGCCCAGATACTTAACCTATGTGGTTGCTGCATTTTTACTATGTGGTTTGTTGGAAATCGGGGATCCTCGGGAAGATCGGTTACGATCGGGGGATGGCATACGTGTGTCAGTAGTTACCTATTTTTGCAGAGGTAACCCGGCCTTGTGTTGGCAGAGATCCGGTTAGGTTCTCGGGTCGTCTATTCCAGGGACGTACCCATCGTGGAAAAGGAAGTTCCTTAGCCTGACCATTTGTTAGAAATCCAAAGAAACAATACGTGACTTGTACGGTTTTAGTTGTATTACCTGCTATGGAATGTGGCAGTAACCTGCTATTGAACATAGTAGCTATAGTAGGCATAAGTGCGGAATGCCTATGCTGGCTAAGATTAATATTATACTTTCGAAATGTTTTCTACACTATGCACTAATAATAATATCAAAAATGATTTGATTTTGCGTAGTAAGCATCTTTGACTATCATAAGAAGAAATCTCCTCCAATTCTGCGTTTGCATTGTGTGTGTGGCGGGAGGTCTTATGGTAGTTTCATTTTCCAAAAGCATTTCGAATTGACTTTGAAAATTATCCCGTTTTTTTGTTTTTAAAGAATAACTGTTTTACGATCTCACACCAGTCACCATGACTGACTCGGAGTTTATTGTTCCCTTCTAAACTCTGGGTGCCCACCAATTTCCACACGGGCAGCCTAGAGTTATGTTATCAGGATATTCTGGATATTCTGGAGCTTTGGAGATAAGCTAAATGACGAGACGTAGTATTTGTATCTGATAGTATTTATTCCGCTGTGTATTCTGTATGAGGACAAGTTTATATAACTGTCCATTGTTGTATTGAGTTGTATATTGACTCTGATTGATGTATGTATAAACCGATATAGTTCTTTGTTTTAAAAGACTAGTGATTTTCTATTATATATTGTTCCGCTGCGATATGTGAGATTCTGATATTGTTTTGTTTTCTGTTCTGATGTTGTTCTGTTGTTCTTCTTCTATCTTTCTTCTCTTTTTCTTCTATCTTCTTCTTCTTCTACTTTTTCTTTTTCTTAAAACCCTCACTATTGGAGTTTTCGGCACTCGATTGCTCGGCAGTCGATAAAGTGAGTATCGATGTCGAATTTTCGAAAGTCGAAAATTTTGGTACGTGACATTAATTATACTTAACCAAGTACAGTAATTAATCTTTAATCACTTCATTTATTAATTAACTATAATTAATTACATTAATCCTTAATTAATTACATTAATCCTTAATTAATTACATTAATTAATTACTCAAATCACTTATTACTGATTAACTAGCTTTAATGAATCAATCCTTAATTACATCATTAATAATATAAATTAATGATCCCTAATTACATTTTAATTAACTATTCTATTTAAATCAATTACATTGAGTTATAAATCTTTACTTAACCATAATTATTAATCATCCTTGATTAATCCCATTCAGTAATTAACTACCCTTAATTACTTCACTTAATAAATTAATTACTCCTTAATTAATTTTCTAAATTAATCCCTTGATTAATTTCACAAAGTAATTTAATCCAAATTACTATCATACTCAAATCATCTTCAATCAATTACATATAGTAATTATCATTAATTAATTCATTAAGTAATTACACTTTATTAATTACATTTAAGTAATTATAATTATCAAATCATCCAATGATTTATTTAAATTAATTAAACTAAATTAATTAACTTAAACAAATCCTATTAAACCCAATAATTCCTTAATTACTTCCATTAAGTAATTACACTTAAACATTTTCACAAATGTTTATCTTTAATTAATTTATCTAATTAATTATTAAAATTAACCACATTAATATACTAATTATTAAATAGTCTTAAGTTAATGACCTTCATTAACTATTTACAATTCTTAATTTCTTTTCTTAAGAAATTAAACTTAATTAATCAATATTAATTACAATTTAATTTATCCTTAACAACCTATTAATTAACCACTAATTATTTAATTAATTTAAGTTTTTAACTGTAACTTAATTAACCTTTAATTACTGATTAATTAACATTTAATCATTAATACAAAATCTAATCTTATCAAATTAATGATCTTTAACTCCAAATTAATTTTTCCTAATTAATAATTAACTTAAACCTTAATTAATTGGTTTAATCTCATAATTACTTAATTAATCCAGTTATTAATTAAATTTATTAATCCATTTTAATTGACTTAATAATTTAATGAATCCAAATCATTAAATTCTAATTCAAAGATTTTAAACTAAATTCCTTTTAAATTTTCAAACCATTAATGTATACTTTAACTTTTGAAGTTATTTACCTCATTTAAAGTTATAAACTTTAGTCCATTTTCAAAACCTAAGATTCAAATTCAATTTGAATTCAGTTTTAAAATTCTGATTTAAACTTGGTTTTAAAGTCTGTTTCAGATTTTTATATTAAATTTAGAAATCTGAAAACCGCCAGGCTTGTTTTTAAATCCTGAAAACCCTCTTTTAAATATTTTTAAACTTTTATTTCATTCCAGATTAGGATTCAAAAATAAATTTGAATCCACACTTCAAACTAGATTTAACTTGTAGAAATCCACTACATAAATTAATTTCATTTGAATTATTTAAACTCAAATCACTATCAAGTTTGTTTTTTTTACAAAAGCCTGGAACCACCATATACTCGAATCGAACAAAAATTCTTCGAGTCATTTCCTTTCTGCTTCGAGTAAATCACTAGAAAAACTCGAGTAAAAACCCGAGTGCACTCTCCTTTGTCAAACCCAGTTCACCAGATCTCAAAAGTGCACGGTGCATATGCACTGTGGCTCTAGTCATCTCCGACCACCCTCCAGGCCATCCCCACATCAATGACCACCCACTCACTCGATCACGACCATCGGAATAACAGTTCAACTCGAAAGTTAAATTCGAACAGTCGAACCCAAACTGGAACTATCATCGAAACCAGAAACAATGCCTCGTCAATTCATCTCCGACCATCAGAGCACCAGCGACTCCGGCCAAACCTTCGCCTACATCCCCTCTTCCAATTCCCAAAACCCTACGACACTCGATGCACCAGAGGAATCGAGAAGCATAAAAACTCCGACCACCAGAAAACTAGGTCTAGAAACTAAAATGAGCAACCACTGTCGCCACCTATCTCTAACCATCCACCTGCCATTTTTGCCTAACTCTCCAGACCTTCCACTACTATCAGAGAGAAACTCAACCTCTCCAATCACTAGGATCACCAGTGATTCCCAAAAACTCAAATTCTGGTCAACCTAGAAATGCACTTTCAAACCCTTACTAAAAAATGTGATTTTTGTTTTAAAAATCAGTATTTGGTATAAAGATTCAGTTTATATTACTGAATTGTTAAATTAACATGTTTGAATTTTTGACAAAACTCAAGTATTACTGTCTTTTTGGATTTCCAGAACCATTTCACTTTTATATAACTTTATTAAAAAATTTAAACCTACTCTAGGATCGAACAAACAAATTTTGTTTAATACTTAAATCCAAACATAGATTGGATCAAGAGATACTGGTTTTTGAATAAGTCTTTAGCTTGAAAACTAGTAACAGAGGTGATACAGGGAAATAAGCATATACACATATCAACACATCCATATATATGCAGAGATTTACCATACAAATATATTCACAAACAAAACAAACATTCCAGAACTTGACATGCAACCAAGATCAAATCAAAGCTTTCAAAAGTGTGATGTTACTCACTTATATATACTTATAACAGAGATTACCAAGCAACCATACTCATATATTTAAAATTTGTTAAAAGTGGTGTTACTCACCAGATTTATAAAGGAAGAACAGAGCCCCTTTTATTTTGAAAACTGGTAATGCTTTTGAAAGTTGCAACTGGAACTTGTTAAATCTCCATGTTTTGTTGAGTAGAACTGAAGCTTTAGTTTGTAAATGTCTTTGAAAATTTTAAAATGGAAAATGCTAAGTTTCTTTTTGGTAAACGAAATGAAATGAAAAAGAAAGAGGAGATTGATAAATAGAAAGATGTTTACAGGGTATTGTTTACTTACTGGTACAAAAATATTCAGAGATATTTCTATAGAGGGGGCTGAAATGAGATATATAATGTACTAAAGATACAAACATTTAATGCTTATGTCCTTATGTCTTCAAACTTATCTTTTACTTTACATTTCGTATGGTACTTATATCTTTGTATATATATTATGTGTACATACTATTTTTAATACTCCCTGTACAAGCATGAAGATATGTTTCCCTTTATACTTTGTTTCATTTTATTTCCTATGTCTTACAGCCTTGAAATGTATTTTCCAGAATTTCAAATGTGTTTACTTATGTTTTGTTTTAGTGTTATGACTTGAAATATAAGTAGGTTTCTACGTCTAACAAGATGAAAGAATTTATCCAATGTATTTTACTTAATATATATCTATTTCTACTACTAACTTAAATACTAAATTTTATTTCTAACATAGGTGTTTATTTTTATGAATTACTCTTTAGGGAAAATAAAATAAAGCTATGTGCATATATATGTACAAATCAAAGCTTATATAATATCTTTAAAAAAAATCCAAAACATTTTAAATATTTACCCTTTTTAATTTCAAGGCTTTTAAATTCAAATAAATTCAAAAATCCAATTTTAAAATCAAGTCATGTATATATACATATATAATTACATATTAAATTTGAAAATAACACTTCTATTTAGAAATCTATTTATATTTATATATAAACCAAAATATTAATAATGTTATTTGAAAATAACAATTTGTCAAATTTAAATAATTGATAACAGAGATTATAACTTCCTATTATTATTAAATGGGTTAATGTATCATATTTATTAAACAATATTTTAAAACAAACCTTTTATTAAATTTTAAACTTAGGCTAAGATATAATTAAATCAATTAACATTTACCTTAAATATTTTAAAACCATATAGTTATTTATTTAATAGCTTAATATTAAATTAAAATCAAATTTTCAAATTATCAAAAATATTAGAATTATAAAATATGCCTTATTAATTAAATTTACAACAAAGCTCACCTATTTACAATATATATAAATTTATATACATTATAAATAGGAAACAATTTATTTAGCTTTTAAAAGATAAATTCTCAATTTAAATGTTTATTAAAAGAAGAATTATTAAATCAATTCATATTTTATTAACAAAAATCATCAAATCAATTTAATTTTAAATGCAGATTATTAAATTGATATTGTCAGAAATTCCGGGATGTCACATTCCTCCCCCCTTAAAAGAATTTCGTCCCCGAAATTTAAAACAAAGGTAATTTAATAATCTAATTAAAGATTTAATTTTAAAACACAAGCATATATTAATCATATGCTAACAACCATAGCAACCAACTCATCCAATCAAACAAATCTAACTATCCAGACAAAATCAGGATAGGACTATCTGGAGTTTCCCAAGTATAAACACCGGGACACTCACTCTACAGAATCCAAACAAAACTATACTACTAAGCTACAGAGCTCCTACTCCTCTAGATCTACAAAACTAGACAGGATATCGGACTACAGACAAGTCTGACTCAATAACCAAACCCTCTAGAACTGCTGGTTCCTAAACCAGAGATAGGTCTTACACGTACTCCCTCGGAGATACGTGAAACACATCGAATCCCAGTTATCCAAACTGACAATCACTCCAGAAGATCAAACACTTAACCTCACCAATACCTAGAGAAAATCCAAGATACCTCGGAGCTAGCTTCCCAAATCTTACCAAACTTAAAGCTCCTTTGATTGGAGAAAACTTATCCAAAATCAAATTCCCGACTTCGAAATCCAAATTTCTCCGTCTCTTATCCACAAAACTCATCTAACTATCCAGGGCTGCCTACATCTCTACTGATCAGTTCAACCTTCGCTGATGCCTTAAAACAACTCAGACCAAACAATCAAGAACACAGCCTCTACTATCATCAGTAGAAAACAACTTCTCCTATCCGGAAAAGAAAAACAGATGCACTCCTAAACTGCTTCCGCTGCACAACTCTGATCTGGAGTAGATGAAAATGCTGATGATACACACAAGCACAAACTGGACAACACATCCCAGAATATGGTTCAACCGATCCATAAAAAGAAAATGCAGAAATCCCGAAAGATCTCTGACAAACCAAGAGAACACTCAACTATCGCAAATCGCTTTTGCGATCAACCCAATCCAATATCCAAAGAAAACTATTCTCTCTTTACCAATCAGAACAGCCTATGCTTATCTAGCCAATCCATCAAAGAAAATGGATCCACGCTGCTGCTTATGAACTTCACCTCTAGAAACTGCTGACAAATAACCTCCTTGCCTGGTCACAGAACAATCAGAACTGCAAATGCTGCCACTGATGCCAAAGACTTCCTAATCCAAACTCCTTGAGAAAGTCAGGCCTCAAAGCCAAACAAAACACCCAACTGAACTCAGCCTCAACACCGATGCAGACACACTTCTTTAAACTTGTTCCAGAGAAATATCTTCGGAAACATCCATAGTCACTGTGTCTCATCACACAGCTACTGATTCCTGAGGTATCAAGATACCATCACTAGCTTCTGCTCAACTGTCAGAATCCAAATTCTACTCATCTAACTGCACTTCAAAAATGGACTCTGAACCATAACAGATATCCTTCAAAGATTGGTGAAATCCTTACACCACAACAAAAATTCACTCGAGACGGTATTGGATCTACAGTCTCGGTAGATACACTTCCAAACTCAACAAACTCCAACCATTGGTAGTCATGCTACACACACCACTACCCTATCTACCTTTATAACTTATATCGGAAAACCCGAATTGGTAACCCAACAAATGGGTAGAAATAAATAAATATATATATATCAAATTTACAAATACGTTCTCTCAAGATAGATACCACTCCAGAGCTTAGGTATTCGCTCAACCTAATGCTCTGATACCAAGTGAAACGACCCAACTTTCTACTACCAGAAAGTTGCATCATCTTAAAGAAAGAAAGGGGTGAGAAATAGAAAAGATAAAGAAGAAAGCAGAAAACAACATCAGAATCTCAACAGCGGAACGAATGAAATATAATATATCACATAAGAGATTACATATTATCATATACATCAGAGTTACACAGATAATACAACACATACTAGACAGATATAAACACCTGTCTAGTTAATACAACTCGATACAACTCAAATACAACACAGATACAACACAGAGATACCAACACAGTGGAACACTATATATATATATATATATATCTACAACGCTGAAGCCTCTTGCTCCATTGCTCCTCCACAATTCGTCAAAGCAAACCTGAGTCCCTTGGCTACCCGTAAAAATTTGGGTACCCGAGAGTTTAGGGAAAACAGAAATAAACTCCGGGTCAGACATGGGTCTGGTATGAGTAACAGGTTTAAGTTGCTTAACTTTTAAAATCTTTTGAAAACAAAAGGTATCACGTAAGACTTCCCACACATAAACATGGAAAAGTTTTTCCCTTACGCTAACCAAAACTTTGATAGGAAATTCAGTGATATTATAATAGGTCTAGGGTTTTCAAGTAAATAAGAAATAGCTGAAATTGTTACATGATTAAATTCCAGCATACTAGCCAACAAGTGGGTAATACAATCAAATCCGATGGCACTTATTGGAGATTGGATTCCATACAATGGCAGGGCTACCGGGGTACCGCCCGTCACAGTACCTGGCCTAGATCAGCGTACCGAGGACCCACCCTAAGTCCCTGCAACACAAGGCCGGAACCATCCCTTACTGGACAGTCCCGAACGAAACAACCTCAGTAGTTGTCGCAAATCAACTGCCCACTAAGCCGAATATAAAGGGACATCTAGACAGGGGGAAATCTCGCTCTCAAGTGTGTGCGACCCACGAAGCCTTGCTGCACCTCCCCTGTTTTAGCCATTCCCGGTTGATGAGGCTTGAGGTTACGATTACCTTTAGAGAACACATCTCTTAGAATGCTCATCGTCCACCTGACGATGTTCTGAAAGCATTCAATCCATACAAGTTCCTTCCGGGTTCGAACGAATCCGAAGGCATTATCTCATTACACTCATTTTGGAATCACCCTCAGAGTTAACGACGATAACCCTTGCACTTTGAATCTTCATCTTCACTTGAGATTCACGACCTATCGTTAATTTGGATCGATGTGGTTTTCGGATATCCAAATCTGGAAACCCGATCCCGGTCTCATCGAAATCCAAAACGTATCTTTTAATTGTTTTAAAGTTAAAACAATTCATTTCATTATCTATATACACACAGATTGATAATTCACAATATCACAGATAGATAATTCACAATATCATCATAAATAGATAATCTACATTATCCATACACTTCAACCAGAGCAACCATATCATACAGCATTACTTATCTCATATCTGAGATTTCAAACCATTCAAGGAAATCAATATCATTCATTAATACATAAGCAAGGATTAATAATCACACCGTTTATAATTAATTTAAAATGAATTAAATTAATTACTGCATCTCTAATTAATTTAAAGTAAATTAATTACTTCCTCATTATAAATCTTGCTTACATAACCATTAATTAATTACAAATCAATTAATTAGTCATTCTCAAATTCCCTTCTTAATTAATCATCTTTGATTAACTGACCTTTAATTACATTCAAGTAATTATTCTTTAATTAATTTCACAAATTAATTATACTTAACCAAATACAGTAATTAATCTTTAATTACTTCATTTATTAATTAACTATAATTAATTACATTAATCCTTAATTAATTACATTAATTAATTACTCAAATCACTTATTACTGATTAACTAGCTTTAATGAATCAATCCTTAATTACATCATTAATTATATAAATTAATGATCCCTAATTACATTTTAATTAACTATTCTATTTAAATCAATTACATTGAGTTATAAATCTTTACTTAACCATAATTATTAATCATCCTTGATTAATCCCATTCAGTAATTAACTACCCTTAATTACTTCACTTAATAAATTAATTACTCCTTAATTAATTTTCTAAATTAATCCCTTGATTAATTTCACAAAGTAATTTAATCCAAATTACTATCATACTCAAATCATCTTCAATCAATTACATATAGTAATTATCATTAATTACTTCATTAAGTAATTACACTTTATTAATTACATTTAAGTAATTATAATTATCAAATCATCTAATGATTTATTTAAATTAATTAAACTAAATTAATTAACTTAAACAAATCCTATTAAACCCAATAATTCTTTAATTACTTCCATTAAGTAATTACACTTAAACATTTTCACAAATGTTTATCTTTAATTAATTTATCTAATTAATTATTAAAATTAACCACATTAATATACTAATTATTAAATAGTCTTAAGTTAATGACCTTCATTAACTATTTACAATTCTTAATTTCTTTTCTTAAGAAATTAAACTTAATTAATCAATATTAATTACAATTTAATTTATCCTTAACAACCTATTAATTAACCACTAATTATTTAATTAATTTAAGTTTTTAACTGTAACTTAATTAACCTTTAATTACTGATTAATTAACATTTAATCATTAATTCAAAATCTAATCTTATCAAATTAATGATCTTTAACTCCAAATTAATTTTTCCTAATTAATAATTAACTTAAACCTTAATTAATTAGTTTAATCTCATAATTACTTAATTAATCCAGTTATTAATTAAATTTATTAATCCATTTTAATTGACTTAATAATTTAATGAATCCAAATCATTAAATTCTAATTCAAAAATTTTAAACTAAATTCCTTTTAAATTTTCAAACCATTAATGTATACTTTAACTTTTGAAGTTATTTACCTCATTTAAAGTTATAAACTTTAGTCCATTTTCAAAACCTAAGATTCAAATTCAATTTGAATTCAGTTTTAAAATTCTGATTTAAACTTGGTTTTAAAGTCTGTTTCAGATTTTTATATTAAATTTAAAAATCTGAAAACTGCCAGGCTTGTTTTTAAATCCCGAAAACCCTCTTTTAAATATTTTTAAACTTTTATTTCATTCCAGATTAGGATTCAAAAATAAATTTGAATCCACACTTCAAACTAGATTTAACTTGTAGAAATCCACTACATAAATTAATTTCATTTGAATTATTTAAACTCAAATCACTGTCAGGTTTGTTTTTTTTTTACAAAAGCCTGGAACCACATATACTCGAATCGAACAAAAATTCTTCGAGTCATTTCCTTTCTGCTTCGAGTAAATCACTAGAAAAACTCGAGTAAAAACCCGAGTGCACTCTCCTCTGTCAAACCCAGTTCACCAGATCTCAAAAGTGCACGGTGCACATGCACCGTGGCTCTGGTCATCTTCGACCACCCTCCAGGCCATCCCCATATCAACGACCACCCACTCACTCGATCACGACCATCGGAATAACAGTTCAACTCGAAAGTCAAATTCGAGCAGTCGAACCGAAACTGGAACTATCATCGAAACCTGGAACAACACCTCGTCAATTCATCTCCGACCATCAGAGCACCAGCGACTCCGGCCAAACCTTCGCCTACATCCCCTCTTCCAATTCCCAAAACCCTACGACACTCGATGCACCAGAGGAATCGAGAAGCATAAAAACTCCGACCACCAGAAAACTGGGTCTAGAAACTAAAATGAGCAACCACTGTCGCCACCTATCTCTAACCATCCACCTGCCATTTTTGCCTAACTCTCCAGACCTTCCACTACTATCAGAGAGAAACTCAACCTCTCCAATCACTGGGATCACCAATGATTCCCAAAAACTCAAATTCTGGTCAACCCAGAAATGCACTTTCAAACCCTTACTAAAAAATGTGATTTTTGTTTTAAAAATCAGTATTTGGTATAAAGATTCAGTTTATATTACTGAATTGTTAAATTAACATGTTTGAATTTTTGACAAAACTCAAGTATTACTGTCTTTTTGGATTTCCAGAACCATTTCACTTTTATATAACTTTATTAAAAATTTTAAACCTACTCTAGGATCAAACAAACAAATTTTGTTTAATACTTAAATCCAAACATAGATTGGATCAAGAGATACTGGTTTTTGAATAAGTCTTTAGCTTGAAAACTAGTAACAGAGGTGATACAGGGAAATAAGCATATACACATATCAACACATCCATATATATGCAGAGATTTACCATACAAATATATTCACAAACAAAACAAACATTCCAGAACTTGACATGCAACCAAGATCAAATCAAAGCTTTCAAAAGTGTGATGTTACTCACTTATATATACTTATAACAGAGATTACCAAGCAACCATACTCATATATTTAAAATTTGTTAAAAGTGGTGTTACTCACCAGATTTATAAAGGAAGAACAGAGCCCCTTTTATTTTGAAAACAGCTTTGTATTTTGAAAACTGGTAATGCTTTTGAAAGTTGCAACTGGAACTTGTTAAATCTCCATGTTTTGTTGAGTAGAACTGAAACTTTAGTTTGTAAATGTCTTTGAAAACTTTAAAATGGAAAATGCTAAGTTTCTTTTTGGTAAACAAAATGAAATGAAAAAGAAAGAGGAGATTGATAAATAGAAAGATGTTTACAGGGTATTGTTTACTTACTGGTACAAAAATATTCAGAGATATTTCTATAGAGGGGGCTGAAATGAGATATATAACGTACTAAATATACAAACATTTAATGCTTATGTCCTTATGTCTTCAAACTTATCTCTTACTTTACATTTCGTATGGTACTTATATCTTTGTATATATATTATGTGTACATACTCATTTAATACTCCATGTACAAGCATGAAGATATGTTTCCCTTTATACTTTGTTTCATTTTATTTCCTATGTCTTACAGCCTTGAAATGTATTTTTCAGAATTTCAAATGTGTTTACTTATGTTTTGTTTTAGTGTTATGACTTGAAATATAAGTAGGTTTCTACGTCTAACAAGATGAAAGAATTTATCCAATGTATTTTACTTAATATATATCTATTTCTACTACTAACTTAAATACTAAATTTTATTTCTAACATAGGTGTTTATTTTTATGAATTACTCTTTAGGGAAAATAAAATAAAGCTATGTGCATATATATGTACAAATCAAAGCTTATACAATATCTTTAAAAAAAATCCAAAACATTTTAAATATTTACCCTTTTTAATTTCAAGGCTTTTGAATTCAAATAAATTCAAAAATCCAATTTTAAAATCAAGTCATGTATATATACATATATAATTACATATTAAATTTGAAAGAGATTTTATCTAATAAAAAGAATTTATAAATAGAAAGAGATTTTGGAATTGGGAAAAAGAGTTTGGGTTTTACTGATTTCTGAAAGGAGATTTATAAATGGGTTTTAGAGATCAAAAAGGGAAGTTTTATAAATGATTTGAGATTTATAAAAAGTGTTTTTCTTAATTAAACTTGGAAAATTATAACGAAGCTTTATAAATAAATTTTGAGATATATATGGCTAAAGAGATTTTGGAAAGAAATGGTTGATTTTTCATGGCGTAATTCGAGGGGCAGGGATTGCATACATTTTACTATGGATTCGTTGGGATAGCGGCGTAACCATTGAGTAGACTGCGATCCATGATTGATATGGAACGGTGCTTTCCATATCAATTTTTAAACAATTTCAAGTATTTTTGAAAGAAATGGTTTGTGAATATACTAATACCGGTGAGATAAGTATATGAATATTTTAATAAATATTTGAAAGATGATTAAAAGTTAGTGGAAGATTAATCTAAGAGGCTTAGTGATTTCCATGAGAAATGAAATCTTTTTTTGAATGCTTGTTCATTTGATAGTTAAATAACTGACTATCAAATCTTGGCCTAAATATGTAATTCTTATTAATTTTGGTGGTACGGAAATATTCCCTACTTAACACCAAAGGATTTTAACTCTAGGAATATCTAGGAGAAACCCGAGAATTATATGGTACACTTACCATCGGTGGTGCTATACTGTACGTATAAACTCATTTTGTTCATCTAGGACAAATGATGAAGAGATCCGTCCACTTAAACGGTAAGGGCGTGATCCCCATTCTTATGCTTTGTCTGATTATTTCCTAAAGAACTGACATTGAGAATTTTGAAAAATCGACGATTGGTTTTTAGAGCGCCATGGAAGCGGAAGAGTGTACTCGTAAGAGATGACTCAAAAACCGTAACCACTTCGAAACCATACACGGTTCTATAGAGGAGTTTCGTGATATATTGAGATGTTGGAATTCATGTCTAGTTCCGAGACCCATTGGGGTATGGGAATCCATGTGGGATTCTACGATCTATTTTGATGGCGGTGTGTGAGCTATAATGCCGAACGTAGCCTCATCAGCTGTAATGACTAAAACATGAGATAGGAGGCATGGCCAGTAGGGTTAGCAAGCCCATACGGTGTAGTCGGCTCCACCTAGACGTTACTTACAGTTTTTATGCATGCATAGAATGATGCACTCGGTCTAAACGAGACCAGCTATGTTATTCCTATGGTCCATCACTAGGGATGTGTGCTGCTTCAGAAGGATATCTCTGATCCTTGTACAGGAGGACCGTTCTCGAAGTACTCAGGGCACCTTATGGAAATCCTACACAATTAGCGAATGCACCTTATCGGTTTTTGATTATATACATAGTATTGTTGTGATGTACACTCACGAGCATCACGCTACTTGATTATTATTATTTTCACCCTTAGATATTATTATAATATCATTGGATTTTCTAATATAAAGGTTTTGGTTATCGTAAGGTAAAAACCCGTCCATATTTATGTGCAGCGTGGTCTTATGAGATACCTTTATTTTCAAAAGATTTTTGAAATATCAAATCCAACTGGGTGTGTTTTTCTTACGCTGGTTTTCCAGACCGACTCAGGTGTTATTTTATTATAATGCTTGGGTCAGATCGAGCATATTATAGGTTTAGTTTGGAGCTTCAGGAGACGAGTTGGAGGACAGAGACGTATTCGCGTTTATGGTTATTTTTCTGCTACATTCATTGTTGTATTTATTAGCAATTGTGAGGATAGGTTGTTATAACTATCCGGGCTGAAATAGGTTAGTATACTCAGATTGATTTCTGTATATATGTGTGTGTGTGTGTATATATATGTATATATATATATATTATAGTTTTGCTTTTGTGTAAAGATTTGTTGTATATTATAGATTATTCGTTCCGCTGTGACATTCTGTATTGTTCAGTGTTCTTCTTATCTTCTATCTCTTCTTTCTTCTTTCTTCTTCCTTATTTCTTTCCCCTAACAATCGGGTTTTTGGGCATTCAATTGCTCGGCACGCAATACAGTGTACGTATTATTGTCGATTTTCGAAGGTCGAAAATCCCGGTCCGTTACATATGCTTTCTACCTTGAACATACATATAATAAACATAAGTTAACAACACATACTATGTTTCATTTTCAGATAAAACTTTTACCACTTACATCTATCTTAAAAAGGAAGAGGCTTAGCAATCTACCTGAGTGACTATTTATCTCATTAACACAAAAATGTAGTACCATTCACAAATTCATAAAAGAAACTATAATTCAAAAAATATAAATCATTTATCTTAATTATGTAAGCTTATCACTTACTTTTGATCTTCCTGCAAGCATTATTACACTCAATAAAACTACCAACGATCATCGAGTCCCAATCGTCATAGCCTGCAATTTAACTTCAGCTCAATTATCAATAAATTAAAAATAATAATATTCTAAACCAATAAATATACCTAATTTCAAAAAAAAAAGAAAACAACAAAATTTCCTACCAAAAATATAAACAAAGCAATTCTATCTAAAATACGAGCCTTTAAGAAAAAATCAAAGACTTCCAAAGCAAAGAACTAATTTATAACCATATATAATATAAAATATTATGGATACACTTCGAATAAATGTATTAATCTTCGCTGCTCACCTACAATTTGTGCATCATAACGAAACATTAAGATAAACATATAAAGTAATTTATAACCCAAATACATTAGATCAGTTGAAAAGCAGATGCTCAATATTAGAATGTCAATAAATACCGACTAATATTCCTACTCAATAGGATAGATTTTCTACACAAATAGAATTTTTTTTTCAAAAACTTGACATTTTGTAAGTTGGAGTTAGTGATAATTAATGATGGGATCTAAGACCTTTACCAACATACCTCAAAAAATCGACTATTAATAGGTATTTAAAAAATTACAATAAAGAAGTATGATGATAAATAACTTTAAAGATTACCATTATTATTTTCCTCGACTAACATGGTACTATAGTTGATATGATTATGCATTAATAGGTAAATTTTTTGAATATGCAAGTACAAAATGAGGATTATGAATTAGTTAGGCTATAAAATTCATAGTATCTTACTTAATGTAACAGTCGGGATTTTCAACCCTCGAAAATCAACACTAATACGTTCACTATATTGCATCCCGAGTAATCGAATGCTGGAAAACCCAAATATTAAGTGGAAAATAAGAAGAAAGAAGGAAGGAGAAAGAAAAGAGAAAGAAAACAAACATAGTATCTCACAGCGGAACGAATAATCTATAATATACAACAAATCTTTACATAAAAGTCAAACTATAATATATGTATATACAGACATCAATTAGAGTTACTAACCTATTTCAGCCTGGACAGTTATAACAGCCCGTCCTTACAATTTGTTGATAAATACAACAACGAATACAGCAGGAAATAACCATATACGTGAATACCTCTCTGGGCCTCCAACTCGCTGCCTGAAGCTCCAAAGCTTCCAACTAAAATATGTAAATATACTCGGTCTGAGCCGAGCATTATAATAAAATAACACCCGAGTCAGTCTGGAAAACCAGTGTGAGAAAACACACCCAATTGAATTTTAAAGCTATAGAAAACCTTTGAAAATCAAGAGTATCTCGTAAGACCACGCCGCACATAAACACGAACGAGTTTTTACCTTATGATAACCAAAACTATTTCATATGAAATTCTCTAATATTACAATACTGTCTAGATACAAATACTTATTAATCATAGTCGAAATTGCTAATTAAATTCCATCATAATAGGTATACAACTAAAACCGTAAAGGCTCATATTGGAGAATGTGTTCCATACAATGACTGGCTACTAGGGTACCGACCGTCACAGTGTAACGACCCGATATTTTGGACCATTCGCATCCATTATAAGTGTATAGGTAGACACTCATGCCGGAATTGAATTGCTCAAAATACCGCGTTGTTAATTTAAATTTGGCAAAACTGAACATATACAGTAAATAAATATAATCACAGATCACAGACACAGAGTAATAAATGCAGCGGAAATAAAAGAGATAGTAGTTCATGAAGCTACTATATAAATGTATAAGTTACATCAGAGTTAAACCAGATACAACGGAAGAGTAATATGATACATCAGATACAAATCAGAATACATCACAGGAATCATCGAATACTGAAAGCAGAATAGATGGCTGGATCTTCAAGCAAAGCTCCAACTTCAAAGGTGAGCCTCGAATACTGGTACACTCAGTCTGACCCGAGCGTAAAGCAAAACACAAAACACTCGAGTCAGGATTAACATTCTTATATTTAAAAATCCAACTCAAGTGAAATAGCAATTGAAATACAAGTAACTCAAAGGATGTTTGGAATAACCATCCTTTAAGGATCCGTCAAACTATCTACTAGGTAGTAGTGTACGATAAGTAGATAATGTCTATCAGTAATATAAAAAAATCAAAATAGTGTTAAGGCGTTACCATTATCCCCCTTAACACATTTTTATTCCCAAGAGCATATACAAGACCGTAGTTTCCCCAAAACCGGAAGTCACCAGAGGGCAATCCATATACTAAAGGTACAAAACAAATTCGTAGTGGTCGCGAATAGGGATACAAGTATGACAAGGCACATGAGGCAATACCCAAGGTAGTGACACTACCGTTTGCCTGATCCGGACTGGTGAGAACGCATCGCCGCAGCGATCGCAACACCGTGAAACAACACTCCCAAAATCAAGGGTGCACCAATCGACAACAAGTAATGAGTAGTTCGAAGAAGTGTGTTCACTTGAGGTAGCTGACCTCCATTGGCCCGACACGGCTCTTGTTTTAGTCATTTCCAATTTGACACAAGTGTCAAGGCTATCCATTATCGTTCTCTTTCTTCAGTCATCACGTACACCATTCCAACCACTTCATTCTGGATCACACTCCGCGTATAGTTATTAAAGTGGTTTTCGGTTTAGATAGAGAGTATATCCATAACCGATTCCGGTCTCTTTAATAACTTTCGTAATTATTACACCGATTGGTCGTTTAATATATTTTAAAACCAAATCAATTCCAATTTTAATTAAAATTGGTAAACCAATATTTCATTTGTCTTTCTAAACCAATTTCCATAATTTACGTTTCAAAACTTCCAAATTATCATTTCAAAATCTTATAATTCAATTTCAATCTTTATTTAAAACAATTCAAATATTGATTCAAGTTCGTATATAAGTTTCATTTCGAAAACATTTAAATTAATTTAATTTAACATCCAAATCAATTTAAATTCATTTATCGATTTCATTTAATATCCGTTAACTAAATTTGTCATTCAAAACAATTTCTATTAAATTTCCAATTCATTAAATCCATTACTTAAGTTCAACTTCATTATTTCAAAACTTCACATTTAATTGAATTAGATTCGTCAAATCAATTCTTTAAATTACAAGTCTTACATTAATTTCAATAAATCACATTTATTTCTTGATAAAGAAATTCAACTTCACTTATTTACTTACTTAAATGATTTTTCAAACTTAATTAATAAAGAAACTCAATTTCAATTATTTACGAAGTAAAAATTCACTTATTCAAAAGTTCAATTTTACTTATTAAAGAATCCAATTCAATTTAATCATTAAATAATTCAATCTCATTTAATTTTTAAATAATTCAAAACTTAATTTTCATATAATTTCAAAGTTTAATAATTCCAAACTTAATTAAATTTCAAACTTGATTATTAAATCATTTCAACTTAATTCAATCATTTCTCAAATTTAACAACATTCTTCCATCAATTCCATTGTTAATATTTTGTTTCAGATTATTAAATATTAACATTTTCCTTTCATTAAAAAAAATTCAAATTTCAAACTCATTTCAAAACCATATTATTTATTCAAATAAAATCTTCGTTTATTTTTAAATCAAATTATTGACCAATCGGGTTTTATTTAATTCTCTATCCTAGGTCAAAGTTTAATTTGGGTATTTATCATTTCAACCCGATTCCAAGTCAATTCAAAATCAAAGCATAGCAAAGGGAACTTGCAGTGTGATAACTGGGATGGTGTCAAAGTAAATAAACAAGCAATAACAACAATCAATAACAATCCAATAATCAATTCAAATAATCCCGAAATAATCGTATTAATTCACATTGTTATTTGTACGAATTAATATAATTATTTCTAGAATCTACACTATCATTTCATGTAGATTAAAGATTATTACATTACGGTTTTCACTTGTCATTCAATTTCAGTTTTTACACTACAACAATTAATCCAATATACGTCGATGGTTCAAAGTGTAATTATCGCTATTCTATATGTCAATTAATTTAACAATTAAAAGGGGTCATATTCAACTAATCAAATTCAACATATATGTCAGTTTAAAATTGTTAACTATCCCTATATCAATTTCAATTCTGCATACTATTAATCACTTATCATTAACAATTTAACGTCCAATATAAACATCGAACAATCAATCAATTATCAGCCAAACTAGATTATCATTTCATAATTAACAATTAATGGTGTAAGATGTCATAAGTAAACTGATACAGGTGATAGCATATAAAACAATGTAAATAACTAACAACAGCATATTTCAATTGTCGTTTCAATTGAAATCAAATTTAATAAATAAAAGAACGTTAATCGTGAGTGATTGCTCACCTTTCGAGGTTAGAGGAGTTCGACAACAGAACAAGCTACAGATTCCAAAGCAAAGCAAGATGGACACGATTCGATGATCAAAGCATATATATATGGGTTGCACACGGCTACAGGCTAGAACGACAGGAGATCGGGGCTGGAACGACAAGAGATCGGCTGCTCGGCAAAGGGGAAAGAACGTTGGTGTCCAAAGTGGCTGCATGTGCATTGACGTGGAGGCTCGGAACAAGATGGAAGCTTGAAGTTTGCCGTGTCCATGCAAGAGCAGGGGAAGGAAGCAAGGGCGAATCAGTCAAGGAGAAAAACTGGCATCGGCTAGGCCAGTGGCTGATGGGATGGTGTTACATGTGGAGGATGGGATGGGGATGGTCTGCAGGTGTGATGAGGGGATCGGAGGCGGTGGTGTGTATTCGGCCATGCGGGTGGTCAGGTCTTGGAATGATTTCCATGGCGGAGCTGACGTGGAGACGGTCAGTTTCCGGGTGATGAGAGGCCGATGTACTGTTTGAGGGTGGTTACGTGGCTTGGTCGTTAGGCACGGTGGTTGGTTACCGCGTTCAGGTGGGTAAATGGATCTAATGGTGGATCTTGGCAAGAAGAGGTGGACATGAGTGTTTTAGGCATAAAAGGGGATGCTTTATGTTGATGTATATTAGAATTATTTTCTTCTTTCAGGTGGGGAAGACCAAGAGCAGAGAACTGATATGAAATGGAAATGAAGTTTGGATGGGGAAGAGCAGGCTACAGGGAGAGGGAGGCTTGATTTAAACGTTGGTTCATTTGTTCTTTTTTTTTACAGTAAGAATGAAGAGAAAGAATAAAGAAGAAGAGGAGGGAATGTAGTAGAGTTTGTACAGTGAATGATAACAAAGGTGCGTTTTTTTTAGAAACCCCAAACAACACAGTAAATGTCATATTGGAATACCCAACGTGCTGTTTAACTTCCCAATATTTCAACTTCCCATGCCACTTTGCAGCTGCCAACTACCTTATTGAATACACCTAACAATTATATTTCTCTTCGAATTTTGAATGGGTACCGCTATGGATTTATTTGGGCTGAATATAGTTTTACCGGTTCGTCCGCAACGGTTAAATTAACGCGACGTTTTACGTTGGACTCCAATTTGCGCGAATGAATATACCATTTTGATCAGCGTGTCGAGGCGCATTCAACGATATACAAATAATTGTGGTACGATTGAATTATAAAAATTCGAATTTTTCTACTACGGAAAATGCAAGAAAAACACTGAAAAATAAGATCGACGGAGCCAAAGATGTCCGAATTTGGAAAAACGACAAACTGACATCTTGCTCAAAAGATGGTTTAAAATTTTTCTATGTAAAAATATTTAGGTTTTGAAAACATTTTATTTTCATCGCTTTTAACTGATTAAATTGAAGTAAATTTTACGCGGGAAATAAACTTTCATATTTTCGGACGAAAATTTACTAGTCGCTATGTTTAACTAGCCGTATTCCAAATATCAAATTTATATTTCAAAATTTTAAAATTTCGTAAAATTTCAATTAATTACGTTATTAAACGGTTAAAATTTACGGGTCGTTACACTCTCCCCCACTCAAAACTTTTCGTCCTCGAAAAGGAACGAAGTAGGAGAATAGAAACAACCAGAAAGAAAACAGATTTGAAATACAAAATAACAATTAATTTAAACCATATAAATTCAAATTTAAATTAATTTATATTCAATAATTGATTTAATCCATTTGATTTCACTAAAATCGATCTCAACTATTTCTAAATTCATTATCTTATTATCCAATTATCTTAAATTTACAATTTCTAAAACCATAAATTTGAATAGTCTTTTATTATAATCATATTTTATTTTCAACAATTTAAATTCTTCTTTATTCCAAATTATTGTTAAATTTATTCTACTTAATATATCTAATCACATATATTTAACCCATATAAATTAATTTAAACCATAAAAATTTCGATTTAAATTAATTTATATTTACTAATTGGTTTAAATTTAAAGTATTTCCATAAGTTGATCTAATTTCAATTTGTTAATTTTTTCAGAACAAAATTTATTATATTCATCTTAACAAATTTATTTCATTATTAACTGAGTTTACTTATTATCCTATCTTACTCTATTAACCTCTTTATAATCAAAATTTAGTGTATAACATTTATTATAAACACTCAAATTTTATTTATAAATTCAATTTATCTTATATATTATCCAATTACATATTCAACTTCTGAATGATTTAGGTAAGTTGTATTAGAATGCAGTTGAACAATATACAAATAAAATTTTCCCAATTCAATTATTCAAGTTTAAATATTTATTCCAAATTTTGGTTTTATTTATAATTAAAATCATCCTTTAACAAAATTTAAGAATTAGATTTTCGATTAACTTTAAACAATTTAGAGATATATATAATATATTTATATCAAATCAAATTAAATTTTAAAATAAGATACCTATATATATGTAAATCAAAATATACTGAAGAAATTCAAATCAAAATATTTTTTTTTCTCAAAACAAAACCGTAGCAAAGCTACAGAATGGTTTCACCACTTCGAAACTCGAAAATGAATATCGATGATGCGGCCGCCATCACCGAAATTATTTTCCAGCGACAAAGAGAAGAGCACTGATTCCAACATTTTAAAATTCATTGAAAACGATTTCTGTTTGAAAATATTTTAAATACTATACACTTTAAAACTTAAAACCAAGTTGAAATCACCAAAAATTTAAATTCTCAAATTCTTGATTTAAGTACATTTCAAATTTCAAATTGCATTATAGCCAAGTTTATAACTTCATTTATTTATATTGCAATAGTCAATTGTTTACAAAACAATAAATGATAATCAAATATTATTATTTCAGACAACAAATTCATTAACAATTTAATTTCAGAAAACTCATATTTATATATAATATAATCATCCAAAACTATTTTGTTTACTACATTTGAAAACAACATTGTGTCAGTTTGTTCTGTTCAAGTGTTTTGGAAATCCTATCGATAGCGTTGATCAGACGAATCGATCGGGAACCCAAATCAACATCAACAACTCAAACAACACAGTATATATTAAAACATTTATATATTAGTTTACAAATACATTTCTTTGCTCGACGATACAGGAATGAATTTTCAAAATAAGGATAGGGATTCAAATTTTTGTTGACTCAAATCAAAGAGAATTTTGATTCGAAAATAAGTTTGAAACATAAGATATGATAATTCAATTACCACAATCGGGAGATGGATGAGTTTATTTAATTCACGGGAAACCTTAACCGGGTCGTCCGTAACTTCAAGAATAAGATCGATGCTGAATTCCGAGGTAAATCAACATTCGATCTCAAGAAATAAAATTCAGGTACAGCAGGAGATAGATAACATCGTAACCCGAGGATACAGAAATCTCCGGTAAATCAATGCCTATTGTAAAGGAGTTTCACCCCTTTACAAATCATTCGAAGATTGGCGAGACCGCCAATCTATTATAGATATCATTCAAAATGGAGTTTTGGGGTGCTCCAAAATTGAAAGAAGACGAATAGTGGAGGACACGAATGAATTTCGGAACCGAGGAGAACGTTCCAAAATTCAAAGGAATTGAGTCAAAGGAAAAGATTGAAACTCGAATGAGAGTGATTCTGTAAATACATTTACCCTATATGTTGAGTTTTTCCTAGAGCTACCAAAGCTCTGATACCAACTGTAACGACCCGATATTTTGGACCATTCGCATCCATTATAAGTGTATAGGTAGACACTCATGCTGGAATTGATTTGCTCAAAATACCGCGTTGTTAATTTAAATTTGGCAAAACTGAACATATACAGTAAATAAATATAATCACAGACACAGAGTAATAAATGCAGCGGAAATAAAAGAGATAGTAGTTCATGAAGCTACTATATAAATGTATAAGTTACATCAGAGTTAAACCAGATACAACGGAAGAGTAATATGATACATCAGATACAAATCAGAATACATCACAGGAATCATCGAATACTGAAAGCAGAATAGATGGCTGGATCTTCAAGCAAAGCTCCAACTTCAAAGGTGAGCCTCGAATACTGGTACACTCAGTCTGACCCGAGCGTAAAGCAAAACACAAAACACTCGAGTCAGGATTAACATTCTTATATTTATAAATCCAACTCAAGTGAAATAGCAATTGAAATACAAGTAACTCAAAGGATGTTTGGAATAACCATCCTTTAAGGATCCGTCAAAATATCTACTAGGTAGTAGTGTACGATAAGTAGATAATGTCTATTAGTAATATAAAGATATCAAAATAGTGTTAAGGCGTTACCATTATCCCCCTTAACACATTTTTATTCCCAAGAGCATATACAAGACCGTAGTTTCCCCAAAACCGGAAGTCACCAGAGGGCAATCCATATACTAAAGGTACAAAACAAATTCGTAGTGGTCGCGAATAGGGATACAAGTTTGACAAGGCACATGAGGCAATACCCAAGGTAGTGATACTACCGTTTGCCTGATCCGGACTGGTGAGAACGTATCGCCGCAGCGATCGCAACACCGTGAAACAACACTCCCAAAATCAAGGGTGCACCAATCGACAACAAGTAATGAGTAGTTCAAAGAAGTGTGTTCACTTGAGGTAGCTGACCTCCATTGGCCCGGCACGGCTCTTGTTTTAGTCATTTCCAATTTGACACAAGTGTCAAGGCTATCCATTATCGTTCTCTTTCTTCAGTCATCACGTACACCATTCCAACCACTTCATTCTATATCACACTCCGCGTATAGTTATTAAAGTGGTTTTCGGTTTAGATAGAGAGTATATCCATAACCGATTCCGGTCTCTTTAATAATTTTCGTAATTATTACACCGATTGGTCGTTTAATATATTTTAAAATCAAATCAATTCCAATTTCAATTAAAATTGGTAAACCAATATTTCATTTGTCTTTCTAAACTAATTTCCATAATTTACGTTTCAAAACTTCCAAATTATCATTTCAAAATCTTATAATTCAATTTCAATCTTTATTTAAAACAATTCAAATATTGATTCAAGTTCGTATATAAGTTTCATTTCGAAAACATTTAAATTAATTTAATTTAACATCCAAATCAATTTAAATTCATTTATCGATTTCATTTAATATCCGTTAAGTAAATTTGTCATTCAAAACAATTTCTATTAAATTTCCAATTCATTAAATCCATTACTTAAGTTCAACTTCATTATTTCAAAACTTCACATTTAATTGAATTAGATTCGTCAAATCAATTCTTTAAATTACAAGTCTTACATTAATTTCAATAAATCACATTTATTTCTTGATAAAAAAATTCAACTTCACTTATTTACTTACTTAAATGATTTTTCAAACTTAATTAATAAAGAAACTCAATTTCAATTATTTACGAAGTAAAAATTCACTTATTCAAAAGTTCAATTTTACTTATTAAAGAATCCAATTCAATTTAATCATTAAATAATTCAATCTCATTTAATTTTTAAATAATTCAAAACTTAATTCTCATATAATTTCAAAGTTTAATAATTCCAAACTTAATTAAATTTCAAACTTGATTATTAAATCATTTCAACTTAATTCAATCATTTCTCAAATTTAACAACATTCTTCCATCAATTCCATTGTTAATATTTTGTTTCAGATTATTAAATATTAACATTTTCCTTTCATTAAAAAAATTCAAATTTCAAACTCATTTCAAAACCATATTATTTATTCAAATAAAATCTTCGCTTATTTTTAAATCAAATTATTGACCAATCGGGTTTTATTTAATTCTCTATCCTAGGTCAAAGTCTAATTTGGGTATTTATCATTTCAACCCGATTCCAATTCAATTCAAAATCAAAGCATAGCAAAGGGAACTTGCAGTGTGATAACTGGGATGGTGTCAAAGTAAATAAACAAGCAATAACAACAATCAATAACAATCCAATAATCAATTCAAATAATCCCGAAATAATCGTATTAATTCGCATTGTTATTTGTACGAATTAATATAATTATTTCTAGAATCTACACTATCATTTCATGTAGATTAAAGATTATTACATTACGGTTTTCACTTGTCATTCAATTTCAATTTTTACACTACAACAATTAATCCAATATACGTCGATGGTTCAAAGTGTAATTATCGCTATTCTATATGTCAATTAATTTAACAATTAAAAGGGGTCATATTCAACTAATCACATTCAACATATATGTCAGTTTAAAATTGTTAACTATCCCTATATCAATTTCAATTCTGCATACTATTAATCACTTATCATTAACAATTTAACGTCCAATATAAACATCGAACAATCAATCAATTATCAGCCAAACTAGATTATCATTTCATAATTAACAATTAATGGTGTAAGATGTCATAAGTAAACTGATACAGGTGATAGCATATAAAACAATGTAAATAACTAACAACGGCATATTTCAATTGTCGTTTCAATTGAAATCAAATTTAATAAATAAAAGAACGTTAATCGTGAGTGATTGCTCACCTTTCGAGGTTAGAGGAGTTCGACAACAGAACAAGCTACAGATTCCAAAGAAAAGCAAGATGGACACGATTCGATGATCAAAGCATATATATATGGGTTGCACACGGCTACAGGCTAGAACGACAGGAGATCGGGGCTGGAATGACAAGAGATCGGCTGCTCGGCAAAGGGGAAAGAACGTTGGGGTCCAAAGTGGCTGCATGTGCACTGACGTGGAGGCTCGGAACAAGATGGAAGCTTGAAGATTGCCATGTGCATGCAAGAGCAGGGGAAGGAAGCAAGGGCGAATCAGTCAAGGAGAAAAACTGGCATCGGCTAGGCCAGTGGCTGATGGGATGGTGTTACATGCGGAGGATGGGATGGGGATGGTCTGCAGGTGTGATGAGGGGATCGGAGGCGGTGGTGTGTGTTCGTCCATGCGGGTGGTCAGGTCTTGGAATGATTTCCATGGCCGAGCTGACGTGGAGACGGTCAGTTTCCGGGTGATGAGAGGCCGATGTACTGTTTGAGGGTGGTTACGTGGCTTGGTCGTTAGGCACGGTGGTTGGTTACCGCGTTCAGGTGGGTAAATGGATCTAATGGTGGATCTTGGCAAGAAGAGGTGGACATGAGTGTTTTAGGCATAAAAGGGGATGCTTTATGTTGATGTATATTAGAATTATTTTCTTCTTTCAGGTGGGGAAGACCAAGAGCAGAGAACTGATATGAAATGGAAATGAAGTTTGGATGGGGAAGAGCAGGCTACAGGGAGAGGGAGGCTTGATTTACACGTTGGTTCATTTGTTCTTTTTTTTACAGTAAGAATGAAGAGAAAGAATGAAGAAGAAGAGGAGGGAATGTAGTAGAGTTTGTACAGTGAATGATAACAAAGGTGCGTTTTTTTTAGGAACCCCAAACAACACAGTAAATGTCATATTGGAATACCCAACGTGTTGTTTAACTTCCCAATATTTCAACTTCCCATGCCACTTTGCAGCTGCCAACTACCTTATTGAATACACCTAACAATTATATTTCTCTTCGAATTTTGAATGGGTACCGCTATGGATTTATTTGGGCTGAATATAGTTTTACCGGTTCGTCCGCAACGGTTAAATTAACGCGACGTTTTACGTTGGACTCCAATTTGCGCGAATGAATATACCATTTTGATCAACGTGCCGAGGCGCATTCAACGGTATACAAATAATTGTGGTATGATTGAATTATAAAAATTCGAATTTTTCTACTACGGAAAATGCAAGAAAAACACTGAAAAATAAGATCGACGGAGCCAAAGATGTCCGAATTTGGGAAAACGACAAACTGACATCTTGCTCAAAAGATGTTTTAAAATTTTTCTATGTAAAAATATTTAGGTTTCGAAAACATTTTATTTTCATCGCTTTTAACTGATTAAATTGAAGTAAATTTTACGCGGGAAATAAACTTTCATATTTTCGGACGAAAATTTACCAGTCGCTATGTTTAACTAGCCGTATTCCAAATATCAAATTTATATTTCAAAATTTCATAAAATTTCAATTAATTACGTTATTAAACGGTTAAAATTTACGGGTCGTTACACACGGTGTATCTCTATATAAAATAACACCGAGGACCTCGCCTGGATCCCCAACCAATACAGAACCGGCCTACCCCCTTGCTGGATAGTACCGACTCTATATAGGGATGAACATACCCTACTTGGGAGCGACCCACTTAGCCCTGCTACATCTCCCCTATTTTAGTCATTCCCAGTTGATGAGGCTTGAGGCTATGTTTTACCTTTAGATGTAGCACTTCCCACTTGGAATGCTAACACTGCCCTCCAGGCAACAAAGCAATATCAACATTCATCCATACAAGTTCATTCAGGGACTGAACGAAACACTTGAGAACTCCTTATCCAAATTCCATCATCTTAAAGATGTCTTCATTTCGAAATGGTTAAGTTGGATTGAAGTGGTTTTCGGATAACATATCTGATCCTAGTCTCTTCGAAACAACATTTAATAATTCCCAGTAAACTCAACCCCGGTTCTTTAGGAAATAAACAATCATAGATAAGAACAAAGATCATCTCCTAACCGTTAGTGGATGGATTTCCTTATCATTGTCCTAAGAGAATGAAACGAGATTATATGCATATTACAGCATCATCGGAGATGACTGTGCCATATAACTCACGTGTTTCTCCTAGATATTTCCAAAGTAACTTTTGGGTTCAAATTCGATAGTCCATTATTTAACTATCGAATAAACAAACATTCAAATCAGGGATTTAAATTCCATAGGGAAACCAACATTGGTTAAACATGCAAGCGACCACTAGCCTCCCTAATTATCTTTCATTAATTAAATCACTTTTTAAATTTCTTGTATAAAAATACTTTTACAAAGGTATCCCACCAATCCCTATATTTTCACTACTTGGGAAATATCCATATACATATCTCAACGGTATAAGTACATTCACACACATTACACCTCACAACTTAGAAAATGTACTCATATACTTATCTCAATGGCATAAGTATATTTAGAAAATCAAGAAAGGTTTTCTTTTTATTCAATTCTCAAACCATTTATAAATTCCTTATAATTCTCTAAAACCATTTATAAACCATTTTATAGATCTTCTGGGACCATTTTTAAAGCTCTTTATACATTTCAATCACTTTTAAATTCTCTTGTACATTTCTAAAATCATTTATAAATCCTTTATAAATCCATAAAACCGGTTTATAAAACTCCTTTTATAAAAATCTATAACCCATATAAATATCTAACCATTTATAAACTCTTTCACCTTATAATTACTCTTCCCTTTAGTCTTAAACTATTTTATAAACTTCCTTTATAAAATCCAAGTCCATTTATAAAACTCTATGTATGTCTCTCGGAGACAATCATAAATAATTAAAAATCATTTACTTCAAAACACCATTATACAATAATAACTATTAACAATAATATTATAAATAAATGAAAAATTATTCATTTTAAAAACATCTTAAAAATAATAATTTATGATTCCAAATCACTATAAAATAAACATAAGTAATTAAACTTTACCATTATAATAATAATAATTTATTTTTCAACACCTTATAATAGTCCTTATTATTAATTTCAAACCATAATTAATTCTAAATATAATTAACTTTTCAAAAGATTAATAATTTGATAAATACTTTAAAACAATATTAATTATAAGCAAATGACTTTAAAATAACTCTAATGTAATTTAATAACTTTAAAACCATATTAATATAAATAAATAACTTTAAAACAATATTAATATAAATAAATAACTTTAAAACAATAGTAATATAATTAAATAACTTTAAAAAATATTAATATAAATAAATAACTATTTTGAAAAAATAATATATTTTTGAAACCCAATTTTGGATTTAAAATCATTTCCTGTTTTAAACCCAATTCCAATTCAATTGGCAATTTATATAGTATTTCAAAATACTAATTTAAAGCCAATAGTCGCCAAACGCCCAACCAATATTGATATTGATTTTCTATAATCTCTAGGTTTTTGTTTTCAAACATAGAACAATGTTATAACCAAAGTGTCCAAAATCAGGTTCATTATTCAATAACCCATATAAAAGGAATATTATTGAAACAATTCAACAATAGCGAGGAATCCTGTTGGATCCCTCCAACATGTCCCCTTGCATCACGAACGTTATATGATTATATAATATAAATCGGGCGCTTCGAGGCGGGATTCATATACATAGGGTCATTTGCTTTTACACGGGAATGTAATAGGGTCTCATCCACTTCAGGGGCGGGAAATATATCCAAACCAACTAATAAATATAGTAATTCATTCAAACAATCATTCAACAATTTTTATCAACTATATATTATACTAGTTAACCAAAAAGGCAAATTTAACTCACCATTATTTCAGTCGTCGTCGAGGCATTTCGGTTTGGAACTAGAATCGAACGATGTCCGATTTTAACCCAAATTTCAACTATCTCCAAATTCATCCAAACCAGTTCCATTGCGAGGATAACGTCGTTACGACCGCAACGCACAAATCCACATCTCGATTGCACCTCGTATGGACAAGATATTGTTTTTATAAGTTAGATGATTTTCGATTTAAAATAAATATCCTAATTACATCATTAAATTAACTAACTATATTTTAAACTTAATACCTTCCCTCTCTCTCCCACACTCTCATTTCCAGGCACAATCGAACGCGACCACTTCCTCGTCATTCGCCACCATGCCGTTAATTGTGCCCCTCTCCGAGCTCGCCGCCTATTGCAGTCGCCATGTCGCACCTAACCCCTAGGTCTGATGCCCTATCACGTCGCCAACCGCCCAAAACAAGAACTCAAACGCGCCACGTCCATCACGGGATTTCCATCGCCATGGTTGACCGTTGGCCACAAAATTCTGGCTGAAGCTAGCTCTCGCCCTCCTCTACACTTTCTCTTCAGGGCCCATCGACCCTAGGTCCATAGAAATGCCACAATAGGCCAAAATCATTTTCACCTTTCATCTCCAAATTCTGACCATTCCATCAAGATCCAACGAGATCCAACCATCCATTTGCTTCGTCTTGATGTCAACAACATCTTGTTAGTTGAAAACTTCCTCTGATTTTGCTTGTAGTGGTCTAAAATGATTAGGGCCGTAGGATGTGGAGCAATTTAATTTTTGAGAAAAGGGAAATGGTTTTTTGTTTGGGTCGTTTTGAAGAAGGGAAAGGTATAGACGAACATGGGCAAGTATGGCTGAAAACATGGGGTGTGTTGAATAGTGTAGGGGTATGGTAAAGCATGGGAATTATAATATATTCAAAAATATCAAGTTACAAAACGCCCGAAAATATCGAACTCCTATCAAACGTGCAGCCTAGCATTCCACACGTAATACCCTTATTTCGAAAACAGTGGAATTTGTTTCGAGACCTAATTTGATCGTATGCAGAAGATAGATTTTTTAAACCCAATTATATTATAAATTTCTGAAATTAATTTATACGCGTTTCGATCTCGCATGACCAAACGATACGTTCGATTGTCATGAAATTCGACGGCATACAATAATACATTATTACGGAACCAATGAAACTTGTTTCGTCAAAATCCGAGACAGTGCTCGGAAGGCTATTTTTACACGTTAATAAAAATGAAATTGTTATGAAAACCAAATGATTAATCACCTTTGAATTTAAATTCAAAGTTTACTATCTTCATTCTTATTTAAATAAAATTTAAATATGCTTTGAAATCATTTTTATCCAACGTAAAACCCAAGATTAAATTATTTAAACAATTACAATTATTAAATTCATCAATTTAAATAAATCGCTATATTTGAAATTCAAGTTATTTAACTTCTAAAATTAACTTTTCAATATCTTAAACCCATTAAATATTCTAAATTCCAATGACAAAAATTATGGGTCGTTGCACTTAATATATATACAATTCTTCAATATCTAATTATTAACTTATGTAGTGTTTTCATCTTTATCATCTTTGTTTATAGAAGTTCTCAAATATTGTTAGAGTTAGTGGTACAATATATCATTATGACAATTTATCTCCTATTTGGCTATGACAATATGAAAATATTTTAAAAATTACTGGAATAATAAATATAGTAATCTCACGTATTGTGATAACCTATTTTATACTAACGAGCAAATCATGCACAATCAATGATCATTGTATATTATTTGTATTCCAATATAAAATTACATTATACGACTAATACCATAATCATACGTTCCTACAAGTAACAAAAGAATGTACGAAGATCAATTGTAAATGAACTAGGCAAGGAAAAGTAAGAAGAGTATTCACTTATCAAAATGCTTTGTCAGGAGAATAAGAGTTATCCATCAAACTAAATATTAAATTCCAAGTATACATGCACAAATGAAATTATTGTTTAACCAAACTTATGCAAGTTGCATTTACTAAGTTCAAAAATACTTGTATATGTCTAGCTAATTTCTTTTAGAAAACTTTCTTGGCGTTCAATGTACTTCTCACAATCTTTCTTCGCTTCTGGTACAAGCTCTTTTTCTCCAGCTTTGTCGAGGTTCATTAATAATATAGTCAATGTTAATTTATCCGGAGAGCACCCCGAGTCCTTCATCACAGTGTACATATTCATTACTTTACCATCATTTTACATTTTATATATACATATCATCTCAGTGTTGTTAGGGTTGTCTCATATATGACAAGGAGAAATGACGATTTGAAATTGGAATAGCCTCACATCGCTGAATAACTTAGAGAAGTGTTGTATAAATATGGATTGGTTGGCACATAACATTGGTAATTCCTTTTCTTACAATAATAAAGTGTGTACTCATATGCGTACCCCACGTGCTGGAGATGGAGAGCTTGGTCCGATCGCCATTACATAATAAGTGTATGGTCTTGTATTTAGCACTAGCCCTTCCATTTTGATTTCTAAGAACGAGTGTTATGGCACGCGCTTCGCGTGTGACAATAGCACACGCTTCGCAGGTAAATTGATTTTTTTACAAATTAATTATATGTGTTTAACATATTCAAGAAATGATTTTCATAAATATTTAGATATGTTTTTGTGTTGGAATCATGTGTAGTTAATTTGTAATTTTATTTCTAAGTGAGAACATTTAATTTTTTATTAGGCTGAATTTTTGTTTCTGTTATCAATCTATAAAGAGGAAAAATAGATAGAAAGTTTAATTTTTAGATCCTATTTTTAAGTGATATTAAGTTTGGTAATATACGTAAGAGAGCGTTTTGAATTTGTAAAAAAAAGAAAATATTTGCTAGGTTATATTTTTAAGCGATATTAACATTTGATAATATCTATAGAGAAGCGTTTGAGGATGTTTGCGATGGTAGCAAACAGGTGTTACACCAAAGCTATTATAATTAAGTCATAAATGGTACGGCACGCGCTTTGCACGTGATGATGGCACGCACACGAGGTGCGAATTGTTTTTTACAAATTGTATATGTTTAACTTGTTCAAAAAAAATGATTTTCATAAATATTTAACCGTATTTTTATGTTGAAATGATATGTAGCTAGTTTTATTTTTTACTTTCTAAATTGCAACATGTAATTTTTTGTTGGTTTGAATTTTTATTTCTATTATTAATTAATAAAAAATGAATTTAATTTTTTATTAGTTTGAATTTTTGTATCTATTATTATTTAATAAAAAACAACTTTGAAAAGAAAATTATTTGTTAGATCTTATTGTTAAGCGATATTAAATATCCATAAAGGGACATTTTGAATTGGTAAAGGAATCTTATTTGATCCTAATTTTAAGTGATACTAATATTTGTTAATATTTGTAGAGGGGTATTTTTGGTAGTTCACGTTGATACCAAAAAAGTGTGACACCAAATATATTACAACTATTATTAAAGATAGCTTCTCTACCTTTTAGATTAACCCGTTTTACCCAAGCATAAGAATCATATCGCTATAGCAAGATATCACACTTGAATGTGTCATCTTTCCTCATATAATGAAAGACTCGGATAATATAATAATTTTTAATGATGCATGTTATAATGATTCCTAAACAGCACACTCCTTCTCATGTAAAAGAAACTAACAATCATTAGATAATTTTAGGTCAGTTTGATCTTGACTATAATATATTGACATGTTAATGTAACATAAGTCATACAATGTCAATAGTGGTTTAATCTTGTTTTATCTATGCTCACCGCAAAAATTCTCCTATTTTACTACTCTTTCAATTATAGATTACAATAATGGAGTGCTTAGATAAACTAAAGTTGGAATTCTTTTACAATACAGTACAAGTTATAAACTAAAGGCGACGTGAATCAACTTTAATGAGTACCAGAAAATTTTCAACTATATTTAAAAAATCAATTTATCAACTCTTACCATGATTACCTATCTGCTATTTTGGTGGGAAATACACATACAAAAATCAAATGATAACACCACCTTTTAATCAAGCAATTTCCACCATAGTTTAAATTCATAAGAAGTTTGATGGAGCAAAATAAATAACATATTATTTTTTTTCAAAGGTTTTTCACGTCATGATATTTATAAATAGACTTCCAAAATTTTCAACATGTAAATAACAATTATTTTTTCATTTTTGTTGTGTTTGATCAAAGAAATATGTCATTTTTGTTCCTTGGAGCTTTACTTTTCATTATCTGAATCATATAAATAAGTATAACAAACTTGAGTGACATTACTTTTTTTTCCTTTTCTAATTAGGCAATAATATATTACAAACATGATAAACTTCCATTATAGTTACTTTGCCGATCTTTTGAAGTCATTTCTGCATAAGACCATTATTCTAGAACATGAAGATTTGATATCCTTTATGTAAACACTTAGTATGTCCTTTATTAAAGTACTATTGAAGTTACTATATATGGGACGTATATATATTTATGTCTACGTAGATAAAATCCATAATATAGAAAAATAGAAATAATATTGATGGTATAGGAAATACAAAATGGGAATGGTCCTTTTTAGTATCAATAATTAAAGCAACAATCATAAAGCTTTTTACCTTCATTTAGGCATCCTGTTTGAAACCAAAATATCTTTTGGTTCCAATCCTTAATCTTTACGTAGCTGCATCGTTTTCTTATCACTGGGAGATAGAGGGAAATTGAATCCTATTTTATAAAAATAACATTAGATATCAACCCCAATGAAATCCTAGATTAAAACGAAATCATTAGAAAAAATATAATACAAGTAACCAAATTTGATTTTTAAATTTGAAAAAAAAGAGTAAAATCCATGATTCAAATACATAAATCTATTCTATTATAAAAAAAAGGAGAATATGAGACTATATATATTCTTATTTCTCATTCATTCTTACTTCAAATGCTCATCTCTGGTTGATTTAAGAGAAAAAGTTTCACTTACCTCTATAATAATTACTTACCATTCCAAGCTTTAAATTAAATTTTCATTGTATATAAATAATAATATGCCCTTTCATTTTCTATTTCCGCTATTCAAAAATGTTTCACATTTATTTTCTCTTCTTTCTTTCATTTTCAACTTCTTAGCTAAAATAAATCATTTTCTATTTTAGCTATTCATAAATATTTCATGCTCATATTATCTTCTTACTTTCACTTTCTTAACTTCTTATCTAAAATAAATTTTTAAATCCAAGAATACTATCATATCCTATGTTTTTTTCTTTAAATCCAAGTGGTAAAATTGCTCCTTTAGCTATAATCATAGAATTCGCTCTTCCACATTTAATGGTATGCTTCGTGCTTTTGGGTTTGTAATATTTTTTATTTGATTTTATGTTGGTTGATATGAATTAAAGTGGCTTGGTGTTGGAACTAAGAGAAATTAGCATGTTAAATAAATATTTCTTAACCTCCACGAAATGGTCTTTTTTTATAAATCATGGTTGGAAAAATCATTTTAACGGATATCATTCTTCCAAAAAGTTACTTCAATTATCTTTCTTTGATTGTAGGTAAGAGATTTTAATTTTATTTCCATGGTAACTTCGGTACACATTGTCTTTTGAATTTTTTTTAAATTTAACTAGAAGTTGATTCAATTCGCCAACAGTTCTTAACTTTGCAATCATCTTAAATTATTTATGATTTTATTAATGTACTTATTGTATTTCTACTTTTCTTTCAATGTTACTGATCTAAAGATCCCCCAAAAAATCTTTGCCAACTGGATCGATCAAACTCGATTTAAAGGTTTGAATTATATTTTTCTATTTTTCTTTTCATTTAATTCGATGTTGAATTTATTATTTTTTCTTAAAACTACTATCTTTTCTTTAAGTTTTATGCCTAAAGTTACGTCTTCTTATGATTTTTTGTTTCGATTTGTAGGATTATGAGTTTGATTATTTATTTGAAGTATAAATGCTACTTTGAGAATAAAATCTTATTTTTATAGCATATAGTGCTTTATTTCTTGTGTTTTCCTTTTTAACATTCTTATTTCCACATACAATAATCATGCATTTATTTTTCGTTTATATTCCAAAAATAATTCTTTTCCTCTTCTCTGCATTTTCAATACAAGAATTTTTGTATTTCCTCAATTACTTTCCATGTCCAGGAGTTTCAATACAATGATTCTTTGCAAAAAACTTTAATCAATTTTTTTTCTTTTATTTTGATTAGAATTCAATTTAATTCATTAATAGTTCTTCAATTTGCCTTTATCTTAAATTACTTGAGAATATATACATATTTTATAGTGATTGTATTTCTATCTTACTTTCAGTGTTACTATTTTTATGGAAACATTATTTAAAGACCTCTAAAAAACCTCTAATTCGATTGAGAACAATTAATAAGTTTAAATTTTTATTTTTCGTTTCATTTAATTCAGTATTTAATTTGTTGTTTTGTTTAATTCCATTAAGATCGATCAAAAATTTTGACTTTTATTTTGTTATATTTCTTTTCATCTAATTCGATGTTGAATTTGTTGCTTTTGTTCTAAATTGCTAATTTCATATATTTGCTTAGGTTTTTTTGGCCTCATATTGTGTTTTCTTCTTATTTTTGATTCATTTTGTAAGATTATAAGTTTGTTTCCTTCATTTGTTTTATAGCAGGTTACTTGATTTATAATTAAGTGAACACCATAAAATCTTTTGTTATTTCCAAAATCTATTATAGGTACAGTTGAACTTAACTCTTAAATTTATACGTAAATAAACTTTTATTTTATTTCTGTTCATTAAGTGAGAATATGAACTTTGTTTTCTACATTTGTTTTGTATGTTATAACTGGTTTGTTACTATATGGACATTATATAATCTTCAATTATGTAAAATGTATTAGATGTAAGGTTAACCTTTATTCAATTCTTAATGATCTTACAAAGGAGGTAATTATCTATTATGTTTTACAGAGTTAGTTAGAAGTTATGATATTTTAAATTTTACTCCAGTTTATTATAGATAATATTGGATTAAAGATGCAGATAAGAACAATGCTTATAAGTAAACTAACTTCAACTATAAAGAGTCATCTCAACTGATATTACCATGCAACTGATAAAAACAATAAATAGTTATCAATTTCATTTAATTTGAATTTAAACTAATTAGAGAACTAACTACAATTAAATTACTTTCATTAAAATTCAATGTAGTGGGAAACTCACTACATAAGTTCAAATAACTTATGATTTTATGATACACTAATATTGCTTTTTAATTTTACTTAATTGCATATTTTATGCATCTTTACTATATCATGTTATGTAATCCATACTCAAATTATTTGCATATTTTTGAATATCCAGTTGGAATCAATAAAGTTGTACAATGCATAGTTGTCTTAGTACCATAACTCAAGGAGATTTTGTTGGTAGGACATTTGATATGTATCAAAGGATACGGCGATAGAGAGAAAGTCAATTGATAATATGATTTTTGATGGTTGTGCACAAAGCTAAATTTCTAAACAAAACCGATCTTAATGGTTTGTTGTTTGATGATATTATTCCTTTCGTTTGTAACCATTATATGTCATTTTCTCAAAAATTTCATTGCAATTGGTAATAAGAATATCGACGTTAAATGGAATATTAGTATTGTACATTAGAAAATTACCTCTTCTGGAAGAAATTACGAAAGTTTTGGTTGTTATGGTTATTCTAAAATTTAACCATCCATTCTATAATATAAGTACTCTAATGTTTAACCATTCATTTTCTTATTTCTCATAAGTAAGAGTGTTAAATCCTTTTTTTGGTAATTAAAATTTTTGTTTTACATATTTTCCATCCTTGTATTAATTACCACAATTATAATTACTTTGTAACCTTCTCAGTTCATTTTATCTTCCTGTCTCTTTCTTAATATGTTTTTATTACATATTATCAAAAACACATTTAACCTTTTCATATTCATTATTCTTTTTATTTTCCTTAACTTTTTGAATTAATGTCATTTTATTACTCTAAGCATTCATTTTACACCCTTTATAATCCATTTCTCTATTATTTTAATTTAATATCTTCCCCGTTCATCTTCATTTTTCGTTATCGTAATATCTTTCTTTGCATTAATCTAAACTTTAATTTATACCTTATTTATCTGATTTTATTATCTTCTAATTTATTTATCCAATATATAATCAAGATGAAATGCTTTATTCTTCTTATGTTGTTGATTGCTTAACATCTGTTTAGACACCCTAATAATTTCAATATTAGTCCTACTAATATTGAAAAATTATTATTTATTAGTATGTTTTTACATTACGATAAAAAATACTTTTATGTTTCATAAGTTTGAATCTTATATTATTTTCTTCTAAATTTTATACCATAATTATATATTAGTTGCTCATGCTGGTTAGATGTTTTTTCTCCCTCTTTTAAGGTATTAAATTTCAAGATTATCCATTGTGGTTCAATGTGGCACAAAAGGTACAAAGCATATGAGCATGTTTTAGTGGTTGATACAACTCTAACTAATTATGTTAAAGCATTTTAATTGTTGTTAAAAAACATTTTCTTCTTTCTCTCTCTATGTAATGACCCAAAATTTTAGTCATTTGAATTTGGAATATTTAATTGATTTTAAAGATTAAAAAGTTAACTTTATAAGTCAAATAACGCGAATTTCCAATATAGCGATTTATTTGATATTAAATTGATAAATTTATTATTTGAAATTGTTTAAATAATTTGAATCTTGAATTTAATGTGGATGAAAATAATTTCGAAAGTTTATTTAAATTCTATTTGAATAAGAAGGAAGATAGTAAACTTTTAAATTGGATTTAAAAGTGATTAAACTGATTTTGGAAATTATTCATTTTAATTAACGTGTAAAAATAGCCTTCTAGGGCACTATCTCGGATTTTGATGAAACTAGTTTTGTTGGATCCGTAATAGTGAATTATTATACACTGTTGAATTTTGTGGCGATTGGACATATCATTTGGTCGTGCGAGTTCGAAACGCGTAGAAATAAATTAAAGGAATTTAATGTAATATAATTTTGTAGCGATAGGGCAGAGTAGCAGCAAGGCGATGTGGTGTTGGATGATTCGATCATTGATTTACAAAAAGCAAAAAATAAAAATAAAAGTCACTGCCTGCTGGAAGACGAGCGTGAGGGAAGGGAGGGAAATAGGTTTATTTTAAAACGTTAATTAATTAAGTTAATGTTAATCTAATTATCTCATACGTTAATTAATTCATAACTTGTTCATATGAGGTCGGTTTTGAGCGCGACAAGTTGCGTTACGATCGTATCAACGAGTACTACGCTATGGAGTTAGATTGGATGGATTCAGTGCTAGTAGTAATTTTGGGTTAAATTGAACAACCGTTCAATTTTAATTCAAATCGGAGTGCATTGGCAATTTCTGGTATTTTTGTGAGCAAACTCCCCTCTCTGGCCTGCTTATATTTTTATATAAGTGGGAATAATTTTATTTATGATGTATGTTGCTTGTTTGGATAATTTAATATATTTATTAGTGAGTTTGGATATATTCTCGCCTATTAGAGCGGATGAAACCCTATTACATTCCCGTCTAAAAGTGGATGACCTTTTGTATATGAATCCCACCTTGAAGTGGTTGATTTATACTTTGATGATTATATACTATATGCGATGCAGGGTGTGACGCCCCACCTCTATACCCACGCTAGCCAAGAACACTACGGTGTAGTGCTGTCAACTAGCACGGAGAATAAGGCTGTTGAGGAGCGACCATCTATGTAATTGCTTTGTGCGAGCACCGATATGTCAGATAATAAAACATTGCATTTCATCTTTAGAGGAAATCCGACATACCGATACAAACTCAAAGCTACTACACAGTGGCTATAATAGTTTAGGACAATAGATATAAAAATAACACAGATAACATAAATGCGGAATACAGATGGAACGAAAAGTCTCATATATATAATAACTGATATCAGTTACAATACATTTGACACAATACAAATGATACAACTACAACTGTCGACTCAAGAAGTTATATATACAAGTACATTATCGGCTAATATACATGAATACATTATCATCTTAAAACAGACACACTAACTACTACAACAAGACGAAGACCACTTCAAGTGATATAAAAAGTCTTCATAGCTCTAGCAGCAACCCAAAGCTAAAAATCTACAACCTGTAAATACTCGGTCTGACCCGAGTATTACATTCAAAAGAAAATAATACCCGGATCAGTCTAATTCAAACTCAGTTATTAATACACAGAAGCAATAATAATCCAATATCAAATAGACGACAGTCACAGAAATCTCGTATACCCAACTTCTCGATAAGAGAACCGGATAACGGCAGATATAACACTAAACAGCGTTAATCCACAAAACAGAAATCCAAAGCAGTTTAAACAATTGAAATGCCAATTTAAAAACATCAAGGCTAATTGGCTGCAATACACGCTAACGTGTACTGCCTCGCCAATATAGCCTACGAATTACGCAACAGGTCGATGAATCAAGAACAAAAGAAATATCGATTCAAATCTGTCAATTCAGTGTGGCTGCAGTGCACGCACGCGTGCACCGCCTCTCCACAATAGAATATAAAGTCACCACAAGGGACAGGGGTAAAACTGCTACGAAAATGCAGCCACCACTTGTATTTAAGGGCAAGGCTGCATCAGTGAAATGAAACAGTGTATCCAGTGAAAGAGGCAACAAGTGAAACAAGTTCAACACGTCGCAAAGCAAGGCACAGGGAAATAGCAAACTGAAGGCGAGAGCACCAAAGATATGGCACTACAACACTCAACAGAAAAGAAGCAGATCAGCCTCATTAGAAGATAAGGTCATTAGTGAAGCAAAATGACAAAATGCAAATGATACAAGGCATCAATGCAATGTATCAGATTCGAGAACAAGGCAGCTGAAGACAGTAACAAGAAAAGGGCAGACATGACTCAACATGTATGATTGGCCTCAACGTCAAAGACAAAGAGACCAAAATGAAACTGCACATGCCTCAATAACAACTACATGGAACTGGAGATTGCGACTTAAATAGAAAATGCACGTGAACCTCATGGCAACAATTCAAGGCAACAGTGACAACTCAAATACAAACCAAATGCCATCAGTGAATATGATAACACTGCAACAACTACGCTGCAAGTACCACAGGCACATGGAGATGCAGTGAAGCCAATATGGCAAATAATGATGAAGTATATAAGTGCAGGCAACGAAAATTAGAGAAGTACAAAATGGTCAAGCTGTAAAACCAAGACTACAGGCACAAGGTCAAGTGCACTAGTTCAAAAAGGCACAAGAGAGTCAAAGTGCACAAGAGATACAAGTGCAGACACAACTATATGAACAGAGTAGTATGAAGGTGAGGGCACCATAGATATGGCACCACAGCACACACTATTTACAATAGAAAATGTTCAAATGTCTGTAAAATAAAATGCGAACCAAAGTTGCATTGAACAACATAAATGCCCAAGTGGCTGTATGATAAAAATGCGAACAAAAGTGGCAGTAAACAACAAAATGAAACTAGATAGGCTAGAAGTCAAGTGCCATCATATAAGACAGCAAACACATGAATGTGCAAAAGTGAACATACATCTGTATACATACATGAATGTATGTATACAAATAGTCAAAAGTATCAGAAGGCAATTGGACAACTACAAATTCAAGTAGTAGCAATAATGCAATCTAGAATGTCACAGCAACAAGGCAAATGCATGTACAAATTCAACAAGGCAAGTACAAACTGGACAACAACAAAAGCTACCAAGCAGGCATCTCAAGTGATCAAGTCTGTCACCATGATACTGCTATGGACAGTGCAATCAAAAAGCACATATATGCAGCAGCTAACTGGCATATGAACAAGTGAAACAATGACAGTTCAAGTATGCAGAGAACAAGATGAAGCACTACAATACAAGTATACGCAAGCAAACAGTGACGTAAACTACAGGAAATGAATGTACAGGGTAATGCAAAGACTAGTGATGAACAAATCAGTGCATATGCATACAACTAAACAACCAAGACCAAAGAGGGGATCATATACAATGATGCATCTACAACTCAATGCACATGACAATGCACACTCGAGCTTGAGACAGTACACTAATGGTACAAATGGAACTGACATTTAAGTGCAAGTCTCGAGTAGTGTATGATACTTAGTTAGCTATGCTACAGGTGGATAGTGCATACATATGAAGTCAAAGATCGAGACAAGCACACTCGACTGATGAGGGACACAAGTGACTTCAGGAAGAATGAAGCTCAATTTTCACTATAGCCTGAAATTACAACTTGCAGTGGGTACAAGTAAAAAGTCACAACACTACTCCGTAAGGAGATGGATACCGATGATACTCAAATGCATATCTAATTGCTCGAATGACAAAAGTTGCAAAGGAAATAAATCAGTTGCAAGTTCAACCACGAAGGTCAAAACCATCCCATAACAACATCACAACACGAAGCCAAAAAGATCGGAATCGAACAATTCACATTCGAAACCGTGGTGACAAAGAATTAACAGATCGAACCAAATCACAGTTCAAAACCGTTATGAAATGAAAATCAGTGAAAAATCTCAAATATCACTACAAAATCGATGGCCAACACAAATCGAATGACAACTTCAAACAATTATAAACGAACGAAGATCAAAGAATTCGAGTGAATTAGATGTGAGTGAGATCAATTCACTCACCTTTGTCACCGAAGAACCCAACATCTTATCGCGGCCGAAATCATCTCGAGAGACACTGGTCGATTGAAAGTCGGCACCCATAAATTTCTCGAAAACCCTAATTGATCGAACGAGCACAACCACCATTTTTCTTTTGTTTTGAATTAGGGCATGCGAACGAATGAATAAAAGGGAATGAGCATCGGCCTATGATGAATATCACACCCCCAAAGGGAACGTGGGCCAATTATTTGCATTTTAAAGCCCGCTTACTTCCTTAATCAAATTATAGAAAAGAATGCCAACCAATTAAAACTTCCAAAAAACAATTAGCTATCGACACTAATCGTTTAAATGTCGATTATTAATTGATGCGAAATACCGGGTTGTTACAGACTCCCCTCCTTAAAGAAATTGCGTCCTCGCAATCATAAGGAATAAATGGACAAATGGTAACAACCAAAAGAGCATGGCAATGTTGAATGCATAAGCAAAGCAAAGGTCAACAGGGAAGTATTGAAATCAAGGAAGTGTCAGATATGAAATCAAAAGGTTCAACTGCTTCAAATCAAAAGAATCAACATCGTGGGGATCGAGGAATCAAAATCAGATGACTATATGAACAACCCCAGACATCATCATCAACTAACAAAAGCAAGAATCAATCGAGTTCCAGCATTTAAAAGAAAAGGAAAAACAGAGCAGAATTCACGTACTGCACGAATTGAATGTGAGTAAATCAAATTACTCACCTGAATTGCCAGAGAAAAAGACGAAGCTCAAATCTCAAAATCGTAAATATTCAATCATCAAAAACGATAATCGAATTTTCAAATCGCAAATATTTACTTATCTCAAACGATAATCAAATCAATAAATATTTAATTATCACAAATGAAAATCAAATTTCACAAATATCTGATTATCAAAAACGATAATCAGAAATCATAAATATTCGATTAATCAAATCGAAAAATATTTAATTATCTCAAACGATAATCAAATTTCACAAATATCTGATTATCAAAAACGATAATCAGAAGACAAATCAAATATCTAATTATCTCAAACGATAATCAGAAAACAAATCAAATATCTAATTATCTCAAACGATAATCAGAAAACAAATCAAATGTCTAATTATCTCAAACGATAATCAGAAGACAAATCAAATATCTAATTATCTCAAACGATAATCAGAAACACAAACATTCGATTAATCAAATCGAAAAATATTTAATTATCTCAAGCGATAATCAAATTTCACAAATATCTGATTATCAAAAACGATAATCAGAAATCACAAATATTCGATTAATCAAATCGAAAAATATTTAATTATCTCAAACGATAATCAAATTTCACAAATATCTGGTTATCAAAAACGATAATCAGAAACACAAACATCTGATTATCTAAAACGATAATCAGAAGTCATAAATATTCAATTAACGAGTCCGGAATTAACCGAAGTAGTAAAAGTATGGTTCCATACTCCGTACTTTTGCTAAATCGTTTAAATCTCTTTATCGTTTCCTTGAAAGTGCAGAACTGTGTGTTTTAAAAATAACATTTCACATTCTCAAACGGACAAGTCCGAAATTAAGCGAATCAGTAAAAGAAAGGGGTCATAGTCCTCGATTTTGCTGAAACGTTTAAATCGCTTCCTCGTTCTTTTGAAAATTGTAAACTGTAAAAATTTTGAAAACAATTTTAATTTATATTTTTGAAACAACTTTTAAAAAAATAAAGAATTTTGAAAACACGTGATTAAATTAGCAATATCAGTATTGCGGGAGAACCGCTTGTAAATCCATTTCAAAATTGACGATTACTGAAGTTAACACGTCAAAATCTCATCAAAATAACTGGCATCGAAATATAATACCAAATGAATTTTCATTCATCAAAAATGTCACAAGAATCTTCTCAAAGGGATATCATACCCTAAACTTGTATTCATAACAAGTCAATAACACATGAATTCACTAATGCACAAAAATTGATAAACATATCAATAGAAATCACGAAAATTGGTGAAGCACAAAATTCCAGAAATCATCACAAGAAATCCAGAAAACACATAAATAAGGGGGGAGGCCTAACACATGAATGGGAGCATGAAAACTCACCTACGCGTATCACACAGGAATGGCCCAAAGACCGTAGGGTGCTACCCTACATATGTGATGGCGAAACATCACATAAACGGGGTATAGTCTCCCACGCAGACAAAGAGACTTCGCACAATCGCTAGTCTAAATTATAAAAAGGGGAAAAGGCCTAACACATGAATGGGAGCATGAAAACTCACCTACGCGTAAACACATGACGAGAAGCTATCTCATGGAAGCTATCCATTAAATTTTCACACAGGAATGGCCCGAAGACCGTAGGGTGCTACCCTAGATATGTGATGGCGAAACATCACATAAACGGGGTATAGTCTCCCCGCAGACAAAGAAATATGTGAGACGAAATCACACAAAAAGTATCCAGACAATCCTCAAAGCCCAAGAGATATGTGTGAGACGAAATCACATCGATGAGGCCTAGTCTAACCGTGCAATATGTGTGAGACGAAATCACACAATGGTGTCTAGACAATCCTCAAAGCCCAAGAGATATGTGTGAGACGAAATCACACCGATGAGGCCTAGTCTAAATCATAAAAATGATCGTATGAACATTAAGAAGTGTCAATTACATTAAGTTAGTGAATATAAGAGTTTAGCTTCATGTCCCATAACCACTAGCTTAACTCAAATATTTACGAACAAACTGTAAATCTTCACTAGAAAATTGTCACAAAGGGTTCAATCGAACAAGTCCAGGAGTTAACCGACGAAGTAAACGCAAGCGTTTCATACCACTTGTTTTACTAGGCCGTTTAATTCAATTTCTCATACGAGTGAAATAAAGGCTTGTACATACTAATAGATTGGAAAATGATTTAGGAAAAGAGATTTGTAGTAAAATAGTTTTGAAATCGTTTGGAGAAAAGGATTTTAATATTTACTATTAGTATAGAAAACCTTTATATTTTTAAAGTGACAAATCACAAAAATGATTGTAGAAACAATCAATCACAAGAATTCACATACGAAGATGTGAATGGAATCCAAAGAAATCGATACTGAATCCATCAGAAAGTATGTTCACAAAAATCCCGAAGAAAATGTCATCAAAGTTGCTAATAAATGATAGCAACAAATCGGGGAAATGATCAAGAATCAATCAAATTAGGAAACCAACGGCAAACAAAATCAGAGTCTTGAAAATCAAGAAATTAGCAATTTCTCAAAAACAAAGTGACCGAAGTCGAATGGAATTCAAGATGAGGAAAACACAAAATATCAAGTTCAAAATCGCTGAGATTCAAACTAGATGTGAATGAGAAATCAAAATCACTCAATTTGCAACTGGTCCAGCTATTTTTCATCACAGTGTAACAGGTACACAATGACACTCATAGCATAGAACAAAAGTGGAACAAAGTCCAAAAGTCAAAATGGCTTTAATTTGCCAAATTAAAGCAAAAATCAACATCGGCTAAATCAATTCAAAGCCGAAAACACAAGAAAAAGCGTTAGGAATTCATACCTAACAGTCGAAAATAGTCATATGTAAAGATGAGAGATAAAACATCGACAAATAGTTGTAACACATGTTCCATCTAAGTTATGTTTTATAATTGTCCTAAACCCCAGGCTCTGATACCAAGCTGTGACGCCCCACCTCTATACCCACGCTAGCCAAGAACACTACGGTGTAGTGCTGTCAACTAGCACGGAGAATAAGGCTGTTGAGGAGCGACCATCTATGTAATTGCTTTGTGCGAGCACCGATATGTCAGATAATAAAACATTGCATTTCATCTTTAGAGGAAATCCGACATACCGATACAAACTCAAAGCTACTACACAGTGGCTATAATAGTTTAGGACAATAGATATAAAAATAACACAGATAACATAAATGCGGAATACAGATGGAACGAAAAGTCTCATATATATAATAACTGATATCAGTTACAATACATTTGACACAATACAAATGATACAACTACAACTGTCGACTCAAGAAGTTATATATACAAGTACATTATCGGCTAATATACATGAATACATTATCATCTTAAAACAAACACACTAACTACTACAACAAGACGAAGACCACTTCAAGTGATATAAAAAGTCTTCATAGCTCTAGCAGCAACCCAAAGCTAAAAATCTACAACCTGTAAATACTCGGTCTGACCCGAGTATTACATTCAAAAGAAAATAATACCCGGATCAGTCTAATTCAAACTCAGTTATTAATACACAGAAGCAATAATAATCCAATATCAAATAGACGACAGTCACAGAAATCTCGTATACCCAACTTCTCGATAAGAGAACCGGATAACGGCAGATATAACACTAAACAGCATTAATCCACAAAACAGAAATCCAAAGCAGTTTAAACAATTGAAATGCCAATTTAAAAACATCAAGGCTAATTGGCTGCAGTACACGCTAACGTGTACTGCCTCGCCAATACAGCCTACGAATTACGCAACAGGTCGATGAATCAAGAACAAAAGAAATATCGATTCAAATCTGTCAATTCAGTGTGGCTGTAGTGCACGCACGCGTGCACCGCCTCGCCACAACAGAATATAAAGTCACCACAAGGGATAGGGGTAAAACTGCTACGAAAATGCAGCCACCACTTGTATTTAAGGGCAAGGCTGCATCAGTGAAATGAAACAGTGTATCCAGTGAAAGAGGCAACAAGTGAAACAAGTTCAACACGTCGCAAAGCAAGGCACAGGGAAATAGCAAACTGAAGGCGAGAGCACCAAAGATATGGCACTACAACACTCAACAGAAAAGAAGCAGATCAGCCTCATTAGAAGATAAGGTCATTAGTGAAGCAAAATGACAAAATGCAAATGATACAAGGCATCAATGCAATGTATCAGATTCGAGAACAAGGCAGCTGAAGACAGTAACAAGAAAAGGGCAGACATGACTCAACATGTATGAATGGCCTCAACGTCAAAGACAGAGAGACCAAAATGAAACTGCACATGCCTCAATAACAACTACATGGAACTGGAGATTGTGACTTAAATAGAAAATGCACGTGAACCTCATGGCAACAATTCAAGGCAACAGTGACAACTCAAATACAAACCAAATGCCATCAGTGAATATGATAACACTGCAACAACTACGCTGCAAGTACCACAGGCACATGGAGATGCAGTGAAGCCAATATGGCAAATAATGATGAAGTATATAAGTGCAAGCAACGAAAATTAGAGAAGTACAAAATGGTCAAGCTGTAAAACCAAGACTACAGGCACAAGGTCAAGTGCACTAGTTCAAAAAGGCACAAGAGAGTCAAAGTGCACAAGAGATACAAGTGCAGACACAACTATATGAACAGAGTAGTATGAAGGTGAGGGCACCATAGATATGGCACCACAGCACACACTATTTACAATAGAAAATGTTCAAATGTCTGTAAAATAAAATGCGAACCAAAGTTGCATTGAACAACATAAATGCCCAAGTGGCTGTGTGATAAAAATGCGAACAAAAGTGGCAGTAAACAACAAAATGAAACTAGATAGGCTATAAGTCAAGTGCCATCATATAAGACAGCAAACACATGAATGTGCAAAAGTGAACATACATCTGTATACATACATGAATGTATGTATACAAATGGTCAAAAGTATCAGAAGGCAATTGGACAACTACAAATTCAAGTAGTAGCAATAATGCAATCTAGAATGTCACAGCAACAAGGCAAATGCATGTACAAATTCAACAAGGCAAGTACAAACTGGACAACAACAAAAGCTACCAAGCAGGCATCTCAAGTGATCAAGTCTGTCACCATGATACTGCTATGGACAGTGCAATCAAAAAGCACATATATGCAGCAGCTAACTGGCATATGAACAAGTGAAACAATGACAGTTCAAGTATGCAGAGAACAAGATGAAGCACTGCAATACAAGTATACGCAAGCAAACAGTGACATAAACTACAGGAAATGAATGTACAGGGTAATGCAAAGACTAGTGATGAACAAATCAGTGCATATGCATACAACTAAACAACCAAGACCAAAGAGGGGATCATATACAATGATGCATCTACAACTCAATGCACATGACAATGCACACTCGAGCTTGAGACAGTACACTAATGGTACAAATGGAACTGACATTTAAGTGCAAGTCTCGAGTAGTGTATGATACTTAGTTAGCTATGCTACAGGTGGATAGTGCATACATATGACGTCAAAGATCGAGACAAGCACACTCGACTGATGAGGGACACAAGTGACTTCAGGAAGAATGAAGCTCAATTTTCACTATAGCCTGAAATTACAACTTGCAGTGGGTACAAGTAAAAAGTCACAACACTACTCCGTAAGGAGATGGATACCGATGATACTCAAATGCATATCTAATTGCTCGAATGACAAAAGTTGCAAAGGAAATAAATCAGTTGCAAGTTCAACCACGAAGGTCAAAACCATCCCATAACAACATCACAACACGAAGCCAAAAAGATCGGAATCGAACAATTCACATTCGAAACCGTGGTGACAAAGAATTAACAGATCGAACCAAATCACAGTTCAAAACCGTTATGAAATGAAAATCAGTGAAAAATCTCAAATATCACTACAAAATCGATGGCCAACACAAATCGAATGACAACTTCAAACAATTATAAACGAACGAAGATCAAAGAATTCGAGTGAATTAGATGTGAGTGAGATCGATTCACTCACCTTTGTCACCGAAGAACCCAACATCTTATCGCGGCCGAAATCATCTCGAGAGACACTGGTCGATTGAAAGTCGGCACCCATAAATTTCTCGAAAACCCTAATTGATCGAACGAGCACAACCACCATGTTTCTTTTGTTTTGAATTAGGGCATGCGAACGAATGAATAAAAGGGAATGAGCATCGGCCTATGATGAATATCACACCCCCAAAGGGAACGTGGGCCAATTATTTGCATTTTAAAGCCCGCTTACTTCCTTAATCAAATTATAGAAAAGAATGCCAACCAATTAAAACTTCCAAAAAACAATTAGCTATCGACACTAATCGTTTAAATGTCGATTATTAATTGATGCGAAATACCGGGTTGTTACACAGGGAGACAGGTTGGAGGGATCCAACAGGATTCCTTGCACTGTTGATTTTATTTTCATATAATTTGATATATGATATGTTAGATGCTATAATTGATGACATGGACACGATTTTGCTTATTTAGTGCATTAGTAGCACTGGGCCTTATATTTTGATATTTTAAAATACCATAAAAATAGTGATTGATTTTAAAGGGGATTTCAAAATTATTTTGGAAATTATATTTTTTTAATAACTATTCTTGAATTTTTAAAGAAGAAATTTATTTTAAAATAAAAGGATATGGTTTTAAATTATTATAATTAATAGTTTTATGAGATATTTTAAATAGAGATTTTGAACTATGAATAAAGAATTTAGAAATCCTGAAAATAAGTCCGTGTTTTATAATAAAGGATTATGGTTTTAAAAAGAAGATAAAAATAATTATTATCCATTTTATATAAAGCGATACGTATATAGTATATACAAGTATTAAGATTTATTTATAAATATGGAGATTTATAAAGGTGATAATGTATAAAGTGACATTTTACAAATAAAATTAAGATTTTTAAAATAGTATTTTATTTATAAAGGGATAGATTTATAAACGATGTTTTATAAATTAAAAGGAAACTATTACATTTAATAAGAAATAAATCAAACAATGGATTTATTTTAAGATATGGAATGATGTTCTAGAAAATAGTGGATTCTATTTTGGAATGGAAGGTGAGGGTAAATTTGGGATTGTTAAACGATATTTTATAAATTGAAAGGAATTTATATAAAAAAAATTATACCTATGGAAGCAAGGTTAAAAACGGTTGAAATTATGTTTTGAATGAGACTTTATGAATAAGAGAGATTTATGAAGGAATGGAGTTATAAACGGGGTTCATAAATAAAGAGATTTTATGAAAGGAAGTTTCATAAAATAGAAGAGATTTATAAATTTACCTTTATAAATATAGAAACAATTATGTGGAAAGTTAAGTATGGATTTTTATCAGAGAAAAATATTTATGTTTTAAAAGTTGTTTATTTATACTAATATTGTTTTAAAGTTGGTTATCAATATTTTAAATAATTGAAAGTTAACTATTTAAATTATTAATATGGTTTGAAATTAAGTATGATTATTTATCAATAAAGTTTTGAAAATTAATTATTAGTATTTATAAAATTGTTGAAGATAAATTATTATTGTTTTATTTAAGACTTTTTGGAATTTATTAATTGTTAGTTTAAACTGTTTTAAAGTTAATATTTATTTATTTATTTATAATTTTTACTAATATACAACAGTGTTTTTAAGTAAATGATTGGAATTTATATTTTAAATGTTTTCGAGATGTATAAATAGTGTTTCATAAACAGATGTGGATTATAAGAGGAATCTTATAACATGTTTTGGAAAATGTAAAGGAAGTTTTGTTAAAAGAAAAGGAGCTTTATAAACAGTTTTGTGAATTTAAAATGGAGTTTCTAAATGATTTTGGAATTGAATAAAAGGAAAATCTTCCCAAATGTTGGTGAATATACTTATACCGTTGGGATAAGTATATGGATATTTTTCCAAGTACTGAAACATAGGGATTTGTGGATATGTGTATATATATACACACACACATATATTTATATATATCTTTGTAAAAAGATTTTGAGACAAACATTTACAAAGTAAATTTAATTAATAAAAGATTAATTAAGAAAGCTGGTGGTTGCTTCTGTGCTTAACCATGTTGGTTTTCCCTATGGAATTCAAATCCCTGACTTGAATGTTTGTTTATTCAATAGTTAAATAACCAACTATTGAATTTGGACCTAAACGTAACTTTGGAAATATCTAGGAGAAACACGTGAGTTATATGGCACAGTCATCTTCGATGATGCTATACTATGCATATAATCTCGTTTCGTACTCTTAGGACAATCATAAGGAAATTCGTTCACTAATGGTGAGAAGGTGATCTTCGCTCTTATCTTTGATTGTTTATTTCCTAAAGAACTAGGGTTGAGTTTACCGAAAACTATCAAATGTTGTTTCGAAGGGACCTGGATCATATATGTTATCCGAAAACCACTTCGACCTAACTTAAGCGTTGCAAAGTGAAGACATCTTGATGATGATGGAAATTAAAGATGGAGTCTCAAGTGTTTCGTTCAGTCCCAGAATGAACTTATATGGATGAATGCTGATATTGCATTATTGCCTGGAAGGCAATGTTAGCATTCAAAGTGGGAACTGCTATATAGAGGTAAAACGTAGCCTCGAACCTCATCAACCGGAAAATGAAAAAAGTCGAGCATGCAGCAGGGCCAAGTGGGTTGCTCCCAAGTAGGGTATGGTCATTCCAAATCTAGATCGGTTACTATCTATTCTAGAATACTTCGAGGCCCATTAACGGAGGGGTGATCATATTCAATACTACTAGTCAAGTGGTAGGCCAGTCTTGTATAGTAGGTGTACAAGATGTTCTTGTCAGACCAGGTGCATTTTATCTAGAGATGTACCATCAGAAGGTAGTTCCTTACCTTGTCATAGTATGGAATATGTAACATCCCCCTACTTGAAGGCCCAAAACTAACGGCTATGGATGCTGCAGTCATCCATAGTTATTAATCCTAGGCGACCAAATACGGCGGTGTTAGATACATTGATACACAGATCACACGAATGTGGAAAAAATTTAAAAAAATTAGAAACACATTTCCACATTCCATTCAAAACATTTTATGTTCATTACATAATCCCACAAACGTTAACTACGTCCATAAAAATATAATTATTACACATACGCCAAGAGCGACATATGAAGATGCCCCCTTGGTTGATCAGAGTATATAATAAGGCTAATAAGTCTACCTTTACATCGAAAATACACAGCGGAAAAAGATAACTCTAAATAACTAATTGCCTCCCGCACACCTTCGGAAGCTTTATTCATCTAAGAAGAGAACTTGGAAACCCTAAGCTTAAAACTACTCAAAATCAATTGAGTACCCGAGAGTTTAAGGGGAAAACAAAAACTTCGAGTCAAACATTAAGCCTGATATGAATAATAATTTAACATCTCAATCTATTTGGATATCTAGTAAGACTACCCAGCTTAGCGGAACGGGTTTTCCCCTCACTATTATCCTAAAACCTTTTCAAAGCCATATACTGTGCTCCTGCACCCACAATGGTTAAAACCTAGCATTTAAAACATTTATGAGGATATGCATATATATAAACATCTTCGATTTTCCATCCCCGGTTTAATTGACTCCCGGTCATAATTATAGTTTCTAGGGTCAATATTAACCTATTAGTTTTCATGGGTTTACTAATAACCATTTTATAATTCATGGACACCCTGTCCTGTTTCAGAGTTTTCATGGGATCACTAAGAACCTATAGGCCACCACCAATTAACTTAATTAATTCATGGGTTCCCCTGAACCTATTGGTCATATCAATAACTCATCTTATATCCTAGTTTTCATGGGTTGACTAGGAACCTATGAATTACTCCACTAACTCCCTTTGCAACCTAGTTTTCATGTGTTGACTAGGAACCTACTGATGCCTCCCTTAACTTCTTTCTTATCCTAGTAGTCATGGGTTGACTAGGAACCTTTTGACTAATGTCAATACTTAATCCGGATATAGTTATCATGGGTTCACTACAAACCAATTGGCCCCTGCCAACCATCCTTAATACATAGTTTTCATGGGTTTACTGTAACAACCCGCATATTTTACGATTGAATATTTAAATGTATTATTTAAATATAGCATCGTTAATCGGATTAAAGTCCGAAAATCTACTTTTTGTAAACAGTCGAATTGGGACTCGAGACCACTTCCATTGAGTCCAAAATGGCATTTATAACTTTTTTGAGTATAAACATCGATATGTTTGGAGTTGGGTTGAATTTTGCTATTTTTCTATTGGGCTTTGGGTTTGGGTTTGGGTTTCAGCCCACTAACCCAACTCATCTTATATCCTAACTCCACCCCCTCTCCTCTTTATTCATTCTATTATTTTCCTAACACTTCAAGCTTTAGTAAAAATGGGGGAAGAGATTGGAAACTAAAATCCTAAGCCCTAGTTTCCTTTGCAAATTCAAGTTCTAGCTCCAAAATCAAAGAGAAGCTTAGCTTAGATTGGAGCTTCTAGAGGTGTATTGAAGAGAAATTGGCCTTTCCTTTGTTCTAAAGCTTCTCATTCGTGTTTTTGAGTTTTAAAGGTGAGTTCTTTAACTCACATCTACGTCTATAGCTATCATTGTTATTAGGTATGAATTCCTAACATTTGTGCATATTCATTTGCTTTTGATTTGAATTGATTTAGTGAATTTTCCAAATTTTGGTGTTTTGGTCCAATTTTATGAAAATCCTTCTATGGATATTTGGACATTGATATTCGGGGTGTATCAAAGAGCCTTTAAGGCCGGGTTGTCGTTTGGCATAAATCCTTAGTCGTCGTTGCTCGTCCGATCGCTCCCGATACGTTTTGGCCACTTTGGCCTAGGCAAATTGTTGCCCAGACCAGGTGACCAGACGTCTGGTGACCAAGTCCAGACGTCTGGTTTGGACCTGGAGCAAAAATATATACACGGCAGAAAATAAAAAAATGGCAGAAAACAACTTAAGACGTCTGAATTTATGTTTCGGACGTCTGAAAGGGGTTTCAGACGTCTGGATGGTTTTCAGACGTCTGGGTTTCCAAACCAAACGTTTGGAAGGTTTTTCTAGAATTTTACAAAACCTAAATCCAGACGTTTGGATTGACCCCCAGACGTCTGGAGCTATGTATTTTTGCATGTTTAGGCTTTTCTTGATTGAATTTGCATTGTTTATCGATTTTAGTTGCTCCGATTAGTTATTATCACTTTTATCGACCTTGATGACTTCTTTTTAGGGATTTTTGGGAATATCCATTTTGATGGATTTGGTATTGATTTCTTTGGATTTAATTCACGTCTTCGTATGTGAATTTTTGGTGATTGATTGTTTCTACAATTATTTCTATGATTTGTCACTTTTAAAAATATAAAGGTTTCTATACTAGTAGTAAATACTCAAACTCTTTCATCAAAACAATTTCGACACTATTTTAAATATAAAGCTCTCTTTTAAAACCGTTTTCCAATCTATTAGTATATACAAACCTTTACCTCATTCGTATGAGAAATCTAATTTAACGGCTTAGTAAAACAAGTGGTATGAAACGCTTGCGTTTACTTTGTCGGGTAATTCTTGGACTTGTTTGATTGAAATCTTGTGACAACTTTCGAGTGGAAATCTAAAATCTGTTCGTAAATATTTTAGTTAAGCTAGTGGTAATGGGACATGAAGCTAAACTCTTATATTTACTAGCTTAGTGTAATCGACACTTCTTGATGATCGATGATGACCATTTTATGGTTTAGAATAGCGATGTGCGACGTCTCTTTGTCCGCAATGGGGGACTATACCTTGTTTGGAGGAGCTTCGGCTCATTTGGAGGAGTTTCGACTCAAAGTCCGCAATGGGGGACTATACCTTGTTTGGAGGAGCTTCGGCTCATTTGGAGGAGTTTCGACTCAAAGTCCACAATGGGGGACTATACCTTGTTTGGAGGAGCTTCGGCTCATTTGGAGGAGTTTCGACTCAAAGTCCGCAATGGGGGACTATACCTTGTTTGGAGGAGCTTCGGCTCATTTGGAGGAGTTTCGACTCAAAGTCCGTAATGGGGGACTATACCTTGTTTGGAGGAGCTTCGGCTCATTTGGAGGAGTTTCGACTCAAAGTCCGCAACGGGGGACTATACCCTGTTTAGAGGAGCTCCGGCTCATTTGTGATACACATGTTGGTGAGTTTTCATGCTCCCGTTTGTGATAGGCCTTCCCTCTTTTGTGATTTCTGGATTTCTGGTTATGATTTCTAGAATTTGTGTTTCACCAATTTTCGTGGTTTGCATTGATAAGCTCTATCAATATTTGTGTTTTGGTGAATAATTTAAAGAATGTGATTCTTTTTGGTGTTTTGAGATGATTTGAGATATTGTATGATTTTTCTTGTTATTTGATGTATACTTGTCACAGTATGACATTATTGTTATCATACGTTTTAGTTATATCTCTTATCCTATCTCATTTTATCTGATATTTATAGCTAGACTAATCTGTTTATTATTTTCTTCTTAAATAATACTCGGGTCAGACCGAGGTATTTCAGGTGCTTCTGCTTGACGTCTTATCAGGGTCTGTCACCTGACTTTTGGCTAACTACTTTGGCTTAGTAGTTTTTGTTTGTATACATTTGAGATAGAGACTCCTTGATGTATACTTATTCTTTTGTCTAGCACTTGTATCTATTCTTTTGTGATGTAGTGGATCTTATATGACCACTATTTTGGTGTACACTTTTATATGATATATTCATATCTGATTCCGCCTTTGTGATATGAATGTTTGTGACTGATTTGTGTTATGCTTATTTCTATATTTGTTTCTGAAGTACACATAGCCACTGTGTGGTAGCTTTGAGTTTTTATTTGATATGTCGGATTTCTTCTTGAAATGAAATGTAAGTTATATTATCTGACATATCAGTACTCGCACAAAGCAATTACATAGATAGTCGCTCCTCAACAGCCTTATTCTTCGTGCTAGTTGACGGCATTACCCCGTAGTGTCCTTGGCTAGTGTGAGTATAGAGGTGGGGCGTCACATTTACTATGAACCTGTTTGTTACCTCCAATAACTTCCTAATCATAGTTTTCATGGGTTTATTATGAACCAACCTCCCAGACAACTTCAAGGTTTAGGCATCCTATATTTTGGTCTCCCTGACTCCCTTGATGCAATTCTACTCATTCGGGAGTTTAATAAATTTATATTCACTATTGGGTTAACCTACTGGTTCTTCTACCCCCTTTATTCCCCAAAACACAGTTATGGGTCCTTTATCATGTGAATATATTCATATTTGAAGAAGCAAACATAACAACTTAACAATACCACTCATGTGGGTTTAAGGTCCTTGAAGTACTTTTCATGTAAAACATAGTTAATCCCCTTAATATATTTTTATCAAGGAAATACTTCTTCAAATTTACATACTTAGAGTCATTTCAAAACTCCTTTATTTAGCCATGGGCTTTTTCCATCAAAAATGAGTTTGGGTTTAAAAAGCCTTTCGACACCTTCGAAACCTTCCTTTCGATTTCATTGGATAACCTCCTTCGAAAGCATTAAATTCTATCTTTAAAACATTAGGCACCTGCCTTTAGAATACTTTAAAACATCTCTTTCGAAACCTTTCGACCTTGTTAAAGTATTATCATATAAGTATAGAAGCATAGCTTCGAAACCATTCAAAAATACCCCTTTCGAAACCATTGAAGGATACCCTTCGAAACCAATACCTTTCGAAGCCATTGACTTTATATTTAAAATAACATTTTTGAGTCAAAGTGAACATAAACGAAAGCATCTCTTTCGAAACCATTCTTCATTTTATAAAAGTATTGGGAAAATTGATGGTATCGAAACCATCCTTTCAAAAGCATTAAAACATCTGGTAAAACAATTGAAGGTTGGCTTCGAAACCCCGTTTGAAACCATTGTCTTCGAAACCCGTAACCCCTTTCGAAAGCAGTAGGAAGTGGATTATATTTATAAAACAAATGGTACCTTTCGACGACATTGTTGTCTTCAATACCATCGAAAGGCATCAAATCATAAAAGGGTTTCGACTTGGTCGAAACTACCCCTTCTGAAAGCTTCAAATAAAAATTAAGTAACTTCGTCGGAAGCTACGTTTTGAAAACAAGGGCGGCAGCTCTCCTTCAAAAGCTTCTTTTGAAATACCCTTTCAAAACCATTGGTTTTGACTACTTCAAAACCCTTCTGTAAACAGACAAGCGCTTTTCTTTTAAAACAAAACAAAACAAAGGAACCAACACTTTTGAAAGCTACATTTCGACACTCTACCTTCCGCCTTTATCTAATCCACTACATACCATCTAATGATACCATGTGTATTGGTTTACAGATTTTGACCAAGAAGGTTTCGACTAGGTTAGAGACGGAAGCTCTGGGTCGAAAGGTCCTTCTAAAGAAGGCGGAACCCACTTTTCTGAGCTAAAGGCTGTTTTTACTAAGTAAACTTTTTGTAACGAACTTGTGTCATAAACTTTCAAATAATTTGGCTAATATTTGCCGCATTTTCTCAGTTCTAAAATCAATTAACAATTAACACATAAGCCCTTCCAAGTAATAAAGCAATTAAATCATTTAGGTCCTTCTTTCAAAATAATTTAATTTCCATACTAAATCATTTAGGTCCTCCTTTCAAAATAATTTAATATCCATACTAAATCACTTAGTAAAAATCCCAAAAAATTCTAGAAATTTACTTTAATCATGTTGCCTAACTATTAAAATTTCAGACCCAAAACCTTAATATAATTTTCGAAATAAATTTATAACCCCAAATAATCATATTTTCCTTTGAAAATTCATAACTAATTTCCCACGTCTTGGAAAATTATAAAAATTGAAACCTAATTCCAAAATCGTGTTTTTCATAACGTATAATTTTTCTATGGCATTTAAAAATCATTTAACCTCAATTTTACCCTAAAACCATGCAAATCTCCCTTGAAACCATTTTGTTTAATCTAAACAAATCATATATCAAGAATATCATCATCCAATATATCATAATAATGAATTTACCCTTAAATTCTAAAACATATGATTAAAACCAAAAATAGAGATGTAGTGATTATTATTTACCTTAGCTTGGATAAGGAAATTGGAGATTGTTTGAGATTGATTTCTTCTAGCTTGAATCCTAAGCTTTACTTGATTTTCTCTTCTTTTCTACCTTCTTAATGGCCGGCCTTGCTCCTCCTTTTTCTTATGTTTTTGCTTATGATTAAAATGAACATGTATGGCTAAGGAATAATAGTATAAGGGTGGAAAATATGGGTGGCTATTTACCCTAATGCCCTTATATTTAATTAGTTAGCACTTAACCATTTATAAGTTCATTCAATTTAAATAAGCACACCACCTATATTCATTTACTAATCTCAATCCCCTTATCACTCTACATTATTCTATTTAATTTATTATAATTAATTTTCCTGAATAATGTTAATAAAATTAGTGGTGTTACAGAATCCAATCTCCAATACATGCTTTTACAGTTTTGATTATTGAACCTAGTATGCCGGAATTTAATAATGTAATAATTTCAGCTATGATTAATAAGTATTTGTATTCTAAACAGTATTATAATACCAGAGGATTTTCTATAGAAAATGTTTAGGTTTTCGTAAGGTAGTAATTAGGTGTGGTTTCTCATGTTGGTTTTTTTCCAGACAAACTCGAGTGTTTTTATTATTATAATGCTTGGGTCGGACCGAGCATATTTACAGATTACTTTGGATGCATTGGAGCCTTGGAGACGAGTTGGAGGTCTTTAAGTCGTATTCACGTATATGTTATTTTCCACTGCTTTGTTGTTGAAATCGTCAGCAATTATGAGGATAGGTTGTTATAACTTTCTAGGCTGATGATTGTGATTTGTTGTTGTATTTTGATGGATGTATGTATATAACAGTTTCTCTTTTTAAAGATCATTGATATTGTATTATATATTGTACCGCTGAAATTGTGAGATTCTATGTTGTTTTAAATTTCTTTTCTCTTCTTCTTCTCTTCTCTTCTTCCTTCTTCTTTCTTTCCCATAACTATTCGTCTTTCCGTTCGTTTTGGGTTGGACATGTGTGGTATATTGTCAACTTGAATAGTGTGGATTGCTGGGTCATTACACTTGGTATCAGAGCTGAAGGTTAAGTGAGAACCTTGGCTTTGGTGGGGTAACTCATTAAGAGATAAGGTAATGGAATGCATTATTATGATTTTGAGTGCATTATAGATATGAGCGTTTATTTTTTAGTGATATAGAAATGTTTTACATTGTGTTAATTTATCTTTTGAGTGGCTTATGAATTCTGGTTGGTACGTGGGATGCCACGGTATGAATAGGGGTTTCTAAACGCTCAAATGTAACGACCTACCTTTTTGGATAGTTTAAATCGACAATAAACCACACATGTCAAACTCAAACCATTCAAAAGGGAGGATTGTTATGGGGTAAATAAGAAAAAGAAGAGAAATAAATAAAACAAATACAAAATCTCACAGCGGAATGACAAAATATAATAATCAAATAGCAGTTCATGAAGCTGTTTTACAAATAACATTTGATTACACTTTACACTACAGAATCAGAGTAACATACAACATGAATAAGTAAATAATGCAGCGGAACAACATGATGCAGTAGGAATAAATATAATAAATAATAACAGTATTAAATCTTCGTCTTTGTCTTCCGAAAGTGTAACATTCCCCCTTTTGACCGCCTCCAGTCGGTAATTAAACCAACTAGAAACGTTCAAAAAGACGAATTGTTATTTAGTTTATAAGGTTTAAACAGAATCAGCCACAGAAACACAGAATAATAACAATAAATTAAAACAAATGAGAATTTATTTCATTACTATAAATCTTTTTATATACATCAGAGTTTATACAATTTAATACTGATACAGCGGAATATCTTAAAATACAATTTTCTCCTGAAATAAATGATTCTTTACTCTCTCTCTAACTTCGTTGCTCGAAAATCTTCAAGCTGTAAAAATACTTGGTCTGACCCGAGTATTATATTCAAAAGAAAATAATACACAGGTCAGTCTAATTCAAACCAGTTTATTAGTGCATAGAGGCAATAATAATTTAAGTAGACGACAGTCACAGTAATTCCCGTCTATCCGACTCTTTTAACAAAGAAATCGGATAACGAAAATTTTAACACTAAACAGTGTTAAACAATAAATCAGCAGATTTAAAACATCAACAGAGATAAATAAACAATTTATCAATCGACTAAGTCAATTCAAAACAATTGAAGTTGTCACTTTAAAACCATCAGAGTTCGATTGGCTGCCGTACACACGTGTGCATTCGTACCCGTGTGCACTGCCCCGCCAGCTCGTGTGCATAGATAAAGGTGCAACATAGTGTACAAACACAAATAATCGAGCCTCAAACTACAACAAGATAAATATGTCCAAACTGTATGCAATGGCCATACACAAAGACAAGGCACCATCACTCAAGTACATGCTACCATAACTCAAAAGAAATACAAGACCAGACATACATGAAAACTGGAGACTAATCAGTTCGAACTACAAGTTCAAGAATGACATGAACAACACCAACAATGCTACAGATAACAATGAACTTCAAGAACTGCAGACCAGACTTGAGTCGAGACAAGCTACACATGAAGATCAAATGATCAGCTCAACCCAACAAAACTCAAATTTATAAAAGTGCACATGATCAAAACCAACACAAAATGCAGACAGTACAAATCCACCAATATATTCACATATAGGCAGAAACAGTGATGAAATATCAAGTATGAGCAGTGCCCATCAATGAGTTCAAGTATATACATGTCTGTCTAAAATGAAACAGTGGCAATAAAATAAATCAAGTATCAAGTGTGACGCCCCACCTCTATGCTCATAATAACAAAGAGTATTAAAGTAAATACTGTCTATTATTACGAAGAATAAGGCTGTATAGGAGCGACCATCTGTAATTGGTCTTACACTAATATAGGTTATCTCGATAGGAGTGGTACATACTTTTTCTTTTTCTTCTATTATTTGTTTACTCCAATCGACACACCCAATACTAGTATAAAACGAACTACGACGGTTCATAATAGTTTAGGACATTAGATATAACAATAACACAGATAATATAAATGCGGAACACAGATAAAAACGAAAGTCTCATATATATATGACTGATGTCAGTTAATACATAGTTGACACGATACATATGATACAACTACAACTGTCGACTCTAGAAGTTATATATACAAGTACATTATCGACTAATATACATGAATACATATCGTTCTATACAACGACACGACTACTACACAATGACACTGACAACTTCAGAAGATGTGAAAAGTCTTCAAATCCTGAACAGCAACTCAAAGAAGAAAATCTACAACCTAAAATAACTCGGGTCTGACCCGAGTATTACATTCAAAAGAAAATAATACCCAGGTCAGTCTAATTCAAACCAGTTTATTAGTGCATATAGGCAGTAATAATTTTAATAGACGACAGTCACAATAATTTCCGTCTATCCGATTCTTTAAACAAAGAAACCGGATAACGGTCAATATAACACTTAACAGTGTTTAACAAAAATCAGCAGATTTAAATCATCAACAGAGATAAATAAACAATTTATCAAATCGACTAAATCAATTTAAAACTGTCAAATCTGATAGGGCTGCAGTACACGCACGCGTGTACTGCCTCGCCACTATCAAACGAAATGCATAAAAGATCAACGGAAATTCACGAAACGCGCATAAGGTCAAACCCAGAGAAAATCGGGTTCAACTCAAATGCGATTCAAATAAATGGTCGAGACATAAAATTAAGTCTCGGCCCAAGTTCAAATCAATCAACAGAAAACAATGGCTGCACAGAGACAGCAGGGTACAACACGCCTCAAAGTATCGGTCGATACTAACAAGCATGCGTGGTCAGGGAAACCCAAATACTACTTGAAACAGGTATGTAACTGTCCCAAATGGTCAAGACAAATGTAATGAATGACCAAACTCAATGAAACTGCAAAGGTCAAACCCAAATATTGGGTTCAACTCAAGTGAAATTCGAGAAACAAATAAAATGCAAAGGTCAAGTCACTGCAGTCATGACTCAACACAATGCAACAGCCAAAGTCAAGGCAACATGAAGCTTGCAAGTTCGAACCCAAGACAATACAACTCACTATAAATATTAGGGCAGACATACATGGCTCAAGTGGTGAAACATTGATATTAGTGCAGACATACATGGCTCAAGTGATGAAACACTGCAACTCGACTAACAAAATGAACCAAAATAATGCAAATGCAGTCCAGACCCGAGAATGGCCAGAAACAAGACATCAAGATATGGCAACACAACAAACTCATGATTACAACTCGAGCAAGTTCAGCTACCATGTGAAAGCAAGCAGTCAAAGTAACAACAATGCAAACAAGATACATGAGGACCAAACTTCGAGTCAAGCAGCAGACAGGGAAGTGCAGCCTCAACATGAAGTTTAACCGTGCTAACAGACCAAGAATGTGTACCAAACTCAAATGCACAAAATGCAAACTGCAATTACAAGGAGTGTGACAACATAAAATGAATTAAAGGCAACAATGGCACTCCACAGGACATTGGACAATGTACTCAGTAATATGTGGTGCGAACACTATTGGCCTACGTCAAACTACAAATGCAACATGAAGTGCTGCTACAAATAAATGGAGACAACAGAAAAGTCTGGGCAACAAGAAGATGGCACCAAAACTCAAGACCATCAAAGAGACAACATAGAAGCAACTGAAAACAGTGCAACATACAGTGATGAAGTGGGGATGAAGTAAGAGCTCAAGTGAAATCAACAGGAATGGTAACCAGAACAAATGCAACAAACAAGATCACCGATGTACCCATAACAGTGAAGCTATTACAACTGCAAGGCAACAGTGAAGATCACGGTGGCTAGAAAACATGTGTCAAAATGGAGGCAAAACAACAATGCTACAGGATGGTCAGCCATCACAATAAAGCAAATGTCGAGCTAAACGCAGCACAGTGAGATACAAATGCAACCTGAAGCACTGCAACTCAAGAATCAGTGCAAAGTGACTCAATGCACATCAAGTAAGAACCAGAAACAACATCAATAAAGTACAAAGGCAATGCATCAGTAATCAACTGAGCAAGTGAATATCAAATTATGCAGCAGTGTAAGGCATTGGCATCAAATGCCAACCACAAAATTCAAACAACACACCGAACCAAAACAGATGCCCAAGGTGAAGACTCCAGAATAATAAAAAAACAGAGATTCAATATCATTCACACGACTAAGTGACCGAAGTCAGATGGTAGTCGAGCCGTGATGGTCACGAGATAAAGCAGGGTCGTGATAACTAGGAAACAAGAGAATAGCAACATTAAAATGAAAATTCCACGAAAAACGAACAGTTCAAATCAATGCCATCAGAATAGAATGAAATAGCAAACCAGAAGGGACTGTTCAGAATTTTATGATCGATTAAGCCACGGTCACCACAAAATGAATCGAAGTAGCGACCTGTGATTGGCGAAATTATATACGACCAAGAATAAGTCGTGAATCATCTCAACATCCAACGATTATCAAATGCCAGAACCAATCAACCGACGCATTCAACGACAATATATATATATATGAACGAAGATAAGGGGATAAACTCACATACGAAACATCATCAAAATATCAATTTAAAACCCAAGCATCCCAAATATATATATGAACGAAAAACCAGGGGATTCAAACCCAAAACACGAATTGCAGAGTTGAATTAGATGTGAGTTTTACTCACCTATTTCGACGACCAAGCCAAACGTTCGACTCGACTAAAGTAGAAGCGGTCGAAAGCACCTCCGAGACGAGCTTCTCAAAAGCAAGGGGTGTTGGATCTGGCGCCTTCGATTACACGAAAGCCTAGTTCGAGGGACGAAGGAGAAGGGCGAAGCGACCACCATTTTCCTTTTCCTTTCTTTCGATTTATTCTAGGGTTTAGAAAATGAATAATGGGGAAAAGGGGACGGTCGCACTGCCATAAGAAGGGAACGGTATCGAATAAAAATATGGGCCGAATTTAATTTTTAAAGCCCAACCATAATTAATTAAATTTTTATCTTTTCTTTTAAATGAATTCAACCGATTTAAAATACCAACAGTAATTAGCTACCAATTCAATCGTCTAATGACGATGATCAATCGATATGAAACCTCGGGTTGTTACAGACTCCCCTCCTTATAAAAATTGCGTCCACGCAATCATAGGGAATAAATGGATAAAAAGTAACAACCAAAAGAGCATGGCAATGTCGAATGTATAAGCAAAGCAAATGTCAGCAGGGGAAGTACTAGATATGAAATCAAAAGGTTCGACTGCTTCAAATCAAAAGAATCAACATCGTGGGAATCAGAGATCAAAATCAGACGACTAACAAAAGCAAGAACAATCGAGTTCCAACAACTAAAAGAGAAGGAAAAACAGAGCAGAAATCCCATATAGAGCACGAATTGAATGTGAGTAGATCAAATTACTCACCTGAATTGCCAAAGAAAAGACAAAACTCACATCTCAAAAATCGCAAATATTCAATCATCAAAAACGATAATCAAATTTCTAAAATCAACAAATATTCGATTATCACAAACGATAATCAAATTTCAAATTCAACAATTAATTAATTATCTAAAGCGATAATTAAATTCGAAATCAGCAAATATTTAATTATCTAAAGCGATAATTAAATCTCAAAGCAACAAATATTTAATTATCTAAAGCGATAATTAAATCTCAAAGCAACAAATATTTAATTATCTAAAGCGATAATTAAATCTCAAAGCAACAAATATTTAATTATCTAAAGCGATAATTAAATCTCAAAGCAACAAATATTTAATTATCTAAAGCGATAATTAAATCTCAAAGCAACAAATATTTAATTATCTAAAGCGATAATTAAATCTCAAAGCAACAAATATTTAATTATCTAAAGCGATAATTAAATCTCAAATCAGCAAATATTTAATTATCTAAAGCGATAATTAAATTCGAAATTAGCAAATATTTAATTATCTAAAGCGATAATTAAAAACAACAATTATCCGATTATCGAAAACGATAATCAGAACTCATATCAACAAATATCTAATTATCACAAGCGATAATTAGAAACAACAAATATCTGATTATCAAAAACGATAATCAGAACTCATATCAACAAATATCTAATTATCACAAGCGATAATTAGAAACAACAAATATCTGATTATCAAAAACGATAATCAGAACTCATATCAACAAATATCTAATTATCACAAGCGATAATTAGAAACAACAAATATCTGATTATCAAAAACGATAATCAGAACTCATATCAACAAATATCTAATTATCACAAGCGATAATTAGAAACAACAAATATCTGATTATCAAAAACGATAATCAGAACTCATATCAACAAATATCTAATTATCACAAGCGATAATTAGAAACAACAAATATCTGATTATCAAAAACGATAATCAGAACTCATATCAACAAATATCCAATTACCTGCAGATAATTGGAAGCAACAAATATCTAGAAATCAATTAAGAAGACTAGAAAATCAACACAAAAGCTTGGATCGATCCCATCAGATGGCGAGTTTTTAATTCGCCGCACGTGCATCTCAGAGTGGCCGAAGCCTACCAAGTACTCAACATAATTTTGGCGCCCATCAGATTGACCCGGAGGTCCGCAGAGTGACCCGAAGGTCTAGTACTGGTATTTGACCCGAAGGTCCATCATATGACCCGAAGGTCCATCATATGACCCGAAGGTCCATCATAGTGGCTCGAAAGCACACGAAAGCATCAAATATTTCAATTAACGAGTCCGGAATTAACCGAAATAGCAAACGCACATGTCCCATACCACGTGTTTTACTAAATCGTTTGATTCTCTTCATCGTTTCCTTGAAAGTGTAAAATTCATCAAAATCATCAAAACAACAGATATTCAATTAACGAGTCCGGAATTAACCGAAATAGTAAAAGTGTGGTTCCATACTCCGCACTTTTGCTAAATCGTTTAAATCACTTCATCGTTTCCTTGAAAGTGCAAAATTGTGTATTTTGTAAAAATACACTTTGCATTCTCAAACGGACAAGTCCGGAATTAAGCGAATCAGTAAAAGAAAGGGGTCATAATCCTCGATTTTGCTGAAACGTTTAAATCGCTTTCTCATTCTTTTGAAATCACAAACTGTAAAATTTCCGAAAACAATTTTATTTATTTTGTAAAAATAACAATTCACATCCTCAACTGAACAAGTCCGGAGTTAAGCGAAACAGTAAAAGAAAGGGGTCATAATCCTCGATTTTGCTGAATCGTTTAAGTCGCTTTCTCATTCTTTTGAAAACGCAAACTGCTAAAATTTTATAAAACAATTTTCATTTTAAAAACGATTTTCCAATCACGTGATTAAAACAGCAAATCAATAACAATTTCGATAAGGAAATTGTACTTCTCAAAATACCGTAAAAACGGTTACACATCAGTATTGCGGAATAACCGCTTGAAAATCCACTTTTAAAAATTTGGTTGTTACTGAAGTCAAAGCGACAGAAATTTTAAAACGTCAAATATCTCATCAAAAGAATTCACATCAAAATGTGACATCAGTGAATTTTCATTCATTAAAATTGTCAACAAAACACCGTGCCACAAAAATTCAGCATTGGTGTAAAAAGTCCGTTATAAAAATAACAGTAACAAAATACGTATCATAACCAAGCATCGGTTCAACGTAAAATAAATGCAATAACGTGCAATTCAAATTTTTGCACGTACTACAAAATGAACAAAGAAATCATTCGAATGTATCTTCAATGAAGATAATTCAAATCATCAAAAATCTAATCAATAGATGATTAGTACAAAAGAAAGCCGGCGGAAATTTCAACAAAAATCACATATCTGCAATTTCTTCGAATCCTCAATTCGGATTCGAAGTTCTCAAAGAAATAAAATAATTACAGCTATGTAAACAACAAATGAAATTCATATCAATCTCGTATTTTGATTTTTAAATCAAAAAGATTATCAGTTGTACTCAGCGAAGACAGTTTCACCGTTTCCGCTGCGCACTCTGATAAACAGAACACAAATCAATCAAATCATCAGAACACAATTTCACTATTATTTTTAAATAAAGTTATTTAAAACTTTCATCCAAATTTCAAAACTTTAGTTTTGACTCAAGCACAAATAAAACATCGACCAATAGTTGTAACATATGTTCCATCCAAGTTATGTTTTATATTATGTCCAAAAACCCCAAGCTCTGATACCAACTGTGACGCCCCACCTCTATGCTCATAATAACAAAGAGTATTAAAGTAAATACTGTCTATTATTATGAAGAATAAGGCTGTATAGGAGCGACCATCCGTAATTGGTCTTACACTAATATTGGTTATCTCGATAGGAGTGGTACATACTTTTTCTTTTTCTTCTATTATTTGTTTACTCCAATCGACACACCCAATACTAGTATAAAACGAACTACGACAGTTCATAATAGTTTAGGACATTAGATATAACAATAACACAGATAATATAAATGCGGAACACAGATAAAAACGAAAGTCTCATATATATATGACTGATGTCAGTTAATACATAGTTGACACGATACATATGATACAACTACAACTGTCGACTCTAGAAGTTATATATACAAGTACATTATCGACTAATATACATGAATACATATCGTTCTATACAACGACACGACTACTACACAATGACACTGACAACTTCAGAAGATGTGAAAAGTCTTCAAATCCTGAACAGCAACTCAAAGAAGAAAATCTACAACCTGAAATAACTCGGGTCTGACCCGAGTATTACATTCAAAAGAAAATAATACCCAGGTCAGTCTAATTCAAACCAGTTTATTAGTGCATATAGGCAGTAATAATTTTAATAGACGACAGTCACAATAATTTCCGTCTATCCGATTCTTTAAACAAAGAAACCGAATAACGGTCAATATAACACTTAACAGTGTTTAACAAAAATCAGCAGATTTAAATCATCAACAGAGATAAATAAACAATTTATCAAATCGACTAAATCAATTTAAAACTGTCAAATCTGATAGGGCTGCAGTACACGCACGCGTGTACTGCCTCGCCACTATCAAACGAAATGCATAAAAGATCAACGAAAATTCACGAAACGTGCATAAGGTCAAACCCAGAGAAAGTCGGGTTCAACTCAAATGCGATTCAAATAAATGGTCGAGACATAAAATTAAGTCTCGGCCCAAGTTCAAATCAATCAACAGAAAACAATGGCTGCACAGAGACAGCAGGGTACAACACGCCTCAAAGTATCGGTCGATACTAACAAGCATGCGTGGTCAGGGAAACCCAAATACTACTTGAAACAGGTATGTAACTGTCCCAAATGGTCAAGACAAATGTAATGAATGACCAAACTCAATGAAACTACAAAGGTCAAACCCAAATATTGGGTTCAACTCAAGTGAAATTCGAGAAACAAATAAAATGCAAAGGTCAAGTCACTGCAGTCATGACTCAACACAATGCAACAGCCAAAGTCAAGGCAACATGAAGCTTGCAAGTTCGAACCCAAGACAATACAACTCACTATAAATATTAGGGCAGACATACATGGCTCAAGTGGTGAAACATTGATATTAGTGCAGACATACATGGCTCAAGTGATGAAACACTGCAACTCGACTAACAAAATGAACCAAAATAATGCAAATGCAGTCCAGACCCGAGAATGGCCAGAAACAAGACATCAAGATATGGCAACACAACAAACTCATGATTACAACTCGAGCAAGTTCAGCTACCATGTGAAAGCAAGCAGTCAAAGTAACAACAATGCAAACAAGATACATGAGGACCAAACTTCGAGTCAAGCAGCAGACAGGGAAGTGCAGCCTCAACATGAAGTTTAACCGTGCTAACAGACCAAGAATGTGTACCAAACTCAAATGCACAAAATGCAAACTGCAATTACAAGGAGTGTGACAACATAAAATGAATTAAAGGCAACAATGGCACTCCACAGGACATTGGACAATGTACTCAGTAATATGTGGTGCGAACACTATTGGCCTACGTCAAACTACAAATGCAACATGAAGTGCTGCTACAAATAAATGGAGACAACAGAAAAGTCTGGGCAACAAGAAGATGGCACCAAAACTCAAGACCATCAAAGAGACAACATAGAAGCAACTGAAAACAGTGCAACATACAGTGATGAAGTGGGGATGAAGTAAGAGCTCAAGTGAAATCAACAGGAATGGTAACCAGAACAAATGCAACAAACAAGATCACCGATGTACCCATAACAGTGAAGCTATTACAACTGCAAGGCAACAGTGAAGATCATGGTGGCTAGAAAACATGTGTCAAAATGGAGGCAAAACAACAATGCTACAGGATGGTCAGCCATCACAATAAAGCAAATGTCGAGCTAAACGCAGCACAGTGAGATACAAATGCAACCTGAAGCACTGCAACTCAAGAATCAGTGCAAAGTGACTCAATGCACATCAAGTAAGAACCAGAAACAACATCAATAAAGTACAAAGGCAATGCATCAGTAATCAACTGAGCAAGTGAATATCAAATTATGCAGCAGTGTAAGGCATTGGCATCAAATGCCAACCACAAAATTCAAACAACACACCGAACCAAAACAGATGCCCAAGGTGAAGACTCCAGAATAATAAAAAAATAGAGATTCAATATCATTCACACGACTAAGTGACCGAAGTCAGATGGTAGTCGAGCCGTGATGGTCACGAGATAAAGCAGGGTCGTGATAACTAGGAAACAAGAGAATAGCAACATTAAAATGAAAATTCCACGAAAAACGAACAGTTCAAATCAATGCCATCAGAATAGAATGAAATAGCAAACCAGAAGGGACTGTTCAGAATTTTATGATCGATTAAGCCACGGTCACCACAAAATGAATCGAAGTAGCGACCTGTGATTGGCGAAATTATATACGACCAAGAATAAGTCGTGAATCATCTCAACATCCAACGATTATCAAATGCCAGAACCAATCAACCGACGCATTCAACGACAATATATATATATATGAACGAAGATAAGGGGATAAACTCACATACGAAACATCATCAAAATATCAATTTAAAACCCAAGCATCCCAAATATATATATGAACGAAAAACCAGGGGATTCAAACCCAAAACACGAATTGCAGAGTTGAATTAGATGTGAGTTTTACTCACCTATTTCGACGACCAAGCCAAACGTTCGACTCGACTAAAGTAGAAGCGGTCGAAAGCACCTCCGAGACGAGCTTCTCAAAAGCAAGGGGTGTTGGATCTGGCGCCTTCGATTACACGAAAGCCTAGTTCGAGGGACGAAGGAGAAGGGCGAAGCGGCCACCATTTCCCTTTTCCTTTCTTTCGATTTATTCTAGGGTTTAGAAAATGAATAATGGGGAAAAGGGGACGGTCGCACTGCCATAAGAAGGGAACGGTATCGAATAAAAATATGGGCCGAATTTAATTTTTAAAGCCCAACCATAATTAATTAAATTTTTATCTTTTCTTTTAAATGAATTCAACCGATTTAAAATACCAACAGTAATTAGCTACCAATTCAATCGTCTAATGACGATGATCAATCGATATGAAACCTCGGGTTGTTACAGACTCCCCTCCTTATAAAAATTGCGTCCACGCAATCATAGGGAATAAATGGATAAAAAGTAACAACCAAAAGAGCATGGCAATGTCGAATGTATAAGCAAAGCAAATGTCAGCAGGGGAAGTACTAGATATGAAATCAAAAGGTTCGACTGCTTCAAATCAAAAGAATCAACATCGTGGGAATCAGAGATCAAAATCAGACGACTAACAAAAGCAAGAACAATCGAGTTCCAGCAACTAAAAGAGAAGGAAAAACAGAGCAAAAATCCCATACAGAGCACGAATTGAATGTGAGTAGATCAAATTACTCACCTGAATTGCCAAAGAAAAGACGAAACTCACATCTCAAAAATCGCAAATATTCAATCATCAAAAACGATAATCAAATTTCTCAAATCAACAAATATTCGATTATCACAAACGATAATCAAATTTCAAATTCAACAATTAATTAATTATCTAAAGCGATAATTAAATTCGAAATCAGCAAATATTTAATTATCTAAAGCGATAATTAAATCTCAAAGCAACAAATATTTAATTATCTAAAGCGATAATTAAATCTCAAAGCAACAAATATTTAATTATCTAAAGCGATAATTAAATCTCAAAGCAACAAATATTTAATTATCTAAAGCGATAATTAAATCTCAAAGCAACAAATATTTAATTATCTAAAGCGATAATTAAATCTCAAAGCAACAAATATTTAATTATCTAAAGCGATAATTAAATCTCAAAGCAACAAATATTTAATTATCTAAAGCGATAATTAAATCTCAAATCAGCAAATATTTAATTATCTAAAGCGATAATTAAATTCGAAATTAGCAAATATTTAATTATCTAAAGCGATAATTAAAAACAACAATTATCCGATTATCGAAAACGATAATCAGAACTCATATCAACAAATATCTAATTATCACAAGCGATAATTAGAAACAACAAATATCTGATTATCAAAAACGATAATCAGAACTCATATCAACAAATATCTAATTATCACAAGCGATAATTAGAAACAACAAATATCTGATTATCAAAAACGATAATCAGAACTCATATCAACAAATATCTAATTATCACAAGCGATAATTAGAAACAACAAATATCTGATTATCAAAAACGATAATCAGAACTCATATCAACAAATATCTAATTATCACAAGCGATAATTAGAAACAACAAATATCTGATTATCAAAAACGATAATCAGAACTCATATCAACAAATATCTAATTATCACAAGCGATAATTAGAAACAACAAATATCTGATTATCAAAAACGATAATCAGAACTCATATCAACAAATATCCAATTACCTGCAGATAATTGGAAGCAACAAATATCTAGAAATCAATTAAGAAGACTAGAAAATCAACACAAAAGCTTGGATCGATCCAATCAGATGGCGAGTTTTTAATTCGCCGCACGTGCATCTCAGAGTGGCCGAAGCCTACCAAGTACTCAACATAATTTTGGCGCCCATCAGATTGACCCGGAGGTCCGCAGAGTGACCCGAAGGTCTAGTACTGGTATTTGACCCGAAGGTCCATCATATGACCCGAAGGTCCATCATATGACCCGAAGGTCCATCATAGTGGCTCGAAAGCACACGAAAGCATCAAATATTTCAATTAACGAGTCCGGAATTAACCGAAATAGCAAACGCACATGTCCCATACCACGTGTTTTACTAAATCGTTTGATTCTCTTCATCGTTTCCTTGAAAGTGTAAAATTCATCAAAATCATCAAAACAACAGATATTCAATTAACGAGTCCGGAATTAACCGAAATAGTAAAAGTGTGGTTCCATACTCCGCACTTTTGCTAAATCGTTTAAATCACTTCATCGTTTCCTTGAAAGTGCAAAATTGTGTATTTTGTAAAAATACACTTTGCATTCTCAAACGGACAAGTCCGGAATTAAGCGAATCAGTAAAAGAAAGGGGTCATAATCCTCGATTTTGCTGAAACGTTTAAATCGCTTTTTCATTCTTTTGAAATCGCAAACTGTAAAATTTCCAAAAACAATTTTATTTATTTTGTAAAAATAACAATTCACATTCTCAACTGAACAAGTCCGGAGTTAAGCGAAACAGTAAAAGAAAGGGGTCATAATCCTCGATTTTGCTGAATCGTTTAAGTCGCTTTCTCATTCTTTTGAAAACGCAAACTGCTAAAATTTTATAAAACAATTTTCATTTTAAAAACGATTTTCCAATCACGTGATTAAAACAGCAAATCAATAACAATTTCGATAAGGAAATTGTACTTCTCAAAATACCGTAAAAACGGTTACACATCAGTATTGCGGAATAACCGCTTGAAAATCCACTTTTAAAAATTTGGTTGTTACTGAAGTCAAAGCGACAGAAATTTTAAAACGTCAAATATCTCATCAAAAGAATTCACATCAAAATGTGACATCAGTGAATTTTCATTCATTAAAATTGTCAACAAAACACCGTGCCTCAAAAATTCAGCATTGGTGTAAAAAGTCCGTTATAAAAATAACAGTAACAAAATACGTATCATAACCAAGCATCGGTTCAACGTAAAATAAATGCAATAACGTGCAATTCAAATTTTTGCACGTACTACAAAATGAACAAAGAAATCATTCGAATGTATCTTCAATGAAGATAATTCAAATCATCAAAAATCTAATCAATAGATGATTAGTACAAAAGAAAGCCAGCGGAAATTTCAACAAAAATCACATATCTGCAATTTCTTCGAATCCTCAATTCGGATTCGAAGTTCTCAAAGAAATAAAATAATTACAGCTATGTAAACAACAAATGAAATTCATATCAATCTCGTATTTTGATTTTTAAATCAAAAAGATTATCAGTTGTACTCAGCGAAGACAGTTTCACCGTTTCCGCTGCGCACTCTGATAAACAGAACACAAATCAATCAAATCATCAGAACACAATTTCACTATTATTTTTAAATAAAGTTATTTAAAACTTTCATCCAAATTTCAAAACTTTAGTTTTGACTCAAGCACAAATAAAACATCGACCAATAGTTGTAACATATGTTCCATCCAAGTTATGTTTTATATTATGTCCAAAAACCCCAAGCTCTGATACCAACTGTGACGCCCCACCTCTATGCTCATAATAACAAAGAGTATTAAAGTAAATACTGTCTATTATTACGAAGAATAAGGCTGTATAGGAGCGACCATCCGTAATTGGTCTTACACTAATATTGGTTATCTCGATAGGAGTGGTACATACTTTTTCTTTTTCTTCTATTATTTGTTTACTCCAATCGACACACACAATACTAGTATAAAACGAACTACGACAGTTCATAATAGTTTAGGACATTAGATATAACAATAACACAGATAATATAAATGCGGAACACAGATAAAAACGAAAGTCTCATATATATATGACTGATGTCAGTTAATACATAGTTGACACGATACATATGATACAACTACAACTGTCGACTCTAGAAGTTATATATACAAGTACATTATCGACTAATATACATGAATACATATCGTTCTATACAACGACACGACTACTACACAATGACACTGACAACTTCAGAAGATGTGAAAAGTCTTCAAATCCTGAACAGCAACTCAAAGAAGAAAATCTACAACCTGAAATAACTCGGGTCTGACCCGAGTATTACATTCAAAAGAAAATAATACCCAGGTCAGTCTAATTCAAACCAGTTTATTAGTGCATATAGGCAGTAATAATTTTAATAGACGACAGTCACAATAATTTCCGTCTATCCGATTCTTTAAACAAAGAAACCGGATAACGGTCAATATAACACTTAACAGTGTTTAACAAAAATCAGCAGATTTAAATCATCAACAGAGATAAATAAACAATTTATAAAATCGACTAAATCAATTTAAAACTGTCAAATCTGATAGGGCTGCAGTACACGCACGCGTGTACTGCCTCGCCACTATCAAACGAAATGCATAAAAGATCAACGGAAATTCACGAAACGCGCATAAGGTCAAACCCAGAGAAAGTCGGGTTCAACTCAAATGCGATTCAAATAAATGGTCGAGACATAAAATTAAGTCTCGGCCCAAGTTCAAATCAATCAACAGAAAACAATGGCTGCACAGAGACAGCAGGGTACAACACGCCTCAAAGTATCGGTCGATACTAACAAGCATGCGTGGTCAGGGAAACCCAAATACTACTTGAAACAGGTATGTAACTGTCCCAAATGGTCAAGACAAATGTAATGAATGACCAAACTCAATGAAACTGCAAAGGTCAAACCCAAATATTGGGTTCAACTCAAGTGAAATTCGAGAAACAAATAAAATGCAAAGGTCAAGTCACTACAGTCATGACTCAACACAATGCAACAGCCAAAGTCAAGGCAACATGAAGCTTGCAAGTTCGAACCCAAGACAATACAACTCACTATAAATATTAGGGCAGACATACATGGCTCAAGTGGTGAAACATTGATATTAGTGCAGACATACATGGCTCAAGTGATGAAACACTGCAACTCGACTAACAAAATGAACCAAAATAATGCAAATGCAGTCCAGACCCGAGAATGGCCAGAAACAAGACATCAAGATATGGCAACACAACAAACTCATGATTACAACTCGAGCAAGTTCAGCTACCATGTGAAAGCAAGCAGTCAAAGTAACAACAATGCAAACAAGATACATGAGGACCAAACTTCGAGTCAAGCAGCAGACAGGGAAGTGCAGCCTCAACATGAAGTTTAACCGTGCTAACAGACCAAGAATGTGTACCAAACTCAAATGCACAAAATGCAAACTGCAATTACAAGGAGTGTGACAACATAAAATGAATTAAAGGCAACAATGGCACTCCACAGGACATTGGACAATGTACTCAGTAATATGTGGTGCGAACACTATTGGCCTACGTCAAACTACAAATGCAACATGAAGTGCTGCTACAAATAAATGGAGACAACAGAAAAGTCTGGGCAACAAGAAGATGGCACCAAAACTCAAGACCATCAAAGAGACAACATAGAAGCAACTGAAAACAGTGCAACATACAGTGATGAAGTGGGGATGAAGTAAGAGCTCAAGTGAAATCAACAGGAATGGTAACCAGAACAAATGCAACAAACAAGATCACCGATGTACCCATAACAGTGAAGCTATTACAACTGCAAGGCAACAGTGAAGATCACGGTGGCTAGAAAACATGTGTCAAAATGGAGGCAAAACAACAATGCTACAGGATGGTCAGCCATCACAATAAAGCAAATGTCGAGCTAAACGCAGCACAGTGAGATACAAATGCAACCTGAAGCACTGCAACTCAAGAATCAGTGCAAAGTGACTCAATGCACATCAAGTAAGAACCAGAAACAACATCAATAAAGTACAAAGGCAATGCATCAGTAATCAACTGAGCAAGTGAATATCAAATTATGCAGCAGTGTAAGGCATTGGCATCAAATGCCAACCACAAAATTCAAACAACACACCGAACCAAAACAGATGCCCAAGGTGAAGACTCCAGAATAATAAAAAAACAGAGATTCAATATCATTCACACGACTAAGTGACCGAAGTCAGATGGTAGTCGAGCCGTGATGGTCACGAGATAAAGCAGGGTCGTGATAACTAGGAAACAAGAGAATAGCAACATTAAAATGAAAATTCCACGAAAAACGAACAGTTCAAATCAATGCCATCAGAATAGAATGAAATAGCAAACCAGAAGGGACTGTTCAGAATTTTATGATCGATTAAGCCACGGTCACCACAAAATGAATCGAAGTAGCGACCTGTGATTGGCGAAATTATATACGACCAAGAATAAGTCGTGAATCATCTCAACATCCAACGATTATCAAATGCCAGAACCAATCAACCGACGCATTCAACGACAATATATATATATATGAACGAAGATAAGGGGATAAACTCACATACGAAACATCATCAAAATATCAATTTAAAACCCAAGCATCCCAAATATATATATGAACGAAAAACCAGGGGATTCAAACCCAAAACACGAATTGCAGAGTTGAATTAGATGTGAGTTTTACTCACCTATTTCGACGACCAAGCCAAACGTTCGACTCGACTAAAGTAGAAGCGGTCGAAAGCACCTCCGAGACGAGCTTCTCAAAAGCAAGGGGTGTTGGATCTGGCGCCTTCGATTACACGAAAGCCTAGTTCGAGGGACGAAGGAGAAGGGCGAAGCGGCCACCATTTTCCTTTTCCTTTCTTTCGATTTATTCTAGGGTTTAGAAAATGAATAATGGGGAAAAGGGGACGGTCGCACTGCCATAAGAAGGGAACGGTATCGAATAAAAATATGGGCCGAATTTAATTTTTAAAGCCCAACCATAATTAATTAAATTTTTATCTTTTCTTTTAAATGAATTCAACCGATTTAAAATACCAACAGTAATTAGCTACCAATTCAATCGTCTAATGACGATGATCAATCGATATGAAACCTCGGGTTGTTACATCAAGTATGAGCAGTGCCCATCAATGAGTTCGAAAACTGTGAATTGATACTGAAGTCAAGTGATAAATTTCTTGTTTAAAAAGTCAAGTGCCGAAGTCCAGATGTAACAGACTACAACACAGTGATGCAAAGGCCAACCAAACATTTTCGACCAGAAATACTTGCAACATAAATGGTGCAAGGAAAGCAACAGTGGAAAAACCATATGGATATTGAAACAGGCTATTGAAACTAATGGTATACAAGCGTAGATATACAAGTGCAGTCCAGTTCATGCACAGGAGCCACTGAAAGATGCAAACGAATTGAATGCAGACAGGTCTAACAAACTGGACAACATACAAGATCATCAAAGTGTACACAGTGAAGTACAACAGTGAAGGCTACAGGTCACAGTGAAATAGAACTGCAAAGTGAAGACAACAAACTTCTACGTCAACCAGAAAAACAAGACCAACATACTCAAGTCTCAACAATAATCCAGTATACAAAGAAGAAACCATAAAAATGCAGAGAGGTGCAGCAATACAAATATATATATGTATGTACACACATATATATCTGTATCAAACATACAGCAGCCCTCAACTCAGAACCAATATGGAAAAGATCAAAAGCATAGCAACTGCCACAAGACTACAGCAACCAAACCAGACTCGAGTGCTTCAAAATGATCAAAATGCCTCACAGATCAGACAACGAAAGTCAATGGAGGCTACAATACAACATGAATGCCTATGCAAGCGATCAGGTTGAACAACTATATGAAGAACAAGACTACACTGGACAACAAAAAAAAGCTACCAAGTGAACCAGACACTAACAGCAATGGATGCAGACATACAAAGGAGCATTGCACATCTATGAACTGGTCAGAGAAAACTAAGATATCAAGCCGCAAAGAATAATGCAAGCCAGTAACTCAGGAGATATCAATTCGAAGTCAGAAATCATAAAAAGTTCAAAGCCGATGTCAAAAACAAAAGTCAAGCCAGATAATATCAAGTTGTGGCCAAGTTAAAGATAGCAGATCGAACAGCTCAAATTCAACACCGTGGTGGCCAAGAAATCAGCGAAGTCAAAATCATAAATCAATCTAGAATCGTTCAACATCGTGGGAAGCACGAAACTGTTTAAACGAGTATATACGCATATGGAAAAGGTCAAAAATTTATCACAATCATCCAAACAAAATCATATGGCCAAAGACAATTTGAACACCAACATATACTTACGAACGAGCATCCAAACGAAAATCGAACACGAATAACTTGAGCTGGAATTAGATGTGAGCGGTTATCCACTCACCTTCGCTTGAAGTGGTCGCGAGCAAGGAACGGAAGTCGAACGAACGAAAGCCCCAAATTTGAAGACGAGAACGAGGCCGCTGCTACTAACGTCGAAGCCCTAATTCCCAGTCGCCATTTATCTTCTCGAGGAACGAACGAAAGAAGTCGCCGCCATTATTTCGTTCGTTATTTTAGGTTTAGGTTTTGTGAGGAATGAATGAGAAAGGGATCGGGTATAGGGTTTTAAACGAAATGAATGGGCCGAGATAAAATTTTAAAGCCCAAAACCCTTTAACAATTTTTTTTCTTATTAAACGAATTCCAATTCGAATCGAAATTCCTATAAGCAATTAACTAGCAGAGAAATCATTTAACAATGATATCAAATCGATGCGAAAACCCCGGTTATCACCGAAATTCAAATTGAATTCAATTTAATTTTATACGCGTTTATACGCCGTATGTTCATAAAACAATTCCGATAAATACGAAAATTGAAATCCGGTAATAATTCAATATTACGGACCCAATGAAACTGGTTTCGTCAAATTTCGAGACTGTGCCTCGGAAGGTTATTTTTAAATTCGATTTCAAACGATACAATTTCAAAACTGAACAAATCGCTTTCAAATTCAATTCTGAAGCTTCTATTATCTCCAGTATTATCAATATGAATTTTCTAAGCCTTTAAATTATTTTTAACCGGCTTAAAATTGAAGATTCAAATTTTATTCAACTTTCAATAGATTAAATTTAAAAATTTAATCGCCAATTCCTTCTGATAATTTGAAATTCAAGTCAAATCATCATTCAAATATTTAAAATTAATTAAATCTTTTCAATTTAAATTGTTCAAAATTCAGGGTCGTTACAGAAAGCAATCTTCGATACATTGAAAAGCTCAGACTGACCCGAGCTAATTGAAAAGACAAAACGCTCGAGTCAGAACCAAAAGATCTTATGTAAGTTAAATCAACAGTAAATAAATATGAGTGTAACAGCATTGGAGATGTTTACGCGGTTTGACATCTCCTATCTTGTGTCAACGTGGGTGCAACAACTTAAGAGATGTTCGTGATTTCCATCTCCTAAGGATCCGTTAAACTATCTACATACATAGTACAATACCGCTATTATAATAGTGTCTACAGTAAAGTAAAGTATTAAAATAGCATTAAGGCATTACCCATATCCCCCTTAACACATTTTATATATTCCCGTAGTTTGTACAATACCGTAAGCTCCACCAAACCGGTGGTTTACCCAGAGGGCACTCCATAGATACGGTACAAAACAAATTCGTAGAAGGCGCGATAAGGCATGTGACAAGGCACGCGAGGCAATGCCCAGGGTAGGATTTTACCGTTTTGCGGATCTAGACTGGTGGTAACGCATAGCAGCTACTACCTCCCACCTCGGAACACACTCCCAAATCAAAATCAATGGGTGGCTACCAATCAATCACAAAGTCATAATATGGTATGGAAGAAATGTGCTCGATAGGAGGTGCGACCTCACTTAGCCCGGCGTGGTTCCTGTTTTAGCAACATCAAGCTGACTCACGAGAGTCAGGGCTACGATAATACCTCATATGGAATCGTTCGCCAAACTATCCTACTTCATTCTGTAATCTCCACCACGTACACAGTTGTTAAAGTGGTTTTCGGTATTAGCAGAGAGTATGACAATATCTGATCCCGGTCTCTTTAACAACCAAACGCTTATTTCACACCGGATAGTTCTTTTACATTTTCAAAACCTTTTCATAATTGATATCAAAATATCATATTCAATTCAAACATATCACTTTCGAAATCATATCCACTTTCAAAACCATATCGACAAAATTTAGGTTAAATCTCATTTCAAAATCATCGTATTAAATCAAATGTGTCATTTCATAAGAAATATCATTTAAATCTCAACTTAGGTTATAACATCATTTAACCACATTCACTTTTAAATCAAGGATTTAAGTATAGCCATCCAACCTTGCACCGTTTTAATTTTTAGAAAATAGTTTGGATAGTTTAAAATAGTTTAAAATAGTTTAAAATAGTTAAAATACTTTAAAATACTTTAAAAATAGATAGAAATAGTTTAGGTGGATTTAAGATAGTTTAAATAGATTTAAAATAGATTTAATAGATTTAAAAAAGATTTAATAGATTTAAAATAGATTAAATAGATTTAAAATAGATTAAATTAGTTTAATAATTTGAAAATCTTAAAAATCAGGATTTAAAATAATATATTTCTAAATAGATTATATTAAAATGGTAAATTTGAAATTAATACCAAATTAAACTATTCCTTTCATTTCAACACATCTAGACCATATCCAGCTTTCAAATCAAAAAACTAAATTTTGTCCTTCAATTCAAATTCTCATTTAAACCATTTAATCAATTTCGATTTCAATTCCAAGTTCAAACAATAAATCCAAACTATATCAAATTTAGTAGATTTCAAATACATTTCAAACGTTTTCAATAACTCAATTTCGATAAATTTCATTTATACTTCAAATCTAACTTTAAAATTTCAATTTAAACCAATTCCAGTTTCACATTTAAAACTCGGATTTTCAAAAATATTTCAGTTTATATAAATCAAATTTTCTTCAAAATATCATTTAACAAAATTCAAAATTTAAGGATTTAAAATCATTTAATTTAACAAATCCGGTGTCCATATATAATTTTCTACCCTATGGTCAAGTGATATAGATATTTATCATTTCAATCCGCAAATATTTTATATTTACAGATATATATCTATAATGACTTGTAAATTCGAACAAATTTTAAAAATTAATTATAATTGTTGAATAGAATATGGTTAGAAATAAAGAATTTCAATTATTACTGTAAAATATATATATATATATAATAATAATAATAAATTTGTTAGAATATAAAACATGATCTTAGATAAAATTCTAAAATAACTAATCTTTAATGAAATGGAAGGTGGTAACGCGTATTAGAATATAATTTAACAATATTGATTGAATGTAATTGACAACTATATTAATGCAATTTCAATCAACTGTAACAATAAATGTTACTAAAGAATGGGATAAAAAATATTTTAAATATATTAGCATATAATAAGAAATCAATTATTTGGTAAGTAGATTTATACTCCTTGTGTAAACAATGAATTAATAGATATAAATCACTAAGTTGTAACAATTTATTAATTCCTCATTCAATTGATTAATCCGCTTTGGAATTTATTTTTCAATCAACGAAATTAAATGTAATTGAAAATTTTCAAATAAAAGGAAAGAGAACATTAATTGTAATTAATGGACGTAATAATAGAAACATATGTTTGAATTAAAATAAAAGAGGAGTTTGATGAAATAAAAAAAGGAAACATATGTTTCAATTGATAGAGAAATTTGATGTAATATAAAGAACATGTAAATCGAAATAAAAGGATAAAACTTTGTTTGAATTATTTAATGAAAATAAAGCAATTATTGTGTAACCAACATTCAATTGGAAATTTCATATTGAATTAACTGTAATTAAATCTTTTAATTAAGGTATAGAGAAATAAATGGTAATTGATTCAGTTAAGAATAAGCAACATATGTTGAATTGAATAAAATGAACATTTGAATGAAGACAAACCAATGTAAATAAAATGAAGGTTCAATTAAGTCAATTTTAAAATATATTATTATTTGAATTTAAATAAAATTTAAAGGTTAAAATTAAAGAACAAATTTTGGAATATTAAGTAATATATTTTTCCAAATTCAATGAAATCGAAAATTTTCTAAAATTTTAAATTTTGGTCAAACTTAGTCAAAATTTGACCTTTGGTTGAAAATTTTAAATTTGAATCTTAAAATTTTATTCTTTTTATATGATACTAGACTGAATTCTAATCTTTTCTCCACTTTTCATTTCGTCAAAATCAAATTTATATTGCTCTAAATATTTGAATTTTTGTGAAAAACTGACATAAGTTTGTCATGTTTAGTTGTGAAATTTGGCTAAATCCTAATGGGTTTGGTTTAGTCCTAATGGGCCTTGGTTAACCAAGTGACTCTAACCATACCAAGAGACTTATGTCTATTCCTATGCCTACGACCATTTGTTTCCTTCCGACTAACTTGTACGTACATAATTTTCTCTTTAGAAAACTTTCTCAACACACTTCCTTCTCCCTCTCCAAATTTACAAAGAGTTCTAGATCTCAAATCTTCAAAACCTCACAAATCAAAACTCTTTCCTCCTCTCCTTCAATCCTTCCTTCCTCCTCCTTGTGCCGCCCTCTCTTCCACTATCCAAGCCCTCATCTCCTCCTCCTTATTTCGGCCACCAATCACCACCCAAAGCCAAAACCCTACCCCTCTTTTCCTACCCTAGGTCGAGCCCTCTTTGTCTATTTTCTCTTCTATTTAAAAAAAAACAAAGTTACATATTTTATTTTGGATATCCATTGATTCTAGCTTGCTTTGCTTTGGAATTAAGATTCAAATTCATAGCTTTGTTTGTCAAGTATTTCATAGCCTCCAAAGGTGAGCTATTCACTCACGACTTATAATCTTATGCTAAGTGAATGAATGTCAATTGATATGTTATTAAAATGTTGCAATAGTTAAGAAATTCTACGTAGTTTGGTTATGATTTGATATGACATATGTTCACCTATGTTCCCTTATTATTTTGACATGATTATTGTTATTGATATTACGTTGTTTATTTATAAAAAAATAGATGTGATGATATGGTTATTAATATGCTTCATGATGTTAATATTAAATTGCTATGTTGAAAAGAAAAAAAAGGAAAATGTTATATTGATTTAAAGGTTGACACTTTTGTGATGGAAATTGCCATTACTATGTTATGTGAAATTTATGTGTGAAATGAAAAAAGAAAAGAAAAAAAAGAAACAAAGGAAAAAAAGAAAAAAGAATAAAATTTATATGCATATATGTGTTATGTTGGAAATCATCTTAATTGCTATGTTAAAAATGGTTGCATATTGGGTTATGGTATGGTAGGAATCTTATGTCACCTTCCATGTTAAATATGCATATATGCTATATTATGTAGTTTGTATGTAATTATGCGTTATTGTATGTAATTGGTTATGTAAGTAATATGTTATGTTATGTGATTCATTATGTAAGTTGTGTGCCATTTTATGTAAATTATTATGTATAATTTTGTGTTATGTTATTTATTTTATGTAAATCATGCTGCAAGTTTCCTTAGTTTTAGGAATTCCCTGTGGGTTGAAATGATACATACCCGAATGATCTTTTAGAATAGGCAAAAATCGCTATGGGTTGAAATGATAAACCCAAGCGATTTTTATTGATTTTGGAAATTTGGGATTGCGGGTTGAAATGATATATACCCGTAAATTTTAAATTATTGCGGATTGAAATGATAAATATCCGTATCACTTGACCCTAGGATAGAAAACTATATACGGACACCATTGGTCTATTTTTTTAAAGTGATTTCTGAAATTTTGGAAAGATGTGTTTGGAAAAAAAAGGAAAATGTTTTTTTTAAATTTAATATAAAGATTTTATTTTAAACATATATGTAAAATTTAGATTTTAAAATTATATGTTTTAAGAATTCTAAATTTATAAGTTAAGTTTTTAAAATGTAAATTTTAAGGTTTACTTATAACTTTATTTACTCTTTTTTTCATAATATAAGATTTAATTTAATAAAATTGAGTAAAAATAAAATATATTATGTTTAAAATATTTAAATTAATATATTTATTTTAATATATAACCTATTTTAATATATAAACTATTTCTAATATATATTATTTCAATCTATAACATATTTTAATATATAAACTATTTCAATCTATAACCTATTTTAAAAATATAAACTATTTTTAATGTATAACTATTCTAATATATAAACTACTTTCAATTTTCAAATGTTTAAAGTTAGAACTGTTATGATTTAGATTTAATTGATTTAAAATGCGAATATTTTGATATGATGGTTTAACCTATTTTGTGGTTATGATTTTGAAAATGAATATGATTTCGGAAGTGAATATGATTTCAAGGTGATATGATTTTGACGTGAATATGATTTCGATAGTGATATGATTTTGAAGTGAATATGATATTTTGATATAAATTATGAATCAGTTTTGGAAATGTAAAAGAACCAACTAGTGTGAAATAAGCGTTTGGTTGTTAAAGAGACCGAGATCGGATATTGTCATACTCTCTACCAATACCGAAAACCACTTTAACAACTGTGCACATGGTGGAGAATCCAGAATGAAGTAGGATGGTTTGACAAACGCTACTGGAATGAAGTAAGTGAACGATGATGGATAGCCTTGACCTTCGGGTCATAATTAAAATGACTAAAACAGGAGCCACGCCGTGCCAAGTGGAGTCGCTCCCCCTATCGGGAACATTTCTTCGATACCATATTATTAATTTGCGATTGATTTGGTGGCCACCCTTTGATTTGATTTGGGAGTGTGTCTCGAGGTGGGCGGTAGTAGCTGTTATGCGTTACCACCAGTCCAGATCCACAAAATGGTAGTAGCCTGCCCTGGGCATTGCCTTGTGTGCCTTATCAAATTTATCCTGATCGCGCCCATTACTAGTTTGGTTATTATCGTACCTATGGAGTGCTCATTGAGTAAACCACCGGTTTGGTGGAACTTACAGTATCTGTATAGACTATGGTATTTATATAAAAATGTGTTAAGGAGATATGGGTAACGCCTTAACGCTATTTTAATATTTTACTTTACTGTAGACATTATTTATGTAGCGTATTGTGTGATGTATGTAGATAGTTCCACGGATCCTTAAAGGATGGAAATCCCAAACATTCTTTAAGTTATTGCATTTCACTTGGACATATCACTTGAGTTGATTTACATGCATAAGATTGTAAATCCTGACTCGAGTGTTTTGTGTTTTGCTTTATGCTCGGGTCAGCCTGAGTATTACAACATTTGAGACCCACCTTTTGGAGCTTGGAGCTTGGCTTGGAGATCTATCTTTTCTATTCTGCTTTCCTGTTATTCTTTTATTTTAGTCATTTAGTTATTTCTGTTCAGACTTGTTATTTGCTTATGTATTAGAGACTTCTGTGTATTTGGACTTTTGTTGTCTTTTGTCCTGAACTCTGTTGTTTCTGTAGTAGCTTCGTGAACTACTATTTATCTATTCCGCTATGTATTATTGTATTACTCTATGTCTGTGATTCTATGATTGATTTATTTACTGTATATGCTAAGTTTTGCCAAATATAAATAACAATATATTATTTTGAGCAATTCAAGTCTGACATGTGTGTCTGCTTATGCACTTGGCGGGTGCAACATGATAGTGGGTTCTCGAATTTGGGTTTGGTAGCGAGCGGATGACTCTTACTCCTAAATGTCCCGCGGGGTTGGTGCAGTCGAGAGGCTGGCCGTAAAAGCAGAACACATGTACCATTATATGCTACGGTGGGCGTTACCCCACTGGCATTGTCCCGTTACAGTTGGTATCAGAGCTCTGGTTTAGGAAAAACTTAGCTTATGGAGTAAAAACTCTTTAGAAAAAGGGTAGCAATAAATGAGTAGAATTAATTACGGAATCATCCTTCCATTCGAGTCTATCTTATTAGTTAGGATTCTCTTTGATTAGGGCTCCTCTAAATTTGAATCTCTATCTTTGTTCTAAAATCCATTATTCAATTGTGACGACCCAGTTTTTAACGACTGATAATTGGGTAATTAACTGGTTTAAATTATGGGAATATAATTAGACAAAACAAACGAATTTCTGATATCTAAAATATCTGGATATACATGTTAATTTTAAAGACATATTAGGTATTGAGTTATAGAACTTCGAAATATATATATATATATATATATATATATGATGAATCATTTAGAAAATAAATTTTATATATAGTGCACTCCACTATTTAAACTAAGATAAAACATCCAGAAATATATAAATAGATCTATACAAGCCTTATGGCATTTGATAGTAAATATAAGTATTGAAAAGTGCATATATGTATGGATGCTATGAGAAGGAGAATATATGAAAGATATATAAAGGTAAATGTTGTATATGAGAACAAATATAAGTTAATATATATATTCATTTAATTAAATAGTGAAAGTGTAAATACATAGGTATATGATGACAATTACCTATATATAAATATAAGTAAATATATATATGATGTGTATATGCTTGTAAACAAAAAGGGGTAAGCATGACAAAGTAAGAATGTATATTGTATACATATGATGAGAAAAAATATATAAGTGAATATATGTGTAAGGCATATATCCATTTAAACAATGGAAAAAGGTACGTATATGTATATATATATATATATATATGCATAAGGATATATATCAACAAGTACATGTAGACACTTAAGGGGACAAAGAAATTAATGCATATCATCTCAAGCAAGCAATATATCATATCAGGTCACAAAACTTCAGGGCAAAGAAATGCAAATGACAAATACATATAAAAAAAAGTAGCTTGCTGTGTACAACAAAACAAACTGCAGTACACTTTCGTATATTTTTATCTCCACTCCGTCTTCATTTTTCTTCCATTCGAAACTAGCTAAGTAAAAACAAAGAAAAACATTACTGCATTTCACAAACTAAAGGATCAAACAAGACAACTCTACAGGAGGATCAAAATCAAACTAGAGCAAGCGACAATTTTTCAAAAACTATTGTTCTCTGTTCCAAACCTTTTTCTGTGAGTAAACTCAACTGTATTTTGTCTTAAATTTGGTTGCTTAAATAAATCATCAATGTTTGATATATATATTGTTTGCATGATGATGAATTATATGTCTGAATATTGAAATGTGCATGTTATCTAAACCGTTAGCTATGTTCATCTTTTCAAAACTGTGAGTAAATCCTTTAAAATCTGGAATTAGATCTATTGTTTGAAAACATGTTTAAGTAGGTTGGAAATTTGCTTGAATATGTTAAAATTTGTGTATATATGTGTGTGAATTGGCTGTGCATGTCTGGAAATCAGACATATGCAATTGGTTCCAGGCTTTCAGGCATTAGACTTGTCCAAAAGTCATTTCCCATTACTCTAATTCATTTTAGGCAATAGGTTCTAAACAAAAGTTGTTAGTTTTAACAAGATTCAAATCTTAAAAAAATAGTTTTAAGTAAATTAAGGCAAAGCTTCTCTGAAAATTGGGAATTACAGGCAAATTTCAAAATATGTTAAATTTCAAACATCATAATTTGTTGTTTCAGGATTATAATTCGAATCCACTTTGAAAGTTAAGATTTTTAAAACTAAAATCACAATTTTTAATAATGCATTGAGTTTGAAATTTGGGAATGACTGGAAATTGGATTTGAGGCTATTTCTGGCGATCAGGGGGTAGTGGGGTCTCGAGGATTTGATTGGGAATGGATGGAGTTACAGCGAGCTTGGGAAAAATATTTGGTGGAGTTCCAGATCACCGTGGCGCCGGCGGTGAGTGAAACTAGGTTTTAACCCTAGCTTTTGTGGAGGTCGGAAACGTGATCATGGCAGAGTCTCTGATGATTCGAATTGCGCGAAACTTTGGGGAATGGTGGCGTAGAAGATCGGTAGGGTGTGACAGGAGTTGCTCGACCTCTGGTGGTCGGAATAGCTTGGACGAGGAGTTTTCTGGTGATAGTTTTAGGTTCCAGGTTTGTCTAGGATGCTCGATTTCGATCAGGGGCTTATGCTTGTGGATTGGTGGTCGGGATGGATTGCAGTGAAGATGCGTGATGTGCCGAAAGGATCATCGGAGGTCGGAGGTGGCTCTGGTGATGGTGCACGTGCACAGTGGCTTGTTTGGTGTCTGTTGTTTTGGGTGTTGGATTGGCTCGAAGAAGCACTCGGGATTTTGGAAGGAAGTCTCGAGAAGGGACTCGGGTTTGTGAGTGTATTTGCGTAAAGTTTTTAAACTTAAAATTTAATCTAGTTTTGAGTAAAAATGGAAAGTAGAGGAAGAACTCGAGTTTAAACCCGAGTGACATTCGGGTATGACCCGAAGTAATATGTTATGCAGTTTTAAAAAGATTTTACTAAAAGGTTTTTAAAAAAATAAAAAAAAAGTATTTTGAGTTTAAAGTATTTTTTAACCTTTGTTTTTTTGAAAGTTTATTTTTAAATAAACTTAATATCGTGATTAAGTTAGTGATTAAAGGTTGATTAATTAATTTAGGTAATTAATTTGGGGGTAATTAATTAAAGGTGAATTAATTAAAGGTTAATTAATTTATGATTGAAAAATAATTACTTAATGAAAGTGATTAAGGATTAATTAATTAATAATTAAGGGGTAATTAATTAGGTAATTAAAGATTAATTAATTGATTTGTAAGGTAATCAAGGAATGATTAATTAATTTAATGGTTTGTAGTTAATTAATGATTAAGCAGGGTTAGGTGATTAATTCTTAAGTAATTACTTTAATTAAGTAATTAGCGAATCATTAATTAATGTGATTAATTAATTTAGGAGATTAATTAAAAGTTAATTTGAATGGTTAAGGCTAATTAATCTATGGGGTAATTAAGGGTTAATTACTTAATGTAATTAAAGGATAATAAATCAAGGATGATTAATTAAGATGGATGATTAAAGAATGACTTATTAATTGGGTTGTAATTAATAAATGTTGAGTATGCAGGATTAAGGTAATCTAAATGATTAAAGTTGGTAATTAATTTAATTGGAGATTAATTAAATTAATTAGGAATTGTATATCTAATAAATCTTGTTATGGATGGTTGAATGATATTGGATGACTTGGATTGATTTTATCTCTGATGGGCGATTGAGATGTGTTGTGATATGAATGGGTTAAACTGTGATAATGTAGGTTACCTATCTGAGTTGAATTGTTGTATGATATCATGGATATGAATTGTATTGTTTAAACTTAACAACTTGGATTAGAGATGACATTGAATACGAAGAGACCGGGGTCGGGTATCAGTAAATACCCGAAACCACGTCGATTCTTTATATATGTGAGTTTGGAAGCAAACAGGCTGGAATGAAATAAGTTAAATATCTTGGATATTTAAAACTGGATAACGATTCTTGGATATTGTTTTGACATAAATGATTAACTTAAATAAGATTAGAACTCATAGAAAAGTACGAGTTACCCTGGTAATTCACTTAAGTTATATAGCTTGGTATTTCATATTATGGGTTTACTCACACTGGTTTCCAGCCTGACTCGGGTGTTACTTTGATGTAATGGTCAGTTCAGACCGAGTATTACAGATTTTCAGGTAAGGAAGTTCTTGAGCTCAGTAGACGAGCTGGATGGAAGGAACGTATGGAGTGTTTCCGCTATGATATTATTTCTGTTTATCTGAGACATGCATTTGTATATGTCCAGTGTTTGTGTATGAGTGTAACTCTGATGTAAAAATATAATTGATAGATACAGGTATTCTTTTGTAAACTGTTATTATTTGATATTTTATTTTGATCCGCTGCGATTTGTGAGAATCAGTGCTGTGTTTCTGTTTCTTCTTCTTCTATCTCTTTCTTCTTTTCCTAATTATCTGGAATTTTCGTAATCGAAAATTCCGGGTCGCTACATTTGGTATCAGAGCTGAAAGGGTAAGCAAGAACCTTAGCTCTGGTGGGGGATACTCATTAAGGATAGGGTCAATAGTACCCTAGAATGAGTTGAGTGTGTGTGTGTGTGTGTGTGTGTGTGTATGAGAGCGTACTTGTTATTTTCTTATATAAAGATTTTAAATGATTTTATATAGGATTATATATTTTGATATATAAAGCAATATTTCCTTTAATAAATATTAAGGTAGTTGGTTGCTGAATAAAGATAAGTTTGAAATGGATTCAAACTGAAATTAAATCTTGAATTTAAGGGAAAGTTTCAGAATAAGATAATAATGAATTGGTTTCCTAATATGATAATCTTGGTTATTATCATAACTGATTGTTGTGTTTAATAATAAATATGTATTAATGAGTAAGCAAAATGAAATGTTTTAGGGAAGTAAAACATTTAGGCAAGTATGGCTTATAAATTGGAACTGAAGACGATATAAATTGTGAGGTTTTAAATTTGGGTCCAGAATTTGAAAATTGTTTCAAATTGATAAAGAAATAATAAATAATGTTATTTAATAAATTTAAATGGAAGGGTCCTATTTCATCAAAAGTTGTTGAAATTTTGTTTTGAACCAAAGGTGGTTTAAAATTTAAAGATAACTTGGTGTGTAAAAGAAACTATATATATTAGGAATATACATAATATCAAAGATGGTTTGAAATAAACTCTAAATGTTGAGTTTTAAATTTGAAATGAGATGTGATATCCAAGATGATAAGTTTTGAACTTATAAGATTATTAATGTGAAGTTTAAAATTTGAAATGGGATTTCAAATTGGGTAAGGTTGGCTAGATTAAGTAAATTGAATTTAACTTTGAGAAAGTTAAATAATTTAACGAGCAACCTGATTTGGAAATTTCAAGATGAAAATTGAGATTTAACTTGGGAAGTTAAATGGTTAATTTGAATTGGGAGTTTGTGTGATCTCAAAATGGGTTTGAGATCTGGAAGTTGAAAATGGATGGATGTTTTAGAATAAATTGGATGATGTCATCCTATTGTTATTAATAATCTTTAAAGTGTGAATTGGATTTGTTTAAATGAATGAGGAATGAAGTGTGGTAATATATCCATTATTGAGATAAAAGGGAAATTAAACTTTAATTTGAAATTAAGGATATGGAATTACTTTGAACTGAAAATTTGAATGTTAAGAATTGAATTTGTAAATTAAAATTTGTTTAAGAACTGGTTTCAAAACTGGAAGATAAAATTGGGTAATAAATTGAATTTTTAAGATAAAATTGTTTTGAACTCTTATTTGAACTTTGAAATAAGTTAAGTAAAGATAATTTAAAATGGAATTTTGAGAATTGGACTCAAAATTAAATTGTTTAAAGATTGGGATTATTGATTTAAAAATAAAGATTAATTTGATTTAAGGGATTAAATCAACCTTTGAAAATTTAACTCGAATTTATATAGTTCGAGATGGTTTAAAGTTGAGATTTAGATTTCATTAGTTCAAATTGAATTTAGTTTGAATTAATTAGAATTGAAGATGGATAAGTATAGAATACAAATGGAAAATTTGAATTAGATTAATTTGAAATAAAATTGAAGATTTAACGAGTTCAAATTCAAATGGGAATTAGGATTAATTCATATAGAAATTGAAATGATTTGAAATTGAAGTGGATTCAATTTGAAATTAGTCTAAATTAATTTGAATAATTTGGAATTGTAATTAAAGTGAATATGTTTAAAATCAAATGGAATTTGATCTGAATCTGGAAAGAAATTGAGGTTAATTCAACTTGAATTGGGGATAAATCAAGTTCAATGGAAATTGAAGTTATTCAAATTGGAATTGAGTCAATTTAAATGGAAGTGGAAATTTAAATTGAATTGATGGAAATGGAGATTGGGAATTGAACAGTTTGGCTCTAGACTATTTTTCAAAATAATTGTTTCCATATAAATCTATTTTTCCAAACTATTTACTATACAACCTTTCTTTTTGAACCTAAAACTATCTTAAACTTGTTTTACAATTACTTTTGGAACTATTTAACAATTTTACAACTGGTTTATAAACTAATCACTGTTTTTCAATTGTTTTATAAATAATTACTATTTTTCAACTATTTACAATTACTTAACTGTTTTACAGCTATTTTACAAACTAATAATTATTTTCAACTACTTATCTATTTTAAAATTTTGCAAGCTATTTTCTAAATATAAACTAGTCGAAGTTCAAACTGTTATTGATTAAATACCCAACTGAGATAAGAATTGAAGTGATAATCCAAATGGGGATTAAGGCAAATGTGAATAAGTGAATAAATCCAAGTGAGGATGAATAGAAAGGAAATTTATTTAACTGATAATCAATGAAGATAAATACGTAGGATGTGCGTATATTATTCTATTCGCATAGTGATTTGATCCAGATTCGAGCACAGAATTTCGAGATAGTATTATTGATCCGAGTTGGGATTTTTCGCTTGATTTTCGACGGCGAACCTGGATATGGATTTTTGATTGGTTCTGGATATTCTCTATCATAGTTGGGACTATGCAAGGAGAATGACGGTTTCTGATCAAGAAACCAGATCTGAGTCCGCACTAGGAAGTCGGGTGGACAATACTAGTTCGGAAGTGAAATTGTGTGATCGAGTGAGCGATCAGATTGATATTGCATACGGATGATATGTGGACATCGTACGATTTTGAATGAAATTGATATTGTAAGTTGTGGATAAGAATTGTAAAGTGGTTTTGAAATGAAAAGTGTATTTTGTGAGATATATGAGGAAATAAGGTGGAAATTTAATATTTCTATGGTTAAAATTTACTTTATGGAAGTAAGTAATATGGTAAATGACTTTACAAAGAGTAATCAAAATTTGAATATTTGATTTGGAATAAACAAAGTTATTTATCTTTGTTATATATGGTAAACTCCCCTTGTTGAATCTATTGCCTGAAGAAAAGGGTTTTGAAAATATTTAAAGTATAAAAGGAAATTTATACAAGTATGAAGTGATTCAAAAATTTGCCAGGGTTATTATATATATATATACGTATATATAAAGGATTTTGTGAAAAATGATTTTGGAAAAAAGTTTTGGGAACCTTTGAATTTGGAAAGGCTTTGATTTTTGAGGAAAATCAAATTTGGAATTTGGAAAATCCTAATATGAGATTATCGATTTTGGGAATCGATTTTGTAAAGGAGATTTATATGAGATTCATACTTGGTGTATGATTTGGAAAATACTATATGTGTATAGTATAAAGTGTTTTGAAAGTGGCTCTGGGAAAAAGGCGCTCCCTTGAATGAACTTCTCAGGAGTGCCATAGGGTGGTATTGCCTTGAGCCTCTAAGGGGGAGGTTCTAAAGTTGATCCTGTGAGGAGTCCAGACAAACTAGTTCCTGAGGATTATTAGGTAGCGAAAGTCGAGGGCGCTGATGCCTACAGGGGCATTTGGGTTATGCTGTGACGACAGTGTAACTCGATGTCGCTGCGATCTACTGTGTGGACCATAGCGAAAATCGTGTGGAGGATGAGTGCCAACAGTCTACACTTGATTTTGCTGGGATGGCAACGTAACATCGGTAGACTGTGATCTATGGTCAAGTGGAGGAGTTTCATTCTTTTGGCAGCGAAATTCAGTGGCGCTGATGCCTACTTTTATATGGGTTTTTGCTGTGATAACAACGTAAAGCCCGGGTATAACTGCGATCTGTAGTGGGTTCCATGGTGTAATCGAGGGGCGCGGAGGCCTACAGTTATCTATGGATTTTGCCGGGAGGCAACGTAACCATCGGGTTAACTGCGACCATGGATGGGGGTGATGATTTCCAGAGCGTTTTCACCAAGATATTTTCTCTATTTTCAAAACTGTTTTCAATAAAATTATTTTCCAAAGTATTTTCACTGGGTGTTGGAAACGAGTTTACCAAGTACTTATACATTTTCAGTCCTACGCCTGATCAACGTATGACCGAATTTCTATGAGAAAAATGATGGACTTGTCGAAACGTCGAGTTATAAAAGTATTTTTATAAAAACTATTTTAGTAATATTATATAGATTTTTAAAATGATTTAAAAATGATTAAAGAATATTTATCTGATTTTAAGCATTTTCATAAATTCTGGTTTCGTTCCTTTTCGAGGATGAAAAGTTCTAAAGGGGGAAGGAATGTGACGACCCGGTTTTTAACGACTGATAATTGGGTAATTAACTGGTTTAAATTATGGGAATATAATTAGACAAAACAAATGAATATCTGATATCTAAAATATCTGGATATACAAGTTAATTTTAAAGACATATTAGGTATTAAGTTATAGAACTTCGAAATATATATATATATATGATGAATCTTTTGAAAAATAAATTTTATATATAGCGCACTCCGCTATTTAAACTAAGATAAAACAATCCAAAATATATAAATAGATCTATACAAGCCTTATGGCATTTGATAGTAAATATAAGTATTGAAAAGTGCATATACGTATGGATGGTATGAGAAGGAGAATATATGAAAAATCTATAAAGGTAAATGTGACGCCCCACCTCAATACCCACGCTAGCCAAGGACACTACGATGTAGTGCTGTCAACTAGCGCGGAGAATAAGGCTGTTGAGGAGCGACCATCCATGTAATTGATTATCACATGGTGGCTATAAAATAATCTTCGGAAACAAAAATAGAAATAAACATAACACATAGCAGTCACAGACATCCATATCACAAAGGCGGAAGAAGATATGAATATATAACTAACACATGAAAGTGTACATCAGAGTAGTGGTCAAAAGGTTCCACAATAATACAAAAGAATAGCAACACGTGCTATACCAAAAGAATACAACTATGAGTCCATATCTCAAGTGTATACAACAAAAAAATGCTAAACTAAATAGTCAGCCAAAAGTCAGAGTAGCAAATCCCGGAAGGAAGTCAAGCAGAAGCACCTGTAACATCTCGGTCTGACCCGAGTATTATTTAAGAAAATAATAAACGGATCAGTCTAACTATAAATATCAGATGACATGATATATAATAAAAGACATGGTATAAACATAGAATATCCATACTGACATACTACTATAAGTATGAAAATGATGATCAACAGGAGATCAACCGATGAGAAATGATCAATATCACGAGAATCTTCTCAAAGATCCAAAGAGGGCATCATACCCTAAACTTGTACTTATAACAAGTCAATGACATAAAAATCCAGAAATCAAACAAGAAATCCAGAAATCATAAAAAGAGAAAGAGGCCTATCACATGATGGTCCGAAGACCATGGGGAGCTACCCCATATGTGTGAGTCGGAATCACACTGATTGAGGCCTAGGCTAACCAAAAAGCAAAAAGGTATGTGTGAATGGAATCACACAAGTGGTGTCTAGCCTAACCTCGCAAACAAAAAGATATGTGTGAGTCGGAATCACACTACTGCGGCCTAGACTAACCTTGCGGACAAAGAGATGTGTGTGAGTCGGAATCACACTACTGCAGTCTAGTCTTACCTTGCAAACAAAGAGACATCGCACAATTGCTAGTCTAAATCATAAAATGATCATCATGATCAGCGAGAAGTGTCAATCACACCAAGCTAGTAAATATATGAGTTTAGCTTCATGTCCCATAACCACTTGCTTAACTTAAATATTTACGAACAAGCTGTAAATCTTCACTAGGAAATTGTCACGAAAAGGGTTCAATCGAACAAGTCCAAGAGCTAACCGACGAAGTGAACGCAAGCGTTTCATACCACTCGTTTTACTAAGTCGTTTAAGTCGATTTCTCATTCGAGTGAAGTAAAGGCTTGTATATACTAGTAGATTGAAAATCGGTTTGAGAAAACGAACTTTAGATATTTAAAATAGTGTTGAAATCGCTTTGATGAAAGAGTTTTGATATTTACTATTAGTATTGAAACCTTCATATATCTTTAAAGTGACAAGTCATAAAACGATTGTAGAACAAATCAATTCACGTTCGAAGACGTGAGTAAAGTCCAAAGAAGTCAATCCCAAAACCATCAAAGTAGAAATTCTGATAAATGTTTTTCAGACGAGATTGCCTACGCAGAGTAATACGGGGTTCGACCTGCCCGGTCAGGTCGCGGGGGTCCAGGGGGCAGCGCCCACGGCGGGGTGCGGGGCAGCGCCCACGGCGGGGTGCGGGGCAGTGCCCCGTCACGGTACGACCTAGTGAAGGCAAGCGGTCCAGCGACCTAAGGAAAAATAGGTCATACGACCTAAGGAAAATCGCGAACTAAAAAGACCAAGTGTAAGGTCGGCGACGACCTACGACTTACAGAGTCCTGCGACCTAAGTGGGATGCGACTTAGTGGGGCATAGGTCGGAGACGACCTACGACTTAAGGTCAAGCGACCTAAGGTAAATGGTCCAACGACCTAACTCGAATGACCTAGAGGGTCGAACGACTTAACTGGAGGATAAGTCGGAGACGACCTACGAGATATACTGGCCGACCTAACTCGAGCGACTTAAAGACTTAGCAGGGTCGAGCGACTTACGAGCTACGACCTAAGGTGATGAGGGGCGTTAGGTCGGAGACGACCTAACACTTGACTCGCGAACGACTTATGGAAAAGAAGCTTAGGTCGGAGACGACCTACGAGATAAGCCAGTGCGAGCGACCTAAAGTTTGCCTGGGGGATTATAGGTCGGCAACGACCTAACGTTTTGCCTGGAAATTATAGGTCGGCAACGACCTAACGTTTTGCCTGGGGATTTTAGGTCGGCAACGACCTAAGACTTAACAAAATTCGAGCGACTTAGTGGTTTGCCTTGGAATTTTAGGTCGGCAACGACCTAAGACTTAAAGCTGTTTCGACCTACGACTTATTTCCCTGCGACCTAAGCCAGAACGACCTAAGCACGCAAGCGACCTAAGTCCTAACTCGCAGGCGACCTACGACCTATGGATGAGCGACCTAACTCCGAACGAGCTAAAAATGGCCAGAACGACCTAGTAGCAGTTTTTTCACCAAAATCACTAAAATTTGGAATTTTTCGCCAATCCAATCCAAACCAAATGCAACAAACATGCTAAAGTGATGAGGAATCATTCCCAACAGTCCAATAACGATTATAGGCAAGATGTGAGATCAAAAATCTCACCTTTTCACGGAATTTGATGAAGATGGAGATTTGAGAGCAAAGCAAGAACACCAACAAGCTTGAATCAATGGTCTTCACGTGAATTTGATGTTGAATCTCGGATTTGCAATAGAATTTGTGTTTGGAGTTTTAATTTCCACTTCCCACCACCATTTTTGACAAAGCTTGAAGTGTTTTGATAGAGTGAGGAAGATGGTTGGGCTGAACTAAAGGGGTGCAGTCCAAACCAAAGTCAAAGGCGGGAAAAAGTGTTGAAAATTTCACTATCTCCAAACATATCGAAGTTTACACTCAAAAAGATCGCAAACGTCATTTTGAACTCAATGGGGGTGGTCTCGAGTCCTAATTTGACCGTATGCAAAAAGTAGCTTTTCGGACTAACATCCGACTAACGATAAAATATTTAAATAAAATATTTAAATATAGAATCGATAGATATGCGGGTTGTTACAGTAAATGTTGTATATGAGAACAAATATAAGTTAATATATATATATATTCATTTAGTTAAATAGTGAAAGTGTAAATACATAGGTATATGATGACAATTACCTATATATATATAAGTAAAAAAAAATGAAGTGTATATGCTTGTAAACAAAAAGGGGTAAGCATGACAAAATAAGAATGTATATTGTATACATATGATGAGAAAAAATATATAAGTGAATATAGGTGTAAGGCACATATCCATTTAAACAATGGAAAAAGGTACGTATATATATATATGTGTGTGTGTGTGTGTGTGCATAAGGATATATATCAAAAAATGTACATGTAGACACTTAAGGGGACATAGAAATTAATGCATATCATCTCAAGCAAGCAATATATCATATCAGGTCACAAAACTTCAGGGCAAAGAAATGAAAAGGACAACTACATATAAAAAAAAGTAGCTTGCTGTGTACAACAAAACAGAATGCAGTACACTTTCGTATATTTTTATCTCCACTCTGTCTTCATTTTTCTTCCATTCGAAACTAGCTAAGTAAAACAAAGAAAAACATTACTGCATTTCACAAACTAAAAGATCAAACAAGACAACTCTATAGGAGGATCAAAATCAAACTAGAGCAAGCGACAGTTTTTCAAAAACTATTATTCTCTGTTCCAAACCTTTATCTGTGAGTAAACTCAACTGTATTTTGTCTTAAATTTGGTTGCTTAAATAAATCATCAATGTTTGATACATATATTGTTTGCATGATGATGAATTATATGTCTGAATATTGAAATGTGCATGTTATCTAAACCGTTAGCTCAGTTCATCTTTTCAAAACTGTGAGTAAATCCTTTAAAATCTAGATTTAGATCTATTGTTTGAAAACATGTTTAAGTAGGTTGGAAATTTGCTTGAATATGTTTAAATTTGTGTATATATGTGTGTGAATTGGCTATGCATGTTTGGAAATCAGACATATGCAATTGGTTCCAGGCTTTCAGGCATCAGACTTGTCCAAAAATCATTTCCCATTCCTCTAATTCATTTTAGGCAATAGGTTCTAAACAAAAGTTGTTAGTTTTAACAAGATTCAAATCTTAAAAAAATAGTTTTAAGTAAATTAAGGAAAAGCTTCTCTGAAAATCAGGAATTACAGGCAAATTTCAAAATATGTTAAATTTCAAACATCATAATTTGTTGTTTCAGGATTATAATTCGAATCCACTTTGAAAGTTAAGATTTTTAAAACTAAAATCACAAATTTTAATAATGCATTGAGTTTGAAATTTAGGAATGACTGGAAATTGGATTTGAGGCTATTTTTGGCGATCAGGGGGTAGTGGGGTCTCGGGGATTTGACTGGGAATGGATGGAGTTACGGCGAGCTTAGGAAAAATATTTGGTGGAGTTCCAGATCACCGTGGCGCTGGAGGTGGGTGAATCTAGGTTTTAAACCTAGCTTTTATGGAGGTCGGAAACGTGATCATGGCAGAGTCTCTGGTGATTTGAGTTGCTCGAAACTTGGGGAATGGTGGCGTAGAAGATCGGTAGGGTGTGGCAGGAGTTGCTCGACCTCTGGTGGTCGGAATAGCTTGGACGAGGAGTTTTCTAGTGATAGTTTTAGGTTCCAAGTTTGTCTGGGATGCTCGATTTCGATCAGGGGCTTATGCTTGTGGATTGGTGGTTGGGATGGATTGCAGCGAAGATGTGTGATGTGCTGGAAGGATCATCGGAGGTCGGAAGTGGCTCTGGTGATGGTGCACGTGCACAGTGGCTTGTTTGGTGTCTGTTGTTTTGGGTGTTGGATTGGCTCGAAGAAGCACGCGGGATTTTGGAAGGAAGACTCGAGAAGGGACTCGAGTTTGTGAGTGTATTTGCGTAAAGTTTTTAAACTTAAAATTTAATCTAGTTTTGAGAAAAAATGGGAAGTAGAGGAAGAACTCGGGTTTAAACCCGAGTGGCATTCGGGTATGACCCGAAGTAATATGTTGTGCAATTTTAAAAAGATTTTACTAAAAGGTTTTTTTTTAAAATAATAGTAAATTATTTTGAGTTTAAAGTGTTTTTAATATATAACCTTTGTTTTTTTGAAAGTTTATTTTTAAATAAACTTAATATTGTGATTAAGTTAGTTATTAAAGGTTGATTAATTAATTTAGGTAATTAATTTGGGGGTAATTAATTAAAGGCGAATTAATTAAAGGTTAATTAATTTATGATTGAAAGATAATTACTTAATGAAAGTGATCAAGGATTAATTAATTAATAATTAAGGGGTAATTAATTAGGTAATTAAAGATTAATTAATTGATTTGTAAGGTAATCAAGGAATGATTAATTAATTTAATGGTTTGTAGTTAATTAATGATTAAGCAGGGTTAGGTGATTAATTCTTAAGTAATTACTTTAATTAAGTAATTAGCGAATCATTAATTAATGTGATTAATTAATTTAGGAGATTAATTAAAAGTTAATGTGAATGGTTAAGGCTAATTAATCTATGGGGTAATTAAGGGTTAATTACTTAGTGTAATTAAAGGATAATAAATCAAGGATGATTAATTAAGATGGATGATTAAAGAATGATTTATTAATTGGGTTGTAATTAATAAATGTTGAGTATGCAGGATTAAGGTAATCTAAATGATTAAAGTTGGTAATTAATTTAATTGGAGATTAATTAAATTAATTAGGAATTATATATCTAATAAATCTTATTATGGATGGTTGAATGATATTGGATGACTTGGATTGATTTTATCTCTGATGGGCGATTGAGATGTGCTGTGATGTGAATGGTTTAAACTATGATAATGTAGGTTACCTATCTGAGTTGAATTGTTGTATGATATCCTGGATATGAATTGTATTGTTTAAACTTAACAACTTGGATTAGAGATGACATTGAATTTGAAGAGACCGTCGGGTATCAGTAAATACCCGAAACCACTTCAATTCTTTATATATGTGAGTTTGGAAGCAAACAGGCTGGAATGAAATAAGTTAAATATCATGGATATTTAAAACTGAATAACAATTCTTGGATATTGTTTTGAGATAAATGATTAACTTAAATAAGATTAGAACTCATAGAAAAGTACGAGTTACCCTGGTAATTCACTTAAGTTATATAGCTTGGTATTTCATATTATGGGTTTACTCACGCTGGTTTACAGCCTGACCCGGGTGTTACTTTGATGTAATGCTCGGGTCAGACTGAGTATTACAGATTTTCATGTAAGGACGTTCTGGAGCTCAGGAGACGAGCTGGATGGCAGGAACGTATGGAGTGTTTCCGCTGTGATATTATTTCTGTTTATCTGAGACATGCGTTTGTATATGTCCAGTGTTTATGTATGAGTGTAACTCTGATGTAAAAATATAATTGACAGATACATGTATTCTTTTGTAAACCGTTATTATTTGATATTATATTTTGATCCGCTGCGATTTGTGAGAATTAGTGCTGTGTTTCTGTTTCTTCTTCTTCTATCTCTTTCTTCTTTTCCTAATTATCTGGAATTTTCGTGATCGAAAATTCCGGGTCGTTACATCAATCATCCTATGAGAGAGCGTATTTGTTAGTGTTATATAAATTGTTTTATATCGTATTGTTTATTTTGTTAAGTATGATTATATTTTATATATAAATGTATAATTTTCTGAAATTGGATAGTTAAATGAATTGGTTGTTAGAAATGATAATACTAGATTATCATTTATTGTTTTGTTAACATTCCAAAACCTGTAACTATTGTTGTATGTTATAAGGAGATGAAATTTAAAAAAACATGGTTTATAAATCTGATTTGCAAATGAGATAAAATTAAATTATGGATTTGAGAATTTAATTTTCGATGCTTTTCAAAATTTGGTTTTCAAAGTTTGAAAAAAATCCAATAAAAATAATATTAATATCATTTGAAGTTATTTTCAAGTAGAAATTGTTTCCAAAAGAATTCTAAAAGAAGCAAGTTAGTACTCTCCTCTTTTGTCGTTGTAAAATAATTTCGGTGATGACTGCAGCATCATCGACATTCATTTTTGTAACGACCCAAAATTTTGGATATTTGGAATTGGAATATTTAATTGATTTTAAATATTTAAAAGTTAATTTTTAACTTGAATTTCAAATATAACCATTTGTTGGATAATTCAATTATTGATTTTAAAAATTGAATATTGGGTAAATTAGTGAATCTTGAGTTTTAAGCTTGATAAAAATAATTTAAAGGCTTATAAAATTTTTATTGGTAATAATGAAGATAATAAAACTTTTTTAAATTAATTTAAAAGTGATTTGTTCAGTTTTAAAAATATATCGTTTAAATTAGCATTTAAAAATAGCCTTTCGAGGCACAGTCTCGGATTTCGACGAAACAAGTTCCATTGGATTCGTAATAGTGTATTATTATCAGATCTCAAATTTCATAGCGTTTGGAGTTAGCGTTTGGTCATACGGTATATAAACGGGCTGAGATTTATATCAAAAATTTAATATAATAATGGGGTCCAAAAATCTATCTTCTCCATACGATCGAATTAGGACTCGAAACCTTTTCCATTGCGTTCGGAATAGGGGTATAACACTATAAACGACTAGTGGCACGCCTCGATAGGAGGTCGAGAATTTAAGCTACGAAATCGTGATGATTTAAATTTAAATAATATACTTTATATGTTGACTGGTCAAAGTTTATTCATATCAGCTTTTCTTTCTTTCAAAATCATTGTACCATCTTTTCCCCCTTCAACACGCTTCCCTCCTCTATTACGTTTCCCTCTCCATCAGTTCAAAAATCACGTCCCCTCTTTTATTTAAATTTCGTAGCCGAACATTTCGTAAAGAAAAAAAAATGTAGTTGCCTGTAATAAAATTTCATCCCTCTTCTAATCTAAATCGCAATTTTCCCTCTCCCAGTTTCAATTCAAAATGAATCGAACGAAACCGAGGTCGGCTTGATTTCGAAAAGAACGGAAAAAAAAGAGGAGCGAGGTGTAACGACCTTCCTTTTTGGACAGTTTAAATCAACGATAAGCCACACACGTCAGACTCAAACCATACAAAAGGGTATATTATAATTGGGGTAAATAAGAAAAGAGAAAGAATAAAACAAATACAGAATCTTGCAGTGGAATGAAAAAATATAATAATCAAATAACAGTTCATGAAGCTGTTTACAAATAAATTTGATTATACTTATACAATACAGATTCAGAGTTACAGACAACAAGAATAAATAAATAAATGCAGCGGAACAACATGATGCGGTGGAATACATATAGTAAATAATAGTAGCACAAATCTTCGTCTTCGTCCTCCAGAAATAAGGTCTTCAAATCCTGAAATGCTCAGGCTGGCCCGAGCGAATTGAAAAGACAAAACACTCGAGTCAGAACTAAAAGATCTTATGTAAGTTAAATCAACGGTAAATATGAGTGTGACGGCGTCGGCGATGTTTACGGGGTTTGACATCTCCTATCTAGTGTCTAACGCGAGTGTAGTAACTTAAAAGATGTTCGGGATTCACATCTCTTAAGGATCCGTTAAACTATCTACTATGTAGTACAATACGCTATTATAATATGTCTACAGTAAAGTAAAAGTATTAAAATAGCGTTAAGGCATTACCCATATCCCCATTAACACATTTTATATATTCCCATAGTCTATACAGTACCGTACGCTCCTCTGAGAGGTTTACACAGAGGGCACCCCATAGGTATGGTACAATACAAACTCGTAGAAGGCGCTCTAGGGCATGTGAACACAGCACTCGAGGCAATGCCAGGGTAGATATACCAATTGCGGATCCGGACTGGTGGTAACGCGTAGCAGCTACTACCACCCACCTCGGACACACTCCCAAATCAAAATCATGGGTGGCCACCAAATTAAATCACAAATTCAGAATATAGTATCAAAGAAATGTGCCCGATAGGAGGAATGACCTCACTTGGCTCGGCATGGCTCCTGTTTTAGTCACATCTAAGCTGACTCATGGGAGTCAGGGTCACGTCATACCTCATACATAAATCGTTCGCCAAATCCATCCTACTTCATTTCTGGAATCTCCACCATGTACACAGTTGTTAAAGTGGTTTTTGGTAATGGTAGAGAGTATGAAAATATCCGATCCCGGTCTCTTTAACAACCAAACGCTTATTTCACATCGGATGGTTCTTTTACATTTCGAAAGTCAATTCACAATTTATATCAAAATATCATATTCTCAAAACCATATCACTTTCGAAATCATAATTTCTTTCAAAAATCATATTTCCAATTAGGTTAAATCCTCACTTCAAAATCAACGTATTCAATTGATTATGACATTTAAGTCCCAAATTAGGTTATAACATCATTTAGCTGTCTTTGCTTTTAAATCAATGAATTTGAATTTAAACACATCAACTTTACTTAGTTCGAATTTTTAAAAAATAGTTTAGGTAGTTATAAATGGTTTAAATAGATTTTTAAATAGTTAAAATACTCTAAGATATTTAAGATAGGTTTAAAAATATTTTTAAATTGCTTAAGATAGTTAAATAGATTTAAAATAGATTAAATAGCTTTAAAATATTTTAATTAGATCTAAAATGAATTAAAATGGTTTAATTTGTTTAAAATAAATTAAATTGGTTTAAAATAGGAAAATAATTTATACAGTAATAGTTTAATAAATTTGAAAATCTTAATAATTAGAAATTTTAAAATAATATATTTTTAAAACAGTTTATATTAAAATATGAATTTAGAATTTATATCAAATTTAAACTATTCATTTCATTTTGACACATTTGGACCATTTTAAATTTCCAAATCAACAAACCAAATTTCAAACCTTCCAATTTCAAATTTCAATAAACTATTGAATTTCATATCGTTTTCAATCCATGTTCAAATATCAATTCGAATTACTCCAATTTCAAAATATTTCAAAGTTATATTTCAAACAAATTCAATAGCTCAATTCCGATAGAATTTCATTTATACAAAAAATTTAACTTTAAACTTTCAATTAAATTTCTTAAAGAAATTCCTTTAAACCAATGCACATTTCAACATACAACTTGATTTCCAATAATAATTCAATTTATATAAATCGAATTTTATTTCAAAATATCATTTAATAAATTCAAAAATTAAGGATTTTAAAATCATTTAATTTAAACAATCTGGTGTCCGTATATAATTCTCTACCCTAGGGTCAAGTGATACGGATATTTATCATTTCAATCCGCAATTTAAAATTTTACAGTTATATATCATTTCAAACCACAATCCCGAATTTAATATCAAAATCCATAAAATCGCTCGGGTCTATCATTTCAACTCATAACGACTTTTCCCTAATCTATAATTGTTCGTGAAATGACCCTCAATATTTTACCTTAATTTTTCAAGGATTTTTTTTTGAATATATATATACACATTTAAACTTTATTTAAATTCTCAGAGTCATTTTTCTTTTCAATCAATTATCCAGGATCCAAATTTCTACTAATATAAATACATCAGTGTATTCATGAAGATATGCACATACATATGAGGATGCATGTGTCCCTCTTGTTTAAATCAGAGTTATGGTAAATAAGAGCATATTCTGTTTGATTTGAATTTGAATCAATCTACACATAGTTAATTTCCATATTCTGTTTGATATTTGTAATATATTAGTAGATCCTGCTCATATTTATTCTTAATGATTTTGATCATTCTAACTATTATTTACTAATAATTTATCTTGGCAAGACAATCTCAGAATACATGGCCTTTTCATAGTATAGTTCAAATGCTTGATATTTGATTAAGGCCAGAAAATGATATCTATATTTATCATTTTCAACTTGTGGTTTTCTTTGAAACTGATCTGTTCTTTGACTCAATCAATAAGACACACTATGTGTTAATATATATATATATATATATATATATATATATATATATATATATATATCCCTAAGTCACTTCTACTCAGTAATCTTAAAGTTATCTTAACCAGAAGATCAATACAAGATTGATTTCCTGGACTTGAAAGTCCAGAATTTGGTGTCTTAGGCAAAGTGTTTTCTGTGTTTTATTTGTGCAAACCAGACCTCAATGTGTTAATCACTTGCATACCAGTTTCTAAGTTTTCCGTGACTAGGGTACTGGACTTGAAAGTGTTTTTAAAAATTGGTGCAATCCCTGGATTATGGTGAACCATGGCTTGAATGCAGAGTGCTCCCTGGTTTGATAATACAAACCAGTCAAAGTGCATATTTGTCTATGGTATTTGAAAGAGAGTTTTGGTGAAACACTTGCTAAAAGAACAAAGGGTTATGAAATGCATTTTACTATCAAAATACAGACCAACATGATCAACCAAGACTCCTTTCTTTTGAAGCTAGTTAACCCTTGTGACTGTGTCAACCAGACACTCTAACCATGTCAATTGAAATGCCATTCATTTGCAAAGTACTTGAAACCTCTTTAAGAAATATACACTTCTCAAAACAACTCACAAATGGACTTGAACTCTTTTACAAAATATTTCAATGAAAAGCAACTGAATACTTAAAAGAATACTCCAAGTTAAAATCAGATTTTACCCAAAACTTAATGCTTTTGAATGACTCAAGATTGACTAATACATAATATAGGTTATGTAAGACAATTGCTCAAATATATATTTCTTTTTCAGATTTTCATAGATAATACTTTAACCTTATTTTCTTGTTCACAACTCAGATAATCCTTCAGTTCTCAAACCTTAATACATAACAAAATTCAATAGAAACAACAAGTTTAATCAAACATAACAAGTTCATTACATAACAGGAAATTTAAAAACACAAATTTTCATGAATACATGAAGATAAATCATCCTATGATCTTATTAAAAACTATCTAGCATGCTCATTCATTCTTTCTCATTAGCCATAACTTTCCTTCCTACTTAGGTCCTGCATTCCCTGAAAGAGCATTAGTGGTTGCCTCATTTTAAAATGAGACACCCCCATATGCCATGAGCAAACAAGGGTCAGATCTATGATCTGGTGTGAGCAACAACAATATATCCATAACATTAAGCAAATAGGTGATACATGAGTACTGGCTTGTTGCTTATGCAATTTCTTTAATCAATTGTTTTACCATGTTTCAGATAATTTTGTGCATGTATGATAACTTCAACAATCAACCATGTACACATACATAATTATGCAAACATGCACATTAATCAGTAGCATATAGATGCACAGGAACAACCATGGTTCCATTCCAACCATTCTAGGAAATACTCAAGTTCCTATTTCATCATTTATGGGTTGTATTTATCAATTTAAATCCTACCCTCATCTGCTATCAAGGAATCTCAAGGACACATTGCAATGAACTAATTCACATCATTACACAAAGATCTCAGGGCTTGAACAAACCATGTGCCAACTTGCATACTTCAAATATGACAAGCATTCCAGCAGCCTTCTTGGCTCACCATCCCTAGTTTATTTACTAATTGTATTCATGTTTAATCCTATCTCAGATAGCTAGGTGAACAAGTCACTGTGTACATGAAACATCCCATACATCTTGCAAACATATTTTTCAAAAGAAAGCAGATAATCATTTTCAAGGACATTTCCATCAGATATCTTGACTTTAAATCAAATATAAGAATATTTTCAACTGAGAATAGAGACATGACATGTTAGGTTATTATGATTTGCAAGTAACTATGGTTGAACCAGATTCAAGATCTAGCTTAATCATAATTTTTGACTTGTGGGTTTGCTATTTGATTAGGGGCTCATCACATAAAGATCTCTATTGCACCCCTAATTCCTTTTTCTTAAGCCTCAGCACTTATACAAAGTATAATGCAGCTCATATTATTTTCTCTATTGAAATTTTCAGGCCATAGTTCTATATCAGTTGTAAGTACTCTTCCCATAATTTCAAGGTTTTGTGCCTTAGCTTTTCCAAGTATAATAAAACAGTGGGATGCACATACATAATAAACATCATATCAGATCAAAACCATCCAAAGATCATCCATAAGATACCTAATAAGACTATGTTCAGCAAAACCAGAAATATGCAAATAACAACATAAAAGTTTAGCTGCCTCATATCAGGACTTAATGCCATGGATTTAGTGAGATTACTCACCTAAGTACTTCCTTCTATTTGATCCAGAAAAGCTTTGAATGCTTTTCCTTCCTTTTAAATATTTTATTCCTTTCTTATTTTTATGTATCTCGGGTAAATGATTTTCTGGCCATAACTTCTTATTTATATGAATGTTTTTCACTAGGTTTTTATCAAGATAAAATTCCATTTTTGTCCTCGCTAACATCAGGCATTTTGCATTTTGTATTTTCACATTTCCCATCCTTAATACCCCGGGCTACATTAGTTGGTTATGGTCAGTGCTTTCCTCTTTTTGCTTTTCAGAAAATGGCTATTTTTGAATACCTCTCCACTTACTCAAGTCATGTTAAAAGTGGACTTAGCTATATTTTATACATTTATTCATTTCTGGAAATTCTCTTTTCTATTTTTTTTTTACCTACACATACATGCTTACTTGTATTGTGTCTCATGTCATTTTGATGTTATTTTTCTTTCTTAGCTTCAACATATTTCTACTCAAAGAAAAGTATACATGTATATAGATATATATATATATATTTATTTATTTAATTTTCCTTGCTTCATAGAAAAATATATATACATATATTTCATATTTATAACTTGGTTAAATCTGGGTTAAAAATCCGGTGCTTTAAGTAAGAATTTACTTTCTTACTCAAATAAAATATTTTCTGCTTTTCATTTCAAAATAATTCATATGACCGAGAAACAAAATATCTACACCTGGGTTAATAATTCTCATTTCAAAATCATGTTTGAAATGCTTTCTTTTCCTATTTTTTTTCAGGAATTTTGGATCCTTCCTTGTGCCATTTCCAGTGTGCACGTGCACACATATCCTTGCACATTATTCAATCCCAGAAATTCCTCCATAATTAAATCTAAATATTTCAAAACTAAATTATTTCATTAAAATAATTTTTCACAAAATTTTGGGGTATTACATTCAACCCTCCTTTTAGGAATTGTGTCCTCACAATTTTCTAATACTTATAACAAGTATCTACTGATTCTAGAAACTTTATCAAACACATGCATAAGCAAACAAATTCAACCATAGCAACTATACATATTAAATTTTCTAGAAATTTTAAAATTACCTTTAATTTGCAAAAAAGCTTAGGATAATCCATCCTAATCTTGTCCTCTAACTCCCATGTACAATCATTAGGATCAAGACTCCACTGGACCTTTACCAGTTTCAAAGTTTTGCTTCTCAATTTCTTTTCTTCTTTAGCTAAGATCCCTACTGGTTTTTTCTCATAAACCAAATTAGGATTTATCTGGACTTGGGTAGGTTTTTCCAGAATTTCTTCCTTATCATGTACCCATCTTCTAAGTTGTGACACATGGAATACATTGTGCATTGCTTTCATTTCTTCTGGCAGCTCCAATTTGTATGCTAATGAGCCTACTCTTTCCAGAATTTTATAGTGCCCAACATACCTTGGTGTGAGCTTTCCTTGCTTGCCAAATCTCAAAACCTTTTTCATAGGTGAAACCTTGATGAAAACAAAGTCACCCACTTCATATTCCACCTGCTTTCTTTTCATATCTGCAAATTTCTTCTGCCTGTCTTGAGCTGCTGCCATCCTCTTCCTTACTAGCCCAATTTTCTCTGTAGTCTCTTTTATATATTCAGGCCCTAAGACAGCTCTCTCTCTTGTCTCTACCCAACATATAGGTGATAAGCATGGCTTGCCATATAAGGCTTCAAATGGTGCCATCCCTATAGTGCTTTGATAACTATTATTATATGGAAACTCAGCTAAATGGAGATGGTCCTCGCAGTTGCCTCCAAAATCCAGTGCACATGCCCTCAATAAGTCTTCTAAAACTTTCTTCACCACCTCAGTTTGTCTATCTGATTGTGGATGATATGCAGTGCTTAAGCATAATTCACTTCCCATGGCCTCTTGAAAACTTTTCCAAAATCTTGATGTGAAAATGGTATCCCTATCACTCACAATAGTTTTGGGAATGCCATGCAATCTTACCACTTCCTTCATGAACACTTGAGCCAACTTTGGTGCATTCCTCTCTGACTTCACTAGGATAAAGTGTGCCACTTTAGTTAACCTGTCTACTATTACCCATATACTTGTGTTTCCTCTTTTGGATCTAGGCAGGCCATTTATGAAATCCATAGATATATCCTCCCATTTCCACTGTGGTATTGTAAGGGGTTGTAACAATCCTGATGGTCTTTGTGTCTCTGCCTTCACTTGTTGGCAAGTCATACATTTTGCAACATGTTTAGCTACATCTAACTTCATTCCCTTCCACCAACAATTCCTTTTTAGATTTTGATACATCTTTGTACTGCCTGGGTGTATGGAGTACTTACTCCTATGGTATTCATTTAATATTTCCTCCTTCAACTCCATGTTTTCTGGAACACATATTCTATTTTTGTTCCTTATGTAACCATTTTTATCAATATGGTAATTTATCACTTCTTCCCCTTTTGATATGAGAATTTTCTTCTTTAATAGGTCTGGGTCTTGTTTTTGCATTTTTCCTATCTTCAAAATTAAATCTGATTGTAAGGTTATTAAACTCAGTCTCCCTTTCCTCTCATCTCCTTCATTTGTCACCATGTGTATCTCACTGCTTGCTTCAATTTCTAAGTTAACAAGTATATATAAATCCTTAAATTCTTCCATCATCAACATGGTTACCTTAGCATGTTGTCTACTCAAGGCATCTGCAACCTTGTTTGCTTTACATGGTGTATAAAGTATGTCTAGGTCATAGGCAGCTAGAAACTCCACCCATCTATGTTGCCTCATGTTCAAATCTTTTTGTGAGAAAAGATATTTCAGTGCCTTATGATCTGTGTAAAAATTAAATTTGGCACCTAATAAGTAGTGTCTCCAAAGCTTCAATGCATACACCACTGCTGCTAACTCAAGATCATGGGTTGCATATCTTGTTTCATGTGGTTTTAATTGTCTGGCTGCATATGCTATTACTTGATCTTGCTGCATCAACACAGCTCCTAGCCCAGAACCACTTGCATTAGTGTACACAATTAAATCCTAATTTCCTTCAGGTACCCTTAATACTGGTGCATTAACTAAAGCTTCTTTTATCTTGATTAAAAGCTTGTTCACATTTTTCAGCCCATACAAATGTTTGATTCTTTCTGGTTAAATTAGTAAGTGGTGATGACATTTTGGAAAAATCTTTTATGAATCTCCTATAATATCCTGCCATCCCCATGAATGATCTAACTTCACTCACTGTGCTAGGTCTCTTCCATGCTTGGATAGCTACAACTTTGTTGGGGTTCACAGAAATTCCTTTAGTAGAAATGACATGACCAAGAAAATGTACCTCCTCTTTCCAAAATGCACATTTTGAAAATTTTGCCTTTAAATCTTTTTCCCTCAATCTAGACAAAACCAGATGCAAATGATTTTCATGCTCTTCTACTATTTTGGAATAAATTAAAATATCATCAATAAAAATTAGCACAAACATGTCAAGATAATCCCTGAATATCCTATTCATTAAATCTACAAAATATGAGGGGGCATTTGTCAACCCAAATGGCATAACCATAAACTCATATAAACCATACCTAGTGTTAAATGCAGTGTACTTAACACTTGAGTCTTTAACTTTCATCTGATGGAACCCAGATGCTAAGTCTAATCTAGAGAATATTTTAGCTCCACTGAGTTGATCAAAAAGATCATCAATCCTGGGCAATGGGTATTTATTCTTGATGGTAACCTTATTTAACTCCCTGTAATCTATGCACATCCTCAAAGTACCATCATGCTTCCTTACAAACACTACTGGAGCACCCCAGCATGAGTTGCTTGACCTTATAAACCCTTTACCTTCTAATTCCTCTAACTGGGTTTTCAACTCCTTCAGTTCACTTGGCCCCATTCTGGTGGGCTTCTTAATTATTGGGCTTGCTCCTAGAATGAGGTTGATTTGAAACTCCACTCGTCTATGGTGTGGAACACCCTTAACCTCCCCAAACACATCCAAATATTCATTGACTATGGGAATTTCTTCAATGGAAGGTTCACTGAAATCCTTTTCCAAGTCAATTAAATGATATAATTTTCTTTCTTTAGCTACTTCACATAAAATTGTGATTCTCTGGCCTCTAAGGTTTTGCAATGATATGGTGGATGAATCTAAATTAATTATGGCTTTAAATTTCCTTAACCAGTCTACCCCCAATATAACACCAACATTTGGGTAGTTTAAAACATATAAATTGGAAATAAAAATATTTCCTCCTATGTTTAATTCCACATCCACACAAATCATATTTAAAACACTAGAACTCCCTAGTGGACTTTGTACAAGCAATGGTGTTTCAACCAATATGCAGTTCAGTTTTAGCATTTTAACTATTTCATAAGAAATTAGAGAATGAGTTGCCCCAGTATAATATACTACTGCTATGGGTATGGTACAGATAAGTAGTGTACCTTCTACTTGACCATGATTTTCAGCACTAGTCTCCACTGTGGATTTGCTTTTGCCTTCCAGATTTGCCAATTTTACTTGCTGTTTGTACTCAGGACAATTTCTCTTCATATGCCCCTCTTTCCCACATAGGTAGCACTTGAAGGCTCCTCCTTTTAATTTTGGGCACCTATGTTTGATGTGTCCCTCCTTTCCACAATGATGGCAAACCAATTTCTTCTTAGCATCATTGGCCTTTGTGTCACTGGCCTTTTTGTTATCTGTTTCCTCTTTCTTCTTGTCATAAGGGTGGTATCTTTCCTTATTCTTCTTGTTATTGTTGTTCTTAAAATTTCTATACTTCTCTCTTTCCTTGTCATGCTGCTCAAATTTCAAAGCCAGATCTATTACTTGATCAAAAGTCTTATCAGCATATGGTAAAATGGCCATGCTAAATCCTGGGTTCAAACCTTTAATATACCTATCATTTTTGGATGCTTCATTAGCCACTAGCATTGCTCCATATTTGGATAATCCCTCAAATTTTTTAGTATACTCAATGACATTCAAAGTTCCTTGTCTGAGTCTAATAAACTCTTCAAGTAATGTGGTTTTAGCTGATGCTGGTACAAACCTTGCCTCCAACATCTCCTTGAATTGATTCCAAGTGATTCATTTTCAATCCTCCCAGCTATGATCACCTCCCACCAGCCTAAAGCTACTCCTTTCAGCTGTCTTGAAGCCACTTGCCTCTTCCTTTGATCATCATGCTGCATGTCATTGAAAATCCTATCCAGTGTTCTCAACCATGCTTGAATTTCCATCACATTCTCAGTCCCTTCAAAACTCTTTCCTCCCAAGTTTGTATAAGTCTTTAATAGTTTTGAAAGTTCCTCATGTGGATTCTCAGGCCTATGCCCAATTACATCCCTTAAAACCCTCACAAACTCCTGCATATCAAGCATCTGTGGTGCACTTGTTCCTGCATTGTGATGAGATCCCCTTCCTACCATGGTTTGATGACTAAGTTATGGGCAGATGGGATTAGTATATTGTGGATATTCTCTATAATTAGTATTTTCCTATCTAAATTATTCCATCCAAAACAAACAGACATAATATATTTCTATAGCACTCAACAATCAATGCAAACATTTTCTAGCTATGCATAATAAATTTTCAACCTCGCTCTGATACCAAATGAAATGACCCTCAATATTTTACCTTAATTTTTCAAGGATTTTTTTTGAATATATATATATACACACATTTAAACTTAATTTAAATTCTCAGAGTCATTTTTCTTTTCAATCAATTATCCAATATCCAAATTTCCACTAATATAAATATATCAGTGTATTCATAAAGATATGCACATACATATGAGGATGCATGTGTCCCTCTTGTTTAAATTAGAATTATGGTAAACAAGAGCATATTCTGTTTGATTTGAATTTGAATCAATCTACACATAGTTAATTTCCATATTCATTTTGATATTTGTAATATATGAGTAGATCCTGCTCATATTTATTCTTAATGATTTTGATCATTCTAACTATGATTTACTAATAATTTATCTTGGCAAGACAATCTCATAATACATGGCCTTTTCATAGTATAGTTCAAATGCTTGATATTTGATTAAGGCCAGAAAATGATATCTATATTTATCATTTTCAACTTGTGGTTTTCTTTGAAACTCATCTGTTCTTTGACTCAATCAATAAGACACACTATGTGTTAATATATATATATATATATTTATATATATATATATCCCTAAGTCACTTCTACTCAGTAATCTTAAAGTTATCTTAACCAGAAGATCAATACAAGATTGATTTCCTGGACTTGAAAGTCCAAAATTTGGTGTCTTAGGCAAAGTGTTTTCTGTGTTTTATTTGTGCAAACCAGACCTCAATGTGTTAATCACTTGCATACCATTTTCTAAGTTTTCCGTGACTAGGGTAATGGACTTGAAAGTGTTTTTAAAAATTGGTGCAATCCCTGGATTATAGTGAACCATGGCTTGAATGCAGAGTGCTCCCTGGTTTGATAATACAAACCAGTCAAAGTGCATATTTGTCTATGGTATTTGAAAGAGAGTTTTGGTGAAACACTTGCTAAAAGAACAAAGGGTTATGAAATGCATTTTACTATCAAAATACAGACCAACATGATCAACCAAGACTCCATTCTTTTGAAGCTAGTTAACCCTTGTGACTGTGTCAACCAGACAATCTAACCATGTCAATTGAAATGCCATTCATTTGCAAAGTACTTGAAACCTCTTTAAGATATATATACACTTCTCAAAACAACTCACAAATGGACTTGAACTCTTTTACAAAATATTTCAATGAAAAGCAACTGAATACTTAAAAGAATACTCCAAGTTAAAATCAGATTTTACCCAAAACTTAATGCTTTTGAATGACTCAAGATTGACTAATACATAATATAGGTTATGTAAGACAATTGCTCAAATATATATTTCTTTTTCAGATTTTCATAGATAATACTTTAAGCTTATTTTCTTGTTCACAACTCAGATAATCCTTCAGTTCTCAAACCTTAATACATAACAAAATTCAACAGAAACAACTAGTTTAATCAAACATAACAAGTTCATTACATAACAGGAAATTTAAAAACACAAATTTTCATGAATACATGCAGATAAATCATCCAATGCTCTTATTAAAATCAAGCTAGCATGCTCATTCATTCTTTCTCATTAGCCGTAACTTTCCTTCCTACTTAGGTCCTGCATTCCCTGAAAGCGCATTAGTGGCTGCCTCATTTTAAAATGAGACACCCCCATATGCCATGAGTAAACAAGGGTCAGATCTATGATCTGGTGTGGGCAACAACAATATATCCATAACATTAAGCAAATAGGTGACACATGAGTACTGGCTTGTTGCTTATGCAATTTCTTTAATCAACTGTTTTACCATGTTTCAGATAATTTTGTGCATGTATGATAACTTCAACAATCAACCATGTACACATACATAATTATGCAAACATGCACATTAATCAGTAGCATATAGACGCACTGGAACAACCATGGTTCCATTCCAACCAATCTAGGAAATACTCAAGTTCATATTTCATCATTTATGGGTTGTATTTATCAATTTAAATCCTAGCCTCATCTGCTATCAAGGAATCTCAGGGACACATTGCACAAAGATCTTAGGGCTTGAACAAACCATGTGCCAACTTGCATACTTCAAATATGACAAGCATTCCAGCAGCCTTCTTGGCTCACCATCCCTAGTTTATTTACTAATTGTATTCATGTTTAATCCTATCTCAGATAGCTAGGTGAACAAGTCACTATGTACATGAAACATCCCATACATCTTGCACACATATTTTTCAAAAGCAAGCAGATAATCATTTTCAAGGACATTGCCATCAGATGTCTTGACTTTAAATCAAATATAAGAATATTTACAACTGAGAATAGAGACATGGCATGTTAGGTTATTATGATTTGCAAGTAACTATGGTTGAACCAGATTCAAAATCTAGCTTAATCATAATTTTTGACTTGTGGGTTTGCTATTTGATTAGGGGCTCAGCACATAAAGATCTCTATTGCACCCCTAATTCCTTTTTCTTAAGCCTCAACACTTATACAAAGTATAATGAAGCTCATATTATTTTCACTATTGAAATTTTCAGGCCATAGTTCTATATCAGTTGTAAGTACTCTTCCCATAATTTCAAGGTTTTGTGCCTTAGCTTTTCTAATTATAATAAAACAGTGGGGTGCACATCCATAATAAACATCATATCAGATCAAAACCATCCAAAGAACAGCCATAAGATATCTAATAAGACTATGTTCAGCAAAACCAGAAATTTGCAAATAACAACATAAAAGTTTGGCTGCCTCATATCAGGACTTAATGCCATGGATTTAGTGAGATTACTCACCTAAGTACTTCCTTCTATTTGATACAAAAAACCCTTGAATGCTTTTCCTTCCTTTTAAATATTTTCTTCCTTTCTTATTTTTAAGTATCTCGGGCAAATGATTTTCTGGCCATAACTTCTTATTTATATGAATGTTTTTCACTAGGGTTTTATCAAGATAAGATTCCATTTTTGTCCTGGCTAACATCAGGCATTTTGCATTTTGTATTTTCACATTTCCCATCCTTAATACCCCGGGCTACATTAGTTGGTTATGGTCAGTGCTTTCCTCTTTTTGCTTTTCAGAAAATGGCTATTTTTGAATACCTCTCCACTTACTCAAGTCATGTTAAAAGTGTGACTTAGCTATATTTTATACATTTATTCATTTCTGGAAATCCTCTTTTCTATTTTTTTTACCTACACATACATGCTTACTTGTATTGTGTCTCATGTCATTTTGATGTTATTTTTCTTGCTTAGCTTTAACATATTTCTACTCAAAGAAAAGTATACATGTATATATATATATATATATATATAATTTTCCTTGCTTCATAGAAAAATATATATACATATATTTCATATTTATAACTTGGTTAGGTCTGAGGTAAAAAATCCAGTGCTTTAAGTAAGAATTTACTTTCTTACTCAAATAAAATATTTTCTGCTTTTCATTTCAAAATAATTCATATGACCCAGAAACAAAATATGTACACCTGGGTTAATAATTCTCATTTCAAAATCATATTTGAAATGCTTTCTTTTCCTTTTTTTTTAGGAATTTTGGATCCTTCCTTGTGCCATTTCCAGTGTGCACGTGCACACATATCCTTGCACATTATTCAATCCCAGAAATTCCTCCATAATTAAATCTAAATATTTCAAAACTAAATTATTTCATTAAACTAATTTTTCACAAAATTTTGGGGTATTACAGTTCGGGTATATATCATTTCATTCCATAGTGGTTTTCAAATAATAATAATTTAGGGAACTTGCAGAGTGACAACAGTATATAAATTTACATAACATCCAATCATCCAACATCAAAATTCAAACATCAATCACAATCATCATACAATTCAATTAATTAGTTTCAACAATAACTAGTTTCAATAACAGGTATTTAACTAGCAAATTAAATTCAATAATAAATTAAATAACAGTTTAATATAAAATATAACAAATTAACAGGAATAGAAATTTTAAATTACCAAACAGCCATAAATAAATTTCTAATCACATCATAAATTTAATTTAACAAACATAAGATATTTTAGAAGTTGTGAGTGGGTCAAATCACTCACCTTTGAATTTAAAAATCCAATTTAAACCCAAAATTTGAATGGTCTTAGATTTCGACCAAACTAGAGTCAAAATGTCTGGAATTTTGATACGATCCTAATGGAAGAAACCGCGCGTGAATTGGACCTCGTATGTAAAAGTTATTGTTATTAGAACAATATAAGGTTTATATTATAAATTCAATAAAATAATAAATAATGTTTAACGCGTCACCTATACAGTACACATTGAAACCCTAGAAGCCGAAACGAGTGCGACCTACCATCGAATAGCCGCCCACCAACGTTGCTGCCGCACCCACCCCCAAGCGTCTCTACTTAGATCAAAGGATGCCGTGTTGAAGCCCAGGCTGAGTCGTACGCATGCGACCCCACGTGATAAGCTCCGCCGCCACCAACGTTGCTCCGTCGCCGCACCCATTATCCTCGATTTCTGGCAAACTCCCATGTCTATGGCATGAACGAATGCCATCCCCAAGTCCTGCTCGACCTCCTCGTCCCAACGCCACCTCCCGATCGTCAATCGGACGACATCCACCGTTGGATCGTCAAAATCCTAAAACGAACGATCGAGGTTCATCCTTAATTTTTGGAAAAATGGTGCGTCGAATTGAAAAACGTATTGTTGTAGTGGACAACGCTCGTCGAGAGCTTCGAAATGATATATAATTTGATAAGGTTTGGAGGAGTTTGGTTTTTGGGAATTTGAATTTGAAATTTGGGAATTAGGGTTTTGGTTTGTCTGCCATTGAGGAGGAGATGCAGATAGAATTGTACACACAGAAAAATGAAAATAAGAAGGAGCTAGGGTTTATAATAGGATATTTATAGGCAGATCAGAAATAAAAAAGAATGGACCAGGTCGATTTGGATTGGAGCGATAAACGACCCGAAAAGCCCGTTCTGCCTCCGAAACGAAAATGGGTCATCCCATATATCAAAATAGATGTTTTCAATATTTTTAAACTCATGGAATAGGTTTCAAGTCCTAATTCCATCGTATGAATAAGTTATGTTAAAAATTAGCCTATTTCAATTTGATTTCAATTAAATTAATTTCTACGCGTTTCGAGTCCGTACGATCAAACGACAAGTCTGATTGCTACGAAACTTGAAATCCTACAATAATTTGCCATTACGGATCCGATGAAACTGGTTTCATCGAAATTCGAGTTAGTGGCCAAAATGGCTATTTTCACATTAATTAAATAAATTAATATTAAATTAAATAAATTCACTTTTTAATTCAATATTTATCAACTAACAAATTTCATCATTTTTAATTATTTAAACATTTATAATAATTCAAAACAAGTTTACACATCAATTCAGTGTTTAAAATTTTACTAATTACAGTGTTCAATTCGAACTGTAATTAAATCCAATTAATTATAATTTAATTCCAATAAATTGTTTTAAATTTTATTTCAGACTTTATATCCAATCAATTATTACTCAAATAACATAGTTAATATTTTTTTGTCATTCATTACATTAATATCCTCAAATTTCCATCTTTAGTTGTATTAACAATTATATTTCCATTACATTGAACCTTGTCAATTTTACACATTAATTATAATTTAAAACCCCAATTAATTTATTTATCCTGGTTTCATTCTTTTAATTCCATCAATTATTTCCATGAAAATATAATTAACATTCCCATAAATTTTATTATATTCAAAATTTGCAGTTATCGTATTAACTTACATTACTGTAACATTTATTTACATTTTATTGCAATTGATTAATTAAATTGGTAAAAAATAACAATTGTCACCATTTCCACATTTAATAACATTTGTAGGTTTATTAATTACAAGCAAATGTTATAACCACCCTCATTACACAATTTTATTCAATTTCCATTTATTACACAATATTCTATTAATTAATCAATACTTAATTTATTAATTGGTCTTTTAATCCAATTCCCATAAATATATACATTACTATCATTTATTTACAATCTATATCAATAGTAACTTTTTAATCCTTTCAATCAATTAGAATTTACATTTAAAGCAGTTATCAACTACCTTAACTAATAATATTACTTTTTATTCCAGTTATATTCTTATTATTATCATAAATTTTTATTTCTTCCCACTTTAAATCACAATATCTTACTAAATTAACAATTTTAATTATCAAAAATTTACGGGTCGTTACACGAGGCCTTTGTTAAAATCGGTTTCTTTTGCATGAGAGGCTTGCGATTCAACCTATGATTTCGTGGAGGTGGGGATCGTCGGCAGTCACGTTCACGGGGGTCGCGACTGGGAGGAGAAGGCGCTCGCGCACGCATGCGTGTAGGATGAGGGAGGCTCGATTTTTGTTTCGTAGTGATAGGAGGATGAATCATACTATTGGCGCAGGCTGTCGCGAGGTGGATGTTCGGCCGAGTTAGGGATGTCGCGTTGAAGGGGATGTCGTGAGTTTAGGGTTCGTGTGGCTGTGGTGATCGCGGTGTAGTACGGTGGCATGGAGGGAGGAAGTGCCGCGTTCGTGGTCGAACTGGGCTCGGTTTTGGGGCTGCGATCGAGGAGGAATCACTGATGGGGGTTCGAAGTCATAGTCTGGAACTTGGTCGCGAGAGTGAGGTAATTAGGATTTTTTCTTTTTGTTAACAGTAGGTCAAATTAATTTACAAATTGGTAATTAGTTTAATTTTATTTTATTGAGTTATTAAATAAATTTATATCTTCTCGATTTGTTAATAAACCCGTAATTCATTTATACGAGGTTAAAATCGGACGAAATGGGTCGTATGGGATTCATGGCTGGGAAATCTACGCGGTGGGTTTAAAATTGGAATGGATTGAAAATAAAAATCAAGGTGAGTTAATCTCATTCAAATTTGGAACACTGCAATTAATTTTAAATAGTTAAAATTAATTATTGATCGATTAGTTGAATTGATATATTTTATTAGTTGAATGTGATATTATATATATAGTAATATATATTAGAGTGATTGATATTCCTGCATATATATAGCGGATGAGACCCTATGTGCCCCGCATAATAGTGGATGACCCTATCACTACAACAAAAATACCCTATTACAACGCCATTTTTACAACGGGCATTGGTTGCCCGTTGTAATAGAAAGATATTACAACGGTCCATTCAGGCCCGTTGTAAAAGATGCCATACACAACTTCCTTTTTACAACGAGCATCGGTTGTCCGTTGTAATAGAAGGCTATTACAACGGTCCATTCAGGCTCGTTGTAATAAGTGCTAATTTTATAGCAGTCTAAAAACGTGTCCGTTGTAATAGGTGACCATCAATACCCTAATTTTCAATTAGAAAACAAGGCCGGCCATTTTTTCTTTTACTTCGTTTTCCATTGCTCTGTAAAAATGTTGGCCGTTTTCTTGTTAGTTTTTTTTAAAATCAAACGAAATCAATCGCTAAGAACAAAAGTCGATTTCCACAATCTCCTCAAAATAAAAATCGCTTTCTCAAAACCGAAATTAAAATTTCCAATTTCATCTGCATTTGATGTTGTGGTTGGTTCACGATGTGGTGGTTTTGAGGAATTAGGCTGCAGGCGATTTGGGTTCGACTTGGGTTGTTCGAATTCCAGCAAGCGATAGGGTTTTGCGATTTGATGTGGTGAGGCGACAGTGATTAGGAGGATGGTTGTAAAGCTGATGGAGGTTGCTTATCCACAACTTGGGAGGTTTACTCTTCGTAAAGAAGGTAAATATTTGCGATACATGTATTTGCAATTGTGCAGCAGCAAAAAATAAGTGCAATTTTTTTGTATTGCATTATAGATATATGTAGGATACTTCCACTGCAAATATTTTAATTCTGTTGTCAAACAACACTCATATTTTCATTGAGAATATTTAGTAGTGTAAATTTTATAATGCAACATTTTCTGGGCAATAACTTAAAATGATAAAATGCCCCCCTAATTTATCTTAAATTTACAATCCGATCATCAGTCAAACAATTCAGACCAACAACCAAAAACAATTTCCTGTCATATATTTTTTGAATTTCTCCAATGATGAACTGTAAAATTTGTTGAACTTTAGTCACTCTGAGTATCTAGGGTCAGAAATTGGCATCTGTGATCTGATGGCGGTGACATAAAGATTGACATGAAGGATGCCCTTAGGCGCAGTTTTGGATGTTGTGGCATAAGCTAAAGTATTTATAAGGGTGCCTAGACGAGAAGTTGTTTAAACTAGCTATTTTGTATGTATGAATGAGATATGGCTTATTTATTTTTTCTATGACGTGTACTTTGGCATTTACATGCGTATTAAAAAGAATATCAATATCTCAAAGACAAACAATTAATTTTATTAAGAAACAAAGTAAGATTTTAGTATTTGTACAGGCCATAAATTTAGTGTCAATTGAGAATGATTGGGTAAAAGACCAGGGAGGAAACCAAGTAAAATAAAATGGTGATATTTCTAAATGAATTATGCTAAGGTAATATAAGATATGAAGTATTCGTTAATAGATGTAGAATAGCAGTATTATTATTTTATTAAGCTACTTTGGCCAGCCAATCATACTGACATTCTCGATTTAAATTCTAAAGTTGACAAAATTATTTTGGCCTTCACTATTATGCATTGCTAGTGATATCACCAAAATCATTTTATCAACTTGTGTTTGGGAAGAGATGTAATTTTGTCAGCAAAATTGTAAAAATTGTCAAAATTCAAGTTAGAAATTCAAAGCACATGGATTATAAACATGCTTGAGATGATATAATTTGTAAGGAGTGGTTAGTAATTATACCAAACCACTGTGGTAATGCTCTTTCCCCTTTCTGACATTTGCATGATCATGCGAACTCCTTGGTGGTTCCTCGGCCTGGATCGATCGGCCTTCGGTAGCTTCCATGTTTTAATTTACATTTTTCTCTCTTTTATGATTTAAAGGGATTATTAAATTACAAATTAGTATCTCAAACTAAATCTCATATTTCGATGCTCTGGACTTCCTCGAAATGATTCTGTGTGTTGAGCAAGTTGATATCCTACGTAAAAATTACTTTATCAATTTTACAGCATCTTCTCAAAATCGCAACCTAGTATGGATAAACAAACTTATCTTGTAACAACCCTGGTTTTGGAGATTACCTGTTAATATTAAATTATAACGGTAGTTATAAATTAATATTGTAAATTAAATAAAATTGAAAGTTTTATATTGTTTAATTGGAATAAACAATGAATTTTGGAAACAAAATGTGAAAATAAAGTTTTGGTAACTTTATTATGTTTATTTGTGAGAATAATAAATGAAGTGTGATTTTATTTTGAGTAAATGCAATAATTATTGTAATTATTGCTAATTACTTCTTTTAATATTTTTTAAAGGAAGTATTTGATTTTTAAAAGGTGTTTATTTAAATAAAAAGATGGAATTTGGTATAAAAATGTATTTTGATTATAAATTTGAGTTTGAAATGGTTGATTAGATTTTTCTATCCAAGAAATAATTTTTGTAGAATTTTTAAAGTTAAAAATGAGGATTTATGCATTTAATTGTGTAAATTGTGTATTTATGTAAAATAAGGGTTTTTAATAATAAAAATGTTTTAAAAACTAAAATTTACTTTTTATATGATATGAAATATTTTATATCATATGTAAGTATGTTTGCATAAATTGGTTGTATTAAAACTTGAAGAAAAATACATTGTTTTCATTATTGTGTTTATGTGCATATTTGTTCAAGTGGTGAATTAAAATTTACTTAGCCTAATTTACTTTCTCTATTGGGTCCAAAGCCCATTAGCAAATTAGCAACCAGGAAGGAGAAAAAAGAGGAATGAATTACCTGTACGTAAATAACTTTTAGTTCCTCTTCTTCTTCATTAGCCTGGAAATAGAAGAGGAGAGCAAAATTCCACCATTTGTTAAATCTAAAGCCTTAAATCTCCAAATCTTCAAATCAAAATGGTGCTTTTATCAATTAGAGAGTATTGCAACAGGTCTTTGAAGCAAATTGAAGCTCCATGCCATCATCTTTTCATGTTAATTTGAGTTTTGCTCTTCAAAATCATAAGGTGAGTTGAAAACTCACATTTTCTAGCATAGATTGAGATTTCAAGGTTTGAAATCTCAATTTTATTTTTGTTGCATGTTCATTTGTGAATCACTGTCAGTAAATTAGACATATCTTTTTCGTTTTATATCGGAATTTGATTTTGTTTGAAGTTCTGGAAAGCTTGAAGAACGTGTGATAACTTTCATTTTAAATACATTCGAAAATTTTGAGCATAGAGGTTCGAAAAACTCAATACAAACCCACTGCCCTGTCATTGTAAAACTAAGATTTTCTGTGCTTAATATTGTTAGTAATTTGAGCATATCTTTCTCATCTGATATCCAAATTTAACGATTCTTAATGTTTCGGAAAACTTAGCTTGTCTTCTATAACTTTTATGTTTTGGGTTTTGTTAAATTTTGAGGTTAAGATAGTCGAAACATTATTTCTTTGCTGCTGCCCTGTGAATAAACAACAACGACAGTGAATTTAAAATCTTAGAATTATATTGACCATATCTTACACGTTTCTAATCCAAATTCAATAATTTTAGATTTTTCGGAAAGCTTATTTCATTGGCTACAATTTTTGTTTGTTGAGTTTTCTGCAATTTTGAGGATAGCTATGTCAAAATTGAACTTTTCTACTGCTAACCCGAGAGCAAAATCAAATCTGCTCTGTTGTTGAGGCAGAAACGAAATCTTTCATAACTTTTTCGTTTCTAAGCGGAATTCGATAATTTTGGATGTTTAGGAAAGCTTATTTCAGTGGATAAAACTTTCATTTCTTGTGTTTCCTGTGATTTTGATGTTTACTATGCTAAAATTACAAATGTCCCTCGCTGTCCTGTTGTTGTAGTATACTCAGTGTTTTGTGCAAACCTGAGCTAGTATTTTGTGCATAACTTTTGCCTTTCTTATTCAAATCCTATAATTTTTAAAGTTTTGGAAACTGCAGAAAGAATGTGACAACTTTCATTTGTATCACTTTCTGAAATTCTATGATTAAAGGATCGAAATAGCTGATGCAAGATCGCTGTCCTGAGCACTTGCATGTAGTCTTGTGTGTTGTATTTGCTTTGGTTGATGAGTTTTCTGATGATTTGTTTTTTTTCACTTGATTTGCGAATAGTTTGAGCTTAGTATTTTATACCATATGCTGATGATATGAGGCAAGGTATATGACTTTTGTGAACATCTGAGTTTCTATTTTAATGTGGATTTGACTAACGGTTAGTAAACTGTTTAGTGCGAACGTGTGGTATGGGACACAGGTTAACACTTTACAGATTCCTCTCCGAAAGTTAGCGACACATTCTAGAATTACTAGTGCTATGACCTTCGGGTCATCTGAGAATCTGAGAATCTGAGAAATCCAAAAAAAGTGACCTCGGTCGCCTTTGAGATCTCTGTTGGGTACCTAACTATATTACTAGCACTAGTCTGAGAACTTTAGCACGTGCAACATGCTTTAGCATGTAATTATTGGCCAATCTGAGATTTATTCTATGAGTTAAGAGAATTTTGATTTCACCATATTTTGATGTGTTTACTTAGCCTTATAGAGATGAATAAGGCGAAATATGAGTTCTTGAGGATTTTGGTGATTTCAATTTTATGGTTTTATACTTGGGTTTCATTTACCACTTTGAGAAGTTTATTTATTCATGAATCATATTTGGATGTTTTCTTTATATGCATGAATCCCCTAGTATTAACCCAAGTAAGCGTAGAATTATAACTTCTTAGAGATAGACAATCTTTGATATCAACCTTAGTCATTCTTATCAATTATTGATCCCTTGATGTATGTTTCCCTTATACCTTATCGTATTTCCTTTCTAACGATAAGATTCAGTTGCCTGACCCGTGTGTTTATCACTCGGGCCAGACCGAGTTATTTCAGGTTAGCTATCAGTTTCAGGACTTAGCTTTGATGCATCTGCTTGGATATCAGCCTAGCATTTTTGTGTAGTTTATATTTCTTTCCGTTTGACTCTGATGTGTATTTTGATTCGATGTATATAGTGTGGTCTTTGAACCACTTTTGTATATCGTTTTGTATTGTACTGGGATGTATCGGTGTATATGTATTTATATATATGATGATTACTGTTCTGTGATGTGATATGCACACTGTTATTGTACGTTGTTCTGATAGATCCATTAGCCACCTATAGTTTTGTATTAAGCATTTATTGGATATGTCGATCCACTTAAATAGAAAAAAAAATATAGAGCATTTATCGACATATGCAGTAGATGTTTAAGACAAGATTATAGATGGTCGCTCCTAACCAGCCCTATTCTCCGCATTAATAGACAGAATTACCCAGTAATTCTCTTTGTTAATGTGGGTCTCGGGGTGGGGCGTCACAGCTTGGTATCAGAGCTGAGGTCAGAACAAAGTAGGATAAACACAGAACAGTACGTTTATCACGATACTTCGAAGTACAGTATGAGTGAATCATTGTCCTTTATTTGAGCTTGTTTTCGAATCGTGCTTTGATTCTTTGTCGAATCTTTGGTATTGTTAAGATGGAATATTTCTAGGAATATATTATATTCCGTAGTATTTAATAATTGAGTTTGATGTTATCTTATCATGTGAATAATCTTATTAGAAGATTATTCTATTCTTATTTTTGTCGATACGAGTGAGTTCGTATCGATGGAGCTTTTTGATTCCTTTGAGAATTCATGTTGTATTTATTTGAGAGTTGTGAATCCTATTAAGGGGATCCACAATGATTGGCTTGTAATGAGCATTCTGAGATTTCTATTTGATGTTGCTTTTGTGAGTATCTATTTGTTACTCACAATCTTGAGATGCATTTGATTTGGAATGGATTGACTTATTTGATATTATGTCCAATCATTTGTTTTATAGGATCCAATTGTATATTTAAGTTTCCTATTTTGATTGGTTTATTATTTCTGTCACTTTGGAATGTTAATGATGATTCCGAAGTTTCTGAATTCACTCTTGAGTATCGAGATGTTGATGACATATCTCGAATTCCAGTCAAGGTGACTTTGTTGAGTTTTGATGAGTCCGTTTGGGTTTGATATCCAATCGGGCAATTGAGTGTTAAATTAACCTTAGTCCTAGCTGTTAGCCTTCGGCTATCCTTCCAATATGACATCCACTAAGGAATGGGTGAGTTTCTAGATTGTTCGAGTTTGATTGAGTTTATCATTCAGTTTCTTTGAGTTATCCTTTTCGGATACTCAATCGGTGTTATTCGTTGTAGCATTACTTTGTTTGAAGTAATGATATGTTGTTAGTATTCTTCTTCTCTTTCGAGAAGATATCTTAACCTTACTCTTATACCTCATTGATCTCTTTTTAATCCATTAAGTGGTGCTAGGGTCATTCCTAACCTTGACCCTACGCCGATTTTTCATGAGCTACGAGTTGCGGAGGATAGCGTTACTCTTACCGCATTCCAAACTCGTTATACGTCTTGTGAGTGGTTCGTTATACCATTCAAAATAATGAACACTCCAGTCTTTTCCATCAATCTTGAGGATCGAGTATTCTGGGAATATCTCGATGAGCTCTATTTGTGTTCCTTGATTTTGAGAATAAGTAATAAACTGTGTTTTTAAATTTTTCAAAAAAATTGAAGATAGGTTTCTAAGAAAAATTGGATTTTGTCTTTGGGAAAAACAAAGAATATTTTTAGTATTATATATAAGGTATTTATTTTTAAAGAAAATGAATTTTTGTGTTGGGTTGTCCGTCTAGTGCTTTAAGAATTCTGGTCGATGCGTTTGGCCAACGTTATCGATAGGAATTTCCTAAACGCTATGATGAGACAGTCAGACACGGTAAATTGAGTTTTAATAGGTAAAGTTTGAAAATAATTAATATGATGGAGTATTAATTTTATTTTAAATGTTTAATAAAGCCCTTGAACCATAGTGAGTTTTGGATGAGTGGCGAGGCAGTTTTGATCACTCGATCAACTCTGCAGCCAATTAATGAGGTCATTCACTATAAATCAATGGCGAGGAAATACCCTTAATTATTTGAAATTTATGAAATTTAATATGGTAATTTGGGTAAGTAAAGTGAATAATTCTAATTAAGGAGATGTCTTAATTAGAAGAAAATATCATTTGATGCATTGATTAATAAAATGATGTATTTAAAGTAAAATAATACTTTGGTTTGAAAATTAAAATATTAATTGAATATTTTGGTACAAGTAATTAATGATGACTATAAAACTTTATTTTGATGGATAATTAATAATCATCTATTGATAATGGAAGAAATTAATTATCTCTTCCAAAATGAGTTTTCATAATTAATTGTTTTTAAAGCTAGATTTTGGAAAGTAATGAAAATATTTCCACTTAATAGAATATTTTATGATAATTACATAAGGTTGATCATAATTTTATATGTCTTAGCTTTTCGGGGAAAAAGAAAATCATTTAATAAATGACTTAGCAAAAAGCTTGTTTGAAATTGTAGTTTGAAATTAAAATGGTTTGGGAGAATTTCAAATTTCAAATTGATTTTAAAAGCTGAAATTTCATTTAGAAAAGTGTTGTACTAAAACAGAGATAACTTGAGATTTATAACTCCAAATGAGCTGAATCTTTTTGTAAATGAAAGAACTTTCAGTAATAAATAAAGTTATTTTTACCACTTTTAAATATTTTTCTTTTTACTAAGCCTAAATAGGGTTTGAAAGTGGATAGGCAGTTCTGCCCTATTGCAAAATTCTCTAAGACTTAAGCTGAAAGTAAAATTAACATAACTTTCAAACCGTAAATCCGATTTTGATGATCTTTATATTGATGGAAAGCTTAAACTGAGTAGAATAACTTTCATATTATAAAGTTTTTCTTATTTTGTTGTTTGCTTAGTCCAAATGGGTCTTCTTTACAGCAGATCTGAAATAAAATTGTTCTATTTCCCTTAATAGTTAAGTGTAGCACGTCTTATCTATGAACATGAACTAATATCATCTATTTGAGTTAAGTATAGGTGAAAAGAGGATAGTTGGACTATATTTTGATCAAAAAGAATATATATAAGTTTGTGCAAACTCGCTAAAGGAAATGCTAAAAAGGATGGTATGTTTTCGGATTAATTTTAAAGTGTTAAATGATGATATATATTGTGTTTCCGACCTAATGGTCGATGTATATTATATAATTCATTTTTGTAATATTGTATACGGCCCTCCGTACAAAGGAGACTCCGCCGATTTTTCCGAAAAGTTCTAACACTTAGAAAATTTGAGAAACAAATTGAAAAAAATAATATGTTACAAACTAGAGTATACCTATGGAAGAATTAGAGAATAAACAACTTAAACTTTGTTTACTCTAATGAAGAGTAATAAATTTAAATTTAAAATCCAAGTAAGAAGTTTTGAAGAAAAAAAAATCAAGATTTGAAATTTATGGTTATAACTATAAAGTTATTGAATTTTTGGAACTCTAAGAATTATTGATTGAGAGTATATACATATATTTTAGTTCCTTGTGATTATCTTACTCTTGTGCTATTTTCTAACGACGTGCATTTATGCGTTCGTTCGAGTTTGAAACCACCTTTTCGTTGAACTATCTTGCCTCTATTGTGTATATCTTGTATCGGTGTGGTTCCTTCCGTAGTGTAATACGGAAAGATCATATCGATAATCATCTTGTTGATTAGAGTTCGAGTTTGAGTTGTGCTAAGTCCCGACTCTACTCGAGGAGCTTATGAGAAATCAATCTCATTTGATTGATCCTTTGTGTAGCATCTTGTTATGCTCTTATTCGAAGGTGAGACGCCTTCAAAATCTTGTGTATTAATTAGAAAATTCAATGGTTCGCTAATTCCATATGTGCACTTTAAAAACCATAGAATTAAGCGAGCAAACTTATCTTGGTCTTCTTTCATCTTGAGTTGAAAGTGAGGAATTTTGATCTCATGCTTGTCTATCCTTCTTTGATTGATGAGATAATTGTGTTGAATACAAACTCTTCTCTAGAAATTGCGAGGATGCAATTTTGATAAGGAGGGGAGTCTGTAACAACCCTGGTTTTGGAGATTACCTGTTAATATTAAATTATAACGGTAGTTATAAATTAATATTGTAAATTAAATAAAATTGAAAGTTTTATATTGTTTAATTGGAATAAACAATGAATTTTGGAAACAAAATGTGAAAATAAAGTTTTGGTAACTTTATTATGTTTATTTGTGAGAATAATAAATGAAGTGTGATTTTATTTTGAGTAAATGCAATAATTATTGTAATTATTGCTAATTACTTCTTTTAATAATTTTTAAAGGAAGTATTTGATTTTTAAAAGGTGTTTATTTAAATAAAAAGATGGAATTTGGTATAAAAATGTATTTTGATTATAAATTTGAGTTTGAAATGGTTGATTAGATTTTTCTATCCAAGAAATAATTTTTGTAGAATTTTTAAAGTTAAAAATGAGGATTTATGCATTTAATTGTGTAAATTGTGTATTTATGTAAAATAAGGGTTTTTAATAATAAAAATGTTTTAAAAACTAAAATTTACTTTTTATATGATATGAAATATTTTATATCATATGTAAGTATGTTTGCATAAATTGGTTGTATTAAAACTTGAAGAAAAATACATTGTTTTCATTATTGTGTTTATGTGCATATTTGTTCAAGTGGTGAATTAAAATTTACTTAGCCTAATTTACTTTCTCTATTGGGTCCAAAGCCCATTAGCAAATTAGCAACCAGGAAGGAGAAAAAAGAGGAATGAATTACCTGTACGTAAATAACTTTTAGTTCCTCTTCTTCTTCATTAGCCTGGAAATAGAAGAGGAGAGCAAAATTCCACCATTTGTTAAATCTAAAGCCTTAAATCTCCAAATCTTCAAATCAAAATGGTGCTTTTATCAATTAGAGAGTATTGCAACAGGTCTTTGAAGCAAATTGAAGCTCCATGCCATCATCTTTTCATGTTAATTTGAGTTTTGCTCTTCAAAATCATAAGGTGAGTTGAAAACTCACATTTTCTAGCATAGATTGAGATTTCAAGGTTTGAAATCTCAATTTTATTTTTGTTGCATGTTCATTTGTGAATCACTGTCAGTAAATTAGACATATCTTTTTCGTTTTAGATCGGAATTTGATTTTGTTTGAAGTTCTGGAAAGCTTGAAGAACGTGTGATAACTTTCATTTTAAATACATTCGAAAATTTTGAGCATAGAGGGTCGAAAAACTCAATACAAACCCACTGCCCTGTCATTGTAAAACTAAGATTTTCTGTGCTTAATATTGTTAGTAATTTGAGCATATCTTTCTCATCTGATATCCAAATTTAACGATTCTTAATGTTTCGGAAAGCTTAGCTTGTCTTCTATAACTTTTATGTTTTGGGTTTTGTTAAATTTTGAGGTTAAGATAGTCGAAACATTATTTCTTTGCTGCTGCCCTGTGAATAAACAACAACGACAGTGAATTTAAAATCTTAGAATTATATTGACCATATCTTACACGTTTCTAATCCAAATTCAATAATTTTAGATTTTTCGGAAAGCTTATTTCATTGGCTACAATTTTTGTTTGTTGAGTTTTCTGCAATTTTGAGGATAGCTATGTCAAAATTGAACTTTTCTACTGCTAACCCGAGAGCAAAATCAAATCTGCTCTGTTGTTGAGGCAGAAACGAAATCTTCCATAACTTTTTCGTTTCTAAGCGGAATTTGATAATTTTGGATGTTTCGGAAAGCTTATTTCAGTGGCTAAAACTTTCATTTCTTGTGTTTCCTGTGATTTTGATGTTTACTATGCTAAAATTACAAATGTCCCTCGCTGTCCTGTTGTTGTAGTATACTCAGTGTTTTGTGCAAACCTGAGCTAGTATTTTGTGCATAACTTTTGCGTTTCTTATTCAAATCCTATAATTTTTAAAGTTTTGAAAACTGCAGAAATAATGTGACAACTTTCATTTGTATCACTTTCTGAAATTCTATGATTAAAGGGTCGAAATAGCTGATGCAAGATCGCTGTCCTGAGCACTTGCATGTAGTCTTGTGTGTTGTATTTGCTTTGGTTGATGAGTTTTCTGATGATTTGTTTTTTTTCACTTGATTTGCGAATAGTTTGAGCTTAGTATTTTATACCATATGCTGATGATATGAGGCAAGGTATATGACTTTTGTGAACATCTGAGTTTCTATTTTAATGTGGATTTGACTAACGGTTAGTAAACTGTTTAGTGCGAACTTGTGGTATGGGACACAGGTTAACACTTTACAGATTCCTCTCCGAAAGTTAGCGACACATTCTAGAATTACTAGTGCTATGACCTTCGGGTCATCTGAGAATCTGAGAAATCCAAAAAAAGTGACCTCGGTCGCCTTTGAGATCTCTGTTGGGTACCTAACTATATTACTAGCACTAGTCTGAGAACTTTAGCACGTGCAACATGCTTTAGCATGTAATTATTGGCCAATCTGAGATTTATTCTATGAGTTAAGAGAATTTTGATTTCACCATATTTTGATGTGTTTACTTAGCCTTATAGAGATGAATAAGGCGAAATATGAGTTCTTGAGGATTTTGGTGATTTCAATTTTATGGTTTTATACTTGGGTTTCATTTACCACTTTGAGAAGTTTATTTATTCATGAATCATATTTGGATGTTTTCTTTATATGCATGAATCCCCTAGTATTAACCCAAGTAAGCGTAGAATTATAACTTCTTAGAGATAGACAATCTTTGATATCAACCTTAGTCATTCTTATCAATTATTGATCCCTTGATGTATGTTTCCCTTATACCTTATCGTATTTCCTTTCTAACGATAAGATTCAGTTGCCTGACCCGTGTGTTTATCACTCGGGTCAGACCGAGTTATTTCAGGTTAGCTATCAGTTTCAGGACTTAGCTTTGATGCATCTGCTTGGATATCAGCCTAGCATTTTTGTGTAGTTTATATTTCTTTCCGTTTGACTCTGATGTGTATTTTGATTCGATGTATATAGTGTGGTCTTTGAACCACTTTTGTATATCGTTTTGTATTGTACTGGGATGTATCGGTGTATATGTATTTATATATATGATGATTACTGTTCTGTGATGTGATATGCACACTGTTATTGTACGTTGTTCTGATAGATCCATTAGCCACCTATAGTTTTGTATTAAGCATTTATTGGATATGTCGATCCACTTAAATAGAAAAAAAAAATATAGAGCATTTATCGACATATGCAGTAGATGTTTAAGACAAGATTATAGATGGTCGCTCCTAACCAGCCCTATTCTCCGCATTAATAGACAGAATTACCCAGTAAGTCTCTTTGTTAATGTGGGTCTCGGGGTGGGGCGTCACATATCTCTTTTGTAGAAATGCAGTGCAAGCCGTCTCTTGTCTGATTTCATCTCAAATATTTCTACTTTTCAAGTAAGGGGTGTGTGTGTTCCTATAGTGTAATAACATAGAGTAATTGTATTACCAGAAATTAATCCCATGGGTCAAGTGCCTGCCATTTCTCATGGAGACTTCAACTTGTTTGAGAGGTACATTTCATTGCACATTTTCAGGCTCTGTACGTATGTTATAATATCCTCATTTCTTCTTGCATACATCGGTCTAACTTAACATTGACATTATACTTTATACAGTCACACAATTCTCCGTTACTTATGTGGTGCATTTCCAGAACAAGTTGCAGACCACTGGTTAGATATAATTTCCTTGTTACATTTTTTTTAAATTAGGCAGCTGAGTTTCACTCATGAATTTCATGTCAATTAATTTAGAGTTTCGCTTTTTACGATCAAATTGTTTTCAAATTTGGTTAAGGTATCCTGCTGATCCCATTGAAAGAGCCAAAGTTGATACAATCTTGGATTGGCATCACCAGCATACGCGGCCCGGTACAGGTGCATGTCATCTAATTAACTTTAATTATTCATACAAAATATATATGTTGTGTAGATGATCTATATATACTAAAGATTATTTTTCCTTTTTTTCTTCCTCTTGTATTGAACCACATATATTAATCTTATTTATAGCACCCTTTGCTTTCTTTTCGAGTTGATACAAAATACGCTGGAAATACACCAACTATATGAAAGTCATATCTGGTCCAAAAATGAAGCTGTATAGTGTATGGTTGATAAAGTACACGATGTATATATATTCATATTCTTCAACAGAGAACTATTACATAATTTTCATAACCAAACAAATAAACAGTCAAGCAACCATCCTGTTAAGTAATGCATTTTAAAAATACTGAGTTGCGGTTTTAGATGTTTATTTTGAAGAAGAAATAATCATTGTTAAATAATGAACTGAAATTTTAACTGCAGTAATTTAATGTGTTATTTGTTTATTAAATATGTTTTAATCTTTAGCAAGAAGGCAAAGGTTTTTGAAATACTAAATTTCAATTTCAGATTATATTTTGAACAAGAATTAATCATTTTTAAATAATGATCCAAGGGTTTAAATTTAATATTTAACTTATCTATTAACATGTTGTTTGGTACGAGTAATTTAATTAATTTAATATAATTTGTTTTCTGACTTCTGTTTTAATTAATTTAATTTTTGTTGCTTGCGTAACTATCCAACTTTTGTTTTATTCAATATCCATTCAGTTTTGGTTTGGTTCTATAAACTTTTAGCAAGTGTAAGCATGCATATTCTATATTTTTTGCACTTAAAACTTGTTATTTAAAACAATTTAAAGTAATTAAAGAAAGATGCTAATAGAACACTGATAGAGCAAGAGAAGGAATTTAATTAAGTGCAAATGTCAAACATAGCTAAATAATTTAATTTACCATCAGCTAAAATTTAAATCGCAAATTTAAGATGATATACAACTTATTAGTTAATTTATGCAATCTCTTGTTTTTGGAAATAATAGAAGGTTTAAGTTTTCACAAGAAAATCGATTTTTCTTTTGAAATCATTGTCAACCCAGTGTCTTTCAAGGAGCATTTGTATACTGTAGTTATGAGATCAGGGATACTTGTATTCAAAGCAGTAGCAAAATCTTACTTGTATTTTCCCTAAATCAACCTATTATATACTGCAACCCGAGTTTGTGCAGACCATCCAAATTTTGAGTACTTGTCAGGTTTCATAAATGCGATGATGATGATAAATATAATATTGCAGGAGCTTATGCCTATAGAAGCTACAGTTTGTAATAAAGTAAATAATTTATAGCTCTACTGAACCAGTTGCAGTGGCGATTGCTGCAGCGTTTGCATTGTGGTTGTCAGACAAAACGAAGGCAGATGGATCTACGCGATTAAGAATCTCAATTGGCCATGATTCTAGAATATCTGCAAAGATTTTACAATTAAGTTGTGATTTTAGTTTTTCAAAATTAGGAGTTTGCTATTTTTTTAATATTTTAGAACTCAGTTGGCGAATATAGTTTTCAGACTTAAAGAATATGATCCACATACTATGCTTTATCATCACTAACAGCTAAGCCACATGCTATGCTTTATATTTTATATTGTACTTCTCGCACAGTCACTCTCATAGATTTGGAATGCATTTATGATTCCCCATGTCATTATACAATACAAGCATGCTCAATGATCTTTATGATTCCCCATCTCAATGGCAGAGACGAAGTGGTTTGTGCACAGAAGTGAAGTCTGGGTAATGGGAGGTTGGTTTAAATGATATGCAGCGTTGCAATGGATGAGGTTGATATGGAAGTCTGGAGATAATGTGAAGGTGAATGATGGTGGTTTCTATGTATAGAGATGGGTGTAGGAGTGACTGATAGGCAGAGGATGGTCTGAATAGAAGTAAAGGGGTGTTATGATGATATGGAGAAGTGTGAATGGATGTGAACAGGGGTATTGATCAATGGGATGTGATGTTCAGGGAGGAAGGGGAAGTTTGTCGAGGTGGATTGTAAGGCACTGTTGTGGTGAAACAGTAGCTGGAAGCGTTGTATATATTGGAGGCACTGTGGGATGTTGTATTTTGGTTGATGATGATGTTATGGAAGTGGGGCAATGATATGTGGTGATGTATGTTTGCTTTTGAGGAAGTTTTGGTTGATGATATGTTTGCAGTGCAAGTTGAGGAAGTATGGTAGTAATATGACGGTAGTTTGTGAGCAATTGTAGTGGAGGCTGTTGGATGCTTGGATTGTAAAGGGATGGTTATGTGGTGGATGATGGTAGTGAAGTGGGTAAGAAGCTTGTTTGTCAAAAATGTAATTGTGATTGTAATGGTGAAGAAATGTAGCTTGTAATGAGCTTTTCCGTGCAGAGAATAGAAGTGTTTATGACTCTAGAATTATGTCAATGTAAACTTATCTAACTTTTTGGAATGTGTTGGAATTTTATGACTCTAGCTTTTAGTCTTTTCGTATGTGATTTTGGTTGTTTTATGATAATATTTATTACTCGTTAAATTATTCATTATTGGTATGGATGTATGTTGCTGTAATTTTTTTTTAAAATTTGCATTTATTTTGCAACGGTCAGTAACCGTTGCAATATCATGTATTACAACAGGCATTGCCCGTTGTAAAAAGGTTTATTACAACGGGCATTGCCCGTTGTAAAAAGGTGTATTACAACATGCATTGCCCGTTGTAAAATGTGGTGGATCTATTACAACGAGGCCTATTACAACAGGCACATGCCCGTTGCGAAAACCATATTACAACGGGCATTGCCCGTTGTAAAAAGACTGTTTTGTTGTAGTGTATATACCATGATATCCCCCTCGAAGTGGGATTGTTATTTTTATAGTGTATTAACATCTATGGATGTAGGGAAACTGGTTGGAGGGATCCAACTGGATTCCTCAAAAATGCTGAAATTATTTTCATATTCAGTGATATGATTTGTTAGGATAATCTGTGATAAATTATAGTGAAATTTGAATTTATTAGACGCTATGGTATTACTGGATAGATTTTGGCATTTTAAAATACCCTAGATATGAATATTGGATTTTTAAAAGAAATAAAAAAGGGAAATTGAAAGTAAAATATTTATAGTGGAATTTGGAATTATTAAAGGAAGTGAATTTGAAAAAAAAAATAGTTTGATTCAAATTTGTATTTAATAATTTCGGAATATGAAAGATAGAGATTTGGAATAATGTTAATAAAAGTGTTTTAAATTATAAAACTTAAGCGGTATTGGTTTAAGTGCAAAAGGATGTTAAAGTCGAGATTTAAAATAGTTGGAAAAAATAAAAGGGACATTTGAAAATAAAATATGAAAATTGTGATACTAGATTTTAAATAAGATTTTAAATGATAAAAAAAGAAGTAGAATATAGTTGGGATATTTAAGAAATTAATTTAAAACGGAATTTAACTTAGAAATCGATTTAAAATCGATGAAGCATTGTGAAAACTGTTATAAAGGAGAAATGAGACTATGGAATTTATAAATGAAGTTTATAAATGAAGTGAAGAAATTATCAGTGGGTAAATTGGAGTTATAAATTCACGGTGAGGATACATAAGGAGATGGGTAGATCGGTTTAAAAATAAATGGTAGATTTATTTTTAGAAATGTAAAAAAAGGAATTTACAGAATTAGAACGTAAATCAAATTGGAAATAAATCGAGAAGGATTTATTAATATTGGACTGGCTATATTGGAGTTGAAAATGTATTTTTCCTGAGAAGTTAAGTTTATTTTAAAAAAGAGAATTTTTAACTATTAACTAGAAAATTTAAAAGTGTTTAAGAATATTTATGAAAATTAATTATTAGTTGTTAAAATTGTTTAAAGTATATTTAAGCATCAATTAAGTAGTTTTATAAATGGTTGGTATTAAGTTAATTATTATTTTAAGAGATAGATTATTCTATATTAATATTATTTTATAATAACCTTTATTTAAAAGAGTAATTGCCTAAAATTAACTTGGAAAATTATTATAGGAATTTCATCAGGATTATCTTGAAAATTTTTAAATAAAGTTTTCGGGAAGTAATGGTATATCCGCATGGCGAAATCGGAGGCAGTGAGTGCCTACAGTTAAGTCTTAGATTTCTCTGGGATAGAGACGTAACCATTGAGCTGTGAATCCATGGTTTGATACCGTAGTGGTACTTTCCACATTAATTTTTAAAAAAAAGGTTTCAAATATTTTTGGAAAGATAGTTTGTGGATTTACTAAATTCGATAAGATAAGTATATATTCTGGATAAGAGATTTAATTTATTAAAATTAAATTAAAAAGAGATTTGGAGTTATTCAGTGGAAAATGGAATAATTGGTTGAATGATTGTTTATTTGATAGTTAAATAACCGACTATCAAAATCTGGACCCAAAATATAACTCTGGGAATATCTAGGAGAAATACGGGAATTATATGGTACAGTTACCGTTCGAGGTGCTATACTGTACGTACAAACTCATTTCGTTCTTCTAGGACGTTTATAAGGAAATCCATCCACTAACGGTTAGGAGCTGATCTCCGATCTTATTTTCGTCTGTTTATTTCCTAAAGAACTAGGGTTGAGTTTACCGAAAATATCGAACGTTGTTTCGAAGAGACCGGGATCAGATTTGTTATTCGAAAACCACTTTGATCCAACGAGTACGTTTTCGATGTGAAAACAAGAGCATGGATTCGAAGATGGAGTAGTGAAGTGCAAGGGCTAAACGCTACTAATCTTAAGGATGATTCCAAAATGGATGTAGTAGGAATAGTGCCTTTGGTTTCGTTCGAACCCAGGACGGACTTGTACGGATGAATGCTATCAGTACATTGTCATCGGAGGACAATGAGCATTCTAAGTGAAAATTCCTTAAAAAGGTAATCGTAGCCTCCAGCCTTATCAACCGAGAATGACTGAAAATCAGGGAAGATGCAGCAAGGCTAAGTGGGTCGCACCCAATTAGGGTATGTTTATCACCTTTCTAGATACCCGCGGATATTATTTTATTACTACGATGTATGGAAGGAGCTCGAAAGAGGGTGGGAACACCCGGGGTGATAGCATATTCGGTCTATCCAGGTTAGGGATAGTCCGGTCTTATGTGGCAGGGGATCCCGGCGTGGTCCTCAGTACGCTGTTTCTAGACGTTTACTGTGATAGGTGGTACCCTAGTGCCTAGTCATTCATATGGAATCCATTCTCCAATACATGCCTTTACGGTTTTGATTGTAGAGCCTAGTATGCTGGAATTTAATTAATGTAACAGTTTCAGCTATTTGAATAAGTATTTGTACTTAGGCACTATTATAATATCAGAGGATTTGATATGAAATGTTTTGGTTATCGTAAGGTAAAAACCCGTTGTGTTTATGTGTGGAGTGGTCTTACGAGATACCTTTGGTTTTCAAAGGATTTTGAAAACTTTAATCATTCAAATTGAGTGTGTTTTCTCACACTAGTTTTCCAGACTAACTCGGGTGTTATTTTATTATAATGCTTGGGTCCGACCGAGTATTACAGATACATTATAGGATGCTATGGAGCTCAGGAGACGGGCTGGATGACGAAGACGTATCACATGTACTTGGTTTTTGTTCCGCTATGTATTGTAGGCTGTATATTCAGCACTTATGAGGACAAGTATTATAACTATCCAGTATTGTGATATCGATGTGTTGTACTCTGATGATGTAATGTGTAAAAACAGTTATAGTTCTTTTTGTATGAAGACCGGTTGTTATCTATTATATATTGTTCCGCTGTGATTGTGAGATTCTATATTGTTATTTCTATTTTCTTCTTCTACATCTTTCTTCTTTTCCCTAACGATCTGGTATTTCTGGCATTCGATTGTTCGGCATGTAATACAGTGGACATATTGATGTCGATTTTCGGAGGTCGAAAAATCCCGTTCGTGACAATTTTCGAGTCTGAAAGTGGGGGAGACCACTTAGTAACTTTGCTACACTTTTGTTATGGAAATTGGATTTTTATTTGAATTTCTTAAGTATGATTCGGTATACAAAAATATATATGCATATATTTATTTCAAAATGGTTTGAAGTGAAACCGTAAATTAAACTCTTAAGTTTATGTTACGTAATGTTTTCAATTATTGAAATGAAGTAAAATTTCTGAATAATTGGAGTGTCTAAAATGAGAAATGAAATTGAAACAACTTGAAACAGTTGAACTAGGATAAAATTAATTTGTATAATACTCAATGCGTTCTAAAACATATATAACTTACCTAAAATATTTAAAAAGTTAAGATGTTAACACGAATATGTAATTGAAAGGTATACAAGAGGAAACTTAAGTAATAAAAACGCTCAAACTAAATTTTGCTTAATAAAAATATTGTAAAGAAAAGGTAAATTGTATAGTGCTGAACTACATTCTGAAATATTAATAAAAACTTACCAGGAAAAAAGTTTGAATGTTAGTGAGAACATGTAATCGAATAGTATACAATATAAAAGGTTACTAATAAGATGTCCAAAACTAAATTTGTTAAGGAAAGTTATAAATAAAATTTTTGTTGTTGCAATGAATGTTTATACACTTAACCTATGTTATAAGAAATGTTAAGTGAAATAAATTGAATAATAAAAAGCTAATGCTATTTAGGTAAATGAATATGAATTTAAGAAACTAAACAAGTAATAAATAAATTTATATTTTGTAAACTGTTTGTGATACAAAGGTAAATTACAAAGAATGGTTGAAATAGAATTATGAAGTGGAATTAACTTAAGTCAAATGGATTAAATAAATGAAATGAGCTAAATAAAATAGGATTTGTTTTGAAAAATAAAATAAATGAACTTAAGTTATAAAGATAAGGTGAATGTAAATAAATTATGAATGAAAGTTAATTAGGTAGAAATGTAATAAATTTGGAATATATAAGTTATATAACTTGAAACTTGAGAGAATAGCAAGTAAAAAACCAAAATAAGGATGTGGTTAAACATTTTGGATAAGAAAAAGAAATATGGAATGTTGATACTAAACTTAAGTAAATTTGTAGAATGGTTAATTAAGTGATATTGACATTAAAGGAAATATACTATGTGAATGAAAAAAAATAAATGATCATAAATAAATTTGAATGTGAAAGAGAATAACAAATATGATTGTAAACAAATGTAAATAAATAGGGTGAACATAATGAACGTTAATAATTGAATTTAAGTTAATTGGACATAATAGAACATAAATTAATGGAATGAGAATTCATTGAATATGAATAAGTAAGCATGGAAAATTTTTTGTAACGAATGTTAATAAATTGAAAGTAAATAAATTGAATGTAAACCAATTAAATGTGGATGAAACAAATGTAAATAATAGAAAAATCAATCGAATGTAAATACATTAAATTGGAATCAATCTAATGTGAATGCAATGAATATTGATTGATTGAATAAAAATGGATTGAAACCAAATTAATTGAATGTAAATCAATTAAAAAAGAATGAATTGAATATAAATCCATTGAATGATTAATGTTATGAATAATAATAAGTGAATGTTAATCAATTAAGAAGTAAATAAGGTGAATGCAAATAAATTGGATATGAATGTAAATTAATTGAAAGTGAGTTAATTAGAATAATAATAATAAATGGATGTTAATAAGTAATAAAAATGTATAAAGTTAACATTCAAAATTAAATTTATATTGTTTTGAATTAATTATTTGTATGTGGTACTATTCATTTCGAATCTACCTTATCTTTCTGTTTGCTTATATTCTACTATCTTGTTTCTTTTATGGGACGAAAAGTTTTGAGTGGGGGAGAGTGTACTGACTTGTAAATTCGAACAAATTTTGAAAATATTAATTATAATTGTTGAATAGAATATAGTTAGAAATAAAGAATTTTCAATTATTACTGTAAATATATGTGTGTATATATATAATAATAGTAATAAATTTGTTAGAATATAAAACATGATCTTAGATAAAATTCTAAAACAACTAATCTTTAATGAAATGGAAGGTGGTAACGCGTATTAGAATATAATATAACAATATTTATTGAATGTAATTGACAACTATATTAATGCAATTCCAATCAACTGTAACAATAAATGTTACTAAAGAATGGGATAAACAATATTCTAAGTATGTTAGCATACAATAAGAAATCAATTATTTGGTAAGTATTTATACTCCTTGTGTAAACAATAAATTAATAGATATAAATTACTAAGTTGTAACAATTGATTCACTCCTACTCCCATTGATTAATACGCTTTGGAATTTATTTTGCAATCAATGGAATAAAATGTAATTGAAATCTTTCAACTAAAAGGAAAGAGAACATTAATTGTAATTAATAGACGTAATAATAGAAACGTATATTTGAATTAAAATAAAAGAGGAATTTGAGGAAATAAAAAATGAAACATATGTTTCAATTGAAAGAGAAATTTGATGCAATATAAAGAATATGTAAATCGAAATAAAAGGATAAAACTTTGTTTGAATTATTTAATGAAAATAAAGCAATTATTATGTAACCAACATTCAATTGGAAATTTAATATTGAATTAGTTGGAATTAAATCTTTTAATTAAGGTATAGAGAAACAGATGGTAATTGGTTTAGTCAAGAATAAGCAACATATGTTGAATTGAATAAATTGAACATTTGAATCAAGACAAACAAATATAAATAAAATGAAGGTTCAATTATGTCAATTTTAAAATATATTATTATTTGAATTTAAATAAAATTTAAAGGTTAAAATTAAAGAACAAATTTTGGAATATTGAGTAATATATTTTTCCAAATTCAATGAAAGAGAAAATTTTCTAAAATTTTAAATTTTGGTCAAACTTCGTCAAAATTTGACCTTTGGTTGAAAATTTTAAATTTGAATTTTAAAATTTTATTCTTTTTATATGATACTAGACTGAATTCCGATCTTTTTTGCACTTTTCGTTTCATCAAAATCAACTTTATTTTTCTCTAAATATTTGAATTTCTGTGTAAAACTGACATAAATTTGTGATTTTTAGTTGTGAAATTTGGTTATGTCCTAATGGGTTTGGTTTAGTTGTGAAATTTGGCTAAGTCCTATGACCATTTGTTTCCTTCTGACTAACTTGTACGTACATAATTTTCTGTTTAGAAAACTTTCTCAACACGCTTCCTTCTCCCTCTCCAAATTTACAGAGAGTTCTAGATCTCAAATCTTCAAAACCTCACAAACCAAAACTCTTTCCTCCTCTCCTTCAATCCTTCCTTCCTCCTCCTTGTGCCGCCCTCTCTTCCACTATCCAAGCCCTCATCTCCTCCTCCTTATTTCGGCCATCAATCACCACCCAAAGCCAAAACCCTACCCCTCTTTTCCTACCCTAGGTCGAGCCCTCTTTGTCTCTTTTCTCATCTATTTCAAAAAAAAAACAAAGTTACATATTTTATTTTGGAGATCCATTGGTTCTAGCTTGCTTTTCTTTGGAATTAAGATTCAAATTCATAGCTTTGTTTGTCAAATATTTCCTAGCCTCCAAAGGTGAGCTATTCACTCACGACTTATAATCTTATGCTAAGTGAATGAATGTCAATTGATATGTTATTAAAATGTTGCAATAGTTAAGAAATTCTGCGTAGTTTAGTTATGATTTGATATGACATATGTTCACCTATGTTCCCTTATTATTTTGACATGATTATTTTTATTGATATTACGTTGTTTATTTATAAAAAAATAGATGTGATGATATGGTTATTAATATGCTTCATGATGTTAATATTAAATTGCTATGTTGAAAAGAAAAAAAAAGGAAAATGTTATATTGATTTAAAGGTTGACACTTTTGTGATGGAAATTGCCATTACTATGTTATGTGAAATTTATGTGTGAAATGAAAAAAGAAAAGAAAAAAAAGAAAAGAAAAAAAAGAAAAAAGAATAAAATTTATATGCATATATGTGTTATGTTGGAAATCATCTTAATTTCTATGTTAAAAATGGTTGCATATTGGGTTATGTTATGGTAGGAATCTTATGTCACCTTCCATGTTAAATATGCATATATGCTATATTATGTAGTTTGTATGTAATTATGTGTTATTGTATGTAATTGGTTATGTAAGTAATATGTTATGTTATGTGATTCATTATGTAAGTTATGTGCCATCTTATGTAAATTGTCATGTATAATTTTGTGTTATGTTATTTTATGTAAATCAAGATGCAAGTTCCCTTAGTTTTAGGAATTCCTTGTGGGTTGAAATGATACATACCTGAATGATCTTTTAGAATAGAGAAAAATATTTATGGATTGAAATGATAAACCTAAGCGATTTTTATTAATTTTGGAAATTTGAGATTGTGGGTTGAAATGATATATACCCGTAAATTTTAAATTATTGCGGATTGAAATGATAAATATCTGTATCACTTGAACCTAGGATAGAAAACTATATATGGAACTGTTGGTTTGTTTTTTTAAAGTGGTTTCTGAAATTTTGGTAAGATGTGTTTGGAAAAAAAAGGAAAATGATTTTTTAAATTTAATATAAAGATTTTATTTTAAACATATATGTAAAATTTAGATTTTAAAATTATATGTTTTAAGAGTTCTAAATTTATAAGTTAAGTTTTTAAAATGTAAAATTTAACATTTACTTATAAATTTATTTACTTTTTTTAATAATATAAGATTTACTTTAATGAAATTTAATAAAAATAAAATATATTATGTTTAAAATATTAAAATTAATATATTTATTTTAATATATAACATATTTTAATATATAAACTATTTCTAATGTATATACTATTTCAATCTATAACCTATTTTAATATATAAAATATTTCTAATATATAAACTATTTCAATCTTTAACCTATTTTTAAAATATAAACTATTTTTAATGTATAACTCTTCCTACATATAAACTACTTTCAATATTCCAATGTTTAAAGTTGGAACTGTTATGATTTAGATTTAATCGATTTAAAATGCGAATATTTTGATATGATGGTTTAACCTATTTTGTGGTTATGATTTTGAATATGAATATGATTTCGGAAGTGAATATGATTTCAAGGTGATATGATTTTGACGTGAATATGATTTCAAAAGTGATATGATTTTGAAGTGAATATGATATTCTAATATTAATTATGAATCGGTTTTGGAAATATAAAAGAACCGACTGGTGTGAAATAAGCGTTTGGTTGTTAAAGAGATCGGGATTGGATATTGTCAAACTCTCTGCCAATACCAAAAACCACTTTAACAACTGTGCACGTGGTGGAGAATCCAGAATGAAGTAGGATGGTTTGACGAACGCTACTGGAATGAAGTAAGAGAACGATGATGGATATCCTTGACCTTCGGGTCATAATTAAAATGACTAAAACAGGAGCCATGCCGGGACAAGTGGGGTCGCTCCCCCTATCGAGCACATTTCTTCGATACCATATTATTACTTTGTGATTGATTTGGCGGCCACCATTTGATCTGATTTGGGAGTTTGTCTCAAGGTGGGCGGTAGTAGCTGCTATGCATTACCACCAGTCCGGATCCGCAAAACGGTGGTATCCTACCATAGGCATTGCCTTGCGTGCCTTGTCATATTTATCCTGATCGTGCCCATTACGAGTTTGGTTTGTATCGTACCTATGGAGTGCTCACTGAGTAAACCACCGGTTTGGTAGAGCTTACAGTATCTGTATAACTACGGTATTTATATAAAAATGTGTTAAGGGGGATATGGGTAACGCCTTAACGCTATTTTAATATTTTACTTTACTGTAGACATTATTTATGTTGCGTATTGTATTATGTATGTAGATAGTTTTACGGATCCTTAAAGGATGGAAATCCTAAACATTCTTTAAGTTATTGCATTTCACTTGAGTTGATTTGCTTGCATAAGATTGTTAATCCTGACTCGAGTGTTTTGTGGTTTGCTTTATGCTCGGGTCAGCCTGAGTATTATAGCATTTGAGCCCCAACTTTTGGATCTTGGAGCTTGGCTTGGAGATCTATCTTTTCTATTCAACTTTCCAGTTATTCTGTAATTTCAGTCATTTAGTTATTTCTGTTCAGACTTGTTATTTGCTTATGTATTAGAGACTTCTGTGTATTTGGACTTCTATTGTCTTTTGTCCTGGACTCTGTTGTTTTTGTAGTAGCTTCATAAACTACTATTTATCTATTCCGCTGCGTATTGTTGTATTACTCTGTGTCTGTGATTCTGTGATTGATTTATTTACTGTGTATGATAAGTTTTGCCAAATATAAATATCAATCTATTATTTTGAGCAATTCATGTCTGACATGTGTGGTTTATTGTTGATTTGAATGGTTCAAAATAGCGGGTCGTTACAATATCATTTCAACCCACAATCCCGAATAAAATTAAAATCCATAAAATCGCTTGGGTTTATCATTTCAACCCATAACGATTTTTCCCTAATCTATAGATCGTTCGGGTATGTATCATTTCAACCCATAGGGAACTTGTAGTGTTATAACAATATAAAAATATAACATCCAGTCATCCAATATCTAACAATCAAACATACATCACAATCACCATTCAATCAACCAATAAATAACATCAATTAACTGATTATCATCGGCAGGTATTCAATTTACAATTAAATTCAATATTAAATTAAATGACGATTAAATGCAATAAAAGTCCTATTTAACTGGAATGACAATTTAAACATACCAAACATCAACCAATCAATTTCTAATCACATCATAAATTTAAATTAACTAACATAAGGCAATTTAGTAGTTGTGAATGGGTTAAAATACTTGCCTTTGAATTTAGCCCACAAAAATCCAAACAGAAGCGCAAAAACTCAATAGTCTCCAAATTCAACTAAATCAATTTCATGTTGTCCGGAATTTAAATATGAATCCAACAGAAGAAATCGCGTGTGAATCAAAGTTTATATGCAAAAGATATTCATGTTATAAGAAATATTATTAAAATAATAATTAGTACGCATTTAAAAAATAAAAAAATTTAATACTTACGTTTTTTCTCAAGATGAGGCTTAATGAAAAGATTGAAGAACAACTAAGATGAGGACAGGACGTGTACGAAAAATGGAAAAAAAATCATGTTTCTCATAAAAGAAAGCTTTTGGATTTGCAAGTATAAGAGCTTTTGAATATGAGGTGTCAGGAGATACAAAACGCAAATGAAGAAATAAGCCGTGGGTTAATTATAATTAGGAAATGAAGGTGGAGGGACAAAAATAAATGTCACATTTTATTTTGAAAGCTCCAAGCATTAATAATGCATAAGGAAATGTACATAGGAATTGAAAATTTTGCAAACCAAAGGAAAGTAAAATTTTGTATACGTGAAAATGGGGTGGAAAGAATTAAATACAACCTAAAAGTCTAGGCTCAGGTATTAAATAGAAGGAGAAATGAACGGATCAAGTATTAATAATAAGGTAACTATTTTAAAATGTTCATGCAACAATTAATAACAAAAGAAATGAAGGGACCATGTACATCGCACAACCTTTTGAAATTCAATTTTTTTAAAACGTAACCAAATTAACTTCATTAACTCAAATAATATTCAAATTTGTACGCATTTAGGTTTTTATCTATGCATAATAAAAAAATTATACTTACCTTAAAAATGAAAACATTCAATTTGGTTTTCCCACAAGAGTAATAAATAACTTACTGAAATAGATTACTTTCCTATTCTTGTAATCAATCTGTAAGCTAAAACACAGTTCAAATAAACATATATTTCTTCCTTTAAAACCAATCATTCTATTCTTTATTTTAATGAAATTAAACCTACATTCACAAATGAAACATTCATTTTATTTGATGTAAATGTTCTTTTCATTAAATCTAACTTTCCTTATATTTTCTCAAAACATAAGCTACTTTTAATTACACTTATTAATTTACAATTTAGTATTCTCTCTCCAATTAATTGAAAATTTTCAATTACGTTAATTTCAGTTGGTTAAGTTTCAAAATGGACTAAATGAATGTAATGAGAAGTAGAACAATTATTTCATGTCTAATAGTATTTAAACATATTTATACACTATTGGATACAAACAGTAATTATACATTTCTTACTAAATAATAGTTTCTCGTCTCTACAATCAATCTTTCAGCTACCAAACATTTCAAATAAATAAACATATGTTTACTCCTTTACTAAACTTATTCATTTTTATTCTTTTATTTTGATTTACACTCCTACTATTAAATCAACCAATACCTTATGAAATTATTAACATAGGTTTCTATCTTATTATCCTCATTTTCTACAATTAACGCCTTTTCTTACATTAACCCCAATATTTAATTACATTTAATTCCAATAATTACCAATTCAATATTCAAACGGACTAATTAATGAGATGAGGAAAAACCAATTGTTATAGCTTAGTAATCCATATTCATTAACTTATTGTTTACAAACAAAGATTATACATCTACTTACAAATAGCTGCTTTCATATCCTATATTAAAACCACTTTCAATTAAATTACATACAATTTCACCATTAATACGGCATTTAATTCATTTTCTTATTTAATTTTTTAACCAATTACAACTTTTCAATCATTTCAATTAATTGGAATTACATTAAGATAGGTAGCAATTGCCTTAAATTAACATTATATATTTCATTCTAGTAATTTTCTCCTTAATAAATCTTAAATTTTCAATTTTTCACAATATTAAATTCCAAAACTTATTTAATTAATTAAATTTAATTGTCGAAAATTACGGGTCGTTACACTCTCCTTCACTCAAAACTTTTCGTCCTCGAAAAGGGAAAAGAAGGAATTAATATATTATTATTCAACAATCAATATATAAACATTTTAAACTTACATAATTAAGTATTTAAATATAATATATAAATTTGTAAACAATTAAATCTTCATATTCAAGTTAAATAAAAGTTTGAAAATATTTCTGCTTTCATAAAAAATTTCTAAGTCCAAAATTCATAGAAAATTTCGGCAGAGTCTCCCTTGTATGGAGAGGTCTGGGAGAAATAATGATATCAATAATAACAATATATATCATATATTTCAAAATAAATATCCCAAACCATGGGAAAACAATATAATATCGCTATAAAACCGTAATCCGAAAACGTACCTATTTCTCGGGCAAACAACGCTTATTTATGAAACCAAAAGCAGTAGTTATTGCTTACATAAACCTGTATTTCACTTATATAATCCAAAAGAGTTAGCATTATACAAAAGAGAAATATTTACGTTGTCTCAATCAATGACAACAAATCAACACAACATAACAATAGACACTTACAAACAAATCATACAATCATCACATGCAGTCAAAGTAATCAACTATCCATCCATAACACCCAAAACAAATGGTTGGTTCGGGTTCAAAAACTTTTAATCGTATAAAAATGATAAATAACTACTAAGTATACCATACACTCAACAGTCTTAGATAAAAATCAATAGATTATTTACATATCATTATATAGTTAGAAGTATCCTTTCCTAAACATCCATGAGCCAAAACAAACAATGATTTCCAAGTATTATTCAAGTTCATTCTTATTAATTTCTTTTCATATCATTTACTGTTCATAAGTTTCATTCACCCATACAGTGATTATTTCCTTAATTTACATTCATTTCTAAAAAAATTATTTCTCATTCACCTATATAATTCAAATTTCCATTAACTTAAATTCATTTACTTACATAAGTTATTTTCATTCAATTTTTAAAATAAACAATGGATACATTATTAGAGTATTACATACATTTTATTTCGGTTTAATTCACAATTATCATTGATTATAATTGGCTTCAAACATCACTTAAGTTTATAGTCATTTACTTATAGTATTTATCATTCATTAATTATAAATACTAGCATTTCAAATTATTAACTTAAGTTTATAACATTCTTATACATCTTAATTCTACATTTATAACATACTTCCATTGAACACTCTCATTTCCTAAGTTTTACTTGTATAATATCCTATTACATATTTCTATTAACATTTCAACTTTTAATATTTTGGTACGTTATATATGTCTTTTAGGATGCAACTGAATGTTACACAAGTTTGTCTTGTTCCTTTTAGTTAACAGAATTTTCAATAGTTACATCTTCTAAATTTTCATATCTACAAGTTACAGATTTTCAGTTTCTTATATATTTCATTAATCACTTAGCATCAAATTTCTTATTTTCCATTTTTAGAAGTTTACAATTATTAAAAGGTTAAGATTTCATTCATTACAATGATTGAAACTACTAATTTACGGAAACTTAAGAACTAAATACCGGGTTCCATTTTCAAATCATTTAGAATAATATATATATATATATATACATATCTTTCATATATCCAAATCATATTTAGAAATTAAAATTAAGATTTGGTCGTCAAAACAAATGTGTAGCAAAACTACTACAGCTGTCTTCCCACTTTGAAACTCGAAAATGAACGTCGATGATGCGTGCACTCATCACCGAAATTATTTTCCAGCGACAGAGAGGGGAGTACATAACTTATTTCCTTCTATAATTCCTTTAAAACATTTCTTTCAAATCATATTGAAATATTTATATCAGAAAATATTTCCAAATAATACTAATATTATATTCCAAAATCTTTCGAAAGAAATTTTCAAATTCCCGGAACTTAAGTTTAAAATTTCAACTTATATTTACTTTCTTTGTAAATCTTATTTTACAATTCAATATTTATAAAATTTCTCTACCTAACAAACAATCAAACATATCACATACAATTATATACATTTATGAAGATTATTCTTTTATATATAAAACATAATACTAGGCAAAATTATTTCAGTTACCTATATTTCAAAACAATATCGTGTCGGTCAGTCCTATTAAGTGTTTAGAAATCTCTATCGATATCATAGCGTCCTATGTACCAACCAAAATTTATAAATACTAAACAGAACAAACTAACACAATACAAAAACCTTTTATGACACTAACAAATACGCTCCCTCATATATATACACTCAATGACTCATTCTAGGGTATTACTACCATATCACTTATGAGTCAGACCCCACAAAGCTAAGGTTATCGCTAAACCTGGCTCTAATACCAAATGTAATGACCCACCTTTTTGGATAGTTTAAATCGATAATAAACCACACATGTCAAACTCAAACCATTCAAAAGGGGGGATTGTTATGGGGTAAACAAGAAAAAGAAGAGAAAGAAATAAAATAAACAAAGAATCTCACAGCGGAATGACAAAATATAATAATCAAATAACAGTTCATGATGTTGTTTTACAAATAACATTTGATTACACTTTACACTACAGAATCGAAGTAACATACAATAGGAATAAATAAATAATGCAGCAGAACAACATGATGTAGTGGGAATAAATATAATAAATAATAATAGTACTAAATCTTCGTTTTCGTCCTTCGAAAGCAATCTTCGATACACTGAAAAGCTCAGACTAACCCGAGTGAATTGAAAAGACAAAACGCTCGAGTCCGAACTAAAAGATCTTATGTAAGTTAAATCAGCAGTAAATAAATATGAGTGCAACAGCATCAGAGATGTTTACGAGGTTTGACATCTCCTATCCTATCTCAACATGGGTGCAATAACTTAAAAGATGTTTGGGATTTCCATCTCCTAAGGATCCGTTAAACTATCTACATGCATAGTATAATATACTATTATAATAGTGTCTACAGTAAAGTAAAGTATTAAAATGGCATTAAGGCGTTACCCATATCCCCCTTAACACATTTTATATATTCTCGTAGTCTATACAATACCGTAAGCTCCACCAAACCGGTGGTTTACCCAGTGGGCACTCCATAGGTACGGTACAAAACAAACTCGTAGAAGACACGATAAGGCATGTGACAAGGCACATGAGGCAATGCCCAGGGTAGGATTCTACCATTTTGCGGACCTGGACTGGTGGTAACGCATAGCAGCTACTACCGCCCACCTCGGAACACACTCCCAAATCAAAATCAAGGGGTGGTCACCAATCAATCACAAAGTCATAATATGGTATTGAAGAAATGTGCTCGATAGGAGGTGCGACCTTACTTGGCCTGGTGTGGCTCCTGTTTTAGCCACATCAAGCTGACTCATGGGAGTCAGGGCTATGATAATACCTCATATGGAATCGTTCGCCAAACCATCCTACTTCGTTCTGGAATCTCCACCATGTACACAGTTATTAAAGTGGTTTTCGGTATTGGCAGAGAGTATGACAATATCTGATCCTGGTCTCTTTGACAACCAAACGCTTATTTCACACCGGATGGTTCTTTTACATTTTCAAAACCTTTTCATAATTGATATCAAAATATCATATTCTATTCAAACATATCACTTTCGAAATCATATCCACTTTCATAACCATATCGATAAAATTTGGGTTAAATCTCATTTCAAAATCATTGTATTATATCAAATGTGTCATTTCACAGAAAATATCATTTAAATCTCAACTTAGGTTAAACATCATTTAACCACATTCGCTTTTAAATTAAGGATTTAAGTATAGCTGTCCAACCTTGCACCGTTTTAATTTTCAGAAAATAGTTTGGATAGTTTAAAATAGTTTTAATAGTTTAAAATAGTTAAAATAGTTTAAAATAATTTAAAAATAGATAGAAATAGTTTAGGTGGATTTAAGATAGTTTAAATAGATTTAAAATAGTTAAATAGATTTAAAATAGATTAAATAGATTTAAAATAGATTAAATAGATTTAAAATAGATTAAATTAGTTTAATAGTTTGAAAATCTTTATAATCAGGATTTAAAATAATATATTTTTAAACAAATTATATTAAAATGGTAAATTTGAAATTAATATCAAATTAAAATATTTCTTTCATTTCAACACATCTAGACCATGTCCAGCTTTCAAATCAACAAACTAAATTTTGTCCTTCAATTCAAATTCTCATTTAAACCATTTAACCAATATCGATTTCAAATCCAAGTTCAAACAATAAATCCAAACTATTTCAAATTTAGTAGACTTCAAAGTTACATTCCAAACATTTTTAATAACTCAATTTCGATAAATTTCATTTCTACTTCAAATCTAACTTTAAAATTTCAATTTAAACCAATTCCAATTTCACATTTAAAACTCGGATTTTCAAAAATATTTCAGTTTATATAAATCAAATTTTCTTCAAGATATCATTTAACGAAATTCAAAATTTAAGGATTTAAAATCATTTAATTTAACCAATCTACAACAATAATGGGTATACAATCAATATTGCCAAGGTGCGTCGTATATGGATTGTTTTCCGCGGAGATGCATCTCGTAAACTGAAGTGGATCTCCATGAAAATGGTTAGAAACTTCCTTCCGAGCATCGTATATCTCTAGATAAGATATACTCTAAGGTAAACACAACTGGCCCAATGGTGAACTACGTGGCACCAAGTATAACCAACTCCCAGCACCAAATAATCGAAAGCATACTCTAGATCTAGAGTTGATATACCCTCATGGGTAAGCTATACCCCAGATTGTGCATCCTAATCTGGATTAAATCATTCCTAATGTCGAGGCTACATTCGACATCTCTCACACAAGTCTTCATCACTCGAGCAGCACACGAATCCCCAATTAGATTCCATCATCTCGAACAGATTACAAATCACTACATGGATTCGAGCATCTCGAACAGATTTCGAACCTCCACATAAGTTCCCTTCATAAGTCTTTTGATGAATGCTAACGATGTCCTCTCTCTTGGAATACTCCTCAAGATAGATAGACCCACGCGATAGCATCGTTGGAAATGTTAACGTTGATCTATCCCTTGGACTTAACCTTAGGATAGATAATTCAAATCTATAACATTTCACTTCACAGCTGCTTCCATAACATAGATCACGTATATGGTTTTGAAGTGATTACAGGTTTCAATCATCTCATATAAGTGCACTCTTTCAGCTTACCGGACTCTCCAAAACCAATTGATGAATTTCTAGTTAACTTAATCCCAATTCTTTCAAAAATAAGAAAACGCTAGAGACTTTTCGTACCAACACTCCTCCCCAAGGGTTCTCATTGGTATGAAATCGAGAAGCCTTATATTACTTTTTAAATTATAAGTAGTCAAAATCAATAATCGACTAATCAAGTGTCTAGGCAAAGACACTAGCTTATATAAATCACGATTCGTACACTTAACTCATTTCCGACATTACAACTTAACTATTCATCGTCCAAGGGTGAAGCCAGGTAAGTTAGAGCACTAGTTGCATCAAAGCCTTTACTAGACACTTCATTCTTAAATCTCACAAATAGATAAGTCAACCTCATTGATTTTTAGTGTTAAATATAGTATTTTATTTTCATAAACAAGTAAGAAATCACACGATTAAAATGTTTTCAACATTTTCCGACTTACTATTCCTCGATCAAATGGTAAGCCGGTAGGCTAGAGCTCTATTTCTCCATTCCTACTCGAACATCAATCTTAACTCTCACAAATAGATATGCCTTACTTTGTCGGCTTTTATTGCTAAGCATATTTAGTTACTAAGAAGTAATCGCATAATAAAACCATTTAGCCACTAAGCAATTTTTAACCCCTTTTCGAAATCATTTGTATATACCTTTAAAATAATTGAAAATATTTATAATAGGTTTTAAAATATTTAACCAAAATATTACTTTAAAATATCAAGTTTGTAAAATCTATAAACTTGGAAAAGAACATGTTTTATTATAAAAACATCTTGTTTAAAAATTTACAATTAATTCTTAAAAATTCATAAAGATCTCAAACAACTTTTCGAATAGTCTAATAATAGTTAGTAAACACTTTTAAAAGAATGAAACAAAATACTTAAACTTATATATCTTTTCGAACCTTTAAAGTCCAAAAATTAAGTCTAAACGAGGCAGATTTGCTCAAGTGAAGTTTTGGCCACTTTTCGAGATGTTACCTAACTTTTTACTATCTAAGCTTTTAATAGCAATAAACATATATATAATTAAATATGGTGAGAAACCCCTATGGATCTCACTATGAAATTCTGTAACAACCCGCATATTTATCGATTTTATATTTAAATATTTCATCGTTAGTCGGATTTTAGTCCGAAAATCTACTTTTTGCAAACAGTCGAATTAGGACTCGAGACCACTTCCATTGAGTTCAAAATGCCGTTTGCGACCTTTTTGAGTATAAGCTTCGATATGTTTGGAGTTAGTAGAATTTTGCTACTTTTTCACTTTGGACTTTGGGTTTGGTTCAGCCCATTTTCCCAATTCTAGTTTCATTAACTCAAGCTCCACTCCCTCTCCTCTTCATTACTTCACTTTCATTTCCTAACACTTAAGCTTCATCAAAAATGGAGAGTGGAATAGGAAATTAAAACTCCAAGCCCTAGTTCATTTGCAAATCCTTCTTCTTGCTCCAAATTCAAAGAGAAGCTATTGGTAAGCATCCTCTTCATCTTCTCCAACTCATTCTCCTTCCAATTTCAGAAATCCCTAAAACCTAACTTTGGGAATGTTCTTCTTTTAAAGCTTGTATTCAAGCTTCTTGAGTTGAGATTGAGGAGGAATTGGTCTATTCTTTTTTCCAAAGCTTCTCTCTTGTGTTTTCGTGTATAAAGGTGAGATTTTTATCTCACATCTATGTCTATAACTATCTTTGGTTGTTAGGTATGAATTCCTAACACTTATTCATGTGCATTTGCTTTTGATTTGGATTGGTTTTGTGAATATTTCAATTTTTGGTGTTTTGAACCCAAATCTTTAAAAATCATAGCTTTGGTGTTGATCATGCTTTTGGTGGTGGATCGTTGAGCTTGTAAGGCTGGGTTGTCGCTTGGCATGAATCCCTAGTCTCCGTCGCTCGTCCGATCGCTTCCGGTTTGGATTTTCGCCCTTTTTGGGCTATGCTGATTTTTGCCTAGCAGGCAATTTCAGACGTCTGGATGAAAATCCAGACATCTGGTTTCAAATTCAGACGTCTGGTTAAGAAATCCAGACGTCTGGAATTAGTCCCAGGAATAATTAAAAAAGGGCAGAAACAAAATCCAGACGTCTGGAACAAAATCCAGACGTCTGAAACCAAATTCAGACGACTGGTTGAAAATTTCAGACGTCTGAAATGGCCCAGGAATTAAAAATAGAAGGGAGAAAACACTTAAACTTCCAGAACCTTGGGCCAGACGTCTGGGAACACCTACCAGACGTCTGGAACTGTTGATTTTGCCTAATTTGCCTATTTTCGAGTAAATTTCCAAGGTTTATCAATTTTTGTTGATCCGACTTATTGTTATCATATTTATCGACTTTGATGACCTTTTCTTTGGGATTTTTGGAATATCCATTTTCGATGGATCCGGTATCGATTTCTTTGGATTTTATTCACGTCTTCGAATGTGAATTTTGATGATTGATTGTTTCTACAATCGTTTTTGTGATTTGTCACCTTAAAAATATAAAGGTTTTCTATACTAGTAGTAAATATAAAAACTCTTTCATCAAAATGATTTTTGACACTATTTTAATTACAAAGCTCGTTTCTTAAACCGTCTTCTAATCTATTAGTATATACAAACCTTTACCTCATTCGTATGAGAAAATCTAATTAAACGGCTTAGCAAAACAAGTGGTATGAAACGCTTGCGTTTACTTCGTCGGTTAATTTATGGACTTGTTCGATTGAAACTCTCTTGTGACAATTTTCTAGTGGAAATCTACAATCTGTTCGTAAATATTTGAGTTAAGCAAGTGGTTATGGGACATGAAGCTAAACTCTTATATTTACTAGCTTAGTGTGATCGACACTTCTTGATGATCAATGACGATCATTTTATGGTTTAGACTAGAAATGCGCGATGTCTCTTTGTCCACGTAGGGGACTGTATCTCGTCCTATTGAACTTCGTCTCATTTCTTTTATGGGCTAGCGACCCATGTTCTATTATTGGATTTCGGTTCATCGGGCGTAACGCTGTACTACGTCGTTGTTCCGTATTATTGGATTTCGGTTCATCGGGCGTAACGCTGCTCTACGTCGTTGTTCCGTATTATTGGATTTCGATTCATTGGACGTACCGTTTGTACTGCGTCGATGTTCCAAATGGTTATGTGTTTCGATTCATTGGATGTACCGTTTGTACTACATCGATTTCTCGGCTTTTCGATTCATTGGACGTACCGTTTGTACTGCGTCGATGTTCCGATTTGTGTTTTGATTCATTGGATGTACCGTTTGTACTACATCGATGTCTCGGCTTTTCGATTCATTGGACGTACCGTTTGTACTGCGTCGATGTTCCGAATTGTTTTGTGTTTCGATTCATTGGATGTACCGTTTGTACTACATCGATGTCTCGGCTTTTCGATCCATTGGACGTACCGTTTGTACTGCGTCGATGTTCCGAATTGTTTGTGATACACGTGTTAGTGAGTTTTCATGCTCCCGCTTAGGATTGGCCATCCTTTTCTTGTGATTTCTAGATTTATAATTGTTGATTTCTGGAATTTATTTTTCACCAGCTTTTACCATTGGCATTGATATGTATGTCATTTTTGTGGCTTGGTGAATTAAATTAAGAATATGATGTTCTTTTCTGTGTTTTGAGATTATTGTGATATTGTATGACTTTTGTGGGTTTTCTGATGTATACTTGACGTAGTATGACATTTTCGGTTATCATGCGTTTTATTATTATATCTCCTCTTATATCTCATTTTATCTGATAATTATGGCTAGACTGATCTGTTTATTATTTTCTTCTTAAATAATACTCGGGTCAGACTGAGATTTTACAGGTTCTTCCTCATGACTTCTTATCTGGGACTATCATCTGACTTTTGGCTAACTACTTAGGCATTGTAGTTTTTGGTTGTATACATTTGATATATTGACTCCTTGATGTATACATATTCTTTTGTGTAGCACCTATATCTATTCTTCTATGTTATCGTGGATCTTGTTTAACCACTACTCTGATGTACACTTTCATGTGTTATATTCATATCTATTTCCGCCTTTGTGATATGAACTGTCTGTGACTGATTTGTGTTATGTTTATTTCTATATTTGTTTCCGAAGTCCATATAGCCAATGTGTAGTAGCTTTGAGTTTGTATCCATATGTCGGATTTCCTCTTGAGATGAAAAGTAATATTCTTATCTGGCATATTGGTACTCGCACAAAGCAATTATACAGATGGTCGCTCCTCAACAGCCTTATTCTCCGCGCTAGTTGACGACATTACCCCGTAGTGTTCTTGGCTAGCATGGGTATAGAGGTGGGGCGTCACAAATTCCATAGAAATAGCCAAAAACAAGACAATTCCAAACTGCATCTATAGCAACTATCGCTATAAGTGCACTTTCTAATCCAAGTCCAATCTAAACCAAAGTCCATCTATAACCTATGTATTTTGTTTCAAGGTCTAGTTATAAGTCATACTTATCCATTTAAGTCTATTCCTAGTCCATAGACATGGATGACATTTTCTTCTTGTTTTCAAAACAAGAATCAAACTAATGTTTTTAACAATGTCAACAACAATTCAAATAACTTAAACCAAATCAAACACAACATATGTAACGACCGAGATTTTCGACCCTCGAAAATCGACACTAATACATCCACTGTATTGCATGCCTAGCAATCGAATGCCGAAAAAACCGATTGTTAGGGAGAAGATAAGAAGAAAACTAAACAACATAGAATCTCACAGTGGAACGAATAATCTATAATATACAACAAATCTTTACATAAAAGTCAAACTGCAACATATGTATATATAGACATCAATCATAATATACTAATCTATTTCAGCATGGACAGTTATAATAGCATGTCCTTGTGTTTGCACAAAAAATGGACAAACACCTCAAAGTCGTACGATTTAATTGATTTTATATTGTTCTCAATGATTTGGGTGAATTAAGCAAATATATGAAAAGCAGGGACTAAACTATAAAAGACACGCAGATTTATAGTGGTTCAACCAGAATGTGCCTACATCCACTTTATATATTATTTCTCCTTTCTAGTTCAGATTACAAGTACAAAGCTTTGATACCAGTAAAAGAAAGTTGTTTGAAAGTTCTCTCCGTGCTTGAGCTCTCAAAACCTGTCCCCATTATTGTACCCCTGCCCCTCTATTTATAGAGTGAGGCTGAGGGCAGGGGTCTTGGATGTACATAGCTGCTGGTGGGCCTGGGCTGATTTAATCTGGCCTGGTAGCATTGGTTCGGCATTGCTTTGGCTCGGAAGTAGGTGGTGGACGCTTTGGTTCGGCATCGCTTGGTTCGAAGATGGTTGGAGTGTAGAGTGGACCGGTTGTAGGTGATTCGGTGCTAGGTGGTAGTACCTTGGTCTGGTTTGGAGTTGGTCCGGCAGTGCATGGGGAGGTGCTGGTCCGGTAGAGTGTTTGAGGGTGGCATGGGTAGTAGCTTGTAGGAGCTTGGTTCGGTAGTAGCTCTGAGAAGCTGGTTCGGTAGTAGCTCTGAGAAGCCGGTTCGGTAGTGGGTTCTGAGAAGCCGGTTCGGTAGGAGCTCTGAGAAGCTGGTTCGGTAGGGGGTTCTGAGAAGCCGGTTCGGTAGGAGCTCTGAGAAGCTGGTTCGGTAGGGGGTTCTGAGAAGCCGGTTCGGTAGGAGCTCTGAGAAGCTGGTTCAGTAGTGGGTTCTGAGAAGCTGGTTCGGCAGTGGGTTGGTTCGGCTGTGGGTTGGTTCGGCTGAAACTCTCCCAACACTTGCCCCCACAAAGCATGGCATGTGCACGCACATGGCATACTTTTTTTTTGTTCGGCCATTCCTATCTGGTTCGGTGTACCGAACCATTTGGTCCGGTTGTTTATATCTTGCCTATAAGTAGGGATCTGATGCCATCGTTATCCCTCACTAGCCGAGCCAAACCTTTGTCTTCGTCGAACCCAAGCGTGTTAGCCGAATCGAGCTTTCAACTCTTGCCGAACCAGGTGAGATCCCCTTCTGCCGAGCATGTTATTGCCGGATGGGCTTAGGAACATGACTTACCGAATGGGCAAGAGGGGAATGAGTACCGAATGACCCTTCGGTTATGACCGAATGAACCTGGTGCCGAACGAACCTTCGGTTTTAAACGACCGAATGATTCTGGTGATGTTGGTTACCGAATGAACCTCATGTTGGAAATGCCGAATGACTTTGTAACTGTTGAATGTCTTTACGTGTTTATAAGTGGAACGCTAGACAATACACACTTGTTCGTTTGACCCTCTATATCCCTTGTTCTAATAATGTGCTTTTTTGTGCCGCAGATAATGTCTCACAAAGTGGAAACCCGATCAGAAAAGAAGAGATCTACGGACAGAAGAGAATCTCCCGTTGTGCCCCCGGTTCAGCCGAATCCAGAACGACATGGGCCTACCCGAGATCGCTAGTGGACGGGTATGGTCCTCAGGAACTTCTGAACTTGCCTCCTGATTGCTTCCCTAGCTCACTCAAGGGCGAGCAACTTTATGTTATATCTCGCTCTTTCGGGATCGACCGAGCGCGCATGCTATTGCCGGATGCGGGAGTGATGCCGTATGATCCTCCCGAAGGATATTTTGCCTACAGCAGATACCATTGCATGTGTGGTGCCATCCCGCCTCTCAATGCTTGGGTAGTCGGCTTTCTCACATATCTAAAGGTTGCTCCATTCCAGCTTCAGCCTAACTCCTATGCCATTCTGGTGAGTCTCTTCGTCATCTTCCAAAGGAGATATGGGCGTCCTCCTTCCAATCGGGAGATCCGGTATTTGTACAACTTGAGAGGCTATAAGAAGGGGTCTCCCTACATCAGCTTGGAATCGGCCGTATCCTTTAAGCCGGTCCTGGATCTATACTCCAAGTACATCATGTTCAAGAAGGAATGGTTTTTTGTCAGGGATGATTCCGTTTCGATTCGGCGCTTCACCTCCGGATGTAAGTCAAAGCTTTATTTTTAATTCCCGTTCTGGTTGCAATGCTCCTCCTTATGTGTTTTTAGTTTTTGCTAGTGACAGGTGGTTTTGCGGTCGTGGAGAATGATCGCCTGGTTCAGACGACAGCAGAAATAGAAGCTATTACTAGAAGAGATAGGTCGGCTGCTTACCTGATCAGGAACGCTACACTTTTGGAGCACAACTTGATCCTTCCACAGCAGTCCGTGGTCAAGCAGAGGGACACGGCCGAAGAGAAGGCTGCCCAAGCTAAAGAAGGGGCCGAGTCGAAGAGCAGCAAAAGGAGGCCCTTTCCGAAACATCCGGTTGCCGGGGGGAAGAAGCTCAAAAAGTCTGACGATCCCTCTCCCAGCACATGTCCAGATATCCCGGAGGAGGGAGATGTGGAGGAGGAGCAAGGCGGAGATGGAGGAGAAGGCGCTGGAGGTGGCGATGGTGTCGGGGCTTTGTCTTCTGGGCAAGTAGGCGAGATGCAAGAGTGGACGGATGACGCTTTCCGCCAAGCCTTCGAAGGTTTGGAGGGAACAGAGAAGTCCAGGAAAGCTGAGAAAGTTGGGACCGGCGTCGATTTATCTTCCGGGAGCGCTTCTACTGAGGCAACCTCTGCGGTTAAAGGTGAATTTCCCTCTGTTCTTTTTAATTCTCGAATGATGGCTCAATGCATACTGGTGACACTTGATTTTTACTTCAGGAGTGGGAAAAACGGCCAAGACCTCAGATCTTCGGCACAGGCTTGAACAATACAAACTCCTCAAAGCTCCCGCCAAGCCGAAGCCTTCTACTAATCAGCCGGGAGACATAGTCGGCTATCGTCCTCTTCTCGGAGTTATTGAAGAGGATATACAGAAGAGGAAAAGGAGTCGATCTTCGTCTAAACCTCTTCTTGAACCCCCGGCCCCACTCCAGCCTATTCACGACATTACAGAGGAGGATACCGAGCTTATGTCCTCCCCCCATCCGTTTGAGAATCCAACCGTCATCCCAATAGATCATCCTGGCTTAGTACGTAATCCGTTTGCGGGTCATCCGGACCTGGACCCGGCATCTCATGACATTTCTTTTGATGAGGTTACTGGTGAGCACCTCCTCCCTCGTAATCCTATGGTATGGGTGCTTGACGAAGCTAAGTCCCTGGACCTTGATCTGCTTACTATCCGGGTCATAACTCTGGGAGATGAGGCTAAGGCAAATATTGACCGGGTTGCTGAGGAGACCAGGAAATTGATGGGGCACCACGCCCGACTGGTCAAGGCTGGGGAAGAGATAGGAAGCGCCAACATTCGGCTGCGGTTGATGGTTTCCGACCAGGCTAAACAACTTGCCGACCAAGCCATCCAAATCTCCCAGCATGAGGCCGCATCCCGACAATTGAGGAAGACTATTGAAGAGGCCAGTAGGGCGGAGTTGCGGAGGATGGAGGCCATCTGTAAGGAGCGGATTGACATGGCCATCGCCACGGTGGATGAGGTTCGGCAAGCGGACCTCGAGCAGGTAGAGGAACTATCGGGGAGACTTGAGGCTGCGGAGCTTGCTCAGGCCAGGTCGAAGGAGGAGATGGAGGCGATGAGGAGGTCCCTTCAGGCCGACCGATTACGGTATCAATCAGAGAGGGATGCTGTTGTTGCAAAGCTACGGGCTTCTGAGGTCCGGATGAGGGAGTTTGAAGAGAACGAGGGGATGATGGATGGGATGCTCCAGGATATGTACTTCCGTACTTAGAGGCAGGGTAACTTGTCCTGGATGGATGATTACCCCCGGGTTATGGCTAGGATCTATCTCAGGGCTCTAGAGGAGGCCAAGGCTGAGGCGGATAAGGAGGGTGGTGTGGCCTTCGGGATGGATGTGGTTACCGCCCAATTCACCAAGGAGGAGAAGGTGGCGGTGAAGGAGGGTATGCGGTTGCTTGCAGCTGAGGAGGCAGGTGTGCAAGTAGAGGATGATGATCAAGATGATCAAGGAGCGGATGCTGGTAAGTCTTCCTTTCTAGTCTTTCCGTTAACTTGGTTGCTTATCACTAATGAATTCTTTCTCTAACCGGACAGGTGGGCAACAGGATAGGGATAAGACTCCGACGCAGCCGGCTCCTTGATTGGACCTGGATATCTTTTTGTGGACTTGACATTGTTGTATATGTTAGTCTCAAAATAATAATATAACTCTTAGGTTGTAATTATGCTACTTGTAATAAACAACACTATTCTTGACGTGTGATTTCTTAACTTAAGCTGATTCTGTTGTCTTTTGAATGTTTTTGCTATTTTGACATGTTGTATGAGAAATATAGCTATGCATATTCTTGTAATTAAATTATGTTTGACGTCAAGTTCTTGTTTAAAACATAATTTCATGACTTGCAATGTTAGCGTGAAGTGTGAATAAGTTGTAGTCACGTGTTTACTTATGAAGAAGGAAATACCGCCCTTTATATTTTGCTTGTAGATGGCAGCTTTGAATGTCTTGTGTGACCGAGTATGGAATGCGGTCCAGTATCTTGCTGTGAGTATCTGCTTCCATTAGCGAAAGTCTTTTGTTATGTGTCATGTACTTCAGGGATTGTTACAGAGGATAGGAGAAAAGTTTCTTAAATAAAATTGAAATATGTGAAATAGTAAAACTTCCAATCACGGAAGGCCTTAGATGTGCTTAAGTTCGTGGCAAACGGGCTTTGTAGTCACTTTCCCTAGCTGTGGGTCTTGGAGACATTTGTCACCCATCTTACGCCTCCGCGGGGAGTTAATTCTTTTTTTACCACAGCCGCACTTAAGACACATCGGAGCCGAGATCGCGCACAGTAACTACCCGGGCCATTATGGCCCGTAATCGTGGGTATTATTCGATTTACTGTGGCCGGCTAGCGTGGGTGCCGATCGTCAACCGTGAACAGCCCCTGGATGGCCACACCTTATGTTGGGTCTTATAGTCGGTTCACAGTTGCCGGCGAGCCGAACGCCGTAATGAGCTGCCTCGGCTATAGTCGGCCTTCTCGGTGGCTTATAATCGGCTCATTACAGTTGGCTTTAAGGGCCGTCGCGAGCAATGAGTTAACCTGCAGCAGAGGGATGCCGGAGCAAAAGTGTCTCATTGGCGAGGGCATAGATTCGCATAGTACCTGTTAGGTCTTGTCCAGGTGAAGTTGCGCTGTGGAGTGCTTTGAATGGGAATGCTATACGCATAGGGTTTTGTTCAACAGAAAAGGATAAAGTTAACAAGCAGCCAAGATATAAAGGAACAAGTTAAAAAAGAGACAAGGTTTTTTAAAGTGGTTCGGCCCGAAAATGCCTACGTCCACTGATTCTCTTTGTTAATTCACTTTATATGGGCAGTACAAGTTAAGAAAAGTATCGACGGAGGTGTTGGATGTTCCATGCCCTCTGGAACACCTCTCCGTCCACTGTTGACAAAATATAAGCTCCGTTGTGGAGATCTTTATGAATTACATATGGTCCATCCCAGATTGGATCTAGTGCTCCGGGCCGAGGGAAGATTCGCTTGAGGACAAGATCCCCTTCTCGTAAGGTACAATGCTTGACTTTGGAATTGTATTGTGCTGCCACTTTTTGCTTGTGGGCTGCTTCTTTGAGGACTGCATCAATTCTTCTCTCCTCAATTAGATCCAAAGACATGTGAAGGAGTTCTTCGTTCTCTTCTGGGTTATAGTGGATCCTACGGTGGGAAGGCACGATGGTTTCAACTGGGAGCATAGCCTCCGATCCGTATGCCAAAGAGAAAGGAGTATGCCCTGTTGATGTTCTGAAAGATGTGCGATAGGCCCATAGTGCCGTAGGGAGTTCATCCACCCAAGCACCCTTTGACTTTTCGAGTTTCTTTTTGATTAGGGTTTTCAGAATTTTGTTGACGGCTTCGACTTGTCCGTTTGCCTGGGGATACGCTACGGATGAGAAGCTTTTGTGAATTCCGTGCTCTCGGCACCAGTTGGCGAATTCCTCACTGTCAAACTGAAGTCCATTGTCTGATATGATTTTGAATGGGACTCCGTACCTGCACAGAACATTTTTGATCAAGAAGTTAATAACTTTTGCTGAAGATACTTTATTCAGAGGTTCTGCTTCCACCCATTTGGTGAAATAGTCGACTGCCACTATAGCATATTTGGCCCCGCCTCGGCCCATTGGTAGTTCGCCGATTAAGTCAATTCCCCATACTGCAAAGGGCCAAGGGCTGGTCGTTTGAGTTATCTCAGTTGTTGGTAGCCGCGGAATCTTAGCAAACTTCTGGCATCTGTCACATTTTTTGACGAAATCTAAGGCGTCCTTGCTTAAGGTGGGCCAGAAATATCCATATCAGAGTATCTTTTTTGCTAAAGTTTGCCCTCCGGTGTGATCTCCGCAGCTTCCTTGATGAATGTTGGATAAGATTTCCTTGGCTTCCCTTCCAGCGACACACCTTAATAAGGGGTTAGAGAATCCACACCGATAGAGGATGTCCTCTTGTATTGTGTAGCGGGAAGCTTTCCTCAAGATTTTCTTGACTTCGTTACGCCCGTTGGGTAGTGTGCGGCTTTGTAAGTTGTGACGACCGCCCATGACCCCTGCACTGAATCTAGAGAAAATGCGCTGTAAAGTGTGCCAGACGACCATGGACGATTGTCAGGGTAAATTAAAACAACAAAATCTATCGTATTATTCACAGCGCATGGACAAAATACAATAGAACATATGTATAGTGAAGCTTTACAGAATAAAATGCCATCATATAAAACTCCATAATAGTTGAATACAAGCATCCAAATAGTCAATACATCAAGCCTCACTACATAACACTCAGAGAATACAAAGCAGCGGAACATCCAGTACATATAAGAAAATAATATGCAACCCTCTAGCTCGTCTTCGATATCAGCATCGTGAGAAGGGAACAGCACCTGTCACCTGCTACCTAGTCTGCCCGTCCCAAAAATGGACGAACAGCCCAAGGCAATAAGAATTAAAACATAAAGCCTTGAGTCAGACAACAGTCTTAGTGAGCAGTAAATTAACTAACAACATACCAAAAGAGCATAAAGGAAAAGGAATAGGAATACAACCCTCCCACTCCAACCTCTTTCTACAGTGATAGCCCCCAGACACACACTAAGCAGAAGCAAACATAGCAGAGCAAACAATGTAAAGTAAAGAAATTATCACTCGAGTCAAGGGCAATGTTTTCCAAGCACAAACCCCCAAGGCCTAAACCAAGATCAGATAAGCACCCAGAAAACACTGCTCGTGAGACCGAATGACGATACAACCAAACATCCATGACTCTGGCTATCACTGTTATCATTGCTTCGATATCACCGTTAATTGAATGACCGGCACATTCTTTCAGCCGTCCGTCAAGGGCTAATGGAAACCCCGGTTCTAGACATAACTCCCGCACGTCGTCGCAGCCCGTGCCTAGGACTATCGAATCTGCCCAGAGTACTCGACCATCAACAGTTGGCCGTTGGGACTATCGAATCTGCCCAAATGTACTCTTGCTTAGAGCATGCTAGAACCTTCAACAACGATGCTATCCAAGCCTCCTAGTCATCCTCCTTGATGACTATTCCCATACTAGCTCAAGCGCCTCTCAAGCATCCATTACTCTTAACTCGAATCATATCACCGAGTTACCAACGTGCTTGGAATGATCCCGTCTGGATTAAACCAAGACTATCTCATATCATACTTTTCTTCATCACATCCTCGCAAAGTCTCATCTCAACATCATCATCTATGCATAAGAGCTTCATCATCCCGCTACATATGCCACGAGCAGCTTTCCCAATTCAAGAGCCTTTCCCTTAGCTTTTGAATCATCTTCGATCTAAGTCAAATCATCAATCATCTAATTCATAGCAATCAATCAACTCAAACATTAATCCAAACAATCAAGCATTCAAATGAGATCTAAATAGACAATTATCACAATAATGGCATTTTCGTAATTAAAGAGTTGAAAGTCCAACAAGCATAAAAACATGAACAATATCTCTACAAACTTGATGAATGAACTTGCATAGGTTAACATGTGATAAAATGGATGTAACATCATCATGAACAATGAATCTATATGGATCTACACTTAGGATGAATAAAATGCATGTAAATCACTATTTCAACACCAAATCGAGCCAACAATCCGATATACTCCTTTGGATCCGTGTGAGAGATAATCACCACTCACCAAATCACCAAAACAACCTCAAAACAACACGCTTCAGATCTGGACAACGAAGGATCAAGCTTGATCTATCACGAATCCGTTTCAAACGAAGAAATCTAACTTCAATGGATGAAGATCTTCAATCTAAGCTCTTGAATCTTCAATTTGATCTTCAACTTGGATGAATGGAAGCACTAGATTAGAGTGGAGAAAAGAAGTGAAGAAGTGTAGAAGTCGAGCTCTCAAAATGGCAGCACTTCGTCGCTTCGAAATCCGGATCCCAAAAAGTGAGAAAAACCCTTCCTATTTATAGCTGAAAAATCCACTAAGTCGTAACTCGGCTATCTCCTAAGTCGTCTCCGACTTACGACCTAAGACACCTCCGACTTAACAAAGATATGACTTACGACTTAACTTTCCTTCGACCTAACACGTGCGCGCGCCTATTCGACCTAACAGAATCACCTGCCTACGACTTAAAGTTTAGCAGCTCGCGACTTAACAAAGATACGACTTACGACTTAACGGTTATCCCCTAAGTCGGTCACGACCTATAGCATGCGCGCCTATGACCCAACTGAGAAGCGACCTAACAACATAACACCTCAATGACCTATCTGTTAAGTCCTTACGCGACCTAACATAAGTCGCAAACAACTGGACTGCGACCTAACTACTAAGCCAAAGCCCAGCGACCTAACAACTCGCGCGACCTACGACTTAACAAGTGCGCGACTTACGACTTAGAAATCACGCGACCTAACACTTAAGCTATCCCCTGCGACCTAACAACCCATACTACAAAACTACTCACGCGACCTAACTGGGTTATGTTCTAACTCCTTAAGTCGCCTAACTCTTAGGTCGCTAACACGCTAACCTTCTTAGGTCGCTAACCTATAGGTCGCTCCAAGATACTAAGTCGCTACATTCTATAAGTCGCTGGCTTTCTTAAGTCGTAAACTCCGACCTAACTATCATAGGTCGCTAACTCGAACTGTCTAACTCGGTCAGGTTCTATAGGTCGTCCTAAACCATATCCCCTAAGTCGTATACGACTTACGCTAAGTCGTGGTCGACTTAGGACTTAGAAATTTCGCCAGTCTTCATGAAAACTTTTTCGACGAAATTTTCTTCGATGTTTTGATCCGTAAAAATACGGGTCGTTACATAAGTAGTCTCGGATGGGAGTCATCCAAGTTGCTTCTTCGGTTGCAGCTATCAGATTCACTTGCTCGAAACTTGGGGTTAGTTGCTTTGAGATGGCTACTGCTCTGGAAATAGCGCCGTCTCTCATGCTTGCTTGCTTCGCTAATTCGTCGGCCCCTCGGTTCTCTTCCCGAGGGATGTGTTTGACTAAGTAGTGGTCCAATCGATTGAGAAGTAACTTGGTCTTCTTTAAATATGCTTTGAGTCGTTCTTCTCGAGCCTGGAATTCTCCTAGTGTTTGATTAACAATAAGTTGAGAATCGCCATGAAGACACAAAGAATTGGCTCCGATTTCTAAGGCAAGTTCTAATCCAGCTATCATTGCTTCATACTATGCATCGTTGTTGGTAGCAGCGAACTCCAACCTTATAGCATAGTGCAGCTTATTTCCCCTAGGAGTGATTATTACCACACCTGCCCCCGAGCCTTGTTCGTTTGACGTACCATCCACGAAGAGATTCCACTTGATGTCTTCTGCTATTTCCGATTGCTCCTTACCTTCGTTGGTAGTGAATTCTGCAATGAAATCGGCCATGGCTTGTCCCTTGATGGCGGTGCGAGGGTGATAGGTGATATCATACTGACTTAGTTCAATGCACCATTTAAGTAGTCGCCCAGAAGTGTCGGGACGATGGAGTACCTGCCTCAGTGGTTGGTCGGTCAGAACTTTGATGGAATGGGACTGGAAGTAGTGACGCAGTTTCCGTGATGTGATTAGTAAACAGTATGCTAGCTTCTCAAGTTTAGGATATCTGACTTCTGCCCCCGTAAACCTCTTACTTACAAAGTATACTGGCCGCTGCGTGCGGTTGTCTTCTCTTACCAACGCAGCGCTCAGGGTGTGAGATGACACAGCAAGGTATAGGTATAATTCTTCGCCTTCGCTTGGAGTCGAGAGTATCGGTGGTTTCTGGAGGTGTTCGATCAAGTTAAGGAAAGCGGTTAAGCATTCGTCAGTCCATTCGAACTTTCCTTTGTCTTTCTTTAGAGCTTCGAAGAAGGGGATGCACTTGTCCGTTGCTTTGGAGATGAATCGGCTTAGGGCGGCCACTTTCCCATTCAGGCTTTGCATTCCTTTCTAGTGGAAGGTATTTTAATATCTTTTAGAGCTCGGACTTGTTCAGGGTTTGCTTCAATCCCTCTGGCATGGACGATGAATCCCAAGAACTTTCCTGATGATACTCCGAAGGAGCATTTTAGAGGATTAAGTTTCATTCCATACTGGCGAAGTATTTGAAACATCTCGCCCAGGTGGCTTACGTGATTGTCGGCTTTCCTTGACTTTACCAGCATGTCATCCACATACACTTCCATAGTTTGTCCTATTAGCCCTGCAAACATCTTGTTGACGAGGCGCTGGTATATCGAAGAGGAGGGGCTTTCTTTAGTTGCTACGCTTCTAGACTTTTTATGCAGAGGGCAACCTCTACACTTTTCCCTTTATCCTTCATGTGGTTGTTGCGAAGTTCAGTCACATAGCAGTCTCGAGCAACGTCCTGGTCTCCTTCTACTTCCCCTACTCCATTGTCCATTGGAAATTTCATCTTTAGGCACCATGGGGCTAGGACAATTTGGAAGTCAGACAAGGCTGGCCTTCCTAAGAAGGCGTTGTAGGCCAAGTGGTTTTCTATTAGCACAAACATCTGTTTCCGTACAACGGAGCGGGGATGGCTTCCGATTTCAACAAAGAGGTCCAGTTGCCCGAGGGGCATCTTTGCATCTCCAGTGAAACCGTGTAGTGGTTTATTGCAGGGAGATACATCCTTCATTGATAGTTTCATTTTGTCGAATGCATGTTTGAATAGGATATTTACTGAGCTTCCAGTGTCTACTAGAATTCGGAAAACTTCGGCTTGACCGAGCCGGGCAGAGATAACCATGGGATCCATGTGAGGGTATTGCCTTCCTTCTAGGTCACGCCTACCGAATGTGATGTCATGATTCTCTTTCCGCTTCGGGTGGCGCTCTTCTATAACAGAATTAACACAGTCTTCATTGTTTCTAAGCGACTTTCCATATCTTTCCATCTCTGCCCAGCTTCTGTCGGCGATGTGCGGTCCTCCCGAGATGGTATGGACCACTATCTTCTCTTGACTAGGGCCGCTAGTGTTGCAATTTCCTCTGCCGATCTCTGGTGAGGGTAGCCTTGGGTTCTCATTGGCAGGAGCTGGAGTCCTGTCCTGACCCTTTACATAGCGTTCTAGTTTCTTCCTTCTGATGTGTTCTTCAATCAAGTCCCGGAGATGATGGCACTCATTGGTATCATGCCCATGAGATTCGTGGAAGTGGCAGAACTTTCCAGTCTTCTGCGCGTTATCTGATTCCTTCTTGTATGGTGGGCGTTTGTATCTAACCTCGCCTTGGGTGGCAAGGAAGATGTTTTCGACGGTCTCGTTCAAAGGAGTGTTAGTGTCGAATCTCGGTCCTGGCCGATATAGGCGCTTTTCTCCCTTCTTGCCCCCAGCATTGTCTTTGGAATCATTTTTTCGAATGTCCCTTGCCACAGCAGGCGCGTTGCTGTGAATTGCCTTATTTTGTTGTCCTGACTGCCCCTCAACGGCAGCATCCTCAAGCCTCATATATTTCCCGGCTTCATGGAAGAAATCGGGTAAAGTAGCTGGTTTTTCTTTTGTCAACCTTCTAGCAAATTTATTATCCGGATGCACACCACTACAGAGGGCCATTAGGATAAGCTTCTCATCGGCATCTTGGACTGCGGCCGCTGCGGCATTGAATCGGGTTAGGTATTGCTGCAGTTTCTCTCCAGGTTTCTGTTTGATGCTGGATAAGGAATAAGCGTCCTTGGGTTGTTCCACATGAATGCGGAACTGACTGATAAACTTTTATTTCAACATTTCCCATGAGCTGATGGATCCCTGGGGTAAATGACAGAACCAGGAGGTAGCGAGATCTGCTAAGAATAGTGGAAAGCATTTGCATAGTACTCCCTCTGTTGCTCCACTCATGAGCATATGCTGTGTGTATCTCTGTAAGTGTACAATGGGGTCGAAGGTTCCTTTGTAAGGTTCCATTGTTGGCATCTTCCATTCTAGGGGGTGATAGCAATTTCGATATTGCGGGCGAAAGGGCTGGTTACCCTAGCGCCTATCCCTCGATCTCTTTGCTCCCATTGGACGCACTCTCTGAATAAGCGTGCCATCCTTTCATCAGAATTTGGAGCATATAGAAACGAGTTCGGTTCTGTTCTGTGGAATTGATTCCGTCCAGATGACCTGTAGGGATGGTATCGTCTATCATTCCTCATATTTTCCAGTGGCTGCCTTTGGTCTTCTGGGAGCATGCTAGGGTCAGCTAGAGTTGGTCCTTGCCTTGATCTTCCCCTACTGGGTTCTGATCTAAGCACTTCCTTGGGTCCAACTTCGGGCTGGACTCTAGCTCGGCCCCTTTCGCTGGCGTTTCCGTGGTTAGACAGTACAACCGGCTCAGCTACAGTTGACCTCCGCCCGATACCTCCCCCGTTGGGTTCGGTTCCAAGCGTTTCCTTAGGCCTAACTTCGGGCTGTGCTCGATCTCGGCTCCTACCATGGCTGCTTCTGCCGTTAGCTCCTTCGAAGAAGGAAGATCTTTGTTGTCTCTGAGATCCTCCAGATTGGGACTCACCCCATGATTCAGTGTTGCGGTTGGACTCTTCAGCATCCCTGTTAGCACCAAAATTGGTCACTAACCTCTAAGAAAATTGTGAAGAGATATAAGTGATGAAATCAAATTAAACAGAGAAGACAGTGCTAATCTAAATACAGAAAGTAAGAACACCAAATTTATAGTGGTTCAGCGTAATTGCCTACGTCCACTTTGAGGTTAAACTTTATTGATCTTCTTTATAGTTGATTACAAATACAATTCGTGAATCAAATGCTTGAATGAAGTTGTTAAGTAGAGAAGATGAGTCTTGAAAATGGCAGAGTCTCCTCGGTGTTTTCTCTCTCAAAAAAGGATCCATTTCACTGTGACCCTGCCCCTCTATTTATAGGCAAAGATGGGCTGGACTTCCCAAGTGGGCTGATTGCCGAACGCTCCAGCCCGAGTACAGTGGTCGCCGTATGCCGAGCAAGGTTCGCCGAACGCTCTGCGCCGAACCATCCCTTCTATGCCGAATGGTATGTTGGTGTCGTGGGAAGTGTAGGATGGTTGTCTGTTGAGGCCGAACGCTCTGCGCCGAACCATCCCTTCTATGCCGAACGGTATGTTGGTGTCGTGCTGAATGTCTCTTGAGTATTACGCCGAACACCATGGGATGCCGAGTACTCCTGTTGCCGAGTAGTCTCGATGTCGAGTGCTCCTTATGTCGAGCAGCCTTGACGCTGAGTACTCTTGTACGCCGAGCAGCCTTGATGCCGAGCGACCTTGTATGCCGAGCAGTCTTGATGCCGAGCAGCCTTGATGCCAAGTACTCTGGTATGCCGAGCAGCCTTGATGCCGAGCACTCTTGTACGCCGAGTACCTGTTGGATGTTGGGTGCTTTGCCGAACACTCCTTGAGGCCGGTCACTCTTGTACGCCGAGTACCTGTTGGATGTTGGGTGCCTCGCCGAACACTCCTGGAGGCCGGTCACTCTCTGATGCCGAGCACTTATTGCCGAGTACTAGTTGCCTGGTCAAATCCCTAGGAAACACTTGCCCCCCAAAGTGTATTGCGTGGCCGAACGTGATACGCTTTGAATCTGGTACAATCTACCTCGGAGGTACCTCTTCAAGAATGTTAGCGAAGGAGGTGCGAGACGAGCAAGGTTGGGATGTCGAACGATACGTCCGAAGCCGAGCGTACCTCGTGAGCCGAACGCTCTGGTATTGACCGGTTCTACCGGGTATAGCCTCTTCGTCTTCTACCTCCCTCTATATAACCAGGCGCCCATCCACCATTTTATTTTACGTCTTCTTTATTATCACTCTTAGAGATTTGCAATCCTATCAGATATAAAGCCTATATAATCCATTCTCAACTTCGATCGTCGAATTAGGTATCCTTCCTCTAACAATTGCACTACTTCCATTTTAGGTTCATCTTATGGAAACAGAGTATTTCCTTTAGTTGTAAACGCGCGGCTAGTAGGAGTGGTTCGCTCGTTTTGAGTCGTGTAGTTGGGGCTAGCTCCTCCGTGCCGAACGATAGAAAGGTAGATGGGGTGTTGGACGGCGTAGTCTTTGCCGGGCGATCCGTCTCTGTCGTTCGGCATGGATGGAGAAGGTGTAGGGTGGAGTTGAAATCGTGGCGGAGCATCACTTTTAGCCGAACGATGACTTTAGCCGATCAATACAATTGATACGCCGAACATTGACTTTAGCCGAACAATACAACTGACATGCCGAACACTGACTTTAGCCGAACAATACAACTGACATGCCGAACGATGACTTTAGCCGAACAATACAATTGACACGCCGAACATTGACTTTAGCCGAACAATACAACTGACATGCCGAACACTGACTTTAGCCGAACAATACAACTGACATGCCGAATGATGACCTTAGCCGAACAATACAATTGACACGCCGAACATTGACTTTAGCCGAACAATATAACTGACATGCCGAACGATGACTTTAGCCGAATAATACAATTGACACGCCGAACATTGACTTTAGCCGAACAATGTAACTGACATGCCGAACGATGACTTTAGCCGAACAATACAATTGACACGCTGAACATTGACTTTAGCCGAACAATATAACTGACATGCCGAACGATGTTTAAAATGCCGAACAGTATAAGTGTCTAACTACACTTAAGCCGGTTACTTTAGAAATCATATGTCTTCTGAATCTGGGACTGTAATCTCCTCAAGGCGAGCTTTCTGAGACGGTCAGCGATGACGGTCTTTGAAGGCGATGATTCGAAGCTAAATATTACATCTTTAGAACCTTTAGATTCTTATTGCCTGCACACAATTGCTTGCACTAGTTCACACACCACATGGGGGGAAAAATCATGTTGCTAATTCTAACGTTCAACGTTTTTTAAGTATAGCTTTATCAAGCATTTAGCCAGGTTCATTATTTATTCGGGATGTCGAGAAAATCTAGTTCTGCCACCATATCTGACAGGCCTGGGCCGTCAGCAAGGCAAGGAGCCGCTGATGCTTCTAACCCGTCAACTTCTCCTGCTCATAACTTGGCGCCCGACGCTCTGGAGGCAACCATCTTGCTAGACAATCCGATCGATTCTCAAGCCTCGAAGATCAACGAAGCTGCTCTGCGACGGATATGTTCTATTCACGGGATTCCTTTTGCCGATGTGTTAGTTCCTTCAAGACACGATCGCCCTCATCTGCCCCCAGTCGGGTACACTACCTGCAACAAGTTTATGTGTTGGATGGGTAGCGTGCCTCCATTCAACTTATTTCTTCGGGATGTACTGCAGTATATAGACATAGCTCCGGCGCAGCTGCACCCGAACGGCCATGCATTTCTGTACGGGACTTATCTACTTTTCATGGCTGTCTTCTCCAGACCTCCAACCCCTGGTGATATCAGATACATTTATATGTTCAAGAGACGGAAAGACAGCCCTTCCTTTATGTTTCTCGAGCCATACCACAAGTGCCAGATCTTGACAGGGGCATGTAGCAAATTCGCTCTGTACAAACAGGAATGGTTCTATGTGCGCTGCCCGTCTGGTTTTGCTAGGAGATGGGTTGAAGGCAGTAAGTCTCTCTACTGAATTGTTATTCGTATTTAATTGGAGTCATGCTTTTCCTAACTCCTCATTTCATCTTTTCAGGTATCAACCCGCGTTCGGAAGGCCGAGGATATTCTGAGGCTGTTGAAGCCATTAGAGCTCTTCCTGCTGAGGATCGAGACATCCGGACTATCATTTCAAATGAATCGCTGTCGGGGTTCGGCTTGCTAGCCCCTGGCCGTCGGATCAGCCTTCCAGAAGGTGTTACAATTCCCAAACCTCCATCTGGTAAAGGGAAAAAACTTGCCGGACCATCGTCGCGTCGCGCTCCCGACACGCACGAAGAAGGTGAGCGTAGAGAAGATGATGCTCCCGAGACTCAGGGCGAGAACGTGGGTCCCGCTTGGAATCCGGCAATCGAAGTTCAGGATATCGAGACATCATTCTCCCCTTCGAAGGGAAAGAAGAAGTTGAAATATACGGTTCGAAAGGAGAAAGTTGGTGGCACCTCAAAATCTACGCCTATCCCTCCTGAGAAAGAGGCTTCTTCGCAGCATCTGGAAAGTTCTCTGAGGGGTCTATCGAACCTTTCTATTCCCGAAGACATACTTAATTACGGGTTCGATGATCCTGAAGCTCTCAAATTCTCTTCGCCCGCTAGAGGCAATGTAGGAGTTCAACTCCCGGCTCAAGGAGACAATACTCCGATTAGCAAAGATAAACGAACGGGTCCGTCGGGGGGAACACTAGGACACACACGCACATGCGCATTCCATAATATACTTCAAGTCGTTTTAATTCGTGAATTCTCCTTAACTCGTTGTTATCTCCCTTCTTTGCAGGTGATATGGGCCGCTCACACGGACTTGATCGCCTTCAGGGGTCTTCTATATTCCATCACTCCGGACGGGATTCCGGTTCAGGCAGACGCCGGGACCGAGGTGATTATGAAGATAGGGACAATCGTCCGCGCGAGTCGTCTCACCGCAAGAAAGCACACTATCAATCTTCCCAGTCCCGCGATCTTCCTCCTCCAACTGAGCCGGATAAAGAGAAGTCTTTACAGAAGGGTTATCAGTCTGATGCTGCTCGAGAACAACATTCCAGTTCATCGAGTACGAGGCAAGTTCGAGAGCAACGTAAAAGAACGGAATTCTCTAAGCCTCCTCCTCCTATTCCTGCTGTGGACCCAACTGTTGCGGAAAAGATGGTCGACCTTAAGGCCAAGTTTCCGAAAATCTGTTTTGACGGTTTGAAATTCCTTCCAACCATCCATCACATTCCTGGGCACATGAAGCAAAGTGCCATTGCCTGCAACAATGACGTCTATGTTCAACATGACGCATTCGTGCACTTGGTGGAGAAGATCTCGGAAGTATCTGTCGAGCGTCAACACGAGATTGACCGTCTGAATCTGGAGGCTGACAGCGATAAGAAAATCATCAAACTCCAAGACGAAGAGCTCGCTTCGTATAAGTCAAAGCTAGAAGCTGCTGAACAAGGTGCGAAAGATACTGCTGAGGCAGTTGCTCGCTTAGAGGTGGCTCACAAAAAGGAGCTTGACGAAGCAGTTCAGCGTAGCGGCGCCCTCGCCCTAGAAAAAGACTCTGTCCAAAAGGAAAGGGACGCGCTCGCTACTCAAGTCAAAGAGCTGAAAGAACAACTCTCCAAGGAGAAAGAAGACAAAATAGCTGCTCAGGAAGAATCGCAGCGGTATTGTGATGAGATTGTTGCTACCCGACTCCTGAAGACAAAGCTCGACAACGAACTTGCCGGGGTCGAGAAAATGAAGGATGAGGCCCGTGAGGAGGGCAAAAGAATGGCCGTGGAGGAGCTTGATTCTCGCCTTGAGGCGGCCGCAGAGGCCGGCAGGGAAGAGGTCAAGAGTATGTTTGACCCGCTGATCGCCGAGTACGGAGCTCGCGTCCTTATGCACCGCGACCTAACATTCTTGGGCGACGGCTACCACGAATCCCTGGCTGAGGCATGGGAAACTCTGATAAAGATCAAGAAAGTCGAGTCAGGCTCCGAAGAGATCGACGAGGATGCATTAGTGAAGGAGTTCCTGAGGGGGAATGAGCCATTGGATTTATCCGCAGCATTGGCTCTTTATGGCAAAGGCTCTTCCCCTTCGAAAGAGAAGAACGACGAGGCTGGCCCGTCAGATGCCGACGCTACTACTCCTCACATCGCCGCTCCTTATGCTGCTCAATCGGCCGGTCGGTCGACGTTTGATCCATTCGAACAGCATGCCAGTTATAATCTCGAAGATCCCGGGCTCGGCGTTCATGTGCTGTCACCTATCCTGGAGGGTGAAACCCCGCGCGCCACCGATAGCCAACCGGATCCTGGTAGGAAATTCTTCTTTCTCTAGAAGTCGAAGAGATCCCGTCATTTTTCAGCAATGGTTATTCGTTCTAATGCCCACTTCTTATATTTTCGTACAGGTTGTTCTGACGCCGAACTAACTCCGAGGAGCGATGACGCCAAGGAGGAAGCAGGGAAAACAAGCGACGTTGCTCACGCAGGGGTAACTCCCGGTCCAGACGCTCAAGTGATCAGGGCGCTTGATGATGACAAACTTGATACTCGTCTCCTGCCGAAGGAAGCGACGAAGTTAAAATCACTGGCGCCTCTGAACATACTTCAGAGATGAGCATGAAGGACCGTCTCGCCGACGAGGAGAAGAGAAAGGTCAAAGTCAAAGTTGAATCTGAAGTACTGGAACTCACTGACCCGCGGAACAGACCTTTGAAAATCATTCTCCCGGGCAGGTCCAAACCACTAGATGTTCCGTCTCCTACTCCTGACTCCGTCTCTCTAGCAAGCAAAAAGTCCAAGAAAAAGCGTGAGGGAGAGGAGTCATCGGAAACACCAAAGGCAGACAAGAAGAAGAAGTCGAAGAAGTAATCGATGCACTTGTTCAACAAGTTTCCTGATTAAGTTTTGTAATTGTTTTTATCTCCCATGATTTGTAGTTTGTATAGAGAGGTCTGAATTTTGTAGGAGTGATCATGTATCCCCATTTTGGACTTATTGAATAAAGTTTTAGTTTCTTTTTGTTTGAATGATTCTCTTGTCTTTATTTGGTTTGCCGACACTGCGCTCCGAGGACTTGGAGACTTGAGACTGTTCACACTCTAGTCCGCGCTCTGGGGACTTAGAGTTCTCCGTTCCGCATTCTGGGGATCCGGAGATTGGAAATCGTTTATACTCTAGTCCGCGCTCTGGGGACTTAGAGTACTCCGCTCCGCACTCTGGGGATTCGGAGATTCGAAATTGTTTATACTCTAGTCCGCGCTCTGGGGACTTAGAGTACTCCGCTCCACACTTTGGGGATTCGGAGATTGGAAATCATTTATACTCTAGTCCGCGCTCTGGGGACTTAGAGTACTCCGCTCCGCACTCTGGGGATTCGGAGATTTGAAATCGTTTATACTCTAGTCCGCGCTCTGGGGACTTAGATTACTCCGCTCCGCACTCTGGGGATTCGGAGATTTGAAATCGTTTATACTCTAGTCCGCGCTCTGGGGACTTAGAGTGCTCCGCTCCGCACTCTGGGGATTCGGAGATTTGAAATCGTTTATACTCTAGTCCGCGCTCTGGGGACTTAGAGTACTCCGCTCCGCACTCTGGGGATTCGGAGATTTGAAATCGTTTATACTCTAGTCCGCGCTCTGGGGACTTAGAGTACTCCGCTCCGCACTCTGGGGATTCGGAGATTTGAAATCGTTTATACTCTAGTCCGTGCTCTGGGGACTTAGAGTGCTCCGCTCCGCACTCTGGGGATTCGGAGATTTGAAATCGTTTATACTCTAGTCCGCGCTCTGGGGACTTAGAGTACTCCGCTCCGCACTCTGGGGATTCGAAGATTGGAAATCGTTTATATGAGTCTGCATGTCGTGAATGATAATGTAGTTTATCATCCAATTAAGAGATATAGAAACTTCATAGAAAATATGGCTTCAAGCCTTTATTAACGAAGATCAACTAAATTGCTTGATTACAACTTTCAAAAGGAAACTAAGTCATTATTGAATGGAAACATGCAGGAAATAACAGTGCCTACAACAGAAAAAGGAAAACATGCTAAATGTAATAGTGCCGCAGATGTTCACTGTTCCATGCTCGGGGGAGTGTCGCGTCATCAATGGTCGCTAGCTTGAATGTTCCTTCTCCAAGCTTCCGTTCAATGGCGTATGGACCTTCCCAGCTGGGATTCATGTGTGATGGTACTGGGAAGACTCGTTTCAGAACGAGATCACCCACATCAAAGATTCTTGGGCGGACTCTGCTGTCGTAGTAACGCTTGACTCGATGTCTGTGCGCTGCCACCCTTAACTCAGCTTCTTCACGCTTTTCGTCGATGCAGTCCAGCGATTCCAGCAAGAGGTTTTGGTTCGTCTTGGGGTCATAGTATGTCACTCGGTGCGATGGAACTTCAAGTTCCACGGGTATAACGGCTTCAGAGCCGTATGCCAAGGCGAACGGAGTGTGGCCGGTCGCGGACTTGTGGGTAGTTCTATACGCCCATAATGCTGTCGGGAGTTCATCTACCCACTTGCCTCCAACCTTCTCCAGACGCTTCTTTAGTATGGACTTGATTATTTTGTTAACGACCTCGACTTGTCCGTTAGCTTTTGGGTGTGTAAAGGCGGCGAACTTTTTCTTGATGCCGTACTTTAAACAGAACTCTTTGAACTCTCTACTTTCGAATTGCGTTCCGTTGTCCGTAATGATGGTGCGTGGAAGGCCAAAACGGCATATAATGTTTCGTACAACGAAGTTAATGACCTTCTTAGAGGTGATAGTGGCCAGAGGTTCTGCCTCAGCCCATTTCGTGAAATAGTCGACTGCAACTATTGCGTATTTCGCACCACCTTTGGATAGAGGCAGAGAGCCGATTATGTCGATTCCCCAGATCGCAAATGGCCAGGGACTGATCATTTGTGTGAGTTCCGTTGATGGAGCCCTCGGGATTTTTGCATATCTTTGACACTTGTCGCATTTTCTTGCGTAGTCCGCGGCATCTCGGTTTACGGTGGGCCAGTAATATCCATAGCGGAGGATCTTCTTTGCCAGCGTTTGCCCCCCAGTATGGTCGCCGCATTCCCCTTCGTGAACTTCTCTCAAGACTCGCTTTGTTTCATCATGAGCGATGCACCGCAATAATGGGACTGAGAATCCTTTTCGATACATTGATCCATCCTGTATTATGTATCGCGCGGCCTTTCGAAGGACCTGCCGTCTTTCGCTTCTTTTTCCCGGTAAGGCCCCGGTCGTTAGGTACAGTTTGAACAGGGTTATCCATGATTCCTTCTCTATTTCTGTTCCCAACACGCGATCGACTTTCATTTCGTCTATGCTCGGGGCATGCAAGACTTCGACGGGATACAATCCCATTTGTTGCGTATCGTCGGTACTTGCGAACTTGGCCAATAAGTCGGCTTCTTTGTTCTGTTCGCGCGGGATATGTGAGATGTCATAACGCTCAAGATTTGATAGTAGTTCTTGGACCTGAATGAGATACGGAGCAAGCTTTCGTCCCTTTGCTTGGTAGTCTCCTCGTACTTGGTAAACCACCAGCTGCGAGTCACAAAAGATTTCGACTGATTCGATCCCAAGTTCCCTGATGAGTTTCAAGCCAGCGATCAGTGCTTCATATTCGGCTTCGTTATTTGTAACCGGGAAATCGAGCTTCAAGGCATAACAGATCGATCGGTTTCCTGGAGTTATAAGAACTACGCCCGCGCCGGAGCAACGGTCGTTTGATGCACCGTCAGTGTATAATTTCCATCGAACGGGGGGAATGATGTCGTGATCGTCCGGTTTGATGGGTATGGTAAATTCAGCGATGAAGTCTTCTAACGCTTGCCCTCGGATGGCTCTCCGTGGTAAGTATGCGATATCGAATTGGCTCAACTCGATGTTCCATTTTAGCAATCTTCCAGAAGTTTCCGGTCGTTGGAGTACCTGCCTCAGGGGTTGATCGGTATAAACACCGATTGAATGCGCTTGAAAGTATGGGCGTAGCTTGCGTTATGCAATCACCAAGCAATAAGCCAATTTCTCGATTTTAGGGTAATTCCTCTCTGTCCCCGTTAAACGCTTGCTAACATAATACACCGGCTTCTGGACTCGATCCTCCTCACGAACCAATGCTGCGCTTATCGCATGAGGGGATATAGCCAAGTAAACGTATAGCATCTCATGGTCAACTGGTTTAGATAGCATCGGTGGGCTCTCCAGATGCCTTACCAGATTCCGGAATGCTTCCTCGCAGCTAGACGTCCATTCAAAATTTCTCTTTCCTTTCTTTATTATGTCAAAGAACGGGATGCACTTGTCAGTTGCCTTGGATATAAATCGACTCAGCGCAGCTACTTTTCCGTTCAAGCTCTGTACCTGCTTTATAGTCCGGGGTGCTTGTACATCTCGAATAGCTTGGATCTTTTCTGGGTTGGCTTCGATTCCCCTAGCGTTGACGATGAATCCCAAAAACTTCCCTGATGCAACGCCGAAAGAACACTTCAAAGGGTTGATCTTCATGCCGTAAAACCTGAGTATGTCGAACATTTCAGCCAAGTCTTGAATGTGGTCGTTTGACCGTCGTGACTTCACGAGCATGTCATCCACATAGACTTCCATGGTTCTACCCAGCTGGTCCTTAAACATTCGATTCACCAGACGTTGGTAAGTTGCTCCAGCATTCTTCAATCCAAAGGGCATCACTACATAGCAATACAGCCCGACATTTGTAACGAAGCTGGTGTGTTCTTGGTCTGGAATATGCATTGGGATTTGGTTGTATCCTGAGTACGCATCCATGAATGACAGTAACTCGTGTCCTGCTGTGGAATCGACCAACTGATCGATCCTAGGCAACGGGAAACTGTCCTTAGGGCATGCTTTGTTCAAGTCGGAATAATCTACGCAAGTCCTCCATTTCCCATTCGCCTTCTTTACTAGCACGGGGTTGGAGACCCATTCCGGGTAGAGGGCGTCGCGGACGAACCCATTTGCTTTGAGTTTGTCCACCTCCTCTCCAAGAGCGGCGGATCTCTCCGGATCCATTCCTCTCCTTTTTTGCTTGACTGGGACGTATTTCGGGTCTATGTTCAACATATGACTCGTGATGGCGGGAGAAATCCCACACATATCAGAATGCGTCCAGGCGAAATCATCAAGGTTTGCCCGGAGGAAGTCGCTAAGGTCTTCAGTCATTGCGGGGCCTAACTGTGATCCGATCTTCAGTATTCGCGAAGGGTCGTCACGGCTAACTGAAATGTCAATTGTTAATTCAGCCGGTGCCGCCTTCTCTTCCCTGGGTTTCTCATCGTCGTCTCTCGGATCTATATCTCCGTAGATCCGAGAACTATGCCCGAGCCAGGGATCGGGCACTACTTGTCAATTATCCGTATTGAGGATGCGGACGGGATTGTCCGCAACCTTTCCTTTCTCCCTCCTGTGGGCCTCTCGGAGCTCGGCCACATAACAAGAACGACCAGCTGCTTGGTCACCGTGAACAATGCCTACTCCTTTGTCAGTCGGAAACTTCAAAGTTAAGCACCACGGGGCTAATGCCGCCTTAAATTCAGCCAGGGCCGGCCGACCCAAGAAAACATTATACGGAGAGTCCACATCCAAAACTACAAAGGGTAGAATTCGTACCCTCCGACGCTCGCCTTGTCCCAGTTCAACTGGTAACTCGACATATCCTACTGCATCAGTCGCAGCGCCGTTAAAGCCATGGATACGAGCTTTGGATGGTTTCAAGTCTTTTGTCTCTAGCTTCATCTGATCATAGGCCTTCTTGAAGATGATGTTGACTGAACTTCCACAATCAATCAAAATTCTTTTTACATATGCTGGTCCGATCGTTGCAGATATGACCATGGGATCGATGGTCGGAGCCTCTACCTGATCAGCGTCTCTATTCCTGAACACAATATCGTCTGTCATCACGCACTGCTGCTTAGCAGGGGCCCCGTCCTCTATGTTCGAACAGCACTCAAAATCTGCATGCTTCAAGGAGCTTGCATATCGTTCCATCTCTTGCCAGTTCTTATCTGCGGGATGAGGTCCGCCGATAATTGTATTTATGACCAGTCTTCCAATAGTCCGGGCAGGATCCTCAGGATGCCGTGGAGCTGGTGCACGACCTGGGTTGGACGTTCCCTGTCCTCCTTCCTGTGGATCCTTTACAAATTCTTGCAACTTCTTTTGTCTGATCAATTTCTCGATAGCGTCATGCAGGTGTCTGCATTCTTCCGTGTTGTGTCCATAAGTTTCATGGAAGCGGCAATATTTCCCAGTCCGCTTCTGTTCTTCAGTTGATTCTTTTGGACGTGGTTTTCTGTACTGAAAAGTATTGCAGGTGGATAGGTAAATGTTCTCAAGTGGGGCGTTTAGCGGAGTGTACTCGCTGTAGCTTGGAATTCTCGACTTCCACTTTCCCGCTTCTTTCCTCTTTCCTTGACTTCTTCCTCCGGACTCTTTGGGCTGCACATGCTTACTCTGGACATTGACTTGGACCTTTCCCGAATTGTCTCCAGATTGCTTCACAGCAATGTTGCTCTTGATTGACTCTTGGGCAGGTCCCGGTGCCTTATCTCGTCGTACCCACCTAGCTTCCTCTCTTCTTATGAACTGGTGTGCCTTGGAGTAGAAACGCTCTAGCGTAGCCGGAGGTTTTCCTGCCAGCCAGTCTCCAAATTCAGAATCCGGATCTACACCTCTCATTACAGCCATTAGAATTGCATGGTCGTTGGGATTACTGACTTCAGTTGCCGCAACGTGGAATCTTTGTAAGTACTCCTTCAGCGACTCTCCGGGATTTTGGATTACACTTGACAGAGACATCACGTCCTTCGGGCGTGTAGTGTGTATCCTGAATTGCTCAATAAACTTCTTTGCCAACTCCTCGAAATTTGATATGGATCGCGGAGGAAGTCGGGTGAACCACATAGTAGCGATCCCAGATAGAGTAATCGGAAAGCACCTACACTTGGTGGCATCATTTGCTCTGGCTGAATCCATCATCCATTCATACCTCATTACATGTTGTCTGGGGTCAGTCTTTCCTTCGTATGCAGGAATGGTTGGCATGCTAAACTTCTTGGGGTACGCCGCTTGCAGCACAACATCCGTGAACGGAGTATGACTTCTTGACACTCCCCAGTCGTCATTTGATAAGCTCTGATTTTCTTTCATCAGTTGCCTGATCATGGCTGTCAGATCGGGTGTCTGTATGGAAGCTGGGAGGTTGGAGTCAGTTCTACGCGCTTGTCCATGCTGATGCCTCCTTTCCTGGCGATCTTCCAATCGTGCGTCTTGAGGCTCAACATTGTTAGCATTTTGATGATCTGGAGCTCCATCCTCCATCTGTACTCCGGTTCTGAAGCTTCCAGTTCTGGCTTGGTCGCGGTCTCCAACTGTTCGAACAGCAGCATCCGCCCTTGCAGCTTTAGTCTTGCGGCGTCTACGCCTGGGTGGTTCATCAGAAGAAGTAGAGCTGTCAGATGAGGAATACGCAGCAGGATTGCCCCCAGCATTCTGTTGCTGCTGTTGAGTGAGTTGTGCCATCAGGTTGGCATTAGCTTGCATCTGTTCTCCCAGTTGTCTCCTGCTTTCCGTAAGTTCTCTCATCAAGTCATTGAACTCTACTCTGGTGACAACTGGAGTCTGTTCTTGAGCGGCAATCCCTGCACTTGGGATCGCTGGTTGATTGCTAGGTCCTGCTTGTTGCACGCTAGCAGTCTCTCGGGCATCCGCATTAAGAGAAGCTGACCTGGTACGTGGTCTTGCCATTGTAGAGTTATTGGTATGCACTCTGAGTAGAATCAACGGATGTCCTATCAGTAAGTCGGATCTTCTTTGGGGGATTTGTTCAATCCAGTAGCTTCAAAGTAGATCCTTGAGGTCTGAGAATTCGATTCTCGGTGAAAGCACCAAAGTGTTAGCACCAAAATTGGTCACTAACCTCGTAGAAGAAGATTGTGAAGAGATATAAGTGATGAAATCAAATTAAACAGAGAAGACAGTGCTAATCTAAATACAGAAAGTAAGAACACCAAATTTATAGTGGTTCAGCGTAATTGCCTACGTCCACTTTGAGGTTAAACTTTATTGATCTTCTTTATAGTTGATTACAAATACAATTCGTGAATCAAATGCTTGAATGAAGTTGTTAAGTAGAGAAGATGAGTCTTGAAAATGGCAGAGTCTCCTCGGTGTTTTCTCTCTCAAAAAAGGATCCATTTCACTGTGACCCTGCCCCTCTATTTATAGACAAAGATGGGCTGGAATTCCCAAGTGGGCTGGACTTCCCAAGTGGGCTGATTGCCGAACGCTCCAGCCCGAGTACAGTGGTCGCCGTATGCCGAGCAAGGTTCGCCGAACGCTCTGCGCCGAACCATCCCTTCTATGTCGAACGGTATGTTGGTGTCGTGGGAAGTGTAGGATGGTTGCCTGTTGAGGCCGAACGCTCTGCGCCGAACCATCCCTTCTATGCCGAACGGTATGTTGGTGTCGTGCTGAATGTCTCCTGAGTATTACGCCGAACACCATGGGATGCCGAGTACTCCTGTTGCCGAGTAGTCTCGATGTCGAGTGCTCCTTATGCCGAGCAGCCTTGACGCCGAGTACTCTTGTACGCCGAGCAGCCTTGATGCCGAGCGACCTTGTATGCCGAGCAGTCTTGATGCCGAGCAGCCTTGATGCCAAGTACTCTGGTATGCCAAGCAGCCTTGATGCCGAGCACTCTTGTACGCCGAGTACCTGTTGGATGTTGGGTGCTTCGCCGAACACTCCTTGAGGCCGGTCACTCTTGTACGCCGAGTACCTGTTGGATGTTGGGTGCTTCGCCGGACACTCCTGGATGCCAAGTGCCTCGCCGAACACTCCTGGAGGCCGGTCACTCTCTAATGCCGAGCACTTATTGCCGAGTACTAGTTGCCTGGTCAAATCCCTAGGAAACAATCCCTTAAGCATGACATGAGATGGTCCACCAAGGCTTCCTACTGGGACGTGAAGCGGTTAGTTACTTCAACCACAACCCTGTCTAGATCTGCCCTAGTAATTGCTGCAGGCTGTTCTGCGGCAGGAGTGGTCGGATTAGCCTGTCCTTCATTTGGTACTGCTGCTGGAGGAGGACGATTTACTTGATCCGTGACCGTTGGATCTGGAAGACTGCTGGTTGCGATGTTTTTTCCTTTGTTAACATCTTTTTTCTGCTTGGGAGGCATGTTTTCCAATCGACGAACGATGTGTCAGGAAAAAGGTTAAGTGGGAGAAGGTGAAGCTTCGAGCTTATAGTTCTCAGTGAAAGCACCAAAAATGTTTGCACAAAAAATGGACAAACACCTCAAAGTTGTATGATTTAATTGATTTTATATTGTTCTCAGTGATTTGGGTGAATTAAGCAAATATATGAAAAGCAGGGACTAAACTGTAAAAGACACGCAGATTTATAGTGGTTCAGCCAGAATGTGCCTACGTCCACTTTATATATTATTTCTCCTTTCTAGTTCAAATTACAAGTACAAAGCTTTGATACCAGTAAAAGAAAGTTGTTTGAAAGTTCTCTCCGTGCTTGAGCTCTCAAAACCTGTCCCCATTGTTGTACCCTTGCCCCTCTATTTATAGAGTGAGGCTGAGGGCAGGGGTCTTGGATGTACATAGCTGCTGGTGGGCCTGGGCTGATGTAATCTGGCCTGGTAGCGTTGGTTCGGCATTGCTTTGGCTCGGCAGTAGGTGGTGGATGCTTTGGTTCGGCATCGCTTGGTTCGGAGATGGTTGGAGTGTAGAGTGGACCGGTTGTAGGTGATTCGATGCTAGGTGGTAGTACCTTGGTCTGGTTTGGAGTTGGTCCGGCAGTGCATGGGGAGGTGCTGGTCCGGTAGAGTGTTTGAGGGTGGCATGGGTAGTAGGAGCTTGGTTCGGTAGTAGCTCTGAGAAGCCGGTTCGGTAGTGGGTTCTGAGAAGCCGGTTCGGTAGGAGCTCTGAGAAGCTGGTTCGATAGGGGGTTCTGAGAAGCCGGTTCGGTAGGAGCTCTGAGAAGCTGGTTCGGTAGTGGGTTCTGAGAAGCTGGTTCGGCAGTGGGTTGGTTCGGCTGTGGGTTGGTTCGGCTGAAACTCTCCCAATACTCCTTGCAATTGCTGATAGGTACAACAATGAATATGGCGTAAAATAACCATATACGTGCATATGTCTCTGGGCCTCTAACTCGTCTCCTGAAACTCCAAAGCATCCAAACTAATCTGTATTGTGCTCGGTCTGACTCGACCATTATAATAAAATAACACCCGAGTCAATCTGGAAAAACAGTGTGAGAAAACAAACCCAATTGATTTTTAAGTTATAGAAAACCTTTGAAAATCAAGAGTATCTCGTAAGAGCACGCCGCATATAAACACAGACGGGTTTTTACCTTGCGATAACCAAAACCATTTCATACGAAATACTCTGATATTATAACAGTGTCTAGATATAAATACTTATTAATAATAGCTGAAATTATTACATTAATTAAATTCCAACATAATAGGTATACAACTAAAACCGTAAAGGCTCGTATTGGAAAATGGATTCCATACAATGACTGGGCTACCGGGGTACAGCCCGTCACGGTGCATCTCTAGATAAAATAACACTGAGGACCTCGCCTGGATACCATGCCAACACAGAACTAGCCTACCTCTTACTAGATAGTACCGAATATGATCACCCCTCCGTTAATGGGCCCCGAAGCATACAAATGAGGGAAAATAGTGACTCTAGATAGGGATGATCATACCCTACTTGGGAGCTACCTACTTAGCCCTGCTGCATCTCCCCGGTTTTAGTCATTCCTAGTTGATGAAGCTTGAGGCTACGTTTTACCTTTTATATAGCACTTCCCACTTGGAATACTAATACTGCCTTCCAGGCTACAATGCAATAACAACATTCATCCATACAAGTTCATTCTAGGACTGAACGAAACACTTAAGTGCTCCATCTCCAATTCCATCATCTTCAAGATGTCTTCAGTTCGAAATGTATTCGTTGGATCGAAGTGGTTTTCGAGTGACAGACCCGATCTCATCGAAACAAATTTTTGATAATTCCCGGTAAACTCAACCCCGGTTCTTTAGGAAATAAACAGTCAAAGATAAGATTGGAGATCACCTCCTAACCGTAGTGGACAGATTTCCTTACCATTGTCCTAGAAGAACGAAACAAGATTTATATGCACAGTACAGCATCATCGAAGATGACTATGCCATATAACTCACGTGTTTCTTCTAGATATTTCCAAAGTTACGTTTGGGTCTAATTTTGATAGTCGGTTATTTAACTATCGAATAACAAACATTCAATCAGGGATTTATTTCATAGGGAAAACCAACATTGGTTAGGCATATAAGCAATCACTAGCCTTTTTTTATAAAATTCTTTTATACATTTTAGTCGCTCATAAATTAATTTTGTACATTTCTAAAATCATTTATAAAGCCTTTATAAATCCATATAACCATTTAAAAAACTCCTTTTATAAATCTATAAACCTATTTCTTAAATTCGTTTATAAATATCTAACTATTTATAAACTCTTTCACCTTGTAAATAGCCTTCCCTGAAGTCTTCAAACCATTTTATAAAATCCAAGTCTTTCAACCCTATTCATGGGTCTCGAAAACATTTGTAAATAATTAAAAATCTTTTACTTCAAAACATCATTATTCAATTGAAAATAATATACATACGACCCATGTATTTATTTCAATTGATTTCCCCGCTATCCCAAATTCTTTTTATTCATATCCATTTCATTCTCATTTATTTTATTCACATTCTATTGATCTATATTCAATTATTCACATTGCTTTATCCACCTTCATTTATTTACTTAGTATATTCCTTTCAATACTAATGTCACTTAAGAACTATTCCATTAACTTTTCTTAAGTTTACTATAAACATATTATACAACGCTTCTTATGTTTATTTCCACTCTACAACTTAAGTTCATATATATTTCTAATCAAATTCAATTTCATTTAACTCAACTCATTTTCCAATTTCAATATTCAATTCACTAACTTATTTAATTAGTCCCTCTCGTTGATTCATTTCAGACCACAGTCACTTTCATTTCCAAAAATCATTTCATTTAACTAAACTTAAGTTAAATCTTCTTTTCAAATTTGCTTTCTCAACATTGATATGTAACAATTTTAAGACTTTGTTTTACTTGCTAATTCTCAAAATTTATAAGTTATCAAACTAATTTTCTCATATTTTCATAAAACACTTAAATGAAAATTACTTGAGTCTAAACATCTGTTCTTATTTCAAATCAATTCGAAATCATATATATACATAATCCCTTTGGTATATCAAATCATTCTTTTGAATTTTAAAATCAAAACTAGTTTTACCAAAATAAAACTCCAATGGTAGCAATCCATCACTTAGAAACTCGAAAATGAACGTCGATGATGCTGTAGTCATCATCGAAATTATTTTTCAGCGACCGAAGTGAGTTCAGTGCTTTCTATTTCCTTTAAATTATATTTTAAAATATTTCCATCAAAATATTTTCAAATAATATTATTATTATTTTCCAAAACTCTGAAAAACCATTTCCAAAATTAACGGGATTTAAATTCTCAAATCCCAGTTTTTAAATTCTTTTTAATTTATAAACCACTTTTATAAATCATATTTATATAATTTCACTTTGGTTATACAAACCATTTTCTTAATTGTTTATCTTGTTTGCATTATAATAACAACAACTTTTATTCGAACACAAATAGCAAACAACAAATGATAATAATCAAACGTTATCATTTTCTAACAACCAAGGACACCGTATATATGGTAATAATTTTCTGAAAAATTATACCTTTATATAGAAAAGTTAATGAGGTAAAATTATTTCATTTACCAAATTTCAAAACAATACCATGTCGAACTGCTCTATTCAAGTGTTTGGAGATCCCTTTCAATAACGTTAATTACTTATATTAACCAGCATCCATAAGCCACTCAACAAATCAACCAACATAATATAAAACATTTTTATATCATTAACAAATACGGGCTAATATATATACACTCAAACTCATTCTAGGGTGTTACTGACCATATCTCTAAAGAGTACCCCACCAAGCCAAGGTTCTCACTTGACCTTCAGCTCTGATACCAAGTGTAACGACCGGGATTTTCGACCCTTGAAAATCGACACTAATACGTCCACTGTATTACGTGCCAAGCAATCGAATGTCGGGAAACCGATTGTTAGGGAAAAGAAAGAAGGGAGAAAATAAGAAGAAAACTAAACAACGCAGAATCTTATAGCGGAATGAATAATCTATAATATAAAACAAATCTTTACAAAAAAAGTCAAACTGTAATATGTGTATAAACAGACTGTAACATCCCCCTACTTGGAGGCCCAAAAATAATGGCTACGGATGCTACAGTCATCCATAGTTATTAATCCTCGGTGACCCAATACGGCAATGTTAGATACATTGATACACAGAAATACATGAATATGGAAAAAAATTGAAACAGCAAACAAAGTCAACGTTCTGTTTCAAAATATTTCAAATTCATTACATAATCCTAGAGCGCAGACCACGTTTAGACAAAATATACTTACTACAAAATACGCCAAGAGCGACATATGAAGATTCCCCCTTGGATGATCAGAGTATATGGTAAGACACTAAAACAAATTTGCCTTTACAATCAAACACACCGCGGAAATAAAAGAACTCTAATAACAAGTTTGCCTCCTGTACGTCTTCGGAAGCTTTATTCGTCTAAAAGAACACCTGGAAACCTTAACTCTCAACCTACTCAAAATCAATTGATACCCTAGAGTTTAAGGGGATAATAAAAACTTCGAGTCAGACATAAAGCTTGGTATGAATAATAATCTACCATCTTAAACTATTTAGATATCTATTGAGACCATACCGCTTAACGGAATGGGTTTTCCCCTCACTGGTATCCTAAAACATTCAAAAACCATATACTGTGCTCCTGCATCCACAATAGTTAAAACATAGTATTCCAAAACAATATGATGATATGCAAAACAAGTAAATTGAATCCGGATTACCCATCCCCATTCATTCTGACTATCTGTCTCAAATATAATTTCTAGGGTTACTACTAACCTGTTAAATGTTTATGGACTATCTGTCCAATTTCATAGTTTCCATGGGATCACTAAGAACTTATTGGTAACTCCAATATCTTTTTTGTTATCCTAGTTTTCATGGGCTAACTAGGAACCTATTGACTAACAGTCAATATCTTAATCCGGATATAGTTTTCATGGGCTAACCATAAACCTATTAGCCCCTGCCAGTATCAAATCATAGTTTTCATGGGCTGACTATAAACCAATTGACCCCTGCCAATATCTTTTTCTAAACACAGTTTTCATAGGCTTATTGTGAACCTATTGGCCCCTGCCAATATCTTTAGTCAAGATTTTAGCATTTCTTAAGTTATATTCACTACTAGGTCAACCTAGCCGGTTATTCTGCCCTTCCCCATTAGTACCATTATGGGTTCATAAAAATGTGAATAAATATATGAAGAAGCAATCACAGCAATATAATTATACCAACATCAGTGGTTAAAATATCCCTGAAATCATTTCATATGAAACTTCGTTAATCACTTTAACCTATTAATCAAGGAAAGCTTCTTCCAAAACTTCATTTCAAAAACCTTTATTTATGCCAAGTTTTTCCTTTAAAATGAGATTGGGTTGTTTGTTTTGAAAACCTTAAAACATCTCTTTGGAACCTTTGGATAACGTCCTTCGAAAGCAAAGACAACTCCTTTTCAAAACACTATGAATATCCCTTTCGAAGACCTTGTTCAATAATCTCTTTCGAAACCAAATATACCTTTCGAGGGTATCAAAACGTTATTTATAACATAGAAACAAATGAAAATACCCCATTCGAAAGTACTGGGTTTACTCTTTAAAAACATCTTTTTGGGTCATAGTGGTTATATACGAAAGTATCTCTTTCGAAACCCTTATAAAATTGTTTGGGGAAAAGTTGGTGGTATCGGAACCACCTATTCAAAAGCTCAAAACCTTTAAGTTAAAACTTCGAAGGGTAGCGTCGAAACCCCATTTCGACCCCATTTCCTTCGGAACCCTCAACCTCTTTCGAAAGCATTTAGGAAGTGGCTTAGCTTAGGTTAAAACAGAGATAACTCTTCGAAAGCATTGAAGGCTTCAAAACACTCGGAAGGGAAAATAGTGGCTAGGTTTCGACTTGGTTGAAACCATTATTTTCGAAAGCACTTATTCACAAACAAAAGGAACCCATTCTAAAGCTAATACTTTAAACATAATACGGTAACATTCTTCGAAAGCTATTTTTAGACTCCTTTCGAAAACATACATTTCGATTGGGCTGAAAGCTCTAAGCAAAAAAAGCAAATACATAACTTTTAAAAACTAAACACAGTTTCAACCCCATCGGAAGCATTACTTTCGACACCATGGCTTCCACCTTTCCTCCAGTCCATTACGTACAATCTAAGTGATACCTTGTGCATTAGTTTCGACTAGGTGGGTTTCGGTAGGGTTGGTTCTGACTGAGTCAAGGCGAAAGCATTGGGTCGAAGGCCACTTCCAAAAGAGGCGGAACCAACTTTTTATTTAAAAGGTTGAGTTATTGCTAAATTTAGTAAATGCTTTATAACTAACCTGCCTATTTGTAAACACCTGATTGGTTGCTTTAAAACTTTTCAAATATTTTATAAAATTCCTGTTGCATTTATCAAATCTAAATCAAAGGAAAATTAACGTTTAAGCCCTTCCATTAAGCAAAACCAACATTGCAAATAAGTCCTTCTTTTAAAATAATTTATTTTCCATAGAAAATCAATTAGGAAAAATCCTCAAAAATCATAGAAATTCAATTTCATCATGTTATCTAACAGATTAAAATTTCAGACCTAATTTCTTCCTGAAATAATCGAAATTAATTTTAAACCCAATAATATCATATTTTCCTTTAGAAATTCATAGTAAATTTTCCATAACTTGGAAAATTACAAAAATTGATACCCATCTCCAAAATCATGTTTTACTTAACATATAATTTTCCTATGGTATTTTAATATCAATAACAATCGGTTTTGCCCTAAAACCGTGCAAATTCATATGTAAATGAATTGGTTTAAATCAAACACATAATAATTCAAGCATATCATCATCAAACATATCATAAAAACGAATTTAATCATAAATATGAAAACATATGATAATAAAAACAAAATAGAGATGGAATGAATTATTATTCACCTTAGATATGATAAGGAATTTGAGATTTGTTGTTGATTAATCCTTCCTAGCTTTGATCATTAGCTTTAGATTGAATTTTCCTCTTTTACTCCTTGTTAATGGCCGGCTCTTTTTACGGTTTTAGATTTGCGTTTTGATTATGAGAAATAAAATGTACGTGAATGGGCAATTGAAAGTGTATAGCCGTGAGTAATAATAGTGCGGCTATTTACTAATATCCCCATGTTTAATTTAAATACATAAAATCCAATTTAAATCCATTTAATTAAGGGGCATTTCACCATAAGGACAAACAATGTAGTCCAATTAGTTTCTAGGACACACATTCAAAGAAATTACTTTCAAGGCCAAAGTCAGCAGAATAATTACTTTCAAGGACAAAGTCAGCAGTCTAATTACTTTCAAGGACATAATTTTATAGGTTTTTATGCCCTAGAAACTAATTATTTTACGTTTTTTCCTTGAAAGTAATTATTTCTGTTGTGTGTCCTAGAAACTAATTCCACTTGCTTAAGAGGCCCTTGTGGCTAATTTCCACTTTAATTAATTACTTAAGCACGACCTTCTTATAGTTTTATTCAAATCTCAATCCTCTTGTCATTATTATTCTATTTAATTTATCTAATTAAATTTTTTGAATAATGTTATAAAAAATTAGGGATGTTACAGGCTCCTTTCTTAAAGAATGTCGTCCTCGAAATTCAGTAAGGACAAAATACTAAACATAGTTATCTTATATAACAATTCCTAACAAACATACTAGACTATCTGACTAGTAACTATCTATATAAATCTAATATACACATACCCTTAAAGTAGACCAGGATAAGTTTCTGTAATCTTGTCTTCTGTCTTCCAAGTACAGTCCTTCTCGTTGTCGCTCCATTGATATTTCACCAACTTGACTATCTTGTTCCTCGATCTTTTCTCATCCCTCGCTACCACCCAAACTGGGTGTCTAACAAAATTCAAATTAGGCTCCACTACCAAGTCTCCAACGCTGTCGGAGGGGTAGTAGTCTCTGGATCATGCTCATACTTACGAAGATGAGACACATGAAATAATTATGGACACCTGCCATATTGCTCGGTAACTCTACTCTGTATGCGAGCTTTCCAATCCTCTCTATAATCTGGAATGGTCCATCATATCTAGGGGCTAACTTCCCTGACTTTCCAAATCGCACTACACCTTTAATCGGTGACACCTTAATAAAAACCTTATCTCCAACTGAGAACTCTAGGTCTTTACGCCTCTTGTCTGTGTAACTCTTCTGTCTGGACTGAGTTTCCTTCATCCTTTTCCAGATCAACTCAATCTTCTCTGATGCCTCCCTAACCAAATCTAGGCCTAAGACTAATCTGTCTCCAGTTTCCAACTAATATGCTGGTGATTTGCATGGCCTTCCATACAAAGCTTCAAAAGGCGCCATTCCAATACTAGTCTGGTAATAATTATTATAGGAAAACTCAACCAAGTGTAGGTGATCCTCCCAAGATCCACCAAAGTCCAATACACAAGCTCTCAATAAATTCTCGAGTACCTTATTGACTCTCTCTGTCTGCCCATCTGTCTGAGGGTGATATGTAGTACTCATATTAAGCTTGGTACCCAATACCTCCTATAGACTCTTCCAGAATCCACTAGTGAACAAAGTATCTCTATCACTGACTATACTACTAGGAACTCCATGAAGCCTTACTATGTTCTTTATGAACAACTTAGCTAAAACAGTTGCCGTCCTAGTTGACTTAACGGAAATGAAATGGGCACTTTTGGTAAACCTGTCCGCTATAACCCATATACTTTCATTACCTCTATTTGACCTTGGCAACTCATCTATAAATCCATGGATATCGAATCCAATTTCCATACTGGAATCTCTAAAGGTTGAAGCAACCCACTCAGCTTTTGATGTTCAGCTTTCACTTGTTGATAGTTCGCACGTTGTCTAACCCACAAGCCAACATCCTTCTTCATACCTTCCCAATAGAAGCTCCTCTTCATATCTTGATACATCTTGGTTCCTCCAGGATGAATCGTAAACTTGGACCGATGACATTCTCCAAGAACTTCTTTCCTCAAGTCCTCCACATTTAGAACACACAACCGTCCCTTCTTTCTCAACCACCCTCTTTGGTCAAGACTAAATTCCTTTAGATCATCGATCTCTGTTCCAACTTCAAGTCTATTAATCCTCTCAGCCAATACTGGATCCTCTTTCTGCTTAGAGGCAATCCTCTCGATCAGCACTGGTCGAACTTCTAAACTGGACAACATGGCAGCACTCTGACTAGAACTAGCAATCGATCTTAACTGTACACCACAACTGGCCAAAGCTTCCAAGTCCCTCCATTCTGCCAACATAGCTAACACCACATTCTGATGTCTTTTTCTAAGAGCATCCGCTACTTTATTACCTTTCCTTGGTGTGTAATCTATACCAAAATCATAAGCAGCCAAAAACTCCAGCCACCTCTACTGTCTCATATTCGACTCCTTCTGAGAGAATAAATACTGTAAAGACTTATGATCGGTATAAAGCTCAAACCTCTCCCCTATGAGATAATGTCTCCAAATCTTCAGTGCAAAGATCACCGTAACCAACTCCAAATCATGAGTAGGATATCTTACTTCGTGCGGTCTAAGCTGTCATGATGCGTAGGTAATAACTTTACCCTTTTGCATCAATACTGCTCCCAATCCAGTTCTGCATGCATCATTATACACCACCAACCCTTGGTTTCCATCTGGAACTACTAAAACTGGTGCATTGGTCAACAATTGGTTTAACTTAAGGAATGCTTTCTCACATTTGTCGGACCAAACAAACTTCACCTCCTTCCTGGTTAGCTTAGTCAAAGTTGTTGCTATCCACGAGAAATCCTTAATGAATCTCCAGTAGTAGCCAGCAAGTCCAAGAAAACTTCTAATCTCAGTCACTATCACTTGTCTCTTCCAATTATTCACAGCTTTGATCTTATCTGGATCAACTGACAAGCCTTTCTCTAAAACCACATGACCAAGAAACTAACCTCTTTCTTTCAAAAATGTAATTCGGTAAACTTTGCCTTCAGCTAATTCTGCGTCGGCGTCTCCAGCACCACTCTAAGATGATCCACATGCTCTCTTTCATATTTAGAGCATACTAAAATGTCATCTATAAACACTAGCTCAAACCTATCCAAGTACTCTCAGAAAACTTGATTCATCAAATCCACGAAGAAAGCGGATGCATTCGTTAATCCAAACAACGTCACTAACCACTCAAACAAACCATACCTAGTCCGAAATGCTATCAAAGGCCTACTGTCCTCTGTCACTCTTAACTGATGGAAACCTGTCACCAAGTCCAACTGGGAAAACACTCTGGCTCCACTCAATTGATCAAACAGATCGCCTATTCTTGGCAAGTGATACTTATTCTTGATCGTCTTTTCATTCAACTTACGATAGTCGATACACATTCTCAACGACTCATCTGCTTTCTTCATGAAAACCGCGGCTGCTCCCCAAGGCGAACTGCTTGATCTAATAAAATTCCTACCTTCAAGATCCACTGGCTGCACCTTCAATTCCTTCATCTCAGTCAGTGTCATCCTACTAGGTGGTCTACTCACAGGTTCAGCTCCGGGCAAGATCTATATGAAACTCAACTGCTCGTTTCAGTGGTAGTCCTGAGACAGGCTCAAAACATCTGCAAACTCTCTTGCTACCCGAACCTGACTTAACTTATCTCCTATCTCCTTAGCACTAAGCAAAGTACTAACATTCCAGTCAGAATTTTCCACTGGAAATATTACTCGGTTATGATTAACAGGATGTCTCGGTGATATCTCCTTATCCTGGCAAAATATTCTAGCCTCATACCTACCCAATCAATCCATACCCAAAATGGTTCCAAAATCAACGAAATCAATAACATACAAGCTGCATGCAAACTTATGACCTAACAAGTCAAGTTCTAACCATCACATCTCAACCCTAGAGTTGCATACCCTCCCATTGGATTCACAACCCTTAAGGAAGTAACAAGGTAGGTGGGTTCTAAGCATAATCTATCAACTAAACACTGAGATATAAATGAATGTAACGCACTAGTATCAAAATGTACCCTAACTGGTATATTCTGAATCAAAAACGTACCTTCCATCACAGTCTTCCCTTTATCTGCCGCAGTAGGCTTAGCTGGTCCAATAGCAAAAAACTTTCCCTTATCAGCCCTGATTGGCTCTGGACACTGATTCTTATAATGCCCAACTTGATCACAGTTGAAGCACTTCACATTCTTCTTAGCTGCAGCTTTCTTCCCATTACCCGATCGACATTCATTCGCATAATGACCCTTCTTGTCACACTTATAGCAAACTAACTCCGCCTTTGCCTTCTTGGCAGTATCTCCCTTCTGGGCTTCCTTCTTCTTGAAGAACTTCCTCTTCTTCCCCTGAGACCCTGAACTTCTGTTGGCTTCTCACTAACACAATTAGAAAGCATCTCCTCATGTGGAATGGCCATCTCCACAACTAAATTACTAGGATCGCGAAGATTTGGCAGGGTCGCCCTAGCAATCTCGGGCCTCAGTCCCCTAATGAACTTCTCATTCCCTTTGATGTCAGTGTCTATAATATTATGTCCATACTGGGACAACTCCTTAAACTTAGTGGCATACTCAACAACCGACATCTCTCTCTGCTCCAGATTTATAAACTTCCTCATCAGTTCTGACTTAGCAAACTCAGACACAAACTTCTGCTCAAATCTTCTTCTAAAATCCGCCCAAGTCAACTGCTCCTCCGAAACTCCAGTAGTAACACTATTCCACCAATGAAGCGCTGACCCTTGTAACTGCCTAGAGGCCAACCTTCTCTTTGGTCCGTCATCTAAACCCAAATGAGCAAATATACGCTCACAGTGCATTAGCCAATTCCCTACCTCAATAGCATCCTCCGTCCCCATGAATGGCTTCCCACCCAAACTGGTGTAGTCCATACTCAGCTTAGCATAATTATTCCTACCTGGAGCTACAGGATTGGCTCCTCCAACATTTCCAGCCACTCCAGCAGCAACTCCTGCTTGCATCATATTGATGAAAAACTTATACATCGCCCCCATATCTACTGGTGGATTTCCATCACCGACATTGGCATCGGCATTTTGGTTATTAGCATTAGCCGGTCGACCCGGGTTCCTCTTGGTCGTGGGTCGAGCATTTCCATTAGTAATGGTGCTTCCTCCACCTTGATGTCCTCTTCCGCTTCCTGCTTCCATATCTCCTTTCTCGTAAATCTACATACGAGCCATAGTAAGATACAGAAGAACAGTCTAAGAGAGCAGGGAATACGTACTTATATATATATTACTATACATCAAATACAAGTACGTTACTATAACGTTAACCCAAACCACAATCTTGTTATCTAATACATTGGATTATGTTTGAAAAATCTTTTAGGTTTAAGTTTCTTTTATAATTTCATAAACCTATGCTCCGATACCAACTTGTAACATGCTCCTACTTGGAGGCCCAAAACTAATGACTATATATGCTGCAGTCATCCATAGTTATTAATCCTCGGCGATCCAATACGGCAATGTTAGATAAATTGATACACAGAAACACATGAATATGGAAAATATTTCAAACAACAAACAAAGTCTGTTGAGTGCGTCTCCACCCCCACCGAACCAGGAGAAACAATAGCGCTACCGGACCAAATGCCTCCCAGATGCTACCGAACGAGACCTAGCTACACTCCCTGCCGAACCAACTACAATCAATCCCTGCCGAACCAACCTCCACCGGTCCAAGGCCTCACCGGACCAGCCTTCGCCGAATCAAACACAAACCTCTCCCCCACTGCCTGCCGAACCAACCTCTGCCGGTCCACCCACCACCGAATCAACCTACTCCACCTACCATCGAACCAACTCGCTTCCCAACGTACTACCGGACCAAGGCGTACCGGATCAACGCTGCCAGGCCAGATTGTATCAACCCTGGCCCACCAGCAGCGATATACATCCAAGACCTCTACCCCCAGCCTCACTCTATAAATAGAGGGGCAGGGATACAACAATGGGGGACAAGTTTGGAGAGCTCAAGCACGGACAGAACTTTCAAACAACTTTCAGATACTTGTATCAAAGCTTTGTACTTGTAATCTGAACAAGAAAGGAGAAATAATATATAAAGTGGACGTAGGCACATTCTGGCTGAACCACTATAAATCTGCGTGTCTTTTACAGTTTAGCCCCTGCTTTTCATATATTTGCATAAATCACCCAAATCACTAAGAACAACATAAAATCAATTAAATCATACGACTTTGAGGTGTTTGTCCATTTTTTGTGCAAACATTTTTGGTGCTTTCACTGAGAACTATAAGCTCGAAGTTTCAGCTTCTTCCACTTAACCTTCTTCCTAACAGCATCGTTCATCGCTTGGAAAACATGCCTCCCAAGCAGAAGAAAGATGTTAACAAAGGAAAAAACATCGCAACCAGTAGTCTTCCAGATCCAGTGGTCACAGATCAAGTAAATCGTCCCCCTCCAGCAGCAGTACCAAATGAGGGTTAGGCAAATCCGACCACTCCTGCCGCAGAACAGCCTATAGCAATTACTAGGGCAGATCTAGACAGGGTTGTGGCTGAAGTAACTAACCGCTTCACGTCCCAGCAGGAAGCCTTGGTGGACCATCTCATGTCACGCTTAAGGGATGCTGAAGAGTCCAACCGCAACACTGAATCATGGGGTGAGTCCCAATCTGGAGGATCTCAGAGACAACAAAGATCTTCCTTCTTCAAAGGAGCTAATGGCAGTAGCAGCCATGGTAGGAGCCGAGATCGAGCACAGCCCGAAGTTAGGCCTGAGGAAACGCTTGGAACTGAACCCAACGGGGGAGGCACCGGGCGGAGGTCAACTGTAGCTGAGCCGGTTGTACTGCCTAACCACGGAAACGCCAATGAACGGGGCCGAGCTAGAGTCCAGCCCGAAGTTGGACCCAAGGAAGTGCTTAGATCAGAACCCAGCAGGGGAAGATCAAGGCAAGGGCCAACTGTAGCTGACCCTAGCATGCTCCCAAAAGACCAAAGGCAGCCATTGGAAAATATGAGGAATGATAGACGATACCATCCCTATAGGTCATCTGGACGGAATCAATCCCACAGAACAGAACCGAACTCGTTTCTATCTGCTCCAAATTCTGATGAAAGGATGGCATGCTTGTTCAGAGAGTGCGTCCAACGGGATCAAAGAGATCGAGGGATAGGCGCTAGGGTAACTAGCCCTTTCGCCTGCAATATCAAAATTGCTATCACCCCCCGAGAATGGAAGATGCCAACAATGGAACCTTACAAAGGAACCTCCGACCCCGTTGTACACTTACAGAGATACACACAGCATATGCTCATGAGTGGAGCAACAGAGGGAGTACTATGCAAATGCTTTCCACTATTCTTAGCAGATCTAGCTACCTCCTGGTTCTGCCATCTACCCCAAGGATCCATCAGCCCGTGGGAGATGTTGAAAGAAAAGTTTATCAGCCAGTTCCGCATTTATGTGGAACAACCCAAGGACGCTTATTCCTTATCCAATATCAAACAGAAACCTGGAGAGAAGCTGCAGCAATATTTAACCCGATTCAATGCCGCAGCGGCCGTAGTCCAGGATGCCGATGAGAAGCTTGTCTTAATGGCCCTCTGTAGTGGTGTGCATCCAGATACTAAATTCGCTAGAAGACTAACAAAAGAAAAACTAGCTACTTTACCCGATTTCTTCCATGAAGCCAGGAAATATATGAGGCTTGAAGATGCTGCCACTGAGGGGCAGTCAGGGCAACAAAATAAGGCAACTCACAACAACGCGCCCGCTGTAGCGAAGGACGTTCGAAGAAATGATTCTAGAGACAATGCTGGGGGCAAGAAGGGAGAAAAGCGCCTATATCGGCCAGGACCGAGATTCGATACTTACACTCCTTTGAATGAAATCGTCGAAAACATATTCCTTGCCACCCAAGGCGAAGTTAGATACAAACGCCCACCGTACAAGAAGGAATCAGATAACGCATAGAAGTTTGGAAAGTTCTGCCGCTTCCACGAATCTCATGGGCATGATACCAATGAATGCCATCATCTCCGGGATTTGATTGAAGAACACATCAGAAGGAAGAAACTGGAACGCTATGTAAAAGGTCAGGACAGGACTCCAGCTCCTGCCGATGAGAACCCAAGGCTGCCCTCACCAGAGATAGGCAGAGGAAACCGCAACACTAGCGGCTCCAGTCAAGAGAAGATAGTGGTCCATACCATCTCGGGAGGACCGCACATCGCCGACAGAAGCTGGGCAGAGATGGAAAGATATGAAAAGTCACTTAGAAACGATGAAGACTGTGTTAATTCTGTTATAGAAGAGCGCCACCCGAAGCGGAAAGAGAGTGATGACATCACATTCGGTAGGCATGACCTAGAAGGAAGGCAATACCCTCACATGGATCCCATGGTTATCTCTGCTCGGCTCGGTCCAGCTGAAGTTTTCCGAATTCTAGTAGACACTCGAAGCTCAGTAAATGTCCTATTCAAGCATGCGTTCGACAGAATGAAACTATCAATGAAGGATGTTTCTCCCTGAAATAAACCACTACACGGTTTCACTAGAGATGCGAAGATGCCCCTCGGGCAACTAGACCTCTTTGTTGAAATCGGAAGTCATCCTCGCTCCGTTGTGCGGAAACAGACATTTGTGCTGATAGAAAACCACTCGTCCTACAACGCTTTCTTGGGAAGGCCAGCCCTGTCTGACTTCCAAATTGTCCTGGTCCCATGGTGTATAAAGATGAAATTTCCAACGGACAATGGAGTAGGGGAAGTAGAGGGAGACCAGGACGTTGCTCGAGACTGCTATGTAACTGAACTTCGCAACAACCACAAGAAGGATAAAGGGAAGAGTGTAGAGGTTGCCCTCTGCACAAAAAGTTTGGAAGCATATCAACTAAAGAAAGCCCCTCCTCTTCGATATACCAACGATCCCTTCAATGAATTAGACCCCAAGGACAGGGAGGAGGAGGCCACCGCCGAGCCTGCAGAGGCTATGGAATTTGTATCCATAGACAAACATGACTCGAGTAGACTATTGAAAATCGGGTCCCAACTAAAAGCGGAGTTGAAGGAACAACTCATTGACTTTCTCCACCACAACTTGGATGTATTTGCATGGTCACATGCTGACATGACCGGAATCTCCCCTGACATAGCATGTCACGTACTAAACATTGATCCCACCAAGACGCCCGTAAAACAAAGAAAGAGAAGCATGGGGGCAGGACGGTCAGCAGCCCTCGATGAAGAAGTAAAGAATCTACTTGCCAATGACTTCATACGAGAAGCCGTCTACCCAGAGTGGATCGCCAACCCGGTGCTGGTAAAGAAGGCTAATGGGTAGTGGCGAACATGCATTGACTTCTCCAACTTAAACGACGCCTGGCCGAAGGATTGCTTCCCACTTCCCCGAATCGATCAACTTGTAGATAGCACAGCCGGGCACGAACTCTTATCCTTTATGGACGCATACTCAGGATATAACCAAATTCCTATGCATGCTCCCGATCAAGACCACACTAGTTTCATCACTGACCGGGGTTTGTACTGCTACAAAGTAATGCCTTTCGGACTTAAAAACGCAGAAGCCACCTACCAGCACCTCGTCAACAAGATGTTTGCAGGGCTAATAGGACAAACTATGGAAGTATATGTGGATGACATGCTGGTAAAGTCAAGGAAAGCCGACGATCACGTAAGCCACCTGGGCGAGATGTTTCAAGTACTTCGCCAGTATGGAATGAAACTTAATCCTCTAAAATGCTCCTTCGGAGTATCGTCAGGAAAGTTCTTGGGATTCATCGTCCATGCCAGAGGGATTGAAGCAAACCTTGAACAAGTCCGAGCTCTAAAAGATATCAAGATACCTTCCACTCGAAAGGAAATGCAAAGCCTGAATGGGAAAGTGGCCGCCCTAAGCCGATTCATCTCGAAAGCAACGGACAAGTGCGTCCCCTTCTTCGAAGCTCTAAAGAAAGACAAAGGAAAGTTCGAATGGACTGACGAATGCTTAACCGCTTTCCTTAACTTAATCGAACACCTCCAGAAACCGCCGGTACTCTCGACTCCAAGCGAAGGCGAAGAGTTATACCTATACCTTGCTGTGTCATCTCACGCCCTAAGCGCTGCTTTGGTAAGAGAAGACAACCGCACGCAGCGGCCAGTATATTTTGTAAGTAAGAGGTTGACGGGGGCAGAAGTCAGATATCCTAAACTTGAGAAGCTAGCATACTGTTTACTAATCACATCACGGAAACTGCGTCAATCCTTCTAGTCCCATTCCATCAAAGTTCTGACCGATCAACCACTAAGGCATGTACTCCATCGTCCCGACACTTCTGGGCGACTACTTAAATGGTGCATTGAACTAAGTCAGTATGATATCTCCTATCACCCTTGCACCGCCATCAAGGGACAATCCATGGCCGATTTCATTGCAGAATTCACTACCAACGAAGGTAAGGAGCAATCGGAAATAGCAGAAGACATCAAGTGGAATCTCTTCGTGGATGGTGCGTCAAACGAACAAGGCTTGGGGGCAGGTGTGGTAATAATCACTCCTAGGGGAAATAAGCTGCACTATGCTATAAGGTTGGAGTTCGCTGCCACTAACAACGATGCAGAGTATGAAGCAGTGATAGCTGGATTAGAACTTGCCTTAGAAATCGGAGCCAATTCTTTGTGTCTTCATAGCGATTCTCAACTTATTGTTAATCAAATACTAGGAGAATTCCAGGCTCGAGAAGAACGACTCATAGCATATTTAAAGAAGACCAAGTTACTTCTCAGTCGATTGGACCACTACTTAGTCAAACACATCCCTCGGGAAGGGAATCGAGAGGCCGACGAATTGGCGAAGCCAGCAAGCGTGAGAGACGGCGCTACTTCCGGAGCAGTAGCCATCTCAAAGCAACTGACCCCAAGTTTTGAGCAAGTGAATCTGATAGCTGCAACCGAAGAAGCAACTTGGATGACTCCCATCCGAGACTACTTGCTAAGTGGCACACTGCCCAACGGGCGTAACGAAGTCAAGAAAATCTTGAGGAAAGCTTCCCGCTACACAATACAAGAAGACACCCTCTATCGGCGCGGATTCTCTAACCCCTTATTAAGGTGTGTCGCTGGAAGGGAAGCCAAGGAAATCTTATCCAACATTCATCAAGGAAGCTGCGGAGATCACACCGGAGGGCAAACTTTAGCAAAAAAGATACTCTGATATGGATATTTCTGGCCCACCTTAAGCAAGGACGCCTTAGATTTCGTCAGAAAATGTGACAGATGCCAGAAGTTTGCTAAGATTCCGCGGCTACCAACAACTGAGATTACTCAAATGACCAGCCCTTGGCCCTTTGCAGTATGGGGAATTGACTTAATCGGCGAACTGCCAATGGGCCGAGGTGGGGCCAAATATGCTATAGTGGCAGTCGACTATTTCACCAAATGGGTGGAAGCAGAACCCCTGAATAAAGTATCTTCAGCAAAAGTTATTAACTTCTTGATCAAAAATGTTCTGTGTAGGTACGGAGTCCCATTCAAAATCATATCAGACAATGGACTTCAGTTTGACAGCGAGGAATTCGCCAACTGGTACCAAGAGCACGGAATTCACAAAAGCTTCTCATCCGTAGCGTATCCCCAGGCCAACGGACAAGTCGAAGCCGTCAACAAAATTCTGAAAACTCTAATAAAAAAGAAGCTCGAAAATTCAAAGGGCGCTTGGGTGGATGAACTCCCTACGGCACTGTGGGCCTATCGTACATCTTTCAGAACATCAACAGGGCATACTCCTTTCTCTTTGGCATACGGATCGGAGGCTATGCTCCCAGTTGAAACCATCGTGCCTTCCCACCGTAGGATCCACTATAACCCAGAAGAAAACGAAGAACTCCTTCACATGTCTTTGGATCTAATTGAGGAGAAAAGAAATGATGCAGTCCTCAAAGCAGCAGCCCACAAGCAAAAAGTGGAAGCACAATACAACTCCAAAGTCAAGCATCGTACCTTACAAGAAGGGGATCTTGTCCTCAAGCGAATCTTCCCGCGCCCCGGAGCACTAGATCCAATCTGGGATGGACCATATGTAATTCATAAAGATCTCCATAACGGAGCTTATATTTTGTCAACAGTGGACGGAGAGGTGTTCCAGAGGGCATGGAACATCCAACACCTCTGTCGATACTTTTCTTAACTTGTACTGCCCATATGAAGTGAATTAACAAAGAGAATCAGTGGACGTAGGCATTTTCGTGCCGAACCACTTTAAAAAACCTTGTCTCTTTTTTAACTTGTTCCTTTATATCTTGGCTGCTTGTTAACTTTATCCTTTTCTGATGAACGAAATCCTGTGCATATAGCATTTACATTCAAGGCACTCCACAGCGCAACTTCACCTGGACAAGACCTAACAGGTACCATGCGAATCTATGCCCTCGCCAATGAGACACTTTCGCTCTGGCATCCCTCTGCTGCGGGTTAACTCATTGCTCGCGACGGCCCTTAAAGCCAACTGTAATGAGCTGATTATAAGCCACCGAGAAGGCCGACTATAGCCGAGGCAGCTCATTACGGCGTTCGGCTCGCCGGCAACTGTGAACCGACTATAAGCCCCAACATAAGGTGTGGCCAGCCAGGGGCAGTTCACGGTTGACGATCGGCACCCACGCTAGCCGGCCACAGTAAATCGAATAATACCCATGATTACGGGCCATAATGGCCCGGGTAGTTACTGTGCGCGATCTCGGCTCCGATGTGTCTTAAGTGCGGCTGCAGTAAAAAAGAATTAACTCCCCGCGGAGGCGTAAGATGGGTGACAAATGTCTCCAAGACCCACTGCTAGAAAAGTGACTACAAAGCCCATTTGCCATGAACTTAAGCACATCGAAGGCCTTCCGTGATTGAAAGTTTTACTATTTCACATATTTCAATTTTATTTAAGAAACTTTTCTCCTATCCTCTGTAACAATCCTTGAAGTACAGGACACGGAACAAGAGACATTCGCTAATGGAAGCGGATACTCACAGCAAGATACTGGACCGCATTCCATACTCGGTCACACAAGACATTCAAAGCTGCCATCTACAAGCAAAATATAAAGGGCGGTATTTTCTTTCTTTCATGTGTAAACACGTGACTATAATCTATTCACACCTTACGCTAACATTGCAAGTCATGAAATTATGTTTTAAATAAGAACTTGACGTCAAACGCAATTTAATTACAAGAATAGGCATGGTTATATTTCTCATACAACATGTCAAAATAGCAAAAACATTCAAAAGACGATAGAATCAGCTTAAGTTAAAAATTACACGTCAAGAATAGTGTTGTTTATTACAAGTAGCATAATTACAACCTAAGAGTTACGTTACTGTTTTGAGACTAACATATACAACAATGTCAAGTCCACAAAAAGATATCCAGGTCGAATCAAGGAGCCGGCTGCGTTGGAGTCTTACCCTTGTCCTATTGCCCACCTGTCCGGTCAGAGAAAGAATTCATTAGTGATAAGCAACCAAGTTAACAGAAAGACTAGAAAGGAAGACTTACCAACATCTGCTCCTTGATCATCTTGATCATCATCCTCTACTTGCACACCTGCCTCCTAAGCTGCAAGCAACCGCATGCCCTCCTTCACCGCCACCTTCTCCTCCTTGGTAAACTGGGCGGTAACCACATCCATCCTGAAGGCCACACCACCCTCCTTATCCGCCTCAGCCTTGGCCTCCTCTAGAGCCCTGAGATAGATCCTAGCCATATCCCGGGGGTAATCATCCATCCAGGACAGGTTACCCTGCCTCCAAGTACAGAAGTACATATCCTGGAGCATCCCATCCATCATCCCCTCGTTCTCTTCAAACTCCCTCATTCGGACCTCAGAATCCCGCAGCTTTGCAACAACAGCATCCCTCTCCGATCGATACCGTAAACGGTCAGCCTGAAGGGACCTCCTCATCGCCTCCATCTCCTCCTTCGACTTGGCCTGAGCAAGCTCCGTGGCCTCAAGTCTCCCCGATAGTTCCTCTACTCACTCGAGATCCGCTTGCCGAACCTCATCCACCGTGGCAATGGCCATGTCAATCCGCTCCATACAGACGGCCTCCATCCTCCGCAACTCCACCCTATTGGCCTCTTCAATAGTCTTCCTCAATTGTCTAGATGCGGCCTCATGCTGGGAGATTTGGATGGCTTGGTCGGCGAGTTGTTTAGCCTGGTCGGAAACCATCAACCGTAGCCGAATGTTGGCGCTTCCTATCTCTTCCTCAACCTTGACCAGTCGGGCGTGGTGCCCCATCAATTTCCTGGTCTCCTCAGCAACCCGGTCGATATTTGCCTTAGCCTCATCCCCCAGAGTTACGACCCGGGTAGTAAGCAGATCAAGGTCCAGGGACTTAGCTTCGTCAAGCACCCGTACCATAGTATTGCGAGGGAGAAGATGCTCACCAGTAACCTCATCGAAGGAGATGTCATGAGTGGCCGGGTCCAGGTCAGGGTGACCCGCAAACGGGTTACGAACCAAGCCAGGGTGATCTATCGGGGTGAAGGTTGGATTCTCAGACGGATGTGGGGAAGGTATAAGCTCGGGGTCCTCCTCCTCAATATCATGGATAGGCTGGAGTGGGGCCGGAGGACCAGGAAGAGATCCAAACATAGATCGGCTCCTCTTCCTCTTCTGTATATCTTCTTCGATAACTCCAAGAAGAGGACGATAGCCGACTACGTCTCCAGGGCGGTCAGTAGGAGTTTTCGGCTTGGCAGAAGCTTTGAGGAGTCTGTATTGTTCAAGCCTATGCCGAAGATCTGAGGTCTTGGCCGTTTTGCCCGCTCCTGGAATAAAAATCAAGCGTCACCAGCATGCATTGAGCCATCATTCGAGAATTAAAAAGAATAGAGAGAAATTCACCTTGAACCGCAGAAGTTGCCTCAGTAGAAGCGCTCCCGGAAGATAAATCGGCGCCGGTCCCAACTTTATCAGCTTTCTTGGACTTCTCCGTTTCCTCCAAACCTTCGAAGGCTTGACGGAAAGCGTCATCCGTCCACTCTTGCATCTCGCCTACTTGCCCAGAAGACAAAGCCCCGGTACCATCACCACCCTGTCTTTTGCCACCGTCATCGCCGTGACGAGCACCGTCACCTTCTCCACCGCTTCCACTCTCCGCCTCACCTCCTTCATCCTCGCCTTTTTCCCCCTCCACTTTATCCTCCTCCTGAACATCTGGATGTGTGCTAGGAGAGGGTCCATCAGACTTCCTGAGTTTCTTCTCCCCGACGATTGGGTGCACCGGGAAGGGTCTCCTTTTGCCGCTCTTCGCCGTGGCCCCTCCTGTGGCTTTGGCAGCCCTCTCCTCCGACGTGTCTCTCTGCTTGACCACAGACTGATGTGGTAGGATCAGGTTCTGCCCTAGAAGTGTAGCATTCCTAATCAAATAAGAGGCCGACCTATCCCTTCCTGTGATGGCTTCTATTTCCGCAGCCACCTGAACCGGGCGGTCACTCTCTACGACCGCAAAGCCACCTGTCGCTAGGAAGAAACAAAAACACATAAGAAGAGGTATTGCAGTCAGAACGGAAATTATAAATAAGCCCAGGACTTACAGTCAGAAGTGAAGCGACAGATGGAAACGGAGTCATCCTTGATAAAAAGCCATTCCTTCTTAAACATGCTGAACTTCGAGTATAAGTCCAGGACCGGCTTGAAAGATACGGCTGACTTCAAGCTGATGTATGGAGATCCCTTCTTATAGCCCCTCAAGTTGTACAAATACCGGATCTCTCGGTTGAAAGGAGGACGCCCGTATCTCCTCTGGAAGATGACAAAAAGGCTCACCAGAATGGCATAGGAGTTAGGCTGAAGCTGAAGTGGAGCCACCTTCAGGTATGTGATGAAGCTGACTATCCAGGCATTAAGAGGCGGGATGGCACCACACATACAGTGATACCTGTTGTAAGCAAAGTAGCCTTCAGGGGGGTCATACGGCATCACTCCTTCCCCCGGCAACAGCATACGCGCTCTGTCAATCCCGAAAGAGCGAGAAATGACATCAAGCTGCTCGTCTTTGAGGGAGATAGGGAAGCAATCAGGAGGTGAGTTCAGAAGCTCTTTAGGACCGTACCCGTCCACTATCGATCTCGGGGTGGGCCCATGTCGTTCTGGATTCGGCTGAACTGGGGGCACGATGGGAGATTCTCTTCTGTCCGTAGATCTTTTCTTTTCTGATCGGGTTTCCACTTTGTGAGACATTATCTGCAACACGAAAAAGCACGTTGTTAGAACAAAGGATGTAGAGATATAAACAAGCAAGTGCGTACAATTTATAATTTCATTTGTAATTCGAAACATAAAAGGTTCAAGGTTCATTCGGCATTCAAACTCCAGGACTCGTTCGGTAGTTCGAGTCATAAAAACTCATCCGGCAGTTCAAACCACGAAAGTTCGTTCGGCACTCATGCCTCACAAACTCATTCGGCAGTTCGAGGCACGTAAGGTCATTCGGCGATCACCTGGTTCGGTAGACAAAGGTGATTCGGCAAATGAATGATTCGGTAGGATTCGACAGTTGGTTCGGCAATCTGGTTCGGCTATCTCGTTTGGCAAGAAATCGCTGAGGCATATGTCCCATACTTATAGGAGAGCGCGGGAAGACCGGACCAAAACGATTCGGCACTTAGAACCGAGTGCGACTATTCAGTCTGAAGAAAACAAAGCGCGATGTATGCCGTCATCCGCCCCGCTTTGGGGGGCAAATGTTGGGTGCTTCTCCACCCCCACCGAACCAGGAGAAACAATAGCGCTACCGGACCAAATGCCTCCCAGATGCTACCGGATGAGACCTAGCTACACTCCCTGCCGAACCAACTACAATCAATCCCTACCGAACCAACCTCCGCCGGTCCAAGGCCTCACCAGACTAGCCTTCGCCGAATCAAACACAAACCTCTCCCCCACTGCCTGCCGAACCAACCTCTGCCGGTCCACCCACCACCAAATCAACCTACTCCACCTACCACCGAACCAACTCGCTTCCCAAGGTACTACCGGACCAAGGCGTACCGGATCAACGCTGCCAGGCCAGATTGTATTAGCCCAGGCCCACCAGCAGCGATATACATCCAAGACCCCTACCCCCAGCCTCACTCTATAAATAGAGGGGCAGGGATACAACAATGGGGGACAAGTTTGGAGAGCTCAAGCACGGACAGAACTTTCAAACAACTTTCAGATACTTGTATCAAAGCTTTGTACTTGTAATCTGAACAAGAAAGGAGAAATAATATATAAAGTGGACGTAGGCACATTCTGGCTAAACCACTATAAATCTGCGTGTCTTTTACAGTTTAGCCCCTGCTTTTCGTATATTTGCATAAATCACCCAAATCACTAAGAACAACATAAAATCAATTAAATCATACGACTTTGAGGTGTTTGTCCATTTTTTGTGCAAACAAAGTCAACATTCTATTTCAAAATATTTCAAATTCATTACATAATCCCAGAGCACAAACCACGTTCAGACAAAATAAACTTATTACAAAATATGCAAAGAGCGACATATGAAGATGCCCCCTTAGATGATCAGAGTATATGATAAGACACTAAAACAGATTTTCCTTTACAATAAAACACACCGTGAAAATAAATAAACTCTAATAACAAGTTTGCCTCCTGCATGTATTCGAAAGCTTTATTCATCTAAAAGATCACCTGGAAACCTTAACTCTCAACCTACTCAAAATCAATTGAGTACCCGAGAAGGAGAAAACAAAAACTTCGAGTCAAACATAAAACCTAGTATGAATAATAATCTACCATCTCAAACCATTTAGATATCTAGTGAGACCACGCCACTTAGCAGAACGGGTTTCCCCCTCACTAGTATCCTAAAACATTTATAAAACCATATACTATGCTCTTGCATCCACAATAGTTAAAACATAGTATTCCGAAACGGTATGATGATATGCAAAACAAGTAAATCAAATCTGGATTACCCATCCCCATTCATTCCGACTATCTGTATCAATTATAATTTCTGTGGTTACTATTAACCTATGAAACGTTTATGGACTATCTATCCAATTTCATAGTTTCCATGGGATCACTAAGAACCTATTATAACTCCAATATCTTTTCTATTATCCTAGTTCTCATGGGCTAAATAGGAACCTATTGACTAACTGTCAATATATTAATTCAGATATAGTTTTCATGGGCTAACTATAAACCTATTAGCCCCTGCCAATATCAAATCATAGTTTTCATGGGCTGACTATGAACCTATTGGCCTCTGCCAATATCTTTTGCTATACAAAGTTTTCATGGGCTTACTATGAACCTATTAGCCCCTGCCAATATTTTAGTTAAGATTTTAATATTTCTTAAGTTATATTCACTCCTGGATCAACCTAGCTGGTTATTCTGCCCTTCCCCATTAGTACCGTTATGGGTTCATAATAATGTGAATAAATATATGAAAGCAATCACAACAATATAATAATACCAACACATGTGGTCAAAATATCCCTAAAATCATTTCATATAAAACTTGGTTAATCCCTTTAACCTATTAATCAAGGAAAGCTTCTTCCAAAACTTCATTTCAAAAATCTTTATTTATGCCATGGTTTTTCCTTTAAAATGAGATTGGGTTGTTTGTTTTAAAACCTTAAAACATCTCTTTCGAAACCCCTGGATAACCTCCTTCGAAAGCAAAGAAAACTCCTTTTCAAAACACTATGAATACCCTTTCAAAACCCTTGTTCAATAACCTCTTTCGAAACCAAATATACCTTTCGATGGTATCAAAACATTCTTTATAACATAGCTTCGAAACAAATGAAAATACCCCATTCGAAAGTATTGGGTTTACTCTTTAAAAACATCTTTTGGGTCGAAGTGGTTATATACAAAAGTATCTCTTTTGAAACCCTTATAAAATTGGTTGGGGAAAAGTTGATGGTGTCGGAACCACCTATTTGAAAGCTCAAAACCTTTAAGTTAAAACTTTGAAGGGTAGCGTCGAAACCCCCTTTCCACCACATTGCCTTCGAAACCCTCAACCCCTTTCGAAAGCATTTAGGAAGTGGCTTAGCTTAGGTTAAAACAGGGATAACCCTTCAAAAGCATTTGTAACATCCCCCTACTTGGAGGCCCAAAACTAATGGCTATGGATGCTGCAGTCATCTATAGTTATTAATCCTCAGCGACCAAATACGGTGATATTAGATACACTGATACACAGAAACACAAGAATATGAAAAAAAAAATTAAACAACAAACAAATTCCACATTCCATTTCTAAATATTCAAAATTGATTAGATAATCACAGTTCGCAGACCACGTTCAGATAACATATAATTATTACAAAATACGCCAAGAGCGACATATGAAGATGCCCCCTTAGTTGATCAGAGTATATAATAAGGCAAGAAAACAAATTTTCCTTTACAATCAAAACACACAGCAGAAATAAAAGAACTTTAATAACAAGTTTGCCTCCTGCACGTCCTCAGAAGCTTTTTTCGTCTAAAAGAACACCTGGAAACCTTAACTCTCAACCTACTCAAAATCAATTGAGTACCCGAGAGTTTAAGGGGAAAACAAAAACTTCGAGTCAGACATAAAGCCTAGTATGAATAAAAATTTACCATCTCAAACCATTTAGATATCTAGTGAGACCACGCCGCTTAACGGATTGGGTTTTCCCCTCACTAGTATTCTAAAACAATTTATAAAACCATATACTATGCTCCTGCAGCCACAATGGTTAAAACATAGTATTTAAAAATATTATGATGATATGCAAAACAAGTAAATCAAATCTGGATTACCCATCCCCATTCATTCTGACTATTTGTCTTAATTATAGTTTTAAGGGTCACTATTAACCTGTTGATTGTTTATGGACTATTTGTCGATTTCATAGTTTTCATGGGATCACTAAGAACCTATTGGTAACTCCAATATTTTTCCCTTATCCTAGTTTTCATGGGCTAACTAGGAACCTATTGACTAACTATCAATATCTTAATCTGGATATAGTTTTCATGGGCTAACTATAAACCTATTGGCCCCTACCAATATCAATCATAGTTTTCAATGGGCTGACTATGAACCTATTAGCCTCTGCTAATATCTTTAGTTAAACACTGTTTTCATGAGTTTACTGTGAACCTATTGGCCTCTGCCAATATCTTTAATTTAGATTTTAACATTTCTTAAGTTATATTCACTACTGGGTCAACCTAGCTGGTTATCCTACCCTTCCCCAAAATACTATTATGGGTTAATAACAATGTGAATATGTATATGAAGAAGTATTCGTAACAACAAATAATACCATCACCTGTGGTTTATCACCTTCCTTATATATATCCTGGTTAAACCCTTTAACCTTTATAATCAATGAAAACTCCTTTATTTCAAAACCTTTTGTTTAATTATGCCTTGGTTTTTCCTTTGAATTGAGATTGGGTTTATGTTTTGAAATCTTAAAATATCTCTTTCGAAACCTCTGGATGACTTCCGTCAAAAGCATAAACTTCTTTTCAAAACATAATAAACATACCTTTCGATGGTATCAAAACGTTCTTTAAAACATAGCTTTGAAAAAAATAAAAGTACCCTTTCGAAAGCATTGGGTTTACTCTTTAAAATATCCTTTGGGTCAAAATGGTTATATTCGAAAGTTTCTCTTTCGAAACCAATTATAAAATTGTTTGGAGAAAAATTTGATGGTGTCGGAACCATCTAGTTGAGACCAACAATCTTTTTAAGTTAAAACATTCAAGGATAGAGTCGAAACCCCCTTTCTAATCCATTGCCTTCGAAACCCCGAACCCATTCGGAAGCATTTAGGAAAAAGGCTTAGTTTAAATTAAAACAGAGGTAACCCTTCGACCGCATAGATGGCTTCAATATAGTCGAAAGGGGAAATTAGCAGCTGGGTTTCGACTTGGTCGAAACAATCCTTTCGAAAGCTCTTATTTAAGGAAAAAGGTACCCCTTCAAAAGCTAAAACTTTACATAGTATAGCAACCTTCTTTGAAAGCTATTTATAAAAACCCTTTCGGAAGCATATATTTTGACTATGTCGAAAGCATTAAATAAAATAAGGCAAGGATTTAACTTTGGAAAACAAAACAAGATTTCGTCCCCATCGGAAGCAACCCTTTCGACACCATGGCTTTTGCCTTCTTTCCAATCCACTGTGTACCATCTAAGAGATATCTTGTGTATTGGTTTCGACTATGTGGGTTTCGACTATATAGGTTTCGACTGGGATGGTGCGGAGTCAATGGAGTCGAAAGGTGCTGCTATTTGAGCTGAAACCTACTTTTCTGAATTAATGGCTAAAATTTAGCCACTTTTAGTAATTGCTTTGTAACTACTTGCCTATTTGTAAATCTTTGATTGGTTGCCTCAAAACTTTTCAAGTACTTTACAAATAAAACTGCTACGTTTAATCAGATCTAAACCAACGAAATTATAACGTTTAAGCCCTTTCACTAACAAAACCAGTATTTGCAAATAAGTCCTTCTCTTGAAATAATTTATTTTCCATAGTAAATCAATTGGGAATAATCCCAAAAAATCACAGAAATTCAATTTATGATGTAATCAAAACATTAAAATTTTTGACCCAATTTCTTCCTGAAATACTTGAAATAAATTTTAAACCCAATTATATCATCTTTTCCTTTAGAAATTCATAATAAATTTTCTATAGCTCGAAAAATTCTGAAAATTAAAACCTGTCTCCAAAATCATGTTTTACTTCACATAAAAAATTTCCATAGCATTCTAAAATCATAGACTCTCAGTTTTGCATCAAAACCATGTCAATTCATGTGTGAATGAAATAAAATAAATCAAACATAATATAGTTCAAGCATATCATCATCCATATCATCATAAAAACGAATTTAATCATAAATCCGAAAACATATAATCATAGAATAAAATAGAGATGGTATGAAATTATTATTCACCTTAGGTATGATAAGGAATTTGAGATTTGTTGTTGATTAATCCTTCCTAGCTTTGATCCTTAGCTTTAGATTGTAATCTTCCACTTTGACAATGGCCATCTCCTTAGGGTTTTTGCGTTTATTTTTGTTTTTAGAAAAATGAATGTGAATAGACAAGAATGAGAAGTGTATAGCCATGTATAATGAAGTGGCTATTTTACTAATATGCCCATGTTTACCTTAATTAGCTAATAACCCAATTACAGCCCATTTACTTTATTAATAAGCACGACCCTATATATGATTTATTCAAATCTCAATCCCCTTATCATCATTATTCTATTTAATCTATTTAATTAATTTTCCTAAATAATGTTATCAAAAAATTAGGGATGTTACAGGCTCCCTCTCCCTTAAAGAATTTCGTCCTCGAAATTCAGTAAGGACTAAATACTAAACATAGCAATCATTTGTAACAACTCCTAACCACCATACTAGTCTAATTGAATAGCAACTATCTATATAAATATAATATAGACATACCCTCAAAGCAGATTAGGATAAGTTTCCCTAATCATGTCCTCTGTCTCCCAAATACAGTCCATCTCGTTGTTGCTCCACTGAACTTTCACTAACATGACTGTCTTATTCCTTAATCTTTTCTCATCTCTAGCTACAACCAGAACTAGTTGTCTAACAAAATTCAAATTAGGCTCTACTACTAAATCTTCCAACCCTGTTAGAGGAATAGTAGTCTCTGGATCATGCACATACTTGCGAAGATGAGACACGTGAAATACATCATGGACACCTGCCATACTGCTCGGTAACTCTACTCTATATGCAAGCTTTCCAATCCTCTTTATAATCTGGAATGGCCCTACATATTTGGGGCTAACTTCCTTGACTTTTCAAATCGTACCACACCCTTCATTGGTGATACCTTAACAAAAACCTTATCTCCAAATGAGAATTCTAGGTCCTTACACCTCTTATCTGCGTAACTCTTCTTTCTTGACTAAGCTTCCTTCATCCTTCCTCGGATTAACTCAATCTTCTCTAATGCCTCTCCGACCAAATCTGGACCTAAGACTAGTCTGTCTCCAGTCTCCAAACAACATGCTAGTAATTTGCACGATCTTCCCTACAAAGCTTCAAACGGCGCCATTCCTAAACTAGTTTGATAGCTATTAGTATATGAAAACTCAACCAAATGTAGGCAATCCTCCCAAGATCCACCAAAGTCCAATACACAAGCTCTCAGTAGATCCTTGAGTACTTTGTTGACTCTCTCTGTCTGCCCATTTGTCTGAGGGTGATATGCAGTTTTCATATTAAGCTCGGTGCCCATCACTTCCTGTAGACTCTTCCATAATTCACAAGTGAACAAAGCATCTCTGTCACTGACTATACTACTAAAAACCCCATACAGTCTAACTATGTTCTTCAGGAACAACTTAGCCAAAACTGGTGTCGTTCTGGTTGACTTAACTGGAATGAAATGGACACTCTTGGTCAATCTGTCCACTATAACCCATATACTTTCATTATCTTTATTTGTCCTTAGCAACCCATCTACAAAATCCATGGATATCGAATCTCATTTCCAAACTGGAATCTCTAAAGGTTGAAGCAACCCACTCGATTTATGATGTTCAACTTTCACTTATTGACAGTTTGCACACTACCTAACCCACAAGCCAACATCCCTCTACAAGCCTTCCCAATAGAAGCTCCTCTTCATATCCTGATACATCTTGGTCCCTCTAGGATGAATTGTAAACTTGGACCGAAGACATTCTTCAAGAACTTCTTTCCTAAAGTCCACAATATTCGGAACACACAACCGTCCCTTCATTCTCAACCATCCTCTCTGGTCAAGGCTAAAATCCTTTAGATCATCGATCTCAGTTCCAACCTTAAGCCTTCTGATACTCTCAGCCAACACTTCCTCCTTCTGCTTAGAAGCAATTTTCTCAATCAATACTGGTCGAACTTCTAAACAAGACAACCTGGCGGAACTCTGACTAGAACCAACTGTCGATCTTAACTGCACATCACAACTTACTAAGGCTTCTAAATCCTTCCACTCTGCTAACATAGCCAACACCACATTCTGATGTTTTCTACTGAGAGCATCTGCTACTTTATTACCTTTTCCCAGTGTATACTCTATACCAAAATCATATGCAACCAAAAACTCCAGCCATCTCTGCTGCCTCATATTCAACTCCTTCTGAGAGAATAAATACCGTAAAGACTTATGATTGGTATAAAGCTCAAACCTCTCGCATAGGATATAATGTCTCCTATCTTCAATGTGAAGATCACTACCGCCAACTCCAAATAATGAGTATGGCATCTAACTTCATGCGGTCTAAGCTGCCTGGATGCGTAGGCAATAACTTTATCATCTTCATCAACACTGCTCCTAATCCAGTTCCACATGCATCAGTATACACCACCAATCCTTGGTTTCCGTTTGGAACTACTAACACGGGTGCATTGGTCAACTGCTTTAACTTAAGGAATGGGTCCTCACATTTGTCGGACCAAACAAATTTCACCTCCTTCTTGGTTAGCTTAGTTAAGGGTGCTGATATCCATGAAAAATCCTTAATGAATCTCCGGTAGTAGCTAGCAAGTCCAAGAAAACTCCGGATCTCAATCACCGTCTCTGGTCTCTTCCAATTATTCATGGCTCCGATCTTATTTGGATCGACTGACAATCCTTTCTCTTTAACCGCGTGACCAAGAAATTTAATCTCTTTCTTCCAGAAATGACACTTGGTAAACTTCACCTTTAGCTGATTCTGCCTCAACGTCTCAAGTATCACTCTGAGATGAACTTCATGCTCTCTCTCATCCTTAGAGTAGACTAGAATGTCATCTATAAACACCAGCACAAACCTATCCAAATACTCTCGGAAAACTCAGTTCATCAAATCCATAAAGAAAGCAGGTGCATTTGTTAATTCAAATTGCATCACTAACCACTCATATGAACCATACCTAGTTTGAAATTCTGTCAAAGGAATACTGTCCTTTGCCACTCTTAACTGTTGGAAACCTATCACCAAATCTAACTGGGAACACACTCTGGCTCCACTCAACCGATCAAACAGATCATCTATTCTGGGCAAAGGATACTTATTCCTTTCGTTTAACTTACGATAGTCAATGCACATCCTTAACGACCCATCCGGTTTCTTTACGAACACCACAGCCGCTCCCCAAGGCGAACTGCTTGGTCTAATAAAACTCCTTCCTTCAAGGTCCACTAACTGCACTTTCAATTCTTTCGTCTCAGTCGGTGTCATCCTGCTAGATGGTCTACTTACAGGTTCGGCTCTGGACACAAGATCTATTCTAAAATCAACAGCTCTTCTCGGTGGTAGTCAAGAGACTGGCTCAAAGACATCTGCAAATTCTCTTGCTACCCGAACCTGACTTACCTCATTTCCTAGCTCCATAACATTAAGTAAAGCACTAACACTCTAGTTAGTGCTCTCTACTGAGAATATCATTCGGTTATGACTATCAAGGTGTCTCAGTGATATTTCCCTATCCTGGAAAAATATTATAGCCTCATACCTACCCAACCAATCCATACCCAAAATGATTCTGATACCTACAAAATCAATAACATACAAATTGCAGGTAAACTTATAACCTAATAAGTCAAGTTCTAACTGGTCACATCTTAACCTTAGAGTTGCATACCCTCATATTGGATCTGCAACCCTTAAGGTAGTAACAAGTTAGGTGGGTTCTGAACATAATCTATCAACCAAACACTGAGATATAAATGAATGTGATGCACCGGTATCAAAAAGTACCCTAACTGGTATACTCTGAATCAAAAACTTACCTTCCATCACAGTCTTTCCGTTATCAGCTGCAGTAGGCCTAGCTGTTTCAATAGAATAAACTTTTCCTTTGTCCTCCCTAACTGACTCTGGACACTAATTCTTGTAATGCCCAACTTGATCATAGTTAAAGCATTTCACATTCTTCTTACTTGCAGCTTTCTTCCCATTTCCTAACTAGCATTCATTCGTAAAGTGACCCTTCTTATCACAATTATAGCAAACTACCTTAGCCTTTGACTTCTTAGCTGTATCTCCTTTCTAGGCTCCCTTCTTTTTAAAGAACTTCCTCTTTTACCTAAAATCCCTAAGTTTCCACTGGCCTTTCTTTAGTAAAATTAGCAAGTAACTCCTCATGGCGAATGGCCATCTCCACCACTATATTACAAGGATTACGGATATGTGTCATGGTCATTCTAGCTAGCTCGGACCTCAATCCCCGAATGAACCTCTCAATCCTTTTGATGTCAGTATCTATAGTACCATATCCATATCAAGACAGCTCTTCAAACTTAGTAGCATACTCGACTACTGACATCTCTCCCTGAACTAGATCCATAAATTTCCTCATCAGTTCCGACTTAGCAAACTCAGATACAAACTTCTGCACAAATCTTATTTTAAAATCAGCCTAAGTTAAAAGCTCTTCTAGAACTCCGGCAGTAACACTATTCCACCAATGTAGTGCTGACCCCTACAACTGTCTAGAGGCAAACCTTCTCTTTTGCCCATCGTTCAGACCCAAATCGGTAAAAATACGCTCATAATGCAACAGCCAATTATGAATCTCTATGGCACTCTCTGTTCCCAAGAATGGCTTCCCACCCAAACTGGTGTAATCTCTACTCAGCAAAGCATAATTATTCCCAACTGAAGCCACAGGATTAGCTCCTCCTACATTTCCAGCAACACCAGCAGTAGCTCCTGCTACATCAAACCAACAAAGAACTTATACATGGCCCCTATATCTACTGATGGATTTCTAGCACCCACATTAGCATCGGCATTTTGATTACTAGCATTAGCCGGTCGACCCGGGTTCCTCCTTGTGGTGGGTCGAGCATTTCCATTAGATGTGGTTCTTCCTCCACCGAGATTTCCTCTTTCGTTTCCTGTTTCCATATCTCCTTTCTCGTAAATCTGCATACGAGCCTTAGTAAGATTTAGAAGAATGGTCTAAGAGAGCGGGGAATACGTACTTATATATATATAACTATATATATCAAATACAAGTACATTACTATAGCGTTAACCTAAACCCCAATCTTATTATCTGATTCGTTGGATTATGTTTAAAAATCTTTTAGGTTTAAATTTCTTTCTAAAGTTTCATAAACCTATGCTCAGATACCAACCTGTAACATCCTCCTACTTGGAGACCCAAAACTAACGGTTATGGATGTTGCAGTCATCCATAGTTATTAATCCTCGGCGACCAAATACGGCGATATTAGATACATTGATACATAGAAACACAAGAATATAGAAAAAATTTAAACAGCAAACAAATTCCACATTCCATTTCAAAATATTTCAAATTGATTACATAATCCCAGTTCGCAGACCACGTTTAAATAACATATAATTATTACAAAATACGCCAAGAGCGACATATGAAGATGCCCCCTTGGTTGATTAGAGTATATAATAAGGCAAGAAAACAAATTTTCCTTTACAATCAATACACATAGCGGAAATAAAAGAACTCTAATAACATGCTTGCCTCCTGCACATCCTCGGAAGCTTTTTTCTCCTAAAAGAACACCTGGAAACGTTAACTCTCAACCTACTCAAAATAAATTGAGTACCCGAGAGTTTAAGGGGAAAACAAAAACTTCGAGTCGGACATAAAGCCTAGTATGAATAATAATTTACCATCTCAAACCATTTAGATATCTAGTGAGACCACGCCGCCTAGCGGAACGGGTTTTCCCCTCACTAGTATTCTAAAACAATTTATAAAACCATAGACTGTGCTCCTGCATCCACAATGGTTAAAACATAGTATTTCAAAATATTATGATGATATGCAAAACAAGTAAATCAAATCTGGACTACCCATCCCCATTCATTCTGACTATCTGTCTTAATTATAGTTTTAAAGGTCCTTATTAACCTGTTAATTGTTTATGGACTATCTGTCCGATTTCATAGTTTTCATGGGATCACTAAGAAACTATTGGTAACTCTAATATTTTTCCCTTATTCTAGTTTTCTTGGGCTAACTAGGAACCTATTGACTAACTGTCAATATCTTAATTCGGATATAGTTTTCATGGGCTAACTATAAACCTATTGGCCCCTGCCAATATCAACCATAGTTTTCATGGGCTAACTATGAACCTATTGGGCCTTGCAAATATCTTTAGTTAAACAAAGCTTTTATGAGTTTACTGTGAACCTATTGGCCCCTGCCAATATCTTTAATTTAGATTTTAACATTTCTAAAGTTATATTCACTACTGGGTCAACCTAGTTGGTTATCCTGCCCTTTCCCAAAATACTGTTATGGGTTAATAACAATGTAAATAAGTATATGAAGAATTATTCATAACAACAAATAATACCATCACCTATGGTTTATCACCTTCCTTATATATATCCTGGTTAAACCATTTAACCTTTATAATCAATGAAAACTCCTTTATTTAAAAACCCTTTGTTTACCTATGCCATGGTTATTCCTTTAAATTGAGATTGGGTTTATGTTTTGATATCTTAAAACATATCTTTCGAAACCTCTGGATGACTTCCATCGAAAGCATAAACTTCTTTTCAAAACATAATAATCATACCTATCATTGGTATCAGAACGTTCTTTAAAATATAGCTTCGAAACAAATAAAAGTACCCTTTCGAAAGCATCGAGTTTACTCTTTAAAGATATCCTTTGGGTCAAAATGGTTATATACAAAAGTATCTCTTTCAAAACCAATTATAAAATTGTTTTGGGGAAAAAGTTAATGGTGTTGGAACCATCTAGTCGAGAGCAACAACCTTTTTAAATTAAAACATTAAAGGATAGAGTCAAAACCCCCTTTCGACTCCATTTCCTTCAAAACCCGCATCCCCTTCGGAAGCATTTAGGAAAAAATCTTAGTTTAAGTTAAACAGAGGTAACCCTTCAACAACATAGATGGCTTCAATACAGTAGAAAGGGGAAATTAGCGGCTGGGTTTCGACTTGGTCAGAACCAATCCTTTCGAAAGCTCTTATTTAAAGGAAAAAGTTACCCCTACGAAAGCTAACACCTTTACATAGTATAGCAACCTTCTTTGAAAGCTATTTATAAAAACCCTTTCGGAAGCATATATTTTGACTATGTCGAAAGCTTTAAATAAATCAAGGCAAGGATTTAACTTTGGAAAACAAAACAAGGTTTCGTCCCCATCAGAAGCAACCCTTTCGACACCATGGCTTTCGCCTTCCTTCCAATCCACTGCATACCATCTAAGAGATACCTTGTGTATTAGTTTCGACTGTGTGGGTTTCGACTATATGGGTTTCGACCGGGATGGTGCGAAGTCAATGGAGTCGAAAGGTGCTGCTATTTGAGCCGAAACCAACTTTTTTGAATTAAAGGCTAAAATTTAGCCACTTTAGCAATTGCTTTGTAACTTTTCCTATTTGTAAATCTTTGATTGGTTACCTCAAAACTTTTCAAATACTTTACAAATAAAACTGCCACGTTTAATCGGATCTAAATCAATGAAATTATAACGTTTAAGCCCTTCCACTAACAAAACTAGTATTTGCAAATAAGTCCTTCTCTTGAAATAATTTATTTTCCCTCGTAAATAAATTGGGAAAAATCTCCAAAAATCACAGAAATTCAATTTTATCATGTAATCAAACATGTTAAAATTTTAGACCAAATTTCTTCCTGAAATAAATTTTAAACCCAATTATATCATATTTTCCTTTAGAAATTCATAATAATTTTTCTATAGCTCGGAATATTCTAAAAATCAAAATCCATCTCCAAATCATGTTTTACCTAACATAAAATTTTCCATGGCATTCTAAAATCATAGACTCTCGGTTTTGCATCAAAATCGTGCAAATTCGTATGTGAATGAATCAAAATAAATCAAACATAATATAGTTCAAGCATATCATCATCCATATCATCATAAAAACTAATTTAATCATAAATCTAAAAATATATAATCATAGAATAAAATAGAGATGGTAATAAATTAGTATTCACCTTAGGTATGATAAGGAATTTGAGATTTGTTGTTGATTAATCCTTCCTAGCTTTGGTTCTTAGCTTTAGACTGTAATCTCTTTGACAATGGCCGGTTCTTTTAGGTTTTTGCGTTTATTTTTGTTTTGAGGAAAATGAACGTGAATAGACAAGAATGAGAAGTTTATAGCTGCGTATAATGAAGTGGCTATTTTACTAATATGCCCATGTGTACCTTAATTAGCTAATAACCCAATTAAAACCCATTTACTTTATTAATAAGCACGGCCCTATATATGGTTTATTCAAATCTTAATCCCCTTATCATCATTATTCTATTTAATCTATTTAATTAATTTTCCTGTATAATGTTATCCAAAATTAGGGATGTTACAACATTGATGGCTTCAACACACTCGGAAGTGAAAATAGCAGTTGGGTTTCGACTTGGTCGAAACCATTACTTTCGAAAGCACTTATTCACAAACAAAAGGAACCCACTCGAGAGCTAATACCTTAAACATAATACGGCAACCTTCTTCGAAAGCTATTTATAGACTCCTTTCGAAAACATACGTTTCGACTGGGTCGAAAGCTCTAAGCAAAACAAAGCAAATACTTAACTTTTAAAAACTAAACAGAGTTTCAACCCCATCGGAAGCATTGCTTTTGAATCCATGGCTTCCACCTTTCCTCCAATCCACTACGTACCATCTAAGTGATATCTTATGTATTGGATTCGACTAGGTGGCTTTCGACACCATGGCTTCCACCTTTTCGCTTTTCCTCCTGTTTAATGGCCGGCTCTTCTTAGGGTTTTAGATCTGCGTTTTGATTATGAGAAATAAAATGTACGTGACTGGGCAATTAAAAGTGTATAGCTGTGAGTAATAATAGTGCAACTATTTACTAATATGCCCATGTTTAATTTAAATACATAAAAGCCAATTTAATCCCATTTAATTAATTACCTAAGCACGACCTTCTTATAGTTATATTCAAATCTCAATCCCCTTATCATTATTATTCTTTTTAATTTGTCTAATTAAATTTCCTAAATAATGGTATAAAAAATTAGGGATGTTACACAAACATCAATCAGGGTATGCTAATCTATTTCAGCTTGAACAGTTATAACAGCCTATCCTTACAATTGTTGATAGGTACAACAATGAATATGGTGGAAAATAACCATATACGTGCATATGTCTCTGGGCCTCCAACTCGTCTCCTGAAGCTCCAAAGCATCTAAACTAATCTGTAATATGCTCGGTTGACCCGGGCATTATAATAAAATAACACTCGAGTCAGTTTGGAAAACCAGCGTGAGAAAACACACCCAACTGGATTTTTAAGTTATAGAAAACCTTTGAAAATAAAGAGTATCTCGTAAGACCACGCCGCACATAAACACAGATGGGTTTTTACCTTACAATAACCAAAACCTTTTCATATGAAATTCTCTGATATTATAACAATGTCTAGATACAAATACTATTAATCTTAGCCGAAATTGTTATATTAATTAAATTCCATCATAATAGGTATACAACTAAAACCGTAAAGGCTCGTATTGGAAAATGGATTCCATACAATGACTGAGCTACCAGGGTACCGTCCGTCACGGTGCATCTCTAGATAAAACTACATCGAGGACCTCGCCTGGATCCCCTGCCAACACAGAACCGGCCTGCCACTTACTGGATTGTACCGAATATGATCACCCCTAAGTTAATGGGCCTCGAAGCATACAAATGAGGGATAATAGTGACCCTAGATAGGGATGATCATACCCTACTTGGGAGCGACCTACTTAGCCCTGCTGCATCTCCCCTGTTTTAGTCATTCCCGGTATATGAGGCTTGAGGCTACGTTTACTTTTTATATAGCACTTCCCACTTGGAATACTAATACTGCCTTCTGGGCAACAATGCAATAACAACATTCATTCATACAAGTTCGTTCTGGGACTGAATTAAACACTTGAGAGTTCCGTCTCCAATTCCATCATCTTTAGGTTGTCTTCACTTCGAAATACATTCGTTGGATCAAAGTGGTTTCTAGGTAACATACCTGATCCCGCTCTCTTCGAAATAAACTTTCAATAATTCTCGGTAAACTCGACCCTAGTTCTTTAGGAAATAAATAATCAAAGATAAGATTGGAGATTACCTTCTAATCGTTAGTGGATGGATGTCCTTACCATTATCCTAGGAGAACAAAATGAGATTTATACGTACAGTACAGCATCATCGGAGATGACTGTGCTATATAACCCACATGTTTCTCTTAGATATTTCCAAAGTTACGTTTGGGTCTAATTTCGATAGTCAGTTATTTAACTATCGAATAACAAACATCGAACCAGGGATTTATTTCATAAGGAAAACCAACAATCGTAAGACATATAAGCAATCACTAGCCTTTTTATAAAAATCATTTATACATTTTAATCGCTCATAAATTCTTTTTGTACATTTCTAAAATCATTTATAAAACCTTTATAAATCCATATAACCATTTATAAAACTCCTTTTATAAATCTATAAACCCATTTTTAAAATTTGTTTATAAATATCTAACCATTTATAAACTCTTTCACCTTGTAAATAACCTTCCCTTAAGTCTTCAAACCATTTTATAAACTCCTTTATAAAATCCAAGTCTTTCATCCCTATTCATGGGTCTCAGAACATTTATAGATAATTAAAAATCTTTTACTTCAAAACATCATTATATAATAATAATTATTAACAATAAATATTATAAATAAATGAAAATTATTAATTTTAAAACATCTTAAAAATAATAATTAATAATTTTCAAAATATTGTTTAAGAAACAATAATAATTAATCTTTACCATTTTTATAAATAATAATAATGTACCTTTAAAACCTAATTGATAATCCTTCTTATTAATTCCAAACGATAATTATTCTTCAAATAATCAACCTTTCCAAAATATTAACATTTTGATAAATTCTTTAAAATCATATTTACTATAAACAAGTAACTTTAAAATAATACTAATATAATGAAATAACCTTAAATTATATTAATATAATTAAATAATTAAATACTTTAAAACAATATTAATATAATTAAATAATTTAAAACAAAATTAATATAATTAAACAGCTTTAAAACAATATTAATATAATTAAATAGCTTTAAAACAATATTAATATAATTAAATACTTTAAAACAATATTAATATAATTAAATAACTTTAAAACAATATTAGTTGTAAATAAGTCATCTTTTAAAAAAAACAATATATTTTTGAAACCCACTTTTGGATTTAAAATCATTTCCTGTCTTAAGCCCTATTTCAATTCAATTGACAACTTATGGTATTTCAAAATACTAATTTCAGGCCAATAGCCGCCAAACGCTCAACCAATATTGATATTGATTTTCTATAATCACTAGGTTTTTGTTTTTAAACATAGAACAATGTTATAACCATAGTATCCACGTTCATTATTCAATAATCTATATAAAAGGAATATTATCCAAACAATTCAACAATAGCGAGGAATCCCGTTGGATCCTTCCAACCTGTTTCCCCTTGCATCACAAACGTTATATAATCATAAAATATAAATCAACCGCTTCGAGACGAGATTCGTATACAAAGGATCATCCGCTCTTACACGGGAACGTAATAGGGTCTCATCCGCTCCAGGGGCGGGAATATACCCAAACAAACTAATAAATATAGTAATTCATCCAAACAATCATCCAACAATTTTTATTAACTATATATCATACTAGTTAACCGAAAAGATGAGTTTAACTCACAATTATTCTAGTTTTCGCCAAGGCGTTCTGAATTTCGTCTAAATCGAACAACATTTGATTTAGTGCAAATTTTCTACAAGCTCCAATTCATCACAAATCCAACTTCTAAGTGTAGTCTATGTCAAAACGATCCCCTTACCTAACAGACCCAAGCCCAAAAGAAGCAGCTCGCCTCTTTCGTCCTTCCATGTACGACCACTACATAGCCAACATACTCACACACATTAAAACATATATGTAATTTCTCCACTGCAACTCGAAAACATTCCTAGATTCATGCATGCACAAAGTACACACGCTTGCTCCTACCATCATTCATGCCACAAATTATTTTTCCTTTTCTTTTTTCTTCTTTTTTCTTTTTTTTTCCTTTTCATGCATGCAACTCAAGTTTTATCATTATTATTTTTCCACATGCGAACACCTCAACTGACACAGCAAGCACAAACACATACACACTACATATAAATTCAGTCACACACACTTACACTCAAGCACACATACCCAACACACATAAACACACACGAGAAACACACGCGACGCACACGGCCCATCCCAACTCCTCATGCAAGAACCTCTCCTCCACTTATTCATGTCTGCGCATGCGTTCATGCATGCATTCCTCCAAGATGTCGATCCTTCTCCGCACCATATCCCTCTCTCCGCTCGTCGAAATCACACGCCGTCTTCACCATTGAACTCAGCGTCAAGTGATTCATCTATCGGCAATTCTAACTCTAACCACCACCATTAACCGCTGACTGTCATTGCACACCAGGACCTCCACATGCCACCATCTCAAGTACAATGTGAATGACAAGTATAGCTCTTTCCATCCTCTACAGCTTCTGTGTTGGAAGTTTTGATTAATACTAAGTATTTTTAGAGTTATTTGAATTATTAAAATAAGAGTGAAGGTTGAAATATGAATTTGAAATGAGTTGCTGTGACTCTTTTTTTTATGCATGCATGAGTCAATGCATATATATATATATATAACCACATCTATATAATAGCAAAGTATACAAAAGCATTTCAAAGTGAACGTGTGTAAGTACAAGGAATGGCATAGCGTATGTGGGGGCATAGCAAAGGTATGGTGAAAAGAAATGCAAGCACGGGGGAAAGATAGTGGAGAACGTGCATGCAAGAATATATTAAGAATGTAAAACGTATTGATTTTGCGGTACCCCGCTACACAAAAGTTCGTTGGCGTACGAGTGGCGAACGACAAAAATAAAATTATGGTCGCGCACAACAATGCGCCATGATCACAACACAATAATAAGATAGACAAGTTAACTTATTTGTGAAGTTTCTAAAGTACCGACGTTTTGCCGCAAAAAGCGTCAAAACAGAAATTTAATTATTTTTCCAAATTAAAAATTATGAAAAAATTCTATAAAATAAACTAAAAATACGTCATCAAAAATCGAATCTTAATTTGAAATATATATTTTATTATGATTTAATCCAAATCTGAATAATTAAGTAAATTAAATATCCAAATTTGGAAACCCAAATATATGGGTCGTTACAACATATATATATATATATATATATATATATATGTTATATTTTTCATTCAAAGAGGTGTGTTAACTCACCTTTAACCTCACAAATAATCAAGATCCAAGCACCCAAGTCCAAACCCAACCTAGCAACCACCTTATTCCTCTTCCTCGTTGCCTTGCACTTGCCTTTTTGCCTTCCTCCCTCACAATTTGCTCACGACCTTCAAGTGGGTTGAGAGTTTGACTTCACTTCTTCAAGTTTTGATATGGTGGAAGGTGTTTTAATATTGTCCCAAGGCTTCACTCCAAGTTTGAGTTGATTTGGATTTGATTTGCAAATATTTTGCTTTAGAACTTAAGAAAGGAAGAAGAAGAAGCCATTGATTTAAGCTTGTATTTGTTTTGGGAATTAGTAATTTACTCCTAAGGGTATGCCCCTCCTTATATAGGCTTAATAAGGTGTTATTTAAGCCACCCCCAACCATGCTATGGAAGCTTCACCTCCCACCACTTCTCCTTTACTTCAGTTCTCCTTTACGTTAATTACCAGTATACTCCTCTCATGATAATATCTTTTATCCCAATGGAAGCTTCTAGAATGTTCCATGCTTTATGAAGAGGAGAGTGTGTTAATTAGTTGCTAATGTGTTCATTTGATAGTTAGACAAGTGCACAATAGTTCAAACAACTTATATCGATCAAAAAGCTATTTACTGATAAACTAATTTTCGGTCACATTATCGATTTTCCATCGAAAAATATATTTTTGTAAACAAATTTCAAAAACAAGTTTCTTTTCATTATTCATTAATTAAATGATGTCTAACAAGATTATAAAATCATATTTATAACACTTAGTTATATTTCGAGACGTTTCGATATTCGAAGACGAAGAGTTCGAATTTCCGGGTCGCTGCATTCCCCCCCCACTTAGAACATTTCATCCTCGAAATTCAAACAAGAACGATAATCATGGGAGATAGACGAAATAAGATACATACATACATACATACATATAGTTCTGCTGAAACTATATGCAAACAAAATTGCAAACTTAAATGAATATTAAGCGACCCTACCTCAAGCGGTGAGTATGCTACAAAAGATATATGATACTAATATAAGAAAAAATCCCTAGCCAATAAGCAACTCTGCATTGATCTCCTTCAAACTATCATCCATCTTCTTTGTACCATCCCAAGCATCCTTGCTCCTCGACACTTCTAACCTTAACAAAGGAACAAGCACACAAATACTCAAATATTATTCACAATTACTAGCAACCAATGCTCATGGTTCGCTCAGGTTCAAAACTCTCTCATCGTCCAAGGACGATAAACAATGTACTAAGCATACCTTACGCTCCACAACCTTAGGTTATTACTTAGAGGATTATTCATGTAACCTCATAATAAATTGAAAAGTCATTCCCCAAACTCTTTATAAGCCAACAAACATAGTATGAAAATGTACTAAAGCATGTACAATGCACATGAACCATATGTATGCAATATCCAATCTAATCACTTACTCGATCACATAAATTTCACTTCCAAACTAGTATAAATCACTTGATCTCTTTATTGTGGACTTTGATTTGGTTCCTTAATTAGAAACCTACATTCTTCTTGCATAGCCATATATTATGATAGAAAACATCGGGATCATATCATGAATCTGTATCAAGTGTCCGCCATTAAGAATCGAGTGAAAAATCCTTGTTTGGAGCGGTGTAAACCACCCCGAAAACATGTACTCAAATATTGGATCAAGAACAGTCATGCAAATAAAACGATCTACGTATAACTTACGTACTTATCCTATTGGTTTCTTAACTACACCAATTCCTTTTTAATCACATTCATTTATCCAATTAGTACGTCATTCAATACTAAAACCATTTATGAATCATTTCATAAAATATAACTTCAAATTTATCCACATTTATAACTTAAGTTCATACTTGTATAATACTCCATTACATCCTAAGAATGTATACAGAACATCAAATTTGTTTTACTTAACAAAGATGATCTATAATTTAAAATTGTTTCAACTTACTACCTTCTCAATTCAAGTGTATAAACGCAACTTTTTCATAACACTTAGTTTCAACTTCAATAACAATATGGAACTTCTCGACTATCTAAAATGGCCAAAAATCCCATTTCATTTTAACAAATGAAAACAACCAAACAACATATCATATGATGATGCACACACCATACTTTCCTAATGCATAGGCTATATGTGTTATGAAATAACTCAACAAGAGAACTTTAGAACTAAACACTAGTTTTCATTTCAAATTATTTTGAAATAATATATACATAAAAATTTTGTGTATCAAATCTTACTTTGAGATAAACTCAAAATCCATTTTACCAAAACAATTTTGTAGCATCCCATACTTAGAAACCCGAAAATGAAAGCCGTTGATGTGCAAATATCACCAAAATTATTTTTAAGTGACAGGAGTGAGTTCAGCACATCCAAATCGCACTTTTGGTACTTAACCAAAATCATTTTAAAACGGTATCAATTACTTCGTATAATCATACTAAGTATCATGATCTTAATTTCCTAAATCAATTCCTAAATATTTACTTTCAAATAATACTGATATTATTTCCTTCAAAATTTTGAAAAACATTTCCAAAGACATTGGGATTTATGTTCTCAAATTCTCCATTTAAATCCTTTTTTTTGTAAACCATTTTTTTATAAACCATACTTATATAAAATCACTTTCTTATATAAATCATTTCATAAATATTTATTTCCAAATATTCTATCTTTCCTTTTGTTAATAGTAAACATATTTTGCTAAATTTTAACTTCTTACCCAACATTATTATCGAATGCCCTATAGTCAAACCGTGAAACTTAATTCACAAGGTGTTCATTTAATGTACCCACAATTACTGTATATCCACCTCATGATGTAAAAAGATAAAGCTGCTCATAAACTGGTTGAGAACAAATCAATAACAAACAATACTCAATGTTCCTAACATGCCAAGCATGACTAAATAATCAAGATTATGGGATATTAAACTATGAGAAGCACTAATATCAAACCAAATACAAATGGGTGAACTATAAACAGATAGTATATCCTAAAGAATTTGCTTTCCCTTCGCAATTATAGAAGTGGAAGGTGCTGAAGCAAATGCAAATACCTTAGGCTGTTGCCCTACTTAAAGCACGGACAATCCCTAACAAAATGGCCAGACTGGTGGCAGCCATAACAACCTTTTGGTGCAAACTGGGCCTCAAGCTTCGGAAACTTCTTAATCGGTGCCTTCACTAACAGTTCTTTCGCCACATGCCTTCCATTACTTGACCTACAATTCGCAGCAAGGTGTCTCTTCTCCCATACTTATAACAATTTATACTAGAAAAATCTCTCGACGGCTGAAACTTTTGCTTGCTGCCTCTAGTCAGCGCGGATATAGATGGCCTTGGAGCCGAACCCTTGAACCGAAAAGTCGCACTTATAATATCCTTGAATGCTCCTTGGATATGATCCGTCGTTTCCTTATATACCATGTTGCAAAAACTAGTCCAAGCCTGGACTTCGATGATAGTTCTGGTGCCATTAAACCTCTTTCTACACAACAGCTCAAACTCTTGCCATATCGAAGCAAAGTCTTTCCATGGCCGAACCTGCACCACTTCTTCCACTATATCTCTCTCGGCATTAGAAGCTCTAGCATCCGTTGTTCTTACTTCAAAATCAAAGAGGAACGGCTTTAGGAAACTAAACGATAGAGTTACTCCAAGGAGTGGGTTACAAAGAAAGATATATTCCTACGGAATAATTTTAAAAGTCTAGCTTTCAAAAGACAAATACGCTCCCATATGTATAATACACTCAACTTATTCTAAGGTGTCTCTTACCCCATCTCTAATGAGTCATACCCAACCAAAGCCAAGGTCTTCGCTCAAACTTGTGCTACGATATCAAATGTAACGACCCGACTTTTCGACCCTCGAATGTTAACACTAAATACATCTATGTTATTCGTGTACCAAGCACCCAAGTGCCGAAAAGACATAATGTTAGGGTAAAAAAGAATAGAACATGAAAGGAAGAACACAAGATTAGAATCTCACAACGGAACGGTAATATATAATATCAAAGGAAAAGTACAAAGGGTTACTCTGAATGCAGAAATTTAAGAGTTACCAAAACCTAAGTACTATCATCAGCTTGGACGGTTATAACTGGCTGTCCTTATAACGCCAATATATACAATACAGAAATGTAGTGGAAATAAGAATACTACAGAAGGTAATCATCCAGCTCTTCTCCATAAGCTCCAAAGCGTCCATAGCTAATTCTGAAAACATACACGGGGCTGACCTGAGCATTAGAAGAAAATAACACCCGGATCAGTTTAGTGAACAAGCTTGAGAAACTCAAGAAATAAGAGTGACATATAATAGCACCTTTTTGAGACCATATGGATTACCTTAACGGTTTTCCCCTAAAATGAAACCAAACATTCATTAAGTTTAACATATAGTGATATGATAGATAATGTCTAGTGCGTAGCGCATAAATCATTTCAAATAGCTGTTGTGTGAATGCCACAGAAATAATAGGTATACAATCAACACCGCTAAGGCGCGTTCGTATATGGATTGTTTTCCATGGTGACACCCCCAGTAAACCGAAGCGGATCTCCAAAACAAGGATTAGAAACTTCCTTCCGAGCATGGTATATCTCTAAAAAAATATACTCTAAGTTAAACACAACTAACCCGACGGTGAACTGCGTGGCACCAAGTATAACCAACTCATGCTGCCTAATTATCAAAAGCGTACTGTAGATCTAAAGCTGATATACCCTCATGGTAAGCTAAACTCGAGATTGTGCATCCTTGGTTTTAATCATTGCCGATGTCGAGGCTACATTCGGCATCTCTCACATGAGTCTTCATCATTCAAGCAGAACACAAATCCCAATTGGATTCCATCATCTCAAACAGATCACGAATCACTACATGGATTCAAGCATCTCGAACCTCCACATAGGTTTCTGGCATAAGTCTTTTGACGAATGCTAACGATGTCCTCTCTCTTGGAATAATCCTTAAGATAGACAGTCCTACATGATAGCATCGTTGGAAATGCTAACGCTAACCTCTCCTTGGACTTAACCATATGATAGACAGTACAACTCTATAACATTTCACTTCACAACTGCTTCCAAAACATAGATCGCATATGGGGTTTTGAAGTGATTATGGGTTTGAGTCATCTCATATAAGTACACTCTTCTCGCTTACCAAACTCTCCAAAACCAATCGATGAATTTCTGGTTTACTCAATCCCAGTTCTTTCAAAAGTAAAAGAAACCTAAAGACGTTTCGTACTAGCACTCCTCCTCGGGGGTTCTCATTAGTATGAAATCGTGAAGCCTTTCGGTTACTTCTTAAGCTATAATTGGTCAAGGTTGATAATTAACTAATCGATTATCTAGGCAAAGACACTAGCTTATACAAATCACGATTCCTATACTTAACTCATTTGTGACATTCCAACTTAACAATTTTTCGTCCAAGAGTGAAACCAGATAAATTAGAGCACTGATTACATCAAAGCCTTGCATAGACACTTCATTCTTGAATCTCACAAATAGATAAGTCCATCTCGTCGGTTTTTAGCGTTAAGTATAGTATTAATGAATTTCATAAACATGTAAGAAATCAACACGATTAACATGTTTTCGACATTCTTTGACTTACTATTCCTCGATCAAAAGGGAAGCCAGTAGGTTAGAGCTCTATTGCTTCATCCCTACTCGAACATCAATCTTAACTCTCACAAATAGATAAGCCTTACTTCATCAGCTATTAGTGTTAAGCATAGTTAATTATTTTTCAACATGTAATCGCATAATAAAACCAATTAGCCACTAAGCAATTTCTTAACCCCTTTTCGAAAACATTTAAATATACTTTTAAAATACTTGAAAATACTTATAATAGGTTTTAAAACATTTATCAAAAATATTACTTTAAATAACAAGCTTGTAAACATAAAACTTGGAAAAGAACATGTTTTATTAAAAAAAACCTTTCCTTTAAAAATTTAGAGTTAATTCTTAAAAATTCATAAAGATCTCAGACCACTTATAAAATACTCTAATAATAGTTAGTACACTTGTAAAAAGAATGAAAAAATACTTCAACTTAAATATCTTTTCAAACCTTTAAAGTCCAAAAATCATGTCTAAACGGGGCAGTTTTGCACAAGTGAAGTTTTGGCTACTTTTCGTGTTGTTACTTAACTTTTTATTATCTAAGCTTTTAATAGCAACAAACATACATACAAAACATTATAAATATGATGAAAAACCCCTAAGGATCTCTCTAAAAAAATTGCATAGAAATCGCCAAAAACAAGGCAATTCCAAACTTCATCTATAGCGACTATCGCTATAAGTGCACTTTCTAATCCGAGTCCAATCTAAACCAAAGTCCATCTATAAACCTATGTGCTTTATTTCAAGGTCTAGTCATAAGCCATACGAGTCCATTTTCCAAGTCCATAGACATGCATCGCATATGCTTCTCGTTTTCAAAACAAAAATCAAACCGATGTTTTTAACAATGTCACTAACAATTCAAACAACTTAAACGCAATCAAGCACAACATATATATGTTACATTTTCTATTCAAAGAGGAGTGTTAACTCATCTTTAACCTCACCAAAAACCAAGATCCAAGCACCCAAGTCCAAACCTAACATTGCAACCACCTTCCTCCTCCTCCTTCTTGCCATGCACATGCCTTTTTGCGTTCCTCCCTCACAATTTGCTCACTGCCTTCAAGTGGGGTGAGAGTATGGCCTCACTTATTTAAGTTTTGGTATGGTGGAAGTTTTCTAATATCGCCTCAAGTCTGCATTCCAAGTTTTAGTTGATTTAGATTTGATTTGCAAATATTTTGCTTTAGATCTTAAAAGAGGAAGAAGAAGAAGAAGCCATTGATTTAATCTTGTATTTGTTTTGAGAAATAGCGATCTATTCCTAAAGGCATGCCCATCCTTATATAGGCTTAAAAAGTTGTTTTTTAAGCTTGCACTCCCCCCACGTCATGGAAGCTTCACCTCCCATCACTTCTTCTTTATGCTAATTACCATTTTACTCCTCTCATGATAATAACTCTTATCCTAACGGAAGCTTCTTTATGAAGAGGAGAGCGTGTTAATTAGTTTCTAATGTGTTCATTTGATCATTAAACAAGTGCACAAGTGTTCAAACAACTTATATCAATTGAAAAGCTAGTTATCGATAAACCGATTTTCGATCACATTATCGATTTTCCATCGAAGAATTTATTTTTGTAAACAAATTTCAAACATGAGTTTCTTATCATTATTTGTTAATTAAATGATGTCTAACAAGATTACAAAATCATATCTATAGCACTAAATTATATTTCAAAACGTTTCGATACTCGAAAACGAAGTGTTCAAATTTCTGGATCGCTACAACTTTTCATAATCAATTTCGTAATCACTTACACGGTACCTTTTAATAATGCTAATTTAAAAACATTCTATTTACCAGCACTGTATCACTTTAGGATTTATGGAATTTTGTTTTCACCAAAATTCCAATGTCATTCGTATTTAACTTATGTAATGACCCGAAATTTTCAACCATTCGCATCCATACATGTTGGAATTGAATTGCTCAAAATATCATATTGTTATTTAAAATTTGGCAAAACTTAGCATATACAGTAAATAAAATAATCACAAATCACAGACATAGTAATATAACAATAATGCAGCGGAAACAAAAGGATAGTATTTCATGAAGCTACTATATATATAACAGAGTTAAACAAGATACAATAGGAGTCACGAGTACATAGATGTCTCAATACAATAATCAAATACAAGATCTGAATGCATCACTGGATTCGACTGAACAACTGAAAGCAGGATAGATAGCTGGATCTCCAAGCGAAGCTCCAACTCCAAAGGTGAGTCTCGAACACTGGTACACTCAGTTTGACTCGAGCGTAAAGAAAAACACAAAACACTCGAGTCAGGATTAACATTCTTATATCAATAAATCCAACTCAAGTGAAATATCAACTGAAATACAAGTAACTCAAAGGATGTTTGGGATAACCATCCTCTAAGGATCCGTTAAACTATCTACTATGTAGTAATATACACTATTATAATAATGTCTAATATAAAATAAACATACTTTTTAATAGTGTCAAGGGGTTACCCATATAGCCCTTAACACGTAATAGTCCCAGTAGTCTATCCAGTATTAGCATACTCCCAAATCGGGGGCTACCCTCAATACTCCACAAGCTACGGGAGAAATCCAAACTCGTAGTAAAGCTCGCTATGGTAGGTGACACGGCACAACAAGGCAATGCAAGGGTAGATATACCAATTACGCATCCGGGCTGGTGGAAACGCATAGCAGCCACTACCACCCACCTCGGAACACACTCCCAATCAAAATCGAAGGGTGGCCACCAAATCAATCACAAAGTAATAGAATGGTATCGAAGAAATGCGTCCGATCAGAGGTGCTACCTCATTGGCCTGAGAATCGCTCCTGTTTTAGCCACCTTATGCCAACTCACGGGAGTTGGGTCCACGTATATACCTTTAGGATCGTCGCCACCATCCTACTTCATTCTGGAATCTCCACCGCGTACACGATATCGACAGAGAGTATGCCCATATCTGATCCCGGTCTCTTTAACAACCAAACGTTATTATAACACCGCGGTCATTTCAAAATAGTTTATACATCAAAACCAAAATATCATTTCCATTTCAAAAACCAAATTAATACGATATCATTTCCATTTCAAATATATCCATTTCCAAAAATCACATCACTTTCCAAAGTTATAACGCTTTCGAAATTCATAGTCTTTCAAACCAAAACACTTTGGAAATCACAGCTTTGAAATCATAGCATTTTGGAAATCATAACACTTTGAAATTATAGCAGTTTGGAAATCATAACACTTTGAAATTATAGCATTTTCCCTTAAACTGTTTAGATATCAATAATAGTATGTATAATAAAATAGTTTATAAAATGAAATAATTTATATAAAATAGTTTATAAAATAATATAAAATAGTTTAAATATAATTTAGAATACTTTATATAATAAAATAGTTTCCTCAAATTTCACAAATCGATTCAACTCAACTCGAATTCCAAAATTCAACTTTAATCATATCTCAATCATCAATTTCAACTCGATTCTGTTTCTCAATAAATCATTTCAAATTATCGATTTTCAAATACATATTTGAACCATAAAATAATCCATTCAAATTTCAATATACATCAAAGTCAATGTATTCAACATTTCAAAACTAAGTTCGATAATTATATATATATATATATATATATATATCAAATTCACTTTACTATTATTAGTTTTGAAATATTTACTTAATTATTTCAATAATATCCAAATACAGCTTAAATCTACAAATTTAAATAAACAAAATATCCCATTTAAATTTTATATAATTTTGAAATATTCATTTAAGTCACTTTTAATCAAATTCAAGTTATAAAATCATAGCTTTAAAATTTCAAATCAAACTTATTTAAGTAAAATACTTAAATAAATATAATTTCAAATCATTATAAACTCTATATTTGAAAATATAGATATTAAATAAATACTTAAACATATTATTTATCAACTTTAATAAATCTTTAAAATCAATATTTATTAAACCATATATTTATTTCAAAACCATAGAAATCATTTCAAAATATTTATATATATATAGACCAACGGTGTCTGTATATAATTTTCTACCCTATGGTCAAGTGATACGGATATTTATCATTTCAATCCGTAATTTAAAATATATATACGGGTATATATCATTTCAAACCGCAATCCCAAATTCAATTTAATGAAAATCGTTTGGGTCTATCATTTCAACCCATAACGATTCTCTCCTATTCTACAGATCGTTTGGGTATGTATCATTTCAACCCATAGTGAATCCTATACTAACAAGGAACTTGCAGAGTGATAACAGATAGGAAAATAATATAACAGGCATATATCATCAATATAAATAACAGATAATGGTGTCAGATGTCACAGGTGAACAGATACAGATAACCGTGTATATATCAATATAAATAACTAACAGCAGTATATATCAATTGACGTTTCAATTGAAATCAAATTTAATAAATATAAGAACGTTTATCATGAGTGATTGCTCACCTTTCGAGGCTAGAGGAGTTTGACAACAGTACACGCTACGAATTCAGGTACGAATTCCAAAGCAAAGTGGGATGGGCACGAATTCGATGAACAAAGCTGATAATAGGGATCGATGAACAATTAGAATCGGTTGACATAAATTGAACTAAGTATATACATAATTTACATTTTTTTAAATCAATATTAAATCCTAATACATAAAATATTCATAAAAATAAATTCTCTCTCTATATATAACATTTCAATTTTGCATCACATTTAAACGTCTAAAATAACCTCTATGGTATACGTAACTAGACTCTAGTATCAAAACTAGCGTATAAACTTTCACACCCAACATATTCAAATCAATATTTATTAAAATCAAAATAAATCTAAAACATATACATAAAAAAATATAAAATCTATATATATATACATATATATCTCAAAATCATCATTTTTTTATAATGTATACATTAAAATCAAAGTATATAATATATATGTTAGAACCATTTATGTGCAGATTTTTATTTGTAAGCAAAATACATAGAACAGAGTGGAAATAGTTATGTGCAGAACAAATATAAATATAACTCAATTATAAGCAAGACAGAACACATGTATATATATACTTTACACACTATATATAGAAACCCATATGTATGAACAAGATGTCTATTCTACAAATACATCTGTCAACCAATATAAATAGAAACACACTTTATTATATAAACATATATATAATAGAATATACAATACTGTGCAATTCTAGAAATGTCTTATATATACATTTCAATTATCAATAGTAAAACAAAACGTGTTATATATATACCTTTCAAACATCAACAATTATAAATAGAATGTATTATATATTATATAATAAAAAAACCCCTGTAAATAACATATATAACAAAACCCACTTATAACTTCAAAACTCACACAACTAGATATATATATATATATATATATATTTGAAATCTAGATATATATTTTTCAAAATCAAAATATCTGTATAAATATAATATATATATTAAAACACATAATCATATTATTTTATTAACCATCCTATATTAACTCAAGTAAACTGTATATATTTATCATGTCAGATATACCTATCTTAGAATAGAGCATATGCAGACTATTATAAAAAAAATATGTATAAACATAATATTATAAACTTTATATATAAACAACTGTATATAATATATGATCGACATATACGTAAATAACATATTTAAACCAAGATGTATATATATACCCAAAAGTTAAAGCTCGACAGATAAAGGTTCTGGATATATATACTTATATAACATATTATATATTCTTACTTCACTTATAAAATCATATACAGTAAACATATTATACATTTTCCAACTATCTACAAAAGCTCACTGTATAAATATACTTAGGCAGATTAACAACTATATATATAAACAACGACCTATAACTATTCGAACTCATGCAAAAATGCCTTTATGCATATATATATATATATATATATATATATATTAAACTTATATACATTTAAGATCCAAGTCTAAATAAAATTGTAATTATTCAATTGATATGTTGTATACTTATATAACAGCACTTATAAATATACCTTATGCATATACAACAGAGATGATGACGAGCTGTGGAATGGTGAAGGACAGAAGGTCGGGACAGGCAAGGCTTCCCGGTGGTACAAGGCTACGGGCGGAGGAACGAGTGTGGTGATGGACCGCTGGGTGTTGGCTGAGGCAGCGCTCAGCTACAGGGTGGGTTCAAAGGCTCGGTCAGGGGATGGTGTGGCACGTCAATAAAGGGGGTATGGCTGATGATGGAAAGCACGGGGAAGGGGACAGAGGGGCAGGTCGGCATGGCATTGTGTGGTGGAAGGAGTACAGGGTGAATGGCGAGTCTAACGGGTTTGCGAATCTCTGGCGAGAGAGGGAGGGGTGGACGGTGAAAGGAGAGGGAGAGGTAGGTGAAGAATGTGGAGAGGCTCGAGTAAATAACAAGGATCTGGGAAGAATAGAAGGCAAACAAATCTCGAACCCATATATGTGATTCGTATATTATAGATATATATATTATTTCTTAAGTTTTAAAATGAAACAGTGAAAAGATGAAATGAACAGTGGAATTCCATAGGTCAAGAGTTGGATTCTCAAAATGTTAATAGCCAGTGACCATTCACTATCCACGTATGACAATCGAAAGGACATGGAACATCAAAGGTTTCAAACTGAATTGATACGGAATCGTTTTTCACAGATTCCTCTGCATACCGTAACTCAAAACACAAAATTAAATATACTGCAGCGGTCAGCACGAGAAGACAATCAAAATAGTATACAGATATCAGTGATAGGATTATTCGTTCAAAAATCGATATCGGTACGAAAAAGCTGCTATTTCGTCGAAAATAAGATCGACGGAGCAATAGAATTTAAAATTTGGAGAAACGAAAGATGACGTCTTACTCAGAAGATGATTTACAAATTTTCTATATAAAAATATTTAGGTTTGGAAAACATTTTATTACCATCAAATATTAACTGATTTGAATTGGAATAAAATTACACTAGAAAATAAACTTCCAAATTATCTGATGAAATTTTACCAGTTGTTATGTTTAATTAGACGCATTCCAAATATTATATTCGTATTTCAAAATTTTATTGTTTAAAATTTCAAAAAATTTCAACTAAATATATAAATAAAACAAATAAAAATTATTAAAAATTTACGAGTCCTTACAACTTAGTTAGCTCATAAATAAGATCTTGATTCAATAATAACACATATTATTAATTGTACTACTCTGGTCAGAAATTTTGACTTTGAGTTGACTGCAGTTGATCATGATACTAACCTCATACAGATGAGGAAATAAATTCTCTATTGAATAATATTTCACTATTAATGCTTCAACTCAGACATAACTATAGTCATTCAATGGACACATATCACGATGTAACTATATCAAAGTGAAGTTTCCGCTTTGAAGTTCGATAGTATTCTCAAATTGGGAGAACTGTGTAATACCATTACTTGAGATTTTCCTTTGATTTATTTTTTATTAACCAATAGGAAACTCTCGAATGAGACATTGCATAGATATCCAATAACTATCAGTTCGTAACCCTTTTGTGCCATAGCAGTCATGAGTGATACACTACCCAACATTTGGAGTACATTACGTATTCGGTCTCAAAGATGTACCAATATCCTTTCTCAAAACATTTTGACTACGAATACTTAAAATAAACTATTATTTTATTTTATGATTAATTAGTCATGATTGAATTTATTTGCAACCGCAATCACATAACATTTCATTTATAGGATTTTTTATTTGTATACTTAAAATTAATTACTTGATTAATTATACACAATATAACAAAGTATATAGTACAACATAACATCGTTTTTTCATGCCAAAATAGCATCGGAAAACCTATTTCCAACGTCATACCAATGTCATTTTTGGCGTTGAAAAAACTAGTGTGGAAAAAGAATTCTTATGCCTTTTCGACGTTAGACATTATGTGTTTTATTTTTTCCAATGCTCTTTTTTCTAACGCCACTTTGATGTCATTTTTCCAACGTGATATCAACGTCGTTATTTTTGCAACGATCTACCGACGTCATTGTTTTTCGACGCCTTACATGTGCTATATTTAAAGTACAATTTTCGGATTTTCCCACGTTTTTCGACGTCATTTCCAAAGCAACTTTGGTATATTTGTAATCCTCAAACTCAACATCAAATACTTTCATTCGAATAATGTCAAACATGCAATGAAACACATATATCACAATTAGACAAATTAATATCACCACCGACATTATAAAATAACAACAAATAACACACAACACTAACGGTATTATCCATCTTAAATAATGTCGCGGAGAAGAAGTCTAGATGAAAATATACATTCGCAGTATTGACTTAGTATAATATTCCTCTATATTACTGGAAAGGGAACAGAACAATATTAGTTGTGGATATTGCTAACTAGGAAAATCAAACGTAACTCTACCATAATATACTGCCATCCATGCATACCCAATAAAACTTCAGAACTTCACAATCGTGACATAGCATAGTCCAATGCATCTACAAGAAAATCTGCAACCTTATCTAAAAAGGAACAATATATGAATGAATGAATATACATCACTCAATCATATACAAAACTTAGTTTGAAATATCATAATTTTAAAACCTGCATCCTCTTTATTAAAGCACATAGGTGGTTTTATTCTGAAAACATTTCCATGGTGTCCTCTTTCCCTACTAAAACACCAAGATCTATAAGAAAAAGGACATAACCTAAGGAATAGTTTGTAAATATATAATGCTTAATGCAATGTTTAAAAAAGAATAACAAAGGCTGTAGTTTCTTCCTTAGTTGGAGTCTTCTCTTCTCTATTTGTCACTAGCTCTACTCCCAGCATCAACCCCCTCCCTCTAATGTCTTCAATAACTGAAAAAGATTCGCAAATGCTTTTAAAATTTAATAGCACAAGAATTTGATTCAACATTGATTTTATTACATGGCCTCATCCTATGTGATATTCTTTTGTGTGACGGCACAGAAGAGAAGATTAAGTCCAAAAGAGCTTACTTTCATGCTTTTGCTTAACTACATGCTGGGGTGTCTCATATTGTATATGGATAATGGATGCACATTGAAAAGAAGAATAGTCCCACATCGTGAAAAATAATGGAGGTAGAATGATATATATATTTATATATATATATATATATGAGTTTGGTCACATGTAACAACAAAAGATTTTTCTTGTTAAAAGATGTTGACCAAACTCTATATTGCCCTGGGAAGGGATGACCAAACTGACCGCCAATGGAGTAGAGTTACTAGTTTGTTGTCCTTTATGAGATCTGTGATTTGGTGTGGCTGAGAAGAAGGGATTACTTTCTTATATTTCGCTTTGAAGTGCCGTTTTGGTTGAAGGTATGGAGATTTTTTGAATGTCTCACATTGTATGTAGGTAATGAAGGCATACTAAAAAGAATAATAGTCTCATATCATGAAAAATAATAGAAGTGAAGTGATATATAGGAGTTTGGTCGTATATATCAACAAGCGATTATTTTTGTTAAAAGGTGTTGACCAAATTCTATGTTGTCCCCTCGGAGGATATGTGGATGGATCCCTTGAATTCAACGTGGTATCATAGTCGATGATGATGCTTAGGACAATAGATAGTGCGGAAGAGATCTATAAATCGTGGTGTTTAACGGTGTAGACTTAAGTATTCGGACTTAAGGTGAAGCTACACCATGTTAAGTAGGGTCAGGTAGAATAACCTGTGAACAAAGTCTCAATATGGAAGTAATGGACGCATACTGGAAAGAAGAATAGTACTATATCGTGAAAAATAATGGAGGGAAGTGATATATATATATATAAGTTTGATCACATGTAACAACAAAGAATTTCTTTTGTTAAAGGATTTTGATCAAACTCTATATTGCTTCTACGGAGCGATGTGCGAACGGATCCTAGAACTGCAATGGTGAAGTCAATCTATGAACCAAATGAGAGCCAATATCAGCACAATGGCTTTGACTGTTATCTTTATTTTGATTAATTTGAATAATAGTGTATACGGGCTGCTTATACAAGTGTGTTTTATTCATCTGTATTATAGAGTTCGGGTACAATGTATTATCTACCCGACTTGGCCCATTTATCTGCTCTATCACTTTATATACAAACCGATTGTACTCTGTATATATTTATCAAAAGCTTTCAATAAAATACATTCTGCTATTTCAAATTCTCATTTATGGTATCGAGCCTCTGCCCAACGGTATCATAGGCTGGTCATCTTTTTTGCTGACTGAACTCCATCAGAGAGTTCTCATCATCTGGAGTTTGTTTTAGATCAGTAATTCTCTTCAGTTTAAATATCATCATTAGAGAATTTATACCCTTATCCCTCAACAGTGATCAAGAATTAGTTTCTTGAACAGTTTTCTTGAATAGTACCTTGCCTAAAGATTCAAATTGCGATCAACTAAATCTTGGCTACATCTCAGCCATCGGAGAAGGTCTACATCATCTTCTCATCATTGATCCTGTATCTCTTCTCTCAGTTGCTCACTGAAACTCAGTGTGATCTCAGTTTCAGTGTGCCTCGCCAAGATAGTTGCAACCTCTCCCAAATTTTGTGCCCACCATGTCAGAAGAAGGAGACAACGATTCAACTGCCACATTTGTCACTGAAACCACCAACCTACCTCTGATATAGCCCAAGAGTCATTTAAATGACCCTATTTATTTCACCTAATTTTTACTAGGATTTTTTTACATTAATAAATTTCCTAGAGTCATTTAGCCTTTCTATTAAATTATCCAGGATCCTAATTCTTCCACTAATATATTTATATCAGTTCAATAATAAATATTCACACACATATGAAGATGTGTGTGACCCTCTTGCTTGGATCAGAGTGTTGGTAAGCAAGAGTGCATCCTGATTGAATTTGAGTTTCTAATCAACCAGTACATAGCTCATTTTCCTTGGTTTTGATATTTGAGTCATGGGAGTGAATCCCATAGTCATATATAATTTATACCTAGTAATTTTGATCATTCTTATGGTGATTGTCTGTTAGTTTGACTTAGCAAAGTGATCTCAGATTATATAGCAAGTCATCATAGTTTGAGTCTAATTGTTTGATATTTGATCAAAACCCAGAAAGAAAATGATATACACATTTATCATTTTCAACATGAGTGATCTTTCCCCAGATTCTTTTATATTTAAGACCCAAACAGTTAAGTGATTCTTTTTCAATTATATTGTTGTGTTTCCCTGAATCAAATCCATTCCCTAATCCTTGAGTTACCTCAGTTTTGTACTAATTTAAGGGTTGCTTTACTGGATTTAGAAAATCCAGATTTTATTGTCATTTAACAAAAGTAGTATTTAAGTAATATGTGTGCATATAAGATGTATTGTGCTCTCTGGACTAAAAAGCTACTCAAAATAAAAGTGAATTGCTCAAGTATTTGAAAATGTCTTTGTACATGCATTTGTAAAGAAAGCTTCAGATTTTACAAAATGCATTTTCTTCCTTTAAACCCAAAAACTCTGGTCATCTTGATCAACCCAGACCTCACTCCTTTTGAGGTGGGTTAACCTTATGACTAGGTCATCAAAACATTAGTGCCTGGCTATTGCAATGTAAATTAAGATACAAGATACTTGAAAAATCCCTTAAAACATGTACACATCTTTATACAGTGCACAAAAATATATATATTGTTTCTTTTATCAAAACACTTCTGTATATAGTCACAAAATTCTTGAAATATTTCTTCTAGCTAAACTCAGATTTTTAACCTCAAAACTTAAAGCTTTTAAGTGACTCAAGATTGACTAATACACAATATATATATATATATATATATATATATGTATGTATGTATGTATATATATATATGTATGTATGTATGTATGTATCCATTGCTCAAATATAGGCATATATCATCTACAGATTTCTACCATAATACTCAAAGATATTTTCTGGCATAAGATTCAACTAAGTCTTTGGTTTTTCCCAACCTTAATACATTACCTGATTCAATTGAAATAACTAAATAAAATCCAAACATTCAAGATCATTACATAACAACAAAAGCAGAATTATAAAACTTCCAATATTACATGCAAATAGTTCATTCTAAGCTCTTATTTAATTCTAATTTAGCATGCTTATCCAATCATTCTCATTAGCCATAGCAGCTTCCTATTTAGAACCAGCATTCCCTGAAAGAGCATTAGAGGCTACCCCATTTTAAATGAGACACCCCAGATGCCATAAGCAAACAAGGGTCAGATACAAGATCTGGTATAAGCAATATCAAAAATTCCATGATATTAAGTAGATAAGTGAGACATAAGCATTTTGTATAGGTTGGCATAACTTCTTTAATCAATTAGCCTGACTTGTTTCTGATATATTGTGCATATATGATCAGTATTAAAACTAATTATGTACACACTTTCAACTATGCAAACATACATGTCAAACAGAGATACTCAGGAACTATCATAGCTCCAATCCAACCAACCTAGGAATAACTCAAGTTCCTACTTCATCAATTTAGGGTTGCATTTACTAAATTAATTCCTAGCCTCATCTACCATTAAGGAATCACGGGGACACATTGCAATAAAATAATTCACAATATTGCACAAAGATCTCAGGGCTTAAACAAACCATGTGCCAACTTGCATATTTTAAATATAACAAGCATTCCAGTAGTCTTCTTGGCTCACAATCCTTAGTTTATTTACTAAGTGTTCATGTTTGATCCTATCATGAGATAGCTAGGTGATTAAATCACAGTGTACATGAAACATTACATAAAACTTGCAAGCATACTTCAAAAACAAGCTAACATTCATATCCAGGGGAAATCATATTTTCAAATATTCTGCCTTAAAGAAAATACAAGAATATTTACAACTGTGAATAGAGACTAGGCATGTGGGTTATTATTGTTTCATAAGCAACCATGTTTGAACTAAATTCAAGATCTAGCTTAAACAAGATTTCTGGCTCATGGGTTTTCTATTTGATCAAGGGTTCAGCACTTTTGGGTATTTCCATTGCACCCATGAATCTCTCATTTGAGCCTCAGCACTTACACAAGTGTAACGCAACTCATATACATATTTTGATTTCTATATTTTCCATGCCATGTCTAAACCAGTTACAAGTATTCTCTATTTACATTCATGATTTCATACTTTAACATTTCTGGGTGTAACCAAACAGAGCAAAATACTCAACCATCAAAGAAATCAAAATCGTTCATAAACACCCATTAAAGCATCCATCAAAACCATAGTAATAAAATCAGAAATATGTAGAAAAATAACATAAGCTTGGCTGCCTCATAACAGGACTTAATGCCATGGGTTTAGTGAGATTACTCACAGAAAAATGCTCCTCTTGCTTAATCCAGAAAAGAAACCCTTTGAAACTTTGCCTTTCTTCTTGCAAATATTTTTCTTCTTTGTTTTCTTAAATGTCTCGGGTAGAAAGTGATTTTTCTGGTTTAAACTTGGATTTATAAGAGAGGTTTTCTAGGGTTTTACAAATGTAAAATCTCATTCTTACCCTGGCCAGTGCTCATGCATTTTGCATTTCTCATTTGCTTATTCTCACCCTTAGTACCCCGGCCATGTAATGCATATTCCCCTTTTTCTTTTCCAGAATATCTATTTTGTTCTCTTTCTAAATCATGACAATTGTGTGACATTGTCACTTGTTTATTTTCTAAAAATCCTCCTTTCTATTTTCTTCCTAAAGCAATTGTTTTGCTTGCAATATGTCTTTTGCTATTTTATGTTATGCTTTCCCTTGCTTATTTCTTTTTAATATTTTCAGTACTTATAGAAATGTACATATGCATACATATCTTATCTAGGCTTACTTATCTCCTCCTTAGTTTCAGAAAGACATACACATATATGTGCATACATGTTTCAAATCCTTATCTAATTTATCCTGGGTTTAAATTAAGTAAAATCTGTTTACTTGTTCAAACAAAACTTGCTTTTTCTTATCTTCTAAAATAATTCATATAATCCAAAAATCAAATATCCATATTTCGTTTAATAATTTTCATTTCAAAATCATGTTTGTAATGCTTTTTAATTCTTGTTTTGGTTTCAGGAAATTTAGGGTTCTTCCTTGTGCCATATCAGTGTGCACGTGCACACACCTTTGCACTTAGCTAATCCCATACATTCCTATGCAATAATTTCATATATTTTCAAAATTTAACCAAAATAAGATTTCCATGAAATTCTAGGGCATTACAATCACCCCACCTTTTAGGAATTGTGTCCTCACAATTTTCTTATTTTTACTTTAAACATTTCCAGATTTTTATAAAATCTATCAAACATTGCACAAGCAAACAATTCAGTCAAAAGAACCATACATATTAAACTTTTTTAGGAAATTAGAATTTACCTTCCACTGCAAAAAGCTTAGGTTAATCCATCTTTATCTTGTCCTCTAACTCCCATGTACAATCATTAGGGTCTAGGCTCCATTGAACCTTCACCAATTTGAGAGTTTTGCTCCTCAACTTCTTTTCCTCTTTAGCTAAAATCCCCACTGGTTCTTTCTTATAGACCAAGTCAGGATTTATTTGAACTTGAGTGGGTTTCTCCAGAATTTCCTCTTTATCATGCACCCATCTCCTAAGTTGTGACACATGAAATACATTGTGCATTGCACTCATCTCTTCTGGTAGCTCCAACTTGTATGCTAATGAACCTACCCTTTCCAAAATCTTGTAAGGTCCAACATATCTTGGGGTAAGTTTTCCCTGCTTGCCAAATCTTAACACCTTCTTCATAGGTGAAACTTTGATGAAAACATAATCACCAACTTCATATTCTACTTGCTTCCTCCTTACATCTACAAACTTCTTTTGCCTATCTTGAGCTGCTGCCATTCTTCTCCTCACAAGCTCAATTTTCTCAGTAGTCTCTTTGACATACTCAGGCCCTAAGACAGCCCTTTCTCCTGCTTCAACCCAACATATTGGTGACAAGCATGGTTTGCCATACAAGGCTTCAAATGGTGCCATGCCTATGGTGCTTTGATAACTATTGTTATATGTAAATTCAGCCAAGTGGAGGTGATCTTCCCAATTACCTCCAAAGTCCAATGCACATGCCCTCAACAAATCCTCCAAAACTTTGTTGATTACTTCAGTTTGACCATCTGATTGGTGGTGGTATGCAGTACTCAAGCATAACTCACTCCCCATGGCTTCTTGAAAGCTCTTCCAAAATCTGGATGTAAAGATTGTGTCCCTATCACTCACTATAGTTTTTGGGATGCCATGTAGTCTCACTACTTCTCTCATGAATGTCTGAGCTAGTTTAGGTGCATTTCTTTCTGCCTTCACTGGTATAAAGTGTGCCACTTTAGTCAATCTATCAACTACTACCCAAATGCTTGTATTTCCTCTCTTTGATCTAGGCAGACCATCTATGAAATCCATAGATATATCTTCCCACTTCCATTGTGGTATGCTTATAGGTTGCAACAGGCCTGAGGGTCTTTTGGTTTCTGCCTTGACTTGTTGGCAAGTCATACACTTTGCAACATGTTTGGCCACATCTGATTTCATCCCTCTCCACCAATAAACCCTTTTTAGGTTTTGGTACATTTTGGTGCTGCCTGGATGTATGGAATATTTACTCCTATGGTATTCATTAAGTATCTCTTCCTTCAACCCTATATCTTCTGGAACACATATCCTACCTTTATTCCTTAAGTAACCATTCTTATCAGTGTGGTAGTTTACTACTTCTTCTCCTTTTTCTATTAGAGTTTTCTTTTCTAATAAATTTGGATCTTCCTCTTGCATTTTCCCCACTTTCAAAATTAAATCTGATTGCAAAGTTATCAAACTTAATTTTCCTTTACTCCCTTCTTCAATCATCTCCACGTTCACCTCATTGTTTTCCTCAATTTCCAAATCAGTAAGTAGAGATAAATTTCTAAACTCTTCTATCATTAACATGGCTACTTTTGCATGTTGCCTGCTCAAAGCATCTGCAAGCTTATTAGCTTTTCCTGGAGTATAAAGTATGTCTAAATCATATGCTGCTAGAAACTCAACCCATCTATACTGCCTCATATTAAAATCTTTTTGTGAAAAGAGATATTTCAATGCTTTATGGTCAGTGTATAAAATAAACTTAGCACCTAGAAGATAATGTCTCCAGAGTTTTAGTGCATATACCACTGCTGCCAACTCAAGATCATGGGTTGCATACCTTGATTCATGTGGCTTTAATTGTCTTGATGCATAGGCTATAACTTGATCTTGCTGCATCAATACGGCTCCTAGCCCAGAACCACTTGCATCGGTATAAACAATCAAATCCTCATTTCCCTCTGGTACTCTCAACACTAGTGCATTGACTAAGGCCTCCTTGATTTTACTAAAGGCTTGCTCACATTTCTCAGTCCATATAAAGGGTTGGTTCTTTCTAGATAGGTTGGTAAGGGGTGATGACATCTTAGAAAAATCTTTTATAAATCTTCTATAATACCCTGCCATCCCCATAAATGACCTAACTTCTCCTACTGTGCTTGGTCTTTTCCATGCTTGGATAGCCACAATTTTATTGGGGTTCACTGAAATGCCTTTGGCAGATATAACATGCCCAAGGAAATGCACTTCTTCTTTCCAAAATGCACACTTAGAAAACTTTGCTTTTAAATCTTTTTCCCTTAATCTAGACAAAACAAGGTGTAAGTGATTTTCATGTTCCTCTACTGTTTTAGAATAGATCAAAATATCATCAATAAAAATCAATACAAACTTGTCTAGATAATCCCTGAATATCCTATTCATCAAGTCTACAAAGTATGATGGGGCATTTGTCAACCCAAATGGCATGATAAGAAATTCATATAAACCATACCTAGTGTTAAAGGCTGTACTTAACACTTGAGTCCTCTACCTTCATTTGATGGAATCCAGATGGCAAATCTAACCTAGAAAATATTTTTGCTCCACTAAGTTGATCAAAGAGATCATCAATTCTAGGTAAGGGGTACTTGTTTTTGATAGTGACTTTGTTTAGCTCCCTGTAATCTATACACATCCTTAAAGTACCATCATGTTTTCTTACAAACACTACTGGAGCACCCCAGCATGAATTACTTGGTCTTATAAATCCTTTGCTTTCCAATTCTTCTAACTGTTTCTTCAACTCCTTCAACTCACTTGGCCCCATCCTAGTGAGTTTCTTAATAATTGGACTTGCTCCTGGTATGAGACTAATCTGAAATTCCACTGGTCTGTGGTGTGGAACACCCTTAACTTCTCTAAACACATCCAAGTATTTGTTAATTATAGGGATTTCTTCAATAGAAGGCTCACTGGAATCCTTATCTAAGTCAATCAAATGATATAATTTCCTTTCTTTGGCTACTTCACACAAAATTGTGATTCTTTGGCCTCTAGAATTTTTTAATGATATGGTGGATGAGTCTAAATTAATTATGGCTTTGTATTGCCTTAACCAGTCTACACCCAATATAACACCTATATTTGGGTAATTTAAAACATATAAATTGGAAATAAAAACATTTCCTCCTATGTTTAATTCCACATCCACACAAATCATGTTTAAAACACTAGAACTTCCCAATGGGCTTTGCACTAACAAAGGGGTTTCAACCAGTATGCAATTTAATTTAAGCAATGCAACTAATTCATGGGAAATCAGAGAATGTGTTGCCCCTGTATCATACACTACTGATATGGGTAGGGTATAAATAAATAAGGTACCTTCCACTTGACCATGGTTTTCTGTAATAGCTTCTACTGTGGATTTGCTTTTGCTCTCCAAACTTGCTAGCTTCCCTTGCTGTTTATACTCAGGGCAATTTCTCTTGATATGTCCCTCCTTACCACATAGGTAGCACTTCAAAGCTCCTCCCTTCAATTCTGGGCACCTTGGTTTGATATGTCCTTATTTTCCACAATGATGACATGCTATTTTCCTCTTTGTATCAGTGGTCTTGGTATCATTGGTCTTCTTGTTTTTTGTCTCCTCCTTCTTTTTGTCATAGGGGTGATACCTTCCCTTATTTTTCTTATTGTTGTTGTTCTTAAAACTCCTATACTTCTCCCTCTCCTTTTCATGTTGCTCGAACTTTAAGGCCAGATCAATGACTTGATCAAAGGTTTTATCTGCATATGGCAACATGGCTCTTCTAAGCCCTGGGTTCAAACCCTTAATGTACCTATCATTCTTAGATGCCTCATCAGCTACAAGCATAGCTCCATACTTAGACAAGCCCTCAAACCTTTGAGTATACTCAGTCACATTAAAGGTTCCCTGCCTAAGTCTGATGAATTCTTCAAGCAATAGAGTTTTGGCTGATGCTGGAACAAATCTAGCTTCCAACATCTCCTTAAATTGGTTCCAAGTAATTTCATTCTCAATTCTTCCAGCTATGACTACCTCCCACCAGCTTAAAGCCACACCTTTCAGTTGTCTTGAAGCCACTTGCCTCTTCCTTTGATCATCCAGCTGCATATCATTGAAAATCCTATCCAATGTTCTCAGCCATGCCTGGATTTCCATCACATTTTCAGTCCCTTCAAAGTTCTTGCCTCCCAAGTTTGTATACGTCTTTAATAATTTTGAGAGTTCCTCATATGGGTTCTCAAGTCTCTGTCCTACTCCATCCCTTAAGGCCCTCATAAAGTCTTGCATATCAAGCATTTGTGGTGCACTTGATCCTGCATTGTGATGAGATCCTCTTCCTACCATGATTTGATAACTAGGGTATGGATAGATAGGGTTAGTTTATCATGAGTATTTTTCTTTTACTATAATTTTCTAGCTAAACTATTATTTTACTCAAACAAACAAACAGTACATACATATGGTTATAGTACTTCAATCAATCAATACAATCATTCTCAGCTATGTATAGTTTTAACATAGCTCTGATACCAAATGAAATGACCCTATTTCACCTAACTTTTACTAGGATTTTTTTTTTACATTAATAAATTTCCTAGAGTCATTTAGCCTTTCTATTAAATTATCCAGGATCCTAATTCTTCCACTAATATATTTATATCAGTTCATTAATAGATATTCACACACATATGAAGATGTGTGTGACCCTCTTGCTTGGATCAGAGTGTTGGTAAGCAAGAGTGCATCCTGATTGAATTTGAGTTTCTAATCAACCAGTACATAGCTCATTTTCCTTGGTTTTGATATTTGAGTCATGGGAGTGAATCCCATAATCATATATAATTTATACCTAGTAATTTTGATCATTCTTATGGTGATTGTCTGTTAGTTTGACTTAGCAAAGTGATCTCAGATTATATAGCAAGTCATCATAGTTTGAGTCTAATTGTTTGATATTTGATCAAAACCCAGAAAGAAAATGATATACACATTTATCATTTTCAACATGAGTGATCTTTCCCCAGATTCTTTTATATTTAAGACCCAAACAGTTAAGTGATTCTTTCACAATTATATTGTTGTGTTTCCCTGAATCAAATCCATTCCCTAATCCCTGAGTTACCCAGTTTTGTACTAATTTAAGGGTTGCTTTACTGGATTTAGAAAATCCAGATTATATTGTCATTTAACAAAAGTAGTATTTAAGTAATATGTGTGCATATCAGATGTATTGTGCTCTCTGGACTAAGAAAGCTACTCAAAATAAAAGTGAATTGCTCAAGTATTTGAAAATGTCTTTGTACATGCATTTGTAAAGAAAGCTTCAGATTTTACAAAGTGCATTTTCTTCCTTTAAACCCAAAAACTCTGGTCATCTTGATCAACCCAGACCTCACTCCTTTTTAGGTGGGTTAACTTTATGACTAGGTCATCAAAACATTAGTGCCTGGCTATTGCAATGTAAATTCAGATACAAGATACTTGAAAAATCCCTTAAAACATGTACACATCTTTATACAGTGCACAAATATATATATATATATATATATTGTTTCTTTTATCAAAACACTTCTGTATATAGTCACAAAATTCTTGAAATATTTCTTCTAGCTAAACTCAGATTTTTAACCTCAAAACTTAAAGCTTTTAAGTGACTCAAGATTGACTAATACACAATATATATATATATATATATATGTATCCATTGCTCAAATATAGGCATATATCATCTACAGATTTCTACCATAATACTCAAAGATATTTTCTGGCATAAGATTCAACTAAGTCTTTGGTTTTTCCTAACCTTAATACATTACCTGATTCAATTGAAACAACTAAATAAAATCCAAACATTCAAGATCATTACATAACAACAAAAGCAGAATTATAAAACTTCCAAGATTACATGCAAATAGCTCATTCTAAGCTCTTATTTAATTCTAATTTAGCATGCTTATCCAATCATTCTCATTAGCCATAGCAGCTTCCTATTTAGAACCAGCATTCCCTGAAAGAGCATTAGAGGCTGCCCCATTTTAAATGAGACACCCCAGATGCCATAAGCAAACAAGGGTCAGATACAAGATCTGGTATGAGCAATATCAAAAATTCCATGATATTAAGTAGATAAGTGAGACATAAGCATTTTGTATAGGTTGGCATAACTTCTTTACTCAATTAGCCTGACTTGTTTCTGATATATTGTGCATATATGATCAGTATTAAAACTAATTATGTACACACTTTCAACTATGCAAACATACATGTCAAACAGAGATACTCAGGAACTATCATAGCTCCAATCCAACCAACCTAGGAATAACTCAAGTTCCTACTTCATCAATTTAGGGTTGCATTTACTAAATTAATTCCTAGCCTCATCTGCCATAAAGGAATCACGGGGACACATTGCAATAAAATAATTCACAATATTGCACAAAGATCTCAGGGCTTAAACAAACCATGTGCCAACTTGCATACTTTAAATATAACAAGCATTCCAGCAGTCTTCTTGGCTCACAATCCTTAGTTTATTTACTAAGTGTTCATGTTTGATCCTATCATGAGATAGCTAGGTGATTAAATCACAGTGTACATGAAACATTACATAAAACTTGCAAGCATACTTCAAAAACAAGCTAACATTCATATCCAGGGGAAATCATATTTTCAAATATTCTGCCTTAAAGAAAATACAAGAATATTTACAACTGTGAATAGAGACTAGGCATGTGGGTTATTATTGTTTCATAAGCAACCATGTTTGAACTAAATTCAAGATCTAGCTTAAACAAGATTTCTGGCTCATGGGTTTTCTATTTGATCAAGGGTTCAGCACTTTTGGGTATTTCCATTGCACCCCTGAATCTCTCATTTGAGCCTCAGCACTTACACAAGTGTAACGCAACTCATATACATATTTTGATTTCTGTATTTTCCATGCCATGTCTAAACCAGTTACAAGTATTCTCTATTTACTTTCATGATTTCATACTTTAACATTTCTGGGTGTAACCAAACAGAGCAAAATACTCAACCATCAAAGCAATCAAAAGCATTCATAAACACCCATTAAAGCATCCATCAAAACCATAGTAATAAAATCAGAAATATGTAGAAAAATAACATAAACTTGGCTGCCTCATAACAGGACTTAATGCCATGGGTTTAGTGAGATTATTCACAGAAAAATGCTCCTCTTGGTTAATCCAGAAAAGAAACCCTTTGAAACTTTGCCTTTCTTCTTGCAAATATTTTTCTTCTTTGTTTTCTTAAATGTCTCGGGTAGAAAGTGATTTTTCTGGTTTAAACTAGGATTTATAAGAGAGGTTTTCTAGGGTTTTACAAAAGTAAAATCTCATTCTTACCCTGGCCAGTGCTCATGCATTTTGCATTTCTCATTTGCTTATTCTCACCCTTAGTACCCCGGCCATGTAATGCATATTCCCCCTTTTCTTTTCCAGAATATCTATTTTGTTCTCTTTCTAAATCATGACAATTGTGTGACATTGTCACTTGTTTATTTTCTAAAAATCCTCCTTTCTATTTTCTTCCTAAAGCAATTGTTTTGCTTGCAATATGTCTTTTGCTATTTTATGTTATGCTTTCCCTTGCTTATTTCTTTTTAATATTTTCAGTACTTATAGAAATGTACATATGCATACATATCTTATCTAGGCTTACTTATCTCCTCCTTAGTTTCAGAAAGACATACACATATATGTGCATACATGTTTCAAATCCTTATCTAATTTATCCTGGGTTTAAATTAAGTAAAATCTGTTTACTTGTTCAAACAAAACTTGCTTTTTCTTATCTTCTAAAATAATTCATATAATCCAGAAATCAAATATCCATATTTGGTTTAATAATTTTCATTACAAAATCATGTTTGTAATGCTTTTTAATTCTTGTTTTGGTTTCAGGAAATTTGGGGTTCTTCCTTGTGCCATATCAGTGTGCACGTGCACACATGCACACACCTTTGCACTTAGCTAATCCCATACATTCCTATGCAATAATTTCATATATTTTCAGAATTTAACCAAAATAAGATTTCCATGAAATTCTGGGGCATTACAGTCATCTCAACAATGTTCAACTTGACGAAAACAACTTCTTGCTTTGGAAATATCAAGTTGAAACTGCAATAAATGGCTATGGGCTAGAAGACTTTATCAAAGAACCATTGCAATTCCACCTATAATGACAGCAGACAAAGAAGGAAAAATGATAAGCAATCAAGTTTGTGTAAGATACAAGAGACAAAATAGTATACTATCAGCATGGCTTTTATCATCTATCAGCGTTAATCTACCGCATCAAATTGTTGGATGTGGATCATCATATGAAATTTGGAAAACTGTGGAGCAGATTTTCAATTCTCAATCTGATGCACGTATCATGCATTATAAGGGAGAATTGCAAAACTTAAAAAAGGAAAACATGTCAATGAGGGAGTACTTGACAAAGATTAAATCATTCTGTGATCTTTTGGAAACTGCAGGTCATAAAATCTCTGAAACTGAGCAAATCTTGACCATAATGAATGGTCTTGGGGAAGAATATGAATCTGTTATTGCAGTTATCTCTTCTTGAGAGACACTGCATAATATGCAGTTTGTTCACTCCTCCCTTCTTGCTTATGAAGGGAGAGTTGAACAAAGAAATTCAAGTGCATCAGATTACTCAATTAACTATGCTTCAAGTTCAAGAACCAAAAATCAAGAAAAGACTCAAAACAACAGAGGTGGTTTTAATCAGAGAGGTAGAGGGAGAAGTGGAAAGTGGAACAGCAATAACAGAGTTAAGTGTCAAATATGTGAAAAATTTGACCATATTGCAAGCAAATTCTATTTCAGGTACAGTACTGACAACAACAACTTTCAACAAAGTCAAGGCATGCAAAAAAACTTTAATCCAAATGCAAATGTAGCTCAACTAAAGAAATCATCAAGAAGTCAGAGTGAGGAAACACAAATTTCTCAAATTAATTCAGAGACACTTACCAGACCTGAAGATTCACTGTGAAGAATGGTACCCGAATTCAGGTGCCACCAATCACCTGACTAACAACATTCAGAATTTGAACCTTGGCAACAAGGAATATTTAGGTACATAGTCTATTCATATGGGTAATGGTGAAGCTATAAGTATAACTCATGTTGGAAATGGCAGTATCAAAGGTAAAAGACAACTTTACTTGAATAACTTGTTGACTGTCCCTCAAATTAAAAAGAATCTTATTAGTGTTTCACAATTTTCCAATGACAACAATGTATACTTTGAGTTTCACCCAAAATTTTGCATTGTTAGGGACTTATCAAATCAGGATATATTGTTACAGGGTAGGTTGCATAACGGGCTTTACAAATTCAATCTTGGGAATACAACAAAATTTATTCATAAAAGACCATGGTGCAACAATTTAGAAACTAATGGTACTAGCAGTAAGAGTATATTTGATCTATGGAACTGTAAACTGGGACATCCCAATGTTAAAATTGTAAAACATGTTCTGAAAAATAATAATATTCCTTTTGAAAATATTTATGTTCCATATATATGTACAAGCTGTCAACTTGGCAAAAGCCACAAATTACCTTTTACAGACTCTGTTACTGTTTACAACAAACCACTTGAGCTTATAGCTACAGATCTCTAGGGACCCGCTCCAGTAAATTCAGACTATGGATTAAGGTACTACATTTCATTTTTCGATGCTTATTCTAGACATACTTGGATATATTTTCTCAAAGCGAAATCAGAGGTATGCAAAGCAATTATTCAATTCATTAGTCAAGCTGAAAAACTGTGTAATAGAGAGGTTAAGATTATTCAGTCAGATGGAGGAAGTGAATTTAAACCTCTGAAAGAATACTTTCAAAATAAAGGGATTATACACAGAATTACTTGTCCACACACCTTTGAACAGAATGGCTTAGTGGAAAGAAAACATAGGCATATAGTTGAAATTGAGTTAACACTTTTGGCTTAAGGCTCTTTACCAATGAAATTCTGGCCTGATGCATTTACTACATCGGTTTATCTAATTAACAAACTACCAACCAAGGTTCTTGGGTACAAAAGCCCAATTGAAGTATCATGCAACATAAAACCAAATTATTCAGACCTAAGAACCTTTGGTTGTCTGTGTTTTCCATGTCTCAGGCCATATAATACCCACAAGTTAAGTCTAAGATCTGCTCCTTGCACATTTATAGGGTATGCCAGTAATCAGAAAGGGTATAAATGTCTTAGCAATAATGGTAGAATCTACATTTCAAGACATGTTGTATTTAATGAAAACAATTTTCCTTTTGCAGATAAAGGAATAAAAACCACTTAGAAAATATACAATACAAAAGTGTCAATACCGCCAATACCTGAAGTTACTGACTGGAGCAGTGGGCAAAAGGTTGATGAGACATCAGGACCACAACACACTTTGTCTTCCATTAGACCAGGTCATAGTACAACTGAGTCAAGTGATCATCTCAACATCTCACCACATAATTGTTCCAATCTTGATAAAGCTCAGAACATGATGAAAGCAATTCACCATGTTCTGAACACTCCAGTGTCAGTGAAAACAATCAACCCAACATTCCTGCAAGAATAGAATTTCATATGATTACAAGGGTTAAAAGTGGAATCTTTAAACCCAAAATATATGCAGCTCATCTATATCAAAAAGAACCTACTACTTATGAAGAAGCGGTCAAGTATGATCACTGGAGACTAGCCCTGGATGAGGAGTATAATGCCTTCACAAAGAACAAGACATGGAGCTTAGTACATCACCCAGTCACAAAAATGTTATTGGAAGTAAATGGACATACAAAGTAAGAGAAATCCTAATGGCAGCATAGAAAAATACAAAGCAAGACTTGTTGCAAAGGGGTATACACAGTAATTTGGATTTGATTTTAATGATACTTTTTCTCCTGTAGTAAAACCAGCTACCATACGAATCATTCTGACCATAGCACTACACAACCAGTGGAAAATCAAGCAACTAGATGTAAACAATGCTTTTTCTGAATGGTGAACTACAAGAGGTGGTCTATATGCAACAACCAAAAGGCTATATTCAAGGCAACAATGCAAATCTAGTGTGTAAACTTCACAAGGCTATCTATGGACTCAAGCGAGCCCCAAGGGTATGGCATGAAAAATTTCAGACAACCTTGATCAACTTAGGGTATAAGTCAACCAAGTCAGACAATTCACTATATGAAAACAAATCATGGACAAACTGTCTATCTATTAGTATATGTGGATGACATACTAATCACAGGCAGTGATGATAATGAAATCAGCAAAACTATTCAGCATTTAAATCAAACTTTCTCTATCAAAGAACTTGGTGACATAAGCTACTTCTTGGGTATAGAAGTCATAAAGAAGAGTGCTATAGAACTTGTTTTAAGTCAAAAGTCAATAGAAATATATTTCAGGGATTCTTGCCAAAGCAAAAATGGATCTAACCAAACCACTGCCCACTCCTATGACCAGTAATCTACATCTTTCTAAAGACAAAGGAGAACTTATTTCTAATGATCGACAATAAAGAAGCATAGTAAGTGCTCTACAGTACGTTACAATCACAAGGCTAGAAATATGTTACAGTGTCAATAGAATATGTCAATTTATGCATCAACCAAGAGACGAGCACTGGAAGGTAGTAAAGAGAGTATTGTGCTATCTTAGAGGAACAATTAATCATGGAATATCATTACGTACATGCAAAGAGTTAAATATACAAGCTTGCGCTAATGCCGACTGGGCTACCGACCCAGACGACAGAAGATCCACCTCTGGTTTTTGCATTTATCTCGGTGACAATCCGATCTCATGGTGCTCAAAGAAGCAAGCAACGATCTCACGCTCCAGTACTGAAGCCGAGTACAGATCGGTTGCTAATACAACTGTAGAATTAATTTGGATCGAACAATTATTATGCGAAATCAGAATTAAGCTAACAAAAAGGCCAATAATTTGGTGTGATAACCTGAGTACAGTGGCTCTCTTTGCTAATCCAGTCCTCCATTCACGAACAAAGCACATCGAGATCGATCTGCACTTTGTTCGTGAACAAATCTGTAAAGGAAAGATCGATGTTTGTCATGTTCCTGCTGAATACCAGCGCGCTGACATTTTAACAAAGGCGCTCTCAACTAAGAACTTCTCAAGACTCAAAATGGACTTAAAAGTAGTGGACAGCAGCGCTGGTGATAAAGCGAAAGAAACCCAGGCTATGGTAGACAAAGCAAGTTTGATCTATGAGATCCAACTTGACTTTGTATCTTAGATCTGAAGATGTTTTGACAAAAATTTCCATGGCGGCGCAAGTGAGAAGAGAGGGCGAAAACCTTAGATAAATTTGAGGGGGAGTAATAGTGTATACGGGCTGCTTATACTAGTGTGTTTTATTCATCTGTATTATAGAGTTCGAGTACAATGTATTATCTACCCGACTTGGCCCATTTATCTGCTCTATCCCTTTATATACAAACCGATTGTACTCTGTATATTTTTGTCAAAAGCTATCAATAAAATACATTCTGCTATTTCAAATTCTCCTTTATTGAACAGCGACGCCATGTGCTCCAACCCCCAACCGTACACCATTATCATCGCCCCCGTAAGTTTGGATCACCATGCCTCAATATGAATCGTGTGTATTTTGATCACTGTGTATCAAAACTGAACCACTGTACCACATTTCAGTATCACCATACTCAACAACTACTCTCCTATACTCAAGCCTATCAACTCCATCTTTATCAAAACCCACCACTGGAACAGCAAATGAATCACACACACACACCTAGTTCAATAGAGAAAACTTCTACCATATCTTCCGCTAGCATGTCCAAATGCAATGGTTTTTATAGAGTGATGCTGGTTGATTAAAGGTAGGCCGCCCAGGCTGCCCATATAAGAATAAGTGCAGCAACTGTTTATGACAATCGTTGGGAGGTGTTTTCGACGTAGTGGTTGTAGCTTTTCATGTTCGACTACGTTATTCTGTGCAAAACGCTATTATCCTCTTTGTAATATTTATTACTGTAAGACATAGCAAAATGTGCTTCAGATAATTGACTGTGTTGTATAAATTTTTAGCTTAACATAACTGGTAGATTTGATATGCTTTTCAAGCATTGTTATATGATCCAAACAGCAAATTTTACAAAAATGTTTATAGCTGATGATGGTGAATATTGAAAATGAACAGTGAAATGATTCTCAAAATTTCCAAATCGATGAAACTGAATTATTATCCATTGTATTAATTTTTTTATTTTGTCTCATATTATAACCTATAATTATCGTGATGAAATTTTGCATTTTAATTGAGAAATAAATATTCATTTTATTACTTGATCATTATCCACTAACTGATATTTTATGCATTTGCTCAGCCGAGCATATACAAACACATAATTTTATACATTCATTTAAGTGTGTCCTTTTGTTCCCTCTTATACTTCCTAATTAATGAAAGCAGCATAACTTTAAACACGGACATTCTAAATGTCATATTTTCAATTATACAAATTACCGATGTTAATTTAGCAATCAGAGCAGTTTTTTTGGTAAAATATATAGTTAACCAAACATTACTTGGGTGTTGCATTTGATTTCCTTATCAATATGTTACAACACATGAGTAGAAAATTGTAATAATCCAAACAATGATCATATAGTAGCTAATTTATTTTATTTGGAGTCGTGTTATGTACACTCCAATAGCTACTGCAATTTATCCGTCTTCATTTTACCCGGTCCAGTTTCACTGCGTGCAACATATTATCCACTTAATATTTCATACTACCCCCCATCTCTAAAGCCTAGATTGCCGATCGAGCACACGCCTTCTCCCTCTGCTGCTCTTTGCTCCACTACTCCATACTCCCTCCGCCGCTTTATACTCCCCTGCTCCTACTGAGATGTGCCATCCCCCGCTATCTGCCTCTCCATTCTCACACGACTTCGCAGAAAAATATGGCTCCTGAAAAAAACCGCGTGGCCAAGAATTCCAAAAAGCAAGCTACAACTTCTGAAACAGTAGGTATTATTTTTTCACACGTTAATTTGGTGAATAATGGTGTAATTGTGGTGGATTTTTCATGTTTGGAATTTTGAGATTAGTCTTGTAATTTGAGATTAGGAATTGTGATGAATAATTGAGGTTAGGAATATTTTTTTTCACATGCTAATTTGGTGATTAATGTTGTAATTGTGGTGGAAAATTTGAGGTTAGGAATTTTGAGTTTAGTGTTGTAAATTGAGATAAGGATTTTTTATCAATAATTGAGTTTAGAAAGAATTTTTTCCATTAGTGTTATAATTTGAGGTTACGAACTATGATGAATAATTTGGTGAATAATGGTGTAATTGTGGTGGAAATTTTGGATGAATAATTTTGTGAATAATGGTGTAATTGTGGTGAAAAAAAATTTCTATGCAGTTAAAGCGCTCGGCAGATTCAATGCGGCGAAGGTGCAAAAAGTCATAGCGGGGATACAGCGAGGATACAGCGGGATATAGCGGATGCCTCTAAAATAGCATATAAAACTCATACTTAATGTTTTTTCAAATATATAAATGGTATTTAAATGAAAAACTAACATTCAATTGAATTATAATTAATACATAAATAATTTGAAATAAAAACATGTGCGAATATACTTTAAATAAAAGTAAAACTATTATATAACATAATTGAACCTAGTAGAATATTAAAGTATTTTCATATCTAAAAATACACTAGAAATTCAATCAAATAAATTAATTTCATAATTTTTATAATGTATAAATGTCATTTTTCAATTCATTTAAAAAAAAGATATAGCGGAAATAGCGGAATATAGGGGGAATAACGGGATATAGCGAAAATAGCGGGGCTTAAAGCGAAAAGGCTATATTTGGGGCTATATTGAAAAATCCTAGCTGTAGAAATCCGCTATGAGATATAGCGAGGTTATAGCGGGGTAATAGCGGGGCATTAACTACACAGAAAACAATTCAATTTCATTAACCTTAATTCTTTGTAAAAAAATGATTTGTGAATTTTAGGCATGTCGAATAATGTGATTAGCTAATGCTGAAAATAATTTATTTATTTAATTTAATCATAAGTTTAAATGTATTTTTTTTGCAGTTTGCGGTAGGCGACCTATGACAGCTTCTCATAGGTGTGGATTGCAAAAGTGTAAGGCTGTAGAAAAACTTCTTGCTGAAACATTGCATATACGAGATGAGCATGATGCTTCTTTTTCTTCGGAGTCAGAGGATGATGATTTTGACCTAAGCAATGAAGAATTTCGATCGGACAATGAAGATGTTTAGCAAGGTACCGAAGTTGTTGAAGCAGGAAATGTAGAAGTAGGAGGTCATTTGCCGTCTAGTAGTATTGATGTTGTAGCCGTGGTAACGAAGGTGTAAAGGCCCATATCTCTGTACCCTTTGGGTTGACAATAAATCACACGTGTCCAACACAAATTGAATGGAAATACGAATCTTTAGGGCGAAGAAGAAAAGAGATAAAAGAAAAATAGAAATGACAATATAGAATCTCACAATCGCAGCGGAACAAAATATAATATATAATAATAGATCATTATACAAAGAAACTGTAACTGTAATATACATACAATCATCAGAGTATAACAGTCAACAATAAATCTGGACAGTTATAATAACTTGTCCTCACATACGTAACACACACAGCGGAAATAACCAAGTATGTGTAATATGCCTGAATTCCTCCAGCTCGTCTCCTAGGCTCCATAGCATCCTAACTTGAATCTTTAATACTCGGTCTGACCCGAGCATTATAATAAAATAACATCCGAGTCAGTCTGGAAAACCAGCGTGAGAAAACACACTCAATTTGAATTATTACTGTTATAAAAATCCTTTCAAAACAAAGGTATCTCGTAAGACCATGTCACACATAAACACGACGGGTTTTTACCTTACGATAACCAAAACATTTTATATCAAATCATCTGTGTTTGCACAAAAAATGGACAAACACCTCAAAGTCGTATGATTTAATAGATTTTATGTTGTTCTTAGTGATTTGGGTGATTTATGCAAATATATGAAAAGCAGGGGCTAAGCTGTAAAAGACACGCAGATTTATAGTGGTTCAGCCAGAATGTGCCTACGTTCACTTTATATGTTATTTCTCTTTTCTTGTTTAGATTACAAGTACAGAGCTTTGATACAAGTAAAAGAAAGTTGTTTGAAAGTTCTCTCCGTGCTTGAGCTCTCAAACTTGTCCTTTATTGCTGTACCCCTGCCCCTCTATTTATAGAGTGAGGCTGGAGGCAGGGGTCTTGGATGTATATAGCTGCTGGTGGGCCTGGGCTGGTGTGGTCAGGCCTGGTAGCGTTGGTTCAGCATTGCTTTGGCTCGGCAGTCCTTTGATTCGGCGGTAAGTGGTAGACGATTTGGTTCGGCATTACTTGGTTCGGAGATGGTTGGAGTAGGAGTTGGTCCGGTAGCGAGATATGGTATGTTGGTCCGATGTGTCTGGTCCAGCAGGCTCCTGGATCGGTGGAGCTCATGCTCCTTGATTTGGTGGTAGGGAGTAGGTTGGTCTGGTGGAGCTCATGCACCTTGGTTCGGTGGTAGGGAGTAGGTTGGTCCGGTATAGATTATGCTCCTTGATTCAGTGGTAGGGAGTAGGTTGGTCCGGTGGAGCTCATGCACCTTGGTTCGGTGGTAGGGAGTAGGTTGGTCCGGTATAGATTGGTTCGGTAGAATCTCGCCCAACACTCGCTCCCCAAAGTAGGGCATGTGCATGCACGTGTCTTGCTTTGTTTTGGGTTATTTGATTTTGTCATTCCCATCTGGCTCCCAGTGCCGAACCAGTTGGTCGGTGGTTCACCTTCGCCTATAAGTAAGGTTCTAGGGCTTCCGTTACCTTCTACCGAACGAGACAGCCGAATCAGTTCTTCTTGCTAAATCAGTCATATCGCCGAACTAGACGTGTTGCCGAATCAGGTGATTGCCGGATGGCCTCTTCCCCTTCTTTTTTTTGTCTTACCGAATGAACATGAAGTTTTAATACCGAATGGACCCTTATCCTGAGGAAGCCGAATGAATCTGATACCTAGAATGCCGAATGAATCTTTAGTTGAGAATGCCGAACGAATTTTTACTGAGAAATGCCGAATGAATCTTTAGTTGAGAATGCCGAATGAATCCGGGGATTCCGAGTGTTGAATGAACCCTTTACCGGATGGACTTTTGTACCTGAGTCACCAGTGAAACTCTAGATTACATAGTTTATGTGTCTTAACGATATACTTTCTTGTGTCTGCAGATAAATGTCTCAAAGAGTGGAAACCCGATCAGAGAAGAAGAGATCTCAGGATAGAGAAGAGCCTTCCTCAGTGCCCCCGGCTCAACTAGGACCTGCCCGTCATGGGCCCACCCCGAGATCATTGGTGGATGGATACGGTCCTCAGGAACTTCTTAACTTGCCTCCCGATTGCTTCCCTAGCTTACTCAAGGGCGAGCAACTTGATGTTATATCTCACTCTTTCGGGATCGACCGAGCACGCATGTTATTGCCGGATGCGGGAGTGATGCCGTATGATCCTCTCGAAGGATATTTTGCCTACAGCAGATACCATTGCATGTGTGGTGCCATCCCGCCTCTCAACGCCTGGGTAGTCAGCTTTCTCACATATCTAAAGGTAGCTCCATTCCAGCTTCAGCCCAACTCTTATGCCATTCTGGTGAGTCTCTTCGTCATCTTCCAGAGGAGATATGGGCGTCCTCCTTCCAACCGGGAGATCCGGTATTTGTACAACTTGAGAGGCTACAAGAAGGGGTCTCCCTACATCATCTTGGAATCGGCCGTATCCTTTAAGCCGGTCCTGGATTTATACTCCAAGTATAGCATGTTCAAGAAGGAATGGTTTTTTGTCAGGGATGATTCCGTTTCTATTCGGCGCTTCACCTTCGGATGTAAGTCAAAGCTTTATTTTTAATTCCCGTTCTGGTTGCAATACTCTTTCTTATGTGTTTTTATTTTTTGCTAGCGACAGGTGGTTTTGCGGTCGTGGAGAATGATCGCCTGGTTCAGACGGCAGCAGAAATAGAAGCTATTACTGGGAGAGATAGGTCGGCTGCCTACTTGATCAGGAACGCTACACTCTTGGAGTACAACTTGATCCTTCCACAGCAGTCCGTGGTCAAGCAGAGGGACATGGCTGAAGAGAAGGTTGCCCAAGCTAAAGAAGGGGCCGAGTCGAAGAGCAGTAAAAGGAGGCCGTATCCGAAACACCCGGTTGCCAGGGGGAAGAAGCTCAAAAAGTCTGACGGTCCCTCTCCCAACACATGTCCAGATATCCCGAGGAGGGAGAGGTGGAGGAGGAGCAGGGCGAAGATGGAGGAGAAGGCGCTGGAGGTGGCGACGGTGTCGGGTCTTTGTCTTCTGGACAAGTAGGCGAGATGCAAGAGTGGACGGATGACGCTTTCCGCCAAGCCTTCGAAGGTTTGGAGGGGACGGAGAAGTCCAAGAGAGCCGATAAAGTTGGGACCGGCGTTGATTTATCTTCCGGGAGCACCTCTACTGAAGCAACTTCGGCGGTTCAAGGTGAATTTCTCTTTACTCTTTTAATTCTTGAATGATGGCTTAATACACATTGGTGACACTTGGTTTTCATATCAGGAGCGGGTAAAACGGCCAAGACCTCAGATCTTCGGCACAGGCTTGAACAATACAAGCTCTCCAAAGCTTCCGCTAAGCCGAAGCCTTCTACTGACCGCCCGGGAGACATAGTCGGCTATCGTCCTCTTCTCAGAGTTATCGAAGAAGATATACAGAAGAGGAAGAGGAGTCGATCTTCGTCTGAACCTCTTCTTGAACCCCCGGCCCCATTCCAGCCTATTCACGACATTACAGAGGAGGATACCGAGCTTATGCCCTCTCCCCATCCGTCTGAGAACCCAACCGTCATCCCAATAGATCATCCTGGCTTAGCACGCAATCCGTTTGCGGGTCATCCGGACCTGGACCCGGCATCTCATGACATCTCTTTTGATGAGGTTACTGGCGAGCACCTTCTTCCTCGCAATCCTATGGTAAGGGTGCTTGATGAGGACAAGTCCCTGGACCTTGATTTGCTTACTACTCGGGTTGTCGCTATGGGGAACGAAGCTAAAGAAAATATCGACCGGGTTGCTGAGGAGACCAGGAAGTTGATGGGGCATCATGCCCGACTGGTCAAGGCCGGGGAGGAAATTGGGAGTGCCAACATAAGACTGTGGTTAGTGGTTTCCGACCAGGCCAAGCAACTCGCTGATCAGGCCATCCATATCTCTCAGCACGAGGCCGCCTCCGGACGTCTAAAGAAAACTATGGAAGAGGCCAGCCGGGCCGAACTGCGGAAAATGGAGGCTACTTGCAAGGAACGGATCGATATGGCCATTGCCACGGTGGACGAGGTTCGGAAAGCGGATCTTGAGCAGATAGAGGAGTTATCTGGGAAGCTTGAGGCTGCAGAGCTTGCTCAAGCCAAGTTGAGGGAGGAGATGGAGGCGATGCGGAAATCCCTTCAGGCTGACTGCTCGAGATACCAATTGGAGAGAGATGCCGCCGTCGTAAGGTTGTCGGATTCCGAGGCCCGGACGAGGGAGTTTGAAGAGAACGAGGGGCTGATGGAGGGGATGCTCCAGGATATGTACTTCTGTACTTGGAGGCAGGGTAACTTGTCCTGGATGGATGATTACCCCCGCGTTATGGCTAGGATCTATCTCAGGGCTCTAGAGGAGGCCCAGGCTGAGGTAGATAAGGAGGGTGGTGTGGCCTTTAGGATGGATGCTGTTACTGCCCAGTTTACCAAGGAGGAGAAGGTGGCGGTGAAGGAGGGCATGCGGTTGCTTGCAGCTGAGGAGGCAGGTGTGCAAGCGAAGGATGATGATCAAGTTGATCAAGGAGCAGATGTTGGTAAGTCTTCCTTTCTAGTCTTTCCGTTAACTTGGTTGCTTATCACTAATGAATTCTTTCTCTGACCGGACAGGTGGGCAACAGGACAAGGATAAGACTCCGACGCAGCCGGCTCCTTGATTCGACTTGGAAAGTTTTTTTTTTGTGGACTTGACATGGTTGTATATGTTAGTCTTAAAATAGTAAAGTAACTCTTAGGTTGTAATTTTTACTACTTGTAATAAATAGCTCTATTCTTGACGTGTAATTCTTTAACTTAAGTTGATTCTGTTGTCTTTCGAATGTTTTTGCTATTTTGACATGTTGTATGAGAAATATAGCTATGCATATTCTTGTAATTAAATTGTGTTTGATGTCAGGTTCTTGTTTAAAACATAATTTCATGACTTGCAATGTTAGCGTGAGGTGTGAATAAATTACAGTCATGTGTTTACATATGGAAGAAGGAAATACCGCCCTTTATATTTTGCTTGTGGATGGCAGCTTTGAATATCCTGTGTGACCGAGTAAGGGATGCGGTTCAGTATCTTGCTGTGAGTATCCGCTTCTATTAGTGAATGTCTCATGTTCTGTGTCCTGTACTTCAGGGATTGTTACAGAGGATATGAGAAAAATTTCTTAAGTAAAATTGAAATATGTGAAAAAGTAAAATTTCCAATCACGGAAGGCCTTCGATGTGCTTAAGTTCGTGGCAAACGGGCTTTGTAGTCACTTTCCCTAGCCGTGGGTCTTGGAGACATTCGTCACCCATCTTACGCCTCCGCTGGGAGTTAATTCTTTTTTACCACAGCCGCACTTAAGACACATCGGAGCCGAGATCGCGCACAGTAACTACCCGGGCCATTATGGCCCGTAACCGTGGGTATTATTCGATTTACTGTGGCCGGCTAGCGTGGGTGTCGATCGTCAACCGTGAACTGCCCTTGGCTGGCCACACCTTATGTTGGGCTTATAGTCGGTTCACAGTTGCCGGCGAGCCGAACGCCGTAATGAGCTGCCTCGGCTATAGTCGGCCTTCTCGGTGGCTTATAATCGGCTCATTACAGTTGGCTTTAAGGGCCATCGCGAGCAATGAGTTAACCCGCAGCAGAGGGATACTGGAGCAAAAGTGTCTCATTGGCGAGGGCATAGATTCGCATAGTACCTGTTAGGTCTTGTCCAGGTGAAGTTGCGCTGTGGAGTGCTTTGAGTGGAAATGCTACAGAATTTTGTTCAACAGAAAAGGATAAAGTTAACAAGCAGCCAAGATATAAAGGAACAAGTTAAAAAAGAGACAAGGTTTTTTAAAGTGGTTCGGCACGAAAAGGCCTACGTCCACTGATTCTCTTTGTTAATTCACTTCATATGGGCAATACAAGTTAAGAAAAGTATCGACGGAGGTGTTGGATGTTCCATGCCCTTTGGAACACCTCTCCGTCCACTGTTGACAAAATATAAGCTCCATTGTGGAGATCTTTATGAATTACATATGGTCCATCCCAGATTGGATCTAGTGCTCCGGGGCGAGGAAAAATTCGTTTGAGGACAAGATCCCCTTCTTGTAAGGTACGATGCTTGACTTTGGAGTTGTATTGTGCTGCCACTTTTTGCTTGTGGGCCGCTGCTTTAAGGACTGCATCATTTCTTCTCTCCTCAACTAGATCCAAAGACGTGTGAAGGAGTTCTTCGTTCTCTTCTGGGTTATAGTGGATCCTACAGTGGGAAGGCACAATGGTTTCAACTGGGAGCATAGCCTCCGATCCGTATGCCAAAGAGAAAGGAGTATGCCCCGTTGATGTTCTGAAGGATGTGCGATAGGCCCACAGTGCCGTAGGGAGTTCATCCACCCAAGCGCCCTTTGACTTTTCAAGTTTCTTTTTTATTAGAGTTTTCAGAATTTTGTTGACGGCTTCGACTTGTCCGTTTGCCTGGGGATACGCTACGGATGAGAAGCTTTTGTGAATTCCGTGCTCTCGGCACCAATTGGCGAATTCCTCGCTGTCAAACTGAAGTCCATTGTCTGATATGATTTTGAGTGGGACTCCGTACCTGCACAGAACATTTTTGATCAAGAAGTTAATAACTTTTACTGAAGATACTTTATTCAAAGGTTCCGCTTCCACCCATTTGTTGAAATAGTCGACTGCCACTATAGCATATTTGGCCCCGCCTCGGCCCATTGGTAGCTCGCCGATTAAGTCAATTCCCCATATTGCGAAGGGCCAAGGGTTGGTCATTTGAGTAATCTCAGTTGTTGGTAGCCGCGGAATCTTAGCAAACTTCTGGCATCTATCACACTTTTTGACGAAATCTAAGGCGTCCTTGCTTAAGGTGGGCCAGAAATATCCACATCGGAGTATCTTTTTGCTAATGTTTGCCCTCCGGTGTGATCTCCGCAGCTTCCCTGATGAATGTTGGATAAGATTTCCTTGGCTTCCCTCCCAGCGACACACCTTAATAACGGGTTAGAGAATCCGCGCCGATAGAGGATCTCTTCTTGTATTGTGTAGCGGGAAGCTTTCCTCAAGATTTTCTTGACTTCGTTACGCCCGTTGGGTAGTGTGCCGCTTTGTAGGTAGTCTCGGATGGGAGTCATCCAAGTTGCTTCTTCGGGTGCAGCTATCAAATTCACTTGCTCAAAACTTGGGGTCAGTTGCTTTGAGATGGTTACTGCTCCGAAGATGGCGCTGTCTCTCACACTTGCTTGCTTTGCCAATTCGTCGGCCTCTTGGTTCTCTTCCCGAGGGATGTGTTTGGCTAAGTAGTGGTCCAATCGGCTGAGAAGTAACTTGGTCTTCTTTAAATATGCTATGAGTCGTTCTTCTCGAGCTTGGAATTCTCTTAGTATTTCATTAACAATAAGTTGAGAATCGCTATGAAGACACAAAGAATTGGCTCTGATTTCTATGGCAAGTTCTAATCCAGCTATCACTGCTTCATATTCTGCATCGTTGTTGGTGGTAGCGAACTCCAACCTTATAGCATAGTGCAGCTTATTTCCCCTGGGAGTGATTATTACCACACCTGCCCCCGAGCCTTGTTCGTTTGATGCACCATCCACAAAGAGATTCCACTTGATGTCTTCTGCTATTTCCAATTGCTCCTTATCTTCGTTGGTAGTGAATTCTGCAATGAAATCAGCCATGGCTTGTCCCTTGATGGCGGTGCGAGGGTGATAGGTGATATCATACTGACTTAGTTCAATGCACCATTTAAGTAGTCGCCCAAAAGTGTCGGGACGATGGAGTACCTGCCTCAGTGGTTGATCGGTCAGAACTTTGATGGAATGGGACTGGAAGTAGTGACGCAGTTTCCGTGATGTGATTAGTAAACAATATGCTAGCTTCTCAAGTTTAGGATATCTGACCTCTGCCCCCGTAAACCTCTTACTTACAAAGTAAACTGGCCGCTGCGTGCGGTTGTCTTCCCTTACCAAGGCAGCGCTTAGGGCGTGAGATGACACAGCAAGGTATAGGTATAACTCTTCGCCTTCGCTTGGAGTCGAGAGTACCAATGGTTTCTGGAGGTGTTCGATTAAGTTAAGGAAAGCGGTTAAGCATTCGTCAGTCCATTCGAACTTTCCTTTGTCTTTCTTTACAGCTTCGAAAAAGGGGACGCACTTGTCCGTTGCTTTGGAGATGAATCGGCTTAGGGCGGCCACTTTTCCATTCAGGCTTTGCATTTCCTTTCGAGTGGAAGGTACCTTGATATCCCTTAGCGCTCGGACTTGTTCAGGGTTTGCTTCAATCCCTCTGGCATGGACGATGAATCCTAAGAACTTTCCTGATGATACTCCGAAGGAGCATTTTAGAGGATTCAACTTCATTCCATACTGGCGAAGTACTTGAAACATCTCGCCTAGGTGGCTTACGTGATCGTCGGCTTTCCTTGACTTTACTAGCATGTCATCCACGTATACTTCCATAGTTTGCCCTATTAGCCCTGCAAACATCTTGTTGACGAGGCGCTGGTAGGTGGCTCCTGCATTTTTAAGTCCGAAAGGCATTACCTTATAGCAGTATAAACCCCGGTCAGTGATGAAACTAGTGTGGTCTTGATTGGGAGCATGCATAGGAATTTGGTTATATCCTGAGTATGCGTCCATAAAAGATAAGAGCACGTGCCCGGCTGTGCTGTCTACAAGTTGGTCGATTCGGGGAAGTGGGAAGCAATCCTTTGGGCAGGCGTCGTTTAGGTTGGAGAAGTCAATGCATGTTCGCCACTTCCCATTAGCCTTCTTGAGGTTGTTGCGAAGTTCAGTCACATAGCAGTCTCGAGCAACGTCCTGGTCTCCTTCTACTTCCCCTACTCCATTGTCCGTTGGAAATTTCATCTTTAGGCACCATGGGGCTAGGACAATTTGGAAGTCAGACAAGGCTGGCCTTCCTAAGAAGGCGTTGTAGGCCGAGTGGTTTTCTATTAGCACAAACGTCTGTTTTCGTACAACGGAGCGGGGATGGCTTCCAATTTCAACGAAGAGGTCCAGTTGCCCGAGGGGCATCTTTGCATCTCCAGTGAAACCGTGTAGTGGTTTATTGCAAGGAGATACATCCTTCATTGATAGTTTCATTTTGTTGAATGCATGTTTGAACAGGATATTCACTGAGCTTCCAGTGTCTACTAGAATTCGGTAAACTTCGGCGGGACCGAGCCGGGCAGAGATAACCATGGGATCCATGTGAGGGTATCGCCTTCCTTCTAGGTCACGCTTACCGAATGTGATGTCATCACTTTCTTTCCGCTTCGGGTGGCGCTCTTCTATAACCGAATTGATACAGTCTTTATTGTCTCTAAGCGACTTTCCATACCTTTCCATCTCCTTCCAGCTTCTGTCTGCGATGTGCGGTCCTCCTGAGATGGTATGGACCACTATTTTCTCTTGACTAGAGCCGCTAGTGTTGCGGTTTCCTCTGCCGATCTCCGGTGAGGATAGCCTTGGGTTCTCATTGGCAGGAGCTGGAGTCCTGTCCTGACCTTTTACATAGCGTTCCAGTTTCTTCCTTCTGATGTGTTCTTCAATCAAGTCCCGGAGATGATGGCACTCATTGGTATCATGCCCATGAGATTTGTGGAAGCGGCAGAACTTTCCGGACTTCTGCACGTTATTTGATTCCTTCTTGTATGGTGGGCGTTTGTATCTAACTTCGCCTTAGGTGGCAAGGAAGATGTTTTCGACGGTTTTGTTCAAAGGAGTGTAAGTGTCGAATCTCGGTCCTGGCCGATATAGGCGCTTTTCTCCTTTCTGGCCCCTAGCATTGTCTCTGGAATCATTTCTTCGAACGTCCCTTGCCACAGCGGGTGCGTTGCTGTGAGTTGCCTTATTTTGCTGTCCTGACTGCCCCTCAACGGCAGCATCCTCAAGCCTTATATATTTCCCGGCTTCATGGAAGAAATCGGGTAAAGTAGTTGGTTTTTCTTTTGTCAACCTTCTAGCAAATTTAGTGTCCGGATGCACACCACTACAGAGGGCTATTAGGATAAGCTTCTCATCGGCATCTTGGACTGCGGCCGCTGCGGCATTGAATCGGGTTAGGTATTGCTGCAGTTTCTCTCCAGGTTTCTGTTTGACGCTGGATAAGTAATAAGCGTCCTTAGGTTGTTCCACATGAATGCGGAACTGACTGATAAACTTTTCTTTCAACATTTCCCACGAGCTGATGGATCCCTGGGGTAGATGACAGAACCAGGAGGTAGCAAGATCTGCTAAGAATAGTGGAAAGCATTTGCACAGTACTCCCTCTGTCGCTCCACTCATGAGCATGTGTTGTGTGTATCTCTGTAAGTGTACAACGGGGTCGGAGGTTCCTTTGTAAGGTTCCATTGTTGGCATCTTCCATTCTCGGGGGGTGATAGCAATTTTGATATTGCGGGCGAAAGGGCTGGTTACCCTAGCGCCTATCCCTCGATCTCTTTGCTCCCGTTGGACGCACTCCCTGAATAAGCGTGCCATCCTTTCATCAGAATTTGGAGCAGATAGAAACGAGTTTGGTTCTGTTTTGTGGGATTGATTCCGTCCAGATGACCTGTAGGGATGGTATCGTCTATCATTCCTCATATTTTCCAGTGGCTGCCTTTGTTCTTCTGGGAGCATGCTAGGGTCAGCTATAGTTGGCCCTTGCCTTGATCTTCCCCTACTGGGTTCTGATCTAAGCACTTCCTCGGGTCCAACTTCGGGCTGGACTCTAGCTCGGTCCCGTTCACTGGCGTTTCCGTGGTTAGGCAGTATGACAGGCTCAGCTATAGTTGACCTCCGCCCGGTACCTCCCCCGTTGGGTTCGGTTCCAAATGTTTCCTCAGGTCTAACTTCGGGCTGTGCTCGATCTCGGCTCCTACCATGGCTGCTTCTGCCATTAGCTCCTTCGAAGAAGGAAGATCTTTGTTGTCTCTGAGATCCTCCAGACTGGGACTCGCCCCATGATTCAGTGTTGCGGTTGGACTCTTCAGCATCCCTTAAGCGTGACATGAGATGGTCCACCAAGGCTTCCTGCTGGGACGTGAAGCGGTTAGTTACTTCAACCACAACCCTGTCTAAATCTGCCCTAGTAATTGCTGCGGGCTGTTCTGTGGCAGGAGTGGTCGGATTAGCCTCTCCTTCGTTTGGTACTGCTGCTAGAGGAGGACGATTTACTTGATCCGTGACTGCTGGATCTGGAAGACTGCTAGATGCGATGTTTTTTCCTTTGTTAACATCTTTTTCTGCTTGGGAGGCATGTTTTCCAAACGATGAATGATGCTGTTAGGAAAAAGGTTAAGTGGAAGAAGCTGAAGCTTTGAGCTTCTAGTTCTCAGTGAAAGCACCAAAAATGTTTGCACAAAAAATGGACAAACACCTCAAAGTCGTATGATTTAATAGATTTTATGTTGTTCTTAGTGATTTGGGTGATTTATGCAAATATATGAAAAGCAGGGGCTAAGCTGTAAAAGACACGTAGATTTATAGTGGTTCAGCCAGAATGTGCCTACGTCCACTTTATATGTTATTTCTCTTTTCTTGTTTAGATTACAAGTACAGAGCTTTGATACAAGTAAAAGAAAGTTGTTTGAAAGTTCTCTCCATGCTTGAGCTCTCAAACTTGTCCCCTATTGCTGTACCCCTGCCCCTCTATTTATAGAGTGAGGCTGGAGGCAGGGGTCTTGGATGTATATAGCTGCTGGTGGGCCTGGGCTGGTGTGGTCAGGCCTGGTAGCGTTGGTTTGGCATTGCTTTGGCTCGGCAGTCCTTTGATTCGGCGGTAGGTGGTAGACGCTTTGGTTCGGCATTACTTGGTTCGGAGATGGTTGGAGTAGGAGTTGGTCCGGTAGCGAGATATGGTATGTTGGTCCGGTGTGTCTGGTCCAGCAGGCTCCTGGATCGGTGGAGCTCATGCTCCTTGATTCGGTGGTAGGGAGTAGGTTGGTCCGGTGGAGCTCATGCACCTTGGTTCGGTGGTAGGGAGTAGGTTGGTCCGGTATAGATTATGCTCCTTGATTCGGTGGTAGGGAGTAGGTTGGTCCGGTGGAGCTCATGCACCTTGGTTCGGTGGTAGGGAGTAGGTTGGTCCGGTATAGATTGGTTCGGTAGAATCTCGCCCAACAATCTGATATTATAATAGTGTTATAAAATAGCTGAAATGCTTGCATCTCACATTTCAACATAGTTGGGCACAATCAAAACCGTACAGGCTCGTAGTGGATATTGGATTCCATACAATAACTGGGCTATTGGGGTACCGCTCGTCACAGTACACCTCTAGAAAAATATACTGAGATCATACCTAACTATCCCTGCCAACATAGGACCGGCATACCCCTTGCTGGATAGTACCGAATATGTTATGTCCATGGGTGTTCCCACCCTAATCGATCGCTCTCTTTTCCATGCACAACCATATCCATAATTATAATATATCTGTGGGTATATAGAAAAGTGATAACATACCCTACTTGGGTGCGACCCACTTAGCCCTGCTGCATTCTTCCCTGTTTTAGTCATTCCAGATTGATGACGCTTGAGTCTACGTTTACCTTTAGAATAACATTCATACTTGGAATGCTAACACTGCCTTCCAAGCAACAATGCAACGATATCATTCATCCTTCTGGGTCTGAACAACAGAATCTCCTTCAATATCACCATCTCCATTATCTTCGAGATATCACAATTCGTAACGCACAAATCGGATCGAAGTGCTTTTCGGATTATTAAATCCGATCCCGGTCTCTTCAAAACGATCAATGAATTTGGCCAAATTTGACGATCGGTTATTTAACTATCAAATAACACACATAAGCAGTCACTAGGCACATATTATAAATCATTTAAAACATTCGTTCAAGATATCTTTACAAAGATATATATATATATATATATATATATATATATATATATATATATTCAAAACTCTTTCAATAATCCAATATTTGGAAACAATGCAAGTACTTATATCCATAACAAGAATTTTCGAATCATAATAATACTTAGAAATATTTTTCCCAATTCCATTTATAATTCAACACCTTGAAAATATTTCTATAATAATAACTCGTAGTTAATATATTTCAAATCTTTCCAGTTCAATGCTTAGGAAATATTTATAAGTACATTTTCCTAAAAACTTTTTATTACCAATACTTAAGAAATATCCCATTATTTCATACTTCTCAAATCCTTACAATCTACTTGTAATTTCCTTAACTTGTTTATAACGGATTCTATAAGTTTTCGGAATTCATTAATTAATTTCCTTCAAAATTTCCAAAATCGATTACACTTGTCTATAATTCCAACTACCCATTTCTAACTTCTTTTATGAATTCTAATTCATTTTCAAAGTTCTTGTATTTCAACATTCCGGAAGTTTCCTTAAGTTTTCCGAATTTCATTACAAGATTTCTCTTATAAAAATCATATCCGTTAATTAAACCCCATTTTACAAATCTCAAGAGAATTTATAAATAAATTACAATCACTTCAAACCCTATATCTATGACAAGTATTTTTAAAGAATAATAGTTTATTTTTAAAACACGTTTAAGTAATTATTTAAAATATCAAAACACTTTAAATAAACATCGATAACTCATTTCCTATTCATTTTAAAATAAAACTAATCGATTTACAAAGCTCATTATAAAATAGAATTTAATTCAATTAATATTAGATATTTGAAAAATTCACTTTCCGAAATATTTTTAATAATAAAATAGCTTTAAATTACATAGTTTGAATAAATAAAATTTTCTTTTTAAAACAACCTAAGTTCTCGATAAGAAAAAATTTAAATTCCAATAACCAATTTCAATTTATAAATCCTCTCGATTCATAACATATTGATTTTATTCCGATTCCATAACCAATTCTCATTTTTTAAAAAGAGAATCCACTACTTTTCCTAAAAATCTATTTCCATATCTCGATATAAATTCCCACTATAAATTTATATTCCTAATTTACCAACTGATATCATTTCCCTTATTTATAAACATCGTTTATAATTTTATAAAATCATTTCCAGTTTATAACAGATTTATATTACTAAAATTCAATTATAAATCGCTTTCTATTAAAAATTCCATTCGGAAATCTATTTCTTAAATAATCCAACTATATCCCAAACTATTCAAATCTCGATTTAACTTACATTTCATATTTAAAGAAATCTCATTTAATAATCATTGTTTTAAAAATACTCAATTTAAAAAATTTCATTTGAAACCATTTTACGAAATAGCTAATTAAATATCCAAAATCAAATTATTTATTCTATTCAATCAATTCTTTTTTTTAAATCCCAAAATTTTATATAAATAATTTCATTTCAAAATCACCTTTTAATTTCCTTTTTTTAAACTCAAAAATGTTATCTACGGTATTTATAATACCAAAATTTAAGCCAGTGCTACTATAACATCCAATATATCAAATCATACAACAATCTATAACAGATTATTAAATCTCATCATGTATCACTATATATGAAATAATCAATATATTTTTGAGGAGTCTAGTTGGATCCCTCCAACCTGTATCCCTGCATCCACAGATTTTATATAACATAAAATACCAATCCTGCTTCGAGGCGGCATATCGCGGTACTATAGGGTTATTCGCTACTATGTGGAACGCACAGTGTCGCATCCGCTCCAATAGGCGGAAAATATATCCAACTACTAATATATATATATATATATATAATATAACATTCAACTGATAATAATATATCAATTCAACCAGTCATCCAATAAATAATTTTAATTATTATAAATTAAACCAGTCAACCAAATTTAGTGAGATTTACTCACCTTGATTTTTAATCTGCAACCCATTTTAATTCTAATTTAAATTGAATAGGCGTTCAATTTAACTTTAAAATTCCAACTGACTGCAAAAATTTCCAAACGAATCCTATTACATAGATTTCATAGCTACTAACCAAACTTGACTTGTTTCATTAAATCTTGGATCTAACACGATTAAAATATTGATAATATAAGATTTAAATTTAAAATTTAAAATTATTTATCACCAATTACTTTATAAAACAAATTACCATATATTCTTAGCCTGGCCGCTAACAACACACCCCAAAATCAAAGCTCGAACACCACTGGCCGCCGCCTTCATCATCTCACCGCCAGCGCTACAGGTGCCATGCTGCCCTTACTCCACGCCTTCGACATCACCATCGCCACTCCTCCACACTAGCTCCACCTCTCCATCAGCCGCTGTCCCCAGCATCGCGATCGAGCGCACCTCCACCTCCTTCCCTCGCGCGTACACGAAATCAAACTCCAAAGAAAATCCCCAACGTCGAATGTGAGCTCGCCTCCTCTCCTACACGTCGCTCCACTCCAGAGACCACGTGCCCCTCGATGCTCGTTCACGATTCCATCGCGAGAATTTTTTTATTTTTTGTTTTAATTTTGATTTCATTCTGTTCGAAAAGGTAAAATCATGATTTAAAAAGGTGAAGGGGCGGTTGGGTTCAGGGAATAGAGTGGGCGAAGATAGGTTTAGGGTGGCTGAGAAATAGATAGGGTTTGACCTTTCTAATTATAATATATTACTAAATTTTAAAAAAAATCTCGTTTTGCATATCTCGAAATCCCGAATCCCTATTGAGGTGTGCCGCCTGGCGTTCCTAATGTTATACCCATATTTCGAACGCAATGGAACAAGTTTCGGGACCTAATTCGATCGTATGTGGAAGATAGCTTTTTGAACCCAATTATTATATTAAATTCCCGATATTAATTTCAATGTGTTTCTATCCCGTACGACCAAACGGTAATTACAAATGTTACGAAATTTGAAACCCAGTAATAATACATTATTACGGATCCAATGGAACTAGGTGCGTCAAATTCCAAGACTATGGCCCAGGTCGCTATTTTAACACGTTGATTAAATCGACGATTTCAAAAATTAACGAAATCACTTGAATTTTAGTTTTAAAAACTTATTAACTCAATTCTAATTCAAATAGAATTTATATCAACATTTGAAATCATTTCGATTCATATTAAGTCAAAATTTCAATTATCCACACTATTCCAATATTGAATTCACTATTCCCGAATTACGATGAATAACTATATTTGAAATTTAAGTCAGATTTACTAATTCAACCAAAATTTCCATATTCAAAATCAACTAATATTTCAAATCCAACATTTAAAATAAATTAATTGTTCAAAAAAATGACCAAAATTCCAGGTCGTTACATTGAATTTCGTGCCCGAAATTGCTAAGTAGAAAAAATGCAACAAACCATATTTTTTTCAAAACCCACTTAGTTAAAACTCGATACTTCCCTTTTCTAAATCCTTAAGTTCCATACAAAACATTTAGTTTCCATTTCTAAACCAAAACCCCTTATTTCAATTATAATTCGAAATCAAATTTTGGTTAACAAAAAGTTTCCCAAAAATTTCAAAATTTTTCTAACACCCCAAATTTTCGAAAATTTTTAGCAGTCTCTCTTGTACGAAGAGCCTTTTGCAATATGACAAAAATGATAAAAAGATATACATCGGCTCTCATGGCCGGAAAACACAATATATATATATATATATATCAATATTTTTATTTTTCGTGCTAAATTCGTAAGCGTACCTTATTTTAGCGTTATTAAGCGAGCTCACTCAATTTATATCCAATCGCACAACCAAAATATGGCCAAATGGTCTTCATGTACCTATACGTTCTTAATTTAAACACGTAAGTCCCAAAAACATGAAATTTAATAACATTTCATTTATTTAAATAGTTAAACACACACTTTGCATAACTAAACATGTTAAACATGCATTTATAAGTAATCACAAGGTTCCAATACCAATTTAATTACTTTCAATCAATTCATATATCATTTTATTCAATTCTCAGTGATTCACAAATAATTCATTAGCATTCAATTCATATTACACACAATATATTCAAATTCAACACAAATTAAATCCAATTCTATTTTTAACACCAAGTCATTACAAATCAAATTCCATTCCATTCACTAATTTATTAAATTAGTTCATTCCATTAATCCATTTCCGATTATCATCGATTGGGTTTCCACAACCGAAGTCTATATTTATTCCATGGAGTTATTGCAATTACAATTCAATTCCATTTGACTCCAACTCCATTTCAGTATTCAATTCACTAGTTAATTTATCCAATTGGTTCATTTCCATTTTATAATTCAAAATCTGATTTTTATCTCAAACATCACTTCATTTGGTTTTGACTTGGGTTCAATTCCAATTTATAATTCAAATTCTACTTTCCATTCCTTTAACAAATCCATTAACCCATTTAATCGGGTTTTCTTTTCCATTTCCTCATATTTATAACTTATTTAAATTTATTTATTCAACATAATTTTTTTCACTTAAATTTTATATTCAACTCAAGTCGACATCGTTTCAAATCCAATCCAATTTTATTTAACTTAGCTTAAGTTAAATCTCAATTCATTCAATCCACTTTTACTAATTCGAATTATTTACTTGTATAAGTACACTCTTAATTTCATTTTGAAATTCACATTCTCCTTTCTATTCACATCATTTCTAACTTATAAGTTCAAAAGCTTATTTTCTTTCCGGTTTCACAAACCTTCAAATGAATATCCCATTCATTCACGTCAATTTAATTTTCATTCAATTAATTCACATTCATTGCTTCACATTTATATCCATTTACACATTCCTTTATCACTCTCATTTATATTCTCCATATTCAATTAGTTGCATTCAACTAATTAACATTCAATCCATTTAATTAATTCATTAATTCTTTTCATTACCACAATCACTTCATTTATTTATTTCATTTAACTTTGCTTAAGTTAAATCCCATTTCATTAGTGCACTTCATTAATTCAATTCAAATTGTGACGCCCCACCTCTATGCTCACAATAACAAAGAGTATTAAAAGAAATATTGTCTGTTATTACGAAGAATAAAGCTGGATAGGAGCGGCCATCCGTAGTTGGTCTTACACTAGTATTGGTTACCTCGATAGGAGTGGTATATATTTTTCAATTTTTATCTCTTATTTATTTACTCCCATCGACATACCCAATTACCAGTATAAAACGAACTACGATGGTTCATAATAGTTTAGGACAGTGTATATAATAATAACACAGATATAAAAAGAATGCGGAACACGGATAACAAAAGTCTCATATATATATATATAACTGATGTCAGTTACAATACATTTGACACAATACATATGATACAACTACAACTGTCGACTCTGGAAGTTATATATACAAGTACATTATCGACTAATATACATGAATACATATCAACCCGAAAGAGACACTGACTACTACAACAAGACGAAGACCACTTCAAAAGATGTGAAAAGTCTTCATAGCTCAAACAGCAACTCAAAGCAGGAAATCTACAACCTGAAATAACACGGGTCAGTCTAATTCAAACTCAGTTATTAATGCACAGAAGCAATAATAATCAATATCAAATCGACGACAGTCACAGAAATCTCGTCTATCCGACCCTTTTAATAAAGAAATCGGATAACGGTAAATATAACACTTAACAGTGTTAAACAACAAATCAGCAGAATCCAATCATCAACAAAGATAAATGAAAAGATCATCAATGAAGATAATTTGGAAAACATCAGAATCGCCTAAACGGCAATTAACAACAAAATCTAATTATTAAGAAAATAATTAGAAAACCTCAAAGTGGTAAAATCAAACCAAACTCTGTGTGGCTGCAGTACACGCACGCGTGCACTGCCTCGCCACTGCAGTACGTGAAATCATCACAACAGTGAATACTAAAAGTAATCAAAACTGCAGAGGTCAAAGCGAAACCCAAGTCAACAAACATCGTAAACAACAAAAATCTACATATCGATACGATAGATAAAAACATATAATCTAATTATCTATAAGATAATTAGATATCAACAAAATCATCAGCTTAAACCAAATCAGAATACACTCAAAATATTGAGTTGAACCAACGAAACAATTCCACAATTGAAATCATCAATTTAAAACTTCAATTCCGTTTGGCTGCAGTGCACGCACGCGTGCACTGCCTCGCCAATACCGTACGTCGAAACAGCAAAGGTCAAGTCATGGCTAGCATGACTCAACACAATTGCCACACAATGAATTAGTACATCATAGCAATGCAAACCAACAAGGGCAAGACTGCATATAAACGAAACTGCAGTCACCACAAGGATGCAACAGTCCAAGTTCCTAGATGTCAAGAGAAGATGACAACAGTGGTACAACCACAGGAAGACAACAAACTGAAGGTGAGAGCACCAAAGATATGGCACCACAACACACAATAGAAAAAGACACAGATCAACCTTACTAGAAGTACTGTCTCCAGTGAAGCACAGTGACCAAATGCAAATGAATACAAAGCATCAATGCAATGTATCGGATTCGTAAACAAGAGCAGTGGACAGAGCATGCATATGAAGCAACCATGCCTGACTGGTAGGTTCAGACATGAACCATGATTCAATATCAAACCAATCTACACAGGAGATCAATGCACATAACCTAAATGAACCAATCCTACATTGAACAAGTGGAAATGGCCACAGCATCAATGAACAGAGAAAATATCAGCAAGTTGTACAAGACTGAACCAGACAATTGCAACTGAGTTCAAGTGAATGGCACAACATGAACTCGATGCAGTGCAACTACATATGGCCAGACCAGACTATAAGATGAACAATATGCAAGTGAAGATGACAAAGACCACCAGACTCAACCCAGTGCAATGGAACAGTTCCAACTAAATGAAACTGAAAAATGAAAACAACAATTAAAGTACCCAAAGTATGGGTCAGAATCTAGCAAGTCCAGATGTATACAAGCATCGTGTAGTAGTGCAAACTCGACTAACAGACTGAACCACAAAGAGGCACAAATATAGTCTCAACAAAGAACTACAGTTCTAAAAAATGCCTAACCCAAATGACACGATGCCCAAAATAAATGCAAAGACTGGTGCAACTCGATACAGCGACTACCAGAAGGAAGTCGAGACTAGCCAATGCTAACATGAAGTGCAATAAAATCAACATGTCAACAAGACCATATAAAGAAAGAAAAAGACTCGAGCATTAGATCAAATGCAGTGAACCAGACAACACAATACAGTGAGCTCGAGCACAAGACTCATGAACAACAAAATGCACAAATATAATTTACATATATGGTGATGAACAAATGAGACAACCATTGTATAGCCACGAAATTATCAAAGAAACAACTCCAGACTTTAAATGGAAGTCCAACTGAGTAGACTTGAACCCAATAAACAAATGAACCAGATGAACACATGACTTCAGCTACAAAATGTATCTAGACAGTGCCAAATTCACAGATGACCGGTCAAAAATGTCAAGTGACCGAAGTTAAATACAAGTATTGAACAAGACATAAATGCCAGAACCACACAACAGTAAGAAAATCAACAAGGTCGAAAGTCGAGCAACATCAACATCGTAAAATCAAGCAGCAAAAGACGCAAATTCGAACAAATCAGAAATCATCAACATCAACAAATCGAATGGCCGAGATAAAGAAATCATCGACACCAAAACAAATCGAATGGTCGGGATAAAGATTTGTCAACTTCAAATAATCAACAACAAAATCACGAATTAAACGAACCAGAAATCAGCAAGATGATTTGAACTAGATGTGAGTGCAAAACCACTCACCTTTGGATGCAATCGAAGAAGCCGAAGTCTAGAAATCAAATTAGCTTCGTAAGACCAAATGCGAATAAATCCCTGAAGCATCCATTCGACAGAGCAAATGAAGTCGAATCATCCTTCGATCTAACTACAAACATCGGCACCTTCGATTTCTATGATGCCCTAATTCTCGAGCAAAGGAGAAGAGGAACGAACACGAAAACACACGAATTCGTGCCGCCATTTTTTTTCGTAGGATGATTAGGTTTTTTGTTTCACAAGAGAAAAATGGGGAACGGGTCGAATGACTGCCAGAAAGAGAAATGGTAGTGGGTATCATCTCTTCATCAAAACAAATGGGCCAATTAAAATAGAAAGGTATATTTATTTAAAACCCGAATAACTTTTAACCATTTCTCAAAAGGATTTTCAACCGATTAAAAACTCAATCGAGCAATTAACTAGCATTCTAATCGTTTAATGACGATATTAAATCGATGCAAAAACCCCGGGTTGTTACAGACTCCCCTCCTTATAAAAATTGCATCCCCGCAATTTTCATAAATAAAGTCGTCAATAACAATTATGTTTCTAACATAAACTGGTTATGCTAGAAAAATAAAGTCGGGAATACAAACGCCAAAGAATCTTTTAATTTCAATAAAAGAAATTTACAAATGTTCAACAAAACCTAACTATCAAATAGATAATCAGAAAACAACAAAACTGAATAATTGTAATCATCAGCAATATTCAATTACCAATTAGATATTCAGAAATACAGAAATCTCAAAACAACAATATCCAATTGTCGATACGATAGTTAGAAAACAGCAAAATCTAATTATCAACAAAAGATGATTAGAAAGCGGAAATCACAATTCGCAAAGCTGCAAATATCTAGTTACCCAACAATTAACTAGAAAACACAAACTTCATAATCAACCGACTCTAACTATCAACAGAGATAAATAGAAAATAGCAATTCAATAAACTCAACATAATCTAGACTCAATTAGAGACTAGAAATTCTCATATCAATAAAAATCAGCAATCAACCAATATCTAATTATCACAACGATAATCAGGTATCATCAAATCATCAATTATCTACTTAACAAAACGACACTCAGAAAACATTAGATAATTATCACGAATCAACAAATATTTAATTATCGATACGATAATTAAATCTCATAACAGCAAATATTTAATTATCACAAATGATGATCAAATTCCAAATTAACAATTATTTAATTATCAAAAACGATAATCAAATTTCAAATCAACAAATATTCGATTATCAAAAATGATAATCAAATCTCAAATCAACAAATATTCGATTATCAAAAACGATAATCAAATTTCAAATCAACAAATATTCGATTATCAAAACGATAATCAAATCTCAAATCAACAAATATTCGATTATCAAAAACAATAATCAAATCTCAAATCAACAAATATTCGATTATCAAAAGCGATAATCAAATCTCAAATCAACAATCAAAAGCGATAATCAAATCTCAAATCAACAAATATTCGATTATCAAAAGCGATAATCAAATCTCAAATCAACAAATATTCGATTATCAAAAAAGATAATCAAATCTCAATTCAACAAGTATTCGATTATCAAAACGATAATCAAATTTCAAATTAACAAATATTCGATTATCAAAAACGATAATCAAATCTCAAATCAACAAATATTCGATTATCAAAAGCGATAATCAAATCTCAAATCAACAAATATTCGATTATCAAAAACGATAATCAAATCTCAAATCAACAAATATTCGATTATCAAAAGCGATAATCAAATCTCAAATCAACAAATATTCGATTATCAAAAACTATAATCAAATCTCAAATCAACAAATATTCGATTATCAAAAGCGATAATCAAATCTCAAATCAACAAATATTCGATTATCAAAAACGATAATCAGAAATCTCAAATATTTAATTATCGATACGATAATTAAACCTCATAACATCAGATATCTAATTACCTGCAGATAATTAGAAACAACAAATATCTAGAAATCAATTAAGAAGACTAGAAAATCAACATAAAAGCTTGGATCGATCCCATCAGATGGCGAGTTTTTAGTTCGCCGCACGTGCATCAACAAATGGCTGAAGCCTACCAAGTACTCAACATAATTTTGGCGCCCATCAGATTGACCCGAAAGTCCGCAGAGTGACCCGAAGGCCTAGTACTGGTATTTGACCCAAAGGTCCGCAGAGTGGCCCGAAAGCCCAACAAATGACCCGAAGGTCCAACAAATGACCCGAAGGTCCAACAAAGTGGCTCGAAAGCACACGAAATCATCAAATATTTCAATTAACGAGTCCGGAATTAACCAAAATAGCAAACACACATGTCCCATAACCACGAGTTTTACTAAATCGTTTAATTCTCTTCATCGCTTCCTTGAAAGTGCAAAATCATCAAAATCATCAAAACAGCAGATATTTCAATTAACGAGTCCGGAATTAACCGAAATAGCAAACGCACATGTCACATACCACGTGTTTTACTAAATCGTTTGATTCTCTTCATCGTTTCCTTGAAAGTGCAAAATTGTGTATTTTGTAAAAATACACTTTACATTCTCAAACGGACAAGTCCGGAATTAAGCGAATCAGTAAAAGAAAGGTGTCATAATCCTCGATTTTGCTGAAACGTTTAAATTGCTTCCTCATTCTTTTGAAATCGCAAACTGTAAAATTCCTGAAAACAATTTTATTTATTTTTTAAACATAACAATTCACGTTATCAACTGGACAAGTCCGGAGTTAAGCGAATTAGTAAAAGAAAGGGGTCATAATCCTCGATTTTGCTGAAACGTTTAAATCGCTTCCTCATTCTTTTGAAAGCGCAAACTGTTAAAAATTTTATAAAACAATTTTCGTTTTAAACGATTTTCCAATCACGTGATTAAAGCAACAACATCAGTAGCAATTTCGAAAAGGGAATTGCACTTCTCAAAACATCGTAAAACGAATCTCAAAATCAGCATTGCGGAATAACCGCTTGAAAATCCACTTTTAAAATTTGACGGTTACTGAAGTCAAAGCGACAGTAATTTTTAAACGTCAAAATCTCATCAAAATAATTTACATCAAAATGTAATATCAGTGAATTTTCATTCATCAAAAATAGCACAAAACACCGTGCTTCAAAACTTTAGCATAGGTGTAAAAATCCCGTTATAAAAATAACGGCAACAAAATACGTTTCATAACCAAGCATCGGTTCAACGTAAAATTAATGCAGTAACGTACAATTCATATTTGCATGCACACTATAATATAAACAAAGAAATTACACTATTATCTTCAATGAAGATAATTTAAAACAGCAAAAATCTAATCAATAATGATTAGTATAAAAGAAACCCAGCAAAAATCTCAACAAAAATCACATAACTGCAATCGTTTCGAATTCTCAATTTGGATTCGAAATTCTCAAAGAAAACAAATTAAACACAGCTATGTAAACACAAATGAAATTTATTTCAATTTCATATTTTGATTTTTAAATCAAAAAGATTATCAGTTGTACTCAACGAACACAGTTTCATTGTTTCTGCTGCGCACTCTGATAAACAGTCACAAATCAATCAACCAACAAAACATAGTTTCACTATTATTTTTAAATAAAGATATTTAAAAATTTCGTCAAAATTTCAAAACTTTAGTTTTGACTTAAAGCACAAATAAAACATCGACCAATAGTTGTAACACATGTTCCATCCAAGTTATGTTTTATATTATGTCCATAAACCCCAAGCTCTGATACCAACTGTGACGCCCCACCTCTATGCTCACAATAACAAAGAGTATTAAAAGAAATATTGTCTGTTATTACGAAGAATAAAGCTGGATAGGAGCGGCCATCCGTAGTTGGTCTTACACTAGTATTGGTTACCTCGATAGGAGTGGTATATATTTTTCAATTTTTATCTCTTATTTATTTACTCCCATCGACATACCCAATTACCAGTATAAAACGAACTATGATGGTTCATAATAGTTTAGGACAGTGTATATAATAATAACACAGATATAAAAAGAATGCGGAACACGGATAACAAAAGTCTCATATATATATATATATAACTGATGTCAGTTATAATACATTTGACACAATACATATGATACAACTACAACTGTCGACTCTGGAAGTTATATATACAAGTACATTATCGACTAATATACATGAATACATATCAACCCTAAAGAGACACTGACTACTACAACAAGACGAAGACCACTTCAAAAGATGTGAAAAGTCTTCATAGCTCAAACAGCAACTCAAAGGAGGAAATCTACAACCTGAAATAACTCGGGTCTGACCCAAGTATTAAATTCAAAAGAAAATAATACACGGGTCAGTCTAATTCAAACTCAGTTATTAATGCACAGAAGCAATAATAATCAATATCAAATCGACGACAGTCACATAAATCTCGTCTATCCGACCCTTTTAATAAAGAAATCGGATAACGGTAAATATAACACTTAACAGTGTTAAACAACAAATCAGCAGAATCCAATCATCAACAAAGATAAATGAAAAGATCATCAATGAAGATAATTTGGAAAACATCAGAATCGCCTAAACGGCAATTAACAACAAAATCTAATTATTAAGAAAATAATTAGAAAACCTCAAAGTGGTAAAATCAAACCAAACTCTGTGTGGCTGCAGTACACGCACGCGTGCACTGCCTCGCCACTGCAGTACGTGAAATCATCACAACAGTGAATACTAATAGTAATCAAAACTGCAGAGGTCAAAGCGAAACCCAAGTCAACAAACATCGTAAACAACAAAAATCTACATATCGATACGATAGATAAAAACATATAATCTAATTATCTATAAGATAATTAGATATCAACAAAATCATCAGCTTAAACCAAATCAGAATACACTCAAAATATTGAGTTGAACCAACGAAACAATTCCACAATTGAAATCATCAATTTAAAACTTCAATTCTGTTTGGCTGCAGTGCACGCACGCGTGCACTGCCTCGCCAATACCGTACGTCGAAACAGCAAAGGTCAAGTCATGACTAGCATGACTCAACACAATTGCCACAAAATGAATTAGTACATCATAGCAATGCAAACCAACAAGGGCAAGACTACATACAAACGAAACTGCAGTCACCACAAGGATGCAACAGTTCAAGTTCCTAGATGTCAAGAGAAGATGACAACAGTGGTACAACTACAGGAAGACAACAAACTGAAGGTGAGAGCACCAAAGATATGGCACCACAACACACAACAGAAAAAGACGCAGATCAACCTTACTAGAAGTACTGTCTCCAGTGAAGCACAGTGACCAAATGCAAATGAATACAAAGCATCAATGCAATGTATCAGATTCGTAAACAAGAGCAGTGGACAGAGCATGCATATGAAGCAACCAGGCCTGACTGGTAGGTTCAGACATGAACCATGATTCAATATCAAACCAATCTACAAAGGAGATCAATGCACATAACCTAAATGAACCAATCCTACATTGAACAAGTGGAAATAGCCACAGCATCAATGAACAGAGAAAATATCAGCAAGTGGTACAAGACTGAACCAGACAATTGCAACTGAGTTCAAGTGAATGGCACAACATGAACTCAATGCAGTGCAACTACATATGGCCAGACCAGACTATAAGATGAACAATATGCAAGTGAAGATGACAAAGACCACCAGACTCAACCCAGTGCAATGGAACAGTTCCAACTAAATGAAACTGAAAAATGCAAACAACAATTAAAGTACCCAAAGTATGGGTCAGAATCTAGCAAGTCCAGATGTATACAAGCATCGTGTAGCACTGCAAACTCGACTAACAGACTGAACCACAAAGAGGCACAAATATAGTCTCAACAAAGAACTACAATTCTAAAAAATGCCTAACCCAAATGACACGATGCCCAAAATAAATGCAAAGACTGGTGCAACTCGATACAGCGACTACCAGAAGGAAGTCGAGACTAGCCAATGCTAACATGAAGTGCAATAAAATCAACATGTCAACAAGACCATATACAGAAAGAAAAAGACTCGAGCATCAGATCAAATGCAGTGAACCAGACAACACAATACAGTGAGCTCGAGCACAAGACTCATGAACAACAAAATGCACAAATATAATTTACATATATGGTGATGAACAAATGAGACAACCATTGTATAGCCACGACATTATCAAAGAAACAACTCCAGACTTTAAATGGAAGTCCAACTGAGTAGACTTGAACCCAATAAACAAATGAACCAGATGAACACAGGACTTCAGCTACAAAATGTATCTAGACAGTGCCAAATTCACAGATGACCAGTCAAAAATGTCAAGTGACCGAAGTCAAATACAAGTATTGAACAAGACATAAATGCCAGAACCACACAACAGTAAGAAAATCAACAAGGTCGAAAGTCGAGCAACATCAACATCGTAAAATCAAGCAGCAAAAGACGCAAATTCGAACAAATCAGAAATCATCAACATCAACAAATCGAATGGCCGAGATAAAGAAATCATCGACACCAAAACAAATCGAATGGCCGGGATAAAGATTTGTCAACTTCAAATAATCAACAACAAAATCACGAATTAAACGAACCAGAAATCAGCAAGATGATTTGAACTAGATGTGAGAGCAAAACCACTCACCTTTGGATGCAATCGAAGAAGCCAAAGTCTAGAAATCAAATTAGCTTCGTAAGACCAAATGCGAATAAATCCCTAAAGCATCCATTCGACAGAGCAAATGAAGTCGAATCATCCTTCGATCTAACTACAAACATCGGCACCTTCGATTTCTACGATGCCCTAATTCTCGAGCAAAGGAGAAGAGGAACGAACACGAAAACACACGAATTCGTGCCGCCATTTTTTTTATAGGATGATTAGGGTTTTTGTTTCACAAAAGAAAAATGGGGAACGGGTCGAATGACTGCCAGAAAGAGAAACGGTAGTGGGTATCATCTCTTCATAAAAACAAATGGGCCAATTAAAATAGAAAGGTATATTTATTTAAAGCCCGAATAACTTTTAACCATTTCTCAAAAGGATTTTCAACCGATTAAAAACTCAATCGAGCAATTAACTAGCATTCTAATCATTTAATGACGATATTAAATCGATGCAAAAACCCCAGGTTGTTACACAAATCCAAATTAATTTTATTTATTTTTTTAAAAATATTTTATTTAACTTAAGTTGAATTCCATTTAACTTCATATCTCAACTTTTAGATTTTTCTTTCTTATCTATGATATTTTTCAAATTATAAGTTCAAAAACTTATTCTCCTTATAATTTCCACCCTACACTTAAATAACAATTTCAGAATTCAAACACGAGGTTTTATTTCAAATCAATTTGTAATCATAGATATATATCTCTCTCTATACCAAATCCCACTTTTTTAATTTAAACTAAACCTGGTTTTCATTCAAAACAACTTCCCTTCGGAATTTCCAAAACAACTTGGCTTTACCCAAAACAATCGATTTGGGATTTCTAAACAAACTTGTTTTTCTCAAAACAACGACCATGGTAGCAATCCGTCACTTAGAAACTCGAAAATGAATACTAATAATGTGGCCGTCATCACCAGAATTATTTTCCAACGACTGAAGTGAGTTCAGTGCTTACTTACTTCCAACATCCATTCAAAAATATTCCAAAAATAATATCACCATTACTCTTTTCAAGCACTTTGGAAAACATTTCTAAAAACTCCGAGATTTAAAAATTCCAAAATACTTAGTTCAAATTCATTCAAAACATTTTTCGAAATTTTTGGGATTTAAATTTCCAAATTCTGGTTTGAATCCACTTTTAGTTGCAACCCATATGTATAATGATACTTATATAATTTCTATTTGGTTATATAAACCATTTAATATTTATAATCTTGTTTTGATTATAATAATATCAACCAAACACTCCAATATACTATAATAATCTCGTAAAATTATTTCTTTTCTATCAAATATACCTTTGGGTAAAGTTATTTCATTTACCCTCTTTTAAAACAATACTGTGTCAGCTTACCTTGTTTAAGAGTTTAGAAACCCCTATCGATACAGTTGTACTTCTCGTACCGACCAAAATTCATAAACACTCAACCAATAAATCAACACAATATAAAACATTTTATATTCACTAACAAATACACGCTCATATCTATTAATACACTCAAACTCATTCTAGGGTATTACTAACTCTATCTCTAATGAGTAATCCCCACCAAAGCCAAGGTTCTCGCTTAATCTTGTGCTCTGATACTGTAACGACCTGGATTTTAGCCATCGGACATTAGGCAATTAACTGATTAAATTATTGGAATATAAACTTTTATTAGTCGAATAGATAAATTTTCTGATAATTAAAATATCCGAATCTATAAATTTATTAAAAACCTTATTAAATATTGAATTATATAAATTTCTGGATATGATAAATATTATAGAAATGTGTATATAAACTCCACCATTTAAAATCAAGGTAGAATATCCATATATTTTTACATAGATATAAATATATACAAGTTAATGATGTTCAAGTCCATATATATATGTATATATGCCATACGAAGTAATGTATATATGGATAGGGGATAATGTGAAAAAATATATATGTATATATGATGACAAATATAAGCAAATGCATATATATATTTATATTAAATAGTGAAAATGTAGATATATGTGTATGTGGTGACAACAATATATATGAATTGATGTATGTGTTATAAAGGTAATTAAATGTAAATATATATGTATATATAACTATATATATAAGTAAATGAAAATATGTATGAGTATAAATATATATGTGCATGATGATAACAAATACAAATGCATATGGAAATCTATATATATATATATATAAATAGTATATATCTAAATGTAAATAGTGTATATGTAAATGTAAATAAAATGTGTAAAATATATACGTACATATAAGTGGAAAACCATATGATGAAAATGTGTGTGTGTATAAATATGAAAATAGTTGAATATGTAAGTATACAAGCATGTAAACATGTACATGGTAAGAAGTAGGCACATAAGAGTGTGTGTGTATATATATATCAATACATATAAATGTATATGTAAACACATAAGGGAACATCATCATGGCAAGCATTTAATTCAAGAATACAAGGTTTCAAATCAAGCACATAAAATATCATATCAACATGAAATCAAATCAGGTCAAAACATTTGTTCAAATCAAAATAAAATAAAATGAAAAAATATATATATAAAATGTGAAAAAAATTGTACAGGTATATATATATATCCTCTTCCCTTTAGCTTGCACTGTATGCTTCCACTCCCTATATATATACACATACATATTATTGCCTTGTTTGCTTTCATATAAACATCCTAGTTCACAAAAGAAAAAAATATAAAAAGAAAAAAAATAAAAAGAAAGAAAAAGGAAAGGAAAAGGAAAAAGGAAGAAAAAGAAAAGGAAAAGAGGGAAGAAAATGGGACTTATATTTTCTTTAATATAATAACTTAAATTATAAAACTCTAACTCTATCGTCAGTTCAACACCAACCAACATAAATATTTTGTATCTTAATCCTATTACCATGTATTATAAATTAGAATTGCGGATTTTCCGTAATTTAAAGTTTAATGATATTTTATAATTCAAATGGTAATTAATTATATTATTATTTGACTTAAAACTTATGTAAATTAACACATTAGATATTATATAGAGTGTTAAACTTTGATTAACTAATAATAAATTGTTTTATAATTCCTTGAATTTGTAATCAGTTGGATTTAAAATATAAATTGACTCGGTTAATTAAAGTTAATTAAATCTTGATGTGTGAATTGTTTTGATATCAGATATTGATCGTTAAATTAGTAACAATCTATATCTTGGCTTAATCCTAGTGGATATTTATTTCAATTATTCTTGCCTATGCCATCAAGTGATCAGACAAGTTAAAATTGTTAGATTAAAATGATGATACGTTTTATTTGAAATAAAAATCTGTAATAAATTCCCATATGTGGATAATGCCACCCTAAATGTAAATTGTTTATTTTAAACAATTAGCCCTTTTAAAATTTATTACTTGGATTCGAAGAGACCGGAATCAGATACCAGTGTTATCCAGAACCACTTCGATTTGATAATCACTACGAACCTTTACGGTTTTGATTATAGAGTTTAAAATGCTGGAATTGGATTAATTTCACAAGTTCAACTATTTTAAATAAGTAATTGTACTTAGACATTGTCAGAATATCGATGGATTTCTGTAAAAGTGTTTGGGTTAAAAAAAGATGATAACTCGTCGTGTTTGTATGAGTTACTTTGGTTTTCAAGAATTTTTATAACTTAAGTATTTCAAATTAAGTGGGTTTACTCACGCTGGTTTCTAGCCTGACTCGGGTGTTACTTTATTGTAATGCTCGGGTCAGACCGAGCATTGCAGTTTTCAGGTTAGGCCGTTGTGGAGCTCAGGAGACTGGCTGGATGGCAGAGACGTATTGCACGTATTTTCTACTGTGTATTGTAGGCTGCATATTCAGTATTTAGGGATAAGTCATTATAACTGTCCAGATTTGTATATTGATTGTACTCTGATAACTTGTATGAATAATAACAGTTGTAGCTTTCTTTTGTATAAAGGATGTTGTTGTATATCATATTTTGTTCCGCTGCGATGTGGGATTCTGTGTTGTTTTTGTCTATTTTCTTTCTTTATTCTTCTCAAACCCTAACAACCTGGTATTTTCGGCACTCGATTTCTCGGCACTCTATACAGTGAATGTAGAAAATCGCCCGGTCGTTACACGTGGTATCAGAGCTGAAGGTTAAGCGAGAACCTTGGCTCTGGTGGGGATTACTCATTAGAAATAAGGTCAGTAGTACCCTAGAATGAGTTGAGTGTATTATATATGAGGGCGTACTTGTTATTTTATTATATAATGATTTTAAAAACGATTTTTTAAAAACGATTTTTAAATAAGATTATATTTTGATATAAAAAGGAAATATATTTCTAAATTATTATAGTATATTAAGGTGATTGGTTGTTATTATAATCAAATAAGATTATAAAATTTTAAGTGGTAATATATATATAACCAAATAGAAATTTGGATAAGAATGAATTATGCAAATAAGTTAGGCTAGAAATAGACTTAGACCGGAACTTAAATCCCGAAAAATTCAAAAGAGTTTTTCAAAGTGTTTGGAAAGAAATAAGTTTACCCTGATTGTATTTTTCAGAAAATTATGAGGGAATATATGGTGTGTTTGGTTTCCAGATATGATAATATTGATTATTATCATAAAATTGGGTGTTATGTCTCAAAAAGGATGTTTATTACAGAATAAACAATGATGAAACATGGTGAAATGTTTAAGGAAGCGGAATTATATAAGCTTAGTTTATAAATATGACTTATAAACTAAAATGGATTTAAATTGAGAAGTTTTGAATATAAGTCCCGAAAAAAAAATTGAAATGTGTTTCAAAATGTTTAAGGAAATAATAAGTAATATTATTAGAATATTTTTGATATAGGAAATTCTTGTTTTAAACAAGAGTTGTTTTAAAATTTCCGAAGAAATTTGCTTTGGATAGAAACCCAGGTTGGTTTTAAATTTAAAGTGTGACTTGATATATGAATGGGATATATATATATATATATGTATGTATGTATGTATGTATGTATGTATGTATGTATGTGTGTGTGTGTATCAAAGTTGATTTGAAATAAATATTGGTGTTTGAATTCTGGAATCCCCCTTGAAATGAGAAGTATAACCCAAAGGAAAGTAAGTTTTTGAACTTATAAGTGGGAAGTGATATTAATAAGATTTAAATTTGTAATGTAAAATTTTTAAATTGAGAAGGTTAAATGGATTAAATGAATTGGGAATTTAACTCAAGCCAAGTTAATTAAGTTTTGAACTTATAACCTGAATTGGAAATTTCAAGGTGAAACTAAAATTTAACTTATGGAAGTAAATAAATAAAACTGTAAAAGAAAAGGTAAAGATTGAGAAAAAGTTAAAACAGAAGTATGTATAATTGATTTCAAAATGAATTTTGGAATAAAACGGGTTACGAATTCTGGAAATTAAAATGAACCAGGTTATCAAATTAGTGGATTAAATTATAAAAATGACCGAGAACAAATAAAAAAATATTTGGAAATAAGAATAAAGCTAAAATTCGACTAATCGAGAGTTTAGTTATAGGTTAGGAAGTCCTACTAGAATCTAGTCCAAGTGGTAAGACATGGCAAAAGGAGAAGAATGGAAGGCAAGGCGTAGGGAGCGGAGAGCAGCTGCACGTAAGGCACGGGAAGAAGCAATATTGGAACACGAGAAACGGGTTAGGGAAAGGGCTGGACCAGGTCCTTATGATAATGTCATATGTTATAGATATCACGGTAAGGGACATTATGCAGCTAAGTGCAGTAAACCAAGGAAGGAAAGGAATGAAGAAGTCAAACGATTTCGCTCTGAGATTTTATGCTTTAAGTGTCAAAGGAAAGGACATTTTCTAAACCATTGCCCTAAAGCGAGGAAGATGAAGCGTAAAGCCATGGTACCAGTCGACGGATAACCATTTGCTACCATTGTAAATTGACGGGACACGTCGCTAGGGATTGCCCCAAGAGACGGAAGAAAGTGAAAGTTGTGGAACGCCCCGAGGGAGGTGTGAAAATTATCAAAGAAGATGGGGGTGTAAAATTCTTTTGTGGCAAATGCAATAAGTGGGGACGCTCCATTACGGATTGCATGGACGGGCTTGGCAAGTTGGTATGTGTAATGACCCGGAATTTTCGAACCCGAAAATTCCGGATAGTTAGGAGAAAAAGAAAAGACATAGAAGAAAGAAACAGAACAAGATACAGATTCTCACATTCGCAGCGGATCAAAATACAATATCAAATAATCATATCAGTTATACAAAGAAAACTATATTTGTTAATTTTCATCAATACATCAGAGTTACAACATATACACAAATCACTGGACAGATACAATTAACATGTCCCAAACAACTACAATATATCACAGCGGAATACACTCCATACGTTCCTGCCATCCAGCTCGCCTCCTGAACTCCAGAACGTCCTTACCTGGAAATCTGTAATACTCGGTCTGACCCGAGCATTACATCAAAGTAACACCCGGGTCATGCTGGAAACCAGCGTGACTAAACTCATCTAACATGAAATTTAAATCCATAGAACTTATTTAAACCCGGGGTAACTCGTACTTTACTACAAGTAAACAACTTATATAGTCAACATTTTGTTTTCACAAAACAATATCTAAGTATCCAACTTAGTTTAAATGGTCCATATTATCCCAAACCAGCCTATTGATTTCACATATCAATCTATAAAGAATCGAAGTGGTTTCGCGTATTTACTAATACCCGACTCCGGTCTCTTTGAATCCAATGTCATCTTAACCAGGTTATTCAAGTGAAATACAATCCAAACTACAACTTAAAACAACTTCAACTGGAGATGGCAAAAAAAATTCAAGATCAGTTCAAAGCAAATCCAGATTCGATTAAGCAAATCAAAATTCCAGTTCAAGTAGCAGATCAAGTTTCCAGCTTTCTCTGTTCTTCAAAATAACAAGTGAGAAAACTTGACCTTATTATATCTTTTGATGATTGAATGTGTATGTGAAATATGTGCTGGTATAATTATGTGAATATTTTTGCATATATATGTATGTATATAAACATAACATAAGATAATTAATGCATGTATGTGTATACCCAGAAGTATCTCCCTGTTTCAAAATTCACAGGCTAACAAAATATTTAAAAATCAATCCCTTCATCTCCAATAAGTTTTAAGCTATGATTTCTAAATGAAAAATGTTTGTAATGATGTAAATTTATTTTTAAAAATAGTTTCAAGCATTTGTATTAAACAATTATTTCTGAAATAAGGAAACTCAGTGATAAACAATCAATAATCAAAAATCCGAAGAGTATAATTTCACGTTTTGATTACATAACTTGATTAGCATTTGAAATTAACGATTTTTGATGATAATATTATGATTTTTAAGCAAGTGGTGGTCGTGAATATTTAAGATGGTCAGAAAAGGCATTTTCATGAACTGCCAACAATCGATGGTGAGTTGAATGTCGAGCTGGTGGTTGAAGGTAGAGGGATGTTCGGTGAGGTCGACAAAAATATCAGATGGGTGTGCAAGACACTATGGTGGCGATGATCGGTCGATTTGTGATGTAAACCCAAAATGGGTTGTGGTCGGTAATGGGATGGCAGAGTAATCTCTGGTGGATCGAGTGGCACGAGACTTGGGGGAAAGTAGCATGGATGGTCGGGGAACATGTGGCCAGAGTCTTAGGACTTCTGGTGTTCGACGACGTAAATACGAGGTGAGCTTTGGTCGGAGTTCTTATTCCAGGTTCCTCGAGTTTGTTCGATTTTGATCAGGGGCTTGTGATTGTGTTTTTATGGTTGATATTGGTTGCAACGATGATAGGTGACGTGCAGGAAGGTTCGTCAGAGGTTGGAGGTGACTTAGGCGATGGTGCACGTGCACGCGTGCATGTTTGAATCTGGAAGTGATTGTGGAATATTGGGAAGAAGAGTTTTCTCGGGTCTGGATCGAAGGAGATGGTGGGTTGTCTCGAAGAAGAGAAGAGCGTGAGTGACTCGAGTTTTAAACTGTAACTATCCAGAATTTTCGGGTTCGAAAATTCTGGGTCATTACAGTATGTAACAGCCCGCAAACCCGTACCTCTTGATTCGACACTATTCTCCAACATATCGACTCAAAGTGAATGGAAATACGAACCATTAGGGCTAAAGAAGAAGGAGGTAGAAGAAAAGGAAAAAACACATCAGAATCTTACATCGCAGCGGAATAATATATAATAGTTAATAACTGATCCTTTACACAAAAGAAACTATATCTGTTTTATAATTACATTATCAGAGTACAACAAAATCAGAATCAAATACTGGACAGTTATATTAACTTGTCCCACAAACAGAATACACAGTACACACAACACAGCGGAATATACATCAAGTACGAGTGATACGTCTCGCCATCCAGCTCGTCTCCTGAACTCTACAACATCATATCATGTATCTATAATACTCGGTCTGACCCGAGCATTATAATAAAATAACACCCGAGTCAGTCTGGAAAACCAGCGTGAGAAAACACACTCAATTGGATTATTAAAGTTTTCAAAACCCTTTGAAATCAAAAGCATCTCGTAAGACCACGCCACAAATAAACATGTCGGGTTTTTACCTTACGATAGCCAAAACACTTTCTTATCAAATCCGTCAGATATTATAATAGTGTCTATATACAAATACTTATTCAAATAGATGAAATTGTTACATGATTAAATTCCAGCATTCTAGCCATAAAGAGGGTTCTACAAACAAAAACCGTAAAAGGAGTGTAGGGAGAATGGATTTCCAACTAATGACTAGGCACTGGGGTACCACCTGTCACAATACCTGGTCTAGATCAGCGTACTGAGGATCACTCCCAATCCCCTGCAACACAAGACCGGGACTACCCCTTACTGGATAATCTCGAGTAAGATCACCCCACGGTTGGGATCAGCAACCGCTCACTAAGCCGAAATAAAAATGGACATCTAGACAGGGATGACCTCACCCTAATGGGTGCGACCCACATAGCCTTGCTGCATAACCCCTGATTTTCAGTCATTCCCGGTTGATGAGGCTCGAGGCTAAGCATTACCTTTTTAGAACACATCTCTTAGAATACCCACCGTCCACCCGACGATGTTCCAAAAGCATTCATCCATACAAGTCCGTTCCGGGTTCGAACGGAACCGAAGGCACTACTCCTACTACACCCATTTGGAATCACCCTCAGGATTAGTAGCGACTAGCCCTTGCACTTCACTGCTCCATCTTCGATTCCAAACTCGTTTCCCCACAAAACGTACAAACCGGATCGAAGTGGTTTTCGAGAAATAAATCCCGATCCCGGTCTCTTCGAAACGATCAGCGCATTGGCCAATATTGATAGTCGGTTATTTAACTATCAATTAACATCCACAAAAAATCCAACAAACATAAATAATTTTCCGAATTATTTATTTACCTCACAAATATCTTCGCAAGATATATTTCCATTTTCAACCCTTTTGAAAACAGTTTCAAACCGTCTTCTCTCATGGAATAAATTCCTAAATATTTTCTATTTCCACTGAAGTCACCAAGTACAATAATTTAAAACACTATATTATGAAATATGCTTTAAACATTTAAATTAAAAATTACTTTAATACTTTATTCAAAGATATATGCTTAAAGAATATTTAAAATAAAGCTACTTATAAAATATAACACTAAATTTTATCCTTTCTAAAACAAAATACTACGTCACTTTTAATAATTACTACTATAATAAATTTGAGAAATACTTACTTCAAAATTTAATCATTTGAAAAATAATAAATTTTCTAAAACACACTTTGAAACACTTTAAAACCTTTAACTTATACTTAAAACTTTGCTTTGGAAACGTACTTGGCTATTCAAGGAAATATGCTTCTCTTTCACATCCTTTTAAAAAAATAAATCACTATTTATTTGTTTTTTTCTCTTAAACAAATTCACATTCCTTTATAAATCCCCACCTTGAATTTATGTTTTCAAATATCCACTGATATTTTACTTCACTTTATAAACCCAGTTTATAAATTCCAAAATCTCACTTCTCTTTTAAATTCCAATTCCAAACACTTAAATCGATTTACAATTGATTTCCAATTTACTTCACTTTGAAATAAATTCCCTTACTTACTCCATTTATTTCAAAATTCATTAACTTTCAGATTTTATTTCTTTATTATGATTTAAAATCTTTAAACTGAAAATTTAAATTCCAGATTTCCTGAATTCCTTCTTTTTCCTTTTAATTAAATTTAAACCTTGAATTAAAATAAATTCTTTATTCTTTTAAATAATATCACTTAAGTTTTAAAATTCATTATTCCTCTATTTATTCAAAATCCCTCTTCCATACTCGGAATTTTATTTATTAGAATTTTAAAATCACTTTTATTCTTTTCCAATTCATTCTTAAATTTATTAAAATTCTCTATAATTATTTTACTTAAAATATCACTCCTTTATTTCCTTTTCAAAAATCCAATTCTATATATTTTGGTAACTCAGTGCACCAAAATATATTCAAACAAACCATTGCATTCAATATTCCAATTATCAATATAATTAATCACAGAATATCAAATATTCATATCACAGAATATTAAACAATCTAAATAAATTTTTGAGGAATCTAGTTGGATCCCTCCAACCTGTTTCCCTGCATCCACAGACGTTAGCACAATACCAATTCCACTTCGAGGTGGAATATCGTGGTATATGGGATTAATAAAATATCATCCGCTATTATGCGGCGCATAGGGTCTCATCCGCTATATAATGCGGGAAATCAATCACTCCAATATATACTATATATTATATATAATATACCACATCCAATCAATTCAATCATTCAACCAAATATTTAAATTTAACCATTTAAATTTAAATAGCAATCCAGAAGAGTGAGATTAACTCACCTTTGATTTTATCTGTAGTCCATTTCCAAGTCGACTTATTTCATCATGATTTTAGACCTTATACAAATGAAATTTTCGAATCTATTAGCATTTGCCGTGATTTTCAAACTACCATAAATATCCTCATTTTAAATTTAAATTTATTGGCAAAATAAAACTTTAAATTTCCTTCATTGTAATTATAATTTTTTTACAAATCAAACTAGAAGTTTAGACTTACCTATCATTAAATTAAATGGTATAATACTATATTACCTTAAGACGTTTCTTTCCCAATCTAACAGTAAGTTAAAATATACATATGCTTATATATTTTTCCTAACTTACATATTTTCAAAAAGAAATTGATTAACTACCAAAATTAGCCAGCTAATTGATTACTGGAAGGGATAAAACAATACCCTGTCGAGCACCTGCTGCCGAACGAACCATCACCATCTCAGTTCGACCACACCGGCCTCAGGCTTTATCGAAGGCAATGCATCGAGCTCGTGCTCGACTCTAGATGTCATCACGAAACGAGAATTCCATCTCGTGACCAACCCGCGACAAACCCTCTTCACCACCGATGAACCGCTTCATCATCTCCATCACGACACGCCGGCCAAAGCCAAATCAACTGGAGACCGAAGCCCTAACCTCCCCACTCAACTTGGATTTCGATCGCTCTCGATTCCATTTCATTTTGAACGAATTATTACCCGATTTAGTATTTTAAGTCTTCGGCCAATTATTTCGTTTTAATTCGAACTAAAGGCTTTAAAAAGGAAGAAGAGGAGAACAATATTTTTTTCTCTGATTGAAATTTCTTTTGTGCGTATAGAGGAAGATAAGGCTTTTAGAGGAATATAAGGCTTTTAATTTTTTATTTAACGCGTGTCTTCAGGGAGAGCACGTGTCCTGATTTGCCTTGCGTGAGAATTCTGCAAAGCTACAGTGACTTTGAACTAATGGGAAAAAGTTATGAGGTGAAATAATTTCAGCTGAAAGTGACAAGGATAAATATATTTTTAAATTAAATTCAAACTGTCTCGATAAATGCAACTCAAAATCTCGACCTCCTATCGAGACATGCTGCTAGGCGTTCATAATGTTATTCCCCTATTCCGAACGCAATGGAAAAGGTTTCGAGTCCTAATTCGATCGTATGGAGAAGATAGCTTTTTGAACCCAGTTATTATATTAAATTTTCGATATATTTTTCAGCGCGTTTACCTATCGTACGATCACTGACAACTCCAAACGCTACGAAATTTGAAATCCGATAATAATACAATATTACGGATCCAATGGAATTGGTTTCGTCGAATTCCGAGATTGTGCCCCGGAAGGCTATTTTTAAATATCAATTTAAACGATAAAATTTCAAAACTTAACAAAACACTTCCAAATTCAAGTTTAACACTTTTAGTATCTTCAGTACTATCAATATAAATTTTACAAGCCTTAAAATTATTTTTAACAAGCTTAAAACTCCAGATTTCATATTTTTACCCAATTTCCAATTGTTTAATTCAATAATTTAATTACTAAATAAATAGTGACAATTGAAATTCAAGTTTAAAAATTAACTTTTAAATATATAAAATCAATTAAATATTCCAATTTCAAATATCCAAAATTCTGGGTCGTCACATTCCTCCCCCTTAAAAGAATTTCGTCCTCGAAATTACTAGTTTAGAAGAATGGTCCAATACCCGTTTTCTTTTTCCTAAAACCAAACAGTTTTCAATGACTTCCCAAAACAATCTTTTTATTAAAGACACACTAACCCTCTTTCTAACTTTCCAAACTTATTCATAAGTCCCAACCAATATTACTTAACAATTCAAATTTAAATTCGAAACCAAATTTTGAATTATCAAAATTTTCTCAAAATTTTCCTAACTCCTTAAATTTCGAAAAATTTCGCCAGCGTCTCCTTTGCGCGGCTAGCTCGGTACAACTATAAAATGCCTCTATAGGCCCCCAAATTTCAAAAGAAAACTAAAGCCAAGTGGCTAGATCATAAAACCATCAAATTTCATACGACAATTTAAATACATACCTTTTTGTCGGGCTATCAAATTTTATCTTCTGAATTTGAAAACATCAATTTTCCTTTTTCTTTTAATACCCGTATCCTATTCAACAATAATATCTAATAACAGAATTCAAAATCATTTTTATTCACTTGCCTTCAAAATTTTCAATATCTACTTTACTTAAGCCCGTACGATGCACATATATCATCCGTACGTAATACCAAATCTGATTGCTCACTCGATCACACAATTTCATTTCCGAACTAGTATTGTCCACCCGACTTCCTAGTGCGGACTCAGATCTGGTTTCTTGATCAGAAACCGTCATCCTCCTTGCATAGCCACAAACTATGATAGAGAATTTCCAGAATCAATCAAAATCCATATCCAGGGTTCGCCGTCGAAAATCGAGTGAAAAATCCCAACTTGGATCGATATAACTATCTCGAAATTCTGTGCTTGAATCTGGATCAAAACCATTATGCGAATAAAATAATATATGTACATCCTACGTATTAATTCCAGTTGATTATCAACTATATCAATTTTCTCTTTTATTCACATTTATTTCGATTTCCATTCACTTATTCACAATTATCCCATTTTACAACTTTCAGTTTTAATCTTCATTCTATTATTCACTTAGTATATTTCTCCATTCCAAAATTACTTGGTATATTCCCAATACCAATTTACTTAAGAATTTCATTCTTCATTTCTTAAGTCCAATATAAATATTTCTTATATTTATTTTCACTACTTCCTTACTGAAGTTTATATTCAAATTGAATCCCAATTCCATATAAATTTCAATTTGTTTCAATTTACTAATTCATTTCAAATATAAATACTTTTTCCCAATTTCCATTCAGATTCATTTTCAATTTTACTTGAATTCAATTCATCTTCAAACTCTGAATATTGAATTTTTATTCACCTTATCTCAATCCATATTTAATTAACCATTTCCTTTTATTAGTTTCACTTACTAATTCATTTAAAATCTCAAATAAAAGTTTATTTGCAAACGTTTTCTTCCTTTAGTTTCTTCGAACAATTTCTTCGATTTCACCTTACTTTACATACACAATTTTAAATTAGATTTCAATATTAAGTTTCTATTCTCTTTGCTTACCAATAATAAATCATTTGTCGTTAGTGAAATTTTTTTAAAAATTTCTAACTCCCAAAATTTCGGAAAATTTTGGCAGAGTCTCCTTTGTACGGAGGAGCTTTTGCAATTTGACAAGAGATATAAATATATATACATCGACCCACACGGTCGGAAAATCAAAAACAAACAACAGTTCATATCTCTTATTTTTTATTGCGTAGGCGTACCTTATTTAGCATTTTTAAGCAAGCGGCTTATTTATTTAGCATTTTGCGTGATCAAAACCAGCCAAACGGCTTCCAAAAACCTGTACTTACTCAATTAAAACATGTAAGTGCCAAATATATGCAATTTACAACATTTCATTTGCGTTTACAAAGCTAATACATGAATTCTATACACAATGCATGTTATATAGTTTTCCATAAGCACATATAAGGTTTTGACACCAATTTTAATTGCATATTTGCATAATTTTCATTCGAAACAATTTTATTTAGGCTCGACAACATTCCTTACTTGTATATTAATAACCATTTCCAAATTAATTCATCTCTACCACTTTCATTTAATGGACTTTCATTTTCACCAGAAGCCGAGCTTTCATAAATTTAAATTTAAGTTAACTTACTTCAAATCATTCCAATTCATAACTTAAGTTCATTCTCATTTTATTTGATTCTCATCAAATTTCATCTAATTCAAATTGTCCATTCTCTTTATCCCCTTTAAATTTTAATTCACATTCTCAATTTATTTCAAAACTTATTTCATTAATAACAAGACCAATTCAATTTATATTAATACAAGGCCATTTCCAATTTATTTCTACTCATTTGAGTTTTACTTGCAATTCAAACCATTACTATTATTATCCAATCTTATTTAATTTACTTGCAATATACGATGAATATTATTTATAACTCAAGCTTGACTTCAAAATCCACTTTCAACTTTAACTATACTTACTTGAGTTCAATCTTATTTTATATCTCAGGTTTGGATTTTTATTTCAATTCCAATATACCAAACAAATTTATTCTGGCTTATTACTTCACTTTTAGACTTTTATAAATCATACACTTATTAATTTTTCCCACTTCCATTCAAGTTATGATTTTATAACTTATCTCATCAGAATTTTCAATTCCATTCTAAATTTAATTTTTCTTTAATTTATAATTTATTTCCAAATCAATTTAAATATTGAATTCCATTTTATTCTAACATATTCAAAATTTTATAAACTATCAACTCATTTATATTCTATAACAATCTCAAACCAACTCTAGAGTATTTAAACAATTACTCATATTTCAAAAGCATTTTTAAAATCAATCATATCCAAAATCCTTTGGTATCAAATTATCTTCTGAATTTTAAAACCAAACTCAGTTTTGAAGACATTACAGTATAAAACAATTTGGTAGCAATTCCTCTCCTAGAAACTCGAAAATGAACATCGATGATGCTGCAGTCATCACCGAAGTTATTTTCCAACGACCGAAAGAGAGTTAAATGCTTTTATCTCTTTAAAACCCCTCCAAATATTTTTAAATTCCAAATCCCTCCAGATTTAAAATTCAACTCAAAATATTTCTCAAATACTATCATCATTATTTCTCCAAAGCATTTGAAAACCATTTTCAAACTCAAAGGAATTTAAACTTCCCAAAATTCTAAATTTCAAATCCATCCAATTTATATTCAAACATTACTCTGGAATTTTTATTTTCAATTATAATTCACATTCATAAATCCCATTTTGTTATATAAATTTATTACTTAATTTCGGTTAAAATTTTCAATCTCTTATTCAATTTCCTCACAACATTGATAATAATCCAATATTATCACTTCCTAACAACCAAGCAACCATATATATATATATATCTATAATAATTTCTGAAAATTATTTCCTTTATATATAAAAATAATTTAGGTAAAACTATTTCATTTACCCTATTTTAAAACAATACTGTGTCGAATTGTTTTATTCAAGTGTTTAGAAACCCCTTCGATACAGTTGTCCAGACTGTGCCGACGAAGGTTCATATGCCACTCAATAAATCAATTAACACAATATAAAACCATTTTATTCACTAACAAATACGCGCTCATAACTATTATTACACTCAAACTCATTCTAGAGTACTACTGACTCTATCTCTAATGAGTAATCCCCACCAGAGCCAAGGTTCTCGCTTAACCTTCAGCTCTGATACCAAGTGTAACAACCCACAAACCCGTACCCCTTGAATCGACACTATTCTCCAACATATCGACTCTAAGTGAACGGAAATACGAACCATTAGGGCAAAAGAAGAAGGAGGTAGAAGAAAAGGAAACAACACATCAGAATCTTACATCGCAGCGGAATAATATATAATAGGTAATAACTGATCCTTTACACAAAAGAAACTATATCTGTTTTATAATTACATTATCAGAGTACAACAAAATCAGAATCAAATACTGGACAGTTAATTAACTTGTCCCACAAACAGAATACACAGTACACACAACACAGCGAAATATACATCAAGTACGAGTGATACGTCTCGCCATCCAGCTCGTCTCCTGAACTCTATAGCGTCATATCCTGTATCTGTAATACTCGGTCTAACCCGAGCATTATAATAAAATAACACCCGAGTCAGTCTGGAAAACCAACGTGAGAAAACACACTCAATTGGATTATTAAATTTTTCAAAACCCTTTGAAATCAAAAGCATCTCATAAGACCACGCACAAATAAACATGTCGGGTTTTTACCTTACGATAGCCAAAACACTTTCTTATCAAATCCGTCTGATATTATAATAGTGTCTATATACAAATACTTATTCAAATAGCTGAAATTGTTACATAATTAAATTCCAGCATTCTAGCCACAAAGTGGGTTCTACAAACAAAAACTGTAAAAGGCGCGTAAGGAGAATGGATTTCCAACTAATGACTAGGCACTGGGGTACCACCTGTCATAGTACCTGGTCTAGATCAGCGTACCGAGGATCACTCCCAATCCCCTACAACACAAGACCGGGACTACCCCTTACTGGATAATCCCCAGTAAGATCACCCCGCGGTTGGGATCAGCAACAGCCCACTAAGCCGAAATAAAAAGGGACATCTAGACAGGGATGACATCACCCTAATGGGTGCGACCCACATAGCCTTCCTGCATAACCCCTGATTTTCAGTCATTCCCGGTTGATGAGGCTCGAGGCTAAGTGTTATCTTTTTAGAACACACCTCTTAGAATCCCCACCGTCCACCTGACGATGTTCCGAAAGCATTCATCCATACAAGTCCGTTCCGGGTTCGAACGGAACCGAAGGCACTACTCCTACTACATACATTTTGGAATCACCGTCAGGATTAGTAGGGACTAGCCCTTGCACTTCACTGCTCCATCTTCGATTCCAAACTCGTTTCCCCACGAAACGTACAAACCGGATCGAAGTGGTTTTCGAGAAATAAATCCCGATCCCGGTCTCTTCGAAACGATCATCGCATTGGCCAATATTGATAGTCGGTTATTTAACTATCAATTAACATCCACAAAACATCCAACAAACATAAATAATTTTCCAAATTATTTATTTACCTCACAACTATCTTCGCAAGATATATTTCCATTTTCAACCCTTTTGAAAACAGTTTCAAACCGTCTTCTCTCATGGAATAAATTCCCAAATATTTTCTATTTCCACTGAAATCACCAAGTACAATAATTTAAAACACTATATTATGAAATATGCTTTAAACATTTAAATTAAAAATTACTTTAATACTTTATTCAAAGATATATGCTTAAAGAATATTTAAAATAAAGCTACTTATAAAATATAACACTAAATTTTATCCTTTCTAAAACAAAATACTACGTCACTTTTAATAATTACTACTATAATAAATTTGAGAAATACTTACTTCAAAATTTAATCATTTGAAAAATAATAAATTTTCTAAAACACACTTTGAAACACTTTAAAACCTTTAACTTATACTTAAAACTTTGCCATGGAAACGTACTTGGCTATTCAAGGAAATATGCTTCTCTTTCACATCCTTTTAAAAAAATAAATCACTATTTATTTATTTTTTTCTCTTAAACAAATTCACATTCCTTTATAAATCCCCACCTTGAATTTATGTTTCCAAATATCCACTGATATTTTACTTCACTTTATAAACCCAGTTTATAAATTCCAAAATCTCACTTCTCTTTTAAATTCCAATTCCAAACACTTAAATCAATTTACAATTGATTTCCAATTTACTTCACTTTAAAATAAATTTCCTTACTTACTCCATTTATTTCAAAATCCATTAACTTTCAGATTTTATTTCTTTATTATGATTTAAAATCTTTAAACTGAAAATTTAAATTCCAGATTTCCTGAATTCCTTCTTTTTCCTTTTAATTAAATTTAAACCTTGAATTAAAATAAATTCTTTATTCTTTTAAATAATATCACTTAAGTTTTAAAATTCATTATTCCTCTGTTTATTCAAATTCCCTCTTCCATACTCGGAATTTTATTTATTAGAATTTTAAAATCACTTTTATTCTTTTCCAATTCATTCTTAAATTTATTCAAATTCTCTATGATTATTTTACTTAAAAATTCACTCCTTTATTTCCTTTTCAAAAATCCAATTCTATATATTTTGGTAACTCAGTGCACCGAAATATATTCAAACAAACCATAGCATTCAATATTCCAATTATCAATATAATTAATCACAGAATATCAAATATTCATAACATAGAATATTAAACAATCTAAATAAATTTTTGAGGAATCTAGTTGGATCCCTCCAACCTGTTTCCCTGCATCCACAGACGTTAGCACAATACCAATTCCACTTCGAGGTGGAATATCGCGGTATATGGGATTAATAAAATATCATCCGCTATTATGCGGCGCATAGGGTCTCATTCGCTATATAATGCAGGAAATCAATCACTCCAATATATACTATATATACTATATATAATATACCACATCCAATCAATTCAATCATTCAACCAAATATTTAAATTTAACCATTTAAATTTAAATAGCAATCCAGAAGAGTGAGATTAACTCACCTTTGATTTTATTTGCAGTCCATTTCCAACTCGACTTATTTCATCCTGATTTTAGACCTTGTACAAATGGAATTTTCGAATCTATTAGCATTGGCCGTGATTTTCAAACTACCATAAATATCCTCATTTTAAATTTAAATTTATTGGTAAAATAAAACTTTAAATTTCCTTCACTGTAATTATATTTTTTTACAAATCAAACTAGAAGTTTAGACTTACCTATCATTAAATTAAATGTTATAATACTATATCACCTTAAGACATTTCTTTCCAAATCTAACAGTAAGTTAAAATATACATATGCTTATATATTTTTCCTAACTTACATATTTTCAAAAAGAAATTGACTAACTACCAAAATTAGCCAGCTAATTGATTACTGGAAGGGATAAAACAATACCTTGTCGAGCACCTGCTGCCGAACGAACCATCACTATCTCAGTTTGACCACACTGGCCTCAGGATTTATCGAAGGCAACGCATCGAGCTCGTGCTCGACTCTCGATGTCATCACGAAACGAGAATTCCACCTCGTGACCAACCCGCGACAAACTCTCTTCACCACCGACGAACCGCTTCATCATCTCCATCGCGACACGCCGGCCAAAGCCAAACATACTGGAGACCGAAGCCCTAACCTCCCCTCTCAACTTGGATTTCGATTGCTCTCGATTCCATTCGATTTTGTTTTGAACGAATTATTATCCGATTTAGGATTTTAAGTCTTCGGCCATTTATTTCATTTTAATTCGAACTGAAGGATTTAAAGAAGAGGAGAACAATATTTTTTCTCTGATTGAAATTTCTTTTGTGCGTATAGAGGAAGATAAGGCTTTTAGAGGAAGATAAGACTTTTAATTTTTTTATTTAACGCGTGTTTTCAGGGAGAGCACTGTCCTGAATTGCCTTGCGTGAGAATTATGCAAAGCTACAGTGACTTTGAACTAATGGGAAAAAGTTATGACGTGAAATAATTTCAGCTGAAAGTGACAAGGATAAATATATTTTTAAATTAAATTCAAACCGTCTCGATAAATGCAACTCAAAATTTCGACCTCCTATGGAGACGTGCCGCTAAGCGTTCATAATGTTATACCCCTATTTCAAACGCAATGGAAAAGGTTTCGAGTCCTAATTCAATCGTATGGAGAAGATAGCTTTTTGGACCCAGTTATTATATTAAATTTTCGATATATTTTTTAGCGCGTTTACTTATCGTATGATCACACGACAACTCCAAACGCTACGAAATTTGAAATCCAATAATAATACAATATTACGGATCCAATGGAACTAGTTTCGTCGAATTCCGAGACTGTGCCCCGGAAGGCTATTTTTAAATATCAATTTAAACGATAAAATTTCAAAACTTAACAAAACACTTCCAAATTCAAGTTTAACACTTTTACTATCTTCTGTACTATCAATATAATTTTACAGGCCTTCAAATTATTTTTAACAAGCTTAAAACTCCAGATTTCATATTTTTACCCAATTTCCAATTGTTTAATTCAATAATTTAATTACTAAATAAATAGTGACATTTGAAATTCAAGTTTAAAAATTAACTTTTAAATATTTAAAATCAATTAAATATTACAATTTCAAATATCCCAAATTCCGGGTCGTCACATGGTAGGAAGTCCTTAAGGAAGTTTTATGAAGGATGCTATGGCTCTGTTCTTTTCTAAAACCCTAGGTAGTTGTTAAGGCGTCTAGATTTATGACCTTTTGTAAAACCTTTTATGGATAAATGGATGTAATGTTTGAACTCACTAGTGTTGTAGTCTATCGATGTTGTGAAATATTTTGTAGAAATACGATATAATATAAAACTCTTTTTATCTGGATTTGAACGAAAATTTATAATTACTAAATTACTAATGGGAATTGAAATAGATTTGAATTGGAAGATTGGGAATTGAGTTAGTTGACCTTGGAACTATTTCAAATAAATTACTTTAAGATAAGCTGTTTTAAATCTATCTTCTTAAATATTCAATTATTTTGATTTTCCAAGCTATTTTACTATACAGACCATTTTTGAAAACTCAAAACTATCTTATACTAATTATTTAATTATTTTAAAACTATTCAAGCTATTTTCTAAATTCAAACTGGTCAGAGTGGAAATTGTTTATATTTAAAATGTGGATTTAAATACGAATTGGGATAACTTGAAGTTATAACCCGAATGGAAATTTGATGCAATTCTGAATTGGAACCGAAATCAAGATATTAAGGCAAAAATGATTTTGAAGTGAAATAGTACATTTTGAGTAAAAATAATGGCTTAAAACAAAGACTTAATAGTTACTATAAATGAAATTTACTTTATAAGAGGTAAGAAATGTGATAAATCACTTAGAAATTTGATTTGGCATTAATGAAAGTATTATATGTTAGTTATATATTCAAATTCCCTTATTGAATTTATAACCAGAAAGAAATGAATCTTTGAAAGATATACATAAGTATGAAGTGGAATCTGAATTTTTGATCCGAAAATTATTTGAGTGGAAAGGAATGATTTTATATGTATATGAGAATGAACTGAAATAGTTTTGGAACCCATTGATTTTAAAGACTTTTGATTTTTGCAAATAGTCACTTTTGGAAATTGGGTAAACCAAATTTGGAAACTATCGATTTTGAAGATATCGATTTTATATAGATAAAGTTTATATGTGATACATATAAAGAGTATGATTTGAAAGGTACTATATATGTATATAGTATGATATGTTTTGAGACAAAAGTATGGAAAGGCACCCGAATTAAAGTCGAAACATAGAGAAGGAGATCCACTGGGTGGTTCTGCCTAGGAATCCAAAAGGTGGGTTCAATGAGAATTGGGATCCTAGAGGACGTCCAGACAAAACTCAATGAGTTCCTGGTGATCACTTGTTGGGTAGCGTAAGTCGTGTGGTGTTGATGCCTACAGTTACATTTAGTTTTGCTGTGATGGCAACGTAACCTTTGTGTAACTGCGATCTATCGCAGTTCCATGGCGTAAGTCGGGTGGCAGTGATTGCCTACAATCTACGTTTGATTTCGCTGGAAGAGCGATGCAACATCGGTAGATTGCGATCTATATGGTTTGGCTCCATAGCGTAATTCGAGTGGCAGCGAGTGCCTATAGTCTACACTGGGACAGTGACACAACCTTTGTGTAGCCTGCGATCTATGTGGAGTAGTTTCGTTTGATAGCGTAATTCAAAGGGCAGTGATTACCTACAGACTACTTACGTTTTTGTTGTGATAGCAACGCAACCTTGTTGTAGATGCGATCTATGGTGTTCCTATGGCATAAGTCGAGAGGTGCGGATGCCTACGGTTTTTTTATGATTTCACCGGGATGGCAACGCATCATCAGGTTAATTGCTATCTATGGTGGTAAAGGGGGGTGATACTTTCCATAGCATTTTTGATAAAGGATTTTCAAGTATTTTCACTAGGTGTTGAAAACGGGTCTACTAAGTACTTATAGATTTTCAGTCCTACGCCTGACCAACGTATGACTAAATTTCTATAAGAACAAGGATGAACTTGTTTAGACATCGAGTTATAAAGAAATATTTTATATATAAAACTAGCTTGGTAATACTATGTAATTTAAAGTGTTTTAAAAATGTAAAACAAAAGAGTAAGGAGTTAAATTTTTAAAAATGATTTAATTAATAATACACATCAAAATTCAAATTCTCGTTTCGTTCATTTTAGAGGACGAAAAGTTCTAAGAGGGGATGGATGTAACGACCTGGATTTTAGCCATCGGATATTGGGCAATTAACTGATTAAACTATTGCAATATAAACTTTTATTAGTCGAATAAATAAATTTTCTGATAATTAAAATATCTGAATCTATAAATTTATTAAAAACCTTGTTAAATATTGAATTATATAAATTTCTGGATATGATAAATATTATAGAAATGTGTATATAAACTCCACCATTAAAATTCAAGGTAGAATATCCATATATTTTTACATAGATATAAATATATACAAGTTAATGATGTTCAAGTCTATATATATAAGCATATAAGTATATATATATATATGTATGTATGTATGTATGTATATATGCCATACGAAGTAATGTATATATGGATAGGGGATAATGTGAAAAAAAAATGTATATATGATGACAAATATAAGCAAATGCATATATATTTATATTAAATAGTGAAAATGTAGATATATGTGTATGTGGTGACAACAATATATATGAATTGATGTATGTGTTATAAAGGTAATTAAATGTAAATATATATATATATATATATGTATATATAACTATATATATAAGTAAATGAAAATATGTATGAGTATAAATATATGTGTGTATGATGATAACGAATACAAATGCATATGGAAATCTATATATATATATATATATAGTATATATCTAAATGTAAATAGTGTATATGTAAATGTAAATAAAATGTGTAAAATATATACATACATATAAGTGGAAAACCATATGATGAAAATGTGTGTGTAAATAAATATGAAAATAATTGAATATGTAAGTATACAAGCATGTAAATATGTACATGGTAAGAAGTAGGCACATAAGAGTGTGTGTATATAAATCATTACATATAAATGTATATATAAACACATAAGAGAACATCATCATTGCAATCATTTAATTCAAGCATACAAGGTTTCAAATCAAGCACATAAAATATCATATCAACATGAAATCAAATCAGGTCAAAACATTTGTTCAAATCAAAATAAAATAAAATGAAAAAATATATATATAAGATGTGAAAAAAAAATGTACAGGTATATATATATATATATCCTCTCCCCTTTAGCTTGCACTGTACACTTCCACTCCCTATATATACACATACATATTACTGCTTTATTTGCTTTCATATAAACATCCTAGTTCACAAAGGAAAAAAAAGAAAGAAAAAGGAAAAGGAAAGAGGAAAGGAAAAGGAAAAGGAAGAAAAAGAAAAGGAAAAGAGGAAAGAAAATGGGACTTATATTTTCTTTAATATAATAACTTAAATTATTAAAACTCTAACTCTATCGTCGGTTTAAAACCAACCAACATGAATATTTTGTATCTTAATCTTATTACCCGGTATTATAAATTAGAATTATGGATTTTCAGTAATTTAAAGTTTAATGATATTTTATAATTCAAATGGGTAATTAATTATATTATTTTTTGACTTAAAACTTATGTAAATTAACAAATTAGATATTAAATATAGTGTTAAACTTTGATTAACTAATAATAAATTGTTTTATAATTCCTTTAATTTGTAATTAGTTGGATTTAAAACATAAATGGACTCGGTTTATTAAAGTTAATTAAATCTTGATGTATGAATTGTTTTGATATCGGATATTGATCGTTAAATTAGTAACAATCTATATCTTGGCTTAATCCTATTGGATATTTATTTCAATTATTCTTGCCTGTGCCATCAAGTGGTCGGACGAGTTAAAATAGTTAGATTAAAATGATGATACGTTTTATTTGAAATAAAAATCTGTAATAAATTCCCGTATGTGGATATTGCCACCCTAAATGTAAATTGTTTATTTTAAACAATTTAGCCCTTTTAAAAATCATTACTTGGATTCGAAGAGACCGGAATCGGATACCAGTGTTATCCGGAACCACTTCGATTTGATAATCACTACGAACCTTTACGGTTTTGATTATAGAGTTTAAAATGCTAGAATTGGATTAATTTCACAAGTTCAACTATTTTAAATAAGTAATTGTACTTAGACATTGTCAAAATATCGATGGATTTCTGTAAAAGTGTTTGGGTTAAAAAAAAGATGATAACTAGTCGTGTTTGTACGAGTTACCTTGGTTTTCAAGAATTTTTATAACTTAAGTATTTCAAATTAAGTGGGTTTACTCACGTTGGTTTCCAGCCTGACTCGGGCGTTACTTTATTGTAATGCTCGGGTCAGACTGAGTATTGCAGTTTTCAGTTTAGGACGTTGTGGAGCTCAGGAGACGGGCTGGATGGCAGAGACGTATTGCACGTATTTTCCGTTGTTTATTGTAGGCTGCATATTCAATATTTAGGAATAAGTCATTATAACTGTCCAGATTCGTATATTGATTGTACTCTGATAACTTGTATGAATAATAACAGTTATAGCTTTCTTTTGTATAAAGGCTGTTGTTGTATATCATATTTTGTTCCGCTGCGATGTGAGATTCTTTGTTGTTTATGTTTCTTTTCTATCTCTATTCTTCTCAAACCGTAACAACCTGGTATTTCCGGCACTCGATTTCTCGGCACTCTATACAGTGAACGTATTAGTGTCGATTTTTGGGGGTCGAAAATCGCCCGGTCGTTACAAATACCAAGTGTAAAGGCCCGTATCTCTGTACCCTTTGGGTCGACAATAAATCACACGTGTCTAACTCAAGTTGAATGGAAATACGAATCTTTAGGGCGAAGAAGAAAAGAGATAGAAGAAAAATAGAAACGACAACACAGAATCTCACAATCGTGGCGGAGCAAAATATAATATATAATAACATATTTTTATACAAAGAAACTATAACTGTAATATACATACAATCATCAAAGTACAACAGTCAACAATAAATCTGGACAGTTATAATAACTTGTCCCCACATACAAAACACACACAGCGGAAATAACCAAGTACGTGTAATACACTTGAAATTTTCCAGCTCGTCTCCTGAGCTTCATAGCATCCTAACCTGAATCTGTAATACTCGGTCTGACCCGAGCATTATAATAAAATAACACCCGAGTCAGTGTGGAAAACCAGTGTAAGAAAACATACTTAATTTGAATTATTACTGTTATCAAAATCCTTTGAAAACAAAGGTATCTCGTAAGACCACGTCACGCATAAACACGACGGGTTTTTACCTTACGATAACCAAAATATTTTATATCAAATCATCTGAAATTATAATAGTGTCTGTAGAAAATAAACTATAAAATAGCTAAAATGCTTGCATCTCATGTTTCAGCATAGTTGGGCAAAATCAAAACCGTATATGCTCGTAGTGGATATTGGATTCCATACAATAACTGGGCTACTTGGGTACCGCCCGTCACAGTACACCTTTAGAAAAAAGTACCGAGATCGTACCTAACGATCCCTGCCAACATAGGACCGGCCTATCCCTTACTGGATAGTACCAAATATGTTATCTCCCTGGGCGTTCCTACCCTAATCGAGCGCTCTCTTTTCCATGCACAACCATATCCATAATTATAATATATCCGAGGGTATCTAGAAAAGTGATAACATATCCTACTTAGGAGCGACCTACTTAGCCCTGCTGCATCTCCCCTATTTTAGTCATTCCCGGTTGATGAGGCTTGAGTCTACGTTTACCTTTAGAATAGCATTCATACTTGGAATGCTAACACCGCCTTTCAGGCAACAATGCAATGATAGCATTCATCCATACAAGTTGTTCTAGGTCTGAACAAACCAAATCTCCTTCAATATCACCATCTCCATTGTCTTCGAGATATCACAATTCGTAATGCACAAATCGGATGAAAGTGGTTTCGAATAATTAAATTTGATCCTGGTCTCTTCGAACGAACAACAAATTTAGCCAAATTTGACAGTCGGTTATTTAACTATCAAATAACACACATAAGCAGTCACTAGGCCCATATTATAAATCATTTAAAGCATTCGTTTTGAGATATCTTTACAAAGATATATATATATATACACACACATATATATATATTCAAAACTCTTTCAATAATCCAATATTTGGAAACAATTCAAATACTTATATCCATAACAGGAATTTTCGAATCATAACAATACTTAGAAATATTTTTTCCAATTCCATTTATAATTCACCTTGAAAATATTTCATTAATAATAACTCGTAGTCAATATATTTCAAATCTTTCCAGTTCAATGCTTAGGAAATATTTATAAGTATATTTTCCATAAACTTTTTATTTCCAATACTTAGGAAATATCCCATTATTTCATACTTCTCAAATCCTTAGAATCTACTTGTAATTTCCTTAACTTATTTATAATGGATTCTATAAGTTTCCAAAATTCATTAATTAATTTCCTTCAAAATTTCCAAAATCGATTACACTTGTCTATAATTCCAAATACCCATTTCTAACTTCTTTTATGAATTTTAATTCATTTTCGAAGTTCTCGTATTTTAACATTCCAGAAGTTTCCTTAAGTTTTTCAAATTTCATTACAAGATTTCTCTTATAAAAATCATATCCGTTAATTAAACCCCATTTTATAAATCTCGAGAGTATTTATAAATAAATTACAATCACTTTAAACTCTATATCTATGATAAGTTTTTAAAGAAAAATAGTTTATTTTTAAAACACGTTTAATTAATTATTTAAAATATCAAAACACTTTAAATAAACATCGATAACTAATTTCCTATTCATTTTCAAAATAATACTAATCGATTTGAAAAGCTCATTATGAAAATTAGAATTTAATTCAATTAATAATAGATATTTGAAAAATTCACTTTTCGAAATATTTTTAATACTAAAACAGCTTTAAATTACAGTTTGAATAAATAAATTTTTTCTTTTTAAACAACTTAACTTCTAGATAAAAAAATATTTTAAAATTCCAATAACCAATTTTAATTTATAAATCCCTCTCGATTCATAACACATTGATTTTATTCTGATTCCCTAACCATTCTCATTTTTCGAAAATAGAATCTACTACTTTTCCCAAACTCTATTTCCATATCTCGATATAAATTCCCACTGTAAATTTATATTCCCAATTTATCAACTGGTATCATTTCCCTTATTTATAAACATCGTTTATAATTTTATAAACTCATTTCCAGTTTATAACAGATTTATATTACTAAAATCCAATTATAAATCACTTTCTATTATAAATTCTATTTGAAAAACTATTTCTTAAATAATCCAACTATATTCCAGACTATTCAGATCTCGATTTAACTTCCATTTCATATTTAAAGAAATCTCATTTAATAATCATTGTTTTAAAAATACTCAATTTAAATTTTTCCATTTGAAACCATTTTACGAAATAGCTAATTAAATATCCAAAATCAAATTATTTATTCTATTCAATCAATTCTTTTTTTTTAAATTTCAAAATTTTATATAAATATTTTCATTGCAAAATCGCCTTTTAATTTCCTTTTTTTTAAACCAAAAATATTATCTATGGTATTTATAGTACCAAAATTTAGGCCAATGCTACTATAGCATCCAATATATCAAATCATACAACAATCTATAACAAATTATTCAATCTCATCATATATCACTATATGGAACAATCAATATATTTTTGAGGAATCCAGCTGGATCCCTCCAACCTATTTCCCTGCATCCACAAATGTTATATAACATAAAATACCAATCCTTCTTCGAGGCGGGATATCACGGTAATATAGGGTCATCCGCTATTATGCGGGGCGCATAGTGTCTCATCCGCCCCAATAGGCGAAAAATATATCCAACTACTAATATATATAATATAACATTCAACTGATAATAATATATCAATTCTATCAGTCATCCAATAAATAATTTTAATTATTATAAATTAAACCAGTCAACCAAATTGAGTGAGATTTACTCACCTTGATTTTTTATTTGCAACCCGTTCCAATTCTAATTTAAATTGAATAGGCGTTCAATTTAACTTTAAAATTCCAGCTGACTTCAAAAATTTCCAAACCAATCCTATTGCGTAGATTTCACAGCTACTAACCAAGCTCGACTTTTTTCATTAAATCTTGGATCTAACACGATTAAAATATTGATAATATAAGATTTAAATTTTAAATTATTTATCACTAGTTACTTTATAAAACTAATTACCCTATACTCCTAGCCTGGCCGCTAACAACACACCCCAAAATCAAAGCTCGAACACCACTGGCCGCCGCCTTCATCATCTCACCGCCACCACTACAAGTGTCGTGTTGCCCTTACTCCACGCCTTCGAGCTCGCCATCGCCACTCCTCCACACCAGCTCAACCTCTCCATCAGCTGTTGTCCCCAGCATCGTGATCGAGCGCAACTCCACCTCCTTCCCTCGCGCGTACAGTAAATCAAACTCCAAAGAAAAGCCCCAACATCGAATGAGAGCTCGCCTCCTCTCCTATACGTCGCTCCACCCCAGAGACCACGCGCCGCCTCGATGCTCATTCGTGATTCCATAGCGAGAATTTTTTTATTTGTTTTTCATTTTGATTTTGATTTCGTTCTGTTCGAAAAGGAAAAATCATGATTTAAAAAGGTGAAGGGGCGGCTGGGTTCAGGGAATAGAGTGGGCGAAGACATGTTTAGGGTGGTTGAGAAATAGATAGTGTTTGACCTTTCCAATTGTAATATATTATTAAATTTAAAAAAAATCACGTTTTGCTTAACTCGAAATCCCAAACCCCTATTGAGGTGTGCCGCCTAGCATTCCTAATGTTATACCCCTATTTCAAACGCAATGGAATAAGTTTTGGGACCTAATTCGATTGTATGTGGAATATAGCTTTTTGAACCCAATTATTATATTAAATTCTCGATATTAATTTCAACGCGTTTCTATCTCGTACGACCTAACGGTAACTACAAACACTACGAAATTTGAAATCCGATAATAATACATTAATACTGATCCAATGGAACTGGTTTCGTCGAATTTCGAGACTGTGCCCCGGATCGCTATTTTAACGCGTCGATTTCAAAAATTGACGAAATCGCTTGAATTTCAGTTTTAAAAACTTATCAACTCAATCTAATTCAAATAGAATTTATATCAACATTTGAAATCGTTTCGATTCATATTAAGTCAAAATTTCAATTATCCACACTATTCCAATATTAAATTCACTATTCCTGAATTACAATGAATAGTTATATTTGAAATTTAAGTCAGATTTACCAATTCAACCGAAATTTCCATATTCAAAATCAATTAATATTTCAAATGCAACATTTAAAATAAATTAAATGTTCAAAACCAAACGACCAAAATTCCGGGTCGTTACAGAAGATCTAGAAACAAATGAAGTGCTAAAATGCTTTGAACATCACATAGTGAAACAAATGTAGGGAATGGTAAACGCAAGTAAAGAGCAGGGGCCACTGCGATGTGTATCTCATTGGCGTAAATTGAAATAATTGATGTTAGAAGATGAACAGGAGCAAGTTGTAGAAAGAGTGAAAAATTCGGGACTCTATAATATAATCACCGACTCTTATTAGTTTGTGGATGTACTAACTATAACTGTGTTTGTTGAAAGATGGCATCTAGAGACAAACACATTTCATTTTCCATTTAGGGAGATTACCATAACTTTAGAAGATATAAGCAAAATTCTTGGAGTTCCGTTATCGCATAGATGCATTTTCAAAGAAAACGGAGGTCAAGATATTGAAGCTTGTGTTGCTACTAACCTTGTAGCGGAACAATTGGGTATAGAAGAACAGAAAGTGAGGGATGAAACAACCGGGGTGTATGGGATACGAATGCATTGGATTAAGGAGAATTGTCAAGGAAAAGCTTCGATGGAGGGAGCTTAAAGTTGACTACAACAGAGTGGCTCGAACTTATCTTCTATATATGTTGGGATGTACTATGTTTTCAAATAAATCTAGTATGAAGACATCAGTATATTATTTCCACTACGTAATTGACATAAGCATTTTGAATGAGCATGCATGGGGAATGGTTATATTAGCTTACTTATATTGACAACTTTGGTTGGCTTTAAGAGCGAGTACGAAGCAAATAAGTGGTTGTTGATGGTAACTTCTTTACCTTATCATATATTAAAAAAATTACTGAGTACATAGAAACTTAAAAAACAAATTATTGTAGGCTTAGATATACGATCATTTCCCCATGTTGCAGATTCAACCAGAAATGCTTCTTATATTATTGGTGACCCCTTATTGAAGAAATGGAAGAATGTTAAAATCAGAGGAGATCGTGTTAATTACATTGTTCACATAAGGGAATATTAAATGACTTGTGAGCGGAGGATGTAAGTACTTGTAAATAATTTAATTCATATTAACATGTTAATTTTTATTCAAACATTGCTTTATGTATGTTTGTATGTATGTATGTGTGTGTATGTATATACACATACATATTTGTTGAGATCCTTACAAGGAGAATCGACAATATAACCAGATTGAAGAAGTAGTTTTTTACAATGGTATTTTGCTTTGGTTCGACATAGTCGAACCGTATTATCCTGATAGGGTTCTTAGACAGTTTGGAAGGGTTCAGTGCATAACAAAAGCTCCAATGATGTTTATTGTATGTAGTAGAAGCGCAGATTCAAATCAGTATAAAGTCAAGTACGATAGTGGGTAGTGGTATGCTCAAAATTGGCAAGATCATATGTTACATGTTTGTTCTCGTTAGGCTCCAACTACAAATACTTGAGATTCTACACAAGACTACATTAGCTCGTTTACTCGTATTTCTCCTTCGATTGTCCAATGTCCACATATTAGGCTTAGAGCTATGGTGACTGAGAACAGGAAAGCTAAGGATTTGGTATGTAAATTTCTCAAAATAATTTAATTGTATGCACATATAGTATTTAAATAAAAAAATTCCTTAGATTTAAATATATGATGTAGATGCATGCGATGAGGAAGGCTATAGAGTTGTTGAAAAAAATATAGATGGTAATGATGATGTTGCCGCTCTTCGAGGAAGAGATGTTAAAGCACATCGCACTTGTCTATAGCTTTAAAAGATCTGGAATGTAACTCGACCGTGGAGCTACGTTCGGAAGAAAAACACGATCTAAAGAGGGTGAAGAAATTTTTAAAAAAGTAAGATATTTGATGTGGTATTTTAGTATATTTGATGTAGTGAACACTTTGGTATATTTTGATGTGTACTATTTGACTATGTTGTAGTGTATTATTTTGGAAAACGATGTATGCATTGTAACGACCCGGAATTTTAACGCTTTAATTTGTGAATATTTAGCTATTTTAAATATTCGATTAATGGTTTTATTAGTTTTACTAACCCTTTTTTAATTTCAAATATATAATAAAAAATTTATTTTTAAATTTTGGTTTACATAAAGGGATGGTTTGATGGAAAACTGAAAATGTGACCAAAACACAATTTTCAGATTTGCAGCATCATATCGAACAATAAGTTATTAGAAGTTGTAATATTTTGATTATTTTTTAAAACAACATTTAAAATGTTATTCACACTTTTATTTTGAACAATATAATAATGATATTAAATATTAAATAAATGTTTTATTTAAAATTCAAATAAGTGGAAGATGGAACATGAAGTGATTTCTTAAGTGTAGAAATCAACTTGAGTACATGGATTACCTTATTATCCAATGTATTTACAAATGTTTGTCCTTTTGGTAGTTTGTGATGTGAAGTAATAGTTGAAAAATATAATTTAAGGGTAATTTTGAGATTTGCTTTCTTTATTTTTGTTTACTTCATCATATTCTTATATTCACACTTTCATTTCTAATTCATTCCATTTTTTTCATTTTCAACTGCATTACATTCTCTCCTCTTCCTTTTAAAAAATTCTTAAATTAAAAAAATCAAAGATCAAGAATTTAAAAGCTAAATATTTGGATTTAGAACTTTCAAAAAGCATGGAAATAGAAAAAAGTGAGCTATTTCAAACTTATTAATATTTTGGTAACTTTAATTTTGTGAAAATTTATGTGATAACTTGTTTGTGGATTCTATATGATATGTATGTTGAATGAATAGGTTTAAATTTCATAATTTGGTTTTATTGACTTGAAATCGCAGATTTAGCTTACTGTAAACCATAAAGTATACACTATTCTTTTCTTGTTAATTGGAAACTAAGCTCATCCACATCTTCTAAAATCTATATCTCACAAATCACTTGATATTTGCACTTGCCGTCAACTAGTAAGTATTTTGTTTTGATCCATATTATATTTTAAAAATGGTAGTCCAATTTTTTGTCGAATATATTTTGAGAAAATTTTAAAGTACGATAAGAGGTTAGTTTTTGTCAGCTTTTCGTCAATTGCAAAATGATGAACGAAGTGTATGATCATGTTCGTCTAGGCGAATCATGATTTTAAGGGGTAGTTTAAGGATATTTAATGTTGTGGTTAAGTCGAATTTGCTATTTGATTGGAACTTGATTAAAAATCAAATTCCCACGACATGGGTTGTTTTGAGTCGAGCTGCTGCTCTTAAAGGACGGTCGAGTCAAGGCGGAGCTTTGGGTGAAGTCGTAGGTGGTCCGGTGGCATGTGGGGCCGAGTAGAGCTTGCATTAGGGTTTAGGAAGATAGGTTCATCTTGTTTGAATGCGACTGGAAGGGTGGCTCTGGCTTAGCGTCCAGCTCAGCTAGGGGTATGCCAGAGTGTGCAGTTGTGAGTGGTGGTGCAGTGGGTCAAGTGGCGTTGGCTGGTGATTGACGTGGCGACGGTGGTAGTGGAAAATGGTGCCGCGGCTTTGTTTTTGGTTCCTGCTTTCGTTTAGGCTTCGGGTCGCATGGTCATTTTGGGCTTTGGGGCTCTGGAGTGGCGACGGTGAGCTGGAGGAGTGGAGTGGGGTGAGGCGCATCCGCGGAGGGGAGTGGTAATCAATGGCTTGGGGAGGTGTGCACGTGCACGCGTGCATGATGAGGTCGGGTTCCAAGTTTTGTAACCTGGAAAGGAGTTGGAATATGGTTTGAAAGGGGAGGAGGAGTACGGGTGTGGGCTGGGTTGTTTAGTTAGTGGGTCGGGCTATAGGTTAGGGTGGGTGTATAAAAAGTAATGAAAGGTTTTATTAATTTAAGTTTTAATTAAATTAAGTTAAACCTTTAGAAAACCATAAGTCACTCGTTCGGAATCCGTTTGGCACACGGTTTCCGATGTTAGGTTTGTAGTAGCTTATAGGACACAGTTATAAAATCACATAACCCATATTGCAGTTAAAATAAACTGTAAATTAATACTGGCTGTGTTTAATTACATCGTTTAGTAATTATATTCTATTGTTAACACCCTGTTAGTAAAAATAAAACACCATTCTGTTATATTTAAGTTAAATAGATTATTTCGAACAGGAATAAATCACCATTCTGCTGTTATGTTAATTTGAACAACTATTTTTCTATCAATTGGTTTATGTCGTTTGTTATCAATTGATTGATAGTTGTGCATGGTATTTACATTATGTTGTTATGTAAATATTTGTGTTATGACTTGAATGTCGACCTAAAATATAGAGGTAGCTTTTTTAAGTACCTTTGGGATTTACTAAGCCTTTTCCGAATTGGATAAGTTATGGATTTAAAATTTACTTAAGTTTTATAACTATTTAAAGTTAATTATTATTTTAATTAATAATGGTTTAAGTTAATTTTTATTTTAATTAACAATGATTAAGTTAATTATCCTTTTAATCAATGATTAGTCTTAAGTTAATTAATCTTTTAATTAACGATTCTTATAAGTTAATTTATTTAAATAAAAGTATTTAAAGTTAATTAATTATTTTATTAAGAAGGCTTAGATTTATTAATTACTTTACTAAATGGTATTCTAAGTTGATTAATTATTTAATAATGATGTTTAAATTTAATTAATCATTTTATTAATTGTGTTTAAGTTAATTAATTTATTTAAAAATGGGGTTTAAGTTAATTAAATTAATTTGGAATGGTGTTTCCAATTTTTAATCTTGTTTATAAAAGGGTTTTTGCTTAAAAAACAAAAATTCAATAAAATAGTTTATAAAATTGGAAAGAGATTTTGGAAATTGGGAATATAGAACCTTATTTAAAAGAATTGTGTATGGAACTTATGAATTCAAAGTATTATTTCCATATACGATTTAGTTTTACTTAATAAAGTCAAGAAGAAAGTTAAGTTCTTAAATTAATAATTAATCCTTCTTAATTATGGTGGAATAGAAATGCTCTTTCTATACTTAACACCGAAGGATACGTGGTTTTGGATTTATAGTAATCAAATGTTTTAAGTGACATTTACTTTTGACCTAATTAATGTGACTTTGAAATTAAAAATATTCCTTAGCTAGTTTGTGAATATACTTATACCGGAGAGATAAGTATATGAATATTTCAGGTAATTATTAAAGAGATTTAATTAATGGAAGATTAATTAAATGAGGCTTAGTGGTTTCCATGGAAAAATAAATATGTGATTGATGTGTGTTTATGTGATAGTTAAATAATTGACTGTCAAACCTTAGCCAACTTTTAACTCTGGAAATATATAGAGAAAACATGAGGATTATAGTACAGTTATCTTAGATGGTACTACTGTACGTATAAACTCATCGTGTTCTTCTAAGACAAATGATGTGGAGATCTGTCTACTTTAACGGTTAGGGAGTGATCCTATTTTTATGAATTGTCTGTTTATTTTCAAAAGAACCGGAGTTGAGTTTGCTGGAAGCCGTCGAGTGTTGGTTCGAAGAGACCGGGTCGGATAAGTATGAATTACCCGAAAACCACTTCGCACCAACTTAAGCGTTCCAATTGAAGATATCTTGAAGATGATGGAATCGAAGACGAAGCTTTTGAAGTGCAAGGGCTACTTGCTACTGATCCTGAGAGTGATTCCAAAATGAATGTACTAAAAGTTGTGCCTTCGGTTTGTTCATATCCCAAACAACTTGTATGGATGAATGTTGGCATTGCATTGTCGCTTGGAGGGCAGTGCTATCATTCCAAATGGGATTTCCATTCCAAAGCTAAAACGTAGCCTCAAGCCTCACACCCAAAATATAGCTAAAGCAGAGACGTGTCGCGGGACTAAGTAGGTCACTTCCATTAGGGTATGATCATCACCTAATCTAGATTAATGTTTATGAATTTATGTATACTTGAGAATCGATACGGCTGTCAGCCAGTAACTGAAGGGTGATTATATTCGGTACTATCCAGGAAGCACTACAACAAAACTATACTTTAACAATGTCTGTTTTACAACGAACCATAAATAACTATTGTAATAGAAACCATTTACAATGGTTTTCTTAAGCTCGTTGTAATATATGCAAACTTTCATCATCAAGTACACCTATTACAACGTTGTCGGCTAGCCCGTTGTAATATGGTCATATTACAAGTGTTATCGACTTGTTGTAATTGGTACCAGTTTTTAGCTCTATTACAATGGTTTTGGCTCGTTGTAATATAATTCTATTACAACGGTTTTCAGCCCGTTGCAATATAGTCCTATTACAATAGTTTTTGTCCCGTTGTACTGGATACCAATTTTTATTTCTATTTGCCCGTTGTAATATATGCCTATTACAACTATTTTCTTCTCCCCATTGTAAGAGGTGCCAATTTTCAACAATTCTTATATGCTAATCGTCATCACCTTCGATTATTTTAGATGTGGTTGTAGGATTTAATCAGTATTCCAAAAGACTTAATTTTACTTTCCAGTTATTGGTACGTAACTATATATAAAGTTTTTCAAAATAAAATACAAGATTAAGAAACTCGTATTTTGTTAAACATTGTGTTTACGTAATAATTTTAGCAGTTTTGTTAGATAACACCTACAATAATTTTATTTAATAGGATAATATATTTACTAAAGTTTTGACAAATATTTTCTTAAATTTATGAGTATTTTTATTAAATTAGTTAGAAAATGCATCATGGTATACTTTTCAATATGAGTTTGTTGCCAGAAAAGTATTTTATAGTTAATGCTTCCTAGTATACTTTTCAACATGCATCCAAATATAAATTTCAACATAAGTAGATTTCTAAACAGCGTTTTTAACTTTCGAAGACAGTAATATTTGTTTGGTGTTTTATTGATATTTCTATTACTGTTAACTGACACTTTACAAATATGGTCGATATAGTTACCAAAGGTCATTTTTATTGTAGTTGTTAACCTTTTCTGACATCAGCTTTACTAACTATTAAATATAACCGTCTATGAAATAGAATGTGAACTGTATTTAGTTTATAACCGTGTTATCTCATGTTTGCTAATATCATGTTTTTTTATTTTCAAAATGTGTAAATGTACATTTGGAAAGTTAGGCCCGGTCTTAAAATTTTAGGGGGCTTGTAAAACATATGCAAAACTTATGATGACAAATTATATTTGAAAGTCTATTTGGCTCGTATATTATGTATATGACAAGTAATTATTGTATACACGATAAATTCAGATAATAGTAAAATAAAACGATTCACACCAGAAATTTTATACTGGTTTGGACCTCCCGTTCTACGTCCAGTCCCGAAGCTCCTCTTCGGAATTTCACTAATCAATAAGCCTCGCTTCGTCCGGAGGAATAGGCTTGTTACAATAGAAATTTTTCGTCAAGAATGTGCTCTGATCAACACTAATATTGACAATATGTACAAGTCTTCCTATAATCTCCACTAGATATGTATAGATATGAATATGAGTGTTCTTTGGAAATATGGAAGAAAATTGAACCAAAGTTAATGATCTTTGGTTGAAATATTGATAGCAAATATGAGTGGTTTGAATTTGAGTGCAAAGTAGATATAGAGAATAGAAATCAGAAATTCGTTACTTCAATTGTAAAATCCGTGATGTATTTATAGTTGTGAAAAGGTTTGATTTTAAGTGTGGCTACCATTTCTCTTTGTTTCTGGAGATGCTTCTGTTTGGGTAGAACTGAATTGAAGAAGAGATGCAAAATGCAGCCTTTCAGGTTTTGACAGTTACATATTTTAAAAAATTCCCGGAGCCAAATCCAAACGTCTGGATTGTGATGACCAGACGTCTAGTCATGTGTTGTTTGGAAAAATTTCTAGAGGCTTAGACCAGACGTCTAGGGGTAATAAACCAGACGTCTGGTATATGTAAAATTTTGTTCTGTTTTAATGTATGTGTATTTTACTATATACAAAATCCAGGGAGATTTTACATTCTATTTCTAAGATTTGTATACACCGTTTAACTTTCCACTACTGCGATCTATGTTCCATACTTCGATCTGTATCCTTGAGAATCTGCAAAACTAAGATACGAGATATATGTGAATAATTATTATGATGTGGTTTGTCGTCATCAAAACTTGTAGATAGGAGTTCCTAACATTCTCCCCCTTTTTGATGATGACAAACTATGTATTATATTTTACTTCCTCTATGTATATCATCCCCTTATATGTATGCATATTTCTCCCCCTTTTGGCATTATCAAAAAGAATAGAGAAAATAAAAAATGGAATCTTAAAACATAGAACTTGCAGTACATGATATCTGAAATAAGAGTACATATAGTGAGAAAATGAATCAAAGAAACATACAGTGGTAGAAAAGAAAAAACTTAGAAACTACTGGTAATAGTGAGTCGAGTCAGAAAAACTGCCGTAGGTATTATTATAGGACTCCCAAAAAGCTGAAGGATCAGAAGTGTCGTCGGACCAACGAAGTTGATCATTATATTCTTCGTCCTCGTGAATAGACAACCCTTGAAAAGCCGAGTACGCATGTTGATGAGGGGAAGGATCTTGCATATTAAATTCCTCACTTTCCTCTTTATTTGTGCCTTTAATGGTTCGTCTTCCATGGCTTCTTTTCCTCGTAATTTTGTTAAAGACCCTGTAATCGAAGAAATATATGGAGCACGCGAAGGAGCCGATGGTGATGAGGAGGAGGACCGGGATGATGATCGATCATGAACTTTCCTCATTATTTTCCCAAGAGTGGATATAACCTTATCTAGTGTTTTCTCGACTTTACCCATTCGAGAAGATATGCTTGAGACAGATTTGTTAAGACAAACAATTTTCTTTCCTAAGATTTGTTGATTACGAGATAAAAGTTGTTGATTTCGAATGGATAAGTCACGATATGATTCTGTTGAAGTAGGTTCTCATCGGGCTTCCAAAATCTCTGAGTCTGAATGATATTCGGAAGGATGTTGCTGGAAAACATAAGGACCTGGTTGTTGTGGAGAGGGTTGTTGCTGCTCTTTGGGAGGTTACTGCTGATGTTGTTATTGTTGCTGCTGCAGTGTCCATTGAGGAAATGATATTGTCGGTGGTGGTTCATCCGGCAGATGCATAAGCTTGAAGTATTTGGACCCACTTTCTTTAATTGTAGTTCTTCAAAATATGATAAATAAGAAGGGATACCTTGAGATTGAAGAATCCTTATTATATAAGGTGCATAAACAATTGTCTGGCGCTTGTGAATCGAGAAATTTTTAATTTCGTCGAAGAGAAATTGAGCCCAATTAACTTTAATACCACCATATATAGCATACATAGCTTTGTGATATGTTTCATATATTTGCTCGTGACTACCTTTTCTTGGTATTATGGTGTTAATAATCATATAATTTAGTAATCTTGCCCTAGGTCGGAGGTTCTTCGTATTCCATTGTTCCATATGATCTTCCCAAAGAAGGTGAGTTACCTCATCACGGGGTAAAAATCTTTTGTCCGGTATGTCTTTTAATTCGATACCTGTGTAAGAACAATGGAGGATTCGTCCTAACATACCAGGAGTAAGCTTGATGATTTTGCCATAGACACTAGTCCAAAGCCAATTTTCCTCATCTTCAGGATTCCAAATGGAAGAACTACATAGATTTGAATAAAAGAGAAAAATAGCAAGCTGGTCTATGGTTACCTCATTTGGTCCTTAATCAATCAGATAGTTAACCTCAGCATTTCACATAATGAATGCATTTCATAGAGAGGAAATCGTAGTAGTTGGTAGAAGGGACCTAGATGAAACTTCATAGTTTTCAAATCTTCAAATCTTTTGATGGAACTAGGGCTTTGATCAAGCCATGATTTGATGTGAGAATCGGTGACAACAGTTGATTGAGATGAAGATCCCTGATCTTTCTTTTGTTTCTTTGTAGTTTTTGATTTTGGAGGCATTGTATATGAATAGTGAAGGTAAATTTTAAGATCTGGGTTTTAATAGTGTCTTGTAGAGAATGAAAAGTTGAGGTAAAAAATGAAGAGATGTTTTAATATAGTGGAAAGACAGCAGATCATCACAGGCAGAGACAGGGTTCAGACGTCTGGATTGATAAGGAAGACGTCTGGGCCTTTGAAATGTTTCTATATTATACTAGGCAAAAAGCAAGTCCAGACAACTTGTAACATGTAGATAGACGTCTGGATGTTGCAGAGATTGGGAGAGAGGCTGCCGACCTTGTAATCTGACGTCTGGGCAGAAGAATCAGACGTCTGGTTCTTGAAGTCTGTGATAACCCATGGGAGCAATCAGACGTCTGGTTCTTTAATCCAGACGTCTGTTTTGACAGAATATTGATATTTTTATTTTTAGTTAGAGATTTTTCCGATTGTTATGATTATTATATATATATATATTTATATATATATATATATATATATATTATTAAGAAAAAAATACAAATCAGAATCTTGAATAGTTTTAACCTTATTTTAACAAGAATATATATCTATATACGAAATATAGTTTTTAGAAGCACAGAGTTACTTTTTCTCCCAGGAATTTGGTTTCTCCTTTGTATCTTCTTTTAATGGTCGTATTAGAGACCAAGAAGGAGGTACTGGACTGAATTAGGCTTCAGATGTTCCTTCTCCCCATAGTTTACGTGAAGTTATTCGATGAGCATGTGGAGGAGTTTCGATCATACGACGAGATCGTACATGAACACAATCCTTTGTAGGAGAGTGTCCACATATTGCAAGGATGCACTTTTCTAAAAAGTTTAGATGAGCTCCTTGGTTTCGTTGTGTGTAGTACATTTCTTTTTGAACGTTCATCATTTCTTTTTGATAATGATGAACTTCGTCAATTTTGTCGTGAAGAGAAGCATTTTCAAGATTAATACCATATTTGGCCTTTTTTTCTTACGGAGAATAGCCGGTATGGTACACAAGAGTAGTAGTAGGAATAATGTGTGTGGAAGGAGTGGATTTTGGTGTTGTTTTGGTAGGAGATGTATACAAACTGCCGAAAGAAGGAGAGGAGAAATCAATGGCTGAGTAAGTCGAATCGTGATTAGATGACATTATATATAAAAGTTTAAATGTTTTTTAGAGAGTGAAAGATTACATGGTTAAAAAAATTATCTTTGAGATATATATAAGTTTGTCAAATTCTAATTTGGGAAAAAGGTTGTTTGTTAGTTAACAAAATTCAAGGTTAAAAATTATTTGTATTAAAATCAATTTGTGGTGTTCAGAGGGTATTAAAACAAAAGGTGAAGAAGGCTTTTTTTTGTTTTCTTTTCTGAGTAACCATTTAGGATAATATAGTTTAATCTATTAATTCATCATATGAACAAATTCCTAAATTCGTCTAAGTTTTACAAACGATTGTTCATTTAATGGTTTGGTGAATATATCGGCAATTTGATTGTCGGTGTTAACAAATTCGAGGGAGATAATTACTTTTTCGACATTGTCTCTAAGAAAATGGTGTCGTATGTCTATATGTTTAGTTCGAGAATGGTTAACTGGGTTTTTAGATAAATTGATAGCACTAGTATTGTCGTAGTATATCGGAGATTTTTCAATTATTTTACCAAAATCTTTAAGTGTTTGTTGCATATAGATTACTTGAGCACAAGCTAAGGCGGCAAAGATGTATTCTGCTTCACACGTCGAGAGTGAAACACAATTTTGCTTTTTGCTAAACCACGAAACTAAAGATTGACCTATAAAATGGCAGGTACCACTTGTGCTTTTTCTATCTGTTTTACATCCTCTGAAGTCTGCATCGCTACATGATATGAGTTGGAAAGCCGTACCTTTAGGATAAAATAAGCCGCAATCTGTGGTGTTAGTTAAGTAACGTAAAATTCGTTTGACTGCTCGATGATGTGATTCCTTAGGTTGAGCTTGAAAGCGAGCGCACAGACAGACACTCATCATTATATCGAGTCTACTAGCTGTTAAATATAATAGAGAGTCGATCATACTACGATAAGATTTTTGATCATAGTCTTTTCCCTTTCCATCTTTGTCTAAATATAAAGTTGTGCTCATAGGAGTTGGTTTACTAGTGGTGTTCTCCATTCCAAAATGTTTAAGTAAATCTTTACAATACTTTTCTTAATTTATAAAAATACCATTGTCCAATTGTTTTATTTGTAATATAAGGTTGAAATTTAATTCTCCCATGTTTGACATTTCAAACTCATTTTTCATTATTTCATAAAATTCATTACATAAACTTTCATTAGTTGATCCAAATATGATGTCGTCAACATATATTTGTATAACTAATATATCATTAGTTTTATGTTTTATAAATAGTGTAGTGTCTATTTTACCGATTTGAAATATAGAATTTTGTAAATGAGTTTTTAATCGATCGTACCAAGCACGGGGTGCCTGTTTTAAACCATATAAAGCCTTTTTGAGTTTAAAAACATAATTTGGATATTGTTCGTGGATAAATAATGGGGGTTGTTCTACAGAAACTTTTTCTTTGATAAAACCGTTTAAAAAGGCACTCTTAACATCCATTTGAAATAATTTAAAGTTGTGATGACACGCAAAAGCAAGTAGAGTACGAATTGCTTCCAAACGAGCTACGGGAGCAAATGTCTCTTCGTAATCAATTCTCTCTTCTTGGTTGTAACCTTGAGCCACTAATCTTGCTTTGTTATGAATAATATTTCCATTTTCATCTGCTTTGTTTTTTAAAACCCATTTTGTTCCTATTACAGATTGAACTGATGGTCTAGGAACGAGTTCCCATACATTATTACGTTCAAATTGATTTAATTCTTCTTGCATTGCTAAGATCCAAGAATCATCTTTAGATGCTTCTTTATAATTTTTAGGTTCTGTATTTGAAATAAGCGCAACGTGACTCATTTGATTTAAGTTATTTCTAGTGACTCGATAATTTAAGTCTCCAATTATATTATCCAAAGGATGATTTTTTAATATTCGTGTGGGTGATCTTAAAACATTTTCATTATTATCGGAGGATGAATTATTCATATTATTTGTATTTTCAGTTTGATTTTTAGTTAAGATTTCATCTACATCTTATTTAATAGTTTGTTGGAAATTTTCATCAAAAGACACATGTAAGCTTTCTTCTATAATATTTGTTCGTTTATTATAAATTCTATAAGCTTTACTACGTTCTGAGTAACCAACGAAAATTCCTTCGTCGGCTTTAGAGTCAAATTTTACAAGATTATCTTTAGTATTTAAAATAAAACATTTTGACCCAAAAGTTCTGAAATACGAAACTTTTGGTTTCTTTCCATAAAATATTTCATAACATGTATTTTTAGTCATAGGTCGAAGTGTGACACGAGTTAATACATAACAGGCAGTGGCAATAGCTTCAGTCCAAAAATGTTTGGGTAGGTTACTACTGTTTAGTAGTGTTCGTGCACATTCCTGTAAAGTTCTGTTTTTCCTTTCAACTACACCATTTTTTTGTGCTATTCATGGAACCGAAAAATTATGACTAATTTCTTTTTTGTTACAAAAATCAGTGAAAAAATCATTTTTGAATTCTCCTCCATGATCACTACGTATATTTTTAATTTTTACATCCATTAAGTTAGTAACCCGTTTTGCAAAGATTTTAAACATTCCAAAAGTGTCACTTTTATGTTTTAAAAGTAATATCCAAGTATATCTTGAAAAATCATCTACAATTACGAACACATATTTGTTATGATTTATTGATCGTACTTATGTTGGTCCAAATAAATCTAAATGAAGTAATTCTAATGGTTGCTTAGTAGATATTTTATTTTTTGATTTGAAAGAACTTTTTTTTAACTTGCCCATTTGACAAGCGTCGCATAAATTTTTAATTTTATAATTAATTTTAGGAAGACCTCTAACTAGATCATGTTTTGCTAGTTTATTAATATATTTAAAATTTATATGACAAAAACGTTTGTGCCAAATCCAAGGATCATCATGATTTGCAGCTAGACATAAATCTGAATTATTTTTAATGTTCATATTTAGGATATATATATATTACGATTTCTAAATCCTTTGAAGAGTAAATTTTTGTTTTAATCAAGAATTTTACATTTATCCTTTTCAAATTTTATTTTGAATCCTTTATCACACAACTGACTTATACTAAGAAGATTATGTTTTAGGTTTTTTACTAATAAAACATTAGAAAATATAAGAGAGTTAGAGATACCGATATTGATGACTTCTCTAATGCCAATGACGAACCCTTTTGAATTGTCGCCAAAAGTTACAGTGCCACCATCAATGTACTTTATATTTGACAACATGTGAGCATTTCCCGTCAAGTGCTTGGAGCATCCACTATCTAATATCCATTTCTATTTATTTTATATTTGGGTACCTACAAAAAATAAAAAGTTTAAATTGGTACCCATTTTATTTTTGGGTCCTAAGTGTTAGTAAATGAGGGTAACCATACCCATGATGGTCTAGTTTCTTTTGAAATAATTATTATTGTGAATTACTTCTTTCATATAATTACCTATATATTTCTGTTTCTTTAGGTTGTTATTTGTTTTGGGAACCCATATTTTAATTGTTTTTGAATTCGAGATCAATTTTTTATTCTTGGAAGAAGGTTTTTTATCTTAGTATAAATCTTACTATAGTTTGTAATTTTTGTCTTATTCTCAAATCCTAGTCCATTTCGATTTTTGAATGGCTTGGAAATTTTAATTAAATTCTCCAAGTCTTGTTTTCCTTTATTAAATTTTGTAACATTATTAGTAATTTTATCTTACTTGTTTTTAAGATCGGTAATTTCGGATTTTGAAGTTTTTAGATTACCTTTTAAGATACTGTGTTCATTACTAATTTTATTATTTTCTAGTTTAACTTTTCCTAATTCACAAGATAAAGCATTATTTTCAATAGAAAGATTCTTGTATTTTTCTTGAGCATTTTCTAATTCTTCTTCTAAAATAGATTTTTCATCTTTTAGTAACCCTATTTCAAGTTCCAATCGACTTATCTTAGCAACATATTCCTTATTTAATTTCTTGATTTTTCTATATTTGTCATCAAGTTCCATGCTTACTTCTAAAATTTCATCATAAGTAAGATCGGGACATACCTCATCCGTGTGTGCCATAAAACATACATTTGCTTGCTCCGTATCACTTTCACTGTCACTATCGGATGAAGAGGAAGATTCAGAGTCATCCCATGTGACTTGAAATGCCTTTCTCTTTTTCTTAAATTTCTCAAACTTATTTTTCTTTTTCTCATTGTTGAGTTTTGGGCAATCCTTCTTCATATGTCCGAACTGATAACATTCAAAGCACTTGATCGAAGTTTGATTTGATGAATTTGATTTTCCGCAATTTTGAAATCTCGTCATTTTCTTGAATTTATTAAATTTGTTGTAGTTCTTGGTAATGAAAATGATTTCATCTTCATCCAATTCAGAATCTTCATTGCTTGCTTCACACGACATTAAATTTCCAATCAACTCTTCAACTTTAAGTTCAGAAAGATCATTAACTTCTTCGATAGCTAATACTTTTCTTTCCCACTCAATTTTTAAAGAGTTGAGAATTCGAGATACTAAATCAAAATCAGTAAATTTGACTCCTAGTGCCATAAGATCGTGTTGTATAGTTTGAAATCTGGAGTACATGTCAACAATTGACTCATTTTGTTTCATTTTGAAAGATGAAAATTGATTTTGTAAAATTGATATTTTTATTTGTTTGACCTTAATTGTACCTTCGTGTGTAACTTGTAAAGTACGCCATATATCATAAGCAGTAGTACATAACATAACACGTGAAATTCATTTTTATCAAGAGAGAAAAAAAGTACATTCATAGCTTTAGCATTATTAGAGGCAGCAGTTTTTTGTTCATCTGTCCATGTGCTAATATTTGTTTCAGGTGCTACATACTTAATTTGAGTTGCTGACCATATTTCTAAACCATTTGCTTCCATAAAAAATTTCATACGAGTGGACCAATATGCATAATTAGATCCGGTGAATAGAGGAGGACGTGCGGTTGACTGACCTTCTTGAAGGATACTTGCCATATTAACAGGTTTCAAATACGTGTTACTGTGATTTGAACTAGCCTCGCTCTGATACCAATTGAAAGTCTATTTGGATCGTATATTATGTATATGACAAGTAATTATTGTATAAACGATAAATTGAGATAATAGTAAAATAAAACGATCACACCAGAAATTTTATACTGGTTCGGACCTCCCGTTCTACGTCCAGTCCCGAAGCTCCTCTTTGGAATTTCACCAATCAATAACCCTCGCTTCGCCCGGAGGAATAATCTTGTTACAATAGAAATCTTTCATCTAGAATGTGCTCTGATTAACACTGATATTAACAATACGTACAAGTCTTCTTATAATCTCCACTGGATATGTATAGATATGAATATGTGTGTGCTTTGGAAATATGGAAGAAAATTGAACCAAAGTTAATGATTTTGGTTGAAATATTAATAGCAAATATGAGTGATTTGAATTTGAGTGCAAAGTAGATATAGAGAATAGAAATTAAAAATTCGTTACTTCAATTGTAAAATCCGTGATGTATTTATAGTTGTGAAAAGGTTTGATTTTAAGTGTTGCTACCATTTCTCTTTGTTTTTGAAGATGCTTCTATTTGGGTAGAACTGAATTGAAGAAGAGATGCAAAATGCAGCCTTTCAGATTTTGATAGTTGCATATTTTAAAAAATTCTTGGAGCCAAATCCAGACGTCTGGATTGTGATGACCAGAAATTTGGTCATGTGTTGTCTGGAAAATTCCAGAGGCTCAGACCAGATGTTTGGGGGTAATAAACGAGACGTCTGGTATATGTAAAATTTTGTTCTGTTTGAATGTATGTGTATTTTACTATATACAAAATCCAGGTAGATTTTAAATTCTATTTCTAAGATTTGTATACACTGTTTAACTTTCCACTGCTGTGATCTATGTTCCATACTTCGATCTGTATCCTTGAGAATCTGCAAAACTAAGATAAATGATATATGTGAATAATTATTATGATGTGGTTTGTCATCATCAAAACTTGTAGATAGGAGTTCCTAACAATATTCATACACCAAAAATCACTTAACATACACCGTTAGTTTCCTATAAAAATATATTACTAAATTACCCATTTTTCCTTCATTGAATTTTTAACCTTTTTCATATAATCATCAAACTAACATAAAAATTAAGGAAATTTGGTCCAATCTATATATTTTGATGAGAAAGTTAATGCGTTATTTTATCTTGAAATTTAAAATATCAATTCAAACAAGATCTAATCACTGTAATTTATGGTATTTAATTTTATTTTTTAAAGTTAGAGTTAATTTTATTGAAATTGAGTAAGTTTTTAATAATTAAAAAATTAAAATATTAGTGGACAAATCAAAGGTCCATGTAACGGCCCGAAAAGATTTTCGACCCCGAAAATCGACACCAATACGTCCACTGTATATAGTGCCGAGCAATCGAGTGCCGGAAATCCCAGACTATTAGGGTTAAGAAGAAAAGAGGTAGAAAAAGAAAACAGAGACAACAGCACAGAATCTCACAATCGCAGCAGAACAAAATATAATATACAAATAGCAGCATTTTATACAAAGAAAAGCTGTAACTGTCAATATACATACAAGATCGGAGTACAATCATCAATAAAATAATCTAGACAGTTATAATAACTTGTCCCTAAATACTGTCTATACGGACTATACTTCACAACGGAATATAACCAATACATCCCTGCCATCCAACTCGTCTCCTGAGCTCCAGAATGTCCTAACCTGAAAATCTGTAATACTTGGTCTGACCCGAGCATTACAATAAAGTAACACCCGATTCAGGCTGGAAACCAGTGTGAGTAAACCCATCCAATATGAAATACTTAAGTTATAAAACTTCTTTGAAAACCGGGGTAACTCGTATATCATTACGAGTTCTTATCTTGTTATAGCCAAACACTTATTACACAAATCCATTGATATTTTCAAAATAATATCTAAGTACTGTTACTTAATTTAAATGGACAGTTTTACCCAATTTTATTCAATTCCATCCCATACGATTCTATAATCAAATCCGTAAAGGATTATAGTGCTTATTTAATTGAAGTGGTTCCAGATATTGTTGATATCTGATCTCGGTCTCTTCGAATCCAAGTGAACATTTAAAGGGTAGATCGTTTAAAATAAACAATTTATTATATTGGCGACACTATTTAAATATGGGGAGACTCGTCTGTCTACTTATGGGTACAGACGAGAATAATTGAAACGAATAACAATGTAGATAGACAAAGATATGGATCGTTAGCAAATATAGCGATCAATAACCAATGTCAAGATGATCTGCTCCTTAGGATTTTTTATTATCTTTACTTAGTCGATTTCATTTATATTTATATCCAAATTTATTTCAAATTAACCAATTCATTAACGGAAAATAAATTATGAAGCATCACTAATTACTCACACGTTTAAGTCAAATATTAACATGATCAATTACCCATTGAACTATACAATATCATTCCTCTTTAATTTATGGATTTTAAATGGAATAGATTTTTAGTGAAAGAGAATATAAATTATCTTATAAATATATATATGTATAAACTCCAACCTTCTTTCTTTCTTTTCTCTTTTATTCTTTTACTTTCCTTTTTTTATTTCTTTTCTTATTCTTATTTTCTTTACTCCCCTAACCTGGCCCAAACCGGCCCGTTATCCTCCTCCCTTTCTTCTTTCTTCCCAGTTCTTATTTCTTTTCTGTTCGAAAACCACGGAGCCGTGCACGTGCACGCCGCCGCCTGACACCCACCTACGCCACTGATTGCCGCCACAAGTCTCCCATGTCTATGCGACCCCATTTCCCTTCCTGAAAACCAACATCACAACCTTATTTAGAAAAACACACTTAACCCAAAAATCGCACAACAATACCCCTTCCAAAATCGCATTTCCACGGCGTCACGCCCCCACCATCGGCCACCAAAATTCACCACAACGATCGCCAACACCTACCCTTACTTTTCTTCCCATCCTGCACACCTATAGCCACCTCACGCCGCCGCAGTTCAACCAAAACCGAACACGCAAAAAAAACTGACTCGAAACCCTAAAACAGCCTCGTTAACCACACCCCCACTCCTGAAAGTCACGATTCCATTTTTCCCGGATGTGTTGTTTCCCCATCTTCCTCCACGACCAACCGCGAAGCCTCTCGCCACCTTGTTCTTCGGAAATCGACCGAAATTCCTTTCTCGGTCATCTTCCTTTATCTCCCTAATCACGCCACTAAAATCCTCCTACTCTCATTTAAAAATCACCATTTCCGATAATAAACCCATTCATGTAATCAAAAAACTAAATTATGATGTTTGATTCTTGTCCATTCTTATATTATTTACTGGAAAATAAACCTCCCTCCCTCCATATTCCACAATATCGATTGAAACCAATTTTAAAATGATCTACACTCAAAGTCAGTTGGTTTTGCTTTTGGAATCGAACCCTAAAACAATTTATATAAAGAGAAATTTATTTTTAAAGAAGGGGGCTATCGGGTTTTAACATAAGAAACAGGGTATGCATATTCTTCCTGTAGGTGAACATCTTCATGTCAACCTCTTACACTTACAATTATACCTAGTAAACATATGACATTTAACCCATACTAACTAATTTATTCACAGAAACAAATTGTATGCTTGTATATGTATATGACCAATTGGAGTGTAAGTGTTATACTCACTGATAAATGTTTGGAACAGAGAACCAGGGTTTTGAAAAGCTGCTAGCTTGCTTGTTTGATCTTCCTCTACCTTGTTGTTTTTATTTTTCTTTAAGTTATGGAATGCAGTGATGTTTATATTTTTTTCATTTATACTTAGTTCGAGAGAGAGGAAATGAGACAAGTGTGGAGGTATACACACACACACACATATATATATAAGTGTACTGCTACCTTCCTCTGTACACAACAAGCTTTTTTTTATTTTTCTTTTAAACTTTATTTTGTTTAATTTTCCTATGGTCAGCAATCCCTTGACCTGATAAGATTGGTGAAAGAAGTGATTTATTATAAATGAGATTTGATATATTGTGAGCTTGAGAGGATATGCATTAAATGATATGCCCCTTTGTATGTTTATATACATATCTATGCATATATATCCACATTCTATATGTACTATTTTACATAACATACATACATACATCATATGTATATTCCATTTTATCACTTTCACCATCTCATTTAACATATATACATACATACTTACTTATGTATATTTTGCCTATTCACTATTTTATCTAGCATATATATGTATCTCTATACTTATGTATGTCTAATCCTCATATATGCATACCTATGTACTTATGTATATTTATATTTGAACATCATAAGACTTGTCTATATGTTTATCTATCTATATATATATATATTTGAACATTTTATCTTTAATTTAATTTATGGGATTCATATATATATATATATATGTATGTATATCTATGTATGTATGTATATATGGGGCATTTCACTAGAAGGATAAACTTTGCAGTCCAATTTGTTTTTACGACACACATCCATAGAAATTAATTTCAAGGCCAAAGTCAATAGAATAATTACTTTTAAGGACAAAGTCGGCAGTCCAATTACTTTCAAGGACATAATTTCGTAGAATTTTAGTCCTTAGAAACTAATTATTTTGCATTTTGTCCTTAAAAGTAATTATTTGAGTTGTGCATCCTAGAAACTAATTGCACTAGCTAAAGAGGCCCTTGTGGCTAATTTCCACTAAATATATTTCCATATGGATTTATATTTTGTTATCATCATGCACATTTATATTTATATTCATACATATTTTCCTTCACTTATATGTATGGTTATATACACATATCTATTTATATACATTACTTCGAATAGGCATATACATACATACATACATACATACATACATACATATATATATATTATCCACAATTAAGGTTTGTATATATTTTCCTATATATATTTATAGGTATTTTATCCTAATTTAAATGATGGAGTTTATTATTTATTTTCTATGAGATTTGTCATATCCAGAGATTTATAATCCAATGTCTAATATAGTTTTTAAACCAATTTATGTATGCCCAGATATTTTAATTATCAGAATTTTATTTGTTTGACTTATAAAATCGATATTTAATTCAGTTAATTACCAATTAACAACCGTTAAAAATCCAGGTCGTCACATTCCTCCCCCCTTTAAAACTTTTCGTCCTCGAAAAGGAACGAAGCGAGAATCTTAATTTACTGTGTATTTTAGTTAAATTATTCTTTAAATAGTTAACCCTTTACCCCTTTAGTTTAAAATTTTAAAACACTTTTAAAACTACATAATATTACCAAACTAGCATCATATAAAAATATATTTTTTATAACTCGATGTCTCAACAGGTCCATCCTTGTTCTCACAGATTCCGTCATACGTTGATCAGGCGCAAGACTGAAAATCTATAAGTACTTAGTAAACCCGTTTTCAACATCCAGTGAAAACACTTGAAAAGCATTTTTGTGAGAATGCTCTGGAAATCATCACCCCCTCCATGGGTCGCAGTTAGCACGATGATTACGTCGCCATCCCGGCGAAAACCATAGAAAACTATAGGCATCCACACCCCTCAATTTCACCATGGAACCGCCACAGATCGCAGCTACACCCAGGGTTACGTTGTCATCACGGCAAAAACCATGTAATTATAGGCATCGGCGCCCTCGACTTTCGCTGCCAAATGAAACTTCACCACATAGATCGCAGACTACATCAGTCGAGTCCCAATGTAGCCTGTAGGCACTCACTGCCACACGACTTTCGCTATGGACCACATAGATCGCAATCTACCGATGTTACGTCGCTCTCCTAGTGAAATCAAACGTAGACTTTAGGCAATCACTGCCTCTCGACTTACGCTATGGAAACACAGTAGATCGTAGTTACACCAGAGTTACACTGCCGTCACAGCATAACCCCAATATATCTGTAGGCATCAGCGCCCTCGACTTTCGCTACCCCAATCACAATCCACAGGAACTACAGTTTAGTCCGGACGTCCTCTGGGATCAAAATTTAGAACCCCCCTTAGGGCTCAAGGCAGAACCACCCAGTGGATCTCCTACTATAAGTTTTAACTCTAAATGGAAGCGCCTTTTTCCCCATAGCATTCTCAAAACATTTTATACTATACACATATAGTATCTTTCAAACCATACTCTTTATATGTATCACATATAAACTTCAAAATCGATATCTCAAAAATTTATAGTTCTCAAACTTGGCTTTCCAAATTCCCAAAATTGCTTTTTCCCAAAATCAAAAGCCTTCCAAAATCCACGAGTTCCAAAAAACCTTTCCCAGTTCCATTCTCATAAAATCATTCATATATATATAAGTTATCCTTTCAACTTGAATAATTTTCTCATACTTGTATAAATTCCCTTTTTATACTTCAAATATTTTTCAAAGATCTTTCCCTCTGGTTATAGATTCAGCAAGGGTAGTTCATCATATATAACAAATATATATATACACACTTCATTTATGCTAAATCAAATATTCAAGTTCGATTTCCTTTACAAGGTTATTTGCCACATTACTTACTCTTTATAAAGTGAGTTTTCAGTTATAGTACTATCCATTCTTTTATTCAATCATCATATTTCCTCAAAATATATTATTTCACTTTACAATAATTTCTGCTTCAATATCCGATTTCGCTTTCACTTCCCAAATGCTTTAATTTCCTCTTGGGTTAAACTTCAATTTGTATTTAGGTCCATGATTTAACATAAACAATTTCCAGTTTGAATTTAGAAGAGAGTTTGAATAGTTGTAGAATAGTTAAATAGTCGTAAAATAGTAAAATAGTTGTAAAATGGTTAAATAGTTAATATAAGATAGTTTGAGTATTAAAAAGAAAGGTTTGTATAGTAAATAGCTTGGAAAAGAGATTTAAGATAGTTTATATTAAAATAATTTGTTTGAAAATGGTTTCAGAGTCAAACTGGTTCAATTTCCCAATCTCCCATTTCAATCAACTTCAATTTCCATTCCCATTTAAGTTGATTCAATTCCAATTCAATTTAATTAACTTTGATTCCCATTCTAATTCAAATCAATTCCCATTTAGATTTTAAATTGATTCCATCGGATTTTAATTTGAATTAACTTATTCAACATTGATTACAAATCCAATTAATTCCTTTTAATTTCACCCTTGAATTAATTTCAATTCCATTCTCAAATTTTAAACCATCTCGATTTATATAAATTTGAGTTCAATTCCAAAATGTTGATTTAATTACTTAAATCAAATTAACCTTTAGCATTTAATTTAACAACCCAAGTCTTTAATAATTCAATTAATAGTCAAAATTTAAATATTCATTTTAAATTACCTTTACTTAAACTTATTTCAAGGTTCGAGTGCGAGTTCAAATCTTTTTAAACAAATCAATTTTCAAGATTCAATTGATTTCCCAATTATACTTCAATTTTTTTTAAACCTAATCCCTTTAGATAATTCCAGTTGATAAATCCATTTTTTTTCAACAATTCAATCTTAAGTTCAAAGTGATTCCATTTCCAAATTTTCAATTTTATTTCTAAAAATCAAAATCATTTAAATAGTTTCAAAGTAAAGTTTTAATTCCACTTAATTTCAGCAATGGATATATATATATCATTTCAATCTACTCCTTAATTTATTCGAGATAATCCAATGCACAGTTTTATACATACTTTCAATAACAACAGGATGATAGCAGGATATGTCAAAGTAAATAACGTCCAAATTATCTAAAGCACCAATCAATAGCATTCATTACCAATTTCCAGAACTCAAACATGTTTTGAGATCACACATAACTCCCTTTTCAATTTAACCCATTTAACTTCCCTAAGTTAAATCTCAATTCCATCTTGAAATTTTCCAATTTCATATTATAGGTCCAAACTTATTTAACTTTCCCTAAGTTAAATTTTCGATTCATTTAATCCATTCAACCTTACTCAGTTTAAATTTCCATCCAAATTTAAATTTTCTATCAATATCTTTTCCCACTTATAAGTTCAAAAACTTATTTCTCTTTGGGTTATACATCTCATTCTCGGGGGGATTTCAAAATTCAACACTTAGTATTTATTTCAAATCAACTTTGATATTATGTATATCCACATATATATACATTTATTTCATTTGCACACCGAGTCATACTTTCAATTTTTAAACCATTCTTGGTTTTCAATTCAAAACAATTTCCTTTGAAATTTTCAAAACAACTCTTGTTTTAATACAAGATTCCTATATTCAAAATATCCTGAATAATATTATTTATTATATATTTTAACACTTTGAAACAATTCCAAAAAATTTTGGGCTTAGATTTTAGAACTTTACAATTTAAATCCATTTTTAATTTCATTTTTAATTTTATAAGTTACAGTTTTACTTCCTTAAAACATTTCATTCTGCTTTATCATTGTTTATTTTAAAAATAAACATCCCTTTATTAAGACCCGACAACCAATTTATGATTATTATCATATCAAGAAATCAAACACACCATACATTCCATCATAATTCACTATAAAATAAAATATAATAAGGGTAACTTATTTGAAACACTTTGAAAATTCTCTTGAATTTCCAGGATTTAAATTCAGGTTTGAATCCATTTTTACTTAGCTTATTTGCAAAGTTAATCCTTACCCAAATTTCTATTTGGTTATATGTGCTTTACCACTTAAATCTTATGGTCTTATTTAATTTCAATAATCAACAACCAATTATCTTAATATACTATAATAATTAGAAAAACTACTTCTTTATATATCAAAATTTAAGCTTATATAAAAATCGTTTTTAAAAATCATTATATAAAAAAATAACAAGTACGCCCTCATATAATACACTCAACTCATTCTAGGGTACTACTGACCCTATCTCTAATGAGTAATTCCCACCAGAGCCAAGGTTCTCGCTTAACCTTTCAGCTCTGATACCAAACATGTAACGGCCCGAAAAGATTTTCGACCCCAAAAATCGACACCAATACGTCCACTGTATATAGTGCCGAGCAATCGAGTTCCGAAAACCCCAAACTGTTAGGGTTAAGAAGAAAAGAGGTAGAAAAAGAAAACAGAGCCAACAGCACATAATCACACAATCGCAGCGGAACAAAATATAATAGACAAATAACAGCATTTTATACAAAGAAAAGCTATAACTGTCAATATACATACAAGATCAGAGTACAATCATCAATAAAATAATCTGGACAGTTATAATAACTTGTCCCTAAATACTGTCTATACGGACTATACTTCACAGCGGAATATAACCAATACATCCCTGCCATCCAACTCGTCTCCTGAGCTCCAGAACGTCCTAACCTGAAAATCTATAATACTCGGTCTGACCCGAGCATTACAACAAAGTAACACCCGATTCAGGTTGGAAACCAGCGTGAGTAAACCCATCCAATATGAAATACTTAAGTTATAAAACTTCTTTGAAAACCGGGGTAACTCGTATATCATTACGAGTTCTTATCTTGTTATAGCCAAACACTTATTACACAAATCCATTGTTATTTTCAAAATAATATCTAAATACCGTTACTTAATTTAAATGGTCAGTTTTACCAAATTTTATTCAATTCCATCCCATATGATTCTATAATCAAATCCGTAAAGATTATAGTGCTTATTTAATTGAAGTGGTTCCGGATATTGCTGATATCCGATCCCGGTCTCTTCGAATCCAAGTGAACATTTAATGGGTAAATCGTTTAAAATAAACAATTTATTATATTGGTGACACTATTTAAATATGGGGAGACTCGTCTGTCTACTTAAGGGTACAGACGAGAATAATTGAAACGAATAACAATGTAGATAGACAAAGATATGGATCGTTAACAAATATAGCGATCAATAACCAATGTCAAGATGATCCGCTCCTTAGGATTTTTTATTATCTTTACTTAGTCGATTTCATTTATATTTATATCCAAATTTATTTCAAATTAACCAATTCAGTAATGGAAAATAAATTATGAAGCATCACTAATTACTCACACGTTTAAGTCAAATAATAACATGATCAATTACCCTTTGAACTATACAATATCATTCTCTTTAATTTACGGATTTTAAATGGAATAGATTTTTAGTGAAAGAGAATATAAATTATCTTATAAATATATATATGTATAAACTCCAACCTTCTTTCTTTCTTTTCTCTTTTATTCTTTTACTTTCCTTTTTTTATTTCTTTTCTTATTCTTATTTTCTTTACTCCCCTAACCTGGCCCAACCCGGCCCGTTACCCTCCTCCCTTTCTTCCTTCTTCCCAGTTCTTATTTCTTGTCTGTTCGAAAACCACGGAGTCGTGCACGCACACATGCACGCCGCCGCCTGACACCCACCTACGCCACCGACTGTCGCCACAAGTCTCCCACGTCTATGCGACCCCGTTTCCCTTCCTGAAAACCCACCCCACAACCATATTTAGAAAAACACACTTAACCCAAAAATGGCACAACCGTACCTCTTCCAAAATCGCCTCGCCACGGCGCCGCGCCCTCAACATCGGCCACCAAAATTCTCCACAACTTTCGCCACCACCTGCCCTTACTTTTCTTCCTATACCGCACACCTATAGCCACCTCTCGCCACCGCAGTTCAACCAAAACCGAACACACAAAAAAAACAAAACTGACTCGAAACCCTAAAACAGCCTCGTTCACCACACCTCCGCCCATGAAAGTCATGATTCCATTTTTCCCGGATGTGATGTTTCCCTATCTTCCTCCACGACCAACCGCGAAGCCTCCCGCCACCTCGTTCGCCGGAAATCGACCGAAATTCCTTTCTCGGTCATCTTCCTTTATCTCCCTAATCACGCCACTTAAATCCTCCAACTCGCTTTTAAAATTCACCATTTCCGACAATAAACCCATTCATGTAATCAAAAAAACTAAATTATGATGTTTGATTCTTGGCCATTTCTATATTATTTACTATAAAATGAACCTCCCTCCCTCCATATTCCACAATATCGATTGAAACCAATTTTAAAATGATCTACACTCAAAGTCAGTTGGTTTTGCTTTTGGAATCGAACCCTAAAACGATTTATATAAAGAGAAATTTATTTTTAAAGAAGAGGGCTATCGGGTTTTAACATAAGAAACAGGGTATGCATATTCTTCCTATAGGTGAACATCTTCATGTCAACCTCTTACACTTACAATTATACCCAGTAAACATATGACATTTAACCCATACTAACTAATTTATTCACAGAAACAAATTGTATGCTTGTATATGTATATGACCAGTTGGAGTGTAAGTGTTATACTCACTGATAAATGTTTGGAACAGAGAACCAGGGTTTTGAAAAGCTGCTAGCTTGCTTGTTTGGTCTTCCTCTGCCTTGTTGTTTTTATTTTGCTTTAAGTTGTGGAATGCAGTGATGTTTATATATTTTTTTCATTTATACTTAGTTCGAGAGAGAGGAAATAAGGCAAGTGTGGAGGTATACACACATATATATAAAAGTGTACTGCTACCTTCCTCTGTACACATCAAGCTATTTTTTCATTTTTCTTTTAAACTTTATTTTGTTTAATTTTCCTATGGTCAGCAATCCCTTGACCTGATAAGATTGGTGAAAGAAGTGATTTATTATAAATGAGATTTGATGTATTGTGAGCTTGAGAGGATATGCATTAAATGCTATATCCCCTTGTATGTTTACATACATATCTATGCATATATATCCACATTCTATATGTACTATTTTACATAACATACATACATACATCATATGTACATTTCCATTTTATCACTTTCACCATCTCATTTAACATATATACATGCATACTTACTTATGTATATTTTGCATATTCACTATTTTATCTAGCATATATATATGTATCTCTATACTTATGCATGTCTAATCCTCATATATGCATACCTATGTATTTATGTATATTTATATTTGAACATCATAAGACTTGTCTATATGTTTATATATATATATATATATATATATTTCCATATGCATTTATATTTGGTTATCATCATGCACATTTATTGAAACGACCCGATTTTTCATACCCGAAAAATCGAACCATCAGTGTAACGACCCTAAATTTCAATTTAATTTAAATTTATAATTAAATGAATTTTTGAATAAAAATTTGTAAAATTTATTATCAATGAAAGCGAGTTTCCCCGAATTTAAATAAAATTGATATAAATCATTTAAATTTAAATAATATTTATGAAAATAAAGTAATATGTATTGGAGTTAAATAATAATAGATGTTAAACTATAAAATATAAAGTGAACACATAGATAAAAAAATAACAACATTAAATTCATTTATATTGCAAAGTGATAGGATTATAAAAACAAAACAATAGAAAATATACACTCAAAATATAAAGACAAGTTTGCAAATAAACAAAGCAAATAAAATACATTCACATATGAACACTTATAAAAGAAAACAAAGTATGTAGATTTATAAAATAGAAAACAAGACAAAGCTGCAGCCACGAAACAAGAAAAACAAAGGTAAGTATGGCCGAAGTCAACAAGTATGGCATATGAAACATAGAGTACTTAGCTAATTAATGCAAGTATGCTAAAGATCATCTCAGCCGAAATGCAGGTAAGAATCCAAGTGTATAAACAAAGTAAAATATAAAACATCTATGTACAAAGAAGGAAAGTATGATACATAAGGTACATTAGCATTTAATGCTTTCCATCATAGCACAAAACAAAGCCTGTTCGAAAATGCTTTCAACCCCCAAAGAAAATAAAAATCTCTGATTCATTTGTACTAGCTAGTATTAATTGTGTACAAATGCAACTATCTAAACTCTGCATACTTATTCCATTTAGCAAAGCTTCCTTTCATCTTCGATTCATTTAAACAAATATACAAACCTGAAAATCAACTACAACAAGCTTTCTAGCAATTCATGGTTAATGTTTTAAAGCTATTTCAAAATTTTCAAGAATCAAGTCAACAAAAATATGCAAGTTTCAAATTCCAGTTCAACATCATTTCAAGTTCTCCTCTGTTCTTCTTTACAAGGTGAGCAAACTCCTATTTTTTCGAAGCTTAGCCTGTTTGATATCTTGATGCTTGTGAGTAACTTCATTTTTTTTAAAATGCTTAAGTATATTTCTATATGGTTGCCTGATTGAAATCTGTGAGTAAACTAACCTTGAACTAGCTATAATATCTTGATGCTATTGTTTGTATGAATGTTAAGATGCTTGCATGTTTGTGTATAATCTATATATGTATATATTGAATACATATTTGTTTACAGGCATCTGCTTCTCTGTTAAACATTCATAGGTTAAAGAACAGCATGTAAGAAAAGAAAAAAATCTATATCTCCCTAAATAAGCATTTTATTTTATTTTGATTCTTGAATTAGGATAGTAGATAATGTTTTGCTTGTATGAATTTGTGTATGCATGTGAGTGTTTGAGAAATGTTCGTGCATATGTTCTCCTCTGTTTAAAGTTGTAAATTCAAACTCAGTAGGAAAAAAAATTAGTATCTTCCCAATCCAATTAATATTAGACTTTGATGTCTAAATGAAAGTTGCTTGTTATTGTATGAATATGGATTTAAAAATAGTTCCAGGGTTTTAAATTTAACTAATTATTTTTAAAATCTTAAATAACAGTGGAAGCCTTATATGGGTTAAAATCAACTATTTTAATTTCTAAATTGGGATACAAGAATGAATTCGTGACTGTAAATCATGAATTTTAATACTCATTTCATGATTTTTAGTTCAATAATTCTTGGGCATTCTCGTGTTGTCCATTTTTGGCTTTTGGGTTGATTACCGATGAACGACATGGTGGAGTGGTTCGATTCTTGGACTATAGGTGGTCTGATTGATGGAGAGTGCAGGAAAAATGCAGGTGGATTTTATCGTTGGTTGAGACAATGGAATTTTAGTGATTTAGGGTTCGGTGGTCGTTTAGGAACGAGGTGGTTTGCAGGGCAATGGCGATGGCCATTGGGAATCGGAGTCGATCGCAATAATGGGGATGGCTGCTGGAAGGTTCGACGAAGCTTTGGTGATGATGGCAGGACTTCTTAAGGTCGGAGGCGATGGGGAGGTGCGAATTTCCAGCAGTAATGGTTTCTGCGCTTGGTCGAGGATGTTCATTTTTGCATCGTTGGGTTTTCATTATATTGGGGTTTGCCTTCATGGTCGCGTAGGTTCGTGGGGTTGTTGGGGATGGTCGCGACCATCGCCAGAGGTCGACGGCGATGTTTCAGATGCACCGTGTGCGCGTTGAACTGGGAAGAAATGGGGCTCGAGTGAATGAAAATATTGACCTGGGTTGATTTGTGATGAAACGCGAAGCTGTGCTCGAGTTTCCGAATATGTGACTCGAAGCAGCAGCGAAAAAGACTCGAAGTAATTTCTGATTGCTCGAGTAGTGTTGTCTCAGTTTTGTTAACCTGGAAGCAAATCTGTTTTTAAACAAATCCTAATGAACATTTAATTGTAAACTAAATTTAACAAAGCCTAAATCCAGATTTAAATTTGATTTTTGATAAAATTCTTTTAATTAAAAGTTAAATTTTGAATGGAAAGTGAAACGACCCGATCTTCCAGGCCCGGAAAATCGAACCATTAGTGTTAAAGAAGAAGAGGTAGAAGAAGAAAAGAGAAAACAACAACAGAATCTAACCATCGCAGCGGAATAAAATATAATATATACTAATAGATCTTTACACAAATTAAAACTATATCTGTTTTATACAATACATCATCAGAGTACACATAACATACAACTGGACAGTAATCATATCATGTCCTCAATACAACTGAATGTACAGCAATCTACATAGCGGAATATACATACACAAATACGGAAGATACGTCTCGCCCACCAGCTCATCTCCTGAGCTCCACAGCATCATATCATGTATCTGTAATACTCGGTCTGACCCGAGCATTATAATAAAATAACACCCGAGTCAGTCTAGAATACCAGTGTGAGAAAATCACACTCAAATTGATTATTAAAGTTTCAAAATCCTTTGAAATCAAAAGCATCTCGTAAGACCACGCCACAAATAAACATGTCGGGTTTTTACCTTATGATAGCTAAAACATTTTATATCAAAATCCTCTGATATTATAATAGTGTCTATATACAAATACTTATTCAAATAGTTGAAATTGTTACATGATTAAATTCCAGCATACTAGCCACAAAGTGGGTAATACAAACAAAAACCGTACAAGGCACGTAGGGAGAATGGATTTCCAACGAATGACTAGGCACTAGGGTACCACCTGTCACAGTACCTGGTCTAGATCAGCGTATCGAGGACCCACCCTAAGTCCCCTGCAACACAAGGTCGGAACCATCCCTTACTGGATGATTCCGAATAAAATCACCCCACGGTTGTGATCAGCAACCGCACCACTAAGCCGAAATAAAAAGGGACATCTAGACAGGGATGACCTTACCCTCCAGTGAGAGCTACCCACGAAGCCTTGCTGCAAAACCCCTGATTTTCAGTCATTCCCGGTTGATGAGGCTTGAGGCTAAGCGTTACCTTTTTAGAACACATCCCTTAGAATGCCCATCGTCCGCTGACGATGTTCTGAAAGCATTCATCCATACAAGTCCATCCCGGGTCCGAACGGAACCGAAGGCACTATTCCTACTACATCCTTTTTGGAAATATCCTCAGGATTAGTAGCGACTAGCCCTTGCACTTCACTGCTCCATCTTCGACTCCGAACTCGTTTCCCACGAAACGTACAAACCGGATCGAAGTGGTTTTCGGGAAACACTCCCGATCCCGGTCTCTTCGAAACGATCAGCGCATTGGCCAATATTGATAGTCGGTTATTTAACTATCAATTAACATTCACAAACATCCATCAAACAATAAATAATTTTCCAAATTATTTATTAACCTCAAATATCTTCGCAAGATATATTACCATTTTCAAACCTTTGAAAACAATTTCGAAACAGTTTCCGCTTACGGAATACATTCCCCAAATATTTATTTTCTCTGAAACACCAAGTACAAAATACTTTTAGATTTAAAAATAAATTAAAAAACACTTTACTATAAATATGCTTTATAACATTGAAATTATAAAACTACTTTAATGCTTTATTAAAATATATACACTTTAAGGATATTTAAAATAAAACCGCTTTATAAATATAAACTAAATTTCTCCTTTAAAACATAATACCAAATCACTTTTATATCATTACTACAATAATAGATTTTTGAAAACACTTACTTTGAAATTTAACATTTAGAAATAATCAATTTTCTAAAATATGCTTTTTAAAAACTACATTAAACCTTTAATTTATACTTTAAATTTTCTTTTGAAAACGTACTTGGTTATCCAGAGAAATACATTTCTCTTTCACATCCTTTAAAGATAAATCACCATTTATTTCTAAACACATTTACATTCCTTTATAAATTCCCACCTTGAATTTATACTTTCAAATATCCACCGATATTTTATTTCACTTTATAAACCAGTTTATAAATTCCAAAATCTCACTTCTCTTTTAAAATTCCAATTTTAAACAACTAAATCAATTTCCAATTGATTTTCCAATTTACTTTACTTTACTTTGAAATAAATTTCCTTTGCTACTTCATTTATTTCAAAATACATTAACTTTTAGATTTATTTCTTTATTGTGAGTTAAAACCCTTTTAACTGAAAATACCAATTTTAAACTTCCAAAATTCCTTCTTTATCACTTAATTAAATTTAATCCTTAAATTTAAAAATAATTTCTTTATTCTTTCAAATAATATCACTTAAGCTTTACAACTTATTATTTCCCATGTTAATTCAAAATCTTCTTATTCCAAATCTGTTAGAATTTTGCAATCACTTTTATTTTATTTTATTTTCAATTCATTATTAATTTACTCCAATTCACTAAAATTATTTCACTTAAAAATTTACTCTTTTATTTCCTTTCAAAAATTCCATTCTAGAGGTTTTGATAACTCAGCATATCCAAATCGGTCCAACTCAACCATAACATCCAATTATCCATATAATTCATCACAGGATATCAAAAATCATATCACAGAATATTTAAACAAAATTAAATATTTTGAGGAATCCAGTTGGATCCCTCCAACCTGTTTTCCTGCATCCACAGATGTTAGCACAATACCAATTCCACTTCGAGGTGGAATATCGCAGTATATGGGTTCAAATATTATCATCCGCTATTATGCGGCGCATAGGGTCTCATCCGCTATATAATGCGGGAATAATCAATTCCAATATATACATATTCCAATATATATATATATATATATATATTGGTATATACTACTATATATATACTATCATATCAAATCAATCCAATCATTCATCAAATATTTAAATTTAACTATTTAAATTTAAAATAAAGCCAGATGAGTGAGATTAACTCACCTTTGATTTTTAATTTGCAATCCATTTTCCGTTCCAGTTTGCTTCCCTTCCGATTTTTGACCTTGTATATACAATTTTATACAATTTATTAATATTTGAACCAACCGAATAATTAAATTTCTACTTAACAATTTTAATTTAAACTAGTACGTATTTTAAAATTCCTTTTCAACCCTATATAATTTTTTTTACTCTTACTGTTTAAACCTACCTATATATATGTGTGTGAAATAAGTAAATAAGAATAGAACTGCTTAATATTCTACTACAATTTATCTGCAATATATTTTCTTTCCCAAATTATAAATATTTTATGAAATTAAACAAAAGAACTATACCTTACTGCCTGAACCAAATTCTAGCTCGGCTACGTGCTCAACAACGAACAGCAATACCCATTCGAATTCGTCCTGCTCCACTCCCTCTCGTGCATCCCATAATCACGACAAACCTGAATTGAAGTTCGCTCGATGTCGCACAATGATCGAGGTTACTGTCATCTGATGAACTCAAACCTAGCCGAAATCGCCTCGCGCCTCACAGCTATTTTCGCATCCACATTGCACTCATCGACGTCGAGCCCGAGATGCTACCTTGACGTTGTCGAATCAATCTGAATTCGAAGAGGAACACACAACTAAATCTGCCGCGGCCCATCTCGAATCGAGAAGGCGACCTCCCCTCTACCAGCACGCGAGCTCTCCGCTGGACGCGATTTGATTCGAAATCGAATCTGACTTCGTAGCCTCCATTTTCAAAACGATCTCGTGAAAACAAAAACTGGAGGAGATGAATGTTATTTCGATTCGTTATTTTATTTCAATTTGGGTTTTAACGCTCTAACAACATTTCAACGAGGATGCCATTTTTTTCGAGGAAGTGAAGACATGGTTTTTACAGAAAGGAAAAGGGAACAAAGATCTGAATGATTTGATGAAAATGTGGTTTAAACGAAGCCAGGCGGCTTTGATTTGATAAAATTTCGGCTGAAAAGAAAGTTGAATTGATTACATATATTATTTTAATTCAAGCCCAAAATATCTCGTTTCCAAAAGCAACTTACAATATCGAACTCCTAACGAGGCATGCCGCTAGGCATTCATAATATTATACCCCTGTTCCGAAGGCAACGGAAAAGGTTTCGGGTCCTAATTCGATCGTATGGAGAAGATAGCTTTTTGGACCAGTTATAATATTGAAATTTCGATTTAATTTCAGCGCGTTTACTTATCGTACGGCCAAACGATCACTCCGAACATTATGAAAATTGAAATCCGAAAATAATTCAATATTATGGATCCAATGGAACTGGTTTCGTCGAATTCCGAGACCGTGCCTCGGAAAGCTATTTTTGAGTTCAATATAAACGATATATTTTTAAAACTGAACAAATTACTTTCGAATTCAATTTGAAAAGTTCTATTATCTTCAGTATCATTAATATGAATTTTCTAAGCCTTTAAATTTTTTTTAACAAGCTTAAAACCGAAGATTCAATATTTTACCCAATTTTAAATTGTTAAATTCAATATTTAAATTATCCAATAAACAGCGATATTTGAAATTCAAGCTAGAAACTAACTTTTAAATATTTAAAATCAATTAAATACCCAATTTCAAATATCTAAAATTTTGGGTCGTCACATTCCTCCCCCCTTAAAAGAATTTCGTCCCCGAAATTACCAATTAGGAAGAATGATTCAATTCCCGTTAATTATTTCCCAAAACCAAACAGTTTTAACAACATTCCAGAGTCTTCTTTTATTAAAGACACTATATCCCTCTATCTCACTTTCCCACTTATCCATAAGTTTCAAACAATATTACCTACTTATCAATTTAAATCTAAATTTGAAATCACATTTTGAATTATCAAAATTTTCTCAAAAATTTTTCTAACTCTTTAAATTCCCGAAAATTTTTAACAGCGTCTCCTTTGCGCGGTTAGTTCGGTACAACTACAAAATGGCTCTACGGCCTCCCAATCTCAAAAAGAAAACAAAAGCCAAGCGGCTAGATCAAAATCCCAATCAAATTTCATACAGAAATTCAAAGACATACCTTTTGTCGACAATTCAAATTTATCTTCAAAATCAAAATCCGATTTCACTTGCTTTTAAATTACCTGTATATTACTCTTCAATAATATCCAATCACAACATTCCAATTTTATTTTCATTCAATTATCCATTCAGTATTTCTAATACTAATTCACTTAAGAATTTTCATTCTTCATTTCTTAAGTTCAATATATATATATAGATATATCCCTTATATTATTACTTTTACTTCACTACGGAAGTTTATATTCATTTCTATTCACTTTGCCTTTTACTATTCCATTTGAATTTAATTTGTTTCAGTTTACTAATTACTTTCAAACTTCAATACTTCTATCGCCATATTTCATCCAAGTTTTCATTTCCACTCTACTTGAACTTAGTTTATCTTCCAACTTTGAACATTGAATTTTATTCACTTTATCTCATCCCATATTTAATTAACTATCTTCTTTTATTAGTTTCAATTACTACTTTGTTTAAAATTCCAGATAAACGTTTATTTACAAACTTTCTTCCCTTCTTTTAGCTTCTTCGAACAATTACTTCAATTTCACTTTACTTAACATACCCAATTTTACATTAGGTTTCCACATTTAGTTTTAATACTATTCGCTTGCCAATTTTAATTCATTTGTTGTTACTGAAATTTTCAAAAAATTTCTAACTCCCCAAAATTTACGAAAATTTTTGGCAAAGTCTCCCTTGTACGGAGGGACTTCTGCGATATCGCAGGATGCACAAATATATATATACATCGGCCTCAGGCCGGAAATCACAATATATGTCAATATATGCTGTTCATATCTCCTATTTTGAATTTTTGCGTAAGCGTACCTTATTTTAGCATTTTTAAGCAAGCAGCTATTTATTTTAGCAATTTGCGCGATCAAACCAGCCAAACGGCTTCCCTGAACCTTTACTAACTCAATTTAAAAGTGTAAGTGACAAATATAGGAATTTTATAGCATTTCACTTATTTTCAATAGCTAAATGCATACATTTCATAAGCAACATACACCAAACACTTTCTATGAGTAATTTATATGATTGCAAAACAAATTCAATTGCTTTCAATCAATTCATTTTTAAACCAAACAAGCACATATTCAATTCAATTGATTTCAAAATCAATTTTATTTCACTTCTAACAATTCATTTACATTAACCAAACTAGTTCATTCAAAAACCATTTCATCTTATTTAAGTGACTTACACTCACTTGTTTGCATACTATCCATTTTCAATCGAAATATATTCATATTGGATTTTATTTGCAACTCAAATCATCTCGATTGTAATCCAATTCCAAACAACTTCACTTCATATTTTATTTACTTACAACTCCAAGTTGAATTTCCATTAATAACTCACAACTCAACCTTTAACTTGATCACTTTAAATCTCATCAACCAGTTCCAACTTACTAATTTATTCCAAATTAGTTATTTCCAATTATTATTCAATATTTGATTTTATTTCATCACTCACTTTAACTATTTTTCTTGAGTTCAATCTATTTTATAATTCAAGTTTTGGATTTACATCCATTTCTCACAATACAAAACAACTTTTATTTTGGCTTATTTATCCCATTTCTAAATTTTATAAGCCACAATTTATTTATATCCATACTTCCATCTATTTAAATTCAATTCCATTTATACTTTTACTTTTTAACTCGGATTTATACATTTTATTTAGTCAGGTATATATTTTTATTATTCCATAAATATTTTAAATAAGATGCTAGAGCTTAAACAATTCCAAAAATTCAAAATCTCCTTTGAAATCAACTATATTCAAAATCCTTTTCAATTTCAAAACCAAACCCAGTTTTGCAAACAAACACCAACCCAAAACATCCAGGTAGCAATTCCTCTTTTGGAAACTCAAAAATGAACACCGATGATGTCGCGATTATCATTGGAATTATTTTCCAGCGACCACTGAGAGTTTAGTGCTTTTATCTCTTTTTAAAAAAAACATTTCAAATATTTTTAATTTCCAAATCTCACAAGATTTCAAATTCAACTCAAAAATATTCCTGAAATAATACTATTATTTCTCCAAAACCCTTTTGAAACCATTTCCAAACTCAAAGGAATTTTAAATTTCACAAAATTCCAAATTCGAAATCCATCTCGATTTATTTTCAAATGTTCCTCTGGAATCCTATTCCCAATTATAAATCATATTTATAATTCACAGTTAAAAATTTCACTTTATTATCTGAATTTATTTTCTTAACTTTGGTTATAATTCGATTTCTTATTCAGTTTTGCACTTAAATGGAAATAATTTACTATTATCATTTCCTAACAACCAAACAACCAAATACTATAATAATTTACAAAAAATATACCTTTTATATATAAAAATAATTTAGGTAAAATTATTTCATTTACCCTATTTAAAACAATATTGTGTCGGTTTATCTTGTTTAAGAGTTTAGAAACCCCTATCGATGACATGGCGTCCCACACATCGACTAGAATTCATAAACACTCAACAGATAAGTCAACACAATATAAAACCATTTTATATTCACTAACAAATACGCGCTCATATCTATTAATACTCTCAAACTCATTTTAGAGTACTATGGACTCTATTTCAGTGAGAAATCCCACTAGAGCCAAGGTTATTGCTAGCCTAAGCTCTGATACCAAATGAAATAACCCGATCTTCCAAGCCCGGAAAATCGAACCATTAGTGTTAAAGAAGAAGAGGTAGAAGAAGAAAAGAGAAAACAACAACAGAATCTAACCATCGCAGTGGAATAAAATATAATATATACTAACAGATCTTTACACAAATTAAAACTATATCTGTTTTATACAATACATCATCAGAGTACACATAACATACAATTGGACAGTAATCATATCATGTCCTCAATACAACTAAATGTACAGCAATCTACATAGCGGAATATACATACACAAATACGGAAGATACGTCTCGCCCACCAGCTCATCTCCTGAGCTCCACAGCATCATATCATGTATCTGTAATACTCGGTCTGACCCGAGCATTATAATAAAATAACACCCGAGTCAGTCTAGAATACCAGCGTGATAAAATCACACTCAAATTGATTATTAAAGTTTCAAAATCCTTTGAAATCAAAAGCATCTCGTAAGACCGCGCCACAAATAAACATGTCGGGTTTTTACCTTATGATAGCTAAAACATTTTATATCAAAATCCTCTGATATTATAATAGTGTCTATATACAAATACTTATTCAAATAGCTGAAATTGTTACATGATTAAATTCCAGCATACTAGCCACAAAGTGGGTAATACAAACAAAAACCGTACAAGGCACGTAGGGAGAATGGATTTCCAACGAACGACTAGGCACTGGGGTACCACCTGTCACAGTACCTGGTCTAGATCAGCGTATCGAGGACCCACCCTAAATTCCCCTGCAACACAAGGTCGGAACCATCCCTTACCGGATGATTCCGAATAAAATCACCCCACGGTTGTGATCAGCAACCGCACCACTAAGCCGAAATAAAAAGGGACATCTAGACAGGGATGACCTTACCCTTCAGTGGGAGCTACCCACGAAGCCTTGCTGCATAACCCCTGATTTTCAGTCATTCCCGGTTGATGAGGCTTGAGGCTAAGCGTTACCTTTTTAGAACACATCCCTTAGAATGCCCATCGTCCGCTGACGATGTTCCGAAAGCATTCATCCATACAAGTCCATCCCGGGTCCGAACGGAACCGAAGGCACTATTCCTACTACATCCTTTTTGGAAATATCCTCAGGATTAGTAGCGACTAGCCCTTGCACTTCACTGCTCCATCTTCGACTCCGAACTCGTTTCCCACGAAACGTACAAACCGGATCGAAGTGGTTTTCGGGAAACACTCTCGATCCCGGTCTCTTCGAAACGATCAGCGCATTGGCCAATATTGATAGTCGGTTATTTAACTATCAATTAACATTCACAAACATCCATCAAACAATAAATAATTTTCCAAATTATTTATTAACCTCAAATATCTTCGCAAGATATATTACCATTTTCAAACCTTTGAAAACAATTTCGAAACAGTGTCCGCTTACGGAATACATTACCCAAATATTTATTTTCTCTGAAACACCAAGTACAAAATACTTTTAGATTTAAAAATAAATTAAAAAAACACTTTACTATAAATATGCTTTATAACATTGAAATTATAAAACTACTTTAATGCTTTATTAAAATATATATACTTTAAGGATATTTAAAATAAAACCGCTTTATAAATATAAACTAAATTTCTCCTTTAAAACATAATACCAAATCACTTTTATATCATTACTACAATAATAGATTTTTGAAAATACTTACTTTGAAATTTAACGTTTAGAAATAATCAATTTTCTAAAATATGCTTTTTAAAAACTACATTAAACCTTTAATTTATACTTTAAATTTTCTTTTGAAAACGTACTTGGTTATCCAGAGAAATACATTTCTCTTTCACATCCTTTAAAGATAAATCACCATTTATTTCTAAACACATTTACATTCCTTTATAAATTCCCACCTTGAATTTATACTTTCAAATATCCACCGATATTTTATTTCACTTTATAAACCCAGTTTATAAATTCCAAAATCTCACTTCTCTTTTAAAATTCCAATTTTAAACAACTAAATCAATTTTCAATTGATTTTCCAATTTACTTTACTTTGAAATAAATTTCCTTTGCTACTTCATTTATTTCAAAATACATTAACTTTTAGATTTATTTCTTTATTGTGAGTTAAAACCCTTTTAACTGAAAATACCAATTTTAAACTTCCAAAATTCCTTCTTTATCACTTAATTAAATTTAATCCTTAAATTTAAAAATAATTTCTTTATTCTTTCAAATAATATCACTTAAGCTTTATAACTTATTATTTCCCCTGTTAATTCAAAATCTTCTTATTCCAAATCTGTTAGAATTTTGCAATCACTTTTATTTTATTTTATTTTCAATTCATTATTAATTTACTCCAATTCACTAAAATTATTTCACTTAAAAATTTACTCTTTTATTTCCTTTCAAAAATTCCATTCTAGATATTTTGATAACTCAGCATATCCAAATCGGTCCAACTCAACCATAACATCCAATTATCCATATAATTCATCATAGGATATCAAAAATCATATCACGGAATATTTAAACAAAATTAAATATTTTGAGTAATCCAGTTGGATCCCTCCAACCTGTTTCCCTGCATCCACAGATGTTAGCACAATACCAATTCCACTTCGAGGTGGAATATCGCGGTATATGGGTTCAAATATTATCATCCGCTATTATGCGGCGCATAGGGTCTCATCCGCTATATAATGCGAGAATAATCAATTCCAATATATACATATTCCAATATATATATATATTGGTATATACTACTATATATATACTATCATATCAAATCAATCCAATCATTCATCAAATATTTAAATTTAACTATTTAAATTTAAAATAAAGCCAGATGAGTGAGATTAACTCACCTTTGATTTTTAATTTGCAATCCATTTTCCATTCCAGTTTGCTTCCCTTCCGATTTTTGACCTTGTATATACAATTTTATACAATTTATTAATATTTGAACCAACCGAATAATTAAATTTCTACTTAACAATTTTAATTTAAACTAGTACGTATTTTAAAATTCCTTTTCAACCCTATATAATTTTTTTTTACTCTTACTGTTCAAACCTACCTATATATATATGTGTGTGAAATAAGTAAATAAGAATAGATATGCTTAATATTCTACTACAATTTATCTGCAATATATTTTCTTTCCCAAATTATAAATATTTTATGAAATTAAACAAAAGAACTATACCTTATTGCCTGAACTAAATTCTAGCTCGGCCACGTGCTCAACAACGAACAGCAATACCCATTCGACTTCATCCTGCTCCACTCTCTCTCGTGCATCCCGTAATCACGTCAAACCTGAATTGAAGTTCGCTCGAAGTCGCACAATGATCGAGGTTACTGTCATCTAATGAACTCAAACCTAGCCGAAATCGCCTCGCGCCTCACAGCTATTTTCGCATCCACGTTGCACTCATCGACATCGAGCCCGAGATGCTACCTTGACGTTGTCGAATCGATCTGAATTCGAAGAGGAACACGCGATTAAATCTGCCGCGGCCCATCTCGAATCGAGAAGGCGACCTCCCCTCTACCAGCACGCGAGCTCTCCGATGGACGTGATTTGATTCGAAATCGAATCTGACTTCGTAGCCTCCATTTTCAAAACGATCTCATGAAAACAAAAACTGGAGGAGATGAATGTTATTTTGATTCGTTATTTTATTTCAATTTGGGTTTTAACGCTCTAACAACATTTCAACGAGGATGCCATTTTTTTTCGAGGAAGTGAAGACATGGTTTTTACAGAAAGGAAAAGGGAACAAAGATCTGAATGATTTGATGAAAATGTGGTTTAAACGAAGCTAGGCGGCTTTGATTTGATAAAACTTCGGCTGAAAAGAAAGTTGAATTGATTACATATATTATTTTAATTCAAGCCCAAAATATCTCGTTTCCAAAAACAACTTACAATATCGAACTCCTAACGAGGCATGCCGCTAGGCATTCATAATATTATACCCCTGTTCCGAAGGCAACGGAAAAGGTTTCGGGTCCTAATTCGATCGTATGGAGAAGATAGCTTTTTGGACCAGTTATAATATTGAAATTTCGATTTAATTTCAGCGCGTTTACTTATCGTACGGCCAAACGATCACTTCGAACATTACGAAAATTGAAATCCGAAAATAATTCAATATTACGGATCCAATGAAACTGGTTTCGTCGAATTACGAGACCGTGCCTCGGAAAGCTATTTTTGAGTTCAATATAAACGATATATTTTTAAAACTGAACAAATTACTTTCGAATTCAATTTGAAAAGTTCTATTATCTTCAGTATCATTAATATGAATTTTCTAAGCCTTTAAATTTTTTTTAACAAGCTTAAAACCGAAGATTCAATATTTTATCCAATTTTAAATTATTAAATTCAATATTTAAATTATCCAATAAACAGCGATATTTGAAATTCAAGCTAGAAACTAACTTTTAAATATTTAAAATCAATTAAATACCCAATTTCAAATATCTAAAATTTTGGGTCGTCATAGAAAGTTAAATGATTGTTTTAAACTTGAAATTGCAAGTTAAAATTGTTAAAGTATTTAAAGATTTAAGTGGGACGATCTCGGGAAAGTTGGTGAGTCACTCGGGTATTTACTCGAGTAAGTCATAGGAAGCACTTGGGTTAGTTTTCAAAACTACAACAAAAAAAAGTAAAGTGATTACTTAAAGCTTAATTACTTAATGAATGATTAATAAATTAAAGATAATTAATCAAGGGGTTTATGTATAATTACTCGATGTAATTAAAATGTGATAAGTAGTTAAAGATAATCACTTATTGTAATAATTGAGAATAATTAATTAAATGATAATAAATTAAGGATTGATTTATTTATTAATGAATTATTAAGGGGTTAATTAATTTTAAATTTATTATTAATGGTTAATTAATAAATGATTAAAGGATAATTAATCAGAATGATGTGTAATTAATTAATATTAATTGACCATGATTAGTAATTTATTAATCTGATTTGAATAAATCAAACAATTAACTGACCTTACTTATGAATGTTTGAATTCTATTGAATATGAATTGTTTGATATCCTTGATATATGATCATTTGTGATATACCCTGATTACTTTGTGCTGAGCTGTGATTTCTGTTTCTGTGATATATTACTATGTGAGTATGAAACCCTTGGCCCGTAAAACGGCACTTGAATTTCGATGCGACAGGGAGTCGGATTCCAGTTGGTTATCCGAAACCCACATCGAATTGTAATAGTGAATCTTTGTGGCTGATAAATTTATTTTATCTATGAATCTGTGAATGAAGATAAGCGTTATGGGTTATACCGCTTATCGATATATCGATGACGATTGATGTTGTGCACTATTGTGTGAAACCCCTGGACCACACTTTTACACACACAAATATGGATTTCACGTGGAAATTGGTTAAGTCACAGATGATTTAAACTCAATGTTTTTGAAATTGAAATTTTAATTTCAATTGATTTTGAAATTGGAAATTTGGGTTTAAAGTGAAAAGCTTTTGAAATGGAATTTCAAAGATAAAGTTATTTTGAATAACTTAATCGAGTTTTGAAAATTTAAATAATTTGATTTAAATTTGAATTCAAGTTTGAAATTGAATTCTATGATTTGAAACTAGGGATTAAAAGATGTTGTACAAGTTATATAAGGGTTAAACCATTTTAAAAGTATTGATTTGGCAGTTTGAATTTAATTCAAGGGTTTTAACTCGTGTAAATATAACTGGATTTTTCTAAAACGAAACTATTTGTTTTCAAATAGTAATAGCTTTCATTTTAAGAAAGGATTTCCAAATTGTGTTAAACGGTTTCAAGTTTGAAAGAGAATTGAAATGTTTTGAAAACTATGAAATGAGTCTTTGATTCAAAGACCGGATGAGTTAATCCAACTTGAAATGGAATTGTTTTTGAAAAGCTATGAATGAATCTTTGGAAACTAGTTTTGAAAGCTATAAGTTAAATCTTGATTTAAAGATTTAATGAGTTAATTCAATTGAAATGGAAATTGTTTTGAAATCCATGAATGAATCTTTGTGAATGGGGTTAACTTTGTGAATTGAATCTTTTCGTTTAAAAGATTAAAAGTGTGGAAATTGTTTAAACCATTGAAGGTTGTTGAAATGAATCTTTTTGTTTAAAAGATTGGAAATGGTAAATTGTTTTAACTATTCGAATGAAAAGTTTTGGGCTTTAAGCTGTGATTTAACTGAGACCCCAGTATCCATATGATTTTTAATTGCGCTCGTTATTCGGTTTAGTCGGGGAAGGACCTTTGTGTCATATAACCCATTCCAAATAGTGATACGACGATATGGATAGCATTTGAAGACCGGTGGTAAAGACCGGGTATTTGCGAGAGCGATAGGATGACCTATCGATTTTCTCTGCATCATGGCTCCGGTATAGAGATTCCCTAAGTGATGGGAAGTCCGATCGAGATTGTGAATACCCGGATTTGCAAGGGCTTCTTCGGAAGTGCCTTCGGTTCTGTTCGAACCCAGAACAGACTTGTATGGATGTGTGTCTGACATTACACTTTGAGATGTAAAGCTGGTTTCTATCAAATACATTTCTGTTGGTGGCGGAGAATTTATTCTCTTAGCTTAACACCCTTCTCTGAGACGTACGAGCTCAGAGGTTATGTAGTTGATGGTTACTAGTGATACATTCCCAATTTGGTAATGTGGCATACGAAGTGCTGATGATCATTTGTTGGTCAAAGCGTGGCTTTGTGGAAAAGCGTGGCTTTGTGAAAAAGCGTTGCTTTGTGAAAAAACGTTTCTTTGTGGAAAAGCGTGGCTTTGTGGAAAAGCGTGGCTTTGTGAAAAAGCGTAGCTTTGTGGACGAGACTTCGTCGAGCCTCACAACCCGGTAATGGTCGAAACAGGAATGTTGCGGCAAAGGTTTGTAGGGGTAGCGCCCCTAGGGTATGTCATTTCCTTCTGGATAAAAGGTGATATCATGGTATGGAGCCCAGATATTTTACCTATGTTGATGCTGCACAGTTATTATACTTTGTGGTTGTTGCTTTGTGATCGAGGGCCCTCGGATAAAGGTCGGTGATGACCGGGGGATGACATGACTCGTGTGTTAGTTACCTAGTTACAGCTGTACAGCGTGAGGTAGCGTCAGTGTGTTAGTTACCTAGTTACAGCTGTATAGCGTGAGGTAGCGTCGGCCTTGTGTTTGCAGAGATCCGGTTAGGTTCTCGGGGCGTCTTTCCAGAGGCGTTTCCATTTCGGTAAGGAAGTTCCTTTGCCTGACCATTTGTTGGAAATCCAAAGAAACAATACGAACCCTGTACGGTTTTAGTTGTATTACCTGCTATGGAATGTGGCGGTAACCTGCTATTGAACGTAGTAGCTATAGTAGGCATACAATAATGGTTGTATGCTGGCTAAGATTTATATTATATTTTCGAAATGTTTTTCGACACTATGCACTAATGATAATAATATCGAATGATTTTGCGTAGTAAGCATTTTTTACTATCATAAGAAGAAATCTCCTCCAATTCTGCGTTTGCATTGTGTGTGTGAAGGGAGGTCTTCTGGTAGTTTCATTTTTGAAAAGCATTTCGGATTTAAATGTTGAAAATTCTTTTGTTTAAAGATAAACTGTTTTTGTTTGCTCATACCAGTCCCATGACTGACCCGGAGTTTATTGTTCCCTTCCTAAACTCTAGGTGCCCACCATTTTCCACACGGGCAGTCTAGAGTTGGGTTTCTCAAATATTCAGGTTTAGTAGATTATCTGGAGCAGGTTCAGTTCTTGGAGTTCAGTACTGCACTTGCTTCTCTTAGTGGTTCGAGCTTGACATTGGAGTCGTTGGATTCATTCCCTTTTGAAGATGATTTGGAGTTATCACTTTTGTTATTTCCACTGTATCATTATTTATCTCTGATATTCTTGTATCTTATTGATATCATTGTTGTATATCATTCTGGATATTGTATTCATTGGAGTTGTATATGATATCATTTATTTCTTTATTCCGCTATGTTGTTATACTTAATGGTGTTATAAGCTCCGTAGAACCAGATTCGGCATTTGAATCTACGGCATTCGGAGTACAAGTGAAGTACGGGTGCCGATTTTCGAAGGCCGATTTCAGGGTCTTTTACAATCAGGGTTAAAGAAGAAAGAGGTAGAAGAAGAAAATAGAAGACAACATCAGAATCTAACCATCGCAGCGGAATAAAATATAATAGAGAATAACTAATCTTTACACAAAAACAAATCTGTTTATATTTTACATCATCAGAGTACATATAACACACAACTGGACAGTAATCACAACATGTCCTCACAAAACTGAATACACAGTACACACAACACAGTGGAATATACATCAAGTACGAGTGATACGTCTCGCTATCCAGCTCGTCTCCTGAGCTCCACAGCATCTTATCCTGTAATTTATAATACTCGGTCTGACCCGAGCATTATAATAAAATAACACCCGAGTTAGTCTGGAAAACCAGCGTGAGAAAACACACTCAATTGGATTATTAAAGTTTTCCAAACCCCTTGAAATCAAAAGCATCTCGTAAGACCACGCCACAAATAAATATGTCGGGTTTTTACCTTACGATAGCCAAAACACTTTTTATCAAATCTGTCTGATATTATAATAGTGTCTATATACAAATACCTATTCAAATAGCTGAAATTGTTACATGATTAAATTCCAGCATACAAGCCACAAAGTGGGTAATACAAACAAAACCCGTAAAAGGCACGTAGGGAGAATGGATTTCCAACTAATGACTAGGCACTGGGGTACCACCTGTCACAGTACCTGGTCTAGATCAGTGTACCGAGGACCACACCCGATCCCCTACAACACAAGACCGGAACTACCGAAGGGTAATTCCGAGTAAGATCACCCCACGGTTGGCGCGACCAACCGCCACACAGCCGAAATAAAAAAGGACATCTAGACAGGGATGATCTCACCCTAATGGGCGCTACCCACATAGCCTTGCTCCATAACCCCTAATTTTCAGTCATTCCCGATTGATGAGGCTTGAGGCTAAGCGTTACCTTTATAGAACATATCCCTTAGAATGCCCACCGTCCACCTAACGATGTTCCGAAAGTATTCATCCATACAAGTCCGTTCCGGGTTCGAACGGAACCGAAGGCACTACTCCTACTACATCCATTTTGGAATCACCCTCAGGATTAGTAGCGATTAGCCCTTGCACTTCACTGCTCCATCTTCGACTCCGAACTCGTTTTCCCCAAGAAACGTACAAACCGGATCGAAGTGGTTTTCGAGAAATAAATCTCGATCCCAGTCTCTTCCAAACGATCAGCGCATTGGCCAATATTGATAGTCAGTTATTTAACTATCAAATAACATTCACAAAACAACCATCAGACCATAATAATTTCTCCCAAATTATTTATTAATCTCAAATATCTTCGCAAGATATATTTCCACTTTTCAACCCTTTGAAAATAGTTTCAAACCATCTTTCTCCCATGGAATAAATTTTCTAATATTTTCTATTTCCACTGAAATCACCTAGTACAATACTTTAGATTTAAAAATAATTTAATCACTATATTATAAAATATACTTTAAACATTTATATTTAAAAACTACTTTAATACTTTGTTCAAAGATATATACTTTAAGAATATTTAAAATAAAGCTACTTAATATAAAACTAACTTTATCTTTAAAACATAATACCCATTTAACCTTTAAATAACTACTACAAAAATAAATTTGAACAATACTTACTTTAAAATTTAAACAATTTAAAAATAATAATTTCCCAAAACATACTTTGAACTTTAACTTATACTTAAGAATTTGCTTTGAAACGTACTTTAGATTTTTAAAAAATAACTTAAAAACACTTTATTATAAAATATACCTTAAACATTTAAAAATAATAAATTTTCTAAAACATTTCTTTATAACAAATTTTTAAAGCCTTTAAAATATACTCGGCTTTCCAGGGAAATACACTTCCCATTTCCATACCTTTAAAAATAAATCACTATATATTTTCAAATCAAATTCCCATTTCTTTATAAATTCCCAAGTGTGAAATTTATACTTCCAAATATCCACTGATATCCATTTCACTTTATAAACCCTGTTTATAAATTCCAAAATCTCACTTCTCTTTTAAATTCCAATTCCAAACACTTAAATCAATTTACAATTGATTTCCAATTTACTTCACTTGAAATAAATTTTCCTTACTTACTCTATTTATTTCAAAATCCATTAACTTTAAATTTCATTTCTTTATTATGATTTAAAATCTTTAAACTGAAAATACCAATTTCATATTTCCTAAATTCCTTCTTTATCCTTTTAAATAAATTCAAACCATGAATTTAAAAATAAATTCTTTATCTCTTGATATAATATCACTTAAGTTTAAAATTTAATATTTCTTTGTTTATTTAAAATTCCCTTTCCCATACTCGGAATTTATTTATTAAAAATTTAGAATCACTTTTATTTATTTCCAATTCATTCTTAAATTTATTCAAATTCTCTATAATTATTTTACTTAAAATTCACTCTTTTATTTTTCTTTTCAAAAAAAATCCAAATCAATACATTTTTGATAACTCAGAATATCCAAATATATCCCATCAAACCATAGCATCCAACATTTCAAATATCAATATAATTCATCACAGGATATCAAATAAGCATACTGAGAATATTAAACAATCTAAACAAGTTTGAGGAATCCAGTTGGATCCCTCCAACCTGTTTCCCTGCATCCATAGACGTTAGCACAATACCAATTCCACTTCGAGGTGGAATATCGCGGTATATGGGTTTATATAATATCATCCGCTATTATGCGGCGCATAGGGTCCCATACGCTATATAATGCGGGAAATCAATCACTCCAATATATATATACACTACTATATATATTATCACATCCAATCAATTCAATCATTCAACCAGTTATTTAAATTTAATCATCTAGATTTAAATAGCAATCCAGAAGAGTGAGATTAACTCACCTTTGATTGTTTATGCAATCCAATCCAATCCAGCTTGTTTTCTACACGATTTTAGACCTTGTATAGACATTAAACGATTTATTAACATTTGAATTAATCAACATTTAATCACCATTTATTTATTTAATTTTAAACTAATAATTTGGTTTGAACTATTAATTTAATTTTAAACTAACCTTCCTACAATAAATAGATTTTTTTCTCAGTAACTAAAATAATTAAATAGGTTAATTTAAACAAGTTAACTACCTTAATCCATTATTTTTAAAGTAAACTAGTAAGTTTAAAATGTGTATATGTATACCCTTTTTATTTTCTCTTTTTATTTTTGAAACTTCATATATACTTATAAAATAACCTCTGTGGATTAAAAATCAAATTTTTATATAAACTCTACACATTTACTATTCCCATATTTTTCCCAAAATCTTACATATATATATTTTTATATATCAAAACATGCATGAGTGTTTATATAGGTATACTTACATTTATATTATACTCTTCTATTTTTCAACAAATACATAACAGAAAAAAAATCTACATGTATATATACCTTACTGAAAAATCAATCTCTGTTATATATTTAAATTGAAAAATAAATTTTAAAAGAAATAAAAATCTATATCTTACTGTAAAATCATTCCTAATACACATATATATATAGGTTCAAAACAGAATTCTTCTTTTTTAACTCTTACTATAAAAAAAATTCAAGTTCATTCCTTTCAACTAAAATTTGAATTCGAAATTTAAAACAGACAAAGGAGCCCATACCCTCGAAGACAACCGGCCCAGACACCTCCTCCAAGCTCGAATGCGACTGCGCCTTCGCTAACCCATCACTGACGAATCGAAACCACCTCGCGACCACCTCCCAACATCACCACGACGCGACCATCACACCCTCACGCTACGCAGTAGGCCGATCCAGCCACAATCACGGTGCCGCCTTCGACCTAGACGCCTCGACCCATTTCGAGCTTCGCCCCCCCTTTCGCGGCCTCGCGTGCTCCACTTTACTTCGATTTGATTTTGAATCGAACGAGGAGGATGCGGCTTGATTTAAAACGAGGGCGGCCATCCTTTAGTGAATTCGATTTTGATTTCGCACCGTCGCCATAAATTTTTTTACTGGTGAATCGATTTCGAATAAATCTTGAGAATGGAGGGAGGAAGGGGAAAACGAACGAAGCAGCGAATTCGAAGAGAAGGAATATCAATATGCGACATTTTATTTATTTTCGTTCGGCCATTATTGATTTTTCGTTTGTTCTTGTTTTCTTTCTGCGATTTGAAATGAAGTGAAAAGGAAAAGGAAGCCAGGATATAAATTTGAGGGAGGCGTGTTGGAGAAGGTTGGCTACAGTAATTATGAAATGAAAGGAAAAAGCACTGATGTGAATGGAACCTTGACCAGTGAAACGGTATATATTATATTTAAATTTCAAATTTAACCCGTCTCGAATTTTGCAACTCAAAATCTTGACATCCTATCAAGGCGTGCCGCCAGGCGTTTATAATGTTAAACCCCTATTCTGAACGAAATGGAAAAAGTTTCGAGTCCTAATTCGATCGTATGGAGAAGATAACTTTTTGGACTCGGTTATAATATTGAATTCGATATAAATTTCAACGCGTTTATATATCGTATGCTCACACAACAACTCCAAACACTATGAAAATTGAAATTCGATAATAATACAATATTACGGATCCAATGGAACTAGTTTCGTCAAAATCTGAGACTGTGCCCCGGAAGGCTATTTTTAAATATCGATTTAAACGATATATTTTTAAAACTGAACACACACTCTCAAACTCAAATTTAACACTTCTACTATCTCCAGTACTACCAATATAAATTTTACAAGCCTTCAAATTATTTTTAACAAACTTAAAACTCCATATTCATATTTTACCCAACTTCCAATTATTAAATTAAATAATTTAATTATCCAATAATTGGTTATATTTGAAAGTCAAGTCAAAATTACCCCTTTGAATATTTAAAATCAATTAAATATTCCCATTTCAAATATACCAAAATTCCGGGTCGTCACATTCCTCCCCCTTAAAAGAATTTCATCCCCGAAATTACTAGTTAGGAAGAATGATTCAATTCCCGTTAACTATTTTCTCAAATCCAAATAGTTTCAAACAACCTTCCAGAATAATCTTCTATTAAGACACACTAATCCTCTTCTAACTTTCCAACTTATTCATAAGTTCAAACAATGTTACTTACTCAACAATTCAAATTTAAATTTGAAACCAAATTTTGAATTATCAAAATTTTCTCAAAATTTTTCTAACTCTCTAAATTTCCGAAATTTTTTGCCTGCATCTCCTTTGCGCGACTAGCTCGGTACAACTACAAATTGCCTCTACGGGCCCCCAAATTTCAAAAGAAAACAAAAAACAAATGGCTAGACCAGAAAATCATCAGATTTCATATAAAAAATTTAATACATACCTTTTGTCGAGCAATTCAATATTTATCTTCTGAAATTTAAAAACATCAATTTGTCCTTTGCTTCTATATACCTGTATATCTTACTAAGCAATAATATCCAATCACAAAATCCCAAAATCATTTTATTCATTTCTTTACAAAATTTTCAATATCTACTTTACTTAAGCCCGTACGATGCACATATATCATCCGTACGCAATATCACATCTGATCGCTCACTCGATCACACAATTTCACTTCCGAACTAGTATCGTCCACCCGACTTCCTAGTGCGGACTCAGATCTGGTTTCTTGATCAGAAACTGTCATCCTCCTTGCATAGCCACAAACTATGATAGAGAATTTCCAGAATCAATCAAAATCAAAATCCATATCCAGGGTTCGCCGTCGAAAATCGAGTGAAAAATCCCAACTCGGACCGATATAACTATCTCGAAATTATGTGCTCGAATATGGATCAAATCGCTATGCGAATAAAATAATATACGTACATCCTACGTATTTATATCCATTGATTATTAACTATAACAATTTCCTTTTATTCACATTCATTTTGATTTCTATTCACTTATCCACAATTATCCCATTTCACAACTTTCAGTTTTAATCTTCATTCAATTATTCACTTAGTATATTTCCAATACCAATTTACTTAAGAATTTCATTCTTCGTTTCTTAAGTTCAATATAAATATTTTATTATATTTATGTTACTTCTTCACTGTCGAAGTTTTTATTCAAATTGAATAGCAATTCCCTATAAATTTCAATTTTCTTTAATTCATTAATTATTTCCAAATCTAAAGACTTTCTCCCGTTTTTCATTCAGATTTTCATTTTCAATTTTGCTTGAATTCAATTTATCTTCAAACTTTGAATATTGAATTTTATTCACCTTACTCTACATACATAATTTAAACCAGATTTCAATATTCAGTTTCAATTCTATTTGCTTACCAATTTTAAATCATTTGTCGTTAGTGAAAATTTTAAAAATTTTCTAACTCCCAAAATTTTCGGAAAATTTTGGCAGAGTCTCCTTTGTACGGAGGAGCTTTTGCAATTTAACAAGAGATATAAATATATATACATCGACCCACACGGTCGGAAAAACAAAAACAGTTCATATTTCCTATTTTTATTGCGTAGGCGTACCTCTATTTAGCATTTTTAAGCAAGTGGCTTATTTATTTAGCATTTTGCGCGATCAAAACCAGCCAAACGGCTTCCCTGCACCTATACTTACTCAGTTTAAACATGTAAGTACTGTATATATGAAATTCACAACTTTCCACTTATTTGCAATAGTTAAACACATGAATTTTAGAAGCAATACACATCAACAATGTCCATAAGCAACTTATATGATCTTAACACTTATGCACTTGTTTTCGACCATTCCATACACTATTTGTTCTATTTAAATGGTTTACAACCCTATTGCTTTCATTTAACTCATTTTAACTTCCAACGAGCTCATATTCAATTCAATTGATTTCAAAATCAATTTATTAAACTTTTATTGATTCATATAATTTTATTTACTTCCGTTTAAGTCAAACGACCAATTTTCTTACGCAATTTGACACTATTCATTCAAATAAACCATTGCTTTCGTTCATAACCAATTTAAATTGATTCCAACTCAATGTATATAAATTCCATTCCGTTTCACATTGGTTTTGTTCAAAAACCATTTTATTATGCTCGACATCATCCCATGCTTAAATATTAATAACCACTTCCATTTAAATCTTTGATTGGATTTTTCCTTAGATCAAATCCCAACCATTTTACTAATTTATTTGATTAGTTTATTCTCTTATCTATTTACAGTCAATCACATTCACATTTTACTTTTAACTAGGAATTATATATTTTTATTTTAATGCTCTTTCAATTCTTTTATAAGCTTCCGAAGCTTATTCATTCCAATTCGATGCTTACTTAGTTTCAACTTATTTATTTCAGTAAAAATTTTAGTCCATTCAATATTATCTATAACTCAGCTAAATTTGTTTCAATTCAATTTTATTTAACTAAACCCCAATTAAATCTAATTACTTACCATTCTTTTGAATTTTGTTAAGTAAGGATTTAATTCCATTTAATATTCTTCCAATATCCAATTTCAGTTCATTTACTTACAATTATAAATTCATTTGTTCATTCCCAAATTTATTTTCAAACAATAAATTTTATTCCCAAACATTAATTATTTTAGTCCATTTGAACTACTTCTATACTTCGTTTTACATAATTTCAAATCAATTTATTATTCCATAGACATTTTTAATTAACTTCCAGAGTTTTAAACAATTCTCAACACTCAAATCACCTTTGAAACCAATTATCCAAAATCCTTTGCATTCCTAAAATCAAACCCAACTTTTGCAAACAATACCAATTTAAAACAATCTGGTAGCAATTCCTCCTTTGGGAACTCGAAAATGAATATCAATGATGCTGCAGTCACCACCGAAGTTATTTTCCAGCGACCGAAAGAGTTCAATGCTTTTATCTCTTTAAAACATTTTCAAATATTTAAATTTCAAATCTCTCCAAATTTCAAATCTAAATAAATAAATAAATAAATTTCCGAAATAATATCACCATTATTTCTCCAAAGCTTTTGAAAGCCATTTTCAACTCAAAGGAATTTAAACTTCTAAAATTCCAAATTCCAAATCCATCCAATTTATATTCAAACATTACTCTAGAATTTTTATTTCAAATGATAAATCACATTTATAGTTTACATTTACAAATCTCATTTGTATATGAATTTATTTCTTAGCTTTTAGTTATGATTTCAGTTTCTTATTCAATTCCCACTTAACAATGATAATGATTTAATATTATCACCTTCTAACAAACAAGCAACCATATATACTTATAATAATTTACGAAAAATTATTCCTTTTTATATATAAAATAATTTGGGTAAAATTATTTCATTTACCCTATTTAAAACAATACTGTGTCAGTTATCTTATTTAAGAGTTTAGAAACTCCTATCGATAACATGGCGTCCCACTTATCGATTAGAATCCATAAACACTCAACCGATAAATCAACACAATATAGAAACAATTTTTATATCCACTAACAAATACGCGCTCATCTCTATTATTAATACACTCAAACTCATTCTAGAGTACTACGGACTCTATTTTCAAATGAGTAATCCCTACCAGAGCCAAGGTTATCGCCAGCCTAAGCTCCGATACCAAGTGAAACGACCCAATTTTTCATACCCGAAAAATCGAACCATCAGGGTTAAAGAAGAAAGAGGTAGAAGAAGAAAATAGAAGACAACATCAGAATCTAACCATCGCAGCGGAATAAAATATAATAGAGAATAACTAATCTTTACACAAAAACAAATCTATTTATATTTTACATCATCAGAGTACATATAACACACAACTGGACAGTAATCACAACATGTCCTCACAAAACTGAATACACAGTACACACAACACAGCGGAATATACATCAAGTACGAGTGATACGTCTCGCTATCCAGCTCGTCTCCTGAGCTCCACAGCATCTTATCCTGTAAATTATAATACTCGGTCTGACTCGAGCACTATAATAAAATAACACCCGAATCAGTCTAGAAAACCAGCGTGAGAAAACACACTCAATTGGATTATTAAAGTTTTCCAAACCCTTTGAAATCAAAAGCATCTCGTAAGACCACGCCACAAATAAATATGTCGGGTTTTTACCTTACGATAGCCAAAACACTTTTTATCAAATCCGTCTGATATTATAATAGTGTCTATATACAAATACCTATTCAAATAGCTAAAATTGTTACATGATTAAATTCAAGCATACTAGACACAAAGTGGGTAATACAAACAAAACCCGTAAAAGGCACATAGGGAGAATGGATTTCCAACTAATGACTAGGCACTGGGGTACCACCTGTCACAGTACCTGGTCTAGATCAGTGTACCGAGGACCATGCCCGATCCCCTACAACACAAGACCGGAACTACCTAAGGGTAATTCCGAGTAAGATCACCCCACGGTTGGCGCGACCAACCGCCACACAGCCGAAATAAAAAGGGACATCTAGACAGGGATGATCACACCCTAATGGGCGCTACCCACATAGCCTTGCTGCATAACCCCTGATTTTCAGTCATTCCCGATTGATGAGACTTGAGGCTAAGCATTGCCTTTATAGAACATATCCCTTAGAATGCCCACCGTCCACCTAATGATGTTCCGAAAGTATTCATCCATACAAGTCCGTTCCGGGTTCGAACGGAACCGAAGGCACTACTCCTACTACATCCATTTTGGAATCACCCTCAGGATTAGTAGCGATTAGCCCTTGCACTTCACTGCTCTATCTTCGACTCCGAACTCGTTTTCCCCAAGAAACGTACAAACCGGATCGAAGTGGTTTTCGAGAAATAAATCTCGATCCCGGTCTCTTCCAAACGATCAGCGCATTGGCCAATTTTGATAGTCGGTTATTTAACTATCAAATAACATTCACAAAACAACCATCAGACCATAATAATTTCTCCCAAATTATTTATTAATCTCAAATATCTTCGCAAGATATATTTCCACTTTTCAACCCTTTGAAAATAGTTTCAAACCATCTTTCTCCCATGGAATAAATTTTCCAATATTTTCTATTTCCACTGAAATCACCAAGTACAATACTTTAGATTTAAAAATAATTTAATCACTATATTATAAAATATACTTTAAACATTTATATTTAAAAACTACTTTAATACTTTGTTCAAAGATATATACTTTAAGAATATTTAAAATAAAGCTACTTAATATAAAACTAACTTTATCTTTAAAACATAATACCCATTTAACCTTTAAATAACTACTACAAAAATAAATTTGAACAATACTTACTTTAAAATTTAAACAATTTAAAAATAATAATTTCCCAAAACATACTTTGAACTTTAACTTATACTTAAGAATTTGCTTTGAAACGTACTTTAGATTTTTAAAAAATAACTTAAAAACACTTTATTATAAAATATACCTTAAACATTTAAAAATAATAAATTTTCTAAAACATTTCTTTATAACAAATTTTTAAAGCCTTTAAAATATACTCGGCTTTCCAGGGAAATACACTTCCCATTTCCATACCTTTAAAAATAAATCACTATATATTTTCAAATCAAATTCCCATTTCTTTATAAATTCCCAAGTGTGAAATTTATACTTCCAAATATCCACTGATATCCATTTCACTTTATAAACCCTGTTTATAAATTCCAAAATCTCACTTCTCTTTTAAATTCCAATTCCAAACACTTAAATCAATTTACAATTGATTTCCAATTTACTTCACTTGAAATAAATTTTCCTTACTTACTCTATTTATTTCAAAATCCATTAACTTTAAATTTCATTTCTTTATTATGATTTAAAATCTTTAAACTGAAAATACCAATTTCATATTTCCTAAATTCCTTCTTTATCCTTTTAAATAAATTCAAACCATGAATTTAAAAATAAATTCTTTATCTCTTGATATAATATCACTTAAGTTTAAAATTTAATATTTCTTTGTTTATTTAAAATTCCCTTTCCCATACTCGGAATTTATTTATTAAAAATTTAGAATCACTTTTATTTATTTCCAATTCATTCTTAAATTTATTCAAATTCTCTATAATTATTTTACTTAAAATTCACTCTTTTATTTTTCTTTTCAAAAAAAATCCAAATCAATACATTTTTGATAACTCAGAATATCCAAATATATCCCATCAAACCATAGCATCCAACATTTCAAATATCAATATAATTCATCACAGGATATCAAATAAGCATACTGAGAATATTAAACAATCTAAACAAGTTTGAGGAATCCAGTTGGATCCCTCCAACCTGTTTCCCTGCATCCATAGACGTTAGCACAATACCAATTCCACTTCGAGGTGGAATATCGCGGTATATGGGTTTATATAATATCATCCGCTATTATGCGGCGCATAGGGTCCCATACGCTATATAATGCGGGAAATCAATCACTCCAATATATATATACACTACTATATATATTATCACATCCAATCAATTCAATCATTCAACCAGTTATTTAAATTTAATCATCTAGATTTAAATAGCAATCCAGAAGAGTGAGATTAACTCACCTTTGATTGTTTATGCAATCCAATCCAATCCAGCTTGTTTTCTACACGATTTTAGACCTTGTATAGACATTAAACGATTTATTAACATTTGAATTAATCAACATTTAATCACCATTTATTTATTTAATTTTAAACTAATAATTTGGTTTGAACTATTAATTTAATTTTAAACTAACCTTCCTACAATAAATAGATTTTTTTCTCAGTAACTAAAATAATTAAATAGGTTAATTTAAACAAGTTAACTACCTTAATCCATTATTTTTAAAGTAAACTAGTAAGTTTAAAATGTGTATATGTATACCCTTTTTATTTTCTCTTTTTATTTTTGAAACTTCATATATACTTATAAAATAACCTCTGTGGATTAAAAATCAAATTTTTATATAAACTCTACACATTTACTATTCCCATATTTTTCCCAAAATCTTACATATATATATTTTTATATATCAAAACATGCATGAGTGTTTATATAGGTATACTTACATTTATATTATACTCTTCTATTTTTCAACAAATACATAACAGAAAAAAAATCTACATGTATATATACCTTACTGAAAAATCAATCTCTGTTATATATTTAAATTGAAAAATAAATTTTAAAAGAAATAAAAATCTATATCTTACTGTAAAATCATTCCTAATACACATATATATATAGGTTCAAAACAGAATTCTTCTTTTTTAACTCTTACTATAAAAAAAATTCAAGTTCATTCCTTTCAACTAAAATTTGAATTCGAAATTTAAAACAGACAAAGGAGCCCATACCCTCGAAGACAACCGGCCCAGACACCTCCTCCAAGCTCGAATGCGACTGCGCCTTCGCTAACCCATCACTGACGAATCGAAACCACCTCGCGACCACCTCCCAACATCACCACGACGCGACCATCACACCCTCACGCTACGCAGTAGGCCGATCCAGCCACAATCACGGTGCCGCCTTCGACCTAGACGCCTCGACCCATTTCGAGCTTCGCCCCCCCTTTCGCGGCCTCGCGTGCTCCACTTTACTTCGATTTGATTTTGAATCGAACGAGGAGGATGCGGCTTGATTTAAAACGAGGGCGGCCATCCTTTAGTGAATTCGATTTTGATTTCGCACCGTCGCCATAAATTTTTTTACTGGTGAATCGATTTCGAATAAATCTTGAGAATGGAGGGAGGAAGGGGAAAACGAACGAAGCAGCGAATTCGAAGAGAAGGAATATCAATATGCGACATTTTATTTATTTTCGTTCGGCCATTATTGATTTTTCGTTTGTTCTTGTTTTCTTTCTGCGATTTGAAATGAAGTGAAAAGGAAAAGGAAGCCAGGATATAAATTTGAGGGAGGCGTGTTGGAGAAGGTTGGCTACAGTAATTATGAAATGAAAGGAAAAAGCACTGATGTGAATGGAACCTTGACCAGTGAAACGGTATATATTATATTTAAATTTCAAATTTAACCCGTCTCGAATTTTGCAACTCAAAATCTTGACATCCTATCAAGGCGTGCCGCCAGGCGTTTATAATGTTAAACCCCTATTCTGAACGAAATGGAAAAAGTTTCGAGTCCTAATTCGATCGTATGGAGAAGATAACTTTTTGGACTCGGTTATAATATTGAATTCGATATAAATTTCAACGCGTTTATATATCGTATGCTCACACAACAACTCCAAACACTATGAAAATTGAAATTCGATAATAATACAATATTACGGATCCAATGGAACTAGTTTCGTCAAAATCTGAGACTGTGCCCCGGAAGGCTATTTTTAAATATCGATTTAAACGATATATTTTTAAAACTGAACACACACTCTCAAACTCAAATTTAACACTTCTACTATCTCCAGTACTACCAATATAAATTTTACAAGCCTTCAAATTATTTTTAACAAACTTAAAACTCCATATTCATATTTTACCCAACTTCCAATTATTAAATTAAATAATTTAATTATCCAATAATTGGTTATATTTGAAAGTCAAGTCAAAATTACCCCTTTGAATATTTAAAATCAATTAAATATTCCCATTTCAAATATACCAAAATTCCGGGTCGTCACATTCCTCCCCCTTAAAAGAATTTCATCCCCGAAATTACTAGTTAGGAAGAATGATTCAATTCCCGTTAACTATTTTCTCAAATCCAAATAGTTTCAAACAACCTTCCAGAATAATCTTCTATTAAGACACACTAATCCTCTTCTAACTTTCCAACTTATTCATAAGTTCAAACAATGTTACTTACTCAACAATTCAAATTTAAATTTGAAACCAAATTTTGAATTATCAAAATTTTCTCAAAATTTTTCTAACTCTCTAAATTTCCGAAATTTTTTGCCTGCATCTCCTTTGCGCGACTAGCTCGGTACAACTACAAATTGCCTCTACGGGCCCCCAAATTTCAAAAGAAAACAAAAAACAAATGGCTAGACCAGAAAATCATCAGATTTCATATAAAAAATTTAATACATACCTTTTGTCGAGCAATTCAATATTTATCTTCTGAAATTTAAAAACATCAATTTGTCCTTTGCTTCTATATACCTGTATATCTTACTAAGCAATAATATCCAATCACAAAATCCCAAAATCATTTTATTCATTTCTTTACAAAATTTTCAATATCTACTTTACTTAAGCCCGTACGATGCACATATATCATCCGTACGCAATATCACATCTGATCGCTCACTCGATCACACAATTTCACTTCCGAACTAGTATCGTCCACCCGACTTCCTAGTGCGGACTCAGATCTGGTTTCTTGATCAGAAACTGTCATCCTCCTTGCATAGCCACAAACTATGATAGAGAATTTCCAGAATCAATCAAAATCAAAATCCATATCCAGGGTTCGCCGTCGAAAATCGAGTGAAAAATCCCAACTCGGACCGATATAACTATCTCGAAATTATGTGCTCGAATATGGATCAAATCGCTATGCGAATAAAATAATATACGTACATCCTACGTATTTATATCCATTGATTATTAACTATAACAATTTCCTTTTATTCACATTCATTTTGATTTCTATTCACTTATCCACAATTATCCCATTTCACAACTTTCAGTTTTAATCTTCATTCAATTATTCACTTAGTATATTTCCAATACCAATTTACTTAAGAATTTCATTCTTCGTTTCTTAAGTTCAATATAAATATTTTATTATATTTATGTTACTTCTTCACTGTCGAAGTTTTTATTCAAATTGAATAGCAATTCCCTATAAATTTCAATTTTCTTTAATTCATTAATTATTTCCAAATCTAAAGACTTTCTCCCGTTTTTCATTCAGATTTTCATTTTCAATTTTGCTTGAATTCAATTTATCTTCAAACTTTGAATATTGAATTTTATTCACCTTACTCTACATACATAATTTAAACCAGATTTCAATATTCAGTTTCAATTCTATTTGCTTACCAATTTTAAATCATTTGTCGTTAGTGAAAATTTTAAAAATTTTCTAACTCCCAAAATTTTCGGAAAATTTTGGCAGAGTCTCCTTTGTACGGAGGAGCTTTTGCAATTTAACAAGAGATATAAATATATATACATCGACCCACACGGTCGGAAAAACAAAAACAGTTCATATTTCCTATTTTTATTGCGTAGGCGTACCTCTATTTAGCATTTTTAAGCAAGCGGCTTATTTATTTAGCATTTTGCGCGATCAAAACCAGCCAAACGGCTTCCCTGCACCTATACTTACTCAGTTTAAACATGTAAGTACTGTATATATGAAATTCACAACTTTCCACTTATTTGCAATAGTTAAACACATGAATTTTAGAAGCAATACACATCAACAATGTCCATAAGCAACTTATATGATCTTAACACTTATGCACTTGTTTTCGACCATTCCATACACTATTTGTTCTATTTAAATGGTTTACAACCCTATTGCTTTCATTTAACTCATTTTAACTTCCAACGAGCTCATATTCAATTCAATTGATTTCAAAATCAATTTATTAAACTTTTATTGATTCATATAATTTTATTTACTTCCGTTTAAGTCAAACGACCAATTTTCTTACGCAATTTGACACTATTCATTCAAATAAACCATTGCTTTCGTTCATAACCAATTTAAATTGATTCCAACTCAATGTATATAAATTCCATTCCGTTTCACATTGGTTTTGTTCAAAAACCATTTTATTATGCTCGACATCATCCCATGCTTAAATATTAATAACCACTTCCATTTAAATCTTTGATTGGATTTTTCCTTAGATCAAATCCCAACCATTTTACTAATTTATTTGATTAGTTTATTCTCTTATCTATTTACAGTCAATCACATTCACATTTTACTTTTAACTAGGAATTATATATTTTTATTTTAATGCTCTTTCAATTCTTTTATAAGCTTCCGAAGCTTATTCATTCCAATTCGATGCTTACTTAGTTTCAACTTATTTATTTCAGTAAAAATTTTAGTCCATTCAATATTATCTATAACTCAGCTAAATTTGTTTCAATTCAATTTTATTTAACTAAACCCCAATTAAATCTAATTACTTACCATTCTTTTGAATTTTGTTAAGTAAGGATTTAATTCCATTTAATATTCTTCCAATATCCAATTTCAGTTCATTTACTTACAATTATAAATTCATTTGTTCATTCCCAAATTTATTTTCAAACAATAAATTTTATTCCCAAACATTAATTATTTTAGTCCATTTGAACTACTTCTATACTTCGTTTTACATAATTTCAAATCAATTTATTATTCCATAGACATTTTTAATTAACTTCCAGAGTTTTAAACAATTCTCAACACTCAAATCACCTTTGAAACCAATTATCCAAAATCCTTTGCATTCCTAAAATCAAACCCAACTTTTGCAAACAATACCAATTTAAAACAATCTGGTAGCAATTCCTCCTTTGGGAACTCGAAAATGAATATCAATGATGCTGCAGTCACCACCGAAGTTATTTTCCAGCGACCGAAAGAGTTCAATGCTTTTATCTCTTTAAAACATTTTCAAATATTTAAATTTCAAATCTCTCCAAATTTCAAATCTAAATAAATAAATAAATAAATTTCCGAAATAATATCACCATTATTTCTCCAAAGCTTTTGAAAGCCATTTTCAACTCAAAGGAATTTAAACTTCTAAAATTCCAAATTCCAAATCCATCCAATTTATATTCAAACATTACTCTAGAATTTTTATTTCAAATGATAAATCACATTTATAGTTTACATTTACAAATCTCATTTGTATATGAATTTATTTCTTAGCTTTTAGTTATGATTTCAGTTTCTTATTCAATTCCCACTTAACAATGATAATGATTTAATATTATCACCTTCTAACAAACAAGCAACCATATATACTTATAATAATTTACGAAAAATTATTCCTTTTTATATATAAAATAATTTGGGTAAAATTATTTCATTTACCCTATTTAAAACAATACTGTGTCAGTTATCTTATTTAAGAGTTTAGAAACTCCTATCGATAACATGGCGTCCCACTTATCGATTAGAATCCATAAACACTCAACCGATAAATCAACACAATATAGAAACAATTTTTATATCCACTAACAAATACGCGCTCATCTCTATTATTAATACACTCAAACTCATTCTAGAGTACTACGGACTCTATTTTCAAATGAGTAATCCCTACCAGAGCCAAGGTTATCGCCAGCCTAAGCTCCGATACCAAGTGAAACGACCCAATTTTTCATACCCGAAAAATCGAACCATCAGGGTTAAAGAAGAAAGAGGTAGAAGAAGAAAATAGAAGACAACATCAGAATCTAACCATCGCAGCGGAATAAAATATAATAGAGAATAACTAATCTTTACACAAAAACAAATCTATTTATATTTTACATCATCAGAGTACATATAACACACAACTGGACAGTAATCACAACATGTCCTCACAAAACTGAATACACAGTACACACAACACAGCGGAATATACATCAAGTACGAGTGATACGTCTCGCTATCCAGCTCGTCTCCTGAGCTCCACAGCATCTTATCCTGTAAATTATAATACTCGGTCTGACTCGAGCACTATAATAAAATAACACCCGAATCAGTCTAGAAAACCAGCGTGAGAAAACACACTCAATTGGATTATTAAAGTTTTCCAAACCCTTTGAAATCAAAAGCATCTCGTAAGACCACGCCACAAATAAATATGTCGGGTTTTTACCTTACGATAGCCAAAACACTTTTTATCAAATCCGTCTGATATTATAATAGTGTCTATATACAAATACCTATTCAAATAGCTAAAATTGTTACATGATTAAATTCAAGCATACTAGACACAAAGTGGGTAATACAAACAAAACCCGTAAAAGGCACATAGGGAGAATGGATTTCCAACTAATGACTAGGCACTGGGGTACCACCTGTCACAGTACCTGGTCTAGATCAGTGTACCGAGGACCATGCCCGATCCCCTACAACACAAGACCGGAACTACCTAAGGGTAATTCCGAGTAAGATCACCCCACGGTTGGCGCGACCAACCGCCACACAGCCGAAATAAAAAGGGACATCTAGACAGGGATGATCACACCCTAATGGGCGCTACCCACATAGCCTTGCTGCATAACCCCTGATTTTCAGTCATTCCCGATTGATGAGACTTGAGGCTAAGCATTGCCTTTATAGAACATATCCCTTAGAATGCCCACCGTCCACCTAATGATGTTCCGAAAGTATTCATCCATACAAGTCCGTTCCGGGTTCGAACGGAACCGAAGGCACTACTCCTACTACATCCATTTTGGAATCACCCTCAGGATTAGTAGCGATTAGCCCTTGCACTTCACTGCTCTATCTTCGACTCCGAACTCGTTTTCCCCAAGAAACGTACAAACCGGATCGAAGTGGTTTTCGAGAAATAAATCTCGATCCCGGTCTCTTCCAAACGATCAGCGCATTGGCCAATTTTGATAGTCGGTTATTTAACTATCAAATAACATTCACAAAACAACCATCAGACCATAATAATTTCTCCCAAATTATTTATTAATCTCAAATATCTTCGCAAGATATATTTCCACTTTTCAACCCTTTGAAAATAGTTTCAAACCATCTTTCTCCCATGGAATAAATTTTCCAATATTTTCTATTTCCACTGAAATCACCAAGTACAATACTTTAGATTTTAAAATAATTTAATCATTATATTATAAAATATACTTTAAACATTTATATTTAAAAACTACTTTAATACTTTGTTCAAAGATATATTGTAACGACCCAGAATTTTTGATAATTAAAATTCGAATATTTAATTAATTTTAAATATTAATAAGTGGAATTAATAAGTCGGATAAATTATTTATCGAATATTGGATTTACCTGGGTAATTAAATCGATAAATTAATAGTGAAATTCCAGAGATAATTGAAAATCGAGTTTAAAACGATTGAAAATGATTTGTAAAATTTTATTTAATCATACTGGAGTTATAGAAAGGTTATAGAACTTTTAAAATTGAATTTGGAGTTAAACTGTGAGAATTGAATATTTTAATATTTAATTATCGACTGAAAAATAGCCAATTTTTGAACAGTCTCAGAATTGAACGAAATCAGTTCCATTGGATCCGTAATAGTTAGTTATTATCGGATTTCAATTTTCGTATCCATCGAAGTTGTCGTTTGACCGTGGCAGCTCGAAATGCATCGATATCGTTTTAATTTTAAATCGTCGAGTTAAAAATAGTCATTTTTCAAAAAGTCTCGGATTTCGACGAAACCAGTTTCATCGGATCCGTAATGTGAAATTATTGCATGGTTTCAAATTTCGTAATTTTTGGATTTACCGTTTGTCCGGGGCAAGCCAAAACGCCTCGAAATCGATTTAAATCGGTTTAATTTAAATTGATCGTTTCTTGTCATATCTCACACAGACGATCGAATTTGCTTCCGAAACCTATTCCATTGCGTTCGGAACGTGGGGTAAACCTTAGAAACGTCAGCCGGCACGTTCGATTCGGAGTTCGAAAATTTAGAAGTGAATAGTGTTCGTCGGTTTTCTATAAAAGCCCTTCTCTCTTCATTTTGCAAAGAAAAACTAAACCCTAGTTACAAACGCAGCCGCCTCTTATGTAATTAACGGCCAGAAAGCAACGATCGTCTTCCCATTTTATCTTCCAATCCACTCAATGATTTCACAATCTTCCAACTACGAAGTTATAGAGCTTATGGAGATCTATATTCTGACCGGTGGTGATCGAGTATAAGCGAATAAATCGACGGCAATGTGGCCTCGAACGTCCAACGTTCGTGCACGCAATACGAGACCAGGGGGCCATCGAGTTTCACGTCCCTCACGGCGAAGGTGGAGGGAGTTGTGAGCCTTCGAATGAAGGTCTTCGATCAACCTGAAATGCGTCGTTGGTGGATGCGACATTAGGGTTAGGTGGCGGCTAGCATGGGTTCTTCGACCTGGGGCTTCATCGCGTGAGGGAAGAAGAAATTTTCAGTGGCCAGATTTCATCTCCTGGGAACGAACGGCAAGGATGGAATTAGGTTATAAAAATTTAAAATAAATTGTAAATGGAATTATATTTAAAATCGTATAATGTTTAAAACTCTGTAACTCTTTCATGCGAGATCGGAATTCGACGAAACTTCTTGCGTTGCGTTCGTTTTGTCGAGCTCTTCGCTATGGAACTGAATTGGAGCCATTTGGAGCTAGTTTGAATTTCGAGTAAAATTAAACGCCGTTTAATTTTATTCGAAATAAACGCTGAAATCAGAATTAAAATCACGGTGAGATTTTCTCACTCAAATTGAATGTGGAATTTTTGCAGTTATTGATTGATTGCTATTGATGTGATATTAGATATAGTAGGATATATATCTATATATAGCAATATATACATATTGGCATATGTATATATTGGATTGATGATTCCCCGCCTCGTATAGCGGATGAGACCCTATTGCGTCGTTAGTAAGCGGATTTTTATAAAACCTATATACCGCGATAATTCCGTACTGGAGCGGAATTGGTATTGTGCTAACATCTGTGGATGCAGGGAAACAGGTTGGAGGGATCCAACTGGATTCCTCACCAGTAATTATTTACTTACAGATATTGTGATATATTCTGTTATCATATGATGATATATGATATTGACTGTTGTGATGGACTGATTGGTGTTGTTGCATCATCGGATTCAGTTTTGAAATGTAAAAATGACGACTTTTACTTTAAAAGGGTTTTAAAGTGATTTTTGAAAATATACGTTTTATGGAATTTTTGAATCGATTTATAAACGTAAAATTTTAAAGTTATAATTTTTGGTGAAATATAACCGAAGTGTCGTTTTTGAAACAAAAGTTGATTTATTTATAAAATGGTTTAATTTGGGATTTTTGAATAACTATAAACGATTTGTATAGAAAGATTTATAAAATTGATATGTTATAAATAAAAATATTGGACTTATAAAACGAATTTTTATAAGTGTTAAAAAGAAGTATAAAAGGATTTCATAAGTAAATGAAATTAATAGATTTATAACGTGAAGTTATAAAGTGAATAGATGTTGTAGAATAAACGATTTATAAGTAATTTACTTATAAATTAGATTTTTGCACTTAATTGGGATATAAATAGAAATTGCTAAATGAAATGATTTCATAAGTTGGAATTGTTATGAAGTATAAATGTGATTTATAAACGTTGTTTATAAATCTGGAATCACTTATTTTGATAAGTGATTTTAGAAGTTAATAAAAGGAGAATTTTATAAATCGAAGTTGTTAGAAAATATAAAGGTGAATTTATAAACGTTGTTTATGAATTCGAAATCAATCAAATTTGATGAATGTAATATAGAAGTTATTAAGGGAATTTTATCCACGATTTTGGATAGTGGATAATTCTTGGAATAAAATGTGTAGAAAACATTGAAATATGGTTAGTGAAGTATATTTGCGATTTTGGGCAGTGAATATATTATTAAATAAAATGGATATGGTTTTGGGAAAGCGATATTATAAAATGAAGTAATTGTTTTAAAAGATGTTTTAAAACGTGTGAATTATCGAAATCATAGATTTCAACATTTATTGTTGAAATAGACGTTTTCGAGAAATAAGGAAATGATGGACTATAACACTGTTGTTATAGTAAATGGTTTCCGAAAGGAAATATTTTTGTATAGTATGGGGATTTATATATCTATCTAAATTTCGAATCCCGATACTAGTGATTTTGAGTTGTCGTAACGATGTTTTACGTAACATTCGTTTTGACTCAAATAAAATTTATGAAAGAGAATGATTTCCTTAAAGGATGAAACATATACTTAATTTTGATTTAAGTATATAGAATATTTTCAAATGTTGGAAATAAATGTTTTGTGAAATACTTATTATTAAATAAGTGTGGAAATGTTTTTCCAATATGAAATGAACTGTTTTGAGATTTTATCTTCAAAGATAAAATGAAATGTGGAAATTGATTTGAAATTGTTTTCAAACGGTTAAGTGTGGAAATTTTATATCTAGTAAAGATATTTTTGAAGATAAATAATTTGGAAAATTATTTGGAATCTGATGATGTTGCGCATCTTTATTGATAGTTAAATAACCGACTATCAATAATTACCTTTAGATAGGTATCTGTTGTGAATTGGATGAAATTGAATGCCACACTTATTTTTGAATAAGCGCTCACTATTCGGGTTAACCGGGAAAGGACCATGGGGTCGTATAACCCATTCCGAATATGTGATACGTCGTTATGAATTGCATTCGAAGACCGGTGTTGAAGACCGGATATTTTTGAAAACGGAAGGATTACCGTCGAGTTACTCTACATCGGTTGATCTCCGATTTAGAGGTTTTATCACCCTTAGTGACGGGAAGTCCGGACGTGATTGGAAATTATCCGGATTTGCAAGGGCTTCGTGAGGAGTGCCTTCGGTTCTGTTCGATCCCGGAACAGACTTGTATGGATTGTGTGTCTGACATTACACTTTGAGATATAAAGCTGATTTCTTTCAAATACATATCTGTTGGTGGCGGAGAATTTATTCTCTTAGCTTAACACCCTTCTCTGAGACGTACGAGCTCAGAGGTTATGTAGTTGAAATTTATCAGCGATATATCCCAATTTGGTAACGTGGCATACTGAGTGTTGCTGTGAAATGATCAGTGTTTGATCATTTGTGATATGATCATTTGTTTGATCTTATATCTTTGTGATCATAGGTTGGTCATTTTGTTTGACCCGAAGCAGGGCTTTGTAGAAAGCATAGCTTTGTGGACGAGACTTCGTCAGGGCCTCAACAACCCGGAAATGGTCGAAACAGGAATGTTGCGGCAAGGTTATGAGGGTCGCGCCCTTTAGGGTATGTCATTTCCTTCTGGAAAGGGGTGGTATCATGGTATGGAGCCCAGATACTTACTCATGTGGATACACTTTCTTTATGATGTGTGATGTTGGATATCAAGCGCTCGGATAAAGGTCCCAAAGGACCGGGTGATGACATATTCGTGAGTTACCTGTTACAGGGGTAACCCGGCCTTGTTTGGCAGAGAGCAGTTTGTCTCTCGGGACGTCCAGCCAGAGGCGATCCTATTCGGCAGGAGGAAAGGAAGTTCCTTAGCCTGACCATTTGTTGGAAATCCATTTCCCAAATACGAAACTTGTACGGTTTTAGTTGTAGAACCTGCTATCTAATATAGCAGCTATAGTAGGCATAGTATAATGGTACCTATGCTGGCTAAGATTAATATTATACTTTCAAAATGTCTTCCACTATGCACTAATGATAATAATCCAATGATTGGCGTAGTAAGCATCTTTGACTATCATAAGAAGAAATCTCCTCCAATTCTGCGTTTGCATTGTGTGTGTGGTGGGAGGTCTTATGGTAGTTTCATTTTCCAAAAGCATTGCGAATTTGTTTTATTTTCTTTGTGAAAAATAACTGTTTTACGATCTCACACCAGTCACCATGACTGACTCGGAGTTTATTGTTTCCCTTCTAAACTCTGGGTGCCCAAAAATTTTCCACACGGGCAGTCTAGAGTTAGGTTATCAGGATATTCTGGATATTCTGGAGCTTTGGAGATAAGCTGGATGACGAGACGTAGTATTTGTATCTGATGGTATTTATTCCGCTGTGTATTCTGTATGAGGACAATTTTTTTTTATAACTGTCCATTGTTGTATATTGACTCTGATTGATGTATGTATAAACTGATGTAGTTCTTTGTTTTAAAAGACTAGTAATTATCTATTATATTTTGTTCCGCTGCGATATGTGAGATTCTGATATTGTTTCTGTTTCTGATGTTGTTCTTTTGTTTCTTCTTTCTCTTTTCTTCTATCTTTTCTTCTACCTCTTCTTTTAAAACCCTAATGGTTCGGTTTTTCGTTCACCTTGAGTAAATAGATGGAGATTAGTGTCTATTCAAGGGGTATGGAAAAGCGGGCCATTACATTTGGTATTAGAGCATATGGTTAAGCGACAACCCTGCTCTGTTGGGTGTTACTCATTAGAGATAGAGTCAGTAGTACTCTAGAATGAGTTTGAGTGTAATAATAAATATGAGTGCGTATTTGTTAGTTAATATAAAATTGTTTTATATTGTGATGATTGGTTTGTTGAGTGGTATATGGATTCTGGTCGGTATTGTCCGTACAACTCTATCGATAGGGATCTCTAAACACTTATATAGAACAATTCGGCACAGTATTGTTTTAAAATGGGTAAATGGAATAATTTTACCTCGATTATATTTTATATATAAAGAAATAATTTTTCAGTGTTAAAGTGTATATAATTGATTGTTTGATAGTTTGAAAATGTAAATATATACAAGTTAGTTAAAGTTGTTTGAATAAGTAAATGAAAACAACAATTGTGAAAGAGTAAATTGTATAAACCAATGAATTATAATGTATGAAGTTATAATTAAAATGATTTACAATGGTAAAATAATCTTATATGTAAGAAGTGAAATTATGTGCAAAGAGATTTATAAATGTGATTTATGAATAAAAGGAAATTTTTGAAAGAATTTAAGCACTGATTTCACTATTGTTGCTGGGAAATAATAAGGGTGATGATTGTAGCATCATCAGTATCATTTTCGAGTTTCTGTGTGATTGATTTGCTACCATAGTAAATTGGAAATTGAGGTTTTGTTGTGATAAACAAATTTGAAAATTAAAGTCCAAATTTAAATATGGTAAATATAAGTGAAATAAGATTTATACTTATGATATGAGATAATAGATTTAACTTTGGTAAAGTTAATGAATTTGAGTAGCATAATGAAATATGATGTGAAATTTAACTAAAAGAAAGTCAAATGTGATATAAATTTGAATGATTGATGAAATTTGATTTTGGTAAAGGGTTAAATGAATTTTGTTAAGAAAAACAAAATCTGAATTGGATTTATAAGTGGAAACTTAAGTTAAGTTGAACAAATGATGTTTGAAATGGAAAATAACTTAAGTGATGTTGAAGTGAAGTTTATTTTGATATCAAAGAAATTAATAAAGTGAATTTATTAAATGAATGTGAACTTGAGTTATATAAAATTCAATTTTATTTGTTAAAATGAATTAGCAATTGAATTAATAAATGGATTGAATGTCAATCAATTGAATATAAATAATTGATATGAAGAAATGAATATAAGTGTTAATTCATTAGAAGCTAAAGGAATTGAATAATTGAATGGAAATCAATTTAATATCAACAAATTGAAACTTAAAGTGTTGAACCAAATTGAATGTAAAGAAATGTAAATTGAATAAATTTGGTTATGATTGGTTATACCTTGGTTGTTAGATTGATTGTTAGTTGATTTCATGTAATTCATTAAGGGTTAATGAAATTGAATCGACAAATTGGAAGCAAAGTGATTAAATTCAAATTGATAATATGTAAATTTGAATAGAAATGAATTTGATTCAAATTGAAAATGAACCAACATGAATGTAAACTAATTGGAAACAAATGAATGAATGTTAGTTAAATCCAATATTAACGAATCAAATGTGAGTAAATTGAAAACCAATTCAATGAATATTAATGAGAAATGAATGAATATTGATTCGGTATGGATTTGTTGGATGTTTATTGGATGATGATGGTTTGATGGTTGCATTGTTGCTTCTGAATGCATTTGTTGTTTGTTGCATTTGCTATGTTGACATATGTAGTATTATGTTGCTATATGATGTATATTGACTATATTTTCATATCTACATGTTCTCATATGGTTTGTTGAGTGTTTAGTAGGTGCGGATGGCGTTGCTTCGCATTTGGAGCTCGCTTTCGCGCTATATTAGCCGTATACGCTCGCTAAAAATATAATAAGGTACATATCTCGGATTAAATATCGTACTTTTACACTTTTTTCCCTACGAGATGCCTCATCACTTGATGGGATGTATATTTGTGATATATATACACTGTCATTTTTTTTTCGGATCGAGCCGCGCAAAGGAGACGCTGGCGAAATTTTCTGAAAATTTAAGGCGTTAGAATATTTTTGAGAAATTTGAAAATTTTGAAAACTAAGTTATGATTTGAAAACTTAGTAAAGATTTTGTGAGAAGTTAACTATGAATTTTGGAAAAGTTAAACACTTAACAGATTTGAAAATCTAATTTGAACGGTTTGTTTTGGGAAGTTAACGGATTTTGTATCTTTTTCCTTACTTGGTAATTTCGAGGACGAAATTCTTTTAAGGGGGGAAGTCTGTAACGACCTAGAATTTTTGATAATTAAAATTCGAATATTTAATTAATTTTAAATATTAATAAGTGGAATTAATAAGTCGGATAAATTATTTATCGAATATTGGATTTACCTGGGTAATTAAATCGATAAATTAATAGTGAAATTCCAGAGATAATTGAAAATCGAGTTTAAAACGATTGAAAATGATTTGTAAAATTTTATTTAATCATACTGGAGTTATAGAAAGGTTATAGAACTTTTAAAATTGAATTTGGAGTTAAACTGTGAGAATTGAATATTTTAATATTTAATTATCGACTGAAAAATAGCCAATTTTCGAACAGTCTCAGAATTGAACGAAATCAGTTCCATTGGATCCGTAATAGTTAGTTATTATCGGATTTCAATTTTCGTATCCATCGAAGTTGTCGTTTGACCGTGGCAGCTCGAAACGCATCGATATCGTTTTAATTTTAAATCGTCAAGTTAAAAATAGTCATTTTTCAAAAAGTCTCGGATTTCGACGAAACCAGTTTCATCGGATCCGTAATGTGAAATTATTGCATGGTTTCAAATTTCGTAATTTTTGGATTTACCGTTTGTCCGGGGCAAGCCAAAACGCCTCGAAATCGATTTAAATCGGTTTAATTTAAATTGATCGTTTCTTGTCATATCTCACACAGACGATCGAATTTGCTTCCGAAACCTATTCCATTGCGTTCGGAACGCGGGGTAAACCTTAGAAACGTCAGCCGGCACGTTCGATTCGGAGTTCGAAAATTTAGAAGTGAATAGTGTTCGTCGGTTTTCTATAAAAGCCCTTCTCTCTTCATTTTGCAAAGAAAAACTAAACCCTAGTTACAAACGCAGCCGCCTCTTATGTAATTAACGGCCAGAAAGCAACGATCGTCTTCCCATTTTATCTTCCAATCCACTCAATGATTTCACAATCTTCCAACTACGAAGTTATAGAGCTTATGGAGATCTATATTCTGACCGGTGGTGATCGAGTATAAGCGAATAAATCGACGGCAATGTGGCCTCGAACGTCCAACGTTCATGCACGCAATACGAGACCAGGGGGCCATCGAGTTTCACGTCCCTCACGGCGAAGGTGGAGGGAGTTGTGAGCCTTCGAATGAAGGTCTTCGATCAACCTGAAATGCGTCGTTGGTGGATGCGACATTAGGGTTAGGTGGCGGCTAGCATGGGTTCTTCGACCTGGGGCTTCATCGCGTGAGGGAAGAAGAAAATTTCAGTTGCCAGATTTCATCTCCTGGGAACGAACGGCAAAGATGGAATTAGGTTATAAAAATTTAAAATAAATTGTAAATGGAATTATATTTAAAATCGTATAATGTTTAAAACTCTGTAACTCTTTCATGCGAGATCGGAATTCGACGAAACTTCTTGCGTTGCGTTCGTTTTGTCGAGCTCTTCGCTATGGAACTGAATTGGAGCCATTTGGAGCTAGTTTGAATTTCGGGTAAAATTAAACGCCGTTTAATTTTATTCGAAATAAACGCTGAAATCAGAATTAAAATCACGGTGAGATTTTCTCACTCAAATTGAATGTGGAATTTTTGCAGTTATTGATTGATTGCTATTGATGTGATATTAGATATAGTAGGATATATATCTATATATAGCAATATATACATATTGGCATATGTATATATTGGATTGATGATTCCCCGCCTCGTATAGCGGATGAGACCCTATTGCGCCGTTAGTAAGCGGATTTTTATAAAACCTATATACCGCGATAATTCCGTACTGGAGCGGAATTGGTATTGTGCTAACATCTGTGGATGCAGGGAAACAGGTTGGAGGGATCCAACTGGATTCCTCACCAGTAATTATTTACTTACAGATATTGTGATATATTCTGTTATCATATGATGATATATGATATTGACTGTTGTGATGGACTGATTGGTGTTGTTGCATCATCGGATTTAGTTTTGAAATGTAAAAATGACGACTTTTACTTTAAAGGGTTTTAAAGTGATTTTTGAAAATATACGTTTTATGGAATTTTTGAATCGATTTATAAACGTAAAATTTTAAAGTTATAAAAGTTATAATTTTTGGTGAAATATAACCGAAGTGTCATTTTTGAAACAAAAGTTGATTTATTTATAAAATGGTTTAAGTTGGGATTTTTGAATAACTATAAACGATTTGTATAGAAAGATTTATAAAATTGATATGTTATAAATCAAAATATTGGACTTATAAAATGAATTTTTATAAGTGTTAAAAAGAAGTATAAAAGGATTTCATAAGTAAATGAAATTAATAGATTTATAACGTGAAGTTATAAAGTGAATAGATGTTGTAGAATAAACGATTTATAAGTAATTTACTTATAAATTAGATTTTTGCACTTAATTGGGATATAAATAGAAATTGCTAAATGAAATGATTTCATAAGTTGGAATTGTTATGAAGTATAAATGTGATTTATAAACGTTGTTTATAAATCTGGAATCACTTATTTTGATAAGTGATTTTAGAAGTTAATAAAAGGAGAATTTTATAAATCGAAGTTGTTAGAAAATATAAAGGTGAATTTATAAACGTTGTTTATGAATTCGAAATCAATCAAATTTGATGAATGTAATATAGAAGTTATTAAGGGAATTTTATCCACGATTTTGGATAGTGGATAATTCTTGGAATAAAATGTGTAGAAAACATTGAAATATGGTTAGTGAAGTATATTTGCGATTTTGGGCAGTGAATATATTATTAAATAAAATGGATATGGTTTTGGGAAAGCGATATTATAAAATGAAGTAATTGTTTTAAAAGATGTTTTAAAACGTGTGAATTATCGAAATCATAGATTTCAACATTTATTGTTGAAATAGACGTTTTCGAGAAATAAGGAAATGATGGACTATAACACTGTTGTTATAGTAAATGGTTTCCGAAAGGAAATATTTTTGTATAGTATGGGGATTTATATATCTATCTAAATTTCGAATCCCGATACTAGTGATTTTGAGTTGTCGTAACGATGTTTTACGTAACATTCGTTTTGACTCAAATAAAATTTATGAAAGAGAATGATTTCCTTAAAGGATGAAACATAGACTTAATTTTGATTTAAGTATATAGAATATTTTCAAATGTTGGAAATAAATGTTTTGTGAAATACTTATTATTAAATAAGTGTGGAAATGTTTTTCCAATATGAAATGAACTGTTTTGAGATTTTATCTTCAAAGATAAAATGAAATGTGGAAATTGATTTGAAATTGTTTTCAAACGGTTAAGTGTGGAAATTTTATATCTAGTAAAGATATTTTTGAAGATAAATAATTTGGAAAATTATTTGGAATCTGATGATGTTGCGCATCTTTATTGATAGTTAAATAACCGACTATCAATAATTACCTTTAGATAGGTATCTGTTGTGAATTGGATGAAATTGAATGCCACACTTATTTTTGAATAAGCGCTCACTATTCGGGTTAACCGGGAAAGGACCATGGGGTCGTATAACCCATTCCGAATATGTGATACGTCGTTATGAATTGCATTCGAAGACCGGTGTTGAAGACCGGATATTTTTGAAAACGGAAGGATTACCGTCGAGTTACTCTACATCGGTTGATCTCCGATTTAGAGGTTTTATCACCCTTAGTGACGGGAAGTCCGGACGTGATTGGAAATTATCCGGATTTGCAAGGGCTTCGTGAGGAGTGCCTTCGGTTCTGTTCGATCCCGGAACAGACTTGTATGGATTGTGTGTCTGACATTACACTTTGAGATATAAAGTTGATTTCTTTCAAATACATATCTGTTGGTGGCGGAGAATTTATTCTCTTAGCTTAACACCCTTCTCTGAGACGTACGAGCTCAGAGGTTATGTAGTTGAAATTTATCAGCGATATATCCCAATTTGGTAACGTGGCATACTGAGTGTTGCTGTGAAATGATCAGTGTTTGATCATTTGTGATATGATCATTTGTTTGATCTTATATCTTTGTGATCATAGGTTGATCATTTTGTTTGACCCGAAGCAGGGCTTTGTAGAAAGCATAGCTTTGTGGACGAGACTTCGTCAGGGCCTCAACAACCCGGAAATGGTCGAAACAGGAATGTTGCGGCAAGGTTATGAGGGTCGCGCCCTTTAGGGTATGTCATTTCCTTCTGGAAAGGGGTGGTATCATGGTATGGAGCCCAGATACTTACTCATGTGGATACACTTTCTTTATGATGTGTGATGTTGGATATCGAGCGCTCGGATAAAGGTCCCAAAGGACCGGGTGATGACATATTCGTGAGTTACCTGTTACAGGGGTAACCCGGCCTTGTTTGGCAGAGAGCAGTTTGTCTCTCGGGACGTCCAGCCAGAGGCGATCCTATTCGGCAGGAGGAAAGGAAGTTCCTTAGCCTGACCATTTGTTGGAAATCCATTTCCCAAATACGAAACTTGTACGGTTTTAGTTGTAGAACCTGCTATCTAATATAGCAGCTATAGTAGGCATAGTATAATGGTACCTATGCTGGCTAAGATTAATATTATACTTTCAAAATGTCTTCCACTATGCACTAATGATAATAATCCAATGATTGGCGTAGTAAGCATCTTTGACTATCATAAGAAGAAATCTCCTCCAATTCTGCGTTTGCATTGTGTGTGTGGTGGGAGGTCTTATGGTAGTTTCATTTTCCAAAAGCATTGCGAATTTGTTTTATTTTCTTTGTGAAAAATAACTGTTTTACGATCTCACACCAGTCACCATGACTGACTCGGAGTTTATTGTTTCCCTTCTAAACTCTGGGTGCCCACAAATTTTCCACACGGGCAGTCTAGAGTTAGGTTATCAGGATATTCTGGATATTCTGGAGCTTTGGAGATAAGCTGGATGACGAGACGTAGTATTTGTATCTGATGGTATTTATTCCGCTGTGTATTCTGTATGAGGACAATTTTTTTTATAACTGTCCATTGTTGTATATTGACTCTGATTGATGTATGTATAAACTGATGTAGTTCTTTGTTTTAAAAGACTAGTAATTATCTATTATATTTTGTTCCGCTGCGATATGTGAGATTCTGATATTGTTTCTGTTTCTGATGTTGTTCTTTTGTTTCTTCTTTCTCTTTTCTTCTATCTTTTCTTCTACCTCTTCTTTTAAAACCCTAATGGTTCGGTTTTTCGTTCACCTTGAGTAAATAGATGGAGATTAGTGTCTATTCAAGGGGTATGGAAAAGCGGGCCATTACATATATACTTTAAGAATATTTAAAATAAAGCTACTTAATATAAAACTAACTTTATCTTTAAAACATAATACCCATTTAACCTTTAAATAACTACTACAAAAATAAATTTGAACGATGCTTACTTTAAAATTTAAACAATTTAAAAATAATAATTTCCCAAAACATACTTTGAACTTTAACTTATACTTAAGAATTTGCTTTGAAAAGTACTTTAGATTTTTAAAAAATAACTTAAAACACTTTATCATAAAATATACCTTAAACATTTAAAAATAATAAATTTTCTAAAACATTTCTTTATAACAAATTTTTAAAGCCTTTAAAATATACTCGGCTTTCCAGGGAAATACACTTCCCATTTCCATACCTTTAAAAATAAATCACTATTTATTTTTAAAACAAATTCCCATTTCTTTATAAATTCCCACCGTGAAATTTATACTTCCAAATATCCACTGGTATCCATTTCACTTTATAAACCCTGTTTATAAATTCCAAAATTTCGCTTCTCTTTTAAATTCCAATTCCAAACACTTAAATCAATTTACAATTGATTTCCAATTTACTTCACTTGAAATAAATTTTCCTTACTTACTCTATTTATTTCAAAATCCATTAACTTTAAATTTCATTTCTTTATTATGATTTAAAATCTTTAAACTGAAAATACCAATTTCATATTTCCCAAATTCCTTCTTTATCCTTTTAAATAAATTCAAACCATGAATTTAAAAATAAATTCTTTATCTCTTGATATAATATCACTTAAGTTTAAAATTTAATATTTCTTTGTTTATTTAAAATTCTTTTTCCCATACTCGGAATTTATTTATTAAAAATTTAGAATCACTTTTATTCCTTTCCAATTCATTCTTAAATTTATTCAAATTCTCTATAATTATTTTAGTTAAAATTCACTCTTTTATTTTTCTTTTCAAAAAAAATCCAAATCTATACATTTGTGATAACTCAGAATATCCAAATATATCCCATCAAACCATAGCATCCAACATTTCAAATATCAATATAATTCATCATAGGATATCAAATAAGCATATTGAGAATATTAAACAATCTAAATAAGTTTGAGGAGTCCAGTTGGATCCCTCCAACCTGTTTCCTTGCATCCACAGACATTAGCACAATACCAATTCCACTTCGAGGTGGAATATCGCGGTATATGGGTTTATATAATATCATCCGCTATTATGCGGCGCATAGGGTCTCATCCGCTATATAATGCGGGAAATCAATCACTCCAATATATATATACACTACTATATATATTATCACATCCAATCAATTCAATCATTCAACCAGTTATTTAAATTTAATCATCTAAATTTAAATAGCAATCCAGCAGAGTGAGATTAACTCACCTTTGATTGTTTATGCAATCCAATCCAATCCAATCCAGCTTGTTTTCTACATGATTTTAGACCTTGTATAGACATTAAACGATTTATTAACATTTGAATTAATCAACATTTAATCACCATTTATTTATTTAATTTTAAACTAATAATTTGGTTTGAACTATTAATTTAATTTTAAACTAGCCTTCCTACAATAAATATATTTTTTTCTCAGTAACTAAAATAATTAAATAGGTTAATTTAAACAAGTTAACTACCTTAATCCATTATTTTTAAAGTAAACTAGTAAGTTTAAAATGTGTATATGTATACCCTTTTTATTTTCTCTTTTTATTTTTGAAACTTCATATATACTTATAAAATTACCTCTATGGATTAAAAATCAAATTTTTATATAAACTCTACACATTTACTATTCCCATTTTTTTTCCAAAATCTTACATATATATATTTTCTATTAACTTCTATATATCAAAACATGCATGAGTGTTTATATAGGTATATTTACATTTATATTATACTCTTCTATTTTTCAGCAAATACATAACAGAAAATAAATCTGCATGTATATATACCTTACTGACAAATCAATCTCTGTTATATATTTAAATTGAAAAATAAATTTTAAAAGAAATAAAAATCTATATCTTACTGTAAAATCATTCCTAATACACACACACATATATATATATATATATTCAAAACAGTCTTTTTTAACTCTTACTGTAAATTTTTTTCAAGTTCATTCCTTTCAACTAAAATTTGAATTCGAAATTTAAAACAGACAAAGGAGCCCATACCCTCGAAGACAACCGGCCCAGACACCTCCTCCAAGCTCGAATGCGACTGCGCCTTCGCTAACCCATCACTGACGAATCGAAACCACCTCGCGACCACCTCCCAACATCACCACGACGCGACCATCACACCCTCACGCTACGAAGTAGGCTGATCCAGCCACAATCATGGTGCCGCCTTCGACCTAGACGCCTCGACCAATTTCGAGCTTCGCCCCCCCCCCCCCCCTTTCGCGGCCTCGCGTGCTCCACTTTACTTCGATTTGATTTTGAATCGAACGAGGAGGATGCGGCTTGATTTAAAACGAGGGCGGCCATCCTTTAGTGAATTCGATTTTGATTTCGCACCATCGCCATAAATTTTTTTTACTGGTGAATCGATTTCGAATAAATCTTGAGAATGGAGGGAGGAAGGGGAAAACGAACGAAGCAGCGAATTCGAAGAGAAGGAATATCAATATGCGACATTTTATTTATTTTCGTTCGGCCATTATTGATTTTTCGTTTGTTCTTGTTTTCTTTCTGCGATTTGAAATGAAGGGAAAAGGAAAAGGAAGCCAGGATATAAAGTTGAGGGAGGCGTGTTGGAGAAGGTTGGCTACAGTAATTATGAAATGAAAGGAAAAAGCACTGACGTGAATGGAACCTTGACCAGTCAAACGGTATATATTATATTTAAATTTCTAATTTAACCCGTCTCGAATTTTGCAACTCAAAATCTCGACATCCTATCAATGCTTGCCGCCAGGCGTTTATAATGTTAAACTCCTATTCCGAACAAAATGGAAAAAGTTTCGAGTCCTAATTCGATCGTATGGAGAAGATAGCTTTTTGGACTCAGTTATAATATTGAATTCGATATAAATTTCAGCGCGTTTATATATCGTACGCTCACACAACAACTCCAAACACTATGAAAATTGAAATCCGATAATAATACAATATTACGGATCCAATGGAACTGGTTTCGTCGAAATCTGAGACTGTGCCCCGGAAGGCTATTTTTAAATATCGATTTAAACGATATATTTTAAAACTGAACAAAACACTCTCAAACTCAAATTTAACACTTCTACTATCTCCAGTACTACCAATATAAATTTTACAAGCCTTCAAATTATTTTTAACAGACTTAAAACTCCAGATTCATATTTTACCCAACTTCCAATTATTAAATTAAATAATTTAATTATCCAATAATTGGTTATATTTGAATGTCAAGTCAAAATTACCCCTTTGAATATTTAAAATCAATTAAATATTCTCATTTCAAATATCCCAAAATTCCGGGCCGTCACATTTATATTTATATTCATACATATTTTCCTTCACTTATATGTATGGTTATATACACATATCTATTGATATACATTACTTCGTATAGGCATATATATATATATATATATATATTATCCATAATTAAGGTTTGTATATATTTTCCTATATATATTTATAGGTATTTTATCCTAATTTAAACGATGGAGTTTAATATTTATTTTAAGATTTGTCATATCCAGAGATTTATAATCCAATGTCTAATATAGTTTTTAAACCAATTTATGTATGCCCAGATATTTTAATTATCAGAATTTTATTTGTTTGACTTATAAAATCAGTATTTAATTCAGTTAATTACCAATTAACAACCGTTAAAAATCCGGGTCGTCACAGTCCATTTTGTTGAATTTTAACTTAATATATTTTTTGGAATTTCTAACATTGTATATTGAGTTTTATTTTTGAAAGAGAGAAGACAAAGAAGATGAAATCAAGGTCGATTTTGTAAAATACGCGGTGTATGTAAAGTAATATTTGGTTGATAGTAGTTTAATATATTTTTTGGTGTACGCTAAGAAAATTTGTTGGTGTATGAATAGAATTGGTCACTTATGATTACTATAAAACGACAATTGAATTACACTCCAAAAGAATTCAATTCAAGCATAAAGATATAAAATTTTAAGGATGGTCACTAGAATACTACTGGGGCTCATGTCAAACAAGGAATTTTCTTTTTATCACTACCCGCTAAACAAAATTTCACGACCCGCTAACAAAATTCCACTTGCCCCGCTAAACTTAACTTTACCTGCTTTGCCTTAATCATAAACTACGTTCTCTTTCAAATCCAAACTAGAGTGCATGAAATCCAAACTCAAGGCGGCGAATTCGAAGGCGAACTCGTAGATGAACTCCAAGGCGAATTTGTAGACGAAATTGTAGACGACTCTAAGGCGAACTAGTAGACGAACTCCAAAGCGAACTTCAAGGCGAACTCCAAGGCGGATTCCAAGTTCAGATTTGTGCATGGGTGCATGTAGTAATTTTATCTAATTTTGCATATTGAAACCTATTGATTTATCTAATTTTGTATGTAGTAATTAACAATTTTGCATATAGAATGAAGTCCACAAAATGAAGTCCAAGGTAAAGAATAAAAGACTTTGTTGTTAAGTTTTTGAGTTTACTTGAGAAGAGATTATGAATATGAAGAGATTTACAATAATTTGAAATGATACTTTTATTGATAATGCTTGAATGCAGAAATGATACAAAGCTTATGTATTTAAATACAACACAAATGGGCTAAATATCAAGCCCATATAAGTCAGCAATCTCGGACAAATATAAAATGGAAGCATGACCGTTGATCTTTGATCTAAGGTTCAGATGCAATATCAGATTCGCAGTGGATAGATAAGTGTGCTTTCTCTTGTATTCTATTACTGCCGAGACCATTGTTTTCTCTTCGTAATACCCCCTCTCAAATCCTATCCCTAATATTTAGGGTTAGGGTTTGAATTCACTTTGCCGATTGATCTGAGATGAGTTTAATATCACTAATTTGTTGTCTGGAGGCTTCTCCTTAGCTCGGACATTAGAGATCTCCTTACTTGTGATACGATGCAGCTGTATGATGCTAGATTTGTCAAGGTGTTGAGTGTTGGAGAGAAGTTGCTGTTTTTCTGGTTTATTGCAAGTTTCTTCAGCTTTAGCTTGCTTGGCTTCAAGATCTTTCTCATCTTTAACCTTCAGATCTGAGCAAAATCTAGTGAAGTTAGTTGCTGATAGGGCTTTAGTTAATACATCAGCTCTTTGGTAAGTTCCAGGTATGTGATTGACTTGTAATTCTCCTCTTTGCACAAGTTCACGAACAAAATAAAGATCTATCTCTATATGCTTCGTTCTGGCATGTTGAACTGGATCTTCAGAAATATAAACTGCACTTCTATTATCACACCATAGAGTAGGTTTAGTGGTAGCTTTGTATTGTAGCTCAGATAGAAGAGATTGAATCCATTTAATTTCAGCTGAAGCATTGGCAATGCTTCGGTACTCAGCTTCGGTGCTTGACCTTGATACAGTATGTTGTTTTTTTGATGACCATGAGACTAAGTTGTCCCCAATGTATATGCAGTAGCCAGATGTAGACCTTCTATCATCTGGGTCAGATGCCCAATCTGCATCTGCAAAGCCAGTAATGTTGAGATTTGAGCTAGCCTTGAAATTTAAACCATAGTTGATAGTTCCCTTGAGATATCTTAAAATTCTTTTGACAGCTTTCCAATGCTCACTCAGAGGATTCTGCATAAATTGTGAAACTTTGATAACACTAAATGAAATATCAGGTCGTGTTATAGTTGCATATTGTAATGCACCTATAACACTTCTATATTGCTTAGAATTAACTATGGCTTCTCCCCTGTATTTTGATAAGTGTTGATTGCAGATCATAGGGGTTGGCTGAGGATTAGCACCATCCATTTTTGTTTTCATTAATAGCTCAGAGATGTACTTCCTTTGACATAGAAAAACTTCAGTGTCTGATTTCCTTATCAGCTCAATACCTAAGAAATATGTTAAGTTACCCAAGTTTTTGATAGAAAATTCCTGATTCAAATAATTAGTCAAATGCTCTATGTCTGCAGTGTTGTTTCCAGTGATAATTAAATCATCAACATACACAAGTATATATATTGTTGATGATTCATTTATCTTAGTAAACATTGAATTATCTGATTTGGTAGGTTTATAGCCTAATGTAATTAAGGCTGTTTTTAACCTATCAAACCAGACTCTTGGAGCTTGTTTGAGCCCATATATAGCCTTTTTCAACTTGCAGACATAGTTTGGATTTTTGCAATACCCTTGAGGTTGTTGCATGAATATTTCTTCTTTTAAAATGCCATTAAGAAAAGCATTGTTGACATCTAAGTGCTTAATGCTCCAATTTTTTATTAGAGCAATGGAAAGAATAATCCTAATGGTAGTCGGCTTTACAACAGGAGAGAAGGTTTGATTGAAATCAAAGCCATACTCCTGTGTAAAGCCTTTGGCAACAAGCCTAGCTTTGTATTTGTTTATGCTACCATCAGGGTTTTTCTTTAGTCTAAATGTCCACTTGCAGCCAACTATATTTTTGTTAGTTGGTGCTTGGGTTAAGTCCCAAGTTTCGTTTTTGATGAGAGCTTTGTATTCCTCATCCATAGCTTCTTTCCAATGCTTGTTTTTGATGGCTTCATCATAAGTTGCAGGCTCACTTTCACTGAATTGAACAGTAAAAACTTTTGGTTTGAAAATTCCCCTTTTTGATCTTGTGATCATGGGATGCCCAGATTGAACTGGCTCTATATTTGGAGGTGAAGCATTCTGTTCATTTGAATTTGATGTACTTGATGCTGTATTTGTTGAGTCATTAGTGGTATTGCTTTTATCATACTGAATTTGGCTTGATGATTGATTAGGTGAGGTGCTGGCATGGCTGGGAGGTTCAGGATCCTCATTTCTTCCTAAAATAGGAGATGATGTTCCTTGAGCATCAGCAGCCCCCTCATTATCCATATATTGCCAGGTGTCAAGAACAGTTGATAATTCAGGTATGGATGTCCTTGGATTGTACACCTTGCTTGTAGTACTAATGTTTTGTGATTTGAATGGAAAGATATTTTCATTAAAGACAACATCCCTGCTTATGTATATCCTACCTGTTTCATCAAGACACTTATACCCTTTCTGATTAGTACTGTAACCAAGGAATGTACATGCCCTAGACCTGAAGCTTAACTTATTTTTATTGTAAGGTCTAAGGCATGGATAACATAGGCACCCAAACACCTTCAAGGCATGATAATCTGGCTTAACACCATATAATTTTTCCAGTGGTGTTACTTTATTGAGAACTTTAGTTGGCTGTCTATTAATCAAATACACAGCTGTACTAAAGGCTTCTGGCCAGAATTTTAGTGGAAGATTAGAATTGGCAAGTAGTGTTAAGCCAGTTTCAACAATATGCCTATGCTTTCTTTCAACAATGCCATTTTGCTGTGATGTATGTGGACATGATAATCTATGCGCTATGCCCTTTTTATTGAAGAATAATTTCAGAGTTTTAAATTCACTTCCACCATCAGACTGAACAGTTTTAACAGATTTGTTAGTTTGTTTTTCAATCATGATGATGAAATTGACAAGTGCATTGTGAGTGTCAGATTTTGTTTTCAAGAAATAGATCCATGTATATCTAGTACATGCATCAACAATTGATAAGTAGTACTTGAAACCAAAATCTGAGAAGATTGGTGATGGTCCCCATAAATCAATGGTAATTAATTCTAATGGTTCAGTGTAAACAGTTGATGAGTTAGAAAAGGGTAATCTATGACTCTTACCTTGTTGACAAAAATCACAAACATATGGTATAGAAACTTGATTAAAATCTATACTATTTTCATTCAGAATTTGTTTAACAATTTTGACACTAGGGTGTCCAAGCTTACAATGCCAAAGATCAAACAAGTTTGAATTATTGTCAACATTTTGAACTTCAGTCATATTGCAACATTTGTCTTGCTGTATAGCCTTGCTACAACTAACATTGTTTAACTTGTATAGCCCCTTTGTCACATCACCCTGTAAAATGATATTTCTAGTTAGTATGTCTTTAACAAGACAATACTTTGGGTAAAATTCAAAAAAGACATTATTGTCTTTAGCAAATTGGGATACACTTATTAAGTTTTTCTTAATTCTAGGGGCTCTTAATATATTATGCAAGTATAGTTGTTTGTTGCTATCTAGGCAGGCATTTCCAGTATGAGTAATTTGAATACACTTACCATCACCCATAGAGATAGACTGATTACCTTTAAACTCCTTGTTGCCAAGATTCAGATTTTCAAGACTGCTTGTAATGTGATTTGTTGCACCAGTATCTGGATACCAATCATTATCTTGACTGTTGAATTTGTCATTTTCAGCAGTACTTTTGTTTTCAGTTTGCACTTGTGCCATGTTAGCTGTTGGTCCAGTCTTTTGATTCTATACTTGCCCATAATTTGAATTGAACCTGAAATAACATTTTAAGGCAGTATGACCAATTTTCTCACATATCTGGCATTTAGGCCTATTGTTGTTGTTACTCCATCTGCCTCTTCCTCTTCCTCTTGCAGAGCTACCACCTCTCTGAACTGATTGTTCTCTGTTTTGATTTTTCCCTTTATAACCAGTTGCAAGGTTGGCTGAATAATCAGGTTCTTGAACCTTTTTATTGCTAATTCTGGCTTCATGAGCTAATAGAATTGAATGAACTTCATCAATTGGTGGTGTTGTTTTCTGTGAGGATATGACTGCAATGATAGACTCATATTCTTCAGATAGACCATTCAGTAGAATTAAAACTTGCTCAGTTTCTTGAACAGGGTTTCCTGTTGCAGCAAGTCTGTCACTTATGTTCTTGACTTTTGCAAGATACTCTCTCATAGACATGTTATCCATTCTAATATTATGTAATTGTCTCTTGAAGTATAGCACTTTTGCTGATGACTGGTTGTTGAAATTCTTTTCGATGGTTGTCCAGATATCATTGGCAGATTTGCACCCTATTACTTGTGATAATAAATTCGCACTAATAGAGGAGAGAAGCCAAGAGCTAATGAGCCTATCTTGTCTATTATGCTTAACATATTCTTGATTGATGACTGTATTCTTATCTTTATCAGCAACATACTTTGGTGGAATGGGCAGAGTACCTTCAATAAAGCCTTCTAAGCCATAGCCTTCTATGGCTGTTACCACTTGAAGTTTCCAAAGGAGGTAGTTGTCCTCTTCAAGATGAATGTTGACAAGCTGGGTTTGTGGGCTGATGACAGATTTCATAAAACCTTGCACAGATGTGGAAACATTAGCATTGACATCATCATTGACTGATGTAGCAGATGTAGAATCTTCTGCCATTGCTGACTAATTCAAGAAGATTGAGGAAAAGGATAAATGAAAGATCAGTGAAGAGGTCAAGAAAATGAACAGAAAGTCAAGATGAATCAAAAACAGGTATGATTTGGCCTGAAATTTATGATGATGCTTGAGAGAACAGATACTGAATTGCTGAATTGATTTCAGGCTGATATTTATCTGAGTTTTGAATCTTTCTTGGTTTCTTGATTTGATTTTTTTTGATTTCTTGATCACTGCTTTAACGGATTTGATCATGCACAGTGTTGATGCAGCCACTTTTCAATAGAAATCTGGCGAGGCACAGCACTGTGATGTTTGAATCTGATCTCCAGATGAAGAGATGAAATCTGATGGAGAAAAATACTCAAATGATGAAATCTCTCTGATGAGTATACTCACTTAACTTTGATTGAGATGTGCTGTTAAGCAAGAGGGCTCTGATACCATGTTAAGTTTTTGAGTTTACTTGAGAAGAGATTATGAATATGAAGAGATTTACAATAATTTGAAATGATACTTTTATTGATAATGCTTGAATGCAGAAATGATACAAAGCTTATGTATTTAAATACAACACAAATGGGCTAAATATCAAGCCCATATAAGTCAGCAATCTCGGACAAATATAAAATGGAAGCATGACCGTTGATCTTTGATCTAAGGTTCAGATGCAATATCAGATTCGCAGTGGATAGATAAGTGTGCTTTCTCTTGTATTCTAATACTGCCGAGACCATTGTTTTCTCTTCGTAATATTTGTACATGTACAAGTCTTGGGTACAGAACTTGCTCAGAATATATATATATATATATATATATATATATATATATATATATATATATATATGCCTAGTTTGTGTGATTTCATTTTTATAAAATGCTAGAAAATTCATTAAAACATAACTCACCTGGAGCCTATTTGCTCTAGGAAGCTGCTGACCGTGTAGCTTTGGTGAGCAAGCAAGTGTTTTTTTGTGTGTTTGGACTGGTATATTATTTATACATATGTGTTTGCTTGCGTGTGAGTGTGTCCAGTTATATACGTGCATATGTATTTATTCAAGCACCATACTTACTTAGTCACAAATAGGCACGCATGGATACAAGCAATTACATGCACACTCATTCACCTATGTACACGTACAAGATCACAACCAGGTACACTTGAGAATACATTGCTCCATCCATAGTTATTTATATGTATGTATTTTGTTGTTGACACTCTTATATTATAATCACATAAGCTTGTACATTAGCGAGAGCCTGTGATTGTGTTAGTGTAAGTATGGACTGTATGTCTATTGTCAGAGCTTCATTCCATATTAAAGTTGCAGCTAGTCTTTGCTTTGCCATATAGATATATTTATATTAAATATAAGTGTAAATGATACTTTAAGTTTCATAGAATCATAAATAGGCAAAGTGAATGTTAGTAGTAGTTGACATTTATATGTAAGACTGAGTATATAATAGAGTGCGTGTGAATAGTTTTGGAATGAATGGGAATGTGTGAATGATGTTGTGCACTTTCATGGGAACACGCAGAGCAATATTTAGGAGCTAGTTAAAATATATTATAATCATATATATATATATATATATATATATATATATATATATATATATATATATATATATATATATATATATATATATATTGCTGGGTTATTAAACTGAACTTGATATGGTTAAATAAGATACAGATGTTTATAGTTATAAAGCTTCATTTTGTAAAACATAAAATTTCGTGAAGTTGCTGATATCAAATAAGTAACAGCCGAACATCACAAAGCATGTACAACGAACCAATTTATAGTTTTTTGAAATCCTAATTCGTGTACTAAGTGAGAATCAAACAGGCACAAATGAATGTTTTTCGATCTTTCACACGTGTCGAACACCGAATGTCTCGGTGAAAGCACCAAATAATTAACGCAAGTTTTCATCAACCATTAATTTGATGGACGACCAAATCAGATTTAAAAGTCAATTAAACATTAGTGTAGTAAACATAATTGCGTTCGGTACAAGGGTATCATAGAAATTAACTGCATAACAGTAGAAATGATGTGATATTTAATGTGGTTCGGTCTGGATGGCATATGTCCATAAATCAATGATCATCTACATACATATTTTTTTACAAGGAAGAACCTTCCTGTACATTATCACCTTCTATTCATAGATCGATAAGGCTTTAGATCTCGAATGTCGATCAATCATATCTCGTATTGGGATTTTCATACGCAATATCTCGTATCAAATGAGATCACGGATGATAAAAATGTATATCGGGTGCACATTACGGATTAAATCTTGTATTTTAAAGTGTAGATCACACAATCTAGGAGTAACATATTACATTAAATATGTGTCCAAAATTTGATGTTTCATGTTTTTCTATATAATTGTTATCTACAAAATAAAATGATAATGGTGACATGCTTGATTTGCATATAAGAGAGTTCCTGAACTAGAAAGAGTACATATTTTAAACTAGTGACAGTTAACTAACTTGGCAATGATCAGACGATATCTATTATTTGAATGTTGATAAAACAAACTATTTTGTTGTGACTTAGCTGAGCAAGAAACAAAATCCAAATTATTTATCCTATACAAATGGTATAAAAAAAAAGGTTTCGTGAGAAAAATCATATAATTTGGGATGATATTTCAAATTGTACTCTTATAAATGCAAAAATGAATACCTCGTATTGGGATTGTCATACGCAATATCTCGTATCGAGTGAGATCACGGATGAGAAAAATGTATATTGGGTGCACATTACGGATTAAATCTTGTATTTTAAAGTGTAGATCAAACTGTTAGAAACGAAGAGGAAAGAAGAAACTAATTATATTTTATAAAATATTTCATATAAATTTTCTTGCTTACAAACAACACAAAATGACCACATATTTATAGTAGTTTACATATCCTTACAAATAGACACGACCCTTTAGATAGACACATCTTCACTCCAATGGACACGACTCTTCACTCAATAGACACGACTCTTCACTCAATATATACGACTTTTTACCTTATTATTAATTTGAGTTTATTCTTTAACAAATTCCTCCCTTAAACTCAAACATTTTCCATCCTTAATTCCAATCATCATCTTACAATTTTCGAGCTGCAGTTTTGGTAGCGGCTTTGTAAATATATCCTCCACTTGATCACGACTTGCAACATGACTCATTCGCACGTTGCCTTCCTTCACATGTTCCCAAATAAAATGAAAGCGAACATCTATATGCTTGCTCCTTTCATGGTGCACTGGATTCTTTGCCAACTCAATTGCTGATTTATTATCGATTCGTATTTCAGTGGCTTCATGCTGCTAGAGTTTTAATTCATATAACAATTTTCTCAACCATACTGCATGGCATACACACAAAGATGCTGCCACATACTCTGCCTCACACGTTGATATGACAAATGTCACTATTGGTTGTTTCTTTGAGAGCCACGTGAAAGCAGTATCTTCCATATAGAAGACATATCTCGATGTGCTTTTTCGATCATCTACATCTTCACACCAATCACTATCAGAGTAACCCACCAGCTTGTATTCATTTGTCTTAGAGTAAAGTAACCCAAGTGACTTTGTTCCTCGTATATATCGAAGAATCCTCTTAACAGCCTTCAGATGTGAATATTTTGGCTCCTCCATGAACTGACTTACTATGCCGACACTATACGCAATGTCTGGCCTTGTGCATGTGAGATACCGTAGATTTCCAATTAAACTTCAGTATTTGTTTGCATCCACTCGACCTCCTTCATCAAATTTAGAGAGTTTCATACCAAGTTCCATCGGCGTTGCTACTGGATTGCACTCTTCCATCTTGTTCTTCTTCAAAATGTCTTTTGCATAAGCCTTTTGTGACACAAATATTCCATTTCTTCCTTGCCTAACTTCAAGACCAAGAAAGTATTTCATTAACCCTAAATCTGTCATTTCAAACTCTCGAGTCATGGCCTCTTTAAATTCTTTTATCATCTCCACATTATTCCCCATGAATATTAGATCATCAACATAAAAAGCAACAAATATCAAGTTGCATTTTTCTTTCATCACGTATAGTGCATGCTCGTAGGGACATTGTACGAACCTGTTGTCCTTGAAATAGGTGTCGATTCGGGTGTTCCACGCACGAGGCGCTTGCTTTAGCCCATATAGCGTCTTCCTTAACTTCAATACTTTACTCTCCTCCCCGGCTTTCATGTACCATGGTGGTTGCTCCACGTATACTTCCTCTTCAAGCACACCATTTAAAAATGTTGATTTTACATCTATTTGATAGATCGACCACTTGAATTGTGCTGCTTGTGATATGAGAAACCTGATTGTTTCCATTCTCGCCACCGGGACAAAGACTTCGTCATAGTCGATCCCTGCCTTTTGTTTGTAGCCCTTCGCAACTAGGCGTGCCTTATACCTTTCTATCTCACCGTGGGCATTCTTATATACCCATTTTACTCCTACGGGTTGATATCCTTCTAGCAAATCCACCAAGTCCCAAGTTTCATTTCTACCGATAGCCTTCAACTCTTCATCCATCGCAGCTTTCCATTTATTATCTCTCACTGCCTCTTCAAAAGTAATATTCTCAACATTTTCCAAGAGACATATCAAGTGTACATCATCTGTTAACTTGTATAGGTCTTGCAAACTTCGCATCTTTGGTTGCCTTGGCTCTTCTTCATCATCAGATATTTGAGGTGTTATTGGTGTGTGTATCGATGTAGTAGTTAATGATTCTCCTTTTTCTTCCTTCTGCGTCACTTCCATTTGGTTGTTCCAATCCCACGCGCTTTCTTCATTCACCTGCACATCTCGGCTCACAACCACCTTTTTTCAATTGGGTTGAATAACTTGAAAGCTTTTGTCTTTTCATCATATCCAAGAATACATACTTCTTGCTCTTATCATCTAATTTGGTTCTTCTTTGATCTGGTATACGCACATATGCCAAACTACCGAATACTTTTAAGTGTAAAACAGTTGGTTTTTGTCCGCTCCAAGCTTCCTGTGGTGTTTGATCTGCCAATATCGCATGTGGACACCGATTTTGCTCATACACTGCACATTGTACTTCTTCTGCCCAAAATTCTTTCGGCATGCCTTTGCTTCTCAACATTGATCGAACCATGTCAAGAATAGTTCGGTTTTTTCTTTCAACCACACTGTTTTGTTGATGTGAGTATGGTGCGGTTAAAAATCTTTTGATCCCTTGTTCCTCGTAATAGCTTGTGAATGTTGTTGACATGTACTCTCCACCTATATCTGATCGTAAGGCCTTGATATAAAGACCGGTCGTCTTCTCTACTAATACTTTAAATTTTTTGAACATTCCAAGTGCCTCGGATTTTTCTTTCAAAAAATAAACCCAAGTCTTTCTTGTGTAATCATCAATGAAAGTGATAAAATACCTCTCCTCGCTAAATGACTTAGGTGTGATCGGGCCACATATGTCGGTGCGTATCAACTCTAGAGACCTCCTTGCATGATAATCAACCTTCTTTTGAAAAGAATTTCTTGTTTGCTTGCCGAGCACACATCCCTCGCAAAATTTTTTTGTGTAATCCATGTCTGGTAAACCGTAAACCATATCCTTCTTTGCTAACTCTTTCAAACCATCATAATGTAAGTGTCTGAACCGTAAGTGCCACAGTGAGGCTTTATCCTCCACGTTGACTTGCAAACACCTTTCTCACACTTTTTCCAAATTGAGTTTGAACATTCGATTCTTGGCCATCTCTAAATTTGCAAGTAAATAGCCATTTTTGTCCTTCAAATGTAACATTCGATCTTTCATGAAAACTGAATACCCCTTCTCCAATAGTTTCTCCATGCTAAGGATGTTGCTCTTCAGTTCAGGCACGTAATAGACGTCTTCAATCGACCCTTCTTTACCATCCTTTTGAGAAAAATATATTTTGCCTTGGCCTTTGACTTGAACTTTTGACGCATCTCCAAATGACACATGTCCATCCTTTACCTTTTGCATCTCCACGAAAATGTGTTTTTGTCCGCACATATGATTACTAGCACCGGTGTCGAGATACCACACTATCGCTGTCAGAAGCATTGTCCTTGTAGGCCATCAAGAGAACACCATCGTCTATTGTTTCTTCTTCCGCAACCAGATTCGCGTTTTCTTCCACCTTTTTCTTGGAATAGCAGTCTTTTGCATAATGTCCATATTTGCCACAGTTGTAGCACTCAACATTTGGATGATTTGACCGGCCACCTCTTCCACGACCAAGTCCTCGACCACGCCAATTTTTTTGTCTCGGCTGGCCTTTTTCTTTAGGATTGTTTCCAAATCCACGGCCTCCACTACGGCCAAAACCACGACCTCCACGGCCGCGCCCCCTTCCTCGATTTTGTTGTGCATATATCGTCTTGTCTTCCTTAATACTTGCCTTAGCTTGTAAAGCCTCTTCGAGTAGCTCTTGTTTCTTTTTCATCCTCCGTTGTTCATGTGCTTCAAGAGAACCTGCAAGATCATCGATGGTCATTTCTGCCAAATTCTTCAACTCCTCAATTGCGCATACGATGTTCTCGAAATCGTCGGTCAATGATCGCAAAATCTTCTCCACAACCCTTGCATCGGTTAGGTTTTCTCCATTGCGTTTGAGTTGATTAACCACTGTTTGGACACGTGTGATGTAGTCGGATATTCCTTTCGATTCCTTCATTTTCATCGCTTCTAATTCGCCTCGAAGAGTTTGAAGCAGCACTTGTTTAACTCAGTCACCTCCCTTATAGACCTTTTGTAAAATGTCTCATGCTTCCTTCGAATTTGCTGCATTGGTAATTTTCTCAAATCCCGACTCATCCACTGCATGGAGAGGTAGAGAGCGGCCTTGTCTTTCATACGCATTTCTTTTAATGTCTTTAACTGCATCGCAGTCAAGTTCATAGTATTTTTTGTTTCTGTGTAGCTATTTTCGACTACTTCCCATGCATCTTGTGCACCTAGCAACGCACGCATCTGAATGCTCCAATTGTCATAATTCAACTTGGTTAGTCGTGGAATCGGTATTTGCCCCAACGATAAACTCCCGAAATTTTCCATAGCTCTGATACCAATTTGTTAGAAACGAAGAGGAGACAAGAAAATAATTATATTTCATAAAATATTTCAAATAAATTTTCTTGCTTACAAAAGGCATAAAATGACCACATATTTATAGTGGTTTACATACCCTTACAAATAGACACGACCCTTTAGATAGGCACCTCTTCACTCCAATGGACATGACTCTTCACTCAATAGACACGACTCTTCACTCAATAGACATGACTTTTCACCTTATTATTAATTTAAGTTTATTCTTTAACACAAACAATGTAGGAGTAACATATTACATTAAATATGTGTCCAAAATTTGAGGTTTCATGTTTTTCTATATTATTGTTATCTACAAAATAAAATGATAATTGTGACATGTTTGATTTGCATATAAGAGAGTTTTTGAATTAGAAAGAGTACATATTTTAAACTACTGACAGTTAACTAACTTGGCAATGATCAGACACTATCTATTATTTGAATGTTTATAAAACAAACTATTTTGTTGTGACTTAGCTCAGCAAGAAACAAAATCCAAATTATTTATCATGTACAAATGGTATAAAAAATAATATTTCATGAGAAAAATCATATGATTTGGTTTGATAATTTGGAATGAGATTTCAAATTGTACTCTCATAAATGCAAAAATGAAATATCAGACAAGATTCAAGAGTTTGAAACAGTGCAAGTGAGATTACATTCATGATTTTTGATCTACTAGTCACAAAGGCTTGTGCGTGTTTATAAAATATATTTTTTAGTTTGCTCTATTCTTTTTTTTTTGTTGAACTGAATTTCGCTTAGCTTCGTCATATATGTTTCTTTGGTCTGTTACTCCCTGTTTTGCTATTGATTTCATTCACAAGCCTCGCTATTCGCTCTGCTCATATGTGTGAAAGTATATAGGTGCTAGCAGCCTATATAAGTTTTAATATTATACTAAAATTTTAACAAGCATAATATTATACTAAAGTTTTAATATTATATAAAATTAAAATAAATAAACATAGACACTTGTATACATATATACGTGTGTCTGCGTCTATGTATATTTATTTTGTATGAGCAGGTGTTTTAGTTTAAGCATGTGAGAGAATAGCAAGAGGGTGACTGGCACATGTGAGATTATTTTTTGTAATTTGGTGAGTTTTTGCCAACAGAAACGGTAAAATAAGGTGGAACTGATAAAGTAATTTGCTTTAAGGCCTATATACTGATAGTATCCTCACCGCTGTTCAATCAAATAAAATGGGTAGAGTACTTGTTTAAAAATGAAATTCATTTAAAGTAATTTGTTTATCAAATAAGTACTTGTTTAAAAATTAGTAAAATAATATGGAACTGATAAAGTAATTTGTTTGAAGTAATTTGCCTTCTTTTTCTAACTCTCTGATTATAGTTTGATATTGTTTGACTTTCATTCACCTCTCATATTTACCGTAACTCTGTATAGTCAGTTGTGATTCATATGATTAAATATAAGAAAGATGTATGCAGCATTATATACTGTTGTACAACAGTGCTATTTATATCACAGGTTAAATGTATTCGATCAAATATACATTAGAGATTAGGATTGAAGGAATGGGTGGGTTAGGCTGTATGATAGAGTGGCTTCTAATTCCCATATCAGTTTGTTTCAGAAAATTATGTACATTCCTAATTCCTATATCACCAGTGTTAACTGTTTTTTGTTTGCTTACAGGCACACCGCGGTAGTAACAGTTTGCAAATTCATGATCTGCAAAATCAGGATATTCCCGAAAACTTGATTTAAAAGAAAGTGCAAGTTATGGAGTTGACAGAAGTATGTAGTTGTAGAAGGAACCATAGCCAAGCACTGATCTTAATTCTTTGGTACACTTTATAAAGCTTGGACCCGATGCGTGGAAGGTATGTGTGAATGTAGCGGTAGAATCAGAAGCTTTTTGGGTTAGACTAAATTCAGGGATGTCCACTATTAAAGAGGCTGTTGGATCACCCGTCGCATGGCCCAAAGATTTCATCTCCTTGACTTAGTATGTACGTGCATTTTGGTTTTATGGGTTATGTGTTAGTACTTGGAATTTGATATGTATTTTGTAACTAGTTATTATGTATTTTGTAACCAGTTGTTATGTGTTAGACCTTTGTGAATGTAAAAACTTATCTACTCCTTTCGGAATGTGTTGGAACTTTATAAATGTAGCTTTCTAGTATGTGTGATTTTTTGTTGTTTTATGATAATATTTATTAATTATTAAATATTGCTATAGGTGCATTGTATGGAAGCTGCAGCTAATTATTTATTTTATTTTGCATTTGTTTTACAACGGGCCAAAATAGTTGCAACAGATAAAAGGACGACGGGCTATGGATTTTGTAGCTAAGACCAATTACAACGGGCTATGGAAGTTGTAGCTGAGACCTATTACAATGGGCGGTAAATGTTGTAGTTGAGACCTATTACAACGGGCTGGGTCAGTTGTATTATGCTCTACTACAGCAGTTCGTGCTAGTTGCAATATCATGTTTTTCAAGAAATACACACACACACACACAACGGCTTATGACCGTTATAAAATCTTCTGAATCTATTACAACACCGCATAATAAGATGGGCTCTGGCCTATTGTGAAACTCCTATTACAACGGATTTTGCACGTTGTAAAAATGTTATTTTATTATAATGAAGGGGTAGGCCGATACCGAGTGAAAGAGGTGCAAATGTTTTGTAGCTTCGGTATATTTTATCTTGAGGTGTACTGTACGAAAGGTAGACCCTTACCTTGTCATTAATGGAATTCATTCTCCAATACATGCCTTTACGGACTTAGTTGTATACTTATTATGCTGGAATTTAATTAATGTAACAATTTCGGTTATGATTCAATATTTACTTTAAACCCTAGACATTTGTATTATATCATTGGATTTTCTATAAAAATGTTATGGTTATTGCAAGGTAAAAACTCGTCCCTGTTTATATCCGGCGTGGTCTTATGAGCTACTTTTATTTTCAAAGGTTTTTATAACATTAATAATCCATATAATTGTGTTTCTCATGCTGGTTTTACTAGACTGATCCGAGCATTATTTTCTTATAATGTTCGGGTTAGACCGAGCATGTCTAGATTTAGTTTTGGATGCTTTGGAGCTTCAAGAGACGGACTGGATGCCCAAAATGTATCTCTCGTATATTACATTTTATTGCCGCTACATTGTTTTGTTGTATTTTTTAACATTTGTAAGGACACGCTGTTATAACTATACAGCCTGCTTTTAGGGTAGTTTGCTATGATTGTGTGTATGAAACTTTTTCTTGTGTACATATCACTTTATATTATAGATTATTCATTAAGTTGTGAGATTATGTTCTTTCTTCCCTTTTTTTTCCCCAACGAAATGTCTTTCCGACACTCGAAAGCTCGGCATGTGAATACCGTTGCTGTATTAATGTCCACTCTCGAAGGTCGAAAAGGCGGGATGTTACAGCGTGGTATCAGAGCTAAAGGTGTAACAACCTGATTTCAAGTAATAATTAATTAAAGCTAATAATTGTATTTTAAGTAATTAAATTGGAATTTGGAGTTTTATTTGATGAATTGATTTTGAAATTATTTAACAAAAGGGTTTAAATCGTGAAAATATGAAGTTTAAAATTTAAAATAAGTTAAAATGTGGAAAATGTTTTATAAAAATAAAGTATTTTACAATATTAATTTGGGGATAAGTAATTTTAAACAGAAATTGAGTTTTGTATAGAAAAAAAGAAAAATATATTTATATTTACCAACTTTTACACTTGTTTGGCCCCAAAAATTAAACCCTCAAGCCCAACTCGTTAAACTCAAAATATCCCAAATTAAACTTTCTCTAGGATTCTTCTTCTTTCATTAAAATTAATTACGTATACTTCTCCACTTGAATTTATTCTTACTTTGTAAGGCAAATTCTAGTAAACCTAATAGTTTTAGCCCAAACCTAACATCTGGAGTTTTCTCTTTACATTATTTAATCACGCACCTGTACCCTCTGCTAAGGTCGTCTTCTCTGGGAAAGTAAAAACACAGACTCTCCTTATTTCAAAATAATTTAAGAACAAATTGTTAAAATTAAAATTCGAATGTGTTTCCCTATATCCCTATGCATCTATAGTGAAAAGCCCTCAAGTCGCGTTGCTTAATTGTAGTTATACGCATGTGCAAACGATTGAAGGCTGAAGGGAAAAGGAAGTTATCGTGAATCAATGGTGAGTTTTCACTCATAAACCTGTGCCTATTCATATAAATTTTATTCTATATATGTTATTTGTGAGTGTGATTTCATGTCAGTGTGTGTGCATGATTCAAGGTGGTGCTACTGTTCTAGTATGTGCGTGTGAATTACACTGTGTATGTTGGTGTATGTGAGTGTGTTCCAGTATTAGTGTGTGTTAGTTGCAATGTGAATTGAGTATTGTGTGTGTAATAGTGTTAAATGTTTGTTGTATATCATGTTAGAAATCTGCTATTAGAAACTGCAATCGTTTCATTTACCTTTAACGTTATGCAGTTTCTAATCTTATGTGACCCTATTAATTAGGTTATAAATAGAAAGTTTCATTTACCTTTAACATTATGTAGTTTCTAATCTTAATGTGACCCAATTAATTAAGTCATAAATAGACCGTTCTATAATTAGAACATTAGGTCTGTGATTAATCTTAAGCGTTGAATTGGTATATGATGGACGTACCAGATTTAGAATTAAATGTTATATAAAGGATTGGGTCCTCTCTCTCCCAGAAAACAGATGTATTCTTCTCCATCAAGAAACACATAAAGAAATAGGGTTAGAGAGAGAAACTGAATTCTGAGAAGAAGAGTAATTATTAGAAGTCAGAAGAAGAAGATGACAGCTATTACATCTTCCGCTGTTAATCAAGGTACGTCATCTTAAACAATAAATCATATTAAGTTTTATTTGTGAAATATTCGGTATTGGTGATCCTTGGGCTATTACTTGAATTGTTCATCATTAATCTGAAAGATCGTACAGTAAAGAATTTCTGACATTTGGTATCAGAGCCACCAATCAATAACTGAATATTTCCTATTATTGCAATTGATCTGTTCTATGCTTTACTCATGATGTTTAATCAAGTATGTGTTATAAGTCATTTATGCACATGAGATTTATGATTTTGTTAATCACCAAAGTGGTCAAAATCAGAATAATCATTTAGTGCATAAGTGACATAATGATTATTGATAGAAATTGCCAGTTATAATAATACCAATTAAAAACTGGCGTCACTAATGATAGAACCTGAGAACTTACCCGAAGGAAAGTCTTGTTCTATAACTAGTTGACATGATGAGGTTTAATAGATATCTTGATTAAATAAATATTGATCATCCAAAGATGTCAGTTCTATTTAATTGAATATATTTATTACTTACTTATGTTTTGGTATTTAATTATGTTAAGTATAAGATAGTATCTACCCAAAGGAGTGCTATATTATACTATTATGTACATATCTGAATCGTGTTAGCTATGAACTTATAGTTATTTTAATTTTTTTAATTTAATTTGCAGTAGTTCCCATGAATACACATGCTTCATCTGTTACATTGTTCACTGGTGTTAATTTTTCTGAATAGAGAGAACAAGTCCATTTCCATTTAGGTGTTCAGGATCTTGACGGCACTCCTTGAGGATAAACCTGTTGCTCTTACAACAGCTAGTAATGAGACAGAAATATCACACCATAAAGCATAGGAACGCAGTAACAGATTGATCCTTATGTTTATTAAGATGACTGTTGCTAACAACATCAAGTCAACAATTCCGCAAACAGAAAGTGCTAAGGAATATATGTAGTTTGCGGAAGAGCGTTTTCGTTCAGTTGATAAGTCACTCGCTGGTACTCTTATGGCAGAACTCGCGACCATGAAGTTTGATGGGTCGCAAACTATGCAAGAGCACATTATAGAGATGACTAATCTTGCAGCAAGGTTAAACTCCCTTGGACTTACAGTAGAGGATTATTTTCTTGTCCAGTTTATCCCGAACTCGCTACCTTCTGAATATGGACCTTTTCAAATTAACTATAACACTATAAAGAGTAAGTGGAATTTTAATGAATTGGCCAGTAGACTTGTTCAGGAAGAAGGACGTTTGAAAAATCAAGTGAATCACTCAGTAAGTTTTGTGAGTAATAAAGCTGGTAAAGAAAAGAATGGAAAATCAAGTCATTTCAAGAAGAAAAAGGCACCTGCTTAGAATGGGTAGGATAAGGAAAAGAAGGAACTAAAGGATGTTCAATATCATTTCTGTAAAAGGAAAGGTCATTATCAAAATGACTGTCTGAAAAGGATAGCTTGGTTCGAAAAGAAAGGTAATCATCTATCTTTCGTATGTTTTGAATCAAATTTAGTTGAAGTTCCTATTAATACATGGTGGCTTGATACTGGTGCTACAACTCATGTCTCCAATACTATGCAGGGATTTCTTATGATCCGAACCATAAATCCAAATGAAGATCGTTTTCTCTTTATGGGAAACGGAATGAAATCCACAATAGAAGGCATTGGGACTTATCATCTAATTCTAGAAAGTGGGTATGTATTAGACTTATATAGTACCTTTTATGTACCTTCATTATCTAGAAACCTTATTTCCGTAAGTAAGTTAGATATTTTGGTTTTAGATGTACGTTTGGATCTGTTTGTTTTGATTTATATAAGAATACTGATAATGTTGGTTCTGGTATTCTAATTGATGGTTTATATAAATTGAAACTGAATGACACTTATGTGAATTCCTTGCTGAATGTAATAAATAATGTTGGATGCAAACGTAGCATGTTGAATGAAAATTCGGCTTTCTTATGGCATAAAAGACTAGGTCACATATCCAAAGAAAGAATGATGAGATTAGTAAGTAATGAAATTTTGTCAAATTTGAACTTTAGTGATCTAGAATTATGTGTGGATTGTATTAAAGGAAAACAAACCAAACATAATAAGGAAGGAGCCACTAGAAGCAGCCAGCTTCTTGAAATAATACACACTGATATTTGCAGACCTATGGACACTCCAGCCTTTAATGGAGAAAAGTATTTCATCACTTTTATTGATGATTTTTCCCGCTATGGTTATGTCTATTTGCTTCATGAAAAATCTCAATCTGTGAATGTCCTTGAGACGTTTGTAAAGGAAGTTGAGAGGCAATTAGATAAAAAGGTGAAAAATCATAAGGTCTGATAGGGGTGGTGAATATTATGGCAAATATAATGAGTCAGGCCAGTGTCCAGGTCTATTTGTAAAATTCCTCGAAAGTCATGGCATATGTGCGCAATACACAATGCCAGGTACACCATAGAAAAATGGTATAGCAGAAAGGCGCAATAGGACGTTAATAGATATGATTAGGAGTATGATGTCAGATTCTACACTACCTAAGAATTTGTGGTCGTATGCTCTCAAAACCGCTAATTATTTGTCGAATAGGGTTCCTAGTAAAGCTGTTCAAAAGACTCCTTTTGAATTATGGACTAACAGGAAACCTAGCTTAAGACACCTGCATGTTTGGGGTTGTCCAGCGGAAGCGAGAATTTATAATCCATATGAAAAGAAATTAGATTCTCGAACGATTAGTGGGTATTTTTTAGGTTACCCTGAAAAATCTAAAGGATATGTGTTTTACTGTACTAATCATAGTCCAAGAATTGTAGAAACTGGTAATGCAAGATTCATTGAGATTGGTGAAGTCGGTGGGAGTACTAGAAGAGAAATAGTGGAAATAAAGGAAACAAGGGTAAATGTTACATTGCCCAGAATAGTTCCTCCATCTACTATTACTCCAAATGTTGTTCCAGCTGTTGGAGAACAGCATGATGATGAACAACATATAAATGAAGAAGTACTTCCTAAAGGAAATGACTTACATAATGCTGATATGCATGAACCACAACAAGTAGCATTAAGAAGATCTCAAAGAGATCGTAGGTTAGCTATTTCTAATGATTATATGGTTTATATGCAAGAATCAAATTATGATATAGGAATCAATAAGGATCCAGTTTCGTTTTCACATGCTGTAGAAAGTAAAGAGTCAAATGAATGGTTAATGCCATGAAAGAAGAACTAAAATCCATGCAACAGAATGAAGTTTGGGATCTCGTTGAGTTACCACATGGCTGTAAAAGAGTCGGATGCAAATGGGTTTTTAAAACCAAACACGACTCTAGTGGTAATATCGAACGATATAAAGCTAGACTTGTTGCTAAGGGTTACACTCAGAAAGATGGTGTTGATTACAAGGAGACATTTTCTCTTGTTTTGAAAAAGGACTCACTAAGAATAATAATGGCATTAGTAGCACATTATGATTTGGAATTGCATCAAATGGATGTGAAAACAGCCTTTCTGAATGGAGATCTTGATGAGGATGTTTATATGGATCAACTTGAGGGTTTTTATGTAAAAGGTAAAGAACAATTGGTGTGTAAACTTAAGAAGTCAATATATGGGCTTAAACAAGCATCCCGGCAATGGTATATTAAGTTCAATACCATTATTACATCTTTTGGTTTTAAGGAAAATACAGTTGATCACTGTTTATACCAAATGATCAGTGGGAGCAAGTTTATTTATCTAGTCCTTTATATTGATGACATCTTGCTTGCTGCAAATAATTTAAGCATATTGCATGAGACTAAGGAATTTCTCTCAACGAACTTTGAAATGAAAGATATGGGAGAGGCATCCTATGTGATTGGAATAGAAATATTTCGTGATCGATCACAAGGAATATTTGGAGTGTCTCAGAAAGGATATATCGAAAGGATTCTAGAGAGATTTGGAATAAGTAAGTGTTCACCTGGGAAAGTTCCTGTACAGAAAGGTGATAAATTCAATCTCATGCAATGTCCTAAGAATGATGTTGAACGAAAGGAAATGGAATCAATTCCATATGCATCTGTAGTTGGTAGCCTAATGTATGCTCAAACCTGTACTAGACCGGATATCAGTTTTGCGGTCGGTATATTAGGGAGGTATCAAAGTAATCCAGGAAGGGAACATTGGCAAGCTGGAAAGAAAGTGTTGAGGTACTTACAAGGCACGAAAGATTACATGCTCATGTATAGTAGATCCAATGAATTGGAGGTGATTGGATATAGCGATTCAGATTTTGCTGGATGCATCGATACTAGAAAATCGACTTTTGGTTACCTGTTTATGTTTGCTCAAGGAGCCATATCATGGAAAAGTGCAAAACAAACTATCGTTGCTTCATCTACTATGGAGGCAGAATTTATGGCATGTTATGAAGCCACAATTCATGCATTATGGTTGCGGAACTTTATTTCAGGACTTGCGGTTGTCGACACCATTAGCAAGCCGCTGAAAATTTATTGTGATAACTCTGCAGCAGTGTTTTTCTCAAAAAACGACAAGTACTCTAAAGGTGCCAAACATATGGAACTGAAGTATCTTGTTGTGAAAGATGAGGTTCAGAAACAAAGAGTGTCAATCATGCACATCAGGACAGAACTTATGATTGCAGACCCTTTGACGAAAAGGTTACAGCCAAGACAATTTAAGGAACATGTTCAAAGAATGGGTCTTGGTTGTATTAATAATAATTGATGTGTGACATTCTAAGCTCCTTTGTGTGTTTCTGATATACAATTATGTGTCTCTTGTTTTAATATGGTATTACGTACTTTATGTAATTTTAAACAAGAAAGAGTCTTATAAAGATATTATGTTTAATCATTATGATATAAGACATTATGTGGACCATTATGCTGTTATATATAAATTATGAGTATAAAATGATGGATTGTTGGTATTGTAGTATATGGAAGGGAATGCATTGAATTAATAATGCACAACCGCCATAACTCTCAGCAATTTATCATAGTATGATTTTCAACACTTGATATTATGAATAATCGGGTCAAGTGGGAGAATGTTAGAAATCTGCTATTAGAAACTGCAATCGTTTCATTTACCTTTAACGTTATGCAGTTTCTAATCTTATGTGACCCTATTAATTAGGTCATAAATAGAACGTTTCATTTACCTTTAACGTTATGCAGTTTCTAATCTTAATGTGACCCGATTAATTAAGTCATAAATAGACCGTTCTATAATTATAATATTAGGTCTGTGATTAATCTTAAGCGTTGAATTGGTATATGATGGACGTACCAGATTTAGAGTTAAATGTTATATAAAGGATTGGGTCCACTCTCTCCCGGAAAACAGATGTATTCTTCTCCATCAAGAAACACATAAAGAAACAGGGTTAGGGAGAGAAACCGAATTCTGAGAAGAAGAGTAATTATTAGAAGTCAGAAGAAGAAGATGACAGTCATTACATCATCCGCTGTTAATCAAGGTACGTCATCTTAAACAATAAATCATATTAAGTTTTGTTTGTGAAATATTCGGTATTGGTAATCCTTGGGCTATTACTTGAATTGTTCATCATTAATCTAAAAGATCGTACAGTAAAGAAATTCTGACATATCAGTCTCTCTATATATATATATAGAGAGAGAGTGTATGTGTTTTCGTGGGTTAATGGGTCTGCATATCTAATTATCTTTCTTTGCTGTTGTTGTTTAGAGGATGAGGGTCTGCATATTTTAAGTTTTTATTTATTGTTTTGTATTTGGCGTACGTGGTGTAGGACTTGTAACTTTGAATATATATTTGCATCCGTGAGAGCGTGTGTGTGTCCAGTTTCACGTGCAGTGTATTTTTGTAGGTGTATGTATGTCTGTAAATTTTGTGAATGCATTAATATATAAATATGGGTTGCTGTGTTCTATTAAATTAGTGTCTGTGTATTTATATTTTTTACCTTGCTGCTATTCTTTACATTGATTTGGGTTCTATTTTGCCATATGTGGATATGTATGTATGCAACCAGGTTATTTCTTTTTGGCATGCGTGATTGGGTGTTCATCCAAGTATGCGTGTGTTTGTATAGTTATGTTTGTATTCATGGGCATTTACAGCTGTTACTTTAATTTCTTTTGTATAACATGTTGCTGAGGTATTATATCTTCGCATTCATTCATTCATTCAGCTGACTTTGGCCTTGAAAGTAATTATTACAAATGTGTGTCCTAGAAATTAATTGGACTGCAAAGTTTGTCCTTCTAGTGAAATGCCCCTTTTAACAAACATGCAACACAAAAACTTCAATTAAACAAACAAACTTCTTCAAAATTAGAATTTGATGAAGTAATTTGGTTTAGAGATAGATTACCTGAAATATATAGACTCTAATTTGTTAATTACAGCAAGAAATTGAGTAAAATGGGAGATTTTGGCTTTGTTTTGAAAGAGGGAATGGGTTTTGTTTCTTTTTCTTAGTTTCTGGAAGAAGGTGTTTTGTGTACGTACAGGAAATGAGAGAAATATTTTCTCTTTTCCGATTAAGTGCTAAATGGGCTAAGCCCAAAACTAATTAACTTAGCCTAAAAAGAAATTAACACACAAATTCTATTATACACTAATATACACAAGTTATAACAAAATATATGAATTGTTTTCACTCTTATGAAATCACACAACACATTTTTATGTTCTAAAAATTATTTTGCACCAAAATAAAAGATAATTTAATAGTAAAAAATTATTTTTACTATTAAAATCTCTTATTTTAATTTAAATGCACAAATTACACAATAATTACATAAAACTTCATTTTTAACTTCAAAAATTACATAAAGTCTATTTTCTTGTGTAATTAAATAAACAAAACATATTTTCATCATTTTTACAACCAAAACTTATTTTTAACCCAAATTTCTCATTTTTATTTATAATAAACCACATATTAAATCAAATGCTCCTTTTAAAAATTAATGAAAGAGACATTTGTTAATAATTATCAAAATTATTGCATTTCTCAAACTTAAAGCCATGTTTTGCTCATTTTATTACAAACAATCAAAAATAAAGTGTCAAAACTTTATTTAAACATTTTTAACTCATTGTTTATTCAAAATAAACAATTAAATCTCCAATTTATTTAATTTCACAATATTAAATTATAACCACCGTTATAATTTAATATTTACAGGTAATCACTAAAACCGGGGTTGTTACATTAATATTAACTTTGTCTATAAAACTATCAAACTGGATAAAAATAAAACCCCACATTTAGATACAGATATTTCATATGCCCAGTTTTATACTTTTAGACTATACTTAAATTAATAAGAGATCGGTGATAGTTTTTGACCCTTATAAATAATTTAACGCACTTAATGAATCTTAAAGGTATTAGTTGCAATATAAACAAATAGGAATTGTATATTAAGACAAATAAGAAAATATATGTTTTTGATTCATCGATTATGGCCTAGTTTGGTTAGTGGCCTTGTTTTATAAATATAGATCTTGATAATTTGGAGTTTGGTATTGAAATTGATGTGAATGAAAACTAAAAATTATATTTGAATAAATATTATAGTAAGATGATTAAGAAAGAGGAAGGAAAAAATGTATAAAGTAAAGAAGATAATACCATGATTATAACTAGGGTGAGTTAGGTATGGTGTAACATGGAAAAGTTGTATGATTTAGTAGATCTTATGTTGTTCTTAGCGATTTTGGAGATTTATGCAAATATATGAAAAGCAGGGGCTAAACTGTAAAAAGACACGCAGATTTATAGTGGTTCAGCCAGAATGTGCCTACGTCCACTTTATATGTTATTTCTCTTTTCTTGTTTTGATTACAAGTACAAAGCTTTGGTACAAGTAAAAGAAAGTCGTTTGAAAGTCCTATCCATGCTTGGGCTCTCAAACTTCTTCCCCCATTGTTGTACCCCTGCCCCTCTATTTATAGAGTGAGGCTGGGGGTAGGGGTCTTGGAGGTATATAGCAGCTGGTGGGCCTGGGCTGACGTAATCTGGCCTGGTGGAGCTGGTCCGGTATACTCTGGTTCGGCATTGAGGTGGTTTGCGTGTTGGTTCGGTGGAAGGAGGTGGATGCCGAATGGAGTTTAGGCAAGCCTGGATGGATGAATCAAGCTTCTTGGTCTCGAGATCTTCTGGGTGAGAACACGCCCAACATTTGCCCCCCAAAGTGGGGCATATGCCGGCATGTGTCGCGCTTTGTTTTAAAACTAATGACGTTAGCTTGGATGCTTTCGCCGAATCAGCCGGTTCGGTCGTCTATGGTTGCCTATAAGTAAGGGCCTAGGGCCTCCGTTGCCTTCTACCGAACGAAACAGCCGAGCCAAGTCAGTCACATAGCCGAATCATATTTTAACCTACTGCCGAACCACTTTAGCTTGCCGAATCAGGTACTCAATTTCCCTTCGCCGAATGGCTTTGCATTTGTGTTCACCGAATGAAGTGTGTGTGTCGTTCGTACCGAATGAATTTTAGTTGAGAATGCCGAATGAGTTCCTTGAGACGAGACTGCCGAATAGGCTTTGTGAGATGAGAATGCCGAATGGGCTTTTTGAGATGAGAATGCCGAATGAACGTGTATTCTGGGTGCTTTTAAGCGAACGAATCCTTAGCTTATTATGTTTCGATTATGACTCTTGTTCTAACAATATGCCTTTTTGGTGTTTACAGATAAATGTCTCGAAAAGCAGAAACTCGATCAGATAAAAAGAAGTTCCAGGGTGAAGGAGAATCTTCCGCAGTGCCCCCTGCTCAGCCAGGACCGGAACGTCACGGACCTGTCCCGAGATCACTAGTGGACGGGTACGGCCCTCAGGAGCTTCTGAACTCCCCGCCCGATTGCTTTCCCAGCTCCCTTAAGGAAGAGCAGCTTGACGTCATCTCCCGTTCTTTTGGAATTGATAGGGAGCGCATGCTGTTGCCAGGGAGAGAAGTTATGCCATATGACCCTCCCGAAGGGTACTTTGCCTACAGCAGATACCACTGTATGTGTGGTGCCATCCTGCCTCTTAATGCTTGGGTACTCAGCTTTCTTACATATCTAAAGGTGGCCCCATTCTAGCTTCAACCCAACTCTTATACTATACTGGTGAGCCTCTTCATCATCTTTCAGAGGAAGCATGAGCGTGCTCCTTCCAACCGGGAGACCCGGTACTTATATAATCTGAGGGGCTATAAGAAGGGGTTCCCATACATCAGCTTGGAGTCAGCTGTAACCTTCAAGCCGGTCTTGGATCTATATTCTAAGTACAACATGTTCAAGAAGGAGTGGTTCTTCGTCAAGGACGACTCTGTTTCTATTCGACGTTTCACCTCCGGATGTAAGTCGATGCTTTAATTATATTTTCCATTCTGGTTGCGATGCTTCTTCTCATACGTTTTCATTTTTTGCTAGCGACAGGTGGCTTTGCGGTCGTGGAGACTGATCGCCTGGTTCAGATGGCGGCTGAGATAGAAGCTATCCCTGGGAGAGATAGATCAGCTGCTTACCTGATCAGAAATGCGACCCTTCTAGAGTATAATTTGATCCTTCCACAGCAGTCAGTAGTCAAGCAGAGGGAAACGGCGGAGGAGAGGGCGGCTGCTCAAGCTAAGGGAGGTGTCACAGTAGAGAGTGGCAAGAGGAAACCTTTCTTAAAATCACCAGTGGTCGGAGGTAAGAAGCTTAAGAAGTCGGATGGTCCTTCCCCCAGCAATTGTCCACTTACTCCAGGGAAGGAGGATGTGGAGGAGGAGAGAGGTGAGGGTGAAGACGACCGGGAAGGTGGCGACGGTGGCAATGGCATCGGGGCCTTGCTTCCTGGGCAAGCAGGCGAAATTCAGGAGTGGACGGATGATGCATTCCACCAAGCTTTCGAGGGGCTAGACGGAGAAACGGCTTTGGTAGAGAAATCCGAGAGAGCTGACAAGGCCGGGACTGGTGCAAGCGAGTCTTCCCAGACTATTCCAGCCAAGGTGGCTCCGACGACTCAAGGTGAACTCTTGACTCCTGCAGGCTCCATTTATGATAGGGACTTAGGAATATTTTATGATCTGCTCCCGTCCTGGAATGAAATCCAGGACTCATTGCAGTATCCTACTCCTCCCCAGGGTTTGTATAACAGATGTGTTTCCTTTCTTCTTTTAACTTTTAATTTACCGCGTTTCTCGAATTATGGATCATTGTAAGCTTGTGACACTTGTTTTTCATATCAGGAGCAGGTAAAATGGCCAAGGCCTCAGATCTTCGGCACAGGCTTGAACAATACAAGCTTTCCAAAGCTTCCGCCAAGCCGAAGCCTTCGACCCACCATTCCGGGGATGTAGTCGGCTACCGTCCTCTTCTCGGGGTTATTGAAGAGGGTATTCAAAAGAGAAAGAGGAGTCATCCCTTATCCGAACCTTCACTTGGTCCTCAGCCCCCAGTTCAGCCTCTTCATGACATCACGGAGGAGGATACTGAGTTCGCACTTTCTCTGCACCCGTCTGAAAACCCTACTGTTACTCAGATTGATCGTCCTGGCTTGGCTCGTAATCCATTTGCGGGTCATCCTGATTTGGATCCAAGTTCCCATGATATTACCTTTGACGAGGTTACCGGTGAGCACCTTCTTCCCCGCAATCCCATGGTACGGGTGCTTGATGAGGCCAAGTCCTTAGATCTCGATTTACTTACTACTCGGATAGTTACCATGGGAGAGGAGGCCAAGGCTAACATTGATCGGGTGGCGGAGGAGACTAGGAAGCTGATGGGGCATCATGCCCGGCTGGTTAAGGCTGGAGAGGAGATTGGGAGTGCCAACATCCGACTACGATTGATGGTTTCAGACCAGGCCAAACAACTTGCTGATCAGGCCATTCAGATTTCTCAGCATGAGGCTGCCTCTGGGCGGTTGAGGAAGACTATGGAGGAGGCTAGTAAGGCAGAATTGCGGAAGATGGAGGCTGCCTGCAAGGAGCAGATAAATATGGCCATCTCGACAGTGGACGAGGTTCGGAGGGCGGATCTCGAGCAGGTAGAGGAGCTGTCGGGGAAACTTGAGGCTGCAGAGCTCGCTCAGGTCAGGCTAAAGGAGGAGATGGAGGTGATGAGGAGGTCCCTTCAGGCTGACTGCTCGCGATACCGACTGGAGAGGGATGCTGCCATTGCAAGGCTATCGGTTTCTGAGGCTCGTATGAGAGAGTTTGAGGAAAATGAGGGGATGATGGATGATATGCTGCAGGATATGTACTTTCGCATTTGGAAGTAGGGCAGCTTATCTTGGATGGACGACTACCCCCGGGTTATGGCTAGGATTTACCTCAGGGCTTTATAGGAGGCCAAGGCTGAGGCGGATAAGGAGGGTGGAGCAGCCTTTAGGATGGATGCGGTAACCGCTCAGTTCACCAAGGAGGAGAAGATAGCGGTAAAGGAGGGGATGCGGTTGTTTGCAACTGAGGAGGCAGGCGTGGAAGTAGGGGATGACGACCAAGATGATCAAGGGGAAGTTGCTGGTAACCTTTTCTTCTTTAGTTTCTTCTTTTTTTAACTCTGTTAGCTCATCACTAATGATTCCATTCTCTGACCGAACAAGTGGGCAACAGGATAAGGTCAATACTCCGACGCAGCCGGCTCCTTGATTGGACTTGGAAAATTCTTTTTGTGGACTTGACATGGTTGTATATGTTAGCCTTAAAACAGTAGAGTAACTCTTAGATTGTAATTTTTGCTACTTGTAATAAATAGCTCTATTCTTGATGTGTAATTCTTTAACTTAAGCTGATTTTGTCGTCTTTTGAATGTTTTTGCTATTTTGACATGTCGTATGAGAAATATAGCTATGCATATTCTTGTAATTAAATTGTGTTTGATGTCATAATTTCATGACTTGCAATGTTAGCATGAGGTGTGAATAAATCATAGTCATATATGAAAGAAGGAAATACCGCCCTTTATATTTTGCTTGTAGATGGCTGCTTTGACTATCCTGTGTGACCGAGTAAGGGACACGGTCCAGTATCTTGCTATGAGTATCTGCTTCTATTAGCGAGCGTCTCTTGTTCTGTGTCCTGTACTTCAGGGATTGTTACAGAGGATAGGAGAAAAGTTTCTTAAGTAAAATTGAAATATGTGAAATAGTAAAACTTCCAATCACGGAAGGCCTTCGATGTGCTTAAGTTCGTGGCAAACGGGCTTTGTAGTCACTTTCCCTAGCTGTGGGTCTTGGAGACATTTGTCACCCATCTTACGCCTCCGCGGGGAGTTAATTCTTTTTTACCACAGCCGCACTTAAGACGCATCGGAGCCGAGATCGCGCACAGTAACTACCCGGGCCATTATGACCCGTATTCGTGGGTATTATTCGATTTACTGTGGCCGGCTAGCGTGGGTGCCGATCGTCAACCGTGAACTGCCCCTGGCTGGCCACACCTTATGTTGGGGCTTATAGTCGGTTCACAGTTGCCAGCGAGCCGAACGCCGTAATGAGCTGCCTCGGCTATAATCGGCCTTCTCGGTGGCTTATAATTGGCTCATTACAGTTGGCTTTAAGGGCCGTCGCGAGCAATGAGTTAACCCGCAGCAGAGGGATGCTGGAGTGAAAGTGTCTCATTGGCGAGGGCATAGATTCGCATAGTACCTGTTAGGTCTTGTCCAGATGAAGTTGTGTTGTGGAGTGCCTCGAATTGAAATGCTGTATCCACAGGATTTTGTCCAACTGAAAAGGATAAAGTTAACAAGCAGCCAAGATATAAAGGAACAAGTTAAAAAAGAGACAAGGTTTTTTAAAGTGGTTCGGCACGAAAATGCCTACGTCCACTGATTCTCTTTGTTAATTCACTTCATATGGGCAATACAAGTTAAGAAAAGTATCGACGGAGGTGTTGGATGTTCCATGCCCTCTGGAACACCTCTCCGTCCACTGTTGACAAAATATAAGCTCCGTTGTGGAGATCTTTATGAATTACATATGGTCCATCCAGATTGGGTCTAGCGCTCCGGGGCGAGGGAAGATTCGCTTGAGGACAAGATCCCCTTCTTGTAAGGTACGATGCTTGACTTTGGAGTTGTATTGTGCCGCCACTTTTTGTTTGTGGGCTGCTGCTTTAAGGACTGCATCATTTCTTCTCTCCTCAACTAGATCCAAAGACATGTGAAGGAGTTCTTCGTTCTCTTCTGGGTTATAGTGGATTCTACGGTGGGAAGGCATAATGGTTTCAACTAGGAGCATAGCCTCCGATCCGTATGCCAAAGAGAAAGGAGTGTTCCCCGTCGATGTTCTGAAAGATGTGCGATAGGCCCATAGTGCCGTAGGAAGTTCATCCACCCAAGCGCCCTTTGACTTTTCGAGCTTCTTTTTTATTAGAGTTTTCAGAATTTTGTTGATGGCTTTGACTTGTCCGTTTGCCTGGGGATACGCTACGGATGAGAAGCTTTTGTGAATTCCGTGCTCTTGGCACCAGTTGGCGAATTCCTCGCTGTCAAACTGAAGCCCATTGTCTGATATGATTTTGAGTGGGACTCCGTACCTGCACAGAACATTTTTGATCAAGAAGTTAATAACTTTTGTTGAAGATACTTTATTCAGAGGTTCCGCTTCCACCCATTTGGTGAAATAGTCGACTGCCACTATAGCATATTTGGCCCCGCCTCGGCCCATTGGTAGCTCGCCGATTAAGTCAATTCCCCATATTGCGAAGGGCCAAGGGCTAGTCATTTGAGTAATCTCAGTTGTTGGTAGCCGCGGAATCTTAGCAAACTTCTGGCATCTGTCACACTTTTTGACAAAATCTAAGGCGTCCTTGCTTAAGGTGGGCCAGAAATATCCATACCGGAGTATCTTTTTTGCTAATGTTTTCCCTCCGGTGTGATCTCCGCAGCTTCCCTGATGAATGTAGAATAAGATTTCATTGGCTTCCCTCCCAGCGACACACCTTAGTAACGGGTTAGAAAATCCGCGCCGATAGAGGATGTCTTCTTGTATTGTGTAGCGGGAGGCTTTCCTCAAGATTTTCTTGACTTCGTTACGCCCGTTGGGTAGTGTGCCACTTTGTAGGTAGTCTCGGATGGGAGTCATCCAAATTGCTTCTTCGGTTGCAGCTATCAGATTTACTTGCTCAAAACTTGAGGTCGGTTGCTTTGAGATGGTTACTGCTCCGAAGATGGCGATGTCTCTCATACTTGCTTGCTTTGCCAATTCGTCGGCCTCTTGGTTCTCTTCCCGAGGGATGTGTTTGACTAAGTAGTGGTCCAATCGGCTGAGAAGTAACTTGGTCTTCTTTAAATATGCTATGAGTCGTTCTTCTCGAGCTTGGAATTCTCCTAGTATTTGATTAACAATAAGTTGAGAATCGCTGTGAAGACACAAAGAATTGGCTCCGATTTCTACGGCAAGTTCTAGTCCGGCTATCACTGCTTCATATTCTGCGTCGTTGTTGGTGGCAGCGAACTCCAACCTTATAGCATAGTGCAATTTGTTTCCCCTGGGAGTGATTATTACCACACCTGCCCCCGAGCCTTGTTCGTTCGATGCACCATCCACAAAGAGATTCTGCTTGATGTCCTCTGCTATTTCCAATTGCTCCTTATCTTCGTTGGTAGTGAATTCTGCAATGAAATCAGCCATGGCTTGTCCCTTGATGGTGGTGCGAGGGTGATAGGTGATATCATACTGACTTAGTTCGATGCACCATTTAAGTAGTCGCCCAGAAGTGTCGGGACGGTGGAGTACCTGCCTCAGTGGCTGATCGGTCAGAACTTTGATGGAATGGGACTGGAAGTAGTGACGCAGTTTCCGGGATGTGATTAGTAAACAGTATGCTAGCTTCTCAAGTTTAGGATATCTGACTTCTGCCCCCTTAAACCTCTTACTGACGAAGTAAACTGGCCGCTGCGTGCGGTTGTCTTCCCTTACCAAGGCAGCGCTTAGGGCGTGAGATGACACAGCAAGGTATAGGTATAATTCTTCGCCTTCGCTTGGAGTCGAGAGTACCGGTGGTTTTTGGAGGTGTTCGATTAAGTTAAGGAAAGCGGTCAGGCATTCGTCAGTCCATTCGAACTTTCCTTTGTCTTTCTTTAGAGCTTCGAAAAAGGGGACACACTTGTCCGTTGCTTTGGAGATGAATCGGCTTAGGGCGGCCACTTTTCCATTCGGGCTTTGCATTTCCTTCCGAGTGGAAGGTATCTTGATATCCCTTAGCGCTCGGACTTGTTCAGGGTTTGCTTCAATCCCTCTGGCATGGACGATGAATCCTAAGAACTTTCCTGATGACACTCCGAAGGAGCATTTTAGAGGATTCAACTTCATTCCATACTGTCGAAGTACTTGAAACATCTCACCTAGGTGGCTTACGTGATCGTCGGCTTTCCTTGACTTTACCAGCATGTCATCCACGTATACTTCCATAGTTTGCCCTATTAGCGCCGCAAACATCTTGTTGACGAGGCGCTGGTAGGTGGCTCCTGCATTTTTAAGTCCGAAGGGCATTACCTTATAGCAGTATAAACCCCGGTCGGTGATGAAACTAGTGTGGTCTTGGTCGGGAGCATGCATAGGAATTTGGTTATACCCTGAGTATGCGTCCATAAAAGATAAGAGCTCGTGCCCGGCTGTGCTGTCTACAAGCTGGTCGATTCGGGGAAGTGGGAAGCAATCCTTTGGGCAAGCGTCGTTTAGGTTGGAAAAGTCAATGCATGTTCGCCACTTCCCATTAGCCTTCTTTACCAGTACTGGGTTAGCGATCCATTCCGGGTAGATGGCTTCTCGTATGAAGTCATTGGCGAGCAGATTCTTTACTTCTTCGTCGAGGGCTGCTGACCGCTCTGCCCCCATACTTCTCTTTTTTTGTTTTACGGGCACCTTGGTAGGATCAATGTTTAATACGTGGCATGCTAGGTCGGGGGAGATTCCGGTCATGTCAGCGTGTGATCATGCGAATACCTCCAAGTTGTGGCGGAGAAAATCGATGAGTTGTTCCTTCAACTCTGCTTTTAGTTGGGACCTAATTTTCAATAGTCTACTTGAGTCGTGCTTGTCTACAGATACAAACTCCATAGCCTCTGCAGGCTCGACGGTGGCCCCCTCCCCTTTGTCCCTAGGGTCTAATTCATTGAAAGGGTCGCTGGTATATCGAAGAGGAGGGGCTTTCTTTAGTTGCTATGCTTCTAGACTTTTCGTGCAGAGGGCAACCTCTACACCCTTCCCTTTATCCTTCCTGTGGTTGTTGCGTAGTTCAGTCACATAGCAGTCTCGAGCAACGTCCTGGTCTCCTTCTACTTCCCCTACTCCATTGTCCGTTGGAAATTTCATTTTTAGGCACCATGGGGCTAGGACAATTTGGAAGTAAGACAAGGCTGGCCTTCCTAAGAAGGCGTTATAGGCCGAATGGTTTTCTATTAGCACAAACGTCTGTTTTCGTACAACGGAGTGGGGATGGCTTCCAATCTCAACAAAGAGGTCTAGTTGCCCGAGGGGCATCTTCGCATCTCCAGTGAAACCGTGTAGTGGTTTATCGTAGGGAGATACATCCTTCATTGATAATTTCATTTTGTCGAATGCATGTTTGAACAGGATGTTCACTGAGCTTCCAGTGTCTACTAAGATTCGGTAAACTTCGGCGGGACCGAGTCGGGCAGAGATAACCATGGGATCCACGTGAGGGTACTGCCTTCCTTCCAGGTCACGCTTACCGAATGTGATGTCATCACTTTCTTTCCGTTTCGGGTGGCGTTCTTCTATAACCGAATTGACACAGTCTTTATTGTCTCTAAGCGACTTTCCATATCTTTCCATCTCTTTCCAGCTCTTGTATGCGATGTGCGGTCCTCCTGAGATGGTATGGACCACTATCTTCTCTTGACTAGAGCCGCTAGCGTTGCGGTTTCCTCTGCCGGTCTCTGGTGAGGGTAGCCTTGGGTTTTCATTGGCAGGAGCTGGAGCCCTGTCTTGACTTTTTACATAACGTTCCAGTTTCTTCCTTCTGATGTGTTCCTCAATCAGATCCCGAAGATGATGGCATTCATTGGTATCATGTCCGTGAGATTCGTGGAAGCGGCAGAACTTTCCAAACTTCTGCGCGTTATCTGATTCCTTCTTGTATGGTGGGTGTTTGTATCTAACTTCGCCTTGGGTGGCAAGGAAGATATTTTCGACGGTCTCGTTCAGAGGAGTGTAAGTGTCGAATCTCGGTCCAGGCCGATATAGGCGCTTTTCTCCCTTCTTGCCCCCAGCATTGTCTCTGGAATCATTTCTTCGAACGTCCCTTGCTACAGCAGGGGCGTTGTTGTGAGTTGCCTTATTCTGTTGTCCTGACTGCCCCTCAACGGCAGCATCCTCAAGCCTCATATATTTCCCGGCTTCATGGAAGAAATCGGGTAAAGTAGCTGGTTTTTCTTTCGTCAACCTTCTAGCAAATTTAGTGTCCGGATGCACACCACTACAGAGGGCCATTAGGATAAGCTTCTCATCGGCATCTTGGACCGCGGCTGCTGCGGCATTGAATCGGGTTAGGTATTGTTGCAGTTTCTCTCCAGGTTTCTGTTTGACGCTGGATAAGGAATAAGCGTCCTTAGGTTGTTCCACATGGATGCGGAACTGACTGATAATCTTTTCTTTCAACATTTCCCACGAGCTGATGGATCCCTGAGGTAGATGACAGAACCAGGAGGTAGCGAGATCTGCTAAGAAGAGCGAAAAGCATTTGCACAGTACTCCCTCTGTCGCTCCACTCATGAGCATATGTTGTGTGTACCTCTGTAAGTGTACAACGGGGTCGGAGGTTCCTTTGTAAGGTTCCATTGTTGGCATCTTCCATTCTCGGGGAGTGATAGCAATTTCGATATTGCGGGCGAAAGGGCTGGTTACCCTAGCGCCTATCCCTCGATCTCTTTGCTCCCGTTGGACGCACTCTCTGAATAAGCGTGCCATCCTTTCATCAGAACTTGGAGCAGATAGAAATGAGTTTGGTTCTGTTCTGTGGGATTGATTCCGTCCAGATGACCTATAGGGATGGTATCGTCTATCATTCCTCATATTTTCCAGTGGCTGCCTTTGATCTTCTGGGAGCATGCTAGGGTCAGCTACAGTTGGCCCTTGCCTTGATCTTCCCCTGCTGGGTTCTGATCTAAGCACTTCCTCGGGTCCAACTTCGGGCTGGACTCTAGCTCGGCCCCGTTTACTGGCGTTTCCGTGGTTAGGCAGTATGACGGGCTCAGCTACAGTTGACCTTCGTCCGGTACCTCCCCTGTTGGGTTCGGTACCAAACGTTTCCTCAGGCCTAACTTCGGGCTGTGCTCGATCTCAGCTCCTACCATGGCTACTTCTGTCGTTAGCTCCTTCGAAGAAGGAAGACCTTTGTTGTCTCTGAGATCCTCCAGACTGGGACTCACCCCATGATTCAGTGTTGCGGTTGGATTCTTCAGCATCCCTTAAGCGTGACATGAGATGGTCCACCAAGGCTTCCTGCTGGGACGTGAAGCGGTTAGTTACTTCAACCACAACCCTGTCTAAATCTGCCCTAGTAATTGCTGCGGGATGTTCTGTGGCAGGAGGGGTCGGATTAGCTTGTCCTTCATTTGTTACTGTTGCTGGAGGAGGACGATTTACTTGATTCGTGACAGCTGGATCTGGAAGACTGCTGGATGCGATGTTTTTTCCTTTCTTAACATCTTTTCTTGGTTTGGGAGGCATGTTTTCCAAGTGGCGAACAAGGCTGTTAGGAAAAATGTTAAGTGGATGAAGCTGAAGCTTCGAGCTTCTAGTTCTCAGTCAAAGCACCAAAAATGTTTGCACAAAAAATGGACAAACACCTCAAAGTTGTATGATTTAGTAGATCTTATGTTGTTCTTAGTGATTTTGGAGATTTATGCAAATATATGAAAAGCAGGGGCTAAACTGTAAAAAGACACGCAGATTTATAGTGGTTCAGCCAGAATGTGCCTATGTCCACTTTATATGTTATTTCTCTTTTCTTGTTTTGATTACAAGTACAAAGCTTTGGTACAAGTAAAAGAAAGTCGTTTGAAAGTCCTATCCGTGCTTGGGCTCTCAAACTTCTTCCCCCATTGTTGTACCCCTGCCCCTCTATTTATAGAGTGAGGCTGGGGGTAGGGGTCTTGGAGGTATATAGCAGCTGGCGGGCCTGGGCTGACGTAATCTGGCCTGGTGGAGCTGGTCCGGTTTACTCTGATTCGGCATTGAGGTGGTTTGCGTGTTGGTTCGGTGGAAGGAGGTGGATGCCGAATGGAGTTTAGGCAAGCCTGGATGGATGAATCAAGCTTCTTGGTCTCGAGATCTTCTGGGTGAGAACACACCCAACAGGTATGGTGTAACATGGAAAAATTGTTAAAATAACAATATAAAGGTGTACTTTACAATCAAATAATATATCAGGAGATATGTGAATAACTTAATAAAGATTGGTCTATGTACCTGACCAAAATTTAACAAAACGATGAAAAATTAAAAATATGCAACTAAACAGACATGTGAAATAAATATTCATATGTTTTATATTATACAATAAAAACCCATAAGTTTGTAGTTCATTTTCAGAAAATCCAAATGTTTGAATTATGAAACCAGACGTTTGAATGTTTGGTAAAACGTCTAAATTAAAAATATGCAACTAAACAGACATGTGAAATAAATATTCATAAGACGTCTGGATGCTTGTGTTGGGACCACGTTGAAATTAGACATCTAAAGGACTATATAAATGGTTGAACACCATTTATACAATCGAGTGTAAAGTTAGGACGTTGTTTATTGTACGTAATATGTATGGTGTGATACTCAATGTTGATGAGTTTTGTGAACATGTATGTTAATACAAGAAAAAAATTGATGATAAGGAAATACTTACATATGAGTTAAGGTGATTACTATATATGGGTAGATCTTCTCACAGATGATGTAGGGACCAGAGTAAGTAGAGACGTCCATCTAATGCACTACAGTTGTTGTAATGTGAACATTGGGTTCAGTAGTTCGACTACAGTAAAGACAAGGATTGTCATACAGCTAACCTTCATAAAGGGCCCACGATAAACCAAAGTAGAGGGAAATATGTGCTAAAGTGACTACAATCTAATTATTGATTTCAGTAGGTCGACTATAGTAGGGACAAGGATTGGCATATGGTCAACTTTTATAAAGAGTACATGGTAATCAGATAAGAGTTTGTATACCAAAATGAAAGATATAATACAGTGATTGTATCTAAATATTGGTTTCAGTAGGTCGACTGTAATAGAGATAAGGATTAGCATACGACCAAACTTCATAAACAATACATGGTATACCAAGTAGAAAAGTAGGGTATGCTATATAATGGTAAACTTGTATCGGTAATGAGATATAGTAAGGTAGGTTACGTTATATGATGGTAAATGTGCATTAGTATTGAGATATTGCTACCTTATGTGATATTGGTCCTAGAGTGGTTGACATATGTATACTACATTGTGAGGGATGATACTGAATATTAGTTTATATACTTCTTATGCATGCATGTTTTGTTGTGAATTTCCATTATGGACTTTTATGGATGGACTGTTAGGATACATTAGATGCATTGTGATATATATGACCCACAACTGACTATTTTGTTCTTTGTTATTGGATGCTTCTCTCGCATGTTATAGTTTTGTTTGTACAATTGTAGAAAAGTATGAGATACTATAATATGAGTGCGTGGATACTTGCATTTCTTGTTGTGAATACGTGCTCGATTTAGCCATTAGTGAATGTGATATGTGGTGGTTGTATATCACTTTAAAATAGTAAGTTTGTGATTTTTTACTTCGTCATATTTTGTAAATGTTTATATGGTAGAACATATGATATGGTATGATATCTTATGTATTGCTTTGGCGAATAATTCTTCAAGCGAAATGCGGGGGCGTAATTCGCCTAAGAATGAAGAATGTAACAACCCATAAATTTAATAATTAATATTAATTAATTAAATTGAATTTTTAATAGGATAATGATTTAAAAGTTGTATTCATAACCGTTGCATAGATCCATTTGAGATGTTTGGTTCAAAGTATAATTCGATAAATTTAGAGTTTGTGTTTGAAATAATGACTTTATAATATTAAAATAAGGCATGATTTTGGATCAGTTGTAAATGACCAAACTCGCTTAACTATCTATATAAATGAACTTAGAAAACCCTAAAAACCAGCCTCCACTTTATAAAATGATAGTTAATCCTGAAATTTATCACCAGCCCATAATGGTGATTAATCTTCTTAACTTAAATATCTCAAAATGTTGATCAAAAGCATAATCGAGCCCAAACCGAAGCTCTCGACAAGATGAAGAGATGGGTGTGGTTCATTTTTCCATTAGGCACTCCAATTGATCAGAAATTTGTGAAACATTCTCAATCATTCGTGGTGTTTAAGAGATTCGATGGTGAAACGAGGATTAGAGGGTACCTTTGCATAGAGGAAAGCAAATAGAGCACATCTGTGGTGGCCAAACTTCTTAGATCACAATGAGGTAATCGAATATATTTTTTAAATGTGGCCAAAACAAAAGATGGCTGGTGGCGACATAGGTGGTTAGACTAATGGAGGTGGTGTGGCCGGGGGTGGAGATGGCGACGACGAGGTTGGATCGGCCGATAACGGCCTGGTGGAGGCATGTGGGAGCAATGAAAGCGGCGGCTTGGAGTTGTCATTCACGGTCTGGTTATGTGGGGGAAAGTTAATTTTACAATAAAGCCCATGTACTTTATCAAGTTACAAATTAAACCCTGCACCCTACAATCATTATAGCTTTTGCATAAGACCTTCGTTTCACGTGCGGTTTGTTGCATTGGTCACTTGGAGAGATTCTGGACATTTTGACATATGTTTGGTTAGCTTCTATGACAGTTGGTGAAACTACTTTGGTAGGATTCAAAGTGTAATACCGTCTTTTGACCGGGCAGTATATCATAAAAGTTGGCTAAATGGCTTCTGTGATCAAAAAGGCAGGGAGCCCAGAGAAACGGTTATCAGGCTCGGAAATCGATTATATTTGGAACTATGGACAATAGTTGGGCAGATTCGAACCAGGTCCCAATCAAGGTGCAATCAATATGAAGTGATAAGGAAGGTCCCGTGAGGCGACATTTCAAATTTCAAGTCAATCGGAGTTCGTATGCTCGAGTCATGGGCAAAGGAAGAATTTATATAGATCGATCGGGAACGATCCATAAAACAGCGTAAATTGACGAAGATAGATCAATATCTCAAAATCTACAAAGCCAATGCACTTGAAACTTTCATTGCATCACTATATTGAAGACTGGAGCCCATAAAAACGATCGCATGACAAAACTCCCAAATCTTGGAAAAGAGGTCGATCGTTATTGGAACGATCGTACAAATTAGCCATAACGATCCATAGTTTTACGGAAATTGCGATATCTCATAAACGGTGTGTTGGAATTGCACGAATTTGGAGAGAAAGTATCTTACATCATGGAACACCCCCATGATCGATCACAGCTTAAAAAGATGAAATGTTGGAAAATAGGTCGATCATTATTGGAATGATCGTACAAATCAGCCATAACGATCCATAGTTTTATGGAAAATGCGATATCTCACAAAGGGTACATCAAAATTGTATAAAATTTAGAGAGAAAGTATCTTACATCATGGAGCACCCCCATGATCGATCACTGCTCAAAAGGATGAAATCTTGGAAAATAGGTCGATCGTTATTGGAACGATCGTACAAATCAGCCATAACGATCCATAGTTTTACGGAAAACGCGATATCTCACAAACGATACGTCGAAATTGTACGAAATCTGAAGTGAAATTATCTTACATCATGGGGCATCCCCATGATCGATCACATCTTAAAAGGATGAAATCTTGGAAAATAGGCTAATCGTTATTGGAACGATCGTACAAATCAGCATAACGATTCTTAGTTTTACGGAAAACGCGATATCTCACAAACGGTATGTCGGAATTGTATGAAATTTGGAGATAAAGTAGCTAACATCATGGGGAACCTACATGATCGATCGTAGCTCAAAAGTATGAAGCATGGAATGATCTCCTGTGATCCAATTTATAGTCAAAACAGCGAAGATCGATCGATATCTCACAAACGGTAAGTCGGAATGGCACGAAACTTTGGGAGCATGGACTAGAGGCAAGAGGGACCCTATAAAAATGATTGCAGCCCCAATGGAGTTAGTATGGAATGATCGGCTAAATTATTTTTTGGTGTCCAATCGATCCCAAATTTTGTAAGTCGGGTCGTATGAGCCTGGAGGTTCTGCCAAAATTTCAGCTCGATCCATGCATCGTCTTCACCTATGAATACAACGGTCTTGGCTCATTGCAAGGGACTTTTCGGCTGGCTCTCCTTTGTCACTTCTTATCTCTTCCTCCACTAATTTTCTAAGGAAAAAAACAACTGTACTTGTAATCTTACAGTATCAATAAAAGATTATTGGAGTGGACGTAGGCCGGAGTTTGCCGAACCACTATAAAACTCATGTGTTCCTTTACTTTTTCTGCTATTTATCTTGTGATCTACGAGATTATCTTTCTATTTGGATGTTGTTTTTGCAAATTGATGCTTTCACATACAACTGGGTGTTTGTGATCATTTTTGGTACAAATATTTTGGTGCTTCCACTGAGAAGGACTTGCACCCACGGATTTGGATGCTAGGATCTTGGATTTGGAAGCTTGGATACTTGAATCTAGGACGCAATGGCTAGGCAATCAATAAGGAGACCATTAGCGGATAGGAGCCATCATGGAGGGGGTTAGGAGGCTTCTTCTGGAGCTGGAGCAAATCCGACATCTATCTACATCACCAGAGATAAAATGGTAACAATGATGGATGCTATGTAGGAGAGGATGCTAAAGAGACAGGAGGAGATGATGCAGAATCTACTCCGACAAATTGGATAAGCTGGAGCGCAAAACCAAGGAAATGGCGTAGTAGGAAACACTGTAAATATGGATCACGGAGTTGGATCACGGAGTTGGATCAACAGGAGTTGAGGAAAACTAGAATCAAGACCAAGGAAACGAAGCTAATATGATTCAGGATGGAGTGGAGCAGTCGGGAGAGGCCCCTAACTAACTAAGAATGATTGGGGCCAATCATCCAGAATGATCGGTGTCGATCGATCCATACTTGGGGGCATGCCCCCTAGTCATATTGGATCAATCCCAGGTAGGATACCGGACGGTGCTGTGCAGTTTGGCATTGATCGGAATGCATATGCTCATCTAGAAGAGCAGATTTTCAAGATTCCCCTGTGGACTCGGGGGGCAGGTTGGAGACAATGATCGAAGACTACCGCTGGATGACAATGACAGGTTGATGGAAATGATCAGATGGGCTATGAGAGGAGGATTGGTAAATAAGGATCTGGAAGATGTAAATATGAGTCCCTTCGCTCCTAATATCCTGCAAGCTAGGAATCCACCGGAGTTTAAATTACCAACGCTTGAGACATATGATGGAAAAACAGATTCTGCTGTTCATCTGACGAGATACATTAGACAATGGAAGTACTGAAGGCATCGGAGGAAGTCATGGCATGGTGCTTCCCTTGTACTTAACGGATATAGTTACACTATGGTTCAGACAGTTGGAAAGCGGCTCTATTAGCACATGGACGGAATTGATCGAAAGGTTTATGAGGCAATTTCGGGTTCACGGCACGAGACCCAAGAGTGTGATGACTTTAACATCGATGAAGCAGTGGAAAGGAGAATCACTCAGGGATTTGTTAACTAGGTTCAATGCGGTAGTAGCTTCGGTGGATCGACCGGATCCGTCGATGGTATTAATGGCAGTAGTATCAGGGATTGCGGATAACTCGAATTTCAAGATATCGTTGGAATAGGATCCACCAGTGGATCTCGGGGAATTTTACCATGAAGCAGAAAGGTTTCTACAACAGGAAGATGCAAAAGCTGATAGAGAGGAAGTGGAAGTTTATGCCGTTAAAGGTGGAGGTCCGCCCAGGGAAGGTTCAAACAAGGATAAAGGAAAACGGAAAGTGGAGGATGGCTCTGATGGATCGAAGAAACAACGAAGGGAACTGAGATTCACCTCTTACACGGAATTGACTGAGACATTGGAACGGATATATCTGGATACTAGGGAGCAGATCCCCTATCAAAGGCCAATGAGGAGAGAGCCTACAAACAATGAAAAGAAATCAGAAAAATACTGTATGTTCCATGAGCTGGATGGGCATAGTATAAACGACTGCAAGCACTTAAAGGATGAGATTGAGGAACATGTCCGGAACGGCAGGCTGTTACAATACGTAAGAACACGAGCAGCAGCGGTGGAATAGGAGCAGTCACCATCCACATCGAACAGGAACTGCCTTGGATTGAGGCGTCAACTTGTCATCAATTGATCGGAATGGCAAGAAATAATTCATAAACTCCACAATAAAATGGCTAAGTCACTTACATATATACGGGATCGAGAACGGTCCCTAGGCATGCTCTGAGATGACGATGAACCATCACACCCGGAGATGCATGCATTATAGTCTTTAGTTTTTGTTTTTCTTTTTCTTTTAGTACTTGGACTTAATTTTATTAGTTGAATATTTTGATTACAAAACTCACTCAAACGTGAAATCTGACATTAATAATTTTGAGTCCCATCCGAATGATCACATTTCGCCTCGAACGGCACTCGATCTCGAACGATCGCATTTCGCCTCAAACAACACTCGATCTCGAACGATCACATTTTGCCTCGAACAGCACTCGATCTCGAACGATCACATTATGCCTCGAACAGGCACTCGATCTCGAACGATCACATTACGCCTCGAACAGGCACTCGATCTCGAACGATCACATTACGCCTCGAACAGGCACTCGATCTCGAACGATCACATTACGCCTCGAGCAGGCACTTGATCCCGTGCGATTATCATCAGCCTGGGACAGCTACGAATTTGATTAATGGTCTCGAACATCCATTACTAACAATCAGGAAAGATCATAGATTTTTTCGCAGGTCATCAATCGGTTTCGAACATTGGACTTAAGGCAATTCAAAACAGGCCTTCCTATCACAAGCCATGTTTTGGGAGCAAATGTTATACTGCCTTTTGACTAGGCAGTCTATCAATAAGTTGGCTAAATGGCTTCTATGATCAAAAAGCCAGGAAGCTGAAAGAGACGGTTATCAGGCTTGGAAATCGATTATATTTGGAACTATGGATAATTGTTGGGCGGATTCGGACTGGGACCCAATCAAGGTGCCATCAATATGAAGTGACAAGGAAGGCCCAATGAGGCTACATTTCAAATTTCAAGTCAATCGGATTTGTATGCTCGAGTTATGGGCAAAGGAAGAATTTATATGGATCAATCGGGAACGATCCATAAAACAGCGTAAATCGACGATGATTGATCGATATCTCAAAATATACAAAGTCAATGCACTTGAAGCTTTCAAATCATCACTATATTGAAGAGCGGAGCCCATAAAAAATGGTTGCACGATAAAACTCTGAAATCTTGGAAAAGAGGCCGATCATTATTGGAACGATCGTACAAATCAGCCATAACGATCCATAGTTTTACGGAAAATGCGATATCTCACAAACGGCGCGTCGGAATTGCACGATTTTGGAGAGAAAGTATCTCACATCATGGAGCACTCCCATGATCGATTGCAGCTCAAAAGGATGAAATGTTGGAAAATAGGTCGATCGTTATTGGAACGATTGTACAAATCAGCCATAACGATCCATAGTTTTACGGAAATTGCGATATCTCACAAATGGTATGTCGAAATTGCACAAAATTTGGAGAGAAAGTATCTTACATCATGGAGCACCCCCATGATTGATTGTAGCTCAAAAGGATGAAATCTTGGAAAATAGGTCGATCGTTATTGGAACGATCATACAAATCAGCATAACGATCCATAGTTTTATGGAAAACACGATATCTCACAAACGGTACGTCAAAATTGTACAAAATTTGGAGAGCAAGTAGCCAACATCACGAGGAACCCATATAATCGATGGAAGCTCAAAAAGATGAAGCATGGAATGATCTCCTATGATCCAATTTCTAGTCAAAACAGCGAAGATCGATCGATATCTCACAAACGGTAAGTCGGAATGGCACGAAACTTTGGGAGCATGTACTAAAGGCATGGGGGACACCAAACAATCACAACCCCATTGGAGTTATTATGGAATGATCGGCTAAATTATTTTTTGGTGTCCGATCGATCCCAAATTTTGTGGGTTGGGTTGCATGGGCCTGGAGGTTCTTTTGCCAAATTTCAGCCTGATCCATGCACGTCTTCACCTATAAATATAGCGGACTTGGCTCATTGCAAGGGTGGCTGGCTCTCCTTCATCACTTCTTATCTCTTCCTCCACTAATTCGCTAAGGTTAAAAACAACTATACTTGTAATCTTACAGTATCAATAAAAGATTAATGGACTGGACGCATGCCGGAGTTTGCCGAACCACTATAAAACTCGTGTGTTCCTTTACTTTTTCTGCTATTTATCCTGTGATCTACGTGCATATCTTTCTATTTGGATATTGTTTTTAGAAATTGGTGCTTTCACATACAACTGGGTGTTTATGACCATTTTTAGCACAAATACAAAGATTTTAAGTATTCACATTTTTTAAATATTAAAATATTAAACACGCGCATGCACATATGTTTAATCCATTAGTACGTGATTACATTCAATTGATGACTGGGTTTAAATATTTTGACATTTTTCTTATGAAGCATGACTGGATTGGACTACTTACTTATTTAATCATTATACTGCTTGGATGGATATTAATGTTTTACGCTAAAAAAATTCTTTAAGCCAAGTAATAGAATAATAATTAAAAAGGCTTATATAAGAGAAGAAAATTGTATATTTTAAATGCAAATTAGTAAAAGTACATTCAACTAAGTAAATAAATATGTGTTGAAAGAAAACGATTTCAAAAATTAATAAATGGACTTAAGGTGAGCTAATGTCTTTAATAGGAAAATAATAATAATATAACCTGTTTCCTGGGGATTTGACCAGGCAATTAGGCACTCGGCATCCAGGAGTACTCGGCATCCATGAGCGCTCGGCATCAGAAGACGTTCGGCGTGTACAATTGCTCGTCATGGCTGTATTAATCGTCACAAGCTATCGTTCGTCTAGAGCCATCATTCGGCCGAAGGCATTGTTCGGCTAAAGGCAATGTTCGGCAAAAGCTATCGTTCGGCCAGAGACATCGTTCGGCCAGAGGCATTGGTCGGCTAAAGACAACGTTCGGCCAGAGCCATCGTTCGGCCAGAGACATCGTTCGGCCAGAGGCATTGGTCGGCTAAAGTCAACGTTCGGCCAGAGCCATCGTTCGGCCAGAGACATCGTTCGGTTAAGAGCTTTGTCCGGCCAGAGGCACGTTCGGCTTCGATTGATATTTGATCTACTCTTCCCACGCAACAAGCGCCTCATTCGGCATTGAGAGAGTGGTTCGGCATCCAACCGTTCGGCCTGTTTGGTTCGGCGTACAACGACCACTCCATTTGGGCCAAGGTGTTCGGCTACCAAGCCCACCTGGGAAGTCCAACCCATCTTTGCCTATAAATAGAGGGGTAGGGGCACAGTGGAAAGGACCCTTTTTTCGGGAACACTGGGGAGACTCTGCCATTTTCAAGACTCATCTTCTTTACTTAGCAATTGCATTCAAGCATTTGATCTACGAATTGTATCTGTAATCAATCATTAAGAAGATCAATAAAGTTTAACCTCAAAGTGGACGTAGGCAATTACGCTGAACCACTATAAATCCGGTGTTCTTACTTTCTGCATTTAAATTAGCATATTCTTCCTTGTTTAATTTATCTTCATCACTTATATCTCTACACAATCTTTCTCAACGAGGTTAGTGACCAATTTTGGTGCTAACACTTTGGTGCTTACATTGAGAATTGAATTCTCAGACCTCAAGGATCTGCTTTGAAGCTACTGGATTGAATAAATCCCCCAAAGAAGATCCAACTCATTGATAGGACGTCCGTTGATTCTACTCAGAGTTCATACCAATAACTCTACAATGGCAAGACCGCTTACCAGGTCAGCTTCTCATAATGCGGACGCCCACGAGACTGCTAGTGTGCAACAAGCAGGACCTAGCAATCAGCCAACGATTCCGGGTGTAGGAGTTACCGCCCAGGACCAGACTCCGGTTATCACCAGAATAGAGTTCAACGACTTGATGAGAGAACTCAGGGAAAGTAGGAGGCAACTAGGAGAGCAGATGCAAGCTAACGCCAACCCGATGGCACAACTCACTCAACAACAGCAACAGAATGCTGGGGGCAATCCCGCTCCTTACTCCTCATCCGACAGCTCAGCTTCATCCGATGAACCTCCTAGGCGTAGGCGCCGTAAGACTGAAACTGCACGGGCAGGTGCTGCTGTCCGAACAACTAGAGACCGTGACCAAGTCGGAGCTGGAAACTTAGGAGCTGGAGTGCAGGTGGAGGATGGAGGCCCAGACCATCAAAACGCTAACGATGTCGAACCTCAAGATGCGCATTTGGCGGATCGCCAATAGAGGAGGCATCAGCACGATCAGTCACGGAGAACTGATTCCGACCTTCCACCTTCTATACAAACACCAGACCTGACAGCCATGATCAGGTAATTAATGAAAGAGAATCAAGGCTTGTCGAATGACGATTAGGGAGTGTCAAGAAGTCATACTCCATTCACAGACATTGTCCTACAGGCAGCATACCTCAGAAAGTTTAGTATGCCAACTATCCCTGCTTATGATTGAAAGACTGATCCCAGACAGCATGTCATGAGGTACGAGTGGATGTTGGATTCAGCTAGAGCAAATGATGCAACCAAGTGTAGATGCTTCCTAATTACTCTATCTGGGATCGCTACTATGTGGTTCACCCGACTTCCTCCGCGTTCCGTATCCAGTTTCGAGGAGTTGGCAAAGAAGTTTATTGAGCAGTTTAGGATACACACTACTCGTCCAAAGGACGTGATGTCTCTGTCAAGTGTAATACAAAATCCTGGGGAGTCATTGAAGGAATATTTACAAAGATTCCATGTTGCAGCAACTGAAGTCAGTAATCCCAATGATCATGCAATTCTAATGGCTGTGATGCGAGGTGTGGATCCGGATTCTGAGTTCGGAGACTGGCTGGCAGGAAAACCTCCGACTACGCTAGAGCGTTTTTACTCAAAGGCACACCAGTTCATAAGAAGAGAGGAAGCCAGGTGGGTGAGGCGAGATAAGGCACCGGGGCCAGTCCAGGAGTCTGTAAAAAGCAACATTGCTGTGAAGCAGTCCGGAGACAACTCGGGAAAAGTCCAAGTCAATGTCCAGAACAAGCCTGGGCAGCCTAAAGAGTCCGGAGGGAGAAATCAAGGGAAGAAGAGAGAAGCGGGGAAGTGGAAGTCGAGAATTCCAAGCTACAACGAGTATACCCCGCTGAATGCGTCTCTTGAGAACATTTACCTATCAACCTGCAATGCCTTCCAGTACAGAAAGCCACGTCCAAAAGAGTCAACCGAGGAACAGAAGCGGACTGGGAAATATTGTCGTTTCCATGAGACTTATGGGCACAATACGGAAGAGTGCAGACACCTACACGACGCTATAGAAAAGTTGATCAGGCAGAAAAAGTTGCAGGAATTTGTGAAGGATCCACAGGAAGGAGGACAGGGAACATCCAACCCAGGACGTGCACCAGCTCCGCGCCATCCCGAGGAACCTGCCCGGACTGTGGGTAGACTGGTCATAAACACGATCATCGGTGGGCCTCACCCCGTGGATAAGAATTGGCAGGAGATGGAGCGGTATGCTAGTTCCCTGAAGCATGCAGATTTCGAGTGTTGTTCCAACGTGGAGGATGGGACCCCTGCTAAATAGCTGCGCGTGATGACAGACGATATAGTGTTCAGAAATAGAGATGCTGACCAAGTGGAGGCTCCAACCATCGACCCGATGGTCATATCTGCGACGATCGGACTGGCTTATGTGAAAAGAATTCTAATTGATTGCGGAAGTTCTGTCAACATCATCTTCAAGAAGGCTTATGACCAGATGAAAATGGAAACAAAGGACTTGAAACCGTCCAAAGCTCGTATACACGGCTTTAATGGCGCAGCGACCGATGCAGTGGGGTATGTTGAGTTACCAGTTGAACTGGGACAAGGCGAACGTCGGAGGGTGCGAATCCTACCCTTCGTAGTTTTGGATGTGGATTCTCCGTATAATGTTTTCTTGGGCCGACCGGCCCTGACTGAGTTTAGGGCAGCACTAGCCCCGTGGTGCTTAACTTTGAAGTTCCCAACTGACAAAGGAGTAGGTGTAGTTCATGGCGACCAAGCGGCTGGTCGTGCCTGTTATGTGGCTGAGCTCCGAGAGGCTCATCGGAGGGAGAAAGGAAAGGTTGCGGACAATCCCGTTCGCATCCACAATTCTGATAATTAACAAGTAGTGCCCGAGCCCTGGCTCGGGCATAATTCCCGGATCTTCAGAGACATAGATCCGAGAGATGACGATGAGAAACCCAGGGAAGAAAAGGCAGCGCCAGCTGAATTAACAGTTGATATCTCGGTCAGCCAAGACGACCCATCGCGAGTACTGTAGATCGGATCGCAACTCGGTCCCGCAATGACTGAAGACCTTAGTGATTTCCTCCGAGCAAATCTTGACGTTTTCGCCTGGATGCATTCTGATATGTGCTGGATTTCTCCTGCCATTACGAGTCATATGTTGAACATAGACCCGAAATACGTCCCGGTTAAACAAAAAAGGAGAGGGATGGACCCAGAGAGGTCCGTTGCTCTCAGAGAGGAGGTGGACAAACTCAAAACCAATGGGTTCGTCCGCGACGCCCTCTACCCTGAATGGGTATCGAACCCCGTGCTGGTGAAAAAGGCAAATGGGAAATGGAGGACTTGCGTAGACTATTCCGATTTGAACAAGGCATGCCCCAAGGACAGTTTCCCGTTGCCTAGGATTGATCAATTGGTTGACTCCACTGCAGGACACGAGCTGTTATCATTCATGGATGCATACTCGGGCTACAATCAAATCCCGATGCATGTTCCGGACCAAGAACACACCAGTTTCGTCACAGACGTTGGGCTATATTGCTATGTAGTAATGCCCTTCGGATTGAAAAACGCAGGAGCGACTTATCAGCGTTTAGTGAATCGAATGTTCAAAGACCAGCTTGGTAGAATGATTGAAGTCTATGTGGATGACATGCTCGTGAAGTCACGACAGTCAAACGACCACATTCGAGACTTAGCGGAGATGTTCGATATACTCAGATATTATGGGATGAAGATCAACCCTCTTAAGTGTTCCTTCGGCGTTGCGTCGGGGAAGTTTTTGGGATTCATTGTCAATGCTAGGGGAATTGAAGCTAACCCAAAAAAGATCCAAGCCATTCGGGATGTCCAAGTGCCTAGAACTATAAAACAGGTGCAAAGCTTGAATGGAAAAGTGGCTGCGCTGAGTCGATTCATATCCAGAGCCACAGACAAGTGCATTCCTTTCTTTGATATAATAAAGAAAGGGAAGAGGAATTTCGAATGGACATCTAATTGTGAAGAAGCATTCCGAGATCTGGTGAGGCATCTGGAAAGTCCTCCAGTGCTGTCAAAACCAGTAGACCACGAGATGCTGTACGTATACTTGGCCGTATCCCCACATGTTATAAGTGCAGCTTTGGTTCGCGAGGAGGACCAAGTCCAAAAGCCAGTATATTACGTTAGTAAACATTTAACTGGGGCAGAAAGAAATTACCCTAAAATTGAGAAATTGGCCTATTGCTTGGTGATTGCATCACGTAAGCTACGCCCATACTTTCAAGCACACTTAGTCGGTGTCTATACCGATCAACCCCTACGGCAGGTACTCCAACGACCAGAAACTTTTGGGAGATTGTTAAAATGGAATATCGAGTTGAGCTAGTTCGATATCGCCTACTTGCCACGTAGAACCATACAAGGACAAGCATTAGCAGATTTCATCGCTGAGTTTACTGTATCCGACGAACCAGAAAATCACAATGTCATTCCCCCCGTTCGATGGAAATTGTACACCGATGGGGCATCAAACGACCGTTGCTCCGGCGCTGGTGTAGTTCTTGTAACTCCGTAAAATCGATCGATTTGTTACGCTTTGAAGGTCGATTTCCCGGCCACGAATAATGAAGCAGAATATGAAGCATTGGTTGCTGGCTTAAAACTCATTGGAGAACTCGGGGTCAAATCAGTCGAAATCTTTTGCGACTCACAGTTGGTGGTCTACCAAGTGCGGGGAGATTACCAAGCAAAGGGACAGAAGCTTGCTCCGTACGTTGTTCTGGTTCAAGAACTACTGTCGAACCTTGAGCATTATGACATTTCGCATGTCCCACGTGAACAGAACAAAGAAGCCGACTCATTGGCAAAATTCGCAAGCACTGGCGATGCGCAGCAAATGGGATTGTTTCCCGTTGAGGCCTTGCATGCTCCAAGCATAGATGCGATGAAAGTTGATTTCGTGTTGGAAACAGAAATCGAGAGGGAGTCGCGGATAACCCCATTCAAACTATACCTAACGACCGGGACTTTACCTGAAAAAAGGAGCGAAAGACGACAGGTCATTCGAAAGGCCGCACGATATGTTATGCAGGATGGACTAATGTATCGAAAGGAGTTCTCGGTCCCCTTATTACGATGCATCGCGCATGATGAGACAAAGCGGGTCCTGAAGGAGGTACACGAAGGAGAATGTGGTGACCATACTGGGGGGCAAACGCTAGCAAAAAAGATCCTCCGCTATGGATATTACTGGCCAACCGTAAATCGGGATGCTGCAGACTACGCAAGGAAATGTGACAAGTGTCAAAGATATGCGAAAATCCTGAGGACTCCACCAACAGAACTCACACAAATGGTTAGTCCCTGGCCATTTGCAATCTGGGGAATCGACATAATCGGCGCTTTGCCCATATCCAAAGGTGGTGCGAAATACGCGATAGTTGCAGTCGATTATTTCACAAAATGGGCCGAGGCAGAACCTTTAGCCACCATCACCTCTAAGAAGGTCATTAATTTCGTTGTACGAAACATTATATGCCGCTTTGGCCTCCCTCGAACCATCGTTACAGACAATGGAACGCAGTTTGAAGGCAGAGAGTTCAAAGAGTTCTGTTTAAAATATGGCGTTGAGAAGAAGTTCGCCGCCGTTGTGCATCCAAAAGCTAACGGACAAGTCGAGGCCGTAAATAAAATAATCAAGTCCATACTAAAGAAGCATTTGGAGAAAGTCGGCGGCAAGTGGGTAGACGAACTCCCGACGGCGTTATGGGCTTATAGAACTACCCACAAGTCCGCGACCGGCCACACTCCATTCGCCTTGGCATACGACTCGGAAGCCGTTATACCCGTGGAACTTGAAGTTCCATCGCATCGAGTGACATATTATGATCCCAAGACGAATCAGGATCTCTTGTTGGAATCGCTGGACTGCATCGATGAAAAACGGGAAGAGGCCGAATTAAGGGCGGCAGCACATAGGCACTGAGTCAAGCGTTACTACGACGGTAGAGTCCGCCCAAGGATTTTTTATGTGGGTGATCTCATTTTGAAACGAGTTTTCCCTGTGCCATCACGTATGAATCCCAATTGGGAAGGTCCATACGTCGTTGAACGGAAGCTTGGAGAGGGAACATTCAAGCTAGCGACCGTTGATGGCGTGACACTCCCTCGAGCGCGGAACAGTGAACATTTGCGACATTATTACATTTAGTATGTTTCTTTCCTGTTTTAGGCACAGTTATTTCCTGTATGTTTTCGTTACTTAGTTTCCTTTTAACCATGTAATCAGGCAGTTTAGTTGGTTTTCATTAATAAAGGCTTGAAGCCGTCTTTCCCATAAATTACTATTGTTTCCATATCCCACAGTCGGGTGATGAATTACTAGAACTACATTATTCAGTACGATGTATGAACTCGCATAAACGACTTCAATCTCCGAGTCCCCAGAGTGCGGACCGGAGTACTCTGAGTCCCCAGAGCGCGGACTAGAGTATAAACGATTTCAATCTCCGAGTCCCCAGAGCGCGGACCGGAGTACTCTAAGTCCCCAGAGCGCGGACTAGAGTATAAACGATTTCAATCTCCGAGTCCCCAGAGTGCGGACCGGAGTACTCTAAGTCCCCAGAGCGCGGACTAGAGTATAAATGATTTCAATCTCCGAGTCCCTAGAGTGTGGACCGGAGTACTCTGATTCCCCAGAGCGCGGACTAGAGTATAAACGATTTCAATCTCCGAGTCCCCAGAGCACGGACCGGAGTACTCTGAGTCCCCAGAGCGCGGACTAGAGTATAAATGATTTCAATCTCCGAGTCCCCAGAGCGCGGACCGGAGTACTCTAAGTCCCCAGAGCGCGGACTAGAGTATAAACGATTTCAATCTCCGAGTCCCCAGAGTGCGGACCGGAGTACTCTAAGTCCCCAGAGCGTGGACTAGAGTATAAACGATTTCCATCTCCGAGTCCCCTAAGTGCGGACCACGATACTCAAAGTCCCCGAAGCGCGGACTAGAGTATAAGCTATCTCAATCTCCGAATCCCCTGAATGCGGATCGAATTACCCTAAATCCCTGGAGCGTGGGTTTAGAAAAAATTCTAAGTACTCAAAAATGTGGAACAAGAAGTATTCCACTCCAAAGAACGTTCGAACGACGTAAGAATGGATTGAGAAATTATGCAACTCATTCAAACTTGAGTTATGACCACAGTTAGCCAGCAAACCAAAAAGCAAAAGAATTATTCAAGTGAAAAAGAAACTAAACTTCGTTTAATAGTCCAAAATGGGGTTACACAGTTAATTCCTCCGAAACTTGGAGTTAAAAATCTATCTACACAAACTACGAAAATGAAAAAACAGAAAGTAGTTACAAGACTTAAACAAAATGTCTTTGAACGAGTAGAGCGACTATTTCTTTGGTTTCTTCTTCTTGTCTTCCTTTGTTTTCTCAGACGATTCCTCTCCCTCATGCTTCTTCTTGGATTTCTTGCTTGCTAAAGAAGCGGAATCAGGAGTGGGAGAAGGAACATCCGGCGGTCTGGATCTGCCAGGGAGAATGATCTTCAAAGGTCTGTTCCGCGGGTCGGTAAGTTCCAGTATCTCAGGCTCAACTTTGATCTCGACTTTCTTCTTCTCCTCTTCGGCAAGACGCTCTTTCATGCTCATCTTCGAAGTATGTTCGGAGGCGCCAGTGATCTCGATCTCATCACTCTCTTCAGCAGGAGATGAAGTGTCAAGCTTATCATCATCCAGCGCCCCGATCACTTGAGCATCAGGGCCAGGAGTTACTCCCGCATGAGCAACATCGCTTGTTTTCTCTGCCTCCTCCTTGGCATCATCGCTCCTCGGAGTTGGCTCAGGATCAGAGCAGCCTGCATGAAAACATAAAGAATGAACATTAGGACGAACAATCGCTACTAGAAAGTGACAGATCTTTTAGCTCCTAAAAGAAGAATTTCCTACCGGGTTCTGGCTGGCTATCAGTTGCGCGTGGAGTTTCACCCTCTAGAATAGGGGATAGCACATGAACGCCAAGCCCGGGATCTTTAGGATCGTAGCCGGCATGCTGCTCGAATGGGTCAAGTGTCGGCCGACCAGCCGATTGAGCAGTGGTAGGAGCAGCAGTATGAGAAGCCGTAGTCTTAGCCCTAGATGGACCAGCTTCATCATTTTTCTCTTTTGGTAGGGGAGAGCCTTTGCTATAAAGCGCCAAAGCTGCAGATAAGTCCGCTGGCTCATTCCCTCTAAGAAATTCCTTCACCAGAGCATCCTCATCGACTTCTTCAGAGCCCGACTCGATTTTTCTGATCTTCACTAAAGTTTCCCAGGCCTCAGCTAGGGATTCAAGATAGCCCTCGCCTAGGAATGTCAAGTCGCGATGCATAAGGACGCGGGCGCCGTACTCAGCAATCAACGGGTCAAACATGCACTTGACCTCTTCCCTGCCGGCCTCTGCAGCTGCTTCGAGGCGAGAGTCAATCTCCTCAGAATCTTTTCTCTTGCCCTCCTCGCGGGCATCACTTTTCGCTATCTCAACCCTAGCAAGTAAGTCGTCAAGCTTCGTTTTCAAGAGCCGTGTAGCAACGATTTCATCGCAATATCGTTGTGACTCTTCTTGAGCAGCTACTTTATCCTCTTTCTCCTTAGAGAGTAATTCTTTCAACTCTTTGACTTGTATGGCAAGCGCGTCCCATTCTTTTTGGATAGAATCTTTTTCTAAGGCAAGGGCTCCGCTGCGCTGGACTGCTTCATCGAGTTCCTTCTTATGGGTCATCTCTAAACGAGTGACTGCTTCGGTGGTGTCTTTTGCACTTTGCTCTGCGGCTTCAAGTTTCAACTTATATGAGGCAAGCTCTTCATCTTGACTGTTGATGATGTCCTTGTCACAGCCAGCTTCTAACTTCAAACGATCAATTTCATGTTGTCGCTCAACAGATACCTCCGAGACTTTCTCGACCAAGTGTGCAAACGCGTCATGTTGAACATAGACGTCGTTGTTGCAGGCAAGAGCACTCTGTTTGACATGCCCGGGGATGTGATGAATAGCTGGGAGAAATTTCAAGCCATCGAAACAGATTTTTGGGAATTTGGCCTTAAGTTCGACCATCTTCTCTGCTATAGTGGGGTCAGCCGCAGGAATAGGGGGAGGAGGCTTTGAAAGTTCTGCTCTTTTCCGATGCTCCCGAGTTTGCCTTGTGCTTGACGAACCGGAATGTTGTTCTCGGGAGACATCGGGTAGGGACCCCTTCTGTGAAAGCTTCTCTCTATCTGTCTCAGTTTGAGGAGGAGGATCACGAGAATGTGAAGATTGAGAATATGTTTTCTTTCGATAGGACGATTCGCGAGGACGGTTGTCTCGATCCTCGTAATCATCTCTATCTCTGCGTCTTCCCGAACCTGAATCCCGTCCGGGATGATGAAATATGGAAGAGCCGTGGAGGCGATCGAGTCCGTGGGAGCACCCCATGTCACCTTCAAAGATTAAAGATAACAACGGGTTAAGAAAAATCGGGGTAATGAAAAAACTTGAAGTGTTTGGTGAAGTGCGTGTGTGTCCTAGTGTTCCCCCCGACGGACTGGTTCCTCTATCTTTACTGATTGGAGTATTATCTCCCTGGGCTGGGGGTTGAACTCCTGCGTTGCCTCTAGCCGGCGAATGAAACTTAAGGGGTTCCGGATCGTCGTAACCATAATTGAGTATATCGTCGGGGATGGTAAGGTTCGACAGACCCTTTAAAGAACTTTCCATATGCTGTGAAGAAACCTCTTTCTCTGACGGGATGAGTGTAACTTTCGAAGTTCCGCCAACTTTCTCCTTCCGTATCTTATACATCAATTTCTTCTTTCCCTTCGAAGGGGAGGACGACGTTTCAATATCGTGCACTTCGACCGCCGGGTTCCAAGCGGGACCCGTATTCTCGCCTTGAGTCTCAGAAGCTTCATCCTCCTTGTGTTCACCCTCTTCGTGTGCATCGGGAGTATGGCGTGATGACGATCCAGCTTGTTTTTCCCTTTACCGGATGTAGGCTTGGGAATGGAAACACCCTCCGGGAGACTAATCCGGCGACCACTTGCTAACAGTCCGAACCTCGATAGTGATTCATTTGAAAGGAGGGTTCGGATGTCTCGTTCCTCGGCAGGAAGAGCTCTAATGGCTTCAATGGCCTCATAATATCCTCGGCCCTCCGGACGCGGGTTAATACCTGAAAAGATGAAACAAGGAGTTAAAAAAAAGCATAACTCCAATTGAACATGAATGATAGCTCAGCGAAGAGACTTACTGCCTTCAACCCATCTCCTCGCGAAACCAGGAGGGCAACGCACATAGAACCATTCCTGTTTGTACAGGGAAAATTTACTGCATGCTCCGGTTAAGATCTGGCACTTGTGGTACGGCTCGAGGAACATGAAAGAGGGGCTATCTTTCTGCTTCTTGATCATATAAATATATCTGATGTCGCCAGAAGTAGGAGGCCTAGAGAAGACGGCCATGAAAAGTAGGTAGGTCCCGTATATGAACGCGTGACTGTTTGGGTGCAGCTGCATCGGGGCGATATCTATGTACTGCAACACATCTCGAAGGAATAAGTTGAATGGAGGCACGCTGCCCATCCAGCACATGAACTTGTTACAAGTGGTATATCCGACTGGGGGCAGGTGAGGACGATCGTGTCACGACGGGACCAACACATCGGCAAAGGGGATCCCGTGGATGGAGCATATTCGCCGAAGTGCGACTTCATTAATCTTCGAAGCCTGTGAGTCGATCGGATTGTCTAAGAGAATTGTTGCCTCCAGGGCATCAGGAGCTAAGTTATGGGTAGGGGAAGTCGACGGATTCGAAGTATCAGCAACTTCTTGCCTTGATGACGGCCCAGGCCTATCAGATATAGTGGCAGAGTTAGACTTTTTAGACATCCCCAATAAATAATGAATCTGTCTAAGCGCCTGTGAAAACTATACTTGAAAAACGTTGAACGTTAGAATTAACAGCATGAGTATTCCCCCCCCCCACATGGTGTGTAAAACTAGTGCAAGCAATCGTGTATAAGCATTGAGAGTCTAAAGGTTACAAAGATGTGAAAATGAGTTTTGAATTGTCGCCTTCGAAGACCGTCATCGTTGACCGTCTCAAAAAGCCCGCCTTGTGGTGATTGCAGTCCCAGATTCAGAAAACGTATGCTAATCTAAGTTCAGATTTATGTCTACTAAGGCTAGGAAGTTAATGATCCGGGTCAGTTTCATATATGCTAGTATACTTAGATCCTGGTCCTCGTTTTGCTGTATGAATATGCATGGTTAATAAGTGTTCGGCCTAATTCTTGTTCGGCTAAAGGTATCGTTCGGCATATACGGCCAAGTTTTGTCTGGCCTAAGTGGTTTCCAGCATACACAATCGTTCGGTGAATTGTGGTTCGGCGTTTATGTTGTTCGGCATTTGTATTGTTCGGCATTTATGTTGTTTGACATATATTGGTTCGGCAGTTAAGTAGTGTTCGTCCTTGGTACTGTTCGGCTGAAATATTGTTCGGCTGAGATACTGTTCGGCATTTAAGTAGTGTTCGGCTGAGATACTGTTTGGCATTTAAGTAGTGTTCGGCTGAGATATTATTCGGCATTCGTAGTGGTGTTCGGCCTTGGCATGGGTCGGCATTTACGTTTGTTCGGCTAAGAGATTGTTCAGCGTTCGTAATCGTTCGGCATCCCCCTTAATTCATGCCTTCGCCTTAGCCTTCCATTTCCCCGTCCGGCGTATGATAACATACGCCGAACCAGAGTTATGTCGTTCAACACCCTTACCACCTCCAACACATCCACTATTATTTCTTCTCCTTTAATTTCGGTTCGGCATGAAGAAACTAGTCATCCTATGGTCTTATGTACGATCACCCCTGGCCATTCCTCCTCGCCTCGCATCGTTCAACAATAAAGACGACCTAATCGGAAGTTTTCCACATGACCCTCTCGGCTGCACACAAACCTAAATCTCGTGTTGAAACAATTTAATCGTAGAAGGGATAATACCTAGTTCGTAGATCGAAGCTGAGGAAAGATTGATTAGGCTTTAGGTCTGATAGACTGGCGAGGATTACAAGTCTTTAAGGAGTGACAGAAATGAAAGTGTAAAAGGAAAATAGAGGAAGGATGCCTGGTTTTATAGGGAGAAAATAGAAGTCGAAAAGGCTATATCCGGTAGAACCGGTCAAAGCCGTAGCGTTCGGCTTCGAAACGAAGTATCACTCGGCACATGAGGAACGTTCGACTTCGAACGTATTGTTCGGCATCTATACCACGCTCGTCACACACCTCCACCACTGATATTCTCAAGAAGGCATCTCCAAGGAGAGTTAACCTAGATTCAAAGCGAAGCACGGAAGATGTGCAATTCAAAGCGTATCACGATTCAGTCACATAATACACTTTGGGGGGCAAGTGTTTCCTGGGGATTTGACCAGGCAACTAGGCACTCGGCATTCGGTAGTACTCGGCATCCAAGAGTACTCGGCATCCATGAGCGCTCGGCATCAGAAGACGTTCGGCGTGTACAATTGCTCGGCATGGCTGTATTGATGGTCACAAGCTATCGTTCGTCTAGAGCCATCATTCGGCTAAAGGCATTGCTCGACAATTACTACGTTGGGAAATGATACCACTTATTGTTGTTCACTGGTTGTGAGAGTTAGTGTTTATCTTCTATATGCATGCTATTTGGAAGACGATTACCATTTGCTAATATTTTGATGAATAATTGCTATTTAATAATATTTACTCGATGGTGGTATATATGGTACTTAGATTTTACCATTTGTTAGCATGTGTGGTTGTTGGCATCACCAATGGTTGTTATTGTTGTTTTATATGTAGCTGTTGTGCTTATTATTTGTGAATTGGTATAGTCACTGTTGTGATTGGGTACTAGTGTTTGGTTGACACTTTGGTTGGCATTGATAGAAATATGGATTTGATGAATTTTGTTTGTGTATGCGTGTTAAGGCATTATTACCTATTTTGTATTGTCATGTTATGATTGATGTGATGGATATGCCTACACTTTGGTTGATATGTTAGTGATAAATATTATCTCGTGCTAATATTTATGATTACAGAAGAAGATCGGGTTCAGGTATGAAAATAGAACTATGTGGGCTTGATCCCGGAAGGATATGAAGGCAGTCTTTCTCTATGTAATAACCACCGGATACCTTAAGTTAAGATGGGATATGTATAATTATAGCACAGTCCAAACTAGTTGAAATCATTTTTCTCTTTTACCCTTATATGTCCATATATTCTTAAAGTTTGTAGGTGAAGGTGGTGGAAAGAGAAAGAAAGCTTGATTGAAGGCTGCCTCTACAGGTTAATTATTTAATACATTTCTTTTATATCATCTTTATATTGTTTTTAAATTTAGTGATGATTGATCCTTGTGTACTATACAATTTTTAAGTAATATATTATTGTTTGATTCCGCTATGAGGTAAACTAACTATATTTAAAATAGTATTTTAAATTATTCACCTAACGATCCATGATTTTTAAAATATGGAATTAGTGATCGAGTTTGTTTGTCAGAGTTTTGACATTAATTTTGGGTGATAAAATTTATGGTTGTTATAGCCTACCTCCTGGAAGTCCATTCACAAGTGCCTCTTTTCTCTTTCATGATTGCATCCTCAAGAGTGCTCTTGTCCATGAGCATCATCCTCATCATTGTTCGTTGCATGATTCCTTGAAGAAACATTCTCATGTTTGCCTTTGTTATTCTTGACTTTGGCCATCCCTATCGTTGGATCAATAGGTATATATCAAATGATTGGGATTGATTAGTTATGATCGGTGCCGTTGGAGCTGCAACTCTAAATGCATCATTTCTTCTTCTGATTATCTCTCTAACTTTCTTTGGTTCTTCAACCCGCACCAAAGCTACCTTCTACAAATTGAATCGAAGAGCTCCTCCTTCCTTCACGATATCTAGAATTCATAGCACTTAAAAATCCATGCACAATGGCACCCTGATCCCTAGGTACAAAAAATAATAACTCTTAATAGTGGTAAAAAGAGAAAACAAATAGAGCATATCTATCACATATTCGTACAAAACTCACAGCGGAAGGATAAAATATAATAACAATATGTACATATGCAACTTTCAATATCATAATAATACGAAGACAATTGGATCTGTCATCATAATACATAACACTTTAATCATATGGAGTTCAAATGGTACAATATCCCAAAATAATGTATCTCATACAAGAGGTAAAGTCTGACATGTCCATATATAATATACTGGATGGATAAATCATAGTAATAGAAAGCTATTGCCCTGTATCCTCCTCCAGCTTGAGATGCCTTCCCAAATCTCTAATCCATACAAGGAATTGATAAAAAGGAAAATATAAAGAGGGTCAGACATAAAGTTCGGTGAAAAGTAAAATATCTCTACTAAACATGATATTCGATACTAGTATGACATGAATAATATATTAAGTGGTACCCAGGAATAAATAACATATGCAAGCTAATGCACATATGATAAGTGAGAAAAAGCTCTAGAGTAACCTTGTATTGTACTTAGTCCTACTCTTCTCCTGCATCCAATAAGTTAGCACAATGAATAATGGTGCTAATATAACCCCATGAATATCATATAAAGACATATAATCCCCCGTGCATATGACAACGAGTCAAACCTCGAAGGTATCGCCATATCATACCCATAACTACAACTCTAAGTTAAAGATGTATCATAACCAAAACGTATGTGAAATTGATATTAATAAGTCAAAACGCCTTTCCATCGAACTGTTGGAGCTGGGCTAGCCTACTACGGAAGTTATAGGTGAATTTCAAAAAAAATTACCATATTGGATCTTTATTGGGCCTTTAAAATCTAGTTTATTTGATCATTTCTAAATTTTATTTAAATAAAATCTTTTATTTTAATTAAATTTATAAATTGTTATAGTTTTATTTAATTCATGTTATGATACACACACACACATGTGTATCACACACACATACACACACATATATATATATATTATATATTATATATATATATATGTATGTATGTATGTGCATGTGCAACATACCAATCTATGCAAGGTATAACATGTCCGTGTATAGATGTTGGGATTTACATCGCAACGAACATGTTAGCTCATCCAATATGCAAATATACTATCTGAATGCATGTGTGTGTACACACTTTTTTTACATATATAAAATAATTTAAATATATATAAACTTTAATTAATTTTTTTTATAAATATAAATGTATATAAGTGTGTGTGTATACTTATAGACATATATATATAATTATATGGATATTTTAATTCAATTATAAATATATTAAGTTAAATAAATAATAAAAAAATTTGTTTATATAACCGAGAACAATACATACATATGTAAATAAAATAATTTTTTTAGATATATTTATGTATTATATTAATTTTTTAATTTTTTAATATCCATATTATATGAATATATATATATTATATTGATTACTTATTTATAAATATATATATTGAAATTTAGATTAATATTTATAAATACATAAAATTATTTTTTTAAATAAATTTTACCTAGTCTTGCGCATAACTCTGAAATAATTTTTTAAAAATTTTAAATATTATTTAAATTAATTTTATACGGTTTTAATTTAAATATTTATATAAAATAATTTCAAAATATAATTTTGAAATATCAATAATTTAGTAAAATTTTGAATGATATTTTATACTTACAAAATTTTATTTCAAAATTTATGATTTAAAAATAATTTTATTATTAATTATTGATTTTCGGCTTATATTTAAAATATTTTTAAATAATAAAAAAATGTCTTTTTGCCAGACATGTATTTTGTGATAATATGATTATAAAATGAGAAACATATTTTTATATAATATATATTAATATATTTAATTTATGTGATTAAATGATTTAAATATTATTTAAATTATAATAAATATACATATGATATTTTATTCCTGTCGAATATAATATATGTATAATACACTATATATAAAAATTTATATAATATTAATATAATAAATATGATGACGTAATTAATTATAAACTATATTTATATGCATATAATATATATGTATAATTAAAATAAACAATTTTTTTTAGTTTCTAGCTGTGCCATTATAGGTATGAACATAACAATTCTTTTTATAAGTATATACATATATACAACCAAAACAATTGTGAAAATACAATTTACATCTCAGAAACGTCACCTAACTAACAATATAATATATATATATATATATATATATATATATATAATAAAACATTATATCTAAGCATGGATTATTATATTTTGGTCAGAATTATACCTTACTTCCAAAGCCTTGAAGTACACCTTGAAATGATGAAGTATGCTCCTTGAAACAATTTCTGATCCAAAAGAGTATTAGTCTTTGAACTGTTGACCACCAACTATCGAAAAACAGTTGAATTGATTTGATTTGAGCTTAGGAAACTAGAGAGACGGGAAGAGGTGTTCAACCAGCAATGTACGGGGATGGAGGCTCTAAAAGATCAATATCAAATAAACGTAGAGATGATTAAATAGAGGAAGAAAAGGAGAGAACTTAGGATCTCATCTTTTACTCAATCTCCTTTCACCTTAGTCATCCATTATCAAGCCTCTCTAGCCCATATTGTAGCTGCCTATTACCTTATTTTTTGGCCGAAATAACCAGCCCCATCATGGGCTTTAAACCCATTTAGAGTCCAAGTAAAATATTATGCAATTAAATTAAATTTAACGCTTATCAATATTGCATATCAATTAACATATTTATAACCGTTTTAAATACATTTACTAATGTTTATTCATCAAATCAAAATCAAATTTTATAGCTAATTTTTCACAAATATTAATTAATTTATAACAGTTATAAATTAATTAATTCGTTTGGTCAAAAGAGAATTCATTGTTTCGGTTGTGTGACACGTCATATGTAAATTTGGTCAGCGACTAATATCGAACTACTCGAATATTAACGATCACACGTCACTTAGCAGGTGATGTGACATTTTGGCCAAAATTATCGTGTGCTTGGTTTCGGTAAAACCAATTTTACTTTTTTAAGCGTTACCCGGTTGTGACAATTATTGACACCAATTTTCTTCGTTAAAACTATATCACTTTGGACTTATGGAATTTGGTAATGGTCAAAATTTCAACATCATCTACATTCAACTTTATAGTTCAAACACAAAGTCCTTCGTTCAATAATAATAATTATTATTAATTGAAATACTCTGGCCTGAGACTTTGACTTTCAGTTGACTTCAGCTGATCGTGATATTAACCTCATATATTTGTGTAATGCCCCAGAAATTCATGGAATCTTGTTTTAGTTGAATTTTGAAAATATTTGAAATTATTTGTATAGGAATATATGGAGTTAATTGTGTGCAAGTATGTGTGCATGTGTGCACGTGCACACTGATATGGCACAAGGAAGAACTCCAGATTTCTTGAATTTAAAACAAGAATTAAAAAGCAATACAAACATGATTTTGCAACATGGATATTTGATTTCTGGAATTATATGGATCATCCCAGAAAATAAGAAAAGTAAGTTTTCTTTTAAATCAGTAAACAGATTTTATTTAAAATCCAGAGAAAAAAAATATACACATATATGTTATAAGGATTTAAAAACCTGTATACATATAGGTGCATATGTTTCTGAAATTAAGAGGAATTAAATAAGCCTAGATAAGATATGTATACAAATATACATTTTCAAGCACTGTAAGGTATACATAAGCAAGTGAAACTATAACACTAAAATGGCAAAAGACGAATTGCAAGCAAAATAATTGCTTTAGGCAGAAAATAGAAAGGAGGATTTTAGAAAATAAATAAGTGAACAATGTCACACAATTATCATGACTTGGTAAGAATATAATATATATATTCTGGAAAAGAAAAAGGGGAGGCATGTCTCACATATGGCCGGGATATTAAAGGTGAAAAATAAACAAACTTGAAATGCAAAATGCATGAGTTTTGGCCAGGGTAGAAATGAGATTTTACAATGATAAAACCCTAGAAAAACCTCTCTTATAAACCCAAGTATAAACCAGAAAAAAATCATTTTGCTACCCAAAAACATTTAAGAAAACAAAGGAGAAAATACTTACAAGCAGAAAAACAAGTTTTGAAAAGGATTCTTTTCTGAGTTAGCAAGAGAAGCATTTTTCTGTGAGTAATCTCACTAAACCCATGGCATTAAGTCCTGTTATGAGGCAGCCAGATTTATGTTATTTTTCTACATGTTTTTTATTCCATTACTATGGTTTTAATGGATGCTTCAATGGATGTTTTAATGGGTGTTTCTGGATGTTTTGATTGATTTGATGATTGAATGTTTTGCTCTGTTTGGTTACACCCAGAAAGGTAAAGTATAAAATCATGAAAGTAAATAGAGAATACTTGTAACTGGTTTAGATATGGCATGGAAAACATAGAAACCAAAATGTATATGAGTTGCATTCACTTGTGTAAGTGCTGAGGCTCAAATGAAAGATTCAAGGTTGCAATGGAAATATCCAAAAGTGCTGAACCCTTGATCAAATAGAAAATCCATGAGCCAGAGATCTTGTTTAAGCTAGATCTTGAATTTAGTTCAAACATGGTTGCTTATGAAACAATAATAACCCACATGCCTAGTCTTTATTCCCAGTTGTAATTATTCTCGTATTTTCTTTAAGCCAAAACACTTGAAAATATGATTTTCCCTGGACATGAATGTTAGATTGTTCTTGAGTTATGCTTGTAAACTCTATGTAATGTTTCATGTATACTGGGATTTAGTCACCTAGCTATCTCACGATAGGATTAAACATGAACACTTAGTAAATAAACTAAGGATTGTGAGCCAAGAAGACTGCTGGAATGCTTGTCATATTTGAAGTATGCAAGTTGGCACATGGTTTGTTTAAGCCCTGAGATCTTTGTGCAATATTGTGAATTATTTTATTGCAATGTGTCCCCGTGATTCCTTTATGGCAGATGAGGCTAGGAATTAATTTGGTAAATGCAACCTTAAATTGATGAAGTAGGAACTTGAGTTATTCCTAAGATGGTTGGACTGGAACTATGATAGTTCCTGAGTATTTCTGTTTGAAACCTATGTTTGCATGGTTAAATATGTGTATATAATTAGTCATAAACAAGTCAGGCAAATTGATCGAAGATGATATGCCCACTTGAACAAAATATTTATGTCTCACTCATTTACCTAATATCATGGAATTTTTGATTTTACTCATACCAGATCTTGTATCTGACCCTTGTTTGCTTATGGCATCTGGGGTGTCTCATCTAAAATGGGGAAGCCTCTAATGTTCTTTCAGGGAATGCTGGATCTAAATAGGAAGCTGCTGTGGCTAATGAGAGTGATTATATAAGCATGCTAAATTAGAATTAAATAAGAACTTAGAATGAAATATTTGCATGTAATCTGGGAAGTTTTTATAGATCTGTTTTGGCTGGTATGTAATGATCTTAAAGGTTTGGATTTATTAGTTGTTCTAAATGAATCTAGTGATGTATTAAACTTGGGATTAATCTAAAGACTTGGTTGAATTTTTGCAAGAAAATATATATTTTTGGGTATTGTGATGAAAATCTGTAAATGGTATATGCCTGTATTTGAGAAATAGAAATGTGTATGTACATACATTGTATTAGATAATTTCAAGTTACTTAAAACCTTAAGTTTGAAGGTTAAAAATCTGAGTCTAGCTATAAAAACCTGGAATTATTCTTGTGGATATTTTTAAGTTCATATAAATTAGATATGCATAGGATTTACTGACTTGTTACAAATATTCAAAAGAATATAGTAATTAACCTTAGTCAGAATTGCTAGAATCCAAATCAAGCAGGATACACTTGTTTAACAAAAATATATATACTCTGAATTTAAACAAGATAAACACTTACATCCTCATATGTATGTGTATATTACTAAGGATGCACTGATATATTTATATTGGTAATAAGTTTTGAATCCTGGTTGAATTGTTTGAAAAGAAAATGACTCTGATAGTTCAAAGGAAGTTTAAATCAAACTTAAAAGTGTAAATGAACGTAGGTGGACATCCAGACACATATAAATTGAATGTGAATATGCAGGTACATAGAGATCAAATTTAGACGGCAGTCTTAATAATTTAGACGTCTGAGATTAAACTTAGACGTCTGTCATAATAATTTAGACGTCTAAGATCTAATTTAGACGTCTGTCAATAAAAATTTAGATGTCTGATTTTAGTTCAAAATGTTTTCTACTCTCTGTTTAAAATTTAGACACTCTGAGACGTCTGTCATAATAATTTAGACGTCCGAGATCTAATTTAGACGTCTGTCAATAAAAATTTAGATGTCTGATTTTAGTTCAAAATGTTTTCTACTCTCTGTTTAAAATTTAGACACTCTGAGACGTCTGTCATAAAAATTTAGTCGTCTGAGATCGAATCTAGACGTCTATCATAGAAATTTAGACGTCTGAACTGCTGATTTTGCCTAATTTGCCTATTTTTGAGTAAATTCCCAAGGTTTATCAATTTTTGTCAATTCAACTTATTGTTATTAATTAATATCAACTTTGATAACTATCATAAGATCAAGTAAATACTATTTTAGAGTTAAATAGAATTATCTAGGCAAGATAAATATATATATGTGTTAGTATTTGTCAAAGTGCACCTATGGCAGTAGAACAAGACTTAGAAAAGAAATAAGTGGCTATGTCAATAGCTTGTATGGCATTTTGATTTATATTTGATTTAAATTCCCTTTGATGAAAAAAAAAATCCTTATGAAATTAAGGTGAAAAAGAGGAGGGTCATTTCAATTTGAGAAGACGAATCTTCTTTTGAATAGTGTTTCACTTTCAATACTTCCACTCAACCAAATTATAGTCACTCGTTAGACATCGTGCCATGATTTGACTATTATCAAAGCGAAGTTTTCATATACAGTAGTCTCAAGTCGAGAGAATTGTGTAAATCAATCACATCGATATTTTCTATTTGACTTTAGTTATATTAACAAACAAAAAACTATCGGATGGGTCGTTCCATAGTTATCCAATAATTATCAGTACGTAACCCCTAGGTGCCCCCAGCAGTCGCGGGTAATACACTATCCAACATTTGGAGAGCGCTACATACTCTAGTCTTAAAGGATACACCGATATCCAATCTCGATGCATCTTGACTAGGAACATTTAAATTGATGTGTTTTATAATATTGTGATATAATACTCATGATTACAACTATTTGTAATTTCTATCACAAACACACCATTTATGGATTTTCTACTAGATATACTTTTAATTAAATTAAATAATTAATATAACACATTATATCAAGTATGTAATAGAATGAAAACACCTTTTATTTTGAACAAGATTGGTTTTCGAGTTAGATATAGGTAACAAATTACACAATTTCTCGTAGGGCAATCCCTAACTCTATCAATCTTCCACTTGCACTTGGTTTAATTACTTAACCATTAATAAGTTCATTTAGTTAAATAAGCACGGCCGCTAAATTTTATTAATCAACCTCAATCTCCTTATCTATATTATTCTATATAATTTATTCTAATTAAATCTCCTGAATAATGTCATCAATAAAATTAAGGGTGTTACAGGCTCCCCTCCTTAAAGAATTTCATCCTCGAAATTCAGTAAGGACTAACTAGCAAACATAGCAATCATCTGTAACATCTCCTAAAAACCATACTAGCCTACCTGACTAGCAACCAATCTATATAGATCTAATATAGACATACCATTAAAGCAGATCAAGATAAGCCTCTCTAATCATGTCCTCTGTTTTTCAAGTCCAGTCCTTCTCGTTGTCGCTCCACTGAACTTTCACCAACTTGACTGTCTTAGTCCTTAATCCCTTCTCATCTCTCGCAACAACCCGAACTGGTTGTCTAACTAAAGTCAAATCAAGCTCCACTACTAAATCCTTTAACTCTGTCTGAGGAATAGCAGCCTCTGGATCAAGCACGAACTTGCGAAGATGAGACACATGGAACCCATTATGGACACCTACCATACTGCTTGGCAACTCTACTCTGTAAGCGATCTTTCTAATCCTTTCTAAAATCTAGAATGGTCCAACATATCTAGGGGGCCAACTTTCCCGACTTTCCAAACCGTACCACACCCTTCATTGGTGATACTTTAATGAAAACCCTGTCTCCCACTGAGAACTCTAGGTCTTTACGCCTATTATCTGTGTAACTCTTCTACCTGGATTGAGCTTTCTTCATCCGTCCTCGGATTAACTCAATCTTTTCTGACGCCTCTCTAACCAAATCCGAACCTAAGACCAATCTGTCTCCAGTCTCTAACCAACATGCTGGTGATTTGTATGGTCTTCCATACAAAGCTTCAAAAGGTTCCATTCCTATACTAGTCTGATAACTATTATTATAGGAAAACTCAATCAAATGTAGGTGATCCTCCCAAGATCCACCAAAGTCCAATACACAAGCTCTCAATAAATCTTCGAGTACCTTATTGACTCTCTCTGTCTGCCCATCAATCTGTGGGTGATATGTTGTACTCATCTTAAGCTTGGTACCTAATACCTCTGGTAGAGTCCTCCAAAATTATCTAGTGAATAACGCATCTCTATCGCTGACTATGCTACTAGGAATCTCATGAAGTCTAACTATGTTCTTCATGAACAACTTAGCCAAAGCAGGTGCCGTTCTGGTTGACTTTACCGGAATGAAATAGGCACTCTTGGTCAACCTGTCCACTATAACCCATATGCTTTCATTTCCTCTATTTGATCTTGGCAACCCGTCTATAAAGTCCATCGATATCGAATCTCATTTCCAGACTGGAATATCTAAAGGCTGAAGTAACCCACATGGCTTCTGATGTTCGGCCTTCACTTATTGACAGTTAACACACTGCCTAACCCACAAGCCAACATCCCTCTTCATGTCTTCCCAATAGAAGCTCCTCTTCATATCTTGATACATCTTGGTTCCCCCAGGATGAATCATAAATTTCGATCGATGACATTCCTCTAGAACTTCTCTCCTTAAGTTCCCTACATTCGAAACGCATAATCATCCCTTCCTTCTCAACCATCCTCTTTGGTCAAGACTAAAATCCTTTAGGTAATAAATTTCTGATCCAACCTCAAGCCTTCTAATCCTCTTGGCTAAAACTGGATCTTCTCTCTGCTTAGAAGTTATCCTCTCGATCAACACTGGTCGAACTTCTAAACAAGATAACATGGCAATATCCTGACTAGAACTAGAAGTAGATCTCAACTGCACGCCATAACTGGCTAAAGCTTCTAGATCCTTCCATTCTGCCAACATCGCTAACACCACATTCTGATGTTTTCTACTGAGAGCATCTGCTACCTTATTTCCTTTTCTAGGAGTATACTTTATACCGAAATCATAAGCAGCCAAAAACTCTAGCCATCTCTACTGCCTCATATTCAACTCCTTCTAAGAGAATAAGTACTTTAATGACTTATAATCGGTATACAACTCAAATCTCTCCCCCAAGAGATAATGCCTCCAAATCTTCAAGGCAAATATCACCGCAGCTAACTCTAAGTCATGAGTAGGATATCTAACTTCGTGCGGTCTGAGCTGCCATGATGCGTAAGCAATAACCTTGCCCCTTTGCATCAATACTGCTCTCAATCTAGTACCATATGCATCAGTGTATACTACCAACCCTTGGTTACCATCTGGAACTACTAACACTGGCGCATTGGTTAACAAATGCTTTAACTTAAGGAACCCTTCCTCACATTTGTCAGACCAAACAAACTTCACGTCCTTCTTGGTCAACTTAGTCAAAGGCGCTGCTATCCGCAAGAAATCCTTGATGAATCTCCGGTAATAGCCAGCAAGTCCAAGAAAACTCCTGATCTCGGTTACCATCTCTGGTCTCTTCCAATTGTTCACAGCTTCGATTTTATTTGGATCAACTGACAATCCCTTCTCTGAAACCACATAACCAAGAAATTTAACCTCTTTCTTCCAAAAATGACACTTGGAAAATTTCGCCTTTAGCTGATTCTGCCTCAGCGTCTCCAACACCACTCTAAGATGAATCGCATGCTCCCTTTCATCTTTAGAGTACACCAAAATGTCATCTATAAATACCAACACGAACCTATCCAAGTGCTCTCGAAAAACCCGATTCATCAAATCAACAAAGAAAGCAGGCGCATTTGTCAACCCAAATGGCATCACCAACCACTCATAGGAACCATACCTAGTCTGAAATGTCGTCAAAGGAATGCTATCCTCTGCCACTCTCAACTGATGGAACCCCGTTGCCAAATCCAATTGGAAAAATACTCTGGCTCCACTCAACTGATCAAAAAGATCATCCATCCTCGGTAGAGGGTACCTATTCTTGCACGTCCTTTCGTTTAACCTATGATAGTCGATGCACATCCTTAACGACCCATCGGGCTTCTTTACAAATACCACGGCCGCTCCCCAAGGTGAACTGCTTGGTCTTATAAAATTCCTTCCTTCAAGATCCACTAGCTGCACCTTCAATTCCTTCATCTCTGTCGGTGTCATCCTCCTAGGTGGTCTACTGACAGGTTCAGCTCCTAGCACAAGATATATCTGAAATTCAATAGCTCGTTTCGGGGGTAATCCAGTAACCAGCTCAAAGACATTTGCAAATTCCCTTGCCACATGAACCTGACTAAGCTCTTCTTCAACCTCCATGGTACTCAACAAAGCACAAACACTCTTATTGGAATTCTCCACTGAGAAAATGATTCGGTTATGACTATCTAGTGCCTTAATGATATTTCCCGATCCTGGCAAAATATCCTAGCCTCATACTTACCCAACCAATCCATACCCAAAATGATCCCGAAATTTACGAAATCAAAGACATACAAACTGCATGCAAACTTATGACCTAACAAATCAAGTTCTAACTGGTCACATCTCATCCCAAGAGTTGCATGTCCTCCTATTAGATTTGCAACCCTTAAGGAAGTAACAAGGTATGTGGGTTGTATACATAATCTATCTACCAAATACTATGATATGAATGTGATGCACCGGTATCAAAAAGTACCCTAACTGGTATACTCTGTATCAAAAGCGTATCTTCCATCACAGTCTTCCTTTCTATGCTGCAGTAGGTCTAGAAGAAGACGGTGGTCCAATAGCAAACACCTTCCCTCTGTCTGCCCTGACTGGCTCTGGACAATGGTTCTTATAATGCCCAACTTGATCACAGTTGAAGCATTTCACATTCTTCTTCTCTGCAGGCTTCTTTCCTTTACCAGTTCTGCACTCGTGCGCATAATGGCCCTTCTTATCACACTTATAGCACACCAAATTAGCCTTTGCCTTCTTAGCAGCCTCCCTTTTCTGGGCTCCTTTCTTCTTAAAGAATTTCCTTTCTTTCCCTGAGGACCCTGGGACTCAACTGGCTTCTCCCTAACTGACACAGCAAACATCTCCTCATGGCGGATGGCCATCTCCACCACCACATGATAAGGTTCTCTAATATGAGTCATAGCTATTCTACCTAGCTTTGGCCTATCCTCTAATGAATCTCTCATTTCTTCTTATATCAGTGTCAACCAAAGCATAACCATATCAAGATAGCTCATCAAACTTGGCAGCATACTCGATCACAGACATCCCTCCTTGGACAAGATCCATGAAATTCCTCATCAATGCGAATTTAGCAACCTCAGACAAGAACCTCTGCTCGAACCTCCTTCTAAAATCAGTCCATGTCAGCTCTTCCTCCTAAACTCCGACCGTCACACTGTTCCACCAATGAAGCGCTAACCCTTGCAACTGTCTAGAGGCTAGCCTTCTCTACTCTCCATCTTCCAAGCCTAAATCTGTAAAGATCCTTTCAAAGTTCAACAGCCAATTCTCAACTTTAACTGCATCCTCCGTTCCAACAAACGGCTTCCCACCTAGACTGGTATAGTCTCTGCTTAGCTTGGCATAGTTATAACCAGCTGGAACTATAGGATTAGCTCCTCCAACATTACCAGCAGCTCCTGCTTGCAAAAGGTTACCAACAACTGGTACACCATCCCCGCATCTACTGGCGGATTTCCAGCACCAACATTGGCCTCAGCATTTTGGTTAGCATTAACCTGTCGACCTTGGTTTCTCCGAGTATTAGGTCGAGCATTTCCATTGGTAGTGGTGCTTCCTCCACCTAGATTTCCTCTTTCTCGTAAATCAGCATAGGATCCTTAGTAAGATATAGAAGAACGGTCTAAGAGAGAGGGGAATACGTACTTAGATATATATATATCTATATATCAAATATAAGTACATTACTATAGCGTTAACCCAAACCCCGGCTATATATTTAAATTCATTGGATTATGTTTCAAAAAGCTTTTAGGTTTATCTTTTCTTTTAAAGTTTCATTAACCTATGCTATGATACCAACTTGTAACATCCCCCTACTTGGAGGCCCAAAACAAACGGCTACAGATGCTGCAATCATCCATGGTTATTAATTCTCAGCAACCAAATATGGCGGTGCTAGATACATTGATACACAGATCATAGAAATAATAGAAAAAAATTAACAATTAAAAACATATTTCCACATTCAAATCAAAGCACTTGATGTTCATTACATAATCCCAAAACCGTAACCATGTTCAGCAAAATATAATTATTACAAATACGCCAAGAGCGACATATGAAGATGCCCCCTTGGTTGATCAGAGTATATAGTAAGGCTAACAAGTCTACCTTTACAAACAAAACACACAATGGAAAAGACAATTCTAAATAACTATCTGCCTCCTGCATGCCTCCTGAAGCTTTATTCATCAAAGAAGAAAACCTGGAAACCTTAAATCTCAAATTACTCAAAATCAATTGAGTACCCGAGAGTTTAAGGGGAAAATAAAAACTTTGAGTCAGACATAAAGCCTGGTATGAATAATAATCTAACATCTCAATCCTTTAAGATATCTAGTGAGACCACTCCGCCTAGCGGAACGGGTTTTCTACTCACTGGTATCCTAAAACCTTTTTAAAACCATATTCTGTGCTCCTGCATCCACAATGATTAAAACATACATTTTCAAAATATTATGATGATATGCATACTTAAAACAATTAGGATTTCCCATCCCCGGTTTAATCTGACTCCCTGTCATAATTATTGTTTCTTGGGTCACTATTAACCTTTTAGCTTTTGTGGGTTTACTAATAACCTTTATATAATTAATGAACATCTTGTTATTTTCAAAGTTTTCATGGGATCGCTAAGAACCTATAGGCTCCTGCCAGTTAACTTAATTAATTCATGGGTCCCCCTGAACCTATTAGTTATTCCAATAACTAATCACCTTATCTTAGTTTTCATGGGTTGACTAGGAACCTATGGATTTATCCAGTAACTCACTTCACATCCTAGTTTTCATGGGTTGACAAGGAACCTACTGATACTTCCATTAACCACTTTCTTATCCTAGTTTTCATGGGTTGACTAGGAACCTATTGCTAATGTCAATTCTTAATCTGGATATAGTTTTCATGGGTTCACTACAAACCAATTAGCCCCTGCTAACTATCCTTAATACATAGTTTTCATGGGTTTACTATAAACCTGTTAGTTACCTCCAATAACTACATAATCATAGTTTTCATGTGTTTACTATGAACCTTTTGGTTACCTCCAATAACTACCAAGTTTAAGAATCCTATATTTTTGGTCACCCTGACTCCTTAGATGCAATTTTACTCATTCGGGAGTTTAAGCAATTTATATTCACTACAGAGTTAACCTAGCTGGTTCTTCTACCCCGTTTTTCCCCAAAATATAGTTATGGGTTATCATGTGAATATATTCATATTTGAAGAAGCAAAACAACATTTTAACAATACCACTCATGTGGGTTTAAGGTCCTTGAAATAAATTTCATATAAAACATAGTTAACCCCTTTAACTTATATTTTTATCAAGGCAATACTTCTTCAAAATTACATACTTAAAGTCATTACAAAACTCTTTTATATAAGCCATGGGTTTTCCTTTAAAATTTCGAGTTTGGGTTTTAAACCCTTTCGACAACGTAGGTTTAGCTTTCGACCCCTTCGAAAGCATAAATCATATCTTTTAAAACAATAGACTCCAGCCTTTTAATACTTTAAAACTCTTCTTCGAAACCTTTCGACCATGTTAAAGTATTATTATATATAAGAGTAGAAGCATGGCTTTGAAACCACCTAAAAGTACGCTTTCGAAACCGATGAAGGTTACCCTTCGAAACCATTGAAGATCCACCCTTTCGAAAGCATTGGGCTTATGCTTACTTTGGGTTAAAGTGAAAATAGGTGAAAGCGTCTCTTTCGAAACCACTCTTTATATTATAAAGTATTGGGGAAGTTTGATGGTGTCAAAACCATCCTTCAAAAGCATTGAAATATTTGGGAAAACAATTGAACCTTTCGACAACGTCGAAAGCTTCTGCTTTCGACCCCTTCGAAAGCTTTGGGAAACTGCATATATTTATAAAGACAATTGAACCTTTCGACAACATCGATGCCTGTGATGTCATCGGAAGGTCACATATTCAAAAAGGGTTTCGACCTGGTCGACAACTACCTCTTCGAAAGCCTTCAACAAAAACTAAGTAACTCCTTCGGAAGCTACTTCTTTAAAACAAAGGTGGCGGCTCTCTTTCGAAAGCTTCTTTGAAATACTCTTTCAAAAACATAGCTTTCGATTGTGTCGAAAGCTCTTTATAAACTTATCCTTTCAAATCCATAGCTTTCGACCTTGTTGAAAGCTTAGCTTTCGACTGTGTCGAAAGCACTTTTAAAAAACCTAACCTTTCAAAACCATAGCTTTCGACCTTGTCGAAAGCTCTTTAAAAACAGGCAAGTGACTTTCTTTTCAAATCAAAATTAACTAAGGAACCAACTCCTTCGAAAGCACCCCTTTAACAACCTACCTTCCGCCTTTGTCCAATTCACTACATACCACCTGAATGATATCATGTGCATTGGCTTCGACCTTGTTGGTTACAATGAAGTCGAAAGGTCTAAGTCAAAGGTGTACCAAAGAAGGCGGAACACCCTTTTTCTGAACAAAAGCTGTTTTTATCAAATAAGGTAAACTTTTTGTAACTAACTTGCCTACTTGTAAACATTTGATTGGCTTTCGCGGACTTTTAAATAATTTGGATAATATTTGCCACATTTTCTCAGATCTAAAATCAAGTTAACCTTTAACAAATAAGCCCTTACTATTATCAAAACAATAAAATCATTTAAATCCCCCTGTCGAAATAATTTAATTTCCATAATAATCACTTAGTAAAAATTCCTAAAAATTCCAGAAATTCACTTTAATCATGTTATCTAACATATTAAAATTTCAGACCTAAATTCTTAATATATTTTCCAAAATATATTTATAAACCCAAATAACCATATTTTTCTTTGCAAATTCATAACTAATTCTCCACAGCTTGGAAAATTATGAAAATTGAAACCCAACTCCAAAATCATGTTTTCCATAACATATAACTTTCCCATGGCATTTCAAAATCATTAAATCTTGGTTTTACCCTAAAATCAGTTTTACCCTAAAATCGTATATACCTCCTTTAAACAACCATGTTTAAACATATATAAATCATAAATCAAGCATATCATCATTCTATATATCATAAAATAGATTTACCCTTAAATCCGAAACCATATGATTATAAATCCAAAATAGAGATGTAGAAATTATTATTCACCTAAGATTGGATAAGGAAATTGAAGTTTGATTGAGATTTATTTCTTCTAGCTTGATCCTAAGCTTTACTTTGATTTTTCTCTTCTCTTCTTCCTAATGGTCGGCCTTGCTTTCTTCTTATGTTTATAATTTTGTTTGAGATAAAATGAACATGTATGACTAAGGAGAATAACATAAGGGTGGGTAATATGGGCGGCTATTTACCCTAATGCCCTTATGTTTAATTACTTAACCATTTATAAGTTCATTTAGTTAAATAAGCACGGCCACTAAATTTTATTAATCAACATCAATCTCCTTATCTACATTATTATATTTAATTTATTCTAATTAAATCTCATGAATAATGTCATCATTGAAATTAGGAGTGTTACAGTATAACATGCCCATGTATAGATGCTAGGATTTACTTCGCAATAGATACGTTAGCTTGTAACGAAACGGATTTTTGACCCTCGAAAATCGACACTAATACATCCACTGTATCACATGCCGAGCAATCGAATGCCGGAAAAATCCGATTGTTGGGGAAAAAGGAAGTAGGAAAAAGATAAGAAGAAAACTAAACAACACAGAATCTCACAGCGGAACAAATAATCTATAATATACCACAAATCTTTATACAAAAGCAAAACTATAATATGTGTGTATACAAACATCAATTAGAGTATGATAACCTATTTCAGCCTGGATAGTTATAACAGCCTATCCTCACAATTGCTGATAACACAACAATGAATACAGCGGAAAATAACCATCTACGTGAATACGTCTCTAATCCTCCAGCTCATCTTCTGAAGCTCCAAAGCATTCAAACCAATCTGTAATATACTCAGTCTGATCCGAGCATTATAATGAAATAACACCCGAGTCAGTCTGGAACACCAGCGTGAGAAAACACACCCAACTGGATTTAATAGTTACATAAACCCTTTCAAAATCAAGAGTATCTCATAAGACCACGCCGCACATAAACACGGACGGGTTTTTACCTTACGATAACCAAAATCCTTTTTATAGAAAATCCATTTATATTATAATAATGTATAGGGGTCAAAGTAAAGTATGAATATAGATGAAATGGTTACATCTCACGTTTTAGCATAGTTGGACACAACTAAGTCCGTACAGCGCTTATTGGAGAATGGATTCCATACAATGACTGAGCTACTGGGGTACCGTCCATCATGGTGCATCTCTAGATAAAATAACACCAAGGACCTCGCATGGATCCCCTGCCAACACAAGACCAGCCTACCCCTTGCTGGATAGTACCGAATATGATCACCCCTCCATTAATGGGCCCCGAGCATACAAATGAGAGATAAGAGCGACTCTAGATAGGGATGATCATACCCTACTTGGGAGCGACCCACTTAGCCCTACTACATCTCCCCAGTTTTAGTCATTCCGGGTTGATGAGGCCTGAGGCTACGATTACCTTTCAAGAACATTTACACTTAGAATGCTCATTGCCCTCCAATGACAATGTACTGATAGCATTCATCCATACAAGTCCGTTCTGAGTCTGAATGAAATCGAAGGCACTATTCCTACTACATCCAATTTGGAATCACCCTAAGGATTAGTAGCGATTAGCCCTTACACTTTACATCTCTATCTTCGATTTCATGCTCTTCACGATGTCTTCATTTTGAAACGCATTCGTTGGATCGAAATGGTTTTTGGATAACATATCTGATCCCGGTCTCTTCGAAACAACGCTCGATAATTTTCGGTAAACTCAACCCCGGTTCTTTAGGAAATAAATAGTCAAAGATAAGATCGGAGATCACCTCCTAACCCTTTGTGGACAGATTTCCTTATCATTGTCCTAGAAGAACGAAACGAAATTTATACGCACAGTACAGCATCATCGGAGATGACTGTGTCATATAACTCACGTGTTTCTCCTAGATATTTTCAAAGTTATGTTGGGTCCATTTTTGATAATCGGTTATTTAACTATCAACAAACATACATTAAGTCGGGGATTTATTTCATAGGGAAAACCAACATTGGTTAAGCATATAAGCAATCACTAGCCTCATTTTTTAAATCTTCATAAATAAAACCCACTTTCTAAATCACTTGTATATAAAAACCTTTACAAAGATATAATCGCAAATCCTTATATTTCAATACTTAGAAATATCCATATACTTATCTCAACGGTATAAGTATATCCACAGAATTTAGAAGGATTTTCTTTTTATTCGATTCAAAATCCATTTATAAAACCTCCTTATAATTCTATAAAAACATTTATAATCCATTTTATAAATCTTCAGGACCATTTATAAAACTTCTTTTATACACTTCAATCGCTTATAAATTCCTTTTTGTGCATTTCTAAGATCATTTATAAAGCCTTTATAAATCCATAAACCATTTATAAAACCTTTCTTATGAATCTATAAACCCCATTCTAAATTTGTTTATAAATGTCTAACCATTTATAAACTCTTTCACCTTGCAAATAACCCTTCCTTAAGTCTTCAAACCATTTATAAACTCCTTCATAAAATCTAAGTCTTTCAACTCCATTCATGGGTCTCGGAAACATTTACAAAAAATTAAGATCATTTACTTCAAAACATCAATATATAATAATAATTATTAACAATAAACATTATAAATAAATGAAAATTATTAAATTTAAAAAACATCTTAAAAATAACAACTAATAATTTCAAAATATTGTTTAAGAAACAGTAATAATTAATCTTTACCTTTTTATGAATAATAATGATTTATTTCCAAAACCTTAATAATAATTTTTATTATTAGTTCCAAGCAATAATTATTCTTGAAATAATTAACCTTTCCGCATTTTGATAAATTCTTTAGAACCATATTGCTATAATATAATTTAAATAACCTTAAAATAATATTACTGTAATTAATTAACTTTAAAACAATATTAATATAATTAAATATTTTAAAACAATATTAATATAATTAATACTTTAAAAACAATATTAAATATAATTAAATAGATAATCTTTAAAACAAAATATTTCTGAAACTCAATTTCGGATTTAAAATCATTTCTTGTCTCAAAGCCAATTCCGACTTAACGGCAATTTAAAGTATTTTTAAAATATTAATTTGAGGCCAATAGCCACCCAACACTTAACCAATATCGATATTGATTTTTTCTCTATCACTTTGGGTTTTAGTTTTTCAACATATAATAATGTTATAACCATAATGTCTACAATCATGTTCAATATTCAATAATGTATGTTAAAGAAATATTATTGAAACAATTCAGTAATAGCGAGGAATCTCGTTGGATCCCCCTACATCACAAACGTTATATAATCATAAAATATAAATCAACTGCTTCGAGGCGGGATTCGTATACCAAGGGTCATCTGCTCTTACATGGGAACGTAATAGGGTCTCATCCGCTCTAATAGGCGGGAATATTCAATCCAACTAATATAAATATAGTAATTCATCCAAACAATCATACAATGATTTTTATCAAATATATATCATACTAATTAACCAAAAAGGTGAGATTAACTCATCAAAATTTTCTGTTGTCGCTTGCACATTCTGGTTCCATCTAAATTCGAATGACGTTCGAATTCAGCGTATAATTCAACAAGCTCCATTTGTTGCCAAACCAACTCCATATCAAAGATGACGTCCCAATGAGTGCAACACAACTTGTTTCATTTCGGTCGGATCTCACATGAAGAAGTTATCATTATTTTAAGTTATGATACTTAAATTAATAATTAAACAACTAATTACAACAATTATAATAATTAACCTTTTTTAAATTCCTAAACCCGCCTCTCTCTTCTCTGTATTTTCGTTTGCAACAAACCAACCTAGCCGCGAGCATTTCGACCATCCCCACGCCACCTCAAGCCACAGGCCTTCGCCGCGACCATCACCAGAGAACACCCCGACTCCGCCGACCCCAACCCCACCGAAACGAGGCTCCTTATCGCCGCCTTCACCGAGAAAAAACCAAAACAATATTTTCCTTCATCCTCGAACTGCACCACCACCACGCGATGCCACCCTCCCAAACTCTGGCCGAAGCTTGCCCTCCTCTTGCCCTACCTTTTCTCTTCAAATCCCATCCCCGAAAACCCACTGGATCGTCAGAAAAGCAATCAAGGCTGCACCGACGTCGAACCTCCCTCCACACTACCTCGCTTCGCCAAAGCCCATCACCACCATTCAAACGCCTTATCATGTCGACGTGGTCAAATCCTTAGTTGAGGTTCAGGCCTATCTTCGCCTTTGGTGGCGACGAATACTTGAGGCCGCTAGATTTGGGAGCATTTGAATTGGAAGAGAACGAACATATCTTTAGTAGAACGCGAGTATAAATAGGGAAAGGGGAACGATGTCTGCACGGTGGAGGAGTGTGGCCTGCGTACAGGGGTGTGGTGATGTTGATGAGGCATGGTGTATGTTCAAGTCAAGGATGAGGTGATGAGGCATGGTTGGTGTACGGTCACGTCAAGTTATATAAATATATATATATTAAAATTATCAAGCTATATAATTTCGAACCCCAATCGAGACGTGCCGTTTGGCGTTCTATATGTAATACCGTTGTTTCGAACGCAATGGAACTGGTTTCGAGACCTAATTCGATCATATACAGAAGATAGCTTTTTGAACCCAATTATTATATTAAATTTTCGATATTAATTTCAACGCGTTTCTATCCCACATGACCAAACGATACGTCCAATCGTTACAAAACTTGACGGCGCATAATAATTCATTGTTACAAATCTAATGAAGCTGGTTTCGTCGAAACCCGAGACAGTATCCCGGAAGGCTATTTTCACTCGTTAATTAAAACGAGTTATTTTTAAAAACCACATTAATTACTTTTAAATCTAAATTAAAAGTCTATTATCTTCATTTTATTAAATAGAATTTAAATAAGCTTTGAAATTATTTTTATCCAGCTTAAAACCCAAGATTCAATTATTCAAATAATTTCGATTATAAAATTCAACAATTAATTTATCTAATAAATCGCTATATTTGAAATTCGAGTTATTTAATCTATAAAATTAACTTTTTAATATTTAAATTTAATTAAATATTTCAATTTCAAATAACTAAAATTCCGGGTTGTTACATAGCTCATCCAATAGCAATTATATTGTCTAAATGCATGTACATGTATATATATACACACTTTTATTTATATATATATGATATTTTAAATTTTTAAATATATATATATTATATAATTTAATTAATATTTTAATAAATATAAATGTATGTATATACACTTATAAACATAATTATGAGATATTAACATATGAATATATATATATACACATACATACATACACATATATATATACATAATTATGTCAATATGTTTAAATCAATTATAAATATATTGAGTAAAATAAATAATAAATATTTTTTTATAAAACCGAGAACCATATATACATACATATGTAAATAAATATTTTTTAAATATTTATAAATATATTATATTAATTACTTATTTATAAATACATATTAAAATATAGATTAATATTTATAGATACACAAAAATTATTATTCTTAAATAAATATTTACCCGACCTTGAGCATGACTAAGAAATATTTTTTAAAATTTAAAATTTTATTTTAATTAATTTCGTACGGTTTTAATTTAAAATATTAATATAAAATAATTTCGAACTATAATTTAAATTTTCAGTAAAATTTTGAATGATATGTTATAATTATGAAAATTTATTTTGTATTTTTATGATTTAAAAATAAGTTTATAATTAAATATTTATTTTTGGCTTATATTTAAATTAAAAAATGCTTTTTCTATCATACATGTATTTTGTGATAATATAATTTTACAAAATGATAAAAATATTTTTATAATATATTTAATTATGTAATTAAATGATTAAATATTATATAAATAATATATATATTACTATCGAATATATTATATGTATAGTACACTATATATAGAATTTATATAACATTTATATATTAAGTATGATGAAGTAATTAATTATAAACTATATTTATATGCATATATTTACAATATATATATATATATATATATTCAAATAAACAAAAAAATGTTTTTTTAATTTTTGAGCCGTGCCATTATAGGTATGAACATAACAAAAAAATTCTATAAGTATATACATACATACAACCAAAACAATTATGATAATATAATTTGCATATCAGAATCATCACCTAACTAACAATATAAAATATATGTATATAATAAAACATTATATCTAAGCATGGATAATTATATTTTGGTCAGAAATATATCTTACTTCCAAAGCCTTAAAGTACACATTAAAATGATGAAGTACGATCCTTGAAACAATTTTCTGATCCAAAAAGATGCTAGTCCTTAAATCGTTGATCACCAGCTATCGAATGGCAGTTTAATTGCTTTGGTTTGAGCTTAAGAAACTAGAGAGATGGAAGGAGTAATTTGGCCAGCAATGTATAGAGATGGAGGCTCCAAAAGATCAATATCAAATTAAGGTAGAGATGCTTAAATAGAGGAAGAAAAGTAGAGAATTTGGGATCTCATATTTTACTCAATCTCCTTCCATCTTAACCATCCTTTATCAATCCTCTCTAGCCCATATTGTAGCTGCCTATTATGCCATGTTTCAGCTGAAATAACCAGCCCCATCATGGGCTTCAAACCCATTTAGAGCCCAAATAAAATGTTATGCAATTAAGTCTAATAAAACACTTATCGGTATTGTATATTAATTAATATATTTATAACTGTTATAAATATATTTAATAATATTTATTCATTAAATCAAAATAAAATTTTATAATTAATATTTCAACAATATTAATTAACATATTAATTTATAACATATATAAATTAATTAAATCGTTTGGTCAAAGGAGAATTCATTGTTTCCGCTGTGTGACTCATTAGGTGCAAATTTGAATTGCTTCATGAAATTAATTTAAGGAATATGAAATCATTTGTAGAGGAAAAATAAAATAAAATAAAATCTACATTTCTATTTTTAAATTGAATTGAATTCATATTGATTGATGATAGCTTGGTGGCCTTGGTTATTATTAGTAGATGATTGATGTTTGAATTGTCTGATCGATGATTGTCTGAAATGGATGAATATAGGTGGAATGATATGTTATATATAGTGGTATTGATTGTATTGGATGTTGAAATCTATTATATTGGATGATTGGAACTGACATTGTATTAGTTAAGTAGAATAAAACACTGTTTTGCTTAAAAATGATATTTGGTTATTCTCGAATATTTTTGACTTCTGGATTCGAGAACATAAAGTGTTTATTTGTAGTAACTGTATAATTAAAATTAAAGAGGACAACAATAATATTTTCGTACTTTGGACAATACTGTTCTGCAAAAAGTATGTCACAATCCAATAGTTTTGATACCAAGCTGTGACGACCCCACCGTTATGCCTATATTATTAAAGAACATTACAAGTAATGCTATCTAATAATACAGAGAATAGGGTTGTTTAAGGGCGATCAAATGTGAATATATCTTTATACTAACATTGACATGTCTTTATTATCTTTTTGAGGATCTAAACTAAAAATTTGACGTGTATAGTATTAATATAAAGTAATAAACACACCGGTTAAAAATATTCAGAATGGTATATAATATAAATAAATCAGAAACAATATCAGAGTTACACATATCACAGCGGAATAATATACATCATATACATCATAAAGTGTGAGCCTACAAAATATCGATACTAAAACCACAATATATACATCATCCAAAATATAGTATCGGTACATTTACTACAAAATACTACGTCTGACATGTCAATGTATACAGAGTAAACTCAAATATCAAAATGTCTACTCCAAGCTAGCACAATATCCACAGTCAGTGAGTCCTATTACCTATACAGTCTCGACCTAACCCGAGTATTATAAAATAATAAACAGGTCAGACTATATCTAAATGAAAGGGTAAGATATCGATAACATGAATATATGACTTAACAGTAAAATAAGTCATAATAATACATGCCAGAACAAATAATCAAAATGAGGTATATCAATCCAAATCACCATTTCATAAATACATATCAAGTCTCTGATTGACTACCATTATTATTTCATTAGTGAAGATTATTTCTTCAGAGATTTTGGTATGGGTACTTGGTATCCGTTTGGATCTAAAGAATTTTGAACGATTATCACCATATTTTCGATTAATATCAAACTATTTGAATATTAATGTACACACGTCACTTAGCAGGTGGTGTGACATTTTGACCAAACTTATCGCTTACTTGCTTTCGATAAAATCCAATTTTACTTTGTTAAGCGTTACTCGATTATAGCTATTATTTACCCCAATTCTCTTCATCAAAACTGTATCACTTTCACCTTACGGAATTTGGTAATGGTCAAAATTCCAACATCATCCACTTCAAATTTATAGCTCAAACACAAAGTCCTTGGTTCAATAATAACAATTATTATTAACCAAAATGCTCTAGCCACAGACTTTGACTTTGAGCTGACTTCAGTTGACTGTGATACTAACCTCATATAACTAAGAAGACGAATTCTCTCTTGAATAGTGATTCACTTCCAATACTTCCACTCAACCCAACTATAGTCACTCGATGAATGTCGTGCCACAATTTGACTATAATCAAAGTGGAGCTTTCATATTAAAAATCGACGGTCTTCTCAAGTCGAGAGAACTGTGTAAATCAGTCACATCGATATTTTCTATTTGACTTTAGTTATATTAACCAATAGAAAACTATCGAGTGAGTCGTTCCATGGTTATCCAATAACTATTAGTACGTAACTCCTAGATGCCACCAGTACTCATGAGTAATACACTGCCCAACATTTAGAGAGCATTACGTGCTCTAGTCTCAAAGGATATACCGATATCCAATCTCGATGCATCTTGACTACGAACATTTAAAATGATGTGTTTTATAATATTATGATACAATACTCATGATTACAACTATTTGTAATCGCTATCACAAATAGACCATTTATGGATTTTCTATTATATATACTTTAAATTAAATTAATTAATTAATACAACACAGTTTATTAAGTATATAATAAAAGTAAAAACACCTTTTATTTTAAAAAGATAGGTTAGAGTTAGATATATATATATATATAATTACATAATTGTCTCTAGAGCATACCCCAAACACTGCCACGAACTACTATACGTTGGAGAAAACAAAGTGGTTACCGCCACTTCTTGGTGATTAATAATATAGATAAGTATCCCCATCTCTCTCCAACTATCACACTCAGTGAAAGTCGTAGCTGATCCCCATCGGTCTCGATGGAAAATAATAATTCCCAAGCCGTAGCTATATGCCTCAAGCATGGGTAATGCCATATCTTACATAACCCAGATCTGCACGTCTTTGATATCCTGACGACTGGATATCAAAGTTGTACCTAATGCTTAAACCGCATAGAAGTCACACCGAGAACGACCACCTAGTCGTCTCCTGCATAAATCATATGTATCTCGATCCACGACTTACATCTCGATCGCACTTCCCATCATTTCCTGACCACCGTACATTGTAGTACATGCCATCAAAGCCTTGACCTTGAGCATGCATGCTCCTGTGCCGAAGACTCCACAACATTGCTTCATAGTCACACCGAACCCAATGAGTCTCACTTGAAACTTGAAGTTCCGCCCGAAGGCCAAAAATCCCTATGGACCCCCCAGATCACAAATCTACAGCTGATCAGTTGACTAATATATTTGGGTCAGTCGACCGACCCACTAGCTAAACAATATACTGGTCGAGGTCTACTAGTCGATTGGTTGAGCTTGGATAATCAACTGTTTGAGGCCAAAACTGGTCTGTTTTCTTTAGGCCAACAAACCCTACACATTTTACTTCGATCAATTGACTGATGCCCCCTGGTCAGTCGATTGTGCCTATAGAATTGCAAATTTGAACCTGGATGAGGTAAATTCCCTAAGGAAATTTATCTCTCAATTCAAACTTCACCCGATATCGTTCCGACTTCCCTTGCCCAAACGTCGTGCCATGTGGCATTGCAACCTTGCGCCCACCTACCACATCTCGTGCTCGATTTCATACCACTGATGATCCACATAGGACGAATAACATTAGAAGGCAATTCGGTAAACCATCCTAAAACTCAAATGCTTCGCAAACCATACAGGTGTATGATGCTCAACCGTCCATATGGTACATCCATAAACCAACAACAATCATTCCCGAACAATATCAATAAGCAATGTTATCATTCCTTGATTTCATTCAAGTTAACTCACTTAATTAATTTCAATGGTTTAAGTTCATCGTTTTAATTCAACATTCTTTCAGTCTATTCAATGCACTTTCAATCAAACAACCCAATACTCATCATTCAACAGGGGGCAAAGCACTCATGGCTGGGCCCTAACCCAAAATAATAATTAACAAGTATAAAAGCATAATGGAAATTACATAAGTGGAGAATCATTTCCACTTACCCAAGCTAGTAAAATTCCCCCAAATTAGCTTGAAATCAACTCTTGAAATACTTATTTCAAAAATTACGAAAAACACTCTTCACTTCTAGTGCACTCTGGCTTATGAGTATTGTATAGGACACTCTCACTTAAATTTAAAGTATTTTTGGAGAAGGAAAAGAGAAATTATGGAGAGAAAATGAGCTAGGGTTGGAAGGAAGGAAGAGGAGGAAGAAGGCAAATGGATGAAATGAGAGAATAAGGGTCCAATTTCAGAAATTAGATCTTTATAGGTACTTCCTATTTTTATTTACAAGTTTGCCATGATCCACCACTTTTCTTCTATTCTATGATTGTTTGTAGTTTTATATGTTTTTCAAACGTATTCTACATTCCGAGCACAATGAAACTAGTTTTGAATCATAATTCCGTTGTCTTAAAGAATTCATCTTTTACACCCAAATACCATTTTTATCCTTTCTTGTTCATCAAAACGATTTAAATCAATTCATTATCCTTCTTTAAAAATCCAGCTCGTTACAAGATTCTTCAACATGGATGTTTATTTATTGAGATGCTCGCTTTAACAAATAAAATTATCGCTTCATCTTTTCCATCGGCATTTGTTGAGTTATTATTTTTTAGTTTACTTCAACGATGACTCTCTCTCTCATTCCTCTCTAGATACAATGTCTGATGGTGCCAGAGTGTGAGGTTCGCTGCTTTCACTATGCTCCACGATGCTAACTCCATCATAGCCTACACCTCTCCTTGTTTACTTTTCAGCCTGTTAGATCTAAGATCAAAATATAACAAAATAAATATAGATAAAACCAAAAAGAAAAGATACAGCATTTTTCTAATGGATCGACCATGCCTACATCAGCTTTAATGGTATGTTATTGTTATTTTTTACTATTTCCAAAGAGATTATAACAATCAAACTTGAGTTATAAAACCAGTAGTTTCCCCTTAATGAAGAAAAAATTTAGTCCCCTTGCTGTATCGATCATATATTTATAGGTGTAGAAAAAAATATTTAAAGCCTTAATTCACTCGGCTTATCGACCAAGGAAGATACAATCAAGATCCATGAAAAGGGGTAAGAAAATGTTTACATTGACTCAGCCCATAGTAACAAGTTTCATCAATCGTTTCCGATCGATAGACTTGTACTTATTTCCCCACTTTTCTCCAAAATGTTCGTCTCTAGTAAATCCATTGTATCTTCATGCCTTAGCTTCAAACCGTAATTCAAAGTCAAATTTCACCGCTTATTTATCGAAATTCATCCAACCCATCGGTATCAGTCGGTGATACTTGATTGATTTCTTGAACCTTTTCTTTTGCACTAACTTATAATCCTTTGCACTTGATCATGTTTTGCTTCCATTCCGTCATCATTCTAAGATCCAATATTATTGAATTTTCAAGTGTAAAAACACTGATAAGAGCTACCACATAAGAGAATCTGCTAAACATTTCACCTACCCAATTTTCAAAAACTCGGACAAGTGATGCTACCGGGTTACAATCTTTTTTTTTTCAGGGTGCAAAACCCCAAAAACTACCCCGCTACCCCTATTGGAGATAGAGTAGTATTGAAGCAACCAAAAGTATATCATATAATATGATAATATGTAAACAGTATTCTGAAATATGAACCATGTATGTTTGCTTAGTTTTTCTTTATTTGCATACTCCGGAAGTTCATTAATTATTAGCATACATATCAAACACAAAAAGGAAAAAACTACTGCTTTTACAAGGAGAGCAGCAGACATGCATAATCTATGGTACAAAAACTTTCCTATATAATTGTTGATGCATTTTGGAGCCGAAGATTTTACTCATTCTGTAGAAACTCCCGTGTGAAAGAGTAACCTGTTTTGAAAATACAAAAGAAACTGATTATATAACCAATTAAACTAAAAAATTATATACTGCATACCCATACACACCCAAAAAGAAGAATAATGATAAAAAAAAAGGGTTTTTTTTTGGGGGGTTGGGGGGGGGGGGGAGGTTTGGGGGGGGGGGGTGATGTGGTGGGGAGAAGATCGTTTTAACATGGATATAGCCGGTTCAAAAACATATTTGCCATTTTTTAAACATTTAAGAGTGTTAGTTTGCTCCTTGCCTAACGCAAAACTAATCAAACAATATGTTTTAAGGTATCATTTTTTCTTTTGATATTCCAACACTCATAAATCACAAGTAGTTCCAGAGAACTCAGATATGCAAAGAGCATAGAACACTTGCCTTAATTCATTATATCTGGATGATAAGTATGATTTCACATCCATAACATTTACACCTCTGCATCTAAGTTCCCCATACAGATATATTTGAGCTGCAATATAGAGAGATGAAATAAGCTCAAAGTTTATGATAACAAAAGAAATTGTATCAGTGACTTACTTCTAGATAGTCATCCATTCCATACTTAGAACCCTCACGTCCAAGTCCAGATTGTTTGACCCCACCAAATGGTGCCACCTGAAACAAGCAAAAAGGCCTTACCTTTTGTTAGGGGGGAGAGAGAGAGAGTGTGTGTGTGAGAGAGAGGGGGGGGGGGGGGGGGGAGATAAGGATTAACCTCTGTAGAAATTAGGCCTTCATTAACACCAACTAGACCGTATTCAAGAGCTTCAGACACTCGCCAAGATCGAGGTATGCTTTTTGTGAAAATATAAGCTGCTAGTCCTGCATAGATAAACATATCACTTTAACTACCTAATCCTGGTTCTCAGTTGCGCCAAATTATTGTGCTATAGGACTTGATATTCTTTTATGTATATTATCCAAACATGATGTTTAGGACATAGGTGACATTTCCTAGTAATTTTTTGATACAGCCTTTTTGGCAAATAACTTTGTAGTTCCCTAAGGTTGTTTTTATTACCTTACAGTGCTATGTACAATAGCTTTCGCTTCTGTAAAACATGATAACATGAGAAACTGGATTATAGCAGTCAAATTTTTGGCATGTAAGTTGGGGCATCTATAATTTGTTCAGTTTAGTAGAATAATCCTCATTGGGAGATTAATATCAAAGTGATATACTTCAATACAAATGGAAATTTGACACATATTCCTTTATTAAAACCAGGTGTGATGCAGTGTATATAGAAAAGAACCATCTCATTTTATTTTCTTTCATAGGGAACTTTTGGTACAAAAAAATGTGAAATTGATAGCAATATAATTTTGGTGTTTCTTGGGTTTGAATGTAAGACCTCTATAGCCAGCCTGGAGCACTCGGGTATTTTTGTAATTTCAAAATGAAGGTATTCTCATTATATATAGATAAAAATATTTATAAAAAAAAAATCAAATCCCTTCCATTATTGTTCTCTTTTCTAGGCCCTATTTTTTACTGCAAATATATGTTGAATGTAAATACTTTTGCTGACTAGTATTCCTTGTGGAAACATCAAATATTTACACTACAAATAATTGAGATTCCAAGCGAGAAACAATTTTGAATGTATTTGTTTGTCACATTTATTTAGTAGTGTTGCACAACAAACACTGGAACTGCAAACGTTGCATTGCGCTGACAGCAGTTTTTCGAACTTTGAACGGTAGAATCAGTACAATTCAAAATTTGACATTCATAAAATATTCAGAAAACTTTAGATTCAATAATGGTTGCAGAAGAATTACAACATCCATTTCAACAAATAAATAAAGAACAACTTTGGAAAGGGGTGGGGTGACTTACATTGTATTTGTGAAAAGAAAGTGAGTCTATTTCTGAAAAAATAACCATGTGCCAAAATATCCCTAAATATAAAGGACCAAATCTTCACATTGCTAATTTATATTGTGATAAATAATTAATAGAATGTATGTGTGAAGTTTAACCATCGTCCAATTATAAATGTCCATCTGTTTCGTGTAAGAAGCACCACACATGAAGGGTGTTTTAGATCACATTTGAGCATTAATCTCTCAAACCCATCACATGATGAATTAGTTTTTGTAATAACAACTGATTTCAACTAAAGTGTTAAACCCATCAGACAAGATACAAAAATCATAGAGAATGCAATACAATGTTGAGTAAAATCGAGTGAGTTTAAGAAAATTAGTACCTGCATTGGTGTCATTAGCCATCCTTATAGCATCTTTTTCAGTTTTAAAAGGTAAAAGAGGAGCAACAGGCCCAAATACTTCTTCCCTGTAATCACATACAAATTTGGCACAACTGTACTTGTGGAACAAATTTGGCACAACTATACTTGTGGAACAAATTTAGATTGACAGTCTTGAGAAGAACTCCTATAATTAAAAAGGTTATCTTTATAACAAATATAGCACCCTTTTAATCTCTTACAGATTTTACTCGGAATATTTTTTTGAAGCATCACTATTTTGTTAAATAAGATAAAATTATTATAGTAAGTCATACACCCCAAATTTGACAACTTTCGGTAATACCCAATACCGTACACAAATCAATGGAAACTGTTGAGTTGGAACTATTTGTGCTCGATCATAGCCTAATGTCCAAGCTTGAAGGAGTATGGCAGGTGTTTTAATGTTTTAGAAGTTTATTTAAAAGCAAAGTATGCTTACTTTGATACAAGCATATCATTATTAGCATTGCTTATTACAGTAGGCTCATAATACGTCATGCCAAGACTGTGTCTCTTTCCTCCAAGAACGATATTAGCTCCCTAACAAGATAAGCAAGCATGATTAGTAACCTAGTAAAATACTCTTGCTTATTGCCATAAGGTTATCAGTTACGTATGAACTTTGCTAGTTGGAAAATTTAGGATATTCAACAACCACAGCATAAACCTATTATGATTTCAAAGCAATATGAAGTTGGGTAATAAACATTTTGACTGATTCTCAATAAAAACAGGTTAGTATTTTGATACCTTCGAAGTTGCATCCTTGACCAGCTTCTCAACCTACAAATATAGTCAAAATTACTAAATAAGAGTAAAGCACGTATAAGGATGAGACTCATTATCGGTAATTAGAAAATTACTTAACAGTAAGTTGACCACGTATAAGGATGAGACTCATTATCGGTAATTAGAAAATTACTTAACAGTAAGTTGACTACTATCAGGTTCAAGCAATAAGAATATACCTTTTGTACAGCAGCTTCATTAATTAGTGGACCCTGTAAAATGAAACCATAAAAGCCCATAATTAAGCAAATAGAATTCATAAACAAGTTCCATTATTGAAGAAGTTTGTATAATATTCACCTGAACTGTGCCCTCAGCAAGACCGTTGCCAACTTTCAAACTTTCAACAGCTTTTGCAAAGGCATTCACAAATTTTTCATAGATGCCTAGCAGTAAGTAGACAAGTAGTTATTTCATTTCAATACATGAGCATCAAATACACAGGCTTGACTCAGGTAAGCTTGACATATCGCCTAATATAATATGCATCATGAAGAAATTATCCTAAAAATGGATGTATACAAAAATTTGGTTCAAAAATACGGGAAAAGAAACAAGACTCGGTATTTTGTGGGCAGCATGGTACATTGAGCCTCGAGCATTTGGCTACATATGTTATAGTCTAGCTATTCCAAGAAGCAACTACTGGTTAGTAATGCAAGTACAATTTACCAAACTTATCAAATTTTAACTTATATTATAATGTAATCAGGATTTACAAATAATTGAAGAATTAAAATATAAGTATGAACTAAAACAGTTACCTTCTTGCACCAATATTCTGTTAGCGCACACGCATGTTTGCCCACTATTGCGAAATTTTGCAGCAAGCTGAACAAATGAAAGACACGATGTAAATAAGATTCCTGAATTAACAATAATTAAGTCGGATTAACCCATATCAGCATTCATGTAAAAGATACCCACAGGAATATATAGGCTTCATACGTATTCTATATTATTTTTAGATGATCTAGAATGATATTATTTCAAATTTTCTATCATATGTAAATTGCAGTAGACCATAAACAGCAAGACTGTTATCGAGCTTAAAAAATTGTTATAGTAACTAAGACCAAACCCAAAAAAACACACTTCTAGGTTCGTATGGTCATGCAAATCACCCAAGGAAGCAAACACATTTTCATACTTATTTAATAAGTTCACTAAGCAATTATTCGTGGATTTTTTAAGAGAACAATTTTATAGATCACTGGTTTTTGACAGTAGAACTATAGAAGTTGTATACAAGATAAAACAACTATTTTGTGATTAAGTCAGAGAAGACAATTTGTAAGCATTAAAGGACACCATTGTGTTGCTCCTTTTCGACTACGAAACCTTAGTTTCGTTAAATTTGCTGCATTCAAATTTATGGCTGTCTAGTATTTCCAACATCTCGTCTTTCTAATTGATTTTTATTTTTATTTTTTAGTTTCGGTACAAGATAAGATCCTTGGGTGTATGCTCTTTGTTGAGGATGTTGTGTTAATTGACGAAAGTAGGATAGGGGTTGATAGACAACTGGAATTGTGGATGTAGACTTTAGAATCAAAAGGTTTTAGGCTTAGCAGAACTAAAATAAAGTGCGAGTTCAGCAGTATCAAGTCAGAAGATGGAGATGTCACTCTGGCCGGACAAAAGTAGTGCCCAAGAAGGAATCTTTCCGATATTTAGGATCAACTAGGGCTGTCAATGGATACTCGAAAAATCCGAAATCAATCCGCATCCGCATCCAAAAAGCGGATAAATATCCGATATCCGGAAAAACGGATGCGGATATGAAGACATCCGCATCCGAAAAGTATCCGTCCGGTATTTTTCAAGATTATAGTTTAAATTATGTGCATTTTAGCATAAAGAAAGATATTTGTGGTTTTATTAAGTTAGAAGTATAAATTATATGCACCAAATGCATATTAACTGCTCAAAACTATTTATTATATTATATTTGTTTATTTTCAACACTTTTATAATCAATGAGATTGAAAAAAGTTTATGTTAAACTAAAAAAATTCATTTATATTTCCTGATTTATCGGTCATTAGCGGATAAGATAATTATCTGATATCCGTCCGTATCCGCGGATGCGGATATCTGATATCCGAAAATAATTTCAGATGTGGATGCGAATATGGCACTATCTGCATCCGAAAGTATCCGTTAACAGGCCTAGGATCGATGTTGCAGTATGATGGTGGAATTGATGAAAATGTCAATATAAGTGTTGCATTTTCCCTAATCACTGTATCCTTAACCTTTTCGAGTCCTTTGGGGTATATAAGTCGGGAATATGTCTAGGAATGTATTTTATTCCGTAGTATTCTATAATTGAATTAATAATATCTTACCCTATGAGTAATCCTCGTCGTGATCGCTCTATTCGAGTTTTCTTCAATATGGATGCTTTACCCTCATTCGTATCGAAGGAGTTTGTTGAAATTATATCATTGGATGTTTCTTGTCTTGTTACTTCTTTGAGGATTGTGAATCCTATTGAGTGGATCCGCAATACTTGGCATGTTGTGTGAGAATATTGAGGGTGTTCCATGTAATTTTCTTTTCGTGCGAATTTGCACATTATTTGCTATCTTGGGTTTGATGTGAATTTGGGGCGTCACGGCTTAGAATTAGAACGGGATGGGTGAAATGGCGACTGCGTCTGACATTCTATGTAACAGGAAAGTCTCACAAAAGCTTAAAGGAAAGTTCTACATAACGGCAATCAGACCTGCAATGTTGTATGGTGCAGAATGTTGGCCTACTAAAAGACAAGACACGCCCAGAAGATAAGTGTAGCGGAGATGTGTCTACTGCGATGGAGCTGTGGTCATACAAGACGAAACCGAATTAGAAATGATGATATACGTGTCAAACTTGGAGTAGCACCAATTGAAGAGAAGTTTGTCCAACACCGCTTAAGATGGTTTGAACATCTCCGACGGAGGCATCCCGAGGCACATGTGCGCGTTAGAATTATAAGCCGCATCGAATGCTCAAAGAGAGGTAGAGGTCGACCAAAGTTGACATGGAAGGAAGTTGTAAAAAAGGACTTGAAGGATTGGAATATATCCGAAGAGCTGGTGTTGGACGGAAGCACGTGGAAGTTAACGATCCACGTACCATAACCATAAGCTATGAGTTTTTGCTTATGGTCGGTTTAGGGGCAGTGTTATAAGTTTTAAATTATAGGACTAGTGAATAGAAACCTAAGACGTAGTGTTTGGTCTTCGGTTCCTATTACTATTAGTACCATTATTACTATTATTATTATTATCATGATTTTTTTAATTTCTTTATATATTTTTATATTTTTATTTGTTATTTATTATATTATTATTATTATTATTTGTTTAATTATTTTACTTTATTTTATTATTATTATCATGGTATTATTGTTGTTGTTGTTGGTAATTTTATTGTTATTATTACTTTTAAATTGACTTCGTCATTTAGTTTTGTGTTCCAACTCTAGCCGACCCCAAACTTGTTTGGGAATAATGGCTTAGTTGTTGTAGTTTCAGTACAAGAATTGAAAAATCATTTTTTTCCCGAATACAAGATAAAATGTGCTCTGTTATTTGAATAAATCAACAAAGCAGTAAACAAAGAACAAATTTTTTTGCTTACAGATCCTTTCACAGCTGTATCCAAGTCTGCATCATCAAAAACAATACACGGTGCATTTCCACCAAGTTCCAAGGATATCTGTAAATGGGTTAAATATATAAATGCCAACTATGCAAAAGAAAACTTAGGTATCTATGACTTCTAGGAAAGTAATCTAATGAAAGCGTATTTGAGTCAGTGCAGGCATGACATTCAAAATAGTACACACATTTAATATTTGTTGTTGTTGTTGTTTGAATTTAAAAAAAAAAAAAAAATCCTGAACTCATCAATTTTCATATGAACAGAATAGAAAAGTTTCCAAAACCTCTTTATTTTATTATTACTATTACTATCACTATTATTTTTAAAACCCAGGAACCGGTTAAGTAAACCTGGGGGAGCCTGAATTTTATCAGTCTTAATACTTATTTCAAAGATGAGATATTCTATTTCATGAACATGGAAAACGGTAGTCTAAACATCTTGTTAAATGTGTAGTCATAAAAGAAATTCCAAACCATTCATGCTTAAATTTACCAATTGTGATATAGATCATACTAATGTTAGATGTATTTGACCCACCTTTTTAACTGTATTTGCTGAACCAGCCATTAATTTCTTTCCAACAGCAGTTGAACCAGTAAAGGTTATTTTCCTCACCTGAAGATAGTATCAGAGCACATTGCACATTATGTGGGGTGAGTTATGATGATTGTTGCATGTTAAAAGGAAAGGATCAAACAGATAACCTGTGTGCTCTCAATTAGAACATCTCCAATTTCGGGAGCATTGCCCATTACCACATTCAAGGCACCCTGAAAGATATGAATAAGAAGATTGAAGAGGCAATGGAATAGGGCTCTTATAGTCCGTATAATTTCAACTTACATGCTTTTTTGCACTTACTGCTATTATTCTCATTTTGATGTACATAACATAACTTATCACATTCAAATTCATGTCCAAACCAGAATGAGTTTCTGTGTCTTCGTTCCCCCCCCCCCCCCTTTTTTTTTTGTGAAATATCAACGAACTACTACAATGCTAGTCAATATATTCACATTTTTAGATGAAATGGCTAGAGTAGAGTAGAGTAGAGATAAAAAAAATTACTGAAGGTATCCCAGCTTGAATGGAAAGTTGGGCCACAGCTAATGCAGTCAGAGGTGTATATTCTGATGGCTTAACAACGACAGTGCAGCCACAAGCCAAGGCAGGGCCCACCTAGATAAGATTACAAACAGGCGAATATTGTTAGTTATAACAACATGCAAGATTTTGTTGAGAACTTCCACATGTAGGAAAAAAGAAGTTATTTCCTCAAGAATGGCAAACCTTGCGTGCAATCATAGCCAGTGGAAAGTTCCATGGGGTAATTGCTCCAACAACTCCAACAGGCTGTAAATTTGTGATGCAGGTATAAATTAGTTTTAAGAAGAGATAGTATTACTATAATCAAGTTTAATAAAAAGTTGAATACAGTTGACACTCAATCACCAACATCATTTGACCCTTGAATCATTATTTAACACTGTAAATTGATATTATATGGTTCCCTGTTAAGTTTGTTCTTCAGTTTAACACAAAGTTGAATAATACAAGAAATCTCATAAATCTCACCGACAGTGTATTTTAGCATATTAACCTATTATCATTAACAAGCAACCATTGCAATATGCGGAAGGTTTTCGATACACTGCATTAATGGTTCATCGTATGAAGAATTTAAGCTAGCCATAGAATAATAACTTATATATATTATTTAAGGGGGTGATAAATGCAATCGTCTTTACCACTCATACTACTCTTTCATAAATAATATTACAAAGCAAAAGGGAGCTTGAGTGGTAAAAGATATTGAAATGCAAGCATGCTTATCACTCGCCTTTAATCAATTAAATACATCACTTTTCCCTTTCCTTTTTTGAAAAATTTGGTGAATCAAATGCATGTTTAAGTTGCAGTAACAAAATTACAATGAACTAACAAAGAGTACTTTCTATGGAGCATTTTTCAAAAAGTTGCGGATTAAATGAATTATGAAGATAATTTAAATGAGCAATGAAGAAACTAAAATTAGTAATGAAGAAAAATTATATAAAAAGTGATTAAAATGTTGCCTGTTTCAATACAAAGAGTTTACGATCAGCTAGTGTAGATGGAATGATGTCACCATATACACGTTTTGCTTCTTCAGCAAAAAATTCAATAAAGCTAGCACCATAGGCAACCTGTAAAAATACTTCCTTTCAGTCATCAGCTGATAAAAGCAATACCAGTATGTCATTAAAATTTTAAATATGAGTGTTATCGTATTTCAATCATGTACCTCGCCTAGAGCTTCCTTTAGGGGCTTTCCCTGCTCTAAAGTTATAAGTAATGCAAGATCCTCCTTATGGGAAATGATTAAATCATACCTATGCAAGAGGGGGGAAATTGTAAATACTTCAGCAGTAAGACATGAGAAACATGTTCCATTGATTCTACAGTTTTCATCATGATTTTAAAGAAATATATCATATAATGAATTAAATTCAAATCTCTTTGATGGATACATCTTTCTACCAGATTTTCTAAAATTACCAGATGCACTGCATGTGCATTATATTAAACGATTCATATACTAAATTTTTCATGACATTTTAATCCACTTTCATATATTTTGAAATTATCCATGTTGTGTGTGCATTGTGTTTATATTCATCCATTTTGAAATTTATCATATGTGGTGTATGTATGTAATTATGTATATGTATGTGGGTAGGTAGAATCCATATTCCCCTCCTTATGTAGTCCCAGTCCGTCTTTTTGTGTAAGAAATTTCAAAACAAAACTAAATTTTGTTGATAATTTACTAGTTATCGATCAACTACACAAAAACTTGGATCGTTTTGAAACATTTAACTACCTCAAAATTACATTTCAAAACGACAGTTAATGCATACAGAATGGCTCATTTTGAATTGCAATTTTAAATGAGTTAGAAGTTTCGATACGATCCAAATTTTTGTGTAGTTGATCTCGATTACTAGTAAATAATATCTACAATATTTTGTGGAGTTTCAAAATTATTTTACACCAAAGGTTGGATGAAGGCTACAAGTAGGGTATGTAAGGAGGGGATCATACTCTGTGTGTGTGTGTGTATTGAACATTGAATTTAGTAAACTAGAGGTTGGACTTGATGTGAATAATAATTTCTCTCATACTTGAGTAATATTCTCCCTCTTACATCATGATCAAATGAGGGTACGGATCTCTCTTCGCACACGCACACGCACACATATTCTGGGTAAGAATCTATTACGCCTCATTCTGTACCCCTAAGATTTTAAGTGCAACACTATTTGAAATTGAATGAAGTTTTGGAAATGTTCAATCCATAGTATGAACATCATGTCAACAAAAAATGAGATCCTTTTAAAATTTCTAATGAGTTCAAAATGTTAAGTAAATATCAACCATTAAAATATATTTTTAACCATCGACTTGAATTACCATTTAAATATGTTAGGATTATTTAAATTTCAAAATTTAGTGGGAATGATCTTGAGTCATGTAAGAACATATCTATAATTTTTGTTCCAGAAAAATCATAAAAGTGTAGATGAGGTGTAATGGAACTCTTTTATACACACACGTGTGTGTGTGTGTGTTTGTTCATTGTTTTAGTTTCTCAATTAACTAGTGTTTCCCTTTTATGTTCTTAAAATATAAGGAATAATCTAGATAAGGGACAAGTAAAAATAACCTCACATACTTTCGGAAACCCTGGAATATTTTTGGCAATAAACGCATCAATAATTTGCCTGATCAAATAAATGGTATAAACCGAAGGCGTCATTTGGTATAAATACTTGAATTCAAATAATTATAGCAATGAGAGAAAATTTTAGAAAGTAACCTTATTGTATATAATAGATGAAACAATGATTGTGAGGTATGATTTTAACATGTAGTTAATCTATTCGATCAGGCATAATTCATACTATAAAAAATTTGAATATGAACATCTTCTAATCTTCCGCATGGTATCAAAGCTCTTCTTCTAGTTCATGTTTTCCTCCTCTTATTTTCTACCTCTAGAACGTCCAACCAAAGTATCCCACTTCAACAGAGTTCAAATTATCACAATTAATACAACTGCTTAAGCAATCCTTAAACTCACAACTGGGGTTGTACGACAGATCAAATCCAATGTATTTAGGCAACAATCAATCTGATCTAATTATAGTTGGATCCTGAAACCTTTAAATATGATCTGATATGATCCAAAAATTATTGGATTGAGTTTGATTGGGTATTTGTAATTATTGTGCAAATTTTTCAAAATGATACAATTAGGAATTGTTCTTACAAAAATCACTAATAAAATGCTAGATTTTATTTTACCAGAGAGACATCAATTAGCATTTTTTGCACAAGCGTTTATTCTTGCACCAAAAAATCATTGTTCATTTTTTATTACGTAATTAGATTTTTGGGTTAATATCATTATTATAAATGGTTGTTCGTCTAAAAAAGATTGAGGTAGTTTAGTCAGCAGGTGATTGTTAATTAAAGGGATGAATTGATCATCTTATTGCCAATGAGAGAAAATGAATTGAAGCATAGAATATAATTATATCATGCAATTGTTTTTTTTTTTTTCAACCTCTAATTTAATCAAACAAGATGGAAATAGGACACTATTTTATTCTGTCAGCATCTAAGAAAATCAAATAAGAGTCAACACCTATTAGATAGAAAAGACCGCCAGGTAGCAGGGTGAAGACCCAAAAGACATTACATTAATCAATTGAAAAATTATGTTCAAAAAAAGTTAAACCATGTATAATCTAAACATTTAAATTTCATAAATTTACAATCTATTATGGCTCCATCATTATACAACTGATAAAATTAAAGCAAGGTCTAAACCATGTATACTTGTCAGGTACTTTTATATATGCTTTGAACCCAGATTTGAATTTCAGGTTTCAAGTTTCGTTTCAATCGCTAAAAAATTTAATAGCACGGTGCCGTATTGAAATTTTCAAAAATTATGTTTCAATCTGACTCTAAATTATTTTATTTTAGGTACCTTCTCCATATAAATTCATTAAAAAAATATTACAAATAAAATGTACACGATATTTCTATAGAATTTTTAGAAGATATAATCAGATAAGTCGTGTGTTTTCATTTTGAGGTTTTTTATGTATGTTTAGTTAATGTTGTTTGAGGTATGTTTGCTGAGATGCATTTCTTTTAAGTTCTAACGATAGATTGAGCACAGGTTCCAAAATTGATGTATCGTGTGATATAGTTTTCATTTATTTTCATATGATACTCTCTTTTTCTTTTATAGATATTACAAAGTGGATTCAATTATTTGATTTAACTATTTGGGTGTGTTTTTAGTAAGTTTTTGAGTTGATTGAATTAGAACAAAATTTGATTTGCACTTGAATTCTAAATCTAAATATAAAATATTTAATTATTTTAAATGTTGATGGCCAATTTTTGTTTGATAAAAGCATGATCCCCCCTCTCCCCCCAACCTCCCCCCTCCCCCAAAAAAAACTTCCTAGTTCTTCATCTCGAAACTGAAATTTTGTTCTAATTCCAAATCCTCGCCAAAACCAGGACGAAATCACTTGTATTGAACAAAATTTTGTATCATTTATATAAAAAAAAATTCCTCGTTTCATACAATCGGTTCTTCCTTACAATGTCATTCAAAACGATTTACGGCACCACACTTGTATTCCATCGATTTATAGATCCCACTAGTACTCACCCCCTATAACCACTCCCCATCCATCGATTTCCCACTTTCTTCTAACATAACCACTCTCCATCTAGTTAAAAAAAATTACTCACCCATAGGTTGCGACATACTTCATGGCGACCTATTTGTAGCCAACTGGAGTTGTGAAGTTTTATTTTGACAGACATTTAAAGTACAACCGGGTTTTAAATATAAAACAACAGGATGTGGTGGCAATTTTAGATGAAATACAAGATTGTGTTAAAGTTTTTCAAACCAAAATTTCGTTGAGATTTTTGTTTATTGCTCAAGAGAAGAAATGGTGGGAAAAAAAATTGGGTGTACTGACGATTTAGAGAGAAAATAGATATCATCTGAGATGGAATAAATAATGGAGGATAGTTTAGGAAAAAGAATCATTTATTAAGGCACTTTTTGCTATTAACCTCCCCTTAGTATGTAATAATTTAATTGAAAAGAGTGTCCTCTTAACAATATGGGTGTCTCCGTAGACGCGTGTATATAATAACCATGTAATTCATATATAAAAATGACGATAAAAACATAATTTAAACTATCTTCTATAGAAACATCCTCCGTGAAATATCAACAAAACAAACACTAAATTTGATATAACTTCAGCCTATAAAATATTAGGGGATTTGAGCCATGATTCTTATTGTCACCTCCTTAAGTTAAGTTGTTATCCTATTGCTGAAGACTATTCCACCCTAGAACTAACGCAACAAGTTATCAAGCCAGTGGAATCATATCCGTGTGGAGTTAGGAAGGGAACTGTTTATCGGCATTCCAAAACATGCACAAAACTTTTTCCTCGGATTTCTTCATTTGTGACATGCAAAAGTGAAGTGCATATAACATTCCATGTAATAAACCAAAAGTGGTGCGGGTGATACCGTTGGTCCTTGAGCAAGAAACCAAATCGGTGTGTTTAGGATTGAAAAGCAGATTTCAAATTGATTATAAAAAATAATGTAAAATATTTAGGAATAGCAAGTTAACCTGTTGCTGGTTCACCTAACGGAAAAAACAAATTTTCATTATGGATATAATAATAAGCTATATAACCCCAAAGTAAGCACTGTGAACAGAACAATCCAACTATATGATATAATGTGAAATGTAGTATGAAAAAAGAAAAGAGTATAGGTATATACCATCTCCTAAGGCACTTGCTTCTTTTGTTTGCAGTAAGTTTGCTCCATGCTGAAAAAGAGAACTATAATAAATTCAAATGTAGCATAGTAATGACACAACTAAGTTTGAAACTTATTGTTTTTTTACTTATGTTATTGAACATGTAGGTATATCGCAACAAAATAGTTATTACATTTCATTCACCCATGCATCTTGAATCGCAAATATCAATTGTAATACAGTGTCTATTGTCTGTAGACTAATTCCAAAATAAAGTTAAATCATACTATGAAGTACAATGTAATTGATAACAACAGCACAATATTGCTGCAACTTAGTAACATTTGAAGTGAGCACAAATTGTTTGTCACTATTTAGTCCATGTATAGACTTTTTAATAGAAGCTTCTTGGAACTCTCACTACTACCTCTGCCTAAAACATACCTAAGTTACTTTATTAATGCTACAATCATACAGCTAAATTGTTCCATTATTAATGCTACAATCATACAGCTAAATGTAGAATATGCTGATGATATTGCATCTGAGGTTTCATTCCTCCCCATCTTTGGTACATTTGCAATAACGTCCCCAGTGGCTGGATTTATCACCTGCCAAACAACAAAAATGTTTTCAGATGATTCAAGCATTAAGGAAAGAAATATTGAAGACTCTACAGTGTCCTGTGGAATTGAGAGTAGTCTCTTTTAGAACTAACCCTCATTTGAAATAACAATAAGGATCCAAAGGCCGTGTCTGAGACCACACTTGAACCAACAACTAATTGAAAAACATATGTCCAGACATATTTTACACAAGTTTACACGATACTGAAGTTCGCAAACTCACATTTTTATATGAGAACACACCTACATAGTTTAATTATACATACAGAGAAAATCATAGTAGAGACTTATCAACTCGGCCAACAGGAAAGTTTGCCTTAGCATAGTGATGCAAAATGAAATTCTCTGAAGTTTAAGAACCAAGAGTGAATATAGATTTTATCTTTAAGATGTCACCTTGAATCTCTCCGAAATTATCTACACGGATCTCTCCACGAATATCTCAAACCAATTTTCACATACTTATTTTGATATTTAAGTAACGATATTAATATATTTACAATCTAAACGTATGTTTTTTTTTTACTTTAAATAATACTTCCAAAAACAAAATAAAATTTTCATAAAAGCTTCACTTTTACGGATTTCTTTTTAAAATTCAAATATTTTCATATAATCTAAAAGAAATGTTCAAACTTTATTAGAACTTTACTTTTATTATTTTGATTAAAAAAATCAGATTTGTTACTATTTTCCCCAAAAAACAATAAAAATAATACTGTTATATTAATTTTTATGATAAAATTAAAACATGATGAAAATAACTCGTCCAAAATAAACTTGAATTTTTATAAGCCTTTGAGAACGGTATTCCTTCACATTTCTAATGCAGTATACTGACTTAGGGAAAAGTCTATTGGCCGATTCCACCGGTAGTAGTACTTATATTGCAATAATAACATCACACATACCTAGTCACTGATGTTTGAATGTTCATGCACACTACACTAAGAAAGAGTTTCCAAAAGTCACGGTGACTAAATTACATCCATCCAGTTTTAACATGCTCAGTCATTTTGAATAAATAAACGAATTGTATGTTGAAAGCTTAGGATAATACCTCAAATGTTTTCCCATCATATGCATCACTCCATTTTCCCCCAATTAAACCTTTACTTATCAATAACCCTGAATTTTTCAATTTCAAAACAGCCTCATTTGCATCAGTACTCATCTGCGAATGTAATCCAAACATGTCAATCATTTAACTCAAACAGCATCAAAACCAAATCGAATTCGAACTTTGATATCAAACAAGAAAGAAAGATACTAAGACATAAAAGTCAGTTCGTGACACAAAAAATAAAATCAAAATCAAACGCTGGCATAAATTCAGAGAAGAAAAACACGCTCTACAACACTGAATCCATAAAAGGTCACTGATTGGTTTACTCCGACGGCACAAAATTTAAATCAAAATCAAACCTTGACGCCAATAAAAGTAGAATTGATTATAAAGTATTGATACCAAATATAAGAAAATGAGTGGGGATCAATATGTAGAGCATGCCTTTCGACTTAGGTGGGATACAGAAGCAGAAGAAGAAATGACATGGCGGCGAGCTGAGAGTGCCACGCAGATCATTGACATGCGAATAGGAAGGTACAAAATCGTACGGTGGTTTGCTTGTGAATTTGGGATCGACTGATTTATGCAGATAAGTTTTGATGCTGAGATCAGCGGCGCGGTTGCTAGCGAGAGGGAAATTTCATGGAAGCAGGATCCACGAAGCGTTATGTTTAGTATGTTAGAAAAAGGCTAATGGAGGAGATAGATATTTCCAGCTGGCACTGTCAGGGACCATTTTCATTTTTCGAAAAAACGTTAGGGGTATACAAATTTTTGGCGTCTGATTACTATTTTTTTGCTTTTTTTTTCCGACAAGATTCCGTCGGAAAACGGTCTTAGGTGAACAACTACTGAATTTTTTTCTTTCTTTTTTATTTTGCATTTTTCGATGACTTGTTGTCGACTTTTGTTTTGCACGAGCATAAAATTGAAAATCATTTTAATCAAGTGGAGTTCTCGTATCAGTTTTTCTTACGTATGAGTCTTGTGAGAATTTGTCATTTTTTTCTAAAAATGAAATCCCCCTTTAATAATGTCATTTTTACTTCCTCTTAGGCTAAATGTATTAATCTCTTATTCTTCATCTTCCACCTTCTTTCTTCTTGCACATCTGGTATTTAGTACAAAAGAATTACACTCCATTATTTTCTTTTCTCACCTAATCTTTTATTAATTTTATCATTTCATTAATTTTATCATTTCTTCTTCTTCTTCTGTTTTCTCTTTTCATTTTTTCTTGCATTTAATTTCTCATTTCCATCTTTTCACCTTCTTCAATTCATGAAATTTAAAATTAAGACTTGTTATAAGTTTTATCGTCCTTGCAAAATTATTGAAAATTGAATCATTAAAAGAAATATTTGTTCATATTCTTCCTTGGTTGAAGTTTATAATATATTTGTTTCCTTTCAAGATGATTAAATAATTTTTGAAGTTTGCGGGATTGCAAAAAAATTTCATGTTGGACTCATTTAATTAAATTAGATATAAAAATGAAAGTTTGTACGGTATTTTCAATGGGCTTGGAATAATGAAGATGGAAACAAATATTTTATCATATTATTTGAAATATATAGGGGCAAATTGGTATTTTTAATTTTTAATTGCAACTGAGGTGGGAAAGGAAAACAATAGGGAGGCTAACGGGTTTAGCCTTCCATATAAATCATCTAATGGTATCCAGTTTAATCATCATGTAGATTAATTATATAATTAATATTAGTATAAATTGTATGTACGTGCATCTAATAACTAAATGTATTTATTTTTTATTTAATAAAATTTAATGGGGGGTGTGTGTTATAAGTACAAAAGCTTTAGTGATTATAACACATTTATTTCAAATAGTCTTGTTGATGATATGGGATGCAAATCGATAGTGAAATTCCATTGATGGATGGTCGAGAAGGAAGAGATTGTGGAGGCCGCAAACCGATGGTGAGATTCGGTCGATGGGTGGTCGTGAAAGGATACCATCTAAGCTATTTTTGGAATTTCAAAAGGACAAGTTGAAATCCTCTTGATTGAATTTTCATTATTAGTAGTAGAGATAACTATTAAGGGATGAAAAAAATTGTTTAAGGACGGTGAATAAGAAAATGAAACTAAAGTATATAAAAAAAATCTTTTTGTTCATTATACACCAGATCTTTTTCATGTTTTTATTTTTAAGAATATTGGTTACATTAAATACATTTAATGTTCAATTTAATATAATGGAATTTATTTTCAATTAAAATTAATTTTATTGTAATTGTGTTAGTTAAGTTATACATGATGTATACAATGAACATCGTACATCTATTATCATATTATAATAATGTCTAGTGGCAATATAAATACATATTATATTAGCATCTATAAATATTATTATATGTATAAATAATATATATTCACATGATTATTAAAATTTATAATCACATTATGTATATAATTTATTTTAGAATAAGAATGGTACTTTATTCAAGCAGAGCACTTATTTCGATGCCTTGAGCGTTCAAACCATGACCTCTGCAACCTTAGTCTAAACCATTATACCACTTAAGTTAGTGGTTCTTGACATTGCATGTGTGTGTGAACAAAGGACACAGGCTTGTGTGTGTGAAAACACACACACACACACAAACACATACACACACACATATATGCCTATTGATGATAACCAATTTGAGTAATTCTAAATTTTATAATAGTTAATATAACCATGGAAAAATTCAATAAAAATATTATAACGTGTAAATACTCTAATTTTATTTTACATATTTGAAAAATTAATTTTGATTACTTATTAATTTTAATAATTAATTTAAATATATTTGACTAGTTCAAAATTTATAATAATTAATATATCCATGATAAAAATAAATTAAAATAACATAATATGAAGAAAAAAATTGTTTCGTTCTTCGGATCCAAAAAATAATTTATTTGGATTAGTTAAAAATTTAACTCGTTTTCAATATGTATCAGTTTCTAAGAGTAATAGTTATTAAAGTAATTATGATAAATTCAAATAAAAAATAGTGTTCCATTAACTATTTATAATCTTGTGAACCATTCCATAATTTTTATTTAATACATATAGCAATACTTAATTAAATTTAAATGATTATTAAAATATGAAATTAATATAAATAAATTAAAAAATTCTTTTAGAAAATAATTTTAGTTCAAAATTGAAGAAAATATTTTTCATTATTATACTCTTTTTGCATATATATATATATATATATATATATGTATGTATTAGTAAAGGATTTATATATTTGAAAATAATTTACCTCGGATGAATTGTCAGTCGATTATACGTCGTATTGTGAACTATTCTAACTCCTTCCAACACCTAGCTTTTGGCTTCAACTTACTCTCATTAAGGCTATGATTTTAGGTTGGTGTGTTTTGGAATGAGAGAGTAGGAGTGTAACACCCTGCAATTTAACGATCGAATGTTTAAATGATTAATTTAAATATTTAATCGTTAAGTGATGGAATGCCTCTTATACTCAATTTTTACAAATGAGCAAATTGGGACTTGATACACCCATAGTTGAGTTCGTTTTTTTGACGTAAGTAAAATGAGTATAAACTTGACTATGTTTGGAGTTAGTAAACTTCGGGGATGAAACGATTCCTAGAAAAGAATGAAAGTTGGATTTGGGCTAAGCCCATTACTTGCCCATAAGTTGGCTTATATGAAGCTAACCTCTCTTCCACTTCATTTCCAGTTTTCCTAGTCACTCTCATAATCATCTCCTTGAGCCTAAATCTAGATCCTCCGATCCAAGCTCAAATAAACTCGTATAAATCCCCAAAAAATCAGTGCAATTCCTCTCATCCAATTCCTCACATAACATATCAAGGAATAAGCTTGATTCGAAGTTTGGAGCTTCTTCCAAGATTTCAAGGGAGCTAAGATTTGGGTTTGTGTGATTGAAGCTTGTTTTTTCGAAAGTGAAGGTAAGTGGAATGATTCTCCTATTTAATTTGAGTATTTTACTTCATTAATTCATTCATTTATAATTATGAAGTAATATGGAATGATTTGGAGATTTATATGTTATGGATTAGGCTTGTATTTGTATTGTAAACCTGATTAAATTAACTCATTATTAGTTTGAGACCTACCTATTTTTGGAAATAGTTAGTAAGCCCTAATTTTGATTGTGGGGTAATTAATTGACTTTGAGTGATGTTGTGATTGACTAGAGGCTAACTATATGATACATTAAGTGCATATCATTGACTAGCAATAATGAAATTAATTTAAATGGTTTTAGAAAAGTTAGTAAGCTAATTAAGTAATTAATGAAGCTTAATTAGTATTTATAAATATTAGTTAAAGTAAGAAATGATTTTTATAAGTGAATGGATTGTTTATAAATATTATTTATGAAAAGAAATAATTTTATAAATAAGAGTGATATTTTATAAGCGATTTTATAAAATAGTATAAATGTGATGTTTTATAAAATAGGTGATTTTGTAAAATAGTAAGAAAGCGATATTTTATAAAATAGTGATTTTTATAAAATAGTGTGAATAAGGCATTTTGTAAAACGGTTATAAGATTTTATAAGATGTTTATGAAAGGAATAATTAATTATAAATGAAGAGATTTAGTATTTCAAAATGCTTAAATGGATTTATAGCTAGTTGTAATTTATAAAACGATATAAAAAGAACGTTTTATTTTTATTCAAAAGATTTAGTAAATAGAAGTAAGATTTGATTAAGCAATAAAAGGAATTACTTATTTCAATATATGTGTATGTATATGAGTATGGGCAAGTATACGTATACTTGTATTTGGAGATATATAACAATCAAAATGTTGTGCGAATTGTAGTTAGAATTGTTGTATGTTTGGTTGTTTATATATGTATGTAATTGTTTGATTATATAGAAATATTATTGAATACAAGTTCATTGCGGGCATTTCACGTAGCCATAGCGACTATCGCGTGCGCTAAGTTGCATGAGAGTACATTAGGTCGAGTAATCGCTCTAGTGAAGTCTGAAATGTGATTTGTGTAGTTGTTGTGTGTTTGCATGAACGTGTGTGCATAAATGTGCACGAATGAGTGTATAGACACACGTATAAGCTACGCATAAGGCTAGGAGGCCGGGTATGTCGTTTTGGCATGTTAGAAGAAGTCGGGTCACTATAATCGCCCGTTAAACTATACTCGTACAAAGAGTGGATTTTGGTATCGAAACTGGTTTCCATATACTTATTGAATCCACTTCCAAAACGTTGACAAATGAACCACGTAGATGTCTGATGGGATGGAAGTAGGCTCTGGAAGTAAGACGACTCATCGGGCGAAGCATTAGAAGAAACGACACGCGAATTGGTGGCCGTTCGGGAGATTTCTCCCTATTCCAGGCTCATTGCCTGGAAACTATTAAATTCATTCGACTGATGGTAATATTCAGTCGATTGAATATGAGTAAAATTAGTCCCAAGGGGGGAAACCCCAAGTAGTGGACTGGGGAAGCAAATTCAGTCGATTGAGCTCAGTCGACGGAAAGAGCTCCCCAATCGACTGAATGCTGGGGCATCAAATAACTTCGGGGATTTCTTCCCCGTTCGAGCATGGTTCTTCGTGGTATCTTAGCACAGCTTCGGAGATGCTTCGGGCTACTCGGGAAAGTGGAATGTAGGGCAAAGCATGAGATCCAGATGTGGATACAAGATGATGATGAGATATCGGTCTTCGTTGATGATAGACGTATTTGACTATGCGACATTATATTTGACATGTGTGTGTATATATGACATCGGTGTCCTTTTATGGTCCGATAGTGAATTACATGATAGATATCTGGGTATGTTAGTGTACTAACTCCATTTGTTCATAGATCGCGATAGATGATGTTTGGGTACCTTCGTGCACCGACTCTATTTGTTGATAGATCGCGATAGATGATGTCTGGATATATTGGTATACCGACTCTATTTGTTGATAGATCATGATAGATAATGCCTGGGTACGTTAGTATACTGACTTTATTTGTTGCTAGATCGCAATAGATGATGTTTGGGTATGTTAATGTACTGACTCTTTACTTATTGATAGATTGTGATAGATGATGTCTGGGTATGTTAGTGTATTGACTCTATTTATTGATAGATTGCGATAGATGATGTCTGGGTACGTTAGTGTACTGACTTTATTCATTAATAGATTGTGATAGATGATGTCTAGGTATGTTAGGTTACCGACTCTATTTGTTGGTAGATCACGATAGGTGATGTCTGGATACGTTAGTGTATTGACTCTAGTTATTATTGGATCGTGATAAATGTTTGGATATGTTAGTTTACTGACCCAGTTTATTATTAGATCATGGCAAATGTCCGTGTTGACTCCACCCATTAGTAAATACGAATATTGATTTGTATTCCTTGGTCATCTTCAATTATTATGTTGTATTAGTTGGTTGTTGTCATTATTGATGCGTTTACTATAATTCTGTACTGTGCGATAGATCTATATTTTGATCACCCGACTTTAGGATGTGGGGTTATATTTATCATAGTATGATTTTTATGTTTTAGTCACATTATATTAGTTGTGCTGACTCGTTAATTACAGGAGAAGGGCGGATTATGGTATGATTCCCTATTTTTCAGATGGGTTTACTGTACTTGTTTGTATGCAATTCGGATTACCCTTGAGCCACGTTTGTGGAGAGGGTCAGCTGTGAGTTAGTTGTTTCCCGTTTATTTGTATATAGTTTTGATATACAGTATTTTGAGATAGTTCCTCTCACATCAGGCTTTAAGTCTGACCTACATTTTTTCTTTGTCTGTTTATGTCATGACAACTCTCGGGTACTCGATTGAGTAGTTTTGGGAGTAAGGTGCTTTGGGGATACTGTAACAACCCTCTTATTTTACGATTGTATATTTAAATATTTTATTTAAATATAGCGTCGTTGGTCGGATTAAAGTCCAAAATGTCACTTTTGCAAATAGTCGAATTGGGACTCGAGACCACTTCCATTGAGTCCAAAATGGCATTTGCACCTTTTTTGAGTATAAGCATCGATATGTTTGGAGTAAGTTGAATTTTGCTATTTTCTAAGTGGGCTTTTGGGTTTGGGTTTCACCCAACTCATCCTATACCCTAACTCAGCCCCACTCTTCATCTATTCACTCATTTCATTTTTTTCTCAAGCTCAATTGAAAATGGGAGAAGAGAATGGGAAATAGAAATTGCCAAGCCCTAGTTCCTCTTGCAAACTCAAATTCTTTCTCCAACATCAAAGAGAAGCTTAGGTAAGCCTCCTCTTCATCTTCTCCATCTCATTTCCTCTTCAATTTTAGAAATTTCCTAAACCCTAATTTAGGAAATACTTATTTTGATCTTAGATTGGAGCTTGTAGAGTAGAAGTGAAGAGTGGTTGATATTTTCTTTGCATTTGAGCTTCTCATCTTTGTTTTTGAGTTAAAAAGGTGAGTTTTCACTTGATCATCCATGGGTTTTGCTTCCATTCCGTCATCATTCTAAGATCCAATATTATTGAATTTTCAGGTGTAAAAACACTGATAAGAGCTACCACATAAGAGAATCTGCTAAACATTTCACCTACCCAATTTTCAAAAACTCGGACAAGTGATGCTACCGGGTTACAATCTTTTTTTTTTCAGGGTGCAAAACCCCAAAAACTACCCCGCTACCCCTATTGGAGATAGAGTAGTATTGAAGCAACCAAAAGTATATCATATAATATGATAATATGTAAACAGTATTCTGAAATATGAACCATGTATGTTTGCTTAGTTTTTCTTTATTTGCATACTCCGGAAGTTCATTAATTATTAGCATACATATCAAACACAAAAAGGAAAAAACTACTGCTTTTACAAGGAGAGCAGCAGACATGCATAATCTATGGTACAAAAACTTTCCTATATAATTGTTGATGCATTTTGGAGCCGAAGATTTTACTCATTCTGTAGAAACTCCCGTGTGAAAGAGTAACCTGTTTTGAAAATACAAAAGAAACTGATTATATAACCGATTAAACTAAAAAATTATATACTGCATACCCATACACACCCAAAAAGAAGAATAATGATAAAAAAAAGGGTTTTTTTTGGGGGTTGGGGGGGAGGTTTGGGGGGGGTGATGTGGTGGGGAGAAGATCGTTTTAACATGGATATAGCCGGTTCAAAAACATATTTGCCATTTTTTAAACATTTAAGAGTGTTAGTTTGCTCCTTGCCTAAACGCAAAACTAATCAAACAATATGTTTTAAGGTATCATTTTTTCTTTTGATATTCCAGCACTCATAAATCACAAGTAGTTCCAGAGAACTTAGATATGCAAAGAGCATAGAACACTTGCCTTAATTCATTATATCTGGATGATAAGTATGATCTCACATCCATAACATTTACACCTCTTCATCTAAGTTCCCCATACAGATATATTTGAGCTGCAATATAGAGAGATGAAATAAGCTCAAAGTTTATGATAACAAAAGAAATTGTATCAGTGACTTACTTCTAGATAGTCATCCATTCCATACTTAGAACCCTCACGTCCAAGTCCAGATTGTTTGACCCCACCAAATGGTGCCACCTGAAACAAGCAAAAAGGCCTTACCTTTTGTTAGGGGGGAGAGAGAGAGAGTGTGTGTGTGAGAGAGAGAGGGGGGGGAGATAAGGATTAACCTCTGTAGAAATTAGGCCTTCATTAACACCAACTAGACCGTATTCAAGAGCTTCAGACACTCGCCAAGATCGAGGTATGCTTTTTGTGAAAATATAAGCTGCTAGTCCTGCATAGATAAACATATCACTTTAACTACCTAATCCTGGTTCTCAGTTGCGCCAAATTATTGTGCTATAGGACTTGATATTCTTTTATGTATATTATCCAAACATGATGTTTAGGACATAGGTGACATTTCCTAGTAATTTTTTGATACAGACTTTTTGGCAAATAACTTGGTAGTTCCCTAAGGTTGTTTTTATTACCTTACAGTGCTATGTACAATAGCTTTCGCTTCAGTAAAACATGATAACATGAGAAACTGGATTATAGCAGTCAAATTTTTGGCATGTAAGTTGGGGCATCTATAATTTGTTCAGTTTAGTAGAATAATCCTCATTGGGAGATTAATATCAAAGTGATATACTTCAATACAAATGGAAATTTGACACATATTCCTTTATTAAAACCAGGTGTGATGCAGTGTATATAGAAAAGAACCATCTCATTTTATTTTCTTTCATAGGGAACTTTTGGTACAAAAAATTGTGAAATTGATAGCAATATAATTTTGGTGTTTCTTGGGTTTGAATGTAAGACCTCTATAGCCAGCCTGGAGCACTCGGGTATTTTTGTAATTTCAAAATGAAGGTATTCTCATTATATATAGATAAAAATATTTATAAAAAAAATCAAATCCCTTCCATTATTGTTCTCTTTTCTAGGCCCTATTTTTTACTGCAAATATATGTTGAATGTAAATACTTTTGCTGACTAGTATTCCTTGTGGAAACATCAAATATTTACACTACAAATAATTGAGATTCCAAGCGAGAAACAATTTTGAATGTATTTGTTTGTCACATTTATTTAGTAGTGTTGCACAACAAACACTGGAACTGCAAACGTTGCATTGCGCTGACAGTAGTTTTTCGAACTTTGAACGGTAGAATCAGTACAATTCAAAATTTGACATTCATAAAATATTCAGAAAACTTTAGATTCAATAATGGTTGCAGAAGAATTACAACATCCATTTCAACAAATAAATAAAGAACAACTTTGGAAATGGGTGGGGTTTTTTTTGTTTGGGGGGGGGGTGGTGGTTGGTGTGGTGGGGGGATTGTGACTTACATTGTGTTTGTGAAAAGAAAGTGAGTCTATTTTTGAAAAAATAACCATGTGCCAAAATATCCCTTAATATAAAGGACCAAATCTTCACATTGCTAATTTATATTGTGATAAATAATTAATAGAATGTATGTGTGAAGTTTAACCATCGTCCAATTATAAATGTCCATCTGTTTCGTGTAAGAAGCACCACACATGAAGGGTGTTTTAGATCACATTTGAGCATTAATCTCTTAAACCCATCACATGATGAATTAGTTTTTGTAATAACAACTGATTTCAACTAAAGTGTTAAACCCATCAGACAAGATACAAAAATCATAGAGAATGCAATACAATGTTGAGTAAAATCGAGTGAGTTTAAGAAAATTAGTACCTGCATTGGTGTCATTAGCCATCCTTATAGCATCTTTTTCAGTTTTAAAAGGTAAAAGAGGAGCAACAGGCCCAAATACTTCTTCCCTGTAATCACATACAAATTTGGCACAACTGTACTTGTGGAACAAATTTGGCATAACTATACTTGTGGAACAAATTTAGATTGACAGTCTTGAGAAGAACTCCTATAATTAAAAAGGTTATCTTTATAACAAATATAGCACCCTTTTAATCTCTTACATATTTTACTCGGAATATTTTTTTGAAGCATCACTATTTTGTTAAATAAGATAAAATTATTATAGTAAGTCATACACCCCAAATTTGACAACTTTCGGTAATACCCAATACCGTACACAAATCAATGGAAACTGTTGAGTTGGAACTATTTGTGCTCGATCATAGCCTAATGTCCAAGCTTGAAGGAGTATGGCAGGTGTTTTAATGTTTTAGAAGTTTATTTAAAAGCAAAGTATGCTTACTTTGATACAAGCATATCATTATTAGCATTGCTTATTACAGTAGGCTCATAATACGTCATGCCGAGACTGTGTCTCTTTCCTCCAAGAACGATATTAGCTCCCTAACAAGATAAGCAAGCATGATTAGTAACCTAGTAAAATACTCTTGCTTATTGCCATAAGGTTATCAGTTACGTATGAACTTTGCTAGTTGGAAAATTTAGGATATTCAACAACCACAGCATAAACCTATTATGATTTCAAAGCAATATGAAGTTGGGTAATAAACATTTTGACTGATTCTCAATAAAAACAGGTTAGTATTTTGATACCTTCGAAGTTGCATCCTTGACCAGCTTCTCAACCTACAAATATAGTCAAAATTACTAAATAAGAGTAAAGCACGTATAAGGATGAGACTCATTATCGGTAATTAGAAAATTACTTAACAGTAAGTTGACCACGTATAAGGATGAGACTCATTATCGGTAATTAGAAAATTACTTAACAGTAAGTTGACTACTATCAGGTTCAAACAATAAGAATATACCTTTTGTACAGCAGCTTCATTAATTAGTGGACCCTGTAAAATGAAACCATAAAAGCCCATAATTAAGCAAATAGAATTCATAAACAAGTTCCATTATTGAAGAAGTTTGTATAATATTCACTTGAACTGTGCCCTCAGCAAGACCGTTGCCAACTTTCAAACTTTTAACAGCTTTTGCAAAGGCATTCACAAATTTTTCATAGATGCCTAGCAGTAAGTAGACAAGTAGTTATTTCATTTCAATACATGAGCATCAAATACACAGGCTTGACTCAGGTAAGCTTGACATATCGCCTAATATAATATGCATCATGAAGAAATTATCCTAAAAATGGATGTATACAAAAATTTGGTTCAAAAATACGGGAAAAGAAACAAGACTCGGTATTTTGTGGGCAGCATGGTACATTGAGCCTCGAGCATTTGGCTACATATGTTATAGTCTAGCTATTCCAAGAAGCAACTACTGGTTAGTAATGCAAGTACAATTTATCGATTAATTTCACAATTTTTATTCAAAAACTAAATTAATTATCAATTTAAATATATATAAAATCTGGGGTCGTTACAGTTGTGACACATTCCACCAGTTAGTGGTGACCAGTACTGGGTCTCCGGACCTTCGCCACTACGGTTTGTTGCCTTCGGGGTTTGTTGCCTTCGGGCTTGAGCCTTCGGGGTTTGTTGCTTTCGGGCGTTGCCTTTGGGCGTGTGGCTTTGTCTATGTGGACAATTGCTCCTATGTGGGAGTAGAGTCTTTGTGCGTATCGCCTCTGGGCGTATGGCTTTGTCTATGTGGACAATTGCTCCTATGTGGGAGTAGAGTCTTCGTGTGTATCGCCTCTGGGCGTGTGATATCGCTAAATTAACAGTACTTGGCATACAGACTATGGTCTTAGTCCGCGCGACTTTCTGATGTTTTATTATTATATTTCCCTTGAGTAGTGCCTTTCGGCGATGGTTCTATGGAACCACACGATATTAGTGTGACTACCCCGTGGAAACTTATATTGCCTACATTGGCACTATTCTTTGCTATGTTGCATTGATTATTGGATATGTTTCCATTATTGCTTATGATTGCCGATATGGCAGGTTTTGGAATATCTCCTAAGTGGGAGTAATATTCTACAAACCATCTTTATTACTATTGCATTATGCCGATGAGATGAGGCTTATTATTCGACATTATGTGATGTCGATTCCTCTTTGGAGGATTTATTTATTTGCTAAGTGACTGCGTTTTCACTATGTTAGTAATGTGGTTATAGTTGCACTTCTCTTTGGAGGAGTATTATATCATTATCTTATACCGCATTATTATTATCTAGCTTTATCTAACTGATTTGTTTAGCTAGACTGACCAGTGTATTTTATACTCGGGTCAGACCGAGATGTTTCAGGTTAGGTACATTGGACTTAGCCTATTTTGCTTCCGCATGGACTATTCCGCTAGCTCCTTTTTGTTATAGCTTTTTGTGTAGTCCTTTTTGGCTGTAACTCTGTTATGTATTCTTTTGACTCGCCTGTATATTGTGGTTTACTTTACCACTTGACATGTATCATTTTGTATACTCTGTAATGTATCTGTATATGTGAAAATGTATGTGATGATCTACTGTTCTGTGATGTGTATTACATTGAGTTGTTATATTTTATTCTGATAGATCCTTCAGCCACCTATGGCTTTGTATTAAGTATTTATTGGATATGTCGATCCATTTAGGTAAGAAGTGGCAATTGTCGGCATATTCAATAGATAATTAAGACAAGGTTATAGATGGTCGCTCCTATCTAGCTCTATTCTCCGTATTAGCAGACGGTGTTACTTAGTAATACTCTTTGCTAATGTGGGTCTCAGAGTGGGGCGTTACAGCTTGGTATCAGAGCTGAGTTCAGAACAAAATATGATAAACATAGAACAGAGACACATATTACGGTACATCAAAGGGTAGTACGAATGTTACGAATCTTTGAATCATCGTGCCTTTTATTCTTTCCATGCCTTTGGGGTAGATAGAATTTTGGGGATACGTCTAGGAATGTATTTTATTCCATAGTATTCCATATTTGAATTAATGATATCTACCTTGTGAATAATCTTTATCTTATCTTAACTTTCAGCCAATGGCCGGAAGAGGTAGAGGACGACGCTCGGATGCTGGGCAATCCAGCAGCTCACATCCGGACGGCGTTTATATGTCTGCCGATTAGTTTTTGGAGTTATTTAGGAGCACTCAGCCTCCGGCTCCTATTCGTGCATCTCCTCCACGCAAGTCCGCCTTTGCACGCCTGTGCAGTGATTTTTCTCATCTTGGAGGAAAGTCATTCAAAGGCTCTGAGTCCGTTCTTGAGGTCCAAGCTTGGATTCGCACATGTGAGCGTATCTTCTCTCGTATGGATCTTTCTGACCATGATCGAGTTCTTGTAACTTCTAGCTTATTGCAAGAGCGTGCCCTTGATTGGTACGAGCTTCTTGTAGCCGAACTTGATGAGTCTGTTCTTTCTTGGACTCGGTTTCGGGAACGATTCGAACTCAAATTCGTTCCTGAATCTGAGAAGGTTTTATTAGCCCGTCACTTCCTTGAGTTGAAGCAAGGGAAGTCCTCCGTTTCTGAAAAATGTTGCATCATTCGAGGCCTTATCTAAGTATGGTCTTGAATTCATTAGCACCTCTTATAAGAAGAATCTGAAGTTTGTCTCTGGTCTTAAGAAATATCTTAAGAAGTCTTTAATGCTTCAGCTTAAGCTTTCTTTTGAGGAGTTGGTTGACTCGGCACTTCATCTCGAAGCCATCGAGAAGGAGTGTGTTAGTGGTGATGATATTGAGGTTCGCGAGAATCCCAATAAGAAGAGGTTTCCATTTCATAAACAGGAATTTTTCCCTTCCAAGAAGAAAAAGCCTATTGAATTTGGTTCTAACTCTCAATCTGCTGGAACACCTTCCATTCGGAAGTGTTTCAATTGTGGTTCTCCTGATCATATGATTCAAGCTTGTCCTAAGCCTCTCTTCTACCGTTATTGCAAGAAAGAAGGTCATCGTATTTCTACATGCCCTACTGCTCCCGCTAGTTCCATGTCTGGTAAGCTTTATGTTGCTAAGGCTTCTGGAGGTTCCTCTCAGTCCAGAGGTAATTCTCCTCCTATCCTTGATGGCATTATTTTATTTCATGATCTTCCTATTTGGTTTCTTTTGATACGGGTGCGTCCCACTCTTTTATATCAAGAGAACTTGTTGATTCATTTTCTTTAAATATTATGGGTTTGATGACTTCACTGAGATTTGCGAATCCGGTTGGTGGATCCGCAACACTCAGTTTGCTTTGTAAAAATGTCGAGATTATTTTTTTGATTATTCTTTTCGAGCCGATTTGCATGTTATGCGTTATTTAGGCTTCGAAAGTTTTTTTTTTGGGAAAGGATTGGCTTAATTATTATGAAGCCCATATCCTGTGTACAATGTGGACTATTCATCTTCGACATCTTTAATCTATTAAGCAGATTTCTTTTGTTCTTAATGATTCTGGTTTCCAAATTCGGTGGCATTATTTATTCTTCAAACCCACTTGATGAGGAAAGTGTTATTTCTCTCATTCAAGTAGTTTGTGAATTTTCCGGTATTTTTGAGATTTGTCTTAGAATTATCACCTAAGCAATCTTTTGAGTGGTGCTAAGGTCTTTTTAGTTCGACCTTGCCACCGGTTTTCATCAACTACGAGTTGCGGAAGGTAACACCCTCTTACCGCATTCCGCACTCATTATGATTCTTGTGAATGGTTCGTTAAGTCATTCGATTTGACGAACCTTCTACCTTATTTCATCCATTTTGTGAATCGAGTATTCTACGAATATCTCGATTAGTTTATCCTTATATTTATTGATTATGGATGAAAATAACAAATTTAAAATTTGCAAATCTTTTTAATAAGATATTTATAAGTATAATTGGGTTTTGTTCTAAAACGAGCAAAGAGTATTTGTAAATTTTATAAGAGACATGGTTATCATATATAAGATAATTTTGTGTTGTTTTGCCCATTGAGTGCTTTAAGAATTCTGGTCGATGCGCTTGATCAACGTTATCGATAGGAATCTCCTAAATGCTATGATGAGACAGTCAAACATAGTAAATTCTTGTAAAAGGTTAATTTTTCTAAAAAGATGAATATATAAAGTTAATTATAATTCTGAAAATCTTAGCTTTTCGGGAAAGGGAATCGATTAAAGGAACTCTTTTCCGATGCTTTTATTCTTGCGGTTCCCGAAGGGAACCAAGACTTTATTGTTTGTACCGATACTAGTTGTATTGGTTTTGGTGTCATTCTCTTGCAAAGGGAATGTGCTATCGCATTTGCTTCTTGACAATTAAAGGTTGTCGAGACTAGATATGCCATTCATGATCGGGTGCTCGCGGCTATTATTTTCGCTCTTAGATTTTGGTGTCATTATCTTTTGGGAGAGAAATTTGTTCTCTACACCGATCGTAAAATCTTCGAAGTATTTTTTTCTCAAAAGGAACTCAATTTGCGTCAACAACGTTGGCTCGAGTTCCTTGCATCTTATGATCTTGATATTTTTTATACTTCCGGAAAGGGGAATCGTGTTGTCGATGCCCTTAAGCCGAGAGCAGCAAGTGGTTGTTTCCATGATGATATCCGAATGGAGTGATCTCAAGACTTTATCCACTTGTGAGATTCGAGATCGTGAATCCAATTCATGTTCATCTCTTGTTTTGTGTAGCCTTGAGGCTCATCCTTCTCTTTTGGACCATACCTCTTTTGGCTAAACTCTATGTCCTATTATATTGCATGGAGTCCCTACTTCTATTGTTAGCAATCGTGATCCATTATTTTACTGGTGGATTTTTGTAGAGTCTTCAAAAGCTTTGGGAACAAAGCTTAATTTTTTTAGCACCGCTTATCGTCCTCAATCCGATGGACAAATAGAGCGTGTGAATCAACTCTTGAAGATCTCTTTCGTGCATGTGTTCTTGATTTTGGTGGAAGTGGGAAGATCATATTTCTCTTGATTGAGTTTTCTTCCTATAATAGCTTCCAATCTAGTATTGGTATGGCTCCTTTCGAGGCACTCTACGGAAGGCCATGCCGATTTCCTTCGTGTTGGCTTGAAGCCGGTGAGAAGCTGGCCGTTTTAGGTCCAGATTTTATTGGTGTTCATTTGTGTTTCACCTGTGAGGGGTGTTGTGCGTTTCAGTCGATCGGGAAAGTTAGCACCACGATATGTTGGTCCATTTCCCATTACCGAACGTATTGATTCTGTGGCTTATCGCCTTTTATTTATCGGCTCAATTTTTTGCTATTTATGACGTATTCCACGTCTCTTAACTACGGAAATGCCTTAGGGATTCCGATTCTAATCTTGAGTCCGGTGTTATTGAGGAAATAGAAGTTTCACCAAATTTGACTTATGAGCAACATTCTATTTGTATCATTACTTCGGAGGTTAAACGCCTTCGAAATAAAGATGTTCTTCTTGTGAAAGTTCAATGGCCCTCAAATCCTAAGGTTTGCTCTTGGGAATCTTGAGAATTCATCAAGCAAACACATCCAGACTTACTCTTTCATGCTCTTTATGGTGAACTTCTTATTTCAAATTTTCTTTTGTGTTGATATGCTTTTATGGTTGTTACACTTTATTTTCTTCTTAAGTATCGCGAGGACGTAATTTCTTTAAGGAGGGGAGTCTGTAACAACCCGCTTATTTTACGATTGTATATTTAAATATTTTATTTAAATATAGCGTCGTTAGTCGGATTAAAGTCCAAAATGTCACTTTTTGCAAATAGTCGAATTGGGACTCGAGACCACTTCCATTGAGTCCAAAATGGCGTTTGCGACTTTTTTGAGTATAAGCATCGATATGTTTGGAGTAAGTTGAATTTTGTTATTTTCTAAGTGGGCTTTTGGGTTTCACCCAACTCATCCTATACCCTAACTCAGCCCCTCTCTTCATCCATTCACTCATTTCATTTATTTTTCTCAAGCTCAACTGAAAATGGGGGAAGAGAATGGGAAATAGAAATTGCCAAGCCCTAGTTCCTCTTGCAAACTCAAATTCTTGCTCCAAAATCAAAGAGAAGCTTAGATAAGCCTCCTCTTCATCTTCTCCATCTCATTTCCTCTTCAATTTCAGAAATTTCCTAAACCCTAATTTAGGAAATACTTGTTTTGATATTAGATTTGAGCTTGTAGAGTAGAAGTGAAGAGTGGTTGATATTTTCTTTGCATTTGAGCTTCTCATCTTTGTTTTTGAGTTAAAAAGGTGAGTTTTGAACTCACATCTACTTCTCTTGATATCATTGATGTTAGGTATGAATTCCTAACACTTATTTATGTTCATTTGCTTTTGATTTGAATTGATTTGGTGAACATTTCAATTTTTGGTGTTTGAAGTCAAAAACGCTAAAAATCATAGCTTTGATGTTTGATCATGCTTTTGGTGGTGTATTGAAGAGCTTATAGGGTTGGGTTGTCGATTGGCATAAACCCCTAGCGCCCATTACTCGTTCGGTTGCAAATTGTGCGAGTTTGCTCTTCATTTGATAGGCTTGAAAATCTGTTCCAGTGCCAGTCAGTCGACTGGTCTCTGCAGTCAGTCGACTGACCTGCTTGTCTCAGCCCAGATTTGCCCATTTTGCTTGGTTTCCAATTTTAATCGATTCGTGTCGATTCCAATTAGTTGTTATTGCATATTTGACTTTGATGATTCCTTTTTGATTTCGTACACGGATTTTTATAAAATGATCTTTTTAAATTGTATTAAAAGCTCGTTTCTCCAATTTATAATTTCTATTCAAAACACACACACAATTTTGCACTTCGAGCGAAGAGGGAGGAGAATTAAATGATTAAATAAAACGCGTGCTATGAACACGTGGGTTTATCTTTCCAGTTAATTCCTAATCTATTCGTTTGACCGTTTTGACCTTTGGGTCTGGTTTACCGATGAGATGAGGTGAACTTTGTACTGCTTTGAGTGTGAAATTGACTAACGGTTAGTAAACCGTTTAGTGCGAACGTGTGGTATGGGACTCACGTTAACATTTTTCGGGTTCCTTTCTGAGAGTTGTTGTCACGATAAAAATTTCAGCGTTCGAAAATCGACATCCGTACTCACTTGTACTCAAATGCCGCAGATTCTATCGTTGAAATTCGACTCGTGCCGGAGCTTATGACATAGTAAGTATAACAACACAGCGGAAGAAAGAAATGAATGATATCATATACATCACAAATGATACAATATCCAGAATATGATATACAACAATGATATCTATATGATACAAGAATATCAGAGACAAATAATGTTACAGCGGAAACAACAGAACTGATAACTCCAAAAGATCTGTAACAGAGCATAAGTCCACCAACTCCAATATCAAGCTCGAACCACCATCACATCACACTAAGGTAAGCAAGCTCAGTCGCGAACTCCAAACACTGAACTAGCTCCCGATAATCTACTAACCTGACTATTTGAAAATCCCAACTCTAGACTGCCCGTGTGGAAAATTATGGGCACCCAGAGTTTAGGAAGGGAACAATAAACTCCAGGTCAGTCGTGGGAATGGTGTGAGTAACAAAAACAGTTTATCTTTAAAACAAACAACAAAAGAATTTTAAACATTGAAATTTGCAATGCTTTTTGGAAAATGAAACTACCATAAGACCTCCACCACACACACAATGCAATTGCGGAATTGGAGGAGATTTCTTCTTATGATAGTCAAACATGCTTCCTACGCAAGAAAACTCTTTTGATATTATTACTAGTGCATAGTGTAGGAAACATTTCGAAAGTATAATATTAATCTTAGCTAGCATACAACCATTATTGTATGCCTACTATAGCTACTATGTTCAATAGCAGGTTACCGCCACATTCCATAGTAGGTTATACAACTAAAACCGTACAAGGCTCGTATTGTTTCTTTGGATTTTCCAACAAATGGTCAGGCTAAGGAACTTCCTATGCCACATGGGTATGCCTTTGGAGGGACGCCCCGAGAACTTAACCAGCTCTCTGCCAACACAAGGCCGGGTTACCTCTGTAACTAGGTAACTACTACACAAATATGCCACCCCCCGATCCTTTGGGACCTTTATCCGAGGATCCTCGATTACAAAACAACAATCACACAGTAAATGAGATTGATGCAACCACACAGGTAAAGCATCTGGGCTCCATACCATGATACCACCTTTTTCCAGAAGGAAATGACATACCCTAAAGGGAGCGACCCTCATAACCTTGCTGCATCTTTCCTGTTTCGACCATTTTCGGGTTGTGAGGCTCGATGAGGTCTCGTCCACAAAGCTACGCTTTACACGAAAGCCATGCTTTGATCAACAAATGATCAGCAACACACAGCAACACTTAGCATGCCACACTACCAAATTGGGAGTATATCACTGATAACCTTCAACTACATAACCTCTGAGCTCATACGTCTCAGAGAAGGGTGTTAAGCTAAGAGAATAAATTCTCCGCCACCAAACAGAAATGTATTTGAAAGAAATCAGCTTTATATCTCAAAGTGTAGCGTCAGACATACAACCATACAACTCTGTTCCGGGTTCGAACAGAATCGAAGGCACTTCCAAAGAAGCCCCTGCAATCCGGATAATCCCTAATCGCGTCCAGACTTCCCACCACATATGGAGTCTCTATACCGGGGACCAGTCGATGCAGAGACATTCAACGAGTTGTCCTTTCGTTTTTGAAAATATCCGGTCCTCACCACCGGTCTTCAAATGCTATCCATAACGTCGTATCATTATTCGAAATGGATTATATGACACAAAGTCCTCTCCCGGCTAAACCGAATAATGAGCGCAATATTTTAAAACATATGGATATTGGGATTTCAGTTAAGTCACAACTTATTACCCAAAACTTTTCTTCAAATGGTTTAAACACATTACCATTTCCAATCTTTTACACAAAAAAGATTCATCTCACAAAGTTCACCCAGTTTCACAAAGATCTATTCATAGATTTTCCAAATCAATTTCCATTTCAATTTGGATTTAACTCGTCCAATCTTTAAAACAAAGATTTAACTCATAGCTTTCAAAACAATTCCATTCCGACCTTTTATACAAAAGGTACACCCTTCCAATTTCAAAACAAAGTTCAACAATCTTTCACAAAGGTTTATTCATAATTCGGAAAACTATTTTCCTTTCAAACTTGAAATTCTTTTGACACAATTTGGAAATTCATTCCTTATATGAAAGCTTCTATTATTTAAAAACAAATAGTTTTCATTTCGGAAAATCTGATTCATTTATACGAGTTAAAGTCTTTGGGTTAAATTCGAATTCTCAAAACCATACTTCTAAAATGGTTTAAATTCATATAAACACATTTATAACATCTTTAACCATAATTTCCAAACATGGAATTCAATTCCAAATTTTGAATTCAAATTCAAATTAAATTATTTAAATTGAAAATCTTTACCAAGTTATTCAAAATAACTTTTATCTTAAAAACTCCTTTTCAAAAGCTTTAACATTTAACCCAAATCCATTTCCAAAATCAATTGAAATTAAAATTTCAATTTCAAAAATATTAAATTTAAAATCATTTGTGACTTAACCGATTTCCTCGTGCAATCCATATTTGTGTGTGTATGGTGTAGTCCAGGGGTTTCACACACAATAGTGCAACATCATTCAATCATCACAGATTCAAATACAGCAATATATTTGATAAGCGGTATAACTATAACGCTTATCTTTTATTCACAGATCACAGATATATATATATATATATATATATATATATCTCAGATAATTAATTACATTCATCCCAAATAAATAAATTACATTACAAATCACAACACAAATCAGGTTATATCACAAAGCATCACATATCAGGGATATCAAACAATTCAACATCCAATATAATCCAAACATCCGTAGGTAGGATCAATTTAATTATCTGATTGATTTAAATCAGATTAATTTCAATGAATAAATTTGCTAGTCATGGTAAATTAATGATCAATTAATTACAAAACATTTAATAATAATTTCCCTTTGATTTATCATTAATTAACCCTTAATTAATTACCTAAATGATTATCTCTAATCACAAATTAATTACATTGAGCAATTATCCTTTAATCATTCAATTAATCAATTTTAGTCATTTAATTACTTGCATTAAATAAACCTTCAATCACTTAAGACTTTAAATTAATTAAAAGATAATCCATTTATCTTAAATAAATTACTTTAATCATCATTAAAAATCTTTATTTAATAAACCATATAATTAATTTTCATTAACAAAATAAATTAACTTAGATTAAAACATCTTTCGTAATTAACTTCTCAAGGTTAAAGAATACTTACCTTATAAAAAGAAGTTTAAACGAATTTGAAACCAAATTCATTTTTTAAATCCAAACTATTTAAATTATGCTTTAAACATTCAAAGTTGTTTAAAACATTTTAAATTTTAAAAACTTTCCTTTATTTTCAAAACTGAGATTTAAACTGACCTAACTCCAGATTTAAACTTAGATTTAAAACTCTGTTTAAATCTTTACTTCAGATTTTCAAATCATTTTAAAATTAAACAGTCAGGTTTAAAAGAAAACCTGTAACTAAACACTAACCCGAGCTGTCCCTAAATCCCTTCGAGTGAAACATCCCACGTCTTCGAGCAATACATAAATCGACTCGAGTAAAACTCGAGTATCACCTTCCCTCAACCCAGACTTATCAAAACCCAGATCACCAGAATACAAAGTGCACCGTGCACATGCATGGTGGCTCCGACCATCTACGGTCAACTTCGACGACTTCATCACATTGGCAAACATCCACGCAACCCATCATGCTCATCAGATCGTGACCATCAACTCGAAATCAAAATCGAACAATCAAACCCAAAAACTGGAACGAACGACCAAACCTGGAACTTCCTCGACCTTGCTCCTCCGACCACCGGAGCATCAGAAATTCCAGTCACGACTTCGTTCATGCCATAGCTACCTTTCCCCAGAGTTCTGTTGAACTCGATCATCAATTGAAGTCGTGCCGATCAAATACCCTGACCTAGTCAAAACTAGGTTTACAGACTTCACCGATCTCCCATCACCGCCACAGTGACTTGAACACCAACCTGAAATTTTTCCCAAATCTCCCGGTCATTCCTCCATCTCCAGGAAAGACCACAAGCCTTCCGATCAACTTGATCGCCAGAGGCAACCCAAAACATCAATTTCAGTTCAACTCGAACTGCTCGTCCTGTACATCTCTAAAAATTGTGATTCCAATCTTGAAAATCATGTTTTTGAATAAGGTTTCATATTATATGCCTGAAATCATAGATTAAGATGTTTGGATTTTCACTCAAATTTAGCTTGCCCTGCTCATTTGATTTCCAGTGAGTTCCCAACTTTATTTCAACTTAAATAATATTTTTTTCAAACTTACTTTATGATGAAACAACCAAACTTTGTTCAAGACTCAAATCTTAGCAAAGCCTAGATCAATGAAAATGAATTTTGATTGAATTCTTAACTTTGAAACTAGTCTGTTCTTTAGACATAACTAATACTAGTCTGTTCTTTGGTTTTCCAGAGGTAACTTAATTAAAATTTTTAAACATTAATATATATTGAAACAACAATTTTGTTTGAATCTTAAATCCTAACGAGAATCAGATCAAGTGATAATGGTATTTTACCAAAATCTTAGTTTTAAAACCAAGAACAGGCAAGAACATATACATAGCCATCACACAAATGTGCACCCAGATAATTCATTTATATATAATCACACAGAACATACTTATTTCCAGAGAATTAACATGCAACCAGATTTAAGAATACTTCAGCTTTTAGGAAAGATGTTACTCACAGTGGTTTAAAGGTAAACAAGGCTGATGATGAACCAGGCTTGAACTTTTAGCTGAAACTTCCTTCTTTGATTTCTGATTTGAATTGATTTTGTATTGTTGTTTTTAGTTGAATTTTGTTTGAGTTTGAAATGATATTTACTTCAGTTTTTTTTTCTCAGTTTTGATAGACGAAACTGAAATGAAGATGATATGTAAAATGAGTTACAGGTGATATATTTTGTACAGGGTAATGTATAACTAGTACAAGATTTTTGTATTTGGTCAGGGATTTTTCCTTGCTTTGGGCGGCTGATAGAATATGGCATTAATTGCCTTTGTACAATATACTTATCCTTATTTGATTTTTTGTATATAGATATTTATAGTAGTATCTTCTTTGATAAGCTAATACATGTATACATTTACTTGTTTCATACTTGAGTGTATTTTATTTTCTTTTACAAGTGTATATTTTTTTTATACTTCATTTGTTTCTATTTGTATTATTTTGTATTATGATATTAAGATTTATATATATATTTATTTTGTATTATATAAAACTATATATATTTTATTTGGTAATATAAATGAATTTCTAGATTTTAATTTGTTGTTAAATTTTTTAGCAAATGTTCTACTTTCTATTTTTACTATAATTTATCTTATATTTATTTCTATTTCTAGTTTAAATATTTATTATTATTATTTTACTTTAATATTTATTGTCTTATATTTATTTTATAAATTCAAATCATTATTAACCATCAATTCTAAGTTTAAATCATTTATTTATTTTCTTATGTCCAATGTCTATATTTTTTTATATTTATTTTTAAACCATTTATCTAAGATTTAAATTCAAATCAAATATATACATATATATTCAAATTTACTCATATATGCCCATATACATATATATTCACATATATACATATATATACATTATTTAAATTTTAAATGATTTAACATAGAATTTATTTGAACTCGGGGAAACTCGCATCAATGTATCGATTAATTTCACAATTTTTATTCAAAAACTAAATTAATTATCAATTTAAATATATATAAAATCCGGGGTCATTACAACCTTCTCCCCTTAAAAGAATTTCGTCCTCGAAATTTGCCAAGGAGGCACAAAGATAGATGAAGAATATTTCATCAAATCAAACTGAACGTCTATTCTGCATTTGGCTTACCAAATCAAAATATCAATAATAGATATGAGAACGAATCTATTTAAATTTTTTTTCACAAGATACTCGGGTTATCCGGATCTACGAAGTATACAGGGCCATCGGTTAGTCCGAAGGGATAACTAACCATTCATAGAATATACTGGGACTCAAATTGTATGGATATATAGATACAATTTCAAGACTTTTAAATTTAGAAACTAAAGTATACCTATCGATCATAGCAACCAAAGCAACCAATTCATCCAAACAAACAATTCCGACCTATTTGGAGTTTATGTCCCATGCAAATATATCAAATCTTCTTCCTGGATCTACCAGGAACTATCAAAGAATTGAAAAGAGATGTTGAACAAAAGAGATTGATAGAGAAAAGGTTGTTTCCTTGTTGTTACAGGGCATCGACCAATTATAGTCGTATTCCCCTGTCCCCTATCTCATTCTCTTCTTGCACTCATACTCACTATCAATAGATAGCAAGAGAATTTCCTGAGGCTTCCGAACGGATATCTTAGGGATACTCATTCTAGGGTATACTTCACCCTATCTTTAATGAGCTACTTAATGTGTTATACTCCTGAGCTGAAGTTTAACCTTAGCTCTGATACCACTTTGTCACGATCCAAATTTCAGCGTTCGAAAATCGACACCCGTACTCACTTGTACTCGAATGCCGCAGATTCAATCATTGAAATTCGACTCGTGCCGGAGCTTATAACACAGTAAGTATAACAACACAGTGGAAGAAAGAAATGAATGATATCATATACATCACAAATGATACAATATCCAGAATATGATATACAACAGTGATATCTATATGATACAAGAATATCAGAGACAAATAATGTTACAGCGGAAACAACAGAACTGATAACTCCAAAAGATCTGTAACAGAGCATAAGTCCACCAACTCCAATATCAAGCTCGAACCACCATCACATCTCACTAAGGTAAGCAAGGTCAGTCGCGAACTCCAAACACTGAACTAGCTCCCGATAATCTACTAACCTGACTATCTGAAAACCCCAACTCTAGACTGCCCGTGTGGAAAATTATGGGCACCCAGAGTTTAGGAAGGGAACAATAAACTCCAGGTCAGTCGTGGGACTGGTGTGAGTAACAAAAACAGTTTATCTTTAAAACAAACAACAAAAGAATTTTAAACATTGAAATTCACAATGCTTTTTGGAAAATGAAACTACCATAAGACCTCCCACCACACACACAATGCAATCGCGGAATTGGAGGAGATTTCTTCTTATGATCGTCAAACATGCTTCCTACGCAAGAAAACTCTTTTGATATTATTACTAGTGCATAGTGTAGGAAACATTTCGAAAGTATAATATTAATCTTAGCCAGCATACAACCATTATTGTATGCCTACTATAGCTACTATGTTCAATAGCAGGTTACCGCCACATTCCATAGTAGGTTATACAACTAAAATCGTACAAGGCTCGTATTGTTTCTTTGGATTTTCCAACAAATGGTCAGGCTAAGGAACTTTCTATGCCACATGGGTACGCCTCTGGAGGGACACCCCGAGAACTTAACCAGCCCTCTGCCAACACAAGGCCGGGTTACCTCTGTAACTAGGTAACTACTACACGAATATGCCACCCCCCAGTCCTTTGGGACCTTTATCCGAGGATCCTCGATTACAAATCAACGATCACACAGTAAATGCGATTGATGCAACCACACAGGTAAAGCATCTGGGCTCCATACCATGATACCACCTTTTTCCAGAAGGAAATGACATACCCTAAAGGGAGCGACCCTCATAACCTTGCCGCATCTTTCCTGTTTCGACCATTTTCGGGGTGTGAGGCTCGATGAGGTCTCGTCCACAAAGCTACGCTTTACACAAAAGCCATGCTTTGATCAACAAATGATCAACAAATGATCAACAACACACAGCAACACTTAACATGCCACACTACCAAATTGGGAGTATATCACTGATAACCTTCAACTACATAACCTCTGAGCTTATACGTCTCAGAGAAGGGTGTTAAGCTAAGAGAATAAATTCTCCGCCACCAAACAGAAATGTATTTGAAAGAAATCAGCTTTATATCTCAAAGTGTAGCGTCAGACATACAACCATACAACTCTGTTGTAACGATCTCGGATTTTAATTGAGTGTAAATTGATAATTAATTTAATTTTTGAATAAAAAATTGTGGAATTAATTGGAAATCAATATAAAAATATTCGTTAAAATATAAGGTAAACAATTAGCTAAATTCTAACATCAAATTTAATATAGGTTCATTTACAGTACAATACATAGGTTAAGAATTTATAACAATAATTTTAATAGCTTTATATCTATATACATGAAGTATAAAACAAACTAAATACAAGATATACATAACTAAGATTGTTAAACAAATTAAGGCAAGTAAAAGAAGACAAAGAAAATAGGCAGCCTGTAGAGTTAGAAAAACAAATATATTAGCATATAAACAAGGACAAGTAGGTATGGAATGAAGTAAGGCAAAAGCAATATGTATACAAGTATGTAAAAGCAAGATATCAGCCACCAAAGCAATATTCATATATATATATAGAAATGCAGCTGTACATATGAACAAAGAAATAAGTATGGAAAAATATACATTAATGCAATATTTTCAAACCACCAAAACAAAGAAACAACACATACAATATAATATCAGCCGAAACAAAGAAATGCAAGGCAAAGGAATAAACAAAGTAATATGTACATAAGGTAATTAATGCAACATACCTCATGCATTTAATGCAAGATCATCTCAGCCCATACTGAAGTGAGACTATCAGCCTACAAACCTGTCAATTTTATCACCCAGTAACTCATTTATTTTATATATATCAACTTCACTTTTATATATATCAACCTCATTTCATTTCGTCCATCTCAAACTAAAACAAGAAAAAAAAATGAAGCATCATCTTTTAAACTTAAACAACATCATTTTCTTCAATCTGGAATTGTTACTGCATGAAAATCTAAACAACAAAGCAACTCAAGTTTTATCAAAAACACAAGAAGATTTGGCCTTTCAGTTTCAAGTTTACAAAGTAAAGGCTCTGTTCTCATTTGTTTCAGGTGAGTAACTTCATTTTTAAAATGCTTAAGTGTATTTCTATATGGTTGCCTGATTGATTCTAGTGAGTAACATCATTTAGAACTTAAGTATATGAAAATCTGGATTTTATGGTTAAAATCTGGAATAAGCAAGCTTTGTTTATATGTATGTTTCTGTATATAGATGATTTGTTTTGTGAAAATTTTAGCTACCTGTTCTCCTCTGTTTGAGTTATAGAGTTTAATAGTTATTCAAAATTTAAAAACTTCTTCATCATACCATTTACAGTCTTACAGTTTAAAACAGAACAAGTTGTTTAATCACAAACTAAGATAAACAAATTTGTTTCAAACAGGTTAGTGGAATATTTTTACTGAAAGCTTTGATTACAGTTAATCAAGCAATACATTGATAAATCCAATTGTTATAGAAAGCTAATTCAAGTTGATAACTTGAATGCCTACTGAAATTTATGATTTTCAAAACTAGAATGAAGATTTTTAGCTCAGTATTTCAAGAGCAATTTGTATTTGAACCAAAACTGCACTTTTACAGATTTCTAGAGATTAAATCAATAATTGATGTTGAAATTTGTTGTGGAGTTAGATTATTGATTCAGGAATATAGGAAAAATGTTGAAAGATTTTTCTAATGCAAATTTTTTTTAAGTCGAATCAAATTTAGGGTTTTTGGTTCATATTTTTGGGGTCTGCTTACTCGATGATATCGTCGCCGTGGTTCAACCGAGCTTCACGAGATTTTGGGAGGTGGTAGAGGGAGATGATGGCGAGGTGAGGCCGAAATCGCTAAGTAGATGGTGGTCGAGGTTGTGTGGATGTGGTGATTTTCTCTAACGCGTTCGAGTTGTAGTTCGTTCGATAATGCATATTTTGATTCCGTAAATATTGCCTCAAACTGGGTTTGGATTTCGAACGTAGGGTCGTTATGTGGTTTGCTGGGGGCGTCGTGGGTCGCCGAAGTGGTGGAGAACCACCATGCACGTGCATGGTGGCACGAGAGGTGTTAGTGCTTCAGGTGGTTGTCGTCTCGAGAAATCACTCGAGAAAATTTGAGGGATTTTTCGCGAGTTTGGTCTGGGTGTGTGCACGAGTGCTTTCTCGAGTGCACCATGGCTAAAAAAAATAGAAGAAGGAGAAGCTCGAAAGAAAAGGAGCAGGGGGAAAAGAAAACTCGGGGGAACTGGGAAGAAACGCGCGTTTTTCTCGGGTAAACGAGGAGCTTGCCTCGAGTCCAGTTCCTAATGAATTTGCCTAAAACACTTTAAGTATTTTGTTATACAAAGTTTAATATCAATTTGATAAATATTGTTGGTTAATGTTAAGTTAAGATTTGATCTAAAATTTATTAAAGGAAAGTTTTAAAATGTTAATTAAGATAATTTTTATTATAAATTAATTGTTTTAAAAGTTATTAAGAATGATTTCTTTATAATGGTAAGTAAAGATTGGTTAATTAAATTTATAATTGTAGTTAATTAGGGGTTTATCACTTTGTGACTAATTAATTGGTAAATTTATAATTAAGTGTCTAATTTATTTGTAATTAATAATTGTTGATGATAATTAATTTCAAGATGGACTTAAAGATTAATTAAAGGTTAATTTAAAGTAAATTAATTTAATGATAAAGATTAATTGGTAATTAATGATTAATTGTTATGAGATGATTGCTTAATAGTAAGTAATTAAAGGGTTAATTTCTCAAAATAATTAATTAAGGGTTTAATTAATTATGTAATTGGTTTAAAGGTTGATTTAATTAATGTGATTAATTAAGAATAATTTATTAAGGTGATTGATAAATTAATTTATATTAAATGATTTGTAATTAATTAATCAGGATTGGATAATTTATTCATAAGTAAATAATTTAATTGGAAATAAATTGAATAAATTAGGATTAAACGATTAATTAATCCTGTTTATAAATGATTATTGAATGCTTGACCTTACTTATGAATGATTATATTGTATGAGATGCCTTGAAATAATTGTCCTATCTGATCTGTGATATTTTGTTCTGTGAATTGTGCTATGTATAATTTATTCATTTATTGATGATACATTTGTATATTATCTGTGAATATATGAATGAACGATAAGCGTTATAGCTTATATCGTTTATCAACTATATTTCTGTGTTTTAATCTGTAATGATTCATTGATGTTGCACTACTGTGTAAAACCCCTGGACTACACCTACACACACAAATATGGATTTCACGAGGAAATTGGTTAAGTCACAGATGATTTAAAATTGATGTTTTTGAAATTGAAATTTTAAATTCAATTGATTTTGAAATTGGAAATTTGGGTTTAAAGTGAAAAGCTTTTGAAATGGAATTTCAAAGATAAGACTTATTTTCGAATAACTTGATTAAGTTTTGAAATTTAAATAATTTGACTTTAATTTGAATTCAAAATTTGAAACTGAATTCTGTGATTTGAAACTAGGGATTAAAGATGTTATACTAGTTGTATATGGGTTAAACCATTTTAAAAGCATGGTTTCGAGAATTTAAATTTAACCCAAGGATTTTAATTCGTCTAAATGAATCAGATTTTCCAAAATGAAAACTATTTGTTTTCAAATGAAAAAAGCTTTCATATAAGAAATAAAATTCCAATTTAGTTAAAGGAATTTCAAGATTGAATTGAAAAATGGTTTTCCAAGTTATGAATGAATTCTTTTTGAAAGCTATGAATTAAATCTGTTTATTTTTAACAGATTTAAAATGATGTTTTGTTTAAACCATTCTAAATGGAAACTTGTTTTGAAATCTATGAATGAATTTTTGTGAAATTGGGTGAAATCTGTGAAATGAATCTTTTTGTTTAAAAAGATTTAAAATGGTAATTTGTTTAAACCATTTGAAAGAAAGTTTTGAAGTATTAAGTTGTGACTTAATTGAAATCCCAATATCCATATGTTTCTTGTAAATATTGCGCTCACTATTCGGTTTAGCCGGGAGAGGACCTTTGTGTCACATAACCCATTCCGAATAAATGATACGTCGTATATGGAGGGCATTTGAAGACCGGTGTTGAAGACCGGGTGTTTGGGAGAACGATAGGATAACCTATCGATTGTCTCTACACTGGGTAGCTCCTGGTATAGAGATCCCCTAAGTGATGGGAAATCCGATCGGGATTGTGAATACCTGGATTTGCAAGGGCTTCTTTGGAAGTGCCTTCTGTTTTGTTCGAACCCTGAACAGACTTGTATGGTTACATGTCTGACATTACACTTTGAGATATAAAGAAGATTTCTTTCAAATACATTTCTGTTGGTGATGGAGAATTTATTCTCTTAGCTTAACACCCTTCTCTGAGACGTACGAGCTCAGAGGTTATGTAGTTGAAGGTTATCAGCGATATGTTCCCAATTTGGTAATGTGACATGTTGAGTGTTGCTGTGTGATGATCATTGTTTGATCATTTGTGATATGATCATTTGTTTGATCATTTATCTTTGTGATCATTACTTTGATCATCTGTTGACCCAAAGCATGGCTTTGTGCCAAAGCCTAGCTTTGTGGACGAGACTTCGTCGAACCTCACGACCCGGTATGGTCGAAACAGGAATCGTGGCAGCAAGGTTATTAGGGGATAGCGCCCCCTTAGTGTATGTCATTTCCTTCTGGATTATGAGTGGTATCATGGTATGAAGCCCATATACTTACTTTGTGGTTGCTATGAATCTATTACTTTATGATTGCTTTGTGGTTGTTGGATTAGAGGTACCTCGGATAAAGGTCGCTAACGACCGGGAGGTGGCATACTCGTGTCAGTAGTTACCTAGCTAGGGGTAACCCGGCCTTGTGTAGCAGAGATCCAGTTAGGATCCGGGAACGTCGCTCCAGAGGTGTTCTATTTTACTTCGGAAGTTCCTTTGCCCGACCATTTGTTGGAAATCCATCTTCCAATACGAATTTTGTACGGTATTAGTTGTAGAACCTGCCATTTACGTACGGTGGTCACCACTGTTTAGATGGTAGCTATAGTAGGCATACAATAATGGTTGTATGTTGGCTAAGATTAATATTATACTTTCGAAATATTTTCCACTATGCACTAATAATAATATCAAAATGATTTGTTTTACGTAGTAAGCATCTTTGACTATCATAAGGAGAAATCTTCTCCGATTCTGCGTTTTCATTGTGTGTGTGTGTGTGCGGGAGGCCTTATGGTAGTTTCATTTTCCAAAAGCATTGCGGACTGACTTTAAAATTCTTTTGCTATTTGTTTTTAAAGATAAACTGTTTTTGTTGCTCACACCAGTCCCATGACTGATCCGGAGTTTATTGTTTCTTTCCTAAACTCTGGGTGCTCAAAATTTTCTACACGGGCAGTCTAGAGTTGGGTTTTTCAGATAGTCAGAATTAGTAGATTTTCTGAAGCTAGTTCAGTCTTTGGATATGGACTGCATTTGCTTATCTTGGTGCATCGTTATTGGGAGTTCGAGCTATTTCTAGACAGGTGCTTTGGAGATGGAGATTATTCGCTGCTGGAGTTATCGTTTTCTTTTCCGCTGCTATTTTCTTGTATCATATCTATGATGTATATTGATATTCATTGTATCACTCTGTTGTATTAGATATTGTATCAGATATTGTATATCAATGTATTATTCTTTTTCCTCCGCTGTGGTATTTACTTAACTGTGTTATAAGCTCCGACGACTTGAATTTGAATGGTCGAATCTACGGCATTCGAGTACGATGTAAAGTATGGATGTCGATTTTCGAACTCGAAAAAACCCGTATCGTTACATCTGTTCCGGGTTCGAACAGAACCGAAGGCACTTCCAAAGAAGCCCCTACAATTCGGATAATCCCTAATCACGTCCGGACTTCCCACCACATATGGAGTCTCTATACCGGGGACCAGTCGATGCAGAGACATTCGACGAGTTGTCCTTTCGTTTTCGAAAATATCCGGTCCTCACCACCGGTCTTCAAATGCTGTCCATAACGTCGTATCATTATTCGGAATGGGTTATATGACACAAAGTCCTCTCCCAACTAAACCGGATAATGAGCGCATTATTTTAAAACATATGGATATTGGGATTTCAGTTAAGTCACAACTTATTACCCAAAACTTTTCTTCAGATGGTTTAAATACATTACCATTTCCAATCTTTTACACAAAAAAGATTCATCTCACAAAGTTCACCCAGTTTCACAAAGATCTACTCATAGATTTTCCAAATCAATTTCCATTTCAATTTGGATTTAACTCGTCCAATCTTTAAAACAAAGATTTAACTCATAGCTTTCAAAACAATTCCATTCCGACCTTTTATACAAAAGGTACGCCCTTCCAATTTCAAAACAAAGTTCAACAATCTTTCACAAAGGTTTATTCATAATTCGGAAAACTATTTTCCTTTCAAACTTGAAATTCTTTTTGACACAATTTGGAAATTCATTCCTTATATGAAAGCTTCTATTATTTGAAAACAAATAGTTTTCATCTCGGAAAATCTGATTCATTTATACGAGTTAAAGTCTTTGGGTTAAATTCGAATTCTCAAAACCGTACTTTTAAAATGGTTTAAATTCATATAAACACATTTATAACATCTTTAACCATAATTCCAAACATGGAATTCAATTCCAAATTTTGAATTCAAATTCAAATTAAATTATTTAAATTGAAAATCTTTACCAAGTTATTCAAAATAACTTTTATCTTAAAAACTCCTTTTCAAAAGCTTTAACATTTAACCCAAATCCATTTCCAAAATCAATTGAAATTAAAATTTCAATTTCAAAAATATTAAATTTAAAATCATCTGTGCCTTAACCGATTTCCTCGTGCAATCCATATTTGTGTGTGTATGGTGTAGTCCAAGGGTTTCACACACAATAGTGCAACATCATTCAATCATCACAGATTCAAATACAGCAATATATTTGATAAGCGGTATAACTATAACGCTTATCTTTTATTCACAGATCACAGATATATATATATATATATATCACAGATAATTAATTACATTCATCCCAGATAAATAAATTACATTACAGATCACAACACAAATCAGGTTATATCACAAAGCATCACATATCAGGGATATCAAACAATTCAACATCCAATATAATCCAAACATCCGTAGGTAGGATCAATTTAATTATCTGATTGATTTAAATCAGATTAATTTCAATGAATAAATTTGCTAGTCATGGTAAATTAATGATCAATTAATTACAAAACATTTAATAATAATTTCCCTTTGATTTATCATTAATTAACCCTTAATTAATTACCTAAATGATTATCTCTAATCACAAATTAATTACATTGAGCAATTATCCTTTAATCATTCAATTAATCAATTTTAGTCATTTAATTACTTGCATTAAATAAATCTTCAATCACTTAAGACTTTAAATTAATTAAAAGATAATCCATTTATCTTAAATAAATTACTTTAATCATCATAAAAAATCTTTATTTAATAAACCATATAATTAATTTTCATTAACAAAATAAATTAACTTAGATTAAAACATCTTTCGTAATTAACTTCTCAATGTTAAAGAATACTTACCTTATAAAAAGAAGTTTAAACGAATTTGAAACTAAATTCATTTTTTAAATCCAAACTATTTAAATTATGCTTTAAACATTCAAAGTTGTTTAAAACATTTTAAATTTTAAAAACTTTCCTTTATTTTCAAAACTGAGATTTAAACTGACCTAACTCCAGATTTAAACTTAGATTTAAACTTAGATTTAAAACTCTGTTTAAATCTTTACTTTAGATTTTCAAATCATTTTAAAATTAAACAGTCAGGTTTAAAAGAAAACCTGTAACTAAACACTAACCCGAGCTGTCCCTAAATCCCTTCGAGTGAAACATCCCACGTCTTCGAGCAATACACAAATCGACTCGAGTAAAACTCGAGTATCACCTTCCTTCAACCCAGACTTATCAAAACCCAGATCACCAGAATACAAAGTGCACCGTGCACATGCATGGTGGCTCCGACCATCTACGGTCAACTTCGACGACTTCATCACATTGGCAAACATCCACGCAACCCATCATGCTCATCAGATCGTGACCATCAACTCGAAATCAAAATCGAACAATCAAACCCAAAAACTGGAACCAACGACCAAACCTGGAACTTCCTCGACTTTGCTCCTCCGACCACCGGAGCATCAGAAATTCCGATCACGACTTCGTCCATGCCATAGCTACCTTTCCCCAGAGTTCTGTTGAACTCGATCATCAATTGAAGTCGTGCCGATCAAATACCCTGACCTAGTCAAAACTAGGTTTACAGACTTCACCGATCTCCCATCACCGCCACAGTGCCTTGAACACCAACCTGAAATTTTTCCCAAATCTCCCGGTCATTCCTCCATCTCCAGGAAAGACCACAAGCCTTCCGATCAACTTGATCGCCAGAGGCAACCCAAAACATCAATTTCAGTTCAACTCGAACTGCTCGTCCTGTACATCTCTAAAAATTGTGATTCCAATCTTGAAAATCATGTTTTTGAATAAGGTTTCATATTATATGCCTGAAATCATAGATTAAGATGTTTGGATTTTCACTCAAATTTAGCTTGCCCTGCTCTTTTGATTTCCAGTGAGTTCCCAACTTTATTTCAACTTAAATAATTTTTTTTTTCAAACTTACTTTATGATGAAACAACCAAACTTTGTTCAAGACTCAAATCTTAGCAAAGCCTATATCAAAGAAAATGAATTTTGATTGAATTCTTAACTTTGAAACTAGTCTGTTCTTTTGACATAACTAATACTAGTCCGTTCTTTGGTTTTCCAGAGGTAACTTAATTAAAATTTTTAAACATTAATATATATTGAAACAACAATTTTGTTTGAATCGTAAATCCTAACGAGAATCAGATCAAGTGATAATGGTATTTTACCAAAATCTTAGTTTTAAAACCAAGAACAGGCAAGAACAGATACATAGCCATCACACAAATGTGCACCCAAATAATTCACTTATATATAATCACATAGAACATACTTATTTCCAGAGAATTAACATGCAAACAGATTTAAGAATACTTCATCTTTTAGGATAGATGTTACTCATAGTGGTTTAAAGGTAAACAAGGCTGATGATGAACCAGGCTTGAACTTTTAGCTGAAACTTCCTTCTTTGATCTCTGATTTGAATTGATTTTGTATTGTTGTTTTTAGTTGAATTTTGTTTGAGTTTGAAATGATATTTACTTCAGTTTTTTTTCTCAGTTTTGATAGACGAAACTGAAATGAAGATGATATGTAAAATGAGTTACAGGTGATATATTTTGTACAGGGTAATGTATAACTAGTACCAGATTTTTGTATTTGGTCAGGGATTTTTCCTTGCTTTGGGCGGCTGATAGAATATGGCATTAATTGCCTTTATACAATATACTTATCCTTATTTGATTTTTTTGTATATAGATATTTATAGTAGTATCTTCTTTGATAAGCTAATACATATATACATTTACTTGTTTCATACTTGAGTGTATTTTATTTTCTTTTACAAGTGTATATTTTTTTATACTTCATTTGTTTCTATTTGTATTATTTTGTATTATGATATTAAGATTTATATATATATTTATTTTATATTATATAAAACTATATATATTTTATTTGGTAATATAGATGAATTTCTAGATTTTAATTTGTTGTTAAAATTTTTAGCAAATGTTCTACTTTCTATTTTTACTATAATTTATCTTATATTTATTTCTATTTCTAGTTTAAATATTTATTATTATTATTTTACTTTAATATTTATTGTCTTATATTTATTTTATAAATTCAAATCATTATTAACCATCAATTCTAAGTTTAAATCATTTATTTATTTTCTTGTGTCCAAAGTCTATATTTTTTTAAACCATTTATCTAAGATTTAAATTCAAATCAAATATATACATATATATTCAAATTTACTCATATATGCCCATATACATATATATTCACATATATACATATATATACAATATTTAAATTTTAAATGATTTAACATAGAATTTATTTGAACTCGGGGAAACTCGCATCAATTTATCGATTAATTTCACAATTTTTATTCAAAAAATAAATTAATTATCAATTTAAATATATATAAAATCTGGGGTCGTTACAGTTGTGACACATTCCGCCAGTTAGTGGTGACCAGTACTGGGTCTCCGGACCTTCGCCACTACGGTTTGTTGCCTTCGGGGTTTGTTGCCTTCGGGCTTGAGCCTTCGGGGTTTGTTGCCTTCGGGCGTTGCCTTTGGGCGTGTGGCTTTGTCTATGTGGACAATTGCTCCTATGTGGGAGTAGAGTCTTCGTGCGTATCGCCTCTGGACGTATGGCTTTGTCTATGTGGACAATTGCTCCTATGTGGGAGTAGAGTCTTCATGTGTATCGCCTCTGGGCGTGTGATATCGCTAAATTAACAATACTTGGCATAAAGACTATGGTCTTAGTCCGCGCGACTTTCTGATGTTTTATTATTATATTTCCCTTGAGTAGTGCCTTTCGGCGATGGTTCTATGGAACCACACGATATTAGTGTGACTACCCCGTGGAAACTTATATTGCCTACATTGGCACTATTCTTTGCTATGTTGCATTGATTATTGGATATGTTTCCATTATTGCTTATGATTGCCGATATGGCAGGTTTTGGAATATCTCCTAAGTGGGAGTAATATTCTACAAACCATCTTTATTACTATTGCATTATGCCGATGAGATGAGGCTTATTATTCGACATTATGTGATGTCGATTCCTCTTTGGAGGATTTATTTATTTGCTAAGTGACTGCGTTTTCACTATGTTAGTAATGTGGTTATAGTTGCACTTCTCTTTGGAGGAGTATTATATCATTATCTTATACCGCATTATTATTATCTAGCTTTATCTAACTGATTTGTTTAGCTAGACTGACCCGTGTATTTTATACTCGGGTCAGACCGAGATGTTTCAGGTTAGGTACATTGGACTTAGCCTATTTTGCTTCCGCATGGACTATTCCGCTAGCTCCTTTTTGTTATAGCTTTTTGTGTAGTCCTTTTTGGCTGTAACTCGGTTATGTATTCTTTTGACTCGCCTGTATATTGTGGTTTACTTTACCACTTGACATGTATCATTTTGTATACTCTGTAATGTACCTGTATATGTGAAAATGTATGTGATGATCTATTGTTCTGTGATGTGTATTACATTGAGTTGTTATATTTTATTCTGATAGATCCTTCAACCACCTATGGCTTTCTATTAAGTATTTATTGGATATGTCGATCCATTTAGGTAAGAAGTGGCAATTGTCGGCGTATTCAATAGATAATTAAGACAAGGTTATAGATGGTCGCTCCTATCCAGCTCTATTTTCCGTATTAGCAGACGGTGTTACTTAGTAATACTCTTTGCTAATGTGGGTCTCGCAGTGGGGCGTTACAGATACACTAGCAGGATGCACAGTTGGAGCATTTTAGAGGCATGACATTGATATTTTGAGATATATATACTTGATATTTTAGTAGTACATGACAGACTTGTTATTTATATATGAGACTGTTGCATCAGATATTTATTCAGAACTCCATGCTTTTTGGAGTTGATGTATTCTGACTTTCTGCACTATTTTTTATTTTTTAGTTGCTTATGCTAGTGCGGTCTCTTATATATTATCATTCTATTTGATTCATGTATATTAAGTATATTATATGTTGTTATTTCATTGTAACCCATCGATGTCTTGATTTACTATTTTATTCTAAATTTTACCCAAACGATCCGTCTTTTGTGAGATTCGGGATTCTATCATTGTTATGAGATGATGACTTTTGGTTTTTACAAAGGGGGTTGTTGCAGTAGGTATTAGAGCTTAGGCTCAACACTCGGACCAAGTAAACTAGTTTGATTTAATCAATCTATTGAAAGAGGATACGTAAGAGAGCGTATTTGTATTTTTCTTCTATATTATACTATATATTATATATAGCTTTTCTTGTGGACTTGATTTGTTTCCATCGCTAGTTGCTAAGGTATCTTCGTCAGTTATCCATTTGAGATGACAGGGCGCACAAGCGACTATAGACGATAGTCTAAGATGCTTGATTAGTTCAAAGATTATTTAGCTACCGCAAAAGATGTTCCACCACCTATCAACATGCAACATCCCCTATTCTGAGGCTTAAAACTAACTGCTGCAAATGCTGCAGCCATCCATAGTTATTAATTCTCGACAACAAAATACGGCTATGTTAATCATATCAATAATCATAAGCACATGAATATGAAAAAAAATTCAACATAGTTTAATAACAAATTTTCACATCTCATTTCACAAATGATATTTCATGTTCATTACATAATCTCATTCATAATCTCATGTTCAAAGAAAATATAACTATACAAAATACTCCAAGAGTGACCTATGAAGATGCCCCCTTGGTTGATTAGAGTCAAATACTTGGCAATTATACAACTTTGCTATTACATCCAAATAGACAAAACCAAACTACACAACGGAAATAGATAAAGCTCCTAATAGCTAGATTGCCTCCTCCACGTCTTCGGAAGCTTATTCGTCTAACTAGAAACCTAAAATCCCTTATGTGACGACCGTCCATGACCCCTGCACTGAATCTAGAGATAGTGTGCTATAAAGTGTGCCAGGCGACCATGGACGATTGTCAGGGTAGATTAAGCACAACAGAATCTATCGTATTACTCACAGCGCATGGATAAAGTACAATAGAACATATGTATAGTGAAGCTTTACAGAACAAAATGACATCATATAAAACTTCATAATAGTTGAATACAAGCATCTGAATAGTCAAGTCATCAAAATACATCAAGCCTCACTACAACACTCAGAGAAAAATACAACAGCGGAACATCCAGTACATATAATAAGAAGATAATATGCAACCCTCCAGCTCGTCTTCGATATCAGTATCGTGAGAAGAGAACAGCACCTGTCACCTGTTACCTAGTCTGCCCGTCCCAAAAATGGACGAACAGCCCAAGGCAATAAGAATTAAAACGTAAAGCCTTGAGTCAGACACAGTCTTAGTGAGCAGTAAATTAACTAACAACAAACCAAAAGAGCATAAAGGAAAAGGAATAGGAATACAACCCTCCCACTCCAACCTCATTCTACAGTGATAGCCCCCAGACACACACTAAGCAGAAGCAAACATAGCAGAGCATACAATATAAAGTAAAGCTACTATCACTCGGATCAAGGGCGATGTTTTCCAAGTACCAAGGCCTAAATCAGATAAGCACCCAGAAAATACCGCTCTTGGGTCCGAATGACGATACAACCAAACATCCATGACTCTGGCTATCACTGTTGTCATTGCTTCGATATCACCGTTAATTGAATGACCGGCACATTCTTTCAGCCGTCCGTCAAGGGCTAATGGAAACCCTGGTTCTAGACATAACTCCCGCACGTCGTCGCAGCCCGTGCCTAGGACTATCTAATCTGCCCAGAGTACTCGACCATCAACAGTTGGCCGTTGGTACTATCGAATCTGCCCAAACGTACTCTTGCTTAGAGCATGCTAGAACCTTCAACAACGATGCTATCCAAGCCTCCTAGTCATCCTCCTCGACGACTATTCTCTTATCCATTCATTATCCTCAACTCGAATCATATCACCGAGTTATCAACATGCTTGGAATGATCCCGTCTGGATTAGACCAAGTCTTCATCACATGATGCCTCGCTTCATTACATCCTCGCAAAGCCTCATCTCAACATCACATCATCAAATCTATGCATAAGAGCTTCATCATCCCGCTACATATGCCACGAGCAGCTTTCCCAATTCAAGAGCCTTTCCCTTAGCTTTTGAATCATCTTCGATCTAAATCTAATCATCAATCATCTAGTTCATAGCAATCAATCAATTCAAACATCAATCCAAGCAATCAAGCATTCAAATATGATCTAAGTAGACAATTATAACAATAATGGCATTTTCGTAATTAAAGAGTTGAAAGTCCAATAAGCATGAAAACATGGATTATATCTCTACAAACTTGATGAATGATCTTGCATAGGTTAACATATGATAAAATGGATGTAACATCATCATGAACAATGGATCTATATGGATCTACACTTTGGATGAAGAAAATGCATGGAAATCACTATTTTAACACCAAATCGAGCCAACAATCCGATATACTCCTTTGGATCCATGTGAGAGATAATCACCACTCACCAAATCACCTAAACAAACCCAAATCAACACGCTTCAGATCTGGACAGCGAAGAATCAAGCTTCAAACGAAGAAATCTCTCTTGAAAAGATGAAGATCTTCAACTTTAGCTCTTGAATCTTCAATCTTGATCTTTGATTTGGATGGAAGGAAGCACTAGATTAGAGTGGAGAAAATAAGTGAAGAAGTGTAGAAGTCGAGCTCTCAAAATGGCAGCACTTCGTCGCTTCAAAATCCGGATCCCAAAAATGAAGAGAAGCTCTCCTATTTATAGCAGAAAATACCCTAAGTCGTAACTCGTCCGCCTCTATAAGTCGTTCACGACTTACGACTTATCACCCCTACGACTTAACTTCTGGCTTCAACGACTTAACATACTTCTGCCTATGACTCACGACAAAACAGCTATCTCCTAAGTCGCCTCCGACTTATAGCCTCTTCCGACTCAACACACGCACCTACGACTTAATGCGCACGCGCCTTAACTGGTTAGACGACTCAACTACTAAGTCGTCTACGACTTAACACAAAGGCTACGACTCATCCACTTGCACGAGTTAACACCTACGCGCGACTTAACCAGGCTATGAGTTAACAGTTAACTGGGCTACGACTTATCAAATAACCGGGTTAAACTCTTAAGTCGTCTACGACTTAACTGGGTATACGACTCAACCACAAACACTTAAGTGCTTACGCGACCTAATCAACATAGCGCATCAGCGACCTACGACTCAGCAAACTCGCGACCTAACTATCTTAGGTCGCCTACGACCTTACTCAACACTAAACAGGGCCTCCGACTTAACACTTGCCGAGTTAACTTCGGCCTGCTAACTTAACTCAGCTACGACTTATCTCCTTAGGTCGTCTACCGACCTAACTATGCCCTAGGTCGCTAAACTACCTATTTCCTAACTCCTTAAGTCGTTGCCGACCTATCCCCCTTAGGTCGCTAACTCACCCTGAAGCCCACAACCTATCTTAGGTCGCCAATCCTATAAGTCGGTCATGACTTATCACTTAGGTCATTCACTATTACCCCAGCTTCCTTAAGTCGTCGCCGACCTACCCCTTAAGTCATCCACTTCCTTAGGTCGCTCCAACACCCTACGACTTAAGCTACTACGACTCAACTCCTAACTCGCCGAATTCCTTAACTCGGTCACGACTTAGCTCTTAGGTCGTTCACGACCTAGGACTTAGACAAATCTGCCTAAAAATCTGAAATGACTTGTAAGTGCTAAAATTCCAGATTTTGACGAACTTGTCGATCCGTAAAAATTCGGGTCGTTACACCTTACTCCTGACCTACTCAAATGAGTACCCAAGAGTTTAAGGGGAAAAACAAAAACTTCGGGCCTGACAACAATCTGGTGTGAATAATAACTTACCATCTCGAACCAAAATAGATATCTAGTTAGACCAAGTCGTTGAGCGGAATGAGTTTTTCTCTCACTGGTATCTTAACTAAAACATAACAACCATATACTGTGCTCCTACAACCACAATGGTTAGAACATAGAAAATAGCATTTATAATCATGCAACATATATTGGATTGCTCATCCCAATTCATTAGATTATCCACCTTAATTTGAAATGAATACCCATCACAATTTAAACTGACCACCCATCTTATTTTAATCTGATCACTTGTCTTATAATTATTTGAACTACCCATCTCACATATAAGCATATTCATAATTATATGGACTATCCATCTCACATGTAATTATTACTTGAATTACCCATCCCCTATCACATTGACTACCCATCACATGTGGTTTAATTGTTTTAATTTATGTGGACTATTAATCACACATATCCCATTTAATTTAAAATGATGTGGACTATCCATCACACATCTCATAGTTTTCCTAAGATGACTATGAACCCTTCATTATCCTCATAAAGACTATCCATCTCCGGCATGATGTGGACTATCCATCTCATATCCCATAGTTTTCCTAGGATGAATATGAACCCATCGTTTACAATTTAGTTCATGTCAGCCACATATTTGACCTATGTCTATTGGTATTCCCAATTAGGTTATTTCTGCTTAAAGTTATAAATTTCAAAGTGAAATACATTGGTTTCCCCAAATGATCAATGTCGAACTCATTAAGAAAATGCATGTAACCCCAATGATAAGTCTCATTTATAAAACATTTAGTTTTTCAAAACTAATCTACTTTGGTGTCCCTAATACTAGTGTCAAAGTTTACAATTTAAAATGGCATTGGTATCCCCTATGATGACGTCGAAATGGAAAACATAAGGCTCTCCGCCTTTGATGAAGATAGGCGACATTCAATCCGCACTATGCCTCATCGACCCTCTACCCAAGGTAAAAAAACTTAAATTCTTTTAAGTATTAATTCATGTCGAATATGATGTTGTTAACTTCCATAAACTATAGGCTATCCACCTATTAAAACAAAATTTTAACTTTATAAGTTATTTGGCAATCTGCCGAAGTTATAGGGTCATCAACCCTCTTGAAACATAGGCCTCTTCGCCCGTTTAAAGTATTTTACTCTATATAAAACAAGTCTCTTTGGCATCAAAGAAAGAGATGCGACATTGTTACCATGCGACATCGACATCAAAGCAAAGCATATAAGGTCGCCGACCTTGATGCATAACGACATCAAGACCATCGACGTCATTGTAATTTTTTTGGCTTAACTTACTTCAACTATTATGCCATCAAAGGATATACATAGGGTCGAAGTCAATATAGACGGCATCACGGCCTTACTAATGAAATCAGTCGAAGAGATGATATGTAGCATCATGTAAAACATTCAAATAATCACAAGATTGCTTTGTCTCCAATGATAGATTTTCGATACCATCGACGTCGACACTAATGGAACCATTCCATAGCTACTGAAGTAGCCATCATATGCTTCCTTTAATATCAACGTCCATGTTCATAGAAGCGGAGTGGTCTTAAGCTTGGTGACGTTAAGGACGGCATGGCATTCTTGTAATTATCAAGAAAACTAGTTTATTACTAATAAAATTAATTACTTTTCACTAAATTCAATTTCTTATCCAATTCCTTTTGGATAAAACATTATCTTATACAAACCTTTTCAGTATTTCTATCGCATAAGATTTACAAGCTCCAAAACACTTCTTAACTTTAACTAATTAATACCCTTAATTAATTATTAAATTAAATGCTTATTTAGCATAATAAATTCATAATAAATCATAATCTCATGAGAAAATTCCAAAAAATTCACAGAAATTCCAAAATATGATATTCTTTATCATATAAAATTTTTGGAGCCAAAAACTATATTTAATTATTTTTAATAATTAAAACCCGAAATTTGCTCAATTTCCTCCTTAGGAAATTCATAAAATAATCAATTGCATTTGAAAAATTACGAAATTAAAAACCCATCTCCAAATTATCATTTTACACAAAATTCCAAAAATTAGAACCATTTGGAACTTAAAAACTCAAGTTTTACCCTTATACCCCACTTAAATAATTTCATAATAATTCCATAAATCATTATTTTGTCCAAACAATGATTATTCAACTTTAACTTGGCAAAACAAACAAGATGAATTTAGGTACTATCAATAACTGAATCAATCAAGATATAAAAGAAATGGTTTTAGCATTATTCACCTTAAAAAATGAAGTTGGAATTGAGATTTGATTTAGCTCTTGAATTCCTAAGCTTTAATTTGTGAATCTCATTTGATTTTGCCCTCCCTAGATTGATTAATGGCCGCCTTCTTAAATTTTTTTCTTAGATTGTTTTGTGAATGAGTAAGTGAGAATGATATGAAAGGGAGAGGGTTTAAGGCAAAGGATAGGTCTATTTCCTAAATTTCCCCATCATATATTATCTTATATGTTAAGTTTAAACAATCTTACTTAATTAATTAAGTATGGCATGACCTTATTAAGTTTCAAATCTCATTCTCCTTAACCTTTTACTTTATTCTATTTAATCTATCTAATTAAATGTCCTGAAAAGTGTTTAACTAAAAATAGGGGTTTTACATGCTCCCCTCCTTAAAGAATTTCGTCCTCGAGATTCAGTAAGGACTACAAAACAAGAATATCAAACATGCAAACAATGCTAGCACATTCTACTAGCTATAAAGTCTATATACAACAAATACAGAACATATCATCATAACATCTCAGGATAAGTATCCTTAATCATGTCCTCTGTCTCCCAAGTACAGTCTTTCTCATTCTCACTCCATTGGACTTTCACCAATCTGACTGTCATGTTTCTTAACTTCTTCTCATCTCTCGCTACAACCCAAATAGGTTGCCTCAAAAAAGTTAGATCCGACACTACTACCAAATCTTCCAGTGTCGTCGGAGTAATAGTAATCTCTGGATCGTGCACAACTTTCTAAGATAAGGAACATGGAACGCATTATGGACACCTGCTAAACTACTCGATACACGAGTTTTCTGATCCTCTCTATAATAGGGAACGGTCCAACATATCTCGATGCCAGTTTCGCTGGCTTTCCAAATCGTACCACACCCTTTATCAGTGATACCTTAATGAAAACACGATCTCCAACCGAGAACTCTGAATCTTTACGCCTTTTATCTGCGTAACTTTTCTATTTGGACCGAGCTTCTTTCATCCTAAATCAGATTAACTCAATCTTCTATGTGCTTCTCTCACCATATCTGGACCAAGGACCAATCTGTCTCCAGTCTCCAACTAACATGCTGGTGATTTTCATGGCCATCCGTACAAAGCTTTGAAAGGCGTCATTCTTATACTAGTCTGATAACTATTATTATAGGAAAACTCAACCAAGTGCAAATAGTCTTCCCACGACCCACCAAAATCTAGTACATAAGCTCTCAACAAACCTTCAAGTACCTTATTAACTCTCTCTGGATGCCCATCCATCTGTGGGTGATAAGCGGTACTTATCTTAAGCTTGGTATCTAACACTTCTTGTAGACTCTTCCAGAAGTTGCTAGTGAACAATGCATCTCTGTCGCTAACTATACTACTAGGAATCCCCTGCAGTCTAACAATACTCTTCATAAACGACTTAGCTAATACAGGCGCTGTTTTGGTTGACTTAATGGGAATGAAATGGGCACTCTTGGCCAGTATGTCCACTATGAACCATATTTTTCATTTCCTCGATTTGACCTTTGCAACCTGTCAATAAAATCCATAGAAATTGAATCCCATTTCCAAACTGGTAAATCTAAAGGCCGAAGCAATCCACTTGGCTTCCGATGTTCGACTTTTTCTTATTGGAAATTTACAAATTGCTTCACCCATATGCCTACATCCCTCTTCATACCTTACCAGAAGAAACTTCTCTTCATATCCTGATACATCTTGGTTCCCTCATGATGAATCGTAAACTTTGTTCGATGACACTCCCTAAGAATGTCCCTCCTTAGGTTTCCAACATCCGGAACACATATATGTCCCTTCTTTCTTAACCATTCCCTCTGGTCAAGACTAAAATCCTTTATATTATCAATCTCGGTTCCACCTTCCAATCTTCTAATCTTTTCGGCTAGCAATGGATTACCTCTCTGCTTAGATGCGATCCTTTCGATCAACATTGGTCGAACTTCCAAGCAAGATAACATGGCTGTATTTTGACTAGAACTAGCAGTCGATCTTAACTACACACTATAAGTACTCAATGCTTCTAGATCCTTCCATTCCGCTAACATAGCTAACACCACATTCTGATGTTTCCTTCTAAGTGCGTCTGCTGCTTTATTTCCTTTTCCTGGTATATACTCAATACCAAAATCATAAGCTGCTAAAAACTCAAGCCATCTCTGTTGTCTCGTATTCAACTCTTTCTGAGAGAATAAATACCTCAAAGACTTATGATCCATATACAACTCGAATCTCTCCTAAGAGGTAGTGTCTCCACACTTTCAATGCAAAAATCATCACTGTCAACTCCAAATCATGAGTCGGATATCTCACTTCATATGATTGGAGCTGCCGAGACGCACAGGCAATCACTTTACCCCTCTACATCAATACAACTCCTAATCCTGTACCACATGCATCCGTATGCACCACCAAATCTTGATTCCCATCTGAAACTACTAACACAGACGCATTGGTCAACAAATGTTTCAACCCAAGGAATGCTTCCTCATATTTTTCGAACCAAATAAACTTCATGTCCTTTCTGGTTAGCTTAGTCAAAGGCGCTGCTATCCGTGATAAATCCTTGATAAATCTCCGATAATAGCCAGCTAATCCAAGAAAACTCTTTATCTCTGTCACCATCTCGGATCTTTTCCAACTGTTAACAGCTTCAATCTTGGCTGGATCGATTGACAATCCTTTCTCTGAAACTACATGACCAAGAAACTTCACTTCCTTCTTCCATAAATGACACTTCGAAAACTTCGCTTTCAGTTGATGCTGCCTCAACATCTCTATCACTATTCTAAGATGAACCCCATGATCTCTTTCATCCTTAGAATATACCAAAATGTCATCGATGAATACCAACACGAACCTATCCAAGTGCTCTCAGAATATCTGGTTCATCAAGTCCACAAAGAAAGCAGGTGCATTAGTCAATCTGAATGACATTACTAATCACTCGTATGAACTTTACCTCATTCGAAACGCCGTCAAAGGAAAACTGTCCTCCGCCACTCTCAATTGATGGAACCCTGTCACCAAATCCAATTGGGAAAATACTTTGCCCTACTCAACGAATTAAATAAATCATAAATTCTTGGTAAAGGATATCAATTCTTTATTGTCTTTTCATTCAACTTACGATAATCGATGCAAAATCCCAACGACCCATCCGATTTCTTCACAAATACCACGGTCGCTCCCAAAGGCGAACTACTTAATCTAATAAAAACTCTTTCCTTCTAAGTCCACTAACTGCACCTTTAACTCCTTCATCTTGGTAGGTGTCATCCTGCTAGGTGGTCCACTTATGAGTTCAGCTCCTAGTATAAGATCCATATGAAAATCAATAGCTCGTTTCGGTGATAGTCCTGTAATCGGCTCAAAAACATCTGCAAATTCTCTTACAATTAAAACCTGATTCAATTCGTCTTCCACTTCTGTGGCACCCAATAAAGCACAAATATCCACACTCAAGTTATCTACTGAGTATATATTTCGATCACTACTATCAAGGTGTCTAACTGATATTTTCCCATCCCGACAAAATATCCTAGCATCATATTTGCTTAACCAGTCCATACACAATATAATCCCAAAACCTGCGAAATCAAACTTATACAAACTGCAGGCAAAAGTATAACCTAGCAACTCAAATTCTAGATAGTCACATCTCATCCCTAGAGTTGCGTACTGTTTCCTGGGGAATTGACCAGGCAACTTAGTACTCGGCCTCCCCATCGATCAGTTAAACAATGAGCGTTCGACATGTTAAGACCGTTCGGCACGAGCACATCGCTCGGCATCTAAAGGGCGTTCGGTATGGGATAACGTTCGGCATCTAGGAGCGTCCGGCATCGAGAAACGTTCGGTAGTGAATACCGTTCGGCCAAGGAAGAACGCTCGGCATAAAATCGTTCGGCATCCATGAACGTTCGGCCTACAAGGTACGCTCGGCATTCCCGGACTGTTCGGCATTCCAGCCTCATTCGACCTGCATCCCTCACTCAACACCACATCTCTTCCGGTACGTATCTCGTTCGGCAATCACCTGCAGCTCGTCATCCAAGGTCATTCAGTACAAATGGATGTTCGGCATTCAGAGTGTCCGGCCTCACCTCGTTCGGCATAAAGGGGGAGGCTCGGCATTCTGTTGTTCAGCCTATCTAGTTCGGCGCATAGGACTTACACTATTTGGACCGAGTTATTCAGCTACCAGGCCCACCAGAGAAGTCCAACCCACCTTCGTCTATAAATAGAGAGGCAGGGGCACAATGAAAGGGATCCTTTTTTCGGGAGAGAACACCGGGGAGACTCTGCCATTTTTGAGACTCATCTTCTCTACTTAACAACTTCATTCAAGCATTTGATTCACGAATTGTATTTGTAATCAACAAGAAGAAAGATCAATAAAGTTTAATCTCAAAGTGGACGTAGGCAATTACGCTGAACCACTATAAATTTGGTGTTCTTACTTTCTGCATTTAAATTAGCATTGTCTTCTCTTTTTAATTTATCTTCATCACTTATATCTCTACACAATCTTTCTCTACGAGGTTAGTGACCAATTTTGGTGCTAACACTTTGGTGCTTTCACTGAGAATTGAATTCTCAGCCTGATCGGATCTCATCATCTACTAGTGGATTTTCATATTCGCGAGATAGATCCAGTTGTTTACTAGAAAACTTCCTATTCTACTCAGATTTGAAAGAAATCTAAAGGAAGCTGATAGCCGTAGATTGGATTCACTGATGTACGCAAGATCTGGGGATTGGACGTTGAAGTTTGCACTCAAGTTGAATGAAGGCCGACCCTCCTCTGAAGGCAATTCGGCCGATCACTCCAAAAAAGGCGTATGCCGAACGCTCCAGAAAAGGCGTATGCCGAACGCTCCAGAAAAGGCGTACGCCGAACGCTCTTCCAGGCCGATCCACTTTGGCCGAACCACTCCAGACCGATCCACTTTGGCCGAACAGCTTTGGCCGAACCACTCCAGGCCGATCCACTTTGGCCGAACAGCCTTGGCCGAACCACTCCAGACCGATCCACTTTGGCCGAACAGCTTTGGCATAACCACTCCAGGCCGATCCACTTTGGCCGAACAGCTTTGGCCGAACCACTCCAGGCCGATCCACTTTGGCCGAACAGCCTTGGCCGAACAGCTTTAGCCGAACCACTCCACGCCGATCCATTCTACCGAACAGCCTTGGCCGAACAGCTTTGGCCGAACATACCTCTAGGCCGAACGCCATTCCAGGCCGACCACACCTCTGTAATGTCGAACGGTATTGTATGCCGAACGACTCGGTTGTGTCGAACGAGAACGAATGCCGAACACCTCTGGAATTAAGTTACACCGGTCCCTTATACGACCCCTATTTTCAAAAAAAAATATTTTCGGGTACGACCCAAATTTTCAAAAAAGAGGCTCCGGATAGTGAATTCAAAAATCAACTTAATAAAAGAACATTCTATCCACTTCCTTGACATCCCATGATCGACCAGGGCGTAGAGGATCTAGCGGCAGCTTATGAACGACATCAAGGGAACGGACAAGCAACCGCTATTCAAGCGGTACTCCCAAAGGTTGGAGAACATAGATGATATGACTCTAGCAAACACCAAGATGACTCCAAGCAAACCAATGCTCTAAGCAATTTGTTCCAAATACTAACAAGGGTATCATACTGATCGCGTTTGAGGAAAGTCGACCTCCAGATATATTTTGGCAGCTAGTTAGCTAAAGAGCCTCCTACGACTATGGATCGTTTCTTTTACAAAATGAATCAGAACTGAAGTTAGGAGGAGTGGGGCAGACTAAGAAAAATAACAATGAAGGCCCGTTGGCTAAGGATGTAGATCCCAGTAGCCAAAACAAGACTTCAGAATTCAGCTCATATGCTCTTTGAAAGATTAAATTGACAACCTCTACTTAAAGACTCACGACTCGGAGTGGTACTGGAAACCAACCTCGAGAGAGTACACCAAAGTCTAAAGAAAATCAGGGGAATGTTGTATATTCCCGGATGCTCGCTGATCCTAACACGGGCGATTACAAACACCTCCGAGGTGTGATTGAAAAGATGACCTGGAAAGGAAAGCTTCAATAGTATGTACAAGTCCTGCAGAATGGCGGGCAGCGAATATCTGATGCCTATTAATAAAGGGCTATGATTATCAATTGGACGGTTAACGGCCAACATCCCTTTGAAAGGAGCCAGGGGCGGAGTCGAATAGCGAGCACACGATGCTGCTTCACATATCAATGAGATTTACCATAATCTTCTTTGAATTATTTCCATTTCCATCTCTATTTCAATTGTTCTATGAACTACGACTAGCTTGAACTAAACTACTTTCAAAACGATGCAGGTGTCCAGGTACTCAGATTTGGTTGCCAACCAATCTACGCAGACCATGATCGGACGTGTGGAGTTACATCTGGACGAGAATAATTCTATTGCTCATCATCAACCATATGCCTTTGATTTGGGGCTATGGATTAAATACAATGTACAACATCACGATGCACGAAGAGCTGAATTCCATCCTGCAAGTGGAATTTATTCAAGTAGAGAGCGGCTGCGATACGACCAGCCACTCGCTAAGTGAAACTCGAGCTCAGGGGCAAGCCATCACATCAAGGCTAAAAATGGGTTGATACACGACGATCCTTCGCACAACTCCATACTCCCAGAGTGCGAGACGGAGTATAAACATTAATCAACTCCGTATTTCCAGAGTGTGAGACGGAGTATAAACATCTACTCAACTCCGTACTCCCAGAGTGCGAGACGGAGTATAAACATACATCAACTCCATACTCATCCCCAAAACTGGGGGCAGAACCAAAGTAAAGCATGCTAGTTGAACATTTGTCTAAAAGAAGATTGCAACAAAACGATTAAAAGACGACTGTCAAGCAATCAACTGAACGGAAATATTCAGCATGAAAGACTGCGGTTTTTCAAAGCACGTCATGTTTACACGAGACGTCCTTTGGGGGGCAAATGTTATCCCGCCTTTTGGCAAGGCCGTGACACCAAGAACTTGATTAGAAACCAGTGACAGTTCGTCTTGGAGATCGGTTACACAAAGGCTCACAATGGATATCGATGGATTTTGTCCGAGTCTGGATCGAGCCACGATTAACAAGACATAACAATCAAAGCCAGGGAAGCCAGTGTTCCAAGTTTCAAGACGATCCGAGTTCGTATGCTCAACTTATGATCGATTCGAACAACCGACCATCCATCCATCAACCTCCACATTTGACTTGGAGACCTAAACTGCTTGGAATGGATATGGCCCGATCATCCACTCCAATCGAGTCATAGAACAAAGTTCGACAAAATATAGATACCCCTCATGAAGCTTAGTGATGCCGGGATCCGTCTAAAGTGGACGTGATTTGATCATCTACACATCAAATCCTACCCTGAACACGAAAGGTTGTTCGAAAGCCCAACTTGAAGTAGCTATGGTAGACTGCGTACTCGCTAACCACGCTGTCAATATATGGACACGACTGCACCTTGGAACATATGCAACTTACTTTGTCTACTCAACAATCTATTATCCTTATTTTCTAGAAGGAGATACGGAGCAAATTGTAAGAGATTTGGTTATCTAACCCAACATGGATGTGATTCAACCATCTGTCATATAGCTCCTTCCTTGACTTGATTGGAAGAGCTATAATCACCAAGCGGACGAGAATCAATCGTCCATTTTTCAAATTTCGTCCCTCATCCTAGGGGGCAGAATCCCATTCTGTGAGCAAACGTGGTTCGATTGTTCATTTGACGACATTAGCCTCGATACAGTGGATGAATACAAATTAAAGAGTGGAAATACGACTGCTCTCAACTAAAACCTCCAAGTCCCCAGAGTGCGGACTGAAGTACTCTAAGTCCCCAGAGCGCAGACTAGAGTATAAACGACTTAAACCCCCAAGTCCCCAGAGTGCGGACTGGAGTACTCTAAGTCCCCAAATCACGGACTAGAGTATAAACGACTTAAACCTTCAAGTCCCCAGAGTGCGGACTGGAGTACTCTAAGTCCCCAGAGCGCGGACTAGAGTATAAACGACTTAAACCTCTCAGTCCCCAGAGTGCGGACTGGAGTACTCTAAGTACCTAGAGCGCGGACTAGAGTATAAACGACTAAAACCTCCAAGTCCCCAGAGTGCGGACTGGAGTACTCTAAGTCCCCAGAGCGCGGACTAGAGTATAAACGACTTAAACCTCCAAGTCCCCAGAGTGCGAACTGGAGCACTCTAAGTCCCCAGAGCACGGACTAGAGTATAAATGACTAAAACCTCCAAGTCCCCAGAGTGCGGACTGGAGTACTCTAAGTCCCCAGAGCGCGGAATAGAGTATAAACGACTTAAACCTCCAAGTCCCCAGAGTGCGGACTGAAGTACTCTAAGTCCCCAGAGCGCGGACTAGAGTATAAATGACTAAAACCTCCAAGTCCCCAGAGTGCGGACTGGAGTACTCTAAGTCCCCAGAGCGCGGACTAGAGTATAAACGACTTAAACCTCCAAGTCCCCAGAGTGCGGACTGGAGTACTCTAAGTCCCCAGAGCGCGGACTAAGTATAAATGACTAAAACCTCCAAGTCCCCAGAGTGCGGACTGGAGTACTCTAAGTCCCCAGAGCGCGGACTAGAGTATAAACGACTTAAACCTCCAAGTCCCCAGATTGCGGACTAGAGTACTCTAAGTCCCTAGAGTGCGGACTAGAGTACTCTAACTCCCCAGAGTGCAGACTCGAATATAAGCGAATCGGATCTCCAAGTTCCCTGAATATGAACTATGACACAAATGACTTGAATTTGTCAAATCCCTGACATACGGGCTAGAAAGTATTCTAAGTGCTCGAAGCACAGAATGGAAGTTCAACGACTCCCGAAGAGTTTCCGAGTTATATGAAGATGGACTGAGAAGTCTATGTTACTCACAACTGCTTGGATTAAAATCACAATCACAAAGAAAACTGAACAATAAGAGTCTTTTGTAAGGCAGAAAAAGGAACTAAACCTTATTCAGAAATGAGTTTCTATTACAACCCCTCCAAAGTTCAGAGTCGACATTCTATCTACAAGGACTAAGGAAATAGATGAAAATAATTACATGACTTAAACTAACCCTCGTTGAACGAGGATAGTAGTCACTTCTTGTGCTTCTTCAACTTCTTTCCAGACGGCTCCTCTCCAGAGCATTTACCCTTGGTACTCTTCTTTGATAGAGGGGTAGCAACTGAAGGAGTACGGGGGCCTTCCATGGGCTTGGACCCGCCAGGAAGGATGACCTTCAACGGCTTGTTCAAAGGATCATCCAAGTCCACAACTCGGGGATCTACTATGACCTTGACCATCTCCTCCCTCTCTTTCTCGAGCCGCTCCTCCATGCTCAATTCGGATGTATGCTCAGAGGCGCCTGTAATTTCTACTTCATAACCCCCGTCGGTAGGAGAGGAGGTTTCAAACTTGTCTTCGTCAAGCGCTCCGATCACCTGAGCGTCTGGACCAGAAGCCTCCCCTGCGTGAGTGGCTTCACTTGTTTTCTCCCCCACTTCCTTGGCGACATCTCTCCTCGGAATGGGCTCGGGGTCAGAACGGCCTGCACAAAATCGTGGAAAACAAGAATGCAATAGTCTTGCATAAAGAATAACGACTTTCGAAATCTTAAAGAGAACCTTAAAGAGAAGGATTATCTACCAGGCTCGGGCAAACTCTCAGCCATCCGAGAGGTCTCACCCTTTGGAATGGGAGACAGAATGCAGACTAAAGTACTCTAAGTCCCTGAGTGCGGACTAGAGTATAAATGACTCAAAAACCTCTAAGTCCCCAGAGTGCGGACTACAGTACTCTCAGTCCCCAGAGCGTGGACTAGATTATGGACGACTTCAGAAAAATCCCTAAATCCCAGAAGCGGACCAGATTACTCTAAGTTCCCAGAGTGCGAACTAGAGTATAAACGAGTTGACGAAAATCTCTGCGTCTCGAACTGTGGACTAAAGCATAAACCGTTCGACAAATCTCTAAGTCCCCGGAGCGTGGACCGAAGCATGAACACAAATTGGGCGTGAGTCAACCGGGGGGAGAATAACACTAAGTCACCAGAATGCAGAGTGGACTATAAACATCGATAAATAGACGAGTGGATTCCGACCATTTTCTATTCCGCAAACTTCGACCTGGAATCGACAGGAGGATTATTAACCCGCTGAGGATGGAGTTCGACCATCCAACCAGTGACCTGGCCAAATCATTACTGGGGGCAGGGGTACAAAACACTAAAAAGCTGAATACGACAGCTTATTGTAGCTCTAGCGTGGCGTTCTTTATAACTTGAGGCAGCGACTACAGGGAGGCCTCAATACAGAGCCAATCGAAACGGCATCCAAAGCTACGAGCAACCTACTATATCATACCTCAGACCAAGGGTCAATGCCGATCCGCACCAAGCACATACGAATGAGACTCGGATGTTTGTTTTTTGAAAAACTATGACCCCCAGAGTATGGAAAGGAGGGTAAACCACGAATACTTGGTCAAAAATTCTCCAGCACCCTCGTTCGATTCGTTAGGAGGAGTATGAAACTGGATGAGCATAACCCGACTGCATTTGTAGCCAACTTTACCCCGAGATCTGATTACAGAGCATGAACCAAAGTGGACGTGGATGACCATCCACTGTCCAAATTACGCCCTGAAACTTACGTGGCATCGAAGTATTCCTCTTGGAATGAAAAACCACGATAAAATCCAAGATAGGCGAGACCTAGTCTCCTATCGACTGACATGATCCCACGATTCAACGGGAAAGAGAGTAAAGCTAAAGTGGGCATGGCTGGCCTTCCTACTTATCGGTATATGCCCCAGACCTAGGGGCACGAGCGAGAGGCAAGATGAATGTGAACCGACTATTCACCAATCACCTCTATGTCTTTGGAGTTTAGGTGAAAACATAAACATAGCTAGGACGAGACTCAACCGTCCATGCAGTACATTTATCAACCCGAGACTGGGAGAAGACGCATGGTCATCCAAAAACTGGCCACGATAGCTCGGTATTAAAACTTATATATAGTGCTTACAGCTACTCAAGGCAACGACCGAAAGGATGCCTAGAGATAGAATCGTTAAATAGATACCTTAGCTCATGGGCAATTGACTTTCACTCCAACCCGAAGGATGGGTAAAGAATCATGAATGCATTAAATAGAAAGTGCGTTACTCGAATGCACAAGCAAATTCAAACTCATAGCAAGATCCAGCTATACAGTTGCGTGCCACTCGAGGCTGACCCCCACTCGACATTTCCTTTAATGCGCTTTTAAGCCTAATTTTTGGCCATTTGCTGATAATCTATTAGAGCATTCAGAGCCCTTCACTATTAGACTCAATAACTCATGACAAGACTCTAGGATTTGACTAGAGTAACCATCAACATTGGCCGTCCCAACCATATTTCATATTGAATGTTATGCAAAATAGTTACACCTTTACTCAAAGAATCTGGGATGGCACCTGCTAAGCTGACGGTCGACATTACAGCCAGCCATGGCGACCCTTTCCAGGTGCTGAATATCGGATCACAGCTCAGTGCAATGATGATAAAAGAATTAGTTGGATTTTTCTGAATAAATGATGATATGTTCCCTTGTACCCATTCTGACGTGCATATGTGATTTCATTAACTATCGCGAGCCATGCATTGGATATCAACCTGAAGCTACAAAAGCTAGCACAATCTCTATTGATTTCATCATGAAAGCTCCACTCTTACTTTTAGGCTCACCCCATCAACGTCTATGCCTACCAGCCGTTGCGACAAGGCATACAATGACCTGAGACGTCTGAAAGACTACTTAGATAGAATATCAAACTAAGCTAATTCGATATCACTTATTTTCCACGAAGGGCTATCCAAGGACGGAAATTAGCAGACCTCACACCCAAATTCACTACCTCAGAAGACTACTCGAAGAGTAGCAGAGAACCAACCATAAGATGGAAAATGTACACGGATGGAGCATCCAATGATCAGTGTTATGGCTTGATAATGACTCCTGAGGAACGATCAATCTGCTACGTCCTAAAAATCGATTTACCTATAACAAACAACGATGCTTAGTATGAAGCCTTAACTACCAGCCTCAAACTTGCTAGAGGATTTGAAGTGAAAACTTTACATATCTTTTGTGATTCTTGATTGGTAGTATACAAATTTAAGGAAGTTGATCTTGCTAGGGGGCATTGTCTTGCTCCTTTTCTCGGCCAAGTCCAAGAGCTACTAACTGACTTCACGTATTACATCATTACACACGTACTCAGCGAACAAAATGAAAAGGTGTCATGGTTGACTCCTATCAAAGACTATCTAAAATGAGGAATTCTTACTGAACGGAGGAATGGCAAACGACGGATCCTCCTCAAAGCTTCACGCCAAATCATCTAAGAATAATTCGTGTGTCAAAAGGAGTTTATCCATCCCCATGCTTCGGCATATCGCCCATGATGATATCTTGAGCAAAGTCTATGAAGATGAATGCGGTAATAACATCAGGGGGAAAACCATGATAAAGAAGATACTCTGCTACAGGTATTACTGGCCAACTATCAACCCAGATGCGGTTGATCATGCTAGACAATGTGACGAGTGCAAGATGTTTGCAAAAAATCCGGGAACCCCACCGATGGAAATTATTCAAATGGCTAGTTCATAGCCGTTTGCCACTTGGGGGCACTGAAATCATCTTCTTGTCGATCCTAAAGGTGGTGCGAAATACATCATCATAGCAGTTGATTACGTCACCAAATGGGCAGATGAAGAACCCTTAACCACGACCAAGATGAAGAAAATAATTCACTTCTTTATCCGTAATGTCATCTGTCCTTATGACCTTCCATGATCCATTATAACTGAAAATGGATAGGTTGAAGCTGTGAACAAAATCATAGAGTCTGTACTGAAGAGAGGTTTGGAAAACGCCTCAAGTGGCTGATTGCAACCCTTATTTCACAAAAAATACAAACAAGGAATCACGATTGAATTGCAATTAAACTAGATGGAGTTGGCGACGACTTATGAGCATATAAAATGCATCCGAGAGCCAATGGCAAGAACATGTACCCGAACGTGCATGTGTACATCTGAAAAAGTTCGACTTCTTGAGATCAACAGAAATTGAATTCTCACTAAGGGTTATTAAGAGAAGACTAGATCAGATAGCCAAAGCTTATTAGCTCTGCAGAATCAGACACGAATGGCCATTGATATTCTCGAGAAGGCATCTCCAAGAGGATTTAACCAAGGTTCGAAGCGGAGCATGGAGGATACGTAATTCAAAGCGTATCACGTTCGGTCACGTAATACACTTTGGGGGGCAAGTGTTTCCTGGGGAATTGACCAGGCAACTTAGTACTCGGCCTCCCCATCGATCAGTTAAACAATGAGCGTTCGGCATGTTAAGACCGTTCGGCACGAGCACAGCGCTCGGCATCTAAAGGGCGTTCGGTATGGGATAACGTTCGGCATCTAGGAGCGTCCGGCATCGAGAAACGTTCGGTAGTGAATACCGTTCGGCCAAGGAAGAACGCTCAGCATAAAATCGTTCGGCATCCATGAACGTTCGGCCTACAAGGTACGCTCGGCATTCCCGGACTGTTCGGCATTCCAGCCTCATTCGACCTGCATCCCTCACTCAACACCACATCTCTTCCGGTACGTATCTCGTTCGGCAATCACCTGCAGCTCGTCATCCAAGGTCATTCAGTACAAATGGATGTTCGGCATTCAAAGTGTCCGGCCTCACCTCGTTCGGCATAAAGGGGGAGGCTCGGCATTCTGTTGTTCAGCCTATCTAGTTCGACGCATAGGACTTACACTATTTGGACCGAGTTATTCATCTACCAGGCCCACCAGAGAAGTCCAACCCACCTTCGTCTATAAATAGAGAGGCAGGGGCACAATGAAAGGGATCCTTTTTTCGGGAGAGAACACCGGGGAGACTCTGCCATTTTTGAGACTCATCTTCTCTACTTAACAACTTCATTCAAGCATTTGATTCACGAATTGTATTTGTAATCAACAAGAAGAAAGATCAATAAAGTTTAATCTCAAAGTGGACGTAGGCAATTACGCTGAACCACTATAAATTTGGTGTTCTTACTTTCTGCATTTAAATTAGCATTATCTTCTCTGTTTAATTTATCTTCATCACTTATATCTCTACACAATCTTTCTCTACGAGGTTAGTGACCAATTTTGGTGCTAACACGTACGCTCCTATTGGATTAGTTATCCTTAAGGAAGTAATAAGGTATGATAGTTCTAAACATAACTTATCTACCAAACATTGAGATATAAATGAATGCGATGCACTAGTATCAAACAGTACCCTAACTGGTATGCTATGAATCAAAAGCATACCTTCCATTACATACTTTCACTTCTCGATTGTTGTCAGCTTAAATGATGATGGTTCCAAAGCAAAGAACTTTCCTTTTCCTACCTTAGTTGCTTTTGGACATTTGTTCTTATAACGCCCTACCCGGTCGCAATTAGAGCACTTCACATTCTGCTTCCATACAACCACCTTGCCATCACCAGATTGACACTCATTAGCATAGTGCCCCTTCTTGTCACACTTGTAGCAAACTATATCAGCTTTACCCTTTTTGGCAGCCCTATCTTTCTAAGCTCCCTTCTTCTTAAAGAATTTCTTCTTCTTATTTTGAGAATTATGGTTCTCTACCGACTTCTCTTTCCAAAAGGTCGAAAGCATTTTTCATTCCTAACAGTCATCTCCGCCACTACATTCGATGGATCTCCGAGATGTGGCATAGTTTCCCTAGCAATCTCCGGCCTCAACCCCCGGATAAACTTCTTATTCCTCTTAATAACAGTGTCAATAATGGCTTATCCATACCTGGATAGCTCATCGAATTTAGCAGAATACTCTAACACTGCATTTCTCCCTGTTCCAACTCCATAAACTTATTGAGCAAGGCTGACTTGGCTACGTCAAAAAAAAATCTTTCTTCAAATCTCCTTTGAAATTCTGCCCAAGTCAATTCCTCTTCTGGTACCCCTATGGTCACCCCATTCCACTAGAACAAAGTAGCTCCATACAATTGTCTCGAAGCCAATCTCCTTTTTTCTCATCATTCAGATCCAAATCAGCAAAAATTCTCTCAAAGTGCAATAACCAGTTCTCTACTTCAATTGCATCCTCGGTTCCAAGAAAAGGCTTTCCACCCAAATTAGTACAATCGCGACTCAGCTTGATGTAGTTATTACCAACTGGCACCACGGGATTAACTCCTCCTACATTAGCAACATTCCCTCTAGTTACTCCTGCAGTTGCTCCAGCTTGCATTAGACTGACAAAGGACCGATACATAGTCCCTGTATCTACCGGTAGGGTCATAGTACCTACATTGGCATTTGTATTTTGATTAACATTTTCTTGTCGACCTTGGTTCCTCCTAGTGTTGGGTCGAGCATTTCCATTGGTTGTCATGCTTTCGCCACCTAGTTTCACTCTTCCATTTCCTGCTTCCATATCTTTCTTTCTTGTAAATATGCATACGAGTCTTAGTAAGATACAGAAGAATAGTCTAAGAGATAGGGGAGAATGGAGATGGAATATATACTTATATAGCAAACACAAGTACGTTATCATAGCGTTATCCTATACCCCAATCTTATTCTATGAATCATTAGGATTATATTTTCAAAAACTCTTTAGGTTTAAAATTCTTTTAACCATAAACCTATGCTCCGATACCAACTTGTAACATTCTCCATTCTAAGGCCCAAAACTTACTGCTATGGATGCTGCAATCATCCATGCTTATTAATTCTCGATGATAAAATGCGGCTATGTTAATCATATCAATAATCAGAAGCACATGAATATGAAAATTTTCAACACGGTTTAATATCAAATTTTCACATCTCATTTCACAAATGATATTTCATGTTTTTTACATAATCTCATTCGTAATCCCACGTTCAAAGAAAATATAACTATACAAAATACTCCAAGAGTGACATATGAAGATGCCTCATTGGTTGATCAGAGTCAAATACTAGGCAATTATACAACTTTTCCAATACATCCAAATAGACAAAACAAAAGTGCACAACGGAAATAGATAAAGTTCCTAATAGCTAGATTGACTTTTGCACATCTCCGGAAGCTAATTCGTCTAACTAGAAACCTAAAATCCCTTACTCTCGACCCACTCAAATGAGTACCTGAGAGTTTAAGGAGAAAAACAAAAACTTCAGGTTAGACAATAATCTGGTGAGAATAATAAACTACCATCTCGAACCAAAATAGATATCTAGCGAAACCATGCTGCTAAGCGGAATGGGTTTCCCTTCACTAGTATCATAACTAAAACATAACAACCATATTGGATTACCCATCCCAATTCATTAAATTATCCATCTTAATTTCAAATGACTGGCCGTCATAATTTAAACTGACTACCCATCTTATTTTAATCTAACTACCCGTCTTATTTTAATCTGACTACTCGTCTTATAATTATGTGGACTACCCATTTCACATATAAGCATATTCAAAATTATATGGACTATCCATCTCACATGTAATTATTACTTGGATTACTCATCCCCTACCATATTGACTACCCATCACATGTGGTTTAATTATTTAAATGTATGTGGACTATCCATCACACATATCCCATTTAACTTAAAAAGATATGGACTATCCATCACACATCCCATAGTTTTCCTAGATGACTATGAAACCTTCATTATCCTCATAGAGATTATCCATCTCCGGCATGATGTGGACCATCCATCCCTCATCCCATATTTTTTATAGAATGACTATGAACCCATCATTTACAATTTAATTCATGTTACCCACATGTTTAACTTATGTCCATTGGTATCCCCAATTAGGTTATTTCCCCTTAAAGTTATAACATTTTAAAGTGACATACATTGGTATGCCCAAATGATCAATGTCGAACTCATTAAGAAAATGCATTGATATCACCAATGATAAAGTCTCATTTATAAACATTTAGTTTGTCGAAAAAATCTACTTTGGTATCCCCAATGATAATGTCGAAGTTTACAATTTAAAATGGCATTGGTATCCTAATGATGACGTTGAAATAGAAAACATAAGACTCTCTGCCTTTGATGAAGATAGACGACATTCAATCCGCACTATGCCTCATTGACCCTCTACCCAAGGTAAAAAAAACTTAAATTCTTTTAAGTATAAATTCATGTCGAAGATGAAGTTGTCGACTTCCATAAACTATAGGCTATCTACCTATTAAAACAAAATTTTAACTTTTATAAGTTATATGGCTATCTGCTGAAGTTATAGGGTCATCGACCCTCCTGAAACATAGGCCTCTTCGCCCCTTTAAAATATTTTACTCTATATAAAACCATTCTCTTCGGCATCAAAGAAAGAGATGCTGCATCATTACCATGCGGCATCGACATCAAAGCAAAGTATATAGGTCGTCGACCTTGATGCACAACAACATCAACACCATTGACATCATTGTAAAAATCTCGGCTTAACTTACTTCGGCTACTATATCGTCAAAGGATATACATAAGGTCGAAGTCAATATAGATGGCATCATAGCCTTAGTAATGAAAACGGCCGAAGAGATGACATGCGACATCATGCAAAAAAACAAGATAAATTCGGGTACTATCCGCAACCGAATCAATCAAGAGATAAAAGAGACGGTTTTAGCATTATTCACCTTAAAAATGATGTTGGAGTTGAGATTTGATTTAGCTCTTGAATCCCTAAGCTTTACTTTGTCAATCTCCTTTGATTTCACCATCTCTTGGTTGATCAATGGTCAGCCTTCTTATATTTTTTTCCTTAGATTATTTTGTGAATGAGTAAAGTGAGAATGATATGAGAGGGAGAGGGTTTAAGGCAAATGATAGGTTTATTCCTAAATTACCCTCTCATATATTCTTTTATATGTTAAGTTTAAACAATCTTACTTGATTAATTGAGTATGACACGACGTTATTAAGTTTCCAATCTCATTCTCTTTAACCATTTACATTATTCTATTTAATCTATCCAATTAAATGCCCTAAATAATGTTAAACTAAAAATAGAGGTGTTACAGAACATTTCCAGTAGATGTGGTTGGCATCAGAAGTGGTGTGGCCCTTAGGGCATCAGTATTTCTGGCTTTACCTGCTTTAGACTCTTTGAAGTAGTGTCAGAATTTTCTTTGCCTCATAAGGAGCCATATCTGAGCTTGAGACTATTGCTAAGACACGATCTTGGACACATGCATGAGAAGGCTTCCATCGATATAAGTCTAGGGAATGTTCTCTAAAGAAAGGTTATTTCTCAGCATTTGGGAAAAGGGAGACTTTGGCTAGGTAGGATGTAGTGTTTGTGCAGCTGATGAGCAGGCCCGGGTTTGGAATTAAGCCAAGCGTCATTTTGGTTCTCAGTTCATTTCTGAGATCGATAAGTGCATGTAGCTTGAACATTCCACCCATCTTGAGCATCGGGCTTGTCAGTGAAGGAGTTTTGACCAATTCAACCTTTTATTTTAGGGTTTTGAGATGGTCGATACTCCATTGTTGTAGGTAAAGGGTTCTACCTTAGGTCTTAAGCATTAATTAGGGATTCGTTGCTTAGTCTTATCCTTTTTAAGATCCACTTTTGAATATCTCATTGGGATGGTTCTCCTCTATGAGAACACCCATGAGATACCGTTGAGGTAATGAAAGTGGAAAGTAACCGAAGTTCCAACTGAGTCATAAAGACCATGATATAAGGAAGATTAAGCTTATGCAAAGAGGAAGGTGGCCTCATATGTCACTCCCATGGCATATGGGTACAATTCGCTATGAAATGTCATCTAGCTAAAGCGAAGCACAAATGCTTCAATTATGATGGGCTTGATCACTTGAATTAGGACCGCCCTGCATTTTTGAAGGGTGTGTAAGTGATGATGACTTGTGCCTTTCATGCATTACCATGTCCTAACAGGCTTACGGCTTAGGAGGATCTGAAGGAGCTTATGTAGTGAGGTATGCTTTATTTTTGGGAACTCACTTCTGTTCCTTCTGATACTTGAGTGGTATATTTTATCTGTTACTAGTTACTCAGTAGATAGGCTAAACTTGACACCTTTTGTTTGCACCAAAAATGGTCACAAACCCCAAGTGTTGTGAAAGCACCAGTGTATGAATACAAATCAGCAATATTCAAACACAAATATCAGATCTAAGCAAGCAACAAACAACAATTGAGAAATAATGAACAGTGACACGCAATTTATAGTGGTTCGGCTATCTCCGGCCTACGTCCACTTCAAGGATTTTTATCTTTTATTGATGTTCTTCGCTGATTACAGATGATTACATCAAATACAATGAATGAATCTGAATATAACAGCAATGGAAAGGAGTAGAGTTGAATCCGGCAGAGTCTGGACGTTTGAATGGAAAAAGATCCCTTTTCTGTAGGCTTCAGGGGGCTATTTATAGGCGTAGGAGGCCCAGATCTCGCCCAAACTTCAGGAGACTTCTTCTGGCACGTGAGGGGGCCCACGCGACCGGTCCCACCAAGTTTCAACTCAATCTGTGATCGATTCGAATCAACTTCGTATCGATCAGGAAATGCTCCAATCGAGCTGAAACTTGGTAGGATTGCTCTTTACCTTGTGTGGATGCTACTGTGAAAATTTCGTTGCATTTGGATCGAGGGTTTGCGAGATATGGTCGATACGAAATTGGTTTGCTCGATGGCTGTCAGGTTCGAATCCATTCATTCGAACTGATCACTTTGACTCGATGGCAACGCGCGTGAGCAGGTTGACGTGGCGCACGCTCTTCGTGTCGATCCGCTTCTCACTCCGGTTTGATCGAGTTACTCCGGGTATTTCGCCGCGTTTGCATCCATAACTCACGCGTCATCTCTGGCCTGTTTGACTCAGTGGATACGAACAAGCAATTATTCGCGGATTTGAGCAAGGATTCCTGATGGATACGAAGTGGTCAGCGCCTCATGGATGCAAAGTCATCTGATGGATTCAAGACAGGTGGGTACAAAGGATTTGCATCCACGATCGATACGAAGACGATGGATTCGAATGGAATCTCATCCATGGATACAGACCGTGTTTGGTTGGATGGATACGAAACAGGACGTTGCTGATTGATACGAAGCGCATGTCCTGTTGATGGATACGAACTCGGTCAATGCTAGTTGAGGTTCATCGATGGATTCGAACTCGATCGATGCGAAGTTGATGGATACGAATGGAGACGTGATGGTGAATACATACTCTATCGATACGAAGCTAATGCTGCTTGATGGACACGAAAGTGTGACTTTTTTCATCAACTTGCATCGATCATATCCTGAGCATATTAACTCGGATTGACTTGAAATTTGGAATGCAGGTTTCCATGGCTTTGCTTGTCATGTCTCGTAAATTGCGGCCCGATCCGGACTCGGACAAAATTCATCTATATCCATGGTTATCCTGTAACACATAGTTGACATTAATGACTTGTTATTATCGATTTCCAGCCAATTATTGGGTATCCCAGCTTTGCCAAAAAGTGGGATAACATTTTGCCCCCCAAAACATGCCTTTTTTGTAAAAGGCGTGTTTTGAATAACTTCAAATCGAATGCTGTGGGCTCATGTGTTATTCATAGCTAGAGTGTTATCAATCAAATTCATGGCTGTTCGAAGCCAAATCGTTATCAATTTCTTCCAGTGGAAGTTTAAGAATGAAATTCTACAGTCTTTCCGGACTGTTGACGATCGCTCCGGACCCTTGCGAAGCCCATTCTAGACTTAGCGGTTGAATAGAAAGATCCTATTGCACTCCGGCGTTGCTTTCTATTCCTTGCACTCTGGCCCCAGTTAGGACGTGAAGCGATGTCTTGGCCATTCTGGGCCGATCGTAGCCTCTCCGGGCTCCTGCTGGATCCCATCCTGTCACTCTCCGGCGAAGGGGAAATAACGTTAAGTGGGTCGATCCTGTCGCTCTCCGGCGAAGCGATCCACTTCTTGCACTCCGGTTCAGTGTATTTGAACATTAAGCGATGTCTTGGCCTAAATCGTCGGCCGATCATAGCCTCTCCGGGCCCTTGCTAGATCCCATCCTGTCACTCTTCGGTGAAGGGGAAACAGCGCTTAAGTGAGTCGATCCTGTCGCTCTCCGGCGAAGCAACTCACTTCTTGCACTCCGGACCCCGTCTCTCCGGGTAGGGTCATAAAGCGATCATCATTTTGTATCAGTACGTAATATTCATCCTTTAACCCTCCGGTCAAAGGCTTATTCAGGAAATTCAAGTTTATTTATTAAATTCAGACCCTAGATGTTCAATCTCAAACATCAGGGAAAAACTAAACAACGCCTCTCCGGGCTGAACGGTCTATACCATCTCAGAGCATGCCTAGGGGTCTCTCTGGTTCCCATACATGAGTGAGTGGAATAGCCGTTTTATTTTGAAAGCAAATCTAAGAAAAGTGATTGACCAGAGTTCATATCTTGAACTTGGCCCTTGCCATCGTGATCAGTTGATGATGAGTCGTGATCCCGATCCTGGATCATTCCTGTTATGTGGAGGCGGTGGCTGTTCAAGCCTTACCGCTGCTGTTGGTTCTCTGACATATTGTGGCAATCTACCACTTCTAGCATGTTCCTCCACCTCATCCTTTAGGTGGCGGCATTCATCGGTCGTGTGCCCATCGAGCTCATGGAATAGGCAATATTTTCCAGTTCTGCGTTCCCGCTCTGTGGGATCTCTTCTCGGCGGCTTTCGATAAGGGAGCTGCCCCCGAGTTTCAGTGTAAATTCGCTCTAGGCTTGCCGTCAAACCGGTGTATTGCCTGAATCTGGGTTCCCGGAATTTCTTCCGTTTATCAGGACCGTCCTGTGCATCGTTCTGCTTTCTCTTTCCTTTGTCTACTCCAGACTGTCCTCCTGCGGTTCCTTCGCTTCGTGTAGTGTTTATTTCCTGCCTCTCGGCTCGTGATTCCTCTAGTCGAATGAATTTTTCAGCTTCATGATAAAACTCTCCTAGATATTGCGGTGGGTCTCTGGTCAGAGAATCTTTGAATTCGGTGCTTTCTGCAATTCCTGCTACTGCCGCCATCAAAATCATTGATGGATCCGGGCGATCTACAGAAGCCACCGTTGCATTGAATCGCAATAGAAAATCTTTTATGGACTCTCCGGTCCTTTGCTTTATCGAGGCTAAAGTCATCACACTCTTGGGTCGCGTCACATGGACCCTAAACTGTCTCATGAAGCATTCCACTAGCTCACCCCATGTCCTGATTGATCCAGTCTCTAGTTGTCTGAACCAAAGCGCAGCCAAATCTGATAAAAACAAAGGGAAGCATCGTGCCATCACTTCCTCGGATGCCCCCAGCACTTCCATATGCCTGATGTATCTGGTAACGTGCATGGTCGGGTCTGACTTTCCGTCATACGGATTCAGCGTCGGCAGTTTGAACTTTGGAGGGTTCCTTGCATTCTTGATATTTGGAGTGAACGGACTCCGACTGACTTCCTCCAATCCTCCGCTAGACAATCCTCCTCTCATGAGTCGTCGCACTAATCTAGCCATCTTTTCATCTCCATCCTGGGGTTGCCCTCTTGGTCTTGAAGGGTATTCTGGTACGTATTCTTCGTGTGGCCCGTTAGTATCAGCATTGGCCCTAGCTTGTTGAGCTCCGTCTGTCGGCCTTCCAGCATCGGATCCCGAGGGTCTGCCCCCGAGTCCTTGTCGATTGTCCTCTGGATTTGCATTCTGTCCTTCATCAGGTTCCGCAATCCTAGCTCCTTGTTCCACATTCATAGCCGCTGTAGTTGGTCCTAGGCTCTGCATCCCTGCAGCTCTCATCTGTTCAAAGAAATTCTGCAGCATCTCTTGTTGACTTTTCATCATTCTTTCGTGCATCAGATTGGTCATGGTCTCCATTTCGTCTCTAGTGATGTAGATCGAAGCTGGTTCTTCTCCAGCACCAGAGGATGCCTCTTGACTTCCTCCTTGATGGCTTCTCTCGGCTCTTTGTCTTCTACTTGTTTGTCGAGTCATCGTCTTCAAATCTTCGAGTTTTCAAATCTGAACTTCGAATCTGGTGTAGCGGGTGCTAGTTCTTCTCAGTGAAAGCACCAAAGTGTTTGCACCAAAAATGGTCACAAACCCCAAGTGTTGTGAAAGCACCAGTGTATGAATACAAATCAGCAATATTCAAACACAAATATCAGATCTAAGCAAGCAACAAACAACAATTCAGAAATAATGAACAGTGACACGCAATTTATAGTGGTTCGGCTATCTCCGGCCTACGTCCACTTCAAGGATTTTTATCTTTTATTGATGTTCTTCGCTGATTACAGATGATTACAGCAAATACAATGAATGAATCTGAATATAACAGCAATGGAAAGGAGTAGAGTTGAATCCGGCAGAGTCTGGACGTTTGAATGGAAAAAGATCCCTTTTCTGTAGGCTTCAGGGGGCTATTTATAGGCGTAGGAGGCCCAGATCTCGCCCAAACTTCAGGAGACTTCTTCTGGCACGTGAGGGGGCCCACGCGACCGGTCCCACCAAGTTTCAACTCAATCTGTGATCGATTCGAATCAACTTCGTATCGATCAGGAAATGCTCCAATCGAGCTGAAACTTGGTAGGATTTCTCTTTACCTTGTGTGGATGCTACTGTGAAAATTTCGTTGCATTTGGATCGAGGGTTTGCGAGATATGGTCGATACGAAATTGGTTTGCTCGATGGCTGTCAGGTTCGAATCCATTCATTCGAACTGATCACTTTGACTCGATGGCAACGCGCGTGAGCAGGTTGACGTGGTGCGCGCTCTTCGTGTCGATCCGCTTCTCACTCCGGTTTGATCGAGTTACTCCGGGTATTTCGCCGCGTTTGCATCCATAACTCACGCGTCATCTCTGGCCTGTTTGACTCAGTGGATACGAACAAGCAATTATTCGCGGATTTGAGCAAGGATTCCTGATGGATACGAAGTGGTCAGCGCCTCATGGATGCAAAGTCATCTGATGGATTCAAGGCAGGTGGGTATGAAGGATTTGCATCCACGATCGATACGAAGACGATGGATTCGAATGGAATCTCATCCATGGATACAGACCGTGTTTGGTTGGATGGATACGAAACAGGACGTTGCTGATTGATACGAAGCGCATGTCCTGTTGATGGATACGAACTCGGTCAATGCTAGTTGAGGTTCATCGATGGATTCGAACTCGATCGATGCGAAGTTGATGGATACAAATGGAGACGTGATGGTGAATACATACTCTATCGATACGAAGCTAATGCTGCTTGATGGACACGAAAGTGTGACTTTTTTCATCAACTTGCATCGATCATATCCTGAGCATATTAACTCGGATTGACTTGAAATTTGGAATGCAGGTTTCCATGGCTTTGCTTGTCATGTCTCGTAAATTGCGGCCCGATCCGGACTCGGACAAAATTCATCTATATCCATGGTTATCCTGTAACACATAGTTGACATTAATGACTTGTTATTATCGATTTCCAGCCAATTATTGGGTATCCCAGCTTTGCCAAAAAGTGGGATAACACCTTTCATAGTAGGTAAATTCTTCGGTAGAGATCAACCTTATATGAGTTACCTTAGTTGCAAAACTAAGGTGAAGCGACCAAGAGTATTACCATTCGAACTTGATGCACGAGCTTTTAAGTTGAATGGGTTGGTCGATGAAGTGTAACTTGGATTTTTATCCAGGTTGGGTTTGGTGGATGCCCAGTAATGAGCAGAGATCGAGCGGATGACTTATAGGCGTTTGCCTAGAGTCGTTTATGTTATAATTATTTTTCTTTGTGTAAGTAAACCTCGGGTGATGGGAGTAATCCATGCGCCAAAAGGGACATTTTCTAAAGATTGGTATATAAACATGCCGGTTCTTAATCTATAGTTTGAGTACAAAGTTTCTAGGTGATTTTTACCAGTTAAGAAAGAGTTTTTCACTAGATTCTGATAGACGAGCACTTGAGTCAGATTCTTAAGATGATTGAGAGACTTCTGAAATACAACCTTAGTCATGTAAGGATATTTCAGTGGTCAGTTCAAGGAACCGGATCAGAGTTCACATGGATAGAGTTAGGTAGCCGACCATAATTTAACAAAGAAATCTTACGAGTGAATGAAGGGTTGACATGGGTGCCGTGTCATTTGGAATGATCTTTAGTTATTGTAAAATTTTAGTGTAGTATAATTATTATTGCATGGGATGGTTCGGGGAAGGATTTCTCAACTAATTTTATGGCGATTCAGATAATCTTCTAAGTGATGAGATGATACTTGGCTAGGATAGTGTCGTAATGCACTTAGTATATTATCCTTATTAATATTGTGTGGTTGAGGTAAGTTTGAACCTGAGCAAACCCAGACAATTTTAGATCTTCATTTTATGATGATTTAATTAGTATAATTTTCTCTTTTTAAGAATGAGTTTTGTTCGAAAGAAAAGTAAAGTTGAGGCATTGATTGCTAGATTTATTCGAGAGTTTCGAGACTCGATGACCCTGCATATCGTATAGGTTTTCCTTTTCGTAGTGGGAGGTGCAATAGTCTTTCATGTATAATATTCACGAAAGGGGTCAATCCACTTTGATATTTATTCCTTTTGAATGTCGAACGAACTCATTGGAGTTTATGGTTTAACATGCGCGTTTGACTCTTGATTGGTTACCGTGCATGTTGGTATAGACTCTTTTTGAATATTTCATTGTTTTGTATGCTTGTTATTGCTTGTTACTTACTGTCAATGCTACTGCTTATGTTTGCTTGCTACTGTTAGATTTGTTTTTGTTTGATTTTGGTTGTCGTTGATTTTGTTGCTTACTTGCATGTGTAATAATTTCTATGCTAGTTATTATTGCTTATCATTATTTGCTATTGTTTGATGGTTGCTTGTTATTTATTGATGTTTATTGTTATTGATTAATTGTTGCTTGTCTTATGTTTTTGATTGCTCGTATGGTAGTTATAATTTCATAATTTGAAATAAGATTCAGACAGTGATAGCGATAACTATCTGGAATAGATCCCATAACATCCATGCCCACTAAGGGGTCGAGATGGGATTTATATAAGTCCGCTGCCTTTTGATGTGACTCGGTGTCCATTATTTATTTTGACACCGACTCAGTTGAGCTTACTCTCCAATTTATTATCGTGTATGACTATAGTAGTATTTGTTACTACGCTATGGTTATGCATGTCTGAATTTTGTGCTTCTTTGTGCACAACACTCTTTACATAGTACAATTAGGTACTTGAGAGCTGATGTATAACTACTTTAATGCTTATTTTCTTTGATTGAAATTTAAATAGTGATAAGCTTTCTTGAGAGAGGTATGAATTTTTGGGAATGTGGGATGACGTAGGCCATCGCATATTCCCTGGTGTGTAATGCATTCTAATTTCAGAGTTTTCATGATGTTGATAGCATAAGGGAAGGTACTGTTGGAATTTTCCAAAATCGAGATTCGAGAAGTTTGGTCAATCCTGTTGCTTTCTCGTACTCATGGGAACTTCGAGGACAAAATTCTTTTAAGGATGCGAGAATATTACATCCTGCAATTTAACAATTGAATATTTAAATGATTAATTTGAATATTTAATCATTAAGTGACGGAACACCTCTTATACTTGATTTTTACAAACGAGTGAATTGGGATTTGATACACCCGTAGTTAAGTTCGCTTTTTCAACGTGACTAAAATGAGTATAAACTTGACTGTGTTTGGAGTTAGTGAATTTTGGGGATAAATACTGATTCCTAGGAAAGAATGAAGGTTGGATTTGGGTTAAGCCCATTACTTGCCCATAAGTTAGCTTATATGAAGCTAACTCCTCTTCCACTTCATCTTGAATGTTTCATTTCATTTCCAATTTTCCTAATCATTCTCATAATCATCTCCTTAAGCCTAAACCTAGATCCTCCAATCCAAGCTCAAATAAATTCCTATAAATCTCAAAAAAAATTGGTACAATTCCTCTCATCCAATTCCTTGCATTACCCATTAAAAAATAAGTTTGATTCAAAGTTTGGAGCTTCATCCAAGATTTTAAGTGAGATAAGATTTGGGGTTTGTGTGATTGGAGCTTGTTTTGGTGGAAGTGAAGGTGACTAGGATGATTCTCCTATTTAATTTAAGTATTTTACTTCATAAATTCGTTCGTTTATAATTATGAAGTAATATGAAATGATTTAGAGATTTATATGTTATGGATTAGGCTTGTATTCATGTTGTAAACATAATTAAATTAACTCATTATTAGTTTAAGACCTTAATTCCTATTTTTGGAAATAGTTAGTAAGCCCTAATTTTGATTATGGGGGTAACTAGTTGACTTTGAGTGATGTTGTGATTGACTAGAGCTAATTACATGATATAATTAAGTGCATATAATTTATTAGCAAAAATGAAACTAATTTAAATGGTTTTAGAAAAGTTAGCAAGCTAATTAAGCAATTAATGAAGCTTAATTAGTACTTATAAATATTATTTAAATTAAGAAATGATTTTTATGAGTGGATGGATTATTTATAAACATTAATTTTGAAAAGAAATAATTTTATAAATAAGAGTGATATTTTATAATCGATTTATAAAATAGGTGATTTTGTAAAGTAGTAAGAAAGTGATATTTTATAAAATAGTGATTTTTATAAAATACTATGAATAAGACATTTTGTAAAATGGTTATAAGATTTTACAAAATGTTTGTGAAAGGAATACTTAACTATAAATGAAGAGATTTAGTATTTAAAAATGCTTAAATGGATTTATAAGCTAGTATTGTATTTTATAAAATGATATGAGAATTTATAAAAAGGACGTTTTACTTTTATTGAAAAGATTTAATAAATAGAAGTAAGATTTGATTAAGCAATAAAAGGAATTACTTATTTAAATATACGTGTAAGTATATGAGCATGGGCAAGTATACGTATACATGTATTTGGAGATATATAACAATCAAAACGTTGTGTGAATTGTAGTTAGAATTGTTGTATGTTTGGTTGTTTATATATGTATGAAATTGTTTGATTATATAGAAATATTATTGAATACAAGTTCATTGCGGGCATTTCACGTAGCTATAGCAACTATCGTCTGTGCTAAGTTGCATGAAAGTACACCGGGTCGAGTAATTGCTTCAATAAAGTCCGAAATGTGACTTGTGTATTTGTTGTGTGTTTGCATGAACGTATGTGCATAAGCATGCATGAATGAGGGTATAGATACATGTATAAGCTAAACACAAGGCTTGGAGGCCGGGTATGTCATTTTAGCGTGTCAGAGGAAGCCAGGTTGCTATAATCACCCATTAAACTCTACTCGTATAAAGAGTGGATTTTGGTATCGATACCGGTTTTGATATACTTATTGAATCCCCTTCCAAAACATCAACAAATGAACTCGGATAGATGTCCAATGGGATGCAAGCAGGCTCTAGAAGTAAGATAACTCATCGGTGTCCCTTTATGGTCCCGATAGTGAATTACATGATAGATGTGTCGGAACGTTAGTGTATGTAATTTTTTGTTGATAGATAGCGATAGACGATATTTAGGTACATTAGTGTACAGACTCTATTTGTTGATGGATCATGATATATGTGTCTGGGTATGTTAATGATTGACTCTATTTGTTGATAGATCGTGATAGATAATGTCTAGGTACATTAGTGTACGGACTCTATTTGTTGATAGATCGCGATATATGATGGCTGGGTATGTTAGTGTATGGACTCTATTTGTTGATAGATCGCGGTAGATGATGTCTGGGTATGTTAGTGTACGGACTCTATTTTTTGACAGATCGCGATAGATGATGTCTGGGTATGTTAGTGTACTGACTCTATTTGTTGATAGATCACGATAGATGATGTTTGGGTACTTTAGTTTACTGACCCTATTTGTTGATAGATCACGATAGGTGATGTATGGGTACGTTAATGTACTACCTCTATTTATTGATAGATCACAATAGATGAATCAGGGTACGTTAGTGTGCCGACTCTAATTATTATTGGATCATGGTAGATGTCTGGATACGTTAGTCAAGTGGCCTTATTTATTATTGGATCGCGACAGATGTCCATAGTTGACTCCACCCATCATAATGACGGGTATTGATTTGTATTCCTTAGTTATCTTCCATTGTTATGTTGTGCGTGTTATTAGTTGGTCGTTGTTGTTATTGCTACATTTACTATAATTTTGTACTGTGAGATAGGAGTTAACAAGTAATGTTAAAAATATTTATTGATGAATTATGAGTTTATATAAATATATAGCACAATATGTGTATAAAGAGATAAGAATTTATATATCGTTCAATGTTTCGAATTTGACTGTTTAGCTCATTTAAACATATTCAAATGAGAGAATATTTTTACGAAGAAGAAATATATTTTAAATTAAATAAATAAAAAGTTTTATTTTGATATTAAAATATATGAAGATGAATAATAATTATTGTAATGGTATATGTAAATTGTTTGTATGCATGAGTGAAGTTGAATGATTGATTGTTGTGTTGGATTTGTTATGTTGTATGAAGTTCACTACTTATATATATATATGATTGTATTTTAAAATCCTATTATAACCATATAAAATATCTTAATGGATTATTATTTTCTTTTCCCACTTGCATGGATTAGTGTGCAAGTGGGTCGGGCAGGCCAATTATATATGAATTTTTTTTTGAAATTCAAATGTGCAATTTTTTATACCAATTGAGTTTTTCAAAAGGTAATTATATAATAATAATAATATTTTCTTTTTATTTAAATATATTTTAGGAAAATAGGGAGAAGGAAAAACTTTAGCCATATTTTTAAATGAATGACATAAGTTTTAAATTTTAGTATGATGGACATTGAATGTTATATTAATATAGCGTCAGATAAAACAATGCTACATGAACTATAAAAATGAATGTTATATGAACTTAGCATTATATATATAATGCTATATGGACTTAGCATTATACATATGTAATGATATATTAATTTGCTATTTCTTTAACTGCGAAAATGAATGCTATCTTAGTTCATCTAGTGTAGTTCATTCGATGCTAGTTTAATTTAACATTCTGTCTATCTAATGCAAGTATTTTGTTTTATTTGATGATATATTAATATAACATTCAGTGTTCTTCAAACTAAATTTTAAAACTTGTATCCTTCAGACAAAAGTCGGTTTCGCATTTTTCCTTTAAACTAGTTTCCTCAATATATTCTTAACTTTAATACTTTATAAGGTATAAATGTAAAAGTTTTCTTACATTAAAATGAAAGATATTTTTGATGTTGATTGTATGCTTGTGTGTATTGTGTGTTTATGGATTATTGTGCAACCTTAATAATGCCAGGATAAAATGAAAATTAGGTGGGTCGTTATCGTGAGTGAGGACGTGTATAATAATAAATTGATTGAAGTGATGTGAGACACCGTATAGGCTAGACATCCCCCCTAGGCGGACTGACTGTGGGATGGCACCCTGAGTCGTGACAACCTGACCCCATTGTCATAGGTGCATCAATCTATCGCGCAGGCCTAACAAGCGAGGTAAGGCTTCATGGTGTGATTGACGTATAGAAAGGTAAGCTAATAAGGTGGTGGTGAGTGATATAGTGCAGCAAATAGATTATGTGGGGGCATCCACAACTCTTGGTCGAGGGGAGGCAAAATCCCTTGGTGTCGACTCGACTTCTAGTAGAGTGAAAATGGAACTAGGAGTGAACTAGTTATAATTATATCGGTCGATTAAAACAATTTATGCTTAAAAATAAGGGTTGCAACTAATAAATGTGATTACGTGTTAATCTCAGTAGATTAGAGCCACAATCATGGGACATTGTGAATAGAGACAAGTCGAGGGTGTTAAAAATTTGTGTGTGCGATGAGACGGTGGGGTGGCTAGCAAGTGTATGACATTTACCCCACACACACACATATACATCCTTTATTTACTATTCTTTATTATTGTACCCCTTACACTCAGAACTAGAATTAGCCTGTCCCGGGATGTATTATGTTTATAACAACCTCATGTTGGCCTGATGTGGGTTGCAGGACATTTTGTTGTTTTTTGTGGAGATTTTTAGGTACCATTTTGGAAGAGACACGGGAGGCATACATTTTGATTAGTTTTCTACATGTTCATGTGATGATATTTTATGACATGTTTTATATATGCATATATGTGTGTGCATGTGATGTTTATGTATGTGGGTGCAGTTATATGTAACACCCCGTAATTTTATGAAATTAAATAATTAAATTAAAGAGCAAAATCATAATTTAACGTAAAGGATAAAATAGTATATTTCTCTAGGAGTGGGAATAAGCATTTAGGACATATCACATTATATTCTGAATGCCATTTACAGTCAGAAAACATATATAACTTGTCGAATTTAGTTAAATGGGCTAGAAATTAGAAGAAGACAAACTTAATGACATTTTAGTAATATATTAATTTCAAGGTTTTAGGCTAAACATTTGTTATTTTTGCCTATAAATAGAAGTGTAAACCTTATTTTCTAATACTATTTTAATCTAAAACACCTTACCACTAATCACATCAAATCCTAAGCATATTCAAAATAAAAATCTTTTTTTATAACAATTTCATTTCTTCTTCCTCTTTGCCCTTCTGCACAAAAATTTGAAAATTCATAACTTCTCCGTTTCTTAACGGATTTCGATAAAATCAGTGGAAAATTTAAGGATGCGAAGAGTACTATGATCTTATATCATTTTAGAGGTGGAATTTGTAAGGTTGGAGGCTCAAAAGACCCGAACAGAAAAAACAATGATGAAATCTCATACACCATTTTCATCCTTCTTTGTCAAACTTAAAAATGTCGTATCTCACTCATTTATTAATGGAATTTGATTATTTACCATCTATACAACCATAGAGACGGTTACTATGATTTGGAATAGGAATATTGGCAAATTTATGAGGTTTCTAGGTTTAAAAGGCATGGACAACAGAGACAGTGTTGAGTTCTTCTTCATTCGAGAGTTTTGGTGAGTGTGATTCATACTATATGTGTATATATTGATAATACATAGTAATTCACCCTTTATGGTCTTAAATCAAGTAATAAATGATGAAATTGATATGAACAAATTATGTATACACACACACATGTTTATTTAGTATGGCATGGCTAGATAATTAAAAAAGTGATTTTTATAAATGGTAAATTGACAAAGTTTGATCTCTACCTAATTAAAAAGTGTAAAACACAAAAGTACTCCAAATTAGACATATTATATATCAAAATTGTATTTGTCAATGATAGAATCCATTGGTGATGTTCGTTTGCTGATATAAAATAATATTATCTAACTAAATTGTTATAAAATACAAAAATGTCCCTAAACTTTAAATTCTTATAACTTTTGCATACGACCTCCGTTTAACGTGTGGTTGGCAACATCATGATCTTAGTGAGATGAGGAACAGTTTGGTGTGTTATTTGTTGTGTTTTGTCATACTTTAAAAAAGTGTCTTAGTTTGGATACGTACATTATACGTTGTTCGATATATCGATAGGGGACTGAGACATTTTGTTCCTCGGTAGCGAGTTGCTTACGATGTGATGAAAGTGGGTTGAGACTATTATTCCTCAGTAGCGAGTCACTTACAAATTGATGATAGTGGACTGAGATATTTTGTTCCTTAGTAGCAAGTCGATTACAATTTAGTGATAGTAAGCTGGGACATGTTGTTCCACGATAGCGAGTTGCTTACGATATGGTGATAGTGGGATGAGACATTTTTTCATCGGTAGCGAGTCGCTTTCTATTTGACGATAGTGAGCTAAGACATGTAGTTCCCTAGTAGTGAGTCACTTATGATTGGACGATAGTGGACAGAGGCATGTAGTTCCTCAGTAGTGAGTCGCATACGTTTTCGACGATAACAAGTTGAGATTTTAGGCTCAATCGTGTTAATGTCGTTCTTCGGCATGCGAGTTGGGACTTTGGGTTGGATCGAGTGCATATGATTAGATATAGGTTAGATTTTAGTATGACCTTAGCATATGATGTTAGTATAGTATTATATTGTGTTTAGCTAACTTGTTGGGTGCAGGTGACACAAATTAAGGTAGGATTTTCGAGCATGTGTTGTTTTACTTGCTTACTAGTATTATACACTTATATATCACGTTTCACTCACTATTCATATGTCCGACCCCTTTATCATTTTCTTCTTTTTAGTTACACTCTGATAGGTCGATAAAGTGGACCGGAGGTGGCTTAGAGGCGATGATGTGATGGGGATATACATTTATTTGTCTATTAGTTGTCTACTATTTTATCTTAGTTATTCCTAGATATTAGGTTGTTTTTTACTAGTGTAGAGAAATTTTGCAAGGGAAGTATATGTGGTACTATGCTATTTTGTTCATTTGAGATTCTTGTATTATTGATTACTATAATATCTTATTCCTTCTGTTGTGAATTTTAAAAAGTGTAGAATATTATAGATAGCTCGGTGACCTATTTTATATTGTACCTCAAAATGATCCGTCGTCTACAAGGTCTGTGATGTCCGCGTCATTTTATGTGTGAATCGAGGTGTCATAGATGGTAGGTTGTTACATTTGTTATGGTAGAGATAGAGTCTAGAATACTCCATAGGTGTATTCACATCTTAGAGCTTGATGTTATAGCACAAAAAAATGAGAAAATGAAGTTGGCCAAGCACAACAAGGTAAAGGTTTAGATGGAAGTATGATGGAGCTCGAGGAGACAATATGAGTTTCCCATCATGACCGCTTTTCCAATAAGTTCCTCTCTTAGTTAATTTATAGATTAGTTTACTCATTAAGTCGTTTTTTGTTTGCATTGTTGCTTTAGCTAGATAGTTGACATAGGCATGGATATATGGATAATCAGATTGGCTGTGTGCACATCCTTATGGTGTGTTTTGGTTGTTATGGTGGCTTTGTTTTTTGAGTTATACCTGTATAGCCTATATCGTGTTAGCTTGTATGTATGTACACTCCAACCTAGGATAGATACCTATAGTTAGGTTTTTTGATTGTGCTAAATAAACTTTATGTGCTATTTAATATTTCATTATATATGCACTTACTAATTTTGTTTATGGATGTGGTTTTTTACTTTCACTTTGATATGGTTGCATATGGATGTATGGATGCGCATGCATACATATATACATGCATGCATGCATGCATGCATATATTAGGACATTTGTATACATATTGGTTGCACTGCATGTACATTCATATAGGAGGCCAATTTAGCTGCACTTACACTCATCTCATATCATATCATCATATTTTATATATCATATATATTATATGCTCTTTATTGTGTTTTCACTTGTGTTGTATAATGGACCCTAAATGGATGTAGTTGTCTATTTTATATGTTTGTACGATGTAAAGGGAGTTGCACTGTCCGTCTCTTGGAATTTCGAGAACGAAATTCTTTTAAGGGGGGAGAATGTAACACCCTATAATGTTATGAAATTAAATAATTAAATCAAAAATGGTAAAATTGTAATTTTAAGATAAAGAACAAAATAGTAAATTTCTACAGAAACTGGAATTAGGCTTCAGGACCTATCCTATTACATCCGAAATGCCATTTACAGTCAGAAAACATGTAAACTTACTAATTGGGTTAAATGGAGTAGAAATTAGAAGAAGTCAAACCTAATGACATTTTCTTAATATATTAATTTCGAGATTTTAGGTTAATCATATGTTATTTCAACCTATAAATAAATGTGTAAACCTTATTTTCCAATCCTATTTTAATTTAAATTACCTTACCACTAATCTCTATTAAATCCTAAGCATATTCAAAGCAAAAATCTCTTTTATATAACTATTTCATTTCTTCTTCATCTTCCCTCTTCTCCACAAAACTTCGAAAATTCATAACTTCTTTGTTTCTTAACGGATTTCGACTAAAGCAGCAGCAAATTGAAGGATGCTAAGAATACTGTGGTCTCGTATTATTTTAGATGTGGAATTTGTAAGATTGAAGGCGCAGTAGACCCAGACAGCGAAGAACAATGATTAAATATAGCATATTATTTTCATCCTTCTTTATCAAACTTCAAAATGGCATATCTTTCCCGTTTCTTAACAAATTTTTATGATCTACCCATTAAAACAACCATGGTGATGAGTACAAGATTTAGAAAAGGAATATTAGTGAATTTCTATGGTTTAAAGGCATATGGCAGTTGAGATGGTGTTGAGTTCTCCTTTATTCGAGAGTTTCGGTGAGTGTGATTCATCGTATTTGTGTATATATTAAAAAATATAGTAATTCACCCCTTATGATCTTAAATTAAATAGTAAATAATTAAATTAAAAAATGATTTTATATATATACACCTGACTATGTAGTATGTCATGGCTGGATAATTTAAAAAGTGACTTTTTAAATTGTAAATTAACGAAGTTTGATCTCTCCCTAATTAAAAAGTGTAAAAGACAAAAGTACTCCAAATTAGACATACTATACATTAAATTTGTACTTGTTAATGACACAAATCCAGTGATGATGTTCGTTCGATGATATAAAGTAATATTATCTAATTAAATTATTTAATAAATTAAGAAAATTCCCTTGAACTTTAAACACTTATAACTTTCCCATACGACCTTCGTTTTATGCGCAGTTCGCAGCATCGTGATCATGGTGAGACGAGGCACGCTTTGGTAAGTTGTTTGTTGTGTTTTATGATACTTTAAAAAAGTATCTTAGTTTTGATAGATATGTTATACGTTGTTTGATATGGCGATAATGGGCTGGGATATTTTGCCTCTCAGTAGCGAGTCGCTTACGATGTGGTGATAATGGGCTGAGACTATAGTTCCTCAGTAGTGAGTCACTTACGGATTAGCAATAGTAGGCTGAGACATTTTGTTCATCAGTAGCGAGTCGCTTATAATTTGGCGATAGTGGGTTGAGACATGTAGTTCTCCAGTAGCAAGTCGCTTACGATGTGGTGATAATGGGCTGAGACATTTAGTTCCTCAGTAGCGAGTCGCTTACGATTTGGCGATAGTGGGTCGGAACATGTAGTTTCCAGTAGTGAGTCACTTACGATTGGGCAATAGTGGACTGAGACATGTAGTTCCTCAGTAGTGAATCATATATGTTTTCACTCACTAGACATATATCTAACCCCGTCTATCATTTTCTTCTTTTTAGTTATACTCTGATAAGTCATACTCTGATAAGTCAATAGAGAAGACCGATGGTGACTTGGAGGCGATGATACGATAGAGACGTACTTTTATTTGTCTATTAGCTATCTATTATTTTATCTCAGTTATTCCAAAACATTATGTTATTTTTTTACTAGTGTAAAGAAATGTTATAAGTGAAGTATATTTAGTACTGTGCTATTTTGTTTGTTTGGGATTATTATATTATTGATTACTATTATATTTTATTCCTTCCGTTGTGAGTTTAGGAAAGTGTAGAATATTGTTGATAGATCGGTGTTTTGTTTTATGTTTTACCTCAAAACGATCCACCATCTACGAAGCGTGTGATGTCCGCATCATTTTATGCATGAATCAAGGCGTTGTAGACGGTAGGTTGCTACATTATATATCACTTTTTAGTGGTCAAGTATGTAGACATAAGATATTTCATTTTGTGATGTACTGACTACTGCAACTACTGTGCTGTATTATGTTTTATCCGCTTTATTTTATCCACTTCCAATATTCGTGTATTGGGTATTGTTATATATGTTACCGATTCCGTATTGTTCTATTCGGGAAACTCCTTGTGTTATTGCTTTGTACTGAGATGTGATGTTTCGATAAGTATTCTTATTATTATTATGACATATCCATGTTGGTACAAGGGGGTGTATATGACGGAGTGCCATTATAGTCACACTCTCTGTACTATCAAACGATGTTACTCTTGTATTACTCTTTAGTACTACCGGTATAGAGGTGGGGCATTATAAGATTACTTTATTTTGAAAAATATTTGCTGTAAATGTTAAGTTATATAAACAAATTACAAATAGCTCCTAGGGCATACTCTTAATTCTATCAATCTTCCACTTGCACTTGGTGTCAATTATGGTGTCTCATAACTATATTCTCAGTTAGTCCTCCAAGGTTAAATTGATAAAGTGACTCAATGAGGAAATCTATAATAATATTATTATTCTATATCTACTTTATTAGATCTTAATTCTCTATCACCGATAAATTGTTTATCATGTGATACATATAAAAATTGCCTTGACCTCTTATGAGTATCAGGTAAATACTCCTAGCTCAATTATAATTTTGCACATATACTACTTAAGAGCTATAAATTTAAGTTCCTTTAGATGGTAATCAAGAATGGTCTTAACTACCATCTAGTGATTTTCACTAGATTTGATATTTGTTTATGGCAAAGTGCAAAAGTAAATTTTGATCTAACATATAGCATAGCATACATGAGGGATTCTATTACCGATGCATAAGGAAACCATCTCCTATGTACTTTTCCCTCATCCGTAGATAAAGAAATCCTTTCTTGAAAGGAATATTCCATTATGCATAGGAACGTTTTCTTATTTGGAGTTTTTCCATTAAAAATTATAATATGGTGTTTATGCACATTGATTAGGACAATCACAACATCCTTATATACCAAGCATATGGGACGTCTCTCTCAAAACCATTATCGATAATTTAAAAATCATGCTTTAATGATTGTAACATAGGTACATCATTACCAATCGTTAGCATGTTGTTTATATAATATTGAAAATGTTTTAGCACCTATATTTTATTTCTTTTAGGCACACACTTCCTCTACATTTTGAATAAAATCACACTATTTGATTTCTTTATCAAAATACGTGCTCCAACCTCTAGATGTTTGTTTAAGATCATAGACAAATCTTAGAATTCCATTAGCTTAATTTCTACTCCCACTAACTTAAAACACTTTGGCTATGGTGTACGAACATTTTCTTAAAATCATTACTTAGAAAGTCTATTTCAGTAGCCATACGCCAAAACTCACAGTCATATCATGTTGTAGTTTACGAGTATAATTCGAATGGACTTCAGCATGGTGATTGGCGAAATTGCTTCATCGATTTTAACATTTGAAATCGATGAGGTCATTTCCATCAACCTAGCATTATAAGTCTATACATTTCAACCTATATAGATCTTTTTCTCAAAAACTCACTTATAGCTGATGGATCATATCATTCAGGGTACATCTTCCCAAATCAATTTTTGTTAGTGTACTTGCAATCCATTTCAGATTTAAAGCATCATACCATGTGGTAGAGTCTATACTCTCTATGGCTTGTCTGAAATTGAGGAGATTGTCAATATGAATAGCCCACTTTCATGCCATGAAAAGAAACTCATAGTTTATCTTCAATATATGATATTTCTTATTAGACATTCTAATAAGTCATGTCACTACAAGAAAAACAGTATTTTATAGCGGCATATAGCCGCTATTAAACACAACTATAGCGGTTTGATAAACGCTGTATATCGACATGTTATAAAAAAGAATTGCACATTTATAACACAAAAAATACCGCTATAAAAGAGCATGATTTCATAGCATAAAATAGCCGCTATGTTACATAAAAAAGGTAGCTCACTATTGCCGCTATAAAATGTGTAGACACAATAACGCCTATTTGCTGCTAGCATTTGACAGTAACCTCATACATTGCATTATCTTTTTATGGCACTTATGTCATATAGTTATAACGCTATTTTGGAGCTATGCTTTATTTTACTATATATTAGATGCACCCCACTATTACATTTTAATAATAACAATCAAAATGAATCTTCTTTAAATAGATAATAATTTGAACAATGTATGAACGATAAAAAAATATAATAATCAGCAAATGTAACGCATATTCATGATAACAAAATAAAGTATCAACTAACAAAAAATAAGTTCAATACATGAGTTACCAAATTCAATACATATTCATGATAACAAAAGACAACATACTTCAAAGTTAACGTCTACAAGTACCAAATGCATCACTAAGAACTTGAACTGCTCAAAGCGTTCTTCATGCATGTCTTCGGTCATTGGTAGTACTTCCTGAAAATTCAGAACAATTTGAAAATTATAAAATTCATGCATGCTCCACTACCACTCTGTTAACTCCCATCACTGTTCCACAACCCACCACCATCACTATTCTACAAGTGTAAAACCACCACCATCACTGTTCTATAACATACTTCATCAACCACTTCAATCATCCCACCACTGATCACAGCTACAACCCACCAGACCATAACATAAACAACCTTCAACCTCTTCATTCATAAAAGAAGACTGCATCCACACTCATTTCCACCATACAAACTGAAACAAAAACCTACATTCACTACCATCCCAGGTCAGTGCAATGTCTACATAACTCACTACCATCACATCCCACATACAAGCATCTCCTCACCACAGAACAACCTGCAACAGTGCCATCATCTTCAACGCTGCTGCAAACCAAACTACACAGTGCATCAACATCACATACAACTGCATAGTGCAAACTTACCTAGCCTGCACATTTCTATGCATATCCAAACCATCACTTTTGTGCACGTATATGTGCACCAGCCTGCACATATCTCCTCTTCCATCACCACTCCTTGCTACGACCACATATACAACTGCTTTTCCTGTCACCTTCACCTACCCCCTCTGTTTCACCATCCACTTCCAAACTTCTGCCTTCACTTCCCATGCCATTTCCTCTTCTTGTTACACAACCTTACCATCACAACCACCGTTCACTACTCTGCTCCACTGCAATTCAATCAACCAACCAACATCTCAACCACCACTTCCACATTTCCACTGATCAACTCCTCCACAACATACAGTTGCAACATCGCCTTCTCTTCACTAATCAACTCCTCATTGCCATAAAACTAACTTCCTATACAACAACTCCACTGTTCTACCATACAACTCGCCACATACATACATACTTTCCCTCTGGTTCACGACCAACCATACATACTTGTTCCCATATCAACAAATAATCACCCTGACCAACCTGCAAACTACACTACCATATACATAGTTCATCTCTTCACGGATCAACTCATAGCCATCAACAGCCTACATTTCAAACCTGCATCTCCTCCTCAAACCACATCATTCTGAAATCGGCAAACCGCTGATTCTTCCTCTACTTCCCAAACGAATTCCAGACAAACTATTGTCCATGTATTTTCTTAACAAAGCGAAGCAAGCTAAAAAGATTTGAGAGAAGAAACCTCAGATCTGCTTTGCTATATCGTGGAGCCAGACCTGTACAGGTTCTAATAGAAACACCATCTCAAGATAAGTAAAACTTCAAATCTTTACTGAATATATGTGTTTGTTTGCATTCATTCCCAGCCTAATTTTGTTAAAAATATTACTAAATTGTTATCCATTTAAGCATTGTTATAACTCAAGCAGAAGAACCAGATAACCACTAGATGAAGCTTTCTTCCAGCAAACAAGGACTTTTGTCCAAAAACAGAGAAGATTTATGTGCTCATCATCTCACTAAACACACGAGTATGTTGTCTACATACCCTTTATTTCTAAGATTTAAATTATCTATATTACACATTCAGTTTTGCATATGATTAGGAATTTTTGTAAATCTGTGCATTACTTTATCAAGTATACACTTAATGAATAATACACAAGATGATATATATGACACATAAATGAGTTAAATAGATCAGTATAGGTAAATTATACACCTGCACATGATGCAACAATTAGTATTATTTTAGAATCAAACCAAGTTCATCATTTACAAACCTTTACTGCGATACACATAAACCTCATATTTTATTAACTTGCTCATGAAGAGCTTATATATGAACAAGAAATTTATATTGTGACCTATGTTGTGGTTAGCATCTAAGTATTAATCATTGTTAGTTGTAATTGAAATTCATATTTATAGAAATATTAATTTTCTTACTAGGATTTCCAATATTGTTTATCTTATCTAATTTTTTAGTTCTTTATGCAAAATGGAGGCTTAATTATTAGTTAAACACAACAATCAATAAAATTAACTATATAGTTGGATGATGAGTGAGTATAAAACTTAGGTGTATACAGCTGAAATAGTATAAAAAAGTGCATTTAGTAAATTTAAGGTACACTCAACGAGTGTAAATCTAATATTGTTAACAGGAAGCTAAATAAGTTGTAAGGATCTTCACCTATAGTTCTATCTACAATGTACTTATTAACTAGAGCTACCACATGATCCTTTAGACTACTGCAAACAGTTTTTAGATTGTTGTTACTACCTCATTAACTGAGTATTATAGTATCTACCGTCTTACAATAATGACTTAATAAGATTCCAATTTATGACACTGTACAAGTGTCAAATGCAGTGTATATGCGTCCTATTCATTTTAACACTTTGTACACCATTTTACAATGAACTTCAAAACTACATATCGCATGTTGGTTTGCATTAACATAAATCAAAAACTTATAAATTTTGGATTGTTTTTGTTTAATATTGCCATTAGGTAAATTATTTAGTTGGTATGTGTTACATCAGTAGCATGTGCCACACCAACCATTTTGATTTCATTTGACAGTCTACGGCATAACAAAAAATATCAACTAACTACCAGTCATAGTTAGATATTGATTGTAAGACCATGTAATAGCTGATTTCGTCAATTCAATAACTACATTATGTGAACTACGATTATCTACCTACTACTACAATAGTACTTCCTGTAACTCCCTGTCCACACTATTAAACTGCTATTCCTGGCCATGTCAAAATTTTCAATTTATTACCTACTACATGAAAAATATTTCAGTGACAGTATGTAATCTATTTATATTTTCATTTCCAGTTGTGCTATGGTTGACAGGTACTTGGTACTGGTAATATGATGCGACATATTTGAACAATAATATTGTTTTGAAAACTATTAATTTCACTAAAGTAAAATCTGATTTGTAACATAAGCTAACTCCTTTTTTTGCTCGTAGATTCTCAAATGTAGCTAACAATTTATGTAAATCATGAATAAGTTGTTTTTGGACAAAAAAATCGGTCTTTTTTTAAAAATAATAAAATTTTCAAGTATTACAAAAAATTAACAAGTTTCATAATTTCTATTTCAATGGCTTCCATATCTAGATCTGGAGACTAGGGTTTCTTCCCTTTTCTCCTTTCTTCTTTCGTTTTCCAAATTTTCTTGTTTTCCTCTGATTTTTCTTTTCCGTCTTCACTGCTTTCTCCTCAAACTGGAGCCATGGGATCTTTGCAGGATGAGGAAGGATGGGAGGAGGTGAGAAGGAAAAGGGGCAAGGCTCCAACGTCTATGGGTCCTGACCAAAGGCTAAACTTGGGAGGGCAAAGACCGAGCAGATCTGGTCCTCTTCCAGATCAGAATAGGGGGAAGAATGTGCATGCGAAATTTGCCGGGCAGACTATGAAACCAACGAAGCAGAAAGGTCTGCTGCCTGGTAACAACCCGAAAATCAAATTCACTATTTCTGATAACGCCAAAAAGTTCTCGTACAGTGAGGCAGTGAAAGTAGGAGCGGTAGGGGACCTAGGTAATCTAGATCTTGAGTTTATTGAGCCAAAATTAGAGAAAGGTAAAAGGATTGGTTCCCTTTCCTCTGACGCTATCAAAGAAGCGAGGCTGGGAGTTTTGCATTTTATTATACGTGATTGGGTACAAACCATGGCTGAGAACTTTTGAGGGATATGCCAATAGGGTTTGGGTTACAAAGAATTTTTTTTCTGTTCATTCTAGAAATAATGGTTTTTTTGTAGTGAGATTTGGTTCTGATGAGGATTGCAAGAAGATTCTGAAGTCTGGTCCTTGGTTTATGGACCGGAATTTGGTCATTATGAAGAGACTATCTCCAGACATGAAAACAGATAGAGACCTTCTTACTTCAATGCCTATGTGGGTCAGACTTCCGGGTTTAAGCTTTAATATTTGGGGGAATAAGGCTATTAGTGCTCTTACTAGCACCATTGGAATTCCAATTAAGATGGATGAGGCCACGAAAAATAAATCTAGATTAGCTTATGCCAGAGTTCTAGTTAAGGTTAATGCTACTTATGGCATGCCCAATCTTATAGAAGGTATGGATGCCAATGGGAGGAGCATTACCCAGGAAGTGGAATACGAGAATCTTCCTCCCATTTATGGTAAGTGCGTGTGTTTTGGTCATGTAACTGACGAATGCCTAATGACTAAGACTTGGGTTCCAAAATTGACTCTAGATCCTATTTCTGATAAGGATAACCCTGTGGTTCAGAGTTTGGATGGTATTGTGGAAGATGAAAGGGTGGAGGACGGAACTGGGAAATCTATTGACCTTGAAAAGCAGTTGAATGGTGGATGCCCTAATGATTCTTCTTATGAAATCAGTAGGAATCCTGTGGAGGCAGTCTCTATTGGGGAGGCTCTGACTGAAACAATACAGTCAGTAGATCTTAATGATAATCGAAGTTTAATTGTTGAATGCCTTCCTAAGGAAGGGACTTGGGATAGATCACAGATAGTTTCCGAAGGATCGGAGACAGAAATTAGAGGAAAGTCTCTTTCTGACCAATTGAAAACAGAAGTTAGTCCCATAGTTCAGGTCGTAGAAGGAGCTGCATCTTCAGCTAAGCGTGGTGAGGGGGCAACCTCAGAAGCTTCAGGGTCAGAACCTGCCACTCGCACCGAGGTAGGAGTCAGTGAAGATTGTCACTTAGCCCCACTAGCCAGGTTGGAAGTTCTGCCTGATCAAGGAACCGTTGAGCCTCTTCTACCTGCTTCTCCAACTACCCCGGGAGCCAGAGCTCTGAGCCTATCTCCTCCGAAGTCACCTTCGCTTAAACGCCATTCGTCATCATTGGAGTCTCCTTCTGTTCCCAAATCTTTATTTTCTAATAATATATTTATTGATGATTGTATAACTAATAATGTTAATTGTAGAAGAGGTACTGAAGCTTGTATTGATTTACAGGTACAGAATAATCTGGACCAGGATACAAGATCGTCAGAGAGGGTAGAGGGACATAATACTTATGATAATGCAGACCCAAATCAGGATGTCCCTGTGGAGGTTCCTACTCCTATCCCTCAAGACATAGAGTTTGTGAACATTCAGAAGGATAAGCTTGTTCGTAAGAACCCCAAGTGGGTTCAGATGCTAGGTATTCCAACAGAAGACAAAGGGGAATCCTCCAGTAACAGGTCGTTGAGGACCCGTAATAACAAGGTTTTATAATGTCTATAACCTGTTGGAATGTAAGATGGTTTCATAACCCCAACAGATTGGGAGAAGTGAGAAAACTCATTGAGAAGCACAAAATCACTTGTTTCAGTATTTTGGAAAATAAGTTGTTGTTATCGGATATTTTGAAGTTGGAAAAAGCGTTAGATGGCAATTGGAAATTTTTTAGTAATGTCTCTTGTTATTTTAAGTGTAGGATCATGGTCTTCATTAACGGAGATTCTTGGGATTTTAACTTTATTAGTATGAGTGATCAGCATATCTCTATTGAACTGATTAATACCTCGAATTTCAAATGTAACCTCACTTTTGTGTACGCTCATAATTTTGTTACATTAAGAAGTAGACTTTGGAAGAATTTACAGGAGGATGCTATCAATATTTTTAGACCTTGGCTTGTTCTTGGGGACTTTAATTGTATTCGTAGTCCTTTAGAAAGAAAGGGAGGTAACCCAGTTAATTTTGGAAATTTGTTTGAATTAGATGATATGTCAAATCTTACTGGTCTTAATGAGATTAATATTAAAGGTTATGAATTTTCTTGGTGGTCTGGTCCGAGTCGTAACATATTTTCCAAAATTGACAAGTTTTTTGCAAATCTAGATTGGATCAATTTATTTACAGACTTATCGGTTGAATATTTGCCACCCTCTGTGAGCGACCATAATGCAGTCCTAGTTTCGCTCTATGCAACACCACGGGTAAAGAATAGACCGTTCAGATATATGAACCATTGGTCTCTATGTGATCATTATTTTCCCTTGATTGAGAAGAATTGGGTTTCTAATCTTATTGATAGGCCTTTGTATCAAATCATTAGTATCCTCAAGAAAATCAAGAGAGAACTTAAGAGATGGAGTGCTAATTCTCGAGACACCAAACAAGAGGTTATTGTACAGAGAGAGAATTGTTCAAGACTTCAGAAATTGCTGGAAAAATCTTTTGATCACAATTTGGCTATGGAATTCCATACTGCCAGGACTAACTTAGAAATTGCTCTGAAGAAAGAGTTCCTGGATGCCAAACAAAAGGCTAAATGTGAATGGCTGATGATGGGTGATGAAGCTTCTTCTTTTTTCTATGCTAAAATGTCTAGTAAAAGAAGTAGAAATCGATTACCCAACATAGGTATAGATGGGAAGGTAATTTCGGAAGATAAGTTTGTAGAATCGGCTATTGATTTCTACAAAAGAATTTTTAACCTCCCATCAGGTGATCAGTTTCCAGAGGTAATTTGTAAATCGATTATTTCTGATTATGGAGCTAATTTTTTGAATGATGGTATATATTTGGAAGAAATTAGATTTGCTTTGTGGGATATTAAAGATTCTTCCTCTCCAGGTCCGGACGATTTTAATTCGATGTTTTTAAAAATTCATTGGAATCTTTCAAAAGACTTGATTTTCAAAACTCTGAATGATATTTTTAATAAGGGTATTATTATTAACGAATGGAACCATACGTTTATACACTTGATTCCAAAAAAGACCATTCCTCTTGTATTCAAGATTTTAGACCCATTGCATGTTGTAATACCTTATATAAAGTTTTCACCAAAATCCTATGTAACAGACTAGGAGTTTCCTTAGACAAGTTGGTGTCCCCGAACCAGACGGCTTTTATTAAAGGTAGATCAATAGGGGATGGTATTTTGTTTGCCCATGAAATTATCAGGGGTCTTGGTAGAAAGGATAATAAACACATGTGTATCAAAGTTGACTTAAAAAAAGCATACGATTCGATTAATCGATCTTTTGTCATACACATGCTAATAAGCCGGGGCTTCCCTAATAAATGGGTAAGAATAATAGAAACCTTAATTAAGACTCCCGTGTTTTCTATTATTGCTAATGGTGAAGCGCATGGTTATTTTAAGAGTTCTAATGGTCTTAGACAAGGTGATCCGCTTTCCCCTATACTGTTTACCTGGTTATGGAGTATTTTACTCTCTTGATGGAAGAAAAAGTCAGAGATGGTCTTATTTCTCCAATTTCAGATTTCGACAATAAAGTTACTCATCTTATCTACGCTGACGACATAATTATTTTTACTAAAGCCAATTCTAATAATGCAATTGCTATAAGTGATGTATTTAAGACCATGAAGAGGGTTACTGGTTTGGAGCTTAGCTTTGAGAAATCTAATGTTTTCTTTGGGAAAGGGGTGGATTGCTGTAATGACATTAGTAAGATTCTCAATATTCAGCAATCGGATCTCCCAATAAGGTATTTGGGAATTCCTTTGTCAAGTGCTAATCTGAGGGATAGGGATTGTTTTCCTTTGATAGAGAAGATTAAGGCTAGGATTGATAGTTGGGAAAATAGAATGTTGAGTTTAGCTGGGAGACTTGAACTTATCAAATCTACCATTTACCCTATTATTCAATTCTGGATGCAGTGTTTTTGTCTTCCAGTTTCTACTATTCAAAAAATTAAACATTTGATCTTGAATTTTCTTTGGAAAAGTCGTAGCAGTAAGATTCCTTGGGAGGTTCTGTGCAGGCAAAAAGAAGAAGGAGGTATGGGATTGAGAAATCTAGAAGAGATGAACAAAGCCCTATGATGAAGAAAGTAATTAATTTAGAAGGTATTTGGGCGGATCTCATTCACTGTAAATATATTGGCCGTAAAAGTATTTGGGAAATTAACCAGCGTTCAGACGATTCGGGGGTGTGGAAATTCATTTTAAAAAACAGAGTTGAAGCTTTAAAATGCCTTTCTCTTAATATTGCTGACGGTAAAACTACTTCTCTCTGGTTTGATCCTTGGTTAAATGGCAGTTCTATAATGGAACGCATTGGGAGAGACACAGCTTTCAGATCTGGAACGGAAAACCTGTCTCTCAGTAAGATATTAAGTAATGGTAAGTGGAAGTGGGACTCGTACAGTTTTTTATTCCAAATCCATGCTGAAATTGAAGGTGTCAAGATACACAAGAACAGTGAGAGAGATTTCTGGTCCTGGAAGTGTTCCAAGGATGGTTTGTATCAGTTTAAGAAAGTTTGGAATTCGGTTCGATCCAATTTTGAAATTAAGAGTTGGGCGTCTTTGGTCTAGAACAAAATTCACGTCCCTAAGATGGCGGTATGCCTTTTCAAAGCCATAAATGATTATCTGTTAACTAAAGAAATATTACTACAGAAACAGATAGTCGTCAATCAAAACTGTGTTTTCTGTAATAATTACATTGAAAACATAGGCCATCTATTTTTTCAATGTAATTTTATAGAAAAGGTGTGGCTGTGGAGTTGTAAGAAAATTTTCAAATCACCAAGAAGTATATTTTCCTTTTCTTTGAGAGATGATTTACAGAAAATTGTTTTTGTATCTAGCTCAAACAACCTCAATTCGGACTTGTTTCAACTATCCCTATCAGTTTGTGTTTGGCATATTTGGAAAGAAAGGAATGACAGGATTTTTCAAAATCGTTTTAAGGATAGGATGCAGATCTGTTATAATATATTCCAGACTATGAATATTAGAACGGTTAAATCTAAACATTTCAAGAACATCACTGACTTGAACGGAACAATTGCATTGAAATGGGGATATACCTTCCTAAGTTGAAGTGGGGCTTCTACTGATTTATCATAAGTACCATTCCTCTGCCTTTCTCTAGTTCAACGATCCTGCTCCAGGTTTTGTGAACCTGTATTAATTACATTTTTTTGTCCACCTTTTACCCAATTACATTATCAATTACAATACTTAATAAATATTGTATTAGCTTGTAAGGATGCAGGTTGCAGGGAATGCTTCTAAGATCTGGAAGAGGAAGTTGCATGAGAGTTCCGAGGTCTTGTCTTCCTGACCTATTCAAGATAGAAGTTAGTTCGAATTCAAAGTTAATGGAAGCATCTTTTAGGCCATAAGTGACTTATCTTGTCTTTTTCTTCTTGGTTCTTCTCGAGGGAGTGCTGTTTGCTTTCTAGATCTGGTAGTTGAAGTCGAATTCCCAAACTTTTTCAGTCTTCTATCCTATTTCATGTATGAAGATTAATACGAGGACTGGAGGTGTTGCTAATCTCCTTGGTCTTTAAGGAGGAAGTTATGATAGGAAAGTAGATGAAGCTACTGTTTTGAAGTGGAAGCAGTGAAGCTGCTGTTTCGTTCGCCGCCATTATTTCATTTTTATTTTCTTTGAGAGGAGATAGGAACTACTGAAGTGTCGGTTTGCCTTTTTTACTTCGAGTTATGTCTCGAAGCTTCTGGTAGTTGTTATTGCTATGTGGGCTTTGGGCTGGCATTCTGTTTGGTCTGGTCCAGATTTTGTTGTTTGAGTGCTGTTTTGTTTTGTGAATGGTCTTATTAGACTTTTGTATTCTTTTGCTTATAGTAATAGAAGTTTGAACCCTTTTTCAAAAAAAAACATATAAAGTTGTTTTTCCAAAGGTATCAAAATTCACAAAAGAAGAAACATTTTTTAAATACAACCTCAGTATTATGGTTTGCAAGTTTTTAATAAATTTTTGTGTGTGATGCCAGCCCTATCTGACTTTGCAGGCTAGCTCTGCCACTGTGTGCATAATGCTGAATGTATTGATTAAAAACATACCTAAGGCAAACATAATTAGGCTAGAAGACTAGTTGAATGTCCCTCCATGAGCAACAAATCAAAAAATTGGAAGGAATTTGCAAATTAATGGGCAATCAAATAAATATAACCACTTGAATCTTCCCATTTTCTTCAAAATTCAAAAGGTGGATGGAAAACATAATAAATTCTCTCTAAGCAAGCGACTTGTTCAACAAAGAGTTTAGTGAAGATTAGGGAAATGTCAAAGGAAAACAATCAATTTAGTGGCGTCCTGATCATAAATGCACATCCCTTGGCATGATCATGCTTCATGTAGACAGAAGAAAATAAAGAGAGGAAAAAAATATCAATAGAGGCAAAGAGTAATTTGACAATGCACAAGATAAACAAATGACAATCTAAATCAAATCCGAATAAAAGGTTTCTTTTCAACCTTTAGTTTAGAAACCCCATAAATGACAACCTAAACTAGATGGGGGTTTACTTCAATTTTAAACTCCTTTTAATAGTTGTAGCCAATTTTTAACACTCCAAGCACAAGAAAGGAATCTCAAAATATAAGCTCACATGACACCCTAATTACTAATTATGTAACCCATGTATCATCTAAACAATAATGACAGCAGAGGATGAATATTATTCATAAGAAAGTTAAGTAAGAAACTAAATAAAGCATACATAAGTAGCATGAAATTGCAATCGAAAAACAACTTTCACTTTAGCCTTTTCAACTTTCCACTTTGGAATCCTTGACATTGTCCCAAATTAGGCGATCATCAGCTACAAAAGTATCGCTTCCTGAAAACAAAAACAAAGCCAGGCACCTCAATATTTTTTGAATAAAGCAGGAAATAAATTCCCAAATTCCCAAATCATCCAAAAAAATCAGTACTTCTAAAGGCACCACTGGAAAGACAAGTAATATAGGACACCTTTGCAAAATTTGATGATATATGAAAAAATCAACAATAAAAACATAAAACTAATTTATAATCTAAACATCAGTACTCCTGAAAACTAAATTGAAATCGCTCCTAAATTGGAAATAGCAAATTATATTCATAGAAAATAATAAAGCATAAAAAGATGTTACCTTTGTAGGAAGCGGGATGAATCTGGCAGATATTGATAAAGAGCGAAATCGAAGATCCAAGATTGGAGATTAGGGCTCCTGACACTATTGACTTCACAACTATTGAAGAGTGAACCGTGGAAGATCGAAGATGTAGTATAATAGCTAAATTTTGAAGATTGAAGATGGAGTAGAACTTCGATTAGGGTTATTTTGTTTTAGGAGGGAAATAAAAATTGTTGAGTGTTATTTTGGAAGGGAGACGAAATTGGTTGTGTTTTTGGGAGGGAGATGAAAATTTGGGGCCAAAGCGTTGCATATGTACATACAAAACAAATTGTGTAAAAAAGAAAATATTTAAAGGTAAACAATAATGCTTTAGAATAATGCGTTATTAAATGGTGTTATTAATAATATATTTTCTTGTAGTGTGTCCTTTCGGGCTTGGTTAAATCAGTTTCATATATATGATCGATTTCCATGATAGAAAATTTAAAGACAACCAAGTCGATCACAATACCATTATTTTCTCTAGGAAGAAATTCCTTTAATAAGAATGTTGCATGTCTTGAAATAACATTTCATTTCCTAATGCGATGGAATATACATCCATAGATTTTATACAGACTTACATAAAAAAGGCTTAGCTTTGAATTCACGGGGCTTACATTCTTAACATAAGCCAGACAACCCCATGTCTTAAACTTATTTAAGACGATGTTTTTTCCTTTTCCATATCTTATATGGAGTCGTAAATTTATCTCTAGTTAAAACCAAATTCAAAATGTGTCTACTCTTAAGTGAGTATCCTTAAAAAGTTTGATTTAACTCAGCTTCACCCAATCATAGATCGAATAATGTCTAACATAATTTTTACTGATACGTATGTACCATAAGGAAAAGTGACTTTAAGACAGAAACCATAAGGAAAAGTGACTTTAAAATGTTTTATTTTCCACTTTTTATATTGTACAAACTTATCATATATATCTAACTTATGTGTCAAAATACACATGTTCATAGATAATTTGCCAATGAATTTAACGAAGTAAGTGGATCCACTTTTGGTATGTTTTAACTTATGTATCAACTCAAGGAGTTATTAACTCTTTTGTTGCTCTTACTAAATCGATGCTTTTTCGTTAATCCTTTTAGATACAATTCACAAGTATATTATGATTCATAACCATATGATTGAAGAAAAATTTCTCAATGATATGTCTTAGTTTATGATTCCAAAAGTAACTATTAATATTTTGGACGCTCTAACAAATCTCTGTTATTATGAATGCAAATACTATCATCAAAGTATCAAAACAGATTTATTTCATAATGAGTATTTATAATATTCACATTGTAACAAAAAAATCACCCATTTTTAGTTGAAAAGAAACGATTATTATTTCATAAATAATATATGGTCTACATTAGCATAATTCAAAACTTATATGCATCCATTAGCAAGAGTCACATGGTATGCTCATACTTCTTTCGTTATAATAACAACATTCGCAATACGAAGCTCCATCAAACCTCTCAGCTTTGACTTTATGTCTCTTTTTACTATAACTAATTTACAATCAAGAATTACTGATCTAGTATCTAAAACTTTGAGAAATGGATATTATAGAAGACAATCATCTATAAGAAAACCACACTAAGAATAGAAATCGTATTTCTTATTCCTTATTAATCATCTACTAATATTTTATATAATTTTGTTTTTGATGTCTCTTCACGAAGCAGAGATGACATTTACCCTCTTTTCATCATAATCATGCCTATGTTATTGTCATATTACACTTTCATTTTCTCTTCTTAAAGGAATTTCCTTTAAATGAGAAACTCATTACTATGAGATCGCACAGGATTTCTTTATAATAATGTATTCACTCATCCTGAATATGTGAAGGATATTGAACAAGTTGTACGTAGTGCACGAATCAAACTGACCCTTTAGCGATTCAAGAGTTAGGATTATTTGTAGTTCTTGCTATAGAGTCATTTCCAACTCAACAATCATCTCAATGCTCTCAAACATATTGAGTACATGATCTTACACCATGATTAACTTGTTCATTTGAATGAAATAATTTCATGAAACTATATACCTTATGGAATGCGACTATTCACCATACAACTACTGCATGTGATCAAATATGGAACAAATATCTATAATTTTGTATTGCTTTTTGTGACGACCCGTGATTTTCGATAATTTAAATTTGTTATTATATTGAGATTTTGGTAATATAATATTGAAGAAATAAAAATTTGTAATTTATTTATGAAATAACAACTAAAATGAAAAGTAACAATGTTAATCGAAGTCAATTATTAACAATGTGAACGAAACTCCAATTAATTGAAATAATTTAAAATGTTTACTTGGCTATAAAGTGAGTATAAGAAAAATAAATGTGAATATTGAATTAATTAATGGATAATATATATAATTGATGATAATTGAAGGAGATCAGTGTTATATAAGTAATTGTAACATTTGTTTGTGAATAATAAATTCATATGTGTAATTAAAAGTTATGGTAACGATTGTTATAAGTTACCTATTTATTTTGGTCTATTAAATTAAAATGGAAAATCAATTAGAATTAAATGAACTTTAATGTTACACTAATAAGATTAAGACAATAACTGAAATTGTTAATGTAATAAAATAAATAGAAATGTTAATTATATTCATGATGTAATAATTGATTTAATAAAATAGCGAAATCAAGATAAATAAGTCAATTTGGGATTTTAAATTTTAATTAATGTGTGAAATTGACAAAATTCAATATAGTTGAAATATACTAATTAATACAAATAAAAGATGGAAATTAGAGGATATTAATTTAATGAAATGTAAACCAAATGCTAGCTATGTTATAGAATAATAATTGATTGAGTATAAATATTTGAATCAAATAAAATCAAATTATTGGAATTAAACTTTAATTAAATGGATTTATTTCAGTTGAATTTGAACGCTGTAATTATTGAAATAATCAACACTGAAATTGATATGTAAATTTACTTTAATTTTTTATATGTGTCTAGGTAATCAAAATTGATGAAATTTGTTAATAATTAAATTTGAAATGAAAAGTGATTTATTTAGTTTAATAATTTATTTATTTAACTAATGTGAAATATAGCCATTTTGACAACTATCTCGAATTTCGACGAAACTAGTTTCGTCGGACCCGTAACAGTGAATTATTATAGGATTTCAAGTTTCGTAACAATCAGACCCGTCGTTTGATCGTACAGACTCGAAATGCCAAGAAATTAATTTAATTGAAATCAATTTGAAATAAGCTGATTTTAACATAACTTCTTCATACGATGGAATTTGGACTTGAAACTTGTTCCATTGAATTTGAAATCATCAAAAACATCTATTTTGATATATGGGATGACCCATTTTCGTTCCGGAGTCAGAACGGGCTTTTCAGGTTGTTTATCGTTCCAATTCAAACCAAATCTTGTCAATCCATTCTATTTTCAGCTTTGTCTATAAATAACCTATTATAAACCCTAGTGTTCCTCAACTCAGTTTGTCTGTACATACAATTTCATTTGTTCCTCTCTTTCCAATGACAGACAAACCCTAATTCCCAATTGCAAATTCAAAATCAAAACCAAATCAAAAATTCAAACTCCTCAAACGTCATCGAATTATATATCGATTTGAAGCTCTCGACATGCGCATCTCAGATCTGTAATTCGTTTTCCAATTTGAACCACTGTTCATCCAAAAATTGAAGAACTATTCTCGGTCGTTCGTTGATCGTCGATCAACTTCGACTGATTGACGAATCAATGATGCAGTATTGCAGAGGGGACCGAGGGGAGTGCATCGAGGTGGTTCATTCAGCGAAGTGACGGGTGGATCAACGACAATAATTCATTAGGGCTTAGCATTGAAGGCGGCAGCATGGTGGTTCTCCGACGTCGGAGGGCATGTGGGGGCATCGGCAGGTGCGGCTCACCGTGGGCAGGAGGACGGTGGCGGTGGCTTGACGAACGATGGTCGGGGGACGACGAAATCAGCGGTCAAAGTCGGCTCGGGTCCGTGCGTGTGATGTTTGCCTGGGGATGTTACTTGCATGATGATGATTGACGTGGCAGTTAAGGAGTGGTGGTGCGAGTTTTGTTATTTAATTTAAATTATTTAAAATTCAAATGTTATAAACTGCATAACTTTCACTTGCGAGGTCCAATTCACGCGCGGTTTCTTGCGCTGGGATCGTATCGAAATTCCAAACATTTTGACGCTGGTTTGGACGAATTCTGAGACCGTTCAAATTTTGGGCTTAAATTGGATTTAAATCGATTTAAATTCAAAGGTGAGTGTTTTAACCCACTCACAACTTCTAAAATTTCTTATGTTTGTTAAATTAAATTCGTAATGTGATTGTAAATTTATTTATGATTGTTTGGTATATTTTGAATCATCATCTCAGTTAATTTGAATTTATTTGAATTAAATCGTTATTTAATTTATTATTGAATATAAATTGCCAGTTAAATACCTGTTATTGATTATCAGTTCTATATTGATATTTATTGATTGATTTGTATGATGATTGTGATGAATGTTTGATTTGTTGTATTGGATGAATGGATGTTGTATTTATATTGTTATAACTGCAAGTTTCCTATGGGTTGAAATGATACATACCCGAATGATCAATAGACTAAGGAAAAATCGTTATGGGTTAAAATGATAGACTCGAGCGATTTTATGGATTTTATTTTTAATTCGGGATTGCGGTTTGAAATGATATATATCCGTAACATTTTAAATTGCGGATTGAAGTGATAAATATCCGTATCACTTGACCCTAGGGTAGAAAATTATATACGAACACCGGATTGGTTAAATTTAATGATTTTGAACTTCTTAATTTTTTTGAATTTATTTAAATGATATCTTGAAATAAAATTTGATGTATATAAATGGAAGTATTATTGGAAAATCAAGTTTTGTGTTGAAATGTGAATTGGTTTAAAAGGAATTGCTTTAAGAAATTAAATTGGAAGTTTAAAGTTAAACTTTAATGTATAAATGAAATTCTATCGAAATTAAGTTATTGAAGTTGTTTGAAAATAACTTTAAAATATTTTGAAATTGGAGTTATCCGAATTGATATTTGAACATGGATTGAAACGATATGAAATTCAATAGTTTATTGAAATGTTAAATTGAAAGGTTTGGAATTTGGTTTGTTGACTTGGAAATTGAAAATGGTCCAAAAGTGTTGAAATGAAATGAATAGTTTAATTTGATATTAATTCCAAATTCATGTTTTAATATAAACTGTTTTAAAAATATATTATTTCATCTTAACCTATTTTAAACCATTTAAATTATTTAGACTAATTAACCTGTTTTAACTTATTTTAAATCTAATTAATCTATTTTAAAGCTATTTAATCTATTTTAATTATATTTAATCTATTTTAAATCTATATTAACTATTTATAACTATTTAAAACTATTTTCTTCTAAATTCCAAACTAAGTAAAATGGATGGGTTTATATTCAAATTCTCGATTTTTAAGTGAATATGGTTAATGATGTTATAACCTAAGTTGGGATTTAAATAACATATTTGGTTTAATATGATATTTTGAAATGAGAGTTTAGCCTATTTTGGAAATATGACGTTTGAAAGGAAATATAATTTCGAACTATGATTTCAAATGTGATATGATTTCAAAGGTGAATATGATTTCGAAAGTGATATGATTTGAATTGAATATGATATTTTGATATCAATTATGAAATGATTTTGGAAATGTAAAAGAACCATCCGGTGTGTAATAAGCGATTGGTTGTTAAAGAGACCGGGATCGGATATTGTCATACTCTCTACCAATACCGAAAACCACTTTGGCAACTGTATACGCGGTGGAGATTCCAGAATGAAGTAGGATGGTTGGCGACAATCCTATATGAGGATATACGTGGACCTGACTCCCATGAGTTAGCTTAAGGTGGCTAAAACAGGAGCAATTGACGGGCCAAGTGAGGTCATTCCTCCGATCGGGCACACTCCTTCGATATTATATTCTGACTTTGCGATTGATTTGGTGGCCACCCTCGATTTTTGATTTGGGAGTGTGTTCCGAGGTGGGCGGTAGTAGTTGCTATGCGTTACCACCAGTCCGGAAGTGTAATTGGTATATCTACCCTGGCATTACCTAGTTGTGTCGTGTCACCTACCCTATCGAGACCACTACGAGTTTGTTTTGTACCATACCTATGGAGTGCCCTCTGAAGACGTCCAGTACGGACGGGATTACGGTACTGTATAGACTATGGGAATATATAAAAATGTGTTACGGGGGAAATGGGTAACGCCTTAACGCTATTTTAATAGTTTATCTTACTGTAGACATATTATAATAGCGTATTGTACTACATAGTAGATAGTTTAATGGATCCTTAGGAGATGTGAATCCCGAACATCTCTTAAGTTACTGCGCTCACGTTAGACACTGGATAGGAGATGTCGAACCCCGTAAACATCTCTGACGCCGTTCCACTCATATTTATTTACCGTTGATTTAACTTACATAAGATCTTTTAGTTCCGACTCGAGTGTTTTGTCTTTTCAATTCGCTCGGGTCAGCCTGAGCATTTCAAGATTTAAAGACCTTATTTCTGGAGGACAAAGACGAAGATTGTATTATTATTTACTATATTATTCCACTGCATCATACTGTTCCGCTGCATTGTCAATTATTTATATCTGATATGTGTAAAGTCTGATTCTGTGTTGTATAAATATAATCAAATGTTTTTGTAAACAGCTTCATGAACTGTTATTTGATTTATTATATTTTGTCATTCCGCTGCGAGATTCTGTATTTGTTTTTTTCTTTCTCTGCTTTTTCTTATTCACCCCAATAACAATCCGCCCTTCTGTATAGTTTGAGTCGGCATGTGTGCCTGCTTAAAGCGTACAAAAAGGCGGGATGTTACAGTTGGTATCAGAGCTTAGGTTTAGCGATAACCTTAGCTTTGTGGGGTCCGACTCTTTAAAAATAGAGTAGTAATACCCTAGAATGAGTCATTGAGAGTATATATATGAGAGAGCGTATTTGTTAGTGTTATAAAAGGGTTTTTATATTGTGTTAATTTGTCCCGTTTTGTATTTATAAATTCTGGTTGGTGCATAGGATGCTATGACATCGATAGGGATTTCTAAACACTTAATAGGACAGACCAACACAATAATTGTTTTGAAATATAGGTAAATGAAATAATTTTTCCTATTGTATATTTTATATATAAAATAATGATTTATAAATTATATATTTGGTTGTAATATATTGGTTGTTAGGTAGTGAAATTTATAAATATAGGTTGGAAATAAGATTTGAAAATAAGATAAATGAAATTTGGAAATTTAGAACTTAAGTTCCGGGGTTTTTGGAAATTTCTTTCAAATGATTTTGGGATATAATAATAATATTATTAGAAGTATTTTCTGATATAAATATTTCAATATCATTTGAAAGAATTGTTTTAATGAAATTTTTGAAGGAAATAAGTTATGTACTCCCCCTCTTTGTCGCTGAAAAATAATTTCGATGATGAGGGCACGCATCATCGACGTTCATTTTCGAGTTTCAAAGTGGGAAGGCCATTGTAGTAGTTTTACTACAGATCTATTTTGATAAACAAATAAATTTTTTAAAGTTTAAATATGATTGGATATAAAAGTTATGAGTGTATATATATATATATGTATATATTATTTTAAATGATTTGAAATGGAACCCGACATTTAGTTCTTAAATTTCTATGAATTAGAAATTTCAATTATTGAAATGAAATAAATTTTTAACTATTTAATAATTGAAACTTCTAAATGAAAATAAGAAATGATATGCTAAGTTATAACTGAAATATACAAGGAATTTGAAATTTGTAACTTGTAAATGAAAAGAATATGAAAATAAGAAATGATAATTGTTGAACCTTAAGTTAATTAAAATAAGTAAGTCAAACTTGTGTAACTTTCAATTGCATTCTTAAAGACATATATATAACTTACAAATTATAAAAAGTTGAAATGTTAAAAGAATATGTAATGGAAATTTTTATAAGTAAAACTTATTAAATGGAAGTGTTCAATGAAATTTACTTTTATAAATAAGAAATTTGATATGAAAATAGTTATAAACTTGAGTTAAAATTGTAATACTACTAATTAAATGAAATAGAAAATGAGTACTGTAAGTAAAGGATTTTGAACTTAAGTTAATATTGAAACTATTTATAATTAAAGTAAATAATAAAATGAATGTAATGCAATAAAAGAAATTGACATGATATGAATAAATGAAAATGAAGTTTTGTAAGTAATAAAGGAAAAATAAATGAAATAAACACTGAATGAATGAATGGGAATAAAATTTTGTAAGAGATAAATGTAAGTTAAAGAAATAATCCTTGTATGAATGAAAAGAAAAAGAAAAATTGTAAATGTTGTGAAAGAAATTTAATAACAATAACTCATGTACATTGTAAATTATTGTTTGTTTTGGTTTATGGGTTGACATGGATAGGATACTTCTAATTATTTAAAATGTATGAATAATCTATTAATTTCATCTAAGACTGTTGAGTGTGCACTCAGTAGTTTATTTGTCATTCAAGGCGGTTAAAAATTTCTGAACCCGAACAAACCATTTGTTTGTTCGCTATGGATGGATAGTTGATTCTATTGATTTCATATGATGATTGTATGCCGTGATTTTCAGTGATTGTTGTTTATATTGATTTGTTTGTTAGTGGTTGAAACAACTTTAAATATTTCATTTTATATAATTATTAACTCTTTTATATTATATAAGTGAAATACAGGTTATGGAAGCAATTGCCACTGCTTTTGGTTTCATAATTAAGCGTTTGCCCGACAAATAGGTACGTTCTCGGATTACGGTTTTATAGTGATATTATATTATTTTTCCACTATTGGGGTATATTATTTTGAAATTTTTTGATATATATTATTATTATTGATATTATTATTTTCTCCTGAGCCTCTCCGTATAAAGGAGACTCTGCCGAAATTTTTCGTGAATTTTGGACTTAGAAAATTTTGAGAAATGTTTTCCAAACTTTATTAATTTGAGTATAAAAGGATTTAATTGTTATAAATTAATACATCTCTTAAGTTACTACGCTCACGTTAGACACTGAATAGGAGATGTCAAACCCCGTAAACATCTGTGACGCCGTTCCACTCATATTTATTTACCGTTGATTTAACTTACATAAGATCTTTTAGTTCCGACTCGAGTGTTTTGTCTTTTCAATTCGCTCGGGTCAGCCCGAGCATTTCAGGATTTGAAGACCTTATTTCTGGAGGACAAAGACGAAGATTGTATTATTATTTACTATATTATTCCACTGCATCATACTATTCCGCTACATTGTCAATTATTTATCTCTGATATGCGTAAAGTCTGATTCTATGTTGTATAAATATAATCAAATGTTTTTGTAAACAGCTTCATGAGCTGTTATTTGATTTATTATATTTTGTCATTCCGCTGCGAGATTCTTTATTTGTTTTTTTTCTTTCTCTGCTTTTTCTTATTCACCCCAATAACAATCCACCCTTCTATATGGTTTGAGTCGGCACGTGTGCCTGCTTAAAGCGTACAAAAAGGCGAGATGTTACACTTTTAGAGTTTAGGACTCTTAGAAAAAGACTCCAGAAGATACCATATAGTTTTGGGCAAGTTCACACTTAAGCGACCAAGACTCAAAACTATTTAATGGTTATAACATTTGGCTCTTTTATGGGCCTCAAAGCGACAACATGCTAAAAGATTAATTTATTAGTAAGTATGGCTTTATATTCTTCAATTGAGCTTTATGTTTTTTCATTCTGGTATATTTTAATCAATAAGCATTTTAGATCAAATTATCTATGAAAATTTATGAAAGAAGAATAGTATAGTATTACGTATGTTCTTATACTTATTTGAATAGTTTACTTTTTAATAGAAAGGCGCACGGGATGAACCGAAAAGCCATATGACATAAAATAGTATAGTGCGGCAAAGTCTTAGGGGACTTGCCAATGTTCCAATCAACAAGCTTGATTATCAACCCAAAAAATAGTCAAGTTATGATTTACATAATTGTTCATTGTCCCAAAAAGATATCCATGAACATAATAAATAAGAAAATACATAGTAAGCTTTCAAACTCAAGTACCATCCACTAGTTGTTGCTTGCAGATTCATTTCCTTATACATTTCCTCCATTCTGAAGATGTTACACAGATGGATCAATACTAGTACCAACCAATGAGTTAACAAATGACATGATTTTGTTACTAATTTGGAGATTAGAGCTAACGATATTGTCAAAACATCTATTACTTCTATTAAACCATATGGCTTTAGTCATAAGCCACCACTAGACTATCATGGTTGTCAGTGCAGGTGGTATGATAGTCTTCCTAATAAAGAAGCTAGAAATGAAAAACTACTCATGCTTAGTGCATTAGAGATACACAAGTGTTATATTCTAATTGAGAAGTCATAATCGAAAAGGAGGTGTTGAAGATTCTCCATAGAAGCACCATATAGATAATAATTACTATGTATGATAATGTTTTTATTTGTTCAAGTGAGCAATGATGTTAATATGGTCAATCACAAGTAACCACATACGAAATGATACTTTGTGTGGGACTCTCATCACCAAAGCAAATGAAAGCTGTAAAGTTTACCCAAGTTGTTCAACCATAATTTTACTATGAAGGATCCTGAGGGGCCATGCCCCAAGTGAAGGAATCCAAATCAAGTCTGTTGAATATGCTAGTATATGATTTTTGTTTGATGATAATAAACATATATATATATATATATTCATTTAAATGTATTTGTTATTGTACTATCTTATTTTTCACATAATTAAATAAATATTTTTTGGACAAAAATAAATAACACAGAATTCAAATTCAAACAAATATTTTATTCAAACAAATATTTTATTACAAATTCAAATAGTACAAATTTGAGCTCTCACTACATATATACGTTTTTCAATTACTTTACAATTTCGATTACAACACATCTTTCAATCTACAACTTTCACCTCACTATATATTCACTCACACTCGTATTTTTATCTTTAACTCTATTCTAGTTTGTATCCAGCATCTGAATTATCTGCAAAATAAACACTGATGCGGTAAAATTGAAAAAGAAATATTTTTGCAGTGTACAATTAAAGTGTGTGTTTTTGAAAATGTTATTTGCCTCAGTTATTTGGGTTGTTCCTCATCATTTTTGTTTGAATCCGTCATACACGAACAACTTGTGACATACACAGTGTATCATTGTACATGCCACAAGGCCGTGCACACCGATATACACTTGATAAAACTGTAGGGACAGGTGAGCACAAGGTCAAACCCAACCAAATGGTGGATTCAACTCTGGTGCAATGCAATAGTTAAGTATGAGAGTTAATGGTCAGCCAACATGAATAAAAGTCCAATACAATGGCTGGACTCAAATGTACACAACCAGATCACGAAACCAGAAAAGCAACAACCAGGTCAACAACACAGCCATAGAATTGCAACCAAGACCAGACTGGTCATCATCAACATGAAACACAAGCCAGTGCAATTAAAATGAAGAACACACAAGTTCAAATGCAAGTATTCAAAGAGGACAGAGGATATGCATGCATTCAGACATGTATACATATATATGCAATGACAATTGAACTCAACCAAACAACAAAGGAGTGCAAAGCATAATGGAACCATATACAACAAGCTAACATACATATATACATGTGTGAATACACATGTATACATATATACATGCAGTGATTACCGGAACAAACTCAAATGTACACAATCAGGCAGTAAGTTATATCACAATGAACAAGTCAATGGAGCCAAGGCATTATAGCTCACAGCAATGACCGCAGTGGTGACAACAAGACTTCAAGTATATATGGTGGTCAAGGAAAAAAAAGAACCGACCCAACAAACCATCACAAGTTCAGACCAAAATACAAGGCAACCCAGACTTGTACATACCATTCAAACTCGAGACAACATGGATTCAAATCAGAACAGTGAGGCAAAAACATAACAGTGAACAGGAGATCACAATACAAGCTTGGATCAGGTGAACATGGTAACATGAGCATGCAACAATCATACACTCACAAACACACATGTATACATACATGCATATATATGTATACACATAATCAGTTCAAAGAACAAAGTCAACATGAATACAGATCAGTTTAACTTGAGTACACATGAAGCATCAACTCAAACTAGAAATATCAAGTGTACATCAAAATGCAGACTCAAGTGTACCAAATGTATCAATCCAGATTCAACATCAACCAAGTGCAAAATCAACACAAGACAACACTGCAACAACACATGGAACCAACTAGACCAGAGGCTCTGAGTAAAATGAAACGGTGATTAACTCAACATGTTGACAGACCACATGACAATGTAGACTCGAGTACACAACAAAGCTCTACACAAGTACAAGTCCAGTTACAACATGAACAAGCACTGAGTGGACAGAGTACTTAGCAGTTCGAATAACAATTGCCAGCAAAGTAAAGAGAAGCAATTTACATGAAGCCGTGAGTCAATGAACGAAGTCAATTTTTATCTCAAGTCAGCAAATTCAAATACCAGAGAAATAAACGAAGTCACAAGAATTATCTCAAATTTTAAATGCCAAAGTCAAAAGAGAAAAGAACGAGAATCAAATTCAAATACCAAGCTACAATCAAGGAACGAACCATTCAAAGGTCTCAAGATCATACGATCAAAAATCAACACAGAAAACAAAATCATGAATTATTCAAACCGAAATTATACGAATGTAAACTAAGGGATTCAACCCTATAAATACCCATTAACATCATCGGCAAAGAAGCATTCGAGTTCAAGACTAAAATCAGTGAGCATACTTAGAACAAATCAGAGAATAAATCACTAAACTCGAATCAAGTTCGAGCAATAATCAATATCGAAAAAGGGCAAATCGCATACCATTTATATAACCATTTGAGCTCGACACAAGTGAAGCAACTGCAAGTAAATTAAAGAACACAAAACAAGGAGAATCGAAGCTAACTGAGGCAATTGATTTGAATCGACGCTTCAAATTTCAACAAACCCTAGATCGCAAAAGGAACGACATGAACTAAAAGAGTTACGGGCTGAAGTATAAAAAAAGAAAACACATAGGGGAGACGATTTTTATTTTCTCAAGTTATAATTTGGGTCGGCCTATTTTATTTGGGCTAGGGTTTAAATTGTTTATTTGTTTTAAATTACTTCTATTGTTTTAAAACTCTAGTTTTTAAGTTGTTTACGAACTACGGTTTTGTAGTTCGAGAATTCGCAACTCAGTGGTTGAGTTATGGCAAGGTTTTGAGCGTAGAGTTAGGTTACTCATTAGCGGGTGTCGCAAGTTTACGTGTGTAAGCATCTGACTACTTAATTTCTAGTAGAAACATTGGGGGCAGCACGTAGGCAGGGTTTTGCCGAAGCTGGGTAAATATGTGTTTTTCTATTTCTGTTTTTATTATTCTGCTATTATATATGCTGCAATTATTATATATATATAGTTCCACATTAATTTTTATTATTATTAGTATCACCCTATTCACCCCCCTCTAGGGTGAAATAGATCCTACAAAGTCTGCATAAGAAGCCTTTAAAGGTAGCAAACAATTGTATTTGTTAAGTAAGTGCATTATTTGGGACTATTCTTGAGAAGTTGGATTCAAGTAACTGCTCTTTAAAAGTTTCTCAACTAGAATGAATTTGTTGAGAGAAATTTTGAAATGATCCGGTGAAGGAGAATGGAGAAACCGTGAGCCATGGGTCTAATTAGCAGTTGTGATTGTCCCCTTTGATGGTGTTGAATTTTAGGCCTAGGTTGGCGTTGGTGGAGCAGCTCAGGACATCTCTCCCGAAGAAGGAAGTCTTGCATTTGGGTTTAAATTATAGGTTAGTTAGGATGAATGCACCATCATAGTGTCTCGTGTTTTCCACTTCCTTCATATTTTTTTAAATTCTATAATCATTTCCTAGCTCCATTTTTTCAGGAGTACCTGGTTGAAGAGGCGCAGGTTTATAACACCTAAGCCATCGTTTTGTTTAGACTTGTAAACATTTTACTTGACCAGAAGATAGGCAATGGGTGATCCTTTGTCTGATCCACTCCATAAGAAGTTCTTTCTTATTTTGTTAATTTTGTTAATGACCTATTCTAATAGTTTAAAGAAGATATCTGAAAGGTAGGAAGGGAGGAGAGCATTGGCCTACCAACTCTTGATATGGAGGATCCTTTCCTTGCAGCAAGACTTTAGGAAAATTTATATATGAGGCCATTCCAGTCACGATGATGAGGTTTGGTAGCTTAAAAGGAAATGCCAATGTAAGTTAGGAGGAAAGTTGTTAGTTCATAGTTAAGAGTTGCATCCACTTGCGATCTATTGTGAAGGCCTACCATGATGACATAACTCTTACGAAAGTTGATGCCGAGGCATGAGAGTAGCTCAAAGTAGTAAAAAGAAGCTTCATGAAGGCAATGTGATGAAGGAAGGGTGAGTAGAAAATGATAGTATCATCCACATATTGGAGGAAAGAGACCCAATTTTGGAACAAATTTTCGCCAATGCCAAGAATTAGATGGTTATCGACCATCAAATTGGTCATATCAGTTAGCACATTAACTGCAAGGTCGAAAAGAAGAGGGGCATAGGGTCACCTTGCCTTAGCCCTCTCCTGAATTTTGTTAAGTTTCCTCCTTTTCCATTGATGAGAAACAATGACATGCTAGTATAAAGGATACTCGAGATCCAGCCAATCCACCTAGAACCAAATCCCCTAATCATCATGATTTGAATGATGAGATCCCAACTCATAGAGTCAAACGCCTTGTGAATTCTAGTTTAAGAATGGTACAAGGAGTTTTAGTTTCGTGGAAGAAAGAAATAAGTTCTTTGGTAGTGGCAACTAAGTCGTATAGGTGGCGGTTTCGATAGAAGGCCAATTGAGAATGATATATGAGGTTAGTCATGTGAGGGGAAAGTTTTTAGCCAATACCTTTGTGAAAAGCTAAAATATGGTATTAAGAAGACCGATGGGCCTAAAATCGAGGATAATTTCAACTCCTTCTTCCTTGGGAATTAGGACCATATTTGCATAGTTTAACTACCAAAATATGTTAATCCACTGAATAAGTTTTGGAAAAACGCAAATAAGTCATTCAGTGCAAGTTTCAATACCTTTTGAAGAAGGTAGAGAATCCATTAGGGCCAAGTGCTTTATCGTCAAATAGTTGATAAAAGGATTTCGAACTCTCGTCAATATTAAAAGGTTGATCTTGATGAAGCAAGGGAGAGTTAGGATAAGGTAGATCCCAATCAGAGTGGAGAGAAGTAGGATTTGAAACTATAATAATTCCTTAAATTAGGTAGTGAAGATTTTTGATATGTTAGATTAGTTCATAAAAGAGTTGTCGTCATGCAAGATGGAGTGAGTAAAGTTAGACCAACGATGGTCGTTATCGACCTGATGAAAACAAGCAGTATTGAGGTCTCATTCCTTAAGTCACTATGCCTTGGATCGATGTTTCCAAGCGATCTCCTCTTGCTTCATTATTTTAGACAAACCAAATTCCATGTCTATTTAGTAATATTTCATTGAGATTGAAAAGGGAGGATCTTCTAGGATGTTTAGATTTACAATTTTTTCTTAGAGGGTTTCTTTCCTTTCTTTCCTCATCCTCCAAAGGTTGTGCATTCGTCTCTTAATGGCTTTTCTTAAAAGACATAGCTTGGCCATAAAGATGGACATTGTGGGTCTAGAAAGGTTGAAGGATCTCTATATATCCTCAGTGAAGTTGTTGAGTCCTTCTTCTAAAATCCCTATCTTTTCAAACTTAAAGGAAAGTTTATAGGAAGATAGATTCATGGTTTCAAATAAAACTGGGCAGTGGTCTGGGAGAATTGGCGAGGGCCCTTTGCGAAAAAAGAGGGTGAAGATCTTCCTAGGCCATGTTGAAGAGAAATATGTCTAGTTTTTCATAGAGGAAGAAGTGCGTTTGTTAGACCAGGTGTTGGGTCTATTATTTAAAGGTCTATTAATAAGGTCACACATGGATATGAAGTCAATAAAAGCATCCATATCTAAGGTGGAACTCTTACATGTGGGAGAATTGTCTGATATTAAAGTCCTCTCCAAGCAGCCAAGGCTCTCTGTTAGAGGTGTAATTTTCATAATTAGACCAAAGAATGGAATATTCCATGGATGTGTGTGGCCCGAAAATACTAGAGAAGAAATATAATTGTTTTATGAGGATAAAAGATAAGATAGCGTGTAGAGCGTGGGGTTGTTTGATCACTTGGACCAAGTGCCACTTTGATTCATCCCAACTAGTTAGAATACCTCATTTTGAACCAAAGGAGTCTAAAGATTCCTGGTCCAAGAGAATGGAACTGCCTAAAGATCTAATAAGGAACTAGATGGAGAGGAAGTTGTAAATTACTGAATAAAAAGCTCAGCAAGTTTCAAGGGTTTAATGTAATTGCGAACCTTGTCACGCTTACCTTTTCACCTAAACCTCTAACATTCCAAGGCATAATCTTCATTTAGAAATTGGTACATGCTCATTGTTAAGCGATTTAATAATATTGATATCAACAAAAGAAATACTAATACCAAACTTATTAGTAGCAGATAAAAGAGCATACAGATTAATATAGTTAAGAAGACACGGTACAAGTACGATACCTTCCAATCGGGGGTTACTATTACAAGAGAGAAATCTTCCACTCCTTATAACTGATAAGGTCAGAGCGATCACAACCAGTGGAGCAGGTGGATGCGAAGCATATAGTTAGATCTCCAAATTATTGATTATGTGTGGGTTATCTTGAGATTATGAATCTTTGATGGAGCCTAGGCCAGGCGTCCTCTGCTAATGCAAATGCATGTCATGTTCAAGGCGTCTCTGTTTGACATCTGGGTAAAGGGGAGGTTAATCTTCCTCTTAGTCCACTATGGGACACCAAAAGATGGTCCAAGTAGGGTATGATGCTGCCATTCTTTGTCTTTAGAGTCTGATAGAATTACTACCGCCTTTCCTTGGGTGATCTTTGTAGAATATGCTACTATATGATTTTTGTTTGATGATAATAAACATATATATATATATATATATATATATATATATTTAAATGTATTTGTTGTTGTACTATTTTATTTTTCACATAATTAAATAAATATTTGTTGAATAAAATAAATAACTCAGAATTCCTATTTAAACAAATATTTTATTACAAATTCAAATAGTACAAATTTGAGCTCTCACTACATTTACACATTTTTCATTTCCAATACAATTTCAATCACAACACAATTTTCACTTTACAACGTTCACCTCACTACATATCACTCATTCACTCGTATTTCATCTTTAACTTTGTTTCCAGCTTGTATCCAGCATTTGGATTATCTGCAAAAATAAACACTGACGTAGTAAAATTGAAAAAAGAATATTTTTGCAGTGAATAGTGAAGTGTGTGTTTTGAAAATGTTATTTGCCTCAGTTATTTGGGTTGTTCGTCATCATTTTTTTGAATTCATCATACACGAACAACTTGTGACATGCACAACGTATCACTGTACATGCCACAAGGCCGTGCATAGCGATATACACTTGCTTGTTAAAACCGCAAGGACAGGTGAGCACAAGGTCAAACCCAAGCATAAGTTGGATTCCAACTCAGGTGCAATACTAAAACAAAAATAGAATGGTCAAGTACGAGTTTCAATGAACAAGTTATCTTCAACATGTACACACATGAGAACAAACTTACATGTGAATCCATGAATACACAATGTAGACTTCAATAAACACAAACACTCACAACAAAGTTTCATGTTGAAAACAATGCACATCACAACTAGGACCAGTTCCACATATGAAACAAGATACACATGTATGCATATATATGCATATATACATACAATGTCAGCCTCAAATTCACAACATATAACATGAAGTACCAGACCTCAACTGACCAGAACAAAGCACTATGCAATGCACACTGGAGTATGCAAGCATTTGGGAATGAAATGCAACATGAAGAACAACCAAGTCAACAACACAACCAGAGGATTGCAACCAAGACTAGACCAGAGGCACACAATGGCACAAGACGGTGAACGATGAAATGCAACTGCAAATTCATATACAACAAGTACACAAGAACAGAGACACAACAGTGGTAACTTCAAGAACCAACAAAACATCAAAAGTGCAGATTGTTCTGATATAGTGAACACTTGTGGGAGTGAAAATGAGTTATGGTCAGATTGTAGTAGAGTGTGACAGCGAAGCAGTATAACATGAATGAAATAACTCGAAGCATGAGTACTTGAAGTTCAAAGCAACCAAACATGTACAAGACCGCAGACTCCATGATGCAACAACCCAGATGCTAAGAGGAACCAGCGAACATACATGAACATACATGGACAAGGGAAGCAACCGGACTACAATGCAACATAACCAGTGCACAAATCAAAGGCAAGTTTAACTCGAAGCATGTACAAAGCAGACCAGTCAACATCCACATGAAATCAAACATGCTCACATGAATAAGTGAAATGCAAAGAACATGTACAACATGACAACAGGTACTACACAAATGCAAGACTACACAAATGCAAGACTACACAAAGCTCAAAGCAAATGCAAGCTCCATTACTCCCGGTTAGCATTCACCTCACAACAATTAATATAAGAGCATCAACACACTGCAACAAGATTTTAAATACAAGGAACCATACATAGTACATAAACACATGTATACATATATGCATATATATACACACATATTTTTTCAGAGAATCAGACTGCACATGTACAAATTTCTCATGCAACAAGAGTTAATTGCAACTGGAGTCAGTCTATAACAAGACCATTCAAACTCGAGGCAAGAATAAGACAATATGAATGCAAATGTAATACAAAGCTACTGGAACGAGATATGTACAATGCTACCAGAAAATGACACACATATATGTACAACAAACATCAAAAAATGACAATGAAGTAGCAGTTCGATGAAAGTCAAGAAATGATCAAGCCATGGGTCATACATTTTCAATCAGAGGTCATATAAGCAACAAATTGAACAAGTCAGTGGCAGTAATGAACAGAACCAACTCAAAATGTTCAAGCAACAATCAAATGGCCGAAGTCATAGGAGAAAAGAACGAAACCGACTCAGAGAAAATCAAACAACGTCAAGTAATGAACAAGTCAATTTCATCACATCATTCGATCAAAAATCAATGGCAGAGCAAATCACGTGAAGAATTCAAACAGAAATATACGAACGAGAATTTAGGGTTTTAATCCCTATAAATTACACATTAACATCATCGGCAAAAAGCATTAGAGTTCGAAACAAAAAATCCAGAGCATACTTAGAACAAAAACCAAAAACTCCAATCAAGTTCAAAATTGATTCGAGTTCAAGAAAAATACCGAAGCAATAAATTACGAAACTCGAATTAAGTCGAGCATAATCAAAAATTGAGAAAGGGGCAAAAATCACATACCAATCTAATACCATTCGAGCTTGACAGTTGGAGTGACCGTGAATTAATTAAAGCCAGAAAATCGATTGACGAAGCAACTCGAAGCAAAAACACAGTTCAATCGATCTATAGGAATCGGCAGCTTCAAGTTTTCACGAAGACCTAGCTCTTGAAGAGGAACGAAGAAATAAAAGGGAGCGGCCACAAAAATTAAAGAAAAGAGGAAGTCTTCTTTTTACAAATTAGGGCGGTCTCATTTTAAATTGTGTTGGGCTTTAATTTTAAAAATAGGGTTTTGTTTTTCTATTTTTTATTTTTTAAAACTGTATAATTTTCTAGTCGTGTGACTAGGGACAAACTACGGGGCATAGTTAGAGAATTCGCAACTCAGTGGCTGAGTTATGGCATGGTTTTGAGCGTAGAGTTGGATTAGTCATTAGCGAGTGTCGCAAGTTTACGTGTGTAAGCGTCTAACTACTTACTTTCTAGTAGAAACCTTGGGGGCATCACGTAGGCAGGGTTTTGCCGAAGCTGGGTAAATCTATGTGTGATCTTTATTGCATTATTTTCTGCTGTTGTTTTTATTTCTGCATTAATTTTTATGATTATTAGTATCACCCTATTCACCCCCCTCTAGGATGAAAACGATCCTACAATCTTCTCCCTTTTGGCTTGAGTGGAAGTTACATCTTCCATGGAATTCGCGATGAAACTTAATGGATGGGTGGAAACAATGATCCAGGATTGGAATCCTACTTTTTTAAAGAGGTAGGTAGGTTTCTCATGCCAGTATAGTATGGTGCAGTTGTCACCTAGAAGTAGGTCGATCGATTGAAGTAGTAGGTGGCGGTGGCGCTAGAGCTCCAAGTGTATCTTGAAAATTGCATCCTTCCATCTGAAGACCAGATTTCCTAGTAGCTGGTTTTCTATATCAAGTTTAATTTTGAAAAAAGAGTAGCGGTAGCCTGCGAAAACCTAATCATAGTGGTCAAGATACATAAATTTTCAAAGTGAGTGAGGGTGTTGCCTAGGAAGGCCTCAAATGTGGATCCATGCTAGTTCGAAAAGAGTGTGAATGTACCCGCCTCAATGAATCTTCTACTTGAAGCCACTATAGTTCCATTTTCCTTGTAGAAAAATCCCTTCTTCGCAGCTATTTCAAGGAGGGACCGGTTTAGGAAGATGACGTAAAAAGCTCACTCGTTGTAAATACTGATCTTCTATAAAGTTGAGCCAATATGGACTCAGAGGCAACGTCGGAGGTCTTTGTTTATCCGTAATCCATTGATTACCAAGAAAATGACAAGAAGTTAAGCAACTTGAAGTTTGGAGGTTTTTGCTTACACGAGATTGTTCATTTTTGGGGAATTTTCATTCTGTGGAAGATGGAAGGCCAAGGGATTTTAGGGGATGGGATACATTATGGCTTTGAGTTAATGCGTGCAAATGGAGTAAGGGCGTCATTGTCTTCAAATAGTTCATGTGAAATGCACGTGTATGTTGGTTGACTTGTCTCGTCTATCGCTTTGTATTTAATCCAACTTCTTGCATAATGACCATAATACCCACATTTGTAACATAATCTTGCATTGTCGTAATACCCTGAATGGTCTATATTATAAATGAAATATTAACAATAATATAGTGTATAATAATCGAATTTAAATTGAAAATAAAATTTATATAAAATAAGGAGGGGCAAAATGGTCATTTTTCCAACTTTGGAATTTGGCAATGAAACTAGCATCATTACGACCGTCTCATTTTTTTGATTCATCGTGTATTTGTTTACCCCATTCAGAGTCCGTATGAAGGAGTTATGGAAGATTATGTTTCAAGTTGGACATGCACCAAAGTTCGATTTTGAATTTAATGTTGACCATTGTTTTCCCTCCATTAACATAAACCAGCATGCATAACTATTTTCCTATTTTAGAAACAGATACCGCTCATTCCTTTCCCCTTCTTCCTCTTTCTTACTAAAAGTTCAAATCATCATATCTCACTCGAATCACAATGGATTCACATGAAATTAGCGGCATTGCGAAACTTACGGAGAATACTGCATATTTATGCTAATTTGAAGGCGATTTTCTAAAGCTGGGTGGTGCATCAATCTAGATAGTAAAGGCATTGGTAATGGAGAGTGATTCGATGAGTGGTTTTTGCTTTTTTCTCGATATAATGCAACTATAATCCTATAAATATGGTTTGTGGTATAAAATAGAGTGGATTAATGATTTAAATTCAATAAAATTTGGAATTAACATAGGATTTGGAAGGGTTTTGATAAAAATAGCAGACTAAGAACTAATTCTCCCCTTTTCCTTGAATTTAATGAATATACAATGGAAATGGATGAATCTAAGTGTAAAATCACCGTAGAAACGCAAGGCAAGAGGCTGGGGACGTTCTCAAGCGACTGAACGTGGAACAAGGGCGATTGGAGGAAAAACTATATAGAGAATCGATTAGAATTACGGTTAGATTTAAAAATCCGACTACGATCGGTGGACCGGTCTAGGAAACGGTGCACCGGTGGCTGTGTTTTGGGCATAGGTTGGACCTGGACTCAAACAGACCAATATATATAAACATTTATCAATTTGGTCATGATTCTTTTGTTTTCTCAAGGCGTTTAGAGGTTAATGATGAGGCGGTTGTCGACTTTACAAATCAAGGTGAATTATATTAATGTTGATAATTTTTTTGAGTTGGATTTGTATGTTATTCATGATATTGAAATGTTCGACGTTGAGGTGAACATGTACAAGCCTGTGGCGCAAGTAGGTGACCAAGGATACGAGCCCATGACACTAGCAAGTGATCCGGGTATCACGTTGATCCTTGTAGTGCTTCGGCGGACTAGCATGAAGGATGGATAGCAAGTGATCCTTGTGCAAGGGGCAAGTCCTGGACTTAAGTCCAATTTCTATACGAGGTATGAACAATAGGCGACCTTGTAGCACAGAGGCGAGTCAAAGGAAGTGAGTCCTACATGCGATTGATGTGATGGTGGACAACAATGACCCTGTAGCGCATGAGGTGAGTGCAGGGAAGTGAGTCCACATGGATACTCAAAGTAACCAGGGATTGAGTAATATGAATATTTATCTAAGTTATAACTTATGTGAAAAAAATGATGAATAGTAAAGTGCACCAGATATTTTTATATTGTTTCGAACTTCCCATTCTACGTCCAGTTCCAGACTCCTTCTGGATTTAAAAAAACACCCACTTAACCCATAGAAATAGGTATTACAATCTCTTCAGCTACCGAACAGGACTACGTGCCTGAAGATATCAATAGGACTTCGACTACAAAAGTGCAGATAAGTTTGCAACTTCATGTGCTCTAGTATATCATGAATGAGTCGATAAGTAAAACTTTCATATAATCTTCTTCTTAGAGGTATGAAGTGTATCTGTGAAGAATTAGAAGTGATTTGATCACAAAAGAAGTATACTTGAACATGCAAGTGATCCAATTGAAAGCAATGTAAATCTTTTGAATGCTTAGATAATTGAAGACAAAATATAGAAATTAGAGAGAACAAAATTATCCTAAATTCAAGAATTATGATTGCTTTATATAGAGAATGATAGATGTAACTATTTGTTAAGTGTACTGACTTATTGAAGAGTTGCAACTATTATTGATGGGAAGTGACTCTTCATAGAGAAGAAGATGCCTTAAGAAATTTAATAAAAAAATCAGTTACCCGACTATTAGTCGACTGAAATAACAGGGGCAGCCGACTGATTTACAGTAAAAATTGTCTCGAAAGAAAACAGTACAAAAAACATCTATTTTAGTCGATTGAAAAACTAGTTTTAGTCGGTTGAAATTGTTTTAAGAAATAGTGTACAGAAGTATATTAGTCGACTGGCTCTAACCTATCAGTCGACTGATCTATGCTATTTTGATTTTTTAAAACTTTAAATAACTTTTAATTGTGTGTATGTGCTTGTATACCACTTTGAATAGATTTTAACATGTATATACTCTAGACTAGTGACTATATGACTGATATTACAATTTTGTGCCATTATCATCTTGTCTTCGTCATGTAGATCTCTTTAGATGGTTGAATTCATTTGCTGCAAAAGTCGATAATATACACAATACATTCTTATGTAGTTGTCACTATCAAAACATCAAATTATGAGGTTCTAATATTCTCTCCATTTTTTATGATCATAACTATACAAGTTAAAATTTAAAATTAATAAAACAATAGATAGTTCTCCTCTTAAGTTTATACTCCCCCCATCGATATGGCAGTATAGTTTTCTCCCCCTTTGTCATGGACAAAAAAGCAATAGATATCAATAGGAGCAATATGAATATTTATAAGAGTAGCACTCTCTTGATAACATATTTTGCTCATGAATATACATAAACACTTGTTTGAACACATCGTACAATAGCAAAACATAAAATATCATACTCACATAGAAAATTTGAACATCACATTTGCACAAAAAAGAGTTTTAAACATCACAATTTTTAACATTTTCTTTGCCACAAACACAAACAAATATAGTCACAAACAGTAGGCTAACAAGGTCACAAAACACAAGACAACCTAGGTCACAAATACTAGAAAAACAAAGTCACAAATAGTAGACAACCAAAGTCACAAACAACAAATAAGTTTTTAGAAGGGGCATTTCACCAGAAGGACAAACTTTGCAGTCCAATTAGTTTCTAGGACACCCATTCAAAGAAATTACTTTCAAGGCCAAAGTCAGCAGAATAATTACTTTCAAGGACAAAGTCAGCAGTCCAATTACTTTCAAGGACATAATTTCATAGGCTTTTAGGCCCTAGAAACTAATTATTTTGCGTTTTGTCCTTGAAAGTAATTATTTCAATTGTGTGTCCTAGAAACTAATTACACTTGCTAAAGAAGCCCTTGTGGCTAATTTCCACTTTTTAGAAATTATAACATAAAACCTGACACATTGATCACTAATAAGTTGATAATAAAACTGAAATTAAACATACTTAAGTAAACTTACCAACCTTCAAATCTCCCCATTTTGACTTACACTTCCTCCTCATCTTCCTCCAATGTTGTCCACCTAAAATCAGCCGATGTTGTTGGAATATTTTATTGTGTAGGAGGAGGAGACGTATGAGCTGTTGATGTTGAACATGACATTTTTTCCAAATTTTTCCTAAAAACCTTTGATTTTATCAAGCTTGCTATCCATATGAACCACGATGCTTTCAACATGACTTAAGCGACGTTTTAGCTTGCTTTGGTTTCGAGATAAAGTCACAAAATATTACCATACATTTGAGTCCATTGGTAATTCTTCTATGGCATCGTCATCACTTTCTTTAACTTGTTGTTCTTGAGAAGAAGAGGCTCTTGGTTCGAGTGGTTCAGGATTTTCGGCGGCTTTGTTTAATTGCCATTGTTCAAATGAGATGATGTTATGGTGTTCGACTCTTAGTGGAATTGACATGAGACTTAAAAATTTGGAGTAGAGAAAACCAACAGTGGTATATTCAATATCGTGAATATTGACTTGAAAATTCATTAAGATCCTCATTATGTACTCACTATAATGAATTGTCTTGGCATGTCGTCGATAAAATGACCCAATTTCATCCATAATTATCTTTACCAATTTACAATCCTCCCTCCCTATAAGGCGTAGAGACATTGATAGTTATTTATAGATCATCTCATAACTACAGGTTCCAAGTAGTAATGAGTGCGTGAGAACCCAATGCATTATGCTAGCTTTGGGACAAAATACTTGGCTTTTAAGGTAACAAGGTCATCGATAAGAAATTGATGACTAGTTGCATCACGTTCTAGCATGTTAACCTCAGTGTCATTCAATTATTCACCATCCGAAGAATAATGTAAAATCATTCCTATTCTTTGGATGGGTAAAACAATTTTAAATCCTCAAAACATACTCCAAATGATATCTTCACCGTTTTGAGGTCTATAGAAATCAAGATTAAGATTAGCATAAAAAATCTTTACCGAAAGAGGGTAGATTTTGAGATTGTTTGCATCATAGCTAATGAGGAAGTCAATTCCATTTGCCTTCGCAAAATGTCTTATAGCGTAGCCGTCAAAATATTGGAATTTGATGAAGGAGCCTTCAAATACTCTCAACTTCTTCATCCTATTGAAAATTTGGACAGCGGTATCGTTGTATAGCCAACTGTGGATTTGAGCTTCTACAGGTTCGGTGACTAAAGTGGATCCTTTATCTTTTAGTTTCTTTGGTGCCATCGGTGAAATTTTGGAATAAATTTTGGAGTTTGATTTGGAGATGAAGAAGTGTTAATGAAGACTGGTCAAGGTACTGTATAGGAGTAAAAAGGTGTAATTGGTGTGAAGGAGTAGGTGCCTTAAAAGGTGTGTTAGTTTGACCGGTCTTTGTTCTTTTGAAAAAAATAGAATTTATCAAACAAGTCGACTGAAATAAGGATTTAGTCGACTGATTTACAAGGATTTTTTTCCTAAAAATTTTAGGGCATTCAGTTGACTGAATATAAAGGTTACTCAATTGTTATACATGAGTAAATTTTTTTTAAAATAGTATCAGTCGACTGAGTGCCTTGGTTCAGTAAACCGAGTTAGAGGGAAGTCTTTCCAAAAGTTTTTAGTGTATTTTTGTGGATATTCAGTCGACTGAAATAAGGGGTCAGTCGACTGATGTATGTGGAAGCATTAAAAAAATAAGAACCAGAAGTGTTAGTCGACTAAGACCTAGATTCATTCGACTGGAACTGATAATTTTGTTTTTCCTGAATTTTGAGTTTAAAATTATATACGGTACAGTTTTTGTAAGTTTCCTTGAGTCGGCAGACTAACTTTGTGATTTGTCTACCTCCTTAAGGTGGTTGTTTGTAGACGTATTCGTTTATAGTTTGAACCATAATAAGTTTATTAAACTATTTAATTATTTATTACAAATATATATATAAACACACACGCACACTTATACAAATGTATATGAAAATTTCTACTTATTTTTCCTCCGGTGAATCAGACTCCTTGTGGGAAGGCGATCCTAAGAATTTGGCACATTTACCTTCAGTGGCGGGTTTGGTGACCACTTATTTACACGAACTAGTTCTTTCGATAGGGGATAGTCGCCAAAATTCTTTATTTGTTACAAAGATTTTTATATTTAGTTATATATATGGTACATCAAAGTGAAATATGATAGGGTGATGACAAATTATTTGTTCTTCGATGGTTCATATTCTTCTTTCGACGGCCCTGGTTCCCATGAGTTTCTTGGTTTGGAGTCATAAATTTTTAATGGTGATTCTATTAATAGAGGAGAGTTTTTACATATATTTATTGATGATCGTCCATACAATGCCAGAATAAATCTTTCAAAAAAATTAAGATGCACTCCTTGTCAACGCTGTTCCCAGTACATTTGTTTCTGAAGTCCCATCATTTCTTGTTGATAGTGATGTAATTCATTAATGCGTTGGACATTTGACAGTGATACAACATTAAAGTTAATTGAATTCTTTATCTTCTTCCCTTTTGGAGAAAAACTGGCATGGTAGGTTGGTGATGGAATAATCATTAGTGAAGATGAACTACTAGAAGAAGGAATTGTTTTTTACAAAGATGAATATGAGCTTTTTGAAGAAAGTATGCTAAAATCGATTGATGAATAGGATGATTCGTGGTCAGAGGCCATTTTTTGAATAGATTGAAGGCTTTTAAAGAGTTTTACTATTAAATATTTCTTTTGTGAATTGAAATATAGATTGGTCGATTTATATAATAATATTGAGAGTATTTGTAGTGTTGAGAATATATGGTTATTATTAGTTTTATCATAAACTTACTCTTAACTATTTTTGGAAATTTTGGTTTTATGATAGGCAGAATTCTTACCATTAAAATTTTTGAAAATTGTTTTCTAATTTTTAGTTTTAGATAAATTGACTATTGTCAACAATAACTTGATATAATTATTATGAATTAATTTTGACGGTTTCAGAATATACAATCTTAGCGAATCTCCTATAAGGAAATAATTCTCAGTTCTCCTCGTATTTTTTTAAAACTATTTTCATTTAATAGTCAGTAAAAATGTTTGAAATTTGGTTTTCGGAAGTTACAAAATCAAGTGATATTACTTCCTTTTCTATATAGTCTCATAACAAATGATGATGTGTCAATGTGTTTCGTTCGTGAATGGTTTATTGGATTTTTTGAAAGATTTATAGCACCCGTATTATGACAATAAATTGATGATTTATGTAAGTAGATACCACAATCTCTTAGTTTCTATTTCATGTATATGACTTGTGCACATGCCAAAGCAGCAGAAATGTATTCTGCTTCACCCATCGATAGTGAAACACAATTTTGTTTCGTACTAACCATGATACTAGAGACTGTCAGATAAAGTGACATGTATTGCTCATACTCTTTCTGTCCATCTGACATCCTTCTAAGTCAGCATTGCTGTAAGATACTAGCTCAAAAGGACATTCTTTTGGATAAAAGAGTTTGTAGTCTCTAGTATTGTTTAAGTAACACAAAATTCATTTCACGACATGCAAATGTGATTCTTTAGGATTTGCCTAAAACTATGCACACAAGCAGACACTCATCATAATATCGGAATGACTAGCGGTTAAATACAGTAAAGAGCCGATCATACTTCTATAGTGTTTTCGATCCATGCTCTTTCCGTTTTCATCTTTATCAAGATGAACCGTAGTGCTCATGGGTGTCGATTTACTTGATGTGTTTTCCATTCTGAGTCATTTTGTTAAATTATTATAATATTTTTCTTGATTAATAAAAATTTCATTACTTAGTTGTTTTATTTGTAGATCGAGAAAGTATGAGAGTTCTCCCATATGAGACATTTCGAACTCACTTTTCATTATATTTGAAAACTCAATACATAAGTTTTTGTTTGTAGAACCGAAATTGATATCGTCTATATAAACTTGTATAATTAATATATCTTTCGTATCTCATTTAATAAATAGAGTATGATCAACTTTTACAATCTCAAATCCAGAAGCTATAAGATAGCTTTTCAGTCGTTCGTACCAAGAATGAGGAGCTTGTTTCAAACCATAAAGTGCTTTATTAATTTTGTAGACATGATCCGAGAATTTTCATGTGAAAACAATGGTGGTTGTTCTACAAAAATATTTTCTTTAATAAAACCATTTAAGAATGCACTTTTAACATCCATTTGATAAAGTTTAAAGTTATGGTGATAGGAAAACGCTAGTAAGATACGTATTGCTTCTAATTTGGTGACATGAGCAAATGTTTCTTCAAAGTCTATTCCTCCTTCCTAATTATATCCTTGTGCTACTAAGCTAGCTTTATTTCGAGTTATATTACTATTTTCATTGGTTTTATTTTTATAGACCCATTTTATACCAATGACTGTTTAATCATTTGGTCTTCGAACCAATTCCCAAACGCCATTTCGTTCAAATTAATTTAGCTCTTCCTGCACAACTAAAATTCAGTAATCATCGGTTAAAGCTTCTTTAGGATTCTTAGGTTCTATGTTAGAAATAAAAGCTATGTTTCCCATTTTATTTATGTGATGTTTAGTTTTAACATTAATATTGACTTCACCAATTATATTTCTGATTGGATGACCTTTTAAAATTTGTGGAGGAGTTTTAAATTCATTTTCTATTGGATTTTGTGTAATTTCTTGTTCTTCATTTTAAATTATAGTAATTTGAGGTGGATTTTCAACAATTGGTTGTTCGGTAGTTTCTTCTTCATTATCTTTATTATTTTTGAAATTTTCGTCAAATGATACGTGTAAAGTTTCCTCCATAGTATTTGACCGTTTAATTAAAACTCTACACACCTTAATTCTTCCGAATATCCAATGAATATGCCATTATTGGATTTTGGATCGAATTTTCCTAATTGATCTTTTGTATTTAATTTATAACATTTTGATCCAAAAATTCTTGGACAATCTAGATTAGGTTTTCTACCGTTAAAAAGCTCGTATGGAATATGTCTAATTAAGGGTCGAATAGTGACACGATTTAAGACGTAACATGCAGTAGACACAGCTTCTGGCCAGAAATGTTTTGGTAGTTGGCTACCACTAAGTAGAGTCCTAGAACATTCCTGTAATGTTTGATTCTTTCTTTCTATAACTCTATTTTGTTGTAGAGTTCTAGGGAATGAAAAATTGCAACTAAACCCTTTTGTTACAAAAATTATCGAATAATTCGTTTTCAAATTCGCCACCATGATCACTTCTAATATTTATAATTTTCAAACCTTTTAAATTTTGAATTCTTTTTGCAAAATTTTAAAATGTTTCAAAAGTATCACTTTTGTTTTAAAAAAATAGTGTCCATGTATATTCAAAGAAATCATCCATGATTACAAATATATACTTGTTATGGTTTATAGATTTAACTTGAGTGGGACCGAATAGATGAAGTAGTTCGAGAGGTTGTATCGTAGAAATGATTTTCTTAGATTCAAACGATGTTTTAGTTAATTTTCCTAATTGGAATGCATCACAAGTATTATTAACTTTATAACTCATCTTTGGTAAGCCTTTTACTAAATTATTTTTAGACAATTTGCTAATAGCTTTAAAATTTATGTGATAGAATCTTTTGTGCCATAGACAAGGATCATTATCTTTGGCTATTAAACATATGTCTATGTTGTGCTTAATTTTCATATTTAAAACATAAATATTTCTTTCTCTATATCCTTCGAAAACTAGATTTTTATTTTGATCGAAAATGATACATTTATCTTTTTCAAAAGAGAAACTAAAACTATTTTTAGAAATTCTGGCATATGATAATGCTACTAATGTTGAAAAACAATTTGTGTGTTGATGATAACAACCATATGACAATGCTACTAATGTGTTTGTTGAGTGATTTCAGTTCAAGTTGCCATACAATGAATGATAAAGTTTATTTAACGTTAGTACGAGCTACAATGAAGGAAGACTACAAAGAAATAAATAAAAGTTTGCCATGATGCGAATTAAACATGGATGATTCAACTCAAACAACAAACTTTTCCCACTATACCACAATGACTATGATACTTAATGTGTTAACGGTGTTATATATGGGTTAAAGGAAAAAAATTTCATATGGCACCAGAACAAGGTTTCAAACTCGGGTACACAACGCAAAGCATTCTAATAACCAACCATAGTACGAATCCTTTCATTAGATATTAGGTCAGCAGTTTTATATCATTGGGGAGAGAATGGGTAAACAAATTTCTTCAAAAAAATCAAGGCAGGATTTGAACTACGGTACCCAAGAAGGGCAAGTCGCCATACAATGAATGATAAAGTTTATTTAACGTTAGTACGAGCTACAATGAAGGAAGACTACAAAGAAATAAATAAAAGTTTGCCATGATGCGAATTAAACATGGATGATTCAACTCAAACAACAAACTTTTCCCACTATACCACAATGACTATGATACTTAATGTGTTAACGGTGTTATATATGGGTTAAAGAAAAAAATATTCATATGGCACCAGAACAAGGTTTCAAACTCGGGTACACAATGCAAAGCATTCTAATAACCAACCATAGTACGAATCCTTTCATTAGATATTAGGTCAGCAGTTTTATATCATTGGAGAGAGAATGGATAAACAAATTGCTTCAAAAAAATCAAGGCGGGATTCGAACCGCGGTACCCAAGAAGGGACATAAGCTGCTTACCACCTGAACTACAACTACATTTGTGTGAATTTTGGTTTATAGTTTCATACTATGGGCTGAATATCAGAAACATAAATCATTCAAAAAGGCGGAAGTGATACTCAAACCCAGGCACTTAAGCACCGACGTGCACATGCTTACCACTTTGCCAAAGAGTATTTTGAATTAGTGTTGCTATCATTTTTTATAAGAAAGCAAAGGAAATAAAGAATTGAAAATAAAAATGTGGATGTTAGGATTCAAACCCGGGCGATTGAAGAGCTAACCTGCATCACAACTAATGTGCCACACATTTCTCTGCTTTAAAGGCCACGAACAAATTTATACTACTGTTATAGAATGAAGAGTTTAAGTGACCGTTCGAGCATTTTTTTGAAGTGGCGTGAACTTTTAACGAATGTACCTTTTCCAGTGCGAATTTCTGAAGGGTTGCACCTATTTATTGGTTTCCTAACACTCTTATACAAACCCCATACCATTCCAAAAGCAATCACAAAATCCTATGCTCATAAATCATTCTTGTATTGCTTCCTAAATTCCTAAACTCAATATTCATTAGAAAACCATCATTCTGCATCATTTTCAAATGTTATGGAAGTTGTACTCCAGTGTGACTAATCAGTATATTGAAGACACAATATATAGTAAGTTATTTCTTTGTAAAAGAAAATATTGAAGTTCTGTTACGGAGTCCTCAGGCAGTCAGTGTTGAACTCCTGTTCTGTTGTTTAGGCGGAGTCTATAAACTTGTTCCTCTGGGTGAAGTTAGGGTGTTGATAGTGAAATTCCTAAGAGGTGCTTAGGGACTGGACATAGGACGGGAGGACTGAACCAGTATAAAATTGACCGTGTGATCTACTATTTTATTTCTGTTGCAATTATATTATTTACCACAGTTGGCCATCTTCAATCCTATGCATAGTGACTAACAATTGGTATCAGAGCTTGAAATTCTATCGATCGTCACAACATTATACAATAATGGTCTGAAAAAGATCCGATCAAAATATAACAAGAAAAATGCCTGGTACTATCAGAGCCTCGACAAATGAGGACTGTAATAAAGTACTTTCTGATTTATAAATTTTAGTATAAGATAATAATGAATTATTTAGTATAAGCAATAAGATCTTAAATCTTAATTTTATTAGAAAAGATTAAATATGTCGAACTTAAAAATGAGAAATTGAAAAATGAAAAATTAGATGTAGAAAATCAACATGGTGTTTTGAAAAATAATTTTACGACTTCTAAAGATTTTTTAGATGAACAAAACACTATTTTTGAAAAAGAAAAGGAAAAATTTTCAAAAGAAATTTTAGATCTGAAAAGGCAAAATGATTTATTACGATCTTCTTTAGATAATTCAGGATCGAGAATTTTTATTCTTGAAAATGAGAATTGTACGTTAAAAAATGGGAATTTTAAATTAAATAAAAAAAATTATATTGTGAAAAATAGCAATATTTCTTTTAAAAATAATAATTGTGACTTTAAAGCTAAATTTGAAACTTTTAAAAATGAATTCACAAAATTAATAAAGGTCAAAATAATTTAAATATGATTTTATATAGTTCTAGACCTTTACATGATAAAAGTGGTTTGGGATATAATAAAACTAATTGTAGAGATAGTACTAGATGCACTTTCATGTATAGTAAAAATGTTAATACTAGTACTAGATTTCGAGTAAAATCTAAATCCAATTTTTATAGAAATTCGAGTACTTCTGTGACTAATAATGTTTATAATGTCTCTAGAAGTACAAAATCATTGACGAGAAATATGAATAAAAATTATCTAAATATTTGGGTTCCCGTCAATTGAAAAAACAAGAAAAATACATTGATGATTATTTTTATACAATAATTAATAATGAAAATTTTATTATCAAAGGTTCCACCAAACCCTCTTGGGTATGTGTTAGCACCAAAATTGGTCACTAACACCCTTGAGAAAGATTATGTAGAGAGATTAATGAAGAAAGTAAATTAAAACAGAGGAATGTAAGCAAAATTAACTGCAAAAACAAGAACATCGGATTTATAGTGGTTCGGTGTAATTGGCTACGTCCACTTTGAGTTTTAATCTGTATTGCTCTCACAAATAATTGAATACGGATACAATCCATACCCCAATGACTTGAATACAAGTTCTAACTGAAAAGAATAAGTCTTGAAAGTAGCAGAGTCTCCCCAGTGTTCTAAAAAAAAGGTCCTCTTTCAGTATGCCCCTGCCTCTCTATTTATAGACGAAGGTAGGCTGGACTTCCTACGCGGGCCCAGGAACAAGGTACTTCGACCCATAGCAGATGACTTCTGATCACCGAGCCAGTCATGCCGAACGAGAAATTTCGATCGAGAGATGCCAAGCGACGACCCCTTAACTAAAGGTTAAGTGTTGAACCTCCCTTCAAAGTTGAACGTCATTCAGGCTGAACTGAAATGCCTAGGCCGAACCACACATCTATGTCGAGCGAGGCATGTATGCCGAGCGATGCGTTTATGCCGAACGAGGTCTCTATGCCGAGCGAGGCCTCTATGCCGAACGAGGCCTTTATGCCGAGCGAGGCACTTGCTCCGAGCGAGGCCTTTATGTCGAGCCTCTCATTATCGGGTCAAACAACCGGGTAACACTTGCCCCCCAAAGTGTGCCGTGTGAGGCAACACGACACGCTTTGAGCCAATATCCAATTCCTGCTACTAGGAGTTGAATGTGCTCAATGAAGGTCGGAGCACTGCAGCCCTGAGGCTATTCCTTCCTTTCCTTTCTTCTACACATAAACAATGAGCCGTTCGGCATGTGGATGCCGAACCACTTGTTCGGCAAGACTTGTGCCGCTCGGCGTGACTGCTTACCGGACCATCGAGGCATCTTGATCGGTTCCACTGATTGATGCCTGTTCACCTCCCCTCTTTCCTATATAAGCCAGTACTTCTCCTTTTTTTTCTCTTTACTTCTACTTCCATTCCATAGGGTTTTCTAACTTGCCTTCTTCCAAACTCCCGCTAACACCTCAACCTTCCTCTTTCTTCCTGAGTCCAGCTCGTTTTCTACACAACCTCTCCCAATAACGAACCTGACCGGATTTCAATTCCAAATAGAGCATTTCCCTAAGCTTCGACCCATTCTTTTAGGTATGAACCCTTCACTTGATCGACTCTCCCAATTAGGGGTTTTGTGGAAGATTTAAATTCACGACTTTCTTTCAAACTACGGACGGTAGAAGTCGTCTAGGTGAGGAGGGTGAATCTGAGGTTTAAACATGCCTTAGGGTTAGATAGAGAGGAGGAAGGAAGAGGATACCAGAGGCTTTTAGGACGTAGGTTCCTGTTGGGTTGCCGAGTGAGGGAAGAGGAAGTGTGGTTGGCTTGGTAGGAATTAGCGAGATTAGGAGGTGTTGGTTGAGCGTGGTGTACAAGTGGGAGTGACGTTCGGCGAGCCACTTGGAAGGCTGTTTAGGTTACTCGAAGAAGTGAGTTGGAGGAGAACGTTTGGCTGTGGCTCGGTATCATCTTGTATGAAGGAGAGTGTAGGATGGAAGTGTGAGTCTGGTTCGGTGTGCCGAGCGGATGCGGCTCGGTATGACTCCCGCATGCCGAACGGCGAAGAGGGAGTGTAGGAGAGAAGTGTGATGGAGTTGAGCGAGTTGGTTGGCATGTGTTGTGTTCAAATTGAGATAATTTTGATTGTCGTAGCCGATTTCAAGGCTCAATGCCGAGCGACACTCAAAAGATACGACTAAACCCCCATTCCTAACCATATGACAACAAACAAGTACAAGAACTTAAAAACAAGCATATCCAACTAATTCGGACTGATAACTTCCCAGTTTCAACAACTATAATCCTGAGTTTAACTCGATTAACACAAATAATAGCCTTCAACATGCAGTGCCAATGCCGAGTTCAAAATTGAAACCACCATACGACAGGTTATCAGAGACGGTCAGCGATGACGGTCTTCGAAGATGACAGTTCAAAGCTTAACTTTATTTTATCAGCTTCATGATTTTTAGTTCTTTAACACTTATACTCGAACGATTGCACTAGTTCACGCACCACACAGGAGGAGTATTTTTGTCGTTATGTCTAATATTGATTGTTTTTCAAGTATAGTTCGAACAGGTGTTTAATCAAATCCAACACTTATTAGAGATGTCTAGAAAGTCAAGTTCTGCCACAGTCTCAAACAAACCCGAGCCAACTTCTCAACAGGAAGTGGTTGGAACTTCAAATCCATCGACAACTCCTGTACAAGATATTCCAAGTCCCACGATCGCATCTATTGACCTGGCTCCCGATGCCCTAGATGCAGCGATCTTTCTAGACAATCCGGTCGATTCTCAAGCTTCAAGAATTAATGAAAGCGCCCTTCACCGATTATGCTCGACACATGGAATTCCTTTTGATGATGTACTGGTCCCATCAGGGCAAGATCATCCCCACCTGCCCCCAGCCGGATATACTGCCTGCAAAAAAATTATGTGTTGGGTTGGTAGCGTGCCACCATTCAACTCCTTCCTCCGCGACGTGCTGCAATATATTAAGATCGCCCCAGCGCAATTACATCCCAACAGTCACGCGTTTTTATATGGCACGTGCATTCTCTTCATGAGCATTCTATTCAGGCTCCCCACTCCTGGCGATATCCACTACATTTATCGTTTCAAGAGGCGGTCCGACAGCCCATCCTTCGTATTCCTCGAGCCACATAGCAAGTGCCAAATCCTTACAGGGGCGTGGAGCAAATTCGCCCAATATAAGCAAGAGTGGTTTTACATGCGCTGCCCCCTGGTTTCGCGAAGAGATGGCTGGAAGGGAGTAAGTTCCTTTTCTAGATCAATAATCATACGAGTTAGGAAGTGCATTCTTTCTAAACCTTTTCTCGATTTTCTACAGGCATCAGCCCGTGTCCCGAAGGCTCCGGGTACTCTGAGGCAGTCGAAGCTATTCGAGCTGTCCCCGCGGGAGATAGGGACATCAAATCCATCATTTCCAATGAATCACTCTCGAAATTTGGGCTGCTGGCGGAAGGTCGCCGAATAAGTCTTCCTCACAGTGCCACTTCAACTGGACCTGCCTTGGATAAAGGCAAAAGGCAAGTTGGGCCTTCGGTGCCCTCGACAAGAGAGACTACCGATGTATCCGAGGAAGGTGAAATAAAGGAGGCTGAAGCCCCGGGTGAGGGTGTAAGTCCTGCTCTGAAACCAGCACTTGAAGCACATAGCATCGATGAACCACCTCCTCCCTCAAAAGGAAAAAAGAAACTAACTTACAAGTTGAGGAAGAAGGTAGTGGGCGGAACTTCGAAAGTGACAATTACTCCGATGGAGAAAGAGCCATCTCCACAACACTTAGAGAGTTCGTTGAAAGGCTTGTCTGACCTTACAATTCCCGATGATTTGCTCAACTACGGTTTCGACGACCCGGAAGCCATAAAACTTCATTCGCCGGCGAGAGGCAATGAAGGCGCTCAGGCCCATCACCAAGGAGAAAAAACTCTGATAAGTAGAGCTAAAGAAACTGGTCCATTGGGGGGAAACACTAGGACACACACGAACACTCGCACTTCACCTTGCTCTTAAACTTCAGCCGTCATGCCATTTTTGCTAACTTGTCATCACTTAACTTCTGCGCAGGTGATATGGGACGCTCACATGGATTCGACCGCCTTCGTGGCTCTTCCATTTTCCATCCTTCCGGCCTAGACTCTGGATATGGCAAACGCCGGGATAGAGATGACGACAGCGATAGAGATTATCGCTCTCGAGATTCATCTTCTCGAAGGAAAATTCACAGTCACTCATCGTACTCCAACAATCCCCCACCTCCACCGGAACAAGGCAAGGAGAAATCAGGTCAAAGGGGACCATAATCTGAAACTCCTCATGACCAGCACTCGGGTTCCTCAAGTACTAGGCAGTCTCGGGAGGGTCATAAGAAGTCCGTAGTTTCGACAAAGCAAACCTTCTCTACTCCTGCACCTGATCCGTCGATAGCGGAGAAACTTGTCGAGCTTAAAGCGACATTCCCAAAAATATGTTTTGACGGACTAAAATTTCTTCCAGCCATCCATCCTATTCCGGGGAATGTTAAACAGAGTGCTCTTGCTTGCACCAATGATGTTTATGTCCAACACGACACATTTGTTCACTTGGTAGAAAAAGTTTCTGAAGTTTCTATGGAACGCCAACATGAAATTGATCGTCTGAAGCTCGAGGCCATCCATGACAAAGACATCATTAGGGCCCAAGATAAAGAGCTTTCCACATATAAATCTCAACTTGAGGCTGCCCAGAAGAACGCTAAAGATACTGCAGAGGCAGTCAGTCGCCTGGAGGCCACACACAAAAAGGAGATCGATGAAGCTGTCCAACGTTGTGGCGCTTTAGATTTAGAGAAAGACTCCGTTCAAAAGGAGAGGGACGCGTTCGCTCAACGAGTCAAAGAGTTGGAAGAGTTACTTCTCAAAGAGAAAGAAGAAAAGGTTGCTGCTCAAGAGAAGTCGCAATGATATTGTGACAAAATTGTTGCTACGCGACTCCTGAAAACAAAGCTCGATGAAGAACTCTCCAAGGTCGAAGCGCTGAAAGATGAAGCCCGCGAGGAGGGTAAAGGAATAGCGCTCTCAAGAGTCGATTCTCGCCTTGAGGCAGCTACCGAGGCTGGTAGGGAAGAAATCAAGTGCATGTTTGATCCGCTCATAGCTGAATATAATGCTCGAGTCCTCATGCATCGCGACTTAACATTTCTTGGTGAGGGTTACCTCGAATCTTTGGCCGAAGCATGTGATACTTTAATCGAAATCAAAAAGGTGGAGTTGGGAACGGAAGAGATTGATGAAGATGCTTTAGTGAAGGAATATATTCGGGGGAATGAGCCTTTGGACTTGTCTGCGGTGAAGGCTCTTTATAGCAGAGACTCCTCTTTATCAAAAGGAAAAGATGCCATTGTCGGTCCGTCCAGAATCGAGTCTATGGTCCCTCCCCCTACTCTACCCTCCAGCCGTCCACCACGTGACCCCTTCGAGCAACATATTGGCTATGATCCAGAGGATCCTGGACTTAATATTCACATTCTATCTCCTATCCCAGAAGGCAAAACACCCCGAACAGTTGAGAGTCAACCAGAGACAGGTATATAACTTTTCCTTCAAAGTTCAAAGGGTTCTCGCTTTCAGTGTGTGATAAATGTACTCTAACATCCGTTTCTTATAACTCCGCGTATGTCATCCTGATCCCGTACCTACTCCAAGGAGCGATGCCGCCATAGAGAAGGAGGAGAAGACGGGAGAAACAACTCAAGCGGAAGAGACTCCCGTCCCGATGCTTAAGTGATTGAGGTGCTTATTGAAGACAAATCCGACAATCCGTCGCCCGTCGAGGAACATTATGAAGTTGAAATTACTGGCGCCTCCAGACACATTTCAAAGCTGAGCATGAAGGAACATGTCATTGAAGAGGGGAGAAAGAAAGCCGAAATTAAGGCCGAGCCTCAAGTGGTAGAACTCGATGACCCACTGAACAGGCCTTTGAAGATTATTCTTCCAGGTGGGACCAAGCCGTTAGAAGTTCCTCCTTCCTCTGACCCCCCTTCTCTAGCGAGCAAAATGTCCAAGAAAAAACACATGAGGGAGGAATCTTCAGAGAAGCTGAAGAAGGAGAAGAAGTCGAAGAAGTAGCTACCCGGATCATGTAATTATTTCTATTTATTTTCGTAGTCGATGTTAATAAATTTCTAGTTTCGAGTTTAGGAGGAATTGTAGTGGAATTCTGTTTTGGGATTAGTGAATAAAATCTTTGTTCTTTTGATGATATTCGATGATTAGCTTCACCATCCATCTTGTGTTTGAAATCCAAAGTTATGTGGGTCAGGCAAGTACTTGTTCACTTCCACGTGACTCGGAGTTTTCTGAATTGCTTCAATCTTAGTCCACATTCTGGGGACTCAGACTACTCTAGTCCGCACTCTAGGGACTTAGAGATTTTTCAAGTGGTTTATACTCTAGTCTGCACTCTGGGGACTTAGAGATTTTTTCAAGTCGTTTATACTCTAGTCCGCACTCTGGGGACTCAGAGTACTCTAGTCCGCACTCTGGGGACTTAGAGATTTTTTCAAGTCGTTTATACTCTAGTCCACACTCTGGGGACTTAGAGATTTTTCAAGTCATTTATACTCTAGTCCGCACTCTGGGGACTCAGAGTACTCTAGTCCGCACTCTGGGGACTTAGAGAGATTTTTTCAAGTTGTTTATACTCTAGTCCGCACTCTGGGGACTCAGAGTACTCTAGTCCGCACTCTGGGGACTTAGAGATTTTTTTTCAAGTCGTTTATACTCTAGTCCGCACTCTGGGGACTCAGAGTACTCTAGTCCGCACTCTGGGGACTCAGAGATTTTTCAAGTCGTTTATACTCTAGTCCGCACTCTGGGGAATCAGAGTACTCTAGTCCGCACTCTGGGGACTTAGAGATTTTTCAAGTCGTTTATACTCTAGTCCGCACTCTAGGGACTTAGAGTACTCTAGTCCGTACTCTGAGGACTTAGAGATTTTTCATTTTGGGTGTGCGTTCATACGCCAGACAAAGCAATGTAATTTAATTTTTGTCACAGGATTGTATCATACGGAAACATCAATAGTTTATAGAAAAGACGGCTTCAAGCCTTTATTGATCATAATAGATGGAAACTAACCGAATTTTCCTATTACATGTCAAAAACTAAAAAACAATAACACGAACATACACTGGAAATAATTATAACTACAATGCGAAAGAAAACTGACTAGGTGTAATAACGACGCAAATGCTCGATATTCCATGTGCGAGGAAGTGTCACGCCATCTACAGTCGCTAGCTTGAAAGTTCCTTCCCCAAGGCTCCGTTCGATGACATATGGACCTTCCCATGTGGGGTTCAGATGTGATGGAGTCGGAAAAACCCGTTTCAAAATGAGATCACCCATATTGAAAATTCTCGGCCGAACTTTTTCATTATAATATCGAGCAACTCGGTGCCTATGTGCAGCTACTCTTAAATCAGCTTCTTTACGCTTTTCGTCAACAAAGTCCAATGATTCCAATAGGAGATTCTGATTCGTCTTGGGATCATAATAAGTTACCCGATGAGAAGGAACTTCAAGCTCCACGGGTATCACAGCTTCGGTGTCATATGCCAAAGTGAATGGAGTATGGCCAGTCGCGAACTTGTGGGTGGTTCTGTAAGCCCAAAGCGCCGTCGGAAGCTCATCCACCCACTTGCCTCTAGCCTTCTCCAATCGGTTCTTTAATATTAACTTAATTATTTTATTTACGGCTTCCACTTGTCCATTCGCTTTAGGGTGAGCGACCGCCAAAAATCTTTTCTCAATGTGATACTTTTGGAAATTTTTTTTGAACTCTCTACTTTCAAATTGAGTTCCATTGTCCGTGATGATAGTCCGTGGGAGGCCAAAACGGCATATAATGTTTCGTACAACGGAATTAATTACTTTTTTGGTGGTGATCGTGGCTAGAGGCTCCGTTTCCGCCCATTTAGTAAAGTAATTGACTGCAACAATTGCATATTTTGCACCACCTTTGGAAATTGGTAAGGAACCGATTATATCGATCCCCCAAATCGCAAATGGCCAGGGACTAACCATTTGTGTGAGTTCTGCTGGCGGAGCTCTCGGGATTTTCGCAAAATTTTGACATTTGTCGCATTTTCTTACGTAGTTTGTAGCATCCTGATTTACAGTGGGCCAATAGTATCCATAGCGGAGGATCTTTTTTGCCAGTGTCTGCCCCCTAGTATGGTCGCTACATTCGCCTTCATGGACCTCTTTCAAGACCCGTTTTATCTCGTCGTGGGCGATGCAACGAAGTAATGGAACCGAGAACCCTTTTCGATACATTATTCCATCCTGCATCACTGATGCAGCAGCGGATAACAAAATTGATGAAACGGTGAAAAGTAGGAATCGGTGGATTGAAGAATACCAAAGGCCCAAATCCGTTGATCCAAAGATGCCGGATTCTAGCTATCTCAAACACGTTGATCGCGCACGATACCGTGTTTAAAGATCTACAATTCTTCATACGTTGATCAAGCGCACTTGATACCGTGAATTGGCTTCTACGATCGTTGATCCGAGCGCACTCGAATGCCGAAAGAGGAGATAGGAGAGTACACTCAACTACCAATTTAAGAAGAGGCACAAAGCTCTCAAACAAAAGTTTATTCAAAATCAACTAAAAAATTACAAATGATATCACCCGCCTATTTATAGGCTTACAAATCACACAACTCAAATCTGGACAACACATAGGTCGCTCACGACCTACACATCACGACCTAAAAACAGATGACCTAAAAGAAACAGTACACGCGACCTAACATTGGTCGTTAACGACTTAACAGGCGCGACTTAAAGAAAAAAACATTAAGTACAATACAACACAACACTTACATCACAATGCAAAACACAGTACCCGACTTAACAAAGTACAATAGTAAACGACCTAATATATACAACATCACATAAGGTCGAGCGACCTAAAATACACAGCATCAGCGACCTAAAATTAAGGCTTCACAGCGGCATAACTTCCAGCGACATATCTTCCCAGTACATAAGGTCGAGCGACCTAAAACTGAACGGCATCTGGAGCGACTTAGAATGACACGGTAGCGGTCTACAGTAAGCGACCTATCTTAGGTCGTAGGTCGCAAGGTTGTATCGTTGAGCGACCTAAGGAACCTGGGTGAAATGTGATCTGCTTTAACTCGCTAGGTCGCTCGCGACCTAAGACTTCAACTTCCAACAACTTATTCCCCTTGTTAGGTCGTTCCAACGACTTATCTTCCACGTTAGGTCGTATGCGACTCAATGGAACGTTAGGTCGCTCGCGACCTAAGACTTGGGCTGCATCATCCTCCCCTGGTCGGGAAAAATTCATCCTCGAATTTGCGCTTTCCTCTTCCACAACAGGTTCACCTCCATAATAAGGAATAAGATGTTTAACATTAAACACGTCCGAAGTGTACACATCCTCCGGTAGCTTCAACTTATACGCGTTTTCATTGATCCGTTTCACAATCTTTACAGGACCAATCTTTCGAGCTTTAAGTTTATTGTATGCTCCCACTGGAAAACGATCCTTCGTTAGTACAACATATACTAAATCACCTTCATTAAATTCAACACTTCTTCGCTTCAAATCCGCATATCGTTTAATTATAATTTTCATTTGTTTTCTCCAATCGTTCCTGAACGATTTTATGGCATTCTGCCAATCCATCAACAAAAACAACAGCCCGTTTAACTGTCCCTTTCGGTTGTGGTACTATCGTCAAATTCAATGGCCCCTTTGGCAAGCTTGAATATACCACCTGAAATGGACTGTAACCAGTACTTCGGTTAACAGCATGATTATGTGCGAATTCCGCCTGACACAACTTCATATCCCAACTCTTCAAATTATCTTTCACAAGACATCTTAATAAGTTCCCCAATGATCTGTTCACCACTTCCGTTTGCCCATCTGTTTGTGGATGATAAGCGCTACTAAAATTCAGCTTCGTTCCAACCATCCTCCACAAACTCATCCAAAAATGGCTTAGAAATCTAGTATCCCGATCAGAAACAATGGATTCTGGTAGCCCATGTAATCGATATACCTCTTTAAAGAACAATTCAGCAACACGGACGGCATCAGCTGTCTTCTTACAAGCGATAAAATGTGCCATTTTGGAAAATCTATCTACCACTACATATATAGAATCATTTCCCCATTGAGTTCTAGGCAAACCTAAAACAAAATCCATGCTGATATCAACCCATGGTCTGGTAGGTACATGTAATGGCATATACAATCCCGCATTCGTCGCTGTTCCTTTAGAAACTTTGCATATATGACATCTTTCCACAAATCTTCCAACCTCTTTCTTCATAGAAGGCCAAAAATAAGATTGCGAAATCAACTGCAATGTACGGTCTCTTCCTACATGTCCTTCCTCATGCAACTCCTTCACAATCTTCATTCGTAAGCTGCCTTCTGGTATACATAATCGATTTCCTTTGAAAAGAACACCATCCACCAATACAAACTCATCCGTCTTTCCCTCCTTGACTTCATCTACAAGCTTCGCAAAGTAAGGATCTTCAGCAAACAGTTATGGTAACACATCAAACCCTGTCACTTCAACCTTCATTGTAGTCAACAAATGATTCCGTCGACTCAATGCATCTGCCACTCGATTCGTAATTCCCGACTTATGCTTCACCACAAATGTAAATTGTTGCAAATATGCGATCCACGAAGCATGTCTACCTGCAATTTTATCTTGTCCTTCTAAATGCTTCAACGCTTCATGATCAGTGTACAGTACAAACTCCTTGTGAAACAAGTAATGTCTCCAATGTTTGATGGCTTGCACAATAGCATAAAACTCTACATCATATGTATTATATCTCATCTTTGCTCCCGATAGCTTCTCACTGAAATATGCAATAGGACGTCCCTTCTGAATCAACACCCCTCCAATCCCAACTTTAGATGCATCAGTATGTAACTCAAACAACAACTGAAAATCTGGTAATACTAGAATTGGTGCTGTCGTCAAAAGTTCTTTGATTCGTTCAAAAGCAAATCCTGCTTCTTCTGACCATAAAAATTGCTTCCCTTTCATACAATCAGTAACTGGTGCCATCACGCTACTGAAGTGTGGAATGAACCTTCGGTAGAATGATGCTAAGCCATGAAAACTTCTAACTTCGGTTATCGTCCTGGGTTGTGGCCAATTTCTGATTGCTTCAACTTTATTCTGATCCACCTGTATACCTCCATCCGAAATAACATATCCCAAAAATAAAACACTATGCGTCATGAACACGCATTTCTTCATTGCAGCATAAAATTGTTCCTGTCGCAGTATCATCAACACCTCTCTCAGATGATGCAAGTGTTCTTCGGTGCTTCTACTATATATCAGTATATCATCAAAATACACCACCACGAATTTCCCAATAAATGGTCTAAAGATCTGATTCATTACCCGCATAAATGTACTAGGTGCATTCGAAAGACCAAATGGCATAACCAGCCATTCGTACAACCCCTCTCTTGTCTTGAATGCTGTCTTCCATTCGTCTCCTGGTCTAATTCGAATTTGATGATAACCACTCTTCAAATGAATTTTCGAAAAGATAGTAGCCCCGCTCAATTGGTCTAACAAATCATCAAGCCTCGACATCGGAAATCTGTATCTGACAGTTATTTTGTTGAGTGCCTGACTGTTAGTACACATCCTCCACGTTCCATCTTTCTTCGGCACTAACAAAGCTGGCACCGCACAAGGACTTAAACTTTCCTGCACACGCCCCTGCTCAAGCAACTCTTCCACTTGCCTTCTCAACTCCTCATGTTCCTTTGGACTCATTCTGTAATGTGGTCTATGAGGTAACACAGCTCCTGGAACAAGATCAATTTGATATTGAATGTCTCTCAACGGTGGTAACTCCGTTGGTAGTTCCTCAGGAAATACATCGTCAAATTCTCCCAGCACTGGCTTTACTTCTTCAGGAATCTCAACCACTTCATTACTCTCACGTCCAATCAACAAAAATACTTCCGGCTCATCTTCGACTTATTTAACAAACTCCTTCAAAGATAGCAAAGTTTTAAGTTCTTCAATCTCCTCCGACTTGCTTTCTTCGTGTTGTCGCTTCTTAGGAATTAAAGTGATTTTTGTACCTTCAAACATGAAACTATAACTGTTAGTACGACCATCATGTTGCACCACTCTATCATACTGCCATGGTCTCCCCAACAACAGATGGCATACATCCATGTCTACAGCATCGCACCAAATTTCATCTTTGTATTTCTTCCCAATCGAAAAATTCACACAAGCCCTTCGTCCAACCTTCACTTCCCCACCTTTTCTCAACCAAGCTAACTTGTAAGGTTTCAGATGTTTCTCAGTCTTTAATGCTAACTTCTTCACGTCCTCTATTGAGATAATGTTATCGCAACTTCCCGCATCGATGACAAACTTGCAAACCCTTCCCAAGATAGTGCATGTTGACTGAAAGATGTTACTCCTCAACCAGCTAGTTTCCTCTTCCTGCTTTGGTGTTAAGAAATTTCTCCTTATCATCAATGAATACCCTTCATCTCCCGACACATTTTCTTCCTCCTCTTCATGTAGTGAATTAGAACCTTCAGTTTCTGCCTCCTCATCTTCCACTTCAGCAATCATAGTTCTCTTCTTCGGTTTCGGACATTCGTTGCTCTTGTGACCCACTTCCTGGCAATTATAGCATTTGAAATTGGTGCTGACTTTTGGTTTAGCCACTTCATGAACAACCGGCTTACTCGATGTTTTAGGAACATTAGAACTACTACCCGCTCCTTTGTTCTGCCCTGTAAAACTTGGAAACACACCTCCCCCGCGTCTACCTTGTTTCTCCCAAGCCAACGCCTTTTGATGTGCTTCTGCCACAGATCTGGGGTCGAACATGTTCACCATATCCTGGATCTGTGTTCTAAATCCACCAACAAACCTAGCGGTCAATTGTTCTTCTGTCTCCATAATGTCATTTCGAGCAATCAACTGGTAGAACTCATCTGCATAATCAGTAACAGTCTTCGTCCCTTGCCTCAGGTTTTGTAATCTTTGATACATTAGTGATTCGTAATTGTAGGGCAAGAAGGTAGCCTTCATCAATTTCTTCATCTTTTCCCAAGCAACAATCCTTGACTTCCCCATCCGCTCTCTAGTAAGTTTGGTTTGTTGCCACCACGCCATAGCTCTTCCCCTCAACCTAGTAGCAACCAACTTTACTTTACGATCCTCCGGAACCTCCTTGAAGTCAAAAATTTCTTCAACATAAGCTAGCCAATCAAGAAACTCCTCGGCCTGCATACATCCCTTGAATTCCGGTATTTCAGTTTTCATCCCAAACTCCCGCTTGTGATCATACTCCGAATGATTTCTTCCTTGACCCCGTCCTCGTCCATGAACACTACCACCATAAAACTCCTCTTCAAAATCTGATGCATACCGATGTCGATCCTGACCACCAACATCTCTACTACCATCATCTCTTCCACCAACATCCCTTCGATCTACATTCCTCCGTTCACGATCATTCACATTCCTATCACGACTTCGATCATCAACATTTCTATAACAATCTCGACTCACACTTCTATGATCACTATTAACACTTCTCTCTCGATTGGAATGTGGTGAAACTCTACTTCCCCCATGGTTAGATTCAGGTGAAACCCTTCTCTGATTTTGATTCTTCTCTAACATCATCTTCTCTAATCGACCAATCCCTTCATTAAGCTTCTCATTAAAGTTTTCGTTAATTCTTTGCTCCATCTCATCGGCTTCTTCTCTTCTATACAACGCTTTAACATTCTGATGGCGATTAGCTCTTCTCGGCGGCATGATTGAATGTTCACAAACTTCAACTTTAACTTTCGGCCTTGAATTACAAAATGATGCACGGCTTCACTCTATTGGCTCGGCTTTAACTCTTTAAAAGAATTGGCTCCAAGACTCGGCTTAGCTATGATTGGCTAAGTCTAGCTCTGATACCAAATGATGCAGCGGCGGATAACAAAATTGATGAAACGGTGAAAAGTAGGAATCGGTGGATTGAAGAATACCAAAGGCCCAAATCCGTTGATCTAAAGATGCCGGATTCTAGCTATCTCAAACACGTTGATCGCGCACGATACCGTATTTAAAGATCTACAATTCTTCAGACGTTGATCAAGCGCACTTGATACCGTGAATTGGCTTCTACGATCGTTGACCCGAGTGCACTCGAATGCCGAAAGAGGAGATAGGAGATTACACTCAACTACCAATTTAAGAAGAGGCACAAAGCTCTCAAACAAAAGTTTATTCAAAATCAACTAAAAAATTACAAATGATATCACCCGCCTATTTATAGGCTTACAAATCACACAACTCAAATCTAGACAACACATAGGTCGCTCACGACCTACACATCACGACCTAAAAACAGACCACCTAAAACAAACAGTACACGCGACCTAACATTGGTCGTTAACGACTTAACAGACGCAACTTAAAGAAAAAAACATTAAGTACAATACAACACAACACTTACATCACAATGCACAACACAGTACCCGAATTAACAAAGTACAATAGTAAACGACCTAATATATACAACATCACATAAGGTCGAGCGACCTAAAATACACAGCATCAGCGACCTAAAATTAAGGCTTCACAGCGGCATAACTTCCAGCGACATATCTTCCCAGTACATAAGGTCGAGCGACCTAAAACTGAACGGCATCTGGAGCGACTTAGAATGACACGGTAGCGGTCTACAGTGAGCGACCTATCTTAGGTCGCAAGGTTGTATCGTTGAGCGACCTAAGGAACCTAGGTGAAATGTGATCTGCTTTAACTCGCTAGGTCGCTCACGACCTAAGACTTCAACTTCCAACGACTTATTCCCCTTGTTAGGTCGTTCCAACGACTTATCTTCCACGTTAGGTCGTATGCGACTCAATGGCACGTTAGGTCGCTCGCGACCTAAGACTTGGGCTGCATCAATCACATATCTTGAAGCTTTGCGAATGACTTGTCATCTTTCGTTCCTCTTTTCAAGCAAAGCTCCGTGTAACAGGTACTGCTTGAATGGTGTTATCCATGACTCCTTTTCAATCTCTGCTTCTAGCAGAAAGTCTATTTCCATCTCGTTTATACTTGGAAATTGCAAAACTTCAACAGGAACCAAGCCCATATGTTGTGCATCGCCAGTACTTGCAAATTTTGCTAATGAATCAGCTTCCTTATTTTGTTCACGCGGGACATGCGAAATATCACAATATTCCAGGTCTGCCAAAAGTCCTTGAACCCGAGCGAGGTATGGAGCAAGCCTTTGCCCTTTGCTTAATAATCTCCCCGCACTTGGTACACCACCAATTGAGAGTCACAAAAAATTTCAATCGTTTTTATCCTGAGCTCTCTGACAAGTTTTAAGCCAGCGAGCAATGCTTCATACTCTGCTTCGTTATTCGTAGCTGGGAAATCAAGCTTCAAAGCATAACAAATCGGTCGGTTTTCGGGAGTCACAAGAATAACACCGGCTTCGGAACAACGGTCATTTGACGCCCCATCGGTGTATAACTTCCATCGAACGGAAGGAGTAATGCCTTCATTGCTTTGCTCGACAGGTATTGTGAATTCTGCAATAAAGTCTGCTAACGCCTGTCCTTGGATAGCTCTCTGCGGCAGGTAGGTAATATCGAATTGACTTAACTCGTTGTTCCACTTTAGCAACCTTCCAAAGGTTTCTGGTCGCTGGAGCACCTGTCATAGAGGTTGATCGGTATAAACACTGATCGACTGTGCTTGAAAGTACGGACGAAGCTTATGTGATGCAATCACCAAGCAGTAGGCTAGCTTCTCAATTTTAGGATAATTTATTTCTGCCCCCTTTAAACTTTACTAACATAGTACACCAACTTTTGAACTCGGTCCTCCTCGCGAACCAAAGCCGTACTGATGGCATGTTGAGATACGACCAAGTATACATATAATACTTCGTGGTCTACAGGCTTTGACAGCATCAGGGGACTTTCCAGATGTCTTACCAGAGCTCGGAATGCGTCCTCGCAGTTGGGCGTCCATTCTAAATTTCTCTTCCCTTTCTTTATTACATCAAAGAAAGGAATGCACTTGTCAGTCGCTCTAGATATGAATCGACTCAGCACGGCCACTTTTCCATTCAGGCTTTGTACTTGCTTTATAGTTCTACGCACTTGAATGTCTCGAATAGCCTGAATCTTTTCTGGGTTAGCTTCAATTCTTCGTGCGTTAACGATGAAACCCAGGAACTTCCCGGACGCAACGCCGAAGGAACACTTCAAAGGATTGATTTTCATTCCTTAATACCTGAGGATATCAAACATTTCCGCTAAGTCTCGAATGTGGTCATTTGACCGTCGTGACTTCACGAGCATGTCATCCACATAGACTTCCATTATCCTATCGATTTGGTCTTTAAACATCCGATTCACCAGACGTTGATAGGTTGCTCCCGCATTTTTCAATCCGAAAGGCATCACTACGTAGCAGTACAGTCTGGCGTTCGTGACAAAACTAGTGTGTTCCTGATCCAGGATGTGCATCGGGATTTGATTGTATCCTGAGTACGCGTCCATAAATGACAACAACTCGTGCCCAGCAGTTGAATCGACCAGCTGGTCAATTCTGGGTAAAGGGAAACTATCCTTAGGGCATGCTTTGTTCAAGTCCGAGTAATCAACACAGGTCCTCCATTTCTCGTTCGCTTTTCTTACTAGCACGGGGTTAGATACCCATTCAGGGTAGAGGGCGTCGCGAACGAACCCATTGGCTTTGAGTTTGTCCACCTCCTCTTTGAGAGCGGCGGACCTCTCCGGGTCCATCCCTCTCCTTTTTTGCTTTATTGGCATGTATTTTGGGTCTATGCTCAACATATGACTCGCAACGGTGGGAGAAATCCCGCACATATCAGAATGTGTCCAAGCGAAAATATCCAGATTCACTTGGAGGAAATCAGTAAGATCCTCGATCATCGAGGGGTCAAGTTGCGATCCAATCTTAAGTACTCGCGATGGGTCATCATGGCTGACTGGAATGTCAATTGTCAACTCAGCTGGTGCTGCTCTTGCCTCCTTGGGTTCCTCATCATCATCTCTCAGATCTATGTCTCTATAGATTCGACCATGTTTCCCTAGCCAAGGCTCGGGCACTACTTGTCAATCTTTCGCAACTTGGATGCGGACAGAACTGTCCACAACCTTTCCTTTCTCTCTTCACTGAGCCTCTCTCAACTCAGCCACATAACACGCATGACCAGTCACTCGATCGCCATGCACTACACCAACTCCACTTTCTGTCGGAAATTTCATAGTTAAACACCATGGGGCCAAAGCTGCCCTAAACTCTGCCAGGGCCAGTCGGCCCAAGAACACATTATATAGGGAGTCGACATCCAAAACTATGAACGGTAGGATCCGCACTCTCCTACGTTCACCTTCCCCAAGTTCAACTAGCAATTCAACAAATCCCACCGCGTCGGTAGCCGCACCATTAAAGCCATGAATACGGGCTTTAGATGGTTTCAGGTCCATTGTCTCCATCTTCATCTGATCATATGCCTTTTGGAAGATGATATTAACAAAACTTCCACAGTCAATCAGTATCCTTCTCACAAATGCTGGCCTGATAGCGGCCGTGATGACCATCGGGTCAATGGTAGGTGCCTCCACCTGATCGGCATCTCTACTTCTAAACACTATATCATCTGTCATCATTCGCTGCTGCTTAGCCAGGGTACCGTCTTCCATGTTTGAATAACACTCGAAATCTGCGTGCTTCAGGGAACTAGCATAACGCTCCATCTCTTGCCAACTCTTGTCTGTCGGGTGAGGCCCTTCGACTATCGTATTTATGATAAGTCTTCCTACGATCCGAGCTGGTTCCTCAGGTCAGTGCGGAGCCTGCCCGCGATTGGGGTTGGATGCCCCCTGTCCGCCTTCCTGCGGATTCTTAACGAACTCCTGCAACTTCTTTTGTCGAATGAGCTTTTCAATCGCATCATGGAGGTGCCTACAATCCTCAGTAATGTGCCCGTAAGTCTCGTGGAAGCGGCAATACTTCCCAGTCCGCTTTTTCTCTTCGGTGGACTCTTTTGGTCATGGCTTTCGATATTGGAAAGTATTACAAGTCGACAAGTAAATATTCTCCAGAGATGCGTTCAGAGGAGTGTATTCGTTGTAAGTTGGGATTCTTGGTTTCCACTTTCCGACTTCTCTCTTCTTTCTAGGATTCCCCCCACCAGATCCTTTAGATTGTTCAGGCTTGTTTTGGGCACTGACTTGTACTTTTCCAGAGTTGTCACCGGATTATTTTACAGCATTGTTTCTCTGCACTGGCTCCTTACCAGGTATTGGTGCGTTGTCTCGCCTTGTCCACCTAGCTTCCTCCCTTCTTATAAATTGGTGTGCCTTTGAATAAAAACGTTCCAGTGTAGTTGGAGGCTTTCCCACCAGCCAATCTCCAAATTCTGAATCCGGATTTACCCCTCGCATCACGACCATTAAAATAGCATGGTCGTTGGGGTTGCTAACTTCAGTTGCGCCAACATTGAATCTTTGTAAGTACTCTTTCAATGACTCCTCTGGAGCCTGAATCACACTGGACAAGGACATCACGTCCTTGGGACGAGTGGCATGAATCTTGAATTGTTCCACAAATTTCGTTGCTAACTCATCATAGTTGGAGATAGTCCGCGGAAGAAGTCAGGTGAACCACATGGTAGCGATCCCAGATAAAGTTATTGGGAAACATCTATACTTGGTTGCATCGTTCACTCTAGCTGAGTCCATCATCCATTCATATCTCATCACATGCTGTCAGGGATCAGTCTTTCCTTCGTAGGCCGGAATGGTCGACATGTTAAACTTCCTGGGGTACTCGGCCTGTAAGATAACATCTGTGAATGGAGTATGACTCCTGGATATCCCCTAATCATCATTTGATAAGCCTTGATTCTCTCTCATCAGCCGTCTAACCATAGCTGATAGGTCTGTGGTTTGTATGGAAGATGGCAGGTTGGTGTCTGTCCTGCGAGACCGTTCTGGTCGGTGTCTCCTCTATTGGCGATCTACCAAGTGTGTGTCCTGGGGACCAGCATCATTAGGACCTTGGTGTGTGTGCCGGCTGTCCAGCTTCCACTCGTACTCCAGATCCTAAGTTTCCCATTCCAGCTTGAGTGTGATTTTCTTGGTGTAGGAGCGGGGCCATTGCTCCAGGTAGGGAACCCGGACCATCCCTGGTTGATCGATCAGCAGCACCTGCTTGCGTTGTTTCTGTTCTACGACGTCTATGCCTGGGAGGTTCATCAGACGAAGAAGAGCTATCAGATGAGGAGTAAGGAGCAGGCTTCCTCCAGCATTCTGATGCTGTTGTTGAGTAAGCTGAGTCATAAGGTTGGCATTAGCTTGGATTTGTTCGCTAAGTTGTCTCCTGCTCTCCATGAGTTCTCTCATCAGCTCGTTGAACTCTGTGTTAGTCCATGAGTTGATGGTTTTGATGACAACAACCTTAGAATAAGATTATAAAATATAAATACTAACATTATAGTTTAGATATATATGTATATGCAGGATTTAACCATGCAGGTACCAAGAATGAAGGCTGTACAGTATAGAGATTCAAGATATCAAGATTGAAGACTCATGAGTATCAAGAATATCAAGATTATCAAGAGTTCAAGATTTTAAGATAAGTATTGAGTCTAGAATTATGTTAAAACTTCATAATAGCACTGAAATCTTCACTCTATTTTTTTTTGGGATGGAACCCATTTCTACCTTTTTAGTGGCTTACAAACCCACGACAAGTAGCTTACAAACCTACGACAAGTGGCTTACAAACCCACAAACATCTTGGTTTTGTACAAGTTCTCGAGTCCTGATGTGATGAGATATTCTGCAGGAAGAAACTTGCAAAACTACTTCAAAATGATTTTCAAAACTACTTCAGAATGATTTTCAAAACTGCTTTTCAAAATGTTTTAGCATTAAAAATTATCTTTTCAAATGATTTTCAAAAAGATGTTTTAGCCTTAAAATATTCTTTGTTTTTGTTTTTAAATAAACTCTTGTTTTAAACTTTGTTTGTTTTAAACTATCTTTTAATTATAATATATTTATACTTAGATTTAAATATAAATTTATAGTAAAATTATATATATATTATTCTCTATATTTATTTATGTATTTTATCTATAGTCAAGTATATTTATAAAGTTTAATTAGCTTTTAATATAAGATAAAGGTTATTTTCAAAGAAAATCAAATCTTCAAAAAATGATTTGGGATGTCGACATGCCCTAGTACCCCATGTCGACATAGTGTCAGTTAGATTCAAAAAAATTGAATTTCAAAAGAAGTGTTTATTCGCCATAACCTTTCACGAATGGACATGGCTGTTGTTCTTCTATAAATAGGGGTTAGTTTCAACGAATTAGAATATAGTTTTTCTGGTTTTTCACTTCTCTTCTTCTTCCACATTTCTTTATACATATTCTTACCATTACTCTGCCGAAATCAACATTGAATCTAACTAGATAATCTCTGGTTTGATTCTCTGTCACTATCTCATCAAGATCCTCAGTGCTATTCAGAGTTATAGGCTTTCTTTGTAATCAATAGAGTAAAAGGTGTGATTGTAGCCTTGGAAATCAATCAAGTGAGAAAAGGTGTGATTGTAGCCTTGAGAAATCAATTGGGTGAACTTGTTGCCCGGAAATCAAGTATCTCTACCCAGAGGATTGTGATTCTGGAGGGTGTACCTCGTGGCCTTGAAATTGAGGGTTGTAATTGTTGAATTGCTTTTGAAAGGAAATCCGTACTTAGTTGTGCGGGACTGGATGTAGGGTAACTCAGAACCAGTATAAAATCCGGTGTGTTCTTTCCTTTACTGCATTTACTTTATTTCTGCATCTCTGTTTGATTCTGTGATTATATCTGTGTCTGAATATTACATACATTTGTGTACAAATCAACAATAACTCAAAAAGATTTGGTAATTTCTTATAAACACTATTCACCCCCCTCCAGTGTTCATTCTAGCCTTAAGATCCATATTCCGCATTCCTCACACTCTGTCCTAGTGACAGCTTCCATTTGGTTTTGGGCAGTGACAGTCCCTGCGCCCAGGTTAACCTGTTGATTGTTGGGTCCTACTTGTTGGACACTAGTAGTCTCGTTGACATCTGCGTTATGGGAGGCTGATCTAGTACGTGGTCTTCCCATTGTAGAGTTATTGATAGAAACTCTGAGTAGAATCAACGGACTTCCTGTGAATGACTTGGATCTCCTTCGGGGGATTTCTTCAATCCAGTAGCTGCAAAGTAGATCCTAGTAACCTGAGAACGAGTTCTCAGTGAAAGCACCAAAATGTTAGCACCAAAATTGGTCACTAACACCCTTGAGAAAGATTATGTAGAGAGATTAATGAAGAAAGTAAATTAAAACAGAGGAATGTAAGCAAAATTAACTGCAAAAACAAGAACACCGGATTTATAGTGGTTCGGTGTAATTGCCTACGTCCACTTTGAGTTTTAATCTTTATTTCTCTCACAAATAATTAAATACAGATACAATCTGTACCCCAATGACTTGAATACAAGTTCTAACTGAAAAGAATAAGTCTTGAAAGTAGCAGAGTCTCCCCAGTGTTCTCGAAAAAAAGTTCCTCTTTCAGTACGCCCCTGCCTCTCTATTTATAGACGAAGTTAGGCTGGACTTCCTGCACGGGCCCAGGAACAAGGTACTTCGGCCCATAGCAGATGCCTTCTGATCACCGAGCCAGTCATGCCGAACGAGAAATGCTGGTCGAGAGATGCCGAGCGACGACCCTTTAACTAAAGGTTAAGTGCTGAACCTCCCTTCAAAGTTGAACGTCATTCAGGCTGAACCAAAATGCCTAGGCCGAACCACACATCTATGCCGAGCGAGGCCTATATGCCGAGCGAAGCCTGTATGCCGAGCGATGCGTTTATGCCGAACTTGGTCTCTATGCCGAGCGAGGCCTGTATGCCGAGCGAGGCCTTTATGCCAAGCGAGGCACTTGAGCCGAGCGAGGCCTTTATGCCGAGCCTCTCGTTATCGGGTCAAACAACCGGGTAACAATATGGTTACCTTCGATCTAGCCTATGGACCCTAACGTAGAAAGTAGGTACCAAAATATATAATTTTTTGTAGGTACCAAAGGAAGACAAAAGGATGAGATGTATTTCGAATAACAAATGTTCCATACATATGATGGAGAAAAAGCATTTTTTATGGATAATGGAATTGTAGTAAATTCGGTATACCGAATTCATTTTTCTTTTTATATATAGTTTGAGGTTGGAATTGTTATTGTAACACCCCTAATTTTTGATAACATTATCCAAGAGATCTAATTACATAAATTAAATAGAATAATGTAAATAATTCGAGTGATAAGAGGATTGAGATTTGAAAATAAATTAAGGATCATGCTTAAATATTTAAATGGGTTTGAGAACGGCTTAGAGGCTAATTAATTTAAATAAGGGCTTAATTGGAAATAGTTACACCCTTATATATTTACGGCTTTACCATCCATTCACGTTCATTTTCATTTTACAAAAACGTAAACAAAAGAAGAGCAAAGCCGGCCATTATGAGAAAAGAGGAGAAAATCAATTTAAAGTTAAGGATTCAAGCTAGGGGAAATTAATCTCAATCAAATCTCAAGTTCCTTATCCTAATCAAGGTGAATAATAATCTAAATCATCTCTATTTTGTTTTATGACCATTTGTTTTTCAGGTTTGAGATTAAATCCATTATGATGATGATTTTTGATTAATGATATTATTGGATTTGGACATGTTGGATTCAAACAAAATAATTTGATAATTATTTTACATGGTTTTAAGGGTAAAATCGATTATAATTGATATCGAATGCCATGAGAAAATTTTATGTCATGTAAAATATGATTTTGGAGATGGGTTTCAATTTTTGTAATTTTCCAGGCTATGTAAAATTTAATATGAATTTTCAAAGAAAAATTTGAATGAATTGGGTTTAAAAATTTATTTCGGTTATTTTATAAAGAAATTGGGTCTAGAAATTTTGTATGTTAGACAACATATTGAAATTAAATTTCAGTAATTTTTGTGGATTTTTCCTAAGTGATTTACTATGGAAATTAAATTATTTTAGAAGGAGGACTTTATTGCTTTATTGGTTTTGTTTAATGGAAGGGCTTATTTGTTAAATTAATCTTTGATTTAGATCTGAAATTATGCAGCAGTTATTTTGTAAAGAATTTGAAAAGTTATGGCAACCAATCAAATGCTTACAATTTGGCAGGTTAGTTATAAAGTGCTTGCTTTAATTGACATTAAATCAGTCTTTACCCAGAAAAGCGGGTTCTGCCTATTTCAGAAGCACCTTTCGACCCATTACTTCCGATTCGACCTAGTTGAAACTTACCAAAGCCGAAACCAATATACAAGGTATCACAATGATGGCACATAGTGGATTGGAGAAAGGCGGAAGACGTGGTACCTAAGACCATTGCTCTCGATGGGGTCAAAACCTTTGTTTACCTTCAAATGATAAGCGCCCGTCTTGTTTTGCCAAAAGCTTTCAAAGGATTTGAAACATATGCCTTCGAAATGGTCTTCTAAATAGCTTTCAATGGGGGTTGCCAATTTTTGTTTTAAAGTATAAGCTTTCGATTGAGTTCCTCTATTTATAGAACAATGCTTTCGAAAAGGGTGGTTTCGACCCAGTCGAGACCTTGCTGTAGTTCTTTTGGCCTTTCGAATGTATTAAAGTCATCAATGCTTTCGGAAGGTAGCTTTTGTTTTAGAGTTATACTAAGCCACTTCCTAAAAGTTTTCGAATGGGTTCAAGGGTTTCGAAGGCAATGGCTTCGAAAGGGGGTTTCGATGCTAACCTTCGGATGTTCTATTTAAATACTTTGAGCTTTCGAAAGGATGGTTCCAAAGCCATCAATATTCCTCAAACAATTTTATATAAAGATTAAAGGTTTCGAAAGGGGTACTTTCACTTGTATTCACTCAGACCTAACAAGATATGTTTTAAAGCAAACACAATGGTTTCGAAAGGGGTACTTTTAAATGGTTTCGAAGCTATGCTTCTATAATTGAATGATGATACTTTAATACATTCGAAAGGTTTCGAAAGAAAGGTTTTAAAGTGTTTCGAAAGGCAAAAGCCTGAGTATTGAAAAGAAGATTTTAATGCTTTCGAAAGTAAGTTTTTCAATGGTTTTGAAAGTAAGGTTTTAAGGTTTCGAAAGCCTTAGTTTTCAAAACAAAGAACCCAATCTCATTTTAAAGGAAAAAACATGGCATAATAAAAGAGTTTTGAAAGGATTTTAAGTATGGAGTTTTTAAAGAAGTTTTCCTTGATTAATAGGTTAAAGGGATTAACCAAGTTTTATAAAATGATTTCAAGGATCTTAAACCACAGGTGTTGGTATTATTATGTTATTATGTTCACTTCTTCATATATATATATATATATTCACATTGTAATGGACCTATAACTGTATTTTGGGGAAGGGCAGAATAACCAGCTAGGTTGACCCAGTAGTGAATATAAATTGAATTAATCCCTGAATGAGTAGAATTGCATCCAGGAGGTCAGATAGACTAGCATGTAGGATGCCTAAATAGTGAAGTTTTCAGGTAGACAGGTTCATAGTAAACCCGTGAAAACCATGTTTAGGAAAAGTTATCGGCAGATGCCAATAGGTTCATAGTAAACCCATGAAAACTTTGATTAGAAAGAGTTATTGGCAAGGGCCAATAGGTTTGTAGTGAACCCATGAAAACTATATCCGGATCAAGTTATTGACAGAAGTCAATAGGTTCATAGTCAACCCACGAAAACTATGATAAGAGGGAAGTTATTGGAGATACCAATAGGTTCAGGGAAAACCATGAAATAACGAAGTTATTGGCAGGGGCCAATAGGTTCCTAGTGATCCCATGAAAACTATGAAATCAGACAGGGAGTCCATAAGTATTAAATCGATTATTAGTCAGCCCATGAAAACTAATAGGTTGATAGTGACCCTAGAAACTATAACTGAGACAGATAGTAAAAAAAGTATGAGGATGGGTAATCCAGAATTGATTTATTTGTTTGCATATCATCATAATATTTTGAATTACTATGTTTTAACCATTATGGATGCAGGAGCATAGTATACGATTTTATAAAGTTTTATGATACTAGTGAGGGGATAACCCGTTCAGCTAAGCAGCGTGGTCTTACTGGATATCTAAATGGTTTGAGATGGTAGATTATTATCCATACCTTTGTGTCTAACTCGAAGTTTATGTTTTCCCCTTAAACTCTCGGATGCTCAATTGATTTTGAGTAGTTTGAGAGTTAAGGTTTTTAGGTACCTCTTTAGACGAATAAGCTTTTGGAGACATGCAGGAGGCATGATAGCTATTTAGAGTTCTCTTTTATTTTGATTCCGATATTTTATTATTGTAAAGGCAAAGTTGTTTAATTGCCTATATATACTCTGATCATCCAAGGGGGCATCTTCATATGTCGCTCTTGGCGTATGTTGTAATAATTATATTTTCTCTGAACGTGGTTCTCGTATTGGAATTATGTAATGAATTTGAAATGATTTGAAATGGATGAGAAAGTTGTTTGTTGATTTTAAATTTTTTCCATATTCATGTGTTTCTGTTATATCAATGTATCAAAGATTACCGTATTTGGTCGCCGAGGATTAATAATTATGGATGACTGTAGCATCTGTAACCGTTAGTTTTGGGCCTCCAAGTGGGGGATGTTATAGTAATTTTGGAGTATCACAAGGTAATGTTTTAAAAATAGAAATAAATTAGATACTCGTTTATATAAGAAGTTGCTTTCGAAAGTACTAGAAATATTTATATCATTTTCCATTATGCTAAATGAGTGTGAAAAATTATTTCAAAGAAAATAAAAATATTTATTGAAAGCAACAAATATTTTTAAAATATATAACTACACTTAATATTGTATAAATAATTTTTTTATAGCTAACATTAGCTGATATTATGTCCTTTTTGTTAAAATATTTTCGAAATTGGCTAATAATTACATATTTCTTGAAAAGGCTTAAAACGTCAAATTTATATTAAATAACCCTATAAAATAGTGTTAATATGTACAATAACACATGTTTTAAAAAAATTCATTCCTTGTATTAAATATTTAAAATTATCAAGGGAATATTGGGGTTATTTAAGTTAATTATTAGTATGTTAAGAAAATTATTTTTGACTAAAATGACAAAATTGATATACGACTTATAGGCTATGATTTTTTAACCTTTTTGTTGATGTAAAGGGGGGAAATTAAGCATATTGATAGGGGGAGTATATAAATTTTGGGGGAGTAAATATTAAGGTGAAGAAATATAATATTATTTTAAAAAGCCGTATAGTTGTCATCATCAAAAAGGGGGAGAATGTTGAAAACACAATTTGTGTTTTGATGATAACAACCATATGACATTGCTACTAATGTGTTTGTTGAGTGATTTCAGGTCAAGCTGCCATACAATGGATGATGAAGTTTATTTAATGTTAGTACAAGCTACGTTGAAGGAAGAATACAAAGAGATAAAAAAAGTTTCCATGATGGCAATTGAACATGGATCATTCAAATCAAATAACAAACTTTTCCCACTACACCATAAAGACTATGGTACTAAACGTGTTAACGGTATTATGTATGGGTTAAAGGGAAAAATATTCATATGGCGAGAAATGTTTTCATATGGCACCATAACAAGGTTTCGAACATGGGTCCATAATGCAAATCATTCCAATAACCACCTACAGTACAAATCCTTTCATTAGATATTACGTCACTAGTTTTATATCATGGGGGAGAGAATGGATAAACAAATTGGTTAAAAAATATCAAAGGTGGGATTTGAACCACGGTACCCAAGAAGGGACATGGGCTGCTTACCACCAAAACTACAACTACATTTGTGTGAACGTCGATTTGTAGTTTTATATCATGGGCCGAATATCAGAAACATAAATCATTAAAAACATACAACTTTCCGGAACGAAAACTTTTCGCAATATGAACTAAACCAACAATCAATACATCTGCAACACCAGAAAAAGCATTTCCAAACGTCTATAAGCGTTACTATTAATTTTGGTAACACATTCAACCCGTTAGCACAAGGGCATGAAGAAATTCCTGGTACATGTCGTAACGCTTATTAGCGTTGTTAAATTTTACATTGTAACGCTTATAAGCGTTGCCAAGTTTGAGTTTGTAACGCTTTTAACCCATTACTAAACATGATTTTGTAAGCTTATAAGCGTTACTACAATTTTTCTTTACAGTGCTTAATTTTGTTCAATAACACCTATAAGTGTTACAAAAATACTATTTATAACCACCACAATCAGACACTGTATATGCAATAAACAATTCACATAAAAATATTATCAAAAAACAGAACTTATTTAAGTCATAGCATCATCAAACATATTATGTTTAAGATAAAAAGTAATTACATAGCTTCAACAGTAGAATTTGAAATACAACTTCAATACTTAAATTAAACAACCAAAACACAACAGTAGCATTACAAAACAACAAAAGACAAAATATTATGTCTAAAACAAAAAGGCTGCTAAAAGAAGAAGACTACATATTCTGGATGCAAAACACTAGCCATATCACAAAATGTCCATCCACTATTTCACAAAGCTTATAATTCCCATTTTGTGGACCATCATAAATAGGTGCTTCTGGATCTATAACTTCAGCAACCCAAACAACTTTTTCAACATTTGGTACAACATTTCTAAAATGACAAGTAGTTTGCGAACCAAGATAACCTTTGGCTACATCCTTCTTCAAGTCTTGTGATAGTAGCGTTATAAATTGTTTTCTTTCGAAGATGAACCATTATCATAGGGTAGAGCATCATTCATAGGAGGAGAACCCTCTAAGTTGGAAACACCATTTGTTCTCGGTGTAACATTACCGATACTTTGATTTTGTTGCATCCCGGATATCTTATTCAGCAAAGATAAAGTAAAAGGTTTAAGAGCATCTTCGACTTGATTTGCTACTCAGTTTTGCAATTCCAATGAACAAAGTTGAAAGTTATGTTTTTCATTTTTCTCGGTAATTGCTTTTGAAGCTTGTATTGTTTTTACTTGTTTTACAGTAAAAGAGGAACTAACCGCACGACAATAATTTTTCTTTTTATCAAGCCCAAAAACTTTAGCAACATGATCTCTTTCAACATCATGTAAACTTGTTGCGCCGTCGCCATTAATACTAGCCTCCATCTTTTGTTTTTCTTCTACCTCCTCTATTAGCGCCTACAATACATAAAGCATTCATAAAAATAGTGTGTGAATGTAGATATGAAGCATAAACATAGTAAAAAAGAAATAGAACTCCAGAAGAAAATTTTGTTGAGATAATGTCAATGTACATACATCATCAAACTTTAAAAAATCTTAACATAATGATATTTAGACACCGCTAACCATAAAATAGTAACATAACTATATCATACACTCACTGACTTAGATTAAGAGTCACGGTTGCTTGTTAGCTCACTCTTCCAAATTCCTCTTTAATCAAACAAAAAGGGATTTGGTCGAAAAAAACAAAACTCGTATTTCATAAATATATACACCTTAGTATTATGTTTAATGGAGAAGTTTATGGTAACAGGCAGGACAGCAAGAGCATGAAATCCACTCTAAGTTTGCTGGAATATTTAGCAGCCTGAAAAGTCAGACATTGAAACTGATATATTCTAAAGTAGGAAGCATTATTAAAAATTAAACTTGCTTAGCATTAAGCTACATAAGTTAATTTCCAATTGTCAACGTTTTATAAGCAACAAAATTATATATAAATTTGTTTCATCATGTATTGATGGTCGATTGAGGGAAGGGTATAACTAACATTTGCACCGAAGCAGAAACTGGATATATACTCAATCTTCAATGTGTTATCATATATAGTACACAAACTAGTCAAAATAAAATCTACGAAGTATATGTAAATCTTACATATGTTTTAGTAGCACATGGAAGCACTTCACCATATTTTTTATGTGCCGCCTTCCATGCTATAGTTCTTGTAACTTTCTCTTTTGGATTTGCAATGGCCTATAAGATAGTCATAGTTAACAAAGCATAATAATCTTAATTATTAATTGCTACTTGTTAAAAAACAAGTTGCATACCATTTCTTCATATACTCTACAGTATGGATTTCTTCCTAAGGTATGAGTAATTGTATTTTTAGCTTTATTTTGAGCATTCTGCATACATTTTTTTTTCTCTTTTTATCCGTGTACTCGTTGTCAACAAACTTCTCCCACCATGTTTTATCAATGTCACCAGGACATGAATTAATGGCAACGCTCTTAGGTATGGTCAGTCGATTGGGTCTTAGGTACTTATTTTGCAAATTAGACTTTACTGTATGAAAATACCGAGGAAACCTTTTTTCCAATATTAGTCGAGCTAGCTTGGGATCCATATCCATTTCAAATTCAGTCTGTTAAAGCAAAGAAAATAATAATAAAGCAATATAATAAGAATTTGTTTAATTATTTTCTATCTTCTTAAAAGATTGAAACAAAATGAATATGAAAGGTATGCATATTCTTTTATTGATGTTTCTGGTAATGACTTCTTATATGTTTCCAATTTAACTCTTTTCTATATGAAAAGAATCGGTTAATATTAGAGGTTTGTTTAACTGCTTACTATATGTTTCCAGTTTTGATGCTTGCATGATTTTTCAATGTAATGTTGCAAACCTTTTAACAAAATTAATTCAGAATTCTTTTCCAATAGATAATTTTGGTAATATTATCAGTATTATTGAGTATAAAAGGATCAAAATAGATAAATACCAATAGCTCTTTCCATAGATTTTCCTGGTAGTAGTCATCTACATTCCTCCATTCATCATAACCAATAGGTATGTGACAACGGATCAAAGCACCACATCGAGAACTCCACTTAGCTTCGTCTTTACCTTTAGCTCCTTCCAAACTGACCATTATTGAGTACTTCTTACCACGTAGTGGAGGATGATCAGACATATTTTTTGTACATATAAATGCCAGAGGACTAAATCAATCCTGTATTTAAAAAGGTTAAATCTTAAAATGCAAAACATGAAAGAAAAATCATAATCAACACCTTAAATTGTATTTAAAATACAAGTTTAAATATATATTTATGATAATTATTCTTTAATATATATGTTTTTAAATCGGGTGGGCCTGCAGGCTTAATTTATTTGATATGTGAAGCAACTCATGTTGGTTGCTGCCAAACAGTAGCCCACAAGCTGCTATTGTAGCAGCCTGTTGTTTGCCAACAGCCCAAAGGGCTTCTGCATTTAGTAAATGGGGGTGGGCCTGCTATCCCACGTTATTACAAATAATGAAAAAATACTGAGAAAACAGATTCAAACAATTGCATGGGTTTGAATCAATTCATTACAGTAGACTTTTTGTTATCTATGTAAGCACTTTGCCCTGGTAATTTTAGACTGTTTGTTATTGAATCTCTTTTCCATCATACATATATTTCCTTGATTTATTCAAAATCCACAACAAGCCTAAGTTTTTGAATTCACAAAAACCCTAAAGTTTTAGTTCATGCAGGATTGTTGCATTAATAAAAAAACACCCAGAAATTGTACATGCCTAAAAGTACACAGGTTACTGCACAATAAACATGTTTATTGTGATGTCAAATATGAAACGGAAATTAGATTATAATCATATACTATCAGCCAAACAATATGCCTTTTTTTATCATATTTCATTATAATTATTTTTACATGACACAACATTAGCAAGATCAGATGAGCATGCTCATAAAATGGTATATGAATTGAAAGTACCTTAGAACTTTGCGGAGAATTTAAAATTGCAGTTTAGTAGCAAAGAGGTACTTGTTACTTAAAAGAGATCCGCGGTGTTATGCTTAAATTTAAAATCTATTTAATAAACAAAATTGCATTTAGATATAGCATATGAATTGAAAGTACCTTAGAACTTAGCAGAGAGTTTGAAATCGCATTCAAGAATTGATGAGGTGTTTGCGATTTAGAGTGATCCATAACGTATGCTTAAGTTTCAAACCTATAAAATTAAGAAACTAGACATTATAAATATATAAGTTAGAGCCATGAAATTTGAACCTGCATATAAGCATATAATAGATGGGTTAGTGTCAAGCATATACATAAGGTAATATATGAATCAAAACAGCAATTCCATAAAAGGTCAAGCATTTTGATATAAAAGAAAAATGACAAAACTAGTTGTTTATACATTTTATTTATTTCAGTTCAATATATTTCAATAATGGTGCAAGGTTAGGTTGTTCATTCATAACAGACTGAAAATTTGTTGGCAGGACGTGATCATCTATGATATTTGTCATGCGCTTTGGAGAGCGTCGAACAATGGACCAATTAGCATTTTGTGTATCGATTATGTAGAACACCTGACCTGCTTCGGTTGCGAGTATAGCTAGCTCATCATATTCACCATTAGAATTTTTGAGCCTTTTCATGTTCACCATTAATAAATTAGAATCTGGACAGATCTTAGAACCATTTTTCTTATCTCCAATATTCACCCAATCACAATAAAATACCACATGTTGAAAGTCGTAGTAATCAACCTCCATGATATTTTTAATAATGCCATACCAAGTAGTGTCATCATCAGTGGGATTTACATCCCTCGCACTTGCAATGAATGTAGTAATTGCATCCATACAAACACCGATGTCTTGTGTTGAAAGAGTATCGTAATAATATTGAGGAGAGAATACATAGTCGTTCACTCTATACTTAAGATATGTTTTAGCTTCCCATTTTGGACCACTGACATAGTGCCATAACATTATGCCCATGCATTTTTCATCTACTAGCTATTACGATTAACAAATTCTATAGACAACATAAAGAAAACTTAAACTATAGTTTTGGAATAAAAGTAGCACACCTTTTTATGCAACCAATCAATAAATTCAGATTGTACTATCACTTCTGCTTTTGTGGTACCTTTTCATTTACCACGATGAGCACCTTCTAAAGATAAGCGATATGCACTACAAATTAAAATCTAGTGTAAATATATAAATATAAATATAAATATATGGATGTATATAATCTTATACATTATATCAAAAGTACTAAGAAAAAAAATATCAAACCTATAATATTCATCTCTATTTGGAATATCAATTCTAAAAAGTATCCATCTTCGAATCTGTATGTGTTTCACCCTTGATAACTTAAGGGATTTACCCTCAACAATGGCGCGCTCATATATGTCATCTCCATTCTCGTCTAAAAAGGACGCTTGTGTAGAACTATATTTCCATCACGCGGGTTGGGCATATATTCCATTGCATATCTAACTGATTCTGAAACAATATATGCTTCAGAAATTGATCCTTCTATATAACAGTTATTTCTAGGTATATTCTTGCATTCTTGCATAACCCTAATACATATATAATTACAGTTATATTAAGTATTCAATAATATTCATAACCTAACTAAATTAATAGAACATTTCGTACCTTTCAAATGGATACATCCATATATAGCTCGTAGGTCCACAATGTAGAGCTTGATCAGCTAGATGTACCATAAGATGAATACTTATATCAAAAAAGTCTATGGGAAAATAATGCGCCATCATACATAATGCCTCGAGAATCATATCTTTAGAAGCTTGGACATGTTCACGAACTAAAACTTTCGAACAAATTATGTTGAAATACAAGCTTACTTGTAAAATAGCTCGTCTTAGCTCATGGAACTTTGGATACGCATGTTGAACCATTATAGGGAGAAAGTATTGCATAATAAGATGATAATCATATGTTTTCTTGATATGCAAATAGGGTGGTTGAATACTTACAAGGTTACCTAAATTGGTTGCAAGAGAAGATGGAAGTTTTGCATCTTTTAGAACTCGACAACATTGTACCTTATGAACCTTATCCCATGAAAACTTAGAATGTTGGTTTCCCTTATCAAATAATAAGTTGATAATATGTTCTGCAACATTCTTCTCTGTATGCATCACATTAATTGCATGTCTTACTTTGTGGGACTCCAATAACTTAAGTTGTATAAAATTGACTTCTTATACCATGCCAACCTTTCTTCATTGCTATCCTCTTCCATGAAGGAATATGCAATGCCATAAACATCACATATCATTCGTTTCTTACTTTTGGATATTTTTCCAAGTAAATACTTGATATGATCAATCTTTTCTAAAAGAGAAGATCCCCTTAACCTTATTGGAGGTTCTTTGTTTTCAATGTCTTTGTACCATCCATGTTTTAGTGATATACATGGATGACCATCCTTCAAAAATCTTCTATAACTTGGATAAACAACCTTGTTACCAATGTACTCTGACTCGGTCTCGATAGCACAAACTGGACATGCTTTATAACCATGTGTCACACAACCTGACAAATTATCAAATGCTGGTAAATCATTGATTCCCCATAACAACATTGCTTGCATAGTGAAAATCTCCCCCTTATCCATATCAAAAGCAAATATTCCTTCATAAAGTTGTTTCAACCCATCTACAAGAGGTTGTAAATTACCATCAATGTCCTGGCTTGGTGCTCTTGGCCCTGATATCAACAAACTTAGAATTTGAAATTGTGACTTCATGCATAATGAAGGAGGTAGGTTATATGGAATTATGTACACAGGCCAACAACTATAACTATTCGAGAGGACTGCATTTGTATTAAATCCATCGGTAGCAATACTAAGCCAAACATTACGTCCCTCGGTAGAAAATTCTGGCCACTTGCTTTTGATTAACCTCCATTCAGCTGAATCTATAGGATGGCACATGGACTCCCACGAAGGTTTGGCTTCTTTATGCCACTACATTTTATGAGCTATCCATGGTATAGTATACAATCTAGTTAACCTTGGCATTATAGGAAAGTGTCTTAAAACTTTTTGTGGTTGGGTTGTCAATTTAACTTCCCCTGATGCAATGTTCTTAACTTTAAACCTTGATGTATGAAAATAAGGACATTCAACTGCATTTGCATTCTCCTTCCAAAATAACATGCAATCATTCTCACATGCATGTATGCAATTTACCTTCATACCTAAATCTTTCAACATTTTCTTCATTGTGGGATACTTGTCAGGTAGTGTATTATCTTTTGGAAGCCAGCGTTTCATTCGCTTTAATAATTCTGTCATACTATTTCCTAACCAATTAAACTATTTCTTCAAATTATGAAGCTCTATTAATGTTGTAAGACCATCTTCACAAAAATGATATAATTTCTCATTTGCTTTGCTTTTGAATTAATTATACTTTTTTCTAGTGATCAAAATGTGAAGAAAAATTATCATCATTACTTACATGTGCCTCTTCAAGTTTCTCCTTATTGCTAGCTTGTGATATATTATTCAATAAGATTTCTGAGAGGACCCTCTACATAGTCTTCAACTTGGATTTTATATAGAGAAGAAGAATCTTGTGTATGTTTTGTAGTAGGATTCATCCGCATAGTAGTATCATTTCTTTGTCCATGAAAGAACCATTCATTTTATGATGGATTCATACCAAAAATTATCAAGTGCTTCTCCACAATTTCTAGTGGGAACTTTTTAGAGTTTATGCACTTTACACAAGGGCAAACACATAAATTAATATCATGTGGTCAATGATTTTTCACAAAAGTAATGAAGTTTCGAACACCTTCCTTATATTCTTCCTCATTTCTGTGTGGGTTTCTAATCCACTCTCTTGAACTTGGTTTTGACACAAATTAATATGATCTCCTAAAAATCAGTCAAAATAAAATACTCAGTCAAAATAAAATATTTAGATAAATACAGTATAGTGCTTTATTGTAAGAAAATCTAACTACTGAAATATCAATTTGTAATATTATATTATGAAAAAAGTTCTCTTTATTGTGACTTTTTGAATCTATGCTAGATGGTGACAAATTATTGGGTATGGTTGATAACAATGGAATAGTATTATTAAATGGTCGATTTTATTATCACATGGATGTACTAATAGAAATATTTTGATATGTGTCTTAAGCAATATGTTAAACCTCTTGTATGTATGAATGAAAGCTAAATTTTTTGGACAACAAGCAAGCATACATGAATCTCAATCATTTGAAAGAAATTTGAAACTAATATGACATGAAACTAGATAATTTATAACACGTTACATACATGAAAGGTATTTTATCCTACATATGAAACCAAATATTATAGCCATGATGATAATTTATAAAATATTAAGCAATCAAAATAATTTATATCTTACCTTTGAATAATAAAAATCCAAAGATTCCGATGATTTATGGAAAACTACTCTATGAATCAAATTTTCTGTTCTCTACACAAAAAAGAAAGAAAATTAAAAAATATCAGCTAATTTGTTACATAATAAAAAAGAAATTTTCAGTTAGCCCAAAATTCAGCATATGTACATGCCCAGGCCATCCGGGAATCTAAAACATTCAACCATTACAATTAACTAGTTATGGTACACACACATAATCTTCAGTTAGCCCAAAATTCATTTTTCAAAATAAAAGGAGTCAATATTGCTGTCTCAGTATACAGTAAGTGAATCAATTACCTGTAAGCCACCATAGAGCATGTGTACATGTGAATCAATAGAACCTAGCACCACAACCTTCCTATTTAGATCTAAAATAGTGGTGTTTCAATATAATCCTGTATGGATATTATTGCAGGTAACTCTACTTTTGGTTATAGAATAAAAATCATGGTTCAAAATCATAGGAGGTAAACAGTCGTCCTTTTCAATTAGCAAAGAAGATAATCTAGGTTCAGTCAAAAGCAAACAATTCACTGGATCTAAGGGTTGTGAATATGTAGAATTTATACCTAGCAAAACTCAACCAAACTGAGAAAAAGGCATTTTTTGGGATCCTGACGTTGGTGGACTACCTATTTAGGTGACTTTTTTTGGGATACTATTCATAATTTTGAAGGATATGATGAAGGGGCATAATAAAAAAAGCGATAAACTATTTAATAATCGCATTTAAAAGTTGGCTACTGCAGCATCAGTAGTGACATGGATTTTTCAAGTGAAAAAGGAGTGATTGTATTACGACCATTGATGAAAAAAAGGGTCCTACATCGGAAAATATATAACTAGATCCTACGTAAAATATGAAGAAACCATTATTCACATTAACCAATTGCTTTTGTGAACAACCAAGTAGTTCTCTGGTAAAAATATTGCTAACAATTATGTAATGGTCCTGGTTCTCAAAGAAGAAACTCCAGGGTGGATCCATCTGTCTATGTTAATGAATTTACATTCATGCACTTTTTGTATCTGAAACTCATTATCTATTAACTTGTGGAAAAAAACATATATGTGGATATGATAGTTACTTCCTAAATCTTTAATTTAATCTAGCACTAAAGTGTTGCACTACGGAAACTAAATTAGCTCTTGTAAATTCAAATTTGAGCAATATAAATAGAATTCATGAAAATGCACTTGTACCATATATCTTGGTTAAACATCATATACAAAACACCCTTCTGGACTGAAAATCTACTGAGCTATTTGTGCATGTAAACCAAACATAGAGTGCTAGAAATGTAATGTAAATGAGTTAGAGCTTTCAGTTTTTATAATATGTCAATAATAAAAAAAATTCCACCTTAGTGCTCAGGAAATGAGAACAAAACATGCACACAAATTACAGTTAACCAACGAAATTTACACTCAATGGAATTGTATACACTTAGGCTAATCTTTATTGATTTGTCAATTTTGTTGCTGCTCAAAGTAGCAAGTCAGGAGCTAACAAAATAACCGCCTTGAACATATACTACAATGTATATTATTATCAATACTAATATGCACACCACAGCTGTATATGTTGTCACTAAATTAACACTATATTCTGTTTTAACCAGGTTGTGGAAGAAGTTGCAGCGAGCTATGAAATAACCAACAACAAACAAAAAAAACGTCGCAAGAAGGATGTTTGAACCACTCAAATTACCATTTTTGCACTTGACTTTAATCATCCATCCACCTTTGCTGCATAGATTAGCTAATCTTTGTGATATAAACTTATTTTAGTTTGATGTTAGTATGTTACAGACGTTTTATTTTTTTATTGGTTGTGTATTCAGGTTTGAAATTTTGTGTCATGTATAAACTACTTTATCCAATTAGTAAATGTCATAATTTTATTCATGTCCAAAATATGTTAAGTTCACTAATTCTTACCACTTTTACCAATCTTATTACCATTTCTCTTCTATACCATAATTTACTGAAAGAAGGATGTATATAGACTTTCAAAAAGCAAATTTAGCAAAGATAACATTTAGTCAATAATGAATAGATGATAAAGACACATCAGAAAATGTATATCCATCTTAAATTTTTGTACCTCATAAGACAGTCTAATTACCAATATATAATTCAGTTTAAGTGAAAAAAAGCATTTTCATTGAATCAGCATTAATGATTATCTTGAACTGATTTTTCTTTATATAGAATCACTAAATAATGCACCTAAATCATATATTTTAAAATGATTACCAAATTGGTAGGTTGGTGATTGCTTATCAAATAATATTAATAATATATGCACCAGATATGTTAAAACTTTATTCAGAAAAAAGGTTACCAAATTAAACTGAATGTCCATCTTTGCAGTTCCTGAATGAATTAATTTCTATGTTTTCCAATGCAATTAAGAAATAAATTTGGAAATAGATAAATTATAGGAAACAGATTAATTAAACAGAACCATTTAATAGTTTTTTGATCTTGCAAAGAAAGAATGAATTTGAGAAATATGTATTACCCAAATTATGCACATCCAATTTGTTTTTGATCTTTCAGTTTTTTCATAGATTAACAAAAACTTATATGCATGTCATACTTATGAATTCTTTAGTATGTAACATTATAAGGAAAAAAATCACCCTAAGTAATGTTTGTCTAACAATCAATTTATTAATATAATTGATCACCAAGAAACTGGTAATCACTTAAAAGTTGAAATAATCAATTCAAGAAACAATTTTCCCAATTTAATATATAATAACGAATAAATAATTTCCCCAATCAATTTAATGCATTTCCTTAACCCCAATTCAATACTAAAGGGATTAATTTCCTAAAAATCTTAAGCTAAAATCAGTTTTGTGCATTTCCCATCGATCTAAATTATAGCAAAAAGAGCATTATTTGAATGAGCAAAATGGTTTTTAACTTATTTAAGCTAAACATATATTATAAAATCACTTAATAGTGCGCCCAAGTCCTTTAACCTAAGATAATTACAGGATTTGGTGGTTGCTCAGTAAATACTACTAATAAAATATGCAATAATCTATCAAAATAGTTACATAAATTAATTTGACTATCTATCTTTGCAGTTAAGGAATGAATTAATTTGTATGGTTTCAATTTAAATTAGTAAATCAACTTCGGAAACAAATTATTTGTAAGAAACAAATTATTTGTAAGAAACAAATTAATGATATAAATAAATTAATCATAACAAGCAATAATTGAGCAACCATTTATCAAATTATGTATATTGAATTTTTCTTGGATTTACAAAGAAAAAAGGAGTTTGAGAAAATACAAATTTTACATAATATTATAATTTATAAGCAATGATGGAACTAGAAATTATTTTTGCATAGGTAAACATAATAAAAGACGGTTTTAAGCTAGTTGTATTTATGTATTCTTTGGACACTGAATTCATCTATAATGTAACAATATAAGAAAAAAGTTACCACAAACTAACAATGGTCTAAAAAGAAAACAATCAATTCGTCAACAAAATTAATCACCACTCAACTAAGTAATAACTTAAACAATTTATAACATAAACTAATAATCAGTTTCTCCAATAAATTCCACGCATTTCTATAACCTTAATTCACTAATCCCTTATGCAATGCTAATTAGGTACCTTTCAAACATTTACTTATGGATTTCATTATCAAATTATCATAACCTGCTTTGCTAAATGCCCCAAGTTTACCCTTTTTTAATCTCAAATATTTGCATCATTTAATGATTTTATGAATTATTGGCAATATTTTTTTCTTCTAACAGTTATGGTCCAACCAATTTGGTTTTTTATTTGAGTCATTATTGTGAAATGACAGTACTTGCAATTATATGTCAACCTCCTTTTACATACAAATATATGGTAAACAAAACATATATGTTAAACTCCTTTTTTAACTAAGTTTGAATTTTTTATAGAGATAACAGAATGTTAAAGCTTTAGAGGTAACTGAATTCTAAACACCAAAAATGATATTTATGATTAATTACTAAATGCTAAAGTTTTAGAGATAACAAAAATGGTTACTAAGAGGTGTTAATAACAAAAATGGATTATCTTGGATTTGATCAAATCATTAGAACTTATCATCATTATATGATACTCTCCGGAATAGAAATTTTTAACTGTCGATAATGTTTATAAAAAACTAAACCTACAACATATTGTGAAGTACTATTATCCAAGATGCCAAAATTGGTGAGTTAATCAAATTATTTACTACCATATTGAACAAATCAATCAACTACTACAATATAGAGTACAAATTGGAAAGAACAACTGCTGCAAAATAAGAAATCGAAGTTAAAATGGAAAAAAAACATACCCAAAATGAGCGATGTAGAAACAACTCGAACAGAATCAATCAAATCCCTTGACATAAAATTGGTATATTTGTGGCCAATCGAGGAAATGTTAAAGCAGGAATTGAAATAGCTTTCATTACAGAGTCGATGCAATGAAATTGTACACGACCGAATAATGAAAAGCGTTGGAATTAGGTTAAAACTGATCTGGAATACCTAATTACCATCTCGACCTCGTTCATTTCTCTTAATTTCAGTTGTACAGGCTTTCTTAACCCATTTCATGCGTTACATTTGCGCTGGAGAAATTAATTTTTTTTTCATTAACGCTTTTTTTAATTTACTAACGGGCTCGGGCGATTGTTGTATTATAACGGGAATAAAGGGTTACGAATGAGAGAAACAAAGTGTTAAGAAATAACAGTTTTGGTGTAGAAACACATACAACAAGCATTAATAAGTCACTAATATGAGCACTAAAATAGTTTAAAAACTTTGGTTTATGAGGGCAAAGTTTTACTCACCTAAGCACTTACTAACTTTACCGAATTACGACGAATCACTACAACATCTTGCACTAACTTCCACGACACCTCTCTTCACTTGAACTTGGACTTTTTGGCCCCTAAATGGGCTATTTGGGTTCGGCCATGGGCTATTATGGGCTCTGCCCACTTGAGTTTGGGGTTTATGGGCTTTGTTTGAATGTAGAGTGAAGTAGAGAAGGAACAAGCTAGTTTTAAGTGGATGGAAGTGGAAGAACAAGTGTTTTATACCATGAACTTCAATATGGAAGCCATGGAAATGTATGAAGAGAGAACTAGGAAATGAAGAAGGATGATTTGTAAAGTAGAAATTATGAAGAGGCAGTGGTATTTATAAGCATAAACACTAGAATTTACCAAAATAGCCTTAGCATAAAATAATATAATCTCATGCATGCTACATCATGCCTCTCCCACCCCTAGCACACGTTACCCCCCTCACTCCTACCTCCTTAAATCATGACACTCCTTCCATGTGTATGTACTTAGGGTATGGAGATGATTTGTATACATATAACTTTGTTTATATGTATATATATATATGCCTTTTATAACATAATATGTCACATCCATGCTTAGGTATTAATATGTATATGTTAATATATTTAAGTATGCTTTATTATTACTAATCCTAACATATATAACTGTGTGCATGTTGATACAAATGTGCATGATGTTTTCGATGACTTTTACGATGTCAAAAAGTCATAATGTCGAAAAACGTTTTTCGGTCACATTTTCTATTTTTATTTAAACTAACTATATTGGTAAACAAAATGTGAAAATGATTTTAACATCATTAACTATTATTTAAAAGATGTTTATATAGTTATTAAAATCTATTATTTAAATATTTAAAAATGATTTAAATATTCAAATACAAAATGACTAATTTACAAGTCGTTACACTATGGTACCATTTCCTCACTTAGAAACTTGAAAGTGAACACCGATGATGGCAGTGTCATCATCAGAATTATTTTTCAACGACCGAAGTGAGTTCAGTGCTTTATAACTCATTGAAAATACTTAGAAATATTTTTATTCAAAAATACTTTCAAACGGTACTATTCTAAATTTTTTATTAAAACCTTTAAAAACAAAAGTTTCCAAAAATACCGGGATTTAAGTCCTCAAAAATACTTCTAAGTGAACTATCACTACTATTTCCAAAATCATAATAGTAATATACATTGTTTCCTTTTATTTATAAAATATATTTTTATAAAATCAGCTCCTTATACAAAATCATTTTTCAAATATTTATTTCAGAAATAGTCTAGTTTTAATAAACTCTTTTATTAAAACCCTATTTTATAAAATCAACTTTTATATAAAAAAATTCAAAATATTCTAATTTTATTTTTTTAATAATCACCATTTATTAAAACTCAATTTTAACCCAACATTATCAACAAACGCCTTATAGTCAAATTGTGAAACTTAATTCATAAGGTGTTCGTTTTAATGTTCCCAAAATTCCTATCTACCCAACCCAGGTTTCAAAAAGAAGATTCCAGATAGATCAACAAACAATAGCAAATGCTCAGAATCAGACGAGCATGACTAATCAGATCCTAGATTATACTGATGGAATATTATTATTTCCTAACAAACAATCACCTTTAAGAATAACTATACTAAATTTTTGAAAAACTATTCTTTTATATATATAAAAGTGGAAATTAGCCACAAGGGTCTCTTTAGCAAGTGGAATTAGTTTCTAGGACACACAACTGAAATAATTACTTTCAAGGACAAAACGTAAAATAATTAGTTTCTAGGGCCTAAAAACCTATGAAATTATGTCTTTGAAGGTAATTGGACTGTTGACTTTGTCCTTGAAAGTAATTATTCTGCTGACTTTGGCCTTAAAAGTAATTTCTTTGAATGTGTGTCCTAGAAACTAATTGGACTGCAAAGTTTGTCCTTCTAGTGAAATGCCCCTATATAAAATATAATCCTATGTAAAATTATTTCATTTTACAATTTTAAAACTATATTGTGTCGGTTTGACCTTATTCAACTGTTTAGGAATCCGTATCAATAACGTGGGCCAAACGCATCGACCAGAATTCATAAATCACCTAACAAATCAAACAACACAATGTAAAACAATTTTATTGAAATAACAAATACGCGCTCTTACATATACACACATATAACTCATTCTAGGATATTACTAATCCTATCTCTAATGAGTTTACCCCACCAAGGCCTAGGTGTTTGCTCAACCTAAGCTCTGATACCACGTTGTAACGACCCGCCTTTCCAACCCTTAGAAATCGACACTAATATATCAACGTTATTCGCGTGTCGAATATGCAAGTGTCGGAAAGAAATATTATTGGAGTGAAAGAAATATAAGACATAATAGAATCTCACATCGTGACGAGAAGATATATAATACATATAAGATCTTTACAAAAGGAAATCATCTTTATTATACACAACATCAAAGTACACTAACATATTTTCAGTCTAGACAGTTATAACAGCCCGTCCTTACAATTTTGATAAATACAGAAACAGAAATCAAGAACAAAAAATAGTAGAAGAATGTAAGATACGTGAATACATCATGGAGAATCCAGCTCGTCACCTGAAAGCTCCAAAACATCGAGCTAAATTTGAAAAATATGCTTGGACTGACCCGAGCATTATAGGAAAACAACGCCTGGGTCAGTCTGGTAAAACCAACGTTAGAAAAACTCTAATCAAATCATATTGATTACTATATTTGAAAACCCTTTCAAAATAAAAAGTATCTCATATAACCATGCCACATATAAACATGGACAGGTTTTTACCTTACGATAACCAAACCATTTTTATTATAAAATCTAGTGATATTATAATAGTATCTAGGGTTTTAAAATGAATATTGAGTCATAGCCGAAATGGTTACATTAATTACATTCAGCATAATAGGTTCTATAATCAAAACCGTAAGGCTCGTATAAGGAAATGGATTACAACATGGAAAGGTAAGGGACTACCTTCCGAAAGTACACCTCTAGAAAAATAAACCTGAAGCTGCAACACGTTGCACCTGTACTACACAGAGTCGGCTCCCCCTTTAACATGACAGGTCAGATTACATCATCCCTTGACACCAAGGCTGCCTTAATTTACCCCTTGGTGCCTATGTGCATACCAACTCCAGGAAATCGATCTAGGTAGAGGAATGATGCTCCTAATGGGAGCTACCCACATAGCTCTGCTGCATCCCCTGTTTTTGTCATTTTCGAGTTGTGAAGCTTGTGAGGTCACGCTTTACTCCTTGTAGCAATTTCCATTTGGAATGCTAACACTACCCTCCATACATCAATGCAATGTTAGCATTCATCCATACAAGTTGTTCAGTATAAGAACAAACCGAATGCACTACTTCCACTACATCCATTTTGGAATCACCCTCAGGATTAGCAGCAAGTAGCCCTTGCACTTCAATAGCTTGATTCCATCAGCTCAAACCTCTTCCAAAATGTAGAACGTGCATATGGTTTTGGAGTGGTTACGGTATATAGTCATCTAATATAAGTACACTCTTCCCGCTTAGCGGTCGCCCCAAAAACCAAATCATTAATTTCGATAAAATCAACTTATGTTCTTCATAAATAATCATACAATACATAGGAAGGATCACCCCATAACCGTTTATGTGGATAATTCTCCCTACCATCTGTCCTAGAAGAACAAAATGAGATTTACACGCACAGTATAGCATTAGCGAAGATGATTGTGCTATGTAACTCACGTGTTTCTCCTAGATATTTCCAGAATTATATCCTTCGGTGTTAAATAGGATATTGCTTCTTTACCACCAAACTTAAGAAGGATTATTTAATTTAGGCCAAGATGTTGATAGTCAGTTATTTAACTTCAGTTAAACAAACATTCAGGCAGAAATTATATTTCCCCTGGAAACCACTAAGCCTCTTAAATTAATTGTAACAACCCGAGGTTTCGTATCGATTGATCATCGTCATTAGACGATTAAATCGGTAGCTAATTTCTGTTGGTAATTTAATCGGTTGAATTCTCTTCGAATGTTGGGTTGAAATTCTTTTCAAAAATTTGGTTAAGAGTTTGGGGGCTTTAAATTTAATCTCGGCCCATGGTGTTTCTTTGTTTGATGCCGTGATAATCCAAGACCCGTCCCTCATTTCACTTTGATTTCGCAAACCCTATACCCGTTCCTTTTTCATTTTCATTCGTTCGAGAAACCCTAAACGAGATAAACAAAATAATGGTGGCTCGTCCCTTCTTCATCGTTCGAAATTAGGGCATAGGAATCGAAGGAAAGGCTGCAATGGGACGAGCTTCGCTCGTTTTCTCCGATCAACCTCGCGATGTCGGCTTCGTCTATTCGAACGAGTTAAACTGCGAGTTGGGTTTGGGTCTTAGGCGAAGGTGATTAATTTTTAATTACTCACATCTAATTTAATCTCATAAATATGCGATTTTGTGAATTGATTTACATGGCTTTGATGGTTTTTGATCTGCGTTTGACGGTGTTGTTTTGTTGGATTTTGGCTATATTGTTTACTGCCTTTGGTAGTACTTTCGACATTGTTGTGATTGTTACTTTAGATACCTTGTTGCTTTTAGCTTGATACACGCAGTTTTGAACTGTTCGACTTTTGATAACCTCGTCTCTGGCTTGTTCATCTCCTTATTAGATCACGGCTTTGACTTGGTTCAATGTTGACTCAATTTTGACAAAGTGATTTCGTTCGTTTTTGGCTAATTTTTGATATTGAACTGATGTCTTCGGCCTTGACTATGTTAAACTTGATGGGAAATTCCTGCATTGGAACTTAATATTTTGAGACTTGGTCAGTTGTTTGCTACTTGATTTTAACGGTAGCACCGTGCACTTATGTGTGTGCTTATGTTGTTGGACTTTGTCAATTGTTGATGATTTAACTGTCTTTACCAATTTTTTTTGTATTCGGCATTTGCCTTAAGTATTGACTTCGGTCAGTAATTCATGGCTTCAGCTTGTTTTGATATTACTAGAGTTTGATTAACTTCGAGTTAGGAAGCTCTGTTGCTTCTGGTCTCAGTAAATCCTTACTGACTTGTATTATTTACATGTTGAGTTGTTGGTTCAGCATCGATTGCGGTTGCACCCATTGTTTTGTTGGCATATATCACTTGCAATATCCTGTTTCTTGTTGTTGTTTTTTCGAGTACCACTACATACTATGTGACACTCCGGCAGTTGAAGTTCATTTACACATGCTGGATGGTTTTCAATGTGTTGTACACTGCTGCATATCACCGCATTTTCATCACTGCACTGTTTATTTGTATATAAAATGGGATTCTTTGTTCCATCACTGCTGTATCTAGTTTGGTATTAATTTCTTCCCATTGATTATGTGCATGGTTCATGTCACTCCTTTGGTTTGTGATTCACTTCACATTGCCTTGACTCTGCATATACTCTCTGATACACGTTAGTTCATGTATGTTTCATTTAGAGTCTGCATTGAATTTGAGTGCATGTATCATTTACTTGTCCCTGCTGCTTTGAATTGTGATACATTTGTATCCACAGCTATTTCTTGCATTTGTATGATGCTGGATATGCAACCTTGTCTCATTTTCATATGATGCTTAGTACTTTGATTTGCAGTTTGAAAACTCCTCTGTTTGGATTATACCATTCGCTGTTATGTGGCCTAGTAGAGTGGTTCGTCATTATAGTGTTTCTGATCATTACATATGCACCAGTCGAAATGTGATACTAGATATCACTACATACAATATATGGCAGTTTACATGTTTTGCTCTTGATTCGGCCACGACTTTGTCTCGGTTCGAACTGCTGCTGTTAGTCTATTGTTGTTTCACTGTTTCATTGTACATTTGGATTTGAGTCTAATTCTTGAGTTCATTTTGTTGCAGTTGCGTTGAGTCACGTTAGCCGTGACTTGACCCTGGCAGTTTCGACGTACGGTAGTGGCGAGGCAGTGCACGCGTGCGTGTACTGCAGCCACACCGAGATCTAATTTGGTTTGATGCCATCTGTTTCTGATTCCTTGAGCTTTTTTGTACTTCATCACTGTTGTGGCGAGGCAGTGCACGCGTGCATGAACTGCAGCCACATAGTATTGACGTCTTAATTGATATTTCATTTGTTTGAATTTTTTTGTGTTCAATTCAATATTTGGGAATTGTATTTGATTTAGTTTGATTGATCATTTTGTTGTTGTCTAATTATCTATTTGATAATTAGATTACGAGTTTCTAATTATTTATTAATAATGGGATTTTGTGTTAAATTGTCGTTTAGACAATTCTGTTGTTTTCTGAATTATCTGCATTGGTAATCTTTTATCTATCTTTGTTGGTGATTTGGATTAGTTGATTTATTGTTTAACACTGTTTAGTGTTATATCTATCGTTATCCGATTCTCTTACCGAGGAGTCGGATATACAAGTTTTCTGTGACTGTCGTCTTTTTGATATTGATTATTATTGTTTCCGTGCATTAATGACTGAGTTTGAATTAGACTGACCCGTGTATTATTTTCTTTTGAATTTAATACTCGGGTCAGACCCGAGTTATTTCAGGTTGTAGATTTCCTGCTTTGAGTTGCTGTTTGAGCTACAAAGACTTTTCAAACTTTTGAAGTGGTCTTCGTCTTGTTGTAGTAGTCAGTGTGTCTCTTTAGGGTTGATATGTATTCATGTATATTAGTCGATAATGTACTTGTATATATAACTTCCAGAGTCGACAGTTGTAGTTGTATCATATGTACTGTGTCAATGTATTGTAACTTACATCAGTTATATATATATATATATGAGACTTTTATTATCTGTGTTCCGCATTCTTTTGTATCTGTGTTATTATTATATATATTGTCCTAAACTATTATGAACCATCGTAGTTCGTTTTATACTGGTAATTGGGTATGTCGATGGGAGTAAATAAATAAGAGATGAAAAATGAAAAACATATACCACTCCTATCGAGGTAACCAATACTAGTGTAAGGCCAACTACGGATGGCCGCTCCTATCCAGCCTTATTCTTCGTAACAGACAGTATTTCTTTTAATACTCTTGGTTATTGTGAGCATAGAGGTGGGGCGTCACAGTTGGTATCAGAGCTTGGGGTTTATGGACATAATATAAAACATAACTTAGATGGAACATATCTTACAACTATTGGTCGGTGTTTTTCTTTGTGCTTTGAGTCAAAACTAAAATTTTGAAATTATGATGAAATTTTTAAATATCTTTATTTAAAAATAAAAGTGAAATTGTGTTTTGTTGATTTGATTAAATTGTGTTCTGTTTATCAGAGTGCACAGCGGAAACAGTGAAACTGTCTTTGCTGAGTACAACTGATAATCTTTTTGATTTAAAAATCAAAATACGAAATTGAAATAAATTTCATTTGTTGTTTACATAGCTGTATTTATTTTGTTTCTTTGAGAATTTCGAATCCGAATTGAGGATTCGAAACGATTGCAGTTATGTGATTTTGTTGAGATTTTTGGCTGGTTTTCTTTTATGCTAATCATATATTGATTAGATTTTGCTGTTTTGAATTATCTTCATTGAAGATATGTTCGAATGATTTCTTTGTTCATTTTGTAGTATATGCAAATTTGAGTTGCACGTTACTGCATTAATTTTACGTTGAACTGATGCTTGGTTATGAAACGTATTTTGTTGCCATTATTTTTATAACGGGATTTTTACACCAATGCTAAATTTTTGAAGCACGGTGTTTTGTGGCATTTTTGATGAATGAAAATTCACTGATATTACATTTTGTTGTAAATTATTTTGATGAGATTTTGACGTTTAAAAATTACTGTCGTTTTGGCTTCAGTAACCGTCAAATTTTAAAAGTGGAATTTTCAAGCGGTTATTCCGCAATGCTGATTCTAAGATTCGTTTTACGATGTTCTGGGGAAGTAAAATTTTCTTTTCGAAATTGTTACTAATATTGCTGCTTTAATCACGTGATTGGAAATCGTTTTAAAAATGAAAATTGTTTTACAAAATTTTTCAGTTTGCGCTTTCAAAAGAATGAGGAAGCGATTTAAACGATTCAGCAAAATCGAGGACTATGACCCCTTTCTTTTACTGATTCTCTTAACTCCGGACTTGTCCAGTTGAGAACATGAATTGTTATTGTTATAAAATAAATAAAAATTGTTTTCAGGAATTTTACAGTTTGCGCTTTCAAAAGAATGAGGAAGCGATTTAAACGTTTCAGCAAAATCGAGGACTATGACCTCTTTCTTTTACTGATTCGCTTCATTCCGGACTTGTCCGTTTGAGAATGTAAAATGTGTTTTTACAAAATACACAATTTTGCACTTTCAAGGAAACGATGAAGAGAATCAAACGATTTAGTAAAACACGTGGTATGGGACATGTGCGTTTGCTATTTCGGTTAATTCCAGACTCGTTAATTGAAATATTTGACGTTTTGATGATTCTGATGATTTGTGTGCTTTCAAGCCACTTTGTTGGACCTTCGGGTCATTTGTTGGGCTTTCGGGCCACTCTGATGGACCTTCCTGTCAAATACCAGTACTAGACCTTCGGGTCACTCTGTGGACCTTTGGGTCATTTGTTGGGCGCCAAAATTATGTTGAGTACTTGGTAGGCTTCGGCCATTTGTTGATGCACGTGCGACGAACTAAAAACTCGCCATCTGATGGGATCGATCCAAGCTTTTATGTTGATTTTTAGTCTTCTTAGTTGATTTCTAGATATTTGTTGTTTCTAATTATCTGTAGGTAATTAGATATCTGATGTTATGAGATTTAATTATCGTATCGATAATTAAATATTTGTTGTTTCTGATTATCGCTTGTGATAATTAGATATTTGAGATTTGATTATCGTTTTTGATAATTAAATATTTGTTGTTTCTGATTATCGCTTGTGATAATTAGATATTTGAGATTTGATTATCGTTTTTGATAATTGAATATTTGTGTTTCTGATTATCGCTTGTGATAATTAGATATTTGAGATTTGATTATCGTTTTTGATAATTGAATATTTGTGTTTCTGATTATCGCTTGTGATAATTAGATATTTGGAATTTAATTATCGCTTTTGATAATTAAATATTTGCTGATTTGAGGTTTAATTATCGCTTTTGATAATTAAATATTTGCTGATTTAAGATTTAATTATCGCTTTTGATAATTAAATATTTGCTAATTTGAGGTTTAATTATCGCTTTTGATAATTAAATATTTGCTGATTTGAGATTTAATTATCGCTTTTGATAATTAAATATTTGCTAATTTGAGATTTAATTGTCGCTTTTGCTAATTGAATAATTGCTGATTTGAGATTTGATTATCGTTTTTGATAATCTAATATTTGTTGAATTGAGATTTGATTATCGTTTGTGGTAATCGAATATTTGTTGATTTGAAATTTGATTATCGTTTGTGGTAATTAAATATTTGTTGAGTTGAGATTTCTGATTATCGTTTTTGATAATTAGATATTTGTTGATTTGAGACTTCTGATTATCGTTTTTGATAATTAGATATTTTTTGATTTGAGATTTCTGATTATCGTTTTTGTTAATTAGATATTTGTGTTTTCTGATTATCGTTTCTGATAATTGGATATTTGCTAATTTTAATGATTATCAGATTTTATAGTCTCTAACTGATTTTGGATTATGTTGAGCATATCGAATTATTGTTTCCTATCTATCTCTGTTGATAGTTAGAGTTGCTGATTATGAAGTTCGTGTTTTCTAGTTATTTGTTGGATAACTAGATATTTGCTGTTTTGTGATTTCTGTACTCTAATTATCTGATTGATAATTGAATATCGTTGATAATTGCATTTATTCAGTTTTGTTGTTTTCTGATTATTTATTGATAGTTAGATTTTGTTGAGAATTTGTGAATCTCTTTTATGAAATTGAAAGATTTCTTGGATGTTTGTGTTTTCGATCTTTATTTTCTAGCTTAACTAGTTTTTGTTAGAAAAACAATTGTTATAGACAACTTTAATTATGAAAATTGCGGGGACGCAATTTTTATAAGGAGGGGAGTCTGTAACAAGTCGAGGTTTCGTATCGATTGATCATCGTCATTAGACGATTAAATCGGTAGCTAATTTCTGTTGGTATTTTAATCGGTTGAATTCTCTTCGAATGTTGGGTTGAAATTCTTTTCAAAAATTTGGTTAAGAGTTTGGGGGCTTTAAATTTAATCTCAGCCCATGGTGTTTCTTTGTTTGATGCCGTGATAATCCAAGACTCGTCCCCCATTTCACTTTGATTTCGAAAACCCTATACCCATTCCTTTTTCATTTTCATTCGTTCGAGAAACCCTAAACAAGATAAACAAAATAATGGCGGCCCGTCCCTTCTTCATCGTTCGAAATTAGGGCATAGGAATCGAAGGAAAGGCTGCAATGGGACGAGCTTCGCTTGTTTTCTCCGATCAACCTCGCGATGCCGGCTTCGTCTATTCGAACGAGTTAAACTGCGAGTTGGGTTTGGGTCTTAGGCGAAGGTGAGTAATTTTTAATTACTCACATCTAATTTAATCTCATAAATATGTGATTTTGTGAATTGATTTACATGGCTTTGATGGTTTTTGATCTGCGTTTGACGGTGTTGTTATGTTGGATTTTGGCTATATTGTTTACTGCCTTTGGTAGTACTTTCGACATTGTTGTGATTGTTGCTTTAGATACCTTGTTGCTTTTAGCTTGATACACGCAGTTTTGAACTGTTCGACTTTTGATAACCTCGTCTCTGGCCTGTTCATCTCCTTATTGGATCACGGCTTTGACTTGGTTCAATGTTGACTTGATTTTGACAAAGTGATTTCGTTCGTTTTTGGCTAATTTTTGATATTGAACTGATGTCTTCGGCCTTGACTATGTCAAACTTGATGGGAAATGCCTGCATTGGAACTTAATATTTTGAGACTTGGTCAGTTGTTTGCTACTTGATTTTAACGGTAGCACCCGTGCACTTATGTGTGTGCTTATGTTGTTGAACTTTGTCAATTGTTGATGATTTAACTGTCTTTACCAATTTTTTTTGTATTCGGCATTTGCCTTAAGTATTGACTTTGGTCAGTAATTCATGGCTTCAGCTTGTTTTGATATTACTAGACTTTGATTAACTTCGAGTTAGGAAGCTCTATTGCTTCTGGTCTCAGTAAATCCTTACTGACTTGTATTATTTACATGTTGAGTTGTTGGTTCAGCATCGATTGCGGTTGCACCCATTATTTTGTTGGCATATATCACTTGCAATATCCTGTTTCTTGTTGTTGTTTTTTCGAGTATCACTACATATGTGACACTCCAGCAGTTGTAGTTCATTTACACATGCTGGATGGTTTTCAATGTGTTGTACACAGCTGCATATCACTGCATTTTCATCACTGCACTGTTTATTTGTATATAAAATGGGATTCTTTGTTCCATCACTGCTGTATCTGGTTTGGTATTAATTTCTTCCCATTGATTATGTGCATGGTTCATGTCACTCCTTTGGTTTGTGATTCACTTCACATTGCCTTGACTCTGCATATACTCTCTGATACACGTTAGTTCATGTATGTTTCATTTAGAGTCTGCATTGAATTTGAGTGCATGTATCATTTACTTGTCCCTGCTGCTTTGAATTGTGATACATTTGTATCCACAGCTATTTCTTGCATTTGTATGATGTTGGATATGCAACCTTGTCTCATTTTCATATGATGCTTAGTACTTTGATTTACAGTTTGAAAACTCCTCTGTCTGGATTATACCATTCGCTGTTATGTGGCCTAGTAGAGTGGTTCGTCATTGTAGTGTTTCTGATCATTACATATGCACAAGTCGAAATGTGATACTAGATATCACTACATATAATATATGGCAGTTTACATGTTTTGCTCTTGATTCGGCCACGACTTTGTCTCGGTTCGAACTGCTGCTGTTAGTCTATTGTTGTTTCACTGTTTCATTGTACATTTGGATTTGAGTCTAATTCTTGAGTTCATTTTGTTGCAGTTGCGTTGAGTCACGTTAGCCGTGACTTGACCCTGGCAGTTTCGACGTACGGTAGTGGCGAGGCAGTGCACGCGTGCGTGTACTGCAGCCACACCGAGATCTAATTTGGTTTGATGCCATCTGTTTATGATTCCTTGAGCTTTTGTGTACTTCATCACTGTTGTGGCGAGGCAGTGCATGCGTGCATGAACTGCAGCCACACAGTATTGACGTCTTAATTGATATTTCATTTGTTTGAATTGCTTTGTGTTCAATTCAATATTTGGAAATTGTATTTGATTCAGTTTGATTGATCATTTTGTTGTTGTCTAATTATCTATTTGATAATTAGATTACGAGTTTCTAATTATTTATTAATAATGGGATTTTGTGTTAAATTGTCGTTTAGACAATTTTGTTGTTTTCTGAATTATCTGCATTGGTAATCTTTTATCTACCTTTGTTGGTGATTTGGATTAGCTGATTTATTGTTTAACACTGTTTAGTGTTATATCTGTCGTTATCCGATTCTCTTACCGAGGAGTCAGATATACAAGATTTCTATGACTGTCGTCTTTTTGATATTGATTATTATTGTTTCCGTGCATTAATGACTGAGTTTGAATTAGACTGACCCGTGTATTATTTTCTTTTGAATTTAATACTCGGGTCAGACCCGAGTTCAGGTTGTAGATTTCCTGCTTTGAGTTGCTGTTTGAGCTACGAAGACTTTTCAAACTTTTGAAGTGGTCTTCGTCTTGTTGTAGTAGTCAGTGTGTCTCTTTAGGGTTGATATGTATTCTTGTATATTAGTCGATAATGTACTTGTATATATAACTTCCAGAGTCGACAGTTGTAGTTGTATTATATGTACTGTGTCAATGTATTTTAACTGACATCAGTTATATATATATATATGAGACTTTTATTATCTGTATTCCGCATTCTTTTGTATCTATGTTATTATTATATATATTGTCCTAAACTATTATGAACCATCGTAGTTTGTTTTATACTAGTAATTGGGTATGTTGATGGGAGTAAATAAATAAGAGATGAAAAATGAAAAACATATACCACTCCTATCGAGGTAACCAATACTAGTGTAAGGCCAACTACGGATGGCCGCTCCTATCCAGCCTTATTCTTCGTAATAACAAACAGTATTTCTTTTAATACTCTTTGTTATTGTGAGCATAGAGGTGGGGCGTCACAGTAATCTTTCATTAATTGAAATCACTTTTTAAATATTTATTAGAATATTCATATACTTATCTCACCAGTATAAGTATACTCACAAACCATTTCACTTTAAAACCTAGGAACTTTTTCATATACTTATACAATGGTATAAGTATATTAACAAAACATTCAAGAAAGATTTCTTATTTCAAATCGTATTAAAATAATTAAACCCAATTGTGATTAAAATAGAGATAACAATAACCCCAAACACTATTCCTTTTTATAAATCTCTTTTATTTATAAATATCTCCTTTGTAAATCTCCAAATCTCTTTATAAAACTTATTTTATAAATCTTCAAGTTTATATATAAAACTCTATTTATAAATCTTCAAAAATCATTTATAAAACTTCTTTTATATAAATCTCACAAATCTATTTATAAAATACTCTTAATAAATCTCCAATTCCATTTCTAAAATACTCTTTTATAAATCTCGAAAATCCATTTATAAAACTTTCGATTTTAAATCTCTAAACATTTTAAAAGCCAAACTTCTTTTCCAACTCCAAGATTTCTTTCAGATTTATAACTCTTTTAATAAATTCTTTTGTTAAATAAAAATCTTTATATAAACCTTTCTATTTAAAATGATTCCTTTTAAGTAAACAGCTATTATTCTTAAACAACTTTTTACAAAATAATTTATCATTTAAAACACCTTTAAATAAACAAATTATTATTTAAAATATCTTAAATAAATAATTGATTAATTATCTTTAAACCATATTTAAACATTATTAGGTAATTCTAAATAATTTTTAAAATATACGTAAATAATCTTAAAACAATATTATTTTAATAATAAAAACAAATAAACTTTAAACAATATTATTGTAATAGTAAATAAATTTTAAAATATTAATAATATAACAAATAACTTTGAAATAAAATAATCAACTTTAAAATATAAAATAATTAACTTTATATAATTGACTTTAAATAATTAACTTTAAAATAATAATTTAACTTTAATATAATAAGTCATTTTTAAATAATAAATAACTTTAAAACAAAAATCGTTATAAATAACTTTAATAATATTAAAGTATAAAATAACTTTAAATCATATCTAGAATACAATTTAATAATTTTAAACAATATTTAGAATATAAATAAGTTAACTTTAAAACTTGTTAATAATATAATTATTATATAAAACACTTCACTAAATAATAATTATATAAAAAAATCATAATTTTTTAAAATTGAAGTTGATTTAAATCCAGAGCTTTCTAAATTTGAAAAGGGCTTACCAATCAGAATGGTACTTAAACAAGCTACCATATCATTTAATTTAACTTTCCAAGTTAATAACTGACATTTACATAATCAACACTTATGTAAATAAATTCAACAATTAACCACTACTGGTTAACACAACACTTATTCAAAGTGGCATATCAATTAACGACATATAATTAGATATACAAATCTATAAAATAGCAGAACTGGGATTTATTCTGCTAATTAAATGACTAATTAATTCAATTAGCGGAACGATGTTTTATTCCGCTAAATAGGTTTCCAAATTACCCCGTTCAATTTACTTTAACATAATGGTGTTTATTTGGCCAAATAAATATCACCAATTAAGGTATAATAATTTAACGACGTTATTAATTCAAATAAAATTAAATTCAATCCTTATTTTTATATCATAATTTTATACATTTTCAAATATGTCAACAAGTAACACTACAATGTTGTACTCGTCAATACGAGTCCAATGCAAAAATCCTTGGGTTAATCGGATTTCATATGAGTAAATTTCTGCATCTTAAAATCAATACACTTATTTTATAAAGTTAATGTAACGACCTGGAGTTTTAGGTATTTGAATTTGGAATATTAAATTGATTTTAAATATTGAAAAATTAATTTTATAGATTTAGTAACTTGAATTTCAAATATAACGATTTATTGGATAATTTAATTGTTGAATTTAATAATTGAAAATATTGGATTTTATTTGGATGAAAATGATTTAAAGGCTTATTTAATTTCTATTAATAATAATGAAGATAATTAAAATTTTAAAATTGATTCAAAAGTGATTTACTCGATTTTGAAGATAACTCGTTTTAATTAACGCATAAAAATAGCCTTCCGGGGCACATTCTCGGATTTCTACAAAACTAGTGTCATTGGATTTATAATAATGAATTATAATACGCCGTCAAATTTCGCAGCGATCAGACATAACGTTTGGTCATACGGGATAGAAACGTGTTGAAATTAATATTGAAGATTTAATATTATAATGGGGTTCGAAAAGCTATCTTCTGCATACGATCGAATTCGGGGTCGAGACTAGTTCCATTGTGTTTGAAATAGGGGTATAACATTAGGAAACACCAGGCGGCACGCCTCGACCAGGGTTCAGGATTAAATATCTAGATATTTTGAATTTAAATAATAATATATATAAATATCCAGTGCCTCACTTTTCCCATGCCCACAACCCGTACGTGCCCATGCCCTGTCTTCCTTTTATAGCCACGTACATCAAAAGGAAGATGGCGTTTTTCATTTTTTTAAAGTTAAACAAAGCTCCATCGAACGGTCCACATTCGATGGGACCACTAAGGGCCGATTCAGGCGAGGTTCCTAACTGTGAAGATGGTCAGCGTGAGGAGGGTGTACAACAACAACAACAACTAAGCCATTATTTCCAAACAAGTTGGGGTCGGCTAGAGATGGAACCCAAAACTAAATGAAAAAATCAATTTAAAAGTTATAATAATAACAATAGCAATAGCAATAATAAAATAAAGTCAAATAGGTAAATTAATAATAATAGCTAAGTAAAGTAAAAAAAATAAAAATATATATGTATCTATATATAATAGGAATACTTGGTTTTGAAGCTTTTGAAATGTCTAAATTATCCCTTTTAATTTCTAGCTCATTTGAGGTCTTTTTTGTAATTATTCTTTCCCACGTTCTAACAGTTTATCTCACGTCTACAACTGCTGTAAAGGCACTTCTTCCTCATCCTCACTTCACATAATTTTCCCCAATTTTTTTTAAGATTTTCCATAAAAACTAGACTGATCTTCACCACCATTACAATAGAGCGTCTTAATCATTCAGAGATGAATTCTCTTGATCCTTTTGACCAAATCCAATATGTCTTCATGTGCTCCAAAACTTCTCTCTCTTTAATAAATTAACGCTGTTATTGTTCTTCACCTTCATGAAATTCAAAACACCACTTCACGAAATTCAAATCAATCTCCACTCCAAAAAAAGATATTTGCTTGGATCTGGAATCCTGATGCTGCTATGCTTTCAGCCAATTATCGCCTGATTCCTTCGTTAATTTTGTTGTGATGTTGATGTTGAGACAATCGCTACTTATGCTGGAGAGGTGATCACTTTGCTTCGGAACTGTGTGGCCGCCGATTGGAAGAGTTGCCATCGTTGATAATAACTTTGCTGCTGACTAGATCCCATTCCTGCCGCCAATTCCTTTGCCATTGCAAGTTTTAACAAAGCCTGGACTGAAGACGATGCTGAAGGAGTGCCACCGTGTCCGATATGTTCTGACCCTAAACTCAAAGATGAAAAATAGCTAGAGCAGTTGTCAACTTCAACCATGAATGAATGTCTAAGATGAATATAAGCACAGAGTGAACAGGTACATTATACTATTAAAATGTCCGCAAGTTTAAGATAATTTCCATTTTAAACAAGTATAATAATGTTTCTCATGTCAGATCCTCTTTTAGTAGACTGGCTATAGTTCTATGTTCCTTTTGCTCCATATAATTTATGCCTAGAGAACCAAATGAAATTCATAGTACTTTAACCGTGGGTGCTCAGTCAATAATGAGTTCATTTTATATTACAATATACAATTGAGGAAACTGAAACTTTTGGAGAAAAATGCAGTCAGATTTCATGCTTGGAGTTTGTATATTTTCGTTCTTTGTGGAATCAACATTCTACATTGGTTGGGCGAATTTACCATCTTTACAAAAATTACATGATTTATTCTCTAAGCAGGTATTTTCTATTTTGTAGGTATCTCTTTATATTTGTCGTTATTTATTATCTTTGTTGTATGCCATGTCTACTGTATGATTGAATCGACGTATGGATTTGCTTCACTATCTGACAAGCTAATACTTCCAAAAATATTTTCTATGAAAATGTGCATGCCAAACCTCCACATTAAGCATATATATAATTACAATACTCAAAAAGTTAGCTCATGCTACTCTTCAATATATTCAAAGAGTTGTAATTTTATACAACTGCTCATCAAGTACCGCTGATTTGGCTTTTACACTAATACATCTTTATTTTTTTGGGATAAACCCATATTGAATTGAGATTTCAAAAACATTTTTACCTTAGCAATGATAGTTAGATAAAAGCGAAAGCGGTAATATTTAGATAAATCCAATAGCACCTAACAATAATAAAAAATTATGTAAAGTTTGTAAGCTCAAATGACTTCTAATAAGTTCACCACCATCAATTTTTTTATTCCTAATTATGTGTAACGTGACTATTGGTCAACATATTAAGTACAAAAAGTTATCACCAAACAGGCTGTAAAAATATATCATTATGCAAAATACACAAGATACTTTATGAATGTGTGAATGCATTAGTTTAGGTTGGAACTGATCATATTGTGATAGTACCTGCAAAGATATGTTGAATATTGACTAAATTCATTGGTTTGAGGATTAATACAAGATGAAACTGTGATATTAGCTATAAAGATATATTAAAGTTTATCAATTTGATTAAAATAATGTAATTAAATACATTCATGTTTTGTTGGTTAATTCCTCACTTTAATTCTCATTATACTAACGTGTAGTAAAATTGTAACTTTGTAAACTCTAATGAAATTTTGCTAGCTTCAAATGATTTTATCTTGATCACATGGAAAATATAATTATGTTTATCTACATAGAATATCTTATAACATTGTCCACATTTTTATAATTTGTATTTTAAACTTCATACCAGAAAATTATAGAATATCTTACTATAAAATAGTGAATTAAATTTGCAGATGGCTTGCTTAAGCATGAGAATGGTGTAGGCGAAAGAAATTGGAGGCAAAGCCACTGATTTGATGCAAATTGTGGAAGCAAGGACTATGCACCTTCTCTAAGTAAGGCCTAAATTTGTTTTATAGGACACAAAACACCATTTACTCATGGCTGTTGTTTATGCACTGAAATACCAAGATTATTGTAGAAATAAAATGTAGTAATAAGTTCAGGGTACATAACATGTTCAATAAGATTTGTCACCGATTGTCAAATAACAAATGTTTCAAAGCTTGGTCGGATAGGATCATGTATTGTTAACCTTACTAAACTTTTTGATTTTTTTTATTCTTTTTGATTTTTTGTATTCTTTGCTGCTATTACCTTAATATTATTCTCTTTGGTTCGCTACTTAGTGCTTTTGGTATCAAACCAATATAAATTAAGTTTCTTTTGTTGAAAAAGGAATTTATAGATATCATAGTCTTTTCTTCTAATGGTTGGTAATAATTCTCAAAAGTCTGTATTTTCGTAATTTTGATATTTTACATTTTGTGTTTGATGAATTGTATATCAAGGTTCGGAATGAAAAATATGGAAATATTTGCTGCTTGCTTTATTAAATCACTCCTATTTTTAATGGTGTTGTATCTCCATTTTTTTTCAAAGTTGTATTTTGGATAATTTTCATTCTCTAAATTTATAACTTTTTAATTTCAGGGGAAACACATAGGTGGAATTGGAGCCTATGGTCAACTGCTACTTGGATAGAAAATACATGTATTAGTGGTTTGTAGTTTGCCTTCATATAGAACCATAGGTGTGTGAGCAGTTTTGAAGTTTACTTCTTTGATAGTCTTTTGCAGTCAACTATAGATTTAAGTTCATAAAGGTATTGACCTATATATTCTGTTTGAGGTTAATGGTAGGATGTGTTAAACTTCCTTCCATTTTGCATAGGGTGGGCTGGATTTACAAAAATCTGACATTATCCAATCAGATTTATATATTAATAATTGGATAAATAAAAGTGCATGTATTTGTGTATGTGTTTACATGCGTACTGAGTCTTTGCATCTTATGTTTAAAACCTAATTACTAAAGCTTAGAAGTCCATATATAATTTATGCTGTAGTAATTTATATATAGAAATGGAAAGTTATTTTATTAAATGTAATCCACTCCGTGAATCTGCACTGAATATTTATGAACAGGATTGCTTTTCTGGAAAAATTTCGTTAACCAATAAATTTTACATTAATAAGTAATTAAACTTACCAAAATTGCTGCATGCATGTTGAGACAAACGATAGAAATAACGGGAATCCTCCATTCCAATTAAATTAGGTATGTGTACATTTGCATTAATTATTTCCATCCATTAATTTTCTCCTTTTCCATTCCGTTTTGACTTAGAACCCTACATCCCAAATTGACCCATATTTTGATTTTGAATTCAATATAAAAATATGACATTGAAGAAGTGGACATTTTAAAGTAAAAAGGGAAAGTCCCTTCTCTTTTGCTTGCACTCCAAAGATAAGTCAAATCAGCAATTAATTTGTAGATTCAAAACTTAAGATCGACACTACAGATATAATTAGTGTTGTTTTATTTTATTTTTGTAACATCCCTAATTTTTGATAACACTATTCAGGAAATCACCAATATAGTCATGTTTTGTAGGTTACAATAAAATGAATTTAACTCACGGTTGTCTTTGCACACGTCCAACAGACGTGCCATACATACTGGTATATATAAGAGGAATGATAATAATAATACTAATAGCGATAATGATACTAATAGTAATATTGGTCAAAGACCAAACCTACGTCTTAGGCTCATGTTTGCTAGTCCTATAATCTAAAACTTATAAAACTCAACGCTCATGGTTCTGGTACGTGAATCGCTAACTTCCACTCGCTCCGATCCGTCACCAGCTCTTCGGATATACCCCAATCCTTCAAATCTCTTTTTACTACTTCCTCCCATGTCAACCTTGGTCGACCTCTACCTCTCTTTGGGCATTCAACACGGCCTATAATTCCAACACGCACAGGTGCCTCGGGCGGCCTTCGTTGAAGATGTCCAAACCATCTTAAGCGATGTTGAATTAGTTTCTCCTCAATTGGTGCTACTCTAAGTTTATCACGTATATCATCATATCTAATTCGGTCTCTTCTTGTATGACCGCAGCTCCATCGTAGCATACGCATCTCTGCTATGCTTATCTTTTGGACGTGTTGGCTTTTAGTAGGCCAACATTCTGCACCATACAACATCGCAGGCTTGATTGCCGTTTTGTAGAACTTTCCTTTAAGATTTTGTGGGACCTTCCTGTCACAGAGAATCCCAGATGCTTGTCGCCATTTCACCCATCCCGCTCGAATTCTAAAACTAACATCTTCATCAATCTCACCATTATACCGTAACATTAATCATAGATATCGAAATGATTCCTTCTTGTGAACTATTTGTCCAACCAGAGTGACATCCCCATCTTCCGACCTGACACCGCTGAACCCACACTTCATATACTCTGTTTTAGTTCTGCTAAGCATAAAACCCTTTGATTCTAAAGTCTGTCTCCACAGCTCCAGTTGTCTATCAACCCAAATCCTACTTTCATCAATTAGCACAACATCATCAGCAAATAGCATACACCAAGGAATCTCACCTTGTATACCCTTCGTAACCTCATCCATCACTAGAGAAAAAATGTAGGAGCTCAAAGCTGACCCTTGATGTAATCCTATGTTAATGGGAAAGTCACCGGTTTCACCATCGCATGCTCTGACACTAGTCACAACATCATCGTACATATCCTTGATAAGTGTAATGTACTTTGTTGGGACTCTCTTCTTTTCCAGGGCCCACCACATCACCTTTCGCGGTACCTTGTCATAAGCTTTCTCCAAATCGATAAATACCATGTGTAGATCCTTCTTTTCCTCCCTAAACCTCTCCATAAGTTGTCTTATCAAGAAAATCGCCTATGTGGTCGACCTCCCGGGCATGAAGCCAAATTGGTTTTTTGAAACACTTGTCATTCTCCTTAGTCTATGCTCAATGACTCTCTCCCAAAGCTTCATTGTATGACTCATAAGCTTAATTCCTATGTAGTTTGTGCAACTTTGGATATCTCCTTTATTCTTAAAAATTGGAACTAGTATGCTTTTCCTCCACTCATCTGGCATCTTGTTTGATTTGAAAATATTATTGAACAACTTAGTTAGCCATGATATCCCTACATCTCCAAGGCATCTCCACACCTCGATGGGGATGTCATCAGGTCCCAATGCCTTGCCTGCTTTCATCCGTTTTAGTGCCTCCTTTACCTCGGATTCTTGAATTCTCCAAACAAAATGTCTGCAAGTGTCATCAGAAGAGTCGTCTATCTCGATCGTAGTGCTATCACCTTCTTTATTAAATAGTTTGTCGAAATAATCTCTCCATCTATTTTTTATCTCCTCGTCCTTCACCAAAAGTCTATTATTGTCATCTTTGATGCATTTAACTCCGCCTTTGTAGTTTTCTATGCAGCCTGTCCCAAGCCAGGATAAAGGAGGAGGGTTGTGATAGGCTTGGCAAGCCAACGTAAAAACCCCAGCCTCTCTTATGGAAATGGAGCGTGAGGAGGGTGTAACGACTCAAAATTTTTATCATTTTGAGTTTTGAATATTTATTTTTAATATTCAATAATACGGTCTTTTGATCAAAATAAAACCCTCGTTAAATGATATTTGGTAAAAATAAATAGTTTTAAAACCAAGATAATATTTTGAATTTCCAGATTTTATTTTTAAAATAGAAAATTGATCTAATTTGAATTTCTTATATATGTATAACAACAAAACTTATATGTAAATTAAAAACAAATTCAAATGAATATAGACAAATGAATAAGAATATATTATAAATAGAAATGATTTTGACTTATGGAAAATATAATGTATTATAGATAGAGAGAGTTTAAAATTGGATTTTTCTTACATACGTGTGTGTATATATATATACACATTAGTTAAGAAGAATGTAAAATATGTATAATATTTATAAACAAATAAAAATGGTATATTAAAAATAATATATATTTTGATAAGTAAATAAACAAGAAATTAGATATGAAATTATTATATGATAGAAATGAGAAAAAGTTATAAAATCATTTAAAAACATTTTTAATAAGAAATTTTCCTTTTTAGAAGTGTTAACAAAATGTTATTTTATTTAAAATGGAATAGCAAAACTTTTAGTGTTTTTGGAGTAATATATTATTAAATAGCAAACTTTTATTTTACATTCTAAATATAATAATGAATATGAATATGAAGACTTGAAGCTATTATAATTAATACTACCTTATACCTCTTATTCTCAAAATAAATTGAAAATATGTTTTAAATCAAAAGAAAAATAGCTCGTACATAACCAAAAGGAAAACAAAGTTACAAGTTAAAATTTTAAACATTTCATGGCAAAATAGTTAACCAAGTAAAAGTAGAAAAGTAAAACATAAATAAGTATACAACCAAAAATACACACATGCATTTTCCAAGTCAAAGTAAAAATGAAAGAAAGTATAAACATATATACAAGTAAAAACATTTGTCTGGTCAAAAGAAGAAAAACCTAAAACATTCATCTTAACCTCTTTTCAACTCAAACCATATATCATCTCAAACTTTATATCAAAGTCACCTCATTTCAATCCATCAACCCATCAAAAATCCTTGTACAGGCCTGTAGATCTCTTAAGCCAAAATACTGAACAAATGCACATCATTTTGTCTTGAAAACGTGTACATATATATAGGCTTGTGTGTATGCTTCAGTGTTTAAAAACACTCTGTAAAAAAAAACCTGTAAACCAAAAAATAAAAACTCTGTAAACAAAAAAAGAAGAAGAAAAGGAAGCATCCTGTTCTTCCAAAATTCAAAAGCATGGCGACATTATCAAGATTGCAGATCACAAACTAAAGATCAACTAGAAAAATTTCAAAGGCCTAAGCATGATCAAGGTGAGAATTAAATTTTAGAATACCTGGGAATGTTTTTAAAAACTCTGTCATTTTAACAGAGGTGAAAAGCCATTCATACTCTAGTTCAAAAATCAATATCTCTCATTTCGTTATGAATTGGCCGATGATGTAAAATAGTGAAATGTTTGTTTTCGAGTATAGATCATGTTATAATGTGAAGCTTGTTCGTTTTGTATATTGTGTGAATTTTCTAAAATACAGTAAGTAACCCAAGTTTTGTCGATTTTCAACATACTCAAATCATTGATTCATGTATATAATCAGGATTGTTAGCTGAAAATAGGATTTTTGGTGAAGATTTCACGATTTTTAATAGCTTAGTTTAAGAGAAACGGAGAGATGATCAAAATCCGCTTAAAAATTATTTTCCGGCAACGTGGTGGACGATAGGCGGTGCGGTTTGGCCAAGGAGGAGCATGTTGACGAGGCCGAGGGTTTCACCACATGGCCAATTTTCAAAATTTGCTTTGATTTGGGGTAGTGGGGTATTTTTAGGGTTTAGGTATTGTTTTGTAGGGTGTTCGGTTTTTGATGGGTTGCGGTCGGAGTGGGTGATCGGGCATGGCTGTAGTTGACATGGAGGTGGGGTCAAGGGTGACGGAGCCAATGACGGTGGAGTGGATGGTTATCGTTGATCGAGGAACTTGGGTGGAATGTTTTTCGAAGTGAAGGTCACCGTGTGGTTTCAGCTCATGGTCGAAAATTAGGTTGGGTGATAGGAGCAAGGGCAGAGGTGGTCAGTCAAACGTCAGTGAGAAGGGGAGCTTGTAGGTGGTCTCGGCGTGTCGAGTTAGAGTGCGGAGTGCTGTGCACCTTGCATGCATGCACAACTGTGCTCGATTTTCTTTTTTGGGAAAGCCTGGAAACATGAAATGGGAGAAGAAGAAGGGGAAAAGGAAACGAAGGAGAACGGGTTTATTGGTAGGTGGTTTTGGGCTTCGGCCCATGTTTAAAAAAAAGATGGAGGGAAGTTTTAAAACAAATTAAAATGTTAAACCATGTTTAGTTATGGGCTTCGGCCCACAGAAAGAGATAAAGGAAGTTTGCTTCAATTTAAAATTGTTTAATTATATTTATTCTTTTTTGTAAAGTTTAAACTGCTATAACTAATGCATACGAAATCTAATTAATGCGAGACTGATTGCGTTGGGTTCACAACGATGAACACTACGTCATCATATGGCTTGTTGCAGAATTTGAACAAGTGGAATTTTACGGTATTTTTAAAACGGGCAGAAATTGAAGTAATCAATTTAAACAAATATCGACGTTTAAATTTATATGACCCGTCTATTGAAGTTATTTGCCCAGATAAAAATAGTGATGAGTTAATTTAAATTAATTATGATGTTTTGACATCTGTTTAGTGGAATAAAACACCATTCAACTAATTGTATTTAATTGGACCCCTGTTGGTAGAATAAATCACCGTTCTACCATTATTACTAAATATGTGTGTTTTTGGACATTGACTAGCAGTAATAAAACCCTGTTCTGCTATCATATTTGTATGGACATCTATTTATTATCCTGATAATTATATTGGGCAATATGATGTTGAGTTAATTGATAAAAATGGATTGATGTGAATATCTGAATCTTTTATTCTGGATTGTTATGAAATTGAATGGTAACTTGATTAAGTACCATTGAAATTAACAAGCCTTTTTTTTCTTCCAAATTTGGAAGTTGATTTTGAATCAAAGTTATTTAAAGGATAATTATTATTTATTAATGATGTTTTAAAGATAATTAATGATTATTTGAAAATGATTTAAAGTTAATTATTTTATTATTCTTAAAAGTTATTTAAAAGTATCTAATTATTGTTTCAAAGTTATTTAATTATTTTAATTGTCTAAAAGTATATTTAATTTTTAATTAAGTTATCTTATGATGATTTGATTTAAAAGTTAATTATTACTTAAGAATTAATCGGTATTAAGATATTTTATTATTTCAAAGATAATTTGTTCAAATATTAATAATGTTTTAAAAATAATATATTATATAGTAAACTTTTATAAAAGAGTATTTTACTAAATTAAACTTGAAAAATTTATATAGAAACTTTATAAGCATTATTTTGAGATAATTATTAAAAAAAGTTTTCAGAAAGTAATGGTATACTTTCATGGCGGAAATCGAAGGCAGAGATTGCCTGCAGTTAAGTTTGGATTTCTCTGGGATAGAGGCGTAATCATTGAGCTGCGAATCCATGGTTGATACCGCATGGTACTTTCCATATTTATTTTAAGAAAAAAAATTTCAAATATTTCTTAAGGGAATGGTTTGAGAATATACTTATTCCGGTGAGATAAGTATATACTTTTGATTAAGAGATTTAATTTATTGAAATTTAAATTAAATAAGGCTTAGTGATTTCGGTGGAAAGTGAAACCTTTGATTGAATGATTGTTTATTGATAGTTAAATAACCGACCATCAAATCTGGACCAAAAAACATAACTTTGGAAATATCTAGGAGAGACACGGAAATTATATGGTACAGTTACCGTCGAAGGTGTTATACTGTACGTATAAACTTTCGTTCTTCTAGGACGATTATAAGGAAATCCATCCACTAATGGTTAGGAGATGATCTCCGACCTTATTTTCGTCTATTTATTTCCTAGAGAACCGGGGTTGAGTTTACTAAAAATATCAAAAAGTTGTTTCGAAGAGACCGGGATCAGATAAGTTATCTGAAAACCACTTTGATCCAACGAATACGTTTTCGAAGTGAAGACAAGAGCATGGAATCAAAGATGGAGCATTGAAGTTCAAGGGCTAATCACTACTAATCCTCAGAATGATTCCAAAATGGATGTAGTAGGAATAGTGCCTTCGGTTTCGTTCAGATCCAGAACGAACTTGTATGGATGAATGCTATCAGTACATTGTCATTGAAGGAAAATGAGCATTCCAAGTGTAAATTCCTTAAAAGGTAATCGTAGCCTCAAGCCTCATCAACCGGAATGACTGAAAATCAAGGGAGATGCAGCAAGGCTAAGTGGGTCGCACCCAATTTGGCTAAGAGTGGGAACACCCGGGGTGATAACATATTCGGTACTATCCAGGTTAGGGGTAGAACCGGTCTTGTGTTATAGGGGATCCCAGCGAGGTCCTCGGTACATTTTTCTAGAAGTGTACTATGATAGGTGGTACCCAAGTGCCTAGTCATTGTATGGAAATCCATTTTCCAATACGAGTCTTTACGGTTTTGGTTGTAGAGCCTAGTATGCTGGAATTTATTTAATGTAACAATTTCGGTTATTTGAATAAGTATTTGTACTTAGACCCTATTATAATATCACTGGATTTTCTATAAAAGGTTTTGGTTACCGTAAGGGAAAAACCCGTCGTGTTTATGTGTGGCGTGGTCTTACAGGATACCTTTGATTTTAAAAGGATTTTGAAAGTTATAATGAATAAAATTCCTTGTGATTTATATTCTCACGCTGGTTTTACCAGATTGACCCGAGCGTGGTTTTTCTTATATACTCGGGTCAGACCGAGCATATTTCCAGGTTAAGATGGATATTAGAGCTTCGGGAGAGGAGCTGGAGGCCCAGAGACGTATTCTCGTAGATGATTATATTTCCGTTGCATTTTATTTGTGTTTATTAGTAGTTGTAAGGACAGGGTGTTATAATTGTTCGTGCTGGTATACTCTGATTGATATCTGTACTATAAACATTACATATTTGCTTTATGTAAAGATTTGTTCTATATTATAGATTATTCGTTCTTCTGCGAGACTCTGTGTTGTTTGGTTTTCTTTCTATCTTCTTTCTACTTTCTTCTTCTTACTATCCGTCTTTCTATGCAATTTGGGCTGGACATGTGTGGTAAATTTTCAGTTCAAATTGTACGAAAAAGTGGGTCGTGACGGAGGGGAACTCTTTGACCGGTGGAGATGGGCTGGTGAGGTCGGGGGCAGCCACAGTTCTTTAATGAATGACATTTCTTATTTTCGTCGATTCCGGCGAATGCGTGGGTTTTGGGGCGATGTCTTGTGAAGAGGAAAGGTAGAGGGGAGTGGGGTCCACCTTTGGCCAAAACCTCGTGGCCAACGGTGGCCTGTGGCGGCGAAGATTGGGGATGAGGACAGAAACGCGTTTTGTAGGTTTCATGGGTCGATTTCGAGCTCGTGCACGCAGCGGTCCATGGTGATGGCGCAGGGAGGTGGGCGAACGACAAGGCAGATGGCAGCGGCGACCTCCGGTGGGTGAGGTGATGGCGTGGCATGATAGAATGGGCGCGGTCTCTTTTGAAAATTTGCGGCCTGGGTTTTGCGTGTTCAATATTGTGGAAGAAGGGGTAATTTGTAATTAAGGTTAAATTATAAAATTAGTTTATTATATTATTATTTTAAGTATCGATAACTTAATTATTTAATAACTTTAACATGCGAGATCCAATTGAGACCAGAATTTTTGCGTTGCGCTCATATCGACAAAAGCTTCGCAATGAAACTAGTTTGGACGAATTTGGAGACTGTGGAAATTTAGGCTAAAATTGGACGTCGTCCGATTTTAGTTCCAAACCGGAACGCCTCGGTGATAACAGAAAATAAATGTGAGTAAATCTCACTCATTTTGGATAATTGCTTTATTTTAAATAGTTAAAATTATTTGTTGGTTGATTGAATGGATTGATAAATTATTATCAGTTGGATGTTATATTATATATATATTAGTAGTTGGATTGAATATTCCCGCCTATTAGAGCGGATGAGAAACTATGTGCCATGCATAATAGCGGATGATCCTTTTTATTGCGATATCCCACCTCGAAGCGGTGATTATATTTTTGTGATTATATAACATCTGTGGTTGTAGAGAAACAGGTTGGAGGGATCCAACTGGATTCCTCAAAATTGTTGATTTTAATTTTATATATGGTGATATATGATGTGTTTTGAATGATCTGTGATAGATTATGATGCGATTTGAATTTATTGGATGCTATAATAGCACTAGCCTTAATTTGAGTATTTTAAATACCATAAATATTATTTTGAATTTGAAAAGTAAGGCGATTTGGAAGTGAAATATTTATATTGAATTTTGGATTAAGTAAAAAGGAATTGATTTGGATAAAATAAATGGTTTGACTTTAAATTTGTACTTAACTATTTCGTGATATATTTTAAATAGCGATTTTGAAATAATGTGTATAAAGAATTTTAATTAATAAATCTTAAGTGATATTTGTTTAAAAGTAAAAAGGTTTTAAAAATCAATATTTCAATAGATTAGGAGAATAAGGGAAATTTATAAAGACTATATTTATAAATGGAGTTGTTTAATATGAATCTGTTATTAACAAAGAAAAACTGGAAATGAGTTTATGAAATTTATAAACGATGTTTATAAATAAAGTGGAATGATTATCATTTGATAAATTGGAAATATAAATTCATAGTGTGAATTTAAAATGAGATATGGAAATCGGTTTAGAAAGAAATAGTAAATTCTATTTTGGAATTTGGGAATAGTTATGAAATGGGAAATGTGAATCGATTTGTGATAAATCGGGAGAGATTTATAAGTATGAAAATAGGTATGTTGAATTTTAAAAATGTTTTTTCACAAGAAGTTAAGGTTTGTTTTTAGAAGGGATTCTTATTTATTAAACTATGTAGTTTTAAAAACTATTAATTGAATTAAAATATTTCAGAAGTTAGTTATCTAAATATTTAAATTTGTTGAAATGAATTCTAAAGTGTTATAAACAAGTTTTGTAAATCGATTAGAAATTTTATAAATGAATTGGAATTAGTTATTGACATTTATTTTAAAAAGTGCTTTGATATTTTAAATAATTATTCAACTATGTTTTGAAATTTATTATTTTAAATATATATAGTTTAAAAGTAAGTGATTACAATTTATTTATAAATGCTCTCGAGATTTGTGAACCGAGTTTTATTTAATGGGTGTGATCTTATAAGAGAAAATCTTATAATGGAATTCTTGGAAACCTAAGGAAATTTCCAAAGTGTTTAAATACAAAAACTTCGAAAAGGAATTAGAATTCATAAAAGAAGTTAGAAATGGTTAGTTGGATTATAAATAAGTATAATCGATAATTTTTGAAAATTGTTAAGGAAATTTATAAAAATTCCGGAGATGTATGAGATAAGTACTGAATATTTCCTAAGTATGGATATTAGAAATGATTTTGGGAAAAAGACTTAATATTTTCCTAAGTATTGGAATTAAAGGTTTGGAGATATTTTAACGACGAAATGATTATTATAGAAATATTTTTCTAAGTAATGAATTATAAGTTGGTTTTGGAAATATTTCTAAGTGTTGATATGATTTGAGAATATCCTGTTATGGATATAAGTATTCGAAAGTGTTTTCAAATATTGAAATATTAGAAGAGATTGAATATATATATATATATATATGTTTGTAAAGATATTTTGAAATAAATGTTGAAAGATTTATAATATGGGCCTAGTGACTGCTTATGTGTGTAATTTGATAGTTAAATAACCGACTATCAAATCTGACCAATTTCATTGATCGTTTCGAAGAGACTGGAATCAGATTTGATTATTTGAAAACCACTTCGATCCGATTTGAGCGTTGTGAATTGTGATATCGTGAAGATGATGAAGATGGTGATTTTGGATATTCGGTTTGTTCAGACCCAGAACAACATGTATGGATGAATGCTATCAGCACATTATCATTGGAGGGCAATAAGCATTCTAAGAGTAAATTTTTTGAAAGGTAATCGTAGCCTCAAGCCTCATCAACCGGGAATGACTAAAAATCAGAGGAGATGCAGCAAGGCTAAGTGGGTCGCACCCATTAGGGTATGTTATCACCTTTCTAGATACCCTACATCTACATATTTATGAATTGGTTGCGCATGAGATCTCAAAGGGGTTGCAAAGCAACCGGGTTGATGACATATTCGGTACTATCCAGGTCAGGGGTAGGCCGGTCTTGTGTTGGCAGGGGATCCAGGCGAGGTCCTCAGTACATTTTCTAGACGTGTACCATGATAGGTGGTACCCCAGTGCCTAGTCATTGTATGGAATCCATTCTCTAATAAGCGCCGTACGATTTTAGTTGTATACCAAATATGCTGAAACGTGAGATGCAAACATTTCAGCTATTTTATAGTTTATTTTCTATAGACACTATTATAATATCAGATGGTTTTGGTATAAAAGGTTTTGATTATCATAAGGTAAAACCCGTCGTGTTTATGTGTGATGTGGTCCTACGAGATACCCTTTGATTTCTAAGATTTTCTTATAACTTTAAATCCAATTGGGTGTGTTTTCTCATGCTGGTTTTCTAGACTGACTCGGATGTTATTTTATTATAATGCTCGGGTCAGACAGAGTATATTACATATTTGATTGGATGCTTAGAGCTTCAAGAGATGAGTTGGAGGTTCCGACACGTATTTACATAGATGGTTATTTTTCCGTTGTATTCATTGGTGTGTTATTAGAAATTGTGATGACAGACTGTTATAACTGTCCAAGCTGAAATATGTTAGTATACTCTGATTGATGTTTGTATATATACATATTACGGTTTTTCTTTCTTTTGTGTACAGACTTGTGATATATTATAGATTATTCGTTCCGTTGTGAGATTTTATGTTGTTTAGTTTTCTTTTTATCTTCTTTCTTCTTCTTTTTCCCCTAACAATCGGGTTTTCTGACATTCGATTGTTCGGCATCTGATACAGTGGATGTATTAGTGTCGATTTCGAGGGTCGAAAATTCCGCTCGTTACATTTAAACAAATAAATTTAAATTATCCTCACCCAAAGCTATCAAGGTCCACGGCCCACATCACCCACGCACTACCCAATCTTTCACGCTAGCAAAACAAACTCCCACTTCAAGCATGCAAATGAACACATTATTTTGGACTTTGTGCAAAATCCATTGTAATGAATAATGCCCTCCATTTCTTTCTTTTGAAAATGCAAAGTTCCCTGGTCACATGAAAATGATCACGTCATGCACCCCTCTCCACCACCTCGGCCATGGCCAGCCTCTGCCTCTTATGCTATTGAACTATGCATAAGAAGATGTCTCCGATGATACCCATCACCACCAACTCAAACCCAACTTTCGACCACCTTAATACCCGCCTTGTCGTCAACTTCTTCTGCCTGCACAGAACATCACCCCCCATGCATGCCTGCCTTCATCTCATACATGGCCATGCATCATACCAGAAACACGCACATACTACCACACAAGACAGCCAAGCCGACATCCTCATACTCCACCTCCATCTTCCCATACATGTTCTGCCATGCACACATACACACGTTCACAAATATATATGCACTCACACATTCACTCACTTATTATCAATAAATATGAAATCTGGTAAGAAGTTATGTGATAAAATGAAACGGAAAAGAAAGGTTTATGTGTTTTATTTCATACGAAATGAAGAAATCGGGAATAGTGCGTGTAAATTAGTCCATGCGTTTCTTTTATAATGAAATTCCAATAAACAAAATTATTATGTCTACCCGAACATGTCAAAAGTTGGCAAGAAGGACAATAAAAATACATTTGCAGAGATTTTGTATGTGTTTTTAAAAGTTTAAATATTAAAAAGTTTTGGGGTATTTCGCTACATCATATTTCGTTCGCGTACGAGCTGCGAACGAAAGAAATAAGAATACGGTCACGCACAACAATGTGGCACGATCATAAAACAACAATAAAATACACTGGTTAGCTCATTTTGCGAAGTTTTCAAAATACCGACATTTGACGTAATATATGTTAAACAATTTTTTTTTAAATATTTTCCCAGTTAACAATTACGAAAAAATTCTAAAAATTAAACTAAAAATACATCATCAAAAAATCAGACAACTATTTGAAAATGGCTTTTATTATATTTTAAAGACTTCAATCGAATATTTAAAACTAATTAAATATTTCAAAAATCAAAGTGATAAAATTTGGGGTCGTTACATGATATTTTATGTAATAGTAATTACAACGTGTTGTAATCATGGATATTATTTCAAATATTTCTAGCCAAGATGTTTCGAGATGGATATCGATACATCCGTTGAGATTAGAATGCATAACTCTCTCCAAATACTAGATGGTGTATTACTCATGAATGTTTGGGGTATCATGTGGTTACGTACTGATAGTTGTTAGAATAACATGGAATAACTCAATCGAGAGTTTTTTGATGGTTAACATAACTAATGCCAAACAGAGAATCTTGGAGAGACGATATTACATAGTTCTCTCGACTTGAGAATACTGTTGAACTTCAATGTAGACACTCCATACTCCACTTTGATTATGGTAAAATTATGGTATGACATTTAGCGAACGACTATAGTTGGGTTTGAGTTAAAGCATTAGAAGTGAAATACTATTCAATGGAGAATTCGTCTGCTCGGTTAAATGAGGTTACTATCACGGTCAACTGTAATCAACTCAAAGTCAAAGTCTCTAGTCAGAGCATTATGGTTAATAATAATTGTTATTATTGAACCAACGATTTTTTGTTTGGACTAATTAAGTTGAATGTGGGCGGTATTGAAATTTCGACCAAAATCAAATTCCATAAGTCCTAATGTGATATAGTGTTGATGAAGAGAATTGGTAAATAATCGTTACTGCTAGGTACTGCCTAAAATAAGTAAAATTTGATTTTACCGAAAAGATGTGTAAGCAATAAATTCAACCAAAATGTCACACCGCTAGCTAAGACAATGTGTGAACATTCATATTTGAATTGTTCAATATTAATCGCTTATTGAATTTACACATTTGAATCGTACAACCGTAATAATGAATACCCCAAAAACCTACATAATTTAATTAATTTATAATCATTGTAAATTGATTAAATTAATTAATATTTATGAAATATTAATTATTACATTTTGTTTGATTTATTTGAATACTATTAGTATTTAATTAGGTGTGTATATAAAAGTTATATACATATGTATCGATGTACGATATCGATACAATATGTAAATTGCGTTTAAATAGAATTACTAAGTGGTTTTAGGAAACTTCTGAGGCCTACATTGCCTCTTTTACGACCGGCTAAAGAGAGAAGGAGGGAAGAGGTTTCAAAATGTGATTTGAAAATCCAAAGAGGCAATTAAAGGATGAAAATAATTTTCCATCCTTTATTCTTATTTATGACTCATTTAAAACACATTTATCAAATGATTTTTTTTTACCCTTTTCACTTTATTCTATTTTCCGCTGAAAAAATAAATAACACATGGATATACCCAGCTTCGACCACTAACCCGTTAGTACCTACTGTTGTCCTCAAAGTTGTTACTTGGATTATATACTCAACGCTTATAATATCTATAAACTCGCACTTCCTTCTAACCTGAATATACTAATCTTATGGTTAGTAATCCTACATGGACTCAATACTTTGAGATTAGAATCCCTGAACCACGACACATAGCTCAATCCTAGAAAAAACTCTAAAGTTCAAAATTTAAAAAACATAAAATACAAAACAAAACATAATAAACAAATTCCCGTAAAAATTAGTTACTCGATGTGAATTTTAAAACAAAGGGGCTAGAAATAAGTTTTCCATTTTGATAAGCTTTGACCAATGTGCCTTCTTTATCACGTTAGAATGAAATATCCTTCCTTTCTCTAAAAACAACTTCTTCCAATTAAAATTGATTTTTCGGTAGCATTGAAAAATCTGTCTTCCAAATCGATCCGCATTCAAAAATAAAGCTTCAAAAAGAAATTCGAACTCCTTAATTACTTCACAGCTCCGCTTGAGACACGCTTGAAGATGCCGAGAGTGAATGTCTGCTTGTCAAAGTTTTCAGTGAAGCTGCCAGAGTTCTGAGTCCTTGTGCCTAAGTTTGGAGGTTGTTGATAGGATCTGGAAGCATCTCGTGTTGCCAATGATGGTGCTTTGGAAGCCGATGTTTGCTGCTAGCGTATGTAAAGTCGTCGTCAGATCTGACGCTAAAGTTCGTCGATTGTTGTCATAGAGAAATTCACTTGTGTCATTGATTGCGTGGCCAAGATCTGGTAGTTTTCGAGAAGATGAACGTTGATTACTATTTTAAATTGCTGAAGTTGAGATCTTTGTGTGAAGGAGATGATAGGTTTATTGCCTGGAACCCGTGATGCTTGGTTTGCTTTTATTTTGCATATCTGAGCTTATGAAACTGCTTGCAGTCACGATGCTGTGTATGTAAAGACTGAGAACTGATGCTATGTTGATTATAAGAGAGAATGGGTATCAAAAAATGATCGGATTGTTTTGATGAAGTTGATGAAATATGGGAAAAAAATCGCTCCTTTTTCTTTGTTATATAGATATCGGATACTTCAATTGACTTAGAGGCCAGAATATATAGCAGTATGATCCCAAGAAAGGAAATCAAGTAACATGATCCAAAGATTGAATTTGAATGATTTTAATATTTTGTTCCCTGTTTGTTTGATTCTAAAATATTTTTCCTCGTATTGCTTTATTGCTTATATATCTCTCTACTGGTTTCCCTTTCTTTATATATATAGCCTCAGATTGTGATAAACATCCCCTTTTGTTTCAGATCTTTATTTATTTTCTTTTCTCTGGTATATGCAGCAGTTCATAACACGGAAAGAAAATTTCTTCACAATCAATATTTTATAAAAAAACCCGTAAATATACAACACTATACAAATACATTAGATATAATATATATTTATTAATATCAAATAGAAATTAACTGCAATATCTGATAATATTCTTTTTGATAATAATAATAATAAATATATATTATTTTATGAATAAAAATAGATGTGTTTGAAATTTAATATGTTTAAATAAGACAGTGGACGATAATTTAATTAGAAATAAAATTGTGTTGTGACGATTTTTAAACCGTAATACATTCTGAAAGAAAATCAAATATAAAAATGTACTTGCTAAACATTAAACAAGACATATACTCTATACTTGTAGTCTATCTCATGAATCGGTACCGATCTATTGGGCATGGATCTGTATCGATCCTTGAACATTGATGAGTTGGCCACGATCTTTCAAGAGCAACTCCTCTTGGAGGTCGGGAACATGGGTACGAACATGATGAAGAGAATTCCGTCGACCTGCAGCTATAAATAGAGGAGGAAGGGCATTGTTTAAAGTACTTTTTGACTTGTTTAACGAATTTCTGCATTTTCTTTGTAATCTCACGGATCATCACCGATCCATAAGAACAACCTTGTACAAACTCAAAAGAAACTTCAACAAAGTTTAAGTGGACATAGGCCTCTGATTAGCCGAACCACTATAATTGTTGTGCGTTCTTATTTTCCTCATTTTCAGTTTACTTTCTTCATTTTATTCTCGGTTAATCTTTAGGTGTTTGTGCCAACTTTTGACATAAACAACTGATATATGATTTATCCATGATAGTTAAATCCCAAAAAAATACGAGACACAATTGATATTAATATTTGATAATTTAATCCTGAGCGAACGTAAGAGGGCCTTTCACCCTCAACTCAAGTTGATTCATCTTTGGAACAATTCTTAATTGCATCATGATCCAATTCACTTTTCGAGTAAATTAAAATATCACCATCAAATATAAACACAAACTTATCTAAGTAATCTTGGAACGATCAATTCATTAAGTCAACAAAATAAAATGACATACTAATCAAATTGAATGAACCAACCAAATACTCTAAAAAGCCATAACATATTCTAAATGCAAAGCTAAGTCTAACTATGAGAATACAAAGGCTCCCATCGGTTGATCGAATGAGTTGTATATCCTTAGTAGAGAATACTCATTTCTTATGACTATCTTATTATGATCTCATTTATCAATGCATAACCTCGTCAATCCATAATGCTTTTTTTTCAACACTATAGGAGCATCCTAAGGAGGTTCACTCGTATGAATCCATTCCACCCACCATCATCTCCAAACAATCTCTACTGAATTGACCGACCTCCTAGCAATTATAACAGTTAATTTCTTCTTTATTTGCAATTGGTTTCAGACAACTACTATTTGACCAAACTTCCTACATGCATAACTCCTTATAACTTTAGCAGATTCACTTCTAGTACCTCCGACCATATTGCCTCAAACAACCAAACCTCCTCTTCCTCCTCTCAATGCGAATATTCCTTTCTGTGCCACCGGTCAAAATTTTCCACTTTTTAGTATAAAATCCTTCTTCATTTCAACCTTTATCTTCTTTCTCTTTTTTGATTTTATAGCTTCTTCTAGTATTGAAGCAATATTCAATATATCTTAAAATGAACCAACCATATTATTCACCAAATACTTTAAGTGGAAGATGGGCTCCTTACACTAACTTATAATTATTCTTTTCTTCAATCGATATCAAATTCCCTCCATAAACAAACATTTATCAAAATTTGATTACATATTCAGTGGTACTCATCCACTCAATCTACTTCAAGTCAATGAACATATGTAGTAAATATTCAATCCTTGCTGGCAAAATAAACCTCTCTTCGAATATTCTCTTAAACACATTCCATTCTACATTCCTTGCATCAGTCCAAGCCTTTGTCATCTATCACCTATATACAACATTTCCTAATACTTGATAAATGACTAATTGTTACTTTTGCAGTTCAGTCACTCTAATCTTCTTGAAAACTAACTTAAACTGCTCGAGCCATGTCTCCACACTGATAATTGGTTTACCTACTTCAACTATTGGTCGCTCAAACCAACAAATATACTATTAAGCTTCCAAAAAACTATCTCATAATCTTTTCATGTGACTTCCCCTTATTTTAAGATGTGCTAATTCCTAGAAAACAGATTGAAAGTGCACAAGGATCTATAGTAATATGGCTAACTTATGTATATAAGTGTATATGCAATAGCAAGCTATATAATAAAGGAAATAGTAAAGTAATATAAGAAGCAATCACAGCAGAGTTTGTAATACTGGTTTGAACCTCCCGTTTTACATCCAGTCCCAGACTCCTTCTGGAATTAACTAAGCAAACCTCACTTACTCCCGGAGGAATAAGCTTACAACAACTCCGCCTGAACAGCTCCTGAACAGGACTTCGATACCTTTGCCTAACCTTTAATAGGACTTTTACTTTTGAGAAAAAGACTCTTTGACTTCTAACGAGTTCTATGGAACTCCAATATAGTCAATTGTTGTACAACCTACCTAATCTCCACTTGAGTTGAATGAGTGTAAGCACATGAGTTTGTGGAAGTAGATCATTAAGGAATATAGAAATGTAGTTCTTTGTGATATTGAAAGTTTAGAACTTTGAAAGTACTAGAGTTTAGAAAGAAAGAAAGAATATATATCAAAACAAGAATTGTATACTAAAACTCTAGCCATAGCCATGTACTTATAGGTGTCAAGAGTTGCAAATTATTAGATAAAACCACTGAAAGAAAAGGTGCAATCGGTGGAAGAGAAGAGAAGTGTCTTTTTAAAATATAGCTGTTACAGAAGCTCAGATGTCTGGAAGAAATAGTCAGACGCCCGACATTAAAGAATATTTTTATAGAAAATACATAGTTCAAAAACCATGTTTTCAGACGTTTGACTTGTGACCTCAAACATCTGAATTGTGTAAAAATTAGACCAGGAAAGATATAGTTTGAATTTTGGTTACCTTAGACATCTGGTTGATGTTGCCAGACATCTGAGTTCCTGAAAATTTTAAAACTTGTTTAAAAACTTTGTTTGAGTTAATAAAAACTTTTCAATGCAAACGTGTTAGCTCGTATCACTCGTAGGAGATTGTACATGTTCATCTAACACATTGACAAGGGATATATGACTCTTACAATAGTTTGTCTTCATGTCAAGCTCTTTGTTGATACTTCATTTCTTCTTATCGAGTCTCCGTTGTCTTTGTATTTCCAAATGTGATCATTCATTATTTATTTCTGATAATCATGAACCTGCATGTTAGCTTAGAGAATCTTTAATACGATTGTATAGTTATTGTCATTAAAATCCAACAAGAGATGTTCTAACATTCTCCCCCTTTTTGATGATGACAATTATACAATCTAATATACAATTATTTTATTCGAAATACTATGAATAGCTCTTCCTAAATATAACATCTTCCCCTATCAATATGCAGATATATTTCTACCCTTTGTCATTACCGAAAAGAAAACGGAATAATATATGTAAATTATTAACAATTTCAAATACCTAAATCCCTTAACTTAAAAAATAGCTTCACCTAAATGTTTAAGAGATTGTTGTCTAAATTACTTGAGTACACATAATTGCAGTTGTAACGACCCACCTTTTTGGACGGTTTAAAACGATGATAAGACACACACATCAGAATCAAACCATTTAAAAGAGAGGATTGTTATAGGGTAAATAAGAAAAAGAAGAGAAAGAAATAAAACAAACACAGAATCTCACAGTGGAATGACAAAATATAATAATCAAATAAACAGTTCATGAAGCTGTTTACAAATAACATTTGATTATACTTTTACAATACAGATCAGAGTTACATACAACATGAATAAATAAATGCAGCGGAACAACATGATGTAGCGAAATAAATAAAATAAATAATATAGTATACAAATCTCCGTCTTCGTCCTCCAAAAAAGCATTCTTCGATACACTGAAACGCTAAGACTGACCCGAGCGAATTGAAATGACAAAACACTCGAGTCAGAACTAAAAGACCTTATGTAAGTTAAATCAACAGTAAGTAAATATGAGTGTAACGGGGTCAGAGATGTTTACGGGGTTTGAAATCTCCTATCCAGTGCCTAACGTGCATGCCATAACTTAAGAGATGTTCGGGATCTCCATCTCCTAAGGATCCGATAAACTATCTACATACATAGTACAATATGCTATTATAATAGTGTCTACAGTAAAGTAAAGTGTTAAAATTGCGTTAAGGCGTTACCCATATCCCCTTTAACACATTTTATATATTCTCGTAGTCTATACAGTACCGTAATTTCTCCATAAACTGGAGGGCTATCAGAGGTCACTCCATAGGTACGGTACAAACCAAACTCGTAGAAGGCGCGATAAGGCATGTGACACGGCACACGAGGCAATGTCAGGGTAGGATTCTACCATTTGCACTCCCGGACTGGTGGTAACGCATAGTAGCTACTACCGTCCACCTCGGAACACATTCCCATAATCAAAATCGAGGAGTGGCCACCAAATCAATCACAAAGTCATAATATGGTATCGAAGAAATGTGCTCGATCGGAGGTGCGACCTCACTTGGCCCGGTATAGCTCCTGTTTTAGCCACATCAAACTGACTCACGGGAGTCAGGGCTACGTAAATACCTCATACAAAATCGTTCGTCAAATCATCCTACTTCATTCTGGAATCTCCACCACGTACACAGTTGTTAAAGTGGTTTCGGTATTGGCAAAGAGTATGACAATATCTGATCTCGGTCTCTTTAACAACCAAACGATAATTTCACACCGGACGGTTCTTTTAAATTTCCAAAACCGTTTCATAATTGATATCAAAATATCATATTCTCAATAACATATCACTTTCGAAATCATATTCACTTTCAAAATCATATCGACAAAATAGGTTAAATCCTCATTTCAAAATCATCATATTTACTCAAATATGTCATTTCACTAGAAATATCATTTCAAACCCCAGCTTATGTTATAACATCATTTAATCATATTCGCTTTAAAATCAAGGATTTAAATATAAACACTTCCACTTTACACAATCTCAAATTTAGAAAATAGTTTAGATAATTATAAATACTTTAGCATAGTTTAAAAAATAAATTTTCAAATAGTTAAATACTCTAAATAGTTTAAAAATAGATTAAAATAGTTTAGGTGGATTTAAGATAGTTTAAATAGTTTAAAAATAGTTTAAATGGATTTAAAATAGATTAAATAGATTTAAAATAGATTTAAATTAGATTAAATAGATTTAAAATAGATTAAATAAATTTAAAATAGATTAAATAGATTTAAAATATATTAAAATGGGTAATTAGTTTAAAATAAGTTAAAATAGATTAAAATAGATTAAGATAAATTAAAATAGTGTAAATTGATTAAAATAGTTGAAAATAGATTAAATTAGTTTAATAGTTTGAAAATCTTAAAAATCAGGATTTTTAGAATAATAAATCTTTGAACGGTATATATTAAAATAATTAAGTTTGAAATTGATATTAAAGTAAACTATTTCTGCCTTTTCAACAAATCTGGACCATATTCAGATTTCAAATCACCAACTCGAATTCAAACTTCCAATTCAATTTTCATTAAACCACCTCAATTTATATTGATTATAAATCCATAGTTGAACTATAATTTTTTTTAAACCGCTTCAGTTTCATAGATTTCAAAGTTTAAATCTTTAAACATTTCCAATAACTCCATTTTGATAAATTTCAGTTATATTTCAAGTTCAACTTTGAAATTTCTATTTTATTCTTTTAACAATTCATTAAACCAACTCAAATTTCAACATTTAAAGCCTGGATTTCAAAAATAATTCAGTTTATACAAATCAAATTTTATTTCAAAATATCATTTAACCGAATTCAAAATTTAAGGATTTAAAATCATTTAATTTAACCAATCTAGTGTCCATATATAATTTTTTACCCTTTGGTCAAGTGATACGGATGTATATCATTTCAACCCGCAATAATTTAAATTTACGGGTATATATCATTTTAACCCGCAATCCCAAATTAAAATAAAATTCATAAAATCGCTCGGGTTTATCATTTCAACCCATACGATTTTTCCCTAATCTATAGATCGTTCGGGTATGTATCATTTCAACCCATAGGGATTTTCTAACAATAAACTAAGGGAACTTGCAGTATTATAACAATATAAATATAACATCCAGTCATCCAATATCAACAATCAAACATCCATCACAATCATTATCTAGATCAACAAATAAATAACAACAATTGACTGATCATCAATAACATGTATTAACAGGAAATTTAAAATTCAATATTAAATTAAATAACAATTAAATTCAATAAAAGTCAGATATAACTAGAATGATAATTTAAATATACCAAACATCAACCAATCAATTTCTAATCACATTGAAAATTTAAATTAACCAACATAAGATAATTTAGTAGTTGTGAGTGGGTTAAAACACTCACCTTTGATTTCAAATCGATTTAAAATCCAATTAAAGGCCCAAATTTCAACAGTCTCAGAATTCGTCCAAACCAGTTCCATAATGTCCAGAATTTCAATACGATTCCAATGCAAGAAATCGCACGTCAAACGAAGCTCGTATCAATAAGATATGGTTTAATTAGCTTAGACGAATAATTAAAGTTAATAATATATTAATAATATAATATAAAAAAACACGTACCCAGCTTAACCCTAACGGCCGCATCGACATCTCGTACGCGACCTTACACCCAGCCGCCAACCTCTTCCAAATTTTTGCCGCTACCGCACGTACCTGTCGCCAGATCGATGACCGCCGCTGAACACCCCCAGACGTGGTCGACCACGCTACCTTCCACGCCGATTCTGGCAAAATTCAGACACCTCTAGACCCAAGTGACCGTATGGATGTGCTCCCCTTGGCGCCCTCTTCCCACTGAAACTTCCTGATCGACAAACGGTCGACGATCCACCGTTGGATCGTAAACCCTAGAAATGGACGGCCGAGGTTCATCTTTGATTTCAGGTCAAACGGTGATTTGAATCAAAAAACAAACTGTAGATCTAGCTTGCTCTCGTTGAGAGCTTCGAATCGGTATAAAATATGTTAGGGTTTTGAGGAGATTTTGAAACTGAATTCGAAAATGGAATAGGGTTTGAAATCTGAATTGGTTTCTGCCATTGAGAAGAGAGAAGCAGACAGATGGAATTATACATATTGAGATAAGAAATAAAAATGCTGCTAGGGTTTAGAAAAATCTATTTATACGAACAAAGCTTGATAAGAATGAATAACACCCGAATTGATTTGAATTGACAATAACGACCCGAAAAGCCCGTTCTGCCTCCGAAACGAAAGTGGGTCATTCCATATATCAAACTAGATGTTTTTGATATTTTTAAACTCAATGGAACAAGTTTCAAGTCCTAATTCCATCGTATAAAAAATTTAGCTTTTAAAATCAGCTTATTTCAATTGAATTCAATTAAATTGATTTCTACGCGTTTCGAGCCCGCACGATCAAACGACAAGTCCGATCGCTACGAAACTTGAAACCTTACAATAATTCGCTGTTACAGGTCCGATGAAACTAATTTCATCGAAATCAGAGACAGTGGTCAAAATGACTATTTTCATATTAATTGAATAAATTATTATTAAATTAATTAAATCACTTTTCAATTCAAATTTCACAATTAAATTTTTTTATCATTTTTAATTACACAGAAATTAACAATAATTTAAAACAAATTACCTATCAATTCAGTGTTAAATATTACACTAATTACAGTGTTCAGTTCAACTGTAAATAAAATCCAATTAATTATATTTTTAATTCCAATAAATTGATTTAATTTGATTTCAGTCTTTTTATTCAATCAATCATTACTCTATGGACATAGTTAACATTGGTTTATATCTTATTACACTAATATTCTACAATTATCATCTTAATTTACATTAACGTAATCTTTTAAATTACATTTAATTGCAATTGATTCCCAATTTAATTCAACAGATTAAATGAATGGGTAACAATTAACAATTGTCACCTTTTACTTAATTTAATCACATTTATAAGTTTATTATCTGCAAAAAATGTTATAACTACTTACACAACACTGATCCAATTACAATTAATTACATATTTTCTCACCAATTAATATAACTTTAAATTATTTCCTTATTTACAATTTATAGCCAATTATAACTTTCCAATTATTTTAATTACTTGAGATTACATTCAAATAGTCATCAATTACCTTAAATTAACATTCCTAACATTACATTCTAGTTATTTCTCTCATTATTAAGTCTTAAATTTTTAATTTTTCACAACATTAAATTCCAAAACCTATTAAATTTATAAATTTAATTATCGAAAATTACGGGTCGTTACAGCAGTAGAAATGTACTCTGCTTTATAGGTTGATGCAGTTTTAAATAAGATGCTATAATATAGTGCTGTAGAAAATATTATTTTAGGATCAATTTAAAATAATTTTCAGGATCAATTTATAGCGTTTCTGTATGAAATGCTATGTTGATACGCTATGAAAAACTATTATTAAAAAATAAAATAAATATTATCTAGGGAATTAAATATTAGAAATGATACTGCATGATACCTTATATTTACTACCTATATGCTTCTTTCTAATTAACGTGTTATTACACTTAGGAATCCAAACTTTAATGTTGTCTAGTTTTGGTTTTGTAACAGCTCTAGTCCTAGAAACATGATTAGATTCCTTTTTAGTAATACTTTTAAATCCAAGCCCATTCTTATTTGAACTAGGTTTCGAAGAATTTATCAAGGATGATAAAATTTCTTTTCCTTTATTGAATTTTGAAACATTGTTAGTGATTTGTTCTAACTTTTGTTTTAACTCAAAAACTTCCTTTTTAGTAGAATCTAAGTTAGATTTGAGTTCGCAAACTTCTTTTTCAAGTTTAATATTCTCAATATTACATGTTTTAATTTCTTCAACTAAAACCGTATTTTGAGAAGTTAAATTTTCATAAGATTTTTGTGGATTTTCTGACTCTTCTTCTAAAATACTTTTTTTTTATCTTTTAGCATTCCAATTTCTAACTCAACCCTATTCAACTTACCTATATTTTCTTTATATGACTTCTTTAAATTTCTAAATTTATCATCAAGTTCTATGCTAATTTCAAGAAGATCATTATAGGAGAGATCGGAATTTACCTCACTAGTGGCCATGAAACAAACATTAGCTTGTTTTGTGTCACCATCGTTATCACTCTCTAATGAATAGGAGTCTGAATCCTCCCAAGTGACTTTAAATACTTTCCTTTTGTTTTTAATTTTTCTAGATTTGTCTTTCTTCTTCTCTCTGTTAAGTTGCGGACAATCCTTCTTTATATGGCCGAATTTGTCACATTCCAAGCATTTAATGAGGTGAATTTTTAGAAATTTGTGCCTTCGTCATCTTCATGAACCTTTTGAACTTGTTGTAGTTTTTGACAATAAATACAATCCCATCTTCATCTTCATCTGAATCTGAATCCTCATTGTTTGCATGAAATGTGATACTCTTCTTCTCTTGGGTTTGTTCCTACCCAGTTGCAAATTAGCTTCTTACGACATCAAATTTCCAATGAATTCTTCAAGTTTGAGTTGGGAAAGATCGTTTACTTGTTCTATTGCTAGAACCTTTTTTCCCCATTCAATAGTCAAAGAATTTAAAATTCGTGTAACAAGATCAAAATCAATGAAAGTAACTCCTAATGCTATGAGATCATGTCGTATATTTTAGAATCTTGCATACATATCTACAATATATTCATTTGTTTTCATTTTGAATGATGAAAATTGATTTTGTAGAATAGAAATTTTAGTTTGTTTAACTTAATTTGTCCCTTCATGTGTGATTTGAAGTGTATGTCAAATATCATATGGGGATTTGCAAAGCATAACTCTAGAAAATTCATTTTTGTCAAGTGAGAAAAACAAAACATTCATGGCTTTTCCATTATTCTTTGTCGTGGTATTTTGAGCATTCGACCAAGTACTCATTTTCGTAGAAGGAGCTTCATAATTAGTTTGAGTAGCTTGCCATATCTCAAGATTGTTAGCTTCCATATAAATTCTTATGCGCACAGACCAATATGCATAATTTGACCCGGTTAAAAGTAGAGGTCGTGTAGTTGATTGACCCTCTAGAAATGAGCTTTCCATATTCTTTAAGTTTTCAAAAACTTTGTTACGATTATTGATAGTTCCTGCTCTTATACCAAAAATGAAAGTGCACAAGGATTTATAGTAATATGGCTAACTTATGTATATAAGTGTATATGCAATATCAAGCTATATAATAATGGAAATAGAAAAGTAAAATAAGAAGCAATCACACCAGAGTTTTTATACTGGTTCAGACCTCCTGTCCTACGTCCAATCCAAAACTCCTTTTGGAATTAACTAAGCAACCCTCACTTACGCTCGAAGGAATAGGCTTACAACGACTTCGCCTGAACAACTCCTAAGTAGGACTTCAATACCTTTGCCTGACCTTTAACAGGAGTTTTACTTTTGAGAAAAAGATTCTTCGACTTCTAACGAGTTCCATGAAATTTTGATATAGTCAATTGATGTACAACCATCCTATAAGCTTCACTTAAGTTGAATGAGTAAAAGCACGTGAGTTTGTGGAAGTAGATCACCAAAGAATATAGAAATGTAGTTCATGGTGATGTTAAAAGTTTAGAACTTTAAAAACACGAGTTTAAAGAGCAAGAAAGAATATATATAAAAACAAGAATTGGATCCTAAAATTCTAGCCATAGCCATGTATTTATAGGTGTCAAAACGTCTCTTTCAAGAGTTGCAACTTATAAGAAAATACCATTGAAAGAAGAGGTGCAACCGGTGGAAGAGAAGAGATGTGTCTTTTCAAATATAGTTGTTCCAGAAGCTTATACATCTGGAAGAAATATTCAAATGTTTGACTTTGAGGAATATTTTTCCAAAAAATACATAGTTCAAAAAACCATGTTTTAAAATGTTTGACTTATGACCTCAGACGTCTGAATTTTGTGAAAATCAGATCAGAAAAGATATAGTTTGAATTTTGGTTACCTTAAACATCTGATTGATGTTGCCAGATGTCCAAGTTCCTTGAAATTTTAAAACTAGTTTGAAAACTTTGTTTGAGTGAATAAAAACTTTTTGATGCAAATGTATTAGCCCATATCACTCGTGGGAAATTGTACATATTCATCTAAGACATTGACACATGATTTATGACTCTTACAATAGTTTGTCTTCATATCGAGCTCTTTGTTGATACTTCACTTTAGCTTATCTCCGTTGTCTTTGTGTTTCCAAATGCGATCACTTATTGTTCTCTTTTTATCCTCCTGAACCTAGATGCTAGCTTGGAGATTCTTCGATATGATTGTATAGTTGTTGTCATTAAAATCCAACAAGAGAGGTTCTAATAGGGATGTCAAAGATGGTTCCTTATTCTTTTATGTTACCTTTTTTCTTAGACATTCCATATCTGCTAACAAATAAAAATCTTGTCTGTGCCTATATAATAGTTTATAAAATTTATACTTAATAGCTTATAAATTTTATAACGAATAAAAGCATCAAAACTGCCCAACCTAAAATCTATTTGACTTGAACCAAGTAGTAGATAGAGCATCCATGCATCCACAAGTCAAACAAAGAAAAGAAAAACCGACAAGGTCATTATAAATATACATGCTACTATTAAACCAAGTTCACATTTATTTAAAATAAAATAAAAGTTCGAAAACACTATCAAAACTATATGCATACTTCTAAAAATATATTATATTACTATACTTAGGTTAGAAAAACCGACAAGGTCATTATAATATACATACTACTATTAAAGCAAGTTCACATTTAAAATAAAATAAAAGTTTGGAAACACTATCAAAACTATATGCATACTTCTAAAATATATTATATTACTATACTTAGGTTAGAAAAACCTTCAAAACATTTCCACTAACGAGTATGTTAATACTTAATGCACTAGTACTATCTTGTAGTCCAAGGTGTCACTGATCTCATGTTCACCTTAACCCACTTTTCGAATAGTTGACATCGTGGTAACTCTTGTTTTTATCCTAAAAATCTAACAGGAAAATATTCTAGAAGACAAATCTATAGGCTTTTTTTAGGTCTTTAGACAACCCGCTAATAAATTTGTATCGAGGACAAAAACGTTTAAATTTTGTTTCGCGCGACTTCTTTTGGGTGAATATAATTTGAGGCTGCCAAGGTTAGCAAACGAAGACCATCAGGTTGAGTTTTCAAACAATGCGGACTCAACGGCTTGGTTATGGTGATACTTATCTCAAGAAGGCAAGAAAAATGGTGGTGGTTTTGATGATTGAAACGGTCGGAGTTAGGAGCAGTTCCTGGTAAAAAATGATGGCTATGGAGTTTCACCGATGTCAATAATCAACAAAGTTGATGCCAGGAGTTTCAATCGATGCGATTCTAGATGAGGAGGTTAATGGTGGCAATGGTGGCAGCACCGACGATATGAAGGTGGTGATGAAGTGTTATAGGATCCATTACTCTTTATATGTTGCTACTGTTTTCTATGTGCAATAAACTACTCTTTTTTTTCTTTGAAAATGATCAATACTTTATGGTTCATTAATTTTTTTTTGATATTGTTATACAGCTCATTGTTGTAGTACACTATTTTGATTTTGTTAATTGCAAGTTTGTTTTATGTTTGTTAGCCGTGTAACATAATGACAGGTTTCTATGTTCATACATAATTTGGGTATCATTTTTGAATTCTTTGGTACCAATTTTGTTATAACTGATAGTGAAACTAATTTCTAAGATCAAAAAGCATCTCCAATCAAACAAACAGTGGGTATCATTTTTGTAATATATCAGTATTAGTTTTGTTATAAATGACAGTGAACATAATTTCTAAAATTACAAAGCATTAATTATAATCAAACAAATAGTGGGTATCATTTTTGCATCATATTGGTATCAGTTTTGCTACAAATGATAGTGAAAATAATTTCTAAAAATAAAAGCATGAACTCCAATCAAATATACAGTGGGTATCATTTTTGCAATACTTTTGTATCGGTTTTGTTGTAAATAACAGTCAAAATAATTTATAAAATAACTAAGTATGAATTTCAATCAAACAGCTACTAGGTACCAGTTTTGCACTATTTTTGTATCACTTTTATCAGACACGACATTCAACTAACTAATTAAATTTACAAAGCATCAACTTATATCAAAGAGAAACTAGGTATCATTTTTTCGCACACACACACATATATGTATCGGTTTGTTGTAAATAACAGTCAAAATAACTTATAAAATAACCAAGCACAAATTCCAATTAAATAGCTAGTAGGTATCAGTTTTGCACTATTTTGCTATCAATTTTTTCATATATGACAGTCAAAATGATTAAATTTATCAAATAATCAAGCATGAGTTCTAATCAAATTATTTATAAAATATGAAAATCACATAGAACACGACATCCCAACACAACAAGTCTCAACAAGCCCAGAATAAACCGATCAGGTGATGAACACAACTTAAAATAAAGTATAGATCTCTAATACTGCATGTTATTAGTATCATTTTCAAGTATAGAAAAATATGGTATCAATTTTTGTATTGTATTAGTATCAGTAATAGTTTTAGGTATGTGAAAAAATAGTGTTAGTTCATGCACACTGTTAGTATCGGTTTCAGGTGTAAAAAGGAATATATTTACAGTCATAACATAACATCAAGTGTATGAAAAGTTAAACAAAGCTAATTATTACAACATCGAAAATAAGATCATAGTTTTTACAACAAATTGACAAAATTTCATCAAGTGCTTATATCTATGTAAAAATAAAGCTAAATTCAAATACTTCTAACTCAACATTTCGAACGTATATTACTTGAACTGAACATCACATCACATCAATTTTTTTACAACAAATTCACTTTTTAATATTTTATCTTTCTTTAAGTTTTGACATAAAATCAGCCAAATTCCAGTAGTGGTCGTTGTTCGTCAATATTGCATGCACAATTCTTGCTCTGGTTCGCAACATATCCTCAGGTTGTATCTTCATCAGTATTCGACCGTTGTTTATCGAGATGATGAATATCATAACATAAATCTCACAGTCAACCCTATTTAAAGCAAAATACGTTGTTGATATTAGTTGGCATCATTTGTAGCATTATGCGTATAACAAATATATACCATTGTATTTAATAGATGATGGTGCAAATTTTAATAGTTTTAGTATCAATGTTGGCATGAGTTTTAATATCAGTTTTATTACCTATTATGTATCATTTTTAAAATCCATGATGATTGTTCTATTTCAGTTTTAATTTTATATAGTTAGTATCAGTTTTAATGTTTGTAGGAATCAGTTTTGGGGCCTATAGGTATCTTTTTGTTTGCCTATGAGTATTAGTTTTGATCCGAAGCAAATGTTTAGTGAATTGATTGAAAATATCTTATGTATCAATCGAATTCAATTCAATGTACTAGGCATATAAAGACGTATAGTACTTAATGTAAAAGATCATAATGCAAACTGATACTAAAAAATATATAACATTGTATCTTTTCAGCATGCATCATTTTAACAGAAAAAAAATCTTACATGTCTGATCCTTGTTGTGCACATTTTATTTGTTGCATTTCATCTGGCTTCACTTTCATGTCTTGTACATTGTTTTTTTTCTATAATTCTTCAGGGGTGTTACAAGTTTCTTCTTCGGGGGACTATAGGATCTCCTCTTTCTTTTTCAAATGATGTACTCGTCCATCTTTTACAACAACTTACCTTGGTGTGTTTGATCTTTCTCTTAACATACTAATTTAATGTCCAGTTTGGTTCTAGCATATTTCGTTTTAGGTTGGAAAACATTTATTCCTTCTCCAACAATCCACTTAAACTTCTTGTCAATACTACAAGAAATATACCATATTACAACATCATAAAAAACATTGTAATATGGATTTCACAACGTTTTTCCAAACGTAGTATTAGGTTAAGTTGTAATAGAGTCGAAGTCTTTTACAACATCTTTTAGATGTTGCTGAAAACGTTATAATAGTTACAACTACAACCATTTTTAGACGTTGCTAAATGTATTTTACAACTTTTTTAAAAAATTGCATAATATTTTTTACAATTTTTTTAAATGCTGGAAATGTATACAACTTTTTTTAAAATAAATGCATAAACATTTCAACCGTTCTCAACCTGTAGCTTTATCCTAAATACTGTTATAAAATTAAATTTTCAGAAATTGAAATACATAAAATTTATCGATTCAAATAATAATACTTAACATACAATATAACATTCATTTTACATATAATATTAAAACAATGATGCCACAACGTTCATGCTATATCACATCCACCACTAACAAAACAACCATACATAGAACCATGCATACAACCTCATCCAACAATACACTGCTCTGGAAACTAAGACCTTTGATTTCATCCTGAAAGACTAGAGAAATGAAGCTGCCATCTTCGTGTGGTACTAAAACTGTATTGTTCTCCTCATGTAAAGAAAAAGCAAAATAATGTAGCTGAAACAAAATTTGTTTCTCTTTCTTCATCATGCTTCTTTATGAAAACTTCAGGCAGCCCCATGCATCCAGTTTTGATTTCAACTAGTTTTAGCCCCCACTTTAGATATGTATGATAGCATTCATCTGAATTCGATCTAAATTAATACATACATACATACATACATACATACATATATATATATAGTTGGTTTGGAAGCGCAAACTTTTAGTCCGACCGCAAACTTCCAAAAATACCCTCATTCATATACAATTAAGTATTATCTATTTTATCACCTAAAAAGAATCGGTAAAATAACACATTAATTATCTGTTCATATACAGTTATTTCTGCCATTCTTTTCTACATGAAATGAACAATTCAAACCCTCAAATTTCTACGCTACATGAACAATTCAAACTAAGTTACTTGTGTGTTCACTTGAGAACAAGTCATATATCCATTACTTCATGCAACTCAGGATGAATTCCATGTTTATCTATCAATACATCTATTTACCTAACTTAGGTTCAATCTGAACGACAGAAACTAGAATCATAAATGGAGACTTAGGCTGCTTTAGTGATTGACATGTAATTTGCAGTTATATTTGCATTGGTAGATCATCTATATTTATTTTATAATATAACATATGCGAAATTCACATTAGATCAAAACACACAGACACGTAACTATTCAAGTGATAGTTAAAAAAAAATTTCGTCGACTGCCATCTTCGAACCTCTGCCTTTTTTAATTGTGCGTCCGCCAGCTTCCAATCCTGGCTACGCCACTGGTTTCAAAAGTACACAGTTTTAAAACAAGAAGTTTCGCACCTGTATAATTTCGAAAATTTATAAGGTTGATTTTAAAATGTATAAGAATTCATATATCTTTTGCTCTGCTCTGACATCATGTATCATCAGCATACGTTAATTGGTTTAGATTTTGATAAGTATAGATTTTAAATGCCTGTAACTGTCAGATATATAAATCGATATTTTATTAATATACATACATGAATTGTTGAATATACATGTATCATATGTATAAAGATTTTCATATGTATGTAAAAAGATTTGTATAAGCTTATAACAATATATTAGTTCCAGACATTTATATATACTTGGTTTTATAAAAAAATCCCTTGAATATAGGCTCCAAACATTTAAAGTTAAAAAGTTTTGAATCCACGTAGCTTAGAATGGCACATAATATTTCGAGTTCATACATATATATATACTGTCGATTTCATGTATGATTCCAAAAGTACAAAGGTACACGTGTCTTTTGTTTCTCATAAGACTTGACCCAATATCAAAGTCATAGCTCAGTTCATTCTTCGTACAGATTATTAGTTCACATAATAAATATCGCATATGCATATTAGGCATTAACATAACATATACACGTAAGCATTTAACAATTAACACCACATAAGACATTTACTGTACACCGTAATTCATAATTTTACGATCCACAACATATAGCCTTCGCCCCTCAAGCAATTACAATGCATGAATACAATTCATAATATTACATAGCAGTTCACATTAACCAGTCCACAACATTAGAAGTCGGTTAAATGTCCACCTCTAGAGAAAAGTAATAGAATAGAAAATGGATAAGTATATGTAAGAGGAGCAAGTAGTTGTTATATTGGAACAAGATTTTTAAGTATGGGGTTCATTTGACAATATATTATGTTAATTCAACATAATTTATCAGCCAAACGATGGATGCTACACACTGTGATAAACAAAGGTCGAGTCAAAACGATAATACATCTTCAAAAGCATCTTCAACGAAGGATAGTGCACATGTCAAACAACCAACAAATGCTGATAAAAAGTGTAACGACCTGCCTTTTTGGACGTTTTAAGCAGACACACACGTCAGACTCAAACCATTCAAAAGGGCAGATTATTATGGGGTAAATAAGAAAAAGCAGAGAAAGAAGAAAACAAATACAGAATCTCGCAGCGGAAGGACAAAATATAATAATCAAATAACAGTTCATGAAGCTGTTTACAAATAACATTGATTAAACTTTTATAATACAGATCAGAGTTACATACAACAAGAATAAATAATAGATAAACGCAGTGGAACAACATGATGCAGTGGAATAAATAAAATACATAATAATAGTACAAGATCTTCGTCTTCATCCTCCAGAAAGCAGTCATCGATAAACCGAAAAGCTCAGACTGACCCGAGCGAATTGAAAAGACAAAACACTCGATTCAGAACTAGAAGGCCTTATGTAAGTTAAATCAACAATAAATAAATATGAGTGTAACAGCGTCAGAGATGTTTACGGGGTTTAACATCTCCTATCCAGTGTCTAACGCGAGTGCAATAACTTAAGAGATGTTCGGGATTACCACCTCCTAAGGATTCGTTAAACTACCTACTATGTAGTACAATACGCTATTATAATAGTGTCTATAGTAAAGTAAAGTATTAAAATAGAATTAAGGCATTACCCATACCCCCCTTAACACATTTTTATATATATTCCCATAGTCTATACAGTACCGTAATTCCTTCGTAAACTAGAGGGCTATCAGAGGGCACTCCATAGGTATGGTACAAACCAAACTCGTAGAAGGCGCGCTAGGGCATGTGAACACGACACTCGAGACAATGCCAGGGTAGATATACCAATTGCACTCCCGGACTGGTGGTAACGCATAGCAGCTACTACCGCCCACCTCGGACACACTCCTATAATCAAAATCAAGGGGTGACCACCAAATCAATCACAAGGTCAAAGTATAGTATCGAAGAAATGTGCCCGATAGGAGGAATGACCTCACTTGGCCCGGTATAGCTCCTGTTTTAGTCACATCAAAGCTGACTCACGGGAGTCAGGATCACGTAAATACCTCATACAGAATCGTTCGCCAAACCATCCTACTTCATTTTTGGAATCTCCACCACGTACATATTTGTTAAAGTGGTTTTCGGTATTGGCAGAGAGTGACAATATCTGATCCCGGCCTTTTTAGCAACCAAACGCTTATTTCACACCGGATGGTTCTTTTACATTTCCAAAACCAATTCATAATTGATATCAAAATATCATATTCTCAAAACCATATCACTTTCGAATCATATTCACTTTCAAAATCACATTCACTTCCAAAATCATATTCACTTTCAAAGATCATATTCACTTTCAAAATCATATTCACTTTTAAATTTATCGATAAGGTAGGTTAATTAAATCCTAGTTCCAAAACCATCATATTTACTCAAATATGTCATTTCACAAAAAGGGTATCAATTCCAAGTTCTAACTCAGGTTGTTTCATCATCAAGGATTTAAATATAAATACATCAACTTTTACACAGTCTAAAGTTTGAAATTTTTAAATAATAAAATAGTTTACATAAATTTGAATTTGATTTAATTAGATTTAAAATGATTTAAATAGATTTAAAATAGATTAAATAAATTTAATTTATATTAAATAGATTTTAAATAGATTAAATAAATTTAAAATAGATTAAATAGATTTAGTTTATATTAAATAGATTTTAAATAGATTTAATAAATTTAAAATAGGTTAAATAGATTTAATTTATATTAAATAGATTTAAAATAGATTAAATAAATTTAAAATAGATTAAATAGATTTAATTTATATTAAATAGATTTAAAATAGATTAAATAAATTTAATTAGTTTAAAATAGGTAAATTAGATTAAATTGGATTAAATAGGTTATAATAGATTAAAATAAATTAAAATAGTTTTAAATTGATAAAAATCGTTAATTTAATTAAGATAGTTTAAATTAGTTTAAAATAGATTTCAGAGTTTTCCAAACATTTTCAATAACTTGATTCCGATAAATTCATTTATATTTGACACTTCAACTTTGAAATTCCATTCTAAGTCCTTTGAACAATTTATTAAATAAATTCCAATTCCAGCATTAATGCTTGGATTATCGAAAATAATTCAGTTTATATAAATACATTTCTATTTCAAAATGCCAGTTAACTGAATTCAAAATTTAAAGAATTGAAAATCATTTAATTTACCCAATCCGGTGTTCGTATATAATTTTCTACCCTATGGTCAAGTGATATAGATATTTATCATTTCAATCCGAAATTTAAAATTTTATGGTTATATATCATTTCAAACTGCAATCCCGAATTAAATAAAATTCCATAAAATCGCTCGAGTCTATCATTTCAACCCATAACGATTTTTCCCTAATCTATAGATCGTTCGGGTATGTATCATTTCAACCCATAGGGAACTTGCAGTGTTATAATAATATAAGGATACAACATCCAGTCATCCAATATCAACAATCAAACATTCATTACAATCATCATCCAAATCAACCAATGAACATCAATAGATAACCGATCATCATTAACATGTATTAAATTGACAATTAAATTCAATATTAAATTATACGATGATTAAATGAAATAAAAGTCAAATTTAACTAGAATGACAATTTAAACATACCAAACATCGATCAATTAATTTTTAATCACATCATAAATTAAATTTAACTAACATAAGATAGTTTAGCAGTCATGAGTGGGTTAAAACACTCACCTTCGATTTTAAATCGAATTAAAATCCAATTTAGGCCCAAAATTCAAACAGTCTCAGAATTCGTCCAAACCAGCGTCAAAATGTTCGGAATTTCGATACGATCCTAACGGAATAAACCGCGTGTGAATCTGACCTCGTATGTAAAAGTTATAACAATTAGAACGATTGAAAAAATAAATAAAAATAAAAATAAACAAACAATCAGATGGTGCCACGCCACCTCAGAACTCTCCAACCCTAGCCTATTCATCAGGTCGCGAACACGAAGCCACCACAGCACCCTACCTTTGACCATGCCTCCCCTGCCGGCCTTCACCTAGATCGACTGCCGCCTCCAACATCGCTACGTTAGGGCGCACCTACGACCATCATGGCGTAGCTTCCGGTCGTCCCCTGGCCGTTCGCCTCCACTTGACTTTGAGGCCCAGTCGTGGCGAAATCCTAGCCTATAACGACCAATTAGCCGCATGTGTGACGACCGCCCATGACCCCTACACCGAATCTAGAGATAGTGCGCTGTAAAGTGTGCCAGGCGACCATGGACGATTGTCAGGGTAGATTAAAACAACAGAATCTATCGTATTACTCACAGCGCATGGACAAAATACAATATAACATATGTATAGTGAAGCTTCACAGAACAAAATGACATCATATAAAACTCCATAATAGTTGAATACAAGCATCCAAATAGTCAATACAACAAGCCTCACTACATATCACTCAGAGAATACAAACAGCGGAACATCCAGTACATATAATAAGAAGATAATATGCAACCCTCCAACTCGTCTTCGATATCAGCATCGTGAGAAGAGAACAGCACCTGTCACCTGCTACCTAGTCTGCCCGTCCCAAAAATGGACGAACAGCCCAAGGCAATAAGAATTAAAACATAAAGCCTTGAGTCATACAACAGTCTTAGTGAGCAGTAAATTAACTAACAACATACCAAAAGAGCATAAAGGAAAAGGAATAGGAATACAACCCTCCCACTCCACCTCTTTCTACAGTGATAGCCCCCAGACACACACTAAATAGAAGCAGACATAGCAGAGCATGCAATTTAAAGTAGAGTAATAATCATTCGAGTCAAGGGCGATGTTTTCCAAGTACCAAGGCCTAAATCAGATAAGCACCCAGAAAGTACCGCTCTTAAGTCCGAATGACGATACAACCAAACATCCATGACTCTTGGCTATCACTGTTATCATTGCTTCGATATCACCGTTAATTGAATGACCGGCACATTCTTTCAGCCGTCCGTCAAGGGCTAATGGAAACCCCGGTTCTAGACATAACTCCCGCACGTCGTCGCAACCCGTGCCTAGGACTATCGAATCTGCCCAGAGTACTCGACCATCAACCGTTAGTCGTTGGGACTATCGAATCTGCCCAAACGTACTCTTGCTTAGAGCATGCTAGAACCTTCAACAACGATGCTATCCAAACCTCCTAGTCATCCTCCTCGACGACTATTCTCATATCCATTCATTATCCTCAACTCGAATCATATCACCGAGTTATCAACATGCTTGGAATGATCCCGTCTGGATTAGACCAAGTCTTCATCACATGATGCCTCGCTTCATTACATCCTCGCAAAGCCTCATCTCAACATCTCATCATCAAATCTATGCATAAGAGCTTCATCATCCCGCTACATATGCCACGAGCAGCTTTCCCAATTCAAGAGCCTTTCCCTTAGCTTTTGAATCACCTTTGGTCTAAATCAAACCATCAATCATCTAATTCATAGCAATCAATCAAATCAAACATTAATCCAAACAATCAAGCATTCAAATATGATCTAAGTAGACAATTATAACAATAATGGCATTTTCGTAATTAAAGAGTTGAAAGTCCAATAAGCATGAAAACATGAATAATATCTCTACAAACTTGATGAATGAACTTGCATAGGTTAACATGTGATAAAATGGATGTAACATCATCATGAACAATGGATCTACATGGATCTACACTTAGGATGAAGAAAATGCATGGAAATCACTATTTTAACACCAAATCGAGCCAACAATCCGATATACTCCTTTGGATCCATGTGAGAGATAATCACCACTCACCAAATCACCTAAACAACCCCAAATCAATACGCTTCAGATCTGGACAGCGAAGGATCAAGCTTGATCTATCACAAATCCGCTTCAAACGAAGAAATCTCACTTCAACGGATGAAGATCTTCAACTTTAGCTCTTGGATCTTCAATCTTGATCTTCGATTTGGATGGATGGAAGCACTAGATTAGAGTGGAGAAAAGAAGTGAAGAAGTGTAGAAGTCGAACTCTCAAAATGGCAGCACTTCGTCGCTTCAAAATCCGGATCCCAAAAAGTGAGAAAAACCCTTCCTATTTATAGCTGAAATTTCACTAAGTCGTAACTCGGCTATCTCCTAAGTCGCCTCCGACTTATACCCCATACGACCTACGACTTACAGCTATGCCATCCTACGACTTAACCAGAAGCATCCGCGACCTAACAACAGGCGCTACAACGACTCACAACAAAACAGCTATCTCCTAAGTCGCCTCCGACTTATATCATGCGCGCCTTCGACTCAACAAAACCCAATTCCCCTACGACTTAAGACTTAACTCCCTTAAGTCGTCTACGACTTAAGCTCATGCGCACCTAGCGACTTACCACTAGTCACGACTTATAACTTGGCAGAAGATACGACTTAACAGATCTATGCTTCTACGACTTAACAAACAACTGGGTTATGACTCAACCCCTAAGTCGTCTACGACTTAGCACATAGGCTAACTCTTAAGGTCGCCAACACGTTAACTCCTTAGGTCGCTAACCCACCCAGTCGACTTAACTTGGTAACAACTTAACCCTTAGGTCGCTTACGACCTAACCAACCAAGCTACCAGACGACCTAACACATAGCGACCTATCCCTTAACTCGGTCACTACGACCTAACTCTAACCTTAAGTCATCTACAACCATAAGTCGGTCAACCCGCTAACTCGTCCAACCGACCTAACTTCTCTACGCTCTAAGTCGTTGCCGTCCTAACCACACTAACCCAGTAACCACTAGGTCGCTTACTCCACTAGGTCTGCCTACCCTTGAGTCACCAATTCTATAAGTCGGTCACGACCTATCACTTAGGTCGTTCACGACCTAGGACTTAGAAAAATTCTGCCTAAAATCTGAAATGGCTCAAAAATGCTAAAATTCCAGATTTTGACGAACTTTTCGATCCGGAAAAATACAGGTCGTTACATTCTCTCCCCCTTAGGAATTTTGCCCCCGAAATTCCAAGCAATCAAAAACTATTCTGTACGCCTACCATCCATAGCAATCAACAAACCATGCATCCAATTCTAACTTAGCGTACAGAATTCTAGAACTAGAACAAGTTACAATATCGCGAGATGACACGACACCTTAGGGCCATACCTTGAAGAGTTTAGGATGAGCTGCCTTCATCCTCTCTTCCACCTCCCACGTACAGTCGTTATCATCATCACTCCATTGTATCTTGAGCAACTTAACTACCTTCCTCCTAAGCTGTTTCGTGTGGGTTTTAACAACACGAAATGGCTTACGAGGACTTCTATCGACTGGATCAACTTCAAAATCTTCATAGCTATCAGCAGAAACCACCGTACTCGAGTCGTGCACATACTTCCGTAGATACGATACATGAAAAACATTGTGCACACTCGACATCTTCTCAGGTAGCTCCAATCTATAGGCAAGCTTTCCAATTCGCTCGATGATCGGGAATGGTCCAACAAATATCGGAGTCAATTTTCCCTTCTTCCCGAATCGAATAACATTCTTCAGTGGAGAAATCTTCACAATAACCATATCTCCTACGTCGAATTCCAAATCCTTTCGACGCTTATCAGCATAACTCTTCTGACGGTCTTGGGCTGCCTTCATTCGTTGCCGAATGATCTCTATGCAATCTGAAGTCTGCCGAATCATCTCTGGCCCAAGTAACGACTTTTCTCCAGTCTCTAACCAACATGTCGGAGAGTTACACGGTCTTCCATACAATGCTTCATACGGTGCCATACCAATGCTTGACTGGTAACTATTGTTGTATGCAAACTCCACCAAATGAAGGTGATCTTCCCATGATCCTCCGAGATCCAAAACACAAGCTCTGAGGAGATCTTCCAAAACTCGGTTGACTCTCTCGGTCTGACCATCTGTTTGAGGGTGATAAGCTGTACTCAAACACAACTCGGTTCCCAAAACTTCCTGGAAGCTCTTCCAAAATCCACTAGTGAACAATGGATCTCGATCGCTCACTATACTCTTCGGAATACCATGGAATCGAACTATCCACTTCACATACAACTCAGCCAACTTTGATGCAGTCCTAGTCGATCGAACAGGAATGAACCTCGCACTCTTGGTCAGGCGATCCACAATGACCCAAATCCCTTCATTTCCCGTTCTGGTTCTAGGCAATCCATCGATAAAATCCATCGATATCTGCTCCCACTTCCATGTAGGAACTTCTAATGGCTGAAGCAATCCACTTGGCTTCTTCTGTTTGGCTTTTACCAACTGGCAGTTCATACACTTGGAAATAAAATTTCCAACATCCTTCTTCATGCCTTCCCAGTAGTAGGTTCTTTTCATATCCCGATACATCTTATTTCCACCTGGATGAATTGTCAGCTTCGAGTGATGACTTTCCTTTAGAACTTCACTCCTCAATTCATCTATATCGGGAACAACTAGCCGTCCTTGCTTTCGAAGCCAACCCTCTCGATCGACCTCGAATCCTTTATCCTTTTCTGGATCCAATCCAGATTCCAAATCACGGATAATCTTGACAAGCTTATCATCTCGCTTCTGACTCTCGCCAATTCTCTCCACAAGAGTCGGTCTTATCGATAAGTTTGCCAACATCTCAGGTTCCAATTCACATCTAGGCCTGAAGTCAAATCCAGCTAAATACTCGAGACTCTTCCATACTGAAAACATGGCTCCTAATCCTGCATGTCTTCGACTTAACGCATCTGCCACTGCGTTACCTTTTCCCGGAGTATAAGCTATACCAAAATCATATGATGCCAAAAACTCTAGCCAACGTTGCTGCCGAAGATTCAAATCCTTTTGGGAGAAAAGATACTTCAACGACTTGTGATCCGTAAACAACTCGAATCGAACTCCCAATAGATAATGTCTCCACATCTTTAGAGCAAAAACAATCGCCGCTAACTCCAAATCATGAGTTGGGTAATTCCTTTCATGCGGCTTCAGTTGTCGACTTGCATACGCAACAACTTTATCCCTCTGCATCAGCACTGCTCCAAGTCCAGTACCACATGCGTCGGTGTAAACAACCATCTCATCATTCCCACTAGGAATAGTCAAAACAGGAGCACTTGTCAATCTCTCTTTTAGGATTCCGAAAGCTTGCTCACACTTAGCATCCCAACTGAACACTTGGTTCTTCTTCGTCAATCCTGTCAACGGTGCAGCTACCTTGGAGAAGTCTTCGATAAACCGTCGATAATATCCTGCTAATCCAAGAAAACTTCTCACATCAGATGCATTCTTAGGTCTAACCCAATCCTGGATTGCTGCCACCTTAGCGGGGTCAACCGCTATCCCACTTCCAGAAATCACATGGCCTAAGAACCTCACTTCACTCTTCCAGAAGTGACACTTCGAAAACTTAGCCTTTAGCTGATGCTTCCGTAAGATCTCCAAAACAATTCGCAAGTGCGTCTTGTGCTCTTCTTCCGTTTTGGAATAAATCAGAATATCATCCACGAACACAAGTACGAACTTGTTCAACTGATCCCTGAACACTCTATTCATAAGATCTACAAAATATGCTGGTGCGTTAGTCAATCCAAACGGCATTACCAGCCACTCAAAGAAACCGGATGGTGTCCTAAAAGCAGACTTCGACACACTATCCTTAGCCACTCTCAACTGGTGAAATCCCGTTGCCAAATCCATCTGAGAAAACACCTTAGCTTCGTGAAGCCGATCAAACAAGTCATCTATTCTCGGCAATGGATACTTGTTCTTCTTAGTCACCTTATTCAGCTCACGATAATCGATGCACAATCTCAACGACCCATCTGCCTTGGTTGCAAACACAACTGGTGCACCCCACTCGGACACACTACGCCGAATGAATCCTTTCTGCAAAAGATCATCAACTTGCACCCTCAACTCCTGCTGTTCCCTAGGCGCCATCCGCCTAAGAGGCATCACAATAGGTCTGGCTCCTTCAACTAGATCTATACGAAACTCGATCTCTCTATGCGGCGGCAACCCTTTGACTACGTCAAAGACATCCTCGAATCCATTTGCGATTGGCACTAAAGACAGTCCATCCCGTGGAACAACTAGCGAATACATGAAGCTCATGAAGACGCCTTCCTCATGCTTACATCGTATCACAATCTTTCACCCCTCCACATTCTCGACTGTCACCTCCAGCCTCTCACAATCAACCTTTGCCGCATACTTCCTAAGCCAGTCCATACCCAAAATAATTCCGAACCCCGCAAAGTTCAGAACAAAACAATCACAAACAAAAGAGCAACCATGACTCGACACAACCAGACCACGGCATAACATACACAAACAAGACGAACCCCCAACTGGATTAGTCACAACCAATGGCCTATCAACAATATCCGGTTCCAAACCTAACCGGCCTATGAGTTCATTACAAACAAACGAATGCGACGCTCCAGTATCAAACAGAACTCTAACTGGAACACCACATAGGAAAAGAGTACCTTGAACAACCACACTCTTTCCCTTCTCTTCAGCGGTAGGAGCTTTTGAAGACGAAGGAACAGCTCCCAAAGCATAAGCTTGCACAATCTGCTTGTCCTTCCTCGGTTCTGGACAATTCTTCCTGATGTGCCCTGGCTTGTCATAGTTGTGACACTTCATTGGCACCTTCGGATTCTTACAATCCTTAGAGAAATGGCCCTTCTGCTGACAATTGTAGCAAGTCACCTCGCCTTTCGGCTTCTTCTGGCCATCCTTACCCTTCTGCTGCTGCTGCTTCCTCTTCTGGTTTCCACCCTGCTGTGGTTTAGACTCTCCCCTGGTAACAGCAACAACAGGTCCTTCCTTAGGAAACAGACTCTCATGCCTAAGAGCTTTCTCCACAAGCTTCTCAAATGAATCGTCCAAATGATCCACCAACTGTCTCCCAAGATAACTGTCCAAGCCTGTCACAAACTTCTCATTCTTCTGGTATGCAGACTCAATATATGACCGGGCATACTTGGACAAAGCTTCAAACTCAGAAACATACTCAAGAACTGATCTCCCTCCTTGCTTGAGCTCCACAAACTTCTTGAACAGAACAGACTTCTGAGCTGTAGAAATGAACTTAGCTTCAAACCTAACTTGAAATTGCTCCCAAGTAATCTCTTCCTCCGGGGTAGTGATGGTAATAGAGTTCCACCAATCAGAGGCTCTCCCTTGAAGCTGCCTTGATGCCAACTTCCTCTTAGTTGCATCATCAATTCCCAAATCACCAAAAATCCTTCTACAAGCATCTATCCACCTCTGGACCTCAATGGTTGATTCTGTTCCCAAGAAAACCTTCCCTCCAAGAGCAGTATAATCCTTGCACAACTTAGCAAAATCCACTGGTTTCGGAGTCTGAACCTGAACTCCAACATCAACTGCCGCCCCCGGAACTGGTATCCTTCTCATGATCGAAGTCATCATAGCTTCGAACATGGCTGCATAATCAGCAGTCTCTTCAGTAGCACGGCCTCCCCTAGCAGCTGGTCTCCCTCTTCGACTCATTCTCAATATCTATAAAAAGGAATGATTAGAACATCTAGAGAAACAACTGCATAAAGGACTCAAACTCAACTAAACTACTATATTATATATAGTATTCATCCATCAAAATACAATTACGTCTCTCATACGTAGTTACGACGGCGGGCGTTGGGTAAAATCGATTAACCAAGGCTCTGATACCAAATGTGACGACCGCCCATGACCCCTGCACCGAATCTAGAGATAGTGCGATGTAAAGTGTGCCAGGCGACCATGGACGATTGTCAGGGTAGATTAAAACAACAGAATCTATCGTATTACTCACAGCGCATGGACAAAATACAATAGAACATATGTATAGTGAAGCTTCACAGAACAAAATGACATCATATAAAACTCCATAATAGTTGAATACAAGCATCCAAATAGTCAATACAACAAGCCTCACTACATATCACTCAGAGAATACAAACAGCGGAACATCCAGTACATATAATAAGAAGATAATATGCAACCCTCCAACTCGTCTTCGATATCAGCATCGTGAGAAGAGAACAGCACCTGTCACCTGCTACCTAGTCTGCCCGTCCCAAAAATGGACGAACAGCCCAAGGCAATAAGAATTAAAACATAAAGCCTTGAGTCAGACAACAGTCTTAGTGAGCAGTAAATTAACTAACAACATACCAAAAGAGCATAAAGGAAAAGGAATAGGAATACAACCCTCCCACTCCACCTCTTTCTACGGTGATAGCCCCCAGACACACACTAAATAGAAGCAGACATAGCAGAGCATGCAATTTAAAGTAGAGTAATAATCATTCGAGTCAAGGGCGATGTTTTCCAAGTACCAAGGCCTAAATCAGATAAGCACCCAGAAAGTACCGCTCTTAAGTCCGAATGACGATACAACCAAACATCCATGACTCTTGGCTATCACTGTTATCATTGCTTCGATATCACCGTTAATTGAATGACCGGCACATTCTTTCAGCCGTCCGTCAAGGGCTAATGGAAACCCCGGTTCTAGACATAACTCCCGCACGTCGTCGCAACCCGTGCCTAGGACTATCGAATCTGCCCAGAGTACTCGACCATCAACCGTTAGTCGTTGGGACTATCGAATCTGCCCAAACGTACTCTTGCTTAGAGCATGCTAGAACCTTCAACAACGATGCTATCCAAACCTCCTAGTCATCCTCCTCGACGACTATTCTCATATCCATTCATTATCCTCAACTCGAATCATATCACCGAGTTATCAACATGCTTGGAATGATCCCGTCTGGATTAGACCAAGTCTTCATCACATGATGCCTCGCTTCATTACATCCTCGCAAAGCCTCATCTCAACATCTCATCATCAAATCTATGCATAAGAGCTTCATCATCCCGCTACATATGCCACGAGCAGCTTTCCCAATTCAAGAGCCTTTCCCTTAGCTTTTGAATCACCTTTGGTCTAAATCAAACCATCAATCATCTAATTCATAGCAATCAATCAAATCAAACATTAATCCAAACAATCAAGCATTCAAATATGATCTAAGTAGACAATTATAACAATAATGGCATTTTCGTAATTAAAGAGTTGAAAGTCCAATAAGCATGAAAACATGAATAATATCTCTACAAACTTGGTGAATGAACTTGCATAGGCTAACATGTGATAAAATGGATGTAACATCATCATGAACAATGGATCTACATGGATCTACACTTAGGATGAAGAAAATGCATGGAAATAACTATTTTAACACCAAATCGAGCCAACAATCCGATATACTCCTTTGGATCCGTGTGAGAGATAATCACCACTCACCAAATCACCTAAACAACCCCAAATCAATACGCTTCAGATCTGGACAGCGAAGGATCAAGCTTGATCTATCACAAATCCGCTTCAAACGAAGAAATCTCACTTCAACGGATGAAGATCTTCAACTTTAGCTCTTGGATCTTCAATCTTGATCTTCGATTTGGATGGATGGAAGCACTAGATTAGAGTGGAGAAAAGAAGTGAAGAAGTGTAGAAGTCGAGCTCTCAAAATGGCAGCACTTCGTCGCTTCAAAATCCGGATCCCAAAAAGTGAGAAAAACCCTTCCTATTTATAGCTGAAATTTCACTAAGTCGTAACTCGGCTATCTCCTAAGTCGCCTCCGACTTATACCCCATACGACCTACGACTTACAGCTATGCCATCCTACGACTTAACCAGAAGCATCCGCGACCTAACAACAGGCGCTACAACGACTCACAACAAAACAGCTATCTCCTAAGTCGCCTCCGACTTATAGCATGCGCGCCTTCGACTCAACAAAACCCAAATCCCCTACGACTTAAGACTTAACTCCCTTAAGTCGTCTACGACTTAAGATCATGCGCACCTAGCGACTTACCACTAGTCACGACTTATAACTTGGCAGAAGATACGACTTAACAGATCTATGCTTCTACGACTTAACAAACAACTGGGTTACGACTCAACCCCTAAGTCGTCTACGACTTAGCACATAGGCTAACTCTTAAGGTCGCCAACACGTTAACTCCTTAGGTCGCTAACCCACCCAGTCGACTTAACTTGGTAACAACTTAACCCTTAGGTCGCTTACGACCTAACCAACCAAGCTACCAGACGACCTAACACATAGCGACCTATCCCTTAACTCGGTCACTACGACCTAACTCTAACCTTAAGTCATCTACAACCATAAGTCGGTCAACCCGCTAACTCGTCCAACCGACCTAACTTCTTTACGCTCTAAGTCGTTGCCGTCCTAACCACACTAACCCAGTAACCACTAGGTCGCTTACTCCACTAGGTCTGCCTACCCTTGAGTCGCCAATTCTATAAGTCGGTCACGACCTATCACTTAGGTCGTTCACGACCTAGGACTTAGAAAATTTCTGCCTAAAATCTGAAATGGCTCAAAAATGCTAAAATTCCAGATTTTGACGAACTTTTCGATCCGTAAAAATACGGGTCGTTACAGCATGGATCTGGTCGGCATGACGTCCTCTACCCATTGACACCACCCGATCGAACTCTCGTCGCCAATCCACCGTCAATCCACAAATCCACGTACGAACGGCCGGAAATAAATGACTCATTTCTGGCCAAACGACAATTCAAATCGAAAAAAAAATCATTGCAGAAGGTTGCGCTCGTCGAGGACTTCAAATCGATATATAATTTGATATGGTTTGGAGGAGTTTGATTTTGAAATTGATTTGGAGATTGGAATCTAGGGTTTGAGCGCAAATTGGGTTTCTGCCATTGGAGAAAGGAGCAGACAGAAGTTGATGTACGTATAGAAATAAGAAATAGAAAGACTGCTAGGGTTAGAACAAAACAATATATACCGACGAAGCCTGATAAGAAGTGAATAATACCGAATTGATTTGAAACGACAAATACGATCCGAAAAGCTTGTTTCGCTTCCGAAACGAAAGTGTGTCATCCCATATATGAAAATAGATGTTTATGATAATTTTAAACTCAATGGAACATGTTTCAAGTCCTAATTCCATCGTATGAAGAAGTTAACTTAAAATCAGCTTATTTCAAATTGATTTCAATTGAATTTAATTAAATTGATTTCTACGCGTTTCGAGTCCGTACGATCAAACGACAAGTCTGATTGCTACGAAACTTGAAACCTTACAATAATTCACCGTTATGGATCCGGTGAAACTGGTTTCGTCAAAATCCGAGACAGTTGTCAAAATGGCTATATTTCACGTTAATTAAATAAATTAATATTAAATCAATTAAATCACTTTTTAATTTCAAGTTTAATAACTAACCATTTTTATCATTTTAGATTACTTAGGCATTTAAAATGATTTAATACAAACGAGCGTTATGGCACGCGAAGAATGATGAATTGTTTTTCTACAAATTGTGTTTATTTAATATGTTCAAAAGAAAATGATTTCCACATATATTTAGTCATATTTTTATGTTGAATTATACGTAGGAAATTTGAAATTTTATTTCTAAGTTGCAATATCTAATTTCTTGTGAGTTTAAATTTTTATTTATATTATTAATTAATAAAAAACAAATTTGTAAAGTTGTTTATTTGTTAGATCCTATGTTTAAGTGATATTAAGACTTAGTAAATATTTGTAGAGAAATTTTGAATTTGTATAAGAAGCTTAATTTTCAGATCCTGATTTCAAACGATGCTAAATCTTAATAATATTTGTGAGGCATTTTTGGTATTTTATGCTTATACCAAAAGAGTGTGACAATAAATATATCACAGTTATTAATAAAGACTTACGTATAAAGGGTAATTTTGGAAGTTCACGGTCGTACCAAAATTTTGCGCTTTCAAAGCAACTATTAATAAAGATGTTCAAAAGAAAATGATTTCCACATATATTTAGTCATATTTTTATGTTGAATTATACGTAGGAAATTTGAAATTTTATTTCTAAGTTGCAATATCTAATTTCTTGTGAGTTTAAATTTTTATTTATATTATTAATTAATAAAAAACAAATTTGTAAAGTTGTTTATTTGTTAGATCCTATGTTTAAGTGATATTAAGACTTAGTAAATATTTGTAGAGAAATTTTGAATTTGTATAAGAAGCTTAATTGTCAGATCCTGATTTTAAACGATGCTAAATCTTAATAATATTTGCACAGAGGCATTTTTGGTATTTTATGCTTATACCAAAAGAGTGTGACAATAAATATATCACAGTTATTAATAAAGACTTACGTATAAAGGGAAATTTTGGAAGTTCGCGGTCGGACCAAAAGTTTGCGTTTTCAAACCAACTATTAATAAAGGTTATTCTTATTATTCTTACGAGTGTTAAGGCACGCGCTTTGCGCGTGAATTGTTTTTCTTATAAATTGTATATGTTAAAATCAGTCAAAAAAATAATTTTTTATTTTCAAGTGACATTAAGATTTGTATATTTGTAAAGAAGTATTTTGAATTTGTAAAAAAAGTTTAATTTTATATCATATTTTTAGAAGTGTTTTGAATTTGTAAAGCATGTTTAATTGTTAAATTCTACTTTTATGGGTGTTTGAATTTGTAAAAGAAATTTAATATTAGATCTTATTTTTAAGTGATTAAAATTTGATAATATATAGAGGGGCATTTTTGATAGTTCACGTTGATACCAAAAAAGCATGACACCAAATCTATTACAACTATTATTAAAGATTTACATATCAATTCAGTGTTAAATATTACACTAATTACAGTGTTCAATTTCAACTGCAATTAAATCCAATTAATTAAAATTTAATTCCAATAAATTGATGATACTTGATTTCAATCTTTTTATTTCATCCAATCATTATTTCATGGATAAAGTACATTGGTTTATATCTTATTACATTGGTATACCACAATTACCATCTTTTATTTATAAATTTCAAATTTTCCAATTATATTGAATTTTTTCAATTTTCACATTAAATAGAATTTAAAATCCCAATAAATTGTTTTATCTTGGTTTCACTCTTTTATTAAATCAGTTATTGCCTTGTGAATATAATTAACATTTCTATACATTTTATTACATTCACAATTTGCAGTTATTGTCTTAACTCACATTAATGTAACATTTATTTGTAATTGATTAAATAAATTGGTAACAAATAACAATTGTCACCATTTTTACATTTAATAACATTTGTAAGTTTATTATTTACAATCAAATGTTATAACAACTTAACTATACTAATTATATCCAATTACCATTTATTACACATTATTTCATTAATAAATCAACATTTAAATTATCAATTACTCTTTAAATCCAATTATCAATTAATACACACATTATTACAATTAATTTACGATCTATATCCAATTATAACTTTTAACATTTTAATTAATTGGAATTATATTTAAGGCAGTTGTAGATTACCTTAAATTAATACTATTATATTGCATTCCCGTTATATTCTTATTATTAAATCACAATTTTTGTTTTGGGGTTTTGGACCAAAGGTCCCTATTCTCAAAGCACATGCACAAAAAGTCCCTATTAATAAACTCATGTAAATTAGGTCCATATTTTGTTATTTTTTACCAAATTGTCCCCTTTTAGAAAATCGACCCAGCATTGAAATCAAGGGCAAAAGTGGCATAAATTAGTCAAAAACTAAAAATAGGGACCAAATTTTCATAACTTTTTTGGGAGGGACTTTTCTTCCGTCATCTTCTAATTCTAGGGACTTAGCAGCCGTTCCTTGTTTTTTTTTATTTCTCCTAATATTAAATCACACAATCTTTATTAATTTTACAATTTTAATTATCGAAAATTACGGGTCGTTACACTCTCCCCCACTCAAAACTTTTCGTCCTCGAAAAGGGAAAGATGGGAAAAGAAGGAATTTCTATAAACAATATATCTTATTCAAAATATTAAGTTTATAAACAATTAATTTACAAAATTAAATAATTTAAATAAAATATATCAATTTATAACAGTAAAATCCTTTATATTCAAATTAACAAAATTTTGAAAAACATTTCACAAAATTTTCTAAGTCCAAAATTCACGGAAAATTTCGACAGTCTCCTTTGTACGAAGAGGTCCGCGAGAAATAATAATATCAATAATAACAATATATATCACATATTTCAAAATAATGTATCCCAAACCACGGAAAAACAATATAATATCGCTTGAAAACCGTAATCCGAAAACGTACCTATTTGTTGGGCAAATAACGCTTATTTTATGAAACCAAAAGCAGTAGCAATTGCTTCCATAACATGTATTTCACTTATAAAATCTAAAAGAGTTAATAATTATATAAAAGAGAAATATTTTAAGTTGTTTCAACTAATAACAACAAAACCACACAACATAACCACAATCATTTGCAAACAAATAGTACAAACATCATTTTTAACAAAGAGAGCAACCATCCATCCATAGCAACCAAAACAAACGGTTTGTTCGGGTTCAGAACTTCTAATCATATAAAATGATAAATAAACTATGAAGTAAACCATACACTCAACAGTCGTAGATAAAACTTATAGATTATTTATACATCTTCATACAAAATAGAAGTATCATTTCCCAACCAATCCATAAACCAATACAAACAAAGAATCCAACACATTTTTAAGTTTACTCTATTTATCTTTTTCACATCATTTATTGTTAATTTTCATCCATTCATGTAAGGCTTATTTCATTAATTTACATTCTTTACTTGCATAAGTTATATCCATTTCAATTATTTGGATCATAAATGAATTCATTATTGAAGTATTGTATACATTTTATTTTAGTTTACTTCACATTTACAATTTAGTTTGATTTTTTTTTTCTTTTTTCATCATTTACTTTTCTTTTCTCATTCATATAATGTTTATTTTCATTAATTTACATTCGTTATTACTTACAGAAGTTCATTTCTCCCTTATTCATACAGTGTCATTTTCTTTCATTTTATTACTTTACATTCATTGCTTAAATAAGTTATTTTTATTTCAATAATTGGATTATACATTATTAGGTAAGTTTCTTTACAATTTAATTCATCATTCATGGATTATTTCTTTTTCACATTCATTCTTCCATATAAAGTATTATTGAATATTAACTCCATGTTTAAATCATTTCCAATGTTCTTTGAAGTTATAATCATTCAATTTATATAGTACTCATTTTAATTATAAATGGCTTCAATATTAATTCAAGTTTATAATTATTTATTTACAATATTTACCTTTTACTATTCAATCTGATTATAAAGCTTAAGATGTTAACTAAAGTTTATAATCATTTTTTTCCTTACAATATTCACTTTAATTACATTTAATTAGTGGCATTTCAAACTATTAACTTCAGTTTATAACAATTTATAACACTAGAATTCTTATTTATAGAAGTAATTCCATTGAACACCTTCATTACTTAAGTTTTACTTGTATAATATTCTATCACATATTCTTATTTAACATTTCAACTTCTAATATTTTGGTAAGTTATATATAGATGTCTTTTAAAATGTAATAAAGTGATACACAAGTTTATCTTGTTTATTTGGTTAACAAAATGTTCAATGGTTACCATTCCTTATTTTCATATCTTTTTTATTTATAGTTTACAAATTTTCAATTTCTTATATTTTCATTAATCACTTAGCATCTAGTTTCTATTTACACATCTTAGAAGTTACTAATTATTAAATGGTTAAGATTTCATTCATTACAATAATTAAAATTTCTAATTTACAGAAACTTAAATACTGAATACCGGGTTTCCTTTCAAATCAAATATATATACATATCTTTCATATAAGATCGTACATAGAGGAAAAAATTAAAACTTGTTTATCAAAACAAATGTGCAGTAAAACTACTACAACAGTCTACCCACTTTGAAACACGAAAATGAACGTCGATGATGCGTGCACTCATCACCGAAATTATTTTCCGGCGACAGAGAGGGGAGTACAGAACTTATTTCCTTCCAAAAATCCTTTAAAACTTTTCTTTCAAATCATATTGAAATATTTATATCAGAAAACAAATATTTTATTCTAAAATAATACTAATATTATATTCCAAAATCCTTTAAAACCCCGGAACTTAAGTTCTAAATTTCCAACTTATATTCATTTTATTTACTATCCCATTTAGCAACCAATATTTATAAAATTTCAATTCCTAACAAACAACCAAACATATCACATACAATTATATACATTTATAAAGATTATTCTTTTATATACAAAATATAATAATAGGTAAAATTATTTCATTTACCCATATTTCAAAACAATATTGTGTCGGTCTACCCTATAAAGTGTTTAGAAATCCCTATCGATTTCATAGCGTCCTATGTACCGACTAGAATTTATAAATACAAAATACAACAAATTAACACAATATAAAAACCTTTTATAACACTAACAAATACGCTCTCTCATATATATATACACTCAACGACTCATTCTAGGGTATTACTACCCTATATCAAATGAGTCAAACCCCACAAAGCTAAGGTTATCGCTAAACCAAAGCTCTGATACCAACTGTAACGACCTGTCTTTTTGGACGTTTTAAGCAGACACACACGTCAGACTCAAACCATTCAAAAGGGCAGATTGTTATGGAGTAAATAAGAAAAAGCAGAGAAAGAAAAAACAAATACATAATCTCACAGCGGAAGGACAAAATATAATAATCAAATAACAGTTCATGAAGCTGTTTACAAATAACATTGATTAACCTTTTATAATACAGATCCGAGTTACATACAGCAAGAATAAATAATAGATAAATGCAGCGGAACAACATGATGCAGTGGAATAAATACAATACATAATAATAGTACAAGATCTTCATCTTCATCCTCCAGAAAGTAGTCATCGATAAACTGAAAAGCTCAGACTGACCCGAGCGAATTGAAAAGACAAAACACTTGAGTCAGAACTAGAAGATCTTATGTAAGTAAAATCAACGGTAAATAAATATGAGTGTAACGGCATCAGAGATGTTTACGGGGTTTGACATCTCCTATTCAGTGTCTAACGTGAGTGCAATAACTTAAGAGATGTTCGGGATTACCACCACCTAAGGATCCGTTAAACTATCTACTATGTAGTACAATACACTATTATAATAGTGTCTACAGTAAAGTAAAATATTAAAATTGCGTTAATGCGTTACCCATATCCCCCTTAACACATTTTATATATTTCTGTAGTCTATACAGTACCGTAATTTCTCCATAAACTGGAGGGCTATCAGAGGGCACTCCATATGTACGGTACAAACCAAACTCGTAGACGGCGCGATAAGGCATGTGACACGGCACATGAGGCAATACTAGGGTAGGATTCTACCATTTGCACTCCCGGACTGGTGGTAACGCATAGCAGCTACTACCGCCTACCTCGAAACACACTCCCATAATCAAAATCGAGGAGTGGTGTAATGGCTCGTTTTTTCGTACCATTTGAATCGACAATAAACCACAAATGTCCAACTCAAATTGCATGAATAAGCGGATCATTAAGGGTAGAAAGAAAATAAACACAGAACAGAATCTCACACGAATTTAATAACATATATTATTTCAATAATAATCTTTACAGCGGAAAATTTTAAAATACAATATCAGAGTCTAACCTAGATTCAGCCTGAACAGTTATAAACTTCTGTCCTTACAATTGCTGACAAACACCAACTAAAACTAACAAACCACTGCGGATAATAGAATACGTCCATACGATGATGAAGATCTCCAGCTCTCCTTTGGAAATTCCAACCGTCTTCAACTAAACCTGAAACTACGCGAATCTGACCCGAGTATTAAAAATACCCGGATCAGGCTTGATAAACCGGCGTGAGATACTCGAAATTTAAAATGACGATCATGACGATGTTATCAAAACCTTTGAAAAGAAGGATATCTCATAAGACAACATCTACTTATAAATACGGACGGGTTTTTACCTTACAATAACCAAAACACTTTTATACCAAAATACACTTGATAATATTTTTAATGACATTCTTTTGAAAACAATTTCAAATAAACTTATTCAAATAAGGTATCGATATCTGGACTAAGTCTAAGGTAATATATCCGGACTAGGTCAACGGAATATACCGAACGAAATATATGATACCAGAAGGGGTAACTGAAATGTTTGCAAGTCATTACAGCTATTTTGGGACTACAATCAAAACCGTAAAGCTCGTATTGGGATTGGATTTCCAACATGATAGGGAACTAGTGACCTTTTCTCCGATCCACACATAACAAACATAGTTCCCACGGTGCCTTAATCACTTTTCTCAAACTAGTCACTTGGAACTATACTTGCTATACTACTACTGATAACCGGTAGTTCCCTGCTTTTCTCAAACTAACCACTTTATCAAAATGGGGCAATAAATGCCTTGAGGGACGTATCCCCCAAAGGGCCCAACGTATTGGACACCACCATACATACTCACTTTTTCCGAATTTTGTGTCTGTTAGACCACATAGAATCCCATATCATCATCCGGGATGTGAGGCTAGTGAGGTTGCGCTCAATTTCTTCAAAGCCACGCTTTTTTTTTCACAAAGCCACGCTTTAGATCATAACAAGTTCCACTTTGAATGCCACACTGCCATTCCTTTAATCACTATTTGACTCCCACAAGCATACAACCTCTGAGCTCATACGTCTCGGAGAAGGGTGTTAAGCTAAGAGAAGTTACCTTCTCCGCTACGAAGCAGATTTACATTTGTAAAAGTCAAACGTTGTGTCTCTGAAATGCAATGTCAAACATTCGTCCATACAAGTTCGTTTTGGGACTGAACGAAACCGAAGGCACTCTCCTACTACCACTAGTAGCGAGTAGTCCTTGCAATCCGAAAAATCTCCACAACGAGGAGACCACTGCTATAAATAACTCTATAATGGGAGCAACCCAGAGCATGTCAACATGCATTCCTCACACTATGAAGATCCTCGGTCTTCAATAATCATCATCTTCAACATGTCTTCACATTCAAACGTATACATTGGTTCGAAGTGGTTTTGGGATAGACATTACCCAAATCCGATCCTGTTTCCTTCGAAGCCAATAATCGATTAAAAAGATGTTAAGTTAATAAGTGGATATCAATCATCAATCAATTACTTCATCTTTTATAAAATATCTTTCTTAGATATATTCTTTTCAAGTTATTCCATTTCTTTTCAAGAGTATATGAAATCATTAAGCCTTATTTATCAAATCATTTGGTTTATTAAACCCTTTCTTAAATCTTGGAATAATCCCAAATCATTTTTCTCTTTTACTTAGGAAAACTTTTCCAAATCATTCTTTTAAATCTTAATCAAAGATTTCTTATATTCAAGTTATAACTTTTAACTTAGGAAAAATATTCCCAAATCATTTATTAAATCTTAATCAAGGATTTCTTTCTTAACTTCAAATCATATTCTTGCAAATTGAAGATTTTCATAACAGAGCACTACTGCCACCGTAGATATGGTAAATTTCACCTCCAGTGACTAATGGCAAGTAATCCTACGTCATGAAGATCTTCGTCTTCAATGATCTTTGTCTTCAATATGTTTTATTTCGAAAATTAGTTTGAAGGGGGTTTCGGATAGGAATCACCCAAATCTGATCCCGGTTTTTCAGATAGGAATCACCCAAATCTGATCCCGGTTCCTTCGTACTAATCATCGATAAAAGATGTTAAGTGGTTAAATAACATTCAAAGAATTTGTTTCTTTTATTTTATCTTGAAAAAACTTAAATATGATCTTTTAGAGCATTCGGGTTTTCCTTTCGATCTATTCCACCCCTCACCTAAAAAGAGAAAACATAGGCCAGGTAAGTTCAGGGCACTGGTTGCTCCATCCCTAACCTTAGTTAAACACCTTGTTTTATCTTCCCAGATCTCACAGGCGGGACAAATGTACTAGTCGTTTCCGCATACTCAGTTTGTTATTACATTCAATATTCTTCACTTTTTACTTAAGTGTTACAAACAATTTCTCTTAACCATTTATTCAAACTCTTATTAAAACTTCCAAACCATCTTTACATTACTTAATTATTCCTTTAAAATCATTCACAAAAGATTTAGGAAAGAATTGTTAAGTTTAAACTCATATTCAAAAGGTTATAGAATTCGCAGCATAAAAGTGCTGCGGAAAGTGCTATATAAGCTTATTTGATTTAAACAACTTTTTAATATTTGAAAATTCATATTTTTCATTCCAAATCTCTTTTAAACCATTTTAATGGATTTATCAAATTTATTTCATATTTTTAATCATTTAAAAATATTATTTATAAAGAAATCCCTTTTTGGATTCCGAACTGCAAAACCGCAAATTCTTATCTCGGAGAATTCTTATTTATAATTCAAACGACAAGTCCGATTGCTACGAAACTTGAAACCTTACAATAATTCACCGTTATGGATCCGGTGAAACTGGTTTCGTCAAAATCCGAGACAGTTCCTAAAATGGCTATATTTCACGTTAATTAAATAAATTAATATTAAATCAATTAAATCACTTTTTAATTTCAAGTTTAATAACTAACCATTTTTATCATTTTAGATTACTTAGGCATTTAAAATGATTTAATACAAACGAGCGTTATGGCACGCGCTTCGCGCGTGATGAAGAATGATGAATTGTTTTTCTACAAATTGTATTTATTTAATATGTTCAAAAGAAAATGATTTCTGGTACGATCAAACGACAAGTCCGATTGCTACGAAACTTGAAACCTTACAATAATTCACCGTTACGGATCCGGTGAAACTGGTTTCGTCGAAGTTCGAGAAAGTTGCCAAAATGGCTATATTTCACGTTAATTAAATAAATTAATATTAAATCAATTAAATCACTTTTTAATTTCAAGTTTAATAACTAACCATTTTTATCATTTTAGATTACTTAGGCATTTAAAATGATTTAATACAAATTTACATATCAATTCAGTGTTAAATATTACACTAATTACAGTATTCAATTTCAACTGCAATTAAATCTAATTACCTAAAATTTAATTCCAATAAATTGATTATACTTGATTTCAATCTTTTTATTTCATCCAATCATTATTTTATGGACAAAGTTACATTGGTTTATATCTTATTACATTGGTATACCACAATTACCATCTTTTATTTATAAATTTCAATTTTCCAATTATATTGAATTTTTGTCGATTTTCAAATTAAATAGAATTTAAAATCCCAATAAATTGATTTATCTTGGTTTCACTCCTTTATTAAATCAGTTATTGCCTTGTGAATATAATTAACATTTCTATATATTTTATTACATTCACAATTTGCAGTTATTGTCTTAACTCAGATTAATGTAACATTTATTTACATTTATTTGTAATTGATTAAATAAATTGGTAATAAATAACAATTGTCACCATTTTTACATTTAATAACATTTGTAAGTTTATTATTTACAATCAAATGTTATAACAACTTAACTATACTAATTCTATCCAATTACCATTTATTACATATTATTTCATTAATAAATCAACATTTAAATTATCAATTACTCTTTAAATCCAATTATCAATTAATACACACATTATTACAATTAATTTACGATCTATATCCAATTATAACTTTTAAATCATTTTAATTAATTGGAATTACATTTAAGGCAATTATAAATTACTTAAATTAATACTATTACATTGCATTCCCGTTATATTCTTATTATTAAATCACAATTTTTTTTATTTCTCCCAATATTAAATCACACAATCTTTATTAATTTTACAATTTTTAATTATCGAAAATTACGGATCGTTACACTAGCCTCTCTCAACATATGATTTTTGGAATCATAAATTTATTTCTGAAGCGGTAAGTGATATATCGATCAAGAAATTTGAAAAAATAATATAATTAAATTTTATTGCCTTATCGGTTTTCTTTTCATGTTTTTGCAGGTAAAATTTATGGAGGAAAATGGCTGGTGATAATTATGCAATAAATTTGAATCAAAAGTCACTATGTAGAATAAAAAAATTAACATTTATTAGTAGTACTTTTTAGATTTTGCAGCCCTTATTATTAATAAGGAAAGCACTATATATTCTCTACTTTTATGTTTTCCAATTTAGAAATAAAATTCTGATTTATATTAATGTTTGCAAATAGTATAATTACATTATCTTTTATGTGGTGTTCGAATTCAGTTTCATTCTAACAATTTTATTGTTGTAGTTAAATGTTATGTGAGAGAAAGTATTTGAGATTAAAAAATTAATAACCTAACCATATTTGCTTTCCAGCCGGATGTATATCAAAGATGAATAGCCAACGGAGACAAAATAGAAGAACAAATATTTTAAGTGATGAGAGAAATGCGTCGTATGAGAGATAGAGAACGAAGGAGAGCTATGATTCAGGAATAAAGGGAAAATTATCTAGCTCGGCGCCGTGAAATGTATCGACAAAGAAGAGAAAGATCCCAAAATGCATATTTAGGAAGAAATATAAATCCTACAAGCAATGAATCTCATATTTACCAGCAAGATAGAAATCCAAGAATACAAATTGAACAAACAGAAACAACATCTATTGAGGAAAGATAACATATTATAAACGACATGTCACAATCTACCCAAGAGCAGAGACAATAATCACAAAATAATAATCAACTACAAAGACGTCAAACTGTGCGAAGAAATGTTAGAACTCACAATGTTGCAAAAAATTTCAAAGATCATACTGATTTTCGAAAGCATTTATTGAAACAGCCAACATTTTGTCAACATTGTTTGGGAAAATTATTTCAATACGAGAGTGCATCATTGTGTTGTTCAAATGGAAGAACCATACCCCCCTCCCGTGCATTCACCAAATGAGCTCTTGGAGCTCTACAAGGATATAGGTGTTGATGGTTTACATTTCAAAAGAAATATTCGACCATATAATCATGTATTTTCCTTCACTTCAATGGGAGTGCATGTCAATGAAAATCTAACAAATGGAAGAGCTGGAATTTACACTTTCTATGCTCAAGGATGTATATATCACAATATTGGAAGCCTACTTCCTAAAGAAGGAGATAGACCCAGATTTCTACAACTATATATATATATATATGATAATATATATATATATATGATATTGATCATGAAATTGAAAATCGAATGATTGAAAATGAAGACTTGAATAGAGAAATACTGGAAAGGATACAGCGTATATTAGATGAGAATAATGATTTTGCTCAATACTTTCGTCGAGTGTCACAACTTCCTGACATCCATAATTATAAATTTATAATTAAAGAAAAACCATTGCACCAACAATATGTGTTGCCTACATCTTCACAAGTTTACGCAATGATAGTTGGTCAGGATGAGACAAGTTTTATAAATGGCAGGGATATTGTTCTACATACGACGACGGGTCAGCTTATGAGAATACTAGAAACACATGGTTGTTACGACCCTCTACAGTATCCTCTCCTACTACCTTATGGAAGTTATGGTTGGGACCTTAACAGCCATAATATAAATGGAACTCCTCTTATATGCCGTGAGTATTATGCTTATATCTTGCAGGTACCAAGTACTTTTACATTCAAAAAATAATAAATTTACAGCTAGCATCATCATATTATAAAAATCGATTAATTATTAGGCATAAATTTAAACATAGTTGATGATATAATGGATTTCATTCTTTTGATTCACACGAGCACTCAAACATAAATATAATAGGTATCAAGATCTAGCAGTTTTAATCAACTTAAGTACTTATTATATAGATATAATATATATATATTCCATTTGCTATTTCTAATCAACTTAAACTTTAGATTCGAAGTGAAGATACTTCTCTCTTCTTACATGGAGGACGTTTATTACAAAATATGTCGTGGATAATTATGTGAAAATTGAAAGTGGTAGAATGAGATGGTTTCGTCAACAACAAAATCACATTAGATTGGAATTGTATGTGGGACTTCAAGATGCATTGAATGCTGGAGAAAATAATGCAAGTATGACACTTTTCCCTTCTCTTTGGTCTGTTTATACAATACACACACATATATAATTTTATATCAAATTAATTTTTTTGACATAGGTAACATAGGCAGAAGAGTAATATTACCATCTTCGTTCAATGGAAGTCCACGTAATATGTACCAACGTTATCAAGATGTTATGGCTTTAGTACAAAAGTTTGGAAAGCCAGATTTGTTTATTACAATGACATGCAATCCTACGTGGGATGAAATCACATCAGAACTTTCATATGGACAAACTTCGCAAGATCACATAGATCTTACTACTAGAATTTTTCGTGCCAAATATGAAGAATTAAAGCATGATATCTACGACAAAAAATTTCTTGGAATGGTTGCAGCACATGTTCATGTCATCGAATTTCAAAAAAGAGGACTACCCCATGCTCACATGCTTATTATTCTATACAACGAAGATAAATTACATAGCCCAGGTGATTATGGTGTTGTTGTAAGAGCTAAAATCCCAAATCGTGATGAAGAACCAAAATTGTACAATGTTGTCATTAAATAGATGCTTTATGGGCCATGTGGAAGACAACGACCAAATGCTCCATGCATGAAAGACGGAAATTGCAAAAAAAAATATCCTAAGCAATTTTCATCATGTACTACTCAAGGTAATGATTCATACCCTATTTATCGAAGGCGGGATAATGGTATAAACATCTCACTAGACAATGATGGTGATATTATAATGGATAATCGTTGGGTTGTTCCATATAACCCATGACTACTGAAAAAGTATGATTGTCATATAAATGTTGAAGTTTGTAGTAGTATCAAATCTGTCAAATATTTATACAAATATGTATACAAAGGTCCAGATCGTGTGACAGTGGAAATTCATCCAACAACTGAAAATGATGAGATTCAAAAGTTTTTAGACGCAAGATGGATGTCCCCAAGAGGCCTTTTGGAGAATTTTTGAATTCTCCTTGCATACAATATATCCATCAGTTCAACGTCTACAGATACACCTTCCAAGCAGGCAACAAGTGACTTATCATGCTAACCAAACTGTGTCTGATGTTTTATTGGATGATAACCTCTCTACATCAATGTTAATTGAATTCTTCAACACAAATTCACAAGATTCAGAAGCAAGGCATTTTTTATATCGTGAATTCCCAAAGAAATACACTTGGATATCAGATATTAAAAAGTGGCGACGAAGAGCATCACATAAAAAGGTCATAGGATGAATTTACAATGTTTCTCCATCAGAAGGAGAACGTTACTTCTTGCGAATTCTTTTAAATCATGTAAAAGGACCATCATCATTTGACTATCTTCTAACCATCAATGGTATCAGATACCCAACGCTTCGGCAAGCAGCGGAAAAGATGAGATTACTTGAAGAAGACCAAAGTATAAGGGCATGTTTGATTGAAGCATCAAACACACAAATGCCGCCATCTTTAAGAAGATTATTTGTAACGATCTTAATTTATTGTGCACCAACGGAGGTGAGAAAATTATGGGAAGAATTTTTCTATAATATGGTTGAAGTTTATCCAAGTTCAAGTGCAATGGCTCGGCCTATACTTGAAAATCGTCTACTACATGATCTTAATGATCTATTAATGAACCATTATAAACTAATATCTGATTTTGATCTTCCAAGTATTAGAAATGATATAGATGATAATTCTCTCGCTTCCAAATTAATAGAGAAACAATATTCTATTGTAACGCCTAAAGAGGACTTTGCATTTAACAAAAAGTTGAATGAATGTCAAAAATATGCATATACTGCAATTACTAATGTTGTTTACCATAAGAAGAGCAAAACCTATTTCATAGATGGCCCTGGTGGAACGGGAAAAACCTTTCTGTATCGAGCAATACTTGCAAAACTTAGGCAAGATGGTTTAATTGCACTTGCAACAGCTACATCAGGGATAGCCGCAACAATCTTACCAGGTGGTCGAATAGCACATTCGCGGTTTAAAATCCCAATCAATCTAACTTCAACATCGATGTGTACGATACCTAAACAGTCTGAAGTGGCTGAACTTATGAGATTATCGGCCATTTTTATTTGGGATGAAGCAACAATGACCCACAGATATGCTTTTGAAGCACTGGATAGAACTTTAAAAGGCATACTGGAAAATGACATGCCATTTGGAGGTAAAATTATAATCATCGGAGGGGATTTTAGACAAGTTTTACCAGTTGTACAAAATGGTACAATATCGGAAATTATTGATGCGTGCATTGTTAAATGGAAACATGTAGAAGTGATCCATCTCACTCAAAATATGAGGGAAAAAGAAGATTCATTCTATGCGGATTTCCTACTAAGAGTTGGTGATGGAAATGAGCCACATATATGTGAGAACATGATAAGACTCCCGGATGAAATGGTTATACCATGGGAAAATGAAAAATCAATAACTACTCTAATAAATTCAACTTTTCCAAACTTATACGTTAATGCATTCAATACAAAATATATGATTACAAGGGCTTTGATCACCCCACTCAATGAAAATGTGGATATGTTAAACGATCAAGTTATAAATCTTTTTCCTGGTGATCATTATGTCTACTACTCTTCCGATTATGTGGAAGATGATATAAGAAATCCATACCAGCTTGAATATTTGAATTCAATAAATTTGAGTGGTTTACCCCCACATAAATTGGTCTTGAAAAAAAGCACCAATTATGCTACTAAGGAACCTCGATCCAAAAAATGGATTATGCAATGGTACGCGGCTTATATGCCGCGAACTTCATAGAAACATCATAGATGCAGAGATTGCCATCGGTCACTTTGCTGGAACTCGGGTTTTCTTACTAAGAATACCTATGAAGCCCTTTGAAGATATCCGTTTACCATTTACTTTATTACGTAAACAGTTCCCTATAAGGCTAAGTTTTGCTTTAACTATTAACAAAGCTCAAGGGCAAACATTCCAAATGTTGGAATTTACTTACCTCAAGATGTATTCAGCCATGGTCAACTTTATGTTGCATTATCAAGAGGAGTTTTAATGAAAAACACCAAAGTTTTAGTAAAACCGGTGAAATTCAAGGGCAATTCGGAACCTACGCAAGAAATTTTGTGTACAAGAATGTGCTAATATCTTCAAAAGGACAAATTTGAATCTTTTTTTATTAGTTATTTCTTTTTGTAATGTTTGACACATAATTCGCAAATTTTATTTTTAGTTCTTTTTTTAAAATAATACAAGCTTATAGAATAATAATCATCAACGATGATATAAATCTCCATTTTATTGATTATTTTATATATAAAAGTACGCTTTCGTGTATGTCATTTGTATGTCACTTTGCACTTGCAAATCATGTATTTTTCTGTTACATATATATTCTTGCATTTCTGAAACATATGTCGTTTGTACCTTTTAAAAGCACACGCCGCACCAATATGACTTAAATATAATAGCTTTGATATAATATATTTTTATTACTAGCATGAACTTCCTCAAACGTTTCTTTATAGATACTACCAAATGTTAATATCACTTAATAAAAGAATCTCTTAATTTTTTTTTTGCAATTTCAAAACACTCTCTTACATACATTACCAAATTACATATCACTTAAAAATAGGATCCAAAAATTAAACTTCCTATACATTTTCTCTCTTTGTAAATTGATAACAGAAAAAAATTCAGCCTAACAAAAAAAAATTCCAACTTAGAAATAAAAATATACACATGATTTCAACGCAAAAACATACTTAAATATTTATGAGAATCATTTCTTTTGAATATGTTAAATACATATAATTTGTAAAAAAAATCAAATTTATCCGCGAAGCGTGTGCTATTGTCACGTGCAAAGCGCGTGCCGTAACACTCGTCTTTAATAATAGTTGTAATAGCTTTGGTGTCACACTTTTTTGGTACTAACGTGAACTACCAAAAATGCCCCTCTATATATTATCAAACCTTAGAAACTTAAAAATAAGATCTAATATTAAACTTTTTTTACAAATTCAAACATCGCTTAAAGTAGGATCTAACAATTATACATGTTTTACAAATTCAAAACGCTTCTAAAAATAGAATCTAAAATTAAACTTTCTTTACAAATTCAAAATAATTCTTTACAAATATACAAATCTTAATATCACTTGAAAATAAAAATCATTTTTTTGGCCGATTTAAACATATACAATTTATAAGGAAAACAATTCACGCGTGTCATAACACTTATATAAGGGAAAATTTTCAAACATAGGCTTGTTTTGGTAAACAATAACACAAATAACTTAGTTTTGATAATAATTACAAACATAGGCCTGTTTTTACCAGCTAGACGATGACGAATTTTCAAAATGCGCCCTTGGGCGAACTTTCAAAATGAGCCAACAGGCGACTTTCGAAAATTCGCCCAAAGGCGCATTTTGAAAATTCGCCCTCGAAAAAACCATGCACACATATTAACCAGACAGCAGCCCCCTCTTCACATTCACTCTCTCCCAACTCTTCCAACCAAAACCCAAAAGACACAAATTCCTCAAAACCTTCCTCCACTTCCATTTCTTCAATTTTTATTCAAATTCTTTCACAAATTAGTCAATGGCAAGCACGTCAGGTATAGAACAAGAAATAGGTATGAATCTATACCCATAATTTGTTGTTTATAATTTAGGGCTTGAAGTCAATGTTATCTTATAATTTGTTGTTCAAGAAAAAAAATTGTGCTTGTAAAGTAAATCATTTTAACATCACCATTGATAAAGCATTTACAACACTATCATTACAAGTATTTGTACACATTTTAGTGTTAGATTTTGAACTAAGTTAGAAGTAGAGTATAAAAGGCATAATAAAAAAGGTTCTTAAAAGTAACTTAAGATTATTGTTATAAGCAATCTATATGAACGACAAGGATTTTACGTGCATTCATACTACTTTGTGGGTTAGGAGGTTGTCAATTTTTAGTTAGTGTATATCGAAATGAAATGATTTTTAATATTTGTATTTTGTAGAGTATGTTGAGATGGAGGCCGGACCCGTTGATGGAAGGGTATTATTTCTTCAAGCACAGCATCGTACTTCTAACGACATATGGATGCAGGTGGTTTTTAAAAAAATATAATTTTGTGTCAGTTGGTATAATTCCTGCTTTTTAATTGTATTTATCATTTGATCAGCGTGACGATCCAGATACAACTATAGATCACTCCACGTCGGTAAAGAAAGTGACTTCAAACCATCCAGGAGTATTGGCTAAGATTGAGAGGGCCGGTTTTTTACACATAATGAAGTTAGGATACATCCAGCTTGACCACTATCTTATCACTACTTTGGTAGACAGATGACGACCGGAGACCTCCACTTTTCATTTCCCTGTTGGTGAGATGACGATTACATTAGGAGATGTAGCCGTGTTGTTAGGTTTGCCTATTGAAGGCAATGCAATGGCTTATGGAGAAGTGGCATAAGACTATATGCAATTGTGTCATGATTTACTTGGTCTTGACCCACACCCCGAACAAACAAGGGGCAATGAGTTCGTGGAAGTCATGTGGTATAGACGTCAATTGTCACATGATATTCCTGCTGATGCTACAGAGGCTCAGATTCAGCAGCGAGCACGTGCTATTATTTTGCACATCATTGTTTCCCGATTGATGTGCGACCATACAAAGATTCGGGTAGATCTGAAATGGCTACCGTATATTGCTGATTTAGGGGAGTGTGGTAAGTTTTCTTGGGGCAGTGCTGTGTTATCTTATACATATATGGAGTTATCCAGGCTTTCTCTTTTGGAGAATAAATCTATTGGTGGATGTCTGACATTAGTACAGGTTTGAAACAAACTTCAATAGTTTACTGTTTTACATGAATTGTCTCATTTTTTATCGTAATTTTTTTCTTATAAATGCAGCTTTGGTCGTGGACTTATCTTCCGATCGGAAGATTGTTAGTGACAAACGTTGTTGTCGATCAGTCGATGCCGCTTGGGTCTCGGTATATTTTTATCCTTTTAAATTACTTAAACAGTGCAATTTTCATAGTGTAATATTCAATTGTTAACATCTTATAACAGTCGGGTAGGACCAAAAAAAATGCGCCAAACCCCAAGACAGAGTGTGAAGTTCTACCGCAACGAGTTAGATGTGCTGGAGGATGAAATGGTGACATGGACACCGTACACATAGGATGTGCTAGCACAGCTTCCAGCCATGTGTACAGCTGCTAGATACTTGTGGACTGCGAGAGTACCACTCATATCTTACACCCAGACTACATTTCACTTACCCGACATGGTTATGAGACAGTTTGGCATGATGCAGCATATACCGGATGATGCGCCACCCTGCACATCTACGTACAATGCAGAGGAGTATGGATCCTACATTCAGTTGTGGAATAAGCGTCATACAGCTACCCAGATTGAGAGGGAGTCCACCATCACGCTAGAGCGGTACAAACGGTGGTACTGGAACATAACACGGCGATATGTTCTTACGGCGCCAGTGGAGGCAGTGTATAGAAGTCCGTACGTTCCCAGAGCACCACTTGAGAGGAACGTGGTAAGTTGATGTTGTAAGTAGTATATGAATTACTTATGATAGTTTTGTCTTTTGCTAATTTTCATTCAACCTTACAGGTAGCCGGTATAAGCAGGGCTTGGGAAAAAGCAGAAAATCTTCGCAAATGACAAACCGACGAGGAGGGTAGGAGGATGTGCACTAACATCCAAAAGATTCTAGATGTTGTGTTATGCAGGAATAAACTTGATAGGCCGAGAGCTCCATCTCCACCTCCAGCGCCTCCAGCGCTTGTGTACACACGACGTCGTCCTAGAGGAGGTGCGGGTTCATCGTCACAAGGCACCTCGTCACAAACTGCACCGGTACACGAAGAATTTGTTCCTGGCCCATCTCAACCAATGGCCGCATTACCTTCGTCCTCCACTGCCCGCAGAGAACGGAGTAACAGCAGCAGCAGCAGTTCAAGACCATTGGTAACGCGTCGGCAAAGAAGAAGCCCACGCGAATTTCATGAGCTTCACGACTAAATAGATAATGTTGTTTGATGCGAACTAATGTTGTTTGGATTTGTAATGTACAAACTAATGTTGTTTGGATTTGTAAAATGTTGTTAAATTTGTGTGGATGTGTTTTGTTAAATGTGTGTAGTTGTGTTTTGTTTGTGTAATACGCTATAGTCTAGTCGGGATTGAAATTGCTGCTCTGTTTGCAGCAGCAGGTTTCTGTGCGCGAATTTTCAAAATTCGCCAATGGGCGAATTCCTAAAATTCGTCCAAAGGTGAATCTTGAAAATTCACCAATAGAAACCTGCACTGTTATAACCAGTTAGCCCCTTCTTCCTTTTTCATTTCTTTTTGCTTTAAGGTCGAACCAAAACCTAAATTTGTGCAAAATAATTCGCAGAAGTCATTAAGGTTGGTATTTTGTCCAATTTTTTCCTCTATTCTCACACTTGTTGATGTATAGTACGCCATTCTTCAATTTTGTTCAAATCGAAAAGTAAATCAATCCATGGTTGCAAGTTTGACTAATTTGGGTATTTTACTCAACTTTTATTCTAGGTGAAAATGGATGATTGGGAGATCGATGATCAAACGATGATGAAAATATATGACGATTACGAGCGGAACAAGGGGGCAGACGATGAGGTCGATTTTGTTCCGGAGACCCAACTGGAAGATCTACCAACAGTGGATGCTATAGAGAAAAATGAAGAAGTAGAGACCAAACTTGTTTGTGCTACGCAGGCAAATGTCGTACTCGAGAATCCCCAACCGGTTCAAAAATCAATGCATTCCAGATTGATGACTGTACTAGCTCATTAAAACCCTGATATATCAAGTTCTAGCATCATGGAACGTTCAGTACTTTGCTATTGCGGAGTTGAATGTAACGTTGTTGTTTCCAAAAGTCAGAGAAATGCAGGACGTCGGTTTTACGGCTGTAAAGCGTATATCGATGCACAGACGCATCAGGGGTGCATAGTTGTAAATTTTTTGAATGGTTCGATCCTCCACTAACAGAAAGGGGGGTCCAATACGCGCTTGAGATGCAAGCTAATGTTAGTCGCTTGGAGAGGATGAATATTGCAATTCGCAATGAAATGCTTGCAGGGTGCTACCGGTTACCACGTGATTGACTGTATGTTTGATGTATTGGTAGTAAAGTAGTATCCGGTGGTTGTTGTTTGTATATACTTGCTTTTTATCGTCCGTCATGTATTTTCTATTGAGAGGTATTCTGTAGTTCAACAGACTAATAATCTATTTTATATCGTGTTTTAGGCTGTTTTTTAATTGGTGACTTTTCAAAAGTCGCCTTTGGGCGAATTCTCAAAACTCGCCTTCGGGCGACTTTTGAAAATGCGCACAAAGGCGACTTTTGAAAAGTCGCAATTAAAAAACTTCTTTATATCTAGTCAGCTTAAGCACTCACCTCCTCATAACACACCCCAAGTTTTTTCCAGATCTGAAGAACCCATTTTCTTTCAGCTTACATTCCCAAACACCAAGCCTCAATTTCTTTCGATAATCTGTTAGTTGTTGCCATAGAGTTGTTGCTGGTCTACGCAAACGTCTTCACTATATCCCTGCACAGAAATTGGTAAGAAAATTACAAACCCTAGCTTTGTTACATCCATTAAAATATTTTCATATGAATGGACAGAAAGTGGTTGGTCAAATAAAAACTATTTGTTTGTAGAATGGCTAGAAATCTCATTCCCACACTTTGCTACTACGACGGTGAACTGATCGTCAACGAACAGAAAAACGGGAAGTATGTCGGCGGTTTTTGTAAACCAGGGAGAGTACGCAAATGTTGCACACTATTTGAGTTGAAAGAATCTGTTTACAAAGCGACAAAAATAAACGCAATCGAATTTGATATTGAGTTGGTCGTTAACTGGCCAACGGATTTGTGTTCAAAAGCAATAACACTTTCAGACGATGAGGATGTTGAAGTTATGTTTTCTACGGTTACCAAATCCATTGAGTTGTACGTTGGGAAAGTTGCAAAAGAAAATCTGCAAGAACATGTACAATCTCCTATCGTTAGCACAGGATTAGGGCATTTTACAGAAATGTTGAAAACTGATATTCCTTCAGAAAGCTTAGGTTCTCCTACTTACAGTAATCCATATGTACATGCTGGGGGTCATGGTCCTCCTTCCATAAACTATGGTTTCATGCATTACATGATGTCGCAACCAACTCCAGAACAGTACTTTCCGTACTATACACCACCAACAATGCATCCAAGATATCGTTGTTAACATTGGTATTTTGCGTGTACCTTTTTAAATTACAATTGCCTAATACTTTCTTCTAACACATTCAGCTTCCAACAACAAATGCATCTACAAAATGTCTGTGCTGAACAACAAAATATTCATTTGCCACACTCGGTATATCCTACTCCATCACAAATGTATGCTATAAGTCAAAGGTTTGTTTAACAATTTATTTGGGTAATGTTTCCTATCTACTCTAGCTTCGTACTAAAATACGGTTGTAAACAGATGTACAAGTCTTGAGGATACTGCTGCAGAATGTGGTGTTGGACCGTCACAACACTCACATTATTCCAATATTGCCACTAATATGGATGTTAATATAGATAGAGACACCGGACATGTTCCTCAAATTGATAGTATGGCTGTTGCGACACTAATAATGATGCGTGTTGGGTAGAACGAATGCAGGTGAACAATGAATCGTTAAACTACGATTTTCCAAGCGTAGATGATGCTGAAGGTGATGGTGAAGAAGCTCAAATGGAAGTACCGTTGGATGATGATCTATGTACTGCACAAATGATGGCAAGATCGGTCGTTGCAAACCTGCAATTTGCTGGGGAAAAATTTTCAACCGCGTGCATACAAAATGGATTTGCTGTTGGAATGGTATTTGAAAGTAAGCAAAACATGCTACATCAATTAACCGAATGGTCAATTCTACATGAAGTTTCGTACAAGCTGGTCAAGTCGAATAAAACTATATACACTGTTATATGTAATGTTGACACTAACTGTCCATGGAGAATACATGCAATAGTCTCAAAGAAATCGCAGTCTGGCTGGTGGGAAATCAGAAAGTTGCCTAGCGAACATACCTGTGTCAATCCTACAGTTAATTCCAACCACAAGCAAGCCACTTCTAATTTTCTTGTGTCAAAAATCATGTCATTTGTCAAGGCCGATTTGGATATCACAGCAGGTACAGTTCAAGTGCTTGTCGACGACCAATTGTTCATCAAAATTAGTTACATGAAAGCTTGGCGAGCATTAAACAAAACAATAGAAAGAATTTATGGTGATTGGGCCGAATCGTATGCGACTTTGCCTCAATATTTTGAGGAAATAAAGAGAAGTAATTTGGGGACTGTTGGACATGTGACCCACGATGAAGTTGGCGTATTTGATCGTGCGTTTTGAGCATTTGGCCCTTGCATTACAGGTTTTCTACACTGTCGGCCATTGCTATGTATTGACGGGACACATTTGTATGGTAAATACAAAGGGACGTTGCTTGTTGCTACTGCTGTAGATGCGGATGACTGTCTGTTTCCATTAGCTTATGCGGTTGTCGAATCCGAGTCAAATGATAGCCGGGGTTGGTTTTTTTCTTGCATGCGTGAATTCATTCACAGTGTTTGCAATCGTCGTATTACTTTCATATCGGATCGAATGAAAGGAATTCCGAAGGCTTTACAGGAGAAGTGGCGAGAACCACACAAACATAGGTTCTGTGCACGACATCTTAAAGCTAATTTTCAAACAGCGGATTTTAGGGATAACCGACTTACAGCTTTATTTTATTCAGCTGCATGTGCTTCAGAAGTAGTTGAGTACAACAAAATCAGAGAAGAAATTAAAGCTACAAATTCACTCATGAATGGATTGAAAGAAGTTTAGGGAATTTTGAAGAGAATTGGGCCATGTGCGAAGACGATGGAGGACGCTTTCATGTTATGACCACCAATGCATCCGAAAGTTTTAATGGTGTGCTAAAAGGTGCTCGATCATTACCTATAAAGGCGTTGGTTGCACGAACCTTCTTTCGATCGGTTGAATATTTTTGTAAGAGACGAGAGACGGCGGATGCTATCACAACACGTTTGACTCCAAAATGGAAAGCTAAAATAGCAGATCGAGCTATTGAAGCACGTCGTTGTAAACTAGTTCGCTTTAGTCGAACAGAATGGCAAGTTATTCATTGCTACGGCGATGAATTTAAAGTGTTAATTGATGGTCCTAACTGCTCATGTACATGCAACATCCTCCTACTGCAAAAAATACCATGTGCCCATGTAATGGCGGCTTGTTCGGCACAGGATTACGGTGCTAACAGAGCACATCATGAGTTCGCATCAGAGTGGTACTCTGTTCGAAGTTACAAAGCTTCATATCAGACAGAGTTTCATCACGTGCGTAATAAGAGATACTGGAGACCATACACCAGTCCACATATATTGCCTCCACCTACAAGAAGACAACCTGGACGACCTAAATCTACGAGGATAAAAAACGTTATGGACAAGCATCAAACGCCTAAAACAAACAAGTGCAGCAAATGTGGATCACAAGGCCATAACAGAAAGCGATGTACTGCAGCGATCTAAACTTCCATTATCAGATGTATGACTGCGTAACGAATTTAGATTTTTGTGTATTCAATTTTAAACGAATGTAATTTCTATGTATCAAACCAACTAGTTATGTGTCGAACTTAAATGAACTTCGCAATTGTTAGATTTGCAAGCTGATATCTACGAAAGTTGTTAGATAAGAAATTATATATGTATGTGATTGTTAAACTCTCTGCCTACTGTCTTGTTTATATGCAGGGTTTTTGCGAAGGCGAATTTTCAAAATGCGCCTTTGGACGAATTTTCGAAAGTCGCCTGTTGGCGCATTTTGAAAGTTCGCCATCGTCTACTTGGCAAAAACAGGCCTATGTTTGTAATTATTATCAAAACAAGGTTATTTCTGTTATTGTTTACCAAAACAAGCCTTTGAAAATTTTCCCTTATATATAAGTATCTTATTCATTGATAGTGGTATGAATAAGCACTTTTAACTCATGAGACTCACCAAAAACCATTATAAAAAATTTGGAAGATAAATCTAACCTCATGCCTTGATTATCCACGCATTTTGTGCAGAACCAACCTTGTGCGTAGCCACATAAACTGGAAAAGAAAAGAAATAATTCATCTCTGGTATGTATTGAAGTAACATTTCAAAATTATAAATTGACTTTAGAAACTGGAGGAAAGTAAACAAAACGTAAACTTTTGTCTATGAGAAAATTTAAAATTTTATAGATGCAAAAAGGAGTACACTAGGAAGCTGGGATGTCATATGGGTACATATTCAAACATACCATTTACTTTTGTATTTTCAGTAAAGCCGGTGGTTTCCCCAAACCCCAACATCCTCCACTAAAGCAAACAATATTTTCACTGAATCCTTACAAACAAAAGCTCCAGAAAAATCAGAAAGAATAAAAGAAAACACCATAAACTCTAGCATCCCTACCTAGACAAACATACTATGACCCTAGTTATCTATGATCCCAAAAAAAATTGACATGAAAATATATATGCTAGGCAAACATGCTTTCACCACCTTCAAGATTCTTAGTTTCCTACTGTCTATTTCCACTACAGATAGCTTGCAAACTTCACTTTAGAAGGCATGGCAGGATCCAAATATCACTCAAAGAGAAAAGGAACTTCCACAATTACACAATAATTTCTCTACATTATTACCATAGATTCATCTTTCCTTTGATGATGAGTTTATACTTAAAATAAAGTGAAAATTAAGATTTGCCCCTTACAAGTTTGATACACAAAAAACTCATCTCAAAAACGTGTTTTAAAATTACACCTCTAAGACTCTTTAAAAAAGAAATAGTTTTGTTTTGGTCTAGTTTTTTTATTTTTATTATTATTATTTTGGAAAACCAAATCTACACTAAATCGCAGGTTTCTGTTACAGAAACTGAACTTCTAAAACTAAAAACAAAGATGTTTTTATGAAAAATATTTAAAGAGGGACGGAATATTTTGAAACTTAAAATAGGATGTTCTAACAAAGTTCCCTGAAATAGATTTCTATCAGATGGCAGAATCAGGTCTAATAGCAGACTAGTTACATTTAACTAACAACCTAAAGACTGCAATTTTTTTCCCTTTTGATAAAAGAGAAAGAAAACTGCATAAAGAATTAAATTTCATTTAAATGGAAGAACTTGAATATAAACAAAATAATAGGACATACTGGTCATCTTTGGCGATGCGGTAATAGCTCTCACCATGCTGACATTGACCAATAAACTAAGCAAAATGTTCATCATGAGTTATATTTATCAACTGAAAGTTTTCCAGGCCTCTTTGATCTTCCATAATTCTGGATTATTTAATGAAAAACATAAAAAAAAATTAGAGTAATTGCGTAAATACATAATAATAATCAAGCAAAATATGTAGAAATACAAATCTTAAAAGAGCTGCAGCAAGACTTTCAGCATTGGGCCCATCTAAATTTGTAGTTGGTTCATCAAGTGCCCGTATGAGCATAAATAGAAACAAGAGCTGTTCCAACTAAAACATTTATATCTATACCTAATCTCGGTGCATAACAATGTATGCTCTTGCCGTATTGTGAATTTACCAAATCGCCACAAGCAGGTAAAAACCCGTAATCCTTACTCTATTTGGTGCGAAACCAGATAGTTCCATGTCACGAGGAAGACTCGGTGCTTCATTAGGATGACCTGTTTGAACGAAAGCTGAAATTATTGCAGACCAAGTAATAATGCCCTTTTTCTCGATCTTTTCAAATGTAGATTTTGCCTTTTTCTATGTCGCCGCATTTTGCATACATGGTTATTATCGTAGTAGCACTTGAAATATCAAAATCTATTCTTTTTTGAATAGCATGGTTATGATTTCAATACCTTTACTCACGTCCCCTATCTCCGCTGCTGCTGAAAGAGCATTTAAAACACATACTTAATTTAGTTTCAAATTGTGTCCAACTATTTAATTGGATATTCCCAAAGCTTCAAAAAAGCAGCCATTGAAATCATAACCTGATATCATTGTAGCCCATGTAACATCATCCTTCATATCAACTTTTAATTAAAAACCTTGCAAGCAGCATTAACATCTCCTCATTTGAAGTATGCATCAATTAGACCATTAAGAACTCCATCTATAACATCTCTTTTAATCACAAAGCAGTGGATATATTCACATAAATGAATATCAAAGAATTCACATATGGTTGGGAACAAATTCAAAAATGTAACTGCATTTGGTTCCACTCCAATGCTCTTCATTTCTCTAAATATATTCAAAGAGTTAATAGCTTTACCATTCTGCAAAAACCCATGAATCAGCGCATTCCAAGTTACAATATCTAATTCAAGCATTTCATCAAACAACATAAACGCAGTTGTATCAAAGCCTGATTTTGCAAACAAATCAACAAGAGCAGTTCCTACGAACACATCATCCACAACCTCTATTAACAATCATACCATGAATTTGTTTACCTAATTTCAAATCACGTGTCAAGGTGCAAGCTTTCAGTACGAAAGTGAAGCTATAGTTATCAGGCTCCACCCGGTTCGTTAACATTTGGTGAAAGAGAATGCTTGATTTGTCGGGTTCGTTTGTTTTGGTGAAACATCTGATGATGGAGTTGAACAAAATGGAGTCGTGGGATTGAGAACTGTTGAATACCACAATTTAGGCAAAACGTTCGGCTAAAGCCAAATACCATTTTCACCTTTGTACAACAAAACTGAATAGGAAGTATTTAAAATAAAAGTAACATTTCACTTGCCTTCTGACCAGCGCTACATCTTCCATGCATCTCAAGTTCAGCATCCCCAGTTTGCATTACCACCTGTAAAAATTAAATTGTATCTTATGAATATATTCTTCCATTAACGTACAAAAAAGTAGTATTGTAACAGCAATATTTGTTCAAAAATACAAGGTTTAGACGTACACGGTAACTATATTTGTCGGGTTTCAGTGTTGATGAAGTTGGAGAAGCAGCACATGGGATGAACCCCACCGAGATGCAAGCCGCGATGAAGGTAGAGAAGTGACTCATGTTGATGAAGGCTTAATGTGGATTCGCGAACAAGCTGATTGGTCTAGGGGTAGCAAAGCGACAACATAAAATTAGGTCCAACGTATGGGGGACACATCTGTAGTAAGGCTCCGGCTATTAACCCCCCGCCATTTTCTCTTCACACCCCGATTAAAATTTTAAATTTTTTATTCCAATTATACCCTTTAACAGTTATCTCGATGTACAATGGTCCACGCCGAATTGACACACCACGTTCCATACGAACGAGGTTGTTGAGTCAACCTCGTCCGCCGCGAACGTGGTTGTTGTCACAATCTCGTTCGCGGCGGACGAGGTTGGTTCAACAACCTCGTTCGTGGGAACAACCACGAACATTTATTTTTTTCATTCGAGCACGGGAAGTTTTTTTTTTTTACAAAAAGCGAAGGGTAGTTTAGGAATTAGACGGGGTGAGAAGAGCAAAAAATGGGGTGGATTTTTTTTTCTCAAAACGTCGGGGTGGGAAGAGCAAAACACGGGATGAGAATAGACGGAGCCCTGTAGTAAATTTTACTTCAGGGTTTTCCTCCATAGCATTTCACCACATGGAGGAGAAAATTGTAGGTGTAATATATACGTTGGACAGACGTATTTTTCTACATCCACGGCTCTCCTACATATACCTCTCTTCACTTTCTTAACTCACGTATTCATTTTCTTCATTATTCTTAGAAAAACCAATCTTCATTGATGGCTTTCTCTAGAAAAAAAACAATCTTTTTCTTGAAATCCTAAGTTGTCCGTGTTATTGGCAAAAAATTGCGTTGAATAATGCTCAACAAAGGCAGAAAAAAGAAAAAATTGGAATTTATTAGAAAATTGCGGATAAATTTAATGCGCTGCAAAAAATAACTCGAGCGTTAGGTATGGCGTTGAATTTGTGTTTGTATTTTCAATTTCTATCTAATGAATTAGCAGTAAGTTTTTAGAATTCGTATTAGAATTTGAAGTTGAAATTGAATTTGAGTTTGCATTATTAATTCTGAAATGTCAATTTAATTACATACTAAATTTAATTAATTAATAATTAAATAATAATTAATTATTAACCAATGATAATTAATTAATAATTTAAAATTATCACTTAACTATTACAAAATAAATAACTGTTTTCAAATTACTCAAAAAAATTTACATTCTACCCAAACCCCAACCAACATCTAATCTAAAAAGTTGTTCGCGAACACTCTAACATCTAACCTCTAATCCGGTTTGTCCACAAACGTGCCCTTACTCATGGCGAGTCAGCGATAAAGGTGAATGAGCGATTTAGGATTTATGGTTCTATGGAAAATTAAGGGGTGAACAGTGAATGAAAATCGAAACGAGCTTTAAAATTATAAAAAGGTGCCTAATGTTTTTTGTTTGTAAAAATAAGGTTGGATGGTTCATATGGGGTGTGTTCATGGATACAGAAAACGCTCTAGAAAAAGCGTTTAGTGGGAACTACATCTGACGTAACTCAGATAAGTCGAATTTAACAGTTACGTCAAGCAATTTCATGAATAGCATTTGGACTCTTAATGTTGCAGTGGTTGGATAGGATATGATAGTTTCTTTGGATGTAATTCTTATTTTTTGAATATTTTTTGAATTTTTTGTGTCTGAATTGGTAATAGGTGCTTGAAATTGTATTTTGATTTGAATTTAAATTTCTACCATTAATTATTAATTATTAAATATATAATATATATTAATTAATGGTTAGTGATTGATAATCGATAATAATTAATTTTAGATATGAATTTGTAATTTAATTTGAAAATTTTGAATTCGTATCTATTAATTATTAGTTATTAATTATTAAATATTTTAAACAAGCGTATATTTATATACATTATTATTATAAATTATTAACCATAAGTTATTAATTATTAATAATTAATTATAATAAATTATTAAATAATTAGTAATTATAACTTATTATTTATAAGTTATTTATTAATAATCATCAATAATAATAAGTCATAAATTTTTTGAAATATTAAATATTATTATTAATTATAATTATCGAATAATAAATAATAAATATTACTTTATAATTATCAAATTTTAATTACTTATTAATTATTAAATATTAGTCTTAATTATTAATTAATTAATATTAATTATTAACTATTAATTATTAAATATTACTTCTTATTTATTGAATATCAATTATTACTTATTACTTCTTAATTATAATTAAATATTAATTGTTAAATACTAATTATTATTCGCATATATTATTAATTATTAATATTAATTATTAATCACTAATTATAATTATCAATAATTGAATATATTATTAAATAATAAATTAATTATTATTATTAATTATTAAACTATAATAAATTACTAAATATTAATTATTAAAACTAGAAATTAATTAAGTATTAAATATTAAAACTTAATTATTAAATACTAATTATTAATAGTTAATAATAACTATTTAATAGTAATTATTTAATATTAATTATTAATTTTTTAATATTAATTATAAATTATTTAATATTAATCATTAATTTTTTAATATTAATATTAAGTATTAATTAAATGTAATTTATTAATTATTAATTGTAATTAATAAATAATAACTGTAATTTTCTAATTATTAATAATTAACTATAAGATTCTATTAAATATAAAAAATAATTATTGATTATAGATAGTAATTAGTAATTATAAATTATTTACTAGTAATCATTAATTGTAATAAATTATGAATAATGATCTATTAAAGTTGTCATTTATAATTATTAATTAGAAATTACCATTTATAAATTATTAAGTAAGTATTAATCATTATTATCAATTACAAATTACTAATTATTAATTATAATATTTAAAGCAATAGTAAATATATTTAAAAAATTAACGTTAATTATTATAAATTATTATAATATTCTTGTAGCGAATGTTTCCTCAAAGATTTTTACAACCTATGAGCAAAACAATTTTTATTATAGAAAAATTAATATTTACAATGCTTAGGGAAAAGTTGTTACAAATAAGGTTTTTAGAACATAGCTGTAATAAACATTGTTAAAAGAGTATTATTATAACATTTGCAAAAAAACGTTTTAAAAAGACAAGGTTTTCACAAACTTTTGCTATAAAAACGTTGTAAAAAACTAGATTTTTACAACTTTTGCTACAAAAATATTGTAAAAGGCTTTTTTACAATGTTTTATAAATAACCGTTGTAAAAAAACGTCGTAAGAGGCTCTTTTTGTTACAGTGCAAGATGCATCACTGTTGTAGGAATTAAATTTTTCTTTGTCTAGGAAGATAAAGATTTTGGAAGACGAGATTCGTACTCTTCACTTTGACAACAAGTCCTTAACCACCAAGAGTTCATAGATCATGTCTTCGAGGCTTAGAAAAGAAGAAAGCCTGTAATTTGGAAAAAATATTGAAAGCTCTTGAAAACGACTCATTATCTTGCGAGGAAATGAAGCAAGCTAAGATTGAGGCCACCAATCTTAAGGAAAGTTTGGCCAAAGTGTCCGTTCTCGAGGAGAAGTTAGCTAAGCAAGAATTTTTTATCAAGAGATCAAACACTTCTTTACGGGATGCTAAGACTAAAGTCTCTTTTTTCCACCAAAAAGTCCTACCTCTTTTGATAGATTAAAGCTCGGAAGTAGCTCTGTTTTTAGCATACAAGGATAATGTTGATTGACACCTAAATTTAGATTTTCCTTCTCTCCATTTTAAGGGGGTCAATTATAAGAAGAAAGTTGATACCATCATTGATCAAGTTTCTAGGGATTTATCTAACTTTAGATTTGATGACCCCATTAACTAAGAAGAATGCCTAATTCTTGATGATCCCCCATCCGACGACGATGAGTCAGAAAATAAGAAAGGGGAGGAAACTGATGATAGTGACAATGTTAATGGCAACGACGGAGATGATAGGGTCAACGATAATACCAAAGATGATTTGCCAGGAAAAGATAAGGATGACGGTTTAGGGAACAATGGTTTGATGGAATAAGGTGCTTCTCATGAGTTAGATCATACTGTAAATTTCCCTTCGCCCAACACTGAACCCAGAACTGAAAGTACCATATCCCTCAAAGGTCCATCTGGTTGTCCAACTTTGTTTGGCCTAGACAAATTTTAGCAATTGTCCTCTCGCGTCATAAAGGCTATTTCCTAAAAGCTGAAACCCTCAACATCTTCTCCTTAGGGAAACTACTTTTCGAACCATGTTTATTCTTTCTGAATTTAATTTATAGAATATTAAAATTTTAATTTTTACTACCAAATTGAAAGGAAAAACAGAAATTACTTTAAGACTTTATTGGATAGAAATAAGAATGAAATATTAAAGCTCAACGGAGAAGGAGAGACACTTTGCAAAGACTTAAACGAGTCTAATGATAAATATATAAAACTCCTAAAATGTCTCAAGTACTTAGAAGACTTTAGGAATAAATGATTCTTGCCCTAACTTCAAACATCCTGTTTTCATCAATCAAATTTTTGCAAATAAAATGAAGAGATTATTGCCCTCTTTTGAGTACTTATTAAAGATAGAACTAAGCTCATGGACTGTCTTTACTTAGTTTATGTCAAGTTTCCATGATCGACTTCCCTTTCCTGGGCAATGACTATGGGGGCTTAATTAGGAAGCTCCATTAAAGATATCTTGATGAATGTGGATCAGACCTACATCTTGGAGAATGATGGAACTTTCCTTAAGTTACTACTGCTCCTTTAACTATTAATTCACTTCCCTTAGATAAATTCAAATTTAATAAGGATTGATTTATCTCTAAGTATTATAAGGGATCCATTTTAATGATCTGTCTTTCTTACACCTAAAGACGATACTTAATACATCTTGATTTTCGTGTGCCGATGATTTAAGTGTCCGAAAGATAGATCATTTGGGGTGAAGAAAGAAAAAGACAAAACAGAATTTCACATCATGACGAGAAACATATAATATGCATAAGTCTTTACAAAAGAAAAGCATCTTTATTATATACACAACATCAGAGTACTTTGAGCTATTATCGGCTGGACAGTTATAACAGCATGTCCTTACAAATGCTGATTAACACAAACAAAAATCAAAGGAACAAAAACAGTGGAAGAATATAAAATACGAAAATACACCTTAATGAATCCAGCTCGTCTCCTAAAAGCTCTAAAGTGTCCAGTTAAATTTAGAAAATATGCTCGGGCTGACCCGAGCATTATAGAAAAACTATGATTGGGACAGTCTGATAAAACCAGCGTGAGAAATACTCAAATCACAAAGAATTTTATTAATTTAACTTGTAAAACCCTTTAAAATCAAAGATATCTCGTATGACCACGTCGCACATAAACACGGACGGGTTTTTACCTTACGATAACCAAAACATTTTCTATAGAAAATCCAATGATATTATAATAATGTCTAGGGTTAAAGTAAATATGGAATCATAGCCTAAATTGTTGCATTAATTAAATGCCAGCATAGTAGATTTACCATCAAGTCCGAAGGCTCGTATTGGAAAATGGATTCCAATTAGGGCTAGGTAAGGGACTACCTTTCGATGGTACACCTCTAGAAAATGTACTTGTGAGCTACAGACACATCTGCCCCTCTACTACACAGAGTTGGCCTGCCCCTTTAACATGACAAGTCGGATTACCTCAGCCCTTTGACATCGAGGCTGCTTTACTTTGCCACTTGATCCTACGCACAAAACAACTCTAAGGGACAATCTGGAATGGGATGACGGCTCCTGATGGTAGCTAACCACATGGCTCCACTACATACCCTGCTTTAGCCATTGTTCTGGGTTGTGAGCCTGCTTCGGCCAATTTTTAATGCACATGTACTTATGTTTAAACTTGTTTCACTTTACTTTTTTTTTACTTCTTTTAAACTTTTAGTATATTTAACTGTTACATAATAAGTCACATCCTGCTTTACATACTTAAGTATGTAAATATACACTAATACATCCTACACATTTGTAAATATATGTGTATACTTATACTACAAAGTTCACAACGTTTTCGGCAACTTTTATTCGATGAAAAATCAAAAATTCGGAAAACGAATTCCGGTCACATTTTTTATTTTTCTTCAAAATATATATTTTGTGTAAACAAATTTTAAAAAATATTTCACCATTATTATTTATTATTTAAAAGAGTTTTATTTTTAATTATAAAATCTATTATTTCAATATTTAAAATTAATTAAATTTTTCCAAATTTAAACGGTGAAATTCCAAGTCATTACACTCTCCCCTTTAAAAGAATTTCGACCTCGAAATTTTACCACAACCTAACCCAGAATAGAAAACAACCAGGAATACTATACATTAGTCTGTATGATATACATAGATCGTTCTTATACCAAAACTATGATTTGATCACTCACTCGAATACATGGCTTTTACTTTCGAACTAGTACCCCTCACCCGACTTTCTAGTGTGAACTCTGATCAGGCTTCTTAACTAGAAACTTCTTTCCTCCTTACATAGCAATATACTATGATAGAACACTTTTGGTTCCACATCAAGAACCCTCACCAAGTGTTCGTCGTCAATAATTGAGTTATAAATCCTTATCCGAAATGGTGTAAAACACCTCACGTCATGTACTTGAATTTTGGATCAATAACTATATGAGCAAGAGAAATGATCTACGTACAACTCACGTACTCGTCTAAAGGTTCTTATCTACCCAATTATTTTTTCTCACCCAAAAATATTTATGAAACCTTTCATAGAAATTTCAACTTAGGTTCAACATTTAAAATGATACAACTTATTTAGAAACCTTTTCATAAAATCATTTTAATTTATTGATTTGTATAATACTCTTCTACATCCTAAGAGCTTATACAAAACATTTGATTTTTAATTCTATTAACTTTTAACTTATTCAGGTTTAGGCTCAAAATAATTTGGGTCTTAAAACTGAGTCGACCAATCCAACCTCTTTACCCAACTGATCTGGTAAGTATCTAAGAAGAGTAGATGCTAGTAATCCAAACTCCGTCCTAGAGTCTACTTTTTCTTAGACACCTCTAAGGTAAAAATGTTTATTAGCCGGCCCAATAACATCCAACAATCTTTTTTTCACTTCCTAGATGTTCAAATCAAAAGACACAGTTTAATAAAACAAAGTTTATTAATCCTCCATATCAAATTAACTCAAATTTGGAACTTCATTTATTAATCCATCCTTTAATCAAATTACCTTATTATTTAAAAAACTTAGGAGCCAAAATATCCGGGTTTTATTTCAGAAACTTTTTGAAATGATACTTTATTTTTAACCCATAGAAAATATACATATAGCCCGAGTAACTCCAAAATGATATCAAGGAACCGAGTAATGCTAAATAATATCATTTATCCCTTTACCAAGAGGGGTAATACTTAAGAGAAGTGTTTACCATCTGAACACATCCCTTTCCCATTTTTAGTCACTTTCAAGTCACTGGAACTAGTTAATTATGGAAGACTCTTCTTTTCAAATCCCTTTTGAAACAATACTACATATATCCAACTAAATAGTTTTTAACAAAATATTTATCATCCACTTACTTTGGATTCATTCGGATTCGAACCTGTTTCGATCATACAATGACAAAAAGAATAATTTACTAAGTGCACTACCACATTCGCCTAAGCAAACATCTGATTGTTACCTAGAAGATTATTCTGATCATCACAAAACAGACCGAGTCACATTCCCCGAACTATCCAAAGAAAATCCTACTCTTAAATTTATTTTCAAAATGTTTATACCTTGAAATGTTTTTAAATAAAATTATTACTATTTTCCCAAAATTTGAAAACCATTTTCCAAAAGCATTAAAAATTAAATTCTTTGAAAATCCATCTTTTTTTATAAATAAACCCATCTTATTTTAAAAACATATTTTGTAATCTTGATTTATAAAATCAACTTTTTATAAAACCATTTGAAATATTTCATTTTAATAAACACCTTATATTAAAATCCAGTTTTAACCCAACAAATCATCGAACGCCTTATAGTCAAACTGTGAAACTTAATTCATAAGGTGTTCATTTCAATGTTTCCACAAATTCTACCTACCCAACCAATGATTTTTAAAAGAAAGATTGCATATGATTCTACGAACCATAGGTAACGTTCAAGGCTAGGCGAGCATGACTAATCAAACCATATATGATAATAATTAAATATTATCAACTCCTAACAACCACACATAAAAAATAGTGGAAATTAGCCACAAGGGCCTCTTCAGCAAGTGGAATTAGTTTCTAGGACACACGACTGAAATAATTACTTTCAAGGACAAAACGCAAAATAATTAGTTTCTAGGGCCTGCAAACCTATGAAATTATGTCCATGAAAGTAAGTGGACTGCTGACTTTGTCCTTGAAAGTAATTATTCTACTGACTTTGGCCTTGAAAGTAATTTCTTTGAATGTGTGTCCTAGAAAATAATTGGACTGCAAAGTTTGTCCTTCTGGTGAAATGCCCCTAAAAAATAACTATACTTTATTTTTGAAAATCATTCCTTTATATATAAAAAATATATTCCTAGGTAAAATTATTTCATTTACCATATTTTAAAACAATACTATGTTGTTGCCTAGTTTAAGTATTTAGAAACCCCTATCAATATAGTTGTACCTTCTGTATGGACCAGAATTCATAAGCCACTCAACCAATAAATCAATGCAATATAAAACATTTTTATAGCACTAAAAAATACACACTCATATATATAATACACTCTCAAACTCATCCTAGTATATTACTATTCCTATTTCTAATGAGTAACTCATTCTAGAGTATTACCAACCCTATCTATAATGAGTTTACCCCCACCAAGGCCAAGGTTCTCGCTTTACCTTGTGTTCTGATACCAATGTAACGATTTGCCTTTCTTACGCCTAAAGACGACACTTAATACATCTTGGTTCTCGTTTGTCGATCATTTAAGTGTCCGAAAGACAGGTCATTTGGGGTGAAGAAAGAAAAAGATAGAACAAAATCTCACATCGTGATGAGAAACATATGACATAAACAAGTCCTTACAAAATAAAAGCATCTTTATTATATACACCACATCAGAGTACACTAACCTACTATCAGTTGGACAGCTATAACAGCTTGTCCTTACAAATGCTGATTAATACAAACATAAATCAAAATAATAAAAACAGCGGAAGAATATAAGATACATAAATATGTCTTAGAGAATCCAGCTCGTCTCCTGAAAGCTTCAAAGTGTCCAGCTAAATCTGAAAAACATTATAGGAAAACAACACCCGGGTCAGTCTGGTAAACCAGCATGAGAAACTCAAATCACAAGGAATTTTATTTATTTAACTCGTAAAACCATTTAAAATCAAAGATATCTTGTAAGACCACGCGGCACATAAACAAGGATGGGTTTTTGCTTTACGATAACCAAAACATTTTATATAGAAAATCCAATGATATTATAATTATGTCTAGGGTTAAAGTAAATATTGAATCATAGCCGAAGTTGTTACATTAATTAAATTCCAGCATAATAGATTTATAATCAAGTCTGAAGGCTCGTATTGGAAAATGGAAACCAACGATGGCTAGGTACAGGACTACCTTCCGGTGGTACACCTCTAGAAAATGTACTTGAGGGCTACAACCAAATCTTCCCCTCTCCTACATAGAGTTGGCCTGCCCCTTTAACATGACAAGCCAGATTACCTCACCCCTTTAACACCGAGGTTTCTTTACTTTGCCCCTCGATGCCTACGTGCAAAACAACTCTAAGGGACAATCTAGAATGGGATGATGGCTCCTAATGGTAGCTAACCACATGGCTCTGCCGCATACCCTGCTTTAGCCATTCTTTCGGGTTGTAAGGCTTGAGGCTACGCTTTTACCATTTCTACTAAGTACTAACATACCATCTTGGAATGCTAACACTGCCCTCCAAGCAGAGATGCAATGCTACCATTCATCTATACAAGTTGTTCCGAGATCGAACAAGCATTAAAAAATTTACTATCTTCCATTTTGGAATCATCCTCAGGAGAAATAATATAGCTCCATATCATACTTCATCATGAACATTATTTGTTTGGAGTGGTTCAGATAAATTCGAAAACTGGTGTCTCCAAACTAATTGATAATTTCTGGCTAATTGAATTCCGGTTCTTTAGAAGTATGAAATAAGTATTCGAGTCCTCACCGGGGAACAAGAAAATACTCAACATACTTTCTGAGTTAAAATAGGTCTAGATTTGAAAATCGATTATTTAACTATCAAATAAACAAAAAATAACAATTCAGAGATTTGTTTACCTATAGCAACCACTAAGCCTCAAAACAATTCTTTTATTTATTAAAATCTCTTTTCAAAAGTATTTATCAAAAACATCCATATACTTATCTCGCTGACATAAGTATACTCATAAAACATTTGTGAAAGATTTCTTATTTACAAATCATATCAACTGATCAAAACAAAATTTTATTTAAATTAGAAATAAAGATAACCTCAAAAAATATTCCTTCGGTGTTAAGCGTGGAAAGAATGTTTATACTACCAGAATTAAGAAGGTCAGTTAAAGGAAATCAAATCTCATGTTCTTTTATAAATTTTCTTCAATAAATCCTTTTAACAAATCTCTTTTGTATATAATATTTCCTTTACCCAAAACTCCAAACCATTTTGTAAAACTTCTTTTATAAATGTTCAAAACCATTTTGTAAAACTTTTTCACAAATATCTATGGCCCACAAAGCATTCTAGAGAGAAATGAACTATGGGCCAACTGTTTCACATTTGCCTCCTATCTTAATGGTCCTTGGTTAGTTGGAGGAGATTTTAACACCACCAGATCCGCTGAGGAGCGGAACTCCGACTGCAATTCGCAAGACTTAGACTCCTTCAACTCCTTCATTAATGCATGCTCCCTTATTGACCATCCCATCTGCAATCGCCTCTTCACCTGGTCTAACCGTAGAGCAGATCCTGCCTTAGCAAAACTCGACAGATTTCTCTTCAATGTAGCATGGGATGACCTCCACCCCCTTTCCTCGGTCTCTGGCCTCGCTTCGACCATCTCGGATCATTGCCCACTCATCTTGGACACTGGATCTTTGCCCAACATTAAGCGCCCTTTCAAATTTGAGCGTCTTTGGCTCCTGGAACCTTCCTTTAACAATTTCATCAAACATGTCTGGTCCCAACCCACGCAAATCCAATCAGCTTCCGCCAGAATTGTCTTCAAACTCCGCTCTCTTAGGAAAATTATCCGTCCATGGGCCAGATCCATTTGGGGGTCCCTTCGTTCGCGTATCTCTTCAACCCAAGACGAGATCTTAGACCTCAATATCCTTGAGGAATCTCGACCTCTTTTAGATCTTGAATTGACCCGTCTGAGAGATCTTGAATCAGAACTGGATAGGCTGATGAAACAAGAGGAGATAGGCTGGAAACAACGCTCCAAAGCTAAATAGATTGAGGAAGGGGATAAAAATACCTCTTACTTCCACTACCTGGCTAGTGGCCGCTGCAGAACCACTTTAATCTCCGAGATTTCCCACAATAACACTTCCTACACCGACCTCTCCGATCACCTCAGCCTTTTTACAAACTACTACCGATGCATCCTTGGCAAGCAATCCCCAGCTCTCCCCGACATTGATTGGTCCCTCCTTTACCCATCCCCCTCCCCTATCTCCAATGACCACCCATTCTCTGAAGATGAGATTTGGGCCGCTTTGAAAGACATGTCCGATGACAAAGCACCCGGCCCAGATGGGTTCGGCCCACTCTTTTTCAAGCATTTTTGGGACACCATTAAATCCGATATTCTAGAATTATGTGCCGAATTCCAATCCGATCCTGCAGCCATATCCAGACTGAACTATGCGAACATCATCCTCCTCCCTAAATCACCTGATGCTAACTCCCTCTCCGCCTTCCGTCCCATTAGTCTTCTCAACACAACCTTTAAAATCATTACTAAGGTCCTTGCCAGCCGCCTCCAAACAGTTATTGCCCCCCTTGTCGGGGTTGAGCAGTCAGCCTTTATTCTCAGCAGAAATATCATGGACTGTGTAGCCACAACTCAAGAAATCATCTCCTATTGCCACCAAACGTCGACCCCAGGAGTCCTATTGAAGCTTGGTTTCTCTAAGGCATTTGATTCTGTGAATTGGAATTTTATCCTTGACCTCATGGAGCACAGAGGTTTTCCTCCTAGATGGTGCAATTGGATCAAACATATTCTTAGCTCTAGCCCATCTTCTATCTCGATCAACGGTGTGTCAGGGGGCCACATCAAGTCGGCTCGAGGCCTGAGGCATGGTGATCCTCTCTCGCCTCTCATCTTCGTCTTAGTTGTAGATGTTTTCAACAGAATGATCAAGCTAGCCATATCCAACAACCTCTTCTCCGGCATTAATCTCCCAGATTCCTCTTTATCAGTTCCTAACTTACAGTTTGCTGACGATACAATCCTTTTTGCCTTACCCCAGATCGAATACATTCATTGTCTGAAAGTGGCTCTCTTCTCATTCAAGCTCATATCCGGCCTCTCCATCAATTTCAACAAGAGCTCTGTCATTATTCTTGGTAACTCGTATCATCTTGGCCCACTCATCTCATCGCTGCTTAACTGTAACCTTTCGGACTTCCCTTTTTCCTATCTCGGAATCCCCATGCGTCCCACCAAGCTCCATAGATTAGACTGGTCCCCTCTTATCTCTAGGATCGAATCAAGACTCCTGAGTTGGAAGGCTCATTCCCTCTCTGCAGCCGGTCGCCTCGTCCTTGTCAAATCTGTCCTATCAGCCATCCCATCTTACTGGATGTCCTTCCACAAACTTCCCTCGTGGGTCATCAACAAAATTGACTCAATCCGTAGTACCTTCCTTTGGAACGGTGGTGGTGTCAAGAGGCTTATTAATTGGAGAACCGCCTGTTTACATCAGAATCAGGGTGGTCTTGGTATCACTAATCTCGGTGCCTTCAACTCCGCTCTCCTTTCGAAATGGTTCTGGAGACTTCTTACCCCGGGTAACTTTCTCTGGAAAGATTGGATTCTCTCGCTTCATTATCGTTCTAACCACCATCTTGTCCTTCACTTCCCTCCGTGTTGTAGGCCTTCTCCGTTCTGGGCTGGAGTACTCCAAACCCTTCCCCGTGTCAGACCTCTTTTTCATGTAGCCATCGAAAATGGTATCAACTATGTTTTTTGGCTTGATACTTGGCATAATCAACTTCCACTCGCCAAATCCTTGCCCCACCTTTTCTCCCACTCGCGTACCCCTTTTATCTCGGTTAGAGACTGTGTCAATTCCGGTCCCGACTTCCTTTGCCCCCCATCTCTCTTCGGCTTCGACACTTTTACTGATCTCATCTCTGCATCCAACCTACTTCAGTCTATTCAGCTCTCCACCCTACCGGATCGCATAGTCTGGGCCCCCGCACCTGCTAAAGGTTTCTCGGTCGCCTCCTGTTACTCCCTCCTCAACAACCCTGGACGCTTCTTTGCCTTCCCTAGACTTTGGAAATGCCCTCTTCCGCCACGTATCGCCTTCTTCCTATGGTGTCTGGCGCATGATCGAATCAACACCAAAGAGAGACTTCTCCGTTTGCATGTCCCGGTCGACCCGTATTGTGTTTTTTGTTCTAACCACATTGAAGATATTCCTCATTTGTTTCGTGAATACGACTTTGCTTATTCAATCTGGGTTGCAACCAGCGCCCACCTCCTGGGCCATATCCCTGAACCACCCGACATTTTCGATCACTGGCAATACAACCCCCCTAATCTCCATCTTGACGTCTTTATCGCTCTTTTATGTTGGTGTATATGGAAAGAACGCAATGCACACGTGTTTGATAAACTTAGATATCACTTCGAAGGCATATGCAGACGTATAACTCTTCTGTTCACCTCCCTTACAGGTCAAAGCTTTTCCGCTCCTTTTAGACTCCGTCTTCCTCAGAGAAGCTCTTCTCCGACCGAATCATAAGAGAGCAGCTCGTCTTATCCCCCGGGCCAGCAGCCATAGCCTTAGCTGGTAGATTCTTGATGCGTCCCGAGCTCTGTCCTCCATTTTGGTATTTTGTTATGCTATCTCTGTATATACTCTTGCACTATCTTGTCTTTATCGGATGTTAGTATGGTTACTGTGCTTGTGCTATGTGCCATCGATCAGGCCTGTTGATCGAAACAATATTATTTTATATATATCCTACTAATCGGCTGTGTAGTGTCACGCTACACACCCGTCTTGCTCAAAAAACACCCTCGATAAATCTCCAAAATCATTTATGCAACTTCTTTATTGAAAACAAAACTCCCTTAATAAAACTTAATCCATAAGTTCCCTTAATAAAATCACTTATTTAGAACACCTTTAAATATAGAAGTTATTATTTAAAATATTCTTCATTTAATTATTTTAAACCATATTAACAAAACACTGATTTTAAACAATCATTTAAAAAGATTAAATTAACTTTAAACATTTAGTAAAATAACTGTTTAACTGTCTTTTAAATATCGTATTTAATAATAATAATAATAAACTTTAAACCATTTCAAAAAGGATAAAATAAAAAAGTGGACTTCGCAAAATCAGATGGAAGCTTAGTGACCACAATGGTTCATTTAATTGGGTTTAACTTATCTAAGATATAAAATTAGTATTACATAACAAGTAGATATGTAAAGGGAATTAGCCAATAACAATCAATCAACATACGGGTAAATTTCCAAATTAATAAAATAGCAGAATAGAGATTTGTTCTGCCTAATAAATGTCAACATAATCTACTTGGTGAATTATGGAAGAACTGATTTATTCTGCTAACATATATTAATTATAAATTAAATTAATAGAACTGTATTTTATTCTACTAAACATATGTCATTGGGTTTTATATTCAATTGGGGTTACTTAAGGGTAATCGACAAAGAAATCCATTGAATTTAAAACATTCTCTAAAAGAGAGATTGCTTAAAAAACAAAATCGATTTTCAAAAATAAAGTGGTTTAAAACTTTAAATCCTTTATTTAATAATCGAATAACATTTTAAACTCTCTATTGAATAATGATTAAACTTTTAATTAGTAATTAAATAAATAACTAAATAATGATTATCCTAAAATAAATAATTAAATAATAGTTGGCTTTTAAACAATTAATTAAATCATAATTAATCTTTAATTAATTATTAAATAATTGTTAACGCTGAAAATTGAACGCTAACACCCTAGTGTGTGTGTAGTAATAATGTGAAAGCACCACCCGTTGGTACGGGAACAAAGTATAAGCATGAAATAGCAGAAAACAGTAAAAGACAGCGATTTTATAGTGGTTCGGCTTAAGATCAAGCCTACGTCCACTTTGAATTCCTTTATTGCTGATTTTGGTTACAAGTTGATATATTGCACTTCAAAATATGATACACTTTGATCACAAAAACACTCTAGACTAGTAGCTCAAACTTCGATGATGAAACTTGTTGAATCCGTGTCGGATGTGCAAGATTTCTTTCGAAGGTTGTTGTAGTGTCTTGAATGTTTGGAGTTCTTCAAGTGTTGGACGAGTTAAGAATTCTGCAGAGTAATGGCGCTTCAGAGAATGATCGGCCCAAAGTCCTCTTCATGTTGGGGTTAGGTTGGTATTTATAGAGAAATCCTATGCCTGGGTCGTAGGTCGTGGCCGACCTAAGTTGGGTCGTGAACGATTCAACTGGTTGCAACCGACCTAAGCTGGGTTGAGACTTCACAGATGTATGCTTGTTCGTTTGGATATATCACAAGTCCCAGATCGTCCACGAGTTAGGAGGCCACCATGTGAAATAATGCAGCATTGAGTTTGTTTGTTTAGATCGTGAGCGACCTATCATAGGTCGTAGGTCGGTCGCGACTTAAGTGCAGTTGCTAAGTCGTTCAGTCCTTTCCGTAATTAGGTGGTTACTTCCTTAAGTCGTTAGGTCGCGGTTCCTTTAGGTCGTTAACATGCTTAAGTCGTCACATTCCCTTAAGTCATAGGTCGTCCAGATCTGAAGTCGTTAACTTGCCGAAGACATTAAGCCGCTTCATTTCTTAAGTCGTTAACTGCTTTAGGCCATCAAGTCCTTTTCCGTTAGTTTTCTTAAGTCGTTGATTTCTCTTAGGTCGTCAAACACCTTAGGTCGTTGACAAAACGGGGTTAACAATAATAGTTTAAACTTTTAAATAATAATTAAATATTAATTAATATCAATTAATTAATTAACTAGTCCTTAATTAAAAACTTAAATAATAAATTAAACCTTTACTTAAAAATAATTAAATCTTTGCTTAAATTTAATTTGGTTAGTAATTAATAAATAATTAAACCTTTATATAAATAAATAATTTATTAATAATTAACTTTTTTGAAAATTAAGTAAAATAATAATTAATACTTAAATAATTATTTAAATAATAATTAATCTTGTAATTATTTAACTAATTACAATTTACTTACTTGATTACACTTAAGTACTAATTACCTTTAGTAACGAATGATTAAGTGCTAATTACCTTACTTAATTAATTAATAAAATAACCATTAAATAAATAATTTAATAATTATTATTTTTAAATACTTAATATAAGGTTTGAAAATGCTTTTCAAAAGGATTCTTATGTAAAAACAATTTTAAATTTGCGGAAAGAGTTTGTTTTCGCGAACTGCGTTTATAACGACTATCGCTATAGGACCCGTAATTTTTAAAACTTGTTTTTATAAATAATAACTTAAAAATCAATCTCTTTTATACCTTAACTATTTCATAAACTTAATAAAAAATTTATGAAAAACAAAAGTACGGTTTTGAAACTAAATCAAAGGTTAAGACCTGGAAACTATTCAAACACAACCTTAAGTGAAACCAAGTTTAAACCAAGGATTTCAATGTCGCAAAATCACAACTTTAAGTGCTACCTTACTTTAGTATACACTAACCAACATAAGTTTATGAATTCACAGTATATGCCTTAACCATGATTCATGAATAAAAATCACAACTTTCCTATCATCACTTAACATCATATCATATTAACTATATTTCTAAGTTCACAACCAACTACAACATATATATAATCTTACATACATACATCACTTTATCCAAACAAGTTTCATATTTAGCAACCAATAAACCAATATTTAAAGTTAAAAACTTTAGGTAAAAGAGTGAACTCTACTCACTATTAAGCCTCTAACTTATCCAAAGCGATCCTAGATGCTCCCGACTAACAACAACACCACGACACCCTCCTTCTCCTTCTTTCCTTGCCAAATGGCTCGGCCCAAGGTATGGTAAAGCTTGGGCTTGAATGGTGGGGTGACTTCGGATTATCATCGAATTCACAAAAATCAAACTTGAAAATGGGTCATCTTCCAACTGATTTTTGGACAAGTCACTCGCGGAATTTGGAAATGTTGTCATAAAAGAATTCTTAAAGTTTTTTCTCTCTATAGTTTCAAAAAAGGAATCACCCAATTTGAATATGTTTTGAGGGAGATATGGTCAAAAGAAGAAGAGATATTTTCGGATTTGAAAATCTGGATCCGAAAATGAGTCTGAAAGAAATATATTTCTGACCTACTAACGCTCGGAAATTGAAGATTTCTTTATTTGGAGTAGTTCAGTAGGAGTTATGGCCGTGAAAAGAAGAGGCAAAATTGAAGAAGTGAAATGGGTGTTTATAAGTAAGAAAGAAAGCAGTTTACCTTCATGCCCTTAGTCCTTTACCCTCCACATCCGCTTGCCACATCATCATGCCACCTCACCTTCATGTACTTTATGCAACAAGCTTGTCCTGCCTTCCTTTTACTTAGCCAACATGTTTTTAATGCACATGTACTTATTTTTAAACTTGTTTCACTTTACTTTTCTTTCTTTTTTTAATTTTTTTAAACTTTAAGCATATTTAACTTTTACATAATAAGTCACATCCTACTTTACATACTTAAGTATGTAAATATACACTAATACATCCTATAGATTTGTAAACATACGTGTATACTTATAGTATAAAGTTCACAAAGTTTTCGATAACTTTTATTTAATGAAAATTGAAAATTCGGAAAACGAATTCCGGTCACATTTTCAATTTTTCTTCGAACTATATATTTTTGTAAATAAATTTGGAAAAATATTTTACCATTATTATTTATTATTTAAAAGAGTTTTATTTTAATTATAAAATCTATTATTTAAATATTTAAAATTAATTAAATATTTCCAATTTAAAGCAATGAAATTTCGGGTCGTTGCATCCATTCTTTACGAGCCTTCATGGTATTTTTGTGTGGAATATGAATCTATGCTTTGTTGACGTTGTAATGACTTTCATCTATAAAATCTATATTTTAACTTCTACTTTTATTATGCTATTGGTATGTAGGTTTTTGAGCTTTCACATATTTCCTCTTCATCTCTCGTTCCTAAAGATGTTTTAAGTGAATTGGTTAGATTAAAAAGAAAATTTAAGGAAAGTTCTACCTCAATTGAAAAGTCTCATGTATCGAAATACTATTTTTTCATGAACTCCACTACATGTATACACGATTTCCTAACTTAGATTTTAGTTTCGTAGGAGACCGAAAGATCAATATCTTTACGAGACATGGACTACTTATGAAAAATTGCTATGTGGTGAAATTATCCCTCTTCATAAAGAATAGGATTATCGAAGTTTCCCTCCTATGAATATTCCCAGCCTCCAAGCTCCCTTTACTGCTACGTTTCCTATTTCCTCTTCACCTTTTTAGAAAATTCGATATGTTCTTTTACAATTTAAGAATTAACTGAGAAGTACTTTGTTTTTAGTTTTAGCTGGATGTAATGATGTTATTTGTATTTAAAATTATCAATAAAGAACTTTATTTGTGTTATTTCCTTTTACTAAGCGCCCATTGTTTTTTACATTTTGATTTACGATTAAGACCTGCCTTTATCTCTCGACGACCGTAACCTCACTCTACATCTCGATAGTACTTAATCTAAGTTAATTTCAGATATGTAGAACCATTTTTCTCATCCTGCTTTGGGATTATCATCAATTAATAATGCTAAAGTGAATAAGTGGTTTGATAAATATATTCAACTGAAGTATATATTAAGAGCTTTTCAAGAAGCGATTTCCGAGTTCTAAAAGAAAATTTATTCTAAATATAAAGAAATTCAAGAGTTAATAGGGAAGCTTAATTCAAGATTTCATCCTTAACAATTAGAATACAATTCTAAAATTGCTCAACTTAACCAAAGCATATTTGACTTAGATATCAATTTGTCAAGGCCCAAGAATGAGTGGCGATCTTACGAGCTTACTCTAATTGAAGGAGAAAAGGGACTTCCTACCCCTACTTCAGTTCATTCTTTTAAAAAAGTTTTTTTGCGGACCTCTTTCTCATCTCAGGGTCACTTAGGACGCACAACAATGTTACCACTTCTCCTTTGGTATCTCCATCTTTAAAGGATAACTCTAGTGAACTAATTAGAATTAGTAGAATTTTAGGTTTGAATATAATTAGAACATAACAGAGTATTGGGATAAGAAATACCCTAAAGTGTTTTCTTATCTTAGGCCTGAAGTAGAAACTTTGGAATATGAAAGGAATGAGCTTACTTGAAAGTTCAAAATCTTGAAATTGATCATAAAGGCTTGTCTCATGAAATTTCTCAACTGAATGGTGGTAACAAGACTTGTAAAAGACAATAAATTTCAAGTTGACTCCATAGGAGAGGAAGTCAAAGAAATATTTACTCATGGTGGTTCAGCACATTACTAATCCTTCTTTGGCAGTAGAGACTTTAATGAAAAAGGTAAAGGAATTTAAAGACCAACTAGAATTGATGTGATTCTTCACCTTTAAGTTGTCTCAACTTGACTCTTTGGCAGATTGCTTGATCAAAGTTATCATCATTTTTAATTTAAAGATTGATTTTTCATTTTTTTTCCACAGAAAGTAATGTCAACTAGGGAAGGCTATTGCTTCAAGTTATCAGAGATATCAACTCTTCTTCTTATATGGATGCTCGGATGTTCTTAAAGACGTAGGTAGACTTCCTATTCTATATAAAATTATAGGTTCAATTAGCAAAATCCATTCCTGTATTTTGTAAGTTAAAGGGAAAGGGAAAGAGTTAGTGTACCAACATTATCTTCTTCCACATCCTCCAAAGCCATGATTTTTGTGAAATCTATCCTAATGACTTAGTAATTGTTTGTAAAAGGATTATAACTTGTAATTATGAAAACTTTCCATGTAATGTTAATGCATTTTGTAAACTATCATTTTGCTTAATAGCCTTGCAGTGAATTGTTTATCTCTTATGCTTCTTGATGTGATAGTTTGGGTTCTTCTCTATGTTTGTCATTCAAAATTTACCTTTGGCTAGCCATTCTTTATTGTTTGGATAGTTACTTTAGCCGGGCTCGAAAGTAGGACCAAAGGCTTAATTGACCATCTTCCTTAGATGGATGCTTTGGCCAGGCCTGAGATAGGAACAATGCTTAATTTGACCATTATTCTTTGTATGGGTGCTTTTGGATAGGTGTAGAAGTGGGATCAAATGGTTAATTGACCATCTCCCTTGGATGACTGCTTTGGCCAAGCTCGAAGGCGGGACCAAATGCTTAATTTTAACATTACTCTTTGAATAGTTGCTTTGGTTTGATCGAGAAGCGAGACCAAAAGCTTAATTGATCATCTCCCTTGGATGGATACTTTGATTAGGCCCGAAAGCGGGACCAAAGGCTTAATTTGACCATTACTCTTTGAATGGGTTCTTTGGTCGGGCGTAGAAGCAAAAGCCAAAAGCTTAATTGACCACCCCCTTTGGATGGCTTCTTTAGTCGGGCCCAAAGGCGGAACCAAAGGCTTAATTTTTTATTATTCCTTTCGAAAATTCATTCTTGGATGTTGACTTTTACCATTATGAGTTGAAAGGAGGTATATAATATCATTGTTCAGGGTTTTTCCCATTTTCCTTTTAACACCTTGATAATTCATATTCCACAAATTCCCATAACTCTCCTTGTAACAAATTGCCTTTTTGGACCCTCTAGTTCAGTGCCTGAATCGACATTGGCGCGATGAAAGCCAAAGAAGACAAGTCATAAGATACGATAATAAGAAAAAGAATACGGTTCTAGGTAATAACTTTCCAAATATCACAACAAATGGAAGCAAAGTGTGATATATCAATAACCACGACCAATTCATAATGCCATAGTATTTACACAATGTCATATAAATATGTCTTTACAACACCAATCAAACCCAATCCATATACACAATCAAATCAAAGTTATAATATCTATTTACATTATTTACAATATGTATAATAAGACCATTATGTCCCATGCCATCTTGACTCCATAATTCATTCAACATAGAGATATAAATCAAGGGGAAAATAGGAGTGGGTCAGACACATGTCCGAATGAGTAAATTCTATCTACTCCACATATACTACAAAGGAAACACAATAATATGATAATTATCTAGCTCATCTTAAAATCCACCTCGCATCTTACCAATCACGTCACACTTAATCTATCATATACATCTAGTCTTGCTGTCTGTGGTATAAGATGGTATCGCATATAACTCATGTTGAACTGACTTTTCCTGGACTTGCCTCGTATGCTACAGGGTCATCTATTGTCCACACATTAAATACAAAAATAGACGTACGTCCTGGACTTGCCTTGTGCACTACAAGATCGCTTAACATCCACTCCTCCATGTTGGATCGTCGAAGAACTAAAAGGGAGCATCACAATACCCAAATCATCGACTTGTGTTACAGGTTCAAATCCTTGGCCGCCAAATTATAACACAGGCTCATACATATTTTCATCAACTTTAGACTATCTATCACCGAATAACATAAAATTCAACTCATACAATGATCAATATCCATGTAATTCTCCTTGGATCCATAACATCGACAAACATCTCTTAAAATGTCACCAAATGTCACTTAAAACAAAAGAAACATAATTAAAATTAATAAGATATGGCCAATTTAGATCCAATTTCAAAATGGACCTTAATACGACCATCGATCGACCATTATCAGCATAGCCGATTAATTGGTCAATGCATAGGTCGACCAATCATGCAATGAGTGCCAAACCTATTGTTGGACTAGGTCGAATTTTTGCATTCTAATCCATCGTTGCACCTCCAATCTACCTTGTTCTACCTCTAGATCATGTCTATCCGACCCTATGCCTTAATGCTACACTTATATATCAAATTTAAGGGTTAATTCATAAGGTACAGTGTTATATCTACCAGAATTATAAAACTCAGTACAATGTTAACATCTTTCTTACTGTAATTCATATTTACCCTATCCCATTGATTATATTACTTAAATCAAAATTTACTTAACCTATATATTATATTATAGACTTCATATCATTATTAAAGCATTAGCTTTGCATTATGTTGCGTTTGGATATGGAATCACTCGCCAAATTGCTCTCCGATGCTTTAACAGTCACTGTTCGGATTGCTATGTCAACAGGCCTTCGAGATACTCCTTCAATCTGGTATGAATGCATAGTATTCTTCGTTTGCTTCGTGATGCTGGTGTTTTCATTCAAATCCATCAAAAATTGGGTAAGATATCATGATTTGAAGTTTGGGATAGAAGAGGGAAATGGAATAGAATAAAGCGGCCGTAGTTTCTGAAATGGGAAAAAGAAGTTATGTATCCTTTGGTTGGGTTTTTATAAATGGAGGGAAGGATAACAATCACCAAGTTTTTCAAATTCAAATTTTGGCGCTCACTAGCTCGACACGACATCACCCATAATTCCTCCATATGACTCCAAACTGGACAAATGAATATACTGTGCAAATTAGAAAAATGAGAGCTTGTTATGGCACACCATAGTAGTTAATATCGGATAATCTTGCTGATATATCATTGATATATCTCATATCGCTCCTTAACAGATATTTTTAAAAAATATCATTATTGATATATCTTCTAATATTTGCTGATATATCGCTCTGATATTTAGGATAGAATATCTGATTTTTTAATTAATATCGTTCATTATCATAAGTGTTGGTGAAAATAAAATAATAAATAAATAAATTTACATTCTTAAATTTGTTTTTAATATACGGTGAGTACTGATATGTAGACCATGCTTGAAATCCAAATGCAATAATTTTTTAGTTTTATCTAAATTTTTTTAGTCCATATCATAACGATTTCAATAAAGTAAACTCTATTTAGCCAATTATTTCATATATCTTATTTTGTGTGCATAATTATTACCAAAAACATGATCGCGTAACAACCACTTCTTATAGCAATTTTCTTTATTTATTATATTTGTTATTGGTAAGTTAATTTATGAATTTGTTTGTTTCTATTATTACCATGCACCTAGAAATAAAGTTGAAGAGCGGTAAAGTCATATATTTGCATCGATAAAGAAGGGGCTAGAAACAGTAAATTAGTATCAAATCGACATTTCTTGTTCATAATACAACTGAAAATGAAAATGAAGGAGTTATGAATATAGAATTCGAAAATTTATGGAGATGATTAGATAACTGAAGAAAGTAAACATAACTATACCATTATAATATAGTATATTATCGTGTGTAACTTATTACAAACATGTTCGATATATCATTTATATTATCCGATATTATCACAATATTTTAAAATATCTCATATCAGTACTTGAACGATATGTATCTGATATCGATATTAACTACTTAGGGCGTAGGTTTTAGCGTCAAATTCTAAAGCTGGAAAATGACCATTTTGCCTTTCCTTATTTTTAATTAATATTTTTTACAAATTAAATCCAGTTATTTTGTACTATTATATTGCTAATATAACTCAAATTTTGGGGGTATTACATTCTCCTCCTTATAACAATTCCATCCTTAAAATTCCTAAGGAATGCAAAATATAATATAACGCTCATATCATTTGTCAAACACGTACTAATTAAGTGAAAACATAGCATCCGATGTAATAAGCTTAAATGAGTCTAACAAATAGTATAAACAACTATGTATATGGATGAGGCTATGTAATTTGCACTTTCTATGCTTATGACGCGGAAATACAGCAAATGCATCCTATATGAATGCAATAAGATGACATATCACACATAAATGCAGGACACCCAAATAAAAGCGTATATTTCTATACAAGTATAATAGTCAAGTCACAACTAACAGATACATATTTGGTAATACTAAATCTAATATGTCCTACCCTAGCAATCAAGTCATCAAAACAACCATCTTCTCTTCGAGCTAAAGTAAGGAACGTACAGAAAAAGAGTTAGGTATGAGTAGCCTTCATCTTCTCTTCGAGCTCCCATCCACTCTCAACCAAGTCGTTCCCACACTGTACTCCAACGAACTTCACCACTTTATTTCTAATTCATTTTACCCCATGTTCAACATTACGGGCTGGACCACAGGGTGAACTCGGCTTAGGTTCCAACTCTACCTCCTCTAATTGACTAGACTTGACTACAGTGGTTGGGTTATCTACTCATTTTTGCAAATATTACATATGGAATCATTATGGACTCCCATCATCATCTCTGGAAGCTCTACCCTCTATCCTAGACTTCATATCCTCTCCGACACTAGAAATGGATCAAAGAATTGGGGTGCTAACTTCCTCGAACTTTCGAACTTTACCACCCTCTTTAATGGAGAGACCTTCAAAAATACCAAATCTCCAACCACAAACTCCAAATCAATTCGCCTTTTACCAAAGTATCACTTTTGTTGATGTTGCGTGGCTTCCATCCTTTTCCTAATAAGCTCCACCATCTCCATATTGTCTCTAACCATCTCTGGACCTAATATGATCTTTTCTGTAGACTTCCACCAATACAAAGATGACTTACATGGCTTTCTGGACAATTCTCCAAATGATGCCATGCATATACTTGTCTAGTTTTTTGTTATTGTATGCAAACTCCACTAGAGGTTGGTGATCCTCCCGAGATCTTCCAAAATCCAATATACATGTTGTCAACAAGTCTTCTGACACTCGGTTCACTCCCTCAATTTGTCCATCAGTTTGAGGGTGATATATTATGCTCAAATTCAGCTCGGTTTCTAATGCATCTCTAGACTCCTCCAGAATTCACATATGAAAAGTGGGTCTTGACCATGCACTATACTTTCCAGAACTCCACGTAGTCAAACCATATGTTTGATACATTGTATCGCTAGTGTCTTTACCATCCTCGTACTCTTTACCGAATAAAGTGCATGATTTTTGTGAGTCGATCCAATCTAACCCATATGCTTTCGTTTTATCTCCTACTCCTAGGTAGTCCATCCACAAAATCCATAGATATGCACTTCATTTCCACTACAGTACGTTTAACAGAAGTAATAGTCCACTTGGCATCTTCTTCTCCGCTTTCACCTTTTGGCATGTCATACACTTTGCTACGTACTCTGCCACATGCCTATTCATTCATAGCTAATAGAATATCCTCTTTGCATCTTGATGTATCTTATCTCCTCCTAGATGGATGGTCATCCTAGAATGATGGCACTCGCTCAAGATTTCCTCTATCAATTCCTTAACTTGCGATATACACAACCTTTCATCCCTCTTCAAATAGCCTCTGTAGTCGAGTAATGATCCAAATGACTCGATCATTCACCGTATCCTAATTGCTACATAAAGCTAACTACTAATGTGTCCTATCTTTTACTCAACCTAATACGATCCATTAATGCATGTCTAACCCTTATCGCTCCTAAAAAACCAGGTGCATATTCCGATTAGGGTCAGAATTCAAACTCCGAAATAAAATACAAATTCTTCCATTCTAATAGCATAACATTCGCTTCAGCATACCTCCTACTCAAAGCATCGGCAACTACGTTTCCCTTCCCTAGAATGTAAGCAATACCAAAGTCATATGATGATAAGAATTACATCCACCATTATTGTCTTAAATTCAAATCCTTCTGAGAAAATAAGTTCTTGAAGGACTTGTGATCTATAAATAGCTCAAATCTCTCGCCTACTTGAATATGTCTCCAGGGCTTCAGTGCAAATACAATAACAGCCAACTCAAGGTTATGTGTTAGGTAATTCCTATCATGAGTCTTAAGCTACTGACTTACATACACCACTACCTTCCCTTCTTGCATAAGGATGGCTCCAAGGCTAGTATCATATGCATCAATATACACGGTGAAAGGCTTGGTACCATATGCTATAGCCAAAATCGGAGCAATAGTAAGCAATTCCTTTAATCGAACAAACACCACTTCACACTCCAAACTCCAAGTATAAGCCAGGTTCTTCTTAGTCAAACGAGTTAGTGGTGCCGATATCTTCACCAAATCCTTAATAAATTTCTAATAAAATCCAACTAAATCCATAAAGCTATGGACCTCTGAAGCATTCTTTGGCATCTGCCAATCTCTAACTACAACTACCTTCTCTGGTTTTACTGTCAATCCGTTTAACACCATATGCCTAAGAAAACGAACCTCCTTTATCTAGAAGTGACATTTAAAGAACTTAGCCTTCAACCAATTCTTTCTCAAGGCATCCATCACTTCTCTCACATGAACTTTTGGAATAAATAAGAATGTCATCCACTAAGACCACTACAAACTTATCTAACTGTTCTCAAAACACTCTGCTTATCAAATCTACAAAATAAGCTAGAGCATTAGTCAACCCAAATGGCATGACTAGCCACTCAAATAATTCATTAGGTGTCAAAAAGGGGTCTTTAGGATACTATCTTCGGCTATTCTTAACTGGTGAAACCCAATAGCTAGGTCGAGCCAAGAGAAATCCTTTACCTTTGAAAAATTGATCAAAGAAATGGTCAATGTGTGGAAGGGATATCGGTTTTTTCTCATCAGATTATTCAATTCTCGATAGTTGACTGATAACCTTAGGGAACCATCTGTTTTAGTGGCGAATACAATAGGTGTTCCCCACTCTGAAATACTTCTATGGATAAATCCATTTTGCGATAACTCTGAAACCTGCTTATTTGATTCTCTCCTCTCCTTCGAGCCATATGCCCAAGGGGCATCACAACCACCTTGCGTATTTCTCGAGAACAATCTAAATTTCAATTTCTCTTTAGGGATGAAGGCTGGAAACTTCTTTAAATACATCTAGATAACCTTTCACTTTGGAAATAGATGAGAGCTCTTCTTGTGATAGGCTAAGCGAATATAACAAGTCTCCGTAATAGAAATATCAGGCTTAGAATATAAAATCAAGTCCTTCATCATTCCCTAATCAAACCATCCTCTTGTCACAATCCAACACTATCCCATAGCACGACATCCAATCCATTCCTAAAATCAACTTATAACCCAGAAATTTGGTATGTATGCATTACAAGAGAAATTCACACCATGGACAACCAACTTTAAGCTACAACTTATGTTATAATAAACGCTAAGCAAGGTGAGGCGATATAAGTCTCAATTCGCTTAATGCCGCTTAACCTGCTTAATTTTTTAGCATACTTTATCCGTACCTATATAAACCTATTATAAAGAGATTATATTAAGTGTATAATATGTGTACAAGTGTACTATATGTGTATGCACAAATTCATCACAATGAATTAAAGTTTAACTTTGAAGTTAACTTATAAATTCATAGGTTCCAAAAGTTGGATTTGACTTCCTCCATTCAGTAAAAGTTAGCATACTCGAGTCGAGTACAAACTGTGCACATTTTTAAAATAAAATAACTACATTAATGCAAATTGATCCATTTAATAGAAAATGAGATAATTTTGTCAGGAATGTGGTTTTATACTATAATACTAATTGTTTTATTTTAAGATTAATAATTTTTTAGCTAAGTATTGCACAATCATTGCTTAAATTTAAGTAAAGCATATGTAAGCGTCAATTAAGCTTCCTTAAGTGCTCATAGCTTAATTCTTTTGCTTTTTCAAAATATTAAGCATTGTGCATGCATTTAGCGCTTAAGTAATGCTATACCATGCTTTTTATAACATAGGCTACGACATAACATCGATAAATGGGTTGATCCCCCAATAGGATTCAATATTGAAATAGATTCGTGCATAACATCAGGTTTAAGGACTAAATTATCGACTAATGTAGGACTGACAATTAGAACCAAGAACCGCATAACCGAACCAATTCGAGAAAACCGACCCCCAACCAAGCCCGATGGGTCTCGGGTTGAGTCTGGATGGTGCCAAATGCTATAAAAACCCGATCAAACCCAACCCGAACAGACCTGATCCGAAAGACTCGATCGAAAAATATATAAATACATACATTTTTCGTGTTACTACCCTACTGGACCCGACCCGACCCGAACCAAAGCTCGGGTCGGGTCGGGGCTAGGTTTTAAAATGTATAATTTGGACCCGACAACATCTGATCCGCCTAGAACTAAGACACGCCAGGTCGGATCGGATCCGGATCCATCGTGTCGGGTCTAATTACCACCCCTAGGCTAATGCACTTGCTATGAATGAATAGGATGCACCAGTGTCAAATAAAGTACAAACATGAGAATCGGATAAAGTCAACACACCTTCCATCAAGTCTCTTTCACTTTCTACCAAACTTACGTTGGTGAAAAACTTGAGGTTAGAATGACATCTAGAGCATATGCCTTGACCGCTTGATCTTCCTTCATCAAAGTTTTGCATTCTCTCTTCATTTGACTAAACCGATCACAATTGTAGCACTTTGTCTTCTACTGAGTTAGAGTCAACTTACAATCCTTTGATATGTTTCCCACCCGATTTCAGTTATGGCATATACCCTTCGAAAGGTTTACCTTATAGTTCCTTATAATATGCCCTACCTTTTAACATCTATTATAAGTAATCACTTGTTTCTTACCTTATCATCCGTGTGGTCCATTACCTTTACACTTACCTTGATGTTGTCCCTCTCCCTCCTTAACTTAATCCTTAATTATTGTCCCATTTATAGAATTTTATAATGCTGCCTCCACTAGTCCCTCAAACGTAGCCTCATATAGAAACTGATTCAATGAAAATTTCCTTAGAGGTGAGTTCAAGCCCAACGCAAAATTTAATGCCTTCTCCGGAGTGTTCACCAACTCAAAACCAAACCTAGACAACTCGTTAAACTAAATCACATACTCTCCAACTGTCATCTCATCTCTCCTTGTTTAAGGTGAATAAACTTCTCTAATAATAGATCCCTTTTTGCTCCAAAAAATAACTTCATCTCAAACATCCTCTTAACGTTCCCCAAGCAATAATGTCCTCCTCTACCTCTGCTATCACAACTTCCCGACTAACTTTCTATCTCACCTTGTAAGTGCTAAGAGGCTAGTCGTCCCTAGTAATATCACCAAGGCCTAACAAGTTGAAAATATTCTCACAGGTATAAGTCATGCTTGAGTCATTGAGTATGGTTCCATCGCTAAAAGAGGCTCCTACCAAGACTAGAGAAATCCCTACATAGCGTATGAAAATCAACAATTGTTGGTGTTTGGGCTGGAATCACACCTTAGGTAGTAATGGTAGTGGTGGCTACGAGTTCAGTGGGGTTGGTACTAGCTTGCCTTATTGCTTAGATATAGCATCTAAATCACAAAAGAATATTAACTTTGGGGATGTCTGGTATAACTACTCGGGTGCTTGTCTCGGCTTTGGTCTTTACCCCACCGATGTTGGCTATATTGGTCTCTGTACCAATTTCGACTGAATTACTCATTTTCAGCCATTTGTAAAAATGAAATTCATTAGCAACTCCTCAATAGATAGTAAACAAAACTATAATAATAAATGGTGTGTGCATATGTTCTTGACTCCTGCCTAAGATAGTTATATACATAACTACTGGAAAAATACAAATGCGCTCTCCCAATATGTTCCTAATCCCTATTTTAAGGGTGTGTTTTTCTCTAATACCAAATGTAAACCTAAATATTTCGACCTCTGGTTCAATGACCGAATCGAGTTCTATCAAATCCAATCCATATATAATCGAGTTCTACAAATGCAGCAACCTGAATATTTCCCCTAGCTTAACTCTTTGGATATGATAACAAGAAACAAATATAGTTCTAAGTACTAGCTTTCAGAATCTCTTAGTGGAAGGAAACAAAGTATAATATATCAATAACCATGACCAGTTTATAATGCCGTAGTATTTACACAATGTCATATACATATGTTTTTACAATATCAATCAAACCCAATCCATATACAATATCAAATCCAAGTTATAATATCTATTTATAATATTTACAATATGTACAATAAGGTCCTTATCTCCTATACCATCTCGACTCCATGCTCCATTCAATCTAGTGATTTAAATAAAGGGAAAAGCAAGAGTGGGTCAGATACATGTCTAAAGGAGTAAATCCTACTTACTTGACATGTACTACAAGGGCAATACCATAATGTGATAAGTATCCAACTTGTCCCAAAATTCACCTCGCATCATACTGGTTAAGTCATACTTAAACTATTGTATACATATGGTTCCTCTGTTTGTAGTATAGGATCGCATTGCATCAAACTCATGTTCAACTCAATTCTATAGACTCGCCTCATACACTGCAAGGTCGCCTATTGTCCATACCGTGAATACAAAACTGGACTCATGTTCTAGACTGGCCTCGTGCACTATAGGATCATTTAACATCACTCCTCCATGTTGGACCGCCGAAGCACTATACGGGGGCATCACAATACTCGAAACACCTACTTGTGTCATAGGTTCGTATCCTGGTTAGCCAACTTGCTCCATAAGCTCGTACACATTCGCATCAACATTAAACTAATTCTATCATCAAATAACATAAAATTTAACTTTGTAACATGATCAATGTCCATGTAATTCTCCTTGGATTCATAACATTGACAAACATCTATGAAAATGTCTCCAAATGTTGCTTATAATAAATGAAACAAAACTCAAATCGATGAGATGTGGCCTCATTCGAGTCTCAGTTAAAAATGGACCTGAATATGGCCACTAGTCGATTGCCATTGGCATGATCGGTCGATCAGTCAATGCACAGGTCGACCACTCATGTCATGGGTAATTGACCTAGTGTTGGCCTTAATTGAATTTTTGCATTCTGGTCCATCGTTTTGCCTTCAACAGAGTTCGTTCTACCTCCATTTGATGTCTATTCAATTATAAGCCTTAACACTACACTTATATATCAAATTTAGTGGTTAATTCATAAGATTTGGTGTTATATTCATCAAAATTGTAAAAATTGGTATATTGTTAACATATTTCTTGCTATAATACATATTTTTACCAATCCCATTGATTATATTACTTAAATTAGAAATTACATAACCTATATATCATATTATATGAAGCATTAACTTTGCATTATATATCTGTTTGGAGATGGAATCACTCACTAAATTTCTTTCCAATGCTTCAACCTTTACTGTTCAGACCGCTGCATCACCAGCATATGCGATTCTCTTCGAATCTGGTATGAATGCATAGCATTCTTCGTTTACTTCATGATGCCATTAGTTTCATGCAAATCCATTAAGAATTTGGTAAGATGTCATGATTTGATGTTTTGGAAAAAAGAGGGAAATGGAAAAGAATGAAGCGGTAGTATTTTTGAAATGTGAAAAAGAAGTTACATATTCTCTGATTAGGCTTTTATAGATGGAGGAAAGGACAATGGTCACCAAGTTTTCAAAACTCAAATTTTGGTGCTCAATAGCTCGACATGAAATCACCCATAATTCCTCCGTATGGCCTCTAAACTAGACAAATGAATATACTATGCAAATAAAAAAAATAAGATGGTCGCAATGGCGTAGGTTTCATCGTCAAATTCGAAAACTAAAAAATTGACCACTTTTCTTTCCTTATTTTTAATTAATATTATTTATAAATTAAATCCAGTTATTCGATACAATTATATTGCTAATATAACTCAAACTTTAGGGGCATTACACTTCCCTTCTCACATAATACTCAATAATTCCAACCAATTCTCTACATTCATTAACCCGATGCCTATTTACCTTGTGGTAATAGTTTCACTTTCTTCATATCTCTCTTCCTTCTTTATGTTCTTATTTAGGGGCCAATAGTTCAGTCTTTCTTTGGTAAGTGTTAAAAAAATTTATGGTCAACACCCCAAAGTTATTCCAAGTAATGTGGTAAGTTCAGAGGGTGCGATTCTCTTAAAGATTTCTTTTGTATCCTCACTCGTAAGTATCTTACGAATCAGACCTTCCTTTGACGCCGAGAGGTTTAGAGCTTAGGCTAAGTGACCTTCCAGCTTCGTTGAGCTCGCTTGAAGTCTTCCATAAAGGCTTTTCTTTTGATTAGATTAGGTTTTCCTGAATTGAGTTCTCAAAAGGTCGGATTCAATCTTATCGAAAGGTTAGGGAGACAGCCTTCCTTGAATTAGGGCAGGAAATTAATTACTTTGGTTAGAAGGTAGTAGCTTCCGACCTGGATGAAAGGTTTGATCACTTATATTGAGTAGATTCCAACCTTGTCGAGAGGTTAAAACAGTCGAGTCAATAGTTTCGGAAGGTTTCAGTGAATGTTAATCCAAATAGGTTGTTGACCTTGTCGAAAGGTTTAGGTTGAAGGGTTTAAAACATCGAAAGGTAGCAGTTATTGATTGTTCAAGAGTGTTGTCGACGAGAACCTTCTGATGAGATTGAACCTGCAAATACGGGTTAACCCAACAAAGATTTATACAAGCAGTAAAGTAATTAACAATGCTATGCACTTCCCTTTTTATTCAGGAAAAAGCTTCACTTTATTAAATTTCCCCAAGTCATACTCAATTAGGGTTTTAATTCTTTAATCAAGAAGTTACAAAGTTAGAATGAGAGAAATTTTGTCCTGAAACAGGACCCCTTGGGTCTTATTTATAGATGCCGGCGGTCATGCTTCTGTCCCTGTGCTTTTGGCTGGATCGAAGGGTTCCCCTCTTATATACAGTTACTAACCTTTCGGTTTCAACAAAAGGTTTTCCTTTCACATGTCATCGTGGATCCTTGAACGCCGCCGAAGGGTTTTTTCTTTCATTTTTTAGGAACCTTTTGCCCTTTTAAGAAGGTTTGTCATCTATATAGTATGTGAAACCTTCGGAGGTGCCGGAAGGTTCCTGGCTATTGTGAACCCTTCAACTTGGTCGGAAGGTCGCTTTTTTACTTGGATGTTGCCGAGAGACGAGCTTTCCTTGTATGTTGTCGGAAGGTTGCTTTACGTTCTCTGCCGACTTATGAATGTTGCTTTCATCATAGGACCCTCCGACACCGTAGAAAGGTATTCAGTAGGTGCTCCAACTAATTCGAAAGGCTTGCTATGCTTTTGAAAAGGTCATCATGGAGTTGCACCTGCTTGCGTTGATTTCTTCATCTTCTTCAAAAGGAAAGAACTCCCTGAACGGAACCTTTCGACTACTTCGGAAGGTTTGAAGCTATTAAATCTTGATGGCTGCATCCTCTCGATTCCTTCGAAAGGTTTGGTTTGAGCTCCCTCTCCTATGTCTTTGTTGAAAGACCTCTCATTCTAGTCGAAAGGTGGATTCTTGGAGCATCATCCTGCCTATAGACTTTGAAAGATAGCCTTGGACTTTGCCAGAAGCTCCTTGTCGGAAGGTATGATTATCCAGAACATCTTGGTGCTTTTTTATCTTTCCTCATGCTCTCATGACCCTTCTTTCATACCTTTGTTCTTCTGAATATTTTATGGTTAACATTTAGCCCCCTCCCCTTGTATGGTAGAAGCTTTTGTTCTTTAGGACAAAACTCCAATGAACTTCCTTCTTTGCTTTCTGATTTGCAGATATCGGTTCAAATAAATGAACCTTTGGAGAATATCTATTACAGACCCTTGATATTTCATTCTTGAGTTAAACCTTTTCAACCTGTGGAAATCAATTTCATGCTATTGGGGACCTTTCCTTGTCCCTCTAAGTTTCCTTCATTTTCAACCTTAAACCATTGATTAGTAATTCTCATTTGGTGAAAAAGTAGAAAGTAGTTTAGTAATGTTTCCATTTGGTGTCTTGAAGGTCTTGTATTTTGAATTCAATGGAAAATTCAAAAATCATCATAAAATTCTATAAAGGGAACCAAGAAATCATGAAACAAGTGATCAATAGGAAATCGTCATGAAAATTCAATGGGAAATTGTAACACGTAAAATTCATGAATCATCAGAGAAATTAGTAGGGAAATTCATTAAACCAATAATTCAGTAAGAAATCACCATAGTGATTTAATAAAGATATCATGAATACAAAATCAGCAAATCGTCACTAAAATCCATAGGAAGAGTAGAGTTCACTAAACCCGAAAACCAACAAGATCACCAAAAATTTAATAAGGAATCCAAAAATACGAAATTCCTAAATCATGATGAAAATCGACAAAGGAATCCAGAATTCACGAAGCTAGAAATCAGAAATTCAATAAGAAGACTAGAAATGGAAAATCTTCGAATCTTCATAAAAAATCATCAGGGAAATCAAGAACTCATTAAAACAAGCAACTAATAAGAAATCATCATGAAAATTCAATGGGGAGAAACTCAATATTTGGAATTTAAAAACTATCATAAGAGACCAATAGGGAAATTCAAAATTCATGAAATCAGGAATTCAATTAAAAGCTATCATGAAAATTTGACAAGGTAAACATGAGTATGAAATCTATAAACCATCATAAAAAGCAATAGGGAAATTCAAAATTCATGAAATCCAAACTGAAATTTGCATCAATAGAAATGGTGAAACTCAAAATTCACGAAATCAAGAACTTATCCAAAGTCTCGTCAGGATCTCATCTGACGAATTAAATATTCAAAGCTCCATTTAATATAAGTACGAAGCCATAGATATATCTAATAATAGCATATTTAGTACATTTCAAATAAAAGATAACTAAGTTGACCTAACCTTAATTCTAAGGTTATTCACAGGAAAGTTTCCTGTTTATAAATGTGTTGCTCCTAAAGTGCTTATGAGTTAGTAGTATATGAATATATGTATATACAGGTATAATAGACTCTTCTATCCAATCGTTCACTTTATCTCAAAAGATTCAGGAGTGGCTTTCTTAACCTATTCTTGGAGTGAAGTACTTTATCTTTGTGACTAAAAATTTATTATCTATTCCATTTCTTTATATTTCGTATTAGTCTTTGTTTTTGTTTCCATGTTATGGATTCCTTCTTCCATTTTCTGGTCTCATGCTTTTTTTATGGTATGAAAGTTTCTTAATCCTTTGATGTAGGAATCACTTTCCTACGATTGGAAGTTCTGTAATTCATTAGCATATCCTTTACCTCTGTGTGTATCCTCTTTTAGGATTCCAACTTTGTCTCAGATAACGGATAGGTTATTTTTTTCTTCAACCCTTAATTCTCTTGGGTTCTGACTTTCTTCTTGAGTTGTAGATATATTTATCTTTATTCTTTTATTTAGAGCCCTTACTGGGCTTGGACGTCTCAGTCTACTCTTTGATGAGCCACTCTCTGGGCGCGGACATCGTAATCTATCAAAAGCCTCTTTGGGCTAGACATCTTAGTCCATTGTTTGATGAGCCTCTCTTTGGGCTTCCCTTATCTCAAAGGGATGTATACTTAGCTGACCTTTCTTCAGAAGGCCGCTGATGAGCGCTTTACCGGATCCTCCCCTAAGTGGTAGTTTGGACGTTAGGGGCTTTTGATTTTGTGGGTGCTTATCTTGACCCTCCCCTAAGAGGTGATATGGACGTTAGGTGCTTTTATTTTTGTGGGTGCTTATCTTGACCCTCCCCTAAGAGGTAGTATGGACGTTAGGGGCTTTTGATTTTATGGGTGCTTATCCTGACCCTCCCATAAGAGGTGGTATGGACGTTAGGGTTTCTATCTCTCCCTCTAGGAGATACTATGGAATAGCGTCGTAGGCTTATGTCCCTCCCTCTAAGAGGTGCCACGGAATAGCGTCATGGGCTTATGTCCTCCCTCTAGGAGGTGCTACAGAATAACATCGTAGGCTTGAGTATTTGTATATGAAAATAATTTTTGGCCAATTAAAATGGAGTCTCCTTTGAGAGAAAGAATTTTGTAATTAGACCCTTCTATTATATTGAAGAGTTTCTTTTGAAAAATAGTTTGGACTCATGAATCCTTTTTATGAATGAGTTTTTTTTTAAAAATCTTTTGCAAGAACTTTCTTGTTGTTCTCATAATGGAGACACGAATCTCAAATAGAAGACTAGGAGGTCATGATTCATGAACCAATAGCCTTTTAGTCGAGAATAGGGTTCTCTAGTTTGAGTTCCAATAAACTTTTTGTGCTTTCAAAATCTTTCTTGAAAAAGTATGAATAGGCTTTCCTCCGCCCAATATTTTGGTAAACTTTGAAATATTGAAATTGACAAGTTTGAAGTCTTTTTGTGTGCATTTATTAATGCTATATAATATCTCAAATTAGTCGCATAAATATGCTTTTAGGATAAATAGGTATTTGTTTACCCCCAGGCCATGGGTTGATTGAAAATTGTTTCTTAAGAGAATATTGTTTGTACCAAATTGGGCACAACACTCTTCGAATGTGTTTGAAGAGATAAAATGAAGAAAATAAATGTAAAATGAAGCATATCTAACAAACACACCAATAGACAAATAAGAAAATGCACAAAACACACAGATTTAGAGTAGTTCGGCGAATTGCCTACATCCACTATGAAATGGCTGATGTTTGTTGAATGTTACTCGCTAGTTACAAAAGATTACAGCAGTACAATAGAAGTTTAATGGTGATTTCGGCAGAGTATCAGCGTAGAGAAACCAAAAAGTCAATTTTCTATAGGTCCAGGGTCACTATTTATAGCTGTAGATAGCAAATATCTCACCCAGATCTCGGAAGACTTCTTCTCTCACGTGGGTGGGCCCATGGAAGCGAGTTGAGGCGATTTAGGCTCGATCTGGGAGCAATACGAATTGAGTTCGTATCGATCCATAAATGGTCCTTTGAGGCTGAAATTTGTCAGGTGCATTCTTGGGGTTGTATGCAAGCTCCTGTGAAAATTTGGTGGCATTTGGATTTGTAGATCTCAAGTTATGATCGATGCAAGTTTGGATTTGTTGAAAGCTTTCGAGTTCGCATCGCTTCTGTTCGCGTGATGACCGATGACGCGTCGCTAACTTTTAGGGTCGATCCACTTTTCATGCCGAGCGACCGAGTCTTTCATTTGGACGTGCTTCGTTCGTATCGATCCAGTTTAGCCTCGTTCGTATCGATCATTTGTTGCCCACTTCGCATCGCTTGTTTGAGTTAGGATCGCATCGATGGCTTGCACTCCCATGCGTATCGATATTTTGCACTCTACTTCGTATCGATTCCGGAAGCTACTTCGTATCGATAGCTTAGTGGCCGCTTCGTATCGATAGATGGATGACTTCTCTCGTATCGATTAGCAACGATCGTGCAGGTAGAAGACCGATATGAAGATTGTACTCATGGGACCGATTCGAAGTGACATGTGCGGATGGGTACGAACTATTGTTAACCATGATGGATACGATGTAGGGTAAAATTGATGGAGAAGGAGCAATGTATAGTTAATGGATACGAACCATGCGTGTTCCATGGATGCGAACTAGTTTGACTCCAATGGATATGAAGGAGGCTGCTTTGGATAGAGGCGAACGAGGATGGATACGAAGAATGTTGCCTTGGATGGGTTCGAATGAAACCGATATGAAGGAAGTGGACTGATGGATACGAATGGGAGCATTACTTGATTTGCATCGATCATACCTTGAGCATATGAATTCCGATAGACTTGAAATTTGGAATGTTGGCTTTCATAGCTTTGATTGTCATGTCATGTGAATTGTAGGTCAATCCGGACTCGGACAAAATTTACCAGCATTCATAGTGGACCTGCGTATACCTGATTCTCGAGACGGACTGTCTTTGGTTTCCAGCCAAATCTCTGGTGTGACGGCCTTGCCAAAAGGCGGGATAACAAATATAATTTGAGAAATTTCCTTTTGAAATTATTTGCTAATAATAGATCGGGTATATATGGATTTTCTCCTAAATCGGAAATGAGTTTAGTAGTGAGTTAACATTTCTTACAGGGAAGCCTTGGTGTTGTGTTGACTGGACTGTTGTCAATTATCCCATGTTAGGCGTCTGAGTTGTCCTCATTAAGTATTCTGGATTTTGTCGTGCTCTCAGGGTCGTTGAGTGCTTTGGTTTGATTTTATTTTTACCTATACTAGCACTCAAATTTTAATCAGTATATGATCAATACACAACACAAATTTAAGTATCAAGTTAAAGAGCTATGAAAAGAAAGAGAGAAAGTTGATAGTTGAACTAATGTCGCGAGTCTTCATGATTCGATAGGAATCTGCATTTTGGAGTTGCTGAATTGTTTTCCTCTTATTTTGAATAAGATGTCTTTCAAGTTTCTCTAACGAACTCCTGTAAAAATCCTGACCTGGCCATGCCTTGAATTTTATCTTACAAGACACGACATTCATCAGTTTTATGTCCATTTGCTTTATGGTACTCGCAATAACTTCCTCCTTTATTTGGCTCTGGGGCACTCCGTACTTTTTGAGGCACAATAAAATTCTCATTTCTTTTTATCTTAGCATATATGTAGGAGAGGGGTTTGCTCAGGACTGCACAATTCATTTTAGAATACTTCCTCGACTTCCCTTTGGGTTTTCACTTTCCCTTGGCCTCTTGTCAAGGCGCCTAAAATCAGATTTCTCTTCCTTGTATTCTCGGTGGAATTCTTTCTTAGCATGGTGCATCTCATCCAATTGAATAAACTTCTCAGCCCGGAGAAAGAAATATTATAGATCTTTGCACCCATTGATATAAAGGTCTTTCCAAAATGGGGTTTGTTCAATTAACCCTGATCGAACTGCCATAAGTTTTTCTCTATCAGTTGTACTTTCTGCCCTTAATGCTTCTGCGCTGAATCTGTTTAAATATTCGCCAAGTAGCTCCCCTGGCTTTTTTCCGATGGTTGCTAGCAAGCTAAAGTCCATAGTTGTATCTCTGATTATAGAAAATTGAGCCACGAAGTCGCAAGTAAATTGTTCCCAAGAATAGATAGTTCCCATTCGGTAACTCCTATACCATTTGATCGCTGCTCTTTGAAAAGTAATGGGTAAAAGTTTACTGCGAACCGCCTCCGGAGCATTGTATAAGTTCATCTAGTTTTCAAAGATGACAAGGTGATCATCTGGATCAGTCGTCCCATCATATTTTAGTGAAGGAATTTGAATGTGTGGAGGAAGATTTTTTGCCATTATTTCTTCGAAAAGGGGGCCTTTTGCAGGGTAACATATTCTTCAGGATCATAAATTTCTTTTTCTCTAAGTGCATTAACCACTATATGGTGTAGGTTGTCATTTTGGTTGGTTTCATTTCTGTAACTTCTCCTATTGTATTCTGGGATAAGGCTATTTGATTGCTCAAGAGATTTATTTACTTGACTATCAAGGTTTAACCCTTGATCCTCTATCTCATTTGGAGGTTGACTTCATTCTCCATTTCCATAATCCTTATTGATTCCCAGGTTGGGGATCTTTCTGAATACTCCTTTATTACCATCATTTGTGGCCGTTGATTCTGAACCTTGGTCATATTGCTTTCCAATTTTGTTAGGGTTGAAGTTTGCCCAACTTCTATTTTTCTTAAGTTAGGATTTGAGACCATGTGAGCTTTAAAGGTTGACTGTTATGTAGCCTCTTCGTTTGGATTGTTGCTACTACTTTTAGCTTTGTCCATACTCCTCTTTTAGTCAAGGCTCTTTATATAATTGATCGGGGATGAAAGTTGTTGGAGATCAATGGTTCGAGCCCTCCTTCTAGCGCCAAAAATGTTAACCAAAATTATGGTCAACACCCCAAAATTATTCCAAGTAGTGCGGTAAGTTCAGAGGGTGTGATTCCCTTAAGGATTGCTTTTGTATCCTCACTCATAAGTTTCTTGCGAATCAGACCTTCCGCTGACGCCGAGAGGTTTAGAGCTTGGGCTAAGTGACCTTCCAGCTTCGTTGAGATCGCTTGAAGTCTTCCATAAAGGCTTTTCTTTTGGTTAGATTAGGTTTTCCTGAATTGAGTTCTCAGAAGGTCGGATTCAATCTTATCGAAAGGTTAGGGAGACAACATTCCTTGAATTAGGGCAGGAAATCAATTACTTTGGTGAGAAGGTAGTAGCTTCCAACCTAGACGAAAGGTTTGATCACTTATATTGAGTATATTCCAACCTTGTCGAGAGGTTAAAACAGTTGAGTCAACAGTTTCGGAAGGTTTCAGTGAATGTTAATCCAAATAGGTTGTTGACCTTGTCTAAAGGTTTAGGTTGAAGGGTTTAAGACTTCGAAAGGTAGCAGTTATTGATTGTTCAAGAGTGTTGTCAACCTTGTCGACGCGAACCTTCCAATGAGGTTGAACCTGCAAATACGGGTTAACCCAACAAATATTTATACAAGCAGTAAAGTAATTAACAATGCCAAGTACTTCCCTTTTTATTCAGGAAAAAGCTTCACTTTATTAAATTTCCCCAAATCATACTCAATTAGGGTTTCAATTCTTTAATCAATAAGTTACAAAGTTAGAATGAGAGAAATTCGGTCTCGAAACAGGACCCCTTGGGTCTTATTTATAGATGCCGGTGGTCATGCTTCCGTCCCTGTACTTTCGGCTAGATCGAAGGGTTCACCTCTTATATACAATTGCTAACCTTTCGGTTTCAACGAAAGGTTTTCGTTTCACATGTCATCGTGGATCCTTGAATGCTACCGAAGGGTCTTTTCATTCATTTGTTTTTAGGAACCTTCTGCCCTTGTCGGAAGGTTTGTCATCTATATAATATGTGAACCCTTCGGAGGTGCCGGAAGGTTCCTGGCTATTATGAACCCTTCGACTTGGAAGGTCGCTTTTTTACTTGGATGTTGCCGAGAGCCGAGCTTTCTTTGTATGTTGTCGGAAGGTTGCTTTACGTTTTCTGTTAACTTATGAATGTTGCTTTCATCATAGACCCTCCGACACCGTAGAAAGGTATTCAGTAGGCGCTCCAACTGATTCGAAAGGCTTGCTATGCTTTCGAAAAGGTCGTCATAGAGTTGCATCTGCTTGCTTTGATTTCTTCATCTTCTTCAAAAGGAAAGAAGTCCCTGAACGGAACCTTTCGACTACTTCAAAAGGTTTGAAGCTGTTAGTCCTTGAAAAGAATGGTTTTGATGACAACAACCTTAGGACTTGTTATAAAATATAAATACTAACATTATAATTTAGATATATATGCAGGATATAAACAAGCAGGTACTGAGAATGAAGACTGTACAGTATAGAGACTCAAGATCGAAGACATCAAGATTCAAGACTCATGAGTATCAAGATATCAAAAGTTCAAGATTTCAATAGTACAAGACAAGTATCGAGTCTAGAATTATGTTAAAACTCCTAGAAAAGCACTGACATCTTAAAATCCATTTTATTCGTGGAATGGAATCCACTTCGAGCCTGTTAAAAGGATGGAACCCTAAGTAGGATGGAACCTACGAAAAATCTAGTGGAACATCGTTTTGTATCCACTAACTTTTATTCAAATGTTTTACAAAATTATATCTTGTTTTCAAAATGATTTCAAAATCTTCCTTTTTAAATCAAAAACATCTATCCTGGTTTTAAATACTTTTAGCCTCAAAATAATCTTTATTTTCAATATCAAAATTATCCTTGGTTTTAAACTATCTTTAATTATAATGTACTTAACTTTTAATATTTATATTTAAGATTTAAATATGAAATCATAGTAAAATTTTATATATACCAAAATATTATTCTCTATACTTATTTATATATTTTAACTATAGTATATTTATAAAGTTTAAAATAGTTTTAATATAAGATAGAAGTTATTTTCAAAAGAAAAACAAATTATCAAAAATACCTTAGGCATGTCGACAACCCCTAGGTACCCATGTCGACATGATGGCAGCTGATTCCAAAAGTTTGAATTTCAAAGTAAGTGTTTATTCATCATATCCTTTCCCGAATGGACATGGCTGTTATTCTACTTTAAATAGGGGATGTTTTAAACGAATTTATAGGGGTGGGCACGGTCGGTTAACCGATTCAATCGGTTAATTTTTTCGGTTAATCATAAAATTGTGGCGGTTCGGTTAACCGGTCTTTGGTTAATTATGGCATTGGTTAACCGACCGAACCGATCAAAATTAACCGCGGTTAACCGATTTATTTAATCGGTTAACCGATTAACATGAACGGTTAACCGTTTATGTTAAATGGTTATAAAACTGCAACATATATATAAACTAATAAATGCAGTTTCAAACTTCAATAATTCAGTTCATAGGTTAGTAATACTTAATACTTCTGTGCATGCATTAATACCCGATGCAATACATTACAAGCATCCTTAGTTTGTACATTACAAGATTACAATTCATACTTCATACTTCAGTCCTTAGTTCATACTTCAGTCCTTAGTTTATACGTTACAACTTACAAGCATCATTAAATATTTACAGTTACTACAATACATTAGTAATTCAGTCCAATTTCAACAAATAGATAATTTAGTAATTCAGTTCTTAGTCCATTCTCCAACTTCAGTCTCCATCTTTCTTCAACTTCGGTTTCCATTCTCCACATCTATCCAAACAATGGTAAACGGGATAATTTAGTAATTAACTGAAGCATGTGTAAGCATATATAACTATAAACTATAGGAGAATAAGAATTGAACTGAAGCATATAATTGAACAAATAGATAATGGCATAATGTAGTTTAATACACAGTTTGTAAACAAATAGATAATGTAGTTTAATACACATTCATATTAAACTAATATTACATGTATATGGCTATAAACATATAAGGTAAACAAATGGATAATGCAATATGGATTTTATATAAGTCTGTCCAAACAACAAATAAGTGAACCTGAAGTGTATATATGTAATAACGAAGTACAAACTAAACCATATATGTGTGCAACTCATATATGCAACTGATACTATATAGTTTAATAGTATAATAGATATATGAGCTACACAGTTGTAATCTAGTATCAACTATATAATTATATATGATATATGGACTGATTGAGTATTCAAACTGATATGGTATGAAACTGATATATTCACATAGTCACAACTGATATTTTATATCAATACTCATAAGCCAAACTACAAACAATCCACACTCACTCCACAGCAATTCAACAGCTCAATGTTTTAAAGTCTCAAGGACAAACAGCAAGAATGACAAACGACACGTTAGTATCTCAAGTTCAAAGCCATGTTTACTGCAGTAAAAATAGCAAGAATGAGAAAGAATGAGTTAAGTGATAATCAATTAGTTCGTAGCTGATATATGCATGAAGCATCATTAGATGCATAACTAATAGTCCAACTTATATATTTAATAGTTTAATAAATTAAAAAATTGAATTTGCTTTAAATATATACATGAAATCAACTTATATATGCATAAACTATGTTCATTATTCATGAACAGATATATGCGTGATCTATCAAAAATGAAGCAACATTATACATATGAACTGTATGTATAATACATATATATTACTGCATATTCTATTGTATTTAACTTAAGAATAACCTGATGATCTCTAAAACGAAAATAGTTTAAATATTTTAACTATTTTAAAGTGAAAAGTGACGTATTATGTGTTAATAAAAACAAATATTTAATAAATCATGAAAAGGATTTTTTTAATTGTTTGGGCAGTTAACACATTGAAAGCTCATGAAGCCATATATGAAAAGGATATTTGCTTATCTGTAAACCATATATCCATATGCTTGAACCAATATAATTTTACCCCAGTAATTCAATCCATAAGCTACTAACAACTTTTATTTGCTTTGTACACCAGCTATTAGCAAAAGTTAATTGTCTCCTATTTCTCATGTATTGTGAATGTTTGATTGCAATGAAGGAGGTTTAAGAGCGAAAAATTTTGATATATTTAATGAGTACTAAGTTTGAATCACAATTCCAAAAAAAGTACTTATGTTTTATAAAACAATATTCTAAACTAATACTATATTCATTGATATATATTCACAACCTTATTCACTTTAATTCACAACTGATGTAGTATATACATTGACACAACTGATATATATCAACTATATTCAGTTTCATTCACAACTAATATACATTCACAACTGAGTTATACATGTTTGCATATATATTAACAAATAACAGTTTATAACTATATGTTAAAAATCCACTATATTCAAAATATCGGTTAATATATGATTTACACATGACTAACACATCCACACACTAATTGGGTATATGATTACTATAATTATTGTAAATTCAGTATAAAGTTATTATAACTCTGTAATCATATTACTGTAAATTAGTTGTAAAAATATATTTACTTATATAGTAATTAGTATATGATTACTGAATTGCAAATAAAATAAATACAGAAAAGTATACATAGCATAACATACAACTGAAATCAGCGAGTAACAAACTAGAAGTAACAAGCCGATAGTAGAACGTAATACATTAGATGATCTTTCATTTAAATCTCAGATTCGATAAGTCAATTTAGAACTTAAGAATTAAATCTAAAAAACTAAAATCGAAATGTTTCATTACCATATTGACGCCATTAATTACTGCAACAACTCGATGATGGTGGTGGTCATCGCTAACATCGTGAAGCATAAAATCGGCATTTAGCAGACGAGATCAGCGTATATATTAGATCTACGTTTTGAGTTTTCTCGTTTATTCTATTTTATTTGGAAAGTGGAAAATGAGAATTGGATTAGATCTGGAAGAGGAAACTAGGACACGTTAATAGTCTGGTTTGGGTATGCAATGTTTGCAGATGGGCTGGTATTGGGCTGCCATTTCATTTAAAAAAACTTAACTTTTTTGGTCGGTTAACGGTTAACCGATTGAGCAAATTTCATCAACTCGGTTAAGTTGGTTAAGTCGGTTTGGTCGATGTCAGTTAACTCGGTTAAGTTGGTTAAGTCGGTTAAATGCCCACCCCTATGAATTTATATTCGTAATTTTCTGATTTCACTCCTCTTCTTCTTTCACATTTCTTTATATACATTTTTACTATTACTCTGCCGAAATCACCATTGAATCTAACTAGATCATTTTGGTTTGATTCTCTATCACTATCTCAACAAGATCCTAGTGCTATTCAGAGTTATAGGCTTCTTTGTAATAAATCGAGCGAGAAAAGGTGTGATTTTAGCCTGGAAAATCAATCAAGTGAGAGAAGGTGTGATTGTAGCCTAGGAAATCAATTGGGCGAACTTGTTGCCCGTAAAATCAAGTATCTCTACCCAGAGGATTGTGAATCTGGAGTGGTGTATCTCGTGGCCTTGAAATCGAGGGTGTAATTGTAGGAATTGATTTTGAAAGAAAATCCGTACTTGTGTTGCTGGACTGGATGTAGGGTAACTCCGAACTAGTATAAAATCCAGTGTGTTCTTTCCTTTACTGCTTTTACTTTATATTTGCATCTGTGTTTGAGTTTGTGATTATATCCATGTCTGAATATTGCATACATTTTGTGTTCAAATTAATATGAACTCAAAAAGAATTAGTAAACTCTTAAAACACTATTCATCCCCCCTCTAGTGTTTATTCTAGCCTTAAGATCCATAATCCACATTTCTCACATTTGGTATAAGAGCAAGGATTTCAAAGTTTAATAATCTGAATTTTGAAAATTTTCAAAATGGCTACCAACACTGGTACTGCTGTTACTACCAACACTAGTTCATTTGTAGAAGGTTAGTCTACTGTCAGACCACCACTTTTTAATGGCAGTAACTATGCATATTGGGCATGTAGGATGAAAATATATTTACAATCAGTAGGACTAGACACTTGGAATATCACACAGACTGAATATTTTGAACCCACAACTGATTTTGCACAAAGGACTGCTGAGCAAAAGACAGTCGCACAAAATAACTCTAAAGCTATGAATATTTTGTTTTGTTCACTTGATAGGAATGAATTTAATAGAGTGTCAGTTTGTAAGTCTGCATATGAAATCTGGAAAACTTTGCAAGTTACTCACGAAGGAACAAGCAAAGTTAAACAGACCAAAATTTCCATGCTCACAAACAAGTTTCAATTATTTAAAATGATTCCTAATGAGTCTATTTCAGATATGTATAGTATATTTCAGGATATTGTACATTCTCTCATATCTTTGGGAAAGGTATTTTCGGAAGAAGATCAAGTCAGAAAAATCTTAAATTATCTTACTCCAGAATGGGATCAAAAGACACTTGCGATCGAAGAGGAAAATGACATCAGTACCTTAAAGATAGAAGAACTAATTGGAAATCTAATGTCGTTTGAAGTCCAAATGATTAGGAGAAGAGAAAGCAAAGCATCTAAAAAGAAATCAATTGCATTCAATGCATTGACCGATGGATCAAACTCAAACAGCGATAATGATGAAGAGATAGCCTTTATGACCAAAAACTTTTGGAAATTCCTGAAATACAGAAAGATGAATAATCTCAAGAGAAACAACTATAAGAACTCTGGTAATCAGAATATAGTGCCAAACTATATCAAATGTTTCAACTGTGACGAACCAGGTCATATCAAAAGAGACTGTCCTCATCCAGATAAGCAAAATCTTCCTATAAACAATGAATCCGCAAAGAAACGAAAACGTGCATTTACCGCCACTCTAGATGACTCAGACTCATCCTCGAGCGATGATGATCAGAAGACAGATAATTCAAATATGTGTTTCACGGCAGTTCACGACTCCGATGAATTCAGAAAAACGGACTCAGAAAAAGGTACACGTTTACAATACATTGGTTGAAATTGCATGCTTAGGATTGAATGATTGATTGATTTTGAATTGGTGTGTCGTTTGAATTTTAAATTTTTATTATTATTTTATTATATTTATTATTATATTTATTATATTTATTTAAAAAAAATAGTATCATAATATTTTATGCAATATACTATAATTTCAAATATATATAGTCATTAAAAATAATAAATATATATATTAAAATACTTAAAAGAAATAAATCATGAAATTCAGAGACACCTGTCGACATGGTCCCCCCCATGTTGTCGACAAGGGTACAGAAATTTGAAATTCAAATGTTTGAATATCCCTCCATCTTTTCACTTCATTCAAGACTCTGAAAAGTCATCTTTTGACCAGAGAACCTGTCCTTTGAGAATCTATTTATTTACTATCTCATATCACAACTTTTCACTTTCATTTTCAAATTCAAACTCTTATTTAAAAAATTTCAAGCTCTCTACTCACTACTCTAATGTCTTCTTTAAGCAACCCCTCCACAATGAGACTTTCCAGAAACATGAAAGAGCAACTCTTCAATGATCCGGAGGCTATAAAAGCATATATCAACTATGCTAACTATGGAAAAGTCCATCCCGGAAAGTTTGCTATATTTCAAGATTTCTCTTCTTATGAAATCGATTCTCTTTTTGCAAACAACCAAATTTTTAGTCTTGTTGATGCTTCACAAAATGATTTTGTTTGCTATCCAAATCTTGTTAAAATTTTCTATGCAAATCTCAACCGTGGATTTTAAATGGAAATGATGATGAAATTTGGAGTAGTGTCAAAGGCACTAGAATCATTTTAAATTGTGATATTTTGGGTACCATTCTCAATTGCAAAAGCATGGGAATGGATCTTTCTAGTTTTAAAATCGATGAAAATGATCGTGAGACATTTCATCACATTTTTGAAGGAGATGAAAACTTTGAATTCAAAAATCGAAATTTTCGACCAAAAGCAAGAATTGTTAATCTTCTTTTACAACATACTTTGACCTCAAGATCAGGAAGTTTTAACAATCCAACTTCAAAAGTTTGCAAAGCACTTTTTGCTATTTTTGGAAATTATGATATTAATTGGGCACAATTTATTTTGGATGAACTTCGTCCCAAAAATCTTGAAATGGGTGAAAATACTTTATATCATGGAATCTATCTCACTCGGATTTTTAATTATTTTGGAGTAGATTTCAAAGGAGAAGAATTTGTTTCAAGAAAAGTTTTTAATCACTCAAACATTTCTCTTATGAAAATTCCATATGTTTTCAACCATATGTGACTCTTGCCGAAAAGGAAGAGCGTTTGGCTCATGAAGAGATGGAAGAGAAGGAGGAAGAAGAAGAAGAAGAAGAAGGGGATGAAATGGAAATAGAAGAAGAAGAAGAAGGTGAAACATCCTTGGAAAGTATTGGTTATCCCTCTAATCCAACCAAAAAAACCTTACTCAAAAATCAAAAGACTATTGTTGAAAATCAACGGATTCTTAAACGGTCCGTTAGTAAGAAATTGGATAAAATGTCATCCAAGATGAACAAGTTTTTCTTCAAAGTTAGCAATAAACTTGGATTATCTTCATCTTCGCCATCATCTAACTAGCTCTACCTTTTCATATCATGTTGTATTGTTTTAGTATGATTTGATTTGAATGTTCGTGTAGTTCTTAATGTTTAATCGTTGTATCATTCTATTATGAAATGAAATTGAATTACTTTTCTGTTATCTAGCTTATCTTATCTCCAGAATAAATGTTTGTATATTATATAAATATATACATATACACAATTATTCACAAAATCAAAATGAGTTATCAAAATGAACTGACCCCTGTCGACAACCCCCCACACACCATGTCGACAAGTACTGGTCAGAAATGACTTCTCATTTGAAATTTGAAATTTGAATAACTACCTTGTGTCTATTCATTTCCAACGAATTCCTACATCTATAAATACACATTTCTTCCAGAATTCATCACTCAAAATCATTTCTTATCTACTCTATCTATATTTCTTCTCACAAATTCAAAAATGGCCAATCCAATTCATAATTTGACTGAGAATCTTGAAGAAACCCTTAATTCTTTCAAGAATATTCTTTCTTTCATTCTCCGTAATCAGCGAGACTTAGAGTTAAGTCAAATGCAGATGATCAAGGAACTAGAAAAGCATTTCGATGCGTTTCGATGGATGATTTCCTCCCTGCACAAAGATGATAATGAAGCACATCCTTCAGTCTCTCTCACCAATAACAATGAAAATTGGGATGCCATTAAAGCAGATCCAATATTTGGAGAAGAAGGATGGGTGGAAGTTCCTCGTAATGTTTGATTTTATTTGATTGTTTTATTTGATTTGAATTGATTGCTTGGATTGATTTGACTTGATTTGATTTGATTTGGTATGGATTGATAATTGGTGTGCAAAACATAATATGTATAAATATACATTGATATTTATATGATCTTTGATTAGTTATCATGTCTAGCAGTATAATTATATCTTAATTTATCTATTATATACTCCATTGTATATTTTAATGCAGGTACTTTAGTAAAAGAATAAGGGGGAGTTATATAGTTTGGAGTTAGTTTGTTTTTGTTGATGACAAAGGGGGAGAAGTATAAAATAGGATAGTTAGGCATAGATTAAGGGGGAGTTATTAGTTTTAGGTGGAGTTATTAGGATAGAAGTAATATTTTATAAACAAAGGTTGTCATCATCAAAAATGGGGAGATTGTTAGTCCTTGAAAAGAATGGTTTTGATGACAACAACCTTAGGACTTGTTATAAAATATAAATACTAACATTATAGTTTAGATATATATGTATATGCAGGATATAAACATGCAGGTACTGAGAATGAAGACTGTACAGTATAGAGACTCAAGATCGAAGACATCAAGATTCAAGACTCATGAGTATCAAGATATCAAGAGTTCAAGATTTCAATAGTACAAGACAAGTATCGAGTCTAGAATTATGTTAAAACTCCTAGAAAAGCACTGACATCTTAAAATCCATTTTATTCATGGAATAGAATCCACTTCGAGCCTGTTAAAGGGATGGAACCCTAAGTAGGATGGAACCCTAAGTAGGATGAAACCTACGAAAAATCTAGCGGAACATCATTTTGTATCCACTAACTTTTATTCAAATGTTTTACAAAATTATATCTTGTTTTCAAAATGATTTCAAAATCTTCCTTTTTAAATCAAAAAAATCTATCCTGGTTTTAAATACTTTTAGCCTCAAAATAATGTTTATTTTCAATATCAAAATTAGCCTTGGTTTTAAACTATCTTTAATTATAATGTACTTAACTTTTAATATTTATATTTAAGATTTAAATATGAAATCATAGTAAAATTTCATATATACCAAAATATTATTCTCTATACTTATTTATATATTTTAACTATAGTATATTTATAAAGTTTAAAATAGTTTTAATATAAGATAGAAGTTATTTTCAAAAGAAAAACAAATTATCAAAAATACCTTAGGCATGTCGACAACCCCTAGGTACCCATGTCGACATGATGGCAGTTGATTCCAAAAGTTTGAATTTCAAAGGAAGTGTTTATTCGTCATATCCTTTCCCGAATGGACATGGCTGTTGTTCTACTATAAATAGGGGATGTTTTAAACGAATTTATAGGGGTAGGCACGGTCGGTTAACTGATTCAATCGGTTAATTTTTTTCGGTTAATCACAAAATTGTGGCGGTTCGGTTAACCGGTCTTCGGTTAATTATGGCATTGGTTAACCAACCGAACCGATCAAAATTAACCGCGGTTAACCGATTTATTTAATCGGTTAACCGATTAACATGAACGGTTAACCGTTTATGTTAAATGGTTATAAAACTGCAACATATATATAAACTAATAAATGTAGTTTCAAACTTCAATAATTCAGTTCATACGTTAGTAATACTTAATACTTATGTGCATGCATTAATACCTGATGCAATACATTACAAGCATCATCAGTTCGTACATTACAAGATTACAATTCATACTTCATACTTCAGTCCTTAGTTCATACTTCAGTGCTTAGTTTATACGTTACAACTTACAAGCATCATTAAATATTTAAAATTACTACATTACATTAGTAATTCAGTCCAATTTCAACAAATAGATAATTTAGTAATTCAGTTCTTAGTCCATTCTCCATCTTCAGTCTCCATCTTTCTTCAACTTTGGTTTCCATTCTCCACATCTATCCAAACAATGGTAAACGGGATAATTTAGTAATTAACTGAAGCATGTGTAAGCATATATAACTATAAACTATAGGAGAATAAGAATTGAACTGAAGCATATAATTGAACAAATAGATAATGGCATAATGTAGTTTAATACACAGTTTGTTAACAAATAGATAATGTAGTTTAATACACATTCATATTAAACTGATATTACATGTATATGGCCATAAACATATAAGGTAAACAAATGGATAATGCAATATGGATTTTATATAAGTCTGTCCAAACAACAAATAAGTGAACCTGTAGTGTATATATGTAATAACGAAGTACAAACTTAAACATATATGTGTGCAACTGATATATGCAACTGATACTATATAGTTTAATAGTATAACAGATATATGAGCTACACAGTTGTAATCTAGTATCAACTATATAATTATATATGATATATGGACTGATTGAGTATTCAAACTGATATGGTATGAAACTGATATATTCACATAGTCACAACTGATATTATATATCAATACTCATAAGCCAAACTACAAACAATCCACACTCACTCCACAGCAATTCAACAGCTCAATGTTTTAAAGTCTCAATGACAAACAACAAGAATGACAAACGACATGTTAGTAGCTCAAGTTCAAAGCCATGTTTACTGCAGTAAAAATAGCAAGATTGAGAAAGAAAGAGTTAAGTGATAATCACTTAGTTCGTAGCTGATATATGCATGAAGCATCATTAGATGCATAACTAATAGTCCAACTTATATATTTAATAGTTTAATAAATTAAAAAAATGAATTTGCTTTAAATATATACATGAAATCAACTTATATATGCATAAACTATGTTCATTATTCATGAACAGATATATGCGCGATCTATCAAAAATGAAGCAACATTATACATATGAACTGTATGTATAATACATATATATTACTGCATATTCTATTGTATTTAACTTAAGAATTACCTGATGATCTCTAAAACGAAAATAGTTTAAATATTTTAACTATTTTAAAGTGAAAAGTGACGTATTATGTGTTAATAAAAACAAATATTTAATAAATCATGAAAAGGATTTTTTTTTAATTGTTTGGGCAGTTAACACATTAAAAGCTCATGAAGCCATATATGAAAAGGATATTTGCTTATCTGTAAACCATATTTCCATATGCTTGAACCAATATAATTTTACCCCAGTAATTCAATCCATATGCTACTAACAACTTTTATTTGCTTTGTACACCAGCTATTAGCAAAAGTTAATTGTCTCCTATTTCTCATGTATTGTGAATGTTTGATTGCAATGAAGGAGGTTCAAGAGCGTAAAATTTTGATATATTTAATGAGTACTAAGTTTGAATCACAATTCCAAAAAAAGTACTTATGTTTTATAAAACAATATTCTAAACTAAAACTATATTCACTGATATACATTCACAACCTTATTCACTTTAATTCACAACTGATATAGTATATACATTGACACAACTGATATATATCAACTATATTCAGTTTCATTCACAACTAATATACATTCACAACTGAGTTATACATGTTTGCATATATATTAACAAATAACAGTTTATAACTATATGTTAAAAATCCACTATGTTCAAAATATCGGTTAATATATGATTTACACATGACTAACACATCCACACACTAATTGGGTATATGATTACTATAATTACTGTAAATTCAGTATAAAGTTATTATAACTCTGTAATCATATTACTGTAAATTAGTTGTAAAAATATATTTACTTATATAGTAATTAGTATATGATTACTGAATTGCAAATACAATAAATACAGAAAAGTATACATAGCATAGCATACAACTGAAATCGGCGAGCAACAAACTAGAAGTAACAGGCCGATAGTAGAACGTAATTCATTAGATGATCTTTCATTTAAATCTCAGATTCGATAAGTCAATTTAGAACTTAAGAATTAAATCTAAAAAACTAAAATCGAAATGTTTCATTACCATATTGATGCCATTAATTATTGCAACAACTCGATGATGGTGGTGGTCGTCGCTAACATCGTGAAGCATAATATCGGCATTTAGCAGACGAGATCAGCGAATATATTAGATCTACGTTTTGAGTTTTCTCGTTTATTCTATTTTATCTGGAAAGTGGAAAATGAGAATTGGATTAGATCTGGAAGAGGAAACTAGGGCACGTTAATAGTCTGGTTTGGGTATGCAATGTTTGCAGATGGGCAGGTATTGGGCTGCCATTTCATTTAAAAAAAAATTAAATTTTTTGGTCGGTTAACGGTTAACCGATTGAGCAAATTTCATTAACCGTTAACTGAACCGAAAATGTTTGGTTATGGTTGGTCGGTTAACCGAATTTATCGGTTAAGTTGGTTCGGTCGATGTCAGTTAACTCGGTTAAGTCGGTTAAATGCCCACCCCTACGAATTTATATTCATAATTTTCTGATTTCACTCCTCTTCTTCTTTCACATTTCTTTATATACATTTTTACTATTACTCTACCGAAATCACCATTGAATCTAACTAGATCATCTTTGGTTTGATTCTCTATCACTATCCCAACAAGATCCCAGTGCTATTTAGAGTTATAGGCTTCTTTGTAATCAATCGAGCGAGAAAAGGTGTGATTTTAGCCTGGAAAATCAATCAAGTGAGAGAAGGTGTGATTGTAGCCTAGGAAATCAATTAGGTGAACTTGTTGCCCGTAAAATCAAGTATCTCTACCCAGAGGATTGTGAATCTGGAGTGGTGTATCTCGTGGCCTTGAAATCGAGGGTGTAATTGTAAGAATTGATTTTGAAAGGAAATTTGTACTTGTGTTGCGGGACTGGATGTAGGGTAACTCCGAACCAGTATAAAATCCGGTGTGTTCTTTCCTTTACTGCTTTTACTTTATATTTGCATCTGTGTTTAATTCTGTGATTATATCTATGTCTGAATATTGCATGCATTTGTGTTCAAATTAATATAAACTCAAAAAGAATTAGTAAACTCTTAAAACACTATTCATCCCTCCTCTAGTGTTTATTCTAGCCTTAATATCCATAATCCACATTTCTCACATTTGGTATCAGAACAAGGATTTCAAACTTTAATAATCTGAATTTTGAAAATTTTCAAAATGGCTACCAACACTGGTACTGCTGTTACTACCAACACTAGTTCATTTGTAGAAGGTCAGTCTACTGTCAGACCACCACCTTTTAATGGCAGTAACTATGCATACTGGGCATGTAGGATGAAAATATATTTATAATTAGTAGGACTAGACACTTGGAATATCACATAGACTGAATATTTTGAACCCACAACTGATTTTGCACAGTGGACTACTGAGCAAAAGACAGTCGCACAAAATAACTCTAAAGCTATGAATATTCTGTTTTGTTCACTTGATAGGAATGAATTTAATAGAGTGTCAGTTTGTAAGTCTGCATATGAAATCTGGAAAACTTTGCAAGTTACTCACGAAGGAACAAGTAAAGTTAAACATACCAAAATTTCCATGCTCACAAATTAGTTTCAATTATTTAAAATGATTCCTAATGAGTCTATTTCAGATATGTATAGTATATTTTAGGATATTGTACATTCTCTCATATCTTTGGGAAAGGTATTTTCGGAAGAAGATTAAGTCAGAAAAATCTTAAATTCTCTTACTCCAGAATGGGATCAAAAGACACTTGCGATCGAAGAAGCAAATGACATTAGTACCTTAAAGATAGAAGAATTAATTGGAAATCTAATGTCATTTGAAGTCCAAATTATTGGGAGAAGAGAAAGCAAAGCATCTGGAAAGAAATCAATTGCATTCAATGCATTGACCGATGGATCAGACTCAAACAGCGATAATGATGAAGAGATAGCCTTTATGACCCAGAACTTTCGGAAATTCCTGAAATACAGAAAGATGAATAATCTCAAGAGAAACAACTATAAGAACTCTGGTAATCAGAATATAGTGCCAAACTATATCAAATGTTTCAACTGTGACGAACCAGGTCATATCAAAAGAGACTGTCTGCATCCAGATAAGCAAAATCTTCTTATAAAAAATGAATCCACAAAGAAACGAAAACGTGCATTTACCGCCACTCTAGATGACTCAGACTCATCCTGGAGCGATGATGATCAGAAGACAGATAATTCAAATATGTGTTTCACGGCAGTTCACGACTCTGATGAATTCAGAAAAACGGACTCAGAAAAAGGTACACGTTTACAATACATTGGTTGAAATTGCATGCTTAGGATTGAATGATTGATTGATTGATTTTGAATTGGTGTGTCGTTTGAATTTTAAATTTTTATTATTATTTTATTATATTTATTATTATTTTATTATTTTTATTTAAAAAAAATAGCATCATAATATTTTATGCAATATACTATAATTTCAAACAGATATAGTCATTAAAAATAATAAATATATATATTAAAATACTTAAAAGAAATAAATCATGAAAATTCAGAGACACCTGTCGACATGGTCCCCCCCACGTTGTCGATAAGGGTACAGAAATTTGAAATTCATATTTGAATTCAAATGTTTGAATATCCCTCCATCTTTTCACTTCATTCAAGACTCTGAAAAGTCATCTTTTGACCAGAGAACCTGTCATTTGAGAATCTATTTATTTACTATCTCATGTCACTACTTTTCCTTTCATTTTCAAATTCAAACTCTTATTTAAAAAATTTCTAGCTCTCTACTCTCTACTCTAATGGCTTCTTCAAGCAACCCCTCCACAATGAGACTTTCCAGAAACATGAAAGAGCAACTCTTCAATGATCCGGAGGCTATAAAAGAATATATCAACTATGCTAACTATGGAAAAGTCCATCCCGGAAAGTTTGCTATATTTCAAGATTTCTCTTCTTATGAAATCGATTCTCTTTTTGCAAACAACCAAATTTTTAGTCTTGTTGATGCTTCACAAAATGATTTTGTTTGTTATCCAAATCTTGTTAAAATTTTCTATGCAAATCTCAACCGTGGATTTTATAATGGAAATGATGATGAAATTTGGAGTAGTGTCAAAGGCACTAGAATCATTTTAAATTGTGATATTTTGGGTACCATTCTCAATTGCAAAAGCACGGGAATGGATCTTTCTAGTTTTAAAATCGATGAAAATGATCGTGAGACATTTCATCACATTTTTGAAGGAGATGAAAACTTTGAATTCAAAAATCGAAATTTTCGACCAAAAGCAAGAATTGTTAATCTTCTTTTACAACATACTTTGACCCCAAGATCGGGAAGTTTTAACAATCCAACTTCAAAAGTTTGCAAAGCACTTTTTGCTATTTTTGGAAATTATGATATTAATTGGGCACAATTTATTTTGGATGAACTTCGTCCCAAAAATCTTGAAATGGGTGAAAATACTTTATATCATGGAATCTATCTCACTCGGATTTTTAATTATTTTGGAGTAGATTTCAAAGGAGAAGAATTTGTTTCAAGAAAAGTTTTTAATCACTCAAACATTTCTCTTATGAAAATTCCATATGTTTTCAACCATATGAGACTCTTGCCGAAAAGGAAGAGCGTTTGGCTCATGAAGAGATGGAAGAGGAGGAGGAAGAAGAAGAAGAAGGAAATGAAATGGAAATAGAAGAAGAAGAAGAAGGTGAAACATCCTTGGAAAGTATTGGTTATCCCTCTAATCCAACCAAAAAAACCTTACTCAAAAATCAAAAGACTATTGTTGAAAATCAACGGATTCTTAAACGGTCCGTTAGTAAGAAATTGGATAAAATGTCATCCAAGATGAACAAGTTTTTCTCCAAAGTTAGCAATAAACTTGGATTATCTTCATCTTCGCCATCATCTAACTAGCTCTACCTTTTCATATCATGTTGTATTGTTTTAGTATGATTTGATTTGAATGTTCGTGTAGTTCTTAATGTTTAATCGTTGTATCATTCTATTATGAAATGAAATTGAATTACTTTTCTGTTATCTAGCTTATCTTATCTCCAGAATAAATGTTAGTATATTATATAAATATATACATATACACAATTATTCACAAAATCAAAATGAGTTATCAAAATGAACTGACCCATGTCGACAACCCCCCACACACCATGTCGACAAGTACTGGTCAGAAATGACTTCTCATTTGAAATTTGAAATTTGAATAACTACCTTGTGTCTATTCATTTCCAACGAATTCCTACATCTATAAATACACATTTCTTCCAGAATTCATCACTCAAAATCATTTCTTATCTACTCTATCTATATTTCTTCTCACAAATTCAAAAATGGCCAATCCAATTCATAATTTGACTGAGAATCTTGAAGAAACCCTTAACTCTTTCAAGAATATTCTTTCTTTCATTCTCCGTAATCAGCGAGACTTAGAGTTAAGTCAAATGCAGATGATCAAGGAACTAGAAAAGCATTTCGATGCGTTTCGATGGATGATTTCCTCCCTGCACAAAGATGATAATGAAGCACATCCTTCAGTCTCTCTCACCAATGACAATGAAAATTGGGATGCCATTAAAGCAGATCCAATATTTGGAGAAGAAGGATGGGTGGAAGTTCCTCTTAATGTTTGATTTTATTTGATTGTTTTATTTGATTTGAATTGATTGCTTGGATTGATTTGACTTGATTTGATTTGATTTGGTATGGATTCATAATTGGTGTGCAAAACATAATATGTATAAATATACATTGATATTTATATGATCTTTGATTAGTTATCATGTCTATCAGTATAATTATATCTTAATTTATATATTATATACTCCATTGTATATTTTAATGTAGGTACTTTAGTACAAGAATAAGGGGGAGTTATATAGTTTGGAGTTAGTTTGTTTTTGTTGATGACAAAGGGGGAGAAGTATAAAATAGGATAGTTAGGCATAGATTAAGGGGGAGTTATTAGTTTTAGGGGGAGTTATTAGGATAGAAGTAATATTTTATAAACAAAGGTTGTCATCATCAAAAAGGGGGAGATTGTTAGTCCTTGAAAAGAATGGTTTTGATGACAACAACCTTAGGACTTGTTATAAAATATAAATACTAACATTATAGTTTAGATATATATATATATGCAGGATATAAACATTCAAGTACCGAGAATGAAGACTGTACAGTATAGAGACTCAAGATCGAAGACATCAAGATTCAAGACTCATGAGTATCAAGATATCAAGAGTTCAAGATTTCAATAGTACAAGACAAGTACCGAGTCTAGAATTATGTTAAAACTCCTAGAAAAGCACTGACATCTTAAAATCCATTTTATTCATGGAATGGAATCCACTTCGAGCCTGTTAAAGGGATGGAACCCTAAGTAGGATGGAACCTACGAAAAATCTAGTGGAACATCGTTTTGTATCCATTAACTTTTATTCAAATGTTTTACAAAATTATATCTTGTTTTCAAAATGATTTCAAAATCTTCCTTTTTTAATCAAAAACATCTATCTTGGTTTTAAATACTTTTAGCCTCAAAATAATCTTTATTTTCAATATCAAAATTATCCTTGGTTTTAAACTATCTTTAATTATAATGTACTTAACTTTTAATATTTATATTTAAGATTTAAATATGAAATTATAGTAAAATTTTATATATACCAAAATATTAGTCTATATACTTATTTATGTATTTTAACTATAGTATATTTATAAAGTTTAAAATAGTTTTAATATAAGATAGAAGTTATTTTCAAAAGAAAAACAAATTATCAAAAATACCTTAGGCATGTCGACAACCCCTAAGGTACCCATGTCGACATGATGGCAGTTGATTCCAAAAGTTTGAATTTCAAAGGAAGTGTCTATTCATCATATCCTTTCCCGAATGGACATGGCTGTTGTTCTACTATAAATAGGGGATGTTTTAAACGAATTTATATTCATAATTTTTTGATTTCACTCCTCTTCTTCTTCCACATTTCTTTATATACATTTTTACTATTACTCTGCCGAAATCACCATTGAATCTAACTAGATCATCTCTGGTTTGATTCTCTATCACTATCTCAACAAGATCCCAGTGCTATTCAGAGTTATAGGCTTCTTTGTAATCAATCGAGCGAGAAAAGGTGTGATTGTAGCCTGGAAAATCAATCAAGTGAGAGAAGGTGTGATTGTAGCCTGGAAAATCAATCAAGTGAGAGAAGGTGTAAAATCCGAACCAGTTTTGTAAGAATTGATTTTGAAAGGAAATTTGTACTTGTTTTGCGGGACTGGATATAGGGTAACTCCGAACCAGTATAAAATCCGGTGTGTTCTTTCCTTCACTGCTTTTACTTTATATTTGCATCTGTGTTTGATTCTGTGAGTATATATGTGTCTGAATATTGCATACATTTGTGTTCAAATTAATATAAACTCAAAAAGAATTAGTAAACTCTTAAAACACTATTCACCCCCCTTAGTGTTTATTCTAGCCTTAAGATCCGTAATCCGCATTTCTCGCATAAGCTATTAAATCTTGATGGCTGCATCCTCTCGATTCCTTCGAAAGGTTTGGTTTGAGCTCCCTCTCCTATGTCTTTGTTGAAAGACCCCTCGTTCTAGTCGAAAGGTGAATTCTTGGAGCATTATCCTGCCTATGGACTTTGAAAAATAGCCTTGGACTTCGCCGGAAGCTCCTTGTCGGAAGGTATGATTATCCAGAACATCTTGGTGTTTTTTGATCTTTCCTTATGCTCTCATGATCCTTCTTTCATACCTTCGTTCTTCTGAATATTTTTTGGTTAACAATAAGGAAGTAAACTTCCTCTTACGAGATACAAAGTGGAGTAGTATTTTACCCTTGGGTTTATTGAAAGTATAATTTCCCTATTCATTTACATCCTTTTTGTGGAATTAGGACTTCTTTACTGCTTTACCGTTTCCTTTTTATAGACATGTTAGCCATGCTTCTCTACTTTCAAAAGTAATTAGTCAAAATCAAGGTTCATTTCTGCTTTAAATATAGTTCGTCCAACTTGAGTCTATATGTCCGTTCATATTTGAGTAATGGGGTCATCTTGCTTATGCTTTTGAGTTGTACTCTCCTTATTCAACTCATTCATTAAGGAAAAAATAGGCTTCTACCTTATGTGAAAGAGATTTATGCTACATTTTTCCAGATCATATTAGGCGGTTTCCCTTTTTCCTGCCAAGTTTGAAGGGCTAAGATTCTTAAATTCAACTCTTGTTCTTTAGTAACTTATGGGGTAAATCGATGATAAATTGAACGAACTAAGTTTGGATCTAAGGATCCTTGCTGGGAAATTGTCATGATGAATGTTCTTAAAAGAGAATTGTCCTCGAGTTCAATTCTCAATGAATGCACCAAAATGTTAAGCTAGAATTTGGTCCAAACCTATATGCTTAACCAACAAAGTTAGTGACATATGGGCAAGAGATTTGTCCATTAGGCAAGTATGATAGTCATTATGTTCAAGAATAGTCAAATATGCAAGTATGCAATTGTTAAAATATTAAGTCACAATGTCTCAATTTTGATTTGACCTAGTCAAGCATGAAAGTCCCCAAGTCTTAATTTTGATTTGGCCTAGTCGGCCATGAAAGTCCCAAAGTCAAGTTCTTTGCTTATGCTTGAGAAAAATGAAAATAAGGAAGAAGTATAATTTGGAATCCCCTTCTTAGTAGGGATACATACCTAGTTATTGAGAGTTTGAGCCCTTAGATTTTCAACACGTGGCACCCATAAGAAATAGATGGTCAAGATTTTGCTAACATGGCATGTTGTCGATTTGACATGTAGCATGGCTTCTTTTCAATTTCTTTATGATGATGTGGTATAATTGGACTAATCAGAGGCTACCACATAACCAACCAGAGCGTTGCTTTTGAACAATTCCCTTAACATGCAATAGTATTATTCTCAACTTGCGATGGCCTTGATGCCTTTAACATGAGATAGTTTCAACTCTTTGGATCTACGATAGCTTCTTTTTACTCCAATTATGTTTTAACTTCTATCAACTTGCGATATCTTGACTCATCAACTTGTGATGGCTTGATCTTGTGAACTTGCGATAGCTTATTTATATCACCTTGTTGTAGCTTGGACTTCATTGACTTGCAACAGCTTGATTCCATCCAATTGCAATGGTTTAACCTCGTCAACTTGCGATTGCTTATTATATCAACCTGTAATAGCTCATTTAGATCAACTTGCTATAGCTTCGGCTTTATCAACTTGCGATGGCTTCAATGAATCAACTTGTGATAGCTTAATAACTCAACTTGCAATAGCTTGATAACTCAACTTACGATAGCTTCATGACTCATCTTGCGTGGCCTTTCAACCTGTGATAGCTTAAAAACTCAACTTGTAATAGCTTAATAACTCAACTTGCAATGGCTTCAAAAATCAACTTACAATGGCTTTAAAACTTAACTTGCAATGGATTTATTCATTCAACTTTCAATGCTTAATAACTCAACTTGTGATAGCTTAACAACTCAACTTGAGATGGCTTCAACTGCCTTCAACATGTGATGGCCTCAACCTCAACATGTAATGGCTTCAACCTCAACATGTAATGGTCTGTCATCTTTTGATAGCTTCCATACTTTCAACTTGCGATAGCTTAATAACTCAACTTGCAATAGCTTAATAACTCAACCTCAATGGCTTTATAACTCAACTTGTGATGGCTTCATTCTTTCATCTTTCTATTTCTCAGTAACTAATCTTGAAATACTTAATAACATAACTTACAATGGCTTCAATCGCCTTTAACATGTAATGGCCTTAACCTCAACATGAGAGGTTCTTTCATATTTTGATAGCTTCCACACTTTCAACTTACGATGATTTATTCTTGTTAACCTACAATAGCTTAAAATTTTAAGTGTAACACTTTCCATTTCAAAATGAGATTTCTTCATCTGCCTCTTGTATATTTAATCAATAAGTGTAGATACCTTCTGTTTCATCAAGTTTTCTTCAGTGTGGCATTTTGTACTTATCCTATCATGACCTTTAATTATTGTTGTCAAATTCAAAGTTAGCGTAGTTGTAGAAAGTGGAGTCATAGATGGCTAAGCTATAGAAGGTGGAGTTATAAATGGTTGGCCCATACTAGAAAAATACTACGTTGATTGTACGTGAACATCTTCAAGATTCTTGTACATTTCATCAAACTCTAACATTTGATCGAAAGAGATTTGGAATGTTTAAGAACTCGGAGGAGATCATGGAATGTTTGGAGACTCGTCTTTATATGCAATAGCAGGAAGTGTCACACAACTCCAGTTGCATGTTGTAACACCCCTAATTTTAAATAACATTATTTAGGAGATTTAATTAGATAAATTAAATAGAATAATGTAAATATTAGAGTGATAAGGGATTAAGATTTGAAAAGTTATTAGAGGTCGTGCTTAACTAAATACAAATTTAAAAGAATGAGTTTATGGGAATGGTTTTATAACTTAACTAATAAGAGAGTAAGGCAAGGGCATTATGGGTAATAGCCGTCCACCATAACCCTTAACCCCTAAATCCTAATTCCATTTTCATTTCACAAGTTCATAATTCTAAAACATAATTCAAAGAGCTCATGCCATAACCTAGGGGAAAAAGAGGAGAAAAATCAATTAAAAGCTATGGAATCAAGCAAGGGGCATCTTCATATGTCGCTCTTGCCGTATGTTGTAATAGTTATATTTTCTATGAACGTGGTTCTCGAATTAGAGATTATGTAATGAATTTGAAATATTTGAAATGGAATGAGAAATTTGTTTAATGGTTTTAAAAAAATTGCATATCCATGTGTTTCTGTAATATCAAAGTACCTAACATTACTGCATTTGGTCGCCGAGGATTAATAATTACGGATGACTGCAGCATCCGTAGCCGTTAGTTTTGGGCCTCTAAGTGGGTGGTGTTACAAGTTGGTATCAGATATAACCCAAACCTCGTTCTTATTTTTTTATTCATTCGATTTTGTTTCAAAAAATAATTTTAAGTTTGAAATTTCTTTTAAGTTTTCATAAACCTATGTTCTTTAAAAACGAAAATGAGATGTGACTAGTTAGAACTTGATATGTTAGGTTATAAGTTTGCATGCAACTTGTATGTTTTTGATTTCGTAGATTTCGGGATCATTCTGGGTATGGATTGGTTAGGTAGATATGTGGCTAGGATAATTTTCCAAGATAGGGAATATCGTTGAGACACCCTTATAGTCATAACCGAATTATATTTTTAGTGGAGGATTCTGACCAAAGTGCTTGTACTCTGTTGAGTGCTATGGAAGTAGAAGAAGAGTTAAGTCAAGTTCGAGTAGCAAGAGAATTTTCAGATGTTTTTGAGCTGGTTATAGGATTACCACCGAAACGAGCTGTTAAGTTTCGGATAGATCTTGTGCCAAGAGCAGAACCTGTAAGTAGACCACCTAGAAGGATGACACCGACCGAGATGAAGGAATTGAAGGTGCATCTAATGGATCTAGAAGGGAGAAATTTTATTAGACCAAGCAGTTCGCCTTGGGGAGTGGCCACGGTGTTCGTGAAGAAACCAGATGGGTCGTTAGGATGTGTATCGACTATCGTAAGTTGAATGAGAAAACGATCAAGAATAAGTATCCTTTGCTGAGAATTGACGAATTATTTGATTAGTTCTGTAGAGCCAAAGTCTTTTCCCAATTGGATTTGGTGACAGGTTTCCATCAGTTAAGAGTGGCAAAGGACAGTATCCCATTGCCACGTTTCAGACTAGGTATGGTTCGTACGAGTGGTTAGTAATGTCATTCGGGTTAACGAATGCACTAGCTTTCTTCATGGATTTGATGAACCGAGTTTTCCGACAGTACTTGGATAGGTTCGTATGGTATTTATAGATGACATTTTAGTACATTCTAGAGACGAAAGAGACCATGAGGATCATCTAAGATTAGTGCTTGAGACGCTAAGGCAGCATCAGTTGAAAGCAAAGTTTTCCAAGTGTCATTTCTGGAAGAAAGAGGTTAAGTTTCTTGGTCACATGATTTTAGAGAAGGGTTTGTCAGTTGATCAAGATAAGATCGAAGCTATTAATAACTAGAAGAGATCGGAGATGGTGACCGAGATTAAAAGTTTTCTTGGACTTGCTGGCTATTACCGGAGATTCATTAAGGATTTCTTGCGGATAGCAGAACCTTTGACTAAGTTAACCAGGAAGGATGTGAAGTTTATTTGGTTTGACAAATGTGAGGAAGCATTCCTTAAGTTGAAGCATTTGTTGACCAACGTGCCTGTGTTAGTGGTTCCAGACGAAAACCAAGGGTTGGTGGTGTATACCGATGCATGTGGAACTGGACTAGGAGCTGTGTTGATGCAGAAGGGTAAAGTCATTGTCTACGCTTCATGACATCTTAGACCACATGAGGTGAGATATCCTACTCATGATTTGGAGTTGGCTACGGTAATCTTCACATTGAAGATATGGAGACATTATCTCTTAGTGGAGAGGTTTGAGCTATACATAGATCATAAGTCCTTAAGTTATTTATTCTCTCAAAAGTAGTTGAATATGAGACAGCAGAGGTGGCTGGAGTTTTTAGCAGCTTATGATTTTGGTATAGAGTATACGCTTAGGAAATGAAATAAAGTAGCAGATGCTCTTAGCAGAAAACATCAGAATATGGTGTTAGCTATGTTGGCAGAATGGAAAGATTTAGAAGTTTTGACTACTTGTAGTGTGCAGATAAGATCAACTGCTTGTTCTAGTCAGAGCACCCCCATGTTGTCCTGTTTAGAAGTTCGACCAGTGTAGATAAAAAGAATTTCTTCTAAGTAGAAAGAGGATCCATTATTAGCTGAGAGGATTAGAGGCTTGAGGTTGGGTCAGAGATCGATGATCTAAAGGATTTTAATCTTGACCGGAGAGGATGGTTGAGAAAGAAGGAACGGTTGTGTATCTGAATGTTGAGGACTTAAGGAAAGAAGTTTTTAGGGAGTGTCATCGATCTAAATTTACGATTCATCATGGAGGAACCATGATGTATCAGGATATGAAGAGGAGCTTCTACTGGGAAGGTATGAAGAAGGATGTTGGCTTATGGTTTAGGCAGTGTGCGAACTGTCAACAAGTGAAGGCCGAACATCATAAGCAAAGTGGATTTCTTCAACCTTTGGAGATTCCAGTTTGGAAATGGGATTCGATATCCATGGATTTTATAGACAGGTTGCCAAGGTCGAATAGAGGAAATGAAAGTATATGGGTCATAGAGGATAGGTTGACAAAGAGTGCCCATTTCATTCCAGTTAAGTCAACCAAGATGACACCTGTTTTAGCTAAGTTGTTTATGAAGAACATAGTTAGACTACATGGAATTCCTAGTAGTATAGTAAGTGACAGAGATGCTTTGTTTACTAGTGAATTCTGGAAGTTTACAGGATGTGTTAGGTACCAAGCTCAAGATGAGTCCTGTGTATCACCCTCAGACGGACGGGCAGACAGAGAGAGTCGATAAGGTACTAGAGGATTTGTTAAGAACTTGTGTATTGGACTTTGGTGGATCTTGGGAAGATCACTTACACTTAGTTGAGTTTTCTTATAATAACAGTTATCAGACTAGTATAGGAATGACGCCTTTTGAAGCTTTGTATGGAAGGCCATGCAAATCACCAGCATGTTGGTTGGAAACTCGAGACAGATTAGTCTTGGATCCATATCTGGTTAGAGAGGCGACCAAGAAGATTGAGTTAATCCAAGAAAGGATGAAGGAAGCTCAGTCTAAACAGAAGAGTTACACAGATAAGAGGCGTAAAGATCTAGAATTCTCAGTTAGAGATAGAGTCTTCATTAAGGTATCACTGATGAAGGGTGTGGTATGATTCAGAAAGTCAGGGAAACTGGCACCGAGATATGTTGGACCATTCCTTGTTATAGAGAGGACCGAAAAGCTTACGTACAGAGTAGTGTTGTCGAGCAGTATGGTAGGTGTCCATAATATATTTCATGTATCTCATCTTCGCAAGTATGTGCATGATCCAGGGACTACTATTCCTCCGACAAAATTGGAAGATCTGATAGTAGAACTGAATTTGACTTTTGTTAAACAACCAGTTCAAGTTGTAGCAAGAGATGAAAAGAGGTTAGGAAACAAGACAGTCAAGTTGGTGAAAGTTCAGTGAAGCAACAATGAGAAGGACTATACTTGGGAGACAGAAGACAAGATTAGAGATACTTATCCTGATCTGTTGTGAGGGTATGTTCTATATTTTCTTTATAAGGCTATTGCTAGTCAGGTAGGCTAGCATGGTAGTTAAGAGATGTTACAAATGATAGCTATGCTTAGTATTTAGTCCTTACCGAATTTTGAGGACGAAATTCTTTAAGGAGGGGAGCCTGTAACACCCCTAATTTTAAATAACATTATTCAGGAGATTTAATTAGATAAATTAAATAGAATAATGTAAAGATTAGAGTGATAAGGGGATTGAGATTTGAAAAGTTATTAGAGGCTGTGCTTAATTAAATACAAATTTAAAAGAATGAGTTTATGGAAATGGTTCTATAACCTAACTAATAAGAGAGTAAGGCAAGGGCATTATGGGGAATAACTGTCCACCATAACCCTTAACCCCTAAACCCATATTCCATTTTCATTTCACAAGTTCATAATTCTAAAAAATAATTCAAAGAGCTCAAGCCGCCATAACCTAGGGAAAAAAAGGAGAAAAATCAATTAAAAGCTAAGGAATCATGCAAGAGGGCATCCTCATATGTTGCTCTTAGTGTATGTTGTAATAGTTATATTTTCTTTGAACGTGGTTCTCGAATTTGGGATTATGTAATGAATTTAAAATATGTTTGAAAGGGAATGAGAAATTTGTTTAATGGTTTTTAAAAAAATTCATCTCCATGTGTTTCTGTTATATCAAAGTACCTAACATTACTGTATTTGGTCGCCGAGGATTAATAATTATGGATGACTGCAGCATCTGTAGCCGTTAGTTAGTTTTGAGCCTCGAAGAGGGGGGTGTTTACACATGTGTAGCATGAAATATTATTTGTTGTATTTCCATATTTTCTAGCGGTCCCCTCTAATACTCCGAAATATTATTACCAAACTCCTAAAATAAAAACTGTATAGTAGCAAATTTCTTATAAATAACTTATTTAAAATCAAAGAAAATATATTATCTCCACATAATCAGGCCACCATTCCTCCGTACCATGTACAGTTCCTATAACCAGATCGCATCCAGACCCTGTTTTATTGTGTAGCCTTGCTAAGTCAACCACTTTTTTATAAGCGCTTCATAAGCGTCAAACATTATCATCCATCACCTCTAGTTCTTTAGAACATACCTTCAAGACATTATTTATTGCTATTTTTTAATGGACTCCTTTTTTTTTTATTTCCATAGCTTCATATGCGTCAGCTGTGCATCGAAGAATATGCATTATTATTGTTATAGGCCATATTTTTAGACCTTTTCATTGTTTTTACAGCATCTTGATTTGAATATGGTAATCAACGAGGATAAGAAGAAGGAAGAAGTTTTGATTTTGGTGTGGAGGAGAAGGTAAATTGAGTGTAAATTATAAAGGGGAGGGGAAATTTTTATCGTTGGCATCTGAAGCTTTTGACGCTATGGATCAATTTCTCCACACCAAGTTAACTAACCATGTTAAGTAGTTGCCCCATTACCACGTCAAATATGTTTGACGTGGTAATAAGGCGAAAAAGCTATGGATGCAACCTTATACTTATCAATGCTCAAATGCTCTATGATTCATTAGCATTGCTATAGGTATGGAGCTCGTTATCAAAGAGGTGAAATATCTTATGCTGAGATGGAAGTTTCTTCCAATGATCCAAGGTAGAAGGCCTTATGTTCGAGATAAGATACTTTACTAGCCTTGTTTGAAAAAATCAAATGTGATTGCTTGTTAAGGCATGAATGCTTTGATGAATGTTGTGTTAGTGTAACTTATCTAAACTGATACGTGGTGAAGATGAACGGTAATTGTTTTGTAACAATTGAATTGGTGTTTGATGAGATTGCATTTCTGATGAAACCATGATGCTTGGATATTGCCTCTGACATAATCTCTATTGATGATCCTTTGTACAACTGTTATGTTGTAGCTTGATTTTTTGATATAGTATAAGTTAATGAGAGAGGATAATGATTGGGTTGGTTAATGGTTGTGAGATTGGCGTGGTTGATGATCAGATATTTATGATATGTCAAAAGAAAATTGATTTTTTTTCTCCAGTTGTTGCTTCTTGATCCAATGATAAAATTTGTTGAGAAAATATGAAGTTGATATACCCATGATTAGATGTAGATATGATAATGAAGATGGAACTTTTGATTTTTGTATCCAGTCATTTTATCTATGATGATGTTGAGTTTATATAGACTTCAATAGTGAAATATTTGAGAGAGAAATATTGGGAAGAGAAAATATATCTCTTGAAATTTTAATTGTTTGTTAAAATAAAAATTATGTATATGATTTTAAAAATCTTTATATGTGTCTATAATTTTTTTTATTGTTAAAAAAATTCTTATTTATGCAGCTAAAGAAAAATCAATTTCAAATAGGGAAAAAATTTCGTATATTTAAAAAAAATTATTTTTGTTGTACTTAAACTTTGCATCACTTTGCTCGATATCTGCATCACGCTCAACAAATGTTATTATTGTAAATATACATTTATTATCGTCAAGTAAAAAATCATTGGTTTTCATGCTTCACAAAATCCTCCATGCTTTTTTACTTATTCGCACACTTGCTACCTTCTCAAACATAGACTCATCTAAACTTTGATGGATGAGAGTAACGGCTTTTTGGTTCTTCTTCTTTAATTCCTTTACCCCTTTAAGTGTGGGATAAAACTATGAATGTATGGGATCCTTACATCAAATTTTAAAGACATCTAATGTATTTTGTGTTCTGGGATACTCATTCATGCATAGGCACCACTAATCATAATAATCCTTCTCAAGCATGGGACTTCAAAATGTAATTCAAGTAGCCATTCTTCCTTGATTATTTAGCAAGCTTTAATACCAATAGTTACAATTTTAAGAATAAGAGAAAGGTGAATCTAGTAGCAAGTGGGAAATAAGATATATTAATTTTACAAAGAAGGAACAACAATTTTATTAATTTGATTACAATTTTTCCTTGCTTTCAAAATGAGAGTACGCATCCCAGTATAATGTATTTTATCACCTATAAGGATTGTGAAGATGTATTCAGTCTTAAGGCTTATAGTCACTCTATAGTATTATTTCTAATTCTCATAGAGGTTTTCTTTGATAATCCTTTACATAAATATAAATAAATATAATTCTAGATATTTATTACCATGATAACATATTCTTTATATTTCTTTATCATACAACCTTTAAGCCACCTCAAATTTATCAAGTAATTGTAGTCATAATTAATCAAACCTAAAATAAATATATCCAAAATCAAGTTAAGATTTCACAAGAGACTAATTTAAGGCCCACAAGTGTAGATGCAAGAAAAATCCGACTATTTCCTTTTTAAAATAAAGTAGGATTTTCAAGTTTAAGAGGAGCATATTATTTGAAAAAACTAGGGAACGTGGGCTAGGATGGTATGGACATGCATAGCAAAAAAACATAATGCACTAATAGGAAAAGGAGATAATATTTATCTAAGGAAAAAGATTAAAATGAGGATCTAAATTGACATAGGACGAGTGTATTAAAACTAATCCTAGAAAGTTAGATTTAACTAATAATATGATTCAAGATAGAAAACTATAGAAATTAAGAATTCATGTGGTCAACCCTATCATTTGGGAAGAAGATAAAGATGATTATGTTGTTGTTATTTGATATTATATGATTGTTTGTTCAAAATTCCAAAGTTAAGAAAGGGTAATCATTGAATACAAGTAAATTATCAACAAAACCCTAATTGTCGTCAGACCTCCACCTTCACATTCATTTGAATCTACCTTCGATGTGGATATTTTTTCCAAGGAATCCTCCATATTCCTCTAATGATGATGGTTTACTACTATGTATTCGAGGCATATGTAGAAAGAACAAAATGAAATTAAAGAGAATTGTGCATGAAGCAATGAGAATGGTAACAAAGTTTATAAAGGAACTGCATTTAACATCGGAAGCAATCGAGAATTTCTTAATTTGACGTCGATCAGAAGCTCCTCTATAACAATAACTGTATCTAACCCTAACCCTAACCCAACGGAACTAAAAAAAACCCCAAAGCAGGAGTGATATCATGGCTGAACAAGAGGTGTCTACTTTCTCTTTGATTTTGTACTACCTTCTCATGAAGAATAACATTAAATGTTCCAAAATGTCAAAAAATAGTACAAATTGCCAGAGGTAATTATAAAAATTCAATAGTCTTACATGTTATGGGTCCTAAACCTTACTGTCACACTGTAAGGGTGTGGAAGCCTAATGGTGAATTTCAATTATTTTTTCAAGACAACGACTTTTATATCATGATGTTTGATAAATAAGAAAATTGTGATAATGCGTTAGCTAATGGCCCGTATTTTTATGATAAGAGGCTAGTGACGATAAAGAAATGGCTCCTGGGCATGAAACGGTCAATGGAGTTATTACAAATAATTCCCATATGAGTTCTCTTTATATATATCGATATTGACTTCTAGACCGAAGGGGTTACTAGGAGAATTGCTTCTTGAATTTGTTCCTCAATAAAGATGGATCAAGGTAAGAAATGTATGATTTGTATAACTTATGCATGGGTCTTAGTAGAAATAAATGCAATTTTTTCATTTCCAAAACAAGTACTAATCATTGAAGCAGACAACAATTTAATTTGGTAAGATGTCAATGTGAATGACAACTAAACAAATGTAAAAGTCATGATTGTTTTGGCCACGCAGAAAAACATTGCATTGTGACAAAAACCTGTGTACCAAAACACAAAAAATATGATGCAAATGAACAAAAGATAATGCAAGTTAATGACAACAATGAACTATGCAATGACACAGTGGAATAATTCATATAACACATGTTAACTCAAAATAATGACACTCTTTTGAATGAACAAAATAGTTCATAGTCTGGTCCAATACAAAATACAAATCACCAATCCAACAAAACTAACCCAACGAACTCATTTGAATCACAAAATCTTAATCATAATAGTAACAATAATAATGTGGAGGTAAATCTAATAAGTGTTCTTGCATCAAAAATCGACACAACACCCTAACACACAAAAAGAATTAAATAGATATAAAAAATGAAGAAGTTAAATAGAAAGAAGAAAAATACGATCGTTTTATAGTGATTCAACAAAATCTCCAACCTATGTCCGCTTAGTTATCTTTATTGATTGATTCTCTTTGGATTTACAATCAATTTCTAATTACAATAAGATATCTCGATTTTGCCTCAACGGGTTAATGAAGGAAAAAGAATATCCAAAAAGTTCTTTCTTAGTTGAAGATAGGCTAAAATTTGCAAATGAGATCCAGTCCAAATTTCGCCATTCTATGTTTAAACGAGTTAATTTCTCTAGATTCGAAGTTCCAACACAAAGAATAGGTCATCGTGCACATTTCCTAAGGTAACCAATCATGTCGGTGTCGAGATGATCATGTCGGTACCGACATGATATTATGCGTCAAAATTTCTCCTTTTCTTCATAGTTCATGTCCCAAGCCTACTAAGCAAACCAACTCAAGATCCAAAATCATGTTAGTACTGCCATGATTTTGTCAGTACTGACATGATTTTGTCAGCACCGACCTATTTTTGTTATCCAAAGCTTAGTCAAAATTGGTGTACTCCTTCATTTATCATTCTTGACAGTTCGCAAAAGTAAAATAGATCAGTGTCGACCTATTTGGAAAGGCCGATACATAGCTATTCAAACAAGTCGGTGCCAACATGTTCTGCATTTCCAATACTTATCCTAAATCTCTGGTTTCTTCAATCTTGACATCTTCTATGCTTCTTGACTCATTCCTTCATCATTTTGTAGTTTAGTTTCTCTGATATTAGTCAATTCCAAGATTGTGGTAAATTTGTTGGAAACACTTGCCCCCAAAGCATGGGTTTGTGGAAACAAAGCGTGCTTTGCTCAAGAACACATAGAGACTGGCAAATTATCATGGGTTGCACTCTCTGGCTATCTACTAGTTCTGTAATGGTGAATCATCCGGTCCTTTCAGATTCACCTACAAATCAAAGGTCATTCTTGACCCTCATGGATAAGGACACAAGTCCATGCTTATATATTGACCCTAAACCATAGTTATCCCACATTATCTTGGGGTTTAACATATTATAAATCAATATCATCCCGCATTCTCTTAGGATACGATTATCTTATGTAAATAATATATCATGCTATCACGTACTATAAATCATAGTGCTGCATTGACCCTGATTGGAACATTACTTATGAATTGTCTAGTATCGCCTAATATCCCATCATAAGTAAGTCAAATCAAATCGAGGCAATGGAATTTATCAATCAATCAGTAATTACTATTAAATCATTTCAAATTAGAAGGTGTTCGGACCTCGAAGTTAAGTTTTGACCTCTCCAGATTGTATAATCATAAATCTAGATTGAGCCTATCCCCTCGCTTTCCGAAAAGTGGACCCAATATCTGTGCAGTTAATGCCCCGCTATTACCCCGCTATAACCCCGCTATATCTCATAGCGGGTTTCTGCCGCTACGATTTTCCCATATAGCCCCACAATATAGCCTTTCCGCTTTAATCCCCTCTATTTCCGCTATATCCCGTTATTTCCGCTATATTCCGCTATTCCCGCTATATCTTCTTTAATAAAATGAATTGAAAAATTCAATTTATACATTATAAAAATTATGAAACTAATTTATTTGATTTAATTTTTAATATATTTTTAGAAATGAAAATACTCTAATATTCTACTAAATTCAATTATGTTATATAACAGTTTTACATTTATTTAAAGTATATTCGCACATGTTTTTATTTAAAAATTATTTATGTATTTGTTATAATTCAATTGAATGATAATTTTTCATTTAATTACCATTTATATATTCGTAAAAACATTAAATACGAGTTTTATATGCTATTTTAAAGTCATCCGCTATATCCCGCTATATCCTCGCTGTATCCCCGCTATGACTTTTTGCACCTTTACCGCTTTGAATCTACCGAGCGCTTTAACTGCACAGCCCAATATCCAAAGTGAGTCCATTTTCTTACTATCCAGTTAAGGGACTTGGTATACCATACAAGTACATCTACTTACTTTTTGACGAGGGGACTTATATTTATTGTTTTGCCACTCAGTCTCTCCGAGTAGTAGGAATCACAATCTATGAGTTCGTCTTATTAAATGTTAGGGATGCTTAAGTTCTGTTAGCATCTTGTAACAATATCAAAATCGGATTTCATTCAATATCTATCATCAAGTTATTTAAATATTATTCAAATTAAAATGCATTAAGCAAAATTCGAATCATCTAATCCGATCAAGGATTATTGTCGAATATCAACTCAGAGCATGCTCATGGGACAGTTTGGAATCCTGTTCATGTGTAAGTAGCATGGTAGTAATCCTTTATAGTTAATTTAAAGCAAAAGTAAAGTGCAGAAAATAAACAAAACTCTGATCTCTTTCGATCATGGGATAATCATGCCCTGTCCAAATCCTATGACGTGACTGGATACATCTGCCAAACCTAGTGATTGCACATGCTGCACAAGTGCAGTTTACACCACAATTACCTAATTTCCTATGTATTGTTACAACCAGTTACTTTGAGTGTGTTCTTTGATCAAATCTGGAAGATATCTGCATTCATTGAATTCGTGCCTATCCTACTCATGAAATAGGAAATACCTTCCATATTTCTTTTCCATCCTATAGGCTCGGTCTTAGTGGGTATTTTATAACAAACCTGCCCTCTAGTATTAAGATAGATCCTCTCCGGTGTAACACCTAGGATATTTAATCAGTTAAATAAAATAAAATAATGTGTTGACTAGGGGATTGAGATTTGATTTTTAACTAAGGGTAGCCGTGCCATTTAACAATGAACTAAAGAAGGGTTTAAATTGAAATAGAGGAGGGGTAAAATAGGAAAGACGCCATTCCTATATCCTCCAAACCTTGGCTGTGTAAAATTTTACACGTTCATTTCATTTTCAAAATTTTAAATTAAGGGGTAGGTCACCATTAACAAGGAAGAGAAGAAGAAAAGCTAGAAGAAGCTAATTCAAATCAAATCTATTCACATCTCAATCTCTATAATCTCCAAAGTTAAGGTGCATAATGTTTACATCTCAATTTTGATTGTATTTTCGGTTTTAATATGAATTCCGAATATTTTGCAATGATTTGCCATGTTTTTGAATGATGGAATGAATATATATATATATATACTTGTTGATGAATTATGGTTATTCATATTGAATTTATGATATGTTTTAAGATGAAAACCCTATAAAATGACATCCAAATTCCTTGCGCATTTTTATGCAGGTCATAAATATTATTTTGGAGATGGTTTTCAATTTTCAGATTTTTTTTGAATTTTCGTGGAATTAATATGAATTTTCTAGTAAAGGAAATGGTATTTGGGTTATAACTTAATTATAGGTAAACAATTAATTGTCTGGGTCTGAATTTTTTTTGGGCAAAGCCAGCCAGCTTTATAGTCGGCCGTGCCACTGTATATAAATAAGAAAAAAGTGTTCTGCACATGCACAGAACAACTGATGAAACACCCCCACATCCCATAATATACCCAAAAGGACACATTAAAAGGGCGTGGTGCGTTGTATGTATAAATAAAACTAACAAATACTAAGATTCACAAGACAAAAATAGGTAAAAACAGCAGAAACTAAAATAATAACTTATTTATAATAAAACTTTCATAATTGCTTCATAAATAAGTAAAATACCAAATACAACATCCATATCTCAAAACCCATCATGTCTTATGAAATAAAAATTCATAGTCTGAAAATCAGAGTACATAATATCCCTCATAATAAGCCAGTCCACAAAAAGAACTAAAACTGAAATAAAAGAAATACATGATAGAAAACTCCTCCAAGAAAATCTCCAAGCAACCGCACAAATACTGTCCTCTTCTTTGATTGCCTATGGGGGAGGGGGAAAAGGGAGAAAATAGAGGATGGGTCAGACTAAAAGTCTGGTGAATGATAGTAATTACTAGATTCTTTAAGCAAAGTAAAAGTAATAGACTCTACAACAGTTCTAGTATATATAGAGGAAACAAAGGAAATAGGAAAGAGATACACTGGAAATAAATACGATTAATTATAAGATAGGTGTACTTTGATTTTTTGCACTTGTCCTTGATTGCTACTTTGATTAGGCCAAATCCCTAATCTTGTAGTTAGGCTATAACTCTAATTCTACCCTTTTGATCGGCCTGCTACTCTATAGGACCTTTCTACGGACTAGATGCTATATAAATCCCTACACAGAATGCTAATGGTAACTATGAAAGATACACAAAGCACTCACTATGGACTAGACAACATATACAGCTCTCTATACAAAAGGCATTTATTTACTGTGGACTAGATGCTATATAACTCCCTACACAGAATATTACTGTGGACTAGACGACATATATAGCTCCCTACACAGAAGGCATTAATTTACTATGGACTAGATGCTACATAACTCCCTACACAGAAGGTTACTGTGGACTAGACAACATATATAGCTCCCTACACAGAAGGCATTAATTTACTGTGGACTAGATACTATATAACTCCCTATACAGAAGGTTACTGTGGACTAGATGACATATATAGCTCACTACACAGTATTCTGCTCTTCATCCAAACAATATTTAATAGCGCCCCTCGTCCAAATCCCCCGTGATTTGAACATCTACTTATTGACCAATTACTACCACTATTAGCATAATAAGTATGCCCCTCGTCTCACTTCAGGGTTATGTGAAACACCATGTCCATAGAAAATATAGGGGAATGGTATTGGGTACATGTCCTACTTACATTTTTGCTTATTAACTTAGATAAATTATTTAAATAAGCTTTTATTATCATCTCTACTTTCTTCGCTTATTAATTTATCCTAAGTCTTAAAATAAGCCTCATTCTATTCTTTTTCTTATTATAACCTACGTTATAATCATGCTTATTACTTAACTCAAGGTCTAAGTGTGAAAATAAGCTTCTTTCATCTTTTACTCTATTTAGTTATAATTCTAAGTTATAACTATGCCACTTATCTTTAATTAGTTCAATTCTAATTATAATTAGGCGCAATTTTAGTCCAATTCCATTATTTATTACAATCCAATTCCATTATTTATTTCAATATTTATAATTTACATCTTATTTTCTTCATTCAATATTCTCACTTATATAATCCATATTCGCGTTTAACTTATTCTAACAAGTAAAGGAAGAAGAAGAGAATAGACGCTTGCATAAAATCCAAAACGTAGAAAAAGATGTAAATAAAGAAATAAATAATAGTAAATAAACTTAAATACTGTAAATAAACTGTAAATACAAAGCTATGCTTAATAGTAATAAACTATAATTAACTGAAAAAAAATAACTAAAAAGGAATAGACTGGAAAATAGATCTAAAACTGATAAAAAGGCTATTTTGAAAATCGTAGTAAAACTACAACTATTGGAAACCCTATTATTTTAAATTACTTAAAGAAATCTTAAAATAACTACAATCACTCACCTCCGGTCCTAAGCTTTTCCTTTGGTCTTCCCGGATCCACATGGAGTTGTAAAATAATTTAATTTATAATGATTTTCTCCTTGGAAAAATTATCCTGTTTAGGGTCTTTCCTAGAAAGGTGAACCCAATTGAAGAAAACCTAGAATGAGAAAAAGTGTTAGGTCTAGGGGTCTATTTATAGGGGTAGAAGTGGATCTCGGACCGTTGGATTTGGAGATTGAATAGGATGCAACCACGTCATAGGCTGAATAGGGGCCATCGGATGCAGAAACGGAAGGACCAGATCAGTTTAAACGATGCAAAATACGTGTTCAACCGTTGCTGAATCGTTCGAACGAATGTTCGTTCGCTTGCTAGAAGGCAAGGCTGGTCGACCAGGCGGTCGACCGCCCCCTTGCCCAAGTCGACCGACCTGTCGACCTGTATTATATATATATATTCTGTTTCTTTGATCATTTCGTTCTTTGCTTATATTAACTCAGATTCTGACGTTCTATATATGGAAATTAACCAGAAAATTACCACGAACACAATTGTTCAATTCCCGTGGCTCAATTCTGATAATTTCGCAAAGTTATTTTATTATATAATTAATTAACGGACTAATTATTATGGGTTACATTTTGGGTTGTTATATTTTCCCCTCCTTAAGGGATTTCGTCCGCGAAATCTCTAAGGATAAAAGACCGACTAAATGTTTTCATCCAAGTTCTACAACCATCTACTCAATCATCAACCATTCATCCATTGTCCTTAAGTTTTTCTAATGCAATTTATGATACTTATGCAATAAGTGTAGTGCAAATGTTCCTATCTAATGCAAAAGATTAGGTGGTCCACTGATTAAGTTGACCTCCTTTTATGCAATCATGTCTGTGCCATGTATCCAAATGAATGCAAAAATTCCCTAATGACAACTGATAGTTCTATATGCGTGCTACAAACATCATTCAAATGCAACAATCATGTGATAATCATCCATTTATAGCAACCATAAAAATAGAATAAAAATGCACACACATCCATATGCATATGCTCTAGTGTCCTAGTTAGGCCGATCCCTAAAGAATAATAGTGCCTAGTGTACCTATATGTGTCCATTAGCATCCACCAGCAAACACTTGCAACCGCTAGCATACATCATTTATAACATGTTCTAATAACATGTTTACATCAAATCCTACCATCAATAGGTTAAATCCTAAGTTCTACCCTCCCAAAGGATAATAAAGGAAAGAACCTATTCAAAACTATAGATGGAATTAGGAAATTCTTAAAACTTACTATCGAAAAGATAAGGATAGGAAGTACGAATCTTCTCTTCTTCTTCCCAAGTGGCGTCTGCAACATCATCTCCCCATTGCACCTTTACTAGAGGAACCTCCTTATTCCTTAGTCGCTTGATGTCTCTTCCAATAACCTTCATGGGGATACGCCGAACAGATGCTTCCCTTTCTACCTCCACCTCCTCAAACTGATTAGGCTCTACAACCCCCGCCGAGTCATGTAAGCACTTTCGCAAGTGTGAAACATGGAAAATGTCATGCACTCCTGTGAGCCTATTTGGTAACTTCACTCGGCAAGCCATCTTCCCAACTCTCTCATGATAGGAAATGGTCCAACAAATCTGGGGGCTAACTTTCCATTCGATCTGAATCTTACCACCTTTCTAAGCGGGGATACTTTGATAAAAACTAAGTCTCCAACCTCAAACTCAATGTCTCTCCTCCGTTTATCCGCATAAGACTTCTGCCTATCTTAGGCTGCCTTCATCCTCCGCCGAATCAAATCCACCCTCTCAGATGTCTCTCTGACCATATCAGGCCCAAGTAATAACTTCTTCGTAGACTCAACCCAACATGGTGGGGACTTGCAAGGTCTCCCATATAAAGCCTCAAACGGTGCCATCCCTATGCTTGCTTGATAACTATTATTGTAGGGAAACTCAACCAATGGAAGATGCTCCTCCCAAGTACCTCTAATGTCTAAAATGCACATCTGTAGCAAATCCTCAAGCACCCTATTGACCCTCTCTGTTTGGCCATCCGTCTGGGGTGATAGGCCGTACTCAACTGAAGCTGCATCCCTAGCACCTCCTATAAGCTTCTCCAAAACTCACTAGTGAAAATGGGATCTCTATTACTAACAATGCTAGAAGGAACTCCATGTAGACGGACTATCTCTCGAATATACAAGGATGCCAAATATGAAGCCGTATGCTTACTCTTAACTGGGATGAAGTGGGCACTCTTGGTCAATCTATCAACAATCACCCAAATGCTAGTATTCCCCTTCCTAGAACGGGGTAGATCATCAATGAAATCCATAGAAATACTATCCCACTTCCACTCTGGCACATCTAAGGGCTGAAGTAATCCACTGGGCTTCTGCTACTCTGCTTTTACCCTTTGGCATATGAGACACTTAGCTACGAATTCCGCCACGTCCTTCTTCATGCCACTCCAATAAAACATCCTCTTCATATCCCGATACATTTTGTCACCACCCAGATGAATAGTCATACGGGAGTGGTTCGCCTCCTCCAAAACTGCACTCAACAAGTCACTGGCGCATGGAACATAAAGCCTCCCATCTCTCCTAAGCCACCCTCTGTTATTAATGGAATAGCATTGGAGATGTCTAGAGACCTCTCCTCGGCTAATCCTATCCATAATGTCCATGAGCTCTGAATCCTCCCACTGCCTCGATCCAATCTAATCCATAAGGGTAGGCCTCACCTCTAATGTCGCCAACAATCCGGAGGTAATGTCCGTAGAGGGCTTAAAATCAAAGGTAGAAATAAACTCCAAGCTTCTCCACTCTACAAACATAGGACTAAGGGTCGCTTTCCTTCTACTTAATGCATCAACAACCACATTACCCTTGCCAGGGGTATAAGCAATCTCAAAATCATATGAGGCTAAAAACTCCATCTACCTCTACTGCCTCAAGTTCAAGTCCTTTTGCGAGAATAGGTATTTCAAGGACTTGTGGTCTGTGAAAAGCTCAAACCTTTCTCCAAGCAAATAATGCCTCCAAGACTTCAGTGCAAAAACTATGGAAGCCAACTCCAAATCGTGGGTAGGGTAGTTCCTCTCATGCATCCTCAACTGCCTACTACCATAACACACTACCCTCCCTTCTTACATCAACACAACTCCTAGACCCGTCCTGCATGCATCAGTGTATACAGTGAAAGGCTTAGATCCATCGGGTAAAACTAACACTAGTGCACTAGTAAGGGTTTTCTTAAGCTTCGTGAAGGAATCCTCACAATCCACATCCCACATGAAAGATTTATTCTTCTTAGTAAGGCGCGTGAGTGGTGCCGAAATCTTGGCAAAGTCCATAATGAACTTCTTGTAGTAGCGGGCCAATCCTAGGAAGCTCCTAACCTCGGTGACGTTCTTGGGGGTCTTCCAATCTTGCACTGCAATAACGTTGGCGGGATCCACAGCCAAACCTTCCTTTGAAACTACATGCCCCAAGAAACGTACTTCCTCTCTCCAAAAATGACATTTCGAGAACTTAGCTCTCAAATGATGACTACGAAGTGTGCGAATAACTTCTTCCAAATGAATAGCATGCTCCTCCATATTCTTGGAAAATACCAAGATATCATCCACGAATACCACCACAAACTTATTTAGGACATCCTTAAAGACGCAGCTCATCAAATCAACAAAATAGGCATGAGCATTGGTTAGCCCAAAAGGCATAACCAACCACTCGAAGAATCCGTCTGGTGTCCTAAATGCATTCTAATCTATTCTGTCATCAGCGACTCTAAGCTGATGGAATCCCGTGGCCAAATCAAGCTAAGAGAAAACCGAAGAACCTACTAACTGATCAAAAGATCATCAATCCTAGGTAGTGGATATCAGTTTATCTTGGTGAGCTTATTTAATTCCCTATAGTCCATGCAAAGTCGGAGAGAAACATCCACCTTAGTAGCAAAGACGACTGGCACTCCCCACTCCGATACGCTCCTTCTAAACGAATCCTTTCTCCAAAAGCTCACGAATCTGCTTGCTCAATTCTTTCCTCTCCCTAGGTGCCATGTGCCACACAGGTAATGCTACTGGCTTAGCATTCTCGGTCAAATAAATCCTAAAGTCAATCTCTCTCTTAGGGGGTAGTCCCTTAACCTCCTCAAAGACGTCTACAAAACTCTGACGACAGGAACCGAATGCAACTCTGATGAAGATGAATTGAGGGAATAGAGAAAACTTAACATGACTGACCCTTGCGGGTCGCAAGATACCTCTAGAGTCCTATCACTACAAGTCTCAAGTCTAACGACTCTCCTCTCGCGGTCTAATATAGCTCCGTATGTGGATAGCCAATCCATCCCTAAGATCATCCCATACCCCAAGAATCCCAAAACATAGGCGTCACAGTCAAATTCTACGCCTAGGATAAAGATTTTCAAACCCCTACAAACCATATATAAGTGTGTCGATCCTCCTATGGGGTTTGAAACAATAATGCGTCTACTACTAATGATATGTCCAAGTGCAAACAATCTACTAGAGAGCTAGAGATAAAAGAGTGTGATGCTCCAGAATCGAATAAAGTCCAAATGGGAAAATTAGATATAGAAATCAAACCTTCAACTGTGACTTTCCTACCTCTATCTGGAACACTGCTTGAAGGTGCTGCGTCTAACACCTGAATCTGTGCAACTGGTGCACTCACTCCTTGACCAGCTTTCTAAGGACAACTCCTACTTATATGATCGGGCTGCCCGCAAACATAGCACTTACCCTTCATCTTATCTCTCCTACAATCCTTGGCAAGATGTCCAACAATCCCACAGTTATTGCACCTCAATCCTTCCTTCTTAATCTACTTCTGAGGGCTATTGCCTTTCTTCTTCTTCTTATCCCACCACTTCTTCTTTGCACCTTCTATCTTAACCACCTCTTTAGACCCTCCTTCCTTGACTGCATCCGACATAAGCGCCATCTCGACCAAAGACTCATAAGTAGCTCCCATCGGTACATGAATCAGCAATAAAACCTGAAGGGGTTGATTCAATCCCTTCGCAAACTTCATAGCTTTCTTATGCAGCGTGTTTATCAAATCCATACCAAACCGTGACAGCTCATTGAATTGATTGATGTGTTCCTTAACAGCTAAACTCCCTTGCTTCAAATTGATAAACCTCTCCAAATGAACACTCTCTTCCGCCTGAGGCAGAAACTTCCTATCGAATTGCTCCTGAAATCCATCCCAAGAAACATTTCTACCCTCCAACTCTATCACCTCCCACCAATAAGATGCCTCCTCCTTCAGCTTCTAAGCAGCTGGCTGAACTCGCTGTTGACCATCCAATCCCAAAAGACTAAAAATACCTACGAAACTCTAGCCTCTACAAAAGTCTCATTACCAGAAAAAGTCTTCCCGCCCAAACTCGCAAAATCTTTACAAAGCTTAGAGAAATTGATGGAGGCAGGTGGGTTGATGGGATTCCCACCCGCTGGTGCAGGATTGGGCGCTGGCCCGTGCACCTTTGGAGTCGTGGCTAATAAGTACCTACGAAACCAGGCTGGAACTGGGATGCCCTCGGGAAGGTTCGGGGCATCAACCATTCAATAGAAAGAAAAATAGTTTAGGAAGGAGTCAAAGGGAGACTAAACTGGACTTATGAGGGGATTTTTATAAAAATTCTTTTATAAAAAAAAACATTTCTAAGAGTTCTTTTCAATAAATATATTTTTAAAACAAGTTACTTTGAAAAACACTTTACTTTTAAAAATAATTTTTTTGGAATCCTGTAACCTTAGGCTCTGATACCAAGAGAAACACCCTACATCCCATAATATACCCAAAAGGAAACATTAAAAGGGCATGGTGCGTTGTAGGTATAAATAAAACTAACAGAGACTAAGATTCACAAGACAAAAATAGGTAAAAATAGCGGAAACTAAAATAAAAACTTACTTAAAATAAAACTTTCATAATTGCTTCATAAATAAGTCAAATACCAAATACAACATCCATATCTCAAAACCCATCATGTCTTATGAAATAAAAATTCGTAGTCTCAAAATAAGGGTACATAATATCCCTCATAATAAGCCAGTACACAAAAATAACTAAAGCTGAAATAAAAGAATTACATGATAGAAAACTCCTCCAAGAAAATCTCCAAGCAACCGCACGTCTACTGTCCTCTCCCTTGATTGCCTATGGTGGGGAAAAGGGGAAAAATAGAGGAGTGGGTCAGACTAAAAGTCTGGTGAATGATAGTAATTACTAAAGTCTTTAAGCAAAGTAAAAGTAATAGACTCTACAACAGTTCTAGTATGTATAAGAGGAAACAAAGGAAATAGGAAAGAGATAAACTGGAAATAAATACGATTAATTATAAGATAGGTTAACTTTGATTATTTGCACTTGTCCTTGATCGCTCCTTTGATTAGGCTGAATCCCTAATCTTGTAGTTAGGCTGTAACCCTAATTCTACCCTTTTGATCGGCCTGCTACTCTATAGTACCTTTCTGCGGACTAGATGCTATATAACTCCCTACACAGAATGCTAATGGTAACTACGAAAGATACACAAAGCACTCACGGTGGACTAGACGACATATATAGCTCCCTACATAGAAGGCATTTATTTACTGTGGACTAGATGCTATATAGCTCCCTACACATAATATTACTATGGACTAGACGACATATATAGCTCCCTACACAGAAGGCATTAATTTATTGTAGACTAGATGCTATATAACTCCCTACACAGAAGGTTACTGTGGACTAGACGTCATATATAGCTCCCTATACATAAGGCATTAATTTACTGTGAACTAGATCCTATATAACTCCCTACACAGAAGGTTACTTAGGACTAGATGACATATATAGCTCCCTACACAGTATTCTGCCCTTCATCCAAACAATATTTAATAGCGCCCCTCGTCCAAATCCCCCATGATTTTAATATCTACTTGTTGACCAATTACTACCACTATTAGCATAAGTATGCCCCTCGTCTCACTTCAGGGTTATGTGAAACACCGTGTCCATAGAAAATATAGGGGAATGCTATTGGGTCCATGTCCTACTTACATTTTTGCTTATTAACTTAGATAAATTATTTAATTAAGCTTTTATTATCATCTCTACTTTTTACGCTTATTAATTTATCCTAAGTTTTAAAATAAGCCTCATTCTGTTCTTTTTCTTATTATAACCTACGTTATAATCATGCTTATTACTTAACTCATGGGCTAAGTGTGAAAATAAGCTTCTTTCAGCTTTTACTCTATTTAGTTATAATTCTAAGTTATAAATATGCCAATTATCTTTAATTAGTCCAATTCTAATTATAATTAGGAGTAATTTCAGTCCAGTTCCATTATTTATTTTAGTATTTATAATTTACATCTTATTTTCTTCATTCAATATTCTCGCTTATATAATCCATATTCGCGTTTAACTTATTCTAATCCATACGCGAAGAAAAGAAGGAAGAAGAGAATAGACGCTTGCATAAAATCCAAAACGTAGAAAAAGATATAAATAAAGAAATAAAGAAATAAATAACAGTAAATAAACTTAAATACTATAAATAAACTATAAATACAAAGCTATGCTTAACAGTAATAAACTGTAATTAACTGAGAAAGAATAACTAAAAAGGAATAGACTAGAAAATAGATCTAAAACTGATAATAAGGCTATTCCAAAAATCATAGTAAAACTACAACTATTGGAAACCCTATTATTTTAAATTACTTAAAGAAATCTTAAAATAATTACAATCACTCACGTCCGGTCCTAAGCTCTTCCTTTGGTCCTCCCGGATTGACTTGGAGTTATAAAATAATTTAATTTATGATGATTTTCTCCTTGGAAAAATTATTCCATTTAGGGTCCTTCCTAGAAAGGTGAACCCAATTGGAGAAAACCTAGAATGAGAAAAAGTGTTAGGTCTAGGGGTCTATTTATAGGGGTAGAAGTGGATCTTGGACCGTTAGATTTGGAGATTGAATAGGATGCAACCACGTCATAGGCTGAATAGGGGCCATTGGATGTAGAAACGGAAGGACCAGATCAGTTTAAACGATGCAAAATATGTGTTCAATCGTTGCTGAATCGTTCGAACGAATGAATGTTTGTTCGCTTGCCAAAAGGCAAGGCGGGTCGACCGGGTGGTCAACTGCCTCCTTGCCCAGGTCGACCGGCCGGTCGACCTATATTATATATATATATATATTCCATTTCTTTGATTATTTCATTCTTTTCTCATATTAACTTGGATTCTGACGTTCTATGTATGGAAATTGACCAGAAAATTACCACAGACACAATGGTGCAACTCCCGTTGCTCAATTTTGATAATTTCACAAAGTTATTTTATTATTTAATTAATTAATGGATTAATTATTATGAGTTACATTTTGGGTTGTTAGAGCTGAAAATGGTTTTATAGTGGCCATACCACTAAAGATATACAACATGTGAGAAGCAAAAACGCCTCTGCAACTATACAAAAGACCTAAGGAAACATCGGCTCTTCCTCTTAGGAGAAGGAAGCATCACTTCCATCAGGACCTAACACATGTAAGTAATCCGAAAATAATGACGCAATATCCATAACAAACCCATGGTATTCCCTACAGTAGATAAATTTCCTATCTCAGCTATCATCAAGGAGAAGAGCTCTATTCCTTTCACCTCGGGCACCTTGCACTGATAGAATAAAGCCAACACCATCAACTGTATAATGGAGGCTCATGGTTTCACCTTCATCATCACTAACAAACATGTGAAATTCATGTCTAGCAGGGTCATATCTCATCTTAGACTGAACATGTGTCCAAGCTTTCTCAAAGGAATCCCACTCAATTGGTTCAAGAGGAGGAATATCAGGAATAACAGCGGATAGGAAAACCACATCAACATGTTCAGAAGGAGACACACAAGGCTCAATAAGAGCGACAGTAGGAATTATATGGGGAGAAGGCTTCGAAGGAGCAACAGTGCGCTCATTCGGGATCCACTTCGTGACCGGAGGCCTAGGAAGAGGGGGCCGCAAAGAGAGAGGACAAGCAGTAGATGAAGTAGTACAAGATGATGAGAGATGTCCAAATGACTGATAGGTCATACATACATCTGGTTTCCAACCATACCGAACAACAATCTCTACTACACGATCTTCCGATACTCTCACTTTGATTGAATTTGGCAAAGGCTTATCCGGAGATATTTCAATCAAAGCTTTAGAAATTTTTATATGTTAGAAAACATACATAATAAGATTTTCTAGAAATTTTCAAGATTTTTCCTTATTGTTTTAATGGGTAAATAAAATTATTTAAGGTATGAGACCTAAATGTTTTATATAATTAATAGAGAAGAAGGGGCTTTTTGTAAAATAATTTAAATTATTAAATCTGAAAAGTCGACAGCCTTTTGACAAAGTGCGGTACTTTTTATTGGTAAAGAAAGAGGCAACCAATCATAATTAGACACGTAAGGCAGGTTAGGTGAAAAGAACTATTTGCTACAAGTTTTTCATTGTTTTGTCTCTTTCTACACCAGGTTCCACCTCCATACTATCACCATCGACACGGTCAAAACCAATGCATATGGTATCAGAAAACTGGTACGTTATGAATTGGATGATGGCGGAAGGTAGGGAGTTGAAACCAGGGGTTTTGAAGGGGTTAAGGTAGTCCTTTGTTTTTAAATTAAAGAAATACGCCTTCTTGCTTTCGACTATATGGCTTTCGACAAAGTAGCTTTCGACCAAGTCAAATGATTTAAAGAAAATGGTTTCGATTGGGTCGCGCCTCTGTTTTTAAATAATTACTTTCGACTAATTCGAAACCTTTTTGTTGTCATCTTTTTACCTTTCGACTTAGATGATTTCGAAGGGGTTGTTTTGTTTTCTAAAACCTGGCCACCTCTCAAATGTTTTCGAAGGGATGGTTTCGACACCATCACTTCATTACTTAGGAAATGGTTTCGAAGTAGTTGCTTTCGACTCAAATGTTTTAAGATCCTTTTTCTTTAAGTAAAGTAAAACCCAAATGATTTCGAAAGAGATAGTTTTAAAAGGTTTCGAAACTGATGCTTTCAACCTTAATGGGTTTTGATTCTTTTGCTCTACTTGAAGGTAGAATCCAAATGGTTTCGACCTAGAAATTTTTGAATGGTTTCGAAAGGTTCGCACATGTTTTAAATTGAACCCAAAGTGGTTTTGAAAGGATTGAATCCGACTGTTTCGAAAGGTTTAATGAATGGTTTCGGAAAGGGTGGTTCCCCAGGGTTTCGAAAGAATCAAAAGGAAGGTTTTTTCCTATATTTTCGAAAGGCAATATTTAATAGTTTCGAAAGGGCTTTTCAATGGTTTTGAAGGGGTTACCTTCAAGGGTTTAGAAAGGGTTGTTTAAACGGTTTTAAACAAAGGTTTCGAATGTAATAAATAAGCAATGTAGCCTAAGTATTTTCGAGTTAAAAAGGGTTTTGACTTGTTTTGGAAGGATGGTTAATCCTTATTAAATCCCATCAACATTATTTTGAGTAAAGTATATATAGCATGGCAAAATGGCTTAGAGTAAAGCTAGAGGTATATTTTTCTTGTATATATATATATGATTTGAAGGACTAAATCATTTCGAAAAGGTTTTCAAGGAAAATTTAAAGGATAGTTAACCCTAAGAAAATAATTTGGATAGTTAGTCCATTTTGCAGGCAGTCAGCCTAGATTTCGGACAATTAGTCCAGTTTGGGGGCAGTCAACCCAGTTGTATGGACAAATAGTCCATTTGTAGCATAATGGACCTTGCTATTATGTGTGGGAAGATAGTTTACATATTACCTGTTTTACGGACAGATAGTCCATTTATTAGCATAAAGGATATTGCTATTTTAATATAATCAGTTTGATTAACCGGTTTGGTTGCTGGAAAGGATTTGCAAAATATATGTTTTAAAAAGGATATTAGTGAGGGGAACACTGTTCCGCTAAGCGGTATGGTCTTACTTAATATTAGTAAACAGAGATGTAACAGAATTATTCACATCGGGCTTTATGTCTGATTCGAAGTTTTTGTTCCACTTAAACTCTCGGGTACTCAAAGTTGATTTAAGTAGGCTAAGGGTTGAGGTTTTCTGGTTTTAGTCTTTTGGCCAATAAAGCATCCGAAGACGAGTAGGTGGCTGATGGATAGCTAATTAGGATTTGCCGTTTTATTTTGTTTTGATTCCGCTGTGTATATTAGTCAGGTATGACTATATTGCTTTGATCAACCAAGGGGGCATCGTCATATGTCGCTCTTGGCGTATTTTTGTATTGATATATTTAATCATTACCTCAGAAACGTTAAGGGATTATGTAATATGGATACGAATTATTGTTTTGAAATGTAATCATCAAAGTGTTGTTTTTTGAAATCTGTGATTTTGTTTATATTTATGTGCTTCTGATATTATGGATACCATTATCATTACCGTATTTTGTCACTAGAAGTTAATACTATGGATGACTGCGACATCTGTAACACTTAGCTTTTGGCCTCCAGATACGGGATGTTACAACTTGGTATAAGAACCAGGTTTATGAAAAACTTTAAACTAAAAATGATTTTTAAAACATAATCCTAAGGAATTAGAGTAATATTGGGGTATGGGATAACGCTATAATAACGTACTTGTATTTGTTATATATAAGTATATGCCTTATCTCTAGTCTCCTATCCTTGTTAGGTTATTTTTCTGTATCTCATAAGGTTTGAATACAGATATGGAAGGAAAAAGAGGAAGAGTTAACCAAGGAGGGGAGGGCACCGAAGGAAATACCAGGCCTAATGTGAGAAGAGGTCAAGGTCAGGCACAAGCAGAGAATACAGGTGCTGGAGTCCCGTAAGTGGATATGGGGGCTATGTATCGATTTTTTGTGAATATGATGCAACCTGGAGTTGCAGTTGGAATGGCAGGAGGAAATGCTGCAGAAGCAGGAGTTCTGGAAATTCCCGTAGTTAATCACTATGCTATGTTGAGTGGAGATTACACTAAGCTTGGAGAAAAGTCGTTTTTTGGAACAAAGGATGCCATTGAGATAGAGAATTGGCTATTGCACTGCAAAAGGATTTTTGCAGATTTAGGGCTCACTGATGAGCATAAGAGGTGGTTGGCATTTAGACAGCTTTAGGGAGCAGCTCTATTTTGGTGGAATAGTGTGACTGCAGATGTGGATAAGGAAACTATGACCCGGGAAGATTTCAAGGGAAGGTTCCAGGAGAGGTTTAAGTGAGCAATGGCACAGTCAGCTCTGATCAGGAAGTTTGCTGAATTAGAGCAAGGGGAGATGTCAGTTCTGGAGTATGCGAGGAAGTTCGAGGAGTTAGCTTGGTATGGGTATGCCTTAGTAGATACAGTCATAAAGAGGAATGAGAAGTTTATTAGGGGGTTGAAGCCTGAGTTGGCCAGGGCTACATTACCTCATATTAGAGATCCTTATGACTTTGTTGTGGAGATGGCCTTAAGGCACGAGGAGTTGCTTGATTCTTTGGAGAAGAGTAAAGCCAAAGAAGTCCAGGTTGGGCAGAATCAGAAGAGGAAGTTCTTTCCTAAGAAAGGTGCTCAGAAGGGTGGAGTAGCTAAGAAGGGGAAGTCTGAGATTGTTTGTTTCAAGTGCGCTAAGAAGGGGCACTATGCTAATGAGTGTCATGCTGGGAAGGCTAACGAAGTGGCTGGGAGGAAGAATGTTAGATGCTACAACTGTGACCAAATTGGCCACTACAGGAGCCGGTGCAAGGAGCCCGCTAAGGATGGAAAAGGGAAAGGTGTATGCATTGGAGCCTGCTGCTTCTAAGCCGACAGCTCAGGAAAAAGGAAAGACGGTCTTGGGAAGTACGCTTCAGATTCATGGTATGACTGTTAGCATTCTATTTGGTACTGGTGCATTGCATTCTTTTATATCTAGATGTTTGATGGATAAGCTTAACCTAGAACCCACTTATTTAGTAACTTCCCTATGGATTGTGAATCCAATAGGAGGGTATGCAACTCTAGGGATGAGATGTGATCAGTTAAAGTTTGACCTGTTAGGTCATACTTTGTTTGCAGTTTGCGTATGTTTGATTTTGTGGGATTTAGGATTATTCTTGGGATGGATTGGTTAAGTGAGTACGATGCTAGAATATTTTGCCAAGATAGGAAAATATCACTTAGAAACCCAGATTGTAGTGATCAGATAGTTTATACCGTAGAAGATTCTTGCTGTGAGATGTATGCCTTGTCGGGTACTATGGAATTGGATGATGAGTTGAGTCGAGTGTTCGTTGTTAGAAAATTCGCAAATGTTTTTGAGCCTGTAGTAGGATTGCCGCCGAAACGAGCCATTGAGTTTTGGATAGATTTGGTTCCAGGAGCAGAACCAGTGAGTAGACCGCCAAGCAGGATGACCCCTTTAGAGATGAGGGAGTTAAAGGTGCAGTTGGTGGATTTGGAAGGCAAAATTTTTATCAGGCCGAGTAGTTCGCCACGGGGAGCAGCTGTAGTGTTTGCTAAGAAACCGAATGGATCGTTAAGGCTATGTATCGATTATCATAAGTTTAATGAGAGGACGATAAAGAATCGATATCCATTGCCTAGGATTGACGATTTGTTCGACTAGTTGAGTGGAGCTAAGGTATTCTCGCAGTTGGATTTAGCGACAGGTTTCCATCAACTCAGGGTAGCAGAGGATAGTGTACCTTTGACGGTGTTTAGGATCAGATACGGGTCGTACGAATGGTTAGTTATGCCGTTTGGACTGACTAACGCCCCGGTTTTCTTTGTGGATTTTATGAACCGGGTTTTCCGAGAGCACTTGGATAGGTTCGTATTGGTTTTCATAGACGATATTTTGATTTGTCTTTGAGGATGAAAAAGAGCATGAGATTCATCTTAGGGTGGTGCTTGAGATGTTAAAGCAGCAATAGCTGAAGGCGAAGTTCTCGAAGTGTCATTTCTGGAAGAAAGAAGTGAAGTTTCTTGGTCATGTAGTCTCAAAGGAAGGGAATTCAACTAAGATTGAAGCGGTGAATAGTTGGAAGAGACCCGAGATAGTAATCGAGATAAAGAGTTTCCTTGGGTTGGCTGGTTATTATCGAAGGTTTATTAAGGATTTCTCATGGATAGCAGCACCGATGACCAAGATGACAAGAAATAATGTAAAGTTTGTGTAGACTGATAAGTGTGAGGAAGCATTCTAGAGTTTGAAACACTTACTGACCCATGCACCTGTTTTGGTTGCTCTAGAAGGAAATCAGAATCTGGTGGTTTATACCGGTGCATGTGGAACATGATTAGGAGCTGTGCTGATGCAGAGGGGTAAAGTGATTACCTATGCTTCTAGACAGCTTAGACCGCATGAAGTCAGATACCCGACACATGATTTGGAATTAGCTGCAGTGATTTTTTCATTGAAGGTGTGGCGACATTACCTTTTGGGAGAAAGGTTTGAGCTATATATATATCATAAGTCACTGAAGTATTTGTTCTCTCAGAAGGAGTTGAACATGACACAGCAGAGGTGGTTAGAGTTTATCACTGCTTATGATTTTGGAATTGAGTACACACCAGGGAAAGGCAACAAGGTTGCAGATGCACTTAGCATGAAACATCAGAATGCAGTTTTGGCGATGATTTCTATGTGGAAAGACTTGGAAGCATTAATAGGTTGCAGAGTGCGGTGGAGATCTGAGGCTAGGCCTAGTAGAGATACAGTTGTATTAACTTGTTTTGAAGTTCGACCAGCATTGATCGAAAAGATTGCTTCTAAACAGATGGAGGATCCGGTGTTAGTTGAGTGTATCAGGAAGCTAAGAGAAGGAACCGAGAACGATGACTTAAAAGGTTTCATTCTTGACCAGAATCGGAGGTTGAGAAAGAAGGGAAGGATATGTGTTCCGAGTGTAGAAAACATAAGGAAGGAAGTCTTAGAGGAATTCCATCGTTCGAAGTTCTCTATTCACCCAGGAGGTACTAAGATGTATCAAGATATGAAGAGAAGTTTCTTCTGGGAAGGTATGTAGCAGGATATCGGGTTGTGTGTGAAGCAGTGCATGATTTGCCAGCAGGCAAAGGCCGAACACCAAAAACCAAGTGGGTTGCTTCAGCTATTGGATATTCCAGTATGGAAGTGGGATTCTATCTCCATGGATTTATTGACGGGTTTCCTAGGTCGAACAGAGGAAATGATAGCATATAGGTTATAGTGGACAGATTGACCGAGAGTGCCCATTTCATTCCAGTTAGGTCAACTACAACGGTGCCTGTTTTGGCAAGGTTATTCCTGAAGAATGTGGTTAGAGTGCATGGAATTCCTAGTAGCACAGTTAGTGATAGAGATCCTTTGTTCACTAGTGAGTTCTGGAAGAGTCTGAAGGAAGTTTTGGGAACCAAGTTTAAGATGAGTACCACTTACTATCCTCAAACATATGGGCAAATGGAAAGAGTTAACAAGATCTTAGAAGACTTATTAAGGGCTTGTGTTCTAGATTTTGGGGGATCATTAGAAGACCATCTGTATTTAGTCGAGTTTTCATATAACAACAGTTATCAGACCAGAATTAGGATGGCACCATTTGAAGCTTTGTATGGAAAGCCATGCAAATCTTCCGTATGTTGGCTAGAAATTGGGGATAAGTTGGTACTCGGTCCAGACTTAGTCAGGGGAGCTGCCAAAAAGATTGAGGTCATTTGGGCTAGAATGAAGGAGGCTCAGTCTAAGCAGAAAAGTTATGTGGATAAGAGACGGAAAGATCTAGAGTTCTCAGCTGGAGACCAGGTTTTCGTCAAAGTATCACCGATGAAGGGTGTGATTAGATTTGGAAAATCGGGGAAGTTAGCACCGAGATTCGTTGGACCTTTTCCTATTATTGAGAGGATCAGGAAACTCGGATATAGAGTTGAGTTACCGAGCACTTTGGCAGGAGTCCATGATGTTTTTCATGTTTCTCATCTCAGAAAGTGTGTTAGAGACCCGGAGACTGCTATTGCACCGACTGTGCTAGATGATTTAGTGGTAGAGCCGCATTTAACCATAGTAAGAAAGCCAGTTCGCATAGTTGCGAGAGATGTGAAGAGGCTTAGAACTAAGACGGTCAGATTAGTCACAGTCCAGTGGAGGGACGATGACAGGGACAATACTTGGGAAATTGAGAGCAGGATTATAGATACTTATCCTGACTTGTTTGATGGTATGTTTTACCTTCTTGTTTGATTTGTTGTGTACCTTATCGAAATTTTGAGGATGAAATTCTTTAAGGAGGGGAGTCTGTAACACCCCATATTTTTGGTAACATTATTTAGGATATCTAATTAGTAAAATTAAATAAAATAATGTGTTGATTTGGGGATTGAGATTTGATTTTTAAGTAAGGGTAGCCGTGCCATTTAACAATGAACTAAAGAAGGGTTTAAATTGAAATAGAGGAGGGATAAAATAGGAAAGAGGCCATTTCTATATCCTCCAAACCTTGGTCATGTAAAAATTTACACGTTCATTTCATTTTCAAAATTTTAAATTAAGGAGCTGGCCACCATTAACAAGGAAAAGAAGAAGAAAAGCTAGGAAGAAGCTAATTCAAATCAAATTTATTCACATCTCAATCTCCATAATCTCTAAAGCTAAGGTGAATAATGTTTACATCTCAATTTGATTGTGTTTTCAGTTTTAATATGAATTCCAAATATTTTGCAATGATTTGCCATGTTTTTGAATGATGGAATGAATATATATACTTGTTGATGAATTATTGTTATTCATATTGAATTTATGATATGTTTTAAGATGAAAACCCTATAAAATGACATCCAAATGCCTTGTGAATTTTTATGAAGATCATAAATATTATTTTCGAGATGGGTTTCAATTATTAGATTTTTCTGAATTTTTATGGAATTAATATGAATTTCCTAGTAAAGAAAATGGTATTTTGGGTTATAAATTAATTACGGATAAATAATTAATTATTTGGGCCTGAAATTTTTATATGTTAGAAAACATATATAATGTGATTTTCTAGAAATTTCTAGATTTTTCCTAAGTGTTTTAATGGTTATATAAAATTATTTAAGGTATGGGACTTAATTGTTTTATATAATTAAAAGAGGAGAATAGGCTTTTGTAAAATGATTTGAATTATTAATTCTGAAAAATCAACGGCCTTTTGACAAAGTGCATTACTTTATATTGGTAAAGAAAGAGGCAACCAATCATAATTAGACACGTAAGGCAGGTTAGGTGAAAAGACCTATTTGCTATAAGTTTTTCACTGTTACGTCTCTTTCAACACCAGGTTCCACCTCCATACTATCGCCTCTGACATAGTCGAAACCAATGCATATGGTATTAGGTAACTGGTATGTAATGAATTGGATGATGGTGGAAGGTAGGGAGTCGAAACCAGGTGTTTCGAAGGGGCTGAGGCAGTCCTTTGTTTTTGAATTAAAGAAATATGCCTGCTTGCTTTCGACTATATGGCTTTCAACAAGGTAGCTTTCGACCAAGTCAAATGATTTAAAGAAAATGTTTTCGATTGGGTTGCGCCTCTGTTTTTTAAATAATTACTTTCGACTAAGTCGAAACCTTTTTGATGCTGTCTTTTTACTTTTCGACTCAGATGGTTTCGAAGGGGTTGTTTTGTTTTCTAAAACCTGGCCACCTCTCTAATGCTTTCGAAGGGATGGTTCGACACCATCACTTCATTACTTAGGAAATGGTTTCGAAGCAGTTGCTTTCAACTTAAATGTTTTAAGACCCTTTTTGTCTAAGTAAAGTAAAACACAAATGGTTTCAAAAGAGATAGTTTTAAAAGGTTTTGAAACTGATGCTTTCGACTTTAATGGGTTTCTGATCCTTTTGCTCTACTTGAAGGCAGAATCCAACTGGTTTCGACCGAGATGTTTTTGAATGGTTTTGAAAGGTTTCCACATGTTTTAAATTGAACCCAAAGTGCTTTCGAAAGGATTGAGTCTGGCTATTTAGAAAGGGGTGGTTCCCTAGGGTTTCGAAAGGATTGAAAGAAAGGTTTTTTCCTATGTTTTCGAAAGGCAATACTTAAAAGCTTTTAAAGGGGCATATCTGTTATTTTGAAGCTTTCAGAGAAAAGAAAGGAATGGTTTTTCCAATATTTTCGAAAGGAAATATTTAATAGTTTCGAAAGGGTTTTCCAATGGTTTTGAAGGGGTTATCTTCAAGGGTCTCGAAAGGGTTGTTTAAACGGTTTTAAACAAAGGTTTGGAATGTAATAAATAGGTAATGTAGCCTAAGTATTTTCAAGTTAAAAAGGGTTTTGACTTGTTATGGAAGGATGGTTAATCCTTATTAAATCCCATCAACATTATTTTGAGTAAAGATATATAACATGGCAAAATGGCTTAGAGTAAAGCTAGAGATATATTTTCCTTGTATATATATGTATATGATTTGAAGGACTAAATCACTTTGAAAAGGTTTTCGAGGAAAATTTAAAAGGTAGTTAACCCTAAGAAAATAGTTCGGACAGTTCGTCCATTTTGCAGCCAGTCAGCCTAGATTTTGGACAGTTAGTCTAGTTTGGGGGCAGTCAGCCCAATTATATGGACAAATAGTCCATTTGTAGCATAACAGACCTTGCTATTATGTGTGGGCAGATAATTCACAACCTGTTTTACAGACAACTAGTCCATTTATTAGCATAAAGAATATTGCTATTTTGATATAATCAGTTTGATTAACCAATTTGGTTGTAGGAAAGGATTTCCAAAATATATGTTTTAAAGAGGATATTAGTGAGGGGAAACCCATTCTTCTAAGCAGCGTGGTCTCACTTAATACTAGTAAACAGATAAGTAATAGAATTATTCACACCAGGCTTTATGTCTGACTCGAAGTTTTTGTTCCCCTTAAACTCTCGGGTACTCAAATTGATTTGAGTGGGCTGAGGATTGAGGTTTTTAGGTTTTAGTCTTTTGGCGAATAAAGCATCCGAAGACGAGCATGTGGCTAACGAATAGCTAATTAGGATTTTCCATTTTATTTTGTTTTGATTCCGATGTGTATATAAGTCAGATATGACTATATTGCTTTGATCAACCAAGGGGGCATTGTCATATGTCGCTCTTGGAGTATTTTTGTAATGATATATTTAATCATTGTTTGGGAAACGTTAAGGGATTATGTAAAATGGATATGAATTATTGTTTTGAAATGTAATCAGTAAAGTGTTGTTTTTTGAAATTTGTTATTTTGTTCATATTCATGTGCTTCTGATATTATGGATACCATCATCATTACCATATTTTGTCACCAGAAGTTAATATTATGAATGACTGCAGTATCGGTAGCGCTTAGCTTTTGGCCTCCAGATACGAGATGTTACATCCGAGGTCTCGATCAAATAAGTATAAAAGGAAAACTTTGGATCCCTCCTTTTCTGCTTCATTTCTCCAAAGCCATCATTCGTTTTCTCTTTCCTTTATCCTTCCCAGATCCTACCTTAGATGGTCATCCATCTTTCATAGCATTTACTTCGTTATTTTCTTCTTTCACATCCTCCTGGTGAAAATATCTCTTAGCTTGTTAGTAGAAATCTACCAGATCCACCAACGAATCCCTTTCCAAAGATTTCTTAAATTCAGTCTTACTACTGACTTTAGAAACCACCGCCATCATAACTGTAGATGGATCTGGTTTCTATACTACAAGGGTTGTTGTGATTAAACCTAGACAAGTAACTGCATAAATTTTTGCCTTCTATAACACCCCTAATTTTGTTCTAACATTTTTCAAGGCATTTAATTAGATAGATTAAATAGAATAATGTAAATAATTAAGGAGAATGAGAATTTGTTATTAACATGGTCGGGTCTTAATAAAGTAAGCAATAAGATTATTTTTAATAACTTAACAGATAAGAAAATACATGAGAGGGGTAAAATAGGTAGATTCGTCTTTTAATCCTTAAATCCTCTCTCTCTTATTTCATTCTCATTTTTTTCACTCCATAAAGAATAAAAAAGAAAACATAACAAGGCAGGTCATTAAGCAGTTATAAGAGATAAAAATTAAAGGGATTCGAAGGGGGGAGCTTAAGTAAACTATAGCAATAACTAATCTCAACTCCAACATTTAATCTAAGGTGAATAATACACGAACCATCTTTTTTTGCTTATGTTTATATTCGGTTATGGATAGTATCTAAGTTATTATTATTTGTTTTACCAAGATATTGTCATATAATCATTGTTTGGATAGAATAATGATTTATGTAATTTTTATGAAATTATTTAAGTGGGTTTTAAGGGTAAACCTAAGTTTTTAAATTTCTATTAATTTTTATCTTTTGGTATGTTGAGTAAAACGCTATTTTGGAGATTTTTTTTAATTTCATAATTTTCTTAGTTAAAACAAATATTTTATGAATTTCCTAAGGTGAAAATTGGGTTAATTTCGGGTTTTAATTATTAAAATAATTAAATTTAGTTTTTAGTTCTAAAATTTTTATACGATGAAAAACATGGTATTTTGAAATTTCTGTGATTTTTCAGAATTTTTTCCAAGTGATTATGAATTGTTGTGAATTTAATATGCTAAAGAAACATTTAAATTATTAGTTAATTAAGGCTATTAATTAATTAAGTTGAAAATTGCTTTGGAACTTTAAAATTGTATGCGGCAGTTTTCTAAAAAAGTTTTGGATGAAGTTCAGCCTTATCTAATGAAAAGTTGACAAAGAATAAATTTGGGTGAAAAGCAATTACTTTTAGTAGTAATAAAATAGTTTTCATAAGATTTACCATAACGCCATTGATATGCAAAGCCACCAAGGGGTTTGATGTCAATGATGAAAGGCGGCACCAATATAGGACAATGCATGGGATACTTATATTATACATATGAGATTATAAGTAGGGGATGTGTTGGGACATGCATGCGGCAATAACAACGTCACCAATCAGCATTAATGTTTCTGCTCTTTATCAGTATCGATGAGCTTATAACCTCGGATTTTTATCATTGCCACATATCATCGTCGCATTTCTTAGTGTCGCATGCGTGCGCTCTTATTTAAAATTAATGACACATACTATTATTTTGAGTATTTTCGATGTTAACTATGTATAAAGCGGTGACGTCGCTTGTTTTAACTTCGCACTTATACATTTGGCAGCATAATAGCTGAAGTAACCTAAGTATAAAAGTTTTATAGTGACGCCGATAAGGTTGAAGGCACTATGCATCAGTGTCGACGACCTTATATACCAAGGTTTTATATTGTATGGGGTTGGCAACGATGCAGCGCTGCATTGGCACCACATTTCTTTTTTTTTAACGTCGGCGAGGCTCATTTCTATGTAAATTAAAAATGTTTTAAAGAGGCGATATAACCTAGGTTCAAGAGGGTCGATAACTCTATGTTTTTAGCAGTTAGCCATTTCTTTTATAATATCCTAAAGCTTAGTTTTGAAATGTGGATAACCTATATCCTATGAAAGTCGATAACTTTGTTTTTGACATGGGGTTTATACTTAAAATAATTTAAGTTTTGTTTTTCTAACTTTGGGTAGAGGCTCGACGTTATATAGTGCGGCGTGTATGCCGCCTGTCTCCTTTATTAATGACAAAAAGCCTGAAGTCTTCTTCTCCGTCGTTGTTATGGGGGAGACCAATGTTGTTTTAATTGTAAATTTCGACAATATCATTTGGGACACCAATGTAGTTAGCTTCAACATGCTAAATGTTTTATAAATTTGACTATACCTTTGGGGATACCAATGTGTTCAACTTTATAACATTTATATTGCTTATTAGGGATACCAATCTATTTTATTTTATAAATTTCAACATTAACTATCGGGGATACCAACATATTATTGCTCTATGGTTTCGATATGATCCATTGGGGATACCAATGCATAAAATTTGAGATGATATAACTTTAAGGGGTAAACAACCTAATTGGGGATACCAATATATATAGGTTGTTCTTTTTGGACAAACATGAATTAAATGAATATGTGATGGGTTCATAGTTATCCTAAGAAAACTATGGTATGTGAGATGGATAGTGCACATCATGCTGGAGATAGATAGTCTCCATATGGTTATTGAAGGGTTCAAGTTATCCTTGGAAAACTATGGGATGTGCGATGGATAGTCCACATCATTTTAAATATATAAAACCATATGTGATGGGTAATCCATACTGGAGCGGATACATAATCCATAAAAATGTTTATATGTGAGATGGATAGTCCACATAACTTTGACAATGAAATCATATCTGATGGGTAGTCCATGTGGTTGGGGGATGGGTAATCCAAGTAATCATATGTGAGGTGATTAGTCCATATAAGTATAAGACAGATAGTAAATAAAAATTTAGACAGGTGATCTAATAAATTAGCATGGATAATCTAGTATATGTTGCATAACTACAGACAATCCTTAATGTTCTAACTAGTATAGATAAAGGAGCACAATCTATGGTTAATATGTTTTGGTGGTACTAGGGAGTGGAAAACCCATTCCTTTCAGCGGCATTGTCTCATTAGATATCTATTTGATTCGAGGTGGTAGGTTATTACTCATACCAGGCTTTTTGTCTGACCCGAAGTTTTTTTTCCCTTAAACTCTCGGGTACTCATTTAACTGGGTCGGGAGTAAGGGTTTCTAGGTTTTTAGTTAGACGAATAACCTTTCGAAGACGTGCAAGAGGCAGTTTAGCTATTTAGGAGTACCTATCTATTCCGTTGTGTTGTTTGGTTTTGTCTATAGATGTAATGCCAAGTTATATAATTTCCAATTGTTAGATTTTGATCAACCAATGGGCATCTTCATATGTCTCTCTTGGAGTATTTTTTAATAATTATAATTTCTCCGAACATGGGTTGCGAATGAGATTATGTAATGAATTTGAAATATCGTTTGTGAAATTAAATGTGAAAAATTATTAAGAAAAATTGTGTTTAATATTTTCATATTCTTGTGCTTCTGATTATTGATATGATTAACATAGCCACATTTTGTCATCGAAAATTAATACTATGGATGACTGCAACATCTATTGCGCTTAGTTTCGGGCCTTAAATGGGGAATGTTACAAGTTGGTATCGGAGTATAGGTTTATGTAAAACATAAATCTAACACACCGTAATTTGGCATTAGTTATTTAATTAGTTAGTTAGTTAATTAATTAGGCTCCAAAAATAGAATTTGTGTGAATGATGGAATTTGACCATGATACTTGCACAATTGCGTGCGTGGCAAAATTCTGTGCAATTTTCATTTATGGAATTTTACAATCGGAGTCCAAACGAAAAAGGTACGGACAAAAAATGAATTCAGAACGAAAATAATTTGAATAAAAAATTATTGTTTATATATTAATTATCAAGGGCCCATAGGTTGACTCACATATTGGAGCAGTTGACCAGGGGCAATCGACCCTAAGAAGGGGCGGTCGACCGCTTCATGTACGACGGCTAGGGTTAGCCTAGGCCCAACGGTCCGGATTTAATATATTTCAATCTAACAGTTAAGGTTGATTCTTACGCCTATAAATTCAGGCCTAATCCTCCCTTCTCTTCTCATATTTTTGTGGAGGTTGTAGCGAAGCTCTGCCATTTCATCTTCTCCACTTTCTTTCTAAACTATAAAAATAACATATTTATATCCGTGTTCATACAAATTGGAGAAGAACAGAAATCTAATAAAATGGAGAGGAGAAGAGAATCAATATTCGCATCTTTGAGGTAATTTATATATATTTGTATATTTGTATCTATTTACTCTTCAAATCCTAAATCTCTTCTCAAATATGTAATTATAATGTATGTATATACCATTTTATACATATTTCTTGGATTAAATAGGATTTGAAGATGAATTTAAGGTTCTACTTTAGATTTGGAGATTTGGATCGCTTTTAAAGATGAGGAGGAAATTTTATAGATTGTTATAATATGAAAATTATCCCGTTTATGTTTATTTGATTATTATGTCTAACTGGATAATTGTATATGAGTCGTAGGCAACAAATTGAATATAATCTGAATATAATAAATATTGCCTACATATTCTTGTTTATGATTTGATTTAGAATTGTTACAACTTGTTCTGGAAATCACTCTCAAAACTATGAATTTAGAATATTGATTTGAATGAAATTTATTCCAGATCTAAAAATAAGTTGTATAATAATGTTATGAATTTTGATTATTATCTTATCTTGTTGGAATGTAAACTTTTATATGTTTGAATTATTGGAATTTAGATCCATTTAATAATTGTAAATTAGTTCAATTTCTTTCCCTTTTAGGAAAAATATAACATGATCTAGCAAGAAATAAATGCAAATAAATAGATAAAGAGATATGTAGAGTACGAATTCTTGGTAGTTTACACGGTTTATTTCGGTAATAAAAAGAACGATTATACCTCGTAATTTCAAACGATGTAGTCTTTTATATTTTAAAGTTAAATCTTTTGTTTAGACTAATTTATGGAAATTATAGTGGATAATCTTTTTAGATATGATTCCAACAACTGAACATGGAAAAGAACATTTTAGTGAAGATATATAACTAGAATATATTTGATAAAAATAGATATTTGTACGTAATTTACCGCGCTTACAATAATTAAATAATACTTAGCTAATAACGACGCTTACACATAATATTCGTGTTTAGGATAATTAATTGTTGGGAAAGTAATTTAAAAGATTGTAATTCCAATAAATGGGAAATAAATATGGGAGTTGTAATAATTTGATAGGGTAAATGGATTAATGGGACTGATAAATAAAGAAGTTGAATTAATAAAAAATGGAATAGATATAAAAGGTTACCAATTTGAAATCAACAATCATACATAAATGTCTTAGGAAATGTCCGTTAGGATTTTATGGAAAAATTGACATTTATGAGCATAAAAAGGGGATTACATAAGCATTTAAGCCAAATCTTATTGCCTTGAATAAAAATAGGGTTAGTAAGCTAAGTCCAATGTCAACATAAGATAGCATAAGTAAAGACTTAGGGTAGTTAATTGGACTTAGTAGGTTAGTGATGCGAGATCAGTAGAGTCACTCGATGGAAGGCTGCCCTTCACTTTGAGGCTACCAACAGTCGGGTGCACTTACTACAGATGTGAGACATCACTAATCCTAGGACCTGTGACTTTGCGAGAGATAGGACCAGCTTTAGGGTCAGAGGTATTAAGTGGTTGTTTGAGGGCCCGCCTCTTTCCCAAATAAAAAGTATTAAATGGTCCAAATTTGGAATTAGGAGCGGTGAGGGATATCTCCATAGGGGATCGCTTTTGGTTTGAGGTATTAAGTGGCTATAAGGTCCGCCTCTCTTCTTTAAGGAAGTATTAAGCGGCTATTTTAGGGTCCGTCTCCCTACCGAAAGAAGTAACCTAGTGAGGTTCCAAATTAATAATTAAGAGCGAATGTAGATATCTTGGAAATGGTCCGCTTTTGGTTTGAGGTATTAAGTGGTTGATCTAGGGTTCGCATTTCTCCTAAAAAGAAGTATTAAGTAACCTAGTAAGGTTCCAAGCGACGTCAACTGGATAGTACCGGTGAGGAGTCCGCTTTGGGGTTAGGTACTAAATGACAAAGGCCTGCCTGTAAATAGGTGTTAAATGGTCAGGTATCTGCCTAGTCCTTATTAATGAGGTATTAAGTGGCTTGGGTACAGTCTCCCACATTGCTATGACCGTAATAATGATAGTACCAATGAGGAGTCCACTTAAGGATAGGTATTAAGTGATGTCGGACATGCCTAGAATATAGGTTTTAAATGGATAGAAGTCCGCTTAGTCCTTTAAAGGTACCGAGTGGCTTGGGTACTGTCTCTTACAAGGCTACGATTTTATTTGTGATAGATGCTTTAATAGTTGAATATTAAATGTCGGAAGCCTTAAATAGTGGTTAGAGGTCTTTGTAGCTAGGACCCACTGATCATTGACGACATTGTTAGGAAACCACCTTGGGAATAGGTCTTATATGATGGGTCTATCTTGATTTAGGTCTTAAATGACAGAGTCTGTCTATTTCTCTTTTAAAGTATTATATGGTGATTATAGAAGCCCGCTTCATATTTAGAAGTTTTAAGTGGCAAATGGGTTTGGAAGTATTAGGTGGTTGACAAGACTTCATCCGTATTTTGTACCTTGGGAAAGGGTTGATAAGTAATCGTGTGTGCAATGCAAGGTTAGATTAGAATTGCTAACCTTAATGGACATAACAATTAAATAGAAACCAATCGATATAAGTTTATGTTATGGACAGTTTATAGATTTTCCGATCTTTAGACCTTGTTGGCATGTTTATTCTTACATGATGGGGGTTCTCGCATTGTTAACGGTGGCTAAGCTTTGTCTCTTGCCCCTATACATCTTGGCAATGAGGATTGATTAACAGTCGAGAGGCTAGCCGTAAAACAAGGAAGTCTGGGGTTATCATTTGTAGTCACACCCTTTAAGGGGTGAACGGTTGGGTAGTTCCATTTGGTATCAGAGCCTAGATTATTAGATGAGAGGAATTACGATAAATTGAGAGAACGTATTCGTACTTTCATATCTAGTAATATTACATTTTCACACTAGATTTTAAGAGTTCCGACTATAGAAGTAGTTGTAGTTCCACTCCGAGGGAATGGGCAAAGCAATTATGGGTTGGAAATATCTTAGAGTTATGATTTTCACATCGTCTCCGAAGTACCCCCACGGAGTGCTGGCGATGTGTAAAGCGCTGTTGATGAAGAGCATGAGTGCGACATATGGTAGAATCCTAGAGAATGAAGGTATTTGACTTGATGGTTGGGATTCTAGCTACCTTGTAATTTTGGATTTTGATGATAAGTTCCAGTTAGAGGCACACATTTATTCCAAATAGGCAGGAAATTAGAGTCTATATGTCACAATTGTCCCGAAGCAAGTTTTTGCTAGGGTGCATTCATTGATCACCTCTTTGATGGTAAACTGGATTTTTATTTGGATAATTAATGTCAGTTCTTTAGTCCAAAACCCGTGTGATAATTTTTATAAATTGTATCTTAAAAATGCCTTAGATTTTGGAACAAGAATTTTTTAGAAAACCTGAAATATTTATGCATATATAAGCATGATTTTTAAGGGAAGTTTGAGTATGAAATAATTTCTATTTATTAGAAACCAGTATAATGGAGCGTATATTTAGCTCAGTGATTTTTTGGTTTATAAAATCGAGGTTTTTAAAACTTCTCTCTTTAAGGTACAAACAAAATAGAAATGATATTCCATTTTACTGGGGTATGTAGTTTGAAGTGTTGTTGTAGCATTAGCTATTGGAAGAAATATTTCCGTGCGAAATAGGCAAGAATTAGCAGCTGGAATATTTTCGGGTTTTTAGAATTGTTGTTGGTCGCAGCAGTTTTGTTGGGACTATTGTGAATTGCTAGAGCATGGTTCGGGACTAGGCGGTAGGCTTTGACAGCAGTGATGAGGACAGGAATTTTTCGGATGGTGTCAAATCGAAGGAGATGGCGCGAAACGATTATTATTATTTAATCCGACCCTAATTGGGTCTAGGTTCAATTAACACCCAAAGCCCATCTATAGGTTGACCGCCTAGCGGTAAACCTATAGTGGTCTACCTGCTAATTAGTTTTGGCATAACCTGAACCTTGAACGGGACTATAAAAGTCCCATTCGAATTTCTCCAGTTGGATTCTTTCATTCCTTCTTCCTCAACAAGCCGAACCCAATATCCGCCCTCCTTCTCCTCCTCCAAATAGCAGCCTCTCTCTTCTGTTCCTCTCCTAGATGACGTTGTTTTTCCCTTGGAACAGTAGCCTTACCTCCCCCTTGTGATGGTTTTGCACGTTAGATCTTGCCCCACCACCACTCCATATCTAAACCCTATTTCCTCGCTCCGACCACCTCTTAGCCCAAGACACCTTTTCGAACGGTTGGTTTTTACCACACTATTATGGCTCAACCATTAAGAGTTCACTTGGCTAGACCGGAATGAGCAGAAGGTTTCACTACTTTTGGGTCGGAAGAGCTATTCGTTGCGATAAGATTTGCACTGATCCTCTGCTTCGAGACCTTTGAGTGAGAATGTTGCCTGTGCTGCATCTGCCTTTTTGATGTCCTGTTGGCGTAGAATTTCAATGGAGGCAATAGTTTGATTCATTTGGATGTGAAAGGTGTCTTGCTTGAGCTGACTAATGATGATCTCACTAATATTTTGCAGGCCTCCGCTAAGGATGGGGACTTGGGTAATTTTGAAGCGACCAACTCTAAGATTTTTGCAGCAAATCTTTTCCCAGGATGTCGTTGTTTGGAAGATGGATAATCTACGTCTGAATGCATGTCTGGTTGTGTGCATCATTCAGCATGACGTCATCCTTAAGATGGAAAGTTACGGTCGAATTTATACCTTGGTGTGGAGACCACATATGCTAGTATTGGCGGTATCGCTGTCAATTGGATCCGCACCCTTATGATGCAATTTGTTGATCAAGGATTAGCGCTCCACATAGCCACTTTTCGTTTTTTTCACCTATTCAATCTCGTCTTTAGGTAATACGGGTGAACCTCCATAAAGATGTAGTTTAGTAGAAGGTTCCTTCTGTCATCATTAGATCCTTCCTTAGGAAGATAGCAATTCTGAAGCCATCAGCAACACCAACAACGCCAGTGGCATGAGATTGGGTGCATAGCCGCCATGCTATGACCATTCAAGGGTCGCAGCAATGGAAAGAGCTCCACCCATAGAGCAAGACATCTCATAGTCTGTAGGCATTATTTAGGGTTTATGGTGTTGTTGTCTTTTCCCTTTCAGCATTTTTTCTTTTCTTTTAGGTTGTTTGGGTTATAACTATTAGTTGTCTCTTGTAAAAAGCACACACAATATTATGAGTTTCTATTTATTTATTGTGTTATTATTTATGGACATGAGAACCGCTCTTGTATATGCATAGTAAAAAAGCAGTATAAATATGAGAATATCATAAAGACACTTGACTAACAATAAATGCAATATAAGTTTGGAAATAGTTGGAAAATTTTAGCAAAGGACATGATAAAGTTATTTTGGTATCACGAGTCATTGCTCATGTTCCTTAAGCTAATTTTTTTAAGTAATAGATTTTATGACATTTTAAAATAAAGTGATAAGTTTTATGGGTAAAAATTAGTTGTAGAATTTTGGAATTTGGCTTATGCATTTAGCGCATAACCGACTTTCGACTATGCTGAAATTGTGGCTTGGTTTATCAGAACATTTGAGATGAAAAAATATTTTGAAAAGTTTACCCTTGATTTGAAAAGTCTCTTCTGAAAAAAGAGTTTTTAGGTTTTAGTAGTTTTTGGCTCTTAAATTATTTTTAGAGTTTTTGTTAAAAAAATTATTTTAAGGGAAAATGTGCGTCCAAATATTTTGAGATCTTATTTTATCGTTCGAATTTGAAAAGTCGAAAAGGTTTTTGTGAAATCTTTGATTTTGAAGGCCACATGTTAGGCGTAGTGAAGGAAAATAGAGTTAGAATTTGCAAATTTAGCGCTGCAATAGGATCGAGGATGTGATAAATGCAAGCGATAACAAGAAAATGCTATTTTAGCCTTAGAATTTCTATTTCCATACATTGTCGACGACGCGCGCTAGTGTATTGTTAAACTCAATTCATTTTAGAGCTTGAAACAAGCCTCCTTATGCGTTTTGTATGTGGAAAATTTGGAGTACATCTGGGGCAACGAGGAAATTTCCACTGTACTACGGGAATAGGAAGGTTATAGAGTAGTAAAATTGTTAAATTCTCTACCTAAATTCCTTTTCTAGCATAGGAGTAAAGTTTAGGAAGTGATTTATCAATGTGTTAGATTATTGGATGGTTGGAAGTGGATGCAAAAATTGGTTGCTTCATACTTCTACTTGTAGGAGTATGTGGGTTTCGGTTGAAAAGATTTTTGAAAAAGCTGCATACATATAGAACTGCCAATATATATAGGTTGTTTGCACCATATTTTTCCAAAAATGTTTTCAAAAGAAATGCATTAACATAGGAAGTTTCGATTTGGAATCATTCCGCATACATATTTTCTGTATGGTGATACAGTGATACAATAATACACTATGCACTTGTGCATGTTTGGTTGCAAAATTGGTTGCACACTCGTTAGTTGTGTAGTTTAGGATAGTTAGGAGCCAAAATCATGACTTAGTCATTGGTGAAATTTCGGGGAAGAAATTCTTTTTATGGGGGGAAGAATGTAACACCCCATATTTTGACGTTGATTATTTAGTTAGTTCATTAGTTAATTAATTAGGCTCCAAAAATGAAATTTGTGCAAATGATGGAATTTGACCACGAAACCTGCATCATTGCACTCGTAGCAAAATTATGAGCAACTTTATATTTGGAATTTTACAATCGGAGTTCAAATGAAGAAGTTACGGACGAAAAACGAATTTGGAATGAAAATAATTCAAATAAGAAAATTAAAATTTATATATTAATTATCTAGGGCCTATAGTTTGACCCGCATATTAGAGCGGTCAACCATTGGCATTTCTTCTTCTCCGGTTTCTTTCTAAATTATAAAAATAATATATTTATATTTATATTCATACAAATCTAAGAAGAGTAGAAATCTAATAAAAAGGAGAAAAGAAAAGAATTAATTATACGCATATTTGAGATAATTTATATTTATTTGTATATTTGTATCTATTATCTCCCCCAATCCCAAATCTTTTCTTAGATTTTGTAATTTGAATGTATGTATATACCCTTATATATATTGGATTAAAATTGATTTGGAGATGAATTTAAGGTTCTACTTCAGATCTGGAGATTTGGATCACTTTTAAAAGGTGAGTGGGAAATTTTATAGATTGTTATAATATGAATTTTTTTCCCGTTGGTGTTTATTTAATTATTATGCCTAACTGGATAATTGTATATGAGTCTTAGTTAATTAACTGAATATAATCTAAATATAATAAATATTGCCTATATATTCTTGTTTATGAATTGATTTAGAATTGTTTATAACCTGATCTAGAAATCAGTCCCAAAAGTATGAATTTAGAATATTGATTTGAATGAAATTTATTCTAGATCTAAAAATAAGTTGTATATAACGTTATGAATTTTGATCATTACCCTAATTTTGTTGGAATGTAAACTTTTCGGTGTTTGGATTATTGAAGTTTAGATCCATTTAAATATGTAAATTAATTTGATTTCTTTCCCTTTTAGGAAAAATATAGTTTTTGATCTAGCAAGGAATAGATGCGAATAAAAAGAGAAAGCGATGTGTAATGTATGAATTCTTTGTAGTTTACACTGTCTATTTCAGCAATAAAAAGAAATGATTATTCATCGTAATTTCAAACGATATAATCTTTTATATTTTAAAGTTAAATCTTTTATTTTGGCCTAATTTATGGAAATTATAGCGGATAATCTTTTTAGATATGATTCTAAGGGTTGAACATGGAAAATAATATATTAGTGAAGATATATAACTAGAATATATTTGATAAAAGTAGATATTTATCCGTAATTTACTATGATTTTTGTAATTAAATAAAACTTAGCGGATAATCTGTTGTTTGGTTTTGTCTATAGATGTAATGCCAAGTTATATAATTGCCAAGTGTTAAACTCTGATCAAACAAGAGGCATCTTTATATGTCACTCTTAGAGTATTTTGTAATAATTATAGTTTCTATGAATGTGGGTTGCGAATGAGATTATGTAATGAATATGAAATATCATTTGTGATGTGAAATGTTAAAATTTGTTAAGAGAAATTGTGTTTAATATTTTTCATTTTCATGTGCTTCTGATTATTGATGTAATTAACAAAGCCACATTATGTTACCGGAAATTAATATTATGGATGACCTCAGCATCCGTAGTGCCTAGTTTCGGGCCTCAAAATGGGCGATGTTACACCTTCCCTTTACTTCCAGTTGAGGGTGGCATCATATTCCTTGGTCGTACTGTATGAACTCTAAACTGATTCATAAATCTCTCAACTAGTTTGCTCTACGTGCTGATGGACCAATTATCTAATTAGCAAAACCACATGCATGCTAAGTCAATCAAATATAGTGGGAAGCACGGTCCTATCACTTCCTATGAAGCTCATAATACTCCCATGCATTGGATATATCTCATCTAATTAACTATTAGACATGTCCTCCAATCATATGGCTCCAAGGTAGGTAGCTTGAAATCAAGTGGATTCTTAGTGTATCAGATGTTTAGGGTTAAGAGGTTTCTGTTCACATCCTCCAAACTCCAGCTTGGGGTTCCACCCAGAAGCGCCTATCTTATTATCTCAGTTGTTCTGTCATTTTGATTCAGTTGAAATCTCCAAGACTCTACACACCTTTGATCAAGTGCTTCATCATGCCCCTTTTCATATGGGGACCTTCCGGTTCTCTTTCATGCTATTGCAAATTCGCATTTTGATCCTGGTTTCGAGGATTGACATCGTCTATCTGACACACCCTTCAATGCTTAACATTTAGATCGATCATGCCCCCTTGACCAAAAAGATCGATACCAACATGATTGGACCTCTCGGTACATACCTGTTGATGTGTTGGGGGTTGGTCCCATCTTATTCACTCTATTTCCTTGTGCATCTGCTCCATCTTCTAGCCTTCGATTCTGATTTCCAACAACTCTGGCTGCTCTTTGATATTCTATCCCTTTGAAGAATCCATTCATCATCTTCTCTTGATGAGCCATCAATATCTCTTGCATCCTTATGATTATCCCTTCCATCTCCAGCAATAACTTTCTTATAGTAGGATTTCTCATCTTCTCTAAATCAGATCTCAAGTTTTCTTGATGAAAGCACCAAAATTGTTGTGCTAAAAATTGACGCAACACCTCAATATCACCCAAAAATGAATTAAATGAATATAAAAATAAAGAAATCAAACAGAAGAGAAGGAAAAAACATAATATTTTTATAGAGGTTTGGTAAAATTTCCAGCATACATCTACTTAGTTATCTTTGTAGATTGATTCTCTCCGGATTTATGATCAATTTTTAATTATAATGAGATAGATCTTGGTTTTGCCAACTGGTTAAGGGAGGAAGAAGAAGATCCAAAAAGTCCTTTCTTAACTAAAGGTAGGCCACTATTTATAGACTAGATCCAGTACAAATTTTGCTATTCCAGGTTTGAATGAGTTAACTTCTCTAGATCCGAAGTTCCAACATGAAGAATAGGTCATTGCGCACGTTTCCTACGACAACCAATCATGTCAACACAAACATGATCAATCATATTGGTGCAGAAATAATCATGTCAGTACAAACATAATTTTATATGTCAAAACTTCTTCTTTTCTTCATAGCTCGAGTCCTAAGCCTCCAAATTAGCCAAATCAAGATCCAAAATCATATTAGTGTTGACCTATTTTTGTTATCCAAAACTTAGTCAAATCTAAAGCACTCCTTCCTTTTATCATTTTTGATGGTTCCCAGAATTAATAAAGATTTGTACCAACCTATTTGAAAAGGTCGGTGCCAACCTATTTGAAAAGGTCGACACCAAACCCTTTTGCATTTCTGATACAGCTCAAATCTCTGATTTCTTCAATCTTAACATCTTCTAAGCTCTTTGAATTATTCCTTCAATCCAGTTTTTCTAACCTAAGACTGTGCTAAATTTTCCAAAAACATGTGTAGAACATACTAAAATACAAGTCAATGCTACCTATGTTCATACGGAAGTTATGCAATAAGAACAACCTTCTTCAGATCTTCCCTTTGAACTACAACAGAGCACAGAGGCACAACAAAACAGTAAAAACAAAATGGATGGAAATATAAATAGAATGCAATAGAAGAAGTTAGCCAAAATCAGAAAATCACATGATGTTAAAGATAACATATAGACAGAAAATGCAACCAAGGTATAGAGACCAACTAGAAAAAGTAGAGACGATGATGGTCGCATTGAATTTAAAGCAACAACTACTGATGAAGTCATCAACAACCCTGCGTGGTCTAATTTAATCTCACAAGTCAAACTTAAAGTAAGAAAATGTAAGAGTAGAAAAGTGAGTCTTTCCCCTAACAATTCAGAAAATAGAAGGAATACTTCAAATGAAAATTAAATGACATTCCTAATCTGGAATGTAACAATGCTAAGTGTATATCCTACGGGCAGTTTTGTAATTTGATTATATAACTTAACTCTTATAGCGAATCTTGTTCAAAATAAAGTAAAATCTTAGTTTTATTTTCAATTGTATATCCTATTATATTGAGATATAAATAATGTTATAAAATACATTAAATTTACGTAAGTAGAAAATCCTTAGAAAAGTGTTAAATCGACTGCAGTTATGAATGTTTTTGTAAAAATGCTTATCCTTAAATGTTTCTAGTCAAGATGTATAGAGAATGAGACATCGCTATATTAATTGAAATTAATGTACGTAACACTCTTCATATGACGGACAGTGAATTTCTCATGACTGTTAGGGGTACCAAGTGGTTATGTATGTGTAGTTGTTGAAAACAATTACAAAACAACTCACCGAGAGTCTTTTATGGGTTAAGAGTCGAATAAAAGATTTCAAGTGATAATATGCAATGGTGTTTTGACATGATAATAATACAAATATTAAATGTTTAAACAATAATTTGATTATGGTCAATCACTACGACAACGTGGATTTATTAAAGCCACAGTAGGGTATAAGTCATATCACTTAAAGTGAAACCCTATTCGAGAGAGGATTCATCTCCGTTGAATAGAAGGTTAGTATCGCCGTAATTAGTAGTCAACATAAAGTCAAAGTCTTTGACCAAAGCAAATAGGTTAATCAATAATTGTTATCGAATTAAACCATAGACTAGCGTTGGACTTCACAATTAACTATGGATATTGATATAATTTTGATCATTTACCAAACTCCTGATATCTACATGATATATTGATAATGAAGAAAAATATGCATAATATATCATTGTTTAAGGGTGTTGCTTTAATAGATAAGAGATTAGATTTCACCTAGATAATCTGTAAGCAACGGAACTCGTGTCAAAACTACTACGCTTCTACAAAGTACATACATGATTTAATATTTAAATTGTTTAAATATTACCGATGGCTAAGTTCACATTTGAGAGTCACACAACCACATTATCAGTTTTTGACCCAAAATAATTTATTGAATTATAAAATTATAGGGAAATTAATTTAATAGTTATATTAATTATTATTATTATTAGAGGGCCTAAAATTAGTTAATAAAATGTATAATTATTATATATCCGTTTAATTATTTTTGGGCCCAATGTTATCTTTTAAATTTTATAAATAATAATTTTTTTCAAAAGATGATTTCTTATTAAGACGAAAAGAACCATTAGATAGTCCACCTCCTTAAAAAACCTTACTATTAGAAAAAGTGTGGCCTCATGTAAATGAGAAATACAATAATCGTCTTATGTAATGTATTACATTTACAAATTACTAAATATGAAAGAATAATTATTCAACAACCTATTTTCCGTAATTCTTCACTACAACCCGCAACAGCATATACACATATTCATTCACCCCACCCATCAAGCAATCTCATCTAAACCCTAATCAATTTAACTCTATTCCTCATCTTTCTAAAACCACCAAATTACTACTCGTTCTTCTCATCTTCAAATTTGAAGCTTGAATGAGAATTGTGACATCGGTTTTTATGGGTTTCACCCTTTGAATCTTTGACATTTTCTTTCATTAAAGATCCTTTGGTTACGTTCTAGCCAGATATGATGAAGCGAAGTCACGAAGCTCACCACCGTCAGCTACTGAGTATGATCTTTGCTCTAAAGGTATTTTTATCTCTTCTAATTCTTTATCTATCATCATTTTCCTACTTGTATTTATGTTGAGCTTTTATTTGACCAATGCCCAAAAGTATGCACTGTACCGACATATAAAGAACAAGTGTTCTTCATCTTCCAATTATGAATCATATAGAACCAAGTGTGTTTAACATGCTACCGCCATTATTGAAACTTATCTACTGTAGTAATTCTATTTTGAAAGATTTTGTATGATGTATATAGAGAGTAAGAGGTGTGCCCTAGGGGAAATTATGTAACTTATTATAAATTATCTAACTCTGTAACCAATATGTTTGTAATAAAGGTATTTAATTTCTATTATATACTTTGTTATATTATGCTATAATTATTTAGGTAATTAATTTAAACTATGTTAATTAAAAAAATCCTTAAATAATATGCTATGAGATAATAGTTACAAATAGTTGTAATCATGAGAAAATTATCACAATACAGAGTAACATATTGTTTTAAATATTCTTGGTCGAGATGTTTTGAGAAGGATAGCAATACATCCATTGAGACCAGAGTATGTAACACTCTCCAAATATCGGGCAGTGAATTTACTCATGGTTGCCGAGGCACCAAAGGGTATGTAGGATAACCATGGAACGACTCGTCCTAGATTTTTCTTTTGGTTAATAACGACAAGATCAAATAAGAATATCATTGCAATGACATTATACAGTTTTCTCGACTTGAGAATACTATTGAACTTTAATGTGGAAACTTTACTTTGATTATAGTTAAATTGTGTCATGGCGACCATTGAGCGACTATAGTTAGGTCTTAGTTAAAGCATTAGAAGTGAAGCATTATTCAGTAGAGAAATTTTCTCTCAGTTGTATAAGGTTAGTACCACAGTCAACGGTAGTCGACCCAAAGGTAAATCTCTGGCTAGAGTTGAACGGTTAATAATTAATGTTACTATTGAACCAATGACTTTATTTATGGACTGGTCTAGCTGAATGTGGATATTATTGAAATTTTGACCAATACACTCCCTATATCCTAAAGTGATATTGTGTTGATGAAGAGAACATATGTAAATTATCGTTACTAAAATATTCCACTTAAGATAATATAAATTTGATTTTATTGATGAGTTCTGTAAGCAATGAATTCAGCCAAACAATCATACCCCTAGCTAAGGTGACGTCTAAAAATTAGTATTTGAACTGTTCAAATATTAACCGCTGACTCAATTCACATGCGTAAGTCACAAAAATAAATTTATTCAGTCTTTGAAATACCACGCGATGTAATTATTTTATAATAGTTATAAATTAATTAAACTAATATTTGGATAAATATTAATAATCAGTGTATTTAGATCTGGTATTCTTAAAGTACATGAAGTAGCTCTTAGAAACATTCTAGGTGCTTTTAGTAACTATTGATATGTATTGTTATGTGTACATACATCAATATATGGTTGGTTTGTATTTAAATAGTTAAATAACAATTAAATAATTACAAAATTATATGGATTGCCACATCAGCAAACCTAGGCCAGCCATTCTTGGTAAGAGGGTGAGTCTGAAATGGTAACTGAAGATGAGAGAAAAGTGGGAAGATATTTGTTGAAATATCTCCTTATCCACCTCTATAAATAGAATGCGCTTCATTCATTTTTTGTTCTTCCATTCTTTGACAACCTAGTCATCTACATCTCGCCCCTATAGCTAGGCCCCCATTTCCTCCATCATAAATTTAAACAACTTAGATACAAATGGTTATATGCTAAAGGTTGCATCTTTAGGTAGAGATCTAGGATATCTAGGAGACTGTTTAGGTCAAAGTGTGTTAAATAGGCAAAATCTTTTTTTTCGGGCAAAGCCAGCGGGGTTGAACGACCCCAACCATTTATTTATGTTAATAAGACAGACTTGCAATATAAATTGGTTACAAGGATAAACAAGATAGAAAGGCAGAAAGATTAAAAACATAACAATATATAAATGAAAAGAAAGACACATCAGATAAAACTAGGACCACCTAACCAAACTAACTGCATCAAAGGGATAGGAGGACATAGAGATAGAACAATGTATTTCTCTACAAATGCCGAAGTAAATCTGCATATGATTCCTTTTCTTTTGATTGAAAATTCTTTGATTCCTTTCCTTCCTATTTCTTTGACCATTATCTGGAGAACTATTAAAAGCTCATAAGATGAAGATTGCTTCCATCTAGTAGCTTTATAAATATTCATCCATTATATTTTACTATCCCTGACCGAAGATGCATACCACCTCTTGTCTTTACTTTATTCCATATGAAGTGAGTAAAGGAGTCCTTAAAATACAAGTGATGTATGTCCTCAACTGCAGAGGAATAGAATATACAAGAGGTTGAGACATATAATCCTTTTGTAGCCAAATTTGCCAAAGTGTGCAATTCATGTTCGAGTACCTTCCAGAGCAAATTAGCTTTTCATTAGCGTACAAGTTCCATCTTCTTTTATACCAAGGAAAGTTGATCAAATATGACTCTCCTGCAATCGCGGAGTACACAATATGAGTTGTGTGGTCTTTAAAATCATCTGTCCATTTATATGCTTCATGTTGATTAAAGATATAGGGTTTATCAATGAGTGCCACAAAACAGTAATAGTGCTATTACTGGAGTGAGGGAGGGAGATCTTGCCGTTGCTAATATAGCTAGTAGCTCTTGCATTTAATGAAATTCCACTTTGAGTTCTATCTTCATACGATAACATACTTTTTAGTATCATCCCTTTCTTTATCCAAGGGGTTGACTAAAATTTAGCTTTACTGTCAAGGGAGAGGAGAAGTTTTGTATGAGGCAGGAAAGTATCTCGAATTTTCATCATTGGTTTCCATACCCAGTTATGTGCCTGTTTTGAAGCAGCTAGCCATATATCTTCATCTTTTAAGTTGTATTTGATACACCATTCAACCCATATCGTATTGGACCTGGTTATAAGATTCTGAAAGTGCTTGGACAAGGCAGATATATTCCAATTCTTCAAATTTTTAATGCCTAACCCTCCCTTACATTTAGGATTTCTACTTTTTTGAAAGCTATAGAAGACAGTTTTTTTATGTATAGATCCAGACCATAAGAATTTTATCATTGCTGATCTTATCATTGCAATTAGTTTAGAAGGCAGAAGAAATGTCCTACTCCAATAAACTGTCATTGAGAGAATAACTGCATTAATTATTACAAGCCTTCCAGGTTGGGATATGAAGCGATTTTCCCATCTAGAGAACACATCTTTTTTCATAAAGAGGGACACATTGAGAGATAGAAATTATCTTAGTTGCAAGAGGAATCCCTAAGTAAGACATATCCGATTCAAGAGGAAGCATATTTGTGATATTCAAGCAATCAGAGATCTGATGAAGGGGCATACCAGCTATTAAAATGTGTGATTTCCGAGAGTTTGTTTGGAGACCAGAGAATTTGTAGAAGGAGGACAGTGTGTTCATTATAGATAGGAGAGACTGAGCAGTTGGTTTGGTGAATATTAATAAGTCGTCTATAAAGGCTAAAGATGTCACCATAGGCATTCTACATTTAGGATGCAGCTTAATTTTTTTTATTTCAACTTGCTTCTCAAGAGCCAATGTTAATGTTTCCATGATTATAATGAACAAGTAAGCCGAAATGGGGTCACCTTGCCTCAAACCATTATTGCCTTTGAAATAACCAACTGTATGAGCATTGAATACAAGTGTATATCTGACAGTTGAGATACATTGATATATCCAATGTCTGAAATTTGCAGGGAAATTCATCCTATTTAGATGCTCATCAGGGCTGACTAGTTAACAATATCAAAAGCCTCTTTAATGTCTCTTTTTAGCATTGCCCTAAGCGAAATATTAGGAGAGGACTACCCATTTAATAATTCATGTGTTAGGAGGACATTGTCAAGGATGCTTCTATTGGGGAGGTAGGCAGCTTGATTGGAAGATATCATGGTTTGAAGGACATTTTTGAGTCTAGGGCTAAGATACAAGATATGGACTTATATATTACATTGCAGCACGCAATTGGTTTGAGCTAGGATACATTAGTTGGATTTGCTGTCTTAGGAACTAGGGCAAGGTTGATTGAATTTATAGAGATTAGCATTTTGCTTTTGTTGAAAATATTATGGACAGCTTTAAGCACATTAAAGGATATTATGGACCAACAATGTGTGTAGAAATTTACAATGAAACCATCAGGATCTGGAGAAGCTGATTTCCTTATTATAAAGATGGAGTTCTTTATTTAAGTATCAATGGTAGGAAAGGTTAGAGCAGATTGCATTTCTATGGTAAGTTTAGCTATTGGTAGGTTGTTTAGGAATAAGCAGTCTGAGGAAGAGGGGTGTCCACCCAGTAAAGAGGTGAAATAGTTGAGGAAAGCAACATCAACCAGAGGGGGAGATGCATGAGAAACACCTTGCATATCATTGATCTGATGAATAAAGGTTTTAGCTTGTCTGATTTTTAAGGAGACATGGAAGAGTTTTGAGTTTCTATCTCCAAATGTTGCCTAGTTTTGTTTATATTTTTGCATGGACAATTTTGCTTCAGTATTCAATGCCGATTCAAGTTGAGAGATGAGATCATTTTCTTTCCGATTCAAGTTTGGATCTGTGCTTGAGTGTAGAATTAGCTGCTGCACCTCTTCAAGTTTATAGATATGTCAGTTGATAGTTTGTTACCTTCACCATATATTCTTCGAGACCATAATCTTAATGCTGCTTTTGTATTCTTAAATTTCTTTTGCAAGTTGAGCATAGGGTTTCCAAAAGTTGATATTATCCAAGCATCTTTTACCACCTGTAATAGACTGATATTGTAAGTCCATTCATTATAAAATTTAAAATTGACCTGTTTGTGTATGGAAGCTGAAACAAATAAGAGAATTAAAGGGAAATGATTAGAGAGAAGAGGCATGGGGATATGAATGTGAATGGATGGCCATATAGAGAGAGATTGGAAGTTCATAAAACCATGATCAATCTTAGTAAGGGTGCGGGGGCCATGGTGGCTTTTGCTGTTCCATGTGAAAGGAGAGCCAAAGGAAGGTATTTTCAATCAAAGAAGCATTGTGTATGGAATTTTTTAAAGGAGAGAGGTCATTAATAGTTAATGGATTTCCACCACTTTTATGCGAGGATAGATATGAGCAATTAAAATCTCCAATCGCAATCCAAGGATGGGAGGTATGATTTAAGTGTGAGAATTATTTGCATATATAAATGTGAAATACATTGAAGTAGATGATGGCAAGTGAATAGCATGTGAGTGGATGAACTGACTGCCAGTTAGGATAGGAGATATGGAGAATATAGAGGGATCATATAGTATAAGTAACCTACCATATGCAGCATGGGAATGATTGGTTATGAAGTTCCAGTTTGAGTTTATATATTTAACTGCTCTTAATGAGAGAGAAGGATTAAATTTTGATTTAGAGACTGAGATTAGGGAAAGATGATGATCATGGATGAGTGACTTTATTTAGTCCAGTTTTGCATCTTTGTGGGCGCCCTTAATATTCCATGCTCCTATGTTGCTTAAAATTGATTAAACTTAGTGGGTTTTTTGCTCAAGCTTCTAGTTCTTCTAACAGAAGAAGATGGGGTGTTATCAAGGTAAGTTTTCAAAGATGAGTCTGATTCATATTCTGAATCAAAGGGAGAAAGGGTAGATGGTGTATGTGTATGTGGATGTATGTTTTTCTTTTGTCTTTTTCTTCTTTTTTTCCTTGGTAGCTCCAATCAAGAAAGTAGGCTTCTTTTTATTTGAATTATGTTTCTTTTTAGAATTATTTTGACACCCCTAAATAGGCAAAATCTTAGTCCAAGTATTATTCTATTTTACATCTAATCATACACAATCATTCACCATTTGAAAAAAAGCTCTAAAATAAAAAATGGTGACGGTTACACCCCATTGAAAATCTAACAAACTCATCACACTTTTATTACTTTTTCATACACTTCTTCCACCACCCTCTAAATTTGCCTCCAATCTGACCTCGCCTCCACACTCTAACAACACCTCCGTGCTCCAATTCTGCCTTGACCGTCGCCTTCCTCCAGCATTACTTCTGCCTCGTCCTCTTGATTTGGTTCCTCGCCTTTTGACATCGCCTCCGTGCTCTAACTCCGCCTCCGCCATAAACCCCCTCCAGCATCGCTTCAGACCTCATCTTCGAGATCTGTTCCTATGCAGATTGATGATCCTCCTCCATCGTCGGATGCTTTTCCACCTCTCTCAGCCAAAGATTCCTCCTCTCCTACATCCGGACACTGATAAGCATCAACCTGACACTTAGCCAATTATCTCGTCAGCCCCCTCTAGTGCAGCATTAAAGAGTTTTTCCAATATATTCACCGGTGGCGCTAGGCCTAAAGTCAGTAAGACGAGAGCGAGCTTTAAAGGCGAAACAATGGTATTCTTTACTAGTGAACAGCACGAGTAGTTCACTAAGCTCCTTTGTCACAGTTTGATTAGTCATTTTCTGGGATTATGCCTCTGGTTGACGCCATTAGGAAGGTGTTTACTAATTTTACTATAATTTTGCAAAAAAATTGGAATTATTAATGATAAACACATCTTAATTCAATTGTTCAACAATGAAGACTTTCTTCATCTTAGGCTTTGAGAAGATCTAGCCATTCTTAATGCCCAAATAAAAGTGTTTAAGTGGTCTACTAGATTCCACACCATGCTTGATAGCCCCTTATACCCAGTATGGCTTTCGTTTCCATTCTTGCCAACACACTTATACAATAAAGAGACTCTTGGGGAAATTTTTTAGCAATTCGATAAACAGCTTAAGGCAGGTGAAGCGACAATTAATCTCAACCGATCGATTATAGTGTGTGTTTGTGTCAAAATTGATTTATCTTCTCCTCCTCTGATTCGAGCGTTTTCAGCCCATAATGTATTAATTATTGGAAATATACAAAATATGAAATTTTACTATCATATCATGCCAAATGAAGAAAAATTAGACTAAAAAAACTCCATCATGTCAAGAAATTGTCATCAATCATAACATGATACCATTCCCATATTTGGCGCACACGATACTAGAAGTTAAGCGAATCGCAATGAGGCCAACACTAGTAATCAATTTCATACGAATGCTTGTCCCTTAATAATGGCTCAAGATCACCAATCTCGTATCAATGTGTCAGAACACAGCACACATGCATGCGCTAACTCAAGTAAACAATGGGTTTAAGTTCAAAACTCTACTTAGGCTCCTGCCATTCCCTATCTAATAGTAGCAACTCGATCCCCATTACTTGCACTAGCTCCACAACATTTGGTTCCCTATCTACAGCTTCAGGGCCCCAAATACAAGTGTTCAGAAAGATGTTTCAGCTTCCCAGTAGGAATTCCACATCATCCTCTCACATCAATACTCTAGCAGCCCACATTATCCAAATCCCCAACCTGCTGCGAATAATACACCATGCCAGACCCTCATCAATTTCCAAACGACACATTCTTGTGGCACTATTTTCTCGACTCCCCTATCAACTTCATACATTTTTCTTCACCAATCATACTAATTTGACCTCAACCCATACTCCCTTATATTTATTCCTCATCCTTAAATAACTCATGGTGGTCAAGTTAATAACTTAGGCTCAAATATGCTTAATCTGTATTTATTTTATCTTCTTACCTAGGAAGAAAATTTCATTTCCAAGCCCACTCTAATTTGAAATTTGCATAAACAACCTTTAGGCCCACCTATCCTTTATTTAATACCCCTCAAATCAATATTCTCCCCATGAAGGCCTCCCACATCCTAGCTACTGATTCAATTACTTTTTTGATGGGATTCTCCTCTAGTTCACCCGACTTCTCTCACGCTGACCTATTTGGGCCTTCCACTTCAATTGGGTCACATCATAATAAAGCTTCATCTCCCATTTCAATGGCTACAACATTGCCTCCTGTGCTTGCAACAACACCTTATAACCTACCCTTGACATCTCCAATTTTTTGTCGGCCTATGCCTTCCTTGACGGTCTTTGATCTTCAACCTCATGTTGGGCTTCGCCCCACTACGCCCCCCCTCCTCTGCCAAACATCGAAGAGGAAGGCCTCGCAAATCCAATAAGGTTCCTATCAGCAACTCTTTTAAAATCCTTGACAAATTAGTGGTCGAGGACGAGATGCAACTCGAAGACTTTTGCTCTAACAATAACGATTTACTAGCTGACATAGATGACGTTGAATCCCCTTGCAGACAATACCAACAAATGGTGCATCCAGCTCGACCAACTAACTAAGGTTATCTCATTCTCATAATGATCTGGTGGGTCTGTGCATGTCAGCAGCAGCTTTGGCCACTTTAATCGGTGGCTTTAGCTACCTCAATCAGCGATGGACAAGCTTAGGCCGATAAGCCATCTTCCCACCCTTTCTTTTAATCGATAGTTCCCATGATACACAAGACTTGGCTGTTACCATGCATACTGACACACCGTGCTTACGAATTGCTCACCCATCCACTCCCCCACTACTGCTCTCTTCTCATCCCCATGTCTCTTAGTTAAGGTAATCTCTCCAGTAGCCAATAAGCCAGATATTCCCTCTTAGCCACTTTCATTGTCCTCCATTAATCTCCCTAAAGCCATGCTTTAGTGGACCATCCCAAGAATGTAAATAGACCTAAATCATCCCTCTTTCACATCACTGCACTGGATCAGCACAAGCTAAATTTTGTAAAATCCAAACCCTTCTCTACATCATCATAATCAACATCCCATTATAGAATATTAGTGGGGTTAGTAATGATCCAATAATAGCCAAACTCAAAAGCATCTCCAAGGCATGACACTAGCGTTATTGCTATTCAGGTGGCCGACATTGAATCTTGAAATCTCTCAAAACTGCTATCAAAACTTAATTTTACTAGAGAGAAACTAAAACGGCAAAATTTGGATTCTATGGAAATATGATTTGGATGCATCTATTGTTCTAAACTTGAACCAAGCCTTTGCCTTTTCTATTTTAATTCTACCTCACTCCTGCCTCGGTTGTTTACTTGTGTTTTTGTGAGTGTTCAGTTATTGAACGACACCATTAATGGAATGATATCCATCATATCTCATCTCTTAACTTCCCATCGTAGGTTATTGGTGGAAACTTTAACATAATCTCCAATGACGATGAAAAGATTGGTAGTGCCAGCCTTGCATTTTTGCCATCAATGACTTCAACACTGCCATCTCTTCAGCTAGACTCCATGAAGTCCCCTTTTGTGACTCGAGTTATACATCGTGCAACAATAGAGAGGGTGAAGCTCGAGTTTTTTCTATGCTTGATAGTATCTTTGGCAATGATGGATGGTTCTCCAAGCCGGTTCTCATCTGTTGTCAATTTTCTCCATCGTGCTAATTTTAATTACCCTTTCACGATCCTTCGGTTAACCTCCAACTTTTCCTTTATCCCTAAATCATTCTGATTCTAAAACACACGGAACACTCATCATACCTTCCTCGATATAGTCAAAGAAGCATGGTTTATACCCATCACAGGATCAGTCAAGTCTGCGTTTTCCTACAAACTTAAAATATGAACATAAGTGCTAAATCCTGGAATAATAATACGTTCTCTAATTTATTTGATTGGCTAAAATGCGCAAAATTGAATCTGTCTATGAAAGAATCCATCTTTGACTCGGATCCATCCCCATCTTTGTGATGAGTGGATCAAAGCTAAGGAAGACTTCAATAAAGAACTCTTAATCGAAGAGCTGCATTGGAAATAGAAAGTGCATACAACATGGACGATTTAGGATGACACGAACTCCAAATTCTTTCAATTTGTAGTAATAAAAACAAAAGAAAACATTCACTTCACAAAATTAGAAAAATATGATGACTCATGGACTTCCTTTGATTCAGAAATGGAAGCGATTATTTCCATCCACTTTAGGGAGCTTCTCGGTTTCGATTCCTCCTTACATTTCAACCCTGATATTATGAGCCACATCCCCCGCTTATTATTTGATTCTGATAACTCCAACTTAACAGATGTCACTAATCTAGATGAAAACAAAATGGTTGTTTTCAACCTAGGGAAGGACAGCGTTGCAGGTCCCGATGGATTTAACGGCTGTTTCTATCAAGCTTGTTGAGACATCATCAATCATGATCTCGCAGCAGCCATCCAAGCTTTTTTGTTGGTGAAAGACCTCCCCAAAGCTGGACTGCCACCAACATAGTCCTTATCCCCAAAAAGGATTCTCTAGAAACTTGTTTGGACCTTAGACCTATTAATCTTTGAAATTTTCTAATAAAATTATATTCAAAATTTTAGCCTCTTGCCTGTTCCGTATTTTACAGAAAATAATCTCCACATCCCAAGCTGGTTTTATTCAAAGAAGACTCATTATTAATCGCAAAATTTTAGGATATAATATAATAATAAAACTAGATCTGGCCAAGGCTTATGACCCCATATCCTGGTACTTTATCATTAGAGTCCTTAGAGCCTTTGGATTTCCTGAGGAATTCATTGATATAGTTTGAAGAATCATTTCCAACTGTTAATATTCAATTTTTATCAACTATGCTCTGAAGGATTATTTCAAATCTGGTAGAGGTATAAGACAGGGGTATCCTCTATCCCCTGCCCTTTTTGTTATCATGGTGGAAGCTCTAGGCCTGTCACGTACCGAAATTTTCGACTTTCGAAAATTCGACATCGATACTCACTTTATCGACTGCCGAGAAATCGAGTGCCGGAAACTCCAATAGTGAGGGTTTAGAAAGAAGAAATAGAAGAAAAAGAGAAGAAGAAGAAAGCAGAAGAAGAAAGAAGAACAACAGAACAACATCAGAACAGAAAACAATATCAGAATCTTACACATCGCAGCGGAACAATATATAATAAATAAACACTAGTCTTTTAAAAACAAAGAGCTATATCAGTTTATACATACATCAATCATCAGAGTCAATATACAACAATGGACAGTTATATAACTTGTCCTCATACAGAATACACAGCGGAATAAATAATATCATATACAAATACTACGTCTCGTCATCCATCTTGCTTCCAAAGCTCCAGAATATCCAGAATATCCTGATAATCTAACTCTAGACTGCCCGTGTGGAAATTGGTGGGCACCCAGAGTTTAGAAGGTAAACAATAAACTCCGAGTCAGTCATGGTGACTGGTGTGAGATCGTAAAACAGTTATTCTTTAAAATAAACAACATGAAGATTTTAAAGTCAATTCGCAATGCTTTTGGAAAATGAAACTACCATAAGACCTCCCACCACACACACAATGCAAACGCAGACTTGGAGGAGATTTCTTCTTATGTTAGTCAAAGATGCTTACTACGCAAAAAAAATCAAATCATTTTGGATATTATCATTAGTGCATAGTGGAAAACATTTCGAAAGTAGAATATAAATCTTAGCCAGCATAGGTACCATTATATTATGCCTGCTATAGCTGCCTCCTGAGGAGACAGGTTATACAATTGAAATCGTAAAGGCTCGTATTGTTTCTTTGGATTTCCAACAAATGGTCAGGCTAAGGAAATTCCTTTTCCACGATGGGTACGTCCCTGGAATAGACGACCCGAGAAATAACCTAACATTACGGTTAGATCTCTGCCAACACAAGGCCGGGTTACCTCTGCAAAAGTAGGTAACTACTGACACGCGTATGCCATCCCCCGATCGTCACCGATCTTCCCGAGGATCCCCGATTCGCAACAACCACAAAGTAATAAATTTGCAGCAACCACAGAGGTTAAGTATCTGGGCTCCATACCATGATACCACCTTTATCCAGAAGGAATGACATACACTAAGGGGCGCTACTCCCTAGAACCTTGCCGCATCCTTTCTGTTTTGACCATTTCCGGGGTGTGAGGCTCGACGAAGTCTCGTCCACAAAGCTACGCTTTCTACAAAGCCCTGCTTCGGGTCAAACAAAATGATCAACCTATGATCACAAAGATATAAGATCAAACAAATGATCATATCGCAAATGATCAAACACTGATCATTTCACAGCAACACTCAGTATGCCACGTTACCAAATTGGGAGTATATCGCTGATAAATTTCAACTACATAACCTCTGAGCTCGTACGTCTCAGAGAAGGGTGTTAAGCTAAGAGAATAAATTCTCCGCCACCAACAGAAATGTATTTGAAAGAAATCAGCTTTATATCTCAAATTGTAACGTCAGACACACAATCCATACAAGTCTGTTCCAGGATCGAACAGAACCGAAGGCACTTCTCACGAAGCCCTTGCATATCCGGATAAATTTCTAATCACGTCCGGACTTCCCGTCACTAAGGGTGATAAAAACCTCTAAACCGGAGATCAACCGATGTAGAGTAACTCGATAGTAATCCTTCCGTTTTCAAAAATATCCGGTCTTCAACACCGGTCTTCAAATGCAATTCATAACGACGTATCACATATTCGGAATGGGTTATACGACCCCATGGTCCTTTCCCGGCTAACCTGAATAGTGAGCGTTTATTTAAAAAACAAGTGTGGCATTCAAATTCATCCAATTCACAACAAATACCCATTCAAGGTAATTATTGATAGTCGGTTATTTAACTATCAATAAAGATGCGCAACATCATCAGATTCCAAATAATTTTCCCAAATTATTTTATCTTCCAAAATATCTTTACTAGATATATAATTTCCACACTTCAAAAATAAATCAACGTTTATTTTTAAACAACTTCCCTTTCGTTTATAAATTTCATAGTGAATTTATATTTCAAAAATATCTACTGATATACGATTTTCAAATCGATTCCAATATTCATTTTCAATTTATCTTTAAGAAGATAAAATCTCAAAATGTTTCATTTCATTTTGGAAAAGTATTTCCATACTTATTCAAAAATAAGTATTTCGCAAATCTATTTATTTTCAACATTTGAAAATATTCAATATACTTAAATCAATATTAAGTATATATTCATTCTTTAAGGAAATCATTTACTATAACCACATTTATTTGAGTCAAAACGAATGTTACGTAAAACATCGTTACGACGACTCAAAATCACTAGTATAGGGATTCGAAAATTAAGATAGATATATAAATCCCAATACTATATAAAACATTTCCTTTCGGAAATCATTTACTATAACAACAGTGTTATAGTCCATCATTTCCTTATTCCTCGAAAACGTCTATTTCAACAATGAATGTTGAAATCTATGGTTTCGATATTTAATCATTTTAAAACATCGTTTAAAACAATTAACTTCATTTCAAATATCACTTTCCCAAAACCATATCTATTTTACTTAAAAATATATTCACTGTCCAAAATCGTGAGTATACTTCACTAACCACATTTTCAATCTTTTCTACACATTTATTTCAAAAATTATCCACTGTCCAAAATCGTGGATAAAATTCCCTTAATAATCTCTATATTTAAAATCAATCAAATTTGATTTATTTTCGAATTTATAAAACACCGTTTATAAATTCTATTTCCAATTTATAACAACTTCGATTTATACATCTTCTTTAATGACCCATTCAATTTATAAGTTAATATAACTTATAATTCATTTATTTTAAAAGAAATCGTTCTTTTAAACTTTACAAAATTTAAAACTTTCAGATTTCATTAACTTATGAAATCCCATTTACACTTCATTTTAACACTTATAGAAACTTGTCTTATAATCCCAATATTTCAAATTAATAAATATCTATTTTTGTACATCTTTTAAATAAACCGTTTATAATACTAGAAATCCCAATTTAAACCATTTCATAAATTTCTTAACTTTTATTTCAAAAATCACACTTTGATTTTGTTTCACAAAAATCTTAACTTTTATAACTTTAAAATTTTAGACGTTTATTTATTTGAAATAAATCAATTCAAAAATTCAACAAAACGTCTACTTTTAAAAATCACTTTAAAATCCTTTTCGTTATTTTTAAAACTTGAATCCGATGATGCAACGCATCAATTAGTCCATCACAACAGTCAATATCATATATCAATATGATAACAGAATATACATCAATATCTGTAAATAAATAAATACTCGTGAGGAATCCAGTTGGATCCCTCCAACCTGTTTTCCTGCATCCAAAGACGTTAGCACAATACCAATTCCACTTCGAGGTGGAATATCGCGGTATATGGGTTTTATAAAAATATCCGCTTACTAACGGCGCAATAGGGACTCATCCGCTATACGAGGCGGGAAATCAATCAATCCGATATATACATATGCCAATATGTATATATTGCTATATATAATAGATATATCCTACTATATCTAATATCACATCCAATAGCAAACATCAATCAATTCAATAGTAACTGCAAATCATTTTGAGTGAGAAAAATCTCACCTTAGCTTTAAATTTGCAGTCCTTTTTCCAATTTCAGCTGTTTCTTGATTTTAAACCTTGTATAAGCAATGTATACAATTTATTAATATTCGAATTAAATCGAATAATAAATTTTCTTAACTAGCTTTTTAATTTTTTTTAACTAATAATTTTCCTAAAAATCTTTTAGTAACTAAAACAATTAAATAAGTTAATTAAACAAGTTAATCACCTTAATAAATTATTTTTAGAATAAACTAGTAAATTAAAATGTGTGTATGTATATTTATTTTATATTTGTCACTTTGAAAATAAATTATGGATTTCCAAAAATCTACTTCTATATAACTTCCAAATATTTTAAAATTCCATATATACATATCTATTCATACTTAAATTTATTTCTGTATTTATACATATATATCACAAACACATATATTTTTAAATTAGTATGTAATATGATTTCCAGTAAAACAAAAATTTACCTTATTGTAAATTTTATTTCATTTACCCTTATACTCTAGTTTTCTATCACTTACCTATATATATTTTTATTAGATCAAAACTAACAGGAAAAAAAAAATTCGAACCTCTCTGCTTTGATCGAGATACTGTCAACTTTTCACACGACCCAAGCCCTAGCTCGATCAACGTCGCTGCCTGCAGCGAACTCGACAACTCCGCGGCCCACGATCTCGATAATACTGCCGCCAATCGTTCACAGCCCTTCCAGTTGCCACGCGAACCCTAATCAACTGGCAACTGCCATCATCGCCACCCCGGCGACTGCTCGCAACCCACATCGACTCGACCAGACTTGAGCACTGCCGCATCTTCCAAAATCTGACCCCTTGCCTCAGCACTCGATTCCCATCGCAACCCCCTTGACCACGACGAGTCGCGCCTAGTTTCGAACATGCCAGATGAAGTCGCGAATTTCCCCTCCCAAACGCTCGCGTGCGAACTCGGAAGAATGAACGACTGGATCACGAACTTGATTTGGGGTTTCTCTACTCCTTTAAAGAATTCGAATTTTTTGATTCGAAAAGAAGGAAGAAGAGGTGGCTTGCTTTGAACGAAGATTTAAAATACAGACTGGTTTGCTTCATTCGTTTCTCTGAAGGCTATCGATTAATTGAAGAAAGGGGAAATGATTTCAAACGAGATCTATAATTTTTTTCTTGGCCATTTTCGTTTGATTTTTAAAACTGGAAAGGGGAGTATCGTTCGCCATTTTTAATTCTCGAACGAACGAACGAAAATAATTTGTTTGAAATTTTTCTCTGAATCGAAACAGAAGAAGACGTGATTCTAGGGAACGAGATGATGGTGTTTTGTACGAGAGGAGACATTTGCGTGCTGAAGTTAACAGGCTACAGTGTTTTGAGTTGAGGCCAAAAGTGCTGATGTTGACCAAATACAAATTTAAATTTAAATCGAATTCGTTTTAAAACTTCAATGCGTTTAACCGCCGTACGGTCACATATCAACTCCGATAAATACGAAATTTGAAATCCGGAAATAATTCAATATTACGGACCCAATGGAACTGGTTTCGTCGAATTCCGAGACTGTGCCTCGGACGGCTATTTTTAAATATCGGTTGAACGATATAAATTTCAAAACTGAACAATTCACTTCCAAATTCGATTCTGAAGCTTCGATTATATTCAGTAATATCAATATGAATTTTACAAGCTTTTGAAATATTTTTTTCAACTTAAAATTGAAGATTCAAATTTTTATTCAATTTACAATAGATTAAATTTTATAATTTAATCACCAATTTCAAAGTCATATCGGGGATTCAAATTAAATTATCATTCAAATATTTAAAATTAATTAAATATTCTCAATTTAATTCGTTCAAGATTCTGGGTCGTTACAAACTTCCCCCCTTAAAAGAATTTCGTCCTCAAAATTACAAGTCAGGAAGAAAGGTCCTTAATTCGTCTATTATCTTTCACAATTTAAATAGTTTTATCAATTTTTCAAAACAAATCTTTCTATTAAAGATTCGTTATCAATTCAACTAAATTTTCCAACTTCAATTATAAATTTCAAAACAACATTGTTTTACTTCTCAATTCCAATTTAAGTTTAAATTCAAATTTTAAACTTTCAAAATTTCTCAAAAAATTTTCTAACACCCGAAATTTTCAAAAAATTTCGCCAGCGTCTCCTTTGCGCGGCTAATACGGTACGACTACAAAACGTCCCTACGGACTCTCAGATTTCAAAAAGAAAAAGAAAAAGCCAAGCGGCTAGACAAGAAAGTCATCAAATCTCATATAGAAATTAAAATACATACCTTTAGTCGAGCAATTCAAATTATCTTTGAAATCAAAATTTCCAATTCCTTTATACCTGTATATCTACTAGCCATAATATCTAGTTACAACATTCAATTTATCATTTTGCAATTCTATTACAAAATTTTCAATATAAACTGCTTATACATTTTTAGCTTACTATTGAAGTTACATATTCATTATCATTCAATTTTACATTTCAAATCTATTTGAACTCAATTCACAGTTTCAATTCTATTTGAATTCAGTTTATCTTCTGAATATTGAATTTATCAATTAACTTTCATTCATACCTGATTATTTTTAGATTAGTTTCAGTTACTAATTCATTACAAATTCTAATTCACTTATTCAAATTCGGTTTCAACATTCAGTTTTAATCTTATTTACTTCATTCAATTAGCCTCGCTTACCAATTTTCAGTTTCAATTTCAGTTTCATTAAATCACAATTGTAAAATTATCTATTCATTCACAATTTACTTCCATAATTCAAATTTATTCACTCATACTTACTTTAATTTAACTTCATTCTTTAAGTTAAATTTATTCTATCAAAATTCAAATTGTATAAGTTACCAACTCATCCTTGTTCCCATAAATATTTTAAATAGGATTCCAGAGTCTTACCAACATTTCAAAATCATTTTGAAAACAATTCAAATTATCCTTTGAATTTCCAAAACAAAAACCCAAATTTTCCAAACAACTTTCATTTAAAACAATTTGGCAGCAATTCCTCTTTTGGAAACCCGAAAATGAACACCAATGATGCCGCGGTCATCATCGAAGTTATTTTCCAGCGACCGAAAAGAGTTTAGAGCTTTCATCTCTCTAAAATACTTTTCAAAACCTTTGAAATTCATTTTCAAATCAAAAATGATTTAAACTTTCCAATCCTCAAAATTTTCAAATTCTTTTCAAAACATTTCCAAATACTTCTCTGGAATTCCGTTTTAAATTACAATTCACATTTATAATTTACATTCTTTAAATTTCATTTGTATATGTGAATTTTATGTCTTAACTTTGGAGTTTATAACTCCAATTCCTCATTTAATTTCAATGATAATAGTTTAATATTATCACTTCTAACAACCATGCAACCATATACTACAGTAATTCATAGAAAAACATTTCTTTTATATACAAAAATAGTTTTGGGCAAAATTATCTCATTTACCCTATTCAAAACAATACTGTGCCGAATTGTTCTATTCGAGTGTTTAGAGATTCCTATCGATAGAGTTGTCCAGACCATACCGACCAGAATCCATATACCACTCAATAAACCAATCATCACAATACAAAATAATTTCATATTCACTAACAAATACGCACTCGTATCTATTATTACACTCAAACTCATTCTAGAGTACTGCTGACTCTATCTCTAATGAGTAACACCCAACAGAGCAGGGTTGTCGCTTAACCATATGCTCTGATACCACGCTGTCACGTACCGAAATTTTCGACTTTCGAAAATTCGACATCGATACTCACTTTATCGACTGCCGAGAAATCGAGTGCCGGAAACTCCAATAGTGAGGGTTTAGAAAGAAGAAATAGAAGAAAAAGAGAAGAAGAAGAAAGCAGAAGAAGAAAGAAGAACAACAGAACAACATCAGAACAGAAAACAATATCAGAATCTTACACATCGCAGCGGAACAATATATAATAAATAAACACTAGTCTTTTAAAAACAAAGAGCTATATCAGTTTATACATACATCAATCATCAGAGTCAATATACAACAATGGACAGTTATATAACTTGTCCTCATACAGAATACACAGCGGAATAAATAATATCAGATACAAATACTACGTCTCGTCATCCATCTTGCTTCCAAAGCTCCAGAATATCCAGAATATCCTGATAATCTAACTCTAGACTGCCCGTGTGGAAATTGGTGGGCACCCAGAGTTTAGAAGGTAAACAATAAACTCCGAGTCAGTCATGGTGACTGGTGTGAGATCGTAAAACAGTTATTCTTTAAAATAAACAACAGGAAGATTTTAAAGTCAATTCGCAATGCTTTTGGAAAATGAAACTACCATAAGACCTCCCACCACACACACAATGCAAACGCAGACTTGGAGGAGATTTCTTCTTATGTTAGTCAAAGATGCTTACTACGCAAAAAAAAAATCAAATCATTTTGGATATTATCATTAGTGCATAGTGGAAAACATTTCGAAAGTAGAATATAAATCTTAGCCAGCATAGGTACCATTATATTATGCCTGCTATAGCTGCCTCCTGAGGAGACAGGTTATACAATTGAAATCGTAAAGGCTCGTATTGTTTCTTTGGATTTCCAACAAATGGTCAGGCTAAGGAACTTCCTTTTCCACGATGGGTACGTCCCTGGAATAGACGACCCGAGAAATAACCTAACATTACGGTTAGATCTCTGCCAACACAAGGCCGGGTTACCTCTGCAAAAGTAGGTAACTACTGACACGCGTATGCCATCCCCCGATCGTCACCGATCTTCCCGAGGATCCCCAATTCGCAACAACCACAAAGTAATAAATTTGCAGCAACCACAGAGGTTAAGTATCTGGGCTCCATACCATGATACCACCTTTATCTAGAAGGAATGACATACACTAAGGGGCGCTACTCCCTAGAACCTTGCCGCATCCTTCCTGTTTTGACCATTTCCGGGGTGTGAGGCTCGACGAAGTCTCGTCCACAAAGCTACGCTTTCTACAAAGCCCTGCTTCGGGTCAAACAAAATGATCAACCTATGATCACAAAGATATAAGATCAAACAAATGATCATATCGCAAATGATCAAACACTGATCATTTCACAGCAACACTCAGTATGCCACGTTACCAAATTGGGAGTATATCGCTGATAAATTTCAACTACATAACCTCTGAGCTCGTACATCTCAGAGAAGGGTGTTAAGCTAAGAGAATAAATTCTCCGCCACCAACAGAAATGTATTTGAAAGAAATCAGCTTTATATCTCAAATTGTAACGTCAGACACACAATCCATACAAGTCTGTTCCGGGATCGAACAGAACCGAAGGCACTTCTCACGAAGCCCTTGCATATCCGGATAAATTTCTAATCACGTCCGGACTTCCCGTCACTAAGGGTGATAAAAACCTCTAAACTGGAGATCAACCGATGTAGAGTAACTCGACGGTAATCCTTCCGTTTTCAAAAATATCCGGTCTTCAACACCGGTCTTCAAATGCAATTCATAACGACGTATCACATATTCGGAATGGGTTATACGACCCCATGGTCCTTTCCCGGCTAACCCGAATAGTGAGCGTTTATTTAAAAAACAAGTGTGGCATTCAAATTCATCCAATTCACAACAAATACCCATTCAAGGTAATTATTGATAGTCGGTTATTTAACTATCAATAAAGATGCGCAACATCATCAGATTCCAAATAATTTTCCCAAATTATTTTATCTTCCAAAATATCTTTACTAGATATATAATTTCCACACTTCAAAAATAAATCAACGTTTATTTTTAAACAACTTCCCTTTCTTTTATAAATTTCATAGTGAATTTATATTTCAAAAATATCTACTGATATACGATTTTCAAATCGATTCCAATATTCATTTTCAATTTATCTTTAAGAAGATAAAATCTCAAAACGTTTCATTTCATTTTGGAAAAGTATTTCCATACTTATTCAAAAATAAGTATTTCGCAAATCTATTTATTTTCAACATTTGAAAATATTCAATATACTTAAATCAATATTAAGTATATATTCATTCTTTAAGGAAATCATTTACTATAACCACATTTATTTGAGTCAAAACGAATGTTACGTAAAACATCGTTACGACGACTCAAAATCACTAGTATAGGGATTCGAAAATTAAGATAGATATATAAATCCCAATACTATATAAAACATTTCCTTTCGGAAATCATTTACTATAACAACAGTGTTATAGTCCATCATTTCCTTATTCCTCGAAAATGTCTATTTCAACAATGAATGTTGAAATCTATGGTTTCGATATTTAATCATTTTAAAACATCGTTTAAAACAATTAACTTCATTTCAAATATCACTTTCCCAAAACCATATCTATTTTACTTAAAAATATATTCACTGTCCAAAATCGTGAGTATACTTCACTAACCACATTTTCAATCTTTTCTACACATTTATTTCAAAAATTATCCACTGTCCAAAATCGTGGATAAAATTCCCTTAATAATCTCTATATTTAAAATCAATCAAATTTGATTTATTTTCGAATTTATAAAACACCGTTTATAAATTCTATTTCCATTTTATAACAACTTCGATTTATACATCTTCTTTAATGACCCATTCAATTTATAAGTTAATATAACTTATAATTCATTTATTTTAAAAGAAATCGTTCTTTTAAACTTTACAAAATTTAAAACTTTCAGATTTCATTAACTTATGAAATCCCATTTACACTTCATTTTAACACTTATAGAAACTTGTCTTATAATCCCAATATTTCAAATTAATAAATATCCATTTTTGTACATCTTTTAAATAAACCGTTTATAATACTAGAAATCCCAATTTAAACCATTTCATAAATTTCTTAACTTTTATTTCAAAAATCACACTTTGATTTTGTTTCACAAAAATCTTAACTTTTATAACTTTAAAATTTTAGACGTTTATTTATTTGAAATAAATCAATTCAAAAATTCAACAAAACGTCTACTTTCAAAAATCACTTTAAAATCCTTTTAAATTAAAAGTCGTTATTTTTAAAACTTGAATCCGATGATGCAACGCATCAATTAGTCCATCACAACAGTCAATATCATATATCAATATGATAACAGAATATACATCAATATCTGTAAATAAATAAATACTCGTGAGGAATCCAGTTGGATCCCTCCAACCTGTTTTCCTGCATCCAAAGACGTTAGCACAATACCAATTCCACTTCGAGGTGGAATATCGCGGTATATGGGTTTTATAAAAATATCTGCTTACTAACGGCGCAATAGGGTCTCATCCGCTATACGAGGCGGGAAATCAATCAATCCGATATATACATATGCCAATATGTATATATTGCTATATATAATAGATATATCCTACTATATCTAATATCACATCCAATAGCAAACATCAATCAATTCAATAGTAACTGCAAATCATTTTGAGTGAGAAAAATCTCACCTTAGCTTTAAATTTGCGGTCCTTTTTCCAATTTCAGCTGTTTCTTGATTTTAAACCTTGTATAAGCAATGTATACAATTTATTAATATTTGAATTAAATCGAATAATAAATTTTCTTAACTAGCTTTTTAATTTTTTTTAACTAATAATTTTCCTAAAAATCTTTTAGTAACTAAAACAATTAAATAAGTTAATTAAACAAGTTAATCACCTTAATAAATTATTTTTAGAATAAACTAGTAAATTAAAATGTGTGTATGTATATTTATTTTATATTTGTCACTTTGAAAATAAATTATGGATTTCCAAAAATCTACTTCTATATAACTTCCAAATATTTTAAAATTCCATATATACATATCTATTCATACTTAAATTTATTTCTGTATTTATACATATATATCACAAACACATATATTTTTAAATTAGTATGTAATATGATTTCCAGTAAAACAAAAATTTACCTTATTGTAAATTTTATTTCATTTACCCTTATACTCTAGTTTTCTATCACTTACATATATATATTTTTATTAGATCAAAACTAACAGGAAAAAAAAAATTCGAACCTCTCTGCTTTGATCGAGATACTGTCAACTTTTCACACGACCCAAGCCCTAGCTCGATCAACGTCGCTGCCTGCAGCGAACTCGACAACTCCGCGGCCCACGATCTCGATAATACTGCCGCCAATCGTTCACAGCCCTTCCAGTTGCCACGCGAACCCTAATCAACCGGCAACTGCCATCATCGCCACCCCGGCGACTGCTCGCAACCCACATCGACTCGACCAGACTTGAGCACTGCCGCATCTTCCAAAATCTGACCCCTTGCCTCAGCACTCGATTCCCATCACAACCCCCTTGACCATGACGAGTTGCGCCTAGTTTCGAACATGCCAGATGAAGTCGCGAATTTCCCCTCCCAAACGCTCGCGTGCTCGCGTGCGAACTCGGAAGAATGAACGACTGGATCACGAACTTGATTTGGGGTTTCTCTACTCCTTTAAAGAATTCGAATTTTTTGATTCGAAAAGAAGGAAGAAGAGGTGGCTTGCTTTGAACGAAGATTTAAAATACAGACTGGTTTGCTTCATTCGTTTCTCTGAAGGCTATCGATTAATTGAAGAAAGGGGAAATGATTTCAAACGAGATATATAATTTTTTTCTTGGCCATTTTCGTTTGATTTTTAAAACTGGAAAGGGGAGTATCGTTCGCCATTTTTAATTCACGAACGAACGAACGAAAATAATTTGTTTGAAATTTTTCTCTGAATCGAAACAGAAGAAGACGTGATTCCAGGGAACGAGATGATGGTGTTTTGTACGAGAGGAGACATTTGCGTGCTGAAGTTAACAGGCTACAGTGTTTTGAGTTGAGGCCAAAAGTGCTGATGTTGACCAAATACAAATTCAAATTTAAATCGAATTCGTTTTAAAACTTCAATGCGTTTAACCGCCGTACGGTCACATATCAACTCCGATAAATACGAAATTTGAAATCCGAAAATAATTCAATATTACGGACCCAATGGAACTGGTTTCGTCGAATTCCGAGACTGTGCCTCGGACGGCTATTTTTAAATATCGGTTGAACGATATAAATTTCAAAACTGAACAATTCACTTCCAAATTCGATTCTGAAGCTTCGATTATATTCAGTAATATCAATATGAATTTTACAAGCTTTTGAAATATTTTCTTCAACTTAAAATTGAAGATTCAAATTTTTATTCAATTTACAATAGATTAAATTTTATAATTTAATCACCAATTTCAAAGTCATATCGGGGATTCAAATTAAATTATCATTCAAATATTTAAAATTAATTAAATATTCTCAATTTAATTCGTTCAAGATTCTGGGTCGTTACATCTAGGCCGAGGCATCCATGACCTTGCGGAGTTCAGATCCATTGGTCATTTTACTCACCTGATTAGAGTCCCTCTTATCTTCTCGCTCTCCTACGTGGATGATATACTCTTTTTTGAGAACGACCGAATTAGATCTGTTTGTAATTTCCTATGTTTCCTTGATGCATTCGAATTAACCACTGGAAAAAAAATCATTTCAGAAAAAAGCTTTATTATCACATGTACTTTATCTACTCCAACCCAGAAAGCAAGGTTACATAAAGCCATGGGCTTTCGCATTGCATCTCTCATAATGACTTACCTAGGTATTCAGCTTTATAGGTTTAGCAAAATGAACTTATACTTTAGGATTCTCACTTTCAAAATCCTTAAACTCGTTGGGAAGTGGAGCTTATCCCCAATCTCTCAAGCAGGCAAACTTATCTTGACAAGCTTTGTCCTTAGCACCGTTGGATCTAATATTTTTACTGCCACTACCCCTACAGATAGCTTTTTTCAGGATTATCGGCGGTGGTGCTTTGATTTCTTCTCGGGCTTTTTAGGTGGGCTAAGAAGCACCACTGGGTTTCTTAGGACTGTAGGCTTAAGGATGAAGGCGGCCTGGGTCTTTGCATTCTCTAGGACATTTATCAGGATTATACATAAAAACTGTAGGTTAATTCTTCTGCAATGACTCCTTATAGGACAAGTTTCTAAACTATAAATACGCAAGCTAATGGTCCATAACTTTGTCGGCTCCCCTACCCATGCTAGTGAGACCTAGAAATGCATGCAAAAACATAAAGCCTCATTCGATCTCCATATTGCCACCAACCCCTGCTTTGACTTGCTTGACAAAAGCTTCTCTCCGAAAAGAGCATAAAATGGTATTCAAACCAGTGTTTTCATGACCTAACCCTGCCACGGTCCAACCTCGAATAACCCTGAACCTTGGACCACCACGGCCCGGAACTCAATCGGACCTTATTTATCGATAAACCTTGGTCGGACCTTTAAACCAACGGTTCAACCGTCAATTTTACCTGGTTGAATCACGGTTCTTTTGTTTTTCTTACATTCTCGTCGTATAATTCTCTCTTATTTTCATTTGAACCCGGTTGAACCCTCCCATATGCGCAATTTCTTCGCTTCAAAATATGTTTTCAAATCTCCGCCCGTTTTATATTCGTAATTAGTGCAGCTAGTGTAGCAAATTTTGTTTAATTTTTCATATTAGAATTAACGTGTGGATTATGAATTAATATCATATATTTTTATTGAAGATGTTGGTTTATTGTGTACTTAAGATTGATACGTTGCATCTAAATGTATTAATTTACAAAAAAGAGTATGTGCTGTTCTTGACGGTTCGACCGGTCGAACCCTCGAAACCTCGAACCCTGAGTCCTCACGGTTTGATTCGCGGTCCGGTTATGAAAACATTGATTCAAACCCATCATCCTATCAACCTTTCCTTCCACATGATATGAGGCCTTTGTATCCCACCAAAAGTCTCAATTTGAACGTGGAAACTACTATATAAAGTTATGCTTCTTGACCTTCAACTCACTAAATTAATATTTCACTGGTATCCAAATGTAGATGCTATAAAAATAATGCCACTGAGTTTATTCCCTACGTCTTTGGAGATAGTGAAGTTGTCCTAGAAATTTAGAGGTTTTTTACAAGCCTTATGGGGTTTTCTGTTTGCTCTAGCTTCCTTATATCAATGATTCACTTGACGGTGGTCTCATGCCAGAGGGAAATCTATCCGAGCCATCCTCTCCTACATTATTCCACCATTGGTTACTAGTGCATTTGGTTTTTTCGTAACCAGTTTATATTCGATAACTGCACCCTCAGCGTCCCTGATATTATAGCCTTTGTTCATGATGATATTAACCTTGCATTTGGAGCCAGACCATACATTGGTCCTCAAAATCATTTCTTAGACTCCTATATCTATGAATTTTTCTATACTTACCTATTAATGATGCAATATCATATCTCCATATGCAATTATACACTAACTCTACATCACTCTATTGCTACATGCACTCCTTTTGTACATTTATGTTGCTCTTGCTGGATTTTCTTTTCAGGTAATGCTGATAGCTTGATGGACTCCACACTCTTGTATTGCACCTTAGATAGGATGCTTCTTTATCCATTGGCTCTTGCCTGCCCTAATACTCTCACATATTCCCATCTTACTTCGGCTCATTCATTATGGCCTGGCCATGGAGTACTACTGACGAGTACCTTCACCTCCACCCTTTAGCTGATCTTTAGACCTAGATCTCTATGCCCTATTATATCCAGAGCTATTTCACACATTATTTTAATGGCTTCTGCATGCTCATACATCACATCTTTTTATATGCTCATACTCATGAGAGCTCATTTGGTTATCTTGTGACTTACTCATTTTCTATGCTCTATGTAAGCTATGGGAGGAAGGCTCTTTTCCTCCATTTTGAGTTATTTATATATAGCATGACCTCTACCTCAATTTAGTTCCAAGTCAAGACTAGTTTGATTTTTGAACGGCAGAACCTTTTTATAAAAATCATATCACCATTTACATATGCTTTCATTGCCTTATTATAAGCTAATATTAATTTAACAGTTTATAATTAATTTAAATGTTTTAATATAATCAAATGAAATTACTTCAATTATACAAAAGTAACATTTAGCTATACATTAGTATTATTGAATATAAAATAATTTTTTGAATGTAAATAGATTTTTAAATAATTTTAGTATTTTATTTATTAATTATAAACATTTAAATTGAAATAGACGTAAAATTAAAATTTCAAATGTGTGTGTGTGTGTGAGAGAGTTTAATTAAAATTATTTTTGGAAAAATTTTAATTTAGTAAAATTTATTATCGAATGTTCTATTATATAATACATACATATATATATACACATATATATATATATGACAATCATATATATTTTAAATTTAAATTTATTATTATTTTTGGAAAAGCCAGCCGGTTTTATAGGGGCCGACCACTTCTATTACCAATGAATCAACATTTAATATAGGAGCTAGGCAGCATGCCCCAACTACTAATACAAGAAATACAACATAGGAGATAGGAAAAAGGTGCCTAAACTACTATAAATGTCATAAATCTAGACCTTCTCAGCAGAGGAGGAAACACCTCCTCTATTTAAAGTGTTGGGGCCTAGCATATGAAGATAACGAGCAAAGAGAGATACACGATTCAGAATGAATCTAGTGCATTCCTTGTAGTAGATGTATTTCCTATCCCAACTTTCATTTTCAAGAATAGTCTTATTCGCAGCACCAAGGGCACCATCTATACTATACCATCTTCAAGAATAGAGTAATACAGACGTCTTAATTCTCCATCAACTTTACTAACAGATATAAAAAAATCTTTTCGATAAGGATCATATCTCATGTCAGATGGCTCGTGTAACCAAGCTCTCTCATTGGTGTTTTGTACAATAACATTCGATTGGGTAGAAGTAGTTGTCATAGTATTAACGGAAATAGTAGGAGGAATAATATCTGGAGAAACAATACCTTCAACAGAAGGAGACAGATTACAAAAAACTGGCACAGTAGGAACAATCACGGCTTCAGAAGATGGAGCAGAAAGAACATCAGAATGGCTAGCAGACAGGTCCACAGAAGCAGTAGAGCAATCCCGAAAAATAGGGACCCACTTCTATAGAAGGGGAAGTGGAAGCGGGATCTTAGGCGGAGGAGCCACCACTGATAGGTTCGCGAGTTTGCATGAGGAAGCAAGATGGCCAAAATAATGATAGACAGAACAAATATCAGGCACCCGCCATATCTAACACAAACTTTTGCAACTTGGCCAACAGCGAGTTGAACCATAATAGAAGACGGAAGCGGCTTATCAGGGGATACTTCAATCACTGCCTTGGCATAAACCAGTTTCTCACGAGCCACCATATGAGAATCAAAGCATTTCAATTTACCAATCGTGAATGCTAACCAATTCGACCCAATAAGAAGCTGCAATACAGAAGGAATGTATGTAAAATAGGCCTAAACAGGGATAGACAGAACATGATCCCTAGTAGAATTCACAGAGGGAGACTAATTCATGATGATGAATGCTTTCCTACAAAAAAAGATGGATCAGCCTCAAGAACACGTTGACACTCCTCATTGCATGAAAATTTAAAGTAATACATAGAGTCGACATAAATTACATGGAGGTCTCCACGGAGTTTCCATACACACTAGCATAAACTTCTAGCATCTTAAAGCTTGTGATTAGGATCCAAAAAAAACTACTAAGAATCTCAACCAATAATCTGACCCTGCTTATATAACAGAAGGTGGCTGCATCATTATTCAATTAGCCTCCTCAATCTTAAAGTTTTTAGGGGTGTAAACTCCTGCATTGCAGGGCAGGTTGTGAAAGAGAGATGACCAAGGCTTTGAACAATTTGGAACAGTCTATGCAGTAGATGAGTGGCCAACACGATCACTAGAATCATGAGCAGGAACGGCGAAAACTTGTGCAAGCATACGAATTCCCATAGTAGCATTAAGTCGAACACTTTCAATGCACTTATCAACCTCGGACAAATTCAGATCCAAAGGGATAGAGGCACCTTCCTTTACAGTATCACCATTCAACCTTACTGAACTAACATCCATAACACAATCATCCTTGCAATGCAAAGGAGACTCCAAGACAGTTTCATCAAATCTAGTGTTAAGTTTTAAATTTAAGATATATATATATATATATGTATATATATTCTTATATTAAATTAAAATAGCTTTTGGCCATATTATTTATTAAAAATTTCGATTGAAATTATTTGTTATATATATGTTATAATAATAATATATATTCAAAATGATTTTAATTTGAAATATCTTTTTAAATAAATTTTTTTGAGTTTTATAATTAATTTAACATATATATTCATTTATAAAATTAATACTTAGTCAAATTTAAGATATTTTATGATTTTGAATTAATATATTGGCTCAGATTTGGAATTTTAATTTAAATATATATATTTACCTAGTCAGATTAAAATATTTTAATTTATGTAAAATAAATTTTGAATTTTTTAACTTAGTCAAATTTCATAAGTTATTTTATAATCTTAATTTTATTATTTTATAAAATATATAATTTTCAACACACACACACACACACATCTATATATATATAACTAAATAATAAAATAAAGCAATTAATATATAAATGCTCACTATATACGTAGTAGACATAAATCTCAATATCTACACATGTATATATTAAACCATATTTATACCTATTATGTTATGCATCACATATATCTATCATCACACCCATGCTTGAATATATTAGATATATTCATAATTATACACCAGTTATATTTAATTGATGAGAGTAACTAAATGAAAAAAAAATAATCAAAATAAAATATGATTTTATTAAATTACTAGATTGGATCTAATGCTAACAAATAAATCTCATAAGCTAATTAAGATCCAATTAGGGAATTTTTTTGAAATCAACCTATTTCACCTACTACCAATGGGGTCGTTTCCAATAATGGTATCAAAGCCTAATGGTCTAAGGAGTTTAATTATTCGACATTTATGGCCAACTAATTAAACTTATCAGTCCAATGAGTGTCTAGAATAGTGGTGTCTAAGCTTGGGGTTGAATAGTAAGTATTCTCCCCTCTTTGGCTACTGGCCTAGCCTAACAGGTAGAGTAAGTCCAAAAGGATTTCTCAGATGTAACGCCAATATTTTCAAATTAGGATTTGAAAATTTAAAATATATTTTAAATTTAACTGTTATGTTTAAAATATAAAGGAAACTTTATAAATGTTATAAAATAAATTAGAAATTTTTTTTGTTAAGTAAATATAATAATCTTCAAATTTATTATTATTTAATTAATATGATTAGTTGAATAAATAATTATTTAAAAGTTAATTAATTATATATATATTGATATATATATCACTACAAAAGTTAAAGTATTCATCTTAAAATCGTTTATGGTAAATTTAATAAAAAATTAAAATTTATTAAAATATTTAATTAAAATGTTTAATTAAATAAAAAAAGTTATTTAATCAATAACTAATTAAAAGTTAATTAATTAAGATATATATATAATTGTAAAGGTTATAGTTGATTATTCATTTTAAATAATTTATGATGAATATATTAAAATTTCTGAAATTTTAAAATAAAATACAATTAGTAGCTGATTAAACCAAGCATTAAAATTAATTTTGATTTAATTAATAAGATACATATAAATATTATATAAATTAATTAAATTCTAATCGTTATAAATAAACTAAACTTATATAACTATATATGTATAGACATAATTTAAGTGGAATTACAAGAAATATAAATAGATTTTTGGAATAAAAAGAGAATAGTTTACAAAAGGTTATATATATATAACCTTTTGTAAACATATAGTACGTATACTATGATTTCAGATTTATTTGGCACTTGAATCATGAAGGTATATCATAAGAATACATTATTCCTTAAATCGATATCACTCAATACATATATATATGTATGTATGTATGTATGTATGTATATGTTAATATCCTAGGTATTGATTTTGATGATAACAACCATATAAATATTACTACTAACGAATATCTGAGTTTTGTAGTACTTCTAGATTTATTATGGATACATTTACAGAGATAAAGAAGAACTCAGTAGAAGAAAATGGATTATATATGAAGGTTAATCGGAGCAATGGAAGAACAAAACTGATTTAAGAAGAATGCTGAAGCGGCAAAGGTATTTGAAATGATGATTAGTTGGTTGAACCTTAGAATCATTTGTTAAAGATCCCATGGCAATTATACTTGAAGATCATCAACCATTGACCTCAACCGAATTACAAAAATCCATAAATATGAGTTACTTTTGAAATCTGAAGATCTGTAGCACCTTATCGGTGTTACAATTTCTGAAAAAAAAGTATGTCAACATATCACATTTAATTATGTCGACATATCTTCATTTTTCATATATATGCCGACATATGCACACCAAGTATGTCGACATACTGCCTGTTTTTCAGAATTTCAAATTTCAAATGAAGAGACATTTCCCTCCACCTCTTCACCAAAAGACATGTCTCTTTAGCCAGTAATAAAGGCCTTGGAAAATGAATTTTCAAATCAATAATTCTCATTTTCTCTTACTCCTTCTTCTGCAAACATTTGTGAAAGAAATCCATTGAATACTCTTCTATTCTCTTTGCAAATCCATACTCTTTCGCTCCAATTCTTCATTGATTTGCAAACCACACAATATCAGATTGAATTCACATCATTCTCTCTCTGATGTCATCCTATTCCTCAAAGAATTCGAAGATATATTGCCATTGGAGGTTTCTAGGATCATTGTGCCGAATATGTAAGAATCTGTATTGAAGATACAACTACTTGACATACTTTGTAGTTGTTTGTGAAAAGGAGAAGATGTTCTTATAGCCTGTGAAATCAGGAGGGCATATCTTGTAGCCCATGAAATCAAGCTTGTAAAGGTGTTCTTGCCACCCATGGAAAGCAAGCGATTATAGTTAAATTCTGCACGATGTAGTGAAGGACTGGATGTAGGATTGGTTAATCCGAACCAGTATAAAAATCCAGGTTTTTTTAAATTTTATTGCATTTACTTTAATTTGCACTTTGATTCTATGATTGTTTCTGTGATTCTTAATTACATCATTCCAAAATTGAATCTTAAAGAATTTGAAAAATATTTATTTAATACATTAAACACTATTCACCACCCCTTTTGTGTTAATTTAGCCTTAGGATCCATATTCCGCATTATGTTATAGACACCCCATTTTTCTAACATTTGGTATCAGAGCACTATTTTTCAAAAATTCATAACTTATTTTTTGAAAAGTATAAATGGCTAATGACACTTGTAACACTTTCTTTAACACTTTTATAGAAGGGCAATCTGCCACTAGACCCCTTCTATTTGATGGTAGTAATTGTGCATATTGGGTTTGTAGGATGAAATTTAATTTGCAGTCTAATGGTTTAGATATTTGGAACGTTACCTGAATAGAATATACTGAGCCCCCAGCGAACTATTCACAATGGAAACTAGACTAAAAGATGCAACCACTTAGTAACTCAATGGCCAAGTGGACATTTTATTTTGCTCCTTAGATAAAAATGAATTTAATCGAGTGTCTATCTATAAATCTACATATTAAATTTGGAGAACGTTACAAGTCACACATGAGGGCACTAGTAAAGTAAAACAAACTAAGATATTTATGCTAACTAACCAGTTTCAACTTTTCAAATGAAACCTAATGAGTTTATTTCTAATATGTATTCTAGATTTTAGGATATAGTACATGCATTAATATCATTAGGAAAGAAAATTACTGAAGAGGACTAAGTCGAAAAGAACTTGAATTCACTTTCTAGTGAATGGGATCAGAAGACTCTAGCAATCGAAGAACCCAATGATGTTAGTATTATGAAAATAAAATATTTAATTGGTAATCTAATGTCCTATGAAGTAAAGTTGCAGGTTAGAAAAGAGAATCAGGCAAATGAGAAGAAATCACTTGCACTCAATGCTACAAATGACAACGATGAACCAGATGATGCTGCTGCTGATGATGATATCAAGTTTATGACCAGGAATTTCAAGAAATTCTTGAAATATTAAAACGAACAAACTTTGGAAAACTAACAACAATAATTCCAGAAATGGAAATGTTTTTAAGTGTTTCGAATGTGATAAACCCGGTCATTTGAAAAGAGACTGTCCCAACATGAAGAAATCAAAGTACTCTTCAAACATTTTGAATAAGAAGAGGAAACATGCTTTCAACGCGACATGGGATGATTCAGATACATCATCAAGTGATAGTGATTCAGAAACAGAAAATGCCAACATATGCTTCATGGCGGAGGATAACCAAGTATGGAATTTTAATAAAGGGACTACTATTGTCTTAAATGATATGTATAATTGATATAAAATGCTTAGGAAAGAGTACAAGAACATTTTAGAAAAGTTAGATAGGTTAAAAAAATTAATGAAATGTTAACTGAAGAAAAACAATGTCTAGAAGATGAAATTGAAAGACTTAATGGACTCAATGATGATTCAAAACTTAAATGTTTTGAAAAACTTAAAAGTGAAAATGAATCATTAAGATTAGAAAATCTTTCAACAAAATTAAAGATCACTGATCTAAATAGCAAAACAACATCTCTAGAAAATTTTGTTCTTAACTGTAATAAGGATTTTGACAAAATGGAAACTGATTGATAATTTAACAAAGGGAAGAAAATCTAGAAAATTTATTATCTAGATCTAAACGTACTAACAATAAACATGGACTTGGATAAACCCATAAGCTTAAATCAAAGAAACTTAGTACTCAAAGTACTAAATTTGCTAAAGCAACCAAGTTCAAGCCAAAACCTAGGAAATTAAAGTTAAAACCTCAAAATAGGTTCATTAATTTATGGGTTTCTAGAAATTTAGATAATACTGAAAAAGAAAAATACATTGACAATTTTAGTAATAAAGTTCATTTATCCAATGATTATATTTTGAAAGGGATTTAAACTCTTCATGGGTTTGGCTTCCCAAAACTTAACCCAATGGACCCAAAATTAAAATAGGATACCAGTGTGCATATTTTATATTTTTTAGGTACCGAACAATGAATATCGGACAGCGGATGATCAAAGCATATGACAAGAAATCCATTGAACTTTGAATAAATATCAGAAGGATATGTTATCGGCATTGGCAACGTCAGTAACTCTAAAACTCATCTAATTTTAATTATTTACTTGATAAGTTTATTTCATGCTTTATATTGATTTTGATTCCCCTCATGAGTTTTATTTTTATACATTTATATACATCTCTATATACAAACTTTATACATATTGTTTGGCCATGCTTAAGCGATTCTATTTTCGCCCTTTTTGTTGATGACAAAGGAGGAGAAAATGTGTAAACATACTAGGAAAAATGATAGGGGAAGTGCAAAAAGTTAGGGGGAGTCAAATATAAAAATATTATATTTTATCTCACAAATATTTATTGGTTGTCACCATCAAAAGGGGAAGATTGTTAATACCCTAAGTATTGACTTTGATGAGAACCATATAAATATTACTACTAATGAATCTCCGAGTTGTGCATACTTCTAGATATATTATGGAGACATTTACAAAGATAAACAAGAACTCAGTTTTTAGATAATGGATTATATATGAAGGTTAATCAGAGCAATTGAAGAAAAAAACTGATTGAAGAAGAATATTGTAACGACAGAGTTATTTGAAATCATGATTAGTTGGTTGAACCTTAGAATCATTATTTAAAGGCCACATGGCAATTATACTTAAAGACCATCAACCATTGACCTCAATCGAATCACAAAAATCCATAAATATGAGATACTTTTGAAATCTAAAAATCTGCAACACCTTATTAGTGTTACTAGTTCTGAAAACAAAAGTAGGTCGACATATCACATTTAAGTATGTCGACATATCTTTGTTTTTCATATATATGTCGACATATGCACACCAAATATGTCGACATACTACCTGTTTTTCAGAATTTCAAATTTTAAATGAAGTGACATTTCCCTCCACCTCTTCACCAAAAGACATATCTCTTCAACCACTATATAAAGGCCTTGAAAAAACGAATTTTCAAATTAATAATTCTCATTTTCTTTTACTCCTTCTCCAAACATTTGTGAAAGAAATCTCCAAATATTTGTGAAAGTAATCCATTGAATACTCTTCCATTCTCTTTGCAAATCCATACTCTTTCACTTCAATTCTTCATTGATTTGCAAACCATACAATATCACAGAGTTTGTACTTGAATTCACATCATTCTCTCTCTGATGTCATCCTATTTCTCAAAGAATTCAAAGATATATTACCATTGGAGGTTTATAAGATCATTGTATCGAATCTCAAGAATCTGTATTGAACATACGACTACTTGCCATACTTTGTAGTTGTTTGCGAAAAGGAGAAGGTGTTCTTGTAGCCTGCGAAATCAAGAGGGTGTCTCTTGTAGCCCGTGAAATCAAGATTGTAAAGGTGTTCTCACTACCCGTGGAAAGCAAGCAATTATAGTGAAATTCTGCACCGCCCAGTGCAGGACTGGATGTAGGATTGGTTAATCTGAACCGGTATAAAAATCCGGGTGTTTTTTATATTTACTGCATTTAATTTTATCTGCACTTTGATTCTGTGATTATTCCTGTGATTGTTAATTACATCATTCCAAGTACAATCTTAAAGAATTTGAAAAATATTCATATAATCCATTAAACACTATTCACCCCCACCTGTTTTAATTTAGCCTTAAGATCCATATTCCACATTGTGCTATAGACACTCCATTTTTCTAACAATATATATATGTATGTATGTATGTATGTATGTATGTATGTATGTATGTATGTATGTGTATATATATATGTGTTAAAGATCTTGAATATTTAATATAGTTTCCCGATATCTTATATATATCAATAGATTACTTGCATACTAGTTAGTTGTTGAGCAAACTCAAGCTAGGGCGATTATGTGTAGTACTTTTAATATATTGCTTAGACAAGGAAAGATACATGCATGTATTTGTTGAGCAAACTCAAGTTAAATGCATTATACTCAGGCCATCATGAAAAGATAGGTAAGAGTGAATAATCTCTCTTGATTTGTTAAGAAAACTCAAGGTCAAGATTGAGTTTAGTGCAGAGACCGCGGATAGGAGTTCTATTTAATACAACCGATAAAGAGTCATCCGTCGATTATGAGCCTATGATTAATTAAGTAAACTATGGGTCAGAATCATAAGACAAATGAGTCCTAACACTCACTATAGAAATTAAAAGATTTTTGTATTTCTCTTAGTTTTGAGGAATAAAAAAATTCTAGTGGAGCCTTATTAAAAAACTGGAATGAATACATTTAACCTTCCTAATATTATAAGAACATTTCCCATGTTACTATACAAATCAAATTAGATTTAATTTGCAACATAATTACCAACTCAAGATTATTTTCTAAAAATATAAGCTCTTCATACCTAATTAAGCAAGGAGTTTAGAGCAAGAAATATAACACCTACCTACAAACATTTATGGTCCATCGTTTTTGAGCCTTTACCAACAAAACCAATTGAAGGTGCAAATCCCAAAACTATAAAATCTATAATACTTAGGTAGTTGTTTGTGACATAGCTTAAGCCTATGTGTGGTCTACCTTAGATAAAATATTGTAAAGATAGCATGAGAGCATATCTGCCCATAAAATCTTTGATGACCTCAAAGCTTGTTTAGGGAGCAATTTCATTCTGCAAGGTATGAGACTGCTAAAAAACTATTTGTTATGTAAGGGAAGTCGTGTTGAGGATTATGTTATAATGAAAGGCTACATTGATAGACTTTGAAGCTCGGTATTATGTCAAGAGAGGAAGGGCAAGTGGATTTGATCTTAGACTTGCTGACCCAATAGTTTGAACAATTCATATTGGACTATAGTATGAACCAATTGAATATGGGCATCATCAACCCATTCAATTTTTGAGGTCGGTTGAATGTTTGTTCAAAGAACAATGCACAGTGTTCGTTGTAAAAGGGAAATCATCGCCTTCAAAAGGTTTGAAGAAAAGTAAGCATGGTAACAAGAAAGGTAAGAATAATACTGCTACTGAGTAAATGTCATCATTTTCATAAGAAAGGCACTAAATATGGAATTGTTCGGACTTTTTGAAGATGGTTAAAGAGAACAAAGAATCTAATTCTTCAGCTTTTAGAGTTACGTTTATGATTCAATACTATTTTACAATCAATAAAAACTCTCAGGTTTAAATAGTAGATTTGGATTTCATATCTGTAACTCGTAATAAGGACTTAGAAGTAGATGGCCTATGGCAAAAGGGGAAATGATTCTTCAAGTTGCTGATGGATCTATAGTAGATGCAACAACAGTTGTAAACTATCATTTGGCTTTGTTAAATGGATTTGATATTGTTTTAAATAATTTCTATTATATACGAAACTTTATTTGCAATATTATATTTGTGTCTAGATTGGTTGAGACTAGATTTGGTTTTTATGTAATAATAATGTTACAAACATTGGGTTTGATGGAAATAATATCTGCAGTGGTATTCTGCAAAATGACATTTATGTACTTAACTTATATGTGCAATTTGTCTTCTGTTATTAACGTTAAAGATAAATACTTATGGTACTATAGGTTAGGTCATATAAATGACAAAAGACTACACAAACCGAAAACTAAATACTGTCATTTGATTATGAACCATTTGACACTTATGAGGCATGTCTCAAAGCAAAATTGGCTAAGCATCCCTTTAGTGGGTGCAATGAAAGAGTTAATGAACTCTTGGGCCTCGTACATACTGATGTGTATGTCTTAATGCCTATAGAGACTAAGGATAATTCCATATATTTTGTAAACTTTACTGATGATTTATCAAGGTTATGATATGTGTATCTTATAAATAATTAATCTGATGCCTTAGAGAAATTTAAAGAGTATAAAATTAAAATTGAAAATCAGATAAACCGTAAAATAAAAATACTTTTAATCTGATCGAGGAGGTGAGTATGTTGGATATGAACTCCAACAATACTTAAAAGATAATGGGATTATCTCTTAGGGCACTCCACCCTATATCTACAACACAATGGTGTTTCATAGAGAAGGAATCGAACTCTATGGTTTGATGTATGATTAGTAAAACCAAGTTACCTCTTTCCTATTAGGGATATGCGCTAGAATCCATGACGCCTATGTGAATTTAATGCCTACCAAGTTTGTGCCTAAGACACCATATGATATGGGGAATGGGAAAAAACCCCACCTCAATTATTTGAAGGTGTGGGGTTCTCAAACCTACATTAAGGATGTTAGCCCTAATAAGCTTGAGGCAAGGTCAGTACCGTATAGGTTTATAAGATATCCTAAAGTTTATATGAGATATATTTTCTATAACATGGAGGTGCAAAAGGCCATTGTTTCTTGATACGCTGTCTTTCTAAAAAAAAGAATTTCTACCAAGGAAATTAATACCAAAGTTTTAGAAAGGAACGAGACCTAAGAAACCAACATAGAGACTAAATTGGTAGTAGAATCAAATTCACAAATATATGATAACTCACAACTGATTAGTGAAAGAGTTAATGGTATGTTAGAGGACTAATTATATAATCTTTTACATATATTTAACTAATGCGGTCAACCTTTTTCATAGTAACTGTGTTTGTTTTCCTATATACACATTGCTATATTATGATGTAATTAATTAAATATTTAAATTAAAGTATATAATAAGTAAATTCTTAAATAAAATGTTATGCGATTAGCAAATTGTTGCAATTGTGAGTAATTAATCACAAAGTAAAATGACATTTTGTTTTAAATATTCTAGGTTAAGATGTTTCAAGAAAAGGATATTGATTCATCCGTCGAAATCAGAGTGGGTAACGCTCTTTAAATGTCGGAAAATGTATTACTCATGGCCATCAAGGGATACCAAGGGATTACGTGCTTATATTTATTGGATAACTATGGAATGACACATCCAAGAAATTCCTTTTAGTTGACACCAACTTAGTCGAGTTAAACAGAAAATCTCGGCGTGACGATGTTACATAGTTCCCTCAACTTAAGAATACGATGGAACTTCAATGTGAATACGCCACTTTGATTATAGTTAAATATGATATGGTGATCCATCGAATGACTGTAGTTGGGTCTTAGTTGAAGCATTGGAAGTGAAGCACTATTCAATAGAGAATTTGTCTCCTTACTTGTATGAGGTTAGTATCACGTTCAACCATCGTCAACTCAAAAATGAAATCTCTAGCCAAGTTGTATGGTTAATAATAAACATTATTATTGAACCAAGGACTTTGTTTTTGGACAAATCAAATTGATTATGGATAATATTGAAATTTTATCCAATACCAAATTCTATATATCCTAAAGTGATATAGTTTGATGAATGGAGCATGTGTAAATTATCGTTACTAAAGGTACAGCTTAAGAAAATGTTACATTGGATTTTATCGGAAAGATTTGTAAACGATAAATTTGGCTATACTGTCACATCACTAGCTAAGGTGATTTGTGAACGTTATTGTTTGATTTTTTCAGAATTAATCACCAACTAAATTCATACCTCTAAGTCTCACAACCGTATTTTTGAATTCTCTGAAAAACAATTTGATTTAATTTAGTTATAAAATGATATAAATTGGTTAAAGTAATTGATGTTTGAGAAATATTTATTTTTATTAATTTATTTGATGTTTTGGGTGTTGTTGATAATTATTTAAATGAATATATAAAGTTATATTTGCACATTTCGATACACGATATTAGTATACTTTTGAATGGGATTTAAATGAGAAATAACCGCTTCAAGAGTTTTAGAAATTTTCACCATATTAAACGCAAAATATGATCGACCATTCAAGAGGGAGATAAGGATGGATTGATTGAAAATTAAGGAGGAACTAGTTATTAAAGTTTTAACAAAGGGAACTGGAAAGGTTCTATCTCTCTATTAAATCAAATCCCATGATTTTATTTCCAATAGTTTTTTTCTTTCTCCTCTTTTTCGCCATCAATAGTTGCAAGTTTCATCTCATTTTTTCTAAATAAAATCAACTCCAAAAACAATCGCATTTACTATATATATATATATATATATATATATATATATATATATATATATCGTACGTATGTCAAACCTAATATATATTATTCACATGAATACATTGGATGTATTCATACTTAATCAATTGTCATAACTAAGTAACATAGATTTAATTAATAATGAATAAGACAATCTTAATAAAATATGATTTTATTTTATTTTTTAATTACATAAATCAAGGTCATTCTGTGGATTAATTTAGTGGTTCTAATGGATTAATATAGGAAGACCCACCATCTCCATTTTTATTCACTATTGGTATGGAGTATTGTACTTTGCAAATGGAAAAGAAAGTCAAAAGTTGAGAGAATAAACGCATAAGTTGTGAAAATGGTCCAACTCATATAGTGAATAAGACAATCTTAATAAAATATAGTTTTTTTAATTACATATATCAAGGTCTTCCTGTAGGTTACTTCTGTGGTTCTGATAGATTAAGACAGGGAGACCAGCTATCTCCATTTTTATTCACTATTGTTATTGAATACTTCACTTTGCTAATGGAAAAAAAAGTCGAAAGTGGAGAGATTAAACCCATAAGTGGTGAAAATGGTCCGACTCATATAATTTTTTGCAAACGATATACTTATTTTCTGATGTGCAGATAGCAAGGTAGAAAAAGCCACAATGGAAGTTTTCAAATGTTTGTATAATAGTTCAAGGCTACATCTAAATTGTGAAAAATCAAACATATTTTTTTAGAGAAGGGGTGTAGTGTAAAAACGAAATTGTGAATATTCTCGATATCAGACAAACCACATCACCGATGAAGTACCTTCACATCCCACTAATGAGAGTTAGGATTGTGATACTTTGATAGACAAGATAAAGTAGAGAGTAGAAGGCTGGGAAGCTAGAATTTTAAGCATTATTGGACACATATATTAAATAAAACCAATAATATACCCTATCGTAGGGTATTGGATGCAATGTTTTATACTTCTAGCAGCACATTAAATAAGGTTAAATATGTATGTTTAAACTTTTTATGGAAGAGTAAACAAGTAAGGTTCCGTGGAAAATTATGTGTATGCCTAAGAAAGAAGGGGGCATGGGTCTTAGAAAACAGGAAGACATTAACAATGCAATGTGAATCAAATTAGTCTGGAGAGTGGTGAACCAACAAGGTAATTGAGCTAATTGGATGAAGGAGAAATATACCAGAAACAAGTCTTTTTGGGAACTGGAAGTTAACAACGACCATTCGAGAATGTGGAAATTCATCTTGGGGATGAGACCTTTAGTAGAGAAGTGCATGAAAAGACGAATTGTAGATGGGATGTCTATGTCACTATAGTATTAGCCATGGCTAGAGGAGGTAGATTAATTAAAAAAACTTGACAATAACTTGATTTTCATTACCATGAGTGAAAAAGTTTTAGTTGGGGACATCTTAATGAACAAGCAATTTTAGTTTCTTTGTGTAGTAAGACAGGAAATTGAGTCAGAACTGATTTACAATGATCTTACGATGGACTATTAGGTATGGTCTTGTTCACAAAAAGGATGGAATTTGTTTAAAAATGTGTAGAATGCTATCAGAATAGTTTCTGAGAACAAACTTGGGCAAAGACAGTGTGACACAAGATTCATATACCTAAGATGGCAATATGCTTATACAGAGTCATTAACAATTACATTCCTACAAAATACATATTAATTTAATGATAAATGTTGTTTATATTCCAATTGTAATTTTATTATAGAAAGTTATTTTCTATAAAAGTTATTTCTTAGAGTTTAAGATATATGATCTAAAAATCTCGACAGTAAACATAGTTATAGTGGATGAAATAAATAGTCCATAATAAGTGGTAGAATAGAGCTCCATATTTAACGCACTATTATAGTAATGGTGGAAATAGTAGGAGCATACCATATGATACTTATTAGTAGATGCATCAAACTATGAAAGATTGCTTTAGTATGTATACCAAATATTGTTTGAGAAATAATAACATTTTTCAATATTGAATAAAATTAGATATAATTTTATTTTGTTATGAATAATATGATTGTTCGTCATAAATCAATTGTAATAGTGGTATTTTTTCCTAATAAAATTGAAGCATTAGCTATGGAAAATACAGAAGTATCGAAAACTTTTAACAATGATTTTGGGATTATGGACTGCACTATATCTTTGAGAAATGATTCTTCAATCATATGATTATGAGTCATATGATACTGATGAATTGTATCTTAAATGATTAATGGCAAATTACCTATTCGATAGGAATGACCAAAGAGTCGACGACTCTTTGGATTGACATATATAGATGTATGTAATCCAAGGTCTAATGATACAAAAATAGATCCACTTATTTCATTAAATACACCGATGAACTACCATAAACATGAATATGTGTATTTGATAGACAAATAATATATCTATGATAAGTTCATAGAATATAATATGGAAGTATAAAAACATAACATTCAAAGGAAAAAATATAATTTGATTTGATCAAATAGGTGAGTATATTGGAAAGGGTTCCAAAATATCTAAAATGAATAATATTCAACCTCAAAATTCAACCATCACCGTGATCCATAATGATGTATCGATAAGGAGTAATCAGGCTTTGCTGGAAAAAGTATGATTGATGACAAGTGATGTTTAATATCTTTCTAAAAGGATACATACTTAAGAGTAAGTATATATGTTAAATTTAATTTCACCTAAAGCATATTTTACAAGCTCATGTAAGATATGAGTTAATAAGGTGCTCCTACATGTCCTAGGCAAAGAGTTGATAGGTTGCATGAGTCAAGAGGCCACACTAAAATCACTCGCGAGGGATCTTGTGTGGCCACCCCAAAGGAGTTTGGGACCAACCAACAATGATTGACTAATTTTTGTTATGAACATAAATTTTGTGAACACAAAATTGAACTAGTTTAATGTAAGTTTTGAATATGATCCAAAGGCTCTACTATAGAAACTGGTTATATAAGGTGAAATGAAATTAAAGAAGCCTAAAATGGACATAACTTTTTGGAATATGTAATAAGAATTCTCACACATTAAATAGAAAATATGAGCTTCGTATCGATGTCGAGAAAAAGAATTGTTAGCAATAATAATTTCCTCATTTGTCAATAAGTCATAAAGAGATAGACTCTGCCATATGGTGGGAAGCCTAAATCCGAAAGATATTCGAAGTACATTATCGAAATATGATTTTGATAGTTGTATCTGAAGGGATTTGATCCATCAACCACAAGTGTCTTCAAAAGGAAGACTGATGTATTTGGAATATAATAAGCAACATTAATAAAGAATGACCTTGTAAATTTCAATTATTGAAATTAGCATAATAGATTCGTCGATCAACATGCTTAAGTTAATTTGGATACTACCTACAAAATTATCGCCCAACACGACTTTGAATTTCAATATATCTTTATTGAAATAGAAAGTTTAAATAATGATTAAAATAAAATAACTGAGTTTGTATGTATTGGATAAGTTCCAAGAACTGATACAACAATATCGTTCAACAATCATCAGAATTGAGCAAATATTTTGATAGAGAAATCAAATAGTATGATTATCAATCAAAATGCAAAGGAAGCATGCACCTGTAAGAAGGAATATTAAAAGGTACTAAAATGTTTCTAAAACTGTAAGTAAACAACATACTACTAATTGTTAGCGATGTACCCATGTTAACATCAATTCTAGTTTGGTTATTTAATTCTCGATCTAGGATTCGAAAATGACTTCTTTCATAATCAGTATAAAAGAATGTTGTGATTGTCCTTAACGATATACATAGAAAACATATTAAAATGTTTAATATGGAGAATATGAGATGGATTCCTTATACGTTGATAATAGGAATAAATTCTCTATGTTTTCTACTATATCGCATTTTGCTTTTCTACTTAGTGCATTGGGAAAGTATCAGATCCAAATTAATATCGCTAAATGGTAGATATGAGTATTCTCAAGTATTTATGAAATTCTATAGAACAGTTTATAAAATCAATGAACTCCTAAGGAGTGTTCGGACTAAAACTTCATAAATGATATCGAATATAGTGTGTCAATCCTAAATTCATGTTCAACCACAGTTAAGAACCTTTAATTTGAGTTAGGTATACAGGCTTTCTATTGTCTAAGGCAGGCTGTATGAGGTAAAATACATCTCTTCCTCTTCCCTTATTTACTGATTGGGACATCTTAGGGGTTACCGGCGTCGGGGAGTTGGTTGCAGGGCCGGAGTCTTGGGAAGTAGGTTGCTTAGCCGGAGTCTGTAAGTAGGTTGCCGGGTCCGCCCCTCTTAGCTATGAGTTCCTTCACCCTGTAAGTAATCAAGATCTTCTTCCTGACGTCGACTTACGATTCCTGCTTGTACCGATTCTTTACTTTAATAAGGTTATGCTAATAAAGATTCACACCTGACTTGCAAAGGACCGGCTAAGCTTTGGGCGGTGGTTTGGCATCTCGCTTCTGCTCTCGAGAGAACTAGCTCTCTTGGCTTCCCGCATCTCAAAATACTATCCTGGTTTCATTCATCAAAGAGAAGAGCGTACTTGAAGCTCACTAGAGAAGGGGTAGCGGTCAATAACATATGGTTGAGCGACTGCCTCCTTCATCCATGTCCCTTAAGGAATAGTTAGAAACGTCACATGGGCAAGTTGTCGATTCGATGTCTAGAGCTACTACAAATACCAACGAGAGGTGCGAAATGTTCCAAAAAGAGGTTGTAGTTTGATTCAACCAAAAGGCTAAACACATTGCGTTGAATAGCACCATAAGAGGAGCAGTATACAAATGTACAAATTTATAACTGAGCTAAGGGTGATTCCAAATGTTGGAAATCAGACGACTATTTCATGAAAGCAATTCCACGATTCAGATCATAAAAGAACCCAAGGCTTAAAAGATGTCTAGACACACACTCCGAAAGCTCCACACGATAAAGGTAGTTTATTAATTGCAGAGATAATGGTTGGCAGAGTAGATAGTAATACAATATAGCAAATCTATTCATGATGGGAATAGATCGATCGGTTCTGAACTGATCAGTGGAATGTGATTAAGATTCCATAATTGATCTCAAGTGGGAAAATTGAAAGAGTTAGTGGTATGTCCTAGAGGAAATTATGTAATTTGTTACATATATCTAACTCCACAGTTAGTCTTCTTCGTAGTAACGATGCTTGTTTTTCTTTACAAACTTTACTATATTATGATATAAAAATTAATAAATAAATGTAAAATGTATTAATAAATTCCTTACATGAAATTTTATGTGATTATAGTTGCAAATACTTGCAACTATGAGTAGTTATCGCAAAATAAATGACTTTGTTATAAATATTATTAGTCAAGATGTTTTGAGAAATAGACATCGATCATCCATTGAGACCAGAGTACGTAACGCTCCTTAATGTTAGGTGGTTTATTACTCATGGCTGTTGGGTGCATTAAGGGGTTACGTGCTTGTAGTTATTGGATAACCATGGAATGTCTCGTCCGATGGTTTCTTTTTGTTTGATAACAATTAGGTCATACGGGAAATCTCAGTGTGACGATGTTACATAGTTCCCTTAACCTGAGAATGCTATGGAATTTCAATGTGAATACTCCACTTTGATATAGTTAAATCATGACATACCGATCCATCGAGCGGCCATAGTTGGTTCTAAGTTAAAGATCATTAGAATGAATCATTATTCGATAGAGAATTCGTCTTCTTAGTTGTATGAGGTTAGTATCATGATCAACCATAGTCAACTCAAAGTCAAAATCTCTGACTAAAGTAGTATGGTTAACAATAAATGTTATCATTGAACCAAGGACTTTTTTTGGACAAATAAAGTTGAATGTGGATAATATTGGAATTTTGATCAATACCTAATTCCATATATCCTAAAGTGTTATAATTTTGACGAAGGGAACATGTATAAATCATCATTACTAAAGGTACTGCTTATGAAAATGTGAAAATGGATTTTACCAAAAAGATCTATAAGCGATGAATTCAACTGCACTATCACACCACTAGCTAAGGTGACGTGTGAATGTTAATATTAGAATTATTCAAAATTAATCAATGATTGAATTCACACCACCAAGTCTCACAAACGTATTTGTGAGTTCTCCATAAAACCACATTATATAAGTAGTTTATAAAATGCTATAAATTGAATAAATTGATTAATATGCGAGAAATATTCATTATTATAAATTTATTTAATGTTTTGGGTATTCTCAGTAATTATTTAAGTGCAAATATAAAAGTTATATTTGTGTATATCGATATATGATATCGGTATTCTTTTAAACGAGATTAAAATGAGAAATAATTATTTAAAATTTTGCACCATATAAATGGCAAAATATGGTTGGCCATTCAAGGGGGTTATAATGATGGATTGACTAAAAATTAAAAGGGAACTAATTAGGGAAGTTTTAATAAAAGGAACTAGAAAGGTTTCGTTCTCTCCATTAAAACAAATCCCTTGATTTTATTTCTAGCGATTGTTTTATTTCTCCTCTTTTCTTCCATCCATGGCGGGAAATTTCATCTTCCTCTTCTAAATAAAATCAAATCCAAAACCACATTTACCATATATATTTTATATGCATGTAAAACCTTATATATATTTGTACATGAATACACTAGATGTATTCATACTTAATCAAATGTCATAATTAATAAATATAGATTTAATTAATTATGAATAAAACAATATTAATAAAATATAATTTTTTAAAAACAACTAGATTGGATCTGGTATTAAACATTAGATTACATAAGCCCGCTAACGTCCAATTGAGGATTTTTTTTAAATCTACCCATTTCATCAACCCTGAAACAAACCGAGTTCCTTCAGTTAGATGGTCTAATAGAAAATCTTGCACACCAGAGACATACTATGATTTTCTCATGGATGACGAGAGAGAGGATGTCCTAGAAGATAACACTTCTCTCACATTCTGACAAGCAATGTAGAGTAAGACTCCGCATTATGACTTGCAGCTATGAAATCCAAGATGGATTCCATGTACATGAACAAAGTATAGATTTAGGACGATATACCCACAGGGGTAAAACTCTTTAGCTGCAAACGGATCTTTAAGCAAAAATTGAAACCAGATGGAAAGGTAGAGACTTGTAAAGTGAGGCTAATCCCAGTAGGTTTTCGTTAAATTTAGGGTGTTAATTATGATGAAACGTTTTCGCCCATAGCCATGTTTAAGTCCATCTGAATATTAATTCCTATCGCCACGTTTTATACCTACGAAATATGGCTAGTGGACGTGAAAATGGAATTTTTAAATGGTGATTTAGAAGAGATTATTGAGATATCTCATGCCGAGGGTTTCGAGGTTAGTACAACAAAGGGAAAGCTTGTAAGCTGTTAAGGTCAATATATGGTATTAAATAAGCTTTAAGAAGTTAGAATAGGTGTTTTGATAAAGTAATCAAAAATTTTGGTTTTTATCAGAACACAATGAAGTGTTCATATACCAGAAAGAACAAGGGAGCACTGTAGTATTTACTGTAGTTTATGTCGATGTTTTGGTCCTGATTAGCAATGACGTCTCGTTATTGCAATTGGTGAAAGCTTGGTTGTCCAGGTTCTCAATATAGCATTTAGGAGAAGCGACCTATATGCCTGATATCATGGTCTATAAAGATCGATCCAAGGGTTTGCTAGGATTATCCCAATCCTTATATGTAGACAATGTACTAAAAATATTTAGTATGGACAATTCCAACCATAGAAATGTTCCCATGAAGTCAGGAATCGTCCATTTTAATTTGGATGCTCCTCATACAGATGAGGAGAAAGAGCATATAAAGAGAACACCTTATGCATTCACAATCGGATCCATCATGTATGGTATGCTATGTATGAGACTGGATTTGGCTTATGCATTAGGATGCATAAGCCAAGACCAATAAAACCCAAAAAATACATTGGACATCAGCGAAATGTATTCTCATGTATTTACTAAATTCTTATTCTAGATATACGGGAATAAAGACCTCCTTATGAAGAGATATATAGATTCGAGTTTTCAAAGTGATATTGATGACGGTAAATCGATAGCGGGTTACATATTCACATTGAACGGAGGAGCGATAAGCTGGAAAAGTTCCAAGCAAGAAGTTATAGTTGACTCAATGGTGGAGGTTAAGTACGTTAACCTAAATGAAGAAGTTAAGAAGCAGTCTGGATGCTCAAATTTATGATTAAGCTAGGGGTGATTCCAAACATTGATAATCTAATAATGTTGTTTTGTGATAACAATGCCACAAAAAAGACCGCGAAAGTACCTAGAGCTCACAAGAAATAGAAGCACATACTCCAGAAGTTCCACCTGATAAGAGAGTTTTTTGGTAACGGAGAAGTGACGATTACAAGAGTATTGTAAGGACAACATAGTAGACTCATTCACAAGGGGACTGTCTCGATCAGTTCTATGTAAATTATTGAAGCAATTGGATTACAAATCGATAATTGGGCCCAAGTGCGAGTGGGGAATTAAGAAATATGGGGTATGCCTTAGGGTAAATTATATAATTTATTGTAAATTATCTAACTTTGTACTCAATTAATTTCGTAATAATGGTATTTCATTTCCATTATATATGTTTTATATCGTGATATAGTTAATTAAGTAATTATTAAAGTGTATTAATTATAAAATCCTTAAATGATATGTTACGTGATAATAGTTACAAATGTTTGTAATCAGGAGAAAATTATTAAAATATAAAATAACATACTTTTTAAATATTAGTGGTCAAGATGTTTCAAGAAAGGTTATCGATACATCTGCTAAGAGAAGATTAAGTAATTCTCTCGAAATATTGTGCAGTATATTTGAAAGTACTAAACGATCAAATATGGATAGTATAACCTAAATATCAACAAACCAGTAAATAAAGAAGTTAGCACACTAGAGATTTTATATCGGTTTAGAGCACTTCTCCTATATCCAGTCCCTAAGAACCTCTTAGGAATTTCACTAGCAATACTCTCACGTCACCTGGAGGAATAGTTTTACACTTCTAACTACTAAGCACCTCTCCGGTCTTGATTAACTCTAGTATAAAGATGTTTTTGACAATCGATGTCTCTTCTATACACTATTTTTTCCTATTCAAGTACCGTATCTCCTATTACCACTCAATATGATAGAGACTCGAATGAACAGTGTTAAGGAGTACAAGTTTGCAGTAGAAAGCATAGAGTTGATTGCACAACAAGTAAAGGTAGTAGAGTATAGAGTTTAGGTAGCAAGGTAAGACATTGGTTGTGATCTAGATGCTTTATATCGTTGTTGGAGAGTTGTAATGAAGAGTAGCAATTTTAAAAAGTTACAGCGAAAGGTTGCAGTGATATGGAAGATATATGGCGAAGGGATGCAAAAAAACTGGGAAGAGATGCACAGAAAAATGGCCTACAAATTTTCATGATCAGTGGGACCGGTGCATTTTCCATCGGCGGGGCCGGTGCGTCGATGCATTGTCTATTTGTATTAGTATCTCCAATCACATTATCTATTGGGTGACCTTTTAAAATTCTAGTAGACAATTTTAAATCATTATTAGTTTCAATATCTATTACTTCCATCAGATGTTCATTTGACACTATTAGAGTAATGGTTTTTTTATTTCATTATTTTCTTCATCATTAGTTTCCTTATTTAAATTTTCATCAAAAAATAAATGTGAAGTTTCTTCTATTGTATTGTTTGAGTTCTTTTACTAAAAATTCCAAAAACTTTACTTTGTTCTAAATATCCAACAAAGATTCCTTCATCAGCTTTCAGATTAAATTTTCCTAAGGGATCTTTGGTGTTTAAAATAAAACATTTTGGGCCAAAATTTCTAGAGTAAGATACTATTAGTTTTCTATCATTAAAGAGTTCATAAGGGGAATCCTTAGCTAAAGTTCTTAATGAAATAAGATTCAGAACATAACAAGGTGTAGCAATTGTCTCGCCCCATAAATTATTTGTAGACTACCACTGCAACAATCCGAATTCCAATGGGTCCAGATTTTTTGCAAAAATGTTAAAACCCAAGCCCATTGAAACCCGAGTAGGGAATCTGGTATCCTGCAAATAGGCAAAGAAAAATATATCATAGCTCAATTAAATATCTTACGGCAAAATTGACTAAAATATAATAGTAAGTAAATACTCACCAATATAATAACACTTTCAAAACAAGTGTCTTAAAACCGGGAAGTCTCTGTTATCTACCTAACCTGTAGGATGTTATGAGGTGGAGGTCAGAACTAAAGTTCTTGTTAATGGATAAATTATACACTTTTAAGCTTAATTCTACATATACCGTTTTATTTCCATTTACTGTTATATTAGGTTCACTAAGTTTATCATACTCTCGCCTCTGTGCGTGAATCGTACCCATCTACTCCTTAGTAGATTAAAACCTAATAACTGATATATATATATGTAGCTATATGCCTAATGACCATATTGGTCCTAGGTACTACCCATAGTACCTTCCGTATCCTCCTCGCAAAGGACTCTATCGTCTTGCTCCTATAGCATTCTGTGACTACATCTGTAGTGGATAGCTTCGTGAGGCCTACAATACAGATGTTCCATCGTCTACTATGAAAATGTAAATTGCATCCGCACTAGTCTATACTAATGCTCGAACATCCGCAACGTACCACCCATTGCATACATTAAGGACTATACGTAATCATTTTGTCTACTCTCTGAATCCCGCCAACAAGGTCTACCTTGTACGGAACTCCGTCGGGGATTTTCTATATCTGTAAAGGACAGCTTTGTTAGGCCTACAATACAGATATTCTAGTTGGTATGTCTCTTTTCTCATCATGTCTATGGCCCCACACAGCCATCCCTTAACTAATCAAAAGACCTCTAAAGAGTTAAGTGGCCGTGCCCTACTGCAAACAATCTAACATCCAATTGGCGGTGCCTCTTATCCAATGTCTCGATAGTGAAAGAATCATGGGACTTTTGGTTTTAACTCTAGTCTTTCCCAAACTCACTCTTGGTTTTGATGCTGGCTGATATCCGCATGCGACTACCCTTTTGGGTCCTGCCCACTAAACTTACTTGCAAGTACTGGGACATACAAATATCCTACTCCGAACACCAACCCCTTCCGACTGCCTACAATGGTCCTGCCATGCAAAAAGCAATCAAGGCACCTCTCTTGATGGAACACCTACAGACCTGCCTCCGGAGATGTAGCTTCATTAGGCCTACCCAGAGGGCCATCCTAGAGTATCCTCACGTCCCGTTGAAGTCTCGTACTTCCTTCTAGCCCAAAATAACTAAGTTGGATGTGCTTCTCCTTTGCTGAAATCTATGATGAACTGCTTCGTTAGGCTCTTCATCCTTTGGGCTACTCCAAACGCATCTCACTCTTTTATTAGACCCTAAGTCTAATCTTTTAATTTGCTTCTAGTTTACTTTTCTTATTCTGTTGGCTACTTATTGACCCTAATTAGCATATTCTTGCTCTCATTTCACTTCTGGCTATTGTGAGACCACCATTGATCTAATAGGGAATGCTGTTGGTACTGCCACTTCTATCACCTTGCTTATTTAACTCAATTTAAGTCTTAAGTTTATTAAATAAGCATCTCCTATTATCTCTTTCTATTTGCTTATTAACTTAATTTAAAACTTAAATAAGCCTTTCCGTTCTTTCTACTTTAATTATAACATATGTTACAATTTTACTTGTAATTGTCACTTTTATCTTCTTTTATAATCTGTATATGATTACAATTGTCTCTCTTCTGTTCTAGGCTGTCTTCTTTTATTATGATATAGAATTCTCTTTAATTCTCTTATATTATATAATTCACTTATCATAATAACTGTCTTATTGTATAGTCTACGCAATAAATGCAGATCTAGGTTCATTATCGTTTACAGCTTCAAATTCTTTTCTAATAATTTACTTGATTCCTTTCATACTTTACTTTATTTTCTTCTATTCTAGGAAGTAATTCTATTTTATTTGGTTGGGCATGAAAACTATACTAAAAATCCATTTCCATATTTTAATACTAAATAATACTATAAACAATAATTCGTAACTGCAAGGTATTTCTTTTATTATTTTGGAATAGTGTAAAATACAGTGGTTTCTCTATTTTACACTAGTTCCTTTTTTTTTCTTTTATTCTTGCAGTTACGTTTATCGTTATCTTTTACATATTAAATTATAGAAATGTATCATATTTTCTAAACCAACCAATTAATCTATTACTTACTTCCATATCAAGTTATTAGATTAATTTGTTATTCCCGTTTTAGCGTAATTTATTGCAGAATTCCATTTTTCTTGCTTTATTCCAACTTTTCTTATTTTACATCTAATTTAGTATTTTCCCATTTTAATCCATAATCGCGAATTTTCTTTTTAACTATATTATTCACATACAAAGAGCATAAAAAGAAACTAGCATTTAGGCTAAATTATAACATCAAATTAGATGCAAGTAATTGTAAATTTCTTACAGTTCAGCATAACTAATTAATATAATTAATTACTGAAATACTGAATAAAATTATTTAATGGGAATTTAACGATAATATATCATAAATGCAAAAGATATAATTAAATCCACTCACATTGCTAGCTTTCCAAATCTCCCTGTTTTTGTTTCAGATCTGTCCCTAACATCTATATTCACCTCCCTTGTAATCCCTATTTGGAATTACAAACGATATATTTACAGATCTATAATATTTGAAAAAGAAAAGGAAGATATTTGGATTAGAAATAGCAATTAAAACTCAGATCTAGGGTTTTAGCTTTGACATAGCCTTCTGATTTGAACCAATTCCTAATTCCCTAATTAATTCTATTCACTTTCTATTTAGATCTAAATTTGTGTGAATTAGATCTAAAATTTTGTTATTAAGAAAGTGTAGAAGAGATAGAAAAATGGCAGAGCTTCTGTAAGCAAGAGAAAAATAATGAGAATAAAAATGAGGCTCTGCATCTATATTTATAGTGGTTCAAATCAGTGCTAACCATTAGATATAAAACCCTAAAATCTAAAACGTACACTCAGCCTATGAACATTAAATTAATATTTTTTCTTCTGCGTTTGTTTTTATTTCAAATTGATTCTCCAACAAACTTTTCATTAATCACTTTCCCCTTCTCTCTCGCAATCTATGGAAACATATATTTTTAGATGTGACGTTTCTTTTAAATAAGATTCCCCTATTAATCACCCAATTAATAGATTTCATATATACCTAGAATTAATTTACTATCCAATTAATCCCTGCCTGCACTGTGATTTCTTACCAAATTAATATGCCAATCAACACCATATTAATTCGTCACATACATGCATATTAATTTATTTTATTCCCATAATTATTGCATGCATATATTCTACAATTGAATTTTGAATCACAATCTTAATTATATATGTTACCATAAGTCTCCATGTTTATTAGTTGACAATTGATTACTTGCATAAATTACTCTACCTCCATTTTATTCTCTTGCACTAACATATATGTTTCTAATCATATCAATTAGTTGCTACAATATATGTTCCCTTTCTTGTCAGTTCCTGTCAATTAATCACCTCTACTAATTAATTGAATATTAATTTCCCTTTTAAACAAAAACCGTCAATTAATCTTCCCTATTAATTGATTTTATATAATTTCTCTCTCTAATTTATTTGCTACACAAACATATATGTATTCCAAATAACATTAATTAGTTGCCCCATTTACAAACATTTCTTTGTTTTAAAATTTCAAACGTATATAACTTAATTAAATTATTTGCATATATAATTGTAATTTAATGCGAGGTGTTACAACCACTGCTTAGTAAAGTTCTATTCTTTCATTGTATAACACCGTTTTGTTCTGGTGTTATAGGAAAAGAAATTTATGACTTATACCCTTTTTATTACAAAATTCTTGAAAAAGATCACTTTCAAATTCTTTTTCATGATCACTTCTAGTATTTTTAGTTTTCAAATCTTTTAAATTTTGAATTGCTTTTGCAAAGAGTTTGAATTTTTCAAAGTTTCACTTTGTGTTTTAAAAATAAAGTCTAAGTATATCGAGAAAAATCATTAACCGTTACAAAAACATATTTATTATGATTCATCGATCTAGTTTGCATAGGTCCAAATAAAGCGTAACAGTTCTAATAGTTGTTTGGTAGAAATTTTATTTTTAGATTTAAATAAGATTTCTTAAGTTTACCAAATTGACAAGCATCACATAAATTATCAAGTTTGAAATTTATTTTAGGTAAACCTCTTACAATATCATTTTTAACTCATTTATGGATATTTTTAAAATTAACAAGATAAAAACATTTGTGCCATAGCCGTAGATCATTTATATCCACAACTAGACACAAATCATTATTATGCCATAGTTTCATATTCAAAATATAAATATTCCGATATCTTACTCCTTCAAAATTTAAATTTCCATTTTGATCAAAAAAATTGCATTTACCTTTTTCAAAATTTACTTTAAAGTGCTTATCACATAGTTGACTAATGCTTAAAAGATTATGTTTTATGTTTTATACTAGTAAAACATTTGTAATTAAAGGAGAGTTAGATATACTGATAGAAGATATGTCTCCTTGACCAATGACATAGCATTTGGAGTTTTTCTTTAAATGCAACTGTACGGCGATCCAAACTAGAAATGTTAGTTAGCATCTACACATTTTTACTCATATGTTTGGAGCATCCAGTATCCAATATCTATATCTCTCTTTTATTTCAGGGCATCTGCAAAAAATAAAAAAGATTTTACTTGTACGACTTCTACTTTAGAGCCCTGGAGGATAGGTAGATGGTAATCATATCCAAGAGGGTTTGCCAAAACCTTTAAAATGAACATTACTATTATGATGAACTTCTGTTAAAAACTTATCAACGTGTTCCTGCCTAATCAAATTATTTTTAGTTTTAGGTACCTAATTTTTAATGGTGTTTTTATTTTCTATTTTTTGTTTACTATTTTTGGGTTTCTTAAAGTTAGTGCATAGTGTAGCATACTTAGTTTTTGATTTTGGTTTATTTTCTTTTCAAAATCCCAAGTCTTTCTTATTACTAGGAGGTTTTAAAATGCTTATTAAATGAGACAAATTGTCCTTTACTTTATTAAATTTTAAAATAATAGGAGATAAACCTTTTACTTTTCCTTTTAAAATATCTTTGTCATTTGAAAAAAATATAATAATTATTTTCTAAATCTTTTACTTCATATTTGTAACATCCCCTATTTTGAAGCCCGAAACTAAGCGCTACAGATGCTGCAGTCATCCATAGTATTAATTGCCGATGATAAATTGTAGCTATGTTAATCATATCAATAATATCAAAAGCACATGAATATGAAAATTTTCAAACACATTTCAATAATAAACTTTCACACTTCATTTCATAAATAAAATTTCATATTCCTTACATAATCCCATTCGATCCCACGTTCAGAGAAAATATAATTATTACAAAATACTTTAAGAGCGACATATGAAGATTCCCCATTGGATTATCAAAGTCTTATATTTGACAGTTATAACTTCTCTCATTACATTCATTTAGACACAAAACAAAATGGCGAAAATAAAAGCTCATACTAATAGCTAGCTTGCCTCCTGCACATCTTCGAAAGCTTATTCATCTAACTTGGAAAACTAGAAAACCCTAACTCCCGGCCGACTCAAATGAGCACCCGGGTGTTTATGGGGAAAAGGAAAAACTTCGAGTCAAACAAAGAGTCTAATGCGAATAATAACCTATCATCTCGAACCAAAATAGATATCTAGCGAGACTACGCCACTAAGCTGAATGGGTATTTCCTTACTGGTATCTTAACCATATATGATAATCAAAATTCATTCACCTACAACCATAATGGTTAGAGCATAATAAAATAATCATCTACGGGCATGCAATAGGGGTAAGTCTGACTAATCTGTCTTCATAGTGTTACTCACTCCCTCACCCTATCCAAAATCATACAATGGATTGCCCATCCCAATTTAATTGACTATCCGTCTAATTTAAATGACTATCCATCTAAATTTAATCTGACATCCGTATTATAATTATGTGACTACCTATCTCACATATAAACATTATATGGATTACCTATCCCAAGCTATATAGACTACCCATCATACATGGTTTATTAATTAAAATTTATATGGACTACTTGTCTAAAATTATATGGACTATCCATCACACATGTTTCATTTATTTTAAATTATATGGACTATCCATCACACATGTTTCATTTATTTTAAATTATATGGACTATCCATTACGCATATCATAGTTTTCCTAGGATGACTATGAATCCATCATGAACCATATAGAGACTATCCATCTCTGGCATTATGTGGACTATCCAACACATATCTCATAGTTTTCCTAGGATGACTATTAACCCATCAATTATCAATTTAAAATTTAAATACAACATTATTCACCCAAATTCCCAATCTCTGTCTATTGGTATCCCCAATTAAGATGTTGAACCCTAAAACTTGTGGCATATCGAAAATAATATACATTGGTATCCCTAATGAAGTTGTTAAACTCATAAACATATGGCTTGTCAAGCCATTAATATAACAGTTTGAAATAGAAAGCTTACGGCATCCATGCAGTTAAAAATGATATCGAACCTCTATCCAAGATTCAAAAAAGGAAATTTTGATTTGATAAATTATAAGGCTAATTTGTCGAAATCATAAGGTTATCGACTTTCTTAACACATAGACTACCTCTCCTTTAAAACATACTTTTAGTTCGCAAAAGAAAACAAGGCTTCTCGACCTATAAAGCATCAGTTTTGAAATAAAAGCATTACGGCATCAAAGCCGCATAACCTGCTTGCTGAAAACAAGGAAAATATGTAATGTTGGAGCTGACAAGCCATGACATCAATTACTCAAGTCGAAATCAATTTCTTATAGCATCAATATTTCAAAAACTATGATGTCGAAAATATGGTACTTCTGCTATTATGCCGCAAAACATAGGATGTCAGCAATATAAACTCACAATATCAATACTTTAAAATCTTTAAGTCGAAATTATGGATTCTTAAAAACTAAGGTGACAAGAGATTTCAATGAGGGATGTCGCGCTTTAGAAAAAAAAAGTAGAGCCCCGTAATCAATATCGAATCTCTTTTCACACGAGATGCCGCATTCCTTCCATGATGGCATGAGGGATGTCGCATGTCGTTGATGGCATTACTGTAATAAACATTAAAACTGTTTTCTTTCCTTTTTAAACCAATTTCTTTTTAGCTACTCCCACATGTTGTCAAAATATGATTGGTTACCACCAAAAATTTTTATTTCTTTTTTAGATTTTGCTTGAAATAAACTTTACCTTCCTAAAAATATTAGCAAACTAAATCAATTAATATTTGTAACAATTCGCTTTTTGATCCACAGAAGTCGACACTAATACATCCACCGTATTTATGTACCGAGCATCCAAGTGCTGGAAAGACAAACTATTAGGGAAAAAGAAAAGAAAAAGGAAGATAGAATCTCACAAAAAAGCATGACGAGTAATATATAATACTAAACAAGTCTTTATAAAAGAAAGAGACTATAATATACATACATACATCAGAGTACAACACTAACCCATCATCAGCCTCGACAGTTTAATAACATGTTCTTACAATTGCTGATAACTACAACAAGAAAAAATAATGGAGGATAAAAGAAAGTACGAAATTACGGCTTGAAGGCATCTAGCTCGTCTCCTGAAAGCTTCAAAGTGTGCAACTAAATCTGAAAAATATGCTCGGGCTGACCCGAGCATTATAAGAAACAACGCCCGGGTCAGTTTGATAAAACCAGCATGAGAAACACAATCAAATGGATTACTTAATGTTATAAATACCTTTTAGAAAAAAGGTATATCGTAAGACCACGCCGCACATAAACACGGACAGGTTTTACCTTACGATAACCAAACCATTTTGATTATAAATCCAATGATATTATAATAATGTCTAGGGACTGAAAATAAATATATAAAATAGCTGAAATACTTGCATCTCATATTTCAACATAGTAGGGAGCAACTAAGTCCATAAAGGCACATATTGAAGATTGGATTTCCATCAATGATAAGGCTATTGGGGTTCCGCCTGCCACAGTACACCTTTAGAAAAATGTACCAGGGGCCTCACATGGACCCCTGCGAATCAAAGCCAGTTGCCCCTTTAACATGGCATACCAGACTACATCATTCCTCGGGACCAAGGCTCAAAACAATATGCACCAGCCATGGCCCCACTTCCGTGCGCATACCAAGTCTGTAAATATTGATTCTAGATCGAGGAATGACTGTAAATAATGGTAGCAAACCACATAGCTCTGAAACACATACCCTGTTTTAGTCATTACCAAGTTGTGAGGCTTGTGAGGCCACGATTACCTTTTCCTCTCTTAGCAAATCCCATTTGGAATGTTAACAGTGCCTTCCAAAGCACCAATGCAATGCTAGTATTCATCCGTACAAGTTGTTCAGGATAAGAATAAACCGGAAGCACTACTTCTACTACATCTATTTTGGAATCACCCTCAAGATTAATAGCCAGTTGTCCTTTCACTTTAAAAAACTCCAGCTTCAATTCCATCATCTTCAAGATGTCTTCAATACGATGCTTGAGTTAGACCGAAGTAGTTTTTTTTTAATTCACTTATCTGATCCCGGACTCTTTAAACCAACATTCACTAGTCCCAGTAAACTCAGCTCCAAATCTTTTGGAAATATATAGACAATATATAGGAGCGAGGATCACCCCTTGACCGTTTAAGTGAATGAATCTCCCTATCATTTGTCCTGGGAGAACATAACAAGATTTACATGCACAGTACAACATCATCGAAGATGGCTGTGCTATATAACTCACGTGTTTCTTCTAGATATTTCTAGAGTTATATTTGGCCAAGATTTGATAATCGGTTATTTAACTATCGAATAAACAAAATCAAACATATATTTAATTCCATGTGGAATCCACTAAGCCTCTATTGATTAATCTTTTTTATCATTTAAATCTCTTTAATGTTTTTGAATCAAAATACCTTCACAAAGGATATTTGCACAAACCCCTTATACTCTTTTAAATACTTGAAAAAATATTCATATACTTATCTGACTGGTATAAGTATATTAACAAAACTTAAAGGAGATTTCCTCCTTTCCAAATTCATGTTTAAATGGGCCAAACAAATATTATTTAAAACATTAAACCAATTTACTTATCGTTCGGTATTAAGTATGGAAAGAACGTTTTCCATACCACCGTAATTAAGAAGGATTAATAGTCAAAAAAGAATCTCATTTCTTTATAAAAATTCCCTTCTAATAAGCGTATTTCATATATACAAATACTTTTATAAATCTCTAAATTAATTTATAAACTTCCTTATAAAACTCTAAAATGATTTATAAACTCCTTTCCAAAATATCTTTTGTAAATCTCCTTTAATAAATCCTTTTTATTAAGTATAATCCTTTTTATAAAACAATTTATCCTTGATAAACACCCTTACACAATTAAATAATTACCTTTTAAACATCATAAGTAAATAATAATTAACTATAAACCGTTATTTTTTAAAATAGGTAATTAACTTTAAACATTTTTAACTAAATTATTAAGCAACTTTAAAACATACTTAATAATTCAATTAATCAACTTACTTTAAAACATTTCCAATAAAATAGTTAATTAACTAACTTTAAAACATATTTTATAATTATATAAAACTTATCCCCAAATTGTTAATAAAATTGAAGTTAATTTAAAACCAAAACCTACAAATTTGGAAAGAGGCTTAGCGACCACAATGGTACTAAATCAAGTAACCATTTAATTCAATTTTACTTTCCACGTCATGTTACTGATATTTGCATAACCAACATATATGTGAATAAAAATCAATTAGCAATCACTGACTAATCCATCTATTATCCAATATTATGGCATACAATTCAATGTCCAAATTAATAAAATAGCAGAACAGGAATTTATTCTGCTAAACAGATATCATTAATAATCTATTCAATTTATAGCAGAACAGAGATTTATTCTACTAAACATACGCCATTAATAATCTATTTATATTTATTGGCTAATTAATGGCACAGACAAAATGAATCTCTTGTTTAATCCCATTCACTTATCCAATATAAACTAATCCACATATTAATTAACCATCATATGAATCAAGTGTCTAGTATAATATAATAGTAGAATGGTGTTTTATTCTGATTAATAAATGTTCAAAATAATATATTCAATTAAATTAACAGGTCTATGTTTTATTTGGCTAAATAAATGTCATCAGTAATGTATTATTTATTTAAAATAACAAAATTAAATTCAGTCCCTATTATTTTATCAATATTTTAAACATCACAAAATCTAACAATAAATTATACGAGTCCAACGAAAAAATCCATATGTTAAATAGACTTAAAACAAACACGATATCACTTTTTAAATCAACACATATTGTTTATGTAATTTAAACCAATTCAATGCTTAATTTCTCACCCACAAATCACGGCTCAATGCACACCAGTCTCACCGGCCCCCAATGCAAATCACTCCCCCCTTCAAACTTGTGCAAATGACCACATTAATGTGGACCAAATTTCAAATTCACTTTATTTGAACAGTGCTCCCTGTAGCCACCCTCCTCTATCTACATTTCCAAATGCATGAACATATTTTTCTCCAATATTTCCTACCTTCCTTCCTTCTCATGCAAGCTATGGCCCAAAAGAAGGCCCACAAATCCATTTACCAACCACACCCGCCAGCCTCTCCCCTTGGAACGCCTACACCTTCCCCCTCTCTACATCAACCGTACACGCACCTGCACAAACCTCCGCCATGTGTACATGGTTTGTTACAGGCAAAAGTGTTTGAGTTTAATCATCAAACTGACCGTTTGAAAGGTTTGTTTACTGTCACTAGCCAAAATCAATTTCTCTCAAGCCCAAATAACACTGCTGCTTTTCTTTTTTTTTGTTTCCCGTATGCTTCTCCTCCAAATTTTCTCCCATGCGTATTCTCCTTTGATGTTTTCTCTTCCCTTCAAATTCTGAAATTAAGACACCAAATTAAATAAATTAAATAGATCCGACCCTCAAATCAACAAATCCAAAACCATAAATCTCTACCGACCTTACCGTCGTTTCATTTGAACGCAAAAAACTACAGTTTGGGCGCTAGAAGCAAAATTTTGACTAATTTGGTTGAAGGGTCGGAGAAGCATGCTATTGTAGCTGGACTGGGACTGAATGTAGATCTAACTCATGCAGACTTAAAGGAGAGTAGGCCAAATCTAGACCTTTTCTTGTTTCTTTGCTTTACCTCACCTCCTTGCCTTTGTTCTGTCGCATCCCTAGGTACTGAATTTTTGTATTACTATTTTGATTTTACAGGTGATGGTATTTTTTGTTTTGAAAGAAAGGTATTGTTTGAAATTAGGATGTAAATTATTGGGTTTACACAACTATCAATTTTTACAGCACAAGGAGATAGAATGTTTACCACATCAATGCTTAATCCATTTATTGTTTTGCCAATAGCATCCAATTTACATGATACAAAATGTATTGAAAAGTAAAATCTCCTTTTTTAATCTTTTTATATGCAAAAACAAATATAAATTTATCCTTTTACACAAAAATAATACATATAGCTGCATGTTGAAATTTGTCAACTAGTTCAAATGGATGAACACACTTAATTTTCAAGCAGAAAGATAAATTTTTCATGAAACAATCATGAACTCTAGGTACTGAATTTTTGTACTACTATTTTGATTTTGCAAGTGATGGTATTTTTTTGTTTTAAAAGGCAGGTATTGTTCGAAATTAGGATATAAATTGTTGGGTTTACACAACTATCAATTTTTACGGTACAAGGGGATAGAATGTTTACCACAACAATGCTTAATCCATTGATTATTTTGCCAATAGCATCCAATTTACATGATACAAAATGTATTGAAAAAGCAAAATCTCTTTTTTTAATCTTTTTATATGAAAAACAAATATAAATTTATCCTTTTACACAAAAATAATACATATAGCTGCATGTTGAAATTTTTCAACTAATTCAAATGGACGGACACACTTAATTTTCAAGCAGAAAGATAAATTTTTCATGAAACAATCATGAACTACTACTAAAAAAAAACAATTGAAGAAGATGAGGAAATTTTATGTATTTTAAAGGAGCTGGATTGCCTTGGAGTTTAGCTTGAATCTAAGACATTATGCTACAATAATTGGCAAAATAGAGTTCATTGTTTGCAAAGATCATGGTCCCATGGAATGAGAAAAGTAATTTTTTAATATGGTTTCAAAAGAAATTTTTAAACTTGGGCTAGACTAGTAGTTTTAATATGGTTGTTTTGAGAGACATTCTGTCCAACCAGTATGACCAAAGCAGATCATCAACTGTAAAATAATCATAATAATAAAATTATTACATATGATTAGTATTAGTTCTCTATTACTCTAATAGCTTATTTTGTTCATGTCATTTCATAATTAAATTTGTGTTCAGGTTGTAGAGGACATGTTTTCTGAATTAACGATTTTTATTCTTTATGCCAGCAAATGCTTGTACTCAACATATGCATTTAGGACTTGTTCCTTAAATTATGAAATTTTCTCATGATATTAGGTTTACATGTTTATTAGGTTTATGGCGGCAAATACTTGTACTTGACATTTGTTTACAGTTTTATTTTTGCAGTTTTTTAGGATTTTATTTGTAGTCAGTATATGGACTGATGAAGTCGGGTGATGATAATTCCTCGTCTACTTCGGGATCCATTACTATATGGTTTATTCAAGCTCTATCCAAAATGAAGTTTATAGACTGCACAACAAGTTTGGATGGTGCAACTTGATGAGCAATGATGTTGTGCCACAGCGTTGCGAAGAAATAAAATGATTACTGTGACGTGTAATGAAGTTGGGATTGAAGACTAGTTGTAAAAGTTAAAGCCTTGATCTCATCTTAATACTTAGTTTGACCTATATTGATTTATTAACATTTTAATGAGAAATGAAGTAAAAAATTTCTTACAGGTTTGATTGATTAATGAAGTATTTATTTTGTCTTAGTTGGTATGAGGTACATAGTGTTAGTGGTGCATAACTCATTGTTGAATGAATTTTTGTTGTGCTTCAGACATTAATATGGACTAATAGTCGATTATGTTTAAATTTATTATTGTGCATGTCTTTAAACTGCAAAAGTTTGTGAAATATTCATCTCGTTCTGGCTAGAGTAGTCAGTGTATGTGATGTATATTTAATTTGCATTAGTGAATAGTTTCTAAACTTTGCATTACAGAATCGACAAGGAATAATGGCCACTTGTGCTCATTCGTTGCTATGTGGATCTTGATACTGCAACCGTTTTATGAACTCAATATTCCAAAAGATAAAATTGAGATTAAGAGAAAATTCCTATTTTTGACATAACTGTAAGAATAAATCATATTACGTTATGCACCTTTTAATAGGATTCTGTAAAGTGAAAATTAGGATCCTTTCCTTATTTTCGAAGTTAACACTCGAAAAATCCTTTTAAAAATAAATTTCATGAAATATTCTGTCATTATTATCAGCAAAAATTTGCAACGTAGAACACAAATATTTGTAGTATATATTGTAATTTTGAATTTTGAAATTTAGGAAGGAATTTTGAATTTTAAAATTTATGAAGGAGTTTGTCATAACTGTAAATTTGTCCAGTCATTTAAGAACATTATGGTAATTGTTCGCTTAGACAATTGTGGTTTACATCCCTAGTATTAAACGTTTGCCCATTGTTTACTTCTCTTTAATAACCCACTATGTCAATAGCTAATCTATCTATTACACGTGTTAAATGTAGAAACCGTTGTTCCTCACTAGTCACTAGGTTGAGTGAGTTTTCACTAATTTACTTGCCATTGAGGAATATGTACTAATTAGGATTACAACAAATACACCAAAGATATTATACTAATTTTGAAGTACTCATCTAAGGCAGGAATGTAGTTGGAGATATTTCATTCACTATTTTTACTGTAGCCACCATTGCTTCCTGTCATGTATATCATTATCATTTAAAATAGTTTCTTACTCATAAATAGAGGTCGTAAATAAATATATCTTGCCACTATTGTATCCAAGAATCAATTATTGCATATTCATAAGCTAATATAGAAGCATTCAAAAGTTTTGCGCCTTCTAAATCTTAATTACATTTTTTTCCCTTTTTTTGAGAAAATTCATTACGTAATTTGGTATATGTCTATTGATAACAGATTCTTAGTATCAAGTTGGTCTACATTTACAATCCTTATTATAATTGATTTTACACATTTTCAATTACTTTCAGTTTTTTTTAAATGCAGTTAATTTTTCATCAAATTATTAATAAAGAAAAAAAATTAACAAATATTTTTTTCATTCATATCAAATAACACAACGGTCGGTTTCCCCACCGTTGTGCGGTTATACTAGTATAAGCAAGCACAACTAAAGACAGCTAAGCAAAGAGAAGGAAAAAGGAAATGTTTCCGTGTAAAAACATTTGTCCAAATTTATGTTCATTCTTGCAGAGGAAAAGAAAAAGGTGCAATGTAAAAATGTGCATTCCATCTTTTTATGCGTGCCGCCTGTGCTTTCTTCTAATATACTTTAGGCTAGGGAAAAAGGGAAAAGTATTTAATGTTATATTGACAAAGTCTAAGAGCAAGGACATGTGCCAAAATAACGAGATATGGCAAAGATTTGTTGTGTTTTTGTACTGTTTAAATTTCGTGTTAAAAAAAGATTTTTGAGTTAGACCGCTACACAATATCCATTTCGCGTATGCGTCGCGAACGACAAAAATAAAAATAGAGACGCACACAACATAGTGATACGATCATAAAACAATAAAATAAATTGGTTATTTTATTCTGTGAAATTTCAAAATTACTGACGTTTACCGTAAAAATATAGCAAACGAACATGTATATACTTTTCTAATTAAAAATTATGGAAAAATCCTATAAATTAAATTAAAAATACATCATCAGAAATCGGGTTATTACAATATCCTTAACTAATATTAATTTAAATATCTAGCACAATACATTCATAGAAAATTTAACCGCTTGGGAAAAATCCACAAAAATCACCAAAAATCAAAATTTAAATATTCTTTCTCCTATAAAAATTTTCGGGACCAAAATATTTTTTTTTTTAATATTTAAAACCCGAAATAACACTATTTCCTCATCAGGAAATTCATAAAATCTTCATATTAACTTGGAAAATTATGAAATTTACAAATCATCTCCAAAATAATGTTTTACACAATATACTAGAAAATCAAATCAATAGAAGATAAAAAATCTAGGTTTTACCTTTAAAACCTATCATGATAATTCCATAAAATTTCCATAAATCATTGTTCTTTCCAAACTATGATCAAACATCCATGTCATGGCAATACAATCAAAAGCAATTCAAAAATTAACCATAACAGAATTCAAGCACAAATAATAGAGATGGTTAACTATTATTCACTTTAGATTGTATATAAGATTGAGATTTAATGAAGATTGATTTCCCTAAAGCCTTTTCCCTTGAATCCCTTTAATTCCCCTTCTTTCATCCTTGATTATGGTCGGCTTCTCTATTTTCTTTTGATTGTTTTGTGAATGTAAAACGAGGATGAATGAGAGAGGGAGAGCTTAAGGGGTAAAATAAGGCTCTAGTCCTAATTTGCCCTTCTCATTTATTCCCTTCTATATAGTTTTAAAACAATCTTATTATTTGATTAGTTAAGGCCTGACCCAATTAATTACCAAATCGCATCCTCCTTATCTCACTACATTATTCTATTTAATCTATCCAATTAAATCTTCTGAATAATGTTAAACTAAAATTAGAGATGTTATAGACTCCCCTCCTGGAAGAATTTTGTCCTCGAAATTCTGCAAGGACCACACATAAGCATACCAAACTTGCAAAAAACTGTAACAAACAATGCTAGTATATCCTACTAGCTAGAAAGTCTATATAACAAATATAGAACATATCATTATAACAACTCAAGATAAGTATCCCTTATCATGTCCTCTGTTTTTCAAGTACAATCTTTCTCGTTGTCACTCCACCAGACCTTCACTAATCCGACTGTCTTGTTCCTTAGCCTCTTCTCATCTTTGGCTACAACATGAACTAGTTGCCTCACAAAAGTCAGATCTGGTTCTACTACTGAATCTTCTAATGTAGTTGGAGCAATAATAGCCTCTGGATCATGCACATACTTCTTTAGATGAGAAACATGAAAAACATTATGGACTCCTATCAAACAACTCGGTAACTCTACGCGGTACGCGAGCTTCCTGATCCTCTCTATAATAGGGAACGATCCAACATATCTAGGTGTCAGTTTCCATGAATTTCTCAATTGTACCACACCTTTCATTAGTGATACCTTAACGAAAACATGATCTCCCACTGAGAACTTTAGATCCTTATGCCTTTTATCTGTGTAACTTTTCTACCTAGACTGAGCCTCCTTCATCCATGCTCGAATCAAATCAATCTTTTCTGTGGCTTCTCTTACCATATCTAGACTAAGAACTAATTTACCTTCGGTCTCCAACCAACATGTTGGTAATTTGCACGGCCTTGCATACAAATCTTCGAAAGATGCCATTTCTATTCTAATTTGATAACTATTATTATAGGAAAGCTGAACTAAGTGCAAATGGTCTTCCCATGACCCACCAAAATCTAGTACACAAGTTCTCAATAAATCTTCAAGTACTTATTGACTCTCTCTACCTGCCCATCAGTTTGTGGGTGGAAAGTGGTACTCCTCTTCAGCTTAGTACCTAACACTTTCTGCAGGCTCTTCCATAATCACTAGTAAATAAATTATCTTTGTCACCGACTGTACTACTAAGAATCCCATGCAATTTAACAATATTCTTCATAAACAACTTAGCCTATACAGGTGCCATCTTGGTCGACCTAACGGGAATGAAGTGTGCACTCTTGGTCAGTCTATCCACTATAACCCAGATACTCTCATTTTACCTATTCGACCTTGGTAGCCCATCAATAAAATCCATGGATATAGAATCTCATTTCCAAACCGGTATGTCTAATGGCTGAAGAAATCCACTTGGCTTCTGATACTCGGATTTCACTTACTGGCAATTAAAACATTACTTTACCCATAAGCCTACATCCCTTTTCATACCATCCCAGTAGAAACTCCTCTTCATATCCTGATACATCTTAGTTCCTCAAGGATAAATAGTAAACTTCGATCAATGAAATTCCCTAAAAACTTCCTTCCTTAGGTCACCAACATCTGGAACATACAGTCGTCCCTTCTTTCTTAACTATCCATTCCGGTCAAGACTAAAATCCTTTAAATCATCAATCTCAGTTCCACCTTCAAGGATTCTAAACCTTTCAACTAGCAATGGATCATCTCTCTGCTTAGAAGAAACCCTTTCGATCATCACTGGTCGAACTTTCAAACATGACAACATGGAAGTTTCCCGACTAAAATTAGCTGTTGATCTTAACTGCACACCATAAGTAGTCAATGCATCTAAATCCTTCCATTTTGCTATCATAGCTAACACCACATTCTGATTTTTCCAGTTAAGTGCATCAGTAACTTTCTTTTCTTTTTCTGGGGTATACTCAATACCAAAATCATAAGCTTCTAAAAAATCTAGCCATCTCTGCTGTCTCATATTCAACTCTTTCTAGGAGAATAAATACCTCAAAGACTTATGATATCTAAACAACTCGAATCTTTCTCCTAAGAGGTAGTGTCTCCACACCTTCAAAACAAAGATCACTGCTGCCAACTCCAAATCATGAGTCAGATACTTAACTTTATGTAGTTTGAGCTGTCGAGAAGCATAGGCAATCACTTTACTTCTTTTCATCAACATAACTCTTAATCTTGTTCCACATGCATCTGCATACACCACCAAACCCTGATTATCATCTAGCACAACTAACGCGGGCGCATTAGTCAATAAATGTTTTAGATTTTGAAATGCATCCTCACATTACTAGACCTGTTAACTTAGTTATTAACTAAGTAGAAATCAATAGAAGATTCAAACAAGGATGAAATGACTTGAAAACTTGGAGGCACACTTAAAAGGTCCAAAGAATGGAGCTCAAGAAGTTTGGATGAAAAACACACTAAGGTGAGATGTCATCACCGACCTCTTATATCACCACTGACATCCTAAATTAACTACATAGGTGTTGCGACTTCTTGGGACACCTTCATATGGAATTAGAAGAGTGCTGTAAAAAGTATAAGTCCTTCCGACCTAAGAAGAGAAGTCATCACCAACCTCTCGAGTCACCGACCTCTCATGTCATCACCGACCTCCCATGTCATCACTAAATTCTCATGTCATCACGGACTTCTCATATTAACTCCATAGGTGTTGCGACTTCTTGGGACACCTCTATATGGAGTTATAAAAGTGTAGTAAAAAGTACAAGTCATTTCGACCTAAGGTGAGATGTCATCACTGACCTCTCGTGTCATCACCGATATCTCATATTAACTCTATAGGTGTTCCAACATCTTGGGAGACCTCGATATGGAGTTAGAAGAGTGCTATAAAAAGTACACGTCATTTAGAGCTAAGGAAAAAGTCACTACCGACCTCTTAGGCAAAAAGGTTGATACCAAGCTGTTTTGGGAAGAAGTAGGAATAAACTTATTTTGGATAGCCAATGATCGATGGAAACAACATGGGACAACCTAAAATCATGTAAGATGAAGTATATAAAAGGATTCATATCATTTGGAGTTAACTAAAGATGTCGGCGCTGACTTCTCAACTCGGTACCGACATGTGTAGTTAGTCCAGATGACTACACGACATCTCACACCCTCTTGGGCCTTCATTTAGACTCTGCCCAATTTATTTTCCTAGCCTAATACGAATGCTACCCCTATAAATACAAACTATAGAGCAACCAAGAAGGGAGCTAGCTTCTACCATTACTATGTGGAAGCCTTGCCATTTCTTCAACTCTTTCTGTACTCTATAGTCACCAAGGCAGTTCCTCTAGGAAATTCTAGAATGTAGAATTTGTCTAACACTTGTACGTGAGGCTAATTCTATATCAAACACCTAGTAATCTTGTACAAACAAGATCAAACAACTATTAAGTGGACGTAGACTTAGTTAACAACCAAACCACTATAAAATCTCCATGTCTCATTTATTTTTCTGCTATTTTCTATTATATTTGCTATGTTCTAACAGGGCTGGTGCTTTCATTTCATACCCAGGGTGATGATCCATTTTTTGGATTAATGTTTTGGATCTTTCACTGAGAATAACTGAATCCAGGTTTAGATCTAGCTATCCACTTTGGATTGAATAGGTCCATAAGTTAGATCCATAAAATTAGCTTGAGCAATTTGGAGATCTGCTACTCCAATGGCCCCAATAGGAAATCTACACCTGGAAGATCCATAGGAGCAGCTAGTGGCGGCGATGAAGCATACTTCTATCAAACCAAAACAAACAAAGGAATCCCTGCTCTAGGCTCCACTTCTCACCAAGAAGTTGTTACAAGAGAACTCAATAGAATGATCAACGACCTCAACCAGAGATTGACGAAGAGTCAATAAGCTCTTATGGACGGGATATGTGTGGTATTAACCTTGCAGCCATCAACCATAGGGATTGTAATAAGGGAAACTTCTCTAGCAATGGAACAAGAGATTCCCCCGGTCTTGGCTTAAATCTAAGGGATGGAAAGCAAAAACAAAGGCAAGTAATTACCAAAGTCATTGGAAATGCTGCAGGAGGAAGTAAGAATGCTCCTCCCGAGGGAAGACAACCTAGCACTGGTTCAAATATTGGGGTGAACACTCACCATCAAGCCAACACAACGCTCGTTTCAGATTCTAATGACAAATTATGAACTATTGGGTAGAAGAAACGCTATTGGAGCTCAAATAATCGCTGCTAAACCAACCCTATGGCAAAGGAACCCCGTAGGAATGGTTCTCCCAAAGATTGGAGGACCTAGGCGCCAGTCAGCAAACCGAGACCGTTTGCAGAGTCAAACACTCGGTGCAGCCCCAGGTGGTTACCCTATGGAATTCCATGCCAGCAAAGAACACATAGTCGAAATGGTGAAGCACTTAATAGAGGAAAGTAGGGGTAGGAAAAATGAAGATTGGGACTCTGCTCCGAGCCGAGCTCCATTCACCAAAACATCTTAGGGGAAGAATACCCCATCAAGCTGATTATGCCAATTCTCCTATCGTTTAATGGAACAGTGATCCCCAAATCTTCCAAAAAACGGCGTTGCCCAAAGACTGACAACGTCGAGATGGTCTTAACCATTCTGGATCGACGGGTCATATCGATTCTATTAATATTAGAGAACCGGCGTTGCTCTGGCAATGTCAGGAAGGCTTACTATTTTCTAAAGCCTCGATGTTGCTCCGACGACATTAGAAAACCTACAATTTTCTAAAGCCTCGATGTTGCTTCGGCGACATCGAAAAATTTACAATTTCCTAAAGTCTCGGTGTTGCTCCGATGTCGGGAAACTTACTGTTTTCTAAAGCCTTGGTATTTCTTCGACGACATCAGGAAACTTACAATGTTCTAAAGCCTCGGCATTGCTCCGACAACATCTTTAGCTTCTTGAACCAATGGAACTGTTTCTTGTAAGAAAACCACCAAGTCGACAGGGAAAATCGACTCAAACCGCTGGATAGATGGGGAAAATCGATCCATGCCTTCTGAGAACTGGCGTTGCTACGGCAACGTCAAAAAGGCCCAAACTCCCATGTGCACCCATAATATCGTGCCTCGCTTCTTAAGTTGATGGAACCATGCTCTTACAAGCAACCCCCCTTGTGCATCTATAACCGCAATCAACTGCTTAAGCCGATGGAACTGCGCTCAAATACGCTCCATTCTCTCATTGCTTGGATTGATGGAACTGCACCCAAGCACACTCCATACTTTAGCTACTTGAGCCGATAGAACTACGCTCAAGTACGCTTCATTCTCTCGTTGCTTGGACCGATGGAACTGCGTCCAAGCATGGTCCATTCTTTAGCTGCTTGAGCTGATGGAATTGCGCTCAAGTACGCTACATTCTCTTGTTGCTTGGACTAATAGAACTACGTCTAAGCACGCTCCATTCACTAGCTACTTGAGTTGATGGAATTGCGCTCAAGTACACTACATTCTCTCGTTGCTTGGACCGATGGAAATGCGTCCAAGCATGCCCTATTCTTTAGCTGCTTGAGCCGATGGAACTGCACTCATGTACGCTCCATTCTCTCGTTGCTTGGCTGATAGAACTGCTTCTAAGCATGCTCCATTCTTTAGCTTGTTGAGCCAATGGAACTGCGCTCAAGTATGCTCCATTCTCTCGTTGCTTGGACTGATGGAACTGCATCCAAGCATGCTCCATTCTTTAGCTGCTTGAGCCGATGGAACTGCGCTCAAGTTCGCTCCATTCTCTCATTGCTTGGACCGATGAAACTGCATCCAAGAATGCACCATTCTTTAGCTTCTTGAGCTAATGAAACTGGGCTCAAGTATGCTCCATTCTCTCATTGCTTGGACCGATGGAACTGCATCCAAGCACGCTCCATATTTTGGCTTCTTGAGCTGATGAAACTAGGCTCAAGTACGCTCCATTCTCTTGTTGCTTGAACCGATGGAAATGCGTCCAAGAACGCTCTATTCCTTCACTACTTGAACTAATGGAACTACGGTCAAGTATGCAATATCTCCTCACGTGCATCCCATAAGCTGTACGCCGCTTCTTGCACCAATGGAACTGCATCCAAGTTAGCGTTCATCCTGTGCACTACACCATAAGCTGCACGAAGCTACTAGAACCATGGGACCACGTTCAAGTATGCAATGCCCTCATATACCATTCTATATGCTACATATCGCTCCTTGGACCGATGGAACTGCATCCTTGCAAGCAATACTCAAGCGCCCTACATAACTGGGAAGATGCATCTTACTCTTTTGATAAGAAATATTGAATCCATAAATGTTGGGTCGACAGAAGATCAATTCCAATTCCTTGGGTACCAGCACTACCCTGGCAATTTTGAGAAACCCCTCTGTCCCCAACTCCCTGGGTACCAACACTGCCCTGGTAATGTTGGGAAACCCCATTGTCCCCAAGCTATCAACATTACTCTGGTAATACCAATAGCTTGTCTGGACTTCTTAAGTACTGGCATTCCCTCGATAACACTGGGAAATTTGTTCGTCATAGGATTGGTAGGAATCAATCCCCACTTTCCAAGAAACTAGTGCAGCCCCGGCAAAGTCATGGAGATTCCAGAATGAGCTATTCGTGGGTTTCCAAAAATAGAAACTGACATGCGGACAGGATCTCAATACCAAACTTGGAGAAACTCGATCACGATCGAAGTGAAAAGTACTCGGAATCGATCGTTCAAACCACAAGCTCTTAAAGATAGGAGCCACAATATAATTTCGATTAGGGGCAACCGGAGTGACACCCATAGTATACGATCTCATATCGAGTGTTTAGGTCAAGTGTTCGGAGTAACCAGCCCTCCAGAGTGGAGGAACACACACTAACACTTGGTCAAAATGAATCAAATCACACCACATGTCTATTACTCCAAATGAGGTATTTCGGCATTCACAATAGGGATAAGCAGTATAGTACAGTGAATAACTGCAAAATCGGAAGGAAATTGGTCCAGCCTCCTAGGCATCGATATTACCCCAGCAACATTGTGAACTCCAGACCGTCATGTCGACAAGAGAATCGAACTCCTTAAAATTCGGCATTGCCTAGAGATAGGCGATAAAAGGAAGAACTTACCATCATCTAGAGATAGGCAACGACGGAAGGCATTTCTAGAATCAAATCATCAACGTACCAGTTTTCAAAGACAAAAGCAGTTAATCGACCAAGTTATTAAACTTTAACTTGCAAGAATCCAAAGTAGCCCGAAGACTAGCAAAGTCTGGAGGGAATAAATTGTCTTTTAGGAATCTGATGCCGCTCGAAGACTTGCGATGTCAGAAAGGATAACCCTCAACTGTCATATATTCGCTACTGCTAGGATGTTAGCCGCTTTTAGAACAATCAGCCATGCAGAGATCGATCAGGTAATTCGACTATTTCTTGCGAAAAACCAACTGTCGTCCGAAGACAAACAACAACAAGGAAAAGACACTCGGAAATGAACAACTAAACCGTCGATTCCCAAAGACTAGGACCAACGAATAAGGTTGATATCCACAACAACGCTATTGGCCCAGCATAATGCATATGGCCCAAAACAAGCAAGGTTAAGTGTCACAGATTAAACACAAACACTACTGAACTCTATCGATCCGTGATAAGGATGGGAGGAGCACAGTCGTACCGGAGGCAATGTGACGACTTGCTCCACAGTTTCTAATTTTCTATAAGTACCTGAAATTTGGCACTTGGAAATAAAGGGTTCCGTAGATAGAAGTCATATCATAATAGAAATCGGTTGGAGGAAATTCGACCTTTCGCGAATAGGAATAACCATGGAATTGGTTAAGCAATGGCCCTGCATTTCCAAGGGTAACACTTAACGTTTATAAACAAAACTAAGTAACGTAAATGCTTGGGACTCTCATCCTTCCAGAACGTGGCATATCCCGGAGTTAGGCAATGTTTAAAAACAACTACACTGGATTAAAAAGAATCTACTCGACTCTACAGGATTGGACGAATGATTCAATCCTAACTATCATGACTTTAACACTTCCCGGAAATAGGCAACACAAAGAAAAGTCTCTTACAATCTAATCATCAAAGTGCTAGTTTCCGAAGACTGAAACTAGTACCCAACTGGATTAAAGCACCGTCTGGTCGACGGGGAAAACCGTCTCGAACCACCGGATCGATGGGGAAAATCGATCCCAATCTCTTGAATGTCGGTGTTGCCCCGAAAACACCAAGGCCTTCTCTCATTTTCTAAGTACTAGTGTTGCCCCGACAACGTTGAGAAACTTTCTATTTCCTAAATATCGGTGTTTCCCCGGTAATGATGGGAATCTTTCTATTCACTAAATACCGGTATTGCCCCAGCAACACTAGGAAAACTTTAATCTGCAGGGTCGATGTGAAACACTCATCGTAGTGAACCATCAATGCACTAGCTTTCGAAAATAGAAGTTGGTCCTCAACTAAGTTTCCAGCCTTGTCTTTAGAAAATTATTATTGTCCGAAGATAGGTAACGATAGGAAGACATAAACTTTCAAAGGACAATCGAATTTTTTGACTTTACATCACAGAAATCAGCCACTTCACAGGAATAAAGCAGCACCGAAAGGAAATCCCAGGATTGAATCGATCATGTGCTAGTTCCTAGGGATAAAAGCTGGTGCATAATAGAATTTTCAGAATTCAACTTAGAAAGAATTTAGATGCAGCCAAGAGATAGGAAGCCTCGAGTAAATGTTGCTTGAAACCAAGCAGCTAGGTTACCAGTTCTCGGAGACAGGAATTGGCGCATGAATATGACTTCCATGACGATGTTAGCAGCCAAACAAAGCATGGCTAAGGATAAGCGGGGGAAATCATGGAATGTTGGTAATAAAATAATCAAACTTCCTTAATCTCTCACAAATGCCTAAATACAAGTGTTCGAAATAGCTAGTCCTGCGAACAGGGATAGGTGCATAAATTCTCAGTCAAAAGAAAACTCACCATGTCAAAACCGCGGACTTAGTTAGATAACAGTTTCATTTTTCCAAATAGAACATTCTAGCAACAAAATGACAACAAGGGAAATGAAGGATTTAACGTTCAAAAATTTACCATCGCTCGAAGTTTGGCAATGACAAAAGGGATTGGTGACCTACTTATAGTCTGACTAGATCATTTGGTCCCAACTTGCAGGGATATGCCATTGCCCGAAGATTGGCAATGCTAAGAAGAAACCCCCAAGATGGGATTATCGATACACTAGATTCCAGAAACAGAAGTGAGAGCTTGATCGAACTTTCAGCCCTACCTTGAATAAAATCACCATATGACCAACGCTCGGAATCCAAGGGAAGTCGACGTTTATTGACCAGTCATATTTCGAGCATTGACCGAGGCAAGTGTAGTGTATTACCTATGCAAAGTGAGTCCAGTGTCCCGAACACCACGGACGGACCATTCCGTGTAGATAGCTCGCTCGTGCTAGAAAAACGAGTCGCATCGTACTTTAAGATTATCTTTTTTTGGGACTTACCCATTATCGATGAGAAATCGATAACAGAGCCGCTAACCGAAGCTATGTAGAAAGCTTTTCTTTTTAGGGCCACTGCAAGTGTAGAAACAAGAAAAGCGATACGATGGAATCATCCACAACCCCTAATTTTGGAATAAATCGTCATATTGAAATTCAAATAGCAATAGAGACTTAGCCAAATTCTTGAAAAAAGATAATCAAAGCCGGAGAACAAGATTTGCCTCCAGAATGGTGTATATTCGTCCAAGGCAAAACTTAGCTTCACCATCGGCCGAGTACAATCCAAGATTCAACCATTTCCCTTCGAAATAGCCACCATCCTAAAGTCATCGCAATGAGTTTCTATACCAATCTAAAGTGCAACGTAGTCTCCGGAGTTCAGATTGCATCGCCAACGCAAAGGAAGTAATTTCAACTGAATAACAAAGACGAATGGTTAATGGTAAATCAACCAAGCAAAGGAAACACCTCGAGACGACATCCAAATGATAAACTAGAATTTACAGAATAATAGCCCGTGACTAGTTACAATCCAAAGCATACCTTGTTTCCAACAAAAGCGTACACTGAGGGGTAAATGTTAACTAGGTTTTTAATCAAACAGAAATCAATAGAAGATTAAAACAAAGATGAGACACACTTAAAAGGACTAGAGAATGGAGCTCAAGAAGTATGGATGAAAAATACATTAAGGTGAGATGTCATCACCGACCGCTCATGTCATCACCGATATTTCATATTAACTCCATAGGTGTTGCGAATTCTTGGAACACCATCATATAGAATTAGGAGAGTGCTGCAAAAAGTACAAGTCTCTTCGAGCTAAGGATGGAAGTCATCACCAACCTCTCATGTCATCAACGACTTCTTGGGACACCTCCATATGGAGTTAGAAGAGTGTTGTATAAAGTACAAGTCATTTCGACCTAAGGTGAGATGTCATCACCGACCTCTCATGTCGTCATTGACATCTCATATTAACTCCATAGGTGTTGCAACTTCTTGGGACACCTCCATATGGAGTTAGAAGAATCCTATAAAATTACAAGTCAATTGGAGCTATGGAAAAAGTAACTACCGACCTCTTAGACAAAAAGGCGGATACCGAGCTGTTTTGGGAAGAAGTAGGAATCATCTTGTTTTGGACAACCAATGATCAACGGAAACAACATAGGACAACCCAAAATCATGTAGGATGAAGTATACAAAAGGATTCAACTCATTTGGAGTTAAAGATGTCAACCCCGACCTCTCAACTCGATACCGACATGTGTAGTTAGTCCAGATGACTACACGACTTCTCACATCCTCTTGGGCCTTCATTTAGACTCTGCCCAATTTCTGCTCCTGGTCCAATACGACTGCCCCTTTATAAATACAAACCAAAAATCAAACAAAAAGGGAGCTAGCTTCTGCCATTACTACATGGAGGCCCTACCATTTCTTTAACTCTTTCTCTACTCCATAGTCACCAAGGCAGTTTGTTTAGGCAGTTCTAGGATATAGAATCTGTCTAACACTTGTACTTGTGGCTAATTCTATCCTAACAACCTAGTTATCTCATACAAATAAGATCAAATAATTATTAAGTGGATGTAGGCTTAGTTAATAGTCGAACCACTATAAAATCTCCATGTCTCATTTGTTTTTATTTTCTATTATATTTGCTTTGTTCTAACAAGGCTGGTGCTTTTATATTATACACAGGGTGTTGATCCATTTTTCGGGTTAAGAAGACCGAATAAATTTTTACGTCCTTTCTAGTTAGCTTAGTCAAGGGTGGTGCTATTCGAGAGAAATCTTTAATGAATTTCTAGTAATATCCAGCTAATCCAAAAAAACTCTTTATCTCTGTCATTGTCTCGGGTCTCTTCAAGTTATTTACAACATTAATCTTAGCTGGATCCATAGACAACCTTTTCTCTGAAACTACATGACCAAGAAACTTCACTTCTCTCTTCCAAAAATGACACTTCGAAAACTTCGCTTTTACTTGATGCTACCTCAACGTCTCAAGCACCATTCTAAGATGGATCTCATGATCCCTTTCATCCTTAGAATATATCAAAATGTCATCAATGAACACAAACACGAACCTATCTAAGTGCTCTCGAAAAATTGGGTTCATCAAGTCCACAAAGAGCAGGCGCATTCGTCAACCCGAATGGCACGACAAACTACTCATACGAACCATACCTCGTTCGAAATGTTGTTAAAGGAATATTATCCTCCGCCACTCTCAGTTGATGGAACCCTATAACCAAATCCAACTGGGAAAATACTTTGGCTCCACTCAATTGATCAAATAAATCATCGATTCTCGGCAAAGAACATCTATTCTTTATCGTCTTCTCATTCAGCTTACGATAATCAATATATAACCTCAATGACCCATCCGGTTTCTTCATGAAAACCACAGCCGCTCTCTAAGGTGAACTGCTTGGTTTAATAAAATTTCTTCTAAATCCACCAGCTGCACCTTTAACTCTTTCATCTCAGTAGGTACCATTCTGCTAGGCGGTCTACTAATGGGTTCAGCTTCAAGTACAAGATCAATTCTGAAATCAATAGCTCTCCTTGATGGTAATCCTGTAACTGGTTCAGAAAATTTAAAAATTCTTTTATAACTAAAACTCGACTCAACTCATCTTTCACCTTTATTGCACCCAATAAATCACAAACATCTAAACTCGAATTCTTAACTATGTGTATAATTCGATCACTACTATTAGTGGATCTTAATGATATTTTCCCTGGAAAAATACCCTAGCATCATATTTGCTCATCCAATCCATACCCAAATCCCAAAGCCTATAAAATCAAACACAAACAAACTGCAGGCAAAAGTATGACCTGGCAACTCAAATTCTAGATGATCACATCTCATCCCAAGAGTTGCATACCCTTCTATTGGATTTTCGATCCTTAATGAAGCAACAAGGTGATGGTTTTAAATCTAACTTATCTACCAAACACTGAGAGATAAAAGAATGTGATGCACAGTATCAAATAATATTCTAATAGGTATGCCATAAATCAAAAGCGTATCTCCCATCACTTTCTTTTCCTTCTACTCTGTTGTTGGCCTAGAAGATGATGGCTCCAAAGCAAAGACCTTTCCTTTTTCCACCTTGGCCGCTTCTGACATTTAATCTTATAATGCCCTACTTGGTTGTAGTTAAAGCACTTCACATTCTTCTTCTCCATAACCGTCTTACCATCACAAGATCGACACTCATTAGCATAGTGCCCCTTCTTGTCACACTTGTAATAAACGATATTAGTTTTCCCTTTCTTGGCAGCTGCACCCTTCTGAGCTCCCTTTCCCTTGAAGAGCTTTCTCTTCTTACTTTGAGAACTCTGGGTTTCCACCTACTGCTCCTTCCCAAAAGTCGAAAGCATATTATTGTTCCTTATAACCATCTCCACCACTACATTACTTGGATCCCTAAGATGTGGCATAGTCACTCTTGTAATATCCGACCTGAAATCCTGGATAAACTTCTCATTCCTCTTGATCACACTATCAATGGTGGCATATCCATACCCGGATAGCTCATCAAATTAGTTGCATACTCCAGAATAGACATTTCTTCTTACTCTAATTCCATAAATTTCCTAAGCAAAGTTGACTTGGCTACCTCCAATAAGAACCTCTCCTCAAATCTCCTTCTAAACTCAGCCCAAGTCAATTCCTCCTCTGGGACTCCTACAGTCACACCGTTCTACCAGTACAAAGCAGCTCCTTGCAACTGCCTTGATGTCAACCTCCTTTTCTACTCATCGTTCAAGCTTATTCAGCAAAAATCCTTTCAAAATGCAATAGCCAATTCTCAACTTCGATAGCATCTTCCATTCCTAGAAATGCTTTCCTTCAAGACTGATATAATCATGGCTCAGCTTAGCATAAGTATTGGGAGCATATACTTCATGATTAGCGCTTCCCACATTACCAGCATTTCCTTCAGCCAAACCTGCTACAGCTCTAGCTTGCATCATATTCACGAAGAACGGATACATTATATAGTCCCCATATCTGCTGGTAGGGTTCTAGCACTCACGTTAGCATTTTCATTTTGATTAGCATTTGTTGGTCGCCTTGGTTCTTTCTAGTATTGGGCCAAGCATTTCCATTAGTTGTGGTGCTTCCTCTACCTAGATTCACTCTTCCGTTTCTTGCTTTCATATCTTGCTTTCTCATAATCTGCATACGAGCCTCAATATGATACAGAAGAATGGTCTAAGAGAGAGGGGAGAATACATACTTATATAGATATATATATATATATATAATACAAGTACGTTACTATAGCATTTTCCCATACCCCGACCTTATTCTCTGATTTATTAGATTATGTTTTCAAATTGTTTTTGATCTTTTAAGTTTTACATAAACCTATGCTCTGATACCAAAGTGTAACATCCTTCATTTTGTGTAACAACCCGAAATTTAACCTGTAATAATTAATTCGTTAATTAACTAAATAATAAAATAACTATATGAAATTATCAGAATTGAGCCATGGGAATTGCACCATTGTGTCCATGGTAATTTTCTAGTCAATTTCCATATATAGAATGTCAGAAACCGAGCTAATATGACCAAGTTATAGAATAAAAAAAATAAGCAGAAAAGGAAAATATATATATAGGCAGGTCGACAGGCCGGTCGTCCTAGGCACCAAGGCGGTCGACCACCCGGTCGACCTGCCTCTGTTATTTACGAACGAACGTTCGTTCTAACGTTCCAGAGCTTATTGGTGACGCGTCTTGCATTCTTCTGACCATCCGGTCCATCTATTTTTGCATCCGATGGCTCCTATTCAGCCTATGAAGTGGTTGCATCCTATTCAATTCCCAAATCCAACGGTTCGTGATCCACTTCTACCCCTATATATAGACCTCTAGACCTAACACTTTTTCTCATTCTAGGTTTTCTCCAATTGGGTTCACCTTTCTAGGAAGGACCCTAAACGGAATAATTTTTCCAAAGGAGAAAATCGTTAGAAATTAAATTATTTTACAACTCCAGGTGGATCCAGAAAGACCAAAGGAAGAGCTTAGGACCAGAGGTGAGTGATTGTAATTATTTTAAGATTTCTTTAAGTAATTTAAAATAATAGGGTTTCCAATAGTTGTAGTTTTACTACGATTTTTGGAATAGCCTTTTAAGTGGTTTATTTATAGTTTTTAGAATTATTTTCAGTCTACTTCCTTCAGCTATTCTTTTCAGTAATTTTAGTTTATTTCTGTTAATTTATATTTATTTACAGTATTTTGGTTTATTTACTGTTATTTATACGTTATTTACATCTTCTTCCTATGCCTTGGATTTTCTTCTATTTTCAATTTTCTTTTATTTCTCCTTCTTCGCGTATGTATTAGAATATAATTAGCGCAAAATTGGATTAAATTATAAGAATTCTGAAATAACGAAAGATAAGATGTAAATTATAAAGACTGTAATAAAATGGGATTAAGACTTAAATCATGCCTAATTATGATATTAATTAGACTAAATTAAAGAGATTGGCCTATTTATAATTATGAGATGTAAATTATAAAGACTGTAATATAAATGGAATTGAACTGAAATTATGCCTAATTATGATTAGAATTGGACTAATTTATGGGCTTAGTTATAACGTAGAATTATAACTAAAAAAGAGTAAAAGATGAAAGAAGCTTATTTTCACACTTAGACCCTGGGTTAAGTAATAAGCATGATTATAACGTAGGTTATAATAAGAAAAAGAATAGAATGAGGCTTATTTTAAGACTTGGGATAAATTAATAAGCGTAGAAAGTAAAGATGATAATAAAGGCTTATTTAAATAATTTATCTAAGTTAATAAGCAAAGATAAAATTAGGACCTGTACAAAAAAGCATTCCCTATTAGACGAAATGGTGGTCTCACATTAGCCTGAAGCGAGACGAGGGCATGCTTATGCTAAAAATGGTAGTAATTGGTCAATTAGAAGTCCAAATCATGGGGGGTTTGGATAAGGGGCGCAACTTGATATTGTTTGAATGACGGGCCAGTACCAACAGGATTTCCCCTATAGATTCTATGGACACACGGTGATCTCACGTTAGCCTGAAGTGGGATGAGGGGCATGCTTATGCTAGAGTTCGAGGTAATAAGAAGACCTAATAGGTGGAGCAAAAGGTAGCATGGGAATGGTGGCAGTTATGCGTGCGACTTCCATTTGGATGCTCAGTAATAGCTATGAGTTCCAAGCACTTAGTATGAGTGTCTTTATTAGACATCATTGCCTTCTGTGTAGCGAGCTATATATGTCGTCCGGATCCACAGTGGTTGCTCTGTGTATCTTTCGTAGATACCATTGGCTGTTGTGTAGGGAGTTATATAGCGGCTGGTCCGTAGTAAGGTCTATAGTCTAGCAGGCCGATCAAAAAGGGTAGAATTAGGATTACATCCTAATTACAGGATTATGAATTCAGCCTAACCAAAGAAGAAATCAGGAACAAGTGCAAACAATCGAAATTAACCTATCTTATAGTTAAATCGTGTTTATTTCCAGTTTATATCTTTCCTATTTCCTTTGTTTCCTCTTTATATACTAGAACTGTTGTAGTGTCTACTTTTACTTTTCTTAAAGACTCTAGTCATTACTATCATTCACAAGACTTTTAGTCTGACCCACTCCTCTATTTCTTTTTTTACCCTCTTAGGCAATCAAGGGAGAGGACAGTAGACTGCAGTTGCTTGGAGATTTCTTGGAGGAGTTTGCTACCATGCATTTCTTTTCTTTCAGCTTTTGTTCTTTCTATGTATTGGCTTATTATGAGGGATATTATGTACTATGATTTTTAGAGACTATGAATTTTTATTTCATAAGACATGATGGGTTTTGAGATATGGATGTTGTATTTGGTATTTGACTTATTTATGAAGCAATTATGAAAATTTTATTTTAAATAAGTTATTATTTTAGTTTCCGCTCTTTTTACCTATTTTTGTCTTATGAATCTTAGTCTCTGTTAGTTTTATTTATATCTACAATGTACCATGCCTTTTAATGTGTCCTTTTAAGTATATTAAGGGGTGTGGGGGTGTTTCACTTGGTATCAGAGCCTAAGGTTACAGGATTCCTAAAAATTTATTTTTAAAAGTAAAGTATTTTCCAAAATAACTTGTTTTAAAAGTATTTTTCAAAAAAGAACTCTTAGAAATAGTTTAAGTATAAAAGCGTTTTTATAAAAATCCTCTCAAAGTCCAGTTCAACCTTCTCTCGATTCTTTCGAGCCTAAGTTTCCTTTTCTTTTCATAGTATGGCTGACTGGTTCCATAGAGCTATGGTACCAGAGGTGCAAGGGCAAGCGCTTAATACAACACCGGTAGGTGGGTGGCAATCCCTTTAATCCACCTACACCAGCCGATTTTTCTAAGCTATGCAAGGACTTCTCTAACATAGGGGATGGAACATTTTCTGGCACGAAGGATTTCAAGGAGACACGAGCTAGGTTGGAAGATATGGAGCGAAAGTTTAGACGATTAGGTTTGGAGGACCGACAGAGTGGTCAACCTATATCTTGGCAGTTGGAAGAAGAGCTTAAGGCGGATCCTACCAGCTCTAAGAAGCCATGGTGGAAGGGCAAGAAGGATAAGAGGAAAAGGGAAGGCCCTTAGAAGAGAATCAAGAAAAGTGGGAGATGTAACCGTTGTAGAATGACTGGTCATTACGCAAGAGACTGCAAGAGAGAGACGGTGAAGAAGTGTTACAGCTGTGAACAACCCGGTCATCTTAGTAAGTTTTGTCCTCAGAAGATGGGGCAGGGAGCGAGTGCACCTGCAGCGTAGATTCAGGCTTTGGATGCCACACCTTCCAGCAGTGGATGGGATCGAGGTAGGAAAATTTGGTTTCTATTTCTGATTTTCCCATTCAGACTCTTTTCGATCCTAGAGATCACACTCTTTCATCTCTAGTTCTTTGGTAGATTGTTGGCACTTAGACATCTCTTTAGTAGTAGACTCCATTGTTGTTTCAAACCCCATGGGAGGATCGACACTCTTGTCTATGGTTTGTAGAGGTTTGAAAATTTATATCCTAGGCGTAGAATTTGGCTATGACGCCTATGTTTTGGGATTTTCGGGGTATGGGATGATTTTGAGAATAGATTGGCTATCCACATATGGAGCTATATTAGATTGCGAGAGGAGAGTTGTTAGACTAGAGACATGCATCAATAGGACTCTCGAGATTTCTTGCGATCTGCAAGGGTCAGTTATGTTGAGCTTCCTTTATTCCCTCGATTCATCATCATTAGAGTTAGATTCGGTTCCTGTCGTCAGAGATTTTTCCAGACATCTCTGAGGAGGTTAGGGGACTACCCCCTTAAGAGAGAGATTGACTTTAGGATATATTTGGCTAGCTAGTAACATTACCCGTAGGGCATATGGCGCCTAGGGAAAGGAAGGGATTGAGCAAGTAGATCCGTGAGCTTTGGAGAAAGGTTTCATAAGAAGAAACATATTGGAATAGGGAGCACTAGTCGTCTTCACTACCCAAGCAGATGGTTCTCTTCAACTTTGCATTGACTATAGAGAATTGAATAAGCCCACAAAGAAGAACCATATTCCACTCTCTAGGATAGATTATCTTTTCAACTAGTTAGTTGGCTCTTTAGTATTCTCCCAGCTTGATTTAGCCACTGGATTTCATCAGCTTAGCGTCGCTGATGATAACATTGATAAGACTGCATTTAGGACACCAGACAGATTCTTTGAGTGGTTAGTCATGACTTTTGGGCTAACCAAAGTCCCAACCTATTCTATAAATTTGATGAACCATGTTTTTAGAGATGTCCTAAAATAAAGTTCATGGTGGTATTCGTGGTCTACATTTTGGTGTTTTCCAAGAAGTATGGAAGAGCATGTTATTCATCTAAAGGAGGTTCTTTGTACGCTTCGTGTTCGTCGGTTGAGAGTAGAGTTCATGAAGTATCACTTTTGAAGTGCATTTATTGGGGCATAGAGAATGTCTACACATGATAGGGATTTAATAGATGGTTTTGTACATTTAGAATTGGGATTATGGAAATCCAAAGAGAGGTAGGCAAAGGTTAGAGATGTATAATAAAATTCAGTAGATAAGTAGAGAAGAAAGTCCATGTGTAGGTAATTGCAGAAACTGTAATTGTCTCAGACAAGTGGATTTGACGGTGATGCCTTAGAATAAATATGAGTATACAAGAGGAATAGGAGTAAAAGCCTTTAGTTTAGGAAAAGTACTCCGAGGGTAGTAAGTAGGAAGACCCACTTTATGCTAAGCCCAATAAAATGAATTTTTCGAGATGTAAAAAGTTGAAAGAAAAAAATTTGTAATTGTTGGAATTGAAAATTTTCATTGTTAATATTTTCTTTCAGAAAATAAACATGGGGTTTTTGAAGAATAGTGTGAAATTTAAGTTGGTTTTTATATAATGAAAAATTGGAATTCTTTTTGAATAATTATAGAGTATATATATATAACTCACTAGTTTCATTATAAGTAAACAAAGATTTTAAACATAAAAACCTAGAGTGTATCGAGTATCAAAAACGTAGATTACAACGTTTATTGTTGTAATAAATGTTTTCGTGGAAAATGAGTGGAGCATAGACTATAACACTATTGTTATAGTAAGTGACTCTCAAGAGAATAATTTTTACATAGGTATATGAGATTTATTGGTATTTATTTAATTGAATCCATACACTAGTATTTTTTGGGTTGTAGTAACGGTGTTTTACGCAACATCCGTTTTAACCCAAATAAAAATGTATTTTAAAAGGTAATTTCTAGGTATAGAAACAAAATGGTTTGTAAAGTACACTTATTATTAATAAGTATAAGGAAGTGTTTTGGCAGTTATGGAAATTAAAACAGTTTTGAAGATGAGTTTTTCTGAAAGGAAAATGTGTAAGTTAGATATTAGAAAATATTTATCATGGGAGAATATAATTTACACATATTTTAATCTATTGGAATGAAAATAATAATGGTATGATTTTCTATGAAACCAATAAAAATGTTTTGTGCAAGTTACAAGGAATACATGAAAGAGATATACAAGGTATGAAAAGCACCATATTTTGTATAGCCTATTTCGAAAAATATAAAATAAGTTCCTTGTAATTTCACATAAACATGAAATTATTTTTTAAAAGGTTCATAGAAGATTTTAGCGTTAATAACTTCTCATAAGAGAAAGTAGTTCCAATACATTAAGATATGAGACTGTTAGGTGTAATAAGAAGCTGTTTTGAAAACACATAAAGGATATTTTAAAGATATTTTAAAAGAAAATAGTTTGGTGAAAAGGTAAATAAGTTTTTGAAATGAAAAAAAAATTTAATAAAAGTAAAATTTGAAAATTCAAATTTTATTGAAAACTGTAAAAGTCTTTAAAAGAAAGAGAGATATAAGTTTTAGACTTAAAAATTTGGAAATTTTTCCCTCTAGGTTTGGGAAATAATATTAAGTGACCAAGTATTTTTGAAATTAATAGAAGCTGAAAAGATAACACTTTTAAAGACAAAGATTTTGGGATTTTATGTTTTAAAATTTTTAGAAACCTTAGTTTTTAAAACAAGGTGGTAAATACCAAACCAAACTCTTAAATGTGGAGTAGATAGGAATCATTTCCTAGGAGTAACAGAAAAGGTGTAAGGAGATAGCAGTAATTACTTTTAGAAGTAATAAGGGAAGTTTCCGTAAAGTGTATAGGACACTAGTAAGAACCTAGGAATGTTGATTCATGAAGAACGGTAAAATGAAATTAGTAGGATAGTAAGACAAGCATGGTTGAGAATGAGTATTCTTGATTTTGGAAGAACTTGGGAAAATCATCATTCTTTAATGGAATTCATATGGTAGTAGTTTTCAAGCTAGCATTGGAATGACACCTTTTGAAGCTCTTTTTGGGAAGGCCGTGTAAGATGTCTTCATGTTGGTTGGAGTCTATGGAAAGATTGCTTCTTGGTTCCGACATGGTAGAGAGATTTGGAAGAAGACTAATTTGATTAGGAGAAAATTCATATCTCATATCCATGTCTCTTTGATAATAGGTTTTAGAATTTCCTTTTTCCATCTTTAGTTTTGAATAGGTTCTTTCCTTTATTATCCTTTGGGAGGGTAGAACTTAGGATTTAACCTATGGATGGTAGGATTTGATGTAAACATGTTAATAGAACATGTTATGAATGATATATGCTAGTGATTGCAAGTGTTTGCTAGTGGATGCCAATGGACCCATATAGGTACACTAGACACTATTGTTCTTTAGGGATCGGCCTAACTAGGATACTAAAGCATATGGATGTGTGCACATTTTATTTTATTTCCATGGTTGCTATAAATGGATGTTTATCACTTGATTGTTGCATTTGGATGATGTTTGTAGCACACATATAGAATTATCGGTTATCATTAGGAAATTTTTGCATTCATTTGAATACATGGCACGTACATGATTGCATAAAAGGAGGTCAACTGAATCAGTGGATCGCCTAATCTTTTGCATTAGTTAGGAACATTTACACTACACCAATTGCATAAGTATCATAAATTGCATTAGAAAAACTTAAGGACAATGGATGAATGGTTGATGATTGAGTAGTTGGTTGTAGAATTGGATGAGAACATTTAGTACATTCTTTTATCCTTAGAGATTTCGAGGATGAAATCCCTTAAGGAGGGGAGAATATAACAACCCGAAATTTAACCAATAATAATTAATTCGTTAATTAATTAAATGATAAAATAACTTTGTGAAATTATTAGAATTGAGCCACGGGAATTGCACCATTGTGTCCGTGGTAATTTTCTGGTCAATTTCCATATATAGAACGTTAGAAACGGAGCTAATATGACCAAGTTATAGAATAAACAAAATAAGCAGAAAAAAAAATATAGGCGGGTCGACCTGGGCACCAAGGAGGTCGACTGCCCGGTCGACCCGCCTCTGTTATTTACGAACGAACGTTCGTTCGTTCGAACGTTCCAGAGCCTATTGGTGACGTGTTTTGCATTCTTCTGACCAATCTGGTCCATCTATTTTTACATCCGATGACTCCTATTCAGCCTATAACGTGGTTGCATCCTATTCAATTCCCAAATCCAACGGTCCGAGATCCACTTCTACCCCTATATATAGACCCCTAGACCTAACACTTTTTCTCATTCTAGGTTTTCTCCAATTGGGTTCACCTTTCAAGGAAGGACCCTAAACGGAATAAATTTTCCAAAGGAGAAAATCGTTATAAATTAAATTATTTTACAACTCCAAGTGGATTCGGAAAGACCAAAGGAAGAGCTTAGGACCGGAGGTGAGTGATTGTAATTATTTTCAGATTTCTTTAAGTAATTTAAAATAATAGGGTTTCCAATAGTTGTAGTTTTACTACGATTTTTGGAATAGCCTTTTCAGTGGTTTATTTACAGTTTTTAGAATTATTTTCAGTCTACTTCCTTCAGCTATTCTTTTCAGTAATTTTAGTTTATTTCTGTTAATTATAGTTTTTCTGTTTATTTACAGTTTATTTACAGTATTTTGGTTTATTTACTATTATTTTTACATTATTTACATCTTCTTCCTACGCCTTGGATTTTCTTCTAATTTCAGTTTTCTTTTATTTCTTCTTCTTCTTCGCGTATGGATTAGAATAGAATTAGCGTGAAATTGGATTAAATTATAAGAATTCTGAAATAACGAAAGATAAGGTGTAAATTATAAAGACTGTAATAAAATGAGATTAAGACTGAAATTATGCCTAATTATGATATTAATTGGACTGAATTAAAGAGATTGGCCTATTTATAATTATGAGATGTAAATTATAAAGACTGTAATGCGAATGGAATTGAACTAAAATTATGATTAGAATTGGACTAATTAATTGGCTTAGTTATAACGTAGAATTATAACTAAAAAAGAGTAAAAGATGAAAGAAGCTTATTTTCACACTTAGACTTTGGGTTAAGTAATAAACATGATTATAATGTAGGTTATAATAAGAAAAAGAATAGAATGAGGCTTATTTTAAGATTTGGGATAAATTAATAAGCGTAGAAAGTAAAGATGATAATAAAGGCTTATTTAAATAATTAATCTAAGTTAATAAGCAAAGATGAAAGTAGGACCTGTACCAAATAGCATTCCCTATTAGACGAAACGGTGGTCTCACATTAGCCTGAAGCGAGACGAGGGCACGCTTATGCTAAAAATGGTAGTAATTGGTCAATTAGAAGTCCAAATCACGGGGGGTTTGGATAAGGGGCGCAACTAGATATTGTTTGAATGACGGGCCAGTACCAACAGCATTTCCCCAATAGATTCTATGGACACACGGTGATCTCACGTTAGCCTGAAGTGGGATAAGGGGCACGCTTATGCTGGAGTTCGAGGTAATAAAAAGACCGAATAGGTGGAGCAAAAGGTAGCATGGGCATGATGGCAGTTACACGTGCGACTTCCATTCGGGTGCTCAGTAATAGCTATGAGTTCCAAGCGCTTAGTATGAGTGTCTTTCATAGACACCATTGCCTTTTGTGTAGGGAGCTATATATGTCGTCCAGATCCACAGTGGTTGCTCTGTGCATCTTTCGTAGATACCATTGGCTGCTGTGTAGGGAGTTATATAGCGGCTGGTCCGCGGTAAGGTCTATGGAGTAGCAGGCCGATCAAAAAATGTAGAATTTGGATTACATCCTAATTACAGGATTAGGAATTTCAGCCTAACCAAAGCAGAAATCAAGGACAAGTGCAAACAATCGAAATTAACCTATCTTATAGTTAAATTGTATTTATTTCCAGTTTATCTCTTTCCTATTTCCTTTGTTTCCTCTTTATATACTAGAACTGTTGTAGAGTCTATTACTTTTACTTTGCTTAAAGACTCTAGTAATTACTATCATTCACCAGACTTTTAGTCTGACCCACTCCTCTATTTCCCCTTTTTCCTTATTAGGCAAACAAGGGAGTGGACAGTAGACTGCAGTTGCTTGGAGATTTCTTGGAGGAGTTTGCTACCATGTATTTCTTTTATTTCAGCTTTTGTTCTTTCTATGCACTAGCTTATTATGAGGGATATTATGTACTCAAATTTTTTGAGACTATGAATTTTTATTTCATAAGACATGATGGGTTTTGAGATATGGATGTTGTATTTGGTATTTGACTTATTTATGAAGCAATTATGAAAGTTTTATTTTAAATATGTTATTATTTTAGTTTCCGCTGTTTTTACCTATTTTTGTCTTGTGAATCTTAGTCTCTGTTAGTTTTATTTATACCTACAACACACCACGCTTTTTAATGTGTCCTTTTGGGTATATTAAGGGGTGTGGGTGTTTCATTTTGAGTCCTGAAATTAAGTGCTACGGATGCTGCAGTAATCCATAGTATTGATTTCCAATGACAAAATCCAGCTATGTTAATCATATCAATAACATCAGAAGCACATGAATATGAAAATTTTCAAACACGTATCAATAATAAACTTTCACATTTCATTTCATAAATAAAATTTCATATTCCTTACATAATCCCATTCGATCCCACATTTAGTGAAAATATAATTATTACGAAATACTCCAAGAACGACATATAAGATGACCCCTTGGTTGATCAGAGTTTAATACTTTACAGTTATAACTTCTGTCATTACATCCATTTAGACACAACACAGCACAGCGAAAAATAAAAGCTCCTACTAATAGCTAGCTTGCCTCCTACACATCTCCGGAAGCTTATTCGTCTAACTTGGAAAACCTAAACACTGTTACTCTTGGCCTAGTCAAATGAATACCCGAGAGTTGAAGGGGAAAAACAAAATCTTCGGTTCGGACAAAAAATTTGATGTGAATAATAACCTACCATCTTGAACCAAAATAGATATCTAGTGGGACCACGCCACTGAGCGGAACGGGTTTTCCCCTAACTAGTATCTTAAGAAAATATCATAATCAAAATTCATGCATCTGCGACCACAAAGGCTAGAGCATAATAAAATAATCATCTACGGGCATGCAATATCGGTAAGTCTGACTAATCTGTCTTCATAGTGTTGCTCACTTCCTTACCCTACCCAAAAATCATATAATGGATTACCCATCCCAATTTAATTGACAACCTTCTAAATTTAAATGATTATTCGTTTAAATTTAATCTAACTATTCGTCTTATATTTATATGGACTATCCATCTCACATATAAACATTATATGGATTATCTATCCCAAGCCATATGGACTACCCATCGCACATGGTTTATTTAATTAAAATTCATATGGACTATCCATCACGCGTCTCATTTGTCTAAAATTATGTGGACTATCCATCACACATGTTTCATTTATTATAAAATTATGTGGACCATCCATCACAAATATCATAGTTTTCCTAGGATGGCTATGAACCTATCATGAACCATATAGTGACTATCCATCTCTGGCGTTATATGGGCTATCCATCACACATCTCATATTTTTCCTAGGATGACTATGAACCCATCAATTATCAATTTAAAATTTGAATATAACTAATTACCTAAGTGCCCAACCTATGTTTACTAGTATCCCCAAATAGGTTGTCGAACCCTTAAAATTATGGTATATCGAAAATAATATACATTGGTATCCCCAACGAAGTTGTCGAACTCATAAAACATATGGCTTGTCAAGCCATCAATATAATGTTCGAAATAGAAAGCTTACGACATCCATGCCATTAAAAATGATATCAAACCTCTATCCGAGATTCAAAAATAAAATTTTGATTTTTATAAATTATAAGGCTAAGCTGCCGAAATCATAAGGTTATCGACTTTCTTAAAACATGGGCTATCTCGCCTTTAAAACATACTTTTAGTTTGCAAAAGAAAACAAGGCTTCTTGGCCTACAACGCATCAGTTTCGAAATAAAATAGTTACGACATCGAAGCCTCATAACCTGGTTTTTGAAAACAAGGAAAACATGTGATGTCAGAGCTGACAAGCTACAACTTCAATTGCTCAAGTCGGAATCAATTTCTTACGGCATCAATATTACAAAAACTATAATGTCGAAAATATGGTACTTTAGCTATTATGCCGCAAAACGTAGGATGTCGGCAATGTAAACCCACGATGCTAATACTTCAAAATCTTTAGGTCGAAATCATGGATTCTTAAAAACTAAGGTGATAAGAGATTTCAAGTAAAATAGTAAAGGATGTCGCGCTTTAGAAAAAAAAGTAGAGCTCCGTAATCAATATCGAATCTCTTCACACACGAGATGTTGCATTCCTCCCATGACGGCATGAGAGATGTTGCATGGCGTCGATGGTGTTACTGTAATAAACAATAAAACTGTCTTCTTTCCTTTTTAAACCAATTTTTTCACCTACTCTCATCTCTTGTTAAAATATGATTGGTTACCACCGAAACTTTTTATTTCTTTTTAAGATTTTGCTCGAAATAAACTTTACCTTCCCAAAAACATTAACAAACTAAATTAATTAATATCCTTGATTAATATTAATTTAAATGCTTTTCTAGCATAATAAATTCGTAGAAATCGTAACCACTTGGGAAAAATCACAAAAATCAGAATTTATATCATTTTCTCCTGTAAAAAATTCAGGACCAAAATAATTATTTTTAATATTTAAAACCGAAAATAACACTATTTCCTTCTTAGGAAATTTATAAAATATTTATATTAACTTGAAAAATTATGAAATTAAAACTCATCTCAAAAATAATGTTTTACACAACATACTAGAAATCAAATCAATAGGAGATCAAAAACCTAGTTTTTACCTTTAAAACCTATCATAATAATTCCATAAAATTTTCACAAATCATTATTCTATCCAAACAATAATCAAACATCCATATCATGGAAATACAATCAAATGAAATTTAAAAATTAACCATAACTGAATTCAAGCACAAGCAATAGAGATGGCTAACTATTATTCACCTTAGATTGGATAGAAGATTGAGACTTGATGAAGATTGATTGTCTAAAAGTTTTTTCCCTTGAACCCCTTTAGTTCTCCCTTCTTTCTTCCTTCGTTATGGCTGGCCTCTCTATTTGCTTTTGATTGTTTTGTGAATGTAAAATGAGAATGAATGAGAGAGGGAGAGCATAAGGGATGAAATAAGGCTCTATTTTTAATTTGCCCTTGTCATTTATTCCCTTCTAAATTAAGTTTAAAAATAATCTTATTATTTGATTAGTTAAGACCTGACCCAATTAATTACCAAATCTCATCCTCCTTATCACACCACATTATTCTATTCAATAATCCATTTAAATTTCCTGAACAATGTTAAACTAAAATTTGGGGTGTTACAATTGCAATTTTCTAAAAACACTTTAGTCTTTTTTAATTCACTATTTTCATTAGATATAATTAAATTCTTATTTTTGACAATTTATGTTTCCTCATCAAAATCCGAGTTTTTAGAATTCTTGCATAAATTTTGTAACATTAAAATTTATTCTTTTAAAATCTCCTTTTTATCTTTGAGCATTTCTATTTCTAGTTCTAATCTACTTATTCTTCCAGGACATTCTTTATGATATTGTTTTAAGTCGCTATATTTATCATCTAATTATAAGGCTATTTTCGATAACATCATTAAAAGAAGGATAAGAATATACCTCATCTTTAGTTGCTATGAAATACACATTTGCTTGCTCTCCACCATTATCTATATCATTGTCACTTGAAGATGAATCATCCCATGTTATATGAAAAGCCTATTTTCTCTTCTTTGAGATCTTCTCATTTCAATTTTTTTTAATATTCTACTTTTCTTCATTTAGTTCAGGACAATCTTACTTCATGTATCCAAATTTATCATATCCTATCATTTAAAAGAAGTCTCATCCAAGTTATCAAATTTTTGCTTCTGAACCATTTTATTTAATTTCCTGAACTTGTTATAGTTTTTCTTTTCATTAAATACAACATCTACTTCATCTAGTTCTGAGTCATCATTATCATCAACCTGGAAAGCAAACTATGTTTTTTCGGTCTTGTTCTTTTCTAGCTTGCAGGTCTGCTTCATATAACATTAAATTTCCAAGTAATTCTTCGACTTTGAGTGTGGAAAGATCATTAGTTTCTTTAATAGCAAGAACATTTCTTTCCCACTCATCAGTCAAGGAGTTTAAAATACATGATACCAATCCAAAATTAGTAAAAGTAGCTCCAATTCCATAAGATCATGTTATATGGTTAGAAACCTAGAACAAATGTCTACACCACTCTTATTTGGTTGCATTTTAAAAGATTGAAACTGGTTTTTTAATAAGTTAATTTTGGTTTGTTTTACCTTATTTGTACCTTCATGTATAATTTGTAACATGTGTTAAATATCATATGCGGTTTTACACATCATAACTCTAGAAAACTCATTTTTTGTCTAAAACATAATATAGAACATTCATGGCTTTAGCATTGTTGGAAATTGAAGTTCTTTGAACTTCGTTCAGGTACTGAAATCAGTAATAAGTGGTTCATATTGAGTTTAAGTAGCTAGCAAAATTTCAAGTCCTTTGGCTTCCATGTAGACTTTCATTTGTATAGACCAATATGCATAGTTAGATCCAGTAAAAAGTGGAGGATGTGCAGTGGATTTTCTTTTAAATTCTGTTATAACTCATGTTAGCCATAATTAAAAAATTATTTTTCAAAATTTTGTTATGATTTTGAAAAACCCTGCTCCAATATGAAGTGAAAGTACTAAAGGACAGAATATGGATAATATTATAATCTGAATATTAACGAACTAAGTAATATTAAAAGCACTAAATAAATATATAAGCACACTGAAGATTTATACTGGTGCAAAGCACCTCTCCTACGTCTTGTCCTAAAGAACCTCTTAAGAATTTCACCAGCAATACCCTCATTTCACCCAAAAGAATACATTTACACTTCAAACTGCCTAAGTACCACTTAGATCTAGACTAACGTTGGTATAACGATGTTTCTAACAATCGATGTGTCTTTTACATATTAATTTTTTCAATTCAAGTACAATATCTCCTATAGCTACTTGATATAATAGAGATTTGAATGAATATGGTTGAGAAGCATAAGTTTTCCATAAAGAGTAGAGAATTGAATGCACAGTAAGTAAAGATAGAAGAGTATAGAGTTTAGAAAGCAAGGTAAGATCTTTGGCTGTGATCCAAATGTTTTACATAGTTGTTGGAGAGTTGTAATGAAGAGTAGCAATGCTTTGGAAAGTCGTAGAGGAAGGTTGCAGTAATATAGAAGAGATACGATGAAGAGACATAAGAAAACATGAAAGAGATGCGTAAAAAATGGTCCATAAATTTTCATGACCGGTGCACCATTGCACTATCCAATGGTCTACTAGCGGGACCCATCGCAGCATCGGTGACCTAGTCTAGAATTTCCTATGCCATTTTTGCTTTTCCTATATTTCTTCATCGATTCTTCTTGACAAATTTTGGAAAAAATTCTAAATTTGTAAAACATGTATTCGAACATATGAAGTTTCATAAATTTTGGGATCGTATGAGTGATTTTAATAATATATTACACTAAAGACTCTAGAAAACCGACTAATAGTAAGACGTACTCTTATCTCTTTTTGACTATCAGCTCCATCTCTATAGTACTTCCATGACTTCGCCATATTTTACCGATTGCCTTAGTCATCTTATCTTCTTCTAATTCAGTTGTGTTTGTATAAGTTGTTGTACATGCCTTAATCTACAGTAGTAACATATATAGTATATTTCATTGACATCATCAGAACCCAGGTTCTAATGGTGTTACTCATGAATTCTAGGGACACCAAGGGGTTCTGTAACGATACGATCTTTCGACGCTCGAAAGTCGACATTAATACGTCCACTGTATCAAATGTCGCACAATCGAATGCCGGTAAACCGAATCATTAGGGTTAAAAAGAAGAGGTAGAAGAAGACAGAAGAAAAAGAAATAGAAACAATATCAGAATCTCACATTCGTAGCGGAACAATATATAATAGATGAATGAATAATCTTTATAACAAAGAACTATATCAGTTTATACAGTACATCATCAGAGTTTACAACAACAACACACATCACTGGTCAGTTATATAAACTTGTCCACATAACATAATACACAACGGAATAATACTAGTATAAGTGATACGTCTCGCCATCCAGTTCGCCTCCAAATCTCCACAGCAACTTCTAAATTCCAGAATGACCTGATAACCTGACTCTAGGCTGCCCGTGTGGAAAATTATGGGCACCCAGAGTTTAGAAAGGGAACAATAAACTCCAGGTCAGTCGTGGGACTGGTGTGAGATCTCAAAAACAGTTATTTTCACAAAGAAAATAAAAGAAATTCGCAATGCTTTTGGGAAATGAAACTACCATAAGACCTCCCACCACACACACAATGCAATCGCAGACTTGGAGGAGATTTCTTCTTATGATAGTCAAATATGCTTAATATGAGAAAACTCTTTTGATATTATTACTAGTGCATAGTGGAAAACACTTCGAAAATATAATATTAATCTTAGCCAGCATAGGTACCATTATATTATGCCTGCTATAGCTGCCACCTGAGGTGACAGGTTATACAACTAAAACCATACAAGGTTCGTATTGTTTCTTTGGATTTTCCAAAAATGGTCAGGCTAAGGAACTTCCTATGCCACATGGGTACGCCTCTGGAGGGACGTCCCGAGAACTAACTAGCTCTCTGCCAATACAAGGCTGGGTTACCTCTTACTAGGTAACTACTACACGAGTATGCCACCCCCTGGTCATTTGGGACCTTTATTCGAGGGCCCTCGATCACAAAGCAACAATCACACAGTAGATAAGATTGATGCCACCACATAGGTAAAGCATATGGGCTCCATACCATGATACCACCTTTTTCCAGAAGGAAATGACATACCCTAAAGGGAGCGACCCTCATAACCTTGCCGCATCTTCCTGTTTCGACCATTTCCGGGGTGTGAGGTCCGATGAGGTCTCGTCCACAAAGCTACGCTTTACACGAAAGCCATGCTTTGATCACAATTTATCAACAAATGATCATCAACACACAACAACACTTAGCATGCCACACTACCAAATTGGGAGTATATCACTGATAACCTTCAACTACATAACCTCTGAGCTCATACGTCTCAGAGAAGGGTGTTAAGCTAAGAGAATAAATTCTCCGCCACCAACAGAAATGTATTTGAAAGAAATCAGCTTTATATCTCAAAGTGTAATGTCAGACATACAACCATACAAGTCTGTTCTGGGTTTGAACAGAACCGAAGGCACTTCCAACGAAGCCCTTGCAAATCCGGTCTTCAATTGCAATCCATAACGTCGTATCATTATTCAGAATGGGTTATATGACACAAAGTCCTCTCCCGACTAAACCGAATAATGAGCGCTTGTTTTTAAAACAAATTCAAGTGCCATTTCAAAGGCAAATATTGATAGTCGGTTGTTTAACTATCAACAACATTCACAATAATCAACAGATTTAAATAATTTTCCCAAACTATTAAATTTCAAAATATCTTTTCAAGATATATATTTTCCACACTTCATCACTTTGAAAACCAATTTCAAATCACTTTTCCACACTTTATCACTTTGAAAAAAAATTTCAAATCACTTTTCACTCGCGGAATAAAATGCCCGATATTATTTATTTCCCTTTTTCTTTATAAATTCCATTGTGAATTTAAATTTCCAAATATTCACTTTCAATCACCAAATCAAATTCCAAATTGATTTCTAAATTTATTTCAACACCAAATCAAATTTCAAATTGATTTCCAAGTCTATTTTCAATAGAACAGAACATTTGAAAATTGATTTCTAAGTTTATTTCCAAATACCAAGTCATTTTACAAATCGATTTCCAAATTTATTTCAACAGAAAATCCATTTTCATTCAACACTAAATAAATTTTCATATCGATTTCCCAAAGATCTATTTTCAAATACCAAATCAATTATCAAATTGATTTCTAAATTTTATCACCTTTTAAATAAATCCCTTTATTCTTTCCAAATTATTCAAAATTTCCATTTTTAATAAATTCTTCAACTTTTGAACAATACTATTCAAAACTCATTTATTAATATTTTTTCCCATATTTTGGAAATAATTCAATAAGATTTCAAAAATCAACTTTATGCTTTTAAATTCACCCAATTCTTTCAAAAGGAATTTACTTAAAATTTCTTACTTTAATTAAAAAAAATCCAATTTTATTTATTTCTGGTATCCAACGATACCAAAAATACATTCGGCTAAATTATAGCCTTCGACGAATTCAATCACCAATATAATCATTCACATATTATCAATAATTCATCACACAACATATGAAACAAATTCATACAACATATGAAACAAATTCATATAATTTGAGGAATCCAGTTGGATCCCTCCAACCTGTTTCCCTTCATCCACAGATGTTAGCACAACAATTAAATACCCATTCCACTTCGAGGTGGAATATCGCGGTATATGGGATTTATAAAATATCATCCGCTATTATGTGGCGCATAAGGTCTCATCCGCTATATAATGCGGGAAATCAACAACTCCAAATATATATATATATATACTACTATATATACTACCACATCCAAACAGTCAATCAATAACCGCAATGCCAATTTAATTTGAGTGAGAAGATCTCACCTTTGCTTTTTATTTTGCAGTCCACTTCAATATTGCGTTGGTTTCTCCATTTTTGACCTTGTATAAACAATTTATATGATTTATTAATATTCGAACTAATCGAACAATTAATTACTTATTTAACTTAATTAACACTTTAGTTTTTAAACTAATAATTTAATTTTAAACTAACTTCCTAAAAAATATTTTTAGTGACTAAAATAATTAAATTAGTTATTTAAACAAATTAATCACCATAATACATTATTTAAAATAGACTAGTGAATTTAAAATGCGTATTTGATATTTATTTATTTTCAAATTGAAACTACATATATATTTATACAAAAATAAATGATAGATTTCAAAAACAGATTTTGCATAATCTTCCACCAATTTAAAATTTCTATATTCCTTCCAAGATCATATATATGTTAAATTGAAACATCTGCTCATATAGCGGAATGATTAACAACAAAACCATCTTATATTTTACTGCTAATCCTGATAAGTGATAGAAATCAATAATTTATTCACAAGTTTAAACTTGAGTATATATTTAATAAAAATGTTTTAAAATCTAAATCACCTGAACGAACAGGAAAACAACGAGAAGCCCTGCTCGAAACCAAGCCCACCTAGCTGTCGCCATCGCCAGGAGCCACACTGCCCCCAACCCATCGTGCCGAGCATAACCAAAACCCTCGGCCTCTACCTCGAATGCAGCGACCAACTCGATCTGCTCACGAAACTCGCGAGTCTCCCCTGGCACCACCACCGTCTTCGCTCGTAACTGCTTCCTCCCTCAGATCGCCCAGCCTCCTACATGGCTCGCGACGCCGCGCCTGACTCCCTCACCTCGCTGAAGCCTCCACGGTGTGACATCCCTAAATCGCAATGCAACCCAGATCGAACGAAGTCGCAGCTCTCAAAATCCTGACTTCGCTTCGATCGACTAGAAAAGCCCTTCTCTTTAATTCGAAGGAGTACGTGAATTTAAATTTAGAAAGGGAGCAGCCATTGATTTTTTTTGCCTTGAGCGAATTTGATTTTGGGAATAAAACTGGAGAGAGTCAGAGAAGAATATTGTTCGATTTTTATTTATTTCGTTTGTGAAGAAAGAGAAAAATATCTCGGCTATCTGATGTTAAACGTGTTAATTTGTCTTGCGTGAGAAGATAATCTTACTACTGTACTGCTGATGTGAATAGAAAAAGTTTTGATGTGAAATAATTTCAATTTAAATTCAAATCCAATCGTTCCGGTAAATGCAACTTAAAAACTTGACCTCCGATTGAGGCGTGCCACTAGGCGTTCATAAGGTAATACCCCCATTCCAAACGCAATGGAAAAGGTTCCGAATCCAAATTTGATCGTATGGAGAAGATAGCTTTTTGGACCAATTATAATGTTAAATTTTCAATTTAATTTCAGCGCGTTTTCTTATCGTACGGCCAAACGATCACTCCAAGCATTATGAAAATTGAAATCCGATAATAATACAATATTACGGATCCAATGGAACTGGTTTCTTCGAATTCCAAGACTGTGCCTCGGAAGGCTATTTTTAAATTCAATTTAAACGATAAATTTCAAAACTGAACAAAACAGTTTCAAATTCAATTCTGAAAGTTCCATTACCTTCAGTATCATAAATATGAATTTTCTAAGCCTTGAAAAATATTTTCAATCAGCTTAAAACTGAAGATTTAAAATTTTACCCAACTTCATATAATTAAATTCAAAAATTTAATTGCCAAATTCATTCTGATATTTGAATTTCAAATTAAACTAACTTCCAGATATTTAAAATCAATCAAATATCCTGATTTCCAATGTCAAAAATTCAGGATCGTTACAGGTTCCATACTCGTAGTTATGGTATAACCAAAAAGTGATTTGTTCGAGAGTTTCCTGTTGGTTAATAATAACTAGGTCAAAAAGGAAATCCTAGTATGATGATTTTACACAATTCTTTCAACTTGAAAATACTACAGAACTTCACTGTGAATACACAAATTTAGTTGTAAATCATGGCATGGCGACCATTGAGTGACTATGGTTGGGTCTGAGTTGAAGCATTGGAAGTAGAACACTATTCAGTAGAGAATTCATCTCTTCAATTATATAAGGGTATGATCATGATCAACGGTAATCAACTCAAAGTCGAAATCTCTGGCCAAAGTAGAATGGTTTATAATAAATGTTATTATTGAACCAAGAATTTTGTTTATTGACTGATCAGTTGAATGTGGATAATATTGGAGTTTTGACTAATGTTAAACTCCATATATGCTAAAGTTATATAGTGTTGACGAAGAGAATGTGTGTAAATTATCTTTACTAAAAGGTAACGCTTAAGGACATATAAAACTAGATTTTACCAATGAGAGTTTTAAGCGATAAATCCACCCAAACTATCGCACTACTAGCTAAGGTGATGTATGAACGGTTAGCATTTGAATAATTCAGATATTAATTGCTAACCGAATTCACACCTGCGAGTTGCATAACTAAATCTATTCAGTCTCTAGAATACCACCTCTGTAACAACTCGATGTTGAGAAGCAATTAATTAAATTTAATTATGGCAATTTAATTGATAAAATTGATTTTAAATAATAAATGCGGATAATACGGGATTTAAATAGTGACTTTTTTGGAAAGTTAAGAATTTTAATAAAGTATTTATTGGAGGGACTTAGGAGCAAGATAATTTTAATTAGTGATATTTATTTACATTGAAAGGAATTGTTTGTTAAAATGATTACTAAATGAATTATTTCGATGATAGATACTTTTGAAGTCATGAATTATTAATAAGTGGTAATTTTGATTATTTTGAAGTTAAATTGATAATTATATACTTGAAATGGCTTTTGAAATAGATTAAAAGTTGTTTAGTAACTTTATAAAGTTAAATAATGATAGATAAGAAGTGTTTTGGAATTTATTATAGTAAAGAATGAATTTTTACTTTGTTATTTTGGTTGATAAATGATCTTTATCAAAATGGGCCGACATATGTAAATAAGAGATAAGTAATTAAATATGGATTAATTATGAAATATAATATTTATAAAAAATATATAATGTTGCGAAAACGCTAATATTAAGTAAATATGATTTTTATTGAAAAGTAGAGTTGTTTTGATAAGGTAGAATATTTTTTTATGAAATGGAATGAAGGAAATAAAATGAAATAAGGTTTTAAGGCCGAAGCCTACATTTCTTTGCCAAGAGAAAGAACTAACTCATTTTCTCTTGAGAATTCTGGAGCCTTGTTCATTCAAAAATCATCTCCCGTATCACTTTTCCTAAACTTGTAGCTCATTTCTCACTTTTTGAAAATGAAACCAACTCTAACTTCCTCTTTAAAAATTAATATCAAATCAAATAAAATCCCATAAATTATGAAATTAAAATATAAGCTTCTCAACAAGGAACTACACCCTTAGGAGCAACCAAAGTGGAATTTTGTTCAAGTTTGGAGCCGAGTATTATTTACAGTTCATGGTTATGATGAAGAATAAAAAAGTTATAAAGTGCAATGATTGTATTTGTTTTGCTAAAGCTAAGGTAAGTGATCCTCCACTCACGAATTCATGTTTTGAATGTTTGAATGGTTGCCTATCGATGTTTATTGTAAATGAAAATTGCATTGTGCATCACTAAACCCATTATTGAAAATCATTCTTGAATCTATATGTTGGATTTGAATGATTGTTTGTTGATTATTAATTCTTGAAATCATGTTAAAATGAAGGTATATGGTGTAGAAGTCAATCAAAATGAAAAGAGCTTAATGAGGAGCTTAAAATAGCTCATGGTCTAGGCTTCACTGCCCAGACCGCATCTATAACATCTCGTAAAATTAATGGTAATTAATAATTAATTATTAAGGATCATAAATGGAATTTAAGAAAACATGAGAATTTGGCCATAAAACTTGCACCATTGCGTTCATGGCGATTTTCTAAGCAACATTAATATTTAGAGTTTTACGATCGGAGTTTAAACGAAGAAGTGATCAGCATTTGAAATTTTCGAAATGAAAATAATAAAAAATGGTAAAATAGAAAAAATATATTAAATGCGGGACACCACCGGTCGACCCCCTCCTTGGGACGGTTGACCGTTAGCGGTCAAACACATATAGGGTAGTGGTCGGCCAGTCCTTATAGTGGTGACTTGGGTTGAACCTTAGCCGAACAGCCCGGATTTAATTATTTAAATATAACGGATACAATTGATTCAAGTGCCTATAAATTGACGCCTAACCCCTCTCTTCTCTTCTCATATTTTATAATCAAAGCAGCGAAGCTCTGCTATTTCCATTCTCTAATATTTCTATTAACCATAAAATATTATATTATTTATATATAATCGGAGAAGGGTAGAAAATAAAAGAGAAGAAGAGAATCAACGTTGTGAAAAAAATGTAATTTCTATAATTGTAAATATGTACTCCCCTTAACCCTAAATATCTTCTTAGATTTGTAATTCTAATGATATGTATATATCTTGTTATACATATTCTTTTGGATTAGAATGGAAAAGGAGTCAAGTAAAGGGATGAATCTGAATTCGGGAGATTTAGAAAGCTAGAGGTGAGTGGAAAATTATCTAATTTATTTATAGCATTGAAATTTATATCGTTGAATTTTATTCAATTATTATGCTTATAGAAGATCTAATGAGTTGTAGGCTTAAAATGAATGTATAGGAATATTGACTAAATATTCTATAAGTTAGGTAATTGGAATATGAATGTTATTTACACCCAAATCTAGAAATTTGGAAATCAACCCCTAAATTTTTTAAAAGTTAAATGTTAATAAAGTTATAAAGTTTATCTAGATTTATAGTTGGGTTGTAAGATGTTAGTATTAGTTTAGATTGCCCTATTTTGACTTGGAATGTGAATTTCTATGTTTTAATTTATTGGAAGTGAAGAACAATTTAGTTGTATCTATTTTCATGTAATTTCCAAAAATTATAAAAAGTGTGATGTTTGTAATAATAAGGAATATACCAAAAATGAAAGAGTTGTGTAAAGTACGAATGTTATCCTCTGTAGTTTCACTGTCAATTTCAATAAAAGAATAAAGGTAATTCTTTATAATTTCAAATGAAGCAAAGGTCTCGGTTATGCCATGATAGATCTCGCTTCCTACTAGTGTAGAATTGTATGGGATACGCACAGACCTCAAAATTTAATTAGTTATTTGTTAGTTTATCGGAGGTGGGCTATTAACCCTTAGATGAGTCTATGAGATGTGTTAGTAATACGATTATTATATTAGAAAGCTATATATAAGGGTCATCGATCTCTGTAGTTAGGATAGACTGACTAGCGTTTACGTTGCAGAGGGTTTGCTTTGGGGTTGAGGTAATAAATTGTTGTTGGATCTGCCTCCTCCCCATTTAAGAAGTATTAAGTGGCCGGGGTTTTTGGGTAGTACAACATTTTGATATATATGTATATAGACATATATATAGTAATACCTCGGAGGAGGTTTGGTATATCGTGCGTGCACATAGGATTGAACGGATTAACCATAAATAATAGACATAACACTTATGTTATCCCGCCTTTTGGTAAGGCCGTGACACCAAAAAGTTGACTGGAAAACTAAAGGCAGTTCGTCGTTAAAGTTCGTTATACGCAAGTTCGCCATGGATATCGATGAATTTTGTCGGATGTCCGGATCAGGCTACAATTGATAAGGCATGACAAGTAAAGCCATGCAAACCAACGTTCCAAATCTCAAGTCATTCCGAGTTCGTACACTCAAGATATCATCGATGCAATTTGGAGTAAATAGTCATATGTTCGAATCCATAGAAGGAGCTTGCGTTCGAATCCGTCTGGTGACCAGGCTTCGTATCCACGTGACCATCTTTGTTCGACTCCATCGAACTTCTCTGCTTCGAATCGATGAGAAAGGAGCCTGCGTTCGAATCCATCAACCATATATTAGTTCGAATCCATCTTCGAGGCTTCGCTTCGGATCCATCAGCACCGAGCTCCAGTTCGAATCGATCGAAGGAAGGATCCTTCGAATCCATGCAGGCAGAGGAGCTCCGACTCCATTCCAAAGCACCAACATCATCGATTCGAAGGAGGCCAATCTTCGACTCCAGTACCTTCGAATCCATTCAGTTGTAGAGACTTTGACTCCCCTTCATAACTGTCTTCGAATCCACCCTGATGAAGCGAATTCGAATCGATCACCCATGATATACCCTGATCGATTCGAACTTACATCTCTTCGAATCCATTCCCTCGAAACCATCGAATCGAAGTAGCAGAGGTTATGGATACGACCCAGTAAAACCGGAGTAAGAGGCGGATCGATGCGAGAGACACGCGCCACGTCACAGCAAGCATCGAGTCGACCAAATCGATTCGAACTAAGATCGATTCGAAGTATCCATGTTCTCCAGAAATGCAACATTGAATCGATCATATCTCGAGTTCTACAAGTCCAAATGCCATGAAATTTTCATAGAAGCTTAAACACATGATGAAGAATGTTCACACCAAATTTCAGCTCGATTGGATGATTTCTTGATCGATTCGAACCAAGGGTCGAATCGATCCCAAAGTGGGCCCGGATCTCCAGATTTCGGCCATGTGGGCCCCCTGACGTACCAGAACTGGTCTCCCCTCACTTTAGGCAAAATATCAGCCTCCTACACCTATAAATAGAGCCCCTGGTCATTCAGAAAAGGGGTCGGAGAATTCTAAGTACTGAAGAGTGCCCAGATTCTGCCAGATCTACTCCAGAACACCGCCGCTGCTTTAGATTGAGACTTAACTTAGAAATTCAGTTGTATTACATTATAAACTACTGTAACCTTCAAGTATCGAGCAATAAAATCATCAAACTTCATAGTGGACGTAGGCAAAACGCTGAACCACTCTAAATCGCTTGTCTTTGCAATTTACTTTCTGTTATTTGGAGTTTTTGTTAGATAATCCACCGCGTTAACTTTCATTCTTCGCGTTTATCTCTTCAAAGACTTCCGAAGAGTGTTGTGCCCATTTTTGGTACAAACACTTTGGTGCTTTCACTGAGAAAAAACCAGCTTTTTTCTCCTGCTCCTTGGATCTACCATTGATACCGGATTGCACAAATCCAAGAGGAAGATCCAGATCTCTAATTCATAATCCTTCCATTCTATTCAGATTTGCATAAAGTCTAGGAAAAGGATTCTTCATTCAAAATGGTTAACACAAGAACCACTTCTACAGCTGCTGGACAAGAAGGTAGGGATGGACAGAATCCTGCTCAACAGCAGCCATCCAACCAAGATAATGTCGCTCATTCAGAACCGTCTGGACCAGTCACCAAACAAGAATTCCATATGTTGCTTCAAGAGCTGACTCAAAGTCGGCAACAATTGGCCGAACAGTTGCGTTCTAATATTGAATTAACAAACCAGCTGAACCGCCAAGGCCGTAGAAGGTCCAGACGAGATGATATCTCCCGATCGTCTACTGAAAGTTCCGCCTCATCGGACTACTATCACAGATCTACCCGTCCTCGATTAGACGAGAGCCATGCACAAACGGTCGGATATCAACCCGCCCTGACTGTTGGACAGTTGAGGGCAGGACCGTCGACCAGCTTTCAGACCGGGCCCTCAACACAAGGAGACCCTACTACACAGCGTACCACAGACAATCGTGCCACAGCTGCCACAACAGAAACAAGGGTTGATACCCGAAATCTTTCAGAGCCAAACAATCGGCAATATGGGCGTACTCCTGAACCCTACATCCCAGAAGACGCCGAGCCAAGGAGGCGAAATTTGGACCGTCGACAGCGCCCGGTCCGAACTCGCGCTATGGAACCCGACCACACCTTAGCTCAGCATGCTCAAAATGTAGCAATGCCAGGCATCTCGACTACGATACGTCAGATGATCCGCGAAAGCCAAGGCCTTACCAATGATGACTGGGGACTTTCCCGTAGTCATACTCCCTTCACAGACGAGATACTGAATGCTGAACCTCCCCGGCGATTCAGAATGCCAACCCTTCCTATGTACGAAGGAAATTCTGATCCCAATCAACACATCTTGAAATATGAATGGTCGATGAGCGCCGCACGGGCCGATGACGCAGTAAAATGTCGAAGTTTCCCCATCTCTCTAGGTGGAATTGCAACGATGTGGTTCACGAGATTGCCACCTAGGTCTATCTCTTCATTTGATCAACTGGCTAAGAAACTTGTTAAACAATTTCGCATGCATGTCGCTAGACCCAAAGATGTCAACACCTTATCCAGTGTTACCCAAGCTCGTGGGGAAACGCTAAGGCGTTACTTAGAGAGATTCCATGCGGCATGTGTGGAGATTAGTAATCCCAACGATAACTCAATTTTAATGGCATTGACAAAGGGGATTGACCCTGATTCTGAATTTGGAAACTGGTTAGCTGGAAAACCACCCGCATCGTTGGACCGTTTCTACTCCAAAGCCGCACAATTCTTACGGCAAGAGGACGCGAAACAGTCTAGGAAGCAGGACGATGCAGGACCCAGGAGCGAAGGAATACAGAGCAATGTAGCAGTTAAACAGTCCGGTGACAATTCCGAAAAAGTTCAGTTGAACATACAGAACAAGCAAACTCAACCAAGAGGTAACAATGGTCAGAATAAGAAAAGAGATCCAAATCGAGGTCCACGGCGTGAGGCTCCAATGTTCGATAATTACACACCATTGAATACATCGTTGGAAAATGTGTACCTACAGACTTGCAATACTATGCAATACAAGAAGCCGGCTCCGGAGCAATCGTCGGAGAGGCAGATTCAAACAGGGAAGTTCTGTAGATTCCACGAAAGTTATGGCCACATCACCAATGAATGTCGACACTTACAGGACCTCATTGAGAAGTTGATCAGGGAGAGGAAGTTAGACCAGTTTGTGCGGACACCGCAGTCTGAGGGGGCGGGCCCCTCAAATCAAAATCACGTACAGAATCCAGAAGGACAGGAAGAACCAGGTCGTGTCGGAGGAAGACTGGTAATTAATGTTGTAAGTGATAATCCTCGTCCTGCGAAGCGAAGCTGGGAAGAAATGAAATCATATAACAACTTAGCTAGACGAACAGACTTTGAGTATGATGATAACTTAGACAATAAACCTTCGACCAAACGAAAGAGAGCGATAATTAACGACATCACTTTTCGAGACAACGATACTGATTATGTCGGAAGCCCGACTACTGACCCACTCGTGATATCGGCACAAGTAGGTCCAGCTTGGATGAAGAGGATACTAATTGACTGCGGGAGCTCTGTGAATATCCTTTTTATACATGCTTATAATCAAATGAGGATGAAAGCCAGGGATTTGGAACCTTGCCAAACTCACCTCCATGGATTCAACGGTAGCGCTACCATACCTATTGGGATGGTGAAGTTACCAGTTAAGTTGGGATCCGAGGAACATAGGAGAGTTCGGACATTACAGTTCGCTGTACTGAACATAGTCTCGCCATACAACGCTTTCTTAGGGCGACCTTCCCTTGCTGAATTCAGAGCCGTAATTGCCCCATGGTGCTTAACCTTAAAGTTCCCTACCGTCAACGGAGTTGGAGTCGTCCAGGGCGACCAGGTTGACTTGAGAACGATCATACGCCGAAATCGAGTCGCCCGATTACGCAATGCCGAGAACCGACTTAAAACTTTTGAAAACAATGAGATTGTCATTAAAAAAGAATACCCGGAATTCCCACACATGAAACCAACATGGAAGGGGTCACACGAGATTAAGCAAGAACTCGGGGATGGTATATATGAGTTAACGACCGCTGATGGTCTAGCTTCACCAAAGGCCTTGGATAGCGAAAGTCTTCATCGCTATTGCACATAACAGGCTATGTTTATCTATTTAGTTTAAATTCTGTTTTAAATTTTGTTTCTGCATTTCGAAATTAGAATTTGTAATAAGGCAACTGACTTTGCCATGTTTTCTTATTTCAGCAATAAAATGCCATCTCTTTGAGCCAGAGCTGTGATTCATTAAATACAATGTACAACATCACGATGCACGAAGAGCTAAATTCCATCACACAATGGGATTTATTCAAGTAGGGAGTGGCTATGAAGCAATCAACCACTCACCAAATGAAACCCGAGCTCGGGGGCAAGCCATCACATCAGGCCAAGAAATGGGTTGATACACGACAACCCTTCACTTAACTCCGTACTCCCAGAGCGCGAGGCGGAGTATAAACATTTTACTAAACTCCGTACTCCCAGAGCGTGAGGCGGAGTATAAACATTTTCTTGACTCCGTACTCCCAGAGCGCGAGGCGGAGTATAAACATTTTACTTAACTCCGTACTCCCAGAGTGCGAGGCGGAGTATAAACATTTTCCTAAATCCCAGAGTACTCCGAGAGCGCGAGCTGGGTACAAACTTTTTACTTAACTCCGTACTCCCAGAGTGCGAGGCGGAGTATAAACATTTTCCTAAATCCTAGAGTACTCCGAGAGCGCGAGCTGGGTACAAACTTTTTACTTAACTCCGTACTCCCAGAGTGCGAGGCGGAGTATAAACGTTTTCCTAAAACCCCAGAGTACTCCGAGAGCGCGAGCTGGGTATAAATATCGACAAACTCCAGACTCCGAGAGCGTGAGCTGGAGTATAAACATTACTCAACTCCGTACTCCCAGAGTGCGAGGCGGAGTATAAACATACGTCAACTCCACACTTATCCCCAATACTGGGGGCAGAACCATAACACATAACAAGTTGAAGACAAAAGGGAATACATTCTCATTTCCACTATCAACAAAAAGAATCTGATTACAAAATGGTTCAAAAAATTGCTACTAGTGGGAGCCGAATCCACATCTATACACGGCTATAGAAAAATCAACAAAATGCTACCCTATGCAACAGAGATTTAAAGAAAGAGTTCAATCTTTCTTCTTCCTTATCTTCTTCTTCGGGGTAGCTCCACCAGATCCGCTGCCTGATTTTCTCCTCGACCGCTTACTCTTTTCAGGCTTGCCCTCCGGCAGCGATATAATGTCAACGTCTTCCTCAGAACTAGAGGCGACGGAAGTTCTTCTAGGAGGTCGAGCTGGAGGCATAGGAGTAGTAGCAGGAGGAGGGACAGGAGCAGTTTCAATCACTACAGTGCCGCCCGGCGAAATCACCATGAACGGGGCAGGCCCGGGCGGATTCATACCAGCATTCCCTGCTACCATCTCGGCATCAATCTCAGCAATAACGTCGTCCTCACGGGATACTTGGGCCGCATCGGATGTGCCAATAGCTGGCATAGATGAGCTAACGGCCGGAGCAGCCCCACTCACAGCATCGGACGGGTTGACGGAAGGATCGATGGGTTCATTGAGAAGCTCCTCAATCATTTGAGCGCTGAAAGAAAACATATTTGCATCTCCCTCTTCGCCGATCAAGGTAGAAGTCGTGATGGCTTCAGTAAAAACAACCCCTTGTGTTTGATGTGGAACTGATAGAGCAAGAGGCGCAGAAACAACGACTTCAGTCACTGAAATGCGACAAAACGAAGATTGTTAGCCAAGTGTGTTGCTTAAGGTTCTTCACAACTAAACTACGAGAAGCGTTCAAATACCTTCCTTAGTCTGGACCGAAACATGGGCAGAATCATCGGCGGAAGATAGTAACGGTTGGTCAGGATTATATGCAGGAACAGACTGGGGATCTACCGCACCAGTGGTTTCGGGCAATGTTGGAATTACAGCTCCAACACTTGCCTCGTGATGCGCGATCCCCGAGCCTTCGCCTATCTCTAGAGATTGAACGCCAAGCTTTTCCTTCGCCATAGAGATCACCGCCTCATGAAGGATCTTCCTCTCATCCTCGGTGAGCAAACGCATCTCCAGCTCAAAGTCGTCAAGTGTTTCATCTGGATGCGCTGCTCTCTTCTCATTCACCAGCCGGGTCTAGGCATTGTACAAGATCATGGAGTCATCTCCCAGCCACGCTAAATTTCTGTGTTCCAGCACATTAGCGTTGTACGTGACTAAGAGATCGTCAAACTCAGCATCTAGCCTAGACCTCTCCTCCAAGATCTTTTCTTGAATTTCTGCTTCCGCGGACTTAGCCTTGACCGCCACCACAGAAAGTTCGGCCCTGAGAGATACTGCTTGGTCGCAAGCCTCTTGAGCAGTGGCGTTTGCATCGTCCTTCTCCTTCACCATTTCAGTAAATTTGGCCTTGAGCTCGTTCATCTCTTTAACGGCTAAGTCTCGCTCAGCTGCAATGGTGGTGTTGCGGTGGCCCATCTCTTCTACCGTGGTGCAGTGTTCCTGCTGCATCCTCGCCAGTTTGGCCACGACATCTTCATGTTTCTGAAGTGTTTCAAGCTCTGACTTCCGGGACGTCTCCACTTCAGATTGAAGAACCTCAATGATGCGTTTCTGTTTAGAAATTTCAGCATCGCGTTCAACAATAATCTTCGCTCGATCAAAAGCTACTCTAGAAGCCTTCACGGCTGCCTTGTACCACTCCTTATACTGAGCGTAGAAGTCGCGGATATAACTATGAGCAGTGGTCTCAGCGTCCGAAGGAATTCTTTTAAAGTTAGGAGGAAAGACATAGCCATCCATGCAAATTTCAGGGTAGTCATTTTTCATTTGGGCAAGTTTAGCAGCTCCCTCACTTGTCAGCTCAACTGGAGCTTGTTCTATTATAGCGGCTGTTGTCGGTTCCATTCTTGGCCGCTGAGCATCAGGCCGAGAAGATTGAGAAGGCAGCTGCTGCAGATGAGAAGGCCTTGGGAGGTCTGCTGGGTCCCTGGGAGGCGGAGGAGAGCGAGATCGGGGTCGGTACTGATATCCCCGGTCTCTGTCAGAATAATCATAGCCAGAACGGCCACGCGAGTAATCTCTGTCTCTATCATAACGTTCTTGACTTGAATAGCTTCGCCCATGATCCCTGTCTGTCTCTCTCCTGCGGGAATCGTAAAATGGAGAAGATTGGCACACATTCCGAAGCCTATCCAGAGTAGAGCCGCGTCCTGACATCTCACCTGCGAAAAGAAAGAATTACGGATTAGGATCCCATAAAGCAATGTTTACTATGCAAAAGTCATGAAGTGCTGTGGAAGTGTGTGTAAATGTGTAAACCCCCAAACCGACCGGAGGTGTTGACCGCACTTAAAGGAAAGGGCTCGTTCATGTTTAGGACATCTTGAAATTCCTCCAACCCAAGATTATGAGAAATCGATATATAATCTGGGATGGGAATGTCGTCAAGCCCTTTGAAAATGTCTCTCGAATGAGAAGGGGCGGCCTCAGAAATCATAACTCCGGAAATGGGAGGAGACACATCCATAGATTTCCACCCCTTAGACTTAAGTTTTTTGGAAACGGCGGCCTTGCCTTTCCGTCTTCCTCCCGACTCCTCCAAGTTTCCCGAGAGGTCAGCCATTGGCTCCGAATCCGTATGGGTTCTTTCTTCGTCACTCGCCTTGATTATTCTGATTCCGAGTGACTTCTTCACTTTTCTCTTCTTGGTTTTCTTCTTACCTTCCTTCTTAGAGGCGGGCTTTACCAATCCCTCGACGACTATACTTTGATTGATGTCGATCAAACCAAGAATTCTTAAGTTATAATCGTTCAGCACTGAGTCAATATGTCTCAACTCGCTTGGAACTTCTTGAAGACTTCGGACGATACCTTTGAAGCGCCCTCCGTCGGGTCTGGAGATAATGGCTGTAAAGGGAATGAAATGTCAATTTTAACACCGAAGAGCTATTGGTCAAGAAAACAGGTTAAGGCACTTACGTCTAGACAACCATCGCCTAGCAAAACCCGGAGGGCATCGAACATAGAACCACTCGTTCTTGAAATAACTGAGTCGGGTCCAAGCTCCAACTACAACTTGGCAATTCCTAACTGCCTCCAGGAATGTAAAAGACGGGCTATCACCCCTACTCTTGAAGTTAAATATGTATCTGATCTCGGTGGGCCTTGGTGGGCGAAATAGACAGTCCATAAATATGACAAAGGCACTGTTCAGCAATGCGTGCCCGTTGGGATGAAGTTGTGAAGGAGCGATTCCTAAATATGATAGCATCCCTCTGATATATTGATTGAAAGGAGGGAGAGTTCCGGCCGCGCAAGCATGGCGATAAAAAGCCGTATATCCATCAGGCGGATTGTGCGGTCTATCATCGGCATTAGGTAATAACACATCATCCAGAGATATGTTATGCTTTAAGCATATTCGTCCCAATAAGGATTCGGAGATGTTAGATTGAACCGAATCAACCGGGTCCTCAATAAATATAGCCTCTGGCAATTCATCTGGAGCTGGATCGATTACATCGGCAGGAATATTGGGAATCTCAAGCACCGGAGGAGTCGAGCTCTGTACCTCTTGTTGTTGGGAGCTCGAAGATTCCATAATTAGCTAACTCATCAGAAAGCAACGTTAAGTTCATAAACAGCCCGTGCATGCCCCAGTGTAGTGTGTGTGAACGTGTCGTGCAGTGCAAGTGCTGTGCATCACTTAAGCAAATTTAACAGAATAAAGCAAGATGTTCGTACAACATAACTTGGGAATTTGAGAACGAAGATGACCGTCATCGCTGACCGTCACTTCCACACCATCCAAAGGCTACTGCCCACTTCAAGTATAAATCTTTCAGTTGTATTATTGGTTAAGTCATTGTTCCATCGACGAGCCTCAAAGGAAATTCAAGTTAAATCTTTTAGTCAAAATCGATTATGCAAGGCCGAAGCTCGTCGGAGTCAAGTATGCTAAAGTTCATTACGTTCATCATAGTACAAACTTGAAGTTGGTCGTAGTTCAGATAATGGAGCAAATCAAAGGAGCAATGGTCTCAGAGGACGAAGGCGTTCGAATCCATCGGCACAGAACAATGAGGGTCGAATCGATGGAGTACGACTCTAGGTGTTTCGAATCCATATGGTTCGACTCGACGTAGCCTTATAATGGAGGAACGTTTCGAATCCATGAGCTCCACGTTACTTCGAATCGATCGGTATTCAACTCCTTCGAATCGATCTGGATGATATCACTTCGAATCGATCAACTCAATGCCATTTTCCTCCAAGTCGTCGATTCGGAGCCTTGCCCGCAAGATCGATTCGAACCGGTCGTTCTAGGATCGATGCGAAGCAGCAAAAGACAACCCTCTGATCGATTCGACTCGGAAAGCATCACTCCTCGACTCCATCGAGTTGATCCATTTCATTCAGATCTCGTCACTCCCCAGAATTTTCTAAGGCGAAGATAGTTCTATTTTTCTCATCTCGAATCGATCCCTCGAGTACCTGATTTGATTACGAGTGGAAGCGTGGACGAGCTTGATCGATTCGTAACAGGCACGTCAGTTATAACTCTGGAAAAACGATTCGAAGAAACAACTGAAGCAATGGTGAAAAGTAAAAAGTGAGAAGTGAATAGGACCCCGGCATATATAGGGGAAGTAGGACGATTTGCCTCCCGGTACGCTTGACCGGCTTCTACAGGAATCAAATGTTCATCTCGTCATAACTCGAAGAACCAACAGCCAGTTACAATTATACGACGGTCAATTACAGTGATACAGAATGCAACTTTCGATAAAGCATGTTGTAGCTATCCAATGAGAGACTGCAGCTTTTCAAAGCACGTCGTGTTTACACAAGACGTACTTTGGGGGGCAAATGTTATCCCGCCTTTTAGCAAGGCCGTGACACCAAAAAGTTGACTGGAAAACTAAAGGCAGTTCGTCGTTAAAGTTCGTTATACGCAAGTTCGCCATGGATATCGATGAATTTTGTCGGATGTCCGGATCAGGCTACAATTGATAAGGCATGACAAGTAAAGCCATGCAAACCAACGTTCCAAATCTCAAGTCATTCCGAGTTCGTACACTCAAGATATCATCGATGCAATTTGGAGTAAATAGTCATATGTTCGAATCCATAGAAGGATCTTGCGTTCGAATCCGTCTGGTGACCAGGCTTCATATCCACGTGACCATCTTTGTTCGACTCCATCGAACTTCTCTGCTTCGAATCGATGAGAAAGGAGCCTGCGTTCGAATCCATCAACCATATATTAGTTCGAATCCATCTTCGAGGCTTCGCTTCGGATCCATCAGCACCGAGCTCCAGTTCGAATCGATCGAAGGAAGGATCCTTCGAATCCATGCAGGCAGAGGAGCTCCGACTCCATTCCAAAGCACCAACATCATCGATTCGATGGAGGCCAATATTCGACTCCAGTACCTTCGAATCCATTCAGTTGTAGAGACTTTGACTCCCCTTCATAACTGTCTTCGAATCCACCCTGATGAAGCGAATTCGAATCGATCACCCATGATATACCCTGATCGATTCGAACTTACATCTCTTCGAATCCATTCCCTCGAAACCATCGAATCGAAGTAGCAGAGGTTATGGATACGACCTAGTAAAACCGGAGTAAGAGGCGGATCGATGCGAGAGACACGCGCCACGTCACAGCAAGCATCGAGTCGACCAAATCGATTCGAACTAAGATCGATTCGAAGTATCCATGTTCTCTAGAAATGCAACATTGAATCGATCATATCTCGAGTTCTACAAGTCCAAATGCCATGAAATTTTCACAGAAGCTTAAACACATGATGAAGAATGTTCACACCAAATTTCAGCTCGATTGGATGATTTCTTGATCGATTCGAACCAAGGGTCGAATCGATCCCAAAGTGGGCCCGGATCTCCAGATTTCGGCCATGTGGGCCCCCTGACGTACCAGAACTGGTCTCCCCTCATTTTAGACGAAATATCAGCCTCCTACACCTATAAATAGAGCCCCTGGTCATTCAGAAAAGGGGTCGGAGAATTCTAAGTACTGAAGAGCGCCCAGATTCTGCCAGATCTACTCCAGAACACCGCCGCTGCTTTAGATTGAGACTTAACTTAGAAATTCAGTTATATTACATTATAAACTACTGTAACCTTCAAGCATCAAGCAATAAAATCATCAAACTTCATAGTGGACGTAGGCAAAACGCCGAACCACTCTAAATCGCTTGTCTTTGCAATTTACTTTCTGTTATTTGGAGTTTTTGTTAGATAATCCACAGCGTTAACTTTCATTCTTCGCGTTTATCTCTTCAAAGACTTCCGAAGAGTGTTGTGCCCATTTTTGGTACAAACAACTTAAATGAAAATCAATCGGCATATATTAATGCTATGGATAAAGTATGTAATTTTTCAGTCACCAGAACGTTATTCTAACCCCCTCCTTATAACAACCCACATGATAGATTTAGAGGGACATGCTATTGGTGCAAGACGGGAACTACAGATGGTGAAGTCTTCCTATTCATGCTCAACACCAACAAGGCGACTAAGTATCCAAGGAATAATATTGATTCCAAGGTAGTAGCCTTGGTCAATTTATATGTTCTATTATACTTTTCTATTCCACTGTGAGTTTACGTAGATAGCTCTCTGATATACTTATGTTTATTGCAAGTTATTAAAACAAACGATTCGTATCCTAATGGCTTGGGTTTTGATTTAGTTGAAATTCGAGTCCATTAAGGCACGGGTTTTTACAGCACCAACGGTCGACCTCCCCTATGAGGAACAATCGACCAGTGGTTGGCCAAAGAAGTCATGCTCCAGGCCAACGAAACCCTTGGTGTTTTAAAAAAATTCTACTCTGATTTCGATGAATCTTTTAAAGCTTGAAGTAAAAATTAGACACGTTCCAAATATGAGTTTTATGTGAAATAGTTTTATTTTAATTAAATATTAATTATTTAATAAACCGTATTTTGAAAAATAGCTAGAGATTATTTTGGGCTTTAAACAATTATATAAAAAATCATACTTAATTCTAGTAAATTAAGGAATGATATTTAAATGATTAAATGATTTTTAAATAGTTTTCAAAGATTTCTTAGAATAGAAAGAAATTTTAAAATATATTTCATGGTTTAAAGTAAATAGAAATTGAATTTGGAGGCTTATAACTTATTTGAAATATTATATTCAATTACATAAAAATTATGGGATGATTTTTATAAATGATAATTGATTATAAAAGGGTTTTCTATGATTTTGAATATGGAAAAGGGGTTCAAAAATGTATTAAAAGGATTGAAATCCTTATTTTGATTTTAAATAAATGAAGAAAATGGTATTTTTATTATTATAAAAACTTTTAGAAATTTTAATATGTATTTTATGAGTAAAATTTCTTTATGAATGATTGGTGTGATTATATCTTTTGTGTGATAAAGATATTGAATAAATGGAGTTATAGTACCATCTGGTATGAGACATTCAATAATGTTTCCTCGGTTATTCTTTGGACTTGTCACATGGAATAGTTTTGAATGGAGTGAGTGTAGTGTACAAACATTGAGTAAATGAGTAACACTGGTGGTATGGGATACCATAGTTGATATTTGTTCGATTACTCTTTATAAGTAGATGACACTCGAACGGATTGGGATATTGCATGTGTTGTGTATATAAGGTGACGCTCATTGTGGTGAGCTTGGTTATGTGGCTATGTGCCTATAAATATATAAATGTCTATCATTTTTGTGAACTCTTATTATTTTGATGAGGGTTGAACAAGATTAGGCTAGTATTCATCCTAATGGCCTGATTAGAAGGTATACCCCGGATCCATGACACACCTTGTGTTTTATTGTTATGTGTTATTATTATGTGTTATTGCCCCGTGTCACTTAGGCTAGCACTCTGTTATCATTTAGGGGGACTTGTAGGGTCATAACATTTATATATTATAGACTTGCACTCGATGGATATTGGGTCACGATGGTCGTTGAAGTAACTAAAAACTGTAGGTGCGGTGCCAGTTGAGTATGTGTAATCTCCTGTAGCAAGCGAGTGGATTTCAGCCTCCCATTTAGTTATGATGTGCGATAGATAGACACAAATATTTATATACTCTTTAAGTTTGATGTAGTATGATGATGAGAAGATGACTATACTTGAGATTGTATGTCCAATGTATAGTCAGACCCCCTACATAAGATTATTAAGGAGCATAATTAAGGTTATATATGCTGAGGTGTTAGCTTATTCTATGTTGATGTGCATTGCTATTGTTTTTTCAGTTATATGGATCACTATGGGGAAAAAATGAATCACACGACAGATATGCTCTGTTGTTTGATTAAATAAACATCTATCGTTAAATCTCGTGCCGTCTCATTGCACATCAGACCACAGAGATGCCCCATCGTCTGATATGCACTAGCATAGTAAAAAAAAACCAAATGTTGTCCAATGTTATAGTATCATTTTTGAAATTCCTATTAGACAACACATAAATATTGACTAATATGAATAATTGTTCACAAAATGAAATTCAAATATTTTATTTAAACAAATATTTTATTTCAAATCAAATTCAAATATAATACAACTTTCACTATCACTCTACTTACATTTTCAAATACAACTTTCACTATCACTCTCATATATACAACATTTCTCTACACTCTCATATATAACATTTTTTTACTCACATGAGTTTGTTTTTAATGTGGATCTTGATTTGCTTGCTCGAGCTTGTGTCCAGCCATCTCCTATACCTATCAAATAAACAATGCAGTAAAATGGAAAAGGAAACAAACATAAATTGCAAAAATAAAATTGAAATGAATATTAATATTGCCTCAGTTTATAAGTTTGTTTTCTCTTCATGTTTTAGATAGGGACAAATATATATGCGCATGGACAATTTATGATATGCAAAGTGTATTACAGTGAATATGACAAGGCCGAGCATCGATTAAATCTCACGGATTGTTGCAAAGGCCAAGCCCAAAGGTTCAACACGGTGCAAATGTTCACAAGGTCAAGCCCAAGCCTCCTTGGGCTCATCTCAGGTGCACATATCATGAAACAAGTTTCAACGATTCAAGTTCAAAACAAATTTCAGCAATTCAAGTTAAAAACAATGTGCACCAATAGGTGAAAGCCAGAATACTCAAACCAGGAATATATGCAATTCAAGTGTGAGATAATACAACCAGAATACTCAAACTAGGAAATGCACACTTGCACATTCACACATATATACATACATATGTTTGTATGTATATACATGAAAATGCACACTTGCACATCCAGGAAATGCAAACAAAACAACTAGGTAAGAATTCAAGGCAAAACTACAGTGCACATAATGTTCAGAGCTGCAGTGCACATAAATAAGAATTCAAGTGCACATAAACAAGCTCAGGCAAAACTGCGGTGCACATAGGAGAAACTCAAGGCAATTCAAATAAGTTCAAATCAAAAGTTCAGAAACTCAAAATGGTTCAGATAAAGGCATGAACAAGGAACACCGGAAAATGCACACATAAAGCATGTATAATGGTACATGCATGACAAGCATTTCATGCTATAGGTAGAGAGTATATATCATCAAAGTAAGCATGTACATATATACATATATATGTATATATGTATACATATACATAGCCATCAAACAACAAGTGCTCAGGCAAAACAAGAAATCACAGTGCTGAAGCAAGTATATAAGCTCGAGTATACATAAGTATATACAAGTACATACAAGTATATATATAAGAACTGAATTGTAATAAGATTTGCAATTGAAAGTGTAACAAGAAATCATAGTGTACATGAAAGGGATTCAACCAATGTCAAGGCAGTGGCAACAATGCAACAAGGCAGTGTGCAAGTACATGGACAATGCCAACAATGCAACAAGGCAGTGCAACAAATAGCAAGTGCCACAAATTAAAATAAGGCAGTGTCACAAATTAAAACAAGGCAGTGCCACAAATATTCAAGCAACAAAGCAATGTAAAAGTATAGATCAACCACCAACATTCACACATATATACACAAACATGTATGTATGTTGTACATGGATGATATTGGAATCAAAGTGCACTGCAACAAGGAGAAGCAAGTGACAGTGTACATGAAAACAAGTCAAACACTTAGGAAAAATCATTCCATACATTTTCTCTCATCTTTCCACCATTCTATCAAAATCAAAAATCAAAAATAAAGTGAGAAAAGCAAACTTTAAAACTCCATATCTCAAGATTTACTAAACTAAAAATGCTAAAACAAGGAGCTTTGGAATCCCTGGAGTGAGACCTTCGATTTGGTATGCGATTTGATGGGTTCGGTGAGGGCGGAAATTCAACAGTGGATGGCGTGAGTGAGTACGAACTAGGGCTTGAGTTGTAGTGAGGTGTGGTCGTCGATTTGCAAAATGAAGGCTTGTTTTGGGATTGTGAGTCGATTAGCACCTGGAGGCCAAAAATGGTGGAGCTCGGCCCAGTTACGGGTCGTGCAACATGGTATACAGTCGACAAAGTGTGTTTGGTCGCATTCATCTAGAGGCCATCGAGTTTGAAGATAAGGGGACAAAGTGGAAGCTTTTGCGATATGGAGTCTTTTGCGGTAGAGGGAGTCAATTTCGTGGTGAGTTAAGTGAGTAAGGAGGGGAGAGAAGGTGGAAAGGGCGGGTCATTACAGCGCGAGCGCGCGCGCGCACACACACACACACATATATATATATATATTGTTGGCTCGTATGCATTGAACTTGTCATGTATACTTTGATTGATGGTGGGCATTTGACTATTTTGTAGACCCACTTAGTCTTGTATATTTTACTCATTGCATTTGATAAATGTGTTTAATGACTCTGTGTTTATTATATATTGTGTATTGTTCTATAGCGCACATGTTTATTTCTTTGTGCCTATACCGAGTATGTATAGGTGAGTAGTATATAATTTTGAAATACCCACCAGCGTTAGCCAAGGGAGTATTCATATGTGGCTGCCAAATATTGCCTCATTCTTCATATTATCGGACAGTATTATCTAGTAATTCTCTTTGATAGTATGTGTATAGAGGCGTGGCGTTACAACCCGATTTAATTAGTTTATGATAGTTAATATTAGAAAATATTAATTATGAGTATTTTAGGTTGCTTAAAGTAAATGGGGTAGTTCTTAGAAATGTTCTAGGTGCTTTTAGTAATTATTTATGTGTGCAAATATTTGGTAATTGTACATACATCGATATATGATATTAGTTTGTATTTAAATGGTTAAATAACAACTAAATAATTACAAAATGATGCTAACTGCCATAGTTGTATCATTCCACATCCAATATCATGCAAAGCTCATCCTCCTACAGTCCTAGATATTCACTACGTTTTAGTGATATTATTTCTACTTTTATTTTGGGTATAATGATTTCCTTTTGTTGTTTACCTGACTATTTACACTTATTATTATTTCAGAAGTTAGCTTAGTTGATGCATCTCTTTTATCATCGTGCAAAGATCCTTCCAAACTTCCTTCTTTTCCTAGCACTCCTGGTAAGCCATCTTTGCCTCCTACTTCCAAGTTGGTTCCTCAACTCTTACTGCCTCGATGGGTGATGCTTTTCTGTTGGCTAAAACTCGAAGCAAGAACTCTAGTAACTCATAGACCTCTTTTGAACATTCTTCTAAAAAGTCCAAAGAAAACCACCTTGCTATGACATCAACTATTGTTCCTTTTTGTTACCTTCACAACTACCATTTCTGCTATACTTCCTACTCGGAGCCCAGTTATCGACATCACAAGCTTGCCATTAGAGATTTCTTTAGCCTTCCTACACTAGCGACTGGGCCTTGATTCTCTACTTTTTCATGATGTTTCCCATTAGGTCTAGACAGGAGCCTCTCTGTAACATCCCCCATTTTGAGGCCTGAAACTAACCGCTGCAGATGCTGCAGTCATCTATAGTTATTATTTTCGGTGAAAAAATGCGGCTATGTTAATCATCAATAATTAGAAGCACATGAATTTTAAATTTTTTGAACACAATTCAGTAATAAACTTTTACATTTCATTTCAGAAATAAAATTTCATATTCATTGCACAATCCCATTCACAAACCCATGTTCAGAGAAATTATAATTATTACAAAATACTCCAGGAGCGACATATGAAGATGCCCCTTGGTTGATCATAGTCAAATACTTGAAAATTATATAACTTGCCATTATGTCCATACAGACAAAATAAAATAACATAGCGGATTAGATAAGAAATCATAAATAGCTAGATTGCCTCTTGCACATCTTTGGAAGCTTATTCATGTAACTGGAAACTTGGAAACCTTTACTCCCAACCCACTCAAATGATACCTGAGAGTTTAAGTGAAAACATGAAAACTTCAGATCAGACAAATAGTCTGGTGTGTTCAATAACCTACCATCTCGAACCAAAAATAGATATCTAGTGAGACCATGCCACTAAGCGTAATGGGTTTTCTCCTCGCTAGTATCTTAACCAACATCAACCACGTACTATGTCCTGCATCCACAATGGTTAAAACATAATAACATAATCATATGCAAGTATGCAATGTAGGAAAGTATGACTCATTTGTAAACATAGGGTTATATCTACCCTAAGTTCAACCTTTATCAAAACTGACTATCTGTCGCAATCCATAGTTTTTCTAGGGTCACTATGAATCTATTAGTTTTCATGAGCAAACTAATAACATATCAAAGCTCTTAAGGACTACCTGTCCGGAATCATAGTTTTCATGGGATCACTAAGAACCTATTTGTTTATACCAATAATAATTACCAATCATAGTTTTTATGGGATCATTATGAACCTATTGAAACTCTCCAATACCATATCTTATATCATAGTTTTCATGGAATCACCATAAACCTATTGGATTCTTCCAATACCATACTTTTAATTCATAGGTTTCATGGGATCACTAGGAACCTATTGGATATCCTCCAATAAACTACTCAAGCTATAGTTTTTTTATGGGATCACTATGAACCTATTAGACCATTATAATACCATATCTCATATCATAATCTTTTGATCAGTTCTGGGCATCCTAACTCTTCTGATCTATCTGATCTCGTGGATGCAATTTTACTCACTCAGGGGTTAAATCTAATTATACTCACTAATGGGTAAACCTAGTTGGTTATTTGTGACGCCCCACCTCAATACTCACACTAGCCAAGGACACTACGGGGTAATGTCGTCGACTAGCACGAAGAATAAGGCTTTTGAGGAGCGACCATCTGTGTAATTGCTTTGTGCGAGTACCGATATGTCAGAAAATATAACTTACATTTCATTTCAAGAGGAAATCTAACATATCAAATACAAACTCAAAGCTACCACACAGTGGCTAAGTGGACTTCGGAAACAAATATAGAAATAACATAACACAAATCAGTCACAGATATTCATATCACAAAGGCGGAATCAGATATGAATATAACACATAAAAGTGTACATCAAAGTAGTGGTCAAACAAAATCCACTACATCAGAAAAGAATAGATACAAGTGCTAGACAAAAGAATAATTATATATCAAGGAGTCTATAGCTCAAATGTATAATAACAAAAACTACTAATCTAAAGTAGTTAGCCAAAAGTCATGAGAAGGACCCTGATAAGAAGTCAAGCAGGAGCACCTGAAATATCTCGGTCTGACCCGAGTATTATTTAAGAAGAAAATAATAAACGGATCAGTCTGGCTATAAATATCAGGTAAAATGAGATAGGATAAGAGATATGACCAAAAACGTATGATAACAAAAATGCCATAGTGTGTCAAGTATACATTTAACAACAAAGAAAAGTCATACAATTATCTCAAAAATCTCATAACATCAAAAGAATGTCATATTCTTTATTTTATTCACCAAGCCATGAATATTGACAAACATATCGTTGCCAATCGCAAAAATTGGTGAAACATAAATTCTAGAAATCACAACAAGAAATCCAGAAGACACAAAGGGGGAGGCCTATCATAAAAAGGGAGCATGAAAGCTCACCAACACGTGTATCACAAACGGAACGCTATCCCATGGTCGCTAACCATAGAGCCGGTGCCACGACGTAGTACAGCGAATTGCCCGAGGAACCTGAAAATCCATTAACCCGGAACAACGACGTAGTACAGCGTTACGCCCATTGAACCGAACTCCAATAAACCAGAACATCGACGTAGTACAGCGTTACGCTCGATGAAAGAGCCGGTGCCACGACATAGTATAGCGAAATGCCCGAGGAACCTGAAACTCCAATAAGCCGGAACAACGACGTAGTACAACGTTACGCCCGTTGAACCGAACTTCAATAAACCGGAACAACGACGTAGTACAGCGTTACGCCCGATGAACCGAACTCCATAAAACTATAGGTCGCTAGCCTATAAAAATGAGACGAAGCTCCATAAATCGGGGTACAGTCCCCCACGCGGACAAAGAGACATCGCATAACGCTAGTCTAAACCATAAAATGACCATCATCGATCACCAAGAAGTGTCGATTACACTAAGCAAGTAAATATAAGAGTTTAGCTTCATGTCCCATAACCACTTGCTTAACTCAAATATTTACGAACAGATTGTAGATTTCCACTTGAAAATTGTCACAAGAGTTTCAATCGAACAAGTCCAAAAATTAACCAACGAAGTAAACGCAAGCGTTTCATACCACTTGTTATACTAAGCCGTTTAATTAGATTTCTCATATGAATGAGGTAAAGGTTTGTATATACTAATAGATTGGAAAATGGTTTTAAAACGAGTTTTGTATTTAAAAGTAGTGTCGAAATCGTTTTGATGAAAGAGTTTGAGTATTTACTACTAGTATAGAAACCTTTGCGTTTTAAAGTGACAAACCATAAAAATGATTGTAAAAAACAATCAATCACCAAAATTTCACGTTCGAAGACGTGAATTAAATCCAAAGAAATCGATACCAAATCCATCTAGACGGATATTCCCAAAAATCCGTAAAAAGAAGTCATCAAAGACGGTAATAGTGATAACAACTAGTCGTATCGACAAAAATCGATTAACACTGGAATTTTACTCAAAATTAGGCAAATAGGCAAAACTGGGAATTTCCAGACGTCTGAGAGGTTGTACAGACGTCTAGATTTGGTTTCTGGAAATATTCCAGAAAACCATCCAGACGTCTGAAGCCTAAAATCAGACGTCTGAAATCCTTTCAGACGTCTAGGTGTAAATCCAGACGTCTGGTTTTGGTTTCTGGAAATATTCCAGAAAACCAACCAGACGTTCGAAATCACAAATCAGACGTCTGACATCCTTTCAGACATCTGGAATGATAATTCAGACGTCTGAAATTAGTCACTGCCATTTTTATTTTTCTGCCGTGTATTATTTTTCTCCAGGAGGCAAAACCAGACGTCTGAACACCTGGTAAAGGCAACAATTTGCCTAGGCCATAATTGCCAAATCGATTCGGGAACGATCGAGCAAGCAACGACGACTAAGGATTTACGCCAAACGACAACCCGGCCTTATAAGCTCTTCGATACACCCCAAACAACATATCCAAACATCCATTGTAGGATTTTCACAAAAATGGGACTTCAAAATTCAAAAATTGGGAATCAACCATATCAATTCAAATCAAAAGCAAATGCTCATGAATGGATGTTAGGAATTGATACCTAACAACAAAGATAGATATAGACATAGATGTGAGATAAAAAATCTCACCTTTAATCCCAAAAACACAAGAGAGAAGCTACCGAGCAAGGCTAGAAAATCACTCTTCAATTTCAACCCAAGGAGTCTCAGTCTAAGCTCAAAAGAAAACATTTCCTAAGTTAGGGTTTTGAACATTTCAGAAATCGAAGAGAGATTGAGATGGAGAAGGTGAAGGAGATGCTTACCAAAGCTTTTCCAAGAGTTTGGAGCTAAAACTTGGATTTGCAAATGAAAACTAGGGCTTGGAGTTTCTATTTCCCTTTCTCTCCCCCTATTTCAGTTGAGCTTGAGAGTTTGCAAAAAGAAATAAGTGAATGGATGAAGAGGTGGCTGAGTTAGGGTAATAGAATGAGTTGGGTGAAACCCAAACCCAAAAAGCCCAACAGAAAATAGCAAAATTCAACTCGCTCCAAACATATCGATGCTTATACTCAAAAAAGTCGCAAACGCCATTTTGGACTCAATGGAAGTAGTCTCGGGTCCCAATTCGACTGTTTGCAAAAAGTAGCTTTTCGGACTTCAATCCGATTAACGATTCTATATTTAAATAAAATATTTAAATATTCAATCGTAAAATATGCGGGTTGTTACATTATTCTTCCCTTTTATATCACAAAATGCAGTCATGGGTCATGATGATGTGGGCATGACAATAATAATAATGCAAAATAACTAATCAAATATAATAAGAACATATAACATTCATCATTCAAATATGTTCAATCAATTGGCATCTTATAATTACTTAACCTTAAGTAATAACCCTCTTTGGTAATTTCAAATAAAAACTTAGGCTAAACAATAATTTGTTCCTTCAAAACCTTCATCATTATATATGATTAATCTCTTTAATTCATATTAAAACAAGGAAAATATAGCCCCTTACGTTACCGATTTCTCATGCCACTTTATAAACCATTTTAATAACGTCATGTATACGTTTGGAAATATAGGAGGATGTCGCACCTCTCCACTATAGGGCATAATGCTAAAACTATAATATGTTCATATTTGAAAACTAGCGGCATTGATATAGGCGATATAGGATGTTGCATCCCTTCATGTCAAAACCCTTAAAAAATTCTGATTTTATAGAGTATAAGGCCTTGGGGCCAAAATCATTTGTGTCGCATACATAGGATGTCGACACCATGAAGTATGAAACTTGGTTCGCATGAAAGAAAGGCTTCCAGCCTTATAAATAGGAATGCCACATTTGATGTCCTTCAACATCATTGTTTTAAAACAACTGAAATCAATTTCATAAAGCTAGGGCTACTATGCCGCTTATAAAAGAAGACTACCGGCATTACTGCCTTAATTATTAATGTTGAAATTGAAAATAGACAGCATAATTACAGCCGATATAAGGATAGGCAACATCATTGCTGTAACTCAAAGGTTGATGATATAAAACAGGCGGCATATATAAGCATGCGGCATAGAGAGATGCGGCATAGAATAAACTGAAGTTGATATAGAATACTAGCGGCATCCTCGATGCCGATATAGAAAGTGGTGACATGCGGCATTCATATGCAGCATGATAGGCTCCAACCTTAGAGGAATCATTTCATACAGACGAGGTTGATATCATATGCTTCCCTACAAGTTAGTAGCGATATGAGGCATAGATGGACGTCGGCATCGATTAATGGTGCATGGCAATCTCGTAATTAATATAAAAACTATTTTATTTCTTGTAAAACAATATCTTTTTACCAACTCCAGTTCTTTGTCAGGTTTCTCATTCCCAAAATAATTCTATAAATCATTAAATTATTTAATATGTTAATGTATTTATTAATCGTTTCTAACCTAATAAATTCACATAAAATCATAATCACTTGGAAAAAACCCCAAAAATTCACCAAAAATCAGAATTAACATATTCTTTAACATATAAAATTCCCAAGATCAAAATCATTAATTAATTATTTTAATAATTAAAACCCAAAATAAATGCGCTTTCTTCCTTAGGAAATTCATAAAATATTCCTATAAATTTGGAAAAATATGAAATTAAAAACCCATCTCCAAAATTATGTTTTACATAACATATCAAAAAACCAAATTGTTTAGAGATCAAAATCTTAGGTTTTTACCCTTAAAACCCATATAATAATTTCATAAAAATTCATAATTCATTATTCATTCAAAATAAAGATAAAATCAATCAGGCATATCATATCATCATAAACAAATCAACCCAATCAAGATTCTAAATCAACAAGTATAAAGATGAGATGGTTTTGTTATTACTCACCTTGATTTGATAATGAGATTTGAAGATTGATTTGGTCTCCTTAGCTTTTCCTCTTGAATTCCTAAACTTTTTCTTCCTCTTCTCTCTTGTTTAATGGCCGGCCTAAGTTCCTTTTGATTCTTTTGATATTATGCAAATAAGAATGATATGGGAGAGGGAGAGGGTTCAAGGGATTAAAGATATATCTATTCCTTTTTTACCCATCTCATATATTCTTTTATGTTTTATGTTCTAAAATAATCTTAATAATTAATTAGTTGAGGCACAAACTTGTAATTATCAAATCTCATCATCCTTATCTTACTACACATCATATTATTTTATTTAATTAATTAAATCTCTTGAATAATGTTAATCAAAATTAGGGGTATTACATGCTCTCTTCCTTAAAGAATTTCGTCCTTAAAATTCAGTAAGGAACATGCAATCATCTGTAACATCACATAATAACCGTACTAGCCTACCTAACTTGAGACAAGTCTATATACAACAAATATAGAACATACCATCATAACATCTCATGATAAGTATCTCTAATCCCGTCCTCTATCTCCTACGTATAATCTTTATCGTTGTCACTTCACTGGACTTTCACTAACTTGACTATCTTGTTCCTTAACCTCTTCTCATCTCTGGCCACAACTCAAATTGGTTGTCTCACAAAAGTTAGATCTGGTGCTACTACTAAATCTTCCAATGTAGTCAGAGTAGTAGTAGTCTTTGGATCATGTACAAACTTTCTAAGATGAGAAACATGAAACGCATTATGGATTCTTGCCAAACTACTTGGTAACTCTACCTGATACGCGAGTTTCACGGTCCTCTCTATAATACAGAATGGTCCAACATATCTCGGCGCCAGTTTCCCTAATTTTTCAAACCGTACCACACCATTCATCGGTGATACTTAAAAAAAATATAACTCTAAATCTTTACGCCTCTTATCCGTGTAACTTTTTTGCCTAGACTGAGCTTTTCTCATCCTAGCTCGGATTAACTCAATCTTCTCTGTGGCTTCTCATTCTAGCTCAGATTAACTCTAAATCTTTACGCCTCTTATCCATGTAACTTTAACTTGCTCGATTTCATTTCTTGCTTCTTTGGCTGTTGGCAGTAGATTAGAGTTTATAATGTGATTTTGAATAATGGCATTTACCGTAAACTATTCTATCCCTATTATATGAAGTCTATAGACTCTATCCCATCCCAATAGATCCATTACCAACTTTCCATTTATCCATGGGTTAAATCACATAGAAGTTTCTTCACCATTAGCAATAACTCTATTAGTTAAATTTTGCAACCGTCTCTGTACTTTAATATAGCTTTCATTATTTCTATCAATGGCCATAGTCTAAAAATACTTATTTGTGCAGTAGTTAGTTTTCATCTAGTTTGTCCATAAGTAGTATTTTTGTGATAAATTGCCGCACTAGCTTGAGTGACATGTATCTCTAAGCTCATGCACACTTTCCTAACCAATTCCTTAATTTTTTGGTCTATAGAGTTTTTGCCCTTTTTCCCTCCCCATGAAAAATCCCCACATAATTTTTCTATTTTATTAATGGTCGCCATAGCTATTTGATAGATTAATAACTAGTAAAACACCATTGGAGTAATCACTGTATGAATAAGTATTGTTCTATCTACCATTGATAAAAATTTGCAATCCCATCTCTAAGTATTATTCATAATATTCTGGATCAAGTAGGTACAATCTGCATAGTGAAGATAATTGGTTAACAAAGGCACCCCAAGTATTTAACTAGTAAGCTTCCTTCTCCTAATTATTTTCTTTTTGCTACATTATTGCTGAAGTAAACCTTTGTCTTCAAACTATTAATCAGCAACCGTGTCACCATATCGACTTCTGTAAGAATATGTTGTATATTAACAATTTTAAATCAGCAATGGAAAAAACATAAAATCATTAAATGAGATATAGCTGCCTGTATTTTAGAAATGGGGTTAATTTCTTTTGTTCTTACAGCTTTCTCTAACTTCAAATAAAAATTCCATTGCCACACAAAATAAATTTAGGGATAAGGGGACTCCTTGTCTAAGACCCCTATTTGATGATAGAAATCCTTTGGTGTATCCACTAATTAATAAGGAATAATTGGGGGTATAAATACATTGATAAAATAAACTTATTAATTTTCTAGGAAATCCTACAAGTGTAAGCATTTGGCAAATGTATTCCATGTTCACTTTGTCATAAGCCTTCATTAAAAATTTATTGTAGGATTTTTAAACCCCTTTCTTGCTGAAATTTTAAATTAATTCATGAGCCAAAAGCATATTCTCTGAGATGGATTTCCCTGGTATAAAAGTAGATAGAGATTTTAGTATTAAATGGTCCAAAAAATATTTAACTCTAAAGCAAATAATTTTTGAATGATTTTATCTATGGTCAGGGATAGTAATATGCTTATCTTTTTTTTTGTACCACATTAATGGAAGTATGACTTAGGCCTTTTGGTATTCTACATGTTGCTAAACACCTCTGAAACAGCTTCCATAATAATATCTTTATATTCTCACCAACATAGCTTATAAAATTTTGCAATAAAAACCAACTGATCCAAGAGATTTGTTAGTTGTTATTGAGAAGACTGCATTCTTTACCCCTGCTTCAGTCAATTCTTTAGAAAAGTACTCTCTTCCTTATTGATTTATTCTCTTTCTACATCTTATATCATCATTTTGATTGATGTTATGATAATCAGTAGTGTATTACTCTGTGTAATAGTTCATAGCTTCATGCTCAATAGCCTCATTATCATTTATCAACTTTCCTTGGTGATTAATCAAAGTTTGTATTGAATTTCTATACCTTCTCTTAGACATTTAGCAATAAAGAATCTTGAATTTTTATCCCCATATGTCAACCAATCAACTTTGTACTACTGCATATATCTCTGATAGTGAAATTGTAATTGATTATTCAATTATGTACTTGTCTCCACCATTCTGCTATAGATTTCAACATCAGTTGGATCATCGTCAACCAGTAGAAGCATTTCATTATTCTCCTCTTTTAGTTTAGTTGTAGCGATGCTTGTTTTCTCTCTATTTGTTCCACTTTTTCAGATCTATTTTTGCTGCATTCAATTTGTATATAAGATGGTACATAGTATCACCCCAAATATTTTGTTTCATCCTAGTGTCAACTGCTTGTGCAAATCCTTCATCTTTATGTCATGTATTTATATATGGAACAATCTTCTTTCTAGGCTTAGGAGAAAAACTTATTTCAAGTATAGGCCTCATTCGAAACTTATTATGGAAATATGCATGTTTTCAATTATTAGCATTTTACATTTGCCGTGCAGTCTGAAATGCACAAGAATAATTTTTTATTTTGTACTCATGCAAATGCAAAGTACGCAAGTGTATTTTTTCTTAAAAATTTGTACATGCGCATTTTCAGAACGCGCATGTAAAAAAACATTGTATAATGAAAAAGATGCCTTCATAACAAGTTTCAAACGGGGTCTAAATTTGAAATAAGTTTTTTTTGAGGTCTAGAATTAAAAAAAATTCTTTATATGTCAAAAGGGATTTCCTTTAATTTGTGCTGCTTCATTAAAAAAAGAAAGGGACGGTGGGATTATGGTTACTAAGGTGTGATGTTAATGCAATGGTTTTCTGTTGTTGGAAAGTAGTAAGCATCGGATCATTGACAAGTACTTTGTCTATATGAGTAACTGGTCCCTTTCTTCTTCAAGTAAACTGAAAACCTTGTAGTGAACATTCCACTAATCCACTTCAAATCCAACGTTGGAGAATCCATTGATTTGTGAAAAAGGACCATAAAGTTGGGGAAAATCCCTTCAGATGATCAGTCTAAGGGAATAAAAAACCAACGTAGCAGAAAACAATTGGATCGTGATTGTAGTGAGATGAAACAAATAGAGATAAACATCAGAACAGACAGTCACAGATCAATGCAATGCAGAAAAATTAATAACACCAGTATTTATAGTGGTTCCACTACAGCGTGGCAGTGTACGTCCACTTGGGGAGAGGAGATTTTATTAATCACTGAAAGATTAGAGTTACCAAATTGATTCACTTTTGGAGGCTATACATAAGAAGAATTAACAATACAGACAAAATTCTGCAGAGTTTCAGCTATCTAGGATGGCTACCATTGTTGTCCAGAAGCTCCACTATTTATAGAGTGAAGAAATAAGGAGGGGTAGCTGCTATATAGCAGCTCAAGGTTTTGGTTCGGCAAACACCAAAATCTGGTCCTGCACAGATTTAGTCCGGTGTCCATCTGGTTCAGCATTTGCATCTAGACCAGCACTCATCTGGAGCGGCACTACTTGGTTCGGCACACGGCATTTGGACCGACATCACCACTTCAGTTTGGATCGGCATGCCCAAATACCGAACGAGATATTTCGTTCGGCATCACATGGAGCGGCAAAGGAAATTGCTTTCACCGAACGAGATCAGTGTTCCCATTTCACCGCTCCAGACTTCTCCTTCACCAAATCACCGAACCAAAATTCTCGTCCGGCAAAACTATTCCACCGAACGAAACACCACCGCTCCATAAACATGGAGCGGCAAAACCTAGCAACACCAGATGATATTTCTCGTCCGACACTTTCACTTCTCTTCGTGCTAGCAACTCCGACGAGATTTCTAGTTCGGCACTTCCACTTCTCTTCATGCTAGCAACACCGGACGAGATTTCTCGTTCGACACTTCCACTTCTCTTCGTTACCGAACGAAGCCCTAGCTTCACTTCATCGAATGAAATCATCACGAAGCCCAAGCACCGCGACTTCATGACTTCCTCCTCCGCACTTCTTCCTCGTCTAGCTCCTCCTTCGACGAATTAAGGTATCAATTTCAACAATCTCCACCTTGATACCGAATTCCAAACGATCCTTCCAACTTTATCTACACCTTCATGCTCCAAGTAGTGGATACGTACCCAATGAGCTTCGGCAATGCCATCACCCATTACACACCATCAACGAACTCCAGGAAAGCCACTGCCCATCAACAAAGTGTTCGAAGTACCCAGTTCGTGAACCTATCAATCTCCACCATGAAAACAAACGTCTCCATGAACCATCTCAACTCTCCCCCATGCCACACCGTGGCACCTAACACTTCATTATGCGAATCAAGTCCGAGAAATGCTCGAACTTAGCAATAGGCAATGACTTGGTAAATATGTCTGCTGCATTCTCCTTTGTGTGAACTTTCTGAAGATGAACTAGCTTCTCTTCACTCATCGAGACAAGGAATTACTCTCTCACCTCAATATGCTTCATCTTCGAGCTGAATGCCAGATTTTCAGCTAAGTGAATTGCACTCTGACTGTCACAGTACACATCCACGCCTTCATATACGAAGCTCAAATCACACAACAGTCGCCTCAAATAAAGCGCCTCCTTAGCTGCTTCAACTGTAGCTATGTGCTCTGCCTCTGTAGTGGACAAAGCCACAATCGTCTCTAACCTTGCTCTCCAACTGATCGTTGTCCCACCAATGGTGAAAACATATCCGAAGGTTGACTTCCTTTGATCTCTATCACCTGCATATCCGGAATCACAAAATCCAACCAAGCTGAAATCTCTTCCTCTGCCACCAAAGACAAGTCCATGGTTTGGAGTTCCTCTAAGATATTTGAAGATACACTTCACTGCTTCCCAATGCATCTTTCCTGGATTTTCCATGAACCTACTCACCAATCCAACCGCTTACGCAATGTCAGGCCTAGTGCAGACCATGGCATACATCAAGCTGCCAACTGCACTTGCATATGGGACCTTCATCATATAAACCTTGTCCTTTTCCGAGATCAAAGAGCCTTTACTAGAAAGCTGTATGTGCAAAGGCATGGGTGTGTTGATTGCCTTTGCCCCTTCCATGCTAAACTGAGCAAGCACCTTTCGAAGGTACTCCTTTTGAGTGAGGCTCAAAATTCCTAGCTTTCTATCCCTTAGGATTCCCATACCCAAAATTTTCTTTGCTTCTCCAAGGTCCTTCATTTCGAATTCCGCTTTTAGCTTTAGTTTAAAACTATCGATTTCAGCTTTATCCTTGGAAGCAATCAACATATCATCCACGTACAAGAGTAGGTACACCGATCTACCATTCTTTAAATGCTTGAAGTACACACAAGTGTCTTTGATGCTACGATCAAAACCAAGTGAAAGCATAAAAGAGTCAAACCTCTTGTACCATTGTCTAGGCGATTTCTTAAGTCCATACAAAGACTTCTGCAGTTTGCAAACCTAACTTTCTTTCCCATCTACAACAAATCCTTCTGGCTGCTTCATGTAGATGGTCTCATCCAAGTCTCCGTGCAAGAAAGCAGTTTTCACGTCCATTTTCTATCTCCAACTCCAAGTCATGAGCTGTGACGATGGCGAGCAAAATACAGATGGACATATGCCTCACTACTAGAGAGAATATCTCATCATACTCCAATCCCTTTCTTTGTGAAAACCCTTTATCAACTAGTCTAGCCTTGTATCTCCCATCATCCTTCACCTTGAACACCCACTTGCAACCTATGGCTCGGCTTCCTTGAGGAGGTGGTACTAAATCCCAAGTCTTGTTCTTCTTCAATGACTCTAACTCCTCTTCCATAGCACACATCCACTTCGAACTGTCACATGACTTCAAAGCTTCATCAAGGTCAAGCGGCTCCTCATGTACCACATGTAAGGCATAGTCAAAGCTGATCACCAAGGCTAAGGTTCGCAAACTGCCAATCACCATACCTTTCGAGCGGCCTAATAGTCCTACGACTGACCCGGGTAGGTACTGCTTTGCCTAAACTCCTTTCAGCTCCACCTTGAACTGAACTTCCTCAAGATTCATGCACATCACTAGCACTACTAGAAGGTATCTATGGACTATCCTATGATCTTTCATCAACTGTGTTTTCCTCGATAGCATCAACAATAACTCTACTATTTGGCTGGAACACGGGAACTTCTTCCATCTCCTTAGGCCTATCAGCATCTTCTGATGTGGTAGGTAGCTTCTCTTTCGGATTGAACATAGCAGACTCATCAAAAGTAACATGTTTGGAATGAACAATCTTACGATCAATAGGGTTCTAAATTCGATACCCTTTGATATCATCAGTGTATCCCATTAGTATGCCCTTGTATGCTAGCCTCCAACTTGTCATCACCTGTATGGTGAACGTACATAAGACAATCAAAAATTTGGAAGTAACCAAGATACATTGCTTTACCTCTCCACATTTCCTCTCGAATCTTCCCATCTATGGCTGAGCATGGAATTCGATTTATGATATGCACCGCAGTTGATAATGCCTCAGCCCAAAAGCCTCTAGACAAGTTCGTCGTCAATCTCAAGCAACAAGCCTTCTCCAGTAGAGTCATGTTCATCCTTTCTGCAACCCATTGGATTGCGGATCGCCAGGTGTAGTGAAATGTCTCTGAATGCCATGCTGTCTATAGAAATCGAGGAACTCCCTAGAGACAAATTCACCGCTATTATCAGATCTCAGCACCTTCAACTTAGAACCAGATTGGTTCTCAACAAGCGCTTTCCAGTCTTTGAACTTCTCAAAACTCTCTGATTTGGCCTTCATCACATACACCCATACTTTCCGAGAAAAGTCATCATTGAAAGAGATAAAATACTTTGCTCCTCCAAGAGAAGAAGTAGCAACCGATCCCTAAACATTTGTATGCACGAACTCAAGTACTCGCCTTGATCTATGTAGTCCAATTCCAAAAGATACTTTAGTTTGCTTGCCTAACACACACTCCTAGCAAAAGTCCATCTTGTCGAAGCTTTCTCCTTTGATCATCTTCCATCTTCGAAGCAACTCTAAGCCCTTCTCTAAAATATGACCCAACCTGAGATGCCAAAGCTTTGTGGCATCCAATGCACGAGAACTATGTACTCCAACACACGACTCTCCAAGAACTGTGGTTCCATTCAGTAAATACAGAATTCGGAACACATCTACGTTCATAAGAACTAGTGCACCTCTCGAAACCTTCAGACTATCCTTCTCGATATTTACCTTACATGCCAAATATGCCAATTGTCCTAAAGAAATTAAGGACTTTCGAAGACCATGAACATACCGGACACCTGTCAAAGTGCGTATCACTCTGTCAAACATCCTGATCCTCACTGTACCTTCACCCATTGCTCTACAGCTAGCATCATTACCCATAAGAATAGAGCTTCCCTCTCGTCCAACGAAAGAATTGAAGTAATCCTTTTTAGGCGTCATATGGAAAGACGCCTCCGAATCCAGCACCCAATGGTCTGAGACATCCGATACTGCTGCAGACAACACATCTTCAGATACAGAATTCTCCACCGCAAATGATGAAGATCTGTCTTCTTTCTTCTTCTTCAAATCTGGACAATCCTTTTTCCAATGACCAGATTTTTTACAGATAAAGCACTTCCCGTTCTTAGACTTTCCTCTCCTGCCATTACCGGGCTTCCTGGACTTGGAACGCCCTTTAGAGTGCCAATTCTTCTTATCATCTCTCCATCTTTCAACAAACAGGCTGTGACTACTACTTTCACCTCCACTTCCTTCACTTATCTCCTTCATATGATCTCTCAAGCCCTCAAATAGAAGGCCTGACTACACATCTTCCACTGTCAATGTGTCTTTAGCAAAGATAAGGTTGTTAGCGAAACCTGTGTAACGCTCCGGAAGAGAACACAAAAGAATCATTGTCATTTTCTCCTCATCCATCTTCAAGTCAACAGTCTTCATCTTCATCATGAGATCATTAAAGAAATTAAGATGTTCCTTCACTGAAGTACCCTCTGTCATGCGCATGGTGAAAAATGTCTTCAGTAATATCAGATGGTTAGTCAGAGATTTCTTCAAGTAGATATTTTCCAGCTTGGTCCAAATGCCCCTTGCAGTGGTCTCACTGCTAATCTCTGAGATGACATTCTCACTTATAGCTAGTTGTAAAGTAGTAAACGCTCATTTCTCCATCTCCTTCCTTTTCGCGACTGATATGCCAGCCGTCAACTCCTCAGGGGCAAACACTACCGGATGGACTTCATTCCTCAGTAGAACAACCTTCATCCTCCATTGCCACTTCTCGAAGTCTTTATCCCCATTTCATTTCTCAATTGCCAACTATGATCCTGACGAGATATACATCCCTCTAGTATAGGGTCTTGTAACAACTAGAGTCGCTTCATCTCCTACCGTAGCGTCTAACATTCCTCAATCAACCTTGCAGCTCCGATACCAGATTGTTGGGGAAAATCCCTTCAGATGATCAATCTAAGGGAATAAAAAACCCAACGCAGCGGAAAACAACTAGATCGTGATTGTAGTGAGACGAAACAAACAAAGATAAACGCTAGAACACACAGTCACAGATCAATGCAATGAAGAAAAATAAATAACACCAATATTTATAGTGGTTCCACTTCCGCGAGGCAGTGTACGTCCACTTGGGGAGAGGAGATTTTATTAATTACTGAAAGATTAGAGTTACAAGATTGATTCACTTTTGGAGGCTATAAATAAGAAGAATTAACAATACAGACAAAATTCTGCAGAGTTTCAACTCTCTAGGATGGCTACCATTATTGTCTAGAAGCTCCACTATTTATAGAGTGAAGAAATGAGGAGGAGTGGCTGCTATATAGCAGCTCAGGGTTTTGGTTCGGCAAACACCAAAATCTGGTCCGGCACACATTTGGTTCGGTGTCCATCTGGTTCGGCATTTGCATCTGGACCAGCACTCATCTGGAGCGGCACTACTTGGTTCGGCACACGGGATTTGGACCGGCATCGCCACTTCAGTTTGGACCGGCATGCCCAAATATCGAACGAGATATTTCATTCGACATCACATGGAGCGGCAAAGGAAATTGCTTTCACCGAACGAGATCAGTGTTCCCATTTCACCGCTCCAGACTTCTCCTTCATCGAATCACCGAACCAAAATTCTCGTTTGGCAAAACCATTCCACCGAACGAAATACCACCGCTCCATAAATATGGAGCGGCAAAACCTAGCAACACCGGATGAGATTTCTCCCCCAGCACTTCCACTTCTCTTCGTGCTAGCAACATCGGACGAGATTTCTCGTCCAGCACTGCCACTTCTCTTCGTGCTAGCAACACCAGACGTGATTTCTCGTCCAGCACTGCCACTTCTCTTCATTACCGAACGAAGCCCTAGCTTCACTTCACCGAACGAAATCTTCACGAAGCCCAAGCACCGCGACTTCGTGACTTCCTCCTCCACACTTCTTCCTCGTCTAGCTCCTCCTCCGACGAATTAAGCTATCAATTTCAACACATAATTCCCCCTTTTTGTCTTTAAAACTCAATACATTATTGAAGTCATCAGACAAATGCCATGCTTTATCCATAACATTCGAGTTGCTAAATAATTGTTGCCAACGCATCTCTCTTTCAGTATAAATATTACTAGCATATACAATTGTCATAAACATCTGAAATCCTCCACTGTTAGTAGCTTTGCAAGTTGTATGCTAAAAACTTTTATCCATTTCTATTAAATTCCATATTTTAGTGTCATACATAATGAGAATTATGCATTTTGCATTATTCTCATTGTTGTGTAATTATTACCAAGAAGCTTGCAATTGTGTTAAATTTCTCTATTTTAACAATTGATAATTTAGTCTCAACCAAACCTATATTTGGTTTTTGTTTTAAGAGAAAGTTAATGCTTGGACATCATTATTAATTTCCCTTACATTCCAGGTGATCATCTTGACCAGTTACAGTTTGAGATATTGCTTCTTCTATGTACTCTAAATTATCCTCTACCACGTTCAACTTTTAGTTTTGGTGGTTGCTTTGCTTCTTCTTCTTCTATATGCACTGCAATATAATCAACTATGTTTACTTTCTGAAAATCATCAATGCCAGGCTAAAATTGCTCATCGTTGTCATCTTGCATCTCTATAGAAGTGCTGGATGTAATATTTTCATTATCAGAAAACAACGGTTCATGTGTTTTAGACATTACTGATACTTCTATCATCTCTGGGTATACTGTAATGCAATTTATTTCAACAAATAGTTGTGCATAACTCGTTCTTTCTTCTTGTGCTGTGTAATAATCCAATTTCAAAGGCATGCCTATGACACTTGCTATTCTATATAATGCTTCATTATCCCACAATTCAAGATCAAGGATATGTAACTTCACCCACACTAAAAGAGTGCTGAAGTAGTCCTTGTGTAATTTAATGCCTCGAGTTCCATTTTTTGCTTGTAATAATTCTAGAGTTATATGTGTATGGACGAGTCTCCAAAATTCTATTAAAATCCGCAGTAGATTCAAATTGTATAATGTAACACCCATTTGGTTTTGGTATTAACTTGGAACTCTCGGTTGGTTTCAACATCTTATTGATTAAACTCTGGAATTGTGTGGTAGTTGGACGCCGGCCAAAAATAGAAGCCATAATCGTTCTTTTCCATTTTGCTCCAGATCTGTCTACAATTTGTTCAGTTATGACTGCCCATTTTTTGTTTTTTTCAGAATTGGTGCATAATGCTTCGACTAATTATCTTGAGATGCTGAAGTGGTAGAATCCCGTACAATTTGTGACCAAGTTCGTGCTTGTTGCTATTGACCTGAACTTTCTGAGTCTTGATGATGTTTCCCACCCAAATCTAGCGGTTTTCCCGTCGCTTTTTCATGGTATTATTTTTCTTCACGTGTAACCTCCATTATTTAATATAAAATATGTAAGGATAGGCTACATCTCAATTTGGCTACATCTTAAATTCTCCGATTTCCGCAACAAGTTTGATCAAATTAATAATACTTTCTCTCTCCTTTCACTGTATTATTTAAATCAGAACTTGCGGTGGAAATCATAGGAGAGTGGAAATTGAAGTGTAGCCAAATTAAGGTGAAGTCGATAATTGTTACGCGTGTGCGTGAGAAGCCTTCAATGACACATCAAACAGTGCAGCATTCCTGTAGCCCCCTAATTTCCACCACACAATCCAAATTAAATAATATGGTTTTTTCTCTTTTCCCGCTAGTCCTATTATGTAATTCATATTGTACGGTAGAAAACAAGGGGCTATAAAGGTGCTACAAAACAGAGGTGTCATTGAGCGCTCCTCATATATATAATATGTATGTTTATATATTTTATTTTGGCAGTTGAAATTTTTGAAATTGTTTTGAAATAAGTCGGACCAAAATATACGTAGGTGTGTATAATTAAATAGGTTTAATTAATTAAGTGGGATAAGATCTCATTTATATTGGGTCAACACTAGAATGTTGGATCTGAGTAGGATATTTACAAAGTCCATTAACATACTTATAAATAGAACTAGATGCATCTTTCTCTGATAGAGAAATTCATTTTTCCTTCGTAGAAAATAAATTATATCTTAATGGTGGATTTTTAAATTTCAAACCATTGATTTAGAGAAATGTTCTCTCTAAGGCAAAGCTATGGTTCGAGGTGTGATCGACTGGTAAGATCATCAAGGACTTCAAATTAGAAATTATTTTAAAATAAAATTTTAATGTACGTATTTTGTTAAAAAAAAATATACCTTGTTTGTTTCCTGTGCACATATTGTCCACATCAAGCTTCTCGTGTGGCAAGGGTCGTTAAAGGAGTGACCGCGAACCAAACGTAGGCAGTGTCGGGTTTCATAGGCTTTGGCAGCATGACACAACAAGAACTGGTGACAACGACGACGTTGATGATGATTTAGGGTTTCAAGAATGATTGGTTGAAGCTTCTCAAGACAACAGAGACATCGGAGCCGCAGAGAACGATTGAGACGACGACGAGGGTTCAATTGTGACGATGCAAGGTAGTAGCGGTAGTCGACATTTAGGCAGTTGGTGGCGGTAGTTGTATACTAGGGTTTTGAAGAGATGAAATATTTTATATTTAAGTTCATTTAATTTTGTGAATTACATTTTAGCCCATGATCTTCAAACATGTATAACATCTATGTACGAACTCAGTTTTATGTGCAACTCGCGCCGTCGGGTTCGTATCGAAATTCTTAACAGATTGGAATTTTGACATAGAATGTTTTACTTAGACAGGACATAGAAATTAGATTTTAGAACACCGAATTGCTATTCTAATAATTATATATATATATATATATATATATTAACATTATTAATTTGGAATTAATGCAATATGACATTGCTCATTTATTCAAATTGTTAATATTCGATTTACATAAAAAAATATCTATTATATACATACATGCATATACACATATATACTCTATATATAAGTATATTTTAGTTGAATTAAATGCTGTAATCCAGCTCGCGCATCCCTACATGGGGGTAACATAGAGTTGGTCAAGACCTTTTAACAAAAGAAATCTCTTGTTGTTACATGCGACCAAACTCGTATATGTACCACTCCACCTCCATTATTATTCACGGTGTGGGACTGTTCTTTTTCCAATGTATGCCTATTACCCACACACAATGCGAGACACCCTAACAAATCTCCACCTTGGCTCGCATCCATCTATGCGTCATTCAATGTGTCAATGCGAAACCTGCATCACATCGAGACTTTGCTCATATGTTATTCTACCAGATCCAACGTACCATGATCTAGCTCCAGCCTGATTACTTAAGCCTACACAGCTAGCCATCATGATTTATAGATCTCTTGCGCATTGTCCATTGTCCCAGACATTACCATCGGCTCTGGTACCATATTGAAATCTAGCCCTCACATCCCTACGTGAGGGTAACGTATGAGTTTGGTCATCACCTTTTAACAAAAGGAATCCTTTGATATTATATGCGATAAAACTCATATATATACCACTCCACCTCTATTATTTTTCACGATGTAGGACAATTCTTCTTTCAATATGCGCCCATTACTCATATACAATGCAAGACACCCCAACGAATCTCCACCTTAGCTAGCATCCATCCATGCGTCTTCCACTACGCCAACACGATGCCTACACTATATCGAGACTTTATTCTCGTGTCATTCTACCAAATCCAACGTACCATCATCTAGCTTCACCTTAAGTCTGACTATTTAAGCCTACACTACTAACCACCATGATATACAGATCTCTTGCGCATTGTCCATTATCCCAGGCGTTAACATTAGCTCTTACGATGTTGAAATTTCGTCCGCACATCCCTCCATGGAGGTAACATAGAGTTTTGGTCAACACCTTATAACAAAAGGAATCTCTTATTGTTACATGTGACCAAACTCATATATGTACCACATCACCTCCATTATTTTCACAATGTGAGACTATTCTTTTTTCAATATGCACCCATTACACACACACAATGCGAGACACCCCAAAAAATCTCCACCTTGACTCGCATCCATCTATGCATTTTCCAATACGCCAACACGATGCATGCACCATATCAAGACTTTGTTCCCATGTCATTCTACCAGATCCAACGTAACCATGATATAGCTCCACCTTAAATCTGACTACTTAAGCCTACACTACTAGCCACCACGATTTACAGATCTCTTGCGCATTGTCCATCGTCTCAAGCGTTACCATCGGCTTTGATGCCATGTTGTAATCCAGTCCACACATCCCTTTGGGGGGGCAACATAGAATTTGGTCAACACCTTTAACAAAAGGAATCTCTTATTGTTACATGCGACCAAACTCATATATATACCACTCCACCTCTATTATTTTTCACGGTGTGGGACTATTCTTTTTCCAATGTGCGCCCATTACCCACATACAATGCGAAACACCTCGACAAATCACCACCTTGGCTCACATCCATCTATGCGTCTTCCAATACACTAACACGATGCCTACACCATATTGAGACTTTGCTCCCGTGTCATTCTACCAGATCCAATGTACCATGATTGTTTGAACCAAAAATGGCACAAACACCGAAGAATTAAGGTAGAGAATGAAATATGGAGGTCATAAATGGAAAAACGAGGAAAAGAGAAACACATAATAATTTATAGTGGTTCGGCAAAGCAAAGCCTACGTCCTCTATAATCTTTTATTGCTTGTTTTTGACTTGGAGGTAGGAGTTCTTAGGGATTGGTACAACTCCGACAGTTAGATTTTCAGAATTACAAGAATATAGCTTAGAATAGAATTAGAACCAACAAATCTTGAAAAATGAGCTTTATCTTCCTATTTATAGAGGTAGGAGCCTAATATCTCGCACCAAATATCTCTAAGTCATTTTACACGATTTAGACCAATTCTCCCACACAAATAGGTGCCACATCATCAGGAAATAGGAGTCGGTATTGATCCCTAAGTAGGGGTCGGTAGATCCTGACTTGGCCAAAATGGTTGTCCTCATATCTTTTTCTTGGCTCGTTTTGTAGTTAGTTTCGTGATTCCACTGCACTAATATTAGCTGGTTTCTAAGTCCAAATGATGGAGTTGTGGAAGAATAGAGTTGCAGCTTCAAGTGTTCGTGAAGATCGAAGGAGAATTACATGGAATCAACAAACCAACATTGAAAATAGGCTCGATACATCATATAGGAGGCACAGGCAGAAGATGGGTTCCACCTAAGGGAGAGGTAGGACTCGGTACTGACCCATTGGGTAGGGTCGATATTGACCCCTAAACTTGGTCAATTGGAAGTTGCCTTGGTTTGGGTTGCTTTGGCCTTTGCATTGTGATTCTGTCTGTGCTTGGTTTTTGGACTCTTGGGCTATCTCTCTATTCTTCTTGCCTCGATAACTCCAAGTTCGGTTCGTCCAACCTGTCCAAATATTGCTTGATTAAAAGTTTGGATAACAGTTTCCCCCCAAAGTACATCTCGTTTCAAACATGATGTGCTTTGAATCGAAGCTAGAATCACCACGACGGACTCCATTTTATATTTTGAATGATCGTTATCCTTCTCATGAATCGCTGCTGCGAAAAGTTATGTTCATTGTCATCTGTCGCGATGCTCTATCAGCGTTTGGGATTATAAACCCGAAACGTATCTTTGTGAGTTGTCTTTCCAAGTTTGATGATTTTAAACCGATTACATCCATAGATTTCTCAGGTTTGAACTTTATTTCCCTTTGGTCTTGACCGCAGGATATTGGATATGCACACATACTGTCCATCGCATGTTTATACGTGCATATATATATATATATATATATATATATTGTTATCATCATTTTTTAAGACTCGGTACCAACCCATAGCTTAGGGGTCGGTACCGAGTCTGGGCTTGGAGAATTTTCCAAGTCTTGCCTGAGAATACAGATTTGCAGGTACATAACTCTCCCTTCCCCACTTTATTCCCACACTTGTTCATTTGTTTTTGTACCAATCCAAGCTTCTGCTATTAAAACTCCACACTTCCAGATCGAACCTCGCCTCCACTTAACCCATATATCACCGCCGCTAATGACCTAAAATTGCCATCGCGGTTAATGAACTCTAGCCACCCTTCAGATCCGACCCATCCCCTCACCGATCCAAGCCCTAGTTTCAATTTTGTGACCAATTATAAATCTTTCCTCAATCTGCATAGCTAGGTAGAGGACTTGAACATAGACATGGGAGCAGACATGGATGGTTATGAACGTGGTCAGCCATGGCTTGGGAAGTGGCAGGGGTGGAAGAAGAAAGGAGGAGGAAATTTGTTTAAGCTGGGGAGTTGTTTAACTTCAACACTGAGGTAGATTTTCTGAATTTTTCTTTTTTTTTTGAGTTGTACAACTCCAGCACTGTCCTTCAGCTTATCCACTTCTTTTTTGAGTGCAGCGTATCTCTCCGAATCCAGGCTGCGGCGTTTCTATTTAACAGGAATGCACTTGGGATTTATATTAATGCATGGCTCGCTATCTTCGACAAGATCCGACACATATCCTAATGTGTCCAAGCAAACACATCCAGGTTTACTCGAAGAAAGCCAATCAACTCCTTCATCACTCTTGCACCGAGCTGAGATCCGACCTTTAGGACTTGATTCAGATCATCCTAACAATCTGGAACAGCAAATGTCAACTCAACTGGAACTGCTCGTCGACCTTTTGGCTCTTTTCATCGGTCCATATCATCGTGGAACCGACTGAGTTGCTCGAAATAGGTCTTAGGCAGTAGTTGCTATGCATCCAAAGCTTTTATGCAGAAGGTGTCCCTTCATATTTTTCCCTTTCTCCCTTCGCCTTGCCACTTTCAGCTCAGCGATATAGCATTCGCGGCCAGCCACTTGATCTCCTCGCATAATTACCACTCCATTCTCTATAGGAACTTCATAATCAACACCAAGGTGCTATAGCCACTCAAAACTCAGCCAAGGCCGGTCGGCCCAGAAATGCATTATAAGCTGAGTAAATATCCAACACCAAAAAAGGCACAACACGCACTCGCTTGCGGTTGCCCTTGCCAAGTACCACCGGTAATTCTACATATCCAATCAGCTCAGTAGCCATTATGTTGAACCCCTGTATTCGAGACTTACAACATTTCAAATCCTTCTCCTCCAAAATCATTTGATTGTAATTTCTCTTGAACAAGATATTAACTAAACTCCCATAGTCAACCAGCACCTTCCGAACAATAGCCGGACCAATTGTAGCCATGATCGCGAGTGGGTTAATCCTTGGAGCTTCCACTCCATCAACATCTCTATTCGGAAAAACAATATCGTTAGTCATCGTTCTGCATTGTTTTGCCGGGGTTCCGTCCTCAACAGCATAACAACTTTCACTCTCCATATATTTAATAGCAACAAAATATATGTCCACCTCCGCTAGACTCTTATCAGCTAAGTGTGGCCAATTGATAATTGTAATAGTCACCAATCATTTTTCTGGCCGCCTGAATGCATCATCACCAGGCTCAGCTTACCCTTGTTGGGAAGACGGCCTAGGGGCTTTAGAGTTTCCTTGCCTGTCTTCCTATGGGGCCTTCACATACTACTGTAACTTTTCTTGTGAATCAACTCATGTATCATATCCTGCAAGTGTCTGTACTCGTTGGTATTATGACCGTGAGTTTCAAGGAATCTGAAGAACTTGCCTGACTTTCTCTCCTTCCCAGTTGACTCACTTGGAGTCGACTTTCTGTACTACTCAGTGTTTTGGGTTGCCAGATAGATATCCTCTATCGAGTTGTTTAGTTCAGTATAGTGTTTGTACCAAAAATGGGCACAACACTCTTCGGAAGTCTTTGAAGAGATAAACGCGTAGAATGAAAATTAACACTGTGGATTATCTAACAAAAACTCCAAATAACAGAAATGTAAAGTGCAAAGACAAGCGATTTAGAGTGGTTCGGCGTTTTAGCCTACGTCCACTATGAAGTTTGATGATTTTATTGTTCGACACTCGAAGATTACAATTCTTTATAACGCAGTACAACTGGTTTTTTGAGCTAAGTCTGAATCCAAGGCAACCGTGGTGATTGTGAGTAAATCTGGCAGAGTCTGGGCGCTCTTTAGCTCTTAGAATTGTCCGACCCCTTTTCTGAATGACCAGGGGCTCTATTTATAGGTGTAGGAGGCTGATATTTCGCCTAAACTGAAGGGAGACCAGTTCTGGTACGTCAGGGGCCCCATATGCCCGCTTTCTGGAAGTCCGGGCCCACTTTGGGATCGATTCGACCCTTGGTTCGAATCGATCAAGAAAGAGTCCAATCGAGCTGAAATTTGGTGTGAATGTTCTTCAACATGTGCTCAAGCCTCTGTGAAAATTTCATAGCATTTGGACTTGTGGATCTCGATTTATTATCGATTCAAGGTTGGATACTTGGCTGAAATGTCTCTTCGAATCGATCTCCTTCGACTCGGTTCCTTCGAATCGATTGTTTCGACTAGATTCAGCATGTCTTTGCGATGACGTGGCACGCCTTCTTCGTATCGATCCGACTTGTGCTCCGAGTTGTCTGGGTCGAACCCCTATTTTTAGCTGCTATGACTTGGTGGGTTCGAGGTAATGGATTCGAAGACATGCTCGTTCGAATCCATCAAGGTATTCCTTGGTTAATCGATCCGAAGTTACTTCAACAGTGTGAATTCGAAGTAGCTTATGGGATGGAGTCGAAGTTAAGACATTCCTCGCGGATTCGAAGTAGGTGAGACCTGATGGAATCGAACATGAGTGTTCTCCGGTGGTTACGAAGCTCCGAGGCCAGATGGATACGAAGAGAATGAATTCGAATCATGTGGATTCGGTCTTAGTGGATTCGACTCAGAGGCTCGGCTTATGGGTCCGAAGTTCTCCAATCTGATGGATTCGAACAAGTGTTTTGCTTATGGATTAAATCGAGTCGAACCACGTCTTAATGATGGACACGAATATGAAGCATGTGACCTAGCCCAGCCTTTTGATCGATTCGATCCTGGTGGATACGAAGTGAATGGATTCGAACCATCATTTCTCTCCTAACTTGCGTGGATCATAATTTGAGCATACGTACTCGGATTGACTTGAAACTTGGAACGTTGTCTTTCCTGACCTTGCTTGGCGTGTCTTATCAATTGCAGCCTGATCCGGACTTGGGTAAAATCCATCGATATCCATAGCGAGTCGGCGTGTGCCCGATCTCCAAGACGAACTGTCACTGGTTTCTAGTCAAGTTCTCGGTGTCACGGCCTTGCCAAAAGGCGGGATAACATTTGCCCCCCAAAGTACGTCTTGTGTAAACATGACGTGCTTTGAAAAACTGTAGTCTTTCGTGCTGGGTATATCCGTTCAGTTGATCGCTTGAAAGTCACCTTTTTTGCCATCTTCTCTAAGATAAACTTCTAACCGGCGTGGTTTACTTTGATCCTGCCCCCAGTCTTGGGGACAAATGCGGAGTTGATGTATGTTTATACTCCGTCTCGCACTCTGGGAGTACGGAGTTATGGAATGTTTATACTCCACCTCGCACTCTGGGAGTACGGAGTTAAGGGATGTTTATACTCCGTCTCGCGCTCTTCGGAGTACGGAGTGAGGGAATGTTTATACTCCATTTCGCGCTCTTCGGAGTACGGAGTTAGTGAATGTTTATACTCCGTCTCGCACTCTGGGAGTACGGAGTGAAGGAATGTTTATACTCCGTCTCGCGCTCTTCGGAGTACGGAGTGAGGGAATGTTTATACTCCGTCTCGCGCTCTTCGGGAGTACGGAGTGAAGGAATGTTTATACTCCGTCTCGCGCTCTTCGGAGTACGGAGTTAGTGAATGTTTATACTCCGTCTCGCACTCTGGGAGTACGGAGTGAAGGAATGTTTATACTCCGTCTCGCGCTCTTCGGGAGTACGGAGTGAAGGAATGTTTATACTCCGTCTCGCGCTCTTCGGAGTACGGAGTTAGTGAATGTTTATACTCCGTCTCGCACTCTGGGAGTACGGAGTGAAGGAATGTTTATACTCCGTCTCGCGCTCTTCGGAGTACGGAGTGAGGGAATGTTTATACTCCGTCTCGCGCTCTTCGGAGTACGGAGTGAGTTGACGGATTGTCTTGTATTAACCCATTTCTAGCCTTGATGTGATGGCTTGCCCCCGAGCTCGGGCTTTATTTAGCGGGTGGCCGGTCGTATAACAGCCACTTCTTTCTTGAATAAATCCCATTGCGTGATGAAATTTAGCTCTTCGCTTACCGTGATGTTGTACATTGTTTTTAATGAATCACCGCTCTAGCTCGAAGAGATGACATTTGTTGCTGGAATAAGAAAATACGGCAAAGTTAGTTGCCTTATTATAAATTCTAATTTCGAAATGCAAAAGCAAACTGCTAAACGGAAAAAATATAATGAAATAAATAGAGCCTGTTATGTGTAATAGCGACGGAGACTCTCGCTGTTCTAGGCTCTTGGCAACCCAAGACCGTCAATGGTCGATAGTTTGAATGTGCCATCTCCGAGTCTTCGGGTAATCGCGTATGGTCCTTCCCAATTTGGTTTCATGTGTGAAGGAACCGGATAGATTCTCTTGAGAACGAGATCGCCGAGTTCAAAAGTTCGAGGTCGAACTTTGGCATTGTACAATCGGGCGACTCGACCCCGATGTGCGGCCGCTCTCAAATCGGCCTCTTCCCGCTTCTCATCTAGTAGATCCAAAGATTCAGCAAGCAATATAGCGTTTGTTTTCGGATCATAATAAGTCACGCGATGGGAAAAAACTTCTGTCTCGACTGGAATAACGGCTTCTGAGCCATAAGATAAAGAAAACGGGGTGTGTCCGGTTGCGGTCTTGTGAGTCGTTCGATAAGCCCACAACGCCATAGGGAGTTCATCAACCCATTTGCCCCCGGCCTTTTCCAATCGCTTTTTCAGAATGGATTTTATAACTTTATTGACAGCTTCAACCTGTCCGTTTGCCTGAGGATGTGCAACTGCCGAGAACTTTTTATGAATATGGAACCGTTGACAGAAACTCTTGAACTCTGCACTTTCGAATTGGGTTCCATTATCGGTGATGATGGTATGCGGGAGTCCAAATCGACAGATGATATTGCGAACTACGAAATTTATTACTTTCTTTGTCGTAATCGTTGCGAGGGCTTCGGCTTCGGCCCATTTTGTAAAGTAGTCGACGACGACGATGGCGTACTTCACACCACCTCTCGCCAGAGGTAAAGCGCCGATAATATCGATGCCCCACATCGCGAATGGCCAGGGACTGACCATTTGAGTTATCTCGGTAGGTGGGGCTCTCGGAATTCGGGCGTGCTTCTGGCACCTATCGCACTTTCTTGCATAGTTTTATGCATCTCGGTTTACTGTCGGCCAGTAATATCCATATCGGAGTATTTTCTTGGCAAGAGCTTGCCCACCGGTGTGATCACCACACTCTCCTTCGTGTACGTCATGTAACACTCGTTTAATTTCTTCGTGCGCGATACACTGGAGGAGAGGAACAGAATAACCCCTTCTATACATCACTCCGTTTTGAATGACGAATCGTGAAGCTTTTCCTATAATTTGTCTCTTCTCATTTCTGTGCACAGGCAATGCCCCATTCTCGATGTAGTTTCAATATGGAGTCATCCACGATTCTCTTTCGGGAGCGGTTTCAAATACAAAACTCGTCTCCATTTGATCGATGCTCGGGAAGGATAAAGTTTCGATGGGGACCAATCCTTCTTGCTGTGTTTCACCTGTGCTAGCTAACTTTGCCAATGAATCGGCTTTTTGATTGCATTCTCGGGGTATATAATAAATGGCGTAATAATCAAACTGTTCTAGTACTTTCTGAACTTGAGCCAAGTAAGCAGCCAGTCTTCGATCTCTCGCTTGATATTCTCCCCGTACTTGACACACCACTAACTGTGAATCACAATAAATTTCCACAGCGATAACCCTTAAATCTCTGGCAAGCTTTAGGCCGGTTAAGAGGGCTTCATATTCAGCTTTGTTATTAGTTGCATGAAAATTGAACTTCAAAGCGTAACATATAGATCGGCCTTCGGGCGTCTCAAGTACAACACCAGCACCCGAACATCGGTCGTTCGATGCACCGTCAGTATGTAGCTTCCAGATGTATTCGGGGGATTTACTAGTTTCGGGTAAGTCCTCTGAAATGGTAAATTCAGCTATGAAATCCGCCTGGACTTGTCCTTGAATGGCTCTCCGCGGAGTATAAGTGATATCGAATTGGCTTAATTCAATGTTCCATTTGAGTAACCTACCAGACGTCTCAGGACGCGTGAGGACCTGTCGTAACGGCTGATCGGTATACACAGTAAGAGGGTGAGCTTGGAAATAAGGCCGAAGCTTTCTTGAGGCAATGACCAAATAGTAGGCTAGCTTCTCTAATCGGGGGTAATTTCTTTCAACCCCTGTTAGCCGTTTACTAACATAGTAGACCAGTTTCTGCACTTTGTCTTCCTCCCGAACTAAAGCAGCACTGATCGCATGCTTTGATACTGCCAGGTAGAGGTACAATTGCTCGTGGTCAATAGGTTTTGACAAGATCGGTGGTGTGGAAAGATGTTGAACCAGTGATCGGAATGCGCCTTCACATTCCGTGGTCCATTCAAAGTTTCGCTTTCCCTTCCGGATTAGATCAAAGAAAGGGATGCATTTATCAGTTGACTTCGAAATGAACCTGCTTAGTGCTGCTACCTTTCCATTGAGGCCCTGGACTTGTTTTATGGTTCTTGGAGTTTGTAAGTCCCTTATTGCCCATATCTTTTCGGGATTCGCTTCTATCCCCCGAGCGTTGACAATGAACCCGAGGAATTTTCCAGAGGTGACACCAAAGTGACACTTTAATGGATTAAGCTTCATCCCGTATTTTCGAAGAATACTGAACATTGAATTTAGATCTCTGACATGATATGTGGAGAATCGAGACTTCACTAGCATGTCATCTACGTAAACCTCCATGGTCTTTCCAATTTGGTCGGCGAACATCCGGTTGACCAAGCGTTGGTATGTTGCTCCGGCGTTCTTTAGACCAAATGGCATGACTTTGTAACAGTAGAGCCCCAGATCAGTTACGAAGCTGGTATGTTCTTGATCTGGAAAATGCATAGGTATTTGGTTGTAGCCAGAATAAGCATCCATAAAAGATAGTAATTCATGTCCGGTTGTCGAATCCACGAGCTGGTCAATTCGAGGAAGTGGGAAGCTATCTTTTGGACAGGCCTTGTTTAAGTCGGAGTAATCGACGCAAGTTCTCCATTTTCCGTTTGGCTTTCGAACTAGTACGGGGTTGGACACCCATTCCGGATACAAGGCATCTCGAATGAATCCATTCGATTGCAACTTATCAACTTCTTCTTTGAGGACAGCGGATCTCTCCGGATCCATACCACGCCTTTTCTGCTTGATCGGAACGTGTCGCGGATCAATATTCAAGGAGTCACTCGCGATGTCTGGTGAGATTCCGCACATGTCAGAGTGTGCCCAAGCGAATACGTCGAGATTCGCTTGGAGAAATTCTACCAATTCCTGTTGTGTCCGTTTTCCTAGTTGAGATCCAACTTTTAGTACTTTTGAATTGTCATCTTCACTGACGGGAATGTCAATAGTCAGTTCGGCTGGGGAAGCTTGACTCTCTTTAGATTCGCTTTTATCTTCGTTGTCTCTGGGGTCAAGATCTTTAAGGAATTGGTCGGGGTGCCCGGGCCGGGGCCCAGGCAATAATTGTCAATTATCCGCAAAACGGACGCAGAGCGATTCCTCTACGCCCTTTCCTTTTTCTTTCCTTTGCGCCCCGCGCAGTTCAGCAACATAACAAGCTCTTCCTGCTGCCTGGTCTCCTTGAACGACTCCGATTCCATGATCATTAGGGAATTTCAGAGTTAGACACCATGGGGCAATGGCTGCCCTAAATTCAGCAAGGGAAGGACGGCCCAGAAATGCATTATAAGGTGAATCAATATCTAAAATGACAAACTATAGCATCCGGACTCTCCGGCGTTCTCCCACTCCCAATTCCACCGGTAGTTCTGTTACTCCAATGGGTATCGTAGCACTCCCGTTGAAACCGTGGATTCGGTATTGGCAAGGTTTTAAATCCTTTGTTTCCATCTTCATTAGATCGTAAGCCCGTTTAAGCAAGATATTCACGGAACTCCCACTGTCAACCATGATCCTCTTCATCCAAGCAGGACCTACCTGGGCAGATATGACTAGCGGGTCGATTGTAGGGGCTTCGACTTTATCAGCGTCTCGGCTTCTGAATACGATATCATCGGACATTATCTTTTGCTGTTTAGCCGGAGTTCCATCCTCACAATTACTGCAACATTCGAAGTTCGCATGATTGATCGAACTAGCATACGACTCCATTTCCCCCCAGCTTCTGTCTGCTGGGTGGGGACCACCACTTATCGTGTTGACAACTATCCTTCCACCCGCATGAGCGGGTTCCCCTGTCTTTCTTGATTTTGTGCATGATTCTGATTTGAAGGGCCCGCTCCACCAAACTGCGGCGCTCGTACATACTGGTCTAACTTTCTCTCTCTGATCAGTTTTTCAACGAGGTCCTGCGGATGTCGACACTCATTGGTGTTGTGGCCATAACTCTCGTGAAATCTACAAAATTTTCCTGTTTGAATCTGTCTCTCTGACAATTGCTTCGGAGCAGGTTTATCATATCGCACAGTGTTGCAAGTTTGCAGATACACATTTTCCAATGATGTATTCAGTGGCGTATAATTATCAAACATTGGGGTCCTACGCTGTGGGCCTCGATTCTGATCTTTTCTCCTGTCCTGAACATGGTTGCCCCCTGGCTGAGTTTGCTTGTTCTGTATGTTCAACTGAACTTTTCCGGAACTTTCACCGGACTGCTTAACCGCCACATTACTTTCTATTCCCCCAGTTCTGGGTATTGCATCGTCTTGTTTCCTGGACTGTTTTGCGTCCTCTTGCCATAGGAATTGAGCGGCTTTGGAGTAAAAGCGGTCCAACGACGCGGGTGGTTTCCCAGCTAACCAGTTTCCAAAGTCAGAATCAGGATCAATCCCTTTGGTTAATTCCATCAGGATTGAGTTATCGTTGGGATTACTAATCTCAACACATGATGCGTGGAACCTTTCCAAATAACGCTTGAGCGTTTCTCCACGTGCTTGGGTAACACTGGACAGGGTGTTAACGTCTTTCGGTCTGGCGACGTGCATGCGAAATTGTTCGACAAATTTCTTAGCTAGTTGATCGAACGATGAGATGGATCTTGGTGGCAACCTCGTGAACCACATTGTTGCAATTCCCCCCAGAGAGATGGGGAAACTCCGACATTTCACTGCATCGTCGGCTCTTGCAGCACTCATTGACCATTCATATTTCAAAATATGCTGATTTGGGTCACTATTCCCTTCGTAAATTGGGAGAGTTGGCATCCTGAATCGTCGAGGGGGTTCTGCGCGTAATATTTCGTCTGTAAAGGGGGTATGACCATGGGAGATTCCCCAATCATCAGTAGTGAGCCCTTGACTCTCGCGTATCATCTGGCGTATTATGGTCGAGATATCTGATGCTGGCACACTCTGGGCATGCTGAGCTGAGGCCTGGTCGGGTCCCACAGTGCGAGCTTGGACCGGGCGCTGTCGATGGTCCGTATTTCGCCTCCTTGGCTCGACGTTTTCTGGGACATATGGTTCAGGAGTATGCCCGTGCTGTTGATTGTTCGGCTCTGATAGATTCCGAGTATCAGCCCTTACTTCTGCCGCGGCGGTTGTAGCGCGGTTGTCCGTGGTATATTGTGGAACAGTGCCTCCTTGTGTTGACGGTCCCGTCCTTAATTGTCCAACGGTCAAAGCGGGTTGATATCCAGTAGTCTGTGCGTGACTCCCTTCTAACCGGGGACGGGTAGATCTGTGGTGGTAATCAGACGAAGCGGAACTTCCGGTAGATGCGCGGGAAATATCATCCCTCCTGGACTTTCTATGGCTTCGGCGGTTTAGTTGGTTGGTTAGTTCAATGTTGACACGCAACTGTTCGGCCAACTGTTGCCGGCTTTGGGTCAGTTCCTGGAGTAATGCCTGGAACTCTTGTCTGGTTACTGGCCCAGACGGATCTGAATGAGCAGTGTTGCCTTGGTTGGATGAAGGCAACTGCGCAATATTCTGTTGATCTTGACCTTCTTGGTCAGCAGGTGTAGAAGTGGTTCTTGTGTTAACCATTTTGAGTAGTGAATTCCTTTCCTAGATTTTATGCAAAATCTGAATAGAGTGGAAGGATTCTGGAGTAGAGATATGGATCTTCCTCTTGGATTTTACACAATCCGGTATCGATGGTAGATCCGAAGAGCAGGAGAAAAACTAGTTTTCTCAGTGAAAGCACCAAAGTGTTGGTACCAAAAATGGGCACAACACACTTCGGAAGTCTTTGAAGAGATAAACGCGTAGAATGAAAATTAACACTATGGATTATCTAACAAAAACTCCAAATAACAGAAATGTAAAGTGCAAAGACAAGCGATTTAGAGTGGTTCGGCGTTTTAGCCTACGTCCACTATGAAGTTTGATGATTTTATTGTTCGACACTCGAAGATTACAATTCTTTATAACGTAGTACAACTGGTTTTTTGAGCTAAGTCTGAATCCAAGGCAACCGTGGTGATTGTGAGTAAATCTGGCAGAGTCTGGGCGCTCTTTAGCTCTTAGAATTGTCCGACCCCTTTTCTGAATGACCAGGGGCTCTATTTATAGGTGTAGGAGGCTGATATTTGCCTAAACTGAAGGGAGACCAGTTCTGGTACGTCAGGGGGCCCATATGCCCGCTTTCTGGAAGTCCGGGCCCACTTTGGGATCAATTCTACCCTTGGTTCGAATCGATCAAGAAAGAGTCCAATCGAGCTGAAATTTGGTGTGAACGTTCTTCAACATGTGCTCAAGCCTCTGTGAAAATTTCATAGCATTTGGACTTGTGGATCTCGAGTTATTATCGATTCAAGGTTGGATACTTGGCTGAAATGTCTCTTCGAATCGATCTCCTTCGACTCGGTTCCTTCGAATCGATTGTTTCGACTCGATTCAGCATGTCTTTGCGATGACGTGGCGCACCTTCTTCGTATCGATCCGACTTGTTCTCCGAGTTGTCTGGGTCAAACCCCTGTTTTTAGCTGCTATGACTTGGTGGGTTCGAGGTAATGGATTCGAAGACATGCTCGTTCGAATCCATCAAGGTATTCCTTGGTTAATCGATCCGAAGTTACTTCAACCGTGTGAATTCGAAGTAGCTTATGGGATGGAGTCGAAGTTAAGACATTCCTCGCGGATTCGAAGTAGGTGAGACCTGATGGAATCGAACATGAGTGTTCTCTGGTGGTTACGAAGCTCCGAGGCCAGATGGATACGAAGAGAATGAATTCGAATCATGTGGATTCGATCTTAGTGGATTCGACTCAGAGGCTCGGCTTATGGGTCCGAAGTTCTCCAATCTGATGGATTTGAACAAGTGTTTTGCTTATGGATTAAATCGAGTCGAACCACGTCTTAATGATGGACGCGAATATGAAGCATGTGACCTAGCCCAGCCTTTTGATCGATTCGATCCTGGTGGATACGAAGTGAATGGATTCGAACCATCGTTTATCTCCTAACTTGCGTGGATCATAATTTGAGCATACGTACTCGGATTGACTTGAAACTTGGAACGTTGTCTTTCCTGACCTTGCTTGGCGTGTCTTATCAATTGCAGCCTAATCCGGACTTGGGTAAAATCCATCGATATCCATAGCAAGTCAGCGTGTGCCCGATCTCCAAGACGAACTATCACTGGTTTCTAGTCAAGTTCTCGGTGTCACGGCCTTGCCAAAAGGCGGGATAACATATAGTTAACGTATTTAGGAGTCCTAATACGATTCTTGTTATCTGGCTTCTTCTTTTTATCCACATCATCATTTCGTTTTCGATTATTGTTTTGATTACTGACATTCACATCCACATTCCCATAACTTCTTCCAGATTGCCTTACGACAACGTTGCTTTGTATCACTTCATTTGAATTTCCAGCACCAGTTCTTCATGGACGTTTCTTCACTTCCTCCGAGCGTAAGTATTCATTAGCCTTTCTACAGAAAGCGTCCACCGTTGCTGGGGGTTTCCTTTCCAACCATTCTCCAAACTCCGTATCGGGATAAATCCCCCTAGTCAATGCCATTAGCACTATATCATCCTCGAAATCTATAACTTTTGTCATGGCTATATGTAATCGATTCAAGAAATCTTACAATGACTCTCCCTCAGCTTGAAAGAGGTTTGACAAAGACATCACATGCTTTGGGGTGCAGTATGCAAATAGAATTATTCTACAAACTTCTTCAATAACTTAACAAAAGATGATATGGACCTCAGCAGAAGTCGAGTGAACCACATCGTAGCTAATTCTAAGAAAATTAGGAAACAACGACTCTTCACAACATCGAAAGCTTTGGCTGAATCCATATGTCATTCGTATCCCGACAAGTGCTATCTAGGGTCTATCGTTCCTCCGTACAATGACATAGTTAGCATTGCGAATCTCCAAGGGTATCTCCTACATATAATGTTCTCTGTAAACGGATTCCGACTGGGAGAGATACCCTATTCATCGTTGCTTCTGAAATAATTTTTGCTAACAAGTCTCCTAACCATATCCTCCAAGTAGTTCGGTCAACAGGTTCGACTGAACGGCGGTAATCAGGCTCTGCTCCGAGTGTTTGACCCAACGAACGCTCTCGGTTTGGCCCTCGATACCTAGGTTCTCCATCCTCCAAGAGATCCATTCATCCAGCAGTACCCCTTGTTCGACGCGTGAGCAATATCATCAACAACAACACGATTCTCTAGATTCTGACCACCAAGAGCGTGTCTTAAGGCCAAGTCCACGCCAGCTTCCAGAGGATGGGCTCTGGGCCACTATTAGAGGGGTCGGTACCGACCCCTAACCTTGGGTCGGTGCCAATCTCCAAACTCGAGCCTGGGGCTTGTCCTCTTTCTTGGTATGATGTTCCAATACCGTTCTGAGTCCTCTTCTGCTTTCTATCCCTCTGTCTTAGCTCAGATGATGAGGAACTTTCAGATGAAGAACTACGTTCCCTTCCACCCCTTCTACGGCTGTTTTGAGTTAGCTTATTCAACAGTCTCAAGCTTTGCTACATCGTCTGATTCATCTCATTCTGACTAACTTGGAACCTATCTTCCATATGCTTTATCATCATATCCATCTCCATTCTGGTCACGACGTCAATTGGAGTCTGGATCTCCATTTGAGTAGGTTGGACAACTCCATCCCCTTGCTGAGTGTCCTGATTCTTAGCTTCAGTAGTAGCTATGGAGTTGTAGAATGGTCTCTTCTTAATGGGGCCATGGTAGAAAGCTTCTAGCAGATCTTTGCAAATCTGAGTTTTAGATTTAAAAGGTTGAGAAATTGGATCTGTCTCTTGGATATGGGAAACCCAATAGCAGATGATGGATCCAAATAGCCCGAGAATCAAGGTTTTCTCAGTGAAAGCACCAAAATGTTTGAACCAAAAATGGCAAAAAGGCCCAAGAATTAAAGTAGAGAATGAAATATAGAGAAAGTAAATGAAAAATGAGGAAAAAAGAAACACACAATAATTTATAGTGGTTCGGAAAAGCAAGGCCTAGGTCCACTATAATCTTTTATTGCTTATTTTTGACTTGGAGGTAGAAGTTCTTAGGGTTTGGAACAATTCCGACACTTAGATTTTCAAAATTACAAGAATATAGCTTTGAATAGAACTAGAGCCAAAAGATCCTGAAAAATGAGTTCTACCTTCCTATTTATAGAGGTATGGAGCCTAATATCTCGCACTAAATATCTCCAAGCCTTTGTATACGATTTAGACAAATTCTCCTATAAAAATTAGTGCCATATCATCAGGAAATAGGAGTCGGTACCGATCCCTAGGTAGGGGTCGGTACCGATCCCTGACTTGGCCCAAATGGTTGTCCTCGCCTCTTTTTCTTGGCTCGTCTAGTGGTTAGCTTCGTGATTCCATAGTTTTGCACCAATATTAGCTGATTTCTAAGTCCAAATAATGGAATTGTGGAAGAACAAAGTTGCAGCTTTAAGAGTTCGTGAAGATCGAAGGAGAATTACATTGAATCAACAAACCAACATTGAAAATAGACTCGAGACATCATATAGGAGGTATAGGCAGAAGATGGGGTCTACCTGAGGTGGAGGTAGGACTCGATAGCGACCCACGGGATGGGGTCGGAAGACCCTTAAACTTGGTCAATGGTGTTTACCTTGGTTTGGGTTACTTTAGCCTTCGCCTTGGGATTCTTTCTGTGCTTGGTTTCTGGACTCCTGCGCTATCTCTTTGGGTTTCCTACCTTGATAACTCCAAGTTTGGTTCATCCTACCTGTCCGAATATTGCTTGGTAAAAATGCTGGATGACAATGATTTAGCTCCAGTCTGACTACTTAAGTCTACACTACTAGCCACCACGATTTATAGATATCTTGCGCATTGTCCATTGTTCCAAGCGTTACCATCGGCTCTGGTACCATGTTGAATCCAGTCTGCACATCCCTAAGTGGGGCAACGTATGAGTTTGGTCAACACCTTTTAACAAAAGGAATCATTTAATGTTATATGTGACCAAACTCATATATATATATACCACTTTACATCTATTATTTTTCACGGTGTGGGACTATTCTTTTCCAATATGCGCCCATTACCCATATACAATGCGAGACACCCCAAAAAATCTCCATCTTAGCTCGCATTCATCCATGTGTCTTCCACTACGCTGACATGATGCCTACACCATATCGAGACTTTGTTCCCGTATCACTCGACCAAATCCAACGTACCATGATCTAGCTCCACCTTAAGTTTGACTACTTAAGCCTATACTGCTAACCACCATGATTTACAGATCTCTTGCGCATTGTCCATTATCCCAAGTGTTACATCGACTTTTATACCATGTTGAAATTTCATCCGCACATCCCTCCGTAGGGGTAACATAGAGTTTTGGTCAACACCTTTTAACAAAAGGAATTCCTTGTTGTTACATGCGACCGAACTCAGATATATACAACACCACCTCCATTATTTTTCACGATGTGAAACTATTCTTTTTCAATATGCGCTCATTACCCATACATAATGCGAGACACGCCAATATTAAATCTATCCACTTAATTAAATTTGCTACATAAAATTAAATTTAAAAAACAGTTACATGTTCCATATTAGTCATTGAATGTACGCTATTCATGACTATAGAATTAAAAATTAAATTGACCGACACCGCTATATCAGTGGTTAAGTGCTTTGATTTTGATGCGAGATGTCACAAGTTCGAAATCTGCGTAGCATGATTCGAACATTTATTGATATGTAATATATTTTATACTACCCAAGACCTATAGTACCAATATGTACTACCAACTAAGTACTCAATTTCAAAAAAAAATTGTTTTAAATTAATTTATTAATTTTAAATAGAAATAAATTATTATATTTTTATGTTAAAAATTGATTTCGAATTCAAATTCATATGTTGAATTCAAAATTTTAAACATAAATCTCTCAGTATATCAAGAAAATATTGAATATGATTTAATGTCTGTTAGTAAGAATTTTCATTCCTACAACACAGACTTAAATTTGAAGTAATTACGATGCTAAATGCTTATGTAATTATGAATTAGAAAGTTTAAATGATACTAAATTTTCATTTAAAGAAGTACTATGTTGTTTAAAACTTACACTATTTACTAAAATTCAACCAAATCCAAACTGTATCCAACACAGAAAACAAGAAAGTAAATGTTGTAAAGTAAAAAAACACAAAAATATATGGTTCGAATATTAACAAACTCTATGTTCACGGGTCGATTCTTTCTTCTTTGGTTTCTTTTTTACTACAGGCTTTGGATTTTAATGGCGGAGGATACAATTTTACAGCATATAATTCATAGAAATAAAGATTCAATCCCCATTTCTACTATAATGCTTTTTTTATAGCAGAAATGACATCACATTGATTATTGACGTCATTTTCTCATACTCTCTCTACCATTAGATTCTTGCATGTGTCCTTCATCCTTTTGATTAATCAAACGTGCATGGATTATTGATGTGGATTGAAAAGAGAAAATTTTCTTTAGGCAGGAGAATTTGACTTTGAGTGGGAGAATTCACCTTTAGGCGGGAACTTTAAATTTTGAAATGTTGCGCTTAAGATTGAAATTGTAAGCTGTTTTGTGCTAATTGATATCCGTGAGAACGTAGCTATATGAGCTGCACTCCTTCATGAGTATGTATCGTTGTTATGTTGTCCTCCCTTCTTTATGAAGGCGTGACTATTAAATGTTGCGTCTTCTTATTGTTTTGGCTATGGCTACGCAGTTTGTCTCAACTGTAGCGGCATGGTTAGTCTTAATTATGGCAATGCAGTTTGTCTCAAATGTAGCGACATAATTTGTCCCAACTGTGGGGGCACTGTTTTTCTCAACTATGGCTATGCAACTTGATTCAACCATGGTGGCGCAACTTGAATCAATTGTGGCGGTGCAATTTGACTTAGCTACAATGATGTAGTTCATGCATGTTTTAAACTATGTTAATTACAACAATGGTGGCGTAGTTCATTTGTATGTTGGACCGCACTGGTCTTCGTTTTGTATTTACTTTGAATTTAATACTATGTTGATTGTTGTGCATGAATCGCAAGTCGTGTAGTTCCACTGGGGGTTTTATTTTGGGCTATGTATTATATTTTGGAACATACGCATTTCCTTTTGATATAAATGTAGCATATTTTATTTCCTTACCATCATGGGTAGTTCATTGACTTTATGCACTTGAATCTGTGCTAAATATTTATATAAGAGAAAAATGGGCGTAATGCTTGCCCCGCGCTAGTGCATGTTAGAGTAGGCTTGCCATTTCACATCCAAATTTTAGAGTAGTCTATTCAGTCATTTTTAGGTTTAATGCTCCTTACATATGTCACGATGTGGTTAGTTATTTTTCTGACCGTTGTCACATGAATAGTATTGTATTCCAAGAAATCCACTTCATTTTACACAAATACATGTTGTCATCGTTTGTATCTAATGGTTACTATTTTTCATGTTATTCGAATCCTATAGTCGAGACCCTTTAAGCAAAGTTATATATTTCTCTTATCCTTCTTCTCTTTCACTCATACCAAAATTTTATTCAAGATATTTTTCTTTACTCAAATTCTCCTTTTTCTTTTGGATTTCAAGTCGCTATCAATTGTAAGTTAAATTTCTCTCATTTTTACTTGTTTTTTTTGTTCTTTAGATTTTCTCACTTGATTTCGCTTATTTACATTTTCATGCATATATGCCTTCAAGTTGTTTGATTAAATGCCTAAATGAATTTATTTGATATATTTGCCGATAGAATAATTGGACTTTTGGCACATTATTAAATTAAATCATTTTACTTGTGGAATTAATATTGGACTTCTCTTTTTTGGTAAATTGAGGAACATTGTGATTCTATCTTCTCATTATCAATTTCTAAATTGTTTTTCCTTTTTTGTTTGCTCATTCCTTTAGTTGCTCGTGGCTTTTGACGACCTTCCCAGCATATCTGGTTAGAGTTCCCTCCCTTTTATTGAACTTGACTTAGCCATTTTTGAAGATAGTCAAACTAAAAGCATCTTGAATCAATTTAGAATTAATAACTATAAATTTAGGATTCCCTCCCCTTTTGGGCGCATTCGTCTTCCCTTAGAGTAGGTCAACTCTTTAACTTCAAACCATGTTAGATGCAATCTCTATCTTCCACTTTATCCTCTCATTCAAGACTGGTTAACCACCATGAGCATGTCCCCCATCCAATTAGCCTCCATATCTTATTTTCTCTTAATATGCACCTACATCTTATATGCTAAACATTAGAACCCACCTACTTGTCGAGAGTTACTTTTCTATACTCCGTTCATATGAGTCTCACCTCTTACTGGGACGAATTCCACTATCTTCAAGGTACAAATTCTTTTTTTTCCACTTCTCCTCGTAATTAAAGTGCAGAATAGGCAGACCCTTTTTTCTTTATTTCTAAGCAAGACAGCTTTGTTCTTTTTCTCAAGAACCTAGTACTAGCTTTTCCTGTAACGACCGGGGTTTTTCGACCCTCGAAAATCGACACTAATAAATCCACAGTATTACATGCCGAGAAATCGAATGCTGGAAAACCCGATTGTTAGGGAAAAAAGAAAGAAGGGAGAAGATAAGATGAAAACTAAACAACACAGAATCTCACAGCGGAATGAATAATCTATAATATACAATAAATCTTTACACAAAAGTCAAAATGTAACATATGTATATACAGACATCAATCAGAATATACTATCATAATTCAGCCTGGACAGTTATAACAGCCTGTCCTTAAAATTGGTGATAGATACAATAATGGACAGCGAAAAAATAACCATCTACGTGAATACATCTCTAGGCCTCCAACTCGTCTCCTGAAGCTCCAAAGCATCCCAAACTAATCTGTAATATGCTCAGTCTGACTCGAGCATTATAATAAAATAACACTCGAGTCAGTCTGGAAAACCAGCATGAGAAAACACACCCAATTGGATTTTAAAGTTATATAAAACCTTTGAAAAATCAAGAGTATCTCGTAATACAACGCCGCACATAAACACGGAAGGGTTTAACCTAACGATAACCAAAACATTTCATATGAAATTCTTTGATGTTATAATAGTGTCTAAGATACAAATACTTATTAATCTTAGACGAAATTGTTACATTAATTAAATTCCAGCATAATAGGTATACAACCAAAACCGTAAAGGCTCGTATTGGAAAATGGAATCCATACAATGATTGGGCTACCAGGATACCACCCGTCACGGTGCATCTCAAGATAAAATAACATGACCAATCGACCCCTGCCAACACAAGACCGGACTACCCATTACTGGATAGTACCGAATATGATCACCCCTCTGTAAATGGGCCCCGAAGCATACAAATGAGAGATAATAGTGATTCTAGATAGGGATGATCGTACCCAACTTGGAAGCGACCCACTTAGGCTTACTAAATCTCCTATGTTTTAGTCATTTCTGGTTGATGAGGCTTCAGGCTACGTTTTACCTTTATATATAGCACTTCCCACTTGGAATGCTAACACTGCCTTCCAGGCAGCAATGCAATACCAACATTCATCCATACAAGTTCGTTCTGGGATTGAACGAAACACTTAAGAGCACCGTCTCTAAATTCCATCATCTTCAAGATGTCTTCACTTTGAAACGCTTAAGTTGGATCGAAGTGGTTTTCGGATAACATATCCGGTCTCTTCGAAACAACATTCGATAATTCCCGGTAAACTCAACCCCGGTTCTTTTGTAAATAAATAGTCAAAGATAAGAGCAAAGATCATCTCCTAACTGTTAGTGGACGGATTTCCTTATCATTGCCTTAGGAGAACGAAACGAGAATTATACGCACAGTAAATCATCATCGGAGATTACTGTGCCATATAGCTCACGTGTTTCTTCTAGATATTTCCAAAGTTACATTTGGGTCCATTTCCAATGGTCGGTTATTTAACTATCGAATAACAAATATTCAATCTGGGATTTATTTCATAGGGAAAACCAACATTGGTTAAACATGTAAGCAATCACTATCCTTCTTTTATAAATCTTTTATAAATAAAAACCATTTTGTAAATTACTTGTATAAGAATACTTTTGCAAAGATAATCCGCCAATCCCTATATTTTCGATACTTAGAAATTATCCATATACTTACCTCAACAGTATAAGTATATTTACAAAACTGAGAAAGATTTTCATTTATTTCGATTCAAAAATCATTTGTGAACTCCTTATAATTCTCTAAAACCATCTATAAACCATTTTATAAAACTCCTGAAACCATTTATAAGACTTCTTTTATAAATTTCAATCATTTAAATTCTTTTGTACATTTCTAACACTCATTTATAATTCCTTTATAAATCCATAAAACCATTCATAAAACTCCTTTTATAAACCTATAACTATTTCTTAAAACTCGTTTATAAATATCTAACTATTTATCAAACACTTTCCCTTGGAAATAACCTTCCCTTAAGTCTTCAAACTATTTTATAAACTCCTTTACAAAATCCAAGTCTTTCAACTCTATTCATGGGACTCGGAAAACATTTATAAACAATTAAAAATGTTCTTACTTCAAAAAAACCATTATATAATAATAATGATAAACAATAAACATTATAAACAAATGAAAATTATTAATTGAAACATCTTAAATAATAATTAATAATTTCAAAATATTGTTTAAGAAACAATAATAATTAATCTTTACCATTTTTATAAATGATAATGATTTATTTTCAAAACCTTATTAATAATCTTTATTATTAATTTCAAACCATAATTATTCTTGAAATAATTAACCTTTTCACATTTTGATAACTCTTTAGAACCATATTACTATAACAAATAACTTCAAAACAATACTAATATAACTAAATAACCTTAAAATAATATTACTATAATTAATTAGCTTTAAAACAATATATTATAATTAAATAACCTTAAAATAATATTACTACAATTAATTAACTTTAAAACAATATTAATATAATTAAATAACCTCAAAATAATATTATTATAATTAAATGACTTTAAACAATATTAATATAATTAAATAGATAATCCTTAAAAAAAAATTTTAGAAACCCAATTTCGGATTTAAAAATCGTTTCTTGTCTCAAAAACAAATTCCAACTTAAATGGCAATCTATAGTATTTTTAAAATACAAATTTGAGGCCAATAGCCACCCAACCCTAAACCAATATCGATATTGATTTTCTATCACTACTAAGTTTTATTTTCAATCATATAACGATGTTATAACCACAGTGTCCACAATCAAGTTCATTATTCAATAATCCATATAAAGAAATATTATTGAGACAATTCAATAATAGTGAGGAATCTCGTTGGATCCCTCCAACCTGTTTCCCCCTGCATTACAAACGTTATATAATCATAAAATATAAATCAACTACTTCGGGGCGGGATTCGTACACAAAGGGTCATCCGCTCTTACACGGGAACGCAATAGGGTCTCATCCGCTCCAATAGGCGGGAATATATCCAAACCAACAATATAAAACAATATATCATCCAAACATCCAGTCAATAATTTTTATCAACTACAAATAATACTGATTACCCAAAAAGGTGAGTTTAACTTACCAAAATTTTCTGTTGTCGTCGAGGCGTTCCGGCTTCGAACTAAAACCAAACGACGTTCGATTTTAGCCCAAATTTCAAATGTCTCTAAATTCTTTCGAACGAGTTCCTTTGCGAAGCTTTTGTCGTTACGAGCGCAACGCAAAAGGTTTCGTCTCGATCGGACCTCGTATGAGAGACTTATACAATTTTTAAGTTGTCGATTTTTAAACTAATAACTACAACATCTAATTACAATATTAACCTTAATTAAACAAATATACATCTCCTTCCTCAAATATGCTCGTTCCCAGGAAAACCCGACCGCGACTTTGATCGCTCCTCCACGTCGTCGCATGCTGCCTGGAACCATCGCCTACCACCTGAACGTGCGCTTCCCTCAAGAGAACTCCACGACCCAAGTCTGCCTCCCTCTTGTGCCTCCAATGACGAGCATGAACCCAAAACGTCGATCGACGTTTCTCCCCTTCTTACCATCATTGGTGGCCACGAGAACCCACTGCATCCTTCCAGTAGCACCACGCTAACTCCGCCGTCCTTTCTATGCCATTGCGGCCCTCCACCTTTCCGCCTCCGCTGCTGTCGAGCTCAAAAGCTCATTTTCATTCATTCGAGCTTCGCCGTTGCTACGAGCGGCCACGCCTCATCTCCACCGTCCAAAAGCTTCACCTCATGGCCACGGTCATTTCATTAGTTGGGGCCTCGGCCCATCGCTTCCTCTAGTGGCGCCGGCGAACCCAGGCCGTTGGATGAGGCGTTTGTTTTTAAAATGAAGATGAACGTTATTTTTTTTCCTTTTTTTTCCTTTTGATATTCTCTGGTTTGAAAACTTTTGAATGGGGAAAAACTGAGAATATGTATTGGAGATGGGTATGGTAGAGGACTATGGAGTATGGGCTGAATATTGAAGGGCATGGGTAAGAATAGATAGGGTGATGGCCTATTATATTGTATATATATCTTTTTATATTTGAAAATATCAAGTTACGAAATGTTCGAAAATTCCAAACTCCAATCGAGGTGTGCCGCCTAGCGTCCTATATGTTATACCCCTATTTCGAACGCAATGGAACTCGTCTCGAGGCCTAATTCGATCATATGCAGAAGATAGCTTTCTGAACCCAATTATTATAAATTTTCGATATTAAATTCTATGCGTTTCGATCTCGCACGACCAAATGATTCATCTGATCGCCATGAAATTTGACGGCGTATTATATTTCATTATTACGAATCCAATGAAACTTGTTTTGTCGAAATCGGAGACAATGCCCCGGAATGCTAATTTTATACGTTAATTAAAATGAATTATTATAAAACCAAATTAATCACTTTTAAATTTACATTAAAAGCTTTACTATCTTCACACTTGTCTAAATAGAATTTTAATAAGCTTTGAAATCATTTTTGTCCAACTTAAAACCCAAGATTCAATTATTCAAACAAAAACAATTATTAAATTTAATAATTTAAATTATCCAATAAATTGCTATATTTGAAATTCAAGTTATTTAACCTATAAAATTAACTTTTCAATATCTAAAATTAATCAAATATTCCAATTTCAAATGGCCAAAATTCTGGGTCATTACACTCTTCCCATTTAAAAAGAATTTCGTTCCCGAAATTACCAAGGTAAGAAAAATGCCCAAACCCATTAACTTTTCAAAACTAATTAGTTGAAATAGATTACCAAATCCTTTTAAGCCTTTAACTTTTCGCAAAAATCCACTCGTTGAAACCTTGTTATTACTTTTGCTACATTTCTAAATTCATTCATAGATTCCAACTAATATTATCCATTCAATCATTTCAGGTTATAACTCAAAATCAAATTTTAGCTAGTTATCATTCTTCAAAATTTCTCATTAAGTTTACGAAAAATTTGGCTAGCGTCTCTTTTGCACGATAGATCGAAAAACTACCACTCGCTCCTACGGTCCAAACCAACAAAAAAAACAAAAGCCAAGTGGCTCAACCATAAAACCATCAAATTCAAACATGTACCTTTTAGTCGGTAATCAAATTTTACTTATGAAACCAAAAGCATCAAGTTAGCTCTTGTATTTATATACCTGCATCTTATTTACCAATGATATTCAATCATATAGTTCATAATCATATTATTTTGCATTTTCAATTGTTAATATTTGCTTCACTAAAGCCCGTACGATGTACATATATCATTCGTACGCAATATCCAATTTAGTCGCTCGATCGTACTTTTTCACTTCCGAACTAGTATCGTTCATACAACCACCCTAGTGTGGAATCAGATCCAGTTCCTTGATTGGAAACCGCCATTCTCCTTGCATAGCCATATACTATGATAGAGAATTCCAGAATCAAACAAAAGTTCATATCCAGTGTTCGCCGTTGAGAATGAGTGAAAAATCCTTGTTCGGACCGATGTAAATCATCTCGAAATCATGTACTCGAATCTGGATCAAACCATTATGCGAACAAATAATATACGTACAACTTACGTATTTATTTCAATTGATTTCTTTGCTATCTCAAATTCTTTTATTCACATTCATTTCATTTACATTCAATAATTCACAATCATTATTCGTATTGCTTTATTCACATTCATTATTTACTTAGTATATTCCTTTCAATACTAATCTCACTTAAAAATCATTCCATCTACTTTTAATGTTTAACAACGTTTTACTCCATACTAAATTCATTTATGACTTATTCCATAAATTTTACTCTAGTTTATAAACATTTCATTCAATTCTTGTCATGTTTATTACCACTTCACAACTTAAGTTCTTATCCATTTCTAACCAAATTCAATTTCATTTTCCAATTTCAACGTTTAATTTTATCAACCAACATTCTGAAGCCATATTCAACTCACTAATTAATTTTATTTAGCTTATTTCATAATCCATTTCAAATCTCAATCAATTTCCTTTCAAAAATCACTTCATTTATCTTAACTTAAATCTTCATTTCAAATTTTCTTTACTTAACATTCATAATTAACAATTTTTAACTTTGTTTTTCTTACTAATTCTCAAAATTTATAAGTTATCAAACTTATTTTCCTATATTTTCATTAAATACTCAATGAAAATTTCCACAGTTTAAACATCTTGTTCTTACTTATTTCAAATCATTTCAAAATCACTACACCAGAAACAGCTTTTGACAGCGTTTCAAAAACGCTGTTATATGATACGACAGCGTTATTATAAACGCTGTATAACGACATGCTGTCGTAGATGCAAAAGTTTTAACAGCAAAATAGAAAACGCTGTAAAAATTTGATACCACAGCGTTTATTAAACGTTGTTATATGACACAACAGCGTTAGAACAAACGTTGTATAACGACAAGCTATCGTATAAAGAGAACTTACAACAGCTTAATTTTAAATGCTATGGAAATTATTCTTTTGACAGCGTTTTATTTAGGCTGTTAATATTTTTATTACAGCGTTTAATGCGTGTTGTATTATGTTTTTACAGTTGGGATGATGTTTTACTACAGTTTACAACAGCGTTTAATAAACGCTGTTACTCACTATTTAATGATAATTACAACACGAATTAAACGTTGTTGTTTCTTCATTGACAGCATTAAAATAGATGCTGTCTTCTATTTATATGATTTTTACAGCATTAACATTCCACTATATTTGCATATTCCAGAACTACATTTTGAGTATAATCAAGCAACTAGTATATATAACATGTTCTAATGAATAATAATCTGTTAAATAAACTAGCTAAAACAATATTAATATACAAAAAACATCTATAAATCAAGTTTCAATAATATCCATAAACAAAAATAACACAGTAGACCAATTACATGGGAAAGCCACCCTCAACACTCAAATTTCACAAAGTTCATCAGCAAATCAACCAGACCACCTACAAAGTTCACAACACTCAACCCTTGAATGTACAGCCACCCTCCATCTCTTGCTAAACAATTAACTCCTTCATAGCTACATCACCAGACTAGCTGCGAACACCAACCTACAACCTTACCTTCTTACTGCACTTACATCCACTTCCTGTACATCGGAAATTTATCCCATTCACCTAAACTGCCACTACAGTCCAACACCTCATTCAACCACTTAAAGCATCACAACTTCAATCCATTCCAACACTACCAGTCCCCTACTCCTCCACTTCCATCACATACACCAAACTGTCCAGTTCAACCTGCACATTCATCTTCAACCCCCTTTCACTGATGTCCACCCACTACCTACGAACAATCTTCACCTTCCTTCTGCAGCATCTACAACCAGTCACTGCCTTCCTCGACCACTACCAAGTTCAAGCAACAAAACCTCCATCCGAACACCCTCCTTATCCTTATGACAATTCAGTAATCACACACGCTCTTATTTGGGACAACAGTCGCAGTTGAAAAATTACCTTATGACCAAAACAAAAACACAATAATCCAAATATTACCTTATGACCAAAGGTTTAACACAAAATTCAATATGGACATAACATGTACATAAAAATGCTTCAATTATTAACTAGACTGCACTATTGTGTGTTCGGATATTGCAAAATAGTTGTTAATTTTTCAACTGCGAACAAGAATGCATATAAACATGATGTTGTGAAACTTACATGGAAGTTGAGCCCATTCTAACATTCGCCATTAGTACATAGAACAAGCAGAAGGATGATAAATATTGTACAAATTGACTACACTATCATTAGCACCTTTGGTTTCAGCAGCCAATAAGTGTTCCTTGGCTAAAGCTGGTGCAATTCCAAGCATCAATGCAGCATCACTTGGACTTATTCCTGACCTAAGAGCTTCAGGTTTTTCCACAAGCGATGATATTTTTTCAAAGACCTGTGTTCAATATTAGCTTCCAGTGAATAAAATATAAAACGTTGATGTTATCATATGGAAATTCAAAGGTGATACAGCAAGAAAAGTCATTTCATGGATACCAATTATGGAAATAACGTTATATTACATATGTTTAAAGTTTTACAGTGAAAGGTAAAAAAAATTTACATGCACATGTGTGCATGCACGTATGCTCACATGCATGTATAGTTTGTACACATCTAAAATAGATGCATTCAGTAGAGGATTGGTTGCTACCGGACCATCCTTAACTCACAAACACACTGAAATTGGCCCATCCTTAACTCACAAACACACTGAAATTGGCAAAATATAACAGCCGATCTCAAATTAAGCAAACAATTATATCATTTAGTGAAGCTTCCTACATACAGACAACACTGATGATGGTCGATAAATTCGTGCACAATTCAAAATATATTTTATAACAATTTTTTATTATGAATGGTGCTGATAAAATCCATTCATCCTCGGTGTTACAAATAAGATGTTACAAATAACAAAAGCACCAGATACATTTAAATAGTATACAGTGCTGTAAGAGATCCAAAAATAGTTCGCTGAGTAGGTGATTCAATAAATAAATTAAAAGCTTCTCAAACATTCAAGACAGAATGTTCTATTTTACTAGGAATAAAGATGAGTATAATAAAATAATGAATGGTACCTCTTCATCGCTGTGAGCCTTGTTTTGAATAACCATCACCCCACTGTCAAACTTTCTAAGCATCACAGGACTGCTCTTGTGACGCAGAAAACAAGGAGGAGGAACATATTAGAAACTAAAATGAAAGTAAATTATTTTATACCAAAGTTCTTTCTACATTATTATGTTGCTTAGATGATAGCCCTAAAGCAATAGGCGAAACCTGAAAAAAGTTGAAGGTTCTTTTGAGCATACACATCAATTTTCTCCCAAAGGGCGCAAGCGTGTATAAGATCCTCAGGCGATATCAGTTCTACAAGAAAAGAAAGAAAAATTTTGATTGAAACAAACTAACATGTTTGTAAATAGGGGAAAGTGAGTTTTCACCTTGGACAAAAAAAATAATGGTTCCTGGAAAAAAATTGTTTAATTATATTTCAAGTGAAACTTCCCAATACAAATTCATCTTGTTCACGTTTTCTAAACATAATTTTTTATAGGTAATAACTATTTCTTAAAAATAATCAAAATAATTATTTAAAGAATTTTCACACACCTTGTAATTCACATGATTTTTACCACCTTTAGTATGCCCAAGAGTGTTTTGACACTTTACCCTTACAATTACAGTGGAAGAATAAATCTAATTATACCAGTTCCTCTGGCACGGTTAAAAAGACAGTAGATATCTATCAAAGCTATCATTCCTCCTGCTTTCTCAAGTGGCAATTTGACAAAATCAGCAAGCTATCGTCAAGAGACAAATTGAGAAAAAGTTAGCATTTAGCATGCCAGATATAATATGTTGTGATAATCTAAGAAAACAGGTACTGAATAATAAACCTGTCGTGATAACTGTTGATGATAATGAGCACCAGCTGACTCTTTTGTAACTCGTGATATAATACCGATGCTAAGAAGCAACTCTTGCATGTCTTGCTTAGATCCAACCATGCCATGGTTGTAGTACATTCTTGTAAGCTTCTCCCACAACTTGTTCTAGTGTCATTTTAGGATCCTTCTCTAATCTTCGTAATACCTCAAGGCTAAAACATAATGATCTAATAAAAAAATACTCACCTGAATTTTTTCCACATATTTAATATATCAGATGAAACATTTTTGAATTTTGGGTTAAGATTTTGATACCTGGTAAGCCAAACTACAGCTTTAGAGCAACTTCCCGTCTTTTTCGATGTTCCCTCCTTCTCCTCTTGCTTTATTATTTCTTTTATGCTAAGATATTTGGATGAGTTCGAGATGTAACACCCTTCCAAATTCTGTATGGTAAAAAAATGTAGTATATTCAATTAAAATGAAGGTCTGTGATTGTTCATGTTGTGCATGTCACAAAATATATGAAATTTGAAGGAACTATAAACTCTGTAGCAAACATGGGCTTAAAAAATAAAATAGTTTATTTGTGGTAAGATAAAAATGTCAGAAGAAGTGCAATACTATCCTTTTTATACAAGTTGCATGCACTGACCACTTTCTATAGTGCTAATAATTGATGTATTCCTAAATTATATGCATGAAAATTCCTAATCTCTATTTGGGACTCCATATTTACTATGTTTATGGCACTAATATGTCATGTAAAAATAATCAGAACACAGGTGCCAACATCGCTCATATAGAACATTTAGTAAGAAGGGTAGGCTATCTGGTTTCAGGAGCAAAATTTTGGTAAGAAGTATAACCTAAGTAAAGTACATACCTGGGGTTTCAAGTGAAATTTATAGGCTTATATGCCTGGAGATCGTAACCATGCTTCTTCTTTGTTTGCTTCCTTCATCTTTTATAAAGCTTTTCAGTTCTCTGCATCTCTTATGTTCTGAAGTTTAGAATTCATTTGGGTACCTGTAAAGGAGATAAAGATGTTAAAATGAAAGCAATATTTACTTCAATGAGAAACTGCTTCCTATAGTTTCATCCTACTAAAATCTAAAACATAAATTAGAAAACAAATGTTAAGTACGTAAAAGAATCATTTCTCTCTTCTATGAAAAAATAAGCTTATTTCACTAATTGAACTTGAAGTATCCATTGAACTAATATATTCAAACTACTTAAAATTGTTTCGTTACTAAAATACACATGAAATAGCTTATGATAAAATAAGGTGCTCATTCAATTCATAGTTGAAAATGAATTCAAGTTTAAGAAAATATGCTGCTAAGTTTCAATCAGATTCAAATGCACCTTATGAAACTAAATAAATTTTAAAACAATATTAGACTTCAAATTCATTGTAGGTATAATATATTTGAATTAACAAATGAATAGTTTGGAGTATTGAAAAGATGAAAAGGCACCTAATATAGCTGGTAATTAATATTGAATTTAATTTAAGTTAGACAAAACTCTTAAGATTACGTTTGAAATTTTAACCCATAAAAAACTTTTTGGTTTTTCTTTCAAATACTTAACTTAGATAACATTATCCTAATATTTATAAATGTAATATTTTTCAAAAGACAATCTTTAGCCACTGAAATTTGGAGTACGATTGTGGACTCACATTATATGCCTCTTTGAATCAGGAGGCCAAAATTATATAATTGTGGTTTAAACACATAAGCAACAAATTTTTATATCGCTATGACTCAATTTCTTTGTCACATAACAAATTTTAATGTCGATATAACATTAGTACAGCATTATTAATAGTTTGAGCAAAAGATGTTAATTTTGGTGATTCAAACTACCACTTTGGCAAGTTCCATGTGCTGATATTCCTTACTTACTCGTCTTGGAGTGTAACTAATGCAGGTGACAAAATATGACCAATATCTGTAACAGATGTAAAAAATTTAAGTATAATATCGATTCCATATAGTAAGATTATGCTCATACAATATATTACTATTACAAAATGTAAAATAATAAACTTTCCTAGTTCAGTAACACTTCAATCACAGTATGTATAACGAAGTAATGTACATGTTACTAGATCTTAAATAATTATCAAAAATATTTTAAAGTTTTTCCAAAGCTGATATATATACCTCCAGGACTTGTAAATTAGGGTCCAGAGAATCCCCATGATTGTGCAGATTACGGACAACAGCATTAAATGTAAGTGCTCTTTTGCCTTGGAATCTTCTAACTTCCTTGAAACCATTGAAAGAAAATATAATTAAAAAACAATTGGCAGATGATGTTTGATGATTGCAGAGATACAAACATAATTATGGTATTTACTTCATTTAGGAACCTTGTAAAGACAAAAAAAATCTTACCATTGTATGTATCGTCTAGAAATCCTTTTCCAGTTAATGAAGCAATCAATCCATATGTATGTTGTTACAGAGCCTACACAAAGTTCATCTGGACTTGTTCAGCAATACACAAAGGGTGAGCAGATTGGAAATTAAGGAGCACTCACTCAATTATGGTAAAGTCTTTAAAATTTGTCAACAACAACCAAATCATAGTTCAGGCTTAACCTTGACATGCCATATTATATATATATATATATATATGTGTGTGTGTGTGTGTGTGTGTGTAATAAGCTGATTAGGATAAAGAAATTCATTAGACTATACATTACTGCTAGTGTTTCGATTTCTATACTTTTTTCCAAAATAATAATTGTATACTAATAAAATTATAAGTCACTAGTGAAATGAAGCCAATAAGTACTGAAGAATTAAATCTAAAAATATGTGTTGCGGGGTTAAAAATATTTCTAAGATGTAGATTAAAGTTTTTAAACTTAAAACTTTGAATAATTATTGTATACTAATAAAATTATAAGTCATTTGTGCATGTCTGCTAATCATTCTTTCCCATTTATAATTTCAATGCAAGAATTTTAAGAACCAAGAATCAGAAGAAAGCAGCAAAAAAATAGTGGAACCAGAATGCATGGAGTACTTATCAGCTATTGCTGTAGGCAACCAAGCAAAGATAATGGTGAACATTACATTCGAAAAAGGATTGTCTCCTTCAACTTTAGCATTAGCAATCGCTGTAACATACACCAAAGGCCATTTGATTTGCATGTGCGGTGACCAAACTACTGCTACGCAAATGAGATTTCAACTTGAAGGTTCGGGCTTGGAGATGTGGCAGACTTCATAGTTGGAGAGCTTTTTGAAGTGACTAAAGAATTCAAGAATGTGGATTTTGCAGTAGTCGATAATAGGATTGATGATTGTGAACAAGTGATGTTTGATATGGATATGAATCCTAATGGTTCCATGGTTGTGTTAAGAAATTTCTTTCATCAGAAGGATAAGAAGAAGAAAGCATCGAATTCTTACATTAAATTAAAGAAGGGAATGAGTACTGCGGAGGATGGAATCTTCGGATCTGGTGTGTTGCCTATTGGTAATGGCATGGAGGTTACTAATTGGTAAGGGCTGCACAAAGCAGACCAAGAAATCTTCTAAAAGGACCTTCCTTGTTATGAGAAATGAGTTTACTAATTGGTAAGGGCTGCACAAAGCAGACCAAGAATTACAGTGATGATTGCTTTCACTGGACGTTTCATAGAATAATTAACCTTTTTTAAAATAAAATAAGAATCATACAAATAATATCACAGAGAAATTTGAATCTGTAGTAGAGTTTCATAGAATAAATGGATTTCCTTTGATGATATAAATTATAAAAGGGGAAAGACAACGAATAATAACTTACATGAAATATTGTCTCTAAGTGATCCATTCGACACGAATTCAAAAACAAGAAATAATCTACTGACAGTTGAATCATGAAGATGGTATTCGAAGCAGTGACCAAGAGCACTAACTAAATGGCGATATCTAAGCTTTGAGTTCAATTTGTCGATTGAAGTTCTGTGAATTGTGGCTCCTTTTCAGTTTTAAGCATCTTATTACTACCAGGGAACCATCTTTTAACTTTCCTCTATACATCTGATATTAAAAGGAATTCAGATAAAATGGCGGGGGGTAATTTTTTTTAGTTGACAAAGTAACAAGTATCGATTATATACACATATACTGATGAAGTGGAACCTCACGCCCTCTTCCAATGACACGTTATACTAAGTAGCATTTTGCAACTTAGTTTGCAAACTGAGTTGCAAAATGCAACTCAGTTTTTCAAAACTGGAGTTGCAATTTTCAACTTAACATTATGAAGCACATTCAGTGAGCAAGGAAAAAAATATCATGTAAAATACCAAGAAGACAAGCATAATATTCCGAATCTAGCAAAAAAATAAGAAGGTAAAAGAAAATTATTACCAGTTGAGGAAAGGGTCTGTGTAGTAGTACAAGGAATGCCTGCCAGCCAAATAGTGATAAATTCAGTATCAAAAAAATAAGAAGGTAAAATAAAATTATTACCAGTTGATAGAAGGGCCAAGAATTCTAAGTTTATGACTAATAAATGGAGTGATTTTCTCTATACGATATAATGAGACTTTCCAATTTTGGTAAAGAAAAAATCTTGTGCCAATTATATGATCACCCACAGTTATAAAATGTGTTAAGCTCCAATCATCATTTAATAATTCAAATCACCTTATCAATAAGAGACTTGTAATGGAAATAATACAAAACATGGATAGAAATCAAGAATGCAACTTAATAAAAGGAAACCAACAGTATATTGAAAATAGAAATAATAGAAAGGTGATCCGCTAATCCTACTCAAATACTAATATAGCTTTCCAATTGGCTACATATATATAGCCGATCTTCTATTGTGAAGCAACGGTTTTAGAAATTTTAACCTCAAAAGGTATACCATTCCTTTCTACACCTTATTAATGCCATTATTGAGGTTTATCTTTTCCAAGCATCTATGCTGAACTTATGCTGAACCTTACCTACAATGAGTATGCTAAACTTATGTTGAACCCTACATATGGTGAGTTCACCTATGTTGAACCTTACTTATAATGAGTTTGGTACAAAGGAAACAAGGACAATCAAACTAAACTACTCAGTACCTTTTAGTATGTTTAAAATAGTTTTATGTAGTGTTACTCTTATGTCATACCTGCCATGCTTAATAAAATGTTATATTGATTAGAAACTGCAACAATGATAATTACAAAGAAATAATTTTAGCATGTGTGTTATATAATCTAGCAAACAATGAAACTTCTTCCCAACATGTTATAGCATACTGAAAAAAGGCGTAAAAAAATAGCAAGAACCACATCTACAAGTCCATGGCCAATATTTGAATAAATGCCAGTATATTCCTGCTTAATACACATTGTATTTCCAAGAATTTTCCTTTTGTAATTACATTACTATTTCCACTATCATTAGCATTACATGAAGCTGACCTACAAGATTTATAATGTTGATGAAAGTGAAACATCAGTAAAAGTTAGAAAAATATCAAGTTTCTTAACCACTAACAACTTAAACCATTTTCATAGTTTACCGCCCAACTCAATACTTAAATAAATTGATTCAACACATGAAATTTGTTAGATAGAATTAATACATCTTTGTATTTTACCTGATCAAACTTCAGCTATTTGGCTACAGAAGACTAAAAACATACACACAACAAACAAGAACTCTAATGTTTGTCTCATATTACGCACACTGATCTCAAAGCTCTTAAGCACTGTTTTTCTTATTCCTCCTCTTTACTGACTATTGACATTAAAACACCCAAATTCAACACTTCTCGCTTATGCACACTTTATTGGCTGTTGACATTGGAAGGCTTAAATTTAACATTTCCTATAAACACATCACTGCTAATTTGAGTTTCCATCCCAACGAATCAAGCCAATCAAATAGCACATAATATATTTTGATAATATATTTCTTTTGCTTCTACACCACCACCTAAGTAGACTAAATTATTACTCACCATACAGCCACATTAACTAATTAAATCTCTAGTACGATGGATTTATAAGTACAGCTTACTTGACCGAGTCTATGTATTGAGCTAGTTGAATCTGATGCCTCAACATAACAGTACTTGGAGAAATGTAGTGTGAAAAAATAAATAAAAACAAACAGCTACATCTAGATATTATTGAGATTCGATGAAAATAGCATCTGAAAAAAAAATCGAAACCCAACCTTAACAAGTTCTAGTTGCCTCCAAGTCGTGCAATTTGGCCGTGGAAAGAAAACTACCATGCAATTGACTGAATAGTGGGTACCATTTAACTCACAAAAATTAGGGATTTTGCTGATAACCAGTTACCTGCAACTAGAGAATAACAACGGTCTGCTTCTGCCTCCTCTCTCTTGTACGATGGCTAAAACCATAATTTGGGTAATTGAATCTGAAGGTGGAGATTATTGAAGGAAATAAAAGGACCAATTCTCACGACTTTGTAATCTGAGAGGAATATTGAAAGGGGATAAAACTGAACTAGTGAAAAGGTTGTGTGAATAAAGAAGTAAAAAAAGAAATTAAGTGAAATGCAAGGCGACCGACGTGAAAGCAAAATCCCGCCTAATATTTCCTTAGATAAACAGCGTTTTCATTTTTATTTTTACGCTTAATACAATAAATAACAGCAAGTTGGTTTAAAACGCTGTTATCTTTTGCCGTAGAAACCACTTTATCTTGTAGTGAATATTATAATAGATTTCTTTGTAATTCAAAACATAATTTTGAATTTTAAAATCAAAACTAGTTTTACCAAAACAAAACTCCAATAGTAGCAATTCCTCTCTTGGAAACCCGAAAATGAATGTCGATGTTACTGCAGTCATCACCGAAATTATTTTCCAGCAACCGAAGTGAGTTTAGTTCTTTCTATCTCTTTAAAATTCCCTTCAAATATATTCCCATTCAAAAATATTTTCAAAATAATACCATTATCATTTTTCAAAACTTTGAAAAATTATTTACAAAAGCAACGGGAATTAAATTCTCAAATTCCCAACTTTTAAATCCTTTCTAATTTATAAACAGCTTTTATAAATCATATTTACATAATATACTTCTAAAATTTCATTTCCTTTCAATTTATAAATCACATTTATAAACCATATATTTATATAATATTACTTTGGTTATATAAAATCATTCCTTAATTGTTAATCTTAGTTTGCATTATAATAATGACAACTTTTATTAAAGCACAACAACAACAACAAATGATAATAATCAAATATTATCATTCTCTAACAACCAAACATGCCATATATGCAATAATAATTTCTGAAAAATTATTCCTTTACATATGAAACTAATCAGGGTAAAATTATTTCATTTACCCATTTTCAAAACAATACCATATCAAACTGCTCTATTCAAGTGTTTAGAGATCCCTATCAATAACGTTAATTACTCGTATTGACCAGAATCCATAAGCCACTCAACAAATCAACCAACATAATATTAAACATTTTTATATCACTAACAAATACGCGCTCATATATATATATATATATATATATATATATATACATACACTCAAACTCATTCTAGGGTGTTATTGACCCTATCTCTAATACCCCACCAAAGCCAAGGTTCTCGCTTAACCTTCAGCTCCGATACCAAATGTAACGACCGGGGTTTTTCGACCCTCGAAAATCGACACTAATACATCCACAGTATTACATGCCGAGAAATCGAATGCCATAAAACCCGATTGTTAGGGAAAAAAGGAAGAAGATAAGAAGAAAACTAAACAATACAGAATCTCGCAGTGGAATGAATAATCTACAATATACAACAGATCTTTACACAAAAGTCAAACTGTAACATATGTATACATAGACATCAATTAGAGTATACTATCATATTTCAGCCTGGACAGTTATAAGAGACTGTCCTTACAATTGTTGATAGATACAATAATAGACACAACGGAAAAATAACCATCTACGTGAATACATCTCTGGGCCTCCAACTCATCTCCTGAAGCTCCAAAGCATCCCAAACTAATCTAATATGCTCGGTCTGACCTGAGAATTATAATAAAATAACACCCGAGTCAGTCTGGAAAACCAGCATGATAAAACACACCCAATTGGATTTTAAAGTTATAGAAAACCTTTGAAAAATCAAGAGTATCTCGTAAGACCACACTGCACATAAACACGGACGGGTTTTTACCTTACGATAACCAAAACATTTCATATGAAATTCTCTGATATTATAATAGTGTCTAAGATACAAATACTAATTAATCTTAGACGAAATTTTTAAATTAATTAAATTCCAGCATAATAGGTATACAACTAAAACCGTAAAGGCTCATATTGGAAAATGTATTCCATACAATGACTGGACTACCGGGGTTCCGCCCGTCATAGTGCATCTCTAGATAAAATAACACCGAGCTCGAACCTATCAACCCCTGCCAACACAAGACCGGCATGTCCCTTACTGGATAGTACCGAATATGATCACCCCTTCGTTAATGGGCCCCCAAGCATATAAATGAGAGATAATAGCGACTCTAGATAAGGATGATCATACCCTACTTGGGGAGCGACCCACTTAGCCCTGCTACATCTCCTTTGTTTTAGTCATTTCCGGTTGATGAGGCTTGAGGCTACGTTTTACCTTTATATATAGCACTTCCCACTTGGAATGCTAATACTGCCCTCCAGACAACAATGCAATACTAGCATTCATCCATACAAGTTCATTCTGGGATTGAACGAAACACTTAAGAGCTCCACCTCCAAATTCCATCATCTTCAAGATGTTTTCACTTCAAAACGCTTAAGTTGGATCGAAGTGGTTTCGGATAACATATCTGATCCCAGTCTCTTCAAAACAACATTCGATAATTCCTGGTAAACTCAACCCTGGTTCTTTAGGAAATAAACTGTCAAAGATAAACACCTCCTAACCGTTAGTGGATGGATTTCCTTATCATTGTCCTAGGAGAACGAAACGAGATTTATACGCACAGTACATCGTCATCGGAGATGACTGTGATAACTCGTGTGTTTCTTTTAGACATTTTCAAAGTTACGTTTGGGTCCATTTTCGACAGTCGGTTATTTAACTATCGAATAACAAATATTCAATCAGGGATTTATTTCATAGGGAAAACCAACATTGGTTAAACATGTAAGCAATCACTAGCCTCCTTTTATAAATCTTTTATAAATAAAAACCACTTTGTAAATTACTTGTATAGGAATAATTTTATAAAGATATATCCGCCAATCCCTATATTTTCAATACTTAGAAATTATCCATATACTTATCTCAACAATATAAGTATATTTACAAAACTGAGAAAGATTTTCATTTATTTCGATCCAAAAATCATTCGTGAGCTCCTTATAATTCTCTAAAACCATTTATAAGCCATTTTATAAAACTCCTGAAACCATTTATAAGACTTCTTTTATAAATTTCAATCATTCGAATTCTTTTGTACATTTTTAAAACTCATTTATAATTCCTTTATAAATCCATAAAATCATTCATAAAACTCCATTTATAAATCTATAACTCTGTTTCTTAAAACTCATTTATAAATATCTAACCATTTATAAAACTCTTTTCCCTTGTAAATAACCTTCCCTTAAGTCCTCAAACTATTATATAAACTCCTTTACAAAATCCAAGTCTTTCAACTCTAGTCATGGGTCTCGGAAAATATTTATAAATAATTGAAAATCTTTTTACTTCAATAAAACCATTATATAATAATAATGATAAACAATAAACATTATAAAGAAATGAAAATTATTAATTGTAAAACATCTTAAATAATAATTAATAATTTCAAAATATTGTTTAAGAAACAATAATAATTAATCTTTACCATTTTTTAAATAATAATGATTTATTTTCAAAACATTATTAATAATCCTTAATATTAATTTCAAACCATAATTATTCTTGAAATAATTAACCTTTTCATATTTTGATAACTCTTTAAAACCGTATTACTATAACAAATAACTTTAAAATAGTACTAATATAATTAAATAACCTTAAAATAATATTGCTATAATTAATTAACTTTAAACCAATATTAATATAATTAAATAACCTTAAAATAATATTACTATAATTAATTAACTTTAAAACAATATTAATATAATTAAATAACCTTAAAATAATATTACTATAATTAAACAACTTTAAACAATAGTAATATAATTAAATAGATAATCCTTAAAACAAAATATTTTCGAAACCCAATTTCGGATTTAAAAATCATTTCTTGCCTCAAAAATCAATTCCAACTTAAACGGCAATTTATAGTATTTTTAAAATACTAATTTGAGGCCAATAGCCACCCAACCCTAAACCAATATCGATATTGATTTTCTATCACTACTGAGTTTTATTTTCAAACATATAACGATGTTATAACCATAGTGTCCACAATCATGTTCATTACTCAATAATCCATATAAAATAATATTATTGAGACAATTCAATAATAGCAAGGAATCCCGTTGGATCCCTCTAACCTGTTTCCCCCTACATCACAAATGTTATATAATCATAAAATATAAATCAAATGCTTTGAGGCAAGATTCGTACACAAAGGGTCATCCGCTCTTACATGGGAACGCAATAGGGTCTCATCCGCTCCAATAGGTGGGAATATATCCAAACCCAAAATTTAAAACAATATATCATCCAAACATCCAGTCAATAATTTTTATCAACTTCAAATATTACTGGTTACCCAAAAAGGTGAGCTTAACTTACAGAAATTTTCTGTTGTTGTCGAGGTGTTTCGGTTTGAAACTAAAACCGAACGACGTTCGATTTTGGCCTAAATTTCTACTATCTCCAAATTCATTCGAACCAATTCTATTGCGAAGCTTTCGTTGTTACGAGCGCAATGCAAAATGTTTCGTCTCGATCGGACCTCGTATGAAAGTTATACAATTTTTAAGTTATCGATTTTTAAACTAATAATTAAAATATTAAATTACAATATTAACCTTAATTAAACAAATATACATCTCCTTCCTCAACTATGCTCGTTCCCAGAGAAACCCGAATGCGACTTTGATCGCTCCTCCACGTCGTCGCACCCTGTCTAGAACCATCGCCTACCACTGAACGCGCGCCTCCCTCTAGCGAACTCCACGACCCAAGTCTGCCTCCCTCTTGTGCCTCCAATGACGAGCATGAACCAAAAACGTCGATCGACGTTTCTCCCCTTCTTACCGTCGTTAGTGGCCACGAGGGCCCATCGCATCCCTCTAGTAGCACCACACTAACGCCGCCGAATGTAACGACCCGGACTTTTCGAACCTGAAAATTCCAGATAGTTAGAAGAAAAAGAAAAGAGATAGAAGAAAGAAACCGAACAAGACACAGATTCTCACATTCGCAGCGGATCAAAAATACAATATCAAATAATAATATCAGTTATACAAAGAAAACTGTATTTGTTAATTACATTTTTATACATCAGAGTTACAACATTCACAAGTATACTAGACAGTTAGAATTAACATGTCTCTAACAACTATAATATATCACAGCGGAATATACTCCATACGTTCCTGCCATCCAGCTCGCCTCATGAGCTCCAGAACGTCCTTACCTGAAATCTGTATACTCGGTCAGACCGAGTATTACAGATTTTCAGGTAAGGACGTTCTGGAGCTCAGGAGGCGAACTGGATGGCAGGAACGTATGGAGTGTATCCCGCTGTGATATATTGTTGTATATTTGGACAAGTTGATTTTATATGTCCAGTGATTGTGTATATGTTGTAACTCTGATGTATTAAAGTGTAATTTAACTGATATAGTTTCTTTGTATAAATGGTATTATGTGATATTATATTTTGATCCGCTGCGAATGTGAGATTTTGTGACTTGTTTTCTGTTTCTTCTTCTTCTATCTCTTTCTTCTTTTCCTAACTATCCGGAATTTTCGGGATCGAAAATTCTTGGTCGTTACAACCGTCCTTTCTATGCTATTGCGGCCCTCCACCTTGCTGCCTCCGCTTCTGCCGAGCTCAAAAGCTCGTTTCCGTTCATCCGAGCTTCGCCGCTGCTATGGGCCGCCACGCCTCATCTCCACCGTCCAAAAGCTTCACCTCGTGGCCATGGTCATTTCATTAGTTAGGGCCTCGGCCTATCACTTCCTCTAGTGGCGCGGGCGAACCTTGGCCATTAGATGAGGCGTCTGTTTTTAAAATGAAGATTAACGTTATTTTTTTTCTTTTGATATTCTCTGGTTTGAAAACTTTTGAAAGGGGAAAAACCGAGAATATGTATTGGAGATGGGTATGGCAGAGGATATATGGAGTATGGGCTGAATAGTAGTGGGCATGGGCAAGAATAGATAGGGTGATGGCCTATTATATCGTATATATATCTTTTTATATTCGAAAATATCAAGTTACAAAACATCCGAAAATCCCGAACTCCAATCGAGGCGTGTCGCCTAGCGTTCTATATGTTATACCCCTATTTCGAACATAATGGAACTTGTCCTGAGGCCTAATTCGATCATATGCAAAAGATAGCTTTTTGAACCCAATTATTATATTAAATTTTCGATATTAATTTCTACACGTTGTGATCTTGCACGACCAAATGATTCATCGGATCGTCATGAAATTTGACGGTGTATTATAATTCATTATTATGGATCCAATGTAACTGATCACTTTTAAATTTACATTAATAGCTTTACTATCTTCATTCTTGTCTAAATAGAATTTTAATAAGCTTTGAAATCTTTTTTTTTTTCAACTTAAAACCCAAGATTCAATTATTCAAACAATTCCAATTATTAAATTTAATAATTTAAATTATCCAATAAATCGCTATATTTGAAATTCAAGTTATTTAACCTATAAAATTAACTTTTCAATATCTAAAATCAATTAAATATTCCAATTTCGAATGACTAAAATTTTGGGTCGTTACATTTCATTTCTCATTTCACCCATTTAATTATCTTCCCTGCACTGACTGCGTCTTCTTTTTCTTTAGTTGATCGCCCTAAGTTTACCAGCATTGAGCGGGAACTATATGTTATGTGCTGATAAATGTACTTTGGCTTGCTGATGATATCTACAAGGTTTAGATATTTCTACAAAACCTTTATTATGCAAGCATAACTTTCTAGATCAATAGTATCACTTTTCACTTTCCATTTTCATTTATGTTTTCGATACTCCGACGTTAGATGGTATATTTTCAGAAATATATATTTATATATATATACATATATATAATTAATACTACCACCTCGTTAAAAACCTGAACAATACCAGTGTAGTATTGTTCAGGAAAAAAAAGTGTGATTTCTTTATTGCTATACAAAGAGTATACATCATTACATAGCAATAGCATATACAACATAATAGCAAATAAAATAAAAAAAGAAGTACAATGATCACTGCTACTATCTCAGAAGAGGAAACCAATTTTCCTTATATCCGCTACCAAAATCTCTAAACACGTTCATATATAAACCATAGATCAAAAATTCATCCCCATATAGTAAATACATCCAAGAATGATGCACCGACTAGCGGTATTTTATAATTGAAAATTCTCATCATTCTTAGACGGATCAGAGTTTAACATGCAGAAAACATTATGAATCAACCTCCATCTTTCAATTAGATTCCCCGCCTGCTTAAGACCTTATTGTTAAAAGCATTACTCTCTATTCTTCTATATAAAGCCACCACTTGATAATTTACATCAATAGTTATTCTCCTATTAATCTCTAATTTATCATGATTCGCATTGTCAAAGATGCAAGAGTTCCTTACTTGCCATATATAATAAATAGAAGTTATAGTACTGCATCTACCTAAATCTTGAATCTAATTGTTAAGGTTAAAAGTAATACTAATTTCTTTCATTTCATCCATCATGTTTAGAGAGCTATAGAGAGGAAGTTTGAGTTTAAGATGTACAGAAACCCAGATGAAAGCACTAAAATTACATTTAAAAAAGAGAGGATTTATGATTTCATTATCTATCTCACAAAGGACACATTTAGGATGGATAGAATTGTCCCTTAATAATAATTTGTCCTTGGTGTTGAGTCGGCCCATAAAAGCTTGATAGGCGCATAAAACCATTTTTCGACTATTAGTATTATGTCACACAACATCTGCCCTGGGTTGGATATCATAATGAGTTCTTTTTTCAGGCATCTTTGAATGAAAAATCACCATTGCCCCATTCCCAATAATTATCTTTGCTATTAGTACATATATTGATTTGTTTAATTGTTGCTTCAAGTTCTCTTGTCTCTGAAAAGATTTATGGGTCTATTTGATCTTTTTGTATAATACTGCTCACTTTATTCTCTGCTATCCCACTAGTTTCAACTCTATCTCATCCTAGTAGAGAAGGATGGGGTAGCAATGCATTCTTTGATAAAATTAATCATCTTGAAGGGAAAGCCCATCATTTTAAACATATGACAAATGAATAATATGTTAATCCAATCATATGCTTTTTGTAGATAAATTTTCATGCAAAACTTATCAGCGCCCTTCCCTTGAAGCTTCTGAGAAGTTCATGTGCCAACTGAATATTTTCAGCAATGTATCTCACATGAATGAATGTTGATTGGTTTTCTAAAATTAGGAAATGAAATAGACACTTAATTCAATTACTGATTATTTTGGAAATAATTGTAGTACATATTATAAAAAGCCATAGGACGATAATCAGAATTAGAAATAGACTTATCTTTTTTCGAAACAAATGTAATGGATGTATGTTTTGTTCCTTTACCCAGTTTGCAAGTCTCAAAATTTTTTAGCCTCGTAAAGAATATGTTTAATTTCTTTCAAATGTAATTTGAAGAATTTTGTCGTAAAACCATTAGGACCTGGACTCTTATCATCAGATGTAGAGAAAATTGCATCTCTTATTCTTCTAAAGATACAACTTTAGAAAGGAATTTTCTGCCTTTTCATTAATCTTTCGTCTGCACTATATCATAGGAAAACGACAGTTTTGCTTTCTTTCATCATTAAAAAGGTTAGAATAAAATTTAATGGTCTCCCTTTAAATTAAGCATTGTAGATCAGTTCCCTTAGCCATCAAGGAGCGCTAGTAAATTGTATCTATGTCTTCACATGGGCATTTTAGCATGAAAGAATCTTGTATTAGTATCCCCTTCTTGTAACTAAGATATTTGGATTTTTGTTTGGTATTATCATAAAAAAGTTTCATTTGAAATTTTAGCTCATTGTTAGCTTCAACAAGATTGTCAAATAAATTTAGATTAAATGAGTCATCATCTGCCTCCTTTAAAGCCTGTTGGAGCTTCAATTCACTATCAATTTGATAATGATTCTCTTTCTCTCTAGTTCTATTCCACCTTTTGAAGTTCCTTCTTAGTTTGTCTCAGTTTTTGAATCAGGTTACGTGGAGAGGATCCCTAAGTTTGGGAATTAAATCAAGCCTTGAAACGCGCAAGGTAATTATTCAGTAGATGCCAAGTATTACAATATCTAAAAGGAGAGCCCTTTACCATTTTATCAAGGGGTTGGAATTTGACCAAAATAGAGTTATGATCACTGGAATAATCTGGAAGAGCAATTGAAATTAGTTGTAAAATGTTTTAGAAACAAATCATTAGTTAAATCTCATACACACACATATACATATACATGTGTGTGCGCGCGTAAGAGATTTGTTAGCATATGAGTTCAAATCTGTTTAACTACGTTGTTATTTGAATTGTGCAGGCACCATGTCTTCCAAACTAGTTCCAACCTTCAAGCCAAAGTTTCATGTTGATAAAGAATTATTGAAGAGGAAAGGGGAAGAGCTTATCGCTTCGGACGGTGAGAGCAAACAACCGTGAGGTAAGCTCGATGATGACAAAATAGGTGTTGACGGTGGTGATCTCACGGCATTAGCGAGGCAAAGATAAAATCGATGACCTATCTTCACATCGGAGCTTAAGGTTGATGACGAAGATCGAATGACATTAGTGCAAGAACACTCGACAACGAGAGGTTATTGTGTTTTAGATTATGGTAATGGCATTGAGATAGCGGTGGCATGAAGGTCTTGATTTGCTAGGAAATGGATTTGCAAAGACAAAATACTAGGCAACAATGCAAATGAAGATGGAAGCCTAAAAATTTCTAATTGTTAGTTTTATACTACACTTGAAAAAATAGTCGGTACCGACCAAAAGAGGCCCGTACTGAGAGATTTTGTCCTTCCAATTTAAAAAAAAAGAGAAACAAGAAAATGGAGAGAAGAGAAATCTATTTGATCAAAATGAAGTAGTTTTCAGAAAAATATCGGCAGTGATTGAAGACTTCAGATTGAAGACTTCAACTTTTAAATTTGTAGAAAGGATATGACTTGATAACTATGTGAAAAGACGTGTCGATATTCTTGGAATAGATGTGACACTTCAAGACAACAGTTTAGAGAATGAAAGCATCTTTGCAGATGAAATCATATTGCTTGTCTCAATCCAAATCATGTTTTGTTGCTACAAAAGCTTACTTTTAGGGACAAGTGTTATCCGGCATTTGAACCAAATGACATCTCGATGAACTTCGACTACAATATAATAAAGAAATGATCAAGAAGCTTAGGAGATGTTGAAGCATAAGAAGTTTAGCAGAGTTTTACAAAAGACAAAACAAGTCGGCACCGACTAGCCCAAACATGTCGGTACCGAGAGATTTGAAATGTGAGGGACCCCCTTTGAGCTGTTGGTGATGCTATTTGATATTTCGAAGAAAAAAGGAAAGCCTGGAAGAACAAAACTAGTCGGTACTGACTTTTTTGATGGTTAACAAAAGAACCAAAGCTTAAAGACTTAAGCAAATATGAAGAAAATTCATGTACTGACTTTTTTGATGGTTAACAAAAGCTCTAATCTGACTTGTTACCCGTCCTAATGCATGTTTGCGACTTTGGGGGAGGAATTCAACTATAAATACACCTCCTTTAGCAATGGAAAGAGACTTTTGATTCTATTTCTTAATTTTGCAACTAAAGTTCTTTCATTTTCGTTTCCAATCCTTTCTAGATATCAAATTATACTTTTTTGGCTAAAATTGTAAGAATAAATCGAAATAAAGCTGATAATGGATGTAAATAATTGAATTGATGTCAAACCATTTTAAAAAATTTGTCCCTCCTCAATTTCAATTTAATTTTCCTTTGAATTATCTCGATTTTGGTTGAATTGAGGTGTTGTACTACTTTTAGCTTAATAGTGGTTAAACCCTACTAAAGCTTCTTAGTGCCCTTTAAGCCCTTCGCTTTTTCAACTTAGCACTGAATTTGCTAAACCGCCACTGAATCCACTAAATTAAACATATTTTGCACATGCTTTAACAGTTTTAGTATAAAACCAAATAAGTTATCAAGTCCTCTTTCGAACCCAAGTAACGAAGCCTATGTATAGACCTAAAGCTTATTGGCCAAATGTCTAATATAAGCTAGGGCATCGTTTCTAGTCTGAGAGTTTAAACGGCAAGGTCTAGGACATTCTTAGGTTTATAAGGATGCGATGCTTATTTTTCTCCATTCATGATGTGAGACTAGGACATTGTTTGTACTTGAAATTTTTCATTATTTTGTACTTTTAAGTTGGTTAAAATTATGTGTTTATATGATAATGTATACTTGTACCTTTTTTTTAGTAGTTTTTAATGTTTGTATGATTCTAACATAAATATAAATGTGTTTTCGGTTTACTTCAGTTGTTCATTTTAGGTCAATGTTTTTATAATGCATCAAAAATCTACTAACATTTATATTGTTCAAAACTCTGTTTGTTTCTAAAAAAGTGGTTTAACAAGAAAGTTTAGTAATCTAAGTAAACTACAAATTCACCAAACGATGAGTGTACAACAGTCCACATTTGATTTCATATTTAGCATTTTGGTCAAATGTTATAGGACTGTAAATTTTGTACGATTGTCCGACTCAGTCCAAATCTACAAGACGTCCGACTCGGTCCAAGTCTGTAAAACGTTCGGTCTGTGTCCGTACAATACTAATTTAGAACACGAATTAGGATAAGAAAAAATATACGAAAATATGTTCGTCCGAAAATGCACGATGTTTTTTATTGTCCGAACATTGTCCGTCCAATGTCCGGTTTGTACGAACAATGTCCGGTCTGACAAACCTTCGTTTGGTCCGGTCTGACCCGTTTTGACCTCTAGCTATAGTTGTAACTTATCTGAATTATGGAATGGATGCGGTTTGGTTTGTATATAAATTATACCCAATTGGAATTTATAAATTTTATTCAATAATAAAAGTTCCAATTTCCTTTAATAATAACAATAATAAAATAATTCATATTCTTGTTATGATTGTGCCTTTCAAATAGTTGATTGCATGGATTAACATTTAATTAATCATGCTGTCTTTGGCCTGCAATTTCATATCAAATTATTCCCAACGGAATCTCTAAAACTACAACCGCTACTTGGTAGTGCAAGAATACAAATCTCAGTTCATTATTTAAACTGTCCTATGTAACTGAATGCATGCATATTGTTCTACAATTGAGTATCAAATTCATTTACTTGCATTTTACACAACACCCAATAAGTAATTAAAAGAGGGGACGATTGATTAAATGGTAACAGGAAGTGTAATAAAAGAATTTAAATCAAGAGTATTAGCGTCTCGAATGTGGAAAGCAACAGTGGTCGACATTAACAATCTCATGCTAAAGATTGCGCCTCATTTTATCTCCAGCATGGAAATTATAGAAGGTAACGGTGGAGCAGGAAGCATTGTATTAACTACGTTTGCTGAAGGTTAGTTGTCTATTTGCACATACATGTACATGTGTATCTTCCACATATATCTCATACTAGCACATATATGCATTGTATTTTCAGCTATTAAGGGTATAAAAGTGGTAAAGACTCAGATAGTTGAAATGGATGAAGACAATCTTTCGTATAAGTACACAATTATTGAAGGGAAGCTTGATGTATTCAAGACAGTTTGTTATGGATATAAATATGAGGTGGAGGAAGATGGAGGTTGTTTATGCAAAATTAGCACGGAGTATAGTACTGTGGGAGATACTGAACCAACAGAGGAGGAGAAGGGCGTTGGAAGTGAAGCTGCTCTTAACACGCTTAAAGGAATTGAAGCATATATGCTGGGAGCTCCTAATGCTTATAATTAATCTTATTTTAGAAATAAAATGAGGAACTTAATTAAAATGGAATCATAATAGTATATGAATATGCCATTTTGACATTGTATCCATATTTATGTGATAAAAGCAATATGTGAACGGGTTTGTAAATATTATAATGTTTTCTATTTCAAAATTTTTACTAAGCTTTAAACAAAAATTATCGTGGATGTTTACGGACAAGGTTAAGACTGTGGATGAGTTACTAAAACTCAAATATATTCATATTCATATTCGAAAATCCAAAGAAAAAAAAGATGACATTTAGAAAATAGATGCGAATATGGATAATATTGTCCACATCGGAAAAATATCCATTAGATATCTTTGAAAACAAAGAACAGAAAACATGCTTAGGAGTATGTCCAATTTTCTGCTTCTTAGGATTGTAGGTATGTCCTTGCGTCTGCATGCTTAGGGGTTCAGCTTACGCAAGAAACCAAGTAATTGAGCTCGTGCCTCCACATACCCATAGACAGAAAGCTTATCTTAAGCTGACCCTGAGCATCTAAACCATGTTCAAAACACTGCACAAATTAGACACCATCTCCACCTAAATTCCCGGTTTAGCCATTCGGATTATCTCCTCCAATAACACCAACGAATTTTTAACCACTTCTTCGATGAATCAATATGGATACCAAAATATCCAGTTTTCGTTCCCAAACACCGCTATATGTATAGACACTGGATCTAACTAACGGTTAAGGGACTTCTTCCTAGAAAATAAGGAACACAAAGCATTCAGCTCATCAAATACACCTAACATTCTAATCTAGGTGTAAGCACGCAGTATTACCATATGAGTTTAAGGAAATCAAGGATAATATGCATATAAACATCAAATATAGATATACAACTCTAATAGCTATATAATTAACTCGTAATAATCACATGAGGGTCTTGAATGAAAAGATAACTCACATAAATCATAGGAACGTCCTATCATAACTTAGAATCACTCCCCCATGCCTTATCATTCGCTCTTGAGAAGCAAACTTCATCCTTCATGCTTAGATGCACCTCTACTCAAATGAGTTTAATGCTCTCCCTCACCCTCATAACCGTCCTTTAAACCTTGGTATGAACTTGAAGTCTACCTTTTGCTCCTAAACTAGCACTTTGCTCCGATCACAGTTCTTCCTTTATTTATTTTTTCTCTTTTAATTTGCGATTCCGGAAAACTAAGAAATGAAATCAAGTATATGAGTACGGTGTGCGTGTTAAATTCTGACAACGCTATATGGAGAATTGTAGAGGACGAAAGTAGCTTCGTAATGGAGAAAACGGTTCACAAATCGGAGTTCGGAGGTAGAAGTGATAAGGGAAAAGGCGAAGTAGGCTGTTTTGGCAGGGTCGGACGTCTGAGGAAAGTGGTCGGACGTCTGGCCCTTCAGAAAACCTACATCATTGTTCCAGAGAACAAGTTCAGACGTCTGACCAAAAGGGTCAGACGTCTGAGTCTGGGCAGAATGCTTCCAGAGCATTCTGTCAGACGTCTGACCAAATGGTCAGACGTCTGGTCTGAAGCATATCTTATTCCAGAGGCTTCATTCAGACGTCTGACCATGTTGGTCAGACGTCTGAGGCGTCTATCGTTTGTTTTTGCTCTACGGACTTGGCATGAAGATTTGTGACAACTGCAGGGGCAATTTCGAAACATTGCCTAGGGTTTCTATTCTCCTATATAAGCTAGCTTTAGGTTCTAGATCGATGCGTGCAAGCGACTGCAAGAGATTAGCCTCCACCAATTAGGGTTTATCAAAACCTAATTTTCTTCAATTATTTTCTACACAAATCAATTTCTTATTAGAATTTTTGATCATTGTATTCAATCTCTTGTACTCTTCTCATAAATATTAATAAAGCTCTCTCTTAAAGTGGATGTACACTAACACAACGTTAGTAAAACCACTATAAATCGCTGTGTGATTTACTTTCGTTATTGCTTTGATTTCTTAATTGCTTGTTTAGGATTGTGATTGTCTTTGGATTGATTGAGATTAGAATTGAGTTATTGGTTGGTTGTTTTTACACTTCTTACCACGATTCCGTCTTCCGCTGTGCTTGTGGGGTTTCGATTCGAGTGGTCTCCAGTTGGAATCCCGACTCCAACATTTGGTATCAGAGCATTGGTGTTGTTAGGTGGTTGTAGAAATGCCAGAATCAGATAATACCTCAAGTAGTTCCTCAATGGGTAATCCAAGTGGTGTAGCTCCTTATGTACGTGGATCGTACGCAGCTTCAGGATCACAATTGGTTATAGACAAGTGGAATGACGATAATGATTTTTAAAATTGGCAATGGAAGATGAAAGCGGTTCTAAGGAGGAATCAGGTGCATCGGGTGGTGTTTGACACACATTTTTTGTCGGCGGACATCTCGGATGTTGAGAGAGAGGAGATGGAAGAGTGGGCATTCACTACACTTCAACTTGCTATGGGAGAGAATGTTATCTCTGAAATTAGTGGTGAGACAACCGCTAAGGGTATTTGGGACAAGTTGAAGGAGTTGTATATGAAGAAGTCACTGACAAATCGTTTGATCTTATTGCGAACATTATTCACCTATAAGATGAAGGAAGGTACTTCGCTAAAGGCGCACTTGAATACTTTTGATGATTTGCTAATGAAGATGAAGGTGGTAGATTTGAAGATTGAGGAAGAGCAAAAGGCGATGATATTGTTGTGTTCATTGCCAGATCGCTATACAGGTTTCTCAAATAGTTTGATCTATAGCTGAGATACATTGACTCTTGATGATGTGAAGACGGGTCTTCTTAGCGAGAAGTTGCGGGATCAAATGAAGGAGTTAGGTGATGGAAGTAGTGGTGCTAGTAGTGGTCATGGTTTGTTTGTGGAGAAGGAGAGGTATGTAAAGAAGGAGAACCGAGGGCGTTCTAAATCAAGGAACCCCGGTTGGAGAGAAAAGTCGAAGGAAAGAAAAGGCAGGTGCTATATTTGCAAGAAGCCCGGTCATTGGAAGAATGAGTGTCCGGACAAGGAGAAGGCAAAGAAGGAAGTAGCATCTTCATCTGTAGCGATGGAGAGTGGAGTTGGTGAGGGAGATGTAGATATTTTGTCGGCGGTAACATCGGATGTTTCGGGTAGCGATTGGGTGCTCGATTCGGAGGCATCTTATCATATGACGCCAAATAGGAATTGTTTTTCTTCTTACATCGACAAAGAAGGAAATTCAATTGTTATGGGAAATAGTGCTATTTGCAAGTCGAAAGGCATTGGTTCCGTGCAAATTCGGATGTTTGACGGAGTGGTTCGTACTCTCACTAATGTACGCTATATTCCGGGACTTTGGAAGTCTCTTATCTCTTTGGGGCAGCTGGTTCTTTAGGTTGTAAGATCACTATTGAGAGTGATAGCTTGCGGGTTTCGAAGGGGGCGCTTGTGGTGATGAAGGGTTCTAGGACTCATGGTATCTATTTGCTTCAAGGAGTGACTGTAGAAGGTGAAACTTGTATAGGAGTTGATAGTTCTCGTGGCTTGGATGCGACTAGGTTGTGGCATTTTAGGTTGGGTCATGTCTCGGAGAGGAGTTTGGATGATCTTCGGAAAAGGGAGATGATCGATGGAGAAAGTTTCAACAAGTTAGAGTTTTGCGAAGAATGCGTCATGGGGAAGCAAACTAAAGTTTCATTCGGTGAGGGAAAGCATGATTCGAGAAGGGTTCTTGAGTATGTTCACACGGATGTTTGGGGACCGGCACCTGTAGCTTCTTTAGGTGGAGCTCGCTATTATATTTCCTTTATAGATGACTTTTCTCGGAAAGTTTGGGTGTATGTAATGAAGGCCAAGTCGGAGGCATTTGCAAAGTTCAAAGCATGGAAGGCTCTTGTTGAAAATGAGAGTGGAAAGTCTTTGAAGGTTCTAAGGTCTGACAATGACGGAGATTATGTTTCCGGAGAATTTTTGGAGTTTTGCAAGCATCATGGTATTCGGAGGCATTTTACTACACCTGGAGATCCGCAGTCGAATGGTGTTGCGGAGAGAATGAATCGTACTCTACTTGAGAAAGCTCGATGCTTGAGATTGACATCGGGTTTGGCGAAGAGATTTTGGGATGAAGCTTTGTCAACCGCAGTGCATATTATTAATCGAATTCCATGCTCAGCTATTGGTAACAAAATTCTGGAGGAAGTGTGGAAGGGAAAGAACATTGACTTGAGTTATCTTCGTGTCTTTGGAAGTCCGGTTTATGTGCATGATCCGGGAAATGATAAGCTTGAACCTAGAGCTTTCAAGGGGATTTTGCTTGGCTATACGGATGAAGTAAAAGGCTATCGGATTTGGAATCTGGAAACGAAGATGGTAGTGAATTCTCGTGATGTTACTTCTGATGAGTCGGCGATGTTCAAGGAGAATGGAAGCTCATCGGATGTTCCGGATTTGGTTCATGGTGAATCAAAGGAGAAGGAAATTATTTCCTTATTTTGTCCAAGGAGTAGAGAGAGTAGAGTAGCCGGAGATGCTTGCGAGGAGGTAGCGGTTGATGTTACATCACATAGTCCACAGGGTGCCTCTAGTAGTGTTGGTGATGTGCATGATTCTAGAGAAGATTCGGTTCAAGGTGGAGCTGAAGGGAGTTTGGGTGATGGTATCGCTACTCGGGTTGGTCGTCGTACTATAAGACCACCCGAAAGATATGGTGCTTGGAACTATCTTAGTTTTTGTGATAATTTGGACTATGCTCCATGTAGTCCAAGATGAGCCGATGGACCTTGATGACGTCATGAAGTCGAGTGATAGCTCGAAATGGATTTGTGCCATGGAGGAAGAGATGCAATCATTGTTGAAGAATCAAACTTGGGATTTGGTTCCACTTCCTAAAGAAAACCTTGCTATTGGGTGCAAATGGATATACAAGGTGAAGGATGATGGGAGATACAAAGCTAGGCTAGTGGCTAAGGGGTTTGCACAAAGGAAGGGGAAGGAGTATGATGAGATATTCGCACCGGTTGTGCGCCATTCTTCTATCCGGATATTACTTGCTATAGTTATTATTCACGACTTGGAGTTGGAGCAACTTGATGTGAAAACCGCCTTCTTGCATGGTGACTTGGATGAAGACATCTACATGGAGCAACCGAAAGGTTTTGTTGTGGACGATAAGTCAAATTTGGTTTGCAAGTTGAAGAAATCACTATATGGATTAAAACAATCACCTAAACAATGGTACAAGAGGTTTGATCATTTTATGCTTGAAAATGGTTTTGATAGAGGCATCAAAGATGCTTGTGTTTATTTCAAGAAGTTGACAAATGATTGTTGGGTGTATTTACTCTTGTATGTGGACGACATGCTCATTGCTTCTAAGGATAAGAATGAAATCAACAAGCTAAAACTGAGTTTGAAATCGGAGTTCGAAATGAAGGATCTTGGAGAAGCAAGAAGGATATTGGGCATGGAAATTGTAAGGGATCGAAAGCATTTTGATTTGAAACTAACTCAAATGGAATACATTGAGAAAGTGCTTTGCCGGTTTAGCATGAAGAATGCAAAGGCGTCAAATACACCTTTACCTTTGCATATGAAGCATTCGAGTAAAGAATCACCTATCTTGGAGGAAGACAAGGCTTATATGGCAAATGTGCCATATGCTAGTGCGGTTGGAAGCCTAATGTATGTTATGGTGTATACAAGGCCCGATATTGCAAATGCCGTCGAGATGGTTAGTCGGTACATGACTAATCCGGGGAAATCGCATTGGGAAGCTGTGAAGCTTATTTTGAGATACGTTAGAGGCACATCATCTCATGGTCTTTTTTTTGGCGGTAGTAAGGCGATGGATTGCAAGTTGGTTGGTTATTGTGATTCGGACTACGCCGGTGATAGAGATCGAAGAAAATCAACTTTTGAATATGTCTTCACACTTGGAGGTACAGCCATAAGTTGGAGATCTAGATTGCAGACCGTAGTTGTTTTATCCACTACAGAGGCGGAGTTGATAGCCGCAATGGAGGCGGCAAAGGAGGCACTCTATTTGAAGCGATTCTTGTGTGACTTGGGTTTCGAGCATGATAGTATTGATGTTCGATGTGATAGCCAGAGTGCTATTCACTTGGCATAAAATTTGGCGTTTAGCTCACGGACTAAGCATATTGAGGTGAGAGAGTCATTTCTAGTAGCCATGGATGAGGATAAGCAAGTATATCTTCGAAAAGTGCACACAAAGGATAACGCGGCGGACATGTTCACTAAGGCATTGCCGGTTGGGAAGTTCGAGCATTGCTTGAACTTGATTCGCTTGGAGAAGTGCTAGGTGCCACGGGGTGGCACGATTAAGGGAGGAGCTTGGTGGTAGATGAGAAAGAGTATCGATGATAGATTGAAGTTCTATCTTCTTGGCAAGTGCTAGTCTTTTGGTGAGATAGCTTAGGATTTGGATGTATTCAACATTTCATTAGCGGGCGGGGGCTTTGTCTGAGCTCGTTGGTGGAGTGCAATGGGTGGTGGCTTTGCCGGAGCTCATTGGGAAAGCATTCATGTTTGGTTGAAGGTAGAAGTGATAGTCGGTGCTATCGGTTGTTGTTGATGGTATGGTACCATTAGAGTTGGAGATGGATATAGTGTCAAGGTGAAGTGTTAAATTCTGGCGACACTATATGGAGAATTGTAGAGGATGGAAGTAGCTTTGCAACGGAGAAAACGGTTCGCAAATTGGAGTTCGGAGGTGGAAGTGATAAGGGAAAAGGCGAAGTAGGTTGTTTTGGCAGGGTCGGAAGTCTGAGGAAAGTGGTCAGATGTCTGGCCCTTCAGAAAACCTGCATCATTGTTCCAGAGAACAAGTTCAGACATCTGACCAAAATGGTCAGACGTCTGAGTCTGGGCAGAATGCTTCAAGAGCATTCTGTCAGACATCTGACCAAATGGTCAGACGTCTGGTCTGAAGCATATCTTATTCCATAGGCTTCATTCAGACGTCTGACCATGTTGGTCAGACGTCTGAGGCGTCTATCGCCTGTTTTTGCTCTATGGACTTGGCATGAAGATTTGTGACAACTGCAGGGGCAATTTTGGAACATTGCCTAGGGTTTCTATTCTCGTATATAAGCTAGCTTCAGGTTCCATATTGATGTGTGCAAGCGACTGCAAGAGATTAGCCTCCACCAATTAGGGTTTATCAAAACCTAATTTTCTTCAATTCTCTTCTCCACAAATCAATTTCTTATTAGAATTTTGATCATTGTATTCAATCTCTTGTATTCTTCTCATCAATATTAATAAAGCTCTCTCTTAAAGTGGATGTACACTAACACAACGTTAATGGAACCACTATAAACCGCTGTGTGATTTACTTTTCGTTATTGCTTTGATTTCTTAATTGCTTGTTTAGGATTGTGATTGTCTTTGGATTGATTGAGATTAGAATTGAGTTATTGGTTGGTTGTTTTTACACTTCTTACCACGATCCCGTCTTCCGCTGTGCTTGTGGGGTTTCGATTCGATTGGTCTCCAGTTGGAATCCCGACTCCGACAGCGCGAAATAGTACTAACCACTTTTTCTTTATCACCGCTTCGTAGCATCCAAAATTCATATGCACCCTGATCAGCACCCACCTCTACTGGTTGTTGTTAGATGTGGCTCGCATTGTAAATGGAGTGGGTGCGTGGATTGAGAAGGTTAAAAGTCCCACATCGTAGAATATTTGAAATAATCGTGGTATATATATGGGATTGGTGGCACGTAACATTGGGGATTCCTTTTGTTACAATGTGTAGCCAAGACCAGATTATATGCTCGATGGAGGCGATGGAGGGATGTTCAATTGGGACGCCGGCATGGGAGACTTCGACCATTGATGACGTCTAGACACGGTGAAGCGAACGCGTACGGTACGCGGGAATGCCGAAACTCAACATGGTATCAGAGCTCCATGGTTCGATGGGACCGGTACGATGCAGCGTGACCAAAGCATGGCTCCGAAGGGGCTTGAGCATGGGATGCTCATCAAGGTGGAGATATGGTTAAGAAGCCCCTCCCTCTGCTTATGAGAACTCGGAATAGCAACTTGACTCCACTGCAAAGAGGACTCGGTATAACTCCAAGGTGACTTGAGCAATGCTCGCCAAGGTGGAGATTGTTAGGTATGGCTCGCATTGTAAATGGAGTGGGTGCGTGGATTGAGCAGGTTAAAAGTCCCACATCGTAGGATATCTAAAATAATCGTGTATATATGGGATTGGTGGCACGTAACATGGGGGATTCCTTTTGTTACAATGTGTTGCCAAGACCAGATTATATGCTCGATGGAGGCGATGGAGGGATGTTCAAGCGGGACGCCGGCATGGGAGACTTCGACCGTTGATGACGTCTAGACACAGTGAAGTGAACGCGTACGGTACGCGGGAATGCCGAAACTCAACATCTGTTGCATTCTTCATGTAGTCGCACGCCCCTGCTGCTTCCACGTTCTTGCGAACCACTTCGATCCACGATTCTCCGCTACTAGAACAACAGTATATAGTGACGGGGGACTTTCGACGGCCGCCGATAGCAGCTAGCGACGGCTAGCCATTTCGGTGGCTAAATTATAATTAAAATAACTTTGTCATTGATCGCCGTCGAAAACCGAAATAATATTTGACGTCAGCGGCCGTCGGTAGCCGTCAGAAATAAACGCAATTTTTGCTACTCCAGGCCGGGACCTGCTTTCATTTTCTTCATTTTCCCTTAAATCACCAAAATCCCCCCTCCTTCATCTCCTCCCCGCTCAGCCAGCACCCGCAGCCATCCGGAGCATCTCCAACATCATCAATCATCACTCTCTACATCTCTAGGATCTCCATTCATCTTCAAATCAAGTTGTTTTCTTTAACCCAATTGATTTTGATTTGCCAATTTAGGGTTTATTTGATAATCTAGTTGTTTATAATATCTGATTGATTGTTTATTTGCATTAATTGATTAGTAATTTGATTAGTTTATTTACATAAACCCTAAACGCTAGTTAATAATTTCCTAAATCCTAAACATTAATTAATAATTTGATTAGTGAATATTTGCATTTGAGCTAGCATTTGGTTAGTTAGGATTGATGTGAATGATTTTGTGTATGGTTTGTAAAATTCCGAAAACAATAATTAAAATATATTAATCGTAGTTAAACTCTTAATCGTTTATATAAAACATGAGTAATATATATATATATATATATATATATATATATATATATTCGAAATAGTAAAAATCATAAAATATAGTATATATTTAATAAAACGGTAAAATGTAAATAAACTATTGTACAAATGTTAATATATGTTATATAATTAACTAATCGTGCATAATATTGATATATAATGCTAATATTGTTAATCTATGAACAAAGTAGACGTGCATAATGTATCTTATTTTTTATAAATCCCTTATTGATAATCTATGAACAAAGTAGAGAGTTTTTATAATGAACCGGAGTTCTGACTGTTAAGGGCAAGACTATGGAGGATTTGAAATCAAGATGTGATATAGAAGAAATTTGTAACCGTCCCGAGCTTCATACCAAGCCAAATGAAACTAAAAAAACCCAAAGCATGCTATGAGTTAGACAACAACCAAGTTAAAGTACTGTTCAAATGTGTGGAAGGATTATGATTTCCCGATGGGATTTCCTCTAATCTTCGTAGATGTGTCGACTATAAGAACAGGAGACTAAGTGGGATTAAAAGCCATGATTGTCATATAATGATGGAAAATTTGTTGCCCGTCGCTTTCAGAGAACCGTTGCCCGGAAAAGACTAGAATGTTGTAACGGAACTTAGTTTGTTTTATATGGAGCTTTGTTTAACTCCATTAAAAGCTGATCGTCTACGTAACTTGAGGAAGAAATCCCTATACTGCTCTGCAAATTGGAGAAAATATTTCCTCCAGGTTTTTTTAATGTAATGGAGCATTTACCTGTTCATCTTCCATATGAAGCACGTCTTCGAGGTCCTGTGCAATATGGATGGATGTATCCATTCAAGAGGTAAGGTATTAATATCGAGTATGGTAAATATTATTTCAATTACATATATTTAAGTTATTTTTGACTTGAAATATTTTCTATTAGGTACTTAAATTATTTAAAGAAAAAAGTGAGACAAAAAGCTCGAGTTGAAGGTTCAATTTGCAAATCATATATCGAAGAAGAAGCTTCGTTCTTTTTTCTCATTATTTCAGTGATCATGTGAACTTATCATTTGAAAGTGCTACGCATAATGATGACGTCGTTGGACAAGATTGTTCTTCTGAGATGATGTTATCTATTTTTAGACAACATGGTCGACCTGCTGGAAAATGTGTGGAAGTATGTGTTAGGAAATCAAGTCTATAGTTTCGATGATAACAGCTATACAATGGAAATCGAATGTACATATATATATCTATATTTACAGATAGTTGATAGAGTAACGTCACCAAAGAGACTAAAGCAACACTCAAGGGAAGAATCAAAAGACGTCAAATCAGAAGAGATTGAAGAGAAATAAGACATGCACAAGATACAGCGACATGCACATTTGCAGACATCTGAGAGCACAAGCCAGACGTCTGAATGATTCCTCTGGTTCATAGTTCAGAAGCAATCAGACGTCTGGTTACCAACGTCAGACGTCTGAATGATTCCTCTGGTTCATAATTCAGAAGCAATCAGACGTCTAGATACCAACGTCAGACGTCTGAAAAGTATCCAGACTTATAACAGATATGAAGACCAGACGTCTGAGGTTACTTTCCAGACGTCTGATTCAAGACTCGACTGTGCATTTTCAAAGCTCAACTGCCATATTCGAAAAGACATATCCACTTCTCTTTGTCGCAACTCTTCATCACCATCAGAAGCGACTTTACGGAGATTACAACAGATGCAACTATACAAGAAAACTCTTCATCACTATAAATAACATCAGGAATTCAAGAGAAAAGAACAACCTGACTTACTTACACTCTTATCTCTTGTACTCTGATTTATTCCTAATCTATAAGCAATCAAATACCTGTAATCAATCCTTCCATATATATAGAACTCCTCATTCAGATATTCTCAAGATCGATATATATTGGAAGTACCTTTGTACTCCATAGTCAACATCCGTGTTACAGAACACATTCTTGACAAAGAAACTCTGCTATTGTAAACTTGTTCCTCCGGGTTAAGTGAGGGTTAGTTGAAAGGAAATTCCGAAGAGGAGCTTCGGGACTGGACGTAGGACGGGAGGTCCGAACTAGTATAAAATACCGGTGTGATTAGTTTTATTTACTTTGCTACTATCCTTTATAGTATTATATTATATAGTTAACTGTCTATACTTGCATATAATCTAGATGATCCACTCATATAGACTTTCATTTGGTATCAGAGCAAGGTTCGTTTAGAAAAACAGTAACACGTTTTTAAAGCATTCTAATATGGAAAGTATTTTTCAAGAAGGACAATCCACAGCACGACCCCCACTGTTTAATGGCTATAATTATTCATATTGGTCTACACGTATGAGAATTTTTATGGAAGCTAATGGTTTAGAAATTTGGTCAGCCACTCAAGATAAATATGAAGCTCCAACTACTGCTATGAACACATGGACCGATGCACAAAAGACCTTAGCATCGAATAATGCTAAAGCTATGAATGTTTTGTTTTGCTCACTTACAAAAATGAATTTTCACGTGTAATGTTATGTACCACTGCATTTGATATTTGGCGTACCTTACAAATTACACATGAAGGTACAACAAAGGTCAAACAAACTAAAATTTCAATCTTGCAAAATCAATTTTCATCATTTAAAATGAAACAAAATGAAACTATAGTAGACATGTATTCTAGATTTCAAACTATTCAACATGATCTTATGGCATTAGGAGTTAAGTTTACTGATTTTGATTTAGTTTCTCGAATACTCAACTCTTTAACACCTGATTGGGAAAGAAAGGTATTAGCTATTGAAGAAGCTAATGATCTCTCTACTCTCAAAGTTGAAGAGTTGGTAGGAAATTTGATGTCCTATGAAGCTAATTTGCAGGCACGTAAAGAATTAAATTCGGAGACAAAGAACATAGCATTTCCATCAATAAAGAATGATGACTCAGATTTAGATGAAAATGAGATAGTATTCATTGCCAAAAACTACAATAGATTCAAGAAGTTTAGAAAGATGACTAAGTTTCAAAAAGGAGGAAAAACTAACTCAACGAATCTATCTCAAATTAAGTGTTATGAATGTGATCAATACGGACACATGAAGAAGGATTGCCCAAAACTTAACAATGATAAAAAGAAGAGCAAATTTGAAACACTCAAAAAGAAGAAAGCTTTCAAAGTAACATGGGATGATTTCGATTCTTCATCTTCAGAAAGTGATAGCGATAGTGACGAAGAACAAGCTAATGTGTATTTTATGGCATAAAAAGATGAGGTATGTCCAGAACTTAACTATGAAGAATTACTTGAACTGAGCATAGAATTAGATGATAAATTTAGACAAATAAAAAAATTGAACAAAGAATATATAGTAAAAGTAAATAGATTAGAACTTGAAGTAGGAATGTTGAAAGATAAAAAAACTATTTTAGAAGAAGAACTTGAAATATCTCAAGAAAAATTAAGAAATAATGTGATAGAAAGTGAGAACATTTCTCTAGAAAAAGAAAATTTGCTAAAAAAATATGTTGATTTTAAAAAGGATATTGAATTATTGAAAACAGAAAATATAGAGTTAAAAGAGAAGCTAGATAAAATTACCAATAATGTGTCAAAATTCAACAAAGGAAAACAAGATTTGGAAAATCTTATCAAAACATCAAAACCATCAGGAAATAGAAATGGAATAGGATTTGATAAAGGCTCTAAACAAAAAGAAAATAATGCTAAAAATATTAGTTATATAAAAACTAGAAGTTCATCCAAACAAAAATTGAATACCAAAAATGTGAAAATTTGGGTTCCTAAAACAAATAATAAATTGATTAGACAAAAGCATATCAATAATTACTTAGAAAATGTAGTTTATAATAAAAATTATATTTATAAAGGTACCAAACCATGTTGGGTATGGCTACCTTCCTTTAACAATTAGGACCCTAATCAAATATGTGGGTACCAATTAAAATATTTTTTATCTTACAGGTACCCAAAATGAAAAACAAGGAGAAATGGATACTAGATAGTGGTTGCTCCAAACATATGACTGGAAATTCAAAAATGTTATCAAATATAACATACATCGATGGTGGAATGGTAACGTTTGGGGACAATTCAAAGGGATTTGTCATAGGCATTGGAGAAGTCATCAACTCTGGTATATCTAACTCTCCTGTTATTACAAATGTATTACTGGTAGAAAATTTAAAACATAACTTATTAAGTATTAGTCAATTATGTGATAAAGGTTTTCAAATAAGTTTTGAAAAAGATAGATGTAACATTTTAGATAATAACAAACAACTCATTTTTGAAGGTTTTAGAAACAAAAATATTTATATATTAAACATGAATATTAATAAAGATTCAAGCTTATGCTTAACTGCCAAACATGATGATCCATGGTTATGGCATAAACGATTTTGTCATATTAATTTTAAGAATATTAATAAGTTAGCTAAATATGAGTTAGTAAGAGGGTTACCTAAAATGAGTTACAAGGTAGAAAATTTATGTGATGATTGTCAAATTGGTAAACTAAAGAAAAGCTCGTTTAAATCTAAAAATAATATTTCTACAAAACAACCATTAGAATTATTACATTTAGATTTATTTAGTCCAACACAAGTAAGATCTATTAATCATAACAAATATGTTTTTGTAATAGTCGATGATTTCTCAAGATATACATGGACCTTATTTCTAAAACATAAAAGCGATACTTTTGGTATGTTTAAAATATTTGCAAAACGGATTAAAACTCAAATGAATTTGAAAATTAAAAATATTAGAAGTGATCATGGAGGAGAATTCGAAAATGATCTTTTTTCAAATTTTTGCAATAAAAAGGGAATAACTCATAATTTTTCCTTTCCTCGTACACCCCAACAAAATGGTGTCGTAGAAAGAAAAAAATCATACATTACAAGAGTGCGCACGAACATTATTAAATAGTAGCGGATTACCAAAACACTTTTGGGCCAAAGCTATTGCTACATCCTGTTATGTATTGAATCGAGTAACTATTCGTCCAATGACTAAACAAACTTGTTTTGAAATATTTTTTGGTAAAAAACCTAAAGTATCATACTTTAAAACTTTTGGCTCAAAATGTTTTATATCAAATACAAAAGACAAATTAGGAAAATTTGATCCAAAAGCCGATGAAGGTATCTTTGTTGGATATTCGGATCGTAGCAAGGCATATAGAATTTTTAATAAAAAGAATAATACTTTAGAAGAGAGTCTACATGTCTCGTTTGACGAGAACCCTTTCAAACAACAAACTAATGATGAAGAAGACATTATTCCACTAACAAACTCAACAAATTCTAGTAATAATGAAGCCAATATACAAAATAACACTATTTTATCATCTCCTAGGATCCTTAAGAATCATCCAATAGATAATATTATTGGAGATCTTAATTCAAGAGTTACTAGAAATCAACTAAATCAAATAAGTCATATAGCGTTTGTATCAAACTTTGAACCAAAGAATTATAAAGAAGCCTCAAATGATAATTTTTGGATAATAGCTATGCAAGAGGAATTACATCAATTTGAACGTAATAATGTATGGGAATTAGTACCAAGACCTGAAGATCAATCAGTAATAGGAACAAAATGGGTATTTAAAAACAAGGCGGACGAAAATGGAAATATTGTTAGAAATAAAGCACGACTAGTTGCTCAGGGCTACAATCAAGAAGAAGGCATAAATTACGATGAAACTTTTGCACCGGTAGCAAGATTAGAAGCCATTCGTACTTTACTTTCCTTTGCGACTCATAATAATTTTAAACTATTTCAAATGGATGTCAAAAGTGCCTTTCTGAATGGTTTTATCAAAGAAAATGTATATGTTGAACAACCACCGCTTTTTGTCCATGAAAATTATCCCGATCATGTTTTTAAATTACATAAAGCACTATATGGATTAAAACAAGCACCTCGTGCATGGTACGAACGTCTTAAAAATCACTTAATAACATCCGGTTTCCATATAGGAAAAATAGATACAACTTTATTTATTAAAAGAGAAGATGACGATATTTTAGTTGTACAAATTTATGTTGATGATATCATCTTTGGTTCGACCAACGAAAAACTTTGTAATGATTTTTCAAATATTATGACAAAAGAATTTGAAATGTCACACATGGGAGAATTAAATTTCTTCTTAGGATTACAAATAAAACAACTAGAAAATGGAATTTTTATTCACCAAGAAAAATATTGTAACGATCTATTACATCGATTTAAAATGGATAAAACTTCAAGCAAACCAACACCAATGAGTACCACTATTCACTTAGGAAAAGATGAAAATGGAAAAGATTTTGATGAAAAGTTATATCGAAGTATGATTGGTTCTCTACTATATTTAACGGCTAGTCGACCAGATATTATGATGAGTGTATGTCTTTGTGCCCGATTTCAAGCCAAACCAAAAGAATCTCATCTACGATCTGTTAAGCGCATTTTTTGTTATTTATCTAGTACTAAAGATTATGGTTTGTTTTATCCTAAAGGATCACCTTTTGAACTTGTTTCATATAGCGATGCGGATTTTGGTGGTTGTAGAACAGACCGTAAGAGTACTAGTGGAACATGTCATTTTTTAGGACAATCGTTAGTTTCATGGTTTAGTAAAAAGCAAAATTGTGTTTCTTTATCTACTTGTGAAGCTGAATACATCTCCGCAGCCCTAGCATGTGCGCAAGTCATATACATGCAACAAACACTAATGGATTTTGGTAAAATTATAAAAACTTCTCCAATATATTGTGACAACACAAGTGCTATAAATTTGTCAAAAAATCCTGTAAATCACTCACGATCAAAACATATAAATATACGACATCATTTCTTACGAGACCATGTTGAAAAAGGGACTATATCTTTAGAATATGTAAGTACCGAAAATCAAGTAGCCGACATATTTACAAAACCATTAAACGAACAAACATTCATAAAACTCAGACGAAGTTTAGGAATTTGTTCACTTCAAGATATTGTCTAAAGCCTTGCTATCTCCCTCTTCTTATTATCAATGAAAATTTGTATATATTCTTTTTGATAATGTCAAAGTGGGAGAAATATATATATAATCTTATCAACAACTAAGCACATATTCAGGGGGAGATTTAAAATATATATATAAGTACATTGAATAGTTGTCATCATCAAAAAGGGGGAGATTGTTAGGAAATCAAGTCTATAGTTTCGATGATAACAACTATACAATGGAAATCGAATGTACATATATATCTATATTTACAGATAGTTGATAGAGTAACATCACCAAAGAGACTAAAGCAACACTCAAGGGAAGAATCAAAAGACGTCAAATCAGAAGAGATTGAAGAGAAATAAGACATGCACAAGATACAGCGACATGCACATTTGCAGACGTCTGAGAGCACAAGCCAAACGTCTGAATGATTCCTCTGGTTCATAGTTCAGAAGCAATCAGACGTCTGGTTACCAACGTCAGACGTCTGAATGATTCCTCTGGTTCATAATTCAGAAGCAATCAGACGTCTGGATACCAACGTCAGACGTCTGAAAAGTATCCAGACTTATAACAGATATGAAGACCAGACGTCTGAGGTTACTTTCCAGACGTCTGATTCAAGACTCGACTGTGCATTTTCAAAGCTCAACTGCCATATTCGAAAAGACATATCCACTTCTCTTTGTCGCAACTCTTCATCACCATCAGAAGCGACTTTACGGAGATTACAACAGATGCAACTATACAAGAAAACTCTTCATCACTATAAATAGCATCAGGAATTCAAGAGAAAAGAACAACCTGACTTACTTACACTCTTATCTCTTGTACTCTGATTTATTCCTAATCTATAAGCAATCAAATACCTGTAATCAATCCTTCCATATATATAGAACTCCTCATTCAGATATTCTCAAGATCGATATATATTGGAAGTACCTTTGTACTCAATAGTCAACATCCGTGTTACAGAACACATTCTTGACAAAGAAACTCTGCTATTGTAAACCTGTTCCTCCGGGTTAAGTGAGGGTTAGTTGAAAGGAAATTCCGAAGAGGAGCTTCGGGACTAGACGTAGGACGGGAGGTCCGAACCAGTATAAAATACCGGTGTGATTATTTTTATTTACTTTGCTACTATCCTTTATAGTATTATATTATATAGTTAACTGTCTATACTTGCATATAATCTAGACGATCCACTCATATAGACTTTCAGTATGGTTAGACGATAAAGATTACCATGTAGCGCGCACATATATTCTTCTTAATTTTACTGGAGTTGCACCATTTATTAGGTAATATTAAATTACAAGTCTGGATATATTTATTTAATTTAATACTATACGTGTACATTAATTATAATGCAATATATTATCTATGTTTGCAGTGTTTATGAATCACAACATCCAAGCGGCGATATAAGCAAAGATTTCGCTACTTGGTTTTCGAACTACGTTTATGATCCGATAAATTGTGTGGTCGATGAAGGATTAAAACATCCAGCGATGGGACCAAAAAGAAAAGTTAAGACATATCCAATATTCTTCGTCAATGGATATAAATTCAACACCAAAGAATATAGTGCTGAAAAATTAACTAACAATACTGGTGTGTTTGTTAAAGGCGGTGATGATCCAAATGATCATATAAATGATTTTTATGGCATGTTAACCCAGGTTTTGCAATTGACATATTTCACTAGACCTGCGAATGAAGGTTTTTTGTTTAGATGCAACTGGTTCAGCAATGTTCCAGGTTCTGGAGTTATCGTGCATCCAAATTATAATCTTATAGAAATAAAACATACCTCGCGTTATCAAAAGTATGATCCTTTTGTACTAGCCAAACAAGCCCTACAAGTTTATTATACCCCTTATCCATCTCTAAAAAGAGATAAAGTAGACTGGTCGGTAGTTTTTAAAACGAAGGCAAGATTTATGTTTGATGGAAAGAATATTCCAAACGAACAAGCCTATCAAGCAGATATCGAGAAAAATATTGAAATAACAATAACGGACGATCACACGGATTTTGGACCTCTAAATGATGAATCAAATGTATTGGTAGAAGCATTTGAAACTACAGAGGAAAATGATATGGAGTACGAAACCGAGTCCGAACCAGAAAACGACGAGAACTGATTGCTAATATATAGTTTAATATAAGGTAATTTATGCGATTATTCATGTTACATTTTTTCCATCAATTATGATATCTTTTCTCATAATTATTATGAATTATACGTTCTGACATAATAAATTGATATGTACGTAACATGTATTATGTCTTTTTCCGAAGGCTTAGCTCCTCCCACTCCTGTTCCCCCTCTTTTCTCGAAGAAGGAATAGATGTGATAACAATGGCCCTTCGGAGCCAGCAGCACGACCAATAGTGTATTTATAGGCCAAAGCCGATGGATCGTAAGTTTTAAAATTAGTAGCATAGCATTAGAAATATTTTGTTTACAATATATATAATAGTCTAAAGCTATATTTCAAATGTAACACACGGGATTTGATCTAGAGCCATCGGGAGTGGTTCTTAGTATTTCCAAGCAGACATATATGAGTAGGATGACTGGTTGTTGGCCCCGATGGAGTAAGATTCCTGACCCGATCAGAGAGAGCATCTGGCAGGACCTTTTGGTGAGTTTAAATTTACATATTTGTAAATTACCGTTTTACAACTTATAAAAATGTACAACTTATATTTAATTTTCTCAATGTGCAAGGTTCCGTAGATCTGCAGGAAGCAGATATTTTCCTTGTGCAGCACCACTGGAATTCTAAGATGGTGAAGAATTATCGGGACATGATGTCGGGCCTTAGGAGAGCTGGGAAGAAACTGAACTGGATGGGTGCCAGTGTATGGGATGCTTGGGTTGCCTGGTGGAAGAAAGATGAGTTCAAGGTAATTAATCTATCATATATATCTCGTTACTTTATTTTACAACTATTAAATATATTGTTCAATTATTTAAATTTGTAGGCGAAGTCACAGAGGAATTCTGCGAATAGAAATAAGAACCCAGTAACACATCGTGGTGGTTCTAAGTCATTCTAGCATCATCGTGAGGATTTGGTAAATTTATTAATTGTGATTATAAACAGTTATTACATTTAAATAGTTTAAGTTATAAGTTATTAATAAACAGTTAATATATACAGTAATATATATATTATTTATTGCAGAAAAGAGCGCGTCGACGTCCGGTCTCATACATGGAAGTGTTTGCTCATACACATGCCATAAAGCAAACGGACAAAGCTGGGAATGTTACATATGCATGGGAAGATGAGGATAAGGCGACGGCTGCATATGTATGCATATTTTGAATTTTAAGTTATTTTGATTGATTAGTATAAGTAATTAGCTTTGAAGAATTAAAATAATGTCGTGTTAATTTCAACTGTAAATTTTTTGGCATTGTACGAAAATTTTCAAGAGGCACAGGCACAGATGTTAGAGGGATCGGACCGCGATGAGTTGACCCGCGAGGAGGAAGATGCTATTTTTGACTCCATCATGGACCCTACGCAGCGAAATCGGCGTTTTGGCTATGGAAACCAAGCGGTAATTTATAAAAATAAACTATCTTATAAAAGTTACACAATTATTATAAAAGTCGTCGAACAGTTCTATAACAGTATTTTCTATTCGGAGGCTAGGGCATCTCTACAAGCGTACCAAAAAGAGAAGGACAAAGCCGAGATAAAACAGCTGAGAGCCATGGTCGAGCAGCTGCAGGAGCAGGACCGTCTTCGCGCTATACAGATGGAGCAGTTGAATCAGCGCTTGGTGGAGTATGTGCAGCAACATGGTTCATTTCCTTCGTCGTATAGTGCTTCCAAAGGCGAAGACAACCCTTGATAGGTACGCTTTTCTGTGTTTGTGCTTGGATGTTGTATATGTGGACTTGGAGTTGGTGAGGATGATTTGTTTTGGTATGTTTGATACACTTTAATGAGAGATTGGATGCGTTGTGTTGATTTAGTACATTTTGTAGAGTTGTTTGATGTTTGACGTTGATTGGCCTGTGTTTTGTTCGATGTTTTAGGATGTTGGATGGTTGATTTTGTATATATTGGAGTTTATGATCTTGATTTTTTATATATTGGAGTTTATGATTTTGTATATATTGGAGATTATGGTTTATATTGTAGTTGGTATAATATGTAATGTTGCTTGTTATATATATATATATATATATATATATATATATATATCCGAATTATCTGTGTGGAATGGAGTTGAGAAGTATAATGATATATATTGAGAATTATCTGTGTGGAATGGAGTCAAATAGCAGTAGAAAAAAAATCCACATTTTCGATGGTTTTGGACGGCTAGCGACGGCTTATGGGTCACAGAATTCCGACGGCTATCGACGGTTTTCGATAGATTATTGGTTTCGAGGGTAAGCCGTTAGTCGTCGAAAGTCATCGCTATAGTGTCGTTAGTAGCCGTCGAAAAGGCGACGGAAGAAAGCCGTCGACTATGTCGAAAGGCAACAGAAATCGTGGAAGCTTTTCCAACAGCTTTGCCGTCGGCCTTCGACGGCCGTCGACGGCTAATTGCCATCGGAATAGCCCTGTAGTCTTGTAGTGCTCTGACCGTCAATCTGATTGCATCGTTGAGCCCTGGACAAGTTTACTGTTGAATTTTGGCGCCACTATATGGTGGATTGAAGATGTCGAGAATAACTTGATAACGATAAAAACGCCATGCGAATCGGAACTCGGATGTTAAAGTTATCGCGATTTGAAGATGCATAGGCTGAAAGTTGTGTCAAACGTCAGACAAGAATCCTCAGTCGTCTGACAGCAGGTTTACTACAGGCCAAAAGTTGCGACAGATGTCTGAGAGGTTGTGACAGACGTCTGACGCGGTACAGTTTTATTTTTTGACCCAGAATTTGTGATTATGCTTGTAGGACTTCAAGGGGCAAATCAGATATTTGTCAAGAAACGATGGTTCATTATATAAGCTATTTTTAGAATTCAAAGAAATGTGACTTGATGATCTAAGAGATTAAGAGTTTTATCTTCCATCAAATTGGGTTTAACAAAAATCTAGTTTCTTCAATTTTATTCTCCACATATCTATTCTATTTGAATATTAATCATTGCAATCAATTTCTTATACTATTTTCATTGATATTAATAAAAAATATATCTCAAAGTGGATGTACACTAATAAGACGTTAGTGGAAACATTATAAAGCTGATAATGGATGTAAACAATTGAATTGTTGTCAAGCCATTTCAAAAATAGTGTCCCTCCTCAATTTCAATTTAAATTTCCTATGAATTATCTCGATTTTGGCTGAATTGGGGTGTTGTACTACTTTTAGCGTAATAACGGTTAAATCCCTACTAAAGTGACGCTAAACACTTAGTGCCCTTTAAGCCCTTCGCTTTCGCAACTTAGCACTGAATTTGCTAAACCGGCACTGAATCCACTAAATTAAACATATTTAGCACATGCTTTAACAGTTTTAGTATAAAATCAAATAACTTGTCGAGTTCTCTTTTGATCCCAAGTAACCAAGCCTATGTATAGACCTAAAGCTTATTGGCCAAATGTCTAATATAAGCTAGGGCATCGTTTCTAGTCTGAGAGTTTAAACGGCAAGGTCTAGGACATTCTTAGGTTTATAAGGATGCGGTGCTTATTTTTCTCCATTCATGATGTGAGACAAGGACATCGTTTGTACTTGAAATTTTTCATTATTTTGTACTTTTAAGTTGGTTAAAATTATATGTTTAGTTGATAATGTATACTTGTATCTTTTTTTTTTAGTAGTTTTAATGTTTTTATGATTCTAACAGAAATATAAATGTGTTTTCGATTTACTTCAGCTGTCCATTTTAGGACAATATTTTTATAATGCGTCAAAAATCTACTAACATACGTGGTTATATTGTTCAAAACTCTGTTTGTTTCTAAAAAAGTGGTTTAACAAGAAAGTTTAGCGATCCAAATACAAATTCACCAAACGATCAGTGTATAACAATCCACATTTGATATTTCATATTTAGCATTTTGATCAAACGTTACAGAACTGTAAATTTTGTACGATTGTCCGACTTCCGACTCGGTCCAAGTCTGTATAACGTCTTGTCTGTGTCTGTACGATATTCATTTAGAACACGAATTGGAACAATAAAAAAATATACAAAAATATGTTCGTCTGAAAATGCAGGATGTTTTTTATTGCCCGAACATTGTCCGTCCGATATCCGGTTTGTACGTACAATGTCCGGTCCGACACACCTTTGTTCGGTCCGATCCGACGTGTTTTCACCTCTAGCTATAGTTGTAACTTGTGTGAACTATGAAATGGATGCGGTTTGGTTTGTATATTATAAACTATACCCAATTGGAATTTATAACTTTTATTAGTAATAAAAGTTCCAATTTCCTTTAATAATAACAATAATAAAATAATTCATATTCTTGTTATGATTGTGCCTTTCAAATAGTTGATTGCATGGATTAACATTTAATTAATCATGCCGTCTTTGGCCTGCAATTTCATATCAAATTATTCCCAACGGAATCTCTACAACTACAACCGCTACCTGGTAGTGCAAGAATACAAATCTCAGTTCATTATTTAAACTGTCCTATGTAACTGATTGCATGCATATTGTTCTACAATTGAGTATCAAATTCATTGACTAGTATTTTACACAACACCCAATAAGTAATTAAAAGAGGGGACGATTGATTAAATGGTAACAGGAAGTGTAATAAAAGAATTTAAATCTAGAGTATCAGCGTCTCGAATGTGGAAAGCAACAGTGGTCGACATTAACAATCTCCTGCCAAAGATTGCGCCTCATTTTATCTCCAGCATGGAAGTTATAGAAGGTAACGGCGGAGCAGGAAGCATTGTATTAACTAAGTTTGCTGAAGGTCAGTTGTCTATTTGCACATACATATACATGTGTATCATCCACATATATCTCATACTTGCACATATATGCATTGTATTAACTAAGTTTGCTGAAGGTCAGTTGTCTATTTGCACATACATATACATGTGTATCATCCACATACATCTCATACTTGCACATATATGCATTGTATTTTCAGCTATTAAGGGTATAAAAGTGGTAAAGACTCAGATAGTTGAAATGGATGAAGACAATATTTCATATAAGTACGCAGTTCTTGAAGGCAAGCTTGATGTATTCAAGACAGTTTGTTATGGATATAAGTATGAGGTGGAAGAAGATGGAGGTTGTTTATGCAAAATTAGCACGGAGTATAGTACCGTGGGAGATGCTGAACCAACAGAGGAGGAGAAGGGCGTTGGAAGTGAAGCTGCTCTTAACACGCTTAAAGGAATTGAAGCATATCTGTTGGGAGCTCCTGATGCTTATAATTAATCTTTATTTAAAAATAAAATGAGGAACTTAATTAAAATGGAATCATAATAGCATATGAATGCCATTTTGGCATTGTATCCATATTTATGTGATAAAAGCAATATGTGGACGGGTTTATAAATATTATAATGTTTTCTATTTTAAAATTTTCACTAAGCTTTAAACAAACATTATAGTGGATGTTTACGGACAAGATTAGGGCTGTCGATGAGTTACTAAAACTCGAATATATTCATATTCATATTCGAAAATCCAAAGAAAAAAAGCTGACATTTAGAAAATAGATGCGAATATGGATAATATTGTCCACATCGGAAAAATATCCATTAGATATCTATAAAAATAAAGAACAGACAGCATGCTTAGGAGTATGTCCAATTTTCTGCTTCTTAGGATTGTAGATATGTCCTTGCAATTTGCATCTGCATCTTAGGGGTTCAGCTTACGCAAGAAACCAAGTAATTGAGCTCGTGCCTCCACACACCCACAGACTGAAAGCTTATCTTAAGCTGACCCTGAGCATCTAAACCATGTTCAAAACACTGCACAAATTAGACACCATCTCCACCTAAATTCCCGGTTTAACCATTGGGATTATCTCCCCCAATAACACCAACGAATTTTTAACCACTTCTCCGATGAATCAATATGGATACCAAAATATCCAGTTTTGGTTCCCAAACACCGCTATATGTATAGATATTGGATCTAACTAACGGTTAAGGGACTTCTTCCTAGAAAATAAGGAACACAAAGCATTCAGCTCATCAAATACACCTAATATTCTAATCTAGGTGTAAGCACGCAGTATTACCATATGAGTTTAAGGAAATCAATGATAATATGCATATAAACATCAAATATAGATATACAACTCTAATAGCTATATAATTAACTCGTAATGCTCACATGAGGGTCTTGAATGGGAAGATGACTCACATAAATCACAAGAACGTCCTATCGTAACTTAGAATCACTCCCCATGCCTTAGCATTCGCTCTTGAGAAGCAAACTTCATCCTCCATGCTTAGATGCACCTCTACTCAAATGAGTTTAATGCTCTCCTCGCCCTCATAACCGTCCATTAAACCTTGGTCTGAACTTGAAGTCTACCTTTTGCTCCGAAACTGGCACTTTGCTCCGACCATAGTTCTTCCTTTATTTCTTTTTCTCTTTTAATTTGCGATTCCGGAAAACTAAGAAATGAAATGAAGTATATGAGTACGGTGCGCAAAATAGTACTAACCACCTTTTCTTCATCACCGCTTCATAGCATCCAAAATTCATATGCACCCTGATCAGCACCCACCTCTACTGGCTGTTGCATTCTTCGTGTAGTCGCACGCCCCTGTCGCTTCCACGTTCTTGCGGACCACTTCAATCCAGATTCTCCACTACTAGAACAACAGTATATAACGACGGGGGACTTTCGACGGCCGCCGATAGCAGCTAGCGACGGCTAGCCATTTCGATGGCTAAATTATAATTAAAATAACTTTGCCGTTGATAGCCGTCGAAAACCGACACAATATTTGTCGTCAGCGGCCGTCGGTAGCCGTCGAAAATAAACGCGATTTCTGCTACTCCAGGCCGAGACCTGCTTTCATTTTCTTCCTTTTCTCCTAAATCACCAAAATCCCCCCTCCTTCATCTCCTCCCCGCTGAGCCAGCACCCGCAGCCATCCGGAGCATCTCCAACATCATCAATCATCACTCTCTACATCTCTAGGATCTCCATTCATCTCCAAATCAGGTTGTTTTCTTTAACCCAATTGATTTTGATTTGACAATTTAGGGTTTATTTGATAATCTAGTTGTTTATAATATCTGATTGATTGTTTATTTGCATTAACTAATTAGTAATTTGATCAGTTTATTTACATAAACCCTAAACCCTAATTAATAATTACCTAAATCCTAAACATTAATTAATAATTTGATTAGTGTATATTTGCATTTGAGCTAGCATTTGGTTAGTTAGGGTTGATGTGAATGATTTTGTGTATGGTTTGTAAAATTCCGAAAACAATAACCAAAATATATTAATCGTAGTTAAACTCTTAATCGTTTATATAAAACATGAATAATATATATATATATATATATATGTATGTATGTATGTATGTATATTCGAAATAGTAAAAATCATAAAATATAGTATATATTTAATAAAATGGTAAAATGTAAATAAACTATTGTACAAATGTTAATATATGTTATATAATTAACTAATCGTGCATAATATTGATACATAATGCTAATATTGATAATCTATGAACAAAGTAGACGTGCATAATGTATCTTATTTTTTATAAATCCCTTATTGATAATCTATGAACAAAGTAGAGAGTTTTTATAATGAACCGGAGTTCTGACTGTTAAGGGCAAGACTATGGAGGATTTGAAATCAAGATGTGATATAGAAGAAATTTGTAACCGTCCCGAGCTTCATACCAAGCCAAACGAAACTAAAAAAACCCAAAGCATGCTATGAGTTAGACAACAACCAAGTTAAAGTACTGTTCAAATGTGTGGAAGGATTACGATTTCCCGATGGGATTTCCTCTAATCTTCGTAGATGTGTCGACTATAAGAACAGGAGACTAAGTGGGATGAAAAGCCATGATTGTCATATAATGATGAAAAATTTGTTGCCCGTCGCTTTTAGAGAACCGTTGCCCGGAAAAGATTGGAATGTTGTAACGGAACTTAGTTTGTTTTATAAGGAGCTTTGTTTAACTCCGTTAAAAGTTGATCGTCTACGTAACTTGAGGAAGAAATCCCTGTACTGCTCTGCAAATTGGAGAAAATATTTCCTCCAGGTTTTTTTAATGTAATGGAGCATTTACCTGTTCATCTTCCATATGAAGCACGTCTTCGAGGTCCTGTACAATATGGATGGATGTATCCATTCAAGAGGTAAGGTATTAATATCAAGTATGGTTAATATTATTTCAATTACATATATTTAAGTTATTTTTGACTTGAAATATTTTCTATTAGGTACTTAAATTATTTAAAGAAAAAAGTGAGACAAAAAGCTCGAGTTGAAGGTTCAATTTGCAAATCATATATCGAAGAAGAAGCTTCGTTCTTTTTTCTCATTATTTCAGTGATCATGTGAACTTATCATTTGAAAGTGCTACGCATAATGATGACGTCGTTGGACAAGATTGTTCTTCTGAGATGATGTTATCTATTTTTAGACAACCACTACTAGAAAAACAGTAAATTCCAACGCCTCATTTCCAACGTCCGCCAACGGTTATTCCAATGGTTTCCAACGGCCCGTTAATTTTTTACGTAGCCGTTGGAAGCCGTTGGAATCCATTGGAAATAAGCCGTTTGCGGCCGTTGGTAGCCGTTGGAAATTTTCCTAAGATAACAGACCGAGGCCAGACCTGCAATTCATTATCTCTTCCCCAACTTACATTTTCTCCAAATTCTCCAATTCCCCCACCTCCTACCCAACTGCTGCCGCCCCAAGCACCAACCCGACAGCCTCCGACGCCATCTAGAAGTTGCTCCGGCCAATCTCCACCCTTCTAGCTCTCCAAATCGGTAATTTTCCTAAACATAATATTTAGGTTTTTTTAGATTTAGGGTTTAATTCGAATGTTGATTGATTCCTAATTGTTAGTGTATGCATATTACATTATGTTATCCCCTAATTGCAACTATTATAACATAATGAACAAGTTATTATAATTAATTGAAAATTTTGTAATTTAAGATATTACATTAGTTTATGTTTATTTGGTTATAAGTATATTAAATGTATGTGTGTGATAGATTTTATTGCATTTGAAAGCCGTTAGAACGGATATTGCATTTGTGCGAACACGAGCTTTGTATTTGTGCGAACACGCGAACATTTGGAAGCCGTTAGAACCAATATTAATTAAATGAGTTATATATTAAAATTTAATATAAACAAATATTTAAATCCTTAGATATTATTCGGCCCCGTCTGACAAGTGTTGTATATGATCGTTTTAGGGTTATCCGTTTTTCCACAAAATGGACAACTCTATTCATCTGATACATCATTTGTCGGATTTGTCCCAGTATTGGACAAGTTACAAACACTATAAAGTAATTATATTCCGTAAATCATATCATTTTAAACGGTTCACAAAATTTCGATGGCATTTCCTTTACGTTCCTTGTGTACACGCATTTGTGTACGATACAAGGAACGCGGGGGAAATGCTGCCGAAATTTTGTAAATCGTTTAAAATGATATGATTTACGGAATATAATTACTATTGTGTTTGTAATGGGAAGTAGGATGATCGACCATCAAAGAAAGACACATTAGTGGTAATGAAACAATAGTTGCTTATTTAAAATAAAGTTTGTGAAATTAGCAGTTTGCGTCCGTTGGAAGCCGTTTGAAAATTTCCTGTAAAATATAAAACAAATGATTTATAACATTTTTACTCTATCATAGGTTTTCTAGTAGGGAAACATGGTCAATTACTTTAATGATCGAAGCTGGATGTATCAAAGAAGGGAAATTAGTGGCGCAATAAGCGAACATTTTCTAAAAGGGGTACAAGTGTTCATCGAATTTGCTATAAGTAATATTGGAAACGATGAAGAAATTCGTTGTCCGTGTAGTAGATGCAAATTGTTGAACTATTTAGAACCGAATATGGCTAAGGTTCATTTGCGCCAATTCGGTTTCGTACCCAATTATTTGCTGTGGGATCGTCATGGAGAAATTGTAGCCCCTAATAATCAAGAACAGTCGGTGGAGGTCATCAACGAAGAAGGTAGTACGAATCTCATAGAACATATGGTCGAAGATGCAGCACGATCAATGTTCCCTACCGTTGTAATTGATAACGACGATGTTAACATCGAAGAGGAACCAAATGTTGGAGCTAAAAAAATATATGATTTATTGGATCATGCTAAAAAAACCCTTTGGAATGGATGTTTAAGCGGCTCTCAATTATCGGTAACTGCAGAATACATTGCAATGAAATAAAAATACAACCTTACAGAAGCTGGATTTACGGCTGTTGTTCAAGCTGCTAAACGTCATATGCCATCCGATAATTTAATGTGCGAAAATTATTATGAAGTGAAAAAACTTATGTCATCTTTCGGTTTGCCATATCAAAAAATAGATACATGTTTAAAGGGTTGCATGTTGTATTGGAAAGAAGACATCAATCTTAGAAATTGTAAAATATGTAATCAGGAAAGATACAAATCGAGGAAAAAAAAGGGAAAAGAAGTTCCGTACAAGCGTATGCATTATTTGCCCCTAACCCCTAGACTTCAACGATTATATGCATCATCTGTAACAGCGCATCATATGAGATGGCACAGTGTGAGAACACCTCAAGAAGGTACGTTGACACACCCATCCGATGGAGAAGCATGGAAACATTTTGACAAGAAATATCCCGATTTCGCAGCGGAGAGCCGAAATGTTAGACTAGGTTTATGTACAGACGGCTTCTCACCGTTTTCTCAGTTTGGTTCTAAATATTCATCTTGACCTATAATAATCACACCTTACAATCTACCTCCGTGGATATGTATGAAAACTCCATATATGTTTCTCACGATTGTTGTCCCTGGTCCTGATGATCCGACACAGGGCATTGATGTTTACTTACAACCGTTAATTGAAGAGTTGAAAATATTATGGTATGAAGGAGTTGAAACATACGACATATCAAAAAAGAAAAATTTTCGGATGTTCGCTTCTTTGTTATGGACTATTAGCGATTTTCCTGCATATGCAATGCTTTCGGGTTGGAGTACGGCCGGTCGTTTTGCTTGTCCTTATTGCATGGAAGAAACACGAGCATTTTTTTTGCCAAATGGAAAGAAAATTTCATGGTTTGATTGTCATCGATGTTTTCTTCATATTAATCACCCTTTTAGAAGAGACAAAAAAAACTTCATAGCTAATAGACATGAGACTCTACGACCACCAGCGGTATGGTCAAGCGAGAATATATATGAACTTGTAAAAGATTATCCAAAGATACACGAGACCGGACAACAAGAAGAAATTCAAGGTAAATCGACGTTTCATAATTGGTGCAAACAAAGTATATTCTGAGAATTACCCTATTGGAAAAATCTATTAATCCGTCATAACATTGACATGATGCATAACGAAAAAAACGTATTTGATAATGTGTTTTATACAGTTTTGAATGTGAAGGGCAAGACTAAGGACGATCTGAAATCTAGACGTGATATAAAGCAAATATGCAATCGTCCCGAGCTTCATATGACTCCCGACAATAAAAAACCCAAAGCATGCTATGAACTAGACAGCAACCAAGTTAAAGTACTGTTACAATGGGTGGAAGGATTACGATTTCCCGATAGAATTTCCTCTAATCTTCGTAGATGTGTCGACTATAAAAATGGGAGACTGAGTGGAATGAAAAGCCATGATTGTCATGTAATGATGGAAAATTTATTACCCATCGCTTTCAAAGAATTGTTACCGGTAAAAGTTTGGACGGTAATAACAGAACTCGGTTTATTTTACAAGGAGCTTTGTTCAACTACGTTAAAAGTTGACCGTCTACTTAAACTTAAAGAAGAAATTCCTATACTGCTCTGCAAACTGGAGAAAATATTTCCTCTGGGTTTCTTTAATGTAATGGAGCATTTACCTGTTCATCTTCCATATGAAGCACGTCTTCGAGGTCCTGTGCAATATGGATGGATGTATCCATTCGAAAGGTATGTTACTATATTGAGTATGCAAATGTTGATTTAAGTATAAATATAGTAGTTAATACTTAACCCAAATAATTTTTATTAGGTACTTAAATCATTTAAAGAAAAAAGTGAGACAAAAAGCTCGAGTTGAAGGCTCTATTTGCAAATCATATATCGAAGAAGAAGCTTCTTTCTTTTTCTCTCATTATTTTAAAGACCATGTGAACTTATCATTTGTAAGTGTTCCGCGTAATGACGATGAGGTCGTTGAACAAGATTCTTCTTCTGAAACAGTATTATCTATTTTTAAACAACATGGCTGACATGCTGGAAAATGTGAGGAAGTATGGCTAGATGATAAAGAATACCATGTAGCACACACATATATTCTTCTTAATTGTCCTGAAGTTGCACCATTTGTTAGGTAATTAGCACATTCCAAGTTTTGTTAAATTTAATACTACACGTGTGAATAAATAATAATGTAATATATCATGTTTGTGTTTGCAGTATTTATGAATCACAAAATCCAGGCGGCGATTTAAGCAAAGATTTCAGTACTTGGTTTTCGAAATACGTTTCTGATCCCACAAATAATGTGCTCGATAAAGGACTGAAACATTTGGCGTTTGGACCGAAAAGAAAAGTTAATACGTATCCAATATTTTTTGTTAACGGATATAAATTCAACACCAAAGAATACGGTGCTGAAAAATTAACAAACAATACTGATGTATTTGTTAAAGGCAGTGATGACCCTAATAATCATATAAATGATTTTTATGGCGTGTTAACTCAGATATTGCAGTTGACATATTTTACAAGACCCGTGGAGGATGTTTATTTGTTTAGATGCAACTGGTTCAGCAATGTTCCAGGTTCTGGTATTAACGTGCATCCACAATATAATCTTATAGAAATTAAACATACCTCGCGTTATCAAAAGTACGACCCATTTATACTAGCCAAACAAGCCCTACAAGCTTACTATGCCCCTTATCCATCTCTAAAAAGGGATAAAGCAGATTGGTCTGCGGTTTTTAAAACCAAAGCAAGATTTACGTTCGATGGACAAAACATTCCAGACGAACAAGCCTATCAAGCAGATCTGGAGGAAAATGCTGAAATAGCAATTACAGACGATCAAACTGATTTTGGACCTTTAAATGATGAGACACATGTATTAGTCGAAGCATTTGAGAGTGTAGAGGAAAACGACATAGAGCACGAAACTGAGTCTGAATCAGAAAACGATGAGGACGATTGAGTAATATCTGGTAATTTTTAAAAGTATTCACATTACATTGATCTCTGATTAATAATGCATTTATCCAATTTACACAATTTTAATGACAATAAGTGTATTACATTTTTTAATGGTTCATCATATCATGATTATTATGAATTGTATATGTATGTATATATGGCAGGTATATTTATTATGTCCGGTTCTGGTTCTGGGTCTCGGCGACGTGGCTCTTCACGTCATGTTGGAGAGGGTAGTGGTGAGCAACCAGCTCGGCCACTTGTTTACTTGCAGCTTAAGGCGGATGAGACGTAAGTATCATAATTAGCAAGCATAGCATTTTAATTTTTTAATTGTACATGATATATCTATAATTGTCTAAAGTTCAATTTTATATTTAACGCAGTGGATTTGAGTTGGAGCCATCCAAAGTGGTTCTGAACATTTCGAAGTAGGCGTACATGGCTAGGATGACCGATTGCTGGCCCAAGTGGGGCAAGATCCCCGACGACGTGAGAGAGACGATTTGGCAAGATTTTCTGGTAAGTGTATACCGCTTTACAAGATGATTAATTAAATACAAATAAATAATTAGTAATATTTTCTCATTATACAGGGCGCCATAGATTTGCAAGAGCCTGACGTCAATTTAGTTCAGCGACACTGGAACTCCAGGATCGCGAAGAACTATAGGGAGACTATGTCGGAGACTAAAAAAGTAGGAAAGAAGCCCAAGTGGATGAGCGCGACTGTATGGGAGAAGTGGGTTGAGTGGTGGAACTCTGAGGAGTTCAAGGTAACTCTACAATAAATCTCAGCAATTTTTTACCGTTTAATAAATAATTAATCATTGTAAATTTGCAGGAGGAGTCAGCTAGGAACTCGGCAAACAGGAGTAGGAATCCTGTATCACACCGTGGAGGCTCCAAATCTTTCCAGCATCACCGCGAAGATTTGGTAAATTTATCTATTATCACATTTTTATATTGATCAGTTCAGTAATAAGTTAATTATGTATAGTTAAATTATCCAAATTATCAATTGCAGGAACGTGCTCGTGGAGGCTCTGTTGGCTTAGTGGATGTGTTTGCTCACACCCACGCGTCTAGGCAAGTAGATGAGGCTGGCAATATCATATATCAGTGGGGTGATCAAGATAGGGCGACCGAGGCATATGTATGCATTTTTAAATTTCTAATACTTACACCGATAAGTTTATTAATTTCTAGCTATGCGAAATAATTACATGCTACTATTTTTCAATTGAAATTGTTTTTTTTTCATTTTAGTCGAGGTTGCAGGAGGCACAGGCTAATGCGCTTCAGCAATCAGGTCGTGATGCGCTGACACAGGAGGAGCAGGATAACATTTTTACTGCTGTTATGGATCCGGCACAACGGAGTAGACGTTTTGGCATCGGGAACCTAACGGTAAATAATTAATCCTTTTACGTATTTACAAAAAATCAGCGTTTTAGATATATAATGTTATAGTATTTTATATGCTGAGACAATCCTTTTGCTATTATTTCTATTTGCAGGCTCGACAGGCTCGACAAGCTCAAAAAGACCAAGACAAAGATGAAATAAAGGAGCTTAGAGCTATGGTTGAGCAGCTACGGGAAGAGAATCGTCTACGAGCCATCCAGGTGGAGCAGCTGGATCAAAAGCTTGCGCAGTATTTGCAGAATCATGGTACCCTTCCTTCGTCGTCTGGTGCTTCGGGAGGCGACAAGGATCCTTGAGGAGGTATGTTTTTGATTATTTGTGCTTGAACAATGTATATATTGACTTGGAGATGTTTTGATGTTGATGGTGATGTTGTATATATTGGTACGGAGTGGGTGAGAAATATTTTGATGGCATGTACATGGTACATTGACATTTGTTGATGGTATGTACGTTGATGGTATATTTTGTGATGTTTGATCGGTTTGGTTTGTTTATATTGGTGTTTTATTGATTTATGTGTGTTGTTTGTATTGATATTGATATATATATGTGTGGAATTGATTGGAAATGGAATGGAATTTGAATGGATTGGAAATGGTATGGGTGGAAGGTTAATAGGCCTGCTGTTATACAGCAAAATAAACCCAGTATTTCCAACGGCTTCCAACGGTTTCCAACGGTTTATTGGTCATTTTGTTGTAACGGTTTCTAACGGTTTCCAACGGTTCCTAGCCGTTAGCGGCCGTTGGAAATTCCGTTGGATCCGTTGGAAAGCATTGCAAGGCGTGGGATTTATTCCAACGAAATTTCCAACGGTTTCCAACGGCCGCCAACGGCTAGGAACCGTTGGAATAGACGTTTTATCTTGTAGTGAACATGGTTGACCTGCTGGAAAATGTGTGGAAATATAGTTAGACGATAAAGATTACCATGTAGCGCGCACATATATTCTTCTTAATTGTACTGAAGTTGCACCATTTATTAGGTAATATTAAATTACAAGTCTGGATATATTTATTTAATTTAATACTATACGTGTACATTAATTATAATGCAATATATTATCTATGTTTGCAGTGTTTATGAATCACAACATCCAAGCGGCGATATAAGCAAAGATTTCGCTACTTGGTTTTCGAACTACGTTTATGATCCGATAAATTGTGTGGTCGATGAAGGATTAAAACATCCAGCGATGGGACCAAAAAGAAAAGTTAAGACATATCCAATATTCTTCGTCAATGGATATAAATTCAACACCAAAGAATATAGTGCTGAAAAATTAACTAACAATACTGGTGTGTTTGTTAAAGGCGGTGATGATCCAAATGATCATATAAATGATTTTTATGGCATGTTAACCCAGGTTTTGCAATTGACATATTTCACTAGACCTGCGGAGGAAGTTTTTTTGTTTAGATGCAACTGGTTCAGCAATGTTCCAGGTTCTGCAGTTATCGTGTATCCAAATTATAATCTTATAGAAATAAAACATACCTCACGTTATCAAAAGTATGATCCTTTTGTACTAGCCAAACAAGCTCTACAAGTTTATTATACCCCTTATCCATCTCTAAAAATAGATAAAGCAGATCGGTCGGCAGTTTTTAAAACGAAGGCAAGATTTACGTTTGATGAAAAGAATATTCCAGACGAACAAGCCTATCAAGCAGATATCGAGGAAAATATTAAAATAACAATAACGGACGATCACACAGATTTTGGACCTCTAAATAATGAATCAAATGTATTTGTAGAAGTATTTGAAACTACAGAGGAAAACAATATGGTGTACGAAACCGAGTCCGAATCAGAAAACGACGAGAACTGATTGCTAATATATAGTTTAATATAAGGTAATTTATGCGATTATTCATGTTACATTTTTCCCATCAATTATGATATCTTTTCTCATAATTATTATGAATTATACGTTCTGACATAATAAATTGATATGTACGTAACATGTATTATGTCTTTTTTTTCGAAGGCGTAGCTCCTCCCACTCCGGTTCTCCCTCTTTTTCTCGAAGAGAGAATAGATGTGATGACAGTGGCCCTTCGGAGCCAGCAGCACGACCAATAGTGTATTTATAGGCCAAAGCCGATGGATCGTAAGTTTTAAAATGTTTGCGCCAAAATTGGTCATAAACACCAAATTGTCGATGAAAGCACCAATTCACAATCACATATTACAGATGACAAGTACGTAAAGAATAAAAAATGAAGATCACTCAGAAAATAAATAGGAAAGCAGTAAAGAACACATAGTTTATAGTGGTTCGGCAATCCGGCCTACGTCCACTTTGAATTTGATGATTTTATTGATGTATGCTTGCTGGTTACAGCGGATTACAGTAGTGAAAATCGAGTACAACAGTAGTCTTTGAGTACAATAATGATTTTGGCAGAGTATGGACGTAGAAGAGTCAAAAGTCCCCTTTCTGTTGGCTCCGGGGTGCTATTTATAGGCGTAGGCTGCAAATATCTCGCTCAGATCTCGGGAGACCTCTTTTGGCAAGTGTGTGGGCCCACGCGATCGATCCCATGTGGTTCGTACTCGATCTGTGATCGATACGAACGAATTTCATATCGATCAAGATTTGGTCCAATCAAGTCGAAATTAAGCATGAACATTCTTCAGGTTGTACGCAAGCTCCTGTGAAAATTTGGTAGCATTTGGACTTGTGGATTGCGAGTTATGATCGGTGCAAGTTTGTGTTGTGTAGCGTTCGAATCGATCATTCGCCCCAAATTCCTTCTCTTCATATCCATGCTTTTCGTGTCGCTCCTTTTTAAACATTGTTTCGCGTCACTTCTTTTTATCCACTGCTTCGTACCCATAGATAGGGTTCCATTCGTATCGATCCATTAGAAGCTAATTCGTATCGACGACTTGAATGTGCTTCGTATCGATCACCTTGAACATTTTTATTCGTATCGATTGTTTTAGCCATCGATACGAAAGGTGGCCAGATGGAGATCGATATGAAGCATAGTTTATTTATGGATACGAAATAGCTTGATGGATACGAACAATAGCGCATATTGATGGATACGAAGCGGCACGTTTGATGGATACGAACAATAGTTCATATTGATGAATACGAACAGTAGTTCATGTTGATGGATACGAACAGTAGTTCATATTGATGGATATGAAAGAACGTTTGATGGATACGAATAGTAGTTCATATTGATGGATACGAACAGTAGTTCATATTGATGGATACGAACGAGATTTTCGCATGATTTGCATCAATCATATCTTGAGCATACGGACTCCGATTGACTTGAAATTTGAAATGTAGCCTCTCCTAGCCTTGTCCATCATTCCCAAGCGATCCTGCCTTGATTAGAGCTCGGTCAAATTTTGACGATATCAATCATAGCCTTATTTCCAAACGATCCCCAATCCTGGTTTCCATCCTGTTCTAATCTTATTTGTTGATATCCCGGCTTTGACCAAAAGGCGGGATAACATTTGCCCCCAAAAACATGCCTTGTGGTAAGAAGGCGTGTTTTGTATAGCTCTGAATCCAATATCAAAAATCCATATTCCATCCATTGCCAAGCCATCTTATCCAAGTGCCATAGCCATAGCCAGGTCTGCGACTACTCCGAGTCAATGTCCAATTCGAAGTCCTGTAACCACAAACTTAGCCAATTCCATAGCTATCTGAATCCGTCGACTGAGCTTTAATCTATCCATATCCAACAACCAATAACCAAACCCTTAACCTTTCTGGGTTGACTTCAAATCCATAGACCTCGTCGGGTCGCGTTATCCTATTGACCCCGACTCTCCGGTCAAGGGTTTTTATGTTCTCCGGCCAAGGACTTTTATGTTCTCCAGCCAAGGACTTTGTATATTCTCCGGCCTTGGCTCTCCGGCCAAGGACATTTTTATTCTTCGGCCTCGGCTCTCCGGCCAAGGACATTTATGTTCTCCGGCCTCGGCTCTCCGGCCAAGGACTTTTTTATATTCTCCGGTCTCGGCTATCCGGCCAAGGACTTTTTTATTCTCCGGCCTCGGCTCTCCGGCCAAGGACTTTTTTATATTCTCCAGCCTTGGCTCTCCGACCAAGGACTTTTTTATTGTGTTTGAATCCATTCCATCGCTCTCCGGCGAAGGGACTCATAATTCGTGATTACTACTCCGTCTCTCCGGTCGGGACCGTAATCGTGAGACCTGTATTATTCATTACATTGATCCAAATCCAGCCATTCAAAATAAGAGTTTTTATAGCCAGGGAAAACCAAATAAATGTCTGTACATCCAAGGAAAAAACAAAAGTTTTCAGGAAAACGAAAAAGAAAAACAAGATTACACAGACTCGAGCAACATGGTTTATCATCGTCTCATAGCATGCCTAGGGACCGTCCTCGATCCCGTACATGTGTAAGTGATTTCGTCGCATTACTTCAAGTTCTATTACTTATTCCAAACCATAAATCTATTTAGTTGATAACAAGTTGACGTTGCGTAGGTCCAGTGCCATCCTCGTTCGAGGTTGGCGGTGGCCGTTCATGTTCCACTGCCACAGCTCGATTCCTTACATACTGCTGTAGATGGCCATTCCTTACATGCTCCTCAACGATATCCCTCAAATGCCTGCAGTCGTTCGTGTTATGCCCATCCAGCTCATGGAATAGGCAATGCCTTCCCGATGCCCGTTCGTAATCAGAAGGTTTCCATCTTATTGGCCTTCGATACTGGAGGTGCCCTCGAGTGTCCAAATAAATCCTTTCCAGAGTTTCAGTCAAATCCGTGTAAGAAGAAAATTTTGACTCCCTCCGTGGCCTTTTTGAAGTGCTACCGTTATCATTCATTTCCTTTTGCCTTGGTCGTCTTTGTTTGGATTTTCTTTGGGTGGACCTCCATCCCTTACCGCATAAGCTTCAGCCTCTCTCCCTTCTCTCTCAGACTGTGCATCTTCCTACCTTAGAAATATCTCCGCCTTATGATAGAACTCCCCAAGATCCCTCGGTGGGTCCCATTCCAATAATATCTTGAAATCTGAATTGTCTGCAATTCCTGAAACCGCTGCCATCAAAACCATCGACAGATCAGGTCGATCCACCGAAGCCACTAACGCATTGAATTCGGTCAAGAAATATCTAATTGATTCTCCTTTCCATTGTTTCATTGATGTTAAAGTCATCACGTTCTTGGGTCTGGCTATGTGGACTCGAAACTGTCTCATAAACCTATCAACTCCGTCCATGTGCCAATAGAGCCACTCTCCAGCTGTCTGAACCATAACGTCGCTATATCCGTCAGATACAAAGGGAAGCATCGCGCCAGGACCTCCTCTGATGCTCCCAGTACTTCCATATGCCTCATGTACCCTGTCAAGTGAACAGCAGGATACGTTCTCCCGTCATACATCTCCAGTGTTGGTAACTTGAATTCTAGTGGATTCCTGGCTTGCCTGATCGTAGGAGCAAAGGGACTCCTATTCACATCTTCCAGATCTCTATTCACTAGTCTGCCTCTCATGGCTCGTCTGACCATCTCCGCCAATCTGTCACTGTCGTCAAGTTGTAGCCCTTGTCTGTTGCTTCCAACCTGCCCCCCGAGTTCACGAGGGAATCCTGGAATCTGGTCTCCAGGACGGGCATCCATTCCTCTACCAAAGCCATGTTGAACAGCTCCACCTGGTATCCTGCCTGAGGTTGGATCAACGTCCTCCGGATGTGTGCCCCCAAGTTCTGGTGCTGCTCCTAACAGTCCTGCTCCATTCTAAACTCTGGTTGTTCCGCGCTCCTGATCTCTATCTCCAGCATCTCCTGCAGCAGCGTTCCCTTGATTTTTCATTCTGGCTTGTCCAGCTTGTTGGAGTAGGTTCTGCATCATATCCTCTTGTCTTTTCAGCATTCCTTCCTGCATAGCTTCCATCATTATCTCCATCTCGTCCCGAGTGATGAAGATTGAGGTGTGATTTTCTCCAGAGGAAGCCTCCTAGCTCCCTTCATGCTGACTCCTTCCAGCTCTTTGTCTTCTTGTTGATTGTCTTGCCATAGCTTTCCAGATCCAAGTCTTTAAGCTTTCAGATCCGAAGTCCTGGTTGTAGAATTCTTGAGCGCTAGCGTTCTCGGTGAAAGCACCAAAATGTTTGCGCCAAAATTGGTGACAAACACCCAATTGTCAATGAAAGCACCAATTCACAATCACAGATTACAGATGACAAGTACGTAGAGAATAAAAAATGAAGATCACTTAGAAAATTAATAGGAAAGCAGTAAAGAACATAGAGTTTATAGTGGTTCGGCAATCCGGCCTACGTCCACTTTGAATTTGATGATTTTATTGATGTATGCTTGCTGGTTACAGCGGATTACCGCAGTGAAAATCGAGTACAATAGAAGTCTTTGAGTACAATAATGATTTTGGCAGAGTATGGACGTAGAAGAGCCAAAAGTCCCCTTTCTGTAGGCTCCGGGGTGCTATTTATAGACGTAGGCTGCAAATATCTCGTTCAGATCTCGGGAGACCTCTTCTGCCACGTGTGTGGGCCCATGCGATCGATCCTATGTGGTTCGCACTCGATCTGTGATCGATACGAACGAATTTCGTATCGATCAAGATTTGGCCCAATCGAGTCGAAATTAAGCATGAACATTCTTTAGGTTGTACGCAAGCTCCTGTGAAAATTTGGTAGCATTTTGACTTGTGGATTGCGAGTTATGATCGGTGCAAGTTTGTGTTGTGTAGCGTTCGAATCGTTCGTTCACCCCAAATTCCATCTCTTCGTATCCATGCTTTTCGTATCGCTCTTTTTTAAACATTGCTTCGCATCGCTTCTTTTTATCCACTGCTTCGTACCCATAGGTAGGGTTCCATTCGTATCGATCCATTAGGAGCTAATTCGTATCGACGGCTTGAATGTGCTTCGTATCAATCGCCTTGAACAGTTTTATTCGTATCGATTGTTTTAGCCAACCGATACGAAGGGTGGTCAGATGGAGATCGATATGAAGCATAGTTTATTTATGGATACGAAATAGCTTGAGGGATACGAACAGTATCGCATATTGATGGATACGAAGCGGCACGTTTGATGGATACGAACAGTAGTTCATATTGATGGATACGAAAAGTAGTTCATATTGATGGATACAAAGCAGCACGTTTGATGGATACGAATAGTAGTTCATATTATGGATACGAACAGTAGTTCATATTGATGGATACGAATGAGATTTTCGCATGATTTGCATTGATCATATCTTAATCATACAGACTCCGATTGACTTGAAATTTGAAATGTAGCCTCTCCTAGCCTTGTCTATCATTCCCAAGCGATCCTGCCTTGATTAGAGCTCGGTCAAATTTTGACGATATCGATCATAGCCTTATTTCCAAACGATCCCCAATCCTGGTTTCCATCCTATTCTAATCCTATTTGTTGATATCCCGGCCTTGACCAAAAGGCAGGATAACATAAAATTAGTAGCATAGCATTAGAAATATTTTGTTTACAATATATATAATAGTCTAAAGCTATATTTCAAATGTAACACACGGGATTTGATCTAGAGCCATCGGGAGTGGTTCTTAGTATTTCCAAGCAGACATATATGAGTAGGATGACTGGTTGTTGGCCCCGATGGAGTAAGATTCCTGACCCGATCAGAGAGAGCATCTGGCAGGACCTTTTGGTGAGTTTAAATTTACATATTTGTAAATTACCGTTTTACAACTTATAAAAATGTACAACTTATATTTAATTTTCTCAATGTGCAAGGTTCCGTAGATCTGCAGGAAGCAGATATTTTCCTTGTGCAGCACCACTGGAATTCTAAGATGGTGAAGAATTATCGGGACATGATGTCGGGCCTTAGGAGAGCTGGGAAGAAACTGAACTGGATGGGTGCCAGTGTATGGGATGCTTGGGTTGCCTGGTGGAAGAAAGATGAGTTCAAGGTAATTAATCTATCATATATATCTCGTTACTTTATTTTACAACTATTAAATATATTGTTCAATTATTTAAATTTGTAGGCGAAGTCACAGAGGAATTCTGCGAATAGAAATAAGAACCCAGTAACACATCGTGGTGGTTCTAAGTCATTCTAGCATCATCGTGAGGATTTGGTAAATTTATTAATTGTGATTATAAACAGTTATTACATTTAAATAGTTTAAGTTATAAGTTATTAATAAACAGTTAATATATACAGTAATATATACATTATTTATTGCAGAAAAGAGCGCGTCGACGTCCGGTCTCATACATGGAAGTGTTTGCTCATACACATGCCATAAAGCAAACGGACAAAGCTGGGAACGTTACATATGCATGGGAAGATGAGGATAAGGCGACGGCTGCATATGTATGCATATTTTGAATTTTAAGTTATTTTGATTGATTAGTATAAGTAATTAGCTTTGAAGAATTAAAATAATGTCGTGTTAATTTCAACTGTAAATTTTTTGGCATTGTACGAAAATTTTCAAGAGGCACAGGCACAGATGTTAGAGGGATCGGACCGCGATGAGTTGACCCGCGAGGAGGAAGATGCTATTTTTGACTCCATCATGGACCCTACGCAGCGAAATCGGCGTTTTGGCTATGGAAACCAAGCGGTAATTTATAAAAATAAACTATCTTATAAAAGTTACACAATTATTATAAAAGTCGTCGAACAGTTCTATAACAGTATTTTCTATTCGGAGGCTAGGGCATCTCAACAAGCGTACCAAAAAGAGAAGGACAAAGCCGAGATAAAACAGCTGAGAGCCATGGTCGAGCAGCTGCAGGAGCAGGACCGTCTTCGCGCTATACAGATGGAGCAGTTGAATCAGCGCTTGGTGGAGTATGTGCAGCAACATGGTTCATTTCCTTCGTCGTATAGTGCTTCCAAAGGCGAAGACAACCCTTGATAGGTACGCTTTTCTGTGTTTGTGCTTGGATGTTGTATATGTGGACTTGGAGTTGGTGAGGATGATTTGTTTTGGTATGTTTGATACACTTTAATGAGAGATTGGATGCGTTGTGTTGATTTAGTACATTTTGTAGAGTTGTTTGATGTTTGACGTTGATTGGCCTGTGTTTTGTTCGATGTTTTAGGATGTTGGATGGTTGATTTTGTATATATTGGAGTTTATGATCTTGATTTTTTATATATTGGAGTTTATGATTTTGTATATATTGGAGATTATGGTTTATATTGTAGTTGGTATAATATGTAATGTTGCTTGTTATATATATATATATATATATATATATATATATCCGAATTATCTGTGTGGAATGGAGTTGAGAAGTATAATGATATATATTGAGAATTATCTGTGTGGAATGGAGTCAAATAGCAGTAGAAAAAAAATCCACATTTCCGATGGTTTTGGACGGCTAGCGACGGCTTATGGGTCACAGAATTCCGACGGCTATCGACGGTTTTCGATAGATTATTGGTTTCGAGGGTAAGCCGTTAGTCGTCGAAAGTCATCGCTATAGTGTCGTTAGTAGCCGTCGAAAAGGCGACGGAAGAAAGCCGTCGACTATGTCGAAAGGCAACAGAAATCGTGGAAGCTTTTCCAACAGCTTTGCCGTCGGCCTTCGACGGCCGTCGACGGCTAATTGCCATCGGAATAGCCCTGTAGTCTTGTAGTGCTCTGACCGTCAATCTGATTGCATCGTTGAGCCCTGGACAAGTTTACTGTTGAATTTTGGCGCCACTATATGGTGGATTGAAGATGTCGAGAATAACTTGATAACGATAAAAACGCCATGCGAATCGGAACTCGGATGTTAAAGTTATCGCGATTTGAAGATGCATAGGCTGAAAGTTGTGTCAAACGTCAGACAAGAATCCTTAGTCGTCTGACAGCAGGTTTACTACAGGCCAAAAGTTGCGACAGATGTCTGAGAGGTTGTGACAGACGTCTGACGCGGTACAGTTTTGTTTTTTGACCCAGAATTTGTGATTATGCTTGTAGGACTTCAAGGGGCAAATCAGATATTTGTCAAGAAACGATGGTTCATTATATAAGCTATTTTTAGAATTCAAAGAAATGTGACTTGATGATCTAAGAGATTAAGAGTTTTATCTTCCATCAAATTGGGTTTAACAAAAACCTAGTTTCTTCAATTTTATTCTCCACATATCTATTCTATTTGAATATTAATCATTGCAATCAATTTTTTATACTATTTTCATTGATATTAATAAAAAATATATCTCAAAGTGGATGTACACTAATAAGACGTTAGTGGAAACATTATAAAGCTGATAATGGATGTAAACAATTGAATTGTTGTCAAGCCATTTCAAAAATAGTGTCCCTCCTCAATTTCAATTTAAATTTCCTATGAATTATCTCGATTTTGGCTGAATTGGGGTGTTGTACTACTTTTAGCGTAATAACGGTTAAATCCCTACTAAAGTGACGCTAAACACTTAGTGCCCTTTAAGCCCTTCGCTTTCGCAACTTAGCACTGAATTTGCTAAACCGGCACTGAATCCACTAAATTAAACATATTTAGCACATGCTTTAACAGTTTTAGTATAAAATCAAATAACTTGTCGAGTTCTCTTTTGATCCCAAGTAACCAAGCCTATGTATAGACCTAAAGCTTATTGGCCAAATGTCTAATATAAGCTAGGGCATCGTTTCTAGTCTGAGAGTTTAAACGGCAAGGTCTAGGACATTCTTAGGTTTATAAGGATGCGGTGCTTATTTTTCTCCATTCATGATGTGAGACAAGGACATCGTTTGTACTTGAAATTTTTCATTATTTTGTACTTTTAAGTTGGTTAAAATTATATGTTTAGTTGATAATGTATACTTGTATCTTTTTTTTTAGTAGTTTTAATGTTTTTATGATTCTAACAGAAATATAAATGTGTTTTCGATTTACTTCAGCTGTCCATTTTAGGACAATATTTTTATAATGCGTCAAAAATCTACTAACATACGTGGTTATATTGTTCAAAACTCTGTTTGTTTCTAAAAAAGTGGTTTAACAAGAAAGTTTAGCGATCCAAATACAAATTCACCAAACGATCAGTGTATAACAATCCACATTTGATATTTCATATTTAGCATTTTGATCAAACGTTACAGAACTGTAAATTTTGTACGATTGTCCGACTTCCGACTCGGTCCAAGTCTGTATAACGTCTGGTCTGTGTCTGTACGATATTCATTTAGAACACGAATTGGAACAATAAAAAAATATACAAAAATATGTTCGTCTGAAAATGCAGGATGTTTTTTATTGCCCGAACATTGTCCGTCCGATATCCGGTTTGTACGTACAATGTCCGGTCCGACACACCTTTGTTCGGTCCGATCCGACGTGTTTTCACCTCTAGCTATAGTTGTAACTTGTGTGAACTATGAAATGGATGCGGTTTGGTTTGTATATTATAAACTATACCCAATTGGAATTTATAACTTTTATTAGTAATAAAAGTTCCAATTTCCTTTAATAATAACAATAATAAAATAATTCATATTCTTGTTATGATTGTGCCTTTCAAATAGTTGATTGCATGGATTAACATTTAATTAATCATGCCGTCTTTGGCCTGCAATTTCATATCAAATTATTCCCAACGGAATCTCTACAACTACAACCGCTACCTGGTAGTGCAAGAATACAAATCTCAGTTCATTATTTAAACTGTCCTATGTAACTGATTGCATGCATATTGTTCTACAATTGAGTATCAAATTCATTGACTAGTATTTTACACAACACCCAATAAGTAATTAAAAGAGGGGACGATTGATTAAATGGTAACAGGAAGTGTAATAAAAGAATTTAAATCTAGAGTATCAGCGTCTCGAATGTGGAAAGCAACAGTGGTCGACATTAACAATCTCCTGCCAAAGATTGCGCCTCATTTTATCTCCAGCATGGAAGTTATAGAAGGTAACGGCGGAGCAGGAAGCATTGTATTAACTAAGTTTGCTGAAGGTCAGTTGTCTATTTGCACATACATATACATGTGTATCATCCACATATATCTCATACTTGCACATATATGCATTGTATTAACTAAGTTTGCTGAAGGTCAGTTGTCTATTTGCACATACATATACATGTGTATCATCCACATACATCTCATACTTGCACATATATGCATTGTATTTTCAGCTATTAAGGGTATAAAAGTGGTAAAGACTCAGATAGTTGAAATGGATGAAGACAATATTTCATATAAGTACGCAGTTCTTGAAGGCAAGCTTGATGTATTCAAGACAGTTTGTTATGGATATAAGTATGAGGTGGAAGAAGATGGAGGTTGTTTATGCAAAATTAGCACGGAGTATAGTACCGTGGGAGATGCTGAACCAACAGAGGAGGAGAAGGGCGTTGGAAGTGAAGCTGCTCTTAACACGCTTAAAGGAATTGAAGCATATCTGTTGGGAGCTCCTGATGCTTATAATTAATCTTTATTTAAAAATAAAATGAGGAACTTAATTAAAATGGAATCATAATAGCATATGAATGCCATTTTGGCATTGTATCCATATTTATGTGATAAAAGCAATATGTGGACGGGTTTATAAATATTATAATGTTTTCTATTTTAAAATTTTCACTAAGCTTTAAACAAACATTATAGTGGATGTTTACGGACAAGATTAGGGCTGTCGATGAGTTACTAAAACTCGAATATATTCATATTCATATTCGAAAATCCAAAGAAAAAAAGCTGACATTTAGAAAATAGATGCGAATATGGATAATATTGTCCACATCGGAAAAATATCCATTAGATATCTATAAAAATAAAGAACAGACAGCATGCTTAGGAGTATGTCCAATTTTCTGCTTCTTAGGATTGTAGATATGTCCTTGCAATTTGCATCTGCATCTTAGGGGTTCAGCTTACGCAAGAAACCAAGTAATTGAGCTCGTGCCTCCACACACCCACAGACTGAAAGCTTATCTTAAGCTGACCCTGAGCATCTAAACCATGTTCAAAACACTGCACAAATTAGACACCATCTCCACCTAAATTCCCGGTTTAACCATTGGGATTATCTCCCCCAATAACACCAACGAATTTTTAACCACTTCTCCGATGAATCAATATGGATACCAAAATATCCAGTTTTGGTTCCCAAACACCGCTATATGTATAGATATTGGATCTAACTAACGGTTAAGGGACTTCTTCCTAGAAAATAAGGAACACAAAGCATTCAGCTCATCAAATACACCTAATATTCTAATCTAGGTGTAAGCACGCAGTATTACCATATGAGTTTAAGGAAATCAATGATAATATGCATATAAACATCAAATATAGATATACAACTCTAATAGCTATATAATTAACTCGTAATGCTCACATGAGGGTCTTGAATGGGAAGATGACTCACATAAATCACAAGAACGTCCTATCGTAACTTAGAATCACTCCCCATGCCTTAGCATTCGCTCTTGAGAAGCAAACTTCATCCTCCATGCTTAGATGGACTAATAATGCATATGGCCTGAAGATCGGTGTATTTTATTATGCTTTAGTATAGAGTTCGGGTACAATGTATTACTAACCCGACTTGGCCCATGTACTCTACTCAGTCACTTTATATACAAACAGAGTATAGTCTGTATATTATTATCAAAAGCTTCTGATAAAATACATTTTTCATCTATTTCAAATTCTCTATTATGGTATCAGAGCATCTGCCCAATGGCATCATAGGCTGATCATCTTTGTTGCTGACTGAACTCCATCAGAGAGTTCTCATACTGGAGTTTGCCTTCAGATCAGTAGTTCTCTTCGGATTATATATCATCATCAGAGAACTTACATCCTCATCCCTCGACAGTATTAATTAAGAACCAGTTTCTTGAACAGATCTCTTGCAGAGTGCCTTGCCCGAAGATTGAAGTTGTGATCAACTGAATCTTGGCTGCATCTCAACCATCAGAGAAGATCTGTTTTATCTTCTCATCATCGATCTTGTATCTCTGCTCTCAGTTGTACACTGAAACTCAGTGTGATACTCAATTTCAATGTGCCTCGCCAAGATAGCTGTAACCCTCCTCTAATTCAGTGGCCACCATGTCAGAAGGAGGTGACAACAAGTCAACTACCACATCTGTCATCGAAACCACCAACCAACCTCTGATATATCCCAAAAGTCATCTCAATAATGTTCAACTTGATGAAAACAACTTCTTGCTTTGGAAATATCAAGTCGAAACTGCAATAAATGGCTATGGGCTGGAAGGTTTTATCAAAGGAACCATTGCAATTCCACCTGTAATGACAGCAGACAAAGAAGGCAAGATGATAAGCAATCAAGATTATGTGAAATACAAGAGACAAGACAGTCTACTATCAGCATGGCTTTTATCATCTATCAGTGTTAATCTACTGCATTAAATTGTTGGATGTGGATCATCATATGAAATTTGAAAAACTGTGGAACAGATTTTCAATTCTCAATCTGCTACGCGTATCATGCATTATAAGAGAGAACTACAAAACTTAAAAAAGAAAAACATGTCAATGAGGGAGTACTTAACCAAGATTAAGTCATTCTGTGATCTTCTGGAAACTGCAGGTCGTAAAATCTCTGAAACTGAGCAAATCTTGACCTTAATGAATGGTCTTGGGGAAGAATACGAATCTGTCATTGCAGTTATCTCCTCTAGAGAGACACTGCCTAATATGCAATTTTTTCACTCCTCTCTTCTTGCTCATGAAGGGAGAGTTGAACAAAGAAAGTCAAGTACATCAGATTACTCAATTAACTATGCTTCAAGTTCAAGAACCAAGAATCAAGAAAAGAGTCAAAACAACAGAGGTGGTTTTAATCAGAGAGGAAGAGGGAGAAGTGGAAGGTGGAACAACAATAACAGAGTCAAGTGTCAAATATGTGAAAATTTTGGTCATATTGCAAGCAAATGCTATTTCAGGTACAGTACTGACAACAACAACACTCATCAAAGTCAAGGCATACAAAGAAACTTCAATCCAAATGCAAATGTAGCCCAATTAAAGAAATCATCAAGAAATCAGAGTGAAGATACACAAAGTACACAAATGAATTCAGAGACCCTTACCAGACTTGAAGACATTCATTGTGAAGAATGGTACCCAAACTCAGGTGCCACCAATCATCTGACTAACAACATTCACAATTTGAACCTTGGTAACAAGGAATACTCAGGTACACAGTCTATTTATATAGGTAATGGTGAAGCTATAAGTATAACTCATGTTGGAAATGGCAGCATCAAAGGTAAAAGACAACTTTACTTGAATAACTTGTTGACTGTCCCTCAAATTAAAAAGAATCTCATTAGTGTTTCGCAATTTGCCAACGACAACAATGTATACTTTGAGTTTCACCCAAAAATTTGCATTGTTAGAGACTTATCAAATCAGGATATATTGTTACAGGGTAGGTTGCACAAGGGGCTTTACAAATTCAATCTTGGGAATACAAAGAAATTTATTCATAAAAGACCATGGTGCAACAATTTAGAAACTAATGGTACAGGCAGTAAGAGTGTAATTGATGTATGGCACTGTAAATTGGGACATCCCAGTGTTAAAATTGTAAAACATGTTCTGAAAAGTAATAATATTCCTTTTGAAAATATTTCTGTTCCTTATATATGTACAAGTTGTCAACTTGGCAAAAGCCACAAACTACCTTTTACAGACTCTATTACTGTTTACAATAAACCGCTTGAGCTTATAGCTATAGATCTCTGGGGACCCTCTCCAGTAAATTCAGACTATGGATTCAGGTACTATATTTCATTTGTCGATGCTTATTCTAGACATACTTGGATATATTTTCTCAAGGCTAAATCAGAGGTATGTAAAGCAGTTATTCAATTCATTAGCCAAGCTAAAAAACAGTGTAACAGTGAGGTTAAGATTATTCAGTCAGATGGAGGAAGTGAATTTAAACCTCTGAAAGAATATTTTCAAAATAGAGGAATTATACACAGAATTACTTGCCCACACACCTCTGAACAGAATGGCTTAGTTGAAAGAAAACATAGGCATATAGTTGAAACTGGGCTAACACTATTGGCTTAGGGCTCTTTACCAATGAAATTCTGGCCTGATGCATTTACTACATCAGTTTATCTAATTAACAAACTACCAACCAAGGTTCTTGGGTACAAAATCCCAATTGAAGTATTATTTAACATAAAACCACTTTATTCAGAACTAAAGACCTTTGGTTGTTTGTGTTTCCCATGTCTCAGGCCATATAATACTCATAAGTTAAGTCTTAGATCTGCTCCTTGCACATTTATAGGATATGCTAGCAATCAGAAAGGGTATAAATGTCTTAGTGATAATGGAAGAGTCTATATTTCAAGACACGTTGTATTTAATGAAAACATTTTTCCTTTTGCAAATAAAGGAATAAAAACTACACAGAAAATATACAATACAAAGGTGTCAATACCACCAATACCTAAAGTTACTGACTGGAGCAGTGGGCAAGAAATTGATGAGACATCAGGACCACAACACACTTTGTCTTCCATCATACCAGGTCATAGTACAACTGAGTCAAGTGATCATCTCAACATCTTACCACATAACTGTTCCAATCCTAAAGAAAGCTCAGAACATAATGAAAGCAATTCACCATGTTCTGAACACTTTAGTGTCAGTGAAAACAATCAACCCAGCATTCCTGCAAGAACAGAACACCATATGACTACAAGGGCTAAAAGTGGAATCTTCAAACCCAAAATATACACAGCTCATCTATATCAAAAGGAACCTACTACTTATGAAGAAGCAGTCAAGTATGATCACTGGAAATCAGCCATGGATGAAGAGTATAATGCCCTCATAAGGAATAAAACATGGAGCTTAGTACATCCACCCAGTCACAAAAATGTTATTGGAAGTAAATGGACATACAAAGTAAAGAGAAATCCCAATGGCAGCATAGCAAAATACAAAGCAAGACTTGTTGCAAAAGGGTACACACAACAATTTGGATTTGATTTTAATGAGACTTTTTCTCCTGTAGTAAAACCAACCACCATACGAATTATTCTGACCATAACACTACACAATCAGTGGAGAATTAAGCAACTAGATGTAAACAATGCTTTTCTAAACGGTGAACTACAAGAAGATGTCTATATGCAACAACCAAAAGGCTACATTCAAGGCAACAATGCAAATTTAGTATGTAAACTTCATAAGGCTATTTATGGACTCAAGCAGGCTCCAAGGGTATGGCATGAAAAATTTCAGAACCTTGATCAACTTAGGATACAAGCCAACCAAATCAGACAATTCACTATATATGAAAACAAGTCATAGGCAAACTGTCTATCTACTAGTATATGTGGATGACAAACTAATCACATGCGGTGAAAATAATGAAATCAGCAAAACTATTCATCATTTGAATCAAACTTTCTCTATCAAAGAACTTGGTGACTTAAGCTACTTCTTGGGTATAGAAGTCATAAGGAAGAGTAATACAGAGCTTGTTTTAAGTCAAAAGAAATATATATCAGAGATTCTTGCCAGAGAAAAAATGGATCTAGCCAAACCCCTACCCACTCCTATGACTAGTAATCTACACCTCTCTAAAGACAAAGGAGAACTCATCTCTAATGATCGACAATATAGAAGCATAGTAGATGCTCTACAGTACGTTACAATTACAAGACCAGAAATATGTTACAGTGTCAACAGAATTTGTCAATTCATGCAACGACCAAGAGACGAACACTGAAAGGCAGTAAAGAGAGTATTGCGCTATCTTAGAGGAACAATTAATCATGGAATATCATTACGTACATGCAAAGAATTAAATATACAAGCTTACGCTTACGCCAACTGGGCTACTGACCCAGACGATAAAATATCCACCTCCGGGTTTTGCATCTATCTTGGTGACAATCCAATCTCATGGTGCTCAAAGAAGCAAGCTACGGTCTCTCGCTCCAGTACCGAAGTCGAGTACAGATCAGTTGCCAGTACAACTACAGAATTAATTTGGATTGAACAGTTATTATGCGAAATCGGAATTAAGCCAATAAAAAGGCCAATAATTTGGTGTGATAACCTGAGTACAGTAGCTCTCTCTGCTAATCCAGTTCTTCATTCACGAACAAAGCACATCGAGATCGATCTGCACTTCGTTCATGAACAAATCAGTAAAGGAAGGCTTGAGGTTCGTCATGTCCCTGCTAAATACCAACGCGCTAACATTTTAACAAAGGCGCTCTCAACTAAGAACTTCTCAAGACTCAAAATCAACTTAAAAGTGATGGACAACAGCGCTGGTGATGAAGCAAAAGAAACTCGGGCCAGGGTAGACAAAGCAAGCTAGATCTATGAGATTTAACTCGACTCAGCATCTCAGTTCTGAAGATGTTGATGTTTCTCATAAACAAAATTTCCATAGCGGCGCAAGAGAAAAGAGAGGGTGAAAACCCTAGATGAATTTGAGGGGGTGTAATAATGCATATGGACTGAAGATCGGTGTATTTTATTATGCTTTAGTATAGAGTTCGGGTACAATGTATTACTAACCCGACTTGGCCCATGTACTTTACTCAGTCTCTTTATATACAAACACAGTACAGTATGTATATTATTATCAAAAGCTTCTAATAAAATACATTTTTCATCTATTTCAAATTCTCTATTATGCACCTCTACTCAAATGAGTTTAATGCTCTCCTTGCCCTCGTAACCGTCCTTTAAACCTTGGTCTGAACTTGAAGTCTACCTTTTGCTCCTAAACTAGCACTTTCCTCCGACCATAGTTCTTCCTTTATTTCTTTTTCTCTTTTAATTTGCGATTTTGGAAAACTGAGAAATGAAATGAAGTATATGAGTAAGGTGCGCGAAATAGTACTAACCACTTTTTCTTCATCACTGCTTCATAGCATCCAAAATTCATATGCACCCTGATTAGCACCCACCTCTACTGGCTGTTGCGTTCTTCATGTAGTCGCACACCCCTGCCACTTCCACGTTCTTGCTGACCACTTCGATCCACGATTCTCCGACCGTCAATTTTATTGCATCGTTGAGCCCAGGACAAGGTAACTGTTGAATTTTGGCTACACTATATGGTGAATTGAAGAGGTCGAGAATAGCTTGATAACGGTGAAAACGACATGCGAATCGAAGCTCGGATGCTCAAGTTATTACGATTTGAAGATGCACATGCTGAAAGTTGTGTCAAATATCTGACAGGAATCCTCAGACATCTTACAGCAGGTTTACTACAGCCCGAAAATTACGATAGATATCTGAGAGGTTGTGACAGACGTCTGACGTGGTGCAGTTTTGTTTTTTCGGTCTAGAATTTATGAATTTGATTGTAGGGCTTCAAAGGCCAAATCAAATATTTGTCAAGGAAGGATGGTTCACTATATAAGCTATTTTCAGAATTCAAAGAAATGTGACTTGATGATCTAAGAGATTAAGGGTTTTATCTTCCATCAAATAGGGTTTAACAAAAACCTAGTTTTCTTCAATTCTATTCTGCACAAATCTGTTCTATATAAATATTGGTTATTGTAATCAATCTTTTATACTCTTTTCATTGATATTAATAAAAAATCTCTCTCAAAGTGGATGTATACTAATAAGTCGTTAGTGGAACCACTATAAATTGGCGTGTGATTTATTTTATCATTATTGCTTTGGTTTCTATTGCTTGTTTGGTGATTGTGATTGGTTTTGGATTGGATTGAGATTTGGATTGAGATATTGATTGGTTGTTTTTGCACTTCTTATCATGATTTCGTTTTCCACTGTGCTTTGGGGTTTTGATTTGAGTGTTTTCGAGTCGAAATTCCCATACATTTAATATTAGAGCTCCATGGTTTGAGGGACCGGTATGATGCAGTCTGACGGAAGCATGGCTCCAAAGGGGCTTGAGCATGGGATGCTCATCAAGGTAGAGATATGGTTAAACAGCCACATTCCCTACTTATGAGAACTTGGAGTAGCAGCTGCCTTCCCTGCGAAGAGGACTTAGTATAACTCCAACGTGACTTGAGCAAAGCTCACCAAGGTGAAGATTGTTAGGTCTGGCTCGCATTGTAAATGGAGTGGCGTGTGGATTGAATGGATAAGTCCCACATCGCAGGATATTTGAAAAAATCATGGTATATATGGTGGCACATAACATTGGGGATTCCTTTTGTTACAATGTATTGCCAAGACCAGATTATACGTCCGATGGGATGATGATGAAGGGTTGTACAATCGGGACGTCGGCATAGGAGACTTCGACCGTTGATGCCGTCTAGACACGGTGAAGCGTACGCGTACGAAACGCGGAAATGCCGAAACTCAACATGGTATCAAGGATATGGTGTTTGTAAAAATGCCGGAATCGGATAATACCTCGGGCGGTCCCTCGATGATTAGTCCAAATGGTGTAGCGGCATATGTACGTGGATCGTACACGGCTTCGGGATCACTATTGGTTATAGACAAGTGGAATGGTGATAATGATTTTGAAAAGTGGCAATGGAAGATGAAAGCGGTTCTAAGGCGGAATCGAGTGCATTGGGTAGTGATTGATACACATTTGTTGCCGGTGGACATCTCCGATGTTGATAGAGAGGAACTGGAAAAGTGAGCATTTACTACCCTTCAACTTGCTATGGGAGAGAATGTGATCTCCGAAATTAGTGGTGAGACTACCGCTAAGGGTATTTGGGACAAGTTGGAGGAGTTGTATATGAAAAAGTCACTAACTAAGTTTGATCTTATTACAAATGTTCTTCACCTATAAGATGAAGGAGGGTACATTGCTAAAGGCGCACTTGAATGTCTTTGATGATTTTCTAATGAAGATGAAGATGGTAGATTTGAAGATTGAGCAAGAGCAAAAGGCGATGATATTGTTGTGTTCATTATCGAACCGTTATATGGGTTTTTGAAATAGTTTGATCTATATAGCCGGGACACTTTGACTCTTGATGATGTCAAAACGGGTCTTCTTAGTGAGGAGTTACGCAATCAAATGAAGGAGTTGGATGATGGAAGTAGTGGTGCTAGTAGTGGTCACGTTTTATTTGTGGAGAAGGAGAGATATGAGAAGAAAGGGAACCGGGGCGTTCTAAATCAAGGAAGCCCGGTTCGAGAGGAAAGCCAAAGAAAAGAAATGGCAAGTGCTTTATTTGTAAGAAACCCGATCATTGAAAGAACGAGTGTCGGATAAGGAAAAGGCGAAGAAAGAAGTAGCTTCTTCATCCGTAGCGGTGGAGAGTGGAGTTGGTGGGGGAGACATAGATGTTTTGACGGCGGTAGCATTGGATGTTTCGAGTAGCGAATGAGTGCTCGATTCGGGGGCTTCTTATCATATGATGCCAAAAAGGAATTGTTTTTCTTCTTATGTCGACAAAGAGGAAAATTCAATTGTTATGGGTAATAGTGCTATTTGTAAGTCGAAGGACATTGGTTCCGTGCAAAATCGGATGTTTGACGGAGTGGTTCGTACTCTCACTAATGTACGCTATATTCTGGGACTTCGGAAGTCTCTTATCTCTTTGGAGCAGTTGGATTCTTTAGGATGTAAGATCACTATTGAGAGTGATAACTTAAGGGTTTTGAAGGGTGCGCTTGTGGTGATAAAGGGTACTAGGTGTTTATTTGCTTCAAGGAATGACTATTGAAGGTGAAATTTCTATAGATGTTGATAGTTCTCGTGGCGTGGATGCGATTAGGTTGTAGCATTTGAGGTTAGGACATATCTCGAAGAGGAGTTTGGATATTCTATGGAAGATGAAGATGATCATGGAGAGAGTTTCAACAAATTAGAGTTTTGCGAGAAATGTGTCATGGGCAAGCAAACTAAAGTGTCATTCGGTGAAGGAAAACATGATTCGAGAGAGATTCTTGAGTATGTTCACACGGATGTTTGGGGACGGGCACCGGTAGCTTCTTTGGGAGGAGCAAGGTATTATATTTCTTTCATTGATGATTTTTCTTGGAAGGTATGGATGTATGTAATGAAAACCAAGTCGGAGGCATTTGCAAAGTTCAAAGCATGGAAGGCTCTTTTTTAGAATGAGAGTGGCAAGTCTTTGAAAGTTCTAAGGTCCGACAATGGCGGAGAGTATGTTCCCGGAGAATTCTTGGAGTTTTGCAAGCATTATGGTATTTGGATGCATTTTACTACACCGGAAGATCCGTAGTCGAATGGAGTTGCAGAGATGATGAACCGTACTCTAATTGAGAAAGCTCGATGCTTGAGATTCACATCAGGTTTTTCTAAGAGATTTTGGGCCGAAGCATTGTCAACCGCAATGCATATTGTTAATCAGATTCCATGCTCGGCTATTGGTAACAAAATTTTGGAGGAAGTGTGGAAGGGAAAGAGCACTAACTTGAGTTATCTTCTTGTGTTTGGTAGTCTAATTTATATGCAAGATCCGGAAAATGATAAGCTTGAGCTTAGAGCTTTCAAGGGGATTTTGTTTGGCTATACAAAGGAGTAAAAGGTTATCAGATTTGGGATCCAGAAACGAAGAAGGTTGTTGTAACACCCCATATTTTTGATAACATTATTTAGGATATTTAATTAGTTAAATTAAATAAAATAACGTAAGGTTATTAATGGATTGAGATTTGAGATTAAATAAGAGGTAGCCATGCCATGTTAAACAAGTGAATTAAAGAATAAAAAGAAAATAAAAGGGTTAGGAAATATGCAAGGGAAAAATAGGAACAAGGCATATCCTTATACCCTAAACCCCCTTAGGAATTCATTCTACACGTTTAATTTATTTTCACAAACAAAAATAGAGTAAAGGCCGACCACCATTAGAAAGAGCAAAGAAGAAGAATTCAAGAGGAAGAATCAAATCACTTAATCAAGAACAAATCTCACATCCTTAATCAAAAAGCTAAGGTGAATAATGACTACATCTCAAGTTTTTATTGGTTTTCGGTTTTTAGTATGAAATCCGAATTATTTGCATATGTTTTGCCATGTTTTGGATGATAAAAATGCATATCTATATGTTGTTGATGATTTATGCTAATTCATATAGATTTTGTGATATGTTTTAATATGAAAACCTATTATATGACATCCAATTGCCTTGCGAATTTAGATTTAGATTAGAAATGATATTTTAGAAATGGGTTTCAATTTTCGTAATTTTCTGAATTAATATGGATTTTATATAAATTTTCTATTGAAGAAAATGTTATTTTGGGTTAAAAATTAATTACATCAAAATTATATTGGCTTAGGTTCTGAAATTTATATATATTAGAAAACATATTAAAAATGAATTTTTAGAATTTTTGTAGAATTTTACAAAGTGCTTTAATGGATATATAAAATTATTTAAGGTATGGGACTTAAATGTTTTATACATTTATAAAAAGGAGAAGGGGTACTTTGTAAATAATTTAAATCTTTATTTCTGAAAATCGGTAGTACTTTTAGAAAAGAAAAATTTGCAACTAATCATAATTTGACAAACAAGGCAGGTTAGGTACAAAAAAATAGTTTAAAAAGTCAAATCTACATGTTTTTTCTTGTTTCAATGCTTTTGGCACCAGGTTTCCAAATTCTTACCTCCGTATCCGACTTCATCGAAACCAATGCACATGGTATCAGATACCTGGTATGTAGTGAATTGGACAAAGGCGGAAGGTATTGGGTCGAAACAAGAGGTTCTGAAGGGGTCGAAGTGCTATTTGCCTTTTAAATAAAAATGCCCCTGCTTTGCTTTCGACAGAATAGCTTTCGACTTGGTCTGCTTTCGACTGGGTCAATGACTTTAAAAGAATGGTTTTAAGAGGTTGCACATTTTTCTTTAAATAACTGCTTTCGACTAGGTCGAATCCCCTGACTGCCGCTTTTTATCTTTCGACCTGGATTGGTTTCGAAAAGGTTACCTTGATTTTAAAAAATCAAGCAACTTCTCCAATGCTTTCGAAGGGTTGGTTTCGACACCATCACTTCTTTACTTAGAAATGCTTTCGAAAGAGATGCTTTCAACTTAAATGTTTTAAAGACCCATTTGCTCTATAAAAGGTAGAAACCAAATGGTTTCGAAAGAGATGGTTTTAAAGGTTTCGAAAGGTGTCTCCACATGTTATAAAATTGAACCCAAATGTTAGTGAAAGGCTTGATGTTTTGATGCTTTCGAAAGGTTTTAAAAAAAGGTTTCTAAGGGGTGGTTCCTAATGGTTTCGAAAGGTCTAAAAGGAAAGGTTTTGCAATGGTTTTGAAAGGTCTAAAAAGAAAGGTTTTCCAATGGTTTTGAAAGGCAATGTTTAAGTGTTTTAAAGAGGATGTCTAAGGTTTTAAAGCTTTCGAATGAGATGTTTTTAATGCTTTCGAAAGGATAAATATGAATGGTTTCGAAAGGTATGTTTTGGCCTTCGGCCTAAGGTTTTACTCGTATTGAAAGGGATACTTTCAAAGGATTCGAAAGGGGTACTTTTGAAAGTTTAAATGTTTTCATCAACAAGGTTTTTTGTAAAGAATATGTAACATGGAAAGGTGATTTGAGTAAAACAAAGAGCACATATAAACAATTTCCTTGTATATGTATGATTTAAAGGTTTAAATTATTTTAAAAAGGTTTTCAAGGAAAAATTTAAAGGGTAGTTAACCCTAAGAAAATGACTCAAATTAGAAGACCTGATAGGACTGGTGTACGGTCGCGCCCTATACTCATTAGCTATTAGCCCTTAGCTAATTTAGTCCAAAATTCCAGTGTGTAGGGCTTTGTCACAAGTAAGACTACAATTATGTTACACACGGAAGGGAATTTAAAAAGGAAAGACAGGTTATTGATAAGCCCGCAAAACCATTAGGATCAGTTAGACCTGGAAAAGTAAGTAAGGACAAACCATCTAGAAGAGGAGTATCTAACATATGTTAGATTTTTATGTTTTCTAGTAGGCGCGAGTCAGCCAAGGGTTAGTAGTTAGCCAAACAGAACTACGGTGTATGGACAGATAGTCCATATGATAACTGATTTGTACATGTACATGATATTGCTTTATAGATTTAACCAGTTTTAGTTACAGGATTAAAATTTGCAAAAGATATGTTTTAAAAAGGATATTAATGAGGGGAAACCCGTTCCGTTAAGCGGCGTGGTCTCACTTAATATCAGATAACCGAGATGTATAGTATTATTCACACCAGGCTTTATGTCTGACTCGAAGTTTATTTTTCCTTAAGCACTTGGGTGCTCAAAATTGATTTGAGTAGGCTGGGGGATGAGGTTTACAGGTTTTAGTAGGTCGGCGAATAAAGCTTCCGGTGACGAGCAAGTGGCTGACGGATAGCTAAGATGGAGTTGCTGTTATATCTTGGATTTATTCCGCTGTATTGTATATATAGTACTCTGGTCAACCAAGGGAGCATCGTCATATGTCGCTCTTGGCATAATATTGTAATAACTATGTTTTATCTAAACCTGGGAAAGCAATGGGATTATGTAATTTGAATATGGAACATGTTTTCGAAGTGTAATCAATTTTTTTTTGAAACCTGTGGTTTTCTTTCATATTCATTCGCTTATGATATTATGAATACCATTAACATAGCCGTATTTAGTCGCTGGAAGTTAATACTATGGATGACTGTAGCATCTATAGCGCTTAGCTTTAGGCCTCTAGATAAGGGATGTTACAACTTAGTATCAGAGCATAGGTTTATGAAATTTTTTAACTAAGATGATTTTTGAAAACATAATCCTAAGGAATTAGCGATAAGATCGGGGTATGGGATAATGCTATAGTAACATACTTGTACTTGCCATATATAAGTATGTGTTTTACCTCTAGTCTCCTATCTCTATTAGGTTATTTTTTTTGTATCTCACGAAGGTTCAAATGCAGATATGCATTCTTGAAGAGATAATGTTGGAGGAGAAAACACCGCTGCAGATGGAAATGCCAGACCTAATACTAGAAGGAATCCAAGTCAGGCACGAGCTGGAAATAGTGGTGCTGAAGTCCCGCAAGTTGATATGGGAGCCATGTATCAGTTTTTCGTGATTGCAAGCAGGGGTTGCTGCTGGAGTAGTTGAGGGAGAATCCCAGGAAGCTCCAGTAGTCAACAATTATGCTGCTTTGAGTAGGGACTACGCTAGGTTGGGAGGAAAACCATTTGTTGGGACTGAAGATACCATAGAAGTGGAGAACTGGTTGCTGCACTGTGAGAGTATTTTCACAGATTTAGGGCTCAGTGATGAGCATAAAAAAGGCTCACTTTGAGACAGCTTCAAGGAGCAGCTTTATACTGGTGGAATAGTGTGACAGGTGGAGTGGATGAAGGAACGATGACATGGGCTGAGTTTAAAAGGAGGTTGGAGGAGAGATTCATGTCTGTGATGGCAAAGTCTACCTTGCTCAGAAAGTTTGCCGAGTTAGAGCAGGAAGAGATGACTGTGTTAGAGTATGCTACAAGGTTTGAGGAGTTGGAAAGATATGGTCATGCCACTGTGGATACTGTGATTAAGAGAAACGAGAAGTTCATTATGGGGTTGAAACCTGAATTAGCCAAGGCTACATTACCTCATATCAGGGATCCTTGTGATGTTGTAGTAGAGATGGCTCTAAGACATGAGGAAATTATTGCTTCTGTGGAGAAGAATAAGGCGAAGGAGGTCCAGGTAGGGCAGAGTTAGAAAATGAAGTTCTTTCCTAAGAAGGGAGCCCATAAGGGTGGAGCTGTGAAGAAGGAAAAGTCAGAAGTTGTCTGTTTTAAGTGCAACAAGAAAATGCATTCTGCGAATGAATGTCGTTATGCAGTAGCAAAGAAGGTGACCGAGAAGAAGAATGTCAAATGCTTCAACTGTAATCAGATGGATCATTACAAGAGCCTGCTAAGGATGGAAAGGGCAAAGTATATGCATTGGAGCCAGCTACCTCGAGACCCATGGCAAAGGAAAAGGAAAAGCAGTGTTGGGAGGTACGCTTATGATTCCTGGTATGGCAGTTAGTGTTCTGTTTGATACTGGTGCATCGCATTCTTTTATATCTCATTGTTTGGTAGATAAGTTTAACCTAGAACCATCATACCTAGTTACTTTCTTAAGGGTTGCAAATCCGATAGGAGGGTATGCAACACTTGGGATGAGATGTGACCATCTAAAGCTTGACTTGTTAGGTCATACTTTTGTTTGTAGTTTGCATGTGTTTGATTTCGTAGGATTCGAAATTATTTTGGGTATGGATTGGTTAAGTAAGTACGATGCTAGGATATTTTGCCATGATGGGAAAATATCGCTTAGGCACCCAGACTGTAGGGAGCGGATTGTATATACCGTAGAAAACCCTAGCTATGAGGTGAATACTTTGTTGGGTGTTGTGGAGATAGAAGACGAGCTGAATCGAGTTTTTGTGGTTAGGGAATTCACAGATATTTTTGAACCCGTAGTATTTTGCCACCGAAATGAGCCATTGAGTTTCGGATAGATTTGGTGCCTAGAGCAGAGCCAGTAAGTAGACTGCCAAGCAGGATGACACATACCGAAGTGAGGGAGCTCAAGGTGCAGTTGGAAGGCAAGAATTTTATCAGACCTAGTAGTTCACCTTGGGAAGCAGCTGCAGCGTTTGCTAAGAAGCCAGACGGATCGTTAAGGTTATGTATCGATTATCGTAAGTTGAATGAGAAAACGATAAAGAATCGATATCCATTGCCTAGGATTGACGATTTGTTCGATCGGTTGAGTGGAGCCAAGATATTTTCGCAGTTAGATTTAGCTACAGGTTTCCACCAGCATAGAGTGGCAGAGGATAGTATTCCTTTGACGTCGTTTAGAACCATATATGGATCGTACGAATGGTTAATGATGTCGTTCGGACTGACTAATGCGCCAGCTTTCTTTGTAGATTTGATGAACTGGATTTTCCAAGAGCACCTGGATAGGTTCATATTGGTTTTCATAGATGATATTTTGGTGTACTCTAAGGATGAAAGAGAGCATGAAGTTCATCTTAGAGTAGTGCTTGAAACGCTGAGGCAACATCGGCTGAAGGCGAAGTTCTCGAAATGTCATTGGAAGAAGGAAGTGAAGTTTCTTGGCCAAGTAGTTTCAAAGAATGGGTTATCAGTAGATCCAACCAAGATCGAGGTCGTGAATAGTTGGAAGAAACCAGAAAAGGTGACCGAGATAAGAAGTTTTCTAGGATTGGCTGGTTACTATCGGAGGTTATTAAGGATTTTTTATGGATAGCGGCACCCATGACCAAGCTAACTCGAAAGGATGTGAAGTTCGTTTGGATCGATAAGTGTGAGGAAGCATTCCAGAAGTTGAAACACTTATTGACTAATGCACCTGTGTTAGTTGTTCCAGAGGGGAATCAGGATCTGGTGGTGTACACGGATGCATGTGGGACTGGGTTAGGAGCTGTGTTAATGCAGAGGAGTAGAGTAATTGCCTATGCTTCCCGACAACTTAAACCGCATGAAGTCAGATACCCAACCCATGACTTGGAGTTAGCTGCGGTGATTTTTGCGCTGAAGGTGTGGAGGCATTATCTTTTGGGAGAAAGATTTGAGTTGTATACGGATTATAAGTCGTTGAAGTATTTGTTCTGTCAGAAGAAGCTGAACATGAGACGGTAGAGGTGGTTAGAGTTCTTAGCTGCTTATGATTTCGGTGTTGAGTACACACCGGGGAAAGGCAACAAGGTTGCAGATGCATTTAACGGAAAACATCAAAATATGGTGTTAGCAATGATAGTTGAGTGGAAAGGTTTGGAAGCGTTAGCAACTTGTAGGGTACAGTGGAGAACTAAGAGTAGTTCAAGTATAGAAACTGCTTTGTTATTATGTTTGGAAGTTCGACCAGTTATAATCAAAAAGGTTGCTTCTAAACAGCTAGAGGATCCAGTGTTGGCTGAACGGATCAGAAAGCTGAGAGATGGAACGGAGAGCGATGACTTAAAGGATTCTAGTCTTGACCAGAATGGATGGTTGAGAAAGAAAGAAAGATTGTGTGTTTTGAATGTGGGAGACATTAGGAAGGAAGTTTGGAGGAATGCCATCGTTCGAAGTTCACTATTCATCCGGGAGGAACAAAGATGTATCAGGACATGAAGATAAGTTTCTTCTGGGAAGATATGAAGAGGGATGTAGGCTTATGGGTGAAGCAGTGTCTGAACTGCCAATGGGTAAAAGCCAAACACCAGAAGCCAAGTGGGTTGCTTCAGCCTTTGGACAGTTCAGTGTGGAAGTGGGATTCTATTTCTATGGATTTCATTGGCGGGTTGCCAAGGTCAAATAGAGGAAATGAAAGCATATGGGTCATTATGGACAGATTGACCAAGAGTGCTCATTCCATTCCAATTAAGTCGACCAGAACGGCACCTGTGTTAGCGAAGTTGTTTAAATGAATGTAGTTAGACTGCACAGAATTCCTAGTAGTATAATGAGTGATAGAGATTCTTTATTCACTTGTGAGTTCTAGAAGAGTCTACAGGATACCTTAGGTACCAAGCCCAAGATGAGTATCGTTTATCATCCACAAACTGTGTAACGACCGGGGATTTCGAACCGTTCAAATCGACAATTAACCACATATGTCAGACTTAAATTGCTCAAAAACAACATATTGTTAATTTATATTTGGCAAAACTTAGCATATATAGTAAATAAATCAATCACAGAATCACAGACACAGAGTAATATAATAATAAGCAGCGGAATAGATGAATAGTAGTTCATGAAGCTACCAAATAAACATCAGAGTTTAAAGTAAAATACAACAGATATCTCGAATACACAGACGTTACTAATACAAATGCCAATGACAAGTCTGAAAAAAACAACCGGAATAAGCTGAAGTAACTGGAAAGCTGAATAGACAAAGACCGATCTTCAACAAAGCTCCAAACTCTAAAGGTGAGTCTCAAATGTTGTGACACTCGGTCTGACCCGAGCATAAAGCAAAACACAAAACACTCGAGTCGGGATTAACATTCTTATACAAGTAAATTAACTCAGGTGAAATATCAACTGAAATACAAAGTAACTCAAAGGATGTTTGGGATCCCCATCCTTTAAGGATCCATCAAACTATCTATATACATTGTACAATACGCTACATAGATAATGCCTATAGTAAAGTAAACTATTAAAATAGCGTTAAGGCGTTACCCATATCTCTCTTAACACATTTTATATATTCTCATAGTCTATACAGTACCGTGATTCCTCCGTAAACTGGACGGCTATCAGAGGGCACTTCATAGGTATGGTACAAACCAAAATCGTAGAGGGCGCGATAGGACATGTGACAAGGCATGCGAGGCAATGCCCAGGGTAGGATACTACCGTTTTGCGGATCCGGATTGGTGGTAACGCATAGCAGCTACTACCGTCCACCTCGAGACACACTCCCAAATCAAAGGTGCACCCAATCATATCACCAAGTAATAGAATGGTATCGAAGAAATGTGCTCGATCGGAGGTGCGACCTCACTTGGCTCGGCATGGCTCCTGTTTTAGCCACATCAAGTTGACTCGCGGGAGTCAGGGCTGCATTAATACCTTATACAGAATCGTTGCCAAACCATCCTACTTCGTTCTGGAATCTCCACCACGTACACAGTTGTTAAAGTGGTTTTCGGTATTGGAAGAGAGTATGACAATATCCAATCCCGGTCTCTTTAACAACCAAACGCTTATTTCACACCGTGGTCATTTTATATTTCAAACAGTTCGTAATTCATATCAAAATATCATATTAATTTCAAAATCATATCACTTTCGAAATCATATTTACTTCTAAAATCATAACCATAAAATAGTTTAAACCATCATTTCAAAAATTATTCGCTTTTAAACCTATTAAGTCTAAATCATAACAGTTCCAACTTAAACAGTTTAAATATTGAAAAATAGTTTATACATTGAATTAAGAATAATTTATTATTTAAAAATAGGTTATAGATTAAAATAGTTTATATATTAAAAATACTTTATATATTAAAAATCGTTTATATATATAAAGAGTAGTTCTTCCAATTTCACAAATCGATTCAAATCAACTTAAATTCCAAAATTCAATTTAAATCTATCCTAGTTCAACAATTTCAATTTAAAAGGTTAAAGATTCAATTCAAATTCTCAATAAACCATTTCAATTTATATCGATTTCAAATCCAGGTTTGAACTATCATTTCAAATTCAATAAGATTCAAAGTTTAAATATTCAAACATTTACAATATAAATTTCATTTATATTTCAACATTCAACTTTAATTTTATTCAAATTGAAAAATATGCACTTAATCATTTTAGTAACAATTAAATAAAATCTCAATTTATAAATTTAAATCAATATTAAATATTTAGTTTCAATTTTATTTAAATTTGAAAATCTCCATTTAATCACCTTTAATCAAAAATTCAGTTATCAAATTATAAAAATCGTATCTCTAACATCTCAAAATCAATAAGTTTCAAAAAAATTCTTATTTATATTAAATTCTTAAACAAATTAAATTTCAAACCAAGTTTAGTTTATCTTCCAACTTTTATTTATTTAAATTTATCACAAAATCTCTTTTTAAAATATTATCGTAAATTCAAATAAATATTTTCAACATAATATATATATTAAAGTTATTACCAAAATCTATTTTCAAAATATTAACATAAATCTAAATAAATAGTTTAAAACTTATTATTAAATTAATTTTTTTATTAAATTCTATTATATTAAATATTATTAAATTAAATCTTATTTTATATATTTAAAAATAATAAAAACCTAAGTAATATCTCAAAATTTATATTTTTCAAAACTTAACTTATAAATTTAAAGTTTCCAAACATATAATTTAAAAGTCTAAATTTTTCACATATATTAAAATAAAATCTTTATATTATTTTTTTTCAAAAATCAATATTTATTAAAATCCATACATTTCCTTTCAAACCTTGGAACATTTTCAAAATAGACCGACGGTGTCCGTATATAATTTTCTATCCTATGGTCAAGTGATACGGACATTAATCATTTCAATCCACAATTTAAATTTTATATTTACGGGTATATATCATTTCAACCCGCAATCCCAAAATTTCAAAATCAACGAAAATTGCTAGGGTTTATCATTTCAACCCATAACAATTTTCCCCTAAACTACAATATCGTTCGGTTATGTATCATTTCAACCCATAGGGAATTCCTAAACTAACATGGAACTTGCAGAGTGAGAATAAATATAATAGTAATATAACATATCAACAACAAGCATATATTATCAGTAAAAAATTTAAATATAATATATATAATAGGGTTATGGTGTGAGATGTCATCAGTAAACAATGACATATAATGACATATCATATTTAGCAATTAAATAACTTAACAATTCAAATTTAACAGCATATTTTAATTGTCATTTCATATGAATTAAATTTACTAAATATAAGAATATTAATCGTGAGTGATTGCTCACTTTTCAAGGCTCGAGAACAATGGAAAATGAGAAGCAACAGACATGGATACACACACAGTATACAAGCGACACAGCGACAAAGCTAGAATTGCTGCTGTAAATCTGGACAACGGAGAAACAAGGTAAGGTGAACATGGATTCGACGAACAAAGCTGTAGTTAGGAATCGATGAAAACAAATCAAAAATCAACTTGATATAAACTAAAACGAAATGTTTATTCTATTATTTTCTCTTTAAAACCAATATTCAATTTAAAATACATATTTAAAATATCATATCTATTATATTTTAATTTAAAATCAAAACATATACTTTCTCACATTTCCAAATGAATATTTAAGCATAATATAAAATAAAACTATTGCAACAAACTATTTCCAAATATTAACATAAATACCCTTCAGACAAATACTAAATATCAACTATAATTTATCAATAAAATATATATATATATATATGTAATCGATTTTATTTAAAATATCACGTGTAAATTATAATATATATAGGTAATATATATGCAAACATATAAGAAAACTCAAATATATGCCTGGATAGAGAATAACAAAAATGTATACAATATATATATAATACTTCTTTTATAATATAATATACTGTAACATACCTATACTGTAAACACATATAATACTTCTTTTATAATCTAATATACTGTAACATACCTATATTGTAAACACATATAATACTTTTTTTATAATCTAATATACTGTAACATATATACATTGTAAACACATATAATACTCCTTTTAAAATCTAATATACTGTAACATATATATATTGTAAACACATATAATCCTCCTTTTAAAATATAATATACTGCAACATATATATGATATATACCTTCATATAGATACAAGAGGTGAGAAGGGCTGTGGCTTGCTAGGTGGAGTGCTGATGGAGAGGAGGTCGTTACCTCGGGTGATGGTGATGTCGTGTGGTCACTGGTCGAGATGGAGGCGCTGTGGGTTTTTGGTAGCGGGAAAGGTGAGGAGCGGATCTCGGCTGATGGTGGCGGAGGTGTTTTGCTTGGCCATGAGGGGAGGACCGGATACGGGTGCTGTCAAGTGGCGGGGCAGGGTTGCATGAGTGTGTTGCGAGCTCTGGCCAAGTGGGAGGTGGAAAAGAAGGGGAGGTCGAAACTGACGTGGAAGGTGGCAACAGGAAGGGCTGACGTGGAAGAGGCGGATCAGTGCAGTCGCATGGTGATGGGTGTAGGCTGATGTGACGTTATAAAAATCGTTAAAATTTACGGGTCGTTACAGACGGATGGGCAAACGGAGAGAGTTAACAAAGTCTTGGAAGATTTATTACGAGCTTGTGTGCTAGATTTTAGGAGATCATGATAAGACCATCTACATCTAGTCGAGTTTTCGTATAACAACAGTTATCAGGCTAGTATAGGGATGGCACCGTTTGAAGCTTTGTAGGGAAGGCCATGCAAATCTCTTGGTTAGAGACCGGGGATAGGTTGGTTCTTGGTCTGGATTTGGTTAAAGAAGCCGCAGAAAAGGTTGAGTTAATTCGAGCAAGAATGAAGGAAGCTCAATCTAGGTAGACGAGTTATGCGGATAAAAGACGGAAAGACTTAGAGTTTTCTGTTGGAGAGCATGTTTTCATTAAGGTGTCGCCGATGAAGGGAGTGATTCGGTTTGGGAAATCAAGGAAGTTGGCACCGAGGTTCATTGGACCATTTCCTATTATTGAGAGGATCGGGAAACTAGCATATAGAGTAGAGTTACCGAGCAGTTTGGCAGGAGTCCACGATGTTTTCCATGTTTCTCATCTAAGTGTATTCGAGATCCGGATACTACTATATCACCGACTGTGTTAGATGACTTAGTCGTAGAGCCGAATTTGACTATAATTAGAAAGCCAGTTCGCATAGTCGCGAGAGATGAGAAAATTTTGAGGAACAAGATAGTCAGATTAGTTAAAGTCCAGTAGAGCGATGATGACAGAGACTGTACTTGGGAGACTGAGAAAAGGATGAGAGATACTTATCCTGATTTGTTGATGGTATGTTTTACCTTTGATTGTTTTGATATGTACCTTATCGTAATTTCGAGGACGAAATTCTTTAAGGAGGGGAGTCTGTAACACCCCATATTTTTGGTAACATTATTTAGGATATTTAATTTATTTAAATTAAATTAAATAATGTAAGATGATTAATGGATTGAGATTTGAGATTAAATAAGGGGTAGCCGTGCCATGTTAAAGAAGTGAACTAAAGAATAAAAAGAAAATAAAAGGGTTAGGAAATATGCAAGGGCAAAATAGAAACAAGGCATATCCTTATACCCTAAACCACCTTAGGAATTCATTCTACACGTTCATTTTATTTTCACAAACAAAAATAGAGCTAAGGCCGGCCACCATTAGGAAGAATAAAGAAGAAGAATTCAAGAAGAATCAAATCACTTAATCAAGAACAAATCTCACATCCTTAATCAAAAAGCTAAGGTGAATAATGACTACATCTCAAGTTTTTATTGGTTTCGGTTTTTAGTATGAAATCCGAATTATTTGCAAAATTTTTGCCATGTTTTTTATGATAAAAATGTATATCTATATATTGTTGATGATTTATGATAATTCACGTAGATTTTGTGATATGTTTTAATATGAAAACCCTATTATATGACATCCAATTGCCTTACGAATTAGATTTAGATCAGAAATGATATTTTAGAAAAGGGTTTCAATTTTCTTAATTTTTTGAATTAATGTGGATTTTATATAAATTTTCTAGTGAAGAAAATGTTATCTTGGGTTAAAAATTAATTACGGCCATTATATTAGCTTAGGGTCTGAAATTTATGTATGTTAGAAAATATATGAAAAATGATTTTTTGAAATTTTTGTAGAATTTTCCTAAGTGATTTAATGGATATATAAAATTATTTAAGGTATGTGACTTAAATGTTTTATATATTAATAAAAGGAGAAGGAGTATTTTGTATATAATTTAAATCTTTATTTCTGAAAATCGGCAGTACTTTTAGAAAAGAAAATTTTGCAGCCAATCATAATTTGACAAACAAGGCAGGTTAGGTACAAAGAAATAGTTTAAAAAGTCAAATCTACATGCTTTTTCATGTTTCAATGCTTTCGGCACCAAGCTTCCGACTCCTTACCTCCGCCTCTGACTTTATCAAAACCAATGCATATGGTATCAGATACTTGGAACGTAGTGAATTGGACAAAGGCAGTAGGTATTGGGTCGAACAAAGAGGTTCCGAAGGGGTTGAAGCGCTACTTTGCTTTTAAATAAAAATGTGTCTGCTTTGCTTTCGACTGAATATCTTTTGACTTGGTCTGCTTTCGACTGGATCAATGACTTTAAAAGAATGATTTTAAGAGGTTGCGCCTTTGTTTTTAAATAACTGCTTTCGACTAGGTCGAAGCCCTGACTGCCGCTTTTTACCTTTCGACCCATATTAGCTTCGAAAGGGTTACCTTGTTTTTAAAAAGTCAAGCCGCTTCTCCAATGCTTTCAAAGGGATGGTTTCGACACCATCACTTCTTTACTTAGAAATGCTTTTGAAAGAGATGCTTTCGACTTAAATGTTTTAAAGACCCTTTTGCTCTATAAAAGGTAGAACTCAAATGGTTTCGAAAGAGATGATTTTAAAGGTCGAAAGGTGTTTCCACATGTTATAAAATTGAAACCAAATGCTTTCGAAAGGCTTGATGTTTTGATGCTTTCAAAAGGTTTTAAAGAAAGGTTTCTAAGGGGTGGTTCCCCAATGGTTTCGAAATGTCTAAAAGGAAAAGTTTTCTAATGGTTTCGAAAGGTCTAAAAGGAAAGGTTTTCCAATGATTTCGAAAGGCAATGTTTAAGTGTTTTAAAGAGGATGTTTAAGGTTTTAAAGCTTTCGATGGAGATGTTTTTAATTCTTTTGAAAGGATAAATATGAATGGTTTTAAAAGATATGATTTCGAAAGGTATGTTTTGGCCTTCGGCCTAAGGTTTTACTCGTATTGAAAGGGATACTTTCAAAGGATTCGAAAGGGGTACTTTCAAAAGTTTAAATGTTTTCATCAACAAGGTTTTGTGTAAAGAGTATGTAACATGGCAAGGTGATTTGAGTTAAGCAAAGAGTATATATAAATAATTTCCTTGTATATGCATGATTCAAAGGTTTAAATCATTTTGAAAAGGTTTTCAAGGAAAAATTTAAAGGGTAGTTAACCCTAAGAAAATGACTCAGATTAGAAGATCAGATGGGACTGATGTAGGTTCACGCCCTCTTCTCGTTAGCTATTAGCCTCTAGCTAATTTAGTCCAAAATTCCAGTGTGTAGAGCTTTGTCACAAGTAAGACTAAAATTATGTTGCACACAGAAGGGAATTTAAAAAGGAAAGGCAGGTTTTTGATAAGCTTGCAAAACCATTAGGATCAGTTAGACCTGAAAAAGTAAGTAAGGACAAACCATCCAAAAGAGAAGTATCTAACAGATGTTAGATTTTTATGTTTTCTGGTAGGCCCGAGTCAGCCAAGGGTTAGTAGTTAGCCAAACAAAACTACAGTGTATGGACAGATAGTCCATATGATAACTGATTTGTACATATACATGATATTGCTTTACAGATTTAACCAGTTTTGATTGTAGGATTAAAATTTGCAAAAGATATGTCTTAAAAAGGATATTAGTGAGGGGAAACCCATTTCGCTAAGCGGCGTGGTCCCACTTAATATCAGATAACCGAGATGTATAGTATTATTCACACCAGGCTTTATGTCTGACTCGAAGTTTATTTTTCCTTGAACTCTCGGGTGCTCAAATTTGATTTGAGTAGGCTAAGGGTTGAGGTTTACAGGTTTTAATAGGTTGGTGAATAAAACTTCCGGTGACGAGTAGGTGGCTGACGGATAGCTAATTAGGAGTTGCTGTTACATCTTGGATTGATTTCGCTGTATTTTATATATAGTACTCTGGTCAACCATGGGGCATCGTCATATGTCGCTCTTGGCGTAATATTTTAATAACTATATTTTATTTGAACCTGGGAAAGCGATGGGATTATGTAATTTGAATAAGGAACATGTTTTGGAAGTGTAATCAAATTTTTTTTTTGAAATATGTGGTATTGTTTCATATTCTTTTGCTTATGATATTATGAATATCATTAACATAGTCGTATTTAGTCGCTGGAAGTTAATACTATGGATGACTGCAGCATCTGTAGCGCTTAGTTTTGGGCCTCTGGATAGGGGATGTTACAGTTGTGAATTCTCGTCATGTTACTTTTGATGAGTCGGGTTTGTTCAAGGAGAATGAGAGCTCATCGGATGTTCCAGATTTGGTTCATGGTGAATCAAAGGAGAAGAAAGTTATTTCTAGGGATGTTAATGGATACCCGAAAAATCTGAAATCCATCCGCATCCGCATCCGAAAGGCGGATAAATATCTGATATCCGGAAAAACAGATGTAGATTCGGATACGACGACATCCGCATCCGAAAATTATTCGTCCGGTTTTCATCAAGATTATAGTTCAAATTATGGGTATTTTAGTGCAATGAAAGATATTTGTTTATTATTTTATTAAGTTAGTAGTTTATATTATATGCATTTAATGTTTTTTAACTGCTCGAAACTATTTATTATCATCATATTTGTTAATTTTTAACACTTTTATAATCAATGTGATTGAAAAATATTTATGTTATACTAAAATTTTCTTTTTATAATTCTTGATTTATCGGTCGTTAGCGGATATAATTATCCGATATCCATCCGTATCCGCGAATGCGGATATCCGATATCCAAAAATGATTTTGGATGCGGATGCGGATATGGTACTATCTACATCCGAAAGCATCCGTTGACATGCCTAGTTATTTCCATCTTTCGTCCAAGGAGTAGAGTAGTTGGAGATGCTTGTGAGGAGGAAGCAGTTGATGTTACATCACATAGTCCACTGGGTGTCTCTAGTAGCGTTGGTGATGTACATGATTCTAGAGAGGATTCGTTCAAGGTGGAGCCGAAGGGATTTTGGGTGATGGTATTGCTACTCCAGTTGGTCGTCGTGCGATAAGGCCAACCGAAAGATATGGTGATTGGAACTATCTTAGCTTTTGTGACAAGTTGGACTATGCTCTTCATGTAGTCCAAGATGAGCCGATGGACTTTGATGACGTCATGGGTTCAAATGATAGCTCGAAGTGGATTTGTGCCATGAAGGAAGAGATGTAGTCGTTGATGAAGAATCAAACTTGGGATTTGACTCCACTTCCTAAAGAAAACCGTGCTATTCGGTGCAAATGGATATACAAGGTAAAGGACGATGGGAGATACAAAGCTAGATTAGTGGCTAAGGGGATTGCATAAAGGAAGGGAAAGGAGTATGATGAGATTTTCGCACCAGTTGTGCGCCATACTTCAATCCGGATATTACTTGTTATAGTTGCTATTCACGACTTAGAGTTGGAGCAATTTGATGTGAAAACCGCCTTCTTGCATGGTGACTTGGATGAAGACATCTACCTAGAGCAACCGGAAGGTTTTGTTGTAAGTTGTAGGTCAAATTTGGTTTGCAAGTTAAAAAAATCACTATATGGCTTAAAGCAATCATCTAGACAATGGTACAAGAGATTTGATCAAAAATGCCTGAAAATGGTTTTGATATAAGCATCAAGGATGCTTGTGTATATTTCAACAAGTTCGAAAATGATTGTTGGGTATATTTACTCTTGTATGTGGACGACGTGCTCGTTGCTTCAAAAGATAAGAATGAAGTTAAAAAGTTAAAAATGAGCTTGAAATCGGAGTTCAAAATGAAGGATCTTCGAGAAGCATAAAGGATATTGGGCATGGAAATAGAAAGGGATCAAAAGCGATTTGAGTTGAATTTGACTCAAAAGGAGTACATCGAGAAAATGCTTTGCCAGTTTAGCATGGAGGATGCAAATGCATCAAATACACCTTTACATTTCATATTTTCGAGTAAGGAATCACATATCTTGGAGAAAGACAAGGCTTATATGGAAAAAGTGTCATATGCTAGTGCGGTTGGAAATTTAATGTATGCTATGGTGTGTACAAGGTCTGATATTGCAAATAATGTTGGGATGGTTAGTCGGTATATGGCTGATCCGGGAAAATCGTATTGGGAAGCTGTGAAGCTTATGTTGAGATACCTTAGAGGTACTTTATCTCATGGTCTTGTTTTTGGCGGTAGTGAGGGGTTGAATTGCAAGTTGGTTGGTTATTGTGATTCAGACTACGGTGGTGATAGGGATCAGAGAAAGTCAACTTCCGGATATGACTTCATACTTGGTGGTACGGCCATAAGTTGGAGATCGATATTGCAGACCGTAGTTGCTTTATCCACTACAGAGGCGAAGTTGATAGCCACGGTGGAGGCGGCAAAGGAGACACTTTATTTGAGACGATTGTTGTGTGACATGGGATTTGAACACGATAGTATCGATGTTCAATGTGATAGCCAGAGTGTTATTCACTTGGCGGAGAATTTAGCGTTTAGCTCACGTACCAAGCATATTGAAGTGAGAGATTGTGGTTCTATCTTCTTATGTGAGTACTAGTTTACACTCCTTAGTACATTTGTCTTGGTGAGATGGTTTTGGATTTGAGTGGTTTCAACATTTTGTTAGCAGACGAGGACTTTGCCTGAGCTCGCTGATGGAGTGTAATGGACAGTGGCTTTGCCGGAGCACATTGGGAAAGCATTCAAGCTTGTTTGGCTCAAGGTAGAAGTGGTGATAGTTTGGCACTATCGGTTGTTGGTGATGGATATAGTGTCAAGGTGCAGGGTTGAATTTTGGCGACACTATATAGTGAATTCAAGAGGTCGAGAATAGCTTGATAACAGTGAAAACGGCGTGTGAATCGAAGCTTGGATGCTCAAGTTATCCCGATTTGAAAATGCACAGGCTGAAAGTTGTGTCAAACATCTGACAGGAATCCTCAAACGTCTGACAGCAGGTTTACTGCAGGCCAAAAGTTGCGACGGACGTTTGAGAAGTTGTGACAGGCGTCTGACGCGGTACAGTTTTGTTTTTTCGGTCTAGAACTTGTGAATTTGTTTGTAGGACTTCAAGGGGCAAATCAGATATTTTCAGAACTCAGAGGAATGTGACTTGATGATCTAAGAGATTAAGGGTTTTATCTCCATCAAATAGGGTTTAACAAAAACCTATTTTTCTTTAATTCTATTTTCCACAAATCTATTCTATCTGAATATTGATTATTGTAATCAATTTCTTGTACTATTCTCATTGATATTAATAAAAGCTCTCTCTCAAAGTGGATGTACACTAATAAGACGTTAGTGAAACCATTATAAATTAGTGTATGATTTATTTTATCGTTATTGCTTTGGTTTCTATTACTTGTTTGATGATTGTGATTGGTTTTGGTTGGATTGAGATTTGAATTGAGATATTGATTGGTTGTTTTTGCACTTCTTACCATGATCTTGTTTTCCATTGTGCTTTGGGGTTTTGATTTGAATGGTCTCGAGTTGAAATTCCCGTAACATTTACATAAAGATTAGCACTCATATCATGGTATAAATCATACATACCTACTTAGATATGTCCAGTCAAAAGGTATATCAAATCATTAATCATATGAAAATACATATAGGATGCTACGCTGTAAATGAGCTCATACCTTCTAATTGTTTTGGTACCCTTAAAGCAAGCATCTCAAGAGCCAAAATGAGTGAAAGTAAGAAGATTAACTTGGAGCCTTAAAGTATTATGATTTTCTTTCAATAAAATGATGTTCTTGCTATAAATTTTCTAAAAAATATTAGTTGCTTGTTTTTGTAATGGCTATTTTGCTCAAACTTATTATTACGGCTATCAATGAGTACTCGATAAATTCGAAATCCGTCTATATCCGTATTCGAAATATGAAAAATTATCCGATATCCGAAAAAAAACATGCGGATATGGCCATATCCGTATCCGATAATTATTCGTTCGATATTAGTCAAGATTATAGTTTTTTTTTTATATATTTTAATATGTAAAATGGTTGTCTTTACTATATTATCTAGGTAAAAAAATTTATATATATATATATATATATATCAATATTTACTGCACAAAATTATTTTTCTTGGCGTATTTGTTATTATATATATTTTTAGTATTGAAATGATTTATAATAAATTTAAATTTTATATTTATCTGTTTAGATTTATTGGTTTTGAACTGGTCGAAGAATATTTGATATCTGAAAATAATTTCGGATACGGATACGCTACTTTCTAAATCAATATCCCACGGTTTATAAGCTTGCTTACTTGTAATTTTAAGATGGATGGGATTCTTCAATGTGGATTACTTTTGTAATCATTTCTTTGATCCAAGTTGTAATACTTTGTAAATGTGTCAACTTTTTAATACAATGATTTAAACTTGGTCTAAACGATTGTATACATTACCATCTAAACTATGAAATCTTGTTTAATCCTGGCCAACAAATTGTTGTAGCTTAAAGAGTATTAGGCGTAGCACAAAAGGTAGTGAAGTATGTCATGTTCAATTGCAACATTTTAACTTCACGCTTTTGTATTAACTTAAACAGTTATAATATTTAAGAGTAAACTACAAAACCGAGCCTTAATATAAAACTTATATTTTATAAATAAAAATTGTTTGAAACTTATCATGGAAATATGGTTCATTTTTTATTCAAATTTTGTTTTACAAGCGCTTTGAAAGTGCGCATCTACAAATTGACAAATAAGTTTTACGTTATTGGAATAAGTTTTTTTGTGGAGGGAGGCTATGTTTAAAGTGAGTTGTAAATTAAACTACTAAAGGGAGAAACAAAAATGATAAATGACGTGAAAATACGAAAATTTTCCATTTAAATTTTGTTGTTAAGATGAAAACCAAATTATATTTTCCTCAAGATGAAAACCAAATTATATTTTCCTCATACACCAACATTTACTGATTTATCCTCTTTTTATTTGTACTTTTATCTCTCTTTCGTGTACTATTTTCTTCGTACTATTCAATATTTTCAATTTTGATTTCAAATAAACAAAATTATATATAATAGATGAAGGTGATGATTGAAAATAGATCAAAATCTCTATCTCTATCTCATCTAACATTAATAATGCTAAAGTGGTAAAGTGAGGTTTTGATGAGAACATAGATATAAAGTTGAATACATATGTATTTTGGCTTTGCACGAAAGGTCCATATTTATGTTGTTGTTATAAGAAAAGTCCCTGTAAAAATGAGAATGTAAATTAGTTTTCTGTTTTCCTAAATCAAAAAGTGCAAGTTAGTTTGCACTTTTTAAACATTAAAAAAATTTCAAAATCAGAAAGCGCAAACTAGCTTGCGTTTTTCTGATAGAAAGCGCAAGTTATCTTGCGTTTTTCAAAAATTTTAAAAATAATTTCAAAATCAGAAAGTGCAAACTAGCTTGCGTTTTCCTGATAGAAAGTGCAAGTTAAATTGCGTTTTTCAAAATTTGAGAATTTTCGAAAATTTTTAAAATTTCTAAAAAAATTCCAAAATCAGAAAAGTGCAAGGAACCTTGCATTTTTTATTTTTCAAAAATAGGGACCAAATTTACATGTTCGTTTCTACAAGGACTTTTCTTATAACAACATCAAAAATATGGACCTGTAACTCTTTTCTTGTTTTAAAAAAATGTTTTTCTAGAAATAAATATATGCTAATTAATATTATAACAAGTTTAAACCTAGGTAATGTTTGTTTAAAATGCTGAAGGTTGAACGTTGAATGTTGATATTAATTACTTAACGTAGTGTTTGTTTGCATTCAAATTAAAATTTTGTTTCATGAACATAAATTACCATTTTAACAATAATACCCCTTAATTTTAAAATTGATTATTCTTTGATGCATTGTCATACAAAACACATTTAATCGTCTTAGCTTGATGAAACTATTTATTTATAATTTTTTCGGAATTACATATTTGTTTTTATTTGTGAGAAAATCATATTGTTTCATTTTTGTTTTCATTAATCAATTTATAAATTACCATATTTTAACTTCAAATTGCATTCAAATGCTACGATAGGTTGCCATAAAAAAAAATTTGTCGATAGAATTTAGCATATTGGTACCCGATGATTGGAAACTACTATATATATATATATATATATATATATATATATATATATATATATACACACACACACACACACACAGAGAGAATTATAATCAAAACAAAGCGAGAAAAGTTACTTCAACGCAAAAGGAGATAAACTATAAATAAAATTGATGTTATATTTGAACATTTCTAATTGTTTGATATACTAAAGAAAATTTTTACAAAACAATTAAACATCGTGTTACATAAGAGTATAATTGAAAATTACAATATATTAAGGCCGTGTTTGGTTTGTCATTTTTAATTTTGGATTTTTGTCTATGCTAAAATGTGCAAGACGCGTGTATATTATCGAAAACGACCAATTTAGAAAACGAAATTAACATACAAAATAGAAAATAACTTTCTTTTATTTTCCGTGTTTTGAAAAAAATAAAAGCACGAAAAACATTTCATTTTTTCGTCGTCCTTCCATCTCCTCCGTCTTTACTCCATTTTCCTTTCATCCCCTCCGCCATCACTTCACTCCTGGTACATATTTGAAAACAGAACATCCAAAATTTATTTTTAAACCAAACACCGGCTAAAATTTTGCTTATTCATTTGCCTAATAGAACTTAAAACAAACAAGATAGATCCAATGCTCTCGACCAAAAGAGTCCAACCAAGTGTTTTAACTTTTCTTCAACCAAGGGTGACCGATCAAGGTAATTGTTTTGGAACAAAACAATTAGAATTTGGCTCTATCAACCGAATTTTCAAGAATGCTTTGCAAATATTTTGTTTGCATGACCTCAGTTTATAACTTTATATAAAGATCAGATTTGCAAAAGGCTGCAAATTTAGTTATGCATGTTCAATTAGTGGTTTATGTACTTATAAAGTTGTTTTTGTTTTATAATATAAAGTTGTCTTTGTCTGCTCGCATTATATCCGTAGTATATGCCCACTCGCATTAAGTAGTTGCAGTAGTCATATAAGAATATCGGACATGCTCGATCTAACTGGACATTGTAATTTATCTACTCTCTTGTATCTCTTGAATTTGTTCAGAGGACATTCATCCTTAAACAACTTTCCATACTAAAGAATTTTATGTTGCAAGCATACTTTCAAAGACTGAACCGTAAATCAAACCATATTAATGCAATATCAAAAGTTATAATGGTTTAACCGGTTAAACCGTAAAACCTGCATTGATCGTTATTTTTTATATTATTGATTTAAATTTAAAATTATTTCAATTAATGTAAAATTTTAATGAACTATAATTTGTATATTGACTTTTAAAAACAATTATTTTTGAATCTGATAATTAATATTAATTTGAAAAATTGTATAACAATTTTCATAGCCCAAATGCGTAAATTTCCTAAAATTTTAAGATAAAATAGGTTCGGTTTTATAATGGTTCGTAAAATGTACACTAATAATGTACATACCATTACAAATTTACAAGATAATTCAATAATTTAATAGCAATATTATGAAATTATTGTTAAACTGATGATGTGAAATATGAAAAGTGAAGCGAAAGTATTTTTTTCTCAAATTTAAACAGCTGTGTTATTGAAACAAATTGGTTTGTAAGTTTTTTCAAGGTTTTGAGGTTAAACCGCTGGTTCACATATGCATAAGGTTATTCGATTTTCAAAACCGAATCGTTTCTACGTCAAAGGTTAACCGTGGTCAAACTGCGGTCGAAACGGGTCTTTTAAAACGCAAGTGCCACGTGATAAAGAACAACATACTTAGTTACCGTAGTTAAATCGTTGAAAATACCAACAACACCCCTATCCAAAAACGCCTATACATGCTGAAGTAACGCCTAAAAGTTGAACACAATTGAGAAAAAAATAAGAATCTCTTCGAGAAATAATTAGTGTCCTGAGGCAAAGCTGCACATGAGAATATGAGGCTGAGTTTGGTTTCACCTTTTTAGTTTTAACTTTTCATCCATACAAAAATACGCAAGACACATGTATATCATCGAAAACGACTAATCTAGAAAACGAAATTAACATACAAAATAGAAAGCAACTTTTATTTTTTATTTTTAATGTTTTGAAAAATAATAGAAGCACGAGAAACAATCCATCTTTCCTTCGTCCTTCCATCCCCTCCGTTGTCCCTTCATTTTCCTTTCATCGTCTCCGTCATCACTTCACTTCTTTCATTTTTGACATATATATTTAAAAACAGAAAACCAAAAATTTGTTTTTAAACCAAACACGACCTAAGCCCTTTGTCATTTTCAGTTTTGTATTTTCGTCCAAAAATCATACACACGACGCATGTACTTTTGAAAAACAAAAAATTCGGAAAATGACGTTAACATATAAAATAGAAAACAAATTTATTTTGTTTTTCGTTTTTGAAAAATAACAAAAGAATGGAAAACAATCCATTCTCTCCGGCCGCTCCATCAACTCCCTCATTCCTCCACCGTCGTCATTATTGTCTAAATTTTTTAACTTTTCTTCATATTTTGTTATAAATATTGAAAACGCAAAACATAAAATGAAACCAAACAGGTCTGATTTTTCGATAAATGTATGTCTGTGTGTAATATATACATTAGAGATGCAAGTAAAGGAATTCATTCATCTTTACATCTAACCAATCTTGCAAGGAGGTATCGCCAACTATTTCTACAGAATTGGAGACGATGTGCTTTACAGACGGATAACTTCTGTTGACATCCGCCGGCAAACCATTGCGACTCTCTCCACATTGCCGACTTTAAACTTTTGTAACAAAGGTACCTTCAAAATACATTTATGTTTTGAACAGAGAAGGATAATTTACCTTAAAGTTATAATAAAAAGAATTATGACCAAAATGGTCATATATGATATGTGAATGTTGCATGCAGTGTCGTTTACCGAATTTTGGAGTCGTGCGAATTTTGGAGTCGTGCTTAAATGTCACTTGATATCAGATTGGTCTTCAAATATTCAAATAGCGTTAAACCAGCTGTCCACACATCATCATCCAGTACATATTCATCAGGAGAATGGCTAATGCCTCCTCGACAGCGAACAAATAGCATGCCAACCTGATTCAATAAGTTACCCAACCCTCCCTAGTATCAGAAAAACATAAATAAAAAAAGTCTAAAATACTAAAGAAACAAATGAAATAGAGGAATTTGACCTTAGTTATATGAGACATTGCCATGGCGTCATGTCCAGCTCCACTCATCAATACCGGCACATCCCCATGAACATTAGTTTTCATTTGATTAAGAGCTGAATTAGCTGCATCTTTGAGCTGCAGGCTTAGTTCTGGGTCACATTTCGCTGCTTCTGCATTATGCTGAAATAAAAGTAAACCAAGATATGCTGAGAAAACATGGGAAATTTAATTTGGATTATGAAAGTAGTATTTATTTTCTCATTAACCTTATGTTCAATGGTGCAATTAACCATTCGCTCTTCGCAAATTTTGTTTACCCTGCTAGAATATTCAGATATGATTGCTTCCCTTGCAATATCATCTACCGCTCGTATATCCACGGTGAAATTTACCTACATTATAAAACATGCATGAAATATTCGAATAAGTGGTGTTTTTTAATGAAATAATAACAATCAAGTAAATAATGGACTAGATGCAATTGTATTGTGCCTGCCCGGGAATGACGTTGCTTGCACTTGGCCAACAAGAAATTTCCCCAACGGTGCAGACTAATCCCACAAGAGATTCCTTTGTGAAACTTCCACATTGCTCATCATAATTTAAGAAATTCAGGGGATTTTTGCATATGCTTTCTAATGAGAGAATAAGTTCAGAACTAGCAGCCATAGGATCACGTCTCATGTACATTGGAACTGTCCCTGCATGGCCTTGACAACCACTAACCATTACCTGAATACCAATTCATACCAAAAATCAATGCATAATCCCATTATGGTGAAATCTAGTACAATATTATTTCCCACTTCTATCTCGAACTGCTTAACATTTTACCTTAAGTTAGTGTAGATAGAAGAGAACTTCTCTTAGTCATTTGTGGAAATTGGGAAAAATAATAATTGTTCAAATTGGAGAAATGTAGTCAAATTCAGGTACATGAAAATACATTACGTAGAAACCTTTAATCGTGTTTGGCCAGCTATTCCCTTCACGATACCAATAGGAAAGTTAACAGTTTCTAAAACAGGACCTTGTTCAATATGAACCTGCATATGTACAGTTTACATAATTTACTTACTACAATAAAAAAAACTTGGTAGAATTTGTACAGCGTTAATAAAGAACAATGGATAATATTGAAACCATACCTCAATATACTTCCATACCGATTCAGGTTGATACTTGACCTGCAGTAAGCTTTCATCGGTACCTTGAAATGAATTTCCTCTGAGAACATCTTGCACCTTAATTCCACTACATATTTTATTTGTATCAAATGGCCAATATTATATGTAAAAAAAATAAAAACGAATCACAGAAATTTAAATGAAAAGTTCAGAGAATTACCAACCTTTTATCAGATATCTGCAAAATTGATTTCGGAAATATACCGGCAATTGAACCACTTCCAAGAAATGTAGTTTGAAATTTTACACCTTCTTCATCACTAAAAGCAATCACCTACATATCAAATCGGAAATGTGTCAATGTTGAAGCAATAAATCAATCTTAATTGAATAACATACACCATCCAGCTGGGCTTTTTTGTTTAAATATAATCATTATGAGTAATAACTTGCAACATGACTATGCCAATAAATAATTAATACTAATTATTACTAGAGAAATACTAGGAGATCCCTATTTTTTATGTTGTAAGAATCTAAGTGTCAATGAATATGTAAGGACGTTGTTAAAGGGACTTCAAATATTGTTACGAGAAGCATATTTTGGGCTCCTCTTAAAAAATTTCCAATTTTGTCGGCATGTTTATAACTAAAATTTAAGGGGACTCCAGACCATTTACCCTCTCTTAACAATTTCTGGAGTCTCTTTAACAACGTCCATATGTAAATTAGATCTTATTTTTGAAAAATAGAAATCATGACCTGACTTGCATTTTCCAAAAGCTAATTTGTGCTTTTAGAAGAAAAAAAATTAAAATTTCCATAAAATTCGATAATGGTAAAAAAATAAAGTTACATGCTTAAATAAAAATTATAAATATGTAAGAAAAACACAAATTTATTTTTCGAAACTTTCTGGAATACGCAAGTTAGTTTGGGGCTTCTGTTTTTCAAAAGTATGGACATATTTACATATTGATTAGCACATGTACTTTTCTTGCCACCACATCAAAATAAGGAATTGGTACTCAAAGTCCAAAAAAAAGTACATAAAAAATGAAACATTAATCAATATGGAGTATGCCACAAAATAATTGAAAATATCATAAGAAAGTACAACTCTTTGCCATATATTTGTCTTGCAACCCTATGCTCCAATTATGGTACTTAGCATTTTTATCATATGTTAATATTTTTACATCTCAATCAGTGCAGATTTAAATGGTGAAAATATGGGGTTAATAAAAAATACATAAAATAAATCCAGGTTAAACAGTAACACTAGATACGTTCAAAATGCATATTGTAGAACCCCATATTTTTTTAAACAACTATTAAATATCATATTTTATAGTAATTCACAAATTGCAAGTATCTAGGATTAATGTATAATGAAATAAATAATCAAGTATTTAAAGACAATGTTTCATTTTGAGGTTAATATGACATTATGACAGGAATTGTGGAAGAAATACAAAGGAACAAATATTGTCTTTAATCCAACCCTATTTTATTCCCTCATTTCCCTCCTTCAGAAAGAACCCAAATACCCAATCCCAGTCAGATGTTTTACACTCACTAATTGTATCAAAATTTTCTGTACAAACCTCATCCCTCATGTTGAAAAGGAATTGTAGATGACAGTGTTACACTAAAGTTAATGGTAAACTAAGGGACGAAAGAGAGAAGGGGAAAAAAAAAGAATTCCGCTTAAAAGAAGAAGAGTGTAATTTAACAGACAATAAATGAGTTATGTAGGGAAAATTAGAACTTTGAAAAAATGACAAAATGAATATATGTTTTTTCATTTGTCACTATGGAGATGAAGTGAAATGTTTTGAAGAATTATAGAGTGAGGAGAAGAACATGGGTGTCACTGAGAAGATAAATTTAACAATGACAGTACCAATAACAACTAAAAATAAGAGAAGTATTATTCACACCTCAATTTTTTTATTTTTTTATTATAATTAACTTCTAGTAAAGTTAACTTGGCCCCAAATATTCCTTCTACACATTCCACTTTTTCTTGATTCCTTCAATCGAAATATATAAAAGTGGAGCATAAGAAGTTGTTCAAGAAAAATTAAAGAACAAACGCTAGAATGTTCGGTAAAGTTAACTAGACTCGAAAAAATCCCTACTACATTCCACTTTTTCTTGATTCCTTCAGTTAAAATGTATAAAAGTGGAGCATAAGAAGTTGTTTAAGCAAAAAGAAAGAATAAATAAGACAAACTCAAATTTGGACTATATATTTGGATACAACTTCATGTTCTGTAAGAAAATTAGAGGAAAATAAACAAACATTTTATCGAACGGTCTCATCAAACATTGGGCCATCATATTTGTTTAATGTCCCTTCAATATATATGTCTAATTTATAGTAAAATCTTATGTTTTTCTAGACAGTCAAATTAATTTATTGATCTATTCCTTTGAGGTGTTTCATGAGATAATTGGCGAGATGCATTAGATTACTAGAGAACGATGGTTTTGAAGAACGATAACTTAAGTGGTATTTGAAATGAAATATAAAAGAGGAATTAAATATTGGGATACAATTAGAATATGAATAACTTCAACAAGTAAAGAAGTACAGATAAATCTAGTGAGCTGCTATTGGCACCCCGATTTCCTCTTCTGGCCACCTACACTGAAGCCATCTCAAGATAACGTGCACTCCTCTTTCTAACACCGTTTATTTTTTCTCTCTAAATCAAGCGGCACCCAATCGGCTGCAAATGATCGAACTTATGTTGGTTGTACATAAGAAAGAATTGCAACTACTGTTCGGCTACCTTTGGCCATTTTCCATGAAGAATGTTCGGTTATCAATGGCCGTGCGACATTAAATTACCGAAGAACTGCTGATACAAACGGTTTTCTATAACTGAGTGAAGGAATATGATATTGGTGGCCAGAAGCATACACAAAAATTCATTTCTATTAAAATTATAAAAATGGCCAGAAGAGGAAATCGGAGTGCCATTAGGAACACACTAAATCTAGTAGTATCCCAATAGTTTCCTCCTCACTCCTATTCGAATAACGAAAAAATAAAGACAAAAGCAACCTTTTCTACCGCTCAAAACCTTTACACTTGATGATTCTATTTCTTCTTCCCCTTCTCCATTTATGAATCAGTTAGTTATTTGTAGCCTATCCTCTGATTTGTTTTTGAAATTATAGAAGAAGATGATGATTCGGAGGAATTCTGTTATAAGTTGCTATTATTTAAAAGGAAACAATAGTTAAATTACTCAAATTTTGAAGCAAACTGGAAAATAAAAAAAAATTGCTCAAATCATCTTTCATTTGTCAATGGAATTGAATTGAAGTAAATTAACATTGAAAATAAGGTATGGAAGAAAGTATTAATGAGAATAAGCCCAAGATAGTTGTGTTAAGTTAATGGAGGAAAATGGTATTGTTGGAAGTTATGGAGCAGGAAGAGAGATTATCAGAGTTTGATGAACTTTTGTTAAATAATGGGATGGATAAGGAAAATCTATGGGTGGTATTGTGGCCATGAAGTATTTGAGTGCATTTATTACAATTGTATTTAATTTGGCCAAAATGATCAAAAATGCCAACTTCGTTAGCTCTAGAAAAATTTAGCACTTCGGACCTTCTCGGATGGGGAGTAAAATAAAGCTCTAAAGTCAAAAGATGGGCATCTGATTGCAAAGTAACACCTAAACGGAGCGCCGTGGTGCCCCAATGGCACCGTTGACAGCATATCATGACATTTTTTATGCAACACGTAGAAGTAAGTTGAGTCTTCAAAAGGTACGAGTAAACGCTAACTAGATTTGCTTTAATTAGTATTATAAGCATGCATCACATGAGCTAGAATAGTTAACTATGATTACTCGTTATTTGGTCAACTTTAATTTGGTTTTAGATGCCCCATGTTTTATTTGATATAACGAAGCACATATTATATTGACTCGAAAAATGTCTAATGAGTTTGACGAATGCATTTTGATTTTGGAGTTTCTCGATTTTATTTTGACTTTTTGTATGTTTTCTTATATTTAAAATATACCTTGACAATTTAAGTCATGGACTGATTATTTCTAGGTTTCAAGTGTAAACTCCCAGTACCGAAATACCCCACGATGTTTACTTTGAAAACTCATATCATGAATATGATGTCTGGATACACTAAGTTGACCTGTTATACTCAACCATTGCATATGTACATTTATTATTTCAAATCCCATTTTTTTTAGATTTTGTATAATTTTGTGTAACATGTTTATGTCTCAAACTTCTTATTGGGATATTGCATGGTTCTCATATTGTATGAATGTACCTTGACGCTTTGTGTATCGAGTTGTTGCATGATATATTAAGTAATATATTAAGAGTGAGAAGCATATTCGGTAAAATAGAATTAAATGGGTGAAGAGTAAATAAAAGATAAACTAACTGCCTCGTGATAAGCAATGACTATAGATTACATGTGAACTTGAGCATTAAATGTAAGCTTGCAATGGAGCAAATGTCAAATACATTCTGAAGAGATGAAAGATATTAGACCAAAAAAATTGAGTTCAAATTCTCAAAATAATTATAAAACACATTTACATAAGAGAGATATCTATTACACCCCACCATCTCTAAACCAGATCCAAACCCCTATACTTTTTATTGCCATATAATCCAAAATGAAACAAAAATTTGTATTATGTGGTTTTGAAAATTGATAACTTATATAACACATTCAAAAATTATTAAGACTTCATATCGATCTAACATTTTGTACATGATAGAAATTTTGAAATGGACTTGTTTACTATCGATATGAAGTTCCAAATTTTGATTGAACATCACCAAAATTTGGTATCATTTTGAATTATATAGATCTAAAAACTATAGAAATGTAGATGAGACATAGCAGAAGTGGATGCACACGATCCCTCCTCATGTATGTGTGGTTGGTAGTGTATGTTGACTCCCACCAACAAGGTCAAGATTTTGAACCACACTGACAACATTATTTTATGTGATTTACAAGAAGTGTGTGTCGGGGGGTACGGTGCACACTTTCTCAGAGTTCGTAAGAAAAGCTTGATTCACTGGATTTTCAAAAAAGAGGTATTGACAAGAATTTGTAATTAATTATATCACCTACGATATACTATAGTCACTGTTGTAAAAATCCTTCTAGACTTCCGTCTAGACGCTAAGCTAGGCTTACTGTCTAGCGATTTGTCTAGGCCGGCCTAGACAAGGTTTATCACCTCATGTAAGAATCAAAACATGCTTTTAGACACTTAGACATTATTTAAGGTTCAATGCTTCATATAAGCATCAATATGCTAGTTTTTGGTGATTCTGCCTCCTTGGCTAGTCCTAAGTACATTCAAAATTGTGAAATTCCAATTTACATCAAAAGACAATAGACAAAACACTAAAATTTTGTCCAAAATACCCGAGTTATCAAAAATTCCTAATTTCGATTAATCCTCGATTAATCCCTAGTCCGTACTAACCGTCTAGCATCCCCCTAGCCATTTTTACAAGCTTGGCTATAGCATTGTTAAATTTTATATTATGTGATGGTATGAGTTTTATACATGTTACTCATTATATTATTATTTGTTGTATCATTTGTGCTATGTGGAATGGTTTTTCTTTAAAAACAGAAAATAAAATAAAATTCAATTCAATTCAATTTTTTATTTAACTTCTCGTTCACATTTTGTTACATGTATGTGAATAGGGGCGTGACAAAAATACACTCTGCATAAAAGCAAGCAAAGTTCTTGCGGCTATTTAATACGGGAACTCTTTGAATACAAGACCTCTAGACTATTATAATCTCAAATATCCTATCAACCATTCAGTGCAATTCATCTTCCTCTCCAAATTAACTTATAGACAAGTAATTTGTACACAAAGTTTTGATTACACTAATTCACTAACCTCTATAGGACGATAAAGCTTTTCCAAGTTTCCACTTAATTTCAAAGCTTTCACAGCTGCTATAGCACATATCACACCCAATGTTCCATCATACATCCCAGCATCGATTACAGTGTCCTGATAATCATGAAACTATCGGTCATCCAATTGAGAAAACAAGTAACAGAAACAACGGTTAATTGCAAATTTTCAAAAGTGCGCTTATATGCACTCAGCTGAGACTAGAATAAATTGCGTTGAGATGCAATGTATGCAAAGAGAGATTAGTTCAATCCTTTACCAAATGAGACCCAATAAGTAGTATTTCTGCAGTTGAATTTACTGCTTGAGACCGACCGTGTATATTGCCCATTTGATCCACCCACCTAATTTTGAATACTCAGTCTTCATATCAAGAAGATATGAAATATGGAATATGAGTTTAGGTATTTTACGTATTTAAACCAGCTTCCTCCATCCATGTCCTGATAAGTTTTGAAGCTATCAATGAGGCTGGACTTATAAATGTCCTCTCAAGGTAATTATCAGCATCAGATACCTGTTTTGAAATATAAAGATGATTATAAAATAATAATAATCATTAAGTATTACGCTATAAGAGATGTTTGCCATGGTAGTATTGCCTGATGATATTTTTTAGTTGTAACCAATAACAAGGGAATATGTTCAGTACAAACATAAAAGGGAGAGATAATAATGATTGATGTTTTCAAAATATGGCAATATCTGATTTGAACATAGACGGGTGAAAACGGCAGACGAAGTCATGATGTCCTGCGTTCAAAATGACATATTGGCCACAAGTTTTGGGCTTGAATAGTGATGTACAAGAGCTTTTACCCCCAATGCACACATATTTACATAGGTGCTTTTACTCCAATGCACACGCAGTGGCGGAGTCAAGGTGGTTAAGGCGCTAAGGCGCAAAAAAGCGCCAAGCTGGAGCCTAGGGCTTTTTTGAGAGCCTTGAGCATGAGGCGGCGAGCAATCTAGACGGCTCTTGAAGTTCGAACTAGGTTACGTATTTTGATTTGATCGACTTGATTTTGAGTTGGGGCTAGGCACGAATTTGTTTTTGAGCTGGGTGATTTAACCGGGTGTGGATAAATTGAAGGAAAGTTATGTGTTTGGGCTCATATTGGACCCAAAAAAAAAATCTCCAACAAAGTAGCCCAAAGCGCGCTTTTACAGCGCCTCAAAAGCCAGAGCCTTGAGGCTTTTGGGGTTTTTCCAGTGCCTCGTGCATCCATGGCGCCTCAGAAGTCAAAAAAGCCCCAGCTTGGAGCCTAGGGCTTTTTAGAGCCTAAGCGCGCCTAGGCGAGGGCTTTGATAACACTGGGCGGAGTTAGCACATGATTTCAGCTAGGGCAATATTATCTACTATACATATGATCCACACTTTCACTAAACACAAAACTCAATACCTTATTATCTTAATTTCATTTTTGCATCATCATTTTATACTTGAAAATATAATAACTATTCATAAGATAATAAAATTAGGCTTTCATTGCGTTGATTTTATTTTCAGATAGGGCCATATTAATATTTAAGATAGAGCCTAAAACCAAATTTATACATTTTTGTGCTAGAATTGAAAATTTCAGCTAGGGCCTCAGCCCATGCTGGACAATACCTGCCTCCGCCCCTGTGCACACGTGTCTAGTTTGATTTTTCTGAGATTTGAGGCTAAACAACAAATGTGAACAGAATCCGTACACATGCGTGCACAAACACACCCCCCCCCCTCCCCAACCCTAAGCCATAATCAAATAGGATGAAAAACGTCAATGCCCACAAATTATACATAGGGCAAAGATCGTGCTATGAGATGATCAAGGTATTAAAGCTGCATTAAAGACATTCTTGTATGCACTTAAGACACTTAATACACACAAAAAAGTCAATTTAAGAATAATTTTAAACAATATAGACGACAAGAACTTGCTAAAACCAATCCACTGTACTCAACAACTACAAAGATTACAAAGGACAAATTGACGACAATCATTACAAGATAAAATTGATCTTCACAATTATAATTTGGATATTACCTTGATTTGAAAATAGTACATAATTAGTTATCTATGTTTATGTTTCAGTTAAGAGATAATGCTGGTTATAATTGAGGGATAAGCATAGCTAGCATAAAAGCCTCCTCTACTCAACAAAATGGTAGAATAGTAAAGCGTATGAACTAAGAAATTTGATTAAAATAATTCATGCATTATTTGTTTTTTTTTTCTATAAAAAAACTGTGTCCTCCAAGCTCATAAACTCAAACAATAAATTTGGCAGCATTGAACTGCCTAAAATTTACCACAACGCAAACTCAAAATGACTAAAAACAAAAGAAGGGAAAAGAATATTTGGAAACCACTTTGCTTTTTTCCTAGTGATACTTTTTAGATAATGATGAACATATCATTGACAGTGTTGTATCATATCATATGACACCTATCTCATTGTAATATTATTACACTAAACCTATGGAACACACTATATTCATGCTACTTTTGGTTCACCTCAACATTGCTCTTCCTCAACTGTTTAATTAAGATCACTTGATAATCATACGAAGTGGGTTAATTCAAAATATGAGCTATACTCTTTTTTTATTGAATTTTTGTTTATATTTGTGGATGATATCACAAACCATTTAAATATAGATAACTTGGCTTTTTAATGATTGTTGATGATCCCACAAGCTACTTTTGATATTATTTTTTTCTCAACAGAAACTGAATGCTTTTTCTTAGTACAGTTTATTATCATGATTAAGAATCATTTATGTTCTAACAGGGGAAAAAATCTTCCCAACGATGCACAGTGTTATTCATTAGGTGTCATTCATGTAATGATTATGGCATACAACAAGAATAACAAGCATCTTTCTTATGAATACGACATGCACAAGAATAATAAGCATCTTTCTTATGAATATGACATGCACAAGAATAACACGCATCTTTGTTATGATTATGTCATACAACAAGAATAAACAGCACCTTTCTTATGAATATGGCATACAGCAAGAATTACGTGCATCTTTCTTCTGATTATGTCATACAACAAAAATAACATTCATCTTTCTTATATGGCACACAACACATCGACACACCATAACAATATGATAAAGGTGAATGCAACCATCAACATATTCACAACATGGTTTGATGATTACATTTCAAAGACAGTATAATTACCCCTTCAGTTTTGCAATTAAATACATGATAGTTGGTGAATACCTCATTAAAGTGTCTTTTCAAACATAAACTATAGTATAAATATTTACTCCTTTGTATACTTATGTTATGCACAAATATTCTTTGTTAAGCATGATAAATTTCAAGCTTGAAGAATCTACATCTTCTTTTAGAAATCCTCCGCCATCAAAACTATCATTTATTTGACCTAACAACAAAAAATGTACTATTTCACATTTGAAATTATTCCTCCTTTGACAAACTTGATGATCAGTACTACGCCCATACTTAGAAAGAACTTCCCCAAATAATATAGTTCTCACGAATCTCTTAAGCTTCTGTGACAGTTATCCAAACTCTCGCCCTGCCATTCCACCAAAAATTGTTCTCTGGCCAAATATTACCTTGATATCAATCTAGTATAAAACTAACTCAACATTAATTATCTATTAAATCATATAATCGACCCACGGAAACATCCTGTAAAAAGCCTCCCACAACCCCGCATAATCGAATAAAAAACATACTGCCATATCCTCCAATCAACTCTGGAGTGCAAGAAAACTCATCTAATAAACCATGTCCTGTACAATCCCAATACATATTTGAAATCATATGTCCTACTCCACACAAATACACCTATATTCGTAAGGGACTCATCATCGTCTATTATGGACATCACATCCCATCATCAATTTCGTTTCACAGGATCAACCCTCTCCCCCACTTTACATTTCCCCACATATATGACATCCAAGCCATTAATCTCCAATACTGATGAAATTCTATGAAATTTGAATTTACCAACCATGAATTACTATTGTTTTTGATATTTTTGAAACGACCCTCCATGCTAATTGAGATAGTATACAAAACAATTCAAGGGGATTATGTCAAAAAAATCTTTAAGAAAATAAAAGAAAAACAATCTTTTATTTCCTTAGAAAAGGCAGTTGGATGAAATGAATATTTAAAACAAAAATAAAAGAAAATGAGCTATCAGTTGCTACACAAGTACAAATTATCATTATACATCTACACCCTTTGTAAAACTGGTTACCATCAAATGCTTGCGGCTGCCTGAATATGGTATTTGAACTAGCTTGATGTCCATAACGTCTACATGGAAATTTGTATGAACATACTCGCCATTTCGAAATGGAGGAAATGAAGACGTTAATGCGTTTAATTCAAAAGTCCCTCGAGGGTCTAGAATTAGAATTTAGTAATTGATATGCTAAATACTCAATCATTCGTGGATTTGGAGAGAAAAGCCTAACCATTACCTTAGAGTTAAAAACAATGTATCTAATCATTTTCAACCGAGGAGTCTTGGATAGTTGAATTATCTGCTGCTCTGTTCTCCAAAGATGTCTTTTTAGGTCAGTGGAACAACAATTTGAACACACTTCTAGATGGTCACCACATTGTCTATTGCTCAGTGCCATTGCCCATAAAACAACATTTTAAAGCTCACTGATGATTCTGACCAAGCCCTTTCCAATCAGAATCCTTATTAATGCCTCATCCACTTTTACATTTCCCGAGGAAACACCGCCTTTGCCCTCAACTTATTGAGTCAGATCGTGATCATAGTTTTCATATCATGAAGTTCCCACAATCACATGCACAGTATCGTAATATTGAATAACTGTGAAACATAGCCTTCTTTTTCGTCTAAGAATAATATTCATTTACTTGGTATATAATCGTAGTATATAAAATAAACAAAAATAAAGAAGAAAAATAAAATGAGTGAGCGTTATCAAAAAACAAACCTTTCCCAATTCTTTGATTCTAGCTACTGCCTCATCCCTCAAAATACCTGCAAATAGTTCATTTTCTCCATCTTCAATACCTGCCCATATTAAAAAAAATAAAACTAAAAAGTGAACAACAGCAAACATATGAAAAGAACCAGGAAAATTACAAAGTTTAGAAATATAAACCTGAGGAGAAAATTGATAGCAGGAAAAGAAAAGCGATGATAATTGGAATGTTTGGAGAAATGTGATTTTTTGCAAAAAAGAAAGCCATTACGTTTGTTCTGTTTGGCAGTAATTGAGCGGTTTCAAAGGATGGTGGTTGTATTATATGGAATTGGCTATTATACAGTATAACTTATACTGTACCTGTGGAGTAACCATAGAATGACGTAGAGCACAACTTTCAATAAAAAAAAGTTCACGGGTATATGAAAGTAAGTTTAGGCACCACATCGGGTATATGGAAGTAAGTTTAGGCACTACATCAATATTGCACCCCAGTTCAATATTTTGAAAATATTAAAATATTGAATCTGAACGGTTATTTTATGTTAATGAAAAAGTTGAAAAAGAAAATAAATGAAATATAAAGGAAGATAATAAAATAAAATGAAAAATACGAGAACAAACAGTGAGTGTATTGTTATTCAAATAACATACCTCAAAGAATTAGCTTAAGAGACTTATTTGTAAGATTATTATAAGGAAAATCTTCACATTTGGTAGACATTTAATGTAAAAAAAATTTTTAATACAATCGATGTGATCATGGTTTTCGATAGCTTTTGTGTCTGATGTAAAAAAAAAAGACACTGAACAATTTAGTATTGTATCATTCACAATTTTGATATCAAAAACTGACATCAAAATGCTATCATTTCACGTTTTGATATCGGTTTCAAGCATTCAAAGTAGTACATTTTTCTTTTAACATACATAAGTAGACTATTTACCAATGAATGCATATTGTAATAGATCAAATATATTACATCATAATATTAGATGTGAAAGATACATACTCCAATGACATGATATACACTGCAGCATTAAGATGTTATTCAGCATCTGAGTAGACCATCTATCTCTCTATCGATACATATATACACATTAATCATGTCAAATAATAGTAAAGCCTCATGCTCGACTTTAAAAAGCTACATTGGTCTTCCTTCTAACATGCACTCTCAGGCAGGGTCGACGTTGGACTGGGCCATAGGGTGACTGCCGAGGATATAACAACTCGATGTTGAGAAGTAATTAAATTAAGTTAACAATAGTGATTTGATAGTTAAAATGGATTTTTAAAAGAAATGATTTTGGATTTGTTTGTAAATGTAACAACCCGCATCTCTTGACACACTGATCCAAAGCCTAATTGACTTTTGGATTAGCATCATGCCAAGAAATACAAGCTGTGGGATTTTAAAACATTAGAGAGCATAATTATAAGGGTAAGTTCTAAGACATTCTACATTTTCAGATCCCACATGGAAGTTGTAACGACCCATAAATTTTATTTAAATTTTATTTGTTTTATTAATATATTTAATTAAATTTGTAAAATTTTAAACAATAAAATTTTGGAATATAAATTTGATATTTGAAATACGTCTATTTAAACGTAGCAATTGGTAAATTTTCATCAGATAATTTGGAAGTTTATTTTCGTGTGTAATTTTATTTCAATTTATATCAGTTAAAAATTGATGATAATAAAGTGTTCCGAAACCTAAATATGTCAACATGAGGAAATTTATTTAGAACACTCTAAATCAGACCGCGAAATTCGTTTCGCGAAATTCGGACGTTTCTAGCTCCGTTTGGATTTTTCCGTACGGAATAGCAACGTATATCGGTACCGATTATCGACTTTTGATCGGACAATCGTACCACTGATATCTGTGTATCGTTTTGATCGTCTCGTTATGCTGACCTCTACGGTATATTCATTTCTGTGTTTCGGAGTTTGGTACGTGTCGGAATCCACGAAACAATTACCCATATCGATACCATTTAAGTCTTTTGGTCTACCCGTTACATTTCATTTTTCCATGGTGCAAAAGCTGTACAGCAACAGTCTTTTTCCCAGAATTCGATAAGGTGGCTGTCACTATTCCCAACTGTTCATTTATGACATTTGCTTTTACCATTCGTTCTGCAGTTCAAAACAAAAATAAAATATATTGTTACATTTTAATCTTCCACCTGCCAAATTACATCCCGATCATCATTCCTCTCCCCACCTCCTTCCTTTACATGCTCTTTCTTTCTTCTTCATTTCTTCCACGCACGCTCATGCATTCATTGTTTGCTCGAAGCTAGACTCACCGACCTAACCCTCCTTCATCCCCACCATCGTCAAACCGTGCCCACCTGTCCCTGAACCACTAGCAACAAACCCACGGCCTCCCCTTCACCTTTTCCCTTCCTCCCATCCATGCCTAGCCGACCACCCACCGCACATGTCCCCTTCGCCATCATCACCTGAGCCTCCACGCGAGCCACAGGCCTTCACCTTGTTCCGCCGCGATCTGCCATAGTTCGGCCACTCAGCCTCCACTACTCGCTTAGCTCGTTCGACCTCTCTCCTGGTATTAGAAAGGTTTTATTTTGATTTTCTTTATAAGCGGTTTAATACATATGTTACAGTCTTGCCTATGTTTTGTTATTTAAATCCTAACTTTATATCTATCGTATGTATATATAAGCGTATAGTTTTCACAACAAGTTGTCTATATATGTTATATAGTATACAGTTAAATATATATATATATATATATATATATATTTTGAAGTTAGATTTAGTTATATAAACTATATATATATATATGTATGTTCGAATTTTACCTATTGTTTCGAATATATATATATATATAATTCATGCTGTTAGTTGTACATATGTTTCAAATATAAAATATGTGATGTTTTCATGTTATATTTAAAGTTATGCTATGACATTTGTATATACTACTTGTTATATAAATAAGATATATATTGGTTATATATTGGTATCTGTGGGGTTTAGTTGCAATCATTCGTATATTTCACTGGCTATGTATATTTTTCGGCTGTAAGTTTTCTTTTAGTTTAACCAGTAATATATATGTATGTATTGATTGTATATGTGTGATGAAGAGTATTTTTATATACATATTATGTCCAGATTTTTACCAGTAGAGTATACATGTTAGTATACATACTATATAACGGTTTATTTACATTTTAGTATACATTTTTGTTGTTGTTCAAAATGATATAATATATTATAAAAGAAGTTTTTTTATTTTTATGTTAGTTATATAATAGTATATATATATATATTTATACAGATCTATACGCAGTATACAAGTTATATATTATTTTGAAAATATAGTCTATGAAGGTTAGTGGTACACATATGTTCATATGACCTGTTTGGTATTATATCCAATATATATGTTGTTTATAAGTATGTATAAAAATTGTGTATGAATATTTGTGGTCATTTATAAGGAATAAAATCTGTTATGGAAGTTGTTATATATGGTGGTTATAATATATAGGTTATATAAGTACTACATAATGTTACTTGTCTACATAAATATTTATTTTCAAAAAAAATGTTTACTTGAAACAATTATATTTGTATACCAGTATATTATTTTAAATGATTTCATGTACTGTTAATATCATATATTTATATATATTTGAGGTATGTGTTAAATTTAATAATGATCTTGGAAAATATATAGATTTAGATTTTGATGTATATGTCTTATATATATATATATATTAGTTTATATATATCAAGAGATGTGGATTTGGTTTTTCAGATATGTAAATAGTGATCTTAGAAATATATGTTTTTTAAAAAATGGTTTGTAAATATATATAGGGTTTATTTTAACATGTGTGTTTTAATTTGAAACAATAATTTTAAGATATATATATATTTAAAATTTGTATGTGTTTGAATTCAGAATATGATTTATATATATCTAGTTATATATAAGTTTACTTATACTATTTATCATCATCGATCCAGTTCTGATTTGATTTCATCAATTTCAAATATCCAGCTTCGCTTTAATCGTCGAACTCGGGTCCAACGCGCTTTGCTTCGAAATTCGTACTAGGATTCGTAGCTCATTTCTTTGTCAAATCTCTCTAGCCTCGAAAGGTAAGCAATCACTCACGATTAATGTTCTTATATTTATTAAATTTGATTTCAATTGAAACGACAATTGAAATATGCTGCTGTTAGTTATTTACATTGCTATATATATGCTATTGTCTGTAACTGTTCACCTGTGACATCTGACACTATTATTTGTTATTTATATTGATGTTGATGATATATGCCTGTTATGTTATTATCATATGTGTTATCACTCTGCAAGTTCCCTGTAGTATAGAATTCACTATGGGTTAAAATGATACATACCCGAACGATCTGTAGAATAAGAGAAAATCGTTATGGGTTGAAATGATAAACCCAAGCGATTTTCATTGAATTGAATTTGGGATTGCGGTTTGAAAAGATATATACCCGTATATATTTAAATTGCGGATTGAAATGATAAATATCAGTATCACTTGACCATAGGGTAGAAAATTATACACAAACACCGGTGGTCTATATATAAATATTTTGAAAATGATTTCTATGGTTTTGAAAGGAAATATATGGTTTTGATAAATATTGATTTTAATGATTTATTAAAGTTGATTTAATAAAGTTGATATATAATATGTTTAAGTATTTATTTAATATCTATATTTACAAATATAGAGTTTATAATGATTTGAAATTGGTTTGAAATTATATTTATTTAATTATTTTACTTAAATAAGTTTGATTTGGAATTTAGTAAATTTGAAATTTTAAAGCTTTGATTCTATAACTTAAATTTGATTAAAAGCGACTTAAATGAATAATTCAAACTCATATAGTTTTAAATGAGATATTTTGTTTATTTAAGCTTGTAAATTGAAGTTGTATTTAGAGGATTTTGAAATGATTAAGTAAATATTTCAAAACTAAATAATAGTAAAATGAATTTGATATATATATGAAATTATCGAATTTAGTTTTGAAATGTGGAATATTTGAAGCTTTGAAATATATTGAAATTGAAATGGTTTATTTGTGGTTCAAATCGGTATTGGGAATCGATATAACTTGAAAATGTTTAATTGAATTGGAATTGAAATTGATGATTTAGATTTGATTAAATTTAAATTTGGAATTCGAGTTGATTTGAATCGATTTGTGAAAGTCGAGGAAACTATTTTATTTTATAAAGTAATTTTAAATTATATTTAAAACTATTGATATTTTACTCTATAAATTATTTTAATATAATCTATTTAATATAAATCATTTTAAATATAAATTATTTTATTTATAAACTATTTTAACTTATAACTATCTATATAAACTATTTTATTTATAAACTATTTTATTTTATATACTAATTTTAATATCTAAACTGTTTAAGAGGAAAGTGTTATGATTTCCAAAATGCTATAATTTCAAAGTGTTATGATTTCCAAAATGCTATGATTTCAAAGCTGTGATTTCCAAAGTATTTTGATTTTAAAAGACCATGATTTCGAAAGCGTTATAACTTTGGAAAGTGATATGATTTTTGGAAATGGATATATTTGAAATGGAAATGATATCGTATTGATTTGGATTTTTGAAATGAAAATGATATTTTGGTTTTGAAGTATAAACTATTTTGAAATGACCGCGCTGTTATAATAACGTTTGGTTGTTAAAGAGACCGGGATCGGATATGGGCATACTCTCTGTCGATACCAAAAACCACTTTAACAACTGTATACGCGGTGGAGATTCCAGAATGAAGTAGGATGGTGGCGACGATTCCTATTGAGGTAATACGTGGACCCAACTCCCGTGAGTTGGCATAAGGTGGCTAAAACAGGAGCGATCGATGGGCCAATGAGGTAGCACCTCTGATCGAACACATTTCTTCGATACCATTCTATTACTTTGTGATTGATTTGGTGGCCACCCTTCGATTTTGATTGGGAGTGTGTTCCGAGGTGGGCGGTAGTGGCTGCTATGCGTTTCCACCAGCCCGAATGCGTAATTGGTATATCTACCCTGGCATTGTCTAGTTGTGCTGTGTCACCTACCATATCGAGCTTTACTACGAGTTTGGATTTGTTCCGTAGCCTGTGGAGTATTGAGGGTAGCCCCCGATCTGGGAGTATGCTAATACTGGATAAACTACTGGGACTATTACGTGTTAAGGGCTATATGGGTAACCCCTTGACGCTATTAAAAAGTAAGTTTATTTTATTATTAGACATTATTATAATAGCGTATATTACTACATAGTAGATAGTTTAACGGATCCTTAGAGGATGGTTATCCCAAACATCCTTTGAGTTACTTGTGTTTCAGTAGATATTTCACTTGAGTTGGATTTATTTATATAAGAATGTTAATCCTGACTCGAGTGTTTTGTGTTTTTCTTTACGCTCGGGTCAGACTGAGTGATACAACATTTGAGACTCACCTTTAGAGTTGGAGCTTCGCTTGGAGACCCAGCTATCTATCGATTCTGCTATCAGTTATTCAGTTGATTTCAGTGATGTATTCAGATCTTGTATTTGACTATTGTATTGAGATATCTATGTATTCGAGACTTCTGTTGTATCTTGTTTAACTCTGTTATATATATATATAGTAGCTTCATGAACTACTATTCTTTTGTTTCCGCTGCATTATTGTTATATTACTCTGTGTCTGTGATCTATGATTATTTTATTTACTGCATATGCTGAGTTTTGCCAAATTTAAATTAACAATCTGATATTTTGAGCAATTCAAATCCGACATGTATGGATGCGAATGGTTGAAAATTTCAGATCGTTACAAAAGTAATTAAAATATAAGTAAAACAGTCTCTAAATTACTTAATTGCCATATGCATTGTTTACAAGGTATAATAGAAGTTTTACAGACTCTTAATACAATAAGAAACTACATGATGAACAATAATGAATATGAGAACTCTAACGCGAAGCTCCTTTCTCCACGTACTATGCCCCATCAACTGCTGACATGTCATCTTGTGGTAGGGGAAAATGGAAGAACAAATGGTGGGTTAGACAAAAGTCTGATGAATGAGTACAAATTTAATATATGATGATCATGTGCAGTTAACTTTGAAGCTATTCTAGATGGCACAGGGTGTATTACAAGTGTTTGTGACTTCCTAAGGTTCATTACATAAGGGTTCTTATCTAACACAAAGGTCGAACCGTGGATCGAACCTCACACTAACAATCGGCTAATGCTCCTAGAGCTACCAAATAAGAAAACATAGCCCATAGGCTATTGTGGAAACCCTTTTTCTCCACTAATGCTACTGTAAGAACTGCTCTCCCATGAATACCCATAAACCATCACTACGCCTGGAGAGGGAGAATCTGAAATGCACACTCATCAGTGTGTCTCATCACATGCACCCATGTTCATCTCTCGATCATAGTGTCAAATGCCTTTTATTGTACCGCACCAATGTCCACCTGTATCACGTCATGTCAGCCGTACATATAAGAACTCCCGTTAGTACCGGACCGCTTCGTCATATATTCTCACTTATCGTACATCGTCAGTGTCCACTTGTATCACATCACGTAAGCCATGCATACATGAAGTCTCGTTAGTACCGAGCCACTTCGTCCTATATTACCACTTATCGTCCAACGTCGGTGTCCACCTATATCACATCGCGTAAGCCATGCATACATGAAGTCCCGTTAGTACCGAGCCGCTTCGTCCTATATTACCACTTATCGTCCAATGTCGATGTCCACCTATATCACATCGCGTAAGCCGTGCATACATGAAGTCCCATTAGTACCGGGCCTAAGTTACGAAAATACATCGCCCTAGTCGATCACTCGACTCTCAATTGGGTAACCTACTTTTACCCAATATTGTAATGATCTAGTGTCCTCTGATATGAAACTAACTTCCCTACTATCTCGAGCATATACACTTAGCCCAAAATAGGCTCAAACAAACAATTTGCATTTACATAATTTTTTTATCTAAAATTATATAATTTTATTCTTAACCTGGGCCTTAGGCCGAGGTTTAATTTTTTCATTTTACGTCTCGATTGGTCGATCGCTAGACCTAACCGATCATCCGCTACCGATCAACCTTTAGGGTTTCAAGGTCGACCGGTCGTAGGCTAAAATTAGGGTTTTTGTGTTTTTAATGTCGATTTTAATCCATGTCGTTAACTGTTTTCGATAATCCCTAATTTCTAATTTGACCAGTCCATGTTTTCAATTTCAATTCTATTTGTCCAATTTAAGGTCTACAGATTTAGGGTTTACTAATTTTTAGGGTTTTACAATTTGATAATAAAATAGGGTATGCTATCATCAATATAGAGTTTAACCGTTTATAGTGATTTCAATTCTAACCTAAGTTATATATTTTAATTTAGGGTTTTACATATTTCAAATTAGGTTTCTAGCACCTTAAATCAATTAAAATAGTTTAAATATAACTGTAATAATCATCTTACTAAAGTTGTTCTCACTCGCCTCAAGCCTAAGCTCTTCCTATTTTCTTTGCCCGAAATTCCCCCCCCCCCCCGTACGCTAGCTCCGCTTGCTCCATCTAGATCCAATTGCTTGTGTTCTTCTAGGTTGATTTTATTTTAATTTTTGGAGAGTTTTAAAGCTAGAGGAGAGGTTAGAATCGAGAAGAGTTTCATTACAGTGAATTATTATGTAGATTTTAGGGTTAGGTTAGGCTTGAATTTATAGGGATTAGAAATGAATTTAGGGCATTGATTTGAGCTGGAGAATATTTTGCTAACATCGTGCGCACTCGTCAAAAACTTTCCCAGGAAGGAACGATCAGAGCTATCCATGCAACACTCCAGTTTTCTGCCTTTTCACATTGCATGGTTAACCTAAGAAGGCCCAAGGTCGACCTATACCGGTCGACTATGCCCTGCCAAGGATCGACCTGCATAATTTTTTTTTCGCTTTTTAACTTGATTTCATTTCAAATCTTCCCTCGCACGTAACTTCTCTATACGAACTCCGATTTCGAAGTGTAATCTATGCGTCCAAAAAATCACTATGAATGCAATGGTGTAAGTTTCATAGCCAAATTCGAACATCTATGAAAATTTTCTTTTTAGTCATTGTTTTATTTAATTTAATTTTCTTATAAAATTTCGTTAAATATTCGGGGTGTTACAGTAAATATTGGAGTTTAATAATAAAATCTTTATTGATAAAATCTAAATTATTTTGGGAAGAATTATTTAAAGAGCTTATAGAATGAATTATTTTGGAAATTTAAATAATTTAAAGTTGTGGTTTATTAATAAATGAGAAATTAATCATTTAAATTAATATTGATAATGTTTTGAGTTAAAATTTGAATATATTAAAAGCGATTGAATGATTTATAAAGTTTAATAATATTGATTTGAATAAGAAATAATTTTAAAGTGAGAAATTTTAGTTAATTTGGATTAACAAAATAAATATTTAATTAAGAGGGCTAATTATGATATTTTGAGTTAAATGATATAAATAAAGGAATTAATGGGAAATAAATTCGATAAAATTTTATATAATGCAGAGTAAATACTTAAGTGATGTAAATATGATTTTTATTTGAATTTTGATAGTAATTTGTGTTGAATAGAAAATAGTTTTGTAAATAGAAAGGAAGAAGAAAATGAATATTTAGTTATATATATATATATATGCATGTGTGTGTATATGTATGTATATATATGTATGTATGTGTGTGTGTGTGTGAAACCCAAGCCCACATAATCAAAGACCAAACCAACTATTTCTATAATATCCAGACCTTTCCATTTCTAGATATCTCCTTTCATCTACATTCACTAACTTAATATCCTGAAGCTTCTCTCCTATTCTTATTTTCAAACCCAAGCCCACACAATCAAATCCCAAACCCACTATTTCTATATCCAGACCTTTCCATTTCTAGATCTCTCCATTCATCTACGTTCACTAACTTAATATCCAGAAGCTTCTCTCTTTGTAACGCCCGACATTTTTATACAATTAAATAAAATCAATTGAATTAACATAATTGCAAAACAGAATATAAATGTCAAATATATGCATTTAAGAATTAAGAGGTTACATAGATTTACGCAAGCAATGAGTGTGTGATTAATTGACGCATCAATCAATTAAAAGAGGAATTAATTAAGAGACATAGAGGCGTCAATTAGTCAGAGAATATGTCACTTTTATAACATTAATTAATTAAGGGATCTTCTAATAAAGGGACATGTATGTGGGGAATAAATTAAATGATAACATACATATATTAATTTATAATTGACGCAATCAATTAATTAAGAAATTAATTAAAGACATTAAGTAAGTGTCAATTAATAAAAGAGGAAAACTTATATGTCAATTAATTGGGTAATGAATTGGCGGTTTAAATATATACAACTAATAAATGCATGATTGAGTGACGCATAAGAATTAATCTGGAAATCGATTAAAATGGGAAAACGTGTCAATTAATTAATTGGCAATTAGTTGAGCGTTTTAAAAAGGGTGTCAATTAATCAAAGAATATGCTCTTCTTACAATAGCTAATAATGTAAATTAATTATTTAGAAGAAAACGCTAGTTATAGGATTATTTGTTTCCAAGTTAAAAAACGAAAGAATTGGAATGCGTATAAAAATCAAACGGAGTAATTAAGTTTATGATGAAGGTAAGTTAATAAGAATAAATTAAAAAAGTACAACTTTTATGTACAATCAATTAATAGAGGTATTAATTAACATGTTCAAATAGGTAAGAAATTATAACGTATAAGAATCAATTAATATTGGATATACATATATATATATATGTATGTATGATCTAATTAATTGGAAAATTAATGGGAGAATCTTATTTAAAAGGAAACATGAATTAGTAGGGTCGTATAACAAAAGAATAAATGAATAACATTGGAGAATTATATGTTATAAGCTAATGTAGACAAATCAATAAATGATGGTGAGGATTGCTTTTAGAGTTAATCGGATGTTTCATAGTTGTTCACTACACCTATAAATTGAACGTAACTTAACCCTAGCCCACACTCTTTTCTCTGAATCAGCTGCTGTCATTTACATCAAACTTCTCTTCTCCCTCTTCCTTTCTCCTCTGTCAATCAAATCTTTCCCCAAACAAAAAAAAATTAAGCAAGGAAATACATACAAGCAAATCAGAGAATTGCACAAACAAATCAGGGAATTTACAGCGAATTAGAAAGGGGGAAAAGCGGAGAAAATCGTAGCGATTTAAAAGGGATAGTGATTGAAGCTAAGGACGATAGTTGAGTGGATTTATTTGTATATCTTTTCAGTTTAAGATATATTATCGTTAAATTCCCGTTTAGATAATTTTATTCAATAATTAATCCTATTAATTAAGTTATGTTGAACTATAAGGAATTTATAATTTATTTACAGTATTAGTATTTATTTACATCTGTTTCTATGTTTTGGATTTCTATGCAAGCGTCATTCTTCTTCTATTTTCTTCTACTTCTTCGCGTATGAATTAGAATAGATTAAACGTGAATATGAATTAAATAATTAAGAATACTGAAATGAAGGAAATAAGTTGTAAAGTAATAAAAGTTTGAGGAATGGAACCACTGTAATAAATTACGTTAAAATGAGAAAAGTTAATTAATCTAAGTAGTAGAGGGTGGTACATTATGGATGTCCGAGCACTGGCATAGACTAGTGCGGACGCGATTTACGTTTCAATAGTAAGTAGTAGAGCATCTGAATTGTAGGCCGTACTAAGCAGTCCTTTACAGATGTAGCTACGGAACGCTCGTGGAACAAGACGATGGGGTATTTGTATTGTAGGCCTTACGAAGCAGTCCTTTACAGATATAGCTACGGAGCAAGACGATGGAGCATCTGTATTGTAAGCCTTACGAAGCAGTCCTTTACAGGTGTAATTACAGAACGCTCTCGAAGCAAGACGATGAAGCCCTTTTCGAGGAGGATACGGAAGGTACTATGGATAGTACCTAGGACCAATATGGTCAGTGGGCATATACTACACACACACACACACACATATATATATATATATATCAGTTATTAGGTTTTAATCTACTAATGAGTAGATGGGTACGATTCACGCACAGAGGCGAGAGTATGATAAACCTAGTGTACCTAATATAACAGTAAATGGAAATAAAATGGTATATGTAGAATTAAGTTTAAAGTGTATAATTTATCCATTCACCAGAACTTTAGTTCTGACCCCCTCCTCATAACATCCTACAGGTTAGGTGGATGACAAAGACTTTCCAGCTTTAAGACACTTGTTTAGAAAGTGTTATTATATCGGTGAGTATTTACTTGCTATTATATTTTAGTCAATTCCGTTATGAGATATTTAATTGAGCTATGATATATTTGTCTTTGCCTATTTGCAGGATACCAGATTCCCAACTCGGGTTTCAGTGGGCTTGGGTTTTAGCATTTTTGCGAAAAATCTGGACCCACTGGAATTCGGGTTTTTACATTTTGTATCAGAGCCTAGGTTTAGGATTCCTAGGTAAATAGTGAGTGAACGTATTTGTATTTTTAAATAAAATATAAATATATTATGTACTAAAATCCAAATAGTCCCCAACCATAGATTTTAACATATGGAAAGTTTTTAGAAGTATATTTGTGCATAGTTTGCTAGTTGGGTTTGGGATGACCCAAGTATGTAGAGCCTTATGTTATTACCGATTTATAGCATACAAATAAGCCAAGTTTTGAGAGAAAATTTGTATCCATATGTTTTAGGAAGTAGGGAAGTTTCTTAGGGATAGTAGGGAGAGTGTTTTTATTTCGGGAAGAATAAGAGGTTTTAGCATGAAGAAAATCCACTTAATGTCTAACCCAATAAAAATGAAACTTTTGAATTAAAAAAGTTGAAAAATATAATTGTTAATATATTTGAGGAAGTAAATATTGGGTTTTGAAATAAATAAGTGGTATGAAATTTAAATTGGTTTTTATATGATGTAAATTTTTGTTAGAAGTGAAATTCTTTTTGAAGAATTATAGAGCATATATAGCTCGCTAGTTTCTTTGTAGGTAAACAATGATTTTAAATATAAAAACCTAGAGTGTGTTAAGTATCGAAAATGTAAGTTACAACATTTATTGTTGTAATAAATGTTTTCAGTAAAAATAAAGGAAGCATAGACTATGACACTATTGTTATAGTAGGTGACTCCCAAAGTAAATGATTTTACATAGCATACGGGATTTATTAATATTTATTTTAATCGAATCCATATATTAGTATTTTTGGGTTGTAGTAACGGTGTTTTACGCAACATCTGTTTTGACCCAAATGAGTTTTGGGGATAATTTCTAAAGTGGTTTGTATGTACACTTATTATTTAAATAAGCACACGAAAATATTTTCTAGTTATAAAGAAGTTTTAAAAATGAGTTCTTTTGAAAAATAATGTACGATAAATTAATGAATTTAGTAGGAAATATCTTATGTAAGTAAATATAGAGTAAACATACCTTAATCTATTGGAATGAAATGAATAATGATATAATTTTCTATGAATCACAAATAAAGATGTTTTGTGCAAGCTATAAGGAATACGTGAAAGAGATGTACAAGGTATGGAAAGCACCATATTTTGTATAGCCTATTTCGATGAAAAATAAATTCCTTATAATTTCACATAAACATGAAATCCTCATTTAAAGGATTCATAGAAGGTTTTAGCGTTAATGGTTTCTCAAAAGAGAAAGTAATTCCAATACATTAAGGTATACAACCATTAAGTGTAGTAAGTTAGTAACTCCTTCAAGGTTAAGTAATTGGAAGAGTAGGAAAGTTAAGAGATTTTTGATAAAATAATTGTTCTTATTTACCCCAGTTTTAGTAAATTTGAAAATCTATAAAAAAAATGATGGTTTGGTGGAAAAGTAAATAAGTTTTTGAAAAGATAAAATTTAGAAGTTTTAATTTTTGAAGAAAATTCGATAAATACCAAACCAAATCAGACTTTTAAATATGGAGTAGATAGAAATCATTTCCTAGGTGTAATGGGAAAAGTATAAGGCTATAGCAGTAATTAGTCCTAGTAGTAAAAAAAAAGTTCCCGTAAGGTGTATAGGATACTAGTGAAAACCTAGAAATGTTGCTTCATGTGTGTAGACTATAGAAGAATAGTGAAGTGATATTAGTAAGATAGTAAGACACACGTGGTTGGAAAAATAGACCTTAGTTGGGGAAAAATGAAGGGAAAAGCGAAAATTTCCCCAAGCTTAGTTGCCATTTTAGATAGAGATTGCATAGATTGAAACCCTTATCCATTGCAGTAAATGAGACTTAGTTATTCCTTTTTGAGCATGGAATAGAAGAGATGAATAGATCTTATTCGTCATAAGTAATACAACGTAAGTTGGTAACAAGTAATAGGCGGCAGGAGGAGCATATGAGTTACTTGGATTCCTAGAGTACACTACGCCATAGATTTCTTACTACAACACCCAAGAAGTGATGCAAGAAGTGCCAAAAAATGTTGTTGTAGGCTAAAAAAGGGCAAAGGCAACACTTTCTCAGTGATGCATTTTACCGCGTTGCCCTAGAGTCAAAGGCAACATCTTTGCGGCCCTAGGGCAACATCGGTTCTGTTGTTGCCACAGGTACCAAATTTACTAAAAAGTGGGCCCCACAATCTGGGCCCCAACATGTGGGGCCCACTAATTCTGTGGCCCACCTTTACGGAACCCTGTTGTGGGGCCCATATTCATTAATCTATGGTAACACTTTTACCATCCAATGGCAACACTTTGCCAGTTTATTACCACATTTAACATCACATACTGCAACATTATATCATATCTATGGCAACACCTTTTGCAATTTAAATTGGAAATGTACTGCAACATTATACTACTACAACATTATATCATATGTATGGCAACATTATACTGCAACATTATATCATATCTAATGGCAACATTACACTACAACAAAGAACTTTTCATTTCAGAATAACCAGCAACACAAGTTTTACTTAGTCAAGTACAAAATAACAAACATACTTAAAAACATAGCCGGTGTATTCATAGTTACAGCCAGTACATACTAAATTCTACTTATTAACAGTACATTCCAGTGCCATCAGTGCCTCTAGTGCCTCAAGTGCCTCCAGTGCCATCACTGCAGACGGTCGCACAAAGATCCCCAACATCAATTTGCATGTCAGGGTTTGCTTCGCCTAATTTCTTAAGCACCCATGTCAAGTTCTCCCGAAATTTTTGGTTCACCTTTGCATCAAATTCATTTTGGACCTTCTTGTTCACCTTTGCTTCGACTTCGTCAGCTATATTTTCCCTTATCTTCGCTGCCAGCTCCTGTATGTATGTGCTTGTTGTTGGGGCATATTTTGAAACTTCTGCAGACTTTGTGTGCCGTCCTATAAGCCAAGATGGACCGTGCGACTTTCCATCAGAAATCATTTCTTGAACAACTCCATCACTTCCTCCTTCACCTATTGCTTTTTCAATCTTATCCTGCAAAATAAAGCAGTTTCAAAATGTGACATTAAATAAAATTAACAATTCTGAAACAAGTTTCTTAAACAAGAATTGTTTTGCAATATCTATTAACAGTTTTAAAATGGATTCAGAAAATATCCTACTATAGGTTTCAACAAAACAGGATTTAATTCTACAAAAATGTCGATGCGCAAAATGAAGCATTTTTTTGACATCTGATTGAAGAGAAAATAGAATTCTTACAATTATGTACTTCATTACTGAAGTATCAGTCTTGTACACCTTTCCTTCTTTCCGCTTGTGAGTTTTAACAAAAATTTCTCCATCTGATTCGTTGGACTGATACAAATTAAATGAAAAAAGTTAGACAGCAAAAGGATATCAAACCAATTTTTCCAGAACATATATCACTAATCAATTCAGAAATTATACTCAAAGTCAAAGAAAAACTAAGGTAAATATGATCGCCTTTACATAAAAACAAATCTCGGTTCAAATGAAGAACAAAAACCACAAGTGCACACAAGCTAAAAGTCTCGAGCAACTCACAGATGCAAAAATGGAGCAACAGTAAGTTCTCAAGCAGCTTACAAGTGCAAAAATAAAGAAACAACAAGTATAAAATCACAACATATGTAGCTACAATATCAGAGCTTTTTCAAGCATAATATCAAGTGATGTATCAGTTTTGCAAAATTCAAGGCTGAGCTAAGGAAAATTTTCATAGTAAATATCCCATATGTCTATGCTTTCAGATTATTAACTGTAAGCACATAGATAACAAATATCCCATGATTCATCTTAGATTCTGATGCAAAACTAAGATTACCCCGTGATTAACCCATGAGCCATGAACATATATATAATACTAAAACGATTTAAGCTTAGCAAGGCAGTAAAGCCATCAACATACAGCAGACAAAAGACAGGCATCAACTTGACATCCATATGCTTAAGAGTTAAGAGTGCATCCAATAGTTTACAAATTACTTAATTTCCACAGAGATGGATTGGACTCATATTTAATGTTTAATATGCATCTAACTTGCAGACGTATATTGACCAAATGCGTACAAATGCATGAGCATGACGGACACTGGTTTGGAAAAGAAGAATTGAGTTTTCTATGCCAAAGGGGGCAAAGAAAGGCTCATTTATATTTTTATACATTTTATGTACTTTTTTAGCAAATGTTATTAATAGTTATTGAGTCGTAAATTAATGTGAAAATGCAAAAATAATAAACAGATACAATAAAAATTAATACATTAAAATTGAAATAAAAGCATTTGCTAGATGATTAATGTGACAGAACTAACATATATCACTAATATTTATTTTTCTAGTTTGTTTGAGTGAGGTGATATTTTATTTTGGAACATATATGTAGTTATTTTAATTTTTATTTTGGAACATATATCACTTTGCTAAATAAGGAGAGGAATTTCAGATAAAATAAAATGCATACCTCCAGCCAACCATAAAAATAAGCAAAATACATACCATCTTATGCCAAATTTGGGAAAAAAGTTTTGGACCAGCAGTGTGTGGGTGTCTGTATACGATTTCCGACTTGCACAATTTGTAAGGGCCTTGGACTACAAAAACATGAAATAAAGATGTTTATCTGCCTGATTTGAATGAATAAAAATGGAAAAAAATTCTGTGATAAAACTTAAAATTATACCTGAATTTTTTCATCTCCCCAATACATCAAGAGTACTATGAAATCCGCAAGTGGAATTTCGTCCGGCCTATTTTCAAGCCTCTCTTCATCAGTTTCATAAGCCGTATAATGTGCCTTTTTAATACGACTCTTGTACCCCCTCCAAGAGTCACGAATTGACTTCAAAACCCAATATTCACATTCATCCAGAATAATATACCGTTGCTTAAATACAAATCAAACATTAAAAAGAACAGTCATGCTACTTTTGTGACAAGTTTCATATATTTAAGTAAAATTCAGCTAAGTTTGCAAATTACCTTGACATAGTTCCCCAGCATGCCTTTCAAACTTGAAGGAACATCAAACCAAGACTTGTAAGTAAGTGGAACACTCCTCTTCAGTGTTTTCCGAAAAAGCACTCAGTTCAGACATTACTTGGTCATCGTCTGAAACAGGTTGGCCCCGATGATTCATTTGGATTAGAAATCTTTTTTCATATGACCTTGAATGAACTTTATCCATCTTTGTTTTTCCCCTGAACCTTCTGGGAGCTCCCACTACTGTTACAAAGTACATACAATAGTAATGAGAAGGCTAGACATAACATAAATGAGAACTTAAACTATTAAAATCAGAACTCAATTAGATAATACCTTCAGCTTCTTCTACTTCATCTTCTTCGTTTTCAATATTTGTCGAGACATTTCCGACAACAGCCTTCTTCCTTGCACTTCCACTTCCACTACTGTTATTCTTCTGGTGTTCTCGCATAGCCAAATAAGCGGCCATTATTCCTATTCCTTCATTGTGTGGTAACTCAACGCTACATGGTGGATCAACAGTTTGTGTAGGAACTGGATTTTCCCTGCCTTCGGAGTTGCATTCTTATCAGTTGAAGATTCAACAATGGCCCATGAACGAGTTGTTGGTCCAGACTGAGGCTTTGTAATCGTAACCTTTTTGGTTCTCTAAAATACGCACACAAAAACAATAAAATAAAAAAATAAGGAAGCTAGTCTATAATTACCAACATAAAATTAAATCTTCAGCTATAACGCACCTTTACTGGATTTTTTGAAGTATCATCTTCACTAGGTTCCTCTTGTTCTGGAGAATAATCTTCGCTTTCAGCTGGCATCTTTGATTTTCCTTTATTTTTTTCAAATTCATTTATCAGTCCAGTAACTAATGTAGGCATCCCAAGAGCTTCAAAAACACTATTCTTCTGCGACACATGTTTAGCTCTCTCCCTTTCGTATTCTGTAAGTGGTGGAGGTGGCGGAGGTGGTAGATCATCATCCTGGAAGTAATTTAACAAGACATTATTGTAAATATAAGCAAAATATGTAGAACATCATATTAGAAGATCAGATTGTAGTCTTCTTACTAGAATCTCATTTTCATCCATATTTTCCTCTTCATCTGGAGGATTATAGAAATCCAATTTACTCCTGACACTTGCTAAGTTGATATTCAAAGTTGCATCGCTGACTTCAGTTGGATTTTTCTTCTCTGGTGTCTTCGTAGAACTACTGACTTCAGTTGGATTTTTCTATGGTAACTTCGTAGACCTACCGACTCCAGTTGACTTCTTGCTGATTACCTTTTTCCTATCCATGCGTGGACTCACAACAGCTTCGCTCACTTGTGGATTGTTTCGCCGTGCCAAATTTCTATGACTAAAGACTTGATCAGTCTGCATCTCGTTGGTAAGTGGATTGTTTAGCCGTGCCAACTTTCTAGGACTACAGACTTGATCAGTCTGCGTCTCGTCGGTAAGTGGATTGTTTAGCCGTACCAACTTTCGAATCGGAGTAAAGACTTCAGTCTGCTTCTCGTTGGTAAGTGGATTGTTTCGCCGTGCCGACTTTCTAGGACTAAAGACTTGATCAGTTTGCGTCTCGTTGGTAAGTGGATTGTTTCGCCATGCCAACTTTCTAGGATTAAAGACTTGATCAGTCCGCGTCTCGTTGGTAAGTGGATTGTTTAGCCGTGCCAACTTTCTAGGACTAAAGACTTGATCAGTCTGCGTCTCGTCGGTAAGTGGATTGTTTAGCCATGCCGACTTTCGAATCGGAGTAAAGACTTCAGTCTGCCTCTTGTTTTTTGCTGCCTGTTGCAGATGGTGAGTGGTTACAAATTGCCGTTTCTATGATTTCGCAGCTGCAAACATACAACGACATAAAAGTCAAGTTTATCATGTCATAAACATAATTATTTAAACTTAATTAAAGAAATTAAGACTTGATCATGTACACTAATATTCCAGTTCCATTATTATTCTACTAAGTGCACTCTAAGTGCACTAAAAATCAAACAAGTCCTAATATTCAAACAAAAATGCACAAAAAATTTATGTACACTAAAAGCAGCAAAACGAAAAACAAATTCAGCCATGCGAGAACCAAATTCATTAAAATAGTACAAATGAGAAGATATTTTTATCTTCTTCCAGTCAAAAAGCTAACTATTTACAGTTTTTATCACTTACTTTGGACGAGCTTCTGTATGATTTATTTATGAATTTTCGAATCGGATGCTCAAAATTGGATCTTGGTTTAAATTCATTTGAAAGTAATCATAAATAGGTTGTTTCATAGTTAGTTTTCTTATGACCAAATTCATCAAAATAGTACAAATGAGAAGATATTTTTATACCTGGAGACAGCAGATTCTTCCTTGGGCGTACGATGACATGTGGCTGCATTTGTTTCATTGGCTCAATTTTATCATCGACCACGGTGTCGACATAGAAATCAATGTAATCACCATTATTTTTTATTTGCATCAATTCCCACAGATCTGCATCACTGGTCACCAATTTCCACCCACTCATTGGACCTTTCCATGAATATACTCCTCTAATTTCAGTGTACTTTAGCTCATCCCGGACATACTCCATCAGTATTGTGTAAGAAAACATATCCAGATCAACGCCCATGACAGAAGTCTCTTCTCCACCAACATATCCATTCTTCTCAATTTTTCCCTTGAGATGGAATTTAAGATTTGCCTCCATCCTACACAAAATGAAGGAATTAACATTAGAATGACATGATTACAAATTAAAATAAAACAGTCACTTCACTAAAATGTAATAAAGGCAGAAACACTAAAAAAGAGACAAAAAAAGCCACAAATATGATACATCAGTTACAACATTTAATCAAGGCAGAAACAATATTTTCTTACTTAAATTTGGTACATTGGTTACTTAATTAAATATGATAGTGATACACAGAAATTAAGAAGCATTTTCTTTCACTCTGCTAGGTGGAAGGCGGATTCGTCTTATTGGGACATCATCTCTACACCAACGAACATCAAAATCTTGATTTCCCATTCCATAAGCAGGCTGGATATCATTCAAATCTTCATTTGCATCTTCGCTTTCGATTTCACACCAGTCTCTCGGCAATTTCTTGATAACATTGTGGCACATCTTATCAATTAGATCTTCTATATAAAACACATGTTGTACTTGTGAAGCCATAACATAAGGATCAGATTTCTGGCACAATCGATTAAAATTGACACGATTCAGCCCATATAAATCTTTATCTTCTTGGTACCAACAACACTTAAATAAAACCACACTAAATTCTCCCCAATAATCTAGTTCTAATATTTCCTCAATTGATCCATAGTAATTAACTTCACCAACCAATAGATTTTGATCTTTCGAACTTGCAAACCTAGTAGTAAAGGCTGTCAAAAATACACCACTGTTTTATGTTGTACATTTGGCATCTTTGAACCTTGTATAAAATCTGTATCCATTGATAACATATCCAGTAAACCTCTTAGCTGTAGGAAGAGGGCCCATTGCAAGCAGTTGTACTTCTTTTGAAATGTCCTCCTTTTTCCCAACCTCTTCCTTTAACCACTTCCAAAATTCTTCACTGTGTTCTCTCTCTCTTTTATATTTTTTTGATAATGCATGACCATCAATTAAAGCTCGATGTTCCCTAGAATAAAGACCTGGTTAATAAAAGATAGAAACAAATTTTCTAATTCTTCAATAATTACTAAAATAAAAATAAAACTTAAAAACTTACTCAAGTAAACTCTCTATTTCCTTGTTACCACAATTTAATAGAATGTAATGGTGACATGCCGTCCATTGAGAATCTTTAAGATGAATACCTTTTCCATCTTTATTTCTTCTTGTGCCAATAGGATATTCCAGATTCTGTGGACAGGTTTCAAATTTCATTTTTCCTGCTCCATCGCCACTTAAGAACCTTGAACAGAATATCAAACATTCTTCTGCAAGATAACCTTCAGCAATGGATGCCTCGGGTTTACTTTTGTTGCGAACATATGATTTCAGTTTACAAAGATAACGCTCAATAGGAAACGTACAACGAAGATGTGCAGGTCCACCATATTCAATTTCCTTGCATAAATGAACTAGCAAGTGCACCATTATATCGAAGAAAGCATTTGGGAATATCATCTCAAATTGACAAAGAATTTCCACAATTTCCTTTTGTAGCCTCTTGAGATCAGCCAAATTGATAATTTTACTCCAAAGACTTCTTAGAAATGCACCTAATCTTATCATAGGTAATGCAACTTCAGGTTTTACAGATTTCTTCACAGCAAATTGCAGCAAGTAGTGGAGAAGAAAATGAGCATCGTGGCTCTTATACCCTGCAATTTTCCTCTCTTTCTTGTTTACATATCGGCTGATATTAGCTGCACAACCATAAGGCAGTTTAGCATTCTCCAACACCGAGCAAAATATTTCTTTCTCCTTGTTCGCCATTGCAAATATGGTAGCCCTGATCTTAAGGTAATTCCCATCAGCTGATAGAACCGGATGAAGGACCTCCCTGATGCCTATCTCTTGTAAATCATACCGAGCACTTAAATGGTCTTTCGACTTCCCATCAATATTTAGTAAAGTACCAAGTATGTTATCACAAATATTTTTCTCTATGTGCATAACATCAAGGTTATGTCGACATACATTGTGACTCCAATATGGTAAATTAAAAAATATTGACTTCTTTTTAAAAGGGGATTCATTTTTATGCTTGTTGACCTCTTTCTGCCCAAAAATATTTTCATAACCAGCCAACAATTCTTCAATGTCTGTCCCGGATAAAATTCCCGGAGATGTTCCCATTTCAATTTCACCATTGAACCTTTTCTTATCAAACCTCCACTTGTGTTCCGGATCTAAAAATTTCCTATGATTCATGTAGCACATTTTTTTTACTATGTTTCAAGTAAGTTGAAGAAGTCTCGAAATGGCATACTGGACAAGCTAAATAACCCTTTGTGCTCCAGCCGGATAACATTGCATAGCCTGGAAAGTCGCTGATCGTCCATAACATGCTTGCACGTAACGTGAAATTAGCACCAGTTAAGGCATCATAAGTTTGTATGCCAAGACCCCATAATTCTTTCAATTCTGCGACAAGAGGCTGCATGTAGACATCAATGCTATTCTTAGGAGACTATGGACCAGGGATAAGGGTTGAAAGTATCAAATTTTCTGGCTTCATGCATAACCAAGGTGGAAGGTTATAATTTACCAGTATGATTGGCCATGTGCTGTGAGCTGTAGTCATTGTACGAAAAGGACTGAATCCATCAGCTGCTACTCCTAACCTGATATTTCTGTTTTCAGATGAAAAATGAGGATATTTGGCATCCATCATCTTTCAAACCTCGCCATCAGCTGGATGTCGAAGTCTGCCATCATTTTTTCGTCCCACTGCATGCCATATCATAAGTTCTGCATACTCCTTGGACATGAACATCCTTTGCAGCCTTGGTTTTAGTGGAAAATAACGTATCACTTTTGCTGGTACTTTGTGAATCCGCTACTCCGGATCATTGTCAACACCCGCTTTCTTTTTCGGTATAGCCCACCTTGAAAATCCACAAGTTTTGCAGTTATTTTCCTTTTCATTTTCTGCCCAATATAGCATGCAGTCATTTGGACATGCATGTATTCTTTGGTAATCGAGGCCTAAATCTTTAATGATATTTTTGGTAGCATTAAAAGATAAAGGGATGTGGGCTTGTGGAAAAGCTTCTTTTAGCAACTCTAATAAATCGGTAAATGCAGACTCGGTGATTCCATGTGGGCATTTTAAAGTAGGGCTGTTATGGTAATGGTAACCGTTACCATTTCACAAATACCGTTACCGTACCATTTTTACTGGTAAGCGAAAATTGCTTACCGTTACCGTTACCGATATGCTGGTATACCGAAGACCGGTATACCGATAATCTGGTAACCGTTACACTGGTAATGGTAAATTACCGTTTGTCTAAAAATGTTAGTAACATAACATGTATTCACACCATAACGGTGCTTCATTATACAATTTATAGTGTTACTTAATAAAAGACATAAATGAGAAAGAAGTGAAGTGTATTTAACATTATTTCACCTGGTTAATAAACTAAATTTAATCATTTGCTTGGTTCTAAATTCCTATAATAAAGCATGTTACATGAATATACATGTATTATAAATTGACTGGTAAAATTACCGTTACCGCTGGTATTGAAAAAATGTTACCGATGATTTACCGTAGAAAATGGTAAATTTACCATTACCATACCGATTAAACTGGTATACCGATTTCACTTGAAAATGGTAACCGATTGGCTGGTAATGGTATGGTAATGGTAAATTTACCGTTACCATAACAGCCCTATTTTAAAGAATAAAGCCTGATGATGAAACTTAATCACGAAAATTTAGTACACCCGGGATATAATGGCTGCTTTCCCTCTTCAACACGATGATGAAATTTTCTAGCATCGACATCTACTCCATTTTCTCCATCAGAAGATCCACCTTCATTGTTCTGCATATTTCCACAAGTACGATGCAACATCTCATCGAGATTATCTCCAAAATTTATTCCCGCTTCACGATCCATATCGTTATCGCTCCTTTCAGGATCTAGACAGGAAACTCACAAATCCATTTCACGTACAATTCAGATGGACCATTCCAAATCAGATGGTCGTAGACTACCTCTTGACGATGCCACTTGCGATTATGACACTTTTTGCAAGGGCATGTAATTTCATCACCTACCGCGAATCTAGAAAAAGTATTTTGAATAAAACGTTTCACTCCACTGATATATCCTTCACTGAACTTAGGAAGTTCTGCCCATATTTTTTCCTCGTCGTTCATCACTAATTTACACACAAATAACATAAAAAGACAAACACAATAATAAAATCAGGAATATGATTACACCTGAACTCATAAGTAAATCAGTAAATTAGGCAACACAACAATCAAATCAGGAAAAACTTGAAATATACATAGAGCGATACCTTAAGCAGCAGATTAAATCGAAGCCCTAACTGAAATTCGAAACCCAAACTAACCCCAATTGAAGACCTAATTGAAACACCGAAGCCCTAATTGAACCTGAACTCGAACTTGCCCTAATCGAACCCCAATTAAGCTTGTAAACTTAGAACTTTTAGCCCAAATTGAAATCACAGAGTGTTTGAGTGTTTGAGAGGTTGAGCGGCGGAGTACGTATTTTGTTAAGTGTTTGAGAGAAACCCTTCAATATTTTGTTAACTTTTGCCGCTTTGTTTTTGCTTCCCACGTTAAAAATTATTTCAGCCCGCTTTTTTTTCAGCCCGCACTCATTTTTTATAATATTTTTATAAGTCTATAGCTACTGCAACATAGTGTTGATATCTATGCTAACATCCTGAAGCTAATGTTGTAATAGACAAAAATCAGCATAGCTATCGTTACATTGTAGCTAGCAACATCTTGTATTTTCGTTGCAATAGGCCATCTATGGCGTAGTGTTAGCCAAACAAAACCACATTTAGTTCGGACAGCTGGTCCATTTATTACATGTTTTGAGCATATATTTTAATTGCTATTATTGATATAACAATTTTGATTAACCAGTTTGGTTGCAGGATTTTTGTTTGCAAAAAGATATGTTTTAAAGGGATATTAGTAAGGGGAAACCCGTTCCACTAAGCGGCGTGGTCTCACTTAATATCTGTAAACCGAGATGTAATAGTATTATTCACACCAGGCTTTATGTTTGACTCGAATTTTATGTTTTTCCCCTCATACTCTCGGGTGCTCAAAATTGATTTGAGTAGATTGAGAGTTTTGGTTGCAGGTTTAGTATGTGGACGAATAAAGCTTCCGGAGACGAGTAGGAGGTTGATGTTAGCTATATTTAGGAGTTGCAGTTTTTGTTTTATTCCGCTGTGATGTATTTAAGATAGTTTATGTCTATATAGTACTCTGATCAACCAAGGGGGCATCTTCATATGTCGCTCTTGGCGTATTTATGCAATAATTATAATTGATCTGAACCTGGGAAACGATTTGGGATTATGTAGCTTAGATATGAAATGTTGTTTTGAAATGTAATCAGAAAAGTGTTTTAATCTGTGATGATTTTAGTTCATATTCAAGAGCTTTTGATATTATGGATACCATTAACATTACCTTATTTGGTCATCGAAAGTTAATACTATGGATGACTGCAGCATCTGTAGTGCTTAGCTTCGGGCCTCCAGATAGGGGATGTTACAATTTGGTATCGGAGTATAGGTTTATGGAAAACTTTAAACTAAAATGATTTTGAAAACATAATCCTAAGGAATTAGAGATAAAATCGAGGTATGGGATAATGCTATAGTAAAGTACTTGTATTTTCTATATATAACTATACGCTATATCTCTATTCTCCTATCTCTCTTTGGCTATTCTTCCATATCTTACGAAGGCTCGAATGCAGATATGGACGCTAGAAGTGGAAGAGTTAACCTTGGAGGGAGAAACACCACTATAAATGGAAACGACAGACCAAATACGAAAAGGAAACAAGGTCAGGCACAAGCTGCAAATATGGGTGCTGGAGTCCCGCAAGTAGACATGGGAGCCATGTATCAGTTCTTTGTCAACATGATGTAGGCGGGAATTGATGCTGGAGTAGTGGGAGGAAATGTTGGAGGAGGAAACCAAGAAGCTCCAGTGGTGCATAACTATGCTATTATGAGTAGAGATTATGCTCGGCTAGGAGGAAAGCCATTTATTGGTACTAAAGACGCAATCAAAGTAGAGAATTTGCTGCTTCGTTGTGAGAGGATTTTTGCTGACTTAGGGCTCAACGATGAGCAGAAAAGGAGACTCGCCTCTAGACAATTACATGGGGCGGCACGGTATTGGTGGAACAGTGTGACTGTTGGAGTCAATGATGAGAATATGACATGGGCTGAGTTCAGGAGAAGGTTCGAAGAAAGGTTTATGTCTGAGATTGCGAAGTCCACTCTGCTCAGGAAGTTTGTCGAGTTGGAGTAGTGGGATATGACTATGCTCGAATATGTGATGAGGTTTGAGGAGCTTACAAGATATGGCTATGCTACGATTAATACTGTAACATCTCGTATCTGGAGGCCAAAAGCTAAGCGCTACAGATGTTGCAGTCATCCATAGTATAAACTTTTGGTGACAAAATACAATAATGATAATTGTATCCATAATATCAGAAGCACATGAATATGAACAAAATCCCAGATTTCCAAAAACAACATTTTGCTAATTACATTTCAAAACAAATTCATATCCAAGTTACATAATCCCATAACGTTTCCCATGCAATGATTAAATATCTCATTTACAAAATATGCCAAGAGCGACATATGATGATGCCCCTTGGTTGATCAGAGTAATATAGTCATATCTGACTTAATATACACAGCAGAATCTAAGCAAAAAGAAACTTCTAAATAGCTATCCGTCAATCACCTGCTCGCCTTCGGAAGCTTTATTCATCAAAAGGCTAAAACCTCAACCCTCAGCCTACTCAAATCAATTTTGAGTACCCGAGAGTTTAAGGGTAAACAAAAACTTCGAGTCAGACATAAAGCGTGTCGTGAATAATTCAGTTACATCTCGGTTTACTGATATTAAGTGAGACCACGCCTCTTAGCGGAACGAGTTTCCCCTCACTAATATCCTTTTCAAAACATATATTTTGCAATCCTTTCCTGCAACCAAACTGATTAATCAAACTGATTATATCAAAATAGCAATATTGTTTATGCTAATAAATGGACTATTTATCCATAAAACAAGTAACATGTGAACTATTTGCCCACATATAATAGCAAGGTCCGTTATGCTACAAATGAACTATCTGTCCATACAACTGGGTTGACTGCCCGCAAACTGTACTAACTGTCCGAAATCTAGGCCGACTGCCTACAAAATGGACAAACTGTCCGAATTATTTTCTTAGGGTTAACTACCCTTTAAATTTTTCCTTGAAAACCTTTCCAAAATGATTTAGTCCTTCAAATCATATATATATATATACAAGGAAAATATATCTTTAGCTTTACTCTAAGCCATTTTGCCATGTTATATATAATTTACTCAAAATAATGTTGATGAGATTAATGAGGATTAACTATCCTTCCAAAACAAGTTAAAAACCTGTTTAACTTGAAAATACTTAGGCTACATTACCTATTTAATACATTCGAAACCTTTGTTTAAAACCATTAAACAACCCTTTCGAAAACAATGAAGGTAACCCCTTCGAAACCATTGAAAGACCCTTTCGAAACCATTAAATGTTGCCTTTCGAAAACATTGGAAAAACCTTTCCTTTCTTTTCTTTGAAAGCTTCAAAACATTAAACATTCCCTTTTAAAACCTTTAAATGTTGCCTTTCGAAAACATTGGAAAACCTTTTCTTTCAATCCTTTCAAAACCCTGGGGAACCACCCCTTTCGAAACCATTCATTAAAACCTTTCGAAACAGTCAAAACTCAATCCTTTCGAAAACACTTTGGGTTCAATTTAAAACATGTGGAAACCTTTCAAAACCTTTCAAAAATTTACCCCTTCAAAACCTTTGAAAAACGTCTCGGTCGAAACCATTTGGATTCTGCCTTCAAGTAAAGCAAAAGGATCAGAAACCCATCAAAATCGAAAGCATCTGCATCGAAACCATTTAAAACTATCTCTTTCGAAACCAATTTGGGTTTTACTTTACTTATAGAAAAAGGGTCTTAAAACATTTAAGTCGAAAGCTACTGCTTCGAAACCATTTCCTAAGTAATGAAGTGATGGTGTCGAAACCATCCCTTCGAAAGCATTGGAGAGGTGGCTAGATTTTTTAGAAAAAAACCCTTCGAAACCATCTGGGTCGAAAAGTAAAATGGCGGCAGTAAAAAGGTTTCGACTTAAACGAAAGCAATTATTTAAAAACAGAGGCGCAACCCAGTCGAAATCATTTCCTTTAAATCATTTGACCTGGTCGAAAGCTACTTTGTCGAAAGCCATTTAGTCGAAAGCAAGCAGGCGTATTTCTTTAATTTAAAAACAAAGGACTGCCTCAACCCCTTTGGAACCCCTGGTTTCAACTCCCTACCTTCGCCTACATCCAATTCACTATGTACCAGTAAAATGATACCATGTGCATTGGTTTCAACTGTGTTGGAAGGGAAGATGGGGAGGCGGACCTGGTGCTGTCGAAATAGTGTAAAACCTGTAGCAAATAGTTCTATCCACCTAACCTGCCTTACGTGTCTAATTGTGTTTGGTCGCCTCTTTCTTTACCAATAAAAAGTACTGCACTTTGTCAAAAGGGCTGTCGACTTTCCAGATTTAATAATTTAAGTTATTTTACAAAAAGCCCCTTCTCCTCCTTAATTATATAAAACATTTAAGTCTAATACCTTTAATAATTATACATAACCATTAAAACAATTAGGAAAAATCTACAAAAATTCCAGAAAACCTATTCTAATATGTTTTCCAACATATAAAAATTTCAGACCCCAATCTTTTATTATTTAACCGAAAATAATTATTAACCCAAATTAACATTTTCTTCACTAGAAAATTCATATAAATTCCATATAATTTCAAAAAATTCCAAAAATTGAAACTCATATCCAAAATATTATTTATGATCTCCATAAAAATTCTCAAGGCATTTGGATGTCATTTATAGGGTTTCCACCTCAAAACACATCATAAAATCAATATGAATATACATAAATCATCAACATGTATATATAATCATTCCATCATTCAAAATCATGGAAAATCATTGCAAAATACTCGACAATCGTCTAAAAACCGAAAATACAATCAAAAATGAGAAGTAAACATTATTCACCTCAGCTTTAGAGATTACAGAGATTGAGATATGAATGGATTTGATTTGGTTAAGCTTCTTCCTAGCTTTTCTTCTTCTTTTCCTTATTAATGGTGGTCGGCCTTTAGTTATAAAATTTTCAAATGAAAATGAACGTGTATAGGAATACACGGCCTAAGGGAAAGGATATAGGAATGGCCTCTTTCATATTTTACCCCTCTCCTATTCATACTAAACTATTCTTTTAGTTCATTGTTAAATGGCATGGCTACACCTTAATTAAAATCAAATCTCAATCCCCTAATCAACACATTATTTTATTTAATTTAGCTAATTAAATATCCTAAATGATGTTACCAAAAATCTAGGGTGTTATAGATACTGTGATTAAGAGGAATGAGAAGTTCATCAGGGGGTTGAAACCTGAGCTTGCTAAGGCCATGTTACTGCATATTAGGGATCAAAGTAATATTGTTGTTGTGATGGCTTTGAGGAATGAAGAGATGCAAGCTTTTCTTGAAAGAAATAAGGCCAAGGAAGTTCAGGTGGTGCAGGGTCAGAAGAGAAAGTTTTACAAGAAAGGAGCTCAGAAGGATGAAGCTGCTAAGAAGGGAAAGGCAGAAGTGGTCTGTTACAAGTGTGACAAAAGGGACACTATGCCCATGAGTGTCGGACAGAGAAGGGAAAGAAAGCAGTTGAGAAGAAAGGAGTAAAGTGTTTCAATTGTGATTAGATTGGGCACTATAAGAACCAGTACAAAGAGCCAGCCAAGGATGGGAAAGGCAAAGTGTTTGCATTGGAACCAGTTACCTCGAGACCAACAACGCAGAAAAAAGGAAAAGCTGTGTTGGGAGGTACGCTTTTGATTCATGGTATGTCAGTTAGAGTTCTATTTGATACCGATGCATCGCATTCTTTTATATCTCATTGTTTGGTAGATAAGTTAACCTAGAACCCTCATACCTAGTTACTTCCTTAAGGGTTGTAAATCCAATAGGAGGGTATGCAACACTTGGGATGAAGTGTGACCACCTAGAGTTTGATTTGTTAGGTCATACTTTTGTTTGCAGTTTGCATGTATTTGATTTCGTTGGGTTTGAAATTATTTTGGGTATGGATTGGTCAAGTAAATACGATGCAATGATATTTTGCCAAGATAGGAAAATATCACTTAGACACCCTGATTGTAGTGATCGGATTGTATACTCCGTAGAAAACCCTAGTTTGGAGGTGAATGCTTTGTTGGGTGTTGTGGAAGTAGAAGATGAGTTGAATCGGGTTTTCATGGTTTGAGAATTCGCAGATGTCTTTGAGCCAGTAGTAGGATTGCCATCGAAACGAGTTATTGAGTTTCCGATAGATTTAGTACCCGGAGCAAAACTGGTGAGTAGACCGCCAAGCAGAATGACACCTACCGAGATGAGGGAGCTGAAGGTGCAATTAGTGGATTTGGAAGGCAAGAGTTTTATCAGACCAAGCAGTTCGCCTTGGAGAGTAGCCATAGTGTTTGCTAAGAAGCCAGATGGATCGTTAAGGTTATGTATCGATTATCGTAAGTTGAATGAGAAGACGATAAAGAATCGATATCCATTGCCTAGAATTGACGATTTGTTCGACCAGTTGAGTGGATCCAAAGTATTTTCCCAATTGGATTTGGCAACAGGTTTCCATCAGCTTAGAGTAGAAAAGGATAGTGTTCCTTTGATGGCCTTTAGGACCAGATATGGGTCGCACGAATGGTTAGTAATGCCGTTCGGACCGACTAATGCGCCAGCATTCTTTATTGATTTGATGAACCGAGTATTCCGAGAGCACTTGGATAGGTTCGTGTTGGTATTCATAGATGATATTCTGATATACTCTAAGGATGAAAAAGAGCATGAAGTTCGTCTTAGAGTGGTGCTTGAGACGCTGAGGCAGCATCACCTGAAAGCGAAGTTTTCGAAGTGTCATTTCTGAAAGAAGGAAGTGAAGTTTCTTGGTCATGTAGTCTCAGAGAAAGGGTTGTTTGTAGATCCGGCTAAGATCGAAGCAGTGAATAATTGGAAGAGACCCGAGACAATGACTGAGAAAAAGAGTTTTCTTGGATTAGCTGGATATTACTGGAGATTTATTAAGGATTTTTCGCGGATAGCGGCACTGATGACCAAGGTAACTCCGAAAGATGTGAAATTCGTCTGGACTAATAAGTGTGAGGTCGCATTCCAGAATTTGAAGCACCTATTGACGAATGCTCCTATGTTAGGTAAAGTGATTGCCTATGCATCTCGATAGCTTAGACTACATGAGGTGAGATATCCTACCCATGATTTAGAATTGGCTATATTGATTTTTGCATTAAAGGTGTGGAGACACTACCTATTGGGAGAAAGATTCGAGTTATAAATGGATCATAAATCGCTGAAGTACTTATTCTCTCAGAAGGAGTTGAAAATGTGACAGCAGAGATGGTTAGAGTTTTTAGCCACTTACGATTTTGGTATTAAGTACACACCAGGAAAAGCTAATAAGGTAGCAGATGCTCTTAGCCAAAGACATCAGAATGTGGTGTTAGCTATGTTGGCAGAATGGAAAGATTTAGAAGTTTTGACTACTTGTAGTGTGTAGTTAAGGTCGATTGCTAGTTCTAGTCAAAGCACCTCCATGTTGTCCTATTTAGAAGTTCGACCAGCGTTGATTGAATGGATTGCTTCTAAGAAGAGAGAGGATTTAATGTTAGCCAAGAAGATTAGAAATTGAGGTTGGAATTGATATCGATGATCTAAAGGACTTTAGTCTTGACCGGAGGGAATGGTTAAGAATGAAGGGACGGTTATGTGTTCCGAATGTGGTGGACTTGAGGAAAGAAGTTCTTGGAGAATGTCATTGGTACAAGTTTACGATTCATCCTGGAGAAACCAAGATATATCAGGATATGAAGAAGAGTTTCTTCTGGGTAGGTATGAAGAGAGATGTAGGCTTATGGATGAAACAGTGTTTGAACTGTCAATAGGTAAAAGTCGAACATCAGAAACCAAGTGGGTTAATTCAGCCTTTAGATATTCCAGTTTGGAAATGAGATTTGATATCTATGGATTTTATTGACGGGTTTCCTAGGTCAAACAGAGGAAATGAAAGTATATGGTCATAGTGGACAGGTTGGCCAAGAGTGCCCTTTTCATTCCAGTTAATTCAACCAGGATGACACCTGTTTTAACTAAGTTATTTATGAAGAATATAGTTAGACTACATGGAATTCCTAGTTGTATAGTAAGTGATAGAGATTCCTTATTCATTAGCGAGTTCTGGAAGAATCTATAGGAGACTTTAGGTACCAAGCTCAAGATAAGTACTGTTTACCATCCGTAGACCGATGGGCAAACGGAAAGAGTTAACAAAATCTTGAAAGATTTGTTACGAGATTGTGTAATAGAATATAGGGGATCATTGGAACACCATCTACACTTAGTCGAGTTTTCATAAAACAATAGCTATCTGGCTAGTATAGGGATGGCACCGGTTGAAGCTTTGTATGGAAGGCCATGCAAATCTTCCATTTGTTGGTTAGAGACCAGAGATAGGTTAGTTCTTGGTTTGGATTTAGTTAGAGAAGCTGCTGAAAAGATTGAGATCATTCGATCTAGGATGAACGAAGCTCAGTCTAAGCAGAAGTGCTATGCTGATAGAAGACGAAAAGACTTGGAGTTCTCAGTTGGAGATCATGTTTTCGTCAAGGTATCATCGATGAAAGGTGTAATTCGATTCGGGAAATTAGGGAAATTAGCACAAAGGATTGTAGGGCCATTTCCTATTGTAGAGAGGATCGAAAAACTCGCATATAGAGTAGAGTTAACGAATAGTTTGGTAGGAGTCCACGATGTTTTTCATATTTCTCATCTAAGGAAATGTATTCGAGATCCATAGACTACTATCGCACCGACTGTGTTAGATGACTTAGTAGTGGAACTGAATTTGACTATAGCCAGAAAGCCAGTTCGTATAGTCACCAGAGATGAGAAGAGGACAAGGAACAAGATAGTCTGATTAGTTAGAGTCTAGTGGAGTGACGCCGAGAGAGACTGTACTTGGGAAACTGAGAGCAGGATTCGAGATACTTATCCTGACTTGTTTCAAGGTATGTTTTACCTTTATGATTGATTTTGATGAGTGCCTTATCGTAATTACGAGGAAGAAATTCTTTAAAGTGGGGAGTCTGTAACGACCCTAATTTTGAGTAACATTATTTAGGACATTTAATTAGTTAAATTAAATGAAATAATGTAAATGGTTAAGGGATTGAGATTTGAATAAGCAAGGGTAGCCGTTCCTAGTTAAGTAATGAATTAAATTGGTTTAAAATGAAATAGGAGTGGGAAATTAGATAAGGGGCAATATAGGAATAAGCTACATTCTTATACCCTAAACCCTTCATACCATAACATTTCTCACGTTCACAATTTAAAACACTAAACCTAGAGGCCGACCACCATTAAAGAAGAGTAAGGGAAAGAAAAGCTAAATCAAGAGGAAAAGCTAAATCAAGAGGAAAAGCTTAATCAACTTAATTCAAGATCAAATCTCAAATCCTTAACAGCAATGCTAAAGGTGAGTAATATGTTACATCTCACATTTTGATGTTTTCGGTTTCTAAGATTTTCCCGAATGATTTTGGAAAGTATATTGCCATGTTTAGAATGATAATTAGATATATATATATATATATATGCTTGTTGATGAAATATGCTTATTCATATTGATTTTATGACATGTTTTGGATTGAAAAACCTATCAAATGAAATCCAAATGCCTTGCGATTTTACTACATGGTCAGGAATGATAATTTAGGGATGGGTTTCACGTTTTATAATTTTCTGAATTAATGTGGATTTATTATTAAATTTCTAGTGAAGAAAATGGTATTTTGGGTTTAAAATTATTTACGGCTATAATATGATAGTTCAGGGTCAGAAGTTTAAATATGTTAGAAAATATATTAAGAGAGATTTATGAAAAAATTTATAGAATTTTCCTAAGTCTTTTAATAAATATATAAAATTATTTAAGGTATGAGACTTAAGTGTTTTATATGTTTATAAAAGGAGAAGGGGCTATTTGCAAATGTTTTAAAATGTTAATTTCTAAAATTCGGTAGCATCTTTTAGAAAAGATTTTGAAAAGTTAAGCCAACCAATTATAAGATGACAAATAAGCAGGTTAGTTGAAAAGAATGACCTTTTTAAGTTAAAAATCAGGTTTTATAAGGTTCTAATGCTTTACCATCTTCGGCAGCCACCTTTTGACTTAGTACCTCCGCCTCCAACCTGATCAAAACCAATGCACATGGTATCAAAGACTTGGTACGTAGTGAATTGGACATAGGCGAAAGGTACAGGGTCAAAACAAGGGGTTCCGAAGGGGTCGAGACCTTTTATGGCTTTTAAATGGAAATGCTCCGGCTTTGCTTTCAAAAAGAATGGTTTCAAATGAGATAGCTTTCGACTTGGTCAATGGTTATAAAGAATGAATGCTTTCAAATGAGGTTGTGCCTTTGTTTTAAAGTAAATGTTTTCCATAAGGTCGAAACCCTAGCTGCCGTCGTTTTCCTTTCGACCCAGATTGGTTTCGAAAGGGTCCCTTTGTTTTATAATTAGAGCCGCTTCTCCACTGCTTTCGAAGGGATGGGTTTCGACACCATCCACTTCTTTACTTAGGAAATTACTATCGAAAGAGTTGATTTCGAATTATTTGTTTAAGACCCTTTTGATATTATGAAGGTTAAACCCAAAGGTTTCGAAAGGAATGGTTTCGAAAGGTTTTCCACATGTTTTAACTTGAACCCAATGCTTTCAAAAGGTTTGTTTTAAGTTGTACACTTTAATGCTTTCGAAAGGTAACTAATAAGGTTTCGAAGGGGGAGGTTCCCTAGTATTTTCGAAAGGTATATGTAAAAGGTTTCGAAGGGGTGATTCCCCAATGGTTTCGAAAGGTTTGCCTTAATATTAAGGTTTCCAATGGTTTTGAAAGGCATATTTAAAGCATTTTAAAAGAAGATGTCTAAGGTTTATAAAGCTTTCGAAAGAAATATTTTCAATGTTTTCGAAAGGAGTATTGTCAATGATTTTGAAAGGTATGTTTTGGCCTTTCGGCCTAAGGTTATAAAGTGAAGTAGTTTACTTGTACGAAAGTGGTACTTTCAATGGTTTCGAAAGGGGTACTTTCAATGGTTTCAAAAGAGAATTATTTAAAGGTTTAAACAAAAGTTTCGAATGTTTTCATCAATAATGTTTTGAGTAAAGCATATATCATGGCAAAGAGATTGAGTAAAGCATATATCATGGCAAAGAGATTGAGTAAAGCAAATGTTATATTTTCCTTGTTTAAGTAGGATATAAAGGGATTAAATCATTTTGAAAAGGTTTTCAAGGAAAATTTAAAGGGTAGTTAACCCTAAGTAAAATGACTCGGATATTTGTATACCAGATGAGACATGTATAGGGTCATGCGCTATACATTAGCTTTAGCCCCAAGCTAATTTCAGTCAAAAATTCCAGTGTGTAGGGCTTAATCACAGGTAAGACTTAAATGATGGTTACACGCAGAAAGGAATATATGTACAGAGAAGAAGATAGGTTATTGGTGAGCCCGCAAAACCATTAGGATCAGGTGGCCCTTGGAGAAGCAAGTTAAGGACAGACTGTACAGAAGTCTGTCTAACAGTTGTTAGATAATTTGTTTAGTTTGTCTGGTAGGCCCGAGTCAGCCAAATATTAGTAGTTATCCAAACAAAACTACATTTTGTTCGGATAGCTGGTCCATTTATTACCTGATTTGAGCATATATGATAATTGCTATTATTGATATAATCAGTTTGATTAACCAGTTTGGTTGCAGGATTTTGATTTGCAAAAAGATATGTTTTAAAGGGAAATTAGTGAGGGGAAACTCGTTCTGTTAAGCGGCATGGTCTCACTTAATATCAGTAAACTGAGAAGTAATAGTACTATTCACACCAGGCTTTATGTTTGACTCGAAGTTAATGTTTTTCTCCTTAAACTTTCGGGTGCTCAAAATTGATTTGAGTAGATTGAGAGTTTTGGGTTTACAGGTTTAGTAGGTGGACGAATAAAGCTTCCGGAGATGAGCAGGAGGCTGGTATTAGCTATATTTAGGAGTTGCAGTTTTTGTTTTATTCCGCCGTGATTTATTTAAGATAGTTTATGGCTATATAGTACTCTGATCAACCAATAGAGCATCTTCATATGTCGCTCTTGGCGTATTTATGTAATAATTATATTTGATCTGAACCTAGGAAACGATTTGGGATTTTGTAGCTTGGATATGAAATGTTGTTTTGAAATGTAATCAGAAAAGTGTTTTAATCTGTGATGATTTTAGTTCATATTCAAGTGCTTCTGATATTATAGATACCATTAACATTATTGTATTTGGTCATCGGAAGTTAACGCTATGGATGACTATAGCATCTGTAGCGCTTAGCTTCGGGCCTCCAGACAGGGGATGTTATAACAACAGCAAGTGAGATGCAGAGGAAGGATGTTGAAGAAGACAAGCTTAAGGATCTGAAGGTCAAAAATTTCCTGTTCCAAGAAATTGACAGAGAGATCATGGAAACCATTATTAATAAAAGGACATCGAAGGTGATCAGGAACTCGATGAAGCAGAAGTACCAGGGATCCACTAAGGTGAAGAGAGCATAGCTGCAGGCATTGAGAAAGGAGTTTGAGATGCTGACCATGAATGAAGGAGAGAAAACTGATAGTTTCTTTTCATGGACTATAACAGTGGTGAACAAGATGAAGGTGAATGGTGAAGCTATGGAGCTAAGCACAGTAGTGAGTAAGATTTTGAGATTACCAACCCCCAAATTCAATTATGTTTTTTGCTCGTTTGAGGAGTCAAATGATCTAGATACCATGACCATTGATGAGCTTCATGGAAGTCTACTTGTTCAAGAACAAAGAATGTATGGGTATTAGAAGGAAGAATAAGCCCTAAGAATCTCTTATGATGATAAGGCTAGGAGAGGAAGGGGCAAAGGCTCATTTCGAGGAAGTTGAGGTAGAGCAAGAGGAAGATATATCCAAAATAAAGCCACTATAGAATTTTATAAATGTCAAAAGTTGGGACACTATCAAGAGAAGAAATCCAGTTCCTTGATTCAGGGTGTTCTAATCATATGACAAGAAATAAATCATGGTTCTCCGAGTTGGAGGAGAGATTTATACAAACGGTAAAGCTCGGCAATGACACTAGAATGGCAGTTGTGGCCAAAGGAAGTGTACGACTTCAAATTAATGGCATTACTTAGGTAATTTCAGATGCTATTACATACCTGGGTTAAAGAGCAATTTGTTCAGCATAGGTTAACATCAAGAGAAAGGTTTATCTATTTTGATTCAGCAAGGGACTTGTGGAGTCTATCATCCTAGAAGAGGGTTAATCATGTAGACTATTATGAGTGGAAACAAAATGTTTTATCTGTTAGCATCAATGGAATTAAAAAATTCTAAGTGTTATCAAGCTCAAGTTTTATCTGAGAATGAGTCATACTTGTGGCACCGTCATTTTGGCCATTTGAATTATAAAAGGTTGAGAATGCTTGCAATAGAAAGATGGTAGACCGTGTGCCTCTTCTCAAAGTCCAAAAAAATTATGTGAAGCATGTTTGCTGGGCAAACAACATAGAGAATCTATACCAAGCAGAGTTCGTGGAGAGCATCGAAGTAACTTCAACTTGTGCACTCTGATCTTTGTGGGCCTATCAAACCAGCTTCCAATGGTGATAAGAGGTATATCATAAGTTTTATCGATGATTTTACACGCAAAATTTGTGTAAGTACCCAATTCTTCGACTTCCGAATATCGACATCAATACGTCCACTGTATCGACTACCGAGCCATCGAATGCCGGAAAACCGAATTCTTAGGGTTTAAGAAAAAAGAGGTATAAGAAAAGGAAAGAAGAACAACAGAACAACATCAGAAACAGAAACAATATCAGAATCTCACATATCACAGCGGAACAACATATAATAGATAAATGAATAATCTTTAAATCAAAGAACTATATCATTTTATACATTACATCATCATCAGAGTTTACAACTACAATACAACAATGGACAGTTATATAACTTGTCCTCATACAGAATACACAGTGGAATAAATAATATCATATACAAGTGGTACGTCTCGCCATCCAGCTCTCCGCTAAGCTCCACAGCATCCCGAATCCAGAATGACCTGATAACCTGACTCTAGACTGCCCGTGTGGAAATTTGTGGGCACCCAGAGTTTAGGAAGGGAACAATAAACTCCAGGTCAGTCATGGTGACTGGTGTGAGAACTTAAAACAATTTTATTTATCTTTAAAACAAACAACGGGAAGATTTTAAAGTCAATTTCGCAATGCTTTTGGAAAATGAAACTACCATAAGACCTCCCGCCACACACACAATGCAAACGCAGAATTGGAGGAGATTTCTTCTTATGATAGTCAAAGATGCTTACTACGCAAAATCAAATCCTTTTTTTTTTGATATTATTATTAGTGCATAGTGTAGAAAACATTTCGAAAGTATGATATAAATCTTAGCCAGCATAGGCATTCCGCACTTATGCCTACTATAGCTACCATGTTCAATAGCAGGTTACCGCCACATTCCATGGCAGGTAATACAACTAAAACCGTACAAGTCACGTATTGTTTCTTTGGATTTCCAACAAATGGTCAGGCCAAGGAACTTCCCATTGCCACATAGGTACGCCTCTGGAATGACGACCCGAGAAATAACCTAACATTACGGTTAGATCTCTGCCAACACAAGGCCGGGTTACCTCTGCAAAAATAGGTAACTACTGACACGCATATGTCATCCCCCGATCGTAACCGATCTTCCCGAGGATCCTCGATTTCCAACAACCACATAATAAATTTGCAGTAACAACATAGGTTAAGTATCTGGGCTCCATACCATGATACCACCTCTATCCAGAAGGAATGACATACACTAAGGGGCGCTACTCTCTAGAACCTTGTCGCATTCTTCCTGTTTTGACCATTTCCGGGGTGTGAGGTCCGACGAAGTCTCGTCCACAAAGCTACGCTTTGTCACAAAGCCAAGCTTCTGGTCAAACAAATGATCAAAGTAATGATCACAAAGATAAATGATCAAACAAATGATCATATCACAAATGATCAAACAATGATCATTTCACAGCAACACTCAGCATGCCGCGTTACCAAATTGGGAGTATATCGCTGATAAATTTCAACTACATAACCTCTGAGCTCGTACGTCTCAGAGAAGGGTGTTAAGCTAAGAGAATCAATTCTCCGCCACTAACAGAAATGTATTTGAAAGAAATCAGCTTTATATCTCAATTTGTAACGTCATACACACAACCATACAAGTCTGTTCCGGGATCGAACAGAACCGAAGGCACTTCTCACGAAGCCCTTGCAAATCCGGATAATTTTCTAATCACGTCCGGACTTCCCGTCACTAAGGGTGATAAAACCTCTATATCGGAGATCAGCCAATGTAGAGTAACTCGACGGTAATCCTTCCATTTTCAAAAATATCCGGTCTTCAACACCGGTCATCAAATGCAATCCATTACGACGTATCACATATTCAGAATGGGTTATACGACCCAAAGGTCCTTTCCCGGCTAACCCGAATAGTGAGCGCTTATTCAAAAATAAGCGTGGCATTCAAATTCAAGCAAATCACAACAAATACCCATTCAAGGGTAAATATTGATAGTCAGTTATTTAACTATCAATAAAGATGCGCAACATCATCAGATTCCAAATAATTTTCCAAATTATTTAATTTCCAAAAATATCTTTATAAGATATATAATTTTCCACACTTAACCATTTGAAACAAATTTCAAATATTCACTTTTCAATTTATCTTTAAAAGATAAAATTTCAAACCTTTCATTTCATATTGGAAAAGCATTTCCCTACTTATTTAAAAATAAGTAATTCACAAATTATTTATTTTCAACACTTGGAAAATATTCGATATACTTAAATCAAAATTAAGTATATATTTCATTCTTTAAGGAAATCATTCTCTTTCACAAATTTTATTTGAGTCAAAACGAATGTTACGTAAAACATCGTTACGGCAACTCAAAATCACTAGTATAGGGATTCGAAATTTAGATAGATATATAAATCCCAATACTACACAAAAAAAATTTCCTTTCGGAAACCATTTACTATAACAACAGTGTTATAGTCCACCATTTCCTTATTTCTCGAAAACGTCTATTTCAACAATGAATGTTGAAATCTATGGTTTCTATACTTAACATGTTTTAAAACATCTTTTTAAAACAATCACTTCATTTCGTAATATCACTTCTCCAAAACATATCCATTTTATTTAATAATATATTCACTGTCCAAAATCGTAAATATACTTCGTTAACGCATTTAACGTTTCTACACATTTTACTTAAAAGATTATCCACTGTCCAAAATCATGGATAAAATTCCCAACCAAACTCTTATTATTACAACATTTAACTTAAAGGATAATTCGCTGTCCAAAATCACGAATATATCTCCTTTAATAACTTCTATGTTTAATTTATCAAATTCAATTGATTTCAATTTATAAAACAATGTTTATAAATTCCATTTATATTTTATAACAACTTCAAGTTATAAAAAAATCACTTTATTAACAAAATCTGTCCATATCCCATTTACACGCCAAAATCTAACTTATAAGTAAATTACTTATAAATCTTTTATTTCACAACATCTATTCATTTTATAACTTCACGATTTATAAGTCTATAAATTTCGTTCACTTATGAAAGCCATTTATACTTCCTTTTTAACACTTATAAAAACTCGTTTTATAATTCCAATATTTTAATTTATAAAATATCAATTTTGTACATCTTTTATACAACTCGTTTATAGTTATTCAAAACCCCCAATTTAAACCATTTAAAATAAATCAACCAACTATTTATTTCAAAAATTACACTTTGGTTATATTTCACAAAAATCATAATTTTTATAACTTTAAAAATGGATCCGATGATGCAACAGCACCAATCATCAATCACGACAATCAAACATCACATATCATCATATGATAATAGAATATATCACAATATCTGTAAATAAATCAATACGGTGAGGAATCCAGTCGGATCCCTCCAACCTGTTTCCCTGCATCCACAAATGTTAGCACAATACCAATTCCGCTCCAGTACGGAATATCGCGGTATATGGGTTTAATAAATATTATCCGCTATTATGCGGCGCAATAGGGTCTCATCCGCTATACAATGCGGGAAATCAACAACTCCAATATATATATATATATATTCCAATATATATATATATTGCTATATACATATATAATACCAATTTCACTTCAATGTGAAATTATCGCGGTATATGTTTTTAATAAATAACCTCCGCTTAATAACGGCGTATAATGTCTATTTTAACAATCAATAGATAACAATCATCATTCAAACATACAATCAAGCAATTTTAAATCTAACTATTTAAAATTAACATCGAACAATTTCGATTGAGTGAGAAGTTCTTACCTTGAATTTCCGATAGCAATTTGTAGCGTTTTATTTCGAATAAAATTAAACGGACGTTTAATTTTACACGAAATACACACTAGCTCCAAATGACTCCAATCTAGTTGCATCGCGTAGTGCTCATCCATACGATTCCAACGCATCTGATTTCGCATTTTTTCGATCTCGTATGAAAGAGTTATGGTTTTACAAAGTTAATACAATTTATTACATAATTAATTTATAATTTAAAATTAAATTTCAAATCCTACGCGATCACAGCCGTTGCTTTTCTTCTTGCTCCAGATCCCGGCCCTTGCACGCGAAGCCTTCTTCCCCGTTCGCAAAAAAATAACGCACGCACGTATAAACCCAACCGGCCGCCACTTTAACCTAATCACGCAACCCCATTTGCTCGACTTCACCACGATCAACGCCCCTTGCGTGCTCAACCATCACCGAGAATCTCGTCGAGCTCGGTCAAGTCTTGGCCTCGAACCACGCGTTCGAACGTATGACCTTTGGATGACGATTGCCGTTGATTGGCCGCTCCAAATACGATCATACCCGTTGGATATCTAGAACTCACTGGCCTCTACGTTTTTCTAGTTGAAGCCTCGGCCTAAAAGCTGATGGATGGAGAGAAAATCGAGGAAGAAGTTTAGTGTTTTTCGGCCATTGATGAGTGGAGGTGGCGGCTGAAGAGAATTGAAACCCTAGCCTTTTTCTTTTGCAAAATGAAGATATTGAGGTGCTTATATAGAAAATTGCCCAATTTACTATTCATCGAAATTTTCCGAACTCCAAAGGAAGCGTGCCGGCTGATGTTTCTAAGGTTTATCCCGCGTTCCGAACACAATGGAACGTGTTTCGGGAGCTAATTCGATCATCTGTGCGAGTTACGGTGAAAAACGATCGATTTTAAATTAAACCGATTCAAACCGATTTCGATGCGTTTTCGCTTGCCCCGGACAAACGGTACATCCAATTGACACGAAATTTGAAACCTTACAATAATATCAAATTACGGATCCAATGAAACTAGTTTCGTCGAAATCCGAGACTTTTTGAAAAATGACTATTTTAACTCGCCGAATTAATATTAAAAACAATTTCGATGCGTTTCGAGCTGCCACGGTCAAACGACAACTCTGATTGCTACGAAAATTGAAATCCGATAATAACAAACTATTACGGATCCAATGGAACTAGTTTCGTCTAATTCTGAGACTGTTCAAAAAATGGTCAATTTCACTAGTCGATAAATATTAAAATATTCAATTTTCACAATTTAACTTTTAATTCAATTTTAAAAGTTCTATAACATTACTATAACTTCAATATGATTTAATATAACTTTATAAATCATTTTTAATCACATTTAATCCAGATTTCGATTATTTCTGGAACTTCAAACATTAATTATCGATTTAATTGTCCAAATTAAATCCAATATTCGAATTTTGAATTATTCGACTTATTAATTTCACTTATTAATATTTAAAATCAATTAAATATTCAAATTTTAATTGACAGAAATTCTAGGTCGTTACAATTTGGGTTTATTTTTACATGAAAAGTCAGAAACTTTTGTTACATTCAAGAATTTCAAAACATGTGTGGAAAAGGAGATGGTGCATATATAACTTGTTTAAGAACAGATAGGGGTGGTGAATTTAACTCTAATGAATTTGGAGAATATTGCAAAGCTCATGGTATAAGTAAGCAGTTGACAGCAGCATATACTCCATAGTGAAATGGGGTTGCTGAAAGAAAAAATAGAACAATCATGGACATAGTGCGTTCGATGTTAGATGAGAGGAAGGTTCCAAAAGTATTTTGGCCTGAAGCTGTAAAGTGGTGTGTGCACATTAAAAATAGGAGCATAACTATAGCAGTGAAAGAAAAAAACTACAGAGGAAGCATGGTGTGGTGTGAAGCCAATAGTGGATTACTTTTGGATTTTCGGATGTATAGCACATGTTCATATACCAGACCAGAAGAGAAGTAAGTTGGATCCCAAGAGTAAGAAGTGTGTGTTCTTAGGTGTTAGTGATGAATCTAAGGCTTACAGCTATATGACCCACTAACTAAGAAGATTATCATAATCAATGATGTTTTATATGAAGAAGAAGAGAGTTGGGATTGGGGCAAAACTAAATAAGAACATAGGTTGGATGTACTAGAATGGGAAGATGAAGAAAACGATAAAAAAAAGTGACAAAGAATACAATGATGAGTATAATGAAGCAGAAATTGAGAATGCTACACACAGCAGCGGCAGTTTAAATAATTCACCTCCAAAGGAGGAAAACACTCAAGAAGTTTCAGTTGAAGGGAAGGATGAAAGAATTAAAAAAGAACCAGTTTGGATGACGGATTATGAAACGGGTGAAGGGCTTTTGAAAGAGGTTGATATGCATGCATTGATGATAACAAAAGATGATCCATTCTTGTTTGAGGAAGCAGTCAAAAGCAAGAAGTGGAGGGATGTAACAACCCGGAATTTTTGTTTTCTTGAGTTTTGAATATTAATTTTGAATATCCAATAATATGGTATTTTAATCAAAATAAAAACCCTGTTAAATAATAATTGGTTAATAAATAGTTTTTAAACCAAGATAATATTTTGAATTTCCAGATTTTATTTATCAAATAGAAAATTGATTTAATTTGAATTTCTTATATATGTATGTACAACAATAGATTTATATGTAAATTAAAAACAAATGCATAGCAAATAAAAATGAATGAAAATCCAGGAAGAATAGAAATGAATATAGCTCATGATAAATAATGTTGTTTAAAATTTGGATTTTTCTTATCTGCATACATATAAGTTCAAGAAAGAGAAATATATAATATGTATAAACTAAATCAAAATAGTATGTTAAAAACAATATATATAATGGTAAGTGTAAAAGAAGCAAATATATAAGAAAAATTTAATATGATGGAAATGAGAGAAAAATTAAATAAAATCATTTATATCTTTTTAAAAAGGGTAATCGTAGCCTCAAGTCTCATCAACCGGGAATGGCTGAAAATCAGGGGAGATGTAGCAAGGCTAAGTGGGTTGCACCCATTTAGGGTATGTTATCACCTTTCTATATACCCTCAGATATATTATAAATTATGGATATGGTGCATGGAAAAAGGGTTCTCGATAAGGGTGGGAACATCTGAGGTGGTAACATATTCGGTATTATCCAGGTTAGGGGTAGTCCGGTCTTGTGTTGTAGGGGATCCCGGCAAGGTCCTCGGTACATTTTTTAGAAGTGTACTGTGATACGCGGTACCCTAGTGCCTAATCATTGTATGAAAATCCATTCTCCAATACGAGCCTTTACGGTTTTGGTTGTAGAGCCTAGTATGCTGGAATTTAATTAATGTAACAATTTCGGCTATTTGAATAAGTATTTGTACTTAGACACTATTATAATATCATTAGATTTTCTATAAAAGATTTTGATTATCGTAAGGGAAAAACCATCATGTTTATGTGTTGCGTGGTCTTACGAGATACCTTTGATTTTAAAAGGATTTTTGAAAGTAATATGAATAAGATTCCTTGTGATTTAAATTCTCACGCTGGTTTTACCAAACTGACCCGGGCGTGGTTTTTCCTAAATGCTCGGGTCAGACCAAGCATATTTCCATGTTTACTTGGATATTCGGAGCTTCAGGAGAGGAGCTGAAGGCTAGAGACGTATTCACATAGATGATTATATTTCTATTGCATTTTAGTTGTGGTTATCAGCAATTGTAAAGATAGGTGTTATAACTGTCCATGCTGAATAGTTTAGTATACTCTGATTGATGTTTGTATAAGTTACAGTTTTATTTTACGTAAAGATTTTTTCTATATTATAGATTATTCGTTTCCGCTGTGAGATTCTATGTTGTTTGGTTTTCTTTCTATCTTCTTTCTACTTTCTTTTTCTTACTATCCCCTTTCCATGCAATTTGGGTTGGTCAAGTATGTTTAAATGTCAGTTTAAACTGTACGGAAAAGTGGGTCGTGACATCGTGGTATCAGAGCTTAGGTTGAGCGATTACCTAGGCTTTGGTGGGGTTACTCATTAGAGATAGGATCAGTAGTACCCTAGAATGAGTTTGAGTGTATATATATATACGAGAGTGTGTATTTGTTAGTGATATAAAAGGTTTTATGTAGTGTTAATTGATCCGTTGAGTGGCATATGGATTCTGGTCAATACGAGTAGCTAACGTTATTGATAGGGATCTCTAAACACTTGAATAAGGCCAATCGAAACAATATTGTTTTAAGAGGGTAAATGAAATAATTTTACCTAGGATATATTTTTCATATAAAAGGCTATAATTTTCAAAATATATAGTATTTTGAGATGTTTGATAAGTGATGATAATATTTTATCATTATCATCTAGGATTTGATTAGTTATCATCTAGTTTTGTGTAGCCTTTATTGTTGTCCTTCTGACTTGAGTATTCCTTTAGAACCTGGGTCTTGTAGAAAGGAGCTTTGGAAAATTTGATTTTGAGTAAAATGTGATTACTAAAAAAAGATTTAAAATATTTTAAGGAAAATAGTTAGGAAGAATTTCATATATAAAAGCTAATTTTATAATAATTGATTTATAAAAAGAGATATTTGAGAATTTAGAACTCCAGTGATTTCGGAAAATTGTTTTAAACAAATTTTTGAGGGAAAATGATTTTGGTATTACTTAAGTAAAGTTTCTAAATGATAGTAATTTAAAAGAAGAGTTATTTGAAGTGTGTACCTATATGTACTCTTTAGTATATGTGAATTCCTGGAAACCTTAGGATCTCATTCTTAGGTTTTGTTAATTGATTATAGAGGATTCGCAGTGTCGTTTGAGGAGAGCGGATGGAGATTAGGTAGTATTTCAGCAAAGAAGTGGCTAGAGAGATTATGGAACTTATTGAGCAGCCATCGCTATATGAAGAGGAGTCCAAGATAGAAGTAGAGGAGGAGTCCAAACCAAAAGAAGAGAAAATTTTCATGGTAGGAGATGAGGAGGAATTCGAGGAAGAAGAAGAGGAATATGAGATAGAAGAGGAGCCCGAATCGGAAAACGATGATGCTATTATCTGGGAAATAGGAGATATCATTAGCGAGCCACTTGCAGATGGGGATGACCTGCTGAGGGATGATTTATGGCATAGGGCAGAGATGCTAGTGCCTAGGGAGCCAAGCCCGGAAATGGTATGGATCACGGACAATGATGCTGAGATAAGTGAAATGAAAGGACTAGAAATGGAGGACTCTGATGGAGAGAGTCCACTGTGGGATGTTAGTTTGGGTTGGGTTAGCTCTCTTAGAATGTACTCCCTATTAGTATAGATTAGTAGTCCATAGACGTCGTGGATGTGTGTTTGGATTGTGGTTATAGATCTGGATAGGTGTATATGTATATGGTGACTGTAGCTGTAAAAGTATCTTAGTTGATACTCTGATATTTTGGGATATAAATATATATGATGAACTTGTGCGATATGGTTGTTATTAATTCGTTAATTAAAAAAAATTCGGTTAGTTATGTTTACTAGCCTGGTTACGGCAATTTCGGGGACGAAATTCTTTTAAGGGGGAGGAATGTAACGACCCGGAATTTTTGTCATCTTGAGTGTTGAATATTAATTTTTAATATTCAATAATACGGTATTTTAATCAAAATAAAAATCCCCGTTAAATATCAATTGGTAATAATAAATAGTTTTTAAACCAAGATAATATTTTGAATTTCTAGATTTTATTTATCAAATAGAAAATTGATTTAATTTGAATTTCTTATATATGTATGTACAACAACGGAATTTATATGTAAATTAAAAACAAATGCATAGCAAATAAAAATGAGTAAAAATAATCCAGGAAGAATAGAAATGAATATAGCTCATGATAAATAAAGTTGTTTAAAATTTGGATTTTACTTATGTGCATACATATAAGTTCAAGAAAGGGAAATATATAATATGTATAAACTAAATAAAAATAATATGTTAAAAACAATATATATAATGGTAAGTGTAAAAGAAGTAAATATATAAGAAAAATATAATATGATGGAAATGAGAGAAAAATTAAATAAAATCATTTAAATCTTTTTAAAAAGGGAATCTTTTACAAAATAGCGTTTCAAGCAAAAATGTTATTAGCAAACTTTTAATTCCTTGAATTTTTAAATGTCTAAATATAAAATAAATAGAAATATGAACACTTAAAATTGTTTTAGTTAATACCACTTAACAATTGTTTAAAAATATAGTGAAGCGTGTTTAAAATCAAATGTTTAACACACAAACTTACAAGTCAAATGAAAATATATATATATATATAAACACATCTGGTCATAAATTTTGCAAGTAAAAAGTAAAACAAAGTTACTAATGAAAACAAGGCCTGGTTGAAGAGTATGTAGGCTGAAGCAAAACAAGTTATATATATATATATATCAACTCAGCAAAGCAATACAAAGAAAGAAGAAAAGAAAATATATAAACATATTGCATGTCCGGTTAAAAATAGGAAAGATCAAAACATACATCTTAACTTCTCTTCATCTCAACGTCATATCATATCAGTAGCCACCTCATTTCAATCCATCCATCATAAAATATTGTACAAATGCATCATCACATACTTGCATAAACATGAATATATAGGCTTGTATGTGTGTTATGCTTCAGTTTTAAAAAACTGTAAAACAACTCTGTAAACAAAACACGGTAAAAAGAAAAGAAAAAAAAGAAGCACCTGTTCTTCCAAATTCAAAAGCCAAGCAAACAAGTTTTTTCAAGACATTCAAATAAAAACTAAATATCAACTAGAAGTTTTCAAAGATCTCAACATGATCATGGTGAGAATTTAATTTTAAAAAACCTGGGATTATTTTATAATACTCTGTCATATTTACAGAGGCGGAAACCCATTATTGCTCAAGTTCCAAAATCATTATCTCTCAATTCATTTCGAGTTTGCCGATGATGTAAATTAGTGAAGTGTTTGTTTTTGGGTTTAGATCACACTAAAAATAGTTTGTAGCTTGTTCATTTAATATATTGTATGAAATTTCCAATTTACAGTAAGTAATTAGATTTTGTTGATTTTTCAACGTCTTAAAATAAATGATTCATACATATAAACGTGATTGTAGCATGAAAATAGGACTTTTAGTGAAGAAATAACAATTTTTAAAAGCTTAGATTTCGAGAACTTTTGAGATGATCAAATTTCACTTAAAAATTTATTTTGGGTTTGGGAATGGATGAGGCGGCGGGTAGTTGGCTTCGGGATGACGGTGGAGTTGAGAGCAATGTTTTGACCGTGTGGTTTTCGTTCCAATGGTGTGGGTTGGGCGTGGCAAGGAGTTTTAGGGTTTTAGGTATTTGTTTTGGGTCTCGGTTTCGTATGGAAATGCGATAAGGGGAGAGGGAGTTAGGCGTGCGCATATAGGGGGAATGGTAGCGGAGGTGATGGCGTTGACGTGGGTGATTTTCTGTGGTGGATGGTCGACTGTGGTGGAGGGGCGAGGCGATTGTGTGGCACGACATATTCTTGTATTTGGGTGAAGATTCGAAAAACTCAAATCTGAAGGTTGGTGGCGATTTCAGGTGGGTGGTTGGTTTGTGGCAGTCGTAGGTGACTCGGTTGGATGGACGGCGACAAAGTTTGTCGACCGAAGGCCGTGTGCATGTGCACACATTTGTGCACCACTTCATGTTTCCAAACGAATGAAAGCGAGAGAGGGGAAAACTGGAAGAAAAAAAGAGAAAGGGAGGAGAAGAAAATGGGGGAACAGGTTTGGGTATGTTGGTGGGCTTCGGCCCAAAGAAAAAAGGGAAAAGGTTTTTAAATTAAAAATGTTAAATTATATATATTTTGTAAATTTTAAAATGTCATAACTAATGCAAACGAATTCCGATTGAAGCGAAATTCATTGCGATGGGTTCGTATCGATGAACACTATGTCGTCATATGAATTGTTGTCAAGTTTGAATAAGTGAAAAATTATGGTATATTTAAACGGATAGAAATTTAATCACCCGATTTAAAACAAATATCGTCATTTAAATTTATATGACATGTCTATTGAAGTAATTTGCCCAGATAAAAATAATGATGAGTTAATTCATGTTAATTACGATGTTTTGACATCAGCTTAACGGAATAAAACACCATTCTGCTAATTGTATTTAATTGGACCCCTGTTGGCAGAATAATCACCGTTCTGCCATTATTACTGAATATGTGTGTTTTTGGACATCGACTAGCAGAAATAAAAACCTATTATGCTGTCATATTTGTATGGACATCTATTTATTATCCTAATAATTATATTGGGCAATATGATGTTGAATAAATTGTCAAAAATGGATTGATGTGAATATCTGAATCTGTTATTCTAAATTGTTATGAAATTGATGGTAACTTGATTAAGTACCATTGGAATTAATAAGCCTTCTTTTCCAATTTGGAAGTTGACTTTTGAACCAATTTTTTAAGGACAATTATTATTTATTAATGATATTTTGAAGATAATTAATTATTATTTAATATTGATTTAAGGTTAATTATTTTATGATTCTTAAAAAGTTATTTAATTATTGTACAAATTTATTTAACTATTTAAAATGTTTAAATTTTATTTTAATTATTTATTTAAGGTTATTTTGTAGTAATTGGATTTAAAAGTCAATTTTTATTTAAGAGTTAATTAATATTAAGATATTATTATTATTTCAATGATAATTTGTTCAAATATTAATAATGTTGTAAAAATAATATATTATATGGCAAACTTTATAAAAGAGTATTTTCCTAAATTAAACTTGGAGAATTTATATAGAAACTTTATAAGTATTATTTTGAGATAGTTATTAAATAAAGTTTTCGGGAAGTAATGGTATACTTTCATGGCGGAAATCGAAGGCAGAGATTGCCTATAGTTAAGTTTGGATTTCTCTGGGATAGAGACATAATCATTGAGCCGTGAATCCATGGTTGATACCGAATAGTGCTTTCCATATTTATTTTTAAAAGTTTTCAAATATTTTTGAAGGGAATGGTTTGAGAATATACTTATTCCGGCGAGATAAGTATATACCTTTTTGATAATGAGATTTAATTTATTGATATTTAAATTAAATAAGGCTTAGTAATTTCAGTGGGAAATGAAATTTTTGGTTGAATGATTGTTTATTTGATAGTTAAATAACCGGCTATCAAATCTAGACCAAAACGTAACCTTGGAAATATCTAAGAGAAACACGGGAATTATATGGTACAGTTATCGTTTGAGGTGCTATACTGTACGTATAAACTCGTTTCGCTCTTTTAGGATGATTATAAGGAAATCCATCCACTAACGGTTAGGAGATGATCTTTGATCTTATTTTCGTCTGTTTATTTTCTAAAGAACCGGGTTGAGTTAACCGGAAATATCGAGCGTTGTTTCAAAATGACCGGGATCAGATAAGTTATCCGAAAACCACTTCGATCCAACAAATACATTTTCGAAGTGAAGACAAGAGCATGGAATCGAAGATGGAGCATTGAAGTGCAAAGGCTAATCGCTACTAATCCTGAGGATGGTTCCAAAATGGATGTAGTAGGAATAGTGCTTCGATTTCGTTCAGACCCAGAACGGACTCGTATGGATGAATGCTATCAGCACATTGTCATTGGAGGACAATGAGCATTCTAAGTGAAAATTCCTTAAAAGGTAATCGTTGCCTCAAGCCTCATCAACCGGGAACGACTGAAAATCAGAGGTGATGCAGCAAGGTTAATTGGGTCGCACCCAATTATGGTATGTTATCACCTTTCTAGATACCCACGGATATATTATAAATTATGGATATGGTGCATGGAAAAAGAGCTCTCGATAAGGGTGAGAACACCCGGGGTGGTAACATATTCGGTACTATCCATATTAGGGGAAGTCCGGTCTTGTGTTGTAGGGGATCCCGACAAGGTCCTCGGTATATTTTTCTAGAATTGTACTTGATAGGTGGTACCCCGGTGCCTAATCATTGTATGGAAATCCATCCTCCAATACGAGCCTTTACGGTTTTGGTTGAAGAGCCTAGTATGCTGGAATTTAATTAATATAACAATTTCATCTATTTGAATAAGTATTTGTACTTAGACACTATTATAATATCTTGGATTTTCTATAAAAGGTTTTGGTTATCGTAAGGGATAAACCCGTCGTGTTTATGTGTGGCGTGGTCTTACGAGATACCTTTGATTTTAAAAGGATTTTTAAAAGTTATAATGAATAAGATTCCTTGTGATTTAAATTCTCACGCTAGTTTTACCAGACTGACCCGGGCGTGGTTTTTCCTAAATGCTCGGGTCAGACCAAGCATATTTCCAGGTTTACTTGGATATTTGGAACTTCGGAAGAGGTGCTGAAGGCCAAATACGCATTCACGTAGATGATTATATTTCCGTTGCATTTTAGTTGTGGTTATCAGTAATTGTAAGGACAGGTGTTATAACTGTCCGTGCTGAATAGGTTAGTATACTCTGATTAATGTCTGTATAAGTTACAGTTTTCCTTTTTGTAAAGATTTGTTCAATATTATAGATTATTCATTTTTGTGAGATTCTATGTTGTTTGGTTTTCTTTTTCTTACTATCAGCCTTTCCTTGCAATTTGGGATGGTCAAGTATGTTTAAATGTCAGTTTAAATTGTATGGAAAAGTGGGTCGTGACAAGAGAAGCTATGGCTGTAGAAATTGAAACCATAGAGAAGAACGAGACTTGGCAATTGATGGATTTTCCTAGGGGAGCTAAGCCTATTGGAATTAAATGGGTTTTCAAAACAAAAACTTAATGAAAGTTGAGATGTAGAGAAATACAAGGCAAGGTTGGTGGCAGAGGGTTATGCACAACGCTATGGAGTGGATCATACCGAGGTATTCACACCAGTGGCATTTGACACCATTTGAGTAATACTTGTAGTAGCAACACAATCTGGATGGGAGGTTTTTCAGCTTAACATGAAAAGTGTTTTTCTTCATGGTGAGCTTAAAGGGGATGTATTGTGCAATAACCTGAAGGGTTTATTAAGAAATGGGAAGAAGGAAAAGTTTATAAATTGAAGAAGGCGCTATACGGCCTCAAGCAAGCACAAAGGACTGTAGGATCAATTTCACCCTAGAGGGGGGGGGTGAATAGTGTGATACTGATAATAATAAAAATAAATGCGGAAATATATATAATAATTGTAGCACAGATAATAGCAGAATAATAAAAGTAGAAATAGAACAACACAGATTTACCCAGCTTCGGCAAAACCATGCCTACGTGCTGCCCCTAAGGTTTCTACTAGAAATTAAGTAGTCAGACGCTTAAACACGTAAACTTGCGACACCCACTATCGACTAACCTAACTCTATGCTTAAAACTCTACCACAACTCAGCCACTGAGTTGCGAATTCTCGAACTACACCACCGTAGTTCGTCACCTAGTCACACGACTAGAATTTTACAAAAGTTTAAAAGAAAATTACAAAATAAACTAAATAAAAAACAAAAACAAAAGCAAAACCCTAATTTTATAATTGAGCTTAATATAAAAATAAAGGCCGGCCCAAATATTAAATCAAAGAGACGCCCTTTTTTCTTTTCAGTAGAATATTCGGTCGATCCTTCTATGCTTTGTGAAATTAATGTCTGCCTCCTTTGCTGGCGAATACTAGGGCTTTGTGATTGAATTGAAGCGCCACTTATTATCGATCGATTGGGGGATTAATATACTTCGATTGGCTTCGCCAATCGTCTCCTTAGCTGATTATTGCTTACGGTCGCTTCTCTGTTGAGTTCGAATACTGGTATGCGATTTTCCTTTTCGATTTATGATTATGCTTGACTCGATTTTGCTTTCGAACTCTATTTTGATTCGAGTTATTTATTTTTGATTTTCTTCGATGAATTGCTATCGTATTTTGCTTGAACTCGAATCATGTAATTACCGATGATGAACGGGGTTTATGTAGGGAATGAACACCCTATATTTTCGTTCATATAAATATGTTTGAATTCTTCCATGATTTTACTTGGCCGTGATTTTTTAATCGAACGATGGTGTTATTTGCTGACTTGTTCCATAATTGATGAATTTGAATTTCACTCTGATGCTTTGGGTTTTCTCTGATTCGGTTTCGTTCTTTTCACCTATGACTTCGGCCATTTGAATTTGTGATAATCTGGACTTTGACTTTCAATTCACTAACTTGTTCAAAATGATAATTTTCACCATGATATTCTTTATTTGAATTTTATCATGTGTACATGTGATTGCATATCCATTGTTGTTGCATTTGTCACTTGTTACTGATCTGGTGCATTGTGTTGAGTCTTCACTATTGATGGTTCATGCATTGTCATGTGGTATGTGCCTTTGTGTACATTCTGTCTGGAGCGGTTCTTGTTAGTCTTGCATTTTTGTAGTCTGGTCCATCACTGTTTGATGTGGTATGCACTTGAGACTATGTACATATGGTGGTCTGGGTTCAAGTGTTCATGCGTATATTGATTTGAAAACCGCCTTGATTCCATTTGTACATACTTGTTTGCTATGTCCTCTGTTTCATTTAGTTTGCATTCATTCTGGACTGACCATGTGTTATATGATCTGGTTATACCCCATATCTGAACAGATGTGTGTATGCATATATGCATACATGCTCTAATGCATATGCTCTAGTCTGGTTGCATTTGCTTCCTACCTTGACTTGTGCCTGCACCTGACTATGCCATGTTGAGTTGCTTGAACATTATGTTTTGATCTTCACAAGTATATTATTTTGGGGCCTTTTTGGTTGGACCTATACATGTCTGGTGGTAGCTCTGACCATGTCTTTGTTAACCTTTCGTGTGTGTTCATCTTCATGTTGCATTACTGGTTTATTTTGGTCTGGTCTGATTGAACTGATATATGTTCTAATGCATTGTTGTTTATATGTGAGTGCATTTTGTTGTTTTGTATTCTTGAAGCTTGTTGTTGTTGTGAGCATTTGAAGTCTGGTACTAGTTTGAACCCATGTTGTATGTGTTGCATTTCTTTGTTCTCACACTTGACTGTGTACATATGAGCTGTTCTGGTCTGATACATCATTTCGATTGCACTTGAATCATGTTGAGACTGCTGTGTGTTTTTGAGCATTGCCTTGACCATCCATGCCTGACCTTGTTTGATTTCCTTGTATTGTTGTTTGCATTTTGTTATTTCTGTGTGGAGCTTTGAATTTGTTGCCTTCCATTTTGATGTTTCTGTAGCTCGACCATCCATGCTTGTGTTCATGCATTCGAACTACTCTGTGTTAATTTAGAAACTTCATGTTGGTCTTGGTAATTGATCTGGTCATATTCATGTGTATTGATGTCTCTTGGCTGGAATTCGAGATGCTAAGGCAGTGCACATGTGTACGTGTACACATGTGTATATGCAGGCTCTAGTGTATTTGAAACTTTGTGACTTATTTTCGTATTGCACTTGAGTTGAATCCAGCCATGGCTCGGGTTTGACCTTGTGCTCACCCGTCCCTGCAATTTTATCAAGTGTATATCAGTGTGCACGGCCTTGTGACATGTACAGTGATACACTGTGCATGTTACAAGTTGTTCGTGTAAGATGAATTCAAAATGAAAATGATGACGAACAACCCAAATAACTGAGGCAAATAATATTTTCAAAAACACACAGTTCGTTTTGAACCGCAAAATATTTCTTTTTTAATTTTAGTGTGTTAGTGTTTATTTTGCAGATAATTCAGATGTTGGATGCAAACTGGAAAAGAGTTGAATAACAAATACGAGTGAATGAGTGATATATAGTGAGGTGACATTGTAAATTGAAATTTGTGATGTAATCGAAATTGTAATGTAATTGAAAAATGTATATATGTAGTGAGAGCTCAAATTTGTACTATTTGAATTTTTAATAAAATATTTGTTTGAATAAAATAATTGTTCGAATATGAATTATGTGTTATTTATTTTATTCAAAAAATATTTATTAATTATGTGGAAAATAAAATAGTACAATAACAAATACATTTAAATGTGTGTATATATATATGTTTATTATCATCAAACAAAAATCATATACTAGCATATTCTACAATCTCCCCCTTTTGATGATAACAAACATATATTAAGATTTTGAATTTATTAAATGTATTTGGTCATTGATTAAATCTATTTGCTCCCCCTATTTGAATGCCCCCCCTACACCAAAGCTCCCCCTTTATATATGCATGAAAATAAATAGAAAATATGCAAATTAACCTAGATGAAAATATGCAAATTAAAAATAAAATATTTGAACTTTATTTTGCCAAAATCTTAATTTTTCTCTCCTCCTTTTGTTATCAGCAAAAGAGTAATAGTGTTAGAAAATAGAGATAAAGTGATAGACATTAATACAACATTAATACCCAATCGAGTATAAATATTAAATTTCAATAAAAAAATCAAACAAAAATCATAAATACTCTGTTATGCACATATTCCACTTTAGAGTGATAGGGGTGATGTCGGCATATAAAACCATATAGTTGTGTCTATTTGTGGTATATTTATATTAGAAATTTGAATATCTACTAACCATGCATAACCGTTAGGACTTTTAAATGAGATTAGTAGTATTCCCAATTTTTATATAAAAAAATGAATTTCAAGCATCTTCTAACCACGCATAACCGTGAGGAATTTTAAATGGGATTAGAATCAACTTGTCTATTTAATAATCAATTTTGATATGTGTTCCATACATGCATAATCGTGGGGACTTTTAAATGAGCATGAAAGCACATAAACAAATATTCCAAGTAATTCACCCATGCATAACCGTGAGGACTTTTAAATGAGAGTAAATACTTTGGATGTTTTTATTGCTAAAAAATAAAATAAAAACGAATAATTTCCCGTTTAAAATAGCACATTTTGAAATACTATATTGGATATTGATGAGCGATGGTCGTTAGAAATATGATAGAAATAGAGATGGTCATGGAATTTTTACCAACAAAAGTTGTTATAAATCTTGTTTAAATTTTTAAAGAAATTTATTAAATACACTGTCTCAAGTCATAATATATAATTAATATCAACACTCATCATTTTTTCAATCACTATTTATCTTTTCGATAATCAGTAGGGAGTCAGATTAGTTAATATGTTCATTTAAGATCAAATCCAAAATTAAATATAAAATCAAATTTCTAAAATGTCTAATCTGAAACGAAGTCAACAAAACCTGTTTTCTAAAAGGGGTTTTAAAAAAATGTCTTCCAATTGAAAATCAATTAAAATGAAAATTATGCAGATATTTTATTTGAAAATGTGATGCAACTAATGGACGTCTCAACATAAAACACTTTCCACTAGTAATTTTTCTATTAACTTGGCTACCAGTGTAATCTGCATCTGAATTCCTCTTTGACTCAAAGTTATCATTAGATAGATATCGTAGACCAAACCGTGATGTGTGCAACAAATACCTTCTAATCCTTTTACACCTTTTAAAATGTGATTCCTTAAGGATTTGATTGAAACCGTGCAAATAAACAAACAGTGAACATAATGTCTGGTCTAGAATCGGTAAAATAAACAAATATATCCACGTGTATCTTGAGTAATTATCTATCAATAAAAGACAACATCTCTTATCATCTAAACTTGCAATATATCAATATGAAATAGTTTAAGAATGAAAAGATGATTGGTCAACATTTTTGCACAAATCAGAATCAAAATCAACATTTATTTCCTTATCATATAACTGGCTGAATTAAATCAGATTATGGTGCAGATTTTCACTTTTAATATATCGTTCAAGATAAGTGTACCGTTATCTATTTTACCTTTACCGATAATTTTTCGTTGTTGCTTATTGTGATTCTGCCACCATTGTGCTTGGCTAAGGAACTTTGATTTGTTGCCTATCGTGTGCTTGGAACAGCCAGAATCCAGGTAACACTATTGTTGTTCCTTAGCCTGCCACCTCACCTACACGAGGAAAGATTTTTGTGACCTATTTATTTTTATAGGTCCATGGTTGTTAGTGACAAAAGGTTTTGAAAAATATGTTTGTGTAGACCCAAAACAATCTATATTTGTTCCTTTCGGCACCCAGATTTGTTTGACTTTAAGGGATTTTATATTCGTGCCTTTTGGAATCCAAATTGGTATGGTTTTCACGTGTTTGGGTCTATACTAGCAATTATAGTGATTGTGTCCGATTTTTCCACAAATCATGCACATGGAATTGACTTTACTAATTTCGCTTCTAGCACGTTCAGATTGAGTATATCCAAATCCTTGTCTAATAGGATTAACAGTTTGTTTCCCTAATAACATATTTAGTGATTTTTCTCCTTTGGAGAATTTCCCTAAAGTTGTAGACAATTGTTGGACTTGTGTTTTGAGAGATTCATTTTCATTCAATAACAAAGTGCACTTTTTGATAGAATTTTCTCTCCTAGTATTTTCACTTTCTTTCAAAATCAGAATTTCATTTTCAAGTGATTTGATTCTAGTTTCTGATTTTTTCATTTCCTCTTCAAATGATGGACACTTATCACACTTAGGGCTTTTGTTTCGATAGTTTTTAACCAATTGATCAAGTTATTTATTTAGTTCTATCAAACTATCTCTTTGTGATTCAATTTTAAAATACATCTCCCTATGTCGTTCAAAGCAGCCATTTACTTCGTGAAAATATATAAGTAATTCTGAGTGAGTGTGTTTTGATACCTCGCTTGGCTCATCATCATCGTTATCAGTTGTATCACCTCGAAGACACAGATCTGCTTTTTCACTCTCACTGCTAGTGCTTTAATTATCATCATCACTTTTATTCCAAGTGGCTGCAAAACTTCTCCTTTTCGATTTCTTTCCTTGGCCGAGTCGATTCTGAGGACATTTGGGCTTGATGTGATCGGGTTTATTGCACTTGTGACAAATGATCTCCTGCTCTTCTGAGTTGTCTAGCACTTTGACTATTCTGCTTTTCAATTGTTGATTTAGAGCTGGATTTTCGTATTTGTGGTTCCACCTTTTGAATCTCTTTATTAATAGTGCCAATTTGGTTGCTCCATCATTGTCATCGTCATTTTCACTTTCCGTTCTTCCTTTGAGAGCTATTGATTTCTGTCGCATATCACCTCCTTCGCGTTCTTCCTTGAATTTGATTTCTAGCTCATAAGTGGTGAGATTTTCGATGAGTTCTTCAACTTTGATTTGTTTCAGATCCTTTGATTCTTGAATGGCAGTAACTTTCGCTTCAAAATTTCGTGGAAGGACTCTGAGGATTTTCTGGACTATTTCCAGCTCTGTGTATAGCTTTCCAAGTGCTTTTGATTTGTATACTAGATTAGAAAGTCGTCCATAAATTTATTTGACACTTTCATCCTTTGCCATTGTGAAGTTTTAGTATTCGCTACTAAGCATGGCAAGGCGAGATTCTTTGACTTGGGAGGTTCCTTCGTGAGTCACTTCAAGTGTGTGCCAAATTTCCTACGCAGTTAGAAAATGTGAGACACGATTAAATTCAATTTGATCCAATGAATATGTAATAGAATTCATAGCTTTAGCATTAGCATTCTGCGGTTTATTTTCAAGATCTGTCCATTGATCTATCGGTTTTTCAATTTCTTGATTATCTACCACTATAGTAGGTGTCCTTTATCCTGTCTCAACAATATTCCAAGCATCAATGGTTTTCAGAAAAAATTTCATTCTATTTTTCCAATGTGCATATTCACCATTGAACATGGGTGGCCTAACTATGGACTGACCCTCAGCAAAAGCATTATTAAAAGAAGTCACTTAAAAATCAATTTTTTTTTAAAAAAAATTGGTTTTTGAAAAAAAAATCAAAATTTTAAAACAAAAAAAGGTTTTTGTTCCTAGCTCCGATACCACTTGTAGGATCGATTTCATCCTAGTGGAGAGGTGAATATGGTGATACTAATAATAATAAAAATTAATGTGAAAATATATATATAATAATTGCAGCACAGATAATATCAGAATAATAAAAGCAGAAATAGAACACAGATTTACCCAGCTTCGGCAAAACCCTGCCTACTTGCTGCCCACAAGGTTTCTACTAGAAATTAAGTAGTCAGACGCTTACACATGTAAACTTGCGATACCCGCTATCGACTAACCTAACTCTACGCTCAAAGCCCTACCACAGCTCAGCCACTGAGTTGCGAATTCTCAAACTACACCACCGTAGTTCATCACCTAGTCACACGACTAGAATTTTACAAAATTTTAAAAGAAAATTACAAATAAACTAAAGAAAAAACAAAAACAAAAGCAAACCCCTAATTTTATAATTGAGCTTAATATAAAAATAAAGGCCGGCCCAAATATTAAATCAAAGACGTGCCCTTTTTTCTTTTCAGTAGAATATTTGGCCGATCCTTCTATGCTTTGTGAAATCAATGTCTGCCTCCTTTGCTCGTGAATATTAGGGTTTTGTGATTGAATTGAAGCGCCGCTTATTACCGATCGATTGGGGGATTAATATACTTCGATTGGCTTCGTCAATCATCTCCTTGGCTGATTATTGCTTACGTTCGCTTCTTGGTTGAGTTCGAATACTGGTATGCGATTTTCCTTTTCGATTTATGATTATGCTTGACTCGATTTTTCTTTCGAACCTTGTTTTGATTCGAGTTATTTATTTTTGATTTTCTTCGATGAATTGCTCTCGTATTTTGCTTGAACTCGAATCATGTAATTGCCGATGATGAACTGGGTTTATATAGGGAACGAACACCCTATATTTTCATTTGTATAAATATGTTTGAATTCTTCCGTGATTTTACTTGGCCGTGATTTTTTAATCGAACGATGGTGTTATTTGCTGACTTGTTCCATAATTGATGAATATAAATTTCACTCCGATGCTTTGGGTTTTCTCTGATTCGGTTTCGTTCTTTTCACCTATGACTTCGACCATTTGAAATTGTGATAATCTGGACTTTGACTTTCAATTCATTGACTTGTTCAAACTGATAATTTTCACCATGATATTCTTTATTTGAATTTTATCCTGTGTACATGTGATTGCATATCCATTGTTGTTGCATTTGTCACTTGTTACTGATCCGGTGCATTGTGTTGAGTCTTCACTGTTGATGTTCATGCATTGTCATGTGGTCTGTGCCTTTGGGTACATTCTGTCTGGATTGGTTCTTGTTAGTCTCGCATTTTTGTAGACTGGTCCATCACTGTTTGATGTGGTCTGCACTTGATACTATGTACATATGGTGGTCTGGGTTCAAGTGTTCATGTGTATATTGATTTGAAAACTGCCTTGATTTCATTTGTACATACTTGTTTGCTATGTCCTCTGTTTCATTTAGTTTTGCATTCATTCTGGACTGACCATGTGTTATATGATCTGGTTATACCCCATATCTGAACAGATGTGTGTATGCATATATGCATACATGCTCTAATGCATATGCTTTGGTCTGGTTGCATTTGCTTCCAACCTTGACTTGTGCCTGCACCTGACCATGCCATGTTGAGTTGCTTGAACATTTGGTTTTGATCTTCACAAGTATATTATTTTGGGGCGTTTTTGGTTGGACCTATACATGTCTGGTGGTAGCTCTGACCATGTCTTTGTTAACCTTTCTTCATCTTCATGTTGCATTACTGGTTTATTTTGGTCTAGTCTGGTTGAACTGATATATGTTCTAATGCATTGTTGTCTATATGTGAGTGCATTTTGTTGTTTTGTATTCCTGAAGCTTGTTGTTGTTGTGAGCATTTGAAGTCTGGTACTAGTTTGAACCCATGTTGTATGTGTTGGATTTCTTTGTTCTCACACTTGACTGTGTACATATGAGATGTTCTGGTCTGATACATCATTTCGATTGCACTTGAGTCATGTTGAGTCTGCTGTGTGTTTTTGAGCATTGCCTAGACCATCCATGCCTGACCTTGTTTGATTTCCTTGTATTGCTGTTTGCATTTTGTTATTTCTATGTGGAGCTTTGAATTTACTGCCTTCCATTTTGATGTTTCTGTAGCTCGACCATCCATGCTTGTGTTCATGCATTCGAACTACTCCGTGTTAATTTAAAAACTTCATGTTGGTCTTGCTCATTGATCTGGTCATATTCATGTGTACTGATGTCTCTTGGTTGGAATTCGAGATGTTGAGGTAGTGCACATGTGTACGTGTACACATGTGTATATGCAGGCTCTAGTGTATTTGAAATTTTGTGACTTGTTTTCGTATTGCACTTGAGTTGAATCCATCCATGGCTCGGGTTTGACCTTGTGCTCATCTGTCCGTGCAATTTTATCAAATGTATATCGGTGTACACGGCCTTGTAACATGACAGTAATACAATGTGCATGTTACAAGCTATTCGTGTAAGATGAATTTAAAACGAAAATGATGACGAACAACCTAAATAACCGAGGCAAATAATATTTTCAAAAACACACACTTCATTTTGAACCGCAAAATATTTCTTTTTCAATTTTACTGCATTAGTGTTTATTTTGCAGATACTTCAGATGCTGGATGCAAACTGGAATAGAGTTGAAGAACAAATACGAGTGAATGAGTGATATGTAGTGAGGTAACATTGTAAATTGAAATTTGCGATGTAATCGAAATTGTAATGTAATTGAAAAATGTATATATGTAGTGAGAGCTCAAATTTGTACTATTTGAATTTGTAATAAAATATTTGTTTAAATAAAATATTTGTTCTTCTGTGTTATTTATTTTATTCAACAAATATTTATTAATTATGTGGAAAATAAAATAGTACAATAACAAATACATTTAAACGAATATATATATATATATATATATATATATATGTTTATTATCATCAAACAAAAATCATATACTATCATATTCTACAAGGACATGGTGTAGCGAAATTGAAGCTTTATTTTTGCATGAAGGCTTTGAGAAATGTTCTAGCGAGCACGCTTTTTTCACAAAGTCAAAAGGACGTAAAATCTTGATACTAAATCTTTATGTAAGATTTAATTTTCACTAGAAATGATATAAGCATGTGTGATGAGTTTAGAAAATGATGTTGGAGTTTGACATGTCTGATATGGGAAGAATGAGACATTTTCTTGAAGTAGAAGTTTTGCAGAATTCGAGTGGTATTTTTATTTGTCGGAGAAGATAGGCACGAGAGGTATTAGCAAGGTTTGAAATGGCATGTAGCAATGTTATGAAAAATCCAATTATTCCTAGTACAAAATTGTCAAAGGACAAAGGATGAGCTAAAGTTGATACAACTTTGTACAAGCAAGTCGTTGGGAGTCTCATGTATTTAACTATTACTCGTCCTGACTCAATGTATGGTGTAAGTCTTATTAGTAGATACATGTCTAATCCAACTATGTCATATTGGATGACAGCCAAGAGGATACTGAGGTATTTGAAAGGGACAACCGAGTTAGGCATTTTGTACAAGAAAGGAGAAGGAAATTCAGAACTCTTGGCATTTACGAATAGTGGATATGTTGGTGATCTTGATGATCGAAAGAGTACTTCTGGCTTTGTGTTTATGATAGGGTCTAGAGCTGTATCATGGTCCTAAAAAACAACCAATTGTGACTTTATCGACAACTGAAGCCGAATACATTGCAGCAGCTCTTTGTGCTTGTCAGTGCATATGGCTTAAAAGAGTTCTGAAGATGATTGGAGTTGAGGACAAAAGAGGTACTATAATTCAATGTGATAATAGTTCTGCTATTTAGTTGTCCAAGAATCTAGTTCTTCATCGAAAAAGTAATCATATCAATGTGAGGTTGCATTTCGTGAGTGATAGATTTGGTGAATGATGGTGTTGTGGAGTTAAAGTATTGTAATTCTCAAGAACAAGTTGCAGATTTGATGACAAAGCCACTTAAGCTGGAATAGTTTGAGAAACTTCGCGGCATGCTTGGGACGTTTAATGCATCAAAGTAAGCTAAATGCATATGTTTTAGCTTAAGGGAGGGAATGCTAGTTATGATTTGTTGCTTTGTTTTAGTTTACCTTTTCAAATTAGTTTATTATAATAAGATCTACTCTTCTGGATCACTACGTTGTAGGCTTTTAAAATATATAGTTTGATTATTTCTTTTAATTGTAAAAGGCTATAAATAACCGTTAGTTTGTTGAATTCAATAAGATATTTATGGACTTGGATTAATCTTATATTGGAAAATGAAACTCAATACAGGTATTAATACAATGTTGCAATATAAACTTAGGAAGCGAAAACTTTGGGAGAACATATAGAGTAGATAATTAGATTATATCAGATTTGAAGACCCTTAGCTACTTATGACATACCAAATACTTTTTTAGTCGTATAAAAATAAAAATTGTGCTTGTTATCAATTTGTATTTTGATTTCACATGCAATCATACTGATGACACGATGTTGACATATATTTTTTTCATTTAGTAGCCACTGCATCATTAAATTAATGGATGCCCTGGCCAGTGCAAAACTACAAGCTATGCTGATGCTCGCACCACATCAGATATTATGCAAATTGGTATTCTAAATTAATTGAATTATAAAACGGCCTGCCAAACCTATATTTCATTTCCATTTCATAAAACATAAGAATCCACCGGAATATTTGACATTCTTAAGGAAAAAAGGACCAACCCCGGTTTTTTAGTCAAAGATCCAAACAATTTCATATTTAGTAATATTTACAACTCAATATCCAATAAATATTGAAATTCCACTATTGAGTACATAGACCAAAATAATGATAAAACTATAAAACGCAACACAACTTGCAATAAATATTTAGATCAAATGTAAATAGTTTACAAACGTAGAAATCATCATAACAATTGATCAAAAAGGTTTGCTAAAATTACAAAATTGTACTTAAACTATTTTTGAATCACGTCCGAAACCCTAGTGGTTATACGTAAACCCAAATGACAATTAACTGTATATTTTGATCTCATGAAGCAAAACCGACTTTTTTTTTTATTTACTTTTTGTAGAAGATTTGACAATAAGATTTTTTTTTGCACCCAGAGATTCATATATGGGCTTGCTTTGTTTTTTTAAGATTTGACAATAAGATTTTTTTTGCACCCAGAGATTCATATATGGGCTTGCTTTGTTTTTTTTATTTTTATTTTATATATATATATATATATATATATATATATATGTATGTATGTATGTATATGTACGTACGCTTACGTTCCCTATTGGGCCAAAACGAGAAAAGAAAAATAATGTTTCAATTTTATACGTGAAGCCAATTTACAGAAGCCAGACATGAGAGTTTTAGAACACATATTTTGATAAAACTTAAACCTTGCCAGTTTTCAATCTTTTCCCAAATTGAAAACTGAAAACAAGTTGAAAATGATAAAAAAAACTTGAATGTTTAAAATTGCAATCAATCCGGAACTTAGTCTAATAATTAATTTTCAAAATTTAACAACTTTGCATTTTAAGAGAAAATTTAATTTTCTAATTATCAAATTGTAAAAACTAAAACTTAACACACTTTGAAATTGAATATTTGAGAAGTTCCATGGAAAAACTTGTTAAGAAGCAGAAACGCAGCCCAAGGATCCAAATTATAGTATTAGGCTTGGACTCATATATAGGACATATACATAAGTGACAAGTGAAGTGTAGAAAACATGCAGCCTAGTGCATTATTTATTCATAATTTAATCATATTAACCGTAGACTCACGCCTACGTACCATAGCACACATCATTGACAAACGATCACACACATACATGACGACACGGAATAAATTCATGATGAATTAACAAGGCTTGGTGCACAAGCATCTGCGGCGAACGCCATGGCAGTATCCACCACCAAAGCCCTCTTTGGTGCATGTATTTGCGCAGCTCTTGTCACGCAGGCATAAAAGATGGAAATACCGGCTAGGATACACGCATACCTTCGCTTCAGCCACTGGCATTATGTTGGCTGTTCAATAAATTCAATCATGCGAATTATCAAATGTTAAGACGTTGAAAGTAAGGGATACTACTGATTTGGATAATAGAGAGGAGACTTACTTGAAGCGAAGAGGAAGAGAAGGACGAGGAGGAGAGAGCAGACAGAGGCGTTCGTGAACTTCATGGTTACTTGGGCAGATGCGGCTGAAGATGAAAGATGTTTGAGGAAGATGAGGTGTACTTATAAGACGAAAGTTGGAAATTTGGTAGGTGAAACCGCATAAGAGTGGAGACGGGTGTGGCAAGTGATAGCACATTTGGTTGGTTCTTAATGCCACGATGGTTTTGTGCCTTATCAGATTAGCACAAACTGGGCCAAAACAGGCTGTCTCTTCTGGGTATGCTTCTGGAACTGACTGGTCGACGTCCTACATTTTGGACACAACAATAAAAATCAACGAGGCTGCTTTGGATTTGGACCCCTTTTTTTACTTTGAGTGCTCTTGCCGACATAAAATCTGTCAAGCATTATCTTAAATCCATTATATTTTTTTGGAAACGTGTATAATTAACTAATTTCCACGTAAAAAAACAACCTACAATGTTCCATTCACTGCTTTAAGCAAATATTTGCTCAATTACAGAGACTTTTACAGAGCTAGCAATCCAACGAGTGGCTACTAAATATATTTTGAGAGAATAAGAGAAAAATACAAACTTTGAAAAAAAGATAAACTGCAGAACATGATATTTTATTTTTAGACTGAAGGACAAATGCTAGTCATATTTAACATTATATTCAACTTTTACACCATACAAAATGCTAGTTATAACTATATTATATTCAGTTTTACAATATACAAAATGCATGTGCATCAAAGCCTAGAGTACAACAAAAAGAAAAGGAAGTGGAAATCGTTGAACGATATGTTTGGCAGTCCTCGTAGGGGATCAACTTCAGTTGGATTTGAGGCTGTAATAGAGGACATTGAAGTTGAAACTACTGAAGATGATGCAGGAGCAAATGATGTAAAAAGAAGTAAGTTAAGTTTACTCTGTAACAATACGTATCGCTCGCTAAATATTGAGTACGAATTTCAAATATTAATATTACAGGTAACAAAATGAAAGCTGAAATTTCTTGGCAAAAGGTTGCAAACTTGTACAGTACTCTAGAGCCGATGAAGAGGACTTGAGCTTCTTTAAGAGGAGGATATCGAGTAATGAACCCTACATGTCAAAATTACTTGGCACTACTAACTAGACTTGAGAACTGACATCAAAGCGGTGTTGCCCCTTATGATGATTTAGGTTTGATTTTAATTTTGTTATATAGTTTTCAAATTGTACGTTTTATTCATACACTTTTGTTTTTTTTAAATAGATAGAAGAAGCACGCAAGACTTACCATGAGCAATACAACCATCAATTTAAGTTTCAAGAGTGCTTTGTTCTTCTCTCCTCTCTACCAAAATGGTAGAACCTAAATAATTTCATGTTTGCGCAATAGAACAAGGCCGGAAGAATGAACTAATCCGATTTCAATCTAGGGGGCGATCCTGGTTCTCAACAAGGATCGTATTGTTTGGAAACATTGACAGTCGTCCCCTTGGTAGAAACAAAACAATTCAACTGGAGCAGCGAAATATAGATTTTTCGAGATTCTTAGAAACTTATGGAAAACTTATTGGTGAAACAAGAGAGAGCAGAGAATGGTTTACATCACAAAGGATGTAATTAGATTCATAATTTCATTCATTTAAAGGAAGAGATAAAAGCCAAAAGCACCTTGGAGGTAGAAGAGATATGTATAGGTCCCACTTCATGGGTCCTAGAAGGGTATTTGCCATTATCGTAAGAAGAAGGGACATTTCATACGGAATTCACCCGCTCTTAGAAAGAAGAGGAAAGAAGGAGAAAGCTTTAGCTTCGACAGCAGCCAGATTGAATGCAGATAGTAGCGATAGTGATACATCATTATTTTCAACCAGTATTTCACCTTTAGAGAATACAAATTAGGTGATTGATTCCGAAGCTTCCTGTCATATGATGCCAGATAGGAGCTGTTTTGTCGGTTATAGGAAGATTGATGGCGGAACAGTTCATATGGGGAATGACAAACCTTGCCATGTTGTGAATGTTGGAAGTGTAAGGTTTATGATGCATGATGGTGTTATTAGGACTATCACGAATGTTAGACATGTTAGGATGTTGCACAGAAGTTTGTTGTCAGTTGAAACGTTGAGTAGACTTGTAATGAGGATAATAGTAGATGGAGAGAAATTGAGAGTGACAAAGAGTTCCTTGGTAGTGATGAAGAGGGTGCGATTTGATGATATTTATGTGCTTCATGGATAGACAATCTTAGAAGATTCAGTAATCTTTACTGATTCTTGTGTTTTAAATTCCACTCAGTTATGGCATCTTCGTTTATGTCATGTTGTCTAGGAGATTCTTGAAGTATTAAAAAAGCAGGGGTTGATTGATGATGTTTGTCGGTCGAAGCCTAGCTTTGTTGGAGATTGTTCTTTTGGGAAAAAGAATCATGTCACTTTTGATGTTGAAAGACCTAAAGCTACAAAGATTCTAGAGTTTGTTCATTCTTATATGTGGGGACCCACCCCAATTGTATCTTTAGGTGGAGCCAGTTACTTCGTCTTATTTATGGATGATTTCTCACGTAAGGTCTGGGCCTATTTCTTAAAGGCCAAAGACAACATATTTGCCCAATTTTATAAGTGGAAGACCTTTGTAGAGAAGCAGTCGGTGAAGCGTTTGAAAGTTCTCAAAGTTGGAAATAGTAGTGAATTTATGTCACAAGAATTCACTAACTATTGTGGGTCTGAGCATGTAGTTAGAGGTTTTTCTATTGAGTCACATTGTTATGGAGTGGCGGAAAGCATGTATCGAATATTATGGGAGAGATCTATTAGCTTGAGAATGACTGTTGGTCAAGAAGAGGGATTTATAGCAGAAGAGGGATCTATGGCAGTATTTCTCATCAACCACACACTTTCAGTTTACGAAGATTCCTGAGAAGATATGGAAAGATAAGCCTGTGAATATTTCATTCGTTAAAGTGTTTGGTTGTTCAGTTTATTTAGATGATGAGAGAAATGATAAGTTGAAGCCTAGGGAAAGCAATCACATTTTGTTAGGCTATAAAGAAGGTGTGAAGATGTATAGGCTGTGATGTAAAACAATTAGGAGAATTGTGACTAGTGGGCATATGATATTTAATGAGAAGTCTTTGTTGAAGATTGAGCCTCTATCAAGTGATGATGTTAGGAGGACGCAAAATTTCCACACATTAGGAGTCATTTGATTATTTCCATATTTAGAGGATATTGGTATTTCCAATGATACTATGGTTAATGAGAAGATTGCAGAAGTTCAGACTCTAGGTGGAGCTCAGTTGCAGACAAGGCGTTTTGATTCAGTTAGTCTGATTTGTAAGCATATTTGTGATGATGATTCTTCATCTTATGCTTTAAATGATGTGGAGCTCGTTGTTGAATCTGTTAGTGTTGGTGTTGACTTAGGAAAGTCTAGCAAAATTCTTATGAAGTAGATAATATTGAGTATGTCCTCACTCAATATGGATAGGATGGAGAAGTCGAAGCGCGTTGTTAAAACTCCATTGGTCTCTCGAAGTTCAGTATCTACATGTTTGTCTCCTACATCAGATATGTTAAAGAATTTTGGTATTTGCTCGTATGCATTTTGTTTGTTGATGTGCATACTATCTTTCTTATGTTTGAAAAAGATTTGGAGGCTACGTTTGGGCAACAATGCCTAAACTAGTTCATATTGAACTTTGCGCCATGTAACCCCAAGGTAGTGCAGTGGTTAGGACATGTGACGCTCACTTTAAAGATCGATGATTCAATCCCCACCAACTACACATCCTTGTGATTTACCTGAAGTATGTGTTGTGGGTTCGGTGCATACTTCCTTAGAGTTTATAGCAAAGCTTGGTTCTCTAGGTCTTAAAAAAAACTTTGCGCCATGTGACACAGACCCAACAATTTTTTAACATGTGATGACGAGGAGAGATTGTTATATTTAAATCAAGATGGAGTGTTAAATTTAGGCGATTTAAATATTTGTCAAAAAAAAAGAATCTAGCTAATTTATCTTATCAATCAATTAGATTATAATCAATTAGATTATATGTGAAAAGAAAATGAGAAAAGTTATATTTGATTGTTTTTAAAGAAAGGAAACTAATTAATTAGCTAATCAATTAATTAGTCAAAAGATTTGTTATACGAAGATAGAAAAGTTTGTAGGTGGAGATTTAATCAACAAAGAAAATTTACGAAAACCAAGATTTTCATCATTTGTTTGCATTGAAATCAAATCAAGAAATTTGCAAAGGTTGTCACGTAATCAGGAAATTAATTTTCTTAATCTCCAAGTAATTCCTTCAAGCTAGATCATTCTTTGGGTTGTTTCTGCGTATACTTTCCCACAACTGTTTGATATTAGTGTAAATTAATTAAATTTTGCACAACGTCCTATTAAAATGAATGGATGCCTTGGCCATGACCCATCAAATATTATGCAAATTGAAATCCTAAATTAATCGAATTATAAAATGGAATGCCAAACCTTAACATCAATTTTTTTACCAAAATCAACTACTATTGAAAATAAAAATGGACAACAGATGAGGCTTTCATTAATATAAAAGATCCACAACTTCAATTTCAACCACCATATTCCTATATTTCATTCCATTTCATAAAACGCAAGAATCCACCAGAATTTTTGAGATTCACAAGGAGAAAAGGATGAATCCCAATTATTTAATCACCGATCCAAACAATTTCATATTCGGTAATATTTACTACTTAATATCCGATAAATATTGAAATTCCACTATTGAGTCCGTAGACCAAAATATTGAAAAAACCATAATCCGCACCTTGCAAAAAATATTTAAATCAAATGTAAATAGTTAACAAACATTAGAAATCGCCGTAACAATTGATCAACAAATAGAGGTTTGCTAAAGTTACAAAAGCGTACATACCGATTTTTAAATCACGTCCAAACCCAAGTGACAATTAGTTGGATATTTCGATCTAACGTACAAAAAACAATTTCTTTTTTTTATTTGTTTATTTTCGTAGAAGAGTTAACAATGAAGAAGCTGCAGTAGGGATATGATTTTTTTTGCAGTGAGAGATTGATTGATGTATGAGCTTGCTTTGTTTTTTTATTTTTATTTTATATACTTCCTATCTGGGCCAAAAAGAGGAAAAAATATGATTACAATTTTATATGTAAAGCCCATATATAGAAGTAAGAGCTTTAAAAAACGTATTTTGAAAAAACTTAAAACCATACAAGGTTTCAATGTTTTCCAAAATCGAAAACTGAAAACAAGATGAAAATAATAAACAAACATGTCCTAAAACTTAAGTTGCAAAGAATTAAAAGAAATTTGAATACTAGCAAAGGTTAACATATTATATATTTTTAAGAAATTATTAATTATGAAATTTCTAATGTGCAAAATTGCAAACTTAAGATGTAATGTTTTTTAAATATAATTTTAAAATATTTGTAACTTAGTCTAATAATTAAATTTTGAAACTTCACACCTTTGGATTTTAAGAGAAAATTTAATTTTTAAATTATCAAATTCTAAAAACTAAAATAAAACATAAAACACCTGAAATTTCAAATTTAAAATTAACAGAAGTTTGGATTTCTACAAGTTTGAACTTTATAGATAGATTTTATGGAAAAAAAAATTGGAAGTTATTTTAAGGTTTGAATTTATTATGAATTGTAAATGTTAATGAGAACATAAACACAATAAATTATTGTTTAATTTTTAATGATCAACAGCAAGAACAAAATATTTAATTTTGAACAGGCAGTTTAAATCAGAGTAGTTAAAAAAAAAACAATGAACAATGAAAGTTTTGATTAATATTTGGGAAGTTGCATTTAAAGAACTTTTAAGAAGCAGAAAGGCGGTCTAAGGCTTGAATTCCGCCTACTGGAGGATCCAAATTATAATTGTTAGCGTGTGCTCATGGGACAAAAACACAAGTGATAAGTGAAGTGTAGAAAACATGCAGCCTAGTGCATTGTTTATTATTCATAATCTAATAATTAACAGTACACTCGCCTTAGGTACCATACCACACATCATTGATAAACGGTCATACACATACATAACCACATGGAACAAATACAAGATAAAGAAGTAAAGGAAACACATGATGCCTTAACAATTTAACAAGGCTTGGTGCACATGCATCTGTGGCGAACGCCATGGCAGTATCCACCACCAAAGCCCTCTTTAGTGCATGTATTCGCACAGCTCTTGTCCCGCAGGCACACAAAATGGAACGACCCGCTAGGATATGCGCATACCTTAGCTTCAGCCACTGGCATTATGTTGGCTGTTTAACAAATTCAATCATGTGAATTATCAAATGTTAAGACGTTGAAAGTAAGGGATACTGATTTGGATAATAGAGAAGACTTACTTGAAGCGAAGAGAAAGAGAAGGACGAGGAGGAGAGAGCAGACAGACGCGTTCATGAACTTCATGGTTTATTAGCGATGCAGCTGAAGATGCAAGATGTTCGAGGAATACGAGGCGTACTTATAAGATGGAACTAGGAAATTTGGTAGGTGAAAGCGCAGAAGAGTGGAGACAGGTGTGACAAGGGATAGCACACGTGTTGGTCCCTGAGATGTACGTTTATGCCACGATGGTTTTGTGCCTTATCAGATTCGTACAAACACACTGTTTGTTTTCTACGTCCTTTTGGAACTCACTGGTCGACGTCCTACAGTTTTGACATAGCTGTAAATATCAACGAGGCTGCTTTGGACCCCTTTTTACTTGAGTGCTTTTGCCGACATAAAATCTGTCAAGCATTTTCTTCGATCCATTATATTTTCTTGGAACATTCCTGTAAAAAATATAATCTCATAAAGTTCCATTTACTGCTTTAAGCAAATATTTGCTCAGTGCGGAGATTTTTACAGAGCTAGCTAGCCAACATGTGCCTACCGACAACATTTTTAGGAATATATTTCTAGTTTTAATTAGTTTAGGAACACAAAGCACGTGCTGAAAGAAAAAGAAATAGTTTTGTCGCCGTTCAACCCATGGCATGCACCAGCTTTCACTTTTATTTTTACAATCGGAAAATTATAACCAAAGAATTTAAAATTATGCATAATCATTTGGAATTTTGGCAGATTTAACGTAACGTTAGGGTTGTCTCACATGTACTAAGAGGAACAACAATTTGAAATTTGGGTAGTCTCGGATCGCCAAGTAACTTAAAAGAAGTTATGTATAAATATGAAGTTAGTAGATACATAACATTAAAAAAGTCGGTTAAAAACACAACAATCAAAATTTGAAAAAGCACAAGTGAAACCAAGTCAAAAAATACTTATTCAAGACACATGTAAAGAGTATATCTCATGAAGAAACATTGTTTTTTTTATATATTATTATTTTTGTTTATTTTCGTAGAAGGTTTGACTATGAAGATACTGCAATACAGATAAGATTTTTTTGTAGTCGGAGATTGACATATGGGATTGCTTTGTTTTTTTTTTTTGTGTTTTCTACGTGGGCCAAAACGAGAAAAGAAAATCTATGATTTTAATTTTACACGTAAAACCCATTTACAGAAAACGAGAGTTTTAAAAAACACATTTTGATAAAACTTATATCTTACAAGTTTCCAATGTTCTCAGAAATTGAAGACCGAAAACAAGTTGAAAATGATAAACAAACTTGCCCTAAATGTTTTAAATTGCAATCATCTAAATTAAGAGAAATTTGAATCCCAAAAAAGATATAAAAAGGTTAAACAATATATCTTTTAAATTCAATTTTAAAACTTGGGGAACTTAGTCTAATGATTAATTTTCAAAGCTTCACAACCTTGGATTTTAATAGAAAAATTAATTTTATAATTATCAAATTCTAAAAATTAAGCGAATGTTATACATGTTTTCAATATTTCTACGTTGAAAAATGAAGGAATTGGAATGTCTTGTTCAACTTCAATCCAACGAAAATAAGGAATGGAAGAAGGTAGAATTTTTATTTTCAAAAGGTCGAATGTTATACGTCTAGTATACCTCACAAGTTTATCTATCAGATTTCCACTACTTTGGAAGTCTGTATTAGCTAACTTAAGCAATAGTTATGTCATAATAAAATTACAACAACAAACTAACAACAATAGCGATAGATCAAACGTAATACTATTTACAGAAATAGTACAACGTAGAAAACGAAAATGATAAATATATATAAATCAATTATAAATCTAACCGAATGAAGAAGGAAATTCCGTCTGAGGCTTGTCGTAACAATTTTCTTAAGACTTTATTTAAAGTCTCCCAAGATATAACAGACGTAATCTACACGAGATTGTAATGAGTATGTCAACTCTGTGATATATTGTATAGAGCAGTAGAGAAAGAAGAAATTATAATTGGAATGGAATGAGAATGTGATCAGGATTCTCTTCTATTTATAATTTCGTCTGCATCCCTTCAAACAGTCGCGTCCGCTTGACGGGTCGCACCTGCTGTCTTTTGAACGCTGTTGCTCGTTAACGGGTCGCACCTGCCTACTCCTAGTATCTGTTCGGCCGTGCATCCTCAGTCGGGCCGCACCCGCTCGCGTCTAACGGTTCGTGCCCGCTTCAGAAGTCGCTTATGAACAGTCGGGGGACGAACGGCGGCGGCGGCGCGCGTGGTGGTGATGCATGATCTCCCTCCTCACAACGAAGCAAACATTTGGGTGCCCCTAGGCCCCAACCCCTTCATTAGGAAACTATTAATAGACTTGGCTTTGTTTGTATATTTGGCGATGTGGGACAAGTGTATTTCATTTACACTTTGTACTTATGAATTCCAACATCGAAAATATGAAAAAGTCTTTAAAATTTTTATATTTTACAATCATTTTTCAAATCGATTGCCGTTTTCTTTCCATTTTCAGTCCGCCTTGTATTTTAAAGTAAACGTTGAGAACGAAACATGCAAAACTCAATTCTAAAAATAGGCTAAAAACTTTAACACATTTTGAAATTTAGCTTGTACTCAATGGATATATACATAACTGATGACTCTGAAGTGGAAAAAAAGATGCAGCCTGGTACATTGATTTATTCATAATGTAATCATTAACCGTACGCTCACAGCTAGGAACCATACCGTACATCATCGACAAAAGATCATACAAACACATACGTAACCACATGGAACAAATACAAGATGAAGATATAAAGGAAACATAATGCATTAACAATTAACAAGGCTTGGTGCACAAGCATTTGTGGTGCACATGCATCTGTGGCGAACGCCATAGCAGTATCCACCACCAAAGCCCTCTTTAGTGCACATGCATCTGTGGTGAACGCCATGGTAGTATCCACCACCAAAGCCCTCTTTAGTGCACATGCATCTATGGCGAATGCCATGGCAGTATCCACCACACCAAAGCCCTCTTTAGTGCACATGCATCTGTGGCATCTGTGGCGAACGCCATGGCATTATCCACCACACCAAAGCCCTCTTTAGTGCACATGCATCTGTTGCGAACGCCATGGCAGTATCCACCACCAAAGCCCTCTTTAGTGCACATGCATCTGTGGCGAACGCATGGCAGTATCCACCACACCAAAGCCCTCTTTAGTGCACATGCATCTGTGGCGAACGCTATGGCAATATCCACCACACCAAAGCCCTCTTTAGTGCACATGCATCTGTTGCGAACGCCATGGCAGTATCCACCACCAAAGCCCTCTTTAGTGCACATGCATCTGTGGCGAACGCCATGGCAGTATCCACCACACCAAAGCCCTCTTTAGTGCACATGCATCTGTGGCGAACGCCATGGCAGTATCCACCACACCAAAGCCCTCTTTAGTGCACATGCATCTGTTGCGAATGCCATGGCAGTATCCACCACCAAAGCCCTCTTTAGTGCACATGCATCTGTTGCGAACGCCATAGCAGTATCCACCACCAAAGCCCTCTTTAGTGCACATGCATCTGTAGCGAACGCCATGGCAGTATCCACCACCAAAGCCCTCTTTAGTGCATGTATTCGCACAGCTCTTGTCCCGCAGGCACACAAAATGGAAATACTAACTAGGATATGCGCATACCTTAGCTTCAGCCACTAACATTATCTTCGCTGTTTAATAAAATCAATCATGTGAATTATCAAATGTTAAGACGTTGAAAGTAATGGATATTGATTTGGATAATAGAAAAGACGTATTTGAAGCGAAGAGAAAGAGGACGAGGTTCATGGACTTCATGGTTAATTAGCGATCCAGCTGAAGATGCAAGATGTTCGAGGATTATGAGGCGTACTTATAAGATGAAAATTCAAAATTTGGTAAGGGAAATCGCGGAAGAGTGGAGACAGGTGTGGCATGTGATAAAACCCGCATTGGTTCCTGAGATGTACGTTTATGGTCCGATGGTTTTGTGCCTTGTCAGATTCGTACAAACTGGGCCAAAACAAGCTGTTCGTTTTCTACATCCTTTTGGAACCAACTGGTCGACATCCTGCAGTTTTGACACAACAATAAATATCAACGAGACTGCGGAGGCCTGTTTTTTACTTTGAGTGCTCTTGCCCAGCCCTACTTAAAAACGAACCGTTTATATATATATATATATATATATATATATACTAGCGTGAAGCGCGAACCCGTGCTTCGCACACGGGTATGACAAAAACATATTTGTTGCAGTTAGAAAATTAAATTATTTTGAAAAATAATCAGAATATACTATTTCCAGGAAGGAATTAGAAACATTATTACAATATCAAATATAAGTATTAAAATTAGTAGACAATCCTTACAGAGTCAATGTAGTAATAGGACTTAGTACTCTCAAACATATACGTAGGTGAAAGAGTTAAAAGGAAAAGGTGGACTCGTCAATAGTAAGTAAAAAAGCAGCAGATGCACTTTGGTGAAATACAAAAGCAGTAAACAGCACGACTCCTATAAAATAGGACTAATTAAGACGTATCATAAAATAATGTTTCCATTACACAGTACATAGTTCATTAAATTGAATCCTATTTTAATGCAACATAGAAAACGTGATATATATATTTGGTTGTGTTAACCTTATTTTTTAACTACTTTTATAACATAGACAGAACAATCAGTATATGATATCGTCAATATACATGATAACTATTGACAAAGAATTGGGTTTATTGAATTAAAATATTAATAAATATATCTATCATAGATGTTATAGCAAATATATAGTCTGGATCCATAGATGTCTGCTTTATTACAGTAGCATGATAATAAAAGAATAAAGTGATAAATATATATCTTCATAATTATTCTCTCAAGTTTATAGATGAAGCACTCAAATATATTTAGTGTGTAGGCCGGGGATTCAGTGTGTATATTAATAGCTCTTCATATATCTAGTTTATATATATGATAATTTCAATATATCCTCATATTATGAAGATGTATTTGGTAAACTACATCTTAGATAATTATTCGCACATGTTGTTGCATTATAATATAGTTTTTAAACATTCATGATGTGTATATATATATATATAGTATTGGATAACCTCACATAAAATAATAATCACTCACCCATATCTACAAATATGAAAAACATAATGAAATGTTGACCAAAATGGAGAGCAGTAAATGCTAGAAATTAAAGGTTCATTCATTTAAAATAACATACAACTTATAATAGCATTATTTGGTTTTCAGGAATGCAAATATAAACTAATCACGGAATGATGATATGTACTTCTCGGTGACAATGGAAGTTAAGGCTGTTAAGCTAAAAGGGCTACACGTTAAACATAAAATAAAATGTACTCCACTTGTAGACTTTAACTTATCTTGACTTTCCTTATTTTTATTTCCACTCTCCATAGGTTATTATTAGCTTCTTTTTCTATTGAACTGTGAAGTCTCTTAGCATCAAGCTCTACATGCTCTTAATCTTTTGCTTCTCCTTCACTTCCCATTTCTTCTTCTTCTTGCTCCTCAACTTCCCATTCCATGTTAGCATCTCTTTGTCCCTCAACAAAAATACTGCGTTGTCAAACTTTATTGGTGAATTAGTTTCCATATCCTTCTTTATCTAAAAAAATGTAAGAACAAAAGATGAGCCGCTTGAACACAATTTTGCAGTAAAAAAACACTTAAAAATCTCTTAAGATTCAAATGTGTCTTAATCTTAAGCATCAGCTCTAAAGATTTGATTGCATTAGTCATTGGATTGTCACATTACAAAGGTATCATAAAACAAAATTTCCCTTAAGCATTAATAATATTTTGTAAAGAGAACGTTTTCTTTTATTTGGTATCCTTTTTAGTAATATTTAAAACATTCTCATAACTAATAAATGAGTGCACTACACTTCTTAAAAAAACGACTTATGATGTTGCTATTGCTTAACTATGACCTGTAAAACTACTTGTCTACATAAGAGATTACTTTTGGACTTACCGCAAGATCATAGGCAGTGCACAATATTATATAAGAAGAGTTCAAATAAAATATTTAAATAAATAAATAAAAGAAATTGAAGAAGACGGTTAAAAATGAAGAAAAGTTAATGCGAAAAATCTATTTTCTTACACTTTGGAAATGATGACCAAACCGATGACTCTACGTCATGGCTATTTCAACCACTAAAATTTTGTTGCTCTTTTCAATAATTCGGTATTAATAGAAACACTAACTGATATTTCTTGTCTTTTTCATTAAAAGAAGAGAAGTCATAAAAACAAAAACCAAGCATGCAATACTTAGCGTAAATTCATGTATGTAATTAGAAGATATAACGTATGAAGTGAAGCCAACATAATTATGTACTAATTTACCTGAAGCAACATAGTTGATTTCCTTCACGCACCTACAACTATTTATTTATCAATTCTAAAGTAGTATTTCTTGCTGGAAATTGATGAAGGATCGATAAAAAGTAATTAATATGATGTTTTGTGTTGTGAACATGCTGTCTTGAAAGTGAAATTTTCTATACCCATGGTTTACATCATGTAGATATAGATTAAAGTGGGTTATAACTTTCCAAAACTTTCAACACCATTTTTTTACTTTCGTATTTATGATTTGATCCTCCAGCCTTTAACCTAGATGAAAGTTGTTCCATGTGTAACTAATAATTTGGTACTCTAAACTAAACACAAATGATTGTCAAGGATTGAAAATAATATTGTTCATTTATAACACTATGGGTTCGGAAATTAAGTTAAAATTATTAACATAATATTTTCTGTGAGCAGAACTGCTATATCCTTCTCCTTGTGAATACTTACATGTCACATATGCATCCTGAGTTTTTTCAAATTAATTACACAAATATGAAGTGTATAAATTTATGATGAATGCATGTAATATTACAGATACAAATATGTAGAGAATAAATACAACCAAACTTATGGTAAATAAACTACTCATTTAATGGAAATTATATCTCAGAAAATAAAAATTCCTAATACCATTCTTGGATGTTAATGAAAAATATTGCTAACTTTTACTGTTCTTATTTGATGGTAGAAGTATAATTAAGCTTAATATTGATGGTAGAAGTATAATTAATGATTTTGAGCCTATATTATAGTAGATTCATTAAAAATTATATTGGTTTAATGTATTCACATGCTATGTGATATATTTGTGATATTAAGAATATCTGATAGCATTTCTATGTCAAACTGTTAATAAAAAAAGTTAAATCGTCCCAACATTACATGTATTTGAAGGTAAGGCATTTCGAAAAAATGCTTGAATAGAAATACAACATTACGAAATTAAACCCTTTACGAACAGCTTCATTGAAGGTAAGCAACGATTGATTAAATAAGATATTAAACCTTATGCATAAGCCAATTAAAGCCATTCAAAACATCCATTAAACCATTGTCAATCCAAATAAACTTTCTTAAAATAGGTATATATCCAAACTCACATTTTTTAGCCCAAATATGTAATTAAAGGTAATAATAAGGGAGCAACAAAATCATAATGTAAAATTGAAGATTTATACCTTTATTGTCATTTGATGTTTGGAAGCGCCAAGGGAGTTTGTTGTCATTTAAAACAAATAAACCTTTATATTAATTTTTGAACCTTTAGATTATCAATTGCTCCTTCAACCACAATATTAACTACAACTAAAAACAAAATTACTTCAAATCGTGAATATATGTAAAGAAAATAGAGCATCAATGGTAATTCTTTTAATGAATTAGCATTAAGGTATCATATATATTTGGTGACCAAGACACTTTTCACTATATTTAAGAGGAAGGTTACAATACTTTTATTATATAATTGGATCAAAGTTATATGGTTTATTTTTACAACATCTAATTATCTATTTCAAAATCATCGTATTGATAATAATGTACCTCTACAGTATCCCCACATAAGTGACATTGCAAAGAATGTATGCTCAAACACACCCATCACTGTAGATACCTTGCAACCGTAGAACCTGCCTACAACACAGTTATATATTTTGGTATAAATCAAGTTATATGAAGAACTAAAATCATAGTCTACATATATGCACACAGAAAAATAATTTTGTACCTACCAAAAAAGATGGCATGTATAGTTATGGTCTTCCACTTAGTACTTCTGATCAAAAAATGTACACTGTAAGTAATTACTAGAAATTGGAAAAAATATAGTGAAATGAACTGTCAAACACTTAGATCAATTTGCTCTAACATACTAATGGAGAGAAATATTGTTAAATAAATCTGTTCAGACATAATATAGTGATATGACATGAACTGCATGTTTAGACATGAATACACATTAGCTCAAAATCATAACTAAGGTAACCTATAAGATACATAGATGATATGAGAACATCACATAACAAAGTTAAATTAGGCAAAATTCACTATGTAGACTATCTTGGCACACACTAAGATATATAGATAATAAGATTTTAACTTTTTTGAATAATTACAGTTTCTATTATTATTTCTAAATGTTTGTTTCTTTACACCAATTTTTTAACTTGTGAGGAATCTCCACTCAAATTCTTGTATATTAGTCTTGCTCACTGAATGTCAGCTTTTGTTTCATTTTCCTTGGTTAATTCATTCTGATAGTTTTTCTCACCTAGGAGTAGACATGTAAAATATAAAAATAATTAGGTTGTACCCATCTAACCAATGATTGTTAAAGGTATCTATGGAAAAAATCAGCCACTTCTCCTTAAAGTCTCAAATTACAAACAAAATTTAAAATTTCAATCCAAAAGTTAGAAGAAACATAGAAATTGATTGATCGGGGATAAAAGAAATAGGGTATTGAAGTATAGAAGAAGAATTAGACCAACCTCTATGCAAAGTTCTTCGCGTTGATTACTACTTCTGATCCGACTACGTTGTCACCATTTTCGTCTATTTTGATGAATAAATCAATGACTTCTCCTTAAAGCCTCAAATCATAAACAAAGGTCAAAATTTCAATCTGAAAGTTAGAAGAAACATAGAAATTGATTAATCATGGATAAACGAATTACGATTTTGAAGTATAGAAGAAGAATTAGACTAACCTCTATGCAAAGTTCTTCGTGTTGATTACCTCTTCCGATCCGACTATGTTGTCATCATTTTCGTCTATTTTGATGAATAGTTAGTGGAAAGAGTGGATGCAATAAATTAGGGAAAAAACTTTTGATCGTGATGGTGTAGATTTTTCTGTAGGGGAAAACCTAGCAAGGTGATGCGAATGAAGGGTTAGAAGACTTTGAGGACGCCCTCATCAACAACAGTAGAAATTTTTTTGATCGTGAAATATTTTTTTTCACCATCAAAAGAAGATCTTATGTATTTTTATCTAGAAGATGGTTGATTGTATAAAGGAAGAAGAATTGAAAGGATGTGAGAAGAGATTTTACGAAAAAAAAGGGAGTCGTGACTGTTCAGTTCACAAAATACTCAGGAGGAATATGCGCTCTTAAAATCCAACTCAGTAATAATAGTATAGTATAGATATATATATAATTCAAACAGTGCAGCATCCCATTAGCCTCTCGATGTTCACCACAAACTCTGATTTAAATAGCAATACATTCTCTTTTCCTACTACCGTTATCATTTAATTCGGAGCTTGTAATGGCAATCAGAAGACTAATGAGATGTTGCACTATTTAGAGTGTCATGGGATGCTTATATATGTGTGTATTATGTGCGCTGATATAAAATCTGTCAAATATTATTTTCGACCTATTATATTTTCTTGGGACATTTATGATTAATTAATTTCCATGTTAGAAAAATAAATACTTAACTTATAAGGTTCCATTTACTGCTTTAAGCAAATACGAATGCGAACCCATGCCACGCACACGGCGTTGAATATAAAGCTTTGAAAATACAATAGTACGTTATTGGTAAAACCATATTTGTAAATCTTCAAATCAGAGTAATTTGAAAATAAATTGTATGCAACTGTTAAATGTCGAATAATAAAAATATCATGCACAATATAGGTTTCGATTCAATAGGCGCATTAGAAAACTAATTCAATGTATTATCTACCTTATTATTAAATAGAAACAATTAGAACAACATAGTCTATTCATCACAGGGATATATAGTAAGGTGATACATATGTAGCACTTGTACTCTTGGGCTATCATGTGTTGACAGATCAATTGGTTCAAGTGATTCAGTACAAATGTTGGAGCTGTCTTAAAAAAATAACTATTACATAGAATGGTTCATGATTGCTCATGCGCAAACAATTTTAATGTACAGTCCAACGTGCTTCCAAAATAAGAAGGATATATGGTAGTGTCTTTCGTTAGCACCTAAATAATAAATTATACTATTGATCATCAAACTCATTTGAAAGCATGGTAGCTAGCTGGACAATAGAAAATAGATGATCTAATATTTCCAATCAAAGACATACTAACTTGTGACAAATATATCAAGGTCAAAAATAAATTACATCGAATAAAAAATATTTTGTTTGAAAGAAGAGTGAAAGGGTGTTATCTATATCTTATCAAATGCATGAATATCAAATTGTGCTGAACAAAGAAGTCAAGCGAAGCTAAATTAAGTCCATAAAAGCAAATGTTTATAGCATTACAACAGATAAGCAGAAGGACTCTTTGATTCGATACACATAAAAAATAAAGAAGAAAAATTAGTGTTCGGATAAAAGTGTAGCATCATTGACCAAGCAGCATATGCTAATAGAGGTTGTAATCCTTCCACGTCCCCTTGGCTAAACCCAAATGGATTGAATGTTCATTTGTTTACCATAATGATAAGCTTGCTATTAGAGAACAATGACAATGTTACGCAATTTGGTAAAGACCGCGAGCTCTATATTAATTAGCACATGAAAAGCAGATCAATGTGAAAAAGATGATCATTATTGAGAAAGTGTAAATCAAGTAGATTTTTAAAAATCAAAATTGTGTAAAAATAAGCATAGGGATTGCATTATATTTATCTATTGTTACCATCGAATATTTGTTTCTATAAATACAGAAATATTTTTTAAATGACAGTTAACATGATCATTTAATTCAACTCATTTCTTAGTAAACTTTTATAAATTTCAATCAATATTCTTTTCCCTCACTTTTTTATATGGAAAATAAATTATATACTCAATGCATTAAATTTATTTACAAACCTTTCATACTATGGAAAATGATATGAAATGAACTTATGGCAGCTTAAACTAACTTCATTGAAACATAGGTCTATCGCTTAGTGGTTATAATGTGCGAAGTAGATTGAAAATGAAAATTAATGTATTAGTTAAAAAATTCAAAGTTAATTGGATAAGTTAGATACCAACACATAGTTTCACTTTTTTTTTGTTTGAAACATACATTAAATTGATCCTTATCACGCATTCAAGTTCACAACCCCAAATAATGAACATAATTAATGCTTGAAATCTAAATAAATCACTTGAGTTATAATTATTAGCACAACAAAACTTCATAGTTTTCAGGGAGTAACATATACTGCACAACCAAACATAAATTCACCCATGAAGTGCCATACAATAATATTTATATCTAATCCTTACTCTTATTTATCATGATAACTATAACTTAACGGTATTTTAAATCAGTTGTAGCAAATGGAAAAGAGAAAAACAAAATTGCTTCATAATAACGACAGAATGTAAGCAACTTTGATAAACTGATAAGGTAAACTAAATAAACAGCCCAATATACTACGTAAGTGGAAAAACCTATGTAAGCAACTTTGTTAACCTTGTAGCGGTCAATTACTTCTAATCAACATACATTACAGTTTGTAAACAAAGTATATATTTTAAAATAAATACAACATATATTTGATTATAAAACAAAGTAGAAAAATCATTCGCATAATTTTAGTTGTATAATCTTGTGCTTTGTTGTTCAAATATACTTATTCATCCTTTAGCAATCAAAGAAAAAAATGTATAGCTTAGCTGAAAGACAACAACGGTACGTCAAATTTTTTACTTGTTATATCTTTGCTCAATATCTTAATAAGCCATAGGACAACCTACCATAACTTCCAGTAAATATAAGAAGTAAGAAATTCAAAATAGAATACATCTTTCACATATTCTTCATAATAAAATCATCTTAGTGGGAACGAAAAATAAATTTCAAGATCATGACTGGTAAAGTACTGTTAAACAATAAAAAAAGTAGAAAAGAATGAAAATGAATATGTAGAAGGAGTTGCAGAAAATAGTAAAATAATTCCAATAAACTGGAAACTAATCAAAATTTATATTTTGAATTACAGGTGTGAAATATGATTATCAAATTTATAGCCTGGTACAATAGAAAAGTAGGAAAAGGTTATATTTATAAAGAAAACATGGATTTAATTTGAGAGTAGTTGATTAGAATACGATTACTACCAAAAAAATCGCTATTTCAATTTTGGGAAGAAATGAAGTAATAAGGAAGTAGATCATACAATTCATTTAGAGAAGTTCTAAAAAATTAATATAAGTATTTCTGAATGAAATAGTCAAATTTTTTGTCTTCTTATGTCAATGTTATTGACAGCAACTAAATTTTTTAGTATAGTGTGAAGAAAACATAGGATAATATGAATTTATGCATCTAAAATTTTTGTTTCCTTTATCTTTGCCACATTTGTTAGGAAGACAGAAATAACATACCATAACAATGGTAATTATTATTGCTTTATTTAATTAAAGCAAAGAATTCAATTCTAAGAACACAATTGGTGAAGTAGTGTAATGTTTAGTGAAATGGTAAAATTGAATGAACATAAAAAGCCATGGTAAATACAAAAATACTGCCTTTGATATGGGAATACAAACCAATTTATGTTGCAAACAAAGAAAATAGGTTATTGCTTTTGAATTACAAATGATGGTTATGATTGCATTTAGCAATATACTATCGCTAAGGACGATAGATCTAAAAATAAACAATTGAATAGATGAGGCAAACAACCAAAGGTTTGGAACGATTATAATAAAGATATGACATATTGTTTTGTTAAGAGAACAAAGAAACGGAGCACAAAGAAATCAAATACAAAATTCATAAATTTGATTGTATAAAACATAATATACTTGATTAGTTTACTATTAAAAGAAATTGTATTGTTAGGATAATAAAAAAGCATGAATAAAAATTTCATAATAACACATAAGGCTACAAAGGTAATTAAATTGTAAATGATGATAGATAGTAAGGGGTCTACTGCTATAAATATGTGGACAATCCTTTTATATGCATATTTTTAATAAACAACTTATGCATAATAGTCACACCACTTTAACTAATATTAAATATTTCTTCAATATTCATAGAAGAAATGATTTATTTAAAATATACTTAAGATGTCATTATTGGAGAACAAAGAACCGAGCGCAAAGAAATCAAACATAAAATTCATAAATTTGATTGTGTAGAACATAATATACCAGATTAGTTTACTGTTAGAAGAAATTGTGCAGTTAGGGTAACAAAAAAGCATAAATAAAAATTTCATAATAACACATAAGGCTACAAAGGTAATTGAATTGTAAATGATAATAGATAATTCGAAAAAGGTTTGAAAATGACAATATAGAATGGTTTAAAATTGATAATATTGACACAATCACGGACATCAAAATATTTAAAAGACACCTAAATTGTCATTATTGTGAATTTTTATGTTACTTTTATGATTATGATGCTCATAATTAAGTATATATCTTTTTAGGTAACATGAAACACTTTACAATAATAGAAGAAATTATAAATAAAATCTAGGAGGCAACCACGCATCACCAAACATGAACACAAAAATATTGAAAAAGTTGGAAAAAGGTTTAAAAATGAGAACATATAGTAGTTTAATTGTAGACCTGATCTAACGCAGATAAGATTATGGAAAATCTGGAAACTTTATACAAAATAAGGATTAAAACAATAATATAACAGTCTAAAAATAAAAACTTACCTATTGATTTGGTGAAAAGAACCAAAGCATGGGGTCCGGATGCAAAGACGTTCCTAAGAAAACAACTTCAGAAATGAAAAATCAACAACTTTTAACAACTTTAAAAATAAAGAAATGAAAGTAATCAACAAACAACTTTAAACTACTATGAAAAAAATGAAAAGAAAGTTATCAAATAAAAAACATCCAGATTCGTCTTCGTCGATGATGGTTTTCTACAAAATGAAAACACCTAGATTTCAGATCCAAATGGTTTTAATTCAACTATTTCTTACAGAATAAAAGGTGTTTTTAGGTAACGTGAAACACTTTTACAATATAGAAGAAACTGTAAATAAAATCCAGGAGGCAACAATGCATCACCAAAAATGAACACAAAAATATTGAATAAGTTGGAAACAGGTTTAAAAATGAGAACATGTAGTAGTTTAATTGTAGACTTGATTTGAAGCTGATAAGATTATGGCAAATTTAGAAACCTCATACAAAATAAGGATTAAAACTATAATATAACAGTCTAAAAATGAAAACTTACCTATTGATCTGGTGAAAAGAACCAAAGTGGGGGATCAGATGCAAAAACGTTCCTAAGAAAACAACTTCAGAAATGAAGAAAATCAACAATTTTTAACTACTTTGAAAATGATGAAATGAAAGTAATCAACAAACAACTTTAAACTACTGTGGAAAAGATGAAAAGAAAGTTACCAAATAAAAAACATCCAGATTCGCTAGATTCCAAATCCAGATAGTTCTAATTCAATGGTTTCTTACAAAATAAAAGGTGTTTCCTTGAATGATTTGAAAGAAATATATTTTATGAGAGTCAAGGGAAAAAATAGAAATTAGAAATGTTGAAAAAATTGAAAAACATATTAGAAGATTGAATTAAACAGAAATGGAGATAGGGTTTTAGGAAGATGAGTTTGCAAATTAATGGGAAGAGAGGATGAACTTACAGAAAAAGAAAGGGAACTATCAAAAATATGTTTTCTTGATTCTTAGTAAATTAAGAGCGGAAGAATGCTAAGAGACAAAACAATAAATAGAAATAAATACAATGGATACATGAATTGTGATTGGAAAAGAGTTAAAGGAGGCAATTGCAAATTTTTTACTCAAATCGATGAGATATAAGTATTTGGCTTCAGATTTAATGAGAAACAGGAATACGAAAAACCTTTTATTTTCTTTTATATATAATAGAATAGATTTGCTCAATGTGCCTGGGAATACTAGGATGGAACTCATGTTTTGCACATGGCTTGTTGTTGATGGAGTTCTATATGGTGTTGTTGCCATCGTCGATGGTTATTATTGTTACATATAATTAAAGAAAATATATCAACATAATACAATCGATATGTAGTGGTTCAAGCATGGGTTTAAGAGTGGTAACTAATTATGTTATTATATAGGATATTTTACCATGGTAACAATCTCATAGTTTTAGATGGTTAATTGCAATTGAGTCGAAAAAGTACTTACCAGGTTGTGGGTATTTGCATGTTTTTTACAGTATGATTCAAAAGATTGTGCAACTTATCAAAAGTTTGAGTTATTTCACCACTGTTTATCAAAATTAATTTGCTAATAACTCATTCAGATATAAAAAATTCATGTGAACGTATTTAATTAAAAATGGCCCTTCCACGTATAAAAGTTAGTGAAATAACTTGTAACAACTATAAGAATATAACAGACTTTTTCCATCCTATTATACTCCATATGCATAATTGAGTTTCGTGCATCAATAACCTTTCTAAATTTAAAAGTGATGCTGATAAGTTGAAAATATATTTGCATGTAGATATATGAAAGGAAACATGCGCATGGTTTGGTGCATTAGTGCATAATGTCAATAGTTTAATGCATTTATATATATATCCATTTTACAACATATAAAATAATATGAAATGGTTTTTCCTTCTCCAAGAAAGGAAATTTAAATTATTTTGAAAAGGAATAAAAAGTAGTACATTCTACATGAGATTCAATCTACCCGTATCTTGTATATTTTTGAACTTCGCATTAGTTTTATCATTATTCTATGTCAAAGACAACTTCCCATTTCAAAATATTTTACCCAAACTGATAGAGTTAGGGGTATACCATAGGGGCAATTATGTAATTTGTTACATATATCTAACTCGTTGACCAATCTTATTCGAAATAAAAGGTATTTTCTTCATATTACATACTTGATATAATGTGATTTTATTAATTAATTAACTTAATTAAAAATATATTTAATAGAAAAATCCATAAATGGTATATTTTGTGATAGTAGTTACAAAGTGTTGTAACCGTGAGATTTATCACAATGAAACGAATATACCATTTTAAATGTTCCTAGTTAAGATGCATCGAGACTGGATATCGATGTATCCGTTGAGACTAAAGTACGTAACGCTCTCCAAATGTTGGGCAGTGTATTACTCATAACTGCTGGAGGCACCTAGCGGTTACGTACTAATAGTTATTGGATAACCATATGGAACGAATCACTCGATAGTTTTCTGTTGGTTAATATAACTAAGGTCAAACTGAAAATACCGATGTGACTGATTTACACAGTTCTCTCGACTTGAGAATACTGTGGATCTTTAATATGAAAGCTCCGCTTTGATTATAGCCACATCATGGCATGGCGTCCATCGAGTAACTATAGTGGGGTCGAGTGGAAGTACTGAAAGTAAAGCACTTTTCAAGAGAGGAATCGTTTCCTCAGTTATATGTAGTTAGCATCACAGTCAACTCAAGTCAACTCAAAGTCAAAGTCTCTGGCCAGAGCATTTCGGTTAATAATAATTGTTATTATTGAACCAAGGACTTTGTATTTAGACTGTAAAGTTGAATGTGGATGAGGTTGGAATTTTGACCATTCCAAATTCCATAAGTCCAAAGTGATATAGTTTTGACGAAGAGAATTGGGGTAAACAAATGTCACAACCGGGTAACGCTTATTAAACTAAAATTGGATTTTACCGAAAATGAGTAAGCGATAAATTTGGCCATATTGTCACACCACTTGCTAAATGACATGTGAACGTTAACAGTAGAATAGTTCGTTGTTAATCGCTGACCAAATTTACACCCAAGAGTTACACAGCCGAAATGATGAATTCCCTTAAGACCGAACGATTTAATTAGTTTATGATTGTTATAAATTAATTAATATTTATGAAATATTAATTATAAAATTTGAATATGATTTGAGAAATAAATAATGTTATATATATTTATAACAGTTATAAATATATCGATCGATATACAATACCGACAAGCGATTAAATTAGATTTAAATGCATAGTATTTTGGCTTGGACTTAGATGGGTCTAAGGACCATCATTAGGGCTGCAAAATTTCGGCTTTGGGAAGGTCTAGAGGTGGCTAAAACATAGGGAATTTTCTTGGAGATAATGGGTTGAGATAAAGTGAGAATGGGTAAAAAGGTTTTCCTCGTTTCTCTCTAATACAACCCTATATATATATATATATATAAACAATTACTAACTTTTTTGGCCGCTGTTACCTTCTACATTGTTGGTTAAAACATAGCTCTCAATCCACTCCAAAATTTTCAAATATATTTCAAATTAAAATAATACTATTCGATAGTTAGAGGTCGGTGATTTCGGACTTGCAATCTGACGAATCAAGAACAGTAAAAGGAAGTGAAGTCATTGCTTCAACGTGGATTCAAAGGCATCGTTAAATTGGTAATTTTAATTCATATTACAGTAATTAAATTATATTCTATGATCCTATAATGAGCAATTATATATATATATATATTTAAATATATTGCTACTACATGTTTAGTTAGGTGAGATTTTTGTAAGTAGATGTGGTTGTCACAAATCAGTTTGGTTATGTACATAATTTGTTGATTATACTATTTAATTTATGTATAGACAAATGTTCTTTACTATACAAATTCAATTTTCGTCATTAATAACTATTTTATATATATTTATTAATAAATTCATATATATATATATATTAGTGTATATTTCTCTCTCATAATAGCATATATGCATATATAAGATATATATATATGATTTAAAAAATTTAGTACACTTATTTATATATAATATGAATTTAAAATTTTGAAAATTAATTAACACATATATTCATATTTTTAAATTAATATTTATTGAATTTTTGAACTGTTTATTATATATAAAATAATTATTACCATAAAAATTCAATTTTATGTTTTTAGAAAATATTATATCATTTCAGAAACATATGAAAAATTTTAGGAATTTTTCAATAAAGTTTATTATTTTTAATAATTAATATTATTTTGAAAAAAGTGTTTATGATTTATTAAAAATAATAATTTAATTGAAAAATTCTTTAAATTTTTTTGAAACCTTTCATTCATGATCTTAGAATTTTTGTAATTTTGAATTTTGAATTTTTAATAATATATTATTTTATATTAAATAATTATTGCCGAAATCAATGTATTTGTTTATAAAAATAATAATTCAACTTTGAAAAATCTCCAGATTTTTTATAAGCGCTATTTTATGATCCTATATTTTCAAAAATTGTAAAATTTGAATTTTCATCAATAGATTATTTTATGTTAATTATTTATGGATGAAAACATTATTTTATTCATAATATACACAAATTAAAATACTAAAATTATTATGTTTGCAAAACTAAGTTAATTTTGAATTATAAATAATTTTTAATAATTGTTCTCTCTCTTTCTATATATATATATATATATGTGTGTGTGTGTGTTATGTTCATATATTATATATAATATATTTATACATACATATGTGTGTGTAAATATATATATATTATATATATATATATATTAACACATATATATGCACATATTTGGACAACATACATGACATACAAAATGAGCTAATATGTCTGTTGCGATGTAAATCCCAACAACTACATATGGGCATATTATACATTTCACGAATTTTTATGTTACACATGCACTCACACATATATGTATATAATACATTCATGTATGAATTAAATCAAATAAAATTAATTTCATATCTTAATATATTTGAATTTATATAAAATAAATGATTTTATTTAAATGAAATTTAGAAATGTTCTAATTCAGTTAGACTTCATAGGCCTAATAAAAGATCCAATAGGGTAAAAATTTTCAAATTCACTCATCACTTCCGCTGTGGGCTAGTCTAGTTCCAACAATGGTATCGGAGCCCAATAGCCTATGCGGTCTAAATTAGTCATATTATGGCTAACTAATTAAGCTTGCTCACTTAGTACGGTGTCTAGAAAGGTAATGTCTAGGATTGGAATTGGGCAATCAAGTACCATGTCCTACCTGGTTACCGGTCTGACCCGAAAGGTGAGTGAGCCCAAAGGTTGCTCCTAATAGAAAATGCCCAACTTAATTTGGGCCTTGGGCTAATTTTAAAAGTCGTTTTGAAAATTAATGTTCAATATTTTAATTTTAATAGTTAAATTTAAAATAAAACATGTTTATTATAAAAATTATAATAATACATAAGTTTTCAAAATGTTTGAAAGGATAATGATATTTTCAAAATGTTTGAAAATATTTATATAATAATTTCAAATTTCAAATTTATTAATAAGATTAATAAAATAAATTAATTAAATATGTTAATTAATTAATGCATATATGCATGTATTACATATGTTGATATATGTTATGTTATTTTAAAATGTTTAAGATAACATAAGTATACGTGTTTGTATACAAGATAAAATTTGAAATTGACAAATTTGAATAAAAATTGTTTAATTGAATAAATTGATTAAAGGTTAATTAATTAAATAAAATACACATATATATGATATATGTGTGGTACACTATAAAAGTTATAGTATACACTACAAATGTTATAGTAGATATGTCCAATATAAAAGTTATATTGGAATACTAATTTAAAATTAATCAAAGAGTTAATTGATTAAAATTAATTAGATAAGGTTTCATTAATGATATATTATACGTAAGACTATCATATAAGTAATATGAAATATAAAAGTTATATAACAATAAAACTTATATGATACGTGTATAAACTAAATGTGGAACATTAAAGAAATCCAAATAGACTTAAGAAATAAATACATATGTAAATGTACATATACCGTGATTTCTGATGTGTCTGACACTTGAATCGCTGGGGTATTTCATAAGAAATATATTATTCTATAAGTCGATATCATTCAATATATATATTGAAGATTATGAATCTTCAATATAATGTTGTCCTCTACCTTATATATTATTAAATTACTTACATACTCCTTAGTTGCTGAGCAAACTCAAGCTAGGGATGTTATGCGTAGTATTATTAATATATTGAATAGATGAGGTAAAATAACTATATGTATTTGTTGAGCAAACTCAAGGTACATATACTATACTTAGGCCATCACGATATGGTAGGTATGAGTAAATAATCTCTTTCGATTTGTTAAGCAAACTCAAGGTCGAAATGAGATTAGAACAAGGAAAAATGAGTTAGGAGTTGTATATCATACAACCAATAAGGAGTTATCCATCGTTTGCAGGGCTATGATTTGTTGAGAAAACTCAAGGTCAGAATACCAAAACAAACGAGTCCTAACACTCACTAGTGAAGTTTTAAGACTTCTATCTTACATCTTAGGGTTTAGAGAAATATAAAAGACTAGTGGGAGCCTTATTAGAAAAATGAAATGGTAACATTTAACCTTTCTAATATTGTAAGAACATATTCTATATAATGTTATAATTATCTACAATGATAAATTTGTGCATTTAATATGATTGATAAAACATTTGTCAATTATCATATATAAACAAACTGAATTGAAAGTTGACAAATAGAAATATAATATATACTTACTAATAATTCTAATTGCATGTTATATAATGTTTCTATACCCATGCAAGTGCCCAATTTCAACTAATTAATACATTCGTAAGTTTGTCACTTATATGTTTATTTGGTTTAGACCGTGTATTGCATTTTATGAGTTTTTGAACTCTAAATGCAATTCATGACTATGGATATTTGATCCATGTACTTTCACATATAAATGTTATAGGGTGAACAGTCATAATTTGTGGGGTACAATATTTCGATGAAGTTAGTTCATTTGAGGTAAGCCAATAGACAGTATTTTAAGATCATGTATTCAACTTGAATGATTTCAAAAGGATCATATTGTGTTAATGTAACACAAGACCATAAACTACGAGATACATAAAATAACTCGATCGTTGAAATGTCATCTTGATCGGTTTACATAAAGTGCAACATATTTGATGTCTTAAATGTTAAGAATAATCGAATGCGCTTTTGTAAAAGGTTTGTTACGATATTGTAGTAAGGTTTTCTTTTGAATAGTTTGACAATTTGAAAGAAAAACGAATGTATAAAATAAATGTAATTTAAGATAAAGCTGGAATGAAGAGAATGAATAGTCACTTCTGCTTCATAGAGAAACATTGGAAACAAGAATTGTAATAATAACTGATACTTAATATTGGAATATGAAATATGATTTTTATTCTGAAATGTATTTTCATATAGAAAATTATTTTCTATAACATTTATTTCTTTGAGTTCAAGAGATTTGATCAAAGAACTCTCCTTTGTAAACTAGTTGCAGCATATGAAATAAGTAAACAATATAACAATATTAAGTGAATGGTGGACCTCTAAATTTAGTACGCTATTGTAGTAATGGCGGAAATAGTGGGAGCATGCCATATAGCACCTAATGATTGCATCAAATTACGAAAATTATTTTCGTAAAATGTACCGAACATTATTTGTGAAATAATGTTTATTTTTTGGTATTGACTGAAAAATAGATATAACTATATTTCAATATGAGTATTATGAATATTCATTATGAAATAGAACTATATTATGGAATTTGTTTTCATAGTAAAAGTGATGCAACAAAAATACATATGTATCTATTATTATTTATAGTTGTTTTAGAATTATAGACTAAGCCGTAGTTTTGAGAAATAATTTTACTATATTATTATGAATCATATGATACAGGTTAATTATATCTCAAACAATTAATGGTTATGCACCCATTCAGTGGGACCATCATAAGAGTTAATGAACTCTTTGAATTAATACATATTGATGTATGCAATCATAAGTTTATTAATACCAAAAGGGTTCCACATACTTTGTTATATTCATCGATGATTTATTACCAACATGAACATGTATATTAGATACACATGTATTCAGTTTATGATAAAATCATAGAATATAAAAGAAAAGTAAACAAAATAACATGCAATAGAATAAAATGATTTGATTTGGTTGAATAAGTGATTATATCAGAAAGAGTTTCAAATGTATCTAAAAATGAATATAGATTCAATCTCAAAATCACTCCTCCATGTGATACGTAATGATGCATCAATAAGGAGTAATCAGACATTGTTGGACAATTTACGATTAATTGTGAGTGAAGTTGAGTTAGTTTCTTTCTATAAGGTCATGTACTTAAGATTAGTACACAAGGTTGATATTATTTCATCTAAAAAACAGTTTACAAAATCATACAAGATAAGGGTTTGTAAGAAATCCCAACATATCCTAGACCAAGGAGTTGTCAGGTTGTGCGAGTCGAAAGATTGCACGTAATAATTGTTCATGAGGGATCTTGTTTGAATCTCCAAAAGTTTTTGAAAAGGTCTGTCATCAAATGACATATTATGTTTCGAACATAATTTTTGTAAACTAAAATCAGTTTTATAAATAAAAAGGTTCATAAAGCGTTCATGAATCCCTATTCTATTTGCACTAAGAAACAATTGTTGTTTCAAGATATATCAACTTCATTATGAAGTAATTTCTTTGAGAAATTTTTGGTAGTAAATGGAATTGGATCCGATCCATAGATAGAACTGATTATATGAGATGAATTAGTGAAATTAACTAACTTAAATGAACACATAACATTAGAATGTTTAATAAGTATTCTCGTATATCAAAGAGAAACTATGAGTTTCTTATTAATGTCGAAAATATACATTACCCTCGGTTGTTCAATTAAACCATTAAGAATGTTGAATCTATTTGGTATGATGCGCAGATCTGAAAGAATTCTAACTACGTTATGAAAATATGATTTTGGTGGTCGTAACCAAAGAGATGTGATTCATCGGCCGAGATTGTGTCTTTATTGGAAAGACTAATGTGGTTGGAATTAAATAAGCAATGTTGATAAGAATAATATCACAAATTTAAATTGTTGAAATTAGCATAACAGATTCGGTATTCAACATGCTCAAGTTAATTCAGATTTACTCACAAAATATTGCTCAATAAGACTTAGTGTTTGGTACTTATGTATTGAATTTTTTTTTTCTAAATAATGATTTAGAGTAAGTCGTTTACACATATTAACCAAAAATGCCTCAAAGTCAGTGGGAGCGATATTGGGTTTGTGAGTCTTTGGATATGATCCAAGAAATGATACGAATGTATCATTTTATAAGCATCAAGATTGAATAAGTATTTTGATAGAAATATCAAATAGTTTAATTTTCAATCAAAGTGCAGAGGAAGCGTGTGTTCATAAGAAAGAACGTTAAAGGGTACATTGATATTTCTGAACTATAAGTAAACAACACGTTGTTGATTTTAACAATATGCTTGTATTAAAATCAAATTTAGTTGTTTTAATACTCAATTTTGGATTGTAAATGATGTCTTTTATGGTGAGTATAAAAGATATAGGGATTGTCCTAAAACGATATACAAGAGCACCCTATTAAAAGGAGAACATGTAAGTTGGATTCCTTATGCATTAGCAATAGGAATTATCATACAAGTTATGTTGTGTATGATATTGTGTTTTGTTTATGTATTTGATAAGTGGATCAAATATAAAATCCAAATTGATATCACTAAATGGTTGTTTGAGGTGTTCCCGCATATTTATGAAATATTAGAGAATTGTTTATAGAAACAACGAACTCATTATGATGGAACATTTGGACACAAATTATTATAAGTGATGTTGAGTATAACATGTCAATGATAAAATTCAAGCTAAAAACTTTAATTTGAAAATGTTTCAAAATAAAAGTGATTGTGGTTGATTCAATGAAATGTTGAGAACGTTAACTTGAATAGCGCTACAATAAACCAATGTATATAGATATAAATGCACAAATTTATAATTGAACCAAAGGTGATTCCAAATGTTGAGAATCCCATAATATTGTTATAAGATAACAATGTCAAGAAATTGGTCATGATAGAACTTAAAGCTCACTAGAAGTCAAAAGACATACTTCGAATCGTTCCACATGATAAAGGCAGTTTACCAGTGTTAGAGAGAGTTAATCGACAAAGTATATAATTAAAACATAATAGCGTACCCATTCACTAAGGGACTAACCTAAATGGTTTTGAGAAAACTGATTGGAGAAGTTGGAATTAGATTCCATAATTGACCCCAAGTGCAATGGGAGATTGATAGAGTTAGGGGTATGCCCTAAGGGCAATTATTTAATTTGTTACATATATCTAACTCGTTGACCAATCTTGTTCGAAATAAATGGTATTTTCTTCCTATTATACACTTGATATAATGTGATTATATTAATTAATTAACTTAATTAAAAGTATATTTAATAGAAAAATCCATAAATGGTATAGTTTATGATAGTAGCTACAAAATGTTGTTTTTGTGAGTAATTTATCACAATGAAACAAATATACCATTTTAAATGTTCCTAGTCAAGATGCATCGAGACTGGATATCGATGTATCCGTTGAGACTGGAGTACGTAACGCTCTCTAAATGTTGGGCACTGTATTACTCATGACTGCTGGGGGAACCTAGGGGTTACGTACTAATATTTATTGGATAACTATGGAACGACTCACTCGATAGTTTTCTGTTGGTTAATATAACTAAGGTCAAACAGAAAATATCGACGTTACTGATTTACACAGTGCTCTCGACTTGAGAATACTGTGGATCTTCAATATGAAAGCTCCGCTTTGATTATAGCCAAATCATGGCATGGCGTACATCGAGTGACTATAGTTGGGTCGACCGAAAGTATTGGAAGTGAAGCACTATTCAAGAGAGGATTCGTCTCCTCAGTTATATGCGGTTAGTATCACAGTTAACTCAAGTCAACTCAAAGTCAAAGTCTCTGGTCAAAGCATTTTGATTAATAGTAATTGTTGTTATTGAGCCAAGGACTTTGTATTTAGACTATAAAGTTGAATGTGGATGAGGTTGGAATCTTGACCATTACCAAATTCCATAAGTCCAAAGTGATATAGTTTTGACGAAGAGAATTGGTGTAAACAAATGTCATAACCGGGTAACGCTTATTAAACTAAAATTGGATTTTACCGAAAATGAGTAAGCGATAAATTTGGCCATAATGTCACACCACCTGCTAAGTGACGTGTGAACGTTAGCATTAGAATAGTTCGATGTTAATCGCTGACCAAATTTACACCCAAGAGTTACACAACCGAAATGATGAATTCCCTTAAGACCGAATAATTTAATTAGTTTATAATTGTTAGAAATTAATTAATATTTTTGAAATATTAATTATAAAATTTTAACATGATTTTAGAAATAAATAATGTTATATATATTTATAACAGTTATAAATATTTCGATCGATATACAATATCGATAAGCGATTAAATTAGATTTAATTGCATAGTATTTTGGCTTGGGCTTAGATGGTTTAAAGCCCATCATTAGGGCTGCCAAATTTTGGTTTTGGGAAGGTCTAGGGGTGGCTAAAATATAGGGAATTGGCTTGAAGATAATGGTTTGAGATAAAGTGAGAATGGATAAAAAGGTTTCCTCGTTTCTCTTTAATACAACCATATATATATATATGTGTGTGTGTGTGTATATATATAAACAATTACTAACCTTTTTGGCCACCATTACATTCTACATTGCTGGTTAAAACATAGCTCTCAATCCACTCCAAAATTCTCAAATATATTTCAAACTAAAATAATACTATTCGATAGTTAGAGGTTGGTGATTTCGGACTTGCAATCTGACGAATCAAGAATAGTAAAAGGAAGGGAAGTCATTTCTTCAGCGTGGATTCAAAGGCATCAATAAATTGGTAATTTTAACTCATATTGCAGTAATTAAATTATATTCTATGATCCTATAACGAGCAGTTTCATATCTATTTAAATATATTGCTACTACATGTTTAGTTAGGTGAGATTTCTGTAAGTAGATGTGGTTGTCACAAATCAGTTTGGTTATGTGCATAATTTGTTTATTATACTATTTGATTTATGTATAGACAAATGTTGTTATAAAAAATCAATTTTTGTCATTAATTTATATATATATATATATATTTATTAAAAATTCATATATATATATATATTAACGTATATTTTTCTCTCATAATATATATGCATATATAAGATATATGTATGATTTAAAAAATTTAGTACACTTATTTATATATAATATGAATTTACTAATTCGAAAATTAATTATAATACATATAATCATATTTTTAAATTAACGTTTATTGGACCTTTGAATTGTTTATTATATATAAAATAATTATTACACTAAAAACTCAATTTTAAATTTTAAAAATATTATATCATTTTCGAAACATATGCAAAAAAATTAGGAATTTTCCAATAAAGTTTATCATTTTTAATAATTAATATTATTTCGGAAAAACTGTTTATGATTTATTAAAAAATAATTTAATTGAAAAATTCTTCAAAATTTTTCGTAACCTTTCATTCATGATCCTAGAATTTCTGAAATTTTAAAATTTGAATTTTTATTAAAATATTATTTTATATTAAATAATTATTGCCGAAATCAATGTATTTGTTGTTAAAAATAATAATTCAAGTTTGAAAAATCCCCAGATTTTTCCTAAGCCCTGTTTTATGATCCTGTATTTTTGAAAATTGTAAAATTTGAGATTTTCATCAATAGATTATTTTATGTTAATTATTTATGGATGAAAACTTTATTTTATTCATAATATATACAAATTAAAATACTAAAATTATTATGTTTGCAAAAGTAAGTTAATTTTTAATTATAAATAATTTTGTTCTCTCTCTTTCTATATATATTTATCTATATATAAATGTTTTATGTTCATATATTATATATAATATATTTATACATGCATATGTGTGTAATTGTGTGTGTGTGTGTTTTATAACACATATACATGCACATATCTGGACAATATACATGACATACAAAATGAGCTAATATGTCTGTTGCGATGTAAATCCCAACATCTACATATGAGAGTATTATGTCTTTCACGGATTATTATGTTACACATGCACTCACATATATATGTATATGATACATTTATGTATAAACTAAATTAAATAAAATTAATTTCATATCTTAATATATTTTAATTTAAATAAAACAAATGATTTTATTTAAATGAAATTTAGAAATGTTCTAATTCACCTAGATTTCATAGGCCCAATAAAAGATACAATAGGGTAAATTTTTTGAAATTCATCCATAACTTCCGCTGCGGGCTAGTCCAGTTCCAACACGAACAAATTCTTAAATGAAAAAATAAAATAAGCAGATTATGCTCTATGAACATTCTAATATTTGCAAACTACCACAAGCGTTACCATATCACGTTATGATGCACATATGCAATTTATGAACATATTAAAATACTCCGGTAACATTTATAATAGTTATTACATATTACTACCACCATAAGTAATATTTTAGTGTATTTCTCAGAAGTTAGAAAAAAATCAGTTATTACTCTAAAATAATTACAAATTTTATTTTTTGCATAACTAAAAATTAGGTTTCCATATGAACCAGTATAGACAATAGAAATCAGACAACTTCCAAAAATGTAAAATACAAATGTAGGAATTAGAGTAACTTGATAAAGTAAAAAATGATCAATCGTGTTTTATCTTATTTAGTAGAAGAAACCATGAATCAATGTCATATAAAATTGTATACGGAAGAGACTATATTCTATTCTAAACAAACAATATACATACAAACACATATTAAAAATAGTACATAGTAATAAAATCAGTTATTATATCAATAAAAGGGTGAGAGAACTTACAAAGTTAAAAGAAACACGAACATGTCAAAGTTTGTAAACTGATATAATTATTAATACTATAAAGTTATGAACTTGCCAAAGTTTGCAAATATGTTGAATAATAAATAGTTATATGATTTTTATCTGTCAGAACTAAATCCTATATCCTTTAATTTTTTAAAAACATAATTTTGATAAATATAAAATGCAAACAGAGGAAAATTAGTGCTTACAAAAAAATCAATTTAAAACGATAATGTTACCATCTAATGGAACAATATGTATTTTCATTAAACTAATGGCATCCTTAGTGGAGTAATTGTAGAAAAAACTTTGTTCGGTGTATGTTTTATTTATAAGAGAATATGGATATATAACATAGGAAAAACCAATATGGAATTAGTACACTTTATAACTCTCAATTTTAAAAAGCTCTAAGTATAGTCGAATCCGAAAATTCATGTACCAACCACATGATCCGATAAGGGAAAAAATGTGAAGTGACCCACTTCTCTTATCATTTATTTATGGTGAATTTTCTGTTAGAGATTTTTTTTTACAATGTATATATATATATACTTTTCAATGGATCACTTCTCTTAATTTAATTTCCCAAGATCCTGAATTTTTACTAATATAAATATATCAGTATTTAAATAAATTCTATCATTTATATATATGAAGATATATAAATGGTTCTTTGCTTATCAGAGTGATTAAAATAGCAAAGCAACTCATTCCCACCTTATTTCTCATATTAGAGATTTGGTGTCACATAGCCATTTCTATTTATCATATATATATTTCTTTTTAGAACTCAAGTTTGATTAACTTTAGGATTAGATATCCTAGTTCTCTTATTTTCTTGTTCTACCTCACAAATTAATTGACTCCTGAATTTACAAGCCATACCTTTTAATTCTGGGATTTTGTAATCTGATACTTATTGTTCTATATTAAGTAAAAGGTGTTCAACCTAACTCATGCTTATTAGTTTGGCTTGTGTTACTCATTTTAATTTCGAACAACTTTTATATCAGGTGAAATATCCATGCTTTGATTTATAAAGTTGCAATAATCATGTGAATGTTGAAATGATAAACTAATTTAAAGGCTAAGCAGAGGAAAAAAATTCAGTCAGATCAAAGTGCTAACTCAAACTATAATGCTAAACAGAGGCTAAGGTCATGTGTGCAGTCAGTATGCTTAAGGCAAAGTAAACAAAAAGGATCAGACAAAATGCAAGACTTCCAGGTGAACTTATGATGAAGACATCTGATGTTTTCTATGAAAGAGAACAATGATAGTAGTCACTATTCTATTGAATGATGGAATTGCTCATTACAAACAAGACCATATGCATCTACCATTTACCACAGGTTTTGATCATGGCCCCATACTACCAGATTTGAATTAGGTATCTAGATAATAGGAATTAGTTAAGTATAATTTCAATGAAGTCTACAAGTACCAAGCATGCATATGAGCTTATTATACCAAGCAATACAAGTTTTCACTGGGAAAATCAAATGCTCTAACCAGATTACAGGCTATGCCTTCCAGCCTTAGCATGGGCTTATATCAATTATAAGTCATGGTTAAGCCTTACTGGTTAGCCAATTTAGGTTCAACTCAACCTTTACAAGATTCATTGATAATGCTATATTCCTTTCTCCCTATGATTGTTTCAACTCTACCATTTTAAAAGTTTATCCGACCTTACTAAAGGAGACATGAGCACATATCAAATTACATGACATGATCTCCCATATCTTACTTCACCAGAGACTATGAAGATCAAATTCTTAAAACAGAAACCCACATGTGCATATATATATTACTTAAAAATTCCTACAAGTTCTCTTCTCAGAAAAACAAACACATAACAATCCAGAAAATACTTAAACCATAATGATATTTTTGGCTCGGCCTAATACAACAAATCTGCCAAACTCCTTAAACATTCTAAATGCTAGTAAGTCTTCAATTGTCCATGCATACAAGTTTCCTATGCTTCCTTTCCTACAGCAATATCTAGAGCTGCCTCCATAAAAATGAGACACCCCAGATGTTACAAAGCAACAAATAGGGTCAGAATATAATTCTGGTATGAGTGAAATCAAAATGTAATATCTTGTCATTTTTAAATTGTAGTGCAGAGTATCAATATGCTTGAGGCAATTTGGATTCATGATGCAACTGGGTATATATATGTATGTATCAAAGCTCCTACACAGTCATGCACACAAGCAACCATTCAATCATTCAATATAGTATACATGCACACACACTCTTATGGAATTAACTCATTTTAATTTCCATAGTTCAACTTCAAAACTTGATTTATCAATTTAATTTGGTCATGTCTCTTTGCCATTGAACACCATGTGTGCATTGCAAGGGACTCAATTCTGTTAACCCCTGCACAAAGGCCTATAGGACTTAAACAAGTCATGCACATACCCATCATACTCCTTATGATGAATAGATCAAGGCTTTTCTCCTAGATTAGTTTTATAATCTAGTGACTAGTCTCATTTCTTATTTCAGAAAGATTTATTAACTCCTGGATTGCTTTTACTTTCTTTCTTTTTCTATGAATCAGAGAGAGAGAGAGTTAATCTTACTCAGGGATTTCAACTGACCCTACATTCATTCATGAAAATCATGTTTTCATTTCATTTTTCTTTCCAGTTGTCTCATTCAAAATTTGTTTTATCACTTGTATACTTCTGTATTCCAGAATGTCATGATCTCTTAACAAATCCAGTAGAGTTCCATTAAAAATTCTTATGCTTAATTCTATTGTGAACATAGGGTAAGGTTTTTAGAGAAAAACCCCTAAAACATTTTTAGCCTTAGATCTGAACAAATCAGCACATAAATAATTTATTGCATTGTTCATCTCTAATTTAAAACAAACTAGACATAAGCATGAACCTCCTTTGTTCACACTGCATGGCTTATCTTTCAATTTTTACCCTACTTCATAATAAAATTGTATTTATCTTACTATCATGAATACAAACTGATGGTTCATGGTACTGAATCCATCTCAGAGATCATGGCATTACTGTTATCAAACAATCAAATGAAACATATCAAAGCATCAACCAAAGATTTATCAATACACCAACCATGCTCAGCATTCATTAATTCAGAGAAAGAAAAACAAGTTGATCAAGCACAAAAGAAAACAAAGTGACTGCCCTTAACTTGGGTCTTAATGCCTTAGCCTCATGAGATTGATTAATCACTCACTTTTCCCTTCTTTTTCCTCGAGATTGCCTAAGCTTGCAAATAGTGTATGTTCTTCTTCTTCTTTTTTTCAAAATGTTTCTGTTTTCCCTCAGAGAAAAACCTCTGCTTCTTTTCTTGATTTAAATCATTTTCACTAGGGTTTTACTGAAGGGAAAACCCCCTTTTATCCTCACATCACTCAAAGAATTATGTGTGTGCTGTTATGGCTAAATGTGCCATTTTCCCCTGGTTTCTATTTCTGGTAAAAGCAGTTATCCACTGCTTTTCCCTGTGTACATGCAATTTGCATGTTTCACTTGTATATTATTTTCATGTGGCTTATCTTTTTTTTTCTTAATACCTTTTATTATGCCCGAGTTATTTTCCATTCCTAGCTATTACCTCAGCCTATTTGTTTTCTCTTGACTTCTTTCAAAATTTTACTTATGTATAACTAATATAAAACTGGGTTTTAAAGCATTTTAATTTATCAAAGAATATATCATTTTCTCCTTACTTAATTGTTGAAAACAATTTTCTCTTTACAGAATTATTTTTATTTTCTTTATGTTAAACTGTAATATATATATGTATATCCTCTTTATCAATTAACCTCTGGTTAATATTTCAAACCATCTGTTTTCTCTTGATAAGTAAATGTATTCATATTCTTAATTACCCTGGTGTTCTTTCCTTATTTACCTTATGTTTATTCTTTCTGGGTATATATATATATATATATATATATATATATATATAAATACAACATATGGTAATATATGTCCATATATACACTCAGTTATATATATATATCCTCTTCCCTCTGAAATACCATTTCTTATTACTATTTATATTCAAGATATATATATATACATGTGAATATAAGACTTACTCAATTTAGCTATTATTACTTTTACCTCATTCTCAATATTTATCTTCAGACTACATATATATATATGTTTGGTTTTGAAAGTTTTCTTTTTTTTCTAATCCCAATAATTTGGGTCTTCACATACTCTCCTCCTAAAAGGAATTGTGTCCCACAATTATTCTCTCATACATTTCCATCCAAATGTATACAAAGCTTAATTTCTATTTTAAATGAAATTTCTGGAACTCATTCATTCTCAATCAATCAAACATACATAAATAATTTTAAGGTCTCATAATATTTTTTTTAAACATACCTCAAGCAGAAAACACCTTAGGATATTTATCCTTTATTCTCTCTTCAGCCTCCCAAGTGCAATCATTCCCATCCAAACTCCATTGGATTTTAACTAGTTTAATTATTTTATTTCTCAGTTTCTTTTCTTCTCTAGCCACAATGCCCACTGGTTCCTTATTATAAACCAGATTTTCTTGAATTTCAACATGTGTAGGAGATTCAAGAATGGACTCTTTATCATGCACCCATTTTCTCAATTGGGATAGATGAAATACATCATGTATTTTGCTCAATTCCTCCGGTAACTTCAACCTATAAGCTAAAGTCCCTATTCTTTGAACAATTTCATATGGTCCTATATACCTTGCTGACAGTTTCCCTGCTTTGCCAAATCTCAATATTTTCCTCATTGGTGAAACTTTGAGAAACACATAGTCTCCCACCTCAAATTCTACTGGCCTTCTCTTTTTATCTGCATAAGCTTTCTGTCTCTCTTGAGCTACTCTCATTCTTTGCCTCACTAATTCAATTCTTGCAGAAGTTTCTTTTGCATGGTCTGGTCCAAGCAACACCCTTTCACCAGCCTCCATCCAACATGCAAGAGATAAACAAGGCTTCCCATACAAAGCCTCAAATGGAACCATTCCTATAGTGGACTGGTAGCTATTATTATAAGCAAACTCAGCTAAATAAATATGATCCTCCCAGTTGCCTCCAAAATCAAGTATGCATGCTCTCAGCAAATCCTCTAAAACTTTATTAACAATCTCAGTTTGCCCATCTGTTTGTGGGTGGTAGGATGTGCTTAGGCTTAGTTCTGTCCCCATAGCTTCTTGAAAGCTACTCCAAAACCTTGAAGTAAACAAAGTATCTCTATCACTAATGATAGTCTTGGGGATGCCATGCAATCTCATTATCTCCTTCACAAACAATTGAGCTAGCTTGTGAGCATTTCTGTTTGAACTTATTGGGATGAAGTGTGCTGTTTTTGTGAGTCTATCAACCACTACCCAAATACTATCATTGCCCCTCCTTGTTCTTGGCAAACCATCCACAAAATCCATTGATATACTCTCCCATTTCCAAGTAGGCACTTCCAAAGGTTGCAATAGGCCTGAGGGCCTTTGATAGTCTGCCTTTACTTGTTGGCATGTCAAGCAATTTGCCACATATTTTGCTACTGCTCCTTTCATTCCTGGCCACCAGTAATTTCTCTTGAGATCATGGTACATTTTTGTACCACCTGGATGGATAGTATATTTTGTTTTGTGATGCTCATCCATAACTTCTTGCTTTAGTTCCTCTACATTTGGTATGTAGAGTTTCCCCTTTTTCCTTAAGTATTCTTTATCATCTACCTCATAGTTTTCCACTGTCATGCCTTGGGATATCATGTTCTTTTTCTCCTTCAAATTTATATCTTGATTCTGCATTTGTCCTATTTTATCAACCAGTGTTGATTTTAAGGATATGAGGCTTAATTTACCATATTCAATCATCTTACTGTGTGTCTTATCTGATACACTAGTTTCTTCTTTCACTTCCACCTCACTAAGAATTGTCAAATCCTTGAACTCTGCCATCATTAAGCTTGCCAATTTAGCTTGATGTCTACTTAATGCATCTGCTACTTTATTAGCTTTTCCAGGGGTATACAATATATCAAGATCATAGGCAGCTAGAAATTCTACCCACCTATGTTGCCTCATGTTCAAGTCTTTTTGGGAAAACAAATATTTAAGTGACTTGTGATCAGTAAACAATTCAAACTTAGCACCTAATAAATAATGTCTCCATAGTTTTAATGCATAAACCACAGCAGCTAGTTCTAAGTCATGTGTAGCATACCTAGTTTCATTTGGCTTGAGTTGCCTTGATGCATAAGCTATGACTCTACCATGTTGCATAAGCACTGCCCCCAATCCAGATCCACTAGCATCTGTGTAAACTACTAATTCTTCATTACCCTCTGGCACTTGTAAAACTGGAGCTTCTACCAGTGCCTTCTTTAGTGATATGAAAGCTTGTTCACACTTCTCTGTCCACACATAGGGTTGCTCCTTTTTAGTTAACTTGGTCAATGGGATAGCTATCCTTGCAAAATCTTTTATAAATCTCCTATAATAGCCTTCCATTCCCAAAAATGACCTCACCTCAGTCACTGATTTGGGTCTACTCCAAGATTGCACTTCCATCACCTTATTTGGGTCTACGCTAACCCCTTGTTGTGATACAATGTGCCCCAAAAATTTTACTTCCTTCTGCCAAAATGTACATTTAGAGAATTTGGCTTTTAAATCATGTGCCCTCAGTCTAGATAAAACCAGATGCAAGTGTTTTGCATGTTCTCCTTCTGATTTTGAATACACTAATATGTCATCAATAAAGACAACCACAAATTTGTCTAGAAAATCTCTAAATGTTCTATTCATTAAATCTACAAAATATGATGGTGCATTTGTCAATCCAAAAGGCATCACCAAAAATTCATATAATCCATACCTTGTGTTGAAGGCAGTATACTTAATGCTTTCTTCCTCCACCTTCATCTGATGAAACCCAGAGGCTAAATCTAGCCTTGAAAAGACCTTTGCTCCATTTAATTGATCGAATAGATCATCAATTCTAGGAAGTGGGTATTTGTTTTTAATGGTGACTTTGTTTAATTCCCTATAATCAATGCACATCCTCAAAGTACCATCATGCTTCTTCACAAATACAACTGGAGAACCCCAGTTTGAACTACTAGGCCTTATGAAGCCTTTCTACTCCAGTTCTTCCAACTGATGTTTCAACTCCACTAGTTCTTTAGGACCCATCCTAGTAGGTTTCTTGATGATTGGACTTGCTCTTGTGATTAGTCTTATTTGATATTCTACTTGCCTATTTTCTGGAACACCTATGACTTCACCAAAGACATCTGGGTATTCATTTATAATTTTATGTCTTCCAGTGTTAATTCTTTCTCAGTCATGCTATATATTTGGTTAAGGTAATTGATTTTAGCAATTTCACTCATGATTATAATATTCTTACCATTTTCTGTTTTCAGAGAAATAGTGAAATTTTCCAAATTCAAAATTGCTTTGAATTTGCTCAACCAATCTACCCCTAAAATAATTCCTATTCCAGGGTATTTCAATGCAAACAAATCAGATTTAAACACATTTCCTCCTATGTTTAATTCTACCCCCAGACATTTTAATCCTAGCAAGCAAGAGCTACCCAGTGGGCTTTGAATAAACAAGGGATTATCAACTAAATAGCATGTGAGAGTCAATTTATTCACTATGTCTTGGGATATTAATGAATGTGTTGCTCCAGTGTCATATATAACTGAGATGGGGTGATCTTTAATTAGAAGTATACCTTCCAATTGTCCAGAACTTCCCACTGCAGTTGCTTTTGCTTTGCCCTCAAGTGCTCCTACCTTTGCTCCCTTTTTGAATTCTGGGCAGTTCCTTTTAATATGGCCTTCCTTCCCACAGTTATAGCAGCTGAATGGTGCCTTCTTGGCTGCTTGACACTTATTACTCATGTGTCCTTCTTTGCCACAATTGTAACAAGTGACCTTCTTCTTAGCTTCCCCAGTGGTTGTTCCTTCCATTTTCTTATCCACATTCTTTTTGTCATAGGGATGTGTCCTATTTTTCCCTTTCTTTTGATTGTTAGCCCTCATGCTCCTAAATTTTTCCCTTGCATTGTCATGTTGTTCAAAGGAAAGAGCAAGGTCTATGACTTGATCAAATGTTTTATCCTTGTATGGTAACATTGCTCTACCCAGACCTGCATTTAGTCCTTGGATAAATCTTGAATTCTTTGATTCTTCATCTCCTATAAGCATAGTTCCATACTTGGATAAACTCTCAAATTTTTGAGTGTATTCAGTCACACTCATTGGTCCCTGCCTTAGCCTTATAAATTCCTCAAGCAATGTTGCCTTAGCTGTTGCTGGAACGAACCTTGCCTCAAGCATCTCCTTGAATTGATCCCATGTTATCTCATTTTCTGGCCTTCCTGTGATGATCACCTCCCACCAATCTAAAGCTGCTCCTTTAAGTCTCCATGAAGCTATCTGCCTCTTCCTTTGGTCATTAATTTGCATATCTGCAAATAAGCTTTCCAAAGTTCTCAGCCATGTCTGCACTCCCCTAACTCCCTCAGTGCCTTCAAAATCCTTGCCTCCTAAATTTGAAAATGTCTTCAACAGTTTGGCTAGCTCCTCATGAGGATTCTCTTCCCTATGCACTTCTCCCTCTCTAAATGCCCTCACCAAATCTTGCAAATTGACCATTGGTGTTGTATTGGAGGGTCCTGCTCCATGACTTGGTGGTCTTCCTACCATGATTCACTATTCAATTGCATAGCTAGTTAGTCATTTTTCTAATTTAATTATTTTATGCAATTCATTTCTACTGTGGATATTTATTTCCATCATTATTGTATATATATATTTATTTTTATTTTAGAATTTTATCCCTTCAAGAAAATTGGATAATATATTTATGCTATGTCTTAACAACATAGCTCTGATACCAACTGAAGTGACGCACTTCTCTTATCATTTATTTATGGTGAATTTTCTATTAGAGATTTTTTTTACAATGTTTATATATATATATACTTTTCAATGGATCACTTCTCTTAATTTAATTTCCCAAGATCCTGAATTTTTACTAATATAAATATATCAGTATTTAAATAAATTCTATCATTTATATATATGAAGATATATAAATGGTTCTTTGCTTATCAGAGTGATCAAAATAGCAAAGCAACTCATTCCCACCTTATTTCTCATATTAGAGATTTGGTGTCACATAGCCATTTCTATTTATCATATATATATTTCTTTTTAGAACTCAAGTTTGATTAACTTTAGGATTAGATATCCTAGTTCTCTTATTTTCTTGTTCTACCTCACAAATTAATTGACTCCTGAATTTACAAGCCATACCTTTTAATTCTGGGATTTTGTAATCTGATACTTATTGTTCTATATTAAGTAAAAGGTGTTCAACCTAACTCATGCTTATTAGTTTGGCTTGTGTCACTCATTTTAATTTCGAACAACTTTTATATCAGGTGAAATATCCATGCTTTGATTTATAAAGTTGCAATAATCATGTGAATGTTGAAATGATAAACTAATTTAAAGGCTAAGCAGAGGAAAACAATTCAGTCAGATCAAAGTGCTAACTCAAACTATAATGCTAAACAGAGGCTAAGGTCATGTGTGCAGTCAGTATGCTTAAGGCAAAGTAAACAAAAAGGATCAGACAAAATGCAAGACTTCCAGGTGAACTTATGATGAAGACATCTGATGTTTTCTATGAAAGAGAACAATGATAGTAGTCACTATTCTATTGAATGATGGAATTGCTCATTACAAACAAGACCATATGCATCTACCATTTACCACAGGTTTTGATCATGGCCCCATACTACCAGATTTGAATTAGGTATCTAGATAATAGGAATTAGTTAAGTATAATTTCAATGAAGTCTACAAGTACCAAGCATGCATATGAGCTTATTATACCAAGCAATACAAGTTTTCACTGGGAAAATCAAATGCTCTAACCAGATTACAGGCTATGCCTTCCAGCCTTAGCATGGGCTTATATCAATTATAAGTCATGGTTAAGCCTTACTGGTTAGCCAATTTAGGTTCAACTCAACCTTTACAAGATTCATTGATAATGCTATATTCCTTTCTCCTTATGATTGTTTCAACTCTACCATTTTAAAAGTTTATCCGACCTTACTAAAGGAGACATGAGCACATATCAAATTACATGACATGATCTCCCATATCTTACTTCACCAGAGACTATGAAGATCAAATTCTTAAAACAGAAACCCACATGTGCATATATATATTACTTAAAAATTCCTACAAGTTCTCTTCTCAGAAAAACAAACACATAACAATCCAGAAAATACTTAAACCATAATGATATTTTTGGCTCGGCCTAATACAACAAATCTGCCAAACTCCTTAAACATTCTAAATGCTAGTAAGTCTTCAATTGTCCATGCATACAAGTTTCCTATGCTTCCTTTCCTACAGCAATATCTAGAGCTGCCTCCATAAAAATGAGACACCCCAGATGTTACAAAGCAACAAATAGGGTCAGAATATAATTCTGGTATGAGTGAAATCAAAATGTAATATCTTGTCATTTTTAAATTGTAGTGCAGAGTATCAATATGCTTGAGGCAATTTGGATTCATGATGCAACTGGGTATATATATGTATGTATCAAAGCTCCTACACAGTCATGCACACAAGCAACCATTCAATCATTCAATATAGTATACATGCACACACACTCTTATGGAATTAACTCATTTTAATTTCCATAGTTCAACTTCAAAACTTGATTTATCAATTTAATTTGGTCATGTCTCTTTGCCATTGAACACCATGTGTGCATTGCAAGGGACTCAATTCTGTTAACCCCTGCACAAAGGCCTATAGGACTTAAACAAGTCATGCACATACCCATCATACTCCTTATGATGAATAGATCAAGGCTTTTCTCCTAGATTAGTTTTATAATCTAGTGACCAGTCTCATTTCTTATTTCAGAAAGATTTATTAACTCCTGGATTGCTTTTACTTTCTTTCTTTTTCTATGAATCAGAGAGAGAGTTAATCTTACTCAGGGATTTCAACTGACCCTACATTCATTCATGAAAATCATGTTTTCATTTCATTTTTCTTTCCAGTTGTCTCATTCAAAATTTGTTTTATCACTTGTATACTTCTGTATTCCAGAATGTCATGATCTCTTAACAAATCCAGTAGAGTTCCATTAAAAATTCTTATGCTTAATTCTATTGTGAACATAGGGTAAGGTTTTTAGAGAAAAACCCCTAAAACATTTTTAGCCTTAGATCTGAACAAATCAGCACATAAATAATTTATTGCATTGTTCATCTCTAATTTAAAACAAACTAGACATAAGCATGAACCTCCTTTGTTCACACTGCCTGGCTTATCTTTCAATTTTTACCCTACTTCATAATAAAATTGTATTTATCTTACTATCATGAATACAAACTGATGGTTCATGGTACTGAATCCATCTCAGAGATCATGGCATTACTATTATCAAACAATCAAATGAAACATATCAAAGCACCAACCAAAGATTTATCAATACACCAACCATGCTCAGCATTCATTAATTCAGAGAAAGAAAAACAAGTTGATCAAGCACAAAAGAAAACAAAGTGGCTGCCCTTAACTTGGGTCTTAATGCCTTAGCCTCATGAGATTGATTAATCACTCACCTTTCCCTTCTTTTTCCCCAAGATTGCCTAAGCTTGCAAACAGTGTATGTTCTTCTTCTTTTTTTTCAAAATGTTTCTGTTTTCCCTCAGAGAAAAACCTCTGCTTCTTTTCTTGATTTAATTCATTTTCACTAGGGTTTTACTGAAGGGAAAAACCCCTTTTATCCTCACATCACTCAAAGAATTATGTGTGTGCTGTTATGGCTAAATGTGCCATTTTCCCCTGGTTTCTATTTCTGGTAAAAGCAGTTATCCACTGCTTTTCCCTGTGTACATGCAATTTGCATGTTTCACTTGTATATTATTTTCATGTGGCTTATCTTTTTTTTTCTTAATACCTTTTATTATGCCCGAGTTATTTTCCATTCCTAGCTATTACCTCAGCCTATTTGTTTTCTCTTGACTTCTTTCAAAATTTTACTTATGTATAACTAATATAAAACTGGTTTTTAAAGCATTTTAATTTATCAAAGAATATATCATTTTTCCTTACTTAATTATTGAAAACAATTTTCTCTTTACAGAATTATTTTTATTTTCTTTATGTTAAACTGTAATATATATATGTATATCCTCTTTATCAATTAACCTCTGGTTAATATTTCAAACCATCTGTTTTCTCTTGATAAGTAAATGTATTCATATTCTTAATTACCCTGGTGTTCTTTCCTTATTTACCTTATGTTTATTCTTTCTGGGTATATATATATAAATACAACATATGGTAATATATGTCCATATATACACTCAGTTATATATATATATCCTCTTCCCTCTGAAATACCATTTCTTATTACTATTTATATTCAAGATATATATATATATATATACATGTGAATATAAGACTTACTCAATTTAGCTATTATTACTTTTAACTCATTCTCAATATTTATCTTCAGACTACATATATATATATGTTTGGTTTTGAAGTTTTCTTTTTTTTTCTAATCTCAATAATTTGAGTCTTCACAAAATGTAATTACACAAATTGGTATTTTTTAACGTTTGCAATGCAAATGTTATTTCAGTATAAAAAATGGAAGGGAAACAATAAATAAAAACAAATAACAAACTAAAATTGTTATCCTAATTCATAATGCATACAACTAATCAAGCTTTAGTTTTAGCAGAAAATAAACTTATCAACGAAGGACAATCACAGTATACCATATAAATAGTAGAACCAATCAAATTAAACATTGTTTCATATTGACTTATACCTAATGAACATGACAACAATGCATAATAATTAAAATTTCCTATCAATCGGGTTTGGTTAAAAGTTGATGATTATTCGATAGCATACCTTATTGAAATTAGAGATGGAAAATAAAGTATCTGATTTGAAATTGAAGATCATTTCACAATTAGCAAATGGGAATTTAAGACTAACAAATGAGAGTAAAAATGAAAACCCTAAATTTCAATTTAAAGATTCTTGAGAATATTTGATAGTGAACATGAGAGAAGTAGCAGAATCTATAAGGATTTTTAAATCAGAAGATTCTGGATAATCTATGGGGGAATGAGAGAGGTGAAATGTTTATGGATTTGATTAATATTTTCTGAATGTAAACAGTGAAGAGTTTAGGGAATTCTTTGCTAAGGAATATATATCATGAGAATTCAAGATTTATTTCCCAAAATACTGGAAAAATGAATACGAACTAACCATATTTCAGTTTTATTAAATATAGAATAGTTATCTTTAGTTTTGAATTTGTTTAAGAACATAAAGTAAACTTTGAAAGAGAAAGAAATAGTTTTATAGTTGTTCGAACTAATCTATGTCATAAACTAGCTTTTCACTTTTATTATTACAATTAGAGAACTATAACAAAAAAATTAAATATTATGTATAATCACTTGGAATTTCGGTAATTTTTCCACATAAACTCTCAAAAATCCTCTCCCTTCTTTTATGGACAAGGAGATATTTATAATTGATATTGATTGACTTAGATAAGAGAAAAGCTCTCTAAAAATATCTCCTAAAGTCATTTAAAAACACAAGCAAGATCCGAAAAAGCATAAATGAAACCGAGTCAAAGAGTACTCATTCAGGACACATCTGAAGGGGCTTAGTTATAAATGAGACTGGCTAGTGGAATGACTCAACTATATAAATATTATATTAATCAAAATTTATGGGTCGGCTAACAATGACTGGCTCAACTAGCCAAATACCAACTGACCCAATTTTACGGGTCAACTTTTATAGTAATCCCTAATTTTAATGTTTGGTAATTTAAATTGTTGGTTTATTAATTAGAGAGAATTAGGAAAAAGGACAAACTTTGAAAGAAATTTAGACTGAATGACACCAAGTTTCATTTTTAGACTGAAGAACAAATGCTAGTTATAATTAACATTATATTCAACTTTTACACTATACAAAATGCTAGTTATATCTAGCATTATATTCAGTTTTACACTATACAAAATGCTAGTTATAACTAGCATTGTCCTTCAGCCAAAAAAATAAACTTGTTGTACTTCAACCTAAAAAATTTTCTAAGTTTGTCCTTGTGTCTATTTTCCTGTATTGGTTATATATGATTTAAATTAATGACTTAAACACGAACTTTTACTATAAATAAATTCAGACTTGAAACCGATTCTATTAGTTTGGATCCTCGTTTAAATGGTGAAAAACATACATAAGTTTAGTTGCAAGGTAGTGAATCTATGAAAGATTGAGATTTGAGTAAAACAATGTAGTTTGCACATGGTCTAAAACCCATTTCCACATTTAAACAAACAAGTGCAGCTGCTCCTTTTTCTTCATACCATTTCGTAATATCACCTTCATCTTCATCTTCTCTTAAGCTTTCTAAGCACTATTCTTAATTAGTCTCTTTATAACCTTTGCGTTTCAACTCCTGGAATCATAAGATAAATACCTAAACTCATGTTAGAAGTAGTTCTATAAACCTCTGCTCAATTTTCTCGCAAAAATATAATCAAGTCCATCATACCCGAAGTCCAACGACAAAGTCTTGCATAATGAGGGTCGACCAACATCTCCGCAGCACAGTTGCTTATTCGCACAATGAGCATTGCCTCAAGGCCTGTCCGCCTCATGATCTACGTTCGTGACCTTGTCCACTTCTTCCTAGAAGGGAACGGTAGTCGACAAACCTTATTAGACAACATCTCCTAACTCATCGCCGACCGTTCGCTGTCATTCAAGCCGACCATGGAAGACCAACTTCGAAACCTTCCTATCCATCGAAGGGGCTTGTCCGTATCTTTCTCTGTTCATCAAGAATCCTCATTGACAATCGCCCATGCCCAAATCATTTTATCGTAAGAGATAGACTTATGATAAACGCTCATGATTGCACTTACAACAAATGGCAGTTACACTATATCGCTCCCTTAATAAAAGCACCATAGATGCATTGTTCATTTGACAAAAGCATCACATTTTTCATAATTAATCTTTATAATTTAATACATATCTACCATAATTGCGGTTATTTATGAAATTTATTTTGTGGGTGAATATTGAAATTTAGATAGGATTGGGAGAAACGATACATTTGGTGAGAGATGGAGTGGGATTAGACCCATTGCATGTATATGTGTAACTTTTCCTAGTTGATAGCATCTTTATGAGTTTCAAATAGAACCAAAATTATACGTATATTTTTAGAGCTAGTTTTTTCTTTCAGGTAGAAGGTAATTGTTGTTTAGTGACTGTTTATGTATATATAAATGCATTGGCTGCAAAAATTAAATGCGATAGGTTTCCATTTCTTATTATATGGATGAGACTTTTGGTTCCAAATATTCATTTTCTAGTTGATTTATTATGTTAATAAATTCAAATGAGCGGAGTATTAGATTGTAAATAGAATGAAAAAAGAATAGTTATGGAACTTCAAAGCTCTTTTATTTTTTCTAGACGTATGCTTTCTAACTACAATGAGGGACTGGATAAATAAATGTTTATCTCTCTCATCTTATCACATTAGGACTTTTAATGTACCTTTTGATTAAAACTTTAAAAATTGCATCTTACCTTCACTTTAATATTTTGAAATGTAATACATTAAACTAATAGTGTACTATTAAACAGCCTATAAATTTACAATTAAGATATAAGTGCTTTTAGATTTGAATACAAGTTTTTTCTTAATATTTATCGATATATCAACATTTAATATATGTTAATGCTAAAATCTGATTGAATATATCTTTATGAGATAAGTTTATTCTTCAATGTTCGAATATATGTTCGAGAATGAATATTGTATTATTGGGGTTGTGTGACGACCCGAAATCGACACCCTCTGAATCCGACAAAAAACCACACAGGTCCGAACCAAAGTGCACCGATTGCAGATAATCATGAGAAAGAAAAGAGAGGGTGAGAAGGAAGAGAGAAGAAGAGAAGAGAAGAGAAGAGAAGAAAAGGAGAGAAGCAGAACCAAACAATACAGAATCTCACATCGCAGCGGAATAACATATAATATAGATCAATAATCTTTTCAAAGAAAAACTGTAATATACATAAATCAATATCAGAGTACACAATAAATAATCATCAGCTCGGACAGTTATAATAACATGTCCTCACAAATGATGATAATTTACAACAACAACAATGCAATGCAATGCAGCAGAATAATAAATAGATACGTGTATACGACATGAAGATCTCCAGCTCGCCTGCTGAAGCTCCAAAAGCACCAAAACTAAACTTGTAAATATACTAGGTCTGACCCGAGCATTAAAAGGGAAGAACGCCCGGATCAGTCTGGTAAACCGGTGTGAGAAAAACACATCTCAACTAAATTTATAAAGTTATCAAAACTTTTCCTTTATCAAAACAAAAAGTATCTCGTAAGACCGAGTCGCAAATAAATACCAACAAGGTTTTTACCTTACGATAACCAAAACATCTCATATCAAATTCTCGTTATATTATAATAGCATCTATTGCACACAAATAATATTAAAATAGCTGAAATTGTTACATTATTAAATTCCAGCATACACCTTATAATACAAGGCTTTCTACAATAGAAAATGGCAGGCACGTATTGGATTTCCATACAAATGACTAGGTAAAGGGACTACCTTTCCGAAAACTCGGCACACCTTTAGAGGGATGTACCTAGGGTCGAGATACTCGGCGCCTAAACTAACACAAGATCGGCCTACTCATACCTAGATAGTACCGAATATGTCATCACTTCGGTCGTTACTGACCTAAAATTCGTGGCTACAAGCATACACAACAATAATCAGATACACGATGTCATAGCATGTAAAGATATATCTAGAAGAGTGATGACATCTCATAATGTGAGCGACCCATTTTAACCTTGCAGCATCTATCCCCATTTTAGTCATTTTCCGAGGAGTGAGGCCAAAAAGGTATCGATTACCTTTCATATATCACATATCACATCATCTTTGAATGCCACAATGTCATTTCCGTTGACTACTAATTGCCTTTCACAAAAAATACATCCCTTGAGCTCGTACATCTCAAGGAAGGGTGTTAAGCTAAGAGAAGTTGCCTTCTTCGCCACTAAACAGATGTACGTTTGTAAAAACCAATGTACATAATCATAGAAATGCAATGTCAGACACTCGACCATACAGGTTGTCTAAGAACAGGACAAACTGAAGGTACTCTCCTACCACATCATGTTGGGAAATCCATAGGATTAGTAGCGAATAGTCCTTGCATTGGATATTTCATAACGAAGAGACTACTGCTACTATATGTATATTGTGATTTTAACCCCAAATAATCAACAAGCAGTCCTTCACTATGAAAATCCTAAATATCAATATCATCGACCAACCTGCACAATCGTCGTATAAATGTTGGTCCGAAGTGGTTTTCAGATAAATCTGATCCCGGTCTCTTCGCACCAATAACGCATAAGCGTTTCTCAACCTCACACAGAAACTAAGTCTCATAGACTTATCACGTTTCCAACTATCAACTTGCTATCCTTCGGCCAAGAAGGAAGCTCGATAGATTGGAGTAATCACTCCGCACTATACGAATCAACATTCTCAACACAAACGATAATCAAGCCTATACAGTCAGTTACGTACTAAGTGTACGACTAATTAGTTTCTACATCAAGTTGAGAAACTAAAATGGCCAAATTTTAATAGTCGGTTAATTAACTATCAAAGCAACAAACAAAATCTAGCACTTAAGTAACCACTGGGCCTGATTTCATTAATCGTTTATAATTCAAAACACTTCCCTATTATTCACTTCAAAATATCTTTAAAAAGATAATATTCAACACCATTTCCCTTATTGGATATTTGGAAAACATTTCCGTATACTTATTTTAATAATAAGTAAATTCACAACTTACTTTATTTTCAAACCATTTAAATTCCCTTTTATAATATCACATTCCAAAATATCCATTTTATTTAAGAATTATTCACTGTCCAAAATCGTGAATAATTCTCTTACCAAATTCATTCTTCTACACATCTAATTTAAAGGATTATTCATTGTCCAAAACCGTGAATATAATTCCTTTAATATACTTGCATATTTAACTTATCAAATTAAATTGATTTCACATTTATAAAATAGTATTTATAATTCACATATATATTTTATAAACTTCCATATACAAAATTCCTTTTCTAACAAATTCCATTTATCTCTCATTTATATGTCAAAATCCGATTATAAGTTAATTCACTTATAAATCTCTTATATACAAATTCATTCTTTTGTAATCTATTTATAAAGCCCATTATAAATTCATTTCTAAAATTTTCTTGCAAATCCATTTACAATTTGATTACAAATCCATTTCTTATATTCATAAAACACCGTTTATAATTCCACTACTTTTTTTAATAAAATATCAATTTATAAATCTTATATAAAAACCATTTATAATAAGTTCATAAATCTCAATTTAACTTATTTTAAAAAATAGCTATCTCCATATTTCAAAAATCATATTTTGCTTATATTTCACAAGAGCCATAATTTTTATAATATAAAAATTATAACTTTTATTTATTTTAAATAAATCCATTTCTTTAACAATTCAAAAATCATATATTTTCAAAATCGTTTTGAAACCCTTTTTAAATTGAAATCATCATTTTAATATTTTAAATTTCCAAAATAAGTCCCAATGCTATAATAGCACTAGATAAAGGCATTCACATCAATCATATCAATCATGACATCAGCATATATAACAATATATGTAACAAAATCAACAATGGTGAGGAATCCAATTGGATCCCTCCAACCTATCACCTGCAACAAATATACATATCGGAAAATATGTACAATGTCTGCTTCGAGGCAGATGCGCGTTGTAACAACCCGCATATTCGACGATTATGTATTTGAATATCTTATTTAAATATTTTAATCGTTAGTCGGATCTTAGTCCGAAAAGCTACCTTTTGCTTACGGTCAAATTAGGACTCGAGACCACCCCCATTGAGTTCAAAATGACGTTTGCGATCTTTTTGAGTATAAACTTCGATATGTTTGGAGTTAGTGGAATTTTGTCACTTTTTCGCTTAGGGCTTTGGTTTGGGCTGAACCACTTACTAACTCAGTCCCAACCCATCTCCTCTTCATCACTTCCTTCTTCATAAATTCCTAACAACAAAGCTTCATCAAAAATGGTGGAGGGAATGGGAAATTAAAATTCCAAGCTCAAGTTCATTTGCAAATTCAACATCTAACTCCAAATTCAATGTGAAGCATTGATTCAAGCTTGTGGTTGCTTCTCACTTTGCTTTCAAGCTTGATTTCCATCAATTTCCGTGAAAAGGTGAGATTTTTATCTCACATTCTTGTCTATAACTATCTTGGATTGTTCGGAATGATTCCCTATCACTTTAGCATGTACATTTGCATTTGGTTTGGATTGGATTGGCGAAAAACTCCAATTTTTAGTGTTTTTGGTGAATTACTGGGCTTAGGTCGCACTGCCGCGAAAAGACTCGGCCTGCATATGGCTCGTTCACCCATAGGTCGTTATGTCGCTTTTAAGTCGGCCGTGAGTTAGGTCGTCACCACCTTAGGTCGCGGCAATGTTAGATCGCCTCGTTTTTAGGTCGTTCGGCCTGCACGTTTGGACTCTCGGCCTTGGCTAGCTCGTTCCAGTTAGCGAGTACCCACCTTAGGTCGCTCGGCCCTTTTTCACCTTAGGTCGCTTGACCCCATTTCCACTTCAGGTCGCTGGCCTCTAGGTCGCTTCACCTTGGGTCGCTCGGCTATGCAAGCTCGTTCCAGTAGGTCGCTCGTCCTGTTTTTAGGTCGTTTGTGTTTAGGTCGTACGGCTTCACACTTTTAGGTCGTTTGACCTACCACCTCCTTAGGTCGTGATCCGTTAGGTCGCTCGGCCTCACCACCACCTAGGTCGCAACCAACTAGGTCGTTCGACCTGTTTTCTCCATTAGGTCGTTCGACCCTCCTTATTTTTAGGTCGTTCGATCTGTTTCTCCCTTAGGTCGCTCACCTTGTTAGGTCCTTCCATTGCATATTGCTCGGCCATATTAGGTCGGCCATGTTGGGCCGTAGCCTTAAGCCGTTAACTCCTTAGTTCGACCTCGTTAGGTCGCTCCCCCTGTTAGGTCGCACCAATGCTTTGCTCGACCGTGTTAGGTCGCGCCATGATTAGGTCGCGCCAATTTACTATGTTGAACTATGTTATCTTGCAGGTGTATTCCTATTTTGATGGATTTGGGATTGATTCCTTTGGATTTTATTCACATCTTCGAATGTGAATTTTATTTGTGAATTGATTTGTTTCTACGATCAATTTTGTGACTTGTCACTTTAAAAATATAAAAGATTTTAATACTAGGAGTAAATATCAAAACCTTTTCATCAAAACGATTTCAACACTATTTTATTACAAAGCTCTTTTCCTAAACCGTTTTCCAATCTATTAGTATATACAAGCCTTTACCTCACTCGGATGAGAAATCTAATTAAACGGCTTAGCAAAACAAGTGGTATGAAACGCTTGCGTTTACTTCGTCGGTTAATTCTTGGACTTGTTCGATTGAACCTTTTGTGACAATTTCCTAGTGAAGATCTACAGTTTGTTCGTAAATATTTAAGTTAAGCTAGTGGTTATGGGACATGAAGCTAAACTCATATATTTACTAGCTTAGTGTAATTGACACTTCTTGATGATCATGACGATCATTTTTGTGATTTAGACTAGCGATTGAGCGATGTCTCTTTGTCTGCGAGGGAGGCTAGACCCCGTTTGTGTGATGTTTCTACTCACATATGTGGGGTAGCGCCCCATGGTCTTCGGGCCATTTTAGTGGAGTTTTGACTCATGGTCTTCGGGCCATTCTAGTGAAAATGGTTAGCAACCATGGAATAGCTTTCCGTCTTGTGATACACGTGTTGGTGAGCTTTCATGCTCCCATTCTTGTGATAGGCCTCCCCCCGTTTTGTGATTTTTGGATTTCGTGTGTTGATTTCTGGAATTTGTGATTCACCAATTTTCGTGATTTTCATTGATAAGTTTTATCAATTTTTGTGCATTGGTGAATTCGTGTGTCATTACTTTTTTGTGGATTTGGATCTTTGAGAAGATTCTTGTGATATTGATTAATCTCTTATTGATTATCATTTACATACTTATAGTAGTACGCCATTATGGTTATTATACGTTTATTCCATATCTCTTATTCTATATCATGCCATCTGATATTTATAGCTAGACTGATCCGTTTATTATTTTCTTATGAAATAATACTCGGGTCAGACCGAGATGTTACAGGTGCTTCTGCTTGACTTCTCTCAAGGGATCTATTACTCTGACTTTTGGCTAGCCACTTAGATTAGTAGTTTTTGTTGTATACATTTGATATATAGACTCTGTGATGTATACTTATTCTTTTGTGTAGCTTGTAGCTATCCTTTTTGTATTATCGTGGATCTTTCTGACCACTACTCTGATGTACACTTTTATGTGTTATATTCATATCTTCTTCCGCCTTTGTGATATGGATGTCTGTGACTGATTTATGTTACGTTTATTTCTATAATTGTTTCCGAAGATATTATAGCCACCGCGTAGTAGCTTTGAGTTTGTGTCGGTATGTCGGATTCAAATGCATGTCATACTATCTGACATATCGATGCTCGCACAAATCAATTATACGGATGGTCGCTCCTCAACAGCCTTATTTTCTGCGCTAGTTGACAACATTACTCCGTAGTGTTCTTGGCAAGCGTGGGTATAGAGGTGGGGCGTCACACGCGTACAAAAGGTCATCCACTCATACACGGGAACGTATAGGGTCTCATCCGCTAAAATATGCGGGAATATATCAAATCCAATCAATATATATATATATATATATATAATATCATATATCACCCAAACAATCACCAATCATCATAAATAAAATTTATTCTCACTTATATAAAAATATAAGTGAGTCAGAGAGAGTGAGTTGTACTCACTTTGGTTCCAATAGTCGTTTCAGCGTTTTATTCCGAATAAAATTAAACAGGCGTTTAATTTTACCTAAAATTTTCACTAGCTTCTATCAACTTCAATCTAGCTCCATCGTGTAGTGTTCGTGAATACGAAGCCAACGCAACTTGTTTCGTCCGATTTCGACCTCGTAAGAAGAAGTTACACAATTTATAAGTTTACACGAATTTTAAACAATATAATTTACATTTTTTTTCTTTTTTATTTTCAACCTTTTAAATCACGACCGTTGATTTTTCCAGAGCAGATCGTGGCCGCATGCTTTTTTTCTCTTCTTCCCTTCGTTCACGCGTTCGTTCGTGCTCCTCTAACCCTTCGCCGTTGTCCTTCATTTGATTGTCGCGCCACCTACAAGCCACCGGAGGAAGATCGAAGACCACCACGTCGAAGCCCATCACGAATGGCACCACCGCCCACAACGTCGAGGAGCTCGGCCTCCTCCTTCATGCGCAGCACCCATCAAAACGCACAGCAAACACGAGGCGATTTCGTCTCGATCGTCGCGTGATATCCCATCACCACCGTTGATCTCATAGATCTCGCTACCCTCTACAATGTTGTAGTTGAAAGTTTTTGATAATAGCTTACGGATTGAGAGAGATCGAAGGGGGAAGGGGATGAATTTCTGGCCATTAAATTGTAAATGGCGACGGGTTGTTTGCCCTAGTTTTGTTGCAAATGGAAGAAAATTACGTCATTTTATATAAAATTTCGTGACACTATTCATCCGAAAAAATTTCAAACTCTGATCGAATCGTGCCGCCTAGCGTTTATAATGTTTTACTCCTATTTCGAACACAATGGAATATATATATCGAAGGCCAATTCCATCATATTTGAAAGATAGTTTTTTCGAATCGAAATATTTTAATTAAAATTTACTTAAATAAATTTTTACGCGTTTCAGCTTCCCACGAGCAAACCGTACGTCCGATTAACACAAAATTCGAAATCCTATAATAATTCACTATTAAGGATTCAATGAAACTGGTTTCTTCGAAATCCGAGATTATGTGAAAAATGACTATTTTTACACGTTAATTAAATATTAAAATATCCAATTTCTGTAAATTAATTGTTAATTCAATTTTAAAAGTTCACTAATCATATTCTAACTCAAATAGAATTTAATTCAACTTTATAAATCATTTTCATTCACATTAAATTCAAATTTCAATTATTTTTACAATTTCGAATATTAAATTAGCAATTTAATTATCCAAATAAATCACTATATTTGAAATATAAGTTATTCAACTTATAAAACTAACTTTTGAATATTTAAAATCAATTAAATATTCTAAATTCAGGTGACTAAAAAACTGGGTCATTATATTCTTCCCCTCTTAAAAGAATTTCGTCCCCGAAATTACTAAGTAAGAAAAGATGCTACAACTCCATTAACTTTTCAAAACAATTTAGTTGAAATAGATTATCAAATTCTTTTAAGTGTTTAACATTCCAAAATCAATTAGTCACAACTTGGTTATTACACTTTTATAAAAAAAATTCTTAAGTTTCTAAATTCATACTTAGTTATTTACTAATATCAATTCAAAAACCAACGAATCTCATTTCAAATTATAACTCAAAAATCTTATTTTTGTTATAAAAAATTTTCCAAAATTTCCAAAAATTTTCTAATGCCTTAAATTTTCAAAAAAAATCGCCATTGTCTCCCTTGCACGATTCGATCGTAGTAAAATCACAATATATATATATATATATATATATATATATAATCATAAATATACATCTCATCTTCGAGGATGAGGCATCCCGTAGGGAAAAAGTGTAAAAGTACGATATGTAATCCGAGATATGTACCTTATATATTATTTAGCGAGCCTATAAAGCTAATATAGTGCGAAAGCGAGCTCCAAATGCGAAGCAAGCGCCATTCGCACCTACTAAACACTCAACAAACCATAAGAACATGTATATGAAAGTAATATCGACATATAACATATACCACTGTAACAACTATATATGCCAATATAGCAAATGCAATCAAAAGCAACAAATTCAAACATCAAACAACTATCATCCAACTAACATCCAATAATATCTATCCAATCAATCCATAACCAAATCAATATACATTCCAAATTTTATTAATATTCATTTGTTATTTACATTCATTAATCACAATTGATTATATTCAATTTAGATTGGATTCAATCTAGCTACATTCACTTTAGATTCAATTCATATTTACTTTCCAATTCACTTTACTTTCAATTTGAATTCAATTATTTAACTTCCAATTTCATTAACCATTAATGAATTCATATTCAATTAACTAACGATTGATTTGTTCCAATTCTATTCACAATCCATTCCTTTCATTTACATACAACTTATTAATCATCAAATTCATTAATCCTTCAATGTATTTTACTTTCATTATTCTCATTAGTTAACAATCATGTTCATTTATATTTACATTGATTCTTCACTTAGTGTATTTTCTTTAATACAAATATTAACAACACTTAATAACCATTCCATAAGATTCTTACTTAAGTTCATTTTCACATTTTTATACAACACTTCTAATGTATATATTTAATTCACAACTTAAGTTATATTCCATTTTAACAATCAACATTCCAACTTATATCCAATACGTTTATATATATAAGCTGAATTTCATTTATTAACTCAAGTTCATATTCGGTTCAATTTCTTCACTTAGCATATTTAATTCATTTTGAATATCAAATTCAACTTCATTTAATATTACTTAAGTTAAATTCCTTTTTAGCTTTTATTCAACATTTCTTAAGTTAAATTTCATTACAAACTTCATTTTATTTAACTTAAATTCAATTCGTAATTCAAATTTAAATTAGCTTTCTTAACATTCAACAAATAGAAAAAAAAATTAACTACTATCCTCAATTTATAAGTTATAAACTTATTTACTTAAGTTTCCATGAATATTTACTTAAGTTTACTTCATTCACATGCTACATTTCAATTCATAGTTATATGATCACTTTACATCTTAAGCGTGTATTCTTTTTTTAATTTGATTCATTTAAAATATCGATCTATTTCATTTTACTAATTCAATATATTTAACTTTACTTAAGTTAAAATTTTAGTTTTAATTTTAATTTCATATCTCAATTTTCAATTTTCTTTACTTATAAATACACACACACACACACACACACACACACCCCCCATTTTCAATTACAAGTTCAAAAACTTATTTTCCATATATTAATCAAATCATACTTGGATTTTAAATTCAACTTTGTTTATCACACAAAACTTAAATTTTCAATTTACTATGGGTAGCAAATCCATCACACAAAAACACAAAAATGATACTGATGATGCTGCAGTCATCACCCTTATTATTTTCTAGCAAATGTAGTGAATTCAATGCTTTTTATTTCATTTAAACTCTTTTATTTACAAATCACATTTGTAAATTTATACTTATATAATTTCACTTATTCACTTTACTTATATAAGGTCGTTTCAAATTTATTTATCTTATTGTTTAGATTTTAATAATAACAACTTTTTATTAAACACAACAATTGATAACAAATGATAATAATCAAATATTATCATTCATCGACAACGAATTAATTTATATACTACTATATAAAATATAATCAAGGTAAAATTATTTCATTTACCCAATTTCGAAAACAATATTGTGTCAGTTTGCTTGCTCAAGTGTTTTGGAGTCCCAATCGATGATGTTAGCTAGACTCATCGACCAGAACCCAAAATTCAAACTTCACAAAACAAACAACTCAATATAAAACATTTTTATATAACTAACAAATACGCACTCATATATATAATACACTCAAACTCAATCTAGGGCACTGCTGACCCTATCTATACTGAGTACACATCAAAGCTTAGGAATATACTAAATTTAAGCTCTGATACCACGCTGTGACGACCCGAAATCGACACCCTCTGAATCCAACAATAAACCACACATGTCTGAACTAGAGTGCACCGATTGTAGATAAATATGAGAAAGAAAAGAGAGGGTGAGAAGGAAGAGAGAAGAAAGAAGAAGAGAAGAAAAGAAAAGGAGAGAAGCAGAACCAAAACAATACAGAATCTCACATCGCAGCGGAATAACATGTAATATAGATCAATAATCTTCTCAAAGAGAAACTGTAATATACATAAATCAATATCAGAGTACACAATAAATAATCATCAGCTTGGACAGTTATAATAACCTGTACTCACAAATGCTGATAATTTACAACCACAATAATGCAATGCAATGCAATGCAGCGGAATAATAAATAGATACGTGTATACGACATGAAGATCTTCAGCTTGCCTGCTGAAGCTCCAAAAGCACCAAAACTGAACCTGTAAATATATTCGGTCTGACCCGAGCATTGAAAGGGAAGAACGTCCGGATCAGGTTGGTAAACCAACGTGAGAAAAGCACATCTCAACTGAATTTATAAAGTTATCAAAACTTTTCCTTTATCAAAACAAAAGGTATCTCGTAAGATCGAGTCGCAAATAAATACCGACAAGGTTTTTACCTTACGATAACCAAAACACCTCATATCAAATTATCGTTATATTATAATAGCGTCTATTGCACACAAATAATATTAAAATAGTTGAAATTGTTACATTATTAAATTCTAGCATACACCTTTTAATACAAAGCTTTCTACAATAGAAAATGGCAGGCACGTATTGGATTTTGGATTTCCATACAAATGACTAGGTAAAGGGACTACCTTTTTGAAAACTCAGTACACCTCTAGAGGGATGTACCTAGGGTCGAGATACTCGGCGCCTAAACCAACACAAGACGGGCCTACCCATACCTGGATAGTACCGAATATGTCATCACTCCGGTCGTTACTGACCTAAAATCCGTGGCCACAAGCATACACAACAATAATCAGATACACGACGTCATAGCGTATAAAGATATATCTAGAAGAGTGATGACATCTCCTAATGGGAGCGACCCATTCTAGCCTTGCTGCTTCTATCCTTATTTTAGTCATTTTACGAGGAGTGAGGCCAAAAAGGTATCGATTACCTTTCACATATCACATAGCACATCATCTTTGAATGCCACATTGCCATTTCCGTTGACTACTAATTGCCTTTCACAAAAAATACAACCCTTGAGCTCGTACGTCTGAAGGAAGGATGTTAAGCTAAGAGAAGTTGCCTTCTCTGCCACCAAACAGATGTACGTTTGTAAAAACCAATGTATGTAATTATAGAAATGTAATGTCAGACACTCGTCCATACAGGTTGTCCAAGAACAGGACAAACCGAAGGTACTCTCCTACCACATCTTGTCGGGAAATCCCTAGGATTAGTAGCGAATAGTCCTTGCATTGGATATTTCATAACGAAGAGACTACTACTACTATATGTATATTGTGATTTTAACCCCAAATGATCAACAAGCAGTCCTTCACTATGAAAATCCTAAATATCAATATCATCGACCAACCTGCACAATCGTTGTATAAATGTTGGTCCGAAGTGGTTTTCAGATAGATCTGATCCCGGTCTCTTCGCACCAATAACGCATAAGCGTTTCTCAACCTCACACAGAAACTAAGTCTCATAGACTTATCACGTTTCCAACTATCAACTTGCTATCCTTCGGCCAAGAAGGAAGCTCGATAGATTGGAGTAATCACTCCGCACTATATGAATCAACATTCTCAACACAAACGATAATCAAGCCTACACAGTCAGTTACGTACTAAGTGTATAACTAATTAGTTTCGACATCAAGTTGAGAAACTAAAATGGCCAAATTTTAATAGTCGGTTAATTAACTATCAAAGCAACAAACAAAATCTAGCACTTAAGTAACCACTGGGCCTAATTTCATTAATCGTTTATAATTCAAAACACTTCCCAATTATTCACTTCAAAATATCTTTAAAAAGATAATATTCAACACCATTTCCCTTATTGGATATTTGAAAAACATTTCCGTATACTTATTTTAATAATAAGTAAATTCACAACTTATTTTATTTTCAAACCATTTAAATTCCCTTTTATAATATCACATTCCAAAACATCCATATTATTTAAAGGATTATTCACTGTCCAAAATCGTGAATAATTCTCTTACCAAATTCATTCTTTTACACATCTAATTTAAAGAATTATTCACTGTTTAAAATCGTGAATATAATTCGTTTAATATACTTGCATATTTAACTTATCAAATTAAATTGATTTCACATTTATAAAATAGTGTTTATAATTCACATATATATTTTATAAACTTTCATATACAAAATTCCTTTTCTAACAAATTCCATTTATCTCTCATTTATATGTCAAAATCCGATTATAAGTTAATTCACTTATAAATCTCTTATATACAAATTCATTCTTTTGTAATCTATTTATAAAGCCCATTATAAATTCATTTCTAAAATTTTCTTGCAAATCCATTTACAATTTGATTACAAATCCATTTCTTATATTCATAAAACACCGTTTATAATTCCACTACTTTTTTTTTATAAAATATCAATTTTATAAATCTTATATAAAAACCATTTATAATAAGTTCATAAATCTCAATTTAACTTATTTTAAAAAATAGCTATCTCCATATTTCAAAAATCATATTTTGCTTATATTTCACAAGAGCCATAATTTTTATAATATAAAAATTATAACTTTTATTTATTTAAAATAAATCCATTTCTTTAACAATTCAAAAATCATATATTTTCAAAATCGCTTTAAAACCCTTTTTAAATTGAAATCGTCATTTTAATATTTTAAATTTCCAAAATAAGTCCCAATGCTACAATAGCAGTAGATAAAGGCATTCACATCAATCATATCAATCATGACATCATCATATATAACAATATCTGTAACAAAATCAACAACGGTGAGGAATCCAGTTGGATCCCTCCAACCTATCACCTGCAACAAATATACATATCGGAAAATATGTACAATGTCCACTTCGAGGCAGATGCGCGTACAAAAGGTCATCCGCTCATACACGGGAACGTATAGAGTCTCATCCGCTAAAATATGCGGGAATATATCAAATCCAATCAATATATATATATATATATATAATATATGATATATCACCCAAACAATCACCAATCATCATAATTAAAATTTATTCTCACTTATATAAAAATATAAGCGAGTCAGAGAGAGTGAGTTGTACTCACTTTGGTTCCAATAGTCGTTTCAGCGTTTTATTCCGAATAAAATTAAACAGGCATTTAATTTTACCTAAAATTTTCACTAGCTCCAATTAACTTCAATCTAACTCCATCGTGTAGTGTTCGTGAATACGAACCCAACGCAACTTGTTTCGACCGATTTTGACCTCGTATGAAGAAGTTACACAATTTATAAGTTTACACGAATTTTAAACAATATAATTTACATTTTTTTTCCTTTTTTATTTTCAACCTTTTAAATCACGACCATTGATTTTTCCAAAGCAGATCATGGCCGCATGCTTTTTTTTCTCTTCTTCACTTCATTCACGCATTCGTTCGTGCTCCTCTAACCCTTCGCCGTTGTCCTTCATTTGATTGTCGCGCCACCTACAAGCCACCGGAGGAAGATCGAAGACCACCAGGTCGAAGCCCATCACGAATGGCACCACCGCCCACAGCGCCGAGGAGCTCGGCCTTCTCCTTCATGCGCAACACCCATTAAAACGCACAGCAAACACGAGGCGATTTCGTCTCGATCGTCGCGTGATATCCCATCACCACCGTTGATCTCATAGATCTCGTTACCCTCTACAATGTTGTAGTTGAAAGTTTTTGATAATAGCTTACGGATTGAGAGAGATCGAAGGGGGAAGGGGATGAATTTCTGGCCATTAAATTGTAAATGGCGACTAGGGTTGTTTGCCCTAGTTTTGTTGCAAATGGAAGAAAATTACGTCATTTTATATAAAATTTCGTGACACTTTTCATCCGAAAAAAATTCAAACTCTGATCGAATCGTGCCGCCTAGCGTTTATAATGTTTTACTCCTATTTCGAACACAATGGAATATATATATCGAAGGCTAATTCCATCATATTTGAAAGATAGTTTTTTCGAATCGAAATATTTTAATTAAAATTGACTTAAATAAATTTCTACGCGTTTCAGCTTCCCACGAGCAAACCGTACGTCCGATTAACACAAAATTCAAAATCCTATAATAATTCACTATTAAGGATTCAATGAAACTGGTTTCTTCGAAATCCGAGATTGTGTGAAAAATGACTATTTTTACATGTTAATTAAATATTAAAATATCCAATTTCTATAAATTAATTTTTAATTCAATTTTAAAAGTTCACTAATCATATTCTAACTCAAATAGAATTTAATTCAACTTTATAAATCATTTTCATTCACATTAAATTCAAATTTCAATTATTTTTACAATTTCGAATATTAAATTAGCAATTTAATTATCCAAATAAATCACTATATTTGAAATATAAGTTATTCAACTTATAAAACAAACTTTTGAATATTTAAAATCAATTAAATATTCTAAATTCAGGTGACTAAAAAACTGGGTCATTATATTCTTCCCCCCTTAAAAGAATTTCGTCCCCGAAATTACTAAGTAAGAAAAGATGCTACAACTCCATTAACTTTTCAAAACAATTTAGTTGAAATAGATTATCAAATTCTTTTAAGTGTTTAACATTCCAAAATCAATTAGTCACAACTTGGTTATTACACTTTTATAAAAAAAATTCTTAAGTTTCTAAATTCATACTTTGTTATTTACTAATATCAATTCAAAAACCAACAAATCTCATTTCAAATTATAACTCAAAAATTTTCCAAAATTTCCAAAAATTTTCTAACGCCTTAAATATTCAAAAAAATTCGCCATTGTCTCCCTTGCACGGTTCGATCGTAGTAAAATCACAATATATATATAATCATAAATATACATCTCATCTTCGAGGATGAGGCATCCCGTAGGGAAAAAGTGTAAAAGTACGATATGTAATCCGAGATATGTACCTTATATATTATTTAGCGAGCCTATAAGGCTAATATAGTGCGAAAGCGAGCTCCAAATGCGAAGCAAGCGCCATTCGCACCTACTAAACACTCAACAAACCATAAGAACATGTATATGAAAGTAATATCGACATATAACATATACCACTGTAACAACTATATATGCCAATATAGCAAATGCAATCAAAAGCAACAAATTCAAACATCAAACAACTATCATCAAACTAACATCCAATAATATCTATCCAGTCAATCCATAACCAAATCAATATACATTCCAAATTTTATTAACATTCATTTGTTATTTACATTCATTAATCACAATTGATTATATTCAATTTAGATTGGATTCAATCTAGCTACATTCACTTTAGATTCAATTCATATTTACTTTCCAATTCACTTTACTTTCAATTTGAATTCGATTATTTAACTTCCAATTTCATTAACCATTAATGAATTCATATTCAATTAACTAACGATTGATTTGTTCCAATTCTATTCACAATCCGTTCCTTTCATTTACATACAACTTATTAATCATCAAATTCATTAATCCTTCAATGTATTTTACTTTCATTATTCTCATTAGTTAACAATCATGTTCATTTATATTTACATTGATTCTTCACTTAGTGTATTTTCTTTAATACAAATATTAACAACACTTAATAACCATTCCATAAGATTCTTACTTAAGTTCATTTTCACATTTTTATACAACACTTCTAATGTATATATTTAATTCACAACTTAAGTTATATTCCATTTTAACAATCAACATTCCAACTTATATCCAATACGTTTATATATATAAGCTGAATTTCATTTATTAACTCAAGTTCATATTCGGTTCAATTTCTTCACCTAGCATATTTAATTCATTTTGAATATCAAATTCAACTTCATTTAATATTACTTAAGTTAAATTCCTTTTCAGCTTTTATTCAACATTTCTTAAGTTAAATTTCATTACAAACTTCATTTTATTTAACTTAAATTCAATTCGTAATTCAAATTTAAATTAGCTTTCTTAACATTCAACAAATAGAAAAAAAATAACTACTATCCTCAATTTATAAGTTATAAACTTATTTACTTAAGTTTCCATGAATATTTACTTAAGTTTACTTCATTCACAGGCTACATTTCAACTCATAGTTATATGATCACTTTACATCTTAAGCGTGTATTCTTTTTTTAATTTGATTCATTTAAAATATCGATCTATTTCATTTTACTAATTCAATATATTTAACTTTACTTAAGTTAAAATTTTAATTTTAATTTCATATCTCAATTTTCAATTTTCTTTACTTATAAATATATATATATATACACACACACACACACACACACCATTTTCAATTATAAGTTCAAAAACTTATTTTCCATATATTAATCAAATCATACTTGGATTTTAAATTCAACTTTGTTTATCACACAAAAACTTAAATTTTCAATTTATTATGGGTAGCAAATCCATCACACAGAAACACAAAAATGATACTGATGATGTTGTAGTCATCACCCTTATTATTTTCCAGCAAATGTAGTGAATTCAATGCTTTTTATTTCTTTTAAACTCTTTTATTTACAAATCACATTTATAAATTTATACTGATATAATTTCACTTATTCACTTTACTTATATAAGGTCGTTTCAAATTTATTTATCTTATTGTTTAGATTTTAATAATAACAACTTTTTATTAAACACAACAATTGATAACAAATGATAATAATCAAATATTATCATTCATCGACAACTAATTAATTTATATACTACTATATAAAATATAATCAAGGTAAAATTATTTCATTTACCCAATTTTGAAAACAATATTGTGTCAGTTTGCTTGCTCAAGTGTTTTGGAGTTCCAATCGATGATGTTAGCTAGGCGCATCGACCAGAACCCAAAATTCAAACTTCACAAAACAAACAACTCAATATAAAACATTTTTATATAACTAACAAATACGCACTCATATATATAATACACTCAAACTCAATCTAGGACGCTGCTGACCCTATCTATACTGAGTACACATCAAAGCTTAGGAATATACTAAATTTAAGCTCTGATACCACGCTGTGACGACCCGAAATCGACACCCTCTTAATCCAACAATAAACCACACATGTCTGAACTAGAGTGCACCGATTGCAGATAAACATGAGAAAGAAAAGAGAGGGTGAGAAGGAAGAGAGAAGAAAGAAGAAGAGAAGAAAAGAAAAGGAGAGAAGCAGAACCAAAACAATACAGAATCTCACATCGCAGCGGAATAACATGTAATATAGATCAATAATCTTCTCAAAGAGAAACTGTAATATACATAAATCAATATCAGAGTACACAATAAATAATCATCAGCTTGGACAGTTATAATAACCTGTACTCACAAATGCTGATAATTTACAACCACAATAATGCAATGCAGCGGAATAATAAATAGATACGTGTATACGACATGAAGATCTTCAGCTTGCCTGCTGAAGCTCCAAAAGCACCAAAACTGAACCTGTAAATATATTCGGTCAGACCCGAGCATTGAAAGGGAAGAACGTCCGGATCAGGTTGGTAAACCAACGTGAGAAAAACACATCTCAACTGAATTTATAAAGTTATCAAAACTTTTCCTTTATCAAAACAAAAAGTATCACGTATGATCGAGTCGCAAATAAAGACCGACAAGGTTTTTATCTTACGATAACCAAAACATCTCATATCAAGTTATCATTATATTATAATAGCGTCTATTGCACACAAATAATATTAAAATAGCTGAAATTGTTACATTATTAAATTCTACCATACACCTTTTAATACAAAGCTTTCTACAATAGAAAATGGCAGGCACGTATTGGATTTTGGATTTCCATACAAATGACTAGGTAAAGGGACTACCTTTTTGAAAACTCAGTACACCTCTAGAGGGATGTACCTAGGGTCGAGATACTCGACGCCTAAACCAACACAAGATGGGCCTACCCATACCTGGATAGTACCGAATATGTCATCACTCCGGTCGTTACCGACCTAAAATCCATGGCCACAAGCATACACAACAATAATCAGATACACGACGTCATAGCGCATAAAGATATATCTAGAAGAGTGATGACATCTCCTAATGGGAGCGACCCATTCTAGCCTTGCTGCTTCTATCCTTATTTTAGTCATTTTCCGAGGAGTGAGGCCAAAAAGGTATCGATTACCTTTCACATATCACGTAGCACATCATCTTTGAATGCCACATTGCCATTTCCGTTGACTACTAATTGCCTTTCACAAAAAATACAACCCTTGAGCTCGTATGTCTGAAGGAAGGATGTTAAGCTAAGAGAAGTTGCCTTCTCCACCACCAAACAGATGTACGTTTGTAAAAACCAATGTACGTAATTATAGAAATGTAATGTCAGACACTCGTCCATACAGGTTGTCCAAGAACAGGACAAACCGAAGGTACTCTCCTACCACATCCTGTTGGGAAATCCCTAGGATTAGTAGCGAATAGTCCTTGCATTGGATATTTCATAACGAAGAGACTACTGCTACTATATGTATATTGGGATTTTAACCCCAAATGATCAACAAGTAGTCCTTTACTATGAAAATCCTAAATATCAATATCATCGACCAACCTGCACAATCGTTGTATAAATGTTGGTCTAAAGTGGTTTTCAGATAGATCTGATCACGGTCTCTTCGCACCAACAACGCAAAAGCGTTTCTCAACCTCATACAGAAACTAAGTCTCATAGACTTATCATGTTTCCAACTTTCAACTTGCTATCCTTCGGCCAAGAAGGAAGCTCGATAGATTGGAGTAATCACTCCGCACTATATGAATCAACATTCTCAACTGAAATGCCCCAAAAATTTTGAGGGAAAAAATTAAAACAATTCAATTTAAATATATATATATATATATATATATTGGATTAAAATGTTGATGGAGTTTCTGAATTGAATGATGTGCAGGGATATGTGTGCACGTGCACACTGAAAATGGCACAAGGAAGAGATTTAGAAATTCTCTGGAAAATAAAATAATACAATGGTGATAATAAAATAAATAAACAAAGTAAGGAAGCATTTCAGATATGATCTTGGATATGAATCATTGATCAAATTAAATATGTTTTCTGGATACATTGAAATTAAAAGACTTCCTGAATATATATATACATAGTGAAACTAGAATAATATAGAGATATTGAAAAAAAAAATCCTATTTAAAATAAAGGAGTAAATTCTTTATTTAAGGCAGTAGAATGTAACCAAAACATAACCTAAGTTAAAAATGAAATATGTGCTTAGACATATTTTCTGTGAAACAGGGGGGAATCAAATAAAACAAATAATTATATACCTATACACATGTATATTTTCTGTGAGAAGAAATATATTGAAACTGAGCAAGAAAATAATGATAACATTAAAATAGCATGAAATGTAAAATAAGTAAGTATATTATGTATGGGCAAAAAATAGGAAAATGGGGATTCCCATAAATAAACAAATATACTTGGTCACACCTTTAACATGATTTAGGTAGACTGGACATTTTCTGAAAAAGTAGGAAAAAGAAAAAGTTGCCTCTAATAAAAGAAATATGGCCGGGGTAACTGAAAATGGGAATGTTAAAATATAAATGCAAAATGCATGATAATGGTCAGGGCAAAAATGGGATTCTGTTTGATAAAACCCTAGTAAAATGCTTATAAATGAGTAGTGGTAGCCAGGGGAATCAGTTTACCCAAAATACTTAAAATATGAAAGAAAACATTTTGAGGGAAAGGAGAAAAATATTGCTCAGGGATTTTCTGGATTAACTAGAAGGAGATACTTAGGTGAGTAACCTCACCAAATTCATGGCATTAAGACCTGAAATAAGGCAGCCAATTCTAATTTAGTTAATTACTTATTTTAGTTTTTGTTGAGTGTGATTTTATCAATGTTCTTTGGATGTTTTTGGATCTGTCTTGATTTTATTATGGATGTTTTTGGGTGATCTTTGATCTATTGTGATGTTTGTTTTTGGATGTGCAACTCGCTGTTCCATTACACCCAGAAAAGTTAAAGTATAATACCTTAAAATCTAGGCAAGAATATTCACAACTAATTTGGATCTATGGCATGAAAATTTTAATAGAAGAAAACATCATGAGCTGCATTATATTGTGTATAAGTGCTGAGGCTTAGAACAGTGTATTAGGGGTGTACTTGAGTGCTGAATCCCTGATAAAAAAAAGAGATAATAAAACCCACAAGTTAAAATTATGGTTAAGCTAGACTGTGAAATCTGGTTCAACCATAGTTACTTGCAGATCAAAATAATCCTAACATGCCATATCTCTGTTTATAGTTGTAAAGATTCTTGTATGGATTTAAGACCCAGATATCTCTTGACAACATTATTAAAAATAATTGTTTACTTGTTTCTGGAAAACATGCTTACAAGAGGTATGGGGTGCTTTCATGTATGCAGTGGCATTTTTCATCTAGATATCTGATGATAAAATCAAACAAATGCTTCTAGTAAATAAACTAGGAATAATGAGCCAAGAAGGCTGCTGGAATGCTTGTTATATCTGAAGTATGAAAGTTGGCACATGGTTTGTTTAAGCCCTGAGATCTTTGTGCAATAATGTGAATTAATTTATTGCAATGTGTCCCAGTGATTCCTTAATAGCAGATGAGGCTGAAACATAAATTGACATGTATATACTCATAGGTAACTCCTAAACCAGGAAGCAAAAGATATGAGTGTTACTCAGATTTGTTGAAATGGAAACATGGTTACTCCAAAGCATCTAAGTACTGGAGATTGATGTGAATGATTGTATGACTATGATTGTGTAATTAGTTGACTTATGAAGTTATTGCACTTGCATGATAGTCTAACCTGTAACATAGAATGTCGGTGTTTTGATAAGTTACTCAAGTAACTGGCTAAAAACTTATGCATCATTCAATTGCTTAATATCATGAATATGATGAAGTTATTCATACCAGATCATAGATCTGACCTTTGTTTGCTCATGGCATATGGGGGTGTTTCATTTTAAAAATGAGGCAGTCACTAATGCTCTTTCAGGTAATGCTGGAATTAAGTAGAAAATGAAGTTATGGCTAAGGAGAATGAGTGAATGAACATGCTAGGTAGTTTTAATAAGAGCCTATGATGATTTTATTTGCATGTATTCATGAGAGAATTATGTTTGAAAATGTAATGAATTTCTTTTGTTTGATTAAATCAGTTGTTAGACAGTTGAATTTTGTTATGTGGTAGAATTTGAAAATCTGAAGAAAAAGTGCATTTACATTTAAGTAATTTTCATACAAAATTTATATCCAGATGTAGTCAGGTTTGAATCATTTAAAAATCACTGAGTTATGAAGTGAAAACTTGACTTCAAATTAGAACTATATTTCAGATATTTAGTTGTTTTAGTAAAGTATTTTGCAAAAGAACTCAAGTTAATTTTTGTGTGCTGCTTTAAGAAAGGAATTTTCTGAAGGAAGTTTTTAGCACTTGGTAACTTAATACCATTTCAATTATCATGAACAAGTTTTTGGTTAGCACAGCCATATGGTTCAACCAGCTTCAAAAGAATGGGGTCTTGGTTGAGCATGTTGGCCTGGAATTTGAGATTAAAAAGTATTCTACATCTTTTTGTTAAAAGCATGTTAAAATCTCTTTAAAATGTAAAGTGGAAAATATATATATTGAAACTGATTGGCATTATTATTTCAAGAGGAATTTTGAATCCAAAATCTGGTTCACATGAATCAAAGTGATTGTTCAAAAAAAATAAACACTTATAAAAATCCAGAACCTTTATTATAGGAAACTTAGATATCAGTAACATAAGAACTACTTATGTTATGTCAAACTGTAGGAAAAATAAAATAAAAGAGGCTTCAAAGGGTATAGATAAATTGAAAATGATAAATGCAGATATCATTTTCTGATACTTATGCAAATAACAATCCTTTGAGCTATGCAAGAATAATCAAATAAATGAACTCTTGTGTTCTAAGATTATCTGAAACATGGTTAATAAAATTAAATTCAAGTATGAATAAATATGAACAAGATCCACTTATATAATGTAAATATTAAAGAATTTAGGAATTCAAATTATGAGTAGATGTAATTTCAAATACAAATCAGACATACTAGCTCTTGTCAAAAAAAATAATAAACTCTGATTTTAAACAAGAGGAACACATATATCATCATATGTATGTGTATATTTCTATGACTGAATTGATATGTTTATATTGGTAGATAATTTAAATCCAGAGCACATTGTTTGTAAAGAAAAAAAAATGACCCTGAGAAATTTAAACCAAGTTCAATTGAGCAAGTATTCAGCAAGCAAAAAAAAAATCCTTATGAAATTAAGGTAAAAATAGGAGGGTCATTTCATTTGGTATCAGAGCTAATGTATGTATTAATTACTAAGTATTATAGAAATGTATTATGTCTGTTTGTTTTGGATGATAGGAAACTATTAGCTATAGAAAATATTCAGAGTGTACTAATACCCTCTGCCCCAATACTTAGTGACCAGACCATGGTAGGAAGAGGATCTCATCACAACGCAAGACCCAGTGCACCACAAATGCTTGATATGCAAGAATTTGTGAGGGTTTTAAGAGATGGAATTGGGCATAGGCTTGAGAATCCACATGACAATCTTTCAAAACTACTTAAGACTTACACCAATTTGGGAGGCAGAAGTTTTGAAGGAACTGAGAATGTGATGGAAATTCAAGCATGGTTGAGAACACTTGATAGGATTTTCAATGACATGCAGCTAGATGATCAAAGGAAGAGGCAAGTAGCTTCAAGACAACTGAAAGGAGTAGCTTTAAGCTGGTGGGAGGTGATCATAGCTGGAAGAAATGAAAATGAAATCACTTGGAATCAGTTCAAGGAGACGTTGGAGGCAAGATTTGTACCAGCATCAACCAAGACCACTTTGCTTGAAGAATTTATCAGACTTAGGCAGGGAACTTTGAATGTCACTGAGTATACTCAAAAGTTTGAGGGGCTATCTAATTATGGAGCAATGCTGGTGGCAGATGAAGCATCCAAAAATGATAGGTATATAAAAGGTCTGAACCCAGGACTTAGCAGAGCCATGCTACCATATGCAGATAGGACTTTTGATCAAGTAATAGATCTGGCATTGAAATTGGAACAGCATGACAAGGAAAGAGAGAAGTATAGGAATTTTAAGAGCAACAACAACAAGAAGAATAAGGGAAGATATCACCCTTATGATAAAAAGAAGGAGGAGGCAGACAATAAGAAGGACAAGGACATTAAAGCCAATGATGCTAAGAAGAAATTGGTTTGCCATCATTGTGGTAAAGAATGACACATCAAACCAAGGTGCCCAGAGTTGAAAGGAGGAGCCTTCAAATGCTACCTATGTGGGAAAGAGGGGCATATGAAGAGGAACTGTGCTGAGAATAAACAGCAGGGGAAATTGGCAACTTTGGAAGGCAAAGGCAAATCTGCAGTGAAAATTGATGCTGAAAATCATGGCCAAGTGGAAGGTACATTACTCATTTGTGCCATACCCATAGCAGTAGTATATGATACTGGAGCAACTCACTCTTTGATTTCTTATGAAATAGTTAAAATTTTAAAATTAAACTGCATATTGGTTGAAACCCCATTGCTTGTACAAAGTCCACTAGGGAGTTCTAGTCTCTTAAACATGATTTGTGTGGATGTGGAGTTAAACATAGGGGGAAATATTTTTATTTCCAATTTATATGTTTTGAATTACCCAAATATAGGTGTTATATTGGGGGTAGACTGGTTAAGGCAATTTAAAGCCATAATTAATTTAGACTCATCCACCATATCGTTGCAAAATTCTAGAGGCCAGAGGATCACAGTTCTATGTGAAGTAGCTAAGGAAGGGAAATTATATCATTTAGTTGACTCAGAGAAAGATCTCAGTGAACTAACCATTGAAGAAATTCTCATAGTCTATGAATACTTGGATGTGTTTGGGGAAGTTAAGGGTGTTCCACACCACAGACCAGTTGAGTTTCAAATTAATCTCATTCCAGGGGCAAGTCTTATAATCAAGAAACCTTATAGAATGGGGCCAAGTGAACTGAAAGAATTGAAAAATCAGTTGGAAGAATTAGAAGGCAAAGGATTTATAAGGCCAAGCAATTCATGCTGGGGGTGCTCCAGTAGTGTTTGTAAGAAAACATGATGGTACTTTGAGAATGTGCATAGATTACAGAGAACTAAATAAAGTAACCATCAAAAACAAATACCCATTGCCTAGAATAGATGATCTCTTTGACCAACTCAGTGAAGCTAAAATATTTTCTAGACTAGACTTAGCATCAGGATTTCATCAAATGAAGGTTGAAGACTCAAGTGTTAAGTACACTGCATTTAACACTAGATATGGCTTATATGAATTTATGGTTATGCCATTTGGCTTGACAAATGCTCCTTCATATTTTGTTGATTTAATGAATAGAATATTTAGAGATTATTTAGACAAGTTTGTACTGATTTTTATTGATGACATTTTGATTTATTCCAAAACAGTGGAAGAGCATAAAAATCTGAAATGACCCTCCTATTTCTACTCTAATTCCATAAGGATTTTTTTTTAAGGTAAAGAGGATATATATATAGATAGATATATCATCCATTGCAATTATAATTCTCAGGGTCAATATCTTTCTCCAATAAACCAAATATATCCAGGATCACAATAATCAACCAATATAAATATATCAGTACATTCACAAAGATAAGCACATACATGTGAGGATGTATATGCCTCTCTTGTTTGAATCAGAGTTCTGGAAAACAAGAGGATATTGGATTGCTGATTTTTTTTTTTAACCAAACAATCCACTGGAAACATATACTTTAGTCTGTTTATCCTAACTAAGAAGTGATCAAGTAATAATCAGTGGAAAGCAAGCTTTTAATATAGATGTTTGTGTTAAAGTCTGAATAGTATCAAACTCAGGCTAAAAGAAAGCGGGTCATAAGAGAACACAAGCAACATCTAGGCGTAATGGAAACGCGCCTAACTTATACACGAGAGGTCACGAGTTCGAGTACTATGCTGGTTGGTTCAAACACAATTTTTGTTTTTTTTTTCCTTTTTCATTTTTCTCCTGTACAGTTTGGAACCTGTTATCTACCTATATCTGCACATATATACTTTATTTTTGCCTATATTCTATCATACAAAACAATAATTCTTGCTTTATTATTTTTGAAACCCATTCCTACAACCTGGAAGGCTTCATGATTGATGTAAATTAAGGGTCTGTTGCTTGGGTTTTGTAAATGATAGAAGTGTTTATCATTATCCAGGTTTGAATTTCTTCTCACAAAATCTGTCTGGAATTAAGAATGCATCTGGTTAGAATCTGAGTGAAATTCAGATTCTTATCACAAATACAAAGGAAAAGGTGTGGTAATATTTGCACTAAACATGTTTATGTGCATATATATCTGCAACTATTTGGATCTGGCTTACAATTCCCTTATTACAAATCCTTTCTTTAAAAATAGGACATGAGACATTTGTATGAAACAAGTTTAATTATGGGAACCTTGCAGCCATATAAAACATTCAACCTATGCCTATTTTCTTTTGTATACATATGCCATGGTAGAAAATAAAACTATTTAATTTTCTGAGAATCAACTATCCAGATTTTCCAAAACTTAAATCCTTTCCAAAGACTCAAGATTGACTAATACATTTGTAAAATGTAATCATTCGATTTTAACATGGTGTTCTTGCTAAATCCACTTACAAGATTTGATTAAATTTTTTTTTTTTAAAACATAACAGATATTTAACTTGGTTCATAGATTCCAGATACAAGTCAATCTCTTAATAAAATACCTAACAAAATATCCATTCAATATTCAACACTTAATACAAGTAGCAATTTAAATTGTCAATACATGCAGATTTGAACATTTAGGCTCTTATCTAACTAAGTTTAGCATGCTATATCTTCTTCTCAAAGCCTTGCTCCTACTCCTACTTAGTTGCTGCAATCCCTGAAAAAGCATTTGAAACTGCCTCATTTTAAATGAGACACCCCAGATGCCATTAGCACACTAGGGTCAGACACATGTCTGGTATGAGAAAGCTCACAAAAATAATTAGTTAATTAGGTTAAAGTCAAGTTAAGTACATATACAGAAAGTTCGGCCCTTTGGAATCAGGCAAATACTTGTGTGCATGCTCTGTGTCATTGTGCATGTGCACACTTTAATTTTCTTTCCAGAGACTACATATATAAATATGGCACATACATTCAAGCATACAATTCAATCATAGTCAAACAATCATTCATACCAAACAGGAAAATAACCAATATGAGTTAAATCATTTATTCAATTCTCATATTTCAAATCTGGGAAAAACTCTAGTTTTCTCATCATCTCAAGTATTATTCCCTTGGTATATTTATCTATCCTTGGTCTCATCTGCAATATTTATGAATCAATGGACACACTGTAATGAACTAATTCACTCCATTACACAAAGATCTCAGGACTTAAACAAGCCATGTGTCAACTTGTATTACTCAAGCACACAAGTCATTCCTGCAGTGTTCTTGACCCCAATTTCCTAATCAGGTTTAAGTTAATAATAACTCTTTTGATTTTTCATGACAAAACCATTCAGTGATTCATTTCATTAGCTAAAAACATCCATAACATGGCATCTCATATTATTCATGACCATACAGAGGCAAACAAGCAAACAACCATTGGTGATTACAAAATAAGGTTCTGTATATATATATATATATATATATATTCATCCTGGTATTTAAAAGGAGTTTAGGCAACTAACATTGGCTTATGGTTTCTGGGAGAGTTTTTCTTTTGCAAACATTTGTGCTTGAGTTAAACTCAGGATGACCTAGTTTCACTGAATCACAAAATTTTGTTTGCTATGCATTTTATTGAATCAGGAGCATCAGCACGTAGGCAACCCTATTGCACCCCTAATTCCTTTCTATTTCAAGCCTCAGCACTTATACATGAGTATATTGCAGCTCAACATTATTTACATCTTTCTGGGTTGAGCCAAAACCAATACTACTTGCCTATTCTCAACATTTTATTTTCTGGGTATTTGTTTATATCCCTAAACATTAACATATCAGAGATCTGAGTGTATAAAACAGATATGTATACTAATCAACACATAAAACTTTGTTATAATAAAACAAGTGATCAACCAAAGAGAATCAAAACATTTTCAGATTTAAATTCATAGATAAGCATTCATATATGAAAATACTCTTTTAAGAAAAATACTTTTAACTGGCTGCCTACATTAGGACTTATTGCCTTAGATTTTTTGAGTGAGCTTTCTCACCTAGCTCTCTTCTTTGTTTCCTTAATTAATTGATGAGCTTCTGCCCTTAGCCTCAAGCTCTCTTCCTTCCCTTGTCTTATGATTTCTATGGTGTTGTTTTTTTTTTCAAAATTCTTTTCTGAGGAGGAGAGGAGGCTACTGCATATACATGTATATATATACAGGGTCTCTCTTAGGGTTTTGGGTATTGGCTAAGGCCATTTTTGCCCACCAGAAAAAAAAATCATGTTATCTGCATTTTAAACCCAAAGTTTTACCCTTCCCGGCTTAATTTGGGTGAAGAGAAAAGTGGTTACACATTTTTTTTCAGAAATTTGCTTTTCAGAAAATACTTTTCCCCTTGTCTACAATCATGCTAAAAATGTGACTTGATTTTGTTATTTATTAAATACTCTTTTCTAATTCTGCCTATACCAAGCACTTCCCTGTTTTATCTTATTTTTTTTCTATTTTTAGCTTTCATGCAAATGGTATGTACTTCCTTCATTTATTTATAAGAGGATTATTCCTTTTTATATCTTCATTCTTTTTATTTCTGCTTATATTAAAATATGTCTATATATTTTATTTCACTAGTTTAAACTCTAGTATTTTATTAACACATATATATTTATATAAGTCTTACTGAAATAATTAGTACACCCACCTATATATTCATACATCATTCTATACTGACACACACATGCACATGTACACTCAAAAATATTCAGTAGCATTCATATATACATTTACTCATGCATACTACTTTTAAGAATTTAATCTACATACATATATATATATATATTTCCATACACATCAATATGTATGTATTCTTGGAGTTCAGGGTTTTAGCTTATATTCATGTGCATTTCCTGTGCACACATGTACACACACTAATACACTATCAAGCTATATCAATTCCTCCTTCAAAATTTATTTAAAAATTATTTTAAATTTATTTATATTTTCCAGAATAAATTCCTAAAATCTTGGGTCATTACAAAATCATTTGCATTTAGTTTTGTCAAGATTAAGGGAGAATGATTTAAAGGCAAAATTTTTAAAATGTGCATTTTGGAAGGAAGAAGTACATTTTCTTGGGCATGTTATTTCTGCCAAAGGAATATCAGTAAACCCCAATAAGGTAGTAGCTATCCAAGCATGGAAAAGGCCTAGCACAATCAGTGAGATTAGATCATTTATGGGGATGGCAGGATATTATAGGAGATTTATAAAAGATTTTTCAAAAATATCATCACCACTTACCAATTTAACTAGGAAGAACCAAGCCTTTGTATGGACAGAAAAATGTGAGCAAGCTTTTATCAAAATAAAAGAAGCTCTGATTAATGCACCAGTATTGAGGGTGCCAGAGGGAAATGAAAACTTAATTGTGTACACTGATGCAAGTGGCTCTGGGCTAGGGGCTGTGTTGATGCAATAAGACCAGGTGGTAGCATATGCATCTAGGCAATTAAAGCCACATGAAACAAGATATGCAACCCATGATCTTGAACTAGCAGCAGTTGTATATGCTTTGAAACTTTGGAGACATTATTTGTTAGGTGCTAAATTTATCTTGTACACTGATCATAAAGCACTGAAATATTTATTCTCACAAAAAGATTTGAACATGAGGCAACATAGATGGGTGGAGTTCCTAGCTGTCTATGATCTAGATATACTTTATACACCAGGTAAGGCAAATAAAGTTGCAGATGCCTTGAGTAGACAACATGCTAAGGTAGCCATGTTGATGATGGAAGAGTTTAAGGATCTGTCTATACTTACTGATTTGGAAATTGAGGCAAACAGTGAGGTACAAATGATACCGATTGAAGGAGATGGAAGTAAAGGGAAATTGAGTATGATATCTCTGCAATCAGATTTACTTCTAAAGGTTGGGAAAATGCAGGAACAAGACTTAAACCTATTGGAGAAGAAAATGCTCTTATCAAAAGGGGAAGAAGTGGTAAATTATCAAGTTGATAAAAATGGTTATTTAAGGAACAAGAATAGGATATGTGTTCCAGAAAACATAGAATTGAAGGAGGAAATACTAAATGAATACCACAGGAGTAAGTACTCCATACACCCAGGCAGCACCAAGATGTATCAAAATTTGAAAAAAAATCTTTGGTGGAAGGGAATGAAGTCAGATGTGGCCAAACATGTTGCAAAGTGCATGACTTGCCAACAAGTCAAGGCAGAGACACAAAGGCCATCAGGACTGTTGCAACCCCTTAGTATACCATAGTGGAAGTGTGAGGATATATCTATGGATTTCATAGATGGTCTGCCTAGATCTAAGAGGGGAAACACAAGTATATGGGTAATAGTGGATAGGCTAACTAAAGTAGCACATTTTATCCTAGTTAAATCAGAAAGAAATGCTCCAAAATTGGCTCAAATATTCATGAAAGAGGTGGTAAGGTTGCATGGCATACCCAAAACAATTGTGAGTGATAGGGATACCATCTTCACCTCAAGGTTTTGGAAAATTTTTCAAGAGGTCATGGGGAGTGAATTGTGCTTAAGCACTGCCTACCATCCACAATCAGATGGACAAACTAAAGTGGTAAACAAAATCTTAGAGGACTTGTTGAGGGCATGTGCATTGGACTTTGGAGGCAACTGGGAAGACCACCTCCATTTAGCTGAATTCACATACAATAATAGTTACCAAAGCACCATAGGGATGGCACCATTTGAAGCCTTATATGGCAAGCCATGTTTATCACCTATATGTTGGGTAGAGACTGGAGAAAGAGCTGTTCTATGACCTGATTATGTAAAAGAAATTACAGAGAAAATTGGGTTAATAAGAAAAAGAATAGCAGCAGCTCAAGATAGACAAAAGAAATATGCAGACAGGAAGAGAAAGCAAGTGGAATATGAAGTGGGAGACTTTGTTTTCATCAAGATTTCACCTATGAAGAAAGTCTTGAGATTTGGTAAACAAGGTAAACTCACACCAAGGTATGTTGGACCCTATAAAATTCTGGAAAGAGTAGGTTCTTTAGCATACAAATTGGAATTACCAGAGGAAATGAAAGCAATGCATAATGGTTTTCATGTGTCACAACTTAGAAGGTGGGTACATGATAAAGAAGAAATTCTGGAAAAGCCTACCCAGATTCAAATAAATCCTAATATGGTTTATGAAAAGGAACCAGTGGGGATTTTAGCTAAAGAAGAAAAGAAATTGAGGAGCAAAACTTTGAAACTAGTGAAGGTCCAATGGAGTGTTGATCCTAATGATTGTACATGGGAGCTAGAAGATAAGATTAGGATGGATTACCCTAAGCTTTTTGCAAATTAAAGGTAATTTTTAATTTCTGGAAAATTTAATATGCATGGTTGATATGATTAAGTATATTTGTTTATGTGTATGCTTAATAAATGTTTCTGAAGTCAGTAAATGTTTGTTACAAGTGCTAAGAAAAGAAATTGTGAGGACACAATTCCTAAAAGGATGGGTGAATGAAATGCCCCAAAAATTTTGAGGGAAAAAAATTAAAACAATTCAGTTTAAATAAATAAATATATATATATATATTGGATTAAAATGTTGATGGAGTTTCTGAATTGAATGATGTGCAGGGATATGTGTGAACGTGCACACTAAAAATGGCACAAGGAAGAGATTTAGAAATTCTCTGGAAAATAAAATAATATAATGGTGATAATAAAATAAATAAACAAAGTAAGGAAGCATTTCAGATATGATCTTGGATATGAATCATTGATCAAATTAAATATGTTTTCTGGATACATTGAAATTAAAAGACTTCCTGAATATATATATATATACATAGTGAAACTAGAATAATATAGAGATATTGAAAAAAAAAAACAGAAAAATCCTATTTAAAATAAAGGAGTAAATTCTTTATTTAAGGCATTAGAATGTAACCAAAACATAACCTAAGTTAAAAATGAAATATGTGTTAGACATATTTTCTGTGAAACAGGGGGAATCAAATAAAACAAATAATTATATACCTATACACATGTATATTTTCTGTGAGAAGAAATATATTGAAACTGAGCAAGAAAATAATGATAACATTAAAATAGCATGAAATGTAAAATAAGTAAGTATATTATGTATGGGCAAAAAATAGGAAAATGAGGATTCCCATAAATAAACAAATATACTTGGTCACACCTTTAACATGATTTAGGTAGACTGGACATTTTCTGAAAAAGTAGGAAAAAGAAAAGGTTGCCTCTAATAAAAGAAATATGGCCGGGGTAACTGAAAATGGGAATGTTAAAATATAAATGCAAAATGCATGATAATGGTTAGGGCAAAAATGGGATTCTGTTTGATAAAACCCTAGTAAAATGCTTATAAATGAGTAGTGGTAGCCAGGGGAATCAGTTTACCCGAAATACTTAAAATAAGAAAGAAAACATTTAGAGGGAAAGGAGAAAAATATTGCTCAGGGATTTTCTGCATTAACTAGAAGGAGATACTTAGGTGAGTAACCTCACCAAATTCATGGCATTAAGACCTGAAATAAGGCAGCCAATTCTAATTTAGTTAATTACTTATTTTAGTTTTTGTTGAGTATGATTTTATCAATGTTCTTTGGATGTTTTTGGATCTGTCTTGCTTTTATTATGGATGTTTTTGGGTGATCTTTGATCTATTGTGATGTTTGTTTTTGGATGTGCAACTCACTGTTCCATTACACCCAGAAAAGTTAAAGTATGATACCTTAAAATCTAGGCAAGAATATTCACAACTAATCTAGATCTATGGCATGAAAATTTTAATAGAAGAAAACATCATGAGCTGCATTATACTATGTATAAGTGCTGAGGCTTAGAACAGTGTATTAGGGGTGTACTTGAGTGCTGAATCCCTGATAAAAAAAAAGAGATAATAAAACCCACAAGTTAAAATTATGGTTAAGCTAGACTGTGAAATCTGGTTCAACCATAGTTACTTGCAGATCAAAATAATCCTAACATGCCATATCTCTGTGTATAGTTGTAAAGATTCTTGTATGGATTTAAGACCCAGATATCTCTTGACAACATTATTAAAAATAATTGTTTACTTGTTTCTGGAAAACATGCTTACAAGAGGTATGGGGTGCTTTCATGTATGTAGTGGCATTTTTTATCTAGATATCTGATGATAAAATCAAACAAATGCTTCTAGTAAATAAACTAGGAATAATGAGCCAAGAAGGCTGCTGGAATGCTTGTTATATCTGAAGTATGAAAGTTGGCACATGGTTTGTTTAAGCCCTGAGATCTTTGTGCAATAATGTGAATTAATTTATTACAATGTGTCCCAGTGATTCCTTAATAGCAGATGAGGCTGAAACATAAATTGACATGTATATACTCATAGGTAACTCCTAAACCAGGAAGCAAAAGATATGAGTGTTACTCAGATTTGTTGAAATGGAAACATGGTTACTCCAGAGCATCTAAGTACTGGAGATTGATGTGAATGATTGTATGACTATGATTGTGTAATTAGTTGACTTATGAAGTTATTGCACTTGCATGATAGTCTAACCTGTAACATAGAATGTAGGTGTTTTGATAAGTTACTCAAGTAATTGGCTAAAAACTTATGCATCATTTAATTGCTTAATATCATGAATATGATGAAGTTATTCATACCAGATCATAGATCTGACCTTTTTTTGCTCATGGCATATGGGGGTGTTTCATTTTAAAAATGAGGCAGTCACTAATGCTCTTTCAGGTAATGCTGGAATTAAGTAGAAAATGAAGTTATGGCTAAGGAGAAGGAGTGAATGAACATGCTAGGTAGTTTTAATAAGAGCCTATGATGATTTTATTTGCATGTATTCATGAGAGAATTATGTTTGAAAATGTAATGAATTTCTTTTGTTTGATTAAATCAGTTGTTAGACAGTTGAATTTTGTTATGTGGTAGAATTTGAAAATCTGAAGAAAAAGTGCATTTACATTTAAGTAATTTTCATACAAAATTTATATCCTGATGTAGTCAGGTTTGAATCATTTAAAAATCATTGAGTTATGAAGTGAAAACTTGACTTCAAATTAGAACTATATTTCAAATATTTAGTTGTTTTAGTAAAGTATTTTGCAAAAGAACTCAAGTTAATTTTTGTGTGATGCTTTAAGAAAGGAATTTTCTGAAGGAAGTTTTTAGCACTTGGTAACTTAATACCATTTCAATTATCATGAACAAGTGTTTGGTTAGCACAGCCATATGGTTCAACCAGCTTCAAAAGAATGGGGTCTTGGTTGAGCATGTTGGCCTGGAATTTGAGATTAAAAAGTATTCTACATCTTTTTGTTAAAAGCATGTTAAAATATCTTTAAAATGTAAAGTGGAAAATATGTATATTGAAACTGATTGGCATTATTATTTCAAGAGGAATTTTGAATCCAAAATCTGGTTCACATGAATCAAAGTGATTGTTCAAAAAAAAATAAACACTTATAAAAATCCAGAACCTTTATTATAGGAAACTTAGATATCAGTAACATAAGAACTACTTATGTTATGTCAAACTGTAGGAAAAATAAAATAAAAGAGGCTTCAAAGGGTATAGATAAATTGAAAATGATAAATGCAGATATCATTTTCTGATACTTATGCAAATAACAATCCTTTGAGCTATGCAAGAATAAACAAATAAATGAACTCTTGTGTTCTAAGATTATCTGAAACATGGTTAATAAAATTAAATTCAAGTATGAATAAATATGAACAAGATCCACTTATATAATGTAAATATTAAAGAATTTGGGAATTCAAATTATGAGTAGATGTAATTTCAAATACAAATCAGACAGACTAGCACTTGTCAAAAAAAATAATAAACTCTGATTTTAAACAAGAGGAACACATATATCATCATATGTATGTGTATATTTCTATGACTGAACTGATATGTTTATATTGGTAGATAATTTAAATCAAGAGCACATTGTTTGTAAAGAAAAAAATGACCCTGAGAAATTTAAACCAAGTTCAATTGAGCAAGTATTCAGCAAGCAAAAAAAAAATCCTTATGAAATTAAGGTAAAAATAGGAGGGTCATTTCATCAACACAAACGATAATCAAGCCTACACAGTTAGTTACATACTAAGTGTATGACTAATTAGTTTCTACATCAAGTTGAGAAACTAAAATGGCCAATTTTAATAGTCGGTTAATTAACTATCAAAGCAACAAATAAAATCTAGCACTTAAGTAACCGCTGGGCCTGATTTTATTAATCGTTTATAATTCAGAACACTTCCCAATTATTCACTTCAAAATATCTTTAAAAATATAATATTCAACACCATTTCCCTTATTGGATATTTGAAAAACTTTTCCGTATACTTATTTTAATAATAAGTAAATTCACAACTTATTTTATTTTCAAACCATTTAAATTCCCTTTTATAATATCACATTCCAAAATATCCATATTATTTAAAGGATTATTCACTGTCCAAAATCGTGAATAATTCTCTTACCAAATTCATTCTTCTACACATCTAATTTAAAGAATTATTCACTGTTTAAAATCGTGAATATAATTCGTTTAATATACTTGCATATTTAACTTATCAAATTAAATTGATTTCACATTTATAAAATAGTGTTTATAATTCACATATATATTTTATAAACTTCCATATACAAAATTCCTTTACTAACAAATTCCATTTATCTCTCATTTATATGTCAAAATCCGATTATAAGTTAATTCACTTATAAATCTCGTATTTAAAAATTCATTCTTTTGTAGTCTATTTATAAATCCCATTATAAATTCATTTCTAAAATTTTTTTGCAAATCCATTTACAAATTTGATTACAAATCCATTTCTTATATTCATAAAACACCGTTTATAATTCCACTACTTTTATTTATGAAATATCAATTTTATAAATCTTATATAAAAACCATTTATAATAAGTCCATAAATCTCAATTTAACTTATTTTACAAAATAGCTATCTCCATATTTCAGAAATCATATTTTGCTTATATTTCACAAGAGCCATAATTTTTATAACATAAAAATTATAACTTTTATTTATTTAAAATAAATCTGTTTCTTTAGCAATTCAAAAATCATATATTTTCAAAATCACTTTGAAACCCTTTTTAAATTGAAATCATCGTTTTAATATTTTAAATTTCCAAAATAAGGCACAATGCTACAACAGCACTAGATAAAGGCATTCACATCAATCATATCAATCATGACATCCAACCATCATATATCACATGATAACAGCATATATAACAATATCTGTAACAAAATCAACAACGGTGAAAATCCAGTTGGATCCCTCCAACCTGTCACCTGCAACAAATATACATATTAGAAAATATGTACAATGTCCGCTTCGAGGTAGACGCGCGTACAAAAGGTCATCCGCTCACACACGAGAACGTATAGGGTCTCATCCGCTAAAATATGCGAGAATATATCCAAACCAATCAATATATATATAATATATCATATATCATATAAACAATTATCAATCATCATAAATAAAATTTATTTTCACTTATATAAAAATATAAACGAGTCGGAGGGAGTGAGTTGTACTCACTTTGGTTCCAATAGCCGTTTCAGCGTTTTATTCCGAATAAATTAAACAAGCGTTTAATTTTACCCAAAATTTTCACTAGCTCCAATCTAGCTCCATCGCGTAGTGTTAGCGAATACGAACCCAACGCAACTTGTTTCATCCGAGTTCGACCTCGTATGAAGAAGTTACACAATTTATAAGTTTGCACGAATTTTAAACAATGAAATTTACATTTTCTTTCTTTTTTATTTTCAACCTTTTAAATCACAGCCGTTGATTTTTCCAGAGCAGATCGTGGCCGCATGCCTTTTCTTTTTCTCTTCTTCCCTTCGTTCATGCGTTCATTCGTGCTCCTCTAACCCATCGCCGCCGTCCTTCATTTGATTGCCGCGCCACCTACAAGCCACCGGAGGAAGATCGGAGACCACCATGTCGAAGCCCATCACGAACGGCACCACCATCCACAACGCCGTGGAGCTCGGCCTCCTCCTTCGTGCGTAACATCCATAGAAAAGCATGGCAAACACGAGGCGATTTCGCCTCGATCGTCGCGTGAAATCTCATCATCACCGTTGATCTCATAGATCTCACTACCCTCTACAATGTTGTAGTTGAAAGATTTTGATAATTGCTTACGGATTGAGAGAGATCGAAGGGGGAAGGGGATGAATTTCTGGCCATTAAATTGTAAACGGCGGCTAGGGTTGTTTGCCCTAGGTTTGTTGCAAATGGAAGAAAATGACGTTCTTTTATATAAAATTCCATGACACTTTTCATCGAAAAAATTTCGAACTCCGATCGAAACGTGCCGCCTGGCGTTTATAATGTTTTACCCCTATTCCGAACACAATGGAATATATATTGAAGGTCAATTCCATCATATTTGGAAGATAAGTTTTTCGAATCGAAATATTTTAATTAAAATTTACTTAAATAAATTTCTACGCGTTTCAACTGCTTTCCACGAGCAAACCGTACGTCCGATTGACATGAAATTTAAAATTGTATAATAATTCACTATTACGGATCCAATGAAACTAGTTTCGTCGAAATCCGAGACTGTGTAAAAAAATGACTATTTTTACAAGTTAATTAAATATTAAAATTTCCAATTTCTATAAATTAACTTTTAACTCAATTTTAAAAGTTCAGTAATCATATTCTAACTCAAATAGAATTTAATTCAACTTTATAAATCATGTTCATTCACATTAAATTCAAATTTCAATTATTTCTACAATTTCGAATATTAAATTAACAATTTAATTATCTAGATAAATCACTATAATTGAAATATAAGTTCTTCAACTTATAAAATTAACTTTTAAATATTTAAAATCAATTAAATATTCCAAATTTAGATGGCTGAAAAATTGGATCGTAATAGGTTGGATGGATTGTTACTAGTTTTTTGTAATTCTAAGGCAACCCATTGATCTTTTAATATACAAATAAGAGCTAAACTAATGAAAGTTTTGTATTTGCTCATTTTTTTCTAGATTGAAGACGAACCAATATTGTAGAAAGATAGAATCATGGAGATGTAAGTGGAGAATATTTGTACTGTGTGAAGACGATGTAGCCAATGTTTATTGTTATGTACGTACTTTTTCTTTATTATGCAAAGTCTATTATTTTTTATTTTTTAAGGTGAATTAAGTACATTGATTTTGCATGTGAAAACTAGCATACATGATATTATGTAATAGCTCCTTGTCGTTATGTTCCAATTAATAAAAGCCTATTTTGCTTTTTTATGTTGTACTATTACTAATTATAATATATTAGCATTGGGAAAACTCTGCAAATTTAAATACTTTTGAAATGACAATAATATTGCAAAATCATGACTACTTAACAATTACATTTAAACAATGCGTATCCACAAGAGTCAAAATATACAATGATTATTTAAAGTTGGAAAAGTCATGAAAATAGCGATAACAAAACATTTTGGAAAGCATTATTTACAATGTTCTTTACAACGATCTGTGTGTGGTGGAATCCTTCGTGTTTCTGTAACTGCTGAATAGACAACATTATGTGTAACATTATTGAAGGGTTTAAACAATATATTTTAAGTGCTGTAAGCATTAGTTTTTGTTGCAGTGGTCCCACCAAAAATCTCTTCAAGAATAGCATAGTACTTCCATCCTTCCTTCCTAAGTAGAATAATATATTTTACATTATCTAATTAGAATATATATATACGAGTGTATGTATACTGCTGTCTATTTATACGATTAATTTTACATTATTTAATAAAAATAATTTTTCCAGTTTTAATTCAGAGCTGTCATAGGTCAATGTTAGTCCAACTATATTATTAATGCCATCTAATTTATGGTTGACGGTTTACCCATTTGATAATTGAAATTATATTTCCTTTAATACAACATGCATTTGTATATTTAATAGTTTTCATGTTCGTTTTTATTAAACAATGTACCTACCTATTTCTGCAAAAGATATTGAAACGAAACCTTAATATATTCAATTACCACTTGGAGAATAAGTAGTCATGCAATCGGTTGTGTGCGGTTTTTATGTTTTAAAAGTGACATTTTGGGAATAAATTCAGTTTAAGGTATGACAATTTTTGGAAAACTTTAAGTTGTTCCGTGAATGGGCATTTGTCCTCTTCAACAGAAACAAATCAATGTTCTTAACATGCAAAATTATGATCGACTAGGCTTAAAAACCTTGGTAGTTTAATGTTCACTAAAACGGTGCGAACAACGTTAACCGTTGTTTCAATTAATAGAACTTTTCTTCAAGTAAAGGGACCCTGCTTCAAGTCCGTAAGGAAAAAAAATTTAACATGCCATTTAATTTCAATACCCAAATTATGAGTGCTGTTCATTTTCACATCGATCGTTTTTTTTAGTCCTTGATCTTAAATTGGAATATGAAACTTAATAAATTAGACTTTTCACTTGGATTTTTAAACTTTTAAAATTGGGTATCATGGATTTTCTTTCCAACAGTTGATGTCTACCGTGGATGATGTTTCCCTTTCGAATTTTGTGAGGGTTTTTTAATTTTCTACGATTGATTTTTTACCTCTGTAGCTTCTTCCTCTAAGTTATCGATTATTGTAAGTTTCAATTTACTACAGCTAGCTAAATTTCCACTATTTACTACAGCTAGTTATCGAATATAGGGAAAAGGCAACTCTTAGTAATTTGATTTGATAGTAGGGGTGAGGTCTAATATAAGTACGTAATATTTGGCTAAATATTCTTGATAACAATCTTAGAGTGAAAGTGACAATGAGATGGTAATATTCCGACCGACGATCAATTTCATTTAATTTGAAATGGAGATACGTTTCCCTTTTTTCTAGAAAACAATAATTTTATATTTGAATAATCTTTTCAGTCCCTTTTTTAATGCAATGTGGAAACTTTTGAATTTTTTGAAATTGACTAAATGAGTTAGGGCTGTCAATGGATACCCGAAAAATCCAAAATCCGTCCGCATCCGTATTTGAAAATACGAATATTATCCGATATCCAAAAAGAATTTCGGATGCGGATGCGGATATGAGTATATCCGTATCCGAAAAATATCCGTCTAATCCGAAACTAGGTATGTTTCTAATAATAATTATTTTAAGTAGACGGCTAAATTAAATTTAAAAAGCTATGGTGGATGGAAGAAAGAACATATATTATCTATTGTTTTAGTTTGTTTTTGTTTATTAAAATTGTTGTAACAGCGTATGAACTTGTTTGACATTATGTATGTTGCTATTTTGTTATTTGAATTGTTGTAATATCATATGAGCTTGTTTGACATTATGTGTGTTGCTATTTTATCATTTGAAAAACTGATTAGTATTGTAGTTTGTGTGTATTGTTATTTGGGAAAGTGATTGTTTAAGCTGTGATGTTTTAGTTCAAAAATATTAGTATAATATAAATCTTATTCAATTTCGGATGCGGATATTTCGGATATTTTCGAATATCCGAAAATACCCGCTTTTTATTTTCGGATGCGAATATTTTCGAATATCCGAAAAATATCCATGGATGCAGATACGAATGTTAATTCTCCGATATCCGCGGATATCAGATGCAGATTCAGATGCGGATGCGGATATAGCATATCCGCATCCGTTTGCACCCGACCCTAAAATGAGTAACATACTAACAATTATATCAACATTGTTTACTGTATATGTTTTTGATCTTCCAACCTGCTTCTTTCCCTCGTATGCGGGTTATTTCTCTTTGTTTATTTATTTTTACAAACTACTATTCTTGCTTAAGGTCTCAGTATTGTTATTAGGTAATGCATATTGTCCAGTCACTACAAGAATCAGATCAATTTTCGACGGCTCCTGCCCGTCGGCGGTCGTCGTGAGCGTCGAAAATAACCGTTGCAAAAAAATACGTCAGTGAATAGAATTTCCTACGGCTCCCGACAGACACCGTCGTCTGATTTTCGACGGCTGTCCGATGGCTTCCGACGGCTGTCCGATGGCTTTCGACGGCCGTCGGAAGACACGTGGACGATCACGTTGTGTGCCGAAAGCCGTCGGAAAATTACCGTCTCGAGCCGTTGGAAACCGTTGTAAAATTTTGACCTACAGGCTATCGGGAGCCGTCGGAAAACATGGAACGTTTTTTCTAAATTTCTGCTGCGCTTTTGCCTTCCATCCACCATCCATAAATACAATATATTTTACCCAACTCAGATATTCAATATGAAATCAAACCATAGAAAGGTAATCAAATATCATAAAGAAATAATCAAACATAATTCTTATAAAATCAAACCAAACATTCACTACCATAATTTACATACATCTAATTGTACAATATATACATCAATCCTTCACCAACTCCTCACCATCATTCTCAAATGTCAGAATTACTACCACCAAATGTATCATCAAACAATATACACAACATTTCAAATCCAACTCCACCAACTCAATGTATCATCCAAACTTACAAAACAATGACACAAAACAAAAAAAACATACACATCACTTCGGTCAATCAGCTCCAGAAACTCCCGAGCCAACAGAGGATGGAAAGCGGCTACCATACTGCTGCATGTACTCAGCAATACGCTGATACAGCGGCCGTGTCATCTCGATGGCCTGGCGACGGTTCTACTCTTCCAGCTGCGCCACCATAGCTCTCAACTCTTCGATCTCTGCTAAATCGATATCAGCTTTGGCCGTTTGGTTGGCTCTCCTCTGTCTGCTGGCCTGCAACACTTTTTTGATTTAATCTATAATCTTACTAACAAAGTTACAACATAATATGTTAATTGTTATATCTATAAACTTATTACTGAAACTAAAGCGATGTGAAGTTCTTTAAAACTAAAAGATTATTAAATTGTTATATCTTAATATATGTTATTCATTACCACTTGATTGATAAAGCCGTAGCACCTATTTCGTGACGGTGGATCCATAACTGACTCAAAAATAACGTCCCCTTCATTCATTGTCAGCTGCTCTCGACCGGTATCCTCCAGGAGTTTCTGGCATTGTTCCATAAACCTTGCCTGCATGAACAAATAAAAATGCAGTTAAAATTAATATCATGATATCTTAATTCATTATAATTTAATAATTAAAACAATTACTAATAGTACATAAACTAAAATGTGCTTACATGGCTCTTTCTCGATTTATCGTCGTACCATGTATACGAAACTGTCCCGTCCGGATTTACATGCTCGACGGCATAAGTACGGGTAAACACATCCATATACAACACGTGACCTTGCGCCTCAGCTTCATGAAATTGATTATTATATATTGTTATTGTATATTCAAAATTATATAGCACAATAATTATTTACAATTCACATTTAATAAATTTACCAACTCCTGACAATGTTGCTGGAACGACTTTGACCCTCCTCGATGAGTGATGAGATTTTTGTTCATATTTGTAGAGTTTCTTTTTCGACTCTGCCTGTACATTTAAATTTAATACATTATTTACTTACCAAATATTTTTTAATATTTACGTATTAATCAAATAATTAATAAAAATTTAGTACACTTACCTTCGCCTCGTCACTATCCTAATGTGCCAGCCACCCTTCCCACACACTCATCCCCATCCAGTTTGGCTTCTGCCCTTCATGCTTCACTGTCGACATGAAATCCCTGTAGTTCTTACTCATCTTTTGCATCCAGTAATGTCGTACCAGCTGTAGGTCATCTGATTGTATGTCCTCTGCGGCATGCGTTTCATGATAAACAAGCAACCAAAAATTAAACAATAAAAGGTGAACAATAAATAAGCGACAAAAACAAATTAAGAATGAAAAACAGAAGATTATACTTACAATGAAATCATACCAAATACACTCCAGGATGTGAGGAGGGATATTATCCCACTTCGGCCAACAAGCCGACATCCAACTCTTGTACGCCTTTCTCGAAACTGATAGAACTACAGTCGATGGTTGTAGCTCAAACCCTCTGTGTTAAATATGATATATGTTAGTATATCTTATACAAAATATTTAAGATGCTGAAAAAAGTTTAATACTTACCCCTCCACTCTAGGTACTAGAGACACAACAGGCCGTTGTGGCGGTTGCGATGTACCGCTGCCATTACCTCCTGAAGAATGAGAAGAACTCCTCCTTCTGTATGACATGATACCTATCACAGACACATCATTTTCAAAGAGAACAATAACATGATAATGAAATATATTTTATAGTTAAATGACATAAATGATATAAAGTACATAAAGTGCAAAGTATACCTGATTCAGATTGGGTCTCATATTCTGACGATAAGCAGAATACATTGCATTTTTAACATAAATTGCTAAATAAATGACAAAAATGGTAATGCCATAAAAGATGTAAATGGCGATAAGCAGATTCGGTTTCATAAATGATATAAATTACATAACTAGCAAAATAAATCTCATCAATGACATCAATTTCGTAATACACCAAGAATTCAACATAAGTACATCAATTGCATAATTACATCAATTGCATAATCTCATCAATTGCATAATTACATAACTAGCAAAATAAATCTCATCATTTACATCAATCCTCATCGTCTTCTAATTCAGATTCGGTCTCATATTCTACGTTATTTTCTTTCCTACTCTCAAATGCTTCTGCCAAAATGTTTGATTCATCATTCAGAGGTCCAAAATCAGTACGATCGTGTGTAATTATTATTTCGTTGCTATGCTCAAGATCAGCTTGATAAGCTTGTTCGTCTGGAATATTCTTCCCATCAAACGTAAATCTTGCCTTTGTTTTAAAAATTGCCAACCAATCTGCTTTATTTATTTTTAGAGATGGATAAGAAGCGTAAAAAACTTGCAATGCTTGCTTGGCTAGTATAAAAGTATCGTGCGATGTGTGCTTTATTTCAATATGATTATAATCCTTGTGCACATTAATTCCAGAACTTGGAACATTGTTAAACCAATTGCATCTAAACAGAAACACCTCCTCCGCGGGTCGTGAGAAATATGTCAGTTGCAAAATTTATGTTAAAACGCCATAAAAATCATTTATGTGAATTTATGGATCATCGCCACATTTAACAAATACACCTGTATTATTAGTTAATTTTTCTGCACCGTATTCTTTGGTGTTAAATTTATATCCATTGATGAAATATATTGGATATGTCTTGGCATTTCTTTTTAGTCCAATCGCAAGGTGTTTAAAACCTTCGTCAATCGCACAATTTCTCGCTTCATAAACGTACTTTGAAAACCATTCAGAAAATTCTTTACTGAGATCTCCGTGCGAATGTTCACTTTCATAAATACTGCATATATGAATAAAATATTGCATTAAATTCTACACGCGCATGCATTATGCAAATGAATAAATCATAAATTATTATTTCAGATTACTTAACAAATGGTGCAACCTTAGCACTATTTAGAAGAATATAAGTGTGTGCTACATGAAGATCTCTATCGTCTAGCCATACTTCTACACATTTCTCAGAAGATCGACCATGTTGTCTAAAAATATATAACATTGTTTGAGAAGACTCTTGTTTGTCGTCTTCGTCATTACGAGGAACACTTTCAAATGATATGTTCACATGGTCACTGAAATAGTGAGAGAGAAAGAACGAAGCTTCTTCTTCGATGTAAGATTTACATATCGAACCTTCAACTCGTGTTTTTTGCCTCACTTTTTTCTTCAAATGATTCAAGTATCTATGCAAAATTAATTTACATTAACTTTAACTTCCGAATGTAATTAAATTAATAGGTAACATATTACATACCTCCCAAATGGATACATCCATTCATATTGCACAGGACCTCGAAGTCGTGCTTCAGATGAGAGATGAACAAGTAAATGTTCCATTACACTAAAAAACTTGGTGGAAATATTTTCTCCAATTTGCAGAGCAATATAGGACTATCTTCTTCAAGTTTACGTAAACGTTGCACTTTTAAAGTAGTCAAACAAAGCTCTTTGTAAAACAGACTAAGCTCCATTATTACCTTCCAAACTTTTAACGGCAATGGTTCTTTGAATAGAACATGTAATAAATTTTTCATCATTATGTGACAGTCGTGGCTTTTCATTCCGCTCGATCTACCGTTTTTAAAGTCAACACATCTACGAAGATTTGATGAAATCCCATTAGAAAATCTTAACCCTTCCACCCATTTTAACACAACTTTAACTTGATTATTATCTAACTCATAACATGCTTTGGGTTTTTTACTGTCATTTGGTTTCATATGAAACTCAGTACGTTTGCATAATTCTTGTATATCGCGTCTTGATTTCAAATCGTCCTTAGTCTTCCCCTTGACATTCAAAACTGTGGTAATAACATTATCAAAGACATTTTTCTCATTGTGCATCACTTCAATATTATGACGAAGTAGAAGATGTTTTCAATAAGACAACTCCCAAAATATATTTTGTTTGCACCAATTATGAATAGTCTATTTGCCTCTAATTTCTGTTTGCACTCCAGTTTCATATATCTTTGGATGGTTCCTTACAAGTTCGTATATGTCTTCGCTTGACCATATCGTTGGTGGTTGTCTGATTTCTACTCTATTAGCTAAAAAGTTTTTCTTGTCTCCTCAGAAGGATGGTTGACATGGAGAAAACATCGATGGCAGTCAAACCATGAAATTTTCTTACCATTTGATAAAGAAAACGCTCGTGTTTCTTCCATGCAATATGGACATGCTAGACGATCGGATGTACTCCATCTTGAAAGCATTGCATAGACAGGAAAATCACTTATAGTCCACAACAAAAAGCAAACATACGAATTTTTTTTCTTCGAAATGCCGTATGTTTCTACTCCTTCGTTCCACGGTGTTTTTAACTCCCCAATCAACTGTTGTAAATAAATATCGATTCCTTATGTCGGATTGTCGGGGTCAAGAATGACAGAAGTAAGAAACATATATTGCATTTTCATACACATCCACGGATGTAAATTATAAGGTGTGATGATAATGGATCAAGATGAATATTTAGCACCAAATTGAGAAAGTGGAAAATAGGCACAAGGACAAATTTTCATAAAATTTTTGGCTGAAGGACAACAAGTTTCATTTATAGGCTGAAGGACAAACTTTGAAAGAAAATTAGGCTGAAGGACAATGCTAATATATTTAGCATTTTGTACAATGTAAAACTGAATATAATGCTAGTTATAATTAGCATTTTGTACAATGTTTGCACTGTACAAAATGCTAACTATATTAGCATTGTCCTTCAGCCTAATTTTCTTTCAAAGTTTGTCCTTCAACCCAAAAATGAAACTTTGTGTCCTTCAGTCTAATTTTTTTTCAAAGTTTGTCCTTGTGCCTAATTCCCTCATTGAGAAAATGGTGAAAAATCATCCGTACATAATCCAAGTCTAACATTACGACTCTCCGTTGTAAAATTGGGATAAGTTTTGTCGAAATGCTTTCTTGCTTCTCCATCGGCTGGATGTGTCAACATACCCTCTTCCTTCATTCTCACACTATGTCATCTCATATGATATGCAGTTACAGAAGATGTGTATAATCTTTGAAGCCTAGGAGTGATGGGAAATAATGCATACGTTTGTATGGAACTTCCTTTCCTTTCTTTTTTCTTGATTTGTATCTTTCATCGTTACATATTCTACACTTCCTTAGAGTGATGTCCTCTTTCCAAAACAACATGTAGCCATTTAAATATATATATTTTCTGATAAGGTAAACCAAAAGCCGACATAAGTTTTTTAACTTCATAGTAATTTCCGCACATTAAATTATCGGGGGGTATATGTCTTTTTGTAGTTTGAACAACGGCTGTAAATCCGGCTTCGCTGATGTTGTATTTTGACTTCATTGCAATGTATTCTGCGGTTACCGATAGCTGGGTGACGCTTTTACAACCATCCCAAAGATGTTTATTAACAGCATTCAGTAAATCATAAAAAAAATTTGCTTCAATATTTGGTTCTTCAATATTTTCATCGTCATCGTCAACTTCAACCATAGGGAACATTGATCGTGCTGCATCTTCAACTATATTTTCTACACGGTTCGTCATAACAATTTCATTACCAGTAATGTCTAATTCAGACTCTGTAGAAGTATTTGCTACAACTTCTCCATGACGAATCCAAACATAATACTCCAGCACGAAACCATTTTTGCACAAATGGAATTTCACAATATCGGGTAACAAATACTTCAAATGTTTACATCCACTACACGGACAATGAATTTCTACATCGTTTCCGTTATTACTTAAAGCAAATTCAACAAATACGTTTATACCATTATAAAAATCTTCTTTTATTGAGCCTCTCAACCCCCTTCTTTGATACATCCATCTCCCCTGATCAACAAAGTAATCGATCATTTTTCTTATTTGAAAAAATATGTCACAAATTCAAAAATAAATATTGATCATATTACGAATTCACATTTTATTTTTCAATGTATCGATACAAAAACTTATACACATCAATTTTACTCCACTTTAAGAATACAATATAGAAATGTTGGCTTATGGTTTTCTTTTTTTCTGGTCAGCCATCCTACTTCCCATTACAAACACAGTAAACACTTACATTTGGTACATTATTTTGTTTCAAATGATTCAACAAAATTTTGGTAGCACTTTCCTTTTGTTTCCTACATTGTACACAAATGCATGTATGCAGGAAACAAAAAAGAAAAGTGACGGCGAAATTTTGTGAACCGTTTGAAACGAAATAATGTGCGAAATATAATTGTTTATTGTGTTTATAACTTGTCCAATACATGGACAAATCCAACAAGCATTGTACCGGATGTATATAAATGACCGTTTTGTGACAAAAACGGCTATTTATATAACGATCATGTACAACGCCCGTCGGACGGGGCCAAAAACTCTTTAAGGGACTAAAAAAGTAGTTTATAAAAAAAATTATTAATTTTATACATAAAAATTATTAATTTACTACATTTGTTCCGCGTATTTTATCGAATAAAGATGCTTTAATATTGTTACCATTTTCCAATACAGTCAAAAAAAATTTAAGACTCGTGCATTCATTATTGTTATACAAGTCAAGATGTTATACAACTCATGTCTTATTCCAATTAACACAATACAATGATATAAACAACACATATACAATGGTTTACATATACACACACAATCACAAATTATACATACTCTTTAAAATTCGACGATAACATATGAAATATGTATACCATGGGATGCTGTAAACCATTATTACGCTATTGGAAACAATTGCGATCACTAATTAGGCCTAATTTATCAACTTATGCATATCTAGATTTAGGGTAAAAATTAGATTTTTGACGAAAATAAGAGATTATACATGAGATTGAGAGCAATAGAGTTTGATTAGGCAGTCGTGGAGGATCCAAAAGCTCAATATTGAAGATTGGAAGCTTGGAGGAGGGATTTGGAGGTTTTTTGCTAAAACTTTTCATGTTGAGAATGAGGAAGAAGAAGGCTCGACTGAGCCCCGAGCCCTGTAATTCGCGAATTTCTGACGGCTTCTGACGGCCTGTCGGAAGCCGTCGAAAAACAACCGTCGAAAGCCGTCGCTCCTTGCTATTGGAATAGAAGCCTTTTCTAGTAGTGAGTACACTAACATTTTGTGCCCTTCCAGATCATTGGTTCAACTTTAGTATAAGTAGAGCTGAGTACCATGTTTGGAATATATCCTAATGCAGTTTTGTATTTGTCTTCTCTTTTAGGGTCATAAAGCTATCATTTTACTTTAATCTTCTATTCTGGTAGTTTGTAAAATTTAAAAAAACATGCAACATTGGTTGTGCAATCAATTTTAATAAAGTTAAATTTGGTCAAGTGTCATCCATGTGGAAAGTAATCCATAATTATTTTCCTTTATATAGTGCACTTGGTAAGATTTAGAATTTAGATCGTCCTCTGATTTATTTGGTATCAAATAATATTATTGTCATCAACAATTCGCTACTTCCTATTTCTCTATTAAATATGAGAACTCAAGTTGCAAATTATGCACTCAGGTTGCAACCTTAAGTCTTGACTGAGAGGAATGCGGAATATGGATCTTAAGGCTAGAATGAACACTAGAGGGGGGTGAATAGTGTTTATAAGAAATTACTAAATCTTTTTGAGTTATTGTTGATTTGTACACAAATGTATGCAATATTCAGACACAGATATAATCACAGAATCAAACACAGATGCAGAAATAAAGTAAATGCAGTAAAGGAAAGAACACACCGGATTTTATACTGGTTCGGAGTTACCCTACATCCAGTCCCGCACAAATAAGTATGGATTTCCTTTCAAAAGCAATTGTACAATTACACCCTCGGTTTCAAGGCTACGAGGTACACCCTCCAAAATCATAATCCTCTGGGTAGAGATACTTGATTTCCGGGGCAACAAGTTCACCCAATTGATTTCCAAGGCTACAATCACACCATTTCTCGCTTGATTGATTTCCAAGGCTACAATCACACCTTTCTCGCTAGATAGATTACAAAGAAGCCTATAACTCTGAATAGCACCGGGATCTTGTTGAGATAGTGATAGAGAATCAAACCAGAGATGATCTAGTTAGGTTCAATGTTGATTTCGGCAGAGTGATGATAGGATTTTGAATAAGAAAATGTGGAAGAAGAAGAGAAGTGAAAAACCAGAAAATCTGATATAAAATTCGTTGAAACTAACCCCTATTTATAGAAGAACAACAGTCATGTCCATTCGTGAAAAGTTATGGCGAATAGACACTTCTTTTGAAATTCAAATTTTTGGTCCTAACTGACACTATGTCGACATGAGGTACTAGGGCATGTCGACATCCCAAAGGAAATTTTGATGTTTTGTTTTTCTTTGAAAATAACCTTTATCTTATATTAAAACTATTTTAAACTTTATAAATATACTTGACTATAGATAAAATACATAGATAAATATAGAGAATAATATATATAAAATTTTACTATAATTTTATATTTAAATCTAAGTATAAATATATTATAATTAAAAGATAGTTTAAAACAACCGAAGTTTAAAAACAAGAATATTTAAGGCTAAAACATCTTTTTGAAAATCATTTGAAAAGTTAATTTTTAAGGCTAAAACATTTTGAAAAACAATTTTGAAATCATCCCGAAGTAGTTTTGAAAATCATTTTGAAGTAGTTTTACAAGCTTTTTCCTACAGAATATCTTATCATGACAGGACTTGAGAACTTGTACAAAACCAGGATGTTCGTGGGTTTGTAAGCCACTTGTCGTAGGTTTGTAAGCTACTTGTCGTGGGTTTGTAAGCCACTAAAAAGGTAGAAATGGGTTCCATCCCAAAAGAAAAATGGAGTGAAGATTTCAGTGCTATTGTGAAGTTTTAACATAATTCTAGACTCAATACTTATCTTGAAATCTTGAACTCTTGATAATCTTGATACTCATGAGTCTTCAATCTTGATATATTGAATCTCTATACTGTACAGTCTTCATTCTTTGTACCTGCATGGTTAAATCCTGCATATACATATATATCTAAACTATAATGTTAGTATTTATATTTTACAACCTTATTCTAAGGTTGTTGTCATCAAAACCATCAACTCATGGACTAACATTGACTTACAATTTATTCATTTTAAGCCCATGATGAAATATGACACTTTAGAACCTTTTCCTTCCACCACATGGGCTTAAAATGAATAAAGTGTAAGTCAAGACTTAAGGTTGCAACCTGAGTGCTGTATAGTCCCACATCAAAAACAAACCCAAACCCAAAACTAATTTTGAAATATGACACTTTGAAGAGGGAAGAAGTGGGAAGAAGATGGAAGAAGAGAGGTGGAATGTATAGTCCCACATATTGGAAAATAAGGGATTATACTTAGTTAAATATAGGATTCTCTAACGAAGGTTGGGCCCTTTGGGCACCCAAAGCTTTGCTTTGATGTGAGGAGGGAAGTTATGCATCACCACCACACACGCACGCCGCCGCCGTTGTCCGTCCGACCGACCGGGTTCGGGTCTAAAATGATGAATTAATTTTTATTAACGGGCCGGACCAGAATTTGAATTTGAACGGACGGATTTGTAACGGTTTTGGACTGTTGGAAAGGATGCAACGCTTGACGAATGGACACTTCATCTTCTACTATAAATAGTGACGCCCAAGAACCACAGAAAAAAAAACAATCTCTTTTCTCCTTCTTTTTCTTCCTCCAGATCTGCGACGCCCAGAAAGTGTTGCAAAACACAGTCGTTTCCACCACAGTTTGCAACGCATGTAAGGTGTTACAAACGCATAAACGTTGCAGATCTATTCTCTTCTTCATTGTATTCTCTACTAAATTGCATCATCAGAGATCAGATTTGAGTGTTCTTAGTCGGATCAAAATCGTACAAGTTTTGAATCTGATTACGCTGTTTCAAGGCTTCATTGAATCCTGAAGTCGATAGTTCGATAACACGTTTGTACCTGTTGGGTTGAACTATTGTCTAAAAGAATCTACGTAGTAGATCCTTGAAGTCAGAAGTACAACAGTTATCATCTTCATCATTCTCGAATCATCGACACAAATTATTCAACAAATTTTTTGGACAATATTTCAACCATGGATGGTTCGAGTTCAATCAATCTCAATGTTCGTCAAGTGATGAATCAGCATTTAACGCGATTGGAGCGGTTTGATGGTGAAAACTTCACTCGTTGGCAAGAGATAATGAAATTCTTTTTGATCACGGTCAAATTGTTCTATATTCTTGAAGATAACTTGGAGGAAATGCCATAGGAAACTGATAAAGATACTAACGAATTGAAAGCAAAACGAGCAAAGCGCAAAGAATATGATTTCCTGTGTAGAGGGGACATTCTCAACGCGTGATCTACATTAGTTTACAATGCACATAGAAGTCTAGAAACAGCCAAAGCACTTTGGACTGCCCTGGAGAGCAAATATCGAATATCTGAGGCAAGCAACAAGAAATTCCTGGTATGCAATTTTATGGATTTCAAAATGCATGATAATAAATCCATTATTGGACAAGTTATTGATATAATATATATAGTCAATCAACTGAAAGATGCCAAGATTGAACTCCCTAAATCCTTTGTGGTTGGAGTTATTATTTCTAGACTCACTCACTCTTGGGATGATTATAAAAAGAAATTGAAACATGCAGAGACGGATTATGATTTAGAGAATTTACAGCGTCATCTTTGTATAGAAGAGGACTCTCGTAAAAGAGAACTAAATGATAATCCACAAACCGAGCCTCATTCTAAGGCAAATAATTTTGAAATATCAAATTCTCTAAAACCTAAGAATGAGACACGGTTTAAGAAGAAAAATCATTCTAAGAAAGATAAGAAGAAGGGCGCTTGTTATTTTTGTAACAAGTCCGACCATTATGCCCGTGACTGTCGTCTACGAAAGAAACAATTAAATGCAAATATGGTCGAAGACAAATTGGTTGCAGTAGTGCAAGAGGCAAACTCCATTGAGAACATGGGAAATGATTGGTGGCTTGATACTGGAGCAACCATTCATATATGCAAGGACCGTAGTCTCTACAAGAACTACGAAGATGTTAGCGGAGATGAAAATCAAGTTACTGGAGCAAACAATGTTCGCAGTAAGGTGATTGGCAAAGGCACTATAGAACTACCATTATCTTCTAGAAAGACTCTTACTTTGGTTAATGTATATCATGTACCTGATATTTGTAAGAATTTGGTCTCTGGATACCTTCTTAACAAAGGAGGATTCAAGATAGTGTATGATTCTGACAAACTAGTGTTGTCCAAAAATGAGAAGTTCATTCTGACAAACTAGTGTTGTAACGGCATGATTAAGTTGAATGTAATAAATAAATCTTCTGTTTATACTATTGATTCTATTAGTTTATGGCATGGTAGACTAGGACATGTTAATTATAATTCCCTTAAAATATACATAAACTAGGATTAATTTCTGATTGTGATTTCGATACTATCTCTAAATGCGAAATATGTGTTCAAGCAAAAATACACCGAAAATCCTTTAAATCTATAGAAAGGAAAACTGGCTTGCTTGATTTAGTATATAGTGATGTGGGTGACTTAAAAAATCATCACCTATAGTGGTAACCAATACTATATAACATTTATTGATGATTATACTAGATATGCATATGTGTATCTAATGAAAACTAAAGATGAGGCCTTTGATAAATTTAAAATTTACAAAGCAGAGGTCGAAACACAATTAGGAGTTAAAATAAAAGTATTACATTCAGATCGAGGTGGTGAATATTTCTCAAATGAATTCACCTTATTTGTAAACAACACGGCTTAGTTCACCAATGCACTGCCCCATATACACCGCAACAAAATGGTGTTGCTGAAAGGAAAAATAGAACTTTAGTAGAAATGGTTAATGCCATGCTCATAAGTTCAAACTTACCTTATAACCTATGGGGTGATGCTATGTTATCTGCATGTTATATCTTAAATAGAGTACCACTTAAAAAGAATAATGTTTCCCCTTATGAATTATGGTTTAATAGGAAACCTAATCTTACAAAACTTAAAGTTTGTGGTTGTTTAGCATATGTTAGAAAACCAGACCCTAAACGACCAAAGTTAGAAAATAGGGCATTTAAATGTGCTTTCATAGGATATTCACTTAATAGTATAACTTATAGATTCCTAATTCTTGACACCTTAGAAGTTATAGAATCCGTAGATGTAGAATTCTTTGAAAAACAAACTGTTGAGATTCCATTGAGATCATCTAGTCCAAAACCTAATACAATTGATGATATAAATGACGATGACTATGCTCCTACTCAAAACAACAAGGAAGTATCAGTACCAGATAATAGTACTGAACAAAGGAGAAATAAAAGAGCAAGAATAGAGAAGGACTATGGTCCTGACTTCATTACGTATCTTATAGAAGGCAATAAGGACGAAGTACTTAATGTAACTAGATATGTCATGAACGTCGATGATGACCCCAAAACTTATTCTGAGGCTATGAGTTTTAGAGATTCAATATTCAGGAAAGAAGCTATTAATGATGAAATGAATTCCATATTGTTAAACCAAACTTGGGTTTTAACTGATTTACCTCCTGGTGCTAAACCTATAGGATGTAAATGGATATTTAAGAAAAAGTTGAATACAAATGGATCCATTGATAAGTTTAAAGCCATATTAGTTGCTAAGCGATATAAGCAAAGACATGGAGTAGATTATTTTGATACATATGCTCCAGTTGCTCGCATATCTTCTATACGCTGTTTAATAGCACTTGCATCAATTCATAAATTAGTCATACATCAAATGGATGTAAAGATTGCGTTTCTAAATGGAGATTTAGAAGAAGAGATATATATGAAACAACCTGAAGGTTTCAAAACCCCAGACCAAGAAAAGAAAGTTTGCAAATTAGTAAAGTCTCTTTATGGCCTGAAGCAAGCTCTCATACAATGGCATGAGAAGTTTGATAAAATAGCATTGTCATATGAATTTATTGTTAATGATGCTGATAAATGTATTTATAGCAAATCGGACAACAACAATTATGTTATAATATGTTTATACGTTGATGACATGCTAATATTTGGTTCTAATATATCCTATGTAAATGAAACTAAGAAGTTTCTATCTTCTAAATTTGATATGAAAGATCTAGGAGAAGCTGACGTAATTCTGAGAATTAAAATTATTAGGAAAGAGTGGGAGTTGTTACTAACACAATCTCATTACATTGAGAAGTTCCCCCGAAAGTATGGTAATTATAATGACAAACCAACACCTACTCCTTTAGATCCTAGTATTAAATTAGAAAAGAATACTGGACGTACCATTTCTCAACTTGAGTATTCCATTATTATTGGGAGTCTTATGTATGCTATGCATTGCACTAGACCAGACATAGCACATGCTATAAGCATGTTATGTTGATTTACGAGTAATCCAGGTTTCGAACATTGGAAAGCTCTTTCCAGAGTTTTAGCTTATTTGAAAGGAACCGTTACCTATGGTTTATCTTATAAAAAATATCCTGCTGTAATAGAAGGATTATAGTGATGCAACCCGGAACAATGTAGAATCCAAATCCAAGTCTACGACTGGATGGATCTTTACGTTAGAAGGTGATGTTGTGTCTTGGGTTTCCAAGAAACGGACCTTTATATCTGACTCAACAATGCTGTCAGAGTTGACTGCATTAGCAGATGCTTGTAAGGAAGCGGAATGACTTAGGAATTTATTAATAGAAATCCCATTATGGAAGAAGCCATCTCCATCAGTCTTGATTAACTGTGATAATCAGGCTACAATATACCATGTCTCTAATAAGACATATAATGGGAAGTCTAGACATGTGAGCCTAAGACAACAAATGATAAGACAGATGCTCAAATATGGAGTAATAACTGTTGATTACATAGAAACAAAGAAAAACTTGGCTGACCCACTCTCAAAGAGTCTTCCAAAAGCAATGGTTTCTATAAAATCAAAGGAAATGGTACTAAGGTCGGTGAATGAAGGTTGATCATCTTTAACAGAAACCCAACTTATGTTTTGAAAGGGATAGACAAAGTTCCATGGGTACCAACAAGTTAAGAGAATGATTATGGAACACTAAATCAATAATCCCATAATATTTAGTACTGGATTCTGCAAGAACAAAGGATGGATAATATATCCTTAATAAGTCTAGTTACCTTAAAAAGGGCGTATCGCAAAAACACCTTAAGAGACTTACCTATATGAGTATGGAAATCAAGCTGTTTCCTAAGAAAGTAAGACCGCTTTCTGACGTAGACTCATGAACCAAGGATTTAAGCACATGGCCAGTAATGTGCTAAGCATACAGAACACTCTATATACGAAAATCAGGTTGTGTGACTGTTCCGGTACTATCACTAGGGGTACTTGGTTCAAGATACGTTCACCATAGACCTCGATAGAACTTTGAATGGTTTACACTAAGTGAAGGTTCAAATCCAAAAGATACCTATCATTTATGTATTAGTTTCCACGATGATGCAAAACTTGATCTTGGAACTACATTGGCTTGATCCCACTTGGGTATGTAGGTAGTCACTCTAGTGATGCAGCCGTCTATTTTACTTATTTTACTTATTTTGAAAATGGGGGGAAATTGTTGGAAATTTTCAAAATTAGTTTTGGGTTTGGGTTTGTTTTTAAAGAGGGAAGAAGTGGGAAGAAGATGGAAGAAGAGAGGTGGAATGTATAGTTCCACATCTTGGAAAATAAGGGATTATACTTAGTTAAATATAGGATTCTCTAAGGAAGGTTGGGCCCTTTGAGCACCCAAAGCTTTGCTTTGATGTGAGGAGAAAAGTTATGCATCACCACCGCACACGCGCGTCGCCGTTTGGCGGGTCATTTGAATAAAGGGACGCGACCGTTTAGTAACAGTTTCAAACTGTTACGAAAATGCGCGACCGTTTGTAACGGTTTCGAACTGTTGGAAAAGATGCAACGCTTGACGAATGGACACTTTCTCCTCTACTATAAATAGTGACGCCCAAGAACCACAGGAAAAAAACAATCTCTTTTCTCCTTCTTCTTCCTCCAGATCTGCGACGCCCAGAAAGTTTTGCAAAACACAGTCGTTTCCACCACAGTTTGCTACGCCTATAAGGTGTTACAAACGCAGAAACGTTGCAGATATGTTCTCTTCTTCTTCTTCATTGTATTCTCTACTAAATTGCATCATCAGAGATCAGATTTGAGTGTTCTTGGTCGGATCAAAATCGTACAAGTTTTGAATCCGATTACGCTGTTTCAAGGCTTCATTGAATCATGAAGTCGATAGTTCGATAACTCGTTTGTATCTGTTGAGTTGAATTATTGGCTAAAAGAATCTACGCAGTAGATCATTGAAGTCAGATGTATAGCAGTTATCATCTTCATCATTCTCGAATCATCGACACAAATTATTCAACACTGTGAAGTTTAATCTTTCACAATAAAATCAGCTTATATCAACAGGATAAGTGCGAAATTATAACACAATATTGTTTCTTATGCCATTTTAATACCCGTTTTCATCTCCCTTGATATATGCTTTGTAAGAATTATTAATTTAATTAGAAATCATTCTCGATAGCTAAGTTTATAAAGGTTAACACACACATATGTTTAATAATGGACATTGAACAATTAATGTAAATGATTCATGCCCTTTATAGCGATGGATTCTCCTCTTTTTATTTATAATAAACTCTGCTGCAGCGAAATCTCCTTGAGGAAGGATAATTTTCGTGTGGTAGTACATACTATTCCCACACACTTGTTGAGAATTTTGCGGTTCGAGACAAATTTGATGGCGATTACGAAGAAGATAATGTTGTACTTCCGACTTCAAGGATCTATGGAATAGATTCTTTCAGATAATAGTTCAACCCACTAGGTACAAACGGGTTATCGAACTATCGACTTTCATGATTCAATGAAGCCCTATAACAGCGTAATCGGATTCAAAGTTTGCACGCCTTTGATCCGACCAAGAACACTTTAGCAATGGTTTCTGATGATGCAATTTGTATAGAATAGAATGGAGATGAAGAAGAGAGCAATTCTACGACGTTTTCTGAGTTTGCAACACCTCGGAGGCGTCACAAAACAAAGTAATGGCGATGGAGTTCTGGCGTAGCAAAACTGCTCTGTGAAGAAGAAGAAGAATCAGAATTTTGATACAGATCGCATTGATTTCTGGGCGTCACTATTTATAGTGCCTATTCGCAAAGTGTCACAACCGTTTGCAATTTAAACGTCGCGTTCATTCATATTTTGCGACGTTTAGAAAACCGTTGCAATTTCCAGCCTTTTATTCAATTTCAGAAATTCCGGTTTTGGATCTTTAACGGGCTGAAATTTGGCCCGTTACTGTTCATATATGATCCAAAAATATTTTTGAAACCCGATCCGGCCCAACGGCGGCGGTGCGCGTGTGGTATTGCATGACTTCTCTCCTCACAACAAAGCAAACATGTGGGAGCCCCAAGGCCCCAACATCGACATGAGAAAACTATATTTATACGAATATTTTGTATAGCTTTCTACCATGTGGGACTAATATTCTCTTCTTCTTCTTTACTTCTTCTTTTCCAAATCAAAACCCAAACCCCAAAGTTATTTGAAAATTTTACAACACTTGCATTGTTTGTTATTGTGTCAGTAATATACTAAAGAGTAGCTTGTTATTTGCAATTTATTCAACGATTATTTATTTGTTTTTTTTCTTTTGTAACTTTTCGTGATTTTCAAGGAACCTATGGAAATTTCGTTGGAGAGAATTGGTTACAAATTTTAATTTTTTCGAGTATTTAGTTATTAGGTTTATTTTGGATGGTGATATATAAACAGTCTTGATGTATATATCGATGTTCGGGAGTGTTTTCAATCTTTATTCATAATAACGTTATTAATGTTGTTTCTGCATATTTTTTTTTATAAGCTAGTAGTAAGCGAATTATCATTCATGTGCAAGTAAAACATACCAGTCAAATGATTAAGATTGATATCAGTGTCAAAATACCAATTTTCATATGGGTTATTGTTTGGCTATGATATTGTTTTTGTTTTTCCTTCTGTCTGTTGAAGTTCATTTTATTTATATTACAAACAGATTACTTATTTGCTATATTTAGACTAAACCGTGTACAACGCACGGATTTATACTAGTTTTGATAAAATTTAAACTTTATGAGTTTCCAATGTTTTTCAAAAGTGAAAACTGAAAACAAGTTGTTGCCCTAAGTGTTTTAAATTGCAATCAATCTAAGAAGAATAAAAAAAGATACTAAAAAGTTAAATAATATATCTTTTAAATTCAATTTTAAAATTTCGGAAACTTGGTATAATAATTAACTTTCAAAACTTCACAACTTTGGATTTTAAGAGAAAAAATAATTTTCTAATTATCAAATTCTAAAAATTAAGAAAGTTCGATTTGAAAACAAGTTTCGTATTTTACGTTTTCAATGTATGTTGAAGAGCGAAGGTGTAGGAAATATTTTATTCAATTCAATGGGAATAAGAAACGAGAGAAAATAGAATTTGATATTTTTCAGAAGACGGAAAACTCGAAAATGTCATTTTTAATTTTATACGTTAAAACCATTTTCCATATAGGTTGTTTTCCTCCCGTTTTCAGTCTGACGTGTGTTTCAAAGTAAACGTTGAAAACGCCACCCATAACTCAATTTTAAAATTAGCCTAAAAACTTAAACACGCTTTGAAATTTAGCTTGTACTCAACGGACATATACATAACTGATGACTGAAGTGTAGAAAAGGATGCAGCCTAGTGCATTGATTTATTCATAATGTAATCATGAACCGTAAACTCACAGCTAGGAACCATACGGCACAACATCATTGACAAACGACCATACATACACATACATAACCACATGGAACAAATACAAGATGAAGATACAAAGGAAACATAATGCATTAACAATTTAACAAGGCTTGGTGCACAAGCATTTGTGGCGAACGCCATGGCAGTATCCACCACCAAAACCCTCTTTAGTGCATGAATTTGCACAGCTCTTGTCCCGCAGGCACACAAAATGGAATGACGCACTAGGATACGCGCATACCTTTGCTTCGGCCACTGGCATTATCTTCGCTGTTCAATAAAATCAATCATGTGAATTATTACATGTAAAGACGTTGAAAGTAAGGGATACTGATTTGGATAATAGAGGAGACTTACTTGAAGCGAAGAGAAAGAGAAGGACGAGGAGGAGAGAGCAGACAGACGCGTTCGTGAACTTCATGGTTAATTGGGAAGCTGCGGCTGAAGATGAAAGATGTTTGAGGAACATGAGGTGTACTTATAAGGTGAAATCGCAGAAGAATGGAGACAGGTGTGGCAAGTGACAGCACACGCGTTGGGTCCTGATATGAGCGTTTATGCCACGATGGTTTTGTGCCTTATCAGATTCGTACAAGCTGGGCCAAAACACGCTGTTTGTTTTCTACGTCCTTTTGGAACTAACTGGTCGACATCCTACGGTTTTGAGTCTTTGACACAACAGTAAATATCTACGAGACTGCTTTGGACCCCTTTTTACTTTCAGTGCTCTTTGCCGACCTAAAAACTGTCGAACATTATTTTCGATCTATTATATTTTCGCGGAGCATGTATATAATTAATTAATTTTCATGTAAATTTTTTTTTGTTTGAAGACCTAAAGGACCAAGTTTTGCTTGTAATCTCTTAGGAAGTATACACAGAACCCACAAAACATACTTCAAATAAATCACAAGGTATGTAAAAAAATACTTTACCTATAATGTTCCATTTACTGCTTTAGGCAAATCTTTGCTCAATGCAGAGATTTTTACAACGCTAGCAATCCGACACACTACAAAAAATGATGGATTTAAAGACTGAAAAGTAAAGACTGAAGTTCATTGGTCTCTAATTAAAAACCGATTAAAGACCTTAAAATTCAGTCTCTAAAACTTTAATTTAGAATCAGATTTTCAGTTTCTAATCAGTCTGTAAAGTTTGATACCGAATAAAGACCAAATTTCAGTCTTTAATTCAGTTTTTAACTCGGTCTCTAATCAGTTTCAAAATATAAAGGTTTTATATGTTTATGTAGAGCATATACACACACATAAATTTATATGTGTGCATATAGTTCGTAACATAATATTACATTATATACAAATATTGCTTTCCATTTTTAGGCCCGATATCATTAAAAATGATAGTATTATCAATTAGGAAATTAGGCTTTAGGCTTCTAAGCACATGGTAATAAATTTATAGGATAGTCCTTCAATATAATGAATTTAATGATAAAAGATAAATGATTATATATATTTTTTAAATAAAAATGATAAATGATAAATAATAAAAGAAACATCATTGTTCTAAAGGAAAACGATAAATGTTAGATGCGATGAAGTCGAATCCTTGTGGCTGCAATTAATCAAAGTTTAAAAAATGGATATCAGGAACCTTAAAATACTCGTGATTTCATATGCCAAAACTAACATACCAGCGCAAAAAAATGAAACATTTGTAAAGGAAAAATTAGATAGAGAACTAATGTTTCCAAATATATATTTTCGATTTCTGATGGAACTCCAGTTTCATTTTTATGTCTTATAATATGCATGATCGATGATATTTTGTTGATGCATTGCCAATTCAAAACATTTTTAACTTGGGTGCAAGCAGTAACCTAGGAACTAATTTAACAAACTTCTATATTTAAAATATTGATTAAATGATGCAGATAGGATTCGATTTCGATGCCTCTAAATAAACAATTTGGAGACACCTCATTATTTCGTACGAGGCATTTAATAATATTTCTAATTTTGAGTCAGTTTGACATGTTTAACAAAAAGTAATCGCATATCATAAACAGAAGAATTGAAGTTGAGGCGAAAGCGCTAGGGAAAAAAATATCATACACACCATGCCGACCTCAAGTAGAACCCAAAGCGAACCATATGCCGACCCAAAGTAGAACCCGAAGCAACTCTATGCCGACCCGGAGTAACAATGCCGACCCGGAGCAACACCATGCCGACCCGAAGTAGAACCCGCAGCGAACCCTATGCCGACCCGAAGTAGAACCTGAAGCGAACCCTATGCCGGCTTGAAGTAGAACCCGAAGTAACTCTATGCCGATCCGGAGTTAGCAAATAACCTACTACATCCCTATAATTGAACTCCGACTAAGCAGAAGCCGCTATTTTTTTATTCAAATTACAATAACTTCCTCGTCCTAACTTGAAATCAGGCAAGACCTGGACTGATGAACTTTTTATCTAAATTACCGACAATATGGAACATTCGGGTACTTCGTCTTTTGAATGCACACTGTAGTTCTCTATAACGAATATAGTTGTACTTAGAAAATAACAGACTAAATTCTCATATTTGAATTAGAATTATTTTATATCTTCTTTTATTAATAAAATCAAATCAAATTTAAATATATTGGCGGATGAATTGGCTAGCAACACCCAATTATAAGTGAAAGCACCAATATCCAATCACATATGACAGATAGAATAAATATAGAGAATATAATATGAAGAATAACCAAAATTAAAATGAAAGCAAGTAAAAGAAAGACAAGATTTATAGTGGTTTGGCCACCTCCGGCCTACATCCACCCTAGACCAATCCTTTTTATTATACTGAAATTTGATTACAGTTATAATCCAGAAAAGCGTAATAAAAATGACGGAGTAGCCTCTAGGTAGAAGATGAAGAGAAGCCGAATGAAGATCCTTTTTTGAAGACAAGCCTACTGTATTTATAGGTGAAATCTCGGCTACAGGGCCTTTTCACTTACATGGGCCCACCATAATGATCGTCGAGCCCAACTCATCCATCCTATGCCGACCCGGAGCAACACCATGCCGACCCAAAGTAGAACCCAAAGCGAACCCTATGCCGACCCAAAGTAGAACCCAAAGCGAACCCTATGCCGACCCGAAGTAGAACCCGAAGCAACTCTTTGCTGACCCGGAGTGACAATGCCGACCCGGAGAAACACCATGCCGACCCGGAGCAACACCATACCGACCCGAAGTAGAACCCAAAGCGAACCCTATGCCGACCCAAAGTAGAACCCAAAGCGAACCCTATGCCGACCCGAAGTAGAACCCGAAGCAACTCTTTGCCGACCCGGAGTAACAATGCCGACCCAGAGCAACACCATGCCGACCCGAAGTAGAACCCGAAGCAACTATATGTCGACTCGGAGTAGCAATGCCGACCCGAAGCAACACCATGCTGACCCAAAGTAGAACCCAAAGTGAACCCTATGCCGACCCGAAGTTGAACCCGAAGCAACTTTATGTCGATCCGAAGTAACAATGTCGACCAGAGCAACACCATACCGACCCGAAGTAGAACCCGAAGCGAACCCTATGCCGACTCGAAGTAGAACCCAAAGCAACTCTATATCGACCCGGAGTAACAATGCCGACCCAGAGCAACACCATGACAACCCAAAGTAGAACCCAAAGCGAACCCTATGCCGACCCGAAGTAGAACTCGAAGCAACTCTATGCCGATCTGAGGTAACAATGCCAATCCGGAGCAACACCATGCCGACCCGAAGTAGAACCCAAAGCGAACCCTATGTTGAACACGAAGTAAAACCCGAAGCAACTCTATGTCGATCCATAGTAACAATGCCGACCCGAAGTGAAGCCAATTCTGCGTTGTTTATCCATCGACTATGCTTAACCCTGGCTTCATATCTGTAACTTATTATCCATCCATCCATTTAAACCAAATCCATAATATTCCAGCTTCGATAACCATGAAATCTATTGGGTTGAATCCGATCCGCCTGTATACTGTCTTGCCAAAAGACGGGTTAACAAAATAATCAAATGGGTTAAATGATAACCAACTTCTAAAATAGGTTGGGTCAAACCGACCTTTGTATTAAATGTATCAAAAGGAATGGGTTATACTTGAGTTGGGTCAAAATCAACCTAGCCCATTTTGATCTTACCCAACTTGTTTATGGGTCTACCAGTTTATACCAAGCCAGAGACAAGAAGATCTCAAAATATTTAATACCAACTAAAATAATTATATATGAACCACACAAATATATTTGACTATAATTGGACATAATTAGAGAATTAATTACAATTCATTCTTTATTTTGGATTCTGATTAATTACAAAACCAGTTACATATTAATTCTTCTAGAGAATTAATTGTATTATATTATATTTACAAATTTCAAATTACATCATTAAGTAATTGTTGGAAGTTTTTGCATAAATTTGTTTAAATTGATTGCCACTACGAGGGGGGTCCAGGGGGAGTGCCAACCCCCTTAGGTGGGGGTGTGGGGGTAACGTCCCTGCTGACGGTACGTTTCATTTATTGTTTGAATTTGAATTCAAACAACAAACAAGTATGACTGTTGGAAGATTCATGTTCATTTTGAACAGTCAACACCAACAGACGTCTTTCCCTATATATACTTGGCAGCCTTCGTTTTCGAAAATCACTTTTTTTGTTTTCTGAATCATAACTCTATTAACATCATTTGATAAAAGTCGAGTGTTCTTCTGATTTGTGCAAGTAATCACAACTTTCGCAAAACACACTCTACTGTATTCTGACGGAACGTTTTCTGAAAGCCTCCGTGATCTGAGAAAGGCGAAAACATTCTTGAAAGAAAGCGATTCAATCGTGCCATAGAGTGATATATCTATACAATACTACAACACTAATTTTATGTAATTTGTGTCCTCGGTTATAATATTTCTTAATTTTCATGTACTTGAGGAAAATCATAAGTTGTAGATGACGTATCAATTTTGAAATCGGATATAATATTAAGTAAAAAATGATGTATCTAATTTTAGTAAAATTTTCGGTATATGTATAGCAATTTATAGTGGATGGGTAGAATTTGCCAATATTATAACAACATTCCCATCAAAAGTAGATTACTTTTTATATGATTATTGTTTCTAAAAATTAAAAAGTTAAACTGATTAGAAGTTCAGATTTCATTTGAATAATAATTATTTAAATGGTATTTAAAACTAGGAAGAGTTATAAATGTAAACAATGAAAATTAATAAAAATATACATTAAACATTAAGTTATGTTAACGTTTAATTGACCACTTCCTCTCCCACTTTCCACTTGTAGTGCATCTCATTACAGTACGTATCTCACGCAAGTATCTCACGCAAATATCTCACGCATAGAACTTTTCATCTCCCGCTAAAACTTTTTACACTACATCCGCTTGCTTGCTCATCTGATTCACACTCACATCAAATTCAGATTTATGCTTCTCCTGTCTGCAAATTAAGAGTTTACAGGTAATTATTTCTCATAATTTCTACCTTTATTTGTTGTTTGAAGAGTTTTTTTAATTCAATAATTAATTTTCTTATGTAGAAGGAAGCTAAAATTGATTAGCTACATGATGTTTTCTTTTTGAAATTTTGGTGAAGAAAGTGACCAAGGCCATTGTTTGGGTAATTATTTTGCCTCTGATTATTACCTTAGATTTTGCTTATTTCAATCCAATGCATTTCTATCTCAAGATATGTTCATGAACTGAGTTTTCTCTCTTCACTTAATGAATTTGATTGTTGCCAATAGGCAATGTTCGTTTGTAATCATTGAGATTACCACAGAATTTTCTCTTTGGTAGTGAGATGAATCAAACACCAATGGAACTAGGTTTATTGTATGTATATTGTTACACCTTTAAGTGTTCTATAACATTTTACCATTTTACATCTACAACCAGCCATGCTTCATCAACATCACATATGGTAAAAAAACGACTCCTAAAATATATTGTTTTTTTCCTCTTTTAAGTTTGTTATCTACTCTATTGCTTCAAACGAAAGGTATATCTAGTACAAGTCCTTCACCTCGTAATTGACAAATGGCCAATTGACAACTTGATATACAAGTTAGCTTCTACAACCGAAGCTTACACACAAAAATGCTTATTCATTTATACTAGTTTCTAAATAGACTTATTTACATCAAAATTATTTTGTAATTAAATAGGCCATTTAGTCACATAGAATAATAAATTTAATATACTAAATAATACGAAAAAAAAGTTTGATGTCATCCAAATATGGTTCTCAGCATTGGTTCTTAAAAAGAAAAAAAGAAAAAAAGGAAAGAAAAGTAATAGCTATTAAAAAGAGAGGGAATAAACACTTGCACAAAACTTGAAGTTAGTCAATGTAAACTATTTCTCTTAATTTTTGTAATGGTTGTGAAACATAAACACGACAAAAATTGATGTTAACTATATACGAAAATTAACTTGTAGATAATATTATACAAAATATGAAAATGCATACTACTGGTTATTAGAAAAAACATAATATTTTCTACTTCCCACAATTGTCCGAAACAAAATTGTGATTTACATATATAAAATAAGAGAAATTTCATGTTTCAAATTATTTTAATATAAGACGTGTCGTCTGCACTATTGGTTGGATAATATATTTGCATTTTCATTGTCCAACGTCTGCACTAAACTACCTATATGATTATTTCTAAAATATTAAACATATGTATTTACATCATATCATTAATAAAATAACCAGAGAGTCGCTTAAATGTTAAAATGTTGTTTTAGTATCGATATATTTAGTTACCTTTGTTATTTGTAGTTTTGTGTGTTACTTTGTTTTATAATCCGATATAACCTTTTCTTTTCGCCTCGACTTGCATTTTTGATGTTCAAAATTTCATGTACTGTAGGGTTATTTAATAAATGGATGATCGATCATGGATGTATCATAGGACTAATGAAAGTGGTTTTGTAACTCGAGAATTCATTGATGGTTTTGGAAGATTTGTTAATTTTGCATTTTCCCAAATAGTATCAGAAAGGGTTGTTGATGTTGCTAGATGTCCTTGTGTGAAATGCGATAATACAAAATATCTGAATAAAGATGTTGTCATAGAGCATTTGCTAACAAAAGGATTTACACCACTTTATTCACGTTGGGTATACCATGGGGAGATGGATTTTGAAGAAACTTTGATGCCTCCAACATCAAATAGTAACGTGAATGATGTAGATCCTTTTAGAGAAATGATTATAGATGCAACTGGTGAAAATTATATCCATGCAAATGATAATTTTGATAATGTAAATGATGAAGCGCCTAGTTCTGAAGCTAAAAGATTCTTAGATATGTTAAAAGCTGTTGATAAGCCTTTATATGAGGGATGCAAAACTGAAACAGTGTTATCGGCATGTGTGAATATGATGGTTTTGAAGTCCCAAACAAGATTGACACATGTAGGTTTTAACCATGCAAGTTCTATGATCAAAAATTTTTTGCCAGAAAATAATACGCTGGTTAACAATTTTTATGAGGCAAAAAAATTGTTAAAACCTTTAGGACTTGGTTATGAAAAGATTGATGCTTGTCATAATTTTTGCATGTTGTATTATAAAGAGAATGAAGAAAAGATGGTTTGTGATATTTGTAAAGAACCCAGATATAAGTCTGATAATTCCAATTATCGTAGAAAAAAACGTCTGAAGTACAACTACGTTATTTTCCAATCATACCATGACTTAAAAGGCTATTCATGTCTTCAATGCATGCTAAAGGCATGACATGGCATTATTTCAATCGTTCTACAAGTGGTAGAATGGCGCACCCAGTTGATGGTGATGCGTGGAAGCATTTCGACAATTGTTATCCTGACTTTGCTAATTCTCCACGAAATGTTAGACTTGGACTTTGTACAGACGGTTTTAGTCCATTTGGAACTAGATCCACTACTTATTCATGTTGGCCTGTGATTTTGGCAGTTTATAATTTACCACCATGGAAGTGTATGAAAAAGCCTTTCATGTTCTTAAACATGGTTATCCCAGGGCCCAAAAGTCCAGGAAAAAATTTGGATGTTTTCTTACAACCTTTGATTCACGAGTTATTGGATTTATGGCGTGGTGTAATAGCCTATGACATGCATAAAAAAGAAAAAAATTTTTTAAGGGCATCACTGATGTGGACAATCAATGACTTTCCAGCATACAGAATGTTGTCTGGTTGGAATACACATGGTAGATTGTCATGTCCTTACTGTATGGAGCAAACAAAGTCCTTTACTCTTGAACATGGTGGAAAGCTTTCGTGGTTTGATTGTCATCGATGTTTTCTACCATTAGATCATCCATTTAGGAAACAAAAAGACAAGTTCAAGAGGAATAAAATTGAATTAGATGGTGCTCCTATTCAACGTTTCGGTAATGAGTTGAAAAATATTGTGTCATAGTTGCCTTATATTGCACCTGGGTTTAAATCTGGAAACAAAAAAAATACCAGGCTTTGGTGAAGCACGGAACTGGATTCGTAGAAGTATTTTCTGGGATCTTCCATACTGGGAGAACAATTTGATTCGTCATACTATAGATGTAATGCATGTAGAGAAAAACTTTTTTGATAACATATTTGAGACATTAATGGACACCGATAAAATGAAAGACAATTTAAAAGCTAGATTTGATCTTGAAAAGTATTGTAGCAAAACACGATGGATGAGCTTGGTTCGCCATCCTAATGGTCGTTACTACAAACCAAAAGCTCCTTATTGTCTTACAAAAAACAACCAGAAGGAAGTTTGCAAGTGGGTTAAATGTATACAATTTCCCGATAGGTACGCTTCTAACATCAAAAGATGTGTTAACGGGTCGAAAACCAGAATAAGTGGGTTCAAGAGCCATGACTGTCACGTGTTTATGCAAAGACTTCTTCCTACAGCTTTTAAATCATTTGTACCAAAAAGTATCTGGGACACTTTGGTAGAGCTAAGCAATTTTTTTCATGAACTTTGTGCAAAGAATATAAATACTCACAAAATGATTCTTCTGCAAAAAAATATCATTGAGATAATTTGTAAACTTGAGAAAATATTCCCTCCTGGATTTTTCGATTCTATGGAACATTTAGTAGTTCACCTGCCATATGAGGCTAAGGTTGGTGGTCCAGTTGAATATCATTGGATGTATCCATTTGAACGGTACGTTATTATTATAATGTTTAAAGCTTCCTTGATATTTTTTATCAATTAATGTTCAAACAGTAACTTTAATTTGATGCAGATATCTATTTTATTTAAAACGAAAAGTAGGTAATAAAGCACACATTGAGGGATCCATTGCGGAAGCTTATGTCATTGATGAGATTTCAAACTTCTCATCATGTTATTTTGGTCCAAACGTTGAAACAATTTGGAACCAACCTCCAAGAAATGATGATGGTGGAGAAGTTCTGCCCGATGGAAGGTTATCCATATTTTGTCATCCAGGAAAAGTCTTATCTAATGCGTTTGTTGTAAGGAAACTCTCTCAACTTGAACATCATGCCATACATAAATATGTGCTTTTCAACTGTACCGAAGTGGAAGACTATGTGAAGTATGTGTACTAAAATTTATAAATATGTAGTTGAAGCATATGTCATTTAATTTAACTCTTTTTTTTGTTACAGTCAATGTAGAAATGAACTAAAAAGTAATCATCCCGAGGAAAACGAAAACTTTATCGTTAAGAAGCTTGAGTCAATATTTGCTGATTGGTTAAAAGACCACGTAAGTTTTTTAAATTATAATGTACTTGTTAATAAAAATAAGCTGAATACTATTATTAATTAGCTCATACTATTTTGTAGATTCCATTTCAAGCAAATGGTGTTGGACATCAATTATATTTGCTTGCACAAAAACCAGACTATGTAGTACATTGCTACAATGGTTATTATGTTAATGGTTTTAAATTCCATACGGTTAACTATGGAAAAAACAAGGCAATAATGAATAGTGGTGTGTGTGTGAAAGGGAGTTACTACGATGATTTGGAAAACAATTATTATGGATTGTTAAAGGAAGTTATCAAGGTTAGATATCTCGGCGAAAAAAATGAGATATTTATATTTAACCGTGAATGGTTCGACAAATTAAGTAGAAACGGAATGAAAGTGCACCCCACAAATGGACTGATAGAACTGAACAAAAACGCTAGACTGCAAACCGATGACGTCTTTGTGTTTGCCCAACAATGCCAACGAATGTATTTATTGTGTAAACCTGGAAGTGGTTTAAATGAATGGGTAACAGCTATTAAAACTGGAGCTAGGAGTAGGTATGCAGTTGATGTGGTAAGCCCTAACGAAATGGAGGACGGTACATATGTAGATCAAGTAGATGAAATATATCAACCCTCTACTGTTACTATAGACAATAGTCTCGATCAAGCAGTTATGGTGGAGTATTTTGATGAGGTCAATGGCGAAGAGTTGGAATGTGCAATGCGAACAAATGATATTTATGTTAGTGGGTCGGATGATGATGAAAATGCAGATGATGTAGAGGTAGACTATGATGAGGATGTTGATCATGACGATGAGGAGGGGAACAAAGATATTGATAGCAATAAAATTATTGATGATGAAGATACTGATGATGAGTTTGCATTTTAATTAAGTAGCAAATATTAATGTATTAAATAAAGTCCTTGGAACCTACATAAGATTAATGCTCTCATTTTCACTGTAAATGTATGGAAGTTGTTGGTATTATTGGCTTGTTGCATTTTAACTTTTGATTCTATGATGCTAAGTCTTAATGAATTATTTACACTCTACACAACTCACTTTAATTTTATCTCTCAAGTATCCACTAAAATAACATGACTGTGATGCTACACAGCTCATCACTAAAGTGCAATCAACACACCTAAAGCCATTGACAGCTGAGAACTTCATGTAGTCATTCTTTTTTACCTTTATAAATTGTTTGTTAATTGCTAATATATATGATATATATTCTATGAAGTTTGTGAATTTTAGGTTTGCATATGAATTGATATTTATATAGTATATTTTGCTAAATGTTCAAAGTTGCAGATTGTATTCTACTCAATTATTATGGAGACTGACAACATGTTGTGATCTGGAGCCTTGAAAGTAATATAACATAAAATACATTGATAAAGGAGATATTTAGCATAAAAAACATGGTCGAATGGTCGCCTACCATTTTATTGAAATTTAAATACAGAATTGAGACGAATTGGTAGAAGGTAACTGTAACGACCCGTATTTTTACGGATCGAAACATCGTAAAACAGTTGACATTTGGTCGCATTGTTGATAAGTCGTCCAGAGTCTAAGTCTTAGGTCGTATAAGAGTTTGGAGCGACCTAAGGAAGTGGACGAGTTAAGGGGTAGACGACCTAGGAGATTGGAGCGACCTAAGGGAATTGGCGACCTAAGGGTTTGGGATAGGTCGTGTAGAAGATAAGTCGTGTGGTGGCTTAGGTCGTGGAGTAGGTTAGGTCGGTTGGAGCGACCTATAGGATGTTGGCGACCTAAGGTTTTGAGCGACTTAAGGGTTGCAGCGACCTAAGAGAGCTAGTGAGTAGCGACCTATAGAATTAGGCGACCTAAGGAAGTTTAGCGACCTATAGGAGTTAGCAACCTATAGGAGTTAGCGACCTATAGAATTAGGTGACCTATAGGAGTTAGCGACCTATAAGAGTTAGCGACCTATAGGAGTTAGCGACCTATAGAATTTGGCGACCTAAGGAACATGCGACCTAAGAGATTAGCGGTATAGGAAACAGGGTAAGTTAGCGACCTAAGAAGGATAGGTCGGCAACGACCTAAGGAAGGAGTAGTTAGGTCATATGACCTGTGTGTAGTTAGGTCGTGAGACCTTGTGTTGAAGTTAGGTCGTAAGCGACCTAAGGTAGATTTCTAAGTATAGTTAGGTCGCTAGGCCATTAGTCAGTTAGGTCGCGTGTGTATTAGGTCGTGTGAGTGTTAGGTCGCGTAAGGGCTTAGCAGTTAGGTCGCGGATGCGCATCTGGTTAGGTCGTAGGTCGCGAGGAAGCGCATCTAGTTAGGTCGTAGAGGCTTGGGGCTGTTAGGTCGAAGATTTTAGGTCGTGGGGTTTTAGGTCGTAGGGTTTTTAGGTCGTGGACGACCTAACTCCGAGTGAACGACCTAAGGTGGATTTCAGCCTATAAATAGGAGGGTTCTTCTTCATTTTTGGAATCCGGATTTTGAAGCGACGAAGTGCTGCCATTTTGAAAGCTCGACTTCTACACTTATTTACTTCTTTTCTCCACTTTGATTTAGTACTTCCTTCCATCCAAATCGAAGATCAAATCGAAGATCCAAGAGCTTAGATTGAAGATCTTCATCTTTCGAAGAGAGATTTCATCGTTTAAAGCGGATTTGTGATAGATCGAGTTAGATCCTTCGCTGTCCAGATCTGAAGTGTGTTGCTTTTGAGGTGTTTAGGTGATTTGGTGAGTGGTGATTATCTCTCACACGGATCCAAAGGAGTATATCGGATCGTTGGCTTGATTTTGTGCTAAAGTAGTGATTTCCATGCATTTTCCTAATCCTAAATATAGATCCATATAGATCCATTGTTCATAATGATTTGGCATCCATTTTACTACATGTTAACCTATGCAAGTTCATTCATCAAGATTATAGAGATATTGCTCATGTTTTCATGCTTGTTAGACTTTTGACTCTTTAATTACGAAACTGCCATTATTGTTATAATTGTCTATTTAGATCATATTTGAATGCTTGTTTACTTGGATTAATGTTTGATTTGATTGATTGCTATGAATTAGATGATTGATGATTTGATTTAGACAAGATGGTCAAAGATGATTCAAAAGCTAAGGGAAAGGCTCTTGAATTGGAAAAGCTGCTCGTGGCATATGTAGCGGATGATGAAGCTCATATGGATAGATTTGATGATGATGTTGAGATGAAGCTTTGCTATGACAATGATGAGGCGAAGTATGATATGAGATAGCCTTGGTCTAATCCAGACGGGATCATTCCAAGCAGATTGATAACTCGGTGATATGATTCGAGTTTGAGGATAATGGTTTGCTCGGGAGGCGCTTGAGCTTGTATGGAAATAGTCGTCGAGGAGGATGACTAGAAGGCTGAGATCTCATCGTTGTTGAAGGTTCTAGCATGCTCAAAGCAAGAGTACGTTGGGCAGATTCGATAGTCCCTGAAGGCTACTGATTGGTAGTCAAGTACTCTAGGCAGATTCGATAGTCCTAGGAATGGGTCACGACGATGTGCGGAGTTATGTCTAGAACCGGGGTTTCCATTAGCCCTTGACGGACGGATGAAATAAAGAGTCGGTCATTCAATTAACGATGATATCGAAGCAATGATAACAGTGATAGCCAGAGTCATGGATGTTTGGTTGTATCATCATTCGGTCTCAAGAGCGGTATTTTCTGGGTGCTTATCTGATCTTGGTTTAGGCCTTGGAGGTTTGTACTTGGAAAACATCGCCCTTGACTCGAGTGATAATTGCTTTACTTTAAATTGTATGCTTTGCTATGTTTGCTTCTGCTTAATGTGTGTCTGGGGGCTATCACTGTAGAAAGAGGTGGAGTGGGAGGGTTGTATTCCTATTCCTTTTCCTTTATGCTCTTTTGGTATGTTGTTAGTTAATTTACCGCTCACTAAGACTGTTGTCTGACTCAAGGCTTTATGTTTTAACTCTTATTGCCTTGGGCTGTTCGTCCATTTTGGGACGGGCAGACTAGGTAGCAGGTGACAGGTGCTGTTCTTGCTTTCCACGGTGCTGATATCGAAGACGAGCTGGAGGCTTGCATATTATCTTCTTACTATATGTACTGGATGTTCCGCTGCTTGTATATTCTCTGAGTGTTATGTAGTGAGGCTTGATGTATTGACTGTTCAGATGTTTGTATTCAACTATTATGAAGTTTTATTGATGAGATTCTATTCTGTGAAGCTTCACTATATATATATATTCTATTGTATTTTGTCCATGCGCTGTGAGTAATACGATAGATTCTGTTGTTTAAATTTACCCTGGCAATCGTCCATGGTCGCCTGGTACACTTTACAGCGCACTATCTCTAGGTTCGGTGCAGAGGTCATGGGCGGTCGTCACATTTGGTATCAGAGCTTTGGTTAATCGATTTTACCCAACGCTCGCTGACGTAACTACGTATGAGAGACGTAATTGTATTTTGATGGATGATTACTATATATAATATAGTAGCTTCGAATGATTTGAATCCCTTGTAGTTGTTTCTCGAGGTGTATTAATCATTCCTTTTTATAGATATTAAGGATGAGTCGAAGAGGGAGACCAGCTGCTAGGGAAGGCCGTGCTACTGAAGGGGCTGCTGATTATGCTGCTATGTTCGAAGCTATGATGACTTCGATCATGAGAAGGATGCCAGCTCCGGGGCCATCGGTGGATGTTGGAGTTCAAGTTCAAACTCCAAAGCCGGTGGATTTTGCTAAGTTGTGTAAGGATTATTCTGCTCTTGGAGGGAAGGTTTTCTTGGGAACAGAATCGACCATTGAAGTCCAGAGGTGGATAGATGCTTGTAGAAGGATCTTTAGTGATTTGGAAATTGAGGATGCAACTAAGAGGAAGTTAGCATCAAGACAGCTTCAAGGAAGAGCTTCTGATTGGTGGAACTCTATCACCATTTATACTCCGGAGGAAGAGATTACTTGGGAGCAATTCCAAGCCAGATTTGAAGCTAAGTTCATTTCTACAGCTCAGAAGTCTGTTCTGTTCAAGAAGTTTGTGGAGCTCAAGCAAGGTGGAAGACCAGTTCTTGAGTATGTTTCTGAGTTTGAAGCTTTGTCCAAGTATGCCCAGTCGTATATTGAATCTTCGTATCAGAAGAATGAGAAGTTTGTGACAGGCTTGGGCAGTTATCTTGGGAGGCAGTTGGTGGATCATTTGGACGATCCATTTGAGAAGCTTCTGGAGAAAGCTCTCAGGCACGAGAATTTGTTTCCTAAGGAAAGGGCTGTTGTTGCTGTGACCAAGGAAGAATCTAAACCACAGCAGGGTGGAAACAAGAAGAGGAAGCAGCAGTAACAAAAGGGTAAGGATGACCAGAAGAAGCCGAAGGATGAAGTGACTTGCTTCAATTGTCAACAGAAGGGCCATTTCTCCAGGGATTGCAAGAATCCGAAAATGCCGGTGAAGTGCCACAACTGTGACAAGCTGGGGCATGTTAAGAGGAATTGTCCAGAACCGCGGAAGGACAAGTAGATTGTGCAAGCTTATGCTTTGGGAGCTGTTCCATCATCTTTGAAAGCTCCTACCGCTGAAGAGAAGGGAAAGAGTGTGGTGGTTCAGGGTACTCTCTCCATTTGTGGTGTTCCAGTTAGAGTGTTATTTAATACTGGGGCGTCACATTCTTTTGTTTGTAATGAACTTGTAGGCCGGTTGGGTTTAGAACCGGATATTGTTGATAGGCCATTGGTTGTGACTAATCCAGTTGGGGGTTCGTCTTGTTTGTGTATGTTATGTCGTGGTCTGATTGTATCGAGTCATGATTGCTCTTTTGTTTGTGATTGTTTTGTTCTGAACTTTGCGGGGTTCAGAATTATTTTGGGTATGGACTGGCTTAGGAGATGTGCAGCAAAGGTTGACTGTGAAAGGTTGGAGGTGACAGTCGAGAATGTGGAGGGGCGAAAGATTGTGATACGATGTAAGCATGAAGAAGGCGTCTTCATGAGCTTCATGTATTCGCTGGTTGTTCCACGGGATGGACTGTCATCTGTGCCAATCGCTAATGGATTTGAGGATGTCTTTGACGAGGTCAAAGGGTTACCGCCGCATAGAGAGATCGAGTTTCGTATAGATCTAGTTGAAGGAGCCAGACCTGCTGTGATGCCTCTTAGGCGGATGGCGCCTAGGGAGCAGCAAGAGTTGAGGGTGCAAGTTGATGATCTTTTGCAGAAAGGATTCATTCGGCGTAGTGTGTCCGAATGGGGTGCACCAGTTGTGTTCGCAACCAAAGCAGATGGATCATTGAGGTTGTGCGTGGATTATCGTGAGCTGAATAAGGTGACTAAGAAGAACAAGTATCCATTGCCGAGAATCGATGACTTGTTTGATCAGCTTCACGAAGCTAAGGTGTTTTCTCAGATGGATTTGGCTACAGGATTTCACCAATTAAGAGTGGCTAAGGATAGTGTGCCGAAGACTGCTTTTAGGACACCATCCGGTTTCTTTGAGTGGTTGGTAATGCCGTTTGGATTGACTAATGCGCCAGCATATTTTGTAGATCTTATGAATAGAGTGTTCAGAGATCAGTTGAGCAAGTTTGTGCTAGTGTTCGTGGATGGTATTCTGATTTATTCCAGAACTGAAGAAGAGCACAAGACGCACTTGCGTATTATTTTGGAAATCTTACGGAAACATCAACTGAAGGCTAAGTTTTCAAAGTGTCACTTCTGGAAGAGTGAAGTGAGGTTCTTAGGCCATGTTATCTCTGGAAATGGAATAGCGGTTGATCCCGCTAAGGTGGCAGCAATCCAGGATTGGGGTAGACCTAAGAATGCATCTGATGTGAGAAGTTTTCTTGGATTAGCAGGATATTATCGACGGTTTATCAAAGACTTCTCCAGGGTAGCTGCACCGTTAACAGGATTGACGAAAAAGAACCAAGTGTTCAGATGGGATGATAAGTGTGAGCAAGCTTTCAGAATCCTGAAAGAGGGATTGACAAGTGCTCCTATTTTGACTATTCCAAGTGGGAATGATGAGATGGTAGTTTACACCGACGCATATGGTACTGGACTTGGAGCAGTGCTGATGCAGAGGGATAAAGTTGTTGCGTATGCAAGTCGACAAATAAAGCCGCATGAAAGGGATTATCCGACTCATGATTTGGAGTTAGCGGCGATTGTATTTGCTCTGAAGATGTGGAGACATTATCTATTGGGAGTTCGATTCGAGTTGTTTACGGATCATAAGTCGTTGAAATATCTTTTCTCCCAAAAGGATTTGAATCTTCGGCAGCAACGTTGGCTAGAGTTTTTAGCATCATATGATTTTGGTATAGCTTATACTCCGGGAAAAGGTAACGCAGTGGCAGATGCGTTAAGTCAAAGACATGCAGGATTGGAAGCCATGTTTTCAGAATGGAAGAATCTCGAGTATTTAGCTGGATTTGACTTCAGGCCCAGATGCGAATTGGAACCTGAGATGTTGGCAAACTTATCAATAAGACCGACTCTCGTGGAAAGGATTGGCGAGAGCCAAAAGCGAGACGATAAGCTTGTCAAGATTATCCATGATTTGGAATTTGGATTGGATCCAGAAAAGGATAAAGGATTCGAGGTCGATCGAGAGGGTTGGCTTCGGAAGCAAGGACGACTAGTTGTTCCCGATATCGATGAATTGAGGAATGAAGTTCTGAGGGAAAGTCATCACTCGAAGCTGATAATTCATCCAGGTGGAAATAAGATGTATCGGGATATAAAGAGAACCTATTACTGGGAAGGTATGAAGAAGGATGTTGGAAATTTTATTTCCAAGTGCATGAACTACCAGTTGGTAAAAGCCGAACAGAAGAAGCCAAGTGGATTGCTTCAGCCGTTAGAAGTTCCTACATGGAAGTGGGAGCAAGTATCGATGGATTTTATTGATGGGTTACCTAGAACAAGAACGGGGAATGAAGGGATTTGGGTCATTTTAGATCGTTTGACTAAGAGTGCAAGATTCATTCCTGTTCGATCGACTAGGACTGCATCAAAGTTGGCTGAGTTATATGTTAAGTGGATAGTTCGATTCCATGGTATTCCAAAGAGTATAGTGAGCGATCGAGACCCATTGTTCACTAGTGGATTTTGGAAGAGCTTCCAGGAAGTTTTGGGAACCGAGTTGTGTTTGAGTACAGCTTATCACCCTCAAACAGATGGTCAGACCGAGAGGGTCAACCGAGTTTTGGAAGATCTCCTCAGAGCTTGTGTTTTGGATTTCGGAGGATCATGGGAAGATCACCTTCATTTGGTGGAATTTTCGTATAATAACAGTTACCAATCAAGCATTGGTATGGCACCGTATGAAACATTGTATGGAAGACCGTGTAACTCTCCGACATGTTGGTTAGAGACAGGAGAAAAGCTGATACTTGGGCCAAAGATGATTCGACAGACTTCGGATTGTATAGAGATCATTCGGCAACGAATGAAGGCAGCCCAAGACCGTCAGAAAAGTTATGCCGATAAGCGTCGTAAGGATTTGGAATTCGACGTAGGTGATATGGTTTTTGTGAAGGTTTCTCCTCTGAAGAATGTTATTCGATTTGGGAAGAAAGGAAAATTGACTCCAAGATTTGTTGGACCATTCCCGATCATCGAGCGAATTGGAAAGCTCGCCTATAGATTGGAATTACCAGAAAAGATGTCGAGTGTGCATAGTGTTTTTCATGTATCGTATCTATGGAAGTATGTGCACGACTCGAATACAGTGGTTTCTGCTGATAGCTGTGAAGATTTTGAGATTTATTCAGTCGATAAGAGACCTCGTAAGCCGCTTCGTGTTGTGGAAACCGACACGAAACAGCTTAGGAGGAAGATAGTTAAGTTGCTCAAGATACAATAGAGTGATGATGATAACGATTGTACATGGGAGGTGGAAGAGAGGATGAAAGCAGCTCATCCTGAACTCTTCAAGGTATGGCCCTAAGGTGTCGTGTCATCTAACGACATTGTAACTTGTTCTAGTTTTAGAATTCTGCATGCTAAGCTAGAATTGGATGCATGGTTTGTTGATTGCTATGGATGGTAGGCATGTAGAATAGTCTTTGATTGCTCTGTTTGTTTGGAATTTCGGGGGCGAAATTCCTAGGGGGAGAGAATGTAACGACCCGTATTTTTACGGATCGAAACATCGTAAAACAGTTGACATTTGGTCGCATTGTTGATAAGTCGTCCAGAGTCTAAGTCTTAGGTCGTATAAGAGTTTGGAGCGACCTAAGGAAGTGGACGAGTTAAGGGGTAGACGACCTAGGAGATTGGAGCGACCTAAGGGAATTGGCGACCTAAGGGTTTGGGATAGGTCGTGTAGAAGATAAGTCGTGTGGTGGCTTAGGTCGTGGAGTAGGTTAGGTCGGTTGGAGCGACCTATAGGATGTTGGCGACCTAAGGTTTTGAGCGACTTAAGAGTTGCAGCGACCTAAGAGAGCTAGTGAGTAGCGACCTATAGAATTAGGCGACCTAAGGAAGTTTAGCGACCTATAGGAGTTAGCGACCTATAGGAGTTAGCGACCTATAGAATTAGGCGACCTATAGGAGTTAGCGACCTATAGGAGTTAGCGACCTATAGAATTTGGCGACCTAAGGAACATGCGACCTAAGAGATTAGCGGTATAGGAAACAGGGTAAGTTAGCGACCTAAGAAGGATAGGTCAGCAACGACCTAAGGAAGGAGTAGTTAGGTCGTATGACCTGTGTGTAGTTAGGTCGTGAGACCTTGTGTTGAATTTAGGTCGTAAGCGACCTAAGGTAGATTGCTAAGTATAGTTAGGTCGCTAGGCCATTAGTCAGTTAGGTCGCGTGTGTATTAGGTCGCGTGAGTGTTAGGTCGCGTAAGGGCTTAGCAGTTAGGTCGCGGATGCGCATCTGGTTAGGTCGTAGGTCGCGAGGAAGCGCATCTGGTTAGGTCGTAGAGGCTTGGGGCTGTTAGGTCGAAGATTTTAGGTCGTGGGGTTTTAGGTCGTAGGGTTTTTAGGTCGTGGACGACCTAACTCCGAGTGAACGACCTAAGGTGGATTTCAGCCTATAAATAGGAGGGTTCTTCTTCATTTTTGGAATCCGGATTTTGAAGCGACGAAGTGCTGCCATTTTGAGAGCTTGACTTCTACACTTCTTTTCTCCACTTTGATTTAGTACTTCCTTCCATCCAAATCGAAGATCAAATCGAAGATCCAAGAGCTTAGATTGAAGATCTTCATCTTTCGAAGAGAGATTTCATCGTTTGAAGCGGATTTGTGATAGATCGAGTTAGATCCTTCGCTGTCCAGATCTGAAGTGTGTTGCATTTGAGGTGTTTAGGTGATTTTGTGAGTGGTGATTATCTCTCACACGGATCCAAAGGAGTATATCGAATCGTTGGCTTGATTTTATGCTAAAGTAGTGATTTCCATGCATTTTCCTAATCCTAAGTATAGATCCATATAGATCCATTGTTCATAATGATTTGGCATCCATTTTACTACATGTTAACCTATGCAAGTTCATTCATCAAGATTATAGAGATATTGCTCATGTTTTCATGCTTGTTAGACTTTTGACTCTTTAATTACAAAACTGCCATTATTGTTATAATTGTCTATTTAGATCATATTTGAATGCTTGTTTACTTGGATTAATGTTTGATTTGATTGATTGCTATGAATTAGATGATTGATGATTTGATTTAGACAAGATGGTCAAAAATGATTCAAAAGCTAAGGGAAAGGCTCTTGAATTGGAAAAGCTGCTCGTGGCATATGTAGCGGATGATGAAGCTCATATGGATAGATTTGATGATGATGATGTTGAGATGAAGCTTTGCTATGATAATGATGAGGCGAAGTATGATATGAGATAGCCTTGGTCTAATCCAGACGGGATCATTCCAAGCAGATTGATAACTCGGTGATATGGTTCGGGTTTAAGGATAATGGTTTGCTCGGGAGGAACTTGAGCTTGTATGGAAATAGTTGTCGAGGAGGATGACTAGAAGGCTGAGATCTCATCGTTGTTGAAGGTTCTAGCATGCTCAAAGCAAGAGTACGTTGGGCAGATTCGATAGTCCCTGAAGGCTACTGATTGGTAGTCAAGTACTCTGGGCAGATTCGATAGTCCTAGGCACGGGTCACGACGACGTGCGGAGTTATGTCTAGAACCGGGGTTTCCATTAGCCCTTGACGGACGGATGAAATAAAGAGCCGGTCATTCAATTAACGATGATATCGAAGCAATGATAACAGTGATAGCCAGAGTCATGGATGTTTGGTTGTATCATCATTCGGTCTCAAGAGCGGTATTTTCTGGGTGCTTATCTGATCTTGGTTTAGGCCTTGGGGGTTTGTACTTGGAAAACATCGCCCTTGACTCGAGTGATAATTGCTTTACTTTAAATTGTATGCTTTGCTATGTTTGCTTCTGCTTAATGTGTGTCTGGGGGCTATCACTGTAGAAAGAGGTGGAGTGGGAGGGTTGTACTCCTATTCCTTTTCTTTTATGCTCTTTTGGTATGTTGTTAGTTAATTTACCGCTCACAAAGACTATTGTCTGACTCAAGGCTTTATGTTTTAACTCTTATTGCCTTGGGTTGTTCGTCCATTTTGGGACGGGCAGACTAGGTAGCAGGTGACAGGTGCTGTTCTTGCTTTCCACGGTGCTGATATCGAAGACGAGCTGGAGGCTTGCATATTATCTTCTTACTATATGTACTGGATGTTCCGCTGCTTGTATATTCTCTGAGTGTTATGTAGTGAGGCTTGATGTATTGACTGTTCAGATGTTTGTATTCAACTATTATGAAGTTTTATTGATGAGATTCTATTCTGTGAAGCTTCACTATATATATATTCTATTGTATTTTATCCATGCGCTGTGAGTAATACGATAGATTCTGTTGTTTAAATTTACCCTGGCAATCGTCCATGGTCGCCTGGCACACTTTACAGCGCACTATCTCTAGGTTCGATGCAGGGGTCATGGGCGGTCGTCACAGTAACAATCTAACAAATTACTGCTCGTCTAATATTAGAAAGCCCTTGAATCTTCAATTTGATGCATCATATCTTAATTAAATAGACAATATTTTTCTTCCGTGACTATTATTATGTTTAATTTCTCTTAATTATGTAATAATATTTTGAACTAAATATCTTGGAGAAAAAAAGAGAGATTATTATAAAGCCCTTGGACATCCATGCACTTGGCCACTCGGGTTGACGGACTGTATATTTGACAATTATAGTGTAAATTAAGTGGTATAATACACATGAAATTAACTTTTTGAAAACAATATTTTGTAAGGTATACAGAAAGGAAATCAGTATCTTAAATGAAAATGAAACATGCTTCAAAGTTCATTTTACACTAACTTTGAAGTAAATCTATCACCACTGTGTTTTCCTTAATCAGTAAAATAATAAATGTCTATGAAAGTTCATAAATCTCTACGTCGATCATAATGTACATCTCTTCATGATACTTCCTACACATATAAAACCTTACAACGTCCTTCTGCTTAAGCTCTTTTACCTTCACAAACCTACTCCACCCCGTCGTCATCACATAACTTCGACTGCTCTTGTAAAAATTATACCTAAAATCTACCTATTCACAGTTTTGCCTGTCAAGAAACCGAATGAAAATGCCTTTACCATTCTTATCTGCTAATTCTGGAAAAAACTCTTCTGCATCTTTCTTTGGTATGACAAATCCTTTACGCTGTCCTATGTCGATGTGCGTGAGTACTTTTCTGAACAGTTCTTGGATGGAAATGTTTTCATGTTTTCTTGCTCCTTTAGAGGATTGATTTTGTTCAAGAATGCCAAGAGTTTTGAACCATATGTGCCTTCTTTGATTGTGTTTAGTACTGTTTCGGGTGTGTGTTCACGTAGAAAATCTTTTTCTGTCTTTGTTATTATGGATTTTGATGGGAACTTGTAAACTTTCTCCATTGGAATGTGATTCGATAACTCGTATTTCCTTGTATATATATAGGATAGGTGCTAGTAATATTATGTTAAATAACTGGAACTGTAATAAGATGCTAAAATAATTGGAATTAACGAATGATTTTGATGTATCTGATGATAGTTGAAATTTGTAATTTGGCTTATTTGCATCCTGACTATGATGGATTGATTAATTACTTAAACGATGAAATACTCATTGTTCCAAACAATACAAATATAAGTGTGTCAGGATCCCTCTTTTTGTTTAGGTATGAAAATGTAGTGATACATTTATTACATGTTTTCCTTAATCAGTAAAATAATAAATGTCTATGAAAGTTCATAATTTGCATATTATTTTTTCAGAAAAAATATAATATCCAGTCCACTTGATTAATTCAATTCAGATAAATATATATGTATTCTGATACGGTCTCAAACCATAATTCCACTTCTAATGAATTTATCATGCAGTTATAGACAATTTCTTAAAGAGTAAAATATATCTTGTGATAAATGAGAAGCAAAGTCATGAGATCAGACAAATGTAGCCATAAAAATTGACTGAAAACAATTGGTGAATCAAGACATATAACAGTCATCAACACCTGGAAGAAGAAAAGAAATAATCTTTTTAATTTATACTAAGGGTACATATTATCCAAAACTATCACAGATAACTGACTCTTAATGTCTACATAACACAACCGAAAACAATTCTTATGAAAACTGCTTGAGCGTCGTGATGTCTTCATCGGTTTAAAGAACACGTGTAATCAAAGTAATATTGACAGGATTTTTTTTCTCCAGAACTTTACTCATAATTAACTTATATATTAACTGTAACCGTAAGAAGCTGCTGATTTCAGCTCAATATGCTTCTGACAATAATAAAACATGTACAGAGTTTGTTGATTTCTTTCGGCAAAACTAAATTTGCAGCCACTTCAAATAAGAACTTGAGCAATGCATACTTCATTTCTTAGCAGTTGTCGCATCTAGTTTTAGTGGCTTATTTATAATACTACAGTCATTTCTAGCTATGACACTTATCGCCTCTTGATCCTACAGTTTTAGATTAACACTAGGTATGGCCAGCTTACTCATGTAATCCTTCAATACTTCTTTTTTTTTTAAAAAGAAGAAGAAATATATATAAATAACATAGGAGGAGAAAGCCTTCCTCCGGAGGCTCACAGCATTAGGCGAAGCGCATAACCTCCCTAGAAAAAACCAGAAAAAGAAGATAACCGAACAAATAAAACAACTCAAAGACACCGGGCAGCCAAGAAGCTAGGACGAAGCCCAAAAAGAAGAAATAATCCAGAAACCCGCTCTCCCACTCTCCCGCCTCAACCAGAAGGTGAAGGCCAGTCCACCCAACAAACCACCACCATCCAACAAGCCCATCGAGCAGCCAGGCAGAAACAGCAAATCAAACTAAGAAAGATCCTAGGCATCCGCCCTCCTGCCCACACCATCGAGCTCCGGCAAGGCCACCGCCCAATGGTGTAGACAGAAAAAAGTGATAGAAGATCACCATAGAGGGAGCAATAGTCCTCAACCACAAGAGACGACGAAGGAGAACCAAGCGCTCAAGCCAGATCTCAAAAGCGAATCCGTCCTAAGCAAAACGCAACAGGGAGACAGCAGAAGCACCTGAAACTAAAACAAGCAGCCGAATTAGAAATAAAAAAGGGGGGGGAGAGGAGCGCAGAGGGGAGGACACCACCCCAAGGCATAGGCCTAACCAACGCCTAGTCTAGTGGCATTAGGAGAGCAAGAAATCGACAGAATACCAACAAGCCGCCTAGAGCGATGACTTAGAGTACCCCTGAATGGTCTACCCCGGAAAGCCAGGAATACGTCATTCCTCACCCGATGGAAATAGACCGAGGATCCATCGAAATACTCTCAAAAGTAGCCTTATTCCGCGCACACCAGACGTGCCAGCAGATGAGACTAGGAATTAAACGGAAAACGATAGACCGAAGGGATCTCCCAGAGTTCCCATTCCACCACGAATTGAGGAGTTGAAGAGGATAAATGGCCGGACACCGAACACCGACAAGATTGCCAAAATAATTCCAGCAAGCTCTGGCCGTGAAACCGCCAAAAAACAAGTGGTTCAAAGACTCCGAATCACCGTTTCCGCAGCATCTACAGCGGGAAACAGAAGGAATGCCGATCTTTTGCAGATTCTCGTCCAACGGTAACCCATCATGTAGCAAACGCCACATTAATAGGGATACCTTGGGTGGAATGCGAGAATCCCAAATGAAGGAGAATTCATGGCGAATGGGAAAAGGAGCTCTGATGGAGGACCAGGCTTTCTGAATGGAAAACGTAGCGCCATCCCATCCTGACAACCCACCATGAGAGTCAGCTAAAAGCTTCACTGACTGCATGTGCTTCCAGGTCTCGCTAGCATAGGAAGGAGTGCCCGAAAAGTTCGAACTCGCAAGTCTGTGGTACTTAGCATGGAGGAAAGATGCCCATAAGGAGTTGTTGGCGCCGAACCTGTTCCACAACTTACAAGCAAAAGCCGCACAAAGGTCTCTGGGATTACGAAGACCCAAGCCGCCTTCAGTTTTGGGCCGACAAATCGAATCCCAAGACACCCAGTGGTGACGACGGTCGTTGTCCTTGTTTCCCCAGAAGAAAGACGAGGCCATAGACCGGTAAGATCGAAAAAAAGATGAGGTAGGGGTCATAGTCGCGAAAATATGAGATCCTATCGAATCTAAGACGGATTTGATAAGAACAAGTCTGCCGGCTTGGGAAAGAATAGACGAGTTCCATCGTAAAATCTTCCCCCTTACTTTGTCTGTCAAGGGGTCGAAAACTGCGTTAAGTTTCCTACCCCGGTACAGGATAATCCCAAGATAGGGAAGGGGAAGGGAAGTTTTCTTGAATCCGGAGATAGTCTCGATCCAGCAGGCACGGGAGAGAGACATGTCCTTCGAGTGGACAAAGCAACACTTGGAGGAATTAACGAGTTAGCCCGAAGACCTCTCGTATTGATGGAGGAACCTGAGAAGCCGCCTAACAGAGGAACGGCTGCCATTGGAGAAAATGACAATGTCGTCTGCAAAGGATAAAGAGGAGATGAGGGGACAACCCCTAGGAATCCCGAATCGTTGGATTTGACCGTAAATGGTTAAGGATTGGAGACCGCGAATAAAGGTCTCGGCTGCAATAACTCAATACTTCAGTAAAATACCAGTTGAACTAAAATATAAGAAGTGTGTTAAATGACTACAAAAGTGCATGGCCAATCCAACTGCTACAGTTCTCATTCCTGCTATATATATATATATATATATATATAGTCTGTTTGTGCCTTTGCACAACATACGCACATAGATAAATAATTAAGAGTTTTTGGCTCAAAGTTGGAATATGGGTGAAGCATGGACATTTAAGTTTTTACCAATTTAGATTAAATAAATAATTTTATAAGTTAGTAGTTGTTAATTTTATAATAATCAGCAAAAAATTAGTGGTATTTGCTGTAGTTAGTCCTGTACAATGTGTTAAGTTTCAGCACTTCCGCAGAGGTTTAAAATGTTAATTTTTTTAGCAAACTTTGTTTCTTTTTCTACATGTGTGTGCTTGATTAAATATACTACCAAATTTTTGTAAACAAAAAATATCAAGAAGGCCTGATAATTAATTTTCAACATGTAAGGGTTTTATATAATATAATGGTTCAGCTTCAAAGTAATTTGTCATTTGCTTTTGTGTTCTCGTTCGTTCATTGTAGGTTGTTTTCAGGTACAATGCCAGGTGGATCCATACAACGCTGCCTACTTCAAAGAGGAACAAATTTGGACCGATCCAGAAATGTTGACACATCTACTTCTCAACATAGTGATATTCCGCCAAATGGAGAAGAGTTACAAAGAGATAACGAAGTTAACAAGCAAGACGAACAAGTTGAAGAAGACGATTCTGTAACCATTCCTACTCAAGGTTACAATCCGGCAACTGACCCTATAACAAAAAACCTCCATTGGAATGGAAAGGAAATTGGTAAGTATTTCATTTTACTAAGGTTTAATACATTTTTCTATAAATATATACGTTTGAAGATAACATTGGTTTTTTATTAGTTTTTTCAATCAAAAGGCCTCACGTATAATTGGGAAAATATGGTCTAGACATTTTACGGGACCGTGGTTCGAATTCAAACAGGTTCCTCCAGAAATTAAAAATATACTCTTTGACGAATTCAAGGTATCTACTCCCTAAATAGCTATTGTTATTTTTCAGGAAAGTTGGCAGTCGGTAATGTTATTGTCAATTTTTAATGAATCATTGTATCGTTAGTTATTTTTACTAAACAAGAAATCAATCGTCACAGCTGCAAAATGGTCATCATTTATTTCCTCCCAATTTAACTTGTAGAATTTAACAGTATAGCCACTAGGTCCTAGACTTTTTTCATTATTAATAAAGTCAAAAGCTTCCTTGATTTCTGAAATTTGAACTGGGGATGACAGATAAGTGTTTTCATGCTGATTAATAACAATTTTGGGCTTAATTTGAGGGAAAATAAGGAAATTCCCTCAATTTAATAAACTATTGTGATAGTCTATAGATTTTTGAACTATTACATCTTTGTTATAAGCATATCCACCTTCTGCATTTAGAAGAGCTTGAATAGATTCCTAGTTCTCCTCGTAGACATTTTAGTGAACAAAAATCTTGAATATATGCCACCTTCTAATAACCAATAGGTTTTCCTTTTTTGCATAAGTGATTCATATTGTAGTTTTGTTTGGTTTCTCAGTTCAAAAATAATTTGTATCATTTTGTCAATATAGATATAAGTTTTCTGGATTATCATCAGTTTGTAGAAAAGTTTTCTACTTTGAAGTAAACACATATCGTCGATGCGTAAGCTTGCTTAGTACAAACATTTTTATACGTCAGCAGTTTCTAGTTTGTCATGTAATATGTAAAGTTTTCTATTTTGATACCTGATATTTGGTTTGCTTCACAGGTTAGTGCTTAACATGAACCATATTAACTTATTAAGTTGATGAGTCCTTTTATGCAACGACATTTCACATATGATGAATTTCATGGGTCAACAATACATAGATTATGGGAGGCTAAAGCAAAAGATATCTTAAAGAAAAAACTAAATCGTGCACGAGAAGAAGCAAAAAAGGCTAAGAAGACCACAAGTATACTAGAATGCAAGGATCATCCGCCTGTTTGGATTCAGTCAAATATATGGAATGAGATGATTGATATTCGTTGGGGAAAAGAGGAATATGAAGAGAAAGGAAAATAATGCGAAATAATCGTCTTACACTAAAAGAGGGGACTTGCACTCGTCATTGTGCAGGCTCCATTTCAATTGCCTCACATAATGAACAAATTGCAAGTCAATTTTGTTTTAACAATATTTATTCATAAACGATTAATTATTCTAGTTAAATTGTACACTTCTATAGGCCACCTTATTATTATGCAATCAATAATTTAAGTAAATGTAATACGATCTAATATATTCATTTCATCATTACTACTAATATCATCCATGATAACATTTATCACATATTCATGTAAATGAATGCAGAAAACTGTAACTGGAAAGGAACCGACGTTTCATGAGACATTTCAATATTGGCATGTTTCTGGAGATCCATCGAACACTTTGAAAAATACCAAAAAGATATCAAAAAGTAGTGCATATGTGGATAATAAATCTGCAAAGACCATGGTAATCATTTTGTAGTTGAAATAATGTTGTTTCAGTAAACTAATACATTATAATTTTCTAACAGGAGAACTATCTCAAAAAAAAGGCCGAGTTAGGAGAAGCAATAGATAACTTTAATCCAAATTATTGGGTGGATTCATCGGGTGGACTTATGAAAATCAAGATATATTGCTTACCTTTTTATAGTTTACCTTCCTTTAGTATATATTGCTTTAACTAAAATTTTCTTCCCCGAAGCAATTGTGGGCATCCCTTTAATATATCCCTTTTTATACAGATTATGCATCATTATATCCTAATTCGCCAACTATTTAGATCATATACATATATGTATATATGTGTATGTATATTATTAAAAGAATAAAATAATCTATCCTTAACCCCCAAAATGAAATAAGTATAGGACTAACCTATTAATAGTAATAGTAATAGCTGTAACTGCTCATTTTGTTCTTGTCTTTTGATTATTTTCCAACACTCCATAGTTGAAATTTAAAAATTTACTAACCTTTTTATGGTATAAAAGATAACCACTCTCATTTTGCTTTTGTCATTTGATTATTTTTCAACACTCATTAATTGAATTTTAAAAGTTCACCTCTATCCATCAAACTTGTAGTATCTCATGTTAATTTTTTTTATCCATCATCTTAAATTTTAACCTACTGATGATATTAATTCATTTACTGCTAAATTAAACCATACATACTTTAAATGGATAACCTGTAGTCTAAATTTTTATTCGGTACTATTACAATGGAAAACATCTATTAATGACCATTAAGTTTTACATCATAAATTATGTCAGTTTCAAAAAAGAAATTTACTTCAAAGTCAAATAAATTGTAAGCAAGTATAAACTTTAAAAGTTTCCAACTAACTGCAAAATCTTGCTAAGAATACACTCTCAGTTAGAGTTTTCTATTCAAATCAAATTGAACATTCTCTTGGAATATCAATGTTTATTAAAAAAAATTCAAAGTGATGTAGAATTCATGAAAGAGAAGGTGGCAACCACCTAATTAATAATTTATATTTTACAAAAAGAAATGCATTCACATAATCAATTCTAATTATAATTTTCTAAGTTTGGATTTTATCTTCCCATTATTTGCAGTGTCGGCCCTACTATATTTATTTCCCTAGGCAAAATTTGAGGAACAAATGAGTGGGGGAAAAAATTTGATGGCTCTAGGAATTGAACCTAGGTTACAAGGCACGAGTTAGGCATTAAACCATTGAGCTACATGATGTTTGTTTAATTAGTTGCCCTGCTACTTTCACAAATAAATATTTTTTAAAGCATCTGGTATTTTTTGTTGCCCTCTCCGCCACCTCCGGCGGCATTGCCCTAGACGAATGTCTCGGTTGTCTTGCCCTTGAGCCGGCCCTGATTATTTGATCGTCTCTTTAGTTTTTTTAGCACAAACAAATATGGTCATTCATTTTCAATTTACTGATTTGAAATCTTAACTGTGTACTATCACTTATATTTCACATCTTTAACATCAAACATTGCAGCCTAATCTCAATTTTCAACGAACTATAATAAGTTGAGTTAATTTCTCTTATTTTGTTTTTGTCAATTGATTTGTTTAGCGCTACTTGTTAACTGAAAGTTAGGCACTCACTATTTCTTTAAATTTGCAATTTCTTATCAATCATAGTAAAAAGATTAATTAATTTCCATTTACTATAACGATGACATTCATTTTATTTATTGACGAATTAACCTTTTAAGCTTTGAATCTTAAACTTGAAGTTTAATGTTATATTTGGGCACCTGTAATTACATGACAATTAAGTCATGAATTGGAAATTATTCTCAACTTTAATTAATGACATACTATGTGCTAAATTTGCAGTTTTGAATTTTTGTTTAGTACTGTCATATTTACATACAACTGTGAACAAATGTTACAACACATGAATGAGAAATTATTCTACATTTTAAATGATAATATAATATATGTAATGCTTCCTTAAATAATGACTTATGTTCTATTGTGATTTGACATATGGTTAAAATCTACTCTAGAACCTGGCATTTTTGAATATTTGAAATATGCTAGCACCTAGCAGCAAACATATATTGAATACTGATATATTTGACTATCTAACTATTAAGTCATGAATTAGAATTTATTCTCAACTTCAATTAATGGTATAACACATACACCTACCATATTTGAATAAGTTGTATAGTTGAGGTATATTTTTTAAGAATGTTAGATGCAAGTATTCAAATAAATAAGTAACACGATTCTTAAAGTTTATGATGCTAGGTTGCGAAAATTAAAGTATACTCAAATATATACAAGCAACATGATTCTTGAAGAATGTATATCTAACCTGCACCTAGCATCTATCTCATTTCACATGTTGTGTTTCCCTGTCCATAAAATGATCTTAGCAGTTTGATATTTTTACCTGAAAATAAAATGGGCATATCTTTTGATCAGAATTAGGTGATTCTTTTTTTGAATTCAAGATAAAGTTATCATCTTCAACTTTCATGTTTTGATTTTTACAAGATTTTGTGTTTTAGATTGTCGAAATGGCAATTAAATGCCTCGGCCCTGTGAATATCAATTTCCTGAGTTTGATATTTTTACCTGAAAATAAAATTGCCATATCTTTTGATGCGTATATCGGAATCAGGTGATTCCTTTTTTGAAATCAAGATAAGATTACCATCTTCAACTTTCATGTTTTGAGTTTTATAATATTTTGAGTTTTAAATTATCGAAATGGCAGTTGAATGCTACATCTCTGTGAATATAAATGTCCTGAGTTTGATATTTTTTTTTACAGTTTTTTTTTAATCTCATTCATGTAACAGGTTATGTGTCTTTGCCATTTGGAGCACAACCGCCACAACATTCACCTGTGCCTTCGAATACATTTAGAGCACAACCATCACAGCATTCACCAATGTCTTCAAATACATTTGGAGCACAACCATCGCAGCATTCACCTATGCCTTCAAATACATTTGGGACCACTATATCATTTGGAGCACAACCATCATAACATTCACCTATGCCTTCAAATGCATTTGGGACCGCAGAACAAAATATGACATTTTTTGATCTAATGCAACAACAATATCCATTTATGCAAGAATTTTCGCAACCTTCTACTTCTTGTCAAACGCCGCACAATTTGGTAGAAAATCAACATGGTGAAGGTATAGAGTGATTGGCATTCTAGCTTTACTTGTTTGCTTTGTTTTTTCCCCGTTGAAGTAATATATGTACATATATAGTAGACACGCATGTTCTGTTATTTTTCTTGTATGTAAATATGTTAGCCGAGATGTTCAGTTAAATGTATTATCATTGGTGTTACGTAGTTAATATTGTGTTTTTCACATGATATTGGATAAATTTCTTTTGTTTTGTTTGATTACCATTAATATTGTACTGTTTATTCTTCTACATATTGTATGTTGATTGTTTATGAAATATATGTATCCATAATAATAAACGGTGCAATAACATGGGTAATCATACAAATGTATATGTATATGTTTCTAGTAAATGTATGTATGTATGTATATTAAATTTGTATGCAATTTAGTATAAATATAACTTTTAATTATTAATGATTTAAAGACTGAATATATACCGTTTAAAAACTACAATTGGGTAGCTAGGGTCACAATTTATAACCTACTAAAGACTGTAATTCAGTCTTTAACATTCAGTTCCAAATATATTTGTAACCAAAATATCGGACTCAAAATTTTCAAATTTAAGACCGTTCCAAGACTGCAATTCAGTCTTTAAAGTTCAGTTTCAAATATTTTTAAGACTGAAATATCTGTCCCTACGTTTTTAGACCGAATTTTCGGTCTTAATTTTTGTTTAAGACTAGAGATTTAAAGACTGAAATTTCGGTCTTTGTTCAGTCTCTGGATATAACCTAGAGACCGGATAATTACATTAAAGATCAAAAATTTCGGTCTTTAATTCACTATTTTTTTGTAGTGACATGTGGCTACCGACAATATTTTCAGGAATATATTTTCAGTTTTAATCAGTTTAAGAGCAAAAAGAACATACTAAAAGAAAATGAAATAGTTTTATAGCTGTTCAACCAACCAAAGGCATGTACTAGCTTTTCACTTTTATTATTAGAGTCCGAGAATTAAAACAAAAGAATTTAAATTTTATGCATAATCATTTGGAATTTCAGCAAACTTTCCACCTAAACTTTCAAAATCCTCTTCCTTCTTCCATGGACAAGAAGATAGTTATAATTGATGTTGGTAGACTTAGACAAGAGAAAAGTGAAACCGAGTTAAAAAATAATCATTCAAGACATATGTGAAGGGGCTCGATATATCAACCTCACTTATAAAGGAAGCTGGCTAATGGTGTGATTCGTCTACAGGACTTGTCCAAGGGCAAGACCCAGTAGGCATTTGAATTGGACAACCCATCTTGATGGGGGCAACAGAAGAACTTTAATTGTCTGTTTAAGCTTTAAATAAACAATTACTAGGCATATTTTTGATAAAAAGGTTGGCTGAGTGGTTATAAGGTCGAAATTATGGTGGGATGATGCAAGTTCGACATATCCTAAATTGTTAGCATTTTTGTCCATCTTATTGCATTTCTCCTCTTGGGCTTTTAATTGGCCTAGGGCAACTTGTAAGGAAATTTGACCGTTTTGTAAGGAAATTAATACGAAAACATTAATGGTTTTCCGTTTCCTTCCTCATTTTGTGGTCAATAGAATCTAAAGGGTTTTCCTATTAATATGCTAATCAATAAAACGTTTATAATCTAGAGCGTTAATTTTCCTCATCTTGATCTTGATGGACGATCAAGACTAAGTCTACAAATCTGGAAATTTGGTCGTCTCTCTACCTATAAATATTAACCTTTGCCTATCACAAAGGATATAGAAAAACACATAAAAAGATATAGGAAAAGAGAGAGAAACCATTTCCTTTCTCCATTGAAATAACTTTCGACAACAACCATTGCTGATTCATATACAAGATGTCTGGAGGTATGTTTTATTGATTCATTACATATGTGATAATCATGTAATTCTAGATCTTAGGGTTTATGTTATTTGCAAGATAAAGATTACATGTGGTATCAGAGCGAGGTTTTAGAATTCATGATTATCCATCAATGTATATAAAACGAAACTAGCATAGATCTATGATATGATGTTTGTAATTTTACTATAATAATGATGATGATTATTAGTGTTAATGTGATTCAAGTTTAATATTCATATTATTTAAGTTGCTATAGTAATCATGATCATCAATATTATTCTATTTACTGTATGCTTAGATCTGGATCTGGAAAGTTTATATTTCTGCAAAAGTTAATTTTTCTACCTTAATGTTTGACCTACTGTATAATATGGAACAACTTATTGTATGCAAATACCTTTCAGAAAGAATACATATTGAAAACAATTGTTTCCTAGTTTGATATTAAATTCATGATCTGGAACTTGCAAAATAATTGTTTATATGTTAAATTCATGTATGAAATTTACTTGGAGTTACTAGACATTTATTATCCTTGCTGTGGATTACTTGAAAGAATGTCAAATGTTTATGCGGGAAAAAAAAACTTCCGCGCTTAATTTCCTTGTTTCCTCTGGTCTGATGCATGTAGTCCCGTCCACAGGCTGCTGCTGCTTACACAATAACGCATGAAACATTAACGTTTATCATTCTTCCATGAGTATGGTTCTACTGCCTACCCACAGGAGGCGCTAAACCTAACCTCTTATTATGACATGTGTTTTATTCTAATAAAGAAGCCTACATTTCTTTTATATCTGCGGTTGCAATACCCTCAAACCTTAATTCGCACGCTACGTCTATCATCAGACTCAATGGAACCAACTACTCAGAATGGAGGGAGCAAGTTGAGTTTTCTTTGGGCGTACTTGAACTGGACATGGCTCTCCTTAAGGAAAAGCCAGCCCACTTACTGACACAAGAACGCCTGAGGAAAACAAACTCCATGATGATTGGGAACGATCTAATAGGCTCAGCATGATGTTTATGCGAATGGTGATTGATACCAACATCAAAACCTCCCTACCCAAAACTGAAAGCGCAAAAGAATATTTGCAATCCATTGAAAATCGGTTCAAGACTGCAGACAAATCCCTTGCTGGGAAACTTAAGGCAGACCTTATAACCATGAAGTTTGATGGTTCTCGCTCAATGAGCGCTCATGTTATTGAAATGATTAACCTTGCTGCCAAACTTAAGAACTTGGGATTGGTTATGGACGATGCTTTTCTCGTTCAATTCATTCTCACTAGCTTACCTCCTCAGTATGAACCATTCAAAATTCATTACAATCTATTACGGAAAAGTGGAGTCTAAATTAATTGACTAACAAACTGGTTAAAGAGGAGTCTAGGCAGGGCTCGCAAGGCATTAAAGTTGCTTATTTCACTCAAGGGGTTGGAAAACAAGCTGGCAAAATGAATAACTCACAGCATAAAAGAGCACCACCCAAATCTGATGACGCCACTCAACCACCCAAGAAGAAAAAGAAGGATGATGTCTGCAAATTCTGCAAGAAACCTGGACACTTCCAGGTAGATTGCATTAAGCGCAAAGCATGGTTCGAAAAGAAAGGTAACCCAATGGGTTTCGTAAGTCATTTCGAATCAAATCTTACTAATGTACCTTCTTGTAACGACCCTGAATTTTATATAAATTTAAATTGATAATTAATTTAATTCTTGAATTAAAATTGTAAAATTAATCGATTAAAGTGATGCGAGTTTCCCCGAGTAAAAATAAATTTGGTATAAATCATTTAAACTTTAAATATTGTATATATATGTATATATGTGAATATATATATTTGGGTATATATGAGTCGATTTGAAATTATAAATATATGTATATATGTTTGTTTTGAATTTAAATTGTAAATAAATGGTTTGAAAAATAAAGATACAAAATATATATGATAAATTTATAAAGAGTTAAATTATAATAAAAATATAAAGTAAAATATAAATCTTAATATCATATTTATAAATCAATACAAAATAATACAAATAAAATAGATACAAAAATAATAAAAGAAACACAATATATATACACTAGCTTATCAAAGAAGACATTAGTTTAAATATTTATGTACAAACAAAATAAAATATGTATTGATACAAACAAAGTATATTCATAAGAAGGTATAGTATATAGATAATTATATGTAAGTTTGTACAAGTAAATTAATGTAGCCACCACCCAAAAATCTTATCAGCCGAGATCTTGTATATGAAACAAGTAAACATAGACAAATATATTCAAGTATGAAAGGCTTGCAAAGGAAGACAAAGAAAGGTACAAAATAAAATAAGGTAAGTGGTACAAGGCAAATAAATGTAGCATTGTATCAGCCGAAATGAAGGAGGAAAATAAGTATGTGTATTGTACAACATCAATTAATGCACGCACGAAATGTTATCACTTCAGCCTCTAAAGAAAAAGATCTTTGATCTTATATTGTACAAACAAGAAAAATATTACCCTGTACAACATATTTTAATCAACTTGTACAAAAATAATACCTCAACCTGTAACCTTCTTTTCTTATATATCAATTTCTGCATTTCAAATTCGTTCATTTCAAAACTGAGATAGTATCACTTTGTAAACAAACAAACTTCAATCTAAAACAAAACAAACCAGATCAAAGTTAGCAGTAGCTTCCCATATTTTCAAAAGACTTCAGCTTGTTTCAACTCGGTTTAAAAGCAAATCAAACATCAACAACTAAGCTTCAGTTTCCACTCAATTATATCAAGTAGCAGATCAAAATTCAGATCAAAAACAAATGCCAGCTTTCAAATTCAACTTTGCATTTCCAGGCTGTCTCTGTTCTTCTTCCAAAAACATCCAGGTGAGCATACTCATCTTTTAACCAATTTTTCTTGATATCTGTGGTGATGGTAGCTTGATAGTTATGATCAATGATTGAATGTTGTTGTGGAAAATATTTGAATATGTTTACCTGTGATACATATATGTCTGCATGTCTGGAAACAGAACAAAGCTTGCTTTTGTTCATTCATTCCAGATCTTAAAACTTAGTTTAAAAATTCCTGCTGTATGATGTATGTGACATCTCTGTTTCCAGATTTATGTTCTGGTTTTGATTTAAATTCAAAACCCCTTTGTTTAATCTCTGTTAAAAACTTAAGTTTCAAAAGGAACTGGTATGTTCCATCACAAAATTTAGTAGAAATTGATTTAAGTTAAATAAATTGGAAATATCACTGGGAATCAAGAAAAGAAAACTAAGTAAACTTAATATAAGAAAAAATAATTCAAATATCTTAATTTATAAATTCAAGAATGTAAACTGTCTTCTTATCCTAGAAAATGATTATTGAAGCTAAAATCATAATTTAAAATGATGGGATGAGTGTGCAGTTCTGTGATGAACTGGATATGGAAATATGGGGTTTTCTAGTGATCTAGTTGGTCTAGAGGTCTGGGATTTTTAGTGATGGTGGAGGAGTGATCAGTGTTGAAGGAAAAAATGGTAAGTGGTGTTGAACTTAGTCGAGGAGGAAACGGTGGCGAATTGTCTCCTGTAACCCTAGTTTTAACTAGGCAATTTGATTTGGTCGGCACTGCTTGTAGGAGTGATCGAGTTCAACTAGGTTTTAGGAGTCGGGAGCTTGGTCGTAGATGAGAGCATGGCTGGAGTTGCAGAGTTACTGGTGGTCGGAGGGACATGAACGAGGCGATTTCGTGATGGTCGTTTGGTCCAGTTTCATGTCAGATTGCTCGATCTTGAATTCGAGGTGGAGGCGAGTTTCTGGGTAGTCGGGAAGTTCGAATGGGTGATCGTCGTCGTGTTGATGGTCGGAGCTTCGACCGGAGGTGACTGCTTCAACTGTGCATGTGCACGTGTGCACATTTAAGTCTGGGAGTATTGTGGTGATCGGGGAAGAAACAAAATCTCGGGTTCGTTTCGAAGTAATTAGCGTGGTGGCTCGGGGAAACGAATGTCGTGGAGAACTCGAGGACAGACTCGGGTATTCAAGTATTTGGCTCGGGTCTGTGGATTTAAGACAAAGTAGGTTTTAAACTTTAATAAGAGAATCAAGTTTTATTGAAAACAACTTTGTTAAAACCTGATTCTTTTGTAAATGTTAACCCAAGTTTTGAATTTGGTTAAAAGATTTTTAATTATTAATTTAACTTAAAGGGTTTAAGTTAATGATGGATTTATTTCAATGATTAAAAATAAAGATTTTAAATGATAAATAAAGTGATTAATAAAAGATAAAATGGGTTATCTTAAAATTAATTAGGTAATTAATGACTTTTTAATATTAGTAATTAAAAGAAAATTATTTAATGATTAAAGGTTGATTACTCAAGTGATTAATAATTAATTAATGGCTAATTAATTAATGTGATTAATTAAGGATAATTTATTAATTAAAGGTTAATTAATAAATGAAGGTGATTAAGGAATGATAATTAATTGAGGAATAATTAATTAAAGTAATTAATTAAAGATAATTAATTAAATGGTGAATTAAATAATTAAAGGTTAATTATTTAATAATTAAAGGTTGATGAATTATAATTAAAGGTTAATTTAATTTATTATTAATGGTTAATTAATAAATGATTAAAGAATAATTAATCAAAATGATTTGTAATTTATTAATGTTAATTAACCAAGATTAGTAATTCATAAGAAATTAATCTAATTTGAATAAGTCAGACAAATTAACTGATTTTACTTATGGATGATTGGATTTGACTGAATGATTGAATTATTGATATCCCTGATATATGATGCTTTGTGATACATCCTGATTTGTGTTGTGATCTGTAATTTATTTATCTGTGATATATATATCTGTGATCTGTGATCTGTGAATAAAAGATAAGCGTTATAGCTTATGCCGCTTATCGACTATATTTCTGTATTCTGATCTGTAATGATTAATGATGTTGCACTATTGTGTGTAAAACCCCTAGACCACACTTTTACACACACAAATATGGATTTCACGGGGAAATCGGTTAAGTCACAGATGATTTAAATTTAATGTTTTTGAAATTGAAATTTTTAATTTCAATTGATTTTGGAAATGAATTTGGGTTAAATGTTAAAGCTTTTGAAATGGAGTTTTTTAGATAAAAGTTATTTTAAATAACTTAATTAAATTTCCAATTTAAATAATTTAATTTGAATTTGAATTCAAAATAAGGAATTGAATTCCCTGTTTGGAAATTACGGTTAAAAATGTTATAAATGTGTTTATATGAAGTTAAACCATTTTAAAAGTATAATTTTGAGAATTTGGATTTAACCCAAAAATTTAAACTCGTATAGATGAATCGGATTTCCAAAATGAAAACTGTTTGTTTTAAAAGAATAAAAGCTTTCAGATAAGAAATGAAATTCCAGTTTAATTAAAGGGATTTCAAGATCGAATTGAAAAATGGTTTTCCAAGTTATGAATGAATTCTTTTTGAAACCTATGAATTGAATCTGTTTATTTTTAACAGATTTAAAATGGTGGTTTGTTTAAACCATTTGAAATGAAATTGTTTTGAAAGCTATAAGTTAAATCTTTGATTTAAAGATTTAACGAGTTAATCAAATTGAAATGGAAATTGATTTGGAAAAAAATCTGTGAATGAATCTTTTGTTTAAAAGATTAAAGTGTGGAAATTATTTAAACCGTTGAAGGTTGTTAAAATAGATCTTTTTGTTTAAAAGATTTGAAAATGGTAATATGTTAAACCATTTAAAAGAAAGGTTTTGAGTAATAAATTGTGACTCAACTGAAATACCAATATCCATATATTTTTAAATATTGTGCTCACTATTCGGGTTAGCCGAGAGAAGACCTTTGTATCATATAACCCATTCCGAATTAGTGATACGTCGTATATGGATCGCATTTGAAGACCGGTGTTGAAGACCGGGTATTTGCAAGAACGATAGGATGACCTATCGATTGTCTCAGCACTGAGTCGCGCTGGTATAGAGATCTCCTAAGTGATGGGAAATCCGATCGGGATTGTGAATACTCGGATTGCAAGGGCTTCTTCGGAAGTGCCTTCGGTTCTGTTCGAACCCGGAACAGACTTGTATGGTTACATGTCTGACATTACATTTTGAGATATAAAGCAGATTTCTTTCAAATACATTTCTGTTTGGTGGCGGAGAATTTATTCTCTTAGCTTAACACCTTTTTCTGAGACGTACGAGCTCAGAGGTTATGTAGTTGAAGGTTATCAGCGATATACTCCCAATTTGGTAATGTGACATGCTGAGTGTTGCTGTGTGATGATCATTGTTTGATCATTTGTGATATGATCATTTGTTTGATCATTTATCTTTGTGATCATTACTTTGATCATCTGTTGACCCAAAGCATGGCTTTGTGGATGAAACTTCGTCGAGCCTCACAAACCGGTAATGGTCGAAACAGGAATTGTGCGGCAAGGTTTCAGGGGTAGCTTCCCTAGGTTATGACCATTCCTTCTGGAAAAGGGTAGTATCATGGTATGGAGCCCAGATACTATCATGGTATGGAGCCCAGATACTTACTCATGTAGACACACTATATTATTTACTGTGTGATGTTGTTGGTTAGAGAGCTCTCGTTTAAAGGTCCCAAAGGACCGGGGGTGGCATATCTGAGGTTTAGTATATTCCCTGGGAAGGGGGGTAGCCGGCCTTGTTTGGCAGAGAGCAGGTTGTCTCTCGGAGCGTCCAGCCAGAGGCGTTCCTTCGTGGCATAGGAAGTTCCTTAGCCTGACCATTTGTTGGAAATCCATCTTCCAATACGAACCTTGTACGGTATTAGTTGTAGAACCTGCCATTTACTTATGGTGGTCACCACTGTTTAGATGGTAGCTATAGTAGGCATAGTTCGAAATGTCTATGCTGGCTAAGATTAATATTATATTTTTGAAATGTTTTCGGCACTTTGCACTTATAATAATAATATCAAAGAAATCCTCTCGTATCAAGCATCTTTGACTATCATAAGGAGAAATCTCCTCCGATTCTGCGTTTGCATTTTGTGTGTGTGCGGGAGGCCTTATGGTAGTTTCATTTTCTAAAAGCATTGCGAATTGACTTTAAAATGCTCTTGTTGTTTGTTTTTAAAGATAAAATGTTTTGTTTGCTCATACCAGTCCCATGACTGACCTGGAGTTTATTGTTCCCTTCCTAAACTCTGGGTGCCCATCATTTTCCACACGGGCAGTCTAGAGTTGGGTTTCTCAGATATTCAGGTTGAGTAGATTATCTGGAGCTAGTCAGTTCTTGGACGACTGACCTTGCTTTCCTCTAGCTATGGATTGGAGCATTCTATTGGAGATATTCTATCCGCTGCTGGTGTTATCTATTTTCTTTCCACTGCTATTTCTTGTATCATATCTCTGATGTATATTGATATCTGTTGTATCATTCTGTTGTATCATATTGTAACAGATTTTTGTATCTGTCATTGTTTCAATATTATATATATATTGATATATTCTTTTTCTTCCACTATGTTGTTATACTTATTGTTGTTATAAGCTCCGGCGAATCGGATTTGAACGGTCGAATCTGCGGCATTCTAGTACAATGTGAAGTACGAATGTCGATTTTCGAACACGAAAAATCCGAGACGTTACAGTTGGTATCAGAGCTAAGGTTGAACTTTAGCTCAGGAGTATAACACATTAAGTAGCTCATTAGAGATAGGGTAAAGTATACCCTAGAATGAGTAATCCTTAAGATATCTATCCGTATGCCTCAGTAAATTCTCTTACTATCCACTGATAGTAAGTATGAGTGCAAGAAAAGGATGAGATAGGGGATAGGGAAATACGACTATAAATAGTCAATACCCTGTAACAACAAGGAAGTATTCTTTTCTCTATCAATCTCTTTTGTTCAACATCTCTTTTCTCAATTCTTCGATATTTTCTGGTAGATCCAGGAAGGAGATTCGATATATTAAAATGGGACATAAACTCCGGATGGACCAAAATTATTTGTTTGGATGAATTGGTTGCTTTGGTTGCTATGGTTGATAGGTATATCTTAGTTCTAAACTAAAAGTTTTGAAATTGTATCCATATATCTATCTATTCTTTGGGTTCCGATATGTTCTACGAATGGTTAGTTATCCCTTCGAACTAACCGATGCCCCTGCATATTTCGTAGATCTGGATAACCCGAATATTTTGTGGAGTGTCAAACAGATTCGTTCTTGTATCTATTGTTGATATTCTGATTTGGTAAGCCAAATGCCGAATAGACGTTCAGTTTGATTTGATGAAACATTCTTCATCTATCTTTGTGTCTCCCTGGCAATTTCGAGGACGAAATTCTTTTAAGGGGGTAAGTCTGTAACGACCCTGAATTTTATATAAATTTAAATTGATAATTAATTTAATTCTTGAATTAAAATTGTAAAATTAATCGATTAAAGTGATGCGAGTTTCCCCGAGTAAAAATAAATTTGGTATAAATCATTTAATCTTTAAATATTGTATATATATGTATATATGTGAATATATATATTTGGGTATATATGAGTCGATTTGAAATTATAAATATATGTATATATGTTTGTTTTGAATTTAAATTGTAAATAAATGGTTTGAAAAATAAAGCTACAAAATATATATGATAAATTTATAAAGAGTTAAATTATAATAAAAATATAAAGTAAAATATAAATCTTAATATCATATTTATACATCAATACAAAATAATACAAATAAAATAGATACAAAAATAATAAAAGAAACACAATATATATACACTAGCTTATCAAAGAAGACATTAGTTTAAATATTTATGTACAAAAAAAATAAAATATGTATTGATACAAACAAAGTATATTCATAAGAAGGTATAGTATATAGATAATTATATGTAAGTTTGTACAAGTAAATTAATGTAGCCACCACCCAAAAATCTTATCAGCCGAGATCTTGTATATGAAACAAGTAAACATAGACAAATATATTCAAGTATGAAAGGCTTGCAAAGGAAGACAAAGCAAGGTACAAAATAAAATAAGGTAAGTGGTACAAGGCAAATAAATGTAGCATTGTATCAGCCGAAATGAAGGAGGAAAATAAGTATGTGTATTGTACAACATCAATTAATGCACGCACGAAATGTTATCACTTCAACCTCCAAAGAACAAGATCTTTGATCTTATATTGTACAAACAAGAAAAATATTACCCTGTACAACATATTTTAATCAACTTGTACAAAAATAACACCTCAACCTGTAACCTTCTTTTCTTATATATCAATTTCTGCATTTCAAATTCGTTCATTTCAAAACTGAGATAGTATCACTTTGTAAACAAACAAACTTCAATCTAAAACAAAACAAACCAGATCAAAGTTAGCAGTAGCTTCCCATATTTTCAAAAGACTTTAGCTTGTTTCAACTCGGTTTAAAAGCAAATCAAACATCAACAACTAAGCTTCAGTTTCCACTCAATTATATCAAGTAGCAGATCAAAATTCAGATCAAAAACAAATGCCAGCTTTCAAATTCAACTTTGCATTTCCAAGCTGTCTCTGTTCTTCTTCCAAAAACATCCAGGTGAGCAAACTCATCTTTGAACCAATTTTTCTTGATATCTGTGGTGATGGTAGCTTGATAGTTATGATCAATGATTGAATGTTGTTGTGGAAAATATTTGAATATGTTTACCTGTGATACATATATGTCTGCATGTCTGGAAACAGAACAAAGCTTGCTTTTGTTCATTCATTCCAGATCTTAAAACTTAGTTTAAAAATTCCAGCTGTATGATGTATGTGACATCTCTGTTTCCAGATTTATGTTCTGGTTTTGATTTAAATTCAAAACCCCTTTGTTTAATCTCTGTTAAAAACTTAAGTTTCAAAAGGAACTGGTATGTCCCATCACAAAATTTAGTAGAAATTGATTTAAGTTAAATAAATTGGAAATATCACTGGGAATCAAGAAAAGAAAACTAAGCAAACTTAATATAAGAAAAAAATTTCAAATATCTTAATTTATAAATTCAAGAATGTAAACTGTCCTCTTATCCTAGAAAATGATTTTTGAAGCTAAAATCATAATTTAAAATGATGGGATGAGTGTGCAGTTCTGTGATGAACTGGATATGGAAATATGGGGTTTTCTGGTGATCTAGTTGCTTTAGAGGTCTGGGATTTTTAGTGATGGTGGAGGAGTGATCAGTGTTGAAGGAAAAAATGGTGAGTGGTGTTGAACTTCGTCGAGGAGGCAGCGATGGCGAATTGTCTCCTGTAACCCTAGTTTTAACTAGGCAATTTGATTTGATTGGCACGGCCTGTAGGAGTGATCGAGTTCAACTAGGTTTTAGGAGTCGGGAGCTTGGTCGTAGATGAGAGCATGGCCAGAGTTGCAGAGTTACTGGTGGTCGGAGGGACGTGAACGAGGCGATTTCGTGATAGTCGTTTGGTCCAGTTTCATGTCAGATTGCTCGATCTCGAATTCGAGATGGAGGCGAGTTTCTGGGTAGTCGGGAAGTTCGAATGGATGATCGTCGTCGTGTTGATGGTCGGAGCTTCGATCGGAGGTGACTGCTTCAACTGTGCATGTGCACGTGTGCACGTTTAAGTCTGGGAGTATTGTGGTGATCGGGGAAGAAACAAAAATCTCGGGTTCGTCTCGAAGTAATTTTCATAGTGGCTCGGGGAAACGAATGTCGTGGAGAACTCGAGGACAGACTCGGGTATTCAAGTATTTGGCTCGGGTCTGTGGATTTAAGACAAAGTAGGTTTTAAACTTTAATAAGAGAATCAAGTTTTATTGAAAACAATTTTGTTAAAACCCGATTCTTTTGTAAATGTTAACCCAAGTTTTGAATTTGGTTAAAAGATTTTTAATTATTAATTTAACTTAAAGGGTTTAAGTTAATGATGAATTTATTTCAAAGATTATAAATAAAGATTTTAAATGATAAATAAAGTGATTAATAAAAGATAAAATGGGTTATCTTAAAATTAATTAGGTAATTAATGACTTTTTAATATTAGTAATTAAAAGAAAATTATTTAATGATTAAAGGTTGATTACTCAAGTGATTAAACAATAATTAATTAATGGCTAATTAATTAATGTGATTAATTAAGGATAATTTATTAATTAAAGGTTAATTAATAAATGAAAGTGATTAAGGAATGATAATTAATTGAGGAATAATTAATTAAAGTAATTAATTAAAGATAATTAATTAAATGGTGAATTAAATAATTAAAGGTTAATTATTTAATAATTAAAGGTTAATTTAATTTATTATTAATGGTTAATTAATAAATGATTAAAGAATAATTAATTAAAATGATTTGTAATTTATTAATGTTAATTAACCAAGATTAGTAATTCATAAGAAATTAATCAGATTTGAATAAGTCAGACAAATTAACGGATTTTACTTATGGATGATTGGATTTGACTGAATGATTGAATTATTGATATCCCTGATATATGATGCTTTGTGATACATCCTGATTTGTGTTGTGATCTGTAATTTATTTATCTGTGATATATATATCTGTGATCTGTGATCTATGAATAAAAGATAAGCATTATAGCTTATGCCGCTTATCGACTATATTTCTGTATTCTGATCTGTAATGATTAATGATGTTGCACTATTGTGTGTAAAACCCCTAGACCACACTTTTACACACACAAATATGGATTTCACGAGGAAATCGGTTAAGTCACAAATGATTTAAATTTAATGTTTTTGAAATTGAAATTTTTAATTTCAATTGATTTTGGAAATGAATTTGGGTTAAATGTTAAAGCTTTTGAAATGGAGTTTTTTAGATAAAAGTTATTTTAAATAACTTAATTAAATTTCCAATTTAAATAATTTAATTTGAATTTGAATTCAAAATAAGGAATTGAATTCCCTGTTTGGAAATTACGGTTAAAAATGTTATAAATGTGTTTATATGAAGTTAAACCATTTTAAAAGTATAATTTTGAGAATTTGGATTTAACCCAAGAACTTTAACTCGTATAGATGAATCGGATTTCCAAAATGAAAACTGTTTGTTTTAAAAGAATAAAAGCTTTCAGATAAGAAATGAAATTCCAGTTTAATTAAAGGGATTTCAAGATTGAATTGAAAAATGGTTTTCCAAGTTATGAATGAATTCTTTTTGAAAACTATGAATTGAATCTGTTTATTTTTACCAGATTTAAAATGGTGGTTTGTTTAAACCATTCGAAATGAAATTGTTTTGAAAGCTATAAGTTAAATCTTTGATTTAAAAATTTAACGAGTTAATCAAATTGAAATGGAAATTGATTTGGAAAAAAATCTATGAATGAATCTTTTGTTTAAAAGATTAAAGTGTGGAAATTGTTTAAACCGTTGAAGGTTGTTAAAATAGATCTTTTTGTTTAAAATATTTGAAAATGGTAATATGTTAAACCATTTAAAAGAAAGGTTTTGAGTAATAAATTGTGACTCAACTGAAATACCAATATCCATATATTTTTAAATATTGCGCTCACTATTCGGGTTAGCCGGGAAAAGACCTTTGTGTCATATAACCCATTCCGAATTAGTGATACGTCGTATATGGATCGCATTTGAAGACCGGTGTTGAAGACCGGGTATTTGCAAGAACGATAGGATGACCTATTGATTGTCTCTGCACCGAGTTGCGCCGGTATAGAGATCTCCTAAGTGATGGGAAATCCGATCGGGATTGTGAATACCCGGATTGCAAGGGCTTCTTCGGAAGTGCCTTCGGTTCTGTTCGAACCCGGAACAGACTTGTATGGTTACATGTCTGACATTACATTTTGAGATATAAAGCAGGTTTCTTTCAAATACATTTCTGTTTGGTGGCGGAGAATTTATTCTCTTAGCTTAACACTCTTCTCTGAGACATACGAGCTCAGAGGTTATGTAGTTGAAGGTTATCAGCGATATACACCCAATTTGGTAATGTGACATGCTGAGTGTTGCTGTGTGATGATCATTGTTTGATCATTTGTGATATGATCATTTGTTTGATCATTTATCTTTGTGATCATTACTTTGATCATCTGGTTACCCAAAGCATGGCTTTGTGCCAAAGCGTAGCTTTGTGGACGAAACTTCGTCGAGCCTCACAAACCGGTAATGGTCGAAACAGGAATTGTGCGACAAGGTTTCAGGGGTAGCTTCCCTAGGGTATGACCATTCCTTCTGGAAAAGGGTAGTATCATGGTATGGAGCCCAGATACTTACTCATGTGGACACACTATATTATTTACTATGTGATGTTGTTGGTTAGAGAGCTCTCGTTTAAAGGTCCCAAAGGACCGGGGGTGGCATATCTGAGGTTTTGTATATTCTCCGGGAAGGGGGTAGCCAGCCTTATTTGGCAGAGAGCAGGTTGTCTCTCGGAGCGTCCAGCCAGAGGTGTTCCTTCGTGGCATAGGAAGTTCCTTAGCCTGACCATTTGTTGGAAATCCATCTTCCAATACGAACCTTGTACGGTATTAGTTGTAGAACCTGTCATTTACTTATGGTGGTCACCACTGTTTAGATGGTAGATATAGTAGGAATAGTTCGAAATGTCTATGCTGGCTAAGATTAATATTATATTTTTGAAATGTTTTCGGCACTTTGCACTTATAATAATAATATCAAAGAAATCCTCTTGTATCAAGCATCTTTGACTATCATAAGGAGAAATCTCCTCCGATTCTGCGTTTGCATTGTGTGTGTGTGTGCGGGAGGCCTTATGGTTGTTTTAGTTTCTAAAAGCATTGCGAATTGAGTTTAAAATCCTCTTGTTGTTTGTTTTTAAAGATAAACTGTTTTGTTTGCTCATACCAGTCCCATGACTGACCTGGAGTTTATTGTTCCCTTCCTAAACTCTGGGTGCCCATTATTTTCCACACGGGCAGTCTAGAGTTGGGTTTCTCATATATTCAGGTTGAGTAGATTATCTAGAGCTAGTCAGTCCTTGGACGACTGACCTTGCTTTCCTCTAGCTATGGATTGGAGCATTCTATTGGAGATATTCTATCCGCTGCTGGTGTTATCTATTTTCTTTCCGCTGCTATTTCTTGTATCATATCTCTGATGTATATTGATATATGTTGTATCATTCTGTTGTATCATATTGTAACAGATTTTTGTATCTATCATTGTATCAATATTATATATATATTGATATATTATTTTTCTTCCGCTGTGTTGTTATACTTAATGTTGTTATAAGCTCCGACGAATCGGATTTGAACGGTCGAATCTGCGGCATTCTAGTACAATGTGAAGTACGGATGTCGATTTTCGAACGCGAAAAATCCGAGACGTTACACTTCTTCTACTTGGTGGATTGATACTGCTGCTAATGTTCATGTTTCGAATTCTATGCAGGGATTCATTACGATCCAAACCACAATCCCAAGTGAGAATTTCATTTTCATGGGGAATAAAGATAAAGCTCCAGTTGAAGCTATTGGAACTTTTCGTCTCATTTTAGATAGCGGTTATCAGTTAGATTTATGTCAAACTCTTTATGTTCCGTCTATTTCCCGTAATTTGATTTATGTAAGTGTACTTGATAAATTTGGATATTCTTTTGAAGTTGGAAATGGAAATTTTAGTTTATTTAGAAATTCTTGTCTTATTGGTTATGGAATATTAATTGGTGGACTTTATAAACTTCATCTTAAACAAAATGCTGAAATCCAACTCACCCTGCATGGAAAAGAAACTATTAGCACCAAAATTGGTCACTAACCTCGTTGAGAAAGATTGTGTAGAGATATAAGTGATGAAGTTAAATTAAACAGAGAAGACAATGCTAATTTAAATGCAGAAAGTAAGAACACCAGATTTATAGTGGTTCAGCGTAAATGCCTACGTCCACTTTGAGATTAAACTTTATTGATCTTCCTTATTGTTGATTACAAATACAATTCGTGAATCAAATGCTTGAATGAAGTTGTTAAGTAGAGAAGATGAGTCTCAAAAATGGCAGAGTCTCCCCAGTGTTCTCCCAAAAGGATCCCTTTTCACTGTGACCTTGCCCCTCTATTTATAGACAAATATGGGCTGGACTTCCCAGGTGGGCTTGGTGGCCAAACACTCTAGCCCAAGTGTAGTGGTCGTTGTATGCCGTACCAAGTAGACCGAACACGTTGACGCCGAACCACCTTCTCAATGCCGAACAGTACGTTTGATGGGTGGGAAGTGCAGAACAGTTGTCAGTCGAAGCCGAACGATCCTTTGGCCGAACGATGCTTCTTAGCCGAACGATCCTTTGGCCGAACGATGCTTCTTAGCCGAACGATGCTTTGGCCGAACGATGCTCCTTAGCCGAACGATCCTTTGGCCGAACGATGCTGCCATGTAGAGTAGTTATATACGCCGAACGTCTTCTAACGCCGAGTACCACTGGATGCCGAGTACTACGCCGAGTACTCCTTGATGACGGGTACCACTGGATGCTGAGTACTACGCCGAGTACTATGAGATGCTGAACACTACGCCGAGTACTATGAGATGCCGATCACTAGTTGACACTGAGTCGTCCTGTACGCCGAGTACTCAGTTGCCTGGTCAAATCTCCAGGAAACACTTGCCCCCCAAAGTGTGTCGTGTGAAGCAACACAACACGCTTTGAATCAGCGAGTATTCCTTGTCTTCAGAAAGAAATCCACCATGTTTCTTGAATAATCATTATCCTCCCAAGGTGTTGTATCCTTCTAAGGTCATCGTGATGCTTGGTCGATTCCCAATATTATAAATCCAGGGTTGTGGTTCATTAGTGGCCATACATGACTGATTCTGCAGAGCTAATAAGCTTTGGCTATCTGATCTAGTCTTTTCTTAATAACCCTTAGTGAGAATTCAATTTCTGTTGATTTCAAGAAGTCGAACTTTTAAGGATGTACACATGCACGTTCGGGTACATGTTCTTGCCATTGGCTCTCGGATGTGTTTTATATGCTCATAAGTCGTCACCAACTCCATCTAGTTTAATTGCAATTCAATCGCGATTCCTTGTTTGTATTTTCTGTGAAATAAGGGTTGCAATCAGCCACTTGAGGAGTTTTCCAAACCTCTCTTTAGTACTGACTCTATGATTTGGTTCACAGCTTCAACCTGTCCATTTGCAGTTATAATGGATCATGGAAGGTCATAAGGACAGATGACGTTACAGATAAAGAAGTTGATTATTTTCTTCATCTTGGACATGGTTAGAGTTCTTCATCTGCCCATTTGGTGACGTAATCAACTGCTATGGTGGTGTATTTCGCATCATCTTGAGGATCGACAAGAAGATGATTTCAGTGCCCCCAAGTGGCAAACGGCTATGAACTAGCCATTTGACTAATTTCCGTCGGCGTGGTTCCCGGATTTTTTGCAAACATCTTGCACTCGTCACATTGTCTAGCATGATCAACCGCTTCTGGGTTGATAGTTGGCCAGTAATACCTGTAGCAGAGTATCTTCTTTATCATGGTTTTCCCCCTGATGTTATTACCGCGTTCTTCTTCATAGACTTTGCTCAAGATATCATCATGGGCGATATGCCGAAGCGTGGGGATGGATAAACTCCTTTTGACACACGACTTATTCTTAGATGATTTGGCGTGAAGCTTTGAGGAGGATCTGTCGTTTTCCATTCCTCCATTCAATAAGAATTCTTTATTGTAGATAGTCTTTGATAGGAGTCGACCATGACACCTTTTCATTTTGTTCACTGAGTTCGTGTGTAATGATGTAATACGTGAAGTCGGTTAGTAGCTCTTGGACTTGGCCGAGATAAGGAGCAAGACAATGCCCCCTAGCAAGATCAACTTCCTTAAATTTGTATACTACCAATCAAGAACCACAAAAGATATGTAGAGTTTTCACTTCAAATCCTCTAGCAGATTTGAGGCTGGCAGTCAAGGCTTCATACTAAGCATCGTTGTTTGTTACAGGTAAATCGAGTTTTAGGACGTAGTAGATTGATCGTTCCTCAGGAGTCATTATCATGATTCCTATTCCATAACACTGATCATTGGGTGCTCCATCCGCGTACATTTTCCATCTTATGGTTGGTTCTCTGCTACTCTTTGAATAGTCATCTGAGGTAGTGAATTTGGGTGTGAGGTCTGCTAATTTCCGTCCTTGGATAGCCCTTCGTGGAAAATAAGTGATATCGAATTAGCTTAGTTCGATATTCTATTTAAATAGTCTTTCAGACGTCTCAGGCCATCGTATGCCATGTCGCAATGGCTAGTGGGCATAGGCGTTGATGGGGTGAGCCTAAAAGTAAGAGTGGAGCTTTCATGAAGAAATCAATAGAGATTGTACTAGCTTTTGTAGCTTCGGGTTGATATCCAATGCATGGCTCGCGATAGTTAATGAAATCACATATGCATGTCAGAATGGGTCCAAGGGAAGATATCATCATTTATTCAGAAAAATTCAACTAATTCTTTTATCATCACTGCACTGAGCTGTGATCCGATATTCAGCGCCCGGAAAGGGTCGCCATGGCTGGTTGTAATGTCGACCGTCAGATTAGCAGGTGCCATCCCAGATTCTTTGAGTAAAGATGTAACTATCATAACATTCAATGTGAAATATGGTTGGGACGGCCAAAGTTGATGGTTACTCTAGTCGAATCCTAGAGTCTTGTCATGAGTTATTGAGCCTAATAGCGAAGGGTTCTGAATGCTTTAATAGATTATCAGCAAATGTCCAAAGATCAGGCTTAAAAGCGCGTTGAAGGAAACGTCGAGTAGGGGCCAGCCTCGAGTTGCGTGCAACTGCATAGCTGGATCTTGCCATGAGTTTGAATTTGCCTGTATATTCGAGTAACGCACTTTCTATTCGATGCATTCATGATCCTTCACTCGTCCTTCGGGTTGGAGTGACAGTCAGTTACCCACAAGCTTTGGCATTGATTTAATGATTCTATCTCTGGGCATCCTTTCGGTCGTTGCCTTGAGTAGCTATAAGCACTATACACAAGTTTTAATACTGAGCTATCGTAGCCAATCTTTGGATGACCATGCGTCTTCTCCCAGTCTCGGGTTGATAAATGTACTACATGGACGGTTGAGTCTCGTCCTAGCTATGTATATGTTTTCACCTAAACTCCAAAGACATAGAGGTGATTGGTGAAAAGTCGGTTCACATTCATCTTGCTTCTTGCTCGTGCCCCTAGGTCTGGGGCATATACTGATAAGTAGGAAGGCTAACCACGCCCACTTTAGCTTTACTCTCTTTCCCGTTGAATCGTGGGATCATGTCAGTCGATGGGAGACTAGGTCTCGCCTATCTTGGATTTTATCGTGGTTTTTCATTCCAAGAGGAATACTTCGATGCCACGTAAGTTTCAGGGCGTAATTTGGACAGTGGATGGTCATCCACGTCCACTTTGGTTCATGCTTTGTAATCAGATCTCGGGGTAAAGTTGGCTACAAATGCAGTCGGGTTATGCTCATCCAATTTCATACTCCTCCTGACGAATCGAACGAGGGTGCTGGAGAATTTTTGACCAAGTATTCGTGGTTTACCCTCCTTTCCATACTCTGGGGGTCATAGTTTTTCAAAAAACAAACATCCGAGTCACATTCGTATGTGCTTGGCGCGGATCGGCATTGACCCTTGGTCTGAGGTATGATATAGTTGGTTGCTCGTAGCTTTGGATTCCGTTTCGATTGGTTCTGTATTGAGGCCTCCCTGCAGTCGCTGCCTCAAGTTATAAAGAACGCCATGCTAGAGCTATAGTAAGCTATCGTATTCGGCTTTTTAGTGTTTTGTACCCCTGCCCCCAGCATTGATTTGGCCAGGTCACTAGCTGGATGGTCGAACTCCATCCTCAGCGTGTTAATAATCCTCCTGTCGATTCCAGGCCGAAGTTTACGGAATAGAAAATGGTCGGAATCCACTCGTCTATTTATCGATGATCATACACCACTCTGCACTCTGGTGACTTAGTGTTATTCTCCCCCCGGTTGACTCGCGCCCAATTTGTGTTCATGCTTCGGTCCACGCTCCGGGGACTTAGAGATTTGTCGAACGGTTTATGCTTTAGTCCACAGTTCGAGACGCAGAGATTTTCGTCAACTCGTTTATACTCTAGTTCACACTCTGGGAACTTAGAGTAATCTGGTCCGCTTCTGGGATTTAGGGATTTTCTAAAGTTGTCTATAATCTAGTCCATGCTCTGGGGACTGAGAGTAATGTAGTCCGCACTCTGGGGACGTAGAGGTTTTTGAGTCATTTATACTCTAGTCCGCGCTCAGGGACTTAGAGTACTTTAGTCCGCATTCTGTCTCCCATTCCAAAGGGTGAGACCCCCTGGATGGCTGAGAGTCTGCCTAGACCTGGTAGATAATCCTTCTCTTTAAGATTCTCTTTAAGATTTCGAAAGTCGTTATTCTTTATGTAGGACTATTGCATTCTAATGCTTGTTTTCCATGATTTTGTGCAGGCCGTTCTGACCCCGATCCCACTCCGAGGAGCGATGTCGCCAAGGAAGTGGGGGAGAGAACAAGTGAAGCCACTCACGCAGGGGAGGCTCCTGGTCCAGACGCTCAGGTGATCGGAGCGCTTGATGAAGACAAGTCTGAGACCTTCTCTCCTACCGACGGGGGTTATAAAGTAGAAATTACAGGCGCCTCTGGGCACACATCTGAATTGAGCATGGAGGAGCGGCTCGAGATAGAGAAGGGGGAGACGGTCAAGGTCATAGTAGAGCCCCGAGTTGTGGACTTGGACGATCCTTTGAACAAGCCGTTGAAGGTCATCCTTCCTGGCGGATCCAAGCCCATGGAAGGCCCCCGTACTCCTTCAGTTGCTACCCCTCTATCAAAGAAGAGTACCAAGGGTAAATGCTCTGGAGAGGAGCCATCTGGAAAGAAGTTGAAGAAGCACAAGAAGTGATTACTATCCTCGTTGAACGAGAGTTAGTTTAAGTCATGTAATTATTTTCATCTATTTCCTAGTCCTTGTAAATAGAATGTCGATTCCGAACTTTGGAGGGGTTGTAATAGAAACTCATTTCTGAATAAGGTTTAGTTCTTTTTCTGTCTTACAAAAGACTCTTATTGTTCAGTTTTCTTTGTGATTGTGACTTTAATCCAAGCAGTTGTGAGTAACATAGACTTCTCAGTCCATCTTCATATAACTCGGAAACTCTTCGGGAGTCGTTGAACTTCCATTCTGTGCTTCGAGCACTTAGAAAACTTTCTAGCCCGTATGTTAGGGATTTGACAAATTCAAGTCATTTGTGTCATAGTTCATATTCAGGGAACTTGGAGATCCAATTCGCTTATATTCGAGTCCGCACTCTGGGGAGTTAGAGTACTCCAGTCCGCACTCTGGGGACTTGGAGGTTTAAGTCATTTATACTCTAGTCCGCGCTCTGGGGACTTAGAGTACTCCAGTCCGCACTCTGGGGACTTGGAGGTTTAAGTTGTTTATACTCTAGTCCACGCTCTGGGGACTTAGAGTACTCCAATCCGCACTCTGGGGACTTGGAGGTTTATGTCATTTATACTCTTGTCCGCGCTCTGGGGACTTAGAGGTTTAAGTCATTTATACTCTATTCCACGCTCTTGGGGACTTAGAGGTTTAAGTCATTTATACTCTATTCCACGCTCTGGGGACTTAGAGTACTCCAGTCCGCACTCTGGGGACTTGGAGGTTTAAGTCGTTTATACTCTAGTCCGCGCTCTGGGGACTCAGAGTACTCCAGTCCGCACTCTGGGGACTTGGAGGTTTAAGTCGTTTATACTCTAGTCCACGCTCTGGGGACTTAGAGTACTCCAGTCCGCACTCTGGGGACTTGGAGGTTTATGTCGTTTATACTCTAGTCCACGCTCTGGGGACTTAGAGTACTCCAGTCCGCACTCTGGGGACTTGGAGGTTTATGTCATTTATACTCTAGTCCGCGCTCTGGGGACTTAGAGTTTTAAGTCATTTATACTCTATTCCACGCTCTTGGGGACTTAGAGGTTTAAGTCATTTATACTCTATTCCACGCTCTGGGGACTTAGAGTACTCCAGTCCGCACTCTGGGGACTTGGAGGTTTAAGTCGTTTATACTCTAGTCCGCGCTCTGGGGACTCAGAGTACTCTAGTCCGCACTCTGGGGACTTGGAGGTTTAAGTCGTTTATACTCTAGTCCACGCTCTGGGGACTTAGAGTACTCCAGTCCGCACTCTGGGGACTTGGAGGTTTATGTCATTTATACTCTAGTCCGCGCTCTGGGGACTTAGAGTACTCCAGTCCGCACTCTGGGGACTTGGAGGTTTAAATAATTTATACTCTAGTCCGCGCTCTGGGGACTTAGAGTACTCCAGTCCGCACTCTAGGGACTTGGAGGTTTAAATCATTTATACTTTAGTCCGCGCTCTGGAGACTTAGAGTACTCCAGTCCGCACTCTGGGGACTTGGAGGTTTAAATCGTTTACTCTCTAGTCCGCGCTCTGGGGACTTAGAGTACTCCAGTCCGCACTCTGGGGACTTGGAGGTTTTAGTCGTTTATACTCTAGTCCGCGCTCTGGGGACTTAGAGTACTCCAGTCTGCACTCTGGGGACTTGGAGGTTTTAGTCATTTATACTCTAGTCCGCGCTCTGGGGACTTAGAGTATTCCAGTCCGCACTCTGGGGACTTGGAGGTTTTAAATTGTTTATACTCTAGTCCGCACTCTGGGGACTTAGAGTACTCCAGTCCGCACTCTGGGGACTTGGAGGTTTTAGTCGTTTGTACTCTAGTCCGCGCTCTGGGGACTTAGAGTACTCCAGTCCGCACTCTGGGGACTTGGAGGTTTTAGTTGAGAGCAGTCGTATTTCCATTTTTTAATTTGTATTCATCTACTGTATCGAGGCTAATGTCGTCGAATGAACAATCGAAACACGTTTGCTCACGGAATGGGATTCTGCCCCCTAGGATGAGGGACGAAATTAGAAAAATGGACGATCGATTCTCGTCCGCTTGGTGATTATAGCTCTTCCAATCAAGTCAAGGAAGGAGGTATATGACAGATGGTTGAATCACATCCATGTTGGGTTAGATAGCCAAATCTCTTACAATTTGCTCTGTATCTCCCTCTAAAAAATAAGGATAATAGATTGTTGAGTAGACAAAGTAAGTTGCATATGTTCCAAGGTGCAGTCGTGTCCGTATTTTGACAGCGATGGTTAGTGAGTACGCAGTCTACCATAGCTACTTCAAGTTGGGCTTTCGAACAACCTTTCGTGTTCAGGGTAGGATTTGATGTGTAGATGATCAAATCACGTCCACTTTAGACGGATCCCGGCGTCACTGAGCTTCATGAGGTGTATCTGTATTTTGTCGAACTTTGTTCTATGACTCGATTGGAGTGGATGATCGGGCCATGTTCATTCCAAGCAGTTTAGGTCTCCAAGTCAAATGTGGAGGTTGATGGATGGATGGTCGGTTGTTCGAATCGATCATAAGTTGAGCATACGAACTCGGATCGTCTTGAGACTTGGAACATTGGCTTCCCTGGCTTTGATTGTTATGTCTTGTTAATCGTGGCTCGATCCAGACTCGGACAAAATCCATCGATATCCATAGTGAGCCTTTGTGTAACCGATCTCCAAGACGAACTGTCACTGGTTTCTAATCAAGTTCTTGGTGTCACGGCCTTGCCAAAAGGCGGGATAACATTTGCCCCCCAAAGGACGTCTTGTGTAAACATGACGTGCTTTGAAAAAACCGCAGTCTTTCATGCTGAATATTTCCGTTCAGTTGATTGCTTGACAGTCGTCTCTTAATCGTTTCGTTGCAATCTTCTTTTAGACAAATGTTCAACTAGCATGCTTTGCTTTGGTTCTGCCCCCAGTTTTGGGGATGAGTATGGAGTTGATGTATGTTTATACTCCGTCTCGCACTCTGGAAATACGGAGTTGATTAATGTTTATACTCCGTCTCGCACTCTGGGAGTACGGAGTTAAGCGAATGTTTAAACTCCGTCTCACACTCTGGGAGTACGGAGTTGACTAATGTTTATACTCCGTCTCGCACTCTGGGAGTACGGAGTTAAGCGAAGGATCGTCGTGTATCAACCCATTTTTAGCCTGATGTGATGGCTTGCCCCCGAGCTCGAGTTTCACTTAGTGAGTGGTTGGTCGTATCGCAGCCGCTCTCTACTTGAATAAATTCCACTTGCAGGATGGAATTCAGCTCTCCGTTCATCGTGATGTTGTACATTGTATTTAATCCATAGCCCCAAATCAAAGGCATATGGTTGATGATGAGCAATAGAATTATTCTCGTCCAGATGTAACTCCACATGTCCGATCATGGTCTGCGTAGATTGGTTGGCAACCAAATCTGAGTACCTAGACACCTGCATCGTTTTGAAAGTAGTTTAGTTCAAGCTAGTCGTAGTTCATAGAACAATTGAAATAGAGATGGAAATGGAAATAATTCAAAGAAGATTATGGTAAATCTCATTGATATGTGAAGCAGCGTCGTGTGCTCGCTAATCGACTCCGCCCCTGGCTTCTTTCAAAGGGATGTTGGCCATCAACCGTCCAATTGATAATCATAGCCCTTTATTAATAGGCATCAGATATTCGCTGCCCGCCATTCTGCTGGACTTGTACATACTATTGAAGCTTTCCTTTCCAGGTCATCTTTTCGATCACACCTCGGAGGTGTTTGTAATCGCTCGTGTTAGGATTAGTAAGCATCTGGGAATATACAACATTCCCCTGATTTTCTTTAGACTTTGGTGTACTCTCTCAAGGTTGGTTTCCAGTACCACTTTGAGTCGTGAGTCTTCAAGTAGAGGTTGTCAATTGAATCTTTCAAAGAGCATATGAGCTGAATTCTGAAGTCTTGTTTCGGCTACTGGGATCTACATCCTTAGCCAACGGGCCTTCATTGTTATTTTTCTTAGTCTGCTCCACTCCTCCTCACTTTAGTTCTGATTCATTTTGTAGAAGAAACGATCCATAGTCGTAGGAGGCTCTTTAGCTAACTAGCTGCCAAAATATATCTGGAGGTCGACTTTCCTCAAACGCGATCAGTATGATACCCTTGTTAGTATTTGGAATAAATTGTTTAGAGCATTGGTTTGCTTGGGGTCATTAAATTCGAGGTGCTGGGTCAGCGAAGAATGGTGCTTGGAGTCATCTTGGCGTTTGCTAGAGTCATATCATCTATGTTCTCCAACCTTTGGGAGTACCGTTTGGATAGCGGTTGCTTGTCTGTTCCCTTGATGTCGTTCATAAGCTGCCGCTAGATCCTCTATGCCCTGGTCGATCATGGGATGTCAGGGAAGTGGATAAAATGTTCCTTTACTAAGTTGAGTTTTAGCCTCTTTTTTTGGAAATTTGGGTCGTACCCGAAAATATTTTTTTTTTAGAAATAGGGGTTGTATAGGTGACCGGTGTAACTTAATTCCAGAGGTGCTCGGCATACAATACCGTTCGGCATTGATGAGCGTTCGGCATACAATACCGTTCGGCATTACAGAGGTGTTTGGCATAGAGGTATGGATCGGCCTGGAAGAACGTTCGGCCTAGAGGTATGGTCGGCCTGGAATGGTTCGGCCAAAGTTGTTCGGCCAAGGCTGTTCGGCCAGAGTGGATCGGCCTGGAGTGGTTCGGCCAAAGCTGTTCGGCCAAAGTGGGTCGGTAGAGGCTGTTCGGCCAAAGTGGATCGGCCTGGAGTGGTTCGGCCAAAGCTGTTCGGCCAAGACTGTTCGGCCAGAGTGGTTCGGCCAAAGTTGTTCGGCCAAAGTGGGTCGGTAGAGGCTGTTCGGCCAAAGTGGATCGGCCTGGAGTGGTTCGGCCAAAGCTGTTCGGCCAAGACTGTTCGGCCAGAGTGGTTCGGCCAAAGTTGTTCGGCCAAGACTGTTCGACCAGAGTGGTTCGGCCTGGAGTGGTTCGGCCAAAGCTGTTCGGCCAAAGTGGATCGTCCAGAAGTGGTTCGGCCAAAGCTGTTCGGCATCCACACTGTTCGGCACAACCGAGTCGTTCGGCATACAATACCGTTCGGCATTAGGGCGTTCGGCCTACGCCTTTTCTGGAGCGTTCGGCATATGCCTTTTCTGGAGCGTTCGGCCTACGCCTTTTCTGGAGCGTTCGGCATACGCCTTTTCTGGAGCGTTCGGCCTACGCCTTTTCTGGAGCGTTCTGATGGTCTGGGCCTCCAGCCTCCATTTGTACTCCTGTCCTGAAGTTTCCAGCTCTTGCTTGGTCACGGTCTCCAGCTGTTTGAACAGCAGCTTCAGTCTTGCGGCGTCTGCGCCTGGGAGGTTCATCAGAGGAAGTAGAGCTGTCAGCAGCTTCAGTCTTGTTGCACGCTAGCCGTCTCGCGGGCATCCGCATTATGAGAAGCTGACCTGGTACGTGGTCCTGCCATTGTAGAGTTATCGGTATGAACTCTGAGTAGAATCAACGGATGTCCTATCAGTGAGTCGGATCTTCTTTGGGGGATTTATTCAATCCAGTAGCTTCAAAGCAGATCCTTGAGGTCTGAGAATTCAATTCTCAGTGAAAGCACCAAAGTGTTAGCACCAAAATTGGTCACTAACCTCGTTGAGAAAGATTGTGTAGAGATATAAGTGATGAAGTTAAATTAAACAGAGAAGACAATGCTAATTTAAATGCAGAAAGTAAGAACACCAGATTTATAGTGGTTCAGCGTAAATGCCTACGTCCACTTTGAGATTAAACTTTATTGATCTTCCTTATTGTTGATTACAAATACAATTCGTGAATCAAATGCTTGAATGAAGTTGTTAAGTAGAGAAGATGAGTCTCAAAAATGGCAGAGTCTCCCCAGTGTTCTCCCAAAAAGGATCCCTTTTCACTGTGACCTTGCCCCTCTATTTATAGACAAATATGGGCTGGACTTCCCAGGTGGGCTTGGTGGCCAAACACTCTAGCCCAAGTGTAGTGGTCGTTGTATGCCGTACCAAGTAGACCGAACACGTTGACGCCGAACCACCTTCTCAATGCCGAACAGTACGTTTGATGGGTGGGAAGTGCAGAACAGTTGTCAGTCGAAGCCGAACGATCCTTTGGCCGAACGATGCTTCTTAGCCGAACGATCCTTTGGCCGAACGATGCTTCTTAGCCGAACGATGCTTTGGCCGAACGATGCTCCTTAGCCGAACGATCCTTTGGCCGAACGATGCTGCCATGTAGAGTAGTTATATACGCCGAACGTCTTCTAACGCCGAGTACCACTGGATGCCGAGTACTACGCCGAGTACTCCTTGATGACGGGTACCACTGGATGCTGAGTACTACGCCGAGTACTATGAGATGCTGAACACTACGCCGAGTACTATGAGATGCCGATCACTAGTTGACACCGAGTCGTCCTGTACGCCGAGTACTCAGTTGCCTGGTCAAATCTCCAGGAAACAGAAACTAAAGGAAAGTCATCCAAGAATGATTCTTACTTCTTGTGGCATGAAAAACTGGGTCATATATCCAATGAAAGAATCAAGAGGTTAGTGAAAAATGGTGTCCTACCGGACCTAGACTTCGCTAACATTACAGCATATGTTGATTGTATTAAAGGAAAAACAACAAAAAACACAAAGAAAGGAGCCACAAGAAGTACACAACTTCTTGAAATAATACATACAGATATTTGTGGACCTTTTGATGTTCCAACTTTTAGAGGAGAGAAATATTTCATCACTTTTATCGATGATTTCTCACGTTATTGCTATCTTTATCTGTTGCATGAAAAATCTCAGTCAGTGGATGCTGTACAAGTGTTCATTACTGAAGTCGAAAGGCAATTAGAAAGAAAAGTGAAAATCATTAGGTCAGATAGGGGTGGTGAATTCTATGGAAGGTATGATGAAACGGGACAACATCCTGGACCTTTTGCTAGACTTCTTCAAAAACTTGGAATTGTTGCACAATACACAACGTCTGGATCTCCATGGCAGAATGGTGTAGCTGAAAGGCGAAATCGTACATACATGGAAATGGTTAGATCCATGATGAGTCATGCAAATTTACCTATATCATTATGGATGGATGCATTACGAACAGCTGTCTACATCTTAAATAGAGTTCCAAGGAAGGCCGTTCCAAAGACTCCTTTTGAACTTTGGAAAGGATGGAAACCTAATTTAAGACATCTCAAAATTTGGGGTTGCCCAGCTGAAGCTAGACTGTACAATCCAAATGAAAAGAAATTGGATTTTAAGACAGTCAGTGGTTACTTTATAGGTTACCCAGAAAAATCTAAAGGATATAGATTTTATTGTCCTAACCATGATACAAGAATTGTTGAAACCGGCAATGCCAAATTCTATGAAAATAGTGGGAGTGCAAAACAACAAGAAGTGGTCATTCATGAAATAAGGGTACCCATTATCTTACCCTCTATTTCAAAAGATATTGGGAATCATCCCATTGTTGAACCTGTTCACAATGAGGGAAACCCAATAAATGATCAACAACTCCATAATGAAATTATCACCAATCATAATGTTGATGAAGTACCACAGGAACAAGTATTAAGAAGATCTCAAAGACAAAGAAGATCAGCTATTCCTGATGATTATATGCTTTATCTAATAGAATCTGAAAGAACTACGGACCCAATTTCTTATTCACAAGCCATTAAGAATGTTAACTCACTTAAATGGATTGATGCCACGAAAGATGAACTGAAATCTATGGATAATAATCAAGGTTGGAAATTGTTCAATTGCCGCAAGGACATAAATCAGTCGGTTGTAAGTGGGTCTTCAAGACCAAACGTGACTGCAATGGTAAAATTGAACGATATAAAGCCAGACTTGTTTTCAAAGGTTTTAATCAGAAAGAAGGCATTGACTATAATGAAACTTTTGCTCTTGTTTCCAGGAAAGATTCTCTTAGAATTATCATGGCATTAGAAGCTCATTATGATCTCGAGTTACATCAAATGGATGTGAAAAAAACCTTTCTAAATGGAGACTTGGAAGAAGAAGTCTACATGCGTCAACCTGAAGGCTTCATAATTGAAGAACAGGAAGACATGGTCTGCAAACTCAAGAAATCAATATATGGACTGAAACAAGTTTCTAGACAATGGTATCTAAAGTTTCATGAAATCATTACCACTTTCGATTTCACAGAAAACATAGTTGACCCTTGTATATACCTCAAGTTCAGTGGGAGCAAGTTCATATTTTTGATTATGTATGTTGATGACATATTATTAGCTAGCAGCGACCTTGGTTTATTACGTGAAACTAAGGATTTTCTCTCAATGAATTTTGAAATGAAAGATATGGGTGAGGCTTCCTATGTGATAGGAATAGAAATATTCCGAGATAGATCACAAGGAATTCTACGATTGTCTCAAAAAGCATATATTGACAAAATTCTTGAGAGATTTGGCATGACGAATTGTTCCTCTAGTCCTGTCCCACTGTAGAAAGGAGACAAACTTGTTCTTGAGCAGTGCCCAAAGACTCCTATGGAACGAGAAGAAATGACCAAATATCCTTATGCATCTCCTGTAGAGAGTTTGATGTATTCACAGGTCTGTACAAGACCTGATATCAGTCATGCAGTTGGTATGCTGGGTAGATTTCAAAGTAACCCAGGAATCGCTCATTGGAAAGCTGCAAAGAAGGTACTGAGATACCTAAAGGGAACAAGGAATTACATGCTCACCTATAGAAAATCAAGTTACCTACAGGTAACTGGTTATTCTGATTCAGACCTTACTGGATGTCCTGACACTAAGATCTGCACTCTTGGCTATGTGTACGTCTTATGTGGAGGTGCAATATCATGGAGAAGCCAGAAATCTGAGATGCTTTTCGGATCCACCATGATGGCTGAATACGTAGCATGTTATGAGGCTTCAATTCAGGGAACATGGCTGCGTAATTTTGTCTCACAATTTGGCACTTTAAGTTTTATCTCCAAGCTACTAACTGTCTACTGCGAAAATGAAGCTACAACCTTTTTCTCCAAGCATGATAGGATAACCAAAGGTTCCAAACACATGGACCTGAAATACCTACTACTGAAGCAAGATGTTAAACTAAAGAAAATTGTTGTTGAATCGATAAGTACAGACTTACAAGTGGCAGACATATTCACGAAAGGACTGAAGGAATTGTGCATGTCTACGCAGCGGTTTAAACGGTGAATTTCAAAAAAATTCCATTTTAGAATCTTATTGGGCCTATGAAGTCTGAAGATTATTAGATCCAATCTAATTTTAATTTTAAATAAAATCATATTTCATTTAAATTTAGTTTTAATTTGAATTTTAAATTTGAATTTTAAATAAGAGAAGCAATATATATATATATATATATATATATATATATATATGGGAGGTGTATAAGTGTATCAAATACACCTATACGTGTATGGGTGTGCATGTGAACATATAAGTGTCATGGTATGAAAGTGTCTGTATTTAGGTGTTGGTCTTTACACCGCAACGGACACCTTAGCCCCTTGTGTGTATATATATTGTCCAGTTTTTAATTTAAATATATAAATATAAATATATATATATATAATATACATAAGAGTAAGATTTATAAAAGTATCTTATGAATCATAAAACGTGTTACACAAAACTCTAATATTTTATTTAGCAAAACAAAATTGTTATATATATTAAAGAAGTGATCTGTAGTACACTTTATAAGTTATAAATATACAAAGTTTATTTAAAACATTCAAAACAATGCATTCAGTAAAGAGTTCTGTCATGTGACAAGTAACATCACAAAAAGGTGTCAGATGAAACAAAACATGGTAGCAAATAAACACATTCTTTATTTACAAAAAGTAATCACTTTGTACCAAACTATATTTTAGTATACAAGTTATATATAATATTGCATGCGAAAGTTATATATTATTCCATAAACTATTACAGCAAACGAAAGTTATCAGAATATAGAATATGTATCTTATACGAATTTTTTTTAATACAAATATACATACATATATATATTAAGAATTATAGCATATAAAATTATAACTAGACAACATAAAATATTTTAACTTCTAGCATACGGTGTAAGCATGTTATTAGTTTTACAACTTTATAGTATATAAATATAAGGAATTCTTATATATAATGAAACTAGTCTTTTAAAATATATATACTAATATATGTACATAATAGATTTAAAATGGACAATAATTATACACCCAAGATTGTGATAAGCTTGTAATTGAGTATAAAAAATAATACCTTGTATGAAGCCACTGATATGTACGTTGAAACGAGATGTCCTTGAATTGCTATATAATCCAAGCTCCAAACCACTCTTGTTTGTGTTGAATTATTTTGATTTTGAGGCATAAAATATGGTTATAACTTTCGGCAGTAGGTAAGAAAAAGAACACAAATTATATTGGGAAGTGAAGACTTGATTTGGAAATATTAAAATTAGTTCAGAAGAAGCTAACGTGTGGACCTTTATATAGTTGTGGTCACCTCCCTTCATGTGCGCATGTACTTATTCAAACAATGCTTTCACGTCCACTTTATTAGCCTCTTTTACTCTTTCCCATTTTACCAAATCAAACAAAAGAAAACGTGCCATATTTTTGAGTTGGATCAGCTGCCGAAAATTATATTTTTGTACATTTTGGGCTTCATAAGCCTAAGCTCCAATATCGGACAATGACCCGTCCCAGTATTGCATACCGATAAGTTTGTATATATAACTTTTATATATACATATCCGATTAATTTCAGTGCCTTACAAATCAAATAAAATTCTAATAATTAATATTTCGCAAATATTAATTAATATAATTATTTTTATAATAATTATAAAATAATTAATTGAGTGGTTTTTCCGGAGTATCATCGTTTCGATTGTACAACTCAAATGTGTAAATTCAGTCAACGATTAATATCGAACAATTCGAATATTAATGTTCACACGTCACTAGTGCTAGTGGTGTGACATTTTGGCCGAATTTATCGCTTACTCATATTTCGGTGAAATCCAATTTTTAAGCGGTACCCTGTAGTAACGATTATTTACACCAGTTCTCTCCATCTTAACTGTACCACTTTAGAACTTATGGAATTCGGTTTCGTTCAAAATTCCAATATCGTTCACATTCAACTCAATTGGTCCAAACACAATGTCCTTGGTTCAATAATAACAATTATTATTAACCGATTTGCTCTGGCCAGAGACTTTGACTTTGAGTTGACCATAGTTGACTGTGATACTAATCTTATGTAACTGAGGAGACAAATTCTCTATTGGATAGTGTTTCACTTCAAATATTTTAACTTAGACCCAACTATAGTCATTCAATGATCATAATACCATGATTTAACTATAATCAAAGCGGAGTCTCCATGTCGAAGTTCAACAGTATTCTCAAGTCCAAAGAACTGTATAATATCGTCACATCAAGATTCTCTGTTTGACCTTAGTTACACTAACCACCAGAAAACTCTCGAGTGAGTCATTCTATAGTTATCTAATAACTATCAGTATGTAACCCCTTGATGCCCTCAGCAGCAATGAGAAAACACTGCCCAACATTTGGGGAGCGTTACGTACTCTAGTCTCAACGGATGTATCAATATTCTTTCTCGATACATCTTGACTAGGAATATTTAAAATGAAATGTTATTTTAATGTGATAAATTTCTCATGATTACAACACATTGTAATTACTACCACTTGACATATCATTTAAGGATTTTCTATTAAATATACTTAAATTATTAAATTAATTAACATATCACAATATGACAAGTATATAATAGAAAAGAAAACACCTTTTATTTCGAACGAGATTTTATTATAGAGTTCATAATTTACAACAAATTACAGAATTGCCCCTAGGGCATACCTCTAACTCTATTAATCTCCCACTTGCACTTGGGGCCAATTATGGAATCTCAATCCCATCCCTTCGATCAGTTTGTTGAGAGCTGACCGAGCTAGACCTTTTGTGAATGGATCTGCTATATTGTCCTTGGTATCTACCCTTTCAATCAAGATTTCATTGTTGGCGATAAATTCTCGAATGAGGTGGAACTTTCGCCTAATGTGCCTTGATTTCTTGTGAGCTCTTGGTTCTTTTGCAATTTGCATTGCAGCATTGTTATCACAGAATAATGTCATTGGATTCTCAACGTTTGGAATCACTCTTAGCTCAGCTAAAAATTTGCATATCCACACAGCTTCTTTTGCTGCTTCATTGAGGGCGATATACTCGGCCTCCATGGTTGAATCAGCCACCGTTTCTTGTTTGGAACTTTTCCAACTTACGGCTCCTCCATTTAAAGTGAACACATAACCAGATATAGACTTACTGTCATCGATGTCACTCTGAAAGCTAGAGTCTGTATACCCCTTCATAAGAAGGTCTCCATTCCCATATATTAGGAATAAGTCTTGAGTATTTCTCAAATACTTAAGAATACATTTTACGGCTGTCCAATGTTTCTCACCAGGATTAGACTGAAATCGACTCACACATCCTAATGCATAAGCTACATCTGGTCTAGTACATAGCATAGCGTACATTATGGAACCGATCACAGATGCATACGGAATCTTGTTCATAGGCACTTTCTCCTCATCAGTATGAGGAGCGTCCTTTTTAGAAAGTACGATTCCAGATTGCGTTGGAACGTTTCCACGCTTGGAATTCTCCATAATGAACCTTTTCAATACAGTGTCTATGTATAGATATTGGGACAATCCTAGCAACCTTTTGGATCTATCTCTATAGATTCTTATGCCGAGAATATAGGCTGCTTCTCCCAAATCTTTCATTGAGAAGTTCTTGGATAACCATGCTTTTACTGACTGCAACATCGCTATGTCGTTTCCAATCAGTAGCAAATCATCGACATACAGGACTAGAAACGTTATTGCCTTTCCTTGTTCTTTCCGATATATGCACGCTTCCTCTGTGTTCTGATAAAAACCAAACTGTTTGATTACCTTATCAAAACATTTATTCCAACTTCTTGAAGCTTGTTTGAGTCCATAAATAGACTTTAGTAGCTTGCAAGCTTTGCCCGCGCTCCTACTAGACTCGAAACCTTCTGGCTGTGACATATAAACAGTTTCCTCTAAATCACCATTTAGAAAAGACGTCTTTACGTCCATCTGCCATATTTCATAGTCATAGAACGCGGCAAGTGCAAGCATGATCCGAATGGACTTAAGCATGGCTACGGGTGAAAATGTTTCATCATAATCAACGCCTTGAATTTGACGAAACCCTTTAGCAACTAGCCTTGCTTTATAGGTCTCTACCTTTCCATCTGCATTTAGCTTTTTCTTAAAAATCCATTTGCAGCCAATGGGTTTAATTCCTTCGGGTATGTTGGTCAAAGTCCAAACTTTGTTTTCATACATGGAATCCATTTCGTTTTTCATAGCTTCAAGCCAAAGTGCGAATTCTTTACTTCGCAGTGCTTGTTGAAATGAGAGTGGAGTGTCGTCTTGCAAGACACAATCCTCGGTCTCACCATCCACAAGAAGATCATAGTATCTCTTTGGTGTGCGAGACTCTCTATTAGACCTTATAATAGGTTGCGTGTTTTCATATACTGGTGGATTTGATTCTTCTACCGGCTCGGTTTCTACATTAACTTCTTGGATCTCATCCATTTCTACAACTTCGCTGTTAATTTCTTTTGCAAGAAATTCCTTTTCTAAAAAGACATCATGTCGAGAAACAATAACTTTTTGTTCCTCCGTATTGTAGAAAATATATCCCAAAGAAATTTTGGGATATCCTATAAGTTTACATAAAACCGATCTTGCCTCGAGCTTATTGGGGCCAATGTTCTTAACATATGCTGGACAACCCCATACCTTCAAATAATTGAAGTGGGGTTTTTTCCCATGCCACATCTCATATGGTGTCTTAGGTACAGATTTGGTAGGCATCAAATTTAGCATATGTGCTGCGGTTTCTAGCGCATATCCCCAGTATGAGAGAGGCAACTCAGCTTTACTCATCATGGAGCAAACCATGTCTAATAAGGTTCGATTCCTTCTTTCCGAAACACCATTGTGTTGCGGAGTATAGGGTGGAGTAACCTGAGAGATAATCCCATTATCCTTTAAGTACTGTTGGAGTTCTTGGCCAACATACTCGCCTCCTCGATCGGATCGAAGAATTTTTATTTTATTGTTCGTCTGATTTTCAACCTCATTTTTGTATTCTTTGAATTTCTCACAGACATCGGATTTATTCTTCATAAGATATATATATATCCAAGTCTTGAGAAGTCATCAGTGAAGGTTACAAAATAAGAAGAGTTATTTTTGGTAACTATAGGCATTGGGCCACATACATCAGTATGCACTAGGCCTAAGAGTTCATTAACTCTTTCGGAGCTCCCACTGAATGGGTGCTTGGTCATTTTTCCTTTAAGACACGATTCATAAGTGTCAAATGATTCAGAATCAAGTGACGGGAGGAAACCTTTGGTTTTCAGTTTGTGTAGTCGTTTCTCACTTATATGACCGAGTCTACAATGCCAAAGATAATTTTGATTTATATTGTTATTCGAAGAATTATTCACAGCACAGATATAGTTTGTATTGATCATATAAATGCCATTATTCAAAATACCATCAAATACTTTATTTCCATCTAACATAACGTTCATAACATTATTTGAACAGTGAAAAACATAACTAGTCTAAGACAATCTAGACACAGAAATAATCCCACAAATAAAGTCTTTTGCATAATAGCAATTATTTAATATCAAAACAAAACCATTAGGCAAAACTAAGTGAAAATCTCCAACTGCCGTTGCATCTGCAAGAGATCCATCAGCAACTCAAAATTCCACTTCTCCTTTTGCCACGTGCCTTTTGTTCCTAAGTCCCTGTAACGTGTTACAGATATGAGTTCCAGATCCAGTATCTAAAACCCAAGATATTTTATTGATTGCAAAACTATTTTGAATCGTAAATATACCTGTAGGAGCGGCAGAACTATTCTGTTTCTTCTCTTTAACAACCTTTAAGTACTCCGGACAGTTCCGTTTCCAATGACCTTTCTTGTGACAATGATGACATTCACCCTTGTCAGCAGTAGCAGCTTTCTTACCCTTTTTATTAACTCTCTTTCGCTTCTTTGAACCTTTTGAAGATGACGTCCCATTTTTGACTGCAAGTACGATCGACTGATCCTTCGATTGTGACTCGACAGACCTCAACATATTGAGGAGCTCCACGAGACTCACATTCATATTGTTCATATTATAGTTTAGTATGAACTGTTCATACTGAAACGTCAATGAACCAAGGATCAAGTCAACTTGTAGCTCTTTACTTATAGTCACATCCAATGATGCAAGCTTATCAATATAACCTTTCATCATCAGCACATAATCGTCCATTTTCTGTCCCTTTTGCATTTTAGTGTTGAACAGTTTCTTAGTAGTCTCGTACCTAACGGACCGAGACTGCTCACCAAAAAGTGCCTTGAGACTTTCAAAAATCTCATGGACAGACATTGATTCATGTTGCCTTTGTAACTGCTTGTCAAGAGTTGACAACACGAATACTTGGGCGATTTCGAGATCAGCGGCCCATTTTCTATAAGCAACATGCAAATCTTCATCGGCGTCATCAGCAGGTCTTGTAAGCGGAGTACAAGTTACAGACGACCAAACTCGCTCATATGTGAGTGCAATCTTTATTGCTCTCAGCCAGTCCACGTAGTTGGGTCCAGTTAGTTTGTCATTTTCGGAGAAAAGCCTTAGTGATGACATTTTCTGCGATTTTAGTTAAAAGGGGATTAGGACATATTATTCATAGCAAATGTTCTTAGATTATTAGTAAGGTTGAAATGTAATTTTTCATTTTACTAATAAGCTCCCACTAGATTTCCATATTTCTCTAAACCCAAAAGAAATATGGAAGTCTTTCGACCACTCCAGTGAGTATAAGGACTCGCATGTCTTGGAATTCTGACCTTGAGGAATATCAACAAATCATAGGCCCATGTGTGATAGATAACACTTTATCGGTTGTATCATATACAACTCCTTACTCCTTTCTTTGTCCTAATCTCATTTCGACCTTGAGGAAGGTCAACAAATCGAAAGAGATTATTCACTCTGACCCATCATTTCGCGACTGCCTAAGTATAATGTACGTACCTTGAGGAAGATCAACAAATACGTACATGTATCTTACCAAGTCAATTTAATATATTAATAGTACTATACATAACATCTATAGCTTGAGGAAGATCAACAACTAAAGAGTATGTGAGTAATCTATTAATATTTAAATGGTAGAGGACAACATTACATTAAACATTCATAATGTTAATATACTATATCGAGTGATATTGATTTTAGGAATAATGTATTTCTAATAAAATACTCTTGTGATTCAAGTGTCGAACACATCAGAAATCACGGTATACGTACAATACGTATGTATTCATCCCTTAAACCTCAGTTGGGTTTCATTAAGTTCCACCTTATCTATTAAATCAAATTTAATTCATTTTTAAATAAATCTTATTTACATAATTAGTTAATTAACAGTTTAATTAACTTTTAATTGAATTTAATTTAATTAAAACATTTTAATTTTGTATATTATATATAAATTACAAAAGTCTGAATTTATGCTTATCTTAAACATTTTAAGATGGATATACATATATCTATATATATGTATCAATTTATTAATTAACACTTAATTAATTTGATTTATCGAATAAATTTTATCATAGACATTAACTTTTATAAAACATATATTTATTTTCCGAATTCAACAATTGAATTCAAAATATAACTTTTCAAAACAGATTTTGAAAAATTCGCACAAGGCCCAAATCAATTTGGGCCTTTACATTAGGGATAACCCTTGGGCTTACACATGTTTCAGGCCAGGCCGGAAGGTGGAGCTAAGGTTCACTTAAGTACCCCCTTTCTAGACACCTTACTTTATGAGTAGGCTTTATAGTTAGCCCTAACATTGCAAATTTCAGACCGCATAGGCTATTTGGCTCTGATACCATTGAAGGAACTGTGCATGTCTACGCAGCGGTTTAAACGGTGAATTTCAAAAAATTTCCATTTTAGAATCTTATTGGGCCTATGAAGTCTGAAGATTATTAGATCCAATCTAATTTTAATTTTAAATAAAATCATATTTCGTTTAAATTTAGTTTGAATTTGAATTTTAAATTTGAATTTTAAATAAGAGAAGCAATATATATATATGAGAGGTGTATAAGTGTATCAAATACACCTATACGTATAAGGGTGTGCATGTGAACATATAAGTGTCATGGTATGAAAGTGTTCGTATTTAGGTGTTGGTCTTTACACCGCAACGGACACCTTAGCCCCTTGTGTGTATATATATTGTCCAGTTTTTAATTTAAATATATAAATATAAATATATATATATTATACATAAGAGTAAGATTTATAAAAGTATCTTATGAATCATAAAACGTGTTACACAAAACTCTAATATTTTATTTAGCAAAACAAAATTGTTATATATATATTAAAGAAGTGATCTGTAGTATACTTTATAAGTTATAAATATACAAAGTTTATTTACAACATTCAAAACAATGCATTCAGTAAAGAGTTATGTCATGTGACAAGTAACATCACAAAAAGGTGTCAGATGAAACAAAACATGGCAGCAAATAAACACATTCTTTATTTACAGAAAGCAATCACTTTGTACCAAACTATATTTTAGTATACAAGTTATATATAATATTGCATGCGAAAGTTATATATTGTTCCATAAACTATTACAGCAAACGAAAGTTATCAGAATATAGAATATGTATCTTATATGAATTTTTTTTAAATACAAATATACATACATATATATATTAAGAATTATAGCATATAAAATTATAACTAGACAGCATAAAATATTTTAACTTCTAGCATACGGTGTAAGCATGTTATTAGTTTTACAACTTTATAGTATATAAATATAAGGAATTCTTATATATAATGAAACTAGTCTTTTAAAATATATATAATAATGTAACGACCCGCCATTTTAGGCCATTCGCGTCCATTTTAAGTGTATAGGTAGACACTCATGCCGGAGTTGAATTGCTCAAAATACCGCGTTGTTAATTTAAATTTGGCAAAACTGAACATATACAGTAAATAAATAATCACAGATCACAGATACAGAGTAATAAGTGCAGCGGAAATAAAAGAGATAGTAGTTCATGAAGCTACTATATAAATGTATAAAATACATCAGAGTTTACAGTAGAAGAGTAATACGATACATCAGAGTTAAACCAGATACAACGGAAGAGTAATGCGATACATCAGATACAAAGCAGAATACATCACTGGAATCATCTAAGACTGAAAGCAGAATAGATGGCTGGATCTTCAAGCAAAGCTCCAACTTCAAAGGTGAGTCTCGAATACTGGTACACTCAGTCTGACCCGAGCGTAAAGCAAAAACACAAGACACTCGAGTCAGGATTAACATTCTTATATTAATAAATCCAACTCAAGTGAAATAGCAATTGAAATACAAGTAACTCAAAGGATGTTTGGAATAACCATCCTTTAAGGATCCGTTAAACTATCTACTAGGTAGTAATATACGCTAAGTAGATAATGTCTATCAGTAATATAAGAAGATATCAAAATAGCGTTAAGTCATGGCCCATTCCACCCTTAACACATTTTTATTCCCAAAAGCATATACAAGACCGTAGTTTCCCCAAAACCGGAAGTCACCAGAGGGCAATCCATATACTAAAGGTACAAAACAAAATCGTAGTTGTCGCGAATAGGATAATCAGTATGACAAGGTACATGAGGCGATACCAACTAGGATACTAGTAGTTGCCTGATCCGGACTGATGTTGGGCATAGCAGCTACTACCCCAACACCGCGAAACAACACTCCCATAATCGAGGGGTGCACCCAAATCGAATCACAAAAGTAATAGATATGGTATCGAAGAAGTGTGTCCGCTAGAGATGGCGATCCTCAATGGCCCGGCGCGGCTCCTGTTTTAGTCATGTCAAGGGTCATCCAAAATCGTTCTCTTTCTTCAGTCAACGCGTTCATCAAAACCATCCACTTCGTTCTGGATCAACACTTCACGTATAGTTATTAAAGTGGTTTCGGTTTAGATAGAGAGTATATCCATTACCGATCCCGGTCTCTTTAATAACTTTCGTAATTATTACACCGATTGGTCGCTTATATATTTCAAAAACCAAATCAATTTCAATTTCAAATAGAATTCGTAAATCAACATTTCATTTGTCTTTCTAAAACAATTTCCAAATTTTCGTTTCAAAACTTCCAATTTTCCGTTTCAAAATCTTATAATTCAATTTCAATTTCTATTTAAAACAATTCAAATATTGATTCAAGTTCGTATATAAGTTTCATTCCGAAATCATTTAAATTAATTTAATTTAACATTTAAATCAATTTAAATTCATTTATCGATTTCATTCAATATTCGTTAAGTTACTTCATCATTCAAAACAATTTCTATTAAATTTCCAATTCATTCAATCAATTCTTAAGTTCAACTTCATTAAAACAAAACTTACAATTTTGAATTAAATTAAATTCGTCAAATCAAATCCTTTAAAATTTCAAGTCTTACATTAATTTCAATAAATCACAATTTTATTTCTTATTAAAGAAATTCCATTTCACTTATTTACTTTCTTAAATAATTTTCCAAAACTTAATTAATAAAGAAACTCAATTTCAATTATTTACGAAGTAAAATTCACTTATTCAAAAATTCAATTTCACATATTAAAGAATTCAATTCAATTTAATCATTAAATAATTCAATTTTATTTAATTATAAAATAAATCAAAACTTAATTATTAAATAATTCCAAAGTTAATAATTTCAAACTTTATTATAATTTCAACCTTAATTATTAAATCATTTCAAAGTTCAATAATTTCAAACTTAATTCAATCGTTTCTCAAATTAAACAATATTCTTCCATCAATTTCATTTTTAAATATTTTGTTTTGGATTTTAAAATATTAACATTCTCCTTCCATTAAAAGTTTAAATTTCAACTTCATTTCAAAACCATATTATTTATTCAAATAAACTCTTCATTTTATTTTTAAATCAATTTATTGACCAATTGGGTTTTATTAAATTCTCTATCCTAGGTCAAAATTCAATTTGGGTATTTATCATTTCAACCCGATTCCAATTCAATTCAAATCAAAACATAGCAAAGGGAACTTGCAGTGTGATAACTGGGATGGTGTCAAAGTAAATAAACAAGCAATAACAACAATCAATATCAATCCAATAATCAATTTAAATAATCCCGAAATAATCGTATTAATTCGCATTGTTATTTGTACGAATTAATATAATTATTTCTAGAATCTACACTATCATTTCATGTAGATTAAAGATTATTACATTACGGTTCTTCACTTGTCATCTATTTACAATTTCATACATCATCAGTTTAACAACATACATTCAGTGTTTCAAAGTGTAATTAACAAATCCTACGTGTCAATAAATTCAACAGTTAAGTGGTCATATTATACAAAAGTCAGTTAATCCAATTTAACAATTAATTATCCTATATCAAGTTCAATTTCATACCATTTATCATTTTCACATTAACAATTTAACGTCTAATATAAACATTAACAACAAATCAATTATCAGCCAAACTGTATTATCATCGCATAAATAATTAACAGATAATGGTGTCAGATGTCACAGGTGAACTGATACAGGCAATAGCATATATAACAGTGTAATTAACTAACAGCAGCATATTTCAATTGTCGTTTCAATAAAAATCAAATTTAATAAATAAAAGAACGTTAATCGTGAGTAAGTGCTCACCTTTCGAGGCTAGAGAGAATTTGACGATGAAATCGAATTACGAATCCAAGCACGAATTCCAACGAAGCACGATTGAACGCAAATTTTGACGACAAAGCTGATAAAAGAAAATTGACGAAATCAGACCAAACTGGATTGATAAAGTTCAATGGTATAAATGAACTAATCATATAGAATTTATATATATAAATATATTAAAAATCATTGTTTTTAAAATAAACTCATGTACTAAAATTAAACCGATATATATAATAAAATTTGAAATCAAAATATATCACACCATACATTGAACCATATAGATAAAATAGAACACGTTATTTATATTCAACGGATGAAATTATAAATTATACTTCTTTCATCTTTTATGTTCAAAAGCGACTTATACCTATAACCAATATACCCATATAACTTTTGATAATGACGCAACATACATATTCAGTTATATTTGAAATCTTTATACATTAAAATAAACGTATATATATAGACCACATTCTATGTACTACTATGCTTCTATAATATGTGAACTAACATATAATATAATATATAAAATAAACCTTGTAAAATAATACATATATAACACTTAACTAGTGCATGCGTATAATATAAATAAAACAGAACTCAACTTCAACTTTGAATTATGTTCAACTTCAATCTTTTATATATATATTTTTTAAATCTGAACATGTTGACTCATGTATAATATGCTTAAAACCGAACCACATAATATTAGATATAAGCAGATGTATAGTATCATATACGTATATAATATATAACTATTCAAGATAGAATTATGGTTTCAACAATATATATATAATTATAATACTTTTATACTGGACTCAAACATGCAACACACTTACACAAAAAAAAAATTATATACTGCCGACACCTTTGCCATGGCAAATACATATCATAGTGACACTTTATATTAAAAGAACAGACAACCCAGGTACACAACAGCAAACTTCTATACTCACAGCATGGAACGCACATAAAATATGTAGCAGCCGTGTCCATTTAAACTAATGTATCAAATACATCATACCTTATTAATAAAAAGAGGCTGCACGCGTGCATGGAGATGTGAAGCCAAACAAAGAGAGGAGAAGAATGAGTGCTCGGCCAAGCTTGGAAGGACGGAGGCGATGCTGAGATGGTGGAGAAGGTGAGGAGTGCAGTGGGCCGAACTGACGTGGAGGGTGGTGCTTGGTGATGAGAAGGCATGCGGGCTTTTGGAGTTTTGGATGAGGGTGGCTCGGTTTAGGTGGAGAGTGGGTCAGCGGATCATGGTCAAGAAGTGTAGGAGTTCGGCAAAAGTGGAGTTCGGCCGGGCTCAGGTGGTGCAAGGCGGAGGTGAAGGTTGGATAAAGTAGAGCGACGTGAGGATGGAGTTAGTGAGGGGACGGGCTCGGCAGGCAGTCGAGTGATGGATGGTGAGATTGGTGATGGAGGCGCTCGGCACTGTGGGGTGAAGAGGTGAAGGCTTCGGTGTTGGCGGAGGGTCGTGGGTGCGGACTTGAGGTCAGATAGAGGATGGGCGAAGGCTGTCATGGGTTTTGTGTACGGGTTGTGAGGGCAAGGAGAAAGAGGAACATGGGAAAGAGGGGTGTTGGGGTTGGTTATGGCGAACGAAGTCAGTGAGGAAGTAACGAGCTTCAGATTGGTAGAAGATGATAGAAATGTTCAGATATATTTTTACTTTTAGATGAGATTTGAAATGAACAGAAATAAAATGAACAAGCACAACCCAATATGTTGAGTTTCTAGGGAATATGAACAAAACTAAAGTAGGAATCAGAGGAAAAATAAATTCTAGCGAATTTATTTCTCAACGGCAGAACAAATGAATGGACAGGGAAAGCAAGCGAACAGAGGTAGATGAAATGAACTGGCACAATATTGAAACCAGTGGAAATAAAAGTCATAGCTGTTGAATTCAAGAATATTAATGGCTAGTAGTTGACAGCTTTTCACGATGGGAAATGAATAGACAAAGGAAACGAAAGGACTCAAAACGGGTACCGATACGAATAACCGTTTCACGGTTTCGCCGCGTACCGGATCTCGAAATACACAAATGAATATACTGTTGGGATCAGCACGAAGAGACGATCAAAGCGGTATACTGATATCAGTGATTTGATTTGAATTATAAAATTCGAATTTTTCCAACTGGCGGAAAATGCAAGAAAAACACTGAAAATAAGATCAACGGAGCCAAAGATGTCCGAATTTGGAAAAATGACAAACTGACATCTTGCTTAGAAGATGGTTTAGAATTTTTCTATGTGAAAATATTTAGGTTTCGGAAACATTTTATTTTCATTTCTTTTTAACTGATTGAATTGAAGTGAATTTACGCGCAAAATAAACTTTCGTATTTTCGGACGAAAATTTACCAGTTGCTATGTTTAACTAGACGTATTCCAAATATTAAATTTATATTTCAAAATTTTATCGTTTAAAATTTCACAAAAATTCAACTAATTACGTTATTAAAACGGTTGAAATTTACGGGTCGTTACACTCTCCCCCACTCAAAACTTTTCGTCCCCGAAAAGGAACGAGGTAGGAGAATAGAAACAACCAGAAAGAAAACAGATTTGAAATACAAAATAACAATTAATTTAAACCATATAAATTCAAATTTAAATTAATTGATATTCAATAATTGATTTAATCCATTTGATTTTACTAAAATCAATCTCAACTATTTCTAAATTCATTATCTTATTATCCAATTATCTTCAATTTACAATTTCTAAAACAATAAATTTGAATAGTGTTTTATTATAATCATATTTTTTTTCAGCAATTTAAATTCTTCTTTATTCCATATTATTGTTAAATTTATTCTACTTAACATATCTTATCACATATATCTAAACCATATAAATTAATTTAAACCATGAAAGTTTCGATTTAAATCAATTTATATTCACTAATTGCTTTTAAATTCAAGATATTTTCATAGGTTGACCAAATTTCAATTTATTCATTTTTTTAAAACAAATTTATTTCATTATTAACTGAGTTTACTTATTATCCTATCTAACTCTATTAACATCTTTATAATCAAAATTCAGTGTATAACATTTATTATAAACACTCAAATTTTATTTATAAATTCAATTTATCTTACATATTATCCAATTACATATTCAACTTCTGAATGATTTAGGTAAGTTGTATTAGAATGCAGTTGAACAATATACAAATAAAATTTTCCCAATTTAATTATTCAAGTTTAAATATTTATTCCAAATTTGGTTTTATTTATAATTAAAATCATCCTTTAACAAAAATTTTAAGAATTAGATTTCCGATTGACTTTAAATAATTTAGAGATATATATAATATATTTATATCAAATCAAATTAAATTTTTAAAATAAGATACCTATATAAATGTAAATCAAAATATACTGAAGAAATTCAAATCAAAATAATTTTTTTTCTCAAAACAAAACCGTAGCAAAGCTACAGAATGGTTTCTCCACTTCGAAACTCGAAAATGAAGGTCGATGATGCGGCCGCCATCACCGAAATTATTTTCCAGCAACAAAGAGAAGAGCACTGATTTCAATATTTAAAATTCTTTGAAAACGGTTTCTATTTGAAAGTACCTTCAATAATATACATTTTAAAGTTTTAGAAACCAAAGCTTGAAATTATTGGAAATTAAATTCTCAAATTCTAAATGTTAAATTCATTTATAGAACAATAAGTGATAATCAATTATTATCATTTCAACAACCAATTTAATTAACTTATTAAATTTCAGAAAATTTTACTTATATATATCTATAATATATTCATACAAATTTATTCCATTTTCCAATTTTGAAAATAATATTGTGTCAGTTTGCTCTGTTTAAGTGTTTTGGAAATCCTATTGATAGCGTTGATCAGACGAATCGATCGGAAACCCAAATCAACATCAACAACTCAAACAACACAGCATATATTAAAACATTTTTAAATTTATTTACAAATACACTTCCTCGCTCGACGATACAAGAATGGATTTTAAAGCAAGGATATAGATTCAAATTTGATGGACTCAAATCAAAGGAAATTTTGATTCGAAGATAGGTTCGAAACAAAGATAAGATGATTAATAACAAAGTAGGAAGATTGATAAGTTTATATAAATCGCGGGCAACCTTAACCGGGTCGACCGTGACTTCAAGAATAAGATCGTTGTAGAATTCCGAGGTAAATCGACATTCGATCTCAAGAAATAGAATTCAGGTATAGCAGGAGATAGATAGCATCGTAAACCGAGGGTACAGAAATCTCCGGTAAATCGATGCCTATTATAAAGGAGTTTACTCCTTTACGAATTATTCGAAGATTGGCGAGACCGTCGATCTATTATAGATATCAATCAAAATGGAGTTATGGGGTGCTCCAGAATTGAAAGAAGATGAATAGTGAGGGACACGAATGAATTTCGGAACCGTAGGGAACGTTCCAAAATTCGAAGGAATCGAGTCAAGAGGAAGAGATCGAAACTCGAATGAGAGTGATTCTGTAAATACATTTACCCTATATGTTAAGTTTTGCCTAGAGCTACCAAAACTCTGATACCAACTGTAACGGACCGCGTCAGTGGGGTAACGCCCACCGTAGCATACAGCAGTACCTGTGTTCTGCCTTTACAGCCAGCCTCTCGACTGCACCAACCCCGCAGGGACATGTAGGAGTAAGAGTCATCCGCTCGCTACCAAACCAAATGCGAGAACCCCCTATCATGCTGCACCCGCCAAGTGCATAGGCAGACACACATGCCGGAGTTGAATTGCTCAAAATACCGCGTTGTTAATTTAAATTTGGCAAAACTGAACATATACAGTAAATAAATAATCACAGATCACAAACACAGAGTAATAAGTGCAGCGGAAATAAAAGAGATAGTAGTTCATGAAGCTACTATATAAATGTATAAAATACATCAGAGTTTACAGTAGAAGAGTAATACGATACATCAGAGTTAAACCAGATACAACGGAAGAGTAATGCGATACATCAGATACAAAGCAGAATACATCACTGGAATCATCTAAGACTGAAAGCAGAATAGATGGCTGGATCTTCAAGCAAAGCTCCAACTTCAAAGGTGAGTCTCGAATACTGGTACACTCAGTCTGACCCGAGCGTAAAGCAAAAACACAAGACACTCGAGTCAGGATTAACATTCTTATATTAATAAATCCAACTCAAGTGAAATAGCAATTGAAATACAAGTAACTCAAAGGATGTTTGGAATAACCATCCTTTAAGGATCCGTTAAACTATCTACTAGGTAGTAATATACGCTAAGTAGATAATGTCTATCAGTAATATAAGAAGATATCAAAATAGCGTTAAGTCATGGCCCATTCTACCCTTAACACATTTTTATTCCCAAAAGCATATACAAGACCGTAGTTTCCCCAAAACCGGAAGTCACCAGAGGGCAATCCATATACTAAAGGTACAAAACAAAATCGTAGTTGTCGCGAATAGGATAATCAGTATGACAAGGTACATGAGGCGATACCAACTAGGATACTAGTAGTTGCCTGATCCGGACTGATGTTGGGCATAGCAGCTACTACCCCCAACACCGCGAAACAACACTCCCATAATCGAGGGGTGCACCCAAATCGAATCACAAAAGTAATAGATATGGTATCGAAGAAGTGTGTCCGCTAGAGATGGCGATCCTCAATGGCCCGGCGCGGCTCCTGTTTTAGTCATGTCAAGGGTCATCCAAAATCGTTCTCTTTCTTCAGTCAACGCGTTCATCAAAACCATCCACTTCGTTCTGGATCAACACTTCGCGTATAGTTATTAAAGTGGTTTCGGTTCAGATAGAGAGTATATCCATTACCGATCCCGGTCTCTTTAATAACTTTCGTAATTATTACACCGATTGGTCGCTTATATATTTCAAAAACCAAATCAATTTCAATTTCAAATAGAATTCGTAAATCAACATTTCATTTGTCTTTCTAAAACAATTTCCAAATTTTCGTTTCAAAACTTCCAATTTTCCGTTTCAAAATCTTATAATTCAATTTCAATTTCTATTTAAAACAATTCAAATATTGATTCAAGTTCGTATATAAGTTTCATTCCGAAATCATTTAAATTAATTTAATTTAACATTTAAATCAATTTAAATTCATTTATCGATTTCATTCAATATTCGTTAAGTTACTTCATCATTCAAAACAATTTCTATTAAATTTCCAATTCATTCAATCAATTCTTAAGTTCAACTTCATTAAAACAAAACTTACAATTTTGAATTAAATTAAATTCGTCAAATCAAATCCTTTAAAATTTCAAGTCTTACATTAATTTCAATAAATCACAATTTTATTTCTTATTAAAGAAATTCCATTTCACTTATTTACTTTCTTAAATAATTTTCCAAAACTTAATTAATAAAGAAACTCAATTTCAATTATTTACGAAGTAAAATTCACTTATTCAAAAATTCAATTTCACATATTAAAGAATTCAATTCAATTTAATCATTAAATAATTCAATTTTATTTAATTATAAAATAAATCAAAACTTAATTATTAAATAATTCCAAAGTTAATAATTTCAAACTTTATTATAATTTCAACCTTAATTATTAAATCATTTCAAAGTTCAATAATTTCAAACTTAATTCAATCGTTTCTCAAATTAAACAATATTCTTCCATCAATTTCATTTTTAAATATTTTGTTTCGGATTTTAAAATATTAACATTCTCCTTCCATTAAAAGTTCAAATTTCAACTTCATTTCAAAACCATATTATTTATTCAAATAAACTCTTCATTTTATTTTTAAATCAATTTATTGACCAATCGGGTTTTATTAAATTCTCTATCCTAGGTCAAAATTCAATTTGGGTATTTATCATTTCAACCCGATTCCAATTCAATTCAAATCAAAACATAGCAAAGGGAACTTGCAGTGTGATAACTGGGATGGTGTCAAAGTAAATAAACAAGCAATAACAACAATCAATATCAATCCAATAATCAATTTAAATAATCCCGAAATAATCGTATTAATTCGCATTGTTATTTGTACGAATTAATATAATTATTTCTAGAATCTACACTATCATTTCATGTAGATTAAAGATTATTACATTACGGTTCTTCACTTGTCATCTATTTACAATTTCATACATCATCAGTTTAACAACATACATTCAGTGTTTCAAAGTGTAATTAACAAATCCTACGTGTCAATAAATTCAACAGTTAAGTGGTCATATTATACAAAAGTCAGTTAATCCAATTTAACAATTAATTATCCTATATCAAGTTCAATTTCATACCATTTATCATTTTCACATTAACAATTTAACGTCTAATATAAACATTAACAACAAATCAATTATCAGCCAAACTGTATTATCATCGCATAAATAATTAACAGATAATGGTGTCAGATGTCACAGGTGAACTGATACAGGCAATAGCATATATAACAGTGTAATTAACTAACAGCAGCATATTTCAATTGTCGTTTCAATAAAAATCAAATTTAATAAATAAAAGAACGTTAATCGTGAGTGAGTGCTCACCTTTCGAGGCTAGAGAGAATTTGACGATGAAATCGAATTACGAATCCAAGCACGAATTCCAACGAAGCACGATTGAACGCAAATTTTGACGACAAAGCTGATAAAAGAAAATTGACGAAATCAGACCAAACTGGATTGATAAAGTTCAATGGTATAAATGAACTAATCATATAGAATTTATATATATAAATATATTAAAAATCATTGTTTTTAAAATAAACTCATGTACTAAAATTAAACCGATATATATAATAAAATTTGAAATCAAAATATATCACACCATACATTGAACCATATAGATAAAATAGAACACGTTATTTATATTCAACGGATGAAATTATAAATTATACTTCTTTCATCTTTTATGTTCAAAAGCGACTTATACCTATAACCAATATACCCATATAACTTTTGATAATGACGCAACATACATATTCAGTTATATTTGAAATCTTTATACATTAAAATAAACGTATATATATAGACCACATTCTATGTACTACTATGCTTCTATAATATGTGAACTAACATATAATATAATATATAAAATAAACCTTGTAAAATAATACATATATAACACTTAACTAGTGCATGCGTATAATATAAATAAAACAGAACTCAACTTCAACTTTGAATTATGTTCAACTTCAATCTTTTATATATTTTTTTTTTAAATCTGAACATGTTGACTCATGTATAATATGCTTAAAACCGAACCACATAATATTAGATATAAGCAGATGTATAGTATCATATACGTATATAATATATAACTATTCAAGATAGAATTATGGTTTCAACAATATATATATAATTATAATACTTTTATACTGGACTCAAACATGCAACACACTTACACAAAAAAAAAAATTATATACTGCCGACACCTTTGCCATGGCAAATACATATCATAGTGACACTTTATATTAGAAGAACAGACAACCCAGGTACACAACAGCAAACTTCTATACTCACAGCATGGAACGCACATAAAATATGTAGCAGTCGTGTCCATTTAAACTAATGTATCAAATACATCATACCTTATTAATAAAAAGAGGCTGCACGCGTGCATGGAGATGTGAAGCCAAACAAAGAGAGGAGAAGAATGAGTGCTCGGCCAAGCTTGGAAGGACGGAGGCGATGCTGAGATGGTGGAGAAGGTGAGGAGTGCAGTGGGCCGAACTGACGTGGAGGGTGGTGCTTGGTGATGAGAAGGCATGCGGGCTTTTGGAGTTTTGGATGAGGGTGGCTCGGTTTAGGTGGAGAGTGGGTCAGCGGATCATGGTCAAGAAGTGTAGGAGTTCGGCAAAAGTGGAGTTCGGCCGGGCTCAGGTGGTGCAAGGCGGAGGTGAAGGTTGGATAAAGTAGAGCGACGTGAGGATGGAGTTAGTGAGGGGACGGGCTCGGTAGGCAGTCGAGTGATGGATGGTGAGATTGGTGATGGCGGCGCTCGGCACTGTGGGGTGAAGAGGTGAAGGCTTCGGTGTTGGCGGAGGGTCGTGGGTGCGGACTTGAGGTCAGATAGAGGATGGGCGAAGGCTGTCATGGGTTTTGTGTACGGGTTGTGAGGGCAAGGAGAAAGAGGAACATGGGAAAGAAGGGTGTTGGGGTTGGTTATGGCGAACGAAGTCAGTGAGGAAGTAACGAGCTTCAGATTGGTAGAAGATGATAGAAATGTTCAGATATATTTTTACTTTTAGATGAGATTTGAAATGAACAGAAATAAAATGAACAGGCACAACCCAATAAGTTGAGTTTCTAGGGAATATGAACAAAACTAAAGGTAGGAATCAGAGGAAAAATAAATTCTAGCGAATTTATTTCTCAACGGCAGAACAAATGAATGGACAGGGAAAGCAAGCGAACAGAGGTAGATGAAATGAACTGGCACAATATTGAAACCAGTGGAAATAAAAGTCATAGCTGTTGAATTCAAGAATATTAATGGCTAGTAGTTGACAGCTTTTCACGATGGGAAATGAATAGACAAAGGAAACGAAAGGACTCAAAACGGGTACCGATACGAATAACCGTTTCACGGTTTCGCCGCGTACCGGATCTCGAAATACACAGATGAATATATTGTTGGGATCAGCACGAAGAGACGATCAAAGCGGTATACTGATATCAGTGATTTGATTTGAATTATAAAATTCGAATTTTTCCAATTGGCGGAAAATGCAAGAAAAACACTGAAAATAAGATCGACGGAGCCAAAGATGTCTGAATTTGGAAAAATGACAAACTGACATCTTGCTTAGAAGATGGTTTAGAATTTTTCTATGTGAAAATATTTAGGTTTCGGAAACATTTTATTTTCATTTCTTTTTAACTGATTGAATTGAAGTGAATTTACGCGCAAATAAACTTTCGTATTTTCGGACGAAATTTTACCAGTTGTTATGTTTAACTAGACGTATTCCAAATATTAAATTTATATTTCAAAATTTTATCGTTTAAAATTTCACAAAAATTCAACTAATTACGTTATTAAAACGGTTGAAATTTACGGGTCGTTACAAATAATATATGTACATAATAGATTTAAAATGGACAATAACTATACACCCAAGATTGTGATAAGCTTGTAATTGAGTATAATAAAAAATACCTTGTATGAAGCCAATGATATGTACGTTGAAACGAGATGTCCTTGAATTGCTATATAATCCAAGCTCCAAACCACTCTTGTTTGTGTTGAATTTATTTTGATTTTGAGGCATAAAATATGGTTATAACTTTCGGCAGTAGGTAAGAAAAAGAACACAAATTATATTGGGAAGTGAAGACTTGATTTGGAAATATTAAAATTAGTTCAGAAAAACTAACGTGTGGACCTTTATATAGTTGTGGCCACCTCCCTTCATGTGCGCATTTACTTATTCAAACAATGTTCTCACGTCCACTTTATTAGCCTCTTTTACTCTTTCCCATTTTACCAAATCAAACAAAAGAAAACGTGCCATATTTTTGAGTTGGATCAGCTGCCGAAAATTATATTTTTGTACATTTTGGGCTTCATAAGCCTAAGCTCCAATATCGGACAATGACCCGTCCCAGTATTGCATACTGATAAGTTTGTATATATAACTTTTATATATACATATCCGATTAATTTCAGTGCCTTACAAATCAAATAAAATTCTAATAATTAATATTTCGCAAATATTAATTAATATAATTATTTTTATAACAATTATAAAATAATTAATTGAGTGGTTTTTCCGGAGTATCATCGTTTCGGTTGTACAACTCAAAGGTGTAAATTCAGTCAGCGATTAATATCGAACAATTCGAATATTAATGTTCACACGTCACTAGTGCTAGTGGTGTGACATTTTGGCCGAATTTATCGCTTACTCATATTTCGGTGAAATCCAATTTTTAAGCGGTACCCTGTAGTAACGATTATTTACACCAGTTCTCTCCATCTTAACTATACCACTTTAGAACTTATGGAATTCGGTTTCGGTCAAAATTCCAATATCGTTCACATTCAACTTAGTTGGTCCAAATACAATGTCCTTGGTTCAATAATAACAATTATTATTAACCAATTTGCTCTGGCCAGAGACTTTGACTTTGAGTTGACCATGATACTAATCTCATGTAACTGAGGAGACGAATTCTCTATTGGATAGTGTTTCACTTCAAATATTTTAACTTAGACCCAACTATAGTCATTCAATGATCATAATACCATGATTTAACTATAATCAAAGCGGAGTCTCCATATCGAAGTTCAACAGTATTCTCAAGTCCAAAGAACTGTATAATATCGTCACATCGAGATTCTCTGTTTGACCTTAGTTACACTAACCACCAGAAAACTCTCGAGTGAGTCATTCCATAGTTATCCAATAACTATCAGTACGTAACCTATTGATGCCCTCAGCAGCAATGAGAAAACACTGCCCAACATTTGGAGAGCGTTACGTACTCTAGTCTCAACGGATGTATCAATATTCTTTCTCGATACATCTTGACTAGGAATATTTAAAATGAAATGTTATTTTAATGTGATAAATTTCTCATGATTACAACACATTGTAATTACTACCACTTGACATATCATTTAAGGATTTTCTATTAAATATACTTAAATTATTAAATTAATTAACATATCACAATATGACAAGTATATAATAGAAAAGAAAACACCTTTTATTTCGAATGAGATTTTATTATAGAGTTCATAATTTACAACAAATTACAGAATTGCCCCTAGGGCATACCTCTAACTCTATCAAGGACTACCTCCAAAGACCTTTTAGAGACATACTGATAGCATGGGTCTTGCAGATAGTTCCTAATTATCTCCTTATTATGCCATTTATTTTGTACTTAGCCAGACATAACAATTATTGAGCTCTTAATAATTTGGACATCTTTTATTTCTGTTTTATAATGTGTACACATTTATATTTAGATAAATGATAACATAAACAGTCTTTTGCTTCAAGACATTATGTGACCATTAAGTTATGCTCCTCTATGGTCTAGTTATGAAAGTTGTCAATGTCATAGTACATGGAAGTAAGCATGTTTCAAAATAACATGTACACGTCATGACTTCCATTGACCACTGGATTAGCCAAGACACTTATGATAACTGATTAAATAAAAGTTTAGCATATCATGCGCGCCTTATGACCTTAATACGAAAACATTAATGGATTTTACTATTGACTAAGTGGGAAACTGTAAGGACATTTGACCGTTTTGTAAGAAAATTAATACGAAAACATTAATGGTTTTCCGTTTCCTTCCTCAAACGTTTCCTTCCTCATTTTATGGTCAATAGAATCTAAAAGGTTTTCCTATTAATATGCTAATCAATAAAATGGTTATAATCTAGAGCGTTAATTTCCCTCATCTTGATCTTGATGGACGATCAAGACTAAGTCTACAAATCTGGATATTTGGTCCTCTCTCTACCTATAAATATTAACCTTTGCCCATCACAAAGGATATAGAAAAACACATAAAGAAAGATATAGGAAAAGAGAGAGAAACCATTTCCTTTCTCCATTGAAATAACTTTCGACAACAACCATTGCTGATTCATATACAAGATGTCTGGAGGTATGTTTTATTGATTCATTACATATGTGATAATCATGTAATTCTAGATCTTAGGGTTTATGTTATTTGCAAGATAAAGATTACACAACTCAGCCCATTATGCCGATCATGCTCATCTAAATAAATATTGTACCAATCTAAATTTATGGATTGACTAAAAGACTAGCTCAACAAGCTAAACACTAGACCTACCCAATTTTACGGGTCTACTTGTATAGTAACCCGTATTTTTTACATTTGGTAATTTAAACAATTGATTTATTAATTTTATATGAGTTAAATTAATGACTTTAAATTGAACTTTTACTATAAATAAGCTAGGGCTTGAAACATATTCTATTACTCTAGATCATCATTTAAATCATGAAAACTATACAGAAGTTAAGTTATGAGGTAGTGAATTTAAAAAAGATTGAGATTTTCGAAAAACAATGTAGTTTGCACATGGGTCCAAAGCCCATTTCAACATTTAAAAAAATAACACAGTCACTCCTTTCACTTTATAATATTTCATAATATCATCTTCATCTTTATGTTCTCTTAAGCTTTCCAAGCACTATATATTCTTCCTTTGTCTCTCTATAACTTTTGCATTTCAACTTTTGAAGTCATAAGATAAATACCAAAACTCAAGTTAGAAGCAGCTTTACAAACATATTGCTCTTTTTTTAACAAAAATATAATCAAGTCCATAATACCCGACACTACAAGATACATAGGGAATAGCGGCCTGTCCGTAGCACAATTTCTTGTTGGCACAATGAGCCTCACCTCAAAGGTATGTCCGTCTCATGATCCCTGTTTGACCTTGTCCACTTCTTCCTCGAAGGCAATGATCGCCCACAAACTCTATAGAATAACATCTCTTAACTCCTCTTCGAGCACCTCTTCACATTGTCCATTGTCATCCAAGCCGACTGTGGAAGGCCAACTCCCAAATCTTTGTGTCCTCCGAGAGGTGTTGTCTATATCTTTCATTGTTCATCAACACTCCTCAATGACTGGTGCCCCACCCACTTCATTTTGTCGTAAGAAACAAATTTTCGACAAAAGCTCATGGTCGTCCCTTACAAAAAAATACGGTGATCCCACACCGTCCCCATGAAAAAAACACTACAGCGGCATTGTTCGTTTGACAAAAGCATCACTAGTACATAACTACTCTTTGTACTTTAATACTCACATGGCTAAAGAGTTAATGTGCAACAACTACTCCCTATATTATATTACTCCTTTAACACAAGCACGACGCTAAATGACCCGCCAACTAGCATCCATATGGACTGCTCCATACAACTAGAGTCCTAGATGGCCACATCTTAATCGCAAATTATAATCAAGGGCTTTAGGAAAAATTAGCATCTTCGGCATTATTCCTAGCCATTTAATATATGATCTCCACAGCTATAAATATGGGACTTACACTCTTTTACGTGGACGGTGGACCTAATTATCTTCACAAACTACATATATTCTTGCTAGTTCTATGCTCTTATAATAGCAATTAAATGTCTCTTGTAACTGAAAATTCGAGCATTAAGATAAGAAACCATAGTGGACATAGATCTCTTCTGTATCACTCTACATTTTGTGTTATCTACTTTGCTTCCATCATATTTTACTCTTGTTTACACCATAATTTACATTTCTAACGACGTCTTTAGTGAGTAACCTTTAATAAAAAACACCACTGATTACTACTTCGAGGTTGGCTAGAAATCAAGTCAATAAATACCATCTCAATGAAGACAACTTGATGAAGTTTGGATTTTGGACTTTCTTAAGTTACGCTTTGGATAGAGGATTAGTTCCTTAATTGATGAGTTTCCATACCTTGGAATTTACTGTTAAGTATACAATGAATTATCTTCCATATACTTAATCTATCATGACCAATTTATCGAAATTAACTCTCTTATATTTATCACGTTTTCAACATTTCGACTTCTCTCTTCCTCTCCTTGAAAATCAAGTTCTATATCTCACAGATAGAGAAAAGTCTACTCATCGGCTTTTAGTGCTAAATACAAGATGACGTACTTTCAATAAAACGTGTCAACGTTTTAGCATTACTTATCATATTTGTTTGGCTATTTGATGGCATGGACAAAAAGATCCTTTGTATTTAAAACCCCTTTTTGTAAAAGAAAGTTGCTTTTAAACAAACCGACCTTTAGAAATAAAGTGATTTAAAATTAAAAACCTTTATATAATTAATTAATAATAAATTTAAACTTTTATTTTAAGTAATAATTAAATAACAATTAAACCTTTTCAATTAATAATTAAATAATAATTAAAGCTTTACTTAATTAATAATTAGATAATAATTAAAATTTACTTAAATTAATAATTAAATAATAACTAAACCTTTACTTAATTATAATTAAAACTTTACTTAAATTAATTAAACCTTTACTTAATTAATAATTAAATAATAACTAAACCTTTACTTAATTATAATTAAAACTTTACTTAAATAATAATTAAACCTTTACTTAATTAATAATTAAACATTTACTTAATTAATAATAAACCTTTAATTAATTAATTAAATAATAATTATTGGAAATAGTTAGTATTTTAAAATTCCTTTTTAATACTTATAATATATGTTAAAAGACCTTTCAAAAATATTTAAAGTAAAAACGCTTTTTAGTTTACACAAAAGTTGTTGATTTACGAACTGCATCCATAGCGATTATCGCTACGTGTAATCTTTAAACTTATTTTATACATCAAAATAGCCTTTATACCTACTTCGCTTTCGATTTTGGTTGCCACGCATTCCTTATACCTACTTCGCCTTCGATTTTAGTTGTCACACGGGCCTTACACCGTCGCTTTCATAGTCCTGACGGCTTCCTCTCAAGGCCTTATACCAACACTTTCAGTTTTGGTTTCCATGCAGGCCTTACACCTTCGCTTTTGAGTCTCAGATGCCACACAGGCCTCACTCCTTCACTTTCGGTTTCTTTGACTACCACAAATGTCTTACATCAATTATGGAGTCTACTACCTAACCATTCACTATTAGGCTTTTCACCTAGCTGGTTATTAAGCCAGTGTTTCAACTAAACGTCTTTCGATTGTTAATATTGATTGTCATGTTGTCATCGGTGTCTCGGGTCCCGAACTCGGCCATCTTGCCTAATCATGCCTTATTGTCTTCGGAAGTTGCTAATTCCAGTTTACACCTTCTTCCGAGAGTACGCTACTCTCAGCAAGCAATATTCTCGGTCTCGTTTAGGAAATCCTGTTATGGTTTAGTTTTGGTGATTTTATAAATTAATTATTTAAATTTTCGAAATCTCTTCCTCTTCCCGTAAACCCTACTTAACCATCGTCGTTCTTAGCCCTCGGCTAGCATCTTAGGTTTATCCAACCTTAGCTTTCATACATAAGTATCTTACTCCTACGATTTTTGTTTATTTATCCTTCGGTTAAGCTCTAGAACCTTTGGCACCGTCCTTCGGTACACATTGGGAACTATCCACTGCACATTTGACACTAGCTTTACACGTGTTGATTTCTGATTAGTTTGACTTGGTCTTTTATTATTGTTTTATGCACTTTACTGGTATGCACATAATATTCTTATCCTCCTATTTAATGTCTCATACCAATTAATCAAGCAAAATCAAATGAATGACCAAATTATCATATGATTGTGAGGAATATAAGGAAGAAAAGACTAGGGAATATATTACTAATGAAGTCTCTAGTTTCCTTAGCTTTGATTCTATCATTTTTCTTCTTTTTTTTTTAGGCCGCAAGCACCCATAAAGAGCCCAAGTTTTTGAACGTGGAATGAAATGGAAAGAGGAAGGTGGTTAATTGTTTTTACTTCAAAAGGATAATTTAGGCCACCGGTCCATTATCCCATTTTCTTATAAATTTGTTAATCCTAACGATTGCATTAAATTCTCATTAATTTATATTTTCAACTAGGATCTTTCTAGTATCACATCTATGTATATCTACCGCTTTGCATTAACTCGCTTTCTTAACTTCATTATTAATTATTTAATTGTTTATTTATTAATTTATAAGAGTGTCACACATCCTCTCCTCTGACGAAGTCCTTCTCCGCATTCCAAACACGCCTCTAATCGGCAGCCGGTTCCAGTTATGCTTTAGCTTGTCGAACTTGTTTTTTATCCGATTGAGGTTGTAATTGACATCCATCTATGTGTTGAACGCGTTGGGGATTAAATCGTACCAATAGTCAGCCCGACTTTTGGGAGATTTGAAGTTGGTGAGACAAACGTTGATAAAGGTCAACGTCCATTCTTTGGTCTAGTCTACAGTGCGTTTGGTAGACAAACACGGTTCATTCATTGGTCGATATTATAAAAAAAAGCCGATAAAAGATTATAGAAGGTAGATATTAGTATTTAAAATACAAATTTGATGATATTTACCTCAAATAAATGATGTAGAAGCGGCTAAAATTGGAAGAGTTTTCAGAATAGGGGAGGAAGTATGATTTAGTGTAGAGAAATGAAGAAGGTGGAGAGATTATAAAGCAGGGAAGAAGTGATAGTTGGAATTAGATGGCGGCATTCGACGCGCCGGATGACAACCGTAAAATTTCAACAGTTTCACAATCCACCATTTCCAACGTGTCTGACGCGACGTTAACGGGTTAAGTTATTTTTGTTAACGGTTAATTACATGGTGCAACACTATTTAAACATTACGTTTTTTCCTAATATTATTCTCGGTTTATTGTTTGTAATAGCAAATGAAGAATTTGATTCCAAGTCCCGAAAGATGCATCTACGTCAAGGTCATAACTTCTTATATAAAAACACAGATAACACAACACACAGGCGAAAGAGAGGAACGCTACGATGCTACAATATAGAGCAGATAAGCAAAATAAAGTATTAACAGGCTTTCTGGCAAAGGCAACGAAGGAGCATGTCGCAGCTTCCGCCTGTAAAACCCTCGGAAATGCATGCTTCAGCGCACCTTAAGCTCCGAAATATGCATGGATTCCGAAACCGCCCACTCTCTGCTTCGCACACCCTTGGTATCACCGCTTGTCCACCCACGCTTCTCACTGCCACAATCGGTTAATTAATCATAACCCTTCTCTTGTTAGTATTTTTATTTTGTACAAATAAAGACGTACAGCAATTGAACAAAGTTATTTTTCGTAAACAGCTTACATGTACTCGTGAATGATACAAGGAAGAAAATGCAGAAAACCATCACGCTTCTCTTTGCCTGCTCCATAACCAACTAATGACTTAATTTGGTGCTACTGTATGGGTTAGTGGCTTTGACAAGAATGACTAATATAGTGGTTTGTATGTACGTTAAAGATTGAAGAATGAAATGAAGTATTCGTGGAATGGAGGGAATATTGTCGTTCAAGCAAGAAGTTGGCTTTGTTTTCTTGTTTGAGTTGTTAATAGGTCCATACATCCAGGGCCAACTTTCGAACATGTTTTCCACTGAACCGTTACATCTTTAAAGTAGGATTAGAGCAAGCCAATTTAACTTCATAATAAATTGTAACAGCGTGTGGACATGTATGTAACCGGTGAGTTGTACTTATTATATTATAAATTGAGCGTCGCCCTTGAAAGGGAAAAAAAAAGAAAAAATCAAAGTCAAAATTCCCTAAAATTGTTATTATTATTTTCATCTTATTTCTTTTTTTATTTTCTATAAGCACCAAATTTCAGAAATAAATAAATAAACCCACTTGTTTTTCTTTTTCTTCCAAAATCGACTCATCAACACTTCAATAAATTGAGTTATTTTATATCAAAACAAGCGTGTAACCCCTGTGGTGCACACGGTATCTTTTTGAAAAATAATTTTATAAATATTTTTTTTTAAATGAATTTATTATACAATATACGATGAATTTGTCAAGATAGTTGAGTTATGTGTTGGGCTTATTATTTCTAGGTATGCAATTTTATATTTTTGGAAAAAAATCAAATTGTCATTCTTGTAGATACTAATTTTTTTTTAGCGTTTAATATTTGCTAAGAAAACAAATAAATGTTAGTGTTCTTAATTAATTTTTAAATTAATATTTTATAAATTTCAATAAATATTTATATACATATATTTTTAGTTTAAAATTTAGCTTTTGGTAAATTTGTTTAAAAGATAAATTATATATAAATTGAATTTTAAATATTCCTCGAGAGAATGACAAAAATACCCAAAAATGAAAATGTAATAGTAATGAATTAGTATATTTTTATGCATTTAAAGCTCTTGTAGCTAATATCAACATTAGAAATTATCATATTATCAAAGTGATAAAAAAATATTTATTTAACGACTAAAAGAAAAATTGATTAAAGAAACATCACAAATCATATTGTCATTTTAATTATGTAAAAATAATACCTTGGTTTTCAAACTATTATTTCATACCTCAATAATTTTAATTTAAAAAAAATTGAAAGAATAATTAACATATACCTCGAAAAGACAATAAAATACAAAAGAAAAATATTTTTAGTCAAAATATTGTATTTTTTTATCCATTAATTACTGTAAATTATGAATATATATAGCTAAAATTTAGCATTTTCACAGAATGTAGTTACTGAAAAGATTCATTATACTTCAAAATTACAAACTATAGTATTCATCAATTATCATAAATTTAATGTCATTCTTAACAAAGATAAATTTTACCAGTGATTAGGAATTCACTTAATGTACCAATTTTAAAAGGAAAATTATTATATATGTCTATAATAATATACCTATTTTAGAAAGAAAAAATCGTGTATATGTTTGTTTTTAATGAATACCAACTTTAGAAAGAAATATTATGTATATTTTTCTTTGTAATAAAGTACAAATCTTAAAAAGAAATAAATTGTGTAAATTTGAATGTAGAAAAATAAAAGAGAACTAAAGATGGTTTTGTATATAATTGTGGAAATTTTAAGTTACACGGACTAGAATGAAATATTAGATTTACAATTTTTTTCAATGTACGTGCGGCATATAGTACATTGAATTGTGATTTTTATGACTTATTAGACCAAATGATAAATATTAGTTAACTGGATTTATTTTAAAAGTTCAAATTTTAGATTGGTTACACTACTAGAACTACAGTATATAGCCACGACAGTGTTCCAACGGCCGCCAACGGGATTTTCCAACGGCTCGTTATTTTTTTAACAAGCCGTTGGTAACCGTTGTAAAATTGTCGTTTACGGCCGTTGGAAGCCGTTGGAAATATTCGTGTAAACCTGCAGCAGGCCGAGAGCAACTTTCATTTCCCTCTTCTCCCCCAACAAACCCCAAATCCTCCACCCTCTTCCTCCACTCCTCCTCTTTTCTTGCTCCCAGCCTCCCCACGCAACCAGCAGCCACTCCGACGCAATCAATCAACACCAGCGGCCTCTCTCCATCCAATTCCACTCCAAAATCAGGTTTTGCCTAAAATCCTAAATTTTAAAATTTTGCTTATTTTGTATTTAATTGTTTGTTATAGTTGTATCTAATGGCCTATTGATTGTTTATTATACCAAACTAAGTGCTAATTACAATTATTACCGTCCAAATTGTTTGTGTATATATATTATGCACATATATACATATGTTGATAATTTAGTGTAAATGCGCATTTGAGTTAGCGTTAGATTAGTTAGGATTGCTTTAAATTATTTTGTGTATGTTTTGTAAAATATTAGGCAAACATGAATTAGTCGAATATTTTACGAACATGAATTATATCTTTTAGTAATATGGTCTCTTAGTGAAATTTTGGCCTATATGATTGCTTTAAATTATATCATTTAAATTATTAGACAAACAAAATTTAAATCTCTTAGTGAATTTTTGGTCCCGTCTGACAAGTGTTTTATATGATCGTTGTATGAATATCCGTTTTTATTACAAAACAGATATTCATATTCATCTGATACAATATTTGTTGGATTTGTCCATGTATTGGACAAGTTACAAACACTATAAAGTAATTATGTTTCGTAAATCATATCGTTATAAACGGTTCACAAAATTTCGACGGCATTTCCTTTTCGTTCCTTGTGTACATGCATATGTGTACGATACAAGGAACACGGGGGAAGTGCTGCCGAAATTTTGGGAAATCGTTTATAATGATATGATTTAAGAAATGTAATTACTATTGTGTTTGTAATGGGAAGTAGGATAACCGACCATCACAAAAGGTACAAAAATGTAAACAAAATAGCAAGAAATATAACTTTGTATATAAACGAAAATGGATTATAAAAAATAGTAAAAATCTAAAATGTGTTTATCGAATTTGATTAATAATTTTTTTACTATTGATCATAGGTTTTACAGTAGGAAAAATGATCAATTGTTTTATTGATCGGAGTTGGATGTACCAAAGAAGAGAAATGGGAGGCTCAATAAGTCAACATTTTCTTAACGGGGTAAATGTGTTTGTCGAATTTGCTTTAAGTAATATTGGAAACGACGTAGAAATTCGTTGTCCATGTAGTAGGTGCAAATTGTTGAAGCATTTAGTACCGAATATAGTTAGGATTCATTTGCGCCAATATGGTTTCGTAACCAATTATTTGGTGTGGGATCGTCATGTAGAAATTATAACACGTAACGAAGAACAGTCAATAGAGGTCATTAGTGATGAAGTTAGTACGACGAATCTCATAGAACATATGATTGAAGATGCAGCACGATCAATGTTCCCTACTGTTGAAATTAATAACGACGATGTTAACGTCGAAGAGGAACCAAATGTTGGAGCGAAAAAAATATATGATTTATTGGATGCTGCTAAGAAACCTCTTTGGAATGGATGTACTAGCGGCACTCAATTATCGGCAACTGCAGAGTACATTGCGATAAAATCAAAGTACAACTTCACAGAAGCCGGATTTACGGCTGTTGTACAAGCTGCTAAACACCATATGCCATCAGATAATTTAATGTGCGAAAATTATTATGAAGTGAAAAATCTAATGTCATCTTTCGGTTTGCCGTATCAAAAAATTGATACATGTCTAAATGGTTGCATGTTGTTTTGGAAAGATGATGTCAGTCTTTGGAATTGTAAAATATGTAATCAAAAAAGATACAAACCAAGGAAAAAATAGGGAAAAGAAGTTCCATACAAGCGTATCGGATCGCGATGAGTTGACGGTAGAGGAGCAAGTTAATATTTTCGACGTTATTATGGATCTGACGTAGCGGAATAGGCGCTATGGCTATGGAAACCAAGCGGTAGTCTTATAAACATTGCAATATTATATTTAATAAATTAACCTATAGATACACTATACATATGATGATTTCTACTTGAGTTAAATCTAACATATACGTGATTTATAAATATTAGATAAGTAAAAAAGGAAAAATATACAAAGATATGTGATGAAAATGGATGAACAAAAATAAAATATATAAGAATACTTTTAACACCTATATATTGTATTAAAAATATGCATTTATTTGTGGTATATGCATTGCTTAAGATCACGTCATTTACGTTTCTATATTTTAAAATATACATTGCTTAAGAAAATGATTATAATACAAATGTGAACATCTCATATTCTATTTGCAGGTTCGGGCAGCTCAAAAGGCATGTGACAAAGCTAAAATAAAAGATCTTAGAGCCATGGTTGAGCAGCTACAAGAGCAGGACCATCTTCGCGCTATATAAATGGAGCAGTTGAATCAACGTTTAGCGGAGTACACGCAGAGGCATGGTTCCTTCCCTTCGTCGTCTGGTGCTTCCGAAGGTGATGATGATGCTTGAAAGGTATGATGATTATTGTCTTTGTGGGTGGTTATTGTATATATTAACTTTGAGGTGGTGAGGATTGTGTTTGATGGTTATTGTGTATGTATTGACTTTGAGGTGATGAGGTTTAAGTGTTTGCATTGTATATATTGACTTGAATATGGAGTTGGAGTTGGTGTTGGTGAGGGTTTAGTTGTTTATGTACATATTGACTTGGAGTTTGGTTTGAAAATGTAATGTTTGATGTTAATTTTTGGTTGTTTATATTGTTTGTGGTATAATGTGTTGAATATATGATATATATGTGAAATGGAGTGGAAATAGAATGGAAATTTATATATATTGATTGTGTGTGGCTGGAAGGTGAATGGCTTGCTGCTAACCAAAAAATTTCACCCAGATTAGCAACGGCTACCAACGGCTAATTGGTCATTTTATTCCAACGGCTTCCAACGGCGTCCATCGGCTAATTGCCGTTGGTATCCGTTGGAAAAGCCGTTGGAATAGCCCCGTTGCTTCCGTTGGAAGCCATTGGAAAGCGTAAAACGCTATTCCAACGGCTCCCAACGGCCGCCAACGGCTTGGAGCCGTTGGAATAGCCGGCATCTCTTGTAGTGTTAATTAATTTAAATATATAGATTTGAATGCAAAATAATATGATCAAACTTAAGAGAATTTTTTAAATACAACAACTAAGCTATTAATCCCAAACAAGTTGAGATTAGCTAAAGATGAAATCCAAAACTAAATGACAAAGTCGATTTAAAAGTAATAATAACAATATTGGATTTATACATATATAAGATGAAAATAGAAATAGAGATAAAAATAACATAAAGTAAAAAAAGTAAACTAATAATATAATAATAAATAATAAATAAATACAATAAATACAATAAAAAATAGATAAAGGAATTAAAAAAACCATGATAATAATAATACTAATAGTAATAATGGTACTAATAGTAATAGGGACCGAAGACCAAACATGACTTCTTTGGCTCTTGTTCACTTGTCCAATAATCTAGAGCTTATAACAGTACCTTAAACCAACCCTAAGTAAAACAAACTCCTAGTCATGGTTCTGCTACGCGGATCGCTAACTTTCACGCGCTCCTGTCCGACACCAGCTCTTCAGATATATTTCAATCCCTCAAGTCTTTTTTTACTGCTTCCTCCTATGTTAACCTTGGTCGACCTCTACCTCTTTTTGAACATTCGATGCGACCTATAATTCCAACGTGCAAAGGTGCCTTGAGAGACCTTCGTTGGAGATGTCCAAACCATCTTAAGCGGTGTTAGTCTAGCTTCTCTTCCACTACACCAAACAGCCCATTTTGTAATATTTTTCCGCTTTCAATTTACAACACTAATAACCGTTACAAATTTATAATGGTTATATCTGTTACAACCATTTACAACGATTATTACCGTTAGTAAATATGGTAATTTCATAAATAATTAAAAGCATTATGGATAGGAGTGTAATTTCATTTTCTTTCATTCGTTATCTCATTTTTAACGATAAATGTTCATTTCTCACTCTCTTAACTTCTCTTCAGTTCGTACAGCCTCCACTGTTTGCCACCACCTCCACCGTCTGCCACCGCCGTCGTCTTCTGCCACCGCCTCCTCCCTTTGTCTTATCAACTCGACGAAGATGAATGAAGAGCTGGGTTGCGAACTACATATCTAGGGTTTCGCTTTTCCATCTCCGTCTACTCAGGTATGAACATTTTTTTTCAAATTTATATAAATTTCTTACATACGAATTCATATCAATCTAGGGTTTCTCAACAATTTTAGGTTTAACAAATTCTAGATTCATATTAACACAGTAGCGGAGCTAGAAATCTTATCCACATTAACCACGACTGTACAACTTTTATTATTAGAGAGGAAGTGGCGAATTAAAGGGAATTATTCAGGTGAGTGAAGCTTTTATTATTATTTTATTTTAATACTAGGTGAACCAGGCACTGAACTTAGAAGAAATTGTAAAGCACCCCTAAGATACATACTTATTGTCTGTTGGTAAGCATAGGAATCTTTTTAATAGTAAATACCTTAGAATGGAAATGTCTACTGCTATAATCACTACAAAAGAAGCACTGTTTAGCGACGGCTAATAGCCGTTGGCAGCCGTCGCTAAAAGCCGTTGCAAAATATCTCGTTGCAACTAAAGCAAGCGATGGCCTTAGCGACGGCTCTGTTGTTCTTTTTGCAACGGCTAAGTGTCCACGTGGAAGCAACCGTTGGGGTTGTTGGTTTCCCGGGTTGTTGATGCAAACCGTTGCAAAGCGTTGCAATATAGCCGTTGTTAGCCGTTGCTATATTTGACCAAAGGGTCGTTGCTAGCCGTTGCAAAACTGGAACAAATTTGCTGCCACATTGCATCAGCTTCAACCCTCAATCCCAATCAATCCAGATAATATAATTCCATCATTCCACACATATAATACCATTCCATCATACCATATAATCAATATCAACACAACCAAATCATCAAATATTGTATATTCCAACATATATTCACAAAATCATATAAGAAAATCAACATAACCAAATATGAAAATCCACCAAACCAAACCACATCAATCACAACAACCAAAATACCAAATCCACCAAAATACTAAGTATCAATCACAACATCCAAAGTACCAAATGTCAAACCCATCATAATATGTACATACATACATATATATATATATATATAAAGCGTACCCATCAAAACAAACCAACTAAGCATCATTATCATCATCATCATCAGCATCTGCACCTCCTTCCCCAGGCATTGACCCATGCTCCTAATAGAAGGCAGCAATACGCTCTTCTATCTGCGTCGCTAACTGACTCTTCCGCCAATCATTGAGCTCATCCAATTATGTTTGCATCCGAGCAATCTCTTCCTCATCTATGGATCTTCTATATGCCCTTTGGAAATTAAGAGCCTGTGAAATAATTCAAGTGAATAAGAGGCTCATGGCATACAATAACAATAAGAAAACTCAAGTTATTGGTAATAAACTCAAGTGAATAAGAAGTTCATGGCATACAGGTTTCTACTATGTAAACGTTGAGTACATACCACATTGCCGAAACTGTAACGCCTGTTTCGACTTGCCGGTTCAATGATTGAATCCCATATCTAATTAGACTCATCAACCGTAAGCGACTCCCATCCACTCGCTTGTATCGCTCGTGCATGCTCTGCTTTATATCTCTCCTACAATTACGAACAGATATTTGACACAATTGCTATACAATTTACTTATTTACTGTGAAATAAACGAATATGAAATATTTTCATTACAGAAATAAACATATTTACCATTACAGAAGCAGCCTTGTCGTCCGACCAATCATATGAAACATCCTCATCTGTATGCTCCACTGCATGTGTGACTCTGAAAACCTCAGCCGTTGTAGGCTCCTTTTCATACTTTGCCTACTGAATATATACAAGAATAGATTATATTGATAATTTGCATGAGTATATACAAGAATAGAATATATGGTAAAGAGACACTAGTAAATATATACATCAATAACATAAATATTGGTTAATTTATTTACCAATTCCCTCCTATGTTGTTGGAAGGATTTCGAGCCACCACGATGTAAAGCGGGGTTTTTGTTCCTATTAGCCTTGTTTCTTACCGATAATTCCTATTAATTTATACACACTATTAAGTAAAATAATTCAACACATTTAAATGTAAAAATATAGTGACAATATAACTTACTTTGAATGCTTCAGATTCCCAATATTGTTGTAATCCAGCCCAAATTTCATCCCCCATCCAACTTGGCTTTTTCCCTGAACTCTTAGCCCTTGACAGAGTCTCTCTGTAATTTTTCCGCATCTTTTTATTCCAATGATTTATAAAAACATCCATATCCTACGGATCCACACGTACAGCTGCCTGCATATTGAATTATCATACGTGTTATGTAAAAGAGATTATATAATTAAAAAACAATCAGCAGAACAGAATACGTAAAACTGATATCATAAGGCATGATGGCATATTGTTTTTGGTTTCATATAAGGCATAATTATATATTACAAAGTTGTACTTACCATAAGATCAGCCCATATTGCTTTTTTTATATGTGTTGGGAAGTTATCCCACTGAGGCCAACACCCGGACATCCTACTCTTGTATGCTTCCTTCGATACTTGTAAAATGAACTCGGACGGCTCCACCTCGAACCCTCTGTAGAAATGTTGATGTATATATTCAATATATTTCATATAATATAATTCAAATAAGTTTGATACATACCCAGCACTTTTCGGAACTATCTCCGCAACTCGACGGAGATCTGGCTCAGAGCTACTCGGACCTGCTCCAAGTGAAGGTGACTGAGATGTACTACGTCGATTACGTCGCCTATCAGACATATCTGGCACAAACATAAATATAATATCATACACTGCTTTGAAAAGAGTACTGATAACATAAGCATCACATAATCATCAATCAATATCACATAATCATTAATCATCGCATAATCATCACATAATTATTAATCAAGTGATAATCATCACATAAGCATACTCTGCACATAATCATCGAACAAAGCGTACATGAAAAGAATAATGCATAACTCAAAATGATACAGATCATATATAGTCATCATTATTATTACATAGCTCATAATATTACAAAACATAGTCATTATTGTTAATACATAGCTCAGAATTTTACAACAAGCGATGCCATCTATGATCAGTCTTCGTCATATTCTAATTCAGACTCGGTCTCGTACTGTATATCATTTTCTTCGGTATTTACAAATGCATCTATTAAAACATTCGATTCATCAGTCAACGACCCTACATCAATATCATTGGTTATCACTATTTCAGTATTTGGCTCGAGATCCGCTTGATACGCTGCTTCATCTGGAATATTATTTCCATCAAATGTATATCTTGCCTTCATTTTAAAAACATCCCACCAGTCTGCTTTATCTTTTTTTAAGGACGGATATGGAGCAAAATAAAATTGTAAAGCTTGCTTAGCTAATACAAAAGGATCATACTTATAGTAAAGCGACGTATGCCTTATTTCAATTAGCTTATAATCTTTGTGCACGTTAATTCCAGAGCCAGAAACATTGCTAAACCAGTTGCATTTGAATAAAACAACTTTCTCTGCAGGTTGTATATAATATGTCAACTCTAAAACTTGTGTTAAGACGCCGTAAAAATCTTTTATATGCTCCTCTGGATCATCACTTCCTTTGACAAATACACCACTGTTATATGTTAATTTTTCAGCCCCGTAATCTCTACTCTGTTAGCTTTAAAGTTATTTTTATCTGTTCTAAATTTATGATTGATATGTAGAAAACACCGATGACAGTCAAACCAAGAAATTTTCTTTCCATACTTTTATGAAAATGCTCGTGTTTCATCCATACAATAAGGACAAGCTAGACGTTCAGATGTGCTCCAACCTGAAAGCATGCCATACGCGGGAAAATCACTAATAGTCCATAATAAAGAAGCAAACATACGAAAATTCCTTTTTCTCGAAATGTCATACGTTTCAACTCCTTCATGCCACAGTGTATTCAACTCGTCGATTAGTGGTTGTAGATAAACATCAATTCCTTGTGTCGGATCATCGGGACCGGGGACGGCAATCGTTAGAAACATATATGGAGTTTTCATACACATCCATGGGGGTAAATTATAAGGAGTAATAATAATAGGCCATGATGAATATTTACTACCAAACTGAGAAAATGGCGAAAATCCATCCGTACATAAGCCAAGCCTAACATTACGACTCTCTGCCGCAAATTCAGGATAAGTCTTATCGAAATGTTTCCATGCTTCTCCATCAGACACTACTAGGAAAATAGTAAATTCCAACGCCTCATTTCCAACGGCCGCCAACGGCTATTCCAACGGTTTCCAACGGTCCGTTAATTTTTTACGTAGCCGTTGGAAACCGTTGGAATCCATTGGAAATAAGCCGTTTGCGGCCGTTGGTAGCCGTTGGAAATTTTCCTGAGATAACAGACCGAGACCAGACCTGCAATTCATTATCTCTTCCCCAACTTACCTTTTCCCCAAATCTCCAATTCCCCCACCTCCTACCCAACTGCTGCCGCCCCAAGCACCAACCCGACAGCCTCCGACGCCATCTACAAGCTGCTCCGGCCAATCTCCACCCTTCTAGCTCTCCAAATCGGTAATTTTTCTAAACCTAATATTTAGGTTTTTTTAGATTTAGGGTTTAATTCGAATGTTGATTGATTCCTAATTGTTAGTGTATGCATATTACATTATGTTATCCCCTAATTGCTACTATTATAACATAATGAACAAGTTATTATAATTGATTGAAAATTTTGTAATTTAGGATATTACATTAGTTTATGTTTATTTGGTTATAAGTATATTAAATGTATGTGTGTGATAGAGTTTATTGCATTTGGAAGCCGTTAGAACGGATATTGCATTTGTGCGAACACGAGCTTTGTATTTGTGCGAACACGCGAACATTTGGAAGCCGTTAGAACCAATATTAATTAAATGAGTTATATATTAAAATTTAATATAAACAAATATTTAAATCCTTAGCTATTATTCGGCCCCGTCTGACAAGTGTTGTATATGATCGTTTTAGGGTTATCCGTTTTTCCACAAAACGGACAACTCTATTCATCTGATACATCATTTGTCGGATTTGTCCCAGTATTGGACAAGTTACAAACACTATAAAGTAATTATATTCCGTAAATCATATCATTTTAAACGGTTCCCAAAATTTCGACGGCATTTCCTTTACGTTCCTTGTGTACACGCATTTGTGTACGATACAAGGAACACGGGGGAAATGCTGCCGAAATTTTGTAAATCGTTTAAAATGATATGATTTACGGAATATAATTACTATTGTGTTTGTAATGGGAAGTAGGATGACCGACCATCAAAGAAAGACACATTAGTGGTAATGAAACAATAGTTGCTTATTTAAAATAAAGTTTGTGAAATTAGCAGTTTGCGTCCGTTGGAAGCCGTTTGAAAATTTCCTGTAAAATATAAAACAAATGATTTATAACATTTTTACTCTATCATAGGTTTTCTAGTAGGGAAACATGGTCAATTACTTTAATGATCGGAGCTGGATGTATCAAAGAAGGGAAATTAGTGGCGCAATAAGCGAACATTTTCTAAAAGGGGTACAAGTGTTTATCGAATTTGCTATAAGTAATATTGGAAACGATGAAGAAATTCGTTGTCCGTGTAGTAGATGCAAATTGTTGAACTATTTAGAACCGAATATGGCTAAGGTTCATTTGCGCCAATTCGGTTTCGTACCCAATTATTTGCTGTGGGATCGTCATGGAGAAATTGTAGCCTCTAATAATCAAGAACAGTCGGTGGAGGTCATCAACGAAGAAGGTAGTACGAATCTCATAGAACATATGGTCGAAGATGCAGCACGATCAATGTTCCCTACCGTTGTAATTGATAACGACGATGTTAACATCGAAGAGGAACCAAATGTTGGAGCTAAAAAATATATGATTTATTGGATCATGCTAAAAAACCCCTTTGGAATGGATGTTTAAGCGGCTCTCAATTATCGGTAACTGCAGAATACATTGCAATGAAATCAAAATATAACCTTACAGAAGCTGGATTTACGGCTGTTGTTCAAGCTGCTAAACGTCATATGCCATCCGATAATTTAATGTGCGAAAATTATTATGAAGTAAAAAAACTTATGTCATCTTTCGGTTTGCCATATAAAAAAATAGATACATGTTTAAAGGGTTGCATGTTGTATTGGAAAGAAGACTTCAATCTTAGAAATTGTAAAATATGTAATCAGGAAAGATACAAATCGAGGAAAAAGAAGGGAAAAGAAGTTCCGTACAAGCGTATGCATTATTTGCCCCTCACCCCTAGACTTCAACGATTATATGCATCATCTGTAACAGCGCATCATATGAGATGGCATAGTGTGAGAACACCTCAAGAAGGTACGTTGACACACCCATCCGATGGAGAAGCATGGAAACATTTTGACAAGAAATATCCCGATTTCGCAGCGGAGAGCCGAAATGTTAGACTAGGTTTATGTACAGATGGCTTCTCACCGTTTTCTCAGTTTGGTTCTAAATATTCATCTTGGCCTATAATAATCACACCTTACAATCTACCTCCGTGGATGTGTATGAAAACTCCATATATGTTTCTCACGATTGTTGTCCCTGGTCCTGATGATCCGACACAGGGCATTGATGTTTACTTACAACCGTTAATTGAAGAGTTGAAAATATTATGGTATGAAGGAGTTGAAACATACGACATATCAAAAAAGAAAAATTTTCGGATGTTCGCTTCTTTGTTATGGACTATTAGCGATTTTCCTGCATATGCAATGCTTTCGGGTTGGAGTACGGCCGGTCGTTTTGCTTGTCCTTATTGCATGGAAGAAACACGAGCATTTTCTTTGCCAAATGGAAAGAAAATTTCATGGTTTGATTGTCATCGATGTTTTCTTCATATTAATCACCCTTTTAGAAGAGACAAAAAAAACTTCATAGCTAATAGACATGAGACTCTACGACCACCAGCGGTATGGTCAAGCGAGGATATATATGAACTTGTAAAAGATTATCCAAAGATACACGAGACCGGACAACAAGAAGAAATTCAAGGTAAATCGACGTTTCATAATTGGTGCAAACAAAGTATATTCTGGGAATTACCTTATTGGAAAAATCTATTAATCCGTCATAACATTGACGTGATGCATAACGAAAAAAACGTATTTGATAATGTGTTTTATACAGTTTTGAATGTGAAGGGCAAGACTAAGGACGATCTGAAATCTAGACGTGATATAAAGCAAATATGCAATCGTCCCGAGCTTCATATGACTCCCGACAATAAAAAACCCAAAGCATGCTATGAACTAGACAGCAACCAAGTTAAAGTACTGTTACAATGGGTGGAAGGATTACGATTTCCCGATGGAATTTCCTCTAATCTTCGTAGATGTGTCGACTATAAAAATGGGAGACTGAGTGGAATGAAAAGCCATGATTGTCATGTAATGATGGAAAATTTATTACCCATCGCTTTCAAAGAATTGTTATCGGTAAAAGTTTGGACGGTAATAACAGAACTTAGTTTATTTTACAAGGAGCTTTGTTCAACTACGTTAAAAGTTGACCGTCTACTTAAACTTGAAGAAGAAATTCCTATACTGCTCTGCAAACTGGAGAAAATATTTCCTCCGGGTTTCTTTAATGTAATGGAGCATTTACCTGTTCATCTTCCATATGAAGCACGTCTTCGAGGTCCTGTGCAATATGGATGGATGTATCCTTTCGAAAGGTATGTTACTATATTGAGTATGCAAATGTTGATTTAAGTATAAATATAGTAGTTAATACTTAACCCAAATAATTTTTATTAGGTACTTAAATCATTTAAAGAAAAAAGTGAGACAAAAAGCTCGAGTTGAAGGCTCTATTTGCAAATCATATATCGAAGAAGAAGCTTCTTTCTTTTTCTCTCATTATTTTAAAGACCATGTGAACTTATCATTTGTAAGTGTTCCGCGTAATGACGATGAGGCCGTTGAACAAGATTCTTCTTTTGAAACAGTATTATCTATTTTTAAACAACATGGCCGACATGCTGGAAAATGTGAGGAAGTATGGCTAGATGATAAAGAATACCATGTAGCACACACATATATTCTTCTTAATTGTCCTGAAGTTGCACCATTTGTTAGGTAATTAGCACATTCCAAGTTTTGTTAAATTTAATACTACACGTGTGAATAAATAATAATGTAATATATCATGTTTGTGTTTGCAGTATTTATGAATCACAAAATCCAGGCGGCGATCTAAGCAAAGATTTCAGTACTTGGTTTTCGAAATACGTTTCTGATCCCACAAATAATGTGCTCGATAAAGGACTGAAACATTTGGCGTTTGGACCGAAAAGAAAAGTTAATACGTATCCAATATTTTTTGTTAACGGATATAAATTCAACACCAAAGAATACGGTGCTGAAAAATTAACAAACAATATTGGTGTATTTGTTAAAGGCAGTGATGACCCTAATAATCATATAAATGATTTTTATGGCGTGTTAACTCAGATATTGCAGTTGACATATTTTACAAGACCCGTGGAAGATGTTTATTTGTTTAGATGCAACTGGTTCAGCAATGTTCCAGGTTCTGGTATTAACGTGCATCCACAATATAATCTTATAGAAATTAAACATACCTCGCGTTATCAAAAGTACGACCCATTTATACTAGCCAAACAAGCCCTACAAGCTTACTATGCCCCTTATCCATCTCTAAAAAGGGATAAAGTAGATTGGTCTGCGGTTTTTAAAACCAAAGCAAGATTTACGTTCGATGGACAAAATATTCCAGACGAACAAGCCTATCAAGCAGATCTGGAGGAAAATGCTGAAATAGCAATTACATACGATCAAACTGATTTTGGACCTTTAAATGATGAGACACATGTATTAGTCGAAGCATTTGAGAGTGTAGAGGAAAACGACATAGAGCACGAAACTGAGTCTGAATCAGAAAACGATGAGGACGATTGAGTAATATCCGGTAATTTTTAAAAGTATTCACATTACATTGATCTCTGATTAATAATGCATTTATCCAATTTACACAATTTTAATGACAATAAGTGTATTACATTTTTTAATGGTTCATCATATCATGATTATTATGAATTGTATATGTATGTATATATGGCAGGTATATTTATTATGTCCGGTTCTGGTTCTGGTTCTGGGTCTCGGCGACGTGGCTCTTCACGTCATGTTGGAGAGGGTAGTGGTGAGCAACCAGCTCGGCCACTTGTTTACTTGCAGCCTAAGGCTGATGAGACGTAAGTATCATAATTAGCAAGCATAACATTTTAATTTTTTAATTGTACATGATATATCTATAATTGTCTAAAGTTCAATTTTATATTTAACGCAGTGGATTTGAGTTGGAGCCATCCAAAGTGGTTCTGAACATTTCGAAGCAGGCGTACATGGCTAGGATGACCGATTGCTGGCCCAAGTGGGGCAAGATCCCCGACGACGTGAGAGAGACGATTTGGCAAGATTTTCTGGTAAGTGTATACCGCTTTACAAGATGATTAATTAAATACAAATAAATAATTAGTAATATTTTCTCATTGTACAGGGCGCCATAGATTTGCAAGAGCCTGATGTCAATTTAGTTCAGCGACACTGGAACTCCAGGATCGCGAAGAACTATAGGGAGACTATGTCGGAGACTAAAAAAGTAGGAAAGAAGCCCAAGTGGATGAGCGCGACTGTATGGGAGAAGTGGGTTGAGTGGTGGAACTCTGAGGAGTTCAAGGTAACTCTACAATAAATCTCAGCAATTTTTTACCGTTTAATAAATAATTAATCATTGTAAATTTGCAGGAGGAGTCAGCTAGGAACTCGGCAAACAGGAGTAGGAATCCTGTATCACACCGTGGAGGCTCCAAATCTTTCCAACATCACCGCGAAGATTTGGTAAATTTATCTATTATGTATATTGATCAGTTCAGTAATAAGTTAATTATGTACGGTTAAATTATCCAAATTATCAATTGCAGGAACGTGCTCGTGGAGGCTCTGTTGGCTTAGTGGACGTGTTTTCTCACACCCACGCGTCTAGGCAAGTAGATGAGGCTGGCAATATCATATATCAGTGGGGTGATCAAGATAGGGCGACCGAGGCATATGTATGCATTTTTAAATTTCTAATACTTACACCGATAAGTTTATTAATTTCTAGCTATGTGAAATAATTACATGCTACTATTTTTCAACTGAAATTGTTTTTTTTGTCATTTTAGTCGAGGTTGCAGGAGGCACAGGCTAATGCGCTTCAGCAATCAGGTCGTGATGTGCTGACACAGGAGGAGCAGGATAACATTTTTACTGCTATTATGGATCCGGCGCAACGGAGTAGACGTTTTGGCTTCGGGAACCTAACGGTAAATAATTAATCCTTTTACGTATTTACAAAAAATCAGCGTTTTAGATATATAATGTTATAGTATTTTATATGCTGAGACAATCCTTTTGCTATTATTTCTATTTGCAGGCTCGACAGGCTCGACAAGTTCAAAAAGACCAAGACAAAGATGAAATCAAGGAGCTTAGAGCTATGGTTGAGCAGCTACGGGAAGAGAATCGTCTACGAGCCATCCAGGTGGAGCAGCTGGATCAAAAGCTTGCGCAGTATTTGCAGAATCATGGTACCCTTCCTTCGTCGTCTGGTGCTTCGGGAGGCGACGAGGATCCTTGAGGAGGTATGTTTTTGATTATATGTGCTTGAACAATGTATATATTGACTTGGAGATGTTTTGATGTTGTATATATTGGTACGGAGTGGGTGAGAAATATTTTGATGGCATGTACATGGTACATTGACATTTGTTGATGGTATGTACGTTGATGGTATATTTTGTGATGTTTGATCGGTTTGGTTTGTTTATATTGGTATTTTATTGATTTATGTGTGTTGTTTGTATTGATATTGATATATATGTGTGGAATTGATTGGAAATGGAATGGAATTTGAATGGATTGGAAATGGTATGGATGGAAGGTTAATAGGCCTGCTGTTATACAGCAAAATAGACCCAGTATTTCCAACGGCTTCCAACGGTTTCCAACGGCTTATTGGTCATTTTGTTGTAACAGTTTCTAACGGTTTCCAACGGTTCCTAGCCGTTAGCGGCCGTTGGAAATGGTTCGTTGGATCCGTTGGAAAGCATTGCAAGGCGTGGGATTTATTCCAACGGTTTCCAACGGCCGCCAACGGCTAGGAACCGTTGGAATAGCCGTTTTATCTTGTAGTGAGATGGATGTATCAAAGTTCCTTCTTCTGGTGTTCTCACACTATGCCATCGCATATGACATGCTATAGCAGAAGATGCATATAACCGTTGAAGTCTAGGAGTGATGGGTAAATAATGCATCCTCTTATATGGAACTTCTTTTCCTTTCTTTTTTCTTGGTTTGTATCTTTCCTCGTTGCATATTCTGCATTTAGTAAGATGAGCGTCTTCTTTCCAATACAGCATGCAACCTTTTACACATGTATCTATCTTCTGGTACGGCAATCCAAAAGCAGACATAAGTTTTTTTACTTTATAATGACTATCACACATCAAATTATTAGGTGGCATGTGTCGTTTTGCAGTTTGCACAACTGCTGTAAATGCAGCTTCTGTAAGATTAAATTTCGATTTCATAGTGATGTATTCGGCGGTTACAGATAATTCGGTTCCGCTTGTACATCCATCTCACAATGGCCTCTTAGCAGAATCCAATAAATCATATAAAAAATTAGCTTCCGCAGTCGGCTCTTCGTCAACATTTTCGTTCCCATCATCACCTTGGTCAAAGGTAGGAAACATTAATCGTGCAGCATCTTGCACCATGTTTTCTATAGGATTGGTCATAGTATTATCGTCCTCTAACACTACATGATTAGGTGTAGGTTGAACAAGTTCTCCATGACGATCCAATAAGTAATAATTCGGCACAAAACCAAATTTGTACAAATGTACTTCTACTACATCTGGTTTCCAATGCTTCAGATGTTTGCACTTACTACACGGACAACGAATGTCTACGTTATTTCGATTATTAGATTGAGCAAATCTAATAAATACGTGTACACCGTTATAGAAACGTTCTTTTATTGATCCTTTCATACCTTTTTGAGGTTCATACATCCAACTACGATTGAGAAAATAATCGAACATATTTCCTGATTTGTAAAATGTAGGTTAGAAGATTGAATAACACACTTCATATTAAAGTCTTGTAAAAATTCATATATAACCCTTTACTATTTTAACAAATTCAAATAAATACTACATTCAAATTTTCAATTCTTAAGTTTATTGTTTTTTTACTTTGACGGCCGGTTATCCTACTTCCCATTACAAACACAATAACGTAATCATATTTTATAAATCATTTCAGGTTAAACGATTCTAAAAAAATTCGGCAGCACTTCCCTATATCATACACAAATGCGTGTACACAGGGAAAAAAGGAAGTGCCATCGAAATTTTCTGAACCGTTTAAACTGAAATGATTTATAAAATATGATTACTTTATTGTATTTGTAACTTGTCCAAATACTAGGACAAATCCAATAAATGTTGTATCAGATGAATATAGATGTCCGTTCTGTGGAAAAACGAATATTCATATAACGATCATATACAACACTTGTCAGACGGGACCAAAAATTCTCTAAGAGGTTCACATAAATAAAGCACAAATTAAAAATATTAATATTGAAGTATTAGTGGTCTGTAGTGAAATAATGATCATAATTTTTTTAGTAATGTAGCCAAATAGAATTCGTTTAATTATGAATCAAAATCCATGGGAACTATCAATAACTCAGAAAATATGCCTTATCTCACAAATGGGAACTATGAGTTACTATTTTAACAACTACAAAAACTATTTTATAATTCATTTAACTATTTAAATATTTATTAATTAAATCTAAAATTTTAAAACGTATTTTAACTTTTGTTTAACTACATAAATTTTAATTAACGATTTTGTGAACTAAATAAGTAGTTAGCACTTACAACAGTATAACAAACATTCTCGTAAACTTATCAATAAACATATTATTCAATAATCATGGACTATTTTTTGGATTTTAAATTAGCCATAATTTTTAACAACATAGTAAACAATAAATTCACTAATTAATACCACCAAATCAACACTAATTATCATCACCTAATACGCAATAATCACCATTTTCAAACACATAATCAACTAATTTTCTAAATTAGGTTTACCATTATATACCCAATTCAAATAATAAACTATATATCATAAACTAATCACATATATTCATCAATTCCAAACCCCTAAATCATCCAATTCCAAATCCCTAAATCATCAACTAATTTAATTTAAACCTAAATTAAACAAAGATAATGGAAAATAGGAGATACCGGCAAGTTTGGAGAGGTTGAAATTAGCGACGGAAGGTTGCGACGGCTCCTGGTGGCGGAGGGCAGCGGCTCGTTGCGTGGGGCGGTGGATCTGAGTTGATTTGGGGAGAGTAAAAATGAATTTTTTTGCTCTCGGGTAGCAGGTTTGTATAACGCGATAAGCGACGGCTAGCAACGGCCGCTTTTTTTAGTCGTTGCTAGTCGTCGCTAGGCTATGTCGCTTTCTAAAGCCTTTCTAGTAGTGAATGGTGTTCAATAAATCGACTAAATTATCATATATTTTTTTTTGATATTTTTGAAGAATCCAACTTTACATAAAATTCTAACTTTAGGTTGTTGTCCGTATAGTTTTTTTATAGTTACTCATGGATTTTGGCATTTTTACTGAAAAATTCATAGAGTAATTGATAATCATCTGTATTTCATTTTCTGTTTTTATTATATCCACATACTTTGATACCATAGATTATGTGTTCATGTACTATCCTTAAGGCTTTCGCTTCCAAAATATGTGTTCATATAATATCCTTACAAGTGAATTATCCATTTAAAATTTTGGTCTTTTTCTTGTTCAGAAAGCTAAAATAGCTAATAAACTTACAAATGCTGTTACAGGAAGGCTCTGAGAGCATGGTTAGCATGTAAGGCAAACTTGAGTGTAGGATTAGATTAAATGATAAGTACTTAATTAAATCCCTATAATATTGTATATTTTTTGAAAAGAAAACAAGATGTAAATTAAAATAAGGTCATCATGTACTGGAGTCAATAGCTAGGAGGTGGATACACATGATCAAATACTGTCCAGACTGAGCACTACTGTTCCAGATGATGCAATAAGCTTTTCATAATCTAAGGTTTATATTTACATATGCAATAAGCTTTTTATAATCTAATGATCTAGTATCCATATGATCTGGAATGATTATAACTTAGTAAAAAAATATGTTATCTATTTAGAATAATCTTTGTACAAAAAATTTCATTTTGTTCAATTGTTTAATTTTTTATATAGTTTATCGAATATTTAATTTTCTTTGAAATTCGCTTCTTAATATGTTTTATTGTGTTATTTGAGCAATATAGAGCAAAACATTGACACATGGCTTTTCCCATAACTAAGAATAATACAAGGCAACAGATAACTACCTACTCAGCATAGGAGCATAAATGTAAGTTGAATGTCATAAAGTCATTCCATAGTTTAAAAAAAACAGTTTTTTTAAAGACTAACAAGAAATTAACTTCTTGTTGCACCAGAAACGGACTAGCATTGATTAAAAAAATGTTATACACCCTAATATCTGCAAAATGATGATAATTATATTGATAACTAGTAAATAAATGACAATAAAAAAAAGTTCACTTTCACTATAGACATTTTGGAGCCAGTCAGCTGGATATTAGTGTACAAACAATAGTATTAATCTGTATATAACAAACAATGTTTGATGGAAACCATTTAGCTTACAATGACTTATGGAATAAATACCCTAACCCTCTTTTCATTCCAGCCATCTGATCTCGGAAGATCGAAGGGCCAACATCTTCAGTTATTACTAGACGCGGATTACCAAATATATGGGCCGGGCTTATTTCTTTTTCCTTCTGTATAAATACCTGTATCTATTCTGTATTCGTTTGTACAATTGAATAATACAAATCAATACAATCTTATTCTATTACAAATTATATCAATTATCAATATGGTATCAGAGCGAAAAGCCTAAAGGCATTCATCTTCTCTTGCTGATCATCACTGAAGACGAAGCATCACTTCGTTCCCCTCAGAATTCATTCTCATCACCGGGGATTAACCTCTCCGATCAAGAATCAGCATCATACCCATACCTTAACCGTGCCACGCCAAGAAGGGATCAGAACATTGTCTTCATCTCCATTTCTGGCTGCACAGTTAAGTTTCCTTTTCAAGATTCATCGGTGCCATATCAAGAAAGCTCCAGTCGACTTTCTGATTGCATTGAAGATCCCTCTGTTTTTCCTTCCTATTCAAGAAGCAAAACAGTAATCAGTTTTTTATCAATATTCCTGCAATGGATCACAATGATGATGATGTAACATCATCAACATCAAGAAATGAGGAAAGGGAAACTGCACCATCCCTTGTCAGACTCAAGAGCAATGTCATAACCATTCCCCTTGATGAAGATAACTATATCCTATGGAAGTACCAAATTGACACAGCCTTGAAAGGGCATGGCCTTCAAGATTATATCAAGGGCACAATATCCATCCCACCTGTCATGAAAAAGGACAGAGAGGGAAACACTGTTAATAACCCAGATTATGCAAATTATCAAAAACAAGATAGTCTACTATCTTCATGGTTACTATCTTCTATAAGTGCTAGCCTGCTATCACAAGTAGTTGGATGCAATTCCTCTCATGAAATATGGTCATGCATTGAACAGATTTTTAATTCACAATCGGCAGCAAGGATAATGCACTACAAGAGACAACTACAAGGTGCAAGAAAGGAAGATATGAGCATGAGGGATTATCTTGCTAGAATCAAGAACTTATGTGATAAACTGAGTGCAGTGGGTCACAAGATTACTGACAGTGAACAGATCCTCACCATAACTAATGGTCTTGACGATGAATATGAGTCAGTGGTTACTTTTATAGCATCTCAAAAGACACTTCCTGATCTACAATATGTTCAGTCTGCCCTCATTGCTCATGAAGGAAGAATAGAGCAAAGAAAGGCTATACAATCTGATATGTCTGTCAACTATGCATCTGGTTTCAATCCAAGAAACAAGAATCAACAAAAACCCACTCAAGGCCAAAACCCAAGGACTGACAATCAACAACCAAGAAGCAATCAACCTCAAAGAGGAAGAGGCAGAGGCAGAAATAACTACAACAATAGAGTTAAATGCCAAATATGTGAAAAATTCGGTCATGTAGCCAACAAATGTTATTTCAGATTTAATTCTGAATTTAACATAGGACAGTCAAGTCAAAGGGGGCCTAACATCAATATGGCTCAAATAAATCAGCAGACAAAAACAGGTGGTGATGCTCTCAAAACACAAGGCAGTAATGGTGATGACTCAGTCAAACCAGAAGATCTAAATTCTGAAGATTGGTATCCGGATTCTGGAGCAACAAACCATGTCACTAACAACCTTCAGAATTTAAATCTTGGGAACAAAAGCTACTCAGGTATGAAATCTATAACTATGGGCAATGGTGAAGCTATAAATATATCACATATTGGAATTGGCAGTATTATAGGTAAGAGGGAACTATTTTTAAACAATTTATTAAGAGTACCCAAAATCAAGAAAAACTTGATAAGTGTTTCTCAATTTGCCAACGACAATAATGTGTATTTCGAGTTTCACCCTAATTTCTGCTTAGTTAGGGACTTACTGAACAAAAACATATTATTACAGGGTAGTTTGGACAAAGGCTTATACAAATTCACTTCCATCAAGTCAAATAAAGATCATGAAAGGGGAAACTGGTGTAATAATATCAATAGTAGCATGTTAAATAGAGAAAATGTTGTTGAATGTTGGCACAAGAGACTGGGACATCCCAGCAATGATATTGTAAAAAGAATTTTACAAGATAATAAAATAGAATTTAATAATGTACCTATTTCTGAGATTTGCACACACTGCCAGATTGGCAAAATACACAAATTACCATTTGCTAGGTCTGAAACTATTCACAGCCAGCCATTAAGTCTGATTGCAGCAGATCTATGGGGGCCTGCACCACACATCTCACCTCTTGGTTACAGGTATTATCTTTCTTTAGTTGATGCCTACTCCAGATATACATGGATATTCTTCCTCAAATCAAAATCTGAGACATCTAGCATAATAAAACACTTTATTACTCTTGTTGAAAGGCAGATTAATAATAGTGTAAAAATTTTCCAAACTGATGGAGGAAAAGAATTTTTACCTCTCAAAACTTTCTTCCAAGAAAAAGGCATTTTTCATAGAATCACATGTCCTCATACATCAGAACAAAATGGGTTAGTTGAAAGAAAGCATAGACACATAGTAGACACTGGTCTAACATTAATGTCACAAGCTTCTATACCCATGAAATATTGGAGTGATGCATTCTACACATCAGTTTATCTCATAAATAGAATGCCCACTAAAGTATTAAAGGACATGTGCCCCTATGAAAAACTTTATGATCAAAAACCCAATTATCATTTTTTGAAAACTTTTGGGTGTCTTTGTTTCCCATACCTTAGGCCTTACAACAGGCATAAGTTAAGTCTAAGATCAAGCCCTTGTACCTTTTTAGGTTATACCAACAATCAAAAAGGGTACAAGTGTTTAGACAACAAAGGGAGAGTTTACATTTCTAGACATGTTGTGTTTAATGAAAACATATTCCCTTTTGCAGAAAAAAATGTTACTGCAAAAAGAAAATCAGATGCATCAAATATTACTGTTCAACCCATTCCTGTCTTACCTGAAAATCTCACCATAAACAAAGATGACAAAGGCCAAGCCTCAACAGAGAAATATGTCTCAGACACAAGATCAGAGAGCAGTTCTGACCCATCACCACAGATACATGAAGATATACCACATACTGAAGATAATGGAAACAATGCATCCACTGAAATTGAAACCTCAGAGAACACAACAAATGATGGTAATCATGATCAACAACAACATGTCACAGCTATTGGTCATCACATGATGACAAGGTCAAAAAGTGGGATTTTTAAACCAAAAATATTTTCTGTTTCTATCAGTGACATAGAACCACAAAATTATGAACAAGCTATCAGACATGATAAATGGAAGAAAGCCATGGATGAAGAATATCAAGCACTTATGAAAAACCAAACATGGAGCTTAGTTGATCAGCCAAGAGACAAAAATATTGTGGGATGCAAATGGACCTACAAAATCAAGAAAAATGCTGATGTCAGCATAGCTAAACATAAAGCCAGACTTGTTGCAAAAGGTTACTCGCAACAATTTGGCTTTGACTTCAACGAAACCTTTTCTCCCGTTGTAAAACCCACTACCATTCGACTTATATTAACCTTGGCCTTATGCAAAAACTGGCAAATAAAACAGCTAGATGTATGCAATGCTTTCCTAAATGGAGAACTCCACGAAGAAGTTTTCATGCAGCAACCAGAAGGATACATAATTGATGACAACAAAGTATGCAGACTACACAAAGCAATTTATGGGTTAAAACAAGCATCAAGGTCATGGCATGAGAAACTGAAAGCAACACTTATAAAATTTGGATTCACTCCCACCAAATCTGACAGTTCACTATACATGAAGAAAAATGGGAGCATTATTTATCTACTCGTTTATGTTGATGACATCATCATTACCGGTAACAACAACAGTGAAATCACTAATACCATTCAGCTTCTCGACCAGACTTTTGCCATCAAAGACCTAGGAGACATAGACTACTTTCTGGGCATACAAGTGACAAGGAAAAACAAATCAGAAATATTCCTATCCCAAAAGAAATATATTGGTGAAATCCTCAAAAGAGCCAACATGAATGAAGCCAAGCCTTTACCTACTCCTATGATTACCAATTTACATTTATCTAAGCATAGAGGTGAAGCTATCGAGAACACCAAACAATATAGAAGTATTGTCGGTGCCCTACAGTATGCAACCATAACTAGACCGGACATCTGCTATAGTGTGAATAAGGTATGTCAATATATGCAGAATCCTCTTGACGAGCACTGGAAGGCTGTTAAGCGCATTCTCAGATACTTGAAAGGGACTCAAAGCCATGGATTATCACTAAAAGCTTGCAACGATATAAACATAAATGCTTACAGTGATGCAGATTGGGCAAGTGACATAGATGACCGCAGATCCACCTCTGGACACTGTGTGTTCCTCGGACCAAATCCAATTTCATGGTGTACTAAAAAGCAAGCCACCACCTCTCGCTCCAGTACAGAAGCCGAATACAGATCTCTCGCAGGCGTTACTGCAGAAATAACCTGGATCGAGACCCTAATGTCTGAATTAGGGATCAGCAACCAAAGAAGGCCAGTCGTATGGTGTGACAACCTAAGCACCATATCTCTCTCCGCCAATCCCATACAACACTCGCGTACAAAACACATCGAAATCGACTTGCATTTTGTACGCGAGAGGACAGAGGCAGGGAAATTGGACGTGAGGCATGTCCCCACGTATTATCAACGGGCTGACATCCTAACCAAAGCCCTCTCAGCAAGAAATTTCCTCAGATTAAAGGAAGAGCTAAAAGTTTCGGGAGACAAGGATGGGAGAGAGGAGAACGAGAAAACCCTAGATAGAATTGAAGGCGGCTATCTGGAGAGAAAGCACAACAGAGCTGCCGAGCTTATACCCTAACCCTCTTTTCATTCCAGCCATCTGATCTCGGAAGATCGAAGGGCCAACATCTTCAGTTATTACTAGACGCGGATTACCAAATATATGGGCCGGGCTTATTTCTTTTTCCTTCTGTATAAATACCTGTATCTATTCTGTATTCGTTTGTACAATTGAATAATACAAATCAATACAATCTTATTCTATTACAAATTATATCAATTATCAATACAATGTTTGATGGAAACCATTTAGCTTACAATGACTTATGGAATACAATGCCTTGCATTTGTTACCAATGATCATAGACTGGTGCCTAAACCTTTTTTCCCCTTTGTTTTCCATTCCTATATTAGTAGTTTTAGGTTATGTTTGAAACAAATGTACTGATTGTACTGATTTTTGCAACAATATCTCTGTTTGAATTTGATTTTTGCATTCCTATATTAGTAATATACAGAGTTTGAATATATAGATGTATGAGCTTTGAATATCTCTGTTTCATTTGATTTTTTTAAATAGGGCATGGAGCTTTCAATAAAGCTAGCATAAGCGTAAGAATTTGAAATGTATGGTTTAGATATATATGACTTCAAGAATATAAAGAGATATGCTTCATATTTATATATCTAAATGCATTTCTTGAGTTTTACAAATATTTTTTTAAGGTACAAATTTTCGAATAATCAAATACAAGACTTCAAAAATGAACATACAGTTGAGCTCTTGAATGATTATTAGCTCTTGAATATGGAGTCTCTTATATAAAGTAAAGCCTCAGGTGTGTGTAAACAAATTTTATGCAATGTAAAAAAACCTAAGCTTTTTAGTATGCTTAGTTTGAATATACAGATTTGCAATATACTATATAGTTTTGCATGTATTAGATTATGGGTATAGTGGTTTTGAATATGTTTAAGTTTTAAATATACAAGGTTTTGAACAAATATACTGGGTTTATACATGAGGGCGGACTTTAGATGTGAAGACTTCCATACATGTACAGTTTTGAATGCACGTTGATTTTGTAAATATAGGTTTTAAATACATTTGGAATGTCATGAATTTAGCATGTACATATATATAAGTGCAACTTTGTACTTCTCGGTTTGGGAATTTATGGTTTTAAAAAATACACTGTTTTATGTGTAATTTAGGATATATACAAGCTTTTGAAAATGCTAGTTTTAAAAAGACATATGGTTCTGAGAATATAAGCAATATTTATTACTTCATTCCTTAAAGGAGGTATGCCATCTGACAGTTGTTTTCACCAAAGAAACACTTTCAACTATCTGTTGCATTTTACATTCTCTTCCCTACCTGATAGGTTATTGTTAGACAACCTGTGGATAATGCTGGCCGAAGCGAGCTTCAAGATTCAAACGTTGAAAAAATATTGAATTTACTATTTAATCATTGTGAAAGTGAAGAAGAGGGTGTTCGCAACGTGGTAGCTGAATGCTTAGGGAAACTTTCGCTTATCGAACCTGGGAAACTCATTCCTGTACTAAAGGTAATTTGGTGTTTACTTTATCTACTCATTGCTAATGTTATTATTTTTTCAAATTTTAAATGAAAATTGCTTACATGTTATGGCTTTCAGTGTCGTACGACAAGCCCAGCTGCTTTCACGAGAGCAACAGTTGTGATTACTGTAAAATACTCCATTATTGAGCGACCTGAAAAAATAGATGAATTCCTGTACCGTGAGACCTCATCGTTCTTGATGTTAATTAAAGATAATGACAGGGTAATTTTAAAATATAAGATTTATACTTGATCATTGGATTTTCTCCCTCTATGTAGTTATCTGACTATTTGCTATGCAGCATGTTAGAACAGCTGCAGTTCTGGCTCTAAATACGGCTGCTCATAACAAACCAAATCTTATCAAGCAACTCCTTCCTGAGCTTTTACCTCTGCTCTATGATCAGACTGTTATCAAGGTATCTCTTGATCTGCAGTATAAGACATTCTAATTTTTTATGTCAAATAGTTAGTATCTTTTTTTCTAAATAAAATAAAATTATGCATTTTAGCAGGACGAATTTCCAATGCATAAAATACATGTATATAGAAGAAAAGAAATTTCTATCACATGATTGCTAGTCCATAATTTTATTTTCAATGACAGTGAAATGTAACGATATACTCCTTTATACTCAAATTTTCCTACCATGGCGACTAACTTCAGATTTAGGGCATGGAACTCTTTGTTGCGACTGTATGAGAAGTTGATTTTACAGGTAACCATTCAATTTAGTGGGAATAAATTCATCAAATACCCAAATTAAAATGCATAACTACATATTTACACTGTAACATTGTTTAACCGTTTACCTTTTTAACCGTGACATTTATTTCACTATTAGAAATGTATAAATTAAGAAATAATACCACCTTTTTAGCCTAGTTCAACAGCAGGGCTTCAGTTCAAATACCATCAGAACGGTCTTTATTCTAGTACAGAGCTTGGTCTTTGTCTTCTCGGTCCGTTCTCACACTACAAATGCCATCACATGTAGTTCATTTACTTGATTTCATTCAACTAAAAGAACGACAAAAACAATATTTATGTATTTTTTATATAGTAGTAATTCATTTGTCTATTTTACTTTCCTCGAAATAAAGTAGTAAATAAGTAATAATTACGGTAGTAACTGATCATATTTATGAACCAATTAAGTAGTTCTAAATGTTAGTGGACTTGGTATACATGCTTGATAAACATAGTTTTTTACGCTTTGCAATATTTTAATTGAAAATGCATGTAGGTTTCAGCATTGCTAATCTTTTTGTCATGAAACCTTTTAAGACTTTTTATTAAAACTAGGATATTTTGACACAACTCCATGTTATTGTAGATATTTATCTTAACTTACTACTCTTCATTTTATCAAACTTATGTGTCAAATTTTGTACCAAAATATATTAAACAAAACCAACAATAATGTTCTATTGGGTAAACTATGAGTGTGCTGAGCTTACAAATCAAAAAAGTTTGTGAATTCCTACGGTTTGATTCGGTTAATTATGCTTACATAAAACTACTGTATTGCAGTCTTGCATGGTCTTTCTTCTACGAGCTAAAGGTACATGTCAGCAAATATATGTGTTGTCGAATTCTTAATTAGACATGTCATGTTTTTGAATGTTTAGCATGGTTCTGTTTCATTGGAGAAATTTGTAGGTATGAGATTATTGAACCATAAAGGTATCTCTGTTTATCACATAAGGTTCTCTGTGATATAATGTAAGTTATTGTTTATCAAGTATACTACGATAGAAACATGCATAACAGTAATGCCAAATGTAAGAGATATAAGACAAGGATAGATCTTTTTGTTTCTCAAAATATCAACTTTTATGAAATCAAATTTATTCCCTGTAGTAAAGCAAACCTTTATATCGGTTGGTTTTATATAAAAAGATGTAGGTGTTATATTGTCTGATTTTATCTACCTTAACCTTTCAATAAGTCGGGTATAAATATCTAGTATCCATTTAGCATTAAAGTAATTTATAGACCAAAGCAAATCAGGCCCTAATGTAGATTAGAGAAGTCTTAAGGGAAAGAATTAAGAGTATCTCTTTTGTAGATAAATTGAAGGACACACTTCAAGAATCAGCAGTGTATATTTAAAAGACATTGGAGTGCTTACCTACATAAATCTTGGCCAAGGCACTTCCTCCTTTTAAATTTGTTATTTAGTAATTACTTTATATAAAACACACACATGCACAAACACACAAATTATATGTATGAGTTATATCATGTTCGATAAGAAGCATGGATGGATGTCAAGTTAAAGCCATTTATATTTGGACATAAAATTGAATTTTGTGTATGCGGAATATGACCATATCAAATTTCATACAAAGATGCATGTATGATACACAGCCTGTTTAGTGATATCCTAAAATTTCAACAATTTACCAAATTTGAGTTTTGTAGCATTATACTTTTCAATGTTTCTCAGTATTCCCCTATTGTTCTACCAATAACGAGAGCTCATATATTTCGTAAGTAACCATCAACCGTTTGGGTGTTTCATGCATTCACTCAGAGATCCACCTTCTATATGTATTCATAGGGTTGTGAGAAAGAGGTTGCAGAGAACTCGGACACAGAGAAAAAGAATGAAAGCATCATGAGGTTATCATGGGCTCTTGTTCATTCACGTCAACCCGAAGATGTAAGCAGAGGAATTGGCATGCTTGAAGGTATAAAGTATTTTGATACCAACTGGTTCTTTTTTTTGCATGTAAAATTATCTATTGCAATTGTATATGTTGATTTTTGGAAATCTTTTTGTAGCGGCTACAATGGATAATTCAAATAGTCCCTTGCAAATGAGGGAGAAACTTTACCTTTTGGGGACATTACAGAAGTGGAAATTATCCAAGGAGCAGACAGCTTTTGGAAAGATGTTTAGAGGTATTATCACAATATAACTTTCTATTTTATTTTTATTATGTAGCAAGAATTTTTGATTCAGATCCATACCTCCAGGAGTCTCGATTAGTTTGGGTATAACGTAACATATATCTCAGGTACATTTAAGCATGATTTTTCTAATATCGCTGCGCTTTTTGAATGTTATAATAGAAAGCACCAGATTTTAGGCAGGCCATCTCTCTAAAAAAAGTGGTTGAGGATAAAATTACAAAAGGTGTGTGTATTTGTACTAACTATGGTCATGTGTTCTTCTCATATTTAAATTATTGTTTCATAATCTTCTTTGATTATGTGCAGATGGTGCTATTGGCATTGGAATAGCAGCAACTGCTGTTGAGCTTTTGGTTGGCGGCATTATTGCTCTTGCTGCACGTAAGAGATGAATGAAAGCTTCATGGAAATCAGTACACTCCAATAACTATGTTATACTTGTAAACTTTTCTTCTTCTTTCTTTTTCCCGCTTTGCCTTGATGTTTTTCCTATCCCGTTTCTCTTGTTATTAGTAGGATAATAATAGTACAGACTTATGCCGTACTATTACATTTGGCATTACTGTTATGCTATAAATTTGAATTTTTATAGTTGAATGAAATAATATGTGATTATATTATAAGATCCGGAATGGGATATGGTTGAATGAAATACTATTAGATGCTGAATAAGATATGATTCTGCTATACCAAATTTGTAACACTTATAAGTGTTGGTAATTTTGCTATTTACTTATGCAAGGAATTCGTAACGGTTATAACCGTTGGAAATTAAAATATTCCCAACGGTTATAACCATTGGGAATGTGAAGTAATTCCCAATAGGAATTACCAAAATTCCCAACGGTTATAACCGTTAGGAATTACGGTTTTTTCCAACGGTTATAACCGTTGGTAATTTTGGTCATTCCCAATGGTTATAACCATTGGAAATTTCCAAAATTCCCAACGGTTATAACCATTAAAAAATATGTAAAAAAATTATAACGTACATGCTACCAACGGTTATAACCGTTGGGAATTTGATTACCAACGGTTATAACCGTTACAAAATGACAGTTCTGGTGTTGTGTTCGATTGGTGCTACTTCAAGTTTATCACGTATATCATCATTCCTAATTCGATCTCATCTTGTATGACCACAGCTCCATCGCAGCATACGCATCTCTGTCACTCTTATCTTTTGGACGTGTTGTCTTTTAGTAGCCAACATTATGTACCATATAACATCGCAGGCCTAATTGCCGTTCTGTAGAAATTTCTTTTAAGCTTTTATGCAACTTTCCTATCACAAAGAATGTCAGACGCTAGTCGCCATTTTATCCATCCCGCTCGAATTCTAAAACTAACATCTTCATCAATTTCACCATCATACTACAACATTGACCCTAAATATCAAAAGCATTCCTACTTGGGCACTACTTGTCCGACCAGAATGACATCTCTATCATCTGACCTGACACCGCTGAACTCGAACTTCATATACTCTATTCTAGTTCTGATAAGACTAAAACCCTTTGATTCTATAGTCTTCCTCCACAACGTCATCTTTCTATCAACCCTTTTCATATTTTCGTCAATCAACACAACATCATCAACAAATAGCATAAACAAAAGAATCTCACCTTGTATACCCTTCGTAACCTTATCAATCACTATGGTAAAAATGTAAGGGCTTAAATCTGACCTTTGATGTAATCCTATGTTAATAGAAAAGTCACTGGTTTCATCATCGCATGCTCTGACACTAGTCATAGCATCATCATACATATCCTTAATAAGGGTAATGTACTTTGTTGGGACTCTCTTCTTTTCCAGAGCCCACCACATAACCTTTCTCGGTACTTTGCCATTAGCTTTCTCCAAATTGATAAATACCATGTGCAGATCCTTCTTTTGCTCTCTAAATCTCTTCGTAAGTTGTCTTATCAAGAAAATCGTCTCTGTGGTTGACCTCTCAGACATGAAACCAAATTGGTTTTTTGAAACGCTTTTTATCCTTCTTGATCGATGTTCAATGACTCTCTCCCAAAGCTTCATTGTATGACTCATAAGCTTAATTCCTCTGTAGTTTGTGTAACTTTGAATATCTCATTTATTCTTGAAGATTAGAACTAATATGCTTCTTCTCCACTCATCATGCATCTTGTTTGATTTGAAAATATTATTGAACAACTTAGTTAGTCAGGCCATCCTTGCATCTCCAAGGCATCTCCACACCTCAACGGGGATGTCATCTGGCCCCAACGCCTTGCATGCTTTCATCTATTTTAGCGCCTCCTTTACCTCGGACTCTTGAATCCTCCGAACAAAATGTCTGCTGGTGTCATCAAAAGTGTTGTCCAGCTCAATCATAGTGTTATCACCTTCTTCATTGAATAAATTGTCGAAGTATTCTCTTCATCTATTTTTTATCTCCTCGTCCTTCACCAAAAGTCTATTATTCTCATCATTGATGCATTTAACTTGGTTGAAGTCTGTCGTCTTCCTCTCGCGGAGGTTAGCTATCCTATAAACGTTTTTTCACCGTCCTTCATACTTAGCTTTTGATATAGATCTTCATATGCCCGACCCCTTGCTTCACTCGGCACTCTTTTTGCATTCTTTTTTGCCACTTTGTACTTTTGCATGTTGTCCTCGCTCTTGTGATGATACAAGCATCTGTAGCATTCCTTCTTCCCTTTGATAGCCTTTTGCACATCACTGTTCCACCACCACAAATCTTTAGGTTCGCGTTTATTTCCTTTTGTTATCCTAAACACCTCATTAGCCACTTTCCGAATACGCGTTGCCATCTCATCCCACATGTCATTTGCTTTTCCTTCCATATTTCGTGTCCCTTCTCTCATCACTCTATCCTTAAACACTCATGAGGCGTCTCCTTTGATCTTCCACCATTTCGTCCTACTAATTTTGGCTCCTTTATCCCGTCAAACACGTATCCGAAGACGAAACTCGGATATCAAAAACTGATGTTGTGAAACAATACATTTTCCAAGTATGACTTTGCAATCTGCACAAGCTCGTTGGTATCTTTTCTAGTAAAGACAAAGTCAATCTGACTAGAGTGTTGGTCACTACTAAAAATAACTAGATGCGATTGTCTCTTTCTAAAGAAGGTATTAGTTATCATAAGATCATAAGCAATAGCGAAATTCAATATTTCTTCTTCTTCTTGGTTCCTATCACCATATCCAAAACCACCATACACTCTCTCAAACCTCCCACTAGTTGTGCCAACATGGCTGTTGAAATCTCCTTCTATGAAAAGTTTCTCGCTACTAAGCACATCTCTCACCATGACATCTAGATCTTTCCAAAAATTCCTCTTGGCGGTTTCTTTTAGGTCTACTTGTGGAGCATAGGCACTAATGACATCCAGAATTATATCACCAACTACCAGCTTGACTAGGTTGATCCTGTCTCCTTGTCTCCTAACGTCGACCACTCCATTTTTAAGGTTCTTGTCAATTAATATGTCTACCTCATTCTTGTTACGTTCTTTTCCCGTGTATTATAACTTGAAGTCTGTGTTCTCCACATCCTTCGCCATTTAACCCATCCATTTGGTCTCCTGAACGCGTAAGATATTTACACGTCTCCTAGTCATAGAATCAACTATCTCTCTTAACTTTCATGTTAAGTATTCTACATTCCAACTACCTAACCGAATCCTAGTTTCATCGACTAGCTTCCTTGTCCCTCGCACCCATCGAGTAAAGTGCGAAGACCCTTGCTCATTTATCACTACATTAGAGTGTCGATGTAGCGTGCCATTAAGGGAGTGACGACTCAGCCCTTGCTTATTTATCATCCTAACCGAGCCTCGATATGGCGCGTCGCTAAGGGAGTGGCGACCCAACCCTTGCTTATTTATCACCATACCCGAGCATCGATATGGTGCGTCGCTAAGAGGGTTACGCTTCAACGAAATATAATACGGTTCCATTTTCATAAGTAATGCTATGGTTTTTATATTGGCTCACTAAGCCTATCACAAGCCTCCTCCTTTATCATGCCTTGGGATATGCTGCATAGAAAACTACATAAGCGGAGTTAGGAGAATTTTTTTAAATAATTTTAGAAATGATTGAATGTTGATATTTAAATATAAAATGATAATTGAGAGAATTAGTAGAAGTTTGTAATAATTATAATCATGATAAATTGTAGAAAAATAAAATATTTGAAGAGAACTAAGAAGAAATAGGAGAAAATCATTAGAATTAATAAGAGAGTTTGAAATTTTCAATTTATTGTTACTTTATAGATAGATTGCCTCACATTAGCCTAAAAGTTGACGTATTCAGAATACGTAAATTTGTAACAAATTAAATAACATTATCCTTGGAATATCATTATTATCCAGCATATATACATAAGAAATATTATTATTATCACAAGGGACAAATTGAATATAGAATGGTACATGCATTTTCCATAATGCATGATGTCCATAAGAATCTATAAAGATCAAAATGGTCATAATCCATTATATTTTCTTTTTCTGAACAATAAAATATTAGCAGTTATATCTCTATGTTAAAAAAAACAAGATTAGAAGAATTAGAGAAAGGAGATATTTCATTCATCTTAATATGTGTAGAATACAATACAAATGAGCTCTATTTATAAACTCGAGATAAAAATAATGATTACAATAATCCTCGTATAACATTTAATATACTGAGTCCTATGACTTATATATATTACAACACTTCCCCTTGAATATGTGTATGTAAAAAAGATAAAAATAATTGCTTTATTAAAAATCTATGTTATGAAAAAACCCAATTGAAAAAATCATCAGTTTTGGATGTTTTCACCTTCATTTTTGACATTTTAACAATAAATAGAAGGTGTTCGCATGTGAATTTGTAATTCAACGCGAAATTATCGCAGAGATCAAATACGAGCTCTTTAAGGCAAGCTAGTTGTGCTTTTAGATCAGGAAAAAAAAATTTGGTAGCATGGATGAGTTTTGAGGAAATCCCTACTTGTTGCAAGGATGGAATAAGGTAAAGTGTGGCACCATGAAGGGAGTTATGGATTAATCATTGTGATTGCAAGAGGGTAGATGTGAGCTTGTATGATATGATATGAACGATTGATTTCGCTCTAACGAATGTAGGCTTAGGTATGACTTAAGTTTGAGTAACTTAATTACTTCGATTTAAAATTAACATTCCAGTAGAATATCATACACTAAACATTTGTTGACCTGACTGTTTTTTCTCGACTATCCTTATCTGTAGGTTGAGAGCATAAGTTGCAATGTAACTACTTTAGGACACAAACATGCTATGCCTTTATTTGCAGGATATATTAAAACATGGGACCATAACAATTTATCAATGGAAGTGTTATTTACATTGAAATTTGAATAATTGATTTACAGCAATTACATGTTAAAACAGACTGTTTAACTAAGCTGCAGATATTGTACATTCATTGTGGTTTTTAATTTTTATAGGCTTTGTTCTTAATGGTTTTCCTAGCGACACAATACTTTCAATAAGATGTACAAGCAATGAACAAAAGATTGAATGGAATCTGCCTTTCAGAAAAAGATTGAGTGTGTGTATATGCATACATATGTATATATACATATATGCATACATATGTGTGTGTATATGTATATCGTGTGTGTGTGTATATGCATACATATATATATATATATATATATATTGTATATATATGCATACATATGTATATTGTGTGTGCGCACGCAAGGCCGACCCTAGGGGTTTTGTTGCCCAAGACGAACAATGGTTTCTTTTCATTTTTGTTGCCCTAATATTTTTATCATACACCGACCCACCCCCTATGCTTTATACTTGTGGTTGTACCACATAACTTGACATTAACTTAAGTTATGTGAAGTACATAAAAGTACAAGTTTTAACACATCAAGAATACTTTGATTTTCTTATGCTTAGAGTTGAAGAGTAGCATCAATAACATGCATAAAACTCTGTGTATCATCATGTATATCTCTCTTTGAAATTATGCACTAATTTCTCTTCTTCCTCTGTTTCATAATTGGCGGTGTTAGTCACTTTTCTCCATTTACTAGCTCTATTAAGTTTGCACCACTCGAATACATATTGCTTACATTTAAGCAACCATAGTACATATAACTTTGCACTAGGTTCATATAACTTATTACTTACACTACAAAAAATTATGCATTTAGACTGCTCTTTACATAACCAAACAAGAGCACTTGATAGTGAAATTAGGCCATAGCATATATTTGTTAGTAATGTCCATCACCAGTTACAAAGTTTGTCAACGAGAAAGCTTTATATACTTTCTCCTGCTTTGAAACAAAATAAGTTTACTTGCATTTTCATCACTAAAGAATAACGCAGATAAAGTAGTAGAGCATCACCACTTATTAAACATAAATTCGGAAGTCAAACATTAGTCAACTATTGTCAGCAATCAAACAAAAACTAACAATTTGATAACTCACAAATTGATTTGTCTTAAGTAATCAACTGCTGGAAGCGCTGCGGGAGGTGATAGTTGCTGCAATGGACTGTGTCGGCACTACAGTAGACAACTGGTGGCGAAACTACTAAAAAGGGTAACAATGAAAACTGGAGTAACCGGTGGAAATTGGAGAGTGGAGAAATGAATCATGAAGATTCCTAAATAAGTGACGATCAAATTTTGTTGCCCCTCCGGTGTATGCTACCCTAGACAAATGTCTCCACTGTCTTGGACTTGGACCGGGCCTCTGTGTGTGTGTATATGTATCTATTCATGTGTGTGTGTTTATACATATGTATACATATGTGTAGATACATATATATATGTATACATGTGTGTGTTTATGAGATAGGATCCACGGTCCTATTCATCATATATTTATATTTAACTATTCAGAATTTCTTTCTACTGTCACGTGGGTTGAATATCTAAATATAAACATGTGAAATGTGAAGGATAATGAAGACTGGATGATGATGCAAAATAAGTAGACTGTGGATCCTAGCTCTATACGTGAGCGCCTGCACGGTGGGACACGAGGCACTGCAATCTATCCCTCTTCACCCCATGTTTACATAAGTTCAAAAATGTACAACTCATTATTCAAAGAAAACTCGGTGATTATACTAACAGCCGGTCATCTAATATTAGCAGTGAGACTGAACAAAAGCTTTTTCTTTCCTTGTTCTTTAAATTTACAAACCGTCATCCAAATTTTACAGCACTTCTTATATAATGAATAAAATATACTAAAGGGTAAGATGTAATAAAGAAATCTTTGGAAAAGAAAATAAGGCAGGATCAAGGGTAGAAACTTTAGTGGATATAGAGGGAGAAAACACCCTTTTTTTACAAAATGTAACAGTCGACAGATCATACCAACATAAAAATTTCAGCACGTTTATACTGTAGCTTTTCAATAAGAAATCATACATCAATCATGTTTTTGATACAAATGAATTACATCTCATTTGCTAAGAATATTATTTCTGGTTGTTAACAACCAAGCAAGCCAACTACAACAAACTCTCAAATTATACATATTTCTCTTTATAGTAATATATATATTTCAAGCAAAATCATTCACTAATCAATGAAGTCAATTTAATGAGTGGCGCTGACCAAAGCCATGTGCTTGATCAAGTCCAATACACGGTTACTGCACAAGAAAAAGAAAACGGTGTAAGATTGCAACAAACGATTGAACAAAGTGAAGGAGAGAATACTCAAGTGAAGTAATTGGCACCTGTATCCCCATTCATTGTCATACCAAGAGACGAGCTTCATAAAAGATGAGCTCAATCCAATTCCAGCCTTCGCATCAAAGATGCTTGACCTGAATGAAAATTAAATTATGCAATGAAACAAGGAATCAACTAAGCTGCATAGGTATTGGAGAACCTTTAACATGATTATAAGTGAATTCTACTTGAATTGTGTTATCACATTATATTGCCGAGTTTCCTTTTATCCTTAGCTTCACATTTTTATTAGGGCTATAATGATTGCTTAAACCTCCATATTTGTCTTTATATAAAATTAAAAGGACGAAAAAAAAAGGACCTACTAAATTGTCTTATCCTAATGCTTCTGCATGGAAGAGTTGAGTAATAAAAAATAGAAAGAATATAACAAGATTATAACTAACCTTGAGTCACCAACAAAATCATTTGAGACTACATCTTCATCAGTGTAGCCAAGTATTCCCATCAATGAGCCCTCTGAGGCATACCTGATAATGTGAGGTATCAGACACCATTGATGTGTAATAAATAATACAGAAAATCAACTAACATTATACTATACTGAGCCAAAACTTTTCTCAGGAACACAAGACTGGGTACCAAGTAGAACATGATAATTATTAAATTACAATGGATCCCAATAGCCCATAGCCAAGCCCAAAATGTATTGAATTACAATGCTACCATCATAAAAGTAAGCAAACTTGTAAATATGAAACCAAAACAGCAAAACCCTACTATTTTTGAATGGCATTCACAGCATATGGAAAAAATAGATGCTATGTGTTATCATCCGAGAAAAGATAAAACTAATTATTGCAATGCATGTAGTGAAGCCATGTGTCAAAAATCAATTTTCTACATCATCCTACACAAAATTTGATTGATAAGCTAACATGTATACCATCCAGATAGATGAAACTGAATGGTTGGAACATATAATGGTGATATTATCAAACTATTCACTTGTGGGTATAAATGTGTAGAAAATATATGCAAAATGGAGTAAAAGAACTGGTCAAATGGAAGAAAGGGTTATTATTTGATGTGATGATGACAAAACAAAGACATACTTGATAGCTGCCTTAACATCATCATAAGAAGCACTTTTTTCAAGTCGACAGGTTAAATCAACAACTGAAACATTTGGAGTTGGAACACGGAATGCCATCCCTGTTAGTTTCCCGTTTAATTCTGGTAGAACTTTGCCAACGGCCTGCAGAAAATATACACCGAAAATTATTCATATCTGCATTAAATACTCGACGATGACAACTTAAGAGAACTAAATTAAAGCCTTTTTCTCACCTTAGCAGCACCTGTTGAGCTAGGGATGATATTCTGACCAGCACCTCGTCCACCTCTCCAGTCTTTCATTGATGGACCATCAACCGTCTTTTGTGTTGCTGATCAAAAGTAAACATAAAATGTATATAAAAATCGAAGTATTGAAGGAAAAAAATTAATCTTTATTTATATATGGAAAAAAGAGAACCCGTTGTCGCATGAACCGTTGTCATAAGACCTTCAGCAATTCCAAATTCCTCATGGACAACCTGAGAGCGACAAATTTTATAAGAACTTCAGTTAGTAAACAGTAATAAAAATCACATAAAACAAGATTGTAACAGTCATTAGAGACATTCTAAACTGTTACAATTATGTACAATAGTTGGCTATATACAAAACTCAGGAAAATTAAGGAAAAATTAGTTTATCAAGCAATTAGCAAAAATAGAAAATCTACCTACAAATATGACTAAGAGTCTATGTACATGGTATAGTAAAATATAAAAAGAGACGAAAGAACCTTAGCCAGAGGAGCAAGGCAATTGGTTGTACAACTTGCATTTGAAACAACATTCATGTTGGGTTGGTATGTCTTCTCATTCACTCCTACAACAAACATTGGTGCATCAGCTGATGGGGCTGATATCACTACCTTCTTGGCACCACCCTACATAAATTATGATTTTAGTCAGCCGGTGCAGTTACTGTACTAAAACAAACAAAAAAGGGTACTATAAAAATGTTGAAGCAATTATAGTTTGCTACTGATAGGTACCTTTAAATGAGCTGCTGCCTTATCAAGGGTTGTAAAGACACCTGAAGATTCAACAATATATTCTGCACCAAAATTACCCCATGGAATTTCTGTTGGGTCCCTGAGAAAATAAGTTATTTTCCATTACACCAAAAAAGATGTATGATAAAACACCAAAATTTGAATTCTTTAAGCATATACAATAAACCATACTGTACACTGTGAGATCAGAATCCAAGGTTTTTTTTTAGCATTTGAACCTAGGGATGAAAATTGTTGAAGTACAGATCTAACAGACCTATTTTTATACAACAAAATTTGAAATTCCATACAACCTTGAAAGTCAGAAAGTTTAAGATCGATCACGATGGTATTATTACATTTTGGTTTTTGTTTCAGAACAGCTAATATATGAAATGCTATTTTGGTTTGAGGACAACTGATATCTCAGGCTACTAACTTAGTTGTAGGTTTTGGTTGTAGAATCTTGAAGGATCATGGCTAAAACAAGTTATCAAATAATATTACATTTACTTACTGTTCAGATTTTCAAATTTGAAGTTTGTAGTAAACATCGATAGCATTTGGATAAACCATAGATAGGAACCATAAAATTTATATGATTACAGTTGCAGATCTTGGCTTGGATATCATATAGATACTAGGCATATGCTTTCATTCCCATTGGAAACCAAAAATACATATGTGATCTAGTTACAAGAATATTACACAGGTCTGGTTTCGTTTTTCTGGCTTTATCAGGTATTTTTATTTTACTCGAACTAAACTGCTTCACTGAAAGCTCACCATGTTTAAATCTCGAATAAGAAATATAGATATAGGGATGTACCTTTTGTTTGTAATGACAACTGTCTTTCCATTGATTTCTAATGTGGATTCATCCACAACCTTAATTGTTCCATTGAAAACACCATGCGTTGAATCGTACTTGAGCATATATGCCTGATCAGGTGGATAATGTTAGAATCAACTCTCAGGAAATTTTCGTAAAGTAAGTGGACCAGCTTCATGAAATATAACATTTTATCTTTACATAAAAGAATGCCAATGATCCCAGTAATTCTAAAAGATGCATTAATTTTCACGAGGCTAAAAAGTTACATATATAGTATGTATATGTGCTTGTGTGCATTTAAAGGCCTAAAAAAGGTAATTTCGTTTGTAAAACTCCATCGGGTCTGAGCCTACCTCTAACACACATAATAAATAAAAGGGTATATACCGCTACCCCGATGTTGAGCTCCCAACCTCTTAATTCTAACTTTATGCTTTACCAGCAGACTACCCTTCAGGAACTACACGCGACGTGCACATGCATATATGGGAGGGGTTTCATATCCCCTTTTTATATAGCGGTTAATAGTCCCCCCCCCCCCCTCTATTTTCTTGTAATTTTTTTTTGAAATGAAAAGAAATTTTGCACATATTAATCTATCTGATATCGAGATTTCCTTCAAAATTACATTTTCCATCGACAATTAAGATGTTCGACAATTCACATTGGCTTCTAAATTTGAGAGAGATAAAAGTTTCAAAATAGTTCACATTTTCATGAAAATGATCTTGATAGCTAATAGGTAATTATCTTTTATTTCATTTCAAAAGAAAAAAGGACACAAAAACACAGGAGTTTGAAGGGGTATAAGGTGGTGACTGCAGAATACCACCCTATGTGTTACAAACATATTCAGAGTTCAGAACTCAAAAGATCTACTTATTCAAAGTTCCATTCATTACAAACAAAAAATATAAATAAATAAACACTGACAAACTGAAAACAGCATCACAGAATGTACTATTGCACCTCTTTTGCAGCAATCTCATTACTATTAACACCGTTGAGAGCCAAATTTGCATGAGGAACGCTAATTAAAATTGTTATGTAATTTTAATAATTGAATACCTAGTCTGCAGACTTTCAAGATTGTGTTAATGCATGCACGACAAGATGTTACAAACAACTTCTCCATTGAAGCAATAAAGAAGCATTGATATCATGACAAAACATTTTAGAGACCGGAGAAAAACAGTGCAAGTATAAACCGAAAAACCAAAAGAAGTATCACATAAATGTACAGTTGTACCTCTTTTGCAACAATTTCTCATTAATATTAATGCCATTGAGCAGCCAAGCTGCGTAAGGAATGCTAATTACAAACATCTTCCCCATCAAAGCAAAAAAGAAAGCACTCATGATAGAATGTTTTAGAGATTAGAGAAAAATAGTGCTAGTATAAACCACACTGTGAATATGCATACGTATTGAGCAACTTGGATCCTTTAATTTGATGGCTTTTGGTTTATACATGATAGTTGATACTATGAGAAGGATGCAGCGCATTACCATGTACTTGGCATCGATAAAGGGATCATTAACTGCTACCACTTCTACATCATCTCTAGCAGTTGCAATACGCAATACAAGTCTACCAATGCGACCAAAACCTACAATTTTAAAATTTCGTAACTATACATAGGCAGTGGACAAGTTAAAAAATACATTGTTATTGGTGAAAATAGAATTTCAGACGAAATGACAATTGAATTTGTAGGGGGGGGGGGGTGTTAAGAAACTTTACCGTTAATGCCGACTTTTGTTTTTCCACCACTTGAAGATCCTAGAAAAATATATTGATATGTCAGGAGAAATACCAAGATATCATCGTGCTATTCTTTAACATATCAAGAAAGGCATGAGCTTAAAATAAACAATGTAAATTTTACTATATGTGCAAGAAAAACTACTTGGAACAGCAGGAGGAGCTTCGGTGGCTGTTGCACTGATTGGTTGCATGTTTCTGCCATTTGAAATCCTATAGAAGGGGGCAATTTCATTGCATAAATTACATTAGCAGTTATAATCTAAACTTAGCACTACTCACTGCGAGTGATCAACAGCAACATCAAAACAAAACTAGTTACTAACCGCAAGGAAGTGACATCCAAACTTGGGTTGCTTTTAGAACCTTGGCATGATACCTGCAAATGATAAAATTATGCATCAAGAGAAAAGAAAAGAAACTGAAACAAATATAAGAAGTAGTGACTTGCTAGTTAATACAATAACACTAAAAATGATAAAATGGGTCATATGAATGGAAAACAAAAGGTGCATGCCATAATAAGATATATGAACGTAAAACACCAAGCCATTGGTCGACAAACATGGGTAAAAAACAAAGATTGTAAAAAAAATTAAACGGCCATTATAATTGTAACAGCATGTGAGACTGAGAAGGTAAATTAGTTGGTATAAAAGCATATGCAATGGTAATTGCTAACATCAAGAATTTTACCGTTTTAGTGTTGAAAATAGAATATTCTTCAACCATTTCAACACTTCAATTTAGCTTCAATACTTCACCCAACAACCATGGTACAAAGCTACGAACACCAATAACACTATAAGTTGCAAAATTTATATTCTATAAATTGTTGATTTTTTCCATCCGAATGGCAGTACATCAATATCATCATATGTTGCGAAAATCCTATTCACTATAAGAAAACCTTATTCACTATAAACAAATTATTTTCATAATGTATTCTGCCATAAGTTCATCTGAATATCATCTTCATCATCCTTACACACACACACACACATATATTTCAATGAGATATTTCTAACAGAATTACTTGTGCATTAATAGTTAATTAGATTTAAGAAGTTAGAATTATGGAGAATAATAAGTATTTGTTAAGAATGATAATATATAACTGGAATTGACTTAGATAGTTCAAAACGTAATGCAAAATACAATGACGCAAAATATAGACTCATTATATCAAAGCCTATAAAAGAAAATTAGTGTCGATAAAATAGTGGTATTGTGCTAGTTTGGATTAACCTTTTAAAAAAAAGTAGTGTGTCACAGAAAATGGTCAGAGAATCTTTCAGCGTAACCATTTGATAAAAGAATTTTCGAGTTCAATCAAAAAGCAAGTCCACGTATTAATCTAAAACAAAATCTGTTTATGGAAAGATATTATATCATGTCAGAAATCATTATATATTCGCTAGTTAGTCGTTGGTATGAATGGAAAATTTGAAAATATTAACTACTGAGATTTTAATGAGAAACTAAATTTTTTTATTTTTGTTACAGACAAATCAAATAATGATCATTTTTCATGCTTGTATACCAAAAGGATGTTCAAATGGTTTAAGTAGCATTATCTTGTTTGCTAATAGTAGAGAATAAAATATTATTATTATACAAAAAAAATCAATATAACTAAGTATATCCAATTATTTAAAACATAATCAAAATAGCATTATGGCAGCCCTGAAAATTTTGAAACCTTGGTTGGCAAAAAAATCGCATTAAAAGATATTTACAGCAATGAGAACTTAATGATTTCAACTAATTTCAAACCCAAAAAAACTAAAATATTCAAAATAGTGTAATCAACCGAAATTATAACTATAATCAAGAGTAGACTATGTCAAACCCATTGCATTTTGGTTTTTGTGCAAATTCCATTCAAAATACATACAAAGATAGTAAAAGACTTAAGTAGAACACTTGGGTCTATTATTTCCTACCAGTATCACTTTAGAACTGGATACTTCATACTACAATGTTGCACTGATCTGCGTTAAAGGAACTCATGACATGATTCTTTCCAGTTTTCTAAAAACCTTGATGGTGTGTGTTCCTTGGGATTTAAATTTGATAATTCCATTTGGAAACTTCACATCCATTTCTTATTTTCATTTACTAGGTTGGTGTGTAGGTTTTACAAGGTTTAGCGTTCGTCTTTAATATTAACAAAAGAAACTAATTTCATATGATTCAACAATGTCTTTCTCAAACAATAAAACTATCCTTTAGCTTCTGATGCTCCATCTACTCCTGTATCAGTTATAACTAACAACCAGAACTTTAAGATTCCAATAAGCAATTTGTAACTCGTTCGCTGCTATAATTTTTATTATTATGTACTATTTACAAGATTTTGAATTTTGATCACGTCTCGTCTTGAGATTTTTACATGAGTTATTTCGTAACAAGATACCATAACAAGTAAGATACCATAACAAGTAAGACATCAAACTACCATGTATTCATTGATAGGCCTACATGTGAAAATTGTGACATATGTACGAACACCATGTCTCGGTTTACTACTCCTAATAAGCAAGGATTGGATAAGCATTTTGGAATTGTCAATGATGAGTATAAGGTTTTTAAGCACCAAAATGCATCATAAGTCACTCCAGCCAAATAAATATGAGCTTATATATAAATTGCGTAAAAGTCAAGTTTTCGAATATGAATGAAAATTTGAGCTTTGTATTAATCAATCTTCCAAATTACTGGTATCCCTGTAAAAAAAATTCTTTTATATCGATTTTTATTTCAGCGTCACCTTTTCCATTGTCCCCGCACAAACTTCGTTTTGTCAACTGAGAAAGAACAAAATATTTGTTGACATCTTAGTATCTTACAACACGAAAATTTAGACATTTTTAAATATGAACAAAAATTAAACTATATATTATAATTATTTTTCCAAAATAATGGTGATGTTTTAAAGTTATCTTTTATATATCAGATTTTATTCAATCACACCACTTTCACCATTGTCTATAAGCCTTCTTTTTTGTTCTTTTAAACACACACACACCCCCCCACACACCCCACACACACATTGAAATCTTACAGCATGTTTCTGAAAGAACGACTAACAATAAAAGATTTCAACATTAATATTTTTTGCTCTAAACAATAATCGCTGCCACGGTGCTTAGCATGCGTTGCACATGGAATAGTCTTGATAAGCAATATGGATCAAACTCATGCATTAGTGCTGGAAAACAAAATGAGAAAGAGACGAGGCGAAGACCATGACGTCGAGCAAGTTTTAGCGGAACAAACAAAGATCGGACGTGGTTTGTAATAACTAACAATATTGGGCAAAAGATTGAAGGATTTGACCTAAAATTTTAGATATAAAGATACACGTGGAATCAAGATAATAAGCACAAACTCGTAAAATGTTTATACTAAAGCAGCACCTTAAAAGATTGAGGATTAGCAGCAGAAGTAAAGAGATAGCGATCAGACGATCCACTTAGAAGAGGCGCGGCAGATCTGAGAGTAGCAGAGGAAGTTGCCATATCTGTGCTTATAAGTTCTAAAAAGAGAAAGCAACAGCCAAAATTTTCTCTTTCTATGTCAAATAAAGTCAGGAACGAAAGGCAACTTATTTGAGAGGAAGAAGAATAGAAGCGGCTGAGACGGCGGCTTCTTATAGGAAGAGAGTAGGGTTTGGGCGATTAATATTTAGCAGGTTGACGGAATAAACAATGTTGTGCTTTCTGTTTCTTTTGCTTTCATTTTAAATGATCTGGTGATATTTGTACTCCTCTATTCATCCAACCCAACCTAATTTGGAAATATGTTTTAAAACCAACCCACAGCGTGTGCTAGTTGTTGGGTCTAAAAGTTAGTACAGTTAAGCGATAAGAAGTCTTAGTTGTGATTTTGGATTTGATTTTCAAAACATCAAATTGAACTTGAATAGAGTATCACTTTTGTTCTTGATAAATAATATTCAAAGATTGTCATCCAATGGAACAATATTATTAACTAGTGTGTAACACGTGCGTTGCATATGGTAATGTTGTTAAAAAATAGTATTTATAATTTAATTATTGCTAAAAATATATTTTATTATGCAATATATATGATAAATTCACTGTGATATGTTAATCATAAATTAAAATGGCATGCGACGTTTAGATATAAGATTGATGCTTCAATTCTCCCTAACTACACATATTTATAAAAATAAATGTCCCAACTCAAAAGAATTTATAAATTAAAATTGATATGTAAATAATTCATGTAATGTGATGTATATTTTTTATATGTATGAGTGAATAAGTAACCATTTTATTAATATGATTGTTGTGTGTGTGTGTTGAGTTGTCATCTTTCTAAAAGGATTTATAAATGAATCGATGAACATTAAGTAATTGAATTTAGTTGGGTAATTTGACTTAATGTTTAACATAACTAATTAAATATAAAGAGTTTGAATGTAAAAAAATTGAAGAAAATCGAAAAGAGCTCTTTACAAATTTGCAATCGAGAAAAGCATAGATCTTATGTTTAGCTTATCTACATGTGAATTTTTTTTTTAATCAAACATGTGAATTTTTACTCATTATTAAGTTTTTATTTCAATTTTTTTCTTGTAGTTAACCATAGATTTCATGTACTTGTAGAAGGGTCATGCTTACAACTTTGATAATTGCAAAATAATGTTATATAGAATTTAGTTGAATTATGAATTGGGTATGGTTTGTTAACACACTGAAAGTGAGAATGTTTCTATGACCTAATTTTTATCGGTGTAATCTGTGTGCTCACATCGTAATGTTGTAAATATAAGTTCATCTTTTAAATGTTGTTAAAAATGAAATTGTGTTATGTAATGTACGATAGTTATTTTGAGATGAATGAATTAGACATTAAAAATGTTAGTATTATTTATGTATACATTTTATGTTATACGATTTAAATATCTTTGTATATTTGGATAAAGAAGAAATAATTTTATCATTTTTCTCATATATATGAATATTGTATATATTGAAATCCGCATATTTTTAGGATTTATTAGATGTATTAATAAATATTAGTTAATCGTATTTATTTAAATAGTGTAAATTTAAGATTACACAGTTAGTTAAATATATGGACTTGAATATAAAACATTAGAAGATGACTCAAAAGGGTTTCTAAGTAACTGTAAAAAAATTAAAATTGTAGGTATTTGAAGTTCATAAAATTTTATAGTGCAATGTATGATAAATTCATTTAGTAGATAAATTATAAAAAAAATGTTATTGTTAATGTATATAATTTTATGTTACGTGATTTATATATGCATCTAAGTGAATTTTTTTTACCAATTTGTTGATGCACCATAGTATACATATTGAAAATTTCATCTTTTATGATATACTAATAAATATGGGGAATTAATTTAAAGGACAAAAATTTGTATATTTTTAGCCTCAAGGACACGACCTCGATATTTTAACCATAATGACAAACATTCTCCTAAAAGTTATTCATAAGGACAAAAATTCTTCCAAAATTATTCATAAGGATAAACATTCTTTCAAAACTGCTCTGGTACCTAAAAACTGCTACCGATAACTAAAAACTGATACCTAAAAACTGCTATCAATAACTAAAAACTGATACCTAAAGAAAGTTGTCCTTCAGGCTAAAATACTGAAGGTCCGTCCTTGAGGCTAAAACGCTGAGAAATTTTGTCCTTGACAATAATTTCCTGTAATAAATATTAGTTGAATAGTTTGTCAATTAGTTTAAACTTTGGATTATGTGATAAATTTAACTGTATTGACTATAAAGTAAAATTTGGGAGAAAACATTGAAAGATTTGTAAATAATTGTAGATTCATTTAAAAGTAGATTTTTAAATGTAAAATAGTGTGAGAAGTTTAGTAGGATAATTGTAAAGGAGTAAATTATAGCATTTTGAAAATAAAATATCCAAACTTAAAGAGAGTTAAGAAGAATAGAGATAACTCCTAGAATTAATGAGAGATCTTCAAATTCTTTTGCTTTACTGCTATTTAATAGATTAGTAGCAAAAATTATCAAACATCATCCAAGATCACTTATCTTATTGTTAGACGGTTTGATTACTAATCGTGTTGGGAATCTCATGTTGAAACTATGTCAACCCACAATAGAAGTAATGAGTGAATTTCAAATTTTTTTCCCTATTAGATCTTTGTTGGGCCTATGAAGTCTAATTTATTTAGAATATTTCTAAATTTTATTAAAATAAAACTTTTATTTAATTTAAATTTATACATTAAATAGTTTTATTTAATTTATGTTATGACGTGTGTGTGTGTCATATACACATATATGTGTGTGTGTGTAATATATCAATCCGTGCAAGGTATAACATATCCTTGTATAAATGTTGGGATTTACATCACAACGAAAAAGTTAGCTCATCCAATATGCAAATAAATTATCCAAATATATGTATGTGTAGTGTGTGTATTATTTATATATAAATAGTATAAATATATACATATAAATATACATATAAACTATAGTTTTGTTTAAATAATTTTATATAAGTACATTTATATATTTATTTATATGTGATCATATGAATAAAATATTAATATTGAACACGCATATTATATAATACTTATTTAAATATAAATAAATTGTTTATAAATATTTATAAAAATGTGTGTGTGTGTGTGTATTTAAAACCATGAGCAATACATACATACATACATACATACATATATATATATATATGTATTCGTATACACACACAACTCCATTAATGATTTTTTTTAAATATTTATATATACAAATATATGCATAATAAAATAATATATATATATATATATGTGTATGCGTGTGTTTTAATAAAATACACAAAAATATTTTCGATAAGTATGAAAGAGCAGATCTTGTGCACGGCTCGGTAAATGTAATTTATTTTTATTTTTTAAAACTTAAAGTATATTTTATTTAAATATCCATTAGAATATTAATAAAAATATTAATTAATAATTAATTTATGAACTTTTATTTTGAATTTTAAGTTTTCAATAAATCTTGAATGATATTTTATGCCGTGAAAACATTTTGCATAATTTTTCGATTTAATTTTTTTCTATGTTCGGTTGTAGATTTAAAATTAATTTAAAAATAAAAAAATTTATTTTTTTATTTTTTTTCAAGGGTATCTTTACTAATAATATTATTTTATAAAATATAAAATATAATTTTCATAATATATTTGAATTAATATAATTGATTTATGTAATGGATTTATTTAAATAATATTTAAAATTAATAAAATATATATAAAAAATATTTATCATCGCCGAAAATTATCATAGCCTTAATTCTTTACATATAAAATTAGGTAACCATATTTGACTACAATATGATGTTATAATTAATTATAAACTATATTTATTTAAATAATATATATTAATTCAATAAAATAAAGAAATAATTTTATTATTACAGAGCCGTACTGACCTAAGTTGTTTACGATTAAAAAAATTAATGTATACATACATATAACCAAACGGTTTTATGGCAATATTAAATCATCACCTAACTAACAATAGATGATTTACGTGTATAATAAAACATTGTAATTGAGCATAAATTATTATATTATGATTAGTAATATACCTCACTTCCAATGCCTTGAAGTACACCTTGAAATGATGATATCTTACCCCTTGAAACTATTTTCGATTCAGCAGAGTGTTAGTCCCTTAATTGTTGACCACCGGCTATCGGACAACAACTAACTTGATTGTATTTGAACTCTAGAAAGGAGGGAGAAGGGACTGAAATTTTCGGGTAGCAAAGACTTGGAATAGAGGCTCAAAAATTTTTCAATCATATGAGGGTAGAGATGCTTATATAGTGGATGGAAATGAGAGAAGTATGGATCTCATCTCTTATTCATTCTCCTTTAATCTTAGCCATTCAAAGTCAATCCCTTTCTACTCAAATTTGAGCCACTTATACCCTTGATTACTACTGAAATTATTAGGGCTATGATGGACCTTGAACCCATTTAAGCCCAGATAAAATATTACGCAATTAAATTCAATTTAATTGCTTATCGATATCATAAATCGATTGATATATTTATAACTATTACAAATATATTTAATAACATTTATTCATCAAATCATAATCAAATTTTATAATTAAAATTAATTTAATTAATTTATAACAATTATAAATTATTTTATATAATTTGGTCAAAGGAGAATTCATCGTTTCTGTTGTGTGACTCGTCGGGTGTAAATTTGTTTAATTAATATCAAGCTATTCGAATATTAAAGTTCACACGTCACTTAGCAGATGTGACATTTTGGCCAACTTTATCGCTTACTTGGTTTTGGTAAAATCAAATTTTACTTAAGTTACCTGATTTGTGACTTTTTATTTTACACCAATTCTCTTTGTCAAAACTATATTACATTGAACTCATGGAATTTGGTAATGGTCAAAATTCCAATATTATTCATATTTAACTCTATAGTCCAAACACAAAATCTTTGGTTCAATAATAACAATTATTATCAACCAAAATGTTTTGGCCAAAGACTTTGACTTTGAGTTGATCGTGATACTAACATCATATAACAATGGAGACGAATCCTCTCTTGAATAGTGCTTCACTTCCAATACTTGCACTCAACCTAACTATAGTCGTTTGATGGATGTCGTACCATGATTTGACTATAATCAAACCAGAGCTTTCATATTGAAGATCGATAATATTGTCAAGTCGAGAGAACTGTGTAAATTAGTCACATCGATATTTTTTATTTAAGCTTAGTTATATTAACCAACAAAAAAATATCGAGTGGGTCATTTCATGGTTATCCAATAACTATCTGTACATAACCCTTTGGTTCCCCTCGTAGTCATGAGTAATACACTGCCCGACATTTGGAGAGCGTTATGTGCTATAGTCTCAATGGATGTACTGATATCCAGTCTCGATACATCTTGACTAGTATATTTAAAATAGTATGTTTATTTTTATTGTGGTAAATTACTTGTGGTTATAAAACTTTGTGACTACTATCACAAAACATACCATTTATAGATTTTCTATTAAATATACTCTTAATTAAATTAATTAATATAACACATTATATCGAGTATATAATAGAAAGAAAATGTCTTTTATTTCGAGCAAGATTGACTATCGAGTTAGATATATGTAACAAATTACGTAATTGTCCCCAGGGCACACCACTAACTCTATCATCTCATCTCTTGATAATTAATTACCACACACACACGTGAGCGATACGGCATGCGCTTCACGCGTGAATTTTTTCTACAAATGTGCGATATTAAGATATAATTTAACATTTAATTCAGATATATTTGATTGACTCGATTATAGTATATGAAAAATTAGTATTTTAATTAAGGTATGAACAATTTTAGTTAAATTATAAGAGTGATTGACCAAGTAATAGAATATAAAATTTCAAATTTTAATTAAGTTAGGAGTATATTTGGATATATTGAGATGTAATTTTAGTTTAAAGAGTATTATGGGAAGTTTACATTTACACTAAAAAAGAGCGACACCAACGGTATTACAACTATTAATAAAGACACATACATACATACACATACATACACACATATACACAGACACACCCATATCTCAAAGTCAAAATCAAATTTCACCTTCATTATTTGGAACTAAACCAACACGCGGTAGGTTAATTGGGTAAATTTCAAAAAAAAATCCTATTTGGATCGCATATGTAGTCTAAATTATTTAGAACTTTTCTAATTTTTTTTAAATAAAATCAATATTTTATTTAAATTTATAAATAAAGTTTTATTTTATATAATATTTATTATATTTTATATGCATGTATTATATACGCTAGTACTTATGCATGTGCGATGCACGTGTACATAGAAAAAAAGAATTATTTTATTTTTCTTTCAAAATAAAAGTTTTGTTGAAAAAATGGTAGATTGGTAGAAATATAATTTTGATGTCTTTGATGTTCGAACTCAAAACCTCTTGAACCCTTTATAGAGTATTCATTTAATATGGGTATTTCTACACACTGTTGCTTAAAGTACTACCGTTTATTATATTTGACTTCTATTATGCATATAATAAGCATACCAATATGCAACATAAAGTAAGCATGAGGATGTATAACCTTTGTCATAATTGATGGTCACCTATGTAAAGAATTGTGAATCTTTAATAAAGTCAATAGAAGGAGGAAAAAAATAATAGTACTTAAAAGAGGACCAAACCTATAAAGGTGGAGATAAGATGCCATTCACTGGGATGAAATGAAGAAAAAAATCAAATGGATTCCTTAGAAGAAATGAAGATCGTATTTTAAGGCTTAGATTAGAAATTTCTTTGTGAAGTGGGTCATGTTTGCATAATTTATAGCAATATGTTTCCATATTTGTTCTTGTGTAGTAACTGTGTTGTTAATAATAAATTTATTTTCATAAAATTATGTATTAATTGCTCTTTCATGATTTCATCTTAGGTCAATGTATCTTTTTCATAACTGATGCAAACTTTTTATGTTTTTTGTCTTTCTAAAATTGCCCAGCCTGAACAAAATATTCAAATAATTTTAAAACCATGTCAAACATAATTATGTACTGCATTCATTACATATACGTTGTAATAAATTTTTGTCATTTACATATATACTACCTCTTATTCTACCGGCCAAGTGACAATTAAGTGCGTCACTTTAATTTTGTAAACTTCACAAATAGTTCTCTACTCATTATTCTCTTTCTATTGGAACAATATAGTTTAAACTTCATATACAGATAATTTGACGACCCGAAATCGACACCCTCTGAATCCGACAATAATCCACACATGTCCGACCCAAAGCGCACCGATTGTAGATGATCATGAGAAAGAAAAGAGAGGGTGGGAAGAAAGAAGAAGAGAATAGAAGAAAAGGAGAGAAGCAGAACCAAAACAATATAGAATCTCACATCGCAGCGGAATAACATATAATATAGATCGATAATCTTTACAAAGAGAAACTTTAATATACATAAATCAATATCAGAGCACACAATAAGCAATCATCAGCTTGGACAGTTATAATAACCTGTCCTCACAAATGCTAACAATTTACAACAACAACAATGCAATGCAATGCAATGCAATGCAGCGGAATAATAAACAGATACGTGTATACGACATGAAGATCTCCAGCTCACCTACTGAAGCTCCAAAAGCACCAAATCTCAACTTGTAAATATACTCGGTCTGGCCCGAACATTGAAAGGGAAGAACGCACGAATCAGTCTGGTAAACCAGCATGAGAAAACACACCTCAACTAAATTTATAAAGTTATCAAAACTTTTCCTTTATCAAATCAAAAGATATCTCGTAAGGCCGAGTCGCAAATAAATACCGACCAGGTTTTTACCTTACGGTAACCAAAACATCTCATATCAAATTCTCGTTATATTATAATAGTGTCTATTGCACACAAATAATATTAAAATAGCTGAAATTGTTACATTATTAAATTCCAGCATACACCTTGTAATACAAGGCTTTCTACAATAGAAAATGGCAGGCACATATTGGATTTTGGATTTCCATACAAATGACTAGGTAAAGGGACTACCTTTCTGAAAACTTGATACACCTCTAGAGGGATATGCCTAGGGTCGAGATACTCGGCGCCTAAACCAACACAAGACCAGACTACCCCTTCCTGGATAGTACCGAATATGTCATCACTCCGGTCATTACCGACCTAAAATCCATGGCCACAAGCATACACAACAATAATCAGATACACAACGTCATAGCGTGTAAAGATATATCTAGAAGAGTGATGACATCTCCTAATGGGAGCGACCTATTTTAGCCTTGTTGCTTCTATCCCTGTTTTAGTCATTTTCCATGGAGTGAGGTCAAAAATGTATTGATTACCTTTCACATATCACATATCACATCATCTTTGAATGCCACATTGCCATTTACGTTGACTACTAATTGCCTTTCACAAAAATACAACCCTTGAGCTCGTACGTCTCAAGGAAGGGTGTTAAGCTAAGAGAAGTTTCCTTCTCCACCACCAAACAGATGTACGTTTGTAAAAACCAATGTATGTAATCATAGAAATGCAATGTCAGAACTCGTCCATACAGATTGTCCAGGAACATGACAAACCGAAGGTATTCTCCTACCACATCCTGTCGGGAAATCCCTAGGATTAGTAGTGAATAGTCCTTGCAATGGATATTTCATAACGAAGAGACTACTACTACTATATGTATATTGGGATTTTAACCCACTACGCCATAGATGACCTTCTGCAACATTTTTGCAAGGTGTTGCCAGCTAAAATGTTGCGATAGATATAAAATTTTGGTCCTACTGCAACGTTGTATTTATGGTGTTACCTTAGCCATAAAAATGTGTTGCTCTAGCTAAATAAGTGTAACACGATGCAACATTTTTATATAGTGTTGCTATAGATGTATTCAAATTAAAAAATTAATAAAATTAGCAATCCGCGTGAATACGATCCAACGGTCTACATTTAATCTGATTGTTAAAATGGATCACCACTACAATTTGCCCCAAATTTTCGTTTTCCCGCTTTACTTTTCATATCATTTCGTTCTCACCCCCAATTTCCAAATCCTTAATTTTCAAATCATATTTTCGTTCCTTTTTTTTCTTCCAAAAACAAAATCTCGTCCTTTTTTCAAAATTTGGTAGTGATCTCAGACAAGCTTCGTTCCCATTTCGTTCTCACCCCCAATTTCACTACTGTTTGCCTACATGTCGAGCGTTGTTTGCTTTGTTGCCGAGATCTAGAAATGTCTGTCGTCTACTGAGGTGAGCGAGACTACTATTGCCAGAGGTTGCGTTTGTGTATAGAGGAGATTCGGGTTTGCTGAGATAGGAATTTGAGTGAGGATTTGTCGATTTGTGTATAGAGGAGATACAGCAGTTTGCAGGCAATTTCAGTTGTGCTTTGGAGGTAGTTCGGGGTTCGGATTTGGGTTTGTTGATTTTGTTGCGAATTTGTAGTGTGAAAGTTTGGGTTGTCGGAATGGGTAACCAACGATTGTGATTAGGTGATTAGGCGATTAGGCGATTTGGCAACCTGAAGTCGAATTTGGCAACTGAAATAGTTTGTTGGTGAGGCAATTAGAGGATGGAGGCTGGTGGTTTAGAAGTATGTGTGGGTTTGGGTGAAGATTTGGAACTGTGAGATTTTAGTTGGCAGTGGCAGCGGGTTGGTAATGAGGTTTGGTGAGTGTTTTGGCATAGGTTAAGGGTTGTAGGGGATGTAAGTTGCAGCAGTTTGAGGAGTGGATGGTGGCAGTGTAGAGGTTGAAGTTTGGTAGTGTTCAAGTAGAAGGAGTTGCTGTCTAGTAGGAAGTTTGGATGAGTGAACTGTGGTTTGGATGAGGCGGTGATTGTCGGTGATGGAGGATGGTATGCCGATGCTGCTTCCAGGCGGTGTTGTTGATGATGTAATTTGATGAGGTAGTGAGTGGATATTTTGTGAAAGAGGTTGGGAGTGTGGTCAGTGTTTGGTAGATGGTCAGTGTTTCAGGCAATCGTGTTTCAGGTAAGTGGTAGATGGGCAGTAGTTTCGATGGGTGATGAAGTTCCTGAGGATGGGGTTTGCGGGTTTGCTAAATTCAGTCTTCATTTGTGCATCATTTTACGTCGTTTCAAAGAAGGCTCGATCTTCGAAAACTGCTGCGGGGCCCCGGACCCCCGCCGGTGCTGCGCCCGGACCCGCTACTCGGCTCGCCTTCGGCTCGGCACTCAACTCGTCATATATTTGTCAGTGTCAGTGTCTGTATAAATTGAAACTGCATATGTAATGAGTGAACTGAGTGATGTAGTGAGGAATATCTGTATATGTGAATATCAGTGTTATATATCATTGAATTGTAAAATAGTGGAGTCAGGAATTTGTACTACTTCAAATGTTGAAATAAAATATTTATTTAAATAAATTACTGTTTAAATATCAAATTCTATGCAATAGCATTTTATTAAATAAATATTTATTTTTATTAAAAAAATCAAATATGCTCTACATTGTGGGCTCCACAAATTCAGAAAGTTAATATCTATAGCAACATTTTGGAATGTTGCTACAGATACCTATGGGTGTTGCTATAGACACAAATAGGGTTATATTGCAACAATATTACTTATGTTGCCTTAGATAGTCAAAATGTTGCCTTTGAGGTCTAAGGCAACGGCAAAAATTGCATCACCCGAAAAGTGTTGCCATAGACCTATGGCAACATTTTTTGGGCATGACCCAACATTTTTTTATGTTGCAGAAGGCCATTTATGGCGTAGTGACCCCAAATGATTAATAAGCAGTCCTTCACTATGAAAATCCTAAACATCAATATCATCGGGCCAACCTGCATAATCGTCGTACAAATGTTGGTTCGAAGTGGTTTTCAGATAAATCTGATCCCGGTCTCTTCGCACCAACAACGCAAAAGCGTTTCTCAACCTCACACAGAAACTAAGTCTCATAGACTTATCACATTTCCAAATTTCAACTTGCTATCCTTCAACCAAGAAGGAAGCTCGATAGATTGGAGTAATCACTCCGCACTATACGAATCAACATTCTCGACACAAATGATAATCAAACCTACACAATCAGTTACGTACAAAGTGTACGACTAATTAGTTTCTACATCAAGTTGAGAAACTAAAATGACCAAATTTTGATAGTCGGTTATTTAACTATCAAAGCAACAAACAAAATCTAGCACTTAAGTAATCACTGGGTCTGATTTCATTAATCGTTTATAATTCAAAACACTTCCCAATTATTCACTTCAAAATATCTTTTTAAAAAGATAATATTCATAATCATTCCCTTATTGGATATTTGGAAAACATTTCTGTATATTTATTTTAATAATAAGTAAATTCACAAATCATCTTATTCTCAAACCATCTAAATTCCCTTTTATAATATCACATTCCAAAACATCCATTTTATTTAAGGGATTATTCACTGTCCAAAATCGTGAATAATTCTCTTACCAAATTCACTATTCTACACATTTTATTTAAAGGATTATTCACTGTCCAAAATCGTGAATATAACTCCTTTAATAAACTTTCATATTTAACTTATCAAATTAAATTGATTTCACATTTATAAAACAGTGTTTATAATTCACATTTATATTTTATAAACTTCCATATACAAAATTCCTTTACTAACAAATTTCATTTATCTCTCATTTATATGTCAAAATCTAATTATAAGTTAATTCACTTATAAATCTCTTATTTACAAATTCATTCTTTTCAAATCTTATTATTTATGAAATCCATTATAAATTCATTTCTAAATTTCAATTGCAAATCCATATATAAATTTGATTACTATCCCATTTCTAATATTTATAAAACACCGTTTATAATTCCATTACTTTATTTATAAAATATCAATTTTATAAATCATATATATAAACCTTTTATGACAAGTTCAAAATTCTCAATTTAACTTATTTTAACAATTTAGTTCACTTCACATTTCAAAAATCATATTCTGATTATATTTCACAAAACCATAATTTTTATAACATAAAAACTATAACTTTTATTTATTTGAAATAAATTCATTTCTTTAATCATTCAAAAATTATATATTTTCAAAATCATTTTGAATTCCTTTTTAATTTGAAATCATCATTTTAATATTTTAAATATCCAAAATAAGGCCCAATGCTACAACAGCACTAGATAAAGGCATTCACATCAATCATATCAATCATGACATCCAACCATCATATATCACATGATAATAGCATATATAACAATATCTGTAAATAAAATCAACACTGGTGAGGAATCCAGTTGGATCCCTCCAATCTGTCACTTGCAACAAATATACGTATTAGAAAATATGTACAATGTCCGCTTCGAGGCGACACGCGTACAAAAGGTCATCCGCCAATACACGGGAATATATAGGGTCTCATCCGCTAAAATATGTGGGAATATATCCAAACCAATCAATATATATATAATATATCATATATCACCCAAACAATCACCAATCGTCATAAATAAAATTTATTCTCACTTATATAAAAATATAAGCGAGTTAGAGAGAGTGAGTTGTACTCACTTTGGTTCCAATAGCCATTTCAGCGTTTTATTCCGAAAAAAATTAAATAGGCGTTTAATTTTACCCAAAATTTTCACTAACTCTAATTAACTCCAATCTAGCTCCATGGCGTAGTGTTCGCGAATACAAACTCAACGCAACTTGTTTTGTCCGATTTCGACCTCGTATGAAGAAGTTACACAATTTATAAGTTTACACGAATTTTAAACAATATAATTTACAAATTTTATTTTTATTTTTTTATTTTTATATTACCAAGCCATCTGGCCGTTGATTTCAAAAGAATAGATCGTGGCTGCATTTTTTCTTCTTCGTTCCCAGGCTAGAAATCGCGTACGAAACCCATAGCTCGCACGTACGCCATCAACTACCGCACCACCACCGTCGCATTCGACGACGATCAGGGACCGCCTTCTGATAGCTCACCCTCGCCTCCACCCATGGCCCACTCGCGCTGCCCCCTAGTGCCACCTCATCCTCATAAAGCGTGCTCGAACATCGGCCGTTTGTGGCCAATTTGCCGTTGATCCGCTCAATTAAACTCGATCATCATCGTTGATCTCATAGATCTCGCTACCCTCTACAATGTTGTAGTTGAAAGTTTTTTATAATGGCTTACAGATTGAGAGGAAATGAGGGAGAAAGAATCGAGTGATTTCGGCCGTTCGAATCAAGTGGCGGCTAGACCTAATTTCTTTAGGGTTTGTGAAAATGAACGTCTTTATATAGGCAATTACAAAACACTATTCACCCAAAAATATTTTGAACTCCAATCGAAGCGTGCCGCCTGGCGTTTATAATGTTTTACCCCTATTTCAAACACAATAGAATATATATCAAAAGCCAATTCCATCGTATTTGGAAGATGGGTTTTCGAATCGAATTATTTTAATTAAAAATTACTTAAATAAATTTCTACGCGTTTCAGCTTCGCACGACCAAACCGTAAGTCCGATTGATACGAAATTTGAAATCCTATAATAATTCACGATTACAAATCGAATGAAATTGGTTTTGTCGAAATCCGATACAGTGTGAAAAATGACTATTTTACACGTTAATTAAATATTAAAATTTCCAGTTTCTATAAATTAACTTTCAATTCAATTTTAAAAGTTCACTAACTCTATTCTAACTCAAATAGAATTTAAAACAACATTAGAAATCAGTTTTATATTTGAAATATAAGTTATTCAACTTATAAAATTTACTTTTCAATATTTAAGTTCAATTAAATATTCTAAATTTAGACGACCAAAAATCTGGGTCGTTACAGATAAGAAGACAAATAACTATATATCTTTTTAAAGTACTGCAACTGTACGCATCTGGTGATTTCAAAATTTTGTTTTTATTGCAAGATCTAGATAAGGAAACAAAGTTGCCATAATTCTTTTTATACATATATAAGATAGCCATTGCATTTTCAAAAGGAAACAGGGGCTAATATTCAAGTCCATTTACGAACTAAATCAAAAAAATTAAGGACCCAAATGCAAATAATTTGCTTATAAGGTTTAGAATAATAAACAGCTTCAATCTAACCTAATTGTCCACTGCAGCTCGAAACACCCAAACCATGTCTTATCTAGTTTTTCTCCCTTGAATACCTCTAGAGCCTTCCATTTTCTCATCTTAAACTACAAACCCCTATACCTTCTCTCCATCACTGCAATTCATTCAAACCCAAACGGTATGGTTCTAAATTTATGAATAAAAATGGAAAAAGGTTGCAGTACACAAATCAAGAGATAAAAATTATATTGCAAAGGCAAATCAAAAAGCTAAAATCAAATATTCATCTTTGAATCCAAAATCAGAAGGGCCTCCATTATTTGATTGGTAGGTTTTTTTAGAATGATTAAATACTAATAATCATTGGCTAATGGTGTAATCATGGACCATTAAATGCTAGGGTAACCGATGAGAAATGAAATATGGAATATAATTAATGCTGGATTAATTTGTAAAGGGTATTTTTGTAAATCCAATGTATGAATTTGTGGTACATGCGATGTTATTTGTCTTAACATGTGCATGTTATTTTGAAGTCAGGATTTAAGCACTTTCTTTTCTGTGTTCGATGAAATTGCAGCCTGATATTTTCATTTCTAATAACCCAGTTTTTTCTATGAACATATATGACAAAAAATGATATTTTGAAATCAAAAATCCATTTAAATCGTTTTAATAGAGGATCGCATGCAGTTGAAAAGCACTACAATCTCCTGTAACATGGCAAATAGAATGTTTTTTAATTAAGGTATGTAATTCATACTTCGTATTGGTTCAATTTTTCCTTAGAAAAAAGCTTTAAAAAATGTCATACAAGTTGATAAATTATACATATATATAAACTTAATTAGTTTGCCCCAAACTATCCACAAACTGTACTTGCAACATTGGTCCGAGAAAAACTCCAAAATCTAAAAAGTTCACAATAAAAATTACAAAACAACATAAAAATTCAAAATATTATAAACGTTACAACTTAACTTAACCTCATAACCCCCTTCATGGAGCTTCTTTGTAGATCTAGCTTTATTTCATGAGATCTGGGTTGATAATCCCATATGGATCCACCTTAGCTCAGCACTGTCCACACTACGATTGCTTTGAATTATTTTTTTACATCTTTCGTTGTCCGGTGATGATGATATTTAAACTGCACCTCCTCTTTAAACGTTTGCTGGTCCCTTTAATTTAATATTAAAACAAAGGATTTGACTAATTCTGATAGAGAAGTAGTAGAAGACAAATTGCAAGCCGGAAATTGATGGATTGTAGGTGTTCATTTGGAAGTGAAATTACATTTGAGATTTAAATTTTGGACCATATTGAAATTTGGAATTTCATGAGGACTATATCAATATGTTAGAGAAATTGATGCAATAAGGGAAGACATAGATGGGCAGATGTGCTAAATAAAACATGATGAAACAAAAGTACAAAAAGGTCCTCAGATTTTGTTCAATACTACCATGGTCAATTTGGTAAATTCAAAAGCTTCATTTTAGTGTATTCCTATTATATGTAGATATATGTGTGTGCATGCACGTGCATCAGGATGATGTGCATATGGTTTGACATGCCTGTATATAGATGTTGAGATTTATACTGCAATAAACATGCTAGCCCCTCATGTATACAAATGGATTGTCCATGTGTGTGTGTGTGTGTATACATAAAATTATATATATATATATATATATATGAAAATATAATTATATAATATTAGTTGTAAGTTATTTAAACAAACATCAATTAAAATATATATACATATGTATATAAATATATAAATAAATATAATAAATTATAAATCTATTTTAAAATTAATTTGAAAAAATTAGTTATATATACACATACACTTTGAAATAATATATATTAATTATAAAACCATTTATAAAATATATCCGAACTGGAAATTTATATATAAACACACATACGCACTTTGAAATAACTTAAATACATAATACACACACACATATAACTAGTTATAATTACGTATATTTATATATAAATATGTATAAAATTTAAAACTAATATTAAACTTTATTGTTGTTTTCGACCAGATAATAAAATTAATATTAATAGGTGGTGTGACATTTTGGCCAAATTTCTCTCTTACTTGGTTTTGGTAAAATCCAATTTTACTTTGTTAAGCGTTGTTCGGTAGTGATAATTATTTATACCAATTCTCTTCGTCAAAACTATATCACTTTGGACTTACGAAATTTGGTAATGGGCAATTTAAATATTATCCATATTTAACTCTATGGTCCATACACAAATTCTTTGGTTTAAAATAACAATTATTATTAACCGCACTGCTCTAGCCAAAGACTTTGACTTTGAGTTAACTTTAGTTGACGTGATACTAACCTCATATAATTAAGGAGAGGAATCTCTCTTGAATAGTGTTTCACTTCCAATGTTTTTACTTGACCCAATTATAGTCATTCGATGGACGCCGTGCCACAAGTTAACTATAATCAAAGCGGAGCTTCTATATTAAAGATCAACAATATTCTCAAGTCAAGAGAACTGTTTAATATTGTCACATCGATATTTTCTATTTATCCTGAGTTATATTGACCAATAAAAAACTATCGAGTGATTCATTCCATAGTATCCAGTAACTATCATTTGTAACCCCTTGGTGCCCCATCAGTCATGAGTAATACATTGCCCAACATTTGGAGAGCGTTACGTACTCTACTCTCAATGGATGTATCAATATCCAGTTTTGATACATCTTGACTAGGAATATTTAAAATAGTATGTTTAATTTCATTGTTATAAATTACTCATAGTTACAATACTTTATAACTATTATCACAAAACACACCATTTATGGGATTTCTATTAAATATACTTTTAATTAAATTAATAATTAATATAACACATTATATCAAGTATACAATAGAAAGAAAACACTTTTTATCTTCAAAAAGATTGGTTATTGAGTTAGATATATATAAAAAATTACATAATTGCTCCCAGAAGCTTACCTCTAACTCTATCAATCTCCCACTTGCACTTGGGGCCAATTATGCAATTTCTATCCCATCCCTTTGGTCGGTTTGATGATAACTGATCGAGATAGACCCTTCGTGAATGGATCTTCTAATTATCTACTATGTCAATCAACTCTCTCCGATGTTGATAAACTACTTTTATCGCGTGAAACTATGTTTATAGACTTCTAGTGAACTCTTATCATTACATTGTTATCATATAACAATAATGTAGTATTCTTAATACTTGGAATCACCCTAACTCGGTTGTAAATTTGTGCATTTATATTTATACATTGCTTTTATGCGACGCCATTCAAGGCAATGTACTTTGCCTTTTCGTGAATCGCCACAATCTTTTATTTGAAACATTTCTACCTCAACGCTCCTTAGCCAAAGGTTCAAACATGAAATTAATATTGACATATTATACTCAATATCGCTTATGAAGTTTGTAGCGACCTGTAATTTCGAACACTTCATCTTTGAAAATCGTAACATTTGAAATATGGTCAAGTGCTATAAAAGTGATTTTATAACCTTGTTAAACTCCTTTTCATTAATAACTAATAATAGGAAACTTGTTTTCGAAATTTGTTTATAAAAACTAAATACTTTGAAGAAATACCGATAACGTGTCCAAAAATCCTTTTATCAATAAACAGATTTTATACAATATAAGTTGTTCAAACTTTGTATACATGTATAAATAACAAATGAAGTCATTAATAGCTAATAAAAATAATTTGAGTTAATATGGTTAATTAAATTTATTCCTAAGTGCTTCTAGACGGTCAAAGGAAGGAGATATTTAGTGAAGATATTTTCTTTGGCTTATGAGGTAGAAAGTAAGTCACATAGAGGGGAGGGGGCTTTGGCCGGTTAAAGGACGTGAAGGGGGTTATGGTAATCGCTTGAATGCTTATATAAGTGCACCTATAGCTCATATAAACACTTTCACATTTTTAAGCAACTAAAAGAAAGCTCTTCATCCCTTATTCCCTTCTAAATAACTTTCTTAAACAAAAATTAAATCAGCCAAAATCTTCACCAAATTCTTGCTATAAGCCTTAAACAACATAGCAACACCTATCATCAACTTGAATCTTGAAGAAGTGAAGCACATAAGCCCCTAAGGACCAAGGCCATGGGCAATTATAGGCAAAATCTTGCCTAGTCCGTGAGTATTGGTAAAAGGTAGGAGGAATTTTGGAGTTTGCAAGATTGAGGTAGGAAGTGTAAGCAAGGTCGAGGCTTAAGCTTGGTTTTTCACTTGTTGAAGAGTGAGAAACTCACCATTTGAATGTATATGAAGTGTATGTGACATGCTTGTTTAAACTATAGTAATGTGCTTGACTATATATTGTTATAACTTTTTTGATTCTTGCTTTGGAAAGCAAATGGCATATGTTATTGGTGTATTTGGAATTCTATGACTTTCTAGAACTTTTTGCATAGCCTTGACATGATGCACATAAGTTTGGTTGGACTATGATTGAACTAGACTTGAATATGGAATAGTTTCTATAGCGAATAGTTGCTACAGAAGCACTTAAAATTAACTTGTTTTGTTGAATTTCTATAATATTTGTAGAGAGATCCTTAGGGTTTCTTCCCATGATTGTGATGTATATTGAGTATATTGTTTAATGCAAAAAAATTGGATCTTAAAAAAATCATTATCATATTGAAAAATGGCCAAACTTTCTAAATGTTAAATCTGCCAAGTTCATAGCCTGTTATAGCACCCAACAATAGTACTTTTTAGCTGCTGTAGTAGCTTTGAACCCTTTTTACATCATTCTGGAAATGCTCTAGATTGCTGTTTCTAATTTTAGTTTGCTTATAATGACTTTTAACTTAAATATTTTCTTCAACATTTTTAGAAATATTTGATAACATATATTAGAGTATTTTAAAAGTGGTTTGAAGTGGTTTCTTTGCCAAAAAAAGTGGTTTGAAATTTAAATATAATTTTAATAATTAATTATGAATTATTAAAGTAGAAGGTTTATTTTAATAAATCAAAACATGCCTTTTGAAGTTTTCAAATAAATGATAAAATAGTTATTTTTAAATAATATTTTAGATGAATGTTTTAAACCATATTTACAAGTATTTAAAGTATTTTTATTTTTATTTATAGTTTTTAGAAAATTAGTTAAATTTTTTATTAAAGGATTTGCTACACCTGTATTTCTCAAGTTATGTTAAAGGGGAATTAACTTAGGTACAGAGCCGAGAGAGCTGCCATTACAATAAAAGTTAAGATGAAAAGAAAAGAAGTCGAAGCGATCCAAATGATGCTGCACAAAGAACCAACCTGCGGTCACGACGCTTGATCTAACCAAAAGAAATACAGTCAAAAAGAAGAAAGTTACAACGGAATAAAATACTACGCTCATAAGACGAGCCACAAAGATATCAGATCTGCGCCCATCTCTTAATTTCAATAGTATATTATACTGAATCCAAAATTTGATAAAGTCACAGGGAGCGGGAAACAATCCACGGTTATAATACACAAGACCAAAGAAAGACGTAGGTGTTGCGTAGTGACATTAGAAGCTGCTTTGGAGATGTCAAATACAAAACATACTGATCAAAAAGCTGTGCACAAACCAGAATTCATAGACGATCGAACTATGCTATCGAAATACCCAAAACTTATACCTTGTTAACACCTTCAAAAGTAAATCTGCACCGCACATGCTGAGGCTTCATAAGCAGTACTGCACAGAGTCAAAAAGCATTCTAAAGGGCTGCACACAGGGCTACTCAAATAACGATCCAGTGCAGATCCATACTTATAGGTATACAACAAAGATATAAATCTCCTTTGTTAATAACTCATGCATATCAACATCAGGGGCAGCTCAGATTGCAGTCAGCTCAGATCACATGCACCATATATTGAACTAACTCCCGAGTTAAGTAAATCATGCACCTTGAAGCCTAAAGTAGCTCAGGACTATCATACCTAAGTATCAAGCAAGCACCATAGTATTATGTAAGTAACACATATCAATCAATACAGCCTCACTCTAAATATGTCAGTAGTACCACAAAACCAACGAGTAACTCTTATTGTCCTCCCACGGACTCATATGCAAGCCAATTCAAATTTAAAGTCTCCCGCCATAATTTCAAATATTCTCACTCCAATTCCAAATATTCCTACTTCAATTTCAAGAGTTCCTACCTTCATCTCAAACTTCCCACCAAAGACACATCAGCAATCTGGATGCATCAAACAGACAAAGCGGATAGATGACACATGGTAGGATCCAATGGCTGAAGCACAACGACAAGAAAAAGATTATGGCGATCTGCATACATCTCCATATTAAAAATAGAAAAGACACGGTAGAAAGAAGGGAACTTTACCTTTTCCATTTTTTCGATACTTTTAAGGTTTATTATTATACTCACTGCCATGGAAACCTGTACCATAAAATATAAAGGAAGAAAGAGAAATCCCTCCATGGACGTAGGATTCCTTAACATCTGAACCACGTAAGTTCCTTGAGTTCTTTACTATTTGCTGCATTTTTTTATTTACCTACCTAATTTTCAGTACCAAATCTTACCTTATTTGTATCGAAATTAAATATTAGTTGGATTTGACATTTTAACAAATAGTTAGAGTGCAACTACCTGATTGTGTAAGCATCCAACAACATAATCACTACTTAACGGAAAATTTAATTCTACTCAACTTTGCTAATTCAAAATCATTGAGGTAATTACTATGATAATTACTTCATCTTCAGTTTGAGTGTTGTAAGATGAAAAATATTACTAACATTTTTGGCGCTAAAAGGATGGCCTGGACCTCCGTTCCCTTTTCTCGATTTCCAACAAACTTGAATTTCCCTTATACACCATGAATCCCACTGATTCACTGGTCCTTCCCGTTTAAGAGCATTTGCACTTGGCTTCAAAGACTGCCAATAATTCACTCATAGCTTGAAAGCCCAAAGTGAAGCAGGAGCTTCGACTAAAGTCCCTGTAGATCGCCTCTTGGTCCCATTCCAATCCTTGACAAACCAAATTAACCGACTATGGAAGTGCTAGAGAAAATTATAGCCCAACATGTTGTCCTAAGACCATACTCTCCCCCTCGGTCCATAGCTCACCGCCTTCGTTCACCTACTACACTGATTATTTAGCAGGGGAACGATAACGACACTTCTAAAGATGGAAACGATGACGCTGGCCTAAACACCGATACCAAGATGAAAATCATGATCCAAGCAAATCCATAAATCAAGACAAAACCAGCCAATATCAACCCTCTGCTATTTAGGAAGCAAACTCAATCTGCTCTAGAAGTGGATGATGCCACCTCACTATTCAAGGATGAATCGTCACAGTCAGAACCAAGAGAAGTGTAACATCCCGCCGTTTTGGACCATTCAAATCGACAATAAAACCACACATGTCAGACTTGAATAATTTAAAACAACATCTTGTTAATAAAATTTGGGGAAAATAAAATCAATCACAGAATCATAGACACAGAATATCAGAATAACTCGCAACGGAATAAAATAAACATAGAAGTTCATGAAGCTACTAGATACAAAGTCTCAAAACTAATACATAATACCAAAGTCTGAAACCAATACATTTGGAAATTCAAGGTACATAAGTTCTCTACTACAAAAGCAAAAGCTAAGTGGAAATAACTGGAATAGAAATATCAGGTAGACAGCTAAATCTCCGGTGGATCTCTAGCTCCAAAAAGATGAAACCAAAGCTGTGAAACTCAGGCTGACCCGAGCGTAAAACAAAACACAAAACACTCAAGTCAGGACATACATACTTATAAAATGTAAATCAACTCAAGTGAACTGCAAAAGAAATGCATCAGTAACTTAAAGGATGCTTGGGATCGCCCATTCTCTAAGGATCCGTTAAACTATCTACTATGTAGTAATTTATGTTATTATAATAATGTCTAAAGTAAAGTAAACTATTAAAATAGCGTTAAGGCGTTACATTTTCCCCCTTAACACATTTTTATTTCCCATAGTCTATACAGTACCGTAATCCCACCCGTACTGAGTGCCGTCAGAGGTCACTCCATAGGTATGGTACAAACCAAACTCGTAGAAGGTGCGCTAGGGTAGGTGACACGACACAACTAGGCAATGCCAGGGTAGATATACCAATTACACTTCCGGACTATTGGTAACGCATAGCCGCAACTACCGCCCAACTCGATCCACACTCCCGAATCAAAGGTGCGCACCAAATCAATCACAAAGTAATAGAATGGCTAACGATGAAGTGTGTCCGATTAGAGGAGCTACCTCCTTGGCCCGTCGATTGCTCCCGTTTTAGCCACCTTATGCTAACTCACGGGAGTTAGGTCCACGTAAATATACCTTTAGGACCGTTGCCACCATCCTACTTCATTCTGGAATCTCCACCGCGTACACAGTTGTTAAAGTGGTTTTCGGTATCGACAGAGAGTATGCCCATATCTGATCCCGGTCTATTTAACAACCAACCGTTATTATAACCCGTGATTATTTCAACTTCAAATGGTTTATATTTCATATCAAACATATTCATTTCAAAACCATATAAATTCCATATCATTATTCTTTAAAATATTATTCATTTTTCCAAAGTCGTACACTTCCAAATTCATTTAATTATAACCCCTTTTTGCGTAAAATTTAGAGATCATAACACTTTAAAAAAAGGGACAGTTTGGCACATGTAACAACCCGCATATTTATCGATTTTATATTTAAATATTTTATCGTTAATCGGATTTTGGTCCGAAAAGCTACTTTTAGCATACGGTCAAATTAGGACTCGAAACCACCTCCATTGAGTTCAAAATGACGTTTGCGATCTTTTTGAGTGTAAACTTCGATATGTTTGGAGATAGTGAAATTTTCGTCACTTTTTTCTTTGGACCTTTATTTTGGGCTGAACCACTTGTTAACTCAGCCCAACCCCTTTCTTCTCTTCACAACTTCACTCTTCATTTCTAAAACATCCAAGCTTCTTCAAAAATGGTGGAGGGAATGGGAAACTAAAATTCCAAGCTCAAGTTTATTTGCAAATTCAACATCTAACTCCAAATTCAAAGTGAAGACATTGATTTAAGCTTGTGGTTGATTCTTGCTTTGCTCTCAAGCTTCATCTTCATCAAATTCCGTGAAAAGGTGAGATTTTTAATCTCGCATCTTGCCTATAACTGTCGTTGGACTGTTGGGAATGATTCCCTATCACTTGTGCGCATGCATTTGCACTTGGTTTGAATTGAATTGGTGAAAAAAAACAATTTTTAGTGTTTTGGCAAAATTCTGGGCTTAGGTCGTTCGGCATTGGAGAAGACAGGCCTGCAAATTGCTCGTCTGGGCTTAGGTCGCTCGCCTGCAAGTTAAGTCGTTCAGATTTAGGTCGCGTGGCTTTAGGTCGCTAGGTCGTTGGGAATTAGCTCGTCCGACCTTGCCTGCCCGTTTGGTCGTTTGCTATTTTAGGTCGCTTGGACCTTAGGTCGCATCTCCTATAGGTCACTAGTCCTATTGCCTTCATAGGTCACTTGGCCACACTGAGGCACTTAGGTCGTAGGTCACTCGGCCATTACCTCGTTAGGTCGCTTGACCATTGAAGCATCTCGAGACCAGTTAAGTCGTTCACTTTAGGTCGCGCACACTTAGGTCGCACACCCCTGTTAGGTCGCGTGCTTGGTAGGTCGTTCCATTTTAGGTCGCGTACCACCTTGGGTCGCGTACCACTTAGGTCGTTAGACCTTATTTCTATTAGGTCGTTCAACCTTACTTCCTTTAGGTCGATAGACCTTATCACTTTTAGGTCGCATGACCTCGTTTCCGTTAGGTCGCAAGACCTCGATTCCACTAGGTCGCTCGACCTGTTTGTGCTTAGGTCGTTCTACCTTTAGGTCGTTCGACCTGTCTCCGAGTTATGTCGTTCGATCCTTTCCTTAGCTCGACCTTGTTAGGTCGCATCCCCCCCTGTTGCTTAGCTCGACCGAGTTAAGTCGTTCACCCTCTAAGTCGCAACCCACTAGGTCGTTTGACCTGTTCTCTTTTAGGTCGCTGGACCTTATTCCCTCTAGGTCGCTTGACCTTATTTTCTTTAGGTCGTTGGACCTTACTACATTTAGGTCGTTTGACCTATCTTACTTTAAGTCACTACCTCTTTAAGTTGTAGCACTTTAGCTCGGCCATGATTAGGTTGCGTGGGAACTTCTACTTTGATGGTTTTGGAATTGATTTCTCTGACTTTTATTCACGTCTTCGAATGTGAACTTTGAGATTGGTTGTTTCTACAATCACTTTTGTGACTTGTCACCTTAAAATTATGAAGGTTTCAATACTAGTAGTAAATATCAAAACTCTTTAATCAAAACGATTTCAACTCTATTTTATTACAAAGCTCTTTTCCTAAACCGTTCTCCAATCTATTAGTATATACAAGCCTTTACTTCACTCGGATGAGAAATCGAATTAAACGACTTAGTAAAACGAGTGGTATGAAACGCTCGCGTTCACTTTGTCGGTTAGCTCTTGGACTTGTTCGACTGAACCCTTTTGTGACAATTTCCTAGTGAAGATCTACAATCTGTTCGTAAATATTTGAGTTAAGCAAGTGGTTATGGGACATGAAGCTAAACTCTTATATTTACTAGCTTAGCGTAATCGACACTTCTTGATGATCGATGATGATCATTTTGTGGTTTAGACTAGCAATGTGCGATGTCTCTTTGTCCACGTGGAGGACCGTTCTTCGTTTTATTGAGCTTCGTCTCACTTCTCGCATGGGTCGTACCTATTTAGGTACGTCGATATTTATTTCTCGCATGGGTCGTACCTATTTAGGTGCGTCGATGTTTATTTACTTCGTGGAGCAATCAGCTCAATAAGTCGGAGCATGGGGCGTATCTATTTAGGTGCGTCGGTGTTCGTCTATGCATGGGTCGTATCTTTCTAGGTGTGTCGATGTTCGACTTTGCATGGGGTGCATCTTTCTAGGTGCATCGATGTTAGACATTACATGGGGCATACCTTTCTAGGTGCGTCGATGTTTAATTATGCATGAGGTGTATCTTTCTAGGTGCGTCAATGCTAGAGCATGGGTCGTATCTTTCTAGGTGCGTCGATGTTCGACTTTGCATGGGGTGCATCTTTCTAGGTGTATCGATGTTAGACTTTACATGGGATGTATCTTTCTAGGTGTATCGATGTTTAGTTTATGGGATTGTCCATCCTCTTTTCTTGTGATTTCTGGATTTCGTGTGTTGATCTCTGGAATTTGTGCTTCACCAATTTTCGTGATTTTCATTGATAAGTTTTATCAACTTTTGTGTATTGGTGAATTCGTGTGTCATTACCTTTTTATGGGTTTGGATCTTTGAGAAGATTCTTGTGATATTGATTTATCTCTTGTTGATTTTCAATTACATACTTATAGTAGCATGTCACTATGGTTATTACATGTTCATGTCATGTCTTTTACTTTATACCATATCATCTGATATTTATAGCTAGACTGAACCGTTTATTATTTTCTTATAAATAATACTTGGGTCAGACCGAGATGTTACAGGTGCTTCTCCTTGACTTAACTTCTGGGATTACTCTGACTTTTGGCTAACTACTTAGATCAGTAGTTTTTGGATGTACACATTTGAGATATAGACTCTATGTTGTGTACTTATCTTTTGTATAGCACGTGTTGCTATTCTTTTGTATTATCGTGGATCTTTCTGACCACTACTCTGATGTACACTTTCATGTGTTATATATATATTCATATCTTTTTCCGCCTTTGTGATATGGATGTCCGTGACCGATTTATGTTATGTTTATTTCTATGTTTGTTTCCGAAGATTACATATAGCCACTGTGTGACAGCTTTGAGTTTGTATCGGTATGTCGGATTTCCTCCTTAAATGATGTACATGCTATACTATCTGAGATATCGGTGCTCGTACAAAGAAGTTACATGGATGGTCGCTCCTCAACAGCCTTATTCTCCGTGCTAGTTGACAGCATTACACCGTAGTGTTCTTGGCTAGTGTGGGTATAAAGGTGGGGCGTCACAGCACAGGTCCCTAATAAGTTTTAAAATACACAAAAACCCCGGTAAAAAGTTTGTAAATTAGGTCCCTAGAATTAAGTTACGGAATAATGGCATACACTTATGCAATTATTCAGTGAATAATTGCAGACATTTATGCAATTATACCAAAAAATTGCAGACATTCCCACAATTATTCACTGAAAAATTGCGGAAATTTCCGCAATTATTCACCAAAAAATTGAGGAAATTTCCGCAATTTTTTCAAAAATTTGCGAAAAATTCCGCAATTATTCACCAAAAAAATTACGGAAATTTCCGCAATTGTTCACCGAAAAAATTATATAAATTTATGCAACTTTTGGATATAATTGCATAAATGTTTGCAATTATTCAGTGAATAATTGCATAACTATATGCAATTACTTAGTAACTTAATTCTAGGGACCTAATTTACATATTTTTTTTTACCGGGGTTTTTCTGTATTTTGAAACTTATTAGGGACCTGAGCCTAATATTCACTTAAAAAATGTAACCTTTAGAACCATAACATTCGGAACTATAACCCTTTAGAAACTTTTGTGGCATTCAGAAAATGTCACCTTTAAGAAAACGCAGCAGTACAGAAATGCTACGGTAAGAATTCGCAGCAGCGTAGAAATGCTACTGTAAGAATTCGCAGCAGTGCAGAAATGCTACTGTAAGAATTTGCAATGGTGCAGAATTGTACAGCAAGGAAATCGCAGCAGTGCAGAAATGCTATAGTAAGGAAATCGCAGCAGTGCATAATTATTACAGTAAGGAAATCGCAGCAGTTTTGAATTGTTACCGTAATACTTCCTACTACAATAGTTTATATAATCAAATAGTACATATCTTTACAGTTTTTATCATAGTCATTATATCATTCCTATTATATTTCTCAAATTTTAGCAATTTGATCATTAAAGAAACCATACCTTTAGTTAAATAACTTTGTTACTATAATGTCAAATTTTAAAGCTGAAATCCTTATGCTAAGTTAAAAGTACGTTATTAACTTACGCTTTATTTTCTTTTCAGTAAATAACATTTATCATTTTTATCACCCAAGTTATACCATTTACCTTAGTTAAAACTTACATTTCAAATGTACGTTTTAACTTACATTTTTCTTTCTTCTCAAAAACCATTTATCATTTAAATCACTATTACATAAATTGAAACTTACAATTTATAGGTTAGAATAAAATACCATTTTTACGTCAAATCGGATTATTAAATTTCAATTAACCTTCATTCTGTAAATAGATTCCAAATTTTACATTTTCAACTATTTTTCTCCTATAAAATTTTTAACACATGTAAACAAATTCACAGAAATTATTACATTAAATTTTAGTTGAGATTCATATATCGAAATCCAAAATACTTAAAAAAAATTAGAAAATCATTTTAAAACCAACCACAGAGTCTGTATAAAATTATCTACCCTAGGGTCAAGTAAATAAGAACATATATCATTTCAATCCGCAATTTATTAATTTTCCGGGTTTTATATCATTTCAAACCCGTAATCCCAAGTCAAATAAAATTGCTTAAGCCTATATTTTCAGCCCATAACAATTTTCCTTAATCTAAAAAAATCATTCGGGTATGTATCATTTCAACCCATAGTGAAGGAACTTGCAGTATGATTACAGAATATCAAATAAACATAACAATAAATAACATATCATGGTATATGGTCATAACGGGTAAAATATGATATGAAGTAACACAACAATATTAAATAAATCATGGCATATGATCATAACGGGTAAAATATGATATGAAGTAACATAACAATATTAAATAAATCATGGCATATGATCATAACGGGTAAAATATGATATGAAGTAACATAATAAAATCATAAGTGAAATTTCTTAACTTCATATAAAAATCCATACAATTCCATCGTCATCAATTCACAAAAATATAAGTACGTTGTCAAGAGTGATTACTCAACTTTCTTTGGTTAGAGAGGTGATTCATAGCGCAACACAAAGACTACAACAAGCACGACTAATTACGGACTAGCTCGAGTGAGAGGAGAATCCAATTCTGTCGCTTAAACAAAATAAAATAAATTTCATACGTAAACAAATAATTCACATAGAAAAATAAAATAGAGAAATATATAGATATAAACATGTGAAGAGGTCTTGACTAGGGGTGTATAGGCTTGGCTATAGTCTAGTTTATTAGTGTTTGGGTTCGGCCATAGGGGGTTTTGGGTGAAGGGGGTTCGGCCATAGGAGTTTGGGTTTGGTTAGACTAGGTTTTGGTGATGAGGTTTTCGGCCTAGGGTAAGGGTTTTGGTAGAGGAGGGCTCGGCCTAGGGTTTGGTGATGGAGGAGGTGGTCACGGCCAAGGCAAGGCAAGGGGAAGGGGTTGAGGAAGTTCGGCCATGGTGTTTTGGTTGGAGGAGAGGAGGTGGAGGCCGAAAATTGTGAAGAAGAAGAAGGAAAAAAGGAAAGAGGAGAAGTGGTTTTGGCTAGAGTTTGGTGATGGAATAGGTGTGGCCGAAATTTCAAGGGAAGAAAGAGGAAAAATTTTAGAGGAGAAGAGGTAAAAGGTCTAGGGTTTTGAGAAGGAAGATGAAGGAGAAGAAGACTTGCATTTTTCTGTGGAGGCACAAATGAATGGATGTGGAGGCTAACCAAAACCCTAGGATCTTATATAGTCATCTCAACAGGTGGCCTTTCATTTACTAAAGAGGTTTCTAGCCCATTAGTACAAGCCCAAACAAATCAACATGTAAATAAGATAGAAGTTATAGGGAAAATAACTGCGTGTAATACGCCGAAAGTTGCAAAATTTGAGAAGTAAACATCAAAATTTAACAAAACTAAAAACTGGGAAAAATGTTAAAATTAAATTCATCTTCATAAAAAAAAGTAAAAGTTAAAAATTCAAATTTTAAGAATTTCACAGAAAGTCAAACTTTGACCAAAGTTGACCGAAATTTGCAATATAAGAAAAATCTTTATTTTATTAAATTTTGAAGAACATTTCTTATTAACTCAAAATCATACATTAAAATTTCCCAATTTAGAAATTTAAAATAATTATATTCAAAATTTCAACTAAATTTTCATAAAAAAAATTCTCAATATTTGTGGGTTGTTACACTCTCCCCCACTCAAAACTTTTCGTCCTCGAAAAGGAACGAGATGCAGAAAAACAAAGAAGGGTAAGGTAGGATAACGAATAATACTTGGAACAAACAATTCCGGATTTGAAGCACAAATGCTCTCCTCCGTTTCCCAGGTACAGTCCTGATCATCAGTGCTCCATTACACTTTTACTAGGTTGACAGATTTTCTTCGAAGCTGCTTCGTACCTTTATCTATAATATGAAGTGGCTTCCTCTCGACAGTAAGGTTCGGCTCAACATCCAAACTCTCGAGAGCAGAAGGCTGGACAATCAAAGATGGATCATGAAGATACCGACGAAGATGCGAAATATGGAACACATTATGCACTCCAAAAAGTTTCTCAGGCAATTCCAACCGATAAGCTAAGGAACCCACTCTCCCTAAGATGCAAAAAGGACCAATAAACCTAGGAGTGATCTTCCCTCTCCGACCAAAACGAATCACATTTCTTAATGGAGAGACCTTAAGGAAAACCTGATCACCAACAGAAAACTCCAAACTCCTCCTACGCCTGTCAGCATACTTCTTCTGTCTATCCTGAGAAATCCTCATCTTTCTCCTAATCTCCTCAACCTTCTCAGATGCTTCTAGAATAATATCCGGACCAAGAACCAAACGATTACCGGAGTCAATCCTGCAAGATGGAGATTTGCAAGGTCGTCCATAAAGAGCAGCAAATGGAGCCATTTCGATACTAGCCTGATAACTTTTGTTATAGGTGAATTCGACGAGATGGAGATGATCTTCCCAAGGTCCTCCATAATCAAGGACGCAGGCACGAAGAAGATCTTCCAAAATCTGATTTACCCTTTTCGTTTGACCGTCGGTCTGCAGATGGTAAGCAGTGCTCAGATTCAGACGAGTACCAAAAGATTCCTGAAAAGCTTTCCAAAACTGACTGGTAAAGATGAGGTCTCTATCGCAAACAATGCTAACAGGAACACCATGAAGACGAACTATCTCTCTCATATAAATCTCAGCTAAACTAGAAGCAGAACGGTTAGACCTAACCGGAATGAAATGAGCTGACTTAGTCAATCTATCCACAATAACCCAAATATTTTCATTACCTCTCCTAGTCCTTGGTAATCCATCAATAAAATCCATAGAATCTTGTTCACATTTCCAATTGGGAACCTCAAGAGGCTGCAATAATCCAGCGGTCTTCTGATGATCAGCCTTAACCTGCTGACAAGTTGCACATTTACTAACAAAAAAGGAGATATCACGCTTCATACCACTCCACCAATACAGCTTCTTCATATCATGGTACATCTTCGTCACACCTGGATGAATAGAAAGTCTAGACCGATGATTTTCCCGAAGTAACTCTTGCCTCAATCCATCGACATTCGGGACACAAATCCGATTATTAATCCTCAAAATCCCTTTATCATCTATTTGAGCTCCACTTCCATCTAGGCTACTACCACCAACCCTGCTACGAACATTTTCCTTAATAAGCCTAATTATCCTATCCTCATCCTGCTTAGCAATAATACGATCCATAAGAGGAGAAGAAACAACAAGTTTACATAACATCGCCTTCTTCCGACTCAAAGCATCAGCTACAACATTAGCTTTCCCTAGGGTATAGTTGATGTCGAGGTCATAAGAAGCTAGAAACTCAAGCCACCTAACTTGCCTTAGATTCAAGTCCTTTTGGGTGAAAATATATTTCAAAGATTTATGATCCATAAAGAGCTCAAACTTAGTTCCCAATAGATGATGTCTCCAAAGCTTCAAAGCAAAAACTACGGCAAGCAATTCCAAATCATGGGTTGCATAATTAGCTTCATGAGTCTTCAACTGACGACTGGCATAAGAGATAAACTTCTCATCCTGCATCAGAACGGCTCCCAAACCTTCACGACTGGCATCAGTGTATACCGTTAATCCCTCATTTCCATTTGGAACGGTAAGAACTGGCGCGGAAGTAAGCTTGCGCTTCAACTCATTGAATGCAGCTTCACACTTATCTTTCCATCTAAACTTAGCATTCTTACGAGTTAGAGCGGTGAGAGGTGCAGTAATCCGAGCAAAATTCTCAATGAATCTCTGATAATAACCGGCAAGGCCCAGAAAAATACGGATATCAGATGGAGTCCTAGGAGTTTCCCAATTCTAAAATAGAATAGGGGGAATAAGAACCGAGAAAGAGATAGAATAATTAATGTACAAAGGAAAGAAGGGAAGATAAACTTACATTGATCGCAGCGATCTTAACTGGATCAATGGAAACTCCATTACCAGAAACAATATGACCGAGAAATCGGACTTCATCTTTCCAGAAATGGCATTTCGAGAATTTGGCTTTTAACTGATGACTTCTGAGAGTCCCCAGAACAAAGCTCAAATGAGATTCATGTTCCTCCTCAGACTTAGAGAAAACAAGGATATCATCGACGAAGATTAGAACAAACTTATTAAGAACATCACGGAAAACAAGGTCGACAAAGAAGGCTGAGGCGTTAGTCAAACCAAAAGGCATAACTAACCATTCAAAGAAACCATCCTCAGAACGGAAAGCAGTTTTGGGAATACTTTCCTCATCAATTCTGAGCTGGTGGAAACCGGTGGCAAGATCGAGCTGAGAGAATACAGAAGCTCCATAAAGCTGATCGAACATATCACTAATACGAGGCATTGGATATCTGTTTTTCATAGTGAGCTTGTTCAACTCCCTATAATCAACACACATCCTGAAAGAACCATCAGACTTAGTGACAAAAACCACTGCTGCTCCTCATTCGGAATGACTGGGTCTGATCAGACCTTTGGAGAACAAGTCTTCAATTTTCTTCCTCAACTCAACCTTCTCACGGGGTGCCATTCTTCTGGGAGGAAGAACTACAGGTCGAGCTCCAGGAATGAGATCAATACGGAATTCGGTTTCCCGTTTAGGAGGTAAAGAAGTGACTTCACCAAATACATTGGAATAGACTTTGACCACAGGAGTAGAATCAAGATCACTAGGGGAAGAATCAAGAGAATAGATAAAACTGCCTGCATACTCCTGAGGTATACGACACTGAATCACCAAAGGATCACCCTTATCACCAACAAGAAAAACGATTCGGGCTTTACAAGAAATAACAGCTTCATGATTCTTCAGCCAATCTCCTCCAAGCAATAGATCAAAAGCATCGAAACCAATAACATAGAAATCACCCGAAAAACGATAGCCAGAATGGAAGAGTTTCACATTGTTACAAATCCCACTAAGGTTTGCGGGACCACCAATATGATTAGTAACACACAGAGGTTTGGTTGCATACTTAGGTAAAAGGATATGCTCAAACTTATCACAAAGGTCCACAGAAATGAAACTATGCGAAGCTCCAGTGTCAAATAGAACATGAACTGGAAAATCAAACAAAGTAAAGGTGCTCTGGAGAGTACCTTGGGTATCACTAGGGGCAGGTGGAGTAGGCGGAGCATCAGTGGAAGAAGTCATGGCAAAGACTCCAGATGTCTTGCCTTTCTGATACAAGGGACAATCCTTCTTGAAGTGGCCAGGCTGCAAACATACATGACAGAGGTCTCGCCTAGTCACCTGAACTGGAGGAACAGCAGCTCCGGCTAAAGTGGGACAGCTATTAGCATAGTGACCCTTCTGATCGCACCTGAAGCAAGTGATGGAAGAAAGATCAATAGGCTGCCTCCGGGAAGAAGAAGATCCTAAACCTGGATTTTTAAGCCAATTCTGCTTCTGTCGATGGAAATTAGATTTCCTCTTCTTAGAGTTGCCAGAAGAAGGCTGAGATGAAGGTGCACGAGCAACAGATGATTCCTTAGAAGTGGAGTTCTCATATCTAATAGCCATATCTATTAATCCAGTAAAAGGGCCGTGCACATGAGAAATCAGATGATCATAAAACTCTGGGTGGGCTCCAGCTATAAACTTCTCATTCTTCTTTAGAGGGGTATCAATCAAGCTAGGACCAAACTTGGAAAGTTCGTTGAACTTCCGCTCATACTCAGAAAATGACATCTCCCCTTGCTTAAGATCCATAAACTCCCTGTACAACTGAGACTTTCCAGCTTCTGGCATCCACTTCGCCATAAAAGCCTCCCTAAAACACGATATCCAAACTTAAGAAAGATTCCAAAGGGATAACCTAAATCAAATTCAAATGGACTAACTCAAGACAATACCGAAACTATTCCCAAGAAATATATGCCTCAATAGTGTTTGCTGTAACAGACTCCCACCAATCCTGGGCTGCCTCTTGCAACTACCATGCTGCTAATTGACGCTTTTGAGCGTCGGTGACCTCCAAACCCATAAAAATCCTTTCCAAACTTCTCAGCCACTGCTGAGCTTCAATGATGGTCTCTGATCCCGTAAACTTAGTACCACCTAGCTGAGTGAACTCCTTACAGAGAATGGTAAACCTAATGGGTGCAACTAGTGCTGGAACTGGGGCAACACCATGACCCTGATCTCTGGCATTCCTACGATTCATCCTGGAAATTCAAGAATGAATTTTAGGACAAAGATAAAGGAGAGAGATAAAAGACAAGCTTCAAACTAGAATGGGAATCCTAATCAAAGAATTCTATTAAACAAGGTGGATTCGAAAAGAAGGAAAATTCTAAGGAAAATTAGATTTTAAAACAAGAAAATTTTTATATCCAAAATAATACTTTAAAATCATTTGAAAACCATTTTATACTTGAAAATACGTTCTCTCGCAAAGAATGATTCTAAGACTGATTTCACTCATTCTAGGGTATTTCTACCCTATCTCTAATGAGTTTTTGCCCCGACGGCTAAGGTTTGCCTAAAACCAAAGCTCTAATACCAACTGTAACATCCCGTCATTTTGGACCATTCAAATCGACAATAAAACCACACATGTCAAACTTGAATAAGTTAAAACAACATCTTGTTAATAAATTTTGGGGCAAATAAAATCAATCACGGAATCACAGACACAGAAATCAGAATAACTCGCAGCGGAATAAAATAAACATAGTAGTTCATGAAGCTACTAGATACAAAGTCTCAAAACTAATACATAATACCAAAGTCTGAAACCAATACATTTGGAAATTCAAGGTACATAAGTTCTCTACTATAAAAGCAAAAGCTGAGTGGAAATAACTGGAATAGAAATATCAGGTAGACAGCTAAATCTCCGGCGGATCTCTAGCTCCAAAAAGATGAAACCAAAGCTGTGAAACTCAGGCTGACCCGAGCGTAAAGAAAAACACAAAACACTCGAGTCAGGACATACATACTTATAAAATGTAAATCAACTCAAGTGAACTGTAAAAGAAATGCATCAGTAACTTAAAGGATGCTTGGGATCGCCCATCCTCTAAGGATCCGTTAAACTATCTACTATGTAGTAATTTACGCTATTATAATAATGTCTAAAGTAAAGTAAACTATTAAAATAGCGTTAATGCATTACATTTTCCCCCTTAACACATTTTTATTTCCCATAGTCTATACAGTACCGTAATCCCACCTATACTGGGTGCCGTCAGAGGTCACTCCATAGGTATAGTACAAACCAAACTCGTAGAAGGCGCGCTAGGGTAGGTGACACGGCACAACTAGGTAATGCCAGGGTAGATATACCAATTACACTTCCGGACTATTGGTAACGCATAGTCGCAACTACCGCCCAACTCGATCCATACTCCCGAATCAAAGGTGCGCACCAAATCAATCACAAAGTAATAGAATGGCTAACGATGAAGTGTGTCCGATTAGAGGAGCTACCTCCTTGGCCCGTCGATTGCTCCTGTTTTAGCCACCTTATGCTAACTCACGGGAGTTAGGTCCACGTAAATATACCTTTAGGATCGTCGCCACCATCCTATTTCATTCTGGAATCTCCACCGCGTACACGGTTGTTAAAGTGGTTTTCGGTATCGACAGAGAGTATGCCCATATCTGATCTCGGTCTCTTTAACAACCAACTGTTATTATGACCCGTGATTATTTCAACTTCAAATGGTTTATATTTCATATCAAACATATTCATTTCAAAACCATATAAATTCCATATCATTATTCTTTAAAATATTATTCATTTTTCCAAAGTCGTACACTTCCAAATTCATTTAATTATAACCCCTTTTGGCGTAAAATTTAGAGATCATAGCACTTTAAAAAAATGTAACCTTTAGAACCATAACATTCAGAACTATAACCCTTTAGAAACTTTTGTGGCATTCAGAAAATGTCATCTTTAAGAAAACGCAGGAGTGCAGAAATGCTACGGTAAGAATTCGCAGCAGCGTAGAAATGCTACTGTAAGAATTCGCAGCAGTGTAGAAATGCTACTGTAAGAATTCGCAACGGTGCATAATTGTACAGTAAGGAAATCGCAGTAGTGCAGAAATGCTACAGCAAGGAAATCGCAGTAGTGCAGAATTGTTATAGTAAGGAAATCGCAGCAGTGCAGAATTGTTACAGTAAGGAAATCGCAGCAGTTTTGAATTGTTACCGTAATACTTCCTACTACAATAGTTTATATAATCAAATAGTACATATCTTTACAGTTTTTATCACAGTCATTATATCATTCCTATTATATTGCTCAAATTTTAGCTATTTGGTCATTAAAGAAACCACACCTTTAGTTAAATAACTTTGTTACTATAATGTCAAATTTTAAAGATGAAATCCTTATGCTAAGTTAAAAGTACGTTATTAACTTACACTTTATTTTCTTTTCAGTAAATAACATTTATCATTTTTATCACCCAAGTTATACCATTTACCTTAGTTAAAACTTACATTTCAAATGTACGTTTTAACTCACATTTTTCTTTCTTCTCAAAAACCATTTATCATTTAAATCACTATTACATAAATTGAAACTTACAATTTATAGGTTAGAATAAAATACCATTTTTACGTCAAATCGGATTATTAAATTTCAATTAACCTTCATTCTGTAAATAGATTCCAAATTTTACATTTCCACCTATTTTTCTCTTATAAAATTTTTAACACATGTAAACAAATTCACAGAAATTATTACATTAAATTTTAGTTGAGATTCATATATAGAAATCCAAAATACTTAAAAAAAATTAGAAAATCATTTTAAAACCAACCACTGAGTCGGTATAAAATTATCTACCCTAGGGTCAAGTAAATACGAACATATATCATTTCAATCCGCAATTTATTAATTTTATGGGTTTTATATCATTTTAAACCCGTAATCCCAAGTCAAATAAAATTGCTCAAGCCTATCATTTCAGCCCATAACAATTTTCCTTAATCTAAAAAAATCATTCGGGTATGTATCATTTCAACCCATAGTGAAGGAACTTGCAGTATGATTATAGAATATCAAATAAACATAACAATAAATAACATATCATGGTATATGGTCATAACTGGTAAAATATGATATGAAGTAACACAACAATATTAAATAAATCATGGCATATGATCATAACGAGTAAAATATGATATGAAGTAATATTAAATAAATCATGGCATATGATCATAACGGGTAAAATATGATATGAAGTAACATAACAATATTAAATAAATCATAGCATATGATCATAACGGGTAAAATTTGATATGAAGTAACAGAATAAAATCATAAGTGAAATTTCTTAACTTGCATATACAAATCCATACAATTCCATCGTCATCAATTCACAAAAATATAAGTACGTTGTCAAGAGTGATTACTCACCTTTCTTTGGTTAGAGAGGTGATTCATAGCGCAACACAAAGACTACAACAAGCACGACTAATTACGGACTAGCTTGAGTGAGAGGAGAATTCAGTTCCGTCGCTTAAACAAAATAAAATAAATTCCATACGTAAACAAATAATTCACATAGAAAAATAATATATATATATATATATATAAACATGTGAAGAGGGCTTGACTATGGGTGTATAGGCTTGGCTATAGGCTAGTTTATTAGTGTTTGGGTTCGGCCATAGGGGGTTTTGGGTGAAGGGGGTTCAGCCATATGAATTTGGGTTTGGTTAGACTAGGTTTTGGTGAAGGGGTTTTCGGCCTAGGGTTAGGGTTTTGGTAGAGGAGGGCTCAGCCTAGGGTTTGGTGATGGAGGAGGTGGTCACGGCCAAGGAAAGGCAAGGGGAAGGGGTTGAGGAAGTTCGACCATGGTGTTTTGGTTGGAGGAGAGGAGGCGGAGGCCGAAAATTATGAAGAAGAAGAAGGGAAAAAGGAAATAGGATAAGTGGTTTTGGCTAGAGTTTGGTGATGGGAAGGTGATGGAATAGGTGTGGCCGAAATTTCAAGGGAAGGAGGAGGAAAAATTTTAGAGGAGAAGAGGGAAAAGGTCTAGGGTTTTGAGAAGGAAGATGAAGGAGAAGAAGACTTACATTTTTCTGTGGAGGCACAAATGAATGGATGTGGAGGCTAACCAAAACCCTAGGATCTTATATAGTCATCTCAACAGGTGGCCTTTCATTTACTAAAGAGGTTTCTAGCCCATTAGTACAAGCCCAAACAAATCAACATGTAAATAAGATAGAAGTTATAGGGAAAATAACTACGTGTAATACGCCGAAAGTTGCAAAATTTGAGAAGTAAACATCAAAATTTAATAAAACGAAAAACTGGGAAAAATGTTAAAATTAAATTCATCTTCATAAAAAAAAAGTAAAAGCTAAAAATTTAAATTTTAAGAATTTAACAGAAAGTCAAACTTTGACCAAAGTTGACCAAAATTTGCAATTTAAGAAAAATCTTTATTTTATTTAATTTGGAAGAACATTTCTCATCAACTCAAAATCATACATTAAAATTTCCCAATTTAGAAATTTAAAATAATTATATTCAAAATTTCAAATAAATTTTCATAAAAAAAATTCTCAATATTTTGCGGGTTGTTACAAGAAGATGAAAATTTTTAGTTAAGAGCTCATGTAGAGCAGTTGGCTAAACTCTATCAACAGGGAACTGGAAAGAAGATTAGGAAGGAAGGATCTTCCTCATTCAGCGAGACTATCAACGAAGCAGACTTCTCTGACAACTTTAAGGATTGATAAATTCGATGGGACACAAATCCAGACAATCACCTTTGTACGTTTGAGTACCACATGGACATTCTAAAAGTAGGAAGGATGAATAAATGTGAAATTTTCCCGGTTTACTTAGTCAAAGCTACAACTAGATGGTTTAGGAGTTTTGGATCAGGAGACGTTTGTTCATGGGGACAGCTGTCTATTAATTTCTGAGATAGTTCAATTCAGGAAGAGAAGCTTCCCCTGATGTTAACACAACGTCCTATGTTAAGCAGGGCGAGAACGAGAGTCCGCACAATTTTATTAAGTGTTTTGTAACACCTCGTAAAATCGATTCTAATTAGATAAATAAATTAAGAGAAATTTAATTAATTAAGGTAGGGATAAAAAATGATAATTTTGCAAAAGTTGGAATTTGACCATGAAAGTTATGTCATTGCATTCGTGGCGAAATCCTAATCAATTTCCATATATGATACATTGAGAAAAGGAGCTTAAACGTAGAAGTTATGGACATTTGAAGTTTTTAGATTTAAAACAATTTAAATAGAATTCAAATTTAATAAAATAATTAATTCCAAAATTTAAAATTTAAAATTAATTGTGATTAGACTTGGGGTTAAGTAAACGTTAAATTAACAATTAACGTTAACAATAATTAGGGAATTAAATAAACAACGACTGAAATTAAATAACCTTCCCAAAATAGAGGGAAGAGGGTGACCCCTAGAGGTCGATTGCTTGGAATGAAGAGGTCGACTGCATTCTATGTGGCGGCTAGGGTTTTGGTTGCTTTATACACTATATATTTATCCATTTCAACCTAGTTTCATCAACAGTTCTGTTGCATTTCAACCACTATTAATAAGACCCTATACCTCTCACTTTTATTCACAAATATTTTAGGAACATCAGCAAAGCTCTGTCAATTCATCTCTTATTAGATTTGGAAAACTCCATTAGAGTTTCGGTTAAGAAATCCTATATACTTATCCTTGTTTATCATTTAATTTCTAAACCTCTTCTCCTTCAACCTTTCTGAATATAATATATATAAAAATCCATTGTTTTATATATAAAAAAGAAGAGATCTGAAGGAGATTATAATGGATGTCGCAACTTCAAAGAGAAGCAAAGTTAAGGACCAAATGTGAGTGGAAATTTTAGTTTTTCTATATTAGTAGTTGAATGGTATAGTTTGGATTTGATATATGCCTTGGAGAGCTTTGGATTACAAAAATATCATATAAAAAATCCCCAAAAATCCCCCAAAGAAAAATGTCAATTCCTAGGATTGGAACCTTAATTGTTTTGTGTTAAAATAATAGAGTTCTGCAGATTTCGCAGTTTATGTATTCTACCTTCTATTCTACTTCTTATCCTTCTTTTCCATATCTAATTAAGGGATTTAATTGAAAAATGGTGTGTAAAGAACGAATCTTTATCCGTAGTTTGCACCGCCTATTTCTATAAAATTAATAGAATTTCCCTTTTCTAAATTCATAATTGAAGTTGAATAGAACGTATAATTGATTAAATTGTATGTTTCCATTTATGGTTTATTCCATTGTTTTAATATGAGATAAGTTGTATTTAGATTCTATATATAAGTTTATTTATTACAATTTTGGATATGAGTATTGATCCTTGTTATGAATATTCGAATCCCTTGTTATGGATATCGAAATTTGGACATTATTGGTAAAATGGAAAGAGTAAAGACTTGGATTATTATGGTTAAAAAGAATTGACATTTAATGTTAGTTAGGGTGTAATCTCTACATACATAGAATAATAAGTGCATATTTATTTATATATTAATTAGCGTAATAAATGTATAATTGCATAGTTAATTGGGTAATAATTGTCATTAAATCCTCCTTAGGAAAATAAATGATTGTTAAGCAAAATAAGAAGGAATTCTTATACAGCCTAATTAATAGACATAGTGAGATGAGTGATAATATATAAGAGTGTTGTAAATGATTAAGTCATAGGGACATCTCCTATGATAAGTATTTATGATGACATGAGGTTAGTCCTAAATGTTATAAGGTAAACCTGTCCAGCTAATTTGACTACTAGTTCATATGAATAGTCGGACTAATGTGAGACATCATTATGAGTACGTGTTATAATACGATGGGCATGCTCTGGGGTCTTGAGGTATTAAGTGGTTGTTTGAGGGTCCGCCTCTTTTCCCCAAATGGAGTAGTAAATGGTCAAGGGTTAGTTATTAAGCATGATAGGTGGTATCTCGATAGGGGTCCGCTGCCTTTCCATAGAGAAGTATTAAGTGACTCAAGAGATTCCATGCAATGTCAGTTAGATAGTCACTAGTAAGGAGTCTGCCTTGGTAATATGTATTAAATGATGGGTCTGCGTCAATCGAGGTCTTAAATATCCAGAGTCTACCTATTTTCTAATAAAGGTATTAAGTGGCTTGGGTACTATCTCTTGCATTGATTAGACATTTAACACGTTGGTTATGGGTTATCGGATTAGGAAACCTGCTTCGAGAATGGAGGGTATTAAGAGGTCGTTTGAGGACATGCCTTCTTTCTTTTTATGCAGTATTAAATGGTTTTATATACGTAAGACATATTCTTATTTAAATTATACCGCCCAAGTACTGAAATACTAAGGCTTAAAGATTTCTATTCACTAGACCCGGTTGCATGTTAATGCTTGCATGATATGGGGTTTTCTCACTGTGCACCGTGGTGAAGCTTTGTCTCTTACCCCCACACGTCCCGAAGTGGGTTGGCGACGTTATGGTCTGAGCAGTCAAGAGGCTGGCCATAAAGCCAGGGTGCGTAGGATTGCCATTTGTAGCCACCACCATTTCGAGGTGAATGTTATATTTGGTATCAGAGCTTAGGTTACACGACAAACATAGAAAAGTATACGTATGAGTGGCGTACTTGTTATTTTTGAAAATGTTTTTTCCAAAAACCTTACTATATATATATAATTACTTTTAATTTACGCCTGACTCTATAAATTCCAATTATATAAGTAGCTGCTACCATATTCCAAAAGGATGGACGAAGCAACTATGAGTTGGAAAAATAAATGGAATTGAATTTATACTTATTTGTTGAACCTAGACTTCCTTATCATTATGGACTCTATAAGCATATTAAATAATAGGGACAGGAATCGTAGAAGGGAAGATAGTAACTCCAAAATTTTAATAAGTAATAAAATGTAATATAATGAGGAGTTACAAGAAATTAAATAGGTTAAAGAGACCATTAGGGTAATTATGGGAAGATAAGAAAAAAGATAAATAGGTAAAGTTGAATAGAAAAATAAATGTCTTTAGAAAACATACGCTAAGATAATAACCATTAAATACAGAAAAAGTGTCATTTATGAGAGTAGTAAATATAAATGTTAGGTAACAGTTAGATGTTATAAGGCATGGGATTCGTAAACATACGGAAGTAAGAGATATAGTAGTGAAACAAGCTTCCGTAAGGTGTACATTAATCACCACAAGGAGATAACTAGATTTTTAAAATCATACCCTTTGAGAAAGAAAGTGATAAAAAAGTTTTTGAAAACTCCTTGAAAGTTTTGAAAGAGCTTTTCAAAAGATTATTAAGTGAAAATTTTATATGTTGTAAGTTGAATTTTTTTGATAGAAAGTGATTTTTGATAGCTTTGGAAATATACTATCATTTATAAAAAGTTTAGAAAGAAGTGGTGAAATAGTTTAAAAACAAAATGGTGATTGATTTTTATAAAAAGAGAGGGTTTTCATCTGTTAATTCTTAATTTAAAAATTGTTGAATTAAAAGTTTTTTACTTTTAGATTCTTTTATTTTTATGATTTCTTGTACTTTATAAATCTGGAAGCTATTATTTTGAAAAGAGCAAGGAAATTTAGAGATTTATACTTTATAAATAGTTGAGTTAACAAGTCCTAGCTTAAATAAGATTTTGCATTCTTAAAATTCACAGTTTAAATTTATTGAGCCAAAAGTTTTTAGTCCAAATATTTTTCTCTTGTGAAATGCATGAATTTTCCTACCTTATAAAATTAAAGATTCTTTTCCTTAAATTTCTTTTGAAAGGGTGTACAAATATAAAAGACACTTGATTAGCATAGGATAGAAAGAATATAAGGTTAAGAATGTTCGACAAGGTAGATATGAGGGACATTCTCATATAAGGAAATGCGGAGAATGATAGCTGAATTTAGGTAGTGATAGAACTGGAATTATAATCGAGTAATAAATGATATACAAGAGGAGTTAGGAATAAGATAGGAGTTATTTTTGTCTACTCCATTTCTTCATCGTTTAAAGCTATATATAAGGTGTTTTTGGAAATTTAAATGATGGTTATCAATAAAAGAGTTGGATGTTTTTGGAAAAGTAATTATGTAAAGGGATTAAATGAGGACTGATTAAGGAAACTTGATATGACATTTATGGAAGAAAGAAATTTGAATAATGAGTGAATTTTAGAAACTTGAAAAGGTTAAAGGGATTAAAGAAGGATTATTGGGAATGGTCCAATTTCAACTGCTATGGAAATATTAGTTAAAGCAATGGATGGACCACATTTGTTGGAAACCGAAAAGGAAAATTTAGGAAAATGGGTAGTAATGGGATGCCATATTAAGAAATACCCATCTTAATTTAGTAGCGAATGTTAGGACCTCAACACTATTTATATCACTTGATAATAAATGGCAACTTCTACGGTTATCCCGCCTTTTGGCAAGGCCATGACACCAAGGACTCGACTAGAAACTTAAGATAATTCGTCTCGAAAATCGGTTATACACAAGTCCACTATGGATACTGGCAAATTTGGTCCGAGTCTAGATCGAGCTACAATCAGCATGGTACGACTAACAAGGCTATAAAAGACAATATTCCAAATTTCGGGTCAATCGGAGTTCGTATGCTCAAGTTATGGATTGATCAAGTTTCATGTGAAACATGTTTGTTTCTTATCCATCCCCTTCGTATCCATCAACTCCACATCCATCCCATTCGCATCCATCAAGCAACGACATCAATCATAACCCATCTGCTCAACCGCTACCCATTTTATATCGATCCCACTTCCATCCATTTCATATCGATCAGCCAATCATCGATACGAAACCAGCAACTAATCGATCGATACGAAGCAACAACCAGTCATCGATACGGGGACGATATGCAAGCATCGATATGAAGCAACATATGAGCATCGATACGAAAGGAACCACATTGGATTGATACAAGAGAAGTAGTCTGACCAAGGGAAGCGGTCAACAAGCATGAAATATGGATCTCCATGAAGTTCTCGCTCCACGTCATCGATGCGAAATCGATCGATACGAAAGCATTGATACGCATGCTTCAGCCAAACTACAAATCCAACCTTTGATCGATCATAACTCAAAAACTACAAGTCCAAATGCCTCCAAATTTTCACAGAAGCTTTCTTATCATCTGAAGGACCACCATAATCGATCGCAGCTCAAATAGAGCTAATATTGATCGATACGAAGATAATGGGGATCGATCCCAAATGACTCCAGATCGATCTGGTGGGCCCACCCACGAGTGAGAAGAGGTATTCTGAACTTTGAGGGAGATTTTTCCAGATCTACACTTATAAATAGCACCCCTATGCCTACAGAAAGAGAACTTTTGACTCTGCTACGTCGTTACTCTGCCACAACTCCATTGTAACTTGAGTGTTAGAGTGTTGTACTGTTGTAATCAGTTGTCAATCATCAATAAACAACAAAACATTCAAAGTGGACATAGGCTACAACGTCAAACCACTATAATTTCTTGTCATTTTCTATTTCTACATTCTTTTATTGGTGTGATTGTTAGATTAGCCTTTTTTCCATTTAATTTATTCATTTTAATCTCTTTAATCACATCTGAAGAGTGTTGTGCCCAATTTTGGTACAAACACTTTGGTGCTTTCACTGAGAAAACTCCATTTTACTCTAATTCAGTGGATCTACTACCATTGTTGGATTGCTAAAATCTAAGGAGGAGATCCGGATCTGTCTTCCAGTAGTTCCTTCCATTCTATTCAGATTACTCCAGATCTAGGAAAGAGCTACATTCATCATGGTGCGTACTACCAAAACTGCTTCAAATGCTGCAGATCCAGAGGGAAGGGATAGGCAAGATCCCGCGCAGCTGGCCACAACAAGCCAAACATCAGCTGGAGCTCCAGATCCACAAGGTCCCGTGACTAGAGAGGAGTTCTAGACTCTTATGCAAGAGCTTACTCAGAGCCGTCAAGAGCTCACTCAGCAGATCCGTGCCAACATGGAGCTCGCACACCAGCCGAACGAAGAAAGGCGAAGGAGATCTAGGAGGGATCATGTCTCTCATACCTCGACTTAAAGCTCGGCTTCATCTGACTTCAATCACAGATCTACACGCCGTCGGCTGGATGGAAACTATGCAGAAGCCTCCGAGCATCAGCATGCCATGAATCTCGGACAGGCCAGGATTGGTCCTTCTACAAGGCACCAAACTGGACCCTCATCCCGAGGAGGGGCACTTCCTTATGACACCACTCACGACCATGTAGCTGCCGCCGCTATAAATCTGGAAGCCGAGATCGAGAACCAACCGAATCCAGCCCTTCGTCAACACGTTCACGCTCAGGATCCTCACTTTCCTGAATATCGAGAGCCAAGGAGGCGAGGAACGGACCGTAGACAACGATCAGACCGTCCCCGCAACATGGAACCCGACCATGCCTTGGCCCCAAACATCCAGATGCCTGACATTCCAACCATGATATGCCAGATGATTAGAGAAAGTCAAGGCCTTACGAATGACGATTGGGGAATCTCCCGAAGTCACACTCTATTCACCGATGACATTCTTTATGCAGAGACACCCCGTCGATTCAGGATGCCGACTTTGCCGGTGTACGAAGGAAATTCGGATCCTAACCAACATATCTTAAAATATGAATGGCTCATGAACGTCGCTCGAGCTGACGATGCAGTTAAGTGTAGAAGTTTTCCTATCTCTTTGGGAGGCATTGCAACTATGTGGTTCACTCGATTACCACCCAGATCCATCTCATGTTTTGGTCAGTTGGCTACTAAGTTTGTTGAGCAATTCCATATGCATGCTACTAGACCAAAGGATGTCAACACCTTGTCCAGTGTTACTCAAGCTCCAGGAGAGACCCTTAGACGTTATCTGGAAAGGTTCCATGCTGCTTGTGTAGAGGTCAGCAACCCCAATGATAATTCTATTCTTATGGCATTGACTAAAGGGATCGAACCCAATTCCGAGTTTGGTGATTGGTTCGATCCCTTTAGTCAATCTAGGAAGACGCTAGACGATCTAGGAAGCAGGACGTAGCGGGGCCCAGTGGAGAAGGCATTCAAAGTAATGTTGCTGTGAAACTATCCGGTGAGAACTCTGGCAATGTGCAATTGAATATTCAGAATAAGCAAGGTCAATAGAAGGGTAGCAGAGGTCAGGGAAAGAAGAAAGACTCAAATCGCGGACCGAGACACATAGCTCCCATGTTCGATCGATATACTCCCCTAAACACATCATTGGAAAATGTTTACCTTCAGACTTGTAATACCGGACAATATACCGAAACCATCATCTGAGAAACAAATTCAAACCAGGAAATTCTGTAGGTTCCACGATTGTTACGGCCACTAATGAGTGCCGTCATTTGCAAGACATCATCGCGAAATTGATTAGAGAAAGGAAGTTAAAACAGTTTCTTTGGGCGCCGCAGGATGGAGGTGTGGGCCCATCTAATCCAAATCAAGGTCAAGGCCAAGCTAGGCCCGAAGAACCCGTGCGTACTGGCGGGAGGTTGGTGATAAATAAGGTGAGTGGTGGTCCTCATCCGGCTGATAGGAGCTAGAAGGAAATGGAGTCATATGCCAGTTCGATTAGGCATGTGGATTTCGAGTGTTGTAGTAATGTTGATGATGGGGCCCTGGCAAAACAACAGAGGACGATGACAGATGACATCATTTTTAGGAACCGAGATGTTGCCAGAGTTGAGGCCCCCACTAATGATCCATTGGTTATTTCAGCTTAGGTAGGTCCTGCTTGGACGAAAATGATCTTAGTCGACAATGGAAGTTCTGTTAATATACTTTTCAAGCGCGCTTATGACCAAATGGGAATGGAGGCGAAAGATCTAAAACCATGTCAGTCACGTATTCATGGTTTTAATGGAAGTGCAACCATACCAGCTGGCATGGTAGAGTTACCCGTTGAATTGGGTATTGGAGATCGCCGGAGAGTCCGGATGTTGCAGTTTGTGGTGTTAGACATACATTCCCCCTACAATGCTTTCTTGGGCTGACCGGCCCTTGCGGAATTCAGGGCAGCGATTGCCCCATGGTGTTTAACTTTGAAGTTCCCCACTGGTAATGGGGTCGGAGTAGTACATGGTGATCAGGCGGCTGGACGCGCCTGTTATGTTACGGAGCTGCGGGATGTGCATCAGAAGGAGAAAGGGAAGGGCGTAGAGGAATCTCTCTACGTCCATTTTTCAAAAAATTGACAACTAACGTCTGAGCCTAGGCTCAGGTGCCATAACCAGTTCCTTAAGGACCTTGATCCCAGAGATAATAATGATGAGGAGGAAGTCAAAGATTGTCAGGCTTCCCCGGCGGAGTAGACGATCGATGTTTCGATCCATGATGACGACGATTCCAGAATAGTAAAGGTCGGATCTCAACTTAGCCACCAGATGAGACATGAATTGGTTGATTTTCTCCGGGCGAACCTTGATGTGTTTGCCTAGACTCATTCAGACATGTGTGGGATCTCGCCAGACATTGTGAGCTATGCATTAAATATTGACCCACGGCACGTCCTGGTCAAACAAAAAAGGCGTGGTATGGATCCAGAGAGATCTGTCGTCCTGAAGGAAGAAGTAAATAAACTCAAGACGAATGGGTTTATTCGTGATGTTTTATACCCGAAGTGGGTATCTAATTCAGTGCTTGTCAAAAAATCGAATGGGAAATGGCGGACATGTGTGGACTACTCAGATTTGAATAAAGCCCGCCCTAAAGACAGTTTCCCTCTTCCCAAAATTGATCAATTGGTGGATTCAACAGCCGGATACAAGCTCTTATCTTTCATGGATGCGTATTCCGGCTACAATCAAATACCGATGCATCTACCTGACCAGGAACATACTAGCTTCGTCACTGATTTGGGACTCTATTGTTACAAGGTGATGCCGTTTGGACTTAAAAACGCTGGAGCAACTTACCAGAGGCTTGTGAATCGAATGTTCGCTAACCAAATCGGAAAGACCATGGAGGTGTATGTGGATGACATGCTTGTGAAGTCGCGACTATCCATCAACCATGTCAGTGATTTGGAAACAATGTTTAACTTACTTCGACATTACAGAATGAAGCTCAATCCATTGAAGTGTCATTTCGGGGTAGCGTCAGGAAAATCCCTTGGATTCATTGTCAACGCCAGAGGAATTGAAGCCAACCCTGAGAAAATCTGGGCGATTCGGAATCTCGAAACTTCCAGAACCATAAAGCAAGTTCAAAGCCTCAATGGGATGGTGGCATCTTTAAGCAGATTCATCTGCAGATCCACAACAAGTGCATCCCTTTCTTCGATCTGATCAGAAAAGGAAAACGGAATTTCGAATGGACAGAGGAGTGCGAAGGCGCATTCCAAGCACTAGTTCAGCATCAGGCGACACCACCTATTTTGTCAAAACCGGTCGATCATGAGCGATTATACATCTATCTGGCAGTTTCAGCAAATGCAATCAGCGCTTCATTAATTCGAGAAGAGGATCGGATCCAATGACTGGTCTATTACATCAGCAAGAGATTGACAGGAGCAGAAAGAAACTACCCGAAGGTGGAAAAACTAGCTTATTGTCTCGTCATAGCCTCGAGGAAACTCCGTCTATATTTCCAGGCTTATTAGATCACTGTCTATACTGATCAACCGTTACAACATATCCTAACATGACCTGAGACGTCTGGTAGGTTACTTAAGTGGAACATCGAGTTGAGTCAATTTGATATTGCTTATACACCGAGGCGAGCCATTCAAGGACAAGTTCTGGTGGACTTCATAGCTGAATTCACCATACCGGAGGACTTGCCCGAAGCTAGTGAATCTCACAAATGCACATGGAAGCTATATACTGACGGTGCATCAAACGACCGCTGCTGAGGTGCTGGAGTGGTACTTGAAACCCCAGAAGGTCGATCCATATGCTATGCTTTAAAGTTTGACTTCCGCGCAACTAACAACGAAGACGAGTATGAAGCTTTGCTTGCTGGGCTGAGGCTCGCTAAATACTTGGGAATAATTGCTATGGAAACTTACTGTAATTCACAATTGGTCGTATGCTAGGTTAGAGGAGAGTATCAAGCCAAAGACCGGAGATTGGCTACTTACCTTACTCGGGTTCAAGAAGTGTTGAATCAGTTCGACTATTATGATATTCATTGTATACCTCGAGAGCACAATCAGAAAGCCGATTCTTTAGCAAAACTGGCCAGCACTGGCGAAGCACTACAAATGGGACTCGTCCCCGTTGAGACACTTGGTGCTCCGAGCATTGACCAAATAGAGACAGACTGGGTGTACGAGGCAACACCCAAGAAGGAGTCATGGATGACTCCATTCAGAAATTATCTTAAGCACAGAACTTTACCCGAGCGTAGAAGTGAGAAAAGACAGGTTCTCCAAAAAGCTTCATGATTTATTATCCAGAATGGAGTCCTGTACAGGAGGGGATATTCTGTTCCATTACTCCGGTGTATCGCCCACGACGAGATCAAACGAGTATTACATGATGTGCATGAGGGAGAGTGCGGTGATCACACTGGGGGCAAGCCATTGCCAAAAAGATACTCAGATATGGATATTACTGGCCGACGGTGAACCGAGACACATCAGATTATGCCAAGAAATGTGATAGGTCATAGGTGCTAGAAACATGCTAGAATTCCAAGAGCCCCGCCTACAAAAATTACTCAGATGGCCAGTCCATGGCCGTTCACCAAATGGGGTATTGATATAATAGGGTCCTTACCTTTAGCCAAGGGTGGTGCAAAGTACGCCATTGTTGCAGTCGACTACTTTACTAAGTGGACGAAAGCTGAGTCCCTTGCCACTATCACGATGATGAAAGTAATCAACTTTATTGTGCGCAACATCATCTGTCGCTTTGGTCTCCCACACACCATTGTAACCTATAACGATACCCAATTCGATAGTGTCGAGTTCAAAGATTTCTGTCGATGATACCACATCCAGAAGAAGTTCTCAACAGTAGCTCACCCTCAAGCGAATGAGCAAGTCAAAGCAGTCAACAAAGTTATCAAGTCCATTCTAAAGAAACGACTGGAGAAGGCCGGAGGCAAGTGGGTCGATGAACTTCCCATGGCCCTATGGGCATATCGAACTACCCACAAGTCTGCGACCGGCCATACTTCGTTTGCACTTTCCTACGGTTCCGAGGCTGTTATTCCGGTTGAACTAGAAGTACCTTCTCACCGTGTGACTTACTACGATCCAAAGACAAATGCCATCCTACTTGCATAATCACTGGATTTACTGGATGAGAAGCATGAAGAGGCTGATTTGAGGGCAGCCGCACACCGCAGTCGAGTCGCCCGATTATACAACGCTAAGGTTCGACCCAGAACCTTCAAAGTTGGCAATCTCGTACTTAAGAGAATTTATTCGGCCCCTTCACACATGAAACCGACATGGGAAGGACCGTATGTCATTGAACGGAAACTTGGAGATGGCACATTCAAACTATCAACTGTTGATGGTCTCACTTTACCAAGGGCATGGAACAACGAGAGTCTCCGTCGCTATCACACATAACTGGCTTTTATTCATTTTAGTCTGGTTTTCCTTTAAAATTTGTTTATGCATTTTTTGAATTTGAACTTGTAATAAGGCAACTGACTTTGCTGTACTTTCTTATTTCAACAATAAAATGCAGACTCATCAAGCCAGAGTGGAAATTCTTGAAATGCATCATGCGACCATCACGGTGTATGAAGAGCTAAGTCCCATCCTATGGTGGGACTCATTGAAATAGGGAGTGATCGTGATCCAACCGGTCACTCGCTAAGTGAAACCCCGAGCTTGGGGGCAAGCAACAATAAAGTCAAGAAGGATTGAAACACGACAATCCTCTAACGAACTCCAGCTCCTAGAGTGCGAGCTGAAGTACAAAACTCCTAAATCCAGGCTTGAGGAGGATGGATCCGTCCATCCACGATCTCACCTTCATTCTTCCAAGTTCCAAGAGGATGTATCCACCCATCTACAACTGCGCTTGCCAAATCAAGGTGGATGTGATCCGACCATCCACAACCTTGATTAACCCCTTGTTCCCGGAGTGCGAACGAGATCCTAATACTTAAACAGATGTGACTGACTGTCTGTCGACCGACTCCAGATTCCTGGAGTGTGAACTGGAGTATAAACATCAAATGGGTGTGACTGACCACCCATCAACTAACTCTGGTCTCGAGAGCGCATACCGGGGTATAAACACTAAACGGGTGTGACCAACCACCCGTGAAACAACTTATGTCCCCAAAGTGCGGATATAATCCTAAACATTAGATGGGTGTGACTGACCACCCATCAACTGACTCTGGCCCTGAGAGCGCGGGCCAGAGTATAAGCATTAAACGGGCATGACTGACCGCCCATAGATTAACTCATGTCCCCGGAGCGTGGATATGATTCCGAACATTAAACGGGTATGACCAACAAACTCCCGTAAATTACCTTATGTCCCTAGAGCGTGGATATGATTCTAAGCGATAAGCAGGCGTGACCGACCGCCGACATACAAGTTCAATCCCCAGACTGCAGATGCAAATACTAGCAGATGAGCGAGTGTGATCCGACCACTCAAACTCATTTCACTTTAACTTTGTTCCGACTTAGTTAAATTAAAATTAGCAAAGGCGGAAAATGACTGCCGACTGACTACTTCAATTCTCCCCGGGACTAGGGCATAACTCAGGTACTAGCCACTGACCGAGACAACGCAACGTTGGGATTCGACTCGATGTTTGATTATGACTCGAAGCCATGACTTCAGGACTTAATGACCGGACTCAAGTTCGACTCAGAAACTAAAGCCTCACAAGTACATTGAATGGAAACGCGAGTGCTAAAATACTTAAACAAATAAACACATAGTTATGCTAAAAAAACGAAAAGAAATTTTATTTCCACTATTCTGTGAAAAAGATGAGTACAAAAATCTATTCGATGAATTCCTATAAGCAGGGGCCAAACCCACGTCTATACATGGCCCACGAAAGCAAAAGAAAATCCTATTCCAAGTTATCTACAAAAAAGAAGAAGTAAAAGTGCAAGTATACGCCTTTGGTTTTTTATCTTTCCTGCTTTTCTTCGACGTAGACCCACTCAAGCTGCTGCTCAGATGTCACTTTGAGCCTTTCCCTCTCCAGCCTGCTCCAGTTGGCTTATCTCCGACTGGGGGAATCAGAGCAGTCTCCTCCTCAGAACTCATAGGGATTGGAATGCCCTCTATGTGCAAAACTAGAGGAATGGTGGCACTCTCGATGTTAGAAGAAGGAGCCACGCTGGTATCAATGATTGTGCCACCCGGAGAAACAATAAGTATCGGGACCGGACCGGGACCTACCATACCCCCACCAGCTCTACGAGCCTTCTCAGTTTGCTCGATTTCGGCTTTTATTTCCTCCATTATCTGCTCCACCCGGTCCGCACATATGCTCATTGGAATGCTGCTAGTCGGACCCGAGGAGCTCGTAACGACCACATCTTCATCCACATTGAACGACATTTCAATACTTGGATCGCTTTGGTGGCCGAGGAGCGCTTCCATTAATTGGTCATCAATCACATAACTGCTTTCGTGCATCTCCCCTGCCAATGAGGTGATCGTTGTAGTTGTAGCCCCCGTCATTATTGCCTCTTGCTCGTGATGCATTTCTTGAGTTGCAGGAGGATCAGTCAGCGCAGAATCTAAGACTGAATGAAAATAAGAGAATATATTAGTAATATCATCTGATAGTGCTCCTTCATTTTGAGGAATGGAAGAAATGTCCAGAATACCTTCCTCTGGTTGACTCCCGTGTCGAGCCGATGCGCCTTTCGAGCCGCGTTCATGTATCGGAGAAAGGTGTGGCTTATCGGGGTCATATCCTGGGACAACTAGAGGATCGATAGAAGAAGTAGGCTCAGATTGAGAGACTGAGAGTGCTTTGAAACCTACTTCATGATGCTCAACTCCAGATCCTTCTCCAACGTCCAGATACTTGACAATCAACTTTTCTTTTTCAAGAGCGACAATTGTTTCATGGAGGACATTTAGTTCATCTCCGACAAGTATTTGATCTTCCAGTTCGAACTCATCGATAGTCGTAGCATCGTGGATCACCTTTTTTATCGTCCACCAAGCGGCTCCAGGCCTTGTACAATTGGAAGGGGTAATCTTCGCCGAGCCAGTTTAAGTTGCGGTTTCTCAAGACGTTGGCATTGTACATGACCAGGAGATCTTCAAATTCATTCTCCATCCTGGCCTCCACCGCTTTAATTTTGTTCTCAATCCTGGCATCGACTTCCTGAGCCTTTAAATTCGCCGCATCTCTCTCATCCTTAAGTGCCACTGCTTGTTCACATGCCTCCTGGGTGGCTTTGTTGGCCTCGTCTTTTTCCTTGATGGCCTCAGCTAGCTTCGCCCTTAGCTCCTCGACTTCTTTCCGTGCCTCATCCCTTTCTCGAGTGATCACAGTGTTGTGGTGGCCCATCTCCTACACCAAGTCCATATGAGTTTTTCGCATGTTTTCCATGGATTGCCTGGCCTCTTCGGCTCTCTGGTCGGCTTCTATCTTCGATTTCCTTGAAGATTCAACTTTGTTATCAAGCACTCCTATTATTCTATCTTTCTGAGCAAGGTCGGCCTCCATTTTCTTAATTATTTTGGCCCGCTCGAAAGCTACCGCCGAAGCCTTTTCTACAGTTTTAACCCACTCCCGGTATTGGCTATACAAGCCGTGCATGTAATCCTGTACCAGTTTTTCTGCATTGCTGGGAATTCTTTTCAAGTTCGGAGGGAAGTGGAAGCCATCGAAACAGATAGTCGGAAAATCTTTCTTTAACTTAGCAATTCAGATGGCTCCCTCCCCTGTGGGCTCGATAGCGGCTGGCTCTGTAACCACGAGAGTTTCCGTTTCAGTTCTACATCGTTGATCGCCAGGTTTCGAGGTATGAGTGGGTGCTACTGGAAGTGCATTTTCAGAAGATTGCCTACCAGAGCCGGAGGGTTTTGAGGAACCTTTAGGTGGTGGCAATCGCGACCGGGAGCGGCGCCTATTCTGATACGACCTTTCATTTTCCCTTTCATAACGCTCACTCTCTTGGCTAGAGCGGTGGCCGCGATCATAGTCCCTTTCGCTTTCACGCCTATGAGATTCAGAGTAAGAGCTGGAAGAATGGCATTTGGAGCGAAGATTGTTGAGCATAGACCCCTGCCTCACCATCGTGTTTGTAAAATGAAAAGAGAAGCGGAATTAGTCATCTCTAGAGATTAGAAAACATGTGGTTAGAAGTTGTGTGATGCCGTGAAGTGTGTGTATGCATGTGCAAACCCCCCAACCGACCGATTTTGGTAGCCTTGCTCGTAGGAGTTGGCTCCCCTATGTCTAAAGAAGTTAAGCCTACGCCAGTTCGTGGTGGAGAAGGGAGTCCCTCTAATCCAAGATCTTGGAATGAACCTATGTCATATGGAATAGAGACATTAGATAATCCTCTCAAAGAACTTTCCATTTGCGGAAAGGAAGTCTCCGGACTTATAGCAGCTGCAGCGGGCAGAGATACTATGAAGGTCTTATACCTCTTGGATTTGTGGGCGAGAGCCTTGCCATTTCTTTTTGATTCTGGTGATTGAAGGCCCCACGAAGGCACAACTGCGGGCTCATCCCTAGCCGTCGCATTCTCGTCATTGCCCCGTTTGGTGATTATAACTCCAAGCGCTCTTCTTCCTCCTTGCCTTACCAGAGCCACTTTGGGAACTCCTGCTAACCAAATGCTTTGGCTCTCTCTATAAGCCCCATGGCGATCAGGTTTTCATCAGTAAGAACTTCATCGATTTCTCTAATTTCAGCTGGCACCGATTGGAGAGTTCTCACTATCTCCTTGAATTGCGCTCCTTCGGGCTGTGGAATCGAAGCTGTAAAAGAAATGTAGTATTAACTTCAGCATCAACTTATATTACCTGGTTAATCGGCGAAGAAGTTGGAGCACTTACATCTAACTAACCACCGTTTGGAAAATCATAGTGGACATCTAATGAAGAACCATTCAGTCTTAAAGTAACTCAATTTACTCCAAGCACCTTCCACCACTTGGCAGTTCTTGACCGCTTCAAGGATGGTAAATGAAGGATTATCCCCATGACTCTTGACGTTGAACAAGTATCTGATTTCCTCGACGGTCGGGGGTTCGAAAAAATGCTCCATGAAGATAATATACAAGCTATTGAGAAGAGCATATCTGTTCGGATGTAATTGAGAAGGGGCAATCCTAAAAAAGAACAGCACATCCCGGATAAATTGGTTGAACGGGAGCAACGTTCTGGCTATGCACATAAATCTGTTAAAATTAGTAAACCCTTTCGGAGGATTGTGTGCTCTGTCTTCCGGCCCCGGTAATAGAACGTCTTCTAGAGATAGTCCATACCTGAGACAAATTCTGCCCAACATATCTTCATAAATATTGGAACGGATTGAATCCTCCGGATTTAGAACCAATACTACGCCCGACAGTTCATCCGGGGCAGGACTTACTACATCAGCCGTGATTTCTGGTATTTCTATAATGGGAAGTGGAGAACTCTGAACTTCCTACTGCCCTAACCTTTCGGGATCCATTGCTATTGAACTCAAAAAAACCATTGTTAGATGGCAAGAAACCCTGTGCCCCCCGGTGTAAAGTGAGTGATCGTGTTGTGTAGTGCAATGCTACATAATACTTTAAATTTCTACAAATTCGAAAGATGGTAAAACGATAAGACTTCGAGATTCGACTGGAGTGACCGTCATCGCTGACCGTCTCTACCATGCTATCCTAACTTCGAAGAACGATCCATGTTAAAGTTCGTTATGTTTGTCAAAATATAGTTCCATCGACGAGCTTTGGAGGATAGTCAGATATGCAGTTTAATAGTCAAGTCCAATTATGCAAGGCTAAAGCTCGTCGGGGTCAAGTGTTCGAGTATGCAGAAGGTTGTGTTTCGTATCCATCAAGGTCCAACTTGGATCGTTCCTCAACAGTTTTCCTTCGTATCGATCCGAGGGATCGATTTCATATCGATCGATCCACACATCACAACACTTCGTATCGATCCAAAACTTTGACTTCATATCGATCGCTCCAGATCGATACGAACTCCCATGATTTCCAGATCGATGTGAAGCAGCCTCCACCATCCACCATTGATACGAAAAGCCACCTTCATCCATCTCCAACTTGCTCCTATCGATACGAATTTAAAGTAAGAATTCTTCTTCAAGTGACTTCCTCATCTCGATCGATCATTCTTCTCCTTCCCCAAGCCTCCAAGGCTCCATTACTACCTTTTCGACCTCACTCCAGTCCAATTCTGACATCGACAATGCTGGAGTTAGCCGTAGCCTTAGACAAAACGATGTCGAGACTCGAGTCTTATTTTTTTAATAGGTTTTAATCGATCATTTACCTAGTTCGAATGAATTGGTTTAAAGATTAAAGGCTAATGGTTTGGGGACGAAGACTTTGCAATTCTTTTTCTCGTGTTTCCGATTGATACGAAGCAAAAGTAGAAAGTAAAAATAAAGCCAAGTGAAAAAATTTGTCTAAGTACAAAAAGTATATATATGCCTTCGTACCCAAAGGAAAGACGTTTTGCATCCCAGTAGCAAAAACCGATAGGAGTGGTCAAAATACTATCGATACGAAGGACGCTGTACAAGCATATCTGGAATGATCGTACCCATCGATACGAAGAATGATCTTCATATCCATCAACTCAAAGCGATCTAGAATCTATCACTTCGTATCCATCAATGAGCTGCCATGTACTTCGTATCCATCGATACGAAACCCATCGATACGTAAGTCACTGCAAGATCATATTTGAACCGTTCAACTCCATTGATACGAAACGTCAATTTCGTATCCATCTGTTCGAAGACCCAAAACCTCGTATCCATCGATACAAAGCATCCCTAGGGACTATCTACTTCGCATCGATAGCCATCGATACAAAGCGTACATTCCAACATCTCAGGTTGATCCAAGAGAGGATCGATATGAAGGAATGAATTAAAACAACCAACAATCATTGTTGCAACTTGAGTTTCACATCGATCCATGAGAGGATCGATACGAAGCTCGATTCAAGCAAGAACAAAAGAACTTGACAACGACCCGTGAACGTGCAAATGCGAATAAGAGTCAGGTTAACACACGTGCATGTGTGACAAACTAACATTCGATTTTCAAAATTAATAGGAATTGAACACTTACCTGGTGACAACCATAACAATAAACAATGAATTGCTAGCACTCAGCCTTCAGTTGCAACATAACACTGCGTGATCATTGGCAGTCCATAATTCAACATTTATATTGCTGGAAATCAATCAAAGGTTACATCTCTTGACGAAAAGACGACAACTATTCAACGAATCAGATAGAACTTTTTCAAAATAAAGAATGCAGCTTTTCAAAGCACATCCTGTTCACACAAGATGTACTTTGGGGGGCAAATGTTATACCGCCTTTTGGCAAGACCGTGACACCAAGGACTCCACTAGAAACTTAAGACAATTCATCCCGAAGATCGGTTATACACAAGTCCACTATGGATACTGGCAAATTTGGTCCGAGTCCGGATCGAGCTACAATTAGCATGGTACGACTAACAAGGCTATGAAAGACAATATTCCAAATTTTGGGTCAATCGGAGTTCGTATGCTCAAGTTATGGATCGATCAAGTTTCGTGTGAAACATGTTTGTTTCGTATCCATCAACTCCACATTCATCCCCTTCGTATCCATCAAGCAACGACATCGATCATAACCCATCTGCTCGACCGCTGCCCATTTCGTATCGATCCCACTTCCATCCATTTTGTATCGATCGGCCAATCATCGATACGAAACCAACACCTAATTGATCGATACGAAGCAACAACCAGGCATCGATACGGGGACAATATGCAAGCATCGATACGAAGCAACATATGAGCATCGATACAAAAGGAACCACATTGGATCGATATAAGAGAAGTAGTCTGACCAAGGGAAGCGGTCAACAAGCGTGAAATATGGATCTCCACGAAGTTCTCGCTCCGCGTCATCGATGCGAAATTGATCGATACGAAAGCATCGATACACATGCTTCAGCCAAACTGCAAATCCAACCTTTGATCGATCATAACTCAAAAACTACAAGTCCAAATGCCTCCAAATTTTCACAGAAGCTTTCTTATCATCTGAAGGACCACCATGATCACCGCAGCACAAATGGAGCTAATATTGATCGATACGAAGATAATGGGGATCGATCGGGATCGATCCCAAATAACCTCAGATCGATCTGGTGGGCCCACCCACGAGTGAGAAGAGGTATTCCGGGCTTTGAGGGAGATATTTCTAGATCTACACCTATAAATAGCACCCCTACGCCTACATAAAGAGGACTTTTGACTCTGCTATGCTGTTACTCTGCCACAACTCCATTGTAACTTGAGTGTTAGAGTGTTGTACTGTTGTAATCAATTGTCAATCATCAATAAACAACAAAACATTAAAAGTGGACGTAGGCTACAACACCGAGCCACTATAATTTCTTGTCGTTTTCTATTTCTGCATGCTTTTATTGGTGTGATTGTTAGATTAGCCTCTTTTTCCATTTAATTTCTTCATTTTAATCTCTTCAATCACATTCGAAGAGTGTTATGCCTAATTTTGGTACAAACACCCACCAATTTTTTTTAGAGTTCTTGGATTGTAGTCGCTAGTTGCCTCCCTTAGTTATTGTAAAAGTGTATGATGTGGTATAAGATATATCCCTGTTTTATTCCTGTGTTGACTTTATAAATGTGATTTAGACCACTTGATAAATATATATTGAGAAGCAAAGTAAGTAAGGAATTTTATGGGGACACTTAACTAGCAATGAACCATAGGTAAGACTGAAAGTTAACGAGGAAATTAGGTTAGCAGCCTAAAATGAATAAATGTTTCAATCCTAAAACATTAGAATTTTGGAAAAAACAAAATTTAGCTCACATACCGTCACCATTCAAGGAAAAGATAAAATGAATAGGAATACAAATAGAATTTCCTATATTAAATAAGAAGAAAGTGGTAGAATTTTCCATTAGAAGCAATAAAACCGCAGCGTCTCCAACGCAACTTCGTGGAGTTGTGGTTAACAACGTTGGTGACAAGGACCCTTAGTTTACCAGCAAATTTTGGAGGAGTTTGCTGGTAGCTTTAGGAACTATCTTTATGAACTTCGTTAAATCTGAGCATCGCTTACCAACTAAAGATCGACGGACAAACTAAAGGAATGGAGGGAAACTTAGAGGATTTGTTAAGAGCTTGTATCTTGTACTTTAGAGGATACTAGGAGAAGCACTTACCCTTAGTAGAATTCACATATAATAGTAATCACCAATAGATGATTGATATGGCACCTTTGAAGCAATTTTTGGAAGGCCATACAAATTACCAAAGTGTGGGTGGGAAACCACTAAAAAATTCTACTCGGACCAGATCTGGATTCAGAGATTTTGAAAAGTCAGAGTTGAACATGCAGTATGTGAAGGTTGTAAGATTTGGATAATTGGAAAATTGGCACCAGATTTATCGGGCCTTTCCTAATATGGGGAAAAAAAGAAAACTGTAAGTTGGTTGGAGTCCATGACATTTTTCATGTTTTGAATTTGAGGAAATACCTTCATAGCATAACAACTTTGATAGAGCCTAATCAGTTAAGGGATTTTGAGATGGAGCCATTGATGTCCGATGCCATTATAGGCATTATGGAGCACATAACTAGGAAACTCCGCAACAAAGAATTAGATTGGTTCAAGTACAATACGGAGAAAATCCGGTGAAAGGCATGAGGACTTCTCATCCTAAGCCTTTCTCTGGTAAATTTTCTCTCCAAAATTAGGATTTTGATTGCATCGTGTTTGCTAGATTGGATGGTAGGAGATGGTTTCCACACTTCTACACTTTCACTTTGTACTCATATAGAAGTTTTATACATGTTTAGGCATTTGCATACATATTTGCAAAGCATGATCACACACTCACGTTAGGATTGAGCTCAGTAATAGTATGTCTGCAGTACATAATTACATTGCACTTTGGTTGAGTAGATAGTTGAGTAGATAGTTGTGTAGATAACTTGGTTATATAACATGAATGTTATTGCATGTTACGCTGTTCGTCCCTTGAAAGATTTCAGGACGAATTCCTTTCTAGATGGGAGAATGTAACACCGCATAAAACCAACTATAATTAAATAAGTAAATTAAGAGAAATCAATTAACTAGGGTAGGGATAAAATGATTTTTTTGCAAAAGTTAGAATTTGACCATGAAAGTTATGCCGATGTGTTCGTGTTGAAATTCTAATCAATTTCCATATATAATAGCTGAAAACGGAGCTCAAACGAAGAAGTTATGAGCATTTGAAGCTTTCAGATTTAAAATAATTTAAGTAGAATTCAAATTCAAATAAAATAATTAATTCCCAAATTTGAAATTTTAAAGTATTTGTGATTTGACATAAGGGTTTAGTAAACATTAAAGTTAACAATTAACATTAGGAGTAATTAGGGAATTAAATAAACCACAGCTGAAATTAAATAACCTTTCCAAAATAAGGGAAGGTCGATCCCTTGACCTTAAGAGGTCGATCACTTGGAATGAAGAGGTCGACCGCTTCCTTTTTGACGGCTAGGGTTTTGGTTGCTTTGTACGCTCCATATTTATTCGTTTTCAACCTAGTTTTATCCTACGGTTTTTGTGCATTTCAATCACTATAAATAAGACCCTAGACCCCTCCCTTTTATTCACAAATATTTTGGAAACATCAGCGAAGCTTTGTCATTTCATCTCTTCTTAAATTCAGAAAACTCCATTAGCGTTTCAGGTAAGAAATCATGTATACCTATCTTTGTTTATCATTTAATTTCTAAACCTCTTCTCCTCCAACCTTTCTAAATCTAATACACACATACATCCCTTACTGTATATATCAAAAGAAAGAGATGTGAAGGAGATTATAATGGGCATTGCAAATCCAAAGAGAAGCAAAGCTAAGGACCAACCGTGAGTGGAAATCTTAGTTTTTCTATTTTAGTAGTTGAATTGATATATGCCTTGGGGAGTTTTGGATTACGAAAACATCATATTGAAAATCCCCAAAATTCCCCCAAAGAAAATGTCAATTCTTAGGATTGGAATCTTAATTGTTTTGTGTTAAAACAACAGAAGTCTATGGTTCTGCAGTTTATGTATTCTCCTTCTATTCCACTTCTTATTCTTCTTCTCCAGATCTGATTAAGGGATTTAATTGAGAAATGATGGGTAAAGGACGAATCTTTATTCGTAGTTTACACTGCCTATTTCTATAAAATTTAATAGAATTTCCCTTGGCTATATTCATATAAAAGAAGTTGAATGGAGCGTAGAATTAATCAAATTGTAAGTTTCCATTTTTGGTTTATTCCATTGTTTTAATATGAGATAAGTTGGATTTAGATTCTATATACAAGTCTATTTATTGCAATTTTGGATATGAGTATTGAATCCTTGTTATGGATATTAAAATCCCTTATTATGGATAACGAAATTTGGACATTATTGGTAAAATGGAAAAAAAGGAAAGACTTGTATTATTAAGGTTAAAAAGGAATTGACATTTAACGTTAGCTAGGGTGTAATCTCCGCACGCATAGAATAATAAGTGCGTATTTATTTATATATTAATTAGCATAATAAACATATAATTATAACGTATAATTGCATAGTTAATTAGGTAATAATTGTCATTAAATCCCCTTAGGAAAGTAAATGATTTTTAAGAAAAAATAAGGAGAAATTCTTATACAACCTAATTAATAGATACAGTGAGATGTGAGATAATATATAAGAGTGTTGTAAACATAACTAAGTCATAGGGACATCTCCTATGATAATTATTTATGATGGCGCGAGGTTAGTCCCAAATTCTATAGGGTAAACTTGCACAGCTAATCTGGCTACCAGTTCCTATGAATAGTCAGACTAATGTGAGACGTCATTATGAGTATGAGTCATAATATGAAGGGCCTACTTCAGAGTCTTGAGGTATTAGTGGTTGTTTGAGGGCCTGCCTGTTTTTCCCAAATAGGGTAGTAAATGGTCAAGGGTTAGTTATTAAACACAATATGTGGTATCTCGATAGGGGTCTGCTTCGGGATAGGATATTAAGTGGCAGATTGAGGGTTACTTTCCCATAAGGAATTATTAAGTAGCTTAAGAGATTCCATGCAATGACAACTAGATAGTCACCAGTGAGGAGTCCGCCTTGGGAATAGGTATTAAATGATAGTGTATGCCTCGATTGAGGTCTTAAATGGCCAGAGTCTGCCTATTTTCCAATAAAAGTTATTAAGTGGCTTGGGTACTATCTCTTGCATTGATTAGACATTTATAACGTTGGTTATGGGTTATGGGATTTGGAAACCTGCTTCGGGAATGGAAGGTGTTAAGTGATTGTTGGAGGACCCGTTTCCTTTTCTTATATGAAGTATTAAATGGTTTTATATATGCAAGACATATTCTTATTTAAATTACACTGCCCAAGTACTGAAATAGTAAGACTCGAGATTTCTATTCACTGGACACTTGTGGTTCTGACTCCCTCCTCGTTAAAATATAGGTTAGAGAAGGAGTTGTTGATGCTTGAAGATGGCGAGAGTGAAGCTTGTGGCAGTTCCTATCCATCTTTCTGTGTTATTTTCTATTGTACCCATAAAATGTAATTTTGAACAAAATGTTGTAATGGTTGATATTATGTAATGTTTTATGATATTTGAAATAAATGGGTATTATTATTATATTTTATTCCTTTCTCTATGAGTTCTGAAAGAATATATAGATAGCTCTGTTTTGTTATTTTTACCAACCAATGGCCAGCTTTTGAATAGGTCTATATTTCGATGGGCCTTTTCTGAGTTGGAATTTAGGCCTTTTCTGGAGAGGGTTGTTACTCGTTTCAAGTCTGAGTCTCTTATTATTAGAGTAAGCGATGAGGAGCATTACTGATGGTGGCGCATGCCGAGGTTAGATGGGGGACCTCTATACGGAAAATGAATAGCAGGAAGCCATGTCACTACATAAAGGCTTTCTACGAAAGAGCCAGTGGCTACATTAGGATGGAAGAGGCTGGTTCCACTACACATATTCAAAAATCTTCTACCTCCAACTATCATAAGAAAAGGGGGCATACGGATATTACCCACCAGCAAAGAGACAAAAGGAAATGAGTAGGCAGCAAAACCCCCTTCACTTAGACTCTTAGCTAGATATACGAGATGACTAGGGTAGAACTTGCTTACAACTTGCCCAACAAATGGACGAATTTAGAACCGGGATGAGGCATACTGTCGCTTCTACCGAGTCAATGGCCATCATATCGACAATGGCCGAAATTTGAAGAACGAAATAGAGAGGTTGATCCGGAATGGATACCTAGGAAAATTTCAAAAGAATAATGGCGAAGGCGGAAAAGGAAATCTAACTCCTGACCTGAATGAAAACTAAGTTGGGAACCCCTCTAACCTAGTAGCATCAATCCATATGGTGCCATACCTAGTGGGTGTAAGTAAAAAGGCACAAGAGAGGTACATGCAAGAGGCGAGTGTCCAACATAAGTCAATCTTCCATGTCAAATAAAAGCCTGCTCCAGGATTATGTTCACAACAACTGATGTGGCATGAATTGTTTTCCCTTTGTAAGATCCACTCATTATTACAGCGTAGATATTAAACTGCACTATGAAGGAAGTTTTTGTCGATTCTGGTTGCTCAGTCAACGTTATCTTCAAGTCTGCATACGATCAAATGAGGCTTACACTAGAAATCCTCAGACAAGTCCTAAACTGATCTTTGGCTTCAACAACATTGCTATTGTCTCTATAGGATCAACGCACTTGCTTGTTACCGTTGAAACTGCCCCACTACCCAAGTCATTCTATGCAAGCTTCTTAATCATTGATAACCCTCACCTACAATGCCTTCCTGAGAAGGCCTGCTTTGATAGACATGGGAGGAATCATCTCTCAGAAAGATCTGCTTATGGAGTTCAACACTCCTACAGGAATAGGTTAACTAAGAGGCGAACAATTTTTACCTGGAGAGTTATACAATGTAAACCTTACTTCTGGCAATAAAGTTGTTTGAAATTATTCCGGTGTCACTTCTAATATTTGTAATGATAATAAAAAAAAAAGACAAACCGGTTTATAAAACTACGCCGGTACCAGATACCCAAACTAATGATGAAGTAAGTAATGTTGCACCCCTAAAATCTGAGAAAAATGAGAAAAGAGCATATATGCACATGATCGACACTGATGGGTATAATTCAGCTTATGCATAGCACTTCTACGAAGAAGCCTAAAGACAGGCATTCTCAGTAAACTCACTACTAGAAGAGAAAAACGGAAAGTAGATATACCCGAGATTAAGGGCATCAAAGAAATAACCAGAGCCGATAGATGATCTAAAGGACGAACAAATGGATCTAGAAGACCCCATGAAGATTCTCAAAATCAGAAAGAATCTCAATGCAGACGCTCATACTGAATTGATACTTTTTGAAGAAATCAATAGATGTATTCGTTTGGACACACTCATACATGGTGGGAATAGATCTAGCCATTATCTGTCATGCACTCAACATTGACCCCGATGCCCATTCGTTCAGACAAAATCATAGAATTCTAGACCAAGAAAGGTACAACGCTTCGCATGAGGAAATTAAGAAGTTGATGGAGAATGGATTCATTAGAGAGGTATACTACCCGAAGTGGATTGCTAACCCAATACTTGTAAGGAAGCCTAACTGGAAATGGAGAACTTGCATAGACTTCACCAACCTTAACAAGGCTTGCCCAAAGGATAGTTTTCCCTTGCCTAGAATTGATCAGTTAGTAAAAGCTACCAGTGGGCACGAACTGCTCTCGTTCATGGATGCATATTTAGGTTATAATCAAATAGCCATGTCTGAGCTAGATCAGGAACATACTAGTTTTTTGAGGAAATTAATTTTTTTTTGAGGAAAAGGAGCATACTAGTTTTGTGATAGATAAAGGATTATACTACTATAAGGTCATGCCATCCAAGCTCAAAAACATAGGGGCAATCTACCAAAGGTTGGTTAATATGATGTTTGCAGAATAAATTGGAAAGAACGTTGAGGTATATGTAGACGACATGCTGGTTAAGCCTAAGGAAGCATCAAGCCACATCCAAGACTTAGAGCAGACAGTTAAAGTCCTAAGGCAATATAATATGAAGTTGAACCCTCTAAAGTGCACCTTCGCTATCCAATCAGGCAAGTTCTAGGGTATATAGTAAGCGCATATGGCACTTAAGCAAATCCTAAGAAGATTGAGGCCATAAGAGGAATATGAATCCCAAAAAAGCCAAAGGATCTGATAAGTCTAAATTACAAGGTAGCGGCACTAAGTATATTTATATCCAAAGCAATAGACAAGTGCATCTCGTTCTTAGACCAGGTGAAGAAAGGGCAAAACATCAAATGGACCGACGAGTGCAAAGCTGTATTTCAAAACCTAAAGGATCATCTGGTCAATACTCTTATATTATCAGAAACTGTGACATTTGAGAACTTGTACATTTATTTAGTAGTAACTAATAAAGCTGTTGGTGCTGCAATGGTACAATAAGATGAAGAGACCAAAAGACCCATCTACTTCACAAGCAAGCAGGTGTCAGGAGCAGAGCTAAACTACTCAGTCATTGAAAAGAGGCCTATAACCGGCTTCTTACAGCAAGGAAGCTACGACCCTATTTCCAAGCATATCCCATCAAATTCCTCACAGATGAACCCCTTAGGCAGATACTGCAGAAGCCACAGACATCAGGCCACTTATTAAAATGGGTGATGGAGCTTAGTCAATATGACATCACCTATCTCTTAGAAAGGAAATCAAAGGCCAGGCACTTGTAGATTTCATCGTAGAGTGCACCTTACCTGCTGAACCCTAATCAGAGAAAGAAGCAAACACCCTGCAGTTCTGGAAGCTGTTCGTAGATGGAGCATTGAATGAACAAGGGGCAGGAATTGGGTATGTGTTGATTACTCCAAATAGGCAGAAACTGTATGGAGCAGTGCGGCTCAGTTTCAAAGCAACCAACAATGCAACAGAATATGAAGTTCTCCTTGCATGCCTAAGAATGGCCCAGGTAATGAAGGTAACTCACATTAAAATTCACAATAACTCCCAATTAGTTGTGTACCAAGTGCAAGGCAATTACCAAACGAAGGAACCAACCTTAGCCAAATATGCAGAGTCGTCTAAGAAGTTAATACAACAGTTCGAACAGTTTGGGATTGAAAAAATCCCACATAAAAACAACTCATATACTGATTCCTTAGCAAAACTTACAAGTACCAAAGTGGCTAATGAAATGAAGGCAGCACCAATTGGGCATCAAATAGAGCCAAGTATAACAGAATCAAATCAGATATCGGTCCTGACTTGAGCCCAGTGGGCCACTATACAAGGAACACAAGATCAGGAAATAGTGGAAAATGGAGAACAGCCTTCAGTTGAACTTGCGCCTCGGCAAATTGAGGCGAATAACTGGATGACTCTCATCAAGAAATTCCTGCTAAATGGAACCCTACCCTCGAATAGGAATAAATCCCAAAATAAAGATACCAGGTTTCGTACTACTCCTTCTTTGATGGCATACTATACTAGAGAGGGCATTCAACCCCTTATCTTAGGTGGGTTTCCAATGAAGAGGAGGTACGAATCATGAAGGAAGTACATGAGGGCCAATGCAGAGATTACTCAGGGGGAAACAAATTAGCAAAGAAAGTACTAAGGCATGGTTACTATTTACCTACGGCACTTTAGGACGCAAAAGAATTTATAAGGAGGTGTGATGGATGTCAACGATTTGCAAGTATCCCCAAATAGCCATCCCATGAGCTTATCCCACTTGCAAGCCTATGGTCGTTCAACATATGAGGCATAGATCTGATAGGACCACTTCCAATGTCAAAGAGAGGAGCTAAATATGCCATAGTGACGATAGACTACTTCACTAAGTGGGTAGAGGCAGAACCCCTAGCCACGATCACTGTGAAGAAGATAGTCACTTTCGTAGTGAGGAACATAATCACTAGATACAGGATCCCCCACAAGATCATTTCTGATAATGGCATCCAATTTGAAAGTAAAGAGTTTACAAAGCTTTATGAGAAGAATGGCACAATAAAACTTTCTCTTCAATCGCTCATCCATAAGCAAATGGGCGGGTCAAATATGCAAACAAAACCATCAAGAAGCTGCTTAAGAAAAGGCTGTAGAAAACTAAAGGAAAGTGGGCGGAAGAGTTATCATTAGTACTATGAGCCTATCGAATTTGACCCAGATCTCCAACAAGCCATACTCCTTTTTCGCTAACCTATGAATATGAGGCCAAGCTTCCTGTCAAGGTAGAGTTCCCATCACGTAGAAGAATATCATATACAACATAAAAGAATAAAATATTGAAGGAAACTGCCTTAGATCTCATTCAGGAAAGAAGGGACGAGGCAGTGGTAGTATCGGCTGCATATCGAAAAAGGATAGCAAGAAATTATAACGCCAGGCTCAAAGAAAGAAACTTCTACAAAGGGGATTTGGTACTGTGAAGAGTAATGGCCAACACAAAGGATCCAGCAGAAGGAGCGTTGGGGTTCGACTTGGGAAGGTCCGTTAGTCATAACAGAAGTTTTAGCAAATGTGGCATATCAACTATCAAGACCAGATGGCAACTTAGTTCCAAGGACTTGGAACTCAGAGCACTCGGACCTTACTTTGTATGACCTACATTGCTTATGTAATGTATATTTTAATTATTATTATAAAGTATTAATGCAATGAATTGGATGTAAGGGTATTAGACGACCCGAACCAGTATAAAAGCTCTTCGTGTTAATATTCTCTAACATAGCTAAATAATCATACCAGACGTAAGGATATTAGACCGCTCAAACCAGTTATCAAAACAAAGCTGCTAACAACGCAGCTTGCCTTCCTCAGCCAACCAAATGGACGTAGGGATAATGGACGGTCTGAGCCAGTATAAAAACCCCTCTATGTTAACTCTGTTAACATAGCACGCTAGATGTGTGGATACTAGACAGCTAGAACCAGTACAAAAACCATGTGCATGATTTAAAAGGCTGCAAATACACGACCTGACTTCACAATCAAACCTCAGTCCTCCCTCAAATAGCGAGGAAGACCATGGAAAGCGGATGAACAAACAACTTCTCACAGCTCACTGCCGTCGTTCGGTAGTTAATACTGACAACACAACATATGAACAACAATGGTAATCTCAGATATGAGAACAGTGACGCTAAACTACAAATAGATGACTCTTCGAGCTTACCATCGTCGTTCAATAGTTGTACCGACAATATAACATATGAATGATAACATCAATCTCAGAAATGAGGACGATGATGCTAAAAATAGATGAATTTTCACAACTGGTCACTATCGTTCGATAGTTGTGCTAACTACACAACATATGAAAAACAACGGCCCGTTCCCAAATAACAAAGCAGACCATGACAAGTGCATAGAAAAGCTTACGTAAAAGCAAACGTCCAGTAAACAATTCATGGGATGCGAAGACTATGTATGAGTAAAGACAAGTCTACATCAACCTACGATCGATACAGACATGAGGGGCAAGTGTTACACCCATATTTCTCAAGCTATATTAAAGGAGAATTAACAAAGGTACAGAGCTAAGAGAGCTGCCCTCATAATAAAAGTTAAGATGAAAAAGAAAAAGTCGAAGCGATCCAACTGATACTTCACAAAGAACCAACATGCAGTCACGACGCTTAATCAAACCAAAAGAACTGCAGTCAAAAAGTAGGAAGTTACAATGAAATAAAATACTATGCTCATAAGATAAGCCACAAAGGTATCAGATTTGCGTCCATCCCTTAATTTCAATATTATATTATAGTGAACCCAAAATTTGACATAGTCACAGGGAATGAGAAACAATCCACGGTTATAATACACAGGACCAAAGCAAGCCATACGTACTATGCAACGACATTAGAAGCTACTTTGGAGATGTCAAAGTATAACACATCCTGATCAAAAATCTATGCACAAACCAAAATACATGGACGATCGAACTGCGCTATTAAAATCCCGCCCAAAACTTATACTTTGTTAACACCTTCAGAAGCGAATCTGCACCGCACATGCTGAGGGCTACCTAAGCAGTACCGCATGAAATCAAAAAAGCATTCCAAAAGGCTGAACACATGGCCACTCAAAAAACAATCCAGCGCAGATCCACACTTACAGGTATACAGTAAAGATATAAATCTCCCTTGTCAATAACTCATGCATATCAGCATCAAGGGCAACTCAGATCATAGCCAGCTTAGATTGTAGTCAGCTCAAACCACGTTCGCATGTATATTGACTAACTCCCGGATCAAGCAAATCACGCACCCTAAAGCCCAAAGCAGCTCAGGACTATCGCACCTAAGTATCAGGCAAGCACCGCAGCATTATGCAAGTAATGCACATCAATCAGTAAGCCTCACTCCAAATATGTCGGCAGTACCTCAAAAACGAGTAACTCTTCTTGTGCTCCCAAGGACTCCCATGCAAAGCTGATTCAAAATTAAAGTCTCCTGCCATAATTTCGGATATTCCCGCTCTAATTTTGGATATTCCCATTTTAATTTCAAGAGTTCCCGCCTTCATCTCAAACTTTCTGCCAAAGACACATCAGCAATCCAGGCGCATCAAACGGACGACGTGGATAGATGACACCCAGCAGGATCCAAGGGCTGATGCACAAACACAAGAATAGGATTGTAGTGATCCGCGTACATCTATATACTAAAAATAAAAAATACACTATAACAAGAAGGGGACTTTTACATTTTCCACTTTTTCGATACTTTTAAGGTTTTTTTTATTGTACTCACTACCACGGAAACTTATACCATAAAATATAAAGGAAGAAAGAGAAATTCCCCCATGGACGTAGGATTCCTTAACATCTGAACCACGTAAATTCCTTGTGTGATTTACTATTTCCTGCATTTTATTATTTGCCTACCTAGTTTTTAGTATCGAATCTTACCTTATTTATATCAGAACTAAATATTAGTTGGATTTGACATTTTAACAAATATTTAAAGTGTAACTACCTAACTGTGTAGGCATCCAGCAACATAATCACTATTTAACGGCAAATGTAATCACTACAACAAAATGACCATTTAATATCGTTTAAAAAACACTGTAAATCAACATGTCGTAATAAATCAATGATCTATTATTGCAACAGAAAAAACGCAGTAAAAACATGTTTTTATAGTGTTTTGAACATGCTATAAAAAGTCTTATCAATGGCGTTCTTAATATGCTATAAAAGGCCTTTTACATCATTTTTACAAACGCTGTAAATCAACATGTTGTAATAAATAAATGACATACTATTGCAATAGAATGAAATGCTATAAAAAAACATGGTTTTTATATTATTTTGAACATGCTATAAAAAGTCATATTAATGGCGTTCAACCGCGTTTTAAAAATCATTTTTGCAGTACGTACATATCCATTTTCACTCTATAATCGATAAATTTACATAAACACAATATATCGTTTCACACAATCATATAGATCGCATTAAACGAAACATAACAAACCATTCAACATTCACATAGAATAATGCATAACATATCGTAATATTTAATAAACATTACACTAAAAATGTAAATAATACAAGTGATAAAAAATCATACTACACATGACGATTAAATGTGCAAACCAAAAAAGTTGTTACTTCAAAAGAACTTCAAATCGCTAATATACCGCAGCATGTTGCCATTTGTATGCACCATAGATGGGTAACTACCTATAAAAAGAAATTCAACAATTAGCAATTATAACTATACATACATACATACATGTGTGTGAAACTTAATTATATGAATTTAATTAATTTATATGAAACTTCATTAACTTAGTTAATTTTTATAAAATTAAATTGATTTATATAAACTTTAGTTAATTTTATAAAATTTAGTTAATTTATATAATCATATGGAAACGATATCAATAACATATGGAATTTCTTGAAATGGATGTAAATTTTATTTAAAATACTTTATTCAACAATTGCACGTATATTGTTATAAACTTATTAATTTTTATAAAACTCAATTGAATTTTATAAGCTTATTTAATTATTATAAAACTTAATTAACTTAGTTACTTATTTTAAACTTAGTTAATTTTTTTTTGTCGTTGTTATAATTATTATATTATATTATTATTATTCTTCTAAATTTAGTTAATTTTTACAAACTTAATTAATTTTTATAAAACTTAGTTAACTTGGTTAATTTTTATAAAAATTAGATAATTTTTATAAACTTTGTCAATTTCTATAACAATTTAACAAAGATTTAAAAATAGAGAACACGGTTTTTATAAAACTAATTTTTATAAAACATAATTAAATTTTATAAACTTGTTTAATTTAAAAAAACCAATTAGCTTATTTAATTATTATAAAATTTAATTAACCTAGTTACTTATTTTAAACTTAGTCAATTTATTATTATTATATATTATTGTTATAATATTATTTTATTATTACTATTATCATTTTATTATAATATATTATTCTTCTTCTTTTAAATTTAGTTAATTTTTATAAACTTAATTAATTTTTATAAAACTTAGTTAATTTTTATAAATATTAGATAATTTTTATAAAACTTAGACAATTTTTATAACAATTTAACAAAGATTTCAAAATAGAGAACATGATTTTTATAAAACTAAATTAATTTTCGTAAATTTTAGTTAATTTAATTAAAAATTTAAATTTTGTTGATTTTTATAGAAATCAATTAACTTAGTTTATTTTTATAACCTTTAATTAATTTTTATAAAACTCACTTAATTAACTTAGTTGAATATTTATAAGACTTGGTCTATAAATTAGTTAAATAATTTTAGTTAATTTTTGTATAACTTAGTTAAATTTTATAAGAATTAGTTAATTTTTATAAACTTTTAGTTAATCTTGTTAAATTTGTATAAAACTTGATAACGTAGTTAACTTCTATAAAAATTAGTTAATTTTTATAAATTAAGTAATTTTTTTTAATTTTAATTATTTTTTATATAACTTAGTTATCTTAGTTAAATTTTTATACTTAGTTAATTTTCATAAATTTATTTAAATTTTATAAAATTTTATTAACATTTAGATATTAATTTAATTTTATAAAACTCAGTTAATTTTTTAAAAATTATTTAATTTTTATAAAACTTGGTTAACTTAGTTAATTCTTTATAAACTTTGTTGATTTTTACAAACTTATCGAATTTCATAAATTTTCGACATCACCTCCTTTATGCGGTTAGTGCTTTCTCGCACACCCAATTCAATATACATTTACACGATCAAAACAAGATTGGATCTATATCATATATAACAAAATATACTTCATAATAACATACACATTCAAATGCATAAAAATGTACCTTTTATAAGCTATTTTAGCTAGCAATCTTCAATGTAACAAAACCTGTCAGCAATAAGTAAAATTAGTTAAAATATGTTTGTGCGCGCATGTCAAATTCATAAAATTAACAATTAAAATGGTCTTAAACAAGAATTGATCAAACAAATATCAATATAAATCATACAAAATATATCTAGATTGATGCTATAACACATCTACCATACTTCAGAATAATACAGATAAATTGACCAGCTGTATAGTGTTCTTTTCAGTTTTAGGTATATTTTATATGGATAAATTGACCAGCTTCAGTCCATACCTTAGCCATGTCTTGATAGCCTATTTGCTGCATTACCCATCACAACACTGCAACATAGTGTTCTTTTTCAGTTTTAGGTATATTTTAGTACGTATGAGTTCAAAATACAAATGTATAGTATTCTTTTTTTAATCAGGGAGACAATAGACATGAATGCGGATTTTCTTTTAGTGTTGAATAGCACAGAAGTGTTAGTTTACCCTGCACAGGCGTTAAAATTATGCGCATCAGTCAAAAAATTATAACCTACTCTAACTTGTGCACAGGTTTTACTATCCTATTCCTAACCACGTACGAAACATGATATTCCAATTTAATTATTAAATCAACCATTACAAAGATTTGTTTTATCACTGCCTTGCAAAATGGAACTAACCAAATCCACTTTTACAGACATATTAATGTGACAATGCATGATAGCAATCATTTTTAACGTCTTTCATTCTACTCCATTTATCCTTTCTCAGAAACTTCATTCATTTCTCAGATCCAATTTTTCCATGGTAATAAATTCACAGTAAACATACTTTAATTATTTCAATTCTGATACTTATTCTAGCATATAAAATTGAGATATTTAAAGTTCAACAGAGAAAGGATTTTTTTCCGGAGAAAAAAATCAGTTTAAAAGATAGTATCTCAGAATCTTCAAACATTGACCCAAAAAAAAATCAAAATCAAATATAAAAAAGAATATCAATCAATTCTAAACATTGCACGGAAATGGTAGTAGTATATCATGCAGAAGGTGACAAATTCAAGAATTTATTTTTACATGTAAGCAACAAAAAGGCATTACATAGTGCAAAACCTAAAGATGCACAAACTACTAATAACAATCAAAGTAAAAGAACAAAAAATACCTGGGAACAAGATAGAATACCAGAGCGCAGGAGCTCATGTATGCATGTTCTAAGTATTTCATATCGTGCATGAAGAGTAGGGGGGCCTATGTACGCCTTTATATCTGCTCTATCAACAAATGCAATATCCGCGATTTAAGTGCCGTGATCTTAACTGAGCAAGTACAATAACAGTTTGATAAAAGGAAGTTTAGCAGTTCAGGCCACTAAAACTACTTGCTAGCTAAGAAACCTAACTTTGCTTAATAATACTTCTATGACCATGTGTTGGCTTGCACAAAACTTTTTTAAGCAAGAACCATTATTATCGGTAGAATAACTTGTCCAGAATTATATTTTAATTACTAACAGATGCTAATGCTAGATGCATACCAATTGCAGTTGTTATATTTGATGTTGTTAAAATGATCTCGTTTGGCCTGTTTTTCAGTTTGTCCATTTGAGTAAGCAATGCATTCACAACCTGCAATCAAGCATGAAGAACTTTTAAACTCAACGCTGTATTAATTTTCTGCTTATGATAGGAAATTGAACTTAGAGCAAGTAGAACGACAATAATATCTACTATTAATAACCCGAATTAAATCTGAAGGCTCTGAACCAGATAAGGTAGCTTGTCTAGCAGCAACAAGACTTTCAACTTCATCTACAAATGACAGGCACATAATCAAAATTTATGTAGAATGAATAAATAAACATCTACAAGTAAGAAGCAAACTGATGCAGGACAACAAAACATTATGTACAGGGTAGAACAAAAAATAATACAAGACAAGTAGTTGCCCGCACTCTTGAATCAGCACCCCTCAATCTCACGCACATTTTCTCGTATTCGGTGGTTAAAAAGCCCTTGGTCCTAAGGGGTAGGTATAGTTGTGAAAAATTCGGCACAGTGTGAAGGACGAGAGAACAATTGAGTGGAAGGAATTTCTAAAAATTAGAAGCCAGGGATAGGAACAAAATGAAGAACTATGAAATCAAGCGCGAATTGATTCTAGTGGGTGAAGAAGGTTCCAATGGCTTTTGCTACTATGACCTTCCCAACCACGATTTTTTATTCTTTCCGGGTATTTTACCCGGAAAGAATAAATTCTAGCGAAAAAAAAAAAAGAACACTATACAAATGTATAGGTTCCTATATAGAATTTAGGTATAACTGGTCAAAATCAGGGCATTCAAGTCTAAGTACATAGAGCACATTAGTAGCCAAGCTGAAGAAACCTATATAGAATGGTAATAAGGATTAAAGAGGCTCACCAAACCAATCTGTTGAATGAATAAATATCCACTGTTAAAATTGCAACTCTTAATTTAAATTCATTAAACATTTAAACATTGCATCAAATATTAATTTCACCAACCATCAACAGTTTTTGTTGGCTTCTTCCTTTTCAACGCTGGCTTCTTTTCTTTCTGCACAGGTTCACCTGAATTAAAGAAGGTAATTAAATAACTATATAACATAAATATACAAAAAATAACCCAATATAAGAACGGACAAAACATAAAAAGATTCAGGGTAACAAAAACAAAACTTCATATGTCACATGAGAATCAACTCTGATACCATGCTCCTATGTCTTTGATCGAAAAAGCTAGAACAACCGGATATGGAGCACGAATCAACAACTGAAAGAGAGAGAGCGGTCAAGATGAATCGAGAAATAAGATCTGACTACCCTGAATTCAACCGTATATTTTCCCGTACTTCAAAATCAGTCATTCTAGCAAAGCTCGCCTTTGATTAGTAACCTTTATTGTTATCCCGCTTTTTGGTCAAAGCTGGAATATCGACAAATTGGCTGGATATCAGGATTGGAGTTCAATAGGAAACAAGGCTGCAATGGATATCGTCAAAATTTGGCCGAGCTCCGATCAGGACGAAATCGATTGGAGATGATGATGAGGACTAGGAGATGCTACGTTTCAAGTTTCAGGTTAATCGGAGTTTGTATGAAGGAAATATGATCGATACAAGGTAGGGAAAATATGCTGTTTGGATCCACCAAAGATGAGGTGATGGCAATTTCGAATCCATCTGGTTCGCATCCATCGAATTTGGCGTAGTTCGAATCGATCATTCTCATCACGCCTCGGTTTGAATCCATGGACTTCGCACCAACGTCTTCGTATCCATCGGCAGGAGCTACGTTCGAATCCATCGCCTCCGCATCAATCAGAATGGTGGAGACCTCACACACATCTGGTTCGTATCCATCAAATTGAGTTCCTTCGAATCCATGAAGCTACTCCACATCGTATCCCTTAGGAGGAAGTCCTTCGAATCTATCCAGTTGTAGTGCTTCGAATCTACCCTGTGGAGACAACTTCGAATCGATCAATACTTTCTTTGATCGATTCGAACGAACATCCATTCGAATCGATTCGAAGAAGCATGGCTTCGAATCCATTGAAACCAAGAGGAAGCAGCTGAAATCCAGGATTCGACCCAGTAAACTCGGAGAAAAAGATGGGTTGACCCGAGAAACGTGCGCGCCACATCACCATATGCACGCACCATCCATCGATTCAACCCTATCGATTCGATGGGATCGATTCGACCGAAGGGATTCAACCAGAAATGCAATCTTGACTCGATCATATCTTGAGATCTATGCGTCCAAATTCAATGAAATTTTCACAGATACTTACATACACATTGAAGAATGTTCTCACCAAATTTCAGCTCGATTGGACGATTTCTTGATCGATTCGAACATAGCTTCGAATCGATCCCAAAGTGGGCCCGGATTTCCAGAAAGTGGGCATGTGGGCCCCCTGACGTACTGGAACTGGTCTCCCTTCAATTTAGGCGAAATATCAGCCTCCTACACCTATAAATAGACCCCAGGTCATTCAGAAAAGGGGTGGGACAATTTTGAGAGCTAAAGAGCGTCCGGACTCTGCCAGATTTACTCCAGATCACCATTGCTGCCTTAGATTCAGATTATAATCATAAAATTCGTTGTACTATGCGATAGAAAATTGTAATCTTCAAGCATCGATCAATAAAAGATAAAAACTTTGGAGTGGACGTAGGCCGGAGATAGCCGAACCACTATAAATCTCGTGTTTTTGTTCATTATTTCTGAATTGCTGTTTGTTGTTTGTTTGGATCTGAGATTTGTGTTTGAATATTGCTGATTTGTATTCATACACTGGTGCTTTCACAACATTCGGAGTTTGTAACCATTTTTGGCGCAAACACTTTGGTGCTTTCACTGAGAAGGACTAGCACCCGCTACATCGGATTGAAGTTTAGATTTGAAAGTTTGAAGGATTCAGATTGACTCGGCAATGACTCGACAAACAAGTAGAAGGCAAAGAGCTGAGAGAAGCCAACAAGGAGGAAGTCAAGAGGCATCCTCCGGAGCTGGAGAAGGACGAGCTTCGATTTACATTACCAGAGACGAAATGGAAGCTATGGCAAATTCATTACATGAAAGGTTGCTGAAGAGTCAACAGGATATGATGCAGACTTTCTTCGAGCAGATGAGAGCTACAGGAAAACAGAACATTGGACCAACTACAGCGACTGCAAATGTGGAACAAGGAACTAGGGTTGCGGAACCCAATGTAGGACAGAATATAGAACCGGAAGGCAATCAACAAGGGCTTGGGGGTAGGCCCACAGGATCCAACGCAGAAGGACCTTTGGAAGGAGTTCAGCAGGCTAGAGCCAACGTTGCGGCTAATGAGCCACATGAAGAATATGTGCCGGAGTTCCCTCGGGAGCATGGGGGCAACACCTAACAGGCAATGCTGGATTAATGGAAATCATTAGGAAGACTATGCGTGGAGGTTCGACCAATAGAGACTTGGAAGGAGTGAACAGGAGTCCATTCGCTCGGGAAATTAGGATGGTTCAGAATCCACCTAAGTTCAAGTTACCTAACGTGGAAGTATATAATGGAAAGGCTGACCCGACTGATCACTTGATGAGATACACTAGACACATGGAAGTGCTGGGGGCATCGGAGGAAGTGATGGCCAGATGTTTCCCTTAATACTTGACAGACCTAGCGGCAATGTGGTTTAGGCAGCTGGAGGAAGGATCTATCAGGAATTGGAGGGAATTGGTAGACAGGTTTTTGGGACAGTTTCGGGTTCATATCAAAAGACCTAAGAACGTGATGACGTTAACATCGGTAAAGCAAAGAACGGATGAATCGCTTAGAGCATTTTTAACTCGATTTAATGCGGCGGTTTCTTCGGTGGATCGGTCGGATCCATCGATGGTTTTGATGGCGGCAGTGTCGGGAGTCAGAGAGGATTCAGATTTTAAGGTATCTTTAGTACGAGACCCACCACTGGATCTCGGGGAATTCTTTCACGAAGCTGAAAGATTTCTTCAGCAAGAAGATGCATGTATGGATTTAAAGCTAAAGGAGGTGAATGTGGCCGAGGGTGGAGGACCATTCGACGGAAGCTCGGATAAAGACAAAGGAAAAAGGAAGCTGGACGAAAACTCTGAAAAAGCTAGGAAACGATGGAAGGATCCAAGGTTTTCCACATACACAGAATTAAACGAGACACTAGAGCGGATATACATGGAAACTCGGAATCGCCTTCCTTACCGGAGGCCGGCTAGGAGAGAACCATCCGAGCGGGAGAGAGCATCAGGAAAGCATTGTCTCTTCCACGATTTGGACGGGCATGATACCAATAGCTGTAGGCACCTAAAGGACATAATTGAGGAGCATGTGAGGAATGGACAGTTGAGGCAGTATGTTGGGGCTCGGAATGCAGCGGTGGAGCAGGAGCAACCACCGTCTACCTCAAACCATGAGGATATGAGGCACAGGAATAATGGTCGATTGATCATCAATTGATCGGGATAATATGAAATAAGTAACAAACCATTGGCAAGCAACCGAGTCATTTACACATGTATGGGGACGGAGATAGCCCCTAGGCATGCTCTGAGTGATGATAAACCGCAAAGCCATGGTTTGCGAAATCTGTCTTTTGTTTTTGGATTGGACACTTAGCTTTCTGGTTTGGTTTTTGGAGTTTGGATTGAACTCCTGATTTTGCTTGTTTTTCCGGTTTTTGGCATTCATTCGGATGATCGTTTTCCGTTTTGGATGATGGTTTTGATTTTTGATATGGATTTCTGGTTTTCCGATTTGATTTGGATTTTGGATTGGATCTTGATTGGATTCTTTTTTGTTTTTGATAAACGATCGTCAGGTATGGATTATGCCTGGCAAGGGGTGAGTCGTTCTGCCCGAACGCGGTGAAGTGACTCATTCAGGTCGTCGAGTATGGACTATGCTCGGCAAGGGTCCGGAGTGACCAGGATTCGGCCTAAGACTTAGGCCCCCTACTATCGATTATTGTTTCAGGTCGTTGAGTATGGACTATACTCAACAAGGGTCCGGAGCGACCAAGATTCGGCTTAGGACTTAAGCCATGGCGTTACTTACGTCCAGGGACACTGGACCACGGTCGCCAAGTGTGTATTGCGCTTGGCAAGAACCCGGAGAGGTTAGCTCAACGTCCAGGGACACTGGACCACGGTCGTCAGGTGTGGATTGCGCTTGGCAAGAGCCCAGAGAGGTTACGGATTTGGATATTGACCCGAAGAGGTCTTGGATTCGGTTGTTGGATAAGGATGGACTAATAACTCAGTCTTCGAGTTTGGATGGGCATGGAATTGGCTAAGGACCTTGGATATCGGATTAGGAAACTATTCAAAACACGCCTTCTTATCACAAGGCATGTTTTGAGGGGTAAATGTTATCCCGCTTTTTGGTCAAAGCTGGAATATCGACAAATTGGCTGGATATCAGGATTGGAGTTCAATAGGAAACAAGGCTGCAATGGATATCGTCAAAATTTGGCCGAGCTCCGATCAGGACAAAATCGATTGGAGATGATGATGAGGACTAGGAGATGCTACGTTTCAAGTTTCAGGTTAATCGGAGTTTGTATGAAGGAAATATGATCGATACAAGGTAGGGAAAATATGCTGTTTGGATCCACCAAAGATGAGGTGATGGCAATTTCGAATCCATCTGGTTCGCATCCATCAGATTTGGCGTAGTTCGAATCGATCATTCTCATCACGCCTCGGTTTGAATCCATGGACTTCGCACCAACGTCTTCGTATCCATCGGCAGGAGCTACGTTCGAATCCATCGCCTCCGCATCAATCAGAATGGTGGAGACCTCACACACATCTGGTTCGTATCCATCAAATTGAGTTCCTTCGAATCCATGAAGCTACTCCACATCGTATCCCTTAGGAGGAAGTCCTTCGAATCCATCCAGTTGTAGTGCTTCGAATCTACCCTGTGGAGACAACTTCGAATCGATCAATACTTTCTTTGATCGATTCGAACGAACATCCATTCGAATCGATTCGAAGAAGCATGGCTTCGAATCCATTGAAACCAAGAGGAAGCAACTGAAACCCAGGATTCGACCCAGTAAACTCGGAGAAAAAGATGGGTTGACCCGAGAAACGCGCGCGCCACATCACCATATGCACGCACCATCCATCGATTCGACCCTATCGATTCGATGGGATCGATTCGACCGAAGGGATTCAACCGGAAATGCAATCTTGACTCGATCATATCTTGAGATCTATGCGTCCAAATTCAATGAAATTTTCACAGATACTTACATACACATTGAAGAATGTTCTCACCAAATTTCAGCTCGATTGGACAATTTCTTGATCGATTCGAACATAGCTTCGAATCGATCCCAAAGTGGGCCCGGATTTCCAGAAAGCGGGCATGTGGGCCCCCTGACGTACTGGAACTAGTCTCCCTTCAATTTAGGCGAAGTATCAGCCTCCTACACCTATAAATAGACCCCAGGTCATTCAGAAAAGGGGTGGGACAATTTTGAGAGCTAAAGAGCATCCGGACTCTGCCAGATTTACTCCAGATCACCATTGCTGCCTTAGATTCAGATTATAATCATAAAATTCGTTGTACTATGCGATAGGAAATTGTAATCTTCAAGCATCGATCAATAAAAGATAAAAACTTTGGAGTGGACGTAGGCCGGAGATAGCCGAACCACTATAAATCTCGTGTTTTTGTTCATTATTTCTGAATTGCTGTTTGTTGTTTGTTTGGATCTGAGATTTGTGTTTGAATATTGCTGATTTGTATTCATACACTGGCGCTTTCACAACATTCGGGGTTTGTGACCATTTTTGGCGCAAACATTTATGTCATATTCCTTAGTCATGCAACAATTTTTTATCTAAATTCTGGTTATATTGTAGATACGAAATTCCCAAAATATTTTAAAGTATATTGACAATGTCACAATGAGTCTTTGATCATGTAATAACTATTGCAAGTTTGTGGAGTTCACATATCAATACTTGTAAGTTGCAACCAACATAATATGCATTACACGGGAAGGTAGCACTTAAGTTCTTAAACTGCAAAAGAAAATATGTACATGCCCTTCAATAATTGCAAATATGAGAAAAGAGGCTTTCGAAAACCTTAAAGTAGTACTTTTTCATTTAAACAAAATTTGAAAATATTAATCATCTATACACGCATTTTTCTATTTAAGAGCACAATATAAAGGGAACTCACTAAAAAAATGACATTGAAATGGAGATTCTTTAGTTGGTTAATTTCTTGGTTATTTACTGGATTTTTTATGCTCTCGTGATTCCTTCACTACTGCATTATATAACATTATTATTTTGTAATATAGAACTCTAATTTGTTTGATTTTTATAATTAATTCTGATCGAACCTGGATATATGTGAACACCTTACTTTGTAAAAATTCACTTATTTAACATTGATACGGTTGCTATTTCTGCTCTTACTTATTAAACTATATTCGTATACTTATTTTGATTTTTTTTCTTTTTCTTTTTTTGGTACACTAGATCATTGTAAAACCTGGCTCCATCCCTGTGTTCAACTGCAAATGAATTACATGAAAAAATGTTGGTGAACAATTCAACAGAATTGTGTTGATCATTCGCTTTACTAATGATTTGTCATTATTATGACTAGTTATGACATACACAAGTAGTTCTTCTTATTCAAAACAAAGTCCTATATTTTCAGAGTGCTCTCCCTACCATAAAGTGTGAAAAACATGGCGTAACTGAGTAAATCTGAGATACTACACTTAATATTGAGATAATGGTAAAATGGAAAAGCTCTAGTCCCATGTGGTGTTTATAGTCAAAAGAACACATATTGAGATACTACACTTTAGATTAACAGAATAATTTGATGGGTTCCATTTAAGAAAATATTATTTTACAGTTTCTTACCTGGTATAAAAAAATAGAAAGTACTTGGACAAAATGAACACTAAACCATCATCCACAAGCATCACCTACAGAAAGCTATCTAGAAAAGGATGCCTCTTTGCTCTGTAAATAATTCAAGCTATAAAATTCATATCAGATATGGATAAAATGGAATTATGGTCCGCTGGTAGATGATTATAACTTACTAAAGTGCATATAAACCAAGGTTTGAAATCTCGGTTTCGGTCTCGGTTTCGTTCTTTTGAAATTTTCTTAGTTTCGGATAATTTCGGAAGTGTCGGTTTTGGTTTCGGTTCTGCTTTCGGTTTTCAATGGTTTGCTAATGAAAATGTAACAGTAGATAAAATATAAAATATAGTCTAATTTAATATTTTTATACTTAACCAAAAAAAATTAATTTAAAATTAGAATTATACTAAATTAAATTAAATAAATTAGTCCAGCCCAATTTATGTCATTATATTCAGTCCTAAATATATAAAACTAAATGATGTTTAGTTTGATTTCAAAGCCCAGCCCAAAATCTATTTTTAATTAGCCTGTTTGCACTTCAGCCTTTAATTACAAAACTGCATCTTTCTAGGGCTTTCACTTCAGCCTTGGTTTACAAAACCGCTTCTTCCACTCTAGGGCAAACTGCAAAATCAAACAAGACAACAGTAAAATAAACGACGACAGTAAATCGAATGAGATGCTCACCTTGAATTTGCATCTCAATCCTCGAATCTCTACGACTCTAAAATCGACGATGATGGTAAAATCGATGACAACGACAATCGCTGCTTTGTGCTATGAAATCGACGACGACGACAATCGGCTTTGTGCTATGGAATCGACGACGACAATACTCGAATATGCATCTCGACTCTCGATTCCGGGTAGGTAATTTACTGATTTTCTTCTTCGTCATCTTTTTTTTTATTTTTTTTAACCGTTAGTTAGCGGGACGGGATTTTAACTTAATTCCGTCCCGCCACCGGCCGGAACCGAACCGAGGTGGCCGGAATCTCGAGGTTCCGGCCGAAACCTTAAACCATGATATAAACCAATATTTCAATCTAAAGGTCAGATATAATGGCGAGTCGTTGAGTCGTTGCTCTGATTATCAATCTAAAAGTATTACAACTTTACATCACACCTGAAATGTTTAACCAAATCTACATTACTTGCACAAATCCATCACAAAGCTCAATGTTGAATATTAGCAGCAAGCTCAATGTTAAATATCATAAAGCCAAAAACCAGCTTAGAAAACATTCACTAATTCAACCAACACTTCATTTTTTATTATAAAATGTCGTGATATTGTGTATAAAAAGTATACTCAAACAAAGCAAACCATAAAAGCAACATCAGAAGAGCTACATGAGCTTAATACATGCTATTTTTTTTACAAATGACTGTAATGACATTATGAATGCAAAATCAGATTAAATTCAACATGCTATGCAACTAATTAAAGTAAAGAAATCTTTTCATTTTCTTTTTATTTCTTTTTTCCTTGCATCCATTAACAATATCATGCCATATACCATAAAGAGATGATGGAGTTCCATGTAACACCATAGATTAATAAGAATTGGATGTAAATAATCAAATATGTTTACAAAGTAGATTCTAATGTAAGTAAAATTAGTTTCTATGCACTTCAATAGATCTTAATATTTTAGCAAAGTTGAAACTATGTGGTCAGGTACTAAAAGTATTAATATGGTAACATACAATTAACTAAATGAACATCATAAATTAAGCACAGTTGGTATTATATCGGTAAACAACATAACTTTAGGGTGAAAGAAATGATTTTATCAAAATCTATCTAGTGTTATCACAAACAAGGCTAAAAATTATCAAAAAAACAAACATAGGTCTCAAAAAATAAGAGAATTGGTAATGATATCTAGTCCACATATTCTGTACATATAAAACACGGTACATAATCAAAAGCATGATTCAAAACCAACAGCCCGTAAAATACACATGTTATGTAGATATTTAGGACAAAAATAATTATAACCGATTACCTGTGGCATGGAATTAACTTCTAAGTTTCTTCCTCATGATGCCTCTCTGTCCAGGTTTGCACTATTGGGATGTTAATGTAGATTTGGTTGGTCTGAAAAGGGAAAGTAGATATAAACAAGGGTTATAACAAAGATAGAACAACTTAAAAGGAAACTGATTTCAAAATTGAATGGATCTGAGTATGGCATCAAGCAGAGGGAAACATTATACATGTAGAAAAAATGTGTAGCAAAACCATCTAACTCTATATTAGAGCCATTTGTTCTTATAAAATGGTTTCTATAGTTATCGTTCACAAAACATGTAGCAAAAACACTCTTCAAATTTTTAATCAAAATTCGAATTCTACAATCAATCAGAATAAAAATGCAGATAATACCTGGGATTGAAAACATATTATCTTATAATCAAACGTAGATACACAGATTTTTAATCAAAATCCTAGTTAATAAAATCGATTAACAAAAGAACGTGGATGTTTAAGGTAAAATTAACATCGATTGAAATTAAACAAAAATCGATTAACAAAAGATAGTGGATGTTTAATGTAAAATTAACATCGATTGAAATTAAACAAAACTATTATACCTGGAAGAGTGACAGAACTCAAAATGATACCGAGAGACGATTTTGGAGTGTAGGATTCTAAAGATGCGATAATATAGAAAGGTAGATTCGTAGGCGTTAGGGTTTTGATGATTGATGAAATTGGGGAGTTTTATGTGATTTAGGTTTTTGGAAGCAGCGAAAATGGGATTTTGAGTTAACGAAATTGGGAGGGAGGAAATAATACAGACCGCCTATTTTTTCGTTTTTATACAGGAAACTTTAACAGCATGATAACGCGTTATAATCGACTCTAAGAAATATCATTAGACATAGACAACAATATATATTCCAATGCTATCCGTTCTTGCAATAAATATATCATTTTCTTGTAGTGAATACTACTTAAGACGAAAATTCTTACCAACAGTATTAAAAAGCTTATGTAACATTTTATTTTGTAAATTGTTTACAGAATGTTATTAAATATATTAGCTTATAAATAAATTAGTATACATATCTATATATCATTTTTAAAAGGCTTTTAAATTATAAACAAATGTTTTAAAAAGACGTTTACGAGTCGCTTAAGTAACTTAATCGTGCTCTGTAGTTTATTTGTTTATGGAAAGTAATTGATTCTATACTTAGCACTAAAAGCTGACCAAACAGACTTGTCTATCTGTGAGAATTAAGAATGATGTTTTTGTAAGGTTTAGAAGCAACGGTACTCTAACTTATCGGCTTCACTCTTGATCGAGGGATAGTGTAAGTTGAGAAGGTTGGAAACGTGATAAGTATACGAGAATTGATTTCCACATGCGATCGTTTTTAGAACTAGATAGTTGATCAGTTGACTATCGAACTTGACCAAATAACTTTGGAACTATCCAAAAGCTTCATGGCTTCATATGATTTGAGATCTCCCAGGGAGGACTCATTGGTATGAAACGTCGCTCAGTTTAAGAATACACACACACATGAGATCCTCTAAGGAGGACTCCTTTATATTATTCACTTACTTCTGAAAGAACCAAAATTGACTTAACTGGAAATTCACCGATTTGGTTTCGAAGAGTTCGGAATCAGATAAGTATATTAATGTATTACTTACCGAAAACTTCTTCAAAACTAGTATACGGGTCTATATTTTTGAAGCGGTTGTGAAGTGGAATGTTATAAAGTTGAACTGTCTATCCTAAGGTTAAGTCCAAGGGTGAGGTCAGCATTAGCATTTTAGACTAATACTATAGAGTTGAACTGTCTATCCTAAGGTTAAGTCTAAGGGAGAGATCATCATTAGCATTCGTCGGATGACTTGTGTTGGAATCTATGGAGAAATTCGTGATCTGTTCGAATGATGAAGACTCGTGCGAGAGATGCTGAACATGTCTTCACCATCGGAAATGACAGAAAAAACAGTGTAGGAGCATAGCCAGTAGGTCTAGCTAACCCAAGGGTATACCGACTCGACCCAATATCTAGAGATGCTGATCAATGTTGCTAGCGGGAGGTGATGATACTTGTATCGCATGTTCGGGTGTGGACCAATTATGTTTTCCTTTGAGGTATATTTTATCTAGAGATATACGGTGCTTGGAAGATAGTTTCTGACCCTTGTGAGGAGGTTCACCTCAACGTATCATGGGAACCTCTAATGGAAAATCCATATGCGAACGAACTTTAATGGTTTTAGATGTACTTCTAATATTGTTGTGTTATGAGATGCAAGCAACATAGCTATTTCTGATTTATATTCTACAGCTCGGACACTAACTATTATATTACTATATTTACTTATCGGATGGTTTTGTTTCTTTTAAGGAGAAAGCTGTTATAGTGATTCGTTCGATCTCAAGAGTTATCGTAAATGGATGCAGGTATCTTGAATTTCTTAAACCAGACTTATGTCTAACACGTGATTGTTATTTTCCCTAAATTCCTCACATACTCTTCCGAGTAGACCGAGTAAAGCAGGTTTGACTTTGGATGCTTCAAAGCTTCAGGAGACGAGTTGGAAGCTTCCATCTATCTATCTACCTATTTCTATTTCTGTTACATCATTATTATGTATGTATCAGCATTATGAGCACAGATAGTTATAACTGTCCAAGCTGATGATAGTAGTTAGGTTTTGTAACTCTGAAATTATTTTGTATTTTGTAGTAGCCCTTTGTACTGTTTTTTTGGATATTGTATATTATAGTCCAGCTTATGAGATTCTGATATTATGTACTTTTTTCTTGTTCTATTTCTTTTTCCTTTTATTTTATCCTAATAATCTGCCTTTTTGGCACTTGGGTACTCGGTACACGAATACCGTGGATGTATTAATGTCGACATTCGAGAGTCGAAAATTTGGATCGTTACAAAGTTTGAGTCTGAATACTCCTTCATAAGGAGTTCATTGTTTCTGTAAACAATTCTCTAGTATTTTGTAAATACTTGAGAACACTCTAAACTACCATCCGTGACCTTAATTTGGTTTTGATACTTGCTTAATGCATCAAATACATAAGCAAATTACCGTATTATAGACAATATAATATATATGGTAATTCCTACTGCCAATTCATAAGGAATCCTTCTTACATGTTCCATATTAAACATTTTATTAAGGCGTCTTACATATCGTTTGGGACATTCCCCACATCTTTTATACTTAATATAAAAGATATAATTTACAAATCCAATATCGAGTATTAAGAAACCATACTATTATTGATTTTAACATAAGTACATCGTTAATAATCAGCAGCATTATATTTACTTATAGTCTAGAAATACCTATGTAGCTTTCAGTGTTCTTTCTTATGGACACACGCTGCGACTACATTTTGACTAAAAATCAAACTATTCGATATGCTTATAAAAATACCGATGCTTATAGATTTATACTTTTGTACCATTCCTTGAATCGTATCCAAAACCCACAAACTCAATATCGCTCCCACAGACTTCGAGACACTCTGGTTTTTATGTTCAAATAGTCTATTTTAACTCATATGTACCAAAACACAAAGTCATATCAAGTGATAATTCTGTGAGTAAAATCCGAATTAACTTGAGTACATCGAATGTCAAATCTATTACGTTAATTTCAACATTGAAATTTATGATGTTATTCTTATTAACATTGCTCATTATATTCTAACTGCATTTGTCTTGCTCTTGAAGACTCATTCACGGCTGATGGATCATATCCCTTCGGTTACAACTACCAAAATCATATTTTAATAACATACTTGGTATCCTTTTCAGATTTTTGCATCATTGCATATCGTTGAGTCAATACTCTTAATGGCTGAATTGACAACTGAGGATTATCTATTCTCGACTTTGATAAGAAATTCATAGTCTCTCTTCAATGAGTGAGAACAATTATTATACATTCTAATGAGATGTGTTCGTTTAGATTAAGTCAATTTCATTTCATCCCATGTAATCATTTTTATCTTTTGATCATATCCAATCCATTTTACTACCAATAATTTCTCAAAGAAATTTCTTCACTATAAAGTTGGTATTCCTTGAAACAACCGTTGTTTATCAGTGCAGCGAAATATATATTCATAAACATTTTATGAATTGCCTTGTATATAAAATTGAATTGGTTTTAGTTTACAAAACTTATATTCAAAACATAAATAGGTCATGCAATGACAATCGTTCCCAAACTTCTTTTGGGGTGATTCGTATAAAATCCCTCACATACAATTATTACTTATAGTCTTTCGACGCATGCAACCTACCAACTCCTTGGCCTAGAATATGTTAAGGTTTCTTATAAATCCTTATCTTGTATGGTTTTGTAAACTATTCTTTAGATGAAACTGATTTTAACCTTCTGTACTACTCTTAGGTACACGACCTTATAAAAAGAAGTTAAGTCTACTGCATACACCATTAAACATACTTTGTTTAACAAAGTTCAATTACTCCTTATCATTTCATCATTATGTATCATAAGGAGGAGCAACTTTTGAGATTGAATTTTTATTCATTTTAGGTGCATTTGGAACTCTTTCCAATATACTCACATATTCGATCAAATCGAATCATTTTTATTTTTATTGCACGTTATTTTATTTACTTCCATTTTATATTTTATGATCTTATCATAAACACACTACATGTGCATCAAATACATGTGTTTATGTTGTTGATAACTTATCAGTGAATATAACGAAGTACATGGAACCTTTTTGTATAAATAGACTTACGATTGCATATATCAATATGTATTAATCCGAAGAATTCATCAACACTTATGTTGTTCCCACTAAAGAGTGCTTTGCCCTTAAATGCCAGAGATATAATTCACTAGTACCATATGATTCATAATCACATAATTAAAAATTATTTCTCAAAATTGTGGCTTAATGCATAATTCCAAAATAATTGTAAATAAATTTAGATACCTAAGTATTTCCAATATATCAAAAATACCAGTATTATAGTTTTATTTTATAAAGAATATTCATAATATTCATATTGAAATAAAACCATGCCTATTTTTCTGTCAATGTTGGAAAACAGTTATTATTTCATAAATAATATTTGGTATATTTTACAAAAACAATTTTCGTAACTGATGCAACCAATAAGTGTTATATAACATGCTTTCACTATTTTTGCCATTAATAGCATATAAAATATGAATCTCCATTCAACTATTTAATATAAGCTGTTTATTTCATTTACTGTAACTGATTTGCAGTTGAGAATTTTCATATCAAATTCTTAAATTCAAAGAAATAATTTTCATAGAAAACAATTTTCTATGTGAAAATGTATTTGGAATAGATATCATATTTCTTATTCCTTGTTAAGTATCTATTACTATTTTACTATTTTCGTTTCGATTTTCGTTATGAAGCAGAAATGACCATTCACTCTCTTCATCCTTACTATGCCCTATGTTACATCCACTCTTATACATATAAATGGTCGAACCCTTAAAAGGAAATACTTACTACAATATCATGACAAACTCTTTATAAAGTGTATTTGGTCATCCTTAACTTTTAAGGATATCAAATGAATTATACTTTACGAGGCCGGTCAAACTGAAATTTCAGTGATCGAATTTTAGATCTATCTTGTAGCCCTTGGTCCAATGTTACGTTTAACACAACAAGATCATTATTGTAATCAATCACATTGAATACACGATATCACACTACAGTTTACTTGCTTATTTCAATGAACTAATTTCATCGAAGTTTCATATATTATGAATTATGACTGTTCACCATATAACATTTATATGTGATCATATATGGATCAAATATTCATATTCTTGTATTGCTTTTAAAGTTCGAAACTCATTGATGACATTACACAGTCTAAAGCAAGTAAACTTATATGTGACCAAATTACGAATGTACTTAGTGGTTGTATAATTAGGCGTTTTCATAGGTCAACATGCAAAAATTATTGGTAAGTATATTTTATATTTCTACTTGTCAATGTTAATTTAGTCCATTTATATATTTTAATTGATAAACATTTTATCAAATATATTAGTTGCACAAATTTACCAATGTAGATTATTATAACTTTATATAGCAAATGTTCTTACAATATAGTAAGGTTGAATGTTACCATTTCATTTTTCTAATAAGGCTCCCACTAGTCTTTTATGTTACTCCAAACCCTAAGATGAAACATAAAAGTCTTTCGACTTCACTAGTGGGTGTTAGGACTCATTTGTCTTGGGATTCCAGTCTTGAGTTTGCTCAACAAGTCACAGCCCCATAAACGATGGATAATCCTTATCTATTGTATTATATACAACACCTTACCCATGGTTCCTTATCCAAATCTCATTTCAATTTTGAGTTTGCTCGACAAATCATAAGAGATTATTCACTTATACCTATCATTTCACGTCGGCCTACGTATAGTATATGTACCTTGAGTTTGCTTAACAAATACATATAGTTATCTTACCTCGCATGTTCAATATATTAATAATACTACATATAACATCTCTAGCTTGAATTGCTCAACAACCAAAGAGTATGCAAGTAATTTATTAATGTATGTACTATAGAGGGCAACACTTATATTAAAGATTCATATTCTTCAATTTATTTAATTGAGTGATATCGACTTGTGAAATAATATACTTTTTATGAAATACCCTTGTGATTCAAGTGTCGGACACATCAGAAATCACAGTATATATACTTTTACATATGTATTTATTCCTTAAGTCTATTTAGGGTTTCTTTAATGTTCCACCTTTAGTCTATACAATTATATTATATAATTTTTATTGTTATATAACTTTTATACTTTATTTAACTTATATAATATTTTATGTATAACATTATATTAATTAAATCTTATTTAATTAATTTAATTAACTAACACTTTAACTAATTATTATATTATTCAATTATAATATATTATATTGAATATATATACTATAACCTTTATAGTAATATACATGTATCTTATATATGCATTTTAATTTATTGATTTACTTAATTAAACAATTTTAATTAAATTTTATTCATTTTGAAAATTCTTTTATATGCACATGTATATTCAGCTCATATTGTCTTACATAATTCAAGAAACCATAACATATATCATTATAAATACTATACACGTATATATATTGTAACGACCCGTAAATTCATCACTTTAGAAAGATTTCAAAATGTTTATAAAATAAGATTTTTAAACATAAATGATGATGTTTTAAATAATAAATGACATTGGTTATCTTATTTTGAAGAAATATGTATAAAAGAAAAATATACATTTTGGTAAATATCGATAAAATGACCAGAATTCATTTTATCCATAAACAGCTCTTTAGCAAGCCGAATTCATGCACGGAGCTAAGTACATACACTGAGTTATATATATATGAGTATTAATGTGTAATAAAATTATCAATTTTATTTTAAAACTTAAATTGCCTTTATAACACTAATACCACTATTTTGGAACAATTAATTTTTGAATTTAAATGTAATTCAAATGATTTAATAATTATTTTAATTTTTAAGTAAGCTCTTTTAAATTATTAAATAATGATGAAAATATTATTTTTAAACTTTGTTTACAAATATGTGTATATTAACTAAGAAGAGAAAATATGACCGAAAATCGAAATCAAAATTCATAATAATTCAATGTGAACAAGTTGTGCAACGTTGTGGATAATATGTAACATACATATACACATATACATGTGCATACATGAAGACATATTCACATGCACATGAACATACATATACACATATAACTAAGTATATAAATATTATTAAAAATATATAAGATATTTCCTAAATTTCTTAACTCTTAAGCAAACCCAAAGTCAACACTAACCATCAAAGTACAATCACATGGCCTTATCCATGATGAAGGTGATTTGGGTTGTGCATTGTAAGGTGGAGGGCGATAATGGTGGTGTATGCGATGGTGATGAAAATGGTGGTGTATGTATAGATATTATCCTTCTCTTCTTTGCCTATAAATACCACACACTCTCCACTTCATTTTCATTCATCTTCCTCTTCATTTCCTAAGCTCTCTCTCCATACTTTCATGGCTTCTATCCTAAAAGAATTAATGTCAAAATATTTCTCAAAAAGAAACTAAAATATATATAGTGTGTGTGTCTATATATATATGTATATGTATATGTATATGTATATGTATGTATAGCCAAAACACCTAAAACTCTTCACCAAACTCCTCCTTTCTCTCCCCTCTACCCACGACCTCTACTTCCTCCATCAAAGGCCGAGCCTTCAACCTTCCCAACCCTAGGCCGTGAGCTCCTATAGCTATCCCCAAGCAAGGCAAGGCCATCTAGGAGCAGTAATCCAAGTGAACGTGAGCTAAAAGTTCGAGTTAGCGAAGCTATAGCCAATTTGTAGTTAGTCATTTAAACCCAAGGTGAGAAAATCCTAAACTATAGTTATATATGTTATTGGATGATATATATGTTTGGATATGGTTTTTGATGATGGTTGTTTAATATGGTTGTTGAATATATATGCAAGTCACGTTACTACACGATGATAAGCACAAAGGAAATCATTTTCCTTTATTGAATGAAATGGTGTATATGGAATGTTTAAACCTCTTAAAAATGGTTTAATATGATTTAGAAATGTTTTATAAACATTTAAAAGTGTTTTTGAAAAGTTTAAATGAGTATTAAAAATTGAGTCAAAAATAGGCGCGTCGCGTAACGGCAGTTCGCGATTTCGCGCCGTAAAAGTCAAACGGACATATAGAGTGGAATATAGCTCGGAATTCTTCGAGATAAGAATTTTCTGAACTATTGTATCCATAGTTTTCAAAAAAGAAAGAAAATTGAGATTTTGATAAGTAGATTTTGAAATATGAGTAAAACAAGTTTATGGAAAAATCGCGGTTTTGCAGTTCAGAATTCATAAAAGGATTTCTTTAAAAATTATATTTTAAAATTGTTTAAAAATATGAAATAAATTCTAAAAATCTTTTAAAATATTTAAAAAGTGATTTGAGTTATAAAAAACAAATTTCCAAATGATAGAAAGTTGTTTTGATCAATATAGCTTAAAAATCACATTTTGCAGCACTTTTTTGCAGCACTTTTCTACAACTTTTGAAATATAGTTCTAAACGCAACCAATATTTTTCAAATCTTTTGTAAATATTTTTTTAACGATTAATAAAGTATTTAAAGGTGATTTGAAGGATTTATGGAGTGTTTAAATAAATGATTAAAAGTTAGTAGAATATATTAAATGATTTAGAGTCGATCAAATAACTTGACCGCCTTATGGGTGACAGAGAGACAGTGTCTAGGTTTGAGTTTGGGAAATCAGTTTCCTGCTTTCACTCGCTATCTGGACTGGCCTAACGGAGGGGATAGTAAATTTGATTTACTCGGATCAAAATTTTCCAAAGTATAAAGATATGATTTTCCAAATATAAATAACCTAGATTTTATGGAGATAATCTTCTTATACTTAGTATTAAAGCCCAAAGAGGGAAGTCGTACTATTTGTGAAATTTAAAAGGTGATTTCACCGTTATTCCACCCATAGTACTTGTTAAATACGGGAATTGATATTGAGTAAATTAGATGATTTTTATAGATTCTGCTCACTTAATATTTACTGGTTTTGGATTAACATCCTAGATAACATGGTTTTAACTCAATAAAAATTTTGAGTTTTGAAGTAAGAAATCTTTTTTAAGATTTAATTGAAATGATTTGGAAATATTTTCCTAAGTGAAAAATGAAATGATTTCGAATTATTCTAAGTTTAAAAAGGTTAAGTAATCAAAAGATTTGATAAGAGAGGTTTAATGATTCCGTATATACAAGAAAGAATGTTTTAAAAACATACATCTCCAGAAGATATTTTGATAAAAAGAAATTAATCAATCAAAGAATAATTCACTATTTAGTTAAAATATTTTATCGATGATTAGTTCGAAGGAACAAGGGTCGGGTTGGGGTGATTCCCATCCGAAGACCACTTTGAACCAATTTACGTAGTCGAAGTGAAGACATGGAGATGGTTTGGAAGATGGAATGTAGGGCTGTTTGTCACTGACCCTCGGGGGAAATTTTCCCTATCATATTATGTGGCAGTAGTTCTTCATTTGAGATATTCGATGAAAGAACTTCTTGCTACTAATCCTAGGGTTAAATCCCGTAGGATGTGTTCAGAGAGTGCCTTCAGTATGTCCTGGTCCTGGACAACTTGTATGGACGAAAGTTTGACGTTGCATTTCTAATTACATAAATTAATCTCTACGAACGATCATCTATTTAGTGGCGGAGAATGCAACTTCTTTTAGCTTAACACCCTTTCTGGAGACATACGAGCTCATGAGTTATACATTTGTCAAAATCATTTATGAGACCATGGAATGGCAGTGTAGCATTCAAAGTGGAATATGCTATGTGAAAGGTAATCGCTACCTCCGGCCTCATCACCCGATAATAGCTTAAATAGGGTACGCCATAAGGCTATGTGGTTCACAACCATTAGGGTATGGTCATCGCCCTTCTAGATTACTCTATATATGTTGAGTATGTAGTGTATACTATGGGATCCGGATAGGTCGGTTACGACCGGGGTGATGTCATATTCTAGGCCATATATGAGTGCCAAATAGGGATATACTAGTCTTGCCAGATGTAGAGGATTGTTTGTGTATCCTTAGTACATTCCTCTAGAGATGTACTATACGGAAGGTAGTCCCTTACTTGCCATTATATGGAAATCCATTCTCCAATAAGTGCCTTCGGACTTGATTGTAAACCTATAATGCCATCAAATTTAACCAATATAACATTTTTGGCTATTTGAATATATTTACTTGAAAAGTGTTTTCAAAGAATGTCATTAAAAATAATATTCCCAGATTTTACGTAGAAAATGTTTTATTTATCATAAGGTAAAAACCTGTTTCATGTTTATTTGTGGCGTGGTCTTATGAGATACCTTTGTTTTCAAAATGCGTATTTTGAGTTTCTCACAGTTGTCGCATGACTGACTCGGAGTTTAATTTCTTTTTCCCTTAAACTCTGGGTGCCCTATTTTTTCGAGCAGCCATGTAGTTAACTGATTTGGAGCATTTTGGAGCATGAATCATGGAGCATGGAGCATTTTGGATCTTTTTGTTACTACCACCACTTTCCACTGTGTTTGTATTATGTATATGTATCTACCAGCACCTGTACGGATAGGCCATTATAACTATCCTAGTTGGGTTAGTATTTATTATGACTCTGATATCTTATTTTGAGAGCGATTATATATACTATCTAAATGATTACAAGCTGTTAAATACGATATGAGATTCTATTATTGTTCCATCTTCTATATTTATTATCATTTACCCCCTTGGATTTGCAGCACGTGAATGCCGAGGATGTATTAGTGTCGATTTCTATGGATCGAGGAGGTAGGTTATCTCATTTGGTATAAGAGATTATGGTTGAGTGAGTACCTAAGCCTTGATGGGGTCAACTCATTAGAGATAGGGTTAGTAATGCCCTAGAATGAGTTTAGTCCGAGAGAGCGCACACTTAAAATTCTTTTTCGAAGAAGTATATTCAAACTTTATGCCAATTCCCTAAGATATCTCGTCTATATATTCTAAAAGATATTTCCTTACTATATGCAGATAGTAGGAGATGAGTGGAAGAAGAGGACAAGGTAGGGGAATGGGTGGTAGCAGTACCACAAATACAAATGGTCGAACTCTTGCCACCATAATTATCGAAGAAGTAACAATTTTGGTGCAAACCCAAATCAACTTTGCAACTTTGTGCAAGAACTATACTAGTTTCGGAGGTAAACTGTTCAAGGGAACGGAATCCATTATAGAGGTTCAAGCATGGATCCACTCTTGTGAAAGAATTTTCAAAGGGCTAAATATTGGAGATGAGTAGAAGAGATTCCTGGCTTTTTGACAATTACAGGGTTAGGCTCTTGCCTGGTGGGAGTCCATTACTATGAATGAACCGAAGGACAATTTTTCTTGGGCATGATTCAATAAGGTCTTGAAAAAGTAGTATATGCTTGCATCTGGAAAATCATGCCTTTACAGAAGCTTTATGGATTTAAAATAGGGAGAAATGTTTGTAGAAAAGTATGCTAACAAATTTAATGAATTGTCATAATTTGGACCCGGTCTAATTGACACTCCTTCGAAAAAGAATGAAATACTTATTACTGGAATGAAGAAGCAATATCAAGACAGAATGATGGCGCATGTGAAAAGGACTTTTGTAGATTTGGTGGATATGGGTTTCCGATACGAAACCCTAGAGAAGAAAAATCCACCCACTATTCAAAGTAGTTGCAATAACAATTAGAAGAAGAGAAAATTTAACCAGCAAGGGAAGAAACCGGGGCAAGGCAAGCTGGAAGGAGATCGTTTGAAAGATGTAATCTGTTATAACTGCCAGCAAAAAGGTCACCTTCCACCACTTGCAAAAATCCTAAGACACAAAGGGGAACCTGCTATAATTGCCACAAACCAGGGCACAAGATGATGGAATGCCCATTGATAAAGAAAGGAGAGCAAGCTAGAGTTTTTGCCATCAAAGACGAACCTTTAACGTCAACCGATGCAAAGGGAAAAGGAGTTCTAGAAGGTAAAATTGAGTTAATAAAATATTAGTTAGGGTATTATTTGATATTGGGGCTTTCCGCAGCTTTATTTCCAAGAAACTAGTTGATAGACTTGAACTTAAACCAAAAATATTAGATATTCCTATATGTGTGTCTAATCTGATAGGTAGTACGACTAATCTCATTATGATTTGTAAAGGAATCCAAGTTACCTACCTATCCCAAATTTTTCCATGTGATCTAATAGTCCTCAACTTTGATGAATTTGAAATTTTACTCGGCATGGATTGGTTTTCTAAATATAAAGCTATTCTTGATTGTAATAAAAGGACAGTACTACTACAAAATAGAAGAGGTGGATATTTTATGATAAAATGTGAAAACCCTAGTCCAGTAAAGGAGAGTTATCTATATGCACTTAATTTATTCCAAAAACATCTAGAAGAAATACCCATAGTAAGGGAATTTTCCAATGTTTTTGAAGAAGTAAAAAGTCTACCACCCCATCGAGAAATTGAGTTCCTCATAGATTTACTCCCCAACACAAGTCTAGTTGTTCACCCGATTCGGAAGATGGCTTCAAAAGAGAAGGAAGAATTAAGAAAACAAACTGATGAGTTATTAAAGAAAGGACTGATAAGTCGCTCAAGTTGGGGGGCAGTAGTCGTCTTTGTTGCAAAGTATGATGGAACGCTAAGGTTGCGTGTAGACTATAGAGATCTAAACAAACAAATGATAAAAAAACAAGTATCCTCTACCCCGCATAGATGATATGTTTGACCAACTACATAGGGGCTAGAATATTCTCAAAATGAGACCTAGCCACATGATTCCATCAGCTAAGGATAGTAGAATATTGCATTCCTTTAACCGCATTCAGAAGCTCAAATGAATTCTACGAATGGCTGGTCATGGCCTTTGGGCTAACAAATGCTCCCGCCTATTTTGTAGACCTTATGAATAGGGTATTTAGAGGAGTACTCAACAAATTCGTATTTGTCTTTGTCGGTGACATTTTGATATATTCAAAGACTGAGGAAGAACATGAAGGGCATCTTGAATTGTATTAGAAATATTAAGGAGAAATTTGCTGAAAGCTAAATTCTCAAAATGCCACTTCTGGGAAAAAGAGGTAAGATTCCTTGGGCATTTTATGTCAAGGGAAGGAATTGCAGGTGATCTAGTAAAGATTGCAGCTATTCTAGATTGGAAACAACCACAAACTCCCAAGGACATTCGCAGTTTCTTGAGATTGGCAGGATATTATCGGAGATTCATTCAAGACTTCTCAAAGATTTCCTCTCACTTAATAGGCTGACCATGAAAGATGAGAAGTTTGAGTGGACACAAAAATGTGAAGAAGCCTTTCAAGAGCTCAAGAAAAGATTAACCACAGCTTCCCTATTAGCAATAGAAGATGAAAGCGGTGGATTTACCGTATATACAAATGCTTATGGGGAAGAAGTTGGTGCTGTTTTAATGCAGCATGGAAAGGTCATCGCTTATGCAAGTAGACAATTAAAGATCCATGAAAGGAATTATACAACACACGACTTGGAGCTATTAACAATTGTGTTCGCATTAAAAATGTAGAGACATTATCTACTGGTTAAGAAGTCAATATAGTTTAATTTAAATAAACTTTGATTGACCCTAGTAAATAATATTCCTTCTTTCAATAGTTGAAAAGTTTGAACTCTTCATAGACCACAAATCTTTGGAATACCTTTTCACTCAGAAGGACTTAAATATAAGGCAGCAACATTGGTTGGAATTCCTCGCATCATATGATTTGGATATTGTATATACACCAAGAAAGGCCAATGTTGTGGCAGATGCTTTAAGTAGAAAGCAGACCATTATAGCTCATTTAGTGGTGCGTCCAACATTGATTTTTTGAATGAAGGAGAGTCGGCTTAAGGACCCAATCATTGCAAAAATAGCCAAGGAAGTGGAAAAGAATATGATATCGGGAAGATGGGAAGGTTTCAAAGTGGATGAGCAGTGAATCTTAAGAATGAATGGAAGGATATGTGTCCCCAATGTCGATGGGATTAGACAAGAAGTTCTAACTGAATGCCACAACTCTTCACTCGCAATACATCTCGGAGTTACAAAGATGTATAGAGACATGAAAAAGACTTTTGGTGGGGAGGTATTAAGAGAGACATTTCCATCCACGTGAGTAAATGTGAAAATTGTCAACAGATCAAGAGTGATCAACAAAAGGCTGATGGGCTACTCCAACCTCTTGAAATTCCCACTTGGAAATGGGACCAAATATCAATGGATTTCATAGATGGTTTGCCTTGATCAAGAAAGGGGAATGAAGGAATTTGGATCATCATAGATCGGCTAACCAAAAGCACGCACTTCATCCCTGTAAAGCCAACACGAACTACTACAAGCCTTGCGGAAATATATAAGAGGGAATTTTTTCGATTGCATGGTGTCCCTTGTTGCATAGTTAGTGATAAAGACCCAATCTTTACCAGTAAGTTCTGGGAAGCATTGCAGACAACCTTGGGAACAAAGGTAAACATTAGTTGTAACGCCCCACTCCGAGACCCACATTAGCAAAGAGTATTACAAGGTAACACCGTCTGCTGATGCAGAGAATAGAGCTGGATAGGAGCGACCATCTATAACCCTGTCTTAATTATCTATTGAATACGCCGACAATGCCACTTCTTACTTAGATGGATCGACATCTCCAATAAATACTTAACACAAAGCCATAGGTGGCTGAGGATCTATCAGAATAAAATATAACAACTCAAGGTAATTCACATCATAGAACAGTAGATCATCACATACACTTTCACATATACAGATACATTACAGAGTTTACAAAGCGATACATGTCAAGTGGTATAGCAAACCACAATATACAGGCGAGTCAAAAGAATACATATCAGAGTTACAGACAAAAAGGACTACACAAAAAGCTATGACAAAAAGGAGCTAGCAGAATAGTCCATGCAGAAGCAAAATAGGCTAAGTCCAAAGTACCTAACCTGAAACATCTCGGTTTGACCCGAGTATAAAATACACGGGTCAGTCTAGCTAAACAAATCAGTTAAATAAACTAAATGATAATGAACATAAAAGATCATAAAGTACCACAATTATCTCCAAAAGAGATATCCAAATCATCTAACATAAGATGAATCAAAACAAGCCTCATATCATGGGAAACTCAAATAAACAAAGGACATACATATCCTAAATCAAGCCTTGAAGGCAATTAACAAATACCAACAAAGGTAACACAAGTTTCCACAAGGTAATAGCTACATATCGTGTGGTTCAAAGAACCTACACCGAAGAGCGATACACTAGGGAAATATAATTGTCAAAGAAACAAAAGATGCTCGAGCTCAGTACTGTATAACAAGGATCCACAAACCCGAAGGCACAAACCCAAATATCACTCGAGCAGTGACGAATGACCAACTCCAAAAGTGATACTATAGGGCAACAAACCCGAAGGTACAAACCCGAAGGCAACATACCCGAAGGCACAAACCCGAAGGTACAAACCCGAAGGCAACATACCCGAAGGCAACAAACCCCGAAGGCTTAAGCCCGAAGGCAACAAACCCCGAAGGCAACAAACCGTAGTGGTGAAGGTCCGAAGGCCCAGTACTGGACACCACTAACTGGCGGAATGTGTCACAACTCTCAGAAAGGAACCCGAAAAATGTTAACGTGAGTCCCATACTACACGTTCGCACTAAACGGTTTACTAACCGTTAGCCAATCTCACACTCAAAGCAGTACAAAGTTCACCTCATTTCATCGGTAAACCAGACCCAAAGGTCAAAACGGTCAAACGAATAGATTAGGAATTAATTGAAAAGATAAACGCACGTGTTCATAGCACGTGTTTTATTTAATCATTTGATTCTCCTCCCTCTTCGCTCGAAGTGCAAAATTGTGTGTGTGTTTTAAATAGAAATTTTAAATTGGAGAAACGAGTTTTAATACACTTTATAAAGATCATTATATAAAGACCCGTGCACGAAATCAAAAAGGAATCATCAAAGTCAAATATGCAATAACAACTAATTGGAACAACCCGAATCGGTTAAAATTGGAAATTCAAGAAAAATGGTGAAAAATAGGCAAAAACAAGCAGGTCAGTCGACTGGCCTTCTGCAGTCAGTCGACTGAACCAGAACCCGAGAGTTTTCAGACCCTGCAGTCAGTCAACTGACTGCAGGGGGCCAGTCGACTGGCTGTAGCTGAAACTGTTTTCCAGCCTATCAAATGGAAGAGCAAACTCTCACCATTTGCAACCGGTCGAGCAATGGACTTAAGGGGCTTTTGCCAAACAATAACCCAGCCCCATTGGCTCTCCGATTCACCACCAAAAACATGTTCAACATCAAAGCTATGATTTTTAGAGTTTTCAACTTCAAAACACCAAAAATGGAAATGTTCACCAAATCAATTCAAACCAAAAGCAATTGAACATGAATAAGCGTTAGGAATTCATACCCAACATCAATGATATCAAGAGAAGTAGATGTGAGTTCAAAACTCACCTTTTTAACTCAAAAACAAAGATGAGAAGCACAAACACAAGGAAAAGATCAATCACTCTTCACTTCAACTCTACAAGCTTCAATCTAAGATTTAAAACAAGTATTTCCTAAATTAGGTTTAGGAATTTTCTGAAATTGAAGAGGAGAAGAGATGGAGAAGATGAAGATGGAGCTTACCTTAGCTTTTCCAAGAGTTTGGAGCAAGAATTTGTAGTTTGCAATTGAAAACTAGGGCTTGGTGTTTTAATTTCCCATTCCTCTCCCCATTTTCAGTCGTGCAAGAGTGTTTAAGAAAATAGAATGTAGTGAAGAGGAGACGAGAGGGGCTGAACTAGGTTATATGATGAGTTGGGTCAAACCCAAACCCAAAAAGCCCAATAGAAAATAGCAAAAATCAACTTACTCCAAACCTATCGAAGCTTATACTCAAAAAAGTCGCAAACGCCATTTTGGACTCAATGGAAGTGGTCCCGAGTCCTAATTCGACCGTTTGCAAAAAGTAGATTTTTGGACTTAATCCGATTAACGACGTTATATTTAAATAAAATATTTAAATATAAAATCGTAAAATATGCGGGTTGTTACAGCACTGCATATCACCCCCAGTCTGGTGGACAAACTATAAAGGTAAATCGGGTGTTGGAGGATCTTCTAAGAGCTTGTATCTTAGATTTTGGAGGTTTATGGGAAAGCTACCTTCATCTGATAGAATTCTCTTATAATAACAGTTATCAGGCTAGTATTGGCATGGCCCCATACGAAGCTTTATATGGTCGTCCTTGTAGATCCCCAGTATATTGGATCGAGAAGGAGATCGATTAGTACTAGGTCCTGATATGATTAAAGAAGCCTTAGAAAAGGTTGATATGATTAGAAAGAAGATAAGAGAAGCCTAGAGCAGACAAAAGAGTTACGTGGATATGAGACATAGAAATTTGGAATTTTCGGTTGGAGATTTTGTATTCCTGAAAATTTCTCCAATGGGAGGAATGGTGAGATTTGTACAGGCAGAAAATTAACACCTCGATATATTGGACCTTTTCCCATTCTCGAGCGGATTAACCCATTAGCTTATCATGTGGGATTGCCCGAATGGTGTCGGGTGTGCATAATGTCTGTCACGTATCTCAGCTATGAAAATTTGTGCATGATCTAAAGTAGATTATAGAAAAAGATGCCTAAGAAGATTTAGAAGTAGAACCTAATTGGCAGTTATCAGGCAACCTATACGAATCGTGGATCACGATGAGAAGCAATTAAAGAGGAAAGTTGTAAGGTTGGTTAAAGTCTAATAGAGTTGTGATGCAGCAGACTATACTTGGGAGACAGAAGATAGAATGCGGAAAGCATATCCTAAATTCAGATTTGATACATAGTTGTATGTAGTATTAGAGAAATGTACTCACCTACTTATGGTGTAGTCACTGTCCATGTCTTATATATATGTATCATCCTGTTATATATATATATATATTTGTTTTCATGTTATCTTCTTCTTATCCTTAAATTCGAGGACGAAATTCTTTTAAGGGGGAAGTATGTAACGACCTGTAAATTCATCACTTCAGAAAGATTTCAAAATGTTCATAAATAAGATATTTAAACATAAATGATGATGTTTTAAATAACAAATGATATTGCTGATCTTATTTTGAAGAAATATGTATAAAAGAAAAATATACACTTTGGTAAATATCAATAAAATGACCGGAATTCATTCTATCCGTAAACAACTCTTTAGCAAGCCGAATTCATGCACGGAGCTGAATACATATACTAAGTTATATATATAAGCATTAATGTGTAAATTATCTGTTTTATTTTGAAATTTAAATTGCCTTTATAACACTATTATAGATATCATTATTTTGGAACAATTAATTTTTGAATTTAAATTTAATTCGACTGATTTAATAATTATTTTAATTATTAAGTAAGCTCTTTTAAATTATTAAATAACGATGAAAATATTATTTTTGAACTTTGTTTACAAATGTGTATATTAACTAAGAGGAGAAAATATGACCGAAAATCAAAATCAAAATTCATAATAATTCAATGTGAACAAGTTGTGCAACGTTGTGGATAATATGTAACATACATATACACATATACATGTGCATAGATGAAGACATATTCACATGCATATGAACACACATATACACATATAATTAAGTATATAAATATTATTAAAAATATATAAGATATTTCCTAAATTTCTTAACTATTAAGCAAACCACACTAACCATCAAAGTACAAGCACATGGACTTGTACATGTTAGAGATGAGTTAGGTCGTGCATTGTTGGGTGGAGGGTGATGGTGGTGGTGTGTGTGATGGTGATGAAAATGGTGATGTATGTGTAGATATTTTCCTTCTCTTCTTTGCCTATAAATACCACACACTCTCCACTTCATTTTCATTCATCTTCCTCTTCATTTACTAAGCTCTCTCTCTCCATACTTTCATGGATTCTATCCAAAAAGAATTAATGTCAAAATATTTTTCAAAAAAAACTAAAATATATAGTATATATATAGCCAAAACACCTAAACTCTTCACCAAACTCCTCCTTTCTCTCCCCTCTGCCCACGGCCTCCACTTCCTCCATCAAAGGACGAGCTTTCCACCTTCCCAACCCTAGGCCATGAGCTCCTCTGGTCATCCCCAAGCAAGGCCAAGCCATCTAGGAGCATTAATCCAAGTGATCGCGAGCTAAAAGTTTGAGTTAGCGAAGCTATAGCCACTTTTTTAGTTAGTCGTTTAAACCCAAGGTGAGAAACTCCTAAACTATAGTTATATATGTTATTGGATGATGTATATATTTTTGGATATGATTGTTGATGATGGTTGTTTAATATGGTTGTTGAATATATATGCAAATCACGTTAATACACGACGATAAGCACAACGAAAATCACTTTCCTTTATTGAATGAAATAATGTAAATGGAATGTTTAAACCTCCTAAAAACAGTTTAATGTGATTTAGAAATGTTTTATAAATATTTAAAAGTGTTTTGGCAAAGTTTAAATGAATATTGAAAATTGAGTGAAAAATAGACGCGTCGTGTAATGGTAGTTCGCGATTTCACGCCATAAAAGTCAAACAGACATATAAAATGGAATATAGCTCGGAATTCTTTGAGATAAGAATATTTCAAACTATCATATCTATAGTTTTCAAACAAAGATAGAAAATCGAGATTTTGATAAGTAGATTTTGAAATATGAGTAAAACAAGTTTTTGGAAAAATCGCGGTTTTGCACTTCAGAATTCATAAAGGATTTCTTTAAAAATGATATTTTAAAATTGTTTAAGAATATGAAAAAAAATTTAAAAATGTATTAAAAGTGATTTGAATTATAAAATCAAATTTCCAAATGATAGAAAGTCGTTTTAATCAATATAGCTTAAAAAACACTTTTCGTAGCACTTTTTTATAGCACTTTTCTACAACTTTTGAAATATAGTTTTAAACGAAACCATTCTTTTCCAAATCTTTTGTAAATCTTTATTAATGATTAATAAAGTATTTTAAAAGTGATTTGAAGGATTTATGGAGTGGTTAAATAAATGATTAAAAGTTAGTAGAATATGTTAAATGATTTAGAGTCGATCAAATAACTTGACCGCCTTATGGGTGACAGAGAGATAGTGTTTAGGCTTGAGTTTGGAAAACCAATTTTTTGCTCTTCCTGGCTATCCAGACTGGACTGACCGAGGGGACAGTAAATTTGATTTACTCGGATCAAAATTTTCCAAAGTATAAAGGATATGATTTTCCAAATATAAATAACTTGGATTTTAAAGTGATAATCTTCTTACACTTAGTGTTAAAGCTCGAAGAGGGAACTCGTACTATTCATGGAATTTAAAAGGTGATTTCGCCATTATTCTTCCTATAGTACTTGTTGAATATGGGAATTGATATTGAGTAGAATTAGATGATTTCTATAGATTCTGCTCACTTAATATTTACCGATTTTGGATTAACATCTTAAATAACATGGTTTTAACTCAATCAAAATTTTGAGTTTTAAAGTAAGAAATCTTTGTTAAGATTTAATGAAATGATTTGGAAATATTTTCCTAAGTGAAAAATGAAATGATTTCGAATTATTCCAAGTTTAAAAAGGTTTTAGGTAATCGAAGGTTTGATAAGAGAGGTTTAATGATTTCGTCTATACCGGAAAGAATGTTTTAAAAATATATATCTCCAGAAGATATTTTGATAAAGAGAAATTAATCAACCAAAGAATAATTTCCTATTCAGTTAACATCTTTTACTGATGACTGGTTCGAAGGAACCGTGGTTGGATTGGGGTGATTCCTATTCGAAGACCACTTCGAACCAAGTTACGCAGTCGAAGTGAAGACATGGAGATGATTTGGAAGATGAAATGTAGGGCTGTTTGTCACTGACCCTTAGGGAAATTTCCAATATCATATTATGTGGCAATAGTTCTTCATTTGAGATCTTTGATGCAAGGACTTCTCGCTACTAATCCTAGGGGTAATTCCCGATAGGATGTGGTAGGAGAGTGCCTTCGGTTTGTCCTGTTCCTGGACAACTTGTATGGATGATTGTCTGCATGTCTGATGTTGCATTTCTAGTTACATAAATTGATCTCTACGAACGTATCATCTGTTTGGTGGCCGAGAAGGCAAATTCTCTTAACTTAACACCTTTTCCTAATACGTACGAGCTCAGGAGTTATACGTTTGTAGAAATCAGTCATGGGACCATGGAATGGCAGTGTGGCATTCAAAGTGGAATGTGCTATATGAACGGTAATCACTACCTCAGGCCTCATCACTCGATAATGGCTTAAACTGGGTACGCCGTAAGGCTGTGTAGTTCGCAACCATTAGGGTATGGTCATCACCCTTCTAGATTACTCTCTATATGTCGAGTATGTGGTGTATGCTATAGGATCCCAGATAGGTTAGTTACGACCAGGGTGATGTCATATTCGGTTTCTATCCAGGCCATGTATGAGTGCCGTATAGGGATAGACCAGTCTTGCCAGATGTAGAGGATTGTTTGTGTATCCTCGGTACATTCCTCTAGAGATATACTGTATGGAAGTTAGTCCCTTACCTGCCATTATATGGAAATCCATTCTCCAATAAGTGCCTTCGGATTTGATTGTAAACCTATTATGCCTTCAAATTTAACCGATATAACAATTTCTACTATTCGAATATATTTACTTGAAAAGTGTTTTCAAAGAATGTTATTAAAAATAATATTCCCAGATTTTGCATAGAAAATGTTTTGGTTATCATAAGGTAAAAACTTGTTCCGTGTTTATGTGTGGTTTGGTCTTATGAGATACCTTTGTTTCCAAAATGCGTATATTGAGTTTCTCACACCAGTCCCATGACTGACCCGGAGTTTATTTTCTTTTTCCCTTAAACTCCGGGTGCCCTATTTTTCCAAGCAGCCAAGTAGTTAGCTGATTTGGAGCATGAAGCATTTTGGATCTTTTTGTTATTACCGCCACTTTCTGCTGTGCTTGTATTATGTATATGTATCTACCAGCACCTTTACGGATAGGCCGTTATAACTATCCTAGCTGGGTTAGTACTTATTATGACTCTGATATCCCATTTTGAGAGTGATTGTATATACTATCTGAATGATTACAAGTTGTTAAATACGATATGAGATTCTACTATTGTTCCGTCTTATATCTTTATTATCTTTTACCACATGATAATCTGCCTCTCCGGTACTTGGATTTGCAGCACGTAATACCGAGGATGTATTCTTGTCGATTTCTAGGGATCGAGAAGGTGGGTTGTCTCATATATCTAATCAATTAACTTATTTAATTAATTAACTTATTTAATGTAACGACCCGGAAATTTCGATCACGAAAATTCCAGATTGTTAGGGAAAATAAGAAAGAGATAGAAGAAGAAACGAAAACACCAAAAACACAGATTCTCACATTCGCAGCGGATAAAATATAATATCAAATAATATTCTTTACACAAAGAAAGCTGTATCAATTTGATTATATTTTTAATACATCAGAGTTACAACATTTCACAATCACTGGACAATTAAAACAACATGTCCCAGATAAATAATAATGTATCATAGCGGAATATACTCCATACGTTCCTGCCATCCAGCTCGCCTCCTGAGCTCCAAAACGTCCTTACCTGAAATCTGTAATACTCGGTCTGACCCGAGCATTACAATAAAGTAACACCCGAGTCAGGCTGGAAACCAGCGTGAGTAAACCCATGATATTTGAATTACTAAGCTATAGATCTTACTTGAAATTTCGGGGTAACTCGTACCTTCCTACGAGTTCTTATCTTATTAAAAGTCAATCACATTTTAACAGATAATATCTAAGAAATGTTACTCAGTTTTAAATGATCATGTTACTAAATTCATTCCATTCTAGCCTGTTAAATTCTACATATCCAAATTATAAATAATTTAGATTACTAATCGAAGTGGTTTCGGGTATTTACTGATACCCGACTCTGGTCTCTTCAATTCAATGTCATCCTTAATCCCAGTTGATTAAGTTTAAACAATACAATTTATATTCAGGATATCATACAACAATTTATCTCAGATAGATAACCTACATTACCGCAATTCATCCACACCATATCATGGAACATCACAAATTTCCAGACTGGATATTAATTCAATCATTAAATACAATTCAATTCATTATCCCTAAGCAAGGTTAATTTATTACCTAATTACAATTAATTACATATCCCAGCTTAATTAGAATTAATTAATTACAAACCATTTGTTATTACCTAAATTAATTAACCATCCTTAATCACTTTCATTTATTAACTATTCCTTAGTTACTTAATAATCAATTAGTTATCCTTACTTAATTATACCAATTAATTAACTTTAATTAATTACATTGATTAATTAACCTTAATTAATTATACATTAATTAATTAACCATAATTAATTATCCTTTAATTAATTAACCTTAATTAATTATCCTTTAATTAATTAACCTTTAATTATTAATTAATAAATCAATAATTGATCTTAAATTACTTATTAATTAATTAATTAATATTAATTACTCAAGACCTTTATTAATAAAAAGGTTAACCATTATCTTAATTAATTTTCTTAATTAACCTTTAATACTTATTTAATAACTTTGGAAAATAATTTATCATTTACTTATAACTTAACTTCAACCCTTGAGTTTAATTAATGATTAAACACCTTTAATCTTCTTAATTTAATTACATTATTAATTAAGTAAACCTTATGAATTTACTTACTCAGTTAAAATAAATTATACAACTTAATTAATCAACCATTTAAATAAACATTTTTATTTAAAAGAATGATTATGTGAATTATTAAAAACTTAACTAGGTTAACTTTAAACACTTGATAACATATTTATCTTTACCTGAGTCAACCCAGTATTTACCCGAACCAAAACCCGAGTCTTCCATCCCTTTTTTTATAGCTTTGTTTAAATTTTTAAAAAAACTGTTAAAGGTAATCACTCACGTATACTCGAATCAAACTCCGAGCCAACCCTTCCTTTTCCCGAGCTTCAACCCGAGAAAAACCTCATCTACTCAAAGCCTAAAACCATTGATACCAGAGACACCACGTGCACGTGCACGATGGAAAAGCACAACTCCGACCATCTCTCCGGCACTCACCAAGCTGCAAACGACCTCAACGAACAACTCGACCAAACAGAACTACGAAATCGATGGCCAAATGAAAATGAGCAACTCGATCGAAACATGAATCCATATCTGATCGGAAATCCATCGCTGGTCGTCACCTCCGACCTCCAGGCCTCACGCCGTTCAACCCAAAGCCGTGCCATGATATCCAGCTCTGATCCCCCCTATGCGATCCATCCCGATGATCCACCGACGCCGCACGAAGCTCAGCAATCACCACGCCCAAATCGATACGCCGAACCCTAGTTCGCCTCAGCCTGGCCACCACGGCCAATAATAAAATCAACCACCATTTTCTCGTGACCACCAGACTACCCTCTACCTCCAGCCTTGGTCACGGCCACTATCATCACTCCGTTCGTCGTCAATCGACGAATATTCAAATTCTGATCAACTCAGAATATCACATCATCCAATCACTCTAAAATCATAAAACTTATGTTGAAAATCATCATTTTACACAATGTTTCGGATTATATATTCAAAGATTGAAATTGACTTGATCGATTTTTAACCCATTCTTTGATTTTCATTGTAATTCATAAATTTTGAGTTAAATACTAAATATATATCCTTGAATCCATTTTTAAAATTTAAAATACATTGTTAGAGACCTTTTCATTTACAAGTCCAAGCCTAAAATCAAATGTATAGGTAGATAAGAAGTTTTCTAATAAACCTGAAGCCTGAACTAAGAACAGAGAACTCATATATATTTATCTACAGGTATATACAGACATACTACTACATATATATATATATGCATTCATATCCAAATCACACATGTAAACATTTTATACCATGTTACTACTACATTCATCACACAGATATATATATATATATATATATATATATGAACAGGTTCAAACTGTTTTTAAGAAAATGTTTACTCACCTGTTAAAATGAACAGAGCACTTCTTTGTTTTGAAAAAAACTTTGGAATTTGAGTTGCTGGAAAATGTCTTTGATTAAAACTGTAATGCTAACATGAATTGCTCCTCTGATCTTAAAAACTTTGAGTTGCTGAAATGCTGAAAATTGCTTGCTTTAGACAATTTTCCAAGTTACTTGCTTGATCAAATTTCAGGTTTGCATGCTTTAGTTTGAAACTCAGGTTGAAGAAGGAGCTTTGTACAGGCTTTAGGGTTTTAAATTTGAAAATGGTTACAGGTTGATGATTTCTGAAAATGTACAGGATTTAAGTTTTGATTTCTGGTTAGAGGAGTGATTGGTTTTCAGATTTGTTTGAGAAATGGGTTTGAGTTTTTCTCTTAGCTTTTGAATCATGAAGATAGAAAAAAAAGGAAGGTGAGAAGCAAATGTTTATATATAGGCTGAACTTTGATTTTAATTAAAATAAAAGAAAAATAAAAATAAAAAGTGACACATGTTTAAAATCTTTACATTTGTCATTCACTATAGTTTATTAATCAACACTTGTTATAATGAAGCCTTAATATATATACACTTGTAATTAAGTAATTTATATTTAATTTTAAAATGTTAGTAAAAGCCTTTACTTAATTTATTTATTGTTATGTAAATGTATATATGAATTTCTTTTTAAAGAAAATGTAATAAAACAAATTATATATATAAATAAAAGCTTATACATATATTTTAAATCTAAATATTTTTAAAATGTCTATCTTTTGAATTACTTAATAAATCCAAATTCATATTCAAATTAAATTTGATAATATAATTTAAAATCAAGTCAACAATACATATTTTTTTTTAAACAAACCCAAATTCAATTTGTAATAATAATTCTATTTAATATATATATACACACACACACACACACAACACATTATTATTATTGGTTTGAAATTAACAATTTTGCCAAATTTTAAATAATTTATACTGGAGATTATCACATCTAAATTTGTTCAATTTATAAATCAGTATTTTTAAAAGTTAAATCAGATAACTATCCAATTATCTAATGCCCGAAAATTCGGGATATCACATTCCCCCCTTTAAATCTTTTCGTCCTCGAAAAGGAACGAATCTAAAATTTATTATTTACTTATTATCAGATAAATTATTTGTTGAACATTTTAAACTATAAACTCCCTTTATATTAAAATTTTAAAATACTTTAAAATCTATATAATATTACAAAAATAGTTTTTTATCAAAATACTTTTATAACTCAATGTCTCAACAAGTCCATCCTTGTTCTCACAGAAATTCGGTCATACGTTGATCAGACGTAGGACTGAAAATCTATAAGTACTTAGCAAACCCGTTTTCAACACCAAGTGAAAATACTTGGAAAATAATTTATTGAAAATATAGAAAACATTTTTGAAAATAGAGGAAACATCTTTGGTGAGAATGCTCTGGAAATCATCAACCCCATCCATGGTCACAGTTACATCCCGGGTTACGTTGCCATCGCAGCAAAAGTCCATGTAATTTATTACACCATGGAACCCACAACAGATCGCAGTTACATTCCAGGGTTACGTTGCCGTCGCAGCAAAAGTCCATGTAACTGTTGGCTCTCAGCGGCACACACGATTTTCGCTGTCAAAATGAAACTTCTCCACTCTCACATAGGTCACAGTCTACCGATATAAAATCAAACGCAGACTGTTGGCTCTCAGCGGCACACATGACTTTCGCTATGTTACCATAGTGTCGCAGTCTACCGATATAAAATCAAACGTAGACTGTTGGCTCTCAGCGGCTCACACGACTTTCGCTATGGTCTGCAGTAGATCGCAGTGATATCGAGTTACACTGTCGTCACAGCATAACCCAAATGCCTCTGTAGGCATCAGCCCCTCGACTTTCGCTACCCAATAATCCTCAGGAACTAGTTTTGTCTGGACTCCTCACAGGATCAACTTTAGAACCCCCCTTAGGGTTCAAGGCAGTACCACCCTGTGGCACTCCTGAGAAGTTCATTTCAAGGGAGCGCCTTTTTCCCCAAAGCTATTCTCAAAACACTTTATACTATACACTTATATTATCTTCAAATCATACCCTTAATGATTTATATCAAAATCTCCTTTACACAAAATCGATTCCCAAAATCTATAATTTTCAAACTAGGCTTTCCAAATTCCAAAATTGATTTTCCCAAAAATCAAAAGCCTTTCCAAAATCCACAGGTTCCCAAAACCTTTTCCAAAATCATTCTCATAAGATCCTTTATATATATATATATAACTTTGAAAATCTTTGGATCACTTCATACTTGTATAAATTCCCTTTTTATACTTCCATACTTTCAAAAACCTTTTTCTTCTGGCTATAGATTCAACAAGGGGAGTTTATCATATATAACAAAGATATATAACTTTGTATATTCCAAATCAAATATTCAAATTTGATTACTCTTTTATAAAGTTATTAACCATATCACTTTCTATAAAATGAGTTCTAATCACAGAAATATTCAACTCCCATTTTATTTCATCATTTATTTTTCAAAATATATTTTTTACTTCAAAATCATTTATATTTCTTATTCACAAATTTTCAATATCAATTTCATTCAAATCCGTATGATGTACACATATCCTCCGTACGCAATATCAAATCTGATCACTCACTCGATCACATAATTTCACTTCCGAACTAGTATTGTCCACCCGACTTCCTAGTGCGGACTCAGATCTGGTTTCTTGATCAGAAACCGTCATTCTCCTTGCATAGCCTAACTATGATAGAGAATATCCAGAACCAATCAAAAATCCATATCCAGGTTCGCCGTCGAAATCGAGCGAAAAATCCCAACTCGGATCGATAATATTATCTCGAAATTCTATGCTCAAATCTGGATCAAATCACTATGCGAATAGAATAATATACGTACATCCTACGTATTTATCATTATTGATTATTAGCTAAATCAATTCTCTTTTACTTCACATTCATTTAGATTTCTATTCACTTATTCACAATTGCTCCCAATTTCCATTTTGGTTAATACTTCAATTCTTATCTCAATTGGTATTCAATTATAGACAGTTTGAACTCTATCTAGCTTAAATTTAGAAAATAGCTTGAAAAATTAAAAATAGATAAGTAGTTGAAAAATAATTATTAGTTTGTAAAATAGCCGTAAAATAGTTAAGTACTTGTAAAATAGTTGGAAAATAGTTAAATAGTTATAGAATATTTAAGTAATTGTAAAATAGTTGAAAAATAGTAATTTGTTCCAAAGATAATTGTAAAATAGTATAAAATAGTTTGGCTTTAAAAAGAAAGATTGTATAGTAAGTAGCTTGGAAAAATAGGTTTATATTAAACCAAATTATTTTGAAAATAGTCTAGAGCCAAACTGTCCAACTTTCCAATCCCCATTTCCAATCAATTTCCAATTTAAATTTCCACTTCCATTTAAATTGACTCAATTCCAATTTAAATAACTTCAATTTCCATTTCAAATTAATCCAGTTCAAATTTTCCATTTGAATTTTTAAACTTATCCATCTTTAATCACAATTCCAATTTATACAAATCAATTCAATTTGAACTAATTCTATTCAAATTTCAACTTAAAACCATCTCAAATTATATAAATTCGAGTTAAAAAAATTTAAATGTTGATTTAATCCCTTAAATCAAATTAACCTTTTCTTTTAAATTAAATCAACCTTTATATTTAATTTAACAACTTAAATCTTTAAACCATTTAATTCTGAATCCAAATTCCAAAATTCCATTTTAAAATTATCTTTACTTAACTTATTACAAAGTTCAAATAAGAATTCAAAAACAATTTAATCTTCAAATTCTAATTTATTATCCATTTCTAACTTCAAAACCAATTCTCAGTTTCATAGATTATTTATAACAATAGAATGATATCAGGATAAATAAACATCCAAATTTATCCAAACACCAATTAACAGAATCCATTTTCAATTTCCAGATCTCAAACCCATTTTGAGATCACTCATAACTCCCATTTAAAATCAACCATTTAACTTCCCAAGTTAAATTTCAATTTCATCTTAAAATTTCCAATTCAAGTTGTTCATTCTAAACTCATTTAACTTTCTCCAAGTTAAATTAAATTTACTTAATCCAGTCAACTTTACACAATTTGAATTCCCATTCAAATTTTAAACTTCAGGTTAATAATCTTTCCATTTAAGTTTAAAAACTTACTTCACTTTGGGTTTCACATCACATCCCAAGGAAAATTCAAAACTCAACCTTAGAGTTTATTTCCAAATATACATATTTATTTCCTTTACACACCAAGTTAGGGTGGTTTTTAATTTAAAACAAATTTCTTTAAAATATCCAAACAACTTCTTATTTTAAAATAAGATTACATTCAAAAATAATCTGAATAATATTATTTATTCTTTTCTTTATCACTTTGAAACAATTTTCAAATTTCTGGACCTAGATTTAAATCTTCACAATTTAGATCATCTTTAGTTCCAATTTATAAGTCATTCTTACCCAAATGTTTTACTTCCTTAAAACATTTCATTTTGCTTACTCATTAACACACATTTCATTATTAAATACAACAACCATTTATGATAATAACCAAAATTATCATATCTGGAAACCATTCATTATCATCTTATTCTAAAAACTCTTTTCCAACTTCAAGATTTTAATCTTAGTTGAATCCATTTCAAACTTACCTTTATTCAATTTCAATTTGGTTGTATTACTATTATCACTTAATTTTCATTATTTTATTTAATTCCAATAATCAGCAACCAATTTCTTTAATATATTTAGTAATTAGAAATATTATTTCTTTATATATGAAAATCATTTTTAAAATCATTTTATAAGAAAATAACAAGTACGCTCTCATATATATACACTCAACTCATTCTAGGGTACCATTGACCCTATCCTTAATGAGTAATCCCACTAGAGCCAAGGTTCTCGCTTAACCTTCAGCTCTGATACCAAATGTAACGACCCGAAAATTTCGATCACGAAAATTCCAGATTGTTAGGGAAAATAAGAAAGAGATAGAAGAAGAAGAAGAAACAGAAACACCAAAAACACAGATTCTCACATTCGCAGCGGATAAAATATAATATCAAATAATATTCTTTACACAAAGAAAGCTATATCAATTTGATTACATTTTTAATACATCAGAGTTACAACATTTCACAATCACTGGACAATTAAAACAACATGTCCCAGATAAATAATAATGTATCACAGCGGAATATACTCCATACGTTCCTGCCATCCAGCTCGCCTCCTGAGCTCCAAAACATCCTTACCTGAAATCTGTAATACTCGGTCTGACTCGAGCATTACAATAAAGTAACACCCGAGTCAGGCTGGAAACCAACGTGAGTAAACCCATGATATTTGAATTACTAAGCTATAGATCTTACTTGAAATTTCGGGGTAACTCGTACCTTCCTATGAGTTCTTATCTTATTAAAAGTCAATCACATTTTAACAGATAATATCTAAGAAATGTTACTCAGTTTTAAATGATCATGTTACTAAATTCATTCCATTCTAGCCTGTTAAATTCTACATATCCAAATTATAAAGAATTTAGATTACTAATCGAAGTGGTTTCGGGTATTTACTGATACCCGACCCCGGTCTCTTCAATTCAATGTCATCCTTAATCCCAGTTGATTAAGTTTAAACAATACAATTTATATTCATGATATCATACAACAATTTATCTCAGATAGATAACCTACATTACCACAATTCATCCACACCATATCATGGAACATCACAAATTTCCAGACTGGATATTAATCCAATCATTAAATACAATTCAATTCATTATCCCTAAGCAAGGTTAATTTATTACCTAATTACAATTAATTACATATCCCAGCTTAATTAGAATTAATTAATTACAAACCATTTGTTATTACCTAAATTAATTAACCATCCTTAATCACTTTCATTTATTAACTATTCCTTAGTTACTTAATAATCAATTAGTTATCCTTACTTAATTATACCAATTAATTAACTTTAATTAATTACATTGATTAATTAACCTTAATTAATTATACATTAATTAATTAACCATAATTAATTATCCTTTAATTAATTAACCTTAATTAATTATCCTTTAATTAATTAACCTTTAATTATTAATTAATAAATCAATAATTGATCTTAAATTACTTATTAATTAATTAATTAATATTAATTACTCAAGACCTTTATTAATAAAAAGGTTAACCATTATCTTAATTAATTTTCTTAATTAACCTTTAATACTTATTTAATAACTTTGGAAAATAATTTATCATTTACTTATAACTTAACTTCAACCCTTGAGTTTAATTAATGATTAAACACCTTTAATCTTCTTAATTTAATTACATTATTAATTAAGTAAACTTTATGAATTTACTTACTCAGTTAAAATAAATTATATAACTTAATTAATCAACCATTTAAATAAACACTTTTATTTAAAAGAATGATTATGTGAATTATTAAAAACTTAACTAGGTTAACTTTAAACACTTGATAACATATTTATCTTTACCTGAGTCAACCCAGTATTTACCCGAACCAAAACCCGAGTCTTCCATCCCCTTTTTTTTATAGCTTTGTTTAAATTTAAAAAAAAACTGTTAAAGGTAATCACTCACGTATACTCGAATCAAACTCCGAGCCAACCCTTCCTTTTCCCGAGCTTCAATCCGAGAAAAACCTCATCTACTCAAAGACTAAAACCACTGATACCAGAGACACCACGTGCACGTGCACGACGGAAAAGCACAACTCCGACCATCTCTCCGGCACTCACCAAGCTACAAATGACCTCAACGAACAACTCGACCAAACAGAACTACGAAATCGATGGCCAAACGAAAACGAGCAACTCGATCGAAACAGGAATCCATATTTGATCGGAAATCCATCGCTGGCCGTCACCTCCGACCTCCAGGCCTCACGCCGTTCAACCCAAAGCCGCGCCATGATATCCAGCTCCGATCCCCCCTATGCGATCCATCCTGGTGATCCACCGACGCCGCACGAAGCTCAGCAATCACCACGCCCAAATCGATACGCCGAACCCTAGTTCACCTCAGCCTGGCCACCACGGCCAATAATAAAATCAACCACCATTTTCTCATGACCACCAGACTACCCTCTACCTCCAGCCTTGGTCACGGCCACTATCATCACTCCGTTCGTCGTCAATCGACGAATATTCAAATTCTGATCAACTCAGAATATCACATCATCCACTCACTCTAAAATCATAAAACTTATGTTGAAAATCATCATTTTACACAACGTTTCAGATTATATATTCAAAGATTGAAATTGACTTGATCGATTTTTAACCCATTCTTTGATTTTCACTGTAATTCATAAATTTTGAGTTAAATACTAAATATATATCCTTGAATCCATTTTTAAAATTTAAAATACATTGTTAGAGACCTTTTCATTTACAAGTCCAAGCCTAAAATCAAATGTATAGGTAGATAAGAATTTTTCTAATAAACCTGAAGCCTGAACTAAGAACAGAGAACTCATATATATTTATCTACAGGTATATACAGACATACTACTACATACATACATACATATATATATATATATGCATTCATATCCAAATCACACATGTAAACATTTTATACCATGTTACTACTACATTCATCACACAGATATATATATATATATGAACAGATTCAAACTGTTTTTAAGAAAATGTTTACTCACCTGTTAAAATGAACAGAGCACTTCTTTGTTTTGAAAAAAACTTTTGAATTTGAGTTGCTGGAAAATGTCTTTGATTAAAACTGTAATGCTAACATGAATTGCTCCTCTGATCTTAAAAACTTTGAGTTGCTGAAATGCTGAAAATTGCTTGCTTTAGACAATTTTCCAGGTTACTTGCTTGATCAAATTTCAGGTTTGCATGCTTTAGTTTGAAACTCAGGTTGAAGAAGAAGCTTTGTACATGCTTTAGGGGTTTAAATTTGAAAATGGTTACAGGTTGATGATTTCTGAAAATGTACAGGATTTAAGTTTTGATTTCTGGTTAGAGGAGTGATTGGTTTTCAGATTTGTTTGAGAAATGGGTTTGAGTTTTTCTCTTAGCTTTTGAATCATGAAGATAGAAAAAAAAGGAAGGTGAGAAGCAAATGTTTATATATAGGCTGAACTTTGATTTTAATTAAAATAAAAGAAAATCAAAAATAAAAAGTGACACATGTTTAAAATCTTTACATTTGTCATTCACTATAGTTTATTAATCAACACTTGTTATAATGAAGCCTTAATATATATACACTTGTAATTAAGTAATTTATATTTAATTTTAAAATATTAGTAAAAGCCTTTACTTAATTTATTTATTGTTATGTAAATGTATATATGAATTTCTTTTTAAAGAAAATGTAATAAAACAAATTATATATATAAATAAAAGCTTATACATATATTTTAAATCTAAATATTTTTAAAATGCCTATCTTTTGAATTACTTAATAAATCCAAATTCATATTCAAATTAAATTTGATAATCTAATTTAAAATCAAGTCAACAATACATATTTTTTTTAAACAAACCCAAATTCAATTTGTAATAATAATTCTATTTAATATATATATATACACACACACACACAACACATTATTATTATTGGTTTGAAATTAACAATTTTGCCAAATTTTAAATAATTTATACTGGAGATTATCACATCTAAATTTGTTCAATTTATAAATCAGTATTTTTAAAAGTTAAATCAGATAACTATCCAATTATCTTATGCCCGAAAATCCGGGATATCACATTTAATTAATCTTATTGACAAATAATATTTTTGAAATTAATTTTATAATATTTTCAAATGATTTGGAAAATTATATTACATCTTTTATAATATGTGTTTTATTTTAAATTTAACTTTTAAATTTAAAACTTTTATTTTAATTTTTGGAATATTTTTGAGAATTAGCCCAAGGCCCAATTCAAATTGGGTCTTTTCTATTAGGGATAACCTTCGGGCTTACCTTTTCCTTTTGGGCCAGGTCATTAGCCAAGTAGGGAAGAGTACTTGTTTACCCAAACCCAACTTTAGCGCTCATTTTCTAGACACTGTACTTATTGGGTTGCAAGCTTAATTTATCAGCCCTAATATGAATAATTTAGACCGCATAGTCTTTTGGGCTCTGATACCATTTTTGGAACTAGACCAGCATGCAGCAGTGTAATTTGGTAAATTTAATTTTTTTTACCAATTTATATCTTTATCGGACCTATATAGTCTAAACTATTTAGAACTTTTCTAAATTTTCTTTTAAGTAAAATCAATATTTTATTTAAATTTATAAATAAAGTTTTATTTTATATAATATGTATTATATTTCATATATTTGTATCATGTACATGTGTGTGTGGGTGCACGTGCAACATGATGATGTGTACATGGTTTGACATGCCTATGCATAAATGTTGGGATTTACGCGGCAACAGACATGTTAGCCCCTTGTGTATACAAATAGATTGTCTAAATGTGTGTGTATGTGTATATACACATACATAAAATTATATATATATATATATACATTATTATATAATATTAGTTGTAAATTATTTACATATACATTAATTACATACACATATGTATATAAATATATGAATAAGTATAATTAAATTATAAAACTATTTTAAAATTAATTTGTACAATTAGTTAGAATATTTATAATGTAAATTTGAACTGGAAGTTATATATATATATATATATATTAATTTATTTACTTTGAAATAAATTAAATACATAATATATAAGCATATAACTAGTTATAATTATATAAAGGAAATGATCAACAACAACTTAAATCCTCTGATATCAGCCACAAGTTCTGAATCAAATAATAAAGTGAAGTGGAAAGAGAGAGAAATATATTATCTAATTCGAAACTTGTGGTTGATATCAAAGGGGATTTGAGGTGTAGCAGAAATAAGGCATAGCCGATCCTTGCCTTTATATAAGAGAGTATTTTGGCATGTGCGATGCACGTACATAGGAGGAATTAGTATTAAAAAACATTGTTCGCAAGATTTTTTAGATCTTAATGTTGAATTTTCTTATATGTGCATAGGCAAAAATCAACCGTTTATCAAAACGTGAATGAGACTAATTTATTTTAGAAAATAATTAAATGGGTAAATAAAGAAATCAGCTATTACATCAATATCTAGAGAAATATAACAAATATTAACATTAGAGTTTCCAATACTTTGGAACTTAGAAAACTTGCATTAACTCCCTTTTAAAAAGAATAATTCACCACACTAATATATAAAGAATTTTTTCCACCATAAAGATCGCACTTCCCTTGATACTCCATTCCTCAATACTTGCTGTAGTATATAACTACTCGATGCTAGTGTACAAATTTCAAATTTTCCTTTACATTGATATTGTCATCGACATGTATAATGTGAAATCAGTTAACTAACATGTTTGAATTGATAAAACATAAAACTTGGTATGCTTTCGAACATGTTACCGACTTGTTTTATTAGGAACTATAGAATCCTAGCTCATGTCATAATTATATAGCTGTATATTATTTGACAACAAATTTTATGGTTAAATTTAGAAAATAAATTCCAATAAACTTGATCATTTCTTATTTATATCCTGTATAGATTAGAAATATCCATAGCATACAAATGCATGTGGAAAGAAAATAATTTCTAGATATAATGTGTGCCTCACGTGTGGAAGGGGAAGTTATAGCCACGTGATAGGAAATATTTTATACGAATTACACGAGTTTTATATGAAGAAAACTCAATACAGGTAAAACATCTCTAATAGTACCAAGTTTAAATCAAAACATGAACTTATAAAACACTAACAAAATACATCATGTGTTATAGTTATTTCACATTAGCATTAGTTAAGTTGCAATCTTGTCGATTACATATTAACATGTTCAAAATAAATCTAATAATATGACACTGACTATACCTACAGTAGAGAATAATCAGCCCTAAATGTCCATATGCAACTTGTAAATCGCTAAAGAATTCGTAGAATGTAAACATTGTGACATATTTAATCAAACTACAACCATCGATTACATTATGATGCTAGTAGCTAGTTAACATGTTCATCAAATTTCTAAAATGTGACCCATATGAATTTTTAACAAATTTGGGTGTATTTTCTTGAAATTGATATGAATCATGTAATTATCCATAATTTTTTTTAGAATTGCACATATTAAAGATTATGTACACATGTCATGGAGAAAATTAGTAGCACATGCTAATTTGTACATTGGGAGAAAATGAAGATGGCATGTTGCAACATCCCTACCTAATTATAACACATGGTATGTCTCATCATGGAATATGTATAAATGCGCATGGATACCAACATGCGAGTAATGATAGGGGTAAAATTATCACAATCAAGCATCATGTCAATTTCTAATATACTAGATCATGAACCCTCGCAACGAAATAGAATAAGCATAATAATCACAATCACCAAGAAACGAAAATAATCATGATTCATAATCGTCATACATTTTTCGATGATGACATGATTAATAAGGAGGCATAGATAGCTCATTCAAATGTCAAGTTAAAGACACATCCCTACAAGGAAAAAGGTTGGCGCCTTTACAAATGGTTAAAGGATTCATACCATCATAACTGAGGAGGCACAAGAAAAAACCACTTTGTTGTTTTCCTTTAAGGCAATCATCCGAGAAGCTAATGCGTTGCCCACTAATAAGAAAAATTAACTGTTAGGAATGCTCTTCTCAAGGAGCTCATCTAGTGCAAGTTGGTTTGCTTAAATTGTGAGGACATATTTCGGCATGTTTATTGGCCAAACCCAAATTCGACTAAATGCTTACTAGTAGTTTAATATGTAATAATCATGTTAAATTAGTGTCTTTTTTATTTATTATATTATTCATTTCATTTTTCCATGACTTGATTATCATAAGCATATGTGTAGTAATTAGTTTAGTCATGCATAACTGTAGTCTATAATAGATAGATTATCACGTATTTTTTATCGATCTTTTAAAATAATTAGAAATATGAATCCGATGAATATCGATAGACTCAAAATTTAATTGTTGATAATCTCAATATACAATAATACTAGTAAAAATATTCAAATATGAGTCTAGATATGATCATTGTACAATAGATATCTCGAGGTCAGCAAAACATGCCATGATGAATTTAGTACACTCATTTTAACAATATATGCCCGCCACTTTACAATTCCAAATCAACTGTCTCAGTTGATTTGGAATTGTAATTCTTGATTACACATTGTATCCGAATGTTTTAAGCATGAGAAACTTATATCATAAATCCATACCAAGCATTCGCCATCAAGAATCGAGTGAAAAATCCTTGTTTGGACCAGTGTAAATCACCATGAAACTATGTATTCGAATACTGGATCAGGACCAGTCATGCGAATAAAACGATCTGCGTACAACTTACATACTTATCCTATTGGTTTCTTAACTGTACTAATACCCTTTAAATCACATTCTTCTACACAAATAGTATATCACTCCATACTAAAATTATTTACGAATCATCTTATGAAAACATTAACTTTAAAGTTTATAAACCTTTTATAACTTAAGTTCATGCTCATATAATATTCCACTACATCCTACGAGTATATACAAATATAAATTTCATTTTACTTAACAAGAATGTTCAACAATTTAAACTTGTTTTAAAACTACTATCTTCTAAGTTCAAGTTTTACAAAAACTCCACTTTTATATTTTCACCGAAACACTTAGCTTCAAGTTCTATAACGATTTGGAAGTTTCCAACTATCCAAAATCGCCGAAAATCCTGTTTCATTTTAACAAATGCAAACTACAAAACAATATATCACATCATGATGCACATACCATACTGTCTTAATGCATACGCTACATGTGTCCATGAAATAACTTAACAAGAAAACTTTAGAACTAAACAATGGGTTTCATTTCAAACCATTTTGAAATAATATATACATATCACTTTCATATACCAAATCATACTTTTAGGATTAAATCAAAATTTGTTTTACTAAAATAACTCTACATCAAACTGCTCTTGTAGCACCCCCCACTTTGAAATATGAAAGTGAATGTCAATGATGCTGTAGTCCTCACTAGAATTATTTTCAATGACCGAAGTGAGTTCAGTACATCCAAATCATGCCTTTTGGACTTAACCAAAATCAATTTCAAAGTGGTATCAAATACTTCATAAATATTACTAAGTATCATGATCTTAATTTCATAAACCAATTTCCCAAATATTTACTTTCAAATAATACTTTTACCATTATCTCTGAAATCTTGAAAAACATTTTCAAAGACACCGGGATTTAAGTTCTCAAAATCTCAATTTAAATCCTATTCATTTATAGACCATACTTTATAAACCATACTTATATAAAATCACTTTCTTATATAAATCTTTTCGCGAACATTTAATCCAAAATATCTTACTTTCGTTTAGATTATAATAAACATTTTTGACTAAATCTAACCTTTTCACCCCAGCATTGTCACCGAACGCCTTATAGTCAAACTATGAAACTAAATTCAAAAATTGTTTATTTAAATGTACCCATAATTATTGTCTACCTAACCTATGATGTAAAAAGGTAAAACTGCTTATAAATAATAGTTAATGCTCATAAACTGGTCGAGCAATCCAATCTAATCAACAAGGGATAATAGATAAACATCATTAATCCCTACATGAATTAGACTATACTATCAACTTATTTATATGTACTACTAATATAACAAATACATATATGCTCTCATATATGTAATATACTCAACTCATGCTAGGGCATTCCATTGCCCTATCTCTTAATGGGTTATACACAATCTAAGCCAAGGTTCTCGCTTAACCTTCAACTCTGATACCATACGTAACGACTCGCCTTTTCAACCCATAGATGTCGATACTCATAAATCCACGGTATTCATGTGCCGAGCACTCAAGTGCCAGAAAAACGAATTGTTAGGGTAAAGTAAAAGAAAAGGAACAAGAAGAGGAGATCACAATATTAGAATCTCGCAGCGGAACGATAACATCTAATATCAAAAGACAGTACAAACCAACACTCTAAGATATAAAGCGTTTCAGAGTTACAATCATAAGTACCATCATCAGCCTGGATAGTTATAACAACCCATCGTTACATATGCTGATATATACAATGTAGTAATCCACTGAAAATAAGAATACCACGGTAGGTGAATGGAAGCATCCGCCTCATCTCCAGAAGCTCCAAAGAACATCAACAAAAGCCTGCCTTTCTCAGACTAATTGAAAGAGCACTCATGGAAATAAGGAAAATATAAAACCATAAGTTAGACGTAAGTCTGGTGCGAGAAACTCAAGAAATATATGTGACATATAACAACACATTTTGAGATCGCATGGAATACCATAATGTTGTCCCCTCAAAATAGTCAACCATCTATTAAGTACATATCCCGATATAATAGATAATATCTTGGGTGTAGAATATAAGTAAGAAATAGATGAGGTACGTGTACACCATAAAAATAACTAGGTACACAATCAAAACTCGCTAAGGCACGTTCTCATAAATGTGTAGGATTTCCGTGGTGATGCCTCCAGTAAACTGAAGTGGATCTCCATGACAAGGATCAGAAACTTCCTTTCGAGCTTTATATATCTCTATATAGAATGTACCATAAGGTAAACACAACTGGCCTGATGGTGAATTGTGTGGTGCCAAGTATAACCAACTCCCGATCCTCAATAATCAAAAGCATCTCTAGATTTGGAGTTGATATACCCTCATTGGTAAGCTAAACCCAAGATTGTGCATCCTACTCTGGTTTTAGTCATTTTCGATGTCGAGGCTATGTTTGGCATTTCTCACAAGAGTTTTCATCACTTGAATAGAATACGAATCCCCAAATGGATTCCATCATCTCAAACAGATTACGAATCGCTACGTAGATTCGAGCACCACGAACAAATCTCAAATCTCCACATAGATTTCCATATAAATCCTCCAACGAATGTTAATGCTATTCTCTCTCTTGGAAGATAGATAGTCCTTTATAATAACATCGTTTGAAATTTTAACGCTGACCTCTCCCTTGGACTTATCCTTGGGATAGATAGTTCAACTCTATAACATTTCACTTCACAACCGCTTCCAGGACATAGACCGCGTATATAGCTTGGAAGTGGGACAAGTTTGAGCCACCTCTGTTAGAACCCATGTTTTATGTTTTAATGATGACAACTATACCTCGTCATATATATAGTATACAAAAATATGCAGGTATAATGAGCTATTGATTCGAAGAATCAATGAGAAAGTAAGAAGGATCGTCTACATTTCAAAAGCTAGAAAATTATGGTTTGTTAAGTCGAATGTATGTTTTTGGTCCTGGACACATTTGTAAAATCTCCTTGGTAGTTCATATGCGTGCACACACACACATCTGCATACAAAAACTTTTGATTATCAAGGGTTTAAATAAGTTTATAAAAGCAAAAATATTATAAAAAACAGGTTTTAGACCATTCAGTCGACTGAACATTATTCTTAGTTGACGTAAGGCAGTCGACTAAGAATAGTATTTAGTCGACTGAGCTTCATTGTATTGTTATAAAGTCAAAATTTTAAAATTGCCGTGAAATTCAAAGTTCTTATTCAGTATACTGACTTTTTATACTCAATCGATTGATCAGTGCATAACGACTATTATCTGAAAAGACATTTCCAATAATTGCGATTATTCGTGAGCATCTCTACAAACAGAAATGATTGTTAGTGTGTGATGACCCACCCTTTTTGGACAATTAAAGTCGACAATAAACCACACATGTCTAACTCAAACCATTCAAAAGGGAGAAATGTCAATGGGGTAAATAAGAAAATAAGAGAAAGAGAAAGGAAAAGAAAACAAAACACAGAATCTCGCTGCGGAATGACAAAATATAATAATCAAATAAATAGTTCATGAAACTGTTTTACAATATAGATTTGATTACACAATTTTTACAACATAATCAGAGTACAAACAACAACATACCAATAATGATGCAGCGGAATACTACTAATAATATAATATACCAAGCTCTGTCTCCGTCCTCCAGAAATAATGTCTTCAAACACTGAAATGCTCAGGCTGACGTGAGCGTAATGAAAAGACAAAACACTTGAGTCAGAACTAAAAGTTTTTACGTAAGTTAAATCAACAACAAATAAATATGAGTGTAATAGATTCAGATGTTTACGGGAATTTACATCTCCTGTCCAATGTATAATGTGAGTGCAATAACTTAAGAGATGTTAAAGGATTTTCTATCTCCTAAGGATCCGTTAAAATATCTATATGTAGTAAGATATGCTATATATATAGTGTCTAATCAATAAAATAAATATTTTTCTTAGCGTTAAGGCTTTACATTAATCCCCCTTAACACATTTTTAACCAGGCAGTCTATGCAGGTCCTGTAACACAACCAGTAACGTCGGTAGCCACTCAGTCCCCTATAGGTACCATACTAAAACAAAATATTAGTGGGCGCGTATAAGGATAAAAGTATGACAAGGCACGTGAGGCAATGCCCAAGGTAGGATACTAACAATTCGGGTCGCAGGGCTGGTTGTAACGCATCGTAGCCACGACCGCCCACCACATCCAACACTCCCAAAATCAAATCAAGGTGCACCGATCAAGTCAAAATCAACATAGTAATACGAAGAAGTGTGTCCGCTAGGGGTAGCTAGCCCACTTAGCCCTGACAAGCCGTCCTGTTTTAGTCATTTTAAATTAGCACAAGTGCCGGGGTCATCCATCATCATTCTCTTTCTTCAAATCCAGTAATCGTTTGCCAATCCAACCACTTCATTCTGGATCATCCACCATGCACATAGTTGTTAAAGCGGTTCCGGTATTGACAGAGAGTATGCCAATATTTAGCCCTGGTCTCTTTAACAACCAAACGTCATTTTTCACACCGGTTGGTACTTTTACATTTCGAAAACGATTCATACTTGATATCAAAATATCATATTCGCTTTAAAAATCATTTCAAAATAGGGTATACCTTCATATCAAAACATTCATATTTAAATCAATGATTTAAATCTAAATAATTCCCCTTTAAAACAGTTTGTGTAACAACCCGCATATTTCACGATTGTATATTTAAATGTATTATTTAAATATAGCATCGTTAATCGGATTAAATCCGAAATGCTACTTTTTGCAAACAGTCGAATTGGGACTCAAGACCACTTCCATTGAGTCCAAAATGGCGTTTACTACTTTTTTGAGTATAAACATCGATATGTTTGGAGTTGAGTAGAATTTGCTATTTTTCTACTTGGGCTTTGGGTTTGGGTTTCAGCCCACTAACCCATCTTAATACCTAACTCAGCCCCTCGCCTCTTCATTCATTCTCATTTCCTAATACATTCAAGCTTTAGTAAAAATGGGGAGAGGAATGGGAAATTAGAAATTCCAAACCCTAGTTTCCTTTGCAAATTCAAGTTCTAGCTCCAAAATCTAAGAGAAGCTTAGGTAAGCATCCTCTTCATCTTCTCCATCTCATTTCCTCTTCAATTTCAGAAATTTCCTAAACCCTAACTTAGGGAATGTTTTTCTTTTGAGCTTAGATTGAAGCTTATGGAGTTAAAATTGAAGAGTGATTGTTCTTGCCTTGCTCTATAGCTTCTCTCTCATGTTTTTGGGTTTAAAGGTGAGTTCTTTAACTCACATCTACGTCTATAGCTATCATTGTTGTTAGGTATGAATTTCTAACATTTGTGCATATTCATTTGCTTTTGATTTGAATTGATTTGGTGAATTTTCCAAATTTTGGTGTTTTGGTCCAATCTTATGAAAATGATGTTTGGACATTGATGTTCGGGGTGTACCGAAGAGCCTATAAGGCCGGGTTGTCGCTTGGCGTAAATTCTTAGTCGCCATCGCTCGACCGATCGATCGCTTCCGAATAAATTTGGCCATCATTGGCCTAGGGTGATTTTTGCCTAGCTGAACCATTCAGACGTCTGAATGGTAATTTCAGACGCCTGGATTCAGACCTGGAGCAAAAATATACACGGCAGAAAAATAAAAATGGCAGTGACTAATTTCAGAAGTTTGAATTTTAGTATTAGACGTCTGAATTTTAGTATCAGATGTCTGAAAGGGGGTCCAGACGTCTGACTTGTGCTTTCAGACGTCTGACTTGTGCTTTCAGACGTCTGGGTGGTTTTCTTCAATATTTCTAGAAACCAAATCCAGACGTCTAGAATTGACCCCCAGACGTTTGGAATTGCCCAGTTTTGCCTATTTGCCTATTTCTTGATTGAATTTCCATTGTTTATCGATTTTAGTTGCTCCGATTAATTGTTATCACTTTTATCGACCTTAATGACTTCTTTTTCGGGATTTTTGGGAATATCCATTTTGATGGATTTGGTATCGATTTCTTTGGATTTAATTCACGTCTTCGTATGTGAATCTTTGGTGATTGATTGTTTCTACAATCATTTTTGTGATTTGTCACTTTCAAATACAAAGGTTTCTATACTAGTAGTAAATATTCAAACTCTTTCACAAAGATATTTTCAACTCTATTTTAAATATAAAGCTCTCCTTTAAAACCGTTTTCCAACCTATTAGTATATACAAACCTTTACCTCATTCGTATGAGAAATCTAATTAAACGGCTTAGTAAAACAAGTGGTATGAAACGCCTGCGTTTACTTCGTCGGTTAATTCTTGGACTTGTTCAATTGAACTCTTGTGACAATTTTCGAGTGGAAATCTACAATCTGTTCGTAAATATTTGAGTTAAGCAAGTGGTTCTGGGACACGAAGCTAAACTCTTATATTTACTGGCTTAGTGTAATCGACACTTCTTTTTGATCAATGATGATCCTTTGGTGGTTTAGACTAGCGATGTGCGATGCCTTTTTGTCCGCGTGGGGGAATGTACCTCGTTTGGAGGAGTTTCGACTCAAAGTCCGCAATGGTGACTATACCCTGTTTGGAGGAGCTTCGGCTCATTTGGAAGAGTTTCGACTCAAAATCCGCAATGGGGGACTATACCCTGTTTGGAGGAGCTTCGGCTCATTTGGAGGAGTTTCAACTCAAAGTCCGCAATGGGGGACTATACCCAGTTTGGAGGAGCTCCGACTCATTTGTGATACACGTGTTGGTGAGTTTTCTTAGGATACACATAGTGTCCTTGGCTAGCGTGAGTATATAGGTGGGGCGTCACAGCTTGGTATCAGAGCCAAACTTCGGAACAATGTAGAATAATCTAGCAAGGATCATTGTCCTAAGTCTTTCTTAGGAATCGTGCCATAGGATTTAATTCGAGTCTTCGTACCGTTTTATCCTATTTTCTTTTGTGATGCCTTGTTTTATCAATTAAGTTTGTTTGATATTCATTTTGAGAGTAACCCTTTTCCTCTTCTTTCTTTCTTTCTTAAAGAAGGGAAATGGTTAGACCAGGCCACCCCAGCGCCGGTCAATCAAGTGCTACTCCTCAGGATGGAGTATTTATGTCTGCTCAACAACTTTTAGATCTTGTGAACAATGCCCAAGCTGCCAGACCCATTCCATCGCCTACTCACCCTAAATCTGGGTTTGCACGCTTGTGCAGAGATTATACCGCTTTGGGTGGAAGGCCATTCAAGGGATCCAAAAGTGTTATAGAAATCCAAGCTTGGCTTAGATCATGCGGTCGCATCTTTTCCCGCATGGATCTTATTGATTCACTTCGAGTCCAAGTGGCTTCTAGCATGCTCCAAGAAAGAGCATTAGATTGGTATGAGCTTTTGGTTTCTGAGATTATCGAAGCGGATCTTACTTGGGAGCAATTCCGGGAAAGATTCGAATTGAAGTTTGTGCCGGAGGCTAAAGAAGTAACTTTAGCCCGACGCTTTATTGACCTTGTTCAAGGTGAATCTTCTGTGGCAAATTATGTCGCATCTTTTGAATCTCTCTCTAAATATGGGGTCTAGTATATTATTACCCCATCGAAGAAAAATCAGAGATTTGTCTATGGGTTGAATAAGAACCTTAAAAAGCCTTTACTTCTGAAACTAGAAGTTTCTTTTGATCAGCTTGTAGATATCGCTCTTCGGCTTGAAGAGGCCGATAGAGAAAGTGATGTTGAAGTTGTGCGTGCCAAACAGAACTTCAATAATAACATGAAGAGGCTTTTTAAGTTCAAAAGTCCTAATCCCAACAAGAAAGTGAAGCAAGTAACTTCGGTAGCAAAGACTCCAATCCCTAATCGTGGAGAATGCTACAATTGTGGCTCTAAGGACCACTATATAAATAGGTGTCCAAGGCCTATTTTTTGCCGCTATTGCAAAAGTTTGGATCATTATATATCTTCATGTCCCAAACTTCAAAGCAAGATAGAGGGAGAGATGAATGTTATGCAAGCTCCTAGTAACACTTCTCGTGGTCAAGGTAATTCTCCTTCTATCCTTGATGACATTAACTTATTTTGTGATTATCCTATTCGAGTTCCTTTTGATTTGGGTTCATCTCATTATTTTATATCAAAAGAACTTGTTGATTCTTTTTCTTTAAATATTATGGGCTTGACGACTTCACTGAGAATTGCGAATCCGGTTGGTGGATCCGCAACACTCAGTTTACTTTGTGAAAATGTCGAGATTATTTTATGTGATTATTCTTTTCGAGCTGATTTGCATGTCATGCGTTACTTAGGCTTCGAAATTGATTATTTGGGAAAGGATTGGCTTGATCATTATGAAGCCCACATCCTATGTCCTGAGTGGACTATATATCTTCGACATCTTTAATCTGTTAAGCAGATTTCTTCTTTTCTTAATGATTTCGATTTCCAAATTTGGTGGCAACATTTTTATTCTTTAATCCCACTTGACGAGGGAAGCGTTATTTCTCTCATTCAAGTAGTTTGTGAATTTTCCGGTATATTTGAGCTTGTCTTAGGATTATCACCTAAGCAATCTATTGAGAGGTGCTAAGGTCTTTTCAGCTCGACGTTGCCACCGATTTTTATCAGCTACGAGTTGCGGAGGATAGCATTCCACTTACCGCATTCCGCACTCGTTATGATTCTTGTGAGTGGTTCGTTATGTCATTCGGTTTGACGAACCTTCTACCTTATTTCATCCGTTTTATGAATCGAGTATTCTGCGAATATCTCGATGAGACCATCCTTGTATTTATTGATTATGGATGAAAACAACAATTTAAAATTTGCAAATCTTTTTAATAAGATATTTATAAGTATGATTGGATTTTGTTCTTAAAACGAGCAAAGAATATTTGTGTTATCCCGCCTTTTGGCAAGGCCGTGACACCAAGGAATTGACTAGTAATCAATGACGGCCCGTCCTAGAGATCAGTTATACACAGACTCACTATGGATATCGACGAATTTTGTTCGAGTCCGGATCGAGCCAAAATTGGTAGGACATGACAAGCTAAGCCATGAGAGCCAATGTTCCAAATCTCAAGTCAATCCGAGTTCGTATGCTCAAGTTATGAACGATACAAAATTGGACAAAAATCAATTACCGTTCGACTCGCTCCCTTCGAATCGCTTCGCTCAGAGGCCAACTTCGAGTCGTTCAGGTTCGACTCGCTTCACAGCCATCATAAGTACTTACTTCAACTCGCTTCGCTCAGATGCCCTCATCGACTCGCTCCATTCGAACCACTGATCGACTCCATCAACTTCGACTCCATTGGCGAAGTCCACTGCTCAAACCTCTCAGGACGCTCCATTTCGACTCACTCGACCAGTGCATACTTCGACTCGCTCGATCTGGGCACACTTCGACTCGCTCAATCGGTGAACATTTCAACTCGCTCGAAACAACACCCAGGGGTAGAATGAAATTCAGGCGCCACATCACCGAGTCGAATGGAAGCGAGTCGAAACGGAAGCGAGTCGAAGGAAACAGCCTACCAAAAACCTCATTTCATATCGATCGTATCTCCTAATCTACAAGTCCAAATGCTATGAAATTTTCACAGAAGACTACGTGCATGCTAAAGAATGTCCACGCCAAATTTCGACTCCATTGGATGAAATCTTGATTGATACGAAATCTGTTCGTTTCGATCACGGATCGGACCGAAACTCCACGGGCTTGGGCGTGCGGGCCTGGTCACGTGCCAGAGAGGGTCTCCCGAGATCTGAGCGAAATATCAGCCTCCTACACCTATAAATAGACCCCCAAAGGCAACAGAAAAGGGGTTCTTCTTCCTCTTTGAGATCTCCAACGCCCAGACTCCGCCAGATCGAGATCTGAACTCCATTGCTGCTGCTACCAGCGAATTTCGCTGCTGCAAATCATTGTTATTCACTGTAATTTGCTGAAATCAATTGTAAACACAAAAGAAAGATCAATAAAGCAAACTCCTTCATAGTGGACGTATGCGATATGCCGAACCACTCTAAATTCTTGTGTCTCCTTGCACTTTAATTATTCTCATTTTTGAAATTTGGAGTTTTTGTTAGATAATTCTTCTTTTTCCATTTAATTTCTTCACTTTATCTCTTCAAAGTCTTCCGAAGAGTGTTGTGCCCAATTTTGGGACAAACACTTTGGTGCTTTCACTGAGAAAAAACCCAATTTTTCTCCTGCTCTTTTGATCTCCTATCTATATTGGATTGCATAAATCTAAGAAGAAGATCTTGTTCTAGAAATTTAAAGCCCTTCCATTCTATTCAGATTTGCAATCAGATCTAGGAAAGGACTTTATTAATTCATTATGGTGAGCACACGTACCACCTCTGCAGCTGCTGAACTAGGAGCATGGGACCGACAAAATCCCATGCAATCACCTCCATCCAACCAAAATGCTGCAGAACCTTCAGATCCATCAGGTCCAATCACTAAACAAGAATTCCAGATATTGCTTCAAGAATTGACCCAAAGTCGACAGCAGCTAACTGAACAACTACGCACCAACACGGAGTTGACAAACCAGCTAAATCGCCAAAGGCAAAGAAGATCCAGAAGTGACCAAAGTTCTCACTCTTCCACAGAAAGTTCAGCCTCCTCCGATGGCCAAACCAGATCCACACGTCCATGGCTAGGTGTAAGCTACACCCAAGCCATGGGACACCAACCTGCTTCAAACCTTGGGCAACCTAGAGCTGGACCATCCACTAGTCTCCGCACGCAACCTTCAACTCGAGGAGGAGCTGCTCCTTATCATGTTACCGGCAACATTGCTACTACCACCACTGCCGAACGGGGAGGTGATGCTAGAAACCAAGCTGATCCTCAACGTAGCCAACAAGAGTAGACTCCTGAGCCTTATGTCCCTGAGGATGTCGAACCAAGGAGGCGAGGCATAGACCGTCGACCGCCTCTGGTCCAGACTCGCGTTGTGGAACCTGACCACACCTTGGCACAACATGCTCCAAGTATCCGAACACCGGATATACCAGCTATGACGGTGCTTTAGTGCTGGGGTGAAAGGGGTATGACTCCGGGAGATTCCCCAGTCGTCATTAGAGAGACCCTGACTTTCACGGATCATTTGGCGGATCATCGCTGGTACTTCAGGATGCCAGCTTTGCCAGTTTATGAAGGAAGTTCTGATCCCAATCAACACTTCTTGAAATACGAATGGCTGATGAATGCTGCTAGAGCTGATGACGCAATAAAGTGCCGTAGTTTCCCCATTTCCCTAGGGGGGATCGCTACCATGTGGTTCACCGTTTACCACCACGATCCATCTCTAACTTTGACTAGATGGCCACCAAGTTTGTCGAGCAATTCCGTATGCACGTGGCGAGGCCTAAGGACGTTAACACTCTATCTAGTGTTACGCAAGCTCCTAGAGAAACACTTAGATGTTACTTGGAGCGATTCCATGCTGCATGTGCAGAAATAAGCAATCCCAACGATAAATCTATCCTGATGGCACTTACTAAGGGGATTGATGCCGATTCCGAGTTCGGAAATTGGTTAGCTGGAAAACCACCTGCGTCATTGGACCATTTCTATTCCAAGGCAGCCCAATTCCTGAGAAGGGAGGATGTGAAACAGTCTAGGAAGCAGGATGACGCAGGGCCCAACATTGAAGAATACAAAGTAACATCGCCGTTAAACAATCCGGGGATAGTTTTGGGAAAATTCAGTTGAACGTACAAAATAAACAGAGTCAACAGAGAGACAATGGAAATCAGAACAAAAAACGCGATCAGAATCGTGGTCCACGACATAGAGCTTCCATGTACGATAATTACACTCCATTGAACACGTCATTGGAAAATGTGTATTTGCAGACCTGCAATACCATGTAGTACAAGAAACCTGCCCCAAAACCGCCAATTGAGAGACAAATCCAAACATGAAAATTCTGTAGATTCCATGAGAGTTATGGCCACAACACCAATGAGTGTCGTCACCTACAAGACCTCATTGAAAAACTGCTACGTGAGCGGAAGCTGGATCGGTATGTGCGGGCCCCGCAGTCTGGTGGTGCGGGCCCATCAAATCAGAATCGTGTGCCGAATCAAGAAAGACAGGAGGAACCCGCTCGTGCAAGCGGGAGGTTAGTTATCAATACGATAAGTGGTGGTCCTCACCCAACAGATAGAAGCTGGAAGGAAATGGAGTCATATGCCAGTTCTATCAGGCATGCGGACTTCGAGTGTTGTAGTAACTTTGATGAAGGAGCTCCGGCCAAGCAACAGAAGACGATGACGGATGACATCGTGTTTAGGAACAGAGACGCTGATAAAGTCGAAGCCCCCACTATTGATCCACTGGTCATCTCGGCACAAGTAGGTCCCGCTTGGATGAAGAGGATCTTAGTTGACAGTGGGAGCTCTGTGAATATTTTGTTCAAGCGAGCTTATGATCAAATGAAAATGGAAGCCATGGACTTGAAGCCTTGTCAATCTCGAGTCCATGGTTTCAACGGAAGTGCTACTATACCCACCGAAATGGTGGAACTGCCAGTAGAATTGGGAGTCGGAGATTGTCGGAGAGTACGTATGTTGTAGTTCATTGTTTTGGACATAGACTCCCCTTATAATGCTTTCTTGGGCAGACCGGCCCTCACTGAATTCAGGGTAGCCATCGCCCCGTGGTGTTTGACTTTAAAGTTTCCCACTGATCATGGAATAGGAATCATTCATGGAGATCAGGCTGCTGCCAGAGCCTGCTATGTTGCTGAGCTGCAGGAGGCGCAGCGAAAGGAAAAAGGAAAGGGTGTGGAGGAATCTCTCTGCGTCCGTTTTACCGATAATTGACAATTAACGCCCGGGCCCAAGCCCGGGCACCCCAGCCAATTCCTCAAGGATCTTCACCCGAGAGAAACTGAAGACGAAGGAGAATCTTAAGATAGTCAAGCATCCCTGGCCGAACTAACGATTGATGTCCCAATTGACAATAACGATGATTCGAAAATGATAAAGATTGGATCTCAGCTAAGCCAGCAAACTCAAGAGGAATTGCTTGAATTTCTACAGGCAAATCTTGACATATTTGCCTGGACACATTCTGATATGTGTGGGATCTCGTCGGACATCGCGAGCCACACTCTGAACATTGACCCGCGGCATGTCCCGGTCAAACAAAAAAGGCGCGGTATGGATCCAGAGAGATCTGCCGCCCTTAAAGAAGAAGTAGAAAAGCTTGAAGCGAACGGATTCATTTGAGATGCGCTATATCCTGAATGGGTGCCAAATCCCGTGCTCGTCCGAAAGCCAAACGGGAAGTGGAGAACATGTGTCGATTATTCCGATCTGAATAAAGCGTGCCCCAAAGACAGTTTCTCGCTTCCTAGAATTGATCAGCTAGTGAATTCGACGGTTGGACATGAACTCTTATCCTTCATGGACGCGTATTCAGGCTACAATCAGATACCGATGCATTTACCCGATCAAGAACATACCAGCTTCGTAACCAATCTAGGACTTTACTGTTACAAGGTAATGCCATTCGGACTCAAGAATGCCGGGGCTACCTATCAACGATTGGTCAATCGGATGTTTGCTAATCAAATCGGGAAAACAATGGAAGTATATGTAGATGACATGCTTGTGAAGTCACGACTCTCCACCGACCATGTTAAAGACCTGGAAACTATGTTCAACATGCTTCGAGAATACAAAATGAAGCTCAACCCACTGAAATGTCACTTTGGAGTTGCATCCGGAAAGTTCCTTGGGTTCATCGTTAACGCTCGGGGAATCGAAGCTAATCCTGAAAAGATTTGGGCAATCAGAAATCTTGAAACTCCCAAGACTATAAAGCAAGTCCAGAGTCTCAACGGAAAGGTAGCGGCATTGAGCAGGTTCATTTCAAAGTCTACTGACAAATGCATTCCCTTCTTCGATCTGATCCGAAAAGGGAAGCGAAACTTTGAATGGACCACGGAGTGTGAGGGAACTTTCCAAGCACTAGTTCAACATCTATCCACACCTCCAATACCGTCAAAGCCTATTGATCATGAGAAGTTGTATACATACTTGGCGATATCAGAAAACGCTATCAGCGCTGCCTTGGTTCGAGAAGAAGACGGGATACAGAAGCCAGTATACTATGTCAGCAAACGATTGACTGGGGCTGAAAGGAACTATCCGAAGCTAGAAAAGTTGGCCTACTGCCTTGTAATTGCATCAAGAAAACTCCGACCGTATTTCCAGGCACACCCCATTGTTGTTTACACCGACCAGCCGTTACGACAGGTCCTTTCGCGGCCTAAGACGTCTGGTAGGTTACTCAAGTGGAACATCGAACTGAGTCAGTTTGATATTACTTACACTCCAAGACGAGCAATCCAAGGGCAAGTCCTCGCTGATTTCATAGCTGAATTCACCGTTCCAGAGGACTTGCCCGAAACCAGTAAATCCCCCGAATATGTCTGGAAGCTGTACACTGATGGTGCATCGAATGACCAGTGTTCGGGCACTGGTGTTGTGCTCGAAACCCCCGAAGGTCGATCTATATGCTACGCCTTGAAGTTTGACTTTCATGCAACCAATAATGAAGCTGAATACGAAGCCCTTTTAGCTGGCTTGAAACTCGCCAGAGATTTGAAAATTATCGCTGTAGAAATTTATTGTGATTCAAAATTGGTTGTGTGTCAAGTACGGGGAGAGTATCAGGCAAGAGATCGAAGGTTGGCTGCTTACTTAGCCCGAGTTCAGGAAATACTGAATCAGTTCGATTACTACGCCATCTATTGTATACCTCGGGAGCGCAACCAAAAGGCCGATTCATTGGCAAAGCTAGCCAGCATAGGTGAAGCTCAACAAATGGGACTCATTCCTGTAGAAACGCTATCTTCCCCAAGTATTGACCGGACAGAAATAAACCGAGTATGCGAAACCATTCCCGAAAAGGATTCATGGATGACCCCACTCAGAAATTACATTGAGCACGGAACCCTGCCGGAGCACAAGAGTGAAAAGAGACAAGTCCTTCGAAAGGCCTCAAGATTTATCATCCAAGATGGACTCATGTACAGAAGGGGGTACTCAGTTCCCCTACTCCGGTGTATCGCTCACAATGAAATTAAACAAGTATTGCGTGATGTGCATGAGGGAGAATGTGGCGATCACACCGGGGGGCAAGCACTTGCCAAGAAAATACTTCGTTACGGATATTACTGGCCTACCGTGAATCGTGATGCGTTGGGCTATGCGAAGAAATGTGATAGGTGCCAGAAATATGCCCGAATTCCTAGAGCTCCTCCTATTGAGATAACGCAAATGGTCAGCCCATGGCCGTTCGCAATGTGGGGCATCGACATCATCGGTGCTCTACCTCTGGCAAATGGTGGTGCGAAGTACGCCATCGTCGCAGTTGATTACTTTACAAAGTGGGCTGAAGCCGAAGCTCTCGCTACCATCACAACGAAGAAAGTAATCAACTTTGTTGTTCGTAACATCATCTGTCGATTCGGTCTCCCACACACCATTATTACGGACAACGGAACCCAATTCGACAGTGCTGAATTCAAAGATTTCTGCAAACGATTTCACATCCAAAAGAAATTCTTCGTAGTTGCACACCCTCATGCTAACGGACAGGTCGAAGCAGTTAATAAAGTTATAAAATCCATCCTGAAAAAACGACTGGGAAAGGTCGGGGGCAAGTGGGTCGATGAACTTCCTATGGCTCTATGGGCTTACCGAACAACCCACAAGACCGCGACCGGCCACACTCCATTCTCTCTTTCTTACGGTTCAGAGGCCGTTATTCCAGTCGAGCTAGAAGTACCTTCTCATCGTGTGACATACTATGATCCAAAGACAAACGCTATATTACTTGCTGAATCTCTCGATCTACTAGATGAGAAGCGTGACGAAGCGGATTTAAGGGCAGTTGCGCAACGAAGTCGAGTCGCCCGATTGTACAATGCCAGGGTCCGTCCGCGAACCTTTGAACTAGGCGATCTCGTCTTAAAAAGAATCTATCCGGTTCCTTCGCATATGAAGCCGACATGGGAAGGACCGTATGTTATTGAACGAAGGCTCGGAGATGGCACATTTAAGTTATCGACCGTCGACGGTCTTACCCTGCCAAGAGCTTGGAATAGCGAGAGCCTTCGCCGCTATTACACCTGACAGGCTATTTTTATCCATTTAGTTTACTTTCCTTTTCTAAAATTTGTTTATGCATTTCGAAATTAGAACTTGTAATAAGGCAACTGACTTTGCCATACTTTCTTATTTCAGCAATAAAATGCAACCTCTTCGAGCCAGAGCTGTGATTTACTTGAAATACTTCATATGACCATCACTATGCATGGAGAGCTAAGTTTCACCATATGGTGGGATTTATTCAAATAGAGAGTGACTGCGATGCAACCAATCACTCACTAAGTGAAACCCGAGCTCGGGGGCAAGCCATCACATCAAAGTCAAAAAAGGATTGACACACGACAATCCTTCATCAACTCCGAGTTCTCAGAGTGCGAACCAGAGTATAAACATCAACTCCGAACTCCTAGAGCGCAAGTCGGAGTATAAACATCAACTCCGTATTCCCAGAGTGCGAAGCGGAGTATAAACATCAACTCCGAGTTTCCAGAGTGCGAACCGGAGTATAAACATCAACTCCGAACTCCCAGAGCGCGAGTCGGAGTATAAACATCAACTCCGTATTCCCAGAGTGCAAAGCGGAGTATAAACATCAACTCTGAGTTACCAGAGTGTGAACCGGAGTATAAACATCAACTCCGAACTCCCAAAGCGCGAGTCGGAGTATAAACATCAACTCTGTATTCCCAGAGCACGAAGCGGAGTATAAACATCAACTCCGAGTTCCCAGAGTGCGAACCAGAGTATAAACATCAACTCCGAACTCCCAGAGCGCGAGTCAGAGTATAAACATCAACTCCGTATTCCCAAAGTGCGAAGCGGAGTATAAACATCAACTTCGAGTTCCCAGAGTGCGAACCGGAGTAAAAACAACAACTCCAAACTTCCAGAGCGCAAGTCGGAGCATAGACATCGACTCCGGATTCCTAGAATGCGAAACGAAGCGTAAACTCCAACTTCAAGTTCCCGAAGCATGAATCGAAGTATAATTATCAACTCCAAACTCCCGGAGCGCGAGTCGGAGTACAAATGCCAATTCCAAGTCCCTAGATAGCAGACATATGATTAAAACTCAAGCTGGCGTGACCAACCGCCAGTAAACGAATAAGGATCTCCGTAGTGCAGATATGGTCGTCGACAATCAAACAAGCATGGATGCATTACTCAATCTCCGCTTGCCTCAGACGTCCGTTCGATGACACTAGACTCAACATGTTATAAGTAAAAAGCGATCGTCGACTGATGGTCTACAACTCAACCCCAAGACTTATGCATCAACCATTGATTGAAGTGAAGCGACGTCAGAATTCAACTCGCTTCCTAGTCGCAAGTCATGTCCACAGTTTCCGAACTTGGCAAACAAAAACAAACTTCATTCGAAGGCTAAAACTTCACAAGTGCATTTCAGATATTGGAACACTTAGGCAAATACACAATGACAGAAAAGAAGCCAAAAAAGAGAAGTTTCATTTCTATTCTTTATAAAAGAAGTTCGTGTACAAGTTTCCAAAAATTCCTATTTACTAACTAACTAATAGCGTTCCAAATCATAAAACCAAAATCCAAATTTTAGTTATAAATTCTTTTTCCAAAATTCTCAAAAAATTTCTAACGCCTTAAATTTATGGAATATTTCGCCAGCATCTCCTTTGCACAGTTCAATCAGAAAAAAATATACAATATATATATATATATATATATATTTATATATAATCACAAATATACATCTCATCTTCGAGGATGAGGCATCCCGTAGGGTAAAAATATAAAAGTACGGTATGTAACCCGAGATGTGTACCTTTTATTATATTGGCAAGCATATAAAATCAATAAAACACGAAAGCGAGCTCCAAATGTGAAGCATACGCCATCCGCACCTACTGAACACTCAACAACCAATGAGAACAAGTATAGGAAAAGTAATACCAATATACAACATATACTAATACAATAACCATATGCAAATGTTTCAAAGGTAACAAGAGAAACCGTAAAACAATTTAATACTCATCCAATTAATTCATAACCATATCAATTTGTATTTTCCAATGTCAACATTTAATTTATTAAGCCCCTACGATGTACATATATCATCCATATGCAATATCAAATCTGATCACTTGCTCGATCACACAATTTCACTTCCGAACTAGTATTGTTCACACGACCACTCTAGTGCGGACTCAAATCCGGTTCCTTGATTAGAAACCGCCATTCTCCTTGCATAGCCATAAACTATGATATAACATATCAGAATTAATTAAAAATCCATATCCAATTTTTGCCGTTAAGAAATCGAGTGAAAATCCTAACTCGGATGGTGTAAATCACCTCAAAATTGTATATTCGAATCTGGATCAAACAGTTATGCGAATAAAATAATATACGTACAGCTTACGTATTTATTCAAATTGATTTCTTATTATATCTTTTTATTTACAGTCTTTTCATTTTCATTATTCACATTGCTTTATTCACATTCATATTATGCTTGACAACATTACTTAAGTTTATTATAAACATTTTATATACAACACTTATGTTTATTTTCACTTTACAACTTAAGTTCATATTTATTTCTAGCAAACAACATTCTAAAACATATTCAATTCATTTTACAACTTAAGTTGAATTTCATTTTATAACTCAAGTTATATCCATTTCATTAATTTATTTCCTTAGTTCATTTCATTAATTCATTATAAATCAAATTTAATTTCAATTTTATATAACTTTGCTTAAGTCAAATTCCATTTCAAAATTCATTTTATAACTTTAGTTAAATTTCATTTCGTAATTCATTTTTCGAATTTATTTTCTTAACATTTTTATTCAACAAATTTAATTTTTTTTAACTTACTTATTCTTAAATTTATAAGTTATAAAACTTAGTTTCTTATATTTTCAACAAAACACTTATATAAAACTTTTCAGAATTTAAACATCCCGTTTTTTTATTATTATTTTCAAATCATTTTGAAATCATATATTTACATAGTTCTTTTTTATATCAAATCATACTTTGAATTTTTAAATCAAAACTAGTTTTACCAAAACAAAACTCCAATGTTAAAAATCCATCACTTAGAAACTCGAAAATGAATGCCGATGATGCTACAGTAATCACCATAATTATTTTCCAGCGACTAAAGCGAGTTCAGTGCTTTTATTTCTTTTAAATCCTTTTTATTTATAAATCATATTTATAAATTTTCTTATATATAATTTCACTTTGGTTATATAAAACCATTTCTTAATTGTTTATCTTTGTACATTTTATAATGACAACTTTTGTTAGAACACAAACAACAAACAACAACAAATGATAATAATCTAATATTATCATTCACTAACAACCAAACACACTATATGTAACTATAATAATTTCTGAAAAATTATTCTTTTATATATACAATATAATCAAGGTAAAATTATTTAATTTACCCAATTTTAAAACAATACCGTGTCGGTTTGCCTTGTTCGAGCGTTTAGAAACCCCTATCGATATCGTGGCGTCCCACATATCGACCAAAATTCATAAGCCACTCAACAAATAAATTAACACAATATAAATCATTTCATAATTACTACCAAGTACGCGCTCATATCTATAATACACTCAAACTCATTCTAGGGTGCTACCGACCCTATCTATAACGAGTACCCAACCAAAGCCTAGGTGTTCGCACAATCCTAAGCTCTGATACCAAATTTAACGACCTGTAATCACACCGGATTCGAGCTGACAATAAACCACACATATCCAACCCAAATCGAGCGAAGATGCGAATAGTTATTGGAAAGTAAGAAGAAGAGAAAAGAAGAAGAAGAGAAACTAAAACAACATAGTTTCTATAATTGCAGTGGAACAACATATAATATCAATGAGCTTTACAAAAGAGAAACTGTAGTCTTTAATTTATATACATCCACTAGCATACAACAATAAATCATAATCATCAGTCTAGAGAGTTATAATAACCTATCATCACAAATGCTGATAATTTAAACAACAAAGCAACATAAATAAACATATACGCGAATACGACCTGAAGACCTCCAGCTCGTCCGCTGAAGCTCTAAAGCATCCAAATCTGAATCTATAAATATACTCGGTCTGACCTGAGCATTGAAAGGGAAGAACGCACGGATCAGTTTGGTAAACCAGTGTGAGACAATACATCTCAACTTAATTTTAAAGTTATAAAAACTTTTCTTTATCAAAACAAAAGTATCTCGTAAGACCTCACCGCACATAAACACGGATGGGTTTTTACCTTACGATAACCAAAACATTTCATATCAAATCAACTAATATTATACCAGTGTCTAACATACAAATAATATTCAATCACAGCTGAAATTGTTACCATTTTTAAATTCCAAAATATGTTAGACTCTACAAATAAAATGGCAGGCACGTATTGGAAAATGGATTTCCATACAATGGCAGGTAAAGGACTACCTTCCGTACAGTCAATCTCTAGAGAAATGTACCGAGGATATACAAAAAATCCTCCGCATCTGGTAAGACTGGTCTTATGACGGCCCACCTCTATACTCACACTAGCCAAGGATACTACGAGGTAATGCCGTCGACTAGCGCGAAGAATAAGGCTGTTGAGGAGCGACCATCCGTGTAATTGCTTTGTGCGAGGACCGATATGTCAGATGGTATGACTTGCATTTCATTTCAAGAGGAAATCCGACATATCAAATACAAACTCAAAGCTACCACACAGTGGCTATGTGGCCTTCGGAAACAAATATAGAAATAAGCATAACACAAATTGGTCACAGATATTCATATCACTAAGGCAGAAACAAATATGAATATAACACATAGAAATGTACACCAAAGTAGCGGTCATATAAGATCCACTACATCACAAAAGAATAGGTACAAGTGCTAGACAAAAGAATATGTATACATCAAGTAGTCTCTATCTCGAATGTATAAAAGCAAAAACTACTAATCTAGAGTAGTTAGCCAAAAGTCAGATGACGGTCCCTGCTAAATAGTCAAGTAGAAGCACCTGAAATACCTCGGTCTGACCCGAGTATTATTTAAGAAGAAAAATATTAAACGGATCAGTCTAGCTATAAATATCATATAAAATGAGATAGGATAAGAGATATGACAAAAACGTATGATAACAATAATGCCATACTGTGACAAGTATACATCATATAACAACAAAAATCATACAATATCTTAAATATTCTTAAACACTAAAAAGAATGTCATATTCTTTAAATTATTCACCAAAACAAAAATATTGATAAAGCTTATTAATGCAAACCACGAAAATTGGTGAAACACAAATTCTAGAAATCAACAACCAGAAATTCAGAATACACAAAGAGGGAGGCCTATCACAAATGGGAGCATGAAAACTCACCAACACGTGTGTCACAAACGGAACGCTGTTCCATGGTCGCTAACCATCAAGTTTGAGCCGAAGCTCCACAAACGGCCCAAAGACCATGGGTCGCTACCCCACCAATTTGAACCGAAGCTCCACAAATGGGATATTTAGTCCCCCACACAAACAAAGAGACATCGCAAATCGCTAGTCTAAATCACAAAATGATCACCATTGATCAATAAAAAGTGTAGATTACACTAAGCTAGTAAATAAATGAGTTTAAATTCATGTCCCATAACCACTAGCTTAACTTAAATATTTACGAACAAATTGTAGATTTCCACTCGAAAATTGTCACAAGATTTCAATCGAACAAGTCGAAGAATTAACCGACGAAGTAAACGCAAGCGTTTCATACCACTTGTTTTGCTAAGTTGTTTAGTTAGATTTCTCATACGAATGAGGTAAATGTTTGTATATACTAATAGATTGGAAAACGGGTTTAAAACCAAGTTTTGTATTAAAAATGGTATTGAAAACATCTTTGTGAAAGCGTTTGAATATTTACTACTAGTATAAAAACCTTTGTATTTTAAAAGTGACAAATCACCAAAAAACGATTGTAGAAACAATCGATCACCAAAAATTCACTTTCGACAATGTGAATTAAATCCATAAAAATCGATATCAAATCCATCAAATGGATATTCCCAAAAATCCAAAGAAAGAAGTCATCAAAGTCGATAATAAGTGATAACAACTAACCGGATCAAAAAAAAATCAGTAAAAATTGGAAATCTAATAAAAAACAGCCCAAAATTGGCAGTTCCAAACATCTGGGGGTTCATCCAGACGTCTGGATTTGGGTTCTGGAAATATTCTAGAAACCTACCAGACGTCTGAACCCTAACCAGACGTCTGGTAGGTTTGGACCAGACGTCTGGTCCAAGTCTCTGCCTTTTTTTTCTTTTCTACCGTGTATTATTATTTTTTCTCCAGGGTCTATAACCAGACGTCTGGACTTGACCAACCAGACGTCTGGTCACCTGGTCTGGGCAACAGTTTGCCTAGGCCATGATGGCCAAAATGATTTGGGAGCGATCGGACGAGCAACGAAGACTATGGATTTATGCCAAGCGACAACCCTGTCCTATAGGCTTTTCGATTCACCCCAAATAACACTTCCAAATATCCAAGATAGGATCTTTAAAGATTTTGACTTCGAAACACCAAAATTTGGAAAATTCACCAAATCAATTCAAATCAAAAGCAAATGAATGTGAATGGATGTTAGGAATTCATACCTAACAACAATGAAAACTATAGACATAGATGTGAGTTCAAAAACACACCTTTAAACCCAAAAACAACGAATGAGAAGCTTTTAAAACAAAGGAAAGATCGACCACTCTTCAACTTCAACTCTAGAAGCTCCAATCTATGATCATAAACAAATATTTCCTAAGTTAGGTTATAGGAAATTTCTGAAATTGGGGAGAGATTGAGATGGAGAAGATGAAGAGGATGCTTACCTAAGCTTCTCTTTGATTTTGGACTTGAATTTGTATTTCCTAATCAAACTAGAGTTTAGGAATTTTAATTTCCTATCTTTTCCCCCATTTTTATTTTAGCTTGAGAGTGTTAGGAAATGAGGAGTAGAATGAATGAAGAGTAGAGGAGTTAGGGTATTAAGTTGGGTTAGTGGGCTGAAACCCAAAGCCCAAAATAGAAAAATAGCAAAATTCTACTCAACTCCAATCATATCAATGTTTATACTCAAAAATGTTGTAAACATCCTTTTGGACTTAATGGAAGTGGTCTCAAGTCCCAATTCGACTGTTTACAAAAAGTAACATTTCGGACTTTAATCCGACGAACATTTAAATATACAATCGTAAAATATGCGGGTTGTTACAAACTCCCCTCCTTAAAGAAATTGCATCCTCGCAATATTTAAGAAGAAAATAAAAAGTAACAACCATACGAAGGCATAACAACACAAAAGAAGAAATTTTGAAATGAGAAGTTCACCTTAAAGAGCACGAGAGAGTAAGTCCGGATGTGTTCGCTCAATGAATTCTCTGGATTCCCAAGAGCAATCCTTAGGATTTGAGGACCATTGAACTTTCACAAGCTGAACATCTTTATTTCGAAGGCGTTTAACCTCCGTAGCAATGATACAAATAGGATGTTGCTCATAAGTCAAATTTGGTGAAACTTCAATTTCTTCAATTACACCAGGCTCAAAAATAGAATCGGAATTTCTAAGGCATTTCCGTAGTTGAGAGACGTGGAATACGTCATGAATAGAAGAAAATTGAGCCGGTAACAAAAGGCGATAAGCCACGGAACCAATGCATTCGGTGATGGGAAATGGACCAATATATCGAGGTGCTAATTTTCCCGATCGACTGAAACGCACAACACCCTTCATAGGTGAAACACGAATAAATACCAAATCTCTCATAGAAAATTCTAATTTCCTTCTTCGGTTATCGACATAGGATTTTTGTCTACTTTGAGCTTCTTTCATCCTATGACGAATAAGGTCAATCTTTTCTGTGGCATCACGAATAAAATCAGGACCTAAAACCAGCTTCTCACCGGCTTCAAGCCAACACGAAGGAGATCGGCATGGCCTTCCGTAGAATGCCTCGAAAGGTGTCATACCAATACTAGATTGGAAGCTATTATTATAGGAAAACTCAACAAGGGAAATATGATCTTCCCAACCTCCACCAAAATCAAGAACACATGCACGAAGGAGATCTTCAAGAGTTTGATTCACACGCTCAGTTTGTCCATCGGACTGAGGATGATAAGCGGTGCTAAAATTAAGCTTTGTTCCCAAAGCTTTTTGAAGACCCTTCCAAAATCCACTAGTAAATAATGGATCACGATCACTAACGATAGAAGTAGGGACTCCATGCAATCTAACGATTTCTTTAAAATAGAGTTTTTCCAAAAGAGGTACGGTCCGATTGGACCGAACGGGAAGAAAATGGGCGGATTTTGTAAGTCTATCGACAATCACCCATAAACTGTCATGACCCGAACGAGAACGGGGAAGCCCGTCAATAAAGTCCATGGAAATTTGATCCCATTTCCCAACTGGAATGTCCAAAGGTTGCAATAACCCACCGGGCCTTTGATGTTCGGCCTTTACGAGTTGGCAAGTCATGCAACGCTTAATAAAGTTAGCAATATCAGATTTCATTCCATCCCAATAATAAAGTTGCTTCATATCCACGTACATTTTACTACTACCGGGATGAATGGTAAATTTAGAACGATGAGAATCTTCTAAAATGTCTTTACGAAGATCACTAATATTTGGCACGATAAGTCTACCAAATTTTCGAATACCGCCATGAGCATTAATATCAAAGTCTTTCAAACCTTAAATATCAATTTTATCCCTACAACTTTGGCTAAGAAGAACCAATTCGGGATCTTGCTTTTGAACTTCAAGGATGCGGTCCAGAAGAGAAGGATGAGCCTCAAGGCTACACAAAACAAGAGATGAACATAAATTGGATTCACGATCTCGAATCTCACAAGTGGATAAAGTCTCGAGATCATTCCGTTCGGATATCATCATTGAAACAACCGCTTGTTGCTTACGACTAAGGGCATCGGCAACTCGATTACCCTTTCCGAGAGTATAGAGAATATCAAGATCATAAGATACAAGGAATTCGAGCCAACATTGTTGACGCTAATTAAGTTCATTTTGAGAAAATAAGTACTTCAAAGATTTATGATCGGTGTAGAGAACAAATTTCTCTCCCAAAAGATAATGACGCCAAATTCTAAGGGCGAAAACAATAGCCGCGAGCTCTAAATCATAAGTGGCATATCTAGTCTCGGCAGGCTTTAATTGCCTAGAAGCATAAGCGATAACACGTTCCCTTTGCTTGAGAACAACTCCGAAACCAACACAACTAGCATCAGTATAAACAATGAAATCTTGGTCCCCTTCGGGAATCACAAGAATAGGAGCATCGGAAAGGAGTTCTTTTAATTTCTGAAATGAAGCTTCACACTTGTCTGACCAAATGTATTTAACTCCCTTCTTTGTCAAACTAGTAAGAGGTACGGAAATTTTAGAAAAGTCTTTTATGAAACGACGGTAATAACCTGCCAATCCGAGAAAGCTACGAATTTTCGTCACACTCTCTGGTCTCTTCCAATTTTGAATCGCTTCAATCTTTGAAGGATCCACAGAAATTCCGGATTCAGAAATGATATGTCCCAAATATTTAACACGAGATTGCCAAAAGTGGCACTTGGAAAATTTTGCTTTCAATTGATTGCTCCTAAGTGTTTCCAACACAATCCGAAGATGTTTTTTATGCTTTTCCTAGGTTTTAGAATAAACAAGAATATCATCTATAAAGATGAGAACAAATCGATCGAGGAAGTCTTTGAAAACTCAATTAATAAGGTCAACGAAATAAGCTGGAGCATTCATCAAACAAAGTGGCATAACAAGCCATTCATAAGTTCCATAACGAGTACGAAACGATGTCAAAGGAATGCTATCCTCTGCAATACGGAGATGATGAAAATTGGTTGCTAAGTCTAACTGTGAAAAGACTCTAGCACCACTAAGTTGATCGAATAAATCATCAATCCGAGGTAAGGGATATTTATTCTTGATGGTGAGATCATTAAGCTTGCGGTAGTCAATGCAAAGCCTAAGTGTACCATCGGATTTCTTCACAAAAATAGCCGAAGCTCCCCATGGAGAGGAACTAGAACGAATAAACTATTTTCCTTCCAATTCGGATAATTGTTTACGCATCTCCTCATTTTCCTTATTGGACATGCGATAAGGAGGACGAGTAATAGGTAGAGCTCCAGGGGTTAGATTAATTCTGAACTCAATTGCTCGCTTAGGTGGTAATCCTAAAACAGGCTCAAATAGGTCGAGAAATTCACGAACAATGTGAATGAGGGATTGACATCTTCCTCATCATCATTATCGTCATCATGAGGATTTAGAGAATATAAGGATGCTACCGAATTGGAATCTGAATCTTTAAGAACAAGAGAAATCTGCTTAATAGATTGAGGATGTCGAAGGTATATAGTCCGCTCAGGACATATGATATGGACTTCATAACGGTTAAGCCAATCCATCCCCAAAATCATTCTGAAACCTAGGTAACGCATAACATGCAAATCGGCTCGAAAAGCATAACCACATAAAATAATTTCGACATCTTTACAAAGTAAACTGAGTGTTGCGGATCCACCAACCGGATTCTCAATTATTAATGAAGTCATCAAGCCAATAACATTCAAAGACAAAGCATCAACAAGTTCTTTTGATATAAAAGAGTGAGACGCACCCGTATCAAAAAGAACTCGAATAGGAAGATCACGAAATATAATAATGCCATCAAGGATAGAATGAGAAATACCTTGACCAAGAGAAGTGTTACTAGGGGCTTGCACAACATTTAGCTTCCCTTCCTTCTTGCTTTGAAGTTTGGGACATGAAGATATAGTATGACCCGAACTTTTGCAATAGCGACAAGTAAGGGGCTTCGGACACTTGTTTGCATAATGGTCCTTAGAACCACAATTGTAACATTCTCCACGACTAGAGGTAGGAGTCTTTGCTACCAAAGTTGCTTGCCTCCCTTTCTTGTTGGGATAAGGGCCTTTGAACTTAATAGGCCTCTTCTTATTGATGTTTTGTTTGGCCCCCACAACTTCAACATCACTTTATTTATCAGCTTCTTCAAGTCGAAGAGTGATATCAACAAGCTGATCAAAAGAAACTTCTAATTTCAGAAGTAATGGCTTTTTGAGGTTCTTATTCAACCCATAAACAAACCTCTGATTTTTCTTCAATGGGTATTAATATACTCGACCCCATATTTAGAGAGAGATTTAAAAGATGCGACGTAATCCGTCACAGAAGATTCACCTTGAACAAGGTCAATAAAGCGTCGAGCTAAAGTTACCTTTTTAGCTTCCAGCACAAACTTTAACTCGAACCTTTCTCGGAATTGCTCCCAAGTAAGATCCGCTTCAATAATTTCTGAAATCAGAAGCTCATACTGTAACGACCCAAAATTTTGGACCATTCGCATCCATTATAAGTGTATAGGTAGACACTCATGCCGGAGTTGAATTGCTCAAAATACCGCGTTGTTAATTTAAATTGGCAAAACTGAACATATACAGTAAATAAATAATCACAGATCACAGACACAGAGTAATAAGTGCAGCGGAAATAAAAGAGATAGTAGTTCATGAAGCTACTATATGAATATATAAAATACATCAGAGTTTACAACAGAAGAGTAACACGATACATCAGATACAAATCAGAATACATCACTGGAATCATCGAATACTGAAGCAGAATAGATGGCTGGATCTTCAAGCAAAGCTCCAACTTCAAAGGTGAGTCTCGAATACTGGAATATCACTCAGTCTGACCCGAGCGTAAAGCAAAAACACAAAACACTCGAGTCAGGATTAACATTCTTATATTATTAAATCCAACTCAAGTGAAATAGCAATTGAAATACAAGTAACTCAAAGGATGTTTGGAATAACCATCCTTTAAGGATCCGTTAAACTATCTACTAGGTAGTAATGTACGCTAAGTAGATAATGTCTATCAATAATATAAAGATATCAAAGTAGGGTTAAGCAGGGCCCATACACCTCTTAACCTGTTTATTCCCAAAAGCATATACAAGACCGTAGTTTCCCCAAAACCGGAAGCCACTAGAGGGCAATCCATATACTAAAGGTACAAATCAAAATCGTAGTGGTCGCGAATAGGATAATCAGTATGACAAGGTACATGAGGCGATACCAACTAGGATACTAGTAGTTGCCTGATCCGGACTGATGTTGGGCATAGCAGCTACTACCCCAACACCGCGAACAACACTCCCATAATCGAGGGGTGCACCCAAATCGAATCGCAAAAGTAATAGATATGGTATCGAAGAAGTGTGTCCGCTAGAGATGGCGATCCTCAATGGCCCGGCGCGGCTCCTGTTTTAGTCATGTCAAGGGTCATCCAAAATCGTTCTCTTTCTTCAGTCAACGCGTTCATCAAAACCATCCACTTCGTTCTGGATCAACACTCCGCGTATAGTTATTAAAGTGGTTTCGGTTCAGATAGAGAGTATATCCATTACCGATCCCGGTCTCTTTAATAACTTCCGTAATTATTACACCGATTGGTCGTTTATATATTTCAAAAACCAAATCAATTTCAATTCAATTTCAATTTGTAAATCAACATTTCATTTGTCTTTCAAAACCAATTTCCAATAATTTACGTTTCAAAACTTCCAAATTATCATTTCAAAACCTTATAATTCAATTTCAATCTTTATTTTAAACAATTCAAATATCAATTTAAATTCGTATATAAGATTCAATTTCGAAATCATTTAAATAAATTTTATTTAACATTCCAATAAATTTCAAATTCATTTATCGATTTCATTCAATATTCGTTAAGTTACTTTATCATTCAAAACAATTTCCATTAAATTTCCAATTCATTAAATCCATTATTTAAATTCAACTTCATTATATCAAAACTTACAAATTTAATTAAATTAAATTCATCACATCAAGTTCTTTACATTTCAAGTCTTATATTAATTTCAATAAATCACATTTTATTTCTTGATAAAGAAATTCAATTTCACTTATTTACTTTCTTAAATAATTTTCCAAAACTTACTTATTAAATAATTTCAAAGTTTAATAATTTCAAACCTAAGTATAATTTCAAACTTAATTATTAAATCATTTCAAACTTAATTCATTCATTTCTCAAATTTAACAACATTCTTTCATTAATTACATTGTAAATCCTTTTTGTTTCAGATTAGTAAATATTAACATTTCTTTTCACAAAATTCAAGTTTCAACTTCATTTCAAAACCATATTATTTATTCAAATAAAATCTTTGTTTTTTTAAAATCAAATTATTGACCAATCGGGTTTTATTTAATTCTCTATCCTAGGTCAAGATTTAATTTGGGTATTTATCATTTCAACCCGATTCCAACTTAATCCAAATCATAGCATAGCAAAGGGAACTTGCAGTGTGATAACTGGGATGGTGTCAAAGTAAATAAACAAGCAATAACAACAAACAATAACAATCCAATAATCAATTCAAATAATCTTGAAATAGCCGTATTAATTCGCATTGTTATTTGTACGAATTAATATAATTATTTCTAGAATCTACACTATCATTTCATGTAGATTAAAGATTATTACATCACGGTTTTTCACTTGTCATCTATTTACAATTTCATACATCATCAATTTAACCACATACATTCAAATGGTTCAAGGTGTAATTCCATATTTCTACGTGTCAATAAATTTAATATTTAAAGGGGTCATACTATACAAATGTCAGTTAATCAAATTTAACATTCAATTATCCTATATCAAGTTCAATTTCATACTGTTTATCATTTTAACATCAACAATTTAACGTCCAATATAAACATCAACAATCAATCAATTATCAGCCAAACTGTATTATCATCACATAAATAATTAACAGATAATGGTGTCAGGTGTCACAGGTGAACTGATACAGGCAATAACATATATAACAGTGTCATTAACTAATAACAGCATATTTCAATTGTCGTTTCAATTGAAATCGAATCTAATAAATAAAAGAACGTTAATCGTGAGTGAGTGCTCACCTTTCGAGGCTAGAGAGAACATACAATGAAATTGAGTTACGAATCCAAAGCAAAGCTAGATGGGTACGAATTCGATGAACAGAGCTGATAACGGGAATGGATAAACGAATCAGAACCAACAGATATAACTGAAACAATTATACGTTATAAATTTTCCCTTAAAACCAAATTTTTAAAACACACATTTAAAATAAGATATATATATATATATATATATATATATATAGTTTCAAATCAATATTTTTAACTCAACACCTAATTCATGTAAAAATTGTATAAATATAGCATTTACAAACAATACATATGAATGAAAAATATATAACCAAATAAATGCAGACCCATAAATAACTAATACGAAAATATGTGCAGATCTATTTATATCTTAATATAATAAAGTGTAATACAATACATATAAACATTCATAGAAACTAAAACTATTTTATCCATATAAATTTATATCAACTCCTATATGCCGTAACTAAGTTTTATACAATAAATATATATATAAATAATAAGGCTAAATCCAAACATATCACAGCTCCAACACATATAGACATACATTATAATATAAATCATAGTCTGACATAAAACTTTACACACATAACTTGATATATACAGCAACAGTAGTATAACTCATATAGGTACATGCAGCTACTATATAATAATATAGATCGAAAGACTAACCTATGTATTCAACGCACATATATATCTCTGTCCAAAAAATGCAGAGCAGCCTTTAAATTTACTATGACCAAATGCATATGCAACCTATTACTCCATACAGCCTTCAAAACTTCAACATAGAATAAACTACTAATATCTTTAAAACATTACATACATATATTACTTTGCTTACAATAATATAGTTATATGCACTATATATATTTATTATTAACAAAACAGTTTCAAAATCTAACGCGGCTTAAGTAATTAATACTTTAACGTTTTATGTGTATAACTAATAATTAAACCAAGATATCAATATATACTCTAATAGTATAAATTTCATTATATATTTCTTTTTGAAAAACTGGAATATATAAAATTAAGCATAACATAACTGCGCCTGAATGCAATTTATATTATATATAGACTACAACAACCAAGTTTTGAAAAATATATACGTACATAGGAAATATATACACGAATGGAAAAAATTAGGCTGTGCTTCAGTACAAATGAACAACTTATATAATACTAACAAACTGACATATAAAATACTCTATATTGACATTTATATATAACAGTCAATTCATATTTTGTTTTTTTTATAACGTACCTACAAAATCTATAGCTAAAGAGAGGACGGATCCGGGATCGAGACGGGTGGAGCCAGAGCAAGGCAAAGCACGGTCATGGGTGGGGAAAGGCTTCGGCCAGTGGGGTGAAGACGGGTTGGCTGAACGTGAGAAGGGATAAGGTTGACGTGGCGGTTCATGGGGGATGTTGGCGGCCATGGTGGTGAAGAAGGAGAGGTGGAGGTGGCAGCGTTCGGTTGGGGAAGGTGGAACAGTGGTGAGCAAAATTTTCTTTGGCCAGGAATGGTTTGAGTGGAATAAGCAGAGAAGCAGGTGGATCTAAAATGGAGCCTATTCATAAATGTTACTCCATACCTTAGCAATATTTTATTCTTCAAATAAACAATCCATCAAAAGCCACGAAACCGGTTGGAATTTGAAATAATAAAAGTCATTGGAACACCAAAAGTTGTATACGCGAATTTATGGAAATGAATGTTAAAGGCTATTTGAATTCAACAATAGAAAATATAAAGACAAGAAAACAAAAAGCTCAAATACGGAACCGATACGCTTGGCATTTCGCAGATTTCACCGCACACCGGATTCCGAATTTGACAATCGAATATACCGTAGAGATCAGCACGACGAGACGATCAAAATGGTATACAGATATCAGTGGTACGATTGAATTGTAAAAATTGATATCGGTACCAGAATACTGCTATTTTCCAGAAAATAAGAACGACGGAGCAATAGATGTCCAAATTTTGAAAAACGATCAACTGACATCTTGCTCAGAAGATGGTTTAGAATTTTTCTATGTAAAAATATTTAGGTTCCGAAAACATTTTATTTTCATTACTTTTTAACTGATTAGATTGAAGTGAATTTACGCGCGAAATAAACTTTCGTATTTTCGGACGAAAATTTACCAGTTGCTATGTTTAACTAGACGTATTCCAAATATTATATTTTTATTTCAAAATTTTATCGTTTAAAATTTACAAAATTTCAACTAATTACGTTATTAAAACGGTTGAAATTTACGGGTCGTTACACATACCAATCTAATGCCCTTTCTTGGAGCATGCTAGAAGCCACTTGGACTCGATGAAGATCAATAAGATTCATGCGGGAAAAGATGCAGTAGCACGATCTAAGCCAAGCTTGGACTTCTATAACGCTTTCAGAACCCTTGAATGGACTTCCACCCAAATTGATATAATCGCTGCACAAGCGTGAAAACCCAGATTTAGGATGAGTAGGCTCTGGAATGGGTCCGACAGCTTGAGCATTCTTCACAAGATCTAAGAGCTGCTGGGCAGACATAAATACAACCTCTGGAGGAGTAGCACTGGATTGACCGGCGCTGGGACGACCTGGTCTAACCATTTCTCTTCTTTAAGAAAGAAAGAAGATGAAAAAGGTTATTCACAGAATGAATATCAAACAAACTTGATTGATAAAACAAGGCATCATAAAAAGAAATAGGATAGAACGGTACGAAGACTCGAATTAAATCCTATGGCACGATTCCTAAGAAAGACTCAGGACAATGATCCTTGCTAGATTATTCTACATTGTTCCGAAGTTTGGCTCCGATACCAAGCTGTGATGCCCCCACCTCTATACTCACACTAGCCAAGGACACTACAAGGTAATGCCGTCGACTAGCGCGAAGAATAAGGCTGTTGAGGAGCGACCATCCGTGTAATTGCTTTGTGCGAGTATCGATATGTCAGATAGTATGACTTGCATTTCATTTCAAGAGGAAATCCGACATATCAAATACAAACTCAAAGCTACCACACAGTGGCTATGTGGCCTTCGGAAACAAATATAGAAATAAGCATAACACAAATCGGTCACAGATATTCATATCACTAAGGCGGAAACAGATATGAATATAACACATAGAAGTGTACACCAAAGTAGCGGTCATATAAGATCCACTACATCACAAAATAATAGGTACAAGTGCTAGACAAAAGAATATGTATACATCAAGTAGTCTCTATCTCGAATGTATAAAAGCAAAAACTACTAATCTAGAGTAGTTAGCCAAAAGTCAGATGACGGTCCCTGCTAAATAGTCAAGTAGAAGCACCTGAAATACCTCGGTCTGACCCGAGTATTATTTAAGAAGAAAAATATTAAACGGATCAGTCTAGCTATAAATATCATATAAAATGAGATAGGATAAGAGATATGACAAAAACGTATGATAACAATAATGACATACTGTGACAAGTATACATCATATAACAACAAAAATCATACAATATCTCAAATATTCTTAAACACTAAAAAGAATGTCATATTCTTTAAATTATTCACCAAAACACAAATATTGATAAAGCTTATCAATGCAAACCACGAAAATTGGTGAAACACAAATTCTAGAAATCAACAACCAGAAATCCAGAATACACAAAGGAGGAGGCCTATCACAAACGGGAGCATGAAAACTCACCAACACGTGTGTCACAAACGGAACGCTGTTCCATGGTCGCTAACCATCAAGTTTGAGCCGAAGCTCCACAAACGGCCCGAAGACCATGGGTCGCTACCCCACCAATTTGAACCGAAGCACCACAAACGGGGTTTTTAGTCCCCTACACAAACAAAGAGACATCACACATCGCTAGTCTAAATCACAAAATGATCACCATTGATCAATAAAAAGTGTAGATTACACTAAGCTAGTAAATAAATGAGTTTAGCTTCATGTCCCATAACCAATAGCTTAACTTAAATATTTACGAACAAATTGTAGATTTCCACTCGAAAATTGTCACAAGATTTCAATCAAACAAGTCCAAGAATTAACCGACGAAGTAAACGGAAGCGTTTCATACCACTTGTTTTGCTAAGCCGTTTAATTAGATTTCTCATACGAATGAGGTAAAGGTTTGTATATACTAATAGATTGGAAAACAGATTTAAAAACAAGTTTTGTATTAAAAATGGTTTTGAAATCATCTTTGTGAAAGCATTTGAATATTTACTACTAGTATAAAAACCTTTGTATTTTAAAAGTGACAAATCACCAAAAAACGAGTGTAGAAACAATCGATCACCAAAAATTCACATTCGACAATGTGAATTAAATCCATAAAAATCGATATCAAATCCATCAAATGGATATTTCCAAAAATCCAAAGAAAGAATTCATCAAAGTCGATAATAAGTGATAACAACTAACCGGATAAAAAAAAATCGGTAAAAATTGGAAATCCAATCAAAAACAACCCAAAATTGGCAAAATTGGCAGTTCCAGACGTTTGGGGGTTCATCTAGACGTCTGGATTTGGGTTCTGGAAATATTCCAGAAACCTACCAGACGTCTGAACCCTAACTAGACGTCTGAAAATTAACCAGACGTCTGGTAGGTTTGGACTAGACGTCTGGTCCAAGTCTTTGTCGTTTTTTTCTTTTCTGCCGTGTATTATTATTTTTTCTCCAGGGTCTATAACCAAACGTCTGGACATGACCAACCAGACGTCTGGTCACCTGGTCTGGGCAACAGTTTGCCTAGGCCATGATGACCAAAACAATTCGGGAGCGATCGGACGAGCAACGAAGACTAGGGATTTATGCCAAGCGACAACCCAATCCTATAGGCTCTTCGATACACCCCAAATAACACTTCCAAATATCCAAGATAGGATCTTTAAAGATTTTGACTTCAAAACACCAAAATTTGGAAAATTCACCAAATCAATTAAAATCAAAAACAAATGAACATGAATGGATGTTAGGAAGTCATACCTAACAATAATGAAAACTATAGACATAGATGTGAGTTCAAAAACTCACCTTTAAACCCAAAAACAACGAATGAGAATCTTTTAAAACAAAGGAAAGATCGACCACTCTTCAACTTCAACTCTAGAAGCTCCAATCTATGATCATAAACAAATATTTCCTAAGTTAGGTTATAGGAAAATTATAAAATTGGAGAGAGATTGAGATGGAGAAGATGAAGAGGATGCTTACCTAAGCTTCTCTTTGATTTTGGACTTGAATTTGTATTTCCTAATCAAACTAGGGTTTAGGAATTTTAATTTCCTATCTTTTTCCCCATTTTTTCTTTAGCTTGAGAGTGTTAGGAAATGAGGAGTAGAATGAATGAAGAGTAGAGGAGTTAGGGTATTAAGTTGGGTTAGTGGGCTGAAACCCAAACCCAAAGCCCAAAATAGAAAAATTGCAAAATTCTACTCAACCCCAATCATATCGATGTTTATACTCAAAAAAGTTGTAAATGCCATTTTGGACTCTATGGAAGTGGTCTCGAGTTCCAATTCGACTGTTTACAAAAAGTAACATTTCGGACTTTAATCCGACCAACGATACTATATTTAATTAAAACATTTAAATATACAATCGTAAAATATGCGGGTTGTTACAGGTCTATCCTTATTTGGCACTCATACATGGCCTGGATAGAAACCGAATATGTCATCACCTTGGTCGTTACCGACCTAATTGAGACGTCTTATAGCATACACCACATATCCGACATATAAAGGGTTATCTAGGAAGGTGATGAACATACCCTTATGGTAATGAACCACATAGCCTTGCGGTGTACCCTGTTTAAGCCATTATCGGGTGATGAAGCTTACGGTAATGTTTACCTTTCACATAGCACATTCCACTTTGAATGCTACATTTCCATTCCTTCAATCACTATTAACTTTCACGAACATACAACCTCTGAGCTTCAGAAAAGGGTGTTAAGCTAAGAGAAGTTGCCTTCTCCACCACCAAACAGATGTACGTTTGTAAAAGTCAACGTTGTGATCTCAAAAATGCAATGTCAGACATTCGTCCATACAAGTTGTCCAAGAATAGGATAAACTGAAGGCACTCTCCAATCGCATTCTGTCAGAAGTTACCCCTAGGATTAGTAGCGAAAAGTCCTTGCATATCATAGATTTTCATAATGAAGCACTACAGCCACCATACATACATGATATGGTAAATTTCACCCTGAGGGACTAGTGGCAAGTAGCCCTACATCATGAAGATCTCCGTCTTTAAAATCATCATCATAGATCTGCACTTCCAAATGCATACATTAGTCCGAAGTGGTTCTCGGATAAATCCGACCTCGGTCTCTCCAGACCAACAACGATAAAGAGGCCCTCAACCTCATACAGAAACCAAGTCTCATGGACTTATCACCTTTTCAACTCTCAACCTGCTATCCTTCGACCAAGAAGGAAGCCTGGAAGATTGGAGTACTATAGACACTGCACACTACTCGAATCAACATTCTTAATCCAAACGATAATCAAGTCTAGTCGGTCGACTTCGTGCTAAGTGCACGACTAATCAGTTCCCACATTATGTCAAGAAATCAAAATGTGGCCAAATTTGATAGTCGGTTATTTAACTATCAAAGCAACAAACAATATTTAGCACATAAGCAGTCACTAGGCCCATTTAATCAATCTTTTATTAATTAAATCAATTTTCAAATATTTACTTCGAATTATCTTTTAAAAAGATATATCCTCAAAACAATTTCAACCCTTTGATATTGAAATTTTTTTCCATATACTTATATCAATGGTATAAGTATGTTTAATAGCACTACCATTTTGGAGACATCCCAAATAGATTTTTATAACCATACAACTCCAGAGTTCATACGCCTCCAGACAGGTGTTAAGTATAGGAAGTAATGCTCCTACACCACTAAGCCTTTAGTACGATCATAAGAACCAATTTGTGTATTTCACAATGAAAGGTCAAAACATAATTTGTTGGGTCAAAATGAATGTTGCATAACACATTGTTACGACAACCCAAAAACACTAGTATAGAGAATCATTTAATTATATATATATATATATATATATAAATCCCATATACTATATAAAATATTTCCTTTCAAAAATCATTTACTATAACAACAGTGTTATAGTCCATGCCATCCATACTTCCTGAAAACGTTTATTACAACAGTAAATGTTGAAATCTATTTTTTTGATACATACCACATTTTAAAACATTTTTCAAAACCATTAAATTCCATTTGGAATCATTACTTTCCAAAACATTACTTTAAAAAGATAAATTATTTTTTAAAGCCATTAACTTCATCGAAAAACATTATTTTCAAAACATTATTTTAAAAGATTATTTAACCCTTACAAACTTGAATATATTTCCTTTATATAAAAATCCATATTTAAATCTCAACATAAATCATTTCCATATTTATGAAACTATGTTTATACATTTCCTTTCTATTTTATAAAACTTCTATTTTATAAAATCTCTTTATTTATAAAATTCTATATATATATCATTCTTTTATAAAACTCATTTTACTATCAAAATCCATTTATAAATCCATTTACCAAATCAATTTCAAACCTATTTACAAATTCCAATTATAAATCATTTTCTTTATTTATAAAATATCACTTTTATAAATCCTTTATACACTTTTCAAAATCTCTATTTAAGAATATTTCACAAAACTATACTCTTATATCATCAAAAATATTCATACTTTTTCTTTGTTTAAAACAACTTCATTCCTTTTAATAATTTATAAATTATTAAAACATATATATATATATATATCTGTGTGTGTGTACTTCCAAAATCATTTTGAAAATTATTTCAATTCAAAACCAATATTTTATGGAATTTCAAAATACTAAAAATATAGCCCAGTGCTACCATAGCACTAAATAAGTAAAACAAATCCATGCCATTAAATATGGCATCCATCCCATCATACATCAAAATATATGAAAAGTAAAATCAACAGTGTGAGGAATCCTGTTGAATCCCTCCAACCTGTCCCCCTACATGACAAACAGTATATAATCAAATAATATAAAAATCAACCGCTTCGAGGAGGGATTCGTGAACAAAGGGTCATCTGCTCTTACATGAGAACGTAATAGGGTCTCATTCGCTCCAATAAGCGGGAATATATCCAAACTAACTAATAAATATAAATTTTCATCCAAACAAGCAACAAACATCATAAATAAAATTATCCACACTTACATAAAAATATAAGTGGGCCAGAGAGGTGAGTTTACCCACAGAAATTCTAGAAAACGCTAAAGCATTCCGTTTTGGAATAAAATTGAACGGTCATTCAATTTAACCTAAAATTCCTATTAGCACTGAATCCATCCAATCCAACTTCATAGCGTAGTTCTCACTGCTACGATCGCAACGCAACTCATCGTGCTCGAAACCGAGCTCGTATGAATGAGTTATGAATTTATTAATATATGAGATAATTAATTCATAATTAACTTATATTAATTAAAGTATAAACCTTTTCCCTCTGATTTTTCCTCCCACTCATAAACGTTTCCGGGCCGCACATTCTTCTTTCTTTATTTTTCTTATATATTCGATCGCGATTCACCCATCGCGTCGCCGCCTCCTCCATCGCGCGTCACCGCCGCTGCATCTCCCTACCGCCTCGCTACTGGCCGCTGCCACGCGCGCACACACATGAATCCACTGAGCCCTAAAACTTCATGTAGATGTGGCCCCATAGCCGCCGCCTCGCTCCACTTTGACTCGATCCAACTGGTAGATAGCTCCGTATAGGCGAGCTCTACATTTTGTTAGTTGAAGTCGTTGGCCAATTCGGCCTCTAGAGGCACCGATGAACTACGGCCATTGGATGAAGGGTTCTAATTTGTAATAGCGGTTGTCTAGTTAGAAGCTAGGGTTTGCAAACGAAGATAGTCGATGGCCTTATATAGAAAAATTTCGCGGCACTATTCATCCGTGAAAATTTTGAACTCCAAACGAAGCGTGCCGCCTGACGTTATATATGTTATACCCCTGTTCCGAATACAATGGAATATATCTCGTAAGCCAATTCCATCATAGATAGAAGATATCTTTTCAAAATTAAATAATATCAATTTAAATTCCTTTAATTAATTTCTATGCGTTTCAAACTCGCACGACCAAAAGATACATCCGATTACCAGGAAATTTGACGCCGTATAATAATTCACTATCACAGATCCGATGAAACCGATTTCATCAAAATCCGAGATAATGCCCCAAAAGGATATTTTTACATGTTAATTAAAACGAATAATTTCCAAGATCAATTTAAATCACTTTTAAATCAAATTTAAAAGCTTACTATCTTCCTTCTTATTCAAGTAGATTTGAAATCAACTTTCAAAATCGTTTTCATTCATATTAAATTCAAGATTCAATTATTTAAACAATTTCAAATATTAAGTTTAACCATTTATTTATCAAATAAATCGCTATAGTAGAAATATAAGTTATTTAACTTATAAAATTAACTTTTCAATATTTAAACTCAATTAAATATTCCAAATTCGAATGACTAAAATTCTAGGTCGTTACGTTATCTGTTTTTAAAAAATAGAAATAGTGGTGTCTTTTCCCCAAATCAACACTTCACCTTTCAAAGTTTAAAACCTAGAAAGCTTTTTAACTCAAATTAATGACTCCAACTCAAAAATGTTGAAAGATTCCAGTTACTAAAAAGTGACCTTTTCTCTAACGAGGTCAACCATCTTCATCCTCTGCTCCTTCCCATCCCGAATTTGCCTTGGATGCTCAAAACTTGGATGGTTAAATGGAAGCAAGATTGCTTTGAAACACTTCAACGACCTGAATGGCAAGAGAGTGTTTCAAGAAATGTTCTATAAAACGTTCGATTTCGAAGCATTTGGAATTGAGGATGTTGCTAGAGAACATGGATTTCTCTCTTTGATTGATGCAAAAGAAAATAAGGTAAAAATTTACCCATTACTAGTGAAGATGTTTTGTGCTAATCTTTGTGGAAACTCCTATAAACTTGATAAAGATGAAGGCATTTTATAGAGTAAAGTTTTAGGAGTTGATATAGTTATATCAATATAAGGTTTAAGAACTATTCTTGGTTGCTCTAATATTAAACTTGAAATAGATGATATTGATCATATAACTTTGCTTTCGATTCTACAAGTTATTTATTTTGTGTTGAATCTACATCCACAAGCTCGAATGTTAAACAAAATGATAATTCATACTGTTTTGCCTCGTATGGGAAGTTATAAGAAAATGTATGACAATAACTACGAGATCTTGTATGCCATTTACTCGGACAGAAAATTGAATTGGGCTAGAATTATACATGATGATATTAAATGCTTTCACCCTCTCTCTCGTCACACGATATACTTTGCATCTACTTGACCAAAATATTTGTTCATTTTGGAATTAATGTCGAGAATATGCAAGACTTCCTTCTACCCAAAGTACTGGATCAAAAATCCATCTCCATCATGAAGCTTCTAGCTAGAATGGAGCCACTTGTACATCACAACGTCTGCATGAATCGTTTGGCTCAAGAGGATCTAGCTCAATCTTCCTCTCAATTTCCATCGGTCGACCAACAACCCATTAAACAAGAGATCATCGAGGAAATTAGTTAGAGTTTTGAGAGCGACAAGGAACTTACTTTTGTGGAACCATCCAAAACTGTGTCCACCAATGCTGCTATTCTAAAAAACCAAGAAGTGCTCTACAAACAACAACGAAAATTGATGAAGTGCCAAAAGACATTTGAGAAGACTACACCTGGTTTTTTGGAAAAGATTTAGAACAAGCTCTCCTGATGCTCACGTTCTTCATCACCTAATGACTTGGAACCGAAGAGCTAGACACATCTCTTGGGTTGGTAAGCTTTTGCTTTGAATGGTTTAGTACTAGTCATTGCTTTGTTGCATATTTTGTTGGACTTGTATTTTGTTGTTTTTTCATGTTGCTTCTTGAACTTATGACCGGTTATTTGCATCTTATGTTGGTATTATAGTCATTCCTGTCAAATGTTTGTGGTTTGTATTTGTTGTTTAACTTGTGATGTATGTCTCAAACTACTAAGTTAGTTTTATGTTATTTGTATTAAACTCATGTACCTTGAAATAAAATTTTGTTATGTTGTTGCTGCTAATGTTGACGTTCGTCTATTTTTTCAAAAATGAATCTGTTTATTTGCTTACTTATTTAACATTGTAATTCATCAACCTCCCCTATAATATATCCTTATATAATGTAATCTCTGTTGTATTCTCACCTTTTTGTTAATGCTAAAGGGGAGAGAATAGTGAGAGGGGGAGCATATATTAAGGGGGAGAAATTCATATGTTTTTAATTAATAATTCATATTGTTGCCATCATAAAAAAGAGAGACAGATTGTTAGAACCCCGGTTTTATGTTTTAATGATGACAACTATATCTCTGCATATATCTAATATACAAAACTGTGTATGTATAACAAGTTATTGAATTGAAGGATTAAGGAGAAAGTAAAAAAGGATCGTCTACATGTCAAAAGCTACAAAATTACGGTTTGTTATGTCAAATGTATGTATTTGCTCCTAGACATACTTGTAAAATCTCCCTGGTAGTTCATATGAACACATATACACATCTGCATACAAACACTTTTTATTATCAAGAGTTCAAACAAGTTTTAAAAAGCAAAAATATTATAAAAACATGTTTTACACTGTTTAGTCGAATGAACACTATTCTAAGTTGACTGTGGGAGGTCGACTGAGAATAGTATTCAGTCGACTGAACTTCGCTGTTTTGTTATAAAATCAAAATTTTAATATTGCCGTGAAATTCAAAGTTCTTATTTAGTAGACTGACTTTTTATACTCAGTCGACTAATCACTACACAACAACTATTTTCTGAAAAAATATTTCCAATGGTTGCGATCATTCGTGAGCATCTTTATAAGTAGAAATGGTTATTAGTGAATAATTGCAACTATTCAACATAAGTTTTGAATATCTATATATAGAGATCAAGATCTAAACTCATTTATAACTTTCTAACTTTCTTATTCTATCCCTCATCATCTCTCTTGAACACAACTATTCTATTACATTCAATCTAAATTCTATACTCAAGAATTATTTCAATCACTTCCATAATTATAAAGCATGCATCATGAATCATCAAGTAGATTATAGAAAGATTTGTATCAGCAGATAAAATATACGTTTTGAGAATACTAGCTTGTCTACACAGAAAACTCTATTTTATTGCTTGTTCCTCTAGGCCAAGTGAGGGTATTTGGTTAAAGGAAATTCCAAAGTGGAGCTTTGGGACCGGACGTAGGATGGAAGGTCCGAACCAGTATTAAATCCTGGTGTGAGTACTTTTATTTATTCTATTTTTATTACTAGTATTACTTAGTTTAAGCTACATTAGTGAATATACATTATAACCCATATTATAAACAATCTATGTGCATTTTCAATCTCATATAAGTACACTTTCCCCATTTATCGGACGCTCCAAAACCAATCGATGAATTTTCGGTTAACTTAATATCAGTTCTTTCAAAAAAAAGATAGCACATAAGGGTGGAGATAATCTTCTACCTGGATGGATTTCCTTATCATTTGTCCTAGAAGAACAAGATGAGTTTATACATACAGTATAGCGTCTTCGAAGATTTCTGTACCATATATCCCTCGTTTTTCTTCTAGATATTTCTTTAGTTATTTTGGTCAATTTCGATAGTCAACTAATCAACTATCAAGTAAAAGATAGATGATTGTAAATGGAAACCAAGTCTTGCATACTCTCCATAAATGAATAAACACATAAAGCACGATCGAGTCACACAAAGCACGATTAAGTCACATAAGCAACTTCTAATATCCTTTTTATTTAATTAATACTTTTTATTAATTGAAACCTCTTTTATTAGTAAAACTTCTTTTATCTGATAAAACTTCATTTATCAATCACTACTATTCATCTGTACTCTTTCAATACTTCAAAAAGTATTCAAAGTATCCATATACTTATCTCTACTGGTATAAGTATATTCATAAATCATTAACAAGATTTCTTACTTTAAACCTTTACGTTTTCTATCTTTTTCCAAAAGATTTCATACTTATAATTTCCTTAAAAAAATATCCATTTTAAGGATCCAAGTACTTTCACAAATCCATCCAAAAGGTTTAATACTAATGTTACTCAAACATTGTCACTATAAACCCAAAACCATTTTACTTATGCTTATCTTTAAAACATTCTTTTAAAGATCTATTTACATTCATAAGTATAATAAAAAAGGGTTAAAGATGAATGTTATTAACACATTGTCAAAACAAACCCAAAATCAATTTTATACTTATTACTATCTTTAAAAACATCCATTTAAAGATCTAAGTTCATATTCGGTATTTGACTAGTTATCTATCAAGTTCTAAAGAAAATTGCTTATAGAAATTGAGGTTTATATACTTATCACGTTTCCGAACTTCTCAACTTATATTAACTCTCGGTCAAGAGCGAAGCCAATAAGTTAGAGCACTGGCTACATATCAAAGCCTTACTTAGACACTTCATTCTTGACTCTCATAGATAAACAAGTTTACTTAGTCGGCTATTAGTGCTAAGTACACGACTAAATAATTTGCAACAACGAGTAAGTAAACAACATGATTAACACATTTTCGATATTCCTGCCTTAACCGTTCCTCAGTCAAGAATGAAGCCAGTAGGTTAGAGAATTATTGCTTCTATCCCTACTCGTACATCAACCTTAACACTCACAAATAGATAAGCCTACTTCGTTGGTTTTTAGTGCTTAGCATAGTTAATTACTTTTTAAACAAGTAATTAAACAAAACACGATTTGGCCACTAAGTAATTCCAACCCCTTTCTAAATCCTTTGTTTATAATTTAAAACCCTTTTAGAAATTATATATATAAGTATAGTAATTTATTTACGAAACTAGATTTTTAATAAAACAATTTAAAAGATATTATTTTACATAAGATATTTATACTTTGATAGAATAGTCAACAAATTTTCTAAAAGCTATATTTACATAAAAATACTTTGAAAATACTTATAATTGGTTCTAAAAAATTCACCCAAAATATTGCTTGAAAATAACAAGTTTATAATTCACTTAAAAATTTGGAAAAATCATATTTCCTTTATATTTAAAAGTAAACCATCTTCTTTGAAAATTCATAACTAATTCTTAAAAATTCAAACAACTTTTAAATTACTCTAATAAGAGTTAGAAAGCACTTGTAAAAGAACGAAACTAAATACTTAATTTAAAAGTCTTCCAACCTATAAAGTTCAAAAAAGGCTAAAGGAGCAGTTTTGCACAAGTAGAAGTTTGACCACTTTTTTATATGTAACTTAACTTTTTCTCATCCAATATTTTTATAACAGCAAGCATACACAATATATATCACAAATATGGTGATAAACCCCAAAGGATCTCTCTACAAGTTCCATAGAAATTGCTGAACACAAGCCAATTCCTAAGTGCATCTATAGCGACTATCGCTATAAAAGCACTTTTAATCTAAGTCCAATCTAAACCAAAGTCCAACTACAACCTATGTGATTTATTTTAAGGCTATGCTACAAGTTATACAAGTATATTCAAGTCTGTTAAAGCCCATACATATGGATTACATATGTCATTTGCTGTCAAAGCAAGAATCAAAACCAATATTACAACATACATCAATACCAATTCAAACAACATATACACAATCAAACATAAGCATATATACATAATATTTTCTCAAGGTGGTGAGTAAGCTCACCTTAACAAAGTAGACAAGCAAGTCCAAGCAACCCTTCCTAATTCTTTCTTGCAAACACCTAACTTCCTACCACTTCCATTGCTTTGCACTTGTTTCTAGGTTTTATTTATCCTATATATGCTCATGGTGCTTGGAGGGGGAGCATAGCTTTGGTTCTTCAAGATACAACTTGATGGAAGATGTTGTGATATTTTTCTAAGGTTGTAGTCCAAGTTTGAGTTGAACTGGAGTTGTTTTGAAATTTATTTTCTTAGAAAATTTATGTAGAGAAAGAGTGAAAGTGAGCTTGCTTTTATTTTGTAGATTAGCAAAATTGTTTTCAAGGGGTACGCCCTCTCTTATATATGCTCAAGTTGATGTTCCTTAACCTTTCTCTCACCCCCCATCATGCCATGGAGGGCTCGCCCCTCCATGTGCCCATTACTAATTCTTTACACCTCTTACCTTTAGCAAATTACCTTTATACCCATTACATAAATATATCTCTTATCCCTTAGAAGCTTCTAGAACATTCCATTTATTTTATGAAGCAAATTGTGTTAATTAGTCCCTAATATGTTCATATGTTCATTAACTTAGTACAAAAGAGTTCGCACAAATTATATCGATTAAAAAGTTGTTTATCGATAAACCGATTTTCAGTCATAATATAGATATTTCTTTGAAGTATCTATTTTTGTAGAAAAAATTCCAAAACAATTTTACCATCTTCATTTATTATTAAAAAGGGGTTAACATGGTTATTAAATTAGTTTAATCACATTTAATCCAAGATTCAAATATTTAAATAATTCAGATATTTGAATATGAAGTGTTTGAAATTTTGGGTTGTTACTTACGGGCTCAGTCATTAAAACATAAAACATGAATAATTTCAAGAGTTATTTGAACTTTTAAGATTTTTTTGTGCTTTAGTTTTATATTTTAAATCCATGCTTTATGTTTTCATTTAATCATATAAATCTTTTGTGCACATACATATTAGATGTATAAAATCCCAAATCCAAATATATCATATACCAATGATATTACAAACTATGATATCCATACATGTTAGGTGACATATCATTTAAACAAATATCTGACTAAAACAAGGATTTAAGCCTTCAACAACTTAGTTTGACATGAAGCCACAACCAGTGTGGTTGATTGCTCCCTAATGTTAGTTTGTCATATGAAATCATGACTCCACTGATGGATAGTTTCATTCAAAATGTTATTTTTTACATGGAGTTACTACTAGCATGGTTAAAAACTACAAACATTACCTTGTGATATAGAATCACAACTAGTGCAGGACAATACCCAACAAAAGGTTGCTTTGTGACATGTAGTTGTGGTTAACATGGCCAATGGACAATAAAGGTTACATTGTGATATGAAATCATGATTGGTGAAGGACTTTACCATCCAAAAGTTTAAAATGTTATATTTTTTATTATTTAGCCCTAATACTCGTATAATACTCATGCATTCACCTTAGAATTGATGAGCGTGCATAGTGCACTATATTTGCATAGGGCATTTTCAAGCTTTTAAGATTGTTGAGAGCATGAAGTGAGGCATGATCTTAAGAAGAGGCTTTAGAAGTTTATAGGCCGAATGAAGTCAAAGTACAAGCCAAATATTGTCATATGTATCTTTATTAGTGTTGACTGAGGGAAGCGGTTGAATTTGGTAAATAAAGATCACATACGTTCAATTTGGTTTTAGAAGGAAAATGAAATTGAGGGCGGAAAAGCCAAAATTTAGGGTAAAGTAAAAGGGAAGTAAAAATTATAAACACCAACCTCTTGTTGGATCATGTGTATTGGCAACGAGGTTAAAAAGGCAAACTTAAAAAAATCTTTAATTAATTTGCAAAAGACCATATTTTTTGTTTATATGAATAATAATTTTATACTAAATCATATTTAGTATTAATAAATAAAAAAGTTTTGGGGTTTAGTTAATTTATATACTAAATCCTTAATGTGTATTTATATAATTTAATTATAATAGTTTATTTCAATTTAGTTTTGTATTTTAGTTTTATAATAGGTTCGTATTCGCAATACAAACATAGTACCTACATTAATAATGTTATATAACCTAGGATAAACATGATGAAGATATATATATATAATTAATCGTTGTAATTTATGGCTAATGAATGGGCTTAATGTCATGGGTAAATAATGATGTCATGTTCGTCCATACATACATTTACACTGATATGAAAAAATAATAAATAATTATACATACATGCATACATACATACGTACATATATATACAAAAATAATAAATATATATATTATTCAATCATTAATTGTATTTGTTAATATTATATATATAACATTGTATTATTTAAATTCAAATATATATTTATACATATATTTATAATATTATGTATATACAAATATATTATTCTTAGCATATATATATATATATATATGTTTAAATATATATTATTTAAATTTAAACTAACCTATTTATATAAAGATTATATATATATATTAATTTTAACCGTATGTTTAAAATTCAATCAATTTGGCTTTTTCAAAATCTAAAATAATGTTTTTTCATTAGAATGTCCGGACCAAATAATATTTTAATAAACTAAAAACCATGTGCGCATGCGAGCGGATGCGCACACACACACACACACATATCCATGTGTGTGTATTTATGTATGTATTCATACATTCGATTTTCTTCTTCTGAAATTGAGAGGAATTTTTTTTTAAATTTTACAACAATAAAACAATTTAACGATTTCAAAGTAAAGCATTTGTCTTCTATATCTACACTATTAGATCCAATTTTTTTTATAAATGCCAAATTGAATATATATATATATATATATATAATATATAAATGTTTTCCCATATATTTAATTATTAAAAGAATAAATTTTAATTTTCAAAATTTATTTTATAATATTTATAGTCGTATAAATATAGATGGATATGTAGGTGTATTCATATGAGTTAATCACTAACAGTGAATTCTACATTATCATGATTTTATCTTATTGGTATCAGTCTTAGCTCATTAATGAATTTGTGTATTCATACTGCTTCTTTTGTGGTACCGTTCAAGGCGATGTACTTAGCCTCCATGGTTTAATCAGCTACAACTTCTTTTTTGGAAAATTTCCAACTAACGACCTCTCCATTGATGGTAAATATGAAACCTAAGACTGATTTGTTGTCATCGACATCACTCTAAAAGCTCGAGTCCAAGTATTACTTTATAACGAGTTCATTATTTCCATACATAGGAAATAATTTTTTTGTATTTCTTAAACATTTAAGGATGACCTTAACCGTCATCCAATGATTTTACTTTGGATTTGACTAATATTGGCTAACTGCACCAAGTGCAAATGTTATCCGACATTTTGACCTGGCTATATCCGAACTGACTGGACAAGTTAGACTCGACTGTCATCAAGGCTAGTAGCCCAAAGCAATGATTGCGAGATCCAGAAATCAAGCGCAGGCACTGATGTGAAGCAACGATCAACCGAGACCAAGAGATAGACTCTCTAGAATATTCTAAGTACGAATTAGTATCTTCCCCAAACATGGGATCAGTGCCTATCCCTTTCCCTGGGGAATAGGTGCATATCCTAAAATTTTGTCCCAAACTGGGTGAGATCGATATGGAGTGACAAGGAAGGCCCCATGAGGCTATATTTCAAATTTCAAGTCATTTGGAGTTCGTATGCTTAAGTTATGGGAAAATTACTTCACCTATAAAAGGGGTCGATATAAAAGGGATCATATAAAAGAGATCGGTATAAAAGGCATCGGCCATATTCAGTTTTCACCACATATTACAACAATGATCGGTAAATAACTCAAAATCTATAGATGCTATCAACATGAAACTTGGAGCATAAGCACATTACAACATGGAGAACACCCCATAGGGATCACATCCCAATCAGAGGAGATTGGAGGGATCGACTAAAATCAGAATGCATGCAACACAACTTCACGGAAAATGTGATATCTCACAAACTCTAAGTCGGAATCCACGAAATTTGGAGGGCAAGTAGCTAGCACCATGGGGGACCCACCATAGGGACCATATCCCATTTGGACACCAAAATAGGGATTGGTACCAATCCTTATTGTGGGCCCCAATGGGCCTAAAAAATTCTTGTGTGGCCTCATCTTGGCCTGGTGGTTCTTTTGCCAAAATTTTAGCCCGATCCATGCACGTATTCCCCTATAAATACAGCAGGCATGGACTTAGAAAAAGGATCCTTCTTTCTACTGCAAAGGCTCTTCCATTTTTATTCTTTATTGTTGTACTAATGGATCCTAGCCGATCCAAACATTCTTATAGTAATAATCAAGTGAAAGATCAATAAAAATATAAAGTGGACGTAGGCCAAGATTGTTAAACCACTAAAAAAATCTTTGTGTTCATTTATGATTTTTGCTCTATTTTAATTTCATTCTTCATTTAATCTCTACTAGATTATATTAGGTGTTGATGCTCATTTTTGGCGTCAACATTTTGGTGCTTTCACTGAGAAATGAATTCTCAGCTTGATTAGATCTCATCATCTACTTGTGGGTTCCCATATTCACGAGATAGATCCAGTTTTCAACTGATAAACTTCCTATTCTGCTCAAAATTTAAGGAAATCTAAAGGAAGCTAGCAGCCATGGTTAGAGAAACTAGGTCTACTTCTTGTGTTGTTGGAGGATCTGATGATGCTAGCATTTGACGAAGCAAGCAGAATGCTCAACCGACATTCACTCGATCGATTGCAAATTTCATATAGGGACCGAGATTTGACATCGATGTACTAGAATATAGCATTGGCAACTCAAGTTGGATTCTAATCAACATTCAAGGCAAAAGATTATGTCCATCCATATGCATGTATGTTCAAGCTTGGGGATTGCAATTTATGGCTCATTGTCAAGTTCAAGTTTGGATGCAAATGTTAAAGTCCATGGAGCTAGAAAGTCTTCCTTTCACAACATGGTCTTATGCGAATTCAACACTATGCCGTTGTAACCGACCCCTAAATGCATATGCATGCTCAATACCGATCCCTCCAAAGACATCAATATCGATCCCTCTGAAACAGCTATACCGATCCACAATGATCCTAATTTTGACTAACATTATTTAGGACATTTAAATAGATAAATTAAATGAAATAATGTAGATGGTTTAGGGATTGAGATTTGCCAATCAATAAGGTGGCCGTGCCTTAATGAATGTATAAGCAAAAGAGAATTAAAAAGAAATGAGTAGGGGCAAAATAGAAATAATCTTCATTCTTATACCCTAAACCCTTCTTACCTTCATTTCTTATTCATTTCAACATTTACAAACAAAACCAAAACACTTATAAGCTCGACCTACCACCATTATGAAGAATTAAAGGGAGATAAGCTAGGAATCAAGTAGAAAGCTTGAAGAAATTAAGCAAAGAGCAAATCTCAACATTCTTAACACCAAGCTATGGGAATAATTTGATTTACATCTCACTTTTATTGATAATTTCGGTTTCAAGGTTTGACCCAAATTAATTTTGCAAAGAATATGCCATGTTATGTTGTTTGAATGGATATATATGTATGTTGGTGATTTATGATGTTTCATATAGGTTTTATGGTAAGTTTTAGATTGGAAAAACCTATTAAACAACATCCAATTGACTTGCGTTTTTGATATATAGTCGAAAACATTATTTTAGAACTGGGTTTCAAGTTTCATAATTTTCTAAGTTATTATAGATTTATTATGAATTTTTTATGAGAGAAAATAACTAATATTGGGTTTAAATTATTTACAGCAATTATATATCGATTTTGGGTTTGAAATTTAAATATGTTAGAAAACATATTAAAAGAGAATTATGGTAACTTTTGGGGAATTTTCCTAAATATTTTGCTATGGTTAGAAAATTATTTAAGTTAAGGGACTTAAATATTGTAAACGTTTTTAATTAATAATCTTGAATTCATCGGCTTTTTTAGAAAAAGGATTTTGTGTAAGAAATGACAACCAATTATGTTTTGACAAATAAGGCAGGATAGGTGAAAAGAAATTACTTTAAAGGCTAAAAATCAGTTTTGCCTAAATTTACTACTTCGCCACTTCCATATACTAGCTTTCGACACTATACCTCCGCTAGAGAACCCATTCGAAACCAAAGCATATGGTACCAAACAATTGATACGTAGTGCATTAGAGAAAGGCGGAAGGGATAGTGTTGAAACCTTGCTTTCGAAGGGATAGAAGCTATTCTTATTAACTTTGAACTACTTCTGTTTATAAATGATGCTTTTGAAGGGGTTGAACCAAACTAAATTAGCTTTCGACTCAATCAACTTGCCTTTTTTTGGAAAAAGAGCTTTCGAAAGAGTTGCCGCCTTTTTGTTTTAAAAGAAGATTTCGAAAGAATAACCGCTTTAAACCTTTTTGAAACCCATGCTGCCGCATTCAAACCTTTCGAACTAGTTAAGGCCGCTTTTCCTTATAGCCTAAAAACAATGTATTCAAAGGGTGTTTCCGCTTTTGTACTTTGAAGCTGCCTTCTCAATTCTTTCGAAAGGGTCCTGTAGCTTTTTCAAAATGGTTTCAGAGGCAATGGTTTCGAAAGGGGGTTTCGAAACTATCCTCTTTCTTTTACTTGGGATTAATGCTTTCGAAAGTAATGCTTTCGCCTTAGTTCTTTATGACCCTCGGTTATATTAAAAGTTAAACTCAATGGTTTCAAAAGGAATAATTATTAAAGGTTTCGAAGCAATGTCTCCATGATCTTTTACTTGAACGCAATGCTTTCGTAAGGTATATAACATGTGTTTTGAAGGGAGATCCCCAACGTTTTTGGAAGGTTTATTTTAAGTGTTTGAATGGAGGGTTTCCAATGCTTTTGAAAGACAAGTTTAAATGGTTTTGAAAAAAGATGTATAAGGTTTTAGTAAAGCTTTCGGAAAGGTGTTCTCAATGATTTCGGAAGGCATTGTTTAAAGTTTTTGAACAAGGATTTCGAAGGTTTTACCTTGGCTTCATGGCCTAAAGTCTTTTAAGTTAAAAAGGGTTTTAACTTACTTTAAAGGGACAGATAATCCTATTAATTATGTTTCATCAATATTGTTTTGTGAAAAGTATATATTATGGCATAAGTGTTTGAGTAAAGCAAAGTATATGATTTCTTATTTTATAAAGTTATGATTTCATGGGTAAATCATTTGTAAAGATTATTTACAAAGAAATGTAATTTTAACAGGGTAGTTAACCCTAAGACAGGAAATGAAACATGAATAGGGTAGTTAACCCTAAGTTTATGACTCAGATATTTGGAGACCAGATAGGACCGGTGTAGGGTCGCGCCCTATACTTTAACTACTAGCCCCTAGCTAAAACAAGTCCAAAATTCCAATGTGTAGGGCTTTGTCACATATGGGACTAAAATGAGGTTAGACACAAAAGGGAATATATAAAGTAAAGATAGGTTAATGGTGAGCCCGCAAATCCATTAAGATCAGTTGACCCTAGAAGAAGAAAGTTAAGGGCAGTCAGCCCAGTATTGTGTCTAACATAAGTTAGATTATTGATTATGTCTGGTAGACCCGAGTCAGCCAATGGTTAATAGTTAGCCAGGTAAAACTATAGTGTGGATAGATGGTTCATTGATTTCTTGATTTTTATTCATATATGTATATGCTATTATTGTGATAATCAGTTTGATTGCAGGATTCTGATTTTCAAAAGATATGCTTTTAAAAGGATATTATTGAGGGGAAACCCGTTCAGCTAAGCGGCATGGTCTCACTTAATATCAGTAAATCGAGATTATAGAATTATTCACACTAGGCTTTATGTTTGACTCGAAGTTTATGTTTTCCCCTTAAACTCTCAGGTGCAAAATTAGATTTTGGTAGATTGAGAGTTAAGGTTTTTTAGGTTTAGTAGAGTGAACGAATAAGCTTCCGAAGACGTACAAGAGGCAGAGTTAGGTATGTAGGAGCTATTTAGTTTTATTTCCACTGTGATGTATTTATGACTGATATGTCTATCTAGTACTATGATCATCCAAGGGGGCATCTTCATATGTCTCTCTTGGCATGATTTGTAATAATTTTATTTGATCAAAACCTGAGAATCATTTTGGGATTATGTAATTGAATATGGAATATTGTTTTGCAATGTAATTAGAAAAGTTGGCTTTGAAATCTATGATTTTATTTCATATTCATGTGCTTTTGATATTATGTATACCATTAACATTACCGTATTTTGTCACCGGAAGTTAATACTATATATGACTGCAGCATCTGCAGCGCTCAGCTTAGGGCCTTAAAATATAGGATGTTACAACTTGGTACCATAGCATAGGTTTCTGAAAACTTAAAATAAATTTCAAACTTAAAATGATTTTGAAAACATAATCCTAAGGAATTAGAGAAAAGACTGGGGTATGAGATAACGCTATAGTAACGTACTTGTATTTGATATTTATAAGTATACGCTTTATCTCTATTCTCCCATCTCTCTTAGGCTATTCTTCTATATCTTACAAAGGTTCGAATGCAGATTTTAAAGACGTAAGGTATGGATGCTAGGAGTGGAAGAGTTAACATTGGTGAAGAAAGCACACAACCAATGGAAATGCCAAACCAAATACTAGAAGGAACCCAGGTTGGGCACAAGCTACTAATGTGGGTGCTGGAGTGCCGCAAGATGATATGGGAGCTATGTACCAGTTCTTCATTAATATGATGTAGGCTGGATTCATCGCGGGTTTAATCGAAGGAAATGTTAAAGGAGGAATTTAGGGAGCTCCGGTTGTTAATAACTATGCAGTACAAAGCAGAGATTATGCCAGGCTTGGAGGAAAGCCGTTTATTGGGATTGAGGATGCAATTGAAGTGAAGAATCGGTTACTTCATTGCGAAAGGATTTTTGCTAATTTAGGGCTTAATAATGAGCAAAAGAGGAGGCTTGCTTCTAGACAGTTGCAAGAAGCAACACTGTACTGGTGGAATAGTGTTACAGTGAGAGTTAATGAGGAGACCATGATTTGTGCTGAATTTAGAAGGAGGTTTGGGGAAAGATTCATGTTAAAGATTGCTAAGTCAACTCTTCTCAGGAAGTTTATGGAGTTGGAGCAAGGAGCCATGACAGTGCTTGAATATGCAACCAGATTTGAGGAACTATTGAGATATGGATATGCTACGGTTGATATGGTTATCAAAAGAAATGAGAAGTTCATCCGCGGACTGAAACCTAAACTAGCTAAAGCAACTTTGCCACATATTAGGGATCCGTGTGATGTAGTTGTTGAGATGGCTTTGAGGCAAGATGAGATGCTTGCTTTTCATTATGGTAACAAAGCAGGGAAAGCTCAAAGTGGGCGGAACCAGAAGAGAAAGTTTTTCCATAAGAAAGGCGCTCAGAAAGGAGGAGCAGCCAAGAAAAGGAAGGCCAGTGTAGTTTGCTATAAGTGCGACAAGAAGGGACACTAAGCTCACGAATGTCGGACAGGCAAAGGGAAGAAGGCCGCTGACAAGAAGGAAGTGAGTTGCTTCAACTATGATCAGATTGGAATTTATAAGAACCAGTGCAAGGAACCAGCGAAGGATGGAAAAGGCAAGATGTTTGCAATGGACTAGCTACCTCAAGACCAACAACAGAGGAGAAACGAAAAGCTGTGTTGGGAGGTACGCTTCTGATTTGTGGTGTATCAGTTAGAGTTCTATTTGATACTGGTGCATCGCATTCTTTTGTATCTCATTGTTTGGTAGATAAGCTTAACCTAGAACCCTCGTATCTAGTTACTTCCTTAAGGGTTGTGAATCTGATAGGAGGGTATGCGACTCTTGGGGTGAGATGTGGCCACTTAGAATTTGAATTATTAGGTCATATATTTGCTTGCAGTTTGCATGTATTTGATTTCATTGGGTTTGGAATTATTTTGGGTATCGATTGGTTAAGTAAGTATGATGCTTGGATATTTTTCCATGGTAGTAAAATATCACTTAGACACCCTAGTTGCAGTGATCGGATTCTCCATAGAAAACCCTAGTTTTGAGTTAAATACTTTGTTAGGTGTTATGGAGGAAGAAGACGAGTTGAACCAAGTTTTCGTCGTTAGATAATTCGCAGACGTCTTTAAGCCCATAGTAGGACTACCACCGAAACGAGCTATTGAGTTTCAGATAGATTTAGTACCAGGAGCAGAACCAGTGAGTAGACCGTCAAGTAGAATGACACCTACTAAGATAAAGGAGCTAAAGGCGCAGTTGGTGGATTTAGAAATTAAGAACTTTATCAGACTAAGCAGTTCACCCTGGGAAGCAGCAACCGCAGTGTTTGCAAAGAAACCGAACAGATCATTAAGGTTGTGTACCGATTATCATAAGTTGAATTAGAAGACAATAAGGAATCGATATCCGTTACCTAGAATTGACGATTTTTTCGACTAGTTAAGTGAAGCCAAAGTACTTTCTTAGTTGGATTTGGCAACAGGGTTCCATCAAGTTAGAGTAGTAGAGGATAGTATTCCTTTGACGGCGTTTAGGACAAGATATGAATCGTAGGAATGGTTAGCGATGCCGTGCAGACTAACTAATGCACCAGCATTTTTCATAAACTTGATGAACAGAATCTTCCAAAAGCATCTAGACAGATTCGTGTTAGTATTCCTAGACAACATTTTGATATACTATCAAGATGAAAGAGAGCATGAGGTTCATCTTAGAGTGGTGCTTGAGACATTGAGGCAGCATCAACTGAAGGTGAAATTTTTTAAGTGTCATTTCCGGAAGAAGGAAGTAAAGTTTCTTAGAGAAAGGGTTGTCTGTAGATCCAACTAAGATCGAGGCGGTACAAAATTGGAAGAGACCCGAGACAGTGACTGAGATAAAAAGTTTTCTTGGATTAGCTGGTTATCATTGGAGATTCATTTAGGATTTTTCACGAATAGCGGCACCGATGACTAAGCTAACTCAGAAAGATCTGAAGTTTGTTTGGATGGATAAGTGTGAGGAGGCATTCTAGAAACTAAAGTATCTATTAACGAATGCACCTATGTTAGTTATTCCAGAAGGGAATCGGGACTTAGTGGTGTACGCGGATGCATGTAGAATATGATTATGGGCTGTGTTGATGCAGAGAGGTAAAGTGATTACCTATGTTCTCGACAGCTCAGGTCGCATGAGGTTAGATATCCAATTCATGATTTGAAATTGGCTGCAATAATTTTCACGTTGAAGGTATTGAGGCATTACCTTTTGGGAGAGAGATTCGAGTTGTATACGGATCATAAGTCACCGAGGTATTTATTTCCTCAGAAAGAGTTGAATATGAGACATCAAAGGCGGTTAGAGTTTTTAGCCGCTTATGACTTTGGTATTGAGCACACTAGGAAAAGGGAATAAGGTTGTAGATGCACTTAGCAGGAAACATCAGAATGCAGTATTGGCAATGATGCTGAGTGAAAAGATTTAGAAGCATTGACTACGTGTAGAATGCAGTGGAGATCTGAAGCTAGTTTTAGTAAAGAAACTATTATGTTGTCATGTTTGGAAGTTCAACCAGTTATGATTGAAAGGATTGCTTCTAAGCAAGAGGAGGATCCATTACTAGCTGAATGAATCAGAAAGTTAAGGAACGGAATGAAGGGCGATGACTTGAAGGATTTCAGCCTTGACTACGATGGGTGGTTAAGGAAAAAAGGAAGATTGTGTGTTCTGAATGTGGGAAACATTAGGAAGGAAGTTCTTGGAGAATGCCATTGTTCGAAGTTCACTATTCATCCGGAAGGAACTAAGATGTATCAGGATATGAAAAGGAGTTTCTTCTAGGAAGGTATGAAGAGAAATGTAGGCTTATATGTGAGGCAGCGTTTAAACCGTCAATAGGTAAAAGATGAACATCAAAAACTGACTGGGTTACTTCAACCTTTGGATGTTCCTGTTTGGAAATGAGGTTCTATCTCAATGGATTTCATAGATGGGTTACCAAGGTCGAATAGAGGAAATGAAAGTATATGGGTTATAGTGGAAAGATTGACCAAGAGTGCCCATTTCATTCCAGTTAAGTCAACCAGGATGACACCTATTTTAGCTAAATTGTTTAAAAAGAATATAGTTAGACTACATGGAATTCCTAGTAGTACAGTAAGTGATAGAGATTCCTTATTTACTAGCGAGTTCTAGAAGAGTCTACAAGAGACCTTAGGTACTAAGCTCAAGATGAGTACTGCTTACCATTCGCGGACAGATGGACAAACATAAGGAGTTAGCAAAGTCTTAGAGGACTTGTTAAGAGCTTATGTGCTAGACTTTGGAGCATCATGGGAAGACCACCTATACTTAGTCGAGTTTTCGTATGACAATAGTTATCAGACTAGTATAGGGATGGAACCGTGTGAACCTTGTATCGAAGGCCATGCAAATCTCCCTTTTGTTGGTTAGAGACCGGGGATATGTTAGTTCTTGGTCCAGATTTGGTTAGAGAAGCTGCAGAAAAGATTGATTTAATTTGAGCTAGAATGAAGGAAGCTCAGTCAAGGTAGAAGAATTATGCTGATAGGAGATGAAATGACTTAGAGTTCTCAGTTGGAGATCATGTTTTTGTCAAGGTGTCACCGATGAAAGGTGTAATCAGATTTGGAAAATCAGGAAAATTGGCACTGAGATTCGTTGGACCATTTCCTATTATAGAAAGGATTGGAAAACTCGCGTATAGAGTAGAGTTACCGAATAGTTTGGTAGGAGTCCACAATGTTTTCATGTTTCTCATCTAAGGAAGTGTATTCGAGATCCATAAACTACTATTGCACTGTCTGTGTTAGAGGATTTAGTAGTGGAACCAGATATGACTATAGTTAGAAAACCAGTTCGAATAGTCGCAGGAGATGAGAAGAGGCTAAGAAACAAGACGGTAAGATTAGTCAAAGTCAAGTGGAGTGATGACAAGAGAGACTGTACTTGGGAAACCGAAAGCAGGTTTAGAGATACTTATCCTCACTTTTTTAATGGTATCTTTTACGTTTATATTAGATTGTTATGAGTACCTTATCGTAATTTCGAGGGTGAAATTCTTTAAGAACGGGAGTCTGTAATGACCCTAATTTTGACTAACATTATTTAGAACATTTAATTAGATAATTAAATGAAATAATGTAGATGGTTAAGGGATTAAGATTTATCAATCAATAAGGGGGTCATGTCTTAATGAATGTATAAGCAAAATAGAATTAAAAAGAAGTAAGTAGGAGGAATATGATAAGGGCAAAATATGAATAGTCGTCATTCTTATACCCTAAACCCTTCTTACCTTCATTTCTTATTCATTTCAAAATTTGAAAACAATACCAAAATACTTATAAGCTTGGCCGGCCACCATTAAGAAGAATCAAAGAGAGGTAAGCTAGGAATCAAGTAGAAAGCTTGAAGAAATTACGAAAAGAGAAAATCTCAACCTTCTTAACACCAAGCTAAGATGAATAATTTGATTTACATCTCACTTTTGTTGATAATTTCGGTTCCAAGGTTTGATCCGAATTAATTTTGCAAAGAATATGCCATGTTATGTTGTTTGAATGGATAAATATGTTTGTTGGTGATTATGATATTTCATATAGATTTTATAGTAAGTTTTAGACTGGAAAAACCTATTAAACGACATCCAATTGACTTGCGTTTTTGATATATAGTCGAAAACATTATTTTAGAAGTGGGTTTCAAGTTTCATAATTTTCTAAGTTATTGTGGATTTATTATGAATTTCTATGAGAGAAAATAGCTAATATTGGGTTTAAATTATTTATGGCAATTATATATCGATTTGGGATCTGAAATTTAAATATATTAGAAAACATATTAAAAGAGAATTATGGTGACTTTTGGAGTTTTCCTAAATATTTTGCTATGGTTATAAAATTATTTAAGTTATAGGACTTAAATATTTTATATGTTTTATGAAGGAGAAGGGCTTATTTGTTAAACATTTTTACCGCCCAGGTCCATCTCCTCGTTTAATCAACTTGCTAAGAAGTTCACTGAGCAATTCAGAATGCTTGCGACTCGTCCCAAGGATGCGATGTTGTTATCCAACTTATCCCAAGCTCCAGGAAAGCCGCTCAAAGACTGTTGGTAGAGATTTAACACCGCTATCACTAAAGTGGCCAACCCAGCTAGAATATCAAATTGAGGGCGTTGATAAGGGGAATCGACCCCAAGATAGACTATGGTGACTGGTAAGTTGGAGAACCTCCAGTGACCTTCGATCGTTTCTGTTACAAAGTGAACCAGAACCTAAGCAAGGTGGAGGTAGAGCAGATTAAGAGAAAGAACGATGCATGCCCGTTGGCTGAAGGAATTCAAAGCGAGGGCATCATTGAGGTGCTAAATGAGGACTCGAATTCTAGGAGACGACACAGGATCCCAAAACTTGACTCATATACTCCTTTGAACGATTCAGTCGAAAACATCTACTTGGAGACTCACGACTCGAAGCAGTATCGGAAACCAGCCTCGAGAGAGTCCACCAAAAATCGAAAGAAATCCGAGAAATGCTATATATTTCAAGATACACACGATCATTACACCGACGATTGCAGATACCTCCGAGATGTGATCGAAAAGCTGATTCGGAAAGGAAAGTTTCAACAATATGTGCATGCCCCATAAAATGGTGAGCAAGGAACCTTAGATGCCTATCAATAAAGAACTTTGATTATCAATTGGATCACCTACGATCGACTTTTAACTGAAAAGGGCTGGGTGAAATGGAATAGCGAGCATACGATGCTGCTTTACTTATCGATAAGATTTATTTCAATTTCAATTATTGTTTGAACTACGACCAACTTGAACTAAACTACTTCAAAATGATGCAGGTGACAAAGTACTTAGAGTTGGGCACCAACAGTTCAATGCAGGTGACCAACTATGAGCAATTATATCGATTGGACCTTTGGGGTATCATCAAGATGAGCGTGATTCAACCGCTCATCAGTTACCATATGCCCCTGATTTGGGGGCAATGACTCAAAATGGAAAGTGGGTGTGACTTGACCATCCACTTCTTACTATGTGCTTTAATTCCGACAGAATGTCCATGCCTTACTCAAAGCCCGACAAGGTCAGAACCCAATACAAAGTGGACACGACTGACCGTCCGCTCAACAACCTCCGCACTTGACTTGGAGACTAAAGAGACACTTGGAGCGAATGTTATTCGGCCATACACTCCCCAGCTCATACTTGAAGTTTGCTAAAATACTCATGCCTCTCTCGAAGCTCAACACGACCGTGGTCCAACTAAAGTGGACGCGATTTGACCGATCATACATTAACTCCTACACTGGACATAGGAGGTGTTAGCACCAAAATTGGTCACTAACCTCGTAGAGAAAGATTGTGTAGAGATATAAGTGATGAAGATAAATTAAACAGAGAAGACAATGCTAATTTAAATGCAGAAAGTAAGAACACCAAATTTATAGTGGTTCAGCATAATTGCCTACGTCCACTTTGAGATTAAACTTTATTGATCTTTCTTCTTGTTGATTACAAATACAATTTGTGAATCAAATGCTTGAATGAAGTTGTTAAGTAGAGAAGATGAGTCTCAAAAATGGCAGAGTCTCCCCGGTGTTCTCTCCCGAAGGATCCTCTTCACTGTGACCCTGCCCCTCTATTTATAGACAAATATGGGCTGGACTTCCCAAGTGGGCTTGGTGGCCGAACACTCTAGCCCGAGTACTGTGGTTGCTGCTTGCCGAACTGGGCATGCCGAACGCCTTAATGCCGAACGGTCCTTCCCATGCCGAACGGTACGTTTAACGTGTGGGAAGTGTTGGATGGTTGCAGTTGAAGCCGAACGTACCTCTGTCTGAGGCTTTTGACCGAACAATGCATGCAGGCCGAACGATGTTGTCACGTTGAGTAGCTATGTACAATGAAAGTCTCCTGGATGCCGAGCACTTCTGTCGCCGAGTCCTACTGGGCGCCGGACACTCTCTGATGCCGAGTGCTACCTGATGCCGAACACTTCGCCGATCACTCCTGGATGCCAAGTGCTTCGCCGAACACTCCTGGATGTCGGACACTCTCTGATGCCGAGTGCTACCTGATGCCGAGCACTTCGCCGAACACTCCTGGATGCCAAGTGCTTCGCCGATCACTCCTGGATGCCGGAAACTCTCTGATGCCGAGTGCTACCTGATGCCGAGCGCTTCGCCGAACACTCCTGGATGCCAAGTGCTTCGCCGATCACTCCTGGATGCCAAGTGCTTCGCCGATCACTCCTGGATGCCGGACACTCTCTGATGCCGAGTGCTACCTGATGCCGAGCACTAGTTGCCTGGTCAAATCTCCAGGAAACACTTGCCCCCCAAAGTGTATCTCGTGGCCGAACGTGATGCGCTTTGAATCTAGTTCGACTTTCCTTGGTAATGCCTTCTCGAGAATGCCTGTGACGGAGGTGTGTGACGAGCGTGGCCTGGACGCCGAACTATACGTTCGAAGCCGAACAATCCTCATGTGCCGAACGTCATTTTGCTCTGATGCCGAACGCTCTGGCATTGACCGGTTCTACCGGGTATAGCCTCTTCGACTTCCACCTCCCTTCTCTATAAAACCAGGCCTTTTCCTTCTTCTCCCCTTTACTTTTTACTCCTGCCGTTCCTCGAAGATTTTCAATTCTATTCAATCGTCCGAATTTAAAACTTAACTACTTCATCCCAATCTCCAATCTGCAAACTAGGTATCTTTTCTCGTACGATAGTAGTAGATTTCAAACGAGATGGCCGAGTGTGCCACGTAGAAGGCCTTTGAGTAGGTTGTCTTTATCGCGTCTTCATTGCCGAACGATGTGGCGAGGAGGAATGATCCGGTTCACCTACGGGCTTAGCTTCCTCGTGTCAAACCAAAGTTGACAGGAAGAAAAAGAGAAGGTGTTAGAGGAGGTAAAGGTGCTGTTCGCTGCTCCGACGTATGTCGTCATGCGCCGGACGGTGGAAGAGGAAGTTGCCGAGTACTCCCTTGGCCGAACAAACCCAGGCTGAGCACTCATTAAAATGCCAAACTATAATTTAGCCGAACGATGACTTAGCCAAACAAGGCCTTTAGCCGAACACTTGACATAGCCGAACAAAGCTTTTAACTGGACAATGACTCAGCCGAACAAGGCCTTTAGCCGAACAATGACTTAGCCGAACAAGGCCTTTAGCCGAACACTTGACATAGCTGAACAAAGCTTTTAACTGGACAATGACTTAGCCGAACAAGGCCTTTAGCCGAACAATGACTTAGCCGAACAAGGCCTTTAGCCGAACACTTGACATAGCCGAACAAAGCCTTTAGCCGAACACTTGACATGCCGAACAAACATACATGCTGACCTGAACTTAGGCCGAACAATACAATTGTCGAACACCATTTAAATGCCGAACAGTATAAATGTCAAACTACACTTAGGCCAGTCACTTTATAAATTATATGTTTTCTGAATCTGGAATTGTAATCACCACCAGGCGGGCTCTTTGAGACGGTCAGCGATGACGGTCTTCGAAGGCGACGATGCGAAGCTCATTCTTATATCTTTGAAATCTTTAGATTCTTATTGCTTGTACACAATTGCTTGCACTAGTTCACACACCACGTGGGGGGGAAAACTCGTGTTGTTAATTCTAACGCTCAACGTTTTTTAAAGTATAGTTTTCTCAAGCACTTAGCTAGGTTCGTTATTTATTGAGGATGTCAAGAAAGTCTAGCTCCGTTACTATATCTGATAGGCCTGGGCCGTCATCAAGGCGAGAAGCCGCTGATACTTCTAATCCGTCGACTTCTCCTGCTCATAATTTAGCACCTGATGCCCTGGAGGCAACAATCCTACTAGACAATCCGATCGATTCACAAGCTTCGAAGATCAACGAAGCCGCTCTCCGATGGATATGCTCCATTCATGGGATCCCTTTCGCTGATGTGTTAGTCCCTTCGCGACACGATCGTCCTCATCTGCCCCCAGTCGGGTATACCGCCTGTAACAAGTTCATGTGCTGGATGGGCAGCGTGCCTCCGTTCAATTTATTTATCCGGGATGTATTGCAGTATATTGACATAGCTCCGTCGCAGCTGCACCCGAACGGACATGCGTTTCTATACGGGACCTACTTACTTTTCATGGCCGTCTTCTCCAGACCTCCAACCGCTGGCGATATCAGATACATCTATATGATCAAGAGACGGAAAGACAGTCCTTCCTTTATGTTCCTCGAGCCGTACCACAAATGCCAAATCTTGACAGGGGCATGCAGTAAATTTGCCCTGTACAAACAGGAATGGTTCTATGTGCGCTGCCCTCCTGGTTTCGCGAGGAGATGGGTTGAAGGCAGTAAGTCTCTCTGCTGAGTCACTATCTGTATTTAACCGGAGTTATGTTTTTCCTAACTCTTTGTTTCATCCTTTCAGGTATCAACCCGCGTCCAGAAGGCCGAGGATATTCCGAGGCTGTCGAAGCCATTAGAGCTCTTCCTGCCGAGGATCGAGACATCCGAGCTATCATTTCAAATGAATCACTATCGGGGTTTGGCTTGCTGGCCCCTGGTCGTCGGATCAGCCTTTCAGAAGGTGTCACCATTCCCAAACCTCCGTCCGGTAAAGGGAAAAAACAAGCCGGATCGTCGTCGTGCCGCATTCCCGATACGCATGAAGAAGGTGAGCACAAAGAAGACGAAGCTCTTGAGACTCAGGGCGAGAATGTGGGTCCCGGTTGGAATCCGGCAATCAAAGTTCAAGATATTGAGACGTCATCCTCCCCTTCGAAGGGAAAGAAGAAGTTAAAATATAAAGTGTAGAAGGAGAAAGTCGGTGGCACTTCAAAAGTCATGCCTATCCCGCCTGAGAAAGAGGCTTCCTCGCAGCACCTGGAAAGTTCCTTGAGGGGTCTATCGAACCTCTCTATTCCCGAAGATATACTTAATTACGGGTTTGATGATCCTGAAGCCCTCAAATTTTCTTCGCCCGTTAGAGGCAATGTGGGAGTTCAACTCCCGGTTCAAGGAGACAACACTCTGATTAGTAAAGATAAACAAACTGGTCCGTCGGAGGGAACACTAGGACACACACGCACATACGCATTCCATCATACACTTCAAGTTTTTTTCTTATCTCACGGATTTTTCTTAACTCGTTGTTATCTCCATTCTTTGCAGGTGATATGGGGCGCTCTCATGGATTCGATCGCCTTCAAGGCTCTTCCATATTTCCTCATCCCGGACGGGACTCAGGTTCAGGCAGACGCCGGGACAGAAATGATTATGAAGACAGAGACAATCGTCCCCGCGAGTCGTCTCACCGTAAGAAGGCATATTCTCAATCTTCACAGTCCCGTGATCCTCTTCCTCCAACTGAGCCGGATACTGAGAAGTTTTCACAGAGGGGTTACCAATCTGATGCTCCTCGAGAACAACATTCCGGTTCATCGAGTACGAGGCAAGTTTGGGAACAACGAAAAAGGGCAGAACTTCCAAAGCCTCCTCCCCCTACTCCCGCGGTTGATCCAACTGTTGCGAAAAGATGGTCGATCTTAGGGCCAAGTTTCCGAAAATTTGCTTTGACGATTTGAAGTTCCTTCCGGCTATTCACCATATTCCTGGGCACGTGAAGCAGAGTGCCATTGCCTGTAATAACGACGTCTATGTTCAACATGACGCGTTTGTGCACTTGATGGAGAAGATCTCAGAGGTATCCGTTGAGCGTCAACATGAGATTGATCGCCTGAAACTGGAGGCTGGCTGCGACAAAAACATCATCGAGCACCAAGACGTGGAGCTCGCTTCGTATAAGTCGAAGCTAGAAGCCGCTGAACAAAGCGCAAAAGATACTGCTGAGGCAGTTACTCGTTTAGAGGCGGCTCACAAAAAAGAGCTTGACGAAGCAGTCCAGCGCAGTGGTGCCCTCGCCCTAGAGAAAGACTCTGTCCAAAAAGAGAGGGATGCGCTCGTCGTGCAAGTCAGAGAGCTGAAAGAATTACTCTCCAAGGAGAAGGAGGACAAGGTAGCTGCTCAAGAAGAATCACAACGATACTGTGATGAAATCGTTGCTACTCGTCTCCTGAAAACGAAGCTCGATGACGAACTTGCTGGGGTTGAGAAAATGAAGGATGAGGCCCGTGAGGAGGGCAAAAGAGAGGCTGCGAAGGAGATTGATTCTCGCCTCGAGGCGGCCGCTGAAGTCGGCAGGGAAGAGGTCAAATGCATGTTTGACCCATTGATTGCTGAATATGGAGCCCGCGTCCTCATGCATCGCGACTTAACGTTCTTGGGCGACGGCTATCTCGAATCCCTAGCTGAGGCCTGGGAAACTTTGATAAGGATCAGGAAGATCGAGTTGGGCTCCGAAGAGGTCGATGAGGAGGCCTTGGTGAAGGAGTTCCTTAGGGGGAATGAGCCATCGGATTTATCCGCGGCATTGGCACTTTACAACAAAGGCTCTCCCCTTCCGAAAGAGAAAAATGATGAAGCTGGCCCGTCTAGGGCCAATATTGCTGCTCCTCACATTGCTGCTCCTCCCACTGCTCAATCGGCCGGTCGGCCGACACTTGATCCATTCGAGCAGCATGCTGGTTATGACCCCGAAGATCCCGGGCTCGGCTCTCATGTGCTATCCCCTATCCTGGAGGGTGAAACCCCACGCGCCACCATAGCCAACCGGAACCTGGTAGGAAATTCTTCTTTCTCTAGAAGTTGAAAGATCCTGTCTTTTTTCAGCAGTGGCTACTCGTTCTAACGCTCATTCTTTATGTTTTCATATAGGTTGTTCTGACGCCGAACTAACTCCGAGGAGCGATGACGCCAAGGAGGAGGCAGGGAAAACAAGTGACGCTGTCCATGCGGGAGTACTCCCTGGTACCGATGCTCAAGTGATCGGGGCGCTAGATGATGATAAGCTCGACACTTCATCTCTTGCCGAAGGGAATGATGAAATTGAAATCACCGGCGCCTCTGAGCATACCTCGCAGATGAGCATGAAGGACCGCCTTGCCGAAGAGGAGAAGAAAAAGGTTGAGGTCAAAGTTGAGCCTGGAATACTGGAACTGACCGACCCACGGAACAGACCTTTGAAAATCATTCTCCCAGGAAAGTTCAAACCACTGGACGTTCCGTCACCTACCCTTGACTCCGCTTCTTTAGCACGCAAGAAATCCAAGAAAAAGCGTGAGGGAGAGGAGTCATCGGAAACAACAAAGGAAGACAAGAAGAATAAATCGAAGAAATAATCGATACACTCGTTCAACGAGTTTCTTGCTTAAGTCTTGTAATTGCTTTTATCTTCCGTAGCTTGTAGTTTGTATAGACAGGTCTGAATTTTGTAGGAGTGATCATGTAACCCCATTTTGGACTTACCGAATAAAGTTTTTAGTTTCTTTTTCGCTTGAATGATTCTCTTGTCTTTCTTTGGTTTGCTGACTAATTGTAGCCATAACTCAAGTTCTTATGAGTTGCATTATCTCCCGGTCCATTCTCGTGTTGTTCAAACATTTCTAGATATGGCGTACTTCTCGTCCCACATCTCTCGAGTACTTGGACTTTTTGCTGACTCTGTGCTCCGGGGACTCGGAGACTTGAAACCGTTTATACTCTAGTCCACGCTCTAGGGACTTAGAGTACTCCGCTCCGCACTCCGGGGATTTGGAGATTTGAAATCGTTTATACTCTAGTCCGCACTCTGGGGACTTAGAGTACTCCGCTCCGCTCTCCGGGGATTCGGAGATTTGAAATCGTTTATACTCTAGTCCACGCTCTAGGGACTTAGAGTACTCCGCTTCGCGCTCCGGGGATTCGGAGATTTGAAATCGCTTATACTCTAGTCCGCGCTCTGGGAACTTATAGTACTCCGCTCCGCACTCCGGGGATTCGGGGATTTGAAATCGTTTATACTCTAGTCCGCACTCTGGGGACTTAGAGTACTCCGCTCCGCACTCCGGGGATTCGGAGATTTGAAATCGTTTATACTCTAGTCCGCGCTCTAGGGACTTAGAGTACTCCGCTCCGCGCTCCGGGGATTCGGAGATTTGAAATCGCTTATACTCTAGTCCGTGCTCTGGGGACTTAGAGTACTCCGCTCCGCACTCTGGGGATTCGGGGATTTGAAATCGTTTATACGAGTCCGTACGTCGTACAAGATAGTGTAGTTCGTCATTCAATTACGAGATATAGAAACGTTAGTGATTTATGGAAGGTACGGCTTCAAGCCTTTATTAATGAAAATCAACTAAACTGCTCGATTACAACTTTTAAAAAGAAACTAAGTTATTACTGAATGGAAACATGCAGGAAATAACAGTGCCTAAAACAAGAAAGGAAACATGCTAAATGTAATAGTGCGCAGATGTTCACTGTTCCATGCTCGGGGGAGTGTCGTGCCATCAACGGTCGCTAGCTTAAATGTTCCCTCTCCAAGCTTCCGTTCAATGGCGTACGGACCTTCCCAGCTGGGATTCATACGTGATGGTACCGGGAAAACTCGTTTCAGAACGAGATCACCCACGTCAAAGATCCTTGGGCGGACTCTGCCGCTGCCGCCCTCAATTTAGCTTCTTCACGCTTTTCATCAATGCAGTCCAGGGATTCCAACAAGAGATTCTGGTTCGTCTTGGGATCATAGTATGTCACTCGGTGTGATGGAACTTCAAGTTCCACGGGTATAACGGCTTCGGAGCCGTATGCCAAGGCGAATGGAGTGTGGCCGGTCGCGGACTTGTGGGTAGTTCTATATGCCCATAATGCTGTCGGGAGTTCATCTACCCACTTGCCTCCAACCTTCTTCAGACGCTTCTTCAGTATGGACTTGATTATTTTGTTGACGGCCTCGACTTGCCCGTTAGCTTTCGGGTATGCCACGGCGGCGAACTTCTTCTCGATGTCATACTTTAAACAGAACTCTTTGAACTCTCTGCTTTCAAATTGCGTCCCGTTGTCCGTAATGATGGTGCGAGGAAGGCCGAAACGGCATATAATGTTTCGTACAACGAAGTTAATGACCTTCTTAGAGGTGATTGTGACCAAAGGCTCTGCCTCAGCCCACTTTGTGAAATAGTCGACTGCAACTATCGCGTATTTCACACCACCTTTGGATATAGGCAGAGAGTCGATTATGTCGATCCCCCAGATCGCAAACGGCCAGGGACTAACCATTTGCGTGAGTTCCGTTGATGGAGTCCTCGGGATTTTCGCGTATCTTTGACACTGGTCACACTTTCTCGCATAGTCTACGGCGTCCCAGTTTACGGTTGGCCAGTAATATCCATAGCGGAGGATCTTCTTTGCTAGCGTTTGCCCCCTAGTATGGTCGCCACATTCCCCTTCATGAACTTCTCTTAAGACCCGCTTCGTCTCATCAAGAGCGATGCATCGTAATAATGGGACTGAGAATCCCTTTCGATACATTAATCCATCGTGCATCACGTATCGCGCGGCCTTTCATAGGACCTGCCGTCTTTCGCTCCTTTTTTCTGGTAAAGCCTCGGTCGTCAGGTACAGTTTGAATGGGGTTATCCACGATTCCTTCTCGATTTCCATTTCCAACACGCGATCGACTTTCATCTTGTCTATGCTCGGGGCATGCAAGACCTCAACGGGATACAATCCCATTTGCTGCGCATCGCCGGTACTCGCAAACTTAGCCAACAAGTCGGCTTCTTTGTTCTGTTCGCGCGGGACATGTGAAATGTCATAACGCTCAAGACTCGAGAGTAGTTCTTGGACCTGAACAAGGTACGGAGCGAGCTTTCGTCCCTTTGCTTGGTAGTCTCCCCGTACTTGGTAAACTACCAACTGTGAGTCACAAAAGATTTCGACTGATTCGATCCCGAGTTCCCCGATGAGCTTCAAGCCAGCGATCAGTGCTTCATATTCGGCTTCGTTATTTGTAGCCGGAAAATCAAGCTTCAGGGCATAACAGATTGATCGATTTTCCGGAGTTATAAGAACTATGCCCGCGCCGGAGCAACGGTCGTTTGATGCACCGTCAGTGTATAATTTCCATCGAACGGGGGGAGTGATGTCGTGATCATCCGGTTTGACGGGTATGGTAAACTCAGCGATGAAATCTGCTAATGCTTGCCCTCGGATGGCTCTCCGTGGTAAGTAAGCGATATCGAATTGGCTCAACTCGATGTTCCATTTTAGCAACCTTCCAGAAGTTTCCGGCCGTTGGAGTACTTGCCTCAGGGGTTGATCGGTATAAACACCGATTGAATGTGCTTGAAAGTATGGGCGCAGCTTACGTGATGCAATCACTAAACAATAAGCCAATTTCTCGATCTTAGGGTAATTCTTCTCTGCCCCCGTTAAACGCTTGCTAACATAATACACCGGCTTCTGGACTCGATCCTCCTCACGAACCAAAGCCGCACTTATCGCATGTGGGGATACAGCCAAGTATACATATAACATTTCATGGTCAATTGGTTTTGACAGCATTGGCGGACTCTCCAGATGCCTCACCAGATTCTGGAATGCTTCCTCACAACTAGCCGTCCATTCAAAATTTCTCTTCCCTTTCTTTATTATATCAAAGAATGGGATGCACTTGTCAGTTGCCCTGGATATAAATCGACTTAGCGCAGCTACTTTTCCATTCAAACTCTGCACTTGCTTTATAGTCCTAGGCGCTTGCACATCTCGAATAGCTTGGATCTTTTCTGGGTTGGCTTCAATTCCCCTAGCATTGACGATGAATCCCAAAAACTTCCCCGATGCCACGCCGAAGGAACACTTCAGAGGGTTGATCTTCATCCCGTAAAACCTGAGTATGTCGAACATTTCAGCCAAGTCTCGAATGTGGTCGTTTGACCGTCGTGACTTCACGAGCATGTCATCCACATAGACTTCCATCGTTTTGCCCAGCTGGTCCTTGAACATTCGATTCACTAAATGCTGGTAAGTTGCTCCTGCATTCTTCAATCCAAAGGGCATCACTACATAGCAATATAGTCCGACATTTGTAACGAAGCTGGTGTGTTCTTGGTCCGGAATATGCATCGGGATTTGGTTGTACCCTGAGTACGCATCCATGAATGACAGCAGCTCGTGTCCTGCGGTGGAGTCGACCAACTGATCGATCCTAGGCAACGGGAAACTGTCCTTAGGGCATGCTTTGTTCAAGTCGGAATAATCTACGCAAGTCCTCCATTTCCCATTCGCCTTTTTTACCAGCACGGGGTTGGATACCCATTCAGGGTAGAGGGCGTCGCGGACGAACCCATTTGATTTGAGTTTGTCCACCTCCTCTCTGAGAGCGGCGGACCTCTCCGGATCCATTCCTCTCCTTTTTTGTTTAACTGGAACGTATTTCGGGTCTATGTTCAACATATGACTCGTGATGGCGGGGGAAATCCCACACATATCAGAATGCGTCCAGGAGAAAACATCAAGATTCGCCCGGAGGAAGTCGCTAAGGTCTTCAGTCATCTTGGGGCCAAGCTGTGATCCGATCTTTAGTATTCGCGAAGGGTCGTCACGGCTAACTGAAATGTCAATCGTTAATTCAGCCGGTGCCGCCTTCTCTTCCCTGGGTTTCTCATCGTCGTCTCTCGGATCTATATCTCCAAAGATCCGAGAACTATGCCCGAGCCAGGGCTCGGGCACTACTTGTCAATTATCCGCATTAAGGATGCGGACGGGATTGTCCGCAACCTTTCCCTTCTCCCTTTGATGGGCCTCTCAGAGCTCAGCCACATAACAGGAACGACCAGCTGCTTGGTCGCCATGAACAATACCTACTCCTTTGTCCGTTGGGAACTTCAAAGTTAAACACCACGGGGCTAATGCTGCCCTAAACTCAGCCAGGGCCGGTCGGCCCAAGAAAACGTTATATGGAGAATCCACATCCAAAACTACGAAGGGTAGAATTCGCACCCTCCGACGCTCTCCTTGCCCCAGTTCGATTGGTAACTCAACATACCCTACGGCATCGGTCGCTGCGCCGTTAAAGCCGTGTATACGAGCCTTGGACGGTTTCAGGTCCTTTGTTTCCAGTTTCATCTGGTCATAAGCCTTCTTGAAGATGATGTTGACTGAACTTCCGCAATCAATCAGAATTCTTTTTACATATGCTGGTCCGATCGTCGCAGATATGACCATCGGGTCGATGGTCAGAGCCTCCACCTGATCAGCGTCTCTGTTTCTGAACACTATATCGTCTGTCATTACGCGCTGCTGCTTAGCAGGGGTTCCGTCCTCCACGTTCGAACAGCACTCAAAATCTGCATGCTTCAGGGAGCTTGCATATCGCTCCATCTCTTGCCAATTCTTATCTGCGGGGTGAGGTCCCCCGATAATTGTATTTATGACTAGTCTACCTACGGTTCGGGCAGGCTCCTCGGGATGACGCGAAGCTGGTGCACGACCTGGGTTGGACGTTCCCTGTCCTCCTTCCTGTGGATCCTTCACAAATTCTTGCAACTTCTTTTACCTGATCAACTTCTCAATAGCGTCGTGCAGGTGCCTGCACTCCTCCGTATTGTGCCCATAAGTCTCATGGAAGCAACAATATTTCCCAGTCCGCTTTTGTTCCTCGGTCGATTCTTTCGGACGTGGCTTTCTGTATTGAAAAGTATTGCAGGTGGATAGGTAGATGTTCTCAAATGGCACGTTCAGTGGAGTATACTCGCTGTAGCTTGGAATTCTCGACTTCCACTTCCCCGCTTCTCTCTTCTTCCCTTGATTTCTTCCTCCGGACTCCTTAGGCTGCCCAGGCTTGTTCTGGACGTTAACTTGGACCTTTCCCGAGCTGTCTCCGGACTGCTTTACAGCAATGTTGCTCTTCATAGATTCTTGGACAGGTCCTGGTGCCTTATCTCGTCGTACCCACCTAGCTTCCTCTCTTCTTATGAACTGGTGTGCCTTTGAGTAGAAACGCTCTAGCGTAGTCGGAGGTTTTCCGGCCAACCAGTCTCCGAACTCAGAATCTGGATCCATACCTCTCATTACAGCCATCAAAATTGCATGGTCATTGGGGTTACTGACCTCAGTTGCTGCAACATGGAATCTCTGTAAATATTCCTTCAATGACTCCCCAGGATTTTGGATTACACTTGACAGAGACATTACGTCCTTTGGACGCGTAGTGTGTATCCTGAACTGCTCAATAAACTTCCTTGCCAACTCTTCGAAATTTGATACGGACCGCGGAGGAAGTCGGGTGAACCACATAGTAGCGATCCCAGAGAGAGTAATCGGAAAGCATCTACACTTGGTGGCATCATTTGCTCTAGCTGAATCCATCATCCATTCGTACCTCATGACATGCTGTCTGGGGTCAGTCTTCCCTTCATACGCAGGGATAGTAGGCATACTAAACTTCCTGGGGTCGCCGCTTGCAACACAACATCCGTGAATGGAGTATGACTTCTTGACACTCCCCAATCATCATTTGATAAGCCCTGATTTTCTTTCATCAATTGCCTGATCATGGCTGTCAGATCTGGTGTCTATATGGTAGGCGGGAGGTTAGAGTCTGTTCTACGCGCCTGTCCATGCTGATGCCCCCTCTCCTGGCGACTTGCCAATCGTGCTTCTTGAGGTTCGACATCGTTAGCGTTTTGATGGCCTGGGCCTCCATCCTCCGTTTGCACTCCGGTCCTGAAGTTTCCAGCTCTCGCTTGGTTACGGTCTCTAGCTGTTTGAACATCAGCTTCTGCTCGCGCAGCTTCAGTCTTACGTCGTCTGGGCCTGGGAGGTTCATCAGAGGACGTTGAGCTGTCAGATGAAGAGTAAGGAGCGGGATTACCCCCAGCATTCTGTTGCTGCTGTTGAGTGAGTTGTGCCATCAGGTTGGCGTTAGCTTGCATCTGCTCTCCTAGTTGTCTCCTGCTTTCCCTAAGTTCTCTCATCAAGTCATTGAACTCTACTCTGGTGACAACTGGAGTCTGTTCTTGAGCGGCAATTCCTGCACTCGGAATCGCTGGTTGATTGCTAGGTCCTGCTTGTTGCACGCTAGCAGTCTCGTGGGCATCCGCATTATGAGAAGCTGACCTGGTACGTGGTCTTGCCATTGTAGAGTTATTGGTATGAACTCTGAGTAGAATCAACGGATGTCCTATCAGTGAGTCGGATCTTCTTTGGGGGATTTGTTCAATCCAGTAGCTTCAAAGCAGATCCTTGAGGTCTGAGAATTCGATTCTCAGTGAAAGCACCAAAGTGTTAGCACCAAAATTGGTCACTAACCTCGTAGAGAAAGATTATGTAGAGATATAAGTGATGAAGATAAATTAAACAGAGAAGACAATGCTAATTTAAATGCAGAAAGTAAGAACACCAAATTTATAGTGGTTCAACGTAATTGCCTACGTCCACTTTGAGATTAAACTTTATTGATCTTTCTTCTTGTTGATTACAAATACAATTCGTGAATCAAATGCTTGAATGAAGTTGTTAAGTAGAGAAGATGAGTCTCAAAAATGGCAGAGTCTCCCCGGTGTTCTCTCCCGAAAAAAGGATCCTCTTCACTGTGACCCTGCCCCTCTATTTATAGACAAATATGGGCTGGACTTCCCAAGTGGGCTTGGTGGCCGAACACTCTAGCCCGAGTACTGTGGTTGCTGCTTGCCGAACCGGGCATGCCGAACGCCTTAATGCCGAACGGTCCTTCCCATGCCGAACGGTACGTTTAACGTGTGGGAAGTGTTGGATGGTTGCAGTTGAAGCCGAACGTACCTCTGTCTGAGGCTTTTGACCGAACAATGCATGCAGGCCGAACGATGTTGTCACGTTGAGTAGCTATGTACAATGAAAGTCTCCTGGATGCCGAGCACTTCTGTCGCCGAGTCCTACTGGGCGCCAGACACTCTCTGATGCCGAGTGCTACCTGATGCCGAACACTTCGCCGATCACTCCTGGATGCCAAGTGCTTCGCCAAACACTCCTGGATGCCGGACACTCTCTGATGCCGAGTGCTACCTGATGCCGAGCACTTCGCCGAACACTCCTGGATGCCAAGTGCTTCGCCGATCACTCCTGGATGCCGGATACTCTCTGATGCCGAGTTCTACCTAATGCCGAGCGCTTCGCCGAACACTCCTGGATGCCAAGTGCTTCGCCGATCACTCATGGATGCCAAGTGCTTCGCCGATCACTCCTGGATGCCAAGTGCTTCGCCGATCACTCCTGGATGCCGGACACTCTCTGATGCCGAGTTCTACCTGATGCCGAGCACTAGTTGCCTGGTCAAATCTCCAGGAAACAGGAGGCAATCTGGAAGCTCGACTAAAGTAGGTGTGATTGACCGTCTACTCATCAATCACAACCCTCCATATGAGGACACGACTACAGCGTGAGGTGGATGTGACTTGACCGTCCACCCAACCACTTTTTCCCTTGACTTGCCGAGAGGAGTACGAAGCAAATTGGACGCGGTTTGACTGTCCATTGATCAACTCTGGTCCCTAGAGCACGGACTGGAGTATAAACATCAAAAGGGTGTGACTAACCACCCATCATAAAACTCTGGTCCTCGGAGCGTCGATTGGACTATAAACACAAAAAATGGACGCGATTCGACCGTCCATTGATCATCTCTGATCCCTTGGTGTGGTGTGGAGTATAAATACCATAAAAAGTGGACGCGGTTCAACCGTCCACTCCTCAACTCTTGCCCTTGACTTGGGGGAAAACACACGTCTCAAAATGGATGCGATCTAACCATCTGCTCCCTTGCTTAAGCTCGAAGTTCTCCAGAACACTCATCTTACTCCCAAGGCTCGACAAACATAGGATCTAAATGGATATGTAAGTAATACGATCGTTCACACATCGATTCCTGCCCTCGGTGCGGGGGCAGTTTGAGAGCCTTAGCCTAAATTAGACGTGGTTCGACCGTCCAATCCAAAGAGGATGTGATACGTCCATCCATGACCTTGCTTACGCTTGAGGTATGGTGAACTATCCAAGCTTTGCCCGAATATTGGCAAGCCCAAAATCGAAACCAAGACATGGACGCGGTTCGACCCTCCAGTAAATAACTCTGGTCCCCCAGTGCGGATTGGAGTATAAACACAAACTGGGTGCGGTACAACCACTCACCACAAACTCTTATCCCCATATAGCGGATATGAGTATAGAAAAATAGATGAGTGCGATTCAACCACTCAATATTCCATAAACTCTGACCTGAACTCAACAAGAGGAGTATAAACTCACTACGGATGGAATTCGACCATCCACTAACTAAATCTGCTAAACCAAGAATGGGAACGAGAGTATAAACTACTACAAGCTGAACATGACATCTCACTATAGCTCCAACTTGATGATCTTTACAACTTAAGGCAACGACGACAAAGAAGCCTCAATACAAAACCAATCGAAACGATGTCCGAAGTTACGGGCGACCGACTATATTGTACCACCCGGTTGACAGGCAATGTGATCCGAGCTTTCTATATCGTGTCGCTGTGTCGACAGTCAATATCGATCCACGCTAAACACAAACAGATGTGACTCGAACGTCCTTTGAATAAATCCGATCACCATAGCGTGGATTGGAGAATAAACCATGAATAAGTGTGACTTGACCATTCATTCTCCAACATCCTTTTTTGATCCATCAGGAAGAGTATGAAACTGGATGAGCATGACTCGACTACACCTAAGCCAACTCTATCCCTAGATCTAACGGGAGAATATAAATCAAAATGGATGTGACTGACCGTCTAGCTCCAAAGGAATATGATGCAACCGTTCATTTGCTGACTCTTACCATGATCCAACTAGAAGGGCAATGCGAAACGGACATGACTCGACTGTCCGCACACTGATCCTTGCCTTTGGTTCGACATAGGGAGTGTCAATCATAGATTGGATGTGACATAACCATCCATTCCTCGATCCTGCCCAGAGTATGGCAATATCCACAATAAGCGGACAAGATTGACCGTCCAGTATCCAGTTCACACCCGAAATCCGATGAAGCATCAAGGTATTCCCCTAGAAGGAAAAACCAGAATATAATTTAGGTTAGGCGAGACTCAGCCTTCCATCAATTAACGCGGTCCCACGATTCAACGGGAAAGAATATAAAACTAAAGCAGACATGACTTGTCTCCCCACTTATCGGCATATGCCCGAGACTTGAGGGAATGAGCAAGAAATAAGGTGATTGTGAACCGACCATTCATTGATCAACTCTAAGTCTTCGAAGCTTAGGCGGAAGTATAAACACAACTAGGACGAGTCTCGACTGTCCATGCAATACGTCTATCAACCAAAGACTAGAGGCAGAATTGTGATCATCCAATAGATGATTACAATAGCCCAATATTGTAACTTATGCTTAGTGTTTATAATGACTCAATGCAACAACCGAAAGAATGCCTAGAGATAGAATCATTGGATCTATGCCCAGACTCATGGGAGATTGACTATCATTCTAACTTGAATTATGAGCAACAGATCACGAGTAAATTTAATGGAAAGCGCGTTACACGAATACACAAGCAGATTCAAACTCAAAGCAAGAGCCAACTGTGCAGCTGCGTGTAACATGAGGCTGACCCATACTCGATGTTTGATTCAGCGTGCTTCTAAGCCTGATCTTCGGTCATTTGAAGATAATTGCTCAATGCATCTAGGGCCCTTCACTATCGGACTCATCAGCTCATGATGAGATCCGAAAGTTCGACCGGAGCGACCAGAGCGACCGTCATCACATGCCATCCTGACCGGCTTTCATGCCAATGACTATGCATTAGAGAAATGTTTGTATATGGGCATCGACATCCAATCCAAGACTGCACCCGCTGAGCTAACTATCGACATCGCGGTCAGTCACGACGACCCCTCATGGGTCCTAAAGATCGAATCACAGCTCAGCCCAATGGTGATGAAGGAGTTTGCTAGCTTTCTCCAAGCGAATCTTGATATGTTCTCTTGGACCCATTCGACATGTGTGGGACCTGGTCGACTATCATGAGCCATGTATTGAATATCGACGCAGGGGATGTTTAGGTGAAACAAAAGTGACACAACATATATCTAGAGAGATCCACTACACTTAAAAAGGAGGTAGATAAACTAAATGGCAATGGGCTTATCCACGATGCCCTCTACCTAAAGTGGGTACCCAATCCTATAATTATGAGAAAAGCAAATGGAAAGTAGCGGACATGGGTCGACTACTCAGACATGAACAAGGTGAACCCGAACGACAACTTTCCACTTCCAAAGATCGGCCAGCTGGTAGACTTAACCATTCAACATGAACTGCTTTGATTCATGGATGGGTACTCCGGATGCAAACAGATCCCAATGCACATCCTCGACCTGGAACACATTAACTTCATTACTGACCTGGGGCTATATTATTACGTTGTAATGCCATTCAGATTCGGATTGAAGGACGCAAGTGCTACTTACCCGAGGTTGGTTAATCGGATGTTCAAAGACTAGATCGGGTGATCAATGGAGGTATATGTGGATAATATGCTCGTGAAATCACGAAAATCAAACAACAACATCGATGACTTAGTGGAGATATTCAGTGAACTCTCTTCTTCGAACTAATTAGGAGATGGAAACAAGCCGTCGGATCATAATGATTTATACATTTATTTAGCCATATCGGTACACACCATAAGCATCGCAATGCTATGCGCAGAGAACCGGATCTAAAGATCGATATATTATGTAAGCAAGCGATTGACAAGCTCACCCCATTATCATCTATGATGACCAACCATTATGATAGGTCATACAACGACCTGAGACATCTGGGAGACTACTCAAGTGGAACATTAAATTAAGCTAATTTAACATCACTTATGTTCATCAGAGAGCTATCCAGGGATAGACATTGGTGGACTTCATACTTGAATTTACTGCACCAGACGACTCTCCGGAGAGTAGTGGAGAACCGACCAACCGATGGAAAATGTATACGGTTAGAGCATACAACGATAGGTGTTCTGGCGCCAGAGTTGTGTTAGTGACTCCTGAGGAACGATTGATCTGCTATGCCTTGAAACTCGACTTCCCTACAACAAATAAAGAAGCTGAGTATGAAGTCTTGATCATCAGGCTTAAACTTGCCAGAGAACTGGGAGTGAAAACATTACAAATCTTTTGTGATTCCCAGATAATAGTATGCCAAGTTAGGGGAGACAACTAGGCTAAAGGACAATGACTCGCTCTGTACCTTATCCGAGTCCAAGAGCTATTGGCTGACTTTGAGTATCTTGATATCATGCACATTCTCCGAGATCAAAACAAAGAGGTTGACTCATAGGAAAAGTATCCTAGCACCGGGGATACACAACAAATGGGCTTAGTTCAAGTCAAAGTACTAGATGCTCCGAGCATAAACCAGATGGAATCGACTGGGTACTAGAGGTGGATCCTGAGAAAGAGTCGTAGATGACTCCGATTAAAGGTTATGTGGAATGAGGGATACTTCTCAAACGGAGGACAAAGCTTTATGCTACATCATCCAAGATGGAGTCATGTATAGAAAGGGTTCCTCCATTCCCCTACTTCGGTGTATTTCCCATGATGAAGTCAAATGAGACTTGAGAGAAATCCATAAAGGAGAATGCAGCGATGGCAACGGGGGGCAAACACTGATAAAGAAAAATACTCCGCTACAGGTATTACTCAAATGCTAGATGTTTGCAATCGAGATGTAGCTGATCACGCTAGACAAGGCGACAAGTGCTAGATGTTTGCAAAAATCCCAAGAGCCCTACCTACGGAAATTACTCAAATGGTCAGTGCATAGCCGTTTGACACTTAAGATATTGACATCATCGGCTCCTTGCTGATTACTAAAGGAGGTGTGAAATATGCCATCGTAGCAGTGGTTTACTTCACCAATAGACTAAAGCTGAACCTTTAGCTTCGATCACAGCAAAAAAATGTTGAATTCAAAGATTTCTACCGTCGGCATCATATTGAGAAAAGATTCGCGGCAGTTGCTCACCCTCAAGCTAATGGACAAATCAAAGCTGTTAACAAAATCATAAAGTCTATTCCGAAAAAGCATTTGGAAAAGGCTAGAGGCATGTGGGTCGACGAACTCTCGTAAGCATTATGAGCATACAGAACCACCCATAAGTCCACGACTGGCCACACTCCATTTGCCTTTGTTTACAGCTCCGAGGCCGTCATCCCATTAGAACTTGGAGGCCCTTTCTCATCAAGTGAGTTATTGTGACCCCTATTTCATTATAATATATATATCAGGAATTACAATCCAATTGAAATTAAACCATAAGGAATTGGTAATGATCCATGAGCGTACTAATGCATCCAAGAGCCAATGACAAGAACATGTACCCGAACGTGCACGTGTATATACTAAAAAATCAAATTTTGAAATTGAAAGAAATTAAATTATCACATGAAGCTTTCAAAGATGAAACTGAATCAGATAGCCAAAGCTTATTAGCCCCATAGAACCGGACACAGATAGCAACCGATCGAATATAATCCTGAATTTATACTATTGAAAATCAACCAAGCGTCATGACGATCAAAGAGAGATACGACACTTTGGGAAAATAATTTAATGGAAGGATAGCGACTATTCAGAAAACTGAATAGATTTCTTTCCAGCGACTCCAACTTGCTTCGATTCAAAGCACGTCATGTTCGACAAAAGGCATATTTTGGGGAGTAAGTGTTATCCAGCATTTTGACCCGGCTATATCCGAACTGACTGGACAAGTTAGACTCGACTGTCATCAAGGCCAATAGCCCAGAGCGATGATTGCAAGGTCCAGAAATCAAGTGCAGGCATTGATGCAAAGCGACGATCAACCGATACCAAGAGATGGACTCTCTAGAATATTCTAAAAACGGATTAGTATCTCCCTCAGATAGGGGATCGTGCCTATCCTTTTCCCTAGGGGATTGGCACGTATCCATAATTTTTGTCCCAAACTGTGTGAGATCGATATGGAGTGACAAGGAAGGCCCCATGGGGCTACATTTCAAGTTTCAAGTCATTTGGAGTTTGTATGCTCAAGTTATAGGCAAGTTACTTCATATATAAAAGAAATCGCTAAAGCCCATTTATCTTGTTAATAAGCATGACCCTATTATATATTTTATTCAAATCTCAATCTCCTTATCATCATTATTCTATTTAATTTAAATAATAATTTTTTTGAATAATATCGTCAAAAATTAGGGATGTTACACCTATTTTGGTGTCCAAATGGGGTGCGATCTGTATGGTGGGTACCCTACAATGTTAGCTACTTGCCCTCCAAATTTCATGCAATTCCGACTTACTGTTTGTGAAATATCGCGTTTTCCGTGATTTGTGTTGCATGCATTCTAATTTCAGCCAATCCCTCTAGAGGGATAGAGACCGATCCCTCCAATCTCCTCTGATTGGGATGCGATCCCTAGGGTGTTCTCTATGTTGTAATGTGCTTATACTCCAAGTTTCATGTTGATAGCATTTGTAGATTTTGAGTTATTGACCGATCATTGTTGTAATATCTCGAGTTCCTTATCAAATCTAAGGTGAATAATAATTCTTACCGTCTCTTTTTGGTTATATAATTATGTGATTTCAGATTTGAATATTTATTTTGTTCCCATGATATATTGGATGATGATATGTAGAATTTATGGATTGTTTGATTTAAACCATTAAATTATATGAAATCCACACGGTTTTAGGAACAAAACCGTGATTTACTGATTTTAAAATGCCTTGGAAATTTTTTATGTTAAGTAAAACATAATTTTGGAGATGTATTTTGATTTTTGTAATTTTCCAAGTTATGGAAATTTTACTATGAATTTTTGATGGAACATATGACAAAATTGAGTTAAATATTTATTTTGTGAATTTCAGGAAGAAATTGGGTCTAAAATTTTAATATGTTTGATTACATGATTAATTCGAATTTCTATGATTTTTGGGGATTTTTCCCATTTCATTTATTTGGGGAAATAAATTATTTAAAGGAAGGGCTTTTCTACAAATGTCGGTTTTGTTATTTGGAAAGACTTTAACGTTAAAATCCTTTGGTTATATCTGAATAAATGCGACAGTTTTATTGGAAAAGTATTTGAAAAGTTTAGAGTAGCAAATGAAGGAGTTACATGTGGAAGTATTAGTTATGAAGTAATTACCATTTTTGGATATAAACCAACTTTTCAAAAAAAAAGAAGGTTCCGCCTATTTCAAGAGGAATACCTTTCGACTCCTTTACCTCCGCGATCCTAGTCGAAACCATCAGTATCGAAATCCATAAAGCCAGAACCAAGGCACATGGTATCAATGGAAATTGATACGAAGTGTGTTGGTAAGTAAGCGGAAGGTAGGGTGTCGAAAGCTATGCTTTCATCATAGTCGAAACCAAGGATTCAACTTTAAAAAGATCAATGCCTGCCTAGTTTTTGAAGGGCCTTCAACCAAGTCGATACCCTATAGAGTCGAAACCTTAGCTTGTTTTCTAAAGCTAATTTACTGCTTTGATTTACTTAAAGTTTTCAACATAGTCGAAAGCTAGGCTTTCGAAAGGAATTTTACAAACAGCTTTCGAAGGGGTTTCTTTTTCTTTAAGTAAAAGCTTTCGAAAGGGATTGGGGTTTCGAAGGAGATAGAGTCGAAATGGGGTTTTGACTCAGACCTTCGAAGTTTTAATGTTAAAGTCTTTTGCTTTCGAACTAGATGACTCCGACACCATCAATTTTTCCCAATTCTAGTTTTTGTTGGTTTCGAAAGAGATACTTTCGTATATAACCAATTTGGCCCAAAGGTTGATTTTAAAGAAGTAAACCCAATGCTTTCGAAAGGGGTACTTTTATATGTTTTGAAGCTTTATGTTTTAAAAGGTGACTTGGTACTTTCGAAAGGTACCGATGGTTTCGAAAGAGGATATTTTCCAAGTGTTTCGAAAGGTATGTATACTATGTTTTGAAAAGAAGTATTTGCTTTCGAAGGAGGCTATCTAGGGTTTCGAAAGAGATGTTTTTATGATTCCAAACACAACCCAATCTCAATTTTAAAAGTAATAACCATGGCATAAATAAAGATTTTGGAAATACTATTCACATTGTTAGTATCCCACAACAGTACTTTGGGGAAAGGGCAGAATAACCAGTTAGGTTGACCCAGTAGTGAATATAACTTAACAGATATTAAATCCTTAATCTAATGATATTGGCAGGGGCCAATAGGTTTACAGTAAGCCCATGAAAACTGTATGATATTGGCTGGGGTCAATAGGTTCATAGTCAGCCCATGAAAACTATGATTTGATATTGGCAGGGGCCAGTAGGTTTGTAGTTAGCCCATGAAAACTATATTCGGATTAATATATTGGCAGTCAGCCAATAGTTCCTAGTTAGGCCATGAAAACTAGGATAAGAAATATGATATTGGAGATGCCAATAGGTTCTTAGTAATCCCATGAAAACTATGTAATTGGACAAATAGTCCATAAATATTTAACAGGTTAATAGTAACCCTAGAAACTATAATTGAGACAAATAGTCAGAATGAATGGGTGATGGGTAATCCAGAATTGATTTACTTGTTTTGCATACCATCATTATAATTTGAAATACCATGTTTTACCCATTGTGGATGCAAGAAGCATAGTATATGGTTTTGTAAATGTTTAGGGATACTAGTGAGGGGGAAACCCGTGCCGCTAAGCGGCGTGGTCTCACTAGATATCTAAATGGTTAGGGATGGTAGATTATTATTCATACCGGGCATTTTGTCTGACTCGAAGTTTTTGTTTTTCCCTTAAACTCTCGGGTACTCAATTGATTTTTGAGTAGGTTGAGAGTTAAAAGGTTTTTAGGTTTTCTCTTTAGACGAATAAAGCTTTCGGAGGCGTGTAGGAGGCATATAGTATCTTAAGTTATTTTATTTCTACTGTGTGTTTGGTTGTAAAGGCAATCTATTTTTATGTATTAGTATGTACTCGGATCAACCAAGGGGGCATCCTCACATGTCGCTCATGGCGTATCTTGTTATTATATGTTATTTAAACGTGGTCTACGAATGAGATTATGTAATCAAATTGAAATGTTTTGACATGGAATGTGGATTTTATTTGTTGTTTAAATATCTTCCATATTCTTGTGTTTCTGTGTATCAAAGTATCTAATATCACCGTATTTGTTTGCCAAGAATTAATAACTATGGATGACTGCAACATCCGTAGCTGTTAGTTTTGGGCCTCCAAGTAGGGGGGTGTTACAAGTTGGTACCAGAGCATGGTTTTCGAAACTTTAAAAGAAACTTAAAAGATTTTCCAAACATAATCCAATGAATCAAATAATATGATTGGGGTTTGGGTTAACGCTATAATAACGTACTTGTATTTGATATATAGTTATATATATAAGTATGTATACCCCATTCTCTTAGACCATTCTTCTGTATCTTACTAAGGCTCATATGCAGAGTTACGAGAAAGGAGATATGGAAGTAGGAAATGGAAGAGGAAATCTTGGTGGAGGAAGCACCATAACTAATGGAAATGCTAGACCCATTACCAGGAGAAACCCAGGTCGACCGGCTAATGCTAGTAACCAATATGCTGAAGCCAATGTGAGTGCTGGAAATCCACCAGTAGATACGAGGGCAATGTATCAGTTCTTTGCAGGTTTGATGCAAGCCGGAGCTGCTGCTGAAGTTGCTGGAAATATAGGAGGAGCGAATCCTGTGGCTCTAATTGGGAATATTGCTTTGCTGAGTAGAGATTACACCAGTTTGGGTGGAAAGCCATTCTTGGGAACGGAGAGTGCAGTAGAGGTTCAGAATTGGTTGTTGCATTATGAGCGTATATTTGCTGATATGGGTCTGAATGATGGACAAAAGAGAAGGTTGGTCTCTAGGTAGTTACATGGGTCAGCACTGCACTGGTGGAATAGTGTTACTGCCGGGGTGACAGAAGAGAATTTAACTTGGGCTGATTTTAAGACAAGATTTGAGCAGAAGTTTGTATCTGAGTTTGCCAAGTCCGAGCCGATGAGGAAATTTATGGATTTAGTGCAAGGAGAGATGTCAGCAGTTGAGTATGTTACTAAGTTTGAAGAGTTGTATAGATATGGGTATGCTCTTATAGATACTGACATAAAAAAGAATGAGAAGTTCATTCAGGGACTGAGGCCCAAGCTTGCTAGAATGACTATGACACATGTCCGAGATCCTTGCAATATAGTGGTGGAGATGGCTATTCACCATGAGGAGTTGTTTGCTGATCTAGCTAAAGAAAAACCAGCAGAACCCAGGGTTCCCAACGGAAGAAGAGGAAGTTCTTTAAAAAGAAGGGAGCCCAGAAGGGAGACACAGCTAAGAGGTCAAAGGCTGAAGTCGTTTGTTATAAGTGTGATAAGAAGGGTCACTTTGCTAACTAATGCCAGTCAGGAAATGGGAAGAAGGCCGCAGTTGAGAAGAATGTGAAATGCTTCAACTGTGATCAAGTTGGGCATTAGAAGAATCAGTGTCCAGAGCCAGTTAGGGAGGACAAAGAAAGGGTATTAGCTATTGGATCAGCTAGGCCTACTGTAGTAGATAAGGGAAAGATTGCAATGGAAGGTACGCTTTTTATTCAGAGTATTCCAGTTAGAGTACTTTTTGATACTGGTGCATCACATTCATTTATATCTCAGTGTTTGATTAATAAATTATGTCTAGAACCCACCCACCTTGTTACTTCCTTAAGGGCTGCGAATCCTATAGAAGGGTATGCAACTCTAGGGTTGAGATGTGACCAATTAGAACTTGATTTTTTAGTTCATAAGTTTGCATGCAGTTTGTATGTTATTGATTTCGTAGATTTCAGGATCATTTTGGGAATGGATTGGTTGAGTAGGTATAATGCTAGAATATTTTGTCATGATAGAGAGATATCAGTAGGACACCCTGATAGTCATAACCGAGTGATATTCTCAGTAGAGAATACAGACCGGAGTGTTAGTGCTTTACTTGGTGCTATGGAGAAAGGTGAGGAGTTAAGTCGGGTTCGGGTAGCAAGAGAGTTTCCAAATGTCTTTGAGCTAGTCACTGGATTACCCCCTAAAAGAACTGTTGAGTTTAGAATAGATCTTGTGCCTAGAGCTGAACTTGTGAGTAGACCACGTAGCAGAATGACACCAACTGAGACGAAGGAATTGAAAGTGCATATAGTGGATCTAGAAGGAAATAATTTTATCAGTCCAAGCAGTTCGCCTTGGAGAGCAGCCGCGATGTTTGTGAATAAACTGGATGGGTCGTTAAGGATATGTATTGACTACCATAAGCTAAATGAAAGGACCATTAAGAATAAGTATCTTTTGCCCAGAATAGATGATCTGTTCGAACAGTTGAATGGAGCCAGAGTATTCTCCCAGTTGGACTTAGTGATAGGTTTCCATCAGTTAAGAGTGGCGGTGGATAGTATTCCTTTGACAGCATTTCGAACTAGATATGGTTTATATGAGTGGTTGGTAATGCCATTTAGATTGATGAATGCACCTGCTTTCTTCGTAGATTCGATGAACCGAGTTTTCAGAGAGTACTTGGATAGGTTTGTTCTGGTGCTCATAGATGACATTATAGTATACTCTAAGGATGAGAGGGAGCATGAAGTTCATCTTAGAGTGGTACTTGAGACGCTCAGGCAGAATTAGCTAAAGGCGTAGTTTACTAAGTGTCATTCTTGGAAGAAAGAGGTTAAGTTTCTTGGTCACGTGGTTTCCGAGAAAAGATTGTTAGTCGATCTAGAAAAGATCTAAGCTGTTAATAATTAGAGGAGACTAGAGACAGTGACTGAAATCCGAAGTTTTCTTGGACTTTTGGGCTACTACCGAAGATTCATTAAGGATTTCTCGTGGATAGTAGCTAAGCTAACCAGAAAGGTGGTAAAGTTTGTATGGTCCGACAAATGTGAGGAAGCATTCCTTAAGTTAAAGCATTTGTTGACCAATGCCCCTGTGTTAGTAGTTCCAGATGGAAACCAAGGGTTGGTGGTCTATACCGATGCATATGGAACTGGTTTAGGAGCAGTGTTGTTGCAGAATGGTAAGGTCATTACCTACGCATCCAGGCAGCTTAGACCGCATGAAGTAAGATATCCTACTCATGATTTGGAGTTGGCAACGGTGATTTTCGCATTGAAAATTTAGAGAATCTCTTAAGGGAGAGGTTTGAGCTTTATAGCGATCAAAAGTCTTTATGGTACTTATTCTCTTAGAAGGAGTTGAATATGAGACAACGGAGGTGGTTGGAGTTTTTGGCAGCTTATGATTTTGGTATAGAGTATACACCAGGAAAAGGTAATAAGGTAGAAGATGCTCTTAGTAGAAAATATCAGAGTGTGGTATTAGCTACGTTGGCGGAGTGGAAAGATTTGGAAGCTTTGGCCAGTTGTGGAGTGCAGTTAAGATCAACTGCTGGTTTTAGCCAGTGTACCGCTAGATTGTTTTGTTTAGAAGTCCAACCAGTATTGATTGAGGAAATCGCTTCTAAGCAGAAGGAAGATCTAGTACTTGCTGAGAGGATCAGAAGACTTGGGGTTGGAATAGATATCGATGATTTAAAGGATTTTAGCTTGGGACGATTATGTGTTCCGAATGTAGATTTGAGGAAGGAAGTTCTTGGAGAATGTCATCGATCCAAGTTTACAATTCATCCTGGAGGAACTAAGATGTATCAGGATATGAAGAGGAGCTTCTATTGGAAAGGCATGAAGAGGGATGTTGGCCTGTGGGTTAGATAGTTGTTAACAAGATTTCTTGTCAACATCCCAAAAGGTTCATGTAGATGAAGTTATCGAAAAACGATGGGAAGTGGAATCTCCCAAAAAGACTTTTAAATGTCTGGTTGGTAATTATGAGTTGACTCAAGTAATGAGATTAAGCCAAACTATTCCGAGAGGTTGATATCCAGCAAAATCGCTAATGAATCCTCGCTCAGGACCAGACTTTGAATTCAACTTCTCAAGGACATCAAGAGGATCTAGGTTCTAGTTTCGAAAAGATCTTCCGGCTTTACTGAATTTATGAAGATTGACTCTTGATTTAGTATAAACTTTATAAAATCTATTCTAAAAGCTATTTTCTAGGCTAAGGTGGAATTTCCTTATTTAATCTTCTATAGACAATTGAACTGGGCTTTCGCTGGAAGGTTTGGCAGATAGTTGTATTGGGTCTGAAAGGTTGTTAAGGTTATCAGATGTGATGGATTATGGCTCTTGTCGAAAGGTTCAGCCTATAAATTTTATAGTTCCAAAAAGTTTTATAGAGTATGATTCAAGCAAATTTCCCTTGTGACCGAAGGGTTTGAGAAACTGAGTTGAGGTCTCCCAAGGGTTACAAAGATTATTCAAGAAGTAAAATCATTATCTTTGTTGACATAGATCTTTCGGAGAGGCCATTCTATGGATCCACGAACAAACTTTCATTCCTATTAAATTCCCAAATCGATACTCAATTAGGGTTACAAAGCTTTCGAAGGAACTGCACCTGGAAGCAGTGATTAAACCAGCAAAGATTAATGTAAACTGTAAAGAGAATGTACAAAATTTAAGACTTCTCTCTTATCCTTGAATGGACTTCTCTTTTTAATAAAATTTCCCAAATCACTACCCAATTAGGTTTACAGAACTATGATTTTAGAAATACAAGAATGGAAATGAGGAAAAATCCGCCCCCGAAACAAGACCCCTTGGTTCTTATTTATAGATGCCGGCGACCATGCTTCAGTCCCTGTGCTTTCGACTGGATTAAAGGGTTCCCTTCTTATATACAATTGCTAACCTTTCGGTTTCAACGAAAGGTTTTCCTTTCACATGTCATCGTGGATCCTCGAACACTACCAAAGGGTCTTTTCTTTCATTTGTTTTAGGAACCTTTTGCCCTTGTCGGAAGGTTTGTCATCTATACAGTATGTGAACCCTTTGGAGTTGCCGGAAGGTTCCTGGCTATTGTGAACCCTCCGACTTGGTCAGAAGGTCGCTTTTTGCTTGGATGTTACCGAGAGCCGAGCTTTCCTTAAATGTTGTCGGAAGGTTTCTTTACGTTCTTTGCTGACTTATGAATGTTGCTTTCATCATAGACCCTTCAACACCGTCGAAAGGTATTCAATAGGCGTTCCAACCGGCCCGAAAGGCTTATTATGCTTTCAGAAAGGTTACTATAGGGTTGCATGCCCTTGTCTTGACTTCTTTGCCTTCTTCGGAGGGTAAGAGCTTCCTGGATATTGTGGAACAATACCCTCCATCTTCTCTGAAAGGTCTTGAGTCGCTTCATATTGTTGACTGCATCCCTTTGACCTCTTCAGAAGGGGTGTGATCTGGATTCCTTTTCTTCTGTCCTTTGTTTGAGATCTTCTGACTTAAGCAGAAGGTGAATTTTTCGAGTAACAGTTATCTATCATTCTTTGATGACTTTTGAGCATTGCTTTCTTCATAAAAACAAAGGTATTCTGGATGTGCTCCAACCGATTCGATAGGCTTGCTATGGTTTCGGAAAGGTCGTCATGGAGTTGCACCTGCTTACTTTGATTTCTTCATCTTCTTCGAAAGGTAAAAACTCCCTGAACGGAATCTTTCGACTACTTCGGAAGGTTTGAAGCTATTAAATCTTGGTGGCTGCATCCTCTCGACTCCTTCGAAAGGTTTGGTTTGAGCTCCTTCTCTATTGTCTTTGTTGAAAGACCTCTTGTTCTAGTCGAAAGGTGGATTCTTGGAGCATCATCCTGCCTATGGACTTTGAAAGATAGCCTTGGACTTCGCCGGAAGCTCCTTGTCGGAAGGTATGATTATCCAGAACATCTCGGTGCTTTCTGATCTTTCATCATGCTCTCGTGACCCTTCTTTCATACCTTTGTTATTTTAAATATTTTATGGTTAACAACAATGTGCAAACTGTTAGCAGGTGAAAGCTGAACATCAGAAGCCCAGTGGATTGCTTCAACCTTTATAGATTCCAGTTTGAAAATGGGATACGATATCCATGGATTTTATAGACGGGTTGCCAAGGTCAAATAGAGGTAATGAAAGTATATGGGTTATAGTGGACAGATTGACCAAGTGTTCCCATTTCATTCCAGTTAAGTTTACCAGGACGACACCTGTTTTAGCCAAGTTGTTCCTGAAGAACATAGTTAGACTGCATGAAGTTCCTAGTAACATAGTCAGTGACATAGATGCTATGTTTACTAGTGAATTCTGGAAGAGTCTACAGGAAGTGATGGGTACCAAGCTTAATATGAGTACTGCATATCACCCTTAGACAGATGGGCAAACAAAGAGAGTCAATAAAGTACTCGAGGATTTACTGAGAGCTTGTGTATTGGACTTTGGTGGATCTTGGGAGGATCACCTACATTTGGTTGAGTTTTCCTATAATAATAGTTATCAGACTAGTATAGGAATGGTGTCGTTTGAAGCTTTATATGGAAGACCATGTAAATCACCAGCATGTTGGTTAGAGACTGGAGACAGATTGGTCCTAGGTCCAGATTTGGTCAGAGAGGCATCAGAGAAGCTTAAGGTAATCCGAGAAAGGATGAAGGAAGCTTAGTCTAAACATAAGAGTTATGCAGATAAGAGGCGTAAAGACCTAGAATTCTCAGTTGGGGATAAGGTTTTTATTAAAGTATCACCTATGAAGGGTGAGGTACGATTTTGAAAGTCAAGGAAGTTAGTCTCGAGAAATGTTGGTCCATTCCAGATTATAGAAAGGATTGGAAAGCTCACATATAGAATAGAGTTGCCGAGCAGTTTGGCAGGTGTCCATAATGTATTTCATGTGTCTCTTCTCCGCAAGTATGCGCATGATCCAGAGATTGCTATTCCTCTGACAGGGTTGGATGATTTAGTGGTAGATCCTAATATAACTTTTGTTAGACAACTAGTTCGGATTGTAGCTAGAGATGAGAAAAGATTAAGAAACAAGACAGTCAAGTTGGTGAAAGTTCAATAGAGCTACAACGAGAAAGACTATACTTGGGAGACAAAGGACAGGATTAGAGATACTTATTCTGATTTGCTTTGAGGGTATGTCTATATTAGATTTATATAGATTGTTGCTAGTCAGTTAGACTAGTATGATTGTTAAGAGTTGTTACAGATGATTGCTCTGTTTAGTATTTAGTCCTTACTGAATTTCGACGACGAAATTCTTTAAGGGGGAGCCTATAACATCCCTAATTTTGATAGCATTATTCAAAAATTTAATTAGATAAATTAAATAGAATAATGATGATAAGGAGATTGAGATTTGAATAAAATATATAATAGGGCCGTGGTTATTAACAAGATAAATGGGCTTTAATTGGGTTTAAGGGCTAATTTAGTTACACATGGGCATATTAGTAAAATATCCTCCTTATTATTTTACACTGCTATTACTTCTCATATTTTCCATTCACGTTTCATTTTCCTCACGATAAAAAACGCAAATAACCCTAAGATAGCCGACCATTATCAAGGAGGAAAGAGGAATTTTAATCTAAAGTTAAGAATCAAACTAGGAAGGATTAATCAACACCAAATCTCAAGTTTCTTATCAAATCTAAGGTGAATAATAATTCTTACCATCTCTTTTTGGTTTTATAATCATGTGATTTCAGATTTGAATATTTATTTTGTTCCCATGATATATTGGATGATGATATGCTCGAATTTATGGCTTGTTTGATTTAAACCACTAAATTATATGAAATCCGTACGATTTTAGGATCAAAAACGTGATTTACTTATTTTAAAATGCCATGGAAAAAATTTATGTGAAGTAAAACATGATTTTGGAGATGGGTTTTGATTTTCAGAATTTTCGAAGTTATGGAAATTTTACTATGAATTTTTGATGGAAAATATGACAAAATTGAGTTAAAAATTTATTTTGTGAATTTCAGGAAGAAATTGGGTCTAAAATTTTAATATGTTTGATTACATGATTAATTCAAATTTCTATGATTTTTGGGGATTTTTCCCACTTTATTTATTTGGGGAAATAAATTATTTTAAAGGAAGGGCATTTCTGCAAATGTCGGTTTTGTTATTTGGAAAGACTTTAACATTAAAATCCTTTGGTTATATCTGAATAAATATGGTAGTTTTATTGGAAAAGTATTTGAAAAGTTTAGAGTAGCCAATGAAGGAGTTACATGTGGCAGGATTAGTTATAAAGTAATTACCATTTTTGGATATAAAACAACTTTTCAGGAAAAAAAAAGAGGTTCCGCCTATTTCGAGAGGAATACCTTTCGACTCCTTTACCTCCGCCATCTTAGTCGAAACTATCAGTGTCGAAACCCATAAAGCCAGAACCAAGGCACATGGTATCAATGGAAATTGATACGAAGTGTGTTGGTAAGTAAGCGGAAGGTAGGATGTCGAAAGCTATGCTTTCATCATAGTTGAAACCAAGGATTCAACTTTAAAAAGATCAATACTTGCCTAGTTTTTGAAGGGTCTTCAACCAAGTGGATACCCTATAGAGTCGAAACCTTAGCTTGTTTTCTAAAGCTAATTTCCTGCTTTGATTTACTAAAAGTTTTCAACATAGTCGAAAGCTAGGCTTTCAAAAGGAATTTTACAAACAACTTTTGAAGGGGTTTCTTTTTCTTTAAGTAAAAGCTTTCGAAAGGGATTGGGGTTTCGAAGGAGATAGATTCGAAAGGAGGTTTTGACTCAAACCTTCGAAGTTTTAATTTTAAAGTCTTTTGCTTTCGAACTAGATGGCTCTGACACCATCAATTTTTCCCAATTCTAGTTTTTGTTGGTTTCGAAAGAGATACTTTCGTATATATCCAATTTGGCCCAAATGTTGATTTTAAAGAAGTAAACCCAATGCTTTCGAAAGGGGTACTTTCGTATGTTTTGAAGCTTTAAGTTTTAAAAGATGACTTGGTACTTTCGAAAGGTACCAATGGTTTCGAAAGAGGATATTTTCCAAGTGTTTCGAAAGGTATGTATACTATGTTTTGAAAAGAAGTCTTTGCTTTTGAAGGAGGCTATCTAGGGTTTTGAAAGAGATGTTTTTATGATTTCAATACACAACCCAATCTCAATTTTAGAAGTAATAACCATGGCATAAATAAAAATTTTGGAAATACTATTCACATTGTTAGTATCCCATAACGGTATCTCGGGGAAAGGGCAGAATAACCAGTTAGGTTGACCCAGTAGTGAATATAACTTAACAGATGTTAACTTCTTAATCTACTGATATTGGCAGGGGCCAATAGGTTTACAGTAAGCCTATGATAATTGTATGATATTGGCAGGGGCCAATAGGTTCATTGTCAGCCCATGAAAACTATGATTTGATACTGGCAGGGGCCAGTAGGTTTGTAGTTAGCCCATGAAAACTATATCCGGATTAAGATATTGGCAGTTAGCTAATAGGTTCCTAGTTAGCCCATGAAAACTAGGATAAGAAATATGATATTGGAGATACCAATAGGTTCTTACTAAACCCATGTAAACTAAGTAATTGGACAGATAGTCCATAAATATTCAATAGGTTAATAGTAAACCTAGAAACTATAATTGAGACAAATAGCCAGAATGAATGGGGGATGGGTAATCCAGAATTAATTTACTTGTTTTGCATATCATCATTATATTTTGAAATACTATGTTTTATCCATTGTGGATGCAGGAAGCACGGTATATGGTTTTGTAAATGTTTTGGGATACTAGTGAGAGGGAAACCCGTGCCGCTAAGCAGCGTGGTCTCACTAGATATCTAAATGGTTTGGGATGGTAGATTATTATTCATACCATGCTTTTTGTCCGACTCGAAGTTTTTTTTTTCCCTTAAACTCTCGGGCACTCAATTGATTTTTGAGTAGGTTGAGAGTTAAAGGTTTTCAGGTTTTCTCTTTAGACGAATAAAGCTTCCGGAGACGTGTAGGAGGCAGATAGTATCTAAAGTTTTTTTATTCCGTTGTGTGTTAGGTTGTAAAGGCAAACCATTTTTATGCCTTAGTATATACTTTGATCAACCAAGGGGGCATCCTCACATATCGCTCTTAGCGTATCTTGTTATTATATGTTATCTAAACGTGGTATGCGAATGGGATTATGTAATCAAATTGAAATGTTTTGAAATGGAATGTGGATTTTATTTGCTGTTTAAAGTTCTTCCATATTCTTGTGTTTCTGCATATCAATGTTTCTAATATTACCGTATTTGGTCGCCAAGAATTAATAACTATGGATGACTACAACATCCGTAGCCGTTAGGTTTAGGCCTCCAAGTAGGGGGATGTTACAAGTTGGTGTCATAGCATGGTTTGTGAAACTTTAAAAGAAACTTAAAAGATTTTCCAAACATAATCCAATGAATTAGATAATATGATTGGGGTTTGGGTTAACGCTATAATAACGTATTTGTATTTGATATATATAGTTATATATATAAGTAGGTATACCCCGTTCTCTTAGACCGTTCATCAGTATCTTACTAAGGCTCGTATGTAGATTTACGAGAAAAGAGATATGGAAGCAGGAAACGGAAGAGGAAATCTCGGTGGAGGAAGCACCACAACTAATGGAAATGCTAGACCCACTACCATATTATGGAAAGTATGGAAAGTATGAGGAAGCTAGCTTTCCAATGACAAGTAATTGTGCTCGGTACTACCGTATTATGGTCGGTACCTATATGATTTTATGCACAAATTTCACTCATTCTTCCTTCCTACTTGCATGGATTTCAGTTCTTATCTATTTTCCATGATCTAGCAACTATGGTGGACAGTTTTGGCTATAAATAAGAGTGATACTACAACGAGAAAAGTACTTCTTTTTTGTCTAATTAATCACTCTCTTCTCCATATTTCAACCTTTATCATGAATTGCAACCCAAAACTGCATTATTTTATAGATCTGTAAGACTGAAATTTGTTTATATTTATGTCAAATCTTAAGCAATAAAATTAAAGTGGGCCTATGCAATGACTTGAGGCCAAACCACTTGTGTGTTCTTGCTATTCTATTTCATTTTTGATATAATTTCTCTCGTTTGAGATCGATTTGGGGTGTAATATCACTTTTTGACCCAACATTTTTGGTGCTTTCAGTGAGTGACTTGATTCTTTGGCAAGATCTAGCTTAGAACTTTGGATTTCAAGCACCAAAAGTTAGATATAGAAGTTTGTTGCTATAGATATGAAGTTAATTATATTTATAGAAGAATCTAGGTCAGATCTGAAAGATATGGCCCTTAGGAAGACTTCTACCAGATCAGGAGTTATTGTTGCAGAATATAAAGCTTCTCGGCATAATAAAGATACTACTCAATCAATCCATGCTTTGCTAGGGCCTTCTTTCCTGCAGGATATGGTGACTAAAGCTAAAGTAGACAGGATGATAGTTGAGATAGACAAGAGGATATTGGATAGTGAGAATGCCATCTTTGAAAGAATGGAGAAAAGCATTGCTTTTCTATTCCAGCAACCATAAAGGCATAAGAAGGGCCGAAGAGATTTGTCTTCTTCAAAATCTAAGGAGGAAAGTTCATCCGTATCAGATTAGAACATAAGACAAGGCATGTAAAAGATGAAGAGAAAGGCTATTGAAACATCAAAGAAGCGGAGAGGAGGAGACAGAGTTGTTTAGGTTATGGCAGACATGGTTAGTACCGACCATAATAAACTCAATACCAACCATAATGGGGGTACAAGAAGTGGACAACCACTTGATCTTGTGAACTTGCCTGATATGAAGGACATTTGTAGGATGCTGGCACTGACAATATAAAAGATACTAGCACGCAGATTGATGGTGTCCAAGCTAATGCCACACCACCGGTAAGGCATCATAGAGGGTCTGGACGAATGCTCCCCTAGAGATAGTGAAGCCCAGATATCATCCAACTAACCGAGAGCATTTGTATAGTCAAATACTCGAAGTTGTTCTTGATGATCGTCACCCAGCTGCCCAAACCAATGAAGAGTTTATCGTGGATATGGTAAAGAGACTACAAATGAAAATCAACAATGGAGAAACGATGAGTTGTGTTTATCACCCAGCCGGGCCCTATTCACTCATAACATTCCAAAGAAGAATTATCCTAGAAAGTTTTTGGAGCAAACAGTGCTATCTTATGATGGAACAACTGATCCAAGACGACATCTATTGAAGTGTGGATGGCATATGGATAGTTCCCGTGATACTAAAGCGATGAGGTGCAGGTGCTTTCCCATATTCTTATATAGGATTTCCATGATATGGTTCACTCGGCTCGCGCCAAAGTCCATATCAAACCGGTAAGCGAAGAAGTTTATGGAGCAATTCAGACTCTGTTTTTGTAGACCAAAGGATGTGATGTCCTTTTCGAATGTCTATCAGAGTTCCAGAGAGAGTCTATGAAAGATTTCTTGAAACAATCCGACATTGCAGTGATTGAAGTTAGTAAACTAAAGGAAGATATTGTTTTGATGGCGTTAATCAAGGGGTTCGCCCCGATATGGACTTTGGTAGATGGCTTAGAAGAAAGCGGCCACTTACTATGGAAGAATTTTACCAAAAGACATCTAGTTTTTGCATTAGAAAGAGGCAAATCTAGCCGCAGGTCCAATTGGTTGTAGGCTATCGAGTAAGGTAGTACAGAGTAGTTGCTATTAAGAAAACTAGTAAGAGCACTATAAACATTGCTGTAAAGTTGGAAACAATAATCCAAAGAAGAAAAACCAAGGTGATGATGGGAATAAGTAGGACACCAAGAAGCGCATGAGGTATATGAGGTCGGAAGATTACACTCCCTTGAATGATTCGGTCGAAAACATCTACCTTGCCATGCAAGATACAGATAATTATATGAAGCCACCTTAGGGGGATATAACTGAAGCAGAACAATGCTCGGGGAAGTATCGTCCCTTCCATGAGACTTATGGGCACAATACTAATGAGTGTCATCATTAAAGGGATGTCATCGAAGATTTGATTTGAAAGAAGAATTTGCAACATTATGTGAGGAATCCACAGACTAGCGGAAAAGTGAATGATGGAAACCAAGGGCAGAATGCCCAAAGGGATGAGCCTGGTTGCAGTGGAGAAGGATCAAGATAGCTTGAGAGAAGGATTGTTATAATACCATATTTGGAGGACTCCATCTGGCAGAGAAAAGCTAGAATGAGATGTAGAGGTATGGTAATTCGTTGAAGCATGTGAATCATGAGACTTTTTTCACCATCGAAGATGGAGCTTCAACAAAACATCAAAGAACGATGAATGATTAATCATCTTTTGTAATAGAGATTCTGAACGGATCGAAGCACTGACGCTTGATGCTGTGGTGATCACAGCCATTTTGGACTGGTGATAGTGCATCGAGTCTTGATTGGCTATGGAATCTTAGTTAATATTTTATTCAAGAAGACCTTTGATTAGATAAAGATCATCCTAAAGGATCTAAAGCAAAGTAAATCTCACATCTAGGGGTTTACCAGAGAGGTTAAAAAGCCTATTGGATGTATTGACTTATCCCTGGAATTGGGCGAGGTAAACGACAAGATAGTGCATGTTCAGACTTTTGTAGAGGTCAATGAATTTTCGGCCTATAATGCTTTTCTAGGCCGACCGACCTTTGCTAGTTTTAGAATATCACTTGTTCTGTGGTTTTTGACGATGAGGTTCCCCACCAAGCATGGAATCGGAGCTATCCAAGGTGACCAAAGTACCAGTCGATAATATTTTATCACGGAGTTCAAAGAGGAGCAACGACGCAATAAAAGAAAGGATGCAAAAAAGATTCTCTGCATCAAGACTATTGATGCATAGAAAATACCGCCTAAGTCCTGGCTAAAGTTCCATTGTAATCTCTACAAACTTATGGACCCCTAAAAAAAGCTAGAGGATGCGAGGACGACACTGGTAAAGCCGACGATTAACATCTCGACTGATGATGATCCCACTCGGGTTCTCGAGATAGGATATTAGCTTGGCATAAAGTTGAAAAAAGAGTTGGTAGGTTTTCTCTAGGAAAACTCGGATGTGTTTGCCTGAATGCATTCTGAAATGTGTCGAAACTCGCCAAAGATAGCGTGCCATGCATTGAAATTTACCCAAGATGCCCACCTATGAAGCAGAAAAGGCGTAGTCTAAATATAGAGCAATCCACTACACTGAAAGAAGAGGTGGATAAGGTAAAGGCTAATGACTTCATTCACGATGCACTATACTCCGAATGGGTATCAAATCCTATATTGTTCTAGAAGCTGAATGGGAAGTGGCAAACATGCATCGATTATTTAGACTTGAATAAAGTGCACCCAAAAGAGAATTTCCCATCATCGAAATTTGACCAACTAGTGGATTTAATGGCTGAACATAAACTACTATCCTTCATGGCTGCATACTTTAGCTTCAACCAAATAAAAATGCACATTCCAGATCAGGAGCATACGGTTTTAATCACTGATTTGGAGATGTACTATTATCGAGTGATGCCATTCGGTTTGAAGAACGTAGGAGCTATTTACTAGCGATTGGTAAATAAGATGTTCAAAGATCAGATCAAAGGGACTATGGAGGTCTATGTGGACAATATACTAGAGAAGTCACAATGATTGATGAAACACATGGACGACCTCTTAGAGATGTACAACGTGCTTTAGAAGTATGGAATGAAGCTTAATCTGTTGAAATGTTCTTTTGGAATCGCATTGGGCAAGCTTTTGGATTTTGTGGCATTAAAGCTAACCCAAAGTAGTCCAAAGAATTAAAAGAGGTCACTGCCTCAAAGACAAAGAGGGAAATGCAAAGCTTAAATAAGAAGGTCGCAGTACTAAGTCGATTTATTTCGATGGCGATAGACAAATGTATATCGTTCTTTGATGCCCTCAAGAAAGAAAAAGTAAAGTTTTTCTGGATGAAAGAATGTTAGAAAGCTTTCCAGAATCTACTAAAGCATATGGAAAGACCACCAATTTTGTCTAAGCCTTTAGAAGGAGGAGACTATTTAGCAGTATTTGCTCACACACTAAGTATAGCCTTAGTACATGAGGAGTCTAAAGACCGATATATTACAAAGTAAGAGGCTCACTAGAGTAGAAAAGAATTATTTGAAACTAGAGAAAGACGTACCGCTTGTTGATTTCTTCATGGAAGTTGTGACCATAGGCTCACGCGATAAAAGTTTTGACTGATCAGCCATAGAGGCAAGTACTACCTTAACCCGAGACTTCGAGGAGATTACTAAAGTGGAATATTGTGTTGAGTCAATATGATATAATCTACCATCAAAGGAAGGTGATACAAGGATAGGCATTGCTGACTTCATTATCAAATTCACCATCTACGATGGAGAAGTGGAAGAAGAGATGATCCATCTTTCCTAATGGAAGTTGTACGGAGACGAAGCCTCCGACGAACCTATTTTCAGAGTAGGAGTGATTCTTGTAACCCTGTAAGAATAGAGGATATGCTACGCTTTGAAGCTAGAGTTCTTGGCGATAAACTTCGAAACCAAATATGAAACGTTGATTGTAGGACTCAAGATAGTAATAGGGCTGGGAGTTAAGACACTGCATATATTCAATGACTCTCGATTGGTAGTCTATCAAGTTTAAAAGGAATTTTAGGCCAAGGGAGCGAGACTTGCTCCTTACCTTGAAAGTTATAAAGCTATTAAAAGACATTGAACACCATTTGATAATGCATGCCCCTGGGAGGTAAATATAAAAGCTGATTCGTTAACTAAACTTGCTAGCTCTGAGGATGCACATCTTATGGGACTCATTTCAATAGAGGTTTTGTTAGCTCTAAGCATCGACCAGATGGACGTTGATTAGATCTTGGAGGCAAAGGAAGAAAATGACTCATGGACGATAAAAGACTATTTGCTAAAGGGAACTCTCCCAACTTGAAGAAATAAATTGTGAAGATTCCTGCATAAACTTTCACGATTTGTTAAGCAAGAAGTAGTATTGTATAGGAGATTATTTTCAACTGCCTTGCTATGGTGTGTCACCAAAGTTGAAGCTAAGAAAATCATCGCAGATGTACATGATGGAAGCTGCGGTGATCACATTGTGGGGAAGACATTGGCAAAAAGGTGGATGGTTTTGGTCAAAAATCAGACGAGATGCAGCTAATTACACCAAACAATGTGATAGATGCCAAAAGTCTACGAAGATACCGAGAGCTCCATCAATAAAGCTTATGTAAATAGGTTGCCCATGCCTATTTATAGTTTGAGGAATTGGTATATTCGTTGTGCTATCAAAGTTGCAAGGAGGAGTGAAATATGCTATTGTAGTTGTAGATTACTTCACAAAGAGCGCTGAAGCGGAACAACTACCCATAATCACCTTGAAGAAAGTGATCAACTTTTTGGTGAAGAATATCATAAGTTGATTTGGAGTTCCATAGAAGATCATTACTGATAATGGAACCCAATTTGAGAGTGCCAAGTTAAAAGACTTCTGTAACCAGTACCGAATTGAGAAGGTCTCTCGATAGTAGCACACCCACAAGACAATGGACAAGTGGAGACGGTGAACTAGATCATCAAATCCGTCATGAAGAATTGATTGATGAAAGCTAAGGGCAACTAGGTTGATGAACTGCCACTTGTATTATGGGCTTGTATGATGACCCATAATTCCGCAAATGGGCGTACTCCATTCGCTTTGACCTTCAGAGCTGAGGCCATGATTCCAATTGAACTAGAAGTCCCTTCTCACCAAAGAAAGCATTACAATCCAAAGATGAATGAGGAACTTTTACTTGAGTCCCTTCACTTGGTCGACGAAAAATGATAAGAGGTTGAATTGAGGATAGCTGCTCACCAGAAAAGAGTAGTAAGGCATTTTAACGCCAAGGTCAGAAACCATACTTTTGAGATAGGTGACCTCAATTTGAAACTGGTCTTTCCTGGTATGAGGGCACTTGGTCTGAATTGGGAAGGTCCTATGCAATTGTAAAGAAGTTTGTAGATGGAACTTTCAAGCTATCAACTATTGATGGGATCTCAATTCCGTAGGCAAGGATTACCATGCACCTACGACACCATTTCACTTAGATTTATTTATTTTTTGTAAATAAGACATCCCAAGTGATGGGGTAAGATGCAATAAGGAAGAGTCTACTGTTCCTTTATTTATAAATAAAGTTGGCTTTTGGAATCAATGGAACCATATTCTTATAAGTCAAACTTTGTGATGCGTGATCAGTGGCAAAATAAGACATCCTATGTTTTGAAAAATCAAATGTCTAGGTACCCAAAGATTGGTACCGATGAACTCCTCCAATCCATGATTGGATCGAAGGAGTATAATCATACTAGGGTCAATCAGATGACTGCCCTTGTTCATCTAATCTTTAACAAGTGCTCGAAGATTGGCTAGGTCAAGGATCGATGCCAGGGGAAATGCATTTGAGGCACTGGATCTCAGAGATAGGAGCCGATGTAGAGTAACATATTTTCACAAGAATGACCATGCTTATGGCTAGGCGAGACTTGTTTGGTTGAAGACAAGTGAAGATGGTCGATGAATGCTCTCGATCAACGTCTAGAGACATGTGAGATCGGGAATGGATGCCCAGAGATAGACATCCGAACCACTGATTTCTAGCGAAAGGAATCGGTGTATAATTGAAATTTTTGTGGACAAAACTATGCTTACAGTCTATCTAGATGTGTTTGGCTAAAGATAAGCGAAGAAGGTTGTTGATTGCTCTTGGTCAATGTCCAAATATGGGTGAGATCAAGGATGGATGCCCAGAGATAGGCATCCGAGACACTGATTCCCGAAGATAGGTGTTGGTGTATAATTGAATTTTTTTATCCATGTTTCTATAACATCCTGAAATTTTATCGTTTTGATTTGGGAATATTTAATTAATTTAAATATTTAAATAATTGGATTTTAAAATATAAATAACTTATATTCAAATATAGGGATTAAGTAAATATTTGATTTGTGAATTAAATATTAATTAAATGGATTTAATTGCTTTATTTAACTCCTTTTAATTAATAAATAGTAATGGTGTTGTAAATAATTTACAATAATAAATGGTTTGAATAAATAACAAGAAAATCAACTGTTAATAAAATGACTTTTTTAATGACGTATTTTTAATTCAATTTATTGAATTTTTTCCCTAATTTTTAATTTGGAGATATTTAAATTGTCGTTTGAAGATTTTTGACAAACAATGGTACTTCTGTTATTTTACAGAATAAGATAATCGATGCATTTATTTTTGTTTTGAGACCATGTCACTTTTTTGGTGCACGATCGTATTTTTATTTCTGTCATTTGCTATTCATTTGCGAATGGAATATTATGCAATAAGATACCGCAAATACCTCTTTTCAAAACATTTTAATTCAAATTTAAAATTTTAAAAACATGATTTGATTTTGATGTGACGTGTAGCTTGAAAATTTTGGTTTGCTTGGAGAGTAGGTTTAACAGGTTGTGGAAGTAAAGCATATTGTTTTAATTATAAAAATCAAATAACTTCATCACTTATCATATTTTCAACGAGCTTTCTCTCTTTCCTTTTTTTCAAACTCAGTAAAACAAAATAATGGTCGCATGCTTCAAAAACTAAAATCAAATCCATTATTTAACTATAAATTGTAAAACTTATATCTTTGAACTCGTGTGATCTAGATCTACGAGTCTATATGCGTTTTTTCTTATGCAGTCGAGATTCATGGTGATTGACCATAAACAGTGGGACTAAGGTTTCAGTCCATCGGCGTTTGAGGTGGCGATAGGTGACGTCGAGGGCATGGTTGAGTTTATTTTGGCGAGACGCACCCGAAAGCACCCTTGGTTGGAGGATCGATCATCTCCTCTGAAATGCGACTTTGGGGTTTCTCACGTGGATGTCAGGTCGCATTTCTGTATGGGCCGCCAAGCTTGGATTAAGGGTGATGGTTGCAAAGCTTGTATGTTGTGGAGTTGAATAGTGAAATCAGTATGTTGTTTAGTGGCGTGTAGGTGGTGAAAATGGCATGGGAAGAACGGCGTTGATAGGTATATTAGTATGCACGATGTCAATGGCGGGATTTTGTGATTTGGGGAAGATAGAGTTTAACTGGGTAATTAAACTAATGAAAGTAATTAGTGTAAATTAATTATTTTAATTAATATGAAACTTTTAAAATTAATATCTTGCTTATACGAGATTGGTTTTGGATGCCGTGAGTTGCATTAGACTCATAGGAACATTAGCTACACATGGGCCTGGTTTCACCAAATTTGGAGCAAGTGGAATTTTGAGTTAAAATTGAGCCGAACCAAAATGCAAAAGCACCCACTGGAATTTTGGTGAGTTTACGCACCTTTAAATAAACTATATGAGACCTATGTTGCTATAAATTATTATTGAATGCTTGGATGATAGTTTATATTATTATTTGGTTGTTTGTTTTGAAATCCCTACCTAAAAAGCGGATCGCATAAATAATCATTATGTTGTAGGGGACAAAAAAAGGAAAGTCGGATATGTAGCAAATAGGTCGCTACGGAACATTCAGAATACACATACATATGTGTGATTTATAGGGGACATTTGTAGAGAGACTCTAAGGGGTTTCTCACCAATATTAATTTACTTATATTCTTATGTCACTTATATTATTGTTTGGTTGAAAATATTTATGACATACTATTATATTGTGTAAGTGTCGTTACAGTGATTATCGCTGTACCATCACTTATGAAATATCATCTCCATAATCTCTTGTTGTGCATTAAACATGAGCTTGTATTTTTACAAAATAAATATTTAGTCGTGTTTTTGCACTTTGAAAGTTGTTTAAACTATATTTTCAAATATTTTGAGAATTTTGAAAATAAAGGATAAATGTTAGTTTAAAATTTATAAAAGGAGTTATAAAATTAATTAATTATCTTTCGGGATAATTAACGCTATTTTAAATTTATAAAGAGATTACAAATTTGATTGATTATCTTCCGAGATAATTAATGTCGATTTAAACTTATAAAAGATTATAGATTGGATTTAAATATCTTTTGGGATAATTAATGTTTAAATTTATAAAGGTTATTTACCTTAAATATTTTGCAAATTCTTTTCAGATGGGTTTGTGAGGATTGTATAAGTATTTAAAAAGAATAGGAGGTTTAAATTTATTCTTAATTATTATTTAACTATAATAAAGTTAATTAATCATTTTTAATAATGATGTTTAACATTAATTAATCATCTTAATAATGATGTTTTAAAGTTAATTACATTTTAAGCAATGATGTTTAAGGTTAATTAATCATTTTAATAATGATGTTTTAAAGTTAATTAATCATTTTAATTATTAATGTTTAAGGTTAATTAATCATTTTAATAATGATGTTTTAAAGTTAATTGATCATTTTAAATAATGATGTTTAAGATTAATTAATCATTTTAATAACGATGTTTTAATGTTAATCAATCATTTTAATAATGATGTTAAAGATGAATTAATCATTTTAATAAATGATGTCTAAAGTTAATTAATTAGTTTAAACAAAGGTGTTTAAAATTAGTTATCTGATCTGGTAAAGGTGTTTAAAGATAATTAATTGATTTATTAAAGGAATGTTTAAAAATAACGCTAAGTGTAAATTGTTTTGGGTTTATGTAAACGATGTTTTAATGACATTTGTTTTTTACCCTTCTTTTAATACGCATAAAAACATAATTTGCTCTTTAAAATAATATTTTAAAGTGTTTTACAAATATTTATAATGTAAAACAAAGCACAAGTTCGGGTTTTTATAGTTTAAAAGGTTTGATTCGGTTATGGAAACGATAAGAAATTTAATTTCCATAAACGATATCGCTTATATAGAAAGGATTTAGTCATACTTTTAGCACTAAACATCAAGTATGGAAACACATTTCTAAAAACGTTGTCAAGGCAATGCCTAGAGGTTATACTACCTTCACTTGCCGGCTTTGATTTTAACTAAGGCGCAATACAAATTTGAAATCGACGAGTAGTGGTAAGGGTATGAGATTTAATTTCCATATACGATCATTTTGATTATTTCCGATAGTTAATTTATTGACTATCGATTCAGCTTTCTTCTTTATATATCGTTAATTTAGGACGATTTGTTGCTTATTTGAGCGTTGACATCCTTTATCAGAAATTACTAAAACCAAAGAGCGAGTGGAGGCCGAGCTATGTGGGATTGCTCCCATTAGGGTATTTTTTACATTTACTTTAGATTGGTTTTGGCGGTATGCACACGAAGATGTGAAATACTCGGATTCTTGGTAAGGTTGGCGAGGTTCGGCTTGAAGGTTTCTGAGAGCCATCATAGTTCTCAAGTATATTTCTAGAGGTATACTTTCAGTGAGGGGGTGCACCCTCCTAGTTTTTGTTGGTAAATTCCTTTCCTTGTTGTTGATTCAAATCTTTGAATTGTTTTCTTAATTGCATCGAGAAGTTACTGGAGCTCTTCTTGATGTTTAATTATTTGTGTCTATTCTTTAAGTTTGATTTTGATCTTCTTTATGCCCATTATTTCAAGTTTGGGTATTGCTTTAATTTGTTTCCATTCATTTATGTGCGGAAGTTGTTCTTGTGAGGTAAAATCTATTCCGCGTTTAGCGGCATGGTCTCACATAATTGCTATATGTTCGTCATATTACTTGAGTTTTCTCACGCTGATATTTCCAAACTGATTTAGGTGTTATTTTATTATAATACTCGAGTCATATCAAGTATTCTTCCAGGATGTCGTTGGTGGGGCATGGAGCTCATGGAGTATAGCAAATGTTCACCTACAATAGTTCTTTTATTTTCCACTGTATTATTATATATACCCATCAACAATTGTATAGTCAGGAAGTTTTAACTATCCAGGCTGATAAGGTTTTTTTAAGCTCTGATATACCTTGTTAGAGTAAAAGCTTTTACTGTCTTTGTTATATTATATATTGTCATTCCACTGTGAGATTCTATTTCCTCTGTTCTTTCCTTTTCTTTTACTTTTACCCTAACAATCCGCCTTTCTGACGCTTTGATGCATGACATTTGGATACCATGGATGTATTGATTGCCGACTTTCGAGGATCGAAAAGATGAGTCATTACAGTTTACAACCCAACATGATATGTTCGGTTGATGATAAAAAAGGTTGATTGATGAGGTATCTTTGATTATCACTCAAGATAGGTGAAACTAAGGTTGGACGTCCAATGACATACATCCAAACTTTCATTTCTCGAAAATAGGAAATGGTGCGAAGTTAATAGTTTTTGTAAACACAATGTTATTTACGGTTAAGCAAAGTACATCCGACTGAATAAAAATTACAAAGTAATATTGTGAGCTAGTGCAGAGAATAGTGCTGGTTAGGAGCGACCATCCATGAATTTTACTTTAAGCGAGCATCGACACGTCGATTAATATGTTATACATTTCTTTAATCAAGTGGAATCGACGTATACAATTTAGCCTTAAAACAAAATTACGGTGGCTATAATAAAATCCAAAACAACATATAATAAATATAGATCACAGAATAACAGATCAGACACTGTGGAATACAAATAGATACAAGTCTAAACCGAACCAAAAGTAGATACATGATGTAGACCACACATATACAAAGTACTACATCTCAAAATATGAATATGTATATAAAAGGAGCCTTGCTCGACATAAGATACAACATAACATCGCATATATACATAGATGACAGAAGTAACTACTAGCTAACAGATAGGACATCCACTCTAAAGCAAGCTGGAGGACCTAAAACATCTCGGTCTGACCCGAGTATTATAAAAATAATAAACTAGTCAGGCTAACTAAAATAAATGAGTTAACAAAAATGAACGATAGATAAAGTGAACTAGATCTCAAATATAGTCATATACCGACAAATATCAAACAAGCATCAATAACTTCAAATCACCAAATTCTAAAACTCAAGATAGCTTATTAAAAGAAAAAATCCTCGACATGATTTGGTGATAATTCAAACAACATCAAATCCAAAAATCTCAAAAATAGAAATCTCACAAAAAAGTGAGAAGGCGCCAAACTCCAGGATTGGTGAAATAAATTCACCTACATGCATGTAACTCCAAGATAGATGTATAAGTCTATAAACATCAAGATAGGTACGAGACCTATAAACATCAAGATAGGAACAAGTCCTATAATCTTTGAAATAGGTACGAGACCTATAAACATCGAGATAGGTGCGAGAATTATAAACATCAAGATAGGAACTAGTCCTACAAACATCAAGAAAGGTATGGGACTTATAAACTCTAAGATAAGAACAAGTCCTATAAACTCCCAAGGCGAGTCATAAACTCATCGATAAAAGTGTTAATACTTTCATATAGCAAAAAAATAGATAACGACCATGAGTCCCATACCATATGGGTTTTGCCCAAATGTTTACTATACAATAGTAAACTCCACTTGTGTGTAGCAATGTTTCGGTCGAGCAAGTCCGAGAATTAACTGGTAAAACAAACGTGACCGTTCCGTACTACTCATTTTATTCAACCGTTCAAATCAATTCCTCATTTTATCAATGTCGTGCAATTTATATAAAATTCTTCACTTTAAAATCAATTTTGGTAAAAAATTGATTTATAGCAGATATGTGTGTGTGTGTATGTAAGTACACTTTTCAAATCATTGCTCCAAATCATTTTCAAAACCATTTTCAAAGAGTACACTATACATTTATATTTATAAAACTATTTATATAGAAATTAGATTTGTACTTAAAAATATTTTCATAAAGTAGTTTGATTTAGAATTATAAATTCGATTTGAAAACATGCATCAAAAGTGTGTCTTACTCCCATGATCCATAGAAAAACTCTATGGTATAGAACATCAAAATGAATACATCAATTCACAATCAAAATCCAGAAATATTAATGAAATTAATATAAAATGCAACACCAAAATCAAGTAATCAACCTTAGGGATTCAACTGGGCAACCAAGTGGCGAATGCGTCAATCGAAGAATACCATAACACAGCTTGGGAGTCAAGTCCAGGCTACAACCGGTGCATCAATAGGGCATATCGGTCCACTGGTTGCCTTGCCTGGGCTGACTCCCAAGCGATTCCGGTGGCTTTTCGACAATCAAATTCCGCTCATTTCTCATGTGTTGCTTCTCTAATGATCTGGGGTACCGAACTAGCAAACAAGCAAGCATATATACGTGTATAATTGAATGAAAATCATGATTTCATAAGTGGGTTTTCAGTAAACAGATAGTACAATTCAAATAACAAAGGATTCATCAATATATTGAGATCATAAACACTAGAGATTCAACCAAATTCATATAGCAGTAGCAAACATTCATCTTAGACTAGAAATTTTGAGATAAACTCATCTTAATATCTAAAAAGTTTCAAAGCTACATGCATCAATCTTAGGCCAAATTAACTAAAACAACCCTGAATTTCATCATCAGTGCTGTGCAAATTTTACATAACAAACCTAAATATTTTTCCGTGAAATTTTAATAAAAGGTGCATACATGAGTTGAGAACTACATATACAAATTTCAAATTTTTTTATTTTTCTACAATTAATTATGATTTTTCTACTAACCTGCATTTTCTTTCTAGATTTCACCAAAATTAACTTGCAGAAAGACCATCTTTAACCCATCAAAACTCAATGAAATTACATGAAATTTGGAACAAAGGTGTTGGAACATGGCAGAAGCCATATATTCAAATTTGAGAATTTTTAGTAATTTATTTAAATTGATTTGATTTTTGGAAGAGACTAGGGATTTGTTTCTTTCTTGTCCTCTTTTTCTGGAGTTGGAGAAACAAAGTACATACTAATTTCTGGAGTGAGGTGTTGGATGGAGGAGCAATTGGTTATGACTAAGGAGATTTGCTTAATTATTTTATCTCATTTAATTTGTTTATGGACCTAAAGCTAGCCTAAAGCCCAACACAAAACTTAAAAAAAATGAATTAAACACTTAAGGAATTAATTCTCTCATACTCTATTAAATGGACTTAGAGTATAATTAAAGCCCAATATCTCCACGCTAAACGAATTTAAATGTTCGATTATACTAATTACAACTCCTAACCAATTTTAACACTTGAACCAATTTAGTTAATAATAAGGGATTCAATCTCTTAATAAATTCCAAAACTAAATTCTTATTCACATTTTACAACATGCTAAAATCAAACTTTTGAGAAGATAAACAATTCCTTGTTTAAAAATAATTTTCCCTAGATATAATCAAGCTTTTAATTAAATTCCTAATCGACATTTATAATGCCATTCTTAATTATTACTTTCCAAAAATCATCTCAAAGCCTTAATTAATTACCATCACAAAATTACATTTTTTTTCAATTAATCCAAATTTTATTTTCTAATCATTTTCTAATTAATTATTAATTATGCCATCAACAACAGGTTTGTTACAGACTTCACCCCTTAATAAAATTATGCCCTCGCAATTTCTACTTAGAGAAAATCTACAACATACCTTAACATGAATATTTAATTTAATTTCTCTTGCAATGATTTTCAATATGAAGATACTGCAAGATTTGATTATTAATCTTAAAATAGGATTCTAATTATAAAGGAACATTTCTTAATTGAATTAGAGTTATTCATGTTAAGGTATGTTGTAGATTTTCTCTAAGTAGAAATTGCGAGGGCACAATTTTCTTAAGCAGGGAAGTCTGTAACAACCATATTGTTAATGGCATAATTAATAATTAATCAGTATATGATTCGAAAATAAAATTTGGAGTAATTGAAAAAAATTGGAATTCTGTGATAGTAATTAATTAAGGCTTTGAGATGATTTTTTGAAAGCAATAATTAAGAATGGCGTTATAAATGTCGATTAGGAATTTAATTAAAAGCTAAATTATATTTGGGAAAACTTATTTTTAAACAAGGAATTGTTTATCTTCTAAAAAGTTTGATTTTAGGGGATCGTGAAATGTGTAAGAATTTAGTTATGGAATTTATTAAGAGATTGAATACCTTATTAACTAAATTGGTTCAAGTGTTAAAATTGATTAGGAGTTGTAATTAGTTTAATTGAACATTTAAATTTGTTTAGTGTAGATATATTGGGCTTTAATTAGACTTTATGTCCATTATAGAGTAAGAGAGAATTATTTCCTTAATTTCTTAATTCATTTTTTCTATTCATGTACTAATTAATTATGCCATTAACAACAGGTTGCTACATTTCCTCCTCCTCCTCCTTTGTAGAACTTTTCTCAAATGGGGAAACTTCCTCCTTGGTCATCCAATAGAGAGGGTCTTTGAGTATTCCAAAGGAAAGATCAGAGGTCTTTAAGGCCCTAGCACCATAACCTTGGGGTGGCTTGGTTTTCAAAGGTGGGAGCCTATGATTAGGTGTGGATTTTCTTGAGTCAGCCAGGGCATTTTCATTTCCTAGCTCCTTCTTGACCTTTATCCTTTTAAAGCCGTGCTTCAACATCTCTACCATTGGAATAGAGTTTGGGTCCTTAATGCTGATGGCGGCCACTTCCTCTTCCAAATATGGATCAACGTCCTCTAATACTTCTATGCCCCTCTTTTTTCTAAGTCTATACCAGGCCCAAAGCTGGAGGAGGGATTGGAGCGATGAACATTGTGGTAATAGAGGTGGACAATATTGTGATGGAATTTGGGCCTAGAGCTTGAGTAGCTGGCAGTGGAGGAGACAACGAAGGATGACTTGTATCTTGACAAATAGAAAGGTATAGATTAGTGATGTCATCGATCGAGAACTGAAGTTTCTCAAAGACCAAAGAGTAGGGGTTTAAATGGGTTGGACCGGACTAGACGAAAGTATGTTTGTGTCTTGTCCTATAAGAGATTCAAATAGATACAGACTAACTAAGGTTTAAGTTCGAACATTATGCGTACGGGTTGGACAATGGACATACAGTGTAGGATAATAGAAAAACATCAAAAAACCTTGAACTGACATATTTTCATACATTTTTTCTAGTCCTAATTTGTTCCTAAATGAGAATCGGATGGACAGGACTAGACACTTTATAGCTTTGGACCAAGTCAGACATCAGATAATTGTACAAAATTTGCACCCCTATCAAAGAGGCTAGTTATTTACCTCAGTTAGCTGAAATGTCTTTAGATAGGGACTTCTCCCTCTTTAGGAGAAGGTTGGATCAGTTAAATGGCCAAAGAAGTGGGATATGGAGTACCAACACCGAATGTAGCAGAAATAAGCACCTCGGTAATGGCGAGCTTAGAAGTGGCCACCATGGAAGTGACGATGTCCGTTAAACGCTTCTTTGAAGTCGGAATGAAATTTTCCACATGATCCAAAGCATTGAAACCAACGAAAGCTTCAAGAGTTGCATTTCATACAAGAGCATCTGGTGTTGCCAAGATTGCCTTTCCCTTTTCTAGGACCATAAGATTGTCCTTATCCAAAAAATAATGTTCTAAGATAGTCTTCGGGGCGTCTTGGTCAGATCTATCTGCCCTGTGCAAGATTTCTTCCCAAGCATCGGCCAATGTTACCGGGTAGCTATCTCCAAGCCGTCTCAGACTTTTCTTTTTCATGCCATTAGCAAAGAACTAGTGGAATGTAGCTTCCATATTTTATTTGGCTTTAGTGGCCTTTGCTTTGATCACTATAATTTCTTTTTTGGCATTGAAGAGCTCGATCCAGACTTGTACATTCGACTTTGTCTCGGCTTTTAAGCCTCCTTTAAGATTATTCACTTCATCTTGATGCATTGTAAGTTATTTCTCTTTTGCTTTGAGCTATTCCTCAAGCTTAACATTTGTAGCATGAGCTGTCTTTATCCGATCATTTATGATGATGGTCGCTTGCATATGGACCCTGCACAGCTCGGCTATTCTCTCTTTGGAGTCCTTAGTCGATTTTTTTACTTCTTCCTTTTTCTTTGTTATTTCAGCCAATTGTTTGTAACCTCTTACTTTTTTCGTGATTGGCACCATTTGGGTCTAAAGAATGGATGATTAACTAGTTGACCTGATTGACATTGGAGAGGCCCTTCGATAGATTTTTCCATTTAAGCACCTGTTCCATGACCTATTTATGTTTGTCGAGACCTTCATTACCCTCCTTTCTTGAGATGCTCTTGACATTATAATCGAACATCACCCGGTCTAGGCAATGTGTGTTGCGGAATTATGGATCTTAAGGCTAATTAAACACTAGAGGGGGTGAATAGTGTTTTCTAACTTCTGTAAATCTTCTCAAATTTCTTTCAAATTAAATATTAAATCACAGATTAACAGCATAGACTTATACTATTAAACAGACACAGATTCAATCATAGTTAAAAATAAAAGCAGTAAAGTAAAGAGTTAGAGAGATGACACCAGAGATTTTATATTGGTTCGGATTTCTCCTACATCTAGTCCTATACAATTGCTTGTACAGATTTCTTTTCAAATGCCAATCTTTAAATGGGCAGAAGGCAAACCCAAATACAATCTCGATTCCAAGGCAACGAGATACACCTTCCTGAATTTTCGGGCTCAAGGTACACCCACTCGATTTGAACGGACTACAAGCAACCCACTAGATTTTCGAGCTACTAAGCACACCCACTTGATTTGAACGAGCTACAAGCACACCCAAAGCAAATACAAATAGAGTTAATAGTTTTTCTAAAGGCAATTTCTTGAACTTTTGATACAATGGATCTTATAGCCTCTTGGACAACACTTTGATCTTTGAATTGGGTGAGAGATGTTTCCAAAATAGTAAGAAAGTAGTATTGAATCAATATAAAGAAGTATGAATTGATTATATCTGATTTTGAAGAGAAAAGAATATATTTTCAATGAAGTTTTCAAGAGAGTAAATGGAGGGAAGAAAATAAGTAAATCTAAACTTTAAAATTCATCTGTACTCCCCTTTATATAGTAAATCAACAGATGGTCTGTTCATGAAGAGTTATGACGAATAGACACTTCCATTCAAAATTTAAAAAAACCACCAGGTGGCATATATGTCGACATACCTTATTTAAAATTAATTTTTTTTTCTTTTAAAATGTTTTAAAATTCTATACTTTGTAAAATATTTTTAATACCTTGTAAAATAGTTTAAACATAGTTTATAAACATTTTGAACTTTGAAAATCTTTATAACATATTTTTAAATAATTTTTGAAAATTTATTTTATTTAAAAATATAAAAGATAGAAAAGAGGAGATAATGATCAAATATTGCTACCATAGACTTTAACAATATAAGCTATGACTATATGACTATATATAGTAAATTATAATATTGAGATCTTCATATCTTGGTCTTTGTACTCATGAGTCTTCATGTCTATCTTTGAAGTCTACATACTATACAGTCTTCAATTCAACACTTGTGTAATATTCTGCATTATATACTATATTACTTGGCAAAATATTAGTATCTATATTTTATATAATTGTATATGGTTGTTGTCATCAAAATCAATAACTAAGGTATTAATAGGTAGAAGCTGGGCAAAGTGGCCTTCATCCTATGGTGATAGCTAAAGATTGGTCATCAGGGGTGGTGGAGAAGAAGCATGACTTGAAGTTCCAGTACAAGCCCTATGAGTTGGAAGCAATTGTGTAGGGTTGGCCGCTTTGGATTGGTAGGAGATGAAAACAAAAATGGTAAGAGGTTGGGATGATGGAGGTTGTTGCTGAAAAGATTGGGAGTGGAAGTGTGGCTTATAAGGGTCGGATTCACACCCGGAGTGCTCGTGTGGACCCCATTGTTTATCTAGGCAGTACTATTTTCTTTTGGCGTTATTGTCTCTCCTAATCATCATGACGGTGCTCGCTATCCTCTACATCTTGGCACTCCTTCTCTATTCTTCTCCTTCTTTCAGAGTTTGACTCCTGAAAAGCGCTAAGACAATGGTAGTAAGTCTCCAAAGTTGAGGAACAATATTGGTCTACATCCAAGCGGAGAAGGCTGAAGCTTTCCATGCCTATTAAACATGAAAAGAAGAAGGGATATATCGAAACTAAGACAATGGATTAAGAACGAGGGCTAGGTGTTTGCGCTCATGAACTTAAAAGTGTGTGAAGTGCTGGTATGTCCCAAGGTAACCTAAGGACCATGCTCAAGGTGTCCCAGAGATGGAGTTTTGTCATCCTCAGCAGCCGCAAGAATATCCCTAGAAGGAAAGCTGAGTTCAAAGGGGCTAGTGTTTAGAATATCATCGGAGCTTACTCCCTAAGAGCCAAAAGCAAAGAAGTTCCGAAGGTCGCCCAAAGGACCGTAGATGTTATTGGAGGAGCTTGTAGGAGGACTTGCTTCTTCAATGGTGCAAGGTTTTGTCCGAGAGCAAGCTGTGAAGACTTGATGACTAATTGTTCCGAAAGGGCAGGAGTGTTACTATGTTGCCCTCGGGGGATGTCTCTCCATACGACTCGTCCCCATCGAGGTCATATTCCTTGTCATCATCGTCCTCGTCTTCCTCTTCATCTCCTTCTTCTTCTCCTTCTTCCTCTCTCCCATTGTCTCTTCCCTCAATTTGTTTTCTCCTTCTCTTCTTTCTTCCCCTCCTAAATTAGCCTTGACCTTCCTAACCTTCTTCATTCCCCTAGTTATCATCATCAGAGTTGTGAGCTAGGGCAGTGAGACCAACGATAGCACGAGATCTTTTTAGCAGAGAGTCCATTGAGAATGATGCTCCTGCCGTTGTATAGAAGATGATATTGGTGAAGCTGAGCATTCATAAGAAGACAAGAAGTTGTGTGGAGTTGATAATCAATCCCCTTCAAGAACTTCAAAGCATTGGCATAAGTATTGATGACTTCTCCTTTAGGGAGATCTATAAAGGATACATAAAGGATGTTAGATGCTTGGGTGAACCGGCCTAAGAATGGAGGGGACATTGGATAAGAGGACTTACAGTTGGACAATTAGAAGTGGTTAAAACCTTCCGGACAACGAACAAAGAAGTATTTGCTCTTGAAATAACCACGCTTGTTATAGAGTGCCTTGATAACCTTGTAACGATTGTATGACTCAACTATTAGCAAAGAAGGTGAACCTCGACTCTTCTTGAAGCTTAGAAGGGAAGTGAATTTTCCGAATGATAGGGGAGGATTTAGTTGCATAATGAAAAGGATGTATAGAGAATTGAGCAGAGCATAGCCATTGTGATGCGCTTGAATAGGAGCCAACCCGGTCTCTTAATGAAAGAATTTGAGAAATTCGTTGTATGGTGGCACGACTCCAAACAGGAAGATATACCTATTGAAAGCCATATAGCCTGGAGGTGGGAGATGAGCCCATTGGTCGAGCGTTGGTAAGAGGACCTCATTCTCGAGAATCCCATGTTTAGGACATATTGGACGAAGTGCCTCTACGATCAACTTAGATGGTGTTTGATCTAGGGAATCATCGAAAAACAGAAGAATAGGTCATTCATTAAGTGGAGGAGCTTGACCATGAGGCTGGGCGATTAGAAGGGCTTAAAGTTGAAGTTCTCGAGCTATTGAATGGTTAGCTCCGGATGGAGTTGATGTAGAGGCTTGAGCAGTAGATTAGCCTGCCTCTGGAGGGGTAGAAGGGACAGTGCTGACACTAAGGTGAGGAGATCTTTAGGTCATTTTGAACTAAAAATCTTGATGAGCAACGCTGTCAAGTATGTTTTCCTTTAATGAATTATTTTAATCAAAACCTATGTAGCTGGTGTAGAAAATCCAATGGATGTCAACATGTGTTAACCAATCAGATTCTGCATATTGACCGAGGCAGTATAAAGTGTTGATTTATCTAGGGACTATCCTATGTTCGGAGAATGGAGTATATCAATGCTCTGTGTAGATAGCCCGCTCATGTTGTCAAACGAGCTACTTCGCACCATAGGACCATGCATTGGATTTTACCCTTTATCGTAAAATATACGATAATAGAACCATTGTTTAAAGACACATGAATTTTCTTTGCAGGAATGCAGGATTGTGATATTCAACTTGAAGTGTTGGCACGTATGTCCTACTTGGATGTCGTAGTGCATTCGATGCGATCGTTCCTCAGAATCGTCTCATCGAAACCGAGCCATCGATTCACATTAGACGAAACTTCGACGAAATTGATCACGCCACTATTATTTTTGAAAGTGCATCACATATGAAAATCAAGAGCAAGCCTTAGGAAGAACTCGAAGTAAGAACTTTGGGAATCGAAGCCAACATCAAGCAAAGCAACTAATAGAAACTTGGGTACAAACCAAGGTGTGCTTGGTGTCAACCTCATGGAAATCAAGTAGTCCCCAAGCCTTTGTCCCAATTTAGCCATATTGAGCAGAGCATCAACTTATGACCAACTTTGAATCGACAACGATGACTAACACCAGAAGCGGCAGCAGCAGTGATATTAGCACCCACGACATCAAATCCATAGCCAAAACCCCACCTGTATGTTAAAATCGAGATCTAAAAAAGAGATAATGTCTCAAACAATTTGGTGCCAAGTTTTTGAGATAGATCAAACCATGGCAGCAGTAAATGTGGAAAGGCGATAGTTAAATTGGCGATGACTTTAGTGGGGAAAGCAAAGAGGAGTGGAAGGCTGGAAAATCGAATTTGCAAGGAAACAAAGTATGCCTGAAAGTGAATTAAGGTGAAAGAAAATTTCTTGGTGTTCGAATTTATAACACTTTGGAAATCATGTTGGTACTAATATGGTTATGGTCAGCACCGACAAGTTTTATTCCCATAGTTTAAATATAACAGAGAGAGAAGAGAAAAAAGGGAAGTCTGCTTGTTCGAGATACGACGTAGCATCCAGAGAGTTGAGAACTCTAACTTTTCTGTGGAAAAAGAATGGTATGCCAACTATTTGAAGTGATAAACATATGCTGTTCAGATAGATATGATGCTTGAAAGATGATGATTGGTTGATTAGCAACTCTTGTGCAACTTGAACCGTATAGCTTGTCTTGATCCAAAGCACGCTTTGTTTCCACGAAAGCATGCTTTGGAGTCAAGTGTCATCCAGCATTTGAACCAATAACCTTCTCAGTGAATCTGGACTTCAAGATGAAGACAAAATGGATCAAGAACTTAGGGGTGGGTGGTTGGAATGATGGAATAATGAAGCATAAAAAGCTGGAGAAGATTTAGGGCACATCAACTATAGTTGATACCGACCACGATTATGGTCTGTACTAAGATGATTTTTGGTGATCCACTTCTGAATAGTTAATGTAGCACAAAAAGACTAGTCCCACATAGAACAAATCATGTCAGTACCGACATGATTTGATGGAGCAAATTTAACAACTATGCTTGGAAACTTGAAGATATGGACAAGTATGAGGAAGCATGCTTTATGGGGACGAGAAATTATGCTCCATGTCGACTATATTGTGGTCGGTATAGACATTATGTTGTGCATGGCTTTCACTCATTCTTCCTTCCTACTCACATAGATCAAAGCTCTCACCCGGTCTTCCACGACTAGCGACTGTGATGGACAATTTCGAATATAAATATGAGTGATACTAGAATGAGAAAAGGTCCATACTTCAACCTTTGCCACGAATTACTATCAAACCCAAAATTGCATTGTTTTCTAGATCTCAAAGCTTCGTATCAAAGTTAAGAAATAAAATTAAAGTGGACGTAGGCAGTGATTTAAGATCTAACACTATACAAATTTACGTGTTCTTGCTGTCTATTTAATTTTTGATATACTTTTTCTCATTTGCGATCGATTTGTTGTGTTGTGTCCTTTTTTGACTCAACATATATAATACTTTATTTAAATTTAGAACGATAATAAATTTATTTTATGGTATTCAAATATGCTTATTTGGATTAACCTAAGGGTCAAAACACTTGTGAGAATTTCACAAGGGCATACCCTTGAAATACACTTCGATGAGCCACGTAAAGGGTAGAAGATCAGGAGGTTTTCCGTTTATAAGAAAGTTTCTTAATTAGAGCAACCTTCTTCTTAGTTTGAGCACATTTTCCTTAGACATCCATCTAATTGGTTTTTCCAAGGGACTGCCCTATGTGTTCATTAATTATACAGATAAACACAATGTAGGCTCTAATATCATTATTCGATTAGGTGCATTGGTAATGGGGTCAAAAGGGGAAATTAAAAAAATACATTTATTAATTTGCACAAGATCGTATTTTGTGTTTATATGAGTAATAATTCTATACTAAATCATATTTAGTATTAATTAATAAAGAATTTTAGGGTTTAATTGATTTATATATTACATATTTTATGTTTGATTATTATAATTTAATTATTATATTTTACTTAAATTTAATTTTAATTTAGTTATACATTTTAACTTAATAATATGGTTGTATTCGCAGTTCAAACATTATAACTACATTAATAATGTAATTCAACATTGGTAAACATGATGAAGATACACACACACACAGATATATATATATATATATACATATATATATAATTAACCGTAGTGATTTATGGTTAATGAATGTGTTTAATGTCATGGGTGAATAATGAAGTCATATTCATATATACGTACACACATCTATATTGATATGAACAATTAATAAATAATTGTATATAGTTTTGGCCATTTTGTTTGTTAATATTACATATAGCATTATATTATTTAAATTTCAATATATTATTTATACTATTATATATATATATATATGTTATTCTAAGCATTTTCATAAAAAGATATTTAAAATACACGTTATATAAATTTGAACAATCTATTTATATAAATATTATTTAGACACACACACACATATATATATATATATATATATTAATTTTAAATATATATTTACAATTCAATTTTAATTCAGTTTGGTTTTTTCAAGATCTTAAAAAAATGTCTTTTCATAATTTTAATACCGTAAGCATGTATGAAAATATTTTTTGATTAAAAATCCATCCGTATATATATATTTAAAATTCAAATTTTAATCCTATTTAACTATTTCAAAGTCTAAATAAATGTTTATAATTAGAATGTCGTGAGTCGATATTTTTTATGTAAATTAAAAACCATGCATGCACGCGCGCGCGCGCACACACACACACACATATATATATATATATTATAAAATAGTAAAAAAAAATTCTAAAACCAAGAGGATTTTTTAATTTTAAAACCAGAAAATAATTTAATGATTTAAAATTAAAACATTTGTTATATACACACATATCATTATATCCAAAATTGTATATGTATGAAGCGGAATTAAATTATATATAATATGATTAAATGTTTATGACATTATTTAATTATTTAAAATAACATTTACTTTTCATAATTTTTCAATAATATTTGTGGCAGAATAAATATAGATGGACATGTATGCATATTCATATGAACTAATCACTTAAAGAGTGTATTATATTACTGTGATCCTACAGATCACCAAACACCTTGGTTTCTAGTTGTTTCCTTCCTTTAGCTCCTTGTTCTTTCCACTTGGCCGTGGTATACAATTCGGTCTATAAGGTGTCACCAATTTCCAACATAGGAGGCTAGGGTTAGGGATAGTCTATGTAAAGATGGACTGAATAGGGTAGCTATTTATAGCTAATAAGGTCACAAATATCTGGACCATTTCTTTCTTGCCTTGAAGACTAGGTCTCCATTGTCCCATTTATTGCTTTGGTCGGCCCTCCCCATGGGTTAGGCTTCCAAACTTCACGCCGCATTGATTCAATCATCAAATCAATTATTTTATTTATTTATTTAAGCCTATTCTTTAATTAAATCATTGCATAACATTTGTAAATCATTTTAGCTAATTTTTAGGCTTCAAAAAGATAATTAAAGTGCCAATTTTTTTTCATACAACATCTGTATAAATTTGATCATCGATTTGTAACAATTATAAATTAATTTTATATTGGTCGAACTTGGAAATTACTAACAACATGGCTATGTTGACTCTTTAGTGTGATTCGGTCCTCCGTTAATATTTAAACAATGTAATTACTAGAGTTTGTACGGACTTTTAGTACAGTATCAGGCACAAGTCCAATCACTTATAGATCATTTAGGCGAAACCAATTTCTATTCTTCATTAAGTTGCACCTAGTAATGGCATTTAGTACACGTTTTATTTTCATAAACAATGTATCGCTTGAGTTATTAAAGTTTGCTCTAAGGTCAACTTTTTTTTTAATATCCATAGTCAACATTTATCAATTAACCGATTTACACTGCTAGTTTGACTTTAAGTTAACTACCAATGGTATTAACATAATAAAACAAAGGAGAAGAATCGTCCCTTGATTAATATTTCACTTTAAGTTGTTTAAACGTATACCCAGCTATGGTCGTAACATGGTCGCCATGCCATGAGCTTGACCATAATCAAAGTACTACCAGGCTACTAAAGGTCAACAATTCCCTTATGTCTAAAGACTATTGTATGTCGTTACCATGAAATCTTTTATTTTGACTTTTTTGTATTATCCTATAGAAGACTCTCGTCGAGTCATTCTATGACTATTCTAAACAATCACAAATACATAACTCTTTGGTGCCTCCAACAATCGTGAGTAATACATCATCCATCGTATAAAGTGCATTACGTACCCCAGTCTCAATGGATGTATCAATATCTTTTTCTCTAAAAATCTTGACTAGGAATATTTAAAAAGTAACAATTTACGTATTGATTTGATATTCATGATTATGAGCACATTCATAAATGTTATCGATAAAATACTTCTCCTAAGGATTTTCCACATATATAGTTTAATTTACATATTTCATTATTTATATCTCTATATAACAATATATATATATATATATATATATATATATATATATAACCAAAAGCATACTTTATTTCGAACAAGATTAGAGTTAAGTTTTACCCCTAGGGCACTCCCTTAGCCCTATCACCTCTCATATTCTTTTAATTCGAAGAGTAAATTCAAATGTAAACCAAAATGGGAATTAAAAGAGAGAAGAGGAGGAAAAGAGAGAATGGCAAGCATAAGGGAATGATCGAAGAAGAAGATGAAGGTTTGTAACATTCCCTATTTCGAGGCTCGAACATAAATACTATTAATGTTGCAGTCATCATTAGCATTATTTCCAATGACAAAATGAATCAATTACTTTGTTATTAACATCAAGAGCATAAGAAAAAAATTTAAAAAAACATTTTTCATTAATTCATTTGTAAATTCATTACATTTCAGTTACATAACCCCATGATTACATTGTTTCATTGAAATATAATAAATATGACATAATTTTATGAGCGACATATGAAGATGCCTCTTGGATGATCAGAGTCTTAAATAGCCAAACGGTTATAAACCTCACTATTACAAAAACTAAACAATAAAAGTAATCAAAACTGCATGTCTCCGAAAGCTTATTCATCTAACCTGAAAATACTATTCTCTCAGCCTACCAAATTTCAATTGAGTACCCACAGTTTAAGGGAAAATCAAAAACTTCAAGTCGGACAAAAAGACGGATCTGAATAACATTATACCATCTCAAACCAAAGATATAGTGATACCATGCCCCGTTGAGCAGAACTGGTTTCCCCTCATTGATACCTTATCAAACAGTATGTCAATCATAACATATCCTACAACCAAAATGATTAGAAAATAATCGTAACATTAATATCATGCATAATGGGTTAAAATGAATAGTCCATCATTCATTAGGGTCAAAGGGTCACACATTCCCATAATTGCCCAATCCCATAAAATAGTTAATTCAACAACAAAGTTTTCCTAGGGTCACCATGAACCTATTAGTTTTCATAGGCCAATTAAAAACCTATCAGGCCGACTCAGAACAAAATATACTAGATATTCTAACGGTCTTCTAGTCCATTCAAAAGAAAATTACTAACATTCTCCTAAGCTCGATGGTAGAAAAATATCCACAGTCTCCTAAATACGTAGGAGAAAATAACAACGGTCTCCTACGATCGGTAGGATAAAAACATGGGTGATACGAGTTCCTTCGGATGCATAACTCAAATTTTAGCCTCAATATCAGCAAAGCCCTGAGCATTGGAGTTGTGGACTTGACCAACCGAAGGCTTAATGGTTGGAGTGTAGGGAGCGACCCTACACCAGTCTTCATCCTTAAATATGGTTTTGAATTGTCAATGAGTCATATCTTTTGATAAGTTTGGGCATCCTAGCACAATTCGATTTCATGATCTCTTGGATGCAATTACACTCATTTAGGAGTTTAGGTCTGGTCATACCCACTACTGGAACAACCCTAGTCGGTCATTAGTTCCAAATCCCCAAGGTCATAATTGTTGGGTGATAACATATAACATATAAGTGAGCATGTTAACAATTAAAACATGAAATATAACCGATCAAGATATAAAGTTGAACATATAACACATCATCATCCATCGCCATATATGTTCATATGATAATCATTTTATACACAAAAATTACTTATAATTAAGTAATAATTTCCTTTACAAAATTCTTTAGAAATGGGCTAAATTATCTTTTCTTCTCTTTGAAAACCATGTCATAATACTTAGCAAAAAATATATTTTTGTTTAAGTAAAATTCCAATATAGAGTTAAATGATAACAAGTGTCATGTAACAAGTTATCTCTTTTAAAAGACATGGGTTATCGCACATCAAAAGTATTGTCTACCACATTTCAAGTAAATCATAGCCATCACATGTTGATAAAAATAGCTATTGCAAGTTGGTAAAAATATCTATCGCAAGTTTTCAAAACCCATGGCTATCGCAAGTTGATAAAACCAATAGCTATCACAAATTGAAAATGGCATTTTTGTAATATCTGCATAACTGATTTATTCCCTTGAAAAGCAATAACTTTCTACCAAACCAATATCTTTGTCAAATTCTTATTGGTTAATCCAAATCTTTTCAGAAATCTTACAGTAAAATCAGAGAGAAAACTTCTCTTTTGTTTACAAATCCTTAATTATATACCATAATGAATGAATTATCATCCTTAATTAAATCCTTTATTTACTAAATAATTCATAGTAAATTAAAAATGCATGGGAAAAATCTTCCAAAATTACCAAAAAACAGAATTTACCACTTTTACGACATAAAATATTTGGTTTAAAATAATTATTTTTCATATTTCAAATAATTAAAATCCAAATTTTCCATTTCTCACTTAGAAAATTTATAGTAAATTCATACTTCATTAGAAAATTGTGAAATTTAAAACTTATCTCCAAAATAATATTTCAAACATCATATAAAAAATTCAAACATTTAGAGATAACAATCCATGTTTTTAACTCAAAATCTCATTAGAAAATTCCACAAAATAAACAATTGATAACCATATCTCATACAAATGATTATCCAAGTCAAATGCATGATTTTTACACTAAACCAATTAGGATTTCTCCTAAAACCCAAATCAAAACACATTAAAATAATAGAGATGACAATATTATTCACCTTAGATTTGTTGAAATGAAGAGATTTGTACTTTGATTCCTTTCTTCTTTTCCTTAGCATTTTCCACTTTAGTTAATGGTGGATTCGACCTCTCTTTCTTTTAAATTTGTTATTATGGAAGAATGATATGAATAAGAAGAAGAGGAATGATATGAGAGAGTTTTCATTCCACCTTTGCCTCTTTCATTAATTGATATAATTAAGTTTTCTTTCCCTTAAAACAATTCCTTTATTAATTAAATCATGGCCAAATTATTTATTTTATGGCAAATCTACATTTACTAACTTACCACATCATTTATTTAATTATCTTTTAATTAAATATTTGAAATAGTATGCAATAAAAATTTGGGTTATTACATGCTCTCCTCCTTATGAAAATTTCATCTTAGAAATTCCGATAAAGAAAACAATCAAGCATATCAATCATATAAACATGTGACACAAGCACATAAATTGAACATAATTAGCATAATATTTAGTCAAAAGTCTATATAACAATATAGAACATATATCAAAATTACGTAGGATAAGCCTCTCTAATCCTATCCTTAGTTTCCCAAGTACATTATCATTCATCAGTACTCACTAGACCTTTATTTCTTGCTCCTTCATATCTATATCCACTATATGAATAGGTCACCTAATGATAGTCATATTTGACTCCAATACTAAATCTTCCAGAACCGTTGGCTCAATGGTAGTCTCGGAATTACACACATACTTTCTCAGATATGATATGTAAAAAACATTATAAACTTTTGCCAATGTATTCGGTAACTCGATATGATATGCAAGTTTCCTGATTCTCTTTGTAATTGGAAATAGACTACATATCTTGATGCCACCTTTCCCGACTTCCTCAATCATATAACACTAATAAAAACATAATCTCCAACTGAGAATTCCAAGTCCTTACACTTTTTATCCGAATAACTTTTCTTCCTTGATTGAGCCTCCTTCATTCTTGCTCGGATTAACTCAAATATTTTTAGCAACTTCTTTCATCAAATCCAGACCAAGCATTGGTCTATTACCAACCAACATGTTTGTGATTTGCATGACCTTCCGTAAAGTTCTTCGAAACATGTCATTCCTATACTAGTCTAATAACTATTATTATAAGAAAACTAAACCAAGTGCAAATGGTCTTCCCACGATCATCCATAGTTCAATACACAGGCTCTCAGTAAATATTCGAGTACCTTACTAATCCTTTCTGTGTGTTCATCGGTCTACAAATGGTAAGCGATACTCATCTTCATCTTGGTATCTAATACATCATGTATATTCTTCAAGAACTCACTAGTAAATAAATGAACTCTATCACTTACTATGCTACTCGGTATTCCATGAAGAATCATGATGTTCTTCATGAATAATTTCACCAAACTGGGTGTCATTCTTATCGACTTAACATGGATATGTGTGCACTCTTTGTCAGCCTATCGACTACTACCCGAATACATTCATTTCCCATATTCAACCTTGGAAACCCATCAAACAAATCCACAGATATAGAACCTCATTTCCACAGTGGCACTTATAACGGTTGAAGTAATTAACTTAGGTTTTGATGCTCGGTTTTTACTTGTTGGTAATTAATACGTTGCTTCACCTATAAGCCTACATATCTCTTCATTCCTTCCCGGAAGAAACTCCTCTTCATAACTTGGTACATCTTCATACCTCCAGGATGAGTAGTAAACTTCAATCGAGGACATTCTCTATGAACTTCCTTCCTTAGATTATCCATATTGGGAACACATAATCATCCATTCTTCCTTAACCATCCTCTTTGGTCAAACACAAAGTCTTTCAAATCATCAATTTCTATTCCCACTTCTGATCTCTTAATCTAATTAACTAGTAATGCACATCTCTTTGTTTTGCAACAATTCTTTCGATCAATACCCATTGAACTTATAAATAAGAGATCACCGTGGTACTCTGAATAGAACTATCCATCGACCTCGTTTAACTCCACATGAAGCCAATGCCTCTAAGTCTTTCCATTCAACCAACATCACCAATACCACATTTTGATATCTTTCTACTAAGAGCATCAACAACTTTATTTCCTTTTCACAGTGTATACTCAATCCCATATTCATACGCTGCCAAAACATCTAGCCATCTTTGCTACCACTTATTCAACACCTTCTAAAAGAATAAATACTTCAAAGACTTATGATCCTCAAATAGTTCGAATTGTTCTCCATAAAGATAGTGCCTCTATACCTTTAATGCAAAGATTGCCGCTGCCAACTCCAAATCACGAGTTGGGTATCAAATTTCATGTGGTCGAAGCTGTCAAGAAGCAAAGGAAATGACTTTACATTTCTGCATCAATACAGCTGCAAACCATGTTCCACAAGCATTAGTATACACAACTAAGTCCTCTAGTACAATTAACATGGGTGAATTGGTCAATAAATGCTTTAGCTTCTAAAATGCTTCTTCAGATTTATTAGGCCAAACAATCTTTGCATTATTCGTTATTAGTTTAGTCATCAGTGTTGCAATACAGGAGAAATCTTTAATGAATGTCAGCTAGCCAACTTAAGAAACTTATAATTTCAGTTACGGTCTCGGGTCTCTACCTACTATTAATGGTTTCGATCTTTGGTGGATCGAAAGATATGCCATTTTTCTAAACTACATGACAAGAAAACTTTACTTCCTTTTCTCGAAAATGACATTTTGAAAACATTGTCTTTAGCCGATGCTGCCTTACCGTATCTTGCACTATTCTTAGATGAACTTCATAATCTCGTTCATTCTTAGAATATATCAAGATATTATCAATAAACACCAATACTAATGTATCCAAATGATCTTAGAGGATTCGATTCATCAAATTTACAACGAAAGCATATCTGTTGGTCAGTCTGAAGGGCATGACTAATCATTCATTCAAAAGATATCCTGTTCGAAATGACATTAACGGTATACTATCCTCCACCACTCTCAATTGATGAAAACCTTTTGGTAAGTCCAACTGTGAGGTTTCCTTGTTTATACTCAATTGGTCAAACAAATCATCTATTCTAGACAAAAGATACAGATTCTTTATGGTCTTCTAATTAGCTTTCCATAATCAATACATAACCTCAATTACCCAACCGGTTTCTTCATGAATATTGCTGCAACTCCCTAAGGCAAACTACTTGGTCTAATAAAGTTCTTCCCTTCCAAATACACCAGTCGCACCTTTAACTCCTTCATCTTGGTAAGTGCCATTCTGCTAGGTGGTCTACTTACAGGTTTAGCTCTTGGTATGAGATTTATCCGAAACTCAGTGGCATGTTTGGGGGAGTCTCGTAACATGCTCAAAGCATTAGATATTTTCTTACTACAAAAACCCCATCTGTTTCATCTTCCATACCAACCCAATAGTGCACATACATTAGAACTCAATTCCTCTAATGAGTATATAATTCATACATGAAAATCAGGGTACCTTAAAGATATTATTCTATCTTGACAAATTATCCTAGCATCAGATAGGCTTAACCAATCCATACCCATAATTACCTTAAAACCCACAAACTCAAACACAAGTAAATTATAGGTAAACTTATGAACTAATAATTCAAATTCTACATGGTCACGTCTCAATCTAAGAGTTATATGACATCCTATCAGATTCACAACCCTTAGAGAGATTATAAGGTATGTTAGTTCAAGGTTTAACATATCTACTAAACATCTCGAGGTAAAAGGAATATGATGCTCCTGTAGCAAATAGCACTTTTAATATAAATGCTATGTATAAGAAGTGTACCTCCTAATACAGCTGCTTTCCCCTTCTCTTCAGCAATTGGTTCGAAAGCTATAGGTTCCAGAGCAAAAACATTTCCTTTTTCAAATTTGACCGATTTAGGACGCTCCCTTTGAAATGCCCCATCTTGTTGCAATTATAGCATCACACTCCTTTCTTATCAGCAACCTTCTTACCTTCAACTGAATGACACTCAATTTCAAGGTACCCTTCTTATCACGCTTATAGCAAGTCAATTCTTATTTTCCCTTCTTTTGAACTCCGCCTTCCTAAGCTCCATTCTTAATGAAATTTCTCTTTTAGCTTTGGAAACCTGCAGTCTCCACTAACTTATTCTTCCCAATAGATGAAAGAAAATCTTCGTTTCTTAAAGCCATATCTACAACCAACATTGAATGGATCTCTAAGATGCGGCATCATTTCCTAACAATCTCTAACTTTAGTCCCCGAACGAACTTTTCATTTTGCTTAAGAAGAGTGTTAGTGATGGCATGCCCATGCCTTGAAAGCTCATCAAACTTAGTTGCACATTCCAACATGGTAATCTCACCCTATTTCAACCTTCGAGAATCTACTGAACAAATTAGGCTTAGCTACTTCAGACAAAAATTTCTCTTTGAACTTTCTCAGAAGTCAACCTAAGTAAGCTCCTCCTTTAGCACTCATATAGTATCCTTACAACTCCTTAAAGCCAATCTTTTCTTTCAATCATTATTCAACCTCAAGTCAGCAAAAGTTCTTTCACATTAAAGAAGTCAATCTTCCAATTCGTTGACATTCTCTATCCCCAAGAATGGTTTACTCCCAAGCTAGTATAATCCCCAACTTAAAGCGGCATAATTATTGCAAGTAACCACTTCAGGCACAACAGCTATCGTATTACCAATGTTTCCTCCAATCAGTCCAAATGCTGCTCCGGCTTGCATTATATTGACAAAGGACTTATAAATTGTCATCATGTCAACTGGTACGGCTCCAGCATCCATATTAGCCCTTCGTTTTGGTTAGCATTCCTAACATTGGCCCGAACATTTCCATTTATTATGGTACTTCCATCTCCCAAGTTTAGACTTCCACTTTTGGTATCCATTTTTCGGAATCGCCATACAAGTCTTCATGAGATACAAAAGAATGGTCTAAGACAGAGGGTAGAGTATAGATGAATATACATACTTATATATATAGCAAACAACAAGTACGTTAATATAACACTATCCCATTCCCAATCTTTGTTCGTTCTAATTCATTTGGGTTATGTTTTTTAAAAATATTATTAAGTTTTATGTAAACCTATGCTTTGATACCAAGTTGTAACATCCTCTATTTTTAGCCTTGAAAATTGAAATTATTGATTATGCAGCTGTTTGCACCAAAAGTTGGCCCAAACACCTAATAAATTGAAAGTAAAGAAATAAAATGAATAATTAAACTTAAAACAGAGAGAAACAAGAATATAAAAATTTATAATGGTTCGGTGTTGATTGCCAACGTCCAATCAAAGGAATTTCTTTATTAAGTACTTTCTTTTCTGATTACAGATGATCGAACCATAATAGATCCTTGATTACAATGGAGTTAAAGTAAAAGAGCAGCGTAAAGATCCTTTAAATGAATAATGAACTCTATATTTATAGATGTAGATGACCGAATATCTTTCTGAAAATTCGCCGATAGAATTTCAAGGAATAGACAAGGTCCCCAAAAGTTTCACATCCCAATTCCCAATATTAGGCGATCGACGTCGATCAGTCTTAGAGGCCACGTTGCATTGTGCAGTCGGTCTGGTAAGTCCTCCGTCATGCTAGCTTATTGGTTCCAAAACTGTTTGCATAGTTGCCTTGATGCTTTTAGAGATATTGATCGATTCCTACCGAATTGAATTGTTGGTTTAAGTTGTTCATAGCCAAAGTGTACGATCCGATCCCCTAGCTACGGGAATGGATAGGTACCAATCCCCTACCTAGTGAAGGCATTAATCCATACTTAGAATATTCCAAAAAGACTCTCTTAATCTCGCTTGATCGTTGCTTTATGCCATTGTTCGTGCTTGATCTCTAGACTCTAAGATCATCGCTTTAGGCTACTTGCCTTATCTACTGTTGAATCTAACTTGACCAATTAACCAGGATATGCCGGTCAAAACGCCAGATAACATTTATCCCCTAAAGTACGTCTTGTTTCAAACATGATGTGCTTTGAACCAAAGCAATTTAGAGTTGCCAAAAAAGGTTCCATTCAGTTTTCTAAATAGTTGTTATCCTTTCGTTTAATTGTCTTTCCGAAGAGTCATATCTCTCTCTGTTTGTTGCAAAGCTTTATCAATATTAGTCAGTATAAATCCGTAATGTCTTCCCCAGTCTTTATCTATGCTCGGTTCCATTAAGCTTGTTGATCAAGTTAGTAGGTCTCGATTACCTAAACTGGTCTTCTCTCTTAGGAGTTTTTAGGTAGTAGTTCAATTTCTGTCAATTCAAGAAATCAAATGTTGGGAGTGCACACATGTTCCCACTTTCACGTACACATCATGATAAACGACTCCCTAACACGTTGGTATGCTTATGGATCGTCGCCGATTTCCCGTTGTTTAAATACAATTGCATTGCTATTTTTCTTTCATTTTTTTCTTTTCCTTTAAAAAAATAGGGGATCGTTACTAATCCCCTAGGCGGGAGGATCGGCACCGATCCCTTTGTAGACATAGACCTAGTCAATTTGGGCCATAAGAGAGATAGGCCGCATATCATATATAAGCTAAATACTTAGCTCCATCCCATCACTTATTCCATTTATACTTCAACTGAACCAAACCCTTGCCCTTTCTCGCTATCTCCATCAACAAGCCTAAGTTAAGGAATTTCATCCAACTCCTCTAAACCACTACTGTCTCGATCTCTTTCCTCCCCCAAAGCCTTCGCTGCCGCCTCTTCTCAGACTTAAGGATCCAATCCCAATTGATTCAAACCCAAATCTGATTTGAACCCGCACTTGTTGACTTTTCTCCAAATCGATTCGAGCACTTGTAATGGTGAGTTCCCGAAGACACGGTATGCGATTTAGGGTGAAAACGTGATGAGATGATGGGATGTTTGGGATTTTGCTGGTGATTGTGAAGGAACGGAGCAGTGATGAAACAGAGAGACAAAGTGATTATAGGGACTTGCACGAGTTGAGGAGAAGCGAAGTGGAATGGTGAAGTTTAAAGGATCGACGTAGTAGGGATTGGTTACATGAAGTGATCGGTTGTAGAATATGGTGAAGGGATCAGCCATGGTATAGGATCGATTTGAATTTGCATAAGGCGATGCCTACGCGTGCGATTGGGTACGATCTCTTTGCCTATGGGGAATTAGGCGATTTTTTTGCTTAAGTGAAAACACTTGAACTTTAATACTTGCATATGAGACCACATGAACTTGAACTTGAACGTGAGCATTTGACTTGAGCTTGAACATGACTTGGAGACTTGCATATGACCTTGGACTTGTTTGCATTTGAATCAAATGACTTGAACATTGGAAATTGCAATTGTACACTAGGGAAGAAGACTTGATCTTGAATATGCATAACATATGGACTTGAATGCGAACACCGTGTTACAATATGCCGATAATTGATCCCGAAGCTTATATGAAATCCACAACCATCGATGTCAAAGCCGATTGGGAAGGTCAACAATGACGGTCACTCCGGTCGAATCTCAGAGCTTGTCACAGCTATCGTTTTGATTCTGAATTGTTTATCACCGTACTGCACCATACCGCACTAGTTTACACTTTACACGAAGGGAACATGTTTATTTTCCTAACAACAACTATTTACTAAGTTTGATAGCTATAGGTTGGAAATGCTCAGAGCATTTAACTCCTATGTTTAATGAGTAGACTGCTACATACGACAGATCTAACGTTGAATCAAGCTCTGCAACAGTCTATGCTCACTATTTTCCGAGTCAACAATCAGAATAACCTGAAATTTCGCATCGAGTTCTTGAAATCCTCCAAGTCCAAAAGGAGAAATTGAACCAGCCCCAGACACTTTAGAAGATGCCATCTTTTTAGAAAACCCAGAAGATTTTGTGGTTTCCAGAATCAATGAGGCTTCTCTTTATAGAATTTGCATCAAACATGGGATACCATATGAGGATGTATGAGTCCCCACTCGAAATGATAAAGCTCACTTTCCTCTGCTTCGCTTTATAGAATTTTCATCAAACATGGGATACCATATGAGGATGTATGAGTCCCAACTCGCAATGATAAAGCTCACTTGCCTCTAGAAGGGTATATTGCTTGTAACAGATATATGTGCTAGGCGAGTGGTGTTTTTCCTTATAACCCATTCATTCGGAAGCTACTTCATTATTTGAGACTGGCTCCAGCCCAGTTGCATCCAAACAACTATGCATTCTTGCATTACACATATATGATATTTCTCGAGTTCTTATATTTGAACCGACTCCAAAGGATATTAGGTTCATTTTCAATTTCAAGCGACGAAAGGGGAGCCTTTCGTATACTTTTCTAGAATAAATTAGTAATTTCCAGGTCGTAACCGGTGCTTGGAACAAGCTAAGTTCTTTTAAGAATGAATGATTATTCATGCGTTGCCCACCTAGTTTCGTAGGATGATGGCTAGAAGGACGTAAGTGCCTCTTGAAATTAACCTTTGGTGCTTTTATCCAGGTTATACCATGAACTAAGTAGTTCTTTGAATCTCGCAGGTGGCTATCCATGTCCCTTCGGTAATAGGTATTCAGAGGCGGTCTCCGAGCTTAGGAATATATCACTGAAAGATAGAGATGTTAGATCACTTATTATCGATGAGCATCTCTTTGCCTTCGGCTTGTTAGAAGAGGGCCATAGCACCGGTTAACAGGGAATGCTAATGAGCAAGTGAGTGGAAGAAGAGGCATTGCTCAATAGGGAGGTGGCAATGTTAATCCTGTTGTGCCCCCAGTCCAGGAGGCTTAGGATGAATATGAAGAAGGCGAGATAAGGAGTGATGCTAATAAGCATGGCCACGACGATGTGGGTTCAAACCGTGAGCCTATTGTCGAGTCCTCCTAAGACACACAGCTCCCAGCCTCAAAGAAGAGAAGAAGAAAGAGGCTCATTTACAAGCTTTGCAAAGGGCAAGTTGCCAAGCAGCTCAAGCTGACCACCACAGCCGCAGATCAATCTAGTTCTTTGCCTCCAGAAAATTTATTCGAGGGATTGTCGAATATCCTGATACCATAGGATGTCACAAGTTATGACTTTGCTAACATAAGCCTCGAGAAGTCCGATTCTCCTATCCGAATTGGTGTTGGCATTCCTCCCACTAGCATGGGGGGATCACTCTGGCTAGCAAAGCTCCAGTACCTGGTCCGTCAAGGGGACACTAGGATACTCACAATCACATGCACTTCACAACATGACACCTATCCATCTTTAATTCTAGTGATGCTGATACATCTTTGTTTTATTTGTAGGTTCCGTGGGACGCACTCGCAACTACGATCACTTGAAGAAGTCATCATACTCTCAACCATCTTATTTCGGGTCGAGTCGGGGTCTGGACTCTGGTCGATAGCCTGGCCAGGAAAGAGAAGGCAATGATGAAAGGAAGGTCCGAGACATAAGTCATCAATCTGATGATTTGTTAATCGACGGAATTTCTATCAAGTTAGAAAACCGTCAAAAAATTTCGAAATAAAATTTACCGCAAGCGCACGACGTACAATGATAGTACGTGACGAGTACGGGTCAATCTGTAGGGAATTGTTAGATTTTAAAAATCTATTCAATCAAATTAAACCAAAGTCGAGTGAAGGTTAAGCTAGAGAATTAGAAAATTAGCTAACTAACTAAAAGAAAAGAGATGCAAATATAAGGGTTAAATGACAATTAAGAGAATAAATCCACTCTCTAGATCATGTAGTTCAACACATATGAAATCATAATCTCTCTTTTATGGTCATTAGTGCTTTAATTGATGTGCTTATCATAAGTATGGCATATTTGTGCTATTGATTAGCCAACATAAGCCATCAAACTATAACACACCCATTAAACCACTTATTAACTTTCATGAAATTTGACAATGAAAATGAAATCTATTTAAAGTATGGCCTATTAACTATTGATTAGAAATATAGACCATCAAATTTTAATTTCAAATCACTTTCTTATTCCATAATCATATTTTGATGAAGAGGCATTTGTGTTAGTGATTGTTTAAGCATAGCCTATTTGGTGTCAACAATATAAGCTATCAAATTCAAAGCAAGAACAACAAATAAAACACTTCATTGATCATCATTAAGCACAAAAAGAGAGCATGAATTAACAAATAGTTGAAGCTACATAATTAGAGAGCTTCATTACCCCTAAATTGAAGGGGTTTAGCCTCTCATATTTGTCATTTGATTAACAAATGTAGCTTGCAACATGAAAGCAAAAAGCTAAATAAAAGAAAACTATTCTAATTGCATAAAAGAAAATCTACACTACTAGCATGAAAGGAAATGAACATGTAATTAAAAGGAAACAATAATTATATTGCATAAAAAAAGAAAGTTACATGAAGTAGAAATGGCTAAGTAGCCATGAAAAGAGAAAGAGAGCTTGTCTTTTTATTTTGAGCCTAAACTAAACTAAAGAGAGACTAAGGAAGGAGACCAAGTTACATGAAGATATGGGGTATTTATACAAGTTTTAAACCCTAATTCATATTTTTGGGGAATGCCCAAATTGCCCTTGAGAAAGTGTGGAGGCCAAGTAATCATTAGCTTCTACTAATCATCATTTAAGTGTACATGAAGCCATTAAGTCCATAAGCATGTGCATTAGCCTCTAATTTGTACATGAAGAAAGGTAGGTAGGTGGGGTCCTCCATTATCATGCCTTTGAATTATATCCATCTTCATTTGTTCTCTTCACTCTTGTGCATGCACATATCATCATGAAACCACTTGTATATGAATTCAAATTCCTACAAAACAGTATAGAAATTTTCAATTAAATTTTAGAAAATTAATATATGCACAAAAATGACCATTTTGCCCTTGGATGAAGATGAATATGCGACGATTTGAAAATAATATGAATTTTGGTTTAAACAAGTTAAAATACCTGATATGATCATTTATTTAATTTAAATAGATTAAATATGGTGGTAAAAATATGCACATTTATGTGCATATCAAATACCCCCACACTTATCTTCTTATTCGTCCTCGAATAAAGAAAAACTAAGATAAATCCATTTTCGTAGGGAGCACGATTGCATTGAGCGTATGCAACAAGCCTTTAAACCTCTGGGTGTCCCCAGTAGGACGAGTGTTGTCTCGTAAGGGTTTTCAGCGGATACTACTCGCAAAATCCAAATGCAGGATGATAATATTCACAAAATGCACGATTTATTTACAAAGATGTGAATGCAAGTTTTTGAAAATATTTACAAATGAAGGATTTACTTTTTAAATTAACACAAATAAGTTAAATATAGGTTTTGGTCATTATCTTGAAAATTTAATTCATTTACTCGTCAAAATTTCCAACAAAAACGAAGTTATCATAACAAATAGACGATTGTTTAACTCGTTGTTTCAGTTGACAACAAAGTGTAACCATGAAATAGATCTTTAGTCAATTATCAAAGTTTATCAAAGTGGTATTTTTATTTCTTTTCAATAACAAGTCAAATCAAATAAGTTAAAATAGTGCTTGGATTTCATTTGCTTATTCTCTCTATATTTTTTTTGAAAATTTTGTTGATATTAACAATATTTACATATGCCTAACTTAGATAAACTGAGGCCGGATATATTACCCATGCACTGCCTTGCGGACTGATGTGAGGGGAATACAGAGTGTAGCGAATGAACACACAAGTGTGAACACTTATTGACTGTAGGCGTTATTAGTAAAATAATTTTTATATACACACCTAACTCAGAATAACCGAGGCCAGATATACCGATCGTGCACTGCCTTTTGAGCTTATGTGAGAAGGGTACAGAGCATGGCGAGTGAACACACGAGTGTGAACACATGACTCTAGGTGTTTATTAAAAAATATATACATATATACAAGAAATATTTTTCTGTATTTTGTATTTTTTTTCTTTTTAGTGACAGAGTTTCGCAAAATCATCTTAGCATCATTTAACTTAGAAGACAAAAAAGGTTATATTCTTTACTTTAAATCAACCACTTTTTAAAACAAAGATTTTCAATTAGGATATATTTCATAATTATCACGTATGAATCTTCCTATATACTAGTTAAACCATTTTTATTTGTAATCAAACTTCAATTTTATTTTTGTTAAGACAAATTAAATTTCAAAAATTTCAATTTAATAAACCAAAACCATATATTTATCCTATAGTGTTTCTTTAAAAATAAATCAAAATGCTTTTATTTTTTTTTGAGATTTTTTTTAAAATTTTGGAAAGAAAATAAAAATAAAAATAAATAAACCATGAAAAATTAAAAATGATGATGAGTCTCCCCCCACACTTGATTTTGACTGTGTCCCTACAGTCAACCCAAGTGAAAAAATAAAACAAAAATAAAAGATGACCTATATTTACATGAAGGTGAACGGTATTTACACGAGATCAGAAAGTATATCGTCAAAGCGTAAATGAAATAATCTTCCAAAAACCGATTCATTTGCCTCGTCAAGTATACGAGACACGGCTTAAGTTCAGAAAACCAAACCATACAAGATTTCGAAGTTGAATTTGGATTTGGAAAAACGAATTTTGTTTTATTAAAAATTGTACGAGTCGTTTTATTTTCAATGATTTTTGGGGTTGATAAAACGATTGATTGAAGTTCAAGTTTATTTTCACCAAATTGAATTCAAGCAGTTCATTGAAAAATTCTTCATAATTATTGATTTCAAAATCAAAATGGTGGTTTAAATCTTCCCTATCAAAAGTTGACAACTCGTTTTTGAAAAGTCCAAAGAAATCATGTTCATTGAATTCGTCTTCCTTATTTGGATTATCACCAACTTCATCGCATATATTAAGTTCAAAATCCAAAGTTGTTGTATTCAAATTTTTGGAATCGAGAAAAGGAAGATCGAATTTTAAATTTGGTTCCATACCCTCAAAAGAACTGAAATCCAAATCAATTACCGTGTTTTCAACAACTTCACTAAGATTGTTATTTTCAATTTCAAAAGTTGTTATTTGAAAATCGTCGATTTGGGTAAAAGATGGATTATTGTTTGACTCGTCACACGTTGAAATTTGATTTTGTTTCTCACGTTCTTTCATATATGTTTCGAACAACAAATCCATGTGATCATTGTAGATTTCGTCCATTTGTTCAACAAAATCCAATTTATAGTTATTAACTTGAGAATTTTCACTTTGAAATTGTTGAGAACAAAGATTTTCAATTGTAACGTGGTTAAGATTATTCCCATTGCCAAATTCGTTTGAAAAGTTGTTTCCATTTTCATTTTGAGTTTGAAATTCATTTTGGAGTTCGAAATTGAATTGGCATGGGTTATAATCAAAATCGTTTGAATTTTGAATTGAATTCAAATTTTGAAATCCTTGACTCGAGTTATTACACAAATAAGAATTACACAAATCATTTATCTCTTGATTTTGTTGTGTAGAGAATTCAAGTAAAGATGAAATGCAATTTTCAAGAGTCGAGGGTTGTTCGTTATTTTGAAAACTTTGTTGTTCAAAGTTTAAAGAATAGTTGTCGTTAAAATATCCATAGGAATTTGGAGTGAAATCATATGGATTATATTGATTTTCACAACTATCGTAAAATTCATGAGAGTAAGGAAATTCGGACATTTTCAAGAATGTTTTTGTTTTTGATTTTTTTTTTAAAATATATATATTTACAAATAGAATTTATTTTTAAAAAGGGAAATCGATTTTTGTTTTGTTCTTTAGTTTTTCAAATTTTTTTCTTTGTTTTTCGAAAAGGTTTAAATTTTTTTTTTGGATTTTTGAAATTTCAAAGGAAAACGATTTACAAATTTCAAAGAAAAAGAAGAGGAATATTTACAGTTTTTTTTAGTTTTGGATTTTTTTTTAAAATATGCATGAACTAATGCAACTAAATGAATGCAGGGGTTAATTACAAATGATTTATCCTAAGTTAACCCAAAATTGTATAATCACACTTTGTCTTAAATCAACAAGATAGTTCTCGGCCAAGTAACGGGCAGGGGTTATCGGTGCACCACGAATCACCGTAACAATGCAGCCGAAGGTTTAAGTACCTTCAGAGAAACAATTCGGTATAATATTTACGAATCACCGTAATATTTATAACTAATTATTGCTCTGCCGTAGCCTAGACACCAAGAAATTAAATTGTTCAAAAAAGACAACTTGTCAATATACAATTAAGTGTTATCGATGTCTAACTGTTATTATTAATCAAATTCTAGGATGAAATGCAAAGCAGAAATTAAACGTGTATTAATAGTGCAACTACGAATGGATTTTGTTTTTGTTTTTGAAATTTTTTTTATATATATAAATGCAAATGCAAGCAATCAACAATGCAATTCAAATAAAAGTAGAGATGAGAGCAACAATTTTTTTTTATAAGAAGCCAGCAATTTATTTGGCAAGCAGAGCAGCAGTTTTAGCAAGCACTCTTCAAATCTGCCCTTGGCAACCTGAAAAAAACAATATACATATATATATATAGACACACACATATATACACACACATGCAAGTTTTTTTTTGAATATATGTTTATGAAAGAGGAACTAAAATAGGTGGAAAACAAAACAAATGAAAAAAAAATTAAACAAATTAAATCAAAAGAAACAATCTAAAAGAAAGCAAAATGCACTGAATCCTAAAAGCACCGCCAAAACATGTTTTTTATTATTAAGAGACACAAAAAAAATATCCCTTTCTTATTTAAAAGAAATTACAAAGATAAAACGTTATTTAAAAGCAAATTTAGATAAAAAGAACTTGAACTAAAACTTGAATTGCCAAGCCAAATGAAAGCAAATTTTTTTAATATAAATCTCAAGACAGCCACACAAAAAAAATAAAAAAAATAAAAAAAAACTCAAACTAACAAAATCTCATGTCCAGCTAACACAGCCCAACTGGTCAAAGAAAAAAAATCAATACTTATTCCTAACTACACCCAAAGACTCGTTCGAATCGATTTCAACATTTTCTACTCGATTCCAATCTCGTTTTCCATAAATTCTGAGAAATTCATAAATCATGGAAATTGGAGTTTGAGGGGATTGAGTCACGATGGATGTTCGATTTTTGTCGCGTGGGGTGTTCTCCTGGTTGACATCAGATTGGAGGGGGTTCTGGGGATGGTTTATAGGTTTGGTCGCGGTTCGATTCAGGCTCGAAGTTGATGGTTTTGATGAGGGTGTGGATTGAAGTTGATGTTTGGCTCGACGCGATGGTTGGAAGGCATTGAAGGCAAGTGGTTGTATTGATGGTCGAGTCTGGTTGCTGATTGATGGAGAGTGGGTTGCTTTGGTGGCAGAAGAAAGGGAATGGCCGATGTTAAATGTGATATATGGTTTGATGGTTGGGGTGGTTATGGTCTGAGGAGATGATAGATGGTGTAGGCAAACATATGGAAAATGTTGCTGGATGTATGTGCTGTACTGTTGCACAGCAGATGGTGGGTGTAGTGAATGTTTTGACAAAGGGGATTATGTTGTATGTGTTGGATAAGTGGTCAGATGATGTACTGTCTTGTATATGATGGCTGAAGTATTTGATGTCAGGGGTGTTTAGTTGATTTTTTTTTGAAGTGAAGTAGTGGTGGTTGGAAGCTGTGAAGTTGGCAGCAGCTTGAAGTATGGCAGCAGATAGGACTGTAACTGGTGTATGGTCAGAGAGGTGGCGTTGATGAAGTTGTCGATGGTGAAAAGAAATGGCAAGGAGTGACTGTTGCTGTTGGAGTTGGATATCAGAAGGGTATGTAGAGACAGTTTTGGTTGCAGAGGAGGGTGTGTTGATGTATATTTGGTGATTGTAGTAGTTGTAGAAGTAGATGAAGGAGTATGGTGATGTATATATGACAGCAGTGACAGTTAGGTGATAACAATGATGGTCAGAGGTGGTTATGAAGAGGTAGATGTATGAGCAAGTTATTGATGTGGTGCAGGCAGTAGAAATGATAGGCGGTTTGGATGGATGGATATGTCGTTTGTTGTCTGGGGTAAGACTGCAACAGCCTTCACTTCAATACAACTATGTTGGTGGTTGCTTTGTAACTGGAGGAGCAGATTGGTGAATGGTGTGTTGATAGGTGATTGAGGCTGATGAATGTTGAAGTGGCTGGATGAAGTGGTTGTAGTGGTGGTCCGTGAAGTGGAAGTAGTAAGAATTGGTAGTGGGCAGTGAGGATCAGATGACTGTAGTTTTGGATGCTGCAGTTTTGTATTGAGGAGAGGATTTTGATGGATTATGGGGTGGTAGCAGTTATACAGGGGTTGATTATGGGGGGGGGGGGGAAGGGCAGTAGCTATTGATGCTTGTTAAGGCAGTGGAATAGGTAGTATGGTGGTGATGGGATGACAGAGCAGATGTTTGATTGTGAATTTTTTTGGTGAGTCTGTTTGAAATGAGTGCTGGGGTTGAACTGTTGGAATGAGCAGTGTAGTGAGGTTTTAGTGTTGTTTGGATGGCAGATGTAACTGGAAGTTGGCTGTGAATTGCCGATGTCTGCTGCTGTTTATTGTTAGTAAGGTTGGTTGTATTGTATGGAAGTAGAAGGGGGAAGAGGCTGGTTGAGACTGACAGCAAGTGTTGTTTGCTAATGTTGATTGGAACTGGTATGTGATGCTGCTTGTATGTGCATGGCAGTGTGTAGTTGGCAGTAGGAAGGTGGTTGTAGTGAAGTGGTTTCTTTTGCACAGAGGTGCACAGTTATATTGAGCTGCAGCAGTTTATGAATTGTGAAGATGTTGAAGTTTGAAACTTGATGTTGGTGATGGAACAAGTAGTTTGAATTTCTGATGGTGGTGTTTGCAATATGATGTGTGGTGTGAAGTGTTGATGCCTGGAGAATGAAATGTTGATATGAATGGAAGTGTGGGCAGAAGTCAGTGAAATTTGATGGCAGAAGTAGGGGATGTTGAAGCAAATGCACTGTGATGGTTTGTAGTTAAGATGCTTTGAGATGGTGGTGGTGTTTTGGTAAGTATGATGTTGTATAAGCAGGTGGTTTCTGATGATGTTGGAAGTGTTTTGTGGGTTTGGTTGATGAAGTGAAACTGTTAGGCAGTGGTGGTTGAAGTGTTTGAAAAGGAGGGTGACAGTCGGGTAGAAGGAAGAAAATGCACAAAGAAACAAAATGCACATAAATGTTGTTTGATTGGTTTTTTTTGGTCAATGTAACAAGAAGAAAATGAAAGAAAGATGTCAATGTAAAAGATATGTATATGCAAATGTGAGTGAAAATGTATAAGAAATAATTTTTTTTAAAATGAAATTGTGTTTTTTTGGATAATATGCAAATGCAACTAGAAAATTAGAACAACATGTACACAAACAAAATGTCACAAAAATCACACACAAAGAATTTTTTTTAAATGCAAACAAACACACAAAAATCAAAAGAAAATAATTTGAAGAATATAAATTAAAATCAAACTAATTCCCCGGCAACGGTGCCAAAAACTTGTTAATCGACGAAATTTCTATCGAGTTAGAAAACCGTCGAAAAATTTCGAAATAAAATTTATCGCAAGCACACGGCGTACAATGATAGTACGTGGCGAGTACGGGTCGATCCGTAGGGAATTGTCAGATTTTAAAAATCTATTCAATCAAATTAAACCAAAGTCGAGGGATTGTTAACTAACTAAAAGAAAGTAAAAATAAGCTAAAAGAAAATAGATAAAAATATGAGAGTGTTAAGACAATTTAGGGGCAACTTCCACTCTCTAGATCACATAAATCAACAAAATTAAGTTATGATCTCTCTTTTTTTGTCATTAGTTAGCTTAATTGATGTGCTTATCATAAGTATGACTCATTTGTGCTATTAATTAGCTCAACATAAGCCATCAAACTATAAGACAACCTTTAAACCACTTTTAATTCTCAAACTCACGATGCCTCTCAATCAATTTAAACAGTGAATTCAATGAATGATTCGTCATCTAAGCACAAGTCGAAGTCCCCGTCTTCTCATCACAAGAGGACGATCCACACCCCACCGTCTATAGTAGTAGCAAGTCATTACCTTATGCCCCTACTTCGGCTACACTACCCGAGCAACATTTGGGCACTTTCGGCATCCGGTGATCTTTTGGACGCCAGACTAGCACATAAAGTCTTGATACATCTTCTCATAGGCGTGGCAGACGGTCCCTCTTAGCTTCAATTGCTCTCGATGCCACTACTACAGAGAAGATGGCCGAGCTCAAGGCCACATTTCCTAAGTTATGTTTTGATGAGTTCAAATTTTATTCCTACTTTGCATTCGATTCCTCCAAAGTCTAAGGACATGGTGTTCTCTTATGTCAATAATGTCTACATCCAGCATGTCATGATTCAACATGTGGCTGAAAAGATTTCCAAAGTGTCGATGGAAAGAAAGTATGAGATTGATTGCTTAATTCTAGAAGTGATTCAGGATAAAGACACCATCAAACACTTGGATGAGAAAGTCAAGGAGTTAAATACAAAGCTGGCTGATGGCGAGAAGAGACCTAGTAAATCTTCTGAAGCAGTTAAGCGTTTGATGAAAGTACATCAAATTGAGCTGTACACCACTGTTCGTGGCAGTAGCACTTTAGCTCTTGAGAAAGATGTTCTTTAGAAGGAAAAGGATGCCTTGAAAAAAGATAATAACGCCTTGGCCCTTCGCATTCAGTAGCTTGAGGAGGAACTTGAGAGAGAAAACAAGAGAAGCTTGAGGCTCAATTAGAGTGTCAAAATATTGCGAGGAAACCGTTGAGGCTCGCCTGACTAAGGTAGAGGCCGATAAACAACTCCAACAAATAGAGGCCCTCAAAGAAGAAGCTAGGGTGGCGGTCGGACAGAGATATAGGACGATTTTGATCCTTTTTGATATACTACAATGCAAATGTCCTCATGAACTGCAATCTTTGCTTCCTCGGAGAGGGATATCCTGTGTCGCTAGTCAAAGTTGGGGACTATACTGTGGACTTAAAAAAGAAGTCTCTAGATGATGTCGAGGTTGATGAGGAGCAGCTTATGCAAGAAATCTTGCGCGATGAAGAGCAGATAATCTCAAGGCTGCTCGGCTCAGTTTACTTTGTTATCTGGCAACAACAAAGAAGGGGAAAGATGGTGGTCAAATCTCTGGGTCAGGCTCTCAATACCCTCTCACAAGTCAGACAACTGGTGCCTTACTTCTCATGACCCTGAAAAGGAGATAGGCTATGATTCAGATCATCTTGAAATCCACAGGTCTTTTGGGTTAGCTTCGATTCTTGAAGACTACACTCCAGCTTCGATCGAAGGCTAATTCGACGAAGGTATATTTCTCACCTCCCCGATGTTTGAGAAAGTTTACATCTTGCACATGTAAGTCACAGGCTTACCCATTAAACCATGTAAAATTGTAGGGCTGTCTACGTCTGTACATGCTTCTAGTTATGAAGCCATCTTGGGACAGCAGGCATTGATCACGGAATCTACAATGGCCCCCACTTCACAAACGACCCCGACTGTCCAATCCACTGAGACTCCTAGTCTGGATGATGAATTCAGAGTCTTTGAGTAATGAAAAGACCGATGATCAATGGGCCTAGGTCGAAATAGATGATGTCATGGTGACTCATGCCTCTGAGCACAGGGACAAGCACAGCTTGAAGGAGCGCATTGAGAAGGAAGAGATGGACAAGCAAGTCAAGAGGGAGCATGCTGAGGTAGATGTCATTTCACTCCAAATCACACTACCCAGTGGTATCGTCCCTTAAAAGGTTGACTCTTCCGTATCCCAAAGTGAAACTACTTCCTTTTTTGTTTCTAAAAGCATTTCACCTATTGGGTGGAAAAGGTGGAAGAAGGTCGAAGAGGAGAGGCAAGGGTGATAGCTCTAGTAAGTCTACCCCAAAGAAGCTCAAGAAGGACAGGAAATAGCCGTTGACTCGGCTTGGGTTGTGTATAGCTAGGTAGCTAGTTCCTTTTTATTGGCCATGATTGTGTGAATACAACCCCATTTTTGGTTTCTAGTCTTTGAATAAACTTATACTTAGCTTTCCAAGCTTTTTGCCCATGAATAAAAACTTCTTTCATTTCAGTCTAGTTTGTGTGTGAATTCATTTAAGTGTTCGAGCTATTCTGTTTTTCATTCAATGTACTTGTAATTTTTCGCTCGTTGTTTAAGTTGTAATGTCATTTGGTTGCTCGTTACTTCAGGTGTCGATCCGATAAATCTACCTCAAGGCCTCTTCTCAGTCATGGCCTTGAGTTGTATCAAACACTAGGCACAAGCCATGATATTACGCTATCGTATTCATTGGTTAAGTGACTATAATCCTGCCCCAGTCTCGGGTTGGCAAAGTTAATCCGTGGACGGTCACATTCCATCCATTACAAGTTTATACTCCTCCTATCTGGTTCAGGTCAAAGTCGTTAAATGAGTGGTCGAATCACACTGATTCATTTGTTTATACTCTCCACACTCTGGGGATCAAAGTTAGTCGATGGGCAATTAATCACACCTAATTGATGTTTATACTCCAGCCCACACTCTGGGGACTTGAGTTATTCTAACAAATGGTCTAATCACATTTTTCTCTATTAATTCCTTTGCTCCCAAATCAAGGGCAAAGGTCGAAGAGCGGTCAATTGTACCACGTCCACTTCTACTTTTATATTTCTCTTGCACAATCATGGGATGAAAATCAGCTAACGGACGGTCGAGTCACATCTGCTCTACGTTTTGTAGTCGGCTCGTTAGATCGTAGGCGAGAATCAATGGATGAACGGTCGAGTCACGTTCAACTTTGGTTAATTCGATTATAGACTCGAGACATTGGTTGGCACCAACCCTATGGTACTCGTTAGTTTATATTTAGGCATATGTAGACGTAAATTGATCACATATCACAACCATTATACTATGTACAAGCAGCTCACAGATGTGGAAAAAACTTCAAGTTCTATTGCCAACTGAAAGAGAAAGTGATAAAGTCTATCTTATTATAAGGCTTCAAACTGAAATGCAAAAGAAAATTTTAAATGGAATACAAATGAATGAAACAAAATCAAGTGATGTAGCATCGTAAATGCTCGCTATTCCACGCTCTAGGGAGTGTAATGCCATCGACAGTTGTTAGCTTGAAAGTTCCATCTCTAAGCTTCTAATTGATGACATATGGTCCTTTTCATCTCGGACCCATGTTGGTGGGGCTAGAAAAGATCTGTTTCAGAACAAGGTCGCCAATTTCGAAGGTCCTAGTTTGGACTTTAATATTATAGTATTGGGCAACTCGGTGTTAATGTGCAGTTGCCCTCAAGTTAGCTTCTTCACTCTTCTCATCGACCATGTCTAGAGATTCCAAAAGGAGATCTTTGTTTGTTCTGGGGTCATAGCAAGTCATTTGATGAGAAGGGACTTCAAGTTCTATATGAATCACACCTTTAGAACTGTAGGTAAGGTTGAATGGAGTATGGCCAGTCATGGACTTGTGGGTGGTTTTGTATGCCCATAGTGCTGACCGAAGTTCATCAACCCACTTGCCTCTGGCCTTTTCCAAATGCTTCTTCAGAATGGACTTTATGATTTCATTAACATCTTCGACCTATCCATTAGCTTGAAGGTGAGCAACAACTGCAAATCTTTTCTCAACATGATGTTGGTGGAAATAGTGTTTGAATTCAGCACTGTTGAACTAGGTCCCATTGTCAGTTATGATTGTTCGAGGGACACCAAAACAACAGATGATGTTTCGAACAACAAAGTTGACTACTTTCTTCATTTGATCGTGATCGATGGTTCAGCTTTAATCCAATTATTGAAATAATCGACTACTATGATGGCATACATCGTGCCACCTTTGGAAATCGGTAAGGAGCCGATGATGTCAATTGCCCATATAGTAAATAGCCATAGACTAACCATCTGAGTAATCTCTATTGGCGGGACTCTCAGAATCTTTGCAAATACTGACACTTGTCACATCGTCTAGCATAATCAACTGCATCTTGATTGACAGTTGGCTAGTAATAACCATAGCGAAGTATCTTCTTGCTAGGGTTTGTCCCTGGTGTGATCGCCATATTCTCCTTCATGGACTTCTCTTAATACTCGCTTGATTTCATCGTTGGTAATACACCGAAGCAGGGTAATGGAAAAACCCTTCATGTACATGACTCCTTCTTGAAGGATGTATCACGAAGCTTTACGGAGGACCTGTCTTTTTTCATTCCTCTGTTCGGGTTAGGTTCCCCTTTGCAGATAATCTTTTATCAGAGCCATCCACGACTCCTTTTCGGGGTTTTTCACTAGGACCCAATCAATCTCCATTTGGTTAATGCTTAAATCATTAAGTACTTCAACTGGGACCAAGCGCATCTGATGTGCATCCACCGGACTAGCAAATTTGGCCACTGAGTCGGCTTTCTCATTATATTCTTTGGGGATATGTGTAATAGTGTAATCCTCAAAATCAGTCGGAAGCTCCTGGACCAGTTGAGGTAAGGAGCAAGTCGTGTTCCCTTGGACTGATACTCTCCCCTGATTTGGCGCATGACTAACTAGGAATCACAAAAAATCTGAAAAGATTGCACTCCAAGCTCCTTGGCAAGTTTGAGCCCAGCGATCAAGGCCTCATATTCAGCTTCGTAATTTGTCGTAGGGAAGTCGAGTATAAGTGCATAGCAGTTCGAGCATTCCTTAGGAGTGACTAATATGACTCCAGTGCCAAAACACCGATCGTTAGATTCTCCATCCGTGTACATCTTCCATTGGATGGTAGGTTCTTCACTGCTCTCAAGAGAGTCGTCTTGTGCAATGAATTCAACTATGAAGTCTGCCAACATTTGTCCTTGGATGGCTCTTTGAGGGAGATAAGTGATATCGAACTGGCTCAATTCGATGTTCCATTTCAGTAACCTTCCAGATGTTTCAAGTCGCTTTAGGACCTGTCGTAACAGCTGGTTAGTGAAGACATTGATGGGATGAGCCTAAAAATAAGGGTGGAGCTTCCTCGACGCAATCGCAGGCAGTATGCATGCTTCTCCAGTTTCAGATAATTTCTTTTAGTACCTGTCAACCGCTTGCTAACATAGTATATTGACCTTTAGGTCTGATTCACTTTGCGTAGAGCGCAACACTTATGGCATGTACCGACACCACTAAATAGATGTATAAGTCTTCATGATCCAGTGGCTTGTATAAGATGGGGGGTTTCTTTAGGTGGTGTACTAGATCTTGAAACGCATCAACATAATCCTTCGTCCATGCAAAGTTCCTCTTCCCCCTTTTGATCATGTCGAAGAAGGGAATGCACTTATCAGTGGCTTTGGAGATGAATCGACTCGGAGAGGCAACCTTCCCATTTAGGCTTTGCACTTGCTTAATCATATTCGGTGCTTGGATATCTCTTATCGCCTAAATCTTCTCGGAATTGGCTTTAATTCCACAAGAGTTAATGGTGAAACCTAAGAATTTCCCTGACGCAATAACGAAGGAGCATTTCACGGGATTTAGTTTCATTCCATACTTTTGAAAAACACTGAACATCTCCACAAATCATCGATGCGGTCATTTGATCATCGTGACTTCATGAGCATATCATCTACAATACTTCCATTGATTGTCCAATCTGGTCTTTGAACATCTCGTTGACCAGTCTCTGATAAGTAGCTCCAGCTTTTTTCAGTCCAAAAGGCATCATAATGTAACAGTATAATCACAGATCGGTAATGAAACTGTTGTGTTCTTGGTCTCGGACGTGCATCAAGATCTGATTGTAACCAGAGTATGCATCCATAAACAGAAGCAGTTCATGTCCAATGGTTGAGTCTAAAAGCTGGTCGATCCTTGAAAGTGGAAAGCTGACCTTCGGACATGATTTATTTAGGTCTGAGTAGTCAACGGATGTCCTCCACTTTCCATTATCCTTTCTCACAACTGTAGGATTGGATACCCATTTCGGGTAGAGGGCATCGTGGATAAACCCATTATTCTTAAGTTTATCTACCTCCTCAAGCGCATCAGATCTCTCTAGATCCATGCTACATTGTTTCTGTTTCATCGGGACATGCCTCGGGTCAATATTCAATGCATAGCTCGCAATGGTTAGCAAGATCTCATACATGTCAAAATAGGTGAAAGCGAACACATCAAGATTCACTCAGAGAAAGCCAACTAATTCCTTCAGCATCGTTGCATTAAGCCGTGATCCAATCTTCAGGACCTGTGATGGGTCATCATGGCTGACCGTGATGTCGATTGTCAGCTCAGCAGGTGCAGCCTTGGGATCTTTGGGCTCGTCTTCCTCATCTTTCAGATCTATATCTTTACAGAACCGACTGTAGTGCCCGAGCCGAGGCTTGGATGTTGATTGCTAGGCTTCATTAATTTTGATGCAGAGAGGTTTCTCTACATCCTTTCCTTTTTCTTTTCGTCGAGCATCCCTCAACTCAACAACATAGCAGGCACGGCCAGTCATCTGATCTCCATTGATAATTCCCATGCCATTATGTGTCGGGAATTTGAATGTTAAGCACCAAGGAGTGATAGCTACCTTGAATTCAGCCAGGGTCGGTCGGCCCAAGAATGCATTGCACGGAGAGTTCACATCCATCAAAACAAATTGTAGCACCCGCACTCTCATACGATTGTCTCCCAACTCCACCGGTAGCTTGACGTAGCCTATCGCTTCAATAGCAACACTGTTAAAGCCATGAATATGGGCTTTGCACAGTTTCAAGTCTTTGGCATCCAGTAACATCGGGTTATAAGCCTTCTTAAACATGATATTAACTGAGCTTCCACAGTCGGCCAATATCTTTCCCATTAAGGCAGGGCCGATCATGGCCGATGTCACTATTGGGTTAATCGTAGGGGCTTTCACCCTGTCTGCGTCTCTACTTCAAAACACGATATCGTCAATCATAGTTATCTGCTGCTTAGTAGGAGCACCGTCCTCCGCTTTCAAGCAGCAGTCAATATCAACATGTCTTATGGCATTCACATAACGCTACATCTCGTTCCAGCTTTTGTTAGCTGGATGAGGTCCTCCAACAATATTGTTAATGACTAACCTTCCTCCTGCCTATCTAGGTTCCTCCGCACTAGGCGGAGCTTATCCTCTATTAGGGTAGGATGTCCCCTGCCCACCATCATGCGGGGCTTTAATGAACTGTTGCAATTTTCTTTTACGAATCAACTTTTCAATAACATCATGAAGGTGGTGGCACTCATACGTGGTATGACCAAAAATTTCATGGAATCTACAGTACTTCCATATTTTTTTTGCTTCTCCGTCGGTTCTTTCGGAGATGGTTTTCCGTACTGCATAGAATTACAAGTCGATAGATAGATGTTCTCTAATGACATGTTCGATGGTGTATAGGTGTCAATTGTCGGGATCCTTGGCTTCCCTCTTCCAGAATCCTATCTTCGATTATGGTTTCTATCACCGCCTCTGTTTTGCTCATTTGCTTTGTTTTGAATATTAATTTCAGCTTTTCCAAAACTATCTTTAGAGTGTTTCACCGCCACATTACTTTGTACTCCCTTGGCACTTTGGGTTGCGACATCTCTCTTCCTATTCCTCTTCGCCTCCTCCTTTCTCAGGCATTGAGCTGCCTTTGTGTAAAAACAGTCCAATGTGGAAGGAGGCTTCGCCGCCAACAAATTGCCCAAATCAGAATCAAGGTTGACTCCCTTATTTATTGCCATCAGCATTGCATCCTCTTTCAACTACTGACTTCTATAACAGTTGTATTAACCTTTCCAGATAATCTTTCAATGACTCCCATGGTTTCAGGTTGGAGAGGGACATGACATCTTTAGGGCGAGCCATGTGCATGAGAAACTGCTTCACGAACTTCCTTGCTAACTCATCAAACGAAGAAAATGACCACGGTGGTAGCTTGGTGAACTACATGGTCGCTACCCCTTCCAAAAAAAGTGGAAAACATTTTCACTTGACTGCATCGGTGGCTCTTGCGAAGTCCATGTGCCACTCGTACTTCATGAGTTGCTATCTCGGGTCCGTTTTTCCCGCACAAGCAGTCATCGTGGCATACTAAACCCCCTCGGATACTCTGCATGTAGGATGTTGTCAGTGAATAGAGTATGACTTCTAGAGAGTCCCCAATCATCGTTGGTTAGTCCTTGACTTTCTTTAACAAGCCGTCTTACCATAGCCATCAAGTCCGGCGTTTGGAGAGCCGGTGCCTAGTAGTGGACGTGTTCCACCTCACGTGAATGGCCCAATCCACGCCTTCAGGTAGCACCACGTTCCCTTGGCTTAGCGTGTTCCTCATGTGCCTCCTGAGCAGCTGTTCTATCATCGTCTCTTAGCTGTGGTTCAGGTACATTTGCCTGGGTTCAAGCGGCTTGGTCAGCCGTGGCATGTCCGGAGTTAGCTCCTCCACCAGCATGAAGACTCCCCCTTAGTTGGAGGGTTCATTGGCTTCAATAGCACAAGAAGTAGTAGACTTTCCTTTGGCCATGGCTAATAGCTTCATTTTAGATCTTCTTCGAATCTCAACAGAAATGGAAATTTATCGGTAGAAATCTAGATATATTTCACGGATATAAGAATCCACTGGTAGATGTTGAGATCCAATCAAGCTGAGAATTCCCTCTCAGTAAAAGCATCAAAATGTCTGTACCAAAAATTGATGCAAACACCCAATAGATCGAATGTAGAGAAATAAAATAAAGAATTAAACTTAAAATAGAGAGAAACAAGTAGAAAGCAAGAACATACAAATTTATAGTGTTTCGGTATTGATTGCCTACGTCCACTCAAAGGAATTTCTTTAGTAAGTACTTGCTTTTCTAATTATAGAGGGATCAGATCATAATAGATCCTTAATTACAATGGAGTTGAAGTAAAATAGCAGCATAAAGATCCCTAAAATGAACAATGAATTTTATATTTATAGATGTAGACGACCAAATATCTTCTTGAAAATTCACCGACAGAATCTCAAGACATATACGAGGTCACCCAAAAAGTTTCACGACCCAATTCCCAATATTAGGCGATCGACGATAGGTCTTAGGGGCCACATGGCATCATACGATCGGTCTGGTGGGTTTCTCTCCATGCTAGCTTCTTGTTTCCAAAATTATTTGCATAGTTGCCTTCATGCTTTTAGTGATATTAATCAATTCTCGTTGAGTTAAATTGTTGGTTTAAGTTGTTCATAGCCAAAGTGTATGATCCAGTCCCCTTCCTAAGGGAATGGATAGGTACCGATCACCTGCCTAAGGGAGGCTAATCCATTATTAGAATATTCCAGAGAGTCTCTCTTAGTCTCGCTTGATCGTTGCTTCATACCATTATCCGTGCTTGATCTCTGGACTCAATGATCATCCTTCTAGGCTACTTGCCTTATCTACTGTTGAGTCTAACTTGTCAAATCAGTCGAGATATAGCCATGTCAAAAGGCGGGATAACAGCAGCCATCCTTAACATTATTTCCCAATGACAAAATGAGATCAGTTAATGTATTAATAACATCAAGAGCATAAGAATTTACAAATTTCAACAACATTTTTCATTAGTTCATTTGTAAATCCATTACATTTAAGTTACATAACCCCACGGTTACATCGTTTTGATAAAATATAATAAATACAACATAATTCTAAGAGCAACATATGAAAACATTCCCTTGTAAAACTAGAGTCTTAACTTCCAGAATGATTTTAGACCTCATCATTACAAACAATCAACAATAAAAGTAGTCAAAATAACACAACGGAAATAAACTGTAAATAGTAGCTTGTCTTGTGCACGTCCCTAGAAGCTTTTTCGTCTAACCTGAAATACCCTACTGTCAACCTACCCAATTTCAATTGAGTACCCGAGAGTTTAGAGGAAAATCGAAAATTTTGAGTCAAACAAAAAGTCTAGGGTGAATAATATTATACTATCTAAAACCAAATATATACTTAGTGATACTAGACCGCTGAGCTAAACGGGTTTCCCCTTACCAATATCTTATCAAACAAGATGTCAACCATAACATATCTATAACCAAAATGATTAAGACATAATCATAACATCAATATCATGCATAATGGGTTAAAATGAATAATCTGTCATTCACTAGGATCAAAGCATAACACATTTCCATAATTTCCCAATCCTATATAATAGCCCATTCAATGACAGTTTTTCCAAGGTCACTATGAACCTATTAGTTTCCATGGGCAAATAGAAAACCTATTGGGCTAAGTCGAGCCAAAAATACTAGATAATCCAATGGTCTTTTAGTCCATTTAGAAGAAAATTACCAACGGTCTCCTAAACTCGATAGGAGAAAAATATCCACGGTCTCCTAAATATGGTAAGAGAAAATAACAACGATCTCCTAAGATCAATAGGAGAAAAACATAGGTGATCTTCTTTGCTATGAATTCCTTCGAATGCATAACTCGAATTTTAGCCCAATATCAGCAATGCCCTACGCATTGGAATTGCGGACAGGACAAACCAGGGGCTTAAAGGTTGGATAGTAGAATATGACCCTACGCCAATCTCCACCCTTAAATATGCTTTTGAATTGGCAATGAGTCATGTCTTTTGATCAGTTCAGACATCCAGCATAATTTGATCTTCACGATCGCTAGATGCAATTCTACTCACTAAGTAGTTTAAGTATGGCAATACCCACTACTCAAAACACCCTAATCGTTTATTAGTTCCCAATCCCTAAGGTCACAATTGTTGGGTGATAACATATAACATATAAGTGAGCATGTTAACAATTAAAATATGCAATATAATCGATCGGGATCTGAAATTATAACACATTATCATCCCCACCATATATATTCATACGATATTCATTTTATGCACAACAATAACTTGTAATTCAGTAGTAATTTCCTTCACAAAACAATTTAAATTGGGGTAATCTATCTTTTCTTCTTTTTAGAAGTCTAGCAACAAAATCAGAGCGAAAACTTCTCTTTTATTTTCAAATCCTTAATTATATACCAAATTAATTAATTATTATTCTTAATTTAATAAATAATTCATTTGTAAATTTGAAAATGCATGGGAATAAACTTAAAAATTCCTAAAAATTAGAATTTACCTCTTTTACAACTATAAAAATTTCAGAGCAAAATATTTATTATTCATATTTACAATAACTAAAATCCAATTCTCCATTTTATCACTTGGAAAATTCATAATATATTCACACTTTATCCAAAAGTTATGAAATTTAAGCCCCTCTCAAAATAATATTCCAAACATCATACCAAAAATTCAAAGCATATCGAGATCGAAATCCACGTTTTAAACTAAAAATCCCATTAGGAAATTCCACATAATAAACAAATGATAACCGTGTCTCCTATAAATGATTATCCAATCCAAATGCACGAGTATTACATTATACCAATTCCGATTTCTTCCAAAAAACTGAACTCAAACACATCAAAGTAATAGAGATGGCAATATTATTCACCTTAGATTTGTTGAAAAGAAGAGATATTTAGACTTTGATTCCTTTCTTCTTCTTTTCCTTAGATTTTCTTCTTTGGTTAATGGTGGATTCGACCTCTCTTTCTTTTAAAATTTGTTTTTATAAAAGAACGATATGAATGAGGGAAAGAGGAATGATATGGGAGAGTTTTCATTCCATCTTTTCCCTTTTCATTAATTGATATGATTAAGTTCTCTTTCCCTTACTAAAACAATTCCTTTATTAATTAAATCATGGCCAAGTTATTTATGTTATGATAAACCTTCATTTACTAACTTACCCATACTATTTATTTAATTATCTTTTAATTAAATATCTAGAGTAATGTGCAACAAAAATTAGGGATGTTACAAGGCAGAAGCTAAAGGAGCTGAGCGTGTAGTATACTTTGGACTAGAGGTTGATAGATCGCAAATGACGGCTTTTGATGGTTAATTTAAAGAGGAGATCAATAAGTGATTCTCTCTCAAATCCTCTCAATCAACCATGATTAGCTTATTTGCATATTAAACTTAGATTATATGTATGTTGTGATGTTTTGGATGTAAGACATGGTGTTTGAGTTTATGATTGTGAAGTCTTCCATTAATTCATTAATGTTTAATTACAAAATGATTTTAATCATGAACTTAATTTAGATCTTTGATTGGTCATGAAAGATAACCCCTAGATGCAAATTTCTGTGATGATCTAATGAGATCGAGGAGAAAGTGTAAATGTTAGTATTAATTTGCAATTTTGGTATGCAATATAGCTGGACTTAGAGTGATGATCTATTGTAGCTATGTTCGATCTAGAGGGTCATGCGATGAGGAAAAGAGTTAATTTAAGAAAAATATTCTCTTATAGTAAATTTACCCAAATATCATTTTTGTGTGGTTATTAACAAATGTGAAGATTATATTAGATTGTATTTAATATAAATTCAATTTGATTAGATTTAAAAATTATCTTGCTAAATAAAATTTATTTTACCATATGAGTATCAATATACTCAACATATGTATTAGTTTAATTTCATTTGAATATAACTATACGATAACAAAGATAAATATATGGACTTGAGTGTATGCGCATGCGCATGTGTGTGTTAATAGCAAGCAATATATGCATATATATTTGATTTTTAATATAAACGCATATTAGAATGACATTTATATATATGTCTGTGTGTATTCGTTCATACATATATGTTGATATATTTTTATATTTTGACCTTATATACTTTATGTATATATATTACATGATAAGAAAACCTTTAATAAATAATCCAAATTACTGTTACATAATTTTATTTCATATACAAATGTATTGTGGGCTATTAATATACTACCATAACCAACACATTTAATGCATTTTATGACAAACATGTATTAAACAAAGTACATTTTTCCTTTTTCTATTAATACATGTGACTATATACACTATAATATACATACACACACACACATATATACACACATGTAATGTACACAAACACACACACATATATGCATATATTGTTAATCCGCCTTTTGACCAGGCAGTATACATGCGGATTTAACTAAATGAATTTCGTAATCACTAAGGCAGGAAGACCGAAGGGGTGATTATTAGGTTTGGAAATTAGGTATAATCATGGCTATAAATGATAGTCGAGCGGATTCAGACGAATGACATCCCGAAATTGGCTAAGTATGGATTGATGCTTCCCCTACGCAAGAGATCCGTACCTATCCCTTCCTCTAGGCAGTGGATCGGTATCTATCTCTTCCCCTAGTAGGGGATCAGATCACTATGGCTATGGACACTTAACTTAATAGCTCAACCTAATGGAAATCGATCGATATCTCCAATTTTCACCTATTCAACATCACAGAACAACTTAGAAAACACGAAGTAAATATCGAGGAGGACCCCTGGGAGGGATCAGTGGGCCTCACTCCCCTATCTTGGGGATCAGTAATGATCCCCCTATAGGGATCGACACTGATCCCTAAAAGTGGGCCCAGTGTGGCCCATTTTTGGTGAGTGGGGTCGACCTGGTCTCGAGGTCTTAAAGGCGAGTTTTCAACTGGATATTTGCACGTCTTCCCTTATAAATACACTAGGCATGGCACTCATTTTGGGGTCTTCTTTCTAGCTCTCTTCTTCCTCCATTATTATTATTATTATTAGGCTATCATCCGGACTGTAATTGTAATTTACGGTATAATAAAAGGAAAATTACTAGAGTGGACGTAGGCCAGAGTCAGCCGAACACTATAAAACTTTATGTGTTCATTTCTTTCAATTTAATTTGTTGATCTTCATAATTTATTCTCTGCTTTATTCTGTTGGGAGTTGGTTATTGGACATTTTAGTGCTTTCATACTGTTTAGGGTGTGGGCGCTGTTTGCGCCAAAATTGGTCACAAACCCCGAATGTTGTGAAAGCACCAGTATATGAATATAAATCAACAATATTCACACACAAATCTCAAATCTAAGCAAACAGGGTATCACAATTCAGAAATAATGAACAGAAACACGAGATTTATAGTGGTTCGGCGATCTTGCCTACGTCCACTCTGAAGTTGATGATTTTATTGATGTTTACTTGATGATTACAATTTCTTCTGAGATAGTACAACTGATTATATGATTACAATCTGAATCTAAGGAAGCAGTGGTGTTATGGAGTAAATCTAGCAGAATCTGGGCGCTCTTTAGTACTTAGAATTCTACGACCTCTTTTCTGAATGACTAGGGGCTCTATTTATAGGTGTAGGAGGCTGATATTTCGCCTAAAATGAGGGGAGACCAGTTCTGGTACGTCAGGGGGCCCACATGGCCGAAATCTGGAGATCCAGGCCCACTTTGGGATCGATTCGACCCTTGGTTCGAATCGATCAAGAAATCATCCGATCGAGCTGAAATTTGGAGTGAACATTCTTCATCATGTGCTTAAGCTTCTGTGAAAATTTCATGGCATTTGGACTTGTGGATCTCAAGTTATGATCGATTCAAGTTGGTGTTTTTCGTTTCCTGGAGTCGTTCGAATCGATACGTTCGAATCGATTCGTTCGAATCAATCCCCCCGTATGCGAAGACTTCGGCGTGGTGCGCATGCCTCGGGTCAACCCCGTTTTATCTCCGAGTTTTACTGAGTCGTACCCGGGGTTTTAGCTGTGTGGACTCGAGACGTTGGATTCGAAGACAGTGATCATATCTGGATTCGAACAAGGGTTCGTTCGTATCGATCGTGACGTGTTCCATTCGATCGATACGAAGCAACTATGTCTGGATGGATTCAAAGGCTTCAACTGCATGGATTCGAAGACCTTCCCATTGATCGATTCGAAGCTGGAAATATTTTGATGGATTCGAACCACGGGAGGCCTTGGATGGATTCGAACGTGGAGGGTGTTCTGATGGAGTCGAAGCAATGGTACTTCTCATGGATTCGAAGTAATGCAGGGACGATGGATTCGAGCTAAGGGTTTGTTCTGAGGGATACGAAGGGGATGGGGTCAATCTTGATGGAGTCGACCTTGATGGATACGAACCATATGGAGACGAACACAAGGCTATGTCCTTCACTTGCATCGATGATATCTTGGGCGTACGAACTCGGATTGACTCGAGATTTGGAACGCTGGCTCCTATGGCTTTCCTTGTCGTGTCTTATCAATTGTAGCCTAATCCGGACTCGGACAAAATTCATCGATATCCATGGTGAACTTGTGATGTAACCGTCCTACAGGATGGACTGTCATTGATTTCTAGTCAATTTTTTGGTGTCACGGCCTTGCCAAAAAGGCGGGATAACATTTGCCCCCCAAAACATGCCTTGCGATAGGGAGGTGTGTTTTGTAGTTCCATAAGTTGGATGTTCATATCCCGTTGATGACCTGTGGTACGACCTGCGAAGAGATTGACAGTTTTTATATGACCTTAAAGGACGACCGTTCGCGATCTAGTCATTTGAGGTGGTATGCGACTGTTCGCGATCTAGCATTTTCTGTATAACCCTAAATGACGACCGTTTGTGATCTAGCCATTTGAGGTGGAATGCGACTGTTCACGATCTAGCATTTCTATATGGCCCCAAATGACGACCGTTCGTGATCAAGCCATTTGAGGTGAGGGGTGCCGTTCGAGGCGAGTTGTGACCGTTCATGGTCGAGTGACGTGGAAAGAGGAATGTGATCGTTCGCGATCGTGTGCCGTACGAGGCAAAAATGTGATCGTTCGCGATCGAATGTCGTATTAGGTGAATTGTGACCGTTCGTGGTCGAGCGCCGTTCGAGGCTAATGGTGACCGTTCGAGGTCGGGTGCCGTTCGTGGCGAAGTGTGATCGTTCGTGATCGAATTTTGACCGTTCGCGGTTGGGTGCCGTTCGAGGCGAATTGAGTGTGCCCGAGGAGGGACTTAGTATCATCCGTACCAGGTTTCACGTTCGGGTGAATTCCCGGATTGTTTGTTGCAATGGTTTATCGCCATCTTAGAGCATGCCTAGGGACCGTTCGTGATCCCGTACATGTGTAAGTGGCTTAGCCGTTATGAAATCACAAGTAGCATTTTTTCATTGAAAATAAGTCTTTAGCAGAAATGTTAAACAAAATCAAGTTCAAATATTCAAATCAAGATGAAACAAAAGCAAAGCAAGGATGTCGAAGTGTAAACTCCCACAACGATAGGGTTAATAGTCATTCAGAGCATGCCTATGGACCGCTCGTGATCTCGCATATGTGTAAATGACTTACCCGTGTTGGTGAGAGGTTTACGACTTGTCCATCGTTATTTTAACTAATTGATAATCATACGATGCCCCGGCTCGGGGGCACCCCTGGCTGATGTAGACGGCGGTTGCTCTGGCTCCACTACTGGAGCTCGCCTTCTCACATACTGAAGTAGCATACCGTTCCTGATGTGCCCTTCCACCTCATCCTTCAGATGTCTACAGTCGTTAGTGTTATGACCATTCAGTTCGTGGAATAAGCAGTATCTGTCTGATTTCCTCTCGTCAACAGTGGGATCCCTTCGTATTGGCCTACGGTAGGGAACTTGCTCTCGTGTATCTTGGTAGATTCGCTCCAAACTCTCATTCAGCTCTGAATAAGTGGTGAATCGTGGCTCTCTTCGCAGTCGCTTTGACCTATCACCATTGTCCTCAGCCTTTCGTTTTCCTTTATCCTTGCCTGAATCATTTTCTAGAGGCTTTTTGTCTTTAAGTGCATAAACTTCTATTCCCTCTCCTTCTTCTCTTTCAGCATTAGCGTCTTCCAATCGCAAAAACTTTTCTGCCTCGTGATAGAATTCCCCTATATCCATAGGCGGATCCTTAGTTAATGAATTTTTGAACTCTGTGCCGTCAGCTATTCCGGACACGGCTGCCATCATAACCATGGATGGATCTGGCCGATACACCGATGCTGCTGCCGCATTGAATCGCGTCAGGAAATTCCTCAAAGACTCTCCAGCTTTCTGTTTTAGCGTTGCCAAACTCATCACATTCTTGGGTCTTGAAATGTGAACCCTGAATTGCCTCATAAATTTCTCAATCAAATCGGTCCATGTCCCGATGGAGCCGCTCTCTAGCTGTCTGAACCATAAAGCTGCTATGTCTGTCAAATATAATGGGAAGCATCGGGCCATGACTTCCTGTGATGCCCCCAGCACTTCCATGTGCCTTATATACCTCGTTAGATGGACCGCAGGGTCTGTCCTCCCATCATACCTTTCTACTGTTGGCAGCTTGAATTCTGGTGGGTTCCTACCCAACCTAATCGCAGGAGAAAAGGGACTCTGGTTCACGTCTTCAAGATCTTTGTTTACTAATCCACCTCTCATGGCTCGCCTGATCATCTCTGCCAACCTATCATTATCTCCAAGCTGTAGTCCTCGTTCACTACCTTCGATCTGCCCCCCGAGTCCGTGTGAGCTTTCAGGTGTTTGCCCCCCTGATTGAGCGTTCATCCCTCTATTGCTGTCAGGTTGCTCGGATGTCCTTGTCTCTCTTCCCGTGTTCGGATCAACATGTCCTAAGTGTGTGCCCCCCAGCTCCGGCGCTGCGTTGGATGGTCCTGCTTCGTTCTGGGCCCCGGTTGTTCTTTGATTTTGCGCTCCAAGTTGCCCAATCTGTTGAAGCAAATTCTGGATCATTTCCTCCTGTCTCTTCATCATTGTCTCCATCTCTTCCCTAGTGATGAAAACTGAAGCTTGGTTTGCTCCTGAGGAAGCCTCTTGACTCCCTTCATGCTGACTTCGCTCTGGCCTCTGCCTTTTACTTGTTTGTCTTGTCATGATTCTTCGGATTTTAATCTCTTAGCCTTCTGATTCAACTTTCAAATGATAGAACTCCCTGTGTTCAATTCTCAGTGAAAGCACCAAAGTGTTTGCGCCAAAATTGGTCACAAACCCCGAATGTTGTGAAAGCACCAGTATATGAATATAAATCAACAATATTCACACACAAATCTCAAATCTAAGCAAACAGGGTATCACAATTCAGAAATAATGAACAGAAACACGAGATTTATAGTGGTTCGGCGATCTTGCCTGCGTCCACTCTGAAGTTGATGATTTTATTGATGTTTACTTGATGATTACAATTTCTTCTGAGATAGTACAACTGATTATATGATTACAATCTGAATCTAAGGAAGCAGTGGTGTTCTGGAGTAAATCTGGCAGAATCTGGGCGCTCTTTAGTACTTAGAATTCTCCGACCTCTTTTCTGAATGACTAGGGGCTCTATTTATAGGTGTAGGAGGCTGATATTTCACCTAAAATGAGGGGAGACCAGTTCTGGTACGTCAGGGGGCCCACATGGCCGAAATCTGGAGATCCGGGCCCACTTTGGGATCGATTCGACCCTTGGTTCGAATCGATCAAGAAATCATCCGATCGAGCTGAAATTTGGAGTGAACATTCTTCATCATGTGCTTAAGCTTCTGTGAAAATTTCATGGCATTTGGACTTGTGGATCTCAAGTTATGATCGATTCAAGTTGGTGTTTTTCGTTTCCTGGAGTCGTTCGAATCGATACGTTCGAATCGATTCGTTCGAATCGATCCCCTCGTATGCGAAGACTTCGGCATGGTGCGCATGCCTCGGGTCAACCCCGTTTTATCTCCGAGTTTTACTGAGTCGTACCCGGGGTTTTAGCTGTGTGGACTCGAGACGTTGGATTCGAAGACAGTGATCATATCTGGATTCGAACAAGGGTTCGGTCGTATCGATCGTGACGTGTTCCATTCGATCGATACGAAGCAACTATGTCTGGATGGATTCGAAGGCTTCAACTGCATGGATTCGAAGACCTTCCCATTGATCGATTCGAAGCTGGAAATATTTTGATGGATTCGAACCACGGGAGGCCTTGGATGGATTCGAACGTGGAGGGTGTTCTGATGGAGTCGAAGCAATGGTACTTCTCATGGATTCGAAGTAATGCAGGGACGATGGATTCGAGCTAAGGGTTTGTTCTGAGGGATACGAAGGGGATGGGGTCAATCTTGATGGAGTCGACCTTGATGGATACGAACCATATGGAGACGAACACAAGGCTATGTCCTTCACTTGCATCGATGATATCTTGGGCGTACGAACTCGGATTGACTCGAGATTTGGAACGTTGGCTCCTATGGCTTTCCTTGACGTGTCTTATCAATTGTAGCCTAATCCGGACTCGGACAAAATTCATCGATATCCATGGTGAACTTGTGATGTAACCGTCCTACAGGATAGACTGTCATTGATTTCTAGTCAATTTTTTGGTGTCACGGCCTTGCCAAAAAGGCGGGATAACAGGCGCCATTTTTGACGTCAACACACACACACACACAAACATATATAACAGGTATATATACTTGTAATATTCTGCTTGTGAAAAATAACTTCTTAGATATTATTACTTATAAATAGGTCCGCTAAAGATATTTATATAATTATGTTAACTAATCAAATTTGTAGTCAAATTAGATCCTAATATCTAGAATCCTCATTTATATTAAATCTAAATGAAAATAAATTTTGAATCATCAATATATTAAATAATCATATATTAAATATAAATATATTAAAAAATTATATATTATTATTATCCGACATTTTTACCCGGCTATATCTAGACTAATTAGACAAGTTAGACTTGACGGTAGATAAGGCAAGTAGTTCAGAGGAATGATCATGGAGTCCAGAGTTCAAGCACAAATTGTGGTTTGAAGCAACTATCAAGCAAGATCAAGAGAGACTCTCCAGAATATTCCAAGTATGGATTAGTATCTTGCTTAGGCAGGGGATCAGTACCTATTACTTTCCCTAGGTAGAGGATCAGATCAAATCGCTTTGGCTATGAACAACTTAAACTAGCAGTTCAACTCAACGGAAATCAATCAATATCTCCACAAAACATGTAGGCGATTAAGCAAAACAACTTTGCAAACATGAAGATAGCACGGAGGGGGACCCACATGAGGGATCGTGTGATGCCATGTGGCTATTTAGATCGATCGACATCGATTTCCCATACCTGGGAGTTGGGCCATGAAACTTTTTGGGTGACCTCATTTGCATCGTGAGAGTCTATCGGCGAAATTTCAGGAAGATATTCAGTCATCTACACCGATAAATATAGAGTTCATGGTTCATTTGAGGATCTTTACGTTGCTGTTTTACTTCAACTCTATTGTAATCAACGATTTATTATGATCCGATCCCTTTGTAACTAGAAATGTAAGTATTTAATAAAGAAATTCCTCCAAGTGGACGTAGGCAATCATTGCTTAACCACTATAAATTTGTTTGTTCTTTTTTTGCTTGTTTATTCTCTATTTAAGTTTAATTCTTCACTTTTTTCTCTACTTTCAATCTATTGGGTGCACGACACGAGGTTAATTTGCATTTGTGGTGGTGTAGGAGCGGATCGGTAGGGATACGGGGGAGACATAATGGAATATGGAGTAGCAAAGAGTTCGGTGCTAAGTTGGAGAAGACGAACTAGAGTAGCGAAGTTTAGGGGATCCACATTGTAGGGATCAGTACAAGCATGGGATCAGTGTGGACATGGTTGGAGGGCTCGGTTATGGCATAAGGGGTTCGAAATTGACTAAGGCGATATCGCCTAGGTTAGGGATCGGTCACGATCCCTTGCCTATAGGGACTTAAGCATTCTAAGCACTTGAACTTGAACACTTAAGTTTGAACATAACTTGAATGTGAACTTGCATATGATCTTGAACTCGAACATGAATGTGACCTAGAATTGAACGCATTTGACTTGAACGCATATGAATTGTGCATACAGATCCCAGATTAAAACTTAAACTTTGAAATGAACACATATGCCTACATACATCTGACTGTTTATATGAACTTAAACGGGAACACCGAATCCCTGCACGCTGATAACTGATCCCAAAGCTAATGTGAAATCCATAGCCATCAACGTGAAAGCCGGTTAGGATGGGCAGTGATGATGGTCACTCCAATCGAATTTCTTAATCCCGTCACAGCTGTCGTTTAATCCTGAGTTATTTAACACTCACTGCATAGCACTGCATAGCACTGCATCACACCGCACTAGTTTACACTTTATATGAGAGGAACAAGTTTCTTTCTCTAACAATGACTATCTACTGAGTTTGATAACTATGGGTTCCAGACGCTCGAGGCGTTTGGCTGATATTGCTGCCAAGCAGGCTGCTACACATGACGGATCTGATGCTGAATCAAGCTCTACAATAGTCTCTGCTCGCTATTCTTCATATCATCAATTAGAACAACCTAAAATTTTGCAATGAGTTCCTGAAATCCCTTCAAGTCTAGAAGTAAAAAATGAGCCAGCCCTTGACACTCTGTAAGATGCCATCTTTTTGAAGAATTTGGAAGATTCAATGGCTTCAAGAATCAACGAGGCTTCTCTTTACATAATTTGTATTAATCACGGAATCCTATATGAGGATGTACAAGTCTCATCTCATAATGAGAGATCACTCGCCTACGGAAGGGTACACTGCCTGTAACAAGTACATGTGTTGGGCAGGATGTGTTCGCCTTTTAATCCATTCATCCAGAAGATGCCACATTATTTAAGATTGGGTCCGGTCCAGTTGCATCCAAATGGCTATGCACTTCTGCATTGCACATATATGATATTCCTTGTATTCTTATATCGTAAACCAACCCTAAAGGACATTAGATTCATTTACAATTTCAAGCGATGAAAGGGGAGCTTATCGTACACTTTTCCAAAGTCAATCAATAACTGCCAGGTCATAACTGGTGCTTGGAACAAGCCAAGTTCTTTTAAGAACGAATGGTTTTATGTGCATTGCCTACTTGGTTTCACATGACGATGGCTAGAAGGATGTAAGTGTCATTTCGAACTTAATATTGGGTGAATTTATTCAAGTCGTTCCTTGAACTAAGCAATTCCTTGACCTTGTAGGGAACTATCCACGACCTAGCGGCAACAGGTACTCAGAGGCGGTTTCAGAGCTTAAGAATATACCGGTGGAAGATAGAGATGTTAAGTCCCTTATGACTAATGAGCGCCTTTTTGCTTTCGTCTTGCTAGAAGAGGGCCATAACACCGTGTTATCAAGGAACGCTGAGGAGGAAGTTATAAGAGCAAGAGGCGCTACTTAGTAGGGAGGTGGTGATGTTAATCCTATCGTGCCCCCACTCGAGGAGGCTCAGGATGATGGCAAATAAGGCAAAATAAGGAGCGATGCTAATGAGCCTGATCGCGACGATGTGGGTTCAGGCCACGAGCCTGTAGTCAGGTCATCCCAAGAGACATAGCTTCTCACTTCAAAGGAGAGAAAATGGAAGAAGCACGGCTACAAGCTTCCTAAAGAGCAAATTGCCAAGCAACCCAATCCAACCACTACTACCATTGATTAATCCACTTCCTTGCCTTCAGAAGATATATTCGAGGGACAGGCGAACATCCTAATATCAGGGGATGTCGGGAGTTATGATTTCGCCAATATAAGCCTTGAGGGGTTAGATTCTCTTATCCGAATTGGCGTTGGCATTCCTCCCACCAGCATGGGAGTGGTCACTCCGGCTAACAAAGCTCTAACACCTGGTCTGTCGAGGGGACATTAGGACACTCATATCCATGCACACTGCACCGCACGACACCTATCCATCTTTTACTCTAAAGATGCTAACACATCTTTGGTGCTCGGATATCTCTTATTGCCTGAATCTTCTTGGGATTGGCTTCGATCCCACGAGATTTAATGATGAAACCCCAGAATTTTCCTGACACAACGTCGAAAGAGCATTTTAAGGGATTGAGTTTCATTCTGTATTTTTGAAGAACACTGAACATTTTCGCCAAATCATCGATGTGGTCGTTTGATCATCGTGACTTCACGAACATATCATCCATATATACTTCCATTGATCTTCCGATTTGATCTCTGAACATCTAGTTGACCAGTCTCTGATAAGTAGCTCTATCGTTCTCAAATCCAAAAGGCATCACAATGTAGCAATATAACCCCAAGTCGATAATGAAGCTGGTGTGTTCCTGGTCTGGGACATGCATCCGGATCTGATTGTACCCAAAGTAAGCGTCCGTAAATGAAAGCAGTTCATGTCCAACGGTCAAGTCTACCAACTGACTGATCCTTGGAAGTGGAAAGATATCCTTTGGGCAAGCTTTATTTAGATACGAGTAATCGACGCATGTCCTCCACTTTCCATTAGCTTTCTTACGAGTACAGGATTTGGTATCCATTTCGAGTAGAGGGCGTCGCAGATAAACCCATTATTCTTGAGTTTATCCACCTCCTTTTTAAGCCCAGCCGATCTCTTTGGATCTAACCTGCATTGTTTCTGTTTCACCGGGACATGCCTCGGGACATGCCCAGTAGTTGGCGAGATCACACACATGTCAGAATAGGTCCAAGCGAACATATCAAGATTCTCCCAGAGAAAGCCAACTAATTCCTTCATCATCATTGCACTGAGCTGTAATCCGATCTTCAGGACCTGCAATAGGTCATCATGGATGACCGTGATTGTGACGACCCAGCTTTTCAACCCCCGAAAATTAACACTAACACATCCACGTTATTCACGTGTCGAATATCTAAGTGCCGGAAACACAGATTGATTAAGGGTAAACAAAAAAATAAAGACATAACAAAATATTACACGAAAAGATTAACATATATTTTTTCAATATATAATCTTACAGTGGAAATTTTAAATACTTACATCAGAGTCCATACTAATCTTAGCCTGGACAGTTATAAATCTATGTCCCTACTAATGCTGAATACAAACAGTAAACAAATGCAGCGAAAATAGAAATGGATAACTATCTACTGAGGACACTCCAGCTCCCGCTCCAAGCTCCTCCAAAATGTTTCAAGCTAGACCTGACTACTTGGCTGCCCGAAAAATAGTGCACCCAGAGTTTAAGGGAAAAGAAATAAACTCCGGGTCAGTCATGGGACTGGTGTGAGAAAACTCAAAGAAAACAAAGGGTATCTGATTAGACCACGTCACACATAACACGGACGGGTTTCTACCTTATGATAACCAAAACATTACTATGTAAAATCCTATGATATTGTAATAGTGTCCAGATTACAAATAAAAATCAATCTTAGCCGAAATTGTTACATTAATTAAATTCCAGCATAATAGGTATACATCTAAGTTCGAAGGCACTTATTGGAGAATGGATTCTATACAATAACATATAAGGGACTACCTTCTATACCATATATATCTAGAGGAATGTACCGAGGATCCACACACAGTCCTCTGCATCTGGCAAGACTGGCATACCCCTTTCCGGTGATCAACACAATGATCCTGAATAGTACCGAATATGACATCACCCTGGTCGTTCCTGACCTATCCATGGCTATAGCATACACAACAAACCCAATATATAGAGGCTAATCTAGAAAGGTGATGGCTACACCCTAATGAGTGCGACCCATATAGCCTTATGGCATACCCGGTTTCAACCATTTCCGAGTATGAGGCCTGAGGTAATTTATTACCTTTTAGAAAAAAACTCTACTTTGAATGCCACATTGCCATTTCTAATAACACAATATTGATTTCCACAAAAGTACAACCCCTGAGTTAATACTTCAACCGGTTAGGAAGGCTCATTATGCTTCTGAAATGATTGTCAACCATGTTGTTTATTTTGGTCCTATTCTTTCTACCTTTCTTGGAAGACATTTGCTTTGAATGACGAGTGATGAATCCTTTTGTCTGCTCCGAAGGGTTTAGATTTGCGGCAAACTTGTTTCTTGCATTCCTTCCTTTTTATTTAAAAGGCTTGGGGCGCTCTTCGTTTCTTTCATCTATTTATTACGTCAAGCGGCCTTATAACTATTTTCCTTTTTGTACCTGCGAAAGCCCCTCCTTTGAAGTTACCGTGAGCTTCTTTTCCTCGGGTGTTATGCAAACTGTTCGGTGTCACCGAAAGGTAACTTCTTCTATTACTCTTTGCCTCTGCAGAAGGTTTCTGACGTGCCTTCTTTATCTCCATTTGCATTTTATGGTTCACATTTAGTCTCCCCCTTTGTATAAAGAAGGCTTTTGTTCTTTAGGAAAAAGATTCTGAGGTCATAGAACTATCCCTGCATTCTTCCGTTTGACAATGAATAACCAAAGACCAGAAGACCCGATTTTACATTGATAACAGGAGCCCTTGAAGTCCAAGATGCCACTTTTAGGACACTATTTTCTGACAACTTCTAAAAGGAATTCTAGAACGTCATATCCGATAATTGATAAAGGAATGCTAGAAGATCTCTTCCAATAGTAAATGACAGAAATCCAGAATACCAATTTCGGGAATTAATAATAGATGACCAAAATACCAATTTTGTTAATTAATAATAGAAGACCAAATTACCATCACTGGTAACTAATAATTGAAGACCAGAATGCCATTGTTGGTAATAATTGATTGAAGACCAGAATACCATTGCTAGTAATTAATAATTAAAGACCAGAATACCCTTTCCAGTGTCAAGTAATAGAAGATTAGGATATTATCTCTTGCAATAGAAGCCCAGAACTCCCATCTGGCAAATGTTCGCGAGAAGAAGTGAGTGACTTCCCTCTGATTTTCTTGTTGAATATGCCATCCTTCGGTTGTGTTTGTGCTTTGCATTCTATTGTTTTCTGTGGCCCGAGTTTTCTTTGTCTATTTATCATTTGTTTTAGCCTATTTCAGGTAGGGACTCTTTTGTCCAATTTTATGCTTATTTAAGCAGAGCCTATTTCAGGCTGTTTGTCATATCTGATAGTACCGACCTTTTTTGGTGGTTGCTATTTCAAGCTATGCCAATTTCTGGTAGTGCCTGTTTCAAGCATGGACTTTTCTTAATCCGCCGGACATTTCATCCATGTTTCCGGTGCGCTCGGCTAGCTTTTTCTGAAGTAGGGCCCGAGGACTTACCCAACCTCCCTCGAGGAGGTGCCTTAGCCTGGTCATAGCGTGACGCGGTTAAGGGCTTGTTCGGAACCTTGGCACCATAGCGTGGCGGGACCAAAGGATTACCCGTCCTCCCTCCAGGAGGTGCCTTGTCCTGGCCCTAGCGTGATGCGGATAAGGGCTTATGCTGCTTTAACCTGGCCATTTCTGGTTTTGGCACGGATAAAGGCTTACACCCTCCCTTCAGGAGGTGCCTTGACCTGGCCTTCTTGGCGCGGTCAAGCACTTTCTACCATTATTGGTAGCCTACCATCTTATGTAGTCCAAGTTTTTAAGGAGAATTTTACTCCCGACCATGTAGATTTTCTTTACTAGATCGTAGTAGAGGTGTTCTTGGAATTTCTTTATTCATTCATAGCTGGAAAATATAGTCTCAAATTTTCAGCGTTCCATGTTCTTGGCACCATATTCCCATTAGGGTAGCATAGCTTGTAGGCTCCTAAAGGAATTTCTTTGAAGATTACCAATGGACCTTCCCAATTAGGTCCCAGTGGTCCATCCGATGGGTTTTAGTATTAGCCATTACCCTTCGAAGTACTAAATCCCCTTGTCTGAATGACCTGGCTTTTACCTTAGAGTTGTAATATCTTGATATCCTCCTTTGATATTCAGCCATTCTCAAGGCTGCTTCATCTCTTAATCCGTGAATCAGGTCAAGTGATTCTTTTCTCAATTCCTGGTTTGGATTAAAGGCGTAGGCAATTCTTCTATGAGAAGGTACCTCAATCTCTACAGGTAGCATTGCTTTACATCCATATGTTAGAGAGTATGGGGTATGACCCGTTGCAGTTCTAGTTGAAGTTCTATAAGCCCACAGAACTAAGGGCAACTCTTCTACCCAATTTCCTTTTGCCTTGTTTAGCCTCGTTTTCAGGATGGTTTTGATTTTTTTGTTAGCTGCTTCGACGGCTCCATTAGCCTTCGAATGAGCGACCAACGAGAAGCTTTTATTATCCCATTCTTGTGGCAAAACCGTGAAAACTCTTCACTCTCAAATTGAGTTCCATTATTGGATATTATCTTGTAAGGTATCCCAAATCTTGTGACAATGTTTTTGATGACAAATCTCAACACTTTCCCTGAAGTAATCTTCGGGTGTGGTTCTGCTTCGATCCATTTCGTGAAATAATATATTGCCACCACAGCATATTTTGCTCCTTCTTTGGAGATTGGAAGTGGTCCAATTAAGTCGATTCCCCAAATGTCAAATGGCTATGGGGTAGTAATAGGGGTTAGTTGACTTAGCGGGAGATGTGGTATCTTTGAATAACGCTGAAATTTCTCACACCTTTTAACATACTCCATAGCTTGGTTAGTTAGATGTGGCCAGTAAACCCATGCCTTATTATCTTTTTGGCTAGTTTTATTCCATTAGAATGATCCCCACAAAGTCCTTCGTGTGCTTCCCTTATTATTTTCAATCCGTTTTTAGGTTTCACATACCGCAAATAGGGAAGGACATACCCTTTCTTGTAAAGAATTCCATCCATAACGGTAAAGCTCCGAGCTTGCCATTTTAGCCTCCGCACTTCTACTTTTATGCAGGCAATTTTACATTGATTATATAATCTACGATTGGTGCCATCCAAGTGTTTTCATAACTTATTTCTGCTATTGGAGCTATGGATTCTTGATTCGGTATTTCTTGGTCCATCTCTTCGATTCTGATGCCAATGCCTGTGATCGAGTTAATACTTGTATTTTCGCAGCTTTCTCTTGTCTGTTTTCCTCAATGCTGGGATTGGCCTGAAATCCTACCGGTACAATTCAAGTTTCAGGAGCTCCTCTTGAGCTTGCCAACTTAGATAGTGAATCTGCCTGAGAGTTTTCTCCTCTTGGTATTTGATGTATGGAGAAATCTTCAAAAAGTTCGAGCATCTTCAAAACTTTCTTCACATACTGGCCTAGTTTAGGATCCTTGGTTTGATATACTTGCTTGATCTGGTTAACCATTAACTAAGAATCGCTGAATACCTGGATTCTCGGGATTTTAAGTTGCAAAGCAAGGGTTAATCCAGCAACCATAGATTCATACTCTGCTACATTGTTAGTCACTGAGAATCCCAACTTCATAGCATAGTGTAACTTGTGCCCGTCTGGGGTAATTATCACATATCCTGCCCCCACTCCTTGCTCATTTGATGCACCATTCACAAATAGTCGCCACTTGGGATTTGTATCCTTTTCCTTTTCAGATTGCTCTAAAATGAACCTTGTACATTCATTGATGAAATCGGAAAATGGTTGACCTTTTATAGCCGTTCTAGGCTGATATGCTATACCGTACTGACTTAGTTCAATTCCCCACTTAATTAACCTTCCAGAAGTTTCGGGCTTTCCAAAGACTTGCTTCAATGGGAAGTTGGTCAACACTTTTACTGGATGTGCTTGAAAATAGGGCCTTAGTTTTCGAGCTATCAGAATTAAACAATATGCTAGCTTTTCGATGAATGGGTATCGGATCTTCGCATTCTTTAATCTTCTGCTTACGTAGTAAACTGGTAGTTGCAATCCCTTGCTATTTCTAATCAATACCGAGCTCACCGCATGTTCGGAAATTGCCGTATATAAGAATAGATCTTCCCCCTCTTCGGGGCTAGAGAAGATTGGTGGCTTTTCCATGTGAAGCTTCAGTTCTTGAAATGCCTTTTTATAATCTTCGTTCCATTCGAAATTCTTCTTTTCCTTGATCACTTCAAAGAACGGTATGCACTTATCAGTGGCTTTTGATATGAACCTGCTTTGTGCTGCCACTTTTCCATTCAAACTCATAACATCTTTATTTGTACTCGGTTCTGCCATATTCTTAATGGCCTCGATCTGTTCTGGGCTAGCCTCAATCCCTTGTGCACTCACGATATATCCAAGAAAATTTCTAGAATGGACTGCAAAGTTGCATTTTTGGGGGTTGAGCTTCATTTGATACTTGCAGAGCACTTTAAACATTTCATTCAGGTCTTCATGGTGATCTTCCGCCTCTTGAGATATCACCAACATGTCGTCAGCATAAACTTCCATATTCCTCCCAATTTTTTCTTTGAACATTCGGTTAACTAACCATTGATAAGTTGCTCCTGCATTCTTCAGTCTGAATGGCATTACCTTATAATAATAGGTTCCTTCGTCTGTAATGAAGCTAATTTGTTCCTCGTCGGGTTTAAACATATCAATCTGATTGTACCCAGAATATGCATCCATTAGGGAAAGCAGCTTATGTCCACTGGTAGAGTCGACCAACTGGTCTATCCTTGGCAACGGGTAACAATATTTTGGACAAGCTTTATTCAAATCTGTGTAGTCTATACAAGTCCGCCACTTTTCGTTGGATTCCTTTACCAAAACTGGATTTGCCAACCATTTGGGATATCGGACTTCCCGGATAGACCCGTTTTGTTGCAAATTCTTGACTTCTTCCTTCAGGGCATCGGTCCAAACATTATCAAACTGCCTTTTCTTTTGTCGAACCAGAGGAATGTCAGGATTGATATTCTGGGCATGGTTCATGACCGTAGGACTAATTCTAACCATGTCAGAGTGGGTCCAAGCAAAAACGTCCTTATTGTCTTTTAAGAATCCTATCGATCTTGACTTTAGAGGTTCCTCAAGACCCTTTCCCACTCTGAATATTTTGGTGGAATCGGCAGAATCTAGTAGAACCTCTTCAGTTTGTTCGACTGGCTTAACTCTTTCCACCTTTCCTCGACAGTCTAATTCTGTAACGATTTCACTTTCTTCGATTGGGTTGGAATCTGCCCTCTTTCTTTTTCCATAAACTGCAAAACACCTTGTAGCAATACGTTTATTAGTTTTATCATATTTATTTTTTGCTTCGAATGATGGATGTAGAAACCCATCTTCCAAAGGCTGTAGAGTAATAGAAGAATCAAAGTAAAAAGTATACTCCCTGTTGTATTATTCTAGGGTTGCAAAGTACATTTCTCGAGATGTGAATTGTTTGCCCCGGATAGTTCCCCAGCCGCTTTTAGTGAAGAATTTAAGCATTAGATATTTCGGTGAGATGAATGCATCCACCTCGTCCAGCATCGGCCGTACAAAGAAGGCATTATAGAGCGATGGCTAATCTATGATTACGAAGGTCGTTTCAAAGACTCGGGAGCATGAGGGAAGTCCCAGTTGGACAAAAAGCTTCACCTTCCCAAGCGGAGTTGTTCCCTTATTGTTGAATCCAAAGATTGGCTCAAGACTAGGTTCAAGTCTATCTTTGGAAACCCCCATTTGATCAAATGCATGGCAGAATATCACATTCACAACGCTTCCCATATCAACCAAGATTTTAGTGACCACCGAAGATCTTATTTGGGCTGTGATCATTAAAGGATCATTGTGGGGATGATGAATCCCCCTCCTTAGCTCCTATGGGTTAATCACTAGTGTATGCATATTGATGTTGTGTTTCGAACTTTTGAACGACGGCTCTTCCTGTATGGAGAATACACCCTTTTTAGCTTCTCGAATATATTTGCTTCGGGCACTTTGACTTCTACCAGCTGGATGTGGTCCTCCATATATGACATCAATCCTGTTCTAGGGTGTACTTAAGCTTAGCGGGTCATCTTCCTCGATTACATTTACGGAATTTCCTACAGGCTTCCTTATGTCAGTGTTTGTTGGGAGAGTTTGCTGTGGGTTTTCACGAATTCTTTTAACTGCCCCTCTCGAATCTACTTCTGAATTATCCCAGCCAGAACCTTACACTCATTCGTTTTGTGGCCATTAGCTTTGAGGTAGGCATAGTATTTGTCTCCTTTTTTCTGCTCAGGATAATTTCGGGCCTTAAATGAAGTGGGGAAGTTGACCTTATCCTGGGTCATCGCAGAGATGCATAAGATTGGTCGATTTAACGCCACCGCGTTAGTGTTGGTATCCTCCCACCTAGCTCTCTTAGGAATTCTCTCCGGGCCAAATCTACCACTGTCCTTCTTATAACCAAATTTCTTTTTCGAGAAATACAATTCGTCCATTCGGATGAACTTGTCGGCTTGAAAATGGAAATCTTGAAGATCTCGACATCCATGAATGAACAGCTCCTTCCAGAAAGGAGAATTAACTATGAGTCCTGAGTGCACAACGATGAGTTTATCTCTGTCGTTTATACTTTTGGCCTTCAATGCTTCTATATTGAATCTCTTTAGATAATCCCTAAAGGACTCTCCATGATTTTGCCTGATGTTAGCAAACACGGTATAATCAATAGAAGGATCTTTACATATGCAGAATTGAGCAGAGAATTCGTATGAGAACTGCTTCCAAGAATATATCGTATTCTCACGATATTCCCGATACCATTTAGCTGCAGCCCCTTGCAATGTGGCCGAAAAAAGTCGACACCTCACAACGCCAGAAGCATTATATAAATCCATCTGGCTATCAAACACCATCAGATGGTCATCCGGGTCAGTTGTCCTATGATATTTCATGGTGGGGACCTTCACATGAGATGGTATTAGAGCTGACATAATTTCATCGATGAAGGGTGCAACCCTTTCATTGTTGTTCACTCTTTCATCTTTAGTTCTTTTGCACTTAGCGTTTAGCAGGTCTTTCATAGCCTTTTCCGCCACATCCTTAAGATAGGCTTCATTATTCATGTAGTGTCTTTGATTAGGTTGGTAGCCGTCTGAAGTTGAACTCGTGGAACAGTCTTTATTTTCCGCATGAACTCTTCCTTGATAATTTGCCTTCGGTGGAAGGCCTTCCTTCTGTCTTGATAGAGAAATGTGAGCTTTACCTTTGATAGCATGTGCATTGGTTTTCAGATTCCTTTTTGGAGACTCAACTTCTTCCCCTGCAGTGGTAGCTTTCATTGACGATCAGTGAGATAACACTTCATTCAAAAGATCTTTCATTTCTGCCATATGGCATTCTAGATACGCGATTTTAGTCACATGTTCTTCTGGTTAAAGATCTTGAGTTGGAGCTAGTTATGGGGACACCTGCACCTGAACTAGAGGAGGAGTCGATTGAGGTGGCGCGGAAGGTTGCCCCTGCTCTCTATTTCCAAGATTGAAAGAAGGTGATATGTTTTCCTCCAGAGAAGTAGCCTGATCATTCCTTTTGCTAACGGTAAGAGGACTTTTTAATTTCATTTTCCTATAGCAAATTAGATTTCATAATTAGTTATATTAACCACAAGGTCGGAGGTTCGAGCCCTCCTTCTAGCACCAAAAATGTTAACAAGATTTCTTGTCAACATCCCCGATTCATTTCATAGGACTATTTCATATGAATTCAACCTTTCGATTGAGTGGATTTTTCTTTACCTGAGTGAATTGACTAAGTCAGAAGGTTTTGCGATCACCATTCTAACCCTAACAAGAGGGGATTGATATCGGAAGGTTTTAAGCAAGTGTTTATCCCTTATGTAGAGTTGGGGAAAGAATCATCTTACTTTCGGCCTTGCCGAAAGGTTTAAATATGATCCAAACATTTCAACTGGATGGGATCCATAATATTGCTAAACCTTTCGGTAATCCAGAAGGTTTCTTAGAAGCTCAAGAAGTCACTTAGCCCCGATCAGAGGATTTCAGTGCATTTTGAACCTTGCGATGTGACTAGATTAATAGTTTTATTAAACCTTCCGATGGATCGGAAGGTTTAAGAAACCAGTTAAACCTTTCGGTCAACTCATCTAGATCAAATGATCTTCATCCTTGTCATTTCACTATATTTTCCTAGGAAACCGAAAGTAATCCTCATATCTTAACGGCTATATTAAACCTTCCTAAAGATCGGAAGGTTTAGTAAACCATTAAGGTCTTCGGAAGGTTAAGAAAACATTCGAAAAGAATGCATGATTCAAATATTTTACGACAATAACAAGAGCTGATTCAATATGCCATGAAACTTATATTCGGGACTATCCCATAAGTTTCGTTCCCCTTTCCTTTGATCGATATTTAAATTGAGGAGATGGAAACTTATGAGGTTGTCTATTGAAAATTTCACAGCATACTCTCGATTTGAACAAAGAACATAAGAAATAAATCATTTGAGATCAGCCATTAATGTAAAATTAACGCATGATCATGATTATCCCCAGATTCTGAGTTAATCGCAAGCCACAATTCTCTTTATTTCTCCATAATGGAGTCTGATACAAAATTTAAGAAGATAGCCCATAATTTGATTTCAAAATTAGCGTTACAATGTGTTGCGCGGTGGCAGTAGAGATTGTTGAGTAGATGAAAATGAGAAGAAGGTCCCCTCCCGAGACCGGACCCCTAGGGTCTTATTTATAGATGTAGGCGACCCCTTTCGGCCCTATGCTTTCGTTTGGATGGAAGGTTCCTTATTCTATGCAGTTGCGAACCTTTCGGTTTTAACGGAAGGTTTATTCTTCACACACCGTCATGGGCCACTGAGGGTCATAGATGGCCTTGTGTTTCTTAATGTATCTATACGCTCCTCATCTTCCTGCAAGATTGGTTCCTTATGAGACACTATAAACCTTACGATCTTGTCGGAAGGTTGCTTCCTTGTGTAATTATTGCCAAGACCCACGCCCTTCCTTAATGCTGTCGGCAGGTGGCCTTTTTGTTGAATTATGAATGCTATCTTTATGTAAACCTTTCAATACCGTTGAGAGATACTGGACACATACTTCAACCGGTTAGGAAGGCTTATTATGCTTCCGAAATGGTTGTCAACCATGTTATCTATTCTGGTCTTATTCTTTCTACCTTTCTTAGAAGACATTTGCTTTGAATGGCGAGTGATGAATCCCTTTGTCTGCTCCGAAGGGTTTAGATTTGCGGCAAACTTGTTTCTTGCATTCCTTCCTTTTTATTTAAAAGGCCTGGGGCGCTCTTCTTTTCTTTCATTTGTTCATTATGTCAAGCGGCCTTATAACTATCTTCCTTTTTATACCTGCAAAAGCCCCTCCTCTGATGTTACCATGCGCTTATTTTCCTCGGGTGTTATGCAAACCTTTCAGTGTCACCGAAAGGTAACTTCTTCTTTTACTCTTTGCCTTTATGGAAGGTTTCTAACATGCCTTCTTTATCTCCATTTGAATTTTATGGTTAACAGTCCAGTTCAACCTTCTTTCGATTCTTTCGAGCCTAAATTTTCTTTTCTTTGCATAGAATGGCGAACGCCCCAAATCTTCCAGAGGGTGTCCAAGTCCCTGGCTGGTTCCGTAGATACCTCCAAGCTATGGCACCAAAGGTGCAAGGGCAAGCGCCCAATGCAGCACTGGCAGTTGGAGGTCCCATTAATCCACCTGCAGCAGCCAAATTTTCTAAGCTACGCAAGGACTTCGCTAATCTAGGAGGCAAGACATTTTCTGGCATGGAGGATTTCATAGAGGCACGAACTTTGTTAAGGAATACAGAGCGGATATTTGGGCTGTTAGGATTGGAGGACCGACACAGAGTTCAGCTTGCATCTTGGCAGCTGAAGGGAGAGGCTTCTTACTGGTGGGAGATTGTAGAGATGTAGGGTAGAGACATTGGTTGGGTTGGATTTTGAGAAAGGTTTGAGAGAAAGTTCTTGTCGCAAGCCGAGGAAAGCATGAAGTTGTAGAAGTTCATTAGTCTGAAGCAGGGGAGTCTTTCGATGAAAGAGTATATAAATCAGTTTAATGAGTTATCGAGGTTCGGGATGGAGCATGTTAATACACCGCATAAGAAGGCCACCAAGTTTGCTAAGGGTTTGAACCAGCCCCTCCAAGGGTTAGTATTGACACATGTACCTATGGGAGCGACATATGAGTCACGTACGGAAATGACTCTCATTTTAGATGTTGCTAAGGAAGAAAAGGTTAAGGGGGTTCCTAAATCAGAAAACTCTAAGAAGCGGTGGTGGAAGAATAAGAAGGATAAGGACAAGAAGAAAGGAGGAGGACCTTAAAAGGGACAGATCAAGAAGGGCGAGAAATTTCATAATTGTGGATTGGTTGGGCATTACTCAAAGGACTGTAAGAAGGACACAATAAAGTGGAGATGTTACAGTTGTGGGCAGCTTGGACACCTTAGTAGAGCTTGTCCTCTGAGGACATGGCAAAAAGCTGGCGCACCTACGGTGCAAGTATAGGCTTTGGATGCAGCACCTTCTAGTAGTGGACCGGATCGAGGTAGGAAAGTCTTTGTAGAAGGTTTGATCTCTATTTCGGATTTTTCTATTCAGACTCTTTTTGACTCTGGAACATCGCATTCTTTCATTTCTATTTCCTTGGTTGATTGTTTGCACTTAGATATTTCTCTAGTTGTAGACCCTATAGTTGTTTCAAACCCCATAGGAGGATCGGCACATTTATCCATGATTTGTAGGGGTTTGAAATTTTTTATACTAGGCGTAGAGTTTGATTGTGATGCCTATGTACTGGGATTTTCGGGATATGGGATGATATTTGAAATGGACTGGTTATCGACTTATGGGGCGATATTGGACTGCGAGAGGAGAGTCGTTAGGCTAGGGACATGTAGCAGACGGACTCTCAAGGTTTCTTGCGACCCACAAGGGTCAGTCATGTTGATCTTCCTTTATTCCCTTGATTCATCACTAGGAGAGTTAGATTCAGTTCCAATTGTTAGAGATTTCCCAGACATTTTTGAGGAGGTTAGAGGGCTACCCCTAAGAGATAGATGACTTTAGGATCTATCTGAATGACAATGCTAAGCCAGTGGCATTGCCCATGAGACATATGGCTCTTAGGGAGAGGAAGGAGTTAAGTAAGCAGATTGGTGAGCTATTAGAGAATGGCTTCATCAAACAGAGCATATCTAAGTAGGGGTGCTAGTCGTCTTCGCTACAAAGGCGGATGGTTCCCTTCGACTTTGTGTAGACTATAGAGAGTTGAATAAGCTCACGAAGAAGAACTGTTACCCACTTCCTAGGATAGACGATCTTTTCGATCAATTGGTAGGCTCTTCGGTATTTTCTCAGCTTGACTTAGCCACTGGATTTCACCAACTTAGGGTCGCTGATGATAGCATCGATAAGACAACATTTAGGACACTCGATGGATTCTTTGAATGGTTGGTTATGCTGTTTGGGCTGACCAATGCCCCAGCCTATTTTGTAGATCTAATGAGCCGTGTTTTTCGAGATGTCCTAAATAAGTTCGTTGTAGTGTTTGTGGATGACATTCTGGTGTTTTCCAAGAGTATGGAAGAGCATGCTATTCATCTTGAGGAGGTCCTTCATACACTTCATGTTCATCAGTTGAAAGCAAAATTCTCGAAGTGTCACTTTTGGCGTGAGGAGGTGCGTTTCTTGGGGCATGTAGTCTCAAGAGAGGGTCTAGCGGTGGATCCCGCTAAGGTAGTAGCAATACAGGATTGGAAGGACCCCAAGTACGCTACCAAAGTTAGAAGCTTCCTAGGTTTGGCTGGTTATTATAAGAAGTTTAGCAGAGATTTTGCTAAGATTTCAGCACCGCTTACTCGCCTCACTAAGAAGAATGCGACATTCGTGTGGGACGTGGATTGTGAGGATTCCTTCACGATGCTAAAGAGGGCACTTACTAGTGCACCAGTGTTAGTTTTACCCGACAGAGCTAAGCCTTTTACAGTATACACTGATGCATGTGGGACTAGCCTTGGGGCAGTATTGATGCAGGAGGGGAGGGTAGTATGCTATGGGAGTAGACAATTGAGAACTCATGAGAAGAACTACCCCACCCATGATTTGGAGCTGGCGGCTATTGTTTTCACGCTCAAGTCTTGGAGATATTACTTGCTAGGAGAGAGGTTCGAGCTTTTCACTGACCATAAATCATTGAAGTACCCGTTCTCACAAAAGGATTTAAACTTGAGGCAGCAACGTTGGATGGAGTTTCTGGCATCATATGACTTTGAGATAGCTTACACCCCAGGCAAGGGGAATGTGGATGCGGATGCGTTAAGTAGGAAGAGAACAACCCTTAGCCCAATGTTCGTGGAGTGGAAAAGCTTAGAGTTTATTTCCACCTTTGATTTTAAGCCCTCTACGGACATTAATCCTGGATTATTGGCAGGACTTGAGGTTAAGTCTACCCTCATAGATCAGATTGGATCAAGGCAGCGAGAGGATTCAGAGCTTGTGGATATTTTGGATAGGATAAGAAGAGGAGAGGTCTCTAGACATCTCCAACGCCATTCCATTGATAGTAAGGGGTGGCTAAGGAGAGATGGAAGACTTTGTGTCCCATGCACTGGTGATTTGATGAGTGCAGTTCTAGCAGAAGCACACCATTCTCGGATGACTATTCATCCAGATGGTGATAAGATGTATAGGGACATGAAGAGAGTGTTTTATTGGAGTGGCATGAAGACGGATGTAGCAGAGTTCGTGGCTAAGTGTCTTGTGTGCCAAAGGGTTAAGGTGGAGCAACAGAGGCCTGGCAGATTGCTTCAACCATTGGATGTACCCGAATGGAACTGGGATAGTATTTCAATGGACTTCATAGATGGTTTACCCCGATCTAGGAAGGGGAAAACCAGTATTTGGGTGATTTTAGATCATTTGACTAAGAGCGCCCACTTCATTCCGGTCAAGAGTAAGAGGACAACACCTTATTTGGAATCCATATACGTTCGTGAGATAGTCCGACTTCATGGAGTTCCCTCTAGCATAGTGAGCGACAGAGATCCTATCTTTACTAGCGAGTTTTGGAGGACCTTGCAAGAGGCTTTAAGGACACAGCTTAGATTGAGTACGGCCTATCACCCTCAAATGGATGACCAAGCGGAGAGAGTGAATAGAGTTCTTGAGGATTGTTGAGGATGTGCATCCTTCATTTTGGAGGGACTTGGGAGGAGCACCTTCCTTTAGGGGAATTCGCTTATAATAATAGTTTTTAGGCTAGCATTGGGATGGCTCCTTTTGAAGCCCCTTATGGAAGACCTTGCAAGTTGCCTTTGTGTTGGTTGGAGTCTACGGAAAGATTGCTACGTGGTCCATACATGGTTAGAGAGACTTCAGAAAAGATTGATTTGATTAGAAGAAGAATGAAGATGGCCCAAGATAGACAGAAATCCTATGTAGATAAGCGGAGAAGGGATATTGAGTTCGAGGTAGGAGATTTGGTTTTCATTAAGGTGTCTCCGCTAAGAAAGGTAGCGAGGTTTGGATCAAGTGGGAAACTTGCTCCCAGATTCGTAGGACCGTTCCCCATTATGGAAATGGTAGGGAAGATGGCGTATCGGATAAAGCTACCGGAGAGGCTCGTGGGAGTTCATGATGTTTTTCATGTTTCACACTTGAGAAAGTGCTTACATGATTCGACAGAGGTAGTAGAACCTAGCCAACTTGAGGAAGTTGAAGTTGAGAGAGAAGCATCGGTTCATCACATTCCTACCAAGATCATTGGACATGATATCAAGAAGCTTAGGAATAAGGAAGTCCCTTTGGTTAAGGTGTAGTGGGGAGATAGTATTGAGGACACAACATGGGAGGCTGAGGAGAAAATACGTATCTCTTATCCACATCTCTTCGATGGTACGTCTTGAATTTCCTATTTCCATCTTTTGTTTTGAATAGGTTCTTTCCTTTAGTATCCTTTGGGAGGGTAGATCTTAGGATTTAACCTATGGATGGTAGGACTAAATGTAAACAAGAAACAAGAAATCAGAATTATATATATTTAAAATAAAATAAAAATAATAAGACCCATAGGGGTCGACCCTTGCTAGGGTCGGGTCGACCCATAGGTCGACCTACAAATAGCTCAGGTCGACTCGCATTAGTTCCTGGAGGATATTTTGTCCAGGTACGAGCCATAGAGTGTAAATTTGATTTTTGTGAAATCCTGTGCGTTCGTAGCTGCATCCGATGGTTCATAGTGAGCCTATGACGTGGTTGCACCATATTATATCTTCAAATCCGATGGCCTGAGACCCCTAAGCCATACTATAAATAGAACGCTAGGCCTAGCTACTTTTCTCATTCAGATTTTCTCCCAATTGGGTTCATTGCCTGAGGTTGAACCCTAAATAGGAATTTTTTTTAGGGAGGAAATCTTTTTAATAAACATATTCTACACCCTAGAAGTGAATCCAGGAAGGCCCAGGACTAGAGATAAGGACCATAGGTGAGTGTTTTGTAATTATTTTAGTTTTGTAAGCAATTTAAAATAATAGGGTTCTCAATAGTTGTAGTTTTTCTACAATTCTGAGACAGTTTTTATGTAAGTTTATTTATAGTCAGTTTTTAAGTAAATTTCAGAAGTTCTTTTCGGTCTATTTTTATTCAGCTATTTTATTCAGTTATTTACATCTGTTTTAAGTTGGAATTTAGCCTGTAAATGTTAGTTTCTTTTTAGAGAAATTTAATCGTTTTTTATGCGAATAAAATATTAAAAAGACAAGAATTCGAAAATATGGATTAAAATAGAAAAACACTAAATTTACAGAAATCAAATGAAATGAGAAAAACTAAAATAAAATAGAGATGGACTAAAATAGGCAAATTTAAGATATTTACAAGCATGATTATAACTAAAAAGAGAAAATAGAAGAGTAACAGTTGTAAGAACAATTATAACACGTAGGATATAATTAGAAAGAAAGAAATAATAGAAGGGGCTTATTTTAAAGTGAAAATTAGCCACACATCCTTAAAACGGAACTTAAATTCAAAGCAGATCCCTGTCATAAAATATATATTTTCTACATCCCTGTTTCTGTTTTCCACCATTTTTTCCCCAAATTACCCCTGCGTTTCGCTGTGGAGCTGAATCTTCTTCTTATTTTTCGATTTAATGGTAAACTGCAATTAAATTAAAGATGAATCATTTTTTTTATGAAATATGATATTCTTAATATTTGCAGTTATGAATAATCGCAATAAATTTCTACAAATATATGCGCAATAGTTGCAGAAATTTCTGCAACTATACGCAATAGTTGCAGACATTTCTGCAACTATAAGCAATAGTTGTAGAAATGTCTGCAACTATAAGCAATAGTTGCAGTAATTTTTGCAACTATACGCAATAGTTGCAGACATTTCTGCAACTACTAGCAATAGTTGCATTTCTGCAACTATTAACAATAGTTGCATTTCTGCAACTATATGCAATAGTTGCAGATATTTCTGCAACTATACGCAATAGTTGCAGACATTTCTGCAACTATTTGCAATAGTTGCAGACATTTCTGCAACTATTTGCAATAGTTGCAGACATTTCTGCAACTATTTGCAATAGTTGTAGATATTTCTGCAACTATACGCAATAGTTGCAGACATTTCTGCAACTATACGCAATAGTTGCATTTCTGCAACTATATGCAATAGTTGCAGAAATGTTTGCAACTATGTGCAATAGTTGCAGATATTTCTGCAACTATTTGCAATAGTTGCATTTCTGCAACTATATGCAATAGTTGCAGAAATGTCTGCAACTATATGCAATAGTTGCAGATATTTCTGCAACTATACCGTATAGTTGCATAAATTTATGCAACTATACCCAATAGTTGCTGATATTTATGCAACTATACCATATAGCTGCAGAAATATCTGCAATTATTTGTAAATTTTGTAAATTTCAAAAAAAAAAGGTTTAAAAGTTGCTGAATTGTCTGCAAATATTTGAAATAATTGCACATTTACTACAAATATGAATTTTTGATATCAACAATGGATCTCATTTCAAAGATCATAAAATTTGTGATTTTTTGGTGAAAACGGTTTGTTGATCCGGTTTTTGTACATAAAGTTATACGCGTTTGAAATGTTAAAAACGTAAAGGGTATTTGTGTATTTTTGCGTGCGCGAATTTGAAAATAGGGGGCGGAAATGTAAGTTTTGTATGTGAAGGATGTTTTGTTTATTTTGAAACTTATTAGGGATGTGAGCCAAACTTACCCTATTTTAAAACTTAGATCTTGGATTAAGTTAATAACCAAATATAGTAGTAGTAGCCCGTACCGGCAGCATTCCCTTTCAGGTCTAGGACTGATGGTCTCACATGTAGGTGAGGCTGGGCACGCTTATGCTGATTATGGTAAATAAGTGGCCAATAGATAGAGGCTCAAATTTGGGGATTTGGGCAAGCGGCGCAAAGTCAGAAGATTTGTTTGTTAGGAGCAGTACTGGCAGCATTCCCTTTTAGGTCGAGGACTGATGGTCTCACATGTGGGTGAGGCTGGGCACGCTTATGCTGATTAGGGTAAACAAATGGTCAAATAGGGGGCGACAGTTAGTGTGTACCGCCGATGACCGAGTGTGCGGCATCGATTATGGTAAATAATTCGCTACTGCGTCCTAAGCACTAAGAGGTGTCTTTTGCTGTGGGACCAACAAGATTTCCTCACAGTGGCACAACAGAGATAGGAAAGGCCGATCGATAGGTAGGATTAGGATTTCTGCCTAATCAAGATTAGCAGTTGAGATAAGATTAGGGTTTCAGCCTAATCACAGCAGTTTAAGACAAGTGCAAACAATCAAAGCAAACAATCAAAGCAAATAATCAAAACAAACGATCAAAGCAAACAATCAAAGCAAACAGTCAAACAGAATCAGAAACAGTATTTTATGCAAGTTTTATCTTTTCTGTATTTTCCTTTCATGCTAGAACTATTGCTTAGTCTAATATCTTTACCTTGCTTGGAAATGCTAGTAATTACTTTCACTCACCAGACTTATTGTCTAACCCACTCCTCTATCTTTCCTTTTCCTCCATAGGCCAGCAGAGTTGAGGATAGTTGATTCAGGTTGCTTGGAAATTCATTTCCTGAGTTTTCTCATTTCAAATGTATTCTTCTGCTTTTCATCTTTTTCATTTAGCTTATGGCACTTGTGAGAGGGATTATTATTATTGTTATTTTTGTACTCTAATTTTGTGAGACTGAGATGTATTTTCATGAGACATAAGAGATTTTTGAGACATGTTATGTTTTTATGACTTATTTTGAAATGAAGTTTAATTCTGAATGATAAGTTATTATTTAAGTGTTTTCCGCTGCTTTTACTTATTTGTCTTGTGAATCTTAGTCTCTGTGATGCTCTAGCTATTCCTATAATGCGCCACATCCTTTGGTGTGCCCTTTTTGGGGATACTAAGGGGTGTGGGGTGTTTCAAGCTTGGTGAACCATACGGTCCCAACCCCTTCCAGAAAAATAGAAAAACATATGCACTTGGCTACATCAATGGCTCGTGCAGAGTTTATGTGCCATTCGTACTTCATGAGATGCTCTTGGGGTTGGTTTTTCCCGCTAAGCAGGCCTCGTAGGCATATTAAACCTCCGCAGATACACTGCATGTACGATGTTGTCAGTGACTGGAGTATGACTTCTGGAGAGTCCTCAGTCATCGTTGATCAGGCCTTGACTTTCTTTCACAAGCTATCTCACCATAGCCATTAGGTCTACTATCTAGAGAGCCAGTGTCTGGTGGTGGCCGTGTTCCACCTTACATGAATGGTCCGATCCATGCCTTCGGGCAGCATCACGTTGCCTTGGCTCATTGTGCTCCTTATGTGCCACTTGAGCAGCAATCCTACGAACGTCTCTCGGTTGTGGTTTAACCGCATTCGCCTAGGTTCCAGCGCCTTGGTCGTTCGTGGCTCATTCAAAGTTGGCTCCTCCATCAGCAAGAAGGTTCCCCCTTTGTTGGAGGGTTCGGTGTCGATCACTCTGGAGAGTTCGGTGCTGATCTGTGTAATCGGTGTCGATCCAGGTAGTTTGGCAATAGTCGATCGCATAGTTGCCCCTCGATGTTCCAGCTTCATAAGCATCTACCTTGCACCGTCTGCTCCTATGATAGTCGTTAGATGAAGAGGAGCTCTCTGATGCTGAGTATGGAGTAGGCTCCCTCCTTGTCTTCCTATGTTGGTCTTTTAACTGGTTCATCATGTCGATATTGGCATGGATTTGCTGATTGAGCAACTGACGAGTATATAACAGTTCCTTCATCAAGACTTCAAAGTCGGCTTCGGTGATGTAATTAGCCAGATTTGGTGCATCAGTAGCTGCCAGTTGCATATTCTATTCAGCCTATTGTATGCTGGTATCTTCATTATTTTCAGCAACACGTGAAGTAATGGACTTGTTTCCTCTAGCCATAGCTAATAACTTCCTTATAGATCTTCTTTAAATCTGAGTAGAAATGGAAACTTGTTGGTAGAAATCTGGATTTATCTCATGGATATGGGTATCCACAAGTAGATGATGAGATCCAATCAAGTTGAGAATTGTTTTCAATAAAAGCACCAAAATGTTTCTACCAACTTTTGGTGCAAACAATTATGCATATTTGAAAATTAATATTTGAAAATTAATATTTGAATCAAGTTTGAATCAGCGTTTGAATGAAAATCAACAAATCAATGTTTGAAATTCAATATAAATATATCAAACAATTATATACACACAATGTGTGTGTGTATCGTTTTTCCACCAAACATGTAAAGTATATCAATGGGAGTATGGTGACATATTTAAATCGATGATTAACAACCATGGTGAAAGTGTCTAATTCCTACACGTCCAAACTTTTTGATTGACCTTCAAAAGTTCCTCTTTCGATTCCGACTATGGTTTTCATGCCTTAGCTTGAAGTGCTCTAATGAAAAAGATGAATAAGAGAACCTTTCTCTAAAGAAGGGGAGGAAGAAGAGAACTTCACTCATTTTAGATCTAATAAAAAATTATATCAAGAAAAGGATAAACTATGGTTCTATTTGATAGTGAGAAAAAAATTTCATTTATTTCTCCACTTTTGATCCTCTCTTTTCTCTTTGTAAAGTTGGCCATATTATGTAAAATAAACAAAAAATTTGCTTATGTTTAATTTAACCATATATATATACACACACAAACATACATACAAGGTCTCATTTGTTTAAACACGTTCGACTCTTCCTTTCCACTTCATAGAGTCGACCATATAATGTAATTAATAAATATTAATTATATTAACCATGTCATAAAAAATACATAATATATATGTATAAATTTTATTTTATCCCTTTTAGTTAATTATTTTACCCACTTAAATCAATTTAAATGCATACAACAATTATACATATTTGACTCAATCAATTTTGATAATTCAAAAAGTTAAATTATTCACATATACAAACATAACAATTGTATATATATATATATATATATATATATGTGTGTGTGTGTGTCTATATATCATCTTTGTAATAAATTATAGTAATTATAAAGTATTATATTATAGCATTTAGGTTCAACGCTACAATTCACTATTGCGTGACTCATGAGTGTGAGTTCGTTCCTTTGTTAATATTTAAACTATTTATATATCAAAGTTTGTGTTGACCTTGCTGAAACACAATATCAATCATCAAGGTGAATTTCTACTTTGTAATTGTATTAAAGTTGTGCCCTTATGCAACAATATTTGTGCATATTTGGCTCTTTGTAAAAACTACATTACTTAGACATCTGGGGTTGGGTCATTGTCAAAGCCCTAACAATGTCCTTATTCAACTATGAACTTGAGCCTAGAAGTTACTTAGTTCAACTGATAACAATTATCGATTAACCAAGTTTACTCTGGCTAGAGATTTTTGTCTTTAAGTAAAAAAACCGCTTGCATTTAGGGCCAATTATGATGCCTCAAACCATATCTTTTAGTTAATGGACATGCAATATTATCTTTATTTTTCGAAAATTAATTTTCCATAATTGACAAATGTTTTTATCATGTGATACTTATGGTGAATGCATGTCAATTTATATGATTCTGTTAGTGATGGAACTAGGCCAGTCTATAGTTTGTCAATTAGGTAGATTTAAAAAAATTCCCTATTCAGATCATAGTTGGCCTATGAGTCTAATGGATTGTATTGGATCCAACGTAGATTATTTAAATAATCTACGTTTATTTAATTATTCTGATTTATTTAATAATGAATTTTAATAAATATTTATGTAACCTAAAAGTATATCATCATATACTGTATATGTGTAACGTGCATGTGCAACATAATAAAAGTGTACATGGTTAAGTTTATACGTAAGTGGATATTGGGATATATATCCACTCTTAGTTCTTATATATATATTTATTGCCCGTATTAAATTATTTTGTATTTAAATTAAAATAATCAAAAAATTTTACTTAATAATATATGAAAATATAATTTTGAAAATATTACATAAAAGTTTGGCTAAGGCTTTATTTTCAAATTTGAAATTTAAATATGTAGTTAGACTTAATAAACAAGATTCAAATTTAAAATAATATCTGAGATCTAAAATCATACATAACTTTTATTAAGTAATATATTATAAAATATATGTATATTGTTAAAAAATATTCATAGCCAATATTTTTTATATTTTAATATTTATATATATACACACACATAAGTAATAACTAAAGATATATATATATATATATATTGATAGTTATATATCTATATCTACATATATATGTATATAAAATATATTTTGGAAAAAACATTTTTTTTTATTAATTTAGGTCGAGGGCCAAAAAAATTATTGGATAAAATTTATAATCAAAATACATTTACATATATACATACGCGCACACACAGATATATATATATATATATATTATTAAACAAAACCATTTTTTTGGTCGTGAGTAATAATTTTTTCAAAAGTAATTGGTTTTACAACAAATAAAATTTTCGTATATATTATTTAAATTGAATTTTGATTATGTACAAATTTTAATTGGTAAAAAATGTTTAAATTGGTTAATTTAACATTTAAACTTTAATTTATTTTATTGTCGAATATATATACCTATATATATATTTCTAATAACATATTATAATAATGAGATGATGTAAAATTAAACATCAATTATAATACTGATATCCATATATAAAAATAGCCATCAACACATATGGAAGGTGATAACATAAACATAGCACATAGTGATCATTGTATGATATAAAATGAATTATTACCTTATGATGATGTTGTAGATTCATAGGTTGATGTTGTCAATCTCCTTTATCAATCAGATCTATACCTACTACTGCAAATAGATGGCGTACCAACACATGATCTAGATATATTTGATTAAATAAAGGTGAATGGAGTGTGAAAATAAGAGGTTATGCTGAAGGTATTTTTGGCCAAGATTAGTAGAGGGGCAAGAAAAAAATCGAGTGCAAAAGTGAAGGTCAATGTTTGAATTTGTATTAAGGTCTCAGTGAAAATATCTCCATATTTATCTCCCACCAATTAAAACTCAAGATACTCTCTTCATGCATCTTCTTTGGTCATCCATAGACAGAGTCCTTTATGGACTAAATACCCAAAATCCGATTAGTAATATATATAATTTAAATCGAATATGTGTATATCTATATATCAAACATCGATACATACATGTATAACTTTTATATACGTATGTACTAAATTACTAAAGGTACCATGACCAATTCTAGAGGCCACTTCATTTTTCTAAACTAATAAATACAATAATAATCAATACTTCACACATATCAATTAATTTAACTAATATATAACTATTATAAATCAATTAAATGAAGTGGTGTTTTCGAAGGCTGAAGATTTAGTCGTTTAACTCAAACGTCTGAATTTAGCCAATAATTAATATTCATACAATTCAAGTACTATTTTTCGCATGTCATCTTAGATAGTGATATGATAGTTTGACTTAATTCATCGCTTACAAATCTCACCAATAAAATCCAATTACAAATTTAAGCAGTACCTATTAGAAATAATTATTTATGCCAATTCTCTTCGTCGGCACTGTATCACACTAGGACTTCTAGAATTTGATTTGGTCAAAACTTCAATATCATCCACATTGAACTCAGTTAGTTTATTAAAAAAAATCCATGGTTCAAAAACAAATTTTATTATTAACTACACTACTCTAGATAGAGATTTTAACTTTTAGTTGACTAAGTTGATCATGATACTACCCTCATACAACTAAGGAGATGAATTCTCTGTTGAATAGTTTCACACCCAGTGCTTCAACTTAGACTCAACTATAGTCGCTCGATGGTTTCTATGCGATAATTAGACAATAATCAAAGTGGAGCATCCACATTGAAGTATAATAGTATTCTCAATTTGAGAGAACCGAGTAACATCATCACTATAAGATTTCCTGTTTGGCCTTTGTTGTTATTAACCAATAAGAAATTCCCAGATGAGTCATTCCATAGTTATCCAATAACCAACAACGCATAGTAATAACATATTATTTAAGGATTTCCTAGTTAATATACTTTAAATTAATTACATAATTAATTATATCACAATATAAAAAAGTATATAATAGAATTTAAATACCTTTATTATGAACAAGATTGGATATAGAGTTATATATGTAATAAGTTACACAACTGCCCTTAGGGCATACCCTAACTCTCTCAATCTCTCACTTGCACTTAGGGTTAATAATGTGAAAGAGTTAAGGTTATGCCCTAGGGACAATCCTACAATTTACAGTAAATTATTAACTCTGTAATAAAATCTCGTTCAATATAAAAGGTGTTTTTTAGCTACTATATACTTGATATAATGTGTTATATTAATTATTTAATTAAAGTATATCTAATATAAAATCCATAAATGGTGTGTTTAGTGATAGTAATTATAATGTGTTTTAATCATGGGAAATTTACCATAATATAATAAATACATAGTTTTAAATATTCCTTGTCAAGATATATCGAGACTGGTTATCGATACATCCATTAATACTAGAGTACGTAACATTCTCTAAATGTTGAGCAGTGTATTGCTTATGGTTGTTGGGGGCACCAAAGGGTTATGTGCTAATAGTTATTAGTAACTATGGAATGACTCACTCGATATTTTTCTATTAATTAATATAACTAAAGTCAAACATAAAATATCGATATGAGAATATTAGACAATTCCCTCGACTTAAGAATGCTGTCAAGCTTCAATGTGGAAACTCCACTTTGAATATAGTTAAATCGTGGCATGCATCCATCGAACGATTGTATTTGGGTCGAGTGGATGTATTGGAAGTGAAACACTATTCAAGAGAGAATTCATCAACATAGTTATATTAGGTTTGTATTGCAGTCAACTGAAGTCAAAGTAACTGGCCAGAGCAGTTCAATTAATCATAATTGTTATTATTAAACCAAGGACTTTGTGTTGGACTATAAAGTTGAATATGGATGATAATGGAATTTTGACCATTACCAAATTTCATAAGTCCTAATGTGATGTAGTTTTGATGAAGATAATTGGTATAAATAATTGTCACTAACAGGTAACACTTAAAATAAGTGAAATTGGATATTATCGAAGCTATGTAAGCACTAATATTGACCATAATGTCACATCGCTAGCTAATGTGATGGAAGAACGTTAATATTCAAATTGTACGACATTAATCGTTGACCGAGTTTACACCTAAGAGTCGCACAACCAAAATGTTGAATACTCCGACTACTACCTAATTTAATTAATTATAATTGTTAACAACTAATTAGTATTTATGAAATATTATTTATAAAATTTTATTCGATTTGTGTTGAAAATAGTGCATATAAAGTTGTATACATAGGCATCGATATACTTTTAAATTTGTTTTAAATCTATATTATTTAATCAGGCTTAAAATGGAAGGAAGGCCTATGTGGGGCTTAGTATAGTCGGCCATAGGTGTGGATAAAAAGGGTTGAATATGATTCAAATAGGGTTTTGAATTGGTAGAAATAATTGTGGATCTAGATCCACTTTTAGCTCATTCTCTCTTTTAGTTATACTACCTTAACCCCTCATTTTAGTGGCTTTCTCTTTTGCTCTGGCCGAACATAGCCCTGATTCTTTCTCCATTATTTCTACTAGCAAAATACAAATTTAAATATAAAAAATGGCATTAGTTGTGGTTCTTTCAGTCAAGTAGCTCTTTTCGGAAGGATTTGAATTTAGATTCGAACGGAGTCATTCGATTCAATGTTCAAAGTGTAATCTCTAAGCTATAGTAAGGTAACACTTTATTTGTATTTTACACACACACACACACTCACACACAAACATATATCCATTATATGATCCATTATAGCTAGATTGAATAAATTATCACGAATCCTTATATATGTGTGCTATCCATTTGGAATTTATATATACATTCAAATCTATTGTTATTATAACTAAATTTTTTATTACATATATACACAGTATGCTCTCTACCATGGAATTTAAAAATATAAATTATAAAATGATTTAAAAGGGAATTTTTAAACAAAGTTGAATTTTTAAATTAAATAAAACATTTATATCATATTTAAATTTGTGATTAAATTATATACATCTAAAATAAGTTATTTCAAAAAAAAGATTTATATATACATACATTTATTTTATTCAAATATATATATAATTTCACACATAATAGGTTAAATTAATCTTTATATATTTTTTAAATATAAATGCATATATATACACATATTTTAATATGCCTAAAATTCAAATACATTATAAAGTAATTTAAAAAAAAAATTTATATCAATTTTCGTCCGGAAATTGTTTTAAAAAAGTAATTTAAAATAAATCCAAAAGAATTTAATAATAATACTAGTATTTTCAGAATATAAATATGGCCGAAATATATGTGCGTGTATATGTAATTATTTATTGCATTTTCAAAAAAATATGCAATTGTTTATTACATATTTAATCACATAACTTTTATTTATTATTAATGTTTTAAGATATTAACATATATATTAACTAATATCTTTCGAAAAAAATTAGTTTATTTACGTATGTATATATATAGTTTTTAAATATAATTGTTTATAAAATCTAACATAAAACTTTAAAATTTAAAGATAATTTTTTTTAGATCTAGATTTTTAATTTGAAATTTGAATTTTAAAGTTGAATTTGGAATTATCTGTATTTATAATTATAAACCCTATTATATATATATATATATTATATGTGTGTGTGTGTGTATAATACTAATTTTACAATATCACATATTATATATATACACATTTTCCCTAATGTAAATATAATTTTAATTTGAGTTGGAGTTGGTTTTTGAGATAGGAAATAATTTGAAATTGGGTTTTGAAAATATTTCATTTTAAAGGATTTAACTTCTATTTTGCTTTAACCTGTTTATCTGTCTTTTTTAAGTTACTTTTTTATATTTAATATTATTTTAAAGATTATTTATTTGTATTTAATATCATTTTAAAAGTTATTTATCTATATTTAATATTGTTTTAAAGATTATTTATTTATATTTAATATCGTTTTAAAATTTATTTATTTATATTTAATATTGTTTTAAAGATTATTTATTTAAATTAATATAGTTTTAAAAGTTATTTATTTATATTTAATATTGTTTTAAGGTCATTTATTTATATTTAATATCGATTTAAAGTTATTTATTTATATTTAATATAGTTTTAAGGTTAATTATCAAATATTTTAATACTTTGAAAGGATAAGTATTTAAATAACTAATATGGTTTGGAATTAATAATAATGATTTATCAATACTGTTTTAAAAGTAAATTATTATTATTTATATTAATGTTGAAGATTTATTGTTATTGTTTATTTAATAATGTTTTGAAATTATAAATTATTATTTTTAAGATGTTTTAAGGTTAATAATTATTATTTATTTATAATATTTATTCTTAATAATTATTTTTATGTAATAGTGTTTGAAGTAAATGATTTTTATTTATTCATAAATGTTTCCAAGACCTATAAATAGGGTTTTATAAATGGACTTGGCTTTATAAGAGGAGTTTTATAAAATGGTTTGAAGACGTAAAGGGAGATTATTTACAAGGTGAAGGAGTTTTTTAAATAGTTAGATATTTATAAAGAAAATTTAGAAATTGGTTTATAGATTTTATAGATTTATAAAAGGAGTTTGTAAATGGTTTTATGGATTTATAAAGTGTTTACAAATGATCTTAGGAATGTATAAAAGGGAGCTTATAAATGATTTCGAAGATTAATGAATGGGGTTATAAACGGGTATTAGAGAATTATAAAGAAATTTATAGATGGTTTTAGAATTGTGTAAAAAAGGAATCTTCCTCCGTTTTGTGAATATACTTATACCATTGAGATAAGAATATGGATATTTTTTCCAAGTATTGAAAATATAAGAATTTGTGAATATATCTTTGTAAAAGTAATTTGATACAAGTATTTACAAGATGAATTTAATTAATGAAAAGATTAATTAAGGAGGCTAGTGGTTACTTATGTGCCTAACCAATGTTGGTTTTTCTATGGAATTAAATCCCTGATTTGGATGTGTGTTGTTGATAGTTAAATAACCGAATATCTAATATGGACCCAAAACGTAACTTTGGAAATATCTAGGAGAAATACGTGAATTTTATGGCACAGTCATCTCCAATAATGTTGTACTATGCATATAATTCTCGTTTCGTTCTCCTAGGACAAATGATAAGGAGATCCGTCCATTAACGGTTAGAAGGCTATCTCCGCTCTTATCTTTGACTATTTAATTCCTAAAGAATCAGGGTTGAGTTTACTGGAAAACTATCGAATGTTGTTTCGAAGAGACCAGGATCGGATATGTTATTCGAAAACCACTTCGATCCAACTCAAGCATATCGAAGTGAAGACATCTTGAAGATGATGAAATTGAAGACGGAGCTCTCTAAAGTGCAAGGGCTGCTTGTTACTAATCATGAGGATGATTTCCCAAAATGGATGTAGTAGAAGTGGTGGCTTTGGTTTTATTCAGTCCTAGAACGAACTTGTATGGATGAATGTTGGCATTGCATTGTTGCTTGGAGGGCAGTGTTAGCATTTCAAGTTGGTTTGCTATTATGAAAGGTAAAACGCAACCTTAAGCCTCGTCAACCAGGAATGACTAAAACATGGGAGAAGCAGTAGGGCTAAGTGGGTCGCTCTCAAGTAGGGTATGATCATCCCTATCTAGAGTCGATATTATCTCTCATTTTTATGCTTTGGGGGCCATTAACCAAGGGGCGATCATATTCGGTACTATCCAGTAAAGGATAGGTCGGTTATGTGTTGGCAGGGGTCAGTAGGTTCGACCTCGGTGTTATTTTACCTAGAGATGCACCGTGATGGGCGATACCCCAGTAGCCTAGTCATATTATGGAATCCATTTTCCAATACGTGATTTTACGGTTTTAGTTGTATATCTATTATGCTAGAATTTAATTAATGTAACAATTTGGGCGATGATTAATAAGTATTTGTATCTTAAACACTATGATAATATCAGAGAATTTCATGTGAAACGGTTTGGTTATCGTAAGGTGAAAACCCATTTGTATTTATGTGCGGCATGGTATTACGAGATACTTTTGATTTCAAAGGTTTTTAATAAATTTAAAATCGAGTTAGGTGTGTTTTCTCATGCTGGTTTACCAAACTGACTCGGGTGTTATTTATTATAATGCTCGGGCCAGACCGAGCATATTTACATATTTCTTTGGATGCATTGGAGAGGAGATGATCTGGAGGTCCAAGACGTATCTACGTATTTTTTTGTGTTCCGCTGTGTTTTCTGTTATTTGTATTTACCAGCAGTTGTAATGACGGGCTATTATAACTGTCCGGGCTGAAATTGGGTAGTATACTCTGATTGTCCTATGTATATTACATTTTCCCTTTGTGTAAAAAAAGTTGTATATTATAGATTATTTGTTCCACTGTGAGATTCTGTGTTGTTTAGTTTTCTTCATATCTTCTTTCTTTCCCCTAACAATTGAGTTTTTTCGGCATTCGATTACTCGGTACGCAATAAAGTGGATGTATCGGTGTCGATTTTCGGGGGTCAAAAATCTCGATTGTTACACTTACTATCAGAGCGCAAGGTTAAGCGAGAATCTTGGCTTTGGTGGGGTACTCGTTATAGATAGGGTCAGTAGCACCCTAGAATGAGTTTAAGTGTGTATATATATAAGCGCGTATTTGTTGGTGATATAAAAATGTTTTATATTAGGTTGATTGATCTGTTGAGTGGCTTATGGATTCTGGTCAGTACGAGTAATTAATGTTATTGATAGGGATCTCTAAACACTTGAATAGAGCAATTCGACATAGTATTGTTTTGAAATTGGGTAAATGAAATAATTTTACCTTGATTATATTTTATATATAAAGGAATAATTTTTCAGAAATTATTATAGTATATATGGTGTGTTTGGTTGTTAGTGAATGATAATATTTAATTATTATCATTTGTTGTTTGTTGTTTGTTGTTTGTGTTCTAATAAAGGTTGCTATTATTATAATGTAAACAAAGATAAATAATTAAGAAATGGTTTTATATAACCAAAGTGAAATTATATATATGAAAAAAAATTGATAAACATGATTTGTAAATAAAAAGGATTTAAAAGCTGAGGATTTGAGAATTTAAATCCCATTGATTTTGAAAACTGTTTTCAAAGTTTTGGAAAATAAGAGTAATATTATTTGGATAATATATTTGAATGGAAAACATTTAAAAATGGAATTTAAAAGTGTTAAGGAAGCACATAATTCACTTTGATCATTGGAGACTAATTTCGATGATGACTACAACATCATCGACTTTCATTTTCGAATTTCTAAGTGATGGATTGCTACCATTGGAGTTTTGTTTTGGTAAAACTTGTTTTGATTTAAAATTGAAAAGTATGATTTGAAATACAAAGAAAATAATTATAGTATTGTCTTAAAATTATTTGAGATAAGAACGGGGTGTTTAAAACTCTAGAAATTTTTATTTAAGTGTTTTATGAAAATATGAGAAAATAAGTTTTATAACTTATAAATTTTGAGAAACAATAAGTTAAAAAAAAATTTTAAATTGATTATGATTTGAAATGAATTAATGAAATGAACTAATTAAATAAATTAGTAAATTGTATATGGTTTAGTGTTGTTTGACAAGATTGAATAATGAAGTGAATTAACGAAATGAAATTTAACTTAAGTTAAATTAAATACAATTGAATTTTGCGAAAGAAATTTGACTCAAGAAAAGGTAAATGAGGTGAATAAATGAAATGAGTTAAATAAAATTGAATTTGATTTGTAATGAATTAATGAAATGGATATGAACTTGAGTTACAAATTGGAATTCAACTTACACTGTAAATAAATTAAATATGGTTTTGGAAAGTTGTTTGATAGAATTGAATATGAACTTAAGTTGTAAAGTGAAAATAAACATGAGAAGTGTTGTATAAAATGTTTATAATAAACGTAAGTAAAATTTGATGGAATGGTTTTTGAGCGATATTAGTATAAAAGAATATACTAAGTATTAAGTGAATGTGAATAAAGTATTGTGAATAATGAATATGAATAATGAATGTAAATAAAAGAATCTGAATAATGAGAAACCAATTGAAATAAATACATAAGTTGTACGTATATTATTTTTTCTGCATAACTATTTGATCCAGATTTGAGTACATGATTTCGAGATGATTTACATTGGTCTGAGTTAGAATTTTTCACTCGATTCTCGATGGCTAACACTGGATATGGATTTTTTTATTGATTCTGATATTCTCTATCATAATAGATAGCTATTAAAGGAGGATAGCGGTTTCTAATCAAGGAACCAGATCGAAGTCTGCAGTAGAGAAGTCGATAGGACGATACTAGTTCGGAAGTGAAATTGTGTGATCGAGCAAGCGATCTGATTGATATTGGATATGGATGGCATATGTACATCTTACGGGCTCTATCATAATAAAACATTGATATTGGAATATGCAGGTTATATGGTTGGATTTATGTGTAAGTAAGATGCAGGTATATAGAAGAAAAATCTAGTTTGATGCTTTTAATTTCATGGGTAGAGTTTGGTTGCCCGACAAATAGGTACATGTTTATATTGTTGTTTGGTTTGATGATTTTATGAGTGAGCCGCTTGGCTTTGTTTTCTTTTGGTTGATTTGGGTCCATAGTGATGATTTTGTAGTTGTTCCGGTCTAGCCGTACAAAGAAGACGCTGGTGAAATTTTCCGTAAACTTAAGACGTTCGAAAATTTTGATAACTAAAATTTGATTTTTGGTGTTATAACATGGAATGATATTAGTTGGTATCGGTGAATGAAGTTAAAGGCTTAAAGGAATTTGGTAATCTATTTCAACTAATTGGTTTTGAAAAGGTAATGGGTTTAGGGCATTTTTCTTACTTGTTAATTTCAGGGAGGAAATTCTTTTAAGGTGGGAAAAATGTAACGACCCAGAATTTTAGTCAGTTAATTTTGTAATATCTAATAAATTTTAAATATTGAAATATTAGTTTTAAAAATAAAACAAATTGAAATTCAAATATAGAAATTTGTTTGAATGGTGCATTTAAATAATTGGAATATTTAAAATAACTAAATCTTTGATTAATATGAATTAAAATGGTTTGGAAATCTTATTTAAATTCGATATAAATAAGGATGAAATACTAAACTTTTAAATTTAGATTTAAAGGTGATTTATTTGGTTTTAATAATAATTCGTTTTAATTTACGTGTGAAATTAGCCTTTCAGGGCACTGTCTTCGATTTTGTCGAAACCAATGCCATTGGGACCGTAATAATATATTATTGTATGGTAATGAATTTTTTGGCGATCAGACGTATCATTTGGTCATTCAAGTTCGAAACGCATAGAAATTAATTGCAGGAATTTAATATAATATTAGTCGATTAAAAAGCTATCTTCTGAATATGACCGAGTTATGTCTCAAGACTAGTTCCATTATGTTCGAAATAAGGGTATTACATATAGGACGCCAGTCGGCACATCTTGTTTGGAGTTCGAGATTTTGAGGTTGTATATCGCTAGATATTATAGATTAAAATAATAGGTACACATCACTTCAAGGCCATATCCCACCCATACCCTACACTATTCACTCCATCACCACACCACACCCCTATGTCCAAGCCATCCCTCATCTCCTCTATAAATTCATTCTTAATGAATAGAAAATAAGCTATCTTTCAAACTCAAAATTTTTAAAAAATCTTCAACAAATTAAATAAATTGCATAAAAACGGAAAAAACAAATCTTTGAGTTAGTTTATCTTAGATCTTCAATCTATGTTGGTATGGGAGGGTGCGGCAACGAGGGGAGGAAGTCGATAGAGAACATTTTAGGCATTTCGAACTAGGGCTTCAGATTTTAGCAAGTTTGGACAATGACATGGAAATTGGATGTCGGATTTGGAATTGGAGGCTTGTTTAGCATTGGCAGTTGGTTGCATGGGTGGTGCGGTCGAGGATTGAGGAGGCCATCATCTTACGGCGGCTGCTGAGTGGGTAGAGACGTGTTTCATTTAAGGCGTGCGGTTGTGTTGTGGTGGTGACAAGGTGGAGGAGTTCGAGATAAGGAAGACGATGGTGGCGATCCCATAGCATTTCATGGTGGAACGAATAATGGAGGGGAAAGTGGAGGTTCAGTCATGGCTAAAATTTGGAAGCAGGTAGTAGCGGGAAACTTTAGGAGGAAGGATTAAAATTAATGATGGGTAATTAGTAAATTAAGATTGTAAGTAGTGATTAAATAAAATTATTTAAATCTTGAATCTTATAATTGCAATAACTTGATGATACTAGGTCGGATTTGAATGCTGATTTTTGCATTAGGATCGTATTATCATGAGATTCGTTTTGGAGTTAGTTTGATGGAGATTGGGCTAATGCAATTTTACGCTAAATTCGAACGTCGTTTGATTTCGACGGAACCAGAACGCGCAAGCGACAATTGGAATAATAGTGAGTTAAACTCAACTTTTTGGTTAACCAAGAATGTTATATAGTCGATAAAAAAATTGTTGATTGGATATTTGGATGATTTACTATTTTTTCAGTTAGTTTGGTTCATTTCCAACCTCTAGAGCAGATGACCTTTTATATATACCCGCTGTAACGACCTGCCAATCAGAACAATCCAAGCTGACAATAAACCAAACATGTCTAACCCAAATTGAACGGAAAGACATATAGTTATGGGAAGGAAAGAAGAAAGAAGAAGAGAAGAGAAGATGAAGAGAAAAGAAACTAAAACAACACAGAATCTCACAATCGCAGCGAAACAATATATAATATAATATCAATAATCTTTACAAAAGAGAAACAGTTATATACACATCCATCAGAGTACAATAACAAATCACAATCATCAGCATGGACAGTTATAACAACTTGTAATCACAAATGCTGATGATTTCAACAACAAACAACGGAAAATAAACATATACATGAATACATCTTGAAGACCTCCAACTCGTCTCTTAAGCTCCAATGCATATAAAGCAATCTGTAAATATGCTCGGTCTAACTCGAGCATTATAATAAAATAATACCCGAGTCAGTCTGAAAAACAAGCGTGAGAAAACACACCCAACTGGATTTTAAATTTATATAAAACCATTTGAAATCAAAAGTTCTAATAAGACCACACCGAGCATAAACACAGATGAGTTTTTACCTTACGATAACCAAAACATTTCTATAGAAAATCCATTTATATTATAATAATGTCTAAGGGTTAAAGTAAAATATGAATTTAGAAGAAATGCTTGCATCTCACATTCCAACAAAGTTGGGCACAATCAAAATCGTAATGGCTCGTATTGGAGATTGGATTCCAACAATGACAAGGCACTGAGGTACCACCTACCATAGTGCATCTCTAGATAAAACACATCGATAGCCTCACATGGACTCCCTACGAGTCAAGACCGACCCTTCCCCATACTGGAAAGCACCGAATATGTCATCACCTTGGTTGGGATCAACAACCTAAATAGGCATCGAGCATACATGATCTATAATACCGATCTAGATTGGATGATGGCCATACCCAAATGGTAGCGAACCACATAGCCTTGAAGCATATCCCCTGATTTTAGCCATTCTCAACTGTGCGGCTTGAGGCTACGATACCTTTTATATAGCATATTTCACATTGAATGCCACATTTCTATTCCTACAATCACCCAACTGATTTCTACAAATGTATAACTCTTGAACTCGTATGTCTTAGGAAAGGGTGTTAAGCTAAGAGAAGTTGCCTTCTCCACCACCAAACAGATGATACATTCATAGAGATCAATTAATGTAATTAGAAATGCAACGTCAAACATTCGTCCATACAAGTTGTCTAGGAACAGGACAAACCGAAGGCACTCTCCTACCGCATCCTGTCAACCCTATGATTAGTAGCGAGAAGTCCTTGCATATCGTAGATTTTCATAACGAAGCACTAGTGCCACCATATATATAAAATGCATCGCGGGTCTAGTGGCAAGTAGCCCTGCATTATGAAGATCTCCGTCTTCAAAATCATCATCTTAAACCTGCAATTTTGAATGCGTACATTGGTCCGAAGTGGTTATCGAGTAAACCCGACCCTGGTCTCTCCGGATCAACAATGATAAAGAGGCCCTCAACCTCATATGGAAACCAAGTCTCGTAGACTTATCACGTTTCCAACTCTCAACTTGCTATCCTTAAGCCAAGAAGGAAGCCCGGTAGATTAGAGTACCATAATCACTACGGCACTACTCGAATCAACATTCTTAATCCAAACAATAATCAAGCCTACTCAGTCGGCTTCGTGTTAAGTGCATGACTAATTAGTTCCCACATCCCACATCAAGTCAAGGAACCAAAAATGGCCAAGTTTGATAGTCAGTTATTTAACTATCAAAGCAACAGACAATATCTAGCACATAAGTAGTCACTAGGCCCAATTAATTAATCTTTTATTTATTAGATCAATTTCCAAATATTTACTTCAAATTATCTTTAAAAGATTTATTCTCAAAACCATTTCAATCTTTCGACATTGGAAAATATTCCCATATACTTATATCAACAGTGTAAGTATATTCACAAATCATTTAGTTTTCAACACTTAGAAAATATTTCCATATACTTAAAACGGAAATAAGTATATATACAAATCTTAAGGTCGAAACGTGCTTTATTTGGGTCAAAACGGATGTTGCGTAAAACATCGTTACGGCAACCCAAAAACACCAGTATAGGGATTTAATTATATATATATTCCATATATTATATAAAATATTTCCTTTCGGAAATCATTTACTATAACTATAATGTTATAGTCCATGCCTTCCATACTTCTCCAAAAACGTCTATTACAACAATAAATGTTGAAATCCATGTTTTTGATACATACCCCATTTTAAATCACTTTTCAAAACCATTTCAACTCCATTTGAAATTACTACTTTCAAAACTTCACTTTTAAAGCTTATCACTTTAAAAACCATTAACTTCATCAAAAACATTACCTCTAAAACATTTCTTTAAAGGATTATTTAACTCTTAAAACTAGAATATATTTCCTTTTATATAAAATCCATATTTAAATCTCAACATAAATCATTTCCATATTTATAAAACTATGTTTATAAACCTCCTTTCTATTTTACAAAACTTCTATTCTATAAAATCTCTTTATTTATAAAATTCTATTTATAAATATTCTTTTATAAAAACCTCATTTTACTATCAAAATCCACCTATAAATCCATTTCTTTATAAATCTAATTTATTTATAAAATCCATTTACCAAATAAATTTCAAACCCATTTACAAAATATTTATAAATTTTGATTTTAAATCTATTTCGTTATTTATAAAATATCGCTTTTATATAAACTTATTCAAAAATCTCTATTTAAAAATATTTCACAAAACTATACTTTCATACCATCAAAAATCATACTTTTTATTTATTTAAAAATAAATTCATTCCTTCATATATACTTCAAAAATCACTTTGAAAATCATTCTCAATTCAAAATCACTCTTTTATAGTATTTCAAAATACTAAAAATATGGCCCAGTGCTACCATAGCACTAAATAAGCAAAACAATCCATGTCATCAAATATGGCATCCAACACATCATATATCAAAATATATGTAAAGTAAAATAAACAATGTGAGGAATCTTGTTGGATCCGTCCAACCTGTCCCATGCATCACATACAGTATGTAATCAAATAATATAAAAATTTACCGCTCGAGGCCGGATTCGTATATAAGGGTCATCTGCTCTTACACGGGAACATAATAGGGTCTCATCCGCTCCAGGGGTAGGAATATATCCAAACCAATAATATAATTTAGTAAATTATCCAAACAGTCAATAGCAGTCAACAATAAAATATTCACACATCAAAATAATAATTTTATTGACTAAAAATACTTCTGGTTAACCAAAAAGGCGAGATTAACTAACATTGATTTTAGTTTCATCAAAACGTTCCATTTTGAATTAAAATTGAACAGACATTCAGTTTTAACCAAAATTCCCACTAGCTTTGAATCCATCCAATCCTACTCCATAGCGTAGTATTCATCGATATGATGGTAATGCAACTTGTCGTGTTAATTTGGACCTCGCATGAAGGAGTTACACACTTCATAAGATTTCAAATTAATTAATATAATAAGTTATAAATAAATTTTTAACCTAACCTTAAACTACCCTCCATACACGCGTCTTCCCCCTTCCAATTCGCGAGTAACCTAACCTACCTTCGTCGAAAATCTTCGATCGCCGCGCCTCCTTTGCTTTACTGGAGGTAAATCGAACATCGCCATCACCTTGCCCATCACGAGCTGCACCTATGGCAACCCCCAGACCAAGCTCGGTCCACCAAAATGCCCTCCACGGAATGCCCAACTTCGATCGAACATGGTTTGAATTTGCTTCCATTCATCGATGATTCGACGATCTGTCCGCACATAACGTAGAGCTCATCGAGCTCTATGACTTTCCTTCACACGCCGCGGCATTTCATTGAGTGGATGAGAAGAAATCAAGGCAGAAAGATGAGCAATTTTCGGCCATTAAATCAAAATGGCGGCTGAAGAAGAACTAGGGTTTTTTAGTTTTGCAAAATGAAATTGTTTAAGTCCTTAAATAGAAAATTTCAAAACACTATTCACACATTGAATTTTCGAACTCCGAACGAAGCATGCCGCATGGCGTCCTATATGTTATACCCCTATTCCGGATGCAATGGAACTAGTCTTGAGGTCTAATTCGATCATATACAAAAGATAGCTTTTCAAACCCAATTTATTATATTAATTTCATTAATTAATTTCTACGTATTTCAATATCGCACGACCAAATGATATGTCCAATCACCACGAGATTCTTTGGCATACTATAATTCACTATTACGGATCTAATGAAACTGGATTCGTCGAAATCCAAGACTGTGCCTCGGAAGGTTATTTTTACACGTTAATTAAAACGAATAATTTCCAAAATCAGTTTAAATCACTTTTAATTCCAATTTAAAAGTTTACTATTTCCACTATTATTTAAACAGAATTTAAATTAGTTTTTGAAATCATTTTGGTTGTAATGGCCCATTTTTCCGTACTCTTTGAATCGACAATAAACTACACATGTCCAACTCAAATTGCACGAACAAGCGGATCATTAAGGGTAGAAAGAAAAATAAAGACAGAACAGAATCTCACATGAATGGAATAACATATATTATTTCAATAAATATTCTTTACAGCGGAAAATTTTGAATACATTATCCGAGTCTAACCTAGATTCAACCTGGATAGTTATAAACCTTTGTCCTTACAAATGCTGAAAACAAAAAAACAAATGTAATAGATGCAGCGGATAATGGAATACGTCCATATGATGAGGAAGATCTCCAGCTCTCCTCTGGAAACTCCAAGCGTCTTTAGCTAAACCTGAAACTACTCGGATCTGACCCGAGTATTAAAAATACCCGGATCAGGCTTGATAAACCAGTGTGAGATACTCGAAAGTTTAAATGTATAGATCATGCTGATGTAAATCAAAACCTTTGTAAAGAAGGGTATCTCATAAGACCACGTCCACACATAAATACGGACGGGTCTTTACGTTATGATAACCAAAACAGTTTTATTACCAAAATAATTTGATATTATCTTAATGACATTCTTTTAAAAACACCTTTCAAATAAACTTATTCAAATAAGGTATCAATACCCAGACTAAGTCTAAGGTAATATATCTGGAATGGGTCAACGGAATATACCAAATGGAATATAAGATACCAGAAGGGGTAGCTGAAATGTTCGCAAGTTATTACAGCTATTTTGGGACTACAATCAAAACCGTAAAGCTCGTATTGGAATTGGATTTTCCAACATGATAGGGAACCTTTATAACCACGCATAGCAACCGGAACCCGTTGGTTTTTCGTGCAACGACTCACACACCACTATTCCTCATATTGCCACACTTCTTGATATTCGGTGGCTTCTCATGCAAAGACTCACACGCCACTATATCATACAATAAGGCGTTTGGACACCTTGATGACCTAGATCATACGCCGCCAGTCATCTTGAGGGATCATACACCACCCTCGTCATACTCAGCCTGAAATATGTAACATAGTTCCCGTATCATTTCCGAGATGTGAAGCTTGGGAGTGAGGTTACGCTCAACTTAGACAAAGCCACGCTTTTCATACAAAACCACGCTTTGATCATAACAGGTTCCACTTTGAAAGCCACATTGTCATTCCACGTCACATGACTGATTTCTAGAAAAGTATAACTTCCTGAGTTTGTATGTCTTAGGAAAGGGTGTTAAGCTAAGAGAAGTTGCCTTCTCCGCCACCAGCTGATATACATTTATAGAAATCGCTCAATTGTGAATTAGGATACAATGTCGAACAAACATCCATACAAGTTCGTTCTAGGGCTGAACGAACCCGAAGGTACTTCTCCTACCACATTCTTTTTGGGAATCACCCCTAGGATCAGTAGCTATTAGTCCTTGTAATATGAAGATTTCAAAATACGACAGGACCACTGCTATAATAAATGTCTCTATATTGGGAGCTACTCAGAGAATGTCAACAAGCAGTCTCTTCGCTATGAAGATCTCCGGTCTTCAATAATCATCATCTTCAACATGTCTTCACTTTCGAACGTATACATTGCTTCGAAGTGGTTTTCGGACAGGAATCACCCAAATCCGACCCCGGTTCCTTTGAAGCCAATCATCGCTTTAAAAGATGTTAAGCTCATATGTGATTATCAATCAATTACTTCTTCTTTATTTAAATCAAATATCCTTCTTAGATATATTCTAATTTATTCCATTTTCTTTTCAAGAGTATATGGAATCATTAAGCCTTGTTTATTAAATTATTTGATTTATTAAACCTCTTTAGATCTTGGAATAATTCCAAATCCTTTTCTCTTTTACTTAGGAAAACCTTTCCAAATCATTCATTAAATCTTAATCAAAATTTCTTATATTCAAGTTATAACTTTTAACTTAGAGATAATATTTCCAAATCATTCATTAAATCTTAATCAAAGATTTCTTTCTTAACTTCAAATCATATTCTTGGAAATCGAAGATTTTCATAACAGAGTACTACTGCCACCTTAGATATGGTAAATTTCACCTCGATGGACTAGTGGCAAGTAGTCCTACATCATGAAGATCTTTGTATTCAATATGTTTTATTTCGAAAATTAGTTTGCAGGGGTTTTTTGATAGGAATCGCCCAAATTCGATCCCAGTTTTTGGGATAGGAATTACCCAAATCCAATCCCGGTTCCTTCGTACTAATCATCGATAAAAAGATGTTAAGTTCGTATGGGGTTTCGAAAATTAGTTTGAAGTGATTTTCGGATAGGAATCACCCAAATCCGATCCTGGTTCCTTCGTACTCACCATCAATAAAAAGTTGTTAATCAGTTAATTAATATTCTAAAATTTGTTTCTTTTTATCTTGCATATGATCTTTTAGAGCATCCGGGCTTTCCTTTCGATCTGTTCCACCCCTCGTCTAAAAGATAAAATGAAAGCCAGGTAAGTTCAGGGCACTGGTTGCTCCATTCCTAACCTTAGTTACACACCTTGTTTTACCGTTTAGCTCTCATAGGCGGAACAAATGTACTAGTCATTTCCGCATACTCAATTTGTTATTATATTCAATATTCTTCAATTATTGTTTAAGTGTTATAAACAATTCCTCTTAACCATTTATTTAAACTCTTATTAAAACTTCCAAATCATTTTTAAATTACTTAACTATTCTTTTAAAATCGTTCACAAAATATTTGAAAAATAATTGTTAAGTTTAAAACTTTAATTCAAAAGTTATTAAAAACTGCTGTGAAAAGCGTTGCGTAAAGTGTTGCAAATAGTGTTTTAAAAGTTGTATTATTTAAAATGACTTTTATATCATTTAGAAATTCATCTTTTCAACTTAAATCTCTTCTAAGACATTTTAAAAGGTTTTTAGAATTTATTTCATATTTTTAAAACATTTAAAATATCAATTTTAAATTTTGGTCACTTTACTACAAAAGCGCGATTTTTCTGGAAAATTGCTTTGGACATATTTTAAAATATAAAAGATGTTTCCTGGAGATTTGACGAGGCAACTGAGTGCTCGGCATTGGGTAGTACTCGGCTTCAAGGACTACTCGGCATCTAATAGCACTCGGCATTTAGGAGCACTCGGCATCTAGGAGTACTCGGCATCTAATAGCACTCGGCATCTAGGAGCACTCGGCATCTAGGAGTACTTGGCATCTAGGAGTACTTGGCATCTAGGAGCACTCGACATCCAGGAGCTAGGAGCACTCGACATCTACGAGGACTCGCCATCTAGGAGGACTCGGCATCTAGGAGCACTCGGCATCCAGGAGCACTCGGCATCCAGGAGCACTCGGCATCCAGGTGCACTCGGCATCCAGGAGCACTCGACATCCAGGAGCGTTCGACATCAGAAGGCGTTCGACGTATACAACTGCTCGGCATGGTTGTATTGTTCGTCAAAAGTTATCGTTCGGCCAGAGACACCGTTCGGCTAAAGGCAAACGTTCGGCCATAGACAACGTTCAGTCAGAAGCATTGTTTGGTTAAAGCTATCGTTCGGCCAGCACCAACGTTCGACCATGGACAACATTCGACCAGGCACTTCGTTCGGCCAAAGGCACGTTCGGCTTCGACTGACATTCATTCCACTCTTCCCACGCATCAAACATACCGTTCGGCATAGAGAGGGTGGTTCGGCATCGTTAGCGTTCAGCCTATTTTGTTCATCATACGGCGACCACCGTATTTGGGCCAGAGTGTTCGGCTGCCGAGCCCACCTGGGAAGTCCAACCCATCTTTGTCTATAAATAGAGGGGCAGGGGCATAGTGAAAAGGACTCTTTTTTGGAGAACATTGGGGAGACTCTGCCAATTTTCAGATCCATCTTCTTTACTTAGCAACTTCATTCAAGCATTTGATCTATGAATTGTATTTGTAATCAATCATTGAGAAGATCAATAAAGTTTAACCTCAAAGTGGACGTAGGCAATTACGCTGAACCACTATAAAACTGGTGTTCTTACTTTCTGCATTTAAATTAGCATTGTCTTCTCTGTTTAATTTACCTTCATCACTTATATCTCTACATAATCTTTCTCTACGAGGTTAGTGACCAATTTTGGTGCTAACACTTTGGTGCTTTCACTGAGAATTGAATTCTCAGACCTTAAGGATCTGCTTTGAAGCTACTGGATTGAACAAATCCCCCAAAGAAGATCCGACTCATTGATAGGACATCCGTTGATTCTACTCAGAGTTCATACCAATAACTCTACAATGGCAAGACCATGTACCAGGTCAGCTTCTCATCATGCGGATGCCCATGAGACTGCTAGCGTGCAACAAGCAGGACCTAGCAATCAGCCATCAATTCCGGGTGTAGGAATCGCCGCCCAGGACCAGACTCCAGTTGTCACCAGAATAGAATTCAACGATTTGATGAGAGAACTCAGGGAAAGCAGGAGACAACTAGGAGAGCAGATGCAAGCTAACGCCAACCTGATGGCACAACTCACTCAACAGCAGCAACAGAATGCTGGGGGCAATCCCGCTCCTTATTCCTCATCCGACAGCTCAACTTCCTCTGATGAACCTCCCCGGCGCAAATGCCGTAAGACTGAAGCTGCACGGGCAGGTGCTGCTGTTCAGACAGCTGGAGACTGTGACCAAGCTGGAGCTGGAAACCTAAGAACTGGAGTGTAGGTGGAGGCTGGAGGCCCAGACCATCAAAACGCTAACGATGTCGAACCTCAAGATGCACGTTTGGAAGATCGCCAGGAGAGGAGGCATCAGCCTGGCCAGTCACGTAGAACAGACTCCAACTTTCCATCTTCCATACAAACACCAGATCTGACAGCCATGGTCAGGCAATTGATGAAAGAAAATCAAGGCTTATCAAATGATGATTGGGGAGTATCAAGAAGTCATACTCCATTCACAGATGTTGTGCTACAGGCGGTGTACCCCCGGAAGTTTAGTATGCCTACTATCCCCGCGTATGAGGGAAAGACTGACCCCAGACAGCATGTCATGAGGTACGAGTGGATGATGGATTCAGCTAGAGCAAATGATGCCACCAAGTGTAGATGCTTTCCGATCACTCTATCTGGGATCGCTACTATGTGGTTTACCCGACTTCCTCCGCGGTCTGTATCCAATTTCGAGGAGTTGGCGAAGAAGTTTATTGAGCAGTTCAGAATACACACTACTCGTCCAAAGGACGTAATGTCTCTATCAAGTGTAATCCAAAATCCTGGGGTGACATTGAAGGAATATTTACAAAGATTCCATGTTGCGGCAACTGAAGTCAGTAATCCCAATGATCATGCAATTCTAATGGCTATAATGAGAGGTGTGGATCTGGATTCTGAATTTGGAGACTGGTTGGCAGGAAAACCTCCGACCACGCTAGAACGTTTTTACTCAAAGGCACATCAGTTCATAAGAAGAGAGGAAGCTAGGTGGGTAAGGCGAGATAAGGCACCAGGACCTGTCCAAGAATCCGTGAAAAGCAACATTGCTGTGAAGCAGTCCGGAGACAACACAGGAAAGGTCCAAGTCAATGTCCAGAACAAGCCTGGGCAGCCTAAGGAGTCCGGAGGAAGAAATCAAGGGAAAAAGAGAGAAGCGGGGAAGTGGAAGTCAAGAATTCTAAGCTACAACGAGTATACCCCGCTGAATGCGTCTCTCGAGAATATTTACCTCTCAACCTACAATACCTTTCAATACAGAAAGCCACGTCCAAAAGAGTCAACCGAGGAACAGAAACGGACTGGAAAATATTGTCGCTTCCATGAGACTTATGGGCACAATACGGAAGAATGCAGACATCTACACGACGCAATAGAGAAATTGATCAGGCAGAAAAAGCTGCAGGAATTTGTGAAGGATCCTCAGGAAGGAGGACAGGGAACGTCCAACCCAGGTCGCGCTCCACCTCCGCGTCATCTCGATGAACGTACCCGGACTGTGGGTAGGCTAGTCATAAACACGATCATCGGCGGGCCTCACCCCGCGGATAAGAATTGGCAGGAGATGGAGCGGTATGCTAGTGCCCTGAAGCATGCAGATTTCGAATGTTGTTCGAACACGGAGGATGGGACCCCTGCTAAGCAACAACGCGTAATGACAGACGATATAGTGTTCAGAAACAGAGATGCTGACCAAGTGGAGGCTCCAACCATTGACCCGATGGTCATATCTGCAACGATCGGACCGGCGTATGTGAAAAGAATTTTGATTGATTGTGGAAGTTCTGTCAACATCATCTTCAAGAAGGCTTATGACCAGATGAAAATGGAAACAAAGGACTTGAAACCGTCCAAAGCCCGCATACACGGCTATAATGTCGCAGCGACCGATGCAGTGGGCTATGTTGAGTTACCAGTTGAACTGGGACAAGGCGAACGTCGGAGGGTGTGAATCCTACCCTTCGTAGTTTTGGATGTGGATTCTTCGTATAATGTTTTCTTGGGCCGACCGGCCCTGGCAGAGTTTAGGGCAGCATTAGCCCCATGGTGCTTAACTTTGAAGTTCCCAACTGACAAAGGAGTAGGTGTTGTTCATGGCGACCAAGCGGCTGGTCGTGCTTGTTACGTGGCTGAGCTTCGAGAGGCCCATCGGAAGGAGAAGGGAAAGGTTGCGGACAACCCAGTCCGCATCCTTAATGCGGATAATTGACAAGTAGTGCCCGAGCCCTGGCTCGGGCATAATTCTCGGATCTTCAGAGACATAGATCCGAGAGACGACGATGAGAAACCCAGGGGAGAAAAGGCAGCGCCGACCGAATTAACAATTGACGTTTCAGTCAGCCGAGACGAGCCATCGCGAGTACTGAAGATTGGATCACAACTCGGCCCCGTAATGACTAAAGACCTTAGTGATTTCCCCCGGGTGAATCTTGATGTTTTTGCCTGGAAGCATTCTGATATGTGTGGGATTTCCCCTGCCATTACGAGTCATATGTTGAACATAGACCCGAAATACGTCCTAGTTAAACAAAAAAGGAGAGGGATGGACCCAGAGAGGTCCGCTGCTCTCAGAGAGGAGGTGGACAAACTCAAAACCAATGGGTTCGTCCGCGACGCCCTCTATCCTAAATGGGTATCGAACCCCGTACTGGTGAAAAAGGCAAATGGGAAATGGAGAACTTGCGTAGACTATTCCGATTTGAACAAAGCGTGCCCCAAGGACAGTTTCCCGTTACCAAGGATCGATCAGTTGGTCGACTCCACCGTAGGACATGAGCTGTTATCATTCATGGATGCATACTCGGGATACAACCAAATCCCGATGCATATTCCGGACCAAGAACACACCAGCTTCGTTACAGATGTCGGGCTATATTGCTATGTAGTAATGCCCTTCGGACTGAAGAACGCAGGAGCGACTTATCAGCGTTTGGTGAATCGAATGTTCAAGGACCAGCTTGGTAGGACGGTGGAAGTCTATGTGGATGACATGCTCGTGAAGTCACGACAGTCAAATGACCACATTCGAGACTTGGCTGAAATGTTCGACATACTCAAGTATTACGGGATGAAGATCAACCCTCTGAAGTGTTCCTTCGGCGTTGCGTCGGGGAAGTTTTTTGGATTCATCGTCAATGCTAGGGGAATTGAAGCTAACCCTGAAAAGATCCAAGCTATTCGAGATGTGCAAGTACCCAGGACTATAAAGCAGGTACAGAGCTTGAATGGAAAAGTAGCTGCGCTAAGTCGATTCATATCCAGGGCAACTAACAAGTGCGTCCCTTTCTTTGATATAATAAAGAAAGGGAAGAGGAATTTCGAATGGACGTCTAGTTGTGAGGAAGCATTCCGGGATCTAGTGAGGCATCTGGAGAGTCCACAAGTGTTGTCAAAACCAGTAGACCACGAGATGCTGTACGTATACTTGGCTGTATCCCCACATGCGATAAGTGCAGCTTTAGTTCGCGAGGAGGACCGAATCCAGAAGCCGGTGTATTATGTTAGCAAGCGTTTAACGGGGGCAGAAAGAAATTACCCTAAAATCGAGAAATTGGCCTATTGCTTGGTGATTGCATCACGTAAGCTACGCCCATATTTTCAAGCACACTCAATCAGTGTTTATACCGATCAACCCCTGCGGCAGGTACTCCAACGACCAGAAACTTCTGGAAGATTGCTAAAATGGAACATCGAGTTGAGCCAGTTCGATATCGCCTACTTGCCACGGAGGGCCATACAAGGGCAAGCATTAGCAGATTTCATCGCTGAGTTTACCATACCCATAGAACCAGATAACCATGACGTCATTCCCCCCGTTCGTTGGAAATTATACACTGATGGGGCATCAAACGACCGTTGCTCCGGCGCGGGTGTAGTTCTTATAACTCCGGAAAATCGATCAATCTGTTATGCTTTGAAGCTTGATTTCCCAGCTACAAATAACGAAGCAGAATATGAAGCACTGATTGCTGGCTTGAAGCTCATCGGAGAACTCGGGATCAAATCAGTTGAAATCTTTTGTGACTCACAGTTGGTGGTTTACCAAGTGCGGGGAGATTACCAAGCAAAGGGACAGAAGCTGGCTCCGTACCTTGTTCAGGTCCAAGAACTACTGTCAAATCTTGAGCGTTATGACATTTCACATGTCCCGCGCGAACAGAATAAAGAAGCCGACTTGTTGGCTAAGTTTGCAAGCACAGGCGGCGCACAGCAAACGGACAACGGGACGCAATTTGAAAGCAGCGAGTTCAAAGAGTTCTGTTTAAAGTATGGCATCGAGAAGAAGTTCGCCGCCGTTGCACACCCAAAAGCTAACGGACAAGTCGAGGCCGTTAATAAAATAATCAAGTCAATACTGAAGAAGAGTCTGGAGAAAGTCGGAGGCAAGTGGGTAGATGAACTCCCGACAGCATTGTGGGCTTATAGAAACTACCCACAAGTCCGCGACCGGCCACACTCCATTCGCCTTGGCGTACGGCTCGGAAGCCGTTATACCCGTGGAACTTGAAGTTCCATCGCATCGAGTGACAAATTACGATCCCAAGACGAATAAGGACCTCTTGTTGGAATCACTGGACTGCATCGATGAAAAACGTGAAGGGGCCGAATTAAGGGCGGCAGCACATAGGCAACGGGTCAAGCGTTACTACGACGGCAGAGTCCGCCCAAAGGTCTTTGATGTAGGTGATCTCATTTTGAAACGAGTTTTCCCGGTACCGTCGCGTATGAATCCCAGCTGGGAAGGTCCGTACGTCATTGAACGGAAGCTTGGAGAGGGAACATTCAAGCTGGCGACCGTTGATGGTGCGACACTCCCTTGAGCGTGGAACAGTGAACATCTGCGACGTTATTACATTTAGTATGTTTCTTTCATGTTTTAGGCACAGTTATTTCCTATATGTTTTCATTCAGTCGTAACTTAGTTTATTTTTAGCCATGTAATCGAGCAGTTTAGTTCTTTCTCATTAATAAAGGCTTGAAGCCGTATTTTCCACGAATTACTAATGTCTCTATACCTCGTAGTCGGGTGATGAATTACTAGAACTACATTATCCTATACGATGCACGAACTCGTATAAACGATTTCAAAACCTCCGAATCCCCAGAGCGCGGACTGGAGTACTCTAAGTCCCCGGAGCGCGAACTAGAGTATAAACGTTTTCAAATCTTTGAGTCCCCAGAGCGCGGACCGGAGTACTCTAAGTCCCCGGAGCGTGGACTAGAGTATAAACGATTTCAAATCTCTGAATCCCCAGAGCGTGAATCGGAGTACTCTAAGTCCCCAGAGCGCGGACTAGAGTATAAATGATTTCAAATCTCTGAATCCCCAAAGTGCGGATCAGAGTACTCTAAGTCCCCAGAGCACGGACTAGGGTATAAACGATTTCAAATCTCTGAATCCCCAGAGCGCGGATCGGAGTACTCTAAGTCCCCAGAGCGCGGACTAGAGTATAAACGATTTCAAATCTCTGAATCCCCAGAGCGCGGATCGGAGTACTCTAAGTCCCCAGAGCGCAGACTAGAGTATAAACGATTTCAAATCTCTAAATCCCTAGAGCGCGGATCGGAGTACTCTAAGTCCCCAGAGCGCGGACTAGAGTATAAACGATTTCAAATCTCTGAATCCCCAGAGCGCGGATCGGAGTACTCTAAGTTCCCAAAGCGCGGACTAGAGTATAAACAATTTCAAATCTCCGAATCCCCAGAGCGCGGATCAGAGTATTCTAAGTCCCCAGAGCGCAGATTAGGATATAAACGACTTCAACCTCCGAGTCCCCAGAGCGCGGACCGGAGTACTCTAAGTCCCCGGAGCGAGGACTAGAGTATAAACTTTACGAACCTCCGAATCCCTTGAACGCGGATCAACTTACTCTAAATCCCTGGAGCACGGATTTAGAAAAAAGTCCAAGTACTCAAGAAATGTGGGACAAGAAGTATGCCACATTTGGAAATGTTCGAACAACACGAGAATGGACTGGGAAATAATGCAACTCCTGAAAACTTGAGTTATGACCACGGTTAGTCAGCAAACCAAAGAAAAGTAAGAGAATTATTCAAGCGAAAAAGAAACTAAAACTTCGTTCAATAGTTCAAAATGGGGTTACACAGTTATCCCTCCAAAGCTTGGAGCCAAGAACATATCTATACAAACTACAGAGACAAAAGATAAAAGTAATTACAAGACTTAAGCAAGGAACTCGTTGAACGAGTGTGGCGATTATTTCTTCGGTTTCTTCTTCTTGTCTTCTTTTGTTTTTTCCGACGACTCCTCTCCCTCACGCTTTTTCTTGGATTTCTTGCTCACTAAAGAAGCGGAGTCAAGAGTAGGAGACGGAACATCCAGTGGTTTATACCTGCCCGGGAGAATGATTTTCAGAGGTCTGTTCCGCGGGTCGGTAAGTTCCAGTATTTCAGGTTCGACTTTGACCTCGACCATTTTCTTCTCCTCTTCGGCGAGGCGTTCCTTCATGCTCATCTTTGAGGTATGCTCAGAGGCGCCAGTGATTTCGATTTCATCACTCCCTTGGGCAGGAGATGAAGTGTCAAGCTTGTCATCATCTAGCGCCCCGATCACTTGAGTGTCAGGGCCAGGAGTTACTCCCGCGTGAGAAACATCGCTTGTTTTCTCTGCCTCCTCCTTGGCATCATCGCTCCTCGGAGTTGGCTCGGGATCAGAGCAGCCTGCATGAAAACATAAAGAATGAACATTAGAACGAATAACCAATGCTGGAAAATAACAAGATCTTTCAACTTCTAGAAAAGAAGAGTTTCCTACCGGGTTCTGGTTGGCTATCAGTTGCGCGTGGGGTTTCACCCTCCAGAATAGGAGATAGCACGTGAACGCCAAGCCCGGGATCTTCAGGATCATAGCCGGCATGCTGCTCGAACGGGTCAAGTGTCGGTCGACCGACCGGCTGAGCAGCGGGAGGAGCAGCAATATGAGGAGCCGTAGTCTTAGCCCCAGACGGGCCAGCTTCATCACTTTTCTCTTTTGGAAGGGAAGAGCCTTTGTTATAAAGCGCCAAAGCTGCGGATAAATCCGCTGGCTCATTCCCCCTAAGAAACTCCTTCACCAAGGCATCCTCATCGACCTCTTCGGAGCCCGACTCGATTTTCCTAATCTTCACTAAAGTTTCCCAGGCCTCAGCTAGGGATTCGAGATAGCCATCGCCCAAGAATGTCAAGTCGCGGTGCATAAGGACGCGGGCTCCATACTCAGCAATCAACGGGTCAAACATGCACTTGACCTCTTCCATGCCGGCTTCTGCAGCCGCCTCGAGGCGAGAATCAATCTCCTCCGCAGCTTTTCTTTTGCTCTCCTCACGGGCTTCGTCCTTCATTTTTTCAACCCCAGCAAGTTCGTCATCGAGCTTCGTTTTCAGGAGCCGAGTAGCAACGATTTCATCACAATATCGTTGTGATTCTTCTTGAGCAGCTAATTTATCCTCTTTCTCCTTGGAGAGTAATTCTTTCAGCTCTTTGACTTGTACGACGAGCGCGTCCCTTTCTTTTTGGATGGAATCTTTTTCTAGGGCAAGGGCATTGCTACGCTGGACTGCTTCATCAAGTTCCTTCTTATGAGCCATCTCTAAACGAGTAGCTGCCTCAGCAGTATCTTTTGCGCTTTGCTCAGCGGCTTCCAGCTTCGACTTATACGAAGCAAGCTCTTCGTCTTAATGCTTGATGATGTTCTTGTCACAGCCGGCCTCCAATTTCAAACGATCAATCTCATATCGACGCTCAACGGACACCTCTGAGATCTTTTCAACCAAGTGTACAAACGCGTCATGTTGAACATAGACGTCGTTATTACAGGCAATGGCACTCTGCTTCACGTGCCCAGGGATATGATGAATAGCTGGGAAGAACTTCAGACCATCGAAGCAAATTTTTGGAAATTTGGCCTTAAGATCGACCATCTTTTCTACTACAGTTGGGTCAACCGCGGGAGTAGGGGGAGGAGGCTTTGGAAGTTCTGCTCTTTTTCGTTGCTCCCGAATTTGCCTTGTACTCGACGAATCGGAGTGTTGTTCTCGAGGAGCATCGGGTTGGTACCCCTTCTGTGAAGACTTCTCTCAATCCGGCTCAGTTGGAAGAAAATGATCACGGGACTATGAGGATTGGGAATATGCCTTCTTACGATAAGACGAATCGAGGGGACGGTTGTCTCTATCTTCATAATCATCTCTGTCCCTGCGTCTGCCTGAACCCGAATCCCGTCCGGGATGATGAAATATCGAAGAACCATGAAGGCTATCGAGTCCGTGAGAGTGCCCCATGTCACCTACAAAAATAGAGGTAACAACGAGTTAAGAAAAATCCGGGAAATAAGAAAAAACTTGAAGTGTATGATGGAATGCGAATGTGCATGTGTGTCCTAGTGTTCCCCCCGACGGACCAGTTCTTTTGTCTTTACTAATCGGAGTATTATCTCCCTGGGCTGGGAGTTGAACTCCCGCATTGCCTCTAGCAGGCGAAGAAAACTTGAGGGCTTCAGGATCGTCAAAACCATAATTAAGTATACCGTCGGGGATGGAGAGATTCGACAAACCCCTTAGAGAACTTTCCAGGTGCTGTGAGGAAGCCTCTTTCTCTGGCGGGATAGGCGTAACTTTTGAAGTTCCGCCAACTTTCTCCTTCCGAATCTTGTATTTTAACCTCTTCTTTCCCTTCGAAGGGGAGGATGACGTTTCGATGTCATGAACTTCGACCGCCGGATTCCAAGCAGGACTCGCATTCTCGCCTTGAGTCTCAGGAGCTTCATCCTCTTTGTGCTCACCTTCTTCGTGCACGTCGGGAGTGTGGCGTGATGACGATCCAGCTTGTTTTTTCCCTTTACCGGATGTTGGCTTGGGAATGGAGATGCCCTTCGGGAGGCTAATCCGACGACCAGGGGCTAGCAAGCCGAACCTCGACAATGATTCATTTGAAATGATGGTTCGGATGTATCGTTCCTCGGCAGGAAGAGCTCTAATGGCCTCAGAATATCCTCGGCCCTCCGGACGCAGGCTGATACCTGAAAAGATGAAACGAGGAGTTAGAAAAAGCATAACTCCAATTAAGCGCAAATGATGACTCAGCGAAGTGACTTACTGCCTTCAACCCATCTCCTCGCAAAACCAGGAGGGCAACACACGTAGAACTATCCCTGTTTGTACAGGGCGAATTTACTACATGCCCCTATCAAGATTTGGCATTTGTGGTACGGCTCGAGGAACATAAAGGAAGGGCTGTCCTTCCGCTTCTTGATCATGTAGATGTATTTGATGTCGCCAGAGGTTGGAGGTCTAGAGAAAACAGCCATGAAGAGTAGGTAGGTCCCATATAGAAACGCGTGACCGTTCGTGTAACGACCTAGTATTTTGGACCATTCAAATCGACAATAAATCCACACATGTCGGGCTTGAATAATTCAAAACAATGGATTGTTAATTTAAATTGGCAAAACTCAGCATATACAGTAAATAAAATAATCACAGATCACAGACACAGAGTAATATAACAATAATGCAGCGGAAACAAAAGAATAGTAGTTCATGAAGCTACTATATATATAACAGAGTTAAACAAGATACAACAAAAGTCTCGAATACATAGATATCTCAATACAATAGTCAAATACAAGATCTGAATACATCACTAGAATCAGCTGAATAACTGATAGTAGAATTGATAGATAGCTGGATCTCCAAGCGAAGCTCCAACTCCAAAGGTGAGTCTCGAACACTGGTACACTCAGTCTGACCCGAGCGTAAAGCAAGACACAAAACACTCGAGTCAGGATTAACATTCTTATATCAATAAATCCAACTCAAGTGAAATAACAACTGAAATACAAGTAACTCAAAGGATGTTTGGGATAACCATCCTCTAAGGATCCGTTAAACTATCTACTATGTAGAGTGTACGCTAAGTAGATAATGTCTAATCAATAAAGTACGATATCAAAATAGCGTTAAGTCATGGCCCATTCCACCCTTAACACATTTTTACCATGTCATAGTCTATACAGCACCGTAAGCCCCACTGTAAACTAGTGGTTATCAGAGGGTACCCCATAGGTATAACACAAAACAATTCGCAGTGGTCGCGAATAGGATAATCAGTATGACAAGGTACACGAGGCGATACCAACTAGGATACTAGTAGTTGCGTGATCTGGACTGATGTTGAGCATAGCAGCTACTACCTCAACACCGTGAAACAACACTCCCCTAATCGAGGGGTGCACCCAAATCGAATCACAAAAGTAATAGATATGGTAACGAAGAAGTGTGTCCGCTAGAGGTGGCGAACCTCAATGGCCCGGCGCGGCTCCTGTTTTAGTCATGTCAGGGGTCATCCAAAATCATTCTCTTTCTTCAGTCAACGCGTTCACCAAACCATCCACTTCATTCTGGATCAACACTCCGCGTATAATAGTTATTAAAGTGGTTTTCTGTATCGACAGAGAATATGTCCATATCCGATCCCGGTCTCTTTAATAACTACGTATTATTTCACCGATGGTCATTTTATAAACTTTCAAAATAGTTATATTTCAAAACCGGCATATCATTGCCATTTAAAAACCATATCAATACGATATCACTTTTAGTTCAAATAAATCCATTTCCAAAATCATATCACTTTCCAAAGTTATATCGCTTTCGAAATCATAAGTCTTTTAAAATCATAACACTTTGGAAATCAAAACTTGAAATTCATAACACTTTGAAATCCTAACACTTTCCTCTTAAACAGTTTAGATATTAAAATTTGTATATATAGAAAAATAGTTTATAAAATAAAATAGTTTATATAAAATAGTTATAATTTAAAATAAAATAATTTATATTGAAAATGATTTATATTAAAATAATTTATATTAAAATTTATAAAGTAAAATATAAATAGTTTTAGATATAGTTTAAATACTTTATATAAAAATAGCTTCCTCAAATTTCACAAATCAATTAACATAAACTCGAATTCCAAAATTAAAATTTAATTAAATCTCAAATCATCAATTTCAATTCAATTTAGTTTCTTAATAAACCCTTTCAAATTATCGATTTCAAATGCCTATTTGAACCATAAATAAACCATTTCAATTTCAATATATTTCAAAGTTTAAATATTCGACATTTCAAAACTAAATTCGATAATTCAATTTATGTCCCAATTTAATTTCATTACATTTAGTTTCTGAAATATTTCTTTAATCATTTCAATACTTCAAAATACAACTTCAATTTACAAATTTATATAGACAAAATATCCCATTTAAATTTATATAAGTTTGAAATATTCATTTAAGCCACTTCTTAATTATTTCAAGTTATAAAACATATCTTAAAATTTCAAATTTAATAGATTTCAAATCAACTTATTTAAGTATAATTCTTTAATAATTAAGAATTCCAAATCAATTCAAATTTATCTTTCAACCCGAAACATTATAAATTCTATATTTAAAAATATAAATTTTACATAAATACTTAAACATATTTCATATTGATTCAAATCAACTTTATTAAATCTCTTTAAAATCATTATTTATTAAAACCATATATTTCTTTCAAAACCGTAGAAATGTTTTTCAAAAACATTTATATATAGACCAACGGTGTCTGTATATAATTTTCTATCCTATGGTCAAGTGATACGGATATTTATCATTTCAATCCGAAATTTAAAATATATTCGGGTATATATCTTTTCAACCCGAAATCCCAAATTCAATTTAATTTGAAAATCGCTTGGGTTTATCATTTCAACCCATAGCTATTTTCTCCTATTCTAAAGTTTGTTCGGGTATGTATCATTTCAACCCATAGTGATTCTATACTAACAGGGAACTTGCAGAGTGATAACAGATATGATAATAATATAACAACGGTAACAGGCATATATCATCAGTATAAATAACAGATAAGGGTGTCAGATGTCACAGGTGAACAGATATAGATGATGGCATATATATATATATCAATATAAATAACAGATAATGATGTCAGGTGTCACAGGTGAACAGATACAGATGATGGCATATATATAGCAATATAAATAACTAACAGCAGCATATTTCAATTGTCGTTTCAATTGAAATCAAATTTAATAAATATAAGAACATTAATCGTGAGTGATTGCTCACCTTTCGAGGCTAGAGAGGATAAACAATGAAGTTGAGTTACGAATCCAAGCACGGATTCCGAACCAAAGCTAGATTGGCATGAATTTAATGAACAGAGCTGATAACAGGAATCGATGAACAAATTGAATTAGTTTTGATATAAACTGAAAATATACCTTATTTGTTAAAATTCAATATCCATTTAAAGCACAATAAATTAAAAATATTACGTTTTCAAAGCCTCATATTTTCGAAATCAATATTTATTTCAAACATATAAAATAAAATTTCCATATATATTTGAAATCAACTCATAAATACTTATGTATATATACTAATTTATAAACGTACGTATAAACTTACATTTTTATTAAAATCGAAAATTTCAAAAAAAAATCAATATAATTTAACTCATTATAATATACTAGAACTCACCTATCACAAATAAACTTATATTTATATAAACGGCAAGTTGGTTACTAATAACCTATATAAACTAATATATTATGTAAAAAAAAAGTTAAATTATAAAACAAGACGGAAATGAGAAATAAAGACTTGTTACAAACATAACTTTGTATAGCTATATTTCTGCTTTCTTTCTTCTTCACAGCAAAACAGGGCTACTTTGATATACTACACTAGATTTTTGAAGTACAGCTATATATATTTTATGCAAGCATTCGAACCCGCATACATATCCTCACTTATAAAATTATAGATACTGCAACCCAACATTGTACCGTATATATATATTTTAAAAACCCATACTTATATCTACTTACCAATATAAATTAACATCTGAACACATACAAACTCACATTCATATTAAAATTGAAATTGATATTATAACATATGAGAATTTATTTTATTAAGGTTACTACGTAAAAGTACGCATATATATAGACTGTTTTTGAAACCAAATGTTGGTATATATCCAAAATTCCACATAATAACCTATCCATACTAGCAGCAACTGTATATATAGCTAGCATACATAATAATATCATATACAGAAAACAAATATACTTACAAACTTTAAAAAAAAAATTATAAAAACCCTCATATATATAATAAGCTAACTGACTACATACATATAGCTAGACCGATATAAATATTGTATATGAACAAAACAGCAATAAAGATTGGAAGAATATTTAAATATATACCACTTATACAACCGATACCATATATATTTATAAAATCAATACAAAATTAAATAAGCAAATATATTTTCCTTTCAAAACCAAATTTACAACTCAGTTAAACTTTTAAATATATGAATATATACCATTACAAACTGTTGCACTATAAACCAACAGACTTTATATAACCAATATACATAACCCAAAACAATATATGAAAACCGAATACATTACCTATATAAATAAAGAGAAGGCTGTGGGAACTTGGTAGGGCGGCGAGGAGGAGACGAGGCTGAGCAAGGGTGATATGCCGTGTTCGGCCAGATCTGGGCGGAGGTGGTTGCTTCGGCACATGGGTTTGCAGTGCTTCAGCGGTTGTGGCGAGCTATGGTTGCTGTCGACGAAGAATGGGGTGGAAGCATGGTGAGATCGGTCGGAGGGAGGTTGCCTTCGAGTCTGGTGGAGGTGAGAATGCGAGCATGAGATGATAAAGCTTTGCCAAGGAATATAACCTTTAGAAGCAAAGAAAACAAAATGACAGAAGCCTTAGGGAAAGAGCAGGCTTTAATTACTTTATTATATAATAACTTGTACATGTAACTTATAAAGAAGGTGAAAGGCACAGGAAAAGAAAGGAACAGCTGTAAAGGAGGATGATGCGAGAGGGTAGAGGTTGACAGCAACTAGAAATGGACAGTTATATATGTGAAAAAATTTCAAAAGCAAATTTGAACGTAAATTCCAAAACAATGAACAGTGCTCGAAATGAAAGGACGATGGAATGTTGAAAGGCCATATGGATTTCAGAAGTTATTACAAAGGAAACGGCTGCAATTTGAAAAGGACAGGGACCAAAATTCAAATACGACACCGGTACGACAAACCGTTGTCGTTTTCTTCCGCGTACCAAACACCGAATTACATAAATGAATATACTGCGGAGATCCGCACGACGAGACGATCAAAACGGTATACAGATATTAGTGTTTTGATTGAATTATAAAAATTCGAATTTTCTACTAACGGAAAATGCAGCAAAAACGCAGAAAAATAAGATCGACGGAGCTAAAGAAGTCCGAATTTGGAAAAACGAAAAATGACGTCTTGCTCAAAAGACGGTTTAGAATTTTTCTATATAAAAATATTTAGGTTTTGAAAACATTTTATTTTCATTACATTTTAACTGATCTAAACCTAAAGGACGTGACTGAAATTTACTTTCATATTTTCTGACGAAACTTTACAATTTCCTATGTTTAAATAGACGCATTTTAAATATCGAATTTTAGTTGCGAAATTTAATTGTTTATTTTTATTTAACTAAAATTTCATTTAACGCAAAACGCACATTTCTTACGTTAAAATTATTTTTTTGGTTTCTGTTATTGGTTACAACTATTTCATATTATTACATTACGTTTTTAATATGCATTACATTATCGGTCTTATCGAAATTGGTTTTGGATTTGTAACTTATATACAAAGAGATTTCCATTTAATAAATCATAAAATTTTATTTCTATTGGATTTTTAATTTAAAATTTTATTTAATTTAGTATTTTTAAAGCGTTAAAAATACGGGTCGTTACAGTTCGGATGCAGCTGCGACGGGGCAATGTCTATGTACTGCAACACGTCCCAAAGGAATAAATTAAACGGAGGCATGCTGCCCATCCAACACATGAACTTGTTGCAGGTGGTATATCCGACTGGGGGCAGGTGAGAATGATCGTGTCGCGAAGAGACTAACACATCGGCGAAAGGAATCCCATGGATGGAACATATTCGTCGAAGTGAGGCTTCATTGATCTTCGAAGCTTGTGAGTCAATCGGATTATCTAAGAGAATTGTTGCCTCTAGGGCATCAGGGGCTAAGTTATGGGTAAGGGAAGTCGATGGATTTGAAGTATTAGCGGCTTCTTGCCTTGATGACGGCCCAGGCCTATCAGATATAGTGGCGGAGCTAGACATCCCCAATAAATAATGAATCTATCTAGGTGCCTGCGAAAACTATACTTGAAAAACGTTGAACGTTAGAATTAACAACACGAATATTCCCCCCGTGTGGTGTGTGAACTAGTGCAAGCAATCGTGTAAAAGCATTGAAAGTTTGAAGGTCGCAAAGTTGTTGATATAAAATTGAGCGTTAAGTCATCGCCTTCGAAGACCGTCATCGCTGACCGTCCCCAGAAGCCTGCCTTTTGGTGATTGCAATTCCAGATCCAGAAAACGTATGATAATCTAAGTTCAGATTTACATTTACTGAAGCTAAGAAGTTAGTGATCCGGGTCGGCTTCACATATGCTAGAATGTTTGGGCCCTGTTTCTTGTTTTGCTATACGAGTAAATATAGTTAATAAGTGTCTAGCATTTGTGACTATTCGGCTAAGTCTTTGTTCGGCTAAGTCATTGTTCGGCTAAGCCTGTGTTCGACTAAGTCATTGTTCGGCTAAGTCTTTGTTCGGCTAAGTCATTGATCGGCTAAGTCATTGATCGGCTAAGTCATTGTTCGGCTAAGTCATTGTTCGGCTAAGTCATTGGTTGGCTAAGTCTTTGTTTGGCTAAATTTTGGTTCGGCTAAGTTGTTGTTCGGCATGTGAGTCGTGTTCGGCCTCGTTTTGTTCGGCATGTTTTAGCCTAAGTATGGTACGGCGTTTGTGACTGTTCGGTTGAGATTACCATCGGCACGCTGTCCTTAACATTGGCCTCATCTCTTCCTCCATCCACACCGAACCATGAGGGTAAATCGTTCGGCAAGTCGTACCAGACCATACCGCTCGATGCCCCTAATCATCTCCTACTTCCTCCATGATTCTCCTTCCACCAATCTGGTCCGACATAAAATACTTATGCCGAACCACAGTGTGTCTACCAATGATTTCCTAGAAAACCCATCTCTATTTACTCATCCTACCACACTCGTCGCGTGACTCGACACTTTAGTCAAAGCTCGATTTATCCCATCAGTGAAGGGAGTTCGAGCGTAAAGGCTGTATTTAGGCGAAAGGATCGGTACCTAGTTGGTAAGGTGAAGACTTGGGAAGAATCGGCGAGTTGTATGTTGGCTGGTAGCTTCGGCAGGTGCAAGGCAGATGTGCTAGAAGTGTGAAAAGGGAAAGTAAGAAGGAGGTGCTGGCTTTTATAGGGAAAACAGAAGAAGTCGAAAAGGCTACATCCGGTGGAACCGGTCAAAGACACATCGTTCGGCATCGGCGTATAATGATGCCGGCACTGAAGGATCGTTCGGTTACGAATGTCTTGTTCGGCATTTAGAACACGCTCGGCACACACCTAAACCACTGGAATTCTCAAAAAGGCATCTCCGTTCGCGGTAGGTCAAGGATTTAAAACGAGATGAAGGTTACATGACACAAAGCGTACCACGTTCGGTCACGTGATACACTTTGGGGGGCAAGTGTTTCCTGGAGATTTGACCAGGCAACTGAGTGCTCAGCATTGGGTAGTACTCGGCTTCAAGGACTACTCGGCATCTAATAGCACTCGGCATCTAGGAGCACTCGGCATCCAGAAGTACTCGGCATCTAATAGCACTCGTCATCTAAGAGTACCCGGCATCTAGGAGCACTCGGCATCCAGGAGTACTCGGCATCCAGGAGTACTCGGCATCGAGGAGTACTCGGCATCGAGGAGCACTCGGCATCTAATAGCACTCGGCATCTAGGAGTACTTGGCATCTAGGAGTACTCGGCATCTAGGAGCACTCGGCATCCAGGAGCTAGGAGCACTCGGCATCTACGAGGACTCGCCATCTTGGAGGACTCGGCATCTAGGAGCACTCGGCATCTAGGAGCACTCGGCATCCAGGAGCACTCGGCATCCAGGAGCACTCGGCATCCAGGTGCACTCGGCATCCAGGAGCACTTGGCATCCAGGAGCGTTCGACATCAGAAGGCGTTCGGCGTATACAACTGCTCGGCATGGTTGTATTGTTCGTCAAAAGTTATCGTTCAGCCAGAGACACCGTTCGGCTAAAGGCAAACGTTCGACGATAGACAACGTTCGGTTAGAAGCATTGTTTGGTTAAAGATATCGTTCGGCCAGTACCAACGTTCGACCATGGACAACGTTCGACCAGGCGCTTCGTTCGACCAAAGGCACGTTCAGCTTCGACTGACATTCATTCCACTCTTCCCACGCATCAAACATACCGTTCGGCATAGAGAGGGTGGTTCGGCATCGTTAGCGTTCGGCCTATTTTGTTCGGCATACGGCGACCACCGTATTTGGGCCAGAGTGTTCGGCTGCCGAGCCCACCTGGGAAGTCCAACCCATCTTTGTCTATAAATAGAGGGGCAGGGGCACAGTGAAAAGGACTCTTTTTTGGAGAACACTGGGGAGACTCTGCCATTTTTCAGATCCATCTTCTTTACTTAGCAACTTCATTCAAGCATTTGATCTACGAATTGTATTTGTAATCAATCATTAAGAAGATCAATAAAGTTTAACCTCAAAGTGGACGTAGGCAATTACGCTGAACCACTATAAAACTGGTGTTCTTACTTTCTGCATTTAAATTAGCATTGTCTTCTCTGTTTAATTTACCTTCATCACTTATATCTCTACATAATCTTTCTCTACGAGGTTAGTGACCAATTTTGGTGCTAACAAAAGATGAAATCTTGATTTTCTTTATTTCTTTAAACATATTTAAATGTTTATAAAACCTTCCTAACTCATTTTAAACCATTTCAGAGGGTTTAAACATTCCATATATATCATTTCATTTTTCAAAAGGAAAGTGATTTCCTTTGTGCTTATCGACGTGTTTTAAACGTGACTTGTTAAAACAATTTAACTGTTACCCCGCCTTTTGGTCAAGGCCGGGATATCAAAAAATTGGCTAAAAAGGATGGATAACAGGATTGGAGATCGATTGGAAACAAGGCTATGATCGATACCATCAAAATTGGACCAAGCTCCAATCAAGGTGGGATCGATAGGCAATGATGAACAAGGCTAGGAAAGGCTGCATTTCAAATTTCAGGTCAATCGGAGTTCATATGCTTGAGTTATGGATGAGTCAATATTGGAGAGAAATGGTTTTGGATCGATACCTTCGTATCGATCATTGTGATGATTGGTTTGGATCGATCGGTCTTCGGATCGATGCATCTCATATCGATGCACTTTGCATCGAAAAGTAGACTTCAGGAAGGGAACAGGTTGATGGGTATGAAATTTGTATTGATACGCACGTATCGATTGGATGGCAAAATATGTTAATGCACTTCGTATCGATGAAGGCTAGGATCGATACGAAGATTGGAACAGTGGTAATAGGGATATTAGATAAGCATTTCGTATCGATCACTCATTGATTGATACGAAGGACACACTCAGGGATCGACACGAACGTGCCATGGATCGATAAGAAGGGATGGTGGATGGATATGAAGGACATGGATGCGGCGTATGGATACGTAGCCGATGGACACAAGCTGATGGATACGAAATCCATGGATACGAAACCTTCAGCCTAATTTCAAATACAAATTTGGATCAATCATAACTCTCATTCTACAAGTCCAAATGCTATGAAATTTTCACAGGAGCTTGCTCATTCACTCAAAACATCCATGATCGATCTCAGCTTCATTGGACTATTTTTGGATCGATACGAATTATACTTGGATCGATCAGGATCAATCCCAAACAACTCCAGATCGATCTGGTGGGCCCACCTACGCATGAGAAAAGGTATTCCAGGTTTTGGGGCAGATATTTTCAGATCTGCACCTAAAAATAGCAGCTCTATGGCAATTAAAAATGGATCTTCTTCTGCTTTTCTAGGCGAAACTTTGTCATTTTGGTTAATTGTTTTCAAAGGCTTGTAGTTGTAATCTCAATATAAAAGGAATAAAAGGGTCAATTCAAAGTGGACGTAGGCCGGAGATAGCCGAACCACTATAAATCTCGTGTCTTTTCCCATTTTCTTTCATTTTAATTTGGTTATTTCTTCATGTTTATTCTCTACATTATCTAGATCTGAGATCTTTGTTAAGATATTGAGGATTTGTGTGTAAACACTGGTGCTTTCATGACATTTGAGGGTTGTGACCAATTTTAGCGCAAACACTTTGGTGCTTTCACTAAGAAGGACTAGCACCCGCTATACCGGATTTGGATTTTAGATTTGGAAAGCTAAAGGATCGGATTTTGGGAAGAAATGGCTAAGCAATCAACAAGGACAGAGAACGGAAAGGAGTCACCATGAAGTTTGGAGGCCTCTTCAGGAGTTAATCAGACCTCAATTTTCGTCACCAGAGATGAGATGGAGATGATGATGGATGCTATGTAGGAAGGGATGCTGAAAAGGCAGGAGGAGATGATGAAGAACCTACTCCAACAAGTTGGACAAGCTGGAGTGCAAAATCAAGATAATGTAACTGCAGAAAATGCTAGAAATAGGGATCGTGAAGCTAGAACAGCAGGAGCGCAGACAGTTCGGAATCAGGATCGGAAGCATGGAGAAACCAGGATTTAGGATAGAGTGGGACCATTAGGAATAGTCCCTGAGCTAGGGGCACCACCTCGAACCATGTTGGCTCAATTCCAGGAAGGGTACCAGGCGGCGCTGTGTAGTTTGGCGTTGATCGGGATATGGATACTTGTCCAGAAGGACAGGTTTCAAGATTCCCTCATGGACTCGAGGGGCGGGTTGGAGATCGTAGACAGAGGCTCCCACTCGATGACAACGATAGGTTAGCGGACATGATCAGACGGGCTATGAGGAGAGGATTGGTGAATATAGATTTGGAGGATGTGGACAGGAGTCCCTTTACTTCTGTGATCAGGCAGGCTAGGAATCCACCAGATTTCAAACTACCAACGCTGGAGATGTATGATGGGAGAAAAGATCCCGCTGTTCACTTGACGAAGTACATGAGGCATATGGAAGTACTGGGGGCATCAGAGGGAGTTATGGCTCGGTGCTTCCCTTTGTATCTGACGGATATAGCAGCACTATGGTTCAGACAACTGGAGAGCGGCTCAATTGGCACTTGGACGGAGTTGATTGAGAGATTTATGAGGCAATTTCGAGTCCACATCGTCATACCCAAGAGTGTGATGACTTTAACATCGATGAAACAATGGAAGGGAGAATCACTAAGGGATTTCTTAACCAGATTCAATGCGGCAGTAGCTTCGGTGGATCGACCTGATCCATCAATGGTTTTGATGGAAACAGTCTTAGGAATTGTGGATGATTCAGATTTTAAAATATCATTGGAATGGGATCCGCCGATGGATCTTGAAGAGTTCTATCACGAAGCAGAAAGGATTTTACAATAGGAAGATGCGAAGGCTGAAAGAGAGGGGAGAGAGGCTGAAGTTTATGCGGTAAAAGGTGGAGGTCCGCCTAGGGAGGATTCAAACAAGGATGATAGAGGCAAAAGGAAAATGAACGATAATGGTAGCGCATCGAAAAGGCAACGGAGGGAATATAAATTCTCTTCTTACACGGATTTAACTGAAACTCTAGAAAGGATTTACTTGGATACTCAAGGGTGCCTCCAGTATCAAAGGCCGGCAAAAAGGGAACCCTCTGAATACAAACATGCATCGGGAAAGCATTGCCTATTCCATGATCTAGATGGGCACAGCATGAACGACTGCAGGCATCTGAAGGATATTATTAAGGAACATGTGAGGAATGGTCATTTGCAACAATACATAAGGAATCGAGCTGTGGCAGTGGGACAAGAGCAGCCACCGCCCACCTCAGACGAAGATGGCACTGGACCTAGGCATCGTCAGCTTATTATCAGCTGAATGGATTTATGGCTTTGAATAAGTAATAAACCCTGAATTGATGCGACTAAGTCACTTACACATTTACGGGATCGAGGACGGTCCCTAGGCATGCTCTGAGATGATGATAAACCGTGATGCTCAGGTTTATGAAATCTTGTTTTCTTTCTATTTTCTATGGACTTTGGTTTCTTTCTTGGTACTATGGACATTTGATTTTCTTGGTTATATGGACATTTATTTTGTCAATTGGACTTTGTGTTGATTAGATTTGGATTAATGTAATAAATAATATAGGTCACGCGATTACGGTCCCGATTGGAGAGATGGGGCATTAATCGCAAGTTACGAGTCTCTTCGCCGGAGAGCGATGGAATGGACTCGAACGCAATATAAAAGTCCTCGACCGGAGAGTCGATGCTGGAGAATACAAAAGTCCTCGACCAGAGAGTCGAGGCCGGAGAATACAAAAGTCCTCGACCGGGGAGTCGGGGCTGGAGAATATAAGGGTGTGTTCTTTTACGAACCGAAAGGGGAAAATGAAAGGGGCAAACGAAAGTGGTTGGGAAGGGGGAAAGTTCGCGAAAGGGGAATGCGTTCTTTTTACGAAAGGGGCAACGCGAAAGGGGCAAAGTTATTATTTAATTTTTTGTTTATGTTATTATTTTATTTACGTTAATTATTTTTAATTCAGAATACATAATACAGAAATAAAAATTCATACTTTATAATTCACATTACAAATGCAGAAATAAAAGTATCGAATAAAAATGCGGAAAATAAAATACATATAAAATAAACTACATTCTCCTTTTCAAGTGCCTAACAAGATAAATAGCAGCCTTCCTAAGCTGCTCGGGTTTGTCCAGCAGGGCATGCAAAGGATTGACACCTTTGTTATCATACTCAGCCGAACAAATCGCGACCTCCCATTCTTCATAATCGTCATCCTCCTGCTTCACTTCCATACACCTAGCAAGAGTCAGATCATGCGAGGAACTACCAACAGAACTAGAAAGACCACCAGTTGGTCATTGCTGTCTAAGCGCTCTACGACTGGTGATCTCCTCAGCATCACCCCAAAGATAGTCGCCATAAAGCTGTGCGTCGAAATGTAGCTGAAAAGGGGGATTTTGCGGAATTATGAACTGACATTTGGCAGTTCGAATCCAGCCATCAAAAAGCACGTTCAACTGCCTAAAACCAGCAGGAGAGGCATGTCTGTATTTGCGGTACCTTGCTGTAGCTGTATCCCACCACTCGTCGGATCCACCGACCGTGTCCTGTTCTTCGTTCCAATAGCCACCTGGAATCTGTAGCAGCTTGCTCCATGGGCTCCACTCACATTTCAGATTATCGAACTTGTTTTTCATTTGCCCAGCATTATAATCCAGGCCAGTTCTTTCATTGAATAGGACAGTAATTTCTTCGTTCCACTGTGCAACACGGTGGGCACGCGTACCAATGTTTTCGAAACAAACATCAATAAACGCGTTTGTTCTATCGGCGTTCCAGTCGATGATGGTGCGGGTAGAAGAAGTAGTAGAGTAGCTAGACATTCTGGAAAAAGAAATTCAAAAAATAATTTAGAAAAATTAAAAAATATATATATGAAAGATAATAATACGTAAAACGCAAATATAAAAAAATTTACCTGAAAAAATCGATGACGAAGCCTGTAAAAGTTGCTGAATTTCGGATTGTATGGATTTGTTTTGGTGATTTGGGAAGGAAATGGTTTGATATATATAGAGAACGAAAGGGAATATGGCGGTTGGCGGTGAACCGTTCGCATCAGAAGGCGTCCGACGCGTTGGACGCGTCTGGCACAAACGGTTCATTTCCCACCATTGCTTCTAGCTCGGCAGCAGAGTGGGGCCCACGCCAGATGCGTCCGACGCGGACGCCAACTTTGACTGCCCAGCTCAGCAAAAGAATGGTACCTAAAAGTCCTCGACCGGAGAGTCGAGGCCGGAGAATATAAAAGTCCTCGACCGGAGTGTCGAGGCCGAAAAATACAAAAGTGCTCGACCGGAGAGTCGAGGTCGGAGAATATAAAAGCCCCCGACAGGAAAGTCGAGGCCTAAGTAGGATAAAATGACTCGGTAAGGTCTACGGATTTGGATTTGGATCCGAAGAGGTCCCGGACTTGGATAAAGCGACTCGGAGGGGTCATGGATTTGGTTATTGGATTCTGGATATGAATGGATTAAAACTCAGTTGACGGGTTCAGATGGATATGGAATTGGCTAAGGATTTGGTTATTGGATTCGGAATCGGATATCGACTCAGAGCAGTGACTGATTTGGACAAGGACATGGCTATGGCATATAGACAGAATGGCTTGGTAATGGATTAGATTATGGATCATATGCTATGGCTATGGATGGAATATGGATTTTGGATAACAGATTTAAAGCTATTCAAAACACGCCTTCCTATCGCAAGGCATGTTTTGGGGGGCAAATGTTACCCCGCCTTTTGGTCAAGGCCGGGATATTAAAAATTGGCTAAAAAGGATGGATATCGGGATTGGAGATCGATTGGAAACAACGCTATGATCGATACCGTCAAAATTGGACCAAGCTCCAATCAAGGTGGGATCGATTGGGAATGATGAAAAAGGATAGGAAAGGCTGCATTTCAAATTTCAGGTCAATCGGAGTTCATATGCTCGAGTTATGGATGGGTCAATATTGGAGAGAAATGGTTTGGGATCGATACCTTCGTATCGACCATTGTAATGATTGGTTTGGATCGATTGGTCTTTGGATCGATGCATCTCGTATCGATGCACTTTGCATCGACAAGTAGACTTCAGGAAGGGAACAGGTTGATGGGTATGAAATTCGTATCGATACGCACGTATCGATTGGATGGCAAAATATGTCGGTGCACTTCGTATCGATCAAGGCTGGATCGATACGAAGAGTGAAACAATGGTCACATGGATATAAGATAAGCATTTCTTATCGATCACTCATTGATCGATATGTTGGACACATTCAGAGATCGATACGAACGTGGCATAGATCGATAAGAAGAAGGGATGGGGGATGGATACGAAGGACATGGATGCGGAGTATGGATATGTAACTGATGGACACAAGCTGATGGATACAAAATCCATGGATACGAAACCTTCAGCCTACTTGCAAATACAAATTCAGATCGATCATAACTCTCATTCTAAAAGTCCAAATGCTATGAAATTTTCACAAGAGCTTGCTCATTCACTCAAGAAGATCCATGATCGATCTCAACTTCATTGGACTATTTTTAGATCGATACGAATTATACTTGGATCGATCAGGATCGATCCCAAATGACTCCAGATCGATCTGGTGGGCCCACCTATGCATGAGAAAAGGTATTCCAGGTTTTCGGGCGGATATTTTCAGATCTGCACCTATAAATAGTAGCTCTATGGCAACTAAAAAGGGATCTTCTTATGCTTTTCTAGGTGAAACTCTGTCATTTTGGTTAATTGTTTTCAAAGGCTTGTAACTGTAATCTCAATATAAAAGGAATAAAAGGATCGATCCAAAGTGAACGCAGGCCAGAGATAGCCGAACCACTATAAATCTCGTGTCTTTTACCATTTTCTTTCATTTTAATTTGGTTATTTCTTTATTTTTATTTTCTACATTATCTGGATCTGAGATCTGTGTTAAGATATTGAGGATTTATGTGTAAACACTGGTGCTTTCACAACATTCGGGGTTTGTAACTAATTTTGGCGCAAACATTAACAATCATATCAAACAATCAATACTTGATGATCAAAGCATATATAAGCATCCATAGCAATCATAACACATCATCAAACATTTATATATATAAATACAGATATTAAATAGAGTTTCTCACCATTAACCAAAGCGATTAGCTTCCTACCAACATTCAAACTAATCCACACTTCACTAACTACTTCATACTCCACTTAAACATTAGTAAACAACTTCCCCTTCCTTCCAAGTGCTCGGCCAAGGCTTGAGATGGAGGTGGGTCAGAAGTATAGAGAAGAAGTGGTAGAGTTTTGATTTTGAATTCTCAAGATTAGATCCGAACAATATGTCATCTTCTCTCTGGATTTTGACCCTCTTACTCTCAAAATATGAAAAGGTTATCTACTGGAAAGTTGTTAAAATTTCTCTTGAATTTGAGAAAAAGAATCACTTGATTTTGATTAGTTTTGAGGAAGATATGGTCAAAAGAAAAAGAGGTATTCTCGGGTTCATAAAAATGAAGCCCAAAAATGCACTTCAAAGAATTGAGTTTTAGGTATAGTAAACCTCAAAAATGGAAGAAGTGCTACCCATAAAAGTTGTAGCCACTAAAATTTTATATGATTTGAAATTTTTTTTCTATATTTGGAACAGTTGTGAATAAGTTATGATCAAAACAAACAGAGCCATTCTCTATCTCAAAAACTGGGCCAAAAAATGCACTGGAAAGAAGTGGGTTCTTGGCATAGCTATGATCAGAATGAGAAGAAGAAGCCTAAATGAAAGTTAAAGCCACTAGAAAATACATGGTTTAAAAAACAGAATTTTGCATTTTGGTTCTGGTTTGAGGATGTTAAGGCCGAAAGAAGAAAAGGTAAAATATGGAAAAAAGATGAGTTTGATTTGAAGAGAATTAATATCGATTTCATTTGAATATTTTGTAAATATTTTGACATTGTATCTTTATAATATTTTTCTATAGTGTGGAAACCATTAAAGAGAAGAGGAAGAAGGTGAAGAAGCTTAAGAAAAGAAGAAGAAGAAGTGTGAAAAAGAAGGAGGTGGTCATTTATAGAAAAAGTAAGAAGTGGTAAATTTATCAAAATAACCACTTACCAAATTACCGAACTAACCTTACTTCAACCTAAAGAAACCTTTACTTTTTCAACACTTACCATCACCTTTCACATCCTTACTTTATGTCTTAATCCCTTAAGAACTAAGCTAAGTAAAATAATAATTATGTTGGCTTTTGATGTGATATTGATTTGATGTTTACTTTTTCTTACTTTTGTTAATTCTTACTTACATTTACTAATGACTTCTAGAAGTTTTCTTATTATATTTAGTAAAAGTAAACATGTTTAGTTATTAAAATGTGTAATATATATATTAAAACATGTTAACAAAGGTGTGACAAAGTTGCAGCAACTTATTTTGAACAAAACGTTGATTTTCGACAAAACGTTTTCCGGTCACATTTTGACGTTTTTGTTAAACTATTTATTCATGTAAACCAAACTTCAAAACAAATTTCTTATTATCTTTAAATAATTAAAACAAGTATATTTGACTTATAAAATAATATAAACAATATTCAAATCTATTTGTAAAAATACGACATCGATTTATCGATATGCGATGAAATTTGTCAACTTTTATAAAACAAGTTTTATATATTTATCGAACCATTATAAATTAAATTACTATTATTATCAAATGAGTTTGATATGGATTATATATATATATTTAAAAAGATTATTTATCCATTAAAACAAATTTCTCGAATATTTATCCTACTTTATCGGAGTCCAACTTTTGTCAATTTTACAATGAAAATCCAAAACTTTTATTCAATATTAAAATTAAGTTTACCATTCTTATTTATCATATAAAACATGATTGTTTAAGTTTGAAAATTCTACATTTGAATATTTAAATAAATTAAATATTTCATTTTCAAAGTGGTAAAATTATGGGTCGTTAGATTGGTCCACATTAAATTCAAGATTCAATTATTTAAACAGTTCCAAATATTAAAATTTAATAATTTAATTATCAAATAAATCGCTATATTTGAAATTCAAGTTATTTAACTTATAAAATTAACTTTTAAATATTTAAAATCAATTAAAATTTTCAAATTCAAACGACTAAAATTCTGGGTTGTTACATTCTCCCCCTTAAAAGAATTTCGTCTCCAAAATTTCCAAAGTAAGAAAAATGCCACCAAACCCATTAACTTTTCAAAACCAATTAGTTGTAATAGATTATAAATTTTCTAAGTCTTTAAAATTCATCTAACTTATTTTCTTCCACTCACTCATTTCAAGTTATCGCTAAAATCAAACTTTAGTTGTCTATAATTTTCCAAAATTCTCAAAAAAATTCTAATGGCTTAAATTTTCGAAAAATTTCGCCGGTGTCTCCTTTGTGCAGCTCAATCATAAAATTATATATATATATATAATAAATATACATCTCATCTTCGAGGATGAGGCATCCCATAGGGAAAAATATAATAGTACGATATGTAATCCGAGATGTGTACCTTATTTTAGCATTAGCAAAGCTTATACAACAAATATAATGCGAAATCGAGCTCCAAATGCGAAGCATATGCCATCTGCACCTATTAAACACTCAGCAACCAATGAAAACGAGTATAGGGAAGTAATATCAATTTATAACATAGAATATACAATAACTATATGCAAATGTAACAAGAGAAACCATAAAACAAATAATATTCATTTAATTAATTAATATCCATATCAATTTGCATTTTCCAATGTCAACATTTAATTTATTAAAGCCTGTACGATATACATATTTCATCCCTATGCAAAACCATACTGATCGCTCGCTTGATCACACAATTTCACTTTCGAACTAGTATCGTTCACATGACCAATCTAGTGTGGACTCAGATCCGGTTCCTTGATTAGAAACCAACATTCTCCTTGCATAGCCATATACTATGATAGAGAGTGTCAAAATCAATCAAAAATCCATATCTAGTGTTCGCCGTCAAGAATCGAGTGAAAATCCTAACTTGGATCGGTGGCTTTGAAATCATATATTCGAATCTGGATCAAATAGTTATACGAATAAAATAATATACGTACAACTTACATATTTATTTCAATTGGTTTCTTATTATATCTCATTCTTTTTACTTACATTCATTTCCTTTTACATTCATTTGATCCGCATTCAATTTAAATCAAATTCCATTATTCATATTAATTTCACTTACATTCAACTCATTAACATTCACTTATTAATATTCACTTTAAATTCAATTTATTTTTAACAACATTTCATTCCATATTCAATTTACTTAGTATATTTTCTTTAATACTAACAACACTTAACAACCATTCCATAAAATTATTTACTTAAGTTTATTATAAACATTTTATACAACCACTGATGTTCATGTTCACATTATAACTTAAGTTCATATTCAACTCTATCAACCAACTTAAATTTCATTTCATTTATAATTCAAACTCATATCCATTTCACTAATTTATTCCATTAGTTCATTCATTAATTCAATACACATCAAATTCAACTTTATTTAATTCATTCAGTTACCCCACTTGAGTTAAATTTCATTTCAAAAATCATCTCACCTAACTTAACTTAAGTTAAATTTAATTTCCTGTCTCAATTTATGATTTTCATTCCTTTTAGAAATTTGTTTTAACTTATCCCTTTCAAATTCATAAGATGTAAACTTATTTCTTATCCATACCATCTTCAAAGTTCAAAAACTTATTATCTTATGTTTCGCAAAACATTTAAATAGAAATATTCAGGATTTTACACACTTAGTTTTTATTTTCAATCATTTTGAAATCATATATATACATAATTCCTTTATATATCAAATTATACCTATGGAATCTATAACAAATCTGTTTTATCAAAACAAAACTTCAATGGTAGCAATCCTTCACTTTGAAACCCAAAAATGAACGCCGATGATGCTGTAGTAATTACCAAAATTATTTTCCAGCGAATGAAGTGAGTTTAGTACTTTCTATCTCTTTGAAATCCTATTTCAAAATATTTCTAACCAAAATATTTTCAAAATAATACTATTATTATTTTTCTAAAATATTTCAAAAAAACAACTTTCAAAATCAATGGGTTTTAAAATTTCAAACTTCTTGTTTTAAACCTATTTTTATTTACAATTCACATTGTAAATATACTTATGCAATTTCCTTTCTTTCCGTTTATAAATCACCTTTATAAATCATATTTATATAATCTCACTTCTTATGTAATTCATTTCACAATTGTTGATTATTTTAATCAAAATCAATACTCTATAATTCATACTTATAAATTTATTTTCTTATATAACTCAATTTACAAATGTTCATCCTTGTCATGATTCTAATAACAATTACTTTTATTAGAAGCACAACAACAAATGATAATAATCAAATATTATCATTCTCCAACAACCAATTACACCATATATAACTATAATAATTTCTGAAAAAATATTCCTTTATATGTAAAAATATATTTTAGAATTATTTCATTTACCAATTCTAGAAACAATACCATGTCTATTTTCTTTGTTTATGTGTTTAGGAACCCCGATCGATACTGTGGCATCCCACGTACCGACTAGAATTCATAAGCCACTCAACAGATAAATTAACACAATATAATTTTTTTTTATAATTACTAACAAATACGTGCTCATATATATACACTCGAACTCATCTTAGGGTCTCGCTTACCCTATCGAGTAAATTCCCACCAAACCCTAGGTATTTACTCAACTTGGTTCTAATACCAAGTGTAACGACCTGCCAATCCGTAAAATCCATGCAGACAATAAACCACACATGTCCAACTCAAATTGAATGGAAAGACGGATAGTTATGGGAAGGAAATAAGAAAGAAGAGAAGAGAAGAAGAAGAGAAAAGAAACTAAAAACAGCATAGAATCTCACAATCGCAATGGAATAATATATAATATAATATCAATAATCTTTACAAAAATAGAAACTGCAGAGTACAAGAACAAATCACGATCATCAGGCTGGATAGTTATAACAACCTATCCTCACAAATGCTGATGATTTCAACAACAAACATCGGAAAATAAACATATACATGAATACGTCTTAAAGACCTCCAACTCGTCTCCTGAGCTCCAATGCATACAAAGAAATATGTAAATATGCTCTCTCTGACTCAAGCATTATAATAAAATAACACTCAAGTCAGTCTTGAAAACCAACGAGAGAAAACACACCCAACTGGAGTTTAAGTGTAACTACCCGTATTTTTACCTTTTTAAATTTTTTAAATTTAATGTGATTATTGGGTAAAAATGGTTAGAAATAAAAATTTAATGATTTACTATTGTAGTTTATTGGATATAATAAATATTGAAAATAAACAGTTCTGAAGATTTTGGCAATAACAACTATGGAAATGAAATTTTAGATATTGAATGTGTTTTTGAATAATAAATGTTGAATTATTTGGATGTAAATAGAATAATAGTCGATAATTAAAATTCAATTGAAATTCTATGATTATTTATGTCATTTATTTAATAATTGAATTGTTTAAATTTAACATTGGAAACTATTTTAATAATTGAATTCTGAATTTAATGTGAATGAAAATGATGTTGGAAGTTGATTTAAATTTTATTTAAATAACAATGAAGATTGTTAACATTTAAAATTGAATTTAAAAGTGGGTAAATTAAAATTTGGAATTACTTGTTTTAATTAACGAGTAAAATAGCCATTTTGGCCACTGTCTCGGATTTCGACGAAACCAGTTCATCGGATCTGTAGCACTGAATTATTATAGGATTTCAAGTTTCGTAGCGATCGAACTTATCGTTCGACCGTGCGAGCTCGAAATGCGTAGAAATCAATTAATGGAATTTAAATGAATATAATCTAATTTTAAAAGTTAACTTCTATATACAATGGAATTAGGGTTTGAAATTAGTTCCAATGAATTTAAAAATATCGAAAACCTATATTTTAATAAATTGGATGACTTACTTTCATTTCGGGAATGAAACGGCTTTTCGGGTCGTTATTATCGTTTCGACCCAAATCGATCTTTCAATTAGTTCTTATCCATCTCTACTTATATATAAGCTGTTATAAACCCTAGCAGCCTTTTATTTTCTATTGTATGTATGTTCATTTCTTTCTCATCTCCTCCTTCCCAATGGCAGACAACCCAAACCCTAATTTCAATTCAAAATCAAATCAAAAATTCAAACTCCTCAAAACCTATCGAATTATATATCGTTGGAAAGCTCTTGACGAGAGTAATCTACTTATGTAATTCATTTTTTGATTAAAGGTTTAGTTTGGCTAGAATTTGACGAAGAAGTTTCGGTCATCCATCCTAGGGTTTTCAATTCGACGGTGGATCAACGACCGTTTGGCGATTGGGTGCTGCTACGGCATAGAGGAGGCCAAAGGCTTTTGATCCATACAGTTGCATCATCTTAAAGTCGACAAGGTTTGCCAGAAATAGATGAAAAAGGGGCGGCAGTGGCGAAGCTATTGGTGGAGGCATAGGCGGTCGCGATTAGGCGGTTGGGGCGGCCGGGCGTGGGCGTCGCAGCAATGGTCCCTGATCATGGTGATGATGGCCGTGGGTGGCGCGGTAGCTCAGTGAAGGTCGGCGGCTTATGTGGGTTCGAAGATGATAGCGTGGCCATTAGGGTTTTAGGAGGAAAGCTAATTACCTTTTTGCCCTTTGTTTAATTTTAATTTAATTTAAATTTCAAACGTTCTGATATCCATAACGTTTACATACAAACTCGGATTTGGACGCGGTTTCTTCCATTGGGTTCGTATCAAAATTTTAGATAATATGGAACTAGTTTGGCTGCATTTGGAGACTATTGGAATTTTGGGCTTTATTTGGAATTTAAATCAACTAAAAATCAAAGGTGAGTGATTCAACCCACTCACGAAATACTAGACCTTCTTATGTTAGTTGAATTAAATTTATGATGTGATAAGAATGTTATTGATTGCTGTTTGGTAATTTAAATTGTCATTTAAATTTAATTTGAATTTTTTTGAATTGAAATTCCATTTAAATTAATATTGAATTAAATTGATAGTTAAATACCTGATATTGATAACCAGTTAATTGTTGAGATTTATTGACTGATTTGGATGTTGATTGTGATGGACGTTTATTTGTTGACATTTTAGATGATTGGATGTTATGTTTATTATATCTGTTGTTATCACACTGCAAGTTCCCTTAGTTTGTTGTTAGGAAAATCACTATGGGTTGAAATGATACATACCCGAATGATTTTATAGATTAGGGAAAATCATTTTGGGTTGAAATGAAACATACCCGAGCGATTTTATTGATTAGAAAATTTTAATTCGGGATACGGGTTGAAACTATATATACCCAGAAAATTTAACTATTTTGGGTTGAAATGATACATATCCTATCACTTGACCATGGGGTAGAAAATTATATACGGACATCGTTGGTTGGTTTTAAATTATTTTCTAAATAGTAAAGTATGTTTGATTTATAAATTTAATTTAATGATTTTATTTAAAATTTATATTTGGAAAATGATTCATTTTATATGTTTTAAAGTTTCAAATTATAGGTTAATATATGGTTTTAAATGTAAATTTAAGATTTGAACTTATAATTTTATTTAGTTTTAAAAATATTTTTAAATAGTTCAAAATTTAATTTAATAAAATATTTAATATACTTTTAATATATATATATATATATATTAAATTTAATTTAATATAATAAATATAGTTTTGATTTAAGATAATAAATATAGACTTTTATAATAACTTTAATATATAAAGATTTTTGTACAAGATTTTAGAATTTTGTAAAAAGGTTTTGTCAGAAATTTATAAAACATTTATAAGAGATTTTATAATGGATTTTATAAAAGGATTTTTATAAAAGATTTTTATAAAGGATTTTATAATTGTTTTATAAAGGAGTTATAAAGGTCTTAAAGGATTTTATAAAGGGTTTTATAATGGAAATCGTATAAAGGGGATTTGAAAGCATTTTAAAGGAATTTTCGTAGAGTTTTATGAAAAGGGGCCGAGTTGTAAATTGTTTTTGAATTTAAAAATAGCTTTATAAATGGTTCTGAAGCATATAAATAATTTATAAATGGTTTAAGAGAGATTTATAAATTATTTTTGAAATTGATTGAAAGAAATCTTCCTCGGCATTTATGAATATATTTATAATTTTGGAATAAGTATATGAATATCTTGATATGAATGTATAAACTGTTTTCTGGATTTATTATTAAAAGTGTTTTATAAATGACCACGGTGTTAAATAAGCATTTGGTTGTTAAAGAGACCGGGGTCGGATATTGTCATACTCTCTGCCAATACTGAAACCACTTTAACAACTGTGCACATGGTGAAGGTTCCAGAATGAAGTAGGATGGTTTGGCAAACGCTATAGGAATGAAGTAAGAGAACGATGATGGATAGCCTTGACTTTCGGGTCATAATTAAAATGGATAAAAAGGGAGCTATATCTGGCCAAGTGGGGTCGCTCCCCTATCGAGCATGCTTCTTCGATACCATATCTGTTACTTTGTGATTGATTGGTGGCCACCCTCGATTTTGATTATGGGAGTGTGTCTCGAGGTGGGCAGTAGTAACTGGTATGCGTTACCACCAGTTTGGGAGTGCAAAACGGTAGAATCCTACTTAGGGCATTGCCTCGCGTGCCTTGTCATATTTATCCTGATCGAGCCCACTATGACATTGGTTTGTGTCGTACCTATCAAGTGCTCCTTGAGTATCCCACCAGTTTATGGTGGAGCTTACAGTACTATATAGACTATAATGCTTATATAAAAATGTATTTAGGGGGATATGGGTAACGTCTTAACGCTATTTTAATACTTTACTTTTGTAAAGGCTCGTATCTTCGTTCCCTTTGATTAGACAATAAATCACACGTGTCCAACTCAAATTGAATAGAAATACGAATCTTTAGGGGTTAATTAGGAAAATAAGAAAAGAAGAAGAAAACACACACAGAATCTCACAGTGGAACGATAAAGTATAATAATCAAATAAACAGTTCATGAAGCTGTTTACTATACTTTTGATTATAATTTATACAACATTTATCAGAGTTATACATAGACAACAGAACAAATAAAATAATGCAGCAGACAGCATGATGGAGGGATAATAATAGTAATAGTATACAAAGTCTTCGTCTTTGTCCTCTATAATAAATCTTCAATAAGCTGAAAAACTCAGGGCAGACCCGAGCGTAATGAAAAGACAAAACACTCGAGTCAGGACTAAAATATCCTTATGTAAGTCAAATCGATATCGCATATAACATGAGTGTAACGGCGTCAGAGATGCTTATGGGTTTTCACATCTCCTATCCAGTGTATAATGTGCGTGCAATAACTCAAGAGATGTTACGGGATTTTCCATCTCTTAAGGATCCGTCAAAATATTTATATGTAGTAGAATACGCTATATATATAATGTCTAGTCAGTAAAATAAATATTTTTATTAGCGTTAAGACTTTACATTAATCCCCCTTAATGCGTTTTTAAGCATTGTCGTACAGTTTGCATATAAAACACCAGTTAAACGGTCGGTGGATAAGGATGCGCCATGATACGACAACACTAAACCAAAATCGTATGGGTCTCGTTGGTATAAAAGTATGACAAGGCACGTGAGGCAATGCCCAAGGTAGGATACTACCAGTTCAGGTCGCAGGGCTGGTGGTAACGCATCATAGCCATGATCACCCACCGTATTCATCCATCCCATATCGAGTCAAAGGAAGGCTATCCCAAATCAAGGTGCACCAATCGAAACCAACAACAAGAGTAATAATATGGACCGAGTCAAAGAAAATCAAAGAACGAATGTTCGCTCGGGGTAATTAGCCCACTTGTCCTTGTCAAGCCGTCTTGTTTTAGTCATTTCAAATTGGCACAAGTACCGGGGTCTATCCATCATCCTTCTCTTTCTTCAAATCCAGCAAACGATGCCAAATCCAACCACTTCGTTCTGGATCATCACTCCACATACACAGTTGTTAAGATGGTTCCGGTATTGACAGAGAATATGCCCATATCTGGTCCCGGTCTCTTTAACAACTTAACGTCGTTTTACACACCGGTTGGTACTTTTACATTTCGAAACAGTTCATACTTGATAGCAAAATATTATATTCGCTTCAAAATCAAATCCATTTCTAAATCATCATATTTACTCAAAATATACTATTTTAGTTCAAAATCATATTCGTCTATCTCGATTTCGATTCCAAAATTATTTCGAATTTCAATTTGGGTCATAACTTCATTTTAACTCATTTCGTATTTAAATCCATGATTTAAAACATAAACATTCCACCCTTTACGAGTTTGAAATTTTTGAAAAATAGTTTGAATAGTTTAAAATAGCTTAAATAATTAAAATAGTTAAAAATAGTGTAAATGGTTAATATAGTTAAAAATAGTTTAAATGGTTAAAATAGCTTAATATAAAATAGTTTAAATATTAAATGGGCTTATATAGTAAAATAATTTGTAAAACCAAAATAATTTGTGTATTTAAGAAGATAGATTTTAAATAGTTTACATTAAAATAATTTTATTGAAAATAGCTCTAAAGTCAAACCGATTCAATTCCAATTTCCATTCAATCAATTCAATTTCGATTTCAATTCAAATCAGTTTCAACTTCGATTTCGAATTAATTCAATTCCACTTTCAAATCCAATTAATTCAATTTCTATTCCAATTTGTGTTAATTTCAATTAAATTCTCAATTTTAAACCATTTCGATTTATATAAATTCGTGTTTGATTTTCAAAAATATCGATTAAACGCTTAATCAAATTTACCTTCAATATTCAATTCAAAATCAAATATTCAAATATAATTCAATTCTGAGCTTAATTTTGAAATATCGTTTTATATATTTTTTACTTAGAAATATTCAAAGTTTGAGTAAAAAAAATCCAATCTTTTAAAAACAAATCAATTTACGAAATTCAATCATATTTCGATTATAACTTCAAAATCTCAACTTCAATTATTTAAACAATTTCGATTACCAAGTTCGAAAATAATTTGATTTCTATAAATCTGATTTGTATTTCTTTTAAATCAAAATCATTCAAATAATTTTTTTTTCTTAAATCATTTTATTTAACCAATCCTGTGTCCTTATATAATTTTATATCCTATGGCCAAGTGATCAATTATTTCAATTTAATTTCAGGGATGGATATATATCATTTCAATCCAAATCACAGTGTCATAGGTATATATCATTTCAACCTATTTCTTAATTTATTCAAAATAATTCAATTTATAGTTTTATACACTGTAAATAATGTACATGATGATAACAGGATATATAAACAAATAACATCCAAACATCCAAATATCAACCAATTTGCATCCATCATAATCAATCATACAAACAGACAATATAATTCACAACAGTTTCACAGTTATTAATATTGGGTAATTTACTGGCCATTCAATTTCAATTTCAAATTTAACTGTCAATTTTAATATATAACGGTTAATTCAAATGACAATCAAATTTATCAAACAACGACCAATAAATTCATATCACTTCATAATTTCAAATTTAACTATCATAAAAATATTCTAGTATGTTGTAAGCATTATAAACTACTCACCTTTATTTTTTTTGTCGCTTTCGCGTTCTGCTTCCGATTAAATTCGAACGCATTCGAATTTAACTGAAAATTCGAGAAGCTCCAAATACAATCAATCCAATTCCTATGCATCGCATTCGTTGATACGAATGCAAGACAACGAACCGCGTCTCGATTGGACCTAAAATGAACGAGATATGGAAATTACAATCTAACGATTTTATTTTAAGCAACAAATTATATAGATTAAATTTTCAAAAGAAAACCCAATACCCACTTAACAAACCCAGCCTGCTTAAACTCCTTCTTCCCAAATCTCTATTTCTTCTTTCCAGTATACGAACGCTCTTCCCACCTGTGCATGCGTATCACTGATACGATCAACCACCATGCCATTCGACGATTCGAAACCACGTACGAACTTCACTCTTCGCACTCTCCGCCATCATGCCACCCAATCAATACTCGACCACACAAATGCAAATCGACCTAGGATGATCACGTGCTCGACTCCAAAACTCGTGACCACCATTTTTCAGCCGCACGCCACCAAACTATGGCCACGCATGCATCTCGCCACCAGGAATCCATCCATCCATGCCTCACGGCCTCCCATCGACCACGGCACGAGAAATCCCCAACCCTAGCTGCCTCCACTATCGACCTCCTACTGTCGATCTCCAGAACAAGCGCCGCACCTTTCCAAACATATATTAGGTTGAAGGCCTCGACGAACTAGGAATTTACAAACTTGTTCCAAGATTTTTAATTGAGTGGATTCTTAGAAATATATTTTTGAATCTTTGATGTACATTTTTTTCTTTTGACTATTGCATGCTTTTAAAACAAAGAAAAGGGGTTGCGTGATTACAAAGGAAATAGGCAGTAGGGTGGCTGATGGAAAGAAAGTGATAGCGTAGTCCAATCAACGAAAAATAAATTATTTAAATTTTAAAAATATCTCGATTTAAGTAAATTAAAATTCGAACTTCTATCAAGCCGTGCCACCGGGCGTTCAAAATGTTATACCTCTATTCTGGACGCAATGGAAAAGGTTTTAAGTCCTAATTCGATCGTATGTAGAAGATAGCTTTTTGGACCCAATTGTTATATTGAATTTTCGATATTAAATTCAACCCATTTCTATCCCGTACGACCAAACGATAACTCCAAATGCTACGAATTTGAAATCCAATAATAATACAATATTACGGATCCAATGGAACTGGTTTCGTCGAAATTCGAGACTGTGCCCCGGATCGCTATTTTAACGTCTCGATTATAATATAAAATTTCCAATTTCTCATTATTCACTTTTAATTCCAATTTTAAATGTTAACAATCTTCATTGTTATTTAAATAAAATTTACATCAACTCTCAATATCATTTTCAATCATATTAAATTCCGAATTCAATTATTCAAATAATTTCCAATATTAAATTTAAACAATTTAATTGTTCAATATTCAAACAAATTTCAGTATTAGATTTTAAATAAATTTTAGTTATCAATCAATTACTTTATTTACATCTAATGAATACAACATTTAATACTTAAATCTTCGAAATCAGTTTATTTCAAAATTTTATTCAAGTTCCCATCCAAAACATACATTCAAAATCATTAAATTTTAATTTTTAACCATTTCTATTTAATAATTACATTATATTTAATAATTTAAAATGGCTAAAAATAAGATAGTTACATTAAATTTAATAATTTAAAATGGCTAAAAACACAGGTCGTTACAATCTTCCACACTCAAAACTTTTCATCCTCGAAAAGACGTTAAGTAAAGAATTTAACATTTAATATATTTTAAAAATAATCAACTTATAAAACATAAAATCTTATTAGAAAACTTATACTACGCTTCCGTTACGTCACTCTGATCGGCTTACGGAAATCACAATTTAGTTATAAAACAAGTTATAAAAATTTTAAACTTCAAAAAATTTCTAACACCGGATTTACAGAAAATTTCGGCAGTCTCCTTTGCGCGGCTCGATCCGAACAACTACAAAATGCCTCTACGGGCCCCAAACCAACAAAAGAAAACAAAAGCCAATTGGCTCCATCACAAAACCATCAAATCAAATGACAAAATAAACATGTACCTTTTTATCGGGCAATCCAAATTTTTTCTTGATTTTTAAATACCTGCATCTTATTTACCAATGATATCCAATCATATAATTTAAAATCATTTTATATTTTGCATTTTCAATTTTCAATATTTGCTTTACTGAAGCCCGTACTATGTACATATATCACTCGTACACAATGTCAAATATGATCGCTCACTCAATCACACAATTTCACTTCCGAACTAGTATCGTTCACACGACTCTCTAGTGCGGACTCAGATCTGGTTCCTTGTTCAGAAACCGTCATTCTCCTTGCATAGCCATATACTATGATAGAGAATTCCAGAATCAATCAAAAATCCAACTCTAGGGTTCGCCGTCGAAAATCGAGTGAAAAATCCTAACTCGAATCGATATAAATTATCTCGAAATTCTGTGCTCGAATCCGGATTAAATCGTTATGCGAATAAAATAACATACGTACAACTTATGTATTTATTCCAATTGATTCTTAGTTACACCAAATTCTTTTCATTCACATTCATTTCATATCTCAATCAATTTTATTTCTAAAATTTATTTCATTTAGTCCAACTTAGGCTAAATTTTCAATTCCCATTTTATCTAACATAATTCAAGTTAAATTCCATTTCATAATTCAATCCCAATTTTTTTTACTTCTCTTGCATTCTTATTCAACAGTTTAAACTATGATTTGTCTTTCTAATTTCCAAATTTCATAAGTTTTCAACTTATTTCTCATATTTCCAAATAAAACATTTTAAATTAAAATCCTAGAGTTTAAACAATTTGTTCTAAGTATTTCAAATCATTTTTTTGAAATCATATATATACGAATAAAATTCCTTGGTATATCAAATTATCCCTTTGAATTTCAAAACCAAGACCAGTTTTTCCAAACAAACTCCAATAGTAAATCTAAGGTAGCAGTCCATCACTTAGAAACTCGAAAATGAACACCGATGATGTCGCGATCATCATCGGAATTATTTTCCAACGAGCAAAGTGAGTTCGATGCTTTTATCTTTCTAAAACCATTTCTAAATTTTTCCATTCAAAAATACCTCTAAAATAATACTATCATTATTATTTTCTCCATAACACTTTGAAAAACATTTCCAAAATCTCTTAAGATCTAAAAATTCCCAAATACTTAGTCCAAATCCATTTAAAACATTTCCCAAAATTTCCGGGATTTAAATTCTGGTTTGAATCCTATTTTAGTTACAACTCGTATGTAAAATCATACTTATACAATTCTATTTGGTTATATATCCCATTCCAAAATTTTAAAATCTTATTTTGATTATAATATTAACAATCAAACATTCCAACATACTATAATAATTTCTGGAAAATATTTCTTTTATATCAAAATATAGTTTGGGTAAAATTATTTCATTCACCCTCTTTAAAACAATACTGTGTCGGTTTACCTTGTTTAAGAGTTTAGAAACCCCTATCGATATGGTTGTACTTCCCGTACCGACCAGAATTCATAAACACTCAACCAATAAGTCAACACAATATAAAACATTTAATATTCACTAACAAATACACGCTCATATATATTAATACACTCAAACTCATTCTAGAGTGCTAATGACCTTATCTCTAATGAGTTACCCCACAAAGCTAAGGTTATCGCTAAACCAAAGCTCGGATACCAACTGTAAAGGCCCGTATCTTTGTTCCCTTTGAGTAGACAATAAATTACGCGTGCCCAACTCAAATTGAACAGAAATACGAATCTTTGGGGTTTAATTAGGAAAATAAGAAAAGAAGAAGAAAACAAACACAGAATCTCGCAGCGAAACGATAAAATATAATAATCAAATAAACAGTTCATGAAGCTGTTTATTATACTTTTGATTATAATTTATACAATATTTATCAAAGTTATACATAGACGACAAAACAAGTAAAATAATGCAGCAGACAACATAATGTAGGGATAATAATAGTAATAGTAATAGTATACCAAATCTTCGTCTTCGTTCTCCAGAATAAATCTACAATAAGCTGGAAAACTCAAGGCTGACTCGAGCGTAATGAAAAGACAAAACACTCGAGTCAGGACTAAAATATCCTTATGTAAGTCAAATCGATATCGCATATAACATGAGTGTAACGGCGTCAGAGATGCTTATGAGTTTTCACATCTCCTATCCAGTGTATAATGTGCGTGCAATAACTCAAGAGATGTTACGGGATTTTCCATCTCTTAAGGATCCGTCAAAATATTTATTTGTAGCAGAATACTCTATATATATAATGTTTAGTCAGTAAAATAAATATTTTTCTTAGCGTTAAGTCTTTACTTTAATTCCCCTTAACGCATTTTTAAGCATTGTCGTACAGTTTTCTTATAAAACGCCACTTAAATGGTCGGTGGATAGGGATGCGCCGTGATATGACAACAATAATCCAAAATCGTGTAGGTCTCATTTAAGGATAAAAGTATGGCAAGGCACGTGGGGCAATGCCCAAGGTAGGATACTAATAGTTCGGGTCGTAGGGCAGGTGGTAACGCATCATAGCAATGACCACCCACCGCGTCCATCCATCCTATATCGAGTCAAAGGGAGGCTATCCCAAATCAAGGTGCACCTATCAAAACCAACAACAAGGGTAATAATATGGACCGAGTCCAAGAAAATCGAAGAACGGATGTCCGCTTGGGGTAATTAGCTCACTTGTCCTTGTCAAGCCGTCCTGTTTTAGTCATTTCAGATTGGCACCAGTGCCGGGGTCTATCCGTCATCGTTCTCTTTCTTCAAATCCAGCAAACGACGCCAAATCCAACCACTTTGTTCTGGATCATCACTCCACGTACACAGTTGTTAAGGTGGTTCCGGTATTGACAGAGAGTATGCTCATATCCAGCCCAGGTCTCTTTAACAACCAAACATCGTTTTACACGCCGGTTGGTACTTTTACATTTTGAAACAGTTCATACTAGATATCAAAATATCATATTAGCTTCAAAATCAAATCCATTTCGAAATCATCATATTTACTCAAAATATACTATTTCAGTTCAAAATAATATTCATCTTAATATCTCGATTTCGATTCCAAAATAGTTTCGAATTTCAATTTGGGTCATAACTTCATTTTAACCCAATTCGTATTTAAATCCATGATTTAAAATATAAACATTCCACCATTTTCCAGTTTGAAATTTTTGAAAAATAGTTTGAATAGTTTTAAAATAGCTTAAATAATTAAAATAGTTAAAAATAGTGTAAATGGTTAAAATAGTTAAAAATAGTTTAAATAGTTAAAATAGCTTAATATAAAATAGTTTAAATATTAAATGGGCTTATATAGTAAAGTAATTTGGAAAACCAAAATAATTTGTATATTTAAGAAGATAGATTTTAAATAGTTTACATTAAAATAATTTTATTGAAAATAGCTTTAAAGTCAAACCGATTCAATTCCAACTTCCCAATTCAAATCAATTTCAATTTCCATTCAATCGATTCAATTTCGATTTCAATTCAAATCAGTTTCAACTTCGATTTCGAATTAATTCAGTTCCACTTTCAAATCCAATTAATTCAATTTCTATTCCAATTTGAGTTAATTTCAATTAAATTCTCAATTTTAAACCATTTTGATTTATATAAATTCGAGTTCGATTTTCAAAAATATCGATTAAACGCTTAATCAAATTTACCTTCAATATTCAATTTAAAATCAATTTTTCAAATATAATTCAATTCTGAGCTCAATTTCGAAATATTTTTTTATATCTCTTTTACTTAGAAATATTCAAAGTTCGAGTAAAAAAATCCAGTCTTTTAAAAACAAATCAATTTATGAAATTCAATCATATTTCGATTATAACTTCAAAATCTCAACTTCAATTATTTAAACAATTTCAATTACCAAGTTCGAAAATAATTTGATTTCTATAAATCTAATTTGTATTTCTTTTAAATCAAAATCAATCAAATCAATTTTTTTAAAATCATTTAATTTAACCAATCCGGTGTCTATATATAATTTTCTACCCTATGGCCAAGTGATCAATTATTTCAATTTAATTTCAGGGATGGATATATATCATTTCAATCCAAATCACACTGTCATAGGTATATATCATTTCAACCTATTTCTTAATTTATCGAAATAATTCAATATATAGTTTTATACACTGTAAATAATATACATGGTGATAACAGGATATATATATAAACAAATAACATCAAACATTCAAATATCAACCAATTTGCCTCCATCACAATCAATCATACAAACAGACAATATAATTCACAACAGTTTCACAGTTATTAATATTGGGTAATTTACTGGCCATTCAATTTTGATTTCAAATTTAACTGTCAATTTTAATTTATAACGGTTAATTCAAATGACAATCAAATTTATCAAACAAAGACCAATAAATTCATATCACTTCATAATTTCAAATTTAACTATCATAAAAATATTCTAGTATGTTGTGAGCATTATAAAACTCTCACATTTATTTTCTGTTATCGCTTTCGCGTTCTGCTTTCGATTAAATTCGAACGCGTTCAAATTTAACTGAAAATTCTAGAAGCTCCAAATACAATCAATCCAATTCTTGTGCATCGCATTCGTTGATACGAATGCAACGCAACAAACCGCGTCTCGATTGGACCTAAAACGAACTAGATATGGAATTTACAATCTAACGATTTTATTTTAAGCAATAAATTATATAAATTAAATTTTCAAAACCACTTAACAAACCCAACCCGCTTAAGCTTCTTCTTCCCAAATCTCTGTTTCTTCCTTCCAATATACGAATGCACTTCCCACATGTGCACGCGTATCACTGATACGATCAACCACCTCGCCATTCGACGATCCGAAACCACGTACGAACTTCTCTCTTCACACCCTCCGCCATCATGCCACCCAATGGATACTCGAACACACATACGCAAATCGACCTGGAACAATCTCGTGCTCGACTCCAAAACTCGCGACCACCATTTCTTAGCTTCACACCACCAAAATACGGCCACGCGTGCGCCTCGCCACCAGGAATCCATCCATCCATGCCTCATGGCCTCCAAGCGACCACGGCACGAGAAATCCCCAACCCTAGTTACCTCCACTATCGACCTCTCACTATCGATCTCTAGAACAAGGGCCGCACCTTTCCAAACATATATTAGGTCGAAGGCCTCGATGAACTAGGAATTTACAAACTTGTTCCAAGATTTTTAGTTGAGTGGATTCTTAGAAATATATTTTTGAATCTTTGATGTTCATATTAATTTTTTTTCTTTTGACAGTTGCATGCTTTTGAAACAAAGAAAAGGGGTTGCGTGATTGCGAAGGAAATAGGCAGTAGGGTGGCTGATGGAAAGAAAGTGACAGCCTAGTCCAATCAACGAAAAACAAATTATTTAAATTTTAAAAATATCTCGATTTAAGTAACTTAAAATTAGAACTCCTATCGAGGCGTGCCGCTAGGCGTTCATAATGTTATACCCCTACTTCGGACGTAATGGAAAAGGTTTCGAGTCCTAATTCGATCGTATGGAGAAGATAGCTTTTTGGACCCAATTGTTATATTAAATTTTCGATATTAAATTCAACGCATTTCTATCCCGTACGGCCAAACGATAACTCCAAACGCTACGAAATTTGAAATCCGATAATAATACACTATTACGGATCCAATGAAACTAGTTTCGTCCAAATCTGAGACTGTTCCCCAGATCGCTATTTTAACGTCTCGATTATAATATAAAATTTCCAATTTCTCATTATTCACTTTTAATTTCAATTTTAAATGTTAACAATCTTCATTGTTATTTAAGTAAAATTTACATAAACTCTCGATATCATTTTCAATCATATTAAATTCAGAATTCAATTATTCAAATAATTTCCAATATTAAATTTAAACAATTTAATTGTTCAATATTCAAACAAATTTCAGTATTAGATTTTACATGAATTTTAGTTATCAATCAATTACTTTATTTACATCTAATGAATTCAACATTTATTACTTAAATCTTGGAAATCAGTTTATTTCAAAATTTTATTCAAGTTCCTATCCAAAACTTACATTCAAAATCATTAATTTTTTATTTTTAACCATTTCTATTTAATAATTACATTAAATTTAATAATTTAAAATGGCTAAAAATATGATAATTACATTAAATTTAATAATTTAAAATGGCTAAAAATACGGGTCGTTACAACGTTACTGATAGACTTTACATACATAGCATATTCTACCACATATAGATAGTTTAACGGATCCTGTGACGACCGCCCATGACCCCTGCACTGAACATAGAAATATTGTGCTATAAAGTGTGCCAGGCAACCATGGACGATTGTCAAGGTTAAGTTAAAACAGCAGAATCTATCGTATAACTCACAGCGCATGGATAAAATACAATAGAAAGTATATATAGTAAAGCTTTACAGAACAGAATCTCTATTAAACTTCATAATAGTTTGGTACAACATCTGAATAGTCAATACATCAAGCCTCACTACATATCACTTAGAGAATATACAAGCAGCGGAACATCCAGTACATATAGTAAGAAAATAATATGCAAGCCTCCAGCTCGTCTTCGTCATCAGCATCGTCAGAAACTAAGAACAGCACCTGTCACCTGCTACCTAGTCTGCCCATCCCAAAGCGGATGAACAGCCCAAGGTAATAAGAGTAGAACATAAAACCTTGAGTCAGACAACAGTCTTAGTGAGCGGTAAATTAACTAACAACATACCAAAAGAGCATAAAGGTAAAAGGAATAGGAATCCAACCCTCCCACTCCACCTCTTTCTACAGTGATAGCCCCCAGACACACTAAGCAGAAATAAACATAGCAAAGCAGACATTTAAAGTAAAGAAATTATCACTCGAGTCAAGGTTGGTGTTTTCCAAGTACAAACCCCCAAGGCCTAAACCAAGATCAGATAAGCACCTAGAAAACATCGCTCTTGAGACCGAATGACGATACAACCAAACATCCATGACTCTGGCTATCACTGTCATCATTGCTTCGATACCACCGTTAATTGAATGACCGGCACATTCTTTCAGCCGTCCGTCAAGGGTTAATGGCAACCCCGGTTCTAGATAGAACTCCGCACGTCGTCGCAGCCCGTGCCTAGGACTATCGAATCTGCCCAGAGTACTTGACTACAATCATAGTCTTTAGGGACTATCGAATCTGCCCAACGTACTCTTGCTTTGGGCCTGCTAGAACCTTCAACAACGATGAAATCTCAGCCTTCTAGTCATCCTCCTCGACGACTATTTCCATACTAGCCCAAGCGCCTCTCGAGCAAACCATTATCCTCAACTCGAACCATTTCACCGAGTTATCAACATGCTTGGAGTGATCCCGTCTGGATTAAACCAAGGCTATCTCATATCATGCCTCGCTTCATCTAATCATAGCAAAGCCTCATCTCAACATCATCATCATCAAATCTATCCATATGAGCTTCATCATCCGCCACATATGCCACGAGCAGCTTTTCCAATTCAAGAGCCTTTCCCTTAGCTTTTGAATCTTCTTCGACCATCTTGTCTAAATCAAATCATCAATCAACTAATACATAATAATCAATCAAGTCAACCATTAATCCAAGTAATCAAGCATTCAAACATGATCAAATAAACAATTATAACAATAATGGCAATTCTGTAAATAAAGAGTCCAAATCTAACAAGCATGAATTATGAGCAAATATCTCTACAACTTGATGAATGAACTTGCATAGGTTAACATATAGTAAAATGGATGTCAAATCATCATGAACAATAGATCTACACTTAAGTTTATGAAAATGCATGGAAATCACTATTTTAACACCAAATCAAGCCAACAATCCGATATACTCCTTTGGATCCGTGTGAGAGATAATCACCACTCACCAAATCACCTAAACACCTCAAAAGCAACACACTTCTGATCTGGACATCGAAGAATCTAACTTGATCAATCAAAACTCCGCTTCAAACGATGAAATCTCTCTTCGATGGATGAAGATCTTCAATCTAAGCTCTTGGATCTTCGATTTGATCTTCGATTTGGATGGAAGGAATCACAAGATTAGAGTGGATAAAAGAAGTGAAGAAGTGTAGAACTCGAGCTCTCAAAATGGCAGGACTTCGTCGCTTCAAAATCCGGATCCCAAAAAGTGAAGAAATGGACGTGTATTTATAGGCTGAAATCCCTAAGTCGTTTGCTCGCTATTAGGTCGTCCATGACCTAAGAAACCCCACGACTTAAGACCTACGACCTAACACTCACGCGCGGCTTAGCGACTTAACGCTACACGACCTAACTGAGATGCCGACCTAACACTCACGCGCGGCTTAGCGACTTAACGCTACACGACCTAACTGAGATGCCGACCTAACACTTATGCGACCTAACAACAACGCAAGTACGCGACCTAACACTCACGCGCGACTTAGCGACCTAATTAAACACAGCAATCCACCTTAGGTCGCTCACGACCTAACTATAACAAGCCTTAACTCGTCCACGACCTAACTCTCTTAGGTCGTTAACTCACACAGTCTACTAGGACGCTATTCCTATGCCACTAACCCCTAGGTTGGTAACCTTCTTAGGTCGGTCCATTTCTTAAGTCACCAACTTCCTATAGGTCGCTCAAATCCTTAGGTCGCCAACTTCCTATAGGTCGCTCAAATCCTTAGGTCGCCAACTTCCTATAGGTTGCTAACTCTTAGGTCGCCAATTCCTGTAGGTTGCTAACTCTTAGGTCGTCCACTACCTTAAGTCGCCAACTTCCTTAGGTCGCTCCAACCCCTTAAGTCGCTCACCCGACCTAACTATTACTCGACCTAAGCCACCACACGACCTAACTTCTACACGACTTATCCCATAATCCTTAAGTCGTCAACTTCCTTAGGTCGTCTACCCCCTTAAGTTGCTCCACGACTTAACCTTCTTCACGACCTAAGTCCCATCACGAACAAACTCTTTAGGTGGCTCAAATCTCTTAAGTCGTCCCAAACTTCTATACGACCTAAGCTACTACACGACTTAAGCTTCAAACGACTTAACAATACAATCGATCTAATGACAACAGATTTATGATGTTTCAATCCGTAAAAATACGGGTCGTTACATTCTCTCCCCCTTAGGAATTTCGCCCCCTAAATTCCAAACAAACAAGTGCAATCAAAACTATTCCGCATGCCTACCATCCATAGCAATCAACAAACCATGCGTCCAATTCTAGCCTAGCATGCAGAATTCTAAAACTAGAACAAGTTACAATGTCGTGAGATGACACGACACCTTATGGCCATACCTCGAAGAGTTCAAGATGAGCTGCCTTCATCCTCTCTTCCACCTCCCATGTACAGTCGTTAACATCATCACTCCATTGTATCTTGAGCAACCTAACTACCTTCCTCCTAAGCTATTTCGTGTCAGTTTCCACAACACGAAGCGGCTTATGAGGTCTCTTATCGACCGGATCAATCTCAAAATCTTCACAGCTATCTGCAGAAACTACTGTATTCGAGTCGTGCACATACTTCCGTAGATACGATACATGAAAAACATTATGCACACCCGCCATCTTTTCTGGTAACTCCAATTTGTAGGCGAGCTTTCCAATTCGCTCGATGATCGGGAATGGTCCAACAAATCTCGGAGTCAATTTTCCTTTCTTCTCGAATCGAATAACATTCTTCATTGGAGAAAACTTCACAAAAACCATATCACCTATGCCAAATTCCAAATCCTTACGACGCTTATCGGCATAACTTTTCTGACGGTCTTGGGCTGCCTTTATTCGTTGCCGAATGATCTCTATGCAATCCGAAGTCTGTCGAATCATCTCTGGCCCAAGTATCATCTTTTCTCCTGTTTCTAACCAACATGTCGGAGTGTTACATGGTCTTCCATACAATGCTTCATACGGTGCCATACCAATGCTTGACTGGTAACTGTTATTATACGAAAATTCCACCAAATGAAGGTGATCTTCCCATGATCCTCCAAAATCCAAAACACAAGCTCTAAGGAGATCTTCCAAAACTCGATTGACTCTCTCGGTCTGACCATCTGTTTGGGGGTGATAAGATGTACTCAAACACAACTCGGTTCCCAAAACTTCTTGGAAGCTCTTCCAAAATCCACTAGTGAACAATGGGTCTCGATCGCTCACTATACTCTTCGGAATACCATGGAATCGAACTATCCACTTAACATACAGCTCAGCCAACTTTGATGCAGTCCTAGTTGATCGAACATGAATGAATCTTGCACTCTTAGTCAGACGATCTACGATGACCCAAATCCCTTCATTCCCCGTTCTTGTTCTAGGTAGCCCATCAATAAAATCCATCGATACTTGCTCCCACTTCCATGTAGGAACTTCTAATGGCTGAAGCAATCCACTTGGCATCTTCTGTTCGGCTTTTACCAACTGGCAGTTCATGCACTTGGAAATAAAATTTCCAACATCCTTCTTCATACCTTCCCAGTAATAGGTTCTCTTCATATCCTGATACATCTTATTTCCACCTGGATGAATTGTCAACTTCGAGTGATGACTTTCCTTCAGAACTTCATTTCTCAATTCATCTATATCGGGAACAACTAGTCGTCCTTGCTTCCGAAGCCAACCCTCTCGATCGACCTCGAATCCTTTATCCTTTTCTGGGTCCAATCCAGATTCCAAATCACGGATAATCTTGACAAGCTTATCGTCTCGCTTTTGGCTCTCGCCGATTCTTTCCACAAGAGTAGGTCTTATAGATAAGTTTGCCAACATCTCAGGTTCTAATTCACATCTGGGCCTGAAGTCAAATCCAGCCAAATACTCGAGATTCTTCCATTCTGAAAACATGGCTCCCAATCCTGCATGTCTTCGACTCAACGCATCTGCCACTGCGTTACCCTTTCCCGGAGTATAGGCTATACCAAAATCATACGATGCTAAAAACTCTAGCCATCGTTGCTGCCTAAGATTCAAATCCTTTTGGGAGAATAGATACTTCAACGACTTATGATCTGTAAACAACTCGAATCGAACTCCCAATAGATAATGTCTCCATATCTTCAGAGCAAAAACAATCGCCGCTAACTCCAAACCATGAGTCGGATAATTCCTTTCATGCGGCTTCAGTTGTCGACTTGCATACGCAACAACTTTACCCTTCTGCATCAGCACTTCTCCAAGTCCAGTACCACATGCGTCGGTGTAAACCACCATCTCATCATTTCCACTTGGAATAGTCAAAACAGGAGCACTTATCAATCGCTCTTTCAGGATTCCGAAAGCTTGCTCACACTTAGCATCCCATCTGAATACTTGGTTCTTTTTCGTCAATCCTGTTAACGATGCAGCCACCTTGGAAAAGTCTTTGATAAATCGACGATAGTATCCTGCTAATCCAAGAAAACTTCTCACATCAGATGCATTCTTAGGTCTACCCCAATCCTGGATTGCTGCTATCTTGGCGGGATCAACCGCTATTCCGCTTCCAGAGATAATATGGCCTAAGAACCTCACTTCGTTCTTCCAGAAGTGACACTTCGAAAACTTAACCTTTAGCTGATATTTCCGTAAGATTTCCAAAACAATACGCAAGTGCGTCTTGTGCTCTTCTTCAGTTCTGGAATAAATCAAAATATCATCCACGAACACTAGTACGAACTTGTTCAACTGATCTCTGAACACTCTATTCATAAGATCCACAAAATATGTTGGTGCATTGGTCAATCCAAACGGCATTACCAGCCACTCAAAGAAACCGGATGGTGTCCTGAAAGCAGTCTTCTGCACACTATCCTTAGCCACTCTTAACTGGTGAAATCCCGTTGCCAAATCCATCTGAGAAAACACCTTAGCTTCGTGAAGCTGATCAAACAAGTCATCTATTCTCGGCAATGGATACTTGTTCTTCTTAGTCACTTTATTCAGCTCACGATAATCCACACACAACCTCAACGATCCATCTGCTTTGGTTACAAACACAACTGGTGCACCCCATTCGGACACACTACGCCGAATGAATCCTTTCTGTAAAAGATCGTCAACTTGCACCCTCAACTCTTGTTGTTCCCTAGGCGCCATCCGCCTAAGAGGCATGTAATGACCCTAAAATAAAATAAAATAATACATATATTTATATTAGAAAATTCTGAGATATATATATAAGTATATATATATATATATTGCATTAAAACAGAAAAGAATTTGGCAATAAATAAAATTAAATGAGAGCTTCTGTTTGATAAAATGCAAGGAATTAAGGTAATTAGAAGAAAAATTGGAGCTCAAAATAAATATAGTTTTATGTTCAAAGAATTATGTAAATATATACACATTTAATATATATGGGGTGTTTGCTGTTTTATATAAAGATAAAATAAAATGAGGTTTAATATAAAGGTTTATATGTCTTATAATTGTGCCAGAAAATAATTAGCATAATATATGTGATTTTTAATTTAAAAGGGAGTTGACTGATTTGACAAAAAGGCAGAAATATATGTATATATATATATATACAGAATCAAATAAAATTACCATACCATATTTATTCCAAGCTGATAATTTGGGTAAATGATTTTTACATTACAAAGTATGGTAGTATGTCTGATAGAATGGAGGTAATAGATAGGTAGAAAAAAAAATATATACAAAGTAGATTTTCAGATTTTCCTTAAAACTTATAAAAAGAAATAATAAACTAAGGGTCACATGCTTATGGCATGAGTAGAAAGGAGTCATGAAAATAGTATTGAGTGTCTAAAAATGTATGATCCCCGAAATAGCTAATTAAAGTGTGCATTTCCAATTTATGATCACACAGAAATATGATGTGTACATAAACATCTAAGGGTATCAGGGGAATTACCCATTTTCTAAAACCGTAGAATGGATTTATAAATAACTGCACATAGCCAAAACCATCACTCTCTCGGGATCAAAAACAAAAAAAAATAAACAAGGAGAAACACTAGCTTGAGGCTTTGGGGGATTTGCTGTTCTAAGAAATTAAGGCAGTGAAAGGAGAAACATCATGTGAGTATTTATCTTTTGTATGCAATGGCATTAAGTCCTATTGCAGGCAGCCTAAAAATACTATGAGTTATTTGAATCCCTAAAATGATTTGTTATGGGTGATATGGATGTTTGTTTGTGCATTTTTGTTTTGGAGCATTGATCTGTAATTTGGCTTTTAGAGTTAACATGTTTTAAGTATTCTTGTTCTATCATCATTAAACATGGATCAAGATTAATAGGGGAACATGGGGTTGGGCCAGAAAATATGCAGGCAGTCATATTTCTCTGATATAAAAGAAAAACTAAATTGGTCACTTGGGGGTAGTCAATGATCTGCTTACTTCAGGTGGAAGTAAGTATATGCATGGTGCAACTGCACCCTGAGGCCTTTGTGTGTTGGAATAATTTAAACAACCTGGGAGTTTTCATCACAATGCATACATAGTGTTCATTTGACAAGGAGTTAAAGACCATAAAATAAATGGGGGTAGGGGTTTAAAAATCTGGGTTATAAACTTTCAGATTTGGTGTTAGATTTAATCAAGATAAACATTGTTCATTGATTAATTGCTGGGTGGAAATCTGGAGTATAAAACAGAGATTACTTATCCAAGTTTTGATGAGGATGAATTAAAAAATTTGTACACATGCTTAATCTTAACTGACTGTTGTGCATTGTTTGATTTGTTGAATGTGGTATTGTGTCTTTTTGAATGAACCAAAACATGCTAAGTATAAGACCTGTTAATCTAGGAAGGCATTGCAAGATTTCTACAATTATGTACATGTATACAAAATCTGATAAATGCTCATACCAGTGTAAACTGACCCTTTTGGTTGACCTTGCAATCATCTGGGTGTCTCAAAAAATTATTTGGGGCAGCTAAATGATTTGCTTGCAGGAAATTGAAGTTGGCTTGATGAGTAAAGAAGGCATTGGCTGCTAGTATAAATAAGAGAGACTTGTTTTAAATTTGCAGTTGCTTTGTAATGGAATTACTAGACAAATTCTATTCTCTGTAATTGAAGTACTTGTAGGAAACTTTCTAAGTATTTGGGGTTGAAAACTTGTACTTAAGTAAAATTCATTTTGAATGATATTTGATGGAGTTTGATTTTTATTGATTTTATGATCATCTGATTTGGAGAAAACAAGGGGATGGATATAACACATAAATATAAAATGTGAATGAAAATGATCTCTGGTTTTATTGCCTGAGTTTATTCTATGATTTTCTTTAAATAAAATTTCAATAGATTTGACAAGATTTTGAATAAGAAATACTCAAGTGGAATAAATGTATGCTTGTCAGATAGTTGATACTGAAATATGTACATATATATATATTTGAACCTCTGATTTCTATTGTTTATATTTTGTCTTATGGGAATTGAACAGCTAAGGGGATTTAATTTTTGAAATGAACTCTCAAGATTTTAGTAGACTATTCAAGTGAAATGAATTTGTGTATGGCAGGTAAATGATACTGGCATGTGCATGAATTCTGGAAACTTGTATGAATTTGAGTATTTAAATTTTCAAAAAGATCTTTGAGAATAGTAGACTTGAAAGGTACTGAATTTTGGATAAATGATTGAACACCTATAAGAATGATTTTTCCAGAAAACTTGAACTGGACATAAAAAGGCTTGGAAATTTAGGAGTAGCACTTTGTAGAAGTTGTTAACATGAGGGATATGGGTTTACAGGTGGTAAAGGAGCGACTATGGCCGGCCTAGATGGCCATGAGTCAAACCCTTGGATGCCTGGAACCACTTCATTTCAATCAATGAAGTGTAATGTGCTTCCGGGGCAAATTAAAGAAAACACCAAGCAACCCTCATATGACACCAAGCAATTTTAGTGATATACCAAGCAACTAAAAATCTGTACCATGTTAAATATAGAAATGCACTCTAACTTCACTTGTTTAATTTGAGACAGTGATTAGTAAATCACTTTTAATGTTCCTAACTACAAGTAGGATCTTGAAATAATTTTATGCATAAGCCTAATAACTGTCCAAGAACAAATAAATGATAATAGCCTTATTTAGGCAGATTAATATTTATAAATAGTCAGATAACAAGTTTAGGTATTATAATTTGCTAAAAATATACCTCTGACAGTAGAATAAGATTTAAATAGGAAATAAGTGGCTTGTCAATAGTTTGTATGATATTTTGTTTTCAAATTGATTTAAATTGACTCTGATATTTATATAAAAATATATATAAATAGTAATAAAGGAACAATTGTATATCATCAAATATATAATTGGTTTAATCTTTGTATACTGATATGATTATATTAGTAATTCCAGGGTCTTGGGAAAAAATATTTGGAAACTATATAAAAGTTTAAATATAAAAGTATTTGGGGTTTAGTGGTGAGTTCCTCTTGGATAAAAAAAAATCTGAGTGATTAAGAAGATGAGGGTCACCACAGTTGGTATCAGAGCTATGTTTTAAATAACATAGTAAATGTTGTTGTATGCATATGGATGTTTGAATGCATTGTTTGAATTGTTGGTGTTGAATGTTTTTACTTTATGACAAGAAATATATGTGTGTACATGTGACACATGCACAGAGTGCACAGAAATAAAAATGAACCAAGTAAAGACACCAAAAACTGATAGGGGTAAATAAACTAACATAAAAATCATATTTATAGCATTATGGTAGGACCAAGGCATCACACAGGTGCAGGATCATCACGTGAGCCACCTGTGATGAGCATGGAGGATTTTGTGAGAGCTTTAAGGGATGGAATGGCACCAAGGCAAGATAATCCTCATGAGGAACTCTCCAAACTGCTTAAGACTTGTGCCACTTTGGGAGGAAAGGATTTTGAAGGTACTGAAGGAGCTATAGGTGTTCAAACTTGGATAAAAACTATGGAGAGGGTCTTCACAGATATGAAAATCAATGACCAAAGAAAGAGACAGATAGTTTCAAGGAAATTGAAGGGGGTTGCACTGGACTGGTGGGAAGTTGTGACAGCAGGAAGACAAGAGGATACCATCACTTGGAATAATTTCAAGGACATGCTTGAGGCCAGATTTGTCCCAGCATCTGCCAAGGCTACACTGTTGGAAGGCTTTATTAGATTAAGGCAAGGAAGCATGAGTGTGAATGAATACACTCAGAAGTTTGAAGCATTATCCAAGTATGGACTGGTGTTAATAGGGAATGCAGAAGCAAAGAATGCAAGGTACATTCAAGGCTTGAACCCTAGTTTGTCAAGGGCAATGTTGCCATACAAGGACAAAACTTTTGATCAAGTAATTGATCTAACTCTCTCATTTGAGCAACATGACACTGCAAGAGAGAAATTCAGGAATATGAAGCTCAATAAGAAGAAGGGTGGTCAGAACAAAGTGCAACCTTATGACAAGAGAAATGCAAGTAAAGGAGTTAAGAAAGGGGAAGGAACAACAGCACCTGAAAGCAAGAAGTTTACTCATTGTTTTAATTGTGGAAAAGCTGGACATTATAGTAACCAATGCCATGATCCCAAGATACCCAGAGGAGGCTGCTATAATTGTGGAAAGATGGGTCATCTCAAGAAGGATTGCCCAGAAACTAATAGGGGGACAGCAAGGGTAGGAGCTTTGGCAGCAGGTAACACTGGGAATGTTGGGCAACTTGAAGGTATAATTTTTATTCATACCCAACCCATATCAGTAATATATGATACTGGTGCCTCACATTCACTAATATCTTTGGAAATTGTAAAGAAGTTAACACTTGCATGTGTTTCCATTGATCAGCCCTTGGTTGTACATAGTCCAATAGGGAGTCATTGTATGTTGGGGATGAAGTGTATGGGTCTGAAATTAATTATAGGGGGTTATGAATTTAATTCAGACTTATATACCCTAAATTATCCTGGTATTGGGATTATTTTGGGGGTAGATTGGTTAATGAGAAATAAAGCAATTTTAAATTTAGAAAACCTTACTATTTCTTTGGAAACAAATGAAGGCAAAAGGATTACCATCTTAAGTGAAATAGCAAAGAATACATGTTTTAATAAAATCTGGAGTATTAATGAAGTTCAAAAGGAATTAAAAATAGAGGAAATCCCAGTAGTCAATGAATATGTAGATGTGTTTGGAGAAGTGAAAGGAATTCCTCAAAACAGACCAGTTGAATTCAAAATAAAATTAATTTCTGGAACAAATCCAATCATTAAGAAACCTTATAGAATGGGTCCAAAAGAGTTGGTAGAATTAAAACATCAACTAGAAGAATTAGAAGAGAAAGGATTCATAAGATCAAGTAGTTCCAGTTGGGGTTCCCCAGTGCTATTTGTCAAGAAACATGATGGAACAATGAGGTTATGTGTAGACTACAGAGATTTAAACAAGGTGACTATTAAAAATAAGTACCCACTGCCTAGAATAGATGATCTATTTGATCAATTGCATGGGGCTAAAATATTTTCAAGGCTAAACTTAGCCTCTGGATTTCATCAGATGAAAGTTGCAGAGGAAAGCATTGAGTACACAGCCTTTAATACAAGGTATAGCCTTTATGAATTTCTAGTAATGCCATTTGGCTTGACCAATGCTCCCTTCTATTTTGTAGACTTGATGAATAGAATTTTTAGAGACTTTTTGGATAAGTTTGTCTTGGTATTTATAGATGACATATTAATTTATTCAAAGACAAAAAATGATCATGCTATGCACCTACATTTAGTATTATCCAGACTTAGAGAACATGAATTAAAAGCCAAGTATTCAAAGTGTACCTTTTGGCAACATGAAGTAAAATTCTTAGGACACATAGTGTCATAGCAGGGAGTAAGTGTAGATCCAAGCAAGGTCATTGCAGTTCAATCATGGAGTAGACCCAAAACAGTGACTGAGGTGAGGTCATTCTTAGGTTTGGCAGGGTATTATAGGAGGTTCATCAAGGATTTTTCAAGAATAGCCGCACCAATGACTAAACTAACCAAGAAGAACCAACCATATGTGTGGACTGAGCAGTGTGAACAAGCTTTTGAGAAATTGAAGCAAGCATTGGTGGAAGCTCCTGTCCTACAAATCCCAGAAGCAAATGAAGGAATGGTTGTATACACTGATGCTAGTGGGTCTGGGTTAGGTGCAGTGCTTATGCAACATGGAAAGGTAGTGGCATATGCATCAAGACAGCTTAAACCCAAGGAAACCAAATATGCACCTCATGATCTAGAATTAGCTACAATAGTGTTTGCACTAAAATTATGGAGGCATTATTTGCTTGGGGCAAAATTTGAATTATTCACAGATCATCAAGCATTGAAATATTTATTTTCCCAAAAAGATTTAAATATGAGGCAAGCAAGGTGGTTGGAGTTTCTAGCTGCATATGATTTAGATATATTGTACACCCCTGGAAAAGCTAATAGAGTAGCAGATGCTTTGAGCAGAAATCATGTTAGATTAGCCAGTTTGATGATTGATGAGTTTAAAAATCTTGTAGTGCTTGGGGAGGCAGATATATACAGTAAGGATGCAGTGAATTTTAAAGAGCATGGTGATATGGTGGAGTATGGTACACTGGGAATAATCACAGTGAAGTCTAATCTGGTGGAGAAAGTTGGTAGCATGCAAGATCAAGATCAAAGTCTGAAGGAGAAGAAAGAAATGTTATTAAATAACATTGAGTCAGAAAATTTTAAAATAGATTCCCAAGGTTATTTGAGGAAAAATGATAAGCTTTGTGTACCAAACATTGCAGAATTGAAGGAAGAAATCATGAATGAGCATCACAAGACCAGGTACACCATACACCCTGGTGGTACTAAGATGTATCATGATTTAAAAAGAGGCTACTGGTGGCCAGGAATGAAGCAAGCAGTGGCAAGATATGTGGCAAAATGTTCCACATGTCAACAAATTAAAGCAGACCACCAAAAGCCCTCTGGCATGTTGCAACCTTTGGAGGTACCTCAGTGGAAGTGGGAAAGCATTTCCATGGATTTTGTGGATGGTTTGCCTAGAACTAAGAAAGGCAATGATAGTATATGGGTAATTGTTGATAGGCTAACCAAATCAGCTCACTTTGTTCCTGTCAGGTCAGATAGAAATGCATCTAGGCTTGCACAATTGCTTATTAAAGAAGTGGTGAGGCTACATGGCATACCCAAGACTATTGTAAGTGATAGAGACACTTTGTTCACCTCAAGATTTTGGGAAAGTTTCCAAGAAGCAATGGGAACACAAATTTTTTTAAGCACTGCCTACCATCCTCAAAGTGATGGGCAAACAGAGATAGTGAATAAAATATTGGAAGATTTACTTAGAGCATGTGTGCTTGATTTTGGGGGTAATTGGGAGGATCATATTCACTTGGCAGAATTCACTTACAACAATAGCTATCAATCAACCATAGGAATGGCTCCCTTTGAAGCCTTGTATGGGAGACCTTGCATGTCTCCTGCCTGTTGGTTGGAAGCAGGAGAGGGTGTAATGTTGGGGCCAAATCATGTTAAAGAAACTTCCAACATGATTGAATTGGTTAGGCATAGAATGAAGGCAGCACAATCAAGACAAAAGTCTTATGCAGATAGAAAGAGAAAGCCAATGGAATTTGAAGTAGGAGAGCATGTTTTTCTGAAAGTATCACCAATGAAGAAAGTGTTCAGGTTTGGGAAATCTGGTAAGCTATCACCAAGATTTGTAGGACCATATGAAATTATGCAGAGAATTGGTGCTATGGCCTACAAACTCAAGTTAACTGAGGAGTTGAGTGGTGTGCATCCTGTATTTCATGTTTCTCAATTGAGAAAATGGGTACATGATGAAGGAGCAATTCTGGAGTCACATACTCAAGTTCAAGTCCAGAAGAATTTGGTTTATACCAATGAACCAGTAGGGATAGTTGCCAAGGAAGAGAAAAAGTTGAGGAACAAGGTGATCAAACTGGTGAAAATCCAATGGAGCTTGGACACTAATGATTGTACATGGGAGGTTGAAGATAAAATGAGGGCTAAATACCCCAATTTGTTTACTGATGAAGAGGTATGTTTAAGCAGCCTAAGACAATTTTTCTAAATATACTTATACATTGTTTGTTTTCATAAAATATGGGTATGGGGTTATGGAGTTAAAACAGGCTATGGATTAGTGCTTTTAATTGGAGAGATTAGGTGAAATTATGAGGACATAATTCCTTTAAGGGGGAGGGTATGTAATGACCCTAAAATAAAATAAAATAATACATATATTTATATTAGAAAATTCTGAGATATATATATATAAGTATATATATATATATTGCATTAAAACAGAAAAGAATTTGGCAATAAATAAAATTAAATGAGAGCTCCTATTTGATAAAATGCAAGGAATTAAGGTAATTAGAAGAAAAATTGGAGCTCAAAATAAATATAGTTTTATGTTCAAAGAATTATGTAAATATATACACATTTAATATATATGGGGTGTTTGCTGTTTTATATAAAGATAAAATAAAATGAGGTTTAATATAAAGGTTTATATGTCTTATAATTGTGGCAGAAAATAATTAGCATAATATACGTGATTTTTAATTTAAAAGGGAGTTGACTGATTTGACAAAAAGGCAGAAATATATGTATATATATACACAGAATCAAATAAAATTTCCATACCATATTTATTCCAAGCTGATAATTTGGGTAAATGATTTTTACATTACAAAGTATGGTAGTATGTCTGATAGAATGGAGGTAATAGATAGGTAGAAAAAATATATACAAAGTAGATTTTCAGATTTTCCTTAAAACTTATAAAAAGAAATAATAAACTAAGGGTCACATGCTTATGGCATGAGTAGAAAGGAGTCATGAAAATAGTATTGAGTGTCTAAAAATGTATGATCCCCGAAATAGCTAATTAAAGTGTGCATTTCCAATTTATGATCACACAGAAATATGATGTGTACATAAACATCTAAGGGTATCAGGGGAATTACCCATTTTCTAAAACCCTAGAATGGATTTATAAATAACTACACATAGCCAAAACCATCACTCTCTCGAGATCAAAAACAAAATAAAATAAACAAGGAGAAACACTAGCTTGAGGCTTTGGGGGATTTGCTGTTAAGAAATTAAGGCAGTGAAAGGAGAAACATCATGTGAGTATTTATCTTTTGTATGCAATGGCATTAAGTCCTATTGCAGGTAGTCTAAAAATACTATGAGTTATTTGAATCCCTGAAATGATTTGTTATGGGTGATATGGATGTTTGTTTGTGCATTTTTGTTTTGGAGCATTGATCTGTAATTTGGCTTTCAGAGTTAACATGTTTTAAGTATTCTTGTTCTATCATCATTAAACATGGATCAAGATTAATAGGGGAACATGGGGTTGGGCCAGAAAATATGCAGGCAGTCATATTTCTCTGATATAAAAGAAAAACTAAATTGGTCACTTGGGGGTAGTCAATGATCTGCTTACTTCAGGTGGAAGTAAGTATATGCATGGTGCAACTGCACCCTGAGGCCTTTGTGTGTTGGAATAATTTAAACAACCTGGGAGTTTTCATCACAATGCATACATAGTGTTCATTTGACAAGGAGTTAAAGACCATAAAATAAATGGGGGTAGGGGTTTAAAAATCTGGGTTATAAACTTTCAGATTTGGTGTTAGATTTAATCAAGATAAACATTGTTCATTGATTAATTGCTGGGTGGAAATCTGGAGTATAAAACAGAGATTACTTATCCAAGTTTTGATGAGGATGAATTAAAAAATTTGTACACATGCTTAATCTTAACTGACTGTTGTGCATTGTTTGATTTGTTGAATGTGGTATTGTGTCTTTTTGAATGAACCAAAACATGCTAAGTATAAGACCTGTTAATCTAGGAAGGCATTGCAAGATTTCTACAATTATGTACATGTATACAAAATCTGATAAATGCTCATACCAGTGTAAACTGACCCTTTTGGTTGACCTTGCAATCATCTGGGTGTCTCAAAAAATTATTTGGGGCAGCTAAATGACTTGCAGGAAATTGAAGTTGGCTTGATGAGTAAAGAAGGCATTGGCTGCTAGTATAAATAAGAGAGACTTGTTTTAAATTTGTAGTTGCTTTGTAATGGAATTACTAGACAAATTCTATTCTCTATAATTGAAGTACTTGTAGGAAACTTTCTAAGTATTTGGGGTTGAAAACTTGTACTTAAGTAAAATTCATTTTGAATGATATTTGATGGAGTTTGATTTTTATTGATTTTATGATCATCTGATTTGGAGAAAACAAGGGGATGGATATAACACATAAATATAAAATGTGAATGAAAATGATCTCTGGTTTTATTGCCTGAGTTTATTCTATGATTTTCTTTAAATAAAATTTCAATAGATTTGACAAGATTTTGAATAAGAAATACTCAAGTGGAATAAATGTATGCTTGTCAGATAGTTGATACTGAAATATGTACATATATATATATATATATTTGAACCTCTGATTTCTATTGTTTATATTTTGTCTTATGGGAATTGAACAGCTAAGGGGATTTAATTTTTGAAATGAACTCTCAAGATTTTAGTAGACTATTCAAGTGAAATGAATTTGTGTATGGCAGGTAAATGATACTGGCATGTGCATGAATTCTGGAAACTTGTATGAATTTGAGTATTTAAATTTTCAAAAAGATCTTTGAGAATAGTAGACTTGAAAGGTACTGAATTTTGGATAAATGATTGAACACCTATAAGAATGATTTTTCCAGAAAACTTGAACTGGACATTGAAAGGCTTGGAAATTTAGGAGTAGCACTTTGTAGAAGTTGTTAACATGAGGGATATGGGTTTACAAGTGGTAAAGGAGGGACTATGGCCGGCCTAGATGGCCATGAGTCAAACCCTTGGATGCCTGGAACCACTTCATTTCAATCAATGAAGTGTAATGTGCTTCCGGGGCAAATTAAAGAAAACACCAAGCAACCCTCATATGACACCAAGCAATTTTAGTGATATACCAAGCAACTAAAAATCTGTACCATGTTAAATATAGAAATGCAATCTAACTTCACTTGTTTAATTTGAGACAGTGATTAGTAAATCACTTTTAATGTTCCTAACTACAAGTAGGATCTTGAAATAATTTTATGCATAAGCCTAATAACTGTCCAAGAACAAATAAATGATAATAGCCTTATTTAGGCAGATTAATATTTATAAATAGTCAGATAACAAGTTTATGTATTATAATTTGCTAAAAATATACCTCTGGCAGTAGAATAAGATTTAAATAGGAAATAAGTGGCTTGTCAATAGTTTGTATGATATTTTGTTTTCAAATTGATTTAAATTGACTCTGATATTTATATAAAAATATATATAAATAGTAATAAAGGAACAATTGTATATCATCAAATATATAATTGGTTTAATCTTTGTATACTGATATGATTATATTAGTAATTCCAGGGTCTTGGGAAAAAATATTTGGAAACTATATAAAAGTTTAAATATAAAAGTATTTGGGGTTTAGTGGTGAGTTCCTCTTGGATAAAAAAAAATCTGAGTGATTAAGAAGATGAGGGTCACCACAAGGCATCACAACAGGTCTGGCTCCTTCAACTAGATCGATACGAAACTCGATCTCTCTATGTGGCGGTAACCCTTTGACCTCATCAAAGACATCCTCAAATCCATTAGCGATTGGCACCGATGACAGTCCATCCCATGGAACAACCAGCGAATACATGAAGCTCATGAAGACGCCTTCCTCATGCTTACATCGTATCATAACCTTTCGCCCTTCCACATTCTCGACTATCACCTCCAACCTTTCACAATCAACCTTTGCCGCATACTTCCTAAGCCAGTCCATACCCAAAATAATTCTGAACCCCGCAAAGTTCAGAACAAAACAATCACAAACAAAAGAGCAATCATGACTCGATACAATCAGACCACGACATAGCATACACAAATAAGACGAACCCCCAACTGGATTAGTCACAACCAATGGCCTATCAACAATATCCGGTTCTAAACCCAACCAGCCTACAAGTTCATTACAAACAAAAGAATGCGACACCCCAGTATCAAATAACACTCTAACTGGAACACCACATATAGAAAGAGTACCTTGAACCACCACACTCTTTTCTTTCTCTTCAACGGTAGGAGCTTTCGAAGATGATGGAAAAACCCCCAAAGCATAAGCTTGCACAATCTGCTTGTCCTTTCGCGGTTCCGGACAATTCTTCCTGATATGCCCCGGCTTGTCACAGTTGTGGCACTTAACCGGCACCTTCGGATTCTTGCAATCTCTGGAGAAATGGCCCTTCTGCTGACAATTGTAGTAGGTCACATCGCCCTTCGGCTTCTTCTGGCCATCCTTACCCTTCTGCTGCTGATGCTTCCTCTTCTTGTTTCCACCCTGCTGTGGTTTAGACTCTTCCTTGGTCACAGCAACAACAGATCCTTCCTTAGGAAACAGATTCTCGTGCCTGAGAGCTTTCTCCACAAGCTTCTCAAATGGATCGTCCAAATGATCCACCAACTGCCTCCCAAGATAACTGTCCAAGCCTGTCACAAACTTCTCATTCTTCTGGTACGAAGATTCAATATACGACCTGGCATACTTAGACAAAGCTTCAAACTCAGAAACATACTCAAGAACTGGTCTCCCACCCTGCTTGAGCTCCACAAACTTCTTGAACAGAACAGACTTCTGAGCCGTAGAAATGAACTTAGCTTCAAATCTGGCTTGGAATTGCTCCCAAGTAATTTCTTCCTCCGGAGTATCAATGGCGATAAAGTTCCACCAGTCAGAAGCTCTCCCTTGAAGCTGTCTTGATGCTAGCTTCCTTTTAGTTGCATCCTCGATTCCCAAGTCACCAAAGATCCTTCTACAAGCATCTATCCATCTCTGAACTTCAATGGTTGACTCTGTTCCCAAGAAAACCTTTCCTCTAAGAGCAGTATAGTCTTTACACAGCTTGGCAAAATCCACCGGTTTTGGAGTTTGAACTTGAACTCCAACATCTACTGATGGCCCCGGAGCTGGCATCCTTCTCATGATCGAAGTCATCATAGCTTCGAACATAGCAACATAATCAGCAGCCCCCTTAGTAGCACGGCCTTCCCTAGCAGCTGGTCTCCCTCTTCGACTCATTCTTAATATCTATAAAAAGGAATGATTAATGCACCTTGAGAACAACTGCATAAAGGACTCACACACTTCTAAGCTACTTTATTATATATAGTAATCATCCATCAAAATACAATTACGTCTCTCATACGTAGTTACGTCAGCGAGCGTTGTGTAAAATCGATTAACCAAAGCTCCGATACCAAATGTGACGACCGCCCATGACCCCTGCACTGAACATAGAAATAGTGCACTGTAAAGTGTGCCAGGCAGTCATGGACGATTGCCAAGGTTAAGTTAAAACAGCAGAATCTATCGTATAACTCACAGCGCATGGATAAAATACAACAGAAAGTATATATAGTGAAGCTTTACAGAACAGAATCTCTATTAAACTTCATAATAGTTTGGTACAACATCTGAATAGTCAATACATCAAGCCTCACTACATATCACTCAGAGAATATACAAGCAGCGGAACATCCAGTACATATAGTAAGAAAATAATATGCAAGCCTCCAGCTCGTCTTCGTCATCAGCATCGTCGGAAACTAAGAACAGCACCTGTCACCTGCTACCTAGTCTGCCCATCCCAAAGCGGATGAACAGCCCAAGGTAATAAGAGTAGAACATAAAACCTTGAGTCAGACAACAGTCTTAGTGAGCGGTAAATTAACTAACACATACCAAAAGAGCATAAAGGTAAAAGGAATAGGAATCCAACCCTCCCACTCCACCTCTTTCTACAGTGATAGCCCTCAGACACACTAAGCAGAAATAAACATAGCAAAGCAGACATTTAAAGTAAAGCAATTATCACTCGAGTCAAGGTCGGTGTTTTCCAAGTACAAACCCCCAAGGCCTAAACCAAGATCAGATAAGCACCCAGAAAACATCGCTCTTGAGACCGAATGACGATACAACCAAACATCCATGACTCTGGCTATCACTGTCATCATTGCTTCGATACCACCGTTAATTGAATGACCGGCACATTCTTTCAACCGTCCGTCAAGGGTTAATGGCAACCCCGGTTCTAGACAGAACTCCGCACGTCGTCGCAGCCCGTGCCTAGGACTATCGAATCTGCCCAGAGTACTTGACTACAATCATAGTCTTTAGGGACTATCGAATCTGCCCAACGTACTCTTGCTTTGAGCCTGCTAGAACCTTCAACAACGATGAAATCTCAGCCTTCTAGTCATCCTCCTCGACGACTATTTCCATACTAGCCCAAGCGCCTCTCGAGCAAACCATTATCCTCAACTCGAACCATTTCACCGAGTTATCAACATGCTTGGAGTGATCCCGTCTGGATTAAACCAAGGCTATCTCATATCATGCCTCGCTTCATCTCATCATAGCAAAGCCTCATCTCAACATCATCATCATCAAATCTATCCATATGAGCTTCATCATCCGCCACATATGCCACGAGCAGCTTTTCCAATTCAAGAGCCTTTCCCTTAGCTTTTGAATCTTCTTCGACCATCTTGTCTAAATCAAATCATCAATCAACTAATACATAATAATCAATCAAGTCAACCATTAATCCAAGTAATCAAGCATTCAAACATGATCAAATAAACAATTATAACATTAATGGCAATTCTGTAAATAAAGAGTCCAAATCTAACAAGCATGAATTATGAGCAAATATCTCTACAACTTGATGAATGAACTTGCATAGGTTAACATATAGTAAAATGGATGTCAAATCATCATGAACAATAGATCTACACTTAAGTTTATGAAAATGCATGGAAATCACTATTTTAACACCAAATCAAGCCAACAATCCGATATACTCCTTTGGATCCGTGTGAGAGATAATCACCACTCACCAAATCACCTAAACACCTCAAAAGCAACACACTTCAGATCTGGACAACGAAGAATCTAACTTGATCTATCAAAACTCCGCTTCAAACGATGAAATCTCTCTTCGATGGATGAAGATCTTCAATCTAAGCTCTTGGATCTTCGATTTGATCTTCGATTTGGATGGAAGGAATCACAAGATTAGAGTGGACAAAAGAAGTGAAGAAGTGTAGAACTCGAGCTCTCAAAATGGCAGGACTTCGTCGCTTCAAAATCCGGATCCAAAAAAGTGAAGAAATGGACGTGTATTTATAGGCTAAAATCCCTAAGTCGTTTGCTCGCTATTAGGCGTCCACGACCTAAGAAACCCCACGACTTAAGACCTACGACCTAACACTCACGCGACCTAACACTCACGCGCGGCTTAGCGACTTAACGCTACACGACCTAACTGAGATGCCGACCTAACACTCACGCATGGCTTAGCGACTTAACGCTACACGACCTAACTGATATGCCGACCTAACACTCACGCGACCTAACAACAACGCAAGTACGCGACCTAACACTCACGCGCGACTTAGCGACCTAATTAAACACAGCAATCCACCTTAGGTCGCTTATGACCTAACTATAACAAGCCTTAACTCGTCCACGACCTAACTCTCTTAGGTCGTTAACTCACACAGTCTACTAGGACGTTATTCCTATGCCACTAACCCCTAGGTCGGTAACCTTCTTAGGTCGGTCCATTTCTTAAGTCGCCAACTTCCTATAGGTTGCTCAAATCCTTAGGTCGCCAACTTCCTATAGGTCGCTCAAATCCTTAGGTCGCCAACTTCCTATAGGTTGCTAACTCTTAGGTCGCCAATTCCTGTAGGTTGCTAACTCTTAGGTCGTCCACTACCATAAGTCGCCAACTTCCTTAGGTCGCTCCAATCCCTTAAGTCGCTCACCCGACCTAACTATTACTCGACCTAAGCCACCACACGACCTAACTTCTACACGACTTATCCCATAATCCTTAAGTCGCCAACTTCCTTAGGTCGTCTACCCCCTTAAGTCGCTCCATGACTTAACCTTCTTCACGACCTAAGTCCCATCACGAACAAACTCTTTAGGTCGCTCAAATCTCTTAAGTCGTCCCAAACTTCTATACGACCTAAGCTATTACACGACTTAAGCTTCAAACGACTTAACAATACAATCGATCTAATGACAACAGATTTACGATGTTTCAATCCGTAAAAATACGGGTCGTTACAGATCCTCAGGAGATGGAAATCCCAAACATCTCTTAAGTTATGCACGCACGTTATACATTGGATAAGAGATGTAAAATCCTGTAAACATCTCTGAAGCAATTACACTCATATTTATTTGTTGTTGATTTAACTTACATAAGATCTTTTAGTTCTAAGTCGAGTGTTTTGTCTTTTCATTTTGCTCGGGTCCGTCTGAGCTTTTCAGTGTATTGGAGACCATTTTATTTTGGAGGATGAAGATGGAGATTGGTGTACTATTTATTATATATATATTCCACTGCATCATGTTGTTCCGTTGCATTATCCTATTATACTTCCTATATGTATAACTCCAATTGTATTGTTTTTGTTTTTCCTTCTTTTCTCTTATTTTCTTATTTACCCCATTGACAATCCTCCCTTTTGAATGGTTTGAGTTGACATGTATGGTTTATTGTCGATTTGAACCGTCCAAAAAGGTGGGTCGTCACATTAAAGTTATAGAAAAACATTTGAAATCAAAAGTATCTCGTAAGATCACGCAACACATAAACACGGACGGGTTTTTACTTTACGATAACCAAAACATTTTCTATAGAAAATCAATTTATATTATAATAATGTCTAGGGATCAAAGTAAAATATGAATTTAGCTAAAATGCTTGCGTCTCACATTCTAACATAGTTGGGTACAATCAAAATCGTAATGACTCGTATTGGAGATTGGATTCCAACAATGACAAGGCACTGGGGTACCACCTACCACAGTGCATCTCTAGATAAAACACACCAAGAGGCTCACATGAACTCCATGCGAGTCAAGACCGGCCCTGCCCTTACTGGAAAGCACCGAATATGTCATCAACTTGGTTGGGATTAACAACCTAAATGGGCCCCGAGCATACATGATCTATAATACCGATCTAGATTGAGTGATGACCATACACTAATGGTAGCGAACCACATATCCTTGAAGCATATCCTCTGATTTTAGTCATTTCCGCGTGTGAGGCTTGAGGCCACAATTACCTTTTAGATAACACATTTCACTTTGAATGCCACATTGTCGTTCCCATAATCACCCAACTGACTTCTACAAATGTATAACTCCTAAGCTCGTACGTCTCAGGAAAGGGTGTTAAGCTAAGAGAAGTTGCCTTCTCCACCACCAAATAGATGATACATTCATAGAGATCAATTAATGTAATTAGAAATGCAATGTCAAACATTCGTCCATACAAGTTGTCTAGGAACATGACAAACTGAATGCACTCTCCTACCACATCCTTTCGGGAATTACCCATATGATTAGTAGTGAGAAGTCCTTGCATGTCATAGATTTTCATAACGAAGCACTACTGCCACCATATATATAATATGCTTCCCGGGTCTAGTGGCAAGTAGCTCTGCATTATGAAGATCACCATCTTCAAAATCATCAACATAAACTTGCACTTTCGAATGCATACATTGGTCCGAAGTGTTTATTGGATAAATCCGACCCCGGTCTCTTCGGACCAACAACGATAAAGAGGCCCTCAACCTCATACGGAAACCAAGTCTCGTAGACTTATCATGGTTCCAACTCTCAAATTGCTATTCTTCGGCCAAGAAGGAAGCCCGGTAGATTGGAGTACCATAGTTACTCCGCACTACTCGAATCAACATTCTTAATCCAAACGATAACCAAGCCTACTCAATAGGTTTCGTGCTAAGTGCACGAGTAATCATTTCCCACATCAAGTCAAGGAACCAAAAATGGCCAAGTTTGATAGTCGGTTATTTAACTATCAAAGCAACAAATAATATCTAGCACATAAGCAGTCACTAGGCCCAATTAATTAATCTTTTATTAATTAAATCAATTTCAAAATATTTACTTCAAATTATCTTTAAAATATATATTTTCAAAACCATTTCAATCTTTCGATATTGGAAAATCTTCACATATACTTATATCAACGGTATAAGTATATTCACAAATCATTTCATTTTCAACACTTAAAAAATATTTCCATATACTTAAAACAGAAATAAGTATATATATATGTATATATATATACACACACAGATCTTAAGGTCGAAATTGCATTATTTGGGTCAAAAAAATGTTCCGTAAAAGATCGTTACGATAACACAAAAACACTAGTATAGGGATTTGATTAATCATAAATATATATAAATATATATCTCATATATTATATAAAACATTTCCTTTCAAAAATCATTTTCTATAACAATAGTGTTATAGTCCATGCCTTCTGTACTTCCCCGAAAATGTCTATTAAGCAATAAATGTTGAAATCCAAGTTTTTGATACGTGTCCCATTTTAAATAACTTTTCAAAACCATTTCAACTCCAGTTGAAATTACTACTTTCAAAACTTCACTTTTAAAGGTTATTACTTTAAAAACCATTCACTTCATCAAAAATATTACTTCCAAAACATTCCTTTAAAGGATTATTTAACTCTTAAAACTTGAATATATTTCCTTTATATAAAATCCATATTTAAATCTCAACATAAATCATTTTCGTATTTATAAAATTATGTTTGTAAATCTCCTTTCTATTTTATAAAACTTCTATTTTATAAAATCGCTTTATTTATAAAATTCTATTTATAAACCATTCTTTTATAAAAAATCATTTTACTATCAAAATCCACTTATAAATCCATTTCTTCATAAATCAAATTTATTTAAAATCCATTTATAAATCCATTTACCAAATAAATTTCAAATCCATTTACCAAATAATTATAAATTCAACTTATAAATCTATTTCATTATTTATAAAATATCACTTTTATAAATCCTTTATATAAACTTATTCAAAAATCTCTATTTAAAAATATTTAACAAATCTATACTTTCATACCATCAAATATCACACTTTTTATTTATTTAAAAATAAATTCATTCCCTTAAAAATTTAAAAATTATTAAAAAATATATATTTGAAAATCACTTTGAAAATCATTCTCAATTCAAAATCACTATTTTATAGTATTTCAAAATACTAAAAATATGGCCCAGTGCTACCATAACACTAAATAAGCAAAACAATCCATGTCATCAAATATGGCATCCACCACATCATATATTAAAATATATGAAAAGTAAAATCAACAGTGTGAGGAATACTGTTGGATCCCTCCAACCTGTCCCCTTGGGTCACATACGGTATATAATCAAATAATATAAAAATCAACCACTTCGACGCGGGATTCGTATAAAGGGTCATCCGCTCTTACACGGGAACATAATAGGGTCTCATCCGCTCTAGGGGCAGGAATATATCCAAACCAACAATATAATTTAGTAAATTATCCAAACAGTCAATAATAAAATATTCACACATCCAAACAATAATTTTATCGACTAAAAATATTTCTGGTTAACTAAAAAGGTGAGATTAACTTACGTTGATTTTAGTTTTGTCAAAACGTTCTGTTTTGAATTAAAATTGAACAAACATTCAATTTTAACCAAAATTCCCACTAGCTCCAAATCTATGCAATCTAACTCCATAGCGTAGTATTTGTCGATACGACCACAATGCAACTCGTCGCGTTCAATTTGGACCTCGTGTGAAGGAGTTACACACTTTATAAGATTTCAAATTAATTAATATAATAAATTATAAATAAATTTTAACCAAACCTTAAATTACCCTCCATACGCGCGTCTTCCCCCTTCCAGTTCGCGAGCAACCGAACCCATTTTCGTCGAAAATCTTCAATCAACGTGCCTCATTTGCTTTGCTAGAGGTAAATCGGACGTCGTCATCACCTTCCCCATCATGAGCTGCACCTACGACAACCCCCAAGACAAGCTCGGTCGACCAAAATGCCCTCCACGACGTGCCTAAGTTTGGTCAAATGCGACTCGAATTTGCTTCAATTCGTCGATGATTCGATGATCTATCCATCCATAACGCGAGCTCTGCAACTTTCCTTCATGCGCCGCGGCTTTTCATTTAGTGGATGAGGAGAAAATGACGGAGAAAGATAGGCTAGTTGGGGCCATTAAATCAAAATGGTGGCTGAAGAAAAACTAGTGTTTTTAGTTTTGCAAAATGAAATTGTTCAAGTCCTTATATAGAAAATTTCAAAACACTATTCGCACGTTGAATTTTCAAACTCCAAACGAACGTGCCCCTAGCATTTTACATGTTATACCTTAATTTCGAATGCAATGGAACTAGTTTCGAGGTCTAATTCGATCATACATTGTAACAACCCAGAATTTTCGATCGCGAAAACTCAAGATAGTTAAGAAAAGAAGAAAGAGATAGAAGAAGAAGAAACAGAAACCCATCACTGATTCTCACAAATCGCAGCGGATCACAATATAATATCAAATAATAACAGTTTACAAAAGAATACCTGTATCTGTCAATTATATTTTTCCATCAGAGTTACACTCATATACAAACACTGGACATATACAAATCAAATATGCCTCAGATAAACAGAAATATATTACAGCAGAAACACTCCATACGTTCCTGCCATCCAGCTCGTCTCCTGAGCTCTAGAACATCCTTACCTGAAAATCTGTAATACTCGGTCTGACCCGAGCATTAAATCTAAGTAACACCCGAGTTAGGCTGGAAACCAGCATGAGTAAACCCATTTTACATGAAATACAAAGTTATAAAGTTTCTTCGAAAACCAAGGTAACTCGTTCATCACTACGAGTGTTAATCATTCTGTAACCAAACACTTATTTCACAAAATAATGCCTAAGTACCATTACTTAGTTTCAATGGTCCAGTTACTTAATTTTATTCCATTCTAGCCCATTTGATTCCATAATCAAATCTATAAAGAATTTTAGATTACTAATCGAAGTGGTTCCGGATATCGCTGATATTCGATCCTTGTTTCTTCGAATTCAATACCATCTTTTTAAGCCAAAATGTTTAAGTTTAAACAATACAATTTATACACAACAATTCATCTCAAATCACAAAGCAGCACATATCACATATCGGAGATATCACATAATTCAAGGCATTTAATCATCCATAAGCAAGATTTATCAACCACACCATCTCTAATTAATTTAATTTACCACCAATGAATTAAATTAATTACTTTAATTACTTTTAAATCCTGCATACTTAACATTAATTAATTACGAACCAATTAATTAATCATCCCTTAACTATCCATCTTAATTAATCATCCTTGATTAATTATTATTTAATTACATTAAGTAATTAACCTTCAATTAATTACATAAATTAATTATTCTTTAACCATTTAATCATTCACATTAATTAATTAACCTTTAATTAATTAATTGTTCTTTAATTACTATCATTAAGTAACCCAAACCTTAATTAATTAAAAAGATTTATCATTTATCTTAACTTCTTAATTATCATAAAAAAATTCTTATTTAATAGACCTTGGAATCAAATTATCATTCATTTGTAAATTAACAAAAGTCTTTAAGCTAAATTAATGATAAAACACTTCATCTTTTGATTTCTATTTAAATAAACTTAAGATTTAACTTAATCGAAGTTAAAATAAATTTCATATCCTTTACTTAACCAAGCTTTAAAATAAATAATTATTATTTGAAAGAAGTAGTTCAAGTAATTAGTTTTAAAACTTGATTTTATAAAACTTAGAAACTTGCTAATTCCCATCATTCTACACGAGACAAGCCTGGAAAACTCTCCCTAAAACCCGGGTCAATCCCCTTCTTTTCTTCTTCTTCTTATTCTTTTTCAAATTTTGATTAAAAATCTTTAAAATGGTTTACTTAAATTTTAAAACCTGAAAACACACTCGCTAACACACGAAGCAATACCCGGCTAATCATTCTTCTAGCCCGAGTTCCTTCCCGAGATAAATCTCCATCCTTTTGAGTACGACTTCTAGTCGAGCCACCAACAACCCCGAGCGTTCCTCTCTTCCCAAATTTTCTGACACATGGGTGCACGCGTACATGTGCACCGTCGACCGGAGCTTCTTCGATCAACCCTGACCATCTCACCACGTCGTCAGCAACCCACCTGAGCCTCCCAAACATTCAGATACCATTATTTCTTCGTAGATCGACAACTAGCTTTTTGATTCGAACTGGATCCCAAACCCAGATTAGAAAAACCGATCGCCGACGATGATCTCGATCATCATCCATCTTGTCATCTCACCTAAAGCTACGCCATATTCCAACGCATCGATCCCCAAGGTCCGGTCAATTCCGATCATTTCATGACGACGAAAATACCACGCAACCGAACGTCAACCAAACTCACCCTTAAACCCTAAATTGATCCCTTAAGCCATCAACGATGATCAGAGAATAAATCGAACATTTTTCCTGACACCCCTGGCCTATCACCTTCCTCTGGCTTGAATCCCTAAACTTCCAGCCTACGCGATCATCAGAAAAAGCTCGAAATTTTTTTTCCGATCAACTTCATTCGAAATCCAACTAAAAATCTTGATTTTAGTTTTAAAAATCATGGTTTTCTATAACAAATCAGATCATGGAAATGAACCAATAAATCTAGGTGTTCGAATTTTTACATACCTTTGAATTCTTACAGTGTTTTCAAATCTTCCCAGAAAATTTTAAACTAATAACACTTGGAAATATTTTTAAAGTTAAGATCCTATTGATTCAAACAATTTTTGTCTCAACATCAAATCCTGAAAAGGATTAGGAGATGAGGATTTGAATTTCTTAAATTGTTAAAGCCTTTAAACTTTTAAACAGAGTAGTATATACATATATACAGACCTACATCCACTAGACCTTCAAATATACATACATGCAAACATGATTTACATCTATAACTTTAAGGATTATCACGTACATCAAGATTTAAACCAGATTAAGTTTTAAAAACAGTAGTTTACTCACCTGTTCAACATAAAATAGAGAACAGTTTTGATTTTCTTTGGAACTAGGAGTTGATCTGGAGACTGGAAACTCAAAGCTTTGAATTTGTTGAGCTGAGTTGTTGTTTAGTTGAGTTGAAATTAAGCTTCAGTTGTAAGATATTATTGTCTACTTATTTTTTTCCTTCTGGTATGTTAAACTTTGATGAATGAAAAGAAAGAAGGAGATTGATATATAGAACAAGTATTCGGGCTTTGCATTTAACTGGTACAAATTTGGTCAGAGATTTTTTTCTTTTGTGGAGGCTGAAATGAGAGCATTTAATGCTTGTCTGGTTTTATATTTCATGCTTATCCCTTTGCTGTTGAATGTACATAGATATTATTATTATTATTTTCTTTTCTTGCCTTGCATACATGTATTTCCATAGGCTATAAATTTCTAGAATTTACCTTATGTGTTTAATTTAAAGTTGTTGTAGTTATTGTTTTTAACATAAAGCCTTATTTTTATTTTTATTTTTATTTTAAACTTAACTATTAAACATTTAATTTATAATCATATATCTTGTTATACTTATATTTAGTATTGATAAGATTGACTTTATTTCAATCATTATTATCTAGATTACATTCAAATATATATTCAGATCAAATGTTAATAAGGTAGAACTTAAATTTAATTATATTGAGAGTTTTTATTTTCAATTTCCAAATCATAACTTCTTTTCAAAAAATGAATATATATATATATAAATAAATGGTAAAAGCTAAAATCTTATTTGTTTTTAAAATGATAGGTTGTATTTTAAAATAATATTGCTAAAATTTCGGGTCATCACATTCCTCCCTCCTTTGAATCTTTTCGTCCTCGAAAAGGAACGAACCAGAATTTATGAAAATGCTTAAAATCAGATAAATTTTGTTTGATCATTCTTAAAACACTTTTTAATATCTATATAATATTACTAAAATAGTTTTTATAAAAATACTTTTATAACTCGATGTTTTAACAAGTCCATCCTTGTTCTCATAGAAATTCGGTCATACGTTGATCAGGCGTAGGACTGAAAATCTATAAATACTTGGTAAACCCGTTTCAACACCTAGTGAAAATACTTGGAAAATAATTTTATTGAAAATATAGAAAACAGTTTTTGAAAATAGAGGAAATATCTTTGGTGAGAATGCTCTGGAAATCATCACCCCCATCCATGGTCGCAGTTTACCCGATGGTTACGTTGCCATCCCGGCAAAATCCATAGATAACTGTAGGCCTCCGCGCCCCTCGATTACACCATGGAACCCGCTAAAGATCGCAGTTATACCCGTGCTTTACGTTGCTATCACAGAAAAACCCATATAACCGTAGGCATCAGTGCCCTCGAATTTCGCTACCGAAAGAATGAAACTCCTCCACTCGACCATAGATCGCAGTCTACCGATGTTACATTGCCGCCCTGGCAAAATCAAGTGTAGACTGTTGGCACTCATCCTCCAAATGATTTTCGCTATGGTCCACACAGTAGATCGCAGCGACATCGAGTTACACTTTCGTCACAGCATAACCCAAATGCCACGATAGGCATCAGTGCCCTCCATTTTCACTACCCAACAATCCCCAGGAACTAGTTATGTCCGGACTCCTCACAGGATCAACTTTAGAACCCCCTCTTAGGGCTCAAGGCAGTACCACTTTGTGGCACTCCTGAGAAGTTCATTCAAGGGAGCACCTTTTTCCCTAGAGCCACTTTCAAAACACTTTATACTATATTCATATAGTATTTTCCAAATCATACACCTAATATGAATTTCATGTAAATCTCCTTTCTCAAAATCGATTATCCCAAAATCGATAATTCACAAACTAGGCTTTCCAAATTCCAAATTTGAATTTTTTTTCCCAAAATCAAAAGCCTTTCCAAAATTCAAAGGTTCCAAAAATTTTCCTCAAAAATCATTTTCACAAAATCCTTTATATATACATATATATATAACCTTGGGAAATTTTTTGAATCACTTCATACTTGTATAAATTCACTTTTATACTTCAAATACTTTCAAAACCCTTTTTGTGACGCCCCACCTCTATGCTCACGCTAGCCAAGGACACTACGGTGTAATGGCGTCGACTAGCGCGAAGAATAAGGCTGTTGAGGAGCGACCATCTGTGTAATTGCTTTGTGCGAGTACCGATATGTCAGAAAATATAACTTACATTTCATTTCTGGAGGAAACCCGACATATCTAATACAAACTCAAAGCTACCACACAGTGGCTATGTGGACCTCGGGAACAAACGTAGAAATAAACATAACACAAATCAGTCACAGACATTCATATCACAAAGGCGGAATCAGATATGAATATATCACATGAAAGTGTACAACAAAATAGTGGTCATAGAAGATCCACTACATAACAAAAGAATAGGTACAGGTGCTAGACAAAGGAATAAATATACATCAAGGAGTCTCTATCACAAATGTATACTAACAAAAACTACTATGCTAAAGTAGTTAGCCAAAAGTCAGGTGACAAACCCTAAGAAGAAGTCAAGCAGAAGCACTTGAAATACCTCGGTCTGACCCGAGTATTATTTAAGAACAAAATAATAAACGGATCAGTCTAGCTATAAATATCAGATAAAATGATATAGGATAAGAGATATGACCAAAAACGTATGATAACCAAAAATGCCATACTGTGTCAAGTATACATCAAATAACAATCAAAAATCATACAATATATCAATCATCTAAAAATACCAAAAAGAATATCATATTCTTTATTTTATTCACCAAACTACAAATATTGACAAACATATAAATGCCAAACGCAAAAGTTGGTGAAACATAAATTCCAGAAATCACAACAAGAAATCCAGAAATCACAAAAAGAGGGAGGCCTATCAAAAACGGGAGCATGAAAACTCACCAACACGTGCATCACAAACGGAACGCTATTCCATGGTCGCTAACCATAGAGCCAGAACAACAACATAGTACAGCGTTACACCCGATGAACCTGAAACTCTAATAATCCGGAACAACGACGTAGTAAAGCGTTACGCCCGATGAACCGAAATCCAATAATAGAGAACAACGACGTAGTACAGCGTTACGCCCGATGAACCGAAATCCAATAATATGGAACAACGACGTAGTACAGCGTTACGCCCGATGAACCGAACTCCGACAAAAGAACATGGGTCGCTAGCCCATAAAAATGAGATGAAGCTCATTAGGACGAGGTACTGTCCCCCATGTGGACAAAGAGGCATCACACATTGCTAGTCTAAACCATAAAATGATCATCATCGATCATCAAGAAGTGTCGATTACACTAAGCTAGTAAATATAAGAGTTTAGCTTCATGTCCCATAACCACTAGCTTAACTAAAATATTTACGAACAGATTGTAGATTTCCACTCGAAAATTGTCACAAGAGTTTCAATCGAACAAGTCCATAAATTAACCGACGAAGTAAACGCAAGCGTTTCATACCACTTGTTTTGCTAAGCCGTTTAATTAGATTTTCTCATACGAATAAGGTAAAGGTTTGTATATACTAATAGATTAGAAAACGGTTTTAAAAATGAGCTTTGTATTAAAATAGAGTTGAAATCATCTTTGTAAAGAGTTTTAATATTTACTACTAGTATAGAAACCTTTGTATTTTTAAAGTGACAAGTCATAGAAATGATTGTAGAAACAATCAATCGTCAAAAATCCACATTCGAAGACGTGAATTGAATCCAAAGAAATCGATACCAATTCCATTAAAATGGACATTCTCAAAAAATCCCGAAAAAGAAGTCATCAAAGGCAATAACAAATGATAACAATAAATCGGATAGTCAAGAATCGATAAAAGTTGGATCCTCAAGCTAATTAGCCAAAATAGGCAAAATGAAGCAGGTCAGTCGACTGACTACAGAGAGTCGGTCGACTGAACCAGAAACCAGAATGTTTCATTTCCTGTAGTCAGTCGACTGACTGCAGAGGGTCAGTCGACTGACTGTAGAAAACAGAAACTTCTGTTCTCTGTAGACAGACCCAGAATGTTTCATTTCCTGCAGTCAGTCGACTGACTGCAGAGGGTCAGTCGACTGACTGCAGAAAACAGAAACTTCTGTTCTCTGCAGTCAGACCCAGATTGGCCTGATTTCTACAGTCAGTCGACTGACTGTAGAGAGTCGGTCGACTGACTGGCACTGAAGCTGTTTTTCAGCTTATTCAAATGAAGCGCAAACTCTTCCAAATCGCGATCGGACGAGCAATGGACTTAAGGGGCTTTTGCCAATCGACAACCCAGCCCTATAGTCTTTCCGATTCACCACCAAAAGCATGATCAAACATCAAAGCTAAGATTTTTAGAGTTTTAGACTTCAAACACCAAAAATTGAAATGTTCACCAAATCAATCCAAACCAAAATCAAATGAACATGTAAAGATGTTAGGAATCCATACCTAACAATCAAAGATAGTTATAGACAAAGATGTGAGATAAAGATCTCACCTTTAATCCCAAAAACAATGAATGAGAAGCTTGAAAGCAAAGGAAGATCAACCAATCAACCACTTCAACTCTAGAAGCTTGAATCTAAGCTCAAAAGAAGAACATTTCCTAAGTTAGGTTTAGGAAATTTCTGAAATCAAAGAGAGAATGAGTTGGAGAAGAAGAAGGAGATACTTACCAAAGCTTTGCCTTGATTTTGGAGCAAGAATTGAAGCTTGCAAATGGAATCTAGGGCTTGGAATTTCTAATTCCACTTCTCTTCCCCCCTTTTCAGTTTAGCTTGAGAAAAAGAAATGAAATGAGGATGAGTGGATGAAGAGAAGGGCTGAGTTAGGTTATAGAATGAGTTGGGTGAAACCCAAACCCAAAAGCCCAATTTAAAATAGCAAAATTCAACTTTCTCCAAACATATCGAAGCTTATACTCAAAAAGTCGCAAACACCATTTTGGACTCAATGGAAGGGATCTCGAGTCCTAATTCGACTGTTTGCAAAAAGTAGCTTTTCGGACCTTAATCCGACTAACGACGCTATATTTAAAAAATATATTTAAATATACAATTGTAAAATATGCGGGTTGTTACAGACTCCCCTCCTTAAAGAAATTACGCCCATGCAATAATTAAGAGGGAAAATAAAAAGTAACAACCATAAAAGCATATCTACACAAATAAAATTTGAAATAAGAAGTCCACCATAAAGAGCACGAAAGAGAAAACCCGAACATGTTCGCTCGATGAATTCTCAGGATTCCCAAGAGCAATCCTTGGGATTTGAGAACCATTGAACTTTCACCAAAAGGTAAATCTTTATTTTGAAGGCGCTCAACCTCCGAAGCAATGATGCGAATGGGATGTTGCTCATAAGTCAAATCTGGTGAAACCTTAATTTCTTCAACAACACCGGACTCAAGAATAAAAATCGGAATCCCAAAGGTATTTCCGTAGTGGAGAGACGTGGAGAACGTCATGAATAGCAGAAAAATTGAGCCGGTAATAAAAGGCGATAAGCCACAGAACCAATACGTTCGGTGATGGGAAATGGACCGTCATATCGAGGTGCTAACTTTCCCAATCGACAGGAACGCACAACACCCATCATCGGTGAAACATGAATGAACACCAATAAGATCTAGACCTAAAACCAGTTCTCACCGGCCTTAAGCCAACACGAAGGAAATCGACATAGCCTTCCGTAGAGTGCCTCGAAAGGTGCCATACGAATACAAGGTTGGAAGTTATTATTGGAAGAAAACTCAACAAGAGAAATATAATTTTCCCAACTTCCACCAAAATCAAGAACACATGAACGAAAGAGATCTTCAAGAGTTGAATCACACGCTCTATTTGTCCATCGGATTGAGGACGAAAAAGCGGTGCTAAAAATTAAGCTTTGTTCCCAAAGCTTTTGAAGATCTTACCAAAGTCCACTAGTAAAATAATGGATCACGATTGCTAACAATAAAAGTTGGAACTCCATGCAATTTAGTTTGACATAGAGTTTAGCCAAAAGAGGTACGGTCCAAAAGAAGGATGAGCCTCCAGGCTACACAAAACAAGAGATGAAAATAAATTGGATTCACGATCTCGAATCTCACAAGTGGATAAAGTCTCGAGATCATCCCATTCGGATATCATCAAAGAAACAACTGCTTGTTGCTTACAACTAAGGGCATCAGCAATCTCGATTACCCTTTTCCGGAGTACAAAGAAGATCAAGATCATAAGATGCAAGGAACTCGAGCCAAAATTAAGTTCCTTATAAGAAAATAAACATTTCAAAGATTTATGATCGGAGTGGAGAACGAATTTCTTCCCCAAAATAATGATGCCAAACTCTAAAAGCGAAAACAATAGCCGCGAGCACTAGATCATAAGTGGGATATCTAGTCTCGATAGGCTTCAATGATTTAGAAACAAAAGTGATAGCAAGTTCTCTTTTGCAAGAGAACGGCACCCAAACTAATACGACTAGCATCGGTATAAACAATAAAGTCTTGGTTCCCTTCGGGAATCACAAGAATAAGAGTATCGGAAAAGAGTTCTTTTAAATAATCTTCTTTCCCGAAAAGCTAAAACTTTCAAAATTACAATTATCTTTATGTAATAATCTTTTCAGAAAAATTTACATTTTACAAGTCAATTTACTGTGTCTGATTGTCTCATCATAGCGTTTAGGAGATTCCTATCGATAACGTTGATCAAGCGCATCGACCGGAATTCTTAAAGCACTCAATGGGAAATACAATCACAAAATCATCTTTTATATGATAACTATGTCTCTTAAAGTTTTTAAGAATATTCCTTGCTCGTTTTAAGAACAAAATCCAATCATACTCATAAATAAATCTTACGAAAAAGATTTGCAAAATTTTAAATTGTTGTTTTCATCCAAAATCAATAAATACAAGAATGGAGTCATCGAGATATTCGTAGAATACTCGATTCATAAAATGGATGAAATAAGCTGGACAAACTAGATGACATAATAAGTCATTTATAAGAATCATAACGAGTGCGGAATGCAGTAAGTGGAATGCTAACTTCCGCAACTCGTAGCAAATGAAAAAAGGTGGCGAGGTCGAGGTCGAGCTGAAATGACCTTAACACCACTCAAAAGACTGCTTAGGTGATAATCCTAAGACAAGCTCAAAAATACCGGAAAATTCCACAAACTACCCGAATGAGTAAAATAACGTTTTCCTCATCATGTGGGTTTAAAGAATAAAATGATGTCATCAAATTTGGAATCGAAATCACAAAGAAAAATAGATATCTGCTCAACAGATTAAGAATGTCGAAGATGAATAGTCCACTCGAGACATAGGATATGGCTTCATAATGATTAAGCCAATCCTTTGTCAAAAATCAGTTTCGAAGCCTAAATAATGCATAACATGCAAATCGGCTCGAAAAGAATAATCACATAAAATAAACTCGACATTTTCACAAAGTAAATTGAGTGTCGCGGATCCATCAATCGAATTCTCAATTCTCAATGAAGTCTTCAAGCTCATAAAAATTAAAAGAGAAAGAATCATCAAGTTCTTTTGATATAAAATAATGAGATGAACCCAAATCAAAAAGAACTCGAATAAGACATCACAAAACAAATATCGTCAAGGATAGAAGGAGAATTACCTTGACCAAGAGAAGTGTCACTAGGAGCTTGCACGACATTCAACTCTCCCTCTCTCCGGCTTCGGAGTATGGGACATGTAGATTTAAGATGGCCCGAACTTTTGCAATAACGACAAAAAAATGGTTTCGGGCACTCATTTGCATAGTGGTCCGTAAGACCACAATTGTAGCATCGTCCACGACTAGAGGTAGGAGACTTTGCCTTGCTTCCCTTTCTTGTAGGGATTGGGATTGGGGCTTTTGAACTTAATAGGCCTTTTCATGTTATTGTTGAAGTTCTGTCTGGCACGCACAACTTCAACATTACTTTCATTATCAGCCTCTTCAAGTCGAAGAGCGATATCAATAAGCTGATTGAAAGAAACTTCTAGTTTAAGAAGTAAAGGCTTTTAAGGTTCTTATTCAACCCATAGACAAATCTCTGGTTTTTCTTCAATGGGGTTTTAATATACTCGACCCCATATTTAGATAGAGATTCAAAAGATGCAACGTAATCCATCACAGAAGATTCACCTTGAACAAGGTCAATAAAGCATCGGGCTAAAGTTACTTTTTCAGCCTCCGGCACAAACTTCAATTCGAATCTTTCCCGGAATTGCTCCCAAGTAAGATCCGCTTCGATAATTTCAAAAATCAAAAGCTCATACCAATCTAATGCTCTTTCTTGGAGCATGCTAGAAGCCACTTGGACTCGAAGTGAATCAATAAGATCCATGCGGGAAAAGATGCGATCGCATGATCTAAGCCAAGCTTGGATTTCTATAACGGTTTCGGAACCCTTGAATGGCCTTCCACCCAAAGCGGTATAATCTCTGCACAAGCGTGCAAACCCGGATTTAGGGTGAGTAGGCGCTGGAGCGGGTCCGGCAGCTTGGGCATTATTCACAAGATCTAAAAGTTGTTGAGCTGACATAAATACTCCATCCTGGGGAGTAGCACTAGATTGACCGGCGCTGGGACGGCCAGGTCTAACCATTTCTCTTCTCTAAGAAAAAAAGAAAGAAGAGGAAAAGGTTATTCTCAAAATGAATATCAAACAACCTTGATTGATAAAACAAGGCATCACAAAAGAAAATAGGATAGAATGGTACGAAGACTCGAATCAAATCCTATGGCACGATTCCTAAGAAAGACTTAGGACAATGATCCTTGCTAGATTATTCTACATTGTTCCGAAGTTTGGCTTTGATACCATGCTGTGATGCCCCACCTCTATGCTCACGCTAGCCAAGGACACTACGGTGTAATGGCGTCGACTAGCGCGAAGAATAAGGCTGTTGAGGAGCGACCATCTGTGTAATTGCTTTGTGCGAGTACCGATATGTTAGAAAATATAACTTACATTTCATTTCTGGAGGAAACCCGACATATCTAATACAAACTCAAAGCTACCACACAGTGGCTATGTGGAACTCGGAAACAAACGTAGAAATAAACATAACACAAATCAGTCACAGACATTCATATCACAAAGGCAGAATCAGATATGAATATATCACATGAAATTGTACAACAAAATAGTGGTCATGGAAGATCCACTACATAACAAAAAAATAGGTACAGGTGCTAGACAAAGGAATAAATATACATCAAGGAGTCTCTATCTCAAATGTATACTAACAAAAACTACTATGCTAATGTAGTTAGCCAAAAGTCAGGTGACGAACCCTGAGAAGAAGTCAAGCAGAAGCACCTGAAATACCTCGGTCTGACCCGAGTATTATTTAAGAACAAAATAATCAACAGATCGGTCTAGCTATAAATATCAGATAAAATGATATAGGATAAGAGATATGACCAAAAACGTATGATAACCAAAAATGCCATACTGTGTCAAGTATACATCAAATAACAATCAAAAATCATACAATATATCAATCATCTAAAAATACCAAAAAGAATATCATATTCTTTATTTTATTCACCAAACTACAAATATTGACAAACATATAAATGCCAAACGCAAAAGTTGGTGAAACATAAATTCCAGAAACCACAACGAGAAATCCAGAAATCACAAAAAGGGGGAGGCCTATCAAAAACGGGAGCATGAAAACTCACCAACACGTGCATCACTAACGGAACGCTATTCCATGGTCGCTAACCATAGAGCCGAAACAACAACGTAGTATAACGTTACGCCCGATGAAACTGAAACTCTAATAATCCGGAACAACGACGTAGTACAGCGTTACGCCCGATGAACCGAAATCCAATAATACGGAACAACGACGTAGTACAGCGTTACGCCCGATGAACCGAAATCCAATAATACGGTACAACGACGTAGTACAGTGTTACGCTCGATGAACCAAACTCCGACAAAAGAACATGGGTCGCTAACCCATAAAAATGAGACGAAGCTCATTAGGATGAGGTATTGTCCCCCACGTGGACAAAGAGACATCGCACATTGCTAGTCTAAACCATAAAATGATCATCATCGATCATCAAGAAGTGTCGATTACACTAAGCTAGTAAATATAAGAGTTTAGCTTCATGTCCCATAACCACTAGCTTAACTGAAATATTTACGAACAGATTGTAGATTTCCACTCGAAAATTGTCACAAGAGTTTTAATCGAACAAGTCCATAAATTAACCGACGAAGTAAACGCAAGCGTTTCATACCACTTATTTTGCTAAGCCGTTTAATTAGATTTTCTCATACGAATGAGGTAAAGGTTTGTATATACTAATAGATTAGAAAACAGTTTTATAGACGAGCTTTGTATTAAAAATAGAGTTGAAATCATCTTTGTAAAGAATTTTAATATTTACTACTAGTATAGAAACCTTTGTATTTTTAAAGTGACAAGTCATAGAAATGATTGTAGAAACAATCGGTCATCAAAAATCCACATTCGAAGACGTGAATTGAATCCAAAGAAATTGATACCAATTCCATTAAAATGGACATTCTCAAAAAAATCCCAAAAAAGAAGTCATCAAAGGCAATAACAAATGATAACAATAAATCGGATAGTCACGAATCGATAAAAGTTGGATCCTCAAGCTAATTAGGCAAAATAGGCAAAATGAAGCAGGTCAGTCGACTGACTGTAGAGAGTCGGTCGACTGAACCAGAAACCAGAATGTTTCATTTCCTGCAGTCAGTCGACTAACTACAGAGGGTCAGTCGACTGACTGCAGAAAACAGAAACTTCTGTTCTCTGCAGACAGACCCAGAACGTCATCAAAGGCAATAACTCTATATATGTATAATGAGTATTTTTAAAGAATGATTATTTATTTTTAAAAACACGTTTATGTAATTATTTAAAATTTTAAAATACTTAAATAAACACTAATACTTCATTCTCTATTTCATTTTCAAATAACAAATTGATTTTACGAGGCTTATTATAAAAATTAAAAATTTATTTCCATTAATATTAAATATTTGAAAAATCCACTTCCGAAGTATTTATAAATCCCTCTTGATTCACTACACGTCGATTTCATTTCCGTTCCCTTAACCATTCTCATATTTCAATAATAGAGACCACTATTTTTCCTCAAACCGATTTCCATATTCTGATATAAATTCACCCTATGAATTTATATTCCCAATTTATCAAATGATATCGTTTTACCCTTATTTATAAACATCGTTATAAATTTATAAACTCCTTTGATTTTCCACTTGCTTATAAAACTAATTTCATTTATAAAATCTCATTTTATAAATCCATTGCTTAATAAATTCCATATATTTCACAAATCTATTTAAATTATCGATTTTAACTCCCTTTCATATTTTCCAGAAATATCGTTTAAAAATCCATCGTTTAAAAATTTTATATAAATTATTTTAAAATATCTATTTAAAATATTTTTACGAATAGTTAAATACAAACCAAAATCAATTATTGTTTTTATCCAAATCAATTTCTTAAAAATAATCCAAATTTCGATAGAAATATTTTTATATTCAAAATCTCCATTTTAATCCTTCCAAATTCCAAAAATAATATTTATGGTATTTAAATACCAAATGTTAAGCCAGTGCTACTATAGCATCCAATTATTCAATCACAACAATAATCTATAACAGATTATTTTAACACGTCATATATCATTATATATGAAATTTAAAATCAAAATTTTTGAGGAATCCAGTTGGATCCCTCTAACCTATTCCCTGCATCCACAGATGTTAATACAACATAAAAATACCAATCCCACTTCGAGGGGGATATCGCGATATATGGGGTCATCCACTATTATGCGGGGCGCATATGGTCTCATCGGCTAGAATATGCGGAAATATATCTAACTACCAATATATATACTACTATATATATATATATAATATATCATTCAACCGATAATAATTTATAAATTCACCCAAGCATCCAATATTTAATTTTAACTATTTAAAATTTAAATTCGGCAATCCAAATGAGTGGGAATTTCTCACCTTGATTTTTAATTTCGATCTGTTCCAGTTTTTAACTCCACCACGTAGGTTTCCCAGCTACAAATTCAAACGGCCGATCATGTTCGATTTAAACCTCGTATAAATTTTATATGGATTAATATAAAAAATTGAGAAAATCCCACTACAAATGTAAAGACCCGTATCTCCGTACTCTTTGAGTCGACCATAATTCACATCAGTTCAGCTCAAATTGAATGGAAATACGAATCTTTAGGGGTGAAGAAGGAAAGATAGAAGAAAGAAACAGAACAACATTACAGAATCTCATAATCGCAGCGGAACAAAATATAATATATAATAACAGATTTTTATACAAAGAATCTGTAACTGTTTATACTTACAATCATCAGAGTACATCAATCAATACATCAATCTGGACAGTTATAATAACTTGTCCTCACACAGCGGAAATATAAACTAAGTACGAAGATACGTCTCTGTCATCCAGCTCGTCTCCTGAGCTCCATAGCATCCTATCCTAAATCTGTATACTCGGTTTGAACCGAGCATTATAATAAAATAACACCCGAGTCAGTCTGGAAAACCAGCATGAGAAAACACACTCAATTTGAATTATTAAAGTTATCAAAACCCTTTGAAAAACAAAGGTATATCGTAAGACCACGTCACACATAAACACGACAGGTTTTCCCCTTACGATATCCAAAACATTTTAATCAAAATCGCCTGATATTATAATAGTGCCTAAACAAAGTAAATATAAAATAGCTGAAATGCTTGCATCTCACGTTTCAGCATAGTTGGGCACAATCAAAACCGTACGGTGCTTATTAGAGAATGGATTCCATACAATGACTAGGCACTGGGGTACCACCTATCAAAGTACCCGTCTGGAAAAATGTACCGAGGACCTCGCCGGGATCCCCTACAACACAAGACCGACCCTATCCCTAACCTGGATATAACAGAATATGTTATCACCCGTGTGTTCCCACCCTTATCGAGAGCTCTTTTTCCATGCACCACCATATCGATAATTTATAATATATCTGAGGGTATCTAGAAAGGTGATAACGTACCCTAATTGGGTACGACCCACTTAGCCTTGCTGCATCTCCCCTGATTTTTGGTCATTCCAGTTGATGGGGCTGGCTTGAGGCTATGATTACCTTTCAAGAACAATTTCACTTTGAATGCTCATCGTCCTCCAATGACGATGTTCTGATAGCATTCGTCCATACAAGTTGTCCTGGGTTTGGACAAACCGAATCACCGTATTCACTATCTTCACGATATCCATTCATAACGTTCAAACCGGATCGAAGTGGTTTTCAGATAATTAAATCCAATCCCAGTCTCTTTGAAACGATCAACGAAATTGGCCAATATTTGATAGTCGGTTATTTAACTATCAAATAACATCCACAAGTAGTCACTAGGCCCAAATTATAATTCTCCAAAATTTATTTTCAAAATATCTTTATAAGATATATTGCAACGACCCAGAATTTTGGATATTTGAAATTGAAATATTTAATTGATTTTAAATATTTAAAAGTTATTTTAAACTTGAATTTCAAATATAACCATTTATTTGAGAATTAAATTATTTAATTTAATAATTGAATATTGGGTAAATTAGTGAATATGGAGTTTTAAGCTTGTTAAAAATAATTTAAAGGCTTATAAAATTTGTATTAACAATACTGAAGATAATAAAACCTTTTAAATTGAATTTAAAAGTGATTTGGTTTTAAAAATATATCGTTTAAATTGACATTTAAAAATAGCATTCCGAAGCATAGTCTCGGATTTCGACGAAAACAGTTCCATTGGATCCATAATAGTGTATTATTATTGGATTTCAAATTTTGTAGCGTTTGGCCGTACGGGATATAAACGCGCTGAAATTTATATCGAAAATTCAATTTAATAAGTAGGTCCACAAAGCTATCTTCTCCCTATGATCAGATTAGGACTCGAAACTTTTTCCATTGCGTTCGAAATAGGGGTATAACATTATAAACGCCTAGCGGCATGCCTCGATAAGGGTTCGAGATTTTGAGCTATGTAATCGAGACGATTTGAAATTTTAAATAATATATTATATGTTGACCAGTCAAAATCTATTCACATCAGCTTTTTCTTCTTTTCAAATCAATGTACCTTTTCCTTTTCAAACACACTTCCCTCCCCAAACACGTTTCCTCCTCTTTTATATGTCCAGCCGAGCATTTCAGAACAAAGAAGGAAATGGCAAGCTTCTAAAATTTATTTCTCTTTATATACTCGATTAAAAAATCCCAAAACACTTTCAAAAATCCTATTTCATCTTCACCTTTGATCTGGTATGAGCATCGATAGGTGCGACATCAAAATTGGGATGCTCGACTTTGTACAATAGAGCTAGGGTTTCGGTTATGGGGAGTTGTGGTCGATTGTTGGTGGGTTTGAGATCATATTCGAGCATCTCGAACCGAAGTGCAGCCGTGGGTCAAGTTTTTGATGATGCGGCGCCTGGTTGGGGGCTGCAACATTTTCCAGGTCGAGGTAGGGTTTCGTGTCGCGTTTTGGGATAGGGCAGGGGAGACGACGTCGTGGTGTTGGTCGGGAAGCTCAAGCGAAGATGGGTTGTTTGGCGATGGGTGCGGGGGGCTTTTGTCGATGGTCGGCGGCGTGCACGTTTGGGTCTCGTGTATAGGCAATCTTTGTTTGGGGAAGAAGGATCATCTTGGGCCGGGTCTGTTTTTTGGTAGTGGGCTGTCTTCTTGTCTTTTTTTAAAGAATTTATTTATATAAATTACATTTAAACTTATAAAATGCGTATCTCATGCATACGAGGTCCGATTCATGTTGCGTTGGGGCTATGATGTCATCATCTACGCGTAGGAAATGGTTTGGACGGATTTGGAGATTTTGAAATTTTCAGATAGTTTCAAACGCGTTCGGATTCAATCGGAAACAGAACGCGAAAGCGACAGAAAATCAATGTGAGTTAATCTCACTCATTTTTGGGTTACCGTAATTAATTTTAAATAGTTAAAATTAATTGTTGGTTGATTGTTGAATTTGATAATTATTGTCAATTTGGATGTGATATTATATATAGTAGTGTATATATATTGGAGTGATTGATATTCCCGCATATATATAGCGGATGAGACCCTATGCATCCCGCATAATAGTGAATGACCTGATATGCCACGATATCCCCCTCGAAGTAGGATTGGTATTTTTATATTGTGCTAACATTTGTGGATGCAGGGAAACAGGTTGAAGGGATCCAACTGGATTCCTAAAAAATGTTGAGATTATTTTCATATTCAGTGATATGATTTGTTTGAATAATCTGTGGTAGATTATAGTTGAATTTGAATTTGTTAGGTGTTATGGTATTACTGGTTAGATTTTGGCATTTTAAAATACCATAAATACGAATAGTAAATTTTTAAAGGGAATAAAAAGGGAAATTGAAAAGAAAAATATTTATAGTGAAGATTGGATAAATTTAAAGAAATGAATTTGGGAGAAAAAATAAATAGTTTGATTCAAATTTGTATTTAATAATTTCGGAATACTGTAAATAGAGATCTTGGAATATTGTAAATACTAAATAGAGTTTTTTTGAATAATGAAAATAAAAGAGTTAAATAGTAGAACTTAAACGATATTGTTTAAGTATAAAAGGAATTATTTTTAAATTCGAGATTTAAATAGTTGGGAGAATAAAAAGGGAAATTTGAAAATAAAATATGGAATTGTTATACTAGATTTTAAATCAGATTTAAAATTTATGAAATGGGAGTGGAATCGAAATTAGTTGGGTTTTGGAATATATTTGAGTTATTTAAGAAATTAATTTAAAAATGAAATTTTAAATTAGAAATCGATTTAAAATCGATTAAGTGTTGTGAAACCGTTATAAACGGGAAATGAGACTGGAATTTATGAACGAAGTTTATAAATAAAGTGAAGTAATTATCAGTGGATAAATTGGAATTATAAATTCACGGAGAGGATTTATAAGGAGATGGGTAAATCGTTTTTAAAATAAAGGGTAGATTTATTCTTAGAAATGTGAAAAAGGGAATTTATGGAATTGAGGCGTAAATTAAATTGGAAATAAATCGAGAGAGATTTATAGATGTTAGACTGGTTATATTGGAATCGGAAAATACTTTTTTTCGAGGAATTAGTTTTGTTTTTAAAAGGAACGATTTTTAATTATAAGCTGGGTAATTTTTAAAAAGTGTTAAGGAATATTTCAGAAAATTAATTACTTAGTTGTTTTAAAATTGTTTAAAATATATTTAAGTAATAATTAAGTTAGTTTATAGTAAGTTAATTATTATTTAAAGATTAATCAGTATTACTATTTTAAAGGGATAGATTATTCAATATTATATAATATATTTTTTTAAAAGAGTATTTGCCTAAGGTTTAATTTGGAAAAATTATTAAGGGAATTTTATAAATATTATTTTGGGAAATTTTAAATAAAAGTTTCGGGAAGTAATGGTTACCCACATGGCGAAATCGGAGGCAGTGAGTGCCTGCAGTTAAGTCTTGGATTTCTCTGGTATAGAGACGTAACCATTGAGCTGTGAATCCATGGTTTGATACCGCAGTGGTAATTTCCATATTATTTTTAAAAGGGTTTTCAAATATTCTTTTTTGCAAAAGGGATAGTTTGTGAATATACTAAATTTGGAAAGATAAGTATATGTTTGGATAGAGAGGTTTAGTTTATTAAAATTAAATAAAATGAGTCTTGGTGTTTTTCAGTGGAAATAAAATATTTGGTTGAATGATTGTTTATTGATAGTTAAACAACCGACTATCAAAATCTAGACTAGAAATATAACTTTGGGAATATCTAGGAGAAATACGGGAATTATATGGTACAATTACCGTTCGAGGTGCTATATTGTACGTATAAACTCGTTTCGTTCTTCTTGGACATTGATAAGAAAATCCGTCCGTTAACGGTTAGGAGGTGATCTCCGATCTTATTTTCGTCTGTTTATTTCCTAAAGAAACAGGGTTGAATATACCGAAAATATCGAACGTTGTTTCGAAGAGACCGGGATCGGATTTGTTATCCGAAAACCACTTTGATCCAACGAGTACGTTTTCGATGTGAAAATAAGAGCATGGAGTTGAAGATGGAGTTGTGAAGCGCAAGGGCTAATCGCTACTAATCCTAAGGATTATTCCAAAATGGATGAAGTAGGAATAGTGCCTTCGGTTTCGTTCGGACCCAGAACGGACTTGTATGGATGAATGCTATCAGAACATTGTCATTGGAGGACAATGAGCATTCTAAGTAAAATTTCCTTAAAAAGGTAATCGTAGCCTCTAGCCTCATCAACCGGGAATGACTGAAAATCAGGGGAGATGCAGCAAGGCTAAGTGGGTCGCACCCAAGTAGGGTATGTTTTTCACCTTTCTAGATAACCTCGGATTTTATTTTATTACTACGATGTATGGAAGGAGCTCGAAAGAGGGTGGGAACACCCGGGGTGATAGCATATTCGGTCAATCCAGGTTAGGGATAGTTCGGTCTTGTGTGGCAGGGGATCCCGGCATGGTCCTCGGTACGCTGTTTCTAGACATGTATTGTGACAGGTGGTACCCCAGTGCCTAGTCATTCGTATGGAATCCATTCTCCAATACGTGCCTTTACGATTTTGATTGTAGAGCCTAGTATGCTGGAATTTAATTAATGCAACAATTTCAGCTATTTGAATAAGTATTTATACTTAGACACTATTATAATATCAGAGGATTTGATATGAAATGTTTTGGTTATCGTAAAGTAAAAACCCGTCGTGTTTATGTGTGGCGTGGTCTTACGAGATACCTTTGATTTTCAAAGGATTTTGATAACATTAATAATTCAAATTGAGTGTGTTTTCTCACGCTGGTTTTCCAGACTGACTCGGGTGTTATTTTATTGTAATGCTCAGGTCTGACCGAGTATTACAAATACAGGATAGGATGCTATGAAGCTCAGAAGGCAAGCTGGATGGCGAAGACGTATTACATGTATCTGGTTTATATTCTGATGTGTATTGTAGGCTGTATATTCAACTTCTGTGAGGACAAGTTATAATAACTGTCCAGTATTGTGTTATTGATGTATTGTACTCTGATGATGTAATGTATAAATAATAGTTATAGTTCTTTTTGTATAAAGACCTGTTGTTATCTATTATATATTGTTTCGCTGCGATTGTGAGATTCTGTGTTGTTATTTCTATTTTCTTCTTCTACCTCTTTCTTCTTTTCCCTAACGATCTGATATTTCCGGCATTCGATTGTTTGGAATGTATTACGGTGGACGTATTGATGTCAATTTTAGGAGGTCGAAAATCTCGGTCGTGACATATATATTCAAATCCCTTCCCAAATTTCAACATTTGAGACAACTCAAATACTTATATCCATATCAGGATATTTCAAACTATCTCTTTTTTTCAACACTTAGAAGAATATTTGAAAATATATTTTCTAACCCCCTTACTTCTCAACACTTAGAAAATTTTCATTTATTTCTCTTTTCTCAAAATTCTTCACAATTTATACTGTAAATTCCTTAACTCGTTTATAACGAATTCTATAAGTTTCGGGGATCCTTAATTAATTCCCTTTAATATTTCCAAAGTCAAAACACTTGTCTATAATTCCAAATATCCATTTCTAACTCCTTTTATGAATCCTAATTCATTTTTCGAAGTTCACTTTTATTTAAATACTTCGGAAATTTTCCTTACATTTCCCAAATTCCACGTTGAGAATTTCTCTTATAAATTCCATTTACCAATAAATTCCGTTTTCAAACTCGAGAAGATTTATAAATAAATTTAAATCATTACAAAACTCCATATATATATATAAAATAAGTATTTAAAGAATGATAATTTATTTTTAAAACATGTTCAAATAATTGTTTGAAATATCAAACACTTTTTAATAAAACATTAATAACTCATTTCCAATCCATCTTTAAATTAAAACTAACCAAATTACAAAGCTTGTTATAAAATTAGAATTTATTTAAAACAAATATTAAGTATTTGAAAAAAATCACTTTTCGTTGTATTTCAATTCTACAAATTCAAAATTACATAGTTTGATAAATAAAACTTCCCTTTTTAAACAACTTAATTTCTTAGTAAAAAATATATTTTTTAAAATCTTAAAAACCAGCTAATTTATTGATTTCTCTCGATTCACAACCCATCAACTTGATTTCGATTCTCCTAACCATCCTCACTTTTCAAAATAGAGTTCATTATTTTCCTCAACCCGGTTTCCATATTCTAATATAAATTCACCCTATGAATTTTATATTTCCAATTTAGCAACTGCTATCGTTTTCCCATATTTATAAACATTGTTTATAAATTTATAAACTCCTTTGAGTTTTCACTTGTTTATAAAACTAATTTCATTTATAAAATCTCATTTTATAAATCCACTTCTTAATGAATCCCATTTATTTCACAAATCTATTTTTAATATCAATTTCAACTCTTTTTCATATTTTCCAAAATATCGTTTAAAAATCCATTGTTTAAAAATCCTCTATATAAATTATTTTAAAATCTCTATTAAAAATATTTTTTTCCCGAATTGTTAAGTACGATCAAAAATCAATTATTGCTTATCCAAATCAATCTCTTTTAGATAATCCGATTTCCGATATAAATATTTTCATATTAAAATCTCCTTTAATTTTCTTAAAAATTTAAAATAATATTTATGGTGGTTAAAATACCAAAATTAAGGCCAGTGCTACTATATCATCCAAAATTCAATCACAACAAAATCTATAGCAGATTTATTTACACACATCATATATCAATATATCTGAACAATTAATATATTTTTGTGGAATCCAGTTGGATCCCTCCAACCTATTTTCCTGCATTCACAGATGTTAATAAAACATAAAATACTAATCCTACTTCGAGGGGGATATCGCAGTATATAGGGTCATCCGCTATTATGCGAGGCGCATAGGGTCTCATCTGCTCCAACCAGTGGGAAATATATCCAACTACTACATATATATATACTACTATATATATAATATAACATCCAAGTGATAATAAAAATTATCAATTAATCCAATCAATCAAATAATGATTTTAACTATTTTAAAATAACACCAATTATCCAAATGAGTGAGATTTACTCACCTTGTCTTTTATTTAGAAACCATTTCAACCTCGACTTGTTCTCACGATTTTTAGACCTCGTATAAAAATTATGAATTTTGTTAACATCGAGATAATTTAATTAATTAAAGTAATTATTTTCGAAGGTTAAGTTTGGTATCAGAGCTGAAGGTTAAGTGAGAACCTTGGCTTTGGTGGGGATTACTCATTAGAGATAGGGTCAGTAGTACCCTAGAATGAGTTTGAGTGTATTAATATATATGAGCGCGTATTTGTTAGTGAATATAAAATGTTTTATATTGTGTTGGTTGATTTATCGAGTGGCTTATGAACTCTGGTCGGCACAGTCCGTACAACTGTATCGATAGGAGTTTCTAAACACTTAAACAGAGTAATTCGACACAATATTGTTTTGGAATGGGGTAAATGAAATAATTTTACCCAACTATATTTAGATATAAAAAGAATAATTTTCTCAAAATAATTATAGTGATGTGTTTGATTGTTATTATATAATCAAAATAAGACTATAAAATTAGAAATGGTTTATATAACCAAATGAAAATTGTACAAGTATAAATTATACAAATGGATTATAATTAAAATGGATTCAAACTAGAATTTGGAAATTTAAAATTCCGGAAGCTTTGAGAAATGTTTAAATGGGTTTGAACTAAGTATTTGGGAATTTTGAAATCCCGGAGATTTTTGAAAATGTTTTCCGAAGTGGTTGGAAAGAGGAATGGTGATATTATTTTTGGGATATTTTTGAATGGAAATTGTTTTAAATGGATTTTGGAATTGATGAAGCATTGAACTCACTACAGTCGCTGAAAAATAACTCTAGTGATGACGGCCGCATCATCAGTGTTCATTTTCGAGTTTCTAAGTGGTGGATTGCTACTGTGATTATTTGACTTTAGAATTGTTCAGGAAAAATCGGGTTTTGATTTAAAAATTCCAAAGGTAAGTTTTGATATACAGAAAGGAATATATATTTATATATGGGATTTCAAAATGAGTTGAAATGAACTGGGTGTTTGAATTCTGAAATATTCATTTGAAAGTTTTATGAAAGTTGTGAAAAATAAGTTTTTAACTTATAACCTAGAATTGTCTATTTCAATATGAAATTAAAATTAACTTATGCAAGTTAAATAAATTCAATTTATAAAAGAAAAATTGTATGGGTTAGACTTTAACTTGAGATAAGTTAAATGAAAATTGAATTGAATATATAGGCTTGAATTGTAAAGTGACTATATAACTATAGGTTATAAATTTCTGAATGGAATAAAATTTAAGTGAAAATCCTAATTCTTACCCATCCTTAGCAGCACTATTATTTTATTACAATTATAATTTGCTTTGGCATTTTTGTCAAAATGATTAACGACTGGGATCAAGATAGTTTATTTCTACTAGGAGAAATTGCTATGTAAATTTCTTAAATTTGAATTGGGATAATGGATGTTTCATGGACACATTTCATGAATTTTGACCAATTGTAAATAGGAAACTGCAAATAATTATTGTTAAGTTTTAAGCTTATTCCAAATTTAGTTGAGTTTCGAATTCCCTGAGCCTCCTATTTCTCCATTCAACTGCTGATCCGCCAGTAAGATCCGTCCCACATCCATGTATTTGGAAACATATGAGTTTGAATATACCGGGATAGACAAAGGAATCCAAGAGTTACATGTTGCCATTCTCCTGATGTTCATATAACAGTCCAGTTAGTTATTTTTTCTAGATTTGAAACTATTCTTTCCAATCTGGACTTATTCCTACACACAATTTGGGACACCTTAGAAATTTCTATCTCAATTCTCATCTGTTCATACGTCTTTTATTATGCTACTTCAATGTTTGTACCAATTGAGATTGGCTTTGTGCTCTTTTCTTGGACCTTATGTACCAAGTTTAGCTATATCTAGAGTCTAACTACTTAAGATATCTCAATTAACCACCATGCTTTATAATTTTTTATGCCTATTGTTATTTTTTTTCATCATCCCCTTAGCTTTGATAAATCCCGTTCCAATTAATGGCAAACTATTCTTTTCAACATAACCCAAGATTCACAAGCAACACTAACTTGACAGTGGACAATAGTTTATCATTATAACCAAGGATGTTATAGAATTTAATTGATAAGTGTAACCGATCTATGATAAAAATTGGAGAGCAGAGCATCATTAATTATAATTTTAAAACCAAAGCTTCTAAGATGGGCAAGAGCATGAACTCCTATTGTAACAACCCGCATATTTATCGATTGCATATTTAAATATTTTATTTAAATATAACATCGTTCGTCGGATTTTAGTCCGAAAAGCTACTTTTTGCAAACAATCGAATTTGGACTTGAGATCCCCTCCATTGAGTTCAAAATGCCGTTTGTGACCTTTTTGAGTATAAACTTCGATATGTTTGGAGATAGTAGAATTTTGCTACTTTTTCACTTAGGGCTTTAGTTTGGGTTTCAGCCCTATATCCTAACACAAGCCCCTAGCTCCACCCCCACTTCTCTTCATTCACTTCCATTTCCTAATACAACTCAAGCTTTATCAAAAATGGGGGAAGAGAAAAAGAATTAGGAAATTCAAAGCCCTAATCATCTTTGCAAATCCAAGTTCTATCTCCAAATTCAAGAAGAAGCTATTGGTAAGCCTTCTCTTCGTCTTCTCCAACTCTTTCCTTCTTCAATTTCAGAAATTCCTAAACCTAACTTTGGGAATGTTCTTCTTTTAAAGCTTAGATTCAAGCTTCTTGAGTTGGGATTGAAGAGTGGTTGATCCTCCTTTGCTTTCAAGCTTCTTCTTTATCTTTTTTGGGTTCAAAGGTGAGATTTTTATCTCACATCTTAGTCTATTGTTATCTTTGATTGTTAGGTATGAATTCCTAACACTTATTCATTTGCATTTGATTTTGGTTTGGATTGATTTTGTGTATATTCCAATTTTTGGTGTTTTGGTTTAATTTTTGTGAATATCCTATTATGGATAATTGGACATTGATATTCGAGGCGTATCGAAGAGCCATTAAGGCTGGGTTGTCGCTTGGCATAATTCCTTAGTCGTTGTTGCTCGTCTGATCGTTATCGACATCGTTTGGCCATCATTGGTCTAGGTTCAGGAAATGTCTGAAATTCCAGTTTCAGACGTCTGAATTGATATTTTAGACGTCTGAATATTATTCTGGGAAAATTTCTATTCCCAGATTCAGACGTCTAAAATAGTGGTTCCAGACGTCTGAATTTGTTCGATTGCGACCAGAAAGGAAATAGGCTGAAAATGCCTACTTTCAGACGTCTGAAATATTTCGTTCAGACGTCTGAATCTGTCTTTTGGAAAATTTTTAATTTTTCAGATTCAGACGTCTGAACCATTTATTTCAGACGTCTGAATCTGCTGTCTTTTTCCAGTTTGCCTGTTTTGCTTGATTTTCCAAATAATCGATTCGTGTTGATTCCCATTTGTTGTTATCATATTTTATCGACTTTGATGACCTTTTGTTTGGGATTTTTGGAATATCTATTTTGTTGGATTTGGTATCGATTTCTTTGGATTTTATTCACGTCTTGGAATGTGAATTTTGATGATTGATTGTTTCTACAATCGTTTTTGTGATTTGTCACTTTAAAAATATAAAGGTTTTCTATACTAGTAGTAATTATCAAAACTCTTTCATCAAAATGATTTTGACACTATTTTAATTACAAAGCTCATTTCTTAAACCGTTTTCGAATCTATTAGTATATTCAAACCTTTACCTCATTCGTATGAGAAAATATAATTAAACGGCTTAGCAAAACAAGTGGTATGAAACGCTTGCGTTTACTTCGTCGGTTAATTAATGGACTTGTTCGATTGAAACTCTTGTGACAATTTTCTAGTGGAGATCTACAATCTGTTCGTAAATATTTGAGTTAAGCAAGTGGTTATGGGACATGAAGCTAAACTCTTATATTTACTAGCTTAGAGTAATCGACACTTCTTGATGATCGATGATGATCATTTTATGGTTTAAGACTAGCAATGCGCGATGTCTCTTTGTCCACATGGAGGACTGTACTTCATTTTATTGAGCTTCGGCTCATCAGGAGGAGCTTCGGCTCTTAGTCCGCAATGGGGGACAATACCCAGTCAGGAGGAGCTTCGGCTCATCAGGAGGAGCTTCGGCTCAAAGTCCGCAATGGGGGACTATACCCTGTCAACAGGAGCTCCGACTCAATTTTATGGGATTGGCCATCCTCTTTCTTGTGTTTTCTGGATTTCTTGTTGATGATTTCTAGAATTTGTGTGTCGTTAACTTTTGTGATTTCTGGATATCGATTTCTGGAATTTAAGTTTCACCACCTTTTTCAGTTGGTATTGATATGTATGTCATTTATTGTGGCTTGGTGAATTAAATTAAGAATATGACATTCTTTTTAATCTTTGAGAAGATTCTTGTGATATTGATTAATCTCTGGATTGATTTTCGATTAGATACTTATCACAGTATGACTTTATGGTTATCATACGTTTTTGTCATATCTCTTATTCTATATCACTTTATCTGATATTTATAGCTAGACTAATCCGTTTATTAGTTTCTTCTTAAATAATACTCGGGTCAGACTGAGATTTTAAAGGTGCTTCCTCATGACTTCCTATCTAGAACCATCATCTGACTTTTGGCTAACTACTCTAGTTTAGTAGTTTTTGTTGTATACATTTGAGATTAGACTCCTTGATGTATACATATTCTATTGTCTTGCACTTGTATCTATTCTTTTGTGTTATTGTGGATCTTATTTGACCACTACTCTGATGTACACTTTCATGTGTTATATTCATATCTATTTCCGCCTTTGTGATATGAATTGTCTGTGACTGATTTGTGTTATGTTTATTTCTATATTTGTTTCCGAAGTCCATATAGCCACTGTGTAGTAGCTTTGAGTTGTATCAGTATGTCGGATTTCCTCTTGAGATGAAAAGTTATATTTTTATCTGGCATATCGGTACTCGCACAAAGCAATTATACAGATGGTCGCTCCTCAACAGCCTTATTCTCCGTGCTAGTTGACGGCATTACCCCGTAGTGCCCTTGGCTAGCATGGGTATAGAGGTGGGGTGTCACACCTATGATCCTATCTATAGTGGAACCTCAAATCTTGTCTTTGGCATTTGGTAAGAACTAAAGCTGAGTAAATAATGGTACTTATGATTGGAATCTGTTATAATTGATCTTAGATAACTGAAAATTTTAAGTCGGATCAAAATCTTAATTTATGGTAAATACTAGAATAGAGAAACATACTTTTTGCTACATTATTAGTTGATCATATTCAAGATGATAGCATATATGAAGGTAAGGAATTTGTTTAAATAAAAAAAAGGAAAAAAGAAATATTTTTAATTTAGTTGAGTTATAAATTTATCATTCAAGGTTAATTATAATTATTTAATAGGTAATTGGTTTACATTTAGTAAGTAATTGACTAATTATAATAAAAAATTGAAATCATATAACTTTTTGAATGTGAGGTTCAAAAATCACAAAATCAGTGGTGTTGGATTCGTAGTTGCAAAATCTACGCAATGGGAATAAAATTTGGAATGGATTGGAAATAAAAATCAAGGTGAGAAATTATCACTCATTTGGATTACCAAATTAATTTTTAAATAGTTAAAATTAATTATTGGATGCTTGGTTGAATTTATAAAATATTATCAGTTTGGATGTTATATATACAGTAGTATATATTAGTAGCTGGATATATTTCGCGCCTATTGAAGCGGATGAGACCCTATGTGCCCCGCATAATAGTAGATGACCCTATATACCGCGATATCCCCCTCGAAGCGGGATTGGTATTTTATGTTGTATCAACATCTGTGGATGCAGGAAAACAGGTTGGAGGGATCCAACTGGATTCCTCAAAAATATTGATTTTAAATTCCATATATAATGATATATGATGTGTTAAATTAATATGTTATAGATTATTATTGTGATTGAATAATTAGATGCTAAAGTAGCACTGGCCTAAATTTTGATATTTTAAATACCATAATATTATTTTGGAATTTGAAGGAATTTAAAAGGAGATTTTGGATATAAAAATATTTATATCGAAGTTTGGATTTATTTTTAAAAAAAATTGATTTGGATAAAACGATAAATTGATTTTTGGGTTGTACATATCTATTCGGGAAAATATATTTTAAATATAGATTTAAAAATAATTTATATAGAAGATTTTTAAACGATGGATTTTTAAATGATATTTCTGAAAAATATGAAAAGGGGTTGAAATCGACATTAAAAATAGATTTGTGGAATAAATGAAATTTATTAAGAAATGGATTTATAAAATGGGATTTTATAAATGAAATTAGTTTTATAAACAAGTGAAAACTCAAAGGAGTTTATAAATTTATAACGATGTTTATAAATAAGGGTAAAACGATCTTAGTTGATAAATTGGGAATATAAATTCATAGGGTGAACTTATATCAGAATATGGAAATCATTTTGAGGAAAAATAGTGGTTTCTATTTATGAAATGTGAGAATGGTTAAGGGAACGAAAATGAAATCGACGATTAGTGAATCAAGAGGGATTTATAAAATTGAAATTGGACATCGGAATTTTTAAATATATATATATATATATATATATATATATATATCGAGAAGTTAAATTGTTTTAAAAGAGAATTTTTATATATTCAAGTTATGTAATTTAAAGCTGCTTTAGTAATAAAATACTTCGAAAGTGGACTTTTCAAATATTCAATATTAATTGAAATAATTTTCTATTTTTATAATAAGCTTCGTAAATCAATTTGTTATTTGAAAATGAAATAGGGAATGAAGTATCAATGTTTATTAAAGTATTTTTAAATTTTAAATAATTACTTAAACGTGTTTTTTTAAAATAAATTATCATTCTTTAAAAATACTTATTATACATATATAGAGTTTTGAAAATGATTTGAATTTATTTATAAACTCTCTCGAGATGTGAAAACATATATGATTTTTAGAAGTTGTAAATGGATAGACGAGATTATAAGTGAGTATAATCGACTTTGGAAAATGTAAAAGGAATTAATATAAATTCCAGAAATGTAGGAGATAGGATAAGAAAACTCCTAAGTTTTCATATTAGAAATGATTTCAGAAAATGGATTTACAATATTTTCCTATGTGTTGAAATGGAAGATTTTTGAAAACATCCTGTTATGGAAACAAGTATTGAAATGAGGTACGGGTGGAAATATCCTGTTATGGAAACATCCTGTTATTTCACTAAGTGTTGAAGTGAGGTACGGGTGGAAATATCCTGTTATGGAAACAAGTATTCGAAAATGTTTTCAAATATCGATAAATTTGAAAGAGATTTGAATATATATCTTTATAAAGATATTTTGAAATGAATGTTTTAAAGAATTATAAATAATGGCCTGGTGACTACTTATGGACGTTATTTGATAGTTAAATAACCGACTATCAATATTGGTCTAGTGAATGTTTATTAAAGAATTTACATTTGGTATCAGAGCTGAAGGTTCAGAGAGAAGCGTGGCTTTGGTGGGGATTGCTCATTAGAGATAGGGTCAGTAGTACCTTAGAATGAGTTTGAGTGTATTAATAGATATGAGCGCGTATTTGTTAGTGAATATAAAATGTTTTATATGTGTTGATTTATCGGTTGAGTGGAATATAAATTCTGGTCGAGTAGTGGGACGCCACTAAATCAATAGAAGTTTCTAAATACTTGAACCAGGTAAACCTACACAGTATTATTTTGAAGTGGGTAAATGAAATAATTTTACCCAAATTATATTTTGATATAAAAGGAATAATTTTCTGAAAAATTATTATAGTAGATTGATGTGTTTGGTTGTTATTATATAATCAAAACAAGATTATAAAAGTGGAAATGGTTTATATAGCCAAAAGGACATTGTATAAATATGAATTATACAAATGGGTTAAAAACGAAAAATGAATTCAAACCAGAATTTGGAAAAAATAAAATCCCGGAGATTTTTTAGAAATATTTTCCAAAGTGTTTTGAAATGAATAATAGTAATATTATTAGGAATATTTCTGAATGGAAATTGTTTTAAATGGATTTTGAGGTGATAAAGCACTAAACTCACTTCAGTCACTAAAAAATAATTCCGATGATGATCGAGACATCATCGATGTTCATTTTCGAGTTTCTAAGTGATGGACTGCTGCCATAGTAATTTGATATGGGGATTTTTGTTGAAAAACAAATGTTGTTTTAAAAAGATTCCAAGGGAATTTATTTTGGATAAAACCAAGTTGAGTTTAATATACCAAGGAAGTGGTTTGTTAAACCAAAATAAAGAGTATATATATATATATATTTGATTTCAAAGTTATTTGAAATAAATACCAGGTGTTTAAAAAATTCTGAAATCCTTATTTAAATGTTCTAGAAAATATCAAAAAATAAGTTTTTAAACTTATAAGTGGAGGATGATAATTATAGGGAAAGAATTGTGAAAATTGAATTTTGGAATTAAAATATAAATTGAGAAAGTTAAAATGGAATTTAACTTAAGTTATGTTGAAGGAATTAAATTTTATAAATTTAATTGATTTTGATTTGGATGAAATAAATTGGTGAAGTAAACTAATAATATGAGTTAAATGTAATGGAAGATATTGAATATAAAGTTGAGTTATGAAATGGATATACAAGTATAAGTTATAAAATTGGAAATGGAATCAGCTCAAATAAAGAATTTATGAAATGTGGAAAATAAATGGTATGAATTGGAATTTAACTTAAGATAAGTTAAATAAAAATTGAATTGGAATTAGAAATTTTATCGAGTTGAATTGAGTATAGAGTTTGAATTATAAAGTGATGGGATAACTATAAGCTAGAAATATTTTGAATGGAATAAAATTTAAAGGAAAAAGTATGGAATGGTAAATAAATAAGTTTATATAGCTTATAAAAATTGAAATTAATGGAATAAAAATATACTTAGGCTATAAATAGATGTATAATCTTGAGTAAAAATAAAAATAAAATGTGAATATACTTAGGTATAAAATTGACGGAGATGTGGAAAATAAGTTGTGTAACTCATTATTTTGGAAAAATGGAATAGAATACCCAAAATAAAAATGGTTTGATATTTTGGTGAAGAAATAAAATCCAAACTTGAAGTATAAAATGAATTTGGAACTCAAGAAATTAAATGAAGTGATTTTGAAGTAGAAATCAGACATGGAATTATAATATGGAAGTGAATTAATTAGATAATTAATTGGTTAATTGAATATAAAAAGGGATATCAATTTGGTCAAGTAAAATGAATTATGGATTGAAATTTGAATTAAATATGGAACTTGAGTTGTAAATAAAATTCGACTTAATTATAAGGGAGTTAAATAAAATTGGAAATGCGGTCGAATAAAATGGAATTTGATTGAAATAGTAATGACTTGAGTTATAAATAAATTTAATTTAAGAGTGAATAAATTGAATATGGCCATGGATGTTGTTTAATTGAATTCGAGCTTGAAGTTAAGTTTGAAGTGGATTGGGTGAATGAACTAATTAAATTAATTAGTAAATGGAATGGAATTTGATTGAATAAGAATCAATCTAAAATTGAATTGGAATTGGGTTGCAAGGAAAATAAACTTGAGTTATATGGTTGAAATAATTGAAGATAAATGAATAACTTAAGTTAATATTTTGGATGGAAGCTAGGCTTAAAATAAATTTATGGATTGGATGTCATTGACATAAAAATTTAGCGAACAAGGTTTTTGTTGAAAAATTTAAATGTGAATCAATTTGAAATGGAATAGAATTAAATATAAATTGATTTGAAATCAATTTAAAATAACTATAAACTGAAATTTTTATTTTATTAAATGAATATCGCCAAATTTGCATAAATAAAAAAATTGTCGTTTGACATAAAAGAAAGTAAATAAAATTCTATGAATTAATAGGAAGTGAGTAAATTGATTTTTTTTAAAATCAATTTGAATGGATATGAGTTGTTTGGTATAAATATGAAGTGAATGCAAGAAAATTGAGTTGTAAATCATTCAAATTTAATGAAATGATATATGGATCGATTGAAAGCAATTAAATTAGTATCAGAACCTTATAATTGCTTATGATTATATGTTAGAATGCATTGTTTATGAAATTTATGTGTTTAACTAGTTAAATGAATGAAATGTTAGTAAATTTCATATTTTTGGTACTTATGTGTTTAAATTAAGTAAGTAAAGGTACAAGAAGACTGTTTGGCTAGATTTGGTCGTGCAAATTGCATATAAATTAAGCCGCACCTTAAAAACACTAAATAAAGGTACGTTTTCGGATTAAATACCACAAATAATATGAATATTGATATATATTTTGTTTTTCGACCGTGTGGGTCGATGTATATATTTTTATTTCTCTTGTCATATGGCAAAAGGCTCTCCGGACAAGGGAGAATCCGCAAAAAAATTTAGGGTGTTGGAAAATTTTTGGAAATTTCAGAAAAAAATTTGTTAACTAAAAAATTGATTTTTGAATTGCAACTGAAATAAAAAGTTTTTGAATTAGAAAAGGGAAACTAATATTTAGTAGGAACTAAAGGGTTTAGAAAAGTGGATGTCGAGTTTTAAAAAAGTGGGTTTTGATAAGTTAATGGGTATGGAGCGTTTTTCCTACCTTAGCAATTTCGGGGACGAAATTCTTTTAAGAGGGAGGAATGTAACGACCCGGATTTTTCGTCGTTTGATTTTGAATATTTAAATGGTTTTAAATACTGGATTTGGAATTATAATTGAGTTAGAAAGTTTTTAAAACTGAAATTTCAAGTGATTTCACAAAATTTTGAAATTTGTCGATTTAATCGATGCGTTAAAATAGCGATCCGAGGCATAGTCTCGGAATTCGACGAAACCAGTTCCATTGGATCCATAATAGTGTATTATTATCGGATTTCAAATTTCATAGCGTTTGGATATACCATTTGGTCGTACGATCTGAAAACGCCTGGGAATAATTTAATTAAAATTAATTTAAATAGTCGATTTAAAAAGCTACCTTCTTCATACGATCGAATTAAGCCCCAGAGCTTGTTCCATTGGGTTCAGAATAGCGGTATAACATGATAAACGCCAGGCGACATGCCTCGATAGGTGTTTGAATAAATATCTAGGTATTTTAAAATTTAATAGTATATATTCACATCAATTATCACTTCAACCATCAAAACTTACCCTTAGCTGACCTAATCCAGGATGGAACAAGCTGACCTAACCCCATACGAAGTCGCCTTCATTTCTTTCAAATCGCGCCTGCAATTCTTTCTTTAAAATTTCACGAACTTCCTTTCCATTTTAAAATCAGTTGAACAAACGAATATATATATATATATATATATAACAGAACGAAATCAAATTCGTTCGAAAACTAAAGAAAAAAATCTGGTATATACTGATTTATGAATTCGAGTCTCCCTCTCCTCATCTTTCAATTGAAATCGAACTCAAGTTCAAAATTAAAAAAATTGCTATGAACAAAATCGCGAGTGTAGGCGGAGAGGGAGTCGAGGCTGGGTGACAGTTGTCAGGCGTGATGAATTCGTTGTGGAGGGCACGCGCACCTGAAGGGAGGAAGCACGCGAGTTAAGGGCTCGAACTCGAGCCTAGCAGCATCGTGTTGGGTGGCGTTCGCGATAAGATGGAGCAATTCTGCGATGGACGAAGTCGCGATGGGGTAGGCATGGTCGTGATTTGTGGTAGCGTCGATCGATTCGTGGGCCACGATTTGATTTGACTATGCCGGAGCTAGGTGCAAAAAAAGGGTTCACCGTGGGGTTGCGGCAGCGCTGGAGTCTAGACAGCAAAGGGGAGGTGGATATTGAAGCGCTGGTGTTGTGCTCGAGCTCTAGTTGTCGAGTTCGTATTTGAGAGCTGAAGGCTGGTGATGTTCGTTGAGTTCTGGTCGCTTGAGGAAGGGGCGGCAGTGTTTGAGAGCAAGGTTTAGTTCGAGGTTAAATCGCGCAAAATCAGTAGTATAGGTTTCGGAGCTGCGGAATCCGATTAAAATAATTTGAATTGGAGCAACTAGCAAATTTAAAATCAAGGTGAGTAAATATCACTCTTTTTGGATTGCTGGAATTAGTTTATAACAATAAAAATTAATTATTGGATGCCTGGTTGAGTTTGATAATTATTATCAGTTTGGATGTTATTATATAGTGGTATATATATTAGTAGTTGGATTGATTATTCCCGTCTATTGGAGCGGATGAGACCCTATGCACCCCGCATAATGGCGGATGGCCCTATATACCGCGATATCCCCCTCGAAGTGGGATTGGTATTTTTTATGTTGTATTAACATCTGTGGATGCAGGGAAACATGATGAAGGGATCCAACTGGATTCCTCAAATTTATATTGATTGTTTTTCATATATAATAATATATGATGTGTTAGAATTTCTGTTATAGATTATTGTTATGATGTGAATTATTGGATGCTATAGTAGCACCGGCCTAACTTTGGTATTTTAAATACCATAAGTACTATTTTTGGAATTTTTAAAGGATTTAAAAGGAGATTTTGAATGTAAAAATATTTATATCGAAATTGGATTATTTTAAAAAAATTGATTTGGATAAAACAATAATTGATTTTGGTTTGTATTTAACTATTTGTAAAAACATTTTAAATAGAGATTTTTAAACTAATTTATATAAAGGATTTTTAAATGATGGACTTTTAAAACGATATTTCTGGAAAATATGAAAAGAAGTTGAAATCGATATTAAAAATAGATTGGCAGAAATGAATAGAATTTACAAGGAATTGAATTTATAAAATGGAATTTTATAAATGATATTATTTTTATAAAAAGCGAAACTCAGAGAAGTTATAAATTTATAAACGATGTTTATAAATAAAGGAAATCGATAAGATGAAAATTTGGGAATATAAAATTCATAGGGTGAATTTATATTAGAATGTGGAAATAGGGTTGGAAAATGAATAGTGGATACTATTTTTGAAAAGTAGAAATGGATAGGATGCTGGAATGGAATCAGAGGGTTGTAAATCGAGAGAATTTATAAATTGAATTGGTTATTGGAATTAAAAAAAAATCTTTAATTTTAAGAATTTAAGTTTGTTTTTAAAAGGAAAAGGTTATATATCAAACTACGAAATTTTGAACTAGTAGAATTAAAGTACATCGAAAAGTGAATTTCTCAAACACTTGATATTTATTTTAATAAATTCTAATTTTTAAAAATCAGCTTTGAAAATTGATTTGTTTATCTAAAAAAGAGTTATTGATGTTCATAAAAAGAGTTTTCGATATTTTAAATAATTACTTAAACTCGTTTTTAAAAATAAATTATTATTCTTTAGAAATACATATCATATATATATATATATATATATAGAATTTTGAAGTGATTGAAATTTATTTATAAATTCTCTCGAGATTCGTAAAGGGGGTTTATAAAATGGATATGATTTTGATAAGAGGAATTTTTTAAGGGACTTGGAGAAATGGGATTTCAAAAATGTTGAATATGGGAACTTTGCAAATGAAATCTGAATTTATAAAAGAAGTTATAAATTGTTGAATGGGGTTATAAATAAGTATACTGGATTTTGGAAATTGTAAAGGGGAATTTATTAATGGTTTCGGAGACTTATGAGATAAGCTACAAGATATTCTCTTAAGTGTTGATATTTGAAATGATTTTGGAAAATAAGACTTATAATATTTTCCTAAGTATTAAAATGGAAATTTGGAAATATTTCTAAGTGTTGAGATGGTGTGGAAAATATCCTGTTATGGATTTAAGTATTTTAATTTGTTTCCAAACATTATGATGCAACCCAGAAGAATGCCCAGAATGGTGAAGAGTTAGGTCGCATACGACCTAACGAATCCTTTAAGTCGTTACTGGTTGATGAAGCGCAAAGTGGTAAAGTGTTAGGTCGCGAACGACCTAACAAGGCCTTTAGGTCGCACCAACGACTTAGTGAAGATCGGCAACGACCTAGTGGAGACTCGCGAGCTAACGAGCTAAAAGGAAAGGCGCTCAAACGACCTAACGAGTTACGACTTACTTTAGGTCGCGGAGTTATATTTCGATCTATGATAGGTCGCAGAGAAAAGGAACGACCTAAATTAGGTCGCGGGGAGATGCGGAGAGATAGGTCGCTCACTATAAGTCGTGAGGACTTAGGTCGCAAAGAAGTGATACGACCTAAGTTAGGTCGTATGGACGACCTACGACCTAAGGTAAGTCGCTCCGAAATTCAGAATCAAGAATGCCTCGACCTACGACCTAAGTTAGGTCGCGTACGATCTATGACCTAAGTTAGGTCGCGAGAACTTTTGGTCGCCGATTGCTACAGTTCATTGCCGCCTGGATTCTTGGAAGATGCTACGTTGTTTTAGGTCGTGATGTTTTTAAGTCGTGATGTTTTTTTTAAGTCGTGATGTTTTTTTTAAGTCGTGATGTTTTTAAGTCGTGATGTTTTTAAGTCGTGATGTTTTAGGTCGTGCACTTTTAGGTCGTGATGTGTTAAGTCGTGGCCAACCTAAGTGTTGTACAGTTTTGTGTTGAGAATTGTAACTTCTATAAATAGGCCGGTGGTGCCATTTGTAATAGTTTAGTTGATTTGAATAAAATTCCGTTTTTGTTAGCTTTGTGCTTTCATCCAAATTGGTAGTCGAGTGTAATCTCCTATCTCCACCTTCGACATTCGAGTGCGCTCGAATCTTTGATCGTTGAAACTAATTCGCGGAATCAAGTGCGCTTGATCAACGCTCGAAGAATTGTAGATCTCTCCTCATGGTATCGTGCGCGATCAACGTGTCAGAGATAGCTAGAATTCGGTATCTTCGGATCAACGAATTCGGGCATTTCAGTATTCATCAATCCATCGATTGCTACTTTCATCGATCTACCTTGTTTTTGTATAATCCGCTGCGTCACATTGAAATATTGAAAGAAAATTGGTATATATCTTATAAAGATATATTTGAAAATAAATTTTGGAAAATTTATAATAAGGCCTGATGTCTGCTTATGGATGTTTATTGGTAGTTAAATAACCGACTATCAAATATTGGCCCATTTCGTTGATTGTTTCGAAGAGACCGGTATTGGATTTAATTATCCGAAAACCACTTCGATCCGTTTTGAGCGTTGCGAATGGATATCATGAAGATAGTGAAGACGGTGGTTTGGTTTGTCCGGACCCAAGACAACTTGTATGGACGAATGCTATCAGAACATCGTTATTGTAGGACGATGAGCATTCTAAGTGAAATTGTTCTTGAAAGGTAATCGTAGCCTCAAGCCTCATCAACCGAAATGACTGAAAATCAGGGGAGATGCAACAAGGCTAAGTGGGTTGCACCCAATTAGGGTATTTTATCACCTTTCTAGATACCCTTAGATATATTATATATTATGGATACGGTGGTGCATGGAAAAGGAGCTCTCGATAAGGATGGGAACACCCGGGTTGATAACATATTCGGTTCTATCCAGGTTAGGGATAGGGCCGGTCTTGTGTTGTAAGGGATCCTGGCGAGGTCCTCGGTACATTTTTCTAGATGTGTACCACGATAGGTGGTCCCCGATGCCTAGTCATTGAATGGAATCCATTCTTCAATAAGCGCCGTACGGTTTTGATTGTGCCCAACTATGCTGAAACGTGAGATGCAAGCATTTCAGTTATTTTCTATTTACTTTCTATAGACACTATTATAATATCAGATGATTTTGATAAAAATTGTTTTGGTTATCGTAAGGTAAAAACCCATCGTTTTTATGTGTGACGTGGTGTTACGAGATACCTTTTTTTCAAAGGATTTTGATAAATGTTGATAATTCAAATTGGTGTGTTTTCTCACGCTGGTTTTGCAGACTAACTCGGGTGTTATTTTATTATAATGCTCGGGTTAGACCGAGTATTACAGATTCAGGTTAGAATGCTATGGAGCTCAGGAGGCGAGCTGTATGACAGAGACATATCTCCGTACTTGGTTATATTTCCGCTGTGTGAGGACAAGTCATTATAATTGTCCATATTGATGTATTGAATTGTTGTACTTTGATACCACATGTAACGAACGTGGATTGTCGACCCTCGAAAATCGACATCAATACGTCCACCGTATAGCATGTCGAGCAATCGAGTGCCGGAAATACCAGATCGTTAGAGGAAAAGAAGAAAAAGGTAGAAGAAAATAGAAAACAACAACATAGAATCTCACAATCGTAGAGGAACAACATATAATAGATATTAACATGCCTTTATACATTACCTCATCAGAGTATAATAAATCAACAACTCAATACCGGATAGTTATAATAACTTGTCCTCACAAGTGCTGAATATACAGCCTACAATACATAGTGGAATAAAATCATATACGTGTAATACCTCTTCGTCATCCAGCTCGTTTCCTGAGCTCCATAGCATCCTATCCTGAATCTGTAATACTCGGTCTGACCCGAGCATTATAATAAAATAACACCCGAGTCAGTCTAGAAAATCAGTGTGAGAAAACACACTCAATTTGAATAATTAAAGTTATCAAAATCCTTTGAAAACAAAGGTATCTCGTAAGATCGCGTCACACATAAACACGATGGGTTTTACCTTATGATAACCAAAACACTTTGTATCAAAATCGTCTGATATTATAATAGTATATAAACAAAGTAAATAGAAAATAGCTAAAATGCTTGCATCTCACGTTTCAGCATAGTTGGGCACAATCAAAACCGTACGACACTTATTGGAGAATGGATTCCATAAAATGACTAGTCACTGGGGTACCACCTATCACGGTACACGTTTAGAAAAATGTACCAAGGACCTCGCCGGGAACCCCTACAACACCAGACCGACCATATCCCTAGCCTGGATAAAACCGAATATGTTATCATCTCGGGTGTTCCCACCCTTATCGAGAGCTCTTTTGCATGCACCACCGTATCCATAATTAATAATATATCTGAGGGTATCTAGAAAGGTAATAACATACCCTTATTGGGTGTGACCCACTTAGCCTTGCTGCATATCCCATGATACTTACTCATTCCGGTTGATGAGGCTTGACGCTATGATTACTTTTCAAGAACAATTTCACTTAGAATGCTCATCGTCCTCTAATGACGATGTTCTGTTAGCATTCGTCCATAGAAGTTGTCCTGGGTTTGGACAAACCGAATCATCGTCTTCATCATCTTCACGGTATCCATTCGTAACGCTCAAATCGGATCGAAGTGGTTTTCAGATAATTAAATCTGATCCCGATCTCTTCCAAACGATCAACGAAATTGGCCAAATCCTTGATTATTGGTTATTTAACTATCAATATAACATCCATAAGCAGTCACTAGGCCATATTATAATTTTCCAAAATTTATTTCCAAAATATCTTTATGAGATATATATTCAAATCCCTTCCAAATTTTCTATATTTGAGAAAACTCAAATACTTATATCCAAATCAAGCTATTTCAAAACCATCTCTTATTTCAACACTTAGAAAAATATTTAAAAATATTTTTTCTAAACCCCTTACTTCCCAACACTTAGAAAGTTCCATTTATTTCTCTTTTCTCAAAAACCCTTCACAATTTATATTGTAAATTCCTTAACTCGTTTATAACGAATTCTATAAGTTCCGGGTTCCTTAATTAAATCTCTTTATTCGAAAGTATATACTTATCTCACTGAAATAAGTATATTCATAAACCATTCCCTTCAAAAATATTTAAAAACTTTTTAAAACAAATATGGAAAGCACCACGCGGTATCAACCAAGGATTCACAGCTCAATGATTATGTCTCTATCTCAGAGAAATTGAAATGACCCTCCTATTTACACACTTATTTTATTAGTGATTTTTTTTTCTTACCAATATATTTTCCAGGGTCATTTTCCTTTCTCTAATAAACAAAAATATATCCAGGATCTTTCACAATATAAAAATATTGTTTTAATTCTAAATCATTTTTAACATACATATATGAAGATATCTATGTTATATTCTACTTGAATCAGAGTATGACAATAAGTAGAAATCCTTTTTAAATTTGCAAAAAATGTGATAATTTCCCTTTTAAAAGAAAACTTATTGTATCCTGATTTTTGACTATAGTGTTCACTGGAAATATGTACCTTAGGCTGTTATTATAATTAAGAAATGGTCAAGCAATAATCAGTGGAAAGCAAGCTTATAATATAGATGATTGTCTTAAAGTCTGAATATTATCAAACTCAGGTTAAAAGAAAGTGGATCCTAAGTGAACACAAGCAACATCTAGGCGTAATGGAAACGCGCCTAACTTATTCATGCAAGGTCACTAGTTCGAGTACTATGCTGGTCGGTTCAAACACAATTTTTGTTTTTCTTTTTATTTTCTCCTGTATGGCTGAAATCTGATACCTACCTATAATTGTACATATATATTTAATTTTTGCCTATAACCTAACATACAAAACAATTCTTCTTGCATAACTATTATTAAAACCCATTCTTTCAACTGTTTTAAGAATTTACATCTATATTTTTGCCCAATATCAACATGTACACAGATATACATGTACATGTTAGTGTCTTTGTTCATTTTCCAGAAAACTGAGCTCAAATGTTCCCTTGCTTCATTGATCTGAAGTGAAACATTAGGCCTGACCTATGGCCTAACCATGTGGTTACTCTGGCCATTCTTTTGTTTGCATTTTTACAACCCAGATTATACACAAAACATTGATACCTTTCCTTTTCAAAAGCATGTGTATATATTTGTATGAATCAGACACCTTGTGATCAGATATATATATCATTCTTCCTAACCATACTTCTCTTTTAAAAATACATCTTCAGGGTATAAACACTTTTTCTTGCATTTGGACTTATGTCAATATCATAAATTGAAGATATAGCAGTTTAATTCTTTTCTGGGTTTTCCCAATATTATTTTCTGTATATCTATATTCTTTTTGAAAGAACTCAGGATTAACTGAAATCATCATAAAATGATTATGCTTATAAAATCCAGGTTTTTCCTCTAAATCAAAACAACTTTAGCAAATAGGTTTTCAAATCAGTTTAACATCAATATCCTTAGTACATACCAAATCAGAAATAACCAGAAACAACATAGCACATGTCTCTTACAAGTTCTTCCTACTTAATACATTTAGATAGCCATATTAATCAGGGAATACATGCATGAATTAACACATTTTAGCTTTTATTTCTAATTATCTTAGCATCCTCTATTCCATATCTTTTTAATCTTGCTTACTTAGCTCCATCACAACCTGCAAAAGCATTAGTGGCTGCCCCATTATAAATGAGACACCCCCATGTGCCATGAGCAATAAGGGTCAGATCTATGATCTGGTGTGAGCATTTCTAACATATCCATGATATTAAGCTAAGGATACAGCATAAATATACTTTGCATACTTGACAGGTATTATCATGTACAATACATAAGAGCAAACATATGCAATAAAACAACTTTTATCTGGAACTACTAGGTTGCCTTTTCTTTTTCTTATAAATTCCTGGCCTCATCTGCTATAAGGAATCAAAGGGACACATTGCCATGAACTAATTAACATTATGGCACAAAGATCTCAGGACTTAAACAAGCCATGTGCCAACTTGTCTACTTCAAATAGGACAAGCATTCCAGCAGCCTTCTTGGCACAAAATCCTTAGTTATATCACTAAGTGTATTTATGTTCATTCTATCAATGATAGCTAGGTGTACATACCACCTGTACTCATGAAGCATACTAGTTACCTTGCAGACATAATATTGCAAGCAAGTTAAAGGTTACTTTCTAGAGGTATAACACCCCAGTCATTCCATCTCACATTATTTAGCATATAAACACCCTATTCAAGCATATACCAGAATGTTTGCGACTGAGAATAAATGCATGGCTCTATTGAGTTTATTTTGATTTTGCAAGCAACTATATTTAGCCAGATTTTTAATCTTGTTTAAACATAGTTTTTAGGCTTGTAAATTTCTGTTTAGTTTAGGGCTCAGCACTTATAGAGAAAGACTCCATTGCACCCTTAACCAATTATTTCAAGCCTCAGCACCATACCAATGTATATGCAGCTCATAGTTTTCTTTATCTTTTCATTCTTTGTCTTAAGCCATTATTCAAACTAGTTACAAATACTCTGATATATGTTCCTTAAGGTTTTGGTATAATATACAGAGATGAAAATAGAACAACAAAGTTATACATCCAGCATAGCAGATCATATTTCATCAAACATTCATGAAACCATCAGTAGCCAACATAGTTTGTAAATCAAAACATGCAAAATATAACATATAAAAGCTTGGCTGCCTAATCCCAGGTCTTAATGCCATGTATATGAGTGAGGATACTCACCTAAATGCTTACACAAGCTTAAACCAGAAAACCCCTCAAATCTTTAGCCTTATCTTCCTCTTCTTCCTTAGGTTAATTAATTAGTGAGAGAGCAGTTTTCTGATTGGGCTCTTGGTTTAAATAAGGGTTCTGTCTAGGGTTTTGGGTGATGCAAAATCCCTATTTTAGCCCAGACCAGAATCATGCATTTGGCATTGCATATTCCCTCCCTCCTAATCCCTTAATGTCCCGGCCAATATTTTAAAACAAGGCTATATTGTGCTCATTTTCTTTTCTTTTCAGAAAGTGATTACTTTAAGTATTTTTATTATATTTACCTCAAACATGATAATGGTGTGACTTTCTATTTTCTGCCTATGTACATTTGCTTTCTTGCACTTTGGTTCTTACTGTTTTAGTGCTTCCTTTATTTATTTTCTGCTCAAATAATATCTGGATATATATATACATTTATACAACTATGGGTGTTAATTTAACTTTAACCTTTTATTTGCAGAAAACATGTGCATACTTATGTGCATTTCTACACCTATTATTCAAATAAAAATTTCACTTATTCATTATAAATCAATGTTCTCTTCTGCCTTAATTTTCAGACAAGTCATACATAGGCATATATATAGATATATATATATATATACACACATCCTCAGGAATTTTTTAATACTCATGTCTAGGTCTATATTTTCTTTATTTAAAACATTTTATCTAAATGTTTTCCTTCCTTGTTTTATTATTCAGGAATTCTGGATTTTCTCTTAGTGCCATAACTAGTGTGCACGTGCACACATGCACACAACCTTGCACCACTGAAAATCCCACCTATATAATAATTCTGATTTTCCCCCAGAATTTTAATCATTTATTTAAAAGAATTTTCCTCAAAATCTTGGGGTATTACAGAAATCCAAACTTAACTGCAGGCAATCTCTGCCTTCGATTTCGCCATGAAAGTATACCATTACTTTCCGAAAACTTATTTGATAATTATCTCAAAAAAATGTTTATAAAGTTTCTACAAAAAAATTTCCATGTTTAATTTAAGCAAATACTCATTAATAAAAGTTATTATATAAACAATATTAATATTGAACAATTTATCTTTTAAAATAATAATACTGATTAATTCTTAAATAATAAATTAACTCTAAATCAAATCATTATAAAATAACTTTAATTAATAATTAAATATACTTTTAAACAATTTAAAATAATTACATAACTTTGAAACAATAATTAATTTTGATTCATTAATAAAATTCTAACCGATTTAAAAGACTAGCTTATAACTTATAAGTCATTTTGACATTTTAAAAATATTTAAATAACCAACTTTCTGAAAATATTCTTATGCTAAAACATTTTTAAATTACCTAGTTTAATAATTTAAAATCATCTTTTTAAAACACACTCAACTTCTCGATAACAATATATTTTTCAATTCCAATATAGCCCGTCTAATATTTATAAATCTCCCTCGATTTATCACCAATTGATTTACGCCCCAATTTTGTAAATCCCCTTTTTCATATTTCTAAAAGTAAATCCATCATTTATTTTTTTTAAACCGATTTACCCTTCTCATTATAAATTCTCACCGTGAATTTATATCTTCAATTTATTAACTGATAATCACTTCACTTTATTTATAAACATTGTTTATAAATCTCACAGTTTCCAATTCTAGTTTATAACGGTTTCACATCACTTAAATCCATTATAAAATTGATTTCTAAGTTAAATTCCATTTAAAATCAATTTCTTAAATAAACCAAACTATACTTCAAACCAACCAAATCTCAATTTTACTTCTATTTCGTAATTTAGAAATCTTATCTAAGTTCCAGTATAACCAATTTTATATCTACTTCCAAATTCACTTTTATTTTCTTAATCTATTAAAGTATCGATTTTTAAACCCCTTTATATTTAAAGGATTATTATTAAAAAAATCCTTTATATACATTATTCCAAAATCTCCCTTTTTAAATATCATGAAATAGTTAAGTAAAAATTCAAAACAATTTATTTTATCCAATCAATTAATCCAAAACTCTATATAAATAATTTACTTCAAAAAATTCCCTTTTAATTTCTTTTTAAAATTAAAACATATTTTTATGGTATTTAAAAGTACCAACATCTAGACCAGTATTACCATAGCATCCAATAAATTCAAATCACACAAAAATCTATCACAGATTATTCAAACATATCATATATCACTATATATAAAATTAAATTCAGCATTTTTGAGGAATTCAGTTGGATCCCTCCAACCTATTACCCTACATCCACAGATGTTAATACAACATAAAAATACCAATTCCGCTTCGAGGCGGGATATCGCGGTATATAAGGTCATCCGCTATTATGTAGGGCACATAGGGTCTCATCCGCTAAAAATATGCGGGAATATCAATCCAACTACTAATGTGTGTATATATATCACTATATATAATATTATATTCAACTGATAAAAATTTATCAACTCAACCAATCAATCAACAATTAATTTTTAACTATTTAAAATTAATGCCAACCATCCAAATGAGTGAGATTTACTCACATTGTTTTTTATTGTCGCTTTCGCGTTCTGGTTCCGATTTAATCCAAACGCGTTTGAATTTATCTGAAAATTCCTACAAGCTCCAAATTCAACCAAATCAAATCCATTCCATAGAATACGTTATTATGATCACAACGCAAAAAAATGGCTTCGAATCCGACCTAGAATTTGCGAGTTATGACATTTATAAGAGATTGAATTTAATAAAACGATTTACATAACTAATTCAATTCAATTTAATAAAACAATTTATATACCAGGCCCAGGAAAACGTTCGGCCCAAAAAGAAACTGACCCACTAAGCTTTCCTTCTTCCCCAAATTCATGCCTTATCTCCTGTTCACGAAATGTCTGTACACGAACCTATCACCACGCGTGCACTTCTCCAGTGATACATAGCATTAGGCGACGAAAATGAATTCCGTCTTCTTCGACGAGCTTCTCTCAACAAACCACACTCGCCCATATCCATATCTTCGAGCTCGGCACCCTACAGCAGATTGCGACCTTGCTTTATCCCACGTCGACCGTACACAGTCACCCCCCTTCCACATAACCGCACCTTCCAATCTTTCCCACCAAGATGCTAAACTTCATCACGAACCCATATCCACTCTCCATTTCGCGAATCGATACCAACATCCCCTAGATACTCGAACCTTAGCCTCGACTATCTCACGTCAACCACCATCAAAAGACGTCGCACCCTATATTGAGCATACCAGATTAAAGAGAACGAGGAAATAGGATTTTACAAACTGTTTTCATGATTTATAGATTTGTATATTGTGAGAAACAATTTTTTGAAGCTCTGTTTTTTTCTTTCGAACTATTTTTCCTTTTACTGTAACCTTGCGTGTATTTTTAAAGGAGAGGAAGCGTGTTGGTGGATGGCTACAGTGTTTTGAAGTGAGAAAAGCAGCTGATGTGAATAAAAGGTCAAGTCAACATATAAATATATTATTTAAAATTTTAAACCGTCTCGATTACGTAACTTAAAATTTCTAACCCCTATCGAGGCGTGCCACTAGGCATTCATAATGTTATACCCCTATTCCGAATGTAATGGAAAAGGTTTTGAGTCCTAATTCGATCGTATGGAGAAGATATCTTTTTGGACCCAATTAATATACTGAATTTTTGATTTAAATTTCAATGCGTTTCTATTCCGTACGATTAAACGGTAAGTCTAAATGCTACGAAATTTGAAATTCGATAATAATTCACTATTACGGATCCAATGGAACTAGTTTCGTCGAAATCCGAGACTGTACCCTGGAAGGCTATTTTTACTCGCCAATTTAAACGAGATATTTTTAAAATCGAGCAAATCACTTTTAAATTAAATATAAAAGTTCTATTACCTTCATTCTTATTAATAAAAATTTAATAAGCCTTTAAATTATTTTTATCAAGCTTAAAAACTCTAGATTCAATGTTTTAACCAATTTCCAATTATTAAATTCAATAATCAAATCATCCAATAAATCGTTATATTTGAAATTCAAGTTAAAAATTAACTTTTAAATACAAACCAATTAAATATTCCAATTTCAAATATCCAAAATTCTGGGTCGTTACATTCCTCCCCCTCTTAAAAGAATTTATTCCCCGAAATTGCCTAGGTAAGAAGAATGGTCCAAAACCCATTAACTTTCCCAAAATCAATCAATTGAGATAACTTTCCAAAATCCATTTATTGAAACCACATTATCACTTTTACTAATTTCCAAATTCATCCATAGATTCCAAATAATATTATTTACTCAATCATTTCAGATTCTAACACAAATCCAATTTTAGTTATTAAAATTTTTCTTCAAAACTTTCTAACTCCTTAAATTTCCGAAAAAATTCGCCAGCGTTTCCTTTGCGCAGCTAGATCCGAACAACTTCAAAATTCCTCTACGGGCCCAAATCATCAAAAGAAAACAAAAGCCAAGTGGCTCAATCATAAAATCATCACTTTCAAACAACAATTTAAACGTGTACCTTTTTATCGGGCAATCCCATTTTTCTTGATTTTAAAATACCTGCATCCTATTTACCAAAAATATCCAATCATATAATTCAAAATCATTTTATTTATTTATTTTTTCAAAATTTCAAATATTTGCTTTACTAAAACTGTACGATGTACACATATCATCCGTACGCAATATCAAATCTGATCGCTCACTCGATCACACAATTTCACTTTCGAACTTGTATTGTTCACACGACTCTCTAGTGCGGACTCAGATTTGGTTTCTTGATCAGAAATCGTCATTCTCCTTACATAACTGTATACTATGGTAGAGAATTCCGAAATCAATCAAAAATCCATATCTAGTGTTCGCCGTCGAAAATCGAGTGAAAAATCCTAACTTGGATCGATATAAATTATCTCGAAATTCTGTGCTCAAATCTGGATCAAACCGTCATGCGAATAAAAAATGTACGTACAACTTACGTATTAATTTCAATTGATTCTTGGCTATACCAAATTCTTTTATTCACATTCATTTACATTTATACTTCACATTCACTTATTTACTTTGTATATCTCTTTAATATCGATTTCACTTAAGAATTTCACCATCACTTTTCTTAAGTCTATTATATCATTTTATACAAACTTCTTAGATTTATTTCTGTAATCCCGCCTTTTGGCAAGGTCGTGACACCAAGAAATTGATTGGGAATCAAAGGCAGTTCATCCTGAAGAACGGTTATACAAAGTTTCGCTATGGATGCTGGTAAATTTTGCCCGAGTCCGGATCGAACTACAATTAACATGACACGACAATCAAAGCTATGAAAGTCAACGTTCCAAATTTCAGGTCAATCGGAGTTCATATGCTTAAGTTACGATCGATGCAAACCAACAAAATCTACTTCGTTCGTATCCATCTAGGTTAGCTCTCTTCGTATCCATCCAGAAAAACTCACTTCGTATCCATCCAGACAAACTCACTTCGTATCTATCTAGGCTGACCCACCTCGTATCCATCAGTAGTAACATATGAGTCCATTTCGTATCGATCCACTGCCTAACATGCTTCGTATCGATCGGCCATAGATCGATACGAAATCAACACCTCCCATCGATACGAAACCCAAAGAATAAGCGATACGATATGGCCTTTGACTTATCAATACGAAGAGCATAAGTTTGTATCGATACGAAGCAGTTATAAAGGATCGATACGAAGTCATGTGCGAGGGAGCGATGCGAAGTTAAGCGCGATAGAGCGATACGAAAGGAATGACTCAAATCGATACGAACAAGGCATGTAAAAGTGGAAGATTCGGTCGGTCGGCATAAAAAGTAGATCGACCCTAAAGGTTAGCACCACGTCAACTAACATCATGTGTAGAACCATCGATATGAAGCGATCGATACAAACAGTATCGATACGAAGGCAGCAGTGTTTTGCAAATCTGAACTTGCATCGATCATAACTCAAAATCTACAAGTCCAAATGCCACCAAGTTTTCACAGGAGCTTGCATACCACCTCGGGAATGCCCATGATCGATCCCGACTTGACTGGACTAAATCTTGATCGATACGAATTGCGTTCGTAGCAATCACGGATCAACTCCAAATGATCAGGGATCGATCACGTGGGCCCACCCATGTGAGAGAAAAGGTCTTCCGAGATCTGGCGAGATATTTGCTGCCTACGCCTATAAATAGCAGCCCAGGACCTATTGAAAAAGGAATTTTGGCTCTTCTAGGTCCAGACTCTGCCGAAATCACCATTGTACTCGAATTTTACTATTGTAATTCATTATAAACGGCAAACAAAATCAATAAAAGTTAGCCATTTCATAGTGGACGTAGGCCATACACCGAACCACTCTAAATCTGTGTTTTTGTGTGCATTTTTCTTGTTTATTATTGGTGTGTTTGTTAGATCTTCCTCCTTTTCCATTTATATTCTTCATTTTATCGCTTCAAACACATCCGAAGAGTGTTGTGCCCAATTTTGGTACAAACACTTTGGTGCTTTCATTGAGAGAACCCAGTTTTTCTCTTGCTCATTGGATCTACTATCGATATCGGATTGCGTAAATCTAAGTAGAAGATCCAGATTTCAAGCCTAAAGTTCTTCCATCCTATTCAGATTTGTACCAAGTCTAGGAAAGAATTTCGCTATCCATCATGGTCAACACTAGGACTACTTCAACAGCTGCAGATCCAGAAGGACGGGACAGACAGAACCCCACGCAACTTCCTCCTGCCGATCAGAATGCTGCCGGACCTTCAGATGCGCAAGGCCCTATCACCGGGGAAGAATTCCAACTTTTAATGCAAGGGCTGACACAGAGTCATCAACAGCTTACTCAGCAACTCCATGTCAACACGGAATTAACCAATCAACTAAACCGTCAAAGACGAAGGAGATCCAGAAGGGATCGGGCTTCCTATTCATCCACTGAAAGTTCAGCCTCTTCTGACTTTAATAATAGATCCATGCGCCCACGGCTGGACGGAAGTTACATAAAAGCCACTGGGAATCAGCACACATTGAACCTTGGGAAACCGAGAGTTGGCCGGTCAACCAGCCATCAGACTGGATCCTCCTCCCGAGGAGGTACTGCCCCATCTCACATTACCGACAACCGCACTACCGATGCTACTGAATTGGGAGTTGATGCTCGGAACCGAACAGATCCGACCCACCGCCAACGCAATCATACTCGTGAGCCTTCTGTCCCTGAAGACATAGAACCAAGGAGGCGAGACATGGACCGTCGACCGCGACCGGCCCCTCCTCGCATTGTGGAACCCGACCACACCTTGGCTCAGCATGTCCAGAACGTCCAGATGCCGGATATCCTGACAATGATCCGTCAAATGATCTATGAAAGTCAGATCCTTACAAACGAAGACTGGGAAATCTCTCGGAGTCATACCCCTTTCACTGATGATATACTCTATGCTGAACCACCTCGGCGATTCAAGATACCAAGTCTACCCGTTTATGAAGGGAGCTCTGATCCTAATCAGCATATCTTAAAGTATGAATGGTTAATGAACGCCGCACGGGCTGATGATGCGGTCAAGTGTTGAAGTTTCCCGATTTCCCTAGGGGGCATAGCAACTATGTGGTTTACCCGTTTACCACCTCGGTATATCTCGTGTTTTGATCAATTGGCCATAAAGTTTGTTGAACAGTTTCGCATGCATGTCACAAGGCTGAAAGATGTTAACACCTTGTCTAGCGTCACTCAAGCTCCTGGAGAGACACTTAGACGTTATTTGGAGAGGTTTCACACTACATGCGCTGAGATTAGTAACCCCAATGATAACTCGATTCTGATGGCATTAACTAAGGGAATCGATCCCGATTCCGAATTCAGCAGCTGGTTGGCCGGAAAACCACCTGCGTCATTAGACCGTTTCTACTCCAACGCAGCCCAGTTCTTGAAAAGGGAGGATGCAAAAAAGTCTAGGAAAAAGGATGACGCAGGGCCTAGTATGGAAGGAATCTAGAGCAATATTGCTGTTAAACAAACCGGGGAGAGTTCCTGAAAGGTACAATTGAATATACAGAACAAACAGAATCAATAGAAAGGCAATGGAAATCAAAACAGGAAACGGGATTAGAATCGTGGGCCACGACGTAGGGCTCCTATGTTTGACAATTATACTCCTTTGAATACGTCGTTGGAAAATGTGTATTTACAGACCTGCAATACTATTTAGTATAAGAAACCTGCTCCGAAACAATCATCGGAAAAACAGATTAAAATAGGAAAGTTTTGCAGATTTCACGATAGCTATGGCCATAATACGAATGAGTTCCATCATTTACAGGACATTATTGAAAAGTTGATACGAGAGAGAAAGTTGGAGCAGTTTGTGCGGGCACTGCAGTCGGGAGGTGCGGGCCCATCAAATCAGAACTAGATATCAAGTCAGGCGAGACAGGAGGATCTCGCTCGTACCGACGAGAGGTTAGTGATAAATACTGTTAGTGGTGGTCCTCATCTAGCAGACCGAAGCTGGAAGGAAATGGAGTCGTATGCCAGTTCTATCAGGCATGCGAGCTTCGAATGTTGTAGTAATTTGGAAGATAGGGCTCTGGCCAAACAACAGAAGACGATGACTGACGACATCGTATTTCGAGACAGGGATGCCGACAGAGTCGAAGCCCCAACCATTGATCCACTTGTCATTTCAGCTCAAATAGGTCCTGCTTGGATGAAGAGGTTCATGGTGGACAGTGGAAGTTCAGTTAATACATTGTTTAAGCGAGCCTATGATCAGATGAAAATGGAGGCAAAAGATCTGAAGCCTTGTCAGTCCCGCATCCATGGCTTCAATAGAAGTGCGACTATACCCACTGGGATAGTGGAGCTACCAGTGGAATTGGGCATTGGAGAACGCCGGAGAGTTCGGATATTACAGTTTGTTGTATTGGACACAGACTCGCCATACAATGCTTTTTTGGGCCGACCGGCCCTAGCTGAGTTCAGGGCTGCTATTGCCCCAAGGTGTCTGACTTTAAAATTCCCTACCGATAATGGAGTCGGAGTTGTTCAGGGAGACCGGTTGCTGGACGAGCCTGTTATGTTGCTGAGCTGCGGGAGGGGCATCGAAAAGAAAAAGGAAAGGGCGTAGAGGAATCTCTCTGCGTCCTCTTTGTGGAAAATTGACAGCTAACGCTTGGGCCTTGGCCCGGGCACCCCAACCAATTCCCAAGGGATCTTGACCTAAGAGATACCGAAAGTGAAGACGAAATTAAAGACAGTCAAGCTTCCCCGGCCGAGCTGACGATCGATGTTCCGATCGATGATAGTGACGATTCTAAAATGATAAAGATTGGATCTCAGCTAGACCAACAGATGCAGGAGGAATTGGTTGAATTTCTCCAAGCAAACCTTGACGTGTTTGCCTGGATGCACTCTAACATGTGTGGGATCTCGCCAGACATCACAAGCCACACATTGAATATTGACCCGCGGCACGTCCCGGTCAAGCAAAAAAGGCATGGTATGGATCTAGAGAGATCTGCCGCCCTTAAGGAAGAGGTAGATAAACTCAAATCGAATGGGTTTATCCGAGATGCATTATATCCGGAATGGGTATCAAATCCTGTACTTGTCTGAAAGCCAAACGGGAAATGGAGAACGTGCGTCGACTACTCAGACTTGAATAAAGCTTGCCCCAAAGACAGTTTTCTACTTCCCCGAATCGATCAGCTCGTAGACTCAACGGTTGGACATGAACTCTTATACTTCATGGATGCGTATTCTGGCTACAATCAGATACCCATGCACTTGCCCGATCAGGAGCATACCAGCTTCATCACCAATCTGGGACTTTACTGCTACAAGGTCATGCCATTTGGTCTCAAGAATGCTGGAACAACCTACCAACGATTAGTTAATCGAATGTTCACCAACCAGATCGGAAAAACCATGGCGGTATATGTGGATGACATGCTTGTGAAGTCGCGATTCTCCACTGATCATATCAAAGACCTGGAATCAATGTGCAACATCCTCCGAGAGTACATAATGAAACTCGACCCGTTGAAGTGTCACTTTGGGGTCGCTTCTAGAAAGTTCCTTGGATTTATCGTCAATGCTCGAGGAATTGAAGCCAATCCCGAGAAGATCTAGGCAATTAGAAATCTTGAAACTCCAAGGACTATAAAGCAAGTCCAGAGCCTTAACGGTAAATTAGCAGCACTGAGCAAGTTCCTTTCAAAATCCACTGACAAATGCATTCCCTTCTTCGACCTGATGAGAAAAGGGAAACAAAACTTTGAATGGACTATGGAATGTGAGGGTGTATTCCGAGCACTAATTCAACACCTCTCCACACCACCTATTCTATCGAAGGCCATTGATCATGAGAGATTATACATCTACTTGGCGGTGTCAGAAAACGCAATCAGTGTTGCCCTAATTCGAGAAGAAGACCGGATACAACAGCCAGTTTATTACATTAGCAAACGACTAATGGGAGCAGAGAGAAATTATCCAAAGCTGGAAAAGTTGGCTTATTGTCTTGTCATTGCCTCAAGGAAGCTCCATCCGTATTTCCAGGCTCATCCTATAAACGTCTACACCGACCAGCCGTTACGATAGGTCCTTACGCGACCTAAGACGTCAGGTAGGTTGCTCAAGTGGAATATCGAGCTAAGTCAGTTTGATATTACATACACTCCAAGGCGAGCTATCCAAGGACAAGTCCTAGTAGACTTCATCGTTGAATTCACCATCCCGGAGAACTTGCCCGAAACCAGCGAATCTACCAAGTATATCTGGAAGCTACATACTGATAGTGCATCAAATGACCGTTGCTCAGGCGCCGGAGTTGTACTTGAAACTCCTGAAGGCCAATCTATATGCTATGCCTTAAAGTTCGATTTCCATGCAACTAACAACGAAGCTGAATATGAAGCCCTGCTCACCGGATTGAAACTCGCCAGAGATTTAAGAATTATTACTATAGAGATTTACTGTGATTCACAATTAGTCATGTGTCAAGTTCGGGGAGAGTACCAGGCCAAAGACCGAAGACTGGCTGCTTATCTTGCTCGGGTTCAAGAAATATTGGATCAGTTTGATTATTATGCCATTTATTGCATACCTCGAGAATGCAATCAGAAGGCTGATTCCTTAGCAAAGTTAGCCAGTACACGTGAAGCACAACAAATGGGAATCATTCCTACAGTGACGTTATCTTCCCCGAGCATCGATCGAATGGAAACAGACAGGGTGTATGAAGTTGTTCCCAATAAGGAGTCATGGATGACTCCGTTCAGAAACTATCTTGAGCGTGGGACCCTACTGGAGCGCAGGAGTGAGAAAAGACAAGTTCTTCGAAAAGCTTCGCAGTTCACTATTCACAATGGAGTCATGTATAGAAGAGGGTACTCTGTTCCTTTACTCCGGTGTATCACTCACGATGAAATCAAACGAGTATTGCATGATGTGCACGAGGGAGAATGTGGCGATCACACAGGGGGGAAAACTCTTGCCAAGAAAGTGCTTCGATATGGATACTATTGGCCGACATTAAATCGCGATGCATCGGATTACGCCAGAAATGTGACAGATGTCAAAAACACGCTCGAATTCCAAGAGCCCCACCTACCGAAATAACTCAGATGGTCAGTCTATGGCCGTTTGCAGTATGGGGGATTGACATTATTGGTTCCCTACCTCTGGCCAAGGGTGGTGTGAAGTACGCCACCGTTGCAGTTGATTACTTTACCAAATGGGCGGAATCTGAGTCCCTTGCTACTATCACAATGAAGAAAGTGATCGACTTTGTAGTACGCAACATTATCTGTCGATTTGGTCTCCCACATACCATTATTACTGACAACGGAGCCCAATTCGACAGCGTTGAATTTAAGAGTTTCTATCAATGATTCCACATCTAGAAGAAGTTCTCTGCAGTTGCACACCCTCAAGCGAATGGGCAGGTCGAAGCTGTTAATAAAGTTATAAAGTCCATTCTCAAGAAACGATTGGAAAAGGGCGGGGGAAAATGGGTCGATGAACTTCCTATGGCCTTATGGGCCTATCGGACAACCCATAAATCCGCAACCGGCCACACTCCATTCTCACTTTCCTACGGTTCAAAAGCCGTTATTCCAGTCGAGATGGAAGTGCCTTCTCATCATGTGACATATTATGATCCAAAAATGAATGTTATATTACTTGCTGAATCTCTGGATTTATTGGATGAGAAGCGAGAAGAGGCTGATTTGAGGGCAGCCGCGTACCGAAGTCGAGTCGCTCGATTATACAATGCAAGGTCCAACCCCGAACCTTTGAACTCGGTGATCTCGTCCTTAAAAGGATTTACCCGGTTCCTTCACATATGAAGCCGACGTGGGAAGGGTCGTATGTCATCGAAAAAAAGCTCGGAGATGGCACATTTAAATTATCGACCGTTGACGGTCTTACTCTGCCAAGAGCCTGGATCAGCAAGAGTCTTCGCCGCTACTACACATAATAGGCCTGTTTATTTATTCAGTCTACTTTTCATTTGTAATTTGTTTATGCATTTCGAAAATTGAATTTGTAATAAGGCAACTGACTTTGTCGTATTTTCTTATTTTAGCAATAAAATGCAATCTCTTCGAGCCAGAGCTGTGATTTATTTGAAATGCGTCATATGACCATCACTATGCACGAAGAGCTAAGTTCCACCATATGATGGGATTTATTCAAATAAGGAGTGACTGTGATACGACCGGTCACTCACTAAGTGAAACCCGAGCTCGGGGACAAGCCATCACGCTGAAGCTAAAAAAGGATTGATACACGACAATCCTCTAACTAACTCCAGGGTCCTAGAGTGCGAACTGGAGTATAAACTTATAAATGCGGTTTCGAAGAGGGTGGATCCGTCCACCTAACGACTTCACCCGTATTCAAACCAAGTTCGAGGAGGATGGACCTGTCCATCTAACGGCCTCACTTGTTAACTCAGGGTGGACGTGAGTCGACCATCCACGATCCTGATAGATCCGTCGTTCCCGGAGTGTGAACGAAACCCTAAAGCCTAAACAGATGTGACTGACCATCTTTCGGCCAACTCCAGATTCTCGGAGTGCGAACTGGAGTATAAACATAAATACCAAATGGGTGTGATTGACCACCCATCAACTAACTTTGGATTCCCAGAGTGCGAACCGGAGCATAAACATCGACTAACTCTAAATCCCCAGATTGTGGATAAGAGTATAAACACAAGCCGGGTGTGATTGACCGCCCATAAAATAACTTAAGTCCCCAGAGCACGGATGTATCTTCAAACCTTAAGCGGGTGTGACCGACCGCCGATCTACGAGCGCAATCCTCAGAGTGTGGATGCGATCACCGATGGATGAGTGAGTGTGATTTGACGAACTGAACTCGTCTTGTTTCAGTCTTGCTTCAGCGAAGTTAAGCTCGATGTGTTAAAGAAAAATAACGATTGTTAACCAATCTTTCCAACTTATCCCCAGAACTGGGGGTAGAACTTAATTGATAGCCACTGATTGAGATAGTGCAATATCGAAACTCGACTTAACGCTCGATCGCGACCCAAAGCCGTAGCTCCGGAATTTAGCAACTAAACCCGGGTCCGATTCAAAGACTAAAACTTCACAAGTGTATTGAATAGAAATTCGAGCACTGAAATACTTTAACAAATGAACACAAACTGAGCTAGAGACAAAATGGAATCTTATTTCGATTGTTCTTTGGAAGAAAAAGAAAAGTACAAAATTATACCAAAAAATCCTACTAGCAGGGGACGAACCCGCATCTATACACGGCCTACAAAAAGAAAAATTAGGTTCCTATCTATCTACCAAAAATGAACCAAGAAGACATGTCTATTCTTTCTTTTTCCTCGGCTTCTTCTTCGGTGTCAACCCGTTGGAACTGCCACTTGGCTGCCTCTTTGAGCCCTTGCCTTTTGGCGGTTGATCTCCAATTGGGGGCATTATGGTAACCTCCTCCTCCGAACTCACATGGATTGGAATGCTTCCTGAAGGCGGAGTCGGGGGAGTAGGATCGATGTTGGCAGGAGCAGGAGGCACACCAGTGTCGACAATGGTACCACCGGCAGAAATCATCCGCAAAGGGGCTAGGCCTGGTCCCGCCATTCCACCTCCAAAGCCACTGCCCCGCGCAGCTGCTTCCATATCGGCGTTGATTTCAGCCAGTATCTCCTCTTCGTGAATTGTTTGAGCTTCGCCGGGGATGTTAGCAGTTGGGCCCGAAGAGCTGGTCACTGGTGCACCTCCACCCATAACAAATGGCAGATCGACAAAGGGGTCACTATGACGACCGAGAAGTTCCTCCATCATCTGCTCATCAAAAGTGAGTGTGCGCCCATGTGTTCCATTAGTTGGTGCAATAGCCGTTGTAGTGGTCGCTTCTGTTATGATAGCCTCATGCTCGTAATGCAACTCTTGGGTTGCAGGAGGCATGGCAGATGTAGCTCCTATCACTGAATAGAGACAAAGAAAAAGTTATTAGTGATTGCTTCAAGTAACGCTTCCTACTCTGAATGAGCACAAGGAATGTTTAGAATACCTTCCTCAGTTTGGCTTGCGGGTGGCGGAGCAGCTTCAGAGACATACTCGTGAACTGGAGATAACCGTGGTTGATCGGGATTATATGCAGGAACAGACTGAGGATCAACCGCAGATGTAGATTCAGGCTGAGTTGGCACAAGAATTTCAAAACCTGCATCGTGGTGCTTAACACCAGAACCCTCTCCAGCTTCTGAATGCTGAGTGCCAAGTTTCTCCGTTTCATATGCGATCGTGATATCATGGAGAACTTCTCTTTCATCTTCACTCAGCACCTGATTCTCCAGTTCGAATTTATCAATTGCTTCAACTTGGTGTTTTGCCTTCTCGTCATCCACCAAGTGTCCCCAGGCACTATATAAGTGTGATGGATAGTTATCGAGCCAGGTTAAGTTTCGGCGCTTTAAAACGTTGGCGTTATATGTGACAAGAAGATCTTCGATATCGACATCCAACCTGGTCTGTGCCATCCTCACATCGCTCCCTTGCAAAAAAATGAGTGCAACCCGAGGACTTCCCAGGAGGTCACCCATCCTAGGACTACTCTCGCCCAAGCACGCTTAACTTCGGAATTCTGATGGGATCCGGTGCCTTAGTGCAATCCTGGCCTTGGCTTCTTGAATTTTAAGTGCTGCCGCATCCCCCTCATCCCAGAGCACCATAGATTGTTCACACACTTCTTGAGCTGCTTTATTTGCATCATCTTTTTCTTTGACGATTTTGGCAAATTTGGCCTTAAGATCCTCAAGCTCCTTCAGCGCGGCATCCCTTTCGGCCGTAACAGTGGTGTTTCGATGGCCCATCTCCTCAACTAAAGCAAAATTCGTCTGTCGCATCCTTTCCATGGACTTATTTTCCTCATCGGCTTTCTTAGTGGCCTCTATTTCCGACTTCCTGGAAGGTTCAACCTCATTGTTAAGCACTTGTATTATGAGGTCCTTTTGAGCGAGATCAGCTTCTAATTTTCCGATTACTTTTGCCCGCTCTAAGGCCACCACTGATGCTTTATTCGCAGTCTTCATCCACTCCTTATATTGGTTGTAAACATCATGGGTGTAATCATGCATAGTTTGTTCCGCCTCAACTGGAATTCTCTTCAAATGCGGAGGGAAGATGAAGCCGTCAAAACAAATGTTGGGAAAATCTTTTTTCTGGTCGATTTTGATCGCTCCCTCCCCTGTGGGCTCAGTGACAGCTTGCTCAGTGGCAGAGGTAGTTTCGATCTTCGTCCTCCGACGATGTGAATCGAACCTTTGTACTTGAGAAGGCGGCCTTTGACGTGAAGGTTCCAAGGGTTGTTTTCTATGGCCAGAGGGTTGTGTTGGAGCTCGAGGAGGTGGAGAGCGTGATCGGGATCGATGTCTATATTCTCTATCCTTCTCCCTTTCATAACGCTCCTGGCTAGAATAACCGCAATCGCGGTCTCTATCGGCTTCCCTCCTGCGGGATTCATAATATGAACTAGATGACTGGCGTGCCGAGCGGAGGCTTCCTAGCATAGATTCTCACCTAGTCATCGTATCTGCAAAATAAAAAGAGAAGCCGAGTTAATAATCTCCAGAAGTGAACAACTTATGATTGGAAATCATGTATTACTATGAAGTGTGTATATATGCATGTGCTAAACCCCCCGACCAACCGGTTGTGTCGGCTATACTCATAGGAAGTGACTCACTTAAATCTAAAGCGCTGTGAAGCCCTTCCAATCCGGTGTCTTGTTGGAGCGACACATAATCTAGAATTGTAGTATCAGCGAGTCCCTCGAAAGGATTTTCCATTTGTGAGGGAGGATCCTCCGAAATAATAACACCGGTGACTGGCAGAGACATGACCACAGATTTCCATCTTGAAGACTTATGAAGTTTGTGAGCAACTGCCTTGCCTTTCCTCCTTCCCTCTAAATCCCAAGAGTTGTCTAGGGGCCCGGCTACGGGCTCGTCTTCAGTGGGTATATCTCCTTCATCGCCCTCTTCAGCAATAACAATCCCGGGTGCTTTACGCTTCACCCATCTCGTCGGGGCTGCCCTAAGCGATCCCTCAAGTCTTATGCTCTGGTTTTGATCAATTAGCCCAACAATCCTCAAATTTTTATCTGTCAGCACCGAGTCGACCTCTCTCATTTCACATGGCACCTCTTGTAGGATCCGCACTATTTATTTAAATTGGGCGCCTTCGGGTCGTTGTATTACGGTTGGGGAGAAAAGGAAATGTTAGATTCAATGTCGATTACAACTATCTCATAAGCTACTATAAGAATTGCAACACTTATGTCTGACTAACCACCGTCTGGCAAACCCTGGGGACCACCGAACGTATAACCACTCGGTCTTAAAGTAGCTAAGCCTGGTCCAAGATCCGGTCACCACTTGGCAATTCCTGACTACCTCGAGGAACGTGAATGAAGGATTATCTCCCCGACTCTCGACATTGAACAAGAATCTGACATCTTCCGGGGTCGGGGGTCGAAAGAGGTGCTCCATGAAAACAATGAATAGACTATTCAACAATGCATATCCATTTGGATGTAACTGTGACAGAGCGATTCCAAAGAAAGCTAACACTTCTCGAATGTACTGGTTGAATGGAGATAGCATTCCAGCTGTGCACGAATGTCGATTAAAGGCTGTGAACCCTTCTGGGGGAGCGTGTGGCTTGTCATTTGGTCCGGGTAGCAAAACGTCGTCTAATGGTAGACCATGTCTTAAACATATTCGCCCCAACATATCTTCGGAGAGATTGGATGGCATAGAATCTTGTGGGTTCGCGATAAAAGTTGCTCCTGGCAACTCGTCCGGAGCTGGACTTGAAAGTCTATAGTATGGTGGATCGATTATACAAATGACAAGTATATGACTAATTTAAACTATAGTGTAATAATAGTAAAGTATGTAAATAAGAATAATCATACCAGGGATTTTATACTGGTTCGGACCTCCCGTCCTACGTCCAGTCCCGAAGTTCCTCTTCGGAATTTCCTTTCACCGAATAACCCTCACTTCACCCGGAGCAACAGGTTTATAATAGCAGAGTTTCTTTGTCAACTGTGTGTTCTCTATTACACGGATTTTGACTATATAGTACAAATGCTTCCAATATATATCTAGAGAGTATTGTCTATGAGGAACTGTATATTTGGAAGAGTAGAATACAAGTATAGATTGCTAGAGATCAAGAATATATCAGAGTATAAGAGTAAAGAGCACAAGTAAGTAAGGTAAGATCTTCTCTTGGATTCTTGATGCTATTTATAGTGGTAGAGAGATTCCTTGAGTAGTTGCATCCATTAACAAGTGTTCTATGGTCGCTTTTGATGGTGATGAAGAGTTACAGCGAAGAGAAGCGAAGGTGTCTTTTCAATTGCGGCAGTTGTAATTTGAATGTTATCAGCCGAGTTCAGTTTTAGACGTCTGGAATATGTCTCAGACGTCTGGCTCTCTATATTTTCTGTATATAGTAGACTTTCAGATATCTGCGTACATTAACCAGACGTCTGATTCTGTCTGGTTTGTAATCCAGAAGATTTATTCAGAAATCTGGCTAGTGCACTCGGACGTCTGATCTTGTGCATGTTACTTTTCTTGTATCTGTGTTGTCGCTCTTCTGATTCTATCGACTTGTAGCCTCTTGATACGTTCTTCGAGCCTTGTTCTTGTCTCTCTAGTGATGTTACTTTAGCAATTACCTATAAATAGAAATATATATGCATATTCGATTTCCATTGTATAGTTGTTGTCATCGAAACCGTAGATTTGATTTCCTAACAATCTCCCCCTTTTTGATGATGACAACTATACAATGTACTTATATATAATTTATAAATCTCCCCCTGAATATGTGCTTATTTTAATGTTTTATAATTATACTTATATTTCTCCCCATTTGGCATTATCACAAAAGAATTATAAAATTTAAGCCAATCGTTAAAGATAAAACAAAAGGAAAATTTCATAAATAATTCGACATTGATTACATTCATAGATTTTGTCAATTTTACAAAAGTTGAAATCCTAAAATTCTAAATTCTATGATTTCTTTGGAGAAGCTTTGTCTTGATCATCCCCTGTTCCGTCTTTTTTAGAAGTGCTATGCTTTGTAGGAGATGTCAAAGCTTGTTTGAGAGGTTCGTCCTCAGAAAGTTTGGAATGTTTTGCGGGAGGAGAAGGTACTGGGGTTGGCCAATCTTCAGAAGGTGGTGTTGGACCGCGGACCCGTTGGAGTACTTCTTTGAGAACCGATAAGACAGTCGAAAGAGATTCTTCAACTGTTGCTAGGCATGTAGCAAACGATGTCTCGAATTGGTCAATCCGCTTAGCCAAATTTTTTGATTTTGAGATAATATATGTTGATTTCTAAGGGTAAGATCTCGAACACTTTCATTTGGATGTGTTTCTATTTGAGTCTCCATAATCTCATCCTGTCCTAGATAATCAAATGGTGCAGGAGGAGGTGGTGTTGCTTCTCGATGGTGTTCCTCCTCTTGAGATGGTGCAGTGTGAGGTTGAGATGGAGGCTCAACTTGTCTAGTTTGACAATTGTGCGTCCAATCTTCGAAGGATATAAATTCTGGGGGAATCTCGAGTAAGTGCATAAGTGAGAAAAATTTGGTGGAAGCATATTTTGGTGAGATTTCTTCAAAATTTGATAGGTAGGATGGGATGTTATGTGCATGAAGAAGTCATATAATATATGTCGGGTAAATAATTGATGGCCGTGATCGAGTCCAAAATTGTTTGAGCTCGTCAAAGATGAATTTGGCCCAATTCACCCTTGTTCCACTAAATAGATTTTGTAGAAATATTATTTTTAGATTTAAAAGAGCTTTTCTTTAGTTTTCCAATTTGACAATCGTCACATAAATTTTCTACTTTGTAATTTATTTTAGGTAAACCTCTAACTAACTCATATTTTGCCAATTTATTAATATTTTTCAAATTGATATGACAAATCGTTTATGCCATAACCATGGCTCATTATGTTTGGCGGTTAAACATAAATTTGAATTTTTATTTATATTCATGTTTAATACATAGATATTTTTGTTTCTAAAACCTTCAAATATAAGTTGTTTGTTATTATCTAAAATATTACAGCTATTTTTTTCGAAATTTATTTGAAAATCTTTATCGCATAATTGACTAATACTTAGTAGGTTGTGTTTTAGATTTTCTACTAATAAAACATTTGTAATAATAGGAGAATTAGAAATACCAGAGTTGATGACTTCTCCAATGCCCACGACATATCCTTTTGAATTATCTCCAAAGGTTACCGTTCCACCATCGATGTATGTTATATTTGATAACATTTTTGAATTTCCAATCATATGCTTGGAGCATCCTCTATCTAGTATCCATTTCTCCTTATGTTTTATTTTGGGTACTTGCAAAATAAAAGATGTTTTAATTGGTACCCATATACTTTTGTTAGGGTCCTAATTGTTAGGAGAAGGTAGCCATACCCAAGATGGTTTGGTACCTTTATAAATATAATTTTTATTATAGACTACATTCTCTAAGAAATTATTAATATGTTTTTGTTTAATCAAATTATTATTTGTCTTAGGAATCCAAATTTTCATAGTTTTGGTATTCATATTAGACGTAGGTAAACTTTTAGTTTTTTTATACCTAATTTTTTTTGCATCATTTCCTTTTTGTTTAGAAGTATTTTTAAATCCTATTCCATTTCTATTGCCTGATGGTTTTGATGTTTTGATAAGATTTTCCAAATCTTGTTTTTCTTTATTAAATTTTGACACATTATTTGTAATTTTATCTAATTTTTCTTTTAATTCTAAATTTGCAATTTTTAATATTTCAATATTACTTTTCAAGTTGACATTTTCTTTTAGCAAATTATCCTTCACTACTTTAGTGTTTTCAAAATCAATAGTAATAGCCTTACTTTCTATCAAATTATTTTTAATTTTTTCTTGAGATAATTCTAGTTCTTCTTCTAAGATAATTTTTTCATCTTTTAACATTCCTACTTCAAGTTCTAATCTATTTATTTTGGCTATATATTCTTCGTTCAATTTTTTAATTTGTCTAAATTTATCATCTAATTCCAAGCTAAGTTCTAATAATTTCTCATAACTAAGTTCCAGACATACCTCATCAGTTTGTGCCATAAAACACACATTAGCTTGTTCTTCGTCACTATCACTATCACTTTCAAATGATGAAGAATCCGAGTCATCCTATGTTACTTTGAAAGCCTTCTTCCTTTTGAGTTTTTCAAATTTGTTCTTCTTTTTATCATTATTGAGTTTAGGGCAATCCTTCTTCATATGTTCGTATTGATCACACTCATAGCACTTGATTTGAGATAGGTTTTTTGTGTTGGACTTTCCTTCTTTTTGGAATTTGGCCATCTTTCTAAATTTCTTGAATCTGTTATAATTCTTGGCAATGAAGACTATCTCTTCTTCATCTAAATCAGAGTCATCGTTTTTTGTTGCTGGGAATGCTATGTTCTTATTCTCCGAATTTAGTTCTTTTCGTGCCTGCAAATTAGCTTCATAGGACATTAAATTTCCTATCAACTCCTCAATTTTGAGAGTAGATAGATCATTAGCTTCTTCAATAGCTAATACCTTCCTTTCCCAATTCGATGTTAAAGAGTTGAGTATTCAAGAAACTAAATCAAAATCAGTAAACTTAACTCCTAATGCCACAATATCATGTTGGATAGTTTGAAATCTAGAATACATGTCAACAATAGTTTCATTTTTCATCATTTTAAATGACGAAAATTGGTTTTGCAAAATTGAAATCTTAGTTTGTTTGACCTTTGTTGTATCTTCGTGTGTAATTTGTAAAGTACGCCAAATGTCAAATGCAGTTGTGCATAACATGACATGTGAAAATTCATTTTTATCTAGAGAGTAGAATAAAACGTTCATAGCTTTAGCATTGTTTGATGCTAAAGTCTTTTGTGCATCGGTCCATGTGTTCATAGCAATAATAGGTGCTTCATATTTATCTTGAGTAGCTGACCAAATTTCTAGACCATTAGCTTCCATAAAAATTCTCATATGTGTTGACCAATATGCATAGTTAGAGCCATTAAAAAGTGGGGGTCGTGCTGTGGATTTCCTTCTTGAAAAATACTTGCCATATTAAAATGATTCAAAAATGTGTTACTATACTTTGATCAAACCTTGCTCTGATACCAATTGAAAGTCTATAGTATGGTGGATCGATTATACAAATGACAAGTATATGACTAATTTAAACTATAGTGTAACAATAGTAAAGTATGTAAATAAGAATAATCACACCAGGGATTTTATACTAGTTCGGACCTCCCGTCCTACGTCCAGTCCCGAAGCTCCTCTTCGGAATTTCCTTTCACCGAATAACCCTCACTTCACCCGGAGGAACAGGTTTACAATAGCAGAGTTTCTTTGTCAACTGTGTGTTCCCTATTACACGGATTTTGACTATATAGTGCAAATGCTTCCAATATATATCTAGAGAGTATTATCTATGAGGAACTGTATATTTGGAAGAGTAGAATACAAGTATAGATTGCTAGAGATCAAGAATATATCAGAGTATAAGAGTAAAGAGCACAAGTAAGTAAGGTAAGATCTTCTCTTGGATTCTTGATGTTATTTATAGTGGTAGAGAGATTCCTTGAGTAGTTGCATCCATTAACAAGTGTTCTATGGTCGCTTCTGATGGTGATGTAGAGTTACAGCGAAGAGAAGCGAAGGTGTCTTTTCAATAGCGGCAGTTGTAATTTGAATGTTATCAGCCGAGTTCAGTTTCAGACGTCTGGAATATGTCTCAGACGTCTGGATCTCTATATTTTTTGTATATAGTAGATTTTCGGACATTTGAGTACATTAACCTGACGTCTGATTCTGTCTGGTTTGTAATTCAGAAGATTTATTCAAACGTCTGGCTAGTGCACTCAGACGTCTGATCTTGTGCATGTTGCTTTTCTTATATCTGTGTTGTCGCTCTTCTAATTCTATCGACTTGTAGCCACTTGACACATTCTTCGAGCCTTTTTCTTACCTCTCTAGTGATGTTACTTTAGCAATTACCTATAAATAGAAATATATATGCATATTTGATTTCCATTGTATAGTTGTTGTCATCGAAATCGTAGTTTTGATTTCCTAACAGGACTTATGACTACAGCTGCAATGGACGGCATCTCTATTGCTGGGGAAAGTAGACTTTGAGCCCCCCGCTGTTGTGAACTTCCAGGTTCCATAACTAATCAACTCAGTAAGTGTGAAATGCATGAGTGTGTTGTGCAATGCAATATTATATAGTACTTAAGAAAGTTCTTCAAAGGTTAACAAGACGTTCGGACGACGAGACTTTGAAATTCAACTAGAATGATCGTCATCACTGACCATCACCACCGCACCAATCGGACTTCGAAGATCGATCCTGGTTAATGTTCGACAATTTTTTGTTAAGTTATAGTTCCATTGACGAGCTTCGAAGGGCAGTCAAATATGCGGTTTAACAATCAAGTCCAATTATACAAGGCTGAAGCTCGTCGGAGTCAAGTGTTCAATTAGGCAAGATTTCGTATCCGTCAAGGTTCAGGCTTGGATCGATCGCCAGAAGCATACTTCGTATCGATCGAGAAGGAGTTAGTTTCACATCGATCAGTAAGGAGCCAATTTCGTATCGATCATGTGCTTATGTTCATGTTGGACACGGGCTCGTATCGGTCATCCAATTCCTTTTCGTACCGATCATTTTGCCAGTACTTCGTATCGATAGCTTTGGATCGATACGAAGTCCCATAACTCTTGACCGATACGAATTCACTCCTTCCAACCATCGGTTGCTGGTCGACATGAACTTTTCCTCCTAGATCGATGCGAACATGTTTTTTCCTTCCTTCTCCCATCGATGCAAAGTCGAGGCCAAGCTTTTCTTCCAAGAGTCCTACGTATCCATCTACACTTCATCTTCTCCGGCCCCCACTTCGCCAAACTGGGCCATGTATACGAATGGAATGGTGTTAAGTCTTGAGTCTCCTCATTTTCAACATGAATTCATTGACTAATTACCTAATTTAAAGATGTGGTTCAAGAGATTAATGGTTTGATCGGGTTTAAGGCAAGGACAGCTTTCTTTCTCTTCGTTCTGGACTATACGAAAGCAAAGTAGGGAATGAAAGCAAGTATATTTTTTCTAAGTCCTAAAAGTATTTATATGGGTACGAACCCAAGGAAACGATTCGCCTCTCGGTTATGTTAGCCGGTAAAGAGCAATATCCCATGCCATCGATACGAATGGTGCTTTGTATCCATCTACCACCGAACTACAGCCTCAACTGTTCGTAAAAGCAGGCTTTTCATGTCCATCGATGTGAAGCCCATCGATACGAAAGTCACAACAAGATCGTATTTGGACCACTACACTCCATCGATACGAAGCACAATTTTCATATCCATCAATTCAAGAACACACGTGTTATATTGGTCGATACGCAGAATGCTTACTTGATTTATTTCGTATCAATAGCCATCAGTAAGAAATCCACATCAAGACATCTTAGATCGATCCAGGAGAGGATCGATCCGAAGGAGTGGAATAAAACAACCATCAAGCATTGTTACAACTCGAATTTCACATTGATTCAAGAGAGGATCGATACAAAATTCGATACAAAAAAAAACTGATAACGACTCGTGAACGTACAAACGTGAACGAGAGTCAGGTTAACATACATTCATGTATGTTGGACTAATATTCAATTTTTAAAATTCACAGAAGTTGAATGCTCACCTGGTGACAATTACAACAACGGACAACAGTTTGCTAACATTCAATACTAAGTTACAACAGTGCACAGTACAACAATTAGTAGTCAACAATTCATTATTTATATATTTGAAGATCAATCAACAGTTACATCTTTCAACGAAAAGATGACAACCGTTCAAACAAGTCAGATAAAACTGTTCAAAATGAAGATTGCAGCATTTCAAAGCACGTCATGTTCTCACAAGACGTACTTTGGGGGGCAAATGTTATCCCGCCTTTTGGCAAGGCCGTTACACCAAGAAATTGATTGGGAATCAAAGGCAGTTCATCCCGAAGAACAGTTATACAAAGGTTCGTTATCGATGCTGGTAAATTTTTCCCGAGTCCGGATCGAGCTACAATTAACATGGCACAACAATCAAAGCTATGAAAGTCAATGTTCCAAATTTCAGGTCAATCGGAGTTCGTATGCTCAAGTTACGATCGATGCAAACCAACAAAATCGACTTCGTTCGTATCCATCCTGGTTAGCTCTCTTCGTATCCATCCAGACAAACTCACTTCGTATCCATCCAAGTAGACCCACCTCGTATCCGTCAGCAGTAACATGTGAGTCCATTTCGTATCGATCCACTACCTAACATGCTTCGTATCAATCGGCCACAGATCGATACGAAATCAACACCTCCAATCGATACGAAACCCAAAGAATAAGCGATACGATATGGCCTTTGACTTATCGATACGAAGAGCATAAGTTCGTATCGATACAAAGCAGTTATAAATGATCGATATGAAGTCAGGTGCGTGGGAGCGATGTGAAGTTAAGCGTGATAGAGCGATACGAAAGGAATGACTCAAATCGATACGGACAAGGCATGTAAAAGTGGAAGATTCAGTTGGTCGGCATAAAAAGTGGATCGACCCTAAAAGTTAGCGCCACGTCAACTAAATCACGTGCAGAACCATCGATACGAAGCGATCGATATGAACAGTATCGATACGAAGGCAGCAGTGTTTTGCAAATCTGAACTTGCATCGATCATAACTCAAAATCTACAAGTCCAAATGCTACCAAATTTTCACAGGAGCTTGCATACCACCTCGGGAATGTCCATGATCGATCCCGACTCGATTGGACTAAATCTTGAACGATACAAATTGCGTTCGTATCGATCACGGATCGACTCCAAACGATCAGGGATCGATCACGTAGGCCCACCCACGTGAGAGAAAAGGTCTTTCGAGATCTGAGCAAGATATTTGCTGCCTACGCCTACAAATAGCAGCCCGGGACCTACCGAAAATGAATTTTGGCTCTTCTAGGTCCAGGCTCTGCCGAAATCACCATTGTACTCAAATTTTACTATTGTAATTCGTTGTAAACGGCAAGCAAAATCAATAAAAGTCAGCCATTTCATAGTGGACGTAGGCCATACGTCGAACCACTCTAAATCTGTGTGTTTTTCTTGTTTATTAATGGTGTGTTTGTTAGATCTTCCTCTTTTTCCATTTATATTCTTCATTTTATCTCTTCAAACACATCCGAAGAGTGTTGTGCCCAATTTTCGTACAAACAATTTCAACTTCACCACTTATGTTTATATCCATTTATATTCAAATTCAATTCCAATTTTCCAATTTCAAATTTGATTTTTATCAATCACCATCCCAAACCATATCCAAATAACTAATCGATTTAATTAGTTCCTTTATTTATTTATCCCACATCTCAATAGATTCCATTTCCAATAATTATTTCATTTAGTCCAACTTAAGCTAAATTTTCAATCTCACTTTATTTAACTTAATTCAAGTTAAATTCCATTCCATAGTTAAATTTCATTTTTTTTACTTTTCTTGCGTTCTTAATCAACAATTTAAAACATTGTTGTAATTTGCTAATTTGCTAATTTACAAATTCTATAAGTTATCAAACTTATTTCTCCTATTTCCAAATAAACATTTCAAATCAAAATCCAAGAGTTTAACAATTTGTTCTAAGTATTTCAAATCATTTTTGAAATCATATATATATATATGTGTGTGTGTGTGTGTGTACACACACACACACGCACGCACAAATTCCTAGGTATGTCAAATCATCCCATTTTGCATTTCAAACCAAAACCAGTTTTACCAAACAAAACTCCAATTGAAAATCATTAAGGTAGCAATTCCTCTTTTGGAAACTCAAAAATGAACGTCGATGATGCTGCAGTCATCACCGAAATGTAACGAACGTGGATTTTCAACCCTAAAAAATCGACATCAATACGTCCATTGTATATCATGCTGAGCAATCGAGTGCCGGAAATACCAGATCGTTAGAGGAAAAGAAGAAAGAGGTAGAAGAAAATAGAAAACAACAACGCAGAATCTCACAATCGCAACGGAACAACAAATAATAGATATTAACATGCCTTTGTACAAAAAGAACTATAACTATTACTTATACATTACATCATCAGAGTACAATAAATCAACAACTCAATATCGGATAGTTGTAATAACTTGTCCTCACAAGTGCTGAATATACAGCCTACAATACACAGCGGAATAAACTCAAATACGTATAATACGTCTTCGTCATCCAGCTCGTTTCCTGGGCTCCATAGCATCCTATCCCGTATCTGTAATAATCGGTCTAACCTGAGCATTATAATAAAACAACACCCGAGTCAGTCTGGAAAACCAGCGTGAGAAAACACACTCAATTTGAATTATTAAAGTTATCAAAATCCTTTGAAAACAAAGGTATCTTGTAAGACCGCGTCACACATAAACACGATCGGTTTTTACCTTACGATAACCAAAACACTTTATATCAAAATCGTCTGATATTATAATAGTGTCTAAACAAAGTAAATATATATACAATCGAACCAAGTGAGGACATCAATACAATCGAACCAATTTTCCTAAGTGTTGGGAAGTAAGAGGTTTAGGAAATATAGTTTTAAGTATTTTTCTAAGTGTTGAAATAAGAGATGGTTTGAAATATCCTGATATGGATATAAGTATTTGAGTTGTCTCAAATATTGAAAATTTGGAAGGGATTTGAATATATATCTTATAAAGATATTTTAAAATAAATTTAGGAAAATCTATAATAAGGCCTGATGTCTGCTTATGGATGTTTTATTGATAGTTAAATAACCGACCATCAATTTTGGCCAAATTCGTTAATCGTTTTGAAGAGACCGGGATCAGATTTAACTATCCGAAAACCACTTCGATCAGATTTGAACGTTACGAATGAATACCGTGAAGATGGTGAAGCCGGTGATTCGGTTTGTGCAGACCCATGACAACTTGTATGGATGAATGCTATCAGAACATCGTCATTAGAGGACGATGAGCATTCTAAGTGAAATTTGTTCTTGAAAGGTAATCGTAGTCTCAAGCCTCATCAACCAGAATGACTGAAAATCATAGGATATGCAGCAAGGCTAAGTGGGTCATACCCAATTAGAGTATGTTATCACCTTTCTAGATACCCTTGGATATATTATAAATTATGGATACGGTGGTGCATGCAAAAAAGCTCTCGATAAGGGTGGGAACACCTGGGGTGATAACATATTTGGTTCTATCCAAGTTAGGGATAGGGCCGGTCTTGTGTTGTAGGGGATCCCGACGAGATCCTCGGTACATTTTTCTAGACGTGTACCGCGATAGGTGGTACCCCAGTACCTAATCATTGTATGGAATCCATTCTCAAATAAGCATCGTACGATTTTGATTGTGCCCAACTATGTTGAAACATGAGATGCAAGCATTTCAGTTATTTTCTATTTACTTTGTTTAGACACTATTATAATATCAGACGGTTTTGATATAAAGTGTTTTGGTTATCGTAAGGTAAAAACCCGCCGTGTTTATGTGTGACGCGGTCTTACGAGATACCTTTGTTTTTCAAAGGATTTTGATAACTTTAATAATTCAGATTGAGTGTGTTTTCTCACGCTGGTTTTCAAGACTGACTCGGGTGTTATTTTATTATAATGCTCGGGTCAGATCGAGTATTACAGATTCAGGTTAGGATGATATGGAGCTCAGGAGACGAGCTGGATGACAGAGACGTATTCCACGTACTTGATTATATTCCGCTGTGTATTTTAGGCTGTATATTCAACACTAATGAGGACAAGTTATTATAATTGTCCAGTATCGAGTTATTGATTTATTGTACTCTGATGATGTAATGTATAAGTCACAGTTATAGTTCTTTTTGTATATAGACAGGTTATTATCTATTATATATTGTCCCGCTGCCATTGTGAGATTTTATGTTGTTATTTTTCTGTTTCTCTTCTTCTACCTCTTCTTCCTCTTTTCCTCTAACGATCTGGTATTTCCAGCACTCGATTGCTCGGCATGTAATACAGTGAACGTATTGGTGTCGATTTTCAAGCGTCAAAAATTCGGTTCGTGACACTTGGTATCAAAGCTGAAGGTTAAGTGATAACCTTGGCTTTGATGGGGTAACTCATTAGAGATAGGGTCAGTAGCACCCTAGAATGAGTTTGAGTGTATTAATAGATATGAGCGCGTATTTGTTAGTGAATATAAAATTGTTTTATATTGTGTTGATTGATCTATTGAGTAGCTTATGGATTCTGGTATGCGACAGACTGGGATTTTAGATCCTCGAAAATCGACATCAATACGTCCACTATATAGAATGCCGAGCAATCGAGTGCCGGAAACACCAGTTCATTAGGGGTGAAGAAGAAAAAGGTAGCAGAAAATTAGAAACAACAACACAGAAATCTCACAATCGCAGCGGAACAAAATATAATATATAATAATAGATTTTTATACAAAAGAATCTGTAACTGTTTTATACTTACAATCATTAGAGTATAACGATCAATACATCAATCTGGACAGTTATAATAACTTGTCCTCATACAGCGGAAATATAAATCAAGTACGGAAATATGTCTCTCTCATCCAGCTCATCTTCTGAGCTCCATAGCATCCTATCCTGAATCTGTAATACTCGGTCTGACCCGAGTATTATAATAAAATAACACCCGAGTCAGACTAAAAAACCATCATGAGAAAAACACACTTAATTGAATCATTAACTTTTATCAAAATTCTTTGAAAACAAAGGTATCTCGTAAGACCACGTCACACATAAACATGACGGGTTTTTACCTTACGATAACCAAAACAATTTTTATCAAAATCATCTGATATTATAATAGTGCCTATAGAAAGTAAATAGAAAATAACTGAAATGCTTGCATCTCACGTTTCAGCATAGTTGGGCACAATCAAAACCGTATGGCGCCTATTAGAGAATGGATTCCATATAATGATTGGGCTACTAGGGTACCGCCCATCACAGTACACCTCTAGAAAAATGTACCGAGGACCTCGCCAGGATCCCCTGCCACACAAGACCGGCCTACCCCAAACCTAGATAGTACCGAATATGTTATCACCCCGGGTGTTCCCACCCTTAAAATCAAGTGCTCACTTTTCAATATACAACCATATCCATAATTTATAATATATCCGTGGATATCTAGAAAAGTGATAACATACCTTAATTGGTTGCAACCCACTTAGCCTTGTTGCATCTCCCCTGTTTTAGTCATTCCGGTTGAGGAGGCTTGAGGCTAACGTTTATCTTTCAAGAACAATTCCACTTAGAATGCTCATCGTCCTCCAATGACGATGTTCTGATAGCATTCGTCCATACAAGTTGTCCTTGGTCTAGACAAACCGAATCACCGTCTTCACTATCATCACGATGTCCATTCGTAACGCTCAAACCAAAACGAAGTGGTTTTCGGATAATTGAATCTGATCCTGGTCTCGTCGAAACAATCAACGAAATTGGCCAATATTGAAAGTCAGTTATATAACTATCATATAACATCCATAGGCAGTCACTAGGCCATTATTTATAATTTTCCAAATTTATTTTCAAAATATCTTTATAAGATATTATATTCAAATTTATTCCAAAATTTTAAAACCAATTCAAATTCTAATACCCATAACAGGATTTTCTCGAACCATCTCAATATCTTAGAAATATTTTCCTTCGATTCCATTTACATTCAATACTTGAAAATATTTCTATAATAATAATAATCTCGTAGGAGAAATATTTCAAATTCTTTCTGTTCAATACTTAGGAAATAATTATAAGTATATTTTCCAAAAATCAATTTATCTCCAATACTTAGGAAATATTCCATTTATTTCACAATTCACAAATCCTTTACAAATTTCATTTATAATCCCTTGACTCATTTTTAACGAATTCTATAAGTTTCGGAATTCGTTAATTAACTTCCTATTAAATTTCTCAAGTCAATTTCACTCGCCTAAACCCGCAATTACCATTTCAAAATCCTTTTATGAATTCTAAATTCATTTTGAATTTCTATTTTTAATCACCTTGGAAACTAACTTAAATTTCAGCATTTCACTATAACATTACTTTTTCAAACCACTCTCCATCTACCAACTTAACTTACAAATCTCGAGGTAATTATAAATCGCTTCAATCTTTTTCCTTCAAACCAAATATATATATATAATAAATATTTTAAATAAAAATAATTAAATTTCAAAACATGGTTAAATACTATTAAAATATCAAAGCACCTTTAATTAAGTATTGATAACTCATTTCCAATTCATTTTAAATAAAACCAATTTGTTTACAAGCTTATTAATAAAACTTAAATTTTTTTCACTAATATAACATATATGAATAACCCACTTTCTGAAATATTCCAATACTAACTAGTTTTAAAATTTCATAGCTTAATAAATAAAATTTCCTTTCTTTTTAAAAACAAAACTTAACTTCTAAATAAAAATATATTTTTAAAATTCCAATAACCAATTTCAATTTATAAATTCCTCTCGATTCACAACACATTGATTTCCTTTCCAAATCACTTTCCAAAAATAAACTCTACTATTTTTTCCAAAAACCTATTTTCATATCCTGATATAAATTCACACTGTGAAATTTATATTTCCAATTTATCACTGATATCTTTTCCCTATTTATAAACATCATTTATAAATTTACAAACTCCCTTTGTTTTACTTATTTATAAAAATCAATTCTTATTTATAAAATCCCATTCTATAAATCCATTTCCTTATAAATTCCATTTATTTTTCAAATCTATTTTCAATATCGATTTTTAACTTCTTTCCATATTCTTTTTTGAATATCATTTTAAAATCCAGTCTTAAAAATCCCTTTATATAATTATTTTAAAATCTCTATTTAAAATATTTTACAAATAGTTAAGTAAAACTCCAGAATCAATTTACTATTTTATCCAACTCAACTTCCTTTAAAATAATCCAAACTCTTATATAAATATTTTTATATCCAAATTCTCTTTTTAATTCCTTCGAATTCAAAAATAATATCTATGGTATTTAAAATACCAAATTAAGGCCAGTGTTACTATATCATCCAATGATTCAAATCACCACATAATCTATATAAGTTTATTCACACAAATCATATATCACTATATATGAAATTAAAATAAACATTTTTGAGGAATCCAGTTGGATCCCTCTAACCTGTTTCCCTACATCCACAGATGTTAATACAACATAAAAATACCAATCCCACTTCGAGGGGGATATCGCGGTATATAGGGTCATCTGCTATTATGCGGGGCATATAGGGTCTCATCCGCTCCAACGGCAGAAAATATATCCAACTACTAATATATATACTACTATATATACATCCCAATTGAGAATAATTTATAAATTCAACCAAGCATTCAATAATTTATTTTAATTATTATAAATTAATACCAGCAATCCAAAAAGAGTGAGATTTACTCACCTTGATTTTCAATTGCAACCCATTCTAAATTTTATTCTATTGTGTTGATTTCGCAGCTACAAATTCCATACGACTGTTCCCGTGATTTTTGGATCTCGTAAGAATGAATTACGAAATTTATTAACATTGGAATAATTAAATTAAAATTTATTGAATGGTTGGTTGAATTTATAAATTATTTTCAGTTTGGATATTATATATATAGTATTATATATATTAGTAGTTTGATATATTTCCCGCCGTTGGAGCTTACAAAATGGGATTGTATAGAAATATTTTTAGTAAGTAGTTGGATACAATCGATTTTAAAGGCCCGTATACTATATAGTAGTCTATAGTTCCATTGCGATTGTATAGAAATATTGTTCGAAGTGTTGTAAATTGGATTCGAAAATATTTCTGAGTGTTGAAATGGTTTAAAAATATCATGATATGGATGTCTTACTATATATCCTACTATATAGTATCCAACTATATATACTACTATATATCCTACTATATATCCAACTATGATATAGTAGTGTACGGTTCCGCTGTGATTGTATAGAAATATTTTTCTAAGTGTTGTAAATTGGATTCGGAAATATTTCTAGGTGTTGAAATGGTTTAAAAATATCTTGTTATGGATAAGTATTTGAAATTGTTTTAAAATATTGAAATACTGGAAGAGATTTGAATAAATATCTTCGGAAGGATATTTTGGAAATGAATGTTTCGGAAATTTATAAAATGGTCTGGTGACTGCTTATGGATGTTATTTGATAGTTAAATAACCGACTATCAAATTTGGCCAAATTCGTTAATCGTTTCAAAGAGACCGGGATCAAATTTAATTATCAAAAAACTACTTCGATCCGATTTGAGCATTATGAATGGATATCGTGAGGATAGTGAAGATGGTGATTTGGTTTGTCCAGACCTACTTGTATGGACGAATGCTATCAGAACATCGTCATTGGAGGACGATGAGCATTCTAAGTGAAATTGTTCTTGAAAGGTAATTGTTAGCCTCAAGCCTCATCAACCAGAATGACCGAAAATTAGGGGAGATGCAGCAAGGCTAAGTGGGTCACACCCAATTAGGGTATGTTATCACCTTTCTAGATACCCTCAGATATATTATAAATTATGAATACAGTGATGCATGGAAAAGGAGATCTCAATAAGAATGGGAACACCCGGGGTGATAACATATTCGGTTCTATCTAGGTTAGGGATAGGGCCGATCTTGTGTTGTAGGGGATCCCGACGAGGTCCTCAGTACATTTTTCTAGATGTGTACCGTCATAGGTGGTACCCCAGTGCCTAGTCATTGTATGGAATCCATTCTCCAATAAGCGCCGTATGGTTTTGATTGTGCCCAACTATGCTGAAACGTGAGATGCAAGCATTTCAGCTATTTACTATTTACTTTCTATACACACTATTATAATATCAGATGATTTTGATAAAAATTGTTTTGGTTATTGTAAGGTAAAAACCCATCGTGTTTATGTGTGACGTGGTCTTACGAGATACCTTTGTTTTCAAAAGAATATTGATAAAAGTTAATAATTCAAATTGAGTGTGTTTTCTCACGTTGGTTTTCCAGACTGACTCGGGTGTTATTTTATTATAATGCTCGGGTCAGTCCAAGTATTACAGATTCAGGATAAGATGCTATGGAGCTCAGGAGATGAGTTGGATGACAGAGACGTATTCCCGTATTTGATTTATATTTCTGTTGTGTTAGTTATGTATATCGGGACAAGTTATCATTACTATCCAGATTGATTGATGATTATTGTACTCTGATGATTGTATATATATTAACAGCTACAGATTCTTTTGTATAAAAATCTGTTATTATATATTATGTTTTGTTCCTCTTCGATTGTGAGATTCTGTGTTGTTGTTTTATTTGTTTTCTTCTGCCTTTTTCTTCTTCACCTTTAAGGATTTGTATTTTCATTCAATTTGAGTTGACCTGATGTGAATTATGGTTGACTCAAAGGGTTCAGAGATACGGGCCTTTACATTTGGTAAGTATCCCACTTTTCCGTACAGTCTAAGCCGCGATTGTATTCGACTACTAATATAGTAGTTGGATATATAGTAGTATATAGTAAGCTCCAACGGTGGGATATTTCTATATATAGTAGTATATATAGTAGTATATAATAGTCTATATAGCCAACTAATATATAGTATACAGGCCTTTACATTTAGTAAGTAATTGGATATATAGTAGTATATATAGTAGGAAAATTTTCTAATCATTGAAATAAGAGAACTTCGAGGAATGAATTAGAATTCATAAAGGAAGTTAGAAATGGGTGGTGGGAATTATAGACCAGTGTAATCGATTTTAAAGGAAATTTATTAATGGATTCCGGAACTTATAGAATGTGTTAAAAGTGAGATAAGGAATTTACAAGTGAATTGTAATGGATTTGAGAAATAGGGAATAAATGAAATATTTCCTAAGTATTGGGAAATGAATTGATTTGGGAAGTTATACTTAAAGATATTTCCTAAGTATTGGGCTGGAAAGATTTGAAATATTGTAACTGAGAGATTATTGTTATAGAAATAATTTCAAAGTGTTGAATTACAAATGAAATTGGAAGAATATATTTCTAAGTGTCGAGATGGTTTGGAAATATCCTGTTATGGATTTAAGTATTTGAATTTATTTCCAAATATCGAAATATTGAAAGAAATTTAAATATATATCTTTATAAAGATATTTTGAAATAAGTGTTTGAAGATTTATAGAATAAGGCCTAGTGACTGTATATGGATGCTATTTGATAGTTAAATAACCGACTATCAAATTTGGCCAAATTCGCTGATCGTTTCGAAGAGACTGGGATTAGATTTTATTATCCGGAAACCACTTCGATCCGATTTGAGCATTACGAATGGATATCGTGAAGGTAGTGAAGACGGTGATTCGGTTTTTCTAGACCTAGGACAACTTGTATGCACGAATGCTATCAGAACATCGTCATTGGAGTACGATGAGTGTTAACTCCTCTATTCAGCGACCCAAGGAGATAAGCCACCTAAGGAGCCTAACGACCTAACTACAGAAAGGACCAAGCGACCTAAGGGGCCTAACGACCTAACTACAGGAATGACCTAGCGACCTAAATGCCTAACGACCTAAGGAATAAAGCGACCTAGTAGTCAAATGAAGACAGAGCGGCTCAACGATTTAAGAAGGTAGCGACCTAACTACCTAGAGGTTCAAGCGACTTAACGACCTAAAGTCTTAAGGGAGTTAGCGACTTAGTGGCTTAAACACTCAACGACCTAATAGGGAGCGACCTACCGACCTAAGAGAACCTACGGCTTAGCGACCTAGTAAGTTAAGCGACATAGCAAGTTAACGACCTATGATAGGTCGCTCGCGACCTAAGCAGACAGGCAAATCTCTATGCCGCAACTACTTAAGCCGTTTCCTCGTAGATCGTTGGCGACCTATGACTTGCCAGTGTATCCGAACGAACAAGCACGCCCCTGTTAAGCTGTGAGACATGCCTGTTAGGTCAGCCACGACCTATGACCTATCCTAGGTCGGTCACGACCTACGACCCAGTCCAGAATCTCCAATATAAATACAGCCCTAGCTCCAACTAAAAGGGGACTTTTTTCGATCATTCTCTGAAGCGCCGATACTTTGCCACTTTCTTAACTGAACCGACACTTGAAGAACTCCAAACACCGAAGACGCTACAACAAGCTTCTAAAGAGATCTTGCACATCCGATATGGATTCAAAGAGCCTCGTTACATCGAAGTTTGAGCTACTAGTCTGAAGTGTTTTGTAATCAAAGTGAATTGTATTTGAAGTGCATTGTATCAATTTGTAATCAGATCAGCAATAAAGAAACCTAAAGTGGACGTAGGCTTGCCCTCTAGCCGAACCACTATAAAGCTACTGTCTTTTACTGTTTTTCTGTGATTTTCTGCTTATAATCTGTCCCCGTTCCAATGGGTGGTGCTTTCACTTTCTCTCTACACACACCGGGTGTTAGCGTTCAATTTTTAGCGTTAACATTTTGGTGCTTTCATTGAGAACCCAACTCAGGAATATTGTCATCATTGCTTCACAAGAGTTTGTGGAAAAAGTTTCTTTCAAAACCAGAAGTTTGTTGGAAATAATGGCTCCTGGAAGAAAATGCAAGTCTACCAGATCCGTCAACACTCATGATAACACTGCTACTTCCCCTTCATCAAGTCAAGCAGCTCCAAGCATTGGAGTGACACGAGCAGAGTTAGATGCTGCGGTATCTTGGTTATATCAGCAAATTGAAACCCAGAACACCTTGATGCTAGAAAGGTTGAATGCCATGCTCGGAGCTAATCGTCAACCAGCGAATAATGAGGAAAATTTTGCTGATGCTGTTCACAACTCTGAAGGGAGGAACATTCCTCAAAGGGCAACTGGCACTGCCGAAGGGGCACCTCCCCAAGCCGGAGTGACAAGACCGCAACCAACTCTACACGAACGTTTGTTTAAGTAAACTTCCTAGAAAATGGCTGATGATTGCCCCATAGAGCCTCTGAACGATGAGGAATACCTCTCGGAAATGATACGACAGATCATGAAAGAGAGCATGCAAAGAAATGAAGATGAGAACGACTGGGGGTTCGCTCCAAGTAAGACTCCGTTCACTAAGAAAATTCTAAAAGCTGAATTTCCAAGAAAGTTTATTCCTCCTACCATTCCAGCTTACCGAGGAACAAGCGATCCTAATCAATTTCTGTACAAATACGACTGGCACATGACGGGTGCCAGGGCAACAGATGAAATTAAATGCCGGTACTTTCCGGTGTACTTGGAACGGGTGGCACTACTCTGGTTTACAAAGCTGCCTGCCCGATCTGTAGACCAGTTCTCTGATTTAACTCGAAAGTTTAAAGAGCAGTTCAAACTGTACGCTTCAAAGGCGAAAGACATAATGTCATTGTCTAGCCTTGAGCAGAATCCGAGAGAGTCTATTAAGTCCTTCTTGAATCGCTTTAATATTGCTCTGGCTGAAGTCGACAACGCGGAGCCACGAATGGTTTTGACTTATTTGATGCGGGCTATCGATAAGTCAAGTGAATTTGAGAAATGGCTGAAAATGAAAGAGCCAAATTCACTCAAAATTTTTTATAAGAAAGCTGACGAGTTCATGCGCTTGGAGAATCTTCCTGCGCCAGCGAAAGTGGTGGTGACAGGAGTAGAGAATAACATTGCTGCTTCGACTAAGAAAGATTCCGGAGGTCAGAAGAGGGAGAGTAATGATGGGAAGAAACAAAAGGACATAAAGAAACCTCGCTTCTTTAAACCCTCAGATTTCACCCCCTTAACCGACACTCCGGAGAATATCTTCTTTGCCACCAAAGATGCTATGGAGTATCCTAAACCGGCTGAGATAAAGCCTGGAAAGAATGCTATGCGAAATGGAAAATTCTGCCGATTTCATAACCAACCCGGCCATGATACCAATGAATGTCGTCACTTGAAGAGCTTGATTGAAGAATTGCTAAGACAAAACAAGCTGCAACAGTATGTTAAGAGGAACAGAAATGACCAAACTTCGTCTGCTCAGGGGCAGCAACCCCCTACTCACCCATCTGGCTCGGGTGAGGGCACTACCGCACATGAATCTGAAAGGCCTGTTATCAATGTGATCACACGAGGCCCACACCCAGCAGGCAGAAGCTGGGGGGAGATGGAAAGATATGCTCGTGCTTTGAAATATCCCCATCGGAAGAAGATGTCCTTGTTTTAGAAGACGCTGCACCTTTGAAATAGCAGAGAACTTCTAATGATGACATTGTGTTTAAAGCTAGGGATTCTATGGGTAATGAGGCTCCAACCATGGATCCCTTGGTCATTTCTGCAGGGATTGGCCCGGCTATTGTAAGACGAGTGCTTATTGATTGTGGCGCCTCTTACAATATACTCTTCAAGAAAACATTTGATCAAATGAAGATTCCAATGACTGACGTTCAGGCTTCATCGTAGAAGATTGTTGGGTTTACTGGGGAACCACAGCAGCCAATTGGAACTGTCGACTTGTTTATGGAACTTGGAGAGGGACAGAAAAAGGTGGTTCGTAAACAAACTTTTGTAATTGTTGATGGATTTTCTGCCTACAATGCCTTCCTGGGTCGGCCAACTTTAGCTGCATTCAAAGCCATTCTCGCCCCGTGGTGCCTAACTATGAAATTTCCCACAGAAAAAGGTGTTGGCGTCATTAAAGGGGATCAAAATGCTGGGCGGGAATGTTATCTTATAGAGCTTCGAGAGGCAAGGAAGATAGAGATGGGAAAAGATGCGGCAGCCCCGCTCCGCATCAAAAAGCCAACCTTGTAGCAAGTACAGGGTGGCCCCTGCACTGGCGAGCATAGTGATGCAAGGAGAGAAATGGACCCCAGAAAGGCCAGTGCAGGGGAAACTAGAGTGGTGCCAATGGAAGTAACGGTACCAGTACCTGTTGATCTTAAAGACCCAAACAAAGTGCTAAATGTGGGTTCGCAACTCAGTGTGGTAGTCCAAAATATGCTGATATCATTTTTGAAAGCAAATTTGGACGTATTCGCTTGGAGTCACGCCGATATGTGTGGAATATCTCCAGAAATTGTTGTACATACTCTAAATATTGATCCGAAATTCACACCTGTGAAACAGAAAAGGAGAACCCAGGGTCCAGAAAGGTCAGCAGCGCTAAAGGAAGAAGTTGATCGGCTCATGGAGAATGGTTTCATCAAAGAGTCCACTTATCCAAATTGGGTTTCAAATCTAGTACTGGTTAAAAAAGCAAATGGGAAAGTGGAGAGTATGCATCGATTTCTCAGATTTAAACAAAGCTTGCCCCAAAGACTGCTTCCCATTGCCAAGAATTGATCAGCTGGTAGATGGAACAGCCGGGCACGAATTATTGTCTTTTATGGATGCTTACTCCGGGTATAACCAGATTATGATGCATGAGCCGGATCAGGAGGATACAAGCTTTGTCACAGATATTGGTCTTTACTGCTACAAAGTCATGCCCTTTGGACTAAAGAATGCAGGGGCAACATATCAAAGGCTCGTTAATGCAATGTTCAAATCACAGCTTGGAAAAACTATGGAAGTCTATGTTGATGATATGTTGGTGAAATCAAAGAAAGCAGTCGACCATATGGATCACTTAGCAGAAATGTTCGCAATCCTCCGAAAGTATGGAATGAAGCTCAACCCTTTGAAAAGTTCATTCGGAGTAGAGTCCGGGAAATTCTTGGGATTTATCGTAAGCGCTAGGGGCATTAAAGCTAATCCTGCTCAAATTACTGCTCTAAGAGAAGTCAAACCCCTAGGACAAAGAAGGAACTGCAGAGCCTCAATGGGAAAGTTGCTGCATTAAGTCGGTTCATTTCCAAAGCCACTGATAAATGCATCCCCTTCTTTGATGCTTTAAAGAAAGGAAAGAAAAACTTCGAATGGACTCCTGAATGCCAGAAAGCTTTCGATGAACTAATCCGTCACATGGAAGCGCCTCCAATACTTTCCAAGCCCAACAATGGCGAAGACCTTTTCATATACTTGGCAGTTTCGTCTCATGCCCTGAGTGCAGCATTAGTGTGGGAGGATGCAAAAGTTCAGCGCCCGGTCTACTATATCAGCAAAAGATTCACTGGGGCAGAAATGAATTATTCAAAGCTAGAAAAGCTCGCCTATTGTCTACAGATTGCTTCCAGAAAGTTGAGGCCATATTTTCAAGCTCACCCTGTCAAAGTTCTCACCGATCAACCCCTAAAGCAAGTCCTTTTTCGACCTGAAACTTCGGGCCGTCTTCTAAAGTGGAATATTGAACTTAGCCAATATGATATCGCTTACCATCCCCGAAGAGCAATCAACGGACAAGCTTTAGCAGATTTCATTGCAGAGTACACAGATAAGGGTGACATTGAGGAAGAGGTTATAGTTGACACCCCAACCAAATGGAAGTTATATGTTGATGGCGCAAGAAATGATTACTGTTCCAGAGCTGGGGTTGTGCTTGAAACCCCCGAAGGGCGATCATTATGTTATGCATTGAGATTGGAATTTACTTCTACAAATAATGAAGCAGAATATGAAGCTCTAATTGCTGGATTAAAGATTGCAAAAGAACTGAACATCAAAGCATTGCAGATCTTCAGTGATTCTCAGCTTATTGTATGTCAAGTTAAGAAGGAGTTTCAAACTAAAGGAGGAAATCTGCCTGCTTACTTGTCAAAGGCTTGTGAGCTTCTCGATGATTTCGATCACTATTCGATAAGCCACATACCTCGAGAGGAAAATATGAAGGCGGATTCTCTCACAAAGTATTCAAGTTCCGGAGAATCTCAATTATTGGGATTGATTCCTGTGGAGGTCTTGTCAGCTCCAAGCACTGATGAGATGGATATCGACTAGGTCATGGCTATATCTCAAGAACAAGAGTCATGGATGGCCCCGATCAAAGAATATCTACTCAACGGCTCCCTACCAGAAAATTCTAAAGAATGCCGAAAGTTGTTAAGAAAAGCATCGAGATATGTAATTCAAGACAGCCGGTTATACAAGCGGGGATTATCAATGCCATTGCTCCGATGTGTAACCAAGAAAGAAGCCAAGACAATTTTAGCAAAGGTGCACGGAGGAGAATGTGGGTATCATTCAGGTGGCCAAACTCTTGCCAAGAAAGTTCTCCGGTATGGGTATTTTTGGCCAGATATTAATCGAGATGCTGCTATTCATTCCCGAAAATGCGACAAGTGTCAGAGGTTTGTAAAAATCCCAAGAGCACCTTCCATCGAACTAACGCAGATGGTCAGTCCATGGCCATTCGCCATTTGGGGGATAGATCTGATCGGACCTTTACCAATCGCCAAGTCGGGAATCAAATATGCTATTGTTGCTGTTGATTATTTCACTAAATGGGCTGAAGCAGAACCTTTGGCTACTATTACCTCTAAAAAGATGATAAATTTTGTGACTAAAAATATCATTTGCAGGTATGGTGTGCCGCAGAAGATAATCACAGACAACGGTACTCAATTCGAAAGCGAAGAGTTCCAGGACTTTTGCAAGCGATTCAAAATCCAAAAAAGCTTCTCAGCAGTGGCTCATCCGCAGGCAAACGGGCAAGTGGAGGCAGTAAACAAAATTATCAAGTCAACCATCAAAAAGCAGCTTGAAAAAGCAAAAGGTGGATGGGTTGATAGGCTACCACTAGCACTATGGGCATACAGAACAACCCATAAAACTGCGACTGGGCACACTCCATTCTCATTGGCATACGGATCAGAAGCAATGGTTCTAGTAGAACTAGAAGTCCCTTCACACAGGAGAATTCATTTCAACCAGACTGAAAATGAAAAATTGCAACTCGAAGCACTTGACTTTCTTGATGAAAGAAGGGAAGAAGCTAGGCTCAGAGTTGCGGCCCATCAGCAAAGGATAGCAAGGCACTTCAACTCTAAAGTCCATCAACGAAGCTTTAAAGTCGGGGACTTAGTCTTGAAGAGGATCATGACAGCAACTAGAGTGTTTGGACCAAATTGGGAAGGACAATATGTCATAGGCGAAAAACTTCTCGATGGCACCTTCAAACTCATAACTATCGAAGGAGATAAAATCCCAAGAGCCTGGAACAGCAATCATTTGCGTCCATATTTTACTTAAAAAAGCTTTGCTTGAAATTGTAAAATGATTATGGATGTATCAATTGTATTGTAAACCATTGTAAAATCAGTGATAATCAATAAAAGAGCTATAAAGTGGATGTAGGCCCAATTCTTGGCCGAACCACTATAAATTCTGTGTTCTTTATTATTATAAAATGCCTGTTTCATTTCGATGTGTAAATACTCTAAATGTATTGCTAAAATGTCGATTTAACACTGCAGGCCATTAAAACAAAGCTTACCCATCACAAGGCTAAGTGAGCCCGGTAAATCACTCAATAAATGAATTTCAAGCCACAAAAGGTTCCAGACTTAAATCCAACATAAGATGAACTTCACGCAAAAAAGTTGATGATTCTGCCGAAGGGGTACTTTTCCAAAGAAAAGGAACCAAACACTTGTTAACTAATTACGATTGTCTGTACAAACAGACATCTGATTAGATAGCTCGCGCCTGCCCCGTGGGATCACTTAACAGTGAAGTACACTTCTTCGGATGGAGCAAACTACTTGCAAAAGAAAGGAACACGGGCTCGGAGACGATAACAGGGGACCGCTAATGAGCAAACAATGGAGAGATATGGGCAAGCCAGTCAACAAAAGCCCTCTTCGGAGGCACAAGACCTCTACGGAGGCACAAGCCCTCTTCGGAGGCACGCCAAAAAATGGAAGTTCTCTTCTCAATAAAGAGGTTGGTGGAACCACCGAAGGCGCAGGACCTTTGTTAACTAGTTGCGATCGTTTGTGCGAACGAACATCCAATTAAGTAACTTGCGTCCGCCCCATGGATCCATTTAACTGTGAGAAAGTAACTTCCAAGCAATCAAATAAAGACCTCTCCGGAGGCACAAGACCTCTTCGGGGGCACAAGACCTCTCCGGAGGCACAAGACCTCTTCGGAGGCACAAGACCTCTCCGGAGGCATAAGACCTCTCCCGAGGCACCACAAGCCCTCTTCAGAGGCACAAGCCTTCACCAAAGGCACACACTGCCCTCTTCGGAGGCAGAAGACCTTCCCTAAGGCACGCAAGACCTCTTCGGAGGCACAAGACCTCTCCGGAGGCACAAGACCTCTCTGGAGGCACAAGACCTCTCCGGAGGCACAAGACCTCTCTGGAGGCACAAGACCTCTCCGGAGGCACAAGACCTCTCCGAAAGCACAAGACCTCTCCGAAGGCACAAGACCTCTTCGGAGGCACGTCTCAGAATGAAATGCTCTTCTCAAACAACAAAGTTGACGGAACCATCGGAGAAGCACCTTCACAACATGAAGGCACAGGGCCCTTGTTAATTGGCTGCGATCGCTTGTGCAAACGAACATCCAATCAAGTAACTTGCGTCCGCTCCGTGGTTCCATTCAATTGTGAGGAAGTAATTTCAAGCGAACACAACAAATATAAAAAAAAGCCCTCCTCAGAGGCACACTTCAACTCTCAAGGAAGATCAATTTGTTTATCTTGCAAAAATTCCTCCCTAGATATTGAAGTACTAAGTAAAATCCTCTTCAAAGGCCCGCTTTACTGCGTAGGAGAGTCCACTTCTCAGAAATAAAAAGTGACTATCTCCGAAAGTTAAAGCGTAAAAAACTTCTCCAAAAACGAGGCGCACTCTATTAAAGAAGAATAATATTTCCTCAAAAACGGAATAATTATTCTCTAAAATAAGAATGCGAGTCTCTTCGAAATGAAGAATACTACAATGAACCGTGGTATGAGGGCATATAGCTATATTAATAAAACAACGCTCAAACATCATACCACGAGCTCACCGCAGTATCACATAAAGTAAATGAAGAAACTTGTGTAAAAACAAGGAATAAATGCGTTCACATATATATTGACAAGAAATTGTACAAGTAAAAAGAACCATTTTATTCCATACTATAAAGTTTTTGTACATATGCAGGTTTCAAGCGGGGACCGGTACCCGCACAATCTCCGGTCAATACATGCAAGAAGCAAAAAGCAAAATAGAGAGAGTAAAGTCAAGCTCATTACTCCTTCTTCCCACCACCTTTGGAGCTTTTACCCAGCTTGATGATTAGTTTCTGAAGTCGTTGTGGACGGGTCGGGGAAGAAGGAGAAAGAGGTATAGCTGGGTCAACTTCCGCTTCCTCTCCAGCAGCAGAAGTGCTTTTCCTTCTCTTCTTCGAAATCACGCGCTTCCCCTTCTTCTTTGAAGAAGATTCACTTCCCGGAGTAAGCAACGCAGAAAGTTTTGTATCATCATCATAAGACTGCTCCGGAGTCTTCTCACTGTCCTCAAATTCTTCCGCCTTCTGCTCTTGCGAAGCGGGTGGATCCTCCAAGCCTTGAAAGGCTTCTATTTGCTCTTCCTGCGAACCCGGCTGAGAAGCAGGAGTGAGTTGAAGGGATGGAGGAGGAACAACTGGAAGAGGAGAAGTGTGTATAGCGCTCAGCGTTTCCGCTACAGAAGAAAAGAATTTAAAATCAGTATTCTCCGAAAAGAGAGAAGATATTGGATCATCAGGACTTAAGTAACAAGCGATAAATTCATCTAGCTCAGTTGAATCGAACGAATCGAACGAGTAGTCTACTTGAGCTAGATCAGACTTGGAGTTACCTGGAAAAGTTGGTTTAATCACATTGATTTCAAATTGTTCGGCTTCAATGTCGTCCTGAGTCTTCTCCTCGTCTTGAACAGTGGGAGGCTCAGTAGTTGTGGTTTCGACTTCGGCTTTTGCAGGAGGTGGGGAATAAGAACTAGAGCCAATAATATCAGGGTCGACCGAAGCCGGAAGATGAGCAGGGTCGATTAAAGATGCTTTCTCCAAACGCTCTTCTCCTGCCACTTCGGCTCGCTCCCTGATAAGCTGTTCTTTTCCCCTGGCCAGCGCAGTACGTGCTTCATCATCAAGATAAAGCGCCTCAAGATCTGCCTCCGCATAGCCAGCACCTCCGAACATATCAAGTACAGTCTCCCAAACTTTGGCTAGTGTAATCTCATATTTAGGGCCCAGAAACGAGAGGCTACCATGACCCAGGACGCTGTGCAAGTAAAAATCAAACAAAGTAGAGCTGATATTGGCTTTAGTAGCCTCATGAGATTCTTCGGCTGCAACTTTGCCAGCAATAGCTTTGTCGCGCTCTCTTTCAGCCTTTAACAGTTGAGACTGCAGCCTTGTGATTTCCAAATCTTGGGAGCTGACTTTCTCCCGAAGCTGGACGGCGTCGTTGCGGTACTTTTCAGTAACATGCTGCTCCGCTTCAAGTTTAGCTTCAGCATCTCGCTGAGTAGCATGAGCATCTCGAACTTGCTTCTGGAGCATCTCTTCCTTTTGTATGAAGGAAGTGGAAGAAGTGGTGAGCTCATTCTTTAGTCTCTAGACTTCAGACTCAAGTCTCGCGTTATCGTCCGCAATGCTTGTCATTTCTGCATTATGCTGCTTACAAATTTTATCCCACTTCGACTTGTCATTCTCCATAGTCAGCATGGCTTCGAGATTCATACGGTTAACTCTTTGAAGCTCGTCGACAAGTTTCTGCCAGCTAGACATCCTCTCGATATCAAGTTTAACAGCATCAAGATTTCTTAACATAGCTTGTTTGTCAATCGATACCAGGTCTAAGTCAAAACGCACTCCCTTTAAACACCAATTCGTGAATCGGCTTTGGAGTGTAGGCGGAGCATCCTTAACCTGATATTGAGGCCTGTTAATAATCATCTGAATGTCAGTTTTCTGGAGGGAAGGAGAACCGGCAGGGATGTCAAGAGGGACAGGAGCATCAGACTTTTTAGAAATTGTAGACGCGTCACCAAGCTTGACTCGCTTGCTTGGATCTTCAGTGATGTGACTCTTCCCTTTGTCATCATGGGATTTTCTTTTGTGGGAATCGTCACCTCTGTGAGAAGAGTCATATCGTTCATCCCTTCACCCGTGTCGCTCCTCATAATCTCGCCTTTCACGAGCTTTTCTAGCAGCTCTCTCTTCATCGGTTTCTCTGGGGGTAGAAAGATAGCGCCTGTAATCATAAGTGTCGCGCCCTCCATAGCGACGAAAGTCGTCATAATATGAATTGCTTCGCCCTATCGAAGAATCTGGAAATAAAAAAAATAAAAATATATAATAAGGACAAGTCTTAAAAATCTTCAAAGAAAAGAAGCCGAGTGCATTTAGTCGCAAAAAATCCTAAGAGTGTGTGATGTGCAAGCTACGCGCGTCAAACTACAAACCACTCTTTGGTTGAGGAGTGATAGCAGATTGTGGAGTAGAAGTCAACTTTTGAGCTGACGAAATTTGCTGCAAGGAAGATGTCACTTCAGCTGCTGGAGATGTGACTTTCGTTGTATCGTCTTTGAAAAGCTCGCGTGAAGTCACCATCAGGTTGCTTAGTTAACCAAAAATGTCTTCGCCATCGTGCCGGGCGGAACTCTCTTTTTCACTATCGTGCCGGGCGGAACTCTCTTTTTTAGCTTCTTCATCGGCTGCTTTCTCGGGGCATTGAGGAAGTTCCTCCTCTTCGATAACCGGAGAGAGTGTAAACTTGCCAGATGAACCCGCAACATCGGCAGAGGTGGAACACTTCACCAGTGCAGCCTCTACAGTAGGTTCCTTCGGAGCAATCTCTTCTTCAGAAACTGGGGCATTCGATATCTCTGCTTGAGAATCAGAAATTTCATGAATCTGAGTAGATCGGGAGGAGTGTAGAAGTCCGAACTGATGTAAAAACTCATCTTTCAACAAAAATTGAACGCTCCTCTCCTCAACCGGCACGGCCATGAGCCTCTCAAAAGTTGGTTTGTGACCCGGATCCCTAGAAGGAGGAGGAAGGCTGAAAAGTAAAGGGCGAAGTTAACACTTGACAACTCGGGCTTCGAAAAGTTCAGAAAACATAAGGAACAAAGATAAATGATCTTACTTCCTACTCTCCAGATAGCGTAGAATCCCGAAGGACATCGAACGAAGAAAAACTGACTTAGAAACCCGTGAGCACTCTCGGGAAGACCAATGATCAGTTTGCGGTTCCTAGCACTTCTCACGAGCGTGATGGAGGAATGGTCTTTATTCTTAGCAAATGTGCACAAGTAACAAACTTCATCAAAACTCGGAAGACGATCCAGCGTCCTCCTAAATAGCACACATAACCCCATCAGAATGGCATAGCCATTGGGGTGTAGCTGGAAGGGGGAGATAGCCAGTCGGAGAAGAAGTTGCTGAAGAAAGTCGTTGAAAGGAGGGATAGCTCCACTCATGCACATTTGACGATTAACTGCGACGAAACCAAAAGGTGGTATATCAGCAGTGTCGCTTTTCTCAAGAAGTATGGCATCTGCTTCAGCAATCCCGAACTGAGTGCACAGTTGGCGGAAAACTTTATATGTTAGTGTAGTTGAGGTCCTTTCTGGAGGATCAGTTAATGGAGCAGGAATAGGAATAGCCTCTCCAGCTTGAACTGTTACCTCTTCTTGTTGAGAAGTCATTCTACACAATCAACTGGATGTTCAAATGTGAAGGTGCACGTTTCCTAAAAAGTGTGAAGTGTTGTGCAAAACTAGTACAATAACAAGCAAATATAACTAAAATCAAGTTAATTGACATTTGTCGATTATAAAGTTTCAAGGCTTGTTATTTCAAGTCCAAGTACAGTGTTGATGCAAACAAATCGGCTTTAGTTGATTATTTTAAATTTGCTTTAATACTTCACTTGAACTTGTTAATCCACAGCATTTCATTCACATAGTTCATTTAAGTTGATTATTTTTTATCGACTAATCTGTCATTCGATGTGGGCAGTCAATGGCAGTATATTCGTCCCAGTTTTCTGCAAATATTGTGTTTAACAGGTTATTAGAATTAGAGGTAATCTGTAAAGAAGTTCAAGCAATTCAAGGTTTAGGCAGTTCAGTCCGGCAGTTCAAGTTGAGCATTCAAGTTGAAATTATGCTTCAAGGCAGGCAAAGCATTTTTTAGCAAAGTGTTAGCTCGTCCACGACCTAGAAGTAATGCTGCGAGTTAATCTAGGTCGCTAGTTCTTTAGGTCGTGATACTTATAAGAGAGCAAGACTTCAGGTCAAAATAATATGAATTTCTCCAAGTCCTAGCTCGGCCGCGACCTAAGGCCTATGCCGCAACTAGTTAGGTCGATCAAGTGAGATAGGTCGCGAAGGTTCATGGGTCGCTCAGTTTCGCTAAGTCGTTTTTAATGGAAACTCGAGCTATCTCCCGTCCAAGCTAATGCCTCGCTTCCTTTAACCAGTTGACCTCCTCTCCACTCAGTAACTCGCCAACCCGCCAACTCAAGATCCATTAACCCGATAACCCCTAAAGGACCTTATCATCACCTCTAAACTCGCAGACCAGATGACTCGAAATACTAATCCATTATCGTCTCCTCTCATCATCAAGAATCACCCAAAAAGTCGATTCAAATTGCTTCAAGTTGGCCACAAAATCTGATGCACTACTATGTTATCGCGGACGACAACAGCAATATGACCGATGACAGTCAAAGATCAATCACAAATAAGGTTCATGGTGGAGCATGTCACAAAAATGAATTGGAGTTAGAAAATGGGGAGTCCAGATTCGTGAGTTTATGGCAATCATGAATCGAATGGAGGACGAATTTACTTACGCAATGTGATGATAGGGATTGTAGGAATTGAATCGATGACAAGATGGATTGGATGAATTCGTCTCTGAGAGCTCCGAAGATTGTTAATGGTGTACGTGATCGCTGAAGAAATTAGGTGAAGAGGAGGAAGCGAGTTAAAGGTTTATATGGGGCAAAAAATAAGGAGGTGAACGGACACGCGGGTTATCCAATCCATGGGTCGCTCACGACATAACAAGATTAGATCGAAGCACACGACCTACGACCTAGGCATGTACTTCGAGGGGCAAATGTTAACTCCTCTATTCAGCGACCCAAGGAGATAAGCCACCTAAGGAGCCTAACGACCTAACTACAGAAAGGACCAAGCGACCTAAGGAGCCTAACGACCTAACTACAGGAACGACCTAGCGACCTAACTGCCTAACGACCTAAGGAATAAAGCGACCTAGAAGTCAAATGAAGACAGAGCGGCTCAACGACTTAAGAAGGTAGCGACCTAACTACCTAGAGGTTCAAGCGACTTAACGACCTAAAGTCTTAAGGGAGTTAGCGACTTAGTGGCTTAAACACTCAACGACCTAACAGGGAGCGACCTACCGACCTAAGAGAACCTACGGCTTAGCGACCTAGTAAGTTAACCAACATAGCAAGTTAACGACCTATGATAGGTCGCTCGCGACCTAAGCAGATAGGCAAATCTCTATGCCGCAACTACTTAAGCCGTTTCCTCCTAGATCGTTGGCGACCTATGACTTGCCAGTGTATCGGAACGAACAAGCACGCCCCTGTTAAGCCGTGAGACATGCCTGTTAGGTCAGCCACGACTTACGACCTATCCTAGGTCGGTTACGACCTACGACCCAGTCCAGAATCTCCCCTATAAATACAGCCCTAGCTCCAACTAAAAGGGGACTTTTTTCGATCATTCTCTGAAGCGCCGATACTCTGCCACTTTCTTAACTGAACCGACACTTGAAGACTCCAAACACCGAAGATGCTACAACAAGCTTCTAAAGAGATCTTGCACATCCGATATGGATTCAAAGAGCCTCGTTACATCGAAGTTTGAGCTACTAGTCTGAAGTGTTTTGTAATCAAAGTGAATTGTATTTGAAGTGCATTGTATCAATTTGTAATCAGATCAGCAATAAAGAAACTTAAAGGGGACGTAGGCTTGCCCTCTAGCCAAACCACTATAAAACTGCTGTCTTTTACTGTTTTCCTGTGATTTTCTGCTTATAATCTGTCCCCGTACTAACGGGTGATGCTTTCACTTTCTCTCTACACACACCGGGTGTTAGCGTTCAATTTTTAGCGTTAACAATGAGCATTCTAAGTGAAATTGTTCTTGAAAGGTAATCGTAGCCTCAAGCCTCATCAACTGGAATGAATGAAAATCAGTGGAGATGCAACAAGGCTAAGTGGGTCGCACCCAATTAGGGTATGTTTTCACCTTTATAGATACCCTCGGATATATTATAAATTATGGATACGGTGGTGCATGGAAAAAGAGCTCTCGATAAGGGTGGAAATACCTGGGGTGATAACATATTCGGTTCTATCCAGGTTTGGGATAGGGCCGGTCTTGTGTTGTAGGGGATCCCGACAAGGTCCTTGGTACATTTTTCTAGAAGTGTACTGTGATAGGTGGTACCCCAGTGCCTAGTCATTGTATGGAATCCATTCTCCAATAAGCGCTGTACGGTTTTGATTGTGCCCGACTATGCTGAAACGTGAGATGCAAGCATTTCAGCTATTTTCTATTTACTTTGTTTAGACACTATTATAATACCAGATGATTTTGATAAAAATGTTTTGGTTACCGTAAGGGAAAACCCCGTCGTGTTTATGTGTGACGTGGTCTTACGAGATACCTTTTTTTCAAAGGATTTTGATAAAAGTTATTAATTCAATTTGAGTGTGTTTTCTCACGTTGGTTTTCCAAACTGACTTGGGTGTTATTTTATTACAATGCTCGGGTCAGACCGAGTATTACAGATTCAGAATAGGATGATGTGGAGCTCAGGAGACGAGCTGGATGACAAAGACATATTTCCATACTTGATTTGTATTTCCGCTGTGTGAGGACAAGTTATTAAACTGTGCAGATTGATTGTTGTCTATTATACAGTGATAATGGAATGTATATTAATAGCACAGTTCTTGTACTTAAAATATGTTATTATATATTATATTTTGTTCTGTCGCAATAGTGAGATTTTGTGATGTCGTTTTATGTTTCTTCTTCTACCTCTTCTTCTCCACCCTTAAAGATTCATATTTCCATTCAATTTGAGTTGAACTGATGTGAATTATGGTCGACTCAAAGGTTAAAGAGATACGGGCCTTTAAAATTTGGTGTAACGATCCGGATTTTTCGATGATTAATTTAAAATATTTAAATGGTTTAAATATTGAATTTGAAATTATAATTAAGTAAATAAGCTTTTGAAAATTGAAATTTCAAGTGATTTGGTCAATTTTTGAATTGTCGATTTAATCGACGCATTAAAATAGCGATCCGGGGCACAGTCTACGAATTCGACGAAGTCGGTTCCATTGGATCTGTAATAGTGTATTATTATCGGATTTCAATTTTCATAGCATTTGGATTTACTGTTTTGTCGTACGATCTGAAAACGCCTAGAAATAATTTAATTGAATTTGATTTAAATAGTCGATTTAAAACGCTATCTTTTCCATATGACCAAATTAGACCTCGAGAATTGTTCCATTGGGTTCAGAATAGCGGTATAACTTAGGAATGACAGGCGGCATGCTTTGATAGGGATTGTAAAATTTTAGTTACCCAAAACGAGATATTTTCAATTTTAAAATTTATAAATCAAATCAAAGTAAAATCATAATCGCCTCCTTTCCTTTTAAATCATGTTTCCTTTCTCTTCATTCTTCAAATCAGCTCAAGTCAAAAATCAATTCAAATTAATTGCAAGCCTATCTTCTCGTTCACGCCTTCCCCTACAGTTTTTAACCCGTATATTCCCTTATCCCTTTAGTATCAACGAAATCGAATTTGCATAAAAAAAATCATGCGATTTAATACGCGTTGCCTTTTCGGTCGAACGTGGAGGCGAGGGGATACTCGACAGCGATGGCAGCTACAAAATAGGAGGAGCACGAGCGCGTGGTTGGTTAGCACGGTGGCAGTGGGCTAGAATTTGATGGCAAGTTGATTTTAGATGGGATAGGTAGAGGCGATGGTGTATTGTATTGAGCGAGCTAGGGCTTTCGGTTCTGGATCTCGCGAGTGCTCTGGAAGGGTTGCGAGCAAGGTCGGCGATGGCGGCACGGTGGATCGCGAGACAGGCGTCGGTGAAGGAGCGGTCACGTTTTTGTTGGGCCGTGAGCTAGAGCAGATGCGCGTAGACGAAGTTGCCCGCGGCGTTGAGGGTGTAGGCGGTCCAGGCGGTGCTCGCATCGAGTGAAGGTCGTGTTTTGAATTGTCGTCGCAGTCGAATCCTGGTCATGTGGATGAGAGCAGTGGAAAGGTTAAGAGGGTAATTAACTGTTGATATTTTTGGTTATTCAAATAATTATATTATTAAATTCAGATGCTTATAAAATGTATGTCTCATTCGTACGAGGTCCAAAATGAATGAAAATAGTTGCGTTGTGCTCGTGGCATCGAATACCACGCATAGTGTGTATATATATATATTAGTAGTTGGATATATTTCCCACCATTAGAGCGGGTGAGAACCTATGCGCCCCGCATAATAGCAGATGACCTTATATACCGCGATATCCCCCTCAAAGTGGGATTGGTATTTTTATGTTGTATTAACATCTATGGATGCAGGGAAATAGGTTGAAGGAATCCAACTGGATTCCTCAAATATATTGTTTATTTTTCATATATAGTGATATATGATGTATGTAGATAACCTGTTATAGATTATTGTTGTAATTTGAATTATTGGATGCTATAGTAGCACTGCCTTAGATTTTGGTATTTTAAATACCAAAAATATTATTTTTTGTATTTGAAGGAAATAAAAAGAGAATTTAGATATAAAAAAGTATTTATATTAGAGTTTGGATTATTTTAAAGGAAGTTGAGTTGGATAAAAATAATAATTTGATTTTGGAATTTTACATAACTATTGTAAAATATTTTAAATAGAGATTTTAAAATAATTTATATAAAAAGGATTTTTAAACGATGGATTTTTAAACGATATTACTGGAAATACGAAAAGGAGTTGAAATCTATATTTCAAATAGATTTGTGAAATATATGGAATTTATTAAGAAATGGATTTATAAAATGAGATTTTATAAATGGGATTAGTTTTTATAAACAAGTGAAACCCAATGGAGTTATAGATTTATAACCGATGTTTATAAACAAGGGAAAATGAAAATTAATTGATAAATTGGGATATAATTTCACAGGGTGAATTTATATCGAGATATGAAAAATAGCTTTTGGGAAAAATAGTGAATTATATTTTTGAAAAGTGAGGATGGTTAGAGAATCGGAATGGGATCGATGTGTTGTAAATCGAGAGGGATTTATAAATTGAATTGGTTATTGGGATTTTAAATATATATTTTTATAAGAAGTTAAGTTTTGATTTAAAAAGGAAATTCTATTTATTTAACTATGTAATTTTGAACTAGTTAGTATTGAAATACTTCGGAAGTGGATTTTTTCTAATATTTAATATTATTTGAAATAAATTTCTAATTTTTGTAATAAGCTTCATAAATCAAATTTTTATTTGAAATTGAAATAGGGAATGAAGTATCAGTGTTTATTAAAGTATTTTAAAATTTTAAATAATTACTTAAACGTGTTTTTAAAAATTAATTATCATTCTTTAAAAATTCTTATTATACATACATAGAGTTTTGAAAATGATTTGAATTTATTTATAAACTCTCTCGAGATGTGGAAATAGATATGATTTTAGAAGTTATAAATGGATAGACGAGATTATAAGTGAGTATAATCGACTTTGGAAAATGTAAAGGAATTAATATAAATTTCGGAAATGTAGGAGGTAGGATAAGAAAAACTCCTAAGTATTGATATTAGAAATGATTTCGGAAAAATGGATTATAATATTTTCCTAAGTGAGAAAATGACGATTTTTTGAAAATATTTGAGACGAAGGATTTATATCGAGATATTTTCTAAGTAATGGATTTTAAATCAAAGTTGGAAATATTTCACTAAGTGTTTAAGTGAGGTACGAGTGGAGATATACTGTTATGGAAACAAGTATTCAGAATGTTTTCAAATATTGATAAACTTGAAAGAGTTGTGAATATATATCTTTTTAATGATATTTTGAAATAAATGTTTTAAAGAATTATAAACAATGGCCAAGTGACTGCTTATGGATGTTATTTGATGGTTAAATAACCGACTATCAAATATTGGCCAATTTCGTTGATCGTTTCGAAGAGACCGGGATCGGATTTAATTATCCAAAAACCACTTCGATCCGATTTGAGCATTACGAATGGATATTGTGAAGATAGTGAAGACAGTGGTTCGGTTTGTCTAGACCCAGGACAACTTGTATGGACGAATGCTATTAGAACATCGTCATGTGGGGACGATGAGCATTCTAAGTGAAATTTGTTCTTGAAAGGTAATCGTAGCCTCAAGCCTCATCAACCAAAATGACTGAAAATCAGGGGAGATGCAGCAAGGCTAAGTAGTTCGCACCCAATCAGGGTACGTTATCACCTTTCTAGATACCCTCTGATATATTATAAATTATGGATATGGTGGTGCATGGAAAAAGAGCTCTCGATAAGGGTGGGAACACCCGGGGTGATAACATATTCGGTTCTATCCAGGTTAGGGATAGGGCCGGTCTTGTGTTGTAGGGAATCCCGACGAGGTCCTCGGTACATTTTTCCAGATGTGTACCGTGATAGGTGGTACCCCAATGCCTAGTCATTGTATGGAATTCATTCTCCAATAAGCGCCGTACGATTTTGATTGTGCCCAACTATGCTGAAACGTGAGATGCAAGCATTTCGGCTATTTTTTATTTACTTTGTATAGACACTATTATAATATCGGACGATTTTGATATAAAATATTTTGGTTATCGTAAGGTAAAAACCCGTCGTGTTTATGTGTGACGTGGTCTTATGAGATACCTTTGTTTTCATGGATTTTGATAAAAGTTAATAATTCAAATTGACTGTGTTTTCTCATGCTGGTTTTCCAGACTGACTCGGGTGTTATTTTATTATAATGCTCGGGTCAGACCGAGTATTACAGTTTCAGGTTAGAATGATATGGAGCTCAGGAGACAAGCTGGAGGAGTTTAGACGTATATCACGTACTTGGTTATTTTCATTGTGTGAGTTATGTATATTAGGAAAATTTATTATAACTGTCTAGATTGATGTATTGATTTTTGTACTCTGATGATTGTAAGTATAAAACAGTTACAGGTTCTTTGTACAAAAATCTGTTATTATATATTATATTTTGTTCCGCTACATTTGTGAGATTCTATGTTGTTGTTCTCTTTTCTTCTACCTTTTTCTTCTTCACCCCTAGCAATCTGCCATTTTATGCAATTTGAACTAACTTGTGCGGTTATATTGTCAGCTTAGATTGTATGGAAAAATTGGGTCGTTACAAGTGGTATCAGAGCTGAGGGTTAAGCGAGAACCTTGGCTTTGGTGGGGATTACTCATTAGACATAGGGTCAGTAGTACCCTAGAATGAGTTTGACAGTAATAATAGATATGAGTGCGTATTTGTTAGTGAATATAAAATGTTTTATATTGTGTTGACTTATCGGTTGAGTGGCATATAAATTCTGGTCGAGTAGTGGGACGCCACTAAATCAATAGGAGTTTCTAAACACTTGAACACGGTAAATCGACACGGTATTGTTTTAAAAGTGTTGGAATAATTTCACCCAAATTATAATTTTATATAAAAGAAATAATTTTTAGAAATTATTATAGTATATTGGTATGTTTGGGTGTTATTATTATAATCAAGATAAGATTATAAAATTGGAAATGGTTTATGTAACCAAATGAAATTTTGTATAAGTATGAATTATACAAATGGATTATAGTTAAAATGGATTCAAATTAGAATTCGGAGATTTAAAATCCCGGAAGCTTTGAGAAATGTTTTAAATGGGTTTGAACTAAGTATTTGGATATTTTGAAATCCCAGAAGTTTTAAAAATGTTTTCCAAAGTGGTTGAAAGAATAATGGAGTTAAATTTGAGATTTTTGAAGAGAAAATGTTTTATAAATGGATTTTTGAGGTGATAAAGCACTAAATTACTTCATTCGTTGGAAAATAATTTCGATGATGATCGCGGCATCATCGGTGTTCATTTTGGAGTTTCTAAGTGATGGATTGCTACAGTAGAATTTGATATGAGGAATTTGTTTGAAAAACAAGTATTGCTTTAGAAAGGAGATTTGTGTTAGATAAAACCAAATTGGTTTTGTAAATTCCAAAGAATGGTTGTTAAAACCAAGAAGGGCCATATATTTGATTTCAGATGATTTGAAATAAAAATCGGGTGTTTGAATTCTGGAATTTTGATATAAATGTTGGAAAAACAATAGGAAATAAGTTATGAACTTATAAATTGAGAATGATTTAAATAGGAAAGAAAAGTATGGAATTTGAGTTTCGGAAATAAATTTTAACTTGAGTGAGTTAAAATGAATAAAACTTTAACTTATGGTAAGTTAAATTAAATTGAGTTGGAATTGGAATTGAATTTTAACTTAAGTAAGTTAAATTGAATTGAACGAATTGAAATTTAACTTAAGCTAAGTTAAATAAAATTGTGTTGAATTTGAATTGGATTGAAAATAAAATTGGATTGAATTATAAATGATATTGAATGGAATTGAATATAGAGTTTGAATTGTAAAGCGATTATATAACTATAAGTTATAAAATTTTGATGGAATAAAACTTAAAGTGGAAAATTATGGAATTGTGAAGAAAATAAGTTGTGTAACTTATAAAATTGAAAAGTGAAACAGAAAACCCAAAATAAAAATAGTTTGATATTGTGGTAATGAAATAAAAATCCAAACTTGAATTATAAAATAAGTTTGAACTCAAGTAAACTAACTGAAGTGACTTTTGATATAAAAATTAAATTATGTAGTATAAAATGATAGTGAACTAATTCGATAATTAATTAGTTAATTTAATATACAATGGATATTAACTTGGTTGAATAAAATCGGATTGTGGATTAAAATTGGATATTGGAAATGGAACTTGAGTTATAAATAAAATTCGACTTAAATTGTAAGCAAATTTAATATGATTGGAAATATCGTTGAATAAAATAGAATTGGATTGAAATAGCAATGGCCTGAGTTATAAATAAATTCAATTTAAGTGTAAATAAATTGAATATGACATAGGATATTAATTAAATGAATTTGAGTATGAAGTTAAGTTTTGAAGTAGATTAAATGAAGGAACTAATTAAATTAATTAGTGAATGAAATGGAATTTGATTGAAATAAAAATAAACTTAAGTTATATAGTTGAAATAATTTAACTAAACGGATTAACTTAAGTGAATATTTTGAATGAAAGCTTGGCTTAAATAAATTTATGAAATAGTTCATAGATAAATTAACATGGAATGATTCCGAGTTAATGAAATGGATTTGGAAATAATGAAAGTGGATATGAATGGAATGCAAATGAAGGGATTGAGAATCAAAGTGAAATGGAATAAAGTTGAATAAAAATTGATTTGGAATATCTATAAACTGAAGTGGTTATTTTATTAAATGAACATCGCTAAATTTGCATAGAAAAATTATCGTTTGACGTAAACGAAAGTAAATAAAATTCTATGAATTAATAGAAAGTGAATAGATTGATTTTTAATCAATTTGGAATAAATATAATTATAATGTGTGTAATTATGAAGTGAATGCAAATAAATTGGGTTGTAAATCATTCGAATTGAATATGAATCGATTGAAAGCAATTAAATTAGTATTAGAACCTTATAATTGCTTATAATACATGTTTAGCATGATTGGGTTATGAAGCTTATGTGTTTTAACCATCTAAATGAATGAAATGTTATAAAATTTTCATGTTTTGGTACTTACGTGTTTAAAATTGAGTAAGTACAGTTATATGGAGCTGTTTTGCTTGATATTGGTCGCGCAAATTGCATATTAAATAAGTCGCTTGCTTAAAAACACTAATATAAGATACGCTTTCGGATTAAATACCGCAAATATATAAATGTTGATATATATTGTGTTTTCCGACCGTGCGGGTCGATGTATATGTTTTTATCTCTCTTGTTATATTTCAAAAGGCTCTCCGTACTAAGGAGACTCTGCCAAAAAATTTGGGAAATTTAGGGTGTTAGAAAAATTTTGAAAATTTTTGGGGAAAATTTGATTTTGAATTGTAATTGGAAATAAGGATTTTGGTTTAGGAATGTAAACTAATTGTTTTGGGTTGAAACTAAAATAATTTGGAAAGTGAAATAGTAAATCAACTAAGTGGGTTTAGGAAAGTTAATGGGTTTGGAGCATTCATCCTACCTTAACAATTTCGGGGACGATATTCTTTTAAGTGGGAAGGAATGTAACGACACGGATTTTTTGATGATTAATTTGGAATATTTAAATGGTTTAAATATTGAATTTGAAATTATAATTGAGTTAATAAGCTTTTAAAAATTGAAATTCAAGTGATTTGGTCAATTTTTGAATCGTCGATTTAATCGACGCGTTAAAATAGCGATCCGGGGCACATTCTCTGAATTTTAGGAAACCGGTTCTATTGGATCCGTAATAGTGTATTATTATCGAATTTCAATTTTCGTAGCGTTTGGATTTACTGGTTGGTCGTACGATCTGAAAACGCCTAGAAATAATTTAATTGAATTTGATTTAAATAGTCGATTTAAAACGTTATCTTCTCCATACGACCAAATTAGATCTCAAGACTTGTTCCATTAGGTTCGGAATAGGTGTATAACATTAGGAACACCAGGTGGTATGCCTCGATAGGAATTGTAAAATTTTAGTTACCCAAAACGAGATATTTTCAATTTTAAAAATTTATAAATCAAAGTAAAATCGTAGACGCCTCCTTTCCTTTTAAATCACGTTTCCTTTCTCTTTATTCTTCAAATCAGCTCAAGTCAAAAATCAATTCAAATTAATTGAGAACCTATCTTCTCGTTCACGCCTTCCCCTCTAGTTTTTAACCCGTATATTCCCTTATCTCTTCAGTATTAACGAAATCGAATTTGCATAAAAATAAATCATGCGATTTAAATCGCGTTTCCTTTTCGGTCGAACGTGTAGGCGAGGGGATACTCGGCAACGATGGCAGCTGCGAAGGAGGAGGAGCACGCGTGCGCGGTTGATTAGCATGGCGGCGGTGGGCTAGGGTTTGATGCAAGTTGATTTTGGGTGGGATAGGTAGAGGATATGGCGTATCGTATTGAGCGAGCTAGGGCTTTCGGCTTTGGATCTCGCGAGTGCTCTGGACGGGTTGCAAGCAAGGTCGGCGATGGTGGAACGGTGGAGCGCGAGGCAGGCGTTGGTGAAGGAGCAGTCGCGTTTTGAATTATCATCGCAGTCGAATCCTGGTTACGTGGATGAGAGCAGTGGAAAGGTTAAGAGGGTAATTAACTATTGATATTTTTAATTTATTCAAATAATTATATTATTAAATTCGGATGCTTATAAAATGTATATCTCATTCGTACAAGGTCCAAATTGAATGAAATCAGTTGCCTTGTGCTCGTGGCATCGAATACCACACATAGAAATCAGGTTGGAATTTCGCAGAGTTAGTTGAGATTTTAGATAATCTAAAATCGGAATGTTCGACAAATAAAAATCAAGGTGAGTACATCTCACTCGACTTGGATTATTGGTTTAATTTAAAATTGTTGAAATCATTTATTTATTGATTGGATGAATGGATAATTATTAATATCACTTGGATGTTAAATATATATCTATATATAGTAGTATTTATATTAGTAGTTGGATATATTTCCCACCATTGGAGCGGAAGAGACCCTATGTGCCCCGCATAATAGCGGATGACCCTATATATTGCAATATCCCTCTCGAAGTGGGATTGGTATTTTTATGTTATATTAACATCCGTGGATGCAGAGAAACAGGTTGGAGGAATCTAACTAGATTCCTCAAATATATTGTTTATTTTTCATATATAGTGATATATGATGTGTGTAGATAATCTGTTATAGATTATTGTTGTAATTTGAATTATTGGATGCTATAGTAGCACTGGCCTTAGATTTTGGTATTTTAAATACCATAAATATTATTTTTTGTATTTGAAGGAAATAAAAAGAGAATTTGGATATAAAAAAGTATTTATATTGGAGTTTGGATTATTTTAAAGGAAGTTGAGTTGGATAAAAAAAATAATTTGATTCTGGAATTTTACTTAACTATTGTAAAATATTTTAAATAGTGATTTTAAAATAATTATATAAAAAGGATTTTTAAACGATGGTTTTTAAATGATATTAATACGAAAAGGAGTTGAAATCGATATTTTAAATATATTTGTGAAATATATGGAATTTATTAAGAAATGGATTTATAAAATAAGATTTTATAAATGGGATTAGTTTTTATAAACAAGTGAAACCCAAAGGAGTTATAGATTTATAACCGATGTTTATAAACAAGGGAAAATGAAAATTAATTGGTAAATTGGGATATAATTTCATAGGGTGAATTTATATCGAGATATGAAAAATAGATTTTGGGAAAAATAGTGAATTCTATTTTTGGAAAGTGAGGATGGTTAGAGAATCAGAATGGGATCGATGTGTGGTAAATCGAGAGGGATTTATAAATTGAATTGGTTATTGGGATTTTAAAAATATATTTCTATAAGAAGTTAATTTTTGATTTAAAAGGGAAATTCTATTTATTTAACTATGTAATTTTGGACTAGTTAGTATTGAAATACTTCGGAAGTGGATTTTTCAAATATTTAATATTAATTGAAATAAATTTCTAGTTTTTGTAATAAGCTTCGTAAATCAAATTGTTATTTGAAAATTAAAAAGGGAATGAAGTATCAATGTTTATTAAAGTATTTTAAAATTTTAAATAATTACTTAAATGTGTTTTTAAAAATTAATTATCATTCTTTAAAAATACTTATTATACATATATAGAGTTTTGAAAATGATTTGAATTTATTTATAAACTCTCTCGAGATGTGGAAACAGATATGATTTTTAGAAATTGTAAATGGATAGACGAGATTATAAGTGAGTATAATCGACTTTGGAAAATGTAAAGGAATTAATATAAATTTCGGAAATGTAGGAGGTAGGACAAGAAAAACTCTATTAGAAATGATTTTGGAAAAATGGATTACAATATTTTCCTAAGTGATAAAATGACGGTTTATTGAAAATATTTAGAGATAAAGGATTTATATCGAGATATTTTCTAAGTAATGGATTTTAAATCGAAGTTGGAAATATTTCACTAAGTGTTGGAGTGAGGTATGGGTGGAGATATATTGTTATGGAAACAAGTATTCAGAATGTTTTCAAATATTGATAAATTTGAAAGAGATTTGAATATATATCTTTGTAAATATATTTTGAAATGAATGTTTAAAAGAATTATAAACAATGGCCTAGTGACTACTTATGGATGTTATTTGATGGTTAAATAACCGACTATCAAATATTGGCCAATTTCTATGATCATTTCAAAGAGACTAGGATCAGATTTAATTATCCGAAAACCACTTCGATCTGATTTGAGCGTTACGAATGGATATCGTGAAGATAGTGAAGACCGTGGTTCGGTTTGTCCAGATTCAGGACAACTTGTATGGACGAATGCTATTAGAACATCGTCATGTGAGGACAATGAGCATTCTAAGTGAAATTTGTTCTTGAAAGGTAATCGTAGCCTCAAGCCTCATCAACCGAAATGATTGAAAATCAAGGGAGATGCAGCAAGGCTAAGTGGGTCGCACCCAATTAGGTTATTTTATCACCTTTCTAGATACCCTCAGATATATTATAAATTATGGATACGGTGGTGCATGGAAAAAGAGCTCTCGATAAGGATGGGAACACCCGGGGTGATAACATATTCGGTTCTATCCAGGTTAGGGATATGGCCGGTCTTGTGTTGTAGGGGATCCCGGCGAGGTCCTCGGTACATTTTTCTAGATGTGTACCGTGATAGGTGGTACCTCAGTGCCTAGTTATTTTGTGGAATCCATTCTCCAATAAGCGCCGTACGTTTTGATTATGCCCAACTATGCTGAAATGTGAGATGCTAGCATTTCGTCTATTTTCTATTTACTTTCTATAGACACTATTATAATATCAGACGATTTTGAGATAAAATGTTTTGGTTATCGTAAGGTAAAAACCCGTCGTGTTTATGTGTGATGTGGTCTTACGAGATACCTTTATTTTCATGGATTTTGATAAAAGTTAATAATTCAAATTGAGTGTGTTTTCTCACGCTGGTTTTCCAGACTGACTCGGGTGTTCTTTTATTATAATGCTAGGGTCAGACCGAGTATTACAGTTTCAGGTTAGAATGATATGGAGCTCAGGAGACGAGCTGGAGGATTTCAGACGTATATCACGTGCTTGGTTATTTCCGCTATATGAGTTATGTATATCAGGACAAGTTATTATAACTGTCCAGATTGATGTATTGATTGTTGTACTCCGATGATTGTAAGTATTAAATAGTTATAGGTTCTTTGTACAAAAATCTATTATTATATATTATATTTTATTCCACTGCGTTTGTGAGATTCTGTGTTGTTGTTCTATATTCTTCTACCTTTTTCTTCTTCACCCCTAGCAATCTGCTTTTTGTGCAATTTGAGCTGACTTGTGCGGTTATATTGTTAGCTTAGACTGTATGGAAAAGTGAGTCGTTATAGGTTTGCTATTATGAAATGTCAAACGTAGCCTCAAGCCTCATCAACCGTAAATGACTAAAACAGGAGAGATGTAGCAGGGCTAAGTGGGTCGCTGTAACATCCCCTCTCTTGAGGCCGGAAGCTAAGCGCTACAGATGCTGCAGTCATCCATAGTGTTAACTTCCGATGACAAAATACGATAATGTTAATGGTATTCATAATATCAGAAGTACATGAATATGAAATAAAATCAACGCAAATTTAAAATAGATTTTTTTTACATTTCAAATCAATATTTCATATTTAGATACATAATCCTAAACGATTCCCAGGTTTTGATCAAATATAATTATTACAAATTATGCCAAGAGCAACATCAGAGTACTAAGTAGACATATCAGTCTTAATACATCACAGCAGAAATAAAACTAAATAGCTCCTACATAGCTAGCTTTGCCTCCTATACGTCTTCGAAAGCTTATTCATCTAACCTACTAAACCTGAAAAACCTCAACTCTCAATCTACTCGAATTAAATTTTGAGCACCTCAGAGCTTAAGGAGAAAACATAAACTTCAAGTCAGACATAAAGCCTGGTGTATTACATCTCGGTTTACTGATATTAAGTGAGACCACACCACTTAGCGGAACGGGCTTCCCCTCACTAATATCCCTTTTTAAAAGCATATCTTTTGCAAATCAAAAACCTGCAATCAAACTGATTAAAGCAATAGTAGCAATATCGGATATGCACATAAATCAGGTAATCACTGGACTATCTGTCTGAACAATATAGTTTTGTTTGGCTAACTACTAACCATTGGCTGCCTTGGGCCTACCAGACAAAATAAATAATCTAAATTCTGTTAGACACACTCCTGAAGGGTCAGTCCTTAACTTACTTATCCCAGGGTCAACTGATCCTAATGGTTTTGTGGGCTCGCCAATAACCTATCTTTCTCTGTATATTCCTTTCTGTTTGTAACATCATATTAAGTTACCTGTGACAAAGTCCTACACATTGGAATTTTGGACTTATTTTAGCTAGGGTCTAAAAGATAAAGTATAGGGCACGACCCTATACTAGTCCTATATGGCATTCTAATATCTGAGTCATTTACTTAGGATTAACTACCCCATCAAATTTTCCTCGCAAACATTTCTTTCAAATTGATTTAACCCTTTAAATCTTACTTAAACAAGGAAAATAAACTCTTTGCTTTACTCAAATATCTTTGCCATGATATATGCTTTACACAAATTAATGTTGACGAAAACATAAATAAATAGGGTTATCTATCCCTTTTAAAGCAAGTTAAAGCCCTTCTTTAATTTAGAAAACATTAGGTTTTAAATCCTAGATATCACCTTCGAAACCTTTGTATAAAAACTTTAAACAGTCCCATCGAATCCATTAAAAGTACCCCTTTTAAAATAGGTTAACTACTTTACCTTGAAACACTAGGTCGAAAGACCAAAACAAACCTTTCGAAACCTTTAAAAATAGACCTTTCGAAACCTTTGAAAGTATCCCTTCGAAAGCTTTATAAAACCTTAGACATCCTCTTTCAAAACCCCTTAAAACATGCCTTTTGAAAGCATTGAAAACCTTCTATTTAAAGACTCAAGTAAACCTTTTGAAAACATTGGGGTACCTGCCCTTCGAAACCTATATTATATACTTTTCGAAAGCATTAAAATTCCTCACTTAAAATGAACCTTTCAAAATCATTGGGTCCAAGTAAAAGTTTGTGGAACATAGCTTCAAAACCATTTAAAACCATCCCTTTCGAAACCTTTGGGTTTATCTTTTAATAGAATAAAGGGTCTTAAAAGAACTGGGGCAAAAGCATTGCTTTCGAAAGCATTATTCCTAAGTAAAAGAAAGTGGATGGTTTCGAAACTAACTCTTCCGAAAGCATGGGGAAGCGGCTTCAAACTTTAAAGGCAAAAGTACCCTTTCGAAAGCATTGATTCAAAGGGTTGAATGCGGTGGCATGGGTTTCGAACATATTCGAAAGCCTCATTTTAAAATAAAAGGCGGCAACCTCTTTCAAAAGCCTTTTTGATAAAACAAAGGCACATTTGACTAAGTCAAAAGCTAATACAACTCCTTCGAAAGCCTCCTTTAGAAACATAAGTGATTTGTAGTAAAAAATAGTAGCTTCTACCCCTTCGAAAGCATGTTTCGACTCTATACCTTCCGCCTAACTCCAATCCACTACGTACGAAGGCATTGATACCATGTGTATTGGTTTCGACTTGGTTGGTGCGGAAGTATGGGGTCGAAAAGTAGCTACTATAAGTGGCGAAGCAGTAATTCTTTGCAAAATTGATTATTAGCCTTTTAAAGTAATATCTTCCAACTAACTTGCCTTATTTGTCAACATATAATTAGTTGCCAATTCTTTTTCAGAATCTTTTTTTCTAAAAGTGCTGCCAAATTCAGTAATTAATAGTTAAAACAATTAGAAAATTAGCCTCTTCTCCTTTTAGAAGCATATAAAACATTTAAGTCTCATACTTTGAATAATTTTATATACATAATAAAATACTTAGGAAAATTCTCCAAAAATTCCCATAAATCAATTTTAATATGTTTTTTAACATATTTAAATTTCAGACCCAAGGCTATCATATTTCTGCTGAAAATAATTTAAACCCAATTTAACCATTTTCTTTCCTCGAAAATTCATAATAAATTCACAATAACTTCGAAAATTAAGAAACTTGAAAGCCATCTCTAAAATAATGTTTTTGACCTTATATCAAAAAAGAAAGTCATTAGGATGCCATTTAATAGGTTTATTCAAATCAAAACTTATCATAAAATCTATATGAAGTAACATAAATCATCAACAAGCTTATATATCCATTTAAACAATCAAATCAAGGCGTTTTACTTGCAAAATAAATTCGGATCTCATCTAGAAACCGAAAACAATAAAATGAGATGTAATCTATTATTCACGTTAGCTTGATTGTTAAAATGGTTGAGATTTGCTCTTGGATAATTCACTTAAGCTTCCTACTTGCTTTCTTGCTTATCTTCCTCTTGTTTTCTTCTAATGGTGGCCGACCTAACTGTAACGACTCGGAATTTTCAACCATTCGCATCCATTATAAGTGTATAGGTAGACACTCATGCCGGAATTAAATTGCTCAAAATACTGCGTTGTAAATAAAATTTGGCAAATCTCAGAATATACAGTAAATAAATATAATCACAGATCATAGACACAGAGTAAAATAATGCAGCGGAAGTAAAAGAAATAGTAGTTCATGAAGCTACTATGTAAATATATCAGATTTACATAAGATACAACATAAGAAATAAAGTACAGCAGAAGTCTCAATACAATAACCAAGTACAGGCTGAATAGAACAACAGAACCGAAGTTGATAGAACAAGACTAGTAGATAATCTCCAGCGATTCAAATCTCCAGAAGGTGGAAATCCAAATCTGTGAATACTCAGGCTGACCCGAGCGTAAAGCAAAACACAAAACACTCGAGTTAGGACAATATATACTTATATAATGTAAACCAACTCAAGTGAACTATAATAAAGGTACAAGTAACTTAGAAGATGCTTGGGACCACCCATGCTCTAAGGATCCGTTAAAATATCTACTATGTAGTAATATTCGCTATTATAATAATGTCTAATAAGTAAAGTATAATCATATAGAAAATAGCGTTAAGGGGATGGAGAACCTTAACGCGGTCGGATCTTACAATCATAATCGTAGTGGGTTCGATATGGTAGGTGACACGGCACACAAGGCAATGCCAGGGTAGATATACCAATTACGCACATGGACTGATGGATACGCATAGCAGCCACTACCGTTCCACCTCGAACAACACTCCCAAATCAAGGGTGGCCACCAAAAATCACAAAGTAATAGAATGGTATCGAAGAAGTGTGTCCGATACGAGGTGCTACCTCACTGGCCCGAGATCGCTCCTGTTTTAGTCACCTTATGCCAACTCATGGGAGTTGGGTCCACGTATATACCTTAGGATCGTCGCCACCATCCTACTTCATTTTGGAAACTCCACCACGTACACAGTTGTCAAAGTGGTTTTCGGTATCGACAGAGAGTATGTCCATATCCGATCCCGGACTCTTTAACAACCAATCGTTATTATAACCCATGGTTATAACTTTTAAAACAATACTTTACTTCAAAATAAAATATCATTTCAAAACCATATATTTATCAAAATAAAGATTAAATCAATTCCAAACCATTTCCATATATTTAAAATATCATATCATTTCAAAACTTCATTTCAAATCATTTCAATATATCAAAATATCATATCTTTCCAAAACTTCATTTCAAATCATTTTAATATAATAAAATATCATATCCTTACAAAACTTCATTTCAAATCATTTTAATATAATAAAATATCCTATCAGTTCAAAACCAAAAATTCAACTTTAAATACCTTTTAAATTCAAAGATATCGTTCATTTACTATCATTTCAAATCACCTTTAAATAGTTTATATTCCAATCAAAATAATTCATTTAAACCTTTTAAAAGTGTAATTATTATATTTTCAAATCAAGTATTCAATTTCCAAAGTTTCAAACCATTCTGAGTTCGTTTACTAAGTCAAAAACCATAATTATTAAAATTTCATCCTTTCGCAACATTTAGAAAAGGCTGTTATAAGTTATACTTGAAACATTTTTATTCAGCAAAGACATCATTTAAAACTGCTGTTAAAACTCAGTTTTTAGTTAAATTATAGTTCAAAACAGAAAAGTCAGCATTTCAGAAGTGCTGCGGTAACTCAGATTTCAAAACAAAGGTTTTATTTGATTTCAGCAAAGACTGCAGACCACTATAGCATTTCCAGAGAATGCTATAATAGACCTGAGTTCAATATTAGCCTATAAGTTCAATTACAGCAACTACAGCATTTTAGAAATGCTGTATTAGCTCCTTTTACACAATTTTAGTTCAATTCAAAAACTATAGCATTTCTGAATGCTATTAAAAGTTAATTCCAGATTTTAGTGTATTTCCAGCAACTAAATAACTTCAATTTAAAACACATAAACATTTTAAAAATCATATTTTAACATTTAAAATGTTCATTTTCATATCATTTAACATATATCTTTTTCACAATAAATTTCTTATAATTAAATCCAATTTTCAACAATTTACTTAATAAATTTAAGTGTAAAAGTTTCCAATTCTTCACATTTCAACAAATAACTTAACACTTCAAATTTAAATTACCATTTCACAAATTTAACTAAATTTCCAATTTTATTTAATTAACTTAAACCTTTAATTAAAACCAAATTTCACATTTCCAAGTCAAGTTATATTTTAAAAGATCACTTTTAAACATTCATTTATTTAACCACTTAAACTCATAGAAAAATCAATAATACTTTAATAAATCGCTTAAATTCAAATTTAATCAAATTATCATATTTACCATTTTCCAAATATAACTATATTTTCATTTTTATTCATATAACTTAAATATCATATTTAACCAAAATTCCAAATTCCAAACTTAAGTTATATTTCAATAATCCAATTTAACCATTCATTAATTACATTTTTAACTCCTAGAAAAATCATAACTTCTTTATTTTAAAACATCTCAAAATCTATTTAAATCAAATTTCATAAATTTATATTTTTAAAAATACTTAAAAATATCCAAAACACTTTATAAAATAACCACGGGCCTGTATATAGTTTTCTAACCTAGGTCAAGTGATACGGATATGTATCATTTCAATCCGCAGTTTAAAAAGAAAAATCCGGGTTCTATCATTTCAAACCCGCAATCCCAAGTTAAATAAAATAAATAAAAACCATTCAAACCTATCATTTCAGCCCATAACGATTTTTCCCTATTCTATAGTCCGTTCGGGTATGTATCATTTCAACCCATAGTGATTCTAGTCTACAGGGAACTTGCAGTGTGATAAACAGATATAAATGAACAGAATACATTATATAATAGTAACGGATGATATGACAGGTGTATAAACATCATATGATCATAACATAGTCAAGTATAACATGATAATATATTTCTACAGATTCACAGGGTGTCAATTTACTAGTTATATAGGTACATATTATCTGGTGAGAATAACTCACCTGTTAAAGCTGGAGATTAGCGATCAAAACACACAGAATGGATTCCAGAAAGCACAACAAGCACGATATAGCATGACTTTTGATTTGAATGAATGGATAGCCTTGATATTTATCTTGTAAACAATAACCAAACAAGACAATATACACATAAATATTCAACGCAAACAATGTTGAACAATGAAGATAAGAAGCAACAACGGAATAGATTACTTGACTGTGCTTTAACCATTCAAAAGCTCGAACAAGGGGTTCATTTTCTCAGCCATGATGATCATGAGTGTGGGAGAGACAAGGTTAACTTCCTCGAATACATAAGACAAAACAATACAAACAATATAAGTTTTCAAATGCACAATACGATAGAATAATACAGAATCAACTGCACGAATCAAAGTAGAATTGCTTTGCACTTGCTTCCAACAACCTTCAAGTTCAGCCATATGGTGTACTACAGGTCTAAGGCCAGATTTGGATCAGGTTTTGGTTGCCTAAGGGTCAGCCAAACATGTTTAGAGGATAGCAAAAGGTGAGTATGCATGAAACAACACAACAAGGCAAAACAATGTCACTTTAACATGGATTCAAGGCAATTCAAGGCTCGAACAAGGCTCATGGGGCACGGCCAGAGGAGTGGGGTCCAAGGTGATGACGTGGCAGGGGGTCCAGGTGGTGCTGGAGGTGGTGTTGGTGGCGGCCATGGGTGGTGGAAGGTGATGGTACCAAAACTAGGTCAGCTTGAGTGCATAGGTGATGGATTTGTGGATTTTTGTGGTGGTTCTTGCCTTGGGGTTGCTCGGCCTGCCATGGTGGTGATCTAGGGTGGTTGATGATCAGGATATGGAGTGGTGGAGGTCGGCCTAAGGTCTGGTTGAAGAGGAGCCAATCACTTTAATTGAGAACAAGAGCAATTTCTAATAAGAAAATATAGAAAACAAGAGAAAGGAGAAGAATTTACCTAATTTTTTTGCAAGATGGAGGCCATGATTTTTTTTAGGGTTTTGGAGCTTTGAAAATTCGTGAATAACAGGAGGAAGATGGCTGAAAAAAAAGAATGAGGAATAGTTAGGGTTAATTGGTGAAAGGTTAGGTTAAAAGTAAAAAGGTGGACTATAAAAGCCCATAGGAAGATAGAAAGTTTAAGGCCTTTCAAATTTCTTTATTTTATTTTTTTATAACTTTATATTTCTGGAAAAATATAATAATCCCAGGTAAAATTTCGAAATTTGAGCAAAATATAATAATTTATATAAATATTTATCAATAATATAAAGTTAAATTAAGAAAATAGCTAAAATAGTAAACTAGTCTAGAAATTTGAAATTGAATAGAATAAATTTTAGAAAAATTCATATGAGCTTGTAATATATTTTTAAACATAAATAATAACATAAAATAAAAATATATTCACAAAATAAATATTTAAAATTAAAATTACATAAAATTTTTAATGAAGAAAATAGCAGAAAATAGGAAAACAGCCTTTAAAAATAGGAAATCATCATAGTAAATTTTGGAAAAATTCTATTATTATTTTTGAAATATTTAGAGATGAAAATATACATAAATTAACATATTGACATATATTAAATAAAATATAAGAAAGAAAAATATGATTTATAAAATTTAAAATAGGCAAAATTGCACAATAAAACAAATTATACTAAAAATTGAAATGTACATAACTTTTACATTTTAACTCCGTTTCCAACGAAACGAAAAGCAGTATTCAAGTTATTAAATCTATTGTCATAATAAAAGATAAAATTTATAATTTCAAATATTTAAAATTTAAATTTAAAAGTCAAAGTTTGACTATTTGACCAAAATTCACATTTTCTGGAAATATTAAATTTAGTCATATTTGGAATTCTAATCCACATCAAAATCAAAGTTTATACTTAAAATAACAAAATTTATTCTTTTTCATAAATAAAGCTTTTGAATATGGAAAAATCAATTTAAAATATTTGAAAAATACAGGGTTGTTACACTCTCCCCCACTCAAAACTTTTCGTCCCCGAAAAGGAACGAGGTACGGGAAAGCTCATAAAAAGATAGAATGAATAGAATTAAGACAAGATGATAAGAAGATTGGAATTACACCTGATAACTATTGTTATAGGTAAGTTTAACAAGATGGAGGTAATTAAATCAAGAGTACAAGCACGAAAAAAAAATCCTCTAAAGTCTGAATCTCCCTTTCACTTGACCGATGGTCTATGAATGGAAAAATAGTGTTTAGATCCAGATGAGTAACAAAGATTATCAAGATTACAGAAAGATTTCTAAATAGACTGGTATAAGCAATAGCCTTCCCATTCTGTAACAAGATAAGGGAAATAAGGACAACCAAAAGATAGTTTGGAAAAAAACAAAATAAGATAATAAATTTGAAACCATAATGCTTTGAAATCATAACAATTTAGGGATGTTTATCATTTTGAAATCATACTACTAAAAATCATAACACTTTGGAAATGTTATTCTTAAAAAAAACATAACACTTAGAAAATCATAACACCTTTTTTAAAAATAATCTTCATTTAAACCATTTTAATCCAAGATCAAACAATATTCATTTTAAAGTTGTAACATTTCTAAGTTCATTCAATTTTAAAATTTTCCAAAACATTGTATTTTCAAAACAGCAGCACTAATAAAATGCTACAGTAGATATATTAATATTTCAAATCAGTTTTATTCTAGAATATTCATTTGGATATCATTTAACTTATGACTTATTAAAACAAATTTTTATGAATGGAATATCCAAATTAAACTATACTTCGTTTATTAAGTCAAAAGTTCACTATTTTACTTAACTCTTAATTTAACACATAACCTAACTCTTTATTTAAAATACCCATTTCATAAATGAATATTCCTTTAATAAGTTACACTTAAAATTCCATTTGAAAACCAAATTCTCAATTATCAAATTTTAGTGATGTTAAAATACATTTTAACTATTTAAATCATAATTATTCATTTTTCAAGACACATCAATTTCATAAATAAAATATTTATCATAGCAAATATAACAATCAAATTTCTTTACACATTTATTCATTTAGACATCAATTAAACTATGAATTCAAGTTAAATAAACTTTATTACCAAAAGTCCAATTCAAATGTATTTTATTTTATCTATTCAAAGATACATTATTTATTATACAACATATTCATTTCAGGAAATAACCTTTATTAAAATTCCTAGGTTAGACTTAAGGTTCCATATTAAATCAAATTTGATTATTAAGTTTTTTAAATAAAATCTCTTTAAATTCCTTTTTTTCTCTATTTACCTCTGTTAATCTTTTATAACTAAAATTTTAGTGTATAACATTTATTATAACCACTCAAATTTTATTTATAAAATCCTTTCTATATTGTATATTATCCAATTTCATATTCAACTTCTGTGTAATTTAGGTAAGTTATATTGGAATGAAATTGTGTGTTATACAAACAAAACTTTCCGATTCAATTATCTCAATTTTGAATCATTTATCCAAATTTTTTATTTTTCTTTTTATAATTGAAATTATTTTTTAAGAAGAAAAAAATGTAAGAATTAATTTCCGATTTCCTTCAAACCAGTTAGAGATAAATAAATATATATACATAATATGTCAAATCAAATTTAAATCATATATCTATATATAAATCAAATCCTATTTTAGAAGTTCAAATCAATTAAATTCTCAAAGCAACACTGTAGCAAGCCTACAGAGCGGTCTCTTCACTTCGAAACTCGAAAATGAAAGTCGATGATGCCGCGGTCATCACCGAAATTATTTTCCAGCGACAAAGAGAAGAGCACTAAAATTTTAAAGCTTTAAAATTCTTTGGAAACAAATTTCTTATTCAAAATACTTTAAATAATATATCCCTTTTAAAACTTTAAACACAAGGTTTGAAACCATCGAAAATTAAATTCTCAAATCCTTGATTTAAATTCATTTCAGTTCCCAAATCAATTTATAAATAACTATTTATAAATTCATTTATAGAATGATAAATCAAGTATTATCATTTCAAATAATCAATTTAAATCAATTTATTAAGTTCCATAAATTATATATCAAAATTTATTTCATTAACCAAATTTTTTTTTATAATATTATGTCAGTTTGTTCTGTCAAAGTGTTTTAGAAATCCTATCGATAGCGTTGATCAGACGAATCGATCGGAAACCCAAATCAACATCAACAACTCAAACAACACAATATAAAACAAAATATTAATTACAGATTTACAAATACAATTCAAAATATTTTGAAGGTAGGTTGGAAACAAAAGACAAGATGATTAAATAACAAAGTAGGGAGATGGGTAAGCTTAGATAACCGCGGACAACCTTAACCGGGTTAACCGTGAGTTAAAGAATAAGATCGATGTGGATTTTCCTGGGACAAATCTATGATCGATCTCAAGAGATAGAGTTTGGAAAAATAAAAGATATTATCATCTAAACCAAGGATAAATATAAATCTCTGGTGAATCGATGCTGATTGTAAAGGATTTTCACCCTTTTACAAGAAAATTAGAATATTGGCAAGACCGCCAATTCACTATAAAGATCATTCGAAGTGGAGTTATGGGATACTCCAGAATCAAAAGAAGATGAATAGTGAGGGACAAGAATGGATTTTGGAACCGTAGGGAACATTCCAAAATTCAAAGGAAACCGAGTCAAAAGAGAATTGATTCAAGCTCGAATGAAAGTGATTCTGTAACTAAATTTACCATACATTCTAAGTTTTGCCTCAAAGCCAAAGCTCTGATACCAACTGTAACGACCCGGAATTTTCAACCATTCGCATCCATTATAAGTGTATAGGTAGACACTCATGCCGGAATTGAATTGCTCAAAATACCGCGTTGTAAATAAAATTTGGCAAATCTCAGAATATACAGTAAATAAATATAATCACAGATCACAGACACAGAGTAAAATAATGCAGCGGAAGTAAAAGAAATAGTAGTTCATGAAGCTACTATGTAAATATATCAGAGTTACATAAGATACAACATAAGAAATAAAGTACAGCAGAAGTCTCAATACAATAACCAAGTACAGGCTGAATAGAACAATAGAACCGAAGTTGATAGAACAAGACTAGCAGATAATCTCTAGCGATTCAAATCTCCAGAAGGTGGAAATCCAAATCTGTGAATACTCAGGCTGACCCGAGCGTAAAGCAAAACATAAAACACTCGAGTCAGGACAATATATACTTATATAATGTAAACCAACTCAAGTGAACTGTAATAAAGGTACAAGTAACTTAAAAGATGCTTGGGACCGCCCATCTTCTAAGGATCCGTTAAAATATCTACTATGTAGTAATATCGCTATTATAATAATGTCTAATAAGTAAAGTATAATCATATAGAAAATAGCGTTAAGGGGATGGAGAACCTTAACGCGGTCGGATCTTAAAATCATAATCGTAGTGGGTTCGATATGGTAGGTGACACGGCACACAAGGCAATGCCAGGGTAGATATACCAATTACGCACACGGACTGATGGATACACATAACAGCCACTACCGTTCCACCTCGAACAACACTCCCAAATCAAGGGTGGCCACCAAAAATCACAAAGTAATAGAATGGTATCGAAGAAGTGTGTCCGATACGAGGTGCTACCTCACTGGCCCGAGATCGCTCCTGTTTTAGTCACCTTATGCCAACTCACGGGAGTTGGGTCCACGTATATACCTTAGGATCGTCGCCACCATCCTACTTCATTCTGGAAACTCCACCGCGTACACAGTTGTCAAAGTGGTTTTCGGTATCGACAAAGAGTATGTCCATATCCGATCCCGGTCTCTTTAACAACCAATCGTTATTATAACCCGTGGTTATAACTTTTAAAACAATACTTTACTTCAAAATAAAATATCATTTCAAAACCATATATTTATCAAAATAAAGATTAAATCAATTCCAAACCATTTCCATATATTTAAAATATCATATAATTTCAAAACTTCATTTCAAATCATTTCAATATATCAAAATATCATATCTTTCCAAAACTTCATTTCAAATCATTTTAATATAATAAAATATCATATCCTTACAAAACTTCATTTCAAATCATTTTAATATAATAAAATATCCTATCAGTTCAAAACCAAAAATTCAACTTTAAATACCTTTTAAATTCAAAGATATCGTTCATTTACTATCATTTCAAATCACCTTTAAATAGTTTATATTCCAATCAAAATAATTCATTTAAACCTTTTAAAAGTGTAATTATTATATTTTCAAATCAAGTATTCAGTTTCCAAAGTTTCAAACCATTCTGAGTTCGTTTACTAAGTCAAAAACCATAATTATTAAAATTTCAGCCTTTCGCAGCATTTAGAAAAACCTGTTATAAGTTATACTTGAAAACATTTTTATTCAGCAAAGACATCATTTAAAACTGCTGTTAAAACTCAGTTTTTAGTTAAATTATAGTTCAAAACAGAAAAGACAGCATTTCAGAAATGCTGCGGTTACTCAGATTTCAAAACAAAGATTTTATTTGATTTCAGTAAAGACTGCAGACCACTATAGCATTTCCAGAGAATGCTATAATAGACCTGAGTTCAATATTAGCCTATAAGTTCAATTACAGCAACTACAGCATTTTAGAAATGCTGTAATAGCTCTTTTTACACAATTTTAGTTCAATTCAGAAACTATAGCATTTCTGAATGCTATTAAAAGTTAATTCCAGATTTTAGTGTATTTCCAGCAACTAAATAACTTCAATTTAAAACACATAAACATTTTAAAAATCATATTTTAACATTTAAAATGTTCATTTTCATATCATTTAACATATATCTTTTTCACAATAAATTTCTTATAATTAAATCCAATTTTCAACAATTTACTTAATAAATTTAAGTGTAAAAGTTTTCAATTCGTCACATTTCAACAAATAACTTAACACTTCAAATTTAAATTACCATTTCACAAATTTAACTAAATTTCCAATTTTATTTAATTAACTTAAACCTTTAATTAAAACCAAATTTCACATTTCCAAGTCAAGTTATATTTTAAAAGATCACTTTTAAACATTCATTTATTTAACCACTTAAACTCATAGAAAAATCAATAATACTTTAATAAATCGCTTAAATTCAAATTTAATCAAATTATCATATTTACCATTTTCCAAATATAATTATATTTTCATTTTTATTTATATAACTTAAATATCATTTTTAACCAAAATTCCAAATTCCAAACTTAAGTTATATTTCAATAATCCAATTTAACCATTCATTAATTACATTTTTAACTCCTAGAAAAATCATAATTTCTTTATTTTAAAACATCTCAAAATCTATTTAAATCAAATTTCATAAATTTATATTTTTAAAAATACTTAAAAATATCCAAAACACTTTATAAAATAACCACGGGCCTGTATATAGTTTTCTAACCTAGGTCAAGTGATACGGATATGTATCATTTCAATCCGCAATTTAAAAAGAAAAATCCGGGTTCTATCATTTCAAACCTGCAATCCCAAGTTAAATAAAAGAAATAAAAACCATTCAGGCCTATCATTTCAGCCCATAACGATTTTTCCCTATTCAAAAGTCCGTTCGGGTATGTATCATTTCAACCCATAGTGATTCTAGTCTACAGGGAACTTGCAGTGTGATAAACAGATATAAATGAACATAATACATTATATAACAGTAACGGATGATATAACAGGTGTATAAACATCATATGATCATAACAAAGTCAGGTATAACATGATAATATATTTCTACAGATTCACAGGGTGTCAATTTACTAGTTATATAGGTACATATTGTCTGGTGAGAATAACTCACCTGTTAAAGCTGGAGTTTAGCGATCAAAACACACAGAATAGATTCCAGAAAGCACAACAAGCACGATATAGCATGACTTTTGATTTGAATGAATGGAGAGCCTTGATATTTATCTTGTAAACAATAACCAAACAAGACAATATACACATAAATATTCAACGCAAACAATGTTGAACAATGAAGATAAGAAGCAACAACGGAATAGATTACTTGACTGTGCTTTAACCATTCAAAAGCTCGAACAAGGGGTTCATTTTCTCAGCCATGATGATCATGAGTGTGGGAGAGACAAGGTTAACTTCCTCGAATACATAAGACAAAACAATACAAACAATATAAGTTGTCAAATGCACAATACGATAGAATAATATAGAATCAACTGCACGAATCAAAGTAGAATTGTTTTGCACTTGCTTCCAACAACCTCCAGGTTCAGCCATATGGTGTACTACAGGTCTAAGGCAAGATTTGGATCAGGTTTTGGTGGCCTAAGGGTCGGCCAAACATGTTTAGAGGATAGCAAAAGGTGAGTATGCATGAAACAACACAACAAGGCAAAACAATGTCACTTTAACATGGATTCAAGGAAATTCAAGGCTCGACCAAGGCTCATGGGGCACGGCCAGTGGAGTGGGATCTAAGGTGATGGTGTGGCAGAGGGTCCAGGTGATGCTGGAGGTGGTGTTGGTGGCGGCCATGGGTGGTGGAAGGTGATGGTACCAAAACTAGGTCAGCTTGAGTGCATAGGTGATGGATTTGTGGATTTTTGTGGTGGTTCTTGCCTTGGGGTTGCTCGGCCTGCCATGGTGGTGATCTAGGGTGGTTGATGATCAGGCTATGGAGTGGTGGAGGTCGGCCTAAGGTCTGGTTGAAGAGGAGCCAATCACTTTAGTTGAGAACAAGAGCAATTTCTAATAAGAAAATATAGAAAACGAGAGAAAGGAGAAGAATTTACCTTATTTTTTTATGCAAGATGGAGGCCATGATTTATTTAGGGTTTTGGAGCTTTGAAAATTCTTGAATAACAGGAGGAAGACGGTTGAAAAAAAAAAAGAATGAGGAATAGTTAGGGTTAATTGGTGAAAGGTTAGGTTAAAAGTAAAAAGGTGGACTATAAAAGCCCATAGGAAGATAGAATGTTTAAGGCCTTTCAAATTTCTTTATTTTATTTTTTTATAACTTTATATTTCTGGAAAAAGATAATAATCCCAGGTAAAATTTCGAAATTTGAGCAAAATATAATAATTTATATAAATATTTATCAATAATATAAAGTTAAATTAAGAAAATAGCTAAAATAGTAAACTAGTCTAGAAATTTGAAATTGAATAGAATAAATTTTAGAAAAATTCATATGAGCTTGTAATATATTTTTTAACATAAATAATAACATAAACTAAAAATATATTCACAAAATAAATATTTAAAATTAAATTTACATAAATTTTTTAATGAAGAAAATAGCAGAAAATAGGAAAACATCCTTTAAAAATTGGAAATCATCATAGTAAATTTTGGAAAAATTCTATTATTATTTTTGAAATATTTAGAGATGAAAATATACATAAATTAACATATTTACACATATTAAATAAAATATAAGAAAGAAAAATATGACTTATAAAATTTAAAATAGGCAAAATTGCACAATAAAACAAATTATACTAAAAATTGAAATGTACATAACTTTTACATTTTAACTTCGTTTCCAACGAAACGAAAAGCAGTATTCAAGTTATTAAATCTATTGTCATAATAAAAGATAAAATTTATAATTTCAAATATTTAAAATTTAAATTTAAAAGTCAAAGTTTGACTATTTGACCAAAATTCACATTTTCTAGAAATATTAAATTTAGTCATATTTGGAATTCTAATCCACATCAAAATCAAAGTTTATACTTAAAATAACAAAATTTATTCTTTTTCATAAATAAAGCTTTTGAATCTGGAAAAATCAATTTAAAATATTTGAAAAATACAGGGTTGTTACACTAACTCTATGTTTAGTTTTTTTTATGAATATTGGAAATGAGAATGGGATAAGGGTTTAGGGTATAAGAATATAACCTATTCCTATTTTGCCCTCATCTTATTACCTTTACTTACTTCACTTTAAATTTGCATTTGTTTATTCATTACTTAAGGCACGACTACCTTATAATTATACAAATCCCAATCTCTTAACCACTTTAATCTTTACATTATTCAATTTAATTTATCTAATTAACTCTCCTAAATAATGTCAACCAAAATTAGAGTCATTACAGACTCTCCGCTTAAAGAATTTTGTCCTCGAAATTTCGATAAGGTACTCATAACAATCAACATAAAGGTAAAACATACCATGAAACAAGTTAGGATAAGTATCTCTAATCATTCTCTCAACTTTCCAAGTAAAGTCTCTCTCGTCGCCGCTCCAGTGGACTTTAACTAATATGACTGCCTTGTTCCTTATTCTATTCTCATCCCTCGCGACTATACGAACTGGTTTTCTAACTATAGTCAAATTCAGTTCCACTACTAAATCATCAAACACAGTCGGTGCTATAGTAGTCTCTGAATCTCGAATACACATCCTTAGATGAGAAACATGAAAAACATTGTGGACTCCTACCAAACTACTTGGTAATTCCACTCTATACGCGAGTTTCCTAATCCTTTGTATAATAGAAAATGATCCAACGAACCTTGGTGCCAATTTTCCTGATTTTCCAAATCGAATTACACCTTTCATCGGTGATATCTTGATGAAAACATGATCTCCAACTTAGAGCTCTATGTCTTTCCATCTCCTATCAGCATAGCTCTTCTGCCTAGACCGAGCTTCCTTCATTCTAGCTCGAATGAGCTTAATCTTTTTTGTAGCCTCTCTAACCAAATCTGGACAAAGAACTAACCTATCCCCAGTCTCTAACCAACAAATAAGATATTTGCATGGCCTTCCATATAAAGCTTCAAATGGTGCCATCCCTATACTAGTCAGCCTATACTAGTTTGATAACTGTTGTTATATGAAAACTCGACTAAGTGTAGGTAGTCTTCCCATGATCCCCTAAAATCTAGCATACAAGCTCTTAACAAATCCTCTAAGACTTTGTTAACTCTCTTCGTTTGCCCATCTATCTACGGATGGTAAGCGGTACTCATCTTGAGCTTGGTACCTAAAGTCATCTATAGACCACTCTGAAATTCACTAGTGAATAAGGAATCATTATCACTTACTATACTATAATGACCTGCCATTTCGAACCATTCAAATCGACAATCATCCATACATGTCAAACATGAATTGCTCAAAACAACAGATTGTTAAATTTTATTTGGCAAAACTTAGCATATACAGTAAATAAATCAATCACAGAATCACAGACACAGAGTAATATAACAATAAGCAGCGGAATAGATAAATAGTAGTTCATGAAGCTACTACAGAACATCAGAGTCTAAAACAAAGTACAACGGAAATCCAAATACAAAGGAATCTCTAATACATAAGCAAATGACAAGTCTGAACATAAACAACTGGAAATAACTGAAAGCTGAATAGATAGATCTCCAAGCAAAGCTCCAAGCTCCAAAGGTGAGTCTCAAATGCTATGACACTCAGTTTGACCCGAGCATAAAGCAAAACACAAAATGCTCGAGTCAGGATTAACATTCTTATGCAAGTAAATCAACTCAAGTGAAATGTCCAAGTGAAATGCAAATAACTTAAAGGATGTTGGAATTCCATCCCCTAAGGATCCGTGGAACTATCTACATACATAGTACAACACGATACATAGATAATGTCTATAGTAAAGTAAAATATTAAAATAGCGTTAAGGCGTTACCCATACCCCCCTTAACACATTTTTATATATTCCCGTAGTCTATATAGATACTGTAAGCACTACCAAACCGGTGGGATACTCAGTGAGCACTCCATAGGTACGGTACAAACCAAACTCGTAGTGGGCGCGATAAGGCATGTGACAAGGCAGTGAGGCAATGCCCAGGGTAGGATACTATCGTTTTGCACTCCCGGACTGGTGGTCTAGCATAGTAGCTACTACCGCCCACCTCGAGATACACTCCCAAATCAAAGGTGCACCCAATCAAATCACAAAGTAATAGAATGACATCGAAGAAATGTTCCCGATAAGGGGAACGACCCCGCTTAGCCCGGTATAGCTCCTATTTTAGCCACATCAAGCTGACTCAAGGGGGTCAGGGCTGCGTTCATACCTCATATAGATGTCGCCAAACCATCCTACTTCGTTTTGTATTCTCCACTACGTACACAGTTGTTAAAGTGGTTTTCGGTATTGGCAGAGAGTATGACAATATCCGATCCCGGTCTCTTTAACAACCAAACGCTTATTTCACATCGTGGTCATTTTTATTTCAAACTGTTCATACTTCATATCAAAATACACTACAAGAATTCTTAATAATAATAGCATCTTGGGATAGCGTTTGATCTGTTAATGTTATACACTAATAAGTAAAAAAAGAAATCAAACGCTATTTATATGATTAGGCGGGATATTAATAAAATAATACGTGGAAGAAGGAACACTTCTAACTTTTTCCATTTTACCGCTCTATTCATCTCTTCCCGCTTCTCCATGCCTCATGCCATAATTCACAAAAATTAAAACGCCTCTTAATCCTAAAATTGTCTTAAAATCCCAAAATCTCTCTTATCGCTCTGTCGCACTCCTCTACTACTCTCCCCTCAATCCCCAGTCCCTTGTAAATAAACAATTCTGTGCTCGATCTATCCTAATCCAGAATTGCAATTTGTTCACCATGATTTTAGGTGACAAGTACTTTTTCCTCTTCAATATTAAAGTAAATTATTCATTTATACATGTTTATTTGTATGCAGTTATTTAAATGTGATTATATGCAATTTCTTTATTTGCGATTTTAGGCAATAGGTACTTTTTCCACATCGATATCGGTATGTTTATTTATACGCACCTTCAATATCGAGTCAATTATTTTTATGGATATTTACAGGTTGGTCTTGGAATATGTATCATGTTAATATATTTCTGTAAGGCTACGATTTAGACAATTAACATTGGGTAATTTTAGACTTTTAGATCATGAGCTTGGGCACTCATAAGGTACATTATATTAATTTGAAGTTTTACTTAGATGATATATTTGTCCAATAATCAGGACTATAGGATCTCAATATTTGATGTCTCAAATCACATGGTGTTCCTTTGGTTTGATTATCACCATAGAAGCCAATCTGTGACCGAATTATTTTATGGTCAGAAAAATGTAGTATAAGGTTGTTTTGTTTGGAGGGGGATGGGGTAGGTGTCTTGGGAATCACTCTCTGTATAATCTGATTTTCTAGCTTCAAATTCCAATTCATTACTTCTTCAATTAATAAGCTAGGTGTCTTGGGGTTCACTCTCTGTATGATTATCTGTATGTCCTGATTGATTTCGAATAGCAGGTTTTGACAGTTCTTCTCTTTCTTCTTGAAGGAACACAAATTACGCTCCTTCCATAGATGCCATGTTACCACTGTGAGAGCAACAGAGGCCAGCTCCTTCGCAAGGCCGACAGAGGGAAGCTTTGGGTGAGATTTAGAACTTCTTCTCTAATATTATCCACATTACAGATCTGTACTTTTAGTTTAGTTTTGAAGTGGTTCCAAACCGATTTCTATAGTTGTATGAGTTAAATAGATGATCATGATTTTTAGAGACTTGCTTGCATAGCACGCATTGATTATTAATTGATATCCTCCAATTTAACATTCTATCCCTAGTTAATAACCTGCCATTTATAGCCTTATAGGTGCACATAGCCATTATAGGATTATTAGCTCTAGCCCAAATGATGCTATGCCAATCCACTCTTAAGCAACGTTCTCGAACAATTTCATGGACAGTTTTAAATGAAAATTCCCCTTAGTGGTATGTTTCCAAACCCATACGTCATGACTCCTACCTGAAAACAGGGGAATACACTTTATACAATTTGCAAAATTGCCTGTCAGTTTATTATCTCCCTGTCCCACTCACAATTAGCAATCAGGTTACTAACTGTACGGTCCCTACCTCCAACAGCTGAGTACGAGTCCCACCCCAATAGGTCAACAAGTTTTTGGCTTTTAACCCATGGATCAAACCAGACTGAAGTGGTTAATCCATTAGCCAACTGCCTCTCAAGTTGCAAAACCAATTTATCTCTTGATTTCAGGATATTTTTCCAACGCATTGAGGCATTATTGTCCATACACACATTCCAGAAATTACAGTTTCAAGTATCGCACCTTCATCCACTGAACCCAAAGACTGTGCTTGGAAATAATTTTCCAAGCTAGCTTCGTAGTTGCAGTTTTTTATGAGAGTCTAAATTATTAAGGCCCACACCCCCTTCCCTCTTTGGCCTACAAAGAGTGCCATAACTAATTTTATGCACTTCACCCCTCCATATGAAATTAGCACAAGAACTATTGATTTTGGATATCGAAGCACTAGGAATTTGAAAAGTTTGGACCTAAAAGAGAACCTTTGTCGTGATAACTATGTGGACAACTTCCACTCTTTTGGCAAATAAGAGGAATTTAGAACTCCAACTCTATAGTTTTCCTTTGATTTGAGCCAGCAATTCCCACACACCCTATCGGTGATTAATTTCATTATCTATAATGATATCTATATTTTTAGTGAGATACCTTTATTATAAGTTTGGTGCATATGCTTCATGTATAATTTATTTTTTGGATTTTGGCTACTGTTATTTTTAGCGAATTCAGGTTTTATTCCCTCATTATTGTCCTCAAGTATTCCATTGGCCTCTCTCTTTCTTAGTTAGTCGATACATATCTACTACATGTTTAAATCATCAAATTCACCACTAAGTGGTGAGACTTGGGCTTATTCACATGTGGAAGTGCTCCTAAACAAGGAATTCAGTGACAGATGCAATTAAATTTGGCAATGTTGAATAACTGTCAGCGATATAATTGAGCACTTATATCCACAGGAGTATACATATGAACAGAATTGTTAAATCGAAAGCATAATAGCTAATTCACCAGTAAACAGGTAAGTACCCAATGGCTGGGCTGATAGAACCAAAGGTAGATAGAGTGAACCAAGAATAATACGGAGGACATTCTTTTTTGTTTCTGTAACATGATTGATTTGTATACATGTACATATATAGACTGAAAACACATATATGTAAATAAATTTTTATAGCAATGCTTCTACCATATCATAAATAAATGAGCCACACCCTAATTCAATATTAACAAAATGTACATGCTCGTAATATCGAATATGTATATGTTTGTAAAAATTGTAACCAAGGAAACTTATGGCGGTCTTCATGAGTTCTCATATTAATATAGCAAGGATGGACATCTCTATTTCCAGAAGTACTAGGAGGGATGCAATTTCATCTCTAGCAACACGTGTTGCATGCACGTAGGCATAGATTTCTGGGTGAAGTTTTATTGGATCGGCAACTGCATTTGGATCCACAATCTGCACATCACAGTAAGCTTTACTTAAGCAAGTCTATTATTTCTTATGTTGCATTTTTAGGTAAAAATAGCAGGAATAGAAGATAATATACCTATGCCATCTACACCAATCATGTCATTTATTGTGATTTGATTGATTCTCTCTGCCAACTATTAAAATAATTTTTATATTAAATAAGAAGAGTTGTTGGTACATTAATCTGAAAGAATAAACCATACATGGTATTTAATTCACTTCCACAAAAAGAAAATTAAGCACTGGACAAACAAGTTTAATATCTGCAACATAAACAGTAGAGTAGGAAGAAAAAATATGAAGAGCAAAGATAATGGAACTTTTCTTGTGTGTGTATATATATAAAATAAGATGAACTTGTGGTATAAACAATCAGTGCATGTTATTTACGTGCACCATTTCGAGTAGGTTTTAGTTTGTAATTTTAATATGTTGCTCGTCATTTACAAAACTATTTTGGTTAGACGTCTTGAGTGCTACATGGTTTTGGATGATAGGATCGGAAGTTGTTTGGTTTAGAATAATACTATCAACATGGAGGTTTTGTTGGGGTTAAGGATTCTTCTATTGTTTCGGGCATAGGTGGCTTAGTTTCATTGGATGGTTTGAAATCATATAATGCAGAAGGGAAATATGCAGATTTTCTAGACTTTTACTTGGACAGAAAGACATTGTTCTACTCTGTTCTCTTTGGCATATACACATGATTTTTCTTTTTATGTGACATATTTTGTTTTTCTTGCATTTTAGAATTTCCTCTATTAAGTTGAGTTGAATATTGGTAATGACATGACATAAATTTTCTGTTATTGCCTAAATGTATGCTGCGAAACACAAGTCTTTTATGTTTTAAAAGAAAAACTTGATTTTTTTAGAATAATAGTAGCAATGGTTCACCTTCACATTTTCTGTAAATTTCCTATAATCACCTAAATTTCCTGTTATCTTGCTTTACATTTTAAAATAGTGGTTCACCTTGAAAAAGCATATATATAGTTATGTTGTTCAACTACCATAGGATAAGTAAGAAAACTCGAAAACTGGGAAATAACTGTCATTGTATGCAACTTGGGATTTATCATTTTGATGTACATAATTTTTGGTTCAAGTCCTACAATTTAAATTAGTTTTATCCTCGAACCTTATAAATTGTAAATCTAAATCCTTATTTTTCAAAACTTTTAATTAAAAATAAAAAAAATCCTTTAATATTTTGTAGCATATATCAAGTCTAGCCTCATTTCTATAACTATTTTTCCATAAACTAATAATATACTGAACTAGTGATATTTTTACCAATAAACTGGAATTTGATCTGTAGTATGGGTAGGTTAGAATTGCTTTAGATTTTAATGTAGTAGTGTTTACAAGATTTATTTTGGTAATGAGAAATTTTCTCCTATTTTGTCATGTCAAACTGCTTTTTATTGTGAGCGAGCATCAGGAGATTAATGAAAAAGTTGTTGAAGCTGCACGTATACAAGAAGCGGGCCATCTTGGTTGCAGTGTTGAGATTGGAAGATTTGTTGCCATGCTTCATAATCCTTCTCCTACTATTTGAAGTTGCGCTGCATTTGCTCTCCTTCAGGTATCAATTACTTTTTCTTGCATAACTTAAGTATTTCTTACTGTGATCATAATCCAAGTCACTACATAACAACATAATCAAGTTTTACATTAAATATTCGAATCAAATTTAACATAATGAACAGTTTGAAAGTAAATTGTTGTTCAGAATCAGCTTACAGTCGTATGTTGTCTTTTCATTTCAGCAAGACGGAAAACTATCTTTTTATTTAATACTTCTTAGATTCCTCTGCTGCTTTTGGGTGATGTATGCATTGTAATTTTATTATGATTTCAAAGTTATAATACGGTTGAATTTTAGTTTATAATTCCTGGAGGTCGACATGTAATGCAACATGTAGATATCTTGCAAAAAGGTAAATGATTATTCCTTATGTTTCCACTATGTGGATTAATTGTAAAACACATACAAACTATACATCCACAGTACCAAAAAATGCTTAACTCTTACTCAATTAGAAAAAAAACAATTTAACTATTAACATTGTCGATTTGGTGTGTGATAAACATAATACATGCTAGTTTTTTTCCTAAGAAGATGTCTAATAGAATATTTACTTAGGTTGCAGTACAATCTGATTTGTGATTCATAACACATAGTAGTATGTCCATATGCGTTGCGAACTAAACTTGTATTTGCTGATGAATTTGCTTTTACTCTCATGCACAATACATAGTCAACTCTGAGGTATTTCCTCATTTTAGCTGAGGCGATGCCTCTATTAATACTGAGGTAATTGCCTCTATTAAAATGAGGAATTTGCCTCAGTTAAAATGAGGTATATTGCCTCAGTTAAAACAAAGACATTTCAACTGAGGCAATCACCTCATTTTAACTAAGGAAATCGGTTCAGTCAATACTGAGGCTGCCCCAATGTTGACTGAGGTGATTGCCTCACTTAAAATGAGGCGATTGCCTCAGTTTTAACTAAGACAAGTGCCTTTGTTAAATCGAGGCAACATTGATGCTTTTCCATTAATCTTATCGTCATTATCATGCGCAATATTTTGAACAATGTGATTAAATGTACTACTCTTCCATCTACATTTGATTATAGTATTCATTATTTAGTTTATAATAGTTTACTGGTTTCTTTGAATTTATAGTATTACAAAACAATAGGTCATGTTTGATTTCATTTTGGGAAGGAAATAGTGGTAGAAGAGAGTGATTCTTGCAATTTTAGTATACTATAAGGATAATTTCATAGCTTTCAAACTTTGTTTTTCCCAGTTAACCATTTTAATGCTAATTTGTTAGGGATATCTCTCATTCAAATAGAAATAGCAGTAGGAGTAGTTGCAGTTTACAACTAATTGTATACACTTTTGGCACAGATTAAACTGAATATAGTTTAATCAACGACTGAATTTTCAATTTTTACAATCTATTTCTAGCTTCCTACACAATGTATACTATATATAAATATCGTTTGGATACCGGAGAATAAAAAATCATTTATTGTGTTTGCAGACATATCTCATTTTGTTTCATTGAATCAAGTTTTACTTATTTTTATAATGCATTGCACAGGTTCACCAATAAGATTAGAATGTGTGTTATGCTGTATACCTCAACACAACTATGATATTAGAGATGACTGAAACTTTATATTTGCCTATGTTTTAGATCCTGTCTAATTATTTCCTTATATCTTGAGAGAAGATATATTAGGAGTAGACCGAAGTATAAGAACCTAGAAGCAAGGTATTAAAACCCAAGTGAGGATATCAATAACCATTGCTGCATATATACCCATAGCTATAAACATAGATGAAATTTCCTTATTTTTCTTATGTTTGTGTGTATGCGCTAGGAGCATAATATTTAAGTAGAATTGTATTAAGAAAGGCATCAATCACATTATATTTGAGTTTAGAGATTAATGAATGTTAATCCTCGAAATCGTTAGACAGTTAGCTTTTGGTGCATATATTATAATCTAACGGTATTTTCCCTTAGAGTGTCTTTTTCTTAGTTTTTCATTTAGGTTTGGAACAAGAAAAAGAATAACTGGTTATTCTATTATTCTGTCTTATATCAAGCAAACCATGATATTTCTACATTATTTTTTATGTCCTAATTGCTTATTTGATTATTGCAGATGTTAGAAGAAAATATCAAAAGCAAAGCAAGAGGAACTCAATTGTTTGACTGGCCATAGCTATAAGTAAGTTGTTGATACAAATATATATGAAATATATGTATGGACATTAGAAAAGTAGCTCGAACGAGATGTATGAAATACTATGTATGGATATGGGAAAAATTGTTCGAATGATATGTATGAACTACTGTATGAACATGCCAAAAGTTCTTTGAATGATATGTATGAAATATTGTGCTTTAATTCATATATTTTTTGTCAGTGAAAATCTTTTATGCTTATATGTAAAGAAAAAATGGGTAAATTGATATTATATATGGGACAAATTGAAACAGTAATAGATAAAATCTATAAATTAATATTACATTTAATAGCGTTTAAAAAACGCTATAACCATAGGAATATGAATAACAAACGCTATAATATAACTAAAAAACGCTATAGTAATATGCAAAAAAACGCTATAGAAATATGTAAACCAGTGCTAAAAATGCATACCAAACGCTGTAAAATATGCAAGGAAAACGCTATAGAAATGTGCAGTTTAAACGCTATAGGAAGTAACATGAGATAATATTTTCTATAGCGTTTTTGCTTAATAGCACTGAGAAAACGCTATAGAAAATTTATTTTTCATAGCGTTTTCATTCATGCTATTTAAGGTTTATGGTCTACCATAGCATGTCGTTCCAGAGCGTTCTCTGAAACGCTATGGTAAACTATAATAGCGTTTTTCAAACGCTATAGAAGCCCCAGTTTGTTGTAGTGATATCATATTCATTTCAAATCATATCACTTTCGAAATCATATCAACTTTCAAAATCATATTGACCTTCGGAATCATTATTCACTTTAAATTTAATTCACTTCTAATATTATAACTATAAAATAGTTTAAACCATCATATCAAAGTATTCGCCTTTAAATCCATTAAATCTAAATCATAGTAGTTCCAACTTAAACAGTTTTAATATTGAAACTAATTTATATGTTAGTATAGTTATTAAAAATAGTTCATATTTAAAAATAGGTTATGGATTAAAATAGTTTATATATTAAAAATAGTGTATATATTAAAAAGAGTTTATATTAAAAATAGTTTTGAATTATAATTGTTTCCTCCAATTTCACAAATTAATTCAAATCAACTTTAGTTCCAAAATTCAATCTAAATCAATCTCAGTTCAACAATTTCAATTAAAAAGGGTTAAAGGTTAAATTCAAATTCTCACTAAAACCATTTTAATTTATATCGATTTCAAATCCAGGTTTGAACTACAAATTTAAACCACTTCCAATTCAATAGGTTTCCAGGTTTAAATATTCAAAAACAAATTTACAATAACTCAATTTGATAAATTTCATCTATATTTCAAAACTCAACTTTAAATTTTATTTAAATTTGAAAATATTCCCTTAATCATTTTTAATAACATTTAAATAAAATCTCAAATTACAAATTTAAATAAAATCAATAATTAAATATCTAACATCAATTATATTTAACTCTAAAATATTCATAATCACCTTTTATAAGCATTTAAATAAAAGTTCAAATTACAAATTTAAATCAAAATTAAATATTCAATTTCAATTTTACTTAAATTTGAGAATATTTATGTAATCACCTTTAATCAAAACCACGTTATCAAGTTATAAATTTCATATCTTTAAAATCTCAAAATTAATCGGTTTCAAATCGATTTTTATTTAAATACAATTCTTAAATAAATAAAATTTAAAATCAATTTCAGTTCATCTTTCCAACCTTAATTTATTAAAGTTATTAAAAAAATCTATTTTAAAAATATTAAAATAAATTTTAGATAAATATTTTATATATACATTAGTTAAATTAAATATTTATTAAATTAAATTAAATTAATCCTTATTATTAAATCTATTTTAAATCTTAATTTATATATTTAAAAAAAATATTAGTAAAATATTAAAATTTACATTTTCAAACTTAACTTATAATTTTAAAATTTCCAAAACATATAATTTAAAATCTAAATTTTACATATATATTAAAATAAAATCCCTATATTTTATTTTAAAATCCAAACACATATATTTTCTATTCTCAAAAATTTTGGAAATCATTTAAAAATAGACCAACGGTGTCCGTATATAATTTTCTATCCTATGGTCAAGTGATATGGATATTTATCATTTCAATTTGCAATAATTTAATCTTTACGAGTATATATCATTTCAACCCGCAATCCCAAAATTTCAAAAATCAATAAAATCGCTTGGGTTTATCATTTCAACCCATAACGATTTTTCCTAATCTATCAAATCATTCAGGTATGTATCATTTCAACCCATAGGGAATTCCGAACTATCAGGGAACTTGTAGTGTGAGAGCAACCAAATAATAATATAAAATGGCATAACATATCAATTACAAGCATGGATCAAAATTAACAATTTATATATAATATATATATACAACATGGTTATGGTGTCATATGTCAATTAACATAGGTGAACAATTTTAAATAATAACATATCATTTAACGATTTAATTACCAAACAATTCAAATTAACAACATATTTGATCATCATTTCATGTGAATCAAATTGACTAAATATAAGAATGTTAATCGTGAGTGATCGCTCACCTTTCGAGGCTAGAGAACAACACGAATGAAAGAAAACGGACATAGATACGTGGCGAGACAAAGCAATGCTAACTAGTCTTGAATTCAAGAATCAAGCGTATATACGTTTATATATATATATATATATATATATATCCTTTTAATCCCTTTAGCTTTAAAATAAACCGAGGAAGGCAACCTACAAACACTACAGACTCTTAACAAAGTCCACAAACTTAAGAAAACAAAATTGCATGACCAGATAGTGATTAATCTCAAAAGTATATGCCAGATAGAGTGTAAAAGGTCATTTGCAAACACTATTGCAAGAAAAGTCCAAAAGCTTACCACTCCTACAACTGCTTGAAGGTAAAGGCGGGCTGTTCAAGCGGAGAACAAAGGGGTCGCTATCGATGGAAAAAGTTGGTAGGCTTCTCAAACAATATGTATGCGGACTTATATATATGAACAATATATATATATATATATATATATATATTTATATTTATATTTTTTATACATAAGAAGAGAAAGCATGGGATGGTGGCCGGAGCGATGCAGTGCTTGGTTAATGGAGAGGCCGAGGCTGAAGCTGTTTGCTCAGCTGTTATGGGTGAAGGGTGGTCGGAAGGCTAGGTAGTGGAAAAAAATCGGCTGTTGATGGCGTTCAGTGATGGGGTTTGAAGGAGGAAGTTCGGTTGACAAGGATTGGTTGGAAAATGATGGAAAGGCAGCGGGTCTGTGTGGAGATGGGCGCTAACAAGAAAGTGAAGGGGATGGTTTCATTGTAGAGGGATGGTTGGATAGGATGGGTCTGGTCGCGTGTTGCTTGGCTGCTAAGGATGTGGAGGCGGAGGGTGGCTATTGATGGAGTGAGCTGCTGCACATAGAGGGCTGTCTCGAAGTAGAGAGAGGGAAAGATCGGTTGAAAGAAGGGGAGGACGAACTATTCCCAGGAAAATAAAATGAATGCAACCTTCTCTTAAAACAAATGAATGCGAACCATATTATATATATATATATATATATATATTAGACAGAACGAAATGAGAGAGAGAAGAGACTCAAATTGAATGAACAACCATAATGAATATGAAACCACAGGAAAAGAAAAGTCAGGCATGATTTGAATTCAGGAAAATTATTTATAGTTAATGGCTATTGGCTGTTAGATTTCTCATGGTGGACAATTAAAGGCTATGGAAACCAAAAGGCTCAAAACGGGTACTGATACGGCTAACCATTTCGCAGATTTCGCCGCGTACCGGACGCCGAAATGCACAAATGAATATACTGCGGAGATCAGCACGACGAGACAAACATAATAGCATACAGATATTAGAGATATGACCATCCTATGAAAACTCGAATTTCGTTGCCAAAACTGCGGCTAAAACGTTGAAAATAATATAAACGGAGCTAGAGCAGTCCAAATTGTCGAAACGAAATACGACGTCTCACTCAGAAAATGATTTACATTTTTCTTATATAAAAAATATTTATATTTCAAAAATATTTTATTTCCAACAAATTTTAACTGATTTAAATTTGAAATTGAAATTTCACAACCAAACAAACCTCCATATTTTCCAATGAAAATCTGACACTTGCTACGTTTAAATAGACGTATACCAAATATCAAATTTTTGTTGCAAAAATTTAATTGTTTATTTTCATGAAAAATTTAGTTAATTACGTTATTTAAATCGTTAAAATTTATGGGTCGTTAGATATACTATTAGGAATTCTATTTAGTCTAACCTTATTCTTCATGAATAATTTAGCCAAAACAGGTGTTGTCCTGGTTGACTTAACTGGAATGAAATGGACACTCTTGGGCAACCTGTCCACTATAACCCATATAATTTCATTTCCTCATTTTGACCTCGGCAACCCATCTATAAAATTCATTGAGATATAATCCCATTTCCATAATGGAACATCTAAAGGTTGAAGTAACCCACTTGGTTTCTGATGTTCAGCTTTTATCTGTTGATAGTTTAAACACTGCTTCACCCATAAACCTACATCTCTCTTTAGCCTTCCCAGAAGAAACTTCTTGTCATATCCTGATACATCTTAGTTCCTCTCGGATGAACAGTGAACTTTGAACGATGGAATTCTTCAAGAACTTCCTTTCTAATGTCTCCCACATTCGGAACACACAGTCTTCCTTTCTTCCTTCACTACCCATTCTGGTCAAGTCTAAAATCCTTCAAGTATTCGCTCTCCATTCCATTCCTTAAATTTCTGATCCGTTCAGCCAATAATGGATCCTCCCCTTGCTTAGAAGTAATCCTCTCAATCATCACCAGTCGAACTTCTAAACATGACAACATAGCAGTTTCTTTGCTAGAACTACTCTTAGATCTCCATCGTACTTCGCATGTAGTCAACGCTTCTAGATCTTTCCACTCAACCATCATTGCCAATATTGCATTCTAATGTTTTATGCTAAGTGCATCAGCAACCTTATTGCCTTTTCCTGGTGTGTACTTAATACCAAACTCATAAGCGGCTAAAAGATCTAACCACCTCTGTTATCTCATATTCAACTTCTTCTAAGAGAATAAGTACCTTAGTGACTTATGATCCGTATACAACTCGAATCTTTCTCCCAAATGGTAATGTCTCCACGTTTTCAATGCAAAAATTACAGCAGGTAGTTCCAAATTGTGAGTTGGATATCGAACCACGTGTGGTCTGAGATGTCGAGAAGCATAGGAAATCACTTTACCCTTCTGCATTAACACAGCTCTTAATCATGTTCTGCATGCATCCTTATACACTACTAAGTCTTGATTCCCTTTTGGAACAACTAACACCAGTGCATTTGTCAATAAGTGTTTCAGATTCTGGAATGCCTCCTCACACTTATCCGTCTAGAAAAACTTTAAATCTTTCTGAGTTAGCTTAGTCATCGGTGTCGCTATCCACGAAAAATCCTTAATGAATCTCTAATAGTAATCAGCTAGTCCAAGAAAACTCAATATCTCAGTTACTCTCTTTGGTCTCTTCCAACTATTCACTACCTCGATCTTAGCTGGATCTATGGACAACCCTTTCTTTAAGACTATATGGCCAAGAAACTTCACTTCTTTCTTCCAGAAATGACATTTCAAAAATTTCGCCTTCAGTTGATGCTGCCTCAATGTCTCAAGCACCACTCTATGATGAACTTCATGCTCTCTTTCATCTTTAGAGTATACCAAAATATCATCTATGAATACTAATACGAACCTATCCAAGTGCTCTTAGAAAACTTTGTTCATTAAATCTACAAAGAATGTCAGCGCATTAGTTAGTCTGAACGCATAACCATTCATACGATCCATATCTGGTTCTAAAATCCGTGAAAGGAATACTATCCTCAGCCACTCAAAGCTGATGAAACCTGTAACAACCCAAAATTTTAACTCGTGATAATTAATTCGTTAATTAATTAAATAATAAAATAACTTTGTGAAATAATCAGAATTGAGCCATGGGAGTTGCACCATTGTGTCCGTGGTAATTTTCTGGTCAATTTCCATATATAGAACGTCAGAATCCGAGCTAAAATGAACGAGATATGAATTAAAAAAATGACCAGAAAAAGAAAAAAAAAATATAGACCAGGTCGACCGGCCGGTCGACTTGGGCACAAGGGCGGTTGTGACGCCCCACCCAGAGATCCACATTAACAAAGAGTATTACTATGTAATACTATCTGCTAATGCGGAGAATAGGGCCGATTAGGAGCGACCATCTATAGCCTTGTCTTAAATATCTATTGAATAGGTCAACAAATGCTATATTTTTTTCCAAGTGGAACAACATATCCATTAATTACTTAATACAAAGCCATAGGTGGCTATAGGATCTATCAGAACAAAATACAACAACTCAAAGGCAAACACATCACAGAACAGCAGATAATCATGTATATACACATATACAGATACATCACAGAGTATACAAAATGATATATCACATATGTGGTATGACGACCACAATACAAACACGAGTCAAAAAAATATACATATCAGAGTAGCAAACAAAAGGACTACACAAAAATCTATATCAAAAAGAACTAGCAGAATAATCCATGCGGAAGCAGAATAAGCTAAGTCCAAATGTACCTAACCTGAAACACCTCAGCCTGACCCGAGTATAAATACACGGGTCAGTCTAGCTAAACAAATCAGTTTAAGAGAATCTACGATAACAGAAGCATAGGATAGAGGTGATGTTTTTCTTAAGCAAGAAGATACAATACTAAGTAAGCATGAGCATAAGTATGGTATGTATGGTTACTTCATGTGATGAATGGTATTACTACACAATATATAATCTCAAAAGAGATAGACCATAAAATGCTAACTGTAGCGAGCCTCATAACATTGGCATTTCATAAAACATCAAATATGGTTTAGGGGAAATCCTAAACCCGCACAATCGGCAAATCCAAAAACATACTCAAAGAGATCCCATCTCAAACACGCCATAAGGAAAATATATCTCCAAAGAGGAGAATAAAATCTCAAGTAAACGCCAAAAGGAAAATCTCATATAACACTAGTGTAGGCAATTCAAATCTCAAAAATAGAACTCCTAAGAGTTCAAATTCCTGAAAGGTAATCGCCACAAATATACATCGAATGGTTCAAAGGACCAATTCTGAAAAGGGGCGATACACTAGGGAAAATAGCCAAAGAAATCATCTCAAAAGTGTTTGCACGTGCATGTGGCCGAAGCCTTGCCAAGTAATGTTATCTCAAATAGATACCTCGCTCGAAGGCAAAACTGTAACGACCTGCCTTTTTGGACGTTTTAAGCAGACACACATGCCAGAATCAAACCATTCAAAAGGGCAGATTGTTATGGGGTAAATAAGAAAAGAGAAAGAAATAAAACAAATACAGAATCTCACAGCGGAATGACAAAATATAATAATCAAATAACAGTTCATGAAGCTGTTTACAAATAAATTTGATTATACTTGTACAATACAAACAACAAGAATAAATAAATAAATGCAGCGGAACATCATGATGCAATGGCATAATTATAATAAATAATAATAGTACAAATCTTCGTCTTCGTCCTCCAAAAATAAGGTCTTCAACCCTGAAATGCTCAGGCTGACCCAAGCGAATTGAAAAGACAAAACACTCGAGTCAGAACTAAAAGATCTTATGTAAGTTAAATCAACCGTAATAAAATGAGTGTAACGGCGTCAGAGACATTTATGGGGTTTGGCATCTCCTATCTAGTGTCTTACGTGGGTGTAGTAACTTAAAGATGTTTGAGATTTATATCTCCTAAGGATCCGTTAAACTATCTACTATTTAGTACAATACGCTATTATAATATGTCTACAGTAAAGTAAAAGTATTAAAATAGCGTCAAGGCGTTACCCATATCCCCCTTAACACATTTTTATATAGTCTATACAGTACCGTAACTCCTCCGTAAACTTGAGGCTATCAGAGGGCACTCCATAGGTATGGTACAAAAAAAACTCGTAGAAGGCACGATAGGCATGTGAACACGACACTCGAGGCAATGCCAGGGTAGATATACCAATTGCACTCCCGGATTAGTGGTAACGCATAACAGCTACTACCTCCCACCTCGGAACACACTCCCAAATCAAAATCAATGGTGGCCACCAAAACAATCACAAAGTAAGAATATATTATCGAAGAAATGTGCTTGATCGGAGGAATGACCTCACGGTTTTAGCCACATCAAGCTGACTCACGGGAGTCAGGGTCACGTAAATACCTCATACAGAATCGTTCGCCACCATCCTACTTCATTTCTGGAATCTCCACCACGTTCACGGTTGTTAAAGTGGTTTTCGATATTGGTAGAGAGTATGACAATATCTGATCCCGGTCACTTTAACAACCAAACGCTTATTTCACACCGGATGGTTCTTTTACATTTCAAAATGTCAATTCCCCATTTATATCAAAATATCATATTCAATTTCAAAACCATATCAATTCCAAATCATATTCACTTTCAAACTATATTCACTTTCAAAATCATATTCACTTTCAAATCATATCTCGCTTTCAAAAAATCATATTTACTCAATATGTAAATTTCAAAAAGGTATCAATTCCAAATTACAACTTAAGTTGTATCATCATTAAGGATTTAGATATGAATACTTCAACTTTACACAGTCTGAAATTTTAGAAAATAGTTTAGGTAATTATAAATAGTTTATATAGTTTTAAAATAGTTTAAAATAGATTGAAATAGTTTAAAATAGCAAGATATAGTTTAAATAGATTTAGATTTGATTTAATTATATTTTTAAATAGATTAAATAAATTTAAAATAGATTAAATAGATTTAAATTATATTAAATAGATTTAAAATAGATTAAATAAATTTAAAATAGATTAAATGGATTTAAATTATATTAAATAGATTTAAAATAGATTAAATAAATTTAATTAGTTTAAAGGAGGTAAAATAGATTAAATTGGATTAAATAAGTTATAATAGATTTAAAATAAGTTAAAATAGTTTTAATTTGATTGAAATAGTTAATTTAATTAAAATAGTTTAAATTAGTTAAAAATAGATTCCAAAGTTATATTCAAACATTTCAATAACTTAATTCTGATAAATTCATTTATATTTGACACTTCAACTCTGAAATTCCAATTTAAATCCTTCGAACAATTCATTAAATCAATTCCAATTTCAACATTCCCTTGGATTTCAAAAACAGTTTAGTTTATATAAACTAGTTTCTATTTCAAAATACCAGTTAACTGAATTCAAAATTTAAAGATCCAAAAATTCATTTAATTTAACCAATCCGGTGTCCGTATATAATTTTCTACCCTAGGATCAAGTGATATAGATATTTATCATTTCAATCCCCAATTTATATTTTTTTACGGTTATATATCATTTCAAACCGCAATCCCGAATTAAATAAAAATTCATAAAATCGCTCGAGCCTATCATTTCAACCCGTAACGATTTTTCCCTAATCTATAGATCGTTCGGGTATATATCATTTCAACTCATAGGGAACTCGTAGTGTTATAACAATAAAAATACAACATCTAGTCATCCAATATCAACAATCAAACATTCATCACAATCATCATCCAAATCAATCAATAAACATCAATAGATAACTGATAATCAATACAGGTATTAAATTGACAATTTAAATTCAATATTAAATTAAACGATAATTAAATGCAATAAAAGTCAAATTTAACTAGAATGACAATTTAAACTTACCAAACATCAATCAATAAATTCCTAATCCCATCATAAATTTAATTCAACTAACATAAGATAATTCAATAGTTGTGAGTGGGTTAAAACACTCACCTTCGATTTTAAATCGAATTAAAATCCAATTTAAGCCCAAAATTTGAACGGTTTCAGAATTCATCCAAACTAGCGTCAAAATGTCCGGAATTTCGATGTGATCCCAACGAAATAAACCGTGCGTGAATTCGAGCTCGTATGCAAAAGTTATTAACGTTAGAAGATTGAAAAATTTCGACTTCGGGTCTTACTTCGAGTCGCCGCCTCAATTACCCGGTGCTTGCTCTGAGTTTTTGCCAAAATGACCCGAGACCTGAGTCATTTGGCTCCTGACCCGAAGTCGCTCCAAGGTTTTCGCCTCTAGAACTCGAAGCGTGCCCAGATCCGCCTTGTTTAGGTTTTCGCCTCTGAAACTCGAAGTGAACCTCTCCCCGACTCGAAGAAAACCTGGAGCAATTTTTTTTTTTGGAAATTAGGTTTTGAAATTTGGGAATTAGGTTTGATGTTCAAATGTTTGAGAAGGAGGAAGGAGATGAAATTTTACATACTGAAATGAGAATATGAGGAACAACTATGGTTTATAACGAGTTATTTATAGGTATAGCTGAAATAGAAAAGAATGGACCAGATCAATTTGGATTGGAACGATAAACGACCCGAAAAGCCCGCTCTGTCTCCGGAACGAAAATCGGTCATCTCAAATATCAAAATAGATGTTTTCGATAATTTTAAACTCAATGGAATAGGTTTCAAGTCCAAATTCCATCGTAAGAAGAAGTTAGCTTGAAAATTAGTTTATTTCAAATTGATTTCAATTGAATTTTATTAAATTGATTTCTACGCGTTTCGAGTCCGTACGATCAAACGACAAGTCTGATCGCTACGAAACTTGAAATCCTACAATAACTCACTGTTACGGATCCGGTGAAACTGGTTTCGTCGAAATCCGAGTCAGTGGCCAAAATGGCTATTTTCACGTTAATTAAATAAATAAAAATTAAATTAGTTAATCTCTTTTTAATTCAAATTTTATAATTTACAAATTTTTATCACTTTAGATTACTTAGTAATTTATAATCCCTTAAAACAAATTTCTATATCAATTCAATATTCAATATTGCACAAATTACAGTATTCGATTTCAATTTCAATAATTCAGTAATTATAATTTAAATTTCCAATAAATCCATTAGTTTGACTTTTAAATCTTGTTATTCAATCAATTCTTACCCTAAGGATATAATTAACATTAGTTTATCTCCTACTACATTAATATTTTACAATTTCATCTTAATTTCCACTAACGTAGTATTTAATTACATTTAATTGCAATAAATCCATTTATTATAGCTTAAATTCCAATAAATTGATCAAACTTGATTTCGATTCTTTTTATTCAATCAATTATCATATTATGAATAAAATTTACATTGGTTACATCTTATTGAACTAATATTCTACAATTATCATCTTTTATTTGTATTAACTACTATATTTCAATTATATTGAATTTTGTCGATTTTCACATTAATTAAAATTTGAAATCCCAATTAATTTATTTATCTTGGTTGCATTCTTTTATTAAATCAATTATTACCTTATGAATAAAATTAACAATTTCTATTCATTCTATTACATTCATAATTTTCAGTTATTGTCTTAACTCACATTAATGTAACATTTAATTGCAATTGATTAAATATGTTGGCAAAAAACAACAATCGTCACCATTACTACCTTTAATAACATTTGGAAGTTTATTATTTACAAATAATTGTTATAACTATCACTACCCCACTACTATTATCAATTACAATTAATTACAACTTATTTCATTAATTAATACAACATTCAAATTATCTATTACTCTTTTAAATCCAATTATCCATTAATACGTACATTACTATAATTTATTTACAATCTATATCAATTATAACTCTTTGATCCTTTTAATTAGTTGGATGACATTTAAAGCAGTTATCAGCTACCTTAAATTAATACTATCACGTTTATTCTAATTACATTCTTATCCTTAATCACAAATTTTTATTTCTTCCAACATTAAATCACAATATCTTATTAAATTAACAATTTTTAATTATTGAAAATTACGGGTCGTTACACTAACGTCACAATGACAAATACGCTGCAATGGCAAAATACGGCGCATTGGCAAATACGCCACAATGGCAAACGTCTCGAAGACCAATACGTCGCAATGGCAATGACCCGAAGGTCCATTACTGGCATGCCGCAATGGAAAATGTGTCACAAACTCTCGGATAGGAACCCGAACAGTGTTAACGTGTGTCTCATACCACACGTTCGCACTAAATGGTTTACTGACCACTAGTAAATTTCACACTCAAATTAGTAAAAAGTTTACCCCATGTCATCGGTAAACTCGACCCAAAGGTCAAAACGATCAAACAAACAAGTTGGGAATTAACCGATAAGATAAACGCACATGTCCCATACCACATGTTTTACCAAACCATTTAATTCTCCTTCTCATTCGCTCGAAATGTGCAAAAACGTGTAATTTATATATAAAATAATTTATTTTGGAAAACAAGCTTTGAAAACAAATCTCCGAAACCAATTTGAAAACCCTATTTGAAAATTTCCCCTATTATAGAGAATAAATAGATTTTATACTTGAAAATACTTCAAAATATTATATAATAATTATTTTGAAATGCCTATTAATTTTAAAAATTATTTTAAAAAGATTTGGAGAAAACCGTGCTCGAAAACAAATAAAAACAAGGAAATTCACCCAAACCGATATTCGAATTTAAATTGAAATTAAATTCAAATAATTAAAATTTGAATTTTAAATTCTCCAAAATTTTTCTATTCTATTGATAGACATCATGGCCTAAAAATATATGCAGAAATTTCACAAAAGAAGGCTCGAAAACAAGGAGAAAAGGCTCGAAAACAACAAGCAAAAGGTCTGAATTGGGCTGCAAAAGGCCCAACACCCAGGCCAACATGGAGGTCGACCTGGAGGTCGACCACCATTCCCCTTAGGTCAACCACCCAGGCCAACCTAAGGGTCCTCTGGGTCGTCCTACCTGTCGACCCAGGGAGCGTGGTGTTGATTTCTGCGTACGCGACTTGTTCCAGGTTGTTTACAAGCTACGAACTAAATTTCCAAGCAAATTTTGACATATTAAATGACCATAAAATTCAACCAAAATTTACAAAGATGGAGTTCAACATGCAGGCTACCAAATGCAAGAAATCCAATAGCATTTTGTTGCCAGAATCACAAGGTATAAGGGTTCAAAGATGCAACAGAAACTGATTATAAACAAGGCAAAAACGAGCTACATAAAACTACAGACTGAAGCAAATTCTTTACAGATTCAAGCACTGGCAATTTTGTTTTGGCTAGTTTGCAAGTTTATACAACTCACCTTGCTGATAGATGATGAAAGCTTGGATTTTGCAGCAAAGTTGAAACCTTTTGGCAAGATTGGAGCTTCTAAATACCTGTACAAGAGATAGGAAGAACATGCAAAACAATATTTACAGTAAAATAAAATCATTCACTGTAAAAGAATTTTGTGATGAAATTTAAGTGATTTGGAGTTTTTTACCTTTTATTTATCACTAGATTGTAAAAATCCTTGAATTTGTTGAATTAAAATGAAGAAATTGCTTGATTTTTGAGAAATTGGTAGAGAGGAGTTTATTTTCTTTTGTTTCAGCTTAAGGAAGAAGAAGGAGGTATGAATTGAACGCACGGCAACTCCTCTTTCTCACTTCTTACCAGACTATGTGATATTGGGCTGAATTGGACATAAAATAAAAAAAGAAAATAAGGTGGCTTAAGGATAAAATCAATATTTAACCAAAAATATGTGTGCATATCACATATACACACAAATAAAAATTCATTTCTTCATTTTTACACACAAGAAAAATATGAAAACTTGAATGCATATAAAATAAAGCATTTTCTATCATATAAAAAGATTAATTTATATTTTAAAAATATTTTTATTATAAAAATCCTTTATTTAATAAAAATGCACTTTTTACCCAAATAAATGAATAAAACCATGTTTTTAACTTCTAAAATTCCACAAAATTTATTTTCTCACTTAGAAAAATATTTCAAACCATTACACAACATAATTTATAGCCAAAACCAATTTTTTTAACCAATTTCTACCTTTTATTTCAAATAACAACCAATAAAAATAAAACATTTCTCTTAAAAATTATTAAAAGAGGTAAATGGGCAATAATTAATATAATTGTTGCATTTTCACTTAAATAAAATTATTACCCATTTATTATCAACCTAAACAAAATAAAATAAAGTTTCAAACTTTATTTTCACAATTTAAATCCCAAAATTCATTGTTTATTTCAAATAAACAATTTAATTTCTCCAATTTTAGTATAATTTACAATATTTAATTATAATTATCATTATAACTCAATATTGAAAGGTAATCTCCAAACCAGGGTTGTTACAGCGGTCGACTGCCCGGTCGACACGCCTGTGTTCAGGAACGAAGAAATTTTTTCTTCATTTCATTCATTCCGGAGGCTTCCTATGACGTGTTTTGCATTCTTTATTTCAATCCAGTCCTGTTATTCTTGCATCTGATGGCTCCTATTCAGCCTATGACGTGGTTGCTTCCTATTCCCTCCCCAAATCCAACGGTCTGGATCTACTTCTACCCCTATAAATAGAACCCTAGGCCAAACACTTTTTCTCATTCTAAGATTTTCTCCAATTGGGTTCACCTATTTAGGAAGGACCCTAAGCGGAATAATTTTCCAAGGAGGAAATCTTTTTAAATAAAAATATTTAACAACCCCAAGTGGATCTGTGAAGGCCCAAAGGGAAGAGCTAAGGACCAGAGGTGAGTGATTGTAATTATTTTAGATTTCTTTAAGTAATTTAAAATAATAGGGTTTCCAATAGTTGTAGTTTTTACTACGATTTTTGGAATAACCTTTTTAGTAATTATTTACAGTTTTAGAATTATTTTCAGTCTATTTCTTTTAGCTATTTTTCCAGTTAATTTTAGATTAATTCTATTAATTATAGCTTTTCCATTTATTTTGCAGTTTATTTACAGTATTTTAATTTATTTACTTTTATTTATGCGTTATTTACATCCTTTTCCTACGCTTTGGATTTCTTCTATTTTCAGTTTTCTTTTATTTCTCCATCTTCTTCAAGTATGGATTAGAATAGATTAGACGCAAATATGGATTAAAATTATAAGAATACTGAAATAACGGAAGATAAGATGTAAAAGAAAAAAAGAAGCTTATTTTCACACTTAGACATTGGGTTAAGTAATAAGCATGATTATAACGTAGGTTATAATAAGAAATAGAACAGAATAAGGCTTATTTTAAGACTTAGGATAAATCAATAAGCATAGATAGTAAGAACAAGAGTAAAGGCTTATTTAAATAATTTATCTAAGTTAATAAGCAAAGAATTAAAGTAGGACCTGTAACAAATCGCATTCCCCTATTATTTTCTATGGATACGGTGTTTCACATAAACCTGAAGTGAGACGAGGAGCACGCTTATGCTAGTAGTGGTAGTAATTATTTAATATAGAGATGTTCAAATCACGAGGGATTTGGACAAGGGCGCTATTAGATATTGTTTGGATGACGGGCCAGTACCGGCAGCATTCCCTTATATTTTCTTTGGACACGGTGTTTCACATAATCCTTAAGTGAGACGAGGGGCACTCTTATGCTGAGTCGAGGCAATAATACAACCCAATAGGTGGAGCAATCAGTAGCATGAGCATGGTGGCAAATACGCGTGCGACTTCCATTTCGATGCTCAGTAATTGCTATGAGTTCCAAGCGCTTAGTATGTGATAGACACCATTGCCTTCTATGTAGGGAGCTATGTATCGTCTAGTCCACAGTAGATGCTTTGTGTATCTTTCGTAGTTACCATTGGCTGCTGTGTAGGGAGTTATATAGCGTCTAGTCCGCAGTAAGGTCTATGGAGTAGTAGGCCGATCAAAGGGTAGAATTAGGATTTCAACCTAATTATAGGATTAGGAATTCAGCCTAATCAAACAGTTATCATAGACAAGTGCAAACAATCAAAGTTGACCTATCTTATAAATTGTAATAGTTTAATCGTATTTTCTAGTTTATCTCTTTCCTATTTCCTTTGTTTCCTTTTGTATATACTAGAACTATTGAAGAGTCTATTACCTTTACTTTGCTTAAAGATTCTAGTAGTTGCTATCACTCACCAGACTTTTAGTCTGACTGACTCCTCCATTTTCCCCTTTCCCCCTTCGTAGGCAATCAAGGAAGTGGACAGTAGGTTGCAGTTGCTTGGAGGTTTCTTTGAAGGCGCTTCCACTATGTACTTCCACTTCTTTTTATTTCCAGCTTTTTGTTCTTTTATTGTATTGGCACTGTATTGAGGGAAAGTTTGTGTTTGTACTCTGGTTTTTCTGATGAGACTGAGATTTTATTTTCATAAGACAATTGTATTTGGTATTTGGAACATATGTGGTTTGTCTGAAATATTTATGAAGTATTAATTTTTAAATCACTATTGTTTTTAATTACTTCCGCTGTGTTATTATCTATCTATTTTGTCCAGTGAATCTTAGTCTCTGCTAGCCTTAGTTATACCTATAATGCACCACATCTTTTAGTGTATCCTTTTGGGTATACTAAGGGGTGTGGGGGTGTTTCACTTGGTATTAGAGCCTAAGGTTACAGGATTCCTAAAAATTTGTTTTATAAATAAAGTACTTTTCAAAAATAACTTGTTTTAAAAAGTATTTTTAGAAAAGAAACTCTTAGAAATAGTTTTCAAGTATAAAAGATTTTTTTATAAAAATCCCCTTAAAGTCCAGTTCAACATTCTTTCGATTCTTTCAAGCCTATGTTTCCTTTTCTTTGCATAGTATGACTGACTGGTTCCGTAGAGCTACGGTACTAGAGGTGCAAGGGTAAGCGCCCAATACAACACCGATAGGTGGAAATCCTTTTACTCCACCTACACCAGCCGATTTTTCTAAACTATGCCAGGACTTTGCTAGTATAGGAGGCAAAACATTTTCTGGCATAAAGGATTCCGAGGAGACCCGAGCTAGGTTGGAGAATATGAAGCGAAGGTTTAGGCTATTAGATTTGAAGGACCGACAGAGAGTTCAGTCTACATCTTGGCAACTGAAGGGAGAGCTTAAAGAAGTTCCTAGATTAGAAAGCTCTAAGGAGCCATGGTGGAAGGAGGATAAGGACAAGAGGAAAGGAGGAGGACCTCAAAAGCGGATGAAAAAAAGCGGGAAATGTCATAGTTTTGGATTGGTTGGGCATTTCGCAAAGGACTATAAGAATAAAATGATGAAGGGAAGGTGTTTCAACTATGGGCAGCCTGGTCATCTTAGTAGAGCTTGTCCTTAGAGAACGGGGCAGAGACCAAGCACACCTATGGCACAGGTACAAGCTTTAGATGCAGCACTTTCTAGCAGTGATTTAGATAGAGGTAGGAAAATCTCTTTAGAAGGATTATTCTCTCTTTATGATTTTCCCATTCGGAATCTTTTCGATTTTGGAGCATCACACCCTTTCATTACGAGTTCTTTGGTAGATTGTTTGCACTTAGACATCTCTTTAGTAGTAGACCCCATTGTTGTTTCAAACCTCATATGAGGATCGGCACACTTGTCTATGGTTTGTAGGGGTTTGAAAATTTTTATCCTAGGCGTAGAATTTGACAATGATGCCTATGTTTTGGGATTTTCGGGGTATGAGATGATTTTGGGAATGGATTGGCTATCCACATATGGAGCTACATTAGACTGCGAGAGGAGAGTCGTTAGACTTGAGACATGCAGCGGTAGGACTCTCGAGATTTCTAGCGACCTACAAGGGTCAGTTATGTTGAGCTTCCTTTATTCCCTCGATTCATCATCATAAGAGTAAGATTCGGTTCATGTCGTTGGAGATTTTCCAGACGTCTTTAAGGAGGTTAGAAAACTACCCCCTAAGAGAGTGATTGACTTTAGGATTTATTTGACTGATAATTCTAGGCCAGCAGCATTACCCGTGAGGCACATGGCACCTAGGGAGAGGAAGGAATTGAGCAAGCAGATCCGTGAGTTTTTGGAGAAAGGATTTACAAGAAGGAGCATATCGGAGAAGGGAGCACCAGTCGTCTTTGCTACTAAGGCGGATGGTTTCCTTCGAGTTTGCATAGACTATAGGGAGTTGAATAAGCTCACCAAGAAGAATCGTTATCCACTCCCTAGGATAGATGACCTTTTTGACCGGTTAGTTGGCTATGTAGTATTCTCTCAGCTTGATTTAGCCAATGGATTTCATCAGCTTAGGGTCGTTGATAACAACATTGATAAGACCGCATTTAGGACACCTGATGGATTCTTTGAGTGGTTGGTTATGCCTTTTGGGCTAACCAATGCCCTAGCCTATTTTGTAGATTTGATGACCCATGTTTTTAGAAATTTCCTAAATAAATTCATAGTGGTATTCGTGGATGACATTTTGGTGTTTTCCAAGAGTATAGAGGAGGTTCTTCGTACACCTCACATTCTTCAGTTAAAAGCAAAGTTCTTGAAGTATCACTTTTGACATAAGGAAGCGTGTTTCTTGGGGCATAGAGAAGGTCTACACATGGAAAGAGTTTGAGAAACGATTTTGTACATTTAGGTTCGGATTGTGAAAATCCAAATAGTGGTAGGGAAAGGTTAAAGATTTTTTTTACAATCGATGCAGTTGTTAAGAAAAGGAGAAATCCCATGTGTAGATAATTGCAGAAATTATATTTGTTTCATATAAGTGGATTTAACGGTGGCACCTTAGAATAAATATGAGTACAGGAACAAAAGACTTTAAGTAAGGAAATGAGATTTCCAAGGTTTAGAAATGATACTCCTAGGGTAGTAAGTAGGAAAATCCACTTTATGTCTAACCCAATAAAATGAAATTATTAGAATTGAAAAGAAGAATTGTCAATATTTAAAAAAAAAGTAAACTGGGTTTTTGGGAATACGGTAAGAAATTTAAATTGGTTTTTATATGATATAAATTTTGTTGAAAGTGAAATTATTTTTGAAGAATCATAGAACGTATATAGCTCACTAGTTTCTTTGTAAGTAAACATAGATTTTAAATATAAAAACCTAAAATGTATTAAGTATCGAAAACGTAGATTACAACATTTATTGTTGTAATGGATGTTTTTACAGAAAATAAAGGGAGCATAGACTATAACACTATTGTTATAGTAGGTGACTCCCAAAGTCTATGTTTTTACATAGTATATGAGATTTACTAGTATTTATTTAAATCCATACACTAGTATTTTTGGGTTGTAGTAACAGTGTTTTATGCAACATCAATTTTGACCCACATAAAAATGTGTTTTGAAGAAAATTTTCAAGTATAGAAATAAAGTGGTTTGTAAGTAAACTAAATATTTAAATAAGTATGAGGAAATGTTTCTAATTATGGATATATTGAAAACAGTTTTGAAAATGAGTTTTTCTGAAAAGAAAAGTGTAAGTTAAATATTAGGAAATTAGTAAACTTCATAGAAATTGTCTATGGTAAGAGAATATAAATTAAAAATACTTTAATCTATTGGAACGAAATGAATAATGTTAAAATTTTCTATGAAACCAAATTATAAATAAAGATGTTTTGTGCAAGCTATAAGGAATATGTGAAAGAGATATACAAGGTATGGGAAGCACCATATTTTGTATAGCCTATTTCGAAAAATATAAAATAAGTTCCTTATAATTTCACATAAACATGAAATCCTCTTTTAAAAGGTTCATAGAAGATTTTAGCGTTAATAATTTCTCTAAGAGAAAGTAGTTCCAATACATTAAGGTATAAAACTGCTAGGTGTAATAAGAAGATGTTTAAAAAAAAGACACATAAGGACATTTTAAAGATATTTTAAAGGATAATGGTTTGGTGAAAAAGTAAATAAGTTTTTGGAAATGAAAAACTTAATAAAAGTAAAATTTGAAATCCAAATTTTTATAGAAAGCTGTAAAAGTATTTAAAAGAAAACGAGGAATAAGTTTTAGACTTGAATTTTTGGCAGTTTTCCCCTCTAGGTTTGGGGAATAATGTTAAGTAACCAAGTATTTTTGAATTTATTAGAAACTTAAAGATAACACTTGTAAAGACAAAGGTTTTGGGATTTGATGTTTTAAAAAATTAGAAATCTTACTTTTTAAAATGGAACTATAAATACCAAACTAAACTCTTAAAAGTGGAATAGGTAGGAACCATTTCCTAAGGAGTGACGGAAAAGGTGTAAGGCTATAAAGGAGAGAGCAGTAATTACTTTCGGAAGTAATAATAGAGTTTCCATAAAGTATATAGAACCCCAGTGAGAACCTAGGAATGTTGATTCATGTGAGTAGACTAAAAAGGACAGTAAAATGGTAAAATTATAAGACATGCATGGTTGAGAATGGATATTCCTGATTTTGGAAGAACTTGGGAGAAGCATCCTCCTTTAGTGGAATTCCCATATGAAAGTAGTTCTCAAGCTAGCATTGGAATGACCCCTTCCGAAGCTCTTAATGGAAGACCGCGCAAGTCGCTTTCGTGCTGGATAGAGTCTACAGAGGTTAAAAAGACTTCGGAGAAGATTAGTTTGATTATGAGAAAATTCGTATCTCATATCCGCATTTCTTTGATAGTAATTTTTCTAATTTCCTATTTCCATCTTTAGTTTGAATAGGTTCTTTCCTTTATTATCCTTTGGGAGGGTAGAACGTAGGATTTAACCTATGGATGGTAGGATTTGGTGTAAATATGTTACTAGAACGTGTTATGAATGATGGATGCAAGTGGTTGCAAGTGTTTGCTAGTGGATGCTAATGGACGCATATACTTACACAAGGTACTATTATCTCTTAGGGATCGGCCTAACAAGGACACTAGAGCATATGCATATGGATGTCTGCGCATTTACATTTTTCCTCATTTTCATGGTTGCTATAAATGGATGTTTATCACGTGGTTGTTGCATTTGGATGATGATTGAAGCACGCATATAGAACTATCGGTTAGCATTAGGAATTTTTGCATTCATTTAGATACATGGCATGAAATGACCCTAATTCTTAACCAATTAAATTTTTTTTTTATCATACTTAGCTAAGACTACCTAGGGTCATCCTTCCCTATTCTCATATTATCCAGGATCTTTCACAATATAAAAATATTGTTTTAAATCTAAATCTTTCCTAACATACATATATGAAGATATCTATGTTATATTCTACTAGAATCAGAGCATGATAATATGTAAGTAGAAATCCTTTTAAATCTATTAAAATGTGATAATTCCCTGATAAAAGATTAATTATTGCATCCTGATTTTTGACCATAGAATCCACTGGAAACATGTACTTTAGTCTGTTATTCTAATTAAGAAATGATCAAGTAATAATCAGGTGGAAGAAAGCTTTTAATATGGATGATTGTGTTAAAGTCTGTATAGTATCAAACTCAGGCTAAAAGAAAGTGGATCATAAGTGAACACAAGCAACATCTAGGCGTAATGGAAACGCGCCTAACTTACACATGAGAGGTCACGAGTTCGAGTGCTATGCTGGTCGGTTCAAACCCAATTTTTGTTTTCCTTTTCATTTTTCTCCTGTATGGTTTAAAATCTGATATCTACCTATATCTACACATATATACTTAATTTTTACCTATAATCTAACATACAAAACAATATTTCTTGCTTTATTATTTTTGAAACCCATTCCTACAACTGTTCTAGGAATTTATATTTATATTTTTGCCCAAATATCAACATGTACACAGATATACATGTACATGTCAATGTCTTTGCTCATTTTCCAGAAAACTGGGTTCAAATGGTTCCTTGCTTCACTGATTTGAAGTGAAAATTTGGCCTGACCTATGGTCTAACCATGTGGTTAATCTGACCATTCTTTTATTTGCATTTTACAAACCAGAATCTACCCAAAACATTGATACTCCTTCTTTTCAAAAGCATGTTTATATATGTATGAATCAGACACCTTGTGATCAGATATATATCATCCTTCCTAACCATAATTCTCTTTTAAAAATGCATATTCAGGGTATATACACTTTTACTTGCATTTGGACATATATCAATATCAAGACTTGAAAATACAACAGTTATAATTCTTTCTGGATTTTCCCAATATAATTTCCTATATATCTATCTTTTGAAAGGACTTAGGATGAACTAAAATCATCATAAAATGATTATGCTTATAAAATCCAGGTTTTTTTTCCTCTAAATCAAAAACAACTTTAGCAAATAGATTTTCAAATCAGTTTAACATCAATATCCTTAATACATACCAAATCAGAAATAACCAGAAACAACATAACATGTATTTCTTACAAGTTCTTCCTTCTTAGTACATTTAGATAGCCATATCAATCAGAGAATACATGCATGAATTAACACATTCTAGCTCTTATTTCTAATTATCTTAGCATTCTCTATTCCATATCTTTTTAATCTTGCTTACTTAGCTCCATCACAACCTGCAAAAGCATTAGTGGCTGCCCCATTATGAATGAGACACCCCCATGTGACATGAGCAATAAGGGTCAGATCTATGATCTGGTGTGAGCATTTCTAACATATCCATGATATTAAGCTAAGGATACAGCATAAATATACCTTGCATAACTTGACAGGTATTATCATGAATGATTAATGTATAAATTGATCAGGTATTCCCATATACATACATAAGAGCAAACATATGCATTAAAACAATTTTTATCTAGAACTACTAAGGTTCCTCATACCAACCCTAATCCCGGAAAGACTCAAGTTTCCTATATCATCATTTAAGGTTTCCTTTTCTTCTTATAAATTCCTGGCCTCATCTGCTATAAGGAATCAAAGGGACACATTGCCATGAACTAATTAACATCATGGCACAAAGATCTCAGGACTTAAACAAGCCATGTGTCAACTTGTCTACTTCAAATAGGACAAGCATTCCAGCAGCCTTCTTGGCACAAAATCCTTAGTTATATTACTAAGTGTATTCATGTTCATTTTATCAATGATAGCTAGGTGTACAGACCACTTATATACATGAAACATACTAGTTACCTTGCAGACATAATATTGCAAGCAAGTAAAAGGCTACTTTCTAGAGGTATAACACCCAGTCATTCCATCTCACATTATTTAGCATATAAACACGCTATTCAAACATATACCAGAATGTTTGCAACTGAGAATAAATGCATGGCTCTATTGGGTTTATTTTGATTTTGCAAGCAACTATGTTTAGCCAGATTTTTAACCTTGTTTAAACATAATTTTTAGGCTTGTAAATTTTCTGTTTGGTTTAGGGCTCAGCACTTATAGAGAAAGACTCCATTGCACCCTTAACCAATTATTTCAAGCCTCAGCACTATACCATTGTATATGCAGCTCATAGTTTTTTTTTCTTCTTCATTCTTTGTCTTAAGCCATGATTCAGACTAGTTACAAATACTCTCTTACATGTTCTTTAAGGTTTTGGTATAACATACAGGGATGAAAATAGAACAACAAAGTTATACATCCATCATAGCAGATCATATCTCATCAAGCATTCATGAAACCATCAGTAGTCAACATGGTTTGTAAATCAAAACATGCAAAATATAGCATATAAAAGCTTGGCTGCCTAATCTCAGGTCTTAATGCCATGTATATGAGTGAGGATACTCACCTAAATGCTTACACAAGCTTAATCCAGAAAACCCCTCAAATCTTTAGCCTTTTCTTCCTCTTCTTCCTTAGGTTAATTAATTCAGTGAGAGAGTAGTTTTCTGGTTAGGCTCTTGATTTATATAAGGGTTCTACCTAGGGTTTTGGGTGATGCAAAATCCCTATTTTAGCCCAAACCAGAATCATGCATTTGGCATTGCATATTCTCTCCCTCCTAACCCTTAATGTCCCGGCCAATATTTTAAAACAAGGCTAAGTTGTGCCCATTTTCTTTCCTTTTCCAGAAAGTGATTACTTTAAGTATTTTTATTATATTTACCTCAAACATGATAATGGTGTGACTTTCTATTTTCTGCCTTTATACATTTGCTTTCTTGCACTTTGGTTCTTACTATTTTAGTGCTTCTTTTACTTATTTTTCCTTTATTAATTTTCTGCTCAAATAATATCTGTATATATATACATTTATACAACTATGGGTGTTAGTTTAACTTTAACCTTCTTTTATTTGCAGAAAACATATGCATTCTTATATGCATTTCTATGCTCTTATTATTCAAATAAAATTTCACTTATTCATTATAAATCAATGTTCTCTTCTGTCTTAATTTCCAGACAAGTCATACATATGCATATATATATATATATATACATATCCTCATGAATTTTAATATTCATGTCTAGGCCTATATTTCCTTTATTTAAAACATTTTATCTAAATGTTTTCCTTCTTTGTTTTATTATTCAGGAATTCTGGATTTTCTCTTAGTGCCATAACTAGTGTGCACGTGCACACATGCACACAACCTTGCACCACTGAAAATCCCACCTATATAATAATTCTGATTTTTCCCCCAGAATTTTAATCATTTATTTAAAAGAATTTTCCTCAAAATCTTGGGGTATTACATGGCACGGACATGATTGCATAAAAGGAGGTCAACTGAATCAATGGACCGCCTAATCTTTTGCATTAGATTAGGGACATTAACACTACACTAATTGCATAAGCGTCATAAATCGCATTAGAAAACTTAAGGACAATGGATGAATGGTTGACGATTGAGTAGTTGGTTGTAGATATTGGATGAAAACATTTAGTTCATTCTTCTATCCTTAGAGATTTCGAGGACGAAATCCTTTAAGGAAGGGAGAATGTAACAACAGAAAATTTTAACCCGTGATAATTAATTCATTAATTAATTAAATAATAAAATAACTTTGTGAAATTATTAGAATTGAGCCACGGGAGTTGCACCATTGTGTCCGTGGTAGTTTTCTTGTCAATTTCCATATATAGAACGTCAGAATCCGAGCTAAAATGAACGAGATATGAATTAAACAAAATAAGCAGAAATATATATATATAGGCCAGGTCAACTGGCCGGTCGACCTAGGCACAAGAGCGGTCGACCCGCCTATGTTCAGGAACGAAGAAAACCTTTCTTCGTTCCAAAGGCTTCCTATGACATGTTTTGCATTCTTTATTTCAATCTGGTCCTTTTATTCTTGCATCTGATGGCTCCTATTCAGCCTATAACGTGGTTGCATCCTATTCAATCCCCAAATCCAACGGTCCGAGATCCACTTCTACCCCTATAAATAGAACCCTAGGCCTTACACTTTTTCTCATTATAAGATTTTCTCTAATTGGGTTCACCTATTCAGGAAGGACCCCTAAGCGGAATAATTTTCCAAAAAGGATATCATTTTATATAAAATTATTTATTAACCCCAAGTGGATCCGTGAAGGCCCAAAGGGAAGAGCTAAGGACCAGAGGTGAGTGATTGTAATTATTTTAGATTTCCTTAAGTAATTTAAAATAATAGGGTTTCCAATAGTTGTAGTTTTTACTACAATTTTTGGAATAACCTTTTTAGTAATTTATTTTCAATTTTTAGAATTATTTTCAGTCTATTTCTTTTAGCTATTTTTTTCAGTTAATTTTAGCTTAATTCTGTTAATTATAGCTTTTCCATTTATCTACAGTTTATTTACAGTATTTTAATTTATTTACTTTTATTTATGCATTATTTACATCCTTTTCGTATGCTTTGGATTTTCTTCTATTTTCAGTTTTCTTTTATTTCTCCTTCTTCTTCGCGTATGGATTAGAATAGATTAAATGCGAATATGGATTGAAATTATAAGAATACTGAAATAATGGAAGGTAAGAAGTAAATTGTAAAGACTGTAATAAAAATGGAATTAAGACTGAAATTGAGCCTAATTATGATATTAATTGGACTGAATTAAAGAGATTGGCCTAGTTATAACTTAGAATTATAACTAAAAAGAAGAAAAGAAGAAAAGAAGCTTATTTTCACACTTAGACCTTGGGTTAAGTAATAAGTATGATTATAACATAGATTATAATAAGAAATAGAAAAGAATAAGACTTATTTTAAGACTTAGGATAAATTAATAAGCACAGATAGTAAGAACAAGAGTAAAGGCTTATTTAAATAATTTATCTAAGTTAATAAGCAAAGAATTAAAGTAGGACCTGTAACAAATCGCATTCCCCTATTATTTTCTATGGGTACGGTGTTTCACATAAACCTGAAGTGAGACGAGGAGCACGCTTATGCTAGTAGTGGTAGTAATTATTTAATATAGAGATGTTCAAATCATGAGGGATTTGGACAAGGGCGCTATTAGATATTGTTTGGATGACGGGCCAGTACCAGCAGCATTCCCCTATATTTTCTTTGGACACGGTGTTTCACATAATCCTTAAGTGAGATGAGGGGCACTCTTCTGCTGAGTCGAGGCAATAATCCAATCCAATAGGTGGAGCAACAGGTAAAATGAGCATGGTGGCAAATACGCGTGCGACTTCCATTTCGATGCTCAGTAATTGCTATGAGTTCCAAGCGCTTAGTATGTGTGTCTTACGTAGACACCATTGCCTTCTATGTAGGGAGCTATGTATCGTCTAGTCCACAGTGGATGCTTTGTGTATCTTTCATAGTTACCATTGGCTGTTGTGTAGGGAGTTATATAGTGTCTAGTCCACAGTAAGGTCTATGGAGTAGCATGCCGATCAAAGGGTAGAATTAGGATTTCAGCCTAATTATAGGATTAGGAATTCAGCCTAATCAAGCAGCTATCAAAGACAAGTGCAAACAATCAAAGTTGACCTATCTTATCAATTGTAATAGTTTAATCGTATTTTCTAGTTTATCTCTTTCATATTTCCTTTGTTTCCTTTTGTATATACTAGAACTATTGAAGAGTCTATTACCTTTACTTTGCTTAAAGATTATAGTAGTTACTATCACTCACTAGACCTTTAGTCTGACCAATTCCTCCATTTTCCTCTTTTCCTCCCCATAGGCCATCAAGGAAGAGGACAATAGGATGCAATTGCTTGGAGGTTGCTTTGAAGGAGTTTCCACTATGTACTTTCACTTCTTTTTATTTCCAGCTTTTTGTTCTTTTATTGTACTGGCACTGTATTGAGGGAAAGTTTGTGTTTGTACTCTGGTTATTCTGATAAGACTGAGATTTTATTTTCATAAAACAATTGTATTTGGTATTTGGAACATATGTGGTTTGTCTGAAGTATTTATGAATTATTAATTTTTAAAATCACTTATTGTCTTTAATTACTTCCGCTGTGTTATTATCTATCTATTTTGTCTTGTGAATCTTAGTCTCTGCTAGCATTAGTTATACCTACAATGCACCATATCTTTTAGTGTATCCTTTTGGGTATACTAAGGGTTGTTGGGTGTTCTGAACCCTTTTGCCAAATCCAACTGGGAAAATACTTTGGCTCCACTAAATTGGTCGAACAAATCGTTAATTCTAGGTAACGGATATTGATTCTTTACCATCTTCTCACTCAACTTACGATAATTGATACATAACCATAATGATCCGTCCGGTTTCTTTGCAAACAGTGCGGTTTCTCCCCAAGGCGAACTGCTTGGTCACATAAAATGCTTACCTTCTAAATCCACCAACTGCACCTTTAACTCCATCTCAGTAGGTGTCATTCTACTTGGTGGTCTACTCACCGGTTCTGCCCCTGGTACCAAATATATTTGAAACTCAATAGCTCATTTCGGCATTTGTCCTACTACAGGCTCAAAGACATCTGCGAATTCTCTAACAACGAAACTCAATTTAACTCGTCTTCTGCCTCCATAACACCCAATAGAGCATTAACCTTTTCTACGGAGTATATAATCTGATCACTACAATTGGGGTGTCTAAGTGATATTTTCTTATCATGGCAAAATATTCTAGCATTGTATTTACTTAACCAATCCATACCCAAAATAATTCTAAACCCTACGAAATCAAACACATGCAAACTGCCAGCAAATATATGACCTAACAATTCAAACTCTAAATGGTCACATCTCATCCCAATGGTCGCATAACCTCCTATCGAATTCGCAACCCTTAAGGAAGTAACTAGGTATGAGGGTTCTAGGTTAAGCTTATCTTCCAAACAATGAGATTTAAAAGAATGTGATGCACCAGTATCAAATAGAACTCTAACTGATACACCATGAATCAAAAGCGTACCACCCAACACAGTCTTTCCTTTTTCCTCTATTGTTGATCTCGAGGTAGCTGGCTTCAATGCAAACACTTCCCTATTCCCATTCTTGGCTGGCTCCTTGCGCTGGTTCTAATAATGTCCAATTTGATTGCAGTTGAAACATCTTACTCCTTTCTTTTCAGCAGCTTCCTTCCCTTTGCCTGTCCGGCACTCATGAGCATAGTGCCCCTTCTTATCACACTTATAACAGATAACTTCTATCTTTCCCTTCTTGGCAACTCTACTCTTCTGAGCGCCCTTCTTATGGAAAAACTTTATCTTCTGGTTCCGCCCACCTTGAGTATCCCCTATTTTGCTACCATCATGAAAAGCAAGCATCTCTTCCTGTCTCAAAGCCATCACAACAACTACATCACACGTATCCCTGATATGTGATAGTGTGGCTTTTGCAAGCTCAGGCTTCAACTCGCGAATGAACTTCTCGTTCCTTTTAATAATTGTATCAACCATAGTATATCCATATATCGATAGCTCCTCAAACTTGGTTGCATACTCAAGCACAGTCATGTCTCCCTGCTCCAACTCCATGAACTTCCTAAGCAGGGTTGACTTAACCATTTCGGACATAAATCTTTCCTCAAACCTCCTTCTAAACTCCGCCCAAGTCATGGTTTCTTCATTAAATCCTACAGTAACACTTTTCCACCGGTACAGTGCTGCTCCCTGTAATTGCCTAGAAGTAAGCCTCCTTTTGTGCTTATCGTTGAGCCTCAAATCAACAGAAATACTCTCACAATGAAGTAACCAATTCTTCACTTCAATTGCGTCCTCAGTCCCGACAAACGGTCCTCCCAACTGGCATAGTCTCTACTCAACACAACATAATTATAGACCACTGGAGCTCCTTGATTTCCTTCTTCAATAATTCCTCCGACTAACCCGGCAGCAACTCTAACCTGCATCATGTTAATGAAGAACTGATACATAGCTCCTATATCTACTTGCGGCATTCCAGCACCCACATTAGCAGCGTGTGCATGACCTGGATTCCTTCTAGTATTTGGTCTAGCATTCCCATTAGTTGTGGTGCTTCCCCCACCAATGTTAAATCTTCCACTTCTAGCATCCATATCTTACATCTGTAAAATATACATTCAAGTCTTTGGAAGATACAGAAGAATGGCCTAAGAGAGATGGGAGAATAGAGATAAAGCGTATACTTATATATAGAAAATACAAGTAGGTTACTATAGCGTTATCCCATACCCCAGTATTTTCTCTATTTCCTTAGGATTATGTTTTTCAAAATCATTTTAGGTTTGAAATTCCTTTTAATTTTTCATAAACCTATGCTCTGATACCAAGTTGTAACATCCCTTAGCTTGACGCCTGAGGCAAAGCGCTACAGATGCTGCAGTCATCCATAGTGTTAACTTCCGGTGACAAAATATGGTAATGTTAATGGTATCCATAATATCATAAGTACATGAATATGAAATAAAATCAACATAGATTTAAAACAGATTTTTTTATTACATTTCAAATCAATATTTCATATTCAGATACATAATCCTAAATGATTCCCAAGTTTTGATCAAATATAATTATTACAAATTACGCCAAGAGCGACATATGAATATGCCCCATTGGATGATCAGAGTACTAAGTAGACATATCAGTCTTAATACATCACGGTGGAAATAAAACTAAATAGCTCCTACATAGCTAGCTTTGCCTCCTATATGTCTTCGAAAGCTTATTCGTCCAACCTACTAAACCTGAAAAACTTCAACTCTCAATCTACTTAAATTAAATTTTGAGCACTCGAGATTTTAAGGGGAAAACATAAACTTCGAGTCAGACATAAAGCCTAGTGTGAATAATACTATTACATCTTAGTTTACTGATATTAAGTGAGACCACGCCGCTTAGCAAAATTGGTTTCCCTTCACTAATATCCTTTTTTAAAAGCATATCTTTTGCAAACCAAAAACCTGCAATCAAACTGATTAAAGCAATAGTAGCAATATCATATATGCACATTAATCAGGTAATCAATATACTATCTTTCTAAACAATATAGTTTTGTTTGGCTAAGTACTAACCATTGGTTAACTCGGGCCTACCAAAAAAAATAAATAATCTAACTTCTGTTAAATATTCTCCTGGATGGTCTATCCTTAACTTACTTCTCCTAGGGTCAACTGATCATAATGGTTTTACGGGCTTACTAATAACCTACCTTTCTCTGTATATTCCTTTTTGTGTGTAAAATCATTTTAGTCTTACCTGTGACAAAGCCCTACACACTATAATTTTGGACTTATTTTAGCTAGCTAAAGTATAGGGCACGATTCTATACCAGTCCCACCTAGTATTCTAATATCTGAGTCATTTACTTAGGGTTAACTACCCCATCAAATTTTCCTTGAAAACATTTCTTTCAAATTGATTTAACCCTTTAAATCATACTTAAACAAAGAAAATAAACTCTTTGCTTTACTCAAATATCTTCGCCATGATATATGCTTTACACAAAACAATGTTGATGAAAACACAAATCAATAGGGTTATCTATCCCTTTAAAACAAGTTAAAGCCCTTCTTTAACTTAGAAAACATCAGGTTTTAAATCCAAGATATCACTTTCAAAACCTTTGTATAAAAACTTTAAACAGTCCCCTTCGAATCCATTGAAAGTACCCCTTACAAAATAGGTTAACTACATTACCTTGAAACACTAGGTCGAAAAGCCAAATCATACCTTTCAAAACCTTTCAAAATAGACCTTTCAAAATCATTAAAAGTATCCCTTCGAAAGATATATGAAATCTTAGACATCCTCTTTCAAAACCCCTTAAAATATGCCTTTTGAAAGCACTGAAAACCTTCTATTTAAAGACTCAACTAAACCTTTGGAAAACATTAGGGGTACCTCCCCTTCGAAACCTACATTATATACTTTTCGAAAGCATTAAAATTCCTCACTTAAAACGAACTTTTCGAAAGCATTGGGTCCAAGTAAAAGTTTATGGAACATAACTTCGAAACCATATAAAACCATTCCTTTCGAAACCTTTGGGTTTTTCTTTTAACAGAATAAAGGGTCTTAAAAGAACTGGGGCGAAAGCATTGCTTTCAAAAGCATTATTCCTAAGTAAAAGAAAGTGGATGGTTTCGAAACTAAACCTTTCGAAAGCATGAAGAAGCGGCTTCAAAGTTTAAAGGCAAAAGTACCCTTTCGAAAGCATTGATTTGTAGGGTTGAATGCGGCGGCATGGGTTTCGAACCCATTCGAAAGCTTCATTTTGAAATAAAAGGTGGCTACCTCTTTCGAAAGCCCTTTTGATAAAACAAAGGCACATTTGACTAAGTTGAATGCTAATATAACTCCTTCGAAAGCCTCCTTTATAAACATAAGTGGTTTGTAGTCAAAAATAGTAGCTTCTACCCCTTCGAAAGCATGTTTCGACTCTATACCTTTCACCTAACTCCAATCCACTACATACCAAGGCATTGATACCATGTGTATTGGTTTCGACTTGGTTAGGGCAGAAGTATGGGGTCGAAAGGTAGCTGCTATAAGTGGCGAAGTAGTAATTCTTTGCAAAACTAATTATTAGCCTTTTAAAGTAATATCTTTCCACTTAACTTTCCTTATTTGTCAATATATAATTGATTGCCAATTCTTTTTCAATTTTTTTTCCTAAAAGTGCTGCCGAATTCAGTAATTAATAATTAAAACATTTAGAAAATTAGCCCCTTCTCTTTTTAGAAGCATATAAAACATTTAAGTCTCATACCTTAAAGAATTTTATATCCATAATATAATACTTAGGAAAATTCTCCAAAAATTCCCATAAATCAATTTTAATATGTTTTCTAACATATTTAAATTTCAGACCAAGGCTATCATATTTTTGCCAAAAATAATTTAAACCCAATTTAACCTTTTTCTTTCCTAGAAAATTCATAATAAATCCACAATAACTTAGAAAATTAAGAAACTTAAAACCCATCTCTTAAATAATGTTTTTGACTTTATATCAAAAACGCAAGTCATTAGAATGTCATTTAATAGGTTTTTTCAAATCAAAACTTATCATAAAATCTATATGAAGCAACAAAAATCATCAGCAAGCTTATATATCCATTTAAACAATCAAATCGTGGCACTTAACTTACAAAATAAATTCGGATCTCATCTGAAAACCGAAAACAATAAAATGAGATGTAATATATTATTCACCTTAGCTTGATTGTTAAGAAGGTTGAATTTGCTTTTGGATTAATTCCCTTAAGCTACCTACTTGCTTTCTTGCTTATCTTCCTCTTGTTTTCTTCTAATGGTGGCCAGCAAAACTCTATATTTAGTTTTGTTTGTGAATATTGGAAATGAGAATGGGATAGGGGTATAGGGTATAAGAGTATAACCTATTCCTGTTTTGCCCTTATCTTATTACCTTTACTTCACTTTAAATTTTCATTCGGTTATTCATTTCTTAAGGAATTTTGATGGAACAGTTCTTAAGTGACATTGGTATTTAAAGCAATATACTAAGTAGAAAGTGAATGTGAATAAATGAATGTGAATAATTGAATGTAGATCAATTGAATGTGAATAATTGAATGTAGATCAATTGAATGTGATTAATTGAATGTAGATTAAATAAATGAAGATAAAGTGAATGAGAATGAAATGAATGTGAATAAAAAGAATTTGGTATAGCTAAGAAATCAACTAAAATAAATACGTTAATTGTACGTATATTATTTTATTCGCATAACAGTTTGATCCAGATTCGAGTACTTAATTTCGAGATGATTTACATCGGTCCGAACAAAGGATTTTTCACTCGATTCTCGACGATGAACACTAGATATGGATTTTTGGTTGATCCTGGAATTCACTTTCATAGTATATGGCTATGCAAGGAGAATGACAGTTTCTAATCAAGGAACCGGATCTGAGTCCGCACTAGAGTGGTCGTGTGAACGATACTAGATCGGAAGTGAAATTGTGTGACCAAGCAGGCGATCAAATTGGATATTGCGTACGGAGTAAAGCAAATGTTGGAAATTGAAATTGTAGAATAATATGATTATGAATTATGTGTTTGGATGTCATTGATAAATAAGATGCAGGTATATAAAAGCAAGAGCTAGTTTGAAGCCTTTGATTTCATAAGTAAAATTAGGTTGCCCAACAAAAAGGTACACGTTTAAATTATTGTTTGATTAATGGTTTTATGATTGAGCCACTTGGCTTTTGTTTTCTTTTGCTGATTTGGGTCCATAGTGGCAAGTTGTAGTTGTTTCAATCCAGCCGCGTAAAGGAGATGCTGGCAAAATTTTCTATAAAATTAAGGCATTAGAAAATTTTTGAGAAATTTTGATGAAATTTTTTATAACTAAAATTTGATTTTGAGTTATACCCTGAAATGATTGAATGGGACGATATTAGTTGGAGTCTATGATTAAATTTGGAAACTTAGTAAAAGTAATAACAAATTTTATGGCACTCTCTCGGATTTCGACGAAACCAGTTTCATTGGATCCGTAATAATGGATTATGATACGCCATCAAATTTCATGGCGATCAGATGTATTGTTTGGTCGTGCGAGATCGAAACGTGTTGAATCTATTATCAAAAATTTAATATGATAATTGGGTTCAAAAAGCTATCTTTTGCATACGATCGAATTAGGCCTCAAAATAAGTTCCATTGCGTTCGAAATAGGGGTATAACGTATAGAATGCTGGGCGGCTTGTCTCGATAGGGGTTCGAAATTTTTGGACGTTTTGAAATTCAATTTTTTAAATTAAATATGTATATTATTATATATTCCATATCAGGCCCATACCCTACACGCAGGCCATACCCCCACGTACTCAGCACCATACAACTCACGACCAAGCCATCCCTCATCTCCTTTATAAATTTCATTTCCAGTAAACATAAACGAGCCTTTTTAAATCAAATTTCTTAAAATCTTAAAAAAATTAAATAAATGGCATGGAAATGTTGAAAACTCAATTCTTTGAGTTAGTTTGTCTAAAACCTTCAATCTGTGTGGGTATGGGGGAATGCGGCAGTAATGGAAGGAGGTCGACGGTGAGAAGTCAGCTCACCATGAACTAGGGTAGGTGATTGTAGAGTTTATACGCTTTGATTCTAGAATTGGACTTCAGTTTTGGATGGAGTAGGTCGAGTAGCACCTACAGTTCAAATTTAGCGAATCGCGGTGGTAAGGTGGAGGACGCGACCTTTTTTAGGGTCGTGGATGGGCTGTTAGGTCGCGAGAGGGAGGAGAGGAGCGAGTTTGAAGGTGTTGGGTCCAAAGTGTGGAGATGTTGAAGACGAAAACGTCGATGAAGTCGAATTCTGGAATCGAAGCGTGTAACAACCCTCATATTTTACGATTGTATATTTAAATATTTTATTTAAATATAGCATTGTTAGTCGGATTAAAGTCTGAAATATCACTTTTTGCAAATGGCTGAATTGGGACTCGAGACCACTTCAATTGAGTCCAAAATGGCGTTTGCGACTTTTTTGAGTATATACATCGATATGTTTGGAGTAAGTTGAATTTTGCTATTTTCTAAGTGGGCTTTTGGGTTTGGGTTTCACCCAACTCATCCCATACCCTAACTCAGCCCCCTCTCCTCTCCATTCACTCAATTCATTTCCTTAAACTCAAGCTCAACTGAAAATGGGGGAAGAGAATGGGAAATAGAAATTCCAAGCCCTAGTTTCCTTTTGAAAGCTCAATTCTTGCTCCAAAATCAAAGAGATGCTTAGGTAAGCCTTCTTTTAACCTTCTCCATCTCAATCTCTATCCAATTTCAGAAATTTCCTATAACCTAATTTAGGAAATATTTGTTTTGATCTTAGATTGGAGCTTGTAGAGTAGAAGTGAAGAGTGGTTGATCTTTTCTTTGCATTTGAGCTTCTCATCTTTGTTTTTGAGTTAAAAGGTGAGTTTTGAACTCACATCTACTTCTCTTGATATCAATGTTGTTAGGTATGAATTCCTAACACTTATTCATGTTCATTTGCTTTTGATTTGAATTGATTTGGTGAACATTTCAATTTTTGGTGTTTTGAAGTCAAAAACTCTCAAAATCCTAGCTTTGATGTATGAACATGTTTTTGGTGGTGTATTGAAGAGCCTATAGGGCTGGGTTGTCGATTGGCATAAACCCCTAACGCCCATAGCTCGTCCGATCGCAAATTGTGAGAGTTTGCTCTTTATTTTGATAGGCTGAAAAACAGTTTCAGTGCCAGTCAGTCGACTGGCCTCTGCAGTCAGTCGACTGACTGCAGGAACCGAAAGTTTCAGGTTTTTGGATAAGTCGACTGGCCTCTGCAGTTAGTCGACTGACTTGCTTGTCTCAGCCCAATTTGCCTATTTTGCTTGGTTTCCAATTTTAATCGATTCGTGTCGATTCCAATTAGTTGTTATCGCATTTTTGACTTTGATGATTCCTTTTTGATTTCATACACGGGTTTTTATAAAGTGATCTTTTAAATTGTATTAAAGGCTTGTTTCTCCAACTTCTAATTTCTATTTAAAACACACACACACAATTTTGCACTTCAAATGACGAGGGAGGTGAATTAAATGATTAAATAAAACGCGTACTATGAACACGTGGGTTTATCTTTTCAGTTAATTCCTAATCTATTCGTTTGACCGTTTTGACCTTTGGGTCTGGTTTACCGATGAGATTAGGTGAACTTTGTACTACTTTGAGTGTGAAATTGACTAACGGTTAGTAAACCGTTTAGTGCGAACGTGTGGTATGGGACTCACGTTAACATTTTTTGGGTTCCTTTCCAAGAGTTTATGACACATTTGCTTCAGTGGCCAATACTGGACCTATGTGGGTCATTGATTGTCTATGTGGATAATTGCTCCTATGTGGACAATTTCATAAGCAGGAATTTTTCCCTTCCAAGAAGAAAAAGCCCTTTGAATCTGGTTCTAACTCTCAATCTGCTGGAACACCTTCCATTCGAAAGTGTTTCAATTGTGGTTCTCTTGATCATATGATTCGAGCTTGTCCTAAGCCTCTCTTCTGCCGTTATTGCAAGAAGGAAGGTCATCGTATTTCCACCTTCCCTATTGCTCCTGCTAGTGCCAAGTCTGGCAAGCTTTTTGTTGCTAAGGCTTCTGGAGGTTCCTCTCAGCCCAGAGGTAATTCTCCTTCTATCCTTGATGGCATTAAATTGTTTTGTGATTATCTTATTCGAGTTCTTTTGATATGGGTTCGTCTTATTATTTTATATCAAAAGAACTTGTTGATTCTTTTTCTTTGAATATTTTGGGCTTGATGACTTCTTTGAGATTTGCGAATCCGGTTGGTGGATCCGCAACACTTTGTCGTTTCTTTTAAAAATGTCGAGATTATTTTTGTGATTATTCTTATCGAGCCGATTTGCATATATGCGTTATTTAGGCTTCGAAAATTGATTTTTTTTTGGGAAAGGATTGGCTTAATTATTATGAAGCCCATATCCTATGTCCAATGTGGACTATTTATCTTCGACATCCTCAATCTGTTAAGAAGATTTCTTTTGTTCGTAATGATTTTGATTTCCAAATTCGATGATATCATTCAAATTCTTTAAACCTACGGGATGAGGAGAATATTATTTCTCTCATTCAGGTAGTTTGTGAATTTTCCAGTATATTTGATTTTGACTTAGTATTATCACCTAAGCAATCTATTGAATGGTGCTAAGGTCTTTTCAGCTCGACCTTGCCACCGGTTTTCATCAGCTACGAGTTGCGGAGGGTAGCATTCCACTTACTACATTCTGCACTCGTTATGATTCTCATGAGTGGTTCGTATGTCATTTGGTTTGACGAACCTTCTACCTTATTTCATCCATTTTATGAATCGAGTATTCTACGAATATCTCGATGGGTTTATCCTTATATTTATTGATTATGGATGAAAACTACGATTTAAAATTTTGCAAATCTTTTTAATAAGATATTTATAAGTATGATTGGGTTTTGTTCTTAAAACGAGCAAAGAATATTTGTAAATTTTATGAGAGACATGGTTATCATATATAAGATAATTTTGTCTTGTTTTTCCCATTGAGTGCTTTAAGAATTCTGGTCGATGCGCTTGATCAACGTTATCGATAGGAATCTCCTAAACGCTATGATGAGACAGTCAGACACAGTAAATTGGCTTGTAATAAGTAATTTTTTCTAAAAAGATGTATATATATAAAGTTAATTATAATTTTGAAAGTCTTAGCTTTTCGAGAAAGAGAATCGATTAAAGGAACTCTTTTCCGATGCTTTTATTCTTGCGGTTCCCGAAGGGAACCAAGACTTTATTGTCTGAACCGATACTAGTCGTATTGGTTTTGGTGTCATTCTCTTGCAAAGGGAATGTGTTATCTCATTTGCTTCTTGACAATTAAAGCTTGTCGAGACTAGATATGCCACTCATGATCTAGTGCTCGCGGCCTTTGTATTCGCTCTTAGAATTTGGCGACATTATCTTTTGGGAGAGAAATTTATTCTCTACACCGATCATAAATATTTGAAGCATTTATTTTCTCAAAAGGAACTTAATTTGTGTCAACAATGTTGGCTCGAGTTCCTTGCATCTTATGATCTTGTTATTCTTTGTACTCCGGAAAAGGGTAATCGTGTTGCCGATGCCCTTAAGCCGAGAGCAACAAGCGGATGTTGCTTTGTTGATATCCGAATGGAATGATCTCGAGATATTATCCACTTGTGAGATTCAAGATCGTGAATCCAATTCATGTTCATCTCTTGTTTTGTGTAGCCTTGAGGCTCATCCTTTTCTTTTGGACTGTACCTCTTTTGGCTAAACTCTATGTCCAATTAAATTGCATGGAGTTCCTATTTCTATTGTTAGCAATTGTGATCCATTATTTTACCAGTGGATTTTTGTAGGGTCTTCAAAAGCTCTTGGAACAAAGCTTAATTTTTAGCACTGCTTATCGTCCTCAATCCGATGGACAAATAGAGCGTGTGAATTAAACTCTTGAAGATCTTCTTCGTGCATGTGTTCTTGATTTTGGTGGAAGTGGGAAGATCATATTTCTCTTGATTGATTTTTCTTCCTATAATAGCTTCCAATCTTGTATTGGTATGGCACTTTTCGAGGTACTCTACGGAAGGCCATGCCGATTTTTTTGTGTTGGCTTGAAGCTGGTGAGAAGCTGGTTTTAGGTCCAGATTTTATTGGTGTTCATTCGTGTTTCACTTTTGATGGGTGTTGTGCGTCTCGGTCGATCGGGAAAGTTAGCACCTCGATATGTTGGTCCATTTCCCATCACCGAACGCATTGTTTCCGTGGCTTATCACCTCTTTTAGTACCGGCTCAATTCTTTTGCTATTCTTGATGCTTTCCACGTCTCTCATCTATGGAAATACCTTAGGGATTCCGATTCTGTTCTTGAGCCGGGTGTAATTGAAGAAATTGAAGTTTAACCAAATTTGACTTATAAGAAACATTCTATTCGTATCATTGCTTCAGAGGTTAAACGCCTTCGAAATAAAGATGTTCTTCTTGTGGAAGTTCAATGGTCCTCAAATCCTAAGAATTGCTCTTGGGAATCCAGAGAATCCATTGAACGAACACATCCGGACTTACTCTTTCATGCTCTTTATGGTGAACTTCATACTTCAAAATTTTCTTTTGTGTTGTTATGCTTTTATGGTTGTTACTCTTTATTTTCTTCTTAAGTATTGCGAGGACGCAATTTCTTTAAGGAGGGGAGTCTGTAACCCGTATATTTTACGATTGTATATTTAAATATAGCATCATTAGTCAGATTAAAGTCTGAAATGTCACTTTTTGCAAATGGCCGAATTGGGACTCGAGACCACTTCCATTGAGTCCAAAATGGCATTTGCGACTTTTTTGAGTATAAACATCAATATGTTTGGAGTAAGTTGAATTTTGCTATTTTCTAAGTGGGCTCACCTAACTCATCCTATACCCTAACTCAGCCCCCTCTCCTCTCCATTCACTCAATTCATTTCCTTAAACTCAAGCTCAACTGAAAATGGGGGAAGAGAATGGGAAATAGAAATTCCAAGCCCTAGTTTCCTTTTGCAAGCTCAATTCTTGCTCCAAAATCAAAGAGAAGCTTAGGTAAGCCTTCTTTTAACCTTCTCCATCTCAATCTCTATCCAATTTCAGAAATTTCCTATAACCTAATTTATTACTTGTTTTGATCTTAGATTGGAGCTTGTAGAGTAGAAGTGAAGAGTGGTTGATCTTTTCTTTGCATTTGAGCTTCTCATCTTTGTTTTTGAGTTAAAAGGTGAGTTTTGAACACACATCTACTTCTCTTGATATCATTGTTGTTAGGTATGAATTCCTAACACTTATTCATGTTCATTTGGTTTTGATTTGAATTGATTTGGTGAACATTTCAATTTTTGGTGTTTTAAAGTCAAAAACTCTCAAAATCCTAGCTTTGATGTATGAACATGTTTTTGGTGGTGTATTGAAGAGCCTATAGGGCTGGGTTGTCGATTGGCATAAACCCTTAACGCCCATAGCTCGTCCGATCGCAAATTGTGAGAGTTTGCTCTTCATTTTGATAGGCTGAAAAACAGTTTCAGTGTCAGTCAGTCGACTGGCTGCAGGAACCGAAATTTTCAGGTTTCTGGATAAGTCGACTGGCCTCTGCAGTCAGTCGACTGACCTGCTTGTCTCAGCCCAATTTGCCTATTTTGCTTGGTTTCCAATTTTAATCGATTCGTGTCGATTCCAATTAGTTGTTATCGCATTTTTGACTTTGATGATTCCTTTTTGATTTCACACACGGGTTTTTATAAAGTGATCTTTTAAATTGTATTAAAGGCTTGTTTCTCCAACTTCTAATTTCTATTTAAAACACACACACAATTTTGCACTTCAAGCGACGAGGGAGGTGAATTAAATGATTAAATAAAACGCGTGCTATGAACACGTAGGTTTATCTTTTTAGTTAATTCCTAATCTACTCGTTTGACCGTTTTGACCTTTGGGTCTGGTTTACCGATGAGATGAGGTGAACTTTGTACTGCTTTGAGTGTGAAATTGACTAACGGTTAGTAAACCGTTAGTGCGAACGTGTGGTATGAGACTCACGTTAACATTTTTCGGGTTCCTTTCCAAGAGTTTATGACACATTTGCTTCGGTGGCCAGTACTGGAATTATGTGGGTCATTGATTGTCTATGTGGACAATTGCTCCTATGTGGGAGTATTATTATTATTACGGCTTTTTCTATGTGGACAATTGCTCCTATGTGGGAGTAGAGTCTTCGTGCGTATCGCCTCTGGGCGTGTGATAGCACTAAATTAACTGTACTTGGCATAAAGACTATGGTCTTAGTCCGCGTGACTTTCTGATGTTTTATTATTATATTTCCCTTGAGTAGCGCCTTTCGGCGATGGTTCTATGGAACCACACGATATGAGTGCGACTACCCCGTGGAAACTTATATTGCCTACACTTGCACTATTCTTTGCTATGTTGCATTGATTATTGGATATGTTTCCATTATTGCTTATGATTGCCGATATGGCGGGTTTTGGAATATCTCCTAAGTGGGAGTAATATTCTACAAACCATCTTTATTACTATTGCATATGCCGATGAGATGAGGCTTATTATTCGACATTATGTGATGTCGATTCCTCGTTGGAGGATTTATTATTTTGCTAAGTGACTACGTTTTCACTATGTTAGTAATGTGGTTATTGTTGCACTTCTCTTTGGAGGAGTATTATATCATTATATATACCGCATTATTATTATCTAGCTTTTTATAACTGATTTGTTTAGCTAGACTGACCCATGTATTTTATACTCGGGTCAGACCGAGATGTTTCAGGTTAGGTACATTGGACTTAACCTCTTTTACTTCCGCATGGACTATTCTGCTAGTTCCATTTTATTATAGCTTTTTGTGTAGTCCTTTTTGTCTGTAACTCTGATATGTATTCTATTGACTCGCTTGTATATTGTGGTTTGCTTTACCACTTGACATGTATCATTTTGTAAACTCTATGATGTATCTGTATATGTGAAAATGTATGTGATGATCTATTGTTCTGTGATGTGTATTACATTTGAGTTGTTATATTTTATTCTGATAGATCCTTCGGCCACCTATGGCTTTGTATTAAATATTTATTGGATATGTCGATCCATTTAGGTAAGAAGTGGCAATTGTCGGTGTATTCAATAGATAATTAAGACAAGGTTATAGATGGTTGCTCCTATCCAGCTATATTCTCCGTATTAGCAGACGGTGTTACTTAGTAATACTCTTTACTAATGTGGGTCTCGGAGTTGGGCATTACAATGCATGTGGTGAAAGATGTGCACGGTGTATCCATGTTCGTATGTGCTCAAGTATGAAAGAAGATTGGGGAAGAAGCAGTTAGGGTATAGTTGTAATTTAGTTGAATCGAGTATATTAAATTATATAATTAAATCAATAACTTAGGATTTTAATAACTTGTGCATACGAGGTCCAACCGAGGCGTGGATTTTTGCGTTGTGCTAGTGATGACGAAACCTTCGTAATGGAACTGGTTTGGATTAATTTGGAGATAGTAGAAATTTAGGCTAAAATCGGACGTCGTTCGATTTTAGTTCCAAAGTGGAACGTCTCGGCGACAACAAAAATTTCGGTGAGTTAAACTCACCTTTTTGGTTAACTAGTATAATATATAGTTGCTAAAAATTATTGGATGATTAATTGAATGAATTACTATATTTATAAAAGTTGGATTGAATAATCCCACCCATTGGAGCGGATGAGACCCTATTACGTTCCCATGTAAGAGCGGATGACCCTTTGTATACGAATCCTGCCTCGAAGCGGTTGATTTAAGTTATTTAAATTTATAACGTTTGTGATGTAGGGGGAACAGGTTGGAGGGATCCAACGGGATTCCTCGCTATTATTGAATTGTTTTGATAATATTCCTTTTATATGGATTATTGAATAATGAACCTGATTTATTGGAAATATGGTTTATAACATTTTTATATTTTTGAAAACAAAAACCCGATAGGGATAGAAAATCAATATCGATATTGGTTAAGCGTTGGGTAGCTATTGGCCTTAAATTAGTATTTTGAAATACTACAAATTGCCATTGAGTTGGAATTGGTTTTGAGACAGAAAATGATTTTTAAATCCGAGATTGGGTTTCGAGAATATTTTGTTTTAAAGATTATCCGTTTATATTAATATTATTATTTTAAAGTTATTTAGTTATATTAATATTGTTTTAAAGTTATCTATTTATATTAATATTATTTTAAAGTTATTTAATTATATTAATATCGTTTTAAAGCGATCTATTTATATTAATATAATTTTAAAGTTATTTAATTATAGTAATATTATTTTAAAGTTATCTATTTATATTAATATTATTTTAAAGGTATTTAATTATATTAATATTGTTTTAAAGTTATCTATTTATATTAGTATTATTTTAAAGTTATTTAATTATATTAATATTGTTTTAAAGTTATTTAATTATAGTAATATTATTTTAAGGTTATTTAATTATTATAGTATTGTTTAAAGTTATTTGTTTTTAGTTAATATTATTTTAAAGAATTTATCGAAATGTTAATGTTTGGAAAGGTTCATTATTCCATGAATAATTATGGTTTGGAATTAATAATAAGGATTATTAATAAGATTTTGAAGATAAATTATTATTATTTATAAAAATGGTAAAGATTAATTATTATTGTTTATTTATTTTGAAATTATTAATTATTATTTTTAAGAAATTTTAAAGTTAATAATTTCCATCTATTTATAATGGTTATTGCTAATAATTATTATTATATAATGGTGTTTTGAAGTAAAAGATTTTTAATTATTTATAAATGCTTCTAAGACCCATGAATAGAGTTGAAAGACTTGGATTTTTTTAAAGGAGTTTATAAAATGGTTTGAAGACTTAAGAGTAGGTTATTTACAAGGTGAAATAGTTTATAAATGGTTAGATATTTATAAACGAATTTTAGAAATGGGTTTATAGTTTTATAAATGGTTTTATGGATTTATAAAGGCTTTATAAATGATTTTAGAAATGTACAAAAAAAGAATTTATGAGCGATTGAAATGTATAAAAGAGTTTATAAATGATTTTCAAAGATTATAAGATGGTTTATAAATGGTTTTAGAGAATTTTAAGGAATTTAAATGATTTTTGAATCAAATAAAGAGAAAATCTTTCTCAGTTTTATGAATATACTTGTACCATTGAGATAAGTATATGAATATTTTCTAAGTATGGAAAAATAGGGACTTACGAGTATATCTTTGTAGAAGTATTTATATACAAGTAATTTACAAAGTGATTTTTATGAATGAAAGATTTATTAAAGGAGGTTAATGATTACTTATATGCTTAACCCGTGTTGGTTTTCCCTATGAAATAAATCCCTGATTGAATGTTTGTTATTCGATAGTTAAATAACCGACTATCGAAATTTGACTCAAACGTAACTTTGGAAATATCTAGGAGAAACACGTGAGTTATATAGCACAGTCATCTCCGATGATGCTGTACTGTGCGTATAAATCTCATTTCGTTCTCCTAGGACAATGGTAAGGAAATCCGTCCACTACCGGTTAGGAGTTGATCTCCGATCTTATCTTTGACTGTTTATTTCGTAAAGAACCGAGGTTGAGTTTACCAGAAATTATCGAACGTTGTTTCGAAGAGACCAAGATCAGGTATGTTATCTGAAAACCACTTCGATCCAATGAATGCGTTTAGAAGTGAAGACATCTTGAAGATGATGGAATTGGAGACGGAGCTCTCAAGCGTTTCGTTCAGTCCCAGAACGAACTTGTATGGATGAATGCTGGTATTGCATTGTTGCCTGAAAGGCAGTATTAGCATTCCAAGTGGGAAGTGATATATAAAAGGTAAATCGTAGCCTCGAGCCTCATCAACCAGGAAATGACAAAAATCGGGCATGCAGTAGAGCCAAGTGGGTCGCTCCCATCCGGGTATGGTCATTCCAAATCTTGACCGATTACTATCTCTTCTTGTATGCTTCAGGGCCCAAGCGGGGTGATCATATTCGGTACTAATAGTCAAGTGGTAGGCCAGTCCTGCGTGGCAGGGGAACAAAATGTTCTTGCCAGACTCCGGTGCATTTATCTAGAGATGTATCTTCGGAAGGTAGTTCCTTACCTTGTCATAGCATGGAATCCATTCTCCAATAAGTGCCGTATGGACTTAGTTGTGCCCAACTATGCTGAAACGTGAGATGCAATCGTTTTAGCTATATTCATATTTTACTTTGACCCCTAAACATTATTATAATATAAATGGATTTTCTGTAGAAATGTTTGGTTATCATAATGTAAAAAGTCGTCCGTGTTTATGTGCGATGTGGTCTTATGAGACACTTTTTGATTTTAAAGATTTTTCTTATAACTTTAAATCTAGTCGGGTGTGTTTTTCTCACGCTGGTTTTCCAGACTGACTCGGGTGTTATTTTATTATAATGCTCGGATCTGACCGAGCATATCACAGATTAGTTTAGATACTTTGGAGCTTCAGAAGACGAGTTGGAGGCTCAGAGACGTATGCACACATATGGTTATTTTCCGCTGTATTCATTGTTGTATCCATCAGCAATTGTAAGGATAGGCTTTTATAACTGTCCAGGCTGAAATAGTTTAGTATACTTTGATTGAGGTCAGAATATACATATATTACTGTTTAATTTTTGTGTAAAGATTTGTTGTATAATATAGATTATTCGTTCCGCTATGAGATTCTGTGTTGTTTAGTTTTCTTCTTATCTTCTTCCTTCTTTCTTTTTCCCTAACAATCGGGTTTTTCGACATTCGATTGCTCGGCACGCAATACAATGGACGTATTAGTGTCGATTTTCGAGGGTCGAAAATCATGGTTCGTTACACTTTAATCACCTTTTATTAAATCAATTAATTAACTTTAAATATCATTAATTACAAAGATTGATTAAATTCAAATAATCATTAGTTAAAATGAATAAGTCATCTCACATATCATTTATTAAAATGATAAGTAATTATAAATTCCATTAATTAAAATAATTAATTAAGTTTAAATAATCATAAATTAATTGGATTAATTAAATTCAAAACTCATTAGTTACAACGATTAATTAAAACATCGTTTGTTTAAATAATTTATTTAATTATAAAACATCATTAATTAAAATGATTAACTAAATTCCAAATATCATTAGTTAAAACAATTAATGAAATTTAAAACAATCATTAATTAAAATGATTAATTAAATTCAAATATCATTATTTAAAATGATTAATTACTTTTAAATATCATTAATTAAAATGATTATTAATTTCAATTATCATTAATTATATTAATTAATTAAACTCAAGTAATCATTAGTTAAAATGATTTAATTAAATCTTATCTCATTTAAATCAAAGATAAACCTATTTTAAACATCATTTATTAAATTGGTTATTTAACCTCAAAATCATTAGTTAAAATGATTAATTATTTTAAAATTATCATTAATCAAAATGATTAATAAATTTTTAACATTCTGTTTAGCGAAAATACAAGCTCAAGTTCAAAAACATAAGACAGAGTTTTGGGGATGAGATTTAATAAATGACAATATAGCGAAATCACTATAATGACAACTAACAAGTTAAATGGAATATCAAGATTTATTTCAATTAGCCATTAATGGATGTAAATAGATAATAATGGGTGACAAACCCCTCAGGGTCTCTCTATAGATTTTCCCTAAAAAACAATGGTTATGGATAATATATATATATATATATATAAAATGTTACAAAAAATGGTTTTTGTCCCATGGCGGAGGGGGAAAAGGCGATCTGATAATCTACGCCTAAACCGTTTTTCTAGTACCAAATCCAAATTCACGTTTCACTATTCAAATCGCGATTCAGAGTCTATTTCTGGATTTGTGCTTCATCTTCATTTCTTGAATTTGGGGAGATTAAACTCGATCAGCCCCTTGAGATCCAATCGTTTTACTCTTGGGCGTGTTTCACTTATGCTTTTCAGAATCGGTTATTTCTTGGCGGTTTTCACCCACATCACGACTATCGATCTAGTTTGGATGATCAGAGATAAGGCCATAGGAAGGCGGTTGTTCGAGTTGGTTAGTCGACACTGCCATTTCCATCTTCGGGTTCGATTACAAATCAAAAATCGTAACATTTTTTTGGGAGCAAGAGTTTGAAGGCTGTACTCTTATATGCAACGAAATCGCAGGCGTTTAATCTAATTTTGGTGACTGATTATCAGTTTGAATATGGCGAATCACTGGCCTCAGATGCATGGTTCATAGATCTGGTGAGTATCAAAGGCCAATTACACCGTACCTAGGGCTGTGCACATCTTTTATCAACGAATCGATCTAATATGCTACTTCATCATAAAGCAGATTACTGCTTTCAGATTTTGCTTACTTTTGGAAAGAGTATCAGTTTTTCAACGGTCGTATATACTGAGGTATGTGCTTTCCGTTCATACACATGGAGTTTTGTATGGTTCATCTGAGTATCAGTTTTCGGTCTGCACTATTTGCCGATTCTCTCAGTTGTGAATATCAAATGGTAATGAGATTGCCCATAATGCTCTAAAATTATATTTCTGTTGGGCTTGTTTAGATTCTATGATAGGCACGTCAATTCCGAAGCCGAGTGGTTCAAAATATGTGCTGACATTGGAACCGTTATTCGATCTCATGGGTTTGCAAGTTATATTTCTGAATGGCATTCCAAACTGTGTGTTTCTAGAACATTTAAAAGAAAGATGGATTATGTAGTTTATAGAACATTTAAAATAAAAATATGGATTATGATTTCTTCTGTATTTACGAAATCATACCGACGAGGGTGTGCAATCAGCTATGATGATGTAAATGGCGGCTCGAGCATCTGGTTTTCGCCGCGATGAGAACCTTCCTCATACAAAGGTGATAGGGTAACATGAAGCAAGCTTCATGTGAAGGATGTGGTTTTAAGCACCCAATATTGCATGATAGGCTTGGTTTTTCTTTGTACTTCGTACATAGAGAGGTTTTTATGTGTATTATGGCTGTGATGTGTACAGGAATGTACCATGTTTTATAGGTCAAATTTAGGCTTTAGTATTCGGGCTGGATTGGACTGATTAATGGATATAGGGTTTATGATTGTAAGTGTTTGTGTATCTGAGTTACTGCATTGTACAAATGCATGTACTTGTATTTAATAGTTATTAATAAATAAACCCATTATTCAAATATATATATATATATATATATATATATATATAATCATATGGGTTCGTAAGGATCAAATTAATAAGTCATTCATTTTCCAATCGGAAATTCAACTAAACAAGCAATCAAACAATTTAACTAACATCCAAGCAATTAATAAACGTTAATAACATCATAAGTACGATATAATAAAATTTAATATGAGTTAAACTCACATTGATTTTCGTTTCCGCTAAAACGTTCTGATTTTGGACTAAAACCGAATGGTTGTTCGATTTTAATATAAATTTTCACTTACTCCAAATCAAACCAAAATAATTCCATCGTGTAGATCTCGATGACACAAGTCCGACGCAAAAAACGGCGTTCGAATCAGACCTCGTACACAAAAGTTATCGATTTAATAAGTTATTGGATTAATTTAAACTAAAATTAAACAACTTTATATAAATTACAACTTTACCCCTCATCTCTATCTTCCCCAAATCAACAGAAACGTGCGCAGCCATACCACAATGCATTCACAGGTGCACGGATATGCACTGATATGGGAAAATAGTCGATGAAATTCAAAATCGATCATGCCAATGAGCTTCTCTTCAAAATCTCCATGCGCCCGTACCCAAAACCCATGCCCAAAGGCCAACCCATAAATCGCGACCTACTCCTTTCTCACACGGCTACCCTTCAGGTTAAGCGACACAAACCATCGCCGAGCTTGGTGAAAAATTGCGCCAAGGTGCTACACTCCATCCCGAAACCAAATCCGAGCTTCATTCGATGAATCGATGACCAAAATTCCCAAAAACCTCAACCCTAGTTCACGGCAGAAAATTGACTTTGGCCAAAGCATCATCGTTCTCCAATTCGAGGCTATAGCATTGAAGCAAAGATCAAAACAAACTCGATGGGCTTTGTTTCATAATTTTTCATTGAGTAAATATTTAGATTTAGATTTTTGAAGTTTAATTTCAAAGAGGAAAACCAATTTCTTGGTTGCAAGCAATTGATTAAATAGAGTGAAGAGGGATGGGAGAAGCATGGGCAAGAAAAGATGGGGTATGGGCTAATGGTCTGGAATAAATGGTGGATGTATGTGTGTATTATTTTAATTTTAAAAAATTCAACAAAGCATACCTAAAAATCTCAAACTCTAAACGAGACATGCCGCATGGCGTTCTATATGTAATACCTCTATTCCAAACACAATGGAACTAGTCTCGAGCCCTAATTCAATCGTATGTAGAAGATAGCTTTTTAAATCCAGTTATTATAATAAATTTCCGATATTAATTTCAACGCGTTTCGGTATCGCACGACCAAACGATACGTCTAATCGACATGAAATTTGATGGCCTATTAAAATTTAATATTACGGATCCAATGAAACTGGTTTCGTCGAAATCCAAGATAGTGCCCCGGAATGACAATTTCACGGGTTTAAATATTGTTTTATGTTTAATTATCGATATTTATTCGATCTATTTATATTTGTAAATAAATTTTACAAAATTGAATTCACCAATATTATTTATCAATTAAAAGGAGTTAAATGAAGTTATTAAATCCATTTAATTAAGATTAATTCTTAATTCAAATATTTAAACATTCCTTATATTTGAATAATAAGTTACTAAATTATAAAATCCAATAATTTAAATTTAAAATTAATTAAACATTAAAAATCAAATGATCAGAATTTTGGGTTGTTACATTCTCCCCCCTTAAATGAATTTCATCCCAGAAATTCCTAAGGAAGAAAATGTTTCCAAACCCTTAAGTTTAAAACTATTAATTAAAATGAGCTATTAAACTTATTAACTTTTCAAAACCAATTCAACTGGAATGGATTCTAAAATTTCCAAGTCTTTTAAATTCATTCATCTATACCAACTAATTTCTCACATTCGTTCATTCCAAGATATAACTCAAAAGTCAAATTTTAGTTATAAATTTTTTTCCAAAGTTCTTAGAAAATTTCTAACTCTTAAATTTACAGAAAATTTTGTCAGCGTCTCCTTTGTGCGGCTCGATCGGAACAACTACAAATCGCCTCTATGGGCTCCAAACTAATCGGAAAAAATAAAAGCCAAGTGGCCTCCCATATTTGGAGCATAAAACCATCAAACAATTTAAATTTTTTATATTTATTATGCACCTCTTTGCGTTTAATTTATATTTTGGCAAGTAATTTATTATCTCTATGCAAATGCAAGTGCGCAAGAAGTCAAGCGAAAATCTCTTGCTTCCCTGTACTTACATAATTTGAAAGAAAATCAGGCTGACAAAAGCAATGCGATGTAACTCTACATACAAAAACTAGCACGATATAAATCTACATGCAATCAATAACCATATCTCAATCATATGCGACAAAACATAGAGAATATCCTGTAATAGATGCTATGCATCCACTAATTTCAAATGATAAATTTAGGTCTAAATACCCAGGTTTTCCAATTCAAAAAGTTATTTTCAAATTTCTCAAACGAGAAAAATAAAAGATCAAAAATCAAATTGACAAGGAGGGAACTCCTCTTGATAAAGTATGTAAAAACTCTAGAATAAAAACAACATGGAGCGTCCAGTAGTATTCTGGTTCCTCCAAAAACATCAACTAGAGTGAATAAGTATCATTCCTTTCCCAAAGTCTTTAAAAATATCCTTTTTCAAAATCACCAGAACTTAGGTCCTAATAACATCAATTCAAAATCCTTTGTCTATAAATTTTAAACTTTATAAACAATGGTATATGAAATCACATAACCAATCAATTCAATTCAATCAAATCAAATCAATCAAATTCCAAGAAGGAATAAACTAACACTAACAGTCAATCAAATTCCATAAGGGAAACTTATCACTTAACATTGCTTCAAAATGTCAAATGAGTAACAAACGAATCTCAACTTAGGTTCAAAACTCTCTTGATTGTCCAAAAATATTGATAATTATCTAAGCGTACCATTTTCCTCATTAGCCTTTGGTCATTGCTTAGAAGATTATCCAATTTCTCTCGGACAAAATGGAAAGTTATATTCTAAATTTATTGGTTTCTAAACTACCTAAAAAATTTCTTTTTTTTAAATCACATATATTTTCACTTAGTATTTTATTCAATACTAAAATGATTTATGAATTATTTCGTAAATTCTCACCCAAGTTTAAAAATATTTATAAAGTCATTTCTTTATAAAACATAAAATAATAACTTATTCCATTTTATTTTCTTATATAATACTCTTCAATCACTACACCAAAACAGGTGATTCCCAACGAGTATAACTGTCGCAAACAGTTTCAGCAACGCTTATTAGCGTCGCTGTAGGGGCGTCGCAATTTATTGCCAACGCTTATAAGCGTTGGGGAGTTTAGTTTCCCAACGCTAATAAGCGTTGGAAGGTTGTATTCGACAACGCTTATAAACGTTGGTGTATATTATTTAGCAACACTTATAAACGTTGGCAAATTAACCATCCAACATTGTTTAATTTTCTATGCTGATGCTTATAAGCGTCGGTAAATTTTAATTGCCAACGCTTATAACGCTGAAATATTTTCATTCTCAATATAGTCAATTATTTTAACATTAATAAATAATTAATAACTAACATGATATGCATTATTATACTACATTCAATAGGAACCCAAAATTTACAATATTCATGATCAAATAACAACAAAAATTTCATAGTCAACTACTTGATAACAATGTCAACTACTTCATAACAAGTACAATACATAATTAAGTTGGTTAATTCAATACATAATCAACTACTTCATAACAATGTCAAATTGGAATTGATGGCATTATTAACTTGATTAGCTACTTGCCTTTCTATCTCCAATTTCCAAATAGACAAATCCACGGCTTGCTTCTTTTCAGTTACAGCTTTTACAGCTCGAGCCATCTTCACTTGTTTTATAGAAGAAGTAGAAGTAATTGCTCGACAATAATTTTTCTTCGTGTCGGAACCAAAAACTTGCTTCGGACGCGAGAATAGCAGGTTCATCATATAACTGTATCTCATGATGTAAAGTTTTTTCTCACCACTGGACACATGTTTTGAATTTGGTATTCACGCTGCATAGCTTCGCTGTCTTCAAAACAGTTTGGCTTGGACCAATGGCTGAAACTCATAAATGTTATCAAATACTATAATAAGCATATGACCTTCCAAATCAGAAATATTATTTGACCTTCTCAGATAAACTAACTTCTAGAGCAATCTACCAACACTTTTTAAAGTAATAAAAAGAAAATAATTTGTTAATAAGTGAATGCACAATACTAAAATATCTAACTGGGTATTCTAATACAATTTGGAAGATATTTCTTTAGTGAATTAAGTGTGTGTTGAATGATTATTATCCAGTTGCAGCTTTTCTTCTTTTTCCAAAATTAATAATGTATGCACTTACTAATTTTTCAAAGAGCATTCATTTGTGTTATTTACATCAAAGTAGCATACCAAAGATGACTGGGTATATGTAGACTGTGTAGTTGATGTCATACATGTATATGGTTGGAATACCCAAAGGAGGTTTTTTTCATTTGTAGGTCCATGTTGTTTAACAATGCAACAAAATAAAAAATAAATCAACTGGTAAAATAAAAGTATGGTTTGTATAGGCTAGAAATTTCAAAATAGTATTATTTCTGTAGAGAATATTCATGATGTAATGAGTATTTATAAAATTTTGTGATATTTGAATTAGAGTAGCTGAAAGTATGATAGGGGTGCTACAAAAGTGTAAATGGCATAGTATACTTCCAACATATATGCAACATGTGGTTATCAAAGAAAAAGAAACTTAAGAGATATCTGCAATCAGTAAAGGAATGCATATGAAATAGGACATAGATTATCATCAGAAGCAGTAGAACTGTGATACATGTCATATATTTTAAAGGCAATTAGAAGAGAGAATGAGAATCTTTGGCAATTGCCATTCAATGTTACTTCTATATAAATCTACCTTACAGTAAAACTACATGATCTAGTGCTCTGCTTATAATAAAAGGATGAAATCCAATATGAATAAACCTCACTGCCTACTACCTGGTTCAGAAGACCCTTTAGTTATAAATTCCTCAGCAGATCTTATTTTGTACACGATATATTTCAAAATACAAAAACAAATATAATGAGTAAATATTAAAAAAAAATATGAACAAAATTAATGGTGTAAAGTAACGGAGATTTTTATATTTATTAGTATTACATCTATGCAAAATAGCTATAGTCGATAAAATAACTACCATTTGTAACAGCCTTACACACAAACAGGAAGCAAAGAAAATAACCATGTATTACATGATCTAGTATGATATACAATTTTGCTTTATTCTGGATAACTGTTCAAATCTTTATAAACTATTATCAAATGTTAGTGCTAAAATATTACGCTAAACTATTTGAGAAAATAATATGCTGTCAGGAAAAATTAATTACCAATTACAGTTAAATTGAAGTTTTAAAAAAAGGGAGGGAGACTGAACAAAAAAGGAACAAAAGAACAAGAAAAATAAAATCCTTAAATGAGTCACCCAACTACAATTCTGCCAAAAAAGCCTTATGGCAATGAAGTCTGTTTTATGCTGATATTTGTATTTCATTTAAAAGAGGAAGGGACAAGTTGAAAACCATTGCTGTTTTATGGCAATGAAGTCTGTTTTATTCCAATCCATGAATTTTTTTCTCTAAATTTGATTCAAAAGAGGAAGGGACAAGTTGAAAACCAAACAATAGTACTTTATTTTTGATGTGCATTATTTATGTTGGACATAGACTTGAGAGGAGAGATTACAATTGAGAGGCCGATATTGTTATATTTATGTATGTTGGACATGTATTATTTCTGTACACATGATGACTATACTCATCTTCATCTTCGTATTTATTAGTTTAATATCTGATTCACTGTTACTGAGCATAGCCAGGAACAGAAAAAAAAGCATGATATGTAATTAATAAATCAATGTTTCTTCAAGGTTTAATGAATTGTGATTTGCGTGATCAGTAGTTTGATATTTTCCAACAGTATTAGTACTGCTGATTTTAATCCATGTATTAGTACTGCTGATTTTAATCCATCATAGACATTTGATTGAAGTACTCTATACGAAGTACTTTATTCTAGATCAATGTTACTAATAAAGCTAATGTTAGAGAAAACCCCAATCCCAGATGTGTTTGCATAGAAGTAAACAATCAAAATTGAAGAAATGAAAAGTTTAGTTAAAAAGGGATAACAGCAATAGTATACCTGAACCGGAGGAGATCTCGTCCAATGCGACAGCAATCAATTAGCTAAAAAATCAAGTGCGGCAGCCGAACAACTAATACAAAGAGGAAAGTTAAAGGGACTCAGCCATTAAAGAATGAATTAAGCAAAAATAAAGATAGAAAGAGAAGCGTAAAGATGGGGAGGAACGACTACCTGATGCTGACGCAACTGCTGGGAAGAAGATGGAAAAGAAATAAGATCTCACAAAATTCGTGGTCGCCATTATTTGCACGGGTATGATGGAGGAGCAATGGATCATCAACCTTGAATGCAAGCTTGAATGCAATGGAGCAACGATTTGGGGAAAATGCGACCAGGGATAAGCGTGGCTAGGATTAAGCGTGATATGTTATTCAATTACAATTTTGCCCTGGTATATTTCAATTAACTCCAATTAAACCAAGGCTTACAACGAAAATAAGTGTCGCCGTATTTAAAAGTGTAAATTTTTATTTTCAGTAACACTTATATTGGATAGCGACACTTATTAGCGAGACTAAAATGCAACCCATATAAGTGTCGCCAAATGAAAAAAAAAGTGTTGCCAAATGTCTGTTTTGGTATAGTGAATATCCTAAGAGTACATACAAATTTATTTTGCTTTTTCAAAGATCTTGATGGGATCAAATCAAATCATGGTTTCTTAAAACCAAGTTAACCTATTTACCTCTTTAACTTTGAGTGTTAAAATGAATAATAATTATGGGCTGACCCAATCAACAAATTGTTTACACTACTTAGATGTTTTAAACAATTATATGGTTTTAATAAAACAATGTTTATCAAAACCTTCTTATTTAATTTAACCTTATTTAGCTGTGTTATATTATCCCCTATCTTATCTAAGGGAAAAATCTTATCTATTAAAATAATCTCTTATCAGAAATACTTTTTATTTTAGAGACAATTCCTTTTTACAAGAACTTAAAAATAAAATACCCGGTTTTAAGATTTCCAAAACTCATCTTTGAAAGCATACTACATATATTTTTATATATAATAACTTCAAATAATTTATTTATTAAAACTCACTTTGGGTTTATTTGGATTTGAACTCATTTCGATTTCACAATGATAAAGAGAATAATTTACTAAGTACCCCACGACGTTCGCCTAAGCAAACATCTGATCGTCACCTAGAAGATTATTCGGATTACCACAAAACTAATCGAAACGATTTCCTCCGAATTATTCCAAAGAAAATGCATTCCACTTAAAATTTTGCTTTCCAAAATATTTTTTACTTTCAATTACATCCAGAAATACTTCTATTTCATTCTGCGAAATTATTTTGAAATTATTTTCATTAATTCCGGGATTTAGATTCAAAAATCATTTTTAAAACATGTTTTATAAACTAAATTTATATAAAATTTCCTTTATATAGAAATCATTTCATATTATAATAATCCTTCTTTACTATAATAGAGTTATCTCGAATATTTATTACCAATGGAACTAGTCTCGAGCCCTAATTCAATCGTATGTAGAAGATAGCTTTTTAAATCCAGTTATTATAATAAATTTCCGATATTAATTTCAATGCGTTTTGGTATCGCACGACCAAACGATACGTCTAATCAACATGAAATTTGATGGCCTATTAAAATTTACTATTACGGATCCAATGAAACTAGTTTCGTCGAAATCCTAGATACTGCCACGGAATGACAATTTCACGGGTTTAAATATTGTTTTATGTTTAATTATCGATATTTATTCGATCTATTTATATTTGTAAATAAATTTTACAAAATTGAATTCACCAATATTATTTATCAATTAAAAGGAGTTAAATGAAGTTATTAAATCCATTTAATTAAGATTAATTCTTAATTCAAATATTTAAACATTCCTTATATTTGAATAATAAGTTACTAAATTCTAAAATCCAATAATTTAAATTTAAAATTAATTAAACATTAAAAATCAAATGACCAGAATTTTGGGTTGTTACATTCTCCCCCCTTAAATGAATTTCGTCCCCGAAATTCCTAAGGAAGAAAATGTTTCCAAACCCTTAAGTTTAAAACTATTAATTAAAATAAGCTATTAAACTTATTAACTTTTCAAAACCAATTCAACTGGAATGGATTCTAAAATTTCCAAGTCTTTTAAATTCATTCATCTATACCAACTAATTTCTCATATTCGTTCATTCCAAGATATAACTCAAAAGTCAAATTTTAGTTATAAATTTTTTTCCAAAGTTCTTAGAAAATTTCTAACTCTTAAATTTATAGAAAATTTTGTCAGCGTCTACTTCGCGCGGCTCGATCGGAACAACTACAAATCGCCTCTACGGGCTCCAAACCAATTGTAAAAAACAAAAGCCAAGTGGTCTCCCATATTTGGAGCATAAAACCATCAAACAATTTAAATTTTTTATATTTATTATGCACCTCTTTGCGTTTAATTTATATTTTGGCAAGTAATTTATTATCTCTATGCAAATGCAGGTGCGCAAGAAGTCAAGCGAAAATCTCTTGCTTCCCTGTACTTACATAATCTGAAAGAAAATCAGGCTGACAAAAGCAATGCGATGTAACTCTACATACAAAAACTAGCACGATATAAATCTACATGCAATCAATAACCATATCTCAATCATATGCGACAAAATATAGAGAATATCCTGTAATAGATGCTATGCATCCACTAATTTCAAATGATAAATTTAGGTCTAATACCCAGGTTTTCCAATTCAAAAATTTATTTTTAAATTTCTCAGACGAGAAAAATCAAAGATCAAAAATCAAATTGACAAGGAGGGAACTCCTCTTGATAAAGTATGTAAAAACTCTAGAATAAAAACAACATGGAGCGTCCAGTAGTATTCTGGTTCCTCCAAAAACATCAACTAGAGTGAATAAGTATCATTCCTTTCCCAAAGTCTTCAAAAATATCCTTTTTCAAAATCACCGGAACTTAGGTCCTAATAACATCAATTCAAAATCCTTTGTCTATAAATTTTAAACTTTATAAACAATGGTATATGAAATCACATAACCAATCAATTCAATTCAATCAAATCAAATTAATCAAATTCCAAGAAGGAATAAACTAACACTAACAGTCAATCAAATTCCATAAGGTAAACTTATCACTTAACATTGCTTCCAAATGTCAAATGAGTAACAAACGAATCTCAACTTAGGTTCAAAACTCTCTTGATTGTCCAAAAATATTAATAATTATCTAAGCGTAGCATATTCCTCATTAGCCTTTGGTCATTGATTAGAAGATTATCCAAATTCTCTCGGACAAAATGGAAAGTTATATTCTAAATTTATTGGTTTCTAAACTACCTAAAAAAAATTCTCTTTTTTTTAAATCACATATATTTTCACTTAGTATTTTATTCAATACTAAAATGATTTATGAATTATTTCGTAAATTCTCACCCAAGTTTAAAAATATTTATAAAGTCATTTCTTTATAAAACATAAAATAATAACTTATTCCATTTTATTTTCTTATATAATACTCTTCAATATCCTAAGAGTAAATACAAATTTATTTTTCTTTTTCAAAGATCTTGATGGGATCAAATCAAATCATGGTTTCTTAAAACCAAGTTAACCTATTTACCTCTTTAACTTTGAGTGTTAAAATGAATAATAATTATGGGTTGACCCAATCAACAAATTGTTTACACTACTTAGATGTTTTAAACAATTATATTGTTTTAATAAAACAATGTTTATCAAAACCTTCTTATTTAATTTAACCTAATTTAGCTGTGTTATATTATCCCCTATCTTATCTAAGGGAAAAATCTTATCTATTAAAATAATCTCTTATCAGAAATACTTTTTGTTTTGGAAACAATTCCTTTTTACAAGAACTTAAAAATAAAATACCCGATTTTAAGATTTCCAAAACTCATCTTTGAAAGCATACTACATATATTTTTATATATAATAACTTCAAATAATTTATTTATTAAAACTCACTTTGGGTTTATTTGGATTTGAACTCATTTCGATTTCACAATGATAAAGAGAATAATTTACTAAGTACCCTACGACGTTCGCCTAAGCAAACATCTGATCGTCACCTAGAAGATTATTCGGATTACCACAAAACTAATCGAAATGATTTCCTCCGAATTATTCCAAAGAAAATGCATTCCATTTAAAATTTTGCTTTCCAAAATATTTTTTACTTTCAATTACATCCAGAAATACTTCTATTTCATTCCTCGAAATTATTTCGAAATTATTTTCATTAATTCCCGGATTTAGATTCAAAAATCCTTTTTAAACATGTTTTATAAACTAAATTTATATAAAATTTCCTTTATATAGAAATCATTTCATATTATAATAATCCTTCTTTACTATAATAGAGTTATCTCGAATATTTATTACCTAAATATCTTATCCCACTATTTAGATTATATTAACAACTTTTTATTAAAGTTTGATCCTTAATCCACCATTATTAAAAGGTGAATTTTTAACTTAATACCTTCCTCAAACACCTTATAGTCAAATTGTGAAAATTAATTCACAAAGGGTTCATTTTAATTCAAAGCGATAGATGCTTCTAAATAAACCGAGCACAATTTAACAATTAACAAACAACAGTCAATGCTTCTAATTTAAATTAAGCATTACTGAACAAACTAGTGATAATAAATAAATATTATCACATTCTAACAAACACACTCTATAACTATATAAATTTTTGAAAATTATTCCTTTATATATATAAAGTATAATCATAGGCAAAATATTTAATTTGCCAAATTTTCAAAAATTCAATACCATGTCCGTTGGCCTTGGTCGAGTATTTAGAAATCCCTATCGATACCGTGGCGTCGCACGTCCCGATCAGAATTCATAAAAACTCAATTGACTAATTAACATAATACATTTTTATAACATTAACAAATACGCTCTCGTATATATAATACTCTCAAACTCATTCTAGGGTATCGCTTACCCTATCTCTAATGAGCCAAACCCTACCAAAGCCAAGGTTCTCGCTTAACCTCGTGCTCTAATACCAAATTGTAAAGATCAAGGCTTTTCAACCATCGATAATGGGTACACCTCCACCGTAGCTTACAATGGTATCTCTCATTTTCTTTTACGGCCAGCCTCTCGACTATAAGCCCATCTGGCCAACCAACCCGAAGGACATGTAGGGATAAGAGTCATCCATTCGCTACCTACCAAGAAGTGAGAGCCCCCTATCATGTTGCACTCTTTGTGCCTAAGCAGATGAGATAATTCAAATAACGGGGAACATATTAATGTCCCGTGAGACCACGCCGTTGACGCAGAATGGGTTTTTACCTCACAAGAATAACATATATATAGGCAAGAGTAGAAATAATCATCAGGAAACAAATCAAAATATGAATGAGCATAAATAATATTAAAATCAGACTTGAATGAATGAAAATAACCCGAGTAAAATCCAAACTGGACAGAATGGATAAAATAAAGAAAGAGTCCAAATTTGATTGACTGGACTAAGGTGACAGTCCAAACTTTATAAAATGGACAAAATAAGATAACAGTCCAAACTTAATAGAATGGGCTAAATCAATGCTTAAACGTCGTGAAGAGTGGTTGACTCTTCTCGTGGCAATTTAAAGATAAACAGATTCAAGGATTCGAATCGAATAAGGAAACGAAAATTTTCAACAAATGAATAGGAAGGTGCACCTCCCTTGAAGTATATCTCTAGTAATATACTTCTGAGAAGCTCATTTACTCTGTGACACTTCTCGGGACCCTCCAAGCTGGACCCTGCCAAACCATACCGAGTATCTGAATATTTCATGTCTAAGTGCACAACTGAATCCAATCTAGATGAGATGTGAAAGTATCCAAATGGGAGAAACCCCATATAGCTTGGGCCTCTCTCATGCTTTTGGTTTAGTCATTTTCAACAAAGGATAACAAAGCTCAAAGTGCAGCAAATCATTTTTAAGGTGACGATACACCATGAGAAAGCTGAATCCGATAATTAATAAGTCAACTATCGGGGATAATTAAAATGGTCATATATGGAAATTAAATTTCATATATTTACCACTACTCATTGATTCCAAACAAGCGCCATCTCTTGGTTGAAAATGTCGGACAAGTTAAGGTAGTGTTACCTCTAGGCAATGCCTTGATGATATTTTAAACCTTCAAAACGAGTCCAAGCCTCAACATTTAGTGTTAAAAGTATGAGAAGATCCTTTTCATATAAGCGATATCGATCACGGAACTATTTTTCCATAACCGAAATCGAACTTTATCCTTTAAAAACTGAACTTATGCTTGATTTCCACATTTTAGTATTGGTAAAACACTATTAGAAACACTCTTTCAAAAATGTTCTTTTATAAGACTAAATTTATAATACTAAGTGTATTAAAACAAGGGTCAAAAACAAATGTCGTTAAAACATTGTTTACTATAAACCCAAAAACAATTCACACTTAGCTTTAATCCCCTTCAAAGGATTTTCTCATTTATAAACCATTATTTATTAATTTAAAACAGTATTTATTACCTAAAAAGATAATAAACAATTTAAATACCTTTCATAACTTTAAAACAATATTATTTATCCCAAAAGATAACTAATCACATTTTAAAATCCCTTTTAAGCAAACGAATCCATTATCTTTAATAAAATAGTTAATTATTTCCAAACACTTTTATATCATTCGTAAATTAACTTTTAAATATTTATTAAATAATTTTAATTACTTTAAATCAGTTATTTAACTTAAAGCACTTTTTATTGTATTAGTGAATTTACTTTAGTCGCCTTTTATTAAATCGATTAATTAACTTTAAATATCATTAATTACAAAGATTAATTAAATTCAAATAATCATTAGTTAAAATGAATAAGCCATCTCAAACATCATTTATTAAAATGATAAGTAATTTTAAATTCCATTAATTAAAACAATTAATTAAGTTTAAATAATCATAAACTAATTGGATTAATTAAATTCAATCCTCATTAGTTACAATGATTAATTAAAAATATCATTTGTTAAAATAATTTATTTAACTATAAAACATCATTAATCAAAATAATTTAATTGAATTCCAAATAACATTGGTTAAAACAATTAATTAAATTTAAAACAATCATTAATTAAAATGATTAATTAAATTCAAATATTATTATTTATAATGATTAATTACTTTTAAATATCACTATCTAAAATGATTATTAATTTCAATTATCATTAATTATATTAATTAATTAAACCCAAGTAATCATTAGTTAAAATGATTTAATTAAATCCTGATTCATTTTAATCAAAGATAAACCAATTTTAAACATCATTTATTAAATTGGTTAATTAACCTCAAAATCATTAGTTAAAATGATTAATTATTTTGAAATTGATCAAAATGATTAATGAATTTTTAACATTCTTTTTAGCGAAAATACAAGCTCATGTTCAAAAACATACGACAGGGTTTTGGGGATGAAATCTAATAAATGACGATATAGCAAAATCGCTATAACGACAATTAACAAGTTAAAAGGAATATTAGGATTTATTTCAATTAGCCATTAATGTAACAACATACGGATTTAAATAAATAATAATGGGTGAGAAACACCAAAGGGTCTCTCTATAGATTTTCCCTACAAAACAATGGTTATGGATAATATACATAATCATATGGGTTCATAACGATCAAATTAATATGTCATCCATTTTTCAAACGGAAATTCAACCAAACAAGCAATCAAATAATTTATATAACATCCAAGAAATCAATAAACATTAATAACATCATAGATATGATATAATAAAATTTAATGTGAGTTAAACTCACATCAATTTTCGTTTCCGCCGAAACGTTCCGATTTTGGACTAAAACCGAACGGCCGTTCAATTTTAGCATAAATTTTCACTTGCTCCAAATCAAACCAAACCAATTCCATCGCATAGATCTCAACAACACAAGTCCAACGTAAAAAACGACTTTTGAATCCGACCTCGTAAGCAAAATTTATCGATTTAATAAGTTATCGGATTAATTTAAATAAAAATTAAACAACTTTATATAAAAAACAACTCTACCCCTTATCTCTATCTTTCCCAAATCAATAGAAACGTGGACAGCCATGCCACAACCCATTCATGCGTGCATGGATATGCACTGATATGGGAAAATAGTCGACGAAATTCAAAATCGATCCCGCCGATGAGCTTCTCTTTGAAATCTCCATGTGCCCGTACCCAAAATGTAATGACCGGGATTTTCGACCCTTGAAAATCGAAATTTATACATCGTCGGTATTCATGTGCTACAAATTCAAGTGCTGGAAAAACCGATTGTTAGGGGAAAAGGAAAATAAAGATAGAACAGAATCTCACACGAATGGAATAACATATATTATTTCAATATTAATCTTTACAGCGGAATAATTTGAATACAATATCAGAGTCTAACCTAGATTCAGCCTGGACAGTTATAAACCTTGTCCTTACAATTGATAAAAATCAAACCAAATAAATGTAGTATATGCAGCAGATAATAGAATACGTCCATACGTAGATGAAGATCTCCAGCTCTCCTCTGGAAAATCCATGCGTCTTAAACTAAACCTGAAACTACTCGGATCTGACCCAAGTATTGAAAATAGCCGGATCAAGCTTGATAAACCAGCGTGAGATTCTCAAAATTTTAAATGCTGATGTCAATCAAAACCTTTGAAAAGAAGGGTATCTCATAAGACCACGCCCACACATAAATACGGACGGATTTTTTTATCTTATGATAACCAAAATATTTTATATCAAAACATTTAATATTATTATTAATGACATTCTTTTGAAAACACTTTTCAAGTAATATATCAAAATAAAGTATCAATATCCGAACTAAGTCTATGGTAATATATCCGGACTAGGTCAACGGAATACACCGTACGGAATATATGATATAAAAGGGGTAGCTGAAATGTTTGCAAAGCAATACAGCTATTTTGGAAATACAACCAAAACCGTAAAGCTCGTATTGGGATTGGATTTCCAACATGATAGAGAACTAGTGGCCTTTTTCTCTGATCCGCACAAAGCAAACATAGTTCCCACGGTGCCTTAATCGCTTTTCTCAAGTAAGTTACTTGGAACTGTACTTGCTACACTACCAATATCCGGTAACCTTATCACTATTCGCAAGCTAGCTACTATATTCAAATAAATGGGGCAATAAATGCCTTGAGTGATGCCTTCCTCCAATGGGTCCACCTACTTGACGCCACCATATACATCAACGAACAACCCGAATGTGTGTTCTTCAGACCATATAGTTACCCGTATCATCTCCGGGATGTGAGGCTCGTGAGGTTATGCTCAATTATAACAAAGCCACACTTTTCTTTTCACAAAGCCACGCTTTATTCTTCCTTAAAGCACATTCCAATTAGAATGCCACACTGCCATTCCTTCGACCACTATTGACTTCACGAACATACAACCTCTGAGCTCGTACATCTCAAAGAAGGGTGTTAAGCTAAGAGAAGTTGCCTTCTCCGCCACCAAGCAGATGTACGTCTATAAAAGTCAACGTTGTGATCTTAGAAATGCAATGTCAAACATTCGTCCATACAAGTTCGTTCTAGGACTGAACGAAACAGAAGGCACTCCTCCTACTACCATTAGTAGCGAGTAGTCCTTGCAATCCGAAAATTTCAAAACACGATAGGACCACTGTTATAATAAATTTCACTATATTGGGAAGGACCCAGAGAATGTCAACAAGCAGTCGCTATGAAGATCTCGGGTCTTCAATAATCATCATCTTCAACATGTCTTCACTTTCGAACGTATACATTGGTTCGAAGTGTTTTTCGGATAGGAGTTACCCAAATCGATCCCAGTGCCTTCGAACCAATCATCGATTAAAAATATGTTAAGTTCGTATATGATTATCAATCATCAATCAATTTAATTCATCTTTTTGTTCATTCATAGATTTCTCTTAGAGATATAATTATTGAATCATTCCTTCAGCTTTCTAAAGTATATGGAATCATTAAGCCTCATTTGTCAAATCATTTGGTTAAGTTTAAAACCCTTTTCATCTTGGCATAATTCCAAATTAATTCACCTTTTATTTAGGAAAACATTTCCAAATCATTTCCGTGCAATCCAAGTTATTTAAATTTGGAAAATTATATCTTCGTATTTTAGAAATTTTGATCCGAGTAAACCAAATTTACAATTCCCTCCGTCGAGCCAGTCCAGATAGCCAAGGAGAGCAGGAAACTGGTTTTCCAAACTCAAGCCTAGACACTATCTCTCTAACACCCATTAAGGCGGTCAAGTTATTTGATCGACTCTAAATCGTTCAACATTTAACCATTCCATAAATCATTTAAATCATTTTTAAAATACTTTATTAAAAATTTGAAAACATTTATGGAAGGTTTGGAAAAGAACGGCTGCGTTTAAAATTATATTACAAAAGTTATTGAAAAGTGCTGTGGAAAAATGCTGTGAAAAGTGCTTTTTAAACTATATTGACCAAAACGACTTTCTATCACATGGAAATTTGTTTTTATTACTCAAATCACTTTTAAAACATTTTAAATGATTATAAGATTTATTCCATATTTTTAAACATTTTAAAAATAGGTATCTAAACATTTGCGACTTTGGCCACCGAACTGCTAAAGCGCGATTTTCTTGAAAACTTTATTTGCGCATATTTTAAAATATATTAAATGAAATATCGATCGTATTCTTTTGTTTGAAAACTATAGTCATAAGAGTTTGGAAAAGTCTTATTGCAAAGAAATCCGACTCCGATTCCATCCTATAGAAGGATTTAACTTTTATGGCGCGAAATCGCGAACTACCGTTACACGACGCGTCTATTTTTGATTCCAAACTCAATATTTGTCAAAACTTCTCCAAATTTAATGTTAATGTTTATAAAACATTTATAAACCATTTTCAAACAGTTAAACCAATATTTTCCATATTAAATCTCTTTTTCACTTTTAAATATATTTTTCTAATATTTTAACTTATATAATATTATACTATTATAATATTATATTTGACTTCATAGATGATTATAAAATCATATTAAATACCATTTTCACTTTTCAAAATATTCTCTAACATAGAAAGTTATTTATTATCTATCTTTCAACTATTTAATTTATATATCCATATAAATTAAATATCATTCCTTTAACATTATAAAAATGTCATATTTCCTTTTCTAAATGAAACCTTTTCATTTTTAAATCATTTCAAACCATTTCTCTTTTATGATTTCAAAACCTTTCGAGGCTTAACTTTTGAAACACCCCACACCCATTAATATACCAAAAAGGACACATTAAAAGGCGTGGTGCGTTGTAGGTATAACTGAAACTAACAGAGACTAAGATTCACAAGACAAAAATAGGTAAAAACAGCGGAAACTAAATGAGTGTATTTAATTAAAACAAAGCTTCAGAATTAATTCATAAATAAGTTAAATGCCAAATACAACATTCAAAACCCATTGTGTCTTATGAAATGAAAATTCATTGTCTCAAAATAAGAGTATGTAATATCCCTCATAAATAAACCAGTGCATACAAGAACAACAGCTGAAAATAAAAGAAGTACATAGAAGAAGTCTCCTCCAAGAAGAACTCCAAGCTGCAACAATCTACTAGCTTCTTCCTTGATTGCCTAAGGGGGAAAAAGGGGAAATATAGGAGTGGGTCAGACCAAAGGTCTGGTGAATGATAGTAATTACTAGAGTCTTTAAGCAAGATAAAATTAATAGACCCTACAACAGTTCTAGCATAAATAAGGATAACAAAGGAAATAAGAAAGAGATAAACTGGACATAAATACGATTAAATACTGCTCAAGATAGGTTAACTTTGATTGCTTGCACTTATTTTGATTTATAGGCTGAATTCCTAATCTTGTAATTAGGATGTGACCCTAATTCTACCCTTTTTGATCGGCCTTCTAATCCATAGACCTTTCTGTGGACCTACCGCTATATAACTCCCTACACAGCAGCCAATGGTATATATGGAAGATGCACATAGCAACTACTATAGATCTGGACAACATATATAGCTCCCTACACAAAAGGAAATGGTGTCTACTAAGACACCATACTAAGCGCTTGGAACTCATAGCTATTACTAAGCACCCGAATGAAAGTCGCATGCGTAACTGCCACCATGCCCATGCTACCTTTTTCTCCACCTATTGGGCCTCCTTATTACCTCCACCGTCCAACATAGTGTGCCCCTCATCTCAGTTCAGGCTAATGCGAGTTCACTGTATGTCCATAGAAAAATAGGGGAAATGCTGTTGGTACTGGCCCTTCATCCAAACAATATCTAGTTGCGCCCCTTATCAAAATCCCCGTGATTTGGACTTCTATTTGACCAATTACTACCATTCTTAGCATAAGCGTGCCCTAGGGAATGCTATTTGGTATAGGTCTTACTTTCATCTTTGCTTATTAACTTAGATAAATTATTTAAATAAGCCTTTATTACCATTTTTACTTTCTACGCTTATTAATTTATCCCAAGCCTTAGAATAAGCCCCATTCTGTTCTTTTTTTATATTATAACCTACGTTATAATCATGCTTATTACTTAACCCAAGGTCTAAGTGTGAAAATAAGCTTCTTTCATCTTTTACTTCATTTAGTTATAATTCTAAGTTATAACTATGCCGATTATCTTTAATTAGTCCAATTCTAATTATAACTAGGCATAATTTCAGTCCAATTCCATTATTTATTACAGTCTTTATAATTTAAATTTTATTTTCTTCATTTAATATTCTTACTTATAAAATCCATATTCGCGTTTAATTTATTCTAATCCATACTCGCAGAAAAAGGGAATGAAGAGAATAGATGCTTGCATAAAATCCAAAAGGTCGAAAAGATGTAAATAAGAAATAAATAACAGTAAATAAACTTAAATACTATAAATAGACTATAAATTAATAATAAGCTATGCTTAACAGTAATAAATTATAATTAACAGAAATAATACTAAAATTACTGAAAGGAATAGCTAAATAGAAATAATTAAAAACTGTAAATAATTACTGAAAAAGGCTATTCCAAAAATCGTAGTAAAACTACAACTATTGGAAACCATATTATTTTAAATTAATTAAAGAAATCTTAAAATAATTACAATCACTCACCTCCGGTCCTAAGCTTTTCCTTTGGTCTTCCTGGATCCACTTAGAGTTGTAAAATAATTTAATTTATAACGATTTTCTCCTTTGGAAAATTTTTTCTGTTTAGGGTCCTTCCTAGAAAGGTGAATCCAATTGGAGAAAACCTAGAATGAGAAAAGGTGTTAGGTCTAGGGGTCTATTTATATGTGTAGAAGTGGATCTCGGACCGTTGGATTTGGAGATTGAATAGGATGCAACCACGTCATAGGCTGAATAGGAGCCATCGGATGCAGAAACGGAGGGACCGGATTAAACTAAAGGGTGCAAATGACGTGTTCGTTAATTCATTTGAACGAATTAATGTTTGTTCGCCTGCCGAAATACAAGGCGGGTCGACCGGGCGGTCGACCGCCCCCTTGCCCAGGTCGACCTGACCACATATTCTTCTTTTTTTTACATTTCTGCTTATTTTGTTTATTTTATAACTTGGTCATATTAGCTCGGTTTATGACATTCTATATATGGAAATTGACTAGAAAATTACCACGGACACAATGGTGCAACTTCCATGGCTTAATTCTGATAATTTCACAAAGTTATTTTATTATTTAATTAATTAACAAATTAATTATTACGGGTTAAATTTTGGGTTGTTACATTCTCCCCTCCTTAAGGGATTTCATCCTCGAAATCTCTAATGATAGAAGAATGTACTAAATGTTTTCATCCAATTCTACAACCAACTACTCAGTCATCAACCATTCATCCATTGTCCTTAAGTTTTTCTAATGCATTTTATGATACTTATCCAATTAGTGTGGTGTAAATGTCCCCAACTAATGCAAAAGATTAGGCGGTCCACTGATTTAGTTGACCTCCTTTTTATGCAATCATGTCCGTGCCATGTATCCAAATGAATGCAAAAATTTCATAATGCTAATCGATAGTTCTATATGCGTGCTACAAACATCATCCAAATGCAACAATCATGTGATAATCATCCATTTATAGAAACCATGGAAATAAAATAAAAATGTGCACACATCCATATGCATATGCTCTAGTGTCCTAGTTAGGCCGATCCCTAAGGAATAATAGTGCCTAGTGTACCTATATGCGTCCATAGCATCCACTAGCAAACACTTGCAACCACTAGCATACATCATTCATAACATGTTCTATTAACATGTTTACCTCAAATCCTACCATCCATAGGTTAAATCCTAAGTTCTACCCTCCCAAAGGATAATAAAGGAAAGAACCTATTCAAATCTAAAGATGGAAAATGGAATTCTAAAACTTACCATAAAAAAGATGAGGATAGGAAGTATGAATCTTCTCCTCTACTTCCCTAGTGGTGTCAGCAACATCATCTCCCCGTTGCACCTTTACCAGTGGAAAATCCTTATTCCTTAGTCACTGGATATCTCTTCCAACAATCTTCGTGGGGATACGCCGAAAAGAAGCTTCTCTTTCTACCTCCACCTCCTCTAATTGACTAGGCTCTACAACCTCCGCTTGATATGTAAGCACTTTCGCAAGTGCGAAACATGGAAAAGGTCGTGCACTCCTGCGAGCCTATCTGGTAGCTTCACTCAGTAAGTCATCTTCCCAACACTCTCTATGACAGGAAATGGTCCAACAAATCTAGGGGCTAACTTTCCATTTGATCTGAATCTTACCACCTTCCTAAGCGGGGATACTTTGAAAAAACTAAGTCTCCAACCTCAAACTCTAAGTCTCTCCTCCGCCTATCCGCATACGACTTCTGTCTGTCTTGAGCCGTCTTCATCCTTCGCCGAATCAAATCCACCCTTTCAGAGGTCTCCCTAACCATATCGGGTCCAAGTAATAAATTTTCCGTAGACTCTACCTAACATGATAGGGACTTGCAAGGTCTCCCATATAAATCCTCAAATGGAGCCATTCCTTTACTTGTTTGGTAACTATTATTGTACACAAACTCAACCAACGGAAGATGCTCCACCCAAGTTCCTCCAAAGTCCAAAATGCACATCCGCAGTAAATCCTCAAGCACTCTATTTACCCTCTCCGTTTGGCCATCTGTCTAGGGGTGATAGGCCGTACTCAACCTAAGTTGCATCCCTAGCGCCTCTTGTAAGCTTCTCCAAAACTCACTAGTGAAAATGGGATCTCTATCACTAACAACACTAGAAGGAACTCCGTGTAGACGGACTATCTCTCGAATATACAAGGATGCCAAATATGAAGCCGTACGCTTACTCTTAACTGGGATGAAGTGAGCACTCTTGGTCAATCTATCAACAATCACCCAAATGCTAGTGTTCCCTTTCCTAGAATGGGGTAAACCATCAACGAAATCTATAGAAATACTGTCCCACTTCCACTCCGGTACATCTATGGGCTGAAGTAATCCACCGGGCTTCTGCCACTCTGCTTCTACCCTTTGGCATATGAGACACTTTGCTACGAATTCTGCCATGTCCTTCTTCATACCACCCCAATAGAACATCCTCTTCATATCCCGATAAATTTTGTCACCACCCGGATGAATAGTCATATGTGAATGGTGCGCCTCCTCTAAAACTGCTCTCAATAAGTCATCGGTGTGTGGAACACAAAGCCTCCCATCTCTCCTAAGCCATCCTCTGCTATCAATGGAATAGCGTTAGAGATGTCTTGAGACCTCTCCTCGGCTAATCCTATCCATAATGTCCATGAGTTTCGAATCCTCCCGTTGCCTCGAGCCAATCTGATCCATATGGGTAGACCTTACCTCTAAGGTTGCCAACAATCCGTGAGTAATGTTCGTAGAGGGCTTAAAATCAAAAGTAGAAATAAATTCCAAGCTCCTCCACTCTACGAACAAAGGACTAAGGGTTGCTTTCTTTCTACTCAATGCATTCGCAACCACATTACCCTTGCCAGGGGCATAAGCTATCTCAAAATCATATGAGGCTAAGTACTCCATCCACCTTTGTTGCCTCAAGTTCAAGTCCTTCTGCGAGAATAAGTACTTCAAAGACTTATGGTCGGTAAAAATCTCAAACCTCTCTCCAAGCAAATAGTGCCTCCAAGTCTTAAGTGCAAAAACTATGGCAGCCAACTCCAAATCATGGATAGGATAGTTCTTCTCATGCGTCCTCAACTGCCTACTACCATAACACACTACCCTCCCTTCTTGCATCAACACCGCTCCTAGACCCATTCCGCATGCATCAATGTATACAGTGAAAGGCTTAGTTCCGTCAGGTAAAACTAACATTGGTGCACTAGTAAGGGCTCTCTTAAGCTTCGTGAAGGAATCCTCACAATCCACGTCCCACACGAAAGCTTTATTCTTCTTAGTAAGGTGTGTGAGTGGTGCCGAAATCTTGGCAAAGTCTCTAATGAACTTCCTATAGTAGCCTACCAATCCTATGAAGCTCCTAATCTCGGTAACGTACTTGGGGGCCTTCCAATCTTGTACTGCAATAACCTTGGCAGGGTTAACAGCCAAACCTTCCTTCGAGACTACGTGCCCCAAGAAACGAACTTCCTCTCTCCAAAAATGACACTTTGAAAACTTAGCTCTCAAATGATGGCTACGAAGTGTGCGAAGAACTTCTTCCAAATGAATAGCATGCTCCTCCATATTCTTGGAAAGTACCAAGATATCATCCACGAATACCACTACAAACTTATTTTGGACATCCCTAAAGACGCGACTCATCAAATCAACGAAATTGGCTGGAGCATCGGTTAGCCCAAAAGGCATAACTAACCACTCGAAGAATCCGTCCAGTGTCCTAAAGGTAGTCTTATCTATGCTGTCATCAGCGACTTTAAGCTGATGGAATCCCATGGCTAAATCAAGTTGAGAGAAAACCGAAGAACCTACTAACTGGTCAAAAAGATCTTCAATCCTAGGAAGTGGATATCAGTTCTTCTTGGTGAGCTTATTCAATTCCCTATAGTCCATGCAAAGTCGGAGAGAACCATCCGCCTTAGTGGCGAAGACGACTGGCGCTCCCCACTCTGATATGCTCCTTCTTATGAATCCCTTCTCTAAGAGCTCACGAATCTGCTTGCTCAATTCTTTCCTATTCCTAGGTGCCATATGTCTTATAGGTAACTCTACTAGCTTGGCATTTTCGGCCAAATAAATCCTGAAGTCAATCTCTCTCTTAGGGTGTAGTTCCATAACCTCCTCAAAGACGTTTGCAAAATCTCTGACGACAGGAATCGAATGCAACTCTGATGAAGATGAATCGAGGGAATAGAGAAAAATCAACATGACTGACCCTTGCGGATCGCAAGATACCTCCAGAGTCCTACCACTACAAGTCTCAAGTCTAACGACACTCCTCTTGCAGTCTAAGATAGCTCCGTATGTGGATAGCCAATCCATCCCTAAGATCATCCCATACTCCGAGAATCCCAAAACATAGGCGTCGCAGTCAAACTCTACGCCTAGGATAAAGATTTTCAAACCTGTACAAATCATAGATAAGTGTGCCGATCCTCCTATGGGGTTTGAAACAATAATGGAGTCTACTACTAATGATATGTCCAAGTGCAAATAATCTACTAGAGAGCTAGAGATAAAATAGTGTGATGCTCCAGAATCAAATAAAGTCCGAATAGGAAAATCAGATATAGAAATCAAATCTTCAACTATGACTTTCCTACCTCTATCTGGAATGCTACTGGAAGGTGTTGTGTCTAATGCTTGAATCTGCGCAACTGGTGCACTCGCTCCCTGGGGACAACTCCTACTCATATGACTGGGTTGCCCGCAAGTATAACACTTACCCTTCATCTTCTCCTTCCAGCAATCCTTGGCCACATGTCCAACCTTCCCACAAACATGGCATTTTATTCCTTTTTTAATCTGCTTCTAAGGACCATCACCTTTCTTCTTCTTCTTATTCTTTTACCACCACTTCTTCTTTGGACCTTCTGACTTAAACTCCTCTTTAGACTCTACTTCCTTGACCATATCTGACATAAGCGCCATCTCGACCAATGACTCATAAGTAGCTCCCAGCGGTACATGAGTCAGCAATAATCCCTGAAGGGGTTGATTCAATCCCTTCACAAACTTCATAGCTTTCTTGTGCGCCGTGTTCACCAAGTCCATACCAAACCGCGACAGCTCATTGAATTGATTGATGTACTCCTTGACCGACAAACTCCCTTGCTTCAAATTGATAAACTTCTCCAGCTGAACACTCTCTTCTGCCTGAGATAGAAAATTCATATATAATCGCTCCCGGAATCCATCCCAAGTAATATTACTTCCCTCCAACTCGATCACCTCCCACCAATGAGATGCCTCCTCCTTCAGCTGCCAAGCGGCTAACTGAACTCGCTGATGACCATCCAATCCCAAAAGACAAAATATCTTCTCTGTGTCCCTAAGCCATGCTCTCGCCTCCATAAAAGTCTCCTTGCCAGAAAAAGTCTTCCCGCCCAAACTCGCAAAATTTTTACAAAGCTTAGAGAAATTGATGGCGGCATGTGCGTTGATGGATTCCTACCCGCTGGTGTAGGATTGGGCGCAGGCCCGTTCACCTGTGGAGACGTGGCTTGTAAGTACCTACGAAACCAGGTTGGGACTGGAATGCCTTCGGGAAGGTTCGGGGCATCAGCCATTCTACGAAAAGAAAAAGGTAGTTTAGGAAAGAGTCAAAGGGAGATTGAACTGGACTTATGAGGGGACTTTTATAAAAATTCTTTTATACTTAAAATCATTTCCAAAAGTTTTTTTCTGAAAAATACTTTTAAAACAAGTTATTTTGAAAAATACTTTACTTTCAGAATAAAATTTTGGAATCCTATAACTTTAGGCTCTAATACCAAGTGAAACACCGCATACCCCTTAATATACCCAAATGGATGCGTTGTAGGTATAATGGAAACTAATAGAGACTAAGATCCACAAGACAAAAATAGGTAAAGATATCGGCTAAATGAGTATATTTAATTGAAACAAAGCTTCATAATTAATTTATAAATAAGTTAAATGCCAAATACAACATTCAAAACCCATCGTGTATTATGAAATGAAAATTCATTGTCTCAAAATCGGAGTATTTAATATCCCTCATAAATAAACCAGTGCATATAAGAACAACAGTTGAAAATAAAAGAAGTACATAGAAGAAGTCTCCTCCAAGAAGAACTCCAAGTTGCAGCAATCTACTAGCTTCTTCCTTGATTGCCTAAGGGGGAAAAAGGGGAAATAGAGGAGTGGGTCAGACTAAAGTCTGGTGAATGATAGTAATTACTAGAGTCTTTAAGCAAGATAAAAGTAATAGACCCTAGAATAGTTCTAGCATAAATAAGGATAACAAAGGAAATAGGAAAGAGATAAAGTGGAAATAAATACGATTAAATACAGCTCAAAATAGGTTAACTTTGGTTGCTTGCACTTGTTATGATTTAATTAGGCTAAATTCCTAATCATGTAATTAGGATGTGACCCTAATTCTACCCTTTTTGATCGGCCTGCTACTCCATAGACCTTTCTATGGACCGGCCGCTATATAACTCCTTACACAACAGCCAATGGTATCTATGGAAGATGTACAGAGCAACTACTGTGGATCCGGACGGCATATATAGCTCCCTACATAGAAGGCAATAGTGTCTAATAAGACACCATACTAAGTGCTTGGAACTCATAGCTATTACTGAGCACCCGAATGGAAGTCGCACGCGTAACTGCCACCATGCCCATGCTACCTTTTGCTCCACTTATTGGGTCTTCTTATTACCTCCAACGTCCAGCATAGCGTGCCCCTCATCTCACTTCAGGCTAATGCGAGATCACCGTGTGTCCATAGAAAAATAGGGGAAATGCTGTTGGTATTGGCCCTTCATCCAAACAATATCTAGTTGCGCCCCTTATCCAAATCCCCATGATTTGGACTTCTATTTGACCAATTACTACCATTCTTAGCATAAGCGTGCTCTAGGGAATGCTATTTGGTACAGGCCCTACTTTCATCTTTGCTTATTAACTTAGATAAATTATTTAAATAAGCCTTTATTACCATTTTTACTTTCTACGCTTATTAATTTATCCCAAGCCTTAAAATAAGCCCCATTCTGTTCTTTTTCTTATTATAACCTACGTTATAATCATGCTTATTATTTAATCCAAGGTCTAAGTGTGAAATTAAGCTTCTTTCATCTTTTACTTCATTTAGTTATAATTCTAAGTTATAACTATGCCAATTATCTTTAATTAGTCCAATTCTAATTATAATTAGGCATAATTTCAGTCCAATTCCATTATTTATTATAGTCTTTATAATTTACATCTTATTTTCTTCATTTAATATTCTTACTTATAAAACCATATTCGCGTTTAATTTATTCTAATCCATACGCGCAGAAAAAGGGAATGAAGAGAATAGACGCTTGCATAAAATCCAAAACATCGAAAAGATGTAAATAAGAAATAAATAACAGTAAATAAACTTAAATACTATAAATAGACTGTAAATCAATAAAAAAGCTATGCTTAACAGTAATAAATTATAATTAACAGAAATAATACTAAAATTACTGAAAGGAATAGCTGAATAGACTGAAAATAATTAAAATTTTTGAATAATTATTGAAAAAGGCTATTCCAAAAATCGTATTAAAACTACAACTATTGAAAACCCTATTATTTTAAATTACTTAATTATGATAATTTCACAAAGTTATCTTATTATTTAATTAATTAACAAATTAATTATTATGGGTTAAATTTCGGGTTGTTACAACTTTCCACATATACCATAATTTATTCCTTCATGAATTAATGATAGTTAACACATTAACTATCATCGTAAACTTCACACTATTAATTCATTCTTCTTTTTCATTCATCCAAGTGAACATCCAATGTTAACAATCAAGTATACATCCATACAAACATCTAACAAACATGCCAATTCATGTATAATCATGTCAATAACTTTTATATACTTGTAAATAATAATCTTAACCTGCTTCTAACTTGCAAATCATTTTAATCATAAACTAAAAAAGAAAGCGTTTCTCGAGATCTCACCATCTTAGCTCCCTCCTTCCCCTAGCTTCTCCGGATGATCGATGGAACTTTCGCTTCACGACAAGCTACCAAACTCCTCTCCTTCACTATATGGTTCGGCCATGGCCTTAACCAAGGCGAATCTTGACCTTTTGCTCACTAACTTGCTTCCAAACTTCCCCGGAGCTTCATGCCTTCACTTCGGCGTAGCCGACCTCTCATTTACCTCCACCGAAGCCTCCAAACTCCACTCCTTTCCTCTAGAACTTTTGGCCATGGGATAGAAATGGTGGTGGCCGAAATTTGTGGTGATGTAAGAGGTGCTAGAGACTTTAGATGAGTAAGAGAATGAGAATGGGTGGTTAGATCTTTGTTTTTATGCATTTTTCTCTCTAGTTTCCGTCAAATCTTCCATGAAAGAAGCCATTAATGGAAGCTTGGAGAAGAAAAGAGAGAAATGAAGAAGAAGAAGAAAAAGAAAGGAAATAAAGAGAGAAAGTGGAGAGGTATTTGTAGGTGAAAGGAAGAGAGAAATATCTAAGATATTTACATCAAACATCACACTTACACCACCACCTCCCCTTGTACTTGTGCCACCTCCTCCTCCATTATTACCATCATTTCACTTATATGCCATGCCTTTGACTAAAGTATGCTTAATGATGAAGTTATCTAAAATTTCTTAGATATTTGTTAATATTTATATATTTAAATGTATGTATATGTGTATGTATGTAATTTGTATGTATACATGCATTAGGGTGTGTATTACTATGTTATATATTTTCATGTATGTGCACAAGAGAATAACAACATCTCAATGACTTCGAACGACTTCCGTTCCTTAAACCGTTGAAAATCGGGAAACCGATTATCGGTCACATTTTCACTTCTAATTTAAATTACATATATATGTAAAAAAAATTGAAAATAAATTTATAATCATTACTAATTAATTAAAATGATCTTATTTGAATTATAAAATCATATAAATCAATATTAACAATTATTTACAAAAATTGTTATTATACCGATAAAGCGATATATCAATTTCCTTATATTTTTAAACTGATTATATATCTTTATAAAACTATTATAAATTATTTATTATCAATTTATAACTATTTAAAATGAATTATTATCATTTAGAAGAATTATTAGAACAATTTTAAAAATTATTAAATTATTAATTCTCAATAAATCAATTATTAGATATAACGGCATCACTAATGATGTCATAAATAAATTTAATTTTCCAAAAATAAAATAAATAATTTTATTTTATATTCTTGTTCAATTATAAAAATAAGTGTATGTATCCAGCTCCGTGTGCGATGTTTTACGATTTTAGAGCTGGTTATCGATAAAACGGATTTCGGTCATTTTATCGATTTTCCTTCGAAGTTTATATTTTCATAAATACTTATTCAAAATAAGATTACCATTATTATTTATTGTTCAAAACATCATATTCTATGTTTTTAAAAGCTTATATTTGAATATTTAAAAATAAATATAATTTATCAAATTGATAAATTTGCGGGTCGTTACATACTTCACCCTTAAAAAAATTTCGTCCCCGAAATTACACCAAAACAAAACCCAAAGGTATTTGCCCAAAATATTTATTTTTAAACTTACATTCGTATGATTTATACCGATCATCCGATTTGATCTACCATTTGAATCCATAGCTTTACTTCCGAACTAGTATTGATCCCTTGATCCTCTAGTGCGGACTCTGATCAGGCTTCATGATCAGAAAACTTTGTTTTCCTTACATAGCCCTCAACTATGATAGAAAACTCAAGTACCCAATCATAAACCCTCATCAATATTCATCGTCAAGAATCGAGTGATAAATTCTCTTTTGAATTAGTGTAGATACCTCAAAGTTCCATACTCGAATCTTAGATCAAAATCGTGTGACGAAATAATCTACGTACCTCATATGTACTTATTAACATTCAAAAATCTTTATGAAAACTTTTCATAAATTTTTTATCTTTTAAAAATGCTTCTTTCTATATAATTACTCTAAATATTTATTTCCAAAAACTTTTCTTAAAGGAAAACATTTCATCCCAAAGGAATAATTTCAATTTAAAAGATATTTTATCTTTTATTTTTCAAAATTACAATCAACTTTATTCATTATAATATATTCATTTTTAACCAACCTTGATATTAACCTATCAAATAATAATTCAAAATTATCCTTTAAACTTAAGAAAAATTATATATATCGAGTAACTCCAAAATAATACCAAGGAACTGGGTACCACCGGTAATATCCTATATCCCCTAAACAAGAAGGGTAATACTTAAGATAAGTGTTTACCATCTGAACATATCTCTTGCCCATTTTTAGTAATTTTCGAGCCACTCGAACTAGTTATCATTTAAGACTTCCTTACTTTCCCAATTTCTTACTCAAAAATCTGTTAGAGATTATTTTGTTTATAAAAACTATTTTATAAATCCCTTTTATAAAATCATCTTATATTAACTTACTTCCTTTTTAAAATTTCATAATTCTTTTCCAAAATACACAAAGTTTAGTTCTTCAAAATTTATATAACATATCTTTCTTATCCATTTTTCATAAAATTATTTTATTTGTGTAAAATAAATTTTTATACTACATGCTTGTTTTATTATCTTATACAAATTCATAAACCTTAACCCCATATTGTTATCAAACATCTTATAGTCAAATTGTGAAACTTAATTCACAAGATGTTCGTTCAATCAACAAACGGTGATAACTGAATATTATCATTCCCTTAACCATAAACTAACACATATAAGTATTTATATCTTTCAAAAGATATTCCTTTTTACTTAAAATATAATTCTTTTAAAATAGTGTGTGTCAGTTTGTTTAGTTCAAGTGTTTAGAAATCCTTATTGATAATGGTGATCAGGCGATCGACAAGAATCTATAAAGCACTCAACAGATAAATCAACACAAAACATTTTTTTAATATCAAATAACAAACACACTCTCATATGTATAATACTCTCAAAACTCATTCTAGGGTGTTACTAATCCTATCTCTAATGAGTCGCTCATTCAAGGGTATTACTAACCCTATCTATAATGAGACTTACCCCAACAAAGCCTAGGTGTTTGCTCAACCTAAGCTCTAATACCAAATGTAACGACCGCGATTTTCGACCCTCGAAAATCGACACTAATACATCATCGGTATTCACGTGCCGCAAATTCAAGTGCCGGAAAAACCGATTGTTAGGGGAAAAAGAAAATAAAGATAGAACAGAGTCTCACACGAATGGAATGACATATATTATTTCAATAATAATATTTACAGTGGAATAATTTGAATACAATATCAGAGTCTAACCTAGATTCAGCCTGGACAATTATAAACCGTGTCCTTACAATTGATGACAACCAAACCAAACAAATGCAGTATATGCAGCGGATAATAGAATATGTCCATACGTAGATGAAGATCTCCAGCTCTCCTCTGGAAAATCCAAGCGTCTTCAACTAAACCTGAAACTACTCGGATCTGACCCGAGTATTGAAATACCCGAATCAGGCTTGATAAACCAATGTGAGATACTTGAAATTTTAAATACTGATGCCTATCAAAACCTTTGAAAAGAAAGGTATCTCATAAGACCATGCCCACACATAAATACGGATGGGTATTTTTATCTTATGATAACCAAAATATTTTATATCAAAACATTTGATATTATTATTAATGACATTCTTTTAAAAACACTTTTCAAGTAATATATAAAAATAAAGTACCAATATCCAGACTAAGTCTATGGTAATATATCCGGACTAGGTCAACGGAATACACCGGACGATATATGATATAAAAGGGGTAGCTGAAATGTTTGCAAAGCATTACAGCTATTTTGGGAATACAACCAAAACCGTAAAGCTCGTATTGGAATTGGATTTCCGACATGATAGGGAACTAGTGGACTTTTTCTCCGATCCATGCATAGCAAACATAGTTCCCACGGTGCCTTAATCGCTTTTCTCAAGCAAGTCACTTGGAACTGTACTTCCTACACTACCAATATCTGGTAGCCTTATCACTTTTCGCAAGCTAGCTACTATATTCAAATAAATAGGGCAATAAACGCCTTGAGGGACGCCTTCCCCCAATGGGTCCTCCTACTGGACGCCACCATATACATTAACGAAAAGCCCGAATGTGTGTTCTTCAGACCACATAATTACATGTATCATCTCCGGGATGTGAGCCTCGTGAGGCTATGCTTAATTTTAACAAAGCCATACTTTGCTTTTTAGAAAGCCACGCTTTATTCTTCCATAAAGCTCATTCCACCTAGAATGCCACACTACCATTCCTTCGATCGCTATTAAATTCCATGAACATACAACCTCTGAGCTCGTACGTCTCAGAGAAGGGTGTTAAGCAAAGAGAAGTTGCCTTCTCCACCACTAAGCAGAAGTATGTTTGTAAAAGTCAACATTGTGATCTTAGAAATGCAATGTCAAACATTCGTCCATACAAGTTCGTTCTAGGACTGAACGAAACAGAAGGCACTCCTCCTACTACCATTAGTAGCGAGTAGTCCTTGCAATCCGAAAATTTCAAAACACGATAGGACCACTGGTATAATAAATGTCACTATATTGGGAGCGACCCAGAGAATGTCAACAAGCAGTCCTTCCGCTATGAAGATCCCCAGTCTTCAATAATCATCATCTTCAACATGTCTTCACCTTCGAACGTATACATTGGTTTGAAGTGTTTTTCGGATAGGAGTTACCCAAATCCGATCCTGGTTCCTTCGAACCAATCATCGATTAAAAAGATGCTAAGTTCGTATATGATTATCAATCATCAATCAATTTAATTCATCTTTTTATTCATTCATAGATATCTCTTAGAGATATAATTATTGAATCATTCCTTTAGCTTTCTAGAGTATATGGAATCATTAAGCCTCATTTATCAAATCATTTGGTTAAGTTTAAAACCCTTTTAATCTTGGCATAATTCCAAATTAATTCACCTTTTATTTAGGAAAACATTTCCAAATCATTTCCATGCAATCCAAGTTATTTAAATTTGGAAAATTATATCTTCATAATTTGGAAATTTTGATCCGAGTAAACCAAATTTACTATTCCCTCTGTCGAGCCAGTCTGGATAGTCAGGGAGAGCAGGAAACTGGTTTTCCAAACTCAAGCCTAGACACTATCTCTCTAACACCTATAAGGCGGTCAAGTTATTTGACCGACTCTAAATCGTTCAACATTTAACCATTCCGTAAATCCTTTAAATCATCTTTAAAATACTTTATTAATCATTTGAAAACATTTATGAAAGATTTAGAAAAGAACGGTTGCGTTTAAAACTATATTTCAAAAGTTATTGAAAAGTGCTGCGGAAAAGTGCTGCGAAAAGTGCTTTTTAAGCTATATTGATCAAAACGACTTTCTATCACTTGGAAATTTGTTTTTATTACTCAAATCACTTTTCACACATTTTAAATGATTTATAAGATTTATTCCATATTTTTAACCATTTTAAAAATAGGTATCTATAACATTTGCAACTTTGGCCACCGAACTACCAAAACACGATTTTCTTGAAAACTTTATTTGCTCATATTTCAAAATCTATTAAATGAAATCTCAATCATTTTCTTTACTTTGAAAACTATAATCATAAGAGTTCGGAAAATTCTTATTGCAAAGAAATCCGACTCCATTCCATCCTATAGAAGGATTTAACTTTTATGGCGCGAAATCGTGAATTACCGTTACGCGACGCGCCTATTTTTGACTCCAAACTCAATATTTGTCAAAACTTCTCCAAATTTAATTTTAATGTTTACAAAATATTTATAAACTATTTTCAAACATTTAAACCAATATTTTCCATATTAAATCTCTTTTTCACTTTTAAATATTAGTTTCCAATATTTTAACTTATATAATATTATACTATTATAATATTATATTTGACTTCATAGATGATTATAAATCATATTAAATTCCATTTTCACTTTTCAAAACATTCTCTAACATAGAGAGTTATTTATTATCTATCTTTCAAATATTTAATTTATATATACATATAAATTAAATATCATTCCTTTAACATTATAAAAATGTTATCTTTCCTTTTCTAAATGAAACCTTTTCATTTTTAAATCATTTCAAACCATTCCTCTTTTATGATTTCAAAACTTTTCAAGGCTTAACTTTCCACATATACCACCATTTATTCCTTCATGAATTAATTATAGTTAACACATTCTATCATCATAAACTTCACATTATTAATTCATTCTTCTTTTTCATTCATCCAAGTGATTATCCAATGTTAACAATCAAGTGTACATCCATATAAACATCCAAGCAAACATGTCAATTCATGTATAATCATGTCAATAACTTTTATATATTTGTAAATAATAATCTTAACTTGCTTCTAACTTGCAAATCATTTCAATCATAAACTAGAAAGGAAATTGTTTCTTAAGATCTCACCATCTTAGCTCCCTACTTTCCTTAGCTTTTCCGGATTATCCGATGGAGCTTCCGCTTCATGACAAGCTACCAAGCTCCTCTCCTTTGATATATGGTTCGGTCATGGCCTTAACCAAGGCGAATCTTAACCTTTTGCTCACTAACTTGCTTCCAAACTTCCCCGGAGCTTCATGCCTTCACTTCGGCGTAGCCAACCTCTCATTTTCCTCCACCAAAGCCTCCAAACTCCACTCCTTTCCTCTAGAACTTTCGGCCATGGGATAGAAATGGTGGTGGCCGAAATTTGTGGTGATGTAAGAGGTGCTAGAGACTTTAGATGAGTAAGAGAATGAGAATGGGTGGTTAGATCTATGTTTTTATACATTTTTCTCTCTAGTTTCTGTCAAATCTTCCATGAAAGAAGCCATTAATGGAAGCTTGGAGAAGAAAAGAGAGAAATGAAGAAGAAAAAGAAGAAAGGAAATAAAGAGAGAAAGTGGAGAGGTATTTGTAGGTGAAAGGAAGAGAGAAATATCTAAGATATTTACATCAAACATCACACGTATACCACCACCTCCCCTTGTACTTGTGCCACCTACTCCTCCATTATTACCATCATTTCACTTCTATGCCATGCCTTTGACTTAAGTATGCTTAATGATGAAGTTATTTAAAATTTCTTAGATATTTGTTAATATCTATATATTTAAATGTATGTATATGTGTATGTATGTAATTTGTATGTATACATGTGTTAGGGTATGTTTTACTATGTTATATATGTTCATGTATGTGCATAAGAGAATAACAATGCCCCAATGACTTCGAACGACTTCCGTTCATTAAACCGTTGAAAATCGGGAAACCGATTATCAGTCACATTTTCACTTCTAATTTAAATTACATATATATGTGAACAAAATTTAAAAATAAATTTATAATCATTACTAATTAATTAAAATGATCTTATTTGAATTATACAATCATATAAATCAGTATTAACAATTATTTACAAAAATTGTTATTATACTGATAAAGCGATATATCAATTTCCTTATATTTTCGAACCGATTATATATCTTTATAAAACTATTATAAATTATTTATTTTCACTTAATACTATTTAAAATGAATTATTATCATTTAAAACAATTATTAGAATTATTATTATTATTAAATCATTAAATCTCAATAAATCAATTATTAGTTATAACGGCATCACCCATGATGTCATAAATAAATTTAACTTTCCAAAAATTAAATAAATTATTTTATTTCATATTCTTGTTCAATTATAAAAATAAGTGTATACATCTAGCTCCGTGCACGATGTTTTACAATTTTAGAGTTGTTTATCGATAAAACGGATTTCAGTCATTTTATCGATATTCCTTCAAAGTTTATATTTTCATAAATACTTATTCAAAATAAGATTACCATTATTATTTATTGTTCAAAACATAATATTCTATGCTTTTAAAAGCTTATATTTGAATATTTAAAAATCAATTAATTTATCAAATTGATAAATTTGCAGTCATTCTCAAAACCCATGCCCAAAGGCCACCCTATAAATCGCGACCTACTACTTTCTCACGCGGCTGCCCTTCAGGTCGCGCGACCCAAACCATCGCCTAGCTTCATGAAAAATTGCGCCAAGGTGCTACACTCCATCCTAAAACCAAATCCGAGCTCCATTCGACAGATCGATTACCAAAAACCTCAACCATAGTTCACGCCCAAAATTGACTTTGACCAAAGCATCATCGTTCTCCAATTCTAGGCTATAGCATCGAAGGCAAGATCAAAACTATAACAACCCAAAATTTAAACTATAATAATTAATTGACGAATAAATGAAAAGATAAAATAACTTTTTGAAATTATTAGAATTGAGCCACGGGAGTTGCACCATTATGTCCATGGTAATTTTCTGGTCTATTTCCATATATAGAACGTCAGAATTCGAGCTAATATGAACAAGTTACGAATTAATCAAGAAATCGAAAAAAAGAAAAGAAAAATTATATAGGCTAGGTTGACCTAACCATCACCTAGGTCGACCGGCCGGTCGACCTAGGAGGGGGAGCGGTCGACCTGAAAGTTGACCCGCACTTTTTTATGAACGAACGAAGGAGTTCTTCGTTACAGTAAAAAGCTATCATGTCAATTTCGTTGTTTTCTCTCATATGGTCCATCCGTGCTTCCATCTGACGACTCCTATTCAGCCTATGACATGGTCGCACCATATTCAATCTCCAAATCCAACAGTCTGAGATCCACTTCTACCCCTATAAATAAGACCCTAGGCCTAACACCTTTTCTCATTCTAGATTTTCTCCGCTTGGGTTCACCTTTTTAGGAAGGACCCTAAAAGGAATAATTTTCCAAGGAGAGAATCTTTTTAATAAATATTTTAATACCCTCAAGTGGATCCGGGAAGACCTAAAGGGAAGAGCTTAGGACCACATGTGAGTGATTGTAATTATTTTAGATTTCTTTAAGTAATTTAAACTTATAGGGTTTCCAATAGTTGTAGATTCACTATGATTTTTGGAATAACCTTTTTAAGTAGTTTATTTACAGTTTTTAGAATTATTTTCAGTCTATTTCTTTTAGCTATTCTTTTCAGTTAATTTTAGTTTATTTCTATTAATTATAGCTTTTCCATTTATTTACAGTTTATTTACAGTATTTTAATTTATTTACTGTTATTTATGCGTTATTTACATCTTTATCCTACACTTTGGATTTTCTTCTATTTTCAGTTTTCTTTTATTTCTCCTTCTTCTTCGCGTATGGATTAGAATAGTTTAAACGTGAATTTGGATTAAATTATAAGAATACTAAAACAACGAAAGATAAGATGTTGTAAGGACTGTAATAAAAATGGAATTGGACTGAAATTGTGATGTAAATATTAGAATTAGACTAAATTAAAGAGATTGGCCTAGTTATAACTTAGAATTATAACTAAAAAGAGTAAAAGATGAAAGAAGCTTATTTTCACACTTAGACATTAGGTTGAGTAATAAACATGATTATAACGTAGGTTATAATAAGAAAACAGAACAAAATGAGGCTTATTTTAAGACTTAGGATAAATTAATAAGCACAGATAGTAAGAATAATAACAAAGGCTTATTTAAAATAATTTATCTAAGTTAATAAGCGAAGATGAAAGTAGGATCCGTACCGACAGCATTTCCCTTATGTTGTTTAGGGTAGACAAGTGGTCATTAGTTAAAAGAAAAGATCTGTACCGGTAGCATTTCTCTTATGCTATTTAGGGTAGATAAGTGATCAATAGTTAAAAGAAAAGATCCGTACCGACAACATTTCCCTTGGGACACGCTTATGCTATTTAGGGTAGATAAGAGGTCAATAATTAAAAGACTAAATCATGGGGATTTGGACAAGGGAAGCAACTAGATTTTGTTGGGACCAGTACCAACATCATTCCTTATTTTCTATGGACACGGTGTCTCACAATAGCCTGAAGTGAGACGAGGGCACGCTTATGCTGTCTAGAGTATAAAAAGGTCAAAAGTGGGAGCAATAGATAGTGCGAACCGGTAGTGACCGAGCGTGCGGCATCGATTAGGGGAGATAAGTCGCTATTGAGTTCCAAGCGCTTAGTATGTGTGTCTTTCGTAGACACCATTGCCTTTTGTGTAGGGAGCTATATAACATCTACTCCATAGTAGATACTTTGCGTGTCATTCGTAGACACCATTTTTGTGTAGGGAGCTATATAGCGTCTAGTCCGTCGTAAGGTCTATGGAGTAGCAGGCCGATCAAAGGGTAGAATTAGGATTTCAACCTAATTATAGGATTAGGAATTCAGCCTAATCAAAGCAGTTATCAAAGACAGGTGCAAAGAATCAAAGTTAATCAATTGTGTTAATTTAGTTAAATCGTATTTATTTCCAGCTTATTCCTTCTTCATATTTCCTTTGTTTCCTTTTATATACTAGAACTGTTGTAAGGTCTATTACTTTTACTTTGCTTAAAGGTTTTATTAATTACTATCATTCACCAAACTTTAAGTCTGACCCACTCCTCTATTTTCCTGTCCCCCCCATAGGCAATCAGGGGCAAGGAAAGTAGACCGCAGCTTCTTGGAGACATGTTGGAGATTCTATCATGTATTTCTTTCCTTTAGTTCCAGTTTTTAGTTCTTTTGTTGAGCTGGTATATTAAGAGGGATGTATTATACTCTGATATTATTTGAGACTTTGGGTTTTTGATTTCACGAGACTTGTATGGGTATTTGGTCGTATGATGTATAGGGTATTTGGTGACTTATTTTTATCATCTTATATTATGGAATTTAATTTTTAGCAAAATACTATAATTGTTTCTGCTACGTTATTAGTATTATTGTTATTATTATTTAATTTTTGTCTTGTGAATCTTAGTCTCTGCTAGTTTTAGTTATACCTACAACGAACCATGCCTTTTAGTGTGTCCTTTTGGATATACTAAGGGGTGTGGGGTGTTTCACTTGGTATCAGAGCCTAAGGTTACAGGATTCCTAAAAACTTGTTTTAAAAGTAAAGTATTTTTCAGAACAACTTGTTTTAAAAGAATTTTTCGGAAAGGAACTCTTAGAAATAGTTTTTAAAGTATAAAAGAGTTTTTATAAAAATCCCCTTAAAAGCCTAGTTCAATCTTCCTTCGACTCTTTCCTAAACTATCTTTTTCCTTGCATAGAATGGCTGATGCCTCGAATCTTCCCGAGGGCATTCCAGTCCTAGCCTGGTTTCGTAGGTATCTACAAGCCATGACTCCAATGGTGCAAAGGCAAGCGCCTAATCCAGCAACAGCGGGTGGGAATCCCATCAACCCACCTGCAGCGGTTAATTTCACTAAGCTCTGTAAGGATTTTGCGAACTTGGGTGGAAAGACTTTTTCTGGTACGGAGACTTTTGTGGAGGCTTGAGCTTGGCTAAGAAACACAGAGAGGATATTCGGGCTATTGGGATTGGATTATCAGCAGCGAGTTCAGATAGCATCTTGGCAGTTGAAAGAAAAGGCTTCATATTGGTGGGAGGTCATCGAGTTAGAAGGAAGAGAGGTGACTTGGAATGGATTCCGAGAGAGATTCGATAGGAAGTTTTTGTCTCTAGTAGAGGAGAGTGTTCAGTCAGAGAGGTTTATAAATTTGAAGCAAGGGAGTTCGTCGGTGAAGGAGTACATCAATCAATTCAATGAATTATAGTGGTTTGGAATGGAGTTGGTGAATACGCCGCACAAGAAAGCTATGAAGTTTGCGAAGGGATTGAATCAGCCCCTTCAGGGATTGTTGTTGACTCACGTGCCGATGGGAGCTACTTATGAGTCTTTAGTAGAGATGGCCCTTATGTCTGATGCACCTAAGGAAGGAGAGTTTAAAGAGGCCCTTCAGTCGGAAAGTTCTAAGAAGAAGTGGGGGAAAGATAAGAAGGATGAGGATAAAAAGAAAGGAGGAGGACCTCAAAAGCAGATCAAGAAAAATGAGAAGTGCAAGAGTTGTGGGATGGTTGGTCATTACGCAAAGGATTGTAAGAAGGCAGCAATGAAAGGGAAGTGTTTCAATTGTGGACAACCTGGTCACTTTTGTAAAGCATGTCCTCAGAAGACGAGGCAGGGAGTAAGCGCACCTATAGCACAAATATAGGCTTTAGGTGCGGCGCCTTCTAGCAATGGACTGGATAGAGGTAGGAAAATCACTTTAGAAGTTTTTGTTTCTATTTCTAATTTTTCCATACAGTCTCCTTTCGATTTTGGAACATCACACTCTTTTATCTCTAGTTCTCTTGTGGATTGTTTACACTTAGACGTTTCTTTAGTAGTAGACCCCATTGTTGTTTCAAACCCCATAGATGGATCGGCACATTTATCTATGGTCTGTAGGGGTTTGAAAATTTGTATACTAGGCGTAGAATTTGATTGTGATGCCTATGTATTGAGATTTTTGGGGTATGGGATGAATTTGGAATGGATGGGTATCCACTTGTGAAGCAATATTGGACTGCGAAAGGAGAGTCGTTAGATTAGAACCATGCAGCGGTAGGACTCTCGAGGTCTCTTGTGACCCACAGGGGTTAGTCATGTTGAGCTTCCTTCATTCCTTTGATTCATAACTAGGAAGGCTAGATTCCATTCCAATCATTAAAGAATTTTCAGACATTTTGAGGAGGTTCTTCGTACACTTCACGTTCATCGGTTGAAAGAAAAGTTTTTGAAGTGTCACTTTTGGCGTAAGGAAGTGTGTTTCTTGGGGCATAGAGAAGGTCAACATATGGAAAAAGTTTAAGAAACGGTTTTGCACATTTAGGTTCGGATTGTGAAAAATCCCAAAGAGTGGTAGGCAAAGATTTGAGATGTATAATAGAAAAGGAGAAAGGCCACCTGTAGATAATTGCAGAAATTATAATTGTCTCAGATAAGTGGATTTAATGGTAATGCCTTAAGATAAATATAAGTATACAAGAGGAATAGGAGTAAAAGACTATAGTCTAGGAAATGTACTCCGAGGGTAGTAAGTAGGAAAATCCACTTTATGTCTAACCCAACAAAATGAAATTATTAGAATTGAAAAGAAGAATTCTCAATATTTTTAAAGTAAATATTGGGTTTTTGGGAATATGGTAAGAAATTTAAATTGGTTTTTATATGATATAAATTTTGTTAAAAGTGAAATTCTTTTTGAAGAATTATATAACGTATATAGCTCACTAGTTTCTTTGTAAGTAAAAAAGATTTTATATATAAAAAAAACTAAAATGTATTAAGTATCGAAACGTAGATTACAATATTTATTGTTGTAATAGATGTTTTCATGAAAATAAAAGGGAGCATAGACTATAACATTGCCGTTATAGTAGGTGACTCCCGAAGGAAATGTTTTTACATAGTATATGAGGTTTATTAGTATTTATTTTTAATTAAATTGATACGTTAGTATTTTTGGGTTATAGTAACAGTGTTTTACACAACATCGGTTTTAAACCCAAATACAAATGAATTTTAAAAGATAATTTCTAAGAGTATAAATAAAAGTGATTTGTAAATTACACATATTATTTAAATAGGTATAAGAAAATGTTTTTTTATGGATATATTAAAACATTTTTAAGAATGAGTTTTTTTTCTAAAAAGAAAAGAGTAAGTTAGATATTAGAAGATGTCCATCATAAGAGAATATAAACATACTGTAATTTATTGGAATGAAAAGAGTAATGGTTTAATTTTCTATGAAACCAATAAAAATGTTTTGTGCAAGTTACAAGGAATGCATGAAAGAGATATACAAGGTATGGGAGGATTATATTACTATATAGCCTATTTCGAAAAATATAAAATAAGTTCCTTGTAATTTCACATAAATATGAAGTACTCTTTTAAAAGGTTTATAGAAGATTTTAGCGTTAATAATTTCTTATAAGAGAAAGTAGTTCCAATACATTAAGGTATAAAACTATTAGGTGTAATAGGAAGATGTTTTGAAACACATAAGGATATTTTAAAGATAATTTAAAGGAAAATGGTTTGGTGAAAAGGTAAATAAGTTTTTGAAAGCGAAAGGCTTAGTAACAGTTGAAGTTAAAAATCCCAATTTTTATAGAAAACTGTAAAGGTCTTTAAAAGAAAACAAGGAATAAGTTTTGGAATTAGAATTTGAAAGTTTTTTCCATCTAGGTTTGGGAAATGATGTAAATTCAAAAGACTGTGAAGATGCAAGTCTAAGGTAAGATTTTAAGTAACCTAGTTTTTTTGAATTTAATAGAAACTTAAAGATAACACTTTTAAAGACAAAGGTTTTGGGATTTGATGTTTTAAAAATTTAAGCCTTAGTTTTTGAAATGATAAATACCAAACCAAACTTATAATGTGGAGTGGATAGGAATCATTTCCTAGGTATAAAGTGTAAGGCTATAAAGGAGATAGCTGGGATTGCTTTTAGAAGTAATAGTGGAAGTTCCCGTAAAGTGTATAGGGCACTAGTGGGAGCCTAGGAATGTTGATTCATGTGAGCAAACTAAAGAAGAACAGTAAAGTGGAATTAGTAAGATTGTAAGGCACACATGATTGAGGACGTTTATTTTTAATTTTGAAGAAACTAGGGAAAAGCATCTTCCTTTAATGGGATTCTCATATGATAGTAGCATTAGAAGTGGCACCTTTCAAAGCTCTTTATGAAAGACCGTGGAAGTCGCCTTCGTGTTGGATCGGGTCTACAGAGGGATTGCCTTGGTTCCGACATAGTTAAGGAGACTTTGGAGAAGATTGGTTTGATTAGGAGAAAATTCATATCTCATATCTGCATTTCTTTGATAGTAATTTTTAGAATTTCCTATTTCCATCTTTAGTTTTGAATAGGTTCTTTCCTTTATTATCCTTTGGGAGGGTAGAACTTAGGATTTAACCTATGGATGATATGATTTGATGTAACATGTTAATAGAACATGCTATGAATGATGGATGCAAGTGGTTGCAAGTGTTTGCTAGTGGATGCTAATGGACGCATGTACTTACACTAGGCAATATTATCTCTTAGGGATCGACCTAACTAGGACACTAGAGCATATGCATATGGATGTGTGCATATTTTTATTTTATTTCCATGATTTCTATAAATGGATGATTATCACATGATTGTTGCATTTGGATGATGTTTGTAGCACGCATATAGAACTATCGGTTAGCATTAGGAAATTTTTGCATTCATTTGGATATATGGCACGGACATGATTGCATAAAAAGGAGGTCAACTGAATCAGTGGACCGCCTAATCTTTAGCATAAGTTAGAGACATTAACACTACACTAATTGCGTAAGTATCATAAATCGCATTAGAAAAACTTAAGGACAATGGATGGATGTTTGATGGTTGAGTAGTTGGTTGTAAATATTGGATGAAGACATTTAGTTCATTCTTTCATCCATAGAGATTTAGGGGACGAAATCTTTTAAGGAGGGGAGAATGTAACAACCCGAAATTTAAACTATAATGATTAATTGACGAATAAATGAAAAGACAAAATAACTTTGTGAAGTTATCATAATTGAGCCACGGGAGTTGCACCATTGTGTCCATGGTAATTTTCTGGTCGATTTCCATATATAGAACGTCAGAATCCGAGCTAATATGAACAAGTTACGAATTAATCAAGAAATCGAAAAAAAGAAAAAAAATAAATATATGGGCTAGGTCGACCTTCAGGTCGACCTCACCATCACCTAGGTCGACCAGCCGGTCGACCTAGGAGGGGGAGCGGTCGACCTGAAGGTCGACCCGCCCTTTTTTGTGAATGAACGAAGGAGTTCTTCGTTCCAGTAAAAAGCTAGCACGTCAATTTCGTTGTTTTCTCTCATCTGGTCCCTCCGTGCTTCCATCTAACGGCTCATATTCAGCCTATGACGTGGTCGCACCATATTCAATCTCCAAATCCTACGGTCTAAGATCCACTTCTACCCCTATAAATAAGACCCTAGGCCTAACACTTTTTCTCATTCTAGATTTTCTCCGCTTTGGTTCACCTTTTCAGGAAGGACCCTAAAAGGAATAATTTTCCAAGAAGTGAATCTTTTTAATAAATATTTTAATACCCTCAATTGGATCTGGGAAGACCTAAAGGGAAGAGCTTAGGACCACAGGTGAGTGATTGTAATTATTTTAGATTTCTTTAAGTAATTTAAAATAATAGGGTTTCCAATAGTTGTAGATTCACTGCGATTTTTGGAATAACCTTTTTAATTAGTTTATTTACAGTTTTTAGAATTATTTTCAGTCTGTTTCTTTTAGCTATTCATTTCAGTTAATTTTAGTTTATTTCTATTAATTATAGCTTTTCAATTTATTAACAGTTTATTTACAGTATTTTAATTTATTTACTGTTATTTATGCGTTATTTACATCTTTTTCCTACGCTTTGGATTTTCTTCTATTTTCAGTTTTCTTTTATTTCTCCTTCTTCTTCGCGTATGGATTAGAATGGATTAAATGCGAATTTGGATTAAATTATAAGAATACTGAAACAACGAAAGATAAGATGTTGTAAGGACTGTAATAAAAATGGAATTGGACTGAAATTGTGATGTAAATATTAGAATTAGACTAAATTAAAGAGATTGGCCTAGTTATAACTTAGAATTATAACTAAAAAGAGTAAAAGATGAAAGAAGCTTATTTTCACACTTGGACAATAGGTTGAGTAATAAGCATGATTATAACCTAGGTTATAATAAGAAAACAGAACAAAATGAGGCTTATTTTAAGACTTAGGATAAATTAATAAGCATAGATAGTAAGAATAATAACAAAGGCTTATTTAAAATAATTTATCTAAGTTAATAAGCGAAGATGAAAGTAGGATCCGTACCGACAGCATTTCCCTTATGCTATTTAGGGTAGACAACTGGTCATTAGTTAAAAGAAAAGATCTGTACCGGTAGCATTTCCCTTATGCTATTTAGGGTAGATAAGTTATCAATAGTTAAAAGAATAGATCCGTACCGACAGCATTTCCCTTAGGACACGCTTATGCTGTTTAAGGTAGATAAGAGGTCAATAATTAAAAGACTAAATCATGGGGATTTGGACAAGGGACGCAACTAGATTTTGTTTAACAGGGACCGGTACCAACAGCATTCCCTATTTTCTATGGACACGGTGTCTCACAATAGCCTGAAGTGAGACGAGGGCACGCTTATGCTGTCTAGGGTAGAAAAAGGTCCAAAGTGGGAGCAATAGATAGTGCGAACCAGCAGTGACCGAGCGTGCGACATCGATTAGGGGAGATAAGTCGCTATTGAGTTCCAAGCGCTTAGTATGTGTGTCTTTCGTAGACACCATTGCCTTTTGTGTAGGGAGCTATATAACGTCTAGTCCATAGTAGACACTTTGCGTGTCATTTGTAGACACCATTTCTGTGTAGGGAGCTATATAGCGTCTAGTCCGCTGTAAGGTCTATGGAGTAGCAGGCCGATCAAAGGGTAGAATTAGGATTTCAACCTAATTATAGGATTAGGAATTCAGCCTAATCAAAGCAGCTATTAAAGACAAGTGCAAACAATCAAAGTTAATCAGTTGTGTTAATTTAGTTAAATCGTATTTATTTCCAGCTTATTCCTTCTTCATATTTCCTTTGTTTCCTTTTATATACTAGAACCTGTTAGAACCTCTATTGTTGGATTTTAATGACAACAGTTATACAATTATCCTAAAGAATCTCTAAGCTAATTTGCAGGTACATGAGCATCAAAAAGAGACAAACAAATACATTCAAAATGAAGATACACGGTACAAAAAAAGGATGAAAGTATGTATATGGAGATACAAGAAGAGATATACGCGATAGAGACAAGATGAAGGTGACAAACAAAGTATTATTAGTCATAAAGTGTCGTGTCTAGAGTTTACAAATGTTAAAATCTCTCCTGAATTGATATATATATATATATAATCGTATACACACATGCACAACTATGCACAGCAGTCAGAAAACAGCTGACTGAATGCATTCATTCAGCCGGCTGAATACTGGAATTTTTTTATTGTTTCACAATATTCAGCCGGCTGAATCAGGCTAAAATTAGCCTATTTCCTTGCTGTCTTCGATTTAATTCAATTCAGAAAGCTAAATTAATATATTATGCCGGCTGAATTTTTCCAACTGCTATTTTCATTAATAGACGCTTCTCTTCATCGAAGAGTAACGTCTTCAAAATCAATGGTTGCACCTATTTCTTTTCAATTTAATTTTTCATCTATGGTTGCAACCTTTTAAACTCTATAAATAGATTACAGAATTAAACAAACAACTTACTGAAACTAATTTTAATATTCTTGAATTCTTATTGATTCTCTATTTTCAAACTGCACTCAAACTGCTTACATTCTATGATCGTTGATCGCTCTATCTTCCACAGTTCTCAAGCACATTACACTACATATCATAAAGGAGAAGATTATAAGAAGATTGTACTTAATTGAATTATCAGTGCTATTCAAAGAGCATACTACAGTCAGATGCTTTTGTTATTTGTAAAGAAGTCATGTTCGGTTGCTCAGGCAGTAGAAGTCCTATTCTTGCTTAGGCTGTAGAAGTCCTGTTCGGTTGCTCAGGCGGTGTAAACCTATTCCTCCGGGTTAAGTGAGGGTTGCTAGTTTAATTCCAGAAGGAGTCTGGGACTAGACGTAGAACGGGAGTTCAAACCAGTATAAAAATCTCTGGTGTCATTTACTTTACTGCTTTTACTATTTACTTACTTATTCCGCACAAGTAGTTTATCCATATTACACGATCCTATTGCACCAGTTACTTTCATTTGGTATCAGAGCATAGGAATCTAAAGATCGTAACAACATTTTAGAATAAATGGCTATAAAGAGATCTAGTCAAGGCAATAGGAAGAGGAAGAGCAATAAAGAAGAATCAAAGGAGAAAACAAACAAATGCTTCATGGCTAAACTCAGATCACAATCGGTATGCTTAGATTCTTTATATAAAGATCTTCTGTTAGCACATGATGAATTATTAAAAGATTGTAAAACCTTGAATAAAGTTAATAGAATTGCTTTAGCTAAGTTAAAAGATTGTGAGCAATGGGCTTTGTTTAATAATTTTTCATTGAGTAAATATTTAGATTTTGATTTTTGAAATTTTATTTCAAAGAGGGAAAACAATTTTTTGGTTACAGACAATTGATAGTGAAGAGTGATGGGAGAAGCATGGGCAAGAAAAGATGGGGTATGGGCTAATGGTATGGCAAAAATGGTGGATACGTACACACACACACACATATATATATATTATTTTAATTTTAAAATATTCAACAAAACATACCTAAAAATCTCGAACTCCAAACGGGACGTCAAGCCTAGCGTTCTACATGTTATACCCCTATTCTGAACACTATGGAACTAGTCTCGAGCCCTAATTCGATTTTATGTAGAAGATAGCTTTTTAAACCCAGTTATTATATTAAATTTCTAATATTAATTTCAACGCGTTCGGTCTCGCACGGCCAAATGATACGTCTGATCGCCATGAAATTTGACGGCATATTATAATTCACTATTACGGATCCAATGAAATTAGTTTCGTCGAAATCCGAGACAATGCCCTGGAATGACAATTTCACATATTTAAATATTGTTTTATATATAGTTATCAATATTTATTCGATCTATTTATATTTGTAAATAAATTTTACAAAATTGAATTCACAAATATTATTTATTAATTAAAAGGAGTTAAATGAAATTATTAAATCCATTTAATTAAGATTTAATTTTTAATTCAAATATTTAAACATTCCTTATGTTTGAATTATAAGTTATTAAATTCTAAAATCCAATAATTTAAATATTAAAATTAATTAAGCATTAAAAATCAAATGACCAGAATTTTGGGTTGTTACAATAGTGCATGTGCAACGTATAGTTAAATGTGTGTAGTTAATGCATATGTATATAGATGTTCGGATTTACATTTATAACAAACATATTTGACATCCATATATACTTATGTTGTCTCAAAATTATTATTTAAATATTTATGCATTTAATTATATATATTAAATACAAACTGAAAGCATAGGTGATTTTAAAAGGAAGGAGATCAGGAGACAAACTCTCTTTAATTTACTCCTTTTTAATTACCATTTACTGGATCTAGATTTATCGAATCAAATGCCCCCTTTAACTATTTATAATAAGTAAATTTATATACATTTAAATATTAAGTTTAAAACCAATTATTATTTTAACTTGACAAAGTCAAAACTTTATATTTGAAAATCCATATCAATAAATTCTAACTTTGATTATGAAAATAATTTATAAAACTTTTCTTAATTCACTACTGCATTCATTACCACTTATTAGATCCAAAACCAAAATTCAAATGCTTATAATTACAACTTTTTATATATTTGGTAAAATAACATTTTGAATGATGGACGATTTTAATACAATAAATTCAAAACATTTGAATCATAACTACTATTTATTAGGCTGCTTGAAATCTTTAATTACATATGTTAAGTTTCAATTTAACCATGGATATAGAATCAAAACATTTTGTAAAATAACATAGTGGATACTAAGTTTGAAATTTAAATTAAAACAATGATTTTAGATATTGAAATATGTTTTTAATGACTTTTAAAATACAAAATCATATAAATATATACATATATATTTATTTATTTATATTTATATATGAGTTCAAATACAAATTTCTTTTCTATTTTTTAATCAAAGATCTGTAATTCAATATTATGTAATGAATAAAACACATCAATTTAATCATAAATAAATGGGTAAGACAACATATGACAATATGGAATCGTTCTATAAATTATCCAACAAACAATAATGTGAATTAGCATATAAATAAGAGAAATACCTTAAAGATGCCAATGTCATTTAAACCTTAAATTGTAGATCATCCTATAAACAATCTGAAAAAGTCTTTCCCTTTATAACACTTTGATTTGATATTTCTCCTCGATCTCAGGTAGATCATCACCTCACTTTGCAAGAGAAGGACGAACCACTTATTTTTTATTTATTTGATGTTTGCATTTGGTATCGGAGTTGATGAAATTTTGGAAATATTTATTTTATTTTCAGCCATGAAAAGTTAGGAGGAGAAAAGAGAATAGTAAATAAAAAATAAATGTCTGTAGGAAATGAATTAATTAATTTATTTTTAACTGAAAGAATGAAACATTTCCCATCTTTTAATTAAAACTTCCCTAATCAATTCCCTTAACTTTCTCTCCCTATTCCTCTCTATCTATATGGTATGGATAAAATTACTATCCATCAAATGGTACAAAATTTCCATAAATCCCTTCATGTTTATCTTTTATTTAAACTTGTTTAAAAATACACTGATTTCTAATATCAGCGTGCGCACATATAACTTTTATATATGCATTCAAATAATTTCAAATAACTCTTAAAAATCAAATAAATTAAACAATAATTAATTATTTACAACATTTTATAAACTAATTAAATCATGTGGTTTTTCGAAGAATTCACAAATAGGTTGTGTGACTTAGAGGTGTGAATTCAGTCACAATTAATATTGAACAATCGAAATATTAACGTTCATATGTCACCATAGCTGGTGGTGTGATAGTTTGGCCTAGTTCATCGCTTACGGACCTTTATAATAAAATGATATTTCATATTTTCTAAAGCGGTACCATTTAACAATGATTATTTACACTACTTCTCTTTGTCAATGGTATATCACATTAGGACTTATGGAATTTGATTTTTATCAAAATTTCAATGTCGTCCATAATCAACTTGGTTAGTCCATAACAATGTCATTGGATTAATAATAACATTTATTATTAACTGCACTACTCTAGCTAGAGATTTTGACTTTGAATTGACTACAGTTGATCGAGATACTAAGATCCTCTATTTGAACTTAGTTACATTAATCAACATAAAACTCTCAAGCAAGTCATTCCATAGTTATTCAATAACTATCAGTATGTAACCCTTTGGTGCCGCCAATATCCATGAGAAAGATACTACCCAAAATCATTACATACTCTAGTCTCAACGGATAAATCAATATCCTTTCTCGAAACATCTTGACTAGGAATATTTAAAACAACATGTTATTTTCAATGTGATAAAATTCTCATGATTATAACACATCGTAATTACTATCACATGACATATCATTTAAGGGTATTATATCTATATACTTTAAAATAATTGCTTAATTTACTTATATCACTGTATAACAAGTCTATAATAGGAAAAAACACCTTTTATTTTGAACAAGATTGGTCATCAAGTTAGATATATTATGACGACCCGCAAATCCATACCCTTTGAATCGACAATAAATCACACATGTTCGACCCAAAAAGCACAAAATGATGAAAAGTCATGAGAAAGTAGAGAGAGGGTGAGAAGAAAGAAAGAAGAGAGAAGATGAGAAGAGAAGAAGAGAGAAACATAACCAAAACAATACAGAATCTCACATCACAGCGGAACAACATATAATAAAGATGAATATTCTTTACAAAAGAGAAACTGTAATACATACATGAATATCAGATTACACAAATAAATAATTATCAGCTTGGACAGTTATGACAACCTGTCCTCACAAATGCTGATACTTTAAAACAACAATGCAGCGGAAAATAAGCAGATACGTGTATATGACATGAAAATCTCCAGCTCGTCTGCTGAAGCTCCAAAAGCACCAAATCTGAACCTGTAAATATACTTGGTCTGACCCAAGCACTGAAAGGGAAGAACACCCGGATCAGTCTGGTAAACCAGCGTGAGAAAAACACATTTCAACTGAATTTTAAAGTTTTAAGATTACCAAACTTTCTTTATCAAATCAAAAAGTATCTCGTAAGACCACGCCCACACATAAACACGGACGGGTTTTTCCCTTACGATAACCAAATCATTTCATATCAAATTCTGTTATATTATAATAGTGTCTATTATACAAATAATAATTAATCATAGATGAAATTGTTACATTATTAAATTTTATTATAATAGGTTTACAGACAAAATGGCAGGCACGTAGTGGATATTGGGTTCCATACAAATAACTAGGTAAGGGACTAGAGGGATGCACCTAGGGAGCAGATACTACCCGCCTAAACCAACACAAGACCGGCCTACCCCTTCCTGGATAGTACCGAATATGTCATCACCCCGATCATTACCGACCTTTAACGGGTACCCGAGTCATACATTTACCACATACTTGGGCATGTGTAGAGTAAATCTGGAAGGATTATGATAGCTCCTAATGGGAGCGACCCACTTAGCCTTGTTGCTTCTACCCTGTTTTAGTCATTTCCTAGGGTGTGAGGCCAAAAGAGGTATCGAATACCTTTCACATATCTCATATCATATCATCTTTGAATGCCACATTGCCATTTTCGTTGACTACAAATTGCCTTCCAGAAAAATACAACCCTTGAGCTAGTACGTCTCAAGGAGGGTGTTAAGCTAAGAGAAGTTGCCTTCTCCACCACCATAGATGTATGTTTGTAAAAACCAATGTACGTAATCCTAGAAAATGCACTGTCAGAATCCATCCATACAAGTTGTCCAGGAAATGGACAAACCGAAGGTACTTTCCTACCACATCCTAACGGGAAATCCCTAGGATTAGTAGCGAATATTCCTTGGATATCTCATAACGAAGAGACTACTGCTACTATATGTATATTGGGATTTTAACCCCAAATGATCAACAAGTAGTCCTTCACTATGAAAACCCTAAATATCAATATCACCAACAAACCTGCATAATCGTCGCATATAGGTTGGTCCGAAGTGGTTTTTGGATAAACCGATCCCGGTCTCTTCGCACCAACAATGCAAAAGAGTTACTCAACCTCATATAGAAACCAAGTCTTATAGACTTATCACGTTTCCAACTTTCAACTTTCTATCCTTCGGCCAAGAAGGAAACTTGGTAGATAGGAGTAATCACTTCGCACTACTCGAATCAACATCCTTTACACCAAATGATAATCAAGCCTACACAGAAGGCTAAGTACTAAGTGTACGACTAAATAGTTTCCACATCAAGTCGAGAAACTAAAATGGCCAAAAATATAATTTAGCGCTTAAACGTCACTAGGCCTGATTTATTAATCTTTTATTTATTAAAACACTTTTCCAAATTTATTACTTCAAATTATCTTTAAAAAGATATATTCTCAAAACTATTTCAATATTTTAATATTTGGAAAACAATTTATAAAATTATTTTAATAATAAGTGAATTCACAACTTATTGTATTTTCAAACCATTTAAACTCCATTTTAAAATATCACTTTCCAAAACATTCATTTTAAGGATTTTTCACTTTAAAACCGTGAATATATTTCCTTTTATAAAAATCCATATTTAGCTCATCAAATTAATTTGATTTCACCTTTATAAAACCATGTTTATAATTCACATTTCTATTTTATAATAACTTCCATTTATAAAATTCCTTTATTAACCAATTTCCCGTTTATCTCATTTATATATCAAAATCCCATTATAAGTTTATTTACTTATAAATTTTCTTATTTACAGATTCATTCTTTTGTAATCTCATTATTTATAAAGTCCATTATAAAATCATTTCTAAATTTCAATTGCAAATCCATTTACAAATTTGATTATAAATCCATTTCTAATATTTATAAAACACTATTTAGAAAATCCATTACTTTTATTTATAAAATATCAATTTTATAAATCTTACATATAAACCATTTATAATAAGTTCAAAATTCTCAATTTAACTTATTTTACAAAATAGTTAACTTCATATTTCAAAAATCATATTTAAGTATATTTCTCAAAGCTATAATTTTTATAACATAAAAATTATAACTTTTTATTCATTTAAAATAAATTAATTTCTTTAACAATTCAAAAGTTATTAAAACATATATATATTCAAAATCACTTTGAAATCCTTTTTCAATTGAAATTGTCATTTTAATATTTTAAATTTCCAAAAATATGGCCCAATGCTACAAAATTACTAAATAAGGGGATTCACATCAATAATAGCAAACATGGGATCCATCACATCAAACATCACATAATACAGCATATATAACAATATGTGTAAATAAAAATCAACAATGGTGAGGAATCCAGTTGGATCACTCCAACATGTAACCTGCAACAAATATACATATGAGAAAATATATACAATGTCTGCTTCGAGGCAGACGCGCATACAAAGGGTCATCCACTCGTACACGGGAACGTATAGGGTCTCATCTGCTTCAATAGGTAGGAATATATCCAACTACTAATAATATAGCATAACATCCAAATAATCATCACATAGCATAAAATAAATCTGTTCCCACTTATATAAAAATATAAGCTTGCCAGAGAGAGTGAGTTTTACTCACTTTGGTTGCTTCCGTCATTTAAGCGTTTTATTTCGATTAAAAATTAAATGAACGTTTAATTTTAACCAAAAATTTTAACAGCTCTAAATCCATCCAAACCAGCTCTATAGCATAGTATATTCAGATACAAACCCAATGCAATTCGTTTCGTGCGAAACCGACCTCGTATGAAATAGTTATGCATTTTATAAGTTACATGAATTATAAAATAATTAACCAACATTATTAACGTAATTAATTAACTAATTAATTTACTTAATCTTTCTCCTACATCTCATTTCCACGCTCCAAGCTTCGTTCACGCACGAGAACCCATAGTTGACCGCCTTTCTTTGATCGCCGCACCACCCATGATCAACTATTCGACGATCGGAGACCACAATTCGAAAGCCCGTGGCCTGTTGCACCACCACCCTGAGCCTCGTCATGCTCGGTCCCACCAGTGCCACGAAATTCGCCCCCAAAGTCACGATATTCACGGCCAGATTTAGGCTACCATGACGCTCCATTTCCAATCTCCACCGTTGGATGTGAAGATCTCATTACGCTCTACAATTTTGTAGTTTGAAGTTTTTGATAATTGTTTACGGATAGAAAGAAAATTGAGGAAGAAGATTCGATCTTTCTTGGCCATTGAAATTGTTAGTGGCGACTACCCTAATTGCTCTAGGGTTTTGCAAATGAAGGTCCATATATATACAACATTTTAAAACACTATTTACGCGAAATATTTCCGAACTCCAAACAAAGCGTGCCGCCTGGCGTTCATAATGTTTTACCCATATTCCAAACATAATGGAATATATATCAGGAGCCAATTCCATCGAATTTGGAAGATAAGTTTTCGAAATCGAATTATTTTAATTAAAATTACTTAAATAAATTTCTATATGTTTCAGCTTCGCACGATCAAACTGTAAGTCCGATCGACACGAAATTTGAAATCATATAATAACTCCCTATTACAGATGCAATGAAACTTGTTTCGTCGAAATTCGAGAAAGTGTCAAAAATGACTATTTTTACACGTTAATTAAATCGATAAATTTCCAATTCATATTTATTGGCTTTTAAATCAATTTTAAAAGTTTACTACCTCCATTCTAATTCAAATAGAATTTATATCAACTTAATAAATCATTTTCATTCACTTTGGATTCCAGATTCAATTATTTAATCTGTTTAACTTATAAAATCTTAATTTTGAATATTTAAAATCAATTAAATATTCTAAATTTGAACGACTAAAAAACTAGGTCGTTACACATATGTAACAAATTACATAATTTCCCCTAAGTCATACCCCTAACTGTATCGATTTCCTACTTGCACTTAGGTTCAATTGTAGAATCTTATTCCAACTTCACTGTTCAGTTTTTCTCAAAAACAAATCATGTTAGTCCTCTTAGTGAAGGGGTTGCTATTTTATTTTAGTTATCTACTCTATCAATTGACCTTATCTGCCATTGATAAACTGCATTTATGATGTGGAACTATTTGGAGTATGTCGATTGGCTTCTAATGAGCTCTAGGTTCATTTACGAAATGTATCACGACATAGTTATCATGTAACAATGTCATGGGATTTCCAACATTTGGAATCATCCTTAGCTCGATTAAAAATTTGTACATTAATATTTATACATTTCTTTTATTGTAGCATTATTCAAGGCGATATACTTAACCCTCTCATTGAGTCGGTGACAATGTTTCATTTGAAACATTTTCAACTTAAAGCTTTTTAATTAAGGTTTGAACATGAATTTAATATTGACATATTATACTCGATAGCACTTATGAAGTTCAAGTGAACACTCACGCATGAGGAGTTTGCTATTTCTGTAAATAATTCTCTAGTATTTCGTAAATACTCGAGAACACTCTAAATTACCATTTATCGACCTTAATTTGGATTTTATATTTGCTTCATGCATCAAATACATACGAAAATTACAATATGGCAAAAAATACAATATGTATGATAATTCTTACTACCAGTGCTAAGTAATCCATCCTATATATTCCATATTAAACATTTTAATAAGGTGTCTTTGCATATCATTTGGGACATTCCCAACATCCTTTATACATATTATAAAAGATATAACTTACAAATCCAATATCAAGTATTAAACAACCAAACTATTACTAATTTTAACATTAGTACATCTGTAACAGTCGAAATTTTCAACCCTAAAAAATCGACATTGATATGTCCACTGTATTGCGTGCCGAGTAATTGAATGCCGAAAAACCCAAATGTTAGGGGAAAAGAAGAAGAAAGAAGAAAGAAGAAAGAAGAAAACAAAATAGAATCCCACGGCGGAATGAATAATCTATAATATATAACAAATCTTTACACATAAGTCAAACTGTAATATACACACACATACATAAACATCCATCAGAGTATACTAACATATTTTAGCCTTGACAGTTATAACAACCTGTCCTTACAATTGCTGCTAAATACCATCAATGAATACAGCGGAAAATAAACATATACATGAATACGTCTTTGGGCCTCCAGCTCGTCTCTTGAAGCTCCAAAGCATCCAAACAAATCTGTAATATGCTCGATCTGGCCCAGGCATTATAATAAAATAACACCCGAATTAGTCTGGGAAACCATCATGAGAAAACACACCTAACTTGATTTTAAAGTTATATAAAAAAAATCTTTGAAATCAAAAGTATCTTGTAAGACCATACCGCACATAAACACCGATGGGTTTTTACCTTACGACAACCAAAACATTTTCTGTAGAAAATCCATTTATATTATAATAATGTTAAGGGGTCAAATTAAAATATGAATATAGCTGAAATGCTTGCACACATTTCAACATAGTTGGGTGCAACTAAGTTCGTATAGCACTTACTGGAGAATGGATTCCATACAATGACTGGGCAACTGGGGTACCGCCCATCATGGTGCATCTCTAAACAAATAACACCGAGGCCGAACCTATCGACCCCTGCCAACACAAGACTGGCCTACCCTTTACTGGATAGTGCCAAATAAGATCACCCCTCAGTTCAAATCGGCAATTGTACTGAAGCATACACAAGTTAATAGTAGGGAATCTAGATAGGGATGACCTTACCCTCATGGGAGCGACCCACTTAGCCTTGCTGCATCTTCCATGTTTTAGTCATTGTCGGTTGTTGAGACTTAAGGCTACACTTTACTTTTTTATATAGCGCTTACCACGTGGAATGCTAACACTGCCTTCCGGCAATAATGCAATACCAGCATTCATCCATACAAGTTTGTTCTGGGACTGAACGAAACACTTGAGAGCTTCGTCTCCAATTCCATCATCTTCAAGATGTCTTTAGTTCGAAACACATTTGTTGGATCGAAGTGGTTTTCGGCTAACACACTCGATCCCGGTCTCTTCAAAACAACTTTCCGATAATTCCGGTAAACTTAACCCTAGTTCTTTAGGAAATAAAAAGTCAAAGATAATGTTACGTGGGTTTTTAACCCTACATGATTTAAAGGAAGTCGAAACATCTATGTTGAGTCAGAGCAACTCAAAAACCAACCAAAAGGAGTAGAAGAACCAACCAAGAATGGCTAAAGGAAAAGAAGGCAAAAGTATGCTAAGGTGATATATCGCTAGTGATCCATATGGTTCGGTCGTGGATCCTCCAATCCTCTTCACCATAATCCAATAGGTATTCTAGGAATGATTGCTAAGTTTGATGGAATTCTAAGCTAATTAGATCGAGAAATGAACATTCGTCTGATTCCATCAGCAGTTCAATGCAAACAGTGTATGAATCATCATCAAAACAAGGCGACAAGCTATGAATTTACATGGAGAACACCAACACGAGACAACAAATGTAATTCAAAAGACGAAGTCCAAAAATCCACTAAGTACATGGATTGCTAGCGATCCATATGATTGTGCTAGATTGCCATAAAGTTTAAGGGAAAAGATGAAGGAGAGCATCCCAAGTAGTTGAATCGTCAACGACCTAAAAACTATGGGTCACTAGCGATCCATCGCCTATGGATCGCTAGCGATCCATCAAATTGACTCGGTTGGCTATGAAACTTTCTATGCACCTTCGTATTCCAAAGGAAAGCTTCTGGCATGGTGACCTAGCCCAATAGCTCTCCAATCCCTATAAATACAATCCTACCTGCAACATAAACAGGATCTACTGGACTGACTGCTGAAACTCTACAGAGACTACTCTTCATTCTTCTCCTCCCATACAACAGTCATCTATAGGGTTCACTGTAATACTCCAATGAACTCTAACACTGGTGACTTGATCTAGTTTACAAGATTCAGTCGTATTGTAATCAGATTCAACTTGTAATTGCAATCAGACAATAATAAAAGTTATAAAGTGGACATAGGCTTCGTTAACAGCCGATCAACTATAAAATGCTCTTGTTTATTTACTCTTTTCTACGATTTACTATTGCTTTTTCTATTTTATTTGCCTTGAAAAACAAGCTGGTGCTTTCATACTCAATCCACGGTGGTGATGCATTTTTTGGGTTAACATTTTGGTGCTTTCACTGAGAACCCAACTCAGGAAAAGATCTAGCTATCTACATTGGATCGGACAAGGTCTAGAAGTTAGATCCTTAATTTCTATTCGAAAGATCTGCTGCTAAGAATCAATGGCTCCGGGAAGAAAAATAACTTCTTCTGCAAGATCCACAGGGGCGGTAATTACTGAAGAAGAGACGAATCATCAACAAATTGAAGTAAATGGCGCTAACGTAGGAGATTAGGTGCCAGGATCCTCTATTCAACGCGAAGTTGTAACTAGAGATGAATTGAATAAAATGGATGAAATCAATCAGAAAATGTTAAGTAGTTAGAGAGCTCTTATGGAAAAACTAAATGCCTTCTTGACCTTACAATCACATCCTGCTCCAAGAACCATGGCAAATACTACGGCTGTCGCATAACAAGAAAATTCTTCTGTTTCTGGCCTAAACAGAAGGAACAGAAAGTAGCCACAAAAAGGAGCGATGGTTGGAACCGTGGGAATCAACGTAGAAGAAAATGAAAGCACTCCTCCGATCACGAGACAACTAGCTACGAACTTGAATCTAGGAGTAAAGACCCCACAAGAAGATATAGACATGGACCTCTCCAATTCGGAAGATGGAAAGCAACTTAACGACGGCAAGTTGGAAGGAAATGCTAATGCATTCGATAACACTAGGGATATCCAAACTGCCCCAATCAGGCCAACCACAGGCCAATGGAATCCCGAGGGATTGGCTCTTCCGAAGATAGGAGAGCCTAGGCTTCAGCCCACTCACCAAGATCGTTTGCAAAGCCAAACACTCGGTGTAGTTACTGACAGCTGCCCCCGGATTACTGGACATCTGAGGCATATATCACGGACATGGTCAAACGACCGATGGAAGAGAGTGAGAATAGAAGGGATGATGAATGGAGATTTGCTCTAAGTCGGACTCCATTCACTGATGAGATTTTGAATGAGCGATACTCAAAAAAAATTCACTATGCCAACTATTCCATCTTATGATGGAACGAGAGACCTGAAACCCCATCTATACAAGTACAGTTGGTACATGGATAGAGCGAATTCTTCGGATGTCGTTTGATGTAGATGTTTCCTGATTTTTCTGGAGGGAATTGCTTCCATGTGGTTCACTAGGCTTCCACCAAGATCCTCCTCCACATTCGATCAACTAGCAACAAGGTTCCTTGATCAATTAAGACTTCACATGGCATAGCCTAAAGATGTGTTGTCTTTGTCTGATCTAGTCCAGGGATGAAACGAATCTCTGAAGTCTTTCATGAATCGTTTCAACACTGTGGTGACAGAAGTAAGCAATCCGAACGAGGATATGGTTTTTATGGCCTTGGTCCGCGCCATCCAACTCGAAATTGAGTTTGGAAAATGAATCAAAATGAAACAACCTACCACTAAGAAGGACTTCAACCGTAAGGCGAGTTAGTACTTGAGATTAGAAGAAGCACAAGAGTTAGAAATGAAATCTACTAGCTTACAACTAATGAACATTGGGTATAATGGCATGGCGATGAACAAGGACATAAATGCCTCCAGGACTGCTGAAGGAAGTAGTGTAGGAAAAGACGGAAACCAAAAAAGGAAAAATTAGAATTCCAACAAATGAAATGGTAACAATAAGCGGCTTAAAAGCTTCAGACCCGAGGATTACACCCCGCTCAATGATACTCTGAAAAACATTTATCTCGCAACATAAGGGATAGAGGAGTACAAGAAACCCCCAAAAAGGAAGCAACTGAATAGCAAAAGCATTCTGGGAAGTACTATCGCTTCCATGAAACGCATGGTGACAACATGAACGAGCGCCGTCACCTAAAGATCTTGATTGAAGAGCTGAGCCGAGAAAACAAGCTTCAGCAATACGTAAGGAAATCACAAAATCCTAACCAACCCGCGGCTCCCCAAGATCCTAGGGATCGAGGAAACCAAGCTGGAACCAGCGAATAGAGATCTAGAAGAACTGACCAGAGACTCATCATTGGAATGATATCTGGAGGACCTCATCCCGCACAGAGGATTTGAGGGGAAATGGAGCGATATGCGAGCTCAATAAAACACGCTCTGATGGATTTGTACCTCGCAATTGAGGATGGAGCCCCCTATAAAGTAGCAGAAAACTCTGAACGATGATATAGTATTCCGAAATCAGGACACTAAAGGGATTGAAGCTCCAACTCTTGATCCCATGGTCATGACAGTAGGGATCGGACCTGCCATGGTCCGACGAGTATTGGTTGACAGCGGCAATTCTATGAATATTCTTTTCAAATGCACCTTTGACCGGATGAAGATCAGCATGAAAGATGTATCTACCCGCCAAACAAAAATCCAAGGATTCACCGGCAAACACAAACAACCTGTCGGGACGATTGACTTGCGTGTAAAGCTTGGGGAAGGTGACCGAAGGGTCACCCTCATCCAAACTTTTGTGATCATAGATGAAACTTCTGCATACAATGCCTTCTTATGACGACTCGCACTGGTGGATTTCGTAATTGCATTAGCCCAGTGGTGCCTAACCATGAAATTCCAAATGGAGAACGCAGTTAGGGCGATCAAAGGAAATCAAAGTACCGCCAGAGAATGTTAAGAACTACGCGAATCTAAGAGAAAGGAAAAGGGAAAGAATGTGGGGAGAACTCTCCACATTTGCGAACTTGCCGAATAGCAACTAAAGAGCGACCCATGGCTCAGGGATAGGCGATTCGACAAGGCTTTGGACCCTAGAAAGAAGAGTTTAGGGGAGGATCAGGCAGCATTGGCAGAATTGATGGTGTCTATCCTAGTCGACATGGATGACCCAATGTGGGTCTTGAAAATTGGATCGCACCTTAGAAACAAGATGTGATTGGAACTCACTAAATCTCTTCGTGCCAACTTGGATGTGTTTGCCTGGACACATTCCGATATGTGTGGGGAATCATCGGAAATTGCATGTCATGCACTCAACATTGATTCCAAGTATACACCGATAAAGCATAAGAGGCGCAGCCTGGACCCCTAACGGTCTAAGGCATTGGTTAAATCAAGCGTCAGATCAGAAAAACCATGGAAGTCTTGTGGATGACATATTGGTTAAATCACGAATAACTGCTAATCACTTGGATAATATCGCCGAGATATTTGAAATACTCCAAAAATATGGGATGAAGCTCAATCCACTCAAATGTCACTTCGGGGTAACCTCCGGAAAGTTCTTGGGATTCATAGTGAGCAGCAGAGACATCGAAGCAAACCCAGAGCAAATTACTACCCTACGAGAAGTCAAAGCCCAAAGAACATTAAGGAGTTACAAAGCCCAAATGGAAAAGTCGCAGTGCTAAGCCGGTTCATCTTAAAAGCCACCGACAAATGTATACCATTCTTTGATGTACTAAAGAAAGGAAAGAAGAACTTCGAATGGAATGAGGCTTGTCAAATCTCGTTCGAAGAGTTGCTGCGACATATGGAAACCCCGCTAATCCTATCGAAACCAGTAGACGAAGATGACTCGTTCATCTTCTTAGCACTCTTCTCTCATGCATTAAGCGTTGCTCCTGTACATGAGGAAGCTAGGATCCAACGACCCGTGTATTACATTAGTAAACGTTTTACTGGAACCGAGAAAAATTATCCGAAATGGGAAAAGCTAGCGTATTGTCTCTTGATTGCATTTAGGAAGTTACGACCATATTTCCAGGCACACCGAATCAAAGTATTGATCGATCAACCCTTGAAGCAAGTATTGTACTGCCTTGAGACTTCACGATGGCTCATCAAATGGAATATCGAATTGAGTCAATATTAAATCACCTACCATCCTAAAAAGGCAATCAACGGGCAAGCATTGGAAGATTTAATCGTCGAATTTACCATACGTGATAATGAAGAGGAAATAACACCGGAAGTAGAAACACGAAGGAAGCTCTTCGTCGATAGCGCATCTAATAACTTCTGCTCGAGGGTAGGGGTAGTGCTTGAGACTCCGAAAGGACGAGCCGTCTGCTACACCTTACGATTAGAATTCCCAGCGACAAAAAATGAAGTAGAATATGAGGCATTGATAGCCGGGCTAAAAATTGTGAAAGAGCTGGAGATAAAATCCTTACACATCTGTAGCGACTCTCAATTAGTCGTCTATTGGGCAAAAGGTGAATACCAGGCTCGAGGGGAGAACCTTGCCCCATATCTATCTAAAGTGTAAGAGTTGCCGAATGACATCGAACATTCAACAATAACTCACATCCTGAGGGAGCAGAACATGAAAGTTGACTACTTGGATGAACTGGCCAGTTCCGGGGAAGTTAAATCATTGGTACCAGTCCCAGTTGAAACCCTGACCACTCTAAGCATAAGCGAAATGGATGTCAACTAGATTTTTGAGACCACCATTGAATGAGAAACGTGGATGACGCCGATCAAAGACTACTTGCTTACAGGAACTCTTCTCGCATATAGGAACCGGTGGAAAAAGCTTCTCCAGAAGGCACCACGATTTACAGGATGGGATACTCTACCAAAGGGGGTTCTCTACCCCTTTGCTCAGATGTGTGACCGATGACGAAGCTCAAATGATCCCGAGAGAAGTTCACGTTGGCGACTGCGAAGACCATACCCGGGGCAAACCCTTGCAAATAAAATCCTCTGATACGAGTATTTCTGGCCAACAGTAAACCGCGATGCAGTAGATTACGCCAGGTGGTGCAACCGATGCCAAAGGTTAAACAAGATCAAAAGAACTCTATCAACACAGCTGACGCAAATGGTCAGCCCATGGCCATTCGCAATATGGGGAATTGATCTGATTGGCGTATTGCCAATAGCTAAAGGAGTGGCTAAATATGCTATAATTGCCGTTGACTATTTCACCAAATGGGCCGAAGCGGAACCGCTGGCCACCATTACCACAAAGAAAGTCATTAACTTTATTACTAAAATCATTATTTGCAGGTTTGGTGTGCCACAGAAAATCATCATTGATAACGGGACCCAATTCGAAAGCGCCGAGCTCAAAGACTTTTGCAAATGCTTCCGAATTGAGAAGTGCTTTTCCATGGTTGCTTATCTGCATGCAAACAGGCAAGTGGAAGCAATAAACAAGATCATCAAGTCCACCATCAAAAACCGGCTAGCTAAGGCTAGAGGGTATTGGGTTGATGAACTTCCACTTGCACTATGGGCTTACAGAACAACACATAAAGCAGTAACCGGGCATATCCCTTTCGCCCTGGCACATGGTTCAGAAGCAATGATCCCCGTTGAACTAGAAGTCCCCTCTCATTGAAGGCAAAATTTTAGTCAGAGGAAAAACGAATAGCCCATACTCGAGTCGCTTGATATGATCGACGAGAAGAGGGAAGAAGCCGAATTAAGGACCGCTGCTCACCAAAAAAGGGTCGCACGATACTTCAACTCCAAAGTTCACAACCGAACCTTCGAAGTAGGAGACCTTGTCCTCAAACAAGTCTATCTCTTATCGGGAACCTTTGGGCCAAACTGGAAAGGGTCGTATATGATCAGTCAAAAGCTAGGGGATGGAACATTCAAACTAACAACCGTCGACGGAATCTGAATTCCCTGAGCATGGAACATCGAAGTGTTGCATCGTTACTTTATCTGAAACTATCTTATGTACTTGTTATTTTCAGCAAATAAGCCATCACGGAATACCGAGGGCATTGTAAATAGGCAGAAATTGCCTAGCTTGTCTTAAAAAATTGTTTTGCATTCTGAACCAATAAAACTGTGTTCATAAAAGTAACCTACTGAGTCGACAGGATCAAATCGGCTCAAAACCACCCAATCATTGCTTGAGATAGTGGAACCATGCTCAAGTATGCCCCACTTACCCGTTAGGTCGACGGAAGCAAATCAACTCAACCATTGGATCGGCGGAACCCGATCCTCGCCTTCTAAGAACCGGTGTTGCTCCGACGATGCCGGGAAAGCCCAAATCAAAGCCGCGCACTCCCATAAGCTGCGCATTACCTTTTAAGGCACAGAATCACGCTCTCAAACCATAAACTCCTCACGTTGAACCGAAGATCGGCAAAGTTGAGAAGTTCCAAACCGTTCCGAATTGACAGGTCGTATCGATCATGAAAGCCACGCATCCCATAAGCCGTGCACAATCTCAAAAGCCACGCATTTCATAAGCTGCGCACACTTTTAAGTATCGGTATTGCCTTGGCAATACCGGAAAACTCCTCACATTGCCTGAAGATTGGCAACGTCGAGAAGTTTCGAACCGTTCCGGATCGACGACTCGTATCGATCCCAAAAGCCGCGCACACTCTCAAAAGCCGGGCATTTCATAAGCCACGCATACTCTTAAGTATCGGTATTACCCGGGTGATACCGGGAAACTCGTTCATTGCAGGAATAACAAGAATCAACCTACTCCCACTATCATAGGAACGGGTATGAGTCCAACAATGCCAAACTACTACGAGTCGGTAGAAAGTTCCAACTGTTGATCGACCATAAATCTGAAATCAAGCCATACAAATCATAAGTTCTCAAAGATGGAACCATAAAACAGGTTCGATTACAGAACCAGAAAAAAAGGCACTCGGACCAACCGGTCATTTGTCAAGTGTTCGAAGTAACCAACCCCGTGAATTGGGGGGCACCGATACTTAAGTAAATATATATATATATACACACTCAAAGACAAAATCCAACTACTTCACAGTTCTGTTACTCCAAACAAAGATTTTGGCAGTAATTATAGGGCTAGAAAAAATAGCAGCCAATAAAATTGACATAAGTGCATGAAATGCGGATAAGTAGATGGGTAAAGTTACAATCAAAATATCAACATTGTATTACTTGTAACATTTTCCGTATAAAGTCAAAATGTGGGGGCCGTACCCACACAATATCGGCCAACAAAAAGAAAATATACAGATGCTACATCAATCAAAGCAGTAAGTGCAGACTCTGCATTTGAACAAAACATGTATCAAACAAAACAAAATGTCCCAAAAACTGGCTCCACTGCTATTCGGACCTGTCAATGCTTCTTTCCACCGCTCCCCTTCCCACCTTAGTTGGAAGTTTCTACTTATCCCGGCCCGTGATGGTGTCGCTGCATGTAATATTAACTATCTCCTTGGCACCGGCATCTCCTCACTGTTCTTCGACCTTCTCGGAAGAATCCCCTTTGGCCTTGGGCTTTTGGGATTTGCGGGAGCTCCTCGAAGATTTTATCACTTTGACCTTTTCCTTCTTAACGGCAACCAGTTGCTATTCAGATTTATGCAGCTAACCTATCCGCTCCTACAGCTCTCAAGCTTTAGCTGCCGTAAAGTCGCCCTCCAATGATATAGAAGGGTCGTCCAGACCATCCAATGCAGCAATCTTCTCGGATTCGGACCCTGGCTGCAATCTAGATGCAGGTGCAGCAATCGAAGCGGTTACGGAAATAAGCATCGTGGCAATTGAAATAGCGGCAAGCCCAAGCATCGAGGAAACCGGCGGGTCGAAAGGTAAAGGGGACGGACCTATAATATCAAAAATGAAAGCATTATGTTCGTCTTGTTCATGCAGTATGAGCTGAAAATTCACAAACTCTGGAGAAACAAGAAGGTTACCTGCATAAGAGGAATGACCAAGAATGTCAATCTTGTATTCCCCGCTTTCTCCTTCTTTTGAAGGCTGCACGATCTTCGGAGAAGTTCCGGGCCACCTGAAGTTTCAAAGACAGCTACCGGAGGAATAGACGACGAAGCAGCACCGGCAGAACACAGCAACTGATCGCAAGGCTGTCTTGATGGTCCGCCAGGCCCAGAAATTAAAGGCTCCGACAATGTTTTAGCGGTTGCAGTCATAGCAGCATCGGTAGCTTCTTGTTCCTTCTCGATTCAAAGGACCTCTCAGCCCTCTATCAGCACTTTCTTCGACTCCTCATTGAGGTAGGCATCCTCCAACTCTTGCTCGGTATATACATCCCCGTTTTCTCGAAAACGGGCCAAGATTTCTTCCCAAACCATAGCAAGAGTACGTGGAAATTTAGGGCCTAAATAACTGAGGCTCCCCTGATGCAGCAAGGAATTAACATAGAAATTCAAGATGGTATCATCCATCTTCTCCATCTTTTTCTCAAAAGTGTCATGCAGCTCCAGGTAATCCACTATTACGGTGGCCTTCTCAACTTCAACTCGAGTCTTCTCGGTGCCAAGCTACGCAACTCTTTCTTGGAGCGAAGCAATCATCTGGGCTTGATCGGATATAGTATTGTCATGGGATTCCACGATGCCTGCGTATTTAGCAATTGTTTTGTCATGTCCTTTAATAATTTTGTCATGATCAGCACTGGTCTTCTTTTGGGATTCAATAACCATGTCATGAGTTTCGAGCTCCTCTTTCAACTTAACTCGTCCGCGTGGGCCTTCTTGATTTTGTCTTGAAACATGATCTCTATTTTTGCATGGGCCTCTTTCAACTCCTTCAACAAACTGGCGTTGTTCTTACTCTCCCAAAGCACCGTGTCCCTCTCTTGTATTAGTTACTCAATTCTAGCATCACGTTCCGCTAATGCCCTCTTGAAATCGTCTTTCTCCGATTCAAAAGATGGGATAACCTGATAATTATTGTGGTTCGTGTCGGCCAGCTGCTTGCATAACTTTTCCTATTCCTTAGCTTGCTCTAAGTCACTCTGAATTGCCTGAAGGTGGTGCATATAGGAACCTTTGTGGATTGGACGAAGGTCGTGGTCAAACGTAACTCCCTTTAAAAACCACCCAGGGAGCGCAGCTTTGAGTTTAGGGGAATCGAACGGAAGAATGTAAGTTGGCCTCCTGTGAGGACGTGAGGAACCAGAAGCGGGCACCACGTGAGTAGATGGGGCTTGAGATGAAAAGGGAGCCTGGACAGAAGAAACCAAAACTTCAAGACCGACAGAAACTGGGGTCGGGGTAGAAGCCTGATGCTTAGAAGGATGAGAACCACGATCAACCATTGACTTCATGGACGGTTCCACTCGGTCATCGGGAGTTTTTCTCTTCTCGTAGCCAATTTTATTCGTCCAACCCCGTTCTCTGTCATCACGGCGACAACTATCGACCTCCGAGTCTTTCCATCTTCTCCATTCCTCCTCGGTCGCATTGGGCTGATGGCGGCTTGTAGACCATTTCGACCAACGTTGCGAATCAGTGAATTGCTTGAGATTGTTGTAAAGTCCATGGCCTCTCATGGTACCTGACATGAAGAATAAATAAAGAGCTTTAATAATGAGAAATAGGCCGAATAATGCATGTGTAAGTGAATATGACCCTAGTGAAGTGTGTAATGTGTCTTGTGAGGCTTAAAAGGACATCACAAACTGGATCGAGAAGCCACCATGGTAGAAATCAGGCTGACTCTAGACATGATATGACCGAGGTTAGGAGATGCTCCCTCAAATTCGAAATCCTCCCCCATAAGTTCATCGATATCCACGTAAACATTGCTCAAATCCCCATGGTCTATGCCGACATCTTTAATCGGGGAACCCTGACGTCGCTCGGCTACTAGGGGAGCATCTTTATTGCGAATCTCTCGGGGAGGCGAATCCAGGAGAACAGGACTCATTCCCGGAGTCTCATCACACGATACGGAGTCTCCGTTACCGTAGCCTGGGTCGAAATCATCATCACTAGAGGAGGGATCATGACTACTGCTGCTCTCAACTTCACCCTCCTCTTTTTCTATTGCCACTGCAGCCTTGCCCTCTTGCTACTTGAACTCTTCTTCCCCTTCTTTTGGAATTAGGGGCATTCTAGCTGGACAGCTGGCTTTAGTCGTGACACCCCTTCTTTCATCAGTCTCTTCGATTGACTCGCCAGATGGACCTTCTTTTTCTGGGAAAATGCCTTCTTCAAAGCCATGTGATAAAGAAGTGGAGCGTGTTCGTACTCTAGAACGGGAAGGAGATGGGACTTCAATGGCCACAGCGGATCTCCAGGGAAGCAGCAGCCCATACCGGAGCAAGTTTTCATCTATTACCAAAATTTTAACCGATCTCTCCTTAGCATCTATGGCCTTCAGAGTATGGAAAATCCGATCGAGTGATAGGTCTTTATTCGGCCTTGAAATAACAGCAAGGAGTATTTGATTAATTAGAAATCCCTTAGTGACATATCGAACGCAATAAGTAAAAGTGAGAGCTTACCACCCATTGTCCAAAGGCGGTTAAATCCTTCGAGACATCTAACAAAGAAATACCGAGTCTTGAATTGAGATAGATTACTTTGGAGCTACAACATAATCTAGCGGTTCCTTCGGGCCTCGATGACGACAAGGGATGGGCACTCATCTCTCTTCTTAAACGAGAGAAAATATCTCAACTCATCAAAGCTCAGGGCACGATTAAACGTCCACATAAATAGAACATGAAGGCAAGTCAAGATTGCATATCCATTATGATGAATCTGGAATGGAGTAATTCCCAAGTTCAGAAGAGTTTCTTTCAAGAAGTCACTGAAGGGGGGCACTGCTCAAGCACATATAACGGTGGCAAGCAGTGTATCCCCAAGGCGGCGTATGGGCAAACTCATTCTTCTCCGGAAGGCTCACATCATCCTCTGGAATGTCGTGTTGTAAAAAAATGTTATGTAGAACCTTAGCGGAGATTACAAAGGAAGCTCTCTCCTGGGGGTTAAGTAGAACTTTGAAATTCGAAGGAGTCCGGTCTACAACCGGGCTAACTGGAACCGGTTGGCCGTATTCGGCTCACGGAACTGAAGAGGAAGGTGCAACGGATGATGACTCAACTTTTGAAAATGCTGGACTTCCTCCACTGGAATTATGACTAGAGGACGGGTGCTTCATTCTATACAATAGAACTTGCATCCAACGCGGTCAGGTAATTCTATCTTTAACTAAAAATTCCCCTACAACACTTGAATTCCGAAGGAATATCAATTTACACCAACACATCGGATTTCAACTGTATACTGGGGCAAGTGCGGTGTGTTATCTATGTGGGATGAGCTCAGTGTCCTAAACACTACAAACAGTCTATCCTGTGTAGATAGTTCGTTCACAGTGAAGAATGAAAAGGGCTTCTCGTTTCATTTATCGAAATTATTTCTCCTAAACATACCCATTATCGCTCAATGATCGATAACGGATCCGTTGTCCGAAGCAACGCGGAAAGCTCTTCCCATTTCAGGTACATTGAGTGTGCAATAACGAAACCAATCCGAACTCCCCAAAAGGCATAACAACATAAGCTGCATGTAAAACGCTGCCCTAAGCCGTTATTCCCCTCTGGAAGGACTAAAATCAATTCGCGAGACGTCGTGTTGTATCAACAATATAACTTAGTGCAAGTAAATTCTGATTCGCTGGATGAAGATATCAAAACATGTCAAGCACCAAGTTAAGCCCGAGCATCATTCCGTGAAGAACTCAAGACTCGATTTACAATCTTCTTCCATAAAATTGCGATCAACTTGAATTCTCTACAACGATCATCACCGATACAACTCCGTCATCGAATTGCAAACAATGTTACCTACCTATAATCGAGAATCAAGAAGAGAATACAGATGGACTTGGAATGTTGGCAGGCTATGGCAAGAAGGGTCAGCGGTGATCTTGGAGAAGATCAGTGGCGATCCAGAAAGGCAGAACGACAAAGTTGCATGACTAAGTCAAGGCAGTGACAAAGTCAGGGGTGATCGAAAGCAAGGAGCTCCGGTGGCGATTAACGGCGGTGGCGATGGCAAAAGAGGAGTTAGGTTTTGTAAATCTCGGATCGGGTCACAGCAAGAATGGCTTGGATCGCCAAATGAAGGTATAAAGGAAAATAAGGTCGGCTCAAGTAGATTAAATAGGAAGTTGCACAAAATATTCACTAAGTCCTTGGATCGTTAGCGATCAATGGAGTATGGATCGCTAGTGATCCATCAAACGGGGGCCAACTTTCTCCAAATTTGGCCAGCGCAATCCATGTGTCATTTAAAGACATCTTGAAAGTTATGGGATCGAAATTGGTTTGTTATGACAAGCAACGATGACCCACATCAAAGTTCAACAAACAACCAAAGCCAAATTCGCATGAAGACCTTAACACGATCACTCGAACTTCACTAAGTGGGAACTCAAAAGAAGTTACTTCATAACACGCCTTGTTTCCAACGAAGGCATACTCTGAGGGGCAAATGTTATGTGGGTTTTTAACCCAACAGGATTCAAAGAAGTCGGAACATCTACGTCGACCCAGAGCAACTCAAAAACCAACCAAAAGGAGTAGAAGAACCAACCAAGAAGGCTAAAGGAAAAGAAGGCAAAAGTATGCTAACGTGATGGATCGCTAGCGATCCATCTCCTATGGATCGCTAGCGATCCATATGGGTCGGTTGTGGATCCTCCAATCCTCTTGCACCATAATCCAATAGGTATTCTAGGAATGATTTCTAAGTTTGATGGAATTCCAAGCTAGTTAGATCGAGAAATGAGCATTCATCTGATTCCATCAGTAGTTTAATGCAAACAGTGTATGAATCGTCATCAAAACAAGGCGACACGCTACAAATTTACATGGAGAACACCAACACAAGACAACAAATGCAATTCAAAAGATGGAGTCCAAAATCCACTAAGTACATGGATCACTAGTGATCCATATGATTGTGTTAGATTGCCATAAAGTTTTAATGGAAAGGATGAAGGAGAGCATCCTAAGCAGTTGAATCATCAGCGACCCAAAAACTATGGATCGCTAGTGATCCATAAAATTGACTTTGTTGGCTATGAAACTTTCTATGCACCTTTGTATTTCTAAAGGCAAGCTTCTGGTGTGGCGACCTAGCCCAATAGCTCTCCAATCCCTATAAATACAATACTACCAGCAACATAAACATGATCTGCTGGACTGACTACTGAAACTCTGTAGAGACTACTCTTCATTCTTCCCCTCCCATACAACAGTCATCTATAGGGTTCACTCTGATTCTCCAGTGAACTCGAACACTGGTGACTCGATCTAACTTACAAGATTCAGTTGTATTGTAATCAGATTAAACTTGTAATGCAATCAATCGATAATAAAAGTTATAAAGTGGATGTAGGTTTCGTTAACAGCCGAACCACTATAAAAATCTCTTGTTCATTTACACTTTTTTGCGATTTACTATTGCTTTTTCTATTTTATTTGCCTTGAAAAACAAGGCTGGTGCTTTCATACTCAATCTAGGGTGTTGATCCATTATATGGGTTAATAGATAAGATCGGAGATCAGCTCCTAACCGTTAGTGGACGGATTTCCTTAGCATTATCCTAGGAGAACGAAACAAGATTTATACGCACAGTACAACATCATTGGAGATGACTGTGCAACATAACTCACGCGTTTCTCTTGGATCTTTCCATAGTTACGTTTGGGTCCAAATTTGATGGTCGGTTATTTAACTATCGAATAACAATCATTCAATCAGGAATTTAATTCCATAGGGAAAACCAAAATTGTTAAGCACATAAGCAACCACTAACCTCCTTTAATAAATCTTTCATTCATTAAAATCACTTTGTAAATTACTTGTATAAAAATACTTTTACAAAGGTATATCCGCAAATCCCCATATTTTCAATACTTAGAAAATATCCATATACTTATCTCAACGGTATAAGTATATCCATAAAATTGAGAAAGATTTTCTTTTTATTCGATTGAAAAATCATTTATAAAGCTCCTTATAATTCTCTAAAAACATTTATAAACCATTTTATAATCTCCGAGAATCATTTATAATCCCTTTTATAAATTTCAATCACTTATAAATCTTCTTGGTACATTTCTAAGACTCATTTATAAATCCTTTATAAATCTCTAAAACCATTTATAAAACTTCTTTTATAAATCTATAAACCCGTTTCTTAAGTCTGTTTATAAATATCTAACCATTTATAAAACTCTTTCACCTTGTAAATAATCTTCCCAAACATCTCCAAACCATTTTATAAACTTCTCTTATACAATCCTAGTCCGTTTATAAAACTTTATTTATGAGTCTCGAACACATTTATAAACAAATAAAGATCATTTTCTTCTAAACAGTGCTATTTGAAAATAATTATTAAAACTAAAAATTATGAATAAATGAATAATAATTATAAATCTTAAAACATCTTAAAATAATAATTAATCATTTCAAAAACAATAATAATTTATCTTTACCCTTATTATAAATAGTAATAATTTATTTTCAGAACCTTATTAATAAATCCTTGTTATTAATTTCAAACCATAATTATTCTCAAATAATTACTTTTTCAAGATATTAACATTCTGATAAATCCTTTAGAACAATATTAACTATAAGCAAATAACTTTTAAAACAATACTAATATAATTAAGTAACTATAAAACAATATTAATATAATTAAATACTTTATAACAATATTAATATAATTAAATATCTTTAAAACAATAATAATATAATTAAACTTTAAAACAATACTAATATAATTAAATACTTTAAAATAATATTAAATAATAATCTTTTAAACAAAATATTATTGTAAGTAGATATTCTTTAAAACAATAAATTTTTGAAACCCAATTTCGGATTTAAAAATTATTTCCTGTCTCAAAAACCAATTCCGATTCAAATGGAAATTTATAGTATTTTTGAAATACTAATTTGAGGCCAATAGCTTCCAAACGCTCAACCAATATCGATATTGATTTTCTATCACTACTGGTTTTAGTTTTTAACATATAACGATGTCATACCAATATTTCCAAAAATCAGGTTTATTATCCAATAATTCATATGATTAGAATATTATTGAAATCAATTCAACAATAACGAGGAATCTCGATGGATCCCTCCAACTTGTCCCCTTGCATCATAGCTCATATATATCAGCATATATATATATATATATATATATGTGTGTGTGTGTGTGTGTGTGTAAATAAAATCAACATTGGTGAGGAATCCTATAGGATCCCTCCGACTTGTTTCCCCTGCATTACAAACGTTATAAAATCATAAAATATAAATAAACTCTTTCATGGGAACGTAATAGGGTACCATCCGCTCCAGGGGCGGGAATATATCCAAAACAATTAATAAATATATTAATTCATCCAAACAATCATTTAACAATTTTTATCAACTATATATCATGTTAGTTAACCAAAAAGGTAGGTTTAACTCACCAAAATTTTCTATTGCCGCTGAGGCATTCCGGTTTGGAACTAAAACCAAACGACGTCCGATTTTAGCCAAAATTTCAATTATCTCCAAATTCGTCCAAACCGGTTCCATCATGAAGCTTACGTCATTTCAAGTGCAACGCAAAAATCTACACCTCGGTTGGACCTCGTATGAGAGAGTTATGATTTTTCAAAGTTTAACATTTAATTAACTATCAAAATAACTAAATTCCTTACCAACCAAGCCTCAAGCCTCAAGCCCATGGCCCAATACCCGTTCCCAATAGTGCTTCCTTCTCCAAATCCTAAATCTAAAAACATGTACATGAACTCCTTGTGCACCCACTCATCCGTGCACGTGAACACGTGACCCAACCACTAACCATCGAACCTGAACCTACCAACCAACTCCTCGTCTCGATCTCGACCTCCCGGACCCAACTACTCCTCAGTCGAACCCCCCTATTAATTTTCATCCATGCGCCTCCTCCATCCTCTAGCTATGTCACGTTTTGCAATCCACCCTCGGAACCCACCAAACTCGGCCTAGAGATGCTCCTCCTTATGACAAACACGCTCGTACCCTCCAATCCGCCTAAATCCTCCTCCATCGGCCAAAAACACAAACCCTAGTTTTCGATAATCGTCAATGACTATTGCCAAGCCCCGTTGAAACTTCACTAAAAATACTACGCGATCCAACGATCCCAACGGTGCATACGGCACCTTCCAATTCAAAGCGGATAGGGAGATGTCGATTTTTGAAGTTTGTGAACATAATTTCCTTCTTACTGTTTAAAGGCGATAACTCAAACGTTTCTCAATGAAATCTCGATCTTTCAATTGTTAAAAATACCATGGACTGATACGAACAACTTTTACTCACATCATTTTGGCTAATTCTGGATAGCTTGGGAGAGATTGATTTTTAAAGTTCTTGAAACTTTTCTTACTTTGATTTTCAAGCTTGCTGTCATGAAGAAAAAAAGAAGACAATATGATTTAAAAATAGAGACATGGGGTATGGCTGGAACGTGGGAAGATATAGCAAGAACAGTGAAGTGCGTGGCTAGGTATGGCTGATATATTTATATTACATATATTACTTAAATTAAAATTATTAAGCTATACAACGTCCGAGAATTTCGAACCCTAAACGAGATGTGCTGCCTGGCGTTCTTTATGTTATACCCATATTCTGAACGCAATGGAACTTGTTTTGAGGCCTAATTCGATAGTATGTAGAAGATAGCATTTCAAACCAAGTTATAATATAAATTTCTGAAATTAATTTGTACATGTTTCGATCTCGCACGTCCAAACGATACGTCTGATCGCCATGAAAATCATTGGCACACAATGACTTGCTATTACGGATCTAATGACACCGGTTTCAATGAAATCCGAGATAGTTCCTTGGAAGGCCATTTTTACACGTTAACTAAAATGAATTATTATAAAAATCAAATTAGTCACTTTTATACCCAAATTTAAAGTTTACAATCTTCATTCTTATTTAAATAGAATTTAAATCAACTTTCAAAATCATTTTCATTCTCATAAAATCAAGATTCAATTATTTAAACAATTCAAAATATTAAATTTAACAGTTTAATTATCAAATAAATCCCTATACTTGAAATTCAAGTTATTTAACTTCTAAAATTAACTTTTCAATATTTAAAATCAATTAAATATTTCAAATTCAAATGAGTAAAATTCTAGGTCGTTACGACATCGTTAACAATCAGTATTATGTTGTTTACTTACAGTTAAGAAATATTTGGTACCATTTAATTTTCTTCCTAGTAGACACACGCTTCCTTTGCATTTTGACTAAAAATCAAACAATCTAATATTTCTATCAAAATACTTGTTCAACTTTAATGCTTGTCGAACGATGCATTACTTTTTGTTCTTAGATCATATCCGAGAACCCAAAAACTCAATATCGCTCCCACTGACTTCAATATACCTTGGTCGTTACGTGCAAACAGTCTATTATAAATCATTATTTATAATTTTCTATTTGAACAAATATATACCAAAACAGAAAGTCATACCAGCCGATAATTTTGTGAGAATCCGAATTAACTTGAGCACATCAAATGGCGAATCTATTACGCAAATTTCAACAACTGAAATTTGCGATGTTATTCTTGTCAATGTTGCTCACTATATTCCAACCGTGTTAGTCTTTCTTTTAAAGACACATTTGCAACCATGGATCATATCCTTTCTGGTACATCTATCAAAATCATATTTGATAATATACCGGGAATCTTTTCAAATTTTTGCGTTATACCATATGGCAGGGTCGGTACCCTTAATGGTTTAGTCGACAATTGTTGATTATCAATTTTAGACATTAATAAGAAACTTATACTTTCTTTTCAATGTGCGAGAATAATTATTAGACGCTCTAATGTGTTCTGTTAATCTACATTAGATTAATTTCATTTCATCCCACATAATTATTTCCATCTTTGGATCGTATCCAAATCCATTTTACTACCAATAATTTCTAAAAGAAATTCCTTTGCTACTAAGTTGGTATTTCTTGAAACAATAATTATTGCTTAGAGCAACGGAATAGGTATATTATAAACACTTTATGAATTGCCTTATTTATAAGATGGATTTGGTTTTAGTTTATGATATTTATGTCCAAAACTTGAACTGGTCATCCAATGACGATAATTCCCAAACCGCTTTTGAGGCGATCCATATAAGATCCCTCATGTACAATTATTACATGTTGTCTTTGGACTCGCACACCTATTGTAACGACCCGTAAATTTTAGTAGTTTTATTTATTTATTTAACTGTAATTTTGTGAAATTTTAAATAATAAAATTTGGAAATAAAATTTTAATATTTGAAATATGTCTAGTTAAACATAGAAAATGGTAAATTTTCATCTGATAATATGGAAGTTTATTTTCTTGTGTAATTTTATTTGAATTTATATCAGTTAAAATCAATGATAATAAAATGTTTTCCAAACCTGAATATTTTTATATAGAAAATTTGTAAATCATCTTCTGAGTGAGACGTCATATTTTGTTTCTAAAAATTCGGACTTCTATTGCTCCGTCCATCTTATTTCTGACAGATTAGCAGCATTTTCGATACTGAATATCGACTTTTGATAGGATGGTCGTATCGCAGATATCTGTGTACCGTTTTGATCGTCTCTTCGTGCTGATCTCCGCAGTATGTTCGACTCTGTGTTTTGAAGTTCGGTTCGCTGCGAGATCAATGAAACTATTCGCAGTATCGGTACGGTTTTGAACATTTCAAAGTACTTTAACTATTTTCCAGATATCCATGTTCTGGCTTTTCTTCTTCCACTGTTCAACATAACAATTATAGAACCAATTTAATTCGTCACTTTTCCATTTCCACTGTTTCATTTTGGAATTTACATCGGTTCAGGTTGCTTTTGAGAAATCTTGTAAAATATATCATTGTTCACTGTAGCCATTCTTTTCTTCTTCAATAAATAAAACTATTGCTTCTTTTCCATCAAACCCAGCCTCCATTTTTCTCGGCAACGACCCTCCTGCACTCCCTCTCTCCAACGCAATCACCTCCTCATCTCCAATAGCCGACCACCACCATCTCTTCACTGCTCCACCCAGCCTTGAAGACCACCAGACCCCATCGCAGCCATGCCTACAGCCTTCCCTACCCTTCATGTCATCAAACCCACACCGCCACCTTCCTCATTCACCATAGCTCACGCCTCTCTACCGCTACCCGAAGCCAGCAACCATCTCCAGCGACCAACGATGCTACTCTCTCCGCCTGTCGAGCCTTTTTGCCTTCCACCACCCTTTCCTATCAGCTAGCCGAGTTCCCTCCATCACCTTGCCTTCTTCTCCTTTCTTTGCAACGGTAGTTATATATATTATATATTTGTTTGCTATATAATATATGCAGTTTTATATATGTTAGTATTATATATATATATATATTTGTTTTGAAATGTGTTTGTATGTTAAGCCGTATATCCGGGTTATAGTATTTATTATCTATAGTGTAAGCTTATTTATATTAATATAATCTTTGCATAGTAGTTTTTTTTATGTATATAGTCTGTTATTTGCATAGGTATATAATATTGAGGGATAATATGTTATTCTAGTATATATATATAGGATCTGGTTTTGTATAAAGAGTATTTATATAAAAGTATATTACCTGTTAGTGAATATATATATTTATACATTAGTTTATGTAAGTATGTGGTATTTTAATAAAAATAAATAAAGGAGCTTTACTGGTCTTTGAATATGACATATATATATCGACTTTAACATGTATTTGTCTTAAGAAATAATGATATACATATATATAGTTCACATATTTATTGGACTGAGATCTGACTTGCTTTGGTATAGTTGTTCAAAATGCTTATATTAAATGTTATGGTGGATATTTGAAATGTATAAAGCATACTGCAGCATGCTTTTAGGCATTTCGCATATATATATGAAACGTTTATTTTAAGTTTATATATATATCTATAAAATCAGTTTATAGTATAGTTCTATATGCAGAGTTTATATATGCTATGTCCTACTCTACAAATTTCTTATACATGCTATGTGTTTTGTCTATGCATGGTCGTGTATATATATGATCGGCTGAAGTAATATATTTGTTATTAAATATTTATTTTGGAAGTATATATATATATTTTTTAGCTTGCACATATATGAGTACGTATCTTTTTAGTTTACATATTATAAAGTATCTGAAGTTATATTGACTTATAAAATTTGGTTTTGAATATAGTAGGAACTATATACTAGTCTATATATCTATCTGCTTGTATAAGTATTGAATAAATATATAATGTATATAAATGTTTGATTTTTCGCGTACTTTAATTTGAAACAGTGTATTTTCAAATAAATATATATTTATCTTTTTTACGAAATAATAATTTTAAATATATCTATGATGATATTTTGCTTAGTATGTGTTAAAAATAAAAACATTGATATGTATAAGTTTGAATATGTTTAGGTATAATTTTTGGATATAAATTATATATATACTTTGATTGTATATTTAAGTTTTAAAATAGTGACTTTGAAGTTTATTCACTTAAATTAAAATATTGATTTAGGGAAAATTTATAATATATATTTTATTTTAGTTATATCAGGATGGTTCTGATTCGTTTTCATCAATTCTTATCTATCGGCTTTGATCGTTGAATTCGTTCCCATCTTGTGTCGCTTTGGAATTCGTGTTCGGATCCACATTTCACTTCCATTCCCGTTCATCTCTCTAGCCTCGAAAGGTGAGAAATCACTAACGATTAACGTTCTTTTATTTATTAAATTTAATTTCAATTGAAACGACAACTGAAATATGCTGCTGCTAGTTATTTACATTGCTATATATATGTTGATATCTGTATCAGTTCACCTATGACATTCTGACACCATTATCTGTTATTTATATTGATGATATATGCCTGTTATATTATTATCATATCTGTTATTTATATTGATGATATATGCCTGTTATATTATTATCATATCTGTTATCACTCTGCAAGTTCCCAGTTAGTATAGAAATCACTATGGGTTGAAATGATACACACCCGAATGGACTTTAGAATAGGAGAAAATCGTTATGGGTTGAAATGATAAACCCAAGCGATTTTTATTTGAATTGAATTTGGGATTGTGGGTTGAAATGATATATACCCGTATATATTTTAAATTGCGGATTGAAATGATAGATATCTATATCACTTGACCATAGGATAGAAAATTATATATAGACACCGTTGATTTATGTATAAATATTTTAAAAAATGATTTTTGTGGTTTTGGAAAGGTATATATATACGGTTTTATCAGATATTGAAATTATTTTATAAATAAGTTTTGAATTAAAGAGGATTTGAAATTTATTGAATTTGTATTTAAATTAAGAATTCGCTTTAATTAAATTGATTTGAAACTTATTGAATTGGAGATTTAAAGATATGATGTAACGACCCGTAAATTTTAACTGTTTAATAATGTGATTAATCAAATTTTTGAGAAATTTTGAAATAAAAATTTAACATTTGAATTGCGTCTAGTTAAATATAGCAACTGGTAAATTTTAATCCGAAAATATGAAAGTTTATTTATTGCGTAAATTCACTTCAATTTAATCAGTTAAAAAGCGATGAAAATAAAATGTTTTAGAAACCTAAATATTTTTATATAGAAAAATTCTAAACCATCTTCTGAGTAAGATGCCATTTTTCGTTTTTCAAAATTCGAACTTCTTTAGCTCCGTCGATCTTATTTTTCGACGTTTTTACTGCATTTTCCGCTAGTAGAAATTTCAAATTTTTATAATTCAATCGTACCGCTAATATTCATATACAGTTTTGATCGTCTCGTCGTGCTGATCACTGAGATATATTCAATTCTGTATTTTGAAGCCGGTTCGTAGCGAAATCCACAGAAACGATTTCGTATCGGTACGGGTTTTTTTTTATAAAAAATAAGAGGTCTGTTGGGTCCCCTTGTCCATTCGTTTGCTTCTTGAGAAAATCAATAGTCTGTGACTATTAATGTTTCTTCAATCAATGTCTAAATTTTTGCTCCAGCTTTTTCTATTAACTAGGTGCTAATTTATGGTTGCTCGGTTCATTTCTTTTGTCCTCTGATTTCAAGTAGGAAAATTTTTGGTCAGTGCATTTTCTTCCTCTCTTCATTTTTCTTCTTGCTCACGTTGTTCCTTCCCACTCCATATTAACTTCCATAATATATTTGGTTCACAGCACTTCCTCCTCCCTTCCTTTGCCGCGCAAACTCAACACTCCGCACACGCGGCATCTATGGCCGATTCACCTTCCCTTTCCTCTTCACCTGCGCCTTGGCAAACAGCTCCGCCCTCTTCCATTGTTAGTCCACCAACCCTCCGACCTGACCACGGCAACACCTTTTGCCTCGGGAAGACCACTCTCCTCCCCGCGCTGACCCGCCTGATGCTCGACCCATCACTGTAACAACCCGGGATTTGCATTACCAATTAATAAATAAAAGTTAGGTTTTTTATTTATTTTAATGAAGCATAAAAGGATTTGGAATAATAAAATTTATTATTTGAAAAGACTATTTTAATTAAATGGGAAATATGGGATTTTAAAATGAGGATAAAATGTTATTTTTTGAAAGTTAAATATTTGAGGAGAGATTTTAAAATGGGTTTGGATAAGAAAAAAAAATGAGTTTTATAAACATATATGAACACTCAGACTAATTTTTAGAAACATGTAAATAACTCTCTTCTTATTGGGTTACAAAACCTAACCCAATAACCCACCCTAAACCTCCTCTATAAATTATCTCATACTCTCATAACCTCATTCATTCAACCCTAATCAAAACCCTAATCATTTCCTAAAGCTTTCATAACAAAAATGGCCTCTATCTTCATCTCCTTCTAGTTTTAGCTTATGCAAGTCATTCTATGCAAAGGTAATGCAAATACCCACCTCAAATCCATTTTTATATCTTTCTCATTTCTGAAATGTATTTGGTAACACATGTTTTATATGTTTTTTTGATCTTATAGCCTCTTAATCATCTTTTGCTAACTTGGGTTGATGCTATAATAGTCTTTGTTGCTTTCAAGAGAGGTATATTGCTAAAAACCTCTTCTAATATGTGTTTAATCATCTTTTTATTTTGGTAATCAGTTAGTAACACATGTTTTATTATGTAACATGTGAATCATAGCTCTTTGATCATCTTTGCCTTCATTTTGGGGTGTGCACATAAGGTACTTGTAGTATATGCTAGCTGAAATTATAATTAGTTTATTGCTGTTAGTAAGTTAGGCATATCTCATTCATCTTAAATCAGAATTAATATTTTCTTGAAGTTCTGAAAAGCTTATTCTGTACCCTATAACTTTTATGTTTTGTGCTTTGCCTAATTTTGAGGTTTGAATGGTCGAAATCATGCTTGTTTGTCGCTGACCTGACAACAAACTACAGGGTTGATAAAATAAAAACCTGAAATTGATTTGGCCATAAGTTACTCGTTTCTTATCCAAATCTAATAATTTTGGATGTTCTGGAAAGCTTAGATTTAGAGCTAAAACTTTCATGTTTTGAGTTTCATGAAATTTCGAAGTTAATTTGGTCAAAACTGTGCATTCCTACCACTGTCCCGAGAGCACAACGACAGTGATATAAAATTTAGATCTGAGAATTGTTTTAGTCATAGAATTTTCATCTCTGGTCGGAATTTGACGATCTTGGTCATTCCGGAAAGCTTAGAACTAAGCTACAACTTTCATTTTATTCATTTTGCCAGAATTTGAAGTTTACTATGCCAAAATTGTGGTTTTTCATCTCTGGCCAGTTAGTGCATAGCTATAGGCCTTAGTCTCTTTTCTCCGGTTGTTTTCAGCATAGAACCCCGACTTTGCGACACCATCCCGGGCTCGTCCTTTGTCAGATTTCATTGTTTTTGGTCTCGTTAAAAAGATGAGATCGAGATCTTTAACCATGCAAAGTTTGGTTTAGGTCCGGGTGCATTAGATACTTCGTTTCTTACCGAAGTAGCACCCAGAAACTGTTTTACAATAGTGATCATTTTCAGTTATCGTCGGACCAACTTTGAAACATTGTCGTTTCTTCATTTCAAGTCAAAACCGAATGATTCTTGTTGCATATCAAAGTAGGAGTACTTTACTACGCTCCTGCAAATTTTCATCAAGATCTGAGTTCATGTGATCCTTCGACCATGTCGTCGAAGTGGGACCTTTACACTGTTTTGACACAGTAAAGTTTTATGATTTTTGTCCGACTTTGAGACGACGCCGTTTCTTCGTTTCAAGTCGGAATTTCGCGATTCTTTTTGAAATTTGGAGCAGGGATGTTGGACTCTATGCCTACCAATATTCATGCCATTCGGATTCAGTTTGCTGGTTCGAATAATTTTCCGAACTTGGGTTCGCGTCATTTTTGGACTATTTTCCAACACTTGGAATATTTTCAGTGATTTTCTAGTTTTATTGATTTTTTTGAGATTTGTCTCTAGATTTCATACACGGGTTTTATGAATTATTTTCAAAGGATTTTTCACTCCTAAATGGCTTTCGAAATTATTATATAATATTATTTTAATTAGTAAATTAATTACTCCATAATAGGAGAGTTTTCAAAAGCCGTTTTAAAGTGATTTCAAAATCAATTATAAACCCGTTTCGCACCATTATTTTCTATAATAAAAATCTCACACTCACTTTTTAGCACGTCGAGCGAAGTGGAAAGGTGCTTAAACGGTTAGGAAATCTCCGACCTATGGAACCGTGTGTATTTTCTTTCCGGTTAATCCCCGACCTATTCGATTGATCGTTTTGACCTTTGGGTCTAGTTTACCGATGATACGAGGTGGACTTTTTATTGTTTGGAGTGTGAGCTTGCTATTGGTTAGTAAACCGTTTAGTGCGAACGTGGGGTATGGGACTCATTGTTAACACTTTACGGGTTCCTCTCCAAGAAGTTGGTGACACATTAGCCTTTGGGCGGCCAGTACTGGACCTCTGGGTCACCACGCCTCTGGGCAACCGTCTCTGGACACCTGCTCTATGGAGCAGTTTATTTTTCGGCATGCGCCTCAGGGCGTTTATCCTTCTGGGAAGGATCTTGCCGTCTCGCGCGTTCCGCATCTGTGCGAGTGATCGATCACAACTCTACAGTACTTGGCAACAACGACTCTGGTCGGTGCATGTGCAATATTGGTATTATTTGATGATTTTTTATATCCATTCGAGTACCGCCATTCGGTGTTGGTTCTATGGAACCATACGATGTAAGTGTGATTGCCTTGTGGATTCACAGTGTCTCTGGACACTACTTTTCAGTGTTGGATTTCATTGACTTTTCAGTATATCCCATTGCTCTTTGGAGTATCGATCTTTGCTTGGGCATTGATTACAGACTCTGGTCACTCTTGGGATTATTGCCTATGGGCATCTTTTTATAGCTTTGGCTACGCCGATGATATGAGGCGATTTTATTTATTCTACACTTTGGTGTTGATTTCTCTTTGGAGATTTTTATTGTTTACTGATGATTAGGGATCGTCATTATATTCATGTGGTTCATAATATACTTCTCTTTGGATAAGTACTATTTTATTTATGTACCGCATTATTATATATCTCAGTTATTACTGATTGTTTAGCTAGCCTGACCCGAGTGTTTTCGCTCGGGTCAGACCGAGTTGTTTCAGGTTAGGTCTCTGGACTTAGCTTCTGTGCTTCCGTTTGGACATTATCTGCTATGCTGATAGATAGCGCTTTTATTTGTCCACTATTCCGCTACTCTGTTATTATTCAGACTTTGAAATGTACATATTTTTGACTCACATGTGTGGGCAGTGGCTTTGTACCCACTTATAGTATTTGGATCTGTATTGACGATGTATTGTTCTGGGATTTTATATCTGTTATGTGATTCTGTTCTGTGATGCTATTTCATTATGTTATTATGCTTTGTCCTGATAGATCTTTAGCCATTTGTAATTTCGTTATAAGTATTTACCGAATATGTCGAACCACTTGAAAAAATATATTGATACCATCCTTTCGACGTATTCAGTAGATAGTTATAGCTTGATTACAAATGGTCGCTTCCACTATACTCTATTCTCCGCTTTAACAGACAGTATTACTCCTGTAATACTCTTTGTTACAGTGGGTCTTAGAGTGGGGCGTTACAGCTTGGTATCGGAGCCTGGTTTCAGGGATAAGCATAATAAACACAGAACTGATACACTTAGTACAATACATTTTAAATTAGATCCGAATTAAATCAAATCCCTTCCTTATGTTTATTGATAGATAAGTTAGGAATATGTATAGGAATCCGTTATATTCCGTAGTATTCCTTAATTAATTATCTATCATTGAATCATGTCTAACTCTAATTCCCGTTACGACATGTTTGACCAATTGAGCGGTGCGAAGGTCTTCTCTCAGCTTGACCTTGCCACCGGATTCCATCAACTACGAGTCATGGAAGACGGCATTCCTCTTACAGCATTTCGCACTCGTCATGGTTCTTTTGAGTGGTTGGTCATGCCGTTCGGCTTGACAAACGCTCCGGCTTTCTTCGTCGATCTTATGAATCGAGTATTCCGGGAATACATCGATAGATTCGTTCTGGTTTTCATCGACGATATTCTTATTTATTCTAGATCCGAGGCAGAGCATGCTCATCATTTGCGGATCGTCTTGGATACTCTTCGTCAGCATCAACTTAAGGCCAAGCTCTCCAAGTGCCATTTTTGGGAGAGCAAGGTCAAGTTCTTGGGCCATATTGTATCATCTGAGGGTATTTCTGTCGATCCTGCCAAGATCGAAGCTATTCAGAATTGGAGGCAGCCCGAGAACGTTCATGATATTCGCAGCTTCCTTGGGCTGGCGGGTTATTACCGTCGGTTTATCAAGGATTTCTCTCGAGTTGCACTTCCCCTCACGACTCTGACTCGTAAGGGGGTTCGTTTTATTTGGTCTGATAAGTGTGAAGCTTCCTTTCAGCGACTGAAGGAACTTCTCACTCATGCTCCTATCCTTGTAGTTCCTGAGAGTAACCAGGATCTTGTTGTTTACACCGACGCTTGTGGTAGCGGCCTCGGTGCTGTGCTTATGCAGAAAGATCGGGTAGTTGCTTACGCTTCTAGATAGCTAGGTCCGAATGAGGTTCACTATCCTACTCATGATCTTGAGTTAGCAGCTATCGTCTTTGCCTTGAAGACGTGGCGTCACTTTCTATTAGGCGAACGCTTCACTCTTTACACCGATCACAAGTCTCTGAAGTATTTATTCAGTCAGAAGGATCTCAATATGAGGCAGCAGCGATGGCTCGAGATTCTCGCCTCATATGACTTAGACATTCAGTATACCCCTGGCAAGGGTAATCGTGTGGCTGACGCACTCAGTCGCAAACACTTGGCAGTAGTTTCTATGATGATAGCCGAGTGGGATATTCTTGAGACTCTTTCTATGTGTGATATTCGAAATCGAGCTCCGTCTTCTGATCCTCAGATCTTGTTATTCAGCATGGAAGCTCGACCTATTCTATTGGATCGCATTGCCCATGCTCAGCGGCAGGATCTAGACTTGTTGCGATATATTCATCTCCTTGAGTCGGGATCCAGTGATGAGACATTGCTGGATTATTCTATTGATTCTCATCGGTGTCTTCGCAGGAGGAACCGTATTTTGGTACCATCTGATTTATCACTTAGGCATGACATTCTGGACGAGTGTCATCGCACTAAGTACACCATCCATCTCGGCTCGAGCAAGATGTATGCCGATATGTGTCGGGTATATTTTTGGGAAGGGTTGAAGAGTGATGTTGCAAGTTATGTAAGCCCTTGCATGACTTGTCAACAGATCAAAGCTGAGCATCAGCGTCCATCTGGTCTTCTTCAGTCGCTAGAGATTCCATTGTGGAAATGGGATCAGATATCCATGGATTTTATTAACGGTCTGCCTCGATCGAGGTCAGGCCATACTTCTATTTGGGTCATAGTCGATCGCTTGACCAAATCAGCTTATTTCATTCCTATTAAATCCACTCGGACTGCTCCTCAGCTTGCTGCTATATGTGAAGGAAGTCGTTGGACTTCATGGTATTCCTAGCTCTATCGTCTGTGATCGAGACACTATCTTTACTAGTCACTTCTGGAAGTGCCTACAGTCAGCTTTGGGCTCAAAGCTGAATCTCTCGACTGCTTATCATCCTCAGACCGACGGTCAGACGGAGAGGGTGAATCGTGTTTTAGAGGATCTTTTGCGCTGTTGTATTCTAGATTTCGGAGGTAGTTGGGAGGATCACTTACCGCTTGTAGAGTTCTCCTACAACAACAGCTTTCAGTCTAGTATTGGTATGGCTCCTTTCGAGGCTCTTTACGGAAGGCCATGTCGTTCTCCTGCGTGTTGGTTAGAATCTGGCGAGAAGCTCCTTCTTGGTCCAGATTCAGTTCGGGAATCTTCGGAGAAGATTATTCTTATTCGTCAGAGAATGAAAGAGGCGCAGAACCGCCAGAAATCCTACGCGGACAACCGTAGGAAGCCTCTTGAGTTCTCCATTGGTGATTCTGTCTTTATTCGGGTCTCTCCCATGATGGGGGTTGTGCGTTTCAGCTCTACCGGGAAATTGGCTCCTCGCTATGTTGGACCATTTCCTATTATGGAACTCATTGGCCCCGTTGCTTATCGTGTGGGTCTACCTGCTCACTTCTCTGGAATACACGATGTGTTCCCTGTTTCCCAGCTTCGCATGTGTGTCCGCGATCCTGATTCTATCATTGAGCCACATGCTGTGCCTGATTTAGAGATCTTACCTGATTTATCTTTGGAGCGGCAACCTTTTCGTGTGCTTGATTCGGAGGTTAGACGCCTTCGCAACAAAGAGGTTCCACTCGTGAAGATTCAATGGTCACCGAATCCTAAGGACTGCACTTGGGAGACCAGAGAATCTATCGAACGCTCTTATCTTGGCTTTCTCCCATCTTCTTCTGCAGGTGAGAATTCTCTATATTATCTCTATCACTTCTTTTGTGGATTTGACGTTATAGACGACATCTATCTTAAGGAATTGCGGGGACGCAATTTTCTTAAGGGGGGAGTCTGTAACAACCCGGGATTTGCATTACCAATTAATAAATAAAAGTTAGGTTTTTTATTTATTTTAATGAAGCATAAAAGGATTTGGAATAATAAAATTTATTATTTGAAAAGGCTATTTTAATTAAATGGGAAATATGGGATTTTAAAATGATGATAAAATGTTATTTTTGAAAAGTTAAATATTTGAGGAGAGATTTTAAAATGGGTTTGGATAAGAAAAAAAAAAGAGTTTTATAAACATATATGAACACTTAGACTAATTTTTGGAAACATGTAAATAACTCTCTTCTTATTGGGTTACAAAACCTAACCCAATAACCCACCCTAAACCTCCTCTATAAATTATCTCATACTCTCATAACCTCATTCATTCAACCCTAATCAAAACCCTAATCATTTCCTAAAGCTTTCATAACAAAAATGGCCTCTATCTTCATCTCCTTCTAGTTTTAGCTTATGCAAGTCATTCTATGCAAAGGTAATGCAAATACCCACCTCAAATCCATTTTTATATCTTTCTCATTTCTGAAATGTATTTGGTAACACATGTTTTATGTGTTTTTTTGATCTTATAGCCTCTTAATCATCTTTTGCTAACTTGGGTTGATGCTATAATAGTCTTTGTTGCTTTCAAGAGAGGTATATTACTAAAACCCTCTTCTAATATGTTTTTAATCATCTTTTGATTTTGGTAATCAGTTAGTAACACATGTTTTATTATGTAACATGTGAATCATAGCTCTTTGATCATCTTTGCTTTCATTTTGGGGTGTGCACATAAGGTACTTGTAGTATATGCTAGCTGAAATTATAATTAGTTTATTGCTGTTAGTAAGTTAGGCATATCTCATTTATCTTAAATCGGAATTAAGATTTCCTTGAAGTTCTGAAAAGCTTATTCTGTACCCTATAACTTTTATGTTTTGTGCTTTTCCTAATTTTGAGGTTTGAATGGTCAAAATCATGCTTGTTTGTCGTTGACCTGACAACAAACTACAGGGTTGATAAAATAAAAACCTGAAATTGATTTGGCCATAAGTTACTCGTTTCTTATCCAAATCTAATAATTTTGGATGTTCTGGAAAGCTTAGATTTAGAGCTAAAACTTTCATGTTTTGAGTTTCATGAAATTTCGAAGTTAATTTGGTAAAAACTGTGCATTCTTACCACTGTCCCGAGAGCACAACGACAGTGATATAAAATTTAGATCTGAGAATTGTTTTAGTCATAGAATTTTCATCTCTGGTTGGAATTTGACGATCTTGGTCTTTCCGAAAAGCTTAGAAACTAAGCTACAACTTTCATTTTATTCATTTTGCCAGAATTTGAAGTTTACTATGCCAAAATTGTGGTTTTTCATCTCTGGCCAGTTAGTGCATAGCTATAGGCCTTAGTCTCTTTTCTCCCGTTGTTTTCAGCGTAGAACCCCGACTTTGCGACACCATCCCGGGCTCGTCCTTTGTCGGATTTCATCGTTTTTGGTCTCGTTAAAAAGATGAGATCGAGATCTTTAACCATGCAAAGTTTGGTTTAGATCTGGGTGCATTAGATACTTCGTTTCTATTACCGAAGTAGCACCCAGAAACTGTTTTACAATAGTGATCATTTTCAGTTATCGTCGGACCAACTTTGAAACATTGTCGTTTCTTCGTTTCAAGTCAAAACCGAACGATTCTTGTTGCATATCAAAGTAGGAGTACTTTACTACGCTCCTGCAAATTTTCATCAAGATCTGAGTTCATGTGACCCTTCGACCATGTCGTCGAAGTGGGACCTTTACACTGTTTTGACACAGTAAAGTTTTATGATTTTTGTCCGACTTTGAGACGACGCCGTTTCTTCGTTTCAAGTCGGAATTTCCCGATTCTTTTTGCACTTTGGAGCAGGGATGTTGGACTATATGCCTACCAATATTCATGCCATTCGGATTCAGTTTGCTGGTCCGAATAATTTTCCAAACTTGGGTTCGCGTCATTTTTGGACTATTTTCTAACACTTAGAATATTTTCAGTGATTTTCTGGTTTTATTGATTTCTTTGAGATTTGTCTCTAGATTTCGTACACGAGTTTTATGAATTATTTTCAAAGGATTTTTCACTCCTAAATGGCTTTCGAAATTATTATATAATATTATTTTAATTAGTAAATTAATTACTTCATAATAGGAGAGTTTTCAAAAGCCGTTTTAAAGTGATTTCAAAATCAATTATAAACCCGTTTCGCACCATTATTTTCTATAATAAAAATCTCACACTCACTTTTTAGCACGTCGAGCGAAGTGGAAAGGTGCTTAAACGGTTAGGAAATCTCCGGCCTATGGAACCGTGTGTATTTTCTTTCCGGTTAATCCCCGACCTATTCGATTGATCGTTTTGACCTTTGGGTCTAGTTTACCGATGATACGAGGTGGACTTTTTATTGTTTGGAGTGTGAGCTTGCTATTGGTTAGTAAACCGTTTAGTGCGAACGTGGGGTATGGGACTCATTGTTAACACTTTACGGGTTCCTCTCCAAGAAGTTGGTGACACATTAGCCTTTGGGCGGCCAGTACTGGACCTCTGGGTCACCACGCCTCTGGGCAACCGTCTCTGGACACCTGCTCTATGGAGCTGTTTATTTTTCGGCATGCGCCTCTGGGCCTTTATCCTTCTGGGAAGGATCTTGCCTTCTCGCGCGTTCCGCATCTGTGCGAGTGATCGATCACAACTCTACAGTACTTGGCAACAACGACTCTGGTCGGTGCACGTGCAATATTGGTATTATTTGATGATTTTTTATATCCATTCGAGTACCGCCATTCGGTGTTGGTTCTATGGAACCATACGATGTAAGTGCGATTGCCTTGTGGATTCACAGTGTCTCTGGACACTACTTTTCAGTGTTGGATTTCATTGACTTTTCAGTATATCCCATTGCTCTTTGGAGCATCGATCTTTGCTTGGGCATTGATTACAGACTCTGGTCACTCTTGGGATTATTGCCTATGGGCATCTTTTTATAGCTTTGGCTACGCCGATGATATGAGGCAATTTTATTTATTCTACACTTTGGTGTTGATTTCTCTTTGGAGATTTTTATTGTTTACTGATGATTAGGGATCGTCATTATATTCATGTGGTTCATAATATACTTCTCTTTGGATAAGTACTGTTTTATTTATGTACCGCATTATTATATATCTCATTTATTACTGATTGTTTAGCTAGCCTGACCCGAATGTTTTCGCTCGGATCAGACCGAGTTGTTTCAGGTTAGGTCTCTGGACTTAGCTTCTGTGCTTCCGCTTGGACATTATCTGCTATGCTGATAGATATCGCTTTTATTTGTCCACTATTCTGCTACTCTGTTATTATTCAGACTTTGAAATGTACATATTTTTGACTCACATGTGTGGGCAGTGGCTTTGTACCCACTTATAGTATTTGGATCTGTATTGACGATGTATTGTTCTGGGATTTTATATCTGTTATGTGATTATGTTCTGTGATGCTATTTCATTATGTTATTATGCTTTGTCCTGATAGATCTTTAGCCATTTGTAATTTGGTTATAAGTATTTACCGAATATGTCGAACCACTTGAAAAAATATATAGATACCATCCTTTCGACGTATTCAGTAGATAGTTATAGCTTGATTACAAATGGTCGCTTCCACTATACTCTATTCTCCGCTTTTACAGACAGTATTACTCCCGTAATACTCTTTGTTACAGTGGGTCTCAGAGTGGGGCGTTACAATCACTTCCAACCTCCGCCTTCTCCAGATGTTCTGCTCACCAGCCTTGCCGCCTGACGCATCTCCATCCCAAGGCAGCCTCGTCCACATCATCCCCACCATCGTCAAACCGTGCCCGCCTGTCCCCGAACCAACTTCAACCAGCTTGTTCTTCATTACAACTTACAAGCCAGGTTCACGTCCAATTCATCACAATGCATGCAACATTCACCTTTTAAACCATCTTCAGGTCGAAGATCAGATGGCTTATTGTGCCTTATTCAAAAGTGCAAGCCCATGCCTTCTATTCAACATGTTCAAGTCCTGTGTAAAGATACACTTCAGCCTAACGTGTTCAAAGTTACACTTTAGGACATGCTCGAAGATTCATTTCAGCCAACATGCTCACGACCTGTAGTGCCGACAACACATCATTTATTTGAGCCACAAAATTTAGCTACTCCACTTCTATATCTTTTATGAGCATGAAGAGATTAAATTGCATTCTGGATATATAATAAACCGAGCAACAAACCCAATCACCTTTGTCAGCCTCATCTCGGCCATGTATACAAACGATTTCTTTTCTCTGGGTTTACAAAAGCGAGGTATTATATGTATATTATTTATAAGTATAGTTTTCAAATATGATGTATACATTGCTTATATATGCATCTATTGGTTTTGTTTTACTGTTTGTATGGCTGAAGCAAAAGTTTTATATATATGTGTTAAAGTATATTTTCTATAAATCTATTTTATATATATATGTTACAGCACTATATTATATAGGTGACAGTATGATTTTGCACTTGTTTGCATGTTTATTTATTTTTTTTATTTTTCTGGACAGCAGTTAGACTTCATGTTCATGATATCATATCTCACTCATGTTTTATCGGAATGGGTTGATTCTATTTTTAAAATTAATGCTGTAATAATCTTTAATCTACACGAAATGATAGTGTAGATTCTAAAAATAATTATATTAATTTGCACAAATAACAATGTGAATTAATAAGATTATTTTGGGATTATTTGAATTAATTATTGGATCGTTGTTATTGATTGTTGTTATTGCTTGTTTATTTACTTTGACACCATCCCAGTTATCACACTGCAAGTTCCCTTTGCTATGTTTTGATTTGAATTGAATTGGAATCGGGTTGAAATGATAAATACTCAAATGAACTTGACCTAGGATAGAGAATTAAATAAAAACCGATTGGTCAATAATTTGATTTAAAAATAAAATGAAGATTTTATTTGAATAAAAATATGGTTTTGAAACGAAGTTAGAAATTGAATTTTAATGAAGGAAAATGTTAATATTTAAAAATCTGAATCAAAATATTAACATAGTAGTTGATGAAAGAATGTTGTTTTAAATTTAGAATTATTAATAATTAAGTTTGAAAGTATTTAATAATTAAGTTGAAATTATTTAATAATTAAGTTGAAATTATTTGATAATTAAGTTTTGAAATTATTTAATAATTAAATAAAATTGAATTATTTAATAGTTAAATAAAATTGAACCTCTTGAATAAGTGAAATTAAGTTTCTTTATTAATTGAGTTTTGAAATTGTAACTAAGTAAATAAATAAGTGAAATTGAATTTCTCTAATAAGAAATAAAATGTGTTTTATTGAAATTAATGTAAGACTTGAAATTTAAAGAATTTGATTTGACGAAATTAACTTAATTAAAATTGTAAGTTTTGATATAATGAAGTTGAACTTAAGTAATTGATTTAATGAATTGGAAGTTAAATAGAAATTGTTTGAATGACAAATTTACTTAACGAATATTGAACGAAATCGATCAATGAATTTAAAGTGATTTGAATGTTAAATTAAATTAATTTAAATGATTTCAGAATGAAACTTATATTACGAACTTGAATCAATATTTGAATTGTTTTAAAAAGAAATTGAAATTGAATTATAAGATTTTGAAATTTGAATTTGGAAGTTTTGAAACGTAAATTATGGAAATTGATTTAGAAAGAGAAATGAAATGTTGGTTTACAAATTCTATTTGAAATTGAATTTGATTTGGTTTTGAAATATATTAAACGACCAATCGGTGTAATAATTACGAAAGTTATTAAAGAGACCGGAATCGATTAGGGACATACTTACTGTCTAAACCGAAAACCACTTTAATAACTATACGCGGAGTATGATCCAGAATGAAGTGGTTGGAATGATGTACGTGATGACTGAAGAAAGAGAACGATAATGGATAGCCTTGATACTTGTGTCAAATTGGAAATGACTAAAACAGGAGCCGTGCCGGGCCAAATGGAGGTTAGCTACCTCGAGCGAACACACTTCTTCGAAAACTACTCATTACTTGTTGTCGATTAGTGCACCCTTGATTTGGGAGTGTTGTTTCGCGGTGTTGCGATCGTTGCGGCGATGCGTTCTCACCAGTCCGGATCAGGCAAACGGTAGTTTCACTATCTTGGGTATTGCCTCACGTGCCTTGTCATACTTGTATCCCTATGCGCGACCGCTACGATTTGTTTTGTGTTATACCTATGGAGTACTCCCTGATAGCCCTCTAGTTTACGGTGGAGTTTACAGTGCTGTATAGATTATAACGCTTATATAAAATGTGTTAAGGGGAATAATGGTAACGCCTTAACACTATTTTGATACTTTATATTACTGATAGGCATTATCTACTTATCGTACACTACTACATAGTAGATAGTTTAACGGATCCTTAAAGGATGGTTATTCCAAACATCCTTTGAGTTACTTGTATTTCGGTTGTTATTTCACTTGAGTTGGATTTATTGATATAAGAATATTAATCCTGACTCGATTGTTTTGTGTTTTGCTTTACGCTCGGGTCAGACTGAGTGTACCAGTATTCGAGACACACCTTTGGAGTTGGAGCTTCGCTTGGAGATCCAGCTATCTATCCAGCTTTCAGATATCCAGTTGATTCCAGTGATTGTATTTGGTTCTTGTATTTGACTATTGTATTCGAGACATTTGTGTACCTTATTTAACTCTGATATGTATATAGTAGCTTCATGAACTACTATCTTTTGTTTCCGCTGCATTTATTACTCTGTGTCTGTGATCTGTGATTATTTTATTTACTGTATATGTTCAGTTTTGCCAAATTTGAATTAACAATTCGGTATTTTGAATTCTTTAAGTCCGACATGTGCGGATGCGAATAGTCCAAAATAGCGGGTCGTTACAGTTGGTATCAGAGCTTTGGTAGCTCTAGGCAGAACTTAGCATATAGGGTAAATGTATTTACAGAATCACTCTCATTCGAGTTTCAATCTCTTCCTTTTGACTCGATTCCTTTGAATTTTGGAACGTTCCCTACGGTTTCAAAATTCATTCTTGTCCCTCACTATTCGTATTCTTCTAAATTCTGGAGTATCACATAACTCCACTTCGAATGATCTTTATAATCAGTTGGCGGTCCCGCCAATCTCAAATTGATTTGTAAGGGAGTAAAACTCTTTTACGATAGCATCGATTCACCGGAGATTTATATATCCTCAGTTTAGATGCTGACATCTTTGGTTTTGCCGAATTCTATCTCTTGAGATCAATGTCGATTTGCCTCGGAATTCTACATTGATCTTATTTTTGAACTCACGGTTGACCCGGTTAAGGTTGCCCGCGATTTATATAAATTTATCAATCTTCCTACTTTGTTATTAATCATCATATCTTTGTTTCGAACTTATCTTCGAATCAAATTTCTCTTTGGTTTGAGTCCATCAAATTTGAAACCCTATCCTTATTTGAAAATTCATTCCTGTATCATCGAGCAAAGAAATGCATTTATAAACTAATATGTAAATGTTTTAATATATGCTGTGTTGTTTGAGTTGATGATGTTGATTTGGGTTTCCGATCGATTCGTCTGATCAACCATATCGATAGAAGTTCCAAAACACTTGAGCAGAGCAAACTGACACAATATTTTTTTCAAATTTAGTAAATAAAATAATTTTGGATGATTATATTATATATAAGTATAAAGTTTTCAGAAATTAAATTGTTAACCAATTTTTTTGTCAGAAATGATAATAATTGATTTTCATTTATTGTTTGTAAACCATTGACTATTGCATAATATAAATAAACTAGTGTGAACCCGTGCTACGCACACGGGCTACATTTATATATCAATATTGAAATTAAATTTACCAAAATCTTATCGGTTGAGTCAATTCTTATTTTGAGTATTTTAAAATGATAAGATGGTTTGAATCCATTATACACACACAGTTACATACACATATAAGTATATATGTGTCTAAGAGAGAGATTACACAAATCGTTTATTTACTATCTAAAAGTAAAAGAAGACTTGCTTTAGACAACTAATATTTACCATATTTTAATAAAGTCTATGCGGGATCAAAGCTTATTGGACAAATTTGTAGAGAATTAATGGTTGCAACGGTAGTAAAAGAAGACGTGCTTCAAACGAATCTTTAAGTGCCTAACAATTATAATTCAAGATTCATATTACAACAGGATGGAACTATCATATCAACGGTCGGTCTGGTTATTGCAGTATATAAGCATCGCCCAAAATAAAACTAATTATTTTTGTAAATATGGATTAGTTGCCAATGAATATTTTGTCATGCACCCATAATATGTCTATCAATCACACAAAAGTGACCGATGCCCAACTAAAACTTATGAGCAATACCCAGAAAAAACATAGAAAAGTTACAAAGTACTAAAATTTCTAACAAAAGTAAAACATAACTAAAATGTGAACTTTAGTAGATGGGTTTTTGTATAAAAGTATTCTTGCATGGTGTACAATCCTATGAAGTAATTCAAAAAATCAAGAAAAAATAGGCAGTTTACAATTTAAATCCCTTACAATAAATAACCAAAGAAACATAAACATGACTAATACAACCAAAATACATCAATATTTCATCTTAAAAGGTTGTATGAACAGGTTGTTGCTTTATAACCGTAGGACAAGGCTCTTTCATATATTTGTTGTTGCATCATGTCCTTGTTGTTAGCTGCAGCCTCACTTCCCAACTGTGGGAGTAGAAAGAAATTAATGAAATAGGTTATGTTCAAAAAATGTACAGTAGTATTCCCCAATTGGGAATTTCACCAAAATGCATGGCAATAAAATATTCACCTCTATTCGTATATATTCAGCATCAAACTGTCAGAAACTATAAATGGCAGCTTTAGATTTCAATGCTCTTTCTTCATGCTTATAGTCATTTCTTCGGTAGTGGCTTCAGCAATTAACAATTTGAGCATCACCCACTCTTCAGTCAGACCATTTGTCTCAGCTACACTATGACCAACTTCCTGCAATTACGCTCCATATATATTAGCTCATTAAGTTAGTCAGTTTATTACTTCAATGGCAGTCCAATCAGTCTACGTTAGCCTGATTTACACCTGACTACCCAGTTTGACTTTCACCTGACTGCTTTATAAAAATTACAGTAGTTACGATTATAGTAATCTATCAACCTACAACCCTCGCAATTATCGTAACCGCATATTTTGTACAATTACAATATATTGAAACTTTTTTGCTGCTTTTCTCTTACCCGACACTACGTGAAGATACTCTCTAAACTAAACCACCACTTGTTGTCAAACAGCTAAAAACAAATCTATGTAAACATGAAATTGAATCTGCTCATGATTTGTTATACCTGAAGCACATATAGTGGTATAGTATGGTTTCAATACTATTTACCTTTATTTCAACAATAATTGACCAAATGACACTAAATTTTATGTTATAGCTGATTTATGATAAGTTTATAAGAGCATTTCCTCTTCCAACTGTACGAACGAAATATACCTGAAATTGGGACAATTTATAAAAAATTCGAAATTTGAGTATTCATATATTTAGAACTCAAATTAATATTGAGTTTCTTTTGCAAAAGTTGAAGCTTAATAGTCTTTTTTATTATATGTGCCATTTAGTTTCATTTTGGTCTCTCTTAAAACCAAAATGGAACGATTGAAATATCAGCATTTTGATCGAAACCTCAAACCTTTGATTTTACCTCATTAAATTTTTATTTATTGCCGAGCAGCTTACAAACAGATGAGGCAGCATATATAGTTGTTGTGAATCTTATATGTTATAGACTACCAAAAAGTAGCAAGAAAGCATCGAAAACCAAAAAGAAAATGTTCCTAAAGTTTAACACTTACAAATTTGCATTCTCAATACGAAAATGCCAAGGAAGGAAATAAAATATTGGCAAAAACATACACTAAATCTAGTAATGGTTTATTCCTTTAAATAGGATGCAAAGCAGAGGTTTACATTAATTTGACCATATTTTCTTGTCTTTGGTATAAATAGCTTATAAATATTTTTCCAATTTAATTCATTGCCATAGTTAAATGCATGCGCAATGAATTTGAAATGCTTATAAATTTTCTACTTATATTGTAAGTCAAGTACCATTAAATGTGATATGTAGCTAAACAATTAAATTGAAGGTGGTCCCTAAATGAGTTTCCTTTGATCAAATGACAGATGCAGGAAATCAAATTCATTGCATAAAGTCATGATAAATCACATTAGCAATTAAATACTACAAATCGCATTAGCAATGAAATACCACTGTTTCATGAGAAATTGGCGTTTGAAGAATAACCTAATATCTACAATGACTAAGACTACAAAATTGGAAAAGCAAGGCAAATGCTTAAGGGATTATTTTTTTTACTCCCAAAATAGTAAGTAAATTGTGTACCTTTATCGCAATAAAATAATATTAAGCATAAAATGAAGAACAGTTGCAAGAAGCATGAAGATGCTAAGAGTAACATAAAAGATTAATTGGCTTAGAACAAAGAATAAATGAAATTAATGATAGTAAATTCATTAATTACTTGTACATCAATGATAGTAAATTCATTATAAGGTGAACTTCAATTATGAACTCTGTAGTCTGGACCAAACCCCATTCAGTTTGGTCTTCACCACCCATCTCATCTCACCCATATAATTATTGTAAAATAGATTGATTTTTCTTAATTAATTTGAACACATAGATACAAAGTTTTAGTTATAATAGAAATCTTTTCCCATTGAATTTGCTATACATAATGTCTACTAAACAATCATATAGGGAATATCATCCTAAGAGCTAAGGTAAATTTAAGTGTGCTGTATGTGACCTTTATTAATGTCACAAAGGATCTTCTGTGTGGCAAGTTGTCTAACTATAACATGCATTTCTCTCATCATCTATAGGTAAATGAAGAAGGAGGTTGAAAATTAGGAACTTCTGTCAGGAAGTTTAAAAAGTAAATATTGTTAAGCATGGTGGATATTTATCATTTAAGAGAAAAAGTACTATAAATCGGGTTTATGATCAAATATGAATGAAGACTTTATTAGAACAGAATCGCTATGATTCAAGATTGATTACCCACAAAGGAATAATAAAATAGACAGATTGAGCGTAGCATGGTCTCTCAAGCTCTGAATTCCAGTCTAAAATAACTTAAAAACAAAGTATGAACAATTTTAACTTGGACATGAAAATTTAAGCACACAAAATTATACTAAATTTTCATACTATCTTGTTTAAACCTGAATTATTGTTTTATATTTTGTGCGCGTGTGTTTGCACACAGATGAAAACTAAAGCATGCATAAATAAACTAAATTTTCAAACTGTCTTGTTTAAACTTGAAGTTTTATTTTTTTTATTTTGTGTGTGTATATAACTATATACACACAAACACATGCATGCATGTATATATGTGGACATGCTTGTGTGTATGTGAACAGGTTTTCATGCTTGGTTCTGTGGTGTTAATTTTGAATGCCTATACATGCTTGATAATAGAAAAGGATAGTTTAGATCATGATGTTAGCATGATTGTGTAACAAAAGCCTAACCAACAGCATGTGTCGTGCATCATATACCTATATTTTCACACAAATATCATTTAATATTCCAGACAGATAAAGCATAACTATATGGGATTGTAGTATAAAATCAAGTTAAGGAATAAGAACCTTTAAGAAATGAGTTGTCCGTGTTTTTTGATCTCTTCGGCTTTTACACCATCTACAATAAAATCAACATTTGGAGCCACCAAAAGGTCTTGCTAACCTGACTATTGCATAGCTTGTACCCATCTTGAGTTTTCTGTGCAATGTATAGAGCATGTTATGCATTGCTTCCAAACAGACAATGATTTAACATAGAAATCATTTTACTAAATGACATAGGAAAAAATAAGTAGAATTTAAGGTAGAGTTTGGTAAAAATTTACCTCGCTAGTTGCAAACTAAATCGTATTTATGAGCATGTCACTGCCATCTTCGAGTAGGGTCGGAATTCAAACTACCAAACTTTTCATCCAATCACCAGACAATGTGGTGTATACTGCTGGACTAAACGATTCGAATTCGATATTTCCAAGTCCTAGAGAATCTTTCACTAATTTTAAGTTTAGAAAATTTTCCATGTTTGAGAAATCATAATAGAGACTCCATTCGCATTGTTTTCTGATGTCATAATACTAAAAAAACGATGGTACAAAGTTAGATAAAAATTAAGACTTTGACTCATAGGGCAGCTGCGTTTATGTGCTTACATTTTGTGGAACATTACCACTACAGATTAAAGAAAAAACACATTACATAGGGTATATAAATCAAATTGGTAATAATATGCAATATTACAGACCTGCATTTTCTAACAGAATTGTGTAATTGATTATTAGTCATGCGTCTTCTGGGGTGATTTAAGACGACCAAGTCATTAGAGTCCGAATGTATATAATGCATCAATGCTAGAATCAGTACCTCCGCATGGATTAAAATTAAACTGGGCAAAAACACATTACATCGACATACTAACAAACATACTAATTATATTTTGAGAAAATAACTTCCAGGGTTCAACCCTAAATTACTGATGCACAATAAGTATTCTGCAAATTACTGGCAGAGCAGATAATTGCATTGTAGCCATGTACAGAACCATATGCCAAATTGGAAGGTGTGATCGAATAAGCAGCACAAAAGCGCATTATTTCGACCGATAAAGACATCAGTAAGCTAACAACGATGTAAATGAAGGGTTTTTACCTCAAAGTGATGAAATTATTATGAATTCAGCGGACAGCACAAAAAGCAAGGCAATGGAGGTCCTTTTTTGCTTGGCTAACCGCTCAAACAGACAATATTAACAGCAACTACGTTTACTATTAACCAATTGAGTATTTAACAATACAATTATTGCTCTTCCAAAAATTTAAAAACAATTGTGGTAATTTTACTATCAAAAAGGTCAATGTGTCACTTCTATATTTGTCTACAGACACAAAAAGAGTAATATAAGAAAAGCAATCACGAACCTTAAAAGGAGTTCCCACGCAAGTGGCTTTTTGATGAAGTTCCAAAGCAAGTATTGAGTACAGTAAATTGACTTGCTCGATCTATTAAAAAGGAATTTTAGTATCTGAATGATTAAAATAAAAACCGTTGGAAAGAAGGAAAAGCATACCTGAAACTTGTCCGAAGGTAGGCGGAATCGATGAGGTCGGATATCAACCATAGGCGGTTGCAGCAAATGAAGAAAACAAATGAAATTAAGTTAGTCAAAAGAAGATACTCAAAAATTCAATTTGGGCAGAAAGCATACCAAAAAGGAAATTAGACTACATTCAGAACATCAAATATGTGGCAACGACCATTGCGAAGAGAAAAAATTCAGTAAAAACAAACAGCCAATTAATTTTTTAGTTTAGAACCATAGAAATTTTGAAAAGAGGATACTGGACAATTTGATTTTGGCTAGAAAACATGCCAAAACAAATATTGATAATCAAAGAATTGAAATAATAACTCAAATCACAATATGGATTATACCAGTGAGGAATCCATCGTTGCTAAATTAGGGAATCCAGCTCAAGGTGATTCGGCGGCAGCTTGAAGAAGAGTAATTATGGTTTTTGGTGAATTTGGTTGAAGGGAAAAGGATTTAGGCGATTGGGTGAAAACCGTGAAATCTTAAAGAGGAAAACATAATATGGGCTGACGTAAAGGAAGAATCGTACGGAGGAAAACAAAGAGAGAAGTAAAAAGAGAGACGGTTGGGTTGCCAAAATTCAAGGGGCTTGTGTGAGCTTTGGGATAGTCGGGACTCTTCAGTTGCCAAATTTCAAGAAGGCATGGGTGAGCTTAAAAGTGAACTCACTAATAATAATATAGTTTTTGGCTAGAAAACATGCCAAAACAAATATTGATAATCAAAGAATTGAAATAATAACTCAAATCACAATATGGATTATACCAGTGAGGAATCCATCGTTGCTAAATTAGGGAATCCAGCTCAAGGTGATTCGGCGGCAGCTTGAAGAAGAGTAATTATGGTTTTTGGTGAATTTGGTTGAAGGGAAAAGGATTTAGGCGATTGGGTGAAAACCGTGAAATCTTAAAGAGGAAAACCTAATATGGGCTGACGTAAAGGAAGAATCGTACGGAGGAAAACAAAGAGAGAAGTAAAAAGAGAGACGGTTGGGTTGCCAAAATTCAAGGGGCTTGTGTGAGCTTTGGGATAGTCGGGACTCTTCAGTTGCCAAATTTCAAGAAGGCATGGGTGAGCTTGAAAGTGAACTCACTAATAATAATATAGTATAGATGAATTTATAAAATTTAGTTGTAATTTGATTTGGAATTTGAAGTGAATTTAAATTGAAATTTGAGAATTTAATTTCCGGTGATTTCAAACTTTGATTTGAAAGTTTTAAAGTGCATAGTTTTAAAACAATTTCAAATAGAAATCATTTCAAAGAATATGAAACGTTTAAATCAGCGCTCTTCTCTTTGTCGCTGGAAAATAATTTCGGTGATGACGGCCGCATCATCGACATTCATTTTCGAGTTTCGAAGTGGAGAGACCATTCTGTAGCTTTGCTACACTTTTGTTTTGGAAATTAAATTGATCTAAATTTCTAAAGTATGTCTTGATTTATAATATATATTGGCATGCATATGATTATTTTGATATATGTAAAATATACAAACATATTTACTTCTAAATTGTTGAAGATAATCGGAAATTTAATTCTTAAATCTTCTTAAAGGATGGCTTCAATTATAAATGAAACCAAAATTTTGAATTAATATTTAAACTTGAGAGAAATTGAATTAGAAATTTACCTGTATAATACTCAATTGCATTATATATAACTTACCTAAATTTTCAAAAGTTAACTATGTAATTGAATATTATACAGTATAAAATGATGTTAAAGGAGTTTATAAATTAACTTGAGTGCGTATAATAAATGTTATACACTTGAATTTTTTTAATTATAAAATGTTTATGGAGATAAATAGGATAATAAGTAAATTTAATAATAGATGAGACAAATAAATTTGTTTTGAAGGAATTAATAAATTGAAATTAGATTAACTTATGGAAATACCTTGAGTTTAAAATCAATTATTGAATATAAATTAATTTAAATTGAAATTTATATAGGTTAAATTAATTTATATGGTTTAAATATATGTAATAAGATATATTAAGTGGAACAAATTTAATAATAATTTGGAATAAAGAAGAATTAAATTTGTTGAATAAAATATGATTGTAATAAATGACTATTCAAGTTTATGATTTTAGAAATTGTTAATAAAGGATAAATTGGATAATAAAACAATGAATAAATGAGATAAATAAAATAAAATTTTGTTTTGAAGAAATCTTTTGGTATCAAATATTAATAAATTGAATTAAATCAACTTAAAGGAGTATCTTGAATTAATTGAATATAAATTGAATTTCATTTGAAAGAAACCTTTTGTACCTATCATAAATACTGGGAAATCAAATCAATTTAAATGAAAATCTTGAATTAAAAACAAATTGTTGAATATAAATTTATTTGAACTGAAATTTATATAGTTTAAAATAATTGTTTATTTCATTTTCAATCTATTTCTTCTGGTTGTTTCTATTATCCTACCTCCTTCCTTTTCGAGGACGAAAAGTTTTGACTGGGGGAGAGTGTAACGACCCGTAAATTTTAACTGTTTAATAATGTGATTAATCAAATTTTTGAGAAATTTTAAAAATAAAAATTTGAAATAAAAATTTAACATTTGAATTGCATCTAGTTAAATATAGTAATTGGTAAATTTTCATCCGAAAATATGAAAGTTTATTTCGTGCGTAAATTCACTTCAATTTAATCAGTTAAAACAATGAAAATAAAATGTTTTCGAAACCTAAATATTTTTATGTAGAAAAATTCTAAACCATCTTCTGAGCAAGACGTCATTTTTCGTTTTTCAAAATTCGGACTTCTTTAGCTCCGTCGATCTTATTTTTCGACGTTTTTACTGCATTTTCCGCTAGTAGAAATTTCAAATTTTTATTATTCAATCGTACCGCTAATATTCATATACAGTTTTGATCGTCTCGTCGTGCTGATCACTGAGATATATTCAATTTTGTATTTTGAAGCAGGTTCGTAGCGAAATCCACAGAAACGATTTCGTATCGGTACGGTTTTTTTTTTTTTAACAAAAAGAGGTCCGTTGGGTCCCCTTGTCCATTCGTTTGCTTCTTGAGAAAATCAATAGTCTGTGACTATTAATGTTTCTGCAATCAACGTCTAAATTTTTGCTCCAACTTTTCTATTAACTAGGTGCTAATTTATGGTTGCTCGGTTCATTTCTTTTGTCCTTTGATTTCAAGTAGGAAAATTTTTGGCCAGAGCATTTTCTTCCTCTCTTCATTTTTCTTCTTGATCACGTTGTTCCTTCCCACTCCATATTAACTTCCATAATATATTTGATTCACAACACTTCCTCCTCCCTTCCTTTGCCGCGCAAACCCAACACTCCGCATACGCGGCATCTATGGCCGATTCACCTTCCCTTTCCTCTTCACCTGCGCCTTGGCAAACACCTCCGCCCTCTTCCACTGTTAGTCCACCAACCCTCCAACCTGACCACGGCAACACCTTTTGCCTCGGGAAGACCACTCTCCTCCCCGCGTTGACCCGCCTGATGCTCGACCCATCACTTCCAACCTCCGCCTTCTCGAGATGTTCTGCTCACCAGCCTTGCCGCCTGACGCATCTCCATCCCAAGGCAGCCTCGTCCACATCATCCCCACCATCGTCTAACTGTGCCGGCCTGTCCCCGAACCAACTTCAACCAGCTTGTTCTTCATTACAACTTACAAGCCAGGTTCACGTCCAATTCATCACAATGCATGCAACATTCACCTTTTAAACCATCTTCAGGTCGAAGATCAGATGCCTTGTTGTGCCTTATTCAAAAGTGCAAGCCCATGCCTTCTATTCAACATGTTCAAGTCCTGTGTAAAGATACACTTCAGCCCAACGTATTCAAAGTTACACTTTAGGACATGCTCAAAGATTCATTTCAGCCAAAATGCTCACGACCTGTAGTGCCGACAACGCATCATTTATTTGAGCCACAAAATTTAGCTACTCCACTTCTATATCTTTTATGAGCATGAAGAGATTAAATTGCATTCTGGATATATAATAAACCGAGCAACAAGCCCACTCACCTTTGTCAGCCTCATCTTGGCCATGTATACAAACGATTTCTTTTCTCTGGGTTTACAAAAGCGAGGTATTATATGTATATTATTTATAAGTATAGTTTTCAAATATGATGTATACATTGCTTATATATGCATCTATTGGTTCTGTTTTACTGTTTGTATGGCTGAAGCAAAAGTTTTATATATATGTGTTAAAGTATATTTTTTATAAATCTATTTTATATATATGTTACAGCACTATATTATATAGGTGACAGTATGATTTTGCACTTGTTTGCATGTTTATTTATTTTATTTTTTTTCTGGACAGCAGTTAAACTTCATGTTCATGATATCATATCTCACTCATGTTTTATCGGAATGGGTTGATTCTATTTTTAAAAAAGAGTCGAAGTTACCTAGTTTATGCCTGTCAAATTTCAGTAAAATCCGACATTGTTTGATTTGTTGTCGAGGATTTGGAAGTTAGACCCAGGCAGCTGTTCTTTTGTACTTGAAATTATTTTACACTGCTGCAAACACGACCTGAGTTCATGTTTAACGCATCGTATCTCTTCCGTATTACGTCGGAATACAGTGATTCCCTTTTTGTTTAAAAGATAAAGTTTTCTACTTTCTGTATATAAAATTTTAGCTTCATACGAGGTGTTTCAGTCCTCTGTTTCTTACCTGAAAGTCAGACCCAGAGGGGTTTTCAGACCTGAACATTTGACAGTCGCAACATGGCCTGAGTCTATGTTCGTGACATCGTAACTTTTCTGGTCTCTTGTCCAAATCAAGTGATTCTTTTGCAGTTTGAAATACAAGTTTTGATCTTTATTCATACCAAATTTCAGACCATTTCGATCTCGGTAGCACATAGAATTATATTGTTAAACTTTGACGTAGGACATGTTTTGTAATTGTTGCTATGTTGAATGTTTTGATTTGATTTCGGCAATTCCTATTTAACAGCTTTGCTCGACGATTCGTGCCAATCTAGTTTATTCCGGAAGTCATGCTTGCGATCCGTGACTCGACTTCGTTGTCTATTCATCTCTAACCTCGAAAGGTGAGCAATCACTCACGATTAATGTTCTTTTATTTATTAAATTTGATTTCAAATTGAAACGACAATTGAAATATTGCTGCTGTTAGTTATTTATACTGTTATTTATGTTATTACCTGTATCAGTTCACCTGTGACATCTGACACCATTATCTGTTAATTATTTATGCGATGATAATACAGTTTGGTTGTTAATTGATTGATTGTTGATGTTTGCATTGGTCATTAAATTGTAAATGTATAAGTGATAAATAACATGCAACTGAATTTGACGTAGGATAGTTAAAGTTTGAATTGATATATGTGTTGGATTTGATTAGTTTAATTTGTAAAATATGACCCCTTAAATATTTACTTATTTGACATGTAGAAATGGTTAATTACCCTTGAACCCTTTGAAAATAGTATGAAATCGAATAATGAATGTCAAGTGTAGAAGCACATAAAATTAATGCTGTAATAATCTTTAATCTACATGAAATGATAGTGTAGATTCTAAAAATAATTATATTAATTTGCACAAATAACAATGTGAATTAATAAGATTATTTTGGGATTATTTGAATTAATTATTGGATCGTTGTTATTGATTGTTGTTATTGCTTGTTTATTTACTTTGACACCATCCCAGTTATCACACTGCAAGTTCCCTTTGCTATGTTTTGATTTGAATTGAATTGGAATCGGGTTGAAATGATAAATACCCAAATGAACTTGACCTAGGATAGAGAATTAAATAAAAACCGATTGGTCAATAATTTGATTTAAAAATAAAATGAAGATTTTATTTGAATAAAAATATGGTTTTGAAACGAAGTTAGAAATTGAATTTTAATGAAGGAAAATGTTAATATTTAAAAATCTGAATCAAAATATTAACATAGTAGTTGATGAAAGAATGTTGTTTTAAATTTAGAATTATTAATAATTAAGTTTGAAAGTATTTAATAATTAAGTTGAAATTATTTAATAATTAAGTTGAAATTATTTGATAATTAAGTTTTGAAATTATTTAATAATTAAATAAAATTGAATTATTTAATAGTTAAATAAAATTGAACCTCTTGAATAAGTGAAATTAAGTTTCTTTATTAATTGAGTTTTGAAATTGTAACTAAGTAAATAAATAAGTGAAATTGAATTTCTCTAATAAGAAATAAAATGTGTTTTATTGAAATTAATGTAAGACTTGAAATTTAAAGAATTTGATTTGACGAAATTAACTTAATTAAAATTGTAAGTTTTGATATAATGAAGTTGAACTTAAGTAATTGATTTAATGAATTGGAAGTTAAATAGAAATTGTTTGAATGACAAATTTACTTAACGAATATTGAACGAAATCGATCAATGAATTTAAAGTGATTTGAATGTTAAATTAAATTAATTTAAATGATTTCAGAATGAAACTTATATTACGAACTTGAATCAATATTTGAATTGTTTTAAAAAGAAATTGAAATTGAATTATAAGATTTTGAAATTTGAATTTGGAAGTTTTGAAACGTAAATTATGGAAATTGATTTAGAAAGAGAAATGAAATGTTGGTTTACAAATTCTATTTGAAATCGAATTTGATTTGGTTTCGAAATATATTAAACGACCAATCGGTGTAATAATTACGAAAGTTATTAAAGAGACCGGAATCGGTTAGGGACATACTTACTGTCTAAACCAAAAACCACTTTAATAACTATACGCGGAGTATGATCCAGAATGAAGTGGTTGGAATGATGTACGTGATGACTGAAGAAAGAGAACGATAATGGATAGCCTTGATACGTGTGTCAAATTGGAAATGACTAAAACAGGAGCCGTGCCGGGCCAAATGGAGGTTAGCTACCTCGAGCAAACACACTTCTTCGAAAACTACTCATTACTTGTTGTCGATTAGTGCACCCTTGATTAGGGAGTGTTGTTTCGCGGTGTTGCGATCGCTGCGGCGATGCGTTCTCACCAGTCCGGATCAGGCAAACGGTAGTTTCACTATCTTGGGTATTGCCTCACGTGCCTTGTCATACTTGTATCCCTATGCGCGACCGCTACGATTTATTTTGTGTTATACCTATGGAGTACTCCCTGATAGCCCTCTAGTTTACGGTGGAGTTTACAGTGCTGTATAGATTATAACGCTTATATAAAATGTGTTAAGGGGAATAATGGTAACGCCTTAACACTATTTTGATACTTTATATTACTGATAGGCATTATCTACTTATCGTACACTACTACATAGTAGATAGTTTAATGGATCCTTAAAGGATGGTTATTCCAAACATCCTTTGAGTTACTTGTATTTCGGTTGTTATTTCACTTGAGTTGGATTTATTGATATAAGAATATTAATCCTGACTCGAGTGTTTTGTGTTTTGCTTTACGCTCGGGTCAGACTGAGTGTACCAGTATTCGAGACACACCTTTGGAGTTGGAGCTTCGCTTGGAGATCCAGCTATCTATCCAGCTTTCAGATATCCAGTTGATTCCAGTGATTGTATTTGGTTCTTGTATTTGACTATTGTATTCGAGACATTTGTGTACCTTATTTAACTCTGATATGTATATAGTAGCTTCATGAACTACTATCTTTTGTTTCCGCTGCATTTATTACTCTGTGTCTGTGATCTGTGATTATTTTATTTACTGTATATGTTCAGTTTTGCCAAATTTGAATTAACAATTCGGTATTTTGAATTCTTTAAGTCCGACATGTGTGGATGCGAATAGTCCAAAATAGCGGGTCGTTACAGTTGGTATCAGAGCTTTGGTAGCTCTAGGCAGAACTTAGCATATAGGGTAAATGTATTTACAGAATCACTCTCATTCGAGTTTCAATCTCTTCCTTTTGACTCGATTCCTTTGAATTTTGGAACGTTCCCTACGGTTTCAAAATTCATTCTTGTCCCTCACTATTCGTATTCTTCTGAATTCTGGAGTATCACATAACTCCACTTCGAATGATCTTTATAATCAGTTGGCGGTCCCGCCAATCTCAAATTGATTTGTAAGGGAGTAAAACTCTTTTACGATAGCATCGATTCACCGGAGATTTATATATCCTCAGTTTAGATGCTGACATCTTTGGTTTTGCCGAATTCTATCTCTTGAGATCAATGTCGATTTGCCTCGGAATTCTACATTGATCTTATTTTTGAACTCGCGATTGACCCGGTTAAGGTTGCCCGCGATTTATATAAATTTATCAATCTTCCTACTTTGTTATTAATCATCATATCTTTGTTTCAAACTTATCTTCGAATCAAATTTCTCTTTGGTTTGAGTCCATCAAATTTGAAACCCTATCCTTATTTGAAAATTCATTCCTGTATCGTCGAGCAAAGAAATGCATTTATAAACTAATATGTAAATGTTTTAATATATGCTGTTTTGTTTGAGTTGATGATGTTGATTTGGGTTTCCGATCGATTCGTCTGATCAACGCTATCGATAGAAGTTCCAAAACACTTGAGCAGAGCAAACTGACACAATATTGTTTTCAAATTTAGTAAATAAAATAATTTTGGATGATTATATTATATATAAGTATAAAGTTTTTAGAAATTAAATTGTTAACCAATTTTTTTGTCAGAAATGATAATAATTGATTTTCATTTATTGTTTGTAAACCATTGACTATTGCATAATATAAATAAATGAATTTATAAAATTTAGTTGTAATTTGATATGGAATTTGAAGTGAATTTAAATTGAAATTTGAGAATTTAATTTCCTGTGATTTCAAACTTTGATTTGAAAGTTTTAAAGTGCATAGTTTTAAAACAATTTCAAATAGAAATCATTTCAAAGAATATAAAACGTTTAAATCAGCGCTCTTCTCTTTGTCGCTGGAAAATAATTTCGGTGATGACGGCCGCATCATCGACATTCATTTTCGAGTTTCGAAGTGGAGAGACCATTTTGTAGCTTTGCTACACTTTTGTTTTGGAAATTAAATTGATCTAAATTTCTAAAGTATGTCTTGATTTATAATATATATATTGGCATGCATATGATTATTTTGATATATGTAAAATATACAAACATATTTACTTCTAAATTGTTGAAGATAATCGGAAATTTAATTCTTAAATCTTCTTAAAGGATGGCTTCAATTATAAATGAAACCAAAATTTTGAATTAATATTTAAACTTGAGAGAAATTGAATTAGAAATTTACCTGTATAATACTCAATTGCATTATATATAACTTACCTAAATTTTCAAAAGTTAACTATGTAATTGAATATTATACAGTATAAAATGATGTTAAAGGAGTTTATAAATTAACTTGAGTGCGTATAATAAATGTTATACACTTGAATTTTTTTTAATTATAAAATGTTAATGGAGATAAATAGGATAATAAGTAAATTTAATAATAGATGAGACAAATAAATTTGTTTTGAGGGAATTAATAAATTGAAATTAGATTAACTTATGGAAATACCTTGAGTTTAAAATCAATTATTGAATATAAATTAATTTAAATTGAAATTTATATGGTTTAAATTAATTTATATGTTTTAAATATATGTAATAAGATATATTAAGTGGAACAAATTTAATAATAATTTGGAATAAAGAAGAATTAAATTTGTTGAATAAAATATGATTGTAATAAATGACTATTCAAGTTTATGATTTTAGAAATTGTTAATAAAGGATAAATTGGATAATAAAACAATGAATAAATGAGATAAATAAAATAAAATTTTGTTTTGAAGAAATCTTTTGGTATCAAATATTAATAAATTGAATTAAATCAACTTAAAGGAGTATCTTGAATTAATTGAATATAAATTGAATTTCATTTGAAAGAAACCTTTTGTACCTATCATAAATAAATGGGAAATCAAATCAATTTAAATGGAAATCTTGAATTAAAAACAAATTATTGAATATAAATTTATTTAAACTGAAATTTATATAGTTTAAAATAATTGTTTATTTCGTTTTCAGTCTATTTTCTTCTGGTTGTTTCTATTATCCTACCTCCTTCCTTTTCGAGGACGAAAAGTTTTGAGTGGGGGAGAGTGTAACGACCCGTAAATTTTAACAGTTTAATAATGTGATTAATTGAATTTTTGAGAAATTTTAAAAATAAAATTTTGAAATAAAAATTTAACATTTGAATTGCGTCTAGTTAAATATAGCAACTGGTAAATTTTCATCCGAAAATATGAAAGTTTATTTCGTGCGTAAATTCACTTCAATTTAATCAGTTAAAAAACAATGAAAATAAAATGTTTTCGAAACCTAAATATTTTTATATAAAAAAATTCTAAACCATCTTCTGAGCAAGACGTCATTTTTCGTTTTTCAAACTTCAGACTTCTTTAGCTCCGTCGATCTTATTTTTCGACGTTTTTACTGCATTTTCCGCTAGTAGAAATTTCAAATTTTTATAATTCAATCGTACCGCTCATATTCATATACAGTTTTGATCGTCTCGTTGTGCTGATCACTGAGATATATTCAATTCTGTATTTTGAAGCCGGTTCGTAGCGAAATCCACAGAAACGATTTCGTATCGGTACGTTTTTTTAAAAAAAAAAAAGAGTTCCGCTGGGTCCCCTTGTCCATTCGTTTGCTTCTTGAGAAAATCAATAGTCTGTGACTATTAATGTTTCTTCAATCAACGTCTAAATTTTTGCTCCAACTTTTTCAATTAACTAGGTGCTAATTTATGGTTGCTCGGTTCATTTCTTTTGTCCTCTGATTTCAAGTAGGAAAATTTTTGGCCAGAGCATTTTCTTCCTCTCTTCATTTTTCTTCTTGCTCACGTTGTTCCTTCCCACTCCATATTAACTTCCATAATATATTTGGTTCACAGCACTTCCTCCTCCCTTCCTTTGCCGCGCAAACCCAACACTCCGCACACGCGACATCTATGGCCGATTCACCTTCCCTTTCCTCTTCACCTGCGCCTTGGCAAACACCTCCGCCCTCTTCCACTGTTAGTCCACCAACCCTCCGACCTGACCACGGCAACACCTTTTGCCTTGGGAAGACCACGCTCCTCCCCGCGCTGACCCGCCTGATGCTCGACCCATCACTTCTAACCTCCGCCTTCTCCAGATGTTTTGCTCACCAGCCTTGCCGCCTGACGCATCTCCATACCAAGGCAGCCTCGTCCACATCATCCCCACCATCTTCAAACCGTGCCCGCCTGTCCCCGAACCAACTTCAACCAGCTTGTTCTTCATTACAACTTACAAGCCAGGTTCACGTCCAATTCATCACAATGCATGCAACATTCACCTTTTAAACCATCTTCAGGTCGAAGATCAGATGCCTTGTTGTGCCTTATTCAAAAGTGCAAGCCCATGCCTTCTATTCAACATGTTCAAGTCCTGTGTAAAGATACACTTCAGCCCAACGTGTTCAAAGTTACACTTTAGGACATGCTCAAAGATTCATTTCAGCCAACATGCTCACGACCTGTAGTGCCGACAACACATCATTTATTTGAGCCAAAAAATTTAGCTACTCCACTTCTATATCTTTTATGAGCATGAAGAGATTAAATTGCATTCTGGATATATAATAAACCAAGCAACAAACCCACTCACCTTTGTCAGCCTCATCTCGGCCATGTATACAAACGATTTCTTTTCTCTGGGTTTACAAAAGCGAGGTATTACATGTATATTATTTATAAGTATAGTTTTCAAATATGATGTATACATTGCTTATATATGCATCTATTGGTTCTGTTTTACTGTTTGTATGGCTGAAGCAAAAGTTTTATATATATGTGTTAAAGTATATTTTCTATAAATCTATTTTATATATATGTTACAGCACTATATTATATAGGTGACAGTATGATTTTGCACTTGTTTGCATGTTTATTTATTTATTTATTTTTTTCTAGACAGCAGTTAGACTTCATGTTCATGATATCATATCTCACTCATGTTTTATCGGAATGGGTTGATTCTATTTTTAAAAAAGAGTCGAAGTTACCTAGTTTATGCCTGTCAAATTTCAGTAAAATCCGACATCGTTTGATTTGTGGTCGAGGATCTGGAAGTTAGACCCAGGCAGCTGTTCTTTTGTACTTGAAATTATTTTACACTGCTGCAAACACGACCTGAGTTCATGGTTCATGTTTGACGCATCGTATCTCTTCTGTCTTACGTCGGAATATAGTGATTCTCTTTTTGTTTAAAAGATAAAATTTTCTACTTTCTGTATATAAAATTTTAGCTTCATACGAGGTGGTTCAGTCCTCTGTTTCTTACCTGAAAGTCAGATCCAGAGGGGTTTTCAGACCTGAACATTTGACCGTCGCAACATGGCCTGAGTCTATGTTCGTGACATCGTAAATTTTCTGGTCTCTTGTCCAAATCAAGTGATTCTTTTGCAGTTTGGAATACAAGTTTTGATCTTTATTCATACCAAATTTCAGACCATTTCGATCTCGGTAGCACATAGAATTATATTGTTAAACTTTGACGCAGGACATGTTTTGTAATTGTTGCTATGTTGAACGTTTTGATTTGATTTCGGCAATTCCTATTTAACAGCTTTGCTCGACGATTCGTGCCAATCTAGTTTATTCCAGAAGTCATGCTTGCGATCCGTGACTCGACTTCGTTGTCTATTCATCTCTCTAACCTCGAAAGGTGAGCAATCACTCATGATTAATGTTCTTTTATTTATTAAATTTGATTTCAAATTGAAACGACAATTGAAATATTGCTGCTGTTAGTTATTTATACTGTTATTTATGTTATTACCTGTATCAGTTCACCTGTGACATCTGACACTATTATCTGTTAATTATTTATGCGATGATAATACAGTTTGGTTGTTAATTGATTGATTGTTGATGTTTGCATTGGTCGTTAAATTGTAAATGTATAAGTGATAAATAACATGCAACTGAATTTGACGAAGGATAGTTAAAGTTTGAATTGATATATGTGTTGGATTTGATTAGTTAAATTTGTAAAATATGACCCCTTAAATATTTAATTATTTGACATGTAGAAATGGTTAATTACCCTTGAACCCTTTGAAAATAGTATGAAATCGAATAATGAATGTCAAGTGTAGAACCGCATAAAATTAATGCTGAAATAATCTTTAATCTACACGAAATGATAGTGTAGATTCTAAAAATAATTATATTAATTTGCACAAATAATAATGTGAATTAATACGATTATTTTGGGATTATTTGAATTAATTATTGGATCGTTGTTATTGATTGTTGTTATTGCTTGTTTATTTACTTTGACACCATCCCAGTTATCACACTGCAAGTTCCCTTTGCTATGTTTTGATTTGAATTGAATTGGAATCGGGTTGAAATGATAAATAACCAAATGAACTTGACCTAGGATAGAGAATTAAATAAAAACCGATTGGTCAATAATTTGATTTAAAAATAAAATAAAGATTTTATTTGAATAAAAATATGGTTTTGAAACGAAGTTAGAAATTGAATTTTAATGAAGGAAAATGTTAATATTTAAAAATCTGAATCAAAATATTAACATAGTAGTTGATGAAAGAATGTTGTTTTAAATTTGGAATTATTAATAATTAAGTTTGAAATTATTTAATAATTAAGTTGAAATTATTTAATAATTAAGTTGAAATTATTTAATAATTAAGTTTTGAAATTATTTAATAATTAAATAAAATTGAATTATTTAATAGTTAAATAAAATTGAACCTCTTGAATAAGTGAAATTAAGTTTCTTTATTAATTGAGTTTTGAAATTGTAACTAAGTAAATAAATAAGTGAAATTGAATTTCTCTAATAAGAAATAAAATGTGTTTTATTGAAATTAATGTAAGACTTGAAATGTAAAGAATTTGATTTGACGAAATTAACTTAATTAAAATTGTAAGTTTTGATATAATGAAGTTGAACTTAAGTAATTGATTTAATGAATTGGAAGTTAAATAGAAATTGTTTGAATGACAAATTTACTTAACGAATATTGAACGAAATCGATCAATGAATTTAAAGTGATTTGAATGTTAAATTAAATTAATTTAAATGATTTCAGAATGAAACTTATATTACGAACTTGAATCAATATTTGAATTGTTTTAAAAAGAAATTGAAATTGAATTATAAGATTTTGAAATTTGAATTTGGAAGTTTTGAAACGTAAATTATGGAAATTGATTTAGAAAGAGAAATGAAATGTTGGTTTACAAATTCTATTTGAAATTGAATTTGATTTGGTTTTGAAATATATTAAATGACCAATCGGTGTAATAATTACGAAAGTTATTAAAGAAACCGGAATCGGTTAGGGACATACTCACTGTCTAAACCGATAACCACTTTAATAACTATACGCGGAGTATGATCCAGAATGAAGTGGTTGGAATGATGTACGTGATGACTGAAGAAAGAGAATGATAATGGATAGCCTTGATACTTGTGTCAAATTGGAAATGACTAAAATAGGAACCGTGTCGGGCCAAATGGGGGTTAGCTACCTCGAGCGAACACACTTCTTCGAAAACTACTCATTACTTGTTGTCGATTGGTGCACCCTTGATTTGGGAGTGTTGTTTCGCGGTGTTGCGATCGCTGCGGCGATGCGTTCTCACCAGTCCGGATCAGGCAAACGGTAGTTTCACTATCTTAGGTATTGCCTCATGTGCCTTGTCATACTTGTATCCCTATGCGCGACCGCTACGATTTGTTTTGTGTTATACCTATGGAGTACTCCCTGATAGCCCACTAGTTTACGGTGGAGTTTACAATGCTGTATAGATTATAACGCTTATATAAAATGTGTTAAGGGGAATAATGGTAACGCCTTAACACTATTTTGATACTTTATATTACTGATAGGCATTATCTACTTATCGTACACTACTACATAGTAGATAGTTTAACGGATCCTTAAAGGATGGTTATTTCAAACATCTTTTGAGTTACTTGTATTTCGGTTGTTATTTCACTTGAGTTGGATTTATTGATATAAGAATATTAATCCTGACTCGAGTGTTTTGTGTTTTGCTTTACGCTTGGGTCAGACTGAGTGTACCAGTATTCGAGACTCACCTTTGGAGTTGGAGCTTCACTTGGAGATCCAGCTATCTATCCATCTTTCAGATATCCAGTTGATTCCATTGATTGTATTTGGTTCTTGTATTTGACTATTGTATTCGAGACATTTGTGTACCTTATTTAACTCTGATATGTATATAGTAGCTTCATGAACTACTATCTTTTGTTTCCGCTGCATTTATTACTCTGTGTCTGCGATCTGTGATTATTTTATTTACTTATATGTTCAGTTTTTCCAAATTTAAATTAACAATTCGGTATTTTGAATTCTTCAAGTCTGACATGTGCGGATGCGAATAGTCCAAAATAGCGGGTCGTTACATATGACGTTATAACGTGATTTTGATTTAAGATGATTTAAAGGAATATTTCAAGTTTAATAAATTTAAGGAAATATCCAATGATTTGAAATTTGGGGTTTATTTAAATGATATTGTATTTTATTATGTGAATATTCCAAAGCTAAATAATATGAAAGGGAATTCGATATGTATATATATATATATATATAAGATTTTTAAATTTAGTTTTGAAATGTGGAATATTTGTAACCTTGAAATATTTTGAAATTGAAATGGTTTATTTGTGATTCAAATCAGTATTTGAAATCGATATAACTTGGAAATGTTTAATTAAATTGGAATTGAAATTGAGGATTTAGATTTGATTTAAATTTGAATTTGGAATTCGGATTGATTTGAATCGATTTGTGAAAGTCGAGGAAACTATTTTATTTTATAAAGTAATTTTAAATTATATTTAAAATATGGATATTTTACTTTATAAATTATTTTAATATAAACTCTTTTAATATAAATCATTTTTAATATAAATTATTTTATTATATACTATTTTAACTTATAACTATTCATATAAACTATTTTTATTTATAAACTATCTTAACTTATAACTATTTATATAAACTATTTTATTTATAACCAATTTTATTTATAAACTATTTTATTATATATACTAATTTTAATATCTAAACTGTTTAAGAGGAAAGTGTTATGATTTCCAAAACGCTATAATTTCAAAGGTGTTATGATTTCCAAAATGCTATGATTTCAGAGTTGTGGTTTCCAAAGTGTTTTGATTTTAAAAGACTTGTGATTTCGGAAGCGTTATAACTTTGGAAAGTAATATGATTTTTAAAATGGATATATTTGAAGTGAAAATGATATCGTATTGATTTGGTTTTTGAAATGGAAATGATATTTTGGTTTTGAAGTATAAACTATTTTGAAATGACCGCGGTGTTATAATAACGTTTGGTTGTTAAAGAGACCGGGATCGGATATGGGCATACTCTCTGTCGATACCGAAAACCACTTTAACAACTATGTACGCGGTGGAGATTCCAGAATGAAGTAGGATGGTGGCGACGATTCCTATTGAGGTATATACGTGGACCCAACTCATGTGAGTTGGCATAAGGTGGCTAAAACAGGAGCGATTGACGGGCCAATGAGGTAGCACCTCTGATCGGACGCATTTCTTCGATACCATTCTATTACTTTGTGATTTATTTGGTGGCCACCCTTCGATTTTTGATTTGGGAGTGTGTTCCGAGGTGGGCGGTGGTGGCTGCTATGCGTTTCCACCAGCCCGGATGCGCAATTGGTATATCTACCCTGGCATTGCCTAGTTGTGCCGTGTCACCAACCATATCGAGCTTTACTACGAGTTTGGATTTGTGTCGTAGCCTGTGGAGTATGGAGGGTAGCCCCCGATCTAAGAGTATGCTAATACTAGATAGACTACTGGGACTATTACGTGTTAAGGGCTATATGGGTAACCCCTTGACGCTATTAAAAAGTAAGTTTATTTTATTATTAGACATTATTATAATAGCGTATATTACTACATAGTAGATAGTTTAACGGATCCTTAGAGGATGGTTATCCCAAACATCCTTTAAGTTACTTGTATTTCAGTTGATATTTCACTTGAATTGGATTTATTGATATAAGAATGTTAATCCTGACTCGAGTGTTTTGTGTTTTGCTTTACGCTCGGGTCAGACTGAGTGATACAGCATTTGAGACTCACCTTTGGAGTTGGAGCTTCGCTTGGAGATCCAGCTATCTATCGATTCTACTATCAGTTATTCAGTTGATTCCAGTGATGTATTCAGATCTTGTATTTGACTATTGTATTGAGACAACTATGTATTCGAAGCTTCTGTTGTATCTTGTTTAACTCTGTTATATATATATATATATATATATACATAGTAGCTTCATGAACTACTATTCTTTTGTTTCCACTGCATTATTTTATATTACTCTGTGTGTGTGATCTGTGATTATTTTATTTACTGTATATGCTGAGTTTTGCCAAATTTAAATTAACAATCTGATATTTTGAGCAATTCAAATCCGACATGAATGGATGCGAATGGTTGAAAATTTCAGGTCGTTACATGTGGTATCAGAGCTCTGGTTTTAGGCAAAACTTAGCACATGTAGTAAATTTGATTACATAATCACTTTCGTTCGTGCTTGAATTCCTTCTTCTTTGACTCAGTTTTCTTTGAATTTTGGAACGTTCCCTTCGGTTCTAAAGTCCATTCTTGTCTCCCCTATTCGTTTCTTCTCGATTCTGCAGTATCCCATAACTCCACTTCAAATGATCTCTGTAATAAATCGGCGGTCTCGCCAATCTCTGAATGATTTGTAAAGGGGTGAAACTCCTTTACAATTGGTATTGATTCACCGGAGATTCCTGTATCCTCGGTTTACGATGCTGCTATCTTTTGCTATACTCGAATTTTGTCTCTAGCGATCGAATGTCGATTTTCTCCGGAATTCTACCTCGATCTTATCTTGAAGTCAGGGTTGACCCGGTTAAAGTTTCCCGTGATTTATATAAGTCTATCCATCTTCCTTGTTTGAAAATTCAATCATCTTATCTCCCTATCGAGTCTATCTTCTAGTCTGAATTCTTTTGACTAGAATCTCTCTAATTTGAATCTCTATCCTTATTTTGAAACCTATTTTGGAATTATCGAGTGAGGGAGTGTATTTGAAATTAATATTAAAATGTTTTATATATTGTGTTGTTTGAGTTATTGATGTTGATTTGGGTTTTCGATCGATTCGTCTGATCAACGCTATCGATAGGATTTCCAAAACACTTGAACAGAGCAAACTGACATAATATTATTTTCAAATTTGGTAAATGAAATAAATTGGTATGATTATATTATATATATATAAGTAAATTTTTCTGGAATTTAATAAGTTATTTGAATTGTTGTTTGAAATGATAATATTTGATTTTCATTTATTGTTCTATAAATGAATTTATAAATATGGTTTATAAATTGATTTGGAATTGAAATGAATTTAAATCAGGAATTTGAGAATTTAATTTCCGGTGATATCAAACTTTGGTTTTAAAGTTTTAAAAGGTATATTATATGAAAATATTTTCGAATAGAAATGGTTTTCAAAATTTAAATCAGTACTCTCCTACATTGTCGCTGGAAAATAATTTCGTTGATGGCGGCCGCATCATCGACATTCATTTTCGAGTTTCGAAGTGGAGAGACCATTCAGTAGCTTTGCTACATTTTGTTTTAGAAATTAATTTGATTTGAATTTCTCAAGTATGATTTGATTATATATATATATAGGTATATTATTTTAAATTTAATTTGATTTGATATATATGGTATAAACATAATTATCTCTGTATGGTTTGAAGTGAATCGGAAATTTAATTCTTAAAGGATGTTTTCAATTATTAAAATGAAGCCAAAATTTTGAATAAATGTTTAAATTTGAAATAATTGATTTGATAAATTTTCTTGTATATTACTCAATTACATTACAATATAACTTACCTAAATCATTCAGAAGTTAACTATGTAATTGGATAATATACAATGTAAAATGATGTTAAGGGAATTTATAAATAATTATTGAAATAGACAGTACAAAATACGGTAAATATCCCTATTTTATACACCTCTTCCTTTTTTGGTGCATTCCTTGTCATTTCAAACATTGCACTGTTATTTTTTTTAGACTAGATAATCTACAGAAATTCACATTACAACATACTATATTCCAACGAATTAAATTATGACTTAAATCCCTATAATTTATCATGATAACTTATTTTGCACATTTATTTTCAATAACCGTTCAATATAACGAATCTCGAATTATAAATAATTTATAAGTTCATGGTCTATCATTACTTAATAATAAATTCAGGGACTTCTAACACCCAATATTCTCCAGATTTACATTCATATAACATACATAGTTCAAGTTAATAATTGCAGAATATGTAAGCAGGGTTTATAATTTCATTTCATATGTATAGATTTAGCCTACATCTCCAATTTTCATTTCAGGTTTAAAGGAAGAGATCTACAACGATATAAATCTAATATTATAAAAAAGTATATAATTTTTCCCACTCACCTTTTTAGCTTTTCAAATCTCCAAATCTAATCTCTTATATTCTAACTTTGACTCCTTTTTTTCCTTATTCAGATTTATACACCGCAAGCATATACATATCTATTAGAAATCTAGATTAGTAAAGAGATTTTGATTTGATTTGTATTTTAGACCCAGATTTATATTTTACCTTGGCTTTGACGATTTGATTTGAGCATGTTCTCTTTCTTAATCATCTTCTACGATTCTCGAATTGTATATACATATAAACTAGAACTATTTCTAAGAATTTAGAATTTTGAAGGAGAAGAGGAAATGGCAGAGCTCCAACGTTGCTTCTAAAATATGAGTTTAGAAGTAAGGGTCTAGGCCTACATTTATAGAGGTTCAAATCAATGTCAATCATTCGATAAAACTAGATTAAATCCAGGTCGTTCTGGCCATAATTTACTGTTGATTTTACATTACTAATGGTCAAATGTTAACACTACACGGTCGACCAATACCGATCGACCAAGGTGAATTTAGGTCGACCGTTTCGCTCCTAAATTGTGAATTTCCTACGCTGTTTGATTTGTTCAATTTTCTTACTTGTTTAACCGATTGCGTTCATTTGTTTTCCACTTTAAACATGTTCTAAGATTTTATTTTAACGTTAACATTTCTTAACATCTAAGCTTCCATTAACATTATTAATAATGTTTAATTTATTTTCAATTAGCATATTTACATATATAATTACTTCTGATTCAAAAACTTCAAACATTGATAACTTTTTCATTTGAACTCCGATTAAAAAACTTTATATATGAAAATTGATTTGAAAATCACCACAAACTTAATGGTGTAAGTTTCATAGCCGAAATTTAAAGTTTGTGAAAATTCTATATTTTGATGTTATCGTTTATTAATTAATTTATTTTTAATTAATTATTGTAAAATTATGGGGTGTTATACTAATAGTATGCAACCCCTTGGTTCCCCCAACAGGCATGAGAAATACATTGGCCAACATTTGCAGAGTATTACAGTGACGACCTGTAATGTGTTTACAAAACTAAATATTTTAAACACTCGTAATTATGTATCTTAATTATTTATATATATGAATCTTGGTTAAGTGTGCTAAAATTGATTTTATAACCTTGATTATCTCCTTTTAATTAGTAATATATGATGGGAATATTGTTTTTGAAATGTGTTTACAAAATTAAATATTTTGACGAAAAATAGATAATGTGATCGAAAATCGTTTTATCGATATACGGCATTTTACTTAATAAAAGTTGTTCGAACTTCTTGGGTTTGGTTAACAAACGAATGTGTAATTAATTATTAACTAAAAATATTTTTTGATTTATGGCTAACTAAATGCATTAGATGTGGTCATGCATGATGTCATAGGTAGATATGTTATAAAGGAAACTTAAGAGTGACTATCCATATGGAAAAGAGGGCGCATGGTGACTATCCATAGAAGCTAGAAGGATTGTGGTGACCTCTTGAATACTTCTACTTAAACACATACATAAGCTCACAAATCCATTTTACAAAGTAATGCATGAAAGCTATGTCTTCACACTCCTTATTCTCTTCTCTTTAACATTTTAAAACCAAAGTAAATCAACACCAAACCTTCTCAAACTCAAGAAAGGGACCTAGCAAAACATAGGAGCAAGGAATATCAACTCAATGCTTGAAGGAAAAGAGAAAAAACCCTTTACCCACTTGATGCCATGATCGTTTGAAGTTTGGTGGAGGTGGCCATGAGCATTTTGGAAGTAAGGTTAAAGATCTTGGCTTGTTTGGTTAATGTAGGAAGTATTATTAAGATCTAAAGGCTTGACCTTGGAAGGAGGGTTGTTAAAGAGTGAGTTAACTCACCAATGGAAAGTATATAATGCGGTACGATTTGGTTGCAAATCTATAGTAAAGTCATTAACTAATTAAAGTTATAACATTGGACTCTTCTTGCTTTGGAAAGCAAATGACAATTTTATATGTAATATATTCACTTATATTACCCTCTATAACATATGGAGTGGACTAGACCTTGTGTATACATGTTTGGTTTGGGTGCATATGGTGTGGAAGTGTGTAATTATTTGAAGTTAAAGAGTGGCTAAAAGTGCACTATTTAATCCCTTGATTTTACGTGAGTTTAAAGTGATGATTTACATTTATATTATGATAAAAATATATTTTGGTTGTGCTCTACACTTTAATTAGTTCATGTAATAGCAAAGAAAAGGTTTGTGAAAGTGTAGAACATATGGAACAAAAGTAATAAAAGTTAGAAGGTGAAAAGGTTGCTATTTGTGCACTTGTATATACCTTTTTGGGTGAGTTTTAATATGATTTAATGACATATCCTTAGGGGTTTCTTTTCATGTTTATTTTATAATCTAAGTATACTTACTGTAAAAAATCAGACCTTGAATCAATGGTTAGCCTAGGGTGAATAGGCCAAACTTCCAATTATTTTCAATTGTTCTCTGTCAGGATTTTCTAACGGCTGTTAACAATAGCATTTTGACCCTACGATGGCATTTTCGACTTTATGTAGCATTGGCTATAGTTGTGTTATTTTTTACAAATTTAATGATTAAAACGAGTATGAAAACAATAGTTAAATTAGTTATTTTTGTGAGATCTTTTTAGGGTTGATTACTAAAATGTTTAAGAGTATTTTAAATATATTTTCAATAAATATATATTTTTTTAAATTAAAGGGTTTTCTTTATATGTAACACTTATTTAAAATGGTTTTTAGTATATTCTAAGCTAATTATTTTTACACAATATTTTATATGGATATTTAAAATATCTTTATAAGAATTTTAAAGTTATTTATGTATACATAAGTTTGGAAAAGTGAGTTAAATATTTTATAAAAGGATAAAGGGGTTTTGATATAACATTTAGTTATAATAAAAAATTTTGAGAAGTTATTTAAAAATATATTATATTGTAATAAATGTAGATATACTTTGATCTTTAAAAAGAGTAATTTAATGATAATGATAAGTATAAAACGTTCTGGGTTTACATTAACAATGTTTAAGTAACATTTGTTTTTAACCTCTTTGATTGTACTTTTGAATATACTTTGATCTTTAAAAGTAGTATTTTAAAGATAATGATAAGTATAAAATGTTCAGTAAAAGTACCGGTTTAATTTAGAAAAAGAGAAGGGTTTATAGTAACAATATTTGAGTAACATGTGTTTTTAACCTCTTCGATTATATTTTAAAAATGAGAAATCTTATTAAACGATTTGTGAATATTCTTATTCCTTTGAGGTAAGTATATGAATATCTAATAGAATAAAAAGAGTAAAACAAATAGTGAAGTACTAGTATCTATGTATGTATCTTTTGTATAGTTAATTTAAATATATATATATAGGTATTGACAAAGAATTATTATTTGAAAAAAAGGGATTATAATTTGCTTGTGACTTAATCATGTTTGTGTGTTTACTCATTTATGGAAAGTATTTAGTCCTATACTAGAATTGAAAATCGAGAAGTTGAAAAAGTCGCTAGGTGTATGAGATTTAATTTCCATATGTGGTTGTTTTCATTTCTACTAAATAGATGACTTATCGACTACTGAACATGACTAAATTTTCTTATAAAGCATATAAAAGATTCACAGATTTATACGATTTGAGATCCTCAGGGAGGACTCATTCGTATGGAAACGTCTCTTGCGTTAAGAACGTATATTCGTGTTCCCTTAGGGAGGACTCCTATATGTTGCCTGCTTACTTCTAGAAAAACTGAAATTGTGTTAAACAAAAATTCATCTATTTAGTTTTAAAGAGTCCAGGATCGGATAAGTGTACTTCAGTACTACTTACCAAAAACCACTTTAAAACTGGTATACGAGTTCTATGTTTCGAAAGCGATTCTAGAGCGAAATGTTATAGAGTTGCACTGTCTGTCCTTGGGGTAACTCCGAAAGAGAGGTCGGTGTTAACATTTCAAACGATGCTATCATATGGTACTATCTACCTTGAAGGTGATTTCAGGAGAGAGGATGGTTTTAGCATTCGTCAGATGACTTATGCTGGAACCCATTGAGAGGTTCATGAACTATTCAGTGATGAAGACTCGTGTGATGGGATGCTAAACATGACTTCACCATGGGAAATGACAGAAAATAGAGTAAGGTTATAGCCAGTGGGTTTAGCTAACCCAAGGGTATACCAACTCCATATCTAGAGATACTTACGATTGATGCGTGTGGGAGTTGATATATTCGATATCACGTGTTAGGGCGTGGACCGGTTATGTTTTCCTTTGTGGTATATTTTATGAGAGATATACTTCGCTTTGAAAGGTAGTTTCTAACCCTTGTCAAGAGGCCCGCCTCGAATTACTGAGGGCACCTCCAATAGAAATCCATATATGAATGCAACCCTTAGTGGTTTTGGTTGTATAACTAATACTTTATGATGTGAGATGCAAGCAGCATGGCTATTTTCTAATGTATATTTTACATTCTAGACACTATCTATCATATCGCATTATTTACTTATAAGATGGTTTCGATTTTCTGAAGGGAAAACCATTCCAATGATTTGGTTAGTCTTAAAAGATATTGTTATATTGGCCGGTATTTCTTGAGTTTCTCACACAAGGCATATGTTTGACTCATGGTTTTATTTTCCCCTTAAATTCTCAAAAACTCCCTCGATGGTCTAAGAAAGGCAGGTTTTTGTTGAATGTTCTTTAGATCTTCGGGTGATGAACTAGAAGCTTTCGCCTACTGTTGTATTTTTATTTCCCCTGACTACTAGTATGTATATATTAGAATTGTGAGGATGGGCAGTTATAACAGCTGATGATAGTACTAAGGTTAGTAACTTTGAAAATACTCTATATCAACCCTTTGTACTATCTTTTTGGATATAATGTATTTTGGTTCCATTGTGAGATTCAGATGTTTTATTCCTTCTTACTTGTTCCTTTTCTTTTTGCTTTTTCTTTTTACTTTAATAATATGTTTTTTCGGCACTTAGGTTTCGGCACATGAATACATAAATGTATTAGTGTCGACATTTGGATCAAAAAGGACGGTCATTACATTTTGTATCAGACCCGAAGGTTAAGCGAGACACCATGGCTTTGCTTGGGTAACTCATTAAAGATAAAGTAAGTGATGACCTAGAATGAGTTGATTATATTGTGTATATGTGTGAGAGCGTATTTGTTAAACGCATGCCTTAAAGTTATTCCAACAACGGAAATCAAAAGATCTTATATATAGGTTATTTATATAAGTATGATTTGTAAGGTGTAGTTTAACTAATGTAAGGAGTAATGATGGTCATTTATTACCCCTCGTTGATCAGTTTAGGTTTGCTTGACCTGTTTATGTGCATTGTTATCATTTGCAGATTGATTTATCATGCTCAACCAGTTTATGAGCATTTATTATTGATTGTTGATTTGTTCTCAACCAGTTTATGAGTAGTTTACCTGTTTACCGCATGGGTTGGGTAAATAGTATTTCCTAGTGTGTTGGATACAAACACCTTGTTATTAGAATTTCACAGTTTAACTATAAGGTGTTCGATGATAATACAGTGAAGGAGTTTATTATAACAAAAGATATTTATTATAATTTAAAGGAAAGATATAATATTCTAGGAATAACCATGGTTTATAAAGTATGGTTTATAAACGAAGAAGATTTAAACTAATATTTTGAGAACTTAAATCTCGGTGTATTTGAAAATGGTTTTTAAGATTTTGGAGAAAATAATAATAGTATTATTTTAAAGTATTTGTGAATGTTAATATTTCCAAAAAAAGTTTTAAATTTTGTTCAAATTCGAGGTTGCTCTTGGAATAAGCAAGTCAATTCAAGAACAAAGTATTTTTATTTTATCTAGTTCGAGCGACTCAAAAATAACTAAAAATGGGTGAAAATGTGTTCAGTTGGTAAGCACTTATCGAGAGTACCACCCTTCTTAGAAAGGGGATATATTGTACGACTTGGTAGGACCTATTTCCTTAGTGTCATTATGGTGTAACCCGATTTATTTGCATATTTTCTATGGATTTCAAAGTAAATATTTGAGAAAATGATTTATGAATTAAGATAATGATACTTAGAATTATTGTATGAAGTATTTGATACCACTTTGAAAATGACTTTGATTTAATCCCGAAAAGTATGATTTGATATGCAAAAGGTATATGTATGTATATGTTATTATTTCAAAGGATTTGAGATAAAACATGGGTATTTAGTTCTAATGTTTTCTTTAAGGAAATTCGATATAATATAGAGTAGTTTGATATAGGGTGGTTTTGGTAATACAGATTTTGATATGAGCTTTCTGTATAGAAAAGATTTGTATGTATATACGTAGGGAGCCCTAGTGATAGAGCTATAACCTAAATAATTATAAAATCTTTTCTTATTTTCCCTTTATAGTAAAGGGCATCTAATAAATAAGTGAAACTCTGGTAAGTTATTTTATTGACACGTGTAACCTATACATTTAGGATAGTGTGGTATATTCATTTGTTAGAACGAAACATATTTTTTGGCCATTTTTGACAGTCTGAAACTTCTGGATTATTATAGAGCTCGAAGCTAAGTGCTTTTAAAAATATAAAGATGAGTTTATATAACTATTGAATTGAGAAGGTAGTAAAGTTAAAACAAATTTTAAATTTGTTGAATATCCTTGTTATGTAAACCATTCGGTGTTACCAGGTGGACTAATAAACGTCTTTACCAAAGGGGTGTCTAAGAAAATAGACTCTAGCCTGAGTTTGGATACCAATGTCCTACTCTTCCTAGCTACTTGCCTGACCTGAAGGTTAAAGAAGTCGAAACGTTTGACTCATTATAAGACTCAGATTTATTTTGAGCCTTCATCTGAATTTTAAATTTAAAAAAATATATAATCAATCTGATGTTTTGTATATGCTCTTAGGATGTAGTAGAGTATTATACGAATATAAACTTGAGATATGTTTTTATGAAATGTTTTATAAATACGGTTATGTTTTTATGAAATGCTTCATAAATGATTTTAGTGTTAATTGAGATATTATTTGTGTAAATGAATGTGATATAGAAAGTAATTGGTATAGTTGGAGAAACCAATAGGGTAAAATCTGTAAGTTGTACATAGATCATTTTATTCTCATGACAGCTCTAGATCAAGGATTCAGGTATAGGGTTTCTAGGTGATTTACACCGGTCTGGACTAGGAGTTTTAACTCGATTCTCGACGGCAAACACTTGAAATGCATTCTTGATATGAATCCGAGGTTTTCTATCATAGCATATGGCTATGCAATGGAAAAAGAGGTATCTACTGGAGGAACCTGAATCGGAGTCCACACTAGAGAGATCAGGCGATCTACACTAGTTTGGATGTCAAATTTATGTGACCGAGCAAATGGTCAGATCAGATATCGCATACGGATGCTACATTCACATCGTATGGGCATAATTATATATTTAGTTTTGTTGGCTTAGTAGAGCTCAAGGAGTGACTTATCGATTTGTTCTAGGGTAGTTGGAATAACCTTCTAAATAACCTGAGGATGATGAGCGTAAGGTACGTGTAGTAAACTATTTATTGTCCTTGTGCGACTGAGAGGATTTTTGAAGTTGAGAAAATCTTGAGCTTTGTTTGCAAGTAATTTTGAATATTGTTAAGTATTTATATGTGCTAATTTCTTTGGTTAGTTGTTGGAATTTCAAACGGTGAAATGTTTTAAGTGGGGGAGAATGTATCGACCCTTAATTTTAAACACTTTATATTTAAATATCTGAATTATTTAAATATTTCAATCTAGGTTAAGTGTGTAAAATTTAATTTTATAACCTTGACTAACTCCTTTTAATTAGTACTACATGATGGGAAACTTGATTTCGAAATGTGTATAAAAAAATAAATATTTCAATGAAAAATCGATAATGTGATCGAAAATCGTTTTATTGATATACGGCTAATTCTATGGCTTGGTTGATTAACTAATGTGTCATTAATTATTGACAAAAAATATTTTCGAGTTTATGGATAAAAAAATTTATTGGATGAGGTCATGCATGATGTCATAGGTGGATATTTTATAAAGGAACCTTAAGGGTGAAGTAAGAGAAGATATTATGGGTGGAATGTGGAGTGCATGGGAAGGAGGGTGCATGGTGACTTCCATAGGTGGTAGAAGGAGTGGGGTGACCTCCTAAATACTTCTACTTAAATGCGCACATAAGCTCACGAATCCATTTTACAAAGCAATGCACAAAAGCTATGTCTTCATACTCATTATTCTCTTCTATTTAGCATTCTAAAACCAAAGTAAATCAACTCTAAACCTTCTCAAACTCAAGAAAATGACCTATCACAACATAGGAGCAAGGAATATCAACTCAAAGCTTGAAGGAAAGGAGCACAAACAGCTAACCCACTTGAGGCCATGAGCATTTGAAGTGATGCGGAGGTGGCCGTGTGCCTTTTAGAAGCAAGTTGAAGATCTTGGCTTGTTTGGTTAAGGTATGAAATGTTACTGAGGTCTAGAGGCTTGATCTTAGAAGGAGGGTTGTTAAAGAGTGAGTTAACTCACCAATAAAAGTATATAATTTGGTATTATTTAGTTGCAAATCTATAGTAAAGTCACTAACTAATTAAAATTAAAACTTTGGACTCCTCTTGCTTTAGAATGAAAATTACAGCTTTATATGTAATATATTCACTTCTATTACCCACTATAACATGTGGCATGGCTTAGACCTTGTGTATACATGTTTGATTTGGTTGTGTGTGGTGGGGAAGTGTGTGTAACTGTTTGAAGTAAAAGATTCACCATAAGTGCACTTTGTAAACCCTTGATTTTAAGTGGGTTTAAAGCGATGATTATTGTGTATATTTTGAGAAAATATATTTTGATAGTGCTCTAGACTTATAGTAGTGTATGTGACAGTAAAGAAAAGGTTATCAAAAGTGTAGAACATGTAGAACTAAAGTAACAAAAGTTAGAAGGCGAAAAGGTCGCTATTTGTGCACTTGTAAATACCTTGTTCTTGGTGATTTTTAATATGATTTCGAAATATAACCTTATATTTGAGTGATTTTTAAAATTATTTAGGAACATATCCTTAGGGGTTTCTTTTCAAGTTTATTTTGTACTCTACGTATATTACTTACTGGAGAAAATCAGACCTTAAATCATTTGTTAGCTTAGAGAGAACATGCCAAACTTTTAAGCGTTTTCAACCGTTCCCTGTCAGGATTTTGTAACAACGGTTAGCAACATCATTTTTTGACTCTACGGTAGCATTGTTAACCTTTTATAGCACTAACTGGTATTCCGTTGTTTTTAACAGATTTAGTGATTAAAATGAGTTTGAAAACGATATTTAAATTGATTATTTTTATGAGATCATTTTAGGGATGACTAATAACACGTTTAAGATTACTTTAAAAGTATTTTCAAGTTTGAATATATTTTTAATAAGTAAATATGAATTTTTAAATTAAATGGTTTTCTTTATATGTAATGCTTATTTAAAATGGTTTTTAGTAAATTCTAGATTAGTTATTTTTACATAATATTTTATATGGATATTTAAAACATATTTATAAATGTTTTAAAAGTATTTCTATATATATGTAAGTTTGGAAAAGTGAGTTAAATATTTTATAAAAGGATAAACTGGGTTTTGATATAATATATAGTTATAATAAATTGTTTAGGGAAGTTATTTAAAAATATATTATCTTGTTAAATTTAAAAATATATTATCTTATTAAAAAAATAAAAGGATAAATGGGGTTTTAAGAGTATTTTAAAGATAATGTTAGGTATAAAATGTTTTGGTTTTATAGTAACAATGTTTGAGTAACATTTTTTAACCTCTTTGATTATACTTTTGAATATACTTTGATCTTTAATAAGAGTATTATAAAAATAATAATAAGTATAAACTATTTTGGAAAAAGGTTAGTAAAAGTATTGGTTTATTTATAAAAGAAAGAAGGGGTTTATAGTAATAATATTTGAGTAATATTTGTTTTAACCTCTTCGATTATATTTTAAAAATGGGAAATCTTGTTAAATGACTTATGAATATTCTTATACCTTTAAAATAAGTACATGAATATATTTTAAAGAATAAAAGGAGTAGAATAAATAGTGACCTAATAGTATACATGGATATATCTTTTGTAAAGGTATTTTAAATATTTATACAAGTATTGATAAAGAAGTATTATTTGGAAAAAGGTATTATAAGTCGCTTGTGACTTAATCGTGTCTGTGTCTTTACTCATTTATGGAAAGTATTTTGTCCTATACTTACCGCTAAAATTCGAGAAGTCAAAAAAGGTAATAAGTGTACAAAATATAATTTCCATATGTGATCCTTTTCATTTCATACTAGGTAGTTGACTTATCGACCATCGAACTTGACCTAAATTTACTTAGGAAGTATATAAAAACTTCACGGATTTACACGGTTTGAGATCCCCTAGGGAGGACTCATTCATATGGAAACATCTCTTGCTTTAAGAACGTATATTCGAGATCCCCTGGAAAGGACTCCTATATATCGTCCGCTTACTTCTAAAAGAACCGAAATTGTGTGAACCGGAAATTCACCAATTTAGTTTTGAAAAGTCCTAGATCGAATAAGTATACTTAGGTATTACTTCCAAAAACTGATATATGAGTTCTATGTTCAGAAGCGGTTGTGGAGAAAAATGTTATCAAGTTGCGCTATCCATCCTAAGGCTAACTCCGAGGGAGAGGTCAGCGTTAATATTTGGATAATGCTATCGTGTTGTGTTGTCTATCTTGAGGGTGATTTCAGGAGAGAGGATAATGGTAGCATTCATCAGACAACTTATGATGGAATCCATGAAGAGGGTCGTGAATTGTTCGAGTGATGAAGACTCATGTAATGAGATGCTGAACATGCTTTCACCATCGGAATGACAGAAAAGAGAGTAGGGGCATAGCTAGTGGGTTTAGCTAACCCAAGGGGATATCAACTTCATATCTGGAGATGCTTATGATTGATGCGCGTGGGAGTTGATAGTACTCGTTAACATGTGTTAGGGCATGGACCCATTATGTTTTCCTTTATGGTATATTTTATCTGGAGATATATGTTGCTTCAGATGGTAGTTTCTAACCCTTTTCAGGAGGCCCGCCTCAACATACCAAGGGCACCTCCAATGGAAATCCATATGCAAATGCAATCCTTAGCGGTTTTGATTGTATACCTAATATTATTGTGATGTGAGATGCAAGCAACAAGGCTATTTTCTGATTTATATTCTACACCCTAGACACTATCTATTATACTACCTTATTTACTTATTATATGGTTTTGGTTCTTTTGAGAGGAAAATCATTCGAGTGATTCAGTTGGTCCTAGAAGATACTATTCTATCTGCTGTATTTCTTGAGTTTCTCACACCAGATGTATGTCAGACTCATGGTTTTATTTTTCTCTTAAATCCTCGAGTAGTCTAAGAAAGCCATATTTTTGTTGGATGTTCTTTGGAGCATCATGAGCTGAACTGGACACTTTTGCCTACCATTGTATTTTTATTTCCGTTGCACTAAAAGTATGTGTATATCGACATTGTGAGGATAGGCAGTTATAGCTGTAACAGCCCAAGATTTTTGCAAATATTTTTAAATTAGATTTTAATTTCAAAATTTTATTTTTAAAACATTTTAAAAGTGTACTTGAAATTTTCCAATGGTAGTTGTATTTTGTTTACAATTTTTAATTCTAGTTTCAATATAACAAAGTATTTTCTTTATTTATTTTTCTATTTTTCCTAAGACTATTTATTTATTTTTCATTTCTAAATTATCTTGTTTTAACTTTTATTTTATTTATTTGATTTTTGATTGGTTTATTTTGAATAAAAGAAAGTGGACATTCAAAGAGACAAAAGGCTTTTAAACTTGTGACTTTTCATTTCTTTGCCTTTTCAATTACTTTGGCCGTTCTTTTCTTTTGATAGCCGTGCATTTCTCATTGATAATTCACGTGAGAAACTTCCCATCATCCTCATTCTTTCGGCCATTTCATTTCTGAGAAAAAAAATGTAAGTAATGGCTTCCTTTTTCCTATTTTCTTCTTCATTTTGCTTGATTTTTGCCTTGATCTTTTCATGCTTTGCTCGGCCCTACCCACCATCATCTCCACCGACCACCACTATTATCTCCTTCCCCTCATCATCCACGACATACCACTCCTCCCCTCTATCCAGATCAGGCGGTGACCACCCTATGGAGCAATCACCACAAAACTTGCAAAACTCCTTGCATATGGCATAGCCGAACCCCTTTATCCCATCACCATCCCATAGTTTGACTCGGCCACCACCCCTAGCTCCACCACCAGCCGTCGTGACCATCACCACTGGCCATCACACCACCTGACCTGACTTGTAGTTGAACCTGACCGAGCCCATATGACCATAGGCCGAGCCCATATGACCATAGGCCAAGCCTATGTTGCAACCAAAACTCCTTTTAGGCCTTGACCCTTTGCATTCCTCACTTGTAACTCCATTCTCTTCACATTCTCTTGCTAGCCGTGCCTATGTGATGCAAACCCGAGCCTTGTTGCCTCAAATATTAACCATGGCCGAACCTATAAACATGTGTGGTCGAGCAAAAGTTGAGTTGAGATCAAGCAATTTTGATTTAAAGGCTTGGTGATGTTCTTTGTTAATTCTATTTCCATTTTGTTTCAATTAATCTTTGTATTATATATATATTTATATTTGCTTTGTTTTATTTGTGTATACAATATCAAAATCTTAGCTCTCTCTCCACTTGAATCCAAAGTCGTGCTATATCATGCTTTCTGGATTTATTTGTGTGTTTTGATTTGCGAACTCCAGCTTAAAGAGGTGAGTTATTCACGCTTGACATTCATACTTATAGAATTGTGAAATGATAACAAGTGAATGTGTAGAACTGTTATATCATGTTATACCTGCCTGTGATATGTATTATATGATGTTAAACCCTGTTATAAACCTGTCACATCATCTGCTATGTTATATTCTGTTATATTGTTTATTTTATTATGTTTCTCACACTGCAAGTTCCCTGTAGAATAAAATCACTATGGGTTGAAATGATACATACCCGAACGGACTTTAGAATAGGGAAAAATCGTTATGGGCGAAATGATAGGCCTGAGCGATTTTTATTTATTTTATTTAACTTGGGATTGCGGGTTTGAAATGATAGAACCCTGATTTTTCTTTGTAAATTACGGATTGAAATGATATATTATCTGTATCACTTGACCTAGGTTAGAAAATATTATACAGACCCATGGTTATTTTATATATTTTTCTGGAAATTTTTAAGTATTGTTTAAAATGTAAAAATTTGATATTTTGATTTAAATTTGGTTTTAAAATGATTTAATAAAGTGATAATGATTTTTTTCTATGTAATAAAAATGTTAAATAAATGAATGGAAAAATTATGATTTGAAACATAACTTAATTTGGAAATTTGTGATTTGATTTTTAAATGGAAGTTTAACTTAATTAAATAAAAATGGAGATTAAGTTTTATTTATGAAATGGTAATATAAATTTAAGTGTTAAGTTAATTGAAAAAAAAATGCAAAGAATAGGAAAATTATACACTTGAATTTAATAAGTGAATTACTGAAGAAAAATTTGATATTTATTTGTGAAATTTTACTTTACAAAAATTATAAATTAAAGGGTTTTCAAATGCACATTTTGAGTGGAAAAATATGATTTTTATAACTTTAAAATGGTTAAAATCGAAGTTTATTTGTTTCTGAAATTTTATTATAAATCTGGAAATTGAATTAATAGCACTTCAGAAATGCTATCATTTCTGAAACTAACTTAAAATCTGAAGTAAAGTATACTGCAGCACTTTGTAAGTGCTGTGGTTGATGCAAATGAACTAAAGGCTAGATTAATTAAAGGCTACTGCAGCACTTGGTAAGTGCTGTGGTTGCAGAAAGAAAGTTAAAATCTAAAACTAATAAAAGGGCTACAGTAGCACTTGATAAGTGCTGCAGTTGGCTGAAATGAATATTTTCAAATGTAATTGAACTACTGCAGCAGTTTTGTAAGTGCTGTCTTTGCTGAATTGAATTTTTTTCAAATATAACTTACCGTAGCATTTTCTAAGTGCTGCGAAAGCTGAAAATTTCAATGTTTTGAAGTATTTAACTAAATAAACAAGCTTCAAAAGTGCTAAATTTTTTAGAATTGAATATTTGATTTGAAAGAATATTGACTTTATTTTTAAATGGTTTAAATGAATTATTTTGATTTGAAATATAAACCATTTGAAAAGTATAACCACGGGTTATAATAACGATTGGTTGTTAAAGAGACCGGGATCGGATATGGACATACTCTCTGTCGATACTGAAAATCACTTTAACAACTATGTACGCGGTGGAGATTCTAGAATGAAGTAGGATGGTGGCGACGATCCTATTGAGGTATGAACGTGGACCCGACTCCCGTGAGTTGGCTTAAGGTGGCTAAAACAGGAGCGATCTCGGGCCAAGTGAGGTCATTCCTCCGATTGGGCACATTCCTTCGATATTATACTCATACCTTGTGATTGATTTGATGTCCATCTTCGATTTTGATTTGGGAGTGTGTCCGAGGTGGGCGGCAGTGGCTGCTACGCGTTTCCACCAGCCCGTGTGCGTAATTGGTATATCTACCCTGGCATTACCTTGTGTGCCGTGTCACCTACCACAGCGAGCTTTACTATGAGTTTGATTTGTGTCGTACCTATGGAGTATCTTCTCGTAGCCTCCCGATCTGGAGGTACGCAGGTACTGTGTAGACTACTGGCACTATTTATGTGTTAAGGTGGAAAATGTAAAGCCTTAACGCTATTTTTAAGTATGTTTATTTTACTATTAAACATTATTATAATAGCAAAATATTACTACATAGTAAATAGTTTAACGGATCCTTAGAGGATGGGCGGTCCCAAGCATCCTTTAAGTTACTTGTGCTTTTATTACAATTCACTTGAGTTGGTTTACATTGTATAAGTATGTATGTCCTAACTCGAGTGTTTGTGTTTTATTTACGCTCGGATCAGCCTGAGTATTCACAGCTTTGGGTTTCACTTTCTGGAGCCAGGAATCGCTGGAGATTCTACTTATCTAGTTATTTATCTATTTCAGTTTCAGTTGTTCTATTTCAGCTATTGTATTAGTGGACTTCTATGTATTTGGGATTTCTATTGTATTTGTTTTCAGACTGATATTATGTATTTGTTTTTGAGACTTTGTTATAGTAGCTTCATGAACTACTATGGTATTTTATCTTCCGCTGCGATTTATTCTGATATTTCTGTGTCTGTGATTCTGTGATTGATTTTATTTGCTCCAAATTTTATTACAATCTGTTATTTTGAATTATTCAAGTCCGACATGTATGGATTATTGTCGATTTGAATGGTCCAAAATAGTGGGTCGTTACAATAGCTATCCAGGCTGATGATAGTACTTAGGTTAGTAACTCTAAAAATAATCTATATCTTAGAGTAACCCTTTGTACTGTCATTTAAGATATTATATATCATTGTTCCATTGTGAGATTCAGATGTTTTGTTCCTTCTTACTTGTTCTTTTTCTTTCTGCTTTTTCTTTTTACCCTAATAATCTATCTTTCTGGTATTTGGGTGTTCATCACATGAATATCGTGGATGTATTTTTATCGACATATGGGGGTAGGAAGGTTGGTTGTTACATTGGCATTACGTACTCTAGTCTCAGCAGATGAATCGACATCCTTTCTCAAAACATCTTGACAAGGAATATTTAAAACAATATACAATTTTCAATGTGATAAAATACCAATGATTACAACACATTGTAATTACTATCACATAACATATCATTTAAGGATATTCTATCTATATATCTTAAATTAATTAGTGGATTTTTTTATATCACTATATAACAGGTATATAATAGAAAGAAAAACATATTTTATTTTTAACAAGATAGGTCATGGAGTTAGATATATGTAACAAATTACATATTTGCCCCAAGGGCATACCCTTAACTCTATCATCCCTACCCCACCGCTGCCTATGTTGGCCCTTACCATGGACATTTTGGTTAATTTTTCGACTGATCCAGATGCCTATGGCCAAATCGAATAGTACAGATCGATTCTCCATCACCACACCTTTAATTTAATATCATCGTTGACGTCAATCATCGATTTGTCGTTAATCATAATGAATGATCGAGTAAATTTCTCCATTTCCCCCCTTTTGACAACATTTTCCCGTCAATCCTTCCATTCTTTGGGAAAATGAATTTTTGCCACCTCTTTGTCTCGTCGAGAAAAACAATTTGATATATAATTTTGATGGGCTTTGGACATTGTTTGGATTTTGACACATTTTGTGTTATGAAGACAATAGCCGTTAAAATGTAATTAGTGGGATTTTAGGATTAGAGAGAAGAGATCTAATAACGGATAGGGTTAAGAAAAAAAATGTATTTATAGTGAATATTCATGATTTCGAGTCTAAAGTAATTCTGGCTCAAAAATCACCCGAATCGGTCAACGTGTCCAAACACTAAAATATTATATACCAAAATTTGTTTCTTGAATATTCTGAATGCAATAAAAATATCAAAATTTCCAAAAAAACAACTCTGTTCTAAATTGACTTTTTCGTCCATTTAAATTAAACGAATATTGATAATTAATTAATATTAAATTTGTCAAATTTTTGGGTCATCAAAACCGCTGATCCATCGACTTTGCTTTCCACTCATTGCTGCTCTTCACCTGGACCAATCTAGATCGATTGGTACTGATCCATAGGACCGATGTACCAATCGATATCCTTAGCATTTTAGCTTCATGTTGTTTTGGTTCGATTCGACTTATTCTTTCTATGATGCTTTTGCACCTCTTTGCACATTTATTTCAGCAGCTAACTCCGATCTTATTGCACATTTTAACACCTCTATTGTAGATTCCATCATTTTAGGCATTTCGTCAAACACCTTCAAGATATTATCCAAAGTGCTTAATTTCTCTAAGGAGAAATCTCATAAAGCACAAGCGTCAAATTTAAATAAATAAGCATACAATACAAGTAAGAATTCAAACATTCATATACTACCTAGCCTTCAAGTTAAGTCAAGGTATTCATATGTGCATTCCCTAAGGCCAAACATATCAATTTACACTATGCTACACATTTACAGGATCTAATTATATATTGGGATTTTATGTGATATCTAATCATGGCCTTAACATGTAATCAACATGTAATTCATTTAGGATGTAAATCTAGAATTATCCCTAAGGTAAATTAATATAATATGCATATACATAAATATAGACCATAATACCATTTGAATTAGTTTTTGACTCACCTATATCATGCTTATAAGCAATAAGAACACCCATACACATCGAAATCTGAGGTAGATCTGATCTGTTAGAAATGAGCCTCTCAAAAAACATGATTTGCTTATATAAATGTATTGATCTTGACTTGATTTGAATTAATATGAATTTACTTTGATTATAAGGAATTTATCCTGGCCTAGTGATGGATTTCTTTGTGAAGAATTGTAACACCCCGAAAATTTAGCAAAAATTTAATAAGAAAATTAAATTTAAATAAAACAAGCGCTAAAATGAAATTTTCACAGACATCCAAATTTGGCTACGAAACTTGCACCATTCCATTCATAGCAATTTTCTAGATAATTTTCATATATAACACTTCAAATTAGTATGGAGAAATTATTGACGTTTGTAAATTTAAAAATAGAATAAACTTTAAAATAAAAATTACCCGAAATATATACTAAGCGGTCGACCCTAAGAGGTTGACGGTCCACCGATAGAGGTTGACCATTGGCTAGGGGTGGTCGACCGTTCACATTGAGAGTCAAGATATCTCGAGCGTCTTTTGAACAATTGAGATTGACTGAATTATTTTGCTTCATGCCCAATTTTTGATATGCATACGAGATGGTAGCAAAGATTCTCGAGGGCAAATCCAACGCTCCAAAGTGGTCCCTAACCTCTATAAATTAACACCTAGGTTAACCCTAAATTCACTAGAAAATTTACATACGACCAAAAATCTGCCAAAATTATTCCTCTCTACTTCTAAACATTCACTAAAAGTAAAATAAAATCAAAGCAAAAGGACAATAGTAGATTGGATCTAAAAGGGGGAAGCTTATGGGTGGTGATTCATGAGTAAGGAACGAAGTTAGAGCTTGGACTAGGTGAGTGGGAATAGGTTTAATAAGATGAGTATTACAGTTAAATTTATTATATTCTACCTGATCTAGGATGTAGGGATTTAAACTATAAACCCTAATTCTTAAATCTAATTGCTAAACCTGAAATCTGAAATAAAAACTAGAACCGATACCTATTAGCTAATCTCATTTACATCCAAGTTAAACTCGTTTTCTTATTGAATTGGAATCTTAAAAATTGGTTAACTCTGAAGTAACTTAGTATAAGTAACCTGTTAAAATTTATGAATTTGAAACCAATGGAAATGGGGTAGAATCTCAAAGGAAAACTAGTCACTGTAAATTTCTTAGGGTTTACTGTGTACACCTAATTAATATAATTAACGATAATTAAAAATTGAACCAGAAAATAAAAAACCCTAATTTTTGTACTGTGATCGGTCAACCACTCACTTTAAGTGGTCGGTCGATGGGATGTAGCAGTCGACCGGCTGAGGCCCAAATTGCAGAATTTGAACCTCGGCCTACGGCCAGTTAGTAATAAAATTATTAATCATATAAGTCGTATATATAGCCTTATTATATGCATATGTGCACTTGTTATAGATAGTAGGGAAGCTAGTTCCCTATGAGGTGACGCTAGGACATTGCGATATTGGGTAAATGCAATTTACCCAATGGGGGTCAATTATTCAACTGGGGTGATTTTTATCGCAAATAGTACTCATATGAGGTTCTATGGAGGACAGGCAGCACTGACTAATGCCTGATAAAGTATGTGAGCCCGACAAAATGGGGCTCCTTGGTATGCGTGATTCTGACGCAACGTGATACTATGTGGTAGATGGTTCCCAGCATCTGCAATAAGAGGCGTATATTGCGGTCAAGAGGTAGACATGGATGTGGATGATGAGACATCCGACGAGTCGGCATTTCGTGTTCCTCCTCGATGTATAGTTAGGTAATGTATAGTCATAGTTATGGTAAACTTGTTCCCATATAGCCTAGTGGTTGTGTTTCCATGTCTAGTAGCCTAGTGGAGATTTTCAAAGGTTTTATGCATATCATAATCTCTTTTATTCGTGCCTATACTATATGTGAGAAGTTGCTAATAGAATTATTAAAAATTCATAGACAGAAGATGAGCGATCTCGTAGGTTCAGGCACAGGCCGTGCAGCTGAAGTCCCAAGCATGAACATCTCGACTTGGTTCCACCGGTATCTTCAGGCGAGGGGACATGTCCGAGCTAAATTCCACTAAAAGACCCGCAGGGAGAGCAACAGGTTAAGTTCCTGCCCACTTACCTACCGCAAATTTTGCTAAAATATGTAAGGATTCCACTAACCTTAGAGGAAAGTTGTATGTGGGACTGAGTCATATATAGGTTCGAGGACATGGATTCGTTCTTATGAGAGGATCTTTGGGTTTCTAAGTCTTGCTGATGAGGTGAGGAGATAGTTAGCTACTTGCAGTTATAGGGTGAGGCTCTTAGTTGGTGGGAGGTAATTGAGGTTGAGACTAATGGAGGAGAGATCACTTGGAGAGAGTTCCGAAGATGATTCGAGGTGAAGTTTCTTTCTAAGGCGGAGGAAGGTGTGCAGTTAGAGAAGTTTATTCATTTGAAGCAAAGAGTCCTATCAGTGAAAGACTATGCCAATCAATTTAATGAGCTAGCTAGATTTAGGATGGGACAGATCGATACCCCGCATAAAAGTCTTTGAAGTTTTCTAAAGGGCTAAACCAACCTCTTTAAAGTTTAGCTCCGAGTCATATTCCTAAGTGTGCTACATACGAGGGTCTTAGGGAGATGGCCTTGCTGAATACCATCTCCAAGGAGGAAGCTAAGGAAGAAGAAACCAAGAAGGCTGGAGGGAAAGCGCAGTAGCAGAACCAGCGTAAAGGGGGAGGTGGACCCAAAAGAAAGATAAGGAAGCAGGATATGCATTGTAGAAAGTGTGGCAAGAAGGGGCATTTTTCCAAGAAATGTAGATCAGATAGTTTAAAGGTCAAGTGATACAATTGCAATTAGTTTGGGCATATGAAGCAAGAGTGTCCAGCACCTCTGAAGACCTTTATCTAGATAGTTACAACACATGCACTGGATGTTGTACCTACCTCAAGTATGCCACCAATTGTAGATAAGGGGAAGAAGGTCATGATCGAAGGTATGTTGACTTTATCTGGTTTATCTATTCGCACTTTATTTGACATAGGGGCATTACACTCATTCATTTCTAGTACACTTATGGATGAATTACATATAGACACTAGTATAGTTATGGACCCTGTAGTTGTGTCAAACCCCGTAGAAGGATCGGCCTATTTGTCTATGGTATGTATGGGTTTGAAGTTGTTCACTTTAGGGGTCGAGTTCCATTGCGATGCTTTTGTTTTGGGATTTTCTGGGTTTGGGTTGATATTGGGCATGGATTTAATGACCATGTATGTGGCTATATTAGACTATGATAGGAAGGTTGTTAGATTGAGTACGTGTAATGGACATAGCTTAGAGATTTATTATGATCTCCGAGGATTGGTTATGTTGAGCTACTTATATTCTTTAGACCTATCACATGACGAGCTAGATATAGTGTATGTAGCTAGAGATTACCTAGATGTCTTTTTCGAGGTTACCGGTCTCCCACCACCGAGAGAGATCAAATTTTGAATTTATCTTATGGAGAACGGCCGACCTATTGCCTTACCCTTGAGGCGTATGGCTCGAAAGGAGAGATGCGAGCTGAACAAGCAAGTAAATGAGTTGTTGGAGAAGCTCTTTATTAGGAGGATTATTTCTGAGTGGGGAGCACCAGTCGTCTTTGCTACCAAGGTGGATGGTTCGCTGAGACTCTACGTCGATTATAAGGAGCTAAATAAACTGACAAAGAAGAATCGATGTCCACTTCCTCATATAGACGATCTCTTTGATCAGTTGGTTCCAGCTAGGGTGTTCTCACAGCTTTATTTGGCTACCGGATTTCACTAGTTACATGTGGCCGAGGATAGTATCCAAAAGACTACTTTTCGTACACCTGACGGACTTTATGAGTGGTTAGTCATGCCGTTCGGACTGACCAATACATCCACCTACTTTGTTGGTTTGATGAGCCGGGTTTTCAGAGGGTTTCTTAATAAATTCGTCGTCGTATTTGTGGATGATATTTTAGTCTATTAAAAGAGCAAGGAGAAGCACACATTGCATTTAGGAGAGGTGCCCAATACATTCTATGTGCATAAGCTGAAGGCAAAGTTTTTCAAAATGCCACTTTTGACGAAAGGAGGTATGCTTTTTGGAACACATCGTCTTAGAAAGTGGGTTGGCAATTGATCCCAGTAAGGTGACAGCAGTTCAGGATCGGCATGTGTCAAAGAATTCCACGGAGGTGAGGAGTTCCCTTAGTTTGGCAGGCTACTATTGGAAGTTCATTAAGGATTTTATGAAGATCTCGGCCCCTCTGACCTATCTTACCAAGAAGAATCTAGTTTCCTTATAAGATGCAAAATGCGAAGATGCTTTTATCAGGTTGAAGGAGGCATTGACCAGTGCACTAGTTTTGGTGTTACTTGATGAAACGAAGCCATTTACAGTTTATAGTAATGCATGTGATAGGGTGTTAGGTGCGGTCTTGATGTAAGAAAGAAGGTTGATAAGTTATGCTAGTCGGCAATTGAAGACCCACGAGAGAAACTACCCTACCTATGGTCTTGAGTTGGCGGCCATTGTCTTTGTGCTCAAGTTATGAAGGCATTACCTTTTAGGAGAAAGGTTTGAGCTATATACGGATAACAAGTCCTTGAAGTATTTGTTCTTCCAAAAGGACTTGAATTTAAGGCAACAAAGGAGGATGAGTTTTTGGCATCATGTGACTTTGATATCTCATATACTTCGAACAAGGGAGAGCGGAAGCATTCAGACTTCATTTCTACATTCGACTTCCGACCATCATCAGACATTGCCCCAGGATTACTAGCAGCTTTAGATGTGCAGCCTACATTGATGGAGCATATTGGGACTAATCAGAAAAAAGACAAGATGCTAGTAGATATTATTGAGAGGATTGGGAAAGGAGAGTCATCAAGACATTTGAGGTGTTATGCCATTGATTCGAGAGGATGGTTACGGAGAGATGGTAGGATTTGTGTACCTCTTGGTATAGATTTGATAGATGCGATACTAGCAGAGTCTCACCGTTCTAGGATGACCATTCATCCTGATTGTGATAAGATGTATCATGACATGAAAAGAGTCTTCTATTAGCTTGATATGAAGAAGCATGTAATGGAGTATGTTGTTAGATGTATGACTTGCGAGAGGGTAAAGACGGAGCAGAAGAAGTCAGGAGGATTATTGTAGCCATTGGATATTCCTTAGTGGAAGTGAGAGAGTATTTCTAGGGACTTCATGGATGGTTTACCGAGGAGTGAGAGAGGGAATGAGAGCATTTGGGTCATAGCCGATCGGTTGGCCAAGTGCGTTCATTTCATACCCGTAAGGAGTATGAGAACAATGACATCATTGGCATCTCTATACATGATAGAGGTCGTCAGGTTACATGGAGTTCCAACTAGCATAGTTAGCGATCGAGATCTTCTTTTCACTAGCGAATTCTAGAGGAGTCTACAGGAGGCTTTGGGAACCGAGTTAAGCTTGGGCACCACATATCATCCGCAGATGGAAGGATGGACGGAGAGAGTAAATCGGGTATTGGAGTACTTACTACAGATGTGCATCTTGAAATTTGGAGGCTCTTGGGAGGATCACTTTCCATTGGTGGAGTTTACATACAATAATAGTTATCAGACTAGCATTGGAATGGTACCATTCGAGTCATTATATGGGAGACCATATAGATCACCATCGTGTTGGTGGGACACTATGGATAAGATTATTCTTGGGTCGGACATGGTGACTGGGATATCGAAGAAAGTGGTCTTGATTCATGGGAGAATGAAGACCGCTCAGGATAGACAGAAATCCTATGCTGACAAAAGGCGTATGGAGTTAGAGTTCATAGTGGGCGACATAGTATTTGTAAAGGTTTTCCCCTAAGGTATGTTATGAAGTTTGGTAGATTGGGAAAGCCCGCACCGAGGTTTGCAGGGCCTTTTCCAATGGTCGTTAGAGTAGGAAAGGTGGAATATAGAGTAGAGCTGCCTGAGAAGTTGGCGGGGGTACAAGATGTCTTTCACATGTCTCACTTAGGGAAGTACTTAAATGATACAGCTACCGTGGTCGAGCCGAGTCAGCTAAAGGAGGTGGAGGTGGAGACGGAGTCACTTGTTCATCGAGCACCCAATTGTATTCTTGAGAATGGTATAAAGGGACTCAATGGCAAGAAGATCAAATTTGTTAAAGTCCAATGGAGAGACGATCCAGTAGAGAGTACATAGGAGCCTAAGGAGAAGATCTGAGCTACCAATCCATAACTCTTTTCTGGTATGTTTCCAATATTAGTTTAATAAGCATAGACTACCTGTGCTTTAGGACTTAGCTTGGTGTACCCTATTAGGTAGAGACCTTTGAATGGTAGGAATGGTTGTAAACGTGTCAATAGGATATGTTATGGATGATGGATGCTAGTGGATGTATAGTTGGATTATTTCTTCTACACATTTAGGATAGTATATCCTCTATGTAGTACACACACATTCAAATTATCTCTTATTTGTTGTTGGTGTTGTTAGATATTATGCATATGGATGTTTCATATGAGTGGAATGGTTGCTCACACATGTAGAATTTCAAGTATACCTACTTAGGATGTTGCATACATTTTGGATGCATGGCATGAGCACTTGCATGACAAGAGGTCGACTGGATTAGAAGACCACCTACTCCATGCATTAGTATAGATTCACATGCATTTCACGTTTCACATATACATACATATTGCATTAGAAAATTTCTAAGGGCAATGATTTCTTGTAGATGATGAATGTAGATGGTTGTAGTAATTGATTGTTGCATGTATAAGTTATATTTTTTCATCCTTGGAGATTTTGGGGATAAAATCCTTTTAAGAGGGGAGATGTTACACCCCGAAAATTTAGCGAAAATTTAGCAAAAATTTGATAAGAAAATTAAATTTAAATAAAACAAGGATAAAATGAAATTTTTACATACGTTCGGATTAGCCTACGAAACTTGCACCATTGCGTTCGAAGCAATTTTCTTGACAATTTTCATATATAACACTTCAAAATCAGAGTTAGTACAAAGAAGTTACTGACGTTGGAAATTTTAAAAATAGAATAAACTTTAAAATAAAAACTTCCCAAAATTTGTACTATAAGCGGTTGACCCTATGGAGTTAACGGTTGACCAGTAATGGTCAACCACTGGCTAAGAGCGGTCGACCGTTCATGTTGAAAATCAAGATTTCTAGAGCGTCGTTTGAACGACTGAGATTGGCCAAAATATTCTCCTTCATGCCCAAGTTTTGATGTACATATGAGATGGTAGTAAAGATTCTCCAGGGCATATCCAACGCTCCAGAGTGGCCACGAACGTCTATAAATTAACACCTAGGCTAACCCTAATTTTAATAGAAAATTTACAGACTACCGAAACTCTACCAAAATTCTTCATCTCTACTTCTAAACTTTCTTTAAAAATAATATAAAATCAAAGCAAAAGGATAATAGTATATCAAATCAAGAAGGGGGAAGCTTACGGCTGGCGATTCACGAGTAAGTAACGATGCTAAAGCTTGGATCTAAGGTGAGTGGGAATAGGTTTAACAAGATGATTATTACAGTTAAATTTATTTTGTTCTATCTGATCTAGGATGTACGAATTTAAACTATAAACCCTAATTCTTAAACCTAATTACTAAACCTAAAATCTGAATTAAAAACTAGAACTGATATCTATTAGCTGATCTCATTTAATTCCAAGTTAAACCCTTTTTCTTATTGAATTAGAACACTAGAAAATTGGTTAACTCTAAAGTAACTTAGTATAAGTAACCTGTTAAAGTCTATGAATTTGAAACCAATGGAAATAGGGTAGAATCTCAAAGGAAAATTGGCCACTATAATGCTTAGGGTTTACTGTATATGCCTAATTAGTATAATTAACGATAATCAAAATCAAATCATAAAACAAAGAAAACCCTAATTTTTATACTACGACCGGTCGACCGGTTGAGACCCAAATTGCAGAATTGAAACCTCGACCTAAGGCTCGGGTTAGTAATAAAATTATTAAACATATAAGTTCTGTGTATAGCCTTATTACATGCATATGTGTGCTTGTTAGAGATAGTAGGGAAGCTAGTTCCCTATGAGGTGACGCTAAGACGTTGTGGTGTTGGGTAAATGCTATTTACCCAATGGGGTCGAGTATTTAACCATGGGCAATTTTTATCACAAATGGCACTCATATAAGGTTCTACAATGGACGTGTAGCACTGACTGATGCCTAATAAAGTGTGTGGGCCCGGCTCAATGGGACTCCTTGGTATACATGATTCTAACGCAGAGTGATACTGTTTAGTCGATGGAGTCCAATGCGTGCAGTAAAAGGCATATACTACGGTCGAGAGGTGTACATGGATACGACGATGAGACACCCCAACGAGTCGACATTTTGGGTTCCTCCTCGATATGTAGTTGGGTTACGTGTAGTCGTAGTTATAAGAAATTTGTTCTTATATAGCCTAGTGGTGGTGTTTCCATGTCTAGTAGTCTAGTGGCGATGTTTACATATCGAGTAGCTCTAGGAGCAGTGGTTGATCATTAGATATTGAGGTTTGATTCATAATTTGATCCTTGTATAAGCTTGCACAGATTGTAGTGTAGGTGTGTGTTGGACAAAAATCCTTAAATATTAGACCCTAGGAATACACGGATACTCGTAGAACACCCTAGGTCACTTAGAGTAGAATTAAAGTTAACCGCACATGATCACCATATATTAAACTTGTACTCATTCACCAAACTTTTATCCGACCCACCCCTTTTCCTTCTTTTTTTACCCACTACAGGTGGACAGGGCAATAGGTGATTGGCCTATTCTTGTTACATGGAGAGGCGAGCTCATCACAGGAGTTGCTTATCATTATATTTACTCTCCATGTATCTATCTATCTTATCGGTACTTTGTATTTCCTTTATCAGACTTGGAGTGATGTTTTCTGTGTACTCTGTATTTGACTATGTACTGATTTTCTGAGACTGTGTATTGGGATATTTTTTGAAATGGAAATTCTTCTGGATTATATGTTTTGTTCCTTTTGCTATGAGCTTTGGAAGTGTAATATAGATAAATAGTTTTAGAAATGTAATTAATGATTTGTAAAGTAATTTTCCCAAGCTAATAATGGCCGGCCGAAAATAGTAAAGTGAGTTAGACAGAAATTAGTTGATTTTTTAAACTCTGTTCCGATTTTGCTAAATTTTTATTTTTGTCACAACTATCTCCCCACAATCCCCAAATGTCTGAAGTTTATAGTCCGTTTCGACCAAAAAAATCCCATGTATGCAATGGTGATTGTTTCATCCTTAATTATTTAATTTGCAAAAATTCTCTATTTACCCTTTGTTAATTAATTAACGATTTAGTTATTAAATTAACAACTTCGGGGATTTTGCTTCCTTAAGCCCGATACTTTCTTAAGAGTACAGTTTCAAGTTGATCAATGCAAATCCGAGGCTTGCGTCGACTGCCATCTTGAGTTTGGTAAAACTTGTATATATTTTTCTCAAGCATATTTTGGTATCGTCTTCGATCGAATTTTGAATGAAGTGTCTCTAAGCATTGTATAAGTCTTCAAACTTGTTTCTGGTTGATTTTTAATTGATTTTTCTTCAACACAAATATCAATTATAATAGATACAGTAAAATGAATTTTTATGAACTAAAAAGAAAAGAAACTAAAATGTCGAGTGCTCTCCTTATAAGAGGATCACTCTTTATCCAAAAAAAATAGAAAATATTCTCATCTTTCCATATGAGTAAGGAGAAACTATTTTCCTCTTGCCACATGAGTAAGGAGGGATTCTTCAAGATGAAAGGACTCTAAACTTGTGAAGAACCACCTTTCTTACTTCAAAAGACAAGCCGTTGGGGGTAAAAGAAAAGGAAAGACAAGATGAAAACTAAACAACACGGAATCTCATAACACAACAAAACAATATATAATAGTCAATATAATATCATACATAGTCACTGCTATAATAGTACATCAGAGTCATAGTAGTACAAGTTCCAGACTGGGACACTTAAAACTGCCTATCCCTACATCACTAATACAAAATACATAAATATACAGCATAATAAGATAAATAAGTAGCTATCGAGGAAGCCACTGGCTCCAAGCTCCTCCAAAATGGATCTGTGAGAAACCTGGATCACTTTACTCATACAAATTTGAGTACCTAAGAGTTTTAGGGAAAGAAAACAAAACTCCAGATCGGAAATGGGTTTGGTGTCAAAAAACTGAATTATTATTTTAAACGTTTTTGAAATCAAAGGTATCTCATAAGACCATGTCGCACATAAACACAGATGGGTTTTTACCTTATGATAACCAAAACACTTTCTATAGGAAATTCAATGACATTATCATAATGTCTAGGGTTTTCAAGTAAATATATAACATAGCCGAAATTATTACGTTAATTAAATTCCAGCATAAAAGGTAAACAACTAAAATCGAAAGCGCTTATTGGAAGTTGGGTTTCCATCAATGAGAAGGCTACTGGGGCACCACTTGCCATAGTACACCTTTAGATAAAGCATACCGAGGGCCTTTCCTGGACCCACGCCAATACAGACTCGGCTTACTCTTACTGGATAGTACCGAATATGATCACCCATTCGTTTGATCAACAACCATATTGGGACCTCGAAGCATACACGAGTAGATAGTAACTGCTCTAGATAAGGGCTAACCATACCCTAATGGGAGAGACCCACTTAGCCCTGCTACATCTCCCATGTTTTAGTCATTCTCGGTTGATGAGGCCTGAGGCTACGTTTTTACCCTTCTTTGGCACTTGCCACTTGGAACGCTAACACTGCCTTCCAAGCGACAGTGCAATGTTTAGCATTCGTCCATACAAGTCATTCAGGAGATGAACGTACCAAAGGCACTACTTCCACTACACCCATTTTGGAATCACCTACAAGGTTAGTTGCAAGTAGCCCTTGTACTTCAAATATCTTCGTCTTCGATTCTAGTTATTTACAAATCGAACGCTTACATTGGTTCAAAGTGGTTTCTGCATAACGCACGCTATCCGATCCCGGTCTCTCTGAACCAACATTCAATAATTTACACGGGGAGAGTTATCGATAGTGGACAACTCCACTATCGGGGTGTAATGATTTACATATGGAAATATCATCCATATACTTAAGTTATCATGACCCGCTTATCGAAATTAACTCCCTTGTAATTATCAAGTTTCTGACATTCAACGTTTGTGCTAAATACAAGGCAACTTACTTCCAATAATACTTGTCAACATTTTATTATAACTACTCTTATTTGTTTGGCTATTTTATGACACAGACAAGTGATCCCTTGTTAAAAATCAATTCACTTATAAAAGGAAGTTGACTTAAAATATAACTTAAAAGAGAGTTTAAAATAAATCTTTATTTAATAATAATTAATATTAATTTAATTATAATTTAAACCATAATTAATTGTAATCAATCCATAATTTACTCTAATTTAGAACTTAATTAAACTTAACTAACTCTTAATTAAATCTTAATTAAATCTGATTAGGTTAATTAATTAAACCCTGCCCGATTAATAACTAATTATTAATTATCCCTAATTAAATAATTAAACTCAATCAAATAAATTTTTATTCTTAATTAACTTTTAACTTAATCAATCATTAATTAAACTTCCTTAATTAATAAATTAAAATTTACTTATTTAATTAATACTTAAACACTAATTTCTTAACTTAATTACAAATTAATTAATAATTATCCTTAATTTAATAATTAATTATTAAACTCATATTTAATTACAAAATAATTAACTTTTATACTTAATTAGTGAAGATGGTTTTCAAAAACATTTAAAAAGAAACACCTAATATTTAGAAACCGTTTAATTTTTTTCGAACTACATTCATAGCGACTATCTTTATGGATGCCATAACTTAGAGTTAGCTTCTAAGTTAAACTTTTTCTAGACTTATACTCTCAACTTTACTTATTTTCTAAAATAAAGGTAAGGGTTTTGAAAACTAAGTTAAAGTTTTAAACCTTGAAACCTTTTAGTAATTTAAAACTAGTAAAACTTGATTTAGCTTTTCCTAAGGATCTCAAGTCGCTTACCATTTAGCATATACAACACAACATTCATGACCATAACATCCATAATCATATCACAACAATAAACATAGTAAAGATCTCAACTTTATCTCCTTTACATCACTTTTAGATTTCTCTTTTAAGTCTAAGTCAGATTCTCATATAAACACATACATATCCACATCCAAACAACATAAATGATCAATAGAATAAGTAATACACAAATCCATATTAGCTACAACATAAAGGTAATATTTTTCCCAAAAATAAAGGGTTTTACTCACCAAAAGGTATACAACAAACCAAACTAGTACTTAGAACTTTGAAAAGGCCTAAATCTTGGATTTCTTTATATAAAAACTTACTTTTCGGCTAAGGGTTTAGGAAAATGGGCTCAGCCAAGGTGGTCTAGGCTTGGCCTAGGTGGATGGAGCTCGGCCTTGGTGGTGTGGAGGGTGCATGGCTCATTTTAAGGAGGAGGAGTAGTAGTTTAGAAATGAAAAGGAAGAAATTTTTAAGTGTTTTTTATAATTAAAAAGAAGTAAAAAAATGAAAATTATAAATTTGAAAAAAACATGGAAGCCATTAAAGGGGTTATAAAGCTTTTAAAATAAGGTGAGATTTAAAAAAATTAGAAAATGAAATGGGGAAGGAAGAGAAATTTGAAATTTGTTTTATAGAAAATGGAATATGTGAAATTACCTTAAAGTCCTTTCGTATCATAACCTCCACAAAACTCATGCCACATCATCACGCACTCCCTCTCTACCTTATCCCACACATTATCACAAGGGGGAACCCTTTTCTCCACTAATCGTGCACTAGTGTGTACTTAAGATTTGATGTTATGTGACTTTCTAATTTTTCCTTTATTTTATTTTTATGGAAATGGCCACTTCTCTCTTTTCTTAGAGTACACTTATATTTCCATCTGTTACACACTTAATTAAATCCTTATTAATTATATAAGCTTGTGTTTAAGAGTATTAAGGTGTTTTACAACCTTTTTAACAATTCTTAATGGTGAAAATTTGAATTTTGGAAAAAAATTTCCCGTTGCATTTTCTAATTTCCTTTGAAATAAATATTGTTGTAAACACATTTCAAAAATCATTTCACCATCACTAGATATTATTTAAAAGGGATATTTTTGAGTTATAAAATCCATATATTAATTTATTAATAATATATTAAATATCCATATTTAAAGTGATTAAATTTGAGGTCGTTACATTCTTCCCCCTTAAAAGAATTTCGTCCCGGAGTTGGCACACAAGAAGATGATCAATACTAAAACAAAAGGGCATATATTTTGTATCGTAAAACCCATACAAAGTCATACATCAAGCAATCATACACAAATAAAGGGTGCAAAAGCAACCAAGCATCTACCCTAACACCAATTCGGGATAAGATTCCCTCATACGATCCTCTGTCACCCAAGTACAATCTCTAGGATCTTAACCAACTGCACTGCCTTATTACGCGGCATCTTCTCATCTCGATCAACCATACAAATTGGATATCTAATCACTATTAAGTCTAGTTCTACTTCCAAATTCTCCTGCTCAGACAGCTCTACAATCAGCTAAGGGTCAGGCACATACTTCCTCAGATGGGACACTTGGAACACATTATGAACAACCGCTAACCTCTCCGGCAACTCAACTCTGTAAGCAAGTGGGTCGATCCTCTCGATAATATGGAATGGTCCAACCTACCTTGGTGCTAATATTCCATCCTTCCCTAATCTAACACTCATCTAATTGGCTAAATCTTTACGAACATAGAATCCCCAGCAGCAAATTCCAAATCCCTTCGCCTCTTATCTACATAGCTCTTCTGCCGATCTTGGGCTTCCGGCATCCTCCTCTTAATCACCGCAACCTTCTCTGTGGCCTCTCGAATCATATCTGAACCAAGCACTAGATGATCTCTAGTCTCCACCCAACATGCTGGTGACTTGCACGGCCATCCATACAGAGCTTCATAGGGCACCATGCCATTGCTAGCTTGATAATTGTTGTTGTAGGAGAATTCTACCAAGTGCAAATGATCTTCCCATGACCGTTCAAAGTCTAGGATGCAGGAACTCAATAGATCCTCCAAGATGTGGTTAACCCTCTCAGTCTAACCATCAATTTGAGGGTGGTAGGCAGTACTCAAGCTTAGCTTTACTCCCAAAGCTACTTGTAATGCTTCCTATAACTAGCTAGTATAGATAGGATCTCGATCACTTACTATGCTTATTGAAACTCCATACAGACGAACAATCTCCCGCATATAAATCTCCGCTAATGAAGCTGCAACCCTGGTCGGCTTGACCGGTATAAAATAAGCACTCTTAGTCAGCTGATCCATAAGGACCCACACTCCTTCATTCCCTTTCCTAGACCGAGGCAAAAATCCATGGATATTTGTTGCCACTTCCAATACGGAATCTCCAATGATTGAAGAAGTCCAGCAGTTCTTTGGTGGTCACCCTTTATCTATTGATAGTTCGTACATCTACTTATAAAGATGGAGATATATCTCTTCATCCCCTTCTACCAGAACACCCGCTTCATATCTCTATGCATCTTAGAAACCCCCGAGTGGATACACAACTTAGAACGATGACATTCTTTTAGAACCTCTTGCCTAAGAAGGTTGACATTCGGTACACAGATCCTTCCATTCATCCTCAAAACTCCACGGCTATCAATCTCAAAACTTGAACAATGTCCTTCCTTAACATCCTAGATGATTGCCATTAAGCGCTCGTCTACCCTTTGGTTGCTTGCTATCCTTTCCAGAAAAGATAGAGTAAACTCCAAGAGAGCCAAGGCTGTATTCCGGCTCAAAGCATCTGCAACCATATTAGCCATTCCTGGCGTATAAAGAACATCCAAATCATAGGCTGCCAGAAACTCTAATCACCTCTGCTGCCTCAAGTTCAGATCCTTTTGAGCGAAAAGATATTTCATGGACTTGTGATCCATGAAGAGATCAAACTTATCACCCAAAAAGTAATGTCTCCACATCTTTAGAGCAAACACGACCGCTAACAATTCCAAATCATGAGTGGCATAATTCTTCTCATATGGCTTCAACTGCCTGCTAGCATATGCAATCACCCTTCCATGTTGCATCAGAACTACGCCTAAACCCACTCCATAAGCATCGGTATACACCGTAAATCCTCTACTTCCATCTGAAACAGCTAAAACTAAGGCATTGGTCAATCTCTTCTTCAATTCCACAAATTCTTCCTCATAATTCGGAGTATGCACAAACTTCTCATCCTTCTTTGTCAGCTTAGTCAAATGCGAGGAAATCTTAGAATAATCCTGAATGAACCTCCTGTAGTATCCTGCTAAGCCTATGAAACTGCAAACTTTAATAGGAGTCTGCAGTCACTTCCATTCTTGAACAGTCTCCACTTTTTCTAGATCCACTGAAATGCCACCTCTCGACACAATATATCCTAAGAACCTTACCTCCGATTGCCAAAAATGGCACTTAGAAAATTTCGCCTTCAGAACATGCCTCCTCAATATTTCTAACACCACTTCCAAATGATGTCTATGCTCTTCCTCAAACTTGGAGTGGATAAGAATGACGTCGATGAAGACTAAAACGAACTTATTAAGAACAGCCCAAAAACGCGATTCATAAGGTCCACAAAATATGCGGGAGCATTGGTTAGCCCAAAAGGCATAACCAACCACTCAAGGAAAAAGTCTGGCCCTCTAAACTCAGTTAAGGGTATACTATCTTCGGCTACCCTGAGAGGATACTTTCGCCCCATGAAGTTGATCATAAAGGTCATCAATACGGGGTAAAGGGTACTTATTCCGAATGGTTGGCTTATTCAACTCTCAACAATCCACATACAATCTTAAAGACCCATCAGGCTTAACCACAAAATCCACAGATGATTCCCAATTCGAACGACCGGCCTAATCGATCCTCTCATTAACAAATCCTAGATTTGATTTACTAACTCCTCCCTTTCTCTAAGAGCCATTCTTCACTTAGGTTGAACAATGGGCCTCGCACCAGAAACTAAATCAATACGAACCTCTATCTCTCAGTGTAGGGGTAGACTATTAACCTCTTCAAACACATTTGGAAAATTCTTAAGAACTTCTGTAGACCCCAACTCTTCTTGGAATGCTTCCAAAGCATACAATAAACTATACATATGAATACCAGGATTTTCATAGGATACTTTGGTAATTCTTCCCAAATTGATCACTAATGATATGATTCTCTCGTTACAGTCTAAGACAGCTCCATACTTTGATAACCAATCCATACCAAGAATAATATCAAACTCGTTAAAATCTAGGATGTATGGGTCATAAGAAAATTGGTGTAAAAGGTAAGTAATTTGCACATCCTCACGGATCGTGCTCAAATAGGTAACACCATCTATGGTGTTCGATACACAAACAATATTCTCTACAATACTTGCAACAAGATGAAATTTGTCTACTAATTCTAAAGAGATAAAGCTATGGGAGGGACCAGTACCAAATAATACTCTAACAAAAATACCATTAATCAGTAAATTATCTTCAAGGATGCCCTTTCCCTTCACATTTGTAGAAGACGAAGGCTCATCCTTAATAATGTACACCTTGGGCTGTTGTCCCTTCTTCATAAGCGACCAGTCCTTTACCATATGACCCTGTTGATGACAATTGAAACAGAGAGTCTTCTGAACCATCGGAGAGATAGGTCCTCCTTGCTATTTGGGAGCTTCAAAATTTGGACAGAATCTTGCAATGTTACCTTTCTACTTGCAAATAAAACAACCTATATTCTTAACCTTGTTCCCTTGGTCTCCTACCGATTTTCCTTTCAATGCTTCTTCCGGTTCGGGTTGAAATTCCTCTTGTTTATATTGCTGCTGCTAGCATTTTCACTGGGTGATGCCGATACTAGTTTCTTCTTTTCCAAAGCTTCACATTTTAGAGCCACATCCACCAAGTCCACAAAAGAACCTTTAAGACGAACAGTCATCTTTTTCTGGAAATTCTCTCTCATTCCCATAACAAACATCTCATTCTTATTCAATGGGGTATGGATCAACTCAGGTCCAAAATAGGATAGTTCATTAAATTTACTCCGCTACTGATAAGTTTGTCTGCTTTATGTCCATGAAATTTCTGCACATTCTAATCTTTCCAATTGCGGGCAAGAACCGATCCTCAAAAGCTTCCTTAAATCAGGCCCATGAAAAATCCTCTTCATAATATTAGCGGTGAAGGAGTCCCACCAAGCCGCTGCTCCCTCTTGTTATTTCCATAATGCTAAGAACCTTTTCTACTCATCTGATAGATCAAGACCTTTAAAAATCTTCTCACATGATCGCAACCAAGCCTAAACTTCCACGATAGGTTTAGTTCCCTTAAATGGTTTCCCTCTAAGATTTGTGTAATCCTTGCACATGGTTGCAGAAATCACCCTTGGCTGCACGGGTGCTGCCTCTTCCATAATCCCAACTCTGCCAGTATTTGGAGCTCGACCATTGGTGGTCGTTGTGCTGCTAGCTCCCCTACCTTGTTTGGCCTTATTGCTCATTTCTTACTACCTAGACATAGTAAGATAACTCTTGGAATACTTGGACGAGATAAATCTTTAAGAAAGGTACTACTCAAACCTATAAAGGCTGATATAACTATCAGAAATATTTATGTATATAAAAATAAAAATTTACAAATGCGTGCTCTCGAAGTAGACCCCAACCCAAAGCCTAGGTGTTTGCTCAACCTAAGCTCTGACGCCACATGTGACGAACCACCTTTCTTACATCGAAAGACGAGCCATTGGGGGTAAAAGAAAAGGAAAGACAAGAAGAAAACTAAACAACACAAAATCTCACAACTCAATGGAACAATATATAATAGTCAATATAAGATCATACATAGTCACCGCTGTAATAGTACATCAGAGTCATAATAGTATCCAAACTGGGACAATTATAACTACCTGTACCTACATCACTAATACAAAATACACACACACAGCAGAATAAAATAGATAACTAGCTATTGATGAAGCCACCTGCTCCAAGCTCCTTAAAAATGCATCCGTGAGAAACCCGTATCACATAGCTACTCATACAAATTTGAGTACCCAAGAGTTTTCGAGAAGAAAATAAAACTCCAGGTCAGAAATGGGTTTGGTGTGAATAAACTCAAACAACTGAATTATTATTTTAAAACTCTTTTGAAATCAAAGGTGTCTCATAAGACCACATCGCACATAAACACGGACGAGTTTTTACCTTACGATAACCAAAACGCTTTCTATAAGAAATCCAGTGATATTATCATAATGTCTAGGGTTTTCAAGTAAATATATAATATAGCCGAAATTGTTACATTAATTAAATTCTAGCATAATAGGTATACAATTAAAACCGAAAGCACTTATTGGAAGTTGGGTTTCCATTAATGAGAAGGCTACTGGGGCACCACCTGCCACAGTACACCTTTAGATAAAGCATACCGAGGGCCTTTCCTGGACCCACGCCAATACAGGACCGGCTTACTCTTACTGGATAGTACCGAATATGATCACCTCTTTGTTTGATCAACAACCATATTAGGACCTCGAAGCATACATGAGTAGATAGTAACTGCTCTAGATAAGAGCTAACCATACCCTAATGGGAGAGACCCACTTAGCCCTAATGCATCTCCCATGTTTTAGTCATTCCTGGTTGATGAGGCTAGAGGCTACATTTTTACCTTTCTTTAGCACTTCCAATTTGCACTGCTAACACTGCCTTCCAGGCGATAATGCAATGTTAGCATTTTTCCATACAAGTCGCTCATGAGATGAATGAACCGATGGCACTACTTCCACTACACCCATTTTGGAATCAGCCTCAGGGTTAGTAGCAAGTAGCCCTTGCACTTCAAAAATCTTCGTCTTTAATTCCAGTTGTTTCTAAATCGAATGCTTACGTTGGTTCAAAGTGGCTTTCGGATAATACACTATCCGATCCTGGTCTCTCCAAACCAACATTCGATAATTTTAAACGGGTCAAGTTATCGATAATGGACAACTCCATTATCGAGGTGTAAAGATTTTCATATGAAAATATCATCCATATACTAAAGTTATTATGACCCACTTGTTGGAAATGCGGATTACGGATCTTAAGGCAGAATTAACACTAGAGGGGGGTGAATAGTGTTTAATTAATTTCACTACAACAAAAAGACCCTACGATAGCGCCAAAAAAACGCTATTAAAGCCTATAATAGCGATTTAATAAACGCTGTATAACGACATGTTATTAAAACCAGCGACCAATTTACAGCGCAAAAAAGCACAATAAAAAGTATTAATATAATCGCACAAATAATCCGCTATTTTAAACATTTTTATTGTTGCAAATTATGTGCTATTGATTACTATAATAGCGCTATTTGTCTGCTATGAAATTCGTTATTAGCCACAAAATACTTTTCGTTTTTTCTAAGATAGCACTAATAATTTGCTATAAAAAAATATTAATAGCGGATTATAAGCGATGTATATGGACACGTTATTGTAGATGTTGACTTGTCACAACACCAATATACCGCTATAAAGATTTAGCTACAATAGCGCTTATACTCTATTATGATATGTTCTTTTATAGCGCTTTTTATAATACCATAGCGTTTTTTCTGTTATGCATCTGTAATAGCGACAGATTTAATAGCGGTCATTCGGCGCTATTAAATATTTGTAGAAGTTTTCAAGTGCTATGGTTTAGTTTCTCAATTCAAATATTTTATGCATCCTATTCATAAACTACAATATTAAATACCAATATCAAAACGCACAATAATAATCATTTTAAACATAAAATCATTAAAATAACGCAAGAATCATAAAAGATAATAAATATAAAGATGTAACACATTACATTAAACATATCAAATATTCATACACATAATATCTTATAGCTTAAACCACGTAAATCAAAACGTAGTAATAAATTTTTTAAGCACACCCCAAAAAACAGTAGCGGAGTTTAACAAAAAAACAAGTGCGTATTTGGTTGTTTGCATTAAAAAGAAGACCACAACTTTCGCATCCTTCTTCTTTCACATACCTGCAAATAAGACAAATATCTACATTAGGAACGAGTATGAATAAAACACTGATGAAATTTGATTTTTAGACAGCACAGTGCAGTATGTGTGCATAAAGAGCTGATAAGTTGAAACTAAGACCTTTCTTTAACTTGACTACAAAATACATCCAAGCCATAGAAAATCAAAGCAATCTTAAAGAATTTGAAATGAAGTGACAATAAAAAAACCAAAATCAAGGGAAGAAAAATTCAACATAAACATACTAACTAAAAAGACACATGCACAGTAACACAAGGAAATAGTGTCGAAACTTCCTATCATGCTTGAATCCTACATCCAATAGCACAAGGAAATATTTAGGAGAATTGAAGGTGAAACAATTGGAGGCAGTAGTTGAAATATGATTCCAAAAATTGTAAGTACTTGAACTTCTAAAATTGGTGGCAGTAGTTAACTACAAACAATTGTTGTTCATCATTAATTCATAATGATACAATCTGTCTCTAGATGTTGATTTCTATTTGTTTTAATTTATCTCCATATTCTCAAATCCGCATTCCACATATAAGATTTCTATTTGTAGGCTACTTTTGGGTTCAAAGACTATTGCAATTCATTATAGTGATATAGTAAGAAAGTGTCTGTGTACATAGAAAGTAAAGATGGAAAAAGAAAGTAAATACCATGAATTAAGTAATGTTAATCTATGCTACTTCACTTTAGTTAAAGAAGTTGCTAAAATAATTCCAAGCCTAAAATAAAAATTTAAACCTTTCAAACTTTCATCCGCATGACCTAAATAATTAGGCATCACCTATTATTGAGCAATATCAATGATCATATGTATAGAAGTACAAATGTTAGGTGGATTTGTAGATACTATAAAAGATGCGCAGTTAAATCATTTCAATTGGTACAAGGCAAAGAAAAACTTGAATATGAATATTTGTTCTTATATGCAATGAATTTGAAAAACTCAAGCAACAAAATAAAATAGAACAATAACGAAAATCACTACTGACCTTATCCTATTTCTTTATGCAAGACTCCATATTCTTTAGCCATCTCACTAGTTCATGTTTATGCTTTACCTCCATGTAATCGTGCAAGAAAAGTGCAAGTTCATCGTTCACACCCCTCTCTTCCTGTAACAACCCGCATATTTCACGATTTTATATTTAAATGTTTTATTTAAATATAGCATCGTTAATCGGATTAAAGTCCGAAATGTTACTTTTTGTAAACAGTCGAATTGGGACTCGAGACCACTTCCATTGAGTCCAAAATGGCGTTTACAACTTTTTTGAGTATAAACATCGATATGTTTGGAGTTGAGTAGAATTTTGCTACTTTTCTATTTTGGGCTTTGGGTTTGGGTTTCAGCCCACTAACCCAACATAATACCCTAACTCCTCTACTCTTCATCCATTCACTCATTCTATTTCCTAACATTCAAGCTCTAGAGAAAAATGGGGGAAAAGATTGGAAATTAGAATTCCAAAACCCTAGTTTGTTTAGGAAATACAAATTCAAGTCCAAAATCAAGGAGAAGCTTAGGTAAGCATCCTCTTCATCTTCTCCATCTCTATCTCTCTTCAATTCTCAGAAATTCCTAACCCTAACTTAGGAAATATTTGCTTACTAGCTTAGATTGGAGCTTCTTGAGTTGAAGTTGAAGAGGAATTGGCCTTTCCTTTGTTTTAGAGCTTCTCGTTCGTTGTTTTTGGGTTTAAAGGTGAGTTCTTTAACTCACATCTATGTCTATAACCTTCTTTGTTGTTAGGTATGAATTCCTAACATTTGTGCATGTTCATTTGCTTTTGATTTGAATTGATTTGGTGAATTTTCCAAATTTTGGTGTTTTGGTCCAATTTTAAGAAAATCCTTCTATGCATGTTTGGACATGATATTTGGGGTGTATCGAAGAGCCTATAAGGCTGGGTAGTCACTTGGCATAAATCCCTAGTCTCCGCTGCTCGTCCGATAGTTTCCAATTCGTTTTGGCCATCAAGGCCTAGGCAAACTGTTGCCCAGACCAGGTCTTCAGACGTCTGAATTTCAGTTTCAGACGTCTGGTTATGCCTTCTGGAGAAAAGAATATACGGCAGAAAAATAAAAATGGCAGAGACTAATTTCAGGCGTCTGAATTTATAGTTCAGATGTCTGAAAGGGGTCTCAGACGTTTGCTTAGAGAATACAGACGTCTGGATGGTTTTCTGGAATTTTCCAGAGACCAAATCCAGACGTCTAGATTTATCCCCAGACGTCTGGAACTGTCCAGTTTTGCCTATTTGCCTATTTTTGAGTAAATTTCCATTGTTTATCGATTTTTGTCGATCATGTTAGTTGTTATCACTTATTATCGACTTTGATGACTTCTTTCTTTGGATTTTTGGGAATATCCGTTTGATGGATTTGATATCGATTTTTATGGATTAAATTCACGTTGTTGTATGTGAATTTTTGGTGATTGACTGTTTCTGCAATCATTTTTGTGGTTTGTCACTTTAAAATACAAAGGTTTCTATACTAGTAGTAAATACTCAAACTCTTTCAGAAAAACGATTTCAACACTACTTTTAAATACAAAGCTCGTTTTTAAAACTGTTTTCCAATCTATTAGTATATACAAACCTTTACCTCATTCGTATGAGAAATCTAATTAAACGGCTTAGCAAAACAAGTGGTATGAAACGCTTGCGTTTACTTCGTCGGTTAATTCTTGGACTTGTTCGATTGAACTCTTGTGACAATTTTCGAGTGGAAATCTACAATTTGTTCGTAAATATTTAAGTTAAGCCAGTGGTTATGGGACATGAAGCTAAACTCATCTATTTACTAGCTTAGTGTAATTTACACTTATCGATTAATGATGATCCTTTGGTGATTTAGACTAGCGATGTGCGATGTCTCTTTGTCCGCGTGGAGGACTGTACCCCATTCTATTGAGCTTCGTCTCATTTTTATAGGCTAGCGACCTATGGTATTTATGGAGTCAGGTTCATCGGGCATTCGCTGTACTACGTCGTTGTTCCGGATTATTTGAGTTTGGTTCATCGGGCGTTCGCTGTACTACGTCGTTGTTCCGGATTATTTGAGTTTCAGGTTCATCGGGCGTTCGTTGTACTACGTCGTTGTTCTGGATTATTTGAGTTTGGTTCATCGGACGTTCGTTGTACTACGTCGTTGTTCCGGCTTATTGGAGTTTGGTTCATCGGGCGTAACGCTGTACTACGTCGATGTTCTGGATTATTTGAGTTTCAGGTTCCTCGGGCGTTCGCTGTACTACGTCGTGGCACCGACTCTATGGTTAGCGATCATGGGATAGCGACCCATTTGTGATACACGTGTTGGGGAGTTTTCATGCTCTCGTTTGTGATAGGCCTTCCCCTTTTTGTGATTTCTGGATTTCTAGTTGATGATTTCTAGAATTTGTGTTTCACCAATTTTTGCGATTGGCATTGATATGTTTGTCAATATTTGTGTTTTGGTGAATAATTTAAAGAATATGACATTCTTTTTAGTGTTTGAGAATTTATGAGATATTGTATGATTTTTGTTGTTACCTTATGTATACTTGTCACGGTATGGCATTTTTGTTATCATACGTTTTTGTCATATCTCTTATCCTATCTCATTTTATATGATATTTATAACTAGACTGGTCCGTTTATTATTTTCTTCTTAAATAATACTCGGGTCAGACCGAGGTATTTCAGGTGCTTCTGCTTGACTTCTTATCTGAATCGTCATTTGACTTTTGGCTAACTACTTTAGCATAGTAGTTTTTGTTAGTATACATTTGAGATAGAGACTCCTTGATGTATACTTATTCTTTTTTCTAGCACTTGTGTCTATTCTTTTGTGATGTAGTGGATCTAGTTTGACCACTATTTTGATGTACACTTTTATGTGTTATATTCATATCTGTTTCTGCCTTTGTGATATGAATATCTGTGACTGATTTGTGTTATGTTTATTTCTATATTTGTTTCCGAAGCCCACATAGCCACTGTGTGGTAGCTTTGAGTTTGTATTTGATATGTCGGATTTCCTCTTGAAATGAAATGTAAGTTATATTATCTGACATATCGGTACTCGCACAAAGCAATTACACAGATGGTTGCTTCTCAACCACCTTATTCTTCGTGTTAGTCGACAGCATTACCCCGTAGTGTCCTTGGCTAGTGTGAGTATAGAGGTGGGGCATCACAGCTTGGTATCAGAGCCAAACTTCGTAACAATGTAGAATAATCTAGCAAGGATCATTGTCCTAAGTCTTTCTTAGGAGTCGTGCCTTAGGATTTAATTCGAGTCATTAGACCCGTACCATCCTATTTTCTTTTGTGATGCCTTGTTTTCTCTTAGTCAAGGTATTTTTCATTCTAGTCCTTGATGGCATTATTTTATTTCGTGATCTTCCCATTCGAATTTCTTTTGATTCGGGTGCATCTCACTCTTTTATATCGAAAGAAATTGTTGTTACTATTTCTTTAAATATTATGGGCTTGGTGACTTCACTGAGAATTGCAAATCTGGTTGATGGATCCGCAACACTCAGTTTACTTTGTGAAAATGTCGAGATTATTTTATGTGATTATTCTTTTCGAGCCGATTTGCATGTTATGCGTTACTTAGGCTTCGAAATTGATTTTTGGGAAATGATTGGCTTAATCATTATGAAGCCCATATCCTATGTCCTGAGCGGACTATCTATCTTCGACATCCTCATTCTGTTAAGCAGATTTCTATTTTTCTTAATGATTTCGATTCCAATTTGGTGGCATCATTTTATTCTTTAAACCTACATGATAAGGAAGATGTTATTTCTCTCATTCAAGTAGTTCGTGAATTTCCTGGTATTTTTGAGCTTGTCTTAGGATTACCACCTAAGCAATCTATTGGGTGGTGCTAAGGTCTTTTTAGTTCGACCTTGCCACCGGTTTTCATCAGCTACGACTTGCGGAGGGTAGCATTCCACTTACCGCATTCCGCACTCATTATGATTCTTATGAGTGGTTTATTATGTCATTCGGTTTGATGAACCTTCTACCTTATTTCATCCATCTTATGAATCGAGTATTCTACGAATATCTCGATGAGTTTATCTTTGTATTCATTGATTATGGATGAAAACAACAATTTAAAATTTGCAAATCTTTTTAATAAGATATTTATAAGTATAATTGGATTTTGTTCTTAAAACGAGCAAAGAATATTCGTAGAATTTTTAAGAGACATGTTTATCATATAGAAGATGATTTTGTGTTGTTTTGCCCATTGAGTGCTTTAAGAATTCCGGTCGATGCGCTTGATCAACGTTATCGATAGGAATCTCCTAAACGCTATGATGAGACATTCGGACACAATAAATTGACTTGTAAAAAGTAAATTTTTCTAAAAAGATGATTACATAAAGTTAATTATAATTTTGAATGTATTAGCTTTTCGGGAAAGAGAATCAATTAAAAGAACTCTTTTCCGATGCTTTTATTCTTGCGATTCCCGAAGGGAACTAAGAATTGATTGCTTATACCGATACTAGTCGTATTGGTTTGAATGCCGTTCTCATGCAAAAAGGGAACGTGTTATCACATATACTTTGTGACAATTAAAGCTTGTCGAGACTAGATATGCCACTCATGATCTAGAGCTCGCGGCCATTGTTTTCGCTCTTAGAATTTGGCGTCATTATCTTTTGGGAGAGAAATTTGTTCTCTACACCGATCATAAATCTTTGAAGTATTTTTTCTCAAAAGGAACTTAATTTGCGTCAACAACGTTGGCTCGAGTTCCTTGCATCTTATGATCTTGATATTCTCTATACTCCCGGAAAGGGAAATCGTGTTGCCTTAAAGCCGGTGAGAAGCTGGTTTTAGGTCCAGACTTTATTTGTGTTCATTCGTGTTTCACCTATGAGGGGTGTTGTGTGTTTCAGTCGATCGGGAAAATTAGCACCTCGATATATAGGTCCATTTCTCATCACCGAACGTATTGGTTCTGTGTCTTATCGCCTTTTATTACCGGCTCAATTTTCTACTATTCATGACGTTTTCCACGTCTCTCAACTACGGAAATACCTTAGGGATTCCGATTCTATTCTTGAGCCCGGTGTAATTGAAGAAATTGAAGTTTCACCAAATTTGACTTATGAGTAACATTCTATTCGTATCATTGCTTCGAAGGTTAAACGCCTTCGAAATAAAGATATTCTTCTTGTGAAAGTTCAATGGTCCTCAAATCCTAAGGATTGCTCTTGGGAATCTTGAGAATTCATCGAGCAAACACATCCGGACTTACTCTTTCGTGCTCTTTATGGTGAACTTCTCATTTCAAAATTTCTTCTTTTGCGTTGTTATGCCTTAGTATGGTTGTTACTTTTTATCTTCCTCTTAATTATTGCGAGGATGCAATTTCTTTAAGGAGGGGAGTCTGTAACAACCCACATATTTCACGATTGTATATTTAAATGTTTTATTTAAATATAGCATCGTTAATCGGAATAAAGACCGAAATTTTACTTTGTGTAAACAGTCGAATTGGGACTCGAGGCCACTTCCATTGAGTCCAAAATTGCATTTACAACTTTTTTGAGTATAAACATCGATATGTTTAGAGTTGAGTAGAATTTTGCTACTTTTCTATTTTGGGCTTTGGGTTTGGGTTTCAGCCCACTAACCCAACATAATATCCTAACTCCTCTACTCTTCATCCATTCACTCATTCTATTTCCTAACATTCAAGCTCTAGAGAAAAATGGGAGAAAAGATTGGAAATTAGAATTCCAAAACCCTAGTTTGTTTAGGAAATACAAATTCAAGTCCAAAATCAAGGAGAAGCTTAGGTAAGCATCCTCTTCATCTTCTCCATCTCTATCTCTCTTCAATTCTCAGAAATTCCTAACCCTAACTTAGGAAATATTTTCTTACTAGCTTAGATTGAAGCTTCTTGAGTTGAAGTTGAAGAGGAATTGGCCTTTCCTTTGTTTTAGAGCTTCTCGTTCGTTGTTTTTGGGTTTAAAGGTGAGTTCTTTAACTCACATCTACGTCTATAACCTTCTTTGTTGTTAGACATGAATTCCTAACATTTGTGCATGTTCATTTGCTTTTGATTTGAATTGATTTGGTGAATTTTCAAAATTTTGGTGTTTTGGTCCAATTTTATGAAAATCCTTCTATGGATGTTTGGACATGATATTTGGGGTGTATCGAAGAGCCTATAAGGCTGGGTTGTCGCTTGGCATAAATCCCTAGTCTCCGTTGCTCATCCGATAGCTTCCAATTCGTTTTGGCCATCAAGGCCTAGGCAAACTGTTTCCCAGACCAGGTCTTCAGACGTCTGAATTTCAGTTTCAGACGTCTGGTTATGCCTTCTGGAGAAAAGAATATACGGTAGAAAAATAAAAATGGCAGAGACTAATTTCAGACGTCTGAATTTATGGTTCAGACGTCTGAAAGGGGTTTCAGACGTCTGCTTAGAGAATACAGACGCCTGGATGGTTTTCTGGAATATTTCCAAAGACCAAATCCAGACGTTTGGATTTATCCCTAGACGTCTGGAACTGTCCAGTTTTGCCTATTTGCCTATTTTTGAGTAAATTTCCACTGTTTATCGATTTTTGTCGATCCGGTTAGTTGTTATCACTTATTATCGACTTTGATGACTTCTTTCTTTGGATTTTTTGGAATATCCGTTTGATGGATTTGATATCGATTTTTATGGATTAAATTCACGTTGTCGTATGTGAATTTTTGGTGATTGATTGTTTCTGCAATCATTTTTGTGGTTTGTCACTTTAAAATACAAAGGTTTCTATACTAGTAGCAAATACTCAAACTCTTTTAGAAAAACGATTTCAACACTACTTTTAAATACAAAGCTCGTTTTTAAAACCATTTTCCAACCTATTAGTATATGCAAACCTTTACCTCATTCATATGAGAAATCTAATTAAACGGCTTAGCAAAACAAGTGGTATGAAACGCTTGCGTTTACTTCGTCGGTTAATTCTTGGACTTGTTCGATTGAACTCTTGTGACAATTTTCGAGTGGAAATCTACAATCTGTTCGTAAATATTTAAGTTAAGCCAGTGGTTATGGGACATGAAGCTAAACTCATCTATTTACTAGCTTAGTGTAATTTACACTTATCGATCAATGATGATCCTTTGGTGATTTAGACTAGCGATGTGCGATGTCTCTTTGTCCGCGTGGAGGACTGCACCACATTCTATTGAGCTTCGTCTCATTTTTATAGGCTAGTGACCTATGGTATTTATGGAGTTAGGTTCATCGGGAGTTCGCTGTACTACGTTGTTGTTCCGGATTATTTGAGTTTGGTTCATCGGGTGTTCGCTGTACTACGTCGTTGTTTCGGATTATTTGAGTTTCAGGTTCATCGGGCGTTCGCTGTACTACGTCGTTGTTCCGGATTATTTGAGTTTGGTTCATCTGACGTTCGCTGTACTACGTCGTTGTTCCGGCTTATTGGAGTTTGGTTCATCGGGCGTAACGTTGTACTACGTCGATGTTCTGGATTATTTGAGTTTCAGGTTCCTCGGGCGTTCGCTGTACTACATCGTGGCACCGGCTCTATGGTTAGCGACCATAGGATAGAGACCCATTTGTGATACACGTGTTGGGGAGTTTTCATGCTCTCGTTTGAGATAGTCCTTCCCCTTTTTTTGATTTCTGGATTTCTAGTTGATGATTTCTAGAATTTGTGTTTCACCGATTTTTGCGATTGGCATTGATATGTTTGTCAATATTTGTATTTTGGTGAATAATTTAAAGAATATGACATTCTTTTTAGTGTTTGAGAATTTATGAGATATTGTATGATTTTTGTTGTTACCTTATGTATACTTGTCACAGTATGGCATTTTTGTTATCATACGTTTTTGTCATATCTCTTATCCTATCTCATTTTATATGATATTTATAGCTAGACTGATCCGTTTATTATTTTCTTCTTAAATAATACTCGGGTCAGACCGAGGTATTTCAGGTGCTTCTGCTTGACTTCTTATCTGAATCGTCATTTGACTTTTGGCTAACTACTTTAGCATAGTAGTTTTTGTTAGTGTACATTTGAGATAGAGACTCCTTGATGTATACTTATTCTTTTGTCTAGCACTTGTATCTATTCTTTTGTGATGTAGTGGATCTAGTTTGACCACTATTTTGATGTACACTTTTATGTGTTATATTCATATCTGGTTCCGCCTTTGTGATATGAATATATGTGACTGATTTGTGTTATGTTTATTTCTATATTTGTTTCCGAAGCCCACATAGCCACTGTATGGTAGCTTTGATTTTGTATTTGATATGTCGGATTTCCTCTTGAAATGAAATGTAAGTTATATTATCTGACATATCGGTACTCGCACAAAGAAATTACACAGATGGTCGCTCCTCAACCGCCTTATTCTTCATGCTAGTCGACGGCATTACCCCGTAGTGTCCTTGGCTAGTGTGAGTATAGAAGTGGGGCATCACACTTCCAATTACTCCCATACTGCTTTTTGAAGATCTTCATCCATTTCACTAAGAATAATTAAAAAAACAAACAACAAAACAAAACACAAGGTTTGGTTTACCTAAGATAAGAGAAAGGGATATAACTTATTATAAGTATCAGTATTATTATTATTATTTTAAACTTAGTTAATTTTTATAAAACATAGTTTATTTATTGTTATTATGATTGTTGTTGTTGTTAGTATTATTAGTATAAAGTTAGTTAATTTTCATAAACATTAGTTAAATTATTATTATTATCAACTTAATTAATTTTTATCATCTTATTCAATTCGTATATAACTTAATAAACGAATTTAATTTTTACAATCTTAGATAATTTATTATTTTTGTTGTTATTATTGTTATTATTATTATTTTATAAATAAATTTAGTTATTTTTTATAAAACTTAGTTAACTTGGTTAATATTTTATTATTTACTATTATTATTATAAACTTAGTTAAGTTTTATAAAACTTATAATTAATTTTTTATTATTATCATTTTTTATTGTTGTTATTATTAGTAATATTATTATAAAATTAGTTAATTTTCATAAACATTAGTTATTATTGTTATTATATAAATTTAGTTAATTTTTCTTAAACTTAGTTAATTTGGTTAATATTTTATAATTTATTATAAGTATTAGTATTAGTATTATTATTGTAAACTTAGTTAACTTTCATGAACTTAACTAATTTATTTTGATAATAATAATTATTACTATTATTTAAATTTAGTTAGTTTTGATAAAACTTAGCTAAACCTTGTTAATATTTTATAATTTATTATTATTGTTATCACTAGTATTTTTTTTTGAATATCCTCGGAAGATACTCATCCAACATCTACTCAATTCGTCACACCAACTAATGGTATGAGATAAACCATATAACCCCGAACTTGGCAAGAGTTTAGTACAGCGAAGCCATCAACCAAATCTCAGGTTTTAGATTGGCACTCCTTACTTTGAATCTACATATAAGGGTTCATGTAGACCTATAACCCATACTAGTAGACATCGTGATTTATTGATGTGTAGGTAGTTTAAGTCACGGTTCCTTTGTCGCAGATCACGTGTGCCTAACAGGTATGTAGCATGATAAATATAAACAGAAACAACAGTTTTGCCTTGAAAATATGAACATAGGGATACTGGTAAAGCAAACAGTAATTGAAAATCCCTTGACTTGATAATTGAACAAAATGGCCTTTGATGTGGTATTTACAAGATCAGAAATGCCAGTGATATGTAAATCAAAGTAATATATACAAAATTGACATTAGGTTTCCAGACCCCAGTTTAACTAATTACCAAATCATAAACTCCAGAGTTGATTTGCAGGGATGTTATCCAATCCCCATCAAAGTCGATTTATGGAACTTTTCCAATATGGAACAACGCCGAACTCGTGTACTAGAAAAGCATAGGCATATGATTTAACCAATCAGAAACACCACTAATACATTTAATTTCTAAATCCTAGGCACTAAGAGATCGTTGTTGTGCCTAAAAATTTCATGCACACCCAAAATGTTGCTTTGAATCCTTACGAGCTTCAAAACTAACTAATCACCAAATCTAGAAACCGAAAATCAATTTCAGTAGTCTTACCTAGATAGTGTATCTAACAATCAGAATATGATTTTATAAGGCATAACGATTGCCACTAACACATGCATTCTAGAGCCAGATCCCCAATTCAAAGTCGATCACAGGATGAATCGGTATAATAATTGCAGAAATGAAGATGCATTTCCCTTGTGACTCTCGAATGGTTGTATCGGCATAGGATTTTGTAACGATATAAATTGTTTTAGGCTTTTATGATATGGTTGAATCGCCAATCATTGTTAATTCTCTCCCTATGGGAGAGAAAACTATTTTATATGGTTATTATAAGTAATGTTTTAGATTTAAAATAACTTATATATGTGAATATTTTAATTTACAGTATATGTATATATCAATTTGATTTTAAAGTCAACAATAGAAAACAAACCTTAAATATATTGACTATTTAATTCAGAAATATATGACTATTTAAAATAATCTTGATAGATTAGCTGAAATGTATAAAAAAACATAGAAGCATATAAAACGAAATATTCAAGAAAGATATGTCACCTGAATGCTTTCTCATAAAACATCTCTCAAATCATCACTAAGGTGCCTCCAATCATTTAATGTGACCGGAACCACTTCTCGTACAAGCGGCCCTAAAAAGGAAGATAACTCATTAGTGATATTTGATCCTGATACTTTATCAGAGTTCCAAGAAATGGTATCAGTTTGAGAACTTTGATAAATAGGTTCACTTCGCATATTCGATAAATTAGAGGTGGAACTTGTAAAGTATTCCTGTGAAGAAAAGGATTGATTTCCAGTTTCAGACTTCTCCCTGTCACACTGACTTGGAACTGAAAGGAAACAAAGGTCCGAAGTCATACATTACATGATTGTGTTAAAATTTACTTTAAATACAATAATTTTATTTATCAGAGTGTTCCCTTGAAGACTGACTGAAACTGCTGCTACATGAAGTAATACTCGAAGCTGCTCCATGCAATCTGCAGCTATCAATCTTCGATGTTGAAGCATGTATTGACTTTAACTTTCCTTTTGAAATGACATACATCGTACAGGATCTGGGAATGCATTCTGAGAGTCTAGATGAAACTTTGGTGCCTTTGAATTGGCTATAAAGTATAAATATAACCTGGTCAGCTAAAACAAAACAGTAGTGCACCTGTCCAAGTATGTGAGCACTAGAATGCCAAAAAGTATCATGTCCTTCATTGCTACCAAACTTGAATAACTTCAGTTCATAATTGTCCTCCAATGGAGTCGAGGAGATTCCCATTAACCTACAAGCTTATTAAATCAATAAAAATAGATAAATACATAAATTTCCGAATATAATTTCAAAAGTGAAGTACTTGGGAAAACAAAGTGAAGAATATTGAGTGGTAATAAATTATTCTAAACATAATTAAATTAGAGTTTTGTTGTAGTGCAAGCACATGTTTGTGACCAACCTAATTGAATACTGAAATCATGTTGCACAATTTGTGTGACATCTTGGAACCTATATTTCGGTATCCATACGGTTAAAATAATATTTGCAAGAATCTTTAGAAGGAATGAATATGGCCTATAACTAGACGCTAACAAGTAGCAAGTAGACATCTGTGACCAATATAGTTTATTATTGAAATAATGTTGCACATTTTTTGTGAAATCTTGAAATATATATATAGTATGGATAAAAAGTTAAATAATATAAATGTCATCGTGGATAAAAGATATCAGAGGTTTTATTGATGTCACAGAGATAGTTCTAGTTGATAGTCACTCTATACATATCCACATATAACTGTAACAAAAAAATCAAGATAAGATTCTGCTATCGGAAAATAAATTGCTGAGAAAAGTAACAGCAAAAGAAAGAAAACAACAAAGCAATAAGTTTGCTAACTGACCTAAAGAACTCTCCTCTGGTATTCCAAACTGCATTCGATTTTCCCGCTTCCTCATATCAGTAATTGCGTATCTGTGATGTAGTAAACAAATATAATTATAGTAAAAATAACATCATATTTACAACATAATATCACCAAAAAATTCTTCCAAACAAAACTACACCTTTCTTTTTCCACAGCCTACGACCATCTCTCTTCTTCTTAGGTTTCGAATCAGGAATAGGAAGAGGTTTCTGTTGCTTCGGAGGTGGTGGTTCCTGCCATTTCTCAATTTTTTTACAAATTTGTTCCAATGTTGTCCTTCTAAATACTCCACTTGGATCTAATCTATTCACATCAACACATGCAACTAGAGTAGCTTTTGTAGCAATCAGTCTCAAAGCACGTGTCCTTAAAGGAGGAGGCGTGCTTTGAAAAATCTTGGTTTGCTCAAGAAATCCAACATGAATCTAAGATGTGTAGAAAATCCAGCAAGATGTTTCCTTTTTGATCCAAGAACCTGAACATTGCAAGCAGGCATTTTGATCAATGCAGATAATCCACTAGCAGTTCCCATAAGTTTGCAGCTACTTCAGTTCCTACATCTGCAGAGAGATTTGGAGCAATCGGTCCTATTCTACTTTCAACAAAATTAAGAACCTTCTTTTTTGCTAGATCTAGATCTAGTGCACGGTCACAAGCATTGATTGTTTTCTTTAGGTTCTCTTCGGGTAATGGCTTGCCACTTGTGGTTGAACCTGTAACTGAAACAACCATTATAATAGCTGAGGGTAAAAGGCCTTCTAGGTCAACTAGTGTCAAATCCATCTCATTTCCGATTTTTTAACCACATGTGCATATGATGTTCACTTAAAAATAGGCAAACATAATTAGTTGGCTCTGTAGACTCAATAATACGCAAAAAATCAACAAAAATAAATGGACTACAGTCCATGATACGGTTTGCACTAACTCCATATTCAATTGTTTGTATGTTACTGCATTCCGCCAATTGTCTTTTCGTTATCAATGAGAACTACTTTTTTATATAATGGCACCAAGATGGTTGAAAATTTAAGATTAAATTAACTTTATTCGTTTTTTTCTATACAAAAAATCCAAAAACTGAGGGTGGATGAAGTACCAGTTGCAGGAAGCACAATAACTAGTTTATCTCTGAATTTTGTTTCTTTCAATGCTTCAACCTAAAGCAAGGAAAATTAGTCTAAGTGTTAGGAACAAACTACATAAGTCATAATATAACGTATAAATTTACTAATATAGATTATAACTTACCTTGTATTCTTTAACTCCGTCGATGCCAGAACCATCAATTCTAAAAGGTGTAACAAGCAACAAATCTTTTGAACCTCAATGTACCTCGACATCTGCAACAGTTGATGAGTAATCATTTTGATAGTAAAATGCTATGCTTAAAAAGGACCAAGTTTGACCTCACCTGTATTACCAATGACCTTTATTAGGCTTTTGCTAGAATTTGGTTTTAATTTTAACTGCAAAAATCAAAGGTTATGTAATTTCACAAGCTTGTATTATTCAGATTTGGATTCAGCAGCAAATAGATCAGGTTTAACCTCTCTTGTATCCTCGTTCGAGAATCCTCCAACAAAAAGCGCATTTGCATATCCTTCAGTGTGCGGTACTTCTCTCAAAGAGGCAATAACTGAAATGTACATAAACCCTTCACTTGTATCATATTTTTTAAGCATTTTAGCTTTTTACATAGATGAAAAAGGTGGGGCGGGTAAGAAAAAAATAGACAATATGTGTTGCCACTTCCAGGTTCACTCCATGGCCTTGTATACCTAAGGTTCGGCAGCTCAAAATAGGGTCAGTAAGGTGCAATTCGTTACAAAATGGATATTTAAATCAATAATCATATACCCAACAAATAGTGTCAGTAAGGTGCAAGTCATTACAAAATAAATGTTTAAATCAATAATCATATGAATGGATACAGAAATATATACAAAATCCATACCATTTAAACTATTTATTAAATGGGCCAACTCAGCCCAGCCCATTAGTTAAATAGGTCACTTAGGCCTAGTCTGTTTGACACCTTAATGTTGAAACTGTTGTACAAAAAATAAAATGGAAAGTTAACGAATCATAGACGTCTATGTCCATGGAAGCGACCTGAATTTTGATATCAGTCTGCCTATATTTGTTTCGATGTTTTGGAAGTTGATACAGGAATATACACTAAGCACGATATTATAAAAGATAATATACGCACAAAACTAACAAAAAATAAGCCGTCTAGTTGAATCCATCATTAAAAAAATTATAAATTTTTGGGACATTGTACATATATGGCATAGAACTATCCAGTAAAAATAACCAATGCTACAACCTTATAATAACCAGTGATCATCCATACAAAACCGAGCAAACGATATAGAGCAAATCGAAAACAAAAAAAATAGTTCTAATTAAAAGTAGGCATCGACTACGAATAATGCAAGGCATTTTCCAACCGCAATTGCAATGTCATCGCTTCTGCCTATAAGGCGTAGACACCGACCTTATCCAAGCAACTGACTAATTGCAAAACATGAGGACCAATACAAATACAAACTACAAAAATAGCCGACTAAACAGAGATAATACTAATAGACTCAAAAATAAGGAATGACCCAATATGAATTTAAAAAGAACCGAACGGATAAAGCTACAAAACAAGGCAAGCGTGCAGATAAACATCTACAATACATGAAATAGCACATATAATCACATTTTGCACCTTCCAAATAACAAATAAAGACCCATGCGACTCCCTTCTCATTGACTTACACTATTGTGTTAGCATGAATTCAGATTAGAACTTCCAACTCATAATACTATGCCCATGAAGCATTTAAGCATATGCTCAACCATCGAAATCTAACAATCTTGCAATTTTGAAACTACATGAACTTCTGAAATAGAAATGACCAGGTGAAGATTATAATAGTATAAGCAACAAATATAAAATAACAGACAAACATTAATATGTTCTTTTCATTTGTCATGGTGTTAAGTTAATATGAAACACTTAAATAAAAAACTAGTCGCAAAATAAACTGGTGAGTAAACTCCAAACAAGGGCATAAAATTTCAAAGAATAATCTCCCACTTTCATTTTTTACATTGTCAAGCAAATTACCACATTTGACTCTATGTTGCAGAACACATGTATTATAATTCTGTATTATTCAGTATTTCAGGTTAAAAAACCTGGTTAGTAAATTTCAAAGTTAAATAAGTCAGTTTTTTACTTAATAAATCAAACTCAAACAATATATTGTTTTTATTTGATCCATTGATTGGCCAAGCCATGAGCCTAAAATATTAAAATAGTGACATATTTTGTTTGTATGCTGCATTATATAATTTTACTGCAAAGGTTCCTTGAGTAATAAGGCATATTATTATCAAATTATTGTAGCAACCAATAAACATCCTTTATTAAAGATTATTCATGGTTGATTATACTATAGTTAATCATCCAATAGATGCTCCTAAACTATATCGACATCTTGTGCTTAACCGAGGGAAGATCTATTTTAAAAGTAAGCTAACTTCTGAACACATATTATGTTTTTAAATAAAATTAGAAATATTTCTGTTATAACTGGTGCAGAAGTAATTATCTCCGCTTAAACCAGAAATAGCCTAGTTAAAATGGATGACAATGTTCTAATGTTCAACGGTGCATTGAATATTGGATTGTAAAATCAACATATGGTTTCACAGTAGCCACCATATACAATTTATCGTCGCCCATTCATATGCTTCTCAGTTTTCTTACAAAAATCAGAATTATCCAGTTTAACAAAAGAATGGAACAATTTTCTCAAGGGATAAACTATATGATGTCCCGATGTATCATACGTTAGGGCTTGTCTTAACTGCAGGCTCACTGGTTACTGTTGCAATCGTTATGACATCATAGTTGTTGTTAGAATGGCATAAACAACGATATGCTTTCTTGACCATAAGTCCATATATATGATCAATCACACATGGCAGTTAATAGTATTTATTCATTGCATTTGCATGCCATGTACAGTTACTGTGTACATCTTACATACGATCGTCATTCACACATACTATAATACCAATTAACTTTGCCCATATGACTGTATAAGTTTATCTATCTTTTTCAGCTAGCGATCAGCTAATCCTTCCTGATATCAACTTGTCTTTCAAATTAAACATTGCTGAATATGTTAGCATAACGTGTAACATAGATGAATAATCACACCATAAACATCTTCTATTACCTTTTCTTTCAAACTAGGTATCCTAAACTGAGGCAAAGCAACTAGAGGTGGGATTGCTCCTTATTTGAGAGCAATTCAGCCAAATTCAAATTTGATTTTGTTAAATAAAACAAAAGAGCATGGTTTGAATGGAAGCATGACTTTATAAAACAACAAAGCAGACCAAAAAATGCAATATAAAAAGGAGGAAACTTAATTTAAATTTATAAAAATAATAGATACAGTGAGACTAGGGTTAGACATACCTTTAGTTGTTCATAGTGCGGACCTTGAATTCAAAATTACAAACTGTTCCCAACTTCTTATAATCATAGAAAAATCTGCCAGTTTCCTTTGAAAATGTCTCGACCAGCAATTCATTCAGGGGCAATTATAGAGGCAAAGACGAGAGCAAAAGAGAAGATGAACATGCGCTGATGAATACGACAGAGACAACAAAAATAAGTAAAATTTATTACAAGTATTAAGTATCTGGTTTTTATTGTACCTAATTTATTACAAGTATTAAGTAAAATTAGTATAATGTCAACAACAAAAATAATGCAACAATTATGATGATGATGATGATGATAAAAGTTATAAAAAAAATAAGTAACAGCAGCCAAGTTCAATGGTCTACCAAGGAGTTTGTAGTAAGACATGTACATTATTGATATCCAGTCAATAATCATCACACTGTGATTGACCTTTTTGGAATCTATCTGCTGGCATTTGGTTGTTGTTTCTTCTAGTTCTTTAGAAGATACTCCTAAATTTCGCTTATTACTTACACCATAGTTGGTATTTAAAAGAACTTAACCCTTCAGTAATAGGCAGCTCTTATTGTTCCTGATAGGAATAAATATCATATATCAACTTAATCATGCTTGGCCCTTCAGAAGTAATTGTTAGTTACTTAAATGTGAAATTTTTGTGTTATCAACTATCAAATTCGGAGTTTGTGTGCAATAACAACATTCGATTCAAAAATGCATCTAGGTTAAGAACTAGTTGATAAAATCTAACCTACCATAAATCAACTGCAATGGTACTCTCAGTAATACATTAATAGAAGTAAACACTAGTTCTCAATATTTTTCGTACAAAACTTAGTTATCTAGGCTTAAGTTATCTTTATTCATTTCTATAGTTGGTATAATTGTAAGTAAACTAGCTTTGAAAGAAGAATTGATAAGGAAATGTTTCGAGTTGTTTTTAGCAAAGAATAATATGAAGAACATAAGGCTTAAAATAATGAGAACTCGATAGCCAAAATACTAAGAGACGCTAATAAACGACTATGAATGGTCAATGAACTTAAAAACATGACAAGTCACTTACGAATTTACAACAAAAACTATGTGTGTTCTTGATTTTCAATGAATAAAGGTGTCGATGAAATGGTGTTTGACCACATCCCTTTTTCAATGAATAAAGGTTTCGACGGAATGGTGTTTGACCATATTCTTAGTGAAGCACCGGTAAAAGATAGATGAAAACTCCTAAAGGAGAGTACATAAAGAATAAATGATAGAAATATTAGGAGGTGAAAAATAACGAAGATAATAGAAGAAAATTTTGTTATGCACAAGATCGGTATGGAAGAAACTACGGGTTTTTAACTTTGAGGAGAAAATGAATGATATGACTTTTATATAAGACAAAACAAGCTAAATTTAAAATAGAAGAAAACTAAAACAATGAAGATGGTGCCACAAACATGAAAACGAGAAATAATATTGCCAGCTAAAAATAAATCTAGTAGGATAAAGAAAAAGATGTATACCTTTTGAAAAGGGGCATTTCACTAGGACAAACTTTGCAGTCCAATTAGTTTCTAGGACACACATCCACAAAAATTAATTTCAAGGCCAAAGTCAGCAGAATGATTACTTTTAAGAACAAAGTCAGCAGTCCAATTACTTTCAAGGACATCATTTCATAGGTTTTTAGGCCTTAGAAACTAATTATTTTGCATTTTGTCCTTAAAAGTAATTATTTCAATTGTGTGTCGTAGAAACTAATTGCACTTGCTAAAGAGGCCCTTGTGCCTAATTTCCACTTTTGAAAATCAGCAAGAGCAACGCCAGGAAGATAGAACCAAAGAAGCCGAAGCTGAAAACAACATAACTGTTAATTCAGACTTCAATTCGTTCTAGTTGCCATCTTAGACAAGCATTCAATCCAGTTTCCATTGCCTGTAAATATGCCTACAGCTCGTGTCTACTTTGAATATGCAAAAATCGTTAAACACGTCGAAGGTCGAGCAAGCATTCCATTTTGTGAAGAAGGGGATGTGCTAAAGAGGGAACGATTTGTGACCAGATTAGAGCTTGCAATTCAAGAAATTTCAAGCAGAAGGAAAATTAGAGATAACTCTTAGATCTGGAACTCGAAGAAGATAAAGTCGACGCTGAAGGTCTAGGAGCAAGCTTGAATGTCGGTTCTACAACAGTAGTAGATGGTGATTTGAGGATTTACAAGAGAGAGAAAATTAGGTTTTTGAAATGGGAGAAAAATTGGAATGAAAGCGGGAGGTGGAGGGAAATAATTTGATGAAAAGGCGGGCATGAAAATAACAGGGGGAATCAAATGCGTTACCTGGCTGGTCACTACGCAAATTAATACAAACCATAACACTATAGATTATTGCATTATTTGTTGATGCTATAGAAGACAATATTTCTTGTAGTGTTTTATGAATCTTTTTGAAATCTTTTCAAATTAAATCCAAACAGATGCAATTCACAAACACAGAAACAATCACAGAATTAGACACAGATGCAAACAGTAAATAAAAGCAGTAAAGGAAAGAACACACCGGAATTTTATACTAGTTCGGAGTTACCCTACATCCAGTCCCATACAATTTCTTGTGCAGATTTCTTTTCAAATATAATGTCGATATTACGACCTCGATTTCAAGGCCACGAGATACACCCTCCTATTTCCGAGTCTAGGGAAAACTCTCTTGATATAACCATGCTACAAGATCACCTAATTGATTTACGGGCTACAATCACACCCAATTGATTTACAGGCCACAATAATACTGTTTCCAATCACACTTTGATAGAGAGAGACTCGATGCACTTCGATCTTTTGATCTATGATTACAAATGATCCTACCACTCTGAATAGCACTGAGGTAGAGTGGCAGAGAATCAAACTAGAGACGATCGAGTTTGATTCACTTAGGATTTTGGCAAAATTTTATTAAAGCATTTGAAATATAAGAGAATATTTGAGTGGAGAAGAAGGAGTGAAGAAAAACTAACTTAAAATTCATTGAAAACAACTGGTATTTATAGGAGAATAACGGTCATGTCCATTCGCGAAAGGTTATGACGAATAAACACTTCTTTTGAAAATTTAAAATTTGAATTCTACGGCTACCATGTCGACATAGAGGGATGAGGGATGTCGACATGCCTATGTTAGATTTTGCTTTAAAATGATTTCTATTCTAAAACTTGTCAAAACAATTTCTAAACTTTGTAAACCATTTTGAATATTGTTTAAACTTATAAAAGAGTTTTAGAAAGTAATCTTAAAATATATAATCTATAATATAAAAGTAATATTAAAAACTAAGTATAGATTTCTTTAAAATATATTAAAGCTAAAATATTAAAATCAAGAGATAATTTAAAAAACAAGAGATGATTTTGAAATTAATATGATTAAAAATAGTTTTTGAATTAAAGCTAAAATATTTAAATTGATAGAGATGACTTTAAAAAGATAGTTTTGAAAAAATAAATCATTTTGAAAATTTCGTGGATTTCGTTCCACTAGAGAAGGTTGTGGGTTCCATCCCACTAAAGAGGTTGTGGGTTCCATCCCACTAAAGAGGTCGTGGGTTCCATCCCACTATTAAAGCGAGAAGGTGGATTCCATTCCACAATTAAAATTCGAATAAAGATTTTAGTGCTATTATGAAGTTTTAACATAAATCTAGACTCTATTACTTATCTTGATATCTTGAACTCTTGAACTCTTGATACTCATGAGTCTTCAGTCTTGATTTCTTCAATCTTGAATTCGTCAGTCTTGAATATCTATACTGTACAGTCTTCATTCTCAGTACCTGCATATATATATATCCTGCATATACATATATATATCTAGACAGGAATATTAGTATTTATATTTTATAACAAGTCCTAAGGTTGTTGTCATCAAAACCATCATCTCAGGAACTAACAATCTCCCCATTTTTCATAATGACAACCTATGTTTATAAAATCTACTCTAACAAACTTCGATTCTACTCTGACTCCCCCTTATTCCAATAACTCCCCCTTAATCTAAGCCTATCTAACCTATTTTATAATTCTCCCCCTTTGTCATCAACAAAAACTAATCCTAAACTACATAACTCCCCCTTAAACTATGGAACTAAAAGCTAATAACTAGTATAATAAGCGAAACATAAATCTAATTTTATTATATATGATGTTACATTACACATATATATGAAACATAGACACAAATATATACAAGTACACAAAATATAAAAACATTAATATAATAACAATCTAACGAGAGTCCTTGACAGTTGATGACTTGTGAATCGAAAAATTATGGTAACGAAGACAAAAGTTTCCATGTTGTTCGACCAAATTACCATTTTTTTCAAAACATACTTCTCCAACGCAAATAACTTTATCGTCTTCGTCCATTTGCGCTTCTTCCTCTTCTTCTTCTTCTTCGTCGTCCTCTAATGGATTATGAATATGTATGTTAGAGGAATCATCTTCAATCACAATAGGGTCTGCATGATTATCCATTAGAATTTTTTGCAAATTTCTAAGAATCTTGCCTTGTTTCTCTTATTCCTTTGCCATCCTTATTTGCATGACTTGTAATTCAGTCAGCATTTGCATAGAATCCTTCATAATTTCCTGGATCTTCATTACTCGAGCCAATGTAGTTCGTTGAAATGGACCAGAATTAGGAGAAGGGAAGGAGAAGGTTGCATTTTGGTTTGATTTAGAAGAGGAGGCCATTATTTTATATTTTCAGAAGTTTATTACAGAGAAAATGAAGTAAGAATACAGAAAAATTCGAAATTTTATGATTATATAACAACCAAATTGATTTTAGAGGGAAAATCAAAATTTCAAATTTTACCGTTGTATGTCGACATGGGGGTAGGGGCATGTCGACATCCCTTTGAAAATTTTGACAATTTTGTTTTTCTTTATTTATTTAAATATATATGTTACTATATCTATATTCTATATCTCAGTTATAGAACAAATACCTAGTTCTCTTCTTAATTTAATAAAGGTTGATTGATTCAAGGATTTGGTCAGAATATCAGCTATTTGATTCTCAGTGTTGATAAATTCAAGAGAAATAATATTTTTACTAATATTATCTCTGAGAAAATGATGTCTGATATCAATATGTTTGGTTCTGGCATGATGAGTAGGATTTTTGGATAAATTTATTGCACTTGTATTGTCACAATAAATTGGTGATTTTGAAATATTTAATCCAAAATCCTTTTGGGTTTGTTGCATATAGATAACCTAAGAACAAGCTAAAGCAACATAGATATATTCTGCTTCAGTTGTTGATAGTGAGATAATACTTTGCTTTTTACTAAACTAGGAAACCAGAGAATGTCCTAAAAAGTGACAAGTTTCACTTGTACTTTTTCGATCTGATTTACAACCAGCATAGTCAGCATCACAATATGAGATTAAATCAAATGAATCATTTTTATGGTAAAATAGGCCATAGTCTAAAGTGTGTTTAACATATCTTAGGATACGTTTAACATCTTTTAAATGGGTTTCTTTGGGTTGAGATTGGTATCTTGCATGGAGACAAACACTATGCATGATATCAGGCCTACTCGCAGTTATATAGAGTAGCGATCCAATCATTCCCCTATATAGTTTTTTACCAACATCTTTTGACATGTCATCTTTATTTAAGGCTTCATTGGTTGCCATAGGAGTGGGTTTTCCACTTGCAGTGGTCATACCAAACTTACTAACTAGATCCCTATCATACTTTTCTTGACTAATGAAAATACCACTATCTAATTGTTTTATTTGCAATCCTAAAAAGAAAGTAAGTTCACCCATATGACTCATCACAAACTCTTTTGTCATTATTTCAGAAAACTCTTTGTTCATTTCATTGTTTGTTGATCCAAAAATTATATCATCTACATAAATCTGTACTAATTGGATATCATTTTTGTTTCTTTTAATAAAAAGAGTATTGCCTACTTTACCAATTTCAAAATTTGATTGTAATAGGTAAGGTCTTAGTCTATCATACCAGGCTCTAGGAGCTTGTTTCAGACTATATAAAGCTTTCTTTAATTTGTAAAATGATTTGGAAACTTTTCTTCTTCAAAAAGTGGAGGTTGTTCAACGTAAACATCTTCTTTAACAAAACCATTTAAAAAGGCACTTTTGACATCCATTTGAAATAATTTGAAATTGTTGTGATTTACGAAAGCAAGTAGAATTCTGATGACTCCGAATCTTGCCACGGGTGCAAAGGTTTCATCATAGTCTATTCCTTCTTCTTGACAATAACCTTGCGCAGCTAACCTAGCTTTATTTCTAATGACCTCACCTTGTTCATTCATTTTATTTTTATAAACCCATTTAGTTCCTATTATAGTTTTGTCCTCGGTTCTAGGAAAAAGTTCCCATACATCATTTCTGGTGAATTGATTCAGTTCTTCTTGCATAGCAAGAATCCATGAATCATCAGATGATGCTTCCTTTGGATTTTTGGGTTCAATAGTTGATATAAAAGCTACATTACTCATATTGTTCAGTTGATTTCTAGTTCTAACAACAGATTCAATATTTCCTAGTATATTTTCTATAGGATGATCTTTTAAAATCCTGATCCTTTTATTAGGATGAAAAGTTTCACAATTTGTTTCATTTAATTCATTATTTAAAGTAACAAAATCATCTTCATCATTTATTTGAACAAAATCTTTGAAATTTTTATCAAAAGATACATGCATTGTTTCTTCAAAGGTGTTAGTTTTTAAATTAAAAACTCTATATGCTTTACTTCTACTAGAATATTCGATAAAGATTCCTATGTCAGATTTAGGATCAAATTTATCCAAATTGTCCTTTGTATTTAGAATAAAGCATTTACTTCCAAAAACTTTAAAATAAGATACCTTTGGTTTCTTATTGAAAAGAAGTTCATATGGTGTTTTAGTGGTTAGAGGTTTAATTAAAATCCTATTCAAAATGTAACAAGCAGTAGCGACTGCTTCAGCCCAAAAATTTCTTGGTAATTTACTATCTGAAAGCATAGTTCTTGCACACTCTTGAATTGTCCTATTTTTACGCTCTACTACTCCGTTTTGTTGTGGAGTTCTTGAAAAAGAAAACTTATGAGTTATTCTTTTTTTATTACAGAAATTTACAAAATTTTCATTTTCAAATTCTCCACCGTGATCACTACGAATAGTTTTGATTTTTAAAGAAAGTTAATTTTGAATTCTTTTTGCAAAAGTTTTAAATAAATCAAAAGCATCACTTTTATGTTTCAGAAAAATTGTCCATGTAAATCTAGAATAATCATCTACAATTACAAAAACATATTTACTATGATTTATTGACTGAATTTGAGATGGACTAAACAGATCTAAATGAAGTAACTCAAGAGGTTTTGAAGTTGAAATCATATCTTCAATTTGAATGAACTCTTCCTATGTTTTCCTAATTAACAAGCATCACATATACTATCCACTTTAAAATCCATTTTAGGAAGACCTCTTACTAGATCAAGTTTTGAAAGTCTAGATTAGAGTTTGAAGTTCAAATGCCCAAATCTTTTATGCCAAATCCAAGGGTCACTTGTATTAACCAAAAGACATAGGTTATCATTTGAGATTTTCATACTGAGAATATAAATATTTTTCTTCCTAATTCCTTCAAAGATAATATTTGATTTATTATCTTCGATGTGACACTTATCCTTTTCAAATTTAATTTTGTAGCTCTTGTCACATAGTTGGCTTATGCTAAGTAAGTTCTGTATTAGATTCCTAACTAACAGAACATCAGAAATAGTAGGAGTTTTAGAGTTACCGACATTGCTGATGCCAATCACATATCCTTTTGAATTGTCTCCAAAGTTGACCATTCCTCCATTTTCATAAATTATGTCATTCAGTATCTCCGAATCACCAGTCATATGCCTTGAACATCCACTATCAACTATCCATTTGTTTTTCTTGATTTGCACCATTTGTCCATTGACTGTTGATTCTTCAAAATCCATATAACACATATGTTCCTGCACATCGCACCAATTCGGTAGATAACTTGATTTTCTATAATAATAGTATGCAAACTTATGAGACAATGATGATTTGGATAGTTTTGAACTAGTGTTAACAGAATCTCCAAAAATTGCCATTTTAAACTTTTTTCAAAATTCAGATTATAATAACTTTGAAAACCAATGCTCTGATACCAAATGTTGGAAATGCGGATACGGATCTTAAGGCAGAATTAACACTAGAGGGGGGTAAACAGTGTTTAATTAATTTTATGAATCTTTTTGAAATCTTTTCAAATTAAATCCAAACATATGCAATTCACAAACACAGAAACAATCACAGAATCAGACACAGATGCAAATAGTAAATAAAAGTAGTAAAGGAAAGAACACACTGGAATTTTATATTGGTTCGGAGTTACCCTACATCCAGTCCCACAGAATTTCTTGTGCAGATTTCTTTTCAAATATAATGTCGATATTACAACCTCGATTTCAAGGCCACGAGATACACCCTCCTATCTCCGAGTCCATGCCAAACTCTATTGATTTAACAAGACTACAAGATCACCTAATTGATTTACGGGCCACAATCACACCCAATTGATTTACGGGCCACAATCACACCATTTCCAATCAAACTTTGATAGAGAGACTCGATACACTTCGATCTTCGATTACAAATTATCCTATAACTCTGAATAGCACTGAGATCTTTGAGAGAGAGTGGCAGAGAATCAAACTAGAGACAATCGAGTTTGATTCACTTAGGATTTCGGTAGAATTTTGTTAAAGCATTTGAAATATAAGAGAATATTTATGTGGAGAAGAAGGAGTGAAGAAATGAAGAAAAACTAACTTAAAATTCGTTGAAAACAACTCGTATTTATAGGAGAACAACGGTTATGTCCAATCGCGAAAGGTTATGACGAATAGACACTTCTTTTGAAAATTTGAAATTTGAATTCTATGGCTACCATGTCGACATGGGGGGATGAGGGATGCCGGCATGCCTATTTTATTTTTGAAAATAGATTTTGCTTTAAAATGATTTATATTCTAAATCTTGTAAAAAAAATTCTAAACTTTGTAAACCATTTTGAATATAGTTTAAACTTATAAAAGAGTTTTAGAAAGTAATCTTAAAATATATAATCTATAATATAAAAGTAATATTAAAAACTAAGTATAGATTTCTTTAAAATATATTAAAGCTAAAATATTAAAATCAAGAGATAGTTTAAAAAACAAGAGATGATTTTGAAATTAATATAATTAAAAATAGTTTTTGAATTAAGGCTAAAATATTTAAATTGATAGAGATGACTTTAAAAAGATAGTTTTGAAAAATAAATCATTTTGAAAATTTCGCGGATTCCGTTCCACTGGAGAAGGTCGTGGGTTCCATCCCACTAAAGAGGTCGTGGGTTCTATCCCACTATTAAAGCGAAAAGGTGGATTCCATTCCACGATTAAAATCCGAATAAAGATTTTAGTGCTATTATGAAGTTTTAACATAAATCTAGACTCTATTACTTATCTTGATATCTTGAACTTTTGAACTCTTGATACTCATGAGTCTTCAATCTTGATTTCTTCAATCTTGATTTCTTCAATCTTGAATCTCTATACTGTACAGTCTTCATTCTCAATACCTCCATATATATATCCTGCATATACATATATATCTAGACAAGAATATTAGTATTTATATTTTATAACAAGTTTTAAGGTTGTTGTCATCAAAACCATCATCTCAGGAACTAACACCACTTATCAAAATTAACTCCCTTATAATTATCACATTACTGACATTCGGCATTTCTGCTAAATACAAGGCGACTTACATCCAATAAAACGTGTCAACATTTTATTATAAATACTCTTTTTTTTATGGCTACTTAATGGCACAGACAAGAGATCCCTTGTTAAAAATAAATTTACTTATAAAAGGAAGTTGAACATAAAAGAGGGTTTAAAATACATCTTTATTTAATAATAATTAATATTAATTTAAGTATTAATTAAACCATAATTAATTCTAATTAATCCATAATTAACTCTAATTTAGAACTTAATTAAACTTGACTAACTCTTAATTAAATCTGATTAGGTTAATTAATTAAACCCTGCCTGATTAATAACTAATTATTAATTGCCCTAATTAAATAATTAAACTTAATCAAATAAAATTTTATTCTTAATTAACTTTTAACTTAATCAATCACTAATTAAACTTCCTTAATTAATGAATTAAAATTTACTTATTTAATTAATACTTAAACACTAATTACTTAACTTAATTACAAATTAATTAATAATTATTTAATAAATAATTAATTATTAAACTCATATTTAATTACAAAATAATTAACTTTTATACTTAATTAGTGAAGATGGTTTTCAAAAACATTTAAAAAGAAACACCTATAATTTAGAAACCGTTTAATTTTTTCCGAACTACATCCATAGCAACTATCGCTATGGATGCCATAACTTAGAGTTAGCTTCTAAGTTAAACTTTTTCCAAACTTATACTCTCAATTTTACTTATTTTCTAAAATAAAGGTAAGAGTTTTGAAAACTAAGTTAAAGTTTTAAACTTTGAAACCTTTTAGCAATTTAAAACTAGTAAAACTTGAATTAGCTTGTTCCAAGGATCTTAAGTCGCTTACCTTTAGCATGTACAACACAACATACATGACCATAACATCCATAATCATATCACAACAATAAACATAGTAAAGATTTCAACTTTATCTCCTTAACATCACTTTTAGACTTCTCTTTTAAGTCTAAGTCAAATTCTCATACAAACACATACATATCCACATCCAAACAACATAAATGATCAATACAATAAGCAATACACAAATCCATACTAGCTACAACATAAGGATGATATTTTTCCCAAAAATAAAGGGTTTTACTCACCAAAAGCTACGCAACAAACCAAACTAGTACTTAGAACTTTGAAAAGGTCTAGATCTTGGATTTCTTTAGGTAAAACATGCTTTTTGGCTAAGGGTTTGGGAAAATGGGCTCGGCCAAGGTGGGCTAGGCTCGGTCTAGGTGGATGGAGCTCAACCTTCATGGTGTGGAAGGTGTATGGCTTGTTTTAAGGAGGAGTAGTAGTTTAGAAATGAAAAGGAAGAGATTTTATGTGTTTTTGATAATTAAAAAAAAAGTAAAAATGATATTTTAAAATTTTAAAAAAAACATGAAAGCCATTAAAGGAGGTTGTAAAGCTTTTAAAAGAAGGAGAGATTTTAAAAAAAATAGAAAATGAAATGGAGAAGGAACATAAATTTTAATTTTGTTTTATAGAAAATGGAATATGTGAAATTACCTTGAAGTCCTTTTATATCATACCCTCCACAAAACTCATGCTACATCATCACACACTCCCTCTCTACCATATCCCACACGTTAGCACAAGGGAGAACCCTTTAATCTACTAAATCATATACTAATGTGTAATTAAGATATGATGTTATGTGATATTCTAATTTTTCCTTTATTTTCTTTTTATGAAAATGGTCATTTCTCTCTTTTCTTAAAGTACACTTATATTTCCACCTTTTACACACTTAATTGAATCTTTATTAATTATATATAAGTGTGTGCTTAAGTGTATTAAGGTGTTTTACAACCTTTTTAACAATTTTTTAATGGTGAAGAATTTTTGGAAAAAGCTTTCCGGTCACATTTTCTAATTTCCTTTGAAATAAATATTTTTGTAAAGACATTTTAAAAATCATTTCACCATCACTATTTAAAAGGGGTATTTTTGAGTTATAAAATCCATATATTAATTTACTAATGATATATTAAATAGTGAATATTAGGCTCAGGTCCCTAATAAGTTTCAAAATACACAAAAACCCCAGTAAAAAAAGTATGTAAATTAGGTCCCTAGAATTAAGTTACTAAGTAATTGCATATAGTTATGCAATTATTCAATGAATAATTGCAGACATTTATGCAATTATATCCAAAAGTTGCATAAATTTCCGCAATTTTTTGGTGAATAATTGCGGAATTTTCCGCAATTTTTCCGTGAATAATTGTGGAAATGTCTGCAATTATTTGATATAATTGCATAAATGTCTGCAATTATTCACTGAATAATTGCATAAGTTTATGCCATTATTCGATAACTTAATTCTAGGGACCTAATTTACAAACTTTTTTTTACTGGGGTTTTTGAGTGTTTTGAAACTTATTAGGGACCTGTGCCAAATTGTCCCTATTAAATATTCATATTTAAAATGATTAAATTTCGGATCATTACAAAACTCACTTTTCATACTTTTCATGTTGTATAATAGAATAGAGTACATAAATATGGGAGACAAACTATCGTTGTACATATGCGTAAAAATTAATGAGTAGGGAAGCATACTCAAAAAACCAAGATATCTAATGAATAAAAATACTTCAACCTTATTTATGATATGTTTAAATTTTAAGATCATGCCTTTAAGTTTTTGAAAATAAACTTAATAATATCCTAACGTGTTTCCAATATATAAATTTGGGAAATGCTTGGTATCCCGATAAATCATACTTGTTTTTATACATCGAGGACTGGAGAGGATGGGCTACATGTGTGATCCTACACAAGGGATCCGCACACCGCTTTCTTGGAGGTATAACAACCGGCAAGATTTGCCGAAAAAGTAACGTTTTGTAAAAGATTTTGTTTTAAAAGGAGAGGAGCAAAAATAACCGTGGGAGCACCCCATGAAATGGTATAATAGTAAACTAATAATTGAGTACTTCTGTAAAAAGTTTCATAATACACAGTTGTACTTTCTTGGAAAAAAGTTTTTAAAAAACCTCTAAATTTCGGGATATTTTCAGAAAATTTTGCAAATATTTTCAGAGAATACAGCAAATATTTATAGAAAAATCTGTAAATGTTAGAAGTTTTTGGACTACAAATATGTGTCCAGAACTCTACGAATATTTGCAGAATTCTTTGCAAATATTTATATTTTTCAATAAAATAGTTTGATTATAGAAACAATCAATTACTATTCGGATTTAATTTCCCAAAAGTATGACGGAGAAGAAGAAAATTCTGAAACTAAAAACAGGAATATAATTCAAAATATGTTTTAGAAAAGAGTTTTTGTAACAAAACTGAAAATAAGTATGTTACATAAAATTGTTGGCAAGGACTTTTCACAATTAAAATAAATAGCCCGCTTTGTGAATTACCATTACTATTGACCTACCATGTTTCACGTGATTCTACCAACCAATTGCAATTGGGTACATCTTAAGTTGCATATTATAAACATGAGTAGACTCCTCAACAACAGAAATGGAAAAGCACCTTATAATCAACGACATTCTTTTCGTGATTTTTTATTACTGAATAAAATATTGTTGGCTTGCCATTATTTTCTGAAAATTCAAATAGATTCTAACCATCACTTGGAAATACGTCATGACTAAAGAAAATTTCACATTCATGACCTGTAAGTTGCATTTTCGTGGAACAAAACTTTGTAGTTTGAGTGTTTAGCAATACTATTCGACAAATGCATATCACGAAATTAAAAATTGTTCTGTTACCAGCTAATTATGTGATAAAAATTTACAGAATTGTAATATTATTTAAATCCTCAAATAAGAAATGGCTCTCGAAGAGGACCTGAGGGCGTAATTTAGGGTCAACCGTCGTATGAAAATAATTTAAGATTGGAGTTTTGGCACTATATTAATAATCAAGATATTTTCATAAGCGAGCAAAGTGGAAGAAAGTTGTATTTGAAATTGAACGAAAGCCAACAAAAACTATGTTTGCATGTGAACAGAGGTCGGAGATGCGTAGAATAAGAAAGTAATTAATTTGATGCTATATTAAAAATAAACGTTATTTGTGCTGTATTGTTCACTTTATGCATAGAAAAGAAATGAAGAGAAAAACAAAAAACAGTAAAAAGAAAGCTAGAAAGAAAAAGCATCCATACGCATTGTTCAGCTCATTGAACATTTAGAACAGCCTATTCAATCAAGCAAAAGCGTCACATTCAATCACTCTTTGTTATAGTAGGAGAACAATGGAATGCAGAGAGCCCATTTCACATCAACAAAAAGTCTTGATGTACCAAGAAATAAACATGGTGCGTAAGAATGTATATAGTTTGTTCTATGTATGTCCACACCACTACATTGAATATACAGAAAGAAGTTCAAACCGCTTATGATAGAGATACACTACATTCAAGTCTACTTGTTAACAAGTCAGTCACTACAAAGGGCATTTCTAGATGAGCCTCTCTCGTGATCCCATTCATAAATTATTGACCGGAGGCCAAAAAAAGAAAGACAGATAAAATGGGCATGCAAATTTAATTGTCTCTATATATCCTTTTCAAGGCCGTACTCGTGCTCAATTTTGGCTTGAAACCATCAATGCTTTTGTTTATCCTGTGATAAAATGAATTGTTCAGTCATTACTTGAATTTTTCTGAATCTGCCATCAAAATACATGTGGTACATGCATATGTATAAGGTTAAAGTCTGCTTAGTTTCTGTAATCAACCTGAGCCTTCTGAATCAAGTTTAGTAAATAAACAAAAAATAAATGTTTGATATACATAATCTTACAATGATACGTGGAGATCGTCTACGATTTGATAAGGATTGTGGGGAAGGAGTTGAATATTGAGATGCAAGCAACGCTTTTCTGGATTGAACTTGCGGTACATTCTCTTTCATTGGCTTTTCGCTTTTGTTCTCATTTGAGGTCTGAGACAGAGATGATGTTGAGGCTTGCATAACTGCTGCTGATGATGATTTAGGTACAATTCCTGCAATTGTTGCAGAGAACAGCTACATAAATTCCATAAAAAATCCATTGTATTAAATTTCAGAAATAAGAGAACAAAGGATTACCTTTCAATGCAGCATCTTTAAATTTCTCTCTCATAATTCTTACAAACTCGAACAGATCATTGGTTTTGTTCAAATCCTTCATCAATGTGCTAATATCTTCCACGTCTGGATCGCAATTCACCACTAAAGATAGCATCAAACATACTTGTCAAATCAACTGACCAACATGGTAATAATATATCATCTAGTATAAAAAATAAGGAGTAGCGACTTATTTCTACCATTTTGACTTACAACTGTATGTATCACCATCAAGCTTAACTGTAAACATGTACTGGTCATTCATATTTTTCTCGTTAATATTGCTGAATGCGTATTTGACCCCTGTAAATGATAACAGATAATACATCTGAGTGACTGTTTTTAACAAAAACTGCAGAAAAATTTACAAATGATTACCTGCTACTCCTCCTTCAATACTGAGGCCAAGCACCCTCCTGTACCACATAATCAAGTCATTGATACTTTTCATTTCCAACAAATCATCTTCACTCTTCTCTTCTAAAGCCTTCAGAACTGAATTGAATGATGGCAAAATCAAAGCATGACAAGATTCTCTTTAGTAGAGAGAACAGCAGCAATAATACTTACATGGAGTTCTTAGAAATAATTATAATATGAATAATGAAATAATCTTCACACATCTGTATTTGGTATGTAAATTTAATTGATGCCTCGTAGAAACATTTTCATTCATCATAGCAGTTTCCATGAATTTTGTTTTTAGTGTAATTGTTGTTCTAAAACAACTTTAACTGTCGTTCTTTATTGGATAAGAGATATTGAGAATTGAATCCTTTATATACATTATTTATGCACTCTTTGCTATTGAGTATTAAACATGGTTTGAACACTGATAAATTATATAGATGTGTGTAATTTATAGATGCAGGGTAATGAGATGCTGCTGTGACATTTGAAATGTTACTCGCTTAAGGATTGACTATGGTACATATTGATTTGAACTCTAGGGGCTGATAAATGTTAGAACTATATGCTACTGATCAATGCTTGACTACTTACCGAGTTGCTGTTGTGAAATTATTGATGCATATTCATCTCTCCTTTTTCTCTGATCATGAATTTGCTTCTCAAGTAACTGTATTCTAGCATTTGCTGTAGATATCGACTGCTCTGTAGCTGAGTGCTTAGCTTCCTGTTTGGTCTTCACTGGGAAGAACAATTAATTCAAATTTAGTGCTAAAATTTATGCATCTCCACAATGATTCTATTATTATCTACTAATGTTTATTAGGGAATTAGCATACATATAAGCTGAATTTCAGATAGAAAGTGACAAGCGTGATCCTCTCACTAGGTAATCATCACTGGTGCAAGTTACCCCTCTCGTGTTATGCACTGAAAATTGTATAAATTTCTAGCTTACTGGTAGGTTTGAACTGGCGCCCACAAGTTAACTTGTTCAGCTCTAAATTTTCAGATCCATTGGTTATTTGGGTTAGGTATATGATTAAATGCCAATGTAAAGTATGCAGCTTAGGCATATGAGTTCGGCTTAAGGTTGTAAGCAATTGTGAAAATGATAAAGCAAAAACATGGAACAGCTTCAAAAAAAATACAAAAATTCTTTATACATTTATAAACAAAGGCTTTCAAGTATTAAATAACCTAACTATTAATTGCAAAAACCAACCAATCAATTGAAGCAATTCTTAAGAGGAAAGATGTACAGTAGGAAATAATAAGTGGTCTCTTTAACTTTTCTATAACTGAATAAAATTATTTTTTACCCTCTAGGCAAAAGAAAACCTTCCCATGGCGTGTCAATACAATAAATACTTTTTACATACAAAAAACACAAACATAAAATGAGAAACAACTATAATATTACTCTAATTAGCCAACTTCAAATTTGTTCTGACTATTTAAGTAATGGATCATAAACGAAAAAGTAGCTAAAACATGTATGCAGAACAGAGGCAACCGAAATGCATACCAGCTAAGGCATCAAATAGATCGGTCTCCAAATTTCTAAGGCCCTCCTTTAGCTCTCCAAGTTTTACTACATATTGAAGAAAAGAAGAAAGAAAACATACAGATGTAATATTTATGTAATATACAAAATAAATAGATGGATCGTTACAAACAAACATCCACAAGGAATCAATACAGATAGCTTAACATTGTCGAATATAAGGTGTGAAACCTCAATTAATAATTACAAAACATTAACAGGAACTCAGAGTGAGATTTCAGGAGCATCAACAACTGCACGAACTCCTCAACTTTAAAGCAGTGACACTTCTAAAATTAGGAAGTTCAGTGAATTTCCAACATGCATGTGCCTCAGACTAAATTTTAGCTATGATTTTTGTTTTGATTAAATGGATCTTTCAACTGTTTTACCTTGTTAGTTCTAGTTCAATTTTTGGTAACTCAGATAATTTTGCTTATAATAGTTCAGCTTTTTGTTCCATTTAATATGTATTTAAACATAATCAATGATTTATAATAAATAAATATTATATAAAATCCATACCCAAAATTCCAATCAATGAGATCGTTGAGTCCCATGTTAGTGTTTTGTGTCCGTGTCCAATCCATTATGCACATGTATGTATGTATGTGCTACCTATAGAGAGAGGAGAGATGCACATCTCGCCTCTTTTGTATCCCCATTTGTACCTTAACTCATTTTTGGTACCTATGATTATCAAAACTCGATCAACTTATTATCATCTGGAAAAAAATATCTTGATCCACCCTTTTATGCCATTTTTTTTAATGCGCTGTTCATTATAATCACTGATTTGGAAGTACAAGGAATGACTCTTGAGTCCATATTATAAATTTAGAAGTAAACAAAGTCTATTTGCTGATGAGAGGCATAATGTATTTTGGAAAGGCGGGAAAAGCTAACACCTAGGTATCTAGGACCATTTCTTGTTTTGGAGAGGATCGGTAGACTTGCCTATTGAGTTGAGTTGCCGAGCAGTTTAACGGGCATGCATAACATGTTCCATATTTCACACTTGAGGAAATGTGAGCATGACCTGGGTATTATTATTTTATTTTTTATTGCTAAAAGTTATATAGAATGCATTGCACTTATTTTCCGGTGCATTACACTCAGTCATAAACATATAAAAAGGCTATTCAAGCAAATCTCGGATTTCAGACGATATCGACTTACATCTCGGTCTATATATCGGGTTGAGATCTTAAGATCTCGGATGAGATGAGTGTCAAACAATTAAAAATCAAGTTTGAAATCCCGTCTCTCAAGTTTTGGATCTCGAATGAGATCTCGAGGGAGATGAAGGAGATTTCAGACTCTGAGTCTATTACCCAAAAAATATAGATCTAATTTATATACTCGTTGTTATAGAGGTTTTTCTTACCTTTACAATTAGAATAAGTACCTGATACTCAAAACACCAGGGAAGTAATAATTTTTGGTGGACAAGGGATATCCAAATAAGTTTTTTTTATCGAAGATGATCAGCAGAGCGCATCTCCAAGAAAATGGTTGAATTCACCATGCTAGAAATTGCCTGATTGACTTATCTCTTTGTCTGTTGTATTTTTATTTTTTCTTCGCACGCTGCTAGACTGATTGTTATGGTAAGCTAACTCTTACTACAACTACAAATATCAGTTCCCAAAACAACAATTTATCACCATTTTCCACAATACAATCTTTATTCTTAGATGCCAAACTAACTTTTTAACTTACCAGAGTTTCCAAACAAATGCAAAAAATAAAAGGAGGAAAAAAAAAACCAATCGCTAGCTTTCTAAGAGATAAAATATTCCTATTGCGTAAAATACTAATATTATTTTCCACAGCATCAATCATACTATAGTTTGAACATACTAAACTTCTATACAACGGAGATTCCGACCAAAATCCCAAAAGAGGCTTTTTTTTTCGAAAGAGAAAATGCCTGAATTTTCAAATTTTAGACTTACTAGGGTTTCATAAACCCACTGTTCCTCTATAAAAAAAGGAAAAAAAAAAAACTTCCCACACCTCGATTGGCAATCATATCCTTTTGAACTGTAGACTGAATAGACGCGTTAGAAGCACGAAATGAACCCATTAAGTTTTCGAATCTTTGCTTGCGAATTTGAATATTTCCAGTCAACGCATTCCGGAGTTTCGCCATCTTCACGCGGTCCGGGTCCTCCATTGATTAGAGATGATAGTTGGTTCGGACGTACAGAAAATGCAGATTTCGAGGAAGAAATTTGAGTTGTTAGGGTTTTGAAAAGGGCGGAGGGATAGAGAGTGAATTGAGTAGTGGTAACGTTGTGGTGTTCTCTCCGTGGATGGTTGAAAACGAACTTCAACACAACGGTAAAACGGAATACTCTTAAAAAGAGATTATCCATAGCTAAACACAAACGAAATTTTTGTTGCGATCTAAAGGTTCAATGTCGTTTGGTGGCCAAAATGTTTTCGAATTAAAACGAAAATAAAACGACTAAAAGTTAAAAGATAAAGTGTGCTACTGTTGGTACCCCGATTTCCTCTTCTGACCACTATTATAGTTTTAATAGAAATGAATTTTTTTTATGTGTTTCTGGCCACCAATATCATATTACTTCATTCAGTTATAAACAACCGATCGTATCAGCAGTTCTTCGGTAGTTTAACGCCGCACGGCCGTTGGCAAACGAAACTTATTCATGACAAACGGCCGAAGGTGGCCGAACATTATTTCGATCATTTGCAACCGATCGAGGTGCTGCTTGATTTGGAGAGAAAAATATGCGATGTTAGAAAGAGGAGTGCACGTTATTTTGGGGTGGCCTTCAGTGTAGGTGGTCAGAAGAGGAAATCGGGGTGTCAATAGCAATACACAAGATAAAAGAGAAAATACACAAATTTTAAAGTGGTTCGACCAAAATCTTTCGTTTACGTCCACTATCAACCTACGTTACCATCGATTTCAGATCTAGAAAATGATGGTTTCGAATTTGTCAGCACGTATACGTAGAATCTGAATAAAATCTCAAAGTCTTTTTCTAGATGTTGTGAAAATCGCTAGATCTGCTTTGAACGAGCAAATACTTCCAGATCTGAAGTTCTAACTATAAGAACTAATCAAAACATAAGAATTCCAACAACCAAATTTGATATCGATCGATATGGATCGATACCGATTCATAACTTTGATTTTGTTTGTCTCTTTCATTGGCATAGTATATGTGACGACCCAATTTTGCGACACCGAAAATCGACATCAATACGTCCACTGTATCAAATGCCGAACAATCGAATGCCGGAAAACCGAACCATTGGGGTTAAAGAAGAAGGGGGTAGAAGAAGAATAGAAAACAAAATCAGAATCTCACAAACGCAGCGGAACAAAATATAATAGATAATAACTTATCTTTACACAAAAAGAAACTATATCTATTTTATACATTACATCATCAGAGTACAACATCAGAGTACAATACAATCAACATCACAATTCAGGACAGTTATAATAACTTGTCCTCACAAGATGACTATACCACTTATGATACACAGCGGAATAGAACAAATACGGGTGATACGTCTCGCCATCCAGCTCGTCTTCCAAGCTCCACAGCATCCTATCATGTATCTGTAATACTCGGTCTGACCCGAGCATTATAATAAAATAACGCCCGAGTCAGTCTGGAATACCTACCTGGGAAATACACTCAAATTGATTTATTAAGTTTCAAAAATCCTTTGAAATCAAAAGCATCTCGTAAGACCACGCCACAAATAAACATGTCGGGTTTTTACCTTACAATAGCCAAAACACTTTCTTATCAAATCCGTCTGATATTATAATAGTGTCTATATACAAATACTTATTCAAATAGCTGAAATTGTTACATGATTAAATTCCAGCATACTAGCCACAAAGTGGGTTCTACAATCAAAACCGTAAAGGCACGTAGGGAGAATGGATTTCCAACTAATGACTAGGCACTGGGGTACCACATGTCATAGTACCTGGTCTAGATCAGCGTACCGAGGATCCACCCTAAATCCCCTGCAACACAAGACCGAACTACCCCTTACTGGATAGTCCGAGTAAGATCACCCCGCAGTTGGGATCAGCAACCGCCCACACAGCCGAAATAAAAAGGAACATCTAGACAGGGATGACCTCACCCTAATGGGCGCGATCCACTTAGCCTTGCTGCATAACCCATGATTTTCAGTCATTCCCGGTTGATGAGGCTCGAGGCTAAGCGTTACCTTTTTAGAACATATCACTTAGAATGCTCATCGTCCTCCTGACGATGTTCTGAAAGCATTCATCCATACAAGTCTGTTCCGGGTTCGAACGGAACCGAAGACACTACTCCTACTACATCCATTTTGGAATCACCCTGAGGATTAGTAGCGATTAGCACTTGCACTTCTCTGCTCCATCTTCGACTCCACTCTTGTTTTCCACACGAAAACGTACTTGTTGGATCGAAGTGGTTTTCGGATCGCAAATCCGATCCTGGTCTCTTCGAAACAACGTCCGCTATTTTTCGGTTAACTCTCCCCCGGTTCTTTAGGAAATACACAGACGAAGATAAAATCGGAGTTCACCTCCTAACCGTTAGTGGACGGGTTTCCTTACCAACGTCCTAGAAGAACGAACGAGTATATACGTACAGTATAGCACCTCGAATGGTAATTATACCATATAATTCCCGTACTCCTCCTAGAATTTCCAAAGTCATATTTGGGTCCAGATTTGATAGTCGGTTATTTAACTATCAAATAAACAATCAATCAACCAAATATTTCATTTCATCTAAAACGCCAAGTTTCTTAAAACTTAGATTTTTATGATCTAAAGCACTTTTCTCAAAAATATATACTTAAAACATTTAAAAGTAAAACTGCTTAAGTCACTTTACTCAAAATAATAGTTAATAAATTTTATAATAAATTCCCAAGTAAAATTTAAGCCTCAAAACTATTTAAAATAAAAGTTTTATACACAGTATAAATATTAGCAAAATTTCTTTTAAAACATAGTGTCGATTTAACCTTTTAAAAGAATTACTACTAAAATTAATTTGGATAGGTTTACTTTAAAATTCTAAAACAATTAATAATAATAATTCATCTAAAACATTCCAAAACACATTTTTAAACTTCTAGTTTATACTTTGAAAGCTTTTCTTTGAAAACATACTTAGTTTTCCAGGGAAATACGCTTCCCATCCTTTAAAAATAATCTTACTATTTCTTTTAAAATAATTTGCACTTCTTATAGAAATTCCCACCGGAAATCTATACTTCTAAATTTATTCTCCGATAAATATTCCACTTCATTTATAAACCCAGTTTATAAATTCTCATTCCTCATTTCCTTAAATTCATTACTTCAAAATTCTTTTCATTTCCCTTTAATCCTGATTCATTTTACTGATATTTTAAAATACCAGATTATAATCACAGCATAACAAAATTCCAAATCAATCTATCACAAGATATCAATGAAATAAATCACAGATTATGAATATAATTTCTATATTGTGAGGAATCCAGTTGGATCCCTCCAATCTATTTCCCTGCATCCACAGATGTTAGCTCACAAATAATATCGATCCAATCTGATAATAATCATCACATTCAACAATTCAACTAATCATTAAAATATTAACTAATTAAATTAACTAGCATTCCAGATGTGAGTGAGATTAACTCACCTTGAGATTCGTTGAGCATTTCTATTTTAAATTAAATCGAACCCATTCGATTTAATCTAAAATCTTCGCTTGCTCCAACCGTCTCCGGAATCTGCTCGAGATGGTGAAGCGTTTGGGCGCGTTTTTCGAGATGAACAGGGCGCCGAGCTCCGCGTGCTTTTGGCCGAAGGTGGAGGTTTCCTGGGTGTTTCATGTGGATGGTAAATGTTAATAAAGCGTATAATGTTTATTCAAGGTCTGAATTCGTGAAGGAAATAGCCGAGTTAGAGTGGATTGCAAGCAATATAATCAAAGGTGAGTTAATCTCACTCATCTGGGTTATTAATGAATTTAAATAGTTAAATTTAAATTTTGGCTGATTGATTGAACTGATTGGAGGTGAGATATTATATAGTAGTATATAGTATATATTGGAGTGATTGATTTCCCGCATTATATAGCGGACGAGACCTTATGCGCCGCATAATAGCGGATGATATATATAATCCCATATACCGCGATATTCCACCTCGAAGTGGAATTGGTATTGTGCTAACATCTGTGGATGCAGGGAAACAGGTTGGAGGGATCCAACTGGATTCCTCAAAATATTTAGATTTGTTAAAATATTCTATGATATAATTATTAGATATTATGTGATGAATTAAATTGATAATGGGAAATGTTGGATGCTATGGTTTGTTTTAATATATTTTGGTATACTGAGTTATCTAAATCTATAGAAGTGGATTTTTGGAAAGAAAATAAAAGAATGAATTGGAAAAGAATAAAAGTGATTCTAAAATTTTAATAAATAAATTTTGAGTATGAGAAAGGGAATTTTAAATAAACAGAGAAATATTAAATTTTAAATTTAAGTGATATTATATCAAGAAATAAAGAATTTATTTTTTTAAATTCAAGGTTTAAATTTATTTAAAAGGATAAAGAAGGAATTTGGAAAATCTGAAATTGGTATTTTCAGTTAAAAAGATTTTTATCATAATGAAGGAATAAAATCTGAAGTTAACGGATTTAAATAAATTGAGTAAGTAAAGGAGTTTATTTCAAAAAATGGAGTAATTTGAAAATCAATTTGAAATTTGATTTAAGTGTTTAAAATTGGAATTTTAAAAGGGAAATGAGACTATGGAATTTATAAACTGGGTTTATAAAGGTGAAGTAATATATCAGTGGATATTTGGAAGAATAAATTCACGGTGGGAATTTATTAAAGGAATGGGTAAATTAATTTTAAAAATAAATAGTGATTTATTTTTAAAGATGTGAGAGAGAGGTGGTTTTTGAAACCGTTTTCAAAAGGGTTGAAAATGGAAATATATCTTGCGAAGATATTTGTGAGGTAGATAAATAATTTGGAAAATTATTTATTGTTTGATGGATGTTTGTGAATGTTAATCGATAGTTAAATCACCGACTATCAATATTGGACAATGCGCTGATCGTTTCGAAGAGACCGGGATCGGGACTTATTTTCCAAAAACCACTTCAATCCGATTTGTACGCTTTCGTAGGGAAAACGAGTTTGGTATCGAAGATGGAGCAGTAAAGTGCAAGGGCTAGTCGCTACTAATCCTGAGGGTGATTCCAAAATGGATGTAGTAGGAATAGTGCCTTCGGTTCCGTTCGAACCTGGAACGGACTTGTATGGATGAATGCTTTCGGAACATCGTCAGGTGGACGGTGGGCATTCTAAGTGAAATGTTCTAAAAAGGTAACGCTTAGCCTCAAGCCTCATCAACCGAGAATGACTGAAAATCAGGGGTTATGCAGCAAGGCTAAGTGGGTCGCGCCCATTAGGGTGAGGTCATCCCTGTCTAGATGTTCCTTTTTATTTCGGCTGTGTGGGCGGTTGCTGATCCCAACCGCGGGGTGATCTTACTCAGACTATCCAGTAAGGGGTAGTCCGGTCTTGTGTTGTAGGGGATTTAGGGTGGATCCTCGGTACATTGATCTAGACCAGGTATTGTGATAGGTGGTACCCCAGTGCATAGTCATTAGTTGGAAATCCATTTTCCCTAAGCGCCTTTTACGGTTTTTGTTTGTAGAACCCACTTTGTGGCTAGTATGCTGGAATTTAATCATGTAACAATTTCAGCTATTTGAATAAGTATTTGTATATAGACACTATTATAATATCAGACGGATTTGATAAGAAAGTGTTTTGGCTATCGTAAGGTAAAAACCCGACACGTTTATTTATGGCGTGGTCTTACGAGATGCTTTTGATTTCAAAGGGTTTTGAAACTTTAATAATCCAATTGAGTGTGTTTTCTCACGCTGGTTTTCTAGACTGACTCGGATGTTATTTTATTATAATGCTCGGGTCAGACCGAGTATTACAGATACAAGATAGGATGTTGTGGAGCTCAGGAGACGAGCTGGATGGCGAGACGTATCACCTGTATTTGTCGTATTCCGTTGTGTATCATAAGTGGTATAGTCATCTTGTGAGGACAAGTTATTATAACTGTCCTGAATTGTGATGTTGATTGTATTGTACTCTGATGTTGTATTCTGATGATGTATGTATAAACAGATATAGTTTCTTTCTGTAAAGATCAGTTATTATCTATTATATTTTATTCTGCTGCGATGTGAGATTCTGTTGTGTTTTTTTTCTATTCTTCTACCTCCTTCTTCTAATCATGATGGTTCGATTTTTTCGGGTATGAAAAATCGGGTCGCTACATTTGCTCCCAATGGAACTGGTTTCGTCGAATTCCGAGACTATGCCTCGGAATGCTATTTTTAAATATCAATTTAAACGATAAAATTTCAAAACTTAACAAAACACTTCCAAATTCAAGTTTAACACTTTTACTATCTTCAGTACTATCAATATAAATTTTACAAGCCTTTAAAATATTATTTTTTTAACAGGCTTAAAACTGCAGATTCAATAATTTACCCAATTTCAGTTTATTAAATCCAACAATTTAATTGCTAAATAAATAATAATATTTGAAATTCGAGTTAAACTACCTTTTAAGTATTTAAAATCAATTAAATATTTCAATTTCAAATGATCAAAAATTCCGGGTCGTCACATTCCTCCCCCCTTAAAAGAATTTCGTCCCCGAAATTACTAGTTAGGAAGAATGATTCAATCCCCGTTAACTATTTTCTCAAATCCAAATAGTTTCAAACAACTTTCCAAAATAATCTTTTATTAAGACACACTAACCCTCTTTCTAACTTTCCAACTTATCCATAAGTCCCAAACAATATTACTTAACAATTCAAATTTAAATTTGAAACCAAATTTTGAATTATCAAAATTTTCTCAAAATTTTTCTAACTCCTTAAATTTTTGAAAAATTTCGCCAGCGTCTCCTTTGCGCGGCTAGCTCGGAACAACTACAAAATGCCTCAACAGGCCCCCAGATTTCCAAAAGAAAACAAAAGCCAAGTGGCTAGATCGGAAAATCATCAAATTTCATACAGAAATTTAAACACATACCTTTTGTTGGGCCATTTAAATTTATTTTCTGAAATCAAAAATACCAATTCCTTTTGCTTTTTAAACACCTGTGTCCTACTCAGCAATAATATCCAATTACAACATTCAAAATCGCTTTACACATTTCTTTACAAAAGTTTTCATATCTATTTCATTCATATTTGTACAATGCACATATATCATTCGTAGGCAATACCAAATTCGATCGCTCACTCGATCACACAATTTCACTTCCGAACTAGTATCGTCCACCCGACTCCCTAGTGCGGACTCAGATCCGGTTTCTTGATCAGAAACCGTCATCCTCCTTGCATAGTCACAAACTATGATAGAGAATTTCCAGAATCGATCAAAATCCATATCTAGGGTTCGCCGTCGAAAATCGAGTGAAAAATCCTAACTCGGATCGGTATAATTACCTCGAAATTCTGTGCTCGAATCGGGATCAAATCACTATGCGAATAAAATAATATACATACATCCTACGTATTCATCTCAATTGATTATTAGCTATATCACTTCTCTTTTATTCACATTCATTTGATTTCTATTTACTTATTCACAATTTCCCTTTTCACAACTTTCAGTTTTAATTTCATTCAATTATTCACTTAGTATATTTCTCCATTCCAAAATTACTTAGTATATTCCCAATACCAATTTACTTAAGAACTTCATTCTTCATTTCTTAAGTTCAATATAAATATTTCTTATATTTATTTTTACTACTTCACTACTGAAGTGTACACTCCAATTGAGTTCCAATTCCATATAAAATCAATTTGCTTCAATTTATTAGTTATTTTCAAATCTAAATACTTTCTCCCAATTTTCATTCAGATTTTCATTTTCAATTTTGCTTGAATTCAATTTATCTTCAAACTCTGAATATTGAATTTTGTTCACCTTATCTCAACCCATATTTAATTAACCATTTCCTTTTATTAGTTTCACTTACTAATTTATTTAAAATCTCAAATAAAAGTTTATTTGCAAACTTTTTCTTCCTTTAGTTTTCTTCGAACAATTTCTTCTATTTCTCCTTACTTTACATACACAATTTTAAATTAGATTTCAATATTCAGTTTCAATTCTCTTTGCTTACCAATTTTAAATCATTTGTCGTTAGTGAAAATTTTAAAAATTTTCTAACCCCCAAAATTTTCAGAAAATTTTGGCAGGGACTCCTTTGTACGGAGGAGCTTTTGCAATTTGACAGGAGATATAAATATATATACATCGACCCACACGGTCGAAAAACAAAAAAAAACAAACAACAGTTCATATTTCCTTTTTTTTATTGCATAGGCGTACCTTTATTTAACGTTTTTAAGCAAGCGGCTTATTATTTTAGCAATTAGCGCAACCAAATCCAGTGGTATCAGAGCTGAAGGTTAAGAGAGAACCTTGGCTCTGGTAGGGATTACTCATTAGAAATAGAGTTCGTAGTACTCTAAAATGAGTTTGAGTGTATTAATAGATATGAGCGCGTATTTGTTAGTGGATATAAAATGGTTTTATATTGTGTCGATTGGTTTATTGAGTAGTTTATGGATTGTGGTCGATATGTGGGACGCCATGTCATCGATAGGGGTTTCTAAACTCTTGAATGAGATAAACCGACACGGTATGGTTTTCAAATAGGGTAAATGAAATAATTTTACCCCAAATTATTTTCGGATGTAAAAGGAAAAGTTTTTGTAAATTATTGGTTGCTTGGATGTTAGGAATGATAATATTAAATCATTATCATTGTTATGTGGAAATTTAACTAGAAATTAAAAATAACCAAAGTTAAGGAAATAAATTCAGGTAATAAAATGGAATTTGTAAATATGAATTATAATTGAAATTGAAATGAGGTAAATTCCAGAGTAATGTTGGATATAGATTGAAAGAATTTAAAATTTGAAATTTTAGGAAAGGTTTAAATTCTTTGGGGTTTGGAAATGGTTTTCAAAGGTTTGGAGAAATAATAGTGATATTATTTGGAAATTTTTTTTTTAATAGAATTTGAAATCTGGAGAGATTTGGAATTTAAAAATATTTGGAGGGGTTTTAAAGAGATAAAAGCATTTAACTCTATTTCGGTCGCTGGAAAATAACTTCGGTGATGATTGCAGCATCATCGATGTTCATTTTCGAGTTTCCAGAAGAGGAATTGCTGCCAAATTGTTTTAAATTAGAATGGTTTTGAAAACGGGGTTTGGTTTTGAGATTCAAAGAATGGTTGATTTGGATATGTATTTTTTTCAAATCTGATTTTGAATGTTTAAACTCTGGAAGCTTATTTAAAATATTATGGTAATATAAATGGGATTGTTTGAGTTAAAAATGAATTGAATGTAAGCAATTAAGTTGTAAACTATTTAAATTAAATGAAAATAGTATGTGGGTTGATTGAAACAATTGAAATAGTATATGAATGGGTTGTCAACAATTAAAATTAATATTGGAAATTGCTAATGAAAGACTGTTTAGTATGCATTGTTTATCTAATGCATATGTCAGCTATTTTAAATAAGTAAAATACTAGTGAATTGTATGTATCTAGCACTTACATGTTTTAATTGAGTAAGTACAGGTATAGGGAAGCTGTGTGGATGGATTTGGTTGCGCTAATTGCTAAAATAATAAGCCGCTTGCTTAAAAACGTTAAATAAAGGTACGCCTATGCAATAAAAGATAGGAAATATGAACTGTTGTTTGTTTTTTTTGTTTACCGACCGTGTGGGTCGATGTGTGTGTGTGTATATATATATATATATCTTGTCAAATTGCAAAAGCTCCTCCGTACAAAGGAGACTCTGCTTAAATTTTCCGAAAATTTTGGGAGTTTAGAAAAAAAATTTAAAAATTTTCACTAACGACAAATGATTTAAATTGGTAAGAAAATGAATTTAATTGAATATTGGGATGGTAATTAATTTAAAGTGTGTATGTTAAGTAAAGTGAAAATTGAAGAAATTGTTCGAAGAAACTAAAGGAAGAAAAAGTTTGCAAATAAACTTTCATTTGAGATTTTAAATAAATTAGTAAGTGAAACTAATAAAAGGAAATGGTTAATTAAATATGGGTTGAGATAAGGTGAATAAAATTCAATATTCAGAGTTTGAAGATGAATTGAATTCAAGTAAAATTGAAAATGAATCTGAATGGAAATTGGGAAAAAGTATTTATATTTGAAGTGAATTAGTAAATTGAAACAAATTGAAATTTATATGGAATTGGAATTCAATTTGAATATAAACTTCAGCAGTGAAGGAGTAAAATAAATATAAGAAAAATTTATATTGGATAGCTAAGCTCTGCGAGAGGAAGACAAGAGACTTCAACCAAGCTAAATGCATCAAAGATGACAATAATAGACTTTTGGTGAAGGACGAGGAGTTAAAAAATAGATGGAGAGATTATTTCAACAAACTATTTAATGAAGAAGGTGATAACACTACGATCGAGATAGACGACTCTTTTGATGACACTTGCAGACATTTTGTTCGGAGAATTCAAGAATCCGAGGTAAAGGAGGCACTAAAACGGATGAAAGCAGGCAAGGCATTGGGGCCTGATGACATCCCCATTGAGGTGTGGTGATGCCTTGGAGATGCAGGGATAGCATGGCTAACTAAGTTGTTCAATAATATTTTCAAATCAAACAAGATGCCAGATGAGTGGAGGAAAAGCATACTAGTTCCAATTTTTAAGAATAAAGGAGATATCCAAAGTTACACAAACTACAGAGGAATTAAGCTTATGAGTCATACAATGAAGCTTTGGGAGAGAGTCATTGAGCATAGACTAAGAAGAGTGACAAGTGTTTCAAAAAACCAATTTGGCCTCATGCCTGGGAGGTCGACCACATAGGCGATTTTTTTGATAAGACAACTTATGGAGAGATTTAGGGAGCAAAAGAAGGATCTACACATGGTATTTTATCGATTTGGAGAAAGCTTATGACAAGGTACCACGAAAGGTGACATGGTGGGCCCTAGAAAAGAAGAGAGTCCCAACAAAGTACATTACACTTATCAAGGATATGTACGATGATGTTGTGACTAGTGTCAGAGCATGCGATGGTGAAACCGGTGACTTTCCCATTAACATAGGATTACATCAAGGGTCAGCTTTGAGCCCCTACATTTTTGCTCTAGCGATGGATGAGGTTATGAAGGGTATACAAGGTGAGATTCCTTGGTGTATGCTATTTGCTGATGATGTTGTGCTAATTGATGAAAGTAGGATTGTGGTTGATAGACAACTGGAGCTGTGGAGACAGAATTTAGAATCAAAGGGTTTTAGGCTTAGCAGAACTAAAACAGAGTATATGAAGTGCGGGTTCAGCGGTGTCAGGTCGGGAGATGGAGATGTCACTCTGGCTGGACAAATAGTTCCCAAGAAGGAATCATTTCGATATCTAGGATCAATGTTGCAGTATAATGGTGAGATTGATGAAGATGTTAGTTTTAAAATTCGAGCGGGATGGGTGAAATGGCGACAAGCATCTGGGATTCTCTGTGACAGGAAGGTCCCACAAAAGCTTAAAGGAAAGTTCTACAAAACGGCAATAAGGCCTGCGATGTTGTATGGTGCATAATGTTGGCCTACTAAAAGCCAACACGTCCAAAAGATAAGCGTAGCAGAGATGCGTATGCTACGATGGAGCTGCGGTCATACAAGAAGAGACCGAATTAGAAATGATGATATACGTGATAAATTTGGAGTAGCACCAATTGAGGGGAAGCTAATTCAACATCGCTTAAGATGGTTTGGACATCTTCAACGAAGGCCTCCTGAGGCATCTATGCATGTTGGAATTATAGGCCGTGTTGAATGCTCAAAGAGAGGTAGAGGTCGACCAAGGTTGACATTGGAGGAAGTAGTAAAAAGAGATTTGAAGGGTTGGGGTATATCCGAAGAGCTGGCGGATCAGAGCGAGTGGAAGTTAGCGGTTCACGTACCAGAACCATGAGCGTTGAGTTTTATAAGTTTTAGATTATAGGACTAGGAAACATGAGCCTAAGACGTAGGTTTGGTCTTTGTCCAATATTACTATTAGTATCATTATTGCTATTAGTATTATTATTATTATCATTCCTCTTATATATATACATATATATTTTTATTTTATTTTACTTTACTTAGTTATTGTTATTAATTTACTTATTTGACTTTATTTTATTGCTATTGTTATTATTATAACTTTTAAACTGATTTTTTCATTTAGTTTTGGGTTCCATCTCTAGCCGACCCCAACTCGTTTGGGAATAATGGCTTAGTTGTTGTTGTTGTTGTTAAGAAATGAAGGATGAAATTCTTAAGTAAATTGGTATTGGGAATATACTAAGTAATTTTGGGATAAAAAATATACTAAGTGAATAATTGAATGAAGATTTAAAACTGGAAATGGGGAAATGGGGTGGTTGTAAATAAGTGAATGGAAATCAAATTAAATGTGAATAAAAGAGAAAATTGATATAGTTAATAATAAATTGGAATTAATACGTAGGATGTACGTATATTATTTTATTTTCATAATGGTTTGATCCAGATTCGAGCACAGAATTTCGAGATAGTTATATCGATCCGTGTTGGGATTTTTCACTCGATTTTCGACGGCGAACCCTGGATATGGATTTTGATTGATTCTGGAAATTCTCTATCATAGTTTGTGGCTATGCAAGGAGGATGACGGTTTCTGATCAAGAAACCAGATCTGAGTCTGCACTAGGAAGTCGGGTGGACGATACTAGTTCGGAAGTGAGATTGTGTGATCGAGTGAGCGATCGAACTTGGTATTGCGTACGAATGATATATGTGCATTGTACGAATGTGAATGAAATAGATATGAAAACTTTTGTAAAGAAATGTGTAAAGCGATTTTGAATGTTGTAATTGGATATTATTGCTAAGTAGGACACAGGTGTTTAAAAAGCAAAAGGAATTGGTATTTTTGATTTCAGAAAATAAATTTAAATGGCCCAACAAAAGGTATGTGTTACAGAAATTTGATGATTTTCCGATCTAGCCACTTGGCTTTTGTTTTCTTTTGGAAATCTGGGGGCCTGTTGAGGCATTTTGTAGTTGTTCCGATCTAGCCGCGCAAAGGAGACGCTGGCGAAATTTTTTGAAAATTTTAGGAGTTAGAAAATTTTTGATTGTTTAAAATTTGGTTTAAACTATAGTTTGAATTATTGGAGGGAATAATATTTTTGGAACAGACAGATGAGTTTGGGAAGTTAGTTAAGTGATAGTGTGTTCTTAATAAAAGGGTTGTTTTGGAAAGTTATTTGAAACTGTTTGGGTTGAAAAAAGTTAACGTGTTGTGGAACATTCCTCTTAACTAGTAATTTCGGGGACGAAATTCTTTTAAGGGGGGAGGAATGTGACGACCTAGAATTTTGGATATTTGAAATGGGAATATTTAATCGATTTTAAATATCCAAAAGTTTAATTTTACTTGAATTTCAAATATTACAATTTATTGGGTGATTTAAATTATTGAATTTAAATAATTGGAAATTGGGTGAAATATGGAATCTTGGGTTTCAAGCTTGTTAAAAATATTTTAAAGGCTTAGAAAATTCATATTAATGATACTGAAGATAATAGAACTTTTAAAATTGAATTTAAAAGTGTTTTGTTCAGTTTTAAAAATATACCATTTAAATTGGTATTTAAAAATAGCCTTCCGGGGTTCGACGGAACCAGTTCCATTGGATCCGTAATGTTGTATTATTACCGGATTTCAAATTTTGGAGCGTTTGGAGTTGTCGTGTGATCGTACGATAGATAAACGCGCTGAAATTTATATCGAAAGTTTAATATAATAGCTGAGTCAGAAAAAGCTATCTTATCCATACGATCGAATTAGGACTCGAAACCTTTTCCATTTCATTCGGAATAGGGGTATAACATTATGAACTCCTAGCGGCACGCCTCGATAGGAGATCGAGATTTTGAGTTACGTTTTCGAGACGTTTAAAAATTTAAATAAAATATACATATATTAATTGACTGGTCAACCCTTCCATTCAGCTGTTTTTCTATCCCATCGGTCATTACTCCTTTCACTCAAATCACCGTGCTTTTCCTTCTCAAGCACGCTTCCCCTTCAGTTTCATCTCGCTCCTCCCTTTTTAAAACAACCGAGGCTTTTCCATCGAAAAATAAAAATAACAACAACTGTTTGAAAAAAATGGCGGACGAACAAAAGTCACGCGTTCCTCGGCAATTCAAAATCTCCTTTTTCTTCTCGTCCCAGCCTCTATCTCCTCTCCCTTTCAATTGGAATCGCACCCCCCTTTTTCGAAATCGATATAGTGAAGAGGAAGAGACGCGCGGTACCACGTGATTTGGTTTGGAAGTCGTCGCGCTGCGAGGTCGGCTGATGTCGCAACTGAAGCATAGGAGAGGGACTCGGCATCGACGATGGGTGCGATGACTTCAATAGAATCGCGAGCTGGGGTTGGTCACGATGCTGGTGTCAGACCGAGTATTACAGATACATGATAGGATGCTGTGGAGCTCTGGAGACGAGCTGGATGGCGAGACGTATCACCCGTATTGTTGTATTCCGCTGTGTATCATAAGTGGTATAGTCATCTTGTGAGGACAAGTTATTATAATTGTCATGAATTGTGATGTTGATTGTATTGTACTCTGATGTTGTATTCTGATGATGTATGTATAAACAGATATAGTTTCTTTCTGTAAAGATTAGTTATTATCTATTATATTTTATTCTACTGCGATGTGAGATTCTGTTGTGTTGTTTTCTTTTCTTCTACCTCCTTCTTCTTCTAATCCTGATGGTTTGATTTTTCGGGTATGAAAAATCGGGTCATCACAGTTGAGTCTTCCAGTTTGAATAGTTAAATTCTCAATAACTCCAAATGGTTCGGTACCTACCCATATGGTTCGATACTGATCCATGCTAAAACTTGCACTTGTCTTCCTTCTTCTTCAAGCTTTGATATTCACAAGAGTAAGATGGGCCCCCTAGCTTCATGGAATCATTCGGTACGCATAATTATTAGTTTGTAATCTTGAGGTCTTCAATCTTGCCTCTTGAATCATTCCTTCATCATTTCATAGTCTAGATCCATCGAAATGTCGCTTATTTCAAATATCAGATAACACTTACCTCCAAAAGTATGCTTTTGTACTAACAGAGCATGCTTTGGATCAAGTCAAGCAGCCGAATCCATATCTGCAAAGACACTTCCGTCATCTGAACTATTTTCGTGAAATGTTGCATCTTCTTTGAGAATATCGGCAGATATAAATAATGAAGTCTTCCATCTAAAGTCTTCGCTCATCATTAAGAGTCCTGAAAGTTATTCCATTCTTTGGCCATGTAAAACTCGATCACATTATATTATTTTTCTTTTTTCATTCTTTTTTTAAATTCAACTTCTTATCAATCGGTACCGATCGATTTTCTAGTGTTGTATTTAAACCAACACTTAGGAAAAATTTGGATTCCACTCTTTCAGTTTGATTTCTTCCCCTTTGTGCCAAGGCGATTCTTTCCTTGCGACCCTGACTCCAACCGCACCGCGGATCAATTCAATCACCTTCCAGTGCGTCGATCCATTTAAACTAGCACATCAACATGAACTTAGCCCCTAATCTAGAACATCCTTCAAGCTTCAACGCCGTCGCCGATTATGATTTCATGGTCGACGCAGCATTCTTCTAGGACCGACATCACCTATGTCATGTCTTATCAACGTTGCCACCCATCGAACAGTTTTCGATCTAACCCCCTTCGCTCATCACCGTTGTCCCCTCCTGTAACAATCTGCCTTTTCGATACTCAGAAGTCGACACTAATACATCCATGGTATTCACGTGCCGAACATCCAAGTGCCGAACATCCAAGTGCCGGAAAGATAGATCATTGGGTAAAGAAAGAAAATACAGAACAGGATCCCACAAACATGGCGAGTAACATATAATATACAAATGAGCTTTACAAAAGAAACTGAACTTTATAATACATACATCAATTTTGTACAACACTATCATATCATCAGACTGGACAGTTATAACAACCCGTCCTTACAACTTACTAATAAATACAACTAGAACAAATAATGGAAGAATGACTGCAAAATATGAAAGTACGACTTGGAGGCATCTGGCTCGTCTCCTAAAAGCTCCAAAGGGTCCAATTAAATCTGGAAAACATGTTCGGTATGACCCGAGCATTAAAGAAAAACAACGTCTGAGTTAGTCTGGTAAAACCAGCATGAGAAACACACTTAAATGGATTACACTATGTTATAAAACCCTTTAAAATAACGGTATATCGTAAGACCACGCCGCACATAAACACGGACAGGTTTATACCTTACGATAGCCAAAACAGTTTTTTAGAAAATCCAATGATATTATAAAAATATCTAAGATACAAATACGTATTAATTATAGCCTAAATTGTTACATTAATTAAATTATAGTATAATAGGTATACAACTAAAATCGTAAAGGCACATAGTGGAGATTGGATTTCCATTATGGAAGGTAAAGGACTACCTTCCGTATAGTACACCTCTAGATAAAATGCAACGGAGGTCCACAAGAACTTCTTACACCCCTGCTATACAGAGATGGCTGCCCATTTAACATGGCATACTGGATTACATCATTCCCCGGGACCAAGGCCCAAAAAATGTGCACCCTCCTTGGCCCCACTCCTTGGGCACATACCAAATCCGTAAATACCGACTCTAGATTTGAGGAATGATGTTCTTAATGGTAGCAAACCACATAACTCTACTGCATCCCCTATTTTAGCTATTATCAGTTGTGAGGCTTGTGAGGTCACGTTTTACCTTTTTCTCTTAGCAATTCCCACTTAGAGTGCTAACACTGCCTTCCAAGCATCAATGCAACGTTAGCATTCATCCATACAAATTGTTCATAATAAGGAAAAACCGAAGGCACTTCTTTTACTACATCCATTTTGGAATCATCTTGGGATTAGTAGAAAATAGCCCTTGCATTTCAATGAGCTTCGTCTTCGATTCCATCATCTTCAAGATATCTTCAATACGACGTTTGAGTTGGATCGAAGTGGTTCTCGGAAAATTCATACTTATCTGATCTCGATCTCTTCGAACCAACATTCAATAATTTCCGATAAACTCAACTCCAACTTTCCGGAAATATACAGACAATACATAGGAGCGGGGATTGCTCCCTAACAGTTTAAGTGGACGGATCTCCCTATCATTTGCTCTAGGAGAACATAACGAGATTTATACGCATAGTACAACATCATCGAAGATGACTATGCCATATAACTCAGGTATTCCTTCTATATATTTCTAGAGTTACATCCTTCGTTGTTAAGTAGGGAATTGCTTCCCTACCACCAAAATTAAGAAGGATAATTTAGGCCAAGATTTGATAGTTGGTTATTTAACTATCAAATAAAATAACAAAAATTCACAGATTTAATTCCATATGAAACTAAACTCGGTTAAGCCCATAAACAACCACTAAACCTCTTTAATTAATATATTAATTAATTAAACACTTTGTAAATATTTGGAAATCATTTCCATATACTTATCTCAACCGTATAAGTATATATTCAAAAAATCAAGGAAGATATCATATTTTCCAAAACATATCTGATTGGTCAAAATAACTGTTATTTAAAAACATTGTTTATTATAGACCCAAAACACTTATCCTTTTCTATTTCAAAATATTTCTTTAAATCAATTACTAAATAATTATTAAAATATATTAATAATTCCAAAACCTTCTTTAATTGATTTTATAACTTTTCTAAATCGTACTTGAAAATAGTTCCCAAATGTTTAAGATGGATTGTAACGATACGGATTTTCACGTTCGAAAATCGACATCCATACTTCATATCGTACTCGAATGCCATAGATTCGACCGTTCAAATCCGAGTCGTCGGAGCTTATAACACCATTAAGTATAACAACACAGCGGAAAAAGAATATATCAATTACATAACATTGATACAATGACAGATACAAAATCTGATACAATATGATACAACAGAATGATACAACATATATCAATATACATCAGAGATATGATACAAGAAATAGCAGCGGAAAGAAAATAGATAACACCAGCAGCGGATAGAATGTCTCCAAGATAAGCAACGTCAGTCCATGAACTCCAAGAACTGAACTAGCTCCAGATAATCTACTAAACCTGAATATCTGAAAAACCCAACTCTAGACTGCCCGTGTGGAAAATAGTGGGCACCCAGAGTTTAGGAAGGGAACAATAAACTCCGAGTCAGTCGTGGGACTGGTGTGAGCAACAAAAACAGTTTATCTTTAAACAATCAACCAAAAGAATTTAAAGTCAATTCGCAATGCTTTTCGAAAATGAAACTACCATAAGGCCTCCCGCCACACACACAATGCAATCGCAGAATTGGAGGAGATTTCTCCTTATGATAGTCAAAAATGCTTACTACGCAAAATCATTCGATATTATAATCATTAGTGCATAGTGTCGAAAACCATTTCGAAAATATAATATTAATCTTAGCCAGCATACAACCATTGTTGTATGCCTACTATAGCTACTACGTTCAATAGCAGGTTACCGCCACATTCCATAGCAGGTAATACAACTAAAACCGTACTGGGTTCGTATTGTTTCTTTGGATTTCCAACAAATGATCAGGCTAAGGAACTTCCTTACTGAAATAGAAACGCCTCTGGAAAGACGCCCCGAGAACCTAACCGGATCTCTGCAAACAAAAGGCCGACGCTACCTCACGCTATACAGCTGTAACTAGGTAACTAACACACTGATGCTACCTCACGCTGTACAGCTGTAACTAGGTAACTAACACACGAGTCATGTCATCCCCCGGTCGTTACCGACCTTTATCCCGGGATCCCGAAAACCAACAAAGCAACATCATACAGTAATAAATTACCGTGTCCACATGAGTTAATTATCTGGGCTCCATACCATGATACCACCCTTTATCCAGAAGGAAATGACATACCCTAGGGGCGCTACCCCTACAAACCTTTGCCGCAACATTCCTGTTTCGACCATTACCGGGTTGTGATGCTCGACGAAGTCTCGTCCACAATGCTACGTTTTTTCACAAAGCCACGCTTTTTCACAAAGCAGTGCTTTGACCAACAAATGATCATAAGCACTTCGTATGCCACATTACCAAATTGGGAATGTATCACTAGTAACCATCAACTACATAACCTCTGAGCTCGTACGTCTCAGAGAAGGGTGTTAAGCTAAGAGAATAAATTATCCGCCACCAACAGAAATGTATTTGATAGAAACCAGCTTTACATCTCAAAGTGTAACGTCAGACACACATCCATACAAGTCTGTTCCGGGTTCGAACAGAACCGAAGGCACTTCCAAAGAAGCCCTTGCAATCCGGGTATTCACAATCCCGATCGGATTTTCTATCACTTAGGAAATCTCTATACCGGCGCGACTCAGTGCAGAGACAATCGATAGGTCATCCTATCGTTCTCGCAAATACCCGGTCTTCACCACCGGTCTTCAAATGCGATCCATATACGACGTATCATTATTCGGAATGGGTTATACGACACAAAGGTCCTCTCCCGGCTAAACCGAATAACGAGCGCAATTAAAAATCATATGGATACTGGGGTCTCAGTTAAATCACAGCTTAAAGCCCAAAACTTTTCATTCGAATGGTTAAACAATTACCATTTCTAATCTTTTAAACAAAAAGATTTATTTCAAAACCTTCAATGGTTTAAACAATTTCCACACTTTTAATCTTTTAAACAAAAAGATTCAATGCACAAAGTTAACCCCATTCACAAAGATCCATTCATGGATTTCAAAACAATTTCCATTTCAATTGAATTAACTCGTTAAATCTTTAAGTCAAGATTTAACTTATAGCTTTCAAAACTCGTTTTCAAAGATTCATTCATAGTCTTTCAAAACAATTCCATTTCAAGTTAGATTAACTCATCCGGTCTTTGAAATCAAAGACTCATTTCATAGTTTTCAAAACATTTCAATTCTATTTCAAACTTGAAACCGTTCAACACAATTTGGAAATCCTTTCTTAAAATGAAAGCTATTATTATTTGAAAACAAGTAGTTTCCGTTTCGAAAAAATCCAGTTATATTTACACGAGTTAAAACCCTTGAATTAAATTCAAATTCCCAAATCAAAAATGGTTTAACCCATATATAACTTGTACAACATCTTTAATCCCTAGTTTCAAATCATAGAATTCAATTTCAACTTGAATTCAAATTTAAATCAAATTATTTAAATTTCAAAAGTAAATCAAGTTATTCAAAATAACTTTTATCTTTGAAATCCCATTTCAAAAGCTTTTCATATCAAACCCCAATTTCCAATTTCAAAATCAATTGAAATTAAAATTTCAATTTCAAAAACATCAAATTTAAATTATCTATGACTTAAACGATTTCCACGTGAAATCCATATTTGTGTGTGTAAAGGTGTAGTCCAGGGGTTTAACACAATAGTGCACATCAATCATCACGGATATATCGATAAGCGGTATAATCGATAACGCTTTTCTTCATTCACAGATTCATAGATAAAATAAATTTATCGGTCATAAAGATTCATCAATACAATTCGATGTGGGTTTTGGATAACCAACTAGAATCCGACTCCCTGTCGCATCGAAATTCAAGTGTCGTTTACGGATCAAGGGTTTCATATTCACATAGTAATATATCATAGAAACAGAAATCACAGATATATATATCGCAGATAAGTAAATTACATATCACAACATAAATCAGGATGTATCACAAAGCATCATATATCAGGGATATCAAACAAATCAACCATTCAACGAAATCCAAACATCTATAAGTGGAATCAACTTAATTGTCTGATTTATCTCAATCAGATTAATTTTCTATGAATAATTCTTTTCACATTTATGATCAAATAAATTTCAAGTAAATGATCCTCATTAACTATTCATAATTATTTAATTACTATTCTTAAGTAATTAAACTCAATTTAATTATTGTTAATTATCATTTAATTAACCTTTAAAATCAGATATTTAATCACTAATTATTTAATTAATCATTAAATGCCAATTAATTAATCATTTAATTCTCAATTAAATTACTAATTTAATTAACTATTAATCATTCATTCGTTAACTTAAGTAGTTAATTGCAAATTCATTTATTACCCATCATCCATTACTAATTACAATTAAAAATTTAATTAACCAATCTTTACTTACTGTTATAAAGAAATTTATATAAGAGTTTAAACCCAATTATTTACATTTTAAACCAGATTTTAAAACTTGATTTAAAACTAATTTAAATCCTATTTTTTTGTTAGTTTTAAAATCAAAACACAGATTTAAATAAAAAAACAAAACAGGTCTGCTGTTAACCCTGTAATCTTTTAAACCCTGGCACTTGAATTGAAACAACTCGAACCCAACAGTATATTGCTTCGAGTCCCATCCTCAACTACTTCGAGTAAATACCCGAGTTGCTCGAGACAAATCTCGAGTCTTTTCCCTGCTAACCCAATTGCCCCAGACTTCCCAAAACTTACTGATACGAACGCGACACCGTGCACGTGCACAGATCGTCAACGACGATCCTACCTCCGGCAACACCACCTACAGGTCGCCGACCATCCCCACATGCCATTCCAGCACCCCAAAACCTTGATGAGACTCGCGAACGAAAAATGACAGTTCGAGCTCCAAACAACAACAATTCTTCGACCATCTCTCCCCTTTTGCCGATGACCTCGCCCACTGTCAACCACGCCATTTCAACAGAAAACTTTGTCAAACTCCACAGCTTCGATTCCCATAGGTCCGGTGCGACTCGATTCCTCCACGCCAACAAACCACCTCTTCAAACTTCGACGAAAAACGGTGCCCTAAAACCCTATTTCGTCAAACCCAAACTTATCAGATCATCTAAAAAATGTCGTACTATTTTTCTAATGATCTATGACACATCATCCTTCTCTGATATCAAGCCCGAGGCTCGATTTTCCTTTGATCACCAGAAATCGATGTTTCTTTCAATTCTATTCAAATTCGATTTATTCACTTGTTACCAATCTTAAAGCACTGGTTTAACCTTTAAAAATCGTGATTCTTGATGGGGATTTAGATCACAGAAATGAATCAAAGGATTGTAATAATCGAAATTTTCATGTTCTTAAGTTTTACTGCTAATTTCTTCCTGTAAATCATTATTTTCCCAATATTTACTTAATACATTTTACCTAATATCATTTTTTTTCTTTTTTAAATAACTTTACATGGTTATAGACAAATTTCCTTCAGAAACCATAGTTTGAAATAGTTTAGACATGAAGATTTGAATTTTTTTCTTGAATTGGTTATCCTGTTACTTAACCAGAGAAATGAATATACCCATGTACATAACCATCTCTACCTATATATATACACACACACACACACACACACACTTATACAACCTAACTCACAACACACCCAAATATCAATCACTGATATCAAAATATATATAAACAAAACTAGAGGGAAGTTAGCTCACCCCTATATATATATGAACATTCAAGCATATTCAACAGCAAGGCAACACTTCAAATCATTTTCAAACTTAAATCACAAACATCAGAACATAGCAAACATAGGGTAAGTGAGTTGCTCACCGAGATCAAAAGAAAGAACAGAGCCTTTTCTTCTTATGCTTGAACAGGCTGTAAAAAATGCAAGTTGAACTCTCTTCCTTCAATCTCTGGTTGATCTTGTAGTTGTTGATGATGTTGATCAAGTTTGTTTGTATTTAGTTCAGGTTGTATTTTTGTTTTCTTTTCTTTTCTTTTTTCTAGTTTTCCATTGATGAACGAAAAATGAGATGAGGAGGAGATATAAAGAAAAGGAGTTTACAGAGTATTCATTTTGTACAAGTTGATATGAGTTGTTTGTACAATTTCTTATTTAATAAACATAGGTCAGAGATCACCTTTATTTAGGAGGCTGAGATGATCTTCAAAACAAATCGAATTGACTTGTTTACTGCTAAGATGATGGCATTTAATTGAGTTTGTACAACATACCAGAGATTCTTTTGCTTTTGGAGGCTGATAGGATTTTGGTTGTGCTTAACCGCGTATCCTTTTATTTGTTTTGGCCTTAATACTTTGAAACCAAATAAAGTTCTATTTTTGTTTTAAAAGTTATACTATTAAATACTACATTTATTTACTTATTAATTATTTTATTTCATACATTTGATTTACACTTAAGTTTAATATTTATGAAGTTTATTTTATTGTAACTTCAAACCATAGTTTCTTCCAATTATATGCATATATATATATATATCAATTTCTATTTATTTTTAAAACCATTTGTCTTGAATTTCTATATATATATTTTCATACACTCAAATTATTATTTACAATTTAAACACAAATCAAATCTATTATATTATTTCAAATTTACTCCGATGTGTTCAAATACATATATATATATATATATTCTCATATATACACATGTATACAATATTTTAATTTTAAATGTTTTATACAGAATATACTTGGATATCGGGGAAACTCGCATTACCTTATCATTTAATTCTACAAATTTTAATTCAAAAATTAATTTAATTATCAATTAAATGTAATTAAAATTCGGGGTCGTTACATGGATAGCTTCCAATGTAAAGAAATCATAGAGTTTCAAAACTGCATCCATAGCGACACGCTATATGAACCATAAACTTTTAACTTGTTTATAATTAAATAGCATTTAAGCTCCATTCCCTTTATTTATAAAATATCATTATAAATCCTTTCCATTTTATTTATAAATATACTTTGTAAAACATTCCCTTTATTTGTATAATATCATTTATAAATCAGTACTATTATATTTAAAAAATATCATTTATAGTCATCTTCTTTTATTTATAAAATATTATTTATAAACTCTTTTAATAAATCACTTTATTAACTTAGACAAAATTATTTAAATCATTTATTAGATTAACATCATTAATTTCAATGTTTAATTATGTTTTAAATACCATTAACTAAATAATTAATCATTTAAATACCGTTAGTAAATAATTAATTTATGCACTATAACCTCGTAAATCAAAATAATCAACTTAAACCTCGTTAATTAATTAAATAACTTAAACCACGTTGATTAATGTAATCAATCAACCTTAAATCCCTTTTATTAAAATAATTAATTGACTAAAATATTTAGATAAATAATTAATTAAATTTAAAAATTATTTAATAATATATTTAATTAACTTAAACCTTATTAATTAAAACAATTTAACGAACTTAAAAACATACTTAATTAAATATAGTTAATACTAGAATATCATTAATAAAATATAATTAACTTTAAACATTTTTGAAAAAAATATAATCAACTTTAAAACATTACTAAATAAAATATTATTAATTTTGAAACATTACTAGATAAAATATAGTTGACTTTTAAAACATTATTAAATAAAATATAAAAAATCTTTAAAACAATTTCAATTAAGATAATTAGTAAACTCTAAATATTACATAAACCTAAGGCTTAGTGACTGTAATGAACTTAAACAAGCTACCGTTTATTTTCATATCATAAAAGAGTTCATATGTCGGTGTCATATTCAATATGGCCAGGCTACCAAGCTTCTGGCACTCAATAATTAACAATCAATAGTTAATTTATCATTTAATCCATATTAATTAATCCACATATTAATTAACTTCACCAATTAATTTTATTCAGCAAACGCGAGACGAGGATTCATTCTACACAATAGATGTCCATAATAATTATTCAATCCAAATTAACTTAACAGTGTTTTATTTGGCTAAATAAATATCACCAATTAAGGAACATAATTTAAACGACGTTATTAATTAAAATAACATAATTAAATTTCTGCCCGTTTTAATCTATCATAATTTTTAAATGTCATAAATGTACCAATAAACTATACTACGATGTTGTACTTGTCAATACGAGTACAACGCAAGAATCCGTGTGTAAAACAGAGGTTATACGATCAAGTTATGAAATTTTGAAATCTAACACACTAATTTATAAAATAAAATTAACATTTTATAAAAGATTTCTCACGCCCACTTGCAATTGGGCTCGACCTAATGACTTAACAACCCGACCGACCTCCCACTTCTTCTTCCCTCCCTCTTCCCATTCAAAAAACTAGAACCCAAAATGGTGCATGGCCGTGCACCTTGCACCACCAACGGCCACGCCAAACCGAAACCACCACCGATTTTCTCTCCTCGACCTCGTCACATCCTACCCCTAAGCATCGAATTTGGCCCTATGCTCGAAAAAGAGACAAGGCACTCATCCATGTGACCTGAAAATGTCATACCCTCCAATTGACTACCGAGCCTCGCCAAAACTCACCGCTAGGTGCGCCTCGACATCCCGATCCCAGAACCAAGCTTCGATTTTCCAATCGCTGCCTCAATCGAGCAAAACACTAAACCCTAGCTCCATTATGCTTTGGCCATGGCTGTGTAACCTCTCTAATCCAATCCGCACATCATGAAACCCATATCACAACGAAGATCTAGCTTACCAAACTCAAAGAAACAAGCTTTAGAATTTTTAAGGGAGTATAAGATTTGATATTGAATTTTGAAATTTGAGAGTTTAGTGACTGTTTGTTTACTAACTTTTTTTTGTTTTACAGATCTTTTCTTTTTCATTGCCTATATGTTTAACTGGTTCTTAGTTTTTAAACCCCAAAAATACACGTTAGACAAAAGAATGAAAGGAAGAGGGATAACTGAAGATTTGAGTTTAAAAAAGATGGAATGGAAAAAATGGGAAAGATAAGAATGGAAAATATATATATAAGATAGGAATAAAAATAAATATAAAATAAAATTAGAAAAAGTCAAAAGAACCTAATGCCCTTAAAATAACTTTTGTCAAGTAACCAATCTTATCACAAGACACTCAAGTACTACCCATTTATAACATGGTGGATATTAGGGTGAATTATGTGCTTAATTCATTTTTACCCTTAAGGCATTATCCAAATTTACACATCCACCATTTTAAGGTCACTTAGTATAAAGTCATGAGAAAAAATGGTGGATAATAAGGCGAGCTTGTACTTTGTTTAATAACATGGAGGATAATAGAGTGATTTAGTACTTCTCCATGTAAGATTCCAAATCCATCTTTTCAATTATTAAAAATATATTATTAAAAATCTTATTATTATTACTTTACTTGTTAAGGAATGTTTATTTACGTACTTTCCTTAAATTATTTTGAATGTTGTCTTAGAAATATAACTTAAGGTATTACAACTTTTTTACAATTTTGTAGTTTGATAAAAGGTCGAAATCCGAAAAACGATTTCTAGTCACCATTTTAGTTTTCGGTCGGACTATTTATTTATGTAAACAAAATTTAAAAATAAAATTTCTATTATTAGTTATGAATTAAAAAGTCTATTTAATTATTAAATCTATTATTTGAATATTTAAAATAAAAAAAATATTCCTAAATTAAATCGATAAAATTTAGGGTCGTTACATTCTTTCCCTCTTAAAAGAATTTCATCCTCGAAATTTCATCCCCATCCAACCCAGAAGGAAATAAACCCACATAAAAACTTAACATTTCATAAGTTCGTATGATAAACATAGATTATCCATATGCAATACCCGGTTCGATCGGTTTCTCGAATACATAATTTCTCTTTCAAACTAGTATTGCTCAACCGACTTCTCTAGTGCGGACTATGATCAAGCCCTTGGTTAGGAACCTTCTTTCACCTTGCATAGCCATATATTATAATAGAAAACTTTGGTTCCATACCAAGAACCCTCACCAAGTGTTCGTCGTCAAGGGTCGATTGATAAATCCTTATTCGGATCGATGCGAAACACCTTAAGGTCATATATTCGAATCTCAGGTCGAGAACAGTTATGCGAACAAACGATATAAGTACAACTTACATACTTACTCTTATTGGTTATTAATATACCAATTCATTTTTAATTTATGAAATTTTTTCCATAAAAACTTAACTTAAGTTTATTAGCATTTTCTAACTCAAGTTCATATTCATATAATATCCCTTTAAATCCTAGGAGTATATATACAATATCAAATCCATTTTACTTAACCAGAATATTTAACAAATTAAAACTGGTTTCAACTTACTGTCCTTTCAAATTTGTAAGTTATTGAAACTTATTTTCTTACATTTTCACAACAATTAGTTTCAATTTCTATATTATTCTGGAATTTTTCGACTGTCCAAAATTACCGAAAATTTCATTTCATTTCAATAGATGAAACTAACCAACAACTTAAATAAGATGCACCAACCAATCTATCCTAATGTCTAGGATACATGAGTCCGTATAATATTTAGCCAAGAACTTAAGAATCAAACATTCGGGTTTTATTACAAATCAAATTTTGAAATAATAAAGAAAGATGTGTGTGTATAACTTTAAGATATCAAATCATATCTCTGTATTTAACTAGGGACCTTTTTTACCAAATAATTTAAAACAAAACTATTATGGTAGCAATCTGTCACTTAAAAACTCGAAAATGAATACCAATTATGCCGCGGTCATCATCAGAATTATTTTCCAATGACCGAAGTAAGTTTAATGTTTTTAATATTTTTTAAATTCTTTAAAATATTTATATGCATAAATACTAAAAAATATTATCATTATTAACTTCTCAAAATTCCGAAAAACAATTTTTCGAAAGCATCTAGAATTTAAATTCTAAAATTCACGGTTTAAATTCATTTTTATTTTTAAATCATATTTATAATCCATATTTATATAATTTCACTTCTAATGTAAAATCACCGCTCAAGTGTATAACTTATTTATTAAAATAAACAAATCTTATTAAAATTAAATTTTAACCCATCATTAACACTAAACACCTTATAGTCAAATTATGAAACTAAATTCACAAGGTGTTCATTTCAATGTTCTATAAAATTACTACCTACCCAACCATGTAGAAAAAAAACTGCTCATAACCGATTGAGCACAGCCAAATCAAACAATAAATGATAATAATGGAATATTATCATTCCCTAACAACAAACCTTCTCTAAATAACTATATTCATTTTTGAAAATTTTCCTTATATATATAAAATATAATCTTAGGTAAATTTATTTTATTTACCCATTTCGGTTTTTCTTACTTACGTCTTTAGAAACTCATATCGATAATGTTGATCAGACACATTAACCAAAATTTATAAGCCACTCAATAGACCAATCAATACAATAAAAAAACAATTATATAGCACTAACAAGTATGCTCACACACACACACTCAAACTCATTCCAGTGTATCACTTACCCTATCTTTAATGAGTTAATCCTATCAAAGCCAAGGTTCTCACTTAACCTTCAACTCTGATACCAAATGTAACGTTCCCATTAAATGGGTGGTGCCTACACCTTGGTAACCTCAAATCTGATTTTACGGCCAGCCTCTCGACTATAAGCACCTAGCAAACCAACTCATGAATTTCAGATCGTGTAGGGGTAAGAGTCTAAACTTCGACACAGTTCACAAAGCGAGAACCTACTACCACGTTACTGCAACTTTGCAACCAGATTTGATAGTCGATTATTTAACTATCAAATAAAACAAAAAACAATCGAAAAATTAATTTCATAGGACACTAAACTCAGTTAAGCCCATAAACAACAACTAAGCCTTTTTAATTAATATTTTAATTAATTAAACACTTTGTAAATATTTGGAAATCATTTCCATATACTTATCTCGATGGTGTAGGTATTGTGATGACCCACCTTTCTGACCCTTGAGAACGACACGTAATACATTCATGGTATTCATGTGTCGTTGGCCAAGCGTCCGAAAGATAAGTTGTCTTGGGGTAAAATAAATAACAGAAAGAACAGAATAAAAAAACCTCACAGCGGAATGGTTACATATAATATAAAATGATAGAATTATCAGAGCTATACAAAAGTACTAACCTAACAGATTAGCAGTTATACATTCTGACTTTACATTTTTCAGATACCAAATATACCAACTTAGTCATTCGGTGGAAATAAATAACTAGATAACTAAGGAGCCGCCTGCTTGATCATCATCTTTTAAGAGCTCCAAAGAGAAACCTACTATTCTCGAACTACTCAAATATAATTGAGTATCCGAGAGTTTAAGGAAAATAAACAATTCAGGTCAAATAATATGTCTGGTATGAGTAAAACTCTAAAACAAAAGGTAGTGTATTTAACAATAATATGTAGGACCACTCCGCTAATGTGGAACAAGTTTTCTCCCACATAAACAACAACCAGACTTAAGAATGGAAGAGAACAATAGCAAACAAATCCAAACATAGATGATGGGCAAAAATTATAAAGATCCAGGCTTGAAAGAATGGAAATAGTCTGAACAAAATCCAAACTGGATAGAATGGATAAAATAAGATAACAGACCAAACTTGATAGAATAGACAAAACCTATAATTAAACATCGTGAAGAGTGGTTGACTTTTTCCGTTGTAATTATAGAAAAATAATTCAATGTTTCGAATCAAATAAGGAAAGGAAAATTTTCCAACAAATGACCAGGAAGGTGCACCACCTTTGAAGTATACCTCTAGTAATATACTTCTGACAAGCTCATATACTCCGTGACATTTCTCGGACAATACCAAGCCAGACCCCGCCAATCCTTACTGAGTATCCGAATATTTCCACATCTAATTACACATCCGAATCTAAACTAGATGAGATGTGAAATATCCTTTGATGGGAGCAACCCCACATAGCTTGGCTTCCTCCCGCGCTTTGAGTGTAGTCATTTCCGACAAAGGATAACAAAGCTCAATGGAGCAACAAATCGTCTTAGAATGACAAAAATAAAGAAGCTGAGATAACCGATAGCTGGGAAACCAACTATCAAGGGTATAAAACGATCGTATATGGAAATTAAGTCTTGTATACTTATCACCACTCATCGAATTCAAACTTGTACTATTTCTTGGTTAACGATAATACCGGACAAGTCAAGGTAGTGTTACCTCAAAGTCATGTCTCACGACTATTCTTAACTTTCGAAATAGAAGCAAGTCTACTTCTTCGACGTTTAGTGCTAAGTATACAAATAAATCGTTTCTATATAAGTGGTATCGCATTATGAGAACTAATTCATTTCCATAAATGAATCAAACTTTTACTTTTAAAACCGATCTCGTGCTTGGGCTTCACTGTACAAGTATTAGCTTTAAAACACTTTGTTAAAGGAGTTCACTAACTTTAAACATCATTATAAAAAGGATTTGAGAACTTAAACACATCCTTATTATATCGATTAATTAACTTTAAAAGTTCATTAATTCAGTTGATGAATTTACTTCAATAGCCTTTGATCCAAAAGAAGTTAATCACTTTTAAACACTATTAATTTAATTAAAAATCAAGTATAATTAATTAAATTAAATCAATAAATTTATTATCATTAATTAAAATGAATAACAAAGTGAAATCATCCTTGTTACTTTGATAAATTCACTTTGAAACTTTATTGATTAAGTTGATAAATTAACTTCAAATGCCTTTACTTAAAAAGGGTAAATCACCTTTAAAGTATCATTAATTCAATTAATTAGTAATATTAAATATAATTAATTAAATTGATTAATAAATAATTAAATACCATTATTTAAAATGATTAACAACTTTAAAACATTAATAAAGAAAAGATTACTTAAAGTTAAAACAAATAGATTTACTTTAAAAACAATCATTAATTAAAGAGATTAATTAATTTAAAAACATCATTAGAAAATTGAATAATTTTAATCCATCATTGTCAAAGGATTAATTAGCCTTAAACATCATTAAATAAAATGATTAATTTAGTTCAAAACCTCATTAACCAAGTAATTAGTTAAATTTAAAACACATCGTTAATAATTTAACTAGTTAACCCTAATCCTTATTAATTAAATTAGTTAATCATTATTAAAATAATTAATTAAATTTGAAATCATTATTATTTCAAAAGCTTACTTAACCTTTAAAACTGATCCAAGCAAAAAAATCAAACCAAACGGTTTTGATTAAAAGTGATTTTCCGAAAGTGCCGATATATCGACTATCGCTATATGGGCAGTTCGGTAAACAAGTTTATGTCATTAATAATTCAACAAAACATCACATAGCAAGGATATGAGAATTTATACATGGTGATTTACAATAATACAACATATATCCAACATTTGCTAACAATATAATTAACTTTAGCTACTAACTTTTCATATCGCTTACTCCATGCAAACTAACTTCCAAATGCGACAACTTTTTGCAACATGAACCAAACCACCACTACACATATACAACAAGCATTCATAGGTCAATAATATGAGGATTAAAATAGTTTAGAAACTTTGGTTATAAGGGTGGAGTTTTACTCACCGAAATGCTTGCTAACTTAACCAGAATTGCACTATCTTTGCGAATACGACTAGAACCAAGCTTTACTTTGTCAACGACTTGGATTTTGGGGTCTTGGTGGGCTATTTTGGCCTAGAAAAAAGTGGTCTTAGCCATGATGCAATGGAGTGTAGATGGAGCTAGTTTTGAAGAGGATGGCTTAAGGAACTGAAGAAAGGTGTTTAAACTTAGAATATTTGACTATATAAACTAGTATTGAGTTATGTAAAAAAATTTAGAAGCCAAGAATGGATAAGAAAAAACATGGAAGAGTTTAGAAATGAGAAAGAAGAATGTCAAATGAAGAAATGTGTTAGGGTGAGGGTATTTATAGCCATGGAGAGAAGGTAAATTACTTAAATACCCTTTACATTAAAATATGATAAAGTTATTATGAAATAAAGGTAGCTCCATACCTCCTCTACCTCTCTTGCACACGTTAACCCCTAGGTCACTCTCTTAACATGTTTCTATGTACTTACCTAGGTGCTTAAGGTGATGATTTTGTACTTCCTTAGGTTTATTTAGGTTATTATATGCATATTTAGTCAAATCATGTTTTATTTTAAACTAAGCATAGTTATTAACTTTAACACTATAATTAACTTATCACATGACATATGTACATGTGTATGTGTAACGACCTGGTATTTTGGACCATTCGCATCCGCACATGTCGGACTTGAATAATTCAAAATACCGAATTGTTAATTTAAATTTGGCAAAACTGAACATATACAGTAAATAAAATAATCACAGATCACAGACACAGAGTAATAAATTGCAGCGGAAACAAAAGATAGTAGTTCATGAAGCTACTATATACATATCAGAGTTAAATAAGGTACAACAGATGTCTCGAATACAATAATCAAATACAATATCAGAATACATCACTGGAATCAACTGGATATTTGAAAGCTGGATAGATAGCTGGATCTCCAAGCGAAGCTCCAACTCCAAAGGTGAGTCTCGAATACTGGTACACTCAGTCTGACCCGAGCGTAAAGCAAAACACAAAACACTCGAGTCAGGATTAACATTCTTATATCAATAAATCCAACTCAAGTGAAATAGCAACTAAAATACAAGTAACTCAAAGGATGTTGGAATAACCATCCTTTAAGGATCCGTTAAACTATCTACTATGTAGTAGTGTACGATAAGTAGATAATGCCTATCAGTAATATAAGTTATCAAAATAGTGTTAAGGCATTACCATTATCCCCCTTAACACATTTTTATATAAGCGTCATAGACTATACAGCACTGTAAACTCCACCGTAAACTAGTGGGAGTACTCCATAGGTATAACACAAAACAAATCGTAGTGGTCGCGTATATAGGGATACAAGTATGACAAGGCACATGAGGCAATACCCAAGGTAGTGAAATTACCGTTTACCTGATTCGGACTGGTGAGAACGCATCGCCGCAGCGATCGCAACACCGTGAAACAACACTCCCAAATCAATGGTGCACCAATCGACAACAAGTAATGAGTAGTTTTCGAAGAAGTGTGTTCGCTCGAGGTAGCTAACCCCCATTTGGCCCGGCACGGCTCCTGTTTTAGTCATTTCCAATTTGACACAAGTGTCAAGGCTATCCACTATCGTTCTCTTTCTTTAGTCATCACGTACATCATTCCAACCACTTCATTCTGGATCACACTCCGCGTATAGTTATTAAAGTGGTTTTCGGTTTAGACAGTGAGTATGTCCTTAACCGATTCCGGTCTCTTTAATAACTTTCGTCATTATTTCACCGATTGGTCGTTTATATATTTCAAAAACCAAATCAATTACAATTTCAATTAGAATTTGTAAACCAACATTCATTTGTCTTTCTTAATCAATTTCCAAAATTTTCGTTTCAAAACTTCCAAGTTCATAATTTCAAAATCTTATAATTCAATTTCAACAACTCAAATATTGATTCAAGTTCGTATATAAATTTCATTTCGAAATCATTTAAATTAATTTAATTTAACATTCAAATCAATTTAAATTCATTGATCGATTTCATTCAATATGCGTTAAGTTACTTTATCATTCAAAACAATTTATTTAATTTCCAATTCATTAAATCAATTATTTAAGTTCAACTTCATTATATCAAAACTTCAAATTGAATTAAATTAGATTCGTCAAATCAATTCTTTAAATTACAAGTCTTACATTAATTTCAATAAATCACAATTTATTTCTTGTTAAAGAAATTCAATTTCACTTATTTATTTACTTAGTTACAAATTTTAAAACTTAATTATTTCATAACTCAACTTTACTTATTAAAGAAGTTCAATTTCACTTATTACGAAGTTCAATTTCACATATCAAGAATTCAATTTCATTTAATTATTAAATAATTCAATCTTATTTAATTATTAAATAATTTCAAAACTTAATTATTAACTAATTTCAAAACTTAATTATTAATAATTCCAAATTTATTTATCAAATAATTAATTTTAAAACAACGTTCTTTCATCAACTACTATGTTAATATTTTGATTCAGATTATTAAATATTAACATTTCCTTTCATTAAAATTCAAATTCCAACCTCGTTTCAAAACCACATTATTTATTCAAATAAAATCGCTATTTTATATTTAAATCAAATTATTGACCAATCGGGTTTTATTTAATTCTCTATCCTAAGTCAAGTTCATTTGGGTATTTATCATTTCAACCCGATTCCAATTCAATTCAAAATCAAAACATAGCAAAGGGAACTTGCAGTGTGATAACTAGGATGGTGTCAAAGTAAATAAACAAGCAATAACAACAATCAATATCAATCCAATAATCAATTCAAATAATCCCGAAATAATCGTATTAATTTGCATTTGTTGTTTATGCAAATTAATATAATTATTTCTAGAATCCACACTATTGTGACGACCGCCCATGACCCCTGCACTAAACCTAGAAATAGTGCGCTGAAAAGTGTGCCAGGCAGCCATGGACGATTGCCAAGGTTAAGTTAAAGCAGCAGAATCTATCGTATTACTCACAGCGCATGGATAAAATACAATAGAGAATATATATAGTGAAGCTTTACAAAATAGAATCTCATCATATAAGCTTCATAATAGTTGAATACAAACATCTGAATATTCAATACATCAAGCCTCACTACATATCACTCAGAGAATTATACAAGCAGCGGAACATCCAGTACATATAATAGGAAAATAATATGCAAGCCTCCAGCTCGTCTTCGTTATCAGCATCGTCGGGAACTAAGAACAGCACCTGTCACCTGCTACCTAGTCTGCCCATCCCAAAATGGATGAACAGCCCAAGGCAATAAGAGTTAAACATAAAGCCTTGAGTCAGACAACAGTCTTAGTGAGCAGTAAATTAACTAACAACATACCAAAAGAGCATAAAGGAAAAAGGAATAGGAATCCAACCCTCCCACTCCACCTCTTTCTACAGTGATAGCCCCAAACACACACTAAGCAGAAGTTAACATAGCAAAGCAAACATTTAAAGTAAAGCAATTATCACTCGGGTCAAGGGCGATGTTTTCCAAGTGCAAACCCCTAAGGCCTAAACCAAGATCAGATAAGCACCCAGAAAACATTGCTCTTGAGACCGAATGACGATACAACCAAACATTCATGACTCTGGCTATCACTATTATCATTGCTTCGATATCACCTTTAATTGAATGACCGGCACATTCTTTCAGCTGTCCGTCAAGGGTTAATGGCAACACCGGTTCTAGACAGAACTCCGCACGTCATCGCAGCCCGTGCCTAGGACTATCGAATCTGCCCAGAGTACTCGACTACAATCATAGTCTTTAGGGACTATCGAATCTGCCCAACGTACTCTTGCTTTGAGTCTGCTAGAACCTTCAATAACGATGAAACCTCAGCCTTCTAGTCATCCTCCTCGACGACTATTTCCATACTAGCTCAAGCGCCTCTCGAGCAAACCATTATCCTCAAACCCGAACCATTTCACCGAGTTATCAACATGCTTGGAATGATCCCGTCTAGATTAAACCAAGGCTATCTCATACCATGCCTCGCTTCATCTCATCATAGCAAAGCCTCACCTCAACATCAACATCATCAAATCTATCCATATGAGCTTCATCATCCGCCACATATGCCACGATCAGCTTTTCCAATTCAAGAGCCTTTCCCTTAGCTTTTGAATCATCTTTGACCATCTTGTCTAAATCAAATCATCAATCAACTAATTCATAAAAATCAACCAAGTCAATCATTAATCCAAGTAATCAAACATTCAAACATGATCTAATAAACAATTATAACAATAATGGCAATCTTGTAAATAAAGAGTCCAAATCTAACAAGTATGAAAACATGAGCAATATCTCTACAACTTGATGAATGAACTTACATAGGTTAACATGTAGTAAAATGGATGTCAAATCATCATGAACAATAGATATATACTTAAGTTTACGAAAATGCATGGAAATCACTATTTTAACACCAAATCAAGCCAACAATCCGATATACTCCTTTGGATCCGTGTGAGAGATAATCACCACTCACCAAATCACCTAAACACCTTAAAAGAAACACACTTCAGATCTGGACAGCGAAGAATTTAACTCTATCTATCAAAATTCCGCTTCAAACGATGAAATCTCTCTTCGATGGATGTAGATCTTCAATCTAAGCTCTTGGATCTTCGATTCGATCTTCGATTTGGATGGAAGGAAGCACAAGATTAAAGTGGAGAAAAGAAGTGAAGAAGTGTAGAACTCGAGCTCTCAAAATAGCAGCACTTCGTCGCTTCAAAATCCGGATCCCAAAAAGTGAAGTAGAACCGGGTATTTATAGGCTGAAATCCCCTAAGTCGTCCGCCTTCTTAAGTCGTCCACGACTCACGACTTATGAAGACCCACGACCTACGACTTATAAAAACTTACGACCCAAAACCCCACGACTTAAGACCTTCGACTTAAGTACCCATGCGACCTAACGACTCAACTGGGATACGCCTTAATAACTTAACAACTCAACGACTCAACAACCTCACGACTTAGCTGGGTTACGACTTAACACCTTTACACGACTTATCTAAACAAAGTGCTTAGGTTGCTTACGACCTAACTTCACCCGGACATAGGTCGCCTACGACTTAACATGCCATAGCAACCCAACGACCTAACACCTTAACTCGTCCACGACTTAACTTCCTTAGGTCGTAAACTCACTCAACCCCTAGGTCGCTAACTGCTACCACCAGCTTCCTTAGGTCGTTGCCGACCTATCCTCCTTAAGTCGCTAACTCGCCCAGTTTCCTATGCCCCTAACTCTTAAGTCGCCGTCTTCCTTAAGTCGCCTATTCCTTAGGTCGCCTATTTCCTTAAGTCGCCTACTTCCTTAAGTCGTCCACGACTTAACTACTATACGACCTAAGCTCCGAACGACCTAGGCTCTGAACGACTTAACCATACTATGACATAATAACAACTGTTTTACAATGTTTTGATCCGTAAAAATACGGGTCGTTACATTCTCTCCCCCTTAGGAATTTCACCCCCGAAATTCCAAACAAACAAGAGCAATCAAAGACTATTCTGCATGCCTACCATCCATAGCAATCAATAAACCATGCGTCCAATTCTAGCCTAGCATGCAGAATTCTAAAACTAGAACAAGTTACAATGTCGTGAGATGACACGACACCTTATGGCCATACCTTGAAGAGTTCAGGATGAGCTGCCTTCATCCTCTCTTCCACCTCCCATGTACAGTCGTTATCATCATCACTCCATTGTATCTTGAGCAACCTAACTACCTTCCTCCTAAGCTGTTTCATGTCAGTTTCTATAACACGAAGCGGCTTACGAGGTCTCTTATCAACTGGATCAACCTCTAAATCTTCACAGCTATCTGCAGAAACCATAGTATTCGAGTCGTGCACATACTTCCGTAGATACGATATATGAAAAACATTGTGCACACCCGCCATCTTTTCTGGTAACTCCAATTTGTAGGCGAGCTTTCCAATTCGCTCGATGATCGGGAATGGTCCAACAAATCTCGGAGTCAATTTTCCTTTCTTCCCGAATCGAATAACATTCTTCAGTGGAGAAATCTTCACAAAAACCATATCACCTACGTCGAATTCCAAATCCTTACGACGCTTATCAGCATAACTTTTCTGACGGTCCTGGGCTGCTTTCATTCGTTGCCGAATGGTCTCTATGCAATCCAAAGTCTGTCGAATCATCTCTGGCCCAAGTATCAGCTTTTCTCCTGTTTCTAACCAACATGTCGGAGAGTTACACGATCTTCCATACAATGCTTCATACGGTGCCATACCAATGCTTGATTGGTAACTGTTATTATACGAATATTCTACCAAATGAAGGTGATCTTCCCATGATCCTCCGAAATCTAAAACACATGCTCTGAGGAGATCTTCCAAAACTCGATTGACTCTCTCGGTCTGACCATCTGTTTGGGGGTGATAAGCTGTACTCAAACACAACTCGGTTCCCAAAACTTCCTGGAAGCTCTTCCAAAATCCACTAGTGAACAATGGGTCTCGATCGCTCACTATACTCTTCGGAATACCATGGAATCAGACTATCCACTTAACATACAGCTCAGCCAACTTTGATGCAGTCCTAGTTGATCGAACAGGAATGAATCTTACACTCTTAGTTAAACGATCTACGATGACTCAAATCCCCTCATTTCCCGTTCTTGTTCTAGGTAGCCCATCAATAAAATCCATCGATATTTGCTCCCACTTCCATGTAGGAACTTCTAATGGCTGAAGCAATCCACTTGGCTTCTTCTGTTCGGCTTTTACCAACTGGCAGTTCATGCACTTGGAAATAAAATTTCCAACATCCTTCTTCATACCTTCCCAGTAATAGGTTTTCTTCATATCCCGATACATCTTATTTCCACCTGAATAAATTATTAGCTTTGAGTGATGACTTTCCTTCAGAACTTCATTTCTCAATTCATCTATATCGGGAACAACTAGTCGTCCTTGCTTTCGAAGCCAACCCTCTCGATCGACTTCGTATCCTTTATCCTTTTCTGGGTCCAATCCAGATTCCAAATCATGGATAATCTTGACAAGCTTATCGTCTCGCTTTTGGCTCTTGCCAATTCTTTCCACAAGAGTCGGTCTTATCGATAAGTTTGCCAACATCTCAGGTTCTAATTCACATCTGGGCCTGAAGTCAAATCCAGCTAAATACTCGAGATTCTTCCATTCTGAAAACATGGCTCCCAATCCTGCATGTCTTCGACTTAACGCATCTGCCACTGCATTACCCTTTCCCGGAGTATAGGCTATACCAAAATCATATGATGCCAAAAACTCTAGCCATCGTTGCTGCCGAAGATTCAAATTCTTTTGGGAGAAAAGATACTTCAACGACTTATGATCTGTAAACAACTCGAATCGAACTCCCAATAGATAATGTCTCCACATCTTCAGAGCAAAAACAATCGCCGCTAACTCCAAATCATGAGTCGGATAATTCCTTTCATGCGGCTTCAGTTGTCGACTTGCATACACAACAACTTTACCCTTCTGCATCAGCACTGCTCCAAGTCCAGTACCACATGCGTCGGTGTAAACCACCATCTCATCATTTCCAGTTGGAATAGTCAAAACAGGAGCACTTGTTAGTCACTCTTTCAGGATTCCGAAAGCTTGCTCACACTTAGCATCCCATCTGAATACTTGATTCTTTTTCGTCAATCCTGTCAATGGTGCAGCCACCTTGGAAAAGTCTTTGATAAATCGGCGATAGTATCCTGCTAATCCAAGAAAACTTCTCACATCAGATGCATTCTTAGGTCTTACCCAATCCTGGATTGCTGCCACCTTGGCGGAATCAACCGTTATTCCATTTCCAGAAATAATATGGCCTAAGAACCTCACTTCACTCTTCCAGAAGTGACACTTCGAAAACTTAGCCTTCAGCTGATGTTCCCGTAAGATTTCCAAAACAATACGCAAGTGCGTCTTGTGTTCTTCTTCATTTCTGGAATAAATCAAAATATCATCCACAAACACAAGTACGAACTTGTTCAACTGATCTCTGAACACTCTATTCATAAGATCCACAAAATATGCTGGTGCATTGGTCAATCCAAACGGCATTACCAGCCACTCAAAGAAACCGGATGGTGTCCTGAAAGCAGTCTTCGGCACACTATCCTTAGCCACTCTTAACTGGTGAAATCCCGTTGCCAAATCCATCTAAGAAAACACCTTAGCTTCGTGAAGCTGATCAAACAAGTCATCTATTCTCGGCAATGGATACTTGTTCTTCTTAGTCACTTTATTCAGCTCACGATAATCCACACACAACCTCAACGATCCATCTGCTTTGGTTGCGAACACAACTAGTGCACCCCATTCGGACACACTACGCCGAATGAATCCTTTCTGTAAAAAATCATCAACCTGCACCTTCAAATCTTGCTGTTCCCTAGGCGCCATCCGCCTAAGAGGCATCACAACAGGTCTGGCTCCTTCAACTAGATCGATACGAAACTTGATCTCTCTATGCGGCGGTAACCCTTTGCCCTCATCAAAGACATCCTTAAATCCATTTGCGATTGGCACCGATGACAGTCCATCCCGTGGAACAACCAGCGAATACATGAAGCTCATGAAGACGCCTTCCTCATGCTTACATCGTATCACAACCTTTCGCCCCTCCACATTCTCGACTGTCACCTCCAACCTTTCACAATCAACCTTTGCCGCATACTTCCTAAGCCAGTCCATACCCAAAATAATTCCAAACCCTACAAAGTTCAGAACAAAACAATCACAAACAAAAGAGCAATCATGACTCGATACTATCAGACCACGGCATAACATACACAAACAAGACGAACCCCCAACTGGATTAGTCACAACCAATGGCCTATCAACAATATCCGGTTCTAAACCCAACCGGCCTACAAGTTCATTACAAACAAAAGAATGCGACGCCCCAGTATCAAATAACACTCTAACTAGAACACCACATATGAAAAGAGTACCTTGAACCACCACACTCTTTCCTTTCTCTTCAGCGGTAGAGGCTTTCGAAGATGATGGAACAGCCCCCAAAGCATAAGCTTGCACAATCTGCTTGTCCTTTCGCGGTTCTGGACAATTCCTCTTGACATGCCCTGGCTTGTCACAGTTGTGGCACTTTACCAGCACCTTTGGATTCTTGCAATCCCTGGAGAAATGGCCCTTCTGCTGGCAATTGTAGCAGGTCACTTTGCCCTTTGGCTTCTTCTGGCCATCCTTACCCTTTTGTTGCTGCTGCTTCCTCTTCTTGTTTCCACCCTGCTGTGGTTTAGACTCTTCCTTGGTTACGGCAACAATAGATCCCTCTTTAGGAAACAGATTCTCATGCCTGAGAGACTTCTCTACAAGCTTCTCAAATGGATCGTCCAAATGATCCACCAACTGCCTCCCAAGATAACCGTCCAAGCCTGTCACAAACTACTCGTTCTTTTGATATGAAGATTCAATATACGTCCGGGCATACTTGGACAAAGCTTCAAACTCAGAAACATACTCAAGAACTGGTCTTCCACCTTGCTTGAGCTCCACAAACTTCTTGAACAGAATAGACTTCTGAGCTGTAGAAATGAACTTAGCTTCAAATCTGTCTTGGAATTGCACCCAAGTAATTTCTTCCTCTGGAGTATCAATGGTGATAGAGTTCCACCAATCAGAAGCTCTTCCTTGAAGCTGTCTTGATGCTAGCTTCCTTTTGGTTGCATCCTCGATTCCCAAATCACCAAAGATTCTTCTACAAGCATCTATCCACCTCTGGACTTAAATAGTTGACTTTGTTCCCAAGAAAACCTTTCCTCCAAGAGCAGTATAATCTTTACACAACTTAGCAAAATCCACCGGTTTTAGAGTTTGAACTTGAACTCCAACATCTACTGATGGCCCCGGAGCTGGCATCCTTCTCATGATCGAGGTCATCATAGCCTCGAACATAGCAGCATAATCAGCAGCCCCCTCAGTAGCATGGCCTTCCCTAGCAGCTGGTCTCCCTCTTCGACTCATTCTTAATATCAATAAAATAAATGATTAACACACCTTGAGAAACAACTACATAAGGACTCAAATCTTTCTAAGCTACTATATTATATATAGTAATCATCCATCAAAATACAATTACGTCTCTCATACGTAGTTACGTCAACGAGCGTTGGGTAAAATCGATTAACCAAAGCTCTAATACCAAATGTGACGACCGCCCATGACCCCTGCACTAAACCTAGAAATAGTGCGCTGAAAAGTGTGCCAGGCAGCCATGGACGATTGCCAAGGTTAAGTTAAAGCAGCAGAATCTATTGTATTACTCACAACGCATGGATAAAATACAATATAGAATATATATAGTGAAGCTTTACAAAATAGAATCTCATCATATAAGCTTCATAATAGTTGAATACAAACATCTGAATATTCAATACATCAAGCCTCACTACATATCACTCAGAGAATTATACAAGCAGCGGAACATCCAGTACATATAATAGGAAAATAATATGCAAGCCTCCAGCTCGTCTTTGTTATCAGCATCGTCGGGAACTAAGAACAACACCTGTCACCTGCTACCTAGTCTGCCCATCCCAAAATGGATGAACAGCCCAAGGCAATAAGAGTTAAACATAAAGCCTTGAGTCAGACAACAGTCTTAGTGAGCAGTAAATTAAATAAAAACATACCAAAAGAGCATAAAGGAAAAAGAAATAGGAATCCAACCCTCCCACTCCACCTCTTTCTACAGTGATGGCCCCCAGACACACACTAAGCAGAAGTTAACATAGCAAAGCAAACATTTAAAGTAAAGCAATTATCACTCGGGTCAAGGGCGATGTTTTCCAAGTGCAAACCCCCAAGGCCTAAACCAAGATCAGATAAGCACCCAGAAAACATTGCTCTTGAGACCGAATGACGATACAACCAAACATCCATGACTCTGGCTATCACTGTTATCATTGCTTCGATATCACCGTTAATTGAATGACCGGCACATTCTTTCAGCCGTCCGTCAAGGGTTAATGGCAACCCCGGTTCTAGACAGAACTCCGCACGTCGTCGCAGCCCGTGCCTAGGACTATCGAATCTGCCCAGAGTACTCAACTACAATCATAGTCTTTAGGGACTATCGAATCTGCCCAACGTACTCTTGCTTTGAGTCTGCTAGAACCTTCAATAACGATGAAACCTCAGCCTTCTAGTCATCCTCCTCGACGACTATTTCCATACTAGCTCAAGCGCCTCTCGAGCAAACCATTATCCTCAAACCCGAACCATTTCACCGAGTTATCAACATGCTTGGAATGATCCTGTCTGGACTAAACCAAGGCTATCTCATACCATGCCTCGCTTCATCTCATCATAGCAAAGCCTCACCTCAACATCAACATCATCAAATCTATCCATATGAGCTTCATCATCCGCCACATATGCCACGAGCAGCTTTTCCAATTCAAGAGCCTTTCCCTTAGCTTTTGAATCATCTTTGACCATCTTGTCTAAATCAAATCATCAATCAACTAATTCATAACAATCAACCAAGTCAATCATTAATCCAAGTAATCAAACATTCAAACATGATCTAATAAACAATTATAACAATAATGGCAATCTTGTAAATAAAGAGTCCAAATCTAACAAGTATGAAAACATAAGCAATATCTCTACAACTTGATGAATGAACTTACATAGGTTAACATGTAGTAAAATGGATGTCAAATCATCATGAACAATAGATCTATACTTAAGTTTACGAAAATGCATGGAAATCACTATTTTAACACCAAATCAAGCCAACAATCCGATATACTCCTTTGGATCCGTGTGAGAGATAATCACCACTCACCAAATCACCTAAACACCTTAAAAGCAACACACTTCAGATCTGGACAGCGAAGGATCTAACTCTATCTATCAAAATTCCGCTTCAAACGATGAAATCTCTCTTCGATGGATGTAGATCTTCAATCTAAGCTCTTGGATCTTCGATTCGATCTTCGATTTGGATGGAAGGAAGCACGAGATTAAAGTGGAGAAAAGAAGTGAAGAAGTGTAGAACTCGAGCTCTCAAAATAGCAGCACTTCGTCGCTTCAAAATCCGGATCCCAAAAAGTGAAGTAGAATCGGGTATTTATAGGCTGAAATCCCCTAAGTCGTCCGCCTTCTTAAGTCGTCCACGACTCACAACTTATGAAGACCCACGACCTACGACTTATAAAAACTTACGACCCAAAACCCCACGACTTAAGACCTTCGACTTAAGTACCCATGCGACCTAACGACTCAACTGGGATACGCCTTAATAACTTAACAACTCAACGACTCAACAACCTCACGACTTAGCTGGGTTACGACTTAACACCTTTACACGACTTATCTAAACAAAGTGCTTAGGTTGCTTACGACCTAACTTCACCCGGACATAGGTCGCCTACGACTTAACATGCCATAGCAACCCAACGACCTAACACCTTAACTCGTCCACGACTTAACTTCCTTAGGTCGTAAACTCACTCAACCCCTAGGTCGCTAACTGCTACCACCAGCTTCCTTAGGTCGTTGCCGACCTATCCTCCTTAAGTCGCTAACTCGCCCAGTTTCCTATGCCGCTAACTCTTAAGTCGCCGTCTTCCTTAAGTCGCCTATTCCTTAGGTCGCCTATTTCCTTAAGTCACCTACTTCCTTAAGTCGTCCACGACTTAACTACTATACGACCTAAGCTCCGAACAACCTAGGCTCTGAACGACTTAACCATACTATGACATAATAACAACTGTTTTACAATGTTTTGATCCGTAAAAATACGGGTCGTTACAACTATCATTTCATGTAGATTAAAGATTATTACAATAATATTAATACGGTTCTTCATTTGATATCAATTATTCAATTTCATACAACACCAATTTAAGCAACAAACATTTAAATGGTTCAAGGTGTATTATGCAAATGTCCTCTAATCAAATTTAACATATAACAAATCTAACTATCCTACGTCAATTTCAATTTCAAATTATTTATCACTTACTATATTAACAATTTAACGTCCAATGTCAACATCAAACAATCAAACATTTATCAACCAAACTGGATTATCATTGTATATATAACAGATAATGGTGTCAGACGTCACAGGTGAACTGATATAGGTAACAACATATATAATAGTGTAAATAACTATCAACAACATATTTCAATTTGTCATTTCAATTAAAATCAAATTTAATAAATGATAGAACATTAATCGTGAGTGATTGCTCACCTTTCGAGGCTAGAGAGGATAGATGACAAAATTGAGCCATGAATTCAAGCACAGATTCTGAAGCAAAGCGCGATGGAAACAAGTTCGATGAATGAAGCTGATAAAAAGGGAATTGACAAAGTCAAATCAAGACTGTGTCGATGATGATAAATGGTATAGATGGACATATATATAAAATCATATGTTAAATTCAACATATATTAAATTAAATATACATGTACTTTTAAAATCATTATTTATACAAAAAAAAATCAATATGGTTTACATAAAAGAAATCATCATGGCGTCAAAATATAAATATCAGAAAGGCCACTATCTACATACTTTATTAACTGTATATAGAATTCAAGTCAAACATATAAATAAACTACCACTTTATAAATTAAATGATATATTTTCATATACATAAATAATTAAAATACCTTTTTTTATGACCGTAAAACTGAAAAATAAAATGACAAATGAACAGGTCGAAAACTTAAATATGCATGCAATGGTGAAACAACTAGATATATATGTGCAGACTAAGCCTATATATATACAACATTGTATATACAATCAATATATTATACTTTGAAAAGTCAATTGAGAATTTATATGATATAACTAATACAAACCAAACCTATACCAGTTATATGAGCTCCAACTATAACCATTTTATATGTGCCAAAACAATGTTTATACACAATCAGACCTCAATACTATATATATATATATATATAAACCTTTGATAAAAGACGCAAATGTACATATGCAATCTATATAATAATATATGTATAACTTACATAGACTCCAACAGCATGCTCAAAACTATATACTCCTCTGTATACAAACCACATGTTACAAAAGCTAAACTGTAGATATCGAAACAGTCATAACAGCCAAGACAAAACTCTATGACATACCTACACTTATATATATCCTAAACACCTGACGCAACAATCTACACATCAGCCTATATGCACGACGTTTGTAAACATTATTATAAAACTCTTTTTTTTAAACATGATACACGGTACTAAAATTTTACAGCACATAACTCATGCAACCGTGCAACTTCAACTGACCCTTATATATAATATAACTAACAAAGGATAAATATATATATAATAAAATCAAATAAGATTCTATACGTGTATTTTAAGAAAGAGAGAAAAAAACAAACAAACAAAACAAAATCGTTATATATATTTCATGTGAGCAAAAGGAAGGTTGTACAGCTTCATGAATGCAAAACAAAAATATATATCAACTTGAAACATTTAAAGAGAGTAAACCATAGAACCAGGCAAGGAGGAGAGAGAGACCTGATGGCTACCGGTGGATTTGGGTCACGGCAAGGTAGCAGCCGATTCAATGGGTTGCAGGTTCGGCCATGCGAGGCGGGTTGGTTGAATAAGGCGGAGGAGCAAGTACGGTGGTCAAAGTGATGTAACGTGGCTTGGTCGGCTTGTGTTGAAGGCGGGGTTACAGCTGGCTCGGGCTAGGACTCGAATGCGGAAGGTGGTGGCAGTGAGGCTATGGCAAAGCTCGGCCACAATGAGAGGAGGAGGCTGTACGCATGAGAGAGAGAAGGGGAGGTTCGGCATAAAATGAAGAGGAATAGTTTCAAATGGAAGAGGAGAATTTTGCTTTAGAGATATTAAAAGTCATGGCTATAGTTAATAATAAAGTAGAGGAACAGTTTCCAAGTGAGGAGTTATTTCATACATTGATAAATGGGAAATGAAAGAAAATGAACAGCCTATATTATTTGTTATATGAAATTTCCTAGTTTACAGAACGAACCATAAAATTGTTAGCAGCTCTATAGTTCAACCGATGGATAACAAATGGTCACAGACAAATAAAAAGTCAAATAGCGGCACCAGTACGGAAAAGGAAAAGTCATCACAATTTCTGAAAATAATAAACAATAGTGGCTATTCATTTCAACAGTGGAAAATGAAGAGACTAAAGAAACCAAAAAGGCTTTTAGAAACGTACCGATCTGGTTATCTGTTTCACGGATTCCGCTGTGTACCGGACTTCAAAATGCAGAAATAAATATAACGTAGAGATCAGCATAGCGAGATGATCAAAAAGGTATAATGATATCAGTGTTTCGATTGAATTATAAAAATTCGAATTTTCTACTACGGAAAATGCAGCAAAACCGCAGAAAAATAAGATCGACGGAGCTAAAGAAGTCCGAATTTGAAGAAACAAAAAATAACGTCTTACTCAGAAGATGATTTAGAATTTTTCTATGTAAAAATATTCAGGTTTCGAAAACATTTTATTTTCATCAATTACTAACTGATTAAATTGAAATAAAATTACACACGAAATAAACTTTCATATTTTTGGATGAAAATTTACAGTTTGCTATGTTTAATTAGACGCATTCCAAATATTAAATTTTTATTTCAAAATTTTATATTTTTGCAATTTCTCGAAAATTCAATTAATCATATTATTAAAATGGTTAAAATTCATGGGTCGTTACACTCTCCCCCACTCAAAACTTTTCATCTCCGAAAAGGAACGAGGTAGGAGAATAGAAACAACCAGAAAGAAAACAGATTTGATATACAAAATAACAATTAATTTAAACCATATAAATTCAATTTTAAATTAATTGATATTCAATAATTGATTTAATCCATTTGATTTCACTAAAATCAATCTCAACTATTTCTAAATTCATTATTTTATTATCCAATTATCTTCAATTTACAATTTCTAAAACCATAAATTTGAATAGTCTTTTATTATAATCATATTTTTTTTCAGCAATTTAAATTCTTCTTTATTCCAAATTATTGTTAAACTTATTTCACTTAATATATCTAATCACATATATTTAACCCATATGAATTAATTTAAACCATAAAAGTTTCGATTTAAATTAATTTATATTTACTAATTGCTTTTAAATTCAAGGTATTTTCATAAGTTGACCAAATTTCAATTTATTAATTCTTTCAAAACAAATTTATTAATTCTTTCAAAACAAATTTATTTCATTATTAACTGAGTTTTACTTATTATCCTATCTAACTCTATTAACATCTTTATAATCAAAATTTAGTGTATAACATTTATTATAAACACTCAAATTTTATTTATAAAGACATTTTTATTGTACATTATCCAATTACATTTTAACTTCTGAATAATTTAGGTAAGTTATATTGAAATGAAATTGAGTATTATACACAAATTTTTTTTTCAATCCAGTTATTTCAAGTTAAATACTTATCCAAGAATTTTGACTTCAGTTTATAATTGAAATCATCTTTAACCTAAAAATTAAGAATTTAAATCTCCGATTTACTTCAAACAATTTAGAGATATATCTATATATTCATATCAAATCAAATTAAATTTTTAAAATAAGATACCTATATATATATATATATAAATCAAATTATACTGAAGAAATTCAAATTAAAATATTTTTTTTTCAAAACAAAACCGTAGCAAAGCTATAGAATAGTCTCTCCACTTCGAAACTCGAAAATGAATATCGATGATGCGGCCGCCATCACCGAAATTATTTTCCAACGACAAAGAGAAGAGCACTAATTTCAACATTTTAAAATTCTTTGAAAACGGTTCCTATTTGAAAATACTTTATATAATATACATTAAAATTCTTTGGAAACAAATTATAGTCAAAATACCTTTAAATAATGTGCATTTTAAACCTTTAAAACCATAGTTCGAAATCATTGGAAATTAAATTCTCAAATTCTTAAATTAATTTCATTTCAAATTCTAAATCAGTTTATAAACCAAGTTTATAAATTCATTTATCGAACAATAGATGAAAATCAAATATTATCATTTCAAACAACGAATTAATTTACCTCTTTTTTTTTCCAGAAAATTTTACTTATATATTTATAATATAATCATACAAAATTATTTCATTTACCAAATTTGAAAACAATATTGTGTCGGTTTGCTCTGATCAAGTGTTTTGGAAATCCTATCGATAGCGTTGATCAGACGAATCGATCAGAAACCCAAATCAACATCAACAACTCAAACAACACAACATATATTAAAACATTTATATGTATTAGTTTACAAATACATTTCTTTGCTCGATGATACAGGAATGAATTTTCAAAATAAGGATAGGGTTTCAAATTTGATGGACTCAAATCAAAGAGAAATTTGATTCGAAGATAAGTTCGAAACAAAGATATGATGATTAATAACAAAGTAGGAAGATTGATAAATTATATAAATCGCGGGCAACCTTAACCGGGTCAACCGTGACTTCAAGAATAAGATCAATGTAGAATTTTGAGGCAAATCGACATTGATCTCAAGAGATAGAATTCGGCATAACCAAAGATGTCAGCATCTAAACCGAGGATATATAAATCTCTGGTGAATCGATGTTATCGTAAAAGAGTTTTACCCTTTTACAAATCAATTTGAGATTGGCGGGACCGCCAACTCATTATAAAGATCATTCGAAGTGGAGTTATGTGATACTCCAGAATTCAGAAGAATACGAATAGTGAGGGACAAGAATGAATTTCAGAACCGCAGGGAATGTTCCAAAATTCAAAGGAATCGAGTCAAAAGGAAGAGATTCAACTCGAATGAAAGTGATTCTGTAAATACATTTACCCTATATGCTAAGTTTTGCCTAGAGGTACCAAAGCTCTGATACCAACTGTAACGGACCGCGTCAGTGGGGTAACGCCCACCGTAGCATACAGCTGTACCTGTGTTCTGCCTTTACAGCCAGCCTCTCGACTGCACCAACCACGCAGGGACATGTAGGAGTAAGAGTCATCCACTCGCTACCAAACCAAATGCGAGAACCCCCTATCATGCTGCACCCGCCAAGTGCATAGGCAGACACACATGTCGGACTTGAATAATTCAAAATACCGAATTGTTAATTTAAATTTGGCAAAACTGAACATATACAGTAAATAAAATAATCACAGATCACAGACACAGAGTAATAAATTGCAACGGAAACAAAAGAGAGTAGTCCATGAAGCTACTATATACATATCAGAGTTAAATAAGGTACAACAAATGTCTCGAATACAATAATCAAATACAATATCAGAATACATCACTAGAATCAACTGGATATCTGAAAGCTGGATAGATAGCTGGATCTCCAAGCGAAGCTCCAACTTCAAAGGTGAGTCTCGAATACTGGTACACTCAGTCTGACCCGAGCGTAAAGCAAAACACAAAACACTCGAGTCAGGATTAACATTCTTATATCAATAAATCCAACTCAAGTGAAATAGCAACTGAAATACAAGTAACTCAAAGGATGTTGGAATAACCATCCTTTAAGGATTCGTTAAACTATCTACTATGTAGTAGTGTACGATAAGTAGATAATGCCTATCAGTAATATAAGTTATCAAAATAGTGTTAAGGCGTTACCATTATCCCCCTTAACACATTTTTATATAAGTGTCATAGACTATACAGCACTGTAAACTCCACCGTAAACTAGTGGGATATCAGGGAGTACTCCATAGGTATAACACAAAACAAATCGTAGTGGTCGCGTATATAGGGATACAAGTATGACAAGGCACATGAGGCAATACCCAAGGTAGTGAAACTACCGTTTGCCTGATCTGGACTGGTGAGAACGCATGGCCGCAGCGATCGCAACACCGCGAAACAACACTCCCAAATTAATGGTGCACCAATCGACAACAAGTAATGAGTAGTTTTCGAAGAAGTGTGTTCGCTCGAGGTAGCTAACCCCCATTTGGCCCGGCACGGCTCCTATTTTAGTCATTTCCAATTTGACACAAGTGTCAAGGCTATCCATTATCGTTCTCTTTCTTCAGTCATCACGTACATCATTCCAACCACTTCATTCTGTATCACACTCCGCGTATAGTTATTAAAGTGGTTTTCAGTTTAGACAGTGAGTATGTCCTTAACCGATTCCGGTTTCTTTAATAACTTTCGTCATTATTTCACCGATTGGTCGTTTATATATTTCAAACACCAAATCAATTACAATTTCAATTAGAATTTGTAAACCAACATTCATTTGTCTTTCTAAATCAATTTCCAAAATTTTCATTTCAAAACTTCCAAATTCATAATTTCAAAATCTTATAATTCAATTTCAACAACTCAAATATTGATTCAAGTTCGTATATAAATTTCATTTCGAAATCATTTAAATTAATTTAATTTAACATTCAAATCAATTTAAATTCATTGATTGATTTCATTCAATATGCGTTAAGTTACTTTATCATTCAAAACAATTTATTTAATTTCCAATTCATTAAATCATTTATTTAAGTTCAACTTCATTATATCAAAACTTCAAATTGAATTAAATTAGATTCGTCAAATCAATTCTTTAAATTACAAGTCTTACATTAATTTCAATAAATCATAATTTATTTCTTGTTAAAGAAATTCAATTTCACTTATTTATTTACTTAGTTATAAATTTTAAAACTTAATTATTTCATAACTCAACTTTACTTATTAAAGAAGTTCAATTTCACTTATTACGAAGTTCAATTTCACATATCAAGAATTCAATTTCATTTAATTATTAAATAATTCAATCTTATTTAATTATTAAATAATTTCAAAACTTAATTATTAACTAATTTCAAAACTTAATTATTAATAATTCCAAATTTAATTATCAAATAATTAATTTTAAAACAACGTTCTTTCATCAACTACTATGTTAATATTTTGATTCAGATTATTAAATATTAACATTTCCTTTCATTAAAATTCAAATTCCAACTTCGTTTCAAAACCATATTATTTATTCAAATAAAATCTTTATTTTATTTTTAAATCAAATTATTGACCAATCGGGTTTTATTTAATTCTCAATCCTAAGTCAAGTTCATTTGGGTATTTATCATTTCAACCCGATTCCAATTCAATTCAAAATCAAAACATAGCAAAGGGAACTTGCAGTGTGATAACTGGGATGGTGTCAAAGTAAATAAACAAGCAATAACAACAATCAATATCAATCCAATAATAAATTCAAATAATCCCGAAATAATCGTATTAATTTGCATTTGTTGTTTATGCAAATTAATATAATTATTTCTAGAATCTACACTATCATTTCATGTAGATTAAAGATTATTACAATAATATTAATACGGTTCTTCATTTGATATCAATTATTCAATTTCATACAACACCAATTTAAGCAACAAACATTTAAATGGTTCAAGGTGTATTATGCAAATGTCCTCTAATCAAATTTAACATATAACAAATCTAACTATCCTACGTCAATTTCAATTTCAAATTATTTATCACTTACTATATTAATAATTTAATGTCCAATGTCAACATCAAACAATCAAACATTTATCAACCAAACTGGATTATCATTGTATATATAACAGATAATGGTGTCAGATGTCACAGGTGAACTGATATAGGTAACAACATATATAACAGTGTAAATAACTAACAACAACATATTTCAATTTGTCATTTCAATTGAAATCAAATTTAATAAATTAAAGAACATTAATCGTGAGTGATTTCTCACCTTTCGAGGCTAGAGAGAATAGATGATGAAATTGAGCCATGAATTCAAGCACAGATTCTGAAGCAAAGCGCGATGGAAACAAGTTCGATGAATGAAGCTGATAAAAAGGGAATTGACAAAGTCAAATCAAGACTGTGTCGATGATGATAAATGGTATAGATGAACATATATATAAAATCATATGTTAAATTCAACATATATTAAATTAAATATACATGTACTTTTAAAATCATTATTTATACAAAAAAAAATCAATATGGTTTAAATAAAAGAAATCTTCATGGCATCAAAATATAAATATCAGAAAGGCCACTATCTACATACTTTATTAACTGTATATAGAATTCAAGTCAAACATATAAATAAACTACCACTCTATAAATTAAATGATATATTTTCATATACATAAATAATTAAAATACTTTTTTTTATGACCGTAAAACTGAAAAATAAAATGACAAATGAACAGGTTGAAAACTTAAATATGCATGCAATGGTGAAACAACTAGATATATATGTGCAGACTAAGCCTATATATATACAACATTGTATATATAATCAATATATTATACTTTGAAAAGTCAATTGAGAATTTATATGATATAACTAATACAAACCAAACCTATACCAGTTATATGAGCTCCAACTATAACCATTTTATATGTGCCAAAACAATGTTTATACACAATCAGACCTCAATACTATATATATATAAACCTTTGATAAAAGACGCAAATGTACATATGCAATCTATATAATAAAATTTGTATAACTTACATAGACTCCAACAGCATGCTCAAAACTATATACTCCTCTGTATACAAACCACAGGTTACAAAAGCTAAACTGTAGATATCGAAACAGTCATAACAGCTAAGACAAAACTCTATGATATACCTACACTTATATATATCCTAAACACCTGACGCAACAATCTACACATCAGCCTATATGCACGACGTTTGTAAACATTATTATAAAACTCTTTTTTTTAAACATGATACACGGTACTAAAATTTTACAGCACATAACTCATGCAACCGTGCAACTTCAACTGACCCTTATATATAATATAACTAACAAAGGATAAATATATATGTAATAAAATCAAATAAGATTCTATACGTGTATTTTAAGAAAGAGAGAAAAAAAACAAACAAACAAAACAAAATCGTTATATATATTTCATGTGAGCAAAAGGAAGGTTGTACAGCTTCATGAATGCAAAACAAAAATATATATCAACTTGAAACATTTAAAGAGAGTAAACCATAGAACCAGGTAAGGAGGAGAGAGAGACCTGATGGCTACCGGTGGATTTGGGTCACGGCAAGGTAGCAGCCGATTCAATGGGTTGCAGGTTCGGCCATGCGAGGCGGGTTGGTTGAATAAGGCGGAGGAGCAAGTACGGTGGTCAAAGTGATGTAATGTGGCTTGGTCGGCTTGTGTTGAAGGCGGGGTTACAGCTGGCTCGGGCTAGGACTCGGATGCGGAAGGTAGTGGTAGTGAGGCTATGGCAAAGCTTGGCCACAATGAGAGGAGGAGGCTGTATGCGTGAGAGAGAGAAGGGGAGGTTCGGCATGAAATGAAGAGGAATAGTTTCTAATTGAAGAGGAGAATTTTGCTTTAGAGATATTAAAAGTCACGGCTACAGTTAATAATAAAGTAGAGGAACAGTTTCCAAGTGAGGAGTTATTTCATACGTTGATAAATGGGAAATGAAAGAAAATGAACAGCCTATATTATTTGTGATATGAAATTTCCTAGTTTACAGAACAAACCATAAAATTGTTAGCAGCTCTATAGTTCAACCGATGGATAACAAATAGTCACAGACAAATAAAAAGTCAAATAGCGGCACCGGTATGGAAAAGGAAAAGTCATCACAATTTCTGAAAATAATAAACAATAGTGGCTATTCATTTCAACAGTGGAAAATGAAGAGACTAAAGAAACCAAAAAGGCTTTTAGAAACGTACTGATCCGGTTATCTGTTTCACGGATTCCGCTGTGTACCGGACTTCAAAATGCAGAAATACATATACCGTAGAGATTAGCACAGCGAGACGATCAAAACGGTATAATGATATCAGTTTTTCGATTGAATTATTAAAATTTGAATTTTCTACTACGGAAAATGCAGCAAAAACGCAGAAAAATAAGATCGACGGAGTTAAAGAAGTCCGAATTTGAAGAAACGAAAAATGACGTCTTACTCAGAAGATGATTTAGAATTTTTCTATGTAAAAATATTCAGGTTTCGAAAACATTTTATTTTCATCAATTACTAACTGATAAAATTGAAATAAAATTACACACGAAATAAACTTTCATATTTTTGGATGAAAATTTACAATTTGCTATGTTTAATTAGACGCATTCCAAATATTAAATTTTTATTTCAAAATTTTATATTTTTGCAATTTCTCGAAAATTCAATTAATCATATTATTAAAACGGTTAAAATTCACGGGTCGTTACAGTATGCATGTACATATGAGTTATAAAAAAATGTGCACAACGTTTTCAATGCCTTTCCAATGCCGAAAAGTCGAAATTTCGGAAAACATTTTTCGTTCACGTTTTCTATTTTTATTTGAACTAATTAATTTGGCAAAAAAAATTTTGAAAATGATGTTAATATCATTAATTAATATTTAAAATATGTTTATAAAATTCACTATTTAAATATTTAAAAATGATTTAAATATTAAAATACAAAGCGATTAATTTATGGGTCGTTACAGGTATATTCACAAAACTAAGGAAGATATCATATTTTTCCAAAACATATCTGATTGATTAAAACAACTGTTATTTAAAACATTGTTTATTATAAACCCAAAACACTTATCCTTTTCTATTTCAAAATATTTCTTTAAATCAATTACTAAATAATTATTAAAATATATTAATAATTCCAAACACTTCTTTAATTGATTTCATAACTTTTCTAAATCGTACTTGAAAATAGTTCCCAAATGTTTAAGACAGATAAACTTCCAATGTAAAAAAATCATAGAGTTTCAAAACTGCATCCATAACGACTGATGCTATATGGACCATAACCTTTTAACTTGTTTATAATTAAATATCATTTAAGGTGCATTCCCTTTATTTATAAAATATCATTATAAATCCTTTCCATTTTATTTATAAATATACTTTATAAAACATTTCCTTTATTTATAAAATATCATTTATAAATCCTACTATTATATTTATAAAACATCATTTATAATCATCTCCTTTTATTTATAAAATATTATTTATAAACTCTTTTAATAAATCACTTCATTAACTTAGACAAAATTAATTAAATCATTTACTTATCTTAACATCATTAATTTCAATGATTAATTATCTTTTAAATACCATTAACTAAATAATTAATCATTCAAATATCATTAGTGAATAATTAATTTATTTACTTTAACCTCGTAAATCAAAATAATCAAATTAAACCTCATTAATTAGTTAAATAACTTAAACCACTTTGATTAATGTAATTAATCAACCTTTAACCCCTTTATTAAAATAATTAATTAACTAAAATATTTAGATAAATAATTAATTAACTTTAAACATTATTTAATAATATATTTAATTAACTTAAACCTTATTAATTAAAACAATTTAACGAACTTAAATACATCCTTAATTAAATATAGTTAATACTAGAATATCATTAATAAAGTATAATTAACTTTAAACATTTTTGAAAAAAATATAATCAACTTTAAAACATTGCTAAATAAAATATAATTAATTTTAAAACATTACTAAATAAAATATAATTACTTTTAAAACATTATTAAATAAAATGTAATAAACCTTTAAAATAATTTCAATTAAGATAATTAGTAAACTCTAAACATTGCACAAATCTGAGGATTAGCGACTACAATGATACTTAAATAAGCTACTATTTATTTTCATATCTCAAGAGTGTTCATATGTCGATGTCATATTCAATATGGCCAGACACCAAGCTTTTGCACTCAATAATTAACAATCATTAGTTAATTTATCATTTGATCTATATTAATTAATCCACATATTAATTAACTTCACTGATTAACAATTAACTTAGCAACGTGGAACAGGGATTTATTCTGCACAATAGATGTCTATAATTATTTGTTCAATCCAATTTTACTTAACAGTGTTATATTTGGACAAATAAATATCACCCATTAAGGAATATAACTTAAATAATGTTATTAATTAAAATAAAATAATTAAATTCTATCCATTTTAATCTATCATAATTTTTAAACGTCAAAAATATACCAACAGACTATACTATGACGTTGTACTTGTCAATACGAGTACAATGCAAGAATCCGTGTGTAAAATGGATGTCATACGAGCAAGTTATGAAATTTTAAAATCTAACACATTAGTTTATAAAATTAACTTAACATTTTATAAAAGATTTCGCTCCCCCACTTGCAATTAGGCTCGGCCCAATAACTCAACAACCTGACCCGCCTCCCACTCCATCTTCTTCCCTCCCTCTTCCCATTCAAAACACTGGAACCCAAAATGGTGCACGGCCATGCATCTCGCACGACCAACGACCACGCCATACGTCAAACTGAAACCAACACCAAGTTTCTCTCGTCGACCTTGTCACATCCCACCCCTAAGCATCGAACTCAGCCCCACGCTCGAAAAAGCGACCTAGCACTCGTCCATGCGACCCTGAAATTTTGCACCCTCCAATCAACTACCGAGCCTCGCCAAAACTCGCCGCTAGGTGCACCTCGACGTCCCAATCCCAAAACTATGCTTTGATTTGCCAATCGCCGCCTCAATCGATCAAAATAGTAAACCCTAACTCTACTATGCTTCGACCATGGCTCCAAACCCTCCCCAATCTAATTCGCACATCATGAAATCCATACCACAATGAAAATCTAGCTCACCTAAACTTAAAGAAACAAGCTTTGGAATTCTTAGGGGAGTATAAGATTTGATATTGAACTTTGAAATTTGAGAGTTTACTGACTATGTTTGTTTACTAACTTTGTTTTTTTAGTTTTACAGATCTTTTCTTTTCTTTTTCATTACCTATATGTTTAACTGGTTCTTAGATTTTGAACCCCAAAGATACACATTTTCCATGAGAATGAAAGGAAGAGAGATGGATTGAAGATTTGAGTAAAAAAAAGATGGAATGGAAAAAATGGGAAAGATAAGAATGGAAAGTGTGTGTATATATATAAGATAGGAATAAAAACAAAAATAAAATAAATTAGAAAAAGCCAAAAGACCCTAACGCCCTTAAAATAACTTTTGTCAACTAACCCATCTTATCATAAGACACTCAAGTACTACCCATTTTATAACATGGTGGATATTAGGGTGAGTTATGTACTTAATTCATTTTTACCCTTAAGGCATTATCCAAAATTACACATCCATCATTTCAAGGTCATTTAGTACAAAGTCATGAGAAAAAATAGTGGATAATAAGGTGAGGTTGTACTTTGTCTAATAACATGGAAGATAATAGAGAAATTTAGTACTTTTCCACCTAAGATTCCAAATCCATCTTTTCAATTTTTTAAAATATACTATTAAAATGGTTATTATTATTACTTTACTTTTTAAGGCATGTTTATTTACATAATTTCCTTTAATCAATTTAATGTTGTCTTAAAAATATAACTTAAGTTATTAATTTTTTTTACAATTTTGTAGTTTGATAAAAGGTCGAAATCCGAAAAATGATTTTCGGTCACCACTTTAGTTTTCAGTCGAACTATTTATTTATATAAATAGAATTTAAAATTAAATTTTCTATTATTAATTATGAATTTAAAAGTCTATTTAAATATTGAATCCAATATTTGAATATTTAAAATAAATTAAATATTCGAAAATTAAATCGATAAAATTCTGGGTCGTTACACCTCCCACCTCTTCAAATTCAAAGTCATGCCCTAGAACACATAATAGAGAAGAAGACGATGAAGGGGAAGCACAACTCTTAGTTGGAATTCAAGATGGGTTGGCCTTGATCGGTATGATTTAAGAAACATCTTCTTGAATGTATCACAACTCATGTCGATGCTTTAGGACGTTCACCAAATCGAAACTCAAAATCGACATCACACTCTTGCAATCATGTGAAGAATAGTCTTGCACTGCTTTGTAGATCATTAGGTTTCATTAGCATAGATTTTATATTAACGATTGACATTTGATACATAGTTCCATCGTGTGCGAGGGCTCCTTCACCAACACGAGCGGGCTATCTATATAGAGTGCATCTGTACAACGTGCTAGGGATAAAAGACACACATACACACATACACACCCCACATAGCCTAAATTACACACCATTGCCTCGGTCTATGTATAGAATCTGTCAACACATCTGTTGGATCTTATATATCATTTACATGAGATTGTATCATAGTAAATATGAAATGTAAATCATACCTGATCATGCTCATATCTCAAGATTTCAGTATAAGGTAGATCCTCTTAGACGTTTCAGACGTCTTTCTACTAATGTTACAGGTCCTTCCGCACCTCTGGTGGCTTCTTCTATATCCGCCACATCTTCTATTTATACTCCTTCTAGGACTAGGTAGCCTCTACGTCAACCTCAACAATTGTTTCCTCTGACTTCCTATGTGCCCCTTGGAGACTTAATCGCCTCGGATGCCGGCTTAGCGGGCATTATAATACTCGACTAACCCCTGGATTCTTCGACCTTGAGATTAACGATCGCAAATGTTAAAAGAATTTGCAATCGTCACAACATCCCTTTAGACTAAACTATAGTTCCGCCGCCATCATAAAGAGCACATAATCCTCCAGAAGGCTATATTGCTTGTAACATATATATGTGCCTCTCTGAAGTTGTTCCACCATTCAACCATTATCTGATGTTGACACTCCAATCTTCAGGCTTGCTTCGACTAAATTGCATCCAAATGGATATGCTTCTTTAAATTTCATATACATGATCTTCGTTTAACACTTAGGAAGGGTGCTAATTTTTGATGAAATTTAATACCTTTAAAACTTCAAAAAGAGATCCGAAAAGCCAATCTTTAACCTTCTTGGAGTCTTACCATAGTTGTCAAATAATCATTGGTCTTCACACCAAGCTAAGCAAATTCAGGGACGAATACTTCTTTGTCAAATGCCTAGCGGGTTTCTCTTAAAATTAGTTATTTAGATGTAAGCCCTAACTTCTTGCACCCTATTTCAGTAGAGTTTACTTCACTCAAGTTGCTAATCTTTTTTCGCACTTTCTTTTATAGATATCCCTCAAAGAGTCACCAAAGCTATGGCACATGCTTCAACGTCTGAAAGAAATCCTAAAGAAGGATAGAAAAGGAACGAACCTACTCAATGGCCTTTGTCTATGCCACTTCTGACTATTACACAATGGTCGAAGAGTTGGTTATGTGCCTCCTGCACCCCAGATCTGCTTAAGTTTCCCCAATCTCCCAAGAGGGTAAAGTTGATCCTCCAGTCTTTTGCATTAAGACATTTTGAATGTAGCAGAGGCCGTCATAGTGTCAATAACTAGTGGGATGAGAGGAATGCATAAAAAGAAAGAGAAGTAAGAAGAGAGGGAGAAGAAGAAGATGATGAGAAAGAGGATGAAGATGACAATGAAGAATATAATGAGGGGGAGTCGACTGGGGAGATTGATCCAAGGGAAGTGACCACTTCACATTTCCTAAGCCTCAGAAACTCAAGGCAATGTGGATGCTACAACCCATGCGATGGTCATTGTCAACAATGTCATCAATTATTACCATACATGGAAAACGCTGATTCATGCCATATCCGACTCTAACAATGCTAATCGAGTTCTTCGCCAACAATCTGATTTCAAGAAGTAGAATCAAGAAAGGATCATCCAAACATACATCAAAGAGCTCCACAAAGATGAAAAGATGATTAAGGTGAAAGATCAAGCCCTTGAGGATGCCAAAAAGTGGCATCGAGATAAGATCAAGGCCATGGAGGCCAAACTGAATTTAATGGAAGAACATGTGAAAAATGTCTATGTAAAGAGAGATGAGCTTTTCAAATCTAAGGCTTCACTTCAACATTCTATCAATAATCAGGCACTCTCAATCATGAACTTACAAGCTAAGGTGGCCAAAGAAAGAAAAAAGAAAGAGGATGGCCTAGCCCTCGCTGAAGCACGTAGGCCGGAGGTCATTTAGATCAAGGAAGAAAAGAAATCCCTTGAGGGCACAGTTAAGGAATTAGAAGTTCAGGCCATCGCAGCCAAACCAAAAGGGACAAGCTTAGAATGGACATCAAGGCCACTCAGGTAGGCTTCTATGCCAATATTATCGGATATAAGGGAGACTCAAAAAAGAATTCCCCTTAATACCAAATTTGGCTTGATATAAAATTTTAAAACAAAGGTTTGAATTTAATGGTCAAGTGGATGAACAAAAAGTTTAAAGAAGATCTACTTGACGATGAAGATTTAAAGACTTTAGGAAGGTTCGTGTAAAGAGGGAGTCTAAAGCTTCCACTTTCGCTCAGGTGTCCGTTGAGGCTCTCGCTGAGTTCAGCCCTAAGGACTTGGCAGAAGATCCTACTCTTATTCCCTAAGAGCCTCGACCGAGTGATGTAATAACCCATAGCCCCAAACACACCAAACAAAACTCGAAAATGGGGTTTGGACTCGCATCGTGCTAAGTAAGAATTGTTAGGTTTTTGTGGTTTACATGTTACAGACAAAATTATAATTTTAAACATTCCACACTTTCAAAACTCACTACAGATGGAATAAAATATAAATACTGAAAATATTATAAATTTATTATTCTTTCAAAATAACAGTAGTCCATATAAGAAATATCCAATAGTGTCTCCAAATAGAAGTATACAAAAGTTTAACTAGTAAATAAGATACTAAGGAAAATGACGATAAATAGATATATATCCAGAGTGCCATGTCGCCTAATCCATGCACCTTATCTTGGTAATCTAATCTACTACCATGTCCTCCTGTAATAAATATAAAGAGAGAGAAATGGATGGGATCAGACAGGATCTGGTGAGTGAATTATATCACTAATGGTATGGTGTCAATAAGTAATCAAATTATTGCCTATAATCTAACCTAGGGGTGTTCATTTGTATATGCACTTAGTATAAATAACTAGTCAATCTACATGTTATGGTCTAACAACCATTAATAAACCTAACCGTACATTGATAAAACATTTTCAATGGAAAACCACCTAATTGTACACTGAATAGAAAATCTCAAATGTAAATCGCCTAAGGCACATACCGAGTAAACAATCTCGATGGTAAACTTTCCTATCAAAACATTGAGTATACGATCCCGATGGTTCACGCGTCCTGTCTTCTTTGCACATCATCGAGTATACCTCACACTACTTGAGCCTACATTGCCCTTAAAAGCATTGAGTAACCTCCTCATGGTGCATGTATCCTATTTTATATATACAACACCGAGTATATCTCACAATGCCTAAGCTCGTCTTGACCCTAAAGAATCGAATAATTAACCTCCTCGTTAACACCCGTATCTATGCACAGCAATGAATATACCTCACAACACCTAAGCCAATCTTACCCCTAAAGTATTAAGTAACCTCCTCGTAAGTGTCTGTATACTTTAAAGAATTTAACTGCGATAGAATCACATGTCGCCTTGAGTGTCACATTATACAACATCATGAAGTGTGAACCTAGGTCAGTGCGAAACTAATCCATCTTGTTACACAGCTCCATGCAGTTACATGAACTCTCAAAATTTAAGGAAGTGGGATCAAGTTTCCCCAAGCCATCCTACCGGGCCTATACCAGGTCTAGGTTCAACCTGGGCTTGCTTCAATAATTCAGACGTCTGAATATGTCATTCAAATGTCTGACTCCCTGTACTAAAATACCTATAGTCAATTAGACATTTGAATTCCAAGTTAGACATCAGTTGTAACTTTTAGACGTTTGACTTATTTTTCAAACATCTAAATCTAATCAGATTTCAACATGTTTTTTTCTTTTTCTTCCTATTAAAAATTTAGACATATTGAGCCAGAAAATGGCAAAACACCCTAAATCCGAATGAAAATAGAATGATCTAGCTATAAATAATAAAATAAAGCAATAAAAAGGAGAATTTTTATATTGGTTCGGCAAATCTAAGGCCTGCCTCCACTTTAATTTTATTATTTAGAGAATTTGTCACAAGTACAAGGGAATTTCGGTTGTAAAAAGCCTAAAACGGCCAAAAAATAACATCCTTTGCGACAAGGTTCAGTAGAGAGAAAGAGTGTGTGAAGAAGATGAAGTGCCAAAAGTCCTTTTCAGGTTGCCATATGTTCGTTATTTATAGAGAAACCATCCAACAAACTTGTCAAATCTCGAAATATCAAGTCTAACTCCAGATCTGAGAATGTAGGAGTGGAGACGAAATCCCCCGACCAATAAAATCATATCAGTACTAATCATAAGTGATGGTACCGATCTAATTTGATGATTGCAAATCATGGGTGTCTTCTTCTACTCAGTCCTCTAGTTTTGATCCATCTAGCTTCAAGCAATTTTGCCACTAAAATCAGGTTATTACCGAGAGATTCTGACACATTTAGTACTTGTTCTCTTCTCCCAAGCTCTTTGGAGTTGTTCACCTACCCCTTCAGAAATAGGCCCCAGGATGAACACTCTACCTAACTACTCATCAACTAAAGCTCCGAAGTTCGTTGAGGTGCACAAAAACATATCGGTACGAAACAGAAAAGTGGTCGGTATCGATCTCTTTGCTTGTGTTGTATTGTGCTTCAACTCCTTAAATTTTTTTCCGTTATCCTTCCAAGCATGCCCCCAAGTCCTTGAACCATTTCGCCTTTATCCTAGTGTCCATATTCGTTCGAAAGTCGCTTGGTTTAAAAGTCATATAATAATTGACCCTCCAAAGTATACTTTTGTTAGAAACAAAGTATGATTTGGAACAAGACAAGCATATGTCATTATCCACACAGATCCATTGATCATCCAAGAGTTACTTTAAAGCATTATCTCTATTCCATAGGCATCCGTTTGATTGCTTTAAATAGTAGTAGTACCACTCTCCGTGCTAAGGTCAAGACCTGTACTTTGAAGATTGTTCCATGCCTCACACAGGTACATACGACTCTCCTCTTACCTTTCCTCTCCTTTCTTTTTTCATTTTTGGTTGAAATTTCATCGAGGTACCAACCTGATCAGTCAGTACTAAGCTATTTTGTCAAGTTATAACATTTTTATAAGTGCTAAACACTTAGCCAATTTTGATCATGCTTTCATTTCCTCTTACATTACCTCCTTAATTCCCAGTGTCGAATTCATACGTCCTAATCCCCTCAACCCAAATCGATCGTTGTTGATCGCTTAGAGTTGCTGCCATCGCCTCCTTGCTGTATCCAGCACGTGCTTTCTACCTCTAACTGTGAAGACCCAAAATTTTTGAGATAAAAATAATTATGAAATAAAAAGAAAATTAAATTAGTTAATAGAAAATAATTGAAGAATAGAATAATTTGAAAATGAATATCAAAAGGGAATGAGAGAAACAAGCAAGGGAATAATTATTTCAATAGATAATGATGAGGAGCAAAATAGCTAAAGTATGAATGAATTTTTAAGTTCGCATATCTCATGAATATCACATACATATGTAGTCAGAAAAATATAAAAGTGATAGAATAACTCCTTTTGATAATTAAAATGCATGAAAATCAGTTAAGTAATATTTATGAGTATAAATGCATTTTTTAAATAAATCAAGAAAGAAGTAAATGGTAAATTATGTTAGTTAAAAATCAAGTTTATAGAAAGAAACATGAGAAATAACCCAGGTATAATAAAATACATTGTGAAGTTGAGTCATATGAAAACAATGTGTAGATAAAAATCATGCAAATAGCATGTATCCAGAAATAAGAAAAGCAAACTGTTTTACCAGAAATAGAAATCAAGAGAAAATGGCACCTTTAGCCATAATTATACACATATAATTCTCTGAGTAAGGTAAGGATAGAATGGGTTTTTCCTCCACTAAAACCCTAGAAAAATGATTTAAATCAAGGGAGGGGCAACAGTTGTTTCTGGGGAGAAAACAGAGGAAATAAAAATTAAAAATAAAATAAACTCACATTGTCTTCGGGCCTGAGTATTCTCGGGGAGGAGCAAAGAAAGATAAGTGATAATCACTTATGGGATTTGAGGCATTAAGACCCATGCTAAGGGCAGCCAAGTTATTTTCATATATAAATTCTATCATAATTTTCTGTTTGATTCTATTCTCTGAATAAATGCATGTTGATCATGAATGGCATTTTGATTGAACTTTTGGTTGGAGTTTTGATCTGTCTTGATTTGATAAGATTATTTCAGTTTTTGCTTTAAAATACAAGTAATCAAACATGTATTCAGATCATAGAAGTGGATTTCATGATTCAGTTAATGTGAGAAATGAACTAAATGTTTTACTGAGAAATAGAGTATCAAAGGAAATTAAGTAGGCAGTGCGAATAATGAGATTTATGCTTATGCCTAGTTTATATTAAAATGATATGAACAATGCAGTATCATGTATGTGTGCTGAGTTGTTCCTATTATAAGTTAATATGTTTTTATGGGTTTTTCTCAAAGAAAAATCATGTCCTGTGTTCTCAGTAAAATAAATGAATAGAGTATATAACTTCATCAGATTTATGTGAGACATAGGAATACTTCTGTAGATAAATATGTATGCAAGTTTCAGAAAATATGATTAAAATAAAATGACCTTGGAATGGGATTTAGTATTTTGCATGGAAGCTTGATATGTCTGACTAAAACCCCTGAGAGAGTTTCATAACTTTTGATTCATGAGAGGAAGAAAAGAATGCAAAGCATTTCAAGTGATAATAAAATTCTCAGAAGATAAATAAGCATGGTCTCTAAATTATAAGAATAATTTAGGAGTAATGCCTTGATCTGCTCAGCATCAGGTGGATGATGGGTATGTGCATGACTTGTTTAAGTCCTGTAGGCCTCTGTGTAAAGGGTTAACAGAACTGAGCCCCTTTACAATGCACACATGGTGTTCAATGGCAAGGAGTCAGACCAAATAAAAAGGTAGAAGTGAGATTGAGAAATCAGGATATGAAAGTTAGGAGTTAATCCATAGGAGCATGTGCATGAATGTCTGGATGAAATGATTGAATGAATGTTTGGGTGTATGATTGGGATATAAACTTACATATGCTCAGATTTTTGTATGAAATAGTGCCTTGTTAAAATAGGATTTCAATGCAGATTAAAGAATTTACAAAAGATTTTAATATATGATTTCACTCATACCAGAATTTATTTCTGACCCTATTTGTTGCCTTTGCAATATTTGGGGTGTCTCATTTTATTGAGGCAGCTCAAAATGTTGTTGCAGGAAAAGATGCATGAATAGCTTGCTTGCATGGATGTTTGAAGATCTGGTTGCTTTTAGAAATGTTTTAGAAAATGCAGTGGTTTCAGTGTAATAAATAAAGCTAGGCAAACTTTCTTATGTCCTATACAATTTCTCAGGATTGATATTTGCTTGATTTACTTGAAAAGAATATGTAAGAACTTAAACATTATATGTGTTGTGAGCTGTAAATTTAAGTAATCAGGTCTCTGAAATAATTTCAGTGAGTTATGTTAAAGGGGAAGATGTCATATAAGCTGATGTATGGATGTATTCTCCTTGGCAAGTTTGATGCACTTCAGATATGAAGTTGAAACTGTTTGAATGAATATGTGTTAAAGTGACAAGGGTCAGGGTTGAACTTAACTTTGTCTAACCAGAAAAGCATGATCATGACTTGTAATTGATATAAGTATATGTCAAGCTTAAAAATGAAGCCTATAATTCTTAATCTAGGCATTTGAGTTACAGTAAAAATTTGCATTGTTTTGTGTAGTAGGTCCATATGCATTTTTAATACTTGTAGGTCTCACAGCAACTATACTTAACATCTCTTACTATCTAGATACCTGACTCAAGTTTAGATGCATTTGGTCATGGCCAACCTGAGACAGTTTAAAGTAACTTGTAGTCCTGTTTGTAATAGGCATGACATCCCTTCACAACACCTTAGTCACTACCACTTATTGCTTAAGAGAACATCAGCTGTTTACCTCATAAGTTCACTTGAGAATTTTGTATTAATTTTATTTGTAACATAGCTTTGATTATCTTGTCCTCAAATATATGCAAAGCCTCCATTTGATATGATAAATTGAGTCTGCACTTTTGTTCAAGTGTATTATCTTCACTGCCTGGTTTATGAACTAATTTCTTACCCTGATATCTCTCTGATTATATCATATTCTGAGCATTTTTCTTAAAAACAAATTGCTTGAGTTTAAAAGTAGAACCCCGGGATAAACATATATGTATGAATTGATCTAACACCCTGTATCAGTCAAAATATCTAGTATTAAATCCCTAAATTCTATGGATCAAATAGCTAGGTTGTAAATCCAGAAGTTAATTAATCTGAGTTATAGCACAAGCTAGGAAATTAGATAAGAAAATGATGTGATCATTTTAGGATTTAAAAATCAAGCCTAAGTTCAAAAAAATAAATAGATAGAATGGCTATGTGACACAAAAGTCTCTCAAATATGAGAAACATTGTGTGAATGAGTTTCTTTGCTATTTTAATTACTCTGATAAGCAAAGAACCATTTATATATCTTCATATATATAAATGACATGATTTAGTTATACACTGATATGTTTATATTGGTAAGATTCTGGATCTTAGGAGAATGAATTAAGAGAAGTGATCTATTGTAAAAAAAAATCACTACAAACAAGTGATCAGAGAAGTGGGTCACTTCAGTTGGTATCAGAGCTATGTTATTAAACATAGCAGAAATAAAGATCAAATTCTCTTATAAGAATAAAATCTTATGAGACCAAATACATAACAATATTTTTAGTATAAATAAAACTACTGAAATAATTAAAATACAAATTAAACTAACTAGTTATGTAAACTGTATAGAAAATCATGGTAGGAAGACCACCAAATCATGGAGCAGGACCCTCCAATGCAACACCATTAGTCAATTTGCAAAATTTGGTGAGGGCATTTAGGGAAGGAGCAGTGCAGAGGGAAGAAAATCCTCATGAGGAATTAGCTAAGCTACTAAAGACATTTTCAAACTTTGTAAGCAAGGATTTTGAAGGCACTGAAGGAGTTATGGGTGTGCATACATGGTTGAGAACTTTAGAAAGAATATTTGCAAACATGCAAATTAATGATCAAAGGAAGAGGCAGATAGCTTCAAGAAGGCTCAAAGGAGCAACACTAGATTGGTGGGAGGTGATCATCACAGGAAGGCCAGAAAATGAGATAACATGGGATCAATTCAAGGAGATGCTTGAGGCAAGATTTGTCCCAGCAACAGCTAAGGCAACACTGCTAGAGGAATTTATAAGGCTGAAGCAAGGACCAATGAGTGTGACTGAATACACTAAAAAATCTGAGAGTTTATCTAAGTATGGAACTATGCTCATAGGGACTGAAGAATCAAAGAATTCAAGATTCATTCAAGGACTTAATGCTGGACTGAGTAGAGCAATGCTACCATACAAAGACAGAACATTTGATCAAGTCATAGATCTTACTCTTTCTTTTGAACAACATGACAATGCAAGAGAAAAATTCAGGAACATGAGAGCTAATAATCAAAAGAAAGGGAAGAATAGAGCACATCCTTATGACAAGAAGAATGTAGACAAGAAAGTTGAAGGAGCAGCCACTGGGGAAATTAAGAAGAAGGTTACCTGCTACAATTGTGGCAAGGAAGGACACATGAGCAATAGGTGTCAAGCAGCTAAGAAAGCACCATTCAGCTGCTATAACTGTGGGAAAGAAGGTCATATTAAAAGGAATTGCCCAGAGTTCAAGAAAGGAGCAAAGGTAGGAGCATTGGAAGCCAAGGCAAAGGCAAATGCAGTTGGAAACTTTGGACAATTGGAAGGTATACTTCTAATTAAAAATTACCCAATCACAGTTATATATGACACTGGAGCCACACATTCTTTAATCTAACAAGACATAGTGGATAAATTAGCTCTCACATACAATACAGTTGAAAAACCCTTGTTTATTCAAAGCCCCCTAGGTAGCTCTTGTCTGCTAGGATTAAAATGTTTGGGAGTAGAATTAAACATAGGAGGAAATATGTTTAAATCTGACTTATTTGTGTTAAAATATCCTGGAGTAGGAATTATTCTAGGAGTAGATTGGTTGAGTAAATTCAAAGCAGTTTTGAATTTAGAAAATTTTACAATTTCTTTGAAAACAGAAAATGGTAAAAATATTATAGTCATGAGTGAAGCAGCCAAGATAAATTCCCTTAATCAAATATGGAGCATGACTGAAAAGGAATTGACTTTAGAAGACATAAAAGTAATAAATGAATATCCAGATGTTTTTGGGGAAGTTGTAGGAGTTCCAGAAAATAGGCCAGTTGAATTTCAAATAAGGTTAATTCTAGGATCAAGTCCTATCATCAAAAAGCCTACCAGAATGAGTCCAAAAGAACTAGTAGAATTAAAGCAACAGTTGGAAGAATTGGAGCAGAAAGGCTTCATAAGGTCTAGTAGTTCAAACTGGGGCTCTCTAGTGGTGTTTGTGAAGAAGCATGATGGTACACTAAGAATGTGTATTGATTACAGAGAATTAAACAAAGTGACCATCAAAAACAAATACCCACTCCCCAGAATTGATGATTTATTTGATCAATTGAATGGAGCAAAAATCTTTTCAAGGCTAGATTTAGCCTTTGGTTTTCATCAAATGAAGGTAGAGGAAGAGAGTATTAAGTATACTGCATTCAACACAAGGTATGGCTTATATGAATTTTTGGTGATGCCTTTTAGATTGACAAATGCACCATCCTATTTTGTAGACTTAATGAATAGGACATTTAGAGATTTTCTAGATAAATTTGTGGTTGTCTTTATTGATGATATATTAGTGTATTCAAAATCAGAAGAGGAGCATGCAAGGCATTTGCATCTGATTTTGTCAAGACTAAGAGCACATAATTTAAAGGCAAAATTTACTAAGTGCACATTTTGGCAAAATGAAGTAAAAATTTTGGGACACATTATATCACAATAAGGAGTTAGTGTAGACCCAACTAAGGTGATAGCAGTGCAATCTTGGAGTAGGCCAAAATCAGTGACTGAGGTGAGATCATTTTTGGGAATGGCAGGCTACTATAGAAGGTTTATAAAAGACTTTGCAAGAATAGCCATTCCATTAACCAAGTTAACTAGAAAGGAGCAACCATATGTGTGGACAGAGAAGTGTGAACAAGCTTTTTCATCACTGAAGAAGGCACTGATGGAAGCTCCAGTTTTACAAGTTCCAGAGGGTAATGAAGGGTTAGTGGTTTACACAGATGCTAGTGGATCTGGATTAGGGGCAGTGCTCATGCAACATGGAAAGGTCATAGCATATGCATCATGGCAACTCAAGCCAAATGAAACTAGGTATGCTACACATGACTTAGAACTAGCTGCTGTAGTATATGCATTGAAGCTATGGAGACACTACTTATTAGGTGCTAAGTTTGAATTGTTTACAGATCATAAGTCACTTAAAATATTTGTTTTCCCAAAAAGACTTGAACATGAGGCAACATAGGTGGGTAGAATTTCTAGCTGCTTATGATCTTGATATATTGTATACCCCTGGAAAAGCTAACAAAGTGGCAGATGCATTGAGTAGGCATCAAGCAAAATTGGCAAGCTTAATGATGACTGAATTCAAGGATTTGACAATCCTCAGTGAAGTGGAAATAAAAGAAGAAATTGGAGTATCAGATAAGGCACACAGTGATATGATTGAATATTGGAAACTAAGCCTCATTTCTTTAAGCTCAACTCTGGTTGATAAAATAGGACAAATGCAGTATCAAGACACCAATATAAAGGAAAAGAAGGACATGATATCACAAGGCATGACAGTGGAAAATTATAAAGTAGATGAAAAAGGTTACTTAAGGAAAAAGGGGAAACTCTGCATACCAAATATAGAGGAACTGAAGCAAGAAGTTATGGATGAGCATCACAAAACAAAATATACCATACACCCAGGTGGTACAAAAATGTACCATGATCTCAAGAGGAATTACTGGTGGCTAGGGATGAAAGGAGCAGTGGCAAAATATGTGGCAAATTGTTTAACATGCCAACAAGTTAAGGCAGATTATCAAAGACCCTCAGGTTTACTGCAACCTCTAGAAGTGCCTACCTGGAAGTGGGAAAGCATTTCAATGGATTTTGTGGATGGGTATGCCAAGAACAAGAAGAGGCAATGATAGTATTTGGGTAGCGGTTGATAGGCTCACAAAAACAGCACACTTCATCCCAATAAGTTCAAACAGAAATGCCCATAAGCTAGCTCAATTATTTGTGAAGGAGATAGTGAGATTGCATGGTATTCCCAAGACTATCATTAGTGATAGAGATACCTTGTTTACGTTAAGGTTTTGGAGTAGCTTTCAAGAAGCCATGGGGACAGAACTAAGCTTAAGCACAGCCTACCACCCACAAACAGATGGGCAAACTGAGATTGTTAATAAAGTTTTAGAAGACTTACTTAGAGCATGCATACTTGATTTTGGAGGCAACTGGGAGGATCATCTTTATTTAGCTGAATTTGCTTATAATAATAGCTACCAGTCCACCATAGGTATGGCTCCATTTGAGGCCTTGTATGGAAAGCCTTGCTTATCTCCTGCATGTTGGATGGAGGTAGGTGAAAGAGTATTGCTTGGACCAGAACATGTGAAGGAAACTTCTGCAAGAATTGAGTTAGTGAGGCAAAGAATGAGAGTGGCACAAGAAAGACAGAAAGCATATGCAGATAAAAGGAGGAGGCCAATAGAGTTTGAAGTGGGGGATCATGTATTTCTCAAAGTTTCACCAATGAGGAAAATATTGAGATTTGGCAAAGCAGGAAAACTATCACCAAGGTATATAAGACCATATGAAATTGTTCAAAGAATAGGGACTTTGGCTTATAGGCTGAAATTGCCAGAGGAATTGAGTAACATACATGATGTATTTCATGTATCTCAATTAAGGAAATGGGTGCATGACAAAGAAACCATTCTTGAATCCCCTACACATGTTGAAATTCAAGGAAACCTGGTTTATAAAAAGGAACTAGTGGGCATAGTGGCTAGAGAAGAAAAGAAATTAAGAAACAAAATAATTAAATTGGTTAAAATTCAGTGGAGTCTAGATGGAAATGATTGCACTTGGGAGGCTGAAGATAAGATGAAGGATAAATATCCTAATCTATTTTCTGCATAAAGGTATGCCTGAAATTATAATAAAATTTAAATACTATTTATATATATATTTTTGATTAGTTCTGGATGCATAAGTTTTTAAATTGCTGAGATAAAAAATAAACTGTTGCACAGTGGAAAAGAAAAATATATATTTATAATTGTGGGACACAATTCCTTTTAGGAGGAGAGTATGTGAAGACCCAAATTTTTTGAGATAAAAATAATTCTGAAATAAAAAGAAAATTAAATTAGTTAATAGAAAATAATTGAAGAATAGAATAATTTGAAAATGAATATCAAAAGGGAATGAGAGAAACAATCAAGGGAATAATTATTTCAATAGATAATGATGAGGAGCAAAATAGCTAAAGTATGAATGAATTTTTAAGTTCACATATCTCATGAATATCACATACATATGTAGTCAGAAAAATATAAAAGTGATGGAATAACTCCTTTTGATAATTAAAATGCATGAAAACCAGTTAAGTAATATTTATGAGTATAAATGCATTTTTGAAACAAATCAAGAAAGAAGTAAATGGTAAATTATGTTAGTTAAAAATCAAGTTTATAGAAAGAAACATGAGAAATAACCCAGGTATAATAAAATACATTGTGAAGTTGAGTCATATGAAAACAATGTGTAGATAAAAATCATGCAAATAGCATGTATACAGAAAAGAGGAAAGCAAACTATTTTACCAGAAATAGAAATCAAGAGAAAATGGCACCTTTAGCCATAATTATACACATATAATTCTCTGAGTAAGGTAAGGATAGAATGGGTTTTTCCTCCACTAAAATCCTAGCAAAATGATTTAAATCAAGGGAGGGGCAACAGTTGTTTCTGGGGAGAAAACAGAGAGGCTGAAATTGCCAGAGGAATTGAGTAACATACATGATGTATTTCATGTATCTCAATTAAGGAAATGGGTGCATGACAAAGAAACCATTCTTGAATCCCCTACACATGTTGAAATTTAAGGAAACCTGGTTTATAAAAAGGAACCAGTGGGCATAGTGGCTAGAGAAGAAAAGAAATTAAGAAACAAAATAATTAAATTGGTTAAAATTCAGTGGAGTCTAGATGGAAATGATTGCACTTGGGAGGCTGAAGATAAGATGAAGGATAAATATCCTAATCTATTTTCTTCATAAAGGTATGCCTGAAATTATAATAAAATTTAAATACTATTTATATATATATTTTTGATTAGTTCTGGATGCATAAGTTTTTAAATTGCTGAGATAAAAAATAAACTGTTGCACAGTGGAAAAGAAAAATATATATTTATAATTGTGGGACACAATTCCTTTTAGGAGGAGAGTATGTGAAGACCCAAAATTTTTGAGATAAAAATAATTCTGAAATAAAAAGAAAATTAAATTAGTTAATAGAAAATAATTGAAGAATAGAATAATTTGAAAATGAATATCAAAAGGGAATGAGAGAAACAAGCAAGGGAATAATTATTTCAATAGATAATGATGAGGAGCAAAATAGCTAAAGTATGAATGAATTTTTAAGTTCACATATCTCATGAATATCACATACATATGTAGTCAGAAAAATATAAAAGTGATAGAATAACTCCTTTTGATAATAAAAATGCATGAAAAACAGTTAAGTAATATTTATGAGTATAAATGCATTTTTGAAATAAATCAAGAAAGCAGTAAATGGTAAATTATGTTAGTTAAAAATCAAGTTTATAGAAAGAAACATGAGAAATAACCCAGGTATAATAAAATACATTGTGAAGTTGAGTCATATGAAAACAATGTGTAGATAAAAATCATGCAAATAGCATGTATCTAGAAAAGAGAAAAGCAAACTGTTTTACCAGAAATAGAAATCAAGAGAAAATGGCACCTTTAGCCATAATTATACACATTTAATTCTATGAGTAAGGTAAGGATAGAATGGGTTTTTCCTCCACTAAAACCCTAGTAAAATGATTTAAATCAAGGGAGGGGCAACAGTTGTTTCTGGGGAGAAAACAGAGGAAATAAAAATTAAAAATAAAATAAACTCACATTGTCCTCAGGCCTGAGTATTCTCGGGGAGGAGCAAAGAAAGGTGAGTGATAATCACTTATGGGATTTGAGGCATTAAGACCCATGCTAAGGGCAGCCGAGTTATTTTCATATATAAATTATATCATAATTTTCTGTTTGATTTTATTCTCTGAATAAATGCATGTTGATCATGAATGGCATTTTGATTGAACTTTTGGTTGGAGTTTTGATCTTTCTTGATTTGATAAGATTATTTCAGTTTTTGCTTTAAAATACAAGTAATCAAACATGTATTCAGATCATAGAAGTGGATTTCATGATCCAGTTTATGTGAGAAATGAACTGAATGTTTTACTGAGAAATAGAGTATCAAAGGAAATTAAGTAGGCAGTGCGAATAATGAGATTTATGCTTATGCCTAGTTTATATTAAAATGATATGAACAATGCAGTATCATGTATGTGTGCTGAGTTGTTCCTATTATAAGTTAATATGTTTTTATGGGTTTTTCTCAAAGAAAAATCATGTCCTGTGTTCTCAGTAAAATAAATGAATAGAGTATATAACTTCATCAGATTTATGTGAGACATAGGAATACTTCTGTAGATAAATATGTATGCAAGTTTCAGAAAATATGATTAAAATAAAATGACCTTGGAATGGGATTTAGTATTTTGCATGGAAGCTTGATATGTCTGACTAAAACCCCTGAGAGAGTTTCATAACTTTTGATTCATGAGAGGAAGAAAAGAATGCAAAGCATTTCAAGTGATAATAAAATTCTCAGAAGATAAATAAGCATGGTCTCTAAATTATAAGAATAATTTAGGAGTAATGCCTTGATCTGCTCAGCATCAGGTGGATGATGGGTATGTGCATGACTTGTTTAAGTCCTGTAGGCCTCTGTGTAAAGGGTTAACAGAACTGAGCCCCTTTACAATGCACACATGGTGTTCAATGGCAAGGAGTCAGACCAAATAAAAAGGTAGAAGTGAGATTGAGAAATCAGGCTATGGAAGTTAGGAGTTAATCCATAAGAGCATGTGCATGAATGTCTGGATGAAATGATTGAATGAATGTTTGGGTGTATGATTGGGATATAAACTTACATATGCTCAGATTTTTGTATGAAATAGTGCCTTGTTAAAATAGGATTTCAATGCAGATTAAAGAATTTACAAAAGATTTTAATATATGATTTCACTCATACCAGAATTTATTTCTGACCCTATTTGTTACCTTTGCAATATTTGGGTTGTCTCATTTTATTGAGGCAGCTCAAAATGTTGTTGTAGGAAAAGATGCATGAATAGCTTGCTTGCATGGATGTTTGAAGATCTGGTTGCTTTTAGAAATGTTTTAGAAAATGCAGTGGTTTCATTGTAATAAATAAAGCTAGGCAAACTTTCTTATGTCCTATACAAATTCTCAAGATTGATATTTGCTTGATTTACTTGAAAAGAATATGTAAGAACTTAAACATTATATGTGTTGTGAGCTGTAAATTTAAGTAATCAGGTCTCTGAAATAATTTCAGTGAGTTATGTTAAAGTGGAAGATGTCATATAAGCTGATATATGGATGTATTCTCCTTGGCAAGTTTGATGCACTTCAGATATGAAGTTGAAACTGTTTGAATGAATATGTGTTAAAGTGACAAGGGTCAGGGTTGAACTTAACTTTGTCTAACCAGAAAAGCATGATCATGACTTGTAATTGATATAAGTATATGTCAAGCTTAAAAATGAAGCCTATAATTCTTAATCTGGGCATTTGATTTACAGTAAAAATTTGCATTGCTTTGTGTAGTAGGTCCATATGCATTTTTAATACTTTTAGGTCTCACAGCAACTATACTTAACATCTCTTACTATCTAGATACCTGACTCAAGTTTAGATGCATTTGGTCATGACCAACCTGAGACAGTTTAAAGTAACTTGTAGTCCTGTTTGTAATAGGCATGACCATCACTTCACAACACCTTAGTCACTACCACTTATTGCTTAAGAGAACATCAGCTGTTTACCTCATAAGTTCACTTGAGAATTTTGTATTAATTTGATTTGTAACATAGCTTTGATTATCTTGTCCTCAAATATATGCTAAGCCTCCATTTGATATGATAAATTGAGTCTGCACTTTTGTTCAAGTGTATTATCTTCACTGCCTGGTTTATGAACTAATTTCTTACCCTGATATCTCTCTGATTATATCATATTCTGAGCATTTTTCTTAAAAACAAATTGCTTGAGTTTAAAAGTAGAACCCCGGGATAAACATATATGTATGAATTGATCTAACACCCTGTATCAGTCAAAATATCTAGTATTAAATCCCTAAATTCTATGGATCAAATAGCTAGGCTGTAAATCCAGAAATTAATTAATCTGAGTTATAGCACAAGCTAGGAAATTAGATAAGAAAATGATGTGATCATTTTAGGATTTAAAAATCAAGCCTAAGTTAAAAAAAGAAGATATAATGGCTATGTGACACAAAAGTCTCTCAAATATGAGAAACATTGTGTGAATGAGTTTCTTTACTATTTTATTTACTCTGATAAGAAAAGAACCATTTATATGTCCTCATATATATAAATGACATGATTTAGTTATACACTGATATGTTTATATTGGTTAGATTCTGGATCTTGGGAGAATGAATTAAGAGAAGTGATCTATTGTAAAAAAAAATCAGTGCAAATAAGTGATCAGAGAAGTGGGTCACTTCACTACCACTGTTGTCTTCCCAAATGTATTCAACCCCGAACCATCTTCAATTTCAGATCTAGATCTAAACTTGAAGGTGGGTTGCCGAAGTTTCGTGGTTTGGAGGCGGTCTTTGGGTCATCGTTGATGGTTGGAGGTTTCCGATTACTGATGGACTGCCAGCCTTGGACTTTGAGACTTGGGCACATTCTATTTATCATTGTAGCAAATACACAAGTCCCCTTAAAGAAACACTAAGCACAACCCAAAGTCAGCACTATGACGACTCGAGTTACGTTGGTCTTCACCTATTTTGTGCTAGCTTCGAGGTTTCCATGCTCCTACTTTGGGCTACCTTCAGTTTTGCAACAGGCTTGCTTTCGTGCATACTATACAAGAAAATGCACACTCCAATAGGACGTGGCTGTCATAAGTCATCACTTTAAAATTCAACGAGACTGTTATCTTCCAAAGAATGGTCATGTAGGATGCTCTTTGACCTTCAAATAATTCCATCATAAAGCACTTCCGATCAATGCACTATTATGTGTTCCTGCAAAAGAATGCTACATGTGGCTCTAGACAGCAGTTTCGTTATTGATTATCCGATGATAACGAGTAAGATATGACACACAGTTTCATCGTGCAATGGGGCTTGTTTTCCAACATGAGTAGGCTATCTATGTAGAATGGTTCATTCATTGTTTATAGAACACAGGACTCACATTGCATAGATTGACACTTCGAATTGCCCCGGTCAACATTCAAAATTTGATTGGTTAACACAAGTCGACATCAGTTGGATTTTGAGCGCTGGCCGCACAAGTTCACATTTAAAATATAATTTCAAAATAAAACATACTGACCATGCTCAGTATCATGTTCTTCAGTCCAGAATGATGCATCATTCACCTAGATTCAAGTATTCTGCTGGGTCGTCAACTCCTCCCGAAGCCGAGTCTACTATGGCTCAAGCCTGAACATCCATCCCTTCTTACAATAGACATTCAATTACCACAAATCTATAGAGCATGATAGTTTCAATGGCTCCAATTTAGAACCAACCACCCCCCTAAATGAACAAGTTGGCTAAGAGTCTTAGAAGATCTTCCAGAAATTCTGACTACCAAGTCGCTCTGTACTATGTGCTTCCAACATGGGACGTCTTTCTTCCAACAATTAACCAATGGGCGCACACTCCCCCATTAGGCTACACAGCTTGTAATAAGTACATATGCCTAGGTGTCACTATGCCGCCCTTCAATCCATTCCTTCATATGTTCCTTTAGGAGCTTGGGATCGCTCCTACTCAAGTCCGCCCCAACTGTTACGCCTTATTGAGCTCCTTGTGCATCCTATTTATGAATCAATTTCAACGACCTCTAACTTTTGGGGAGCTAACACATGTCCTGAGCTTCAAACAACGAAGCAAATCACTATCTCTCTTGATCATACAAGCCTAGTGTCGATGCAAAGTGATTGAGGAACTCCGTAACAAGCACTCATACTTCGAAAATGAGTGCTTCTATGTCCGATGTCCATATGACTTCAACCAGCTTTGGCTGTCCGAAAGTAAGACTTCTTCCTTTCCACTCTTCCCCGTACTTGGATTATCACTATCCAAGTATTCAATTTGTTATCTACTTTCTTCATAGATATCCCTTCTCAAGACACAAGTGACGTGCACTTTGTGACTCTAAAAACCACCAAAAGGGTCAGTATACGATTCTGCACCACTGCTTATCTCCTGATAAACGAAAATCTTTACCAATGTGACCTCTTATATCCTAAATGCTTTTCTTTTCCAACCGAAGTCCCACCAAGAGGCTCCAGGGTGTCTACTAAGTCTTCTAACATCATTCGCAGTTTCAATGAAGATATCAAAGGAGGTGGTGAAGGCCCATCAGGCATGGCAAATATTGATGAAATTGCCGATAGAACAACGAAAACAGACATAAAGGATGAAGTGTGAAGGGAAGGAGAAGAAAGAGTTAAAATGAAAAAAATTCACAAAGAAGGAGAAGGAAGAAAGGAAGAAGGAGAAGAGAAAGAAGAAGATGGAGAAGGCGACGATGAAGACGAAGATGATGAGGACTTCAATCAATTGGGAGACGAATCATATAGAGAGACATCTCCAAAAGATAGCGGACTTCTTGTCCCATCACGTTTGAGGCGAATAATCATTAAGACCTCCCAATAGTCTGCAGAACCAAGTGCGATGCCAACAATCTAGGCAACATCTCCAACCGGTTACTCAAAAAATATCTTCGACTCCCTGAGTAATCTTGACATCCCAGTTGGCGATCTCCTCAAAGAATGTCCTTAGGGTTTTAGCTTTCCATCCAAGTGGGTCCTAGCCGAGGGAGGCGAGACTCCATCTTTACTTCCTTCTGAACACGGTCCATAGAGTACTTAGGGCAGCACCAGCACAACATCACTTCTTGGATCACGAACACTCATACCTTGAATTTACCCTTATTCCAATGTTTTGAGACCGATATGATCCTTTCTTTCATTTTAGGTACATTAGGAAGAGACCATTTTAGCTATCTTCACTCCGGTGTCTCCGAATAAAGGAGACAAACTCCTGATCCATACCCATCTTGTGTCAGCTCTTATATAGAAAGAGAAATAGATAAAGAGAGGGCATATAAAAAAGACAAAGAATGCCAAGCAAAAGCAGACCGTTAGGCAGAAAGAGAAAGAAATAAGAGGCACGTGGAGGAGAAAGATTCCCATGACCTAAGGAAAAGGCACAAGGACTTGGTGATCGCCATGGTTCCTTTTCTGGTCTTCCTCCGCCTCGATCCCAACCAGTGCTTTCTTTGCATCAACCTCCAACATCGCTCTATCTAGCCACCATTGTTCCTTTACCCCATCAATCCAAAGAGGTCTCTATTCGTCTAACTCCGCCTCCACCCCCGCCAAGCAGAATGCATGCTACCTTCTCAAATCTTTGCTTAACCGAGGTTAAATTCGACCATGACCTTAAATATTCCTAGTGAAAAGGCCAACCACAGGTTTGGAGGCATCTAGGAGTTGATAGACTAAGGGTTCGAATGAAATATACTCACATTCGCCTCTCTAACATCAGTAGAATCTACCAAATTGATATTCAATCTTTTGATTCAGAGAGGAAGAGCTATGGTAGAACCATATAGGAGTACAAGAAGGAGTTGGCCAATGCTATAGAAGAAAGAGATAAAGCTCAAACATCGGTAAAGAAATCCAAAAAACTGGTCATGAGATGATAAAATCCTATAATCAGCTTACCCCTGTGATGAAAGACCAAGTTAAAATTACTCACGAAGAAAATTCGCATCTAAAGACATAGATTAATTCCAACGACCTGTCCCTCCTAGAAAAATACATTGCTCTTCAAGCTAAAGAAGTTAATATCTAGAAACTCAAAACCAAAATTTGGAAGTTTGAGTCCTCCTTATTGTTGGAGAAAGCAGAGAAACTTGATCCTCGAGTTGACCATGTTGGAACAACGAATGAGCTAATTGAATTAAAACAGAAGATAACCAAGGAGAAACAAGATTTGAATTCCACCCTTCAATAGTTCTTTGCCAATGTTATCCAATCGAGAACTTGAAGTGGTTAGGAAGCACTTATTCCGTTAACCTAGCCGACGCTTGAGAAGAGATAGTGTGTCGTACTGTTGCATCTGGTGAAGGCCTCATCAAGGATCAATTGAAAGCTAAGAGAATCCAATGATATTATAAAGCTCAAAGAGGGAAAAGCTATCCTGGCTATGTATGATACTACTGCTGTTAAAGCAACCATTGAAGCTCCTTTCGGTCTAAGTGCATCGGAACATGCAAAATCATAATCTCCAAAAGTCCAAGAGCTTGCAGTTGATATTTCAATATCTAAAGGGGCCAGCTTTGAGGTTGCTCTTACAATAGCTCTGGCTTCCATCGCCATGGCTAACGACGAGCCCTGCCCTGTCTCCATTCCTTAACCCATCCTATCGGCTACAAAAGTGGGAGAAATCACTATATCTCATACTAAGGAAACTCCAACCAATGAAAGTATATCATTTGTCCCTCCAGTGTTTAAGATCCTTTGGTTTGCTCCCGAGACCATGACTAACCTTTACTTCATTGTTTTTGAAATTACAGGCCACCTATCGCTTCCTCCTCCACCGTTAATCACATAGGGTTTGGGTTCATTGCTATTCCCATTGAGTCTATCTCCATTTCCATGGGACTAGTCACCCCAACACTTCCTTCAAGCTCCATTCCTGGTCCTGATTCAGAGAAAATCATGGCTTTGGAGGGATTGGATGATACTTCACATCCCCCAGGGGAAGACGTTACCATTACCAATGCCTCGGGCCCAATTGATCCTATTTCCATGGTAGGGAGGTGGAATATCAATATGTCTAAGGTGAAAGTCAAAATCGAGCCTGGACTTAAAAATTCAGCTGGCACCGAAGAGCCAAAGCCTACTCCGAGAATCCTTCCTATTACTATTAAGCCTCCTAATGGCAGCAACACTGGCGCCTCTACAGAGACATCCGAGCACCTCGTTAACCAACTCGAAGATCCCACTATCACAATCACCAAAGGAGATAACACTCCTCCGAAGGCAACACACCTAAGGGGAAACCCGATGGTGACAAGGGCCCGAAGAGACCTCACGATTGGTTTGGGTAGCCAAGGTGGCAAGGGTGAAAGAGGCTCAGAAGAAGTAGGCTCTCCACTTGGCTTTTGTAGGGACGGTTTCTTGTTGTCTCCTTTTGGTTGCACCTTTTTATTTTCCTCTGTTGTACATAGGCTGTGCTTGTGCAGGACCAGCCTCCGCAACTATTGCGTATAGAAATGAATGTAATGAAAGATTGTTTTTCTATTCAATCTCTGTCTCGTTTACATTTCTGCATTTATATATATTATACATGCCTATATACAACTGCCAGCACATATATTATAACTATTTGTACTGCAATTTATCCATATTATACGTGACTGTGTTTGTGTACTGCTTTTACTTACTGCAACTCTATACATATAGGTAAAACTTCTGGAATTGCTTTAGTTATATTCTGTTGCATAGTTTTGTTTTCTATTGCCAAAGTGCTTCCGTTAGGCTAAACAAAACTAATATTTAACCAACTCTATGGTTATTCATGTTTAACCTTGACCGAGTTTCCTTCGACCATTAATAAGTTATAAATAAACTGAGTTTCATGATATTTCCTATCTTCTCAAGCTCCAATGAACATCAGTAGAAAACCTACCATTCTCAGACTACTCGAAATAACATGCAAGGAATTTAGAGAAAACAAAAACCAAGCGTCGGACATAAATCTGGTATGAGCATTCAAGAAATATATAGCTAGCATATAATAGTTCGGCATCTTTCACACGAGTCTTCATTACTCAAAAAGAACACGAATCCCAAATTGGATCCTCGCATCTCTAACATATCTCAAAACCACACATGGATTCCTATATCTCAACAGATCTCGGAATCACACATGGATTCTCACATCCAGAATAGACCACATGAATAATTACATGTGTTCGCGCATCTTAAACAGATCTCGAATCTCCATATAGATTCCCGCATCTCAAATAGATCCACTTTCAAGAGATAGAACATGTGTCTCAAACTTGAAGTGATTTTCGTTAAGTAAAACACTTACCGATCCCGATCTCTCCAAGACCAAATCGATGAATTTGGTCATTCAATGATAATGAGAATGATCGCATATGGAAACCAAGTATTATATACTTATTACGTTTTAGATATTTTCATCTCACACTATCCCTCAATCAAGAGTGAAGCTGGTAGGTTAGAGTGCTATTGCTCATATCCCTACACGAACATCAGCCTTAATTCTCAAATATAGACAAGCCTACTTTATCGACTTTTAATACTAAGTATACGACTAAATGTTTTCTATAAATGAAGAAACATACAAAGCACGATCAAGTCATACAAAGTACGATTAAATCACATAAGCGCCTTCTAATCCCCTTTTTGTTTAATTAATCTTTTATTAATTAAAACCTCTTTTATTAGCAAAACTTATTTTATCTAATAAAACATTATTTATCAATTCCTACTATTCATTTGTAATCTTTTCAATACTTTAAAAAGTATTCATATACTTATCTCAAATGGTATAAGTATATTCACAAATCATTTAACAAGATTTCTTACTTTAAGCCCTTGCTTTTCTATCTTTCTCAAAAAGATTCCTTACTTATAATTTCCTTCAAAATATCCATTTCAAGGATCTAAGTACTTTCACAAATCCATTCAAAAGGTTTAAGACTAATGTTACTCAAACATTGTCACTACAAACCCAAAACCATTTTGCTTATGCTTATCTTTAAAACATGATTAAAGATCTATTTACATTCATATGCATAATCAAAAGGGTTAAGACGAATGTTATTAAAACATTTTCTCAACCAACCCAAAACCATTTCACTTATGCTTATCTTTTAAACATTCTTTTTTAAAATCTATTTGCATTCATAAGTATAATCAAAAAGGGTTAAAGACGAATGTTATTAACATATTATCACATTAAATCCAAAACTATTTCACTTATGCTTATCTTTAAAACATTCTTTTTAATGATCTAAGTTAATATCTGGTTATGTTCGATAGTCAACTAATCGATTATCTAGTTAAAACAATTACTTATACAAATCAATGCTCGCATACTTAACTCATTTCAACATTCCCGACTTAACTATTCCTCGTTCAAGAGGGAACCTCGGTAGGTTAGAGCTCTATTGTTTTGTCCCTATTCGACATCAATCTTTAACTCTCAGAAATAGGTATACCTACTTTGTCGGCTTTTAGCATTAAGTAAAGTTAATTACCTTTTTTAAACAAGTAAGTAAATAACAAGATTAATACATTTTCGATATTTCAACTTATACCATTCCTTGTTTAAGAGTGAAGCCAAGTAAGTTTAGGCACTAGTTGCTCCAAGCCTTTTCTAGACACCGCATTCTTGAATCTCACAAACAGACAAGTTTACTCATTGGCTTTTAGTTTAAGCCTAGTCAATCACTTTTTTTCAAAACTGATATATATATATATAAAATAATACTTTAGAAATACTTGTACATAGGTTTTAAATATCTATGTAAAATACTAGTCGAAAAAAACTAATTTAGAAGTTTGATTAAAAACAAGTTTTACATTTTGCAGCACTTTACTTTCAAAATTCGTAAATAATCATTAAAACTATATTTAAACTTCTATTCCTTTTTTCATACTGAAATGCATTTTATAAGAACTTCCATAAAAATATTTATAAAGAAAAGAATTTAGAAATCATTTAAATCACAATAAACTAGCCAAAAAGTCGCATTTTAAACACTTAAAACCATAAGCGACTTAATACGACATTTATAAGTGCTGTTAAAAGTCCTTGTCAAAACAACATTGAACACCACAAACTTTGCGACTAGTTTTAACCACTTAAACAAATGATTTAAGACTTGAAAATTTTATATTAAGTACTAAACTTAGGGTACTTAAAAACCATGGAAATAAATCATTAAGGATATTTTTCCATTTATTTATAAAAATTCCTGAAACAAGAGATTCTGAAGTGCACTTATAATGACTATTCTCGCTTCAAACACTTTCAAACTTACTTCAATTTAACATACAAGTTAAACAACCATTTAAATATCAAGTTAAGGCCACATCACATGTATAAGAGGATAATAGAAGTGATGTTATACAATATAAAGTTATCATTTTCTTTCAAAAGCAAGAGGGGTCCAAAGCTTATAACTTTATTCAGTTAATGTCACTTTACTTTATAATTCAGACACAACATATTTAGGCACAATATATACTTAAAAGATAGTAACTCACTTAGATCCATACCTAACCTAAGCACAACGCCACAAGAACCAAAGAACCATCTCTTTCCATTACAACAAGCCTAAAGGTCCAACCTTTAGCACTTCCTAACCAAAGCCTCCACCTTCTTCGTCCTCTTCCATGCTCACCGCCCATTCAAGCTCCCCCTCTTCGTCTCACCTCCTTCCACTTCTTACTTGCTAATCATGCCTCCTATGATGTCTTCAGAGCCAAAGTTTAGATTAGATTAGAGAAGATTTGGTTAACTTTTGAAAAAGTTAGAGAGTAATTAGTGGATTAGTGCTTAAGCACTTCCACCATTTTCAACCCTCCTACTTCATCTCAAGCTTATTTGATTTTGTGTGATTATTTCCTAAGGGTATACCACTCCTTATATAGGCTTAGGAATTTGATGGGAAAAGACCAAAAAACCTTCAAAACTCTTATGACATTAATTACAAACATCACTTATCCTTTATCATTTACTTAACTTTTAAAACTTTCCATTTAACCTCATTTCCTAAATATATTCCCTTAGCTCATGCATGACATCATCCATAAAGTTTATTTCATAAATGGAAAAATATTTTTATTTCATTTTCTTTAATTCCTAAGCAAATAAGTGTATGTGCAAAAAATCTGAACAATTTCTGGCAGTTAAAAAGCCGTTTATCGATAAAACGATTTCTAGTCACATTATCGATATTTTCTCAAAGTACTTATTTTTGTAAACATTTTCCAAAATAAGTTTACCATCATTACTTATGATTTAAAAGGGGGTTAAAAAGCTTATTAAATCATTTTAATAACATTTCATCGAGGATTCAAATATTTAAATAATTCAGATATTTAAATACGAAGTATTTGAAATTCCGGGTCGTTACATTCTACCCAACTTAGAATATTCCATACTTGAAATTCCAACATGAGCAACCAAAGAAACAATGATAGAAAAATACTTAACAATATTCAAAATCACTTAGCAAACAAAGCCCACAGTTTGCCCAAGTACAAAACCTTCTCATCGCACGAGGATGATAAATAACTTACTAAGCATACCGTATGCTCGACAGCCTCCAGTTATTACTTAGTAGACTATTCCTACTACCTCATAGCAAATCGAAGAGTCATCCCCAAAACTCTCCATAAGCCAACAGACATAGTATGCAAATATACTAAAGCCCGTACGATGTACACAGACCATCTGTACATAATATCAAATCCGATCACTTGCTCGATCACATAAATTTCACTTTCCAACTAGTATAGATCACTTGACCTCTCTAGTGCAGACTCTGATCAGGTTCCTTGATTAGAAACCTTCATTCTCCTTGCATAGCCATATACTATGATAGAAAAATTTGGGATCTTATAAGAATCCGTATCAAATGTTCAACGTCAAGAATCTACTAAAAAATCCTTGTTTGGATCGGTGTAAACCACTTCAAAATCATGTACTCTAATGGATTATGAACAATCATGTGAATAGAACGATTTACGTACAACTTACGTATTTATCCTATTAGTTTCTTAACTATACCAATATCTTTTATCACTTTCTTTTGTCCAAATAGTATGCATACTAAAATAATTTATGAAACATTTCATAAAACATATCTCCAAGATTATAACAGTTTTAACTTAAGTTCATACTCCTATAATACTCCATGACATCCAAGAGTATATACTAAACATTAAATTCAATTTTACTTAACAAGGATGTTCAACAAATTAAACTTCTTTTAATTTACTACCCTCAGTTCAAGTGTTATATAAACTCATCTTTATATTTTCATAAAACACTTAGTTTCAAATTCTATACGATTCAGAAGTCCTCGACTGTCCAAAATCATCGAAAATCTTGTTTCATTTTAACAAATGAAAACTACCACATCATATATCATAATATGATGCACATATCATACAATCCTAATGCATAGGCTACATGTGTCCAATAAATAAGTTAACATATTTCAATAATTTATTAAACACTCTTTACCCAAAAGGGAAAACATGAAAAGTTCCAATATTTATTCTAGTTTATGCAACTACCACTCGGGCACCCTACATATACAACTTTTCTATATTAAAAAGTTCGCATCAAATCTCTTTCCAAAGAAAATCTTTAGAACTAAACAATCGGGTTATATTTCAAATCATTTTGAAATAATATATACATATACCTTTTGTATATAAAATCATACTTTCGAAACTAAATCGAAATCCGTTTTCTAAAATAATCCTATAGCAGCCCCCACTTAGAAACTCGAAAATGAATGCCGATGATGCTGACGTCATCACCATAATTATTTTCAAGCGATAAGAGTGAGTTCAGTATATCTAATTCATGCTTGTTGGACTTAACCAAAATCATTTCAAAATGGTATCATACTTCGTAAATATTACTAAGTATCATGATCTCAATTTCATAAACCAATTTCCCAAATATTTACCTTCAAATAATACTACTACTATTTTTCCAAAATCTTGAAAAACGTTTTCAAAGACACCGAGATTTAAGTTCTCAAAATATCTGTTAAATCCTTTTTGTTTATAAATTATGTTTTGTAAACTATACTTATATAAAATTACTTTTTTATATAAATTCTTTTCACAAATGTTTATTTCCAAAATAACTTATCTTTCCTTAGATTAAAACAAACATCCTTTACTAAATTCAACTTTTACAAAAGTTAACTTCTAACCCGACATTATCATCGAACACCTTATAGTCAAACTGTGAAACAAATTCATAAGGTGTTAGTTTCAATTTATCTACAAATACTATCTATCCAACCCATATAGTGAAAAGGTAAAACTGCTCATAAAATGGTCGAGCACAAATCAACAATCAACAAATGATAGTTAATGCCCATACCGAGCATAACTAAACAAATTAATGAGGGATACTAAATAAACATCATTAACTACATTAATTAAACTATAATTTGACAATTCACTTATATAAGTTACCTTATATAAGATCTTTAATTCGCAGTTATAATTACCATTAAGATAAATGTTTATAATAATTACAAAGACGTTCTCATATATATAATACACTCGACTCATGCGAGGGCACTACATTACCCTATCTCTTAATGAGTCATACCCACCAAAGCCAAGGTTCCTGCTTAAATTTCAGCTCCGATACCAAGTGTAACGACTCACCCTATTTCAGGTGGTGACTACAAATGGTAACCTCATTCTTGGTTTTATGGCCAGCCTCACGACTACACACCAACCCATAAATGGAGATGTAGGGATAAGAGTCTAAGCTTTATCATGGTTCACAAAGCGAGAACCCTCTATCATGCGTGCCCAACACTCACCAGATATGATAGATGATGTCTAGGGTGTAGAATATAAATATTATCAAATAGTTGGAATGATTACATTGGTTACATTCAACATCATATTAAGGGTACAATCAAAAGTGATAAGGAACGATCGCATAACGGATTTTCTGTGGAGATCCCTTCGATCAAGCCGAAATCTAATCTCCTGCACAAGAGTCAGAAACTACCTCCGAGCGTCGTATATCTCTAGATGAAATATACCATTAAGGAAACCATAACCGATCCATGTCTAAATACGTGATCCCAAATACCACCACCTCTTGCACGCAACATCGATAAGCATACTCTAGATATGGAGTAATAATATCCTATCGCGGGTCAGCCAAACCCCAACCTTAACACGTTTCCAACATTTCAACTTATAGTGTTCCTCATTCAAGAGTGAAGCCAGGTAAGTTTAGGCATTCTTAGCTCCAAGCCTTATCTAGACACCTCATTCTTGAATCTCATAAACAGACAAGTTTACTCGTTGGTTTTTAGTTTAAACCCAGTCAATCATCTTTTTCAAAACTTATATATATAATACTTTAGAAATACTTGTAAATAAGTTTTAAATATCTATGTAAAATATTAGTCGAAAGTAACTAATTTAGAAGTTTGATTAAAAACATATTTTATATTTTGCGGCACTTTACCTTCAAAATTTGTAAATAATAATTAAAACTATATTTAAACTTCTATTCTTTTTTTCATACTCAAATGCATTTACAAGAACTTCCATAAAAATATTTTATAAAGAAAAGAATTTAGAAATCGTTTAAATCATGAAAAACTAGCCAAAACATCGCATTTTAAACACTTAAAATCATAAGCAACTTACTACAGCATTTATAAGTGTTGTTAAAAGTACTTGTTAAAACAACATTGAAAAGCACAATCTTTGCGACTAGTTTAGCCCATTTAAACAAATTATTTAAGATTTGAAATTTATATAGTAAGTACTACACTTAGGGTACTTAAAAACAATGAAAAGAAATCGCTAAGAATATCTTTCCATTTATTTATAAAAATTCCTGAAAATTAGGAATTTTGGAAGTGCACTTATAATGACTATTCTTGCTTCAAACACTTTCAAACTTACTTCAATTTAACACACAAGTCAAACAACTATTTAAACATTAAGTTAAGGCCACATCACATGTTTTAGAGGGTAATAGAAGTGATGTTATACAATATAAAGTTATCATTTGCTTTCAAAAGCAAAAGTGGTCCAAATTTTGTAACTTTACTTAGTTAATGTCACTTTAACATTATAATTCAAACACAACATATATAGGCACAATATATACTTAAGAGATAGTGGGATAATTCACTTAGATCCATGTCTAACCCAAGCACAAAGCCACAAGAACCAAAGAACCATCTCCTTCCATCACAACAAACCTAAAGGTACAACCTTTAGCACTTCCTAACCAAAGCCACCGCCTTCTTCTTCCTCTTCCATGCTTACGGCCCATCCAAGCTACCCCTCTTACGCTCACCTACTTCCACTTCTTACTTACTAATCATGCCTCCTATGATGTCTTAGATCCAAAGCCAAAGTTTAGAAGAGATTAGAGAAGATTTTGTTAACTTTTGAAAAAGTTAGAGAGTATTTAGTAGATTAGTGCTTAAGCACTTCCACCATTTTCAAACCTCCTACTTCATCTCAAGCTTATTTGATTTTGTGCGATTATTTCCTAAGGGTATGCCCCCCTTATATAGGCGTAGGAATGTGATGGAAAAAGACAAAAAAACCCTCAAAACCCTTATGACATTAATTACAAACATCACTTCTCATTTATCATTTACTTAACTTTTAAGATTTTCCATTTAAGCTCATTTTTTGAATATCTTCCCTTAGCTCATGCATGACATCATCCATAAAGTTTATTTTCATAAATGGAAAATTATTTTTATTTCATTATCTTTAATTCCCAAGCAAATAAGTGTATGTAAAAAAATTTGAACAACTTTTGGTTGTTAAAAAGCTGTTTATCAATAAAACGATTTTCGGTCACATTATCAATATTTTTTCAAAGTATTTTTTTAAACATTTTTTCAAAATAAGTTTACCATCATTACTTATGATTTAAAAGGGGAGTAAAAAGCTTATTAAATCATTTTCATAACATTTAATCTAAGATTCGAATATTTAAATAATTCAGATATTTGAATACGAAGCGTCCGAAATTCTGGGTCGTTACAACATTGCCCCCGATTCGCTAGGATGGCTTTTTTGTAGACTGGGATTCCATCTATAGTGGCTAGCTTGAAAGATCTGTCTCTAAATTTCTGTTCGATCGCATAAGGACCTTCCCAAATTCGATGTTGAGCCGATATCCGATCTTAAGGACCCAAATAGGATCGTCCATATCGAACAGAATGTTAGACGTCAGCTCAGTTTGTGCTGCCCAAACTTCCTATGACTACTTACCGAGGTCCATAGAATTATAGAATTTGCTACGGTTCTTGAGTTAAATCTTGGGCATTAATTGTTATGCATCTGATGATGCAAAGAGTTCTCTCTACATTTTTTCCCTTTTACCCATTGCTTGACCTCTCTGAGCTCAGCGACGAAACATTCTCGACGAGTGCTTCGATCACCTCAAATTGATCCGACTCCATTCTCTATGGGGAACTTCGTCACAAGGCACTAAGGAGCTAGCACATCCTGAATTCAGCAAGGGCCAGTAGGCCCAAAAAAGCATTGTATGCTGAATACTCATCCAAAATCATGAACTACTGAACCCGCACAATCTTAGTCTCCATCTCCCAATTCCAGGGACAAATCAATAGTCCCGATGGGTTTCTTCACCTTTCTGTTAAATCCAACCCTGGATTTATAGGGCTTAATATCCTTTGAACTTATCTTCATCTGGCCAAACGTTTATTTGAACAAAACTTTCACCAAGCTTCCGCAATCCACTAGTACTCGATGTATGGTAGCTGGCCTAATCATGGCTGTTACCACCATAGGATAAAATGTTAGTGCATCGATCCCATCAGACCCCGAATTCCTAAAATTAATATCATCAACCCCTGCTGAGCTTTCTTACGGTGTGTGCCTCAACAAACTCACATATTTCTCCATCTCATTCCAGCTTTTCTCTATTGGATGAGGTCCTCTAGTTATCATGTTTATAATGTTCCTTCCATCTGGTCGCCTGGGCACCTCTCCATTGGGTACGGGCAGGTTCCCTTGGGCGTTCGGCCCTTGGGGTTTATCATTTTGCCCGCCATCCTATGGCTCTCTAACATACTATTGCAATTTTTTTCCATATCAACCTTTCAATGAAATCTCTAAGATGTCTACACTCATTCGTATTTTGCCCATGAGTTTCATGGAATCTACAAAACTTACCAGAGTGCTTTTATGCCTTAATCACCTCTCTCCTAGGCGGCTTCTTATGCCTTTCTATGCCTTATGTGGCAGGGTATATGTTTTCAAGTGTATCGTTCATAGGCGTGTACTCATCTGGCCTTATATTCCTTGGAAGCATTTTGGTATCATTCCGCCTGCCCCCAGCATCCTGATTTCTTTTTCATTGGTTACTAGAATTACCAACATTTACAGCTACGTTTTTGACACTCTCACGGGTCCGCTTAATAGCTACATTGCTCTGAAAAACTTCCTTCGACTATCCACCACTAGTTTTTTCGGCAATCTGGCTTGCTTTTTCCAAATGCAAGAATTGGTTAGGCTTTCTAAGAAACTATTCCATACTTTTTGGTTATTTCATCCTCAACATTTCTCAAAATCAATATCTGGATGTATTCCCAGGACCAAAGCCATCAAAACCATGTTTTCATTTGGATTATTCTCCTCAGTAACTGCAATATTAAACCTATTCAGAAAACCCTTTAATGACACTTCAGGTCCTTGAGAAATGCCCAATAATGACAACATATCCTTAGGCCAAAAAAGGTGGAGCATGAACTGCTCTAAGAACTTCTTAGTTAACTCATCAAAAGTTGAGATGGATTTTAGCATAAGCCTAGTAAATCACATCTATGGAAACCCCATCTATAAAGAACGAAAACACCTACATTGAACTGCATCCGTTGCTCTGGCACCATCCATGTTCCAGTCATACTTGAACAAATGTTGTTTCAGATCGGTCGTCCCATTATACGAAGGCATTGAAGGCATCATAAACTTCTTGGGATACTCTTCCCTTAAGATGTTTTCTGTGCACAGAGTTCTACTAGGTGCAGAACCCCAATCTTCGTTCCTTTTCCATTTATTTTCCTCTAGCAACCGCTTAATCATATCCACAATATGCTCCTCACTAGCCTGGTAATATGAAGGACGATCATCAAGAGATACGCTAACTGTTTGACTCCGCAAATGGTCTCGGTTTTCTCATTGACGTCTAGGTTCTCCAGTCTTTAGGAGAACCACTCCTTCAGTTCTTCTTTGACGTCTGGTTGGCTTCGTAGCAAATATTTGTACACCATAATCCTAAGCTTTAACATCTAGTCCATCCTCATTGTCGGCATCCTGCATCATCCTCAGAATCATACAAGTTGATGGCTTGGATCCCTGCCCCTCTAAGGTCCATCAGTACCGATCTGATTCTGATCGGTACCAATCTGAATTCCCTTAACAGGAGCCCTTTCACTTCCTCCAACATTCCTCCTTACTGCTCCAGTATTTTGATCCTTCATCTTTTGCTTTCCATCCCTTCTTTTCTAACTAGAAGTTGATGAATTTCCCTCCTTAGAACCAGCTAGTGATGCTTCTCTCCTATCCCTCCTGGATCTTTAAGACTGCTGGGTCAGCAAGGCTATGCTAGCATCCTTCATGTCAAGGAGAGCCTTTTGAGAATTTTCCATCCTTTAATTCATCTCCGTCATCTTCTTGTTAAAGTCCACCCTTGTAACGATCTCCTAAGGGGCAGATGGTCTTGGCAACGCAACTGCTGGTTGGTTCATCACCTCATCCTGGTTAGAGGCTCCTTTATCTCCACGAGCAACTGTTCTAGATCTTCCAGACTTCCTTGTTGGTGCCATTGATTCCAATATGAAATTTCTTCAAACTTTTAGATAAAAACCTTATGGATCTAACCTCTGGACGGTCTAATTCACAATAGATAGCTAGCTCTATGCTTGAGAAGCTCTCTCTTAATGAAAGCACAAAAAATGTTGCATCGGGAAATGGCACAACGCCCTAAATCCAAAAGAAAATATAGAGATCTGGCTATAAACAATAAAATAAAGCAAGAAATACGAGAAATTTTATAGTGGTTCGCCAAATCTAAAGCCTACATCCATTTTAATGTTGTTATTTAGAGAATTTGTCACAAGTACAAGGGAATTTTGGTTCTAAACAACCTAGAACGACCAAACAGTAGCTTCCTTTGTGACAAGGTTCGGTAAGGGGAGAGTGAAGATGAAGAAGTGCCAAAAGTCCTTCCGAAGTTTCCTTATGCTTACTATATATAGAGAAATCGTCTAATGAAATCGTCGGATCACGAAATATCAGGTCTAACTCTATATTCGAGAATGTAGGAGGGAAGATGCCCAACCAATAAAATTATATCGGTACCAGTCAAAAATGATTGGTATTGATCTGATTTGATTATTGCAGATCATGTCATCTTCTTCTACTCGGTCCTCTATCTTTGGAGTTGTCCGCTTACTCCTTCAGAAAATGGACCCTAAGACGATCACTCTACCTAACTACTCATTAACCAAAGCTCCAAAGTTCATCGAGGTATACAAAAACATATCAGTACTAACCAGAAAAATGGTCGATGTCAATCTCTTTGCCTGTGTCGTATTGTACTTCAACTCCTCAAATCTTCTTCCATTTTCCTTCCAAGCATGCCCCGAGTTCTTAAACCATTTTGTCTTCATACTGATGTCCGGATTCATTCGTAAGCCGCTTGGTCTAAAAGCCAGATCACACGTCTAGTTTCCCAATTTAGATGTTTGACTTGGCTATAGTTCATTCTGTTTTGATACAAGTATTTATAAAATGGTTTTAGATATTTATAAAAAGAGCTTTATAAATGGTTTCAGATATTTATAAAATGCTATATAAATGGCTTTTAGAAATTTATAAAGAAGTTTATAAATGGTTTTAGAATTTTGTAAAAAGGAAATCTTCCTCCGTTTTATGAATATACTTATATCATTGAGGTAAGTATATGGGTATTTTTCCAAGTATTGAAAATATAGGGATTTGTGGATAATCTTTATAAAAGTATTTTGATACAAGTATTTGCAAGGCGATTTTAATTAATGAAAAGATTAATTAAATAGGTTAGTGGTTGCTTATGTGCTTAACCAATGTTGGTTTTCCCTATGAAATTAAATCCCTAATTTGAATGTGTGTTGTTGATAGTTAAACCACCGACTATCAAATATGGACTAAAACGTAACTTTGGAAATATCTAGGAGAAACACGTGAGTTATATGGCACGGTCATCTCCGATGATGCTACATTGTGCGTATAAATCTTATTTCGTTCTTCTAGGACAAATGATAAGGAAATCCGTCCACTAACGGTTAGGAGGTGATCTCCGCTCTTATCCTTAACTGTTTATTTACTAAAGAACCGAGGTTGAGTTTACCGGAATATATCAAATGTTGTTTCAAAGAGACCGGGATCGGGTATGTTATTTGAAAACCACTTCGATCCAACTTAAGCGTTTCGAAGTGAAGACATCTTTGAAATGATGGAATTGAAGACATGACTCTCAAGCATTTCATTTAGGCCCAGAACGAACTTGTATGGATGAATGTTGATATTGCATTGTTGCTTAGAGGGCGGTGTTAGCATTCTAAGTGGGAAGTGCTATATAAATGGTAAACCGTAGCCTCAAACCTCATCAACCAAGAATGACTAAAACATGGGAGATGCAGCAGGGCTAAGTGGGTCGCTGCCAAGTAGGGTATGATCATCCCTATCTAGAGTCGATATTATCTCTCATTTGTATGCTTCGGGGCCCATTAACGGAGGGGTGATCATGTTCGGTACTATCCAGTAAAGGAAAGGCGGATCTTGTGTTGACAGGGGTCAATAGGTTGGACCTCGGTGTTATTTTATCTAGAGATGCACCGTGACGAACAGTACTCCAGTAGCCCAGTCATTGTATAAAATCCATTCTCCAATAAGCGCCGTACGAACTTAGTTGTGCCCAACTATGCTGAAACGTGAGATGCAAACATTTCAGCTATATTCATATTTTACTTTGACCCCTAGACACTTATAATATCACTGGAATTTCTATAGAAATTGGTTTGGTTATCTTAAGGTAAAAACCCATCCGTATTTATGTGCGGCGTGGTCTTACAAGATACTTTTATTTTCAAAAGGTTTTTGGATAAACATTAAAATCTAATTGGGTGTGTTTTCTCACACTGGTTTTCTAGACTGACTCGAGTGTTATTTTATTATAATGCTTGGGTCAAACCGAGCATATTTACAGATTGCTTTGGATGTATTGTAGCTCAGGAGTCGAGCTGGAGGTTCATGACGTATTCCCGTATTTGTTTATTTCCCCTTGCATTATTGTTGAAATTATCAGCATTTGTGAGGACAGGTTGTTATAACTATCTGGGCTGATGATTGTCGTTGGTTGTTGTACTCTGATTGATGTATGCATATTACAGTTTCTCTTTTGTAAAGATCATTTATATTATATGTTGTTCCATTGCGATTATGAGATTATGCGTTGTTTAGTTTTTCTTCCTTCTTCCTTCTTTCTTTTTTTCCCCTATCAATCGGATTTTCCGGCATTCGATTGCTCGGCTTGCAATACAGTGGACGTATTAGAGTCTATTTTCGAGGGTCGAAAAGCCTACGTTTGTTACAAATTCCCTCCTTAGGAAATTCATAAAATATTCATTTTAACTTGGAAAATTATGAAATTAAAAACCCATCTCCAAAATAATGTTTTACTCAACATATTAGAAAATCAAATCGATTGGAGATTAAAAACTTAGGTTTACCCTTAAAACCCATTCAAATAATTTCATAAAAATTCTCCTAAATCATTATTCTATCCAACCAATAATCATACATCCATAATAAGGCAAAACAATTAAGATAAATTCGGGTATTACCCATAGCCAAATTCTACCCAAAGGTAAAAGAGAAGGTTCCCTTACTATTCACCTTAAAATGAATGATGGAGTTGAGATTTGATAAAGCTTTAAAATCCCTTAGTTTCCCCTTTGATTTCATTCCCTTCTTCCCCTTAAAAATGGCCGGCTTCTAGGTTTTTCTTTTGATTGTTTATGAGTGTAAGTGCGAATGTATGAGAGGATGAGGGTTTAAGGGATAACAGATAGATCTGTTCCTATTTTACCCTTTTCATTTATTTATCCTTAGATTAGGTTTAAACAATCATACTTAGTTGATTAATTATGGCTCAACCTTATTAATTTTCAATTCTTATCCTCATATCCCACTACATTATTATATTTAATATATGCCAATAATTAAATTTCTTGAATAATGTTAAACTAAAATTAGTGGAGTAACATTATGCTTTGTACATTAAGGGTAGTTGAATGTTAGTGTGTTTCTTATATTATATTAAACATTATGCTTATGATAAAAACTTACCAACAAAAGCATAGATATTATAATTGAAATACCTATCAAAGCTTCATAAGCATTTTCAGTTGTCATTTCCAATTGAATCATTTTTTTCATTTTTTTATAGTGACAAGAACGTACAAAAAGCAGCTTAACTTTAAAGATGTTACAAGTTTATTATTGTGTCCATGAATTACCATGGTTTAGCTTGAACAGACTTCAAGTTAACAGAATATTCTTGTAATAGAATACCTTTAATGGCAGCCATAAAAGCCAGAACTATGGAACTGCGACTACACTATCACCTGCCATCAAAACCTGTATTTTTTTATTAATATGTTGGGCTTTGTGTGTTGCTGCATGTGGAAGCAGCCTGTGCTGATGCAGATAGTGTGAACATTGTTTTTAAACTTGTTTTATTCTTAGCAAATTCGGTTTTGAGGGTTTGTTATTTTTAGAAAATGGTTAGGAGTAGTCTTTAAAATGCGTGGTTGTGGAGCAAATGGATGGTTCATGGTGTGTAGGAGGTTTTTTTGTTGTTGTTGAATTTCTGGACGGACTCCATTCTCAAGTTGTATAAATAGGAGGTGGAGCAAAGTATTAAATAAGAGAACAATACTTGTTTTTCCTCATTGAATGTAGAAGCTAATTGCATCATTGTAGTCCTCAAAAATCCACAATAAAATTCTTGTTCTCTTTGCTCTAAATCGAGCACTCACAAACTGTCATCAATCTCTCTTTTGTGTAATTTTTTATAACAGAATACACGATTTTTCCAACATCTAGTATCAGAGCCTGGTGAAGATCAATCATGGCTACAAACTCAAGCATCTCTAGTGACTATGGAGCGCGTGCCCAAGAAAAAGGAGAAACGATCACTCTCAAGTACCCCATGCTCACAAAGAGAAATTATGCTGCTTGGGCCATCAAGATGGAGGTATTCATGATGGCTCAAGGGGTCTGGGATGCAGTGGAGGCTGAAGGGCCTGTTGAAACACACAAAGACAAGATGGCCTTAGCAGCCATCTACCAAGGTATAAGTGAAGATACCTTGCTTCAATTAGGCGCCAAGAAGACAGCCAAGGAAGCATGGAACATGCTCAAAACTATGAATCTTGGGGCTGAGAAGGTGAAAGAGGTAAGAACTCAATCACTTTGGAGAGAGTTTGAAGCCATGAAAATGAATGATGGAGATAGTATTGATGAGTTCTCTGGAAAGCTCTAAATAGTTGTCAACAAGCTGAGAGGGCTAGGCAACAACGTTGAAGAAGAACTTGTGGTGAAGAAGTTGCTGAGATCAACTTCACCAAAGTTCTTGCAGATTGCATCTACAATTGAGGAATTTGGTGATCTGAAAACTAAAACCACGGATGAGGTTATTGGATCACTTAAAGATCACGAAGAGAGGATGCAAGGACATGGAGCAAAGGGAGATGAAACTGTTCTTCTCACTCGAGCAGAGTGAAAGGCAAGAGAAGACAATAAATCTCAAAAGAAGTACTCCAGATTTCAAGGGAACAATAGAGGTGGAAGAGGCAGAGGACGTGGAAAAGGAAGAGGAGCTAGTGGCTCTAAAAGAAAAGATGAAGAGCCACAACAAATGAGGAAATTTGACAAGCCAAAGATCAAGTGTTATGGCTGTGGGAAGATGGGACATTTTGCCTCTGAATGTTCATCAAAGGAAAAAGAAGAGCAAGCCAACTTGACAGAGAAAGAAGAATATGATGAGCCTGCATTGTTAATAATTGAGACTTGTGAATTGACCAAATCACATGTCTCACATAGCAAGGAAGGAGTGCCAACTACAAGTGGAGGTGCTAAGAAGGAGTCAGGATGGTATCTTGACACTGGTGCAAGCAACCACATGACAGGTGACAAAAGTTGTTTCATAGAAATTGATCACTCCATCAATGACAAGGTAAGATTAGGTGATGACTTAGTGATTAATATACATGGGTTAGGATCAGTGCAGTTTCAATGCAAAAATGGAGAGCACTTGATTCTTTCCAATGTGTATTACATACCCAAGTTAAAGAACAACATCATTAGTCTTGGCCAGCTTGATGAAAGTGGGAGCCGAGTGATCATTGAAGAAGGAGCCTTGAGGGTCTATGACAGTACTAATAGACTCATAATCAATGTTAGGAGGCAACACAACAAGCTCTTCATTGCAAAGCTGTAGACTGCACAAAAAGTCTGTCTAATGGCTAGTATGACAAATAAAGCTTGGCTATGGCATGTCAGGTATGGGCATCTGAACTTCCAAGCCTTGAGAAGCTTGACAAGCCAGAAGATGGTGGAGGGAATGCCAGAAATTGCTCAAACAAATCAAGTATGTGATGGATGTGTGGTGGGGAAGCAACACAGGACTGCATTTCCACATAAAGCAATGTTTAGAGCAAAGCAACGCCTTGAGCTGGTCCATGGAGATTTGTGTGGGCCAATCACACCCTCTACACCAGGGGGTAACAAGTATTTCATGCTTCTTGTTGATGATTATTCACGATTCATGTGGATATTTCTATTGAAGTGGAAGAGTGAAGCCTTTGAGGCTTTCAAAAAGTTCAAAACACTGGTTGAGAATGAAGTTGTAAGAAAAGTAAAGTGTTTTAGAACAGATCGAGGAGGTGAGTTCACCTCCCTTGAATTCAAGAAGTTTTGTGATGATGAGGGTGTGAGAAGACACCTCACTGCACCATATTCTCCACAACAAAATGGTGTTTTTGAGAGGAGAACCCAAACTATCATGGAGATGGCAAGAAGCATTATGAAGAGTAAGAATGTGCCAGCTAAGTTTTGGGGTGAGGCAGTGAAGACTCCAGTGTATATTCTGAATAGAGCTCCAACAAAGAGTGTGGAGGGAATGACACCTTATCAAGCATGGTATGAGAGAGCTCCAAATGTGCAACACATGCGTGTGTTTGGGTGCCTTACTCACACCAAAGTTGTGTCACCTCACCTCACTAAGCTTGCAGATAGAAGCATCAAGACCATCTTTCTTGGATATGAGGAAGGTTCCAAGGCTTATAGGTTGTTGGATCCAAGCAAAGACAAAGTTGTGGTAAGCAGGGATGTAGTATTCGAAGAAGAAAAAGGCTGGTTGTGGCAAGACAGTCAAGAAAAGAGGGAAATAGATTGTGAAGGAACATTCACAGTCCATATGAGTAAAGGAGAAAATGAGGAAAGTGATGTAGCACCAATATCCAACTCTCATGAGGGAGGAGGAGATGGATCACCTCATTCAACTGCTCAAAATTCTCCTCTGAACACGCCCAGGTCGAGCACTGGTTCGAGTTCAAGTGGAGGAAATCACAAATTCATATCCTTGCAAGAGATCTATGATGCAACTAGAGAAATGGATGAGGAGGTTAGTTTATGTTTCTTGTCCATTGAAGAGCCTTCAAATTATGAGGAAGCTACAAAGAATAAGAATTGGAGGGAAGCAATGGCATCAAAAATTAGTTCCATACAGAAAAATGGGACTTGGGAACTTTCAGATTTGCCAAAGAATCTGAAGGCCAATGGTTTGAAATGGGTCTTCAAGTTAAAGAAGGGTCCAGAAGGGAAGATAATCAAGCACAAGGCCAGGTGAAATGACCGTCCTATTTCTACCCTAATTTCATAAGGATTTTTTTTACAGAGATGATATATAGATATATCATTCATTACAAATATAGTTCCCAGGGCCATTTTCTTTTTCCAATAAACAAAATATATCCAGGATCAAAATAATTAACCAATATAAATATATCAGTACATTCACAAAGATAAGCACATACATGTGAGGATGTATATGGCTCTCTTGTTTGAATCAGAGTTCTGGAAAACAAGAGGATATTGGATTGATTGAATTTAATCAATCCACACATAGTTCAGTGTTATATGCAATAAAAATTCCATTCATGCATGAATACCTATATATATATATTTTTTTTTAAACTCCTGATACCTTGCTAAATTCTCTAGGGAGTATAAATTCTAGAAACCAGATAAATGTGATATGATTGTCTATAAATTAAGGGTCTGGTGCTTGGGTTCTGAAAATGATAGAAGTGTTTATCATTATCCATGTTTGATTTTCTCTTATAAAATCTGTCTGGAATTTAAAATGCATTTGGTTAAAATCTGAGTGAAATTCAGATTCCTATTACAAATACAAAGGAAAAGGTGTGTTAATATCTGTACAAAACATGTTTATGTGTGTATATAACTGCAACTATTTTGGATCTGGCTTTCAATTCCCATATTACAGATTCTTTCTTTATTTAAAAATAAGGCATGAAACATTTGTATAAAACAAGTTAAATTATGGAAACCTTGCAGTCACATAAAAACATTCAACCTATGTCTATTATCTTTTGTATACATATGCCATGGTAGAAAGATAAAACCATTTAATTTTTCTGAGAATCAACTATCCAGATTTCCCAAAACTAAAATCCTTTCTAAAGACTCAAGATTGACTAATACATTTATAAAATGTAATCATTCAATTTTTAACATGGTGTTCTTACTAAATTCACTTACAATATTTTGATTAACTTCTTTAGTATCAGATATTAACTAGATTTATAAATTCCAGATACAAGTCAATCTCTTAATAAAATACTTAACAAAATATCCATCCCATATTCAACACTTAATACAAGTAACAATTTAAATCATTAATACATGCGGATTTTATCATTTAGGCTCTTATCTAACTAGGTTTAGCATGCTATAACCTTCTTCTCAAAGCCTTGCTCCTACTCCTACTTAGTTGCTGCAATCCCTGAAAAAGCATTTGAAACTGCCTCATTTTAAATGAGACACCCCAGATGCCATTAGCACACTAGGGTCAGACACATGTCTGGTATGAGAAAATTCACAAAAGCAATTAGTTAATTAGGTTAAAATCGAGTTAAGTACAGATACATAAAGTTCTGCCCTTTGGAATCAGGTCATACTTGTGTGCATGCTCTATGTCATTGTGCATGTGCACACTTTGATTTTTCTTTCCAGAGACTACATATATAAATATGGCACATACATTCAAGCATACAATTCAGTCATAGTCAAACAATCATTCACACCAAACAGGAAAATAACCAATATGAGTTAAATCATTTATTCCATCCTCATATTTCAATTCTGGGAAAAACTCTAGTTTTCTCATCATCTCAAATATTTTTCCCTTGGTATATTTATCTATCCTGGTCTCATCTGCAATATTTATGAATCAATGGACACACTGTAATGAACTAATTCACTCCATTACACAAAGATCTCAGGACTTAAACAAGCCATGTGTCAACTTGCATTACTCAAGAACACAAGTCATTCCTGCAGTAATCTTGACCCCATTTTCCTAATCAAGTTTCTCAGGTGTTTTATCCTTTAAATTTTCAGGGTAACCCAGCCAGTGAGTCATTCCACTAAAATAAGCATTCATCTCATAACATTCCTCATCATTCATATAAACAGACAGAGGCAATCAAGCAATTTATTAAAACATGTTCTTGCAATTTAGAAGAGGTATAGACAACTAACATTGGTTTATGGCTCTATTTGGAATATTTTGTTGCAAACATCTGTGCTTTAGTTAACTCAGATTGACCAAGCTTCCTAAATCACAAAATCTATCTGCTAGGTGGTTATTGTATATTTTCTTTGAACCAGGAGTATCAGCACATAGGCAAGCCTATTACACTCCTAATTCCTTTTTATAATAAGCCTCAGCACATATACATATGTATATTGCAGCCCATATACTTATCAATTCTTCTGGGTTGAGCCAAAACCAACACTACTTGCTTATATTCAACATCTTATTTTCTGGGTATTTATTATATTTCTATCTAATATCATATCAGAAAGAAATATGGGTTTTTAAATTACCTATTCATGCATACTGATCATATTAAGAATGAAACAATCAGAACAACTAGCAAGCATTAAAGCATCCTTAATTTCTAAAGAAAAATCACATATACTTTTAAGAAAAATTCATTTATAACTGGCTGCCTTCATTAGGACTTAGTGCCTTAAGTTGTTGAGTGAGTTTCCTCACCTAGCTCTCTTCTTTGCTTACTTAATTAATTGATGAACTTCTGCCTTTAGCCTCAAACTCTTTTCCTTCCCTTGCCTTATGATTTCTATGGTGTTGTTTTTTTTTCCAAGTTCTTTTTTTTGAGAAGGAGAGGAGGCTGCTGCATATACATATATATATACAGGGTCTTCCTTAGGGTTTTGGGTATTGGCTAAAGCCATTTTTGCCCACCAGAAAAATTGTGTTATCTGTATTTTATTTAAACCCAAAATTCTACCCTTCCCGGCTTAATTTAGGTGAAGAGAAAAGTGGTTATATTCTTTTCAGAAATTTGCTTTTCAGAAAATACTTTTTTCCTTTGTCTACAATCATGCTAAAAATGTGACTTGATTTGTTATTTATCAAATACTCTTCCTAATTCTGCCTATACCAAGCATTTCCCTATTTTGTCTTATTTTTTCCTATTTTTAGCTTTCATGTAAATGGTATGTACTTCCTTTATTTATTTACAAGAGGACTACTCCTTTTTCTATCCTCAGTTTTTCTTTCTTTCTGCCTATATACTAAAATATGTCTGTATATTTTATCTTACTAATTTGAACTCTAGTATTTTATTAACACATATATATATATATATATATATATATTTATATAAGTCTTACTGAAATAATTAGCACACCCATATATATATATATATATATATATTTACACATCATTCTGTATTGACACACACATGCACATGTATACTCAAAAATATTCAGTAGCATCCATATATGTATATTTACTCATGCATACAACTTTTAAGGGTTTAATCTAAATATATATATATATATATTCCCATACATATCAATATGTATTTATTCTTAGAGTTCAGGGACTTTTAGCTTTATTTCATGTGCATTTCCTGTGCACACATGTACACACATACTGATACACTATCAAGCTATATCAATCCCCTTTCAAAATTTATTCAAAAATTATTTTGAATTCATTTATATTTGTCAGAATAAATTCCTAAAATCTTGGGTCATTACATACACCCCTCCTTTTAGAAATTGTGTCCCACAATTTTCCTAAGCTTAAAATAAATTTTAATCTTAATTCAGAGAACAAGTACATTCTCAACCAAATAGATTTTTAGTTCTATAATAACCAAAAACATATGCATCTAAAAAAAAGAAAACAATCAAAAATCAGAATTACCTTTAATCTGAAAATAGCTTAGGATAATTCATCCTAACTTTGTCTTCTAATTCCCATGTGCAATCACTAGGATCAAGACTCCACTGTACCTTCACAAGTTTCAGAGATTTATTTCTCAACTTCTTCACATATTTTGCCAAAATTCCCACTGGATCCTTTTCATAAATCAAATTAGAATTTATCTGCACTTGGGTTGGGGTCTCAAGAATTTCTGCCTTGTCATGGACCCACCTTCTCAATTGTGATACATGAAAAACATCATGTATACCTTGCATGTTTTCTGGTAATTCCAACTTATATGCCAAGGGACCAATTCTTTCCAGAATTTTGTATGGTCCAATATATCTTGGGATTAACTTGCCTTGTTTTCCAAACCTCAGCACATTTTTCATAGGTGAGATTTTGATGAAAACAAAATTTCCCACTTCATATTCTACCTGCCTCCTTCTCATGTCTGCAAATTTCTTTTGCCTATCTTGAGCTGCTGCCATTCTTCTTCTTATCAACTCAATTTTCTCCTTAGTTTCTTGTATGTACTCAGGTCCTAAAATAGACCTTTCTCCTACTTCTACCCAACAAACAGGTGACAAACAGGGTTTACCATATAAGGTTTCAAATGAAGCCATTCCTATGGTGCTTTGGTAGCTGTTGTTGTATGTAAATTCAACTAGATGAAGATAATCTTCCCAGTGGCCCCCAAAATCCAGTATACATGCCCTCAACATGTCCTCCAAAACTTTGTTTACTACCTCAGTCTTCCCATCTGATTGAGGATGGTAGGCAGTACTTAAACATAGTTCACTTCCCATTGCTTCTTGAAAGCTTCTCCAGAATTTTGAAGTGAAGATGGTATCCCTATCACTCACAATGGTTTTGGAAATGCCATGTAACTTTACCACTTCCTTTATAAAAATTTGAGCTAATTTTGGTGCTGTCCTTTCTGACTTGACTGGGATGAAGTGTGCTACCTTGGTTAGCCTATCAACTATCACCCATATACTTGTATTACCTCTCTTAGATCTAGGCAGTCCATCTATGAAGTCCATAGATATGTCTTCCCACTTCCACTGTGGTACACTAAGAGGCTGCATCAACCCTGATGGCCTTTGGGTTTCAGCCTTGACTTGTTGGCAAGTCATACATTTGGCAATGTATTTAGCTACATCAGATTTCATCCCCTTCCACCAGAAGTCTCTTTTCAAATTTTGGTACATTTTTGTGTTGCCTGGGTGTATGGAGTATTTACTTCTGTGATATTCATTCAATATCTCTTTCTTCAATCCTGTGTCCTCTGGTACACACATCCTATTTTGGTATCTCATATAACCATTTTTATCAATATGGTGATTCATCACTTCCTCCCCTCTTGAGAGGAGCATTTTCTTCTCTAATAAGTTGGCATCCTGTTCTTGCATTTTTCCTACCTTCAGAATTAAATCTGGTTGAAGTGTCATTAAGCTTAACTTCCCTTTATCTTCTTGTGCACCATGCATCTGCTCATCAATGTGCACACAACCATTCTCCCCAATTTCTAACTCAGTTAGCAAAGACAAGCCCTTAAATTCTTCTATCATCATCATAGCCAATTTAGCATGCTGTCTACTTAGAGCATCTGCAACTTTGTTTGCTTTGCCTGGTGTATAGAGTATGTCAAAGTCATAGGCAGCTAAGAACTCCACCCATCTATGTTGCCTCATGTTCAAATCTTTTTGTGAAAATAAATATTTTAGAGACTTGTGGTCAGTGTAAAGTTCGAACTTTGTGCCTAACAAATAATGTCTCCAAAGTTTTAAAGCATAGATCACAGCTGCTAATTCGAGATCATGTGTGGCATACCTTACTTCATGGGGTTTAAGTTGTCTGGATGCATATGCAATGACTTGGCCTTGTTGCATCAACACTGCACCCAAGCCAAATCCACTAGCATCAGTGTATACAACTAATTCTTCATTTCCATGAGGTACCTTTAAAATTGGAGCATTCACCAATGCCTCCTTCAACTGTTCAAAAGACTTTTCACATTTTTCTGACCAAAAAAAAGCTTGGTTCTTCCTGGTTAGGTTAGTGAGTGGTGTAGAAATTTTTGAAAAATCTTTTATAAACCTCCTATAATACCCTGCCATCCCCATAAATGACCTCACTTCACTCACAGTGCTTGGCCTCTTCCATGCTTGAATAGCCACTACTTTATTGGGGTTCACAGAAATTCCTTGAGCAGATATAACATGGCCAAGGAAATGTACTTCCTCTTTCCAAAATACACATTTTGAAAATTTTGCCTTTAAATCTTTTTCCCTTAATCTAGACAAAACCAGGTGCAAATGATGCTTATGTTCTTCCACTGTTTTGGAGTAAATCAAAATGTCATCTATAAAAATAAGCACAAACTTGTCTAAATAATCTCTAAAGGTTCTGTTCATTAAATCTACAAAGTATGATGGTGCATTGGTCAAGCCAAATGGCATAACCAAAAATTCATACAACCCATACCTAGTGTTAAAGGCAGTGTACTTGATGCTTGATTCTTCCACCTTCATTTGATGAAAACCAGATGCTAAATCTAGTCTAGAAAATACTTTTGCTCCTGCTAATTGATAAAAAAGATCATCTATTCTTGGCAATGGGTATTTATTTTTAATAGTTACTTTGTTTAATTCTCTATAATCTATACAGAGTCTTAAGGAGCCATCTTGTTTCTTAACAAATACCACTGGTGCTCCCCAGCAAGAATTACTTGGTCTTATAAAACCCTTTTCTTCCAATTCTTCTAACTGTTTCTTTAATTCTTTTAGTTCATTTGGCCCCATTCTAGTTGGCTTTTTAATCACTGGGCTTGCTCCTGGAACTAGATTGATCTGGAACTCTACTGGTCTATGGTGTGGAACACCCTTGACCTCACCAAACACATCCAAATATTCATTGACTATGGGAATTTCTTCAATGGTTAGTTCACTGAAATCTTTTTCTGAGTCAACTAAATGATATAGTTTTCCTTCCTTAGCTACTTCACATAAAACTGTGATTCTCTGACCTCTAGAATTTTGCAATGATATGGTGGATGAGTCTAAATTAATTATGGCTTTAAATTGCCTTAACCAGTCTACCCCCAATATAACACCTATATTTGGGTAATTCAAAACATATAAATTGGAAATAAAAATATTTCCTCCTATGTTTAATTCCACATCCACACAAATCATATTTAAAACACTAGAACTCCCCAGTGGACTTTGTATATGCAATGGGGTTTCAACCAATATGCAATTCAGTTTTAGCATTTTAACTAGTTCATAAGAAATTAAAGAGTGAGTTGCCCCAGTATCATATACTACTGCTATGGGTATGGTACAAATAAGTAATGTACCTTCCACTTGGCTATGGTTTTCAGTGTTACTCTCCACTGTGGCTTTGCCTTTTCCTTCCAAATTTGCCAATTTTCCTTGTTGTTTGTACTCAGGACAATTCCTCTTCATATGCCCCTCTTTCCCACATAGATAGCACTTGAAAGCTCCTCCCTTCAATTCTGGACACCTAGGCTTGATATGCCCCTCCTTTCCACACTGATGGCACACAATTTTCTTCTTGGTTTCCTTAGCTTTGACATCTCCAGTGCCTTTGTTACTGGCCTCTTCCTTCTTCTTATCATAAGGGTGATACCTCCCCTTACCCTTCTTGGTATTATTGTTCTTAAAATTTTTGAACTTCTCCCTTTCCTTGTCATGCTGTTCCAACCTCAAAGCTAAGTCTATCACATGGTCAAAAGTCCTGTCTGCATAGGGTAACATGGCTTTGCTAAGTCCTGGGTTCAACCCTTTTATGTACCTATCATTTTTGGATGCCTCATCTGCCACAAGCATTGCTCCATATGTGGAAAGCCCCTCAAACTTTTGAGTGTATTCTATGACAGTCATGGTTCCTTGTCTAAGTCTAATAAATTCTTCTAGCAAGGTAGTCTTTGCTGATGCTGGTACAAACCTTGCTTCCAACATCTCTTTGAATTGATTCCAAGTGATTTCATTCTCATTCCTTCCTGCAATGATTACTTCCCACCAGCCTAAAGCTACTCCTTTTAGCTGTCTTGAAGCCACTTGCCTCTTTCTTTGATCATCAAGTTGCATGTCATTGAAAATTCTTTCCAATGTTCTCAACCATGTTTGAATTTCCATGATACTCTCTGTCCCTTCAAAGCTTTTGCCTCCTAAATGAGTATATGTCTTAAGTAATTTTGAGAGTTCTTCATAGGGATTTTCTTGCCTTTGTCCTGCCCCATCCCTAAATGCTCTCACCAAGTCTTACAGATTGACCATTGGTGGTGCATGGGAAGATCCTGCTCCCTGATTTGGTGGTCTCCCTACCATAGTTTGCTAATAATAATTTACATAGCTGGTTAGTTTGATTGGTAATTTTATTATTTCAGTGGTTTTTTTTTCACACTGAAAACATTGATATATATATTTAGTTCCTTTAAATTTTATTTCTATCTAAGAACTTGATCTTTACTTCTACTATGTTGAATAACATAGCTCTGATACCAAATGAAATGACCCTCCTATTTCTACCCTAATTTCATAAGGATTTTTTTTACAGAGATGATATATAGATATATCATTCATTACAAATATAGTTCCCAGGGCCATTTTCTTTTTCCAATAAACAAAATATATCCAGGATCAAAATAATTAACCAATATAAATATATCAGTACATTCACAAAGATAAGCACATACATGTGAGGATGTATATGCCTCTCTTGTTTGAATCAGAGTTCTGGAAAACAAGAGGATATTGGATTGATTGAATTTAATCAATCCACACATAGTTCAGTGTTATATGCAATAAAAATTCCATTCATGCATGAATACCTATATATATATATATTTTTAAACTCCTGATACCTTGCTAAATTCTCTAGGGAGTATAAATTCTAGAAACCAGATAAATGTGATATGATTGTCTATAAATTAAGGGTCTGGTGCTTGGGTTCTGAAAATGATAGAAGTGTTTATCATTATCCATGTTTGATTTTCTTCTTATAAAATCTGTCTGGAATTTAAAATGCATTTGATTAAAATCTGAGTGAAATTCAGATTCCTATTACAAATACAAAGGAAAAGGTGTGTTAATATCTGTACAAAACATGTTTATGTGTGTATATAACTGCAACTATTTTGGATCTGGCTTTCAATTCCCATATTACAGATTCTTTCTTTATTTAAAAATAAGGCATGAAACATTTGTATAAAACAAGTTAAATTATGGAAACCTTGCAGTCACATAAAAACATTCAACCTATGTCTATTATCTTTTGTATACATATGCCATGGTAGAAAGATAAAACCATTTAATTTTTCTGAGAATCAACTATCCAGATTTCCCAAAACTAAAATCCTTTCTAAAGACTCAAGATTGACTAATACATTTATAAAATGTAATCATTCAATTTTTAACATGGTGTTCTTACTAAATTCACTTACAATATTTTGATTAACTTCTTTAGTATCAGATATTAACTAGATTTATAAATTCCAGATACAAGTCAATCTCTTAATAAAATACTTAACAAAATATCCATCCCATATTCAACACTTAATACAAGTAACAATTTAAATCATTAATACATGCGGATTTTATCATTTAGGCTCTTATCTAACTAGGTTTAGCATGCTATAACCTTCTTCTCAAAGCCTTGCTCCTACTCCTACTTAGTTGCTGCAATCCCTGAAAAAGCATTTGAAACTGCCTCATTTTAAATGAGACACCCCAGATGCCATTAGCACACTAGGGTCAGACACATGTCTGGTATGAGAAAATTCACAAAAGCAATTAGTTAATTAGGTTAAAATCGAGTTAAGTACAGATACATAAAGTTCTGCCCTTTGGAATCAGGTCATACTTGTGTGCATGCTCTGTGTCATTGTGCATGTGCACACTTTGATTTTTCTTCCCAGAGACTACATATATAAATATGGCACATACATTCAAGCATACAATTCAGTCATAGTCAAACAATCATTCACACCAAACAGGAAAATAACCAATATGAGTTAAATCATTTATTCCATCCTCATATTTCAATTCTGGGAAAAACTATAGTTTCTCATCATCTCAAATATTTTTCCCTTGGTATATTTATCTATCCTAGTCTCATCTGCAATATTTATGAATCAATGGACACACTGTAATGAACTAATTCACTCCATTACACAAAGATCTCAGGACTTAAACAAGCCATGTGTCAACTTGCATTACTCAAGAACACAAGTCATTCCTGCAGTAATCTTGATCCCATTTTCCTAATCAAGTTTCTCAGGTGTTTTATCCTTTAAATTTTCAGGGTAACCCAGCCAGTGAGTCATTCCACTAAAATAAGCATTCATCTCATAACATTCCTCCTCATTCATATAAACAGACAGAGGCAATCAAGCAATTTATTAAAACATGTTCTTGCAATTTAGAAGAGGTATAGACAACTAACATTGGTTTATGGCTCTATTTGGAATATTTTGTTGCAAACATCTGTGCTTTAGTTAACTCAGATTGACCAAGCTTCCTAAATCACAAAATCTATCTGCTAGGTGGTTATTGTATATTTTCTTTGAACCAGGAGTATCAGCACATAGGCAAGCCTATTACACTCCTAATTCCTTTTTATAATAAGCCTCAGCACATATACATATGTATATTGCAGCCCATATACTTATCAATTCTTCTGGGTTGAGCCAAAACCAACACTACTTGCTTATATTCAACATCTTATTTTCTGGGTATTTATTATATTTCTATCTAATATCATATCAGAAAGAAATCTGGGTTTTTAAATTACCTATTCATGCATACTGATAATATTAAGAATGAAACAATCAGAACAACTAGCAAGCATTAAAGCATCCTTAATTTCTAAAGAACAATCACATATACTTTTAAGAAAAATTCATTTATAACTGGCTGCCTTCATTAGGACTTAGTGCCTTAAGTTGTTGAGTGAGTTTCCTCACCTAGCTCTCTTCTTTGCTTCCTTAATTAATTGATGAACTTCTGCCTTTAGCCTCAAACTCTTTTCCTTCCCTTGCCTTATGATTTCTATGGTGTTGTTTTTTTTTCCAAGTTCTTTTTTTTTGAGAAGGAGAGGAGGCTGCTGCATATACATATATATATATATATATATACAGGGTCTTCCTTAGGGTTTTGGGTATTGGCTAAAGCCATTTTTGCCCACCAGAAAAATTGTGTTATCTGTATTTTATTTAAACCCAAAATTCTACCCTTCCCGGCTTAATTTAGGTGAAGAGAAAAGTGGTTATATTCTTTTTAGAAATTTGCTTTTCAGAAAATACTTTTTTCCTTTGTCTACAATCATGCTAAAAATGTGACTTGATTTGTTATTTATCAAATACTCTTCCTAATTCTGCCTATACCAAGCATTTCCCTGTTTTGTCTTATTTTTTCCTATTTTTAGCTTTCATGTAAATGGTATGTACTTCCTTTATTTATTTACAAGAGGACTACTCCTTTTTCTATCCTCAGTTTTTCTTTCTTTTCTGCCTATATACTAAAATATGTCTGTATATTTTATCTTACTAATTTGAACTCTAGTATTTTATTAACACACACACATATATATATATTTATATAAGTCTTACTGAAATAATTAGCACACCCATATATATATATTTACACATCATTCTGTATTGACACACACATGCACATGTATACTCAAAAATATTCAGTAGCATCCATATATGTATATTTACTCATGCATACAACTTTTAAGGGTTTAATCTAAATATATATATATATATATATATATATTCCCATACATATCAATATGTATTTATTCTTAGAGTTCAGGGACTTTTAGCTTTATTTCATGTGCATTTCCTGTGCACACATGTACACACATACTGATACACTATCAAGCTATATCAATCCCCTTTCAAAATTTATTCAAAAATTATTTTGAATTCATTTATATTTGTCAGAATAAATTCCTAAAATCTTGGGTCATTACACCAGGTTAGTTGCAAAGGGGTATGTGCAGAAATATGGAGTTGATTACAAGGAGGTATTTGCTCCAGTTGCAAGGTTGGAGACCGTAAGAACTTTACTTGCATACTCGGCACAAAGAAAGTGGGATGTCCATCATATGGATGTCAAAACAGCTTTTCTCAATGGAGAATTGAAAGAAGCAGTGTATGTGGTGCAACCTGAAGGATTTGTTGACAAGAACTATCCAAACAAGGTGTTAAAGCTGCACAAAGTTCTGTATGGTCTAAAACAAGCACCAAGAGCTTGGAATGACAAGCTAGATAAGTGTTTGAAATCCATAAATTTTAAGAGATGCCCTTTTGAGTATGTAGTGTACATGAAGAAGACAGGAGAACATGTCATAATTGTAGGTGTTTATGTTGACGATCTCATCCTCACTGGCTCCAGTGCTGAACTCATCAAGAAATTCAAGCTAGAGATGATGCAGAAGTTTGAGATGAGTGATCTAGGGCTTCTAAGTTATTACTTGGGAATAGAGGTAAAGAAAAACGAAGAAGTTATAACCCTGTTCCAATCAAGTTATGCAAGGAAGATCCTTGAAAAAGTGGGGATGATAGATTGCAACCTCTGTCATCTTCCAATGGAGCCAAGGTGCAAATTGAGCAAGCATGATGGAGAGCCACCAGTGGATGCAACCATGTATAGGAGCATCATTGTAAGCCTAAGATACTTGGTAAACACTCGTCCTGATCTTGCTTATTCAGTTGGAGTTGTTAGCAGATACATGGAAGCTCCAACTACTGCACACATGAGTGCTGTCAAGCAGATTCTGAGATATGTAAAAGGAACACTTGACATGGGATGTCTGTATAAGAAGGATCAATCAAATGAAGGATTGGTTGGTTACAGTGACAGTGACCTTGCTGGGGATACTGATGATAGGAAGAGTACCACTGGAATTATGTTCTTTTTTGGAGAAAGTCCTATTACTTGGGTGTCACAGAAACAAAGGATAGTGGCACTTTCATCGTGTGAAGCCGAGTATATTGCAGCAACGGGTGGTGCCTGTCAAGGCATTTGGCTCACAAGACTAATGGAATGCTTGAGAGGAGATGATCAGGTGAAGCCAATATTGAAAGTTGACAACAAATCTGCAATTACTTTAGCCAAGAATCCATTTCACCATGAAAGAAGCAAACACATTGATACAAGGTATCATTTCATTCGAGAGTGTGTTGAAAATGGTGATGTTAAGCTGGAATATACCAAAACAGATACTCAGCTAGCTGATATCCTGACAAAGCCACTTGGAAGGCAAAGATTCATCGAGCTAAGGGACAATATTAGTGTGAAGATCATCAAATGAAAACAAGTTTAAGGGGGTGAATGTGAACATTGTTTTTAAACTTGTTTTATTCTTAGCAAATTCGGTTTTGAGGGTTTGTTATTTTTAGAAAATGGTTAGAAGTAGTTTTTAAAATGTGTGGTTGTGGAGCAAATGGATGGTTCATGGTGTGTAGAAGGTTTTTTTGTTGTTGTTGAATTGTGGACGGACTCCATTCTCAAGTTGTATAAATAGGAGGTGGAGCAAAGTTTTAAATAAGAGAACAACACTTGTTTTTCCTCATTGAATGTAGAAGCTAATTGCATCATTGTAGTCCTCAAAAATCCACAATAAAATTCTTGTTCTCTTTGCTCTAAATCGAGCACTCACAAACTGTCATCAATCTCTCTGTTGTGTAATTTTTTGTAACAGAATACACGATTTTTCCAACAGATAGCAACGACATAGAGTGGCAGCGCCTCAGTTTTTTTCAAAAGAACTCAAGATAATTATCAAACTTATAATGTGTCAATTTATATACATGTAAAATTCATTAGTTACAAAACATTAATAACTGTGATAATAATGATTGAGTGATAATTCTACCACCCGTAGTACAAATTATAATAAGTGCATACTAATCCTAACATACACTTTCTTGTAACTTTAGGAGCACTTGGAAATAGTTGTACGCAAAAGTCAGTACAGTTCTGATAAAACATGCACAAAGCTTTATTACTGTTTGTTACAAGTACAGTTGTTCTTGCTTTAGAAAATTAATGAAGAAAGAGAAAAAAATGATGAAGAATAGCCAGGTCAAAGATCCTTGAATGAATGCCAAGCATGCTGTATTTATAGGAGAAGAAGTGCAAATATCTCGTTCAAAATTCGGATCTGGAATCTCCAAGCCAAGACGACCCTACCCAAAAAATATTGGATCGATTGCCCACCCTTAAGAGGGGTTGGCGCCGACCCTTCTTCCATGCTTGGTGGGGCCAGCGATCCCTTGTGTGAGTCCCCCCACTTCTCCACTTCATGTTTCCAAAGTCATTTTCCAAGTTGATGCGTCGTTCGTTGAGTTATTGAGCAATCATTGTTGAATTGCGCTGCCAATCCGAGCGATTCATAGCCATATTAATATGATCTGACCCATTGCCTAGGAGAAGTGCTAATTTCATACTTAGCCAACTCCAGGGTGTCATCCGTCCGAATCCGCTTGACAATCGTCCATAGCCTTGTTTATAATCGATCTTCGAATCTGATAATCATCTCTCTGGACTTCCTACCTTGATGATCACGAAATCTGTTTGACCAAATCCATTGGTATACTACCTGGCTAAAAGGCGGTATAACATCCCATGTGAAGATATTGAATGTACCCATGCAAACTGTGGTTAATTATACGGCCTTAGCAACAATTTGACACGCTACAATTGAAATTCCCTGTCCAAATTTGTAATTCTGAAACATACCAATATTAAAACGCCGCTATAAGATCATATTATATTTTAATTCGATCCCCTGTCCAAATTAATTGAAAGTTTTATGTAGTTTGATAAAAATAAACTGAAAAATATAATTTTTTTTGTTGGAATAAAGTTTGAATTTGAAAATTTCCATTTCAAGATAGATGTTAACATTTGGTTATGGTGAGATTCGAATTCATGACCTTTTGTTTGTAAGGAAGGACATTTTTGAAATTTTACGGTCGGACCATAAAATTATGTTTTTATTCAACTATTAATAAAGATTTATAGATTGGTTGATTTATGTAAAAAGATCTTGTATTACATATTCTATTGTAGCCATATATATTTGACGCGTTCTCTGGTGTCAAAATATAATTACATTTAAACAATTATATCCTATGAATATGGAATCAACATCTAAGTTTGAAATACGGTTGGATCAAAAAATTGTGTTTCTATTCCAACTATTAATAAAGATATAAAGGTTTTAGTTTTTGATCATAATTTATGTAAGAATACTGATGAATGGATAACACGCATCTTGATTTATATCTGGATTTCATATGACAGATTGCTTTAGTTTGATGTATTTTGAAACAGAAATATAAGTGAGTTGTTCTGAAACAGCAATATAAGCGAAGACAATGAAGCTACATCTATTATGAAATCTGGTTAGACCACATCAACATTATTTCAGACGGTTAGCTAAAAATAATCAAGCATATGTAGGTATATTTCCCTAGTTTGGACAGGCAATTGAAAATTATTCTTCTGCTATTTGAGAAAGACACATAATTACCCTTATATAAAGCTGTACATGATTGCTTTTGTTCTCGTGTGTATTAATTAGGGAAGAGTTGAAAATATTTTCAGGAGAGGTGGTTTGGTTCGGCCATCGTTGTAAGGATCCTCAATGGCACAATCTTGATCGCTACTTTACCAGGTAATCGATAAACTGTAAATTGAAATGCTCCAAATCATTGTGAGCTGATTGATGAATAACATTTATATTATTTTCTTTGCAAATAGCTTAGGGACGAATCTTACACCTCAAAGGCATTTGAAAGAAGCCTAGGAAGTGATGGAGCAAATGTTGGTTTTGTTCATTGTACGGCTGTATGCATATTTATTTTATGTTAACTAGATAAATCGCAAGTACATTGATTTAATAGTTAAAAATATTTATTTTTTTAGTTAATAAAAGCATTATGTACGGATGTGTGCTATAAGTGCAAAAATCGCACTTTCATTTTATAGTGAAATTCCATTGACAGGTAGTTGGAAGTGGGTGGTGAATGTTGCAATGAAATTTCGTTGATTGATGTAGGATATTTTCGAAATTTATAAAAGGGCAGTGTCAAAATCTATTCATTTAATTGTTTTTATTAATAGCAGGAACATGGATTGGTTATGCATGTGTGACGTCTTTAGCGTTTGTACATGTCAGAACAGGTACAAATAATATCAAAAGCACCACCATGTTCTTTGTCGCTGAAACAAGTGTACAGTTTCTGTTTTGATAATAATGATATTTTCTCAATACAATCTTGCTTTTGTAGACTGAGCAGAATCAAAAGAACTATCAGATGTAAGGATTTTGCTAATTTGAGTAAGTCGTTAGTTATTATTTACATCTTTTGAGCCAATTACGTGTTTATATTTTGAGTGGATTAATTCTTGCCTATTGAAGAACACTCTTGCACAGCGTAACAAAAATCTAAAAATGGTTGAACAGAAACAAAACAACATAGAGGTTGAACAAATTAATGATTTGCTTAATAATATTCTACAAAATCTCAATGTACAATTTTATAGCTCAGCTAGAACATCAGAAATAATCTAATGACCCTAAAGATGATTTATGTCCTAGGAGGCTAGGAACATCATGTATCTTCAACAAAACCAGAAACATATAGTACAAAAAATGTTGTATTTGAATCATTGCACGCCAGGAATTCAAGCACAACATCAAGCTCACTTTTGAGACAACAAGCATAGACGCAAAGGGGAAAAGCTACAAAGGATGACAAGGTAGCTGTTACATGATAGTGCATTTACGTGTTCATTGTATTCATTTAAATTCTGATTTGTATTTTTACATTTATTCACATTATTTGTCAAAATATTTCAAATGAACTCAATATGGAATTTCAAAACTAATATTTAAATCGCTTATTCACTTAAAATCTACAACAACCCAATTGTAATAATAACTTTAATAGTTTTGAAATTCTGTCTCCATACCGACAAAAATAATTATAAGATTAATCAAATCGGGAATTTTATCATAATACCAAACTTAGAATTTCATTTCTTTTGAAATGATTTCTAAATATCTTTACATAAATTATTATTATTATTATTTTTCAAAACATGTTTTACCTTACCAAATCACATACATTTACTTTCAAAAATATTAATTCTTCATTTTTTCAAACTTTGTATATACTTTTCAAAATATTGTTTCACTCATTTCAAAACATTTCCCTTACCAAAATATTGTTTATAATATTTCACACAACATTATTCCCTTCCGAAAATATTATATTTTTCTCAAAACATTTCCTTCTTTTCAACACATATTATTTATTTCAAAATATTATTTTCTTTTTTAAAAGATTGTGTCGAGATGTCTCGTCCTAGTGTTTAAGAATCCCTATCGATAACGTTGGTCTGACGCATCGATCAGAATTCTTAAAATACCAAACGGACAAATTAAAACGAATTATAAACTACTAAAATAATTTCCAATCACTTTATAAAATCAATTTCGTATTTTATTAAATCATTATCTTACTTGTGTGAAGATATTTATTTTCATAACTCGTATATACATCCAATTCATCGCTCGTCGATAACAATACAAATCATCACACATCCATCAAACAAACAACAAACAAATAAAGGCCTTCAGCGAAAAATCATCTATCAGCTTCCGCTGTGCAACTCTGATCATTACATAATCATTCTACTCAACTTGCCACACAGAGGTTTATTCATCATTAACAATATCGACAAAACTCATCGGGCTAACAATTCCTTACTTCATACCTCCCTCCACAATTTCTATTTCACACGAAAACAAATACATACTGAAGAGGTAGGGATAAGGAATATATATATATATCTATATTCCCAAATGATTACCTCAATAATCATCGTATGCCCATACTATCATTTTAAAGTATGATAATTACCCAATACACCCGAGGGAAACAAGGACTCTAAGTATAATCTAAGGTCAAGACTCGTGTCTCTTATATATGATGCATTATTCTGAACCTAGGTGTGATACCAATTGTAAACACCCCACATTTATACCCATACTATCTAAGAGTATTACTGGGTGTCAGATAAGACGGGGAATGAGGTATATTGGGTACACACGTAAATATTCCCTTGGGCTAACACTGGTACGTATTTGAACATCGAATAAATAACTCATGTATATGTACATAGTATCGGCACAAAACAATAAACACGTGCCTTCAGGATAGCACAATACATAATATACGATAGATAAACAGAAAACACAAAGTCAATCGCAGCGATAATACATATAATATGCAATATATGTCCGTATACATCACATTTATATACACATGAGAGAATATACAATACAGAATAATGATCTATAATACCAAATATCTAGTTTACTCTATGCCCAGAAAATACAAGCTGGTCTCATTGTCCCTGTACCTAAAATGTCTCGAACTTATGTAAATCCAAGGTCAATAAACATATGGTACTCGGTATATAATGGGTAATAACATAATAATGTTATCTCATTTGTGATAACCCTGATTTTGTGAGCAGATTCATGATTTAATTTAGTTTATATTTGTTTAAAAATTGCATTGAAAAGATATGAATAGGAAACTGATTTGCAGATATATGGTTTAAAACATGTATATGTGCACAAGATAGTGCACATACATGCACACAGTTTCTACATAATAAAATAGGCAGAAATCAATATATATATTAAAATAACTAATTTAGAAATACATATGCATGAAGATATGATTTTGTCTTTAAATAAATCTGGCACAAAGAAAATAAAAGCTAGGCAGAAATAAACTTAAAATTATTTAAAGAAAGAAAGGAAAGACTTAGGCAAAATAGGCATACATATACATTTGCTGGAAGAAAACAGAAGTTGCATGGAAATGGCATGAATCCTTAAACAAACACTTTATCCATTTCCAGTAATTTCTTTAATTTAGGAAATAAGAAGTCATGCATATAACATGACCGGGGAAAAAGGGATGAGGTTTGTTTTTTGAAAAAAAAATAACAAGGACCACATACCCTCTTATTTTCTTGAATCAAATAAGAAGCAGACTATGTTTTGTATGGGGTAGAACTGACATTGGGTAATTCCATAAAACCCTAGTAACAGCCAGGATTTATATAAAGAGGCCTAGTGTAGTGAGATCATACACATTTGCTCTTCATAACCAAAAGGAAAAATAGAAAAAAAAATATAAGCCAGATAAAATAAGGAGCACCGGCCATTAGAGTTAGAGGAAGGCAGAGGATCAAAAGAAAAGAAAGGCTTAAAAAAGGAATTAATGTGAGTAACCTCACTGAAAACTTTGGCATTAAGTCTTGAATATTGAGGCAACCTATTTGAATTAATAATTCACTTTTGCAAGTTATGTTCATTTTATGATTTGATGACTTTGGTTTGTTAATGATCTGTTCAAGTGTAAAACCCTTCATAGTGATTTACCCAAAAATAAGAGTCATGGATTTCATGTTTAAAATGTTTATCTGTGCTGTGAATTAATTTTGAGATGGAGTGATTTCTTTTTATGGGTTTTCTTCATAAAGTTATTTATAAAATCGCAGGATTCATGTGGTAGATATATGGTCTGTAAATGGAAAGAAATATGGGGCTGCAACATTGTGTTGTTGTTGCTTATGTCTCATGTTAACTGAAACAAAAGAAAATGTAGAAGTGCAATGTTATACATGTGCTGAGCTTCTATGTTTTATGAACTACCCAAATCAAAAATATACTTATGGTTTAGCTATATCTTCAAGATTAATAAGGATCTGATTGAACTAGAGGTAAGAGAAGATAACTAGTAAACTACTTATGACCATATGTTTATATCTTGATCCATTGAAACCCATAGGCAAGATAATATGCTAAGAAATCACATCTGTTTTCATGATTAAATGTTTGCTTCTTAGAACATGACTTACCAATCTCTGGATGAATACATGTTGGTTGAATTGTTTAATTTTCTCTGATTGAAAAGTGAGATGTAGAAGGGATTAACACAATTATGAAAAAGGAAATAACACTTAGTAACTCAACTAAGGACTTTGGATCTTAGGGCTACACAATATAGCTTGGCAAGGGGAACATTGCAAGCTCACACATGGTATGTTTATACCCAGGGGCCTGAGTGTGCTGGGTTAACAGAGAGGTGTCCCAGGCAGTGTGTGTTTAAAAAGAGAAAGTAGCTAAAGACCCTATTATATTTGATAGTGAACTACAGAAATAGGTTCAGGAGAGGCTTGGGCAAAATCCTTGATGGCTAGTAAAATTGTAAAGGGGGCATGATGACTGAATTGATGATTGCATTGGTTGGTTTATGATGTTTTTATTTGTGAATCTTATGATTGTTTTCTCTGAACTAAATCATTGTGATCATATATAATTTGTTTAGTACTGATATGAATGCACATGCCTCACAAAAACATGCACAAAGATGATACTGAGTTTCTTAATTAATTCAAAGTATTTGAATATAAATAAAAGTCATATAAAATCATGTTTTCAGGTAGATTACTCATACCAGACATTAGTCTAACCCTTTTGTGTTTATGCACCATTGGGTGTCTCATATTTGTATGAGGCAGTTCATGGTGATTATGCAGGAAAATAGGAATTTTGTTGATCAGGCTTTGGATGAGTTAACTGCTTAAGGAATTGGATGCTATTTTTAAAGACTTTGCTGAAGTTAAATTAGATATTCATTTTGAACTATGTTAAGTTATTTTGTTTAAGTTGCTTAGAAAAACCAATGTATCGTTATTTACTGTTTAGTAAGTGTTGAATTTATATGTATCAGCTGAAACTATGTGCTTTGTTTTGCAAAATGCTTTGCTAAGAAATGAAACTCTAAAACTTTTAAAAAGAACAGATAGTTAAATACTTGAGAATCTGAGATTCAAAGGATTTGTGGTTTGAATGTATATCCAAAGAATTGCATAAGAAAATCCATGTTTAAGTCAAAAAAAATCTGGCAGAAAGGTTTTGAGTTGCCTTAGAAAAGAAAACAAAATAACATGTGTTTTGTTGAGAAATAGTGCAAACTGAATATGGCTAACATAGCCATTTTATTGAGTCTGGGTTAAGCCAGCACTCAAGAAATTTTAAACTAAATTTTCAGTTATGTTATTTTACAACCCAGATACAGGAGAAACTCAGTCACTTTGGATAACAAGAAGAAATAGAAAACTAAACACTTGAAACTTCTTCTGACACACACATGCACAGGAACATGCACACACACAAGCACAAGCAAAAGCACTGTTCATACAGTAATAAAATTATGGAAATTCATGCAAAATGATAAGTCTTGAGACATGAAATCAATAGTTATGCAATAACCCAAGTATACTTTGAAAACCAGGTTTTTAGATACACTATTGCTATGTAAAGAGTATTACCTCTAAGTAATACCCAAACAGATTTCTACTTACAAATTTCTGTACTCTGATTTAAGTAGAAAATGACTTATATATCTTCATATATGTAAGTTTAAGATGAAATGAGTAAACCAATATTTTTATATTGACAAAAGGTCCTGGATAGAAGAAAAATTGGAATGCAATGTTTTCTTGATTAAATGGCCACTGTATATAAAAAAATAATAATAATTTTTAAGTGGGTCATTTCATTTGGTATTAGAGCTATGTTGTTAAATAACATAGCAAAATTTTGTATGAACTTGTTTGCATTGGATGTATGAAAGTGTTGACTGCTTTGGATGCTTTGTTTGTTAATGTTTACACTATTAATATCTATTATGATAGAATAGTGATAGATTAAAATGAATTAATCTATAGAGTATTAGGCAAAACAGACTAACCTAAGTGTTATATCCATAGAGCTATGGTAGGACCCAGACAACAAAATGTAGGAACAAGTGAACCACCCATGGTGAATGTGCAAGAATTCATGAGAGCCATAAGGGATGGAGTAGGTAACAGGCAGGAAAATCCACATGAGGAGCTTTCCAAACTACTCAAGACTTTTACCAATCTTGGAGGCAAAACTTTTGATGGCACAGAAGGAGTTATGGGAGTTCAAAATTGGCTTAGAATTTTGGAAAAAATCTTTGCAGACATGCAAGTTGAAGACCAAAGGAAGAGGCAAATTGCATCCAGGCAATTGAGAGGAGCAGCTTTGGATTGGTGGGAGGTTATTATAGCTGGAAGACCTAAAGGAGAAGTGACATGGGATCAATTTAAAGCAATGCTAGAAGGTAGATTTGTCCCTGCATCAGCCAAGGAATCTTTGCTAGAGGAATTTATCAAATTAAGGCAAGGGACTATGAGTGTCACTGAGTACACTCAGAAGTTTGAATCATTGGCAAAGTATGGTGCAGTACTCATCACCACTGAGGAGGCTAAGAATGGCAGATATATTCAGGGGCTGAACCCTAGCCTTAGTAGAGCCATGCTACCATACAAGGACAAGACTTTTGATCAAGTTTTGGATTTGACTTTGAGCATTGAACAACATGATAAAGCTAGAGAGAATTTCAGGGCATTCAAGAATAACCAAAACAAGAAGGGAAAGGGTAAATTTCACCCTTATGATAAGAAGAAAACAGACATAGCTTCCACCAAGAAACCAGAAGAAGTCAGGGCTACTGAAATTAAGAAGAAGATCACTTGTTATAACTGTGGCCAAGAGGGGCATATGAAGAATAGATGCACAAATGTTAGGCCTGCATTCTTCAATTGTCACCATTGTGGGAAGGAAGGTCACATAAAGAGGAATTGTCCAAATTTTAAGCAAGGAAAATTAGGGGCTTTGGAAGGAAAAGGCAAGGCAGCCGAGGGATCAAGTGTTGAAAAGCATGGTCAAGTTGAAGGTACTTTGCTTATTCACTCAATACCTTTTGCAGTAGTGTATGATACTGGGGCTACACACTCATTGATCTCCCATGATATTGCACAACAATTAAAATTGAACTGTATGATTGTTGATAAGCCACTGCTAATTAAAAGCATTATAGGTAGTTCATGTGTTCTGGGTATGATATGTATGCAACTAGGATTAAATATAGGAGGACATGTGTTTGAGTCAGACCTATATGTGTTGCAATATCCGGGCATAGGGATTATTTTAGGAGTTGATTGGTTGAGTAGATATAAGGCTATTATAAATATGGAGACATCCACCATATCATTGAAAGTTTCTGATGGACAAAGAATAGTTGTTCTTTGTGAGGCAAACAAGAATAGAAGTATAGCCAACCTTTTTACATTGACTAATGAAAAACCCATGCCTGCATTAGAAGAAATCCCCATAGTGAATCAATATGTTGATTTGTTTGGTGAAGTGAGAGGAGTTTCAAACCACAGGCCAGTTGAGTTCTCAATTAAAATAATTCCAGGAGCTAGCCCAGTGGTTAAAAGACCAACCAGAATGGGGTCTAAGGAGTTGATGGAACTGAAAAAGCAATTGGTTGAACTAGAAGAAAAAGGTTTTATTAGACCCAGTAGCTCATCATGGGGAGCACCAGTAGTCTTTGTTAAGAAACAAGATGGATCCCTTAGGTTATGTATTGACTATAGGGAATTAAATAAAGTCACAGTTAAAAATAAATATCCCTTACCAAGAATTGATGATCTCTTTGATCAATTGAGTGGTGCAAAAATATTTTCTAGGCTTGATTTAGCTTCAGGCTTTCATCAGATGAAAGTAGAAGAGGAAAGCATTAAGTATACAGCCTTTAACACAAGATATGGACTGTATGAATTTTTAGTAATGCCATTTGGCTTGACAAATGCTCCTTCCTATTTTGTTGATTTGATGAATAGGATTTTTAGAGAATACTTGGATAAGTTTGTATTGATATTTATTGATGATATACTAATTTATTCTAAGTCAGTTAGAGAGCATGAAAATCATTTGCATATGGTATTCAAGAAACTGAGCCAGGAAGACTTAAAAGCCAAAATTTCAAAATGCACTTTTTGGCAAAATGAAGTAAATTTTCTAGGCCATATTATATCAGAATAAGGAATATCTGTGGATTCCAATAAAGTCATTGCAGTGCAAGCTTGGAAAAGGCCTACTAATGTCACTGAGGTCAGATCATTCATGGGAATGGCTGGTTACTATAGGAGATTTATAAAAGATTTTGCAAAAATCTCAATCCCATTAACCAGATTGACTAGGAAAAATCAAGTGTTCACTTGGACTGAAGAATGTGAGAAAGCCTTTGGGAAATTAAAGGAAGCACTAGTACAAGCTCCAATTCTTAAAGTGCCTGAAGGAAATGAAAACTTGGTGGTGTATACTGATGCATGTGGACAAGGGCTTGGGGCAGTATTGATGCAACAACATCAAGTGATAGCTTATGCTTCTAGGCAGTTGAAACCAAGTGAGGTAAGGTATGCTACTCATGACCTTGAATTGGCTGCTATAGTGTATGCTCTTAAGTTATGGAGACACTACTTGTTAGGAGCAAAATTTAAAGTCTATACAGACCATAAATCACTTAAATATTTGTTTTCACAAAAAGAATTAAATATGAGGCAGCAAAGATGGATTGAACTCCTAGCCTCATATGATTTTGAAATATTATACACCCCTGGTAAGGCTAATAAAGTAGCAGATGCCCTAAGTAGACAACATGCTAACATGGCTAGATTGATGGTAAAAGAGTTTAACACTTTATCATTGTTAATTGATTCAGAGATAGAAAGTGATAATATAGAAAACATGATCCTATGCAGTGAGAATGTAGAAATGGGAAAATTAAGTTTTATTACTCTGGGGTCAGAATTGAAGAATAAAGTTGTAAGACTACAAGACCAAGATCCATTTTTAATTGAAAAGAAGGCTCAGATATTAAATGGTGAGGCAGTGGAAGGTTTTCAGTTAAATGATCAAGGCCATTTGAAGAAAGGAAAAAGAATATGTGTTCCAGCAATTGATGAGTTGAAGCAAGAAATCTTGGATGCTTACCACAAAAGCAAATACACTATACACCTAGGAAGCACAAGAATGTATCACAACCTCAAGAGAGATTATTGGTGGAGTGGTATGAAGAGTGCAGTGGCAACCTATGTATCCAAATGTATGGTTTGCCAACAGGTGAAAGCTGAGTATCAAAAACCCTCAGGGATGCTTCAACCTTTACAAATACCACAGTGGAAATGGGAAGACATATCAATGGATTTCATTGATGGTTTGCCTAGAATTAGGAGGGGAAATGATAGTATTTGGGTAGTGGTTGATAGGTTAACCAGGTCAGCCCACTTTATACCAGTGAAATCAGAAAGAAATGCAAGTACACTAGCCCAGTTGTTCATTAAAGAAGTAGTCAGACTGCATGGTATACCAAAGACTATAGTAAGTGATAGAGATACCATCTTCACTTCAAAGTTTTGGCAGAGTTTTCACAAGGCAATCAGGGCTGATTTATGCTTAAGCACAACATACCATCCTCAATCTGATGGCCAAACAAAAATTGTGAACAAATTGCTTGAAGACATGTTAAGAGCTTGTGTATTGGATTGGGGAGGAAGTTGGGAGGATCATATCTTTTTAGCTGAATTTGCATACAACAATAGCCATCATAGTAGCATAGGCATGGCACCCTTTGAAGCTCTCTATGGGAGACCATGTTTATCACCCTCAAGTTGGCTTGAATCTGGAGAGAAAGTGGTCTTAGGACCAGAAAATGTGAAGGAAACCTCTGAAAAGATAGCTTTGATCAGAAAAAGAATTGCTTCTGCCCAAGATAGGCAAAAGAAATATGTAGATCAAAGAAGAAAGGCAGTACAATATGATGTTGGAGATTATGTATTTATCAAAATATCACCCATGAAAAAGGTTCTAAGGTTTGGGAAATAAGGAAAGTTGATTCCTAGAAATATAGGGCCATATAAATTTTTAGAAAGAATAGGAACTGTAGCCTATAAGCTAGAGTTGCCAGAAGAAATGAGAGCAATGCATGATGTTTTTCATGTGTCTCAACTTAGAAGATGGGTTCATGATAAGGAGGCAATCCTAGAATCCTCTAAGGATGTGCAGATTGACCCTAGGATGATCTATGAAAAGGAGCAAGTGGGCATAGTTTCTAGAGAAACCAAGAAATTGAGAAACAAAGAAATTAAATTAGTGAAAGTGCAATGGAGTCTTGACCCAAATGATTGCACATGGGAAGTGGAGGATAAAATCAGAAACGATTATCCACAACTGTTTGATTGAATTAAAGGTAAATTTATATATATACTGATGAATGTTTTGATTGAATATGCATTATGATTTTTTTATGCATAGTGTTTAATCAAGTGATTTCCTTGACAATGGTTTGAGGTCAGAAAATTGATTTTCTGGAGTAATGATACTTAAGTTAAGTATGAAAGAATTGTGGGACACAATTCCTAAAAGGAGGGGTATATGTGATAACCCTGATTTTGTGAGCAGATTCATGATTTAATTTAGTTTATATTTGTTTAAAAATTGCATTGAAAAGATAGGAATAGGAAACTGATTTGCAGATATATGGTTTAAAACATGTATATGTGCACAAGATAGTGCACATACATGCACACAGTTTCTGCATAATAAAATAGGCAGAAATCAATATATATATTAAAATAACTAATTTAGAAATACATATGTATGAAGATAGGATTTTGTCTTTAAATAAATCTGGCACAAAGAAAATAAAAGCTAGGCAGAAATAAACTTAAAATTATTTAAAGAAAGAAAGGAAAGACTTAGGCAAAATAGGCATACATATACATTTGCTGGAAGAAAACAGAAGTTGCATGGAAATGGCATGAATCCTTAAACAAACACTTTATCCATTTCCAGTAATTTCTTTAATTTAGGAAATAAGAAGTCATGCATATAACATGACCGGGGAAAAAGGGATGAGGTTTGTTTTCTGAAAAAAAATAACAAGGACCACATACCCTCTTATTTTCTTGAATCAAATAAGAAGCAGACTATGTTTTGTATGGGGTAGAACTGACATTGGGTAATTCCATAAAACCCTAGTAACAGCCAGGATTTATATAAAGAGGCCTAGTGTAGTGAGATCATACACATTTGCTCTTCATAACCAAAAGGAAAAATAGAAAAAAAATATAAGCCAAAGAAAATAAGGAGCACCGGCCATTAGAGTTAGAGGAAGGCACAGGATCAAAAGAAAAGAAAGGCTTAAAAAAAGGAATTAATGTGAGTAACCTCACTGAAAACTTTGGCATTAAGTCCTGAATATTGAGGCAGCCTATTTGAATTAATAATTCACTTTTGCAAGTTATGTTCATTTTATGATTTGATGACTTTGGTTTGTTAATGATCTGTTCAAGTGTAAAACCCTTCATAGTGATTTACCCAAAAATAAGAGTCATGGATTTCATGTTTAAAATGTTTATCTGTGCTGTGAATTAATTTTGAGATGGAGTGATTTCTTTTTATGGGTTTTCTTCATAAAGTTATTTATAAAATCCCAGGATTCATGTGGTAGATATATGGTCTGTAAATGGAAAGAAATATGGGGCTGCAACATTGTGTTGTTGTTGCTTATGTCTCATGTTAACTGAAACAAAAGAAAATGTAGAAGTGCAATGTTATACATGTGCTAAGCTTCTATGTTTTATTAACTACCCAAATCAAAAATATACTTATGGTTTAGCCAGATCTTCAAGATTAATAAGGATCTGATTGAACCAGAGGTAAGAGAAGATAACTAGTAAACTACTTATGACCATATGTTTATATCTTGATCCATTGAAACCCATAGGCAAGATAATATGCTAAGAAATCACATCTGTTTGCATGATTAAATGTTTGCTTCTTAGAACACGACTTACCAATCTATGGATGAATACATGTTGGTTGAATTGTTTATTTTTCTCTGATTGAAAAGTGAGATGCAGAAGGGATTAGCACAATTATGAAAAAGGAAATAACACTTAGTAACTTAACTAAGGACTTTGGATCTTAGGGCTACAAAATATAGCTTGGCAAGGGGAACATTGCAAGCTCACACATGGTATGTTTATACCTAGGGGCCTGAGTGTGCTGGGTTAACAGAGAGGTGTCCCAAGCAGTGTGTGTTTAAAAAGAGAAAGTAGCTAAAGACCCTATTATATTTGATAGTGAACTATAGAAATAGGTTCAGGAGAGGCTTGGGCAAAATCCCTGATGGCCAGTAAAATTGTAAAGGGGGCATGATGTCTGAATTGATGATTGCATTGGTTGGTTTATGATGTTTTTATTGGTGAATCTTATGATTGTTTTCTCTGAACTAAATCATTGTGATCATATATAATTTGTTTAGTACTGATATGAATGCACATGCCTCACAAAAACATGCACAAAGATGATACTGAGTTTCTTAATTAATTCAAAGTATTTGAATATAAATAAAAGTCATATAAAATCATGTTTTCAGGTAGATTACTCATACCAGACATTAGTCTGACCCTTTTGTGTTGATGCACCATTGGGTGTCTCATATTTGTATGAGGCAGTTCATGGTGATTATGCAGGAAAATAGGAATTTTGTTGATCAGGCTTTGGATGAGTTAACTGCTTAAGGAATTGGATGCTATTTTTAAAGACTTTGCTGAAGTTAAATTAGATATTCATGTTGAACTATGTTAAGATATTTTGTTTAAGTTGCTTAGAAAAACCAATGTATTGTTATTTACTGTTTAGTAAGTGTTGAATTTATATGTATTAGCTGAAACTATGTGCTTTGTTTTGCAAAATGCTTTGCTAAGAAATGAAACTCTAAAACTTTTAAAAAGAACATATAGTTAAATAGTTGAGAATCTGAGATTCAAAGGATTTGTGGTTTGAATGTATATCCAAAGAATTGACATAATAAAATCCATGTTTAAGTCAAAAAAAATCTGGCAGAAAGGTTTTGAGTTGCCTTAGAAAAGAAAACAAAATAACATGTGTTTTGTTGAGAAATAGTGCAAACTGAATATGGCTAACATAGCCATTTTATTGAGTCTGGGTTAAGCCAGCACTCAAGAACTTTTAAACTAAATTTTCAGTTATGTTATTTTACAACCCAGATACAGGAGAAACTCGGTCACTTTGGATAACAAGAAGAAATAGAAAACTAAACACTTGAAACTTCTTCTGACACACACATGCACAGGAACATGCACACACACATGCACAAGCAAAAGCACTGTTCATATAGTAATAAAATTATGGAAATTCATGCAAAATGATAGGTCTTGAGACATGAAATCAATAGTTATGCAATAACCCAAGTATACTTTGAAAATCAGGTTTTTAGATACACTATTGCTATGTAAAGAGTAATACCTCTAAGTAATACCCAAACAGATTTCTACTTACAAATTTCTGTACTCTGATTTAAGTAGAAAATGACTTATATATCTTCATATATGTAAGTTTAAGATGAAATGAGTAAACCAATATTTTTATATTGACAAAAAGTCCTAGATAGAAGAAAAATTGGAATGCAATGTTTTCTTGATTAAATGGCCACTGTATATAATTTTTTTAAGTGGGTCATTTCATCATTCAAACTATGTAAATCCAAGGTCAATAAACATATGGTACTCGATATATAATGGGTAATAACATAATAATGTTATCTCATTCAAACTAAAATATCATATAACGTAAAACATCGTGTAACCCAGTATGAAATGTCATCATCCATATAAATAGTTCGATAGAAATCAAGAATACTATATCCAATGGGTGAATCATCCATACAATAAAACATCATCATAGAAAATGAAATCATTAAGTGAATCGGGCTAACACTAAGCAATGCCCTAATTTAATATCATAAAATCATGTAATCAGTTGAAAATGTGAGGGAGCCCATCAAATCGCCAAACGATATCTAATATTATACAAATCACTAAGATAATCTATCACAATCAAAATCTCAATCAATAAACAAAGGCTATATCTAGAATATCAAACCAGAAGTGTATGGATATGTAGGGACTGACTACACTAGACACACAGTCTCTAGTATAGCCAACTCATTAGATAGTGAGTAATATATGCCAATTCACAACACACACATAGCGCCGAACCAGAAAGGGAGACTGATAGCACACAACATGCTCCAAGAACCCAGGGTCTACTAGCATCCCGCTAATAGCCGGATCTGTTCCTAAAACGTTAGTTACCTCGATGGACATTGTAACCCACATTCACATATGGCTCTTCTACACATAGCCTCGGTCACAACCCAACGCTTGCCTCTATGGTAACAAACTATTGGCCTATGCGACACAAGGGGCTACCAACACTAATCTTGTGATGCACATTGAATATAATAACCAATTACGGTATCGCAAATCTAGGGCACGACACCATGATCTGGGCGCTAGGGTGGATACTGGCTAATTTAGTTCACTCTCGAACCATAAAGGGAACTGGATATAAGTGGACGACATATAGTACTCATATCCTATATTTACATATAGCTCTAGATGTAAGCCAACACATGGCTCCACATAAGTCCACACATGTCTATGATATACTAGAGCTCTAAACCCTCACTGACACTACTCATTAGCTAACGCATGGTTATAATATACTCGCCACAGCGAGTATCAGTACATACACATGAGTAATCACCGTTTGAGTGACATTTACTTATAATGAATAATCAAACAAATAACATAACGATGTTCCCATACCACCACATGTTATTCGAATAATTAAAGGCTCATAAAATACACTCGATCCACACTAGATATCTCTAAATGACAAGTCCGATGAATAACTTGAAAAGTGTTACCGAAAGTCCCATACCAGACGGTATCATTATTCCGCTTATTCAAATTTCTCGTCACAAAGAAATGAAATCTTACAAATGAAATAAATGTATATCATCACCATATCATATTGAAATCACCAATCAATTCTATATCAACGGTGAATCATTCACAATATAGAAATCAGTATAGGTAATAAGAAATCAGAAGATGTAGAAATTATACATAAAATCCCAAATTTAATTCAAAGATGAAATAATAATAATAATAATAATAATAATAATAATAATAATAATATTCAACAGAATAATTCATTAAACAATTAAATCAAATATTCAAATACATATACATATAATATTCAAAATTAGTTTATAGAAGTCAGATATCCTTTATTGAGGTCATTTCAATATAAGATTCAATTACTAAAAATTCATTTCCAAATCCTTTTTTACATATTTTCCAAAACTGCCAAACTCATTTTACAAATAAATTTAATAATTATACAACGATTTAATAATTTTCTATAGTTAAATAATACTTTAAAATAAATTTGTAAATCTCCTAAAATAATTCTTTTCATTTCAAACCATGTTTATAATTCAAATCCTTCACTATATATTCAAATCTCAAAATTGCATTAAATCCATTTCAAAATCTTTTATATTAAGATACTATTTCAAAATAAATCTATTAGTTATTGAATAAATTATATTTATTTGATTTAATTCAAAATCTTCACTTTATACTCCAACGGTTAAAAATAAAATATTTTCTGTTTCCAAAACTACTTTTACATCCAAAATAAGCTTTAAGAAATCATTTTATTTTCCAACCAATTTTATTTATTTACTTATAAATATACTACAATTTAGTTTTAAAATACCAAAAATAATTTATCGAAGCATTTACAAATATTTTAAAATGGGAAAATCGATCGAACGTCTAAAAATACAAATTATAGGGCATATCCCCCAAAATCATCAACAATCACCATTATAATTTTTTATCGTGTGGCCAAAACGAATTACGTCGAATTTTGGCCATCGATACACTATACACACAATACAACTAAATTTCTTAATTTAAAATGCAAACGGACAACATCTCCTTTGCATTTTGACATCCAACAAACACAATAACCAATCAAATATTCTGATCAAACAATTTATCCAAGCAAATAATTCAAAATTCATATTACTAAACCGGTTAAACCATAGTATGTAATTGTATTTCCAACATTTTATTCATTCACAGCCAAAATTTATCGCAACTATAATGAAATAAAAATACGCAAGGGGGATAATTATTCTAGATATAGAAATGTGAGTTAAATAGGATAACTCACCGAAGCGACGAACGTAAGGGTCGGATTCTACTTTGGACAATGTTATTGCCAGCCACAACCTATAAGTCATGTCTTGAAGCTAACATATAGCCGTGCCAGTCACCATTTACTGCATCATTAATCCAATCCCAAAATGCAAAAGCATTAGAAAAGAAAATTCTAAACTTTTCACAAGTTGAATCACTATAGCGACCACCTAACCATAGCTTGAACCATCTCAGCCAAGCTACAACCACTTCCATTCACGAGCACGATGTCAGGTCACCCCCTAATTCGGCCTCTACCACCACACCACCTAACCGTCGATCATCATGCGAGGTTCCATTTCGCCTGCCATATCACCCTACACCAGGTCGCGACCTTCAAACACATGCCATCCAAACACGACATCCTCAGCACTTTGCCTCACGGCTACCCCCTTCGCTGGTGATGAATACCAAGCCTGAGCGCCTTGGAGCTCGACTCTATTTATTTACAATGATTATTTTTATTTTATTTTTTGATTTAGGAATTCTGCGTTGATATGTTTTGGCTTAGGGCTTGAGATAAGAGGAAAAAATGAAATGAATGGGTAAGGTTTTGGTAAGATACGGGCTTAAAGAAAATTCTAGAATTAAGGTGAAGAATAGAGAATTTTATTTTTTGTTATTATTCTCTCTTCATTCATTTTTTTTTCAAGTCCTTTAAATTTAATAAATTCAATTTGCCTCTTCTAATTGCAAATTAAAATTTCTATATTCACATAAAAATAATTTTATTCAATATTTGTGAATATATTTTCAATTCAATTTAAATTGATATTTCTATAAAATATATTTCAATAGATTACTCAAGGTATTTAAATTCAATAATTATTTTATCTTCATTGATTTTATTAGTATCAAAAAAAAATCTCCATCTATTTAAATCATCTTAAAATCATTTACACGATAAAAATATTTTATTTTTATTTATAATAGTTACTAAAATCAAATTCAAATGTTTTATTTTAATTAAATTTATTTATTATTACGGTGTAGAAAGCAGGATTGTTACATAAATCTTAATAGTGTTGTAATCAACTTCATCATATCTCTATCTGATGATGCTACTTCTCTTCGTTTGCACTACGTCTTTGACAATCTTCAATAGCTTCACATGTTCTGGCAGCAGATCGTTTGGACAAAATGACGAGGGATAAGACCATCATGAATCGGGTAGTCAACTTGGAATCAATCCGCTAGGATGGATACTAGCGTTTAGTAGTCAAATATCCTATGTCGTTCTCGATAAATCTTAAATTTATTACTTTTAAAATGTTTGAATTTCAATACGACGTCTATTCCTAAAATGTCACTATAGCCCATCACATAACTAATGGGATTTGTCATGTTTGCACATCATAGTTAAAACTTGCAGTGTACAACATTATTTATAGCAGAAGCAATTATAAAACGTGACATCGAATATCAATAATTGGGCTAAAATAAAGTGATTAACTTGCAAGAATGGAATTCAAGATATTATATACTGTAGCATTATAAACACAAGCACAAATCCATACAAGTTCATATTATTCAAACCAAAAATCAATTTGAATTATTAAATAGGATTTATTCTTTTAATCCTAGTTTAAATTCAAAATATAAGTAAATAATTCAAATTTAAACTTTAAAAATAGAGTTTTCATTTCAAATTACTTTAAATATATTATTTAGTTTTTTCAAATAAACTTTAATTTTATCTGTTTTCCATTATTTAAAAATATTTAAACCTAGAAGAATCCACCTTCTTGAATTTAAATGCAGACTAGCCAAAATTCTTTTGAAAACTTCAACTTTAAAGTTTTTAAAATATTATATATATCCCAGAGTTATTACTAAAATTTCCAAAAAAATCAAAATTTTAAAACTTTTTTTAAAATAAATATTGAATATACTGTATATTTTATGTAAATTACTTTTATAATATACAAAGAACTTATATCTCTTTACAAATCATTTTGATGCACTAATCCATGATATCAGTAGTTTATACTTTGTGTATGTGGTGTATGTATCAACTTCAAGGCATCACCCAATAGTTCAAAGCGAGCAAAGAAGCAACAAATCATTTTTTGAAAATTTCAAAACCTATATAAAGTAAGCTCAAAACCTCCTTAATTATAATTTCAATAATATAACTATCATTCCATTGTGTTTGTGACATATAAAACAGGCTCAAAATCATCACAGTGAATATAAATAAACAATAAGAGAAGCACAAATGGAATGGGAACAAAATGATGGTGTTATGGGCATCCATTGCTCAAAAAGTTAACCTAACCTGTCGACCGCGTGGATAATGAGCGGTCAACCAGTTATGATATCGATGAATTTCTTGATAGTGAGCCTCGAACTTTGTTCCCTGGCGATCAATGGTGAGACTTCGAGTGGTTGCATATATAGGTTCGGTTGATCAATTATACACCTAAACTGCTTTGATTATATCAAAAACAAGGATCAAGTGATTTGAAACGGCGAGATATATATGTACTAACATTGTGTATGTGTGTGTGTATGTATGTATATATAGACACATACACACATAGATACACACACACACACACACACACACACGTATAATAGAGGATGAAACTAAAGCATATTTACATTATAACCAGAAAATAGGGAGTATACTTACTTCCTAATGCTAGAGAATTTGATAAAGATGAAGATGGAGTATACAATGGCATTGATGAGTTTTTCTGGGTTTCAAGGAGGAGGAAGAATGGATATAGAGGGTCTATATATAGGTTGTAATTACTTCAGGGTTAAGGAATAGAGTAGGTTAAATTATCATGGTTATATACAGATAAGTATAAAATGAGGTCTAGTGAAATAAATCCCAACTATTTTTATTTTCTTTTAAATAATTTTTTACCCTTAACTGTTTTATTACCTAAACCGCTATTTAGTACCCATTTAAAAATCTGCTCAAGGCATTTAATCCAAATTTTATTTTATTTTTATTACACGTTTTCTTTTATTAAAATATTACTTTTAATTTTCAACAATTATAAAATAATTGTTTTATTTTCAAAGGAATTGAAAATTCCATAATTGTTATTTATTCTACAAAAATAAATTTCCAAACAACTTTTTCATATTAAAATATAACTCAAATTTTAAACCATTATTTTTCAAATAAATTCCAATTAAAAATCCAAAATAAATATTATTATAGTTAACCAAATATTAGGATTTTACAGAAATTCCAAGATATGGAAAATGCAACTTGTAGACTCAACCATACAGTAACAACCATGTGTATGTGCAATACATATAGTTAAACCACACCACACACTGTCACACAAAGCATCCAAACCATCCATATCTAACATATTTGTTTCCTAACATTTCTAGCGATAAAAGATATGATATCCATATGGATACCAACTATAATCTGAATCCAAGTAACAATATATAGCAATGGAAAAATAGGTGCAAATAAACAATAGAAGCAATAGCCAAATAGATGCAAAGAACATTCATTCATCAAACCAACAAATGTCATGAATGTGACATGTGAATAATGCATAATACTAATGCAACTCCTATATGAAGGCCAGATCATGGCATTTAGGCATGGATGTAGAACATTCTAAAATATAATGATAATTTCTATACACATGCAACATGATATATCAGGAGTCAAGTCTTATCTCAAAACATAAGGCATATAACAAAGCATATCACACCATCCAATTTCCTAATTAAATAGTAATATTCTATAGCAACCATTCATCCATAACTAAATAAACCGATAATCCTCCTAACAAGCAAATGGAAGAATCCTCTAGTAAAGAGTCAAAATGAAAAGATTAGATTCTCTCCTCCACTTTCCAAGTACTCTCAACTAGACCGTTCTTCAAACCTTAACTCACCGACTTTACTACTAGAATATAAACTCAATCCAAATTATTACAAATGTACATGCATAGGTAAACTTCTGCAATCCATGCTACATACCAAGATAAACCGATGTCGACATGCCCCACAACTGGTAACCTTAGCATAATACGCCCTAATGGAAAGTGTAACCTCATGCAACCCTCAATGCACATACATGATACCTTAAATCATCCTGTAGTATACCAATCACTTTGTGATGCCCCACCTGTATACTCACACTAGCCAAGGACACTATGGAGTAATGCCGTCGACTAGCACGAAGAATAAGGCCGTTGAGGAGCGACCATCTGTGTAATTGCTTTGTGCAAGTACCGATATGTCATATAATATAACTTACATTTCATTTCAAAAGGAAATCCGACATATCAAATTCAAACTCAAAGCTACCACACAGTGGCTATGTGGACTTCGAAAACCAATATAGAAATAAACATAACACAAATCAGTCACAGATATTCATATCATGAAGGCGGAAACAGATATGAATATATCACATAGAAGTGTACATCAAAGCAGTGGTCATACAAGATCCACTACATCACAAAAGAATAGATGCAAGTGCTAGACAAAAGAATAATTATACATCAAGGAGTCTCTATCTCGAATGTATAATAACAAAAACTACTAAGCTAAAGTAGTTAGCCAAAAGTCAAGTGACGAACCCTGATAAGAAGTCAAGCAGAAGCACCTAAAATACCTCAGTTTGACCCGAGTATTATTTAAGAAGAAAATAAGAAACGGATCAGTCTAGCTAGAAATATCATATAAACTGAGATAGGATAAGAGATATGACAAAAACGTATGATAACAATAATGTCATACTGTGACAAGTATACATCAGATAACAACAAGAATCATACAATATCTCGAATATCCTCAAACACTAAAAAGAATGTCATATTCTTTAAATTATTCACCAAAACACAAATATTGATAAAACATATCAATGCCAATCGCATAAAAATTGGTGAAACACAACCTCTAGAAATCATCAACTAGAAATCCAGAAATCACAAAAAGGGGAAGGCCTATCACAACGGGAGCATGAAAACTCCCCAACACGTGTGTCACAAATGGAACGCTATCCCATGGTCGCTAACCATAAAGCTGGTGCAACAGCGTAGTGCAATAACGGTACACCCGAGGAACCTGAAACTCAAATGAGTTGGAACAACGACGCAGTGCAATAATGGTACGCCCGATGAACTAGAAACTCAAATATTTCAAAACAACGACGTAGTGCAATAACGGTACGCCCGATAAACCCGAAACTCAAATATTTTGGAACAATGATGTAGTGCAATAATGGTACGCCCGATGAACCCGAAACTCAAATAATTCGGAACAACGACGTAGTGCAATAACGGTACGCCCGATGAACCCGAAACTCAAATAATTCGGAACAACGACGTAGTGCAATAATGGTACGCTCGATGAACCGAACTCCATAAAACCCGTAGGTCGCTAGCCTATAAAAATGAGACGAAGCTCAATAGAACTGGGTATAGTCCCCCACGCGTACAAAGAGACATCGCACATCGCTAGTCTAAACCATAAAATGATCATCATTGATCAATAAGAAGTGTCGATTACACTAAGCAGTAAATAAATGAGTTTAGCTTCATGTCCCATAACCACTAGCTTAACTTAAATATTTACGAACAAATTGTAGATTTCCATTGGAAAATTGTCACAAGATTTCAATCGAACAAGTCTAAGAATTAACCAACAAAGTAAACGCAAGCGTTTCATACCACTTGTTTTGCTAAGCCATTTAATTAGATTTCTCATACGAATGAGGTAAAGGTTTGTATATGCTAATAGGTTGGAAAACAGTTTTATAAACGAGCTTTGTATTTAAAAGTAGTGTTGAAATCGTTTTTGTGAAAGAGTTTGAGTATTTACTACTAGTATAGAAACCTTTGTATTTTAAAGTGACAAACCACAAAAATGATTGTAGAAACAATCAATCACCAAAATCCACATTCGACGACGTGAATTAAAACTATAAAAATCGATACCGAATCCATCAAAATGGATATTCCCAAAAATCCTGAAAAAGAAGTCATCAAAGTCGATAAACGATAACAACAAATCAGATCATCAAGAATCGATTAAAAATCGGAAATCCACACAAAACTGCCTAAAATAGGCAAAAAGCACATCTCCCAGATTCAGTCGACTGAACTAGAAGGTCAGTCGACTGATACAAGGCCAGAAATTCACGGTTTCCTGGTTCAGTCGACTGAACTATATGGTCAGTCGACTGACACAGGGACAGGAAGTTTTCTGCTCCCAGGTTCAGTCGACTGGTAGATGGACAGAAGCTTTCTGCTCCCAGGTTCAGTCGACTGACACAGGAGCAGGAAGTTTTCTGCCCCTAGATTCAGTCGACTGACCTTACCATTCAGTCGACTGAACTGCCATTTGCAGTATTCTCAACCTAGCCCAAGAAGGGGCAAAAATCCAAACGGAAGTGATCGGACGAGCAACGGAGACTAGGAATTTATGCCAAGTGACAACCCAGCCTTATAGGCTCTTCGATACACCCCAACAACTTGTTCAAACATCAAAGATAGGATTTTAAAAGATTTGACTTCAAAACACCAAAATTTGGAAAATTCATCAAACCAATTCAATTCAAAGGCAAATAATGGACAAGGAATAGATGTTAGGAATTACTACCTAACAACTATCAAAGATATAGACATAGATGTGAGTTCAAAAACTCACCTTTTAACTCAAAAACTCAAGTGAGAAGCTCAAAAACAAGCTAAGATCAATTCCTCTTCAACAACAACTCAAGAAACTTCAATCTAAGCTCATAAGAAGAATATTCCCTAAGTTAGGTTATAGGAAATTCTGAAAATAAAAGAGGGATTGAGATGGAGAAGATGAAGAGGATGCTTACCTAAGATTCTCTTTGATTTTGGAGCAAGAACTTGAGTTTCCAAATCAAACTAGGGTTTGGAATTTCTATTTCCCATTCTTTTCCCCCATTTTCACTTGAGCTAGAGTGTTAGGAAATATTATGAAGGAATGAAGAGGAGTGGAGTGGGAGTTAGGGTATTAGATGGGTTGGGTGTTAGGTTATTGGGCTGAAACCCAAACCCAAAGCCCTAAATGAAAATATCAAAATTTCACTCAACTCCAAACATATCGATGTCTATACTCAAAAAGGTCACAAATGCCATTTTGGACTCAATGGAAGTGGTCTTGAGTCTTAATTCGACTGTTTGCAAAAAGTGACATTTCGGACTAAAATCCGACTAACGATGCTATATTTAAATAAAACATTTAAATATACAATCGTAAAAATATGCGGGTTGTTACAGACTCCCCTCCTTAAAGAAATTGTGTCCTCGCAATACTTAAGAGGAAAATAAAGAGTAACAACCATAAAAGCATATCAACACAAAAGAAAATTTTGAAATAAGAAGTTCACCATAAAAGAGCACGAGAGAGTAAGTCCGGATGTGTTCGCTCGATGAATTCTCAAGATTCCCAAGAGCAATCCTTAGGATTTGAGGACCATTGAACTTTCACAAGAAGAACATCTTTATTTCGAAGGCGTTTAACCTCCGAAGTAATGATACGAATAGAATGTTGCTCATAAGTTAAATTTGGTGAAACTTCAATTTCTTCAATTACACTGGGCTCAAGAATATAATCGGAATCACGAAGGCATATCCGTAGTTGAGAGACGTGGAATACGTCATTAATAGCAGAAAACTGAGCTGGTAATAAAAGGCGATAAGCCACAGAACCAATACGTTCGGTGATAGGAAATGGACCAACATATCGAGGTGCTAACTTTCCCGATCGACTGAAACGCACAACACCCCTCATAGGTGAAACACAAATGAACACCAATAAAATCTGGACCTAAAACCAACTGCTCATCGGCTTCAAGCCAACACAAAGGAAATCGGCATGTCCTTCCGTAGAGTGCCTCGAAAGGTACCATACCAATACTAGATTGGAAGCTATTATTATAGGAAAACTCAACAAGATAAATATGATCTTCCCAACTTCCACCAAAATCAAGAACACATGCACGAAGGAGATCTTCAAGAGTTTGATTCACACGCTCTATTTGTCCATCGGATTGAGGACGATAAGTGGTGCTAGAATTAAGCTTTATTCCCAAAGCTTTTGAAGACCTTACCAAAATCCACTAGTAAAATAATGGATCATGATCGCTAATAATAGAAGTAGGAACTCCATGTAATTTAACAATTCCTTTGACATAGAGTTTAGCCAAAAGAGGTACGGTCCAAAAGAGAAGGATGAGCCTCAAGGCTACACAAAATAAGAGATGAACATGAATCAGATTCACGATCTCGAATCTCACAAGTGGACAAAGTCTCGAGATCACTCCATTCGGATAACATCATGGAAACAACCGCTTGTTGCTTACGACTAAGGGAATCGGCAACTCGATTGCCCTTTCCGGGAGTATAAAGAATATCAAAATCATAAGATGCAAGAAACTCGAGCCAACGTTGTTGACGCAAATTAAGTTCCTTTTGAGAAAATAAATACTTCAAAGATTTATGATCGGTGTAGAGAACAAATTTCTCTCCCAAAAGATAATGTCGCCAAATTCTAAGAGCGAAGACAATGGCCGCTAGCACTAGATCATGAATGGCATATCTAGTCTTGACAAGCTTTAATTGTCAAGAAGCATATGTGATAACACATTCCCTTTGCAAGAGAATGACACCCAAACCAATAGACTAGCATCGGTACAAACAATAAAGTCTTGGTTCCCTTCGGGAATCGCAAGAATAAAAGAATCGGAAAAGAGTTCTTTTAATTGATCATCTTTCCCGAAAAGCTAAGACATTCAAAATTATAATTAACTTTATGTAATAATCTTTTTTTTAGAAAAATTTACTTATTACAAGTCAATTTACTGTGTCTGACTGTCTCATCATAGCGTTTTAGGAGATTCCTATCGATAACGTTGATCAAGCGCATCGACCAGAATTCTTAAAGCACTCAATGGGCAAAACAACACAAAATCATCTTCTATATGATAAACATGCCTCTTATAAAATTTACAAATATTATATGCTCGTTTTAAGAACAAAATCCAATCATACTTATAAATATCTTATGAAAAAGATTTGCAAATTTTAAATTGTTGTTTTCATCCATAATCAATGAATACAAGGATGGTCTCATCGAGATATTCGTAGAATACTCGATTCATAAGATGGATGAAATAAGGTAGAAGGTTCATCAAACCGAATGACATAATAAACCACTCATAAGAATCATAACGAGTGCGGAATGCGGTAAGTGGAATGTTATCCTCCGCAACTCGTAGCTGATAAAAACCGGTGGTAAGGTCGAGCTGAAAAGACCTTAGCACCCCTCAATAGATTGCTTAGGTGATAATCCTAAGACAAGCTCAAATATACCAGAAAATTCACAAACTACTTGAATGAGAGAAATAACATTCTCCACATCATGTAGGTTTTAAAGAGTAAACCAATGTCACCGAATTGGAAATCGAAACCATTAAGAAAAGAAGAAATCTGCTTAACAGATTGAGGATGTCGAAGATATATAGTCCGCTCAGGACATAGGATGTGGGATTCATAATGATCAAGCCAATCCTTTCCCAAAAAATCAATTTCGAAGCCTAGGTAACGCATAACATGCAAATCGGCTCGAAAAGAATAATCACATAAAATAATCTCGTCATCTTCACAAAGTAAACTGAGTGTTGTGGATCCACCAACTGGATTCGCAATTCTCAGTGAAGTCATCAAGCCCATAATATTTAAAGAAAAAGAATCAACAAGTTCTTTGATATAAAAGAAGGAGATGAACCCGTATAAAAAAGAACTCGAATAGGATAATCACAAAACAAATTAATGTCATCAAGGATAGAAGGAGAATTACCTTGACCAAGAGAAGTACTAGTAGAGGCTTGCACAACCTTTAGCTTTCCCTCTTTCTTGTTTAGAAGTTTGGGGGCATGAAGATAAAAGATGACCCGAACTTTTGCAATAACGACAAAAAATGGTTCTGAGCACTCATTTGCATAGTGGTCCGTAGAACCACAATTGTAGCATCGTCCACGACTAGAGGTAGGAGTCTTTGCTACCGAAGTTTCTTGCTTCCCTTTCTTGTAGGGATTAGGGTCTTTGAACTTAATAGGCCTCTTCATGTTATTGTTGACGTTCTGTTTGGCACGCACAACTTCAACATCACTTTCTCTATCGGCTTCTTCAAGTCAAAGAGCGATATCTACAAGCCAATCGAAAGAAACTTCTAGTTTCAGAAGTAAAGGCCTTTTGAGGTTCTTATTCAACCCATAGACAAATCTCTGATTTTTCTTCATTGGGGTATTAATATATTCGACCCCATATTTAGAGAGAGATTCAAAAGATGCGACGTAATCCGTCACAGAAGATTCACCTTGAACAAGGTAAATAAAGCGCCGCGCTAAAGTTACCTTTTCAGCTTCCGGCACAAACTTCAATTCGAACTTTTCCCGGAATTGCTCCCAAGTAAGATCCGCTTCAATAATTTCCGAAATCAAAAGCTCATACCAATCTAATGCTCTTTCTTGGAGCATGCTAGAAGCCACTTGGACTCGATGTAGATCTACAAGATTCATGCGGGAAAAGATGCGATCGCATGATCTAAGCCAAGCTTGGATTTCTATAACATTTTCGGAACCCTTGAATGGCATTCCACCCAAAGCGGTATAATCTCTACACAAGCGTGCAAACCTGGATTTAGGATGAGTAGGCACTGGAATGGGTCCGGCAGCTTGGGCATTGTTCACAAGATCTAAAAGTTGTTGAGCAGACATAAATACTCCTTCCTGAGGAGTAGCACTGGATTGACCGACGCTGGGACGGCCTGGTGTAACCATTTCTCTTCTTTAAGAAAGAAAGAAGAGGAAAAAAGTTATTCACAGAATGAATATCAAACAAACTTGATTGATAAAACAAGGCATCATAAAAAGAAATAGGATAGAACGGTACGAAGACTTGAATTAAATCCTATGGCACGATTCCTAAGAAAGACTTAGGACAATGATCCTTGCTAGATTATTCTACATTGTTCCGAAGTTTGGCTCTGATACCAAGCTGTGACGCCCCACCTCTATACTCACACTAGCCAAGGACACTACGGAGTAATGCCGTTGACTAGCACGAAGAATAAGGCCATTGAGGAGCGACCATCTGTGTAATTGCTTTGTGCGAGTACCGATATGTCAGAAAATATAACTTATATTTCATTTCAAGAGAAAATCCGACATATCAAATTCAAACTCAAAGCTACCACACAGTGGCTATGTGGACTTCGGAAACCAATATAGAAATAAACATAACACAAATCAGTCACAGATATTCATATCACAAAGGCGGAAACAGATATGAATATATCACATAGAAGTGTATATCAAAGTAGTGGTCATACAAGATCCACTACATCATAAAAGAATAGATACAAGTGCTAGACAAAAGAATAATTATACGTCAAGGAGTCTCTATCTCGAATGTATAATAACAAAAACTACTAAGCTAAAGTAGTTAGCCAAAAGTCAGGTGACGAACCCTGATAAGAAGTCAAGTAGAAGCATCTAAAATACCTCGGTCTGACCCGAGTATTATTTAAGAAGAAAATAATAAACGGATCAGTCTAGCTATAAATATCATATAAAATGAGATAGGATAAGAGATATGACAAAAACGTATGATTACAATAATGCCATACTGTGACAAGTACACATCAGATAACAACAAGAATCATACAATATTTCGAATATCCTCAAACACTAAAAAGAATGTCATATTATTTAAATTATTCACAAAAACACAAATATTGACAAAACATATCAATGCCAATCGCATAAAAATCGGTGAAACACAACCTCTAGAAATCATCAACTAGAAATCCAGAAATCACAAAAAGGGGAAGGCCTATCACAAAGGGGAGCACGAAAACTCCCCAACACGTGTGTCACAAAAGGAACGCTATCCTATGGTTGCTAACCATAAAGCCGGTGCAACTGCGTAGTGCAATAACGGTACGCCCGAGGAACCTGAAACTCAAATGAGTTGGAACAACGACGTAGTGCAATAACGGTACGCCCGATGAACCAGAAACTCAAATATTTCGGAACAACGACGTAGTGCAATAACGGTACGCCTGATGAACCCGAAACTCGAATATTTCGGAAAACGACGTAGTGCAATAACGGTACGCCCGATGAACTCAAAACTCAAATAATTCGGAACAACGACGTAGTGCAATAACGGTACGTCCGATGAACCCGAAACTCAAATAATTCGGAACAACGACGTAGTGCAATAACGGTACGCCCGATGAACCGAACTCCATAAAACCCATATGTCACATCCTGGAATTTTCGGCTTTCGAAAATTCGACATCGATACTCACTTTATCGACTGTCGAGCAATCGAGTGCCGGAAACTCCAATAGTGAGGGTTTTAGAAAGAAGAAATAGTAGAAGAAGAAGAAGATAGAAGAAAAAGAGAAGAAAGAAAGAAGAACATCATCAGAAAACACATCAGAACAGAAAACAATATCAGAATCTTACACATCGCAGCGGAACAATATACAATAGATAATTACTAGTCTTTTAAAACAAAGAAATATATCATTTTATACATACATCACTCATCAGAGTCAATATACAACCGTGGATAGTTATATAACTTGTCCTCATACAGAATACACAGCGGAATCAATAATATCAGATACAAATACTACGTCTCGTCATCCAGCTTATCTCCAAGCTCCAGAATATCCAGAATATCCTGATAATATAACTCTAGGATGCCCGTGTGGAAATTGGTGGGCACCCAGAGTTTAGAAGGGAACAATAAACTCCGAGTCAGTCATGGTGACTGGTGTGAGATCGTAAAACAGTTATTCTTTAAAATAAACAACAGGATAATTTTAAAGTCAATTCGAAATGTTTTTGGAAAATGAAACTACCATAAGACCTCCCACCACACACACAATGCAAACGCAGAATTGGAGGAGATTTCTTCTTATGATAGCCAAAGATGCTTACTACGCAAAAATTAAATTCTTTTTGATATTATTATTAGTGCATAGTGTAGAAATCATTTTCGAAAGTATAATATTAATCTTAGCCAACATACGACCAGTATCGTATGCCTACTATAGCTACCATCCAAACAGTGGGGCGCCACCATAAGTGAATGGCAGGTTCTACAACTAATACCGTACAAGGCTCGTATTGTTTCTTTGGATTTCCAACAAATGGTCAGGCTAAGGAACTTCCTATCCACGATGGGTACGTCCCTGGAATAGACGACCCGAGAACCTAACCGGATCTCTGCCAACACAAGGCCGGGTTACCTCTGCAAAAATAGGTAACTACTGACACGCGTATGCCATCCCCCGATCGTCACCGATCTTCCCGAGGATCCCCGATTCGCAACAAACCACATAGAAAAATAATGCAGTAACCACAGAGGTTAAGTATCTGGGCTCCATACCATGATACCACCTTTATCCAGAAGGAATGACATACACTAAGGGGCGCTACTCCCTAGAACCTTGCCGCATTCGTCCTGTTTCGACCATTTCCGGGGTGTGAGGCTCGACGAAGTCTCGTCCACAAAGCTTCGCTTTCTCAAAAAGCCCTGCTTCGGGTCAAACAAAATGATCAACCTATGATCACAAAGATATAAGATCAAACAAATGATCATATCACAAATGATCAAACACTGATCATTTCACAGCAACACTCAGTATGCCACGTTACCAAATTGGGATATATCGCTGATAAATTTCAACTACATAACCTCTGAGCTCGTACGTCTCAGAGAAGGGTGTTAAGCTAAGAGAATAAATTCTCCGCCACCAACAGAAATGTATTTGAAAGAAATCAGCTTTATATCTCAAATTGTAACGTCAGACACACAATCCATACAAGTCTGTTCCGGGATCGAACAGAACCGAAGGCACTTCTCACGAAGCCCTTGCATATCCGGATAGTTTTCAATCACGTCAGGACTTCCCGTCACTAAGGGTGATAAAACCTCTAAACCGAGGATCAGTCGGTGTAGAGTAACTCGACGGTAATCCTTCCGTTTTCAAAAAATATCCGGTCTTCAACACCGGTCTTCAAATGCGATTCATAACGACGTATCACATATTCGGAATGGGTTATACGACCCCATGGTCCTTTCCCGGCTAACCCGAATAGTGAGCGATTATTCAAAAATAAGTGTGGCATTCAAATTCATCCAATTCACAACAAATACCTATCTAAAGGTAATTATTGATAGTCGGTTATTTAACTATCAATAAAGATGCGCAACATCATCAGATTCCAAATAATTTTCCCAAATTATTTATCTTCAAAAATATCTTTACTAGATATAAAATTTCCACACTTCAAAAATAAAACAACGTTTATTTTTTTTAAACAGTTTCCCTTTTCTTTTTATAAATTCCATAGTGAATTTATGTTTCAAAAATGTCTATTGATATACGATTTTCAAATCGTTTTCAATATTCGATTTCGATTTATCTTTAAGAAGATAAATCTCAAAACGTTCATTTCATTTTGGAAAAGAAATTTCATACTTATTTAAAAATAAGTGTTTCACAAATCTTTTATTTTCAACATTTGAAAATACTCGATATACTTAAATCAATATTAAGTATACATTTCATTCTTTAAGGAAATCATTCTCTTTAAACACATTTATTTGAGTCAAAACGAATGTTGCGTAAAACATCGTTACGACGACTCAAAATCACTAGTATAGGGATTCGAAATTTAGATAGATATATAAATCCCAATACTACATAAAAACATTTCCTTTCGGAAATCATTTACTATAACAACAGTGTTATAGTCCATCATTTCCTTATTTTTCGAAAACGTCTATTTCAACAATAAATGTTGAAATCTATGATTTCGATAGTTCACACGTTTTAAAACATCTTTTAAAACAATTAACTTCATTTCATAATATCGCTTTCCCAAAACCCTATCCATTTTACTTAAAAATATATTCACTGTCCAAAATCGTGAATATACTTTACTAATCACATTTTCAGCCTTTTCTACACATTTTATTTCAATAAAAATTCGCTATTTAAAATCGCGAATATATCTTCTTTAATGTCCTTCTATATTTAATTTATCAAACCCAATTGATTTCGAATTTATAAAACAACGTTTATAAATTCTATTTCTATTTTCTAACGACTTCAATTTAATAAATCTTCTTTATTAATAATTCGATCAATATCCCATTTACAGGCAACAATCCAAGTTACAAGTAAATTTCTTATCAGTCTTTATTCTACAACTTCATTCATTTTATAACTTCATACTTTATAATCTATAAACTTCAATCTTTATAAATCTAAAAACTTCAATCTTTATAAATCTATAAACTTCAATCTTTATAAATCTAAAATTCTATAAATCTCATGTCTTCACAATTTATAATTCTATAAATTTCTAACACTTATAGAAACTCGTTTTAAAATTTCAATACTATTAATTGATAAATATCAATTCTGTACATCTTTTATATATATCATTCTTAAATAATTCAAAAGAAATCCAACTTAAACTATTTTATTTATCACTTGACTATTTATTTCAAAATCACCTTTCAGGTATATTTCACAATTTAAAATTTTCATAACTTTAAATTCATAACATTTATTTATTTTTTTAAGATAAATAAATTCCAAAATTTAATAAATCGTATACTTTCCAAAAATCACTTCAAAATCCCTTTTAAAGTAAAAATCGTTTATTTTTAAACTTTAAAATTGAACCCGATGATGTAACGCATCAATTAGTCCATCACAACATCAAACATCATATATCATCATATGATGACAGAATATATATCAACATCTGTAAATAAATAAATACAGTTGAGGAATCCAGTTGGATCCCTCCAACCTGTTTCCCTGCATCCAAAGACGTTAGCACAATACCAATTCCGCTCCAGTACGGAATTATCGCGGTATATGGGTTTTTTATAAATCCGCTTACTAACGGCGCAATAGAGTCTCATCCGCTATACGAGGCGGGAAATCATCAATCCAATATATACATATGCCAATATGTATATATTGCTATATATATAGATATATCCTATCATATCTAATAGCACATTCAAACAAATCAATCAATAACTGCAATTCAAATTTAAATTTGAGTGAGAAGATCTCACCTTAGCTTTTAATTTTGCAATCCCATTTTCCATTCCAGATTGTTTTTTCACGATCTTTTAACCTTGTATAAAACAATTTCATATAATTAATTAATATTTGAATTAAATCGAATAACAAATTTTTATTTTGATAATTTTCATTAACCAATGATTTTATTTAAACTAATAAATTTTAAATTTTAACTATTTTCTTCCTAACAAAATATTTTTAGCAACTAAAACCATTAAATGAATTTTTATTAACAAATCTATCCTTTATCATATATATATATATATATATATATTCCTCTATATATTTTCTTTCTTTTAAAAACCTTGTCTATATATATATATTTTTCTGTTTACTATACATGTACATATAAAATCTCAGATTTAAATTAAATTTAGGTAAATTAAAAGTTTTAAGGAAACTGCTAAAACTTTATCTTACTGTAAATTTAAAAATAAATTTTCCTTCATGTGTTAAATTGACAAGAACACTATGTGAGTTTTAAATGACTAATAACATCGTATAATCAACGGCGAAACTCACCTCGACCCCAAACGAAAATACGAGACCAGATCACTCGAACTCGAGCTCCTGATCCACCACGTCGATGTCTCAGTTCCATCGCGTCGCCCAAATGGCCAGCTCCAGTCGTACCCATCGATCGAGAAACCCCAAAATCACCTTCCAGATCTTGAATTCGCGATCCCCCCCAACCTATCACCTGCTCGACTTCGCCGTGCTGACAATTTCCAACCGAGCCACCATCTCGTCACTCGAGTTTGCTGCAGCTGCGCCTCCGCCGTGCCTTGCCTATAGATCGCGATGCCAAAATCGATGCCGCCATTCTGTCGCGCGCCCATCCCCACACTCGAACGCCACCGCGACATCGCACCCTAGGTCGCGATTCCCTCTTCCAGTCGCGAGCTCCCACACGCCACACAAAAAAAACGATGCCGATGACGCCGCCGTGGTTGCCATCTCGCAAAGCCCTAGATCGCCTTGCTTGCCCACAGCCTTGCGCGCGCGAGTGGTCGCCTCCGTTCGAAAATCTCGAACGCGAAATGTTGAAGGGGAATTTCGATTAGAACGTGAGAGGGAGGAAGATGAATTTAAATTATCGGCCATTATTTTCTTTCCTCTGAATATATTTCGAACGAGATAATTTTTGTTTAAGGAACGAAAGGGGAAAGGGACGAGTATACGTGATGGGGTGCACGATATTTCTCGTGATTGCAGGCGTGATTCTAGGAGATGAACGTGTGGATGTTGGCAAGATTTTAAATTTAAAAATCTAAACTGAATTCAATTTAATTCCTATGCGTTTATTCGCCGTATGGCCACATAACAATTCAAAATGCTACGAAATTTGAAATCCGATAATAATACAATATTACGGACCCAATGGAACTGGTTTCGTCGAATTCCGAGACTGTTTGAAAAATGACTATTTTATAAATATCGGTTCGAACGATCTAATTTCAAACTGAACACTTTACTCCTAAATTCGATTCTGAAGCTTCTGTTATCTTCAGTAATATAAATATGAATTTTTTAAAAGCTTTTGGAATATTTTTCTTCAGCTTAAAATTGAAGATACAAATTTTATTCAACTTCAATCGATTAAATTTCATAATTTAATCGTCAAATTCAAAGTTATAATCGGGATTCAAATTAAATTATCGTTCAAATATTTAAAATAAATTAAATATTTTCAATTTAATTCGTTCAAAATTCTGGGTCGTTACAAACTTCCCTCCTTAAAAGAATTTCGTCCCGAAATTACAAGTCAGGAAGAAAAAGTCCTTAACTCGTCTACTATTTTTCAACCTCAAATAGTTTTATCAAATTATCGAAATAAATCTTTCTACTAAAGGTTCGTTATCATTCCAACTATCTTTCTAACTTCAATTATAGGTTTCAAACAACATTGCTTGACTTCAATTCAAATTTAAATTCAAATTTCAAATTTAAACTTTCAAAATTTCTCAAAAATTTTCTAACGCCCTAAATTTCCGAAAAATTTCGCCAGCGTCTCCTTTGCGCGGCTAATACGGTACTACTACAAAACGTCCCTACGGACTCTCAGATTTCAAAAAGAAAAAGAAAAAGCCAAGTGGCTAGAGAGAAATCATCAAAAACTCATATTAAAACTCAAATACGTACCTTTTTCGAGCAATTCAAATTCATTTTTGAAGATCAAATCCAATTTATAACACCTGTATATCTACTAGCCATTATATCTAGTTACAGCATTCAATCCAATTTGCAAATTCTATTACAAAATTTTCAATATATACTTCCTATACCATTTCTAGTTTTTCTATTGAAGTTGTATATATTCATTTTCATTCAGTTTATTCTATTAACCAAACAACTTTCATTCATAATTGCTCTTTTAGCTTAGTTTCAATTACTAACTCATTACAAATTCCAATTCACTTACAATTTCAAATTTGTCTTCAATTTCATTTACAATTGCAAATTATTCATTCATTTTCAATTTGAATCTCATTTCTATCAAATTACCAAATATTCTATAAGTTATTAACTTATTTACATTCCATTATGAATTTTATCTTTTATTCATCTTTCATTTATAATTATTCAATTCATTTCATTTCTTACAAATTTGAAACGAATTTCAATTTTCAATCTCATTTTATTTAATTGATTCACTTGCAAATTTATTCGTTCATTCACAATTTTCATTTATTTTCATAATTCAGTACTCAATTCCAGAGTCTTTTCAACCTTTTCAAAACCATTTTGAAAACAATTCAAATTATCCTTTTGAATTTCCAAACAAAACCCAAATTTCAAACAACTTTCCATTTAAAATAATTTGGTAGCAATTTCTCTTTTGGAAACCCGAAAATGAACACCGATGATGCCGTGGTCATCATCGAAGTTATTTCCCAGCGACCTAAAAGAGTTTAGAGCTTTTATCTCTCTAAAATGCTTTTCAAACCTTTGAAATTCATTTTCAAATCAAAAAGGATTTAAACTTTCCAAATCTCCAAAATTTCTTTTCAAAACATTTCCAAAACTTCTCTGGAATTCCGTTTTAAATTATAATTCACATCTATAATTTACATTTACAAATTTCGTTCGTATGTGAATTAATTCCTTAACTTTGGAGTTTATAATTCCAATTTCTCATTTAATTTCAATGATAATAGTTTAATGTTATCATTTCTAGCAACCATGCAACCATATACTATAGTAATTCATAGAAAATCGTTTCTTTTCTATACAAAAATAGCTTTGGGTAAAATTATTTCATTTACCCTATTTAAAACAATACTGTGCCGAATTGTTCTATTCGAGTGTTTAGAGATCCCTATCAATGATCGTTAATTACTCGTATTGACCAGAATCCATATACCACTCAATAAACCAATCATCACAATATAAAACAATTTTATATTCAAATAACAAATACGCGCTCATATCTATTATTACACTCAACTCATTCTAGAGTACTACTGACTCTATCTCTAATGAGTAACACCCAACAGAGCAGGGTTGTCGCTTAACCATATGCTCTGATACCACTTGTCACATCCTGGAATTTTCGACTTTCGAAAATTCGACATCGATACTCACTTTATCGACTGTCGAGCAATCGAGTGCCGGAAACTCCAATAGTGAGGGTTTTAGAAAGAAGAAATAGTAGAAGAAGAAGAAGAAGATAGAAGAAAAAGAGAAGAAAGAAAGAAGAACATCATCAGAAAACACATCAGAACAGAAAACAATATCAGAATCTTACACATCGCAGCGGAACAATATACAATAGATAATTACTAGTCTTTTAAAACAAAGAAATATATCATTTTATACATACATCACTCATCAGAGTCAATATACAACCGTGGATAGTTATATAACTTGTCCTCATACAGAATACACAGCGGAATCAATAATATCAGATACAAATACTACGTCTCGTCATCCAGCTTATCTCCAAGCTCCAGAATATCCAGAATATCCTGATAATATAACTCTAGGCTGCCCGTGTGGAAATTGGTGGGCACCCAGAGTTTAGAAGGGAACAATAAACTCCGAGTCAGTCATGGTGACTGGTGTGAGATCGTAAAACAGTTATTCTTTAAAATAAACAACAGGATAATTTTAAAGTCAATTCGAAATGTTTTTGGAAAATGAAACTACCATAAGACCTCCCACCACACACACAATGCAAACGCAGAATTGGAGGAGATTTCTTCTTATGATAGCCAAAGATGCTTACTACGCAAAAATTAAATTCTTTTTGATATTATTATTAGTGCATAGTGTAGAAATCATTTTCGAAAGTATAATATTAATCTTAGCCAACATACGACCAGTATCGTATGCCTACTATAGCTACCATCCAAACAGTGGGGCGCCACCATAAGTGAATGGCAGGTTCTACAACTAATACCGTACAAGGCTCGTATTGTTTCTTTGGATTTCCAACAAATGGTCAGGCTAAGGAACTTCCTATCCACGATGGGTACGTCCCTGGAATAGACGACCCGAGAACCTAACCGGATCTCTGCCAACACAAGGCCGGGTTACCTCTGCAAAAATAGGTAACTACTGACACGCGTATGCCATCCCCCGATCGTCACCGATCTTCCCGAGGATCCCCGATTCGCAACAAACCACATAGAAAAATAATGCAGTAACCACAGAGGTTAAGTATCTGGGCTCCATACCATGATACCACCTTTATCCAGAAGGAATGACATACACTAAGGGGCGCTACTCCCTAGAACCTTGCCGCATTCGTCCTGTTTCGACCATTTCCGGGGTGTGAGGCTCGACGAAGTCTCGTCCACAAAGCTTCGCTTTCTCAAAAAGCCCTGCTTCGGGTCAAACAAAATGATCAACCTATGATCACAAAGATATAAGATCAAACAAATGATCATATCACAAATGATCAAACACTGATCATTTCACAGCAACACTCAGTATGCCACGTTACCAAATTGGGATATATCGCTGATAAATTTCAACTACATAACCTCTGAGCTCGTACGTCTCAGAGAAGGGTGTTAAGCTAAGAGAATAAATTCTCCGCCACCAACAGAAATGTATTTGAAAGAAATCAGCTTTATATCTCAAATTGTAACGTCAGACACACAATCCATACAAGTCTGTTCCGGGATCGAACAGAACCGAAGGCACTTCTCACGAAGCCCTTGCATATCCGGATAGTTTTCAATCACGTCAGGACTTCCCGTCACTAAGGGTGATAAAACCTCTAAACCGAGGATCAGTCGGTGTAGAGTAACTCGACGGTAATCCTTCCGTTTTCAAAAAATATCCGGTCTTCAACACCGGTCTTCAAATGCGATTCATAACGACGTATCACATATTCGGAATGGGTTATACGACCCCATGGTCCTTTCCCGGCTAACCCGAATAGTGAGCGATTATTCAAAAATAAGTGTGGCATTCAAATTCATCCAATTCACAACAAATACCTATCTAAAGGTAATTATTGATAGTCGGTTATTTAACTATCAATAAAGATGCGCAACATCATCAGATTCCAAATAATTTTCCCAAATTATTTATCTTCAAAAATATCTTTACTAGATATAAAATTTCCACACTTCAAAAATAAAACAACGTTTATTTTTTTAAACAGTTTCCCTTTTCTTTTTATAAATTCCATAGTGAATTTATGTTTCAAAAATGTCTATTGATATACGATTTTCAAATCGTTTTCAATATTCGATTTCGATTTATCTTTAAGAAGATAAATCTCAAAACGTTCATTTCATTTTGGAAAAGAAATTTCATACTTATTTAAAAATAAGTGTTTCACAAATATTTTATTTTCAACATTTGAAAATACTCGATATACTTAAATCAATATTAAGTATACATTTCATTCTTTAAGGAAATCATTCTCTTTAAACACATTTATTTGAGTCAAAACGAATGTTGCGTAAAACATCGTTACGACGACTCAAAATCACTAGTATAGGGATTCGAAATTTAGATAGATATATAAATCTCAATACTACATAAAAACATTTCCTTTCGGAAATCATTTACTATAACAACAGTGTTATAGTCCATCATTTCCTTATTTTTCGAAAACGTCTATTTCAACAATAAATGTTGAAATCTATGATTTCGATAGTTCACACGTTTTAAAACATCTTTTAAAACAATTAACTTCATTTCATAATATCGCTTTCCCAAAACCCTATCCATTTTACTTAAAAATATATTCACTGTCCAAAATCGTGAATATACTTTACTAATCACATTTTCAGCCTTTTCTACACATTTTATTTCAATAAAAATTCGCTATTTAAAATCGCGAATATATCTTCTTTAATGTCCTTCTATATTTAATTTATCAAACCCAATTGATTTCGAATTTATAAAACAACGTTTATAAATTCTATTTCTATTTTCTAACGACTTCAATTTAATAAATCTTCTTTATTAATAATTCGATCAATATCCCATTTACAGGCAACAATCCAAGTTACAAGTAAATTTCTTATCAGTCTTTATTCTACAACTTCATTCATTTTATAACTTCATACTTTATAATCTATAAACTTCAATCTTTATAAATCTAAAAACTTCAATCTTTATAAATCTATAAACTTCAATCTTTATAAATCTAAAATTCTATAAATCTCATGTCTTCACAATTTATAATTCTATAAATTTCTAACACTTATAGAAACTCGTTTTAAAATTTCAATACTATTAATTGATAAATATCAATTCTGTACATCTTTTATATATATCATTCTTAAATAATTCAAAAGAAATCCAACTTAAACTATTTTATTTATCACTTGACTATTTATTTCAAAATCACCTTTCAGGTATATTTCACAATTTAAAATTTTCATAACTTTAAATTCATAACATTTATTTATTTTTTTAAGATAAATAAATTCCAAAATTTAATAAATCGTATACTTTCCAAAAATCACTTCAAAATCCCTTTTAAAGTAAAAATCGTTTATTTTTAAACTTTAAAATTGAACCCAATGATGTAACGCATCAATTAGTCCATCACAACATCAAACATCATATATCATCATATGATGACAGAATATATATCAACATCTGTAAATAAATAAATACAGTTGAGGAATCCAGTTGGATCCCTCCAACCTGTTTCCCTGCATCCAAAGACGTTAGCACAATACCAATTCCGCTCCAGTACGGAATTATCGCGGTATATGGGTTTTTTATAAATCCGCTTACTAACGGCGCAATAGGGTCTCATCCACTATACGAGGCGGGAAATCATCAATCCAATATATACATATGCCAATATGTATATATTGCTATATATATAGATATATCCTATCATATCTAATAGCACATTCAAACAAATCAATCAATAACTGCAATTCAAATTTAAATCTGAGTGAGAAGATCTCACCTTAGCTTTTAATTTTGCCATCCCATTTTCCATTCCAGATTGTTTTTTCACGATCTTTTAACCTTGTATAAAACAATTTCATATAATTAATTAATATTTGAATTAAATCGAATAACAAATTTTTATTTTGATAATTTTCATTAACCAATGATTTTATTTAAACTAATAAATTTTAAATTTTAACTATTTTCTTCCTAACAAAATATTTTTAGCAACTAAAACCATTAAATGAATTTTTATTAACAAATCTATCCTTTATCATATATATATATATATATATATTCCTCTATATATTTTCTTTCTTTTAAAAACCTTGTCTATATATATATATTTTTCTGTTTACTATACATGTACATATAAAATCTCAGATTTAAATTAAATTTAGGTAAATTAAAAGTTTTAAGGAAACTGCTAAAACTTTATCTTACTGTAAATTTAAAAATAAATTTTCCTTCATGTGTTAAATTGACAAGAACACTATGTGAGTTTTAAATGACTAATAACATCGTATAATCAACGGCGAAACTCACCTCGACCCCAAACGAAAATACGAGACCAGATCACTCGAACTCGAGCTCCTGATCCACCACGTCGATGTCTCAGTTCCATCGCGTCGCCCAAATGGCCAGCTCCAGTCGTACCCATCGATCGAGAAACCCCAAAATCACCTTCCAGATCTTGAATTCGCGATCCCCCCAACCTATCACCTGCTCGACTTCGCCGTGCTGACAATTTCCAACCGAGCCACCATCTCGTCACTCGAGTTTGCTGCAGCTGCGCCTCCGTCGTGCCTTGCCTATAGATCGCGACGCCAAAATCGATGCCGCCATTCTGTCGCGCGCCCATCCCCACACTCGAATGCCACCGCGACATCGCACCCTAGGTCGCGATTCCCTCTTCCAGTCGCGAGCTCCCACGCGCCACACAAAAAAAACGATGCCGATGACGCCGCCGTGGTTGCCATCTCGCAAAGCCCTAGATCGCCTTGCTTGCCCATAGCCTTGCGCGCGCGAGTGGTCGCCTCCGTTCGAAAATCTCGAACGCGAAATGTTGAAGGGGAATTTCGATTAGAACGTGAGAGGGAGGAAGATGAATTTAAATTATCGGCCATTATTTTCTTTCCTCTGAATATATTTCGAACGAGATAATTTTTGTTTAAGGAACGAAAGGGGAAAGGGACGAGTATACGTGATGGGGTGCACGATATTTCTCGTGATTGCAGGCGTGATTCTAGGAGATGAACGTGTGGATGTTGGCAAGATTTTAAATTTAAAAATCTAAACTGAATTCAATTTAATTCCTATGCGTTTATTCGCCGTATGGCCACATAACAATTCCAAATGCTACGAAATTTGAAATCCGATAATAATACAATATTACGGACCCAATGGAACTGGTTTCGTCGAATTCCGAGACTGTTTGAAAAATGACTATTTTATAAATATCGGTTCGAACGATCTAATTTCAAACTGAACACTTTACTCCTAAATTCGATTCTGAAGCTTCTGTTATCTTCAGTAATATAAATATGAATTTTTTAAAAGCTTTTGGAATATTTTTCTTTAGCTTAAAATTGAAGATACAAATTTTATTCAACTTCAATCGATTAAATTTCATAATTTAATCGTCAAATTCAAAGTTATAATCGGGATTCAAATTAAATTATCGTTCAAATATTTAAAATAAATTAAATATTTTCAATTTAATTCGTTCAAAATTCTGGGTCGTTACACCATAGGTCGCTAGCCTATAAAAATGAGACGAAGCTCAATAGAACTAGGTACAGTCCCCCACGCAGACAAAGAAACATCGCACATCGCTAGTCTAAACCATAAAATGATTATCATTGATCAAAAAGAAGTGTCGATTACACTAAGCTAGTAAATAAATGAGTTTAGCTTCATGTCCCATAACCACTGGCTTAACTTAAATATTTACGAACAAATTATAGATTTCCACTGAAAAATTGTCACAAGATTTCAATCAAACAAGTCTAAGAATTAACCAACAAAGTAAACGCAAGCGTTTCATAACACTTGTTTTGCTAAGCCGTTTAATTAGATTTCTCATACGCATGAGGTAAAGGTTTGTATATGCTAATAGGTTGGAAAACGGTTTTATAAACGAGCTTTGTATTTAAAAGTAGTGTTGAAATCCTTTTTGTGAAAGAGTTTGAGTATTTACTACTAGTATAGAAACCTTTGTATTTTAAAGTGACAAACCACAAAAATGATTGTAGAAACAATCAATCACCAAAATCCACTTCGACGACGTGAATTAAAACCATAAAAATCGATACCGAATCCATCAAAATGGATATTCCCAAAAATCCCAAAAAAGAAGTCATCAAAGTCGATAAATGATAACAATAAATCAGATCATCAAGAATCGATTAAAAATCGGAAATCCACACAAAACTGCCTAAAATAGGCAAAAAGCACATCTCCCAGATTCAGTCGACTGAACCAGAAGGTCAGTCGATTGATACAAGGCCAGAAACTCACGGGTTCCTGGTTCAGTCGACTGAACTATATGGTCAGTCGACTGACACAGGGACAGGAAGTTTTCTGCTCCTAGGTTCAGTCGACTGCCTGTCGACTTGTAGATGGACATAAGCTTTCTGCTCCCAGGTTCAGTCGACTGCCAGTCGACTAACACAGGAGCAGGAAGTTTTCTGCCCCCAGATTCAGTCGACTGACCTTACCGTTCAGTCGACTGAACTGCCATTTGCAGTATTCTCAACCTAGCCCAAGAAGGGGTAAAAATCCAAACGGAAGTGATCGGACGAGCAACAGAGACTAGGGATTTATGCCAAGCGACAACCCAACCTTATAGGCTCTTCGATACACCCCAACAACGTGTTCAAACATCAAAGATAGGATTTTTCAAGATTTGACTTCAAAACACCAAAATTTGGAAAATTCATCAAACCAATTCAATTCAAAGGCAAATGGACAAGGAATAGATGTTAGGAATTACTACCTAACAACTATCAAAGATATAGACATAGATGTGAGTTCAAAAACTCACCATTTAACTCAAAAACTCAAGTGAGAAGCTCAAAAACAAGCTAAGATCAATTCCTCTTCAACAACAACTCAAGAAGCTTCAATCTAAGCACATAAGACGAATATTCCCTAAGTTAGGTTATAGGAAATTCTGAAAATAGAAGAGGGATTGAGATGGAGAAGATGAAGAGGATGCTTACCTAAGCTTCTCTTTGATTTTGGAGCAAGAACTTGAGTTTCCAAATCAAACTAGGGTTTGGAATTTCTATTTTCCATTCTTTTCCTCCATTTTCTCTTGAGCTAGAGTGTTAGGAAATATTATGAAGGAATGAAGAGGAGTGGAGTGGGAGTTAGGGTATTAGATGTGTTAGGTGTTAGGTTATTGGGCTGAAACCAAACTTAAAGCCCTAAATGAAAATATCAAAATTTCACTCAACTCCAAACATATCGATGTTTATACTCAAAAAGGTCGCAAACGCCATTTTGGATTCAATGGAAGTGGTCTTGAGTCCTAATTCGACTGTTTGCAAAAAGTGACATTTCGGACTAAAATCCGACTAGCGATGCTATATTTAAATAAAACATTTAAATATACAATCGTAAAAATATGCGGGTTGTTACACACTCCATCTTTTGGATACTAGGATAAGACAACTCAAAAGTAGGTGGTGTCTTACCTTGCATCAAATAACTTGAATCAATTACTGTCTCATTTTCACCTAAGAACTTAAAAATCTGATGATGTCTTAAAAAAAAAATGAAAATAGCATAAATCCTCTTTTAGTTTTGATTCAACTTAAGCTGTATCATTTCACTTGTGTTATCGCTCCTCCAATCATCCAACAATCATGATACCGAGGTATCACATTCCCAGTCTGTAATAATTTTATCCTAAGTTCTATAGTATACAAGAAATAAACTTTCAAGCATTCAAGTAAGGTAATCATACTCTATTTACTTATTCAAATGTAGCAACCAAGATCCTATATCTTGGTGTAGTCCTAAGTGCAAGTAACCCTAACTTAATTTATTTTAGCATTAAAAGCAAACGACTAAGTAATAATTCATTCATGTGCAACTGTTATGCGACACAACTATATACCCTTAAGTCGCTACTTCATGATTGCTTTCTTAAATAAGTAGTTTCCTTTCAATTCAAGGAATGATTGAAAAGAATGCTATTATGCTTTTTCTAAAATCTTATCAAAATATCCAAATCTCATTTCCTTGAATATTGCCACCTCATTCTTAATGCGTGCAAACTACGATATCTTTTTCTTGATTCTCCAAATTTCATTCTTCAACCATTCCTTTGTGCAATCCCATTAACGAGATCTTTCCCCGGTATAACTTCTCACATAAACTACCTCAAATAAAATTATAAAATAAGAAATGTAATTTAGCATACAAGATAAATAGTCGCAACAAGATAGTCAACCAAGACAAACAAATAAGAATCTAAAGTATAGTCTAACAAGCAAACAATAATAAGACAAGGCAAACAGAAGTAATCAGTACAACCAAACATCTCATAGGCTATAAAACAATCACAGTCAAACAAAGAAATCAATTTTCCCAACATAACTAATCACTTAACGAGTATAAGAACACCGTGGTCAACTCAACCAAAGTTAGCAAGCACAACTAAACTAGATGAATGAATTCATAGTTAAAATATCTCTACCCCATTCATTTAAATGAATAACCATAACATCATAAGCCAACTCTCTCTAGAAGAGAATAAACTAAACATCCCTACAACTCATTAAGGAAAATCAAACATAATAGGCATAAATGTTACATCATTATAATGGACATTGGGTGTAAGATCTACCTTTCTTACACCTAAAGATGACACTTAATACATCCACGGTATTCATGTATCGATCATTTAAGTGCCCGAAAGATAGGTCATTAGGGGTGAAAAAGAAGATAGAAGATAAGAAGAGACTAAACAATCACAAAATCTCACAACAAAATGGAATAACATATATTAATCAACATAATTCTTTACAATATCATTTCCAAAATGATACATCAGAGCCATACTAATACAAATTCTACCCTAGGACAGTTATAATAGTCTATCCCTACCTAACTGATACAAGATACATGCATCGAAAATAAGATAATAACTAGCCATCGATGAAGCCTCCTGCTCCAAGCTCCTCCAAAATGCATCCATGGGAAAACCTTAACTACTTAGCTGTCCATAAAAAATTTGAGCACCCAATAATTTTAGGGAAAGAAAATAAAACTCCGGGTCAGACATGGGTCTAGTATGAGTAAACTCAAATAACCGAGTTATTATGTTTTAAAAAAATTCGTTTAAAATCAGAGGTATCTCGTAAAACCTCGCCTCACATAAAAACGAGCGGGCTTTTACCTTATGATAATCAAAACACTTTCTATAGAAAATCCAATGATATTATAATAGTGTCTAGAGTACAAATACTTATTAATCTTAGCCGAAATTGTTACATTATTAAATTCCAACATACTAGGCTCTACAATCAAAACCGTAAAGGCACGTATTAGAGATTGGATTCCAAACTATGACAAAGTAAGAAACTACCTTTCGATGGTACACCTCTAGAAAAAATGTACCGGGGTCTGACAAGAACATCTTGTACCCTTGCTACACAAGACTAGCCTACCACTTAACTAGTAGTACCAAATATGATCACCCCTCTATTTTGGGCCCCGAAGCATACATGAGTAGATAGTACCCAATCTAGATTTGGGATGACCATACCCTAATGGGAGCGACCCACTTGGCCCTACTGCATGCCCGTTTTTTGTCATTTCCCAGTTGATGAGGCTTGAGGCTACATTTATCTTTATTTAGCACTTCCCACTTGGAATGGTACACTGCCCTCCAAGCATTAATGCAATGCTAGCATTCATCCATATAAGTTCATTCTAGGACTGAACGAAACCGAAGGCACTACCTCTACTACATCCATTTTGGAATCACCCTCAGGGTTAGTGGTAAATAGCCCTTGCACTTTAAAAGCTTCGTCTTCGATTCCATACTCTTCAAAATGTCTTTAGTGCTTAAGTTGGATTGAAGTGATTTTCGGATAACATATCTGATCCCGGTCACTTCGAAGCAATTTCCGATAATTTCTGGTAAACTCGACCCCATTTATTTAGGAAATAAATAGACAAAGATAAGAGCGAAGTTCATCTCCTAACCATTAGTGGACAGATTTCCTTATCATTTATCCTAGAAGAATGAAACAAATTTGTACATACAGTATAGCACCACTGATGGTAACTGTACCATATAATTTCCGTGTTTCTCCTAGATATTTCCAAAGTTACGTTTTGGTCCAGGTTTGATAGTCAGTTATTTAACTATCAAATAAAAAATCATTCTAACATTGATATGGAATCCACTAAACCTTTATCAATAATCTTTCATTAATTAAAACACTTTGCAATGATCAAAATATGTTTTTAAAACACTATTCCCAAAATCCTTTACATTCCTTTTATACTTGGAAAACATTTTTACTTATCTCAAAAATATAAGTATTTACCAAAAACATTTAGAAAATTCTCTTTTCTCAAATTCCATATTAAATGGCCAAGAATTTCCCTTTTCAAAATATCACTTACTATAAAACCCATTTACTTTATAAAACCCATTCACTTATCCCTTATAAAAATTCTTTTTATAAGTTCACTTCATATTTCAAACCTCCTTATAAATCTTTAAACTAAATTTAACTTCTTTTTAAATTATCTAAAATGATTTATAAAATCTCTTTCCATGTATAAAACTCTTTGTAAAATTTCCTTTATGAAATATCTTTGACGTTACAAAATATCATTTACAAAATATCATTTACAAAATATCATTTTTAAATCACTTTAAATAAACCCTTTTATTTAGTAAAACCCTTTTTATAAATAAGTTATTATTTATAAGTACTTTTATAAAATAATTATATAACTTGAAAAATCATTTATAAACTTTAAAACTCAAACTAATTAAAGAATGAGAGCTAATTTTAAACCATATTTTATAATTTCAAAATGGGGCTTAGCAATCCCATTGGTACTTATTTAAGTTACATTTAGTTTCAATTTCACTTTCACTTTTAGGTCATTCGATAATTTTTTTACATAAGTCGACATATATGTAAATATACTTCATACCCAAATCAGGAAATAACATGTCAATATAAACTAACCCGTGTAAACATGTCCAAATAACATAATAGCAGGATGGTGATTTGTCCTACTAAATAGATGTTCAAACAATTCAATAAATTTATAGCAAAACGGGAATTTATTCTGCTATCAAATGTCCACACAATCAAACAATAAATTTATAGCAGAACGATGATTTATTCTGCTAATATATTCCACAACAATCAAATTAGTTATATTATAGCAAAACAAGGATTTACTCTACTATTAAATATCCACACAAACACAAACAATCACATCATAACTCAACTTAATAGTACCATTATTTGAATTACTTGAGTTCAAAACCATCTCTGAAAAGAAGTACCTTTAAAACAACTTGATTCTTGAAAAACAAGGATTAAAGCTTAAAAACACCCTTTTAAAATGATTAATTACAAGTTAAACTCTTTATTAAATCATAATAAATCTTTATTGAATTTGAACTTAATTTAATTATAAATTAAAAAGTAATTAAACCTTTAATAAATAATTTATTTACAAATTAAACCCTTAATTAATCCTTTATTAATTATTAAATAATAATTTAAAACCTTTATTAGTAATTAACTATTAATTAATCTCAATTAATTAATTAAATAATCTTTAATTAAAACTTAAATAAGAAACTAGACCTTTAATAAATAATTTATTATAAATCAAAACCTTAATTAATTTATAATTAAAAATAATTAAAAATTATCTTAATAATTAATTAATAATTGATCCTATATTTAATTAATAATTAATCAAAAATAAATCATATACTTAAGTCATAATTAATAAAAATTAATCTTACCTTTTGAAAGGTAATTAATTAATAACTAATCTTCAGTTAATTAAAATTAATAAACTTTGTTTAATACTTAATTAATTATAAATTAAAAAAATAATTTAATTAATAATAAATCATTAAATTCTTAATTAGATTTTTAAAACCTCATTATTAAGTTTGTAAAACATTTACACAGCATTTAAAGTATAAAAACTCAACTTTTCAAAATAATCGGATTTTTATCGAAAACTACATCCATAGCGACTATCACTATGGATGCCGTTACTTAGAAACTTTTTCTAAAGGTTACTAACTTCAAAACCTCTTACTTAACTTTAAAACCAATAGTAAAAGATTTGGAAAATAAAAAACAATGTTTTAAAAACTTTAACTTTAAAACAAATAAACAAAGTTTCCTAAGATTTTAAATCTCACTTAACATAACTTTGTAAACTAGTTTACATACACCATCACATGCAATGTTTATCTACTAACCAAAATTCACATACACTTCACGATCTAATTTCACATACCCTATCACATCCAAGTTCACAACTTTATAACCAAACATATCACTTAAACCATTATTTTCAAATCTAATGCTAAACTGCATATTAACAACATGCATATCATCCAAACCATACCATAATCCAACCAACAAACAACATATTTTACAACCAATATAGATCACAAGTTATGGCTGAATCTTTCCAAAAAGGTTAGAAATTTACTCATAAAAAATCTTTGAAAACTTGAAATTCTTTCGAATTTGGAAATCTCTGAAAACCACAAAAATCACTCGAAAATAGGTCATCTTCCCCTCGATTTTTGGCCATTGTACTCTCGGAATTTGGACAAGTGGTAAAAAAAAAAGTTTTAGAATTTTTTTTTCTCTACAATTACAATAAAAGAATCACTCAATTTAGTTTTTTATAGGGAGACATGGTCAAAAGAAAGAGTGCTATTTTCAGGCTGGAAAATATGGGTCCAAAAATGAGTCAGAAAAAATGTAATTTTGACCCAAAATTATTCGAAATTTGAAAAAGTCGTTCGAAAGAAAGTTGTAACCACTAAAATTATATATGGTTTGAAATAAAAAAAACCTTGATTTGGAGTAGTATGGTGGAATTTATGGCCGAATGAAATGGGAGGAAAATGGAGAACAAAGAGTTTTAAAACAAGTTTGAATATTTAAAACAAATTTAAAACTTTTGATTTTTAAAATATTAAAAACTAACATAAGAAGCCAAAAGTTTTATGAAGCTATAAAGAAGATGGAGATGCTTTGATAAAATTAGAGAAGTGAAAAATGAATGGAAAAGAAAATGGGAAAAATGTTTTATATGAAATGAATATGCAAAATTATCTAATTACCCTTCCAACACTAACCTCCACTCACCTCACGCCACCTCACCTAGCATTCCTTCTCTTTATGACAATGCCACCTTCTTGTCTCCCCCACTCATTTCCAAAAGAAAACATGTTATGGTACTCATTTATACCTATGTCTGCCTACGAGGTGACATATACATTTTTTTTATTATCTTAAGTATATACACACATACATATACTTTAGCTAATACATTCATGAATACATACACATATACTAATAATGTAACGACCCAGAATCTTGAACAAATTAAATTGAGAATATTTAATTTATTTTAAATATTTGAACGATGATTTAATTTGAATTCCCGATATAACTCTGAATTTGGCAATTAAATTATAAAATTTAATCTATTGAATTGAACAAAAATTTATATCTTCAATTTTAAGTTGAAGAAAAATATTTCGAAAAGTTTTTAAAATTCATATTGATAATACTGAAGATAATTAAAGCTTCAGAATCGAGTTTGAAAGTGATTTGATCAGTTTTGAATTTTATCGTTTGAATCGACATTTAAAAATAGCCGTCCGAGGCGCAGTCTCGGAATTCGACGAAACCAGTTCCATTGGGTCCGTAATATCGAATTATTATCGGATTTCAAATTTCGTATTTATCGGAGTTGATATGTGAGCGTACGATATGCAAACGCGTTAAAATAAAATGAAATTCAAATTAAAATTAAAATTTATATTAATTTACATCAGCACATTATCTCCCTTATACAAGGCCCGTTGTTTACGCCTAAAATCACGAAGAAAAATCACGCAACCCATACCTCTTTCATTTTTAAATATCTCGTCCTCATCTTTTTTCAGTTTTTAAAGTTAAACGAGAAAATTTAAATGGCCGAAGCTCCTTTCTTTCGTTCAAAACAAAAATTAGGCCGAGCTTTTCCCTTGTCTTCAAGAATCAACCGAACACCCTTCCTCTAAAATTCAATTCAAAAACAAAAATGGGCGAACAACTTTAGCCTTGCCCTTTCAAAACCTCGTTCGCAAAAAGAAAATAAAAATGGGATTTCGAAATTTAAATGCTTCAGCCGATTAAAAGAGGGGAGCTCGAAGGGGTTCGCTAGTAGCAGGCGGCATGCGATTCTCGAGGCAGCGTGGTTCCTAGAGGCGTACGATTGTCGCGATAGTGGCGAGACACTCGAGAACTCGATTCGAGTGGGGAGGCATTCGCGAGCTCGCGCGTGCATTGGGGTCGAAGTCTAGCACGGCGGTGGGGTTGAGGTTACGTTCGTCCGTGACGTGGGTGAGCTGGAAGGGACACTGCTGGAAGTCGCGACAGTGTTAGCATGGGATTCGATGGTCTCGGAGGTTGGTCGCTGCATGGCTTGGTTTTCGATAAACAGTAAGGTATCGATATTTTTGATTTAATTTGATACGAATATATATACATCTGGAAAAGAAAAATAAAATAAAATATTACTTAATAAAGTTTGGGGTGTTAGAAAGAAAATTTAGTTTTTAACTAGAAGAGTTGAATTTGTATAAATGGTTCATTTAATTATCGTCATTAAAAATAATTTATTTAAAGGGAATTTAGTTTCAAAAATTTAAATTTTTAGTTAAACAGATTTATTAAAAGAAAATTGATTTAAAAATAAAATCATTGGATCATTTAATTTAACAAACGAAAGTTTGTTATTCGATTTTTTCGAATATTGATAAATTGTATAAATTGTCTATACAAGGTCAATATCTGAAAGAAATAAGCTGGAATGAAAATGGGATTGCAAAATAAAAGGCGAAGGTGAGATTTTTCTCACTCAAAATGAATTGCAGTTATTATTGATTTGATTGATTGCTATTGGATGTGATATTAGATATAGTAGGATATATCTATATATATATAGCAATATATACATATTGGCATATGTATATATTGGATTGATTGATTTCCCGCCTCGTATAGCGGATGAGACCCTATTGCGCCGTTAGTAAGCGGATGATATTTATAAAACCCATATACCGCGATATTCCACCTCGAAGTGGAATTGGTATTGTGCTAACGTTTGTGGATGCAGGGAAATAGGTTGGAGGGATCCAACTGGATTCCTCACCAATATTTATTTATTTACAGATATTGATGTATATTCTAGTATCATATTGATATATGATGTTTGTTGTAGTGATTGACTAATTGGTGCTGTTGCATCATCGGATTCAAGTTTTGAAGTTTAAAAAATAACGACTTTTACTCTAAAAGGATTTTAAAGTGATTTTTGAAAGTAGACGTTTTATTGAATTTTTGAATTGATTTATTTCAAATAAATAAACGTCTAGAATTTTAAAGTTATAAGAGTTAAGATTTTTGGTGAAATATAACCAAAGTGTCGTTTTTGAAATAAAAGTCGATTTATTTATAAAATGGTTTAAGTTGGGATTTTTGAATAACTATAAACGATTTGTATTAAAAGATTTATAAAATTGATATTTTATAAATCAAAATATTGGACTTATAAAACAAATTTTTATAAGTGTTAAAAAGAAGTATAAATGGATTTCATAAGTGAATGAAATTAATAGATTTATATTGTGAAGTTAAAAATGAATGAAGTTGTAGAATAAAGGATTTATAAGTAATTTACTTATAAATTGGATTTTTGCCTTTAAATGGAATATTGATCGAATTTGTTCATAAATGATTCTTTTTAAAAGTTGAAATCGTTATAAAGTACAAATGCGATTTATAAACGTTGTTTATCAATCCGAAATCACTTATTTTTATAAGTGAATTTTAGAAGTTAATAAAAGGAATTTATAAATCGAAGTTGTTATTAAAAGAGAAATAGAATTTATAAACGTGTTTATAAATTCGAAATAGATTGAATTTGATAAATTAAATATAGAAGATTTTTAAAGAAGATATATTCGCGATTTTTGGATAGTGAATCTCTATTGAAATAAAAATGTGTAGAGATGATTGAAATTGGGTTAAGTAAATTTTATTCACGATTTTGGACAGTGAATATATTATCGCGTAAAATAGACATTGTTTAGGAAAGTGACATTTAAAATGAAGTTAATAGTTTTAAAAGATGTTTTTAAAACGTGTTAAATATCGAAACCATAGAACATTTATTGTTGAAATAGACGTTTTCGAGGGATAAGGAAATGATGGACTATAACACTGTTGTTATAGTAAATGATTTCCAAAAGGAAATGTTTTATATAGTATTGGGATTTATATATATCTATCTAAATTTCGAATCCCTATACTAGTGATTTTGAGTCGTCGTAACGATGTTTTACGTAACATTCATTTTGACTCAAATAAATGTGCTTAAGAGAATGATTTCCTTAAAAAATGAATATATACTTAATTTGATTTAAGTATATCGAATATTTTCAAATGTTGAAAATAAATAGATTTGTGAATTACTTATTATAAAATAAGTATGGAAATGCTTTTCCAAGATGAAATGAAACGTTTTAGAATTTATCTTTGTAAAGATAAATTGAAATTGAAAATTGAAAACGATTTGAAACCCGAATATCAGTAGATATTCGAAAATATAAATTCAATATGGAATTTATAAGAGAAACGGGAATTCGTTTAAAAATAAATATTGATTTATTTTTGAAAGTGTGGAAATTTTATATCTAGTAAAGATATTTTGGAAAATAAATAATTTGGAAAATTATTTGGAATCTGATGATGTTGCGCATCTTTATTGATAGTTAAATAACCGACTATCAATAATTACCTTGAATGGGTATTTGTTGTGAATTTGATGAATTTGAATGCCACACTTATTTTTAAAATAAGCGCTCACTATTCGGGTTAGCCGGGAAAGGACCATGGGGTCGTATAACCCATTCCGAATATGTGATACGCCGTTATGAATTGCATTCGAAGACCGGTGTTGAAGACCGGATATTTTTGAAAACGGAAGGATGACCGTCGAGTTACTCTACATTGGCTGATCTCCGATTTAGAGGTTTTTATCACCCTTAGTGACGGGAAGTCTGGACGTGATTAGAAAATTATCCGGATGTGCAAGGGCTTCGTGAGAAGTGCCTTCGGTTCTGTTCGATCCCGGAACAGACTTGTATGGATTGTGTGTCTGACGTTACAATTTGAGATATAAAGATGATTTCTTTCAAATACATTTCTGTTGGTGGCGGAGAATTTATTCTCTTAGCTTAACACCCTTCTCTGAGACGTACGAGATCAGAGGTTATGTAGTTGAAATTTATCAGCGATATAGTCCCAATTTGGTAACGTGGCATACTGAGTGTTGCTGTGAAATGATCAGTGTTTGATCATTTGTGATATGATCATTTGTTTGATCTTATATCTTTGTGATCATAGGTTGATCATTTGTTTGACCCGAAGCATGGCTTTGTAGAAAGCGTAGCTTTGTGGACGAGACTTCGTCGAGCCTCACACCCCGAAAATGGTCAAAACAGGAAGGATGCGGCAAGGTTCTAGGGAGTAGCGCCCCTTAGTGTATGTCATTCCTTCTGGATAAAGGTGGTATCATGGTATGGAGCCCAGATACTTAACCTCTGTGGTTGCTGAAAATTTATTACTTTGTGGTTTGTTGGAAATCGGGGATCCTCGGGAAGATCGGTGACGATCGGGGGATGGCATACGCATGTCAGTAGTTACCTATTTTTGCAGAGGTAACTCGGCCTTGTGTTGGCAGAGATCCGGTTAGGTTCTCGGGTCGTCTATTCCAGGGACGTACCCATCGTGGCATAGGAAGTTCCTTAGCCTGACCATTTGTTGGAAATCCAAAGAAACAATACGACACTTGTACGGTTTTAGTTGTAGAACCTATCATTCACTTATGGTGGCGCCCCACTGTTTGGATGGTAGCTATAGTAGGCATAGTTCGAAATGTCTATGCTGGCTAAGATTTATATTGTACTTTCGAAATGTTTTCTACACTATGCACTAATAATAATATCAAAAATGATTTGATTTTGCGTAGTAAGCATCTTTGACTATCATAAGAAGAAATCTCCTCCAATTCTGCGTTTGCATTGTGTGTGTGGCGGGAGGTCTTATGGTAGTTTCATTTTCCTAAAGCATTGCGAATTTGTTTTATTTTCTTTGTGAAAAATAACTGTTTTACGATCTCACACCAGTCACCATGACTGACTCGGAGTTTATTGTTCCCTTCTAAACTCTGGGTGCCCACAAATTTCCACACGGGCAGCCTAAAGTTAGGTTATCAGGATATTCTAGAGCTTTGGAGATAAGCTGGATGACGAGACGTAGTATTTGTATCTGATAGTATTTATTCCGCTGTGTATTCTGTATGAGGACAAGTTTATATAACTATCCATTGTTGTATATTGACTCTGATTGATGTATGTATAAACTGATATAGTTCTTTGTTTTAAAAGACTAGTGATTATCTATTATATATTGTTCCGCTGCGATGTGTAAGATTCTGATATTGTTTTCTGTTTCTATTGTTGTTCTTCTCTTCTTCTTCTACTCTTTTCTTCTTCTTCTACCTTTTTCTTCTTTTTAAAACCATAACTTCTAGGGTTTCCGGCATTCGATGGCTCGGCAGTCGATAAAGTGAGTATCGATGTCGAATTTTCGAAAGTCGAAAATTTCGGGATGTTACAGCTGGTATCAGAGCATATGGTTAAGCGACAACCCTGCTCTGTTGGGTGTTACTCATTAGAGATAGAGTCAGTAGTACTCTAGAATGAGTTGAGTGTAATAATATATACGAGCGCGTATTTGTTAGTTAATATAAAAAAATTGTTTTGTATTGTGATGATTGGTTTATTGAGTGGCATATGAACCTTCGTCGGCACAGTCTGCGCAACTGGATCGAAGGGGTTTCTAAACACTTGAATAGAACAATTCGGCACAGTATTGTTTTAAAATAGGGTAAATGAGATAATTTTGCCCAAAACTATTTTTGTATAGAAAAGAAATGTTTTTTCTATGAAATACTATAGTATATGGTTGCATGGTTGTTAGAAGTGATAATATTAATCTATTATCATTGAAATTAAATAAGAAATTGAAATCGTAACCCCAAAGTTAAGAGATAAATTCACATATACAAATGGAATTTGAGAATGTAAACTGTAAATGTGAATTGTAATTTAAAACGGAATTCCAGAGAAGTTTTTGGAAATGTTTTGAAAAGAATTTGAAAATTTTGAGGATTGGAAAGTTTAAATCATTTTTTGAGTTGAAAATGAATTTCAAAGGTTTTGAAAAATATTTTGGAGAGTTGAAAGCTCTAAACTCTTTTCGGTCGCTGGAAAATAACTTCGGTAATGACTGCAGCATTATCGGTGTTCATTTTCGGGTTTCCAAAAAAGGAATTGCTGCCAAATTGTTTTAAATGGAAGTTGTTTGAAAAATTTGGGTTTGTTTTGGAAATTCAAAGGATAATTTGAATTGTTTTCAAAATGATTTTGAAATGTTGGTAAGACTCTGGAATGCTATATAAAAATATTTATGAGAATAATAAATGAGTTGATAACTTATACAATTTGTTGTGAATTTAGATTGAATAAATTTAACTTAAGGAATTTTAAGTTGAATTAAAGTAAGTATAAGTGAATCAATAAAAATCCAAGTGGTATTTTTGAATATAAGTTATATAACTTATAAAATGAGAAAAAAATAGAAGTGAAACGAATTGTTAAAAAGTGGTTAAACAATTTTATTAAGCAAAATAAAATGTGATTTTGATTAAGTGATGAAATTTGACCTTGGTAAAGTTAAATAAAATTGAGAATCTGAATTGGATTGATAAATGAATTAAGCTATTGAACTAATTGAATATTGACCAAATTAATAAGGTTTGGAACGAATTAAATTCAATAATTATGAATTGAAATGTAAAATTGAATGATAATGAATGTATAACTTCAATAGAGAATTAGAAATGTATAAGTAGTTTATATTGAAAATTTTGTAACAGAATTGGCAAATTGGATTGAATATTGAAGCTAGATATTATGGCTAGTAGTATACAGGTGTTATAAAGGAATTGGATTTGATTTCAAAGATAATTTGAATTGCTCGAAAAAGGTAAGTATTTGAATTTCAAATATGAGATTTGGTGATTTTCTTCTCTAGCTGCTTGGCTTTTTCCTTTTCTTTTTGAAATCTGAGAGTCCGTAGGGACGTTTTGTAGTCGTGCCATATTAGCCGCGCAAAGGAGACGCTGGCGAAATTTTTCGGAAATTTAGAGCGTTAGAAAGTTTTTGAGAAAATTTGAATGTTAGAATTTGAATTTGAATTTAAATTTGAAATTTTGAAGTAAACAATATTGTTTGAAAACCATGAAAGGTTTGGAAAGTTAGTTGAATTAATAATGAATCTTTAGTAGAAAGATTTGTTTTGAAATTTGATAAAACTATTTAAATTGTGAAAAATAGTAGACGAGTTAAGGACCACTTTTCCTGACTTGTAATTTCGGGACGAAATTCTTTTAAGGAGGGAAGTTTGTAACGACCCAGAATCTTGAACAAATTAAATTGAGAATATTTAATTTATTTTAAATATTTGAACGATGATTTAATTTGAATTCCCGATATAACTCTAAATTTGGCAATTAAATTATAAAATTTAATCTATTGAATTGAACAAAAATTTATATCTTCAATTTTAAGTTGAAGAAAAATATTTCGAAAAGTTTTTAAAATTCATATTGATAATACTGAAGATAATTAAAGCTTCAGAATCGAGTTTGAAAGTGATTTGATCAGTTTTGAATTTTATCGTTTGAATCGACATTTAAAAATAGCCGTCCGAGGCGCAGTCTCGGAATTCGACGAAACCAGTTCCATTGGGTCCGTAATATCGAATTATTATCGGATTTCAAATTTCGTATTTATCGGAGTTGATATGTGAGCGTACGATATGCAAACGCGTTAAAATAAAATGAAATTCAAATTAAAATTAAAATTTATATTAATTTACATCAGCACATTATCTCCCTTATACAAGGCCCGTTGTTTACGCCTAAAATCACGAAGAAAAATCACGCAACCCATACCTCTTTCATTTTTAAATATCTCGTCCTCATCTTTTTTCAGTTTTTAAAGTTAAACGAGAAAATTTAAATGGCCGAAGCTCCTTTCTTTCGTTCAAAACAAAAATTAGGCCGAGCTTTTCCCTTGTCTTCAAGAATCAACCGAACACCCTTCCTCTAAAATTCAATTCAAAAACAAAAATGGGCGAACAACTTCAGCCTTGCCCTTTCAAAACCTCGTTCGCAAAAAGAAAATAAAAATGGGATTTCGAAATTTAAATGCTTCAGCCGATTAAAAGAGGGGAGCTCGAAGGGGTTCGCTAGTAGCAGGCGGCATGCGATTCTCGAGGCAGCGTGGTTCCTAGAGGCGTACGATTGTCGCGATAGTAGCGAGACACTCGAGAACTCGATTCGAGTGGGGAGGCATTCGCGAGCTCGCGCGTGCATTGGGGTCGAAGTCTAGCACGGCGGTGGGGTTGAGGTTGCGTTCGTCCGTGACGTGGGTGAGCTGGAAGGGACACTGCTGGAAGTCGCGATAGTGTTAGCATGGGATTCGATGGTCTCGGAGGTTGGTCGCTGCGTGGCTTGGTTTTCGATAAACAGTAAGGTATCGATATTTTTGATTTAATTTGATACGAATATATATACATCTGGAAAAGAAAAATAAAATAAAATATTACTTAATAAAGTTTGGGGTGTTAGAAAGAAAATTTAGTTTTTAACTAGAAGAGTTGAATTTGTATAAATGGTTCATTTAATTATCGTCATTAAAAATAATTTATTTAAAGGGAATTTAGTTTCAAAAATTTAAATTTTTAGTTAAACAGATTTATTAAAAGAAAATTGATTTAAAAATAAAATCATTGGATCATTTAATTTAACAAACGAAAGTTTGTTATTCGATTTTTTCGAATATTGATAAATTGTATAAATTGTCTATACAAGGTCAATATCTGAAAGAAATAAGCTGGAATGAAAATGAATGAAAATGGGATTGCAAAATAAAAGGCGAAAGTGAGATTTTTCTCACTCAAAATGAATTGCAGTTATTATTGATTTGATTGATTGCTATTGGATGTGATATTAGATATAGTAGGATATATCTATATATATATAGCAATATATACATATTGGCATATGTATATATTGGATTGATTGATTTCCCGCCTCGTATAGCGGATGAGACCCTATTGCGCCGTTAGTAAGCGGATGATATTTATAAAACCCATATACCGCGATATTCCACCTCGAAGTGGAATTGGTATTGTGCTAACGTTTGTGGATGCAGGGAAACAGGTTGGAGGGATCCAACTGGATTCCTCACCAGTATTTATTTATTTACAGATATTGATGTATATTCTGTTATCATATTGATATATGATGTTTGTTGTAGTGATTGACTAATTGGTGCTGTTGCATCATCGGATTCAAGTTTTGAAGTTTAAAAAATAACGATTTTACTCTAAAAGGATTTTAAAGTGATTTTTGAAAGTAGACGTTTTATTGAATTTTTGAATTGATTTATTTCAAATAAATAAACGTCTAGAATTTTAAAGTTATAAGAGTTAAGATTTTTGGTGAAATATAACCAAAGTGTCGTTTTTGAAATAAAAGTCGATTTATTTATAAAATGGTTTAAGTTGGGATTTTTGAATAACTATAAACGATTTGTATTAAAAGATTTATAAAATTGATATTTTATAAATCAAAATATTGGACTTATAAAACGAATTTTTATAAGTGTTAAAAAGAAGTATAAATGGATTTCATAAGTGAATGAAATTAATAGATTTATATTGTGAAGTTAAAAATGAATGAAGTTGTAGAATAAAGGATTTATAAGTAATTTACTTATAAATTGGATTTTTGCCTTTAAATGGAATATTAATCGAATTTGTTCATAAATGATTCTTTTTAAAAGTTGAAATCGTTATAAAGTACAAATGCGATTTATAAACGTTGTTTATAAATCTGAAATCACTTATTTTTATAAGTGAATTTTAGAAGTTAATAAAAGGAATTTATAAATCGAAGTTGTTATTAAAAGAGAAATAGAATTTATAAACGTGTTTATAAATTCGAAATAGATTGAATTTGATAAATTAAATATAGAAGATTTTTAAAGAAGATATATTCGCGATTTTTGGATAGTGAATCTCTATTGAAATAAAAATGTGTAGAGATGATTGAAATTGGGTTAAGGAAATTTTATTCACGATTTTGGACAGTGAATATATTATCGCGTAAAATAGACATTGTTTAGGAAAGTGACATTTAAAATGAAGTTAATAGTTTTAAAAGATGTTTTTAAAACGTGTTAAATATCGAAACCATAGATTTCAACATTTATTGTTGAAATAGACGTTTTCGAGGGATAAGGAAATGATGGACTATAACACTATTGTTATAGTAAATGATTTCCGAAAGGAAATGTTTTATATAGTATTGGGATTTATATATATCTATCTAAATTTCGAATCCCTATACTAGTGATTTTGAGTCGTCGTAACGATGTTTTACGTAACATTCGTTTTGACTCAAATAAATGTGCTTAAGAGAATGATTTCCTTAAAAAATGAATATATACTTAATTTGATTTAAGTATATCGAATATTTTCAAATGTTGAAAATAAATAGATTTGTGAATTACTTATTATAAAATAAGTATGGAAATGCTTTTCCAAGATGAAATGAAACGTTTTAGAATTTATCTTTGTAAAGATAAATTGAAATTGAAAATTGAAAATGATTTGAAACCCGAATATCAGTAGATATTCGAAAATATAAATTCACTATGGAATTTATAAGAGAAACGGGAATTCGTTTAAAAATAAATATTGATTTATTTTTGAAAGTGTGGAAATTTTATATCTAGTAAAGATATTTTGGAAAATAAATAATTTGGAAAATTATTTGGAATCTGATGATGTTGCGCATCTTTATTGATAGTTAAATAACCGACTATCAATAATTACCTTGAATGGGTATTTGTTGTGAATTTGATGAATTTGAATGCCACACTTATTTTTAAAATAAGCGCTCACTATTCGGGTTAGCCGGGAAAGGACCATGGGGTCGTATAACCCATTCCGAATATGTGATACGCCGTTATGAATTGCATTCGAAGACCGGTGTTGAAGACCGGATATTTTTGAAAACGGAAAGATGACCGTCGAGTTACTCTACATCGGCTGATCTCCGATTTAGAGGTTTTTATCACCCTTAGTGACGGGAAGTCCGGACGTGATTAGAAAATTATCCGGATGTGCAAGGGCTTCGTGAGAAGTGCCTTCGGTTCTGTTCGATCCCGGAACAGACTTGTATGGATTGTGTGTCTGACGTTACAATTTGAGATATAAAGATGATTTCTTTCAAATACATTTCTGTTGGTGGCGGAGAATTTATTCTCTTAGCTTAACACCCTTCTCTGAGACGTACGAGCTCAGAGGTTATGTAGTTGAAATTTATCAGCGATATACTCCCAATTTGGTAACGTGGCATACTGAGTGTTGCTGTGAAATGATCAGTGTTTGATCATTTGTGATATGATCATTTGTTTGATCTTATATCTTTGTGATCATAGGTTGATCATTTGTTTGACCCGAAGCATGGCTTTGTAGAAAGCATAGCTTTGTGGACGAGACTTCGTCGAGCCTCACACCCCGGAAATGGTCAAAACAGGAAGGATGCGGCAAGGTTCTAGGGAGTAGCGCCCCTTAGTGCATGTCATTCCTTCTGGATAAAGGTGGTATCATGGTATGGAGCCCAGATACTTAACCTCCATGGTTGCTGCAAATTTATTACTTTGTGGTTTGTTGGAAATCGGGGATCCTCGGGAAGATCGGTGACGATCGGGGGATGGCATACGCGTGTCAGTAGTTACCTATTTTTGCAGAGGTAACCCGGCCTTGTGTTGGAAGAGATCCGGTTAGGTTCTCGGGTCGTCTATTCCAGGGACGTACCCATCGTGGCATAGGAAGTTCCTTAGCCTGACCATTTGTTGGAAATCTAAAGAAACAATACGACACTTGTACGGTTTTAGTTGTAGAACCTATCATTCACTTATGGTGGCGCCCCACTGTTTGGATGGTAGCTATAGTAGGCATAGTTCGAAATGTCTATGCTGGCTAAGATTTATATTGTACTTACGAAATGTTTTCTACACTATGCACTAATAATAATATCAAAAATGATTTGATTTTGCGTAGTAAGCATCTTTGACTATCATAAGAAGAAATCTCCTCCAATTCTGCGTTTGCATTGTGTGTGTGGCGGGAGGTCTTATGGTAGTTTCATTTTCCAAAAGCATTGCGAATTTGTTTTATTTTCTTTGTGAAAAATAACTATTTTACGATCTCACACCAGTCACCATGACTGACTCGGAGTTTATTGTTCCCTTCTAAACTCTGGGTGCCCACAAATTTCCACACGGGCAGCCTAGAGTTAGGTTATCAGGATATTCTGGAGCTTTGGAGATAAGCTGGATGACGAGACGTAGTATTTGTATCTGATAGTATTTATTCCGCTGTGTATTCTGTATGAGGACAAGTTTATATAACTGTCCATTGTTGTATATTGACTCTGATTGATGTATGTATAAACTGATATAGTTCTTTGTTTTAAAAGACTAGTGATTATCTATTATATATTGTTCCGCTGCGATGTGTAAGATTCTGATATTTTTTTCTGTTTCTATTGTTGTTCTTCTCTTCTTCTTCTACTCTTTTCTTCTTCTTCTACCTTTTTCTTCTTTTTAAAACCATAACTTCTAGGGTTTCCGGCATTCGATGGCTCGGCAGTCGATAAAGTGAGTATCGATGTCGAATTTTCGAAAGTCGAAAATTTCGGGATGTTACAAATAACTTTGCCAATGTCTATACATATATTAAAGAGTTCACAATGTTTTCGATAACTTTTAGCCGACGAAAAGTCAAAATTTCGGAAAACGAATTCCGATCACATTTTCAATTTTTTTTCGAACTTATTATTTTTGTAAACACATTTTAAAAAATAATTTACCATTATTATTTAATTTTTAAAAGAGTTTTATTTTCACTATAAAACCTATTATTTTAATATTTAAAATTAATTAAATATTCGCAAATCAAAGTAGTGAACTTCCAGGTCGTTACATTCTTCTCCCCTTAAAAGAATTTCGTCCCTGAAAATACACGTAAACCTAACCTAGAAAACACTTTACACTATAAAACAGTTCGTATGATGTAATACATTATTAATATACAAAGTTTGATTCAATCACTACTCGAATACATAACTTCACTTCTGAACTAGTATCGCTCCCCTGATTTTCTAGTGTGGACTCTGATCAGGCCCCTTGATAGGAACCTCTGTCCTCCTTACATAGTTGTAGCTATGATAGAAAACATTTGTCCCACATCAAAAATTCTCATCAAGTGCTTGCCGTCAAAAGTTAAGTAATAAATCCTTATCTAGAATGGCGTGAAACATCTCAAAGCCATGTACTCGAATCTTAGATTAAACTATATGGAAACGAGAGATGATCTACGTCCAACCTACGCACTTCTTTAATTTGTTTCCCTAATACAAATTCTATGCCCAATAAATTATTTATGAAAACATTTCATAAAACTAATTTAGGTTCAACTTGGATACTAATCCACTACATCCTAAGAGTATATACCCCTATTTGATTCAACCATTCCATTTTGCATTTATTTCACTAAGAAAATTCAAGAGCCAGATACCCGGTCTTATTTCAAAAGCTTTTTGAAATGCTTAGAAAATTTACATATAGCCTGAGTAACTCCAAAATGATATTAAGGAACTGGGTATCACCAAACAGTATCATGCACTCCCTTACCAAGAAGGGTAATACTCAAGAGAAGTGTTTACCATCCGAACACATCTCTTTCCCAATTTTTAAGTTATTTTCGAGCTGCTCGAAGTAGTTAACTTAAATATATTTCTTTTCTTTCAAAATCCCATTTTTGAAACAACACTTTACATAATTACCAACTTTCTTTAGGCTCGTTCGGTTTTGAACTTGTTTCGATTGTACAATGATAAGGAGAATAATTTACTAAGTACCCCACAGTGTTCGTCTAGGCAAACATTCGATTGTCACTTAGAAGATTATTCAGATCATCACAAAACAATTAAGACTCATCTCTCTAAACCAATCCAAAGAAAACACTTCTTACTTAACCTTTTCATTCCCAAAATCTTATTCTTGAACCAAAAATATTTTCAAATAATACTGTTATTATTTTTCCAATCTTTAAAACCATTTTTCAAAAGTCCTGGGATTTTAGTCCCCAAGTTATTAACTTAAATTCTTTTTAATTAAAAGACACCTTCTTATAAATTCAATTTATAAATCAACTTTTATAAAATCATTTTCCAAATATTTATTGCAAAATATTCGAACTTTAAAAAAACATCTCTTATTAAATCAAATTAAAATTCAATATTAATATCGAACGCCTTATAGTGAAATTGTGAAACTTAATTCACAAGGTGTTCGCTTCAATGTTTTCCGCGATTCCTATCTACCCAGCCCAAATCTTAAAAAGGGAAGCAACCTACACAAACTAACAATAGTCAATGCTCATCTGGACAAGCATAACTAACAAATCCTAATTGATAATAATAGAATATTATTATCCCTTGACAGACAACACCTCAACTAAATATACCATACTATACTATACTATTTTGAAAATCATTCTTTATATATAAAATATATCCTAGGTAAATTATTTCATTTACCCAATTGAAAACAATACTGTGTCGAATGGCCTTGTTCAAGTGGTTAAAGATCCCTATCAATAACGTTAGCTACTCGTATTGACCAGAATCTATAAGCCACTCAACAGATCAATCAACACAATGTAAAACATTTTTATATCACTAAAAATTACATGCTCTTATATACACTCAAAATCATAATAAGCATCCTATTACCTTATCTCTTAATGAGTTGTCCCACCAAAGCCAAGGTTCTCGCTTAACCTTGCGCTCCGATACCAAAATGTAACGATCTACCTTTCTTACACCTAAAGACGACACTTAATACATCCACGGTATTCATGTGCTGATCATTTAAGTGTTCGAAAGATAGGTCATTAGGGGTGAAAAATATGATAGAAGATACGAAGAGACTATACAATCACAAAATCTCACAATGCAACGAAATAACATATATTAATCAACATAATTCTTTACAAAGTCATTTCCAAAATGATACACCAGAGTCATACCAATACAAATTCTACTCTATGACAATTATAATAGACTGTCCCTACCTAACTAATACAAGATACATACATCGAAAACAAGATAATAACTAGCTATCAATGAAGCCACCTGCTCCAAGCTCCTCCAAAATGCATCCGTGGGAAAACCTGAATTACTTGGCTGCCCATAAAAAATTTGATCACCCAAGAGTTTTAGGAAAGAAAATAAATCTCCGGGTCAGACATGGGTCTAGTGTGAGTAAACTCAAACATTTGAATTATTATGTTTTAAACCTGTTTAAAATTAGAGGTATCTCGTAAGACCTCACCACACATAAACATGGACGGGTATTTACCTTACGATAACTAAAACACTTTCTATAGAAAATCCAGTGATATTATAATAGCGTCTAGAGTATAAATACTTACTAATCTTAGCCGAAATTGTTACATTATTAAATTCTAGCATACTACGCTCTACAATCAAAACCGTAAAGACATGTATTGGAGATTGGATTCCAAACTATGACAAGGTAAGGAACTACTTTCCGATAGTACACCTCTAGGTAGAATGTACATGTGTCTGACAAGAACATCTTCGGCAGGGTCGGCTTGACGTGCTTGACTTCGACAGTGTTAATCTAGTCTCGGTCTTTGTGGCTGAATGTCATATGTAAGAGGCGACATTGTCTCATTTTTAATATCTTCGATGTTGATGTCCGTTGGCGTTGGCATAGAATGATATCCCGGAAGTGCTATAAAATGTGATGCCGCCTTTCTGTAATATGAAGGTCTTTGCGATGGTTGGTTCCAAGTTTGTCGCTATGCTTTGGGCCATTGTTTTACTCCTTTAGTGGATACATGCGGAGACTACAAGCTATGCCAATGACGACTTTCATTATGTCAGTCGAAGTCCTTCGAGAGTGGGTGATGACTTTGACAATGATAACCGTAAAGCAGTACAAGGTATACATGGATATCAATGGTGTTCATCATCAACACTGCTTGTATGGATCATGCAAGGTCTTCGATGTGCTATATATGGATGATGTGCGATGTGATCATTGACGAAAAGTGGCATAGCTTTGCATTCTTTTGATATCATCGTAGAACGATCCCTGGTGTCGTTGTGGGACAACATCTTCGAAGTGCTCATGTGGTGCAATTTTGGTAACATGCGAAGTGATATATTGTTGAATTGTGGTACCCTATCTCTTCATCATTGGTCTATAAGTGTCTTACTAGTTTTGTGTCTTCATCAATAGTTATGGCATGCGACGTGACTGGGTAGCAATTACTAATATCAGCACTATCACTTCGACACTTGTGATGGCCTTTGAAGTCATGGCACATCAAACCTCTTCGATAAGAATTGCAGTAGTAACATATGTCTTCAAGAATAATGATGGAAGGTGACGTGATTATAAAGCGGCTCTACACTTTCGAAGTCAGCATTGGTGGTAAAACTTGTTATTATGATGGCCTAATCACTTCTCCTTGCAACGAGGTTCGACATCATCTCCTTAGAGCTTTAAATCAGGAACCATATTCTCCTGTGAAATTATGTAGATAACATCTCCCCTAAAGTGTAGTAGAAGCATTGGCTTTTTAAGTCAATAATCTCAAACATATTGCTTGTCGCCTTTTGAATCTGTTCAATTTAATGTCGTTCTTCTTTCTTCTATGATCAAAACCTAAGCAAAGGAAGTTTTCAAATTCTCAAGATCAGTTAATATTTTAAATTCCATATATCCGGGCTAATATATGACTTTAACACTAATGCATTTTTGCTTTATTGCATAACTCATATAGCATTTGGTATTAATCTACTTACCCAGCACAATTTTACTAATGCAACATTATACTTATGATATTTTTTTTATGTTAATTATTAGTCAAGTTTCTGGAACATACCCATGGACTTATTTTCTTGTCATAAATTTAGCATTTATTTGTATTTTTCTAGCTAACTCAAAAGTTTAAGCTTTTCTTAAGAACTTACATTAGTTATTCATTAGTTATTGATTTGTTGTAAAGGTTATTATGAACTTTGAACTTTTTATTGTTTAGATATCATATAACCCACCTACATGCTCTTAAGAATGAGTATTCAATTTTGGAATAATGTCACCTAGTAGATGGATGGAGAGCTAGGCAAAAAGCTTTTCAAGAAGACTAGTATGGATTCTAAAGCTTTTCCTCTCGAGCTAATTCTTCTTTCGTTGTTGGAGATTGGCTTTCAATATTAAGTTGCTTGTAAAATCTTAGATCAGACTCCTTTGTTGTTCAACTTTTGATTCTTGTTTGCTTATGGTAACTTCTATTTCAAAACCTAATATCTGTTTTGTTGACATGTTAGTGATTTAAGAAATTAAAAATTCATTTGATGAAAAATTAGAAAGATACTAGGTGCTAATTTTGAAGAAAAGGTTAGAAAACCCTCGGATAATAAAGAAGCTAGAAATCCTGTATATCACCTGATAATAAGAAATCCAAAATCCCATTTGATAATAGGAAGACCAGAAAACCATCTGGTAATAAAAGACCATAAATCCTCATTTGATGATAATAGAAGATCAGAAATCCAAACCGGGCAATAATAGAAGACTAGAAATCCATGTTTGGCAATAATAATGAAAGACCATAAATCCAAATCAAGTAATAGTAAAAGACCAAAAAATCCATATCTGGCAATACTGGAAGACCATAAATCAATATCTGGCAATAATAAAAGAAGAAGACTAGAATTTCATATCTAGCAATAACAGAAGACCGAAAAACCAATCTGATTTATGAAAATTTGAATTCCACAAAAAAACCAGAATTTCAATAGGAAATCCAAAAACCATCAAGAATCCAACAAGAAAACCAGGAATTCATTTGCCAATAAAATCATAAATTTAATCAAAAACTCAATCCAAAGCCTGTCAAAATTTTAGCCGATAATAGGAAACCAAGAAAACCATCCGATAGTAATAGAAAATAAGAAAACCGTCTAGTAATAGTAATTTTGAGTGGACTTAAAGCAAAAGATTCATAATTTCATCCGACACTAATTTGGACACCCTACATAAAATATCGTGTCGGAAATTTTTACCGTGGACTTATACTTTGAATGGCAACGAAGATTTCCTTTGTTCAAAGGAAATCCTCTTATTAGGAAATATATAGTTGTTAGGGTGTTTATTTATTATTGCTATTCCTATTATTGTATTGTAGGCAATTCCATTCAACCATTTAGCCATTCAGCAAGTAGTCCGTTTGACCATCCAACCGTTTAACAGGTAGATTCGTTCAGCCGTTCAGCTTTTCAGCCGTTCAGTGGGTAGTTCCATTCAGTTGTTTGGCCGTTCAGCAGGTAGTTCTGTTTGGTTGTTTGATTGTTCAATTGGGCCAATTAGTTTTATTGATGCTTATTATATATAAACCTTGCTTTGAAGGTTTCCTTATTTCTAGGTCTAGATTGGATCTATTAGAAGTATGTTTCGATTTATTTCCTTAGATGAACCTACTCTTATACTTCCAGTAAGGATTTGCTCTTTGCTTAATTCCTTTGCCACGTCATTGGTCTCCGGATTTCTTCATATCTTCTGTCTTGACCTTCTTGCACTTTGCCTTTGTTTTAGAATTTGGACATCTTTGTCTTTCCATTTTTGCCCCCTCTTGGGCTTTACCTTTGTTTTGGTCTTTGGACATTTTCATCCTTTTTGTTTATGCCCCCTTTTGGGCTTTGCCTTTACTTTAGGGTATGGACATCTTCGTCCCATACTTGTTTGTGCCCCTTCTTGGGCTTTGTCTTTGCTTTGAGCTGTGGACAACTTCATCCATTTATTTGTTTGTGCCCCTTCTTGGGCTTTGCTTCGAACTTTGAACTTCCTCGTCCCTCTTGTTTATGGTTTCAGACATCCTTGTCCATTTAGTTGCTTGAGCCCCTTCTTGGGCTTTGCCTTTGTTTCAAAGCATTATAGCTTATACTTGATTAGTCTTCCTCTAAAAGATTGTTAGTCAGTGTTAGACTAGTCCCTCCCCATAAGAGGTGCTCTGGATTGGACATCGGGGCTTTTGTTCCTCCCTCTAGGAGGTGCTGCGGATTGGACGTCAGAGGCTTTTGTTCCTCCATTTAGGAGGTGCTCTGGATTGGACATCAGAGGCTTTAAAAAGTTTTTTTTTTGAAAAATTTGTTTATGAAAATGATTTTTGGCCAATTATAGTATTTGAGAAAACCCTTTTGAATATCAACTTTACTGTCACGAAACTTCTTTTCGGAAGAAAGAATTTTCTGTAAAAGGACTTCTTTAGTAAATTGAGGAATCATTTTCGAAAAGATTATGGATACTTGAACTTGTTGATAACAGGTTTTTAAATCATTCTCATAATAGAAATACAAATATCAAATAAGAGACTAAGTGGTCATGATTCATGAACTAATAGTCGTTTAATTGAGAATAGGCTCTTCTAATTAGAGTCTTTGCAATGCTAATGAGTCTTGGTAGTTCTAAACACTTTCACTTGTACATATAGGTCTAATTTTTTTTGAAAAGCTTTGAAAATGCTTTTTTCAGGACATGATCAACCAAAATCTTTAGTGTGCATTTACTAATTCTAAGTAATATTTTCGAAGATTGTAGATATCTTTCTTGAAATAAATATTTATTTTCCCTAATCCATAGGGTAACTAAAAATAATCCTTCTTGACTTTTGAAAGTAATTTTTTCTCGAATACGTGTTTAGTAAACCTTTTGATGATAAAATGACTTGTTGAAAATAAGGTTGGTGTATTTACTTCCACCTTTATATGATATATATAGCTGTACCTCTTTGGGTTTTGCTGAGCAAAAAGGAATGTCCTGTTTGTAAGTCTAAAAAGTCTTGATTCATGAACTAGTAGACTTTTAAGGACAAGAGCATGCTTTTTCTAAGAACCCCTTCTTTTGGGAAGATTTCAGATATTTATCTTTCCTTAGAAACTGGCTTATGGTGGAAGATTAATGGTAATGCACTGATTCAAGCTTTAAGATAGAGATCCATTTCACCTTGAATATTTGATCCATCTTTCCTTTAAAGGAGACCAGAGATTGGTTATGATTTGACAGGGAAACCCAGATCCTTTCATGTGAAGTGGATTGGTTTTGTTTTAACCTGTAAAAACACTCGAATTTTATGTTAATACAAGATCAATTTCAAGTGCAAATCAAATTATAAAATTTTATGAGTAAAGATAATCCATGGTGGGAAACTGCCATAAAACATCATAATTTGTCCGAAGTCTGAATGTGAAGTCGTAAAGCTGCTTCTCTCTTGTAAAAGAAGTTAGACTTTTAGTGTTTGGGCTATTCTTCTCGAAACGAGAATTGCTTTAAATTTATTTAGTGAATTCCTTTAGAGATCCTAACTTAATCATATTCTGGATTATTCTTTACAAGATATGGCATTCAACGGTCTTATATCCATTTACTTTATGATAATCGCAATAACTTTCTCCATTATTCGGCTTAGGATGGTTTCATATTTTATAGGAAGTAGAGAATTTTTCATCATTTTTTGTCATAGCAAAAATGTGGGAGAGGTTTTTGTTCAAATTTACATAGTTGGATTCAGAAACCTCTTTCTGATTTCCCCTTCCACACTTATCCCTTTTGGCCTCTTGCTGAGATGTTCAGAATTGAACTTTCCCTCATTTTAGTTTTGCCGAGATTTTTCCATGGCATGGTATATCTCATCTATTCGAATGAACTTTTCTGCCTGGAAGTAGAAGTGTTGTAGGTATTTACATCTACGAATATAAAATTCTTTCCAAAAAGGAGTTTACTCAATTAGCCCCGAGCGAATTGCCATCAGTTTTCTCTATTTCATTTTCAGCTTTTAATGCTTATGCATTAAATCTCTTTAGGTATTTGCCAAACAATTCCCCTGGCTTCTTCTTGATATTAGCCAACATGCTGGAATATATAGTTGGGTCTTTGTATATGTAAAACTATGCCATGAATTCATAAGAAAATTATTCCCAAGAATAGATGTTCCTTTCCTGATAATACCTATACCATTTAGCAGCTGCTCCATGAAAAAAGTTACGAGGAAGAGCTTTCAATGAATAACCCCAGATGCATTCTACAAATCCATTCGGTTTCCAAAAGCTAGAAGGTGATCATTTGAATCAGTGGTTCTATCATACTTTAGTAAATGTATTTTGATGTGAGATGGAATTTTTACAGCAAATATTTTCTCTGGCAAAGGAGTTCTTCGGAAGTGATTATCTTGTCTTAGGTCAAGTATTTCTTTCTCCCTAAGTATGTCCATTATTATTTGGTTTGTTTCACTACCATAGTAGTCTTTATTATATTCTTTGATTGAGCTATCCAATTATTCAAGGGGCTCTCTTGCTTGACTTTCTTGATTTTCGTTTTGTTGACTTATCATAATCCTTTTGCTTTCTTTTGTTTGAAAACTTGGAGAGTATGGTTTTAGTTCCTCATCTTGAATTTTATTTGAAAATTATGCTTCATCTCCTTCTTCTATAAGCTTTATCATCTTAAATGATTCTTGAGATGGAGTTTCTTCAAGAAGCTCTCACATAACTATCAGTTGTTATATTATATCCTGAATTTTGGTCTCATTGCTTACAAGTCTTGTTAAAGTTGAAAGTTGTCCAACTTCCATACTTTCTAAATTGAAGCTTGGGATGATATTGTCTTCCAAAGTTGTTTACGATGCGGCTTCTTCATTTCGGACGTCGTTACGGTTCCTGGCTCTTACCATTTTCTTCCTGAAACAAAAAACCTTGTGCAATTAGTTTGTGGAGAGAGTTATAAGGAATCAAAGGTTCAGGCCCTCCTTCTAACGTTAAAATGCTAAGGAATAAATTCGCCAATAAGCAAAAGTGAATAAAAGATGGGTTAATCAATGAGTGGCCTTTTCGAAGATGGTCGAAGTCGTAGGTTGAGATGTGCACGATTCAATGTCCATTATAATTCTTTGTTTAATCATCAGATCCAGAGTCATGTAAAATACAGTATAGGGTCGAAGTCAATGTGCAAGTTTAATATGTAAGTCCAAATATGCTATGCAAGGTCAAAGTCAAAGTTAGGTTGTAATCAAAGTTGGATATGCAAGTCTCAAACTTAAATAAGGTCGATATAATATGCTTGTTTGAGTTCGAAGTCAAGCCAAAGTACAAATTATAATCAAGGACAAATATGCTAGTCATAAATCATAGTCCATAGGCTATGCGATTGTTTGATTTCCAATTTGTTATGTATACAGGACTCAAGTATTACAATTGGAAAAATTGCCAAATTGATTTAGGGTTTACAAAGTTGAAAACATGTAAGAAGTGAGAAGAGAGAATTCTGTCCCCCAAACGGCTCCCCTAGGTCCGTATTTATAGAGGTGGTGCTGCTCCACTCTGCCTCTCATGTCTTCGACAAGGTCGACTTCGGCTTACTTGACTTTGACAGTGTTAATCTAGCCTTAGTCTTCGTGGCTGAATGTCATATATAAGAGGCGGCATTGTGTCATTTTTAATGTCTTCGACGTTGATGTCTACTGCTGTTGGTATAGAATTATATCCCTGAAGTGCTGTGAAATGTGACGTTGCCTTTCCATAATATGAAGGTCTTTGCGATGGTTAATGATGAGCTTGTCGCTGTGCTTTGGCCCTTTGTTTTACACTTTTAGTGGATACATGCGGAGACTACAAGCTATGGTGTTGACGACTTTCATTATGTCGATCGAAGTCCTTCGAGAGTGGGTGATGATTTCAAAGATGGTAACTGTAAAGCAGTATCAAGATCTTCATGGATATCGATGGTGTTCACCATTAACATCGCTTGTATGAATCATGCAAGGTCTTCGATGTGCTGCATATGGATGATGTGCGATGTGATCATTGACAAAGAGTGGCATAGCTTTGTGTTCTTTTGATATCATCGTAGAACGATCCCCGACACGTTGTGGGACATCTTCGAAGTGCTCGTATGGTGCAATTTTGGTAACATGCAATGCGATATATTGTTGAAGTGCGGTACTCTATCTCTTCGTCATTGGTCTATAAGTGTCTTACTAGTTTCTTTTCTTCATCAATAACTATGGCATGTGATGTGATTGGGTAGAAATTACTAATACCAGCACTATCACTTCGACAATGGTGATAGCTTTCAAAGTCGTGGCACATCGAACCTCTTTGATAAGAATTACAGTAGTAACACATGTCTTCAAGAATGATGATGGAAGGAGACGTGATCAAAGAGTAGCCCTACACTTTCGAAGTCAGCATTGGTGGTAACGCTTGTTATTATAATGGCCTAATCACTTCTCCTTACAATGAGGTTGGACATCATCTGCTTAGAGCTTCGAATCAGGAGCCATATTCTCTTGTGAAATTATGTGGATAACTTTCATATTTAATAAAAATCCCAAAATAGATATCGACTTTATTTCATTTATTTTTTAATATAACTTAAATTCAAAATACACTCTGATGCTCTAACTTTTTTTAGAATATAATTTTAAATTCTCTCCAATTAATTTCATGTCGTATGCATTAAAAGCACATTACAAACCATTTTCAAAATATTTTCATTTTAAATAAAACAATTTCAACTTCTTCCACAAATAAATTCAAATATATTTGAAAATGAAATTCTTTAAATTACCATCCTAGCTATAAATATTCATATCTTATTTTTAATTTCTTCAAATCAATTGTCACAATATAATTTTGTATATTTTTCCAATCAAAAATATAATTTCATCAGCTACATATAATTCAATTCAAATAACCATTGATCGAACAATCAAGCATCAACCATCTACTAACACCAATCAAGGCGACCAAGCCATTACTCAAGATAAAATCAAATTAAGTAGATTTGCAATCAAATTATTAAATCATTTGTAATTGAGAAAAGAAGAAGTTTAACTCACTGCAAATCAAAATAAGTAGCTATACTCATTAATGGGTAATTTCATCAACCAAACGATTGAATATTTTTCATATAAGTTAAATTGTAAAGTGGAATATTTACTCACTCAATTACTGCCCAGAACTTGTGTTTGCATAAAAAATGGGCAAACATCTCCAATATATTTATTGAAGAGTTGTGAATACAAAGTGTATAACACAACTATTATATTTGTATTATGATAGATTTTTAGAGAGCGGATTACATATAGGTTATGCAGAAAGTAAATTACTGTCAAATAAAGAACACAAAGATTTATAGTGGTTTGGCCAGAATGTGCCTACATCCACCGTCCGTTTTCATTATTTTTCCTATATATCATTGATAATGTCCGAGGTACAAAATATAATTATCCAAGACTCACTAGAAAGTAAGATATAGCCCAAGGAAGTCTGTTCGGCTATTCATGTTTGGCTATTCTTGGCTGCCTATTCCTCTTCGGCTCTCTCTGTTTGGCAGCTTCAGTTAGGCAGTTCCTGTTAGGTTGTTCTTGCTTGGTTGTTCCTATTAGGCATTCCTTGTTAGGCCGATCCTGCTAGGCTGTTCCTGATAGACTGTATCTACTAGGCCGATCCGGCTAGGCTGTTCATACTAGACTATTCCTACTAGGCTGATCCTGCTAGGCTGTTCCTGTTAGGCTATTTCTACTAGGCTGTTCCTGCTAGGCCGATCCCGCTTGGTCGTTCCTGTTAGGTTGTTCCTACTAGGCTGATCCTGGTAGGGTGATCCTGTTAGACTATTCCTGCTAGGACGATTCCTACTAGATTGATCCTCCTAGATTGTTCCTGTTAGGTTGATCCCGCTAGACTGATTCTGCTAGGCAGTTCCTGACTTGTCTGCCATTACTGTTGTGTAACGACCCTAATTTTGATTAACATTATTTAGAACATTTAGTTAGTTAAATGAAATGAAATAATGTAAATAATTAAGGGAATTGAGATTTGAATAGTAATGGGTAGCCATGCCTAGTTAAACAATGAACTATAAGGAAACTAAATGAAATAAGTAATGTTAATAGGTAGGGTAAAATAGGAATGAGTTATATTCTAATACCCTAAACCCTCATGCCACTTTCATTTTACACGTTCACAAACTAAAATTAAATCAAGAGAAGCCGGCCACCATTAGGAGGAACCTAAAGGAAGATAAGCAAGAATCAAAAGAAGGAAGCTTAATCAAATTCATTCAAAAAGCAAATCTTAACTCATTAACAACAAACTAAGGGGAATAATAGGTTACATCTCATATTTTCTTGTTTTCAGTTCTAGATCAGGTCCGTATATGATTGGCAAAGTTTATTGCCATGTTTTGAGTGATAAAAAGATATATATGCTTGTAGATCAATTATGTTTCATATAGATTTTATGATAAGAATTGATTTGAAAAACCTATCAAATTACATCCAAGCACCTTGTGATTTTGAGATAAGGTCAGAAATATTATTTTAGAGATAGGTTTCAAGTTTCATAATTTTCTAAATTAATGAGGATTTATTATGATTTTCTAGTGAAGAAAATGGTTAAATTGGGTTTAGAATTAATTACGGCTATTTTATATTAGCTTTGGGTCAGAAATTTAAATATGTTAGAAAACATATTAAAAGTGATTTATGGGAATTTTGGAGAGTTTTCCTAAGTATTTTAATAAGTATATAAAATTATTTAAGGTGTGAAACTTAAATGTTTTATATGTTTATAAAAGGAGAAGTGGCAATTTGCAAATGTTTTAAATTATTAATCTCTGAAATTCAGCAGCACTTTTAGAAAAGATTTTGGAAAATAAATTGGCAACCAATTATATGATGACAAATAAGCAGGTTAGTTGAAAAGGAATTACTTTATAAAGTTAAAAATCAGTTTTACAAGGCTTTTGCTGTTTCGCCACTTTCTGCAGCACCTTTCGACTTCATACTTCCGCCTCTACCTTAGTTGAAACCAATACACATGGTATCAAAAACTTGGTACGTAGTGGATTGGAGATATGCGAAAGGTATAGAGTCGAAACAAGGCTTTCGAAGGGGTCGAGACCTTGCTTTGCTTTCAAAGGAAATGAGATAGCTTTCGACTTGGTCAATTGTTTTAAAGAAAGGTTTCAAAAGAGGCTACTGCCTTTTTTTTAAAATGAAGCTTTTGAAGGGATCAAAACCCCTGCTGCTGCATACTACCTTTCGAAATAGTGCTTTCGAAAGGGTTCTTTCACGTTAAACCCTGAGCCGCTTCTCCAATGCTTTTGAAGGGGTTGATTTCGACACCATCCACTTCTTTTACTTAGGAAATTGCTTTCGAAAGAGTTTCTTTCAACTTAGTTCGTTCAAGATCCTTTTGATATTTTGAAAGTCAAACCCAAAGGTTTCGAAAGGAATGGTTTTGAATGGTTTCGAAAGGCTGTTCCACATGTTTTTACTTGAACCCAATGCTTTAGAATGGTTTGTTTTAAGTAGAAGACTTTAGTGCTTTTGAAAGGTAGCTAATAAAGGTTTCGAAGGGGAGGTTTCCTAGTATTTTCGAAAGGTATATGATAAAGGTTTCGAAGCGGTGATTCCCTAATGTTTTCAAAAGGTTTACCTTAGTGCTTAAATGGAAGGTTTCCGATGTTTTCGAAATGCATGTTTATAGTATTTTGAAAAGAGGATGTCTAAGGTTTTATAAAGCTTTCGAAAGAGACATTTTCAATGTTTTCGAAAGGACTATTGTAAATCGTTTCGAAAGGTATGTTTTGGCCTTTCGGCCTAATGTTGCAAAGTAAAGTAGTTTACTTGTTTCGAAAGGGGTACTTTCAATTGTTTCGAAAGAGATTGTTTAAAGGTTTTAAACAAAGGTTTCGAATGTTTCCATCAACAATGTTTTGAGTAAAGCATATATCATGGCAAAGAGAATTGAGTAAAGCAAATAGTATGTTTTCCTTGTTTAAAAATGATTTAAAAGGTTAAATCAATTTGAAAGGTTTTCAAGGAAAATTTGAAGGGTAGTTGACTCTAAGTAAATGACTCAGATACTTGAATACCAGATGGGACTGATATAGGGTCGCGCCTTATACATTAGCTATAGCCCTTAGCTAATTTAGTCCAAAATTTCAATGTGTATCGTTTAGTTATAGGTAAGACTTAAATGATGGTTACATACTAAAAGGAATATATACAGAGAAGAAGGATAGGTTATTGGTGGGCCCGAAAAACCATTAGAATCAGGTGACCCTGGAAGAAGTAAGTTAAGGACAGACCGTCTAGAAGTTTGTCAAACATGTGTTATATTATTTGTTTATTTTGTTTGGTAGGCTCGAGTCAGCCAAAGGTTAGTAGTTAGCCAAACAAAACTATATTGTTCGGACAAATCGTCCATTCATTACCTGATTTATGAGCACATATGATATTGCTATTAGTATAATAATTAGTTTGATTAATCAATTTGATTGTAGGATTACGATTTGCAAAAAGATATGTTTTAAAGGGATATTAGTGAGTGGAAACCTGTTCCGCTAAGTGGCGTGGTCTCACTTAATATCAGTAAACCAAGATGTAATAGTATTATTCACACCAAGCTTTATGTCTGACTTGAAGCTTATGTTTTTCCTCTTAAACTCTCGGGTGCTCAAAATTAATTTGACTAGATTGAGAGTTAGGGTATTTTCAGGTTTAGTAGGTTGGATGAATAAAGCTTCTGAAGACGTGAAGGACGCAAAGCTAACTATGTAGGAGCTATTTAGTTTTATTTCCGCTGTGATGTATTAAGGCTGCTATGTCTATTTAGTACTTTGATCATCCAAGGGGGCATCTTCATTTGTCGCTCTTGGCGTATTTTGTAATAATTATATTTGATCAAAACCTGGGAATCATTTTGGGATTATGTATCTGAATATGAAATATTGATTTGAAATGTAATCAGAAAAGTTGTTTTAATCTGAGTTGATTTTATTTCATATTTATATGCTTCTGATATTATGGATACCATTAACATTACCATATTTTGTCACCGGAAGTTAATACTATAGATGATTGCAACATCTGTAGCACTTAGCTTCGGGCCTCAAGATAAGGGGTGTTACAACTTGGTATCAGAGCATAGGTTTATGAAAAACTTTAAACTTAAAATGATTTTGAAAACATAATCATAAGGAATTAGAGAAAAAGATCGGGATATGGGATTATGCTATAGCAACGTACTTGTATTTGCTATATATAAGTATACACTTTATCTCTAATCTCCCATCTCTATTAGGCTATTCATCTGTATCTTACGAAGACTCGAATGCGGATATGGATGCTAGATGTGGAAGAGTTAACATTGGTGTGGGAAGCACCACAACTAATGGAAATGCCAGGACAAATAACAGAAGGAACCCATGTCAAGCATAATCTACAAATGTGGGTGCTAGAGTCCCGCAAGTTGATATGGGAGCATGTATCAGTTCTTTGTAAACATGATGCAAGCGGGAGTTGTTGCTAGAGTAGTTGGAGGAAACGCTGGAGGAGGAAATCAAGAAGCTTCGGTGGTGAATAACTATGCTGTGTTGAGTAGAGATTAAGCTCGGTTGGGAGGAAAGCCGTTTATTGGTACCGAAGACGCAATTGAAGTGGAGAATTGGTTACTTCGTTACGAGGGGATTTTCGCTAATTTGGGACTCAATGATGAGAAGAAGAGGAGACTCACTTATAGACTGCTACAAGGAGTAGAACTGTATTGATGGAACAGTGTGACTGTTGGAGTCAATGAGGACACCGTGACTTGGGCTGAGTTCAGGAGGAGGTTTGAAGAAAGGTTTATGTTGGAGATTGCTAAGTCTGCTCTGCTAAAGAAGTTTGCTAAGTTGGAGCAGGGAGTTATGACAGTGCTTTAGTATGCAACTAGATTTGAGGAGCTAGCAAGATACGGATACGCTACGGTTGATACTGTCATCAAAAGGAATGAGAAGTTCATTCGTGGGTTGAAGCCTAAGCTTGCTAAGGCCACGTTATCGCATATTAGGGATCCATGCGATGTTGTCGTTGAGACGGATTTAAGGCAAGAAAAGATGCTTGCTTATCTTGAAGGAAATAAGGCCAAAGAAACTCAGGGAGGGAAAAATCAGAAATGGAAGTTTTTCCATAAGAAAGGAGCTCAGAAGGGTAGAGCTGCTAAGAAAGGGAAGGCAGAGGTTGTTTGTTATAAGTGTGATAAGAAAGGACACTATGCTTATGAATGTCGGACATGCAAATGAAATAAAGATGTTGAGAAGAAAGGAGTAAGGTGTTTCAATTGTGATCAGGTTGGATACTATACGAACCAGTGCAAGGAGCCAGCCAAGGATGGGAAAGGCAAAGTGTTTGCATTGGAGCCAGCTACCTCAAGACCAACAACAAAGGAGAAAGGGAAAGCTAAGTTGGGAGGTACGCTTTTGATTCATGATGTATCCGTTAAAGTTCTATTTAATACTGGTGCATCACATTCTTTTATATCTCGTTGTTTGGTAAATAAGCTTAACCTAGAACCCTCATACTTAGTTACTTCCTTAAGGGTTGCAAATCCGATAGGAGGTTATGCGACTCTTGGGATGAGATGTGACCACCTAGAGTTTGAATTGTTAGTTCATACCTTTATTTGCTGTTTACATGTGTTTGATTTCGTAGGGTTCAGAATTATATTGGGTATGAATTGGTTAAGTTAATACAATGCTATGATATTTTGCCATGATAGAAAAATATTGCTTAGACACCTTGACTGTAGTGATCGGATTGTATACTCCATAGAATACCCTAGTTTTGAGGTTAATGCTTTGTTGGGTGTTGTGGAGGTAGAAGGCGAGTTGAACCGAGTTTTCGTTGTTAGAGAATTCGCAGATGTCTTTGAACCTGTAGTAGGATAGCCGTCGAAATGAGCTTTTGAGTTTCGGATAGACTTAGTACCCGGAGCAGAACCGGTAAGTAGACCGCTAAGCTGAATGACACCTACCGAGATAAGGGAGCTAAAGGTGCAGTTGGTGAATTTGGAAGGTAAGAATTTTATCAGACCAAGCAGTTCGCCTTGGGGAGCAACCGCAGTGTTTGCCAAGAAGCCGGATGGATCGTTAAGGTTGTGTATCGATTATCGTAAGTTGAATAGGAAGACGATAACGAATCGATATTCGTTACCTAGAATTGACGATTTGTTCGACCAGTTGAGTGGAGCCAAGGTATTTTCCCAGTTGGATTTAGCAACAGGGTTCCATCAGCTTAGAGTGGCAGAGGATAGTATTCCTCTGATGGCGTTTAGAACCAGATATGGATCGTACGAATGGTTATAAATGCCGTTCGGACTAACTAATGCGCCAGCATTCTTTGTAGATTTGATGAACCGAGTTTTCCGAGAGCACTTGGATAGGTTCATGTTGGTATTCATAGATGATATTTTGATATACTCTAAAGATGAAAGAGAGCATGAGGTTCATCTTAGAGTGGTGCTTGAGACGTTGAGGCAGCATCAACTGAAGGTGAAATTTTCAAAGTTTCATTTTTGGAAGAAGTAAGTGAGTACACACCAGGAAAAGGAAACAAGATTGCAGATGCACTTAGCAAAAAACATCAGAATGCAGTATTGGCAATGATAGCTGAATGGAAAGATTTAGAAGCATTGACTACATGTAGGATACAGTGGAGATCTGAAACTAGGTCTAGTATGGAAACTACTATGTTGTCTGTTTAGAAGTTCAACCAATGATGATCGAAAGGATTGCTTCTAAGCAAGCAGAGGATCCAATAATAATTGAGCGGAGCAGAAAGTTAAGGGACGGAACGAAGAATGATGACTTGAAAGATTTCAGTCTTGACCAGAATGGGTGGTTAAGAAAGAAAGGAAGACTATGTGTTCCAAATGTAGGAAACATTAAGAAGGAATTTCTTGAAGAATGCCATCGTTTAAAGTTCACCATTCATCTGGAAGGAAGTAAGATGTATCGGGATATGAAAAGAAGTTTCTTCTGAGAAGGTATGAAGAGAGATGTAGGCTTATAAGTGAAACAATGTTTGAATTGTTAACAAGTAAAAGTTGAACCTTAGAAACCAAGTGGGTTACTTCAGCCTTTAGATGTTCTAGTGTAGAAATGGGATTCTATCTCAATGGATTTTATAGACGAGTTTCCAAGGTCAAATAGAGGAAACGAAAGCATATGGGTCATGGTGGACAGGTTGACCAAGAGTGCCCATGTCATTCCAGTTAAGTCAACCAGGACGGCACCTGTTTTAACCAAGCTATTCATGAGGAATATAGTTAGATTTCATGGAATTCCTAGTAGTATAGTAAGTGACAGAGATTCCTTATTTACTAGCGAGTTTTGGAAGAGTCTACAGGAGACTTTAGGTACCAAGCTCAAGATGAGTACCGCTTACCATCCGCAGACAGATGGACAAATGGAAAGAGTTAACAAAATCTTAGAAGATTTGTTACGAGCTTGTGTGCTAGATTTTGAAGGAACATGGAAAGACCATCTACACTTAGTCAATTTTTCGTATAACAATAGTTATCAGGCTAGTAAGGGATGGCACCATTTGAAGCTTTGTATGGAAGGCCATGCAAATCTCCCGTTTGTTGGTTAGAGACCGGGGATAGGTTAGTTCTTGGTCCAGATTTGGTAGAGAAGCTGCAGAAAAGATTGAGTTTATTCAAGCTAGAATGAAGGAAGCTCAGTCTAGGCAGAAGAGCTATGCTGATAGAAGACTGAAAGCCTTAGAGTCCTCGGTTGGAGATCATGTTTTCATCAAGGTATCACCGATGGAAGGTGTAATTCGATTTGGAAAATCAAGAAAATTGGCACCAAGGTTCGTAGGACCATTTCCTATTGTAGAAAGGATTGGGAAACACACATATAGAGTAGAGTTACCGAAAAGTTTGGCAGGAGTCTACAATGTTTTTCATATTTATCATCTAAGGAAGTGTATTCGAGACCCAGACACTACTATAGCACCGACTATGTTAGATGACTTAGTAGTGGAACCAAATTTGACTATAGTTAAAAAACCAATCCGTATAGTCGCGAGAGATGAGAAGAAGATAAGGAACAAGACAGTCAGATTAGTCAAAGTCCAGTGGAGTGACGACGAGAGAGATTGTACTTGGGAAACTAAGAGCATGATTCGAGATACTTATCCTAACTTGGTTCATGGTATGTTTTACCTTTATGATTGATTTTGATGAGTGCCTTATCGTAATTTCGAGGACGAAATTCTTTAAGGAGGGGAGTCTGCAATGACCCTAATTTTTATTAACATTATTTACGACATTTAATTTGTTAAATTAATAAAATAATGTAAATAATTAAGGGAATTAAGATTTGAATAGTAATGGGTAGCCGTGCCTAATTAAACAATGAACTAAAAGGAATTAAAATGAAATAAGTAAGGCTAATAGTTAAGGGCAAAATAGGAATGAGTTATATTCTAATACCCTAAACCCTCATGCCACTATCATTTTACATGTTCACAAACTAAAATTAAATCAATAGAAGTCGGCCACCATTAAATGGAACCCAAAGGAAGATAAGAATGAATTAAAAGAATGAAGCTTAATCAAATTCATTCAAGAAGCAAATCTCAACTCCTTAACAATAAGTTAAGGTGAATAATAGGTTACATCTCACATTTTCTTATTTACGGTTCTAGATCAGATCCGTATATGATTTGCAAAGTTTATTGCCATGTTTTGAAGGATAAAAAGATATATATGCTTGTTGATGAATTATGTTTGTTCATATAGATTTTATGATAAGAATTGATTTGAAAAACCTATCAAATGACATTCAAATGCCTTGTGATTTTGAGATAAGGTCAGAAATATTATTTTAGAGATGAGTTTCAGGTTTCATAATTTTATGAATTAATAAGGATTTATTATGAATTTTCTAGTGAAGAAAATTTTTAAATTGGGTTTAAAATTAATTACGGCTATTTTATATTAGCTTTGGGTCAGAAATTTAAATATGTTAGAAAACATATTAAAAGTGATTTGTGGGAATTTTTGGAGAGTTTCCTTAAGTGTTTTACTAAGTATATAAAATTATTCAAGGTATGAGACTTAAATTTTTTATATGTTTATAAAAGGAGGAGAGGCAATTTGCAAATGTTTTAAATTATTAATCACTAAAATTCGGTAGCACTTGTAGAAAAGATTTGGAAAAGAAATTGGCAACCAATTACATGATGCAAAATAAGCAGGATAGTTGAAAAGGAATTGCTTTATAAAGTTAAAAAAATCAGTTTTAAAAGGCTTTTGCTGTTTCGCCACTTTCGACAGCACCTTTCGACTTCATGCTTCCGCCTCCACCTTAGTTGAAACCAATACACATGGTATGAAAGACTTGATACATAGTGGATTGGAGATAGGCGAAAGGTATAGAGTCGAAACAGGGCTTTCGATGGGGTCGAGACCTTGTTTTTCTTTCAAAGGAATTGCGTTTGCTTTGCTTTTGAAAAGAATGCTTTCGAATTAGATTGCTTTTGACTTGGTCAATTGTTATAAAGAAAGGTTTCGAAAGAGGTTGCCGCCTTTGTTTTAAAATGAAGTTTTCGAAGGGGTCGAAAACCTTGCTGCCGCATACTACCTTTTGAAATAGTGCTTTCGAAAGGGTTCTTTCGCTTTAAACCCTGAGCCGCTTCTCTAATGCTTTCGAAGGGGTTGGTTTCGACATCATCCACTTCTTTTACTTAGGAAATTGCTTTCGAAAGAGTTGATATCGACTTAGTTCTTTTAAGACCCTTTTGACATTTTGAAAGTCAAACCCAAAGGTTTCGAAAGGAATGGTTTTGAATGGTTTTGAAAGGCTGTTCCATATGTTTTTACTTGAACCCAACTCTTTCGAAAGGTTTGTTTTAAGTAGAAGATTTAGTGCTTTCAAAAGGTAACTAATGAAGATTTCGAAGGGGAGGTTTCCCAGTATTTTCGAAAGGTATATGATAAAGGTTTCGAAGGGGTGATTCCCCAATGTTTTCGAAAGGTTTACCTTAGTGTTTAAATGGAAGGTTTTCAATGTTTTCGAAAGGCATGTTTATAGTAGTTTGAAAAGAGGATGTCTAAGGTTTTATATAGCTTTCGAAAGAGATGTTTTCAATGTTTTTGAAAGGACTATTGTAAATGGTTTCGAAAGGTATGTTTTGGCCTTTCGGCCTAATGTTGCAAAGTAATGCAGTTTACTTGTTTCGAAAGTGGTACTTTCAATGGTTTCAAAAGAGGTACTTTCAATGGTCTTGAAAGAGATTGTTTAAAGGTTTTAAACAAAGGGTTCGAATGTTTTCATCAATAATGTTTTGAGTAAAGCATATATCCTGGGAAAGAGATTTGAGTAAAGAAAATGGTATGTTTTCCTTGTTTAAGAATGATTTAAAGGGTTAAATCAATTTAAAAGGTTTTCAAGGAAAATTTGAAGGGTAGTTAACCCTAAGTAAATGACTCAGATATTTGAATACCAAATGGGACTAGTATAGGGTCGCGCCCTATACATTAGCTATAGCCCCTAGCTAATTTAGTCTAAAATTCTAGTGTGTAGGGCTTAGTCGTAGGTAAGACTTAAATGATGGTGACACACAGAAAGGAATATATAAAGAGAAGAAGGATAGGTTATTGGTAGGCCCGAAAAACCATTAGGATCAGGTGACCCTGGAAGAAGTAAGTTAAGGACAGACCGTCTAGAAGTTTGTCAAACAGGTGTTAGATTATTTTTTTATTTTGTCTGGTAGGCCCGAGTCAGCCAAAGGTTAGTAATTAGCCAAACAAAACTATATTGTACGGACAGATAGTCCATTTATTACCTGATTTATGAGCATATATGATATTTCTATTATTGTTATAATCAATTTGATTGCAGGATTATGATTTGCAAAAAGATATGTTTTAAAGAGATATTAGTGAGGGGAAACCCGTTCCACTAAGCGGCATAGTCTCACTTAATATCAGTAAACCAAGATGTAATAGTATTATTCACACCAGGCTTTATGTCTGACTCGAAGTTTATGTTTTTCCCTTAAACTCTCTGGTGCTCAATATTAATTTGAGTAGATTGAGAGTTAGAGTCCTTTTAGGTTTAGTAAGTTGGATGAATAAAGCTTCCTAAGAAGTGGAGGAGGCAAAGCTAGCTATGTAGGAGCTATTAGTTTTATTTCCATTGTGATATATTAAGACTGCTATGTCTATTTAGTACTCTGATCATCCAAGGGGGCATCTTCATATGTCGCTCTTGGCGTGTTTTGTAATAATTATATTTGATCAAAACTTGGGAATCGTTTTGGGATTATGTATTTGAATATGAAATATTGATTTGAAATGTAATCAGAAAAGTTGTTTTAATCTGTGTTGATTTTATGTCATATTCATGTGCTTCTGATATTATGGATACCATTAACATTACCATATTTTGTCACCGGAAGTTAACACTACATATGACTGCAGCATCTTTAGCGCTTAGCTTCGGGCCTCAAGATAGGGGATGTTACATGTTGTAAGCTTGGCCCTCTAGATTTCTCCCCCATTATTGTTGGAAGTTTTGGTATTCATAGAAGTGGATAGGTATATTGGACACTTCGATAAATTAGACAATTTCCATCTATAACTCGCTCGGTTCGGATATTTCCATATATACACGATATAATCAGAAATTTCCACATATACTCAGATTTTATTCTATATATAACTTGTTGGGTTTCGCTGGAAGGGTTTTGTTTGGGGTTCGTTTGCTCGATGGATGCACTTGGACACCTTGTTGGCTAGATTCCTTCAAGCCCCTTCTTCGGTTCGGCTTCCCTTGGTTCGGTGTTGAAAGGCAACCCTAGTCCGATTTCCATTCTCTACCAAACAAAATCTCCTGTCTGGTGCCTACAGTATAGAAAAATCTATTCGACAGGATCCTATTCAGCATTAAAATACCAAACTAGATTTCATGTTCGGTATTAAGACCACCAAGCAAGAACCTCTGTTCCCCATTTGAGGTTACTGGTCAGAGGGGGTGTGCTTTGCCCAACGCCTTCGTCTTCTTCAACTCCTTGTATCTTGTCTTCCCTCTTTGCCTTCCTTACATTGAAAATGGTTAGGCACTCATCGGTTAGACTACCTATTGGACCATTCCTTATGTTCCATAAAATAATGTGCTTGCCAGTAATCGAACTCCTGACCTCTCTATTGGATGCTTGATGCTCAACTACTTAGGCTGCATACATTTTTGTGCCATAACTCATTCATTTCAAGTCAGAATTAAATGAAACTTGGACCAATAGCTTCATATTATTGTGTAGAGTATTCCAATTCCTTTGAATGTTCCATTTTCCTAAAGTAGGTAGTAGATCTCCAAGGTGGGGCCTGAGTCGGTTAGGTGGTGGACAAATTTTAAGAAGATCGTATCTTTTAATCTGTAGCTCGAATCAAGATGCAATTTCGACCTAGATGCAAGTCCTTACTATTAACTAGGTTTTTAACCAAATAGAAGTTTGAATGTCGAAACGAAGATGAAAAGACTTGAAACTTGGCAGGCATACTAATATGGACAAAGAAAATAGCTCAGGAAAAGTTGGGCTAGAAACATGTTAAGGAGAAGAGTCGGCACTGAGTTATAGCCATGAGTCGGTGTCGAATCTTCACGCCACATCACCAACTTCTCAAACTTTGCACAAGTGATTCTCTAGATCTTATATGCAAGCCTAAGTAATGTCATAGAATTCCAGATGACATACTTTAAGAATTGAATAGTTAGCTCTAGTAAACTATAGAACAAACCAAGTCATGGAGGAACGATCATCAAACAAGTCATCACCTATGAAACCACAAGGGGTAGCTCATAATGAAGCAAGAAATATGATGCAAATGAGTTGGATAAGTATCCCCTTAAGGGGATAACTCAGCACCGAGCTACGAGGATAACTCGGTACTGAGTTATCACCCTAACTTGTGGGTGTCCCAACTTTTCCACACAACTCTAGGTCGATGCTTGGACCTCTCTAGTAGTGGGATTCTGATCCAATATGATTGCTACCCCTATAAATACAAACCATAGAGCAACCAAAACAGTATTGAACTTATGCCATCACCACGTGGAAGCTCGGCCTCTTCATCATGTTCTATCTCCACACAATAGTCACCAAGGTAGCTACTTTGGACAATTCTAAGACTTAGAACCTGTATAAACCCTATATCTGTGACTTATTCTCTATTAAATCTTTTGTAATCTCAAACAAACTACATCAAATCTATAAGCAACAAAGCTATAAAGTGGACGTAGGCTATAGACTGCCGAACCACTATAAAAATCTTATGTCTCTTTCTTATTTCTCTATTATTTTCAATACTATCTGCTAGATCTAGGTATCACAAGTTCCCTACAACTCGTTCTTGGGTGTTGATTCATTTTTGGCATCAACATTTTGGTGCTTTCACTGAGAAAACTGAATCCAGGCTTTGATCTAGCTCTCTACTTTGGATTGCATAAGATCCAGAAAGTTTGCTTGGAGAAATTGAAGATTTTCTATTCTAATGGCTCCAAGAAAATAGGAATCCACCTCTAGAAGATCTACATGAGCAACAGTTGGTGGTGATGAACCAAACCCCTAACAAACTGAAGTTAATAACAGTAACAATCAGTAAATGGAGGTTAATACTACAAATCTAGCACCAGGGTCCTCCACTCAACATGAAATTGTAACCAAAGGAGAGCTTAACCAGATGGTTAATGAACTTAACCAGAAAATGGTTGATAGTCAAAAGGCTTTCATGGATAAGATTGATAGCCACCAAGTGCTCTGAGAGCTAGGCAAGAAACTACAGCTGCTATAGAACAAGAGAATTCCTTTGTTTCAGCCTTGAATAGGAGGAATGTAAACAAAAGCAGAAGGGGGTCATTGGTGGACCTACAGGGGTCATAATAGAAGGCAATGGAAGTACTCCTCCCACTGGAAGACAGCATGCCACAAACTCAAATTTTAGAGTAAATAATCCCTAAAAGAATATTGCTATGTTTGTCTCTGACTCAAAGGATGACATGAAACTTGATGAAGGTGGACTGGAACTGAATGCTGATGTAAACAGGTAGAACGCCGAAAAGAGGTTCAAGCTGCCACAGTAAGACCAACCGCTCGCTAACGGAAATATGCAGGAGTGGTTCTTTCGAAGAATGGAGAACCTAGGCTTCAGCTGGCAAGCTGAGACCGTTTGCGGAGTCAAACACTCGATATAGCCTCTGATAGTTGTCTTGTAGACTACCATGCCAGCAAGGTGTACATTGCTGACACGGTCAAATGGTTGGTGGACGAGAGTAGGGGCAGAAGGAATGAAGAGTGAGGTTCTACACCAAGCCGACTCCATTCATTGAAAACGTTCTAACAAAAGAATATCCTAAGAAGTTCATTATGCCGACTATGTCATCATAAAATGGAACAACGGATCCCAAATAACATTTGTATAAATACGAGTGGCATATGGATGGATCCAGAGCTACGGATGCTATTCGTTGCAGATGGTTTTCTATCTTCTTGGAAGGAGTTGCTTCCATGTGGTTTACTAGACTTTCAACGAAGTCCATTTCTACCTTTGACGAATTGGCAAGAAAGTTCATAAAACAGTTTAGGCTCCACACTGCACGACTAAAAGACGTGATGTCCTTATCTGGCTTTTTCCAAAGACCTAATGAATCATTAAAATCATTTTTGAATCGGTTTAACATTGCGGTCATGGAGGTAAGCAATCCAAAGGAAGACGTGATATTTATAGCTTTGGTCCGAGCCATTCATCCGAATATGGATTTTGGTAGGTGGATTAAAATGAAACAACCAACTAACATAGAAAAATTCCACCAAAAGGCAAACCAGTTTCTACAACTAGAAGAGGCTAGTATGATTGAAGGTAAAACTGTCGATCAACAACCGAAGGAAATAGTCTAGAGTAATGTCCCGGCTAAGCAGGAAGGTGACGACTCTGGAAATGCTGTTAGGAAGTTTGGAAACCAAAAGAAGAGGAACCAAAACTCTAGTGATGGTCGTAACACGAATGTGAAACACCCATGGAAATTCGGATTAAAGGACTCTATATCTTTGAACAGTAGTCTGGAGAATATCTACCCTGCTACTCAGGGAACTGAGTGATATAACAAACCGCCCAGGAAAGAAGCCTCCGAGCGATAGAAGCAATTGGGAAAGTACTGCTGCTTTCATGAGATACACAGGCATAGCACAAGTGAATGCCAACATCTGAAGGACGTGATTGAGGAGTTGATAAGGAACAACAACCTCTAGCAGTATGTGAAGAAACCGCAGAATGACAATGAAGCCATGAGACCGCAGGGTCCAACTGCTCAAGAGAAATTGCTTAGGCCCAACGGAGTGGGACCTCGACTAACTAACAGAAGACTAGTCATTAGTTAGTAATCCAAGAATGGAGCAAAATCTGAACACAACGCAACTTTTCTCAGCACTACCTATATATTTCCTATTTTCGCAAATATGTCATCCAAAGACACTCTAGGCATTGTAAATAGGAAGGACTTGCCTCTCTTTCTATTTTATCAGTAAAGTTAGCTTCTTGAACCGATGGAACCACATTCTTGCAAGTAAAACCGCAGAGTTGATGGGAAAATAGACTTAACCACTAGATCGACGGGGAAAATCGATCCCTGCATTTTGAAAACTAATGTTGCTACGGTAACATCGGGAAAGCCCACAACTTCTAAAGCCCCGGTGTTACTCCGACAACATCGGGAACCTTTCTATTCCTCAACAGCCCTAATGTCGCTCTAGCAACCTTAGGAAATGTTCTATTTCTCGAAGTGTTGGTGTTGCCCCAGTAATGCTAGTGCAACATCAAATCGCTCAAGGCTTGCCTTTCCTTCAATTCATAACAAATCTAGCTTCTTGAACCAATAGAACCGTGTGCTTATAAGCAAACTACCGAGTCGATGAGAAAATTGACTCAAACTGCTGAGTCGACAGGAAAAATTGACACAAGCCACTAGATCGATAGGAAAAATCGATGCACACCTTCTAAGAATCGATGTTGCTCGGGAAACATCGGGAAGTCCATCTCCCTGTGTGCTACCAATAAGCCGCAGAACCGATGGAACCGCATTCAAGCATGCAATATTCCTTGTGCGCCACCAATAAGCCCCACGTCGCTGCTTGAACCGATGGAACCACATTCAAGTATGCAATACTCCTTTTGCGCACCAATAAGCCATACGTTGCTTCTTGAATCGATGGAACTGCGTTCTCGTTAGCAATCTCCTTATGCACCACCAATAAGCTACACGTTGCTTCTTGAAATGATGGAACCGTGTTCTTGCAAGCAACACACATTTCTTAAGTACTAGTGTTGCCTCGGTAGCGTTGAGGAATCCGTCTACTCTCTAGCAAGCGATATTTTCCTAGTAACACCGATCCAAATTTCCTAAGTACCACTGTTGCCCCGGCAACGTTGGGAAACCTTTCTATTTTCTGGTAATCGAGGTTACCGAGGTAACATCGATCCAAATTTCCTAAGCACCAGTGTTGCCTCAGTAATACTGGGAAATCTTTTCATTTTCTAATAATCGATATTACCCCGGTAACACCGATCCAAATTTTCTAAGTACCAGTGTTGCCCTGGCAATGTTAGGAAATCTTTCCTTTTTCCGGTAATCGATGTTACCCCAGTAACACTGATCCAAATTTCCTAAGTACCGGTGTTATCCCGACAACAGTAGGAAGTATTTTCATTTTCTGGTAATCGATGTAATCCTGGTAACACCGATCCAAATTTTCTAAGTATAGGCGTTGCTCTGACAACGTCGGGAAGGTTCTAAACTTCCGAGCCGACTGGAAAAATCGACTCAAACCATCGGATCGATAGGGGAAATCGATCCATGCCTTTTGAGAATTGGCGTTACTCCATTAAAGTTGAAAAGGACCATCTCTATATGCGCCACACAATAAGCCGTGCGTCACTTCTTCAACCGATGGAACCACATTCTTGTAAGCAATCTCCTTATGTGCCACTAATAAGCCTTGCTTCTTAAACCGATGGAACCGCGTTCTTGTAAACAATCTCCATGTGCACCACCAATAAGCTACGTGTTGCTTCTTAAACCAATGGAACTGTGTACTTGCTAGCAATACACATTTCTTAAGTACTAGTGTTGCCTCAACAACACTAGGAAATCCATCCATTCTCTAGCAATCAATGTTAACTTGGTAATATCAAGAGCTCATCCGAATTTTCTATGTACAGACATTGCCTCAGCCATGTCAGGAAAGCTTTTCTATTGTAGGATAGGTGAAAATCAGCATCGCTTCAACAATATCATGAAAATCCAAGTACTTGGGATGTTCGTAAGGTTTCCAAAGAAAGAAACTAATACGCAGACAAGATCTCAACGATGAACTTGGAAGATGCTAATTACAATCAAGGAACAAAATACTCGGAATCGAGCATCATAACCACAGGCCCCCGAAGATAGGAGCCTACTGTGCAACCTAGACTAGGGGCAATCGAATGAGTTGCCCAGAACAACCAACCAATCGCCTGAACCCCACGTTCGGAGTAACGAGTCCTATGGAGTATGGGGCACACATACATGATCAAGATGAGCTAAATTGAGATACACCACGGTTCTGTTATGTCAAAAGGAGTATTTTGGGAAATCATAACAGAGTTAAGTAATATAATATGCTAAATAACTACATGAGTATTATTTACAAGTACAGAGATACAGTAAATAAGCAGGTTACACTATTTACATGCACAAAGTTGCGGTAGATGAACACAAAACACAAAACAACAGCATATAATATAGAAATTGCAAAACTGGCAATCGTATAATATATATATATATATATATGTAGTGGTACATGAACAGGCATAGTACATAGGATTCAGGAAATGTACACAAGAGAGATTACAATAGAAAAACTAATCTTTCATTATTAACATCTTTTATGTACATAGACAAATAGTAGGGGATGTATCTATACAATATCGGCTTGTTTGAACATCAAAAATCAAAAATACAGACTTCATCAACATGATGACAAAACAAAAACACTTTGTACAGACTCGACTGACACAAAAACCACAAGTGCTCCGCTCCACCTACACTTGGTCACATCATCACTTCTTACCACCCCGGCAGGAAGTGATCCTCTTTTGCTTGTCGCCCTTCTTCTCTTTAGAATGAGCGTGCCCTCCTCTAGCACCAGAATCAAGTTCTTCTGATCCACCGATGGATGCATCTCCAGGATTCAGCTTGCCATTCTTGATTGTAAATGGGAGAAGTATTGGCTTGGAAACATCTGGCTCTGTCTTCAGCTTCGTCTTCTCTTTTTTCTCTTTCTGTATCTACTCCGCCAGCGTCTTCTTATTTATCGGATACGACACTCTTGTGATTACCACATCTTCTTCTTATTACATAGAGGCATCCACCAGGTTCTGCAGTGCTGTTATCTACTCTGAATTCGATCTTAGACTAGAGCTTGAAATGGGTATTGAACCTAAAGCTGCTACAGAGATAGTGGTGGAAGTGGTATAGACGGTAGTGGCTCTTGAGCCCTGAGCGGCTAGAAGCAGAGACAAAATAAATGGATGACCTACAAATTGAAAAATAGAGTTGTATAGTTTAGTAAAGTACTTCAGAGTGAGATAAAGCTTCTGGAACACCGAAGAAGCTAGAGAAATACCTAAACCAGGAGTTTGGTCGCGAACTTCAATTTAAAAACCCTCTTCACCAGCTTCCATTTCAATGGGTCGCTCAATGACCAGAGGAATATATGGCTTGAGTAGGGCTTCAATTGCTGGAAGAGTGTAGACGGTTGTAGAGCTAACCCCTGTGGACACAGGAATGGTCGCCACTTGCTCTTGGGATTTAGGAGCAGATGTCTCTCCTTGATTTAAAGTGCTCGGGCCGGCGTGAGCCTTAGCAGCTGCTCCAATATTTTTGTTCTCTTTTCTAGCCATTAGTTCTTCTTCTGAGCCCATGTCCCCGGCCTTCTCTGACATGACCAGTACTTCCTCCCAATCAAAGGCAAGAGTCCGAGGGTAATTGTCTCCTAACCACCTTAAATGTCCCTTATTCATGACGGTGCAAGTATAGAAGTGAAGCATGATCGCATCCATTTGAGTCATTATGTCATCCTGGGCCTTTTGAAAATCCGAAAGTTCTGACCAAGTAACTAAGTGGTCGATCTCGACAGCTGTCACGAACCGCCATTCATTCCACAGAATGACACATCATTAATAAGAAAGAAAGGGATAGAAAAGAGAAAACATAGAGAATAAAGAACTAAACAACATCAGAATCTCACAGCGGAACGAATAAATTATATTAATCACATAAGATATTACATAGTATACAACAACTATCACAGTTACACAACTTATTCAAACACAAACTAGACAGTTATAAACACCTGTCTAGTTATTAAATTCAATACAACACAGAGATACAGATAAACACTAACACAGCGGAACCAATATATATCTATACGCTGAAGCCTCCTGCTCCATTGCTCCTCCAGAATTCGTCAAAGCTAACCTGAATCCCTTGGCTACTCGTAAAAATTTGAGTACCCAAGAGTTAAAGAAAATAGAAATAAACTCCGGGTCAGACATGGGTCTGGTGTGAGTAACAGGTTAAGGTTGCTTAACTTTGAAAACCTTTGAAAAGAAAAGGTATCACGTAAGACTCCCCACACATAAACATGAGTAAGTTTTTACCTTACGCTAACCAAATCATTTGATAGGAAATTCAATGATATTATAATAGGGTCTAGGGTTTTCAAGTAAATAAGAAATAGCTGAAATTATTACATGATTAAATTCCAGCATACTAGCCACAAAGTGGGTAATACAATCAAATCCGAGGGCACTTATTGGAGTTTGGGTTTCCATCAATGGAAGGGCTACTGGGGTACCACCCGTCACAGTACGTGGCCTAGATCAACATACCAAGGATCCACCCTAAATCCCCTACAACACAAGGCCGGAACCATCCCTTACTGGACAGTCCCGAATAAGACAACCCCGCAGTTGTTTGCAACCAACTGCCCCTAAGCCTTGCTGCACCTCCCCTGTTTTAGCCATTCCCGGTTGATGAGCCTTGAGGCTACGATTACCTTTATAGAACACATCTATCTTAGAATGCTCATCGTCCACCTGACGATGTTCTGAAAGCATTCAATCCATACAAGTTCGTTCCGGGTTCGAACGAAACCGAAGGCATTATCTCGTTACACTCATTTTGGAATCACCCTTGGAGTTAACGACAATAACCCTTGCACTCTGAATCTTCCTCTTCACTTGAGATTCACGACCAATCGTTAATTTGGATCGATGTGGTTTTCGGACTTCCAAATCTGGAAACCCGATCTCGATCTCATCAAAATCCAAAACGTATCCTTTAGGTCCAAGTTGTTTAAAGTTAAAACAGTTCAATTCTATTATCTATATACACACATATAGATAATTCACAATATCACAGATAGATAATCTACATTATCATCACAAATAGATAATTCACATTACTATCACAAATAGATAATTCACATTATCATCACAATTCAACCAAAGCATTCATATCACACAGCATCAATTATCTCATATCTGAGATCTCAAACCATTCAAGGCAATCGATATCATCCATCATACATAAGCAAGGATTTAATTAATCACACTATAATTAATTTAAAATGAATTAAATTAATTACTTCATCTCTAAATTAATTTAAAATAAATTAAATTAATTTCTTTCATCACATAAATCTTGCTTACTTAATCATTATTTAAACCAATTAATTAATCATACTCTAAGTATCCATCTTAATTAATCATCCTTGATTAATTATCCTTTAATTACTTTAAGTAATTCATCCTTAATTAATTATACTAATTAATTATCCTTAACCATTACAATAATTAACCTTAAATTACTTCAATAATTAATCACTTATCATTGATTAATTAATCTTAATTGATCAACCTTTAATTATACCATTAATTACATTAATTAATGATCCTTTAATGACTTCTTAATTAATCTTTATTCATTAATCAACCGTGATAAATCACATTCTGTAATTAACTATCTTTAATTACTTCATTAAATAAATTAATTACTCCTTAATTAATTATCTTTAATTAATCCCTTGATTTATTACAAAAAGTAATTAAACTTAAATTACTTCCATTAAATAACCACCCTTCAATTAATTACATCCAGTAATTACCCATTAATTACTTCACTAAGTAATTACACTTTATAAATTACACTAAGTAATTATACTTATCAAATCATTAAGTGATTATCTTAAATTAATTAAACTTAATTAATTAACTTAAACTAATCATATTTATTTAATTAATTACATTGAGTAATTAATTCCTTTAATTACTTCCATTAAGTAATTATACTTAACCAATTCCATAAATGATTATCCTAAATTAATTAATCTAATTAATTATCAAATTAATCACATTAATTAATCATTTCATAATCCCTAGTTAATGATCTTTTATTTAATTATACTCATTAACCATCCTTTAATTACTTCCTAAGTAATTATGCTTTAATTAACCATTATTAATTACAAATTAATTAATTCTTAATTACAAATCAATTAATCTCTAATTACTTAATTAATTAATTTTCTAATCATTAATTAATAATCTTTACTTATCTAATTAATTATCCTTAATTACAAATTAATTAACCCTTAAATTAATTAACTTACAACCCTTAATCATTTATTTATTAATCATTAATTATTAATAAATTAAATTAATTAATTACTCTTTAATTATCTTATTAATAAATTAATCTTAAATCATTAAATCTTAATTAACTTTAAGATAAAACATTATCCTTATTAATGACTTAATTATCATAAATCATATTTAACTTTAAAATTAACTTACTAATTAAATCATTAAATTTTAGATTTAAAATAACAAATCAAGTTAAACAAATTTTAAACTTATACTTTAACATTTAAATCTTTTCAAAACTTGTTTAAAACATTTTACTTGGAAAACAAATTTATTTTTAATTTTATTTAAATCTTTAAACTTGATTTTAAAACTTATCGAACTTCAACTAAAATCTGGAAACAGATTACTTTTGAAAACAAAGACATTTTAAACTTGAAGCTTTAAAACTGTTCATGTTTAAATTTTCTTTAAAACCTGGTATGCTTCTTTAAAAACCTCACAACAAAATTACCCTAGCCTAACACGATCATCCCTCGAGCAAAAAACGAGCACTCGCATAACCCTCCTGCCTCGAGACCAACACGAAAACGATTCGAGAAAAACTCGAGTTTCCCGATACCTCTACCCACCTGAGTCAGATGTGCAGGTGTGCACAGTGCACCATGCTCCGACTATTCCCCCGAACATCGACAAACCAATGCCGACCTCGCCTACTTAATCGTCAACCTAGAACGACGATAGCACCCACGAACCAAAAATCGAACCCACGATCCAACTCTTGGAAACTACCTCATCAGAAAAACACCCACCGCCAACGATCTAGACCCCGAGAAACCCCGCCGATCATGTCGCAAACTCGCCTCGCCTTCCAGCAACTATTTCCCACCATAGCGAACGCCTCCGATCCATCCAAGACTTCGCCATTACCCCGAGAACATCGGCTTCCCAAACACCCCTCAAAACCCTAAACCGCCATCCCTTGGCCTCTACGTCCATCAGAAAAATTCACCAACATTTTTTCTGGAACCATCCTCCTACAAGCTAACTCCGACCAAAAACTCGTCTCTGATCATCTCGTCGATTGCCGTAAACTGGCAATAAACCCAAAAACCCCCAATACCGATTATCTCAGAAATTAACAAACTAAAAATAATGATTTTACTTCTAAAAATCATGTTTTTGGATAGATATTCAGTTTATATATCTGAATTCATAAATTAAGATGTTTGAGTTTTCACTTATCTTGAACTTGCTCTGTCCTTTTAAGTTTCCAGTGAGATTTCAATTTTAATTTAACTTAATTAAAATTTTAAAACTTAATCTATAATCAAACAAACAAATCCTATTTGAAGCCTAAGTCCTAACAGTAAGTAGATCAAGAGAAAATGGTTTTTAAATCAAAATTTTGTGCCTGGAAACAAAATACAGTAGTCACAGAGACAATAGCATGCACACAATCATTCACCCATTCATATATATACAGAACTCACTTATATATATTCACACAAACATATTCATTCCAGAAATTAGCATGCAATCCAGATTTATACTTAAGCTTTTAAAAATTTGTTACTCACCAGTTATAAAGAATAGAGAAGCAGTGTACAGGCTTTTGAAAACTTAAGAACTGGAAGGTGCTTTTGCTTTTAAAACTTGAGTTGTTGAAGTAATATGCTTCTTGATTTTAAATGAAGTTGCTTTAAACTTGAATCTTGCTTATTATTGAAATTGGAATTTGCATTGTTTAGATCTCAGGTTTGCTTGCTTCAGTTTTGAAAAGATGCTGGCATTAGAAAATCTCAGGTTAAAGAAGAAGCTTTGCAGGCTTTGATTTGAAAATGAACTACAGTTGGTGATTTGAAACTTGAAAATGGTTTGCATTTGTTTTATGAACGAAAATAAAACGAAGATTGATATATAGAACAAGTATACAGGCTGATATTTGCATTTGTACAACAATTGGTCAGAGATTTTTTTATAAGGAGGCTGAAATGATTTTCCAGCAAATTTGAAATGATAGCATTAAATGCCTTGGTTCCTTATCATGTCTACACATACTATTTCTTTTCATTTCGTATGTACAATCTTGTATGTATTTTTATCTTGATTGACTTATTTCTTTGCATATACATATTGCTATAGTATATATATATATATACTTGCCTGATTTGCTTTCTACCCTATGCTTTCTATAAAGTTGTTATATTTTTAGAATTATCTTATGTGTTCATTTTAAAGTTGTTATAGTTATTTGAAAACAATAATTTGTCAAATTTAAATAATTTATAAAAGAGATTTATAAATTCCTATTATTATTAAATGAATTAATATATCATATTTATTAAACAATATTTTAAAACAAACCTTTTAATAAATCTTAAACTTAAGCTAAGATATAATTTAATCAATTAAACATTTATCTTAAATATTTTAAAACCATATATTTAAAATTAAATCATAATCTCCAAATTACCAAAATATTAGAATTTGAAAACAAGATTTATTTATTTATTAAATTCAAACCAAAGATTTCTATTTACAATATATACAAATATATACACATTATAAATAGAAAAAAATTTATTAGCTTTTAAAAAGATAAAATCACCAATTAAATATTTATTAAAAGAAGATTATTAAATCAATTTAAATTTCAAAACAGATTATTAAATTGATATTGCCAAAAATTCCGGGAGATCACATTCCTCCCCCCTTAAAAGAATTTCGTCCCCGAAATTTAAAACAAAGGTAATTTAATAATCTCATTAAATTTTTAATTTTAAAAAGACAAGCATATATTAATCATATGCTAACAACCATAGCAACCAACTCATCCAATCAACAAATTTAACTATCTAGACAAAATTGTGGATAGAATTTCCTAGAGTTTCCCAAGTAAAAATACCGGGATACTCGCCCTACAGAACCTAAACAAAACTATACTACTAGGCTACAGAGCTCCTACTCATCCAGATCTACAAAACTAGACAGGATATCAGACTATAGACAAATCTGACTCAACAACCAAACCTTCCTGGACTGTTGGTTGCAAAACCAGAGATGGATCATACACGTACTCCCTCAAAGATACGTGAAACACATTGAATCTCAGTTATCCAAATTGGCAATTCACTCCTGTAATCCAAAACACTTATCCTTACAAGAATACAAAAAGATCCAATATACTTCGGAGCTAACCTCACAGTCTTACCCAATCTTATTGCTCCCTTTACTGGAGAAAATCTCAACAACAACGAAGTCTCCAACTTCGAATTCCAAATTCCTCCGTTTCTTATCCACATAACTCCTTTGACGATCCTGGGCTGCCTACATCCTTTCCTAATCAGCTCAATCTTCGCTGATGCTTCAATAAACAAACTGGATCAAAATAACTCAACAAAAAAATCCTCTCCAGATTTACCCAAAATCCAGAATACAACTCTACTCCACCATCATTAGTAGATTACAACTTACTTTTCCTATCCGGAAAAGACAAAACAAAAACACTTGCCAATCTAGCCTCAAATCCAGTAAAATTTCCTATAGAAACTCTGTAATCCCAAAACACTGCAACTTTCGGTTGCTTTCACTCTAGAACAGCTGCCACCTTGCTTCCGCTGCACAACTCTGATCTGGAGTAGATGAGCATGTCGATGAATTCGAGCAAAATCTTAACCAACACCTCCTGGACACACAGTTCATCAGATCCACCACAATTAGAAACGTTGGTTATCTCAAAGACATAACCAACTGCTCAAAGAAACAGATGAGTCCTCAGTCAAGGGTACTGTCTTCAGCTACCCTTAGCTGGAAGAAACTCGAAACTAGATACAGAAGAGAAAACACAAATGTTCCACCAAATCTTCTTTAGAAACCATCCATCTCCTTAGCTGAACCTCCGGTATCTCTTCCAGACCCAGGTCAATGGAAATTAAACTTCCTAATGTGGACAAACTGCTGGCTTCCTTGAAAACTTCTGGACAAATCTTTGACAACTCTATAACTCATACATCCTCTAGGGATGCCACAAATCCATGCAAAAGATTATCCAAGAGAATCACTCAAACTATCGCAAGTCGCTTTTGCGATCCCATCCAGACCAATATCCAAAGATACTATTCTCTCTTCACAAATCAGAATAGCTTGTCCTTGACTAACCAATCCACCGAAGAAATGGATCCACTCCGCTGCTTTTGAATTCCACCACTAGGGTACTATTAAGCCAAAAGATCTTCCTGCTGGCACAAAACATCTCCCAGCTGCACTGCTGCCACGGATGCCAAAAACTTCCTAATCCAAAGCTCCTTTGAGAAACTCGGACCTCAAACCAAACACAACATCCAGCTGAAACTCGGTCTCATCATCGATGCAGACACACTCCCTCAAACTTGTTCCAAAGAAAACATCTTCGGAAACATCCATAGTCACTGCGTCTCAGCACGCAACTACTACTTCCTGTGGTTGCCAACATACCATCACTTGTTTCTGCCTAACCGACAGATCCAAACTCTCAAAAATCCGCTCACACGAGCGCGATCAAACTTGCACTTTAATGATGAACTCCGAACCTTTAAAAGGTTTCCTTCAGAGATCAATAAAATTATTACACCATAGCAAAGCTCACTCGAGACAATATTAGGTCTACAGTCTTGACAGATACTCTTCCAACCTCAAACACTTCAGACTCCAACCATTGGTAGTAGTCGTGTTACACACACCACTACCTCATCTACCTTTATAACTTATGTTGGAAAACCCGAACAGGTAACCCAACAGATAGGTAGAAATATAGATATACATATATATATTCAAAATTACAAATACGCTCTCTCAAGAAAGACACCACTCCAGAGCCTAGGTATTCGCTCAACCTATGCTCTGATACCAACTATCACGACCCGCCATTCATTCCACAGAATGACGCATCATTAATAAGAAAGAAAGGGATGGAAAAGAGAAAAGATAGAGAAGAAAGAACTAAACAACATCAGAATCTCACAGCGGAACGAATAAATTATATTAATCACATAAGATATTACATAGTATACAAAAACTATCACAGTTACACAACTTATTCAAACACAAACTAGACAGTTATAAACACCTGTCTAGTTATTACAATTCAATACAACACAGAGATACAGATAAACACTAACACAGCGGAACCAATATGTATCTATACGCTGAAGCCTCCTGCTCCATTGCTCCTCCAGAATTCGTCAAAGCTAACCTGAATCCCTTGGCTACTCGTAAAAATTTGAGTACCGAAGAATTTAAGAAAACAGAAATAAACTCCGGGTCAGACATGGGTCTGGTGTGAGTAACAGGTTAAGGTTGCTTAACTTTGAAAACCTTTGAAAAGAAAAGGTATCACGTAAGACTCCCCACACATAAACAAGAGTAAGTTTTTACCTTACGCTAACCAAATCATTTGATAGGAAATTCAGTGATATTATAATAGGGTCTAGGGTTTTCAAGTAAATAAGAAATAGCTGAAATTGTTACATGATTAAATTCCAGCATACTAGCCACAAAGTGGGTAATACAATCAAATCCGAGGGCACTTATTGGAGTTTGGGTTTCCATCAATGGAAGGGCTACTGGGGTACCGCCCGTCACAGTACGTGGCCTAGATCAACGTATCGAAGATCCACCCTAAATCTCCTGCAACACAAGGCCGGAACCATCCCTTACTGGACAGTCCCGAACAAGACAACCCCGCAGTTGTTTGCAACCAACTGCCCACACAATCGAATATAAAGAGACCTCTAGACAGGGGTAAATCTCGTCCAACTTGGGTGCTACCCACTTAGCCTTGCTGCACCTCCCTTGTTTTAGCCATTCCCGGTTGATGAGGCTTGAGGCTACGATTACCTTTATAGAACACATCTATCTTAGAATGCTCATCATCCACCTGACGATGTTCTAAAAGCATTCAATCCATACAACTTCGTTCTGGGTTCGAACGAAACTGAAGGCATTATCTCGTTACACTCATTTTGGAATCACCCTCAGAGTTAATGACAATAACCCTTGCACTCTGAATCTTCCTCTTCACTTGAGATTCATGACCAATCGTTAATTTGGATCGATGTGGTTTTCAGACTTCCAAATCTGGAAACCCGATCTCGGTCTCATCAAAATCCAAAACGTATCTTTTAGATCCAAGTTGTTTAAAGTTAAAACAGTTCAATTCTATTATCTATATACACACAGATAGATAATTCATAATATCACAGATAGATAATCTACATTATCATCACAAATAGATAATTCACATTACTATCACAAATAGATAATTCACATTATCATCACAATTGAACCAAAGCATTCATATCACACAGCATCAATTATCTCATATCTGAGATCTCAAACCATTCAAGGCAATCGATATCATCCATCATACATAAGCAAGGATTTAATTAATCACACTATAATTAATTTAAAATGAATTAAATTAATTACTTCATCTCTAAATTAATTTAAAATAAATTAAATTAATTTCTTTCATCACATAAATCTTGCTTACTTAATCATTATTTAAACTAATTACTTAATCATACTCTAAGTATCCATCTTAATTAATCATCCTTGATTAATTATCCTTTAATTACTTTAAGTAATTCATCCTTAATTAATTATACTAATTAATTATCCTTAACCATTACAGTAATTAACCTTAAATTACTTCAATAATTAATCACTTATCATTGATTGATTAATCTTAATTGATCAACCTTTAATTATACCATTAATTACATTAATTAATGATCCTTTAATGACTTCTTAATTAATCTTTATTCATTAATCAACCGTGATAAATCACATTCTGTAATTAACTATCTTTAATTACTTCATTAAATAAATTAATTACTCCTTAATTAATTATCTTTAATTACCCTTGACTTATTACAAAAAGTAATTAAACTTAAATTACTTCCATTAAATAATCACCCTTCAATTAATTACATCCAGTAATTACCCATTAATTACTTCACTAAGTAATTACACTTTATAAATTACACTAAGTAATTATACTTATCAAATCATCAAGTGATTATCTTAAATTAATTAAACTTAATTGATTAACTTAAACTAATCACATTTATTTAATTAATTACATTGAGTAATTAATTCCTTTAATTACTTCCATTAAGTAATTATACTTAACCAATTCCATAAATGATTATCCTTAATTAATTAATCTAATTAATTATCAAATTAATCACATTAATTAATAATTTCATAATCCCTAGTTAATGATCTTTTATTTAATTATACTCATTAACCATCCTTTAATTACTTCCTAAGTAATTATGCTTCAATTAACCATTATTAATTACAAATTAATTAATTCTTAATTACAAATTAATTAATCTCTAATTACTTAATTAATTAATTTTCTAATCATTAATTAATAATCTTTACTTATCTAATTAATTATCCTTAATTACAAATTAATTAACCCTTAAATTAATTAACTTACAACCCTTAATCATTTATTTATTAATCCTTAATCATTAATAAATTAAATTAATTAATTACTCTTTAATTACCTTATTAATAAATTAATCTTAAATCATTAAATCTTAATTAACTTTAAGATAAAACATTATCCTTATTAATGACTTAATTATCATAAATCATATTTAACTTTAAAATTAACTTACTAATTAAATCATTAAATTTTAGATTTAAAATAACAAATCAAGTTAAAAAAAATTTAAACTTATACTTTAACATTTAAATCTTTTCAAAACTTGTTTAAAACATTTTACTTGGAAAATAAATTTATTTTCAATTATACTTAAATCTTTAAACTTGATTTTAAAACTTATCGAACTTCAACTAAAATTTCAAAACAGATTACTTTTGAAAACAAAGACATTTTAAACTTGAAGCTTTAAAACTGTTCATGTTTAAATTTTCTTTAAAACCTGGCAACAAAATTACCCTAGCCTAACATGATCATCCCCCGAGCAAAACACGAGCACTCGCGTAACCCTCCTGCCTCGAGACCAACACGAAAACGATTCGAGAAAAACTCGACTTTCCCGATACCTCTACCCACCTGAGTCAGATGTGCACGTGTGCACAGTGCACCATGCTCCGACCATCTCTGACCATTCCCCCGAACATCGACAAACCAATGCCGACCTCGCCTACTCAATCGTCCACCTAGAACGACGATAGCACCCACGAACCAAAAATCGAACCCACGATCCAATTCCTGGAAACAACCTCATCAGAAAAAACACCCACTGCCGACGATCTAGACCCCGAGAAACCCCGCCGATTACGTCGCAAACTCGCCTCACCTTCCAGCAACTATTTCCCACCATCGCGAACGCCTCCGATCCTTCCAAGACTTCGCCATTACCCCAAGAACATCGGCAACCCAAACACCCCTCAAAACCCTAAACCGCCATCCCTCGACCTCTACGTCCATCAGAAAAATTCACCAACTTTTTTCCTGGAACCATCCTCCTACAAGCTAACTCCAACCAAAAACTCGTCTCTGATCATCTCGCTGATTGCCGTAAATTGGCAATAAACCCAAAAACCCTCAATACCGATTATCTCAGAAATTACCAAACTAAAAATAATGATTTACTTCTAAAAATCATGTTTTTGGATAGATATTCAGTTTATATATCTGAATTCATAAATTAAGATGTTTGAGTTTTCACTTATCTTGAACTTGCTTTGTCCTTTTAAGTTTCCAGTGAGATTTCAATTTTAATTTAACTTAATTAAAATTTTAAAACTTAATCTATAATCAAACAAACAAATCTTGTTTGAAGCCTAAGTCCTAACAGTAAGTAGATCAAGAGATAATGGTTTTTAAATCAAAAATTTGTGCCACAAAACAAAATACAGTAGTCACAGAGACAATAGCATGCACAGAATCATTCACCCATTCATATATATACAGAACTCACTTATATATATTCACACAAACATATTCATTCCAGAAATTAGCATGCAATCCAGATTTATACTTAAGCTTTTAAAAATTTGTTACTCACCCGTTATAAAGAACAGAGAAGAAGTGTACAGGCTTTTGAAAACTTAAGAACTGGAAGGTGCTTTTGCTTTTAAAACTTGAGTTGTTGAAGTAATATGCTTCTTGATTTTAAATGAAGTTGCTTTAAACTTGAATCTTGCTTGTTATTGAAACTGGAACTTGCATTGTTTAGATCTCAGGTTTGCTTGCTTCAGTTTTGAAAAGATGCTGGCATTAGAAAATCTCAGGTTGAAGAAGAAGCTTTGCAGGCTTTGATTTGAAAATGAACTACAGTTGGTGATTTGAAACTTGAAAATGGTTTGCATTTGTTTTATGAACGAAAATAAAACGAAGATTGATATACAGAACAAGTATACATGCTGATATTTGCATTTGTACAACAATTGGTCAGAGATTTTTTTATAAGGAGGCTGAAATGATTTTCCAGCAAATTTGAAATGATAGCATTAAATGCCTTGGTTCCTTATCATGTCTACTGTAACAACCCTGAGATTGCAATTACCGAATAATGAATTAAAATTATGATTTTAAGTTGAAAAGGGAGCTAAATAAAATTTTGGGAATTTAAATTTGCAATTGGTTTGCAAATTAAAGTATTTTTGGTTTAAAATGGGGAAATTAATATTTTTGGAATTTAATATTTAAAAAGGGGAATTTTTAAATGTGATAATGGGTTTAATTGGCTAATGAGACAATTATATGGTTTTAATTAAAATTAGGATGCCACTTAGGATTTTGTTCACATGATAACCTTAGGAAAATAAACTAAGTCCTAATGGGTTTTAAAACCTCTTACCATGACCCATTAACCAACCCACTCCTATATAATATCTCAAACCCCTCCCATAAACCCTAACCTTCCTCTTCATAAATTCCTAAACCTAGATCTAAACATAATTAATGGCCTCCCTTTAGAAGATCCATCTCCTTCTCTTCATAATTAAACTAGTTTAATCTTTGAAAGGTAATGCAATCTCTCCTATTCTCTAATCTTTCTTAATCCTTATTTTATCTCTTCCATCTTGTGTAATCTTTGTTTTGTTTTTGATTTTGGGTCCTTGAAGTTTCATGATCTTATGCTTTGGGATTGAGGAATTGGCTTGCTTGATATTGTGCACACTAACTATTTGATCCATTGCTTCTTTGAGGTAATTACTATTGATTAGTGATTATTGCTAGTAGTGATTATTGCTAGTTAAAATTTTGGTGAAAATTTGTTGCCAAAAACTGGAAAAAAACACCCCTAAATCACTAAAAATCAACAAAATAGTTGGCTGGAAATTGCTTCAGCCTGAAACAGGCTGAAATAGTGATCTGGGTGTACCAGAATAGGCCTGGGTTGCACCCAAGCTGATGCAGGCTAGCCCAGTTGGGCTAGCCAAGAGCAGGCCAGCCCCAAGTGGGCTGGCACACACTCCCCCCACACAGCCCGCATGGGCTGGGGCTTCCCGAGCCCAGGCGGGCTGGGGACTGAACTAACCCCAGCCCGCATGGGCTGGGGCTTCCCCAGCCCAGGCGGGGCTGGGGACTGGACCCCAGCCGTATGGGCTGGGGCTTCCCCAGCCCATGCGGGCTGGGGACCAGATCATCCCCAGCCCGCATGGGCTGGGGACCGGATTACCCCAGCCCGCATGGGTTGGGGCTTCCCTAGCCCATGCAGACTAGGGACCGGATTACCCCAGCCCATGCGGGCTGGGGACCGGATGCACCCCCAGCCCGCATGGGCTGGGCTAAAAAAAAAAATCCTGTTTTCAGATTTTTTACCTCCACTTCGCGATGCCGCCACGATCGCATCCGAAGTGGGAATTTGACGTTTTTGATCTCGTTGGAAAGGTGGAGTTTCGAACTCCATCTCTGAAAAATTTGGGCATTATCGGAGTTCGTTTGATACTTCGAGTTTCGTGTCGAAGTTGAACTCGGGTTGCTGTTGGAAAACAGTGTGAATCTTGTTCTGGGTCCAACTTTGAGATGTCGCTGCCACTTCGTCTCAACTCGGAATCCATAAATTCTTTTTGCATCTTAAAGTAGGGATGTTGGACTAGATGCTTGAAAATTTTCATGACATTTGGACATCGTTTGCTGGTCCAAATAAATTGCCGAACTTGGGTTCGCAGCTGTTTTTGAATGTTTACAAACACTTGGAATATTTTTCAGTGATTTTCTGGTTTTATTGATTTCTTTGAGATTTGTTTCTAGATTTCGTACACGGGTTTTATGAATCATTTTCAAAAGATTTTTTACTCCTAAATGGGTTTAGAAATTATTATATAATATTATTTTTAATTATTAAATTAATTACTCCATAATAAGAGAGTTTTCAAAAGCCGTTCTAAAGTGATTTCAAAATCAATTATAAATCCGTTTCGCACCATTATTTTCTATAATAAAAATCTCACACTCACTTTTTAGCACGTCGAGCGAAGTGGAAAGGTGCTTAAACGATTAGGAAATCTCCGGCTTATGGAACCGTGTGTATTTTCTTTTCGGTTAATCCCCGACCTATTCGATTGATCGTTTTGACCTCTGGGTCTAGTTTACCGATGATACGAGGTGGACTTTTTATTGTTTGGAGTGTGAGCTTGCTATTGGTTAGTAAACCGTTTAGTGCGAACGTGGGGTATGGGACTCATTGTTAACACTTTACGGGTTCCTCTACAAGAAGTTAGTGACACATTAGCCTCTGGGCGGCCAGTACTAGACCTCTGGGTCACCACGCCTCTGGGCAACCGTCTCTGGACACCTGCTCTATGGAGCAGTTTATTTTTCGGCATGCGCCTCTGGGCCTTTATCCTTTTGGGAAGGATCTTGCCGTCTCGCGCGTTCCACATCTGTGCGAGTGATCGATCACAACTCTACAGTACTTGGCAACAACGACTCTGGTCGGTGCACGTGCAATATTGGTATTATTTGATGATTTTTATATCCATTCGAGTACCGCCATTCAGTGTTGGTTCTATGGAACCATACGATGTAAGTGCGATTGCCTTGTGGATTCACAATGTCTCTGGACACTGCTTTTCAGTGTTGGATTTCATTGACTTTTTAGTATATCCCCATTGCTCTTTGGAGCATCGATCTTTGCTTGGGCATTGATTACAGACTCTGGTCACTCTTGGGATTATTGCCTATGGGCATCTTTTTATAGCTTTGGCTACGCCGATGATATGAGGCGATTTTATTTATTCTACACTTTGGTGTTGATTTCTCTTTGGAGATTCTTACTGTAGATTGATGATTAGGGATCGTCATTATATTCATGTGGTTCATAATATACTTCTCTTTGGATAAGTACTGTTTTATTTATGTACCGCATTATCATATATCTCAGTTATTACTGATTGTTTAGCTAGCCTGACCCGAGTGTTTTCGCTCGGGTCAGACCGAGTTGTTTCAGGTTAGGTCTCTGGACTTAGCTGCTCTGTGCTTCCGCTTTGGACTTATCTGCTATGCTTTTGAGATAGCTTATCTTAGTGTCCGCCTTATGTTATTATTCAGACTTTGATATGTACATATTTTTGACTCACATGTGTGAGCAGTGGCTTTGTACCCACTTATAGTATTTGGATCTGTATTGATGATGTATTGTCCTGGGATTTTATATCTGTTATGTGATTCTGTTCTGTGATGTTTTATCATTTATTACTATGCTTGTTTCTGATAGGTCTTTAGCCATTGTAATTTCATTATAAATATTTATTGAATATGTCGAACCACTTGAGAAAAATATATAGATACCATCCTTTCGACGTATTCAGTAGATAGTTATAGCTTGATTACAAATGGTCGCTTCCACTATACTCTATTCTCCGCTTTAACAGACAGTATTACTCCCGTAATACTCTTTGTTACAGTGGGTCTCAGAGTGGGGCGTTACAGCTTGGTATCAGAGCCTGGTTTCAGGAATAAGCATAATAAACACAGAACAGATACACTTAGTACAATACATTTTCATTAGATCCGAATTAAATCAAATCCCTTCCTTATGTTTATTGATAGATAAGTTAGGAATATGTTTAAGAATCCGTTATATTCCGTAGTATTCCTTAATTAATTATCTATCATTGAATCATGTCTAACTCTAATTCCCGTTTGACTTTCAGTATGTCTGGAAAGGGAAGAGGGATAACCACACGTCAGACCAGTGCTGCTGGGCAGTCCAGCAACACTCATCCAGAAGGCGTGTTCATGACCACCGACCAGATCATGGAGCTGGTTCGGAATTCTTAGTCTCATTCTCAGTCTCCAGCCCCAGTTGCTGATGCTCTGCGCAAGTCTGCTTTTGCGCGTCTCTGCAGTGATTTTACCCATCTCGGAGGGAAGCCGTTCAGTGGCTCCGAGAATGTCTTAGAGGTCCAGGCTTGGATTCAGATATGCGAGCGCATTTTCACTCGTATGGATATCCCGGATAATGACCGTGTTCTTATTGCTTCTAGTCAGCTTCAGAGTCGTGCCCGGATTGGTACGAACTCCTTATTACCGAGATCGATGAGACCTTGCTTACTTGGGCTCAGTTTCGTGGGAGATTTGAGCTCAAATTCATTCCTGAGTCAGAGAAGAACTCCCTTGCTCGCCGCTTTCTTGATCTCAAGCAGGGGAAGTCCTCCGTATCCGATTATGTCTCTTCCTTCAAGGCCCTGTCCAAGTATGACCTTGAGTTTATTGCTACTCCTTATAAGAGGAACCTCAAATTTGTTGAGGGCTTGAAGAAATATCTGAAGAGGCAGCTTATGCTACAGCTTGAGCTCTCATTCGAGAAGCTAGTCGATGCAGCTCTACATCTTGAGTCAGTCGAGATGGAGCATAGTGATGATGGTGGTGGGGGTTCCACAAACCCCACCAAGAAGAGGTTTCCTCCTGGCAAGTCTGGCTCTTCTTTTCAGCACAAGAAGAAGAAGACTGGCATTTCCACTGTTCAGACTCAGCCTCAGACCCGTCCTCAGTCCCAGACTCCCGCTTAGCCTAGTGGAACCCGTCCTCCGAAGAAATGCTTCAACTGCGGTTCTCCAGATCACTTTATTCGAGAGTGCCCCAAACCTCTCTATTGCACCTTCTGCAAGAAGGAGGGACACAGGATCACCACTTGTCCTATTGCTCCAGCTAGTGCCAAGCCTAGCAGGCTTAATGCTGCCAAGGCTCCTACCACTTTTGCTCAGCCTAAAGGTACACATCCTTCCGTTCTTGAAGGGTCTATTTTATTTCATGGTAGATCTTGTAGAGTTCTCTTTGATACGGGTGCCTCTCACTCATTCTTATCAAAGGAGCTAGTTGATACTTTATCTTTGGATGTTACTTGTATGGTTTCCTCACTAAGGATTGTGAATCCCATTGGTGGATCCACGACCCTTAGCTTGCTTTGTGAGAATATAGATATTGATCTTTGTGGCTTTTCTTTCCATGCAAATCTCCACGTTATGGAGTATTTTGGCTTTGATATGATTCTTGGCATGGATTGGCTCGTTCAGCACGATGCCAAAATTATTTGTTCGGAGCAGATATTATTCATTCATCACCCTGACTCGTCCTCTCCGTTAGCTATTGTTCTTCAAGATGTTGGGCTTTCTGATGTTACTTTATTCTCTCTTGATTCATGAGATGATGAGGTAGACATATCTCGTATTCCAGTTGTTCGGGATTTCCCCGATATCTTCGAGCCAGTATCTAGTTTACCACCGAAGCGAGCTATTGAGTTCCGCATCGATCTCATTCCAGGCTCCCACCCAGTTGGGCGTCCTCCCACGAGGATGTCTACAAAAGAGAATGAGGAACTTAGGAAGCAGTTAGTGGAGCTTGAGGCGAAGCAGTTCATTCGGTCCAGTTCTTCGCCATGGGGTGCTACTGTGGTCTTCGTTAAGAAGCCCGATGGCTCTCTTAGGCTTTGCATTGACTATCGCAAGCTTAATGAGTTGACCATCAGAAATCGTTATCCATTGCCACGGATAGACGATATGTTTGATCAGTTGAGCGGTGTGAAGGTCTTCTCTCAGCTCGACCTTGCCACCGGATTCCATCAGCTATGAGTCGCCGAAGACAGCATTCCTCTTACAGCATTTCGCACTAGTTATGGTTCTTTTGAGTGGTTGGTCATGCCGTTCGGCTTGACGAACGCTCCGGCTTTCTTTGTCGATCTTATGAATCGAGTATTCTGGGAATACATCGATAGATTCATTCTGGTTTTCATCGACGATATCCTTATTTATTCTAGATCCGAGGCAGAGCATGCTCATCATTTGCGGATCGTCTTGGATACTCTTCGTCAGCATTAGCTTAAGGCCAAGCTCTCCAAGTGCCATTTTTGGGAGAGCAAGGTCAAGTTCTTAGGCCATATTGTATCATCTGAGGGTATTTCTGTCGATCCTGCCAAGATCGAAGCTATTCAGAATTGGAAGCAGCCCGAGAACGTTCATAATATTCGCAGCTTCCTTGGGCTGGCGGGTTATTACCGTCGATTTATCAAGGATTTCTCTCGTGTTGCACTTCCCCTCACGACTCTGACTCGTAAAGGGGTTCGCTTTATTTGGTCTGATAAGTGTGAAGTTTCTTTCCAGCGATTGAAGGAACTTCTCACTCATGCTCCTATCCTTGTGGTTCCTGAGAGTAACCAGGATCTTGTTGTTTACACCGACGCTTGTGGTAGCGGCCTCGGTGCTGTTCTTATGCAGAAGGATCGGGTAGTTGCTTACGCTTCTAGGTAGCTACGTCCGAATGAGGTTCACTATCCTACTCATGATCTTGAGTTAGCAGTTATCGTCTTTGCTTTGAAGACGTGGCGTCATTATCTATTGGGCGAACGTTTCATTCTCTACACCGATCACAAGTCGCTGATGTATTTATTCAGTCAGACGGATCTCAATATGAGGCAGCAGCGATGGCTTGAGTTTCTCGCCTCATATGACTTAGACATTCAGTATACCCCTGGCAAGGGTAATCGTGTGGCTGATGCACTCAGTCGCAAACACTCGGCAGTAGTTTCTATGATGATAGCCGAGTGGGATATTCTTGAGACTCTTTCTATGTGTGATATTCGAAATCGAGCTCCGTCTTCTGATCCTCAGATCTTGTTATTCAGCTTGGAAGCTCGACCTATTCTATTGGATCGCATTGCCCATGCTCAGTGGCAGGATCCAGGATTGTTGCGATATATTCATCTCCTTGAGTCGGGATCCAGTGATGAGACATTCTCGGATTATTCTATTGATTCTCATCGGTGTCTTCGCAGGAAGAACCGTATTTTGGTACCATCTGATTCATCACTTAGGCGTGACATTCTAGACGAGTGTCATCGCACTAAGTACAATATTCATCCCGGGTCGAGCAAGATGTATGCCGACATGTGTCGTCTATTTTATTGGGAGGGCATGAAGAGCGATGTTGCAAGTTATGTAAGCCGTTGCATGACTTGTCAACAGATCAAAGCTGAGCATTAGCGTCCATCTGGTCTTCTATAGCTGCTAGAGATTCCATTGTGGAAATGGGATTAGATATCCATGGATTTTATTGACGGTCTGCCTCGATCGAGGTCAGGCCATACTTCTATTTGGGTCATCGTCGATCGCTTGACCAAATCAGCTCATTTCATTCCTATTAAGTCCACTCGGACTGCTCCTCATCTTGCCAAGTTATATGTGAAGGAAGTCGTTCGACTTCATGACATTCCTAGCTCTATCGTCTGTGATCGAGACACTATCTTTACTAGTCACTTCTGGAAGTGCCTACAGTCAGCTTTGGGCTCAAAGCTGAATCTCTCGACTGCTTATCATCCTCAGACCGACGGTCATACTGAGAGGGTGAATCGTGTTTTAGAGGATCTTTTGCGCTGTTGTATTCTGGATTTCGGTGGTAGTTGGGAGGATCACTTACCGCTTGTAGAGTTCTCCTACAACAACAGCTTTCAGTCTAGTATTGGCATGGCTCCTTTCGAGGCTCTTTACGGAAGGCCATGTCGTTCACCTGCTTGTTGGTTAGAATCTGGTGAGAAGCACCTTCTTGGTCCAGATTCAGTTCGGGAATCTTCTGAGAAGATTATTCTTATCTGTCAGAGAATGAAAGAGGCACAGGACCGCCAGAAATCCTACGCGGACAGCCGTAGGAAGCCTCTTGAGTTCTCCATTGGTGACCATGTCTTTATTCGGATATCTCCCATGAAGGGGGTTGTGAGTTTCAGCTCTACAGGGAAGTTGGCTCCTCGTTATGTAGGACCATTTCATATTACGGAACGCATCGGCACCGTTGCTTATCGTGTGGCTCTACCTGCTCATTTCTCTGGAATACATGATGTGTTCCATGTTTCTTAGCTTCACAAGTGTGTGCGCGACCCTGATTCTGTTATCGAGCCTCATATCGTGCCCGATTTGGAGATCTCACCCGATCTATCTATAGAGCAGCAACCTCTTCGTGTGCTTCATTCGGAGATCAGACGTCTTCGAAATAAAGAGGTTCCGCTTGTGAAGATTCAATGGTCGTCTAATCCTAAGGACTGCACTTGGGAGACCAGAGAATTTATCGAGCGTACTTATCCTGGTTTTCTTTCATCTTCCGGCATGGGTGAGCATCTATATTTTATCTTCTGTATTCCTTTTGTGGATTAGATGTTATAGACGACTTCTATATTTAAGGAAATTGCGGGAACGCAATTTTCTTAAGGGAGGGAGTCTGTAACAACCCTGAGATTGCAATTACCGAATAATGAATTAAAATTATGATTTTAAGTTGAAAAGGGAGCTAAACAAAATTTTGGGAATTTAAATTTGCAATTAGTTTGCAAATTAAAGTATTTTGGGTTTAAAATGGGGAAATTAATATTTTTGGAATTTAATATTTAAAAAGGGGAATTTTTAAATGTGATAATGGGTTTAATTGGCTAATGAGACAATTATATGGTTTTAATTAAAATTAGGATGCCACTTAGGATTTTGTTCACATGATAACCTTAGGAAAATAAACTAAGTCCTAATGGGTTTTAAAACCTCTTACCATGACCCATTAACCAACCCACTCCTATATAATATCTCAAACCCCTCCCATAAACCCTAACCCTCTTCTTCATAAATTCCTAAACCTAGATCTAAACATAATTAATGGCCTCCCTTTAGAAGATCCATCTCCTTCTCTTCATAATTAAACTAGTTTAATCTTTGAAAGGTAATGCAATCTCTCCTATTCTCTAATCTTTCTTAATCCTTATTTTATCTCTTCCATCTTGTGTAATCTTTGTTTTGTTTTTGATTTTGGGTCCTTGAAGTTTCATGATCTTATGCTTTGGGATTGAGGAATTGGCTTGCTTGATATTGTGCACACTAACTATTTGATCCATTGCTTCTTTGAGGTAATTACTATTGCTAGTAGTGATTATTGCTAGTTAAAATTTTGGTGAAAATTTGTTGCCAAAAACTGAAATAAAACACCCCTAAATCACTAAAAATCAACAAAATAGTTGGCTGGAAATTGCTTCAGCCTGAAACAGGCTGAAATAGTGATCTGGGTGCACCAGAATAGGCCTGGGTTGCACCCAAGCTGATGTAGGCTAGCCCAGTTGGGCTAGCCAAGAGCAGGCCAGCCCCAAGTGGGCTGGCACACACTCCCCCCCCACAGCCCGCATGGGCTGGGGCTTCCCGAGCCCAGGCGGGCTGGGGACTGAACTAAACCCAACCCGCATGGGCTGGGGCTTCCCCAGCCCAGGCGGGGCTGGGGACTGGACCCCAGCCGTATGGGCTGGGGCTTCCCCAGCCCATGTGGGCTGGGGACCAGATCATCCCCAGCCCGCATGGGCTGGGGACCGGATTACCCCAGCCCGCATGGGCTGGGACTTCCCCAGCCCATGCGGACTAGGGACCGGATTACCCCAGCCCATGCGGGCTGGGGACCATATGCACCCCCAGCCCGCATGGGCTGGGCTAAAAAAAATAATCCCGTTTTCAGATTTTTTACCTCCACATCGCGATGCCGCCACGATCGCATCCAAAGTCGGAATTCGACGTTTTTGGTCTCGTTGGAAAGGTGGAGTTTCGAACTCCATCTTTGAAAAATTTGGGCATCATCGGAGTTCGTTTGATACTTCGAGTTTCGTGTCGAAGTTGAACTCTGGTCGCTGTTGGAAAACAGTGTGAATCTTGTTCTGGGTCCAACTTTGAGACGTCGCTGCCACTTTGTCTCAACTTGGAATCCAGAAATTCTTTTTGCATCTTAAAGTAGGGATGTTGGACTACATGCCTGCAAATTTTCATGACATTTGGACACCGTTTGCGGGTCCAAATAAATTTCCGAACTTGGGTTCGCAGCTGTTTTTGAATGTTTACAAACACTTGGAATATTTTTCAGTGATTTTCTGGGTTTATTGATTTCTTTGAGATTTGTTTCTAGATTTCGTACACGGGTTTTATGAATCATTTTCAAAAGATTTTTTACTCCTAAATGGCTTTAGAAATTATTATATAATATTATTTTTAATTATTAAATTAATTACTCCATAATAGGAGAGTTTTCAAAAGCCGTTCTAAAGTGATTTCAAAATCAATTATAAATCCGTTTCGCACCATTATTTTCTATAATAAAAATCTCACACTCACTTTTTAGCACGTCGAGCGAAGTGGAAAGGTGCTTAAACGGTTAGGAAATCTCCGGCTTATGGAACCGTGTGTATTTTCTTTCCGGTTAATCCCCGACCTATTCGATTGATCGTTTTGACCTCTGGGTCTAGTTTACCCGATGATACGAGGTGGACTTTTTATTGTTTGGAGTGTGAGCTTTCTATTGGTTAGTAAACCGTTTAGTGCGAACGTGGGGTATGAGACTCATTGTTAACACTTTACGGGTTCCTCTCCAAGAAGTTAGTGACACATTAGCCTCTGGGCGGCCAGTACTGGACCTCTGGGTCATCACGCCTCTGGGCAACCGTCTCTGGACACCTCCTCTATGGAGCAGTTTATTTTTCGGCATGCGCCTCTGGGCCTTTATCCTTCTGGGAAGGATCTTGCCGTCTCGCGCGTTCCACATTTGTGCGAGTGATCGATCACAACTCTATAGTACTTGGCAACAACGACTCTGGTCGGTGCACGTGCAATATTGGTATTATTTGATGATTTTTATATCCATTCGAGTACCGCCATTCAGTGTTGGTTCTATGGAACCATACGATGTAAGTGCGATTGCCTTGTGGATTCACAGTGTCTCTGGACACTGCTTTTCAGTGTTGGATTTCATTGACTTTTTAATATATCCCCATTGCTCTTTGGAGCATCGATCTTTGCTTGGGCATTGATTACAGACTCTGGTCACTCTTGGGATTATTGCCTATGGGCATCTTTTTATAGCTTTGGCTACGCCGATGATATGAGGCGATTTTATTTATTCTACACTTTGGTGTTGATTTCTCTTTGGAGATTTTTACTGTTGATTGATGATTAGGGATCGTCATTATATTCATTTGGTTCATAATATATTTCTCTTTGGATAAGTACTGTTTTATTTATGTACCGCATTATCATATATCTCAGTTATTACTGATTGTTTAGCTAGCCTGACCCGAGTGTTTTCGCTCGGGTCAGACCGAGTTGTTTCAGGTTAGGTCTCTGGACTTAGCTGCTCTGTGCTTCCGCTTTGGACTTATCTGCTATGCTTTTGAGATAGCTTATCTTAGTGTCCGCCTTATGTTATTATTCAGACTTTGATATGTACATATTTTTGACTCACATGTGTGAGCAGTGGCTTTGTACCCACTTATAGTATTTGGATCTGTATTGATGATGTATTGTCCTGGGATTTTATATCTGTTATGTGATTCTGTTCTGTGATGTTTTATCATTTATTACTATGCTTGTTTCTGATAGGTCTTTAGCCATTGCAATTTCGTTATAATTATTTATTGAATATGTTGAACCACTTGAGAAAAATATATAGATACCATCCTTTCGACGTATTCAGTAGATAGTTATAGCTTGATTACAAATGGTCGCTTCCACTATACTCTATTCTCCGCTTTAACAGACAGTATTACTCCCGTAATACTCTTTATTACAGTGGGTCTCAGAGTGGGGCGTTACATCTACACATACTATTTCTTTTCATTTCGTATGTACAATCTTGTATGTATTTTTATCTTGTTTGACTTATTTCTTTGCATATTCATATTGCTATAGTATATATATATATATACTTGCGTGATTTGCTTTCTACCCTATACTTTCTATAAAGTTGTTATATTTTTAGAATTATCATATGTGTTCATTTTAAAGTTGTTATAGTTATTTGAAAACAATAATTTGTCAAATTTAAATAATTTATAAAAGAGATTTATAAATTCCTATTATTATTAAATGAATTAATATATCATATTTATTAAACAATATTTTAAAACAAACCTTTTAATAAATCTTAAACTTAAGCTAAGATATAATTTAATCAATTAAACATTTATCTTAAATATTTTAAAACCATATATTTTAAATTAAATCATAATCTCCAAATTACCAAAATATTAGAATTTGAAAACAAGATTTATTTATTTATTAAATTCAAACCAAAGGTTTCTATTTACAATATATACAAATATATACACATTATAAATAGAAAACAATTTATTAGCTTTTAAAAAGATAAAATCACCAATTAAATATTTATTAAAAGAAGAGTATTAAATCAATTTGAATTTCAATACAGATTATTAAATTGATATTGCCAAAAATTCCGGGATATCACAACAGCCTACTTGGCAGATTTGACCTAATTCTCTCTCTTTGACCAATTTTGCATTCTCCTCGTTGAGTCGAATGAGTTCTGCAGCTTGTTCAACAATAGCTTAATCTCGGGCCTTGATGGCTTTCTCTCCCTTGGTGATTTGCTCTTTCAGCTTGAGTGACTCTCTATAAGCATCTTTAAGTTGATACTTAAGCATGAGGAGTGCTCTGTCATGAGCCCGACTTGCTTCCGCTAGTAATTTGTCACTCACAACCTTTCACTTCAGGGTAGCGTCCCTATCAAGCTTCAGTTGAGCTATCTCGTTATCACGATCGTTGATCCTTTTATCGTAATCATCCCTTTCTACCTCAAACGAAAGAATTTGTTGGTGTTGATTTGGTTCACGTCAGAGAGAGCTCGTACAAGGCATTGCCATTCAAACCCAGCTTCCAAGTCCTCATGAACTACCTCAAGATTTCAAAGTGAGTCAACTTTTTCATGTGCTTTATATTCTGATCAAACAGCCCCACATAAGAACAGATGTGGGTAAGTGGCCTGAAGTTGAGATGGACCCAGTAGAAGTGTTTACATCTCACCACGCTTAGAAGAAGTAAGAACAACAATAATAGTTATGTCCTGAGAGGATGGAATTTCCTGCATTGCAATAGTTTGAGCTTTAGAGTGGGGAGGAGTGATGGATGATGTAGTCCCACGGCGATCCTGAGGATCATTGTGGCGCTTGTGAGTATCTCCGGAGGCATCACCTTCACTATCCCTTCTTCTCTTCTCCCATCCTTTTTTATCTCTCTCTACATGATAGGTTTCATCCTTAGCTTCCTAATTTTTCATTTTCCTTCTCTCCTCTTCAATTTCGTCGTAGGGGCACAGAGCCAGATCCGTAGTCCGATTCCTGTAGCAACTGGACTGTTGATATAACTGGTTGAATAGTTTATGACCCATGGAACCTGAAACAAGAGGAAAATGGAGTTAATATCAGAACTTTAGAAAATTACTCAGTTTAGAACGTGTGTTCGTGATCCTAAAGTGAAGTGTGTAGTGCCGATGACCCCCTATATACTCTACCGACCGTATCGGCATAGTTTCAAAGTTGGAGTTTCTCCACCTTCGCTTATGAAAGCACTTGAAGATACGTTGATATTTGAGCCAATCTCGCCTTTCATCTCACTAATTGAGAAGTCCCCAAATTCATTCAAGTTAATGGAAACGTCTCTCAAAGGATGTAAGTGTGACAAATCTCCTACTAGGGTTTCTATAACTTTACCTCTAATAGACTGAGAAATTTCTATAAATGACTGTTCTGGAGAGGAGAAATGGGAATTTTAGGATTCAATGCTTCAGTAATTAGCAGATCCGGAGAAGGTAAGTTGGGAAGATTAGGGCTCATCTCTGGTGTTTCACTGTAGGACTCATCTCCTTCTTCGGCGGCATCAAAATCACTGTCATCGTCCTCGGAAGCCTCTTCTTCCTCTTCTATTATCATTGGCTGTTTCCTATCTCTTCTTAAAAACCGGTTCATCCTCCTATGGGATCAGGGACAGCCTGCTTGCCTCATCCCTATTCCTCAGAATATCTTCCTTCACATGCAAATCTGCACCAACTTCTAGAATTTCTTCGGGTTGTACTCCAACCGATGAGCCGATTGTATCTCCCTGAGCATTCTCATTGGAGCTACGAGTCAGGGTAGTAGAACAGGTGTTTGTTCTGGGGTTGCTTATTGCTAGTGGCTCAGTATTAGCAGATCTACCTGGATGAAGCAACCTATGTTCGCGTAAGTTATCATCTGTCAGAAGGAATTCGACAGTCCACCAGTTCTTGGCCATGGCCTTCAAATCCTCGAGTGTTTTCTTATGCTCTTCCCCATGGGCATGTCTCCGTAGGACTGTAAAGGAATATATACTAAGTTAGAAACTTAGAAACTCCAACGCGAGATAGACAAAGGGAAAAGGATCTTACTCTTGGTAAGCCATAAGCGATTAAATCTCTTTGAGTAATGCACGAAGAAATACTCGTTCTTAAAGGTAGAACATTTATTATGCAGCTCTTCGATGAACTTACAACCTCTCGAGGCCTCTTTAATTACATAGGAAGGGCAATCTTGCCTTCTCTTGAATAGAAGCAGGTATGTCAGCTCACTGAACGTTGGAGGCCGTGCAAATCTATCCATGAAAAGAACATACAACGAACTCAGTAACGAGTATTCATTCGGGTGGACATGGAACAGAGCAAGACCGATTTGCAAGAAATGACTTAGAAATGGGTTGAACAGTGGGACGACACCATTAAGACACATGTAATAGTTGCAAGCCATGAAGCCTTGAGAGGGATTGTGAGAAAGCTCGTCTCTTGTCGGCAAACTAACATCATCTTCACGGATGCCTTGCTGATTGCAAATATTTCAAAGCCACCTAGCTGACAAGCTTGAAGGCACCTGCTTCGATGGTTCAGTTATAGTTCTCAACCCTAGAGGTGGTCGATGTACCATTGGACCAATTGGGACCAACTGGCCTTGAGATTCAGAGGCCATCGGCTAGTTTGGCCTGGTTGGAATGGAACGTGAAGCTGGAGCCATAGATGATCGAGCTTTTGAAGGAGTGGAAGTCCCTTCAACAGTCATAAAACAGGGAGACCGATGAGTCATTTTGAAAAGAGAAACTTGGCATTCAACATGGTCAAGTAGGTTCCAATTATAATAAAAGTTCCTGTGTGGCCAGCGTCAGGAATCCAAAGGAAGTGAACATGTGTTGACCAATCGGATTTTGAGCACTGACTGGGGCAAGTGCAACGTGTTATCTATGTGCAGTGAGTCCAGTGTCCCGAACACTACAATTGGACCATCCCATGAAGATAGCTCATTCGCGTCAGAAAAAAAATCCGTATCGCACTTTGAGATTATTTATTGGTACTTACCCATTATCGATTGAAAAATCGATAATAGATCCATTGTCCGAAGCGACACAGAAAGTTTTCTTTTCAGGATCACTGAAAATGCAGAAATAGAAAGGAAATGGTGATAAAGTCATCCAACACGTCCAAGTTCAATGCAAATCGTCGTATCAGAGTATAATCAATGGTTGGGAATTCTTCAATTTCTTGGAAGAAGACAGTTGAAGCCAAAGAGCGCAACTCGTTTACGGGATTCACGTGTATTCGATCAAGGCCAGACTCTAACCTCACCATCATTCCAATATTCTTAGGAATCAACCATCTCCTTTCGATTTAAGACCAACCAAGTTCCCCTTCACTGTCACCATCCACGCCCAAACCCAATTTCACCAACGCCAACCTTTGATTCGAAGCAAAAATCCAAGACAAAGGCCTAGGGTTTTAAGATAGGTCGCGTCCGAGTTTCAGGGGGAGATAACCTTGGTAGCGACGGATCTGCTGGAGGTCAGCAGTGAACTCAAGTGGCAGCTGGGGTAGATGGAAGCAACGGTTGATGATCAGAGCACATGGAAGGACATCAGTAGAAAGAGTTGGTTGGAAGCAAAGAAAAGTCAGTGGCAAGAATAAGTGAAGTGACGGGTCGACCCAAAACATATAAGTAGAAAAAAATTCTCAAAAATTAACTAATTCTATGACTCGGTACTGAGTCACAGCATTGAATTGGTAACGAGTTATCACTACACCATAAATGGCCTACTGCAACACAAAAAAATGTTGGCTCAGGCCCGTAAAATGTTGCCATAGGTCTATGGCAACACTTTTAGGGTGATGCAATTTTTGCCGTTGCCTTAGACCTCAAAGGCAACATTTTGACTATCTAAGGCAACATAAGTAATATTGTTGCAATAGAACCCTATTTGGGTCTATGGCAACACCCATAGGTATCTGTAGCAACATTCCAAAATGTTGCTATAGATATGAACTTTTTGAATTTGTGGGGCCCACAATGTAGAGCATATTTGATTTTTTAATAAAAATAAATATTTTATTTAATAAAACACTATTGCACAGAATTTGATATTTAAACAGTAATTTATTTAAATAAATATTTTATTTCAACATTTGAAATAGTACAAATTCCAGACTCCACTATTTTACAATTCAATGATATATAACACTGATATTCACATATACAGATATTCCTCACTACATCACTCAGTTCACTCATTACATATGCAGTTTCAATTTATACAGACATCGACACTGACAAATATATGCCGAGCCGAAGGCGAGCCGAGAAGCGGGTCCGGGCGCAGCGCCGGCGGGGGTCCGGGGCACCGCAGTCCCGGCGGGGATCGACCTAACATATAATTCAAAAGTGGGCACCGCCCGATTCATCCGATTTCGGAAGATCGACCCTTCTTTGAAACCTGTCTTCAAGCTCATGCACATTTGATTGACTCTGTCTTCAAGCTTATATCCAGCTGTCCAGTCTTCAATACCTGTCATATATAATTCAAAAGCAGTAATCTGGAAAATAATATTTAACTCGAACAGAAAATGAAAATGTTTTTGTTATATTATTTGCCTCAGGTATTTGGGTTGTTTCTTTTCATAAGTGCATAAGCCAAACATGAATGCAACACATGGATACAAGGCAGTATGGAAGACAGCAAGCAACAGTTCAGGCAAAAATGCACAAAGGAGAAGCCAAGTGCACAAAGTAGTACTCAACACAGCAAGCAACATAACATGACCAAGAAATGCATGTACATGGATGAACATACATGCATCATAAGGCTTGGTACAAGAAACTACTCAAGTGCAACTACTCAAGTGCAAGTTCATACTCAAGTGCAGCCAGATATGTTGACAAGCCAAAAAAACGGACACAACACAAGGTCAAACCCGAGTCATCGACTGGATTCAACTCAGGGCCAAGCAACCAACAAAACAAACAAGAACCAGGTTCAGCAAAATATAGACAAGCCATTGCAAGAAACACAGCAGTACACATAGGCAGCCCATCAAGCAAAAACAATGAATGCATCAGGCATGTACAAGAGAAACCTAGGTAGTAACATGATATACAGAGGACTTGGAGCATCAGTTCATGTTAAAGAACAAGGTTAGCATGGTACCAGTTCAGTCCAGACCAAGCAAAACCAACAAAGCTCAACACACATATGTTTGTATTCATCATTGCAATCCAACATACCAGATTTCTCAAAGTCCAACAGAAAGATTAAACTCGAGATTATAGGAAATAAAGCCTATAAATAAATCCCAATTCATCATCGGCAAAAGCGTGCGAGTGTAACCAAAATCAAGAATATTCAAGTAAACCAGAAGGCAGAAAACATACCAAATAATATCACATCGCACCCGACGACGAAGTCAAAGCAATTCGAGCAATCAATCAAGGAGAACGAAGGAGCAAGCTACCAGGAACGTTTCTCACACTAGATTCGATCAATCAGAGCATCAAAGCAATTAGAATCGCGTGCCCTAGTTTTCACCGAAACCAATTCGACTACCCCCTGCCACTCTGACATCAGGCCCCAACCACGAAATTGCGACCAAATCAGCAACTCCCTGAACCATCGCAATCCCACAACCTTACCTCGAATCACCAGAATCGCCAAAAACCTGAACAAAATTGCAAATCCGGAAGTAGTGAGGAAAACTGACGCGAGGCGAAAGAAAATAACGGAAATTGATATGGGCGACAAGGGATAAAAGCAAAGCCAGTTATTCTCCAGATCGAAGAAACAAGGAGGAGCGGCGTCATTTTTTTTAAAGTCGGCGAAATAAAAATTAGGGATTGGAAAATTGGGGGTGAGAAACGAAAGCGGATGAGTGAAAAGTAAAGCGGGAAATGGAAATTGGTAAGGTGTGGATCGATGGTGTGAATCGACGGTTGAGATTTTATTTTAAATGGTGGTGTGGATCGCTGAGGTGTAATTTTTTTTTAATTTTTTAATCTGAAAACATCTATGGCAACACTATATAAAAATGTTGCATCGTGTTACACTTGTTTAGCTAGAGCAACACATTTCTATGGCTAAGGTAACACCAAAAATACAACGTTGCAGTAGGACCAAAATTCTATAGCTATCGCAACATTTTAGCTGGCAACACCTTGCAAAAATGTTGCAGAAGGTCATTTATGGCGTAGTGTATCCAACTTTGCCCGGATCATCTCCAAATCAACACAGAGATCATATACGATGAGATAAAGCACTACGCGATCTCTAGAATGAAGATTACATCATCAATGCAGGGAATTGGAATTCAGATTGAAACCAGAATGAATAACTAATCAGAAATCAATCAAGTGAAAGCAACCTCTCAAGATGGAATCAAAACAATCAACTCGAATTCATAGGTTAACAATTTAGGGTTTATCTCGTTCTAGAGAACACTTTGTTTTCAATGAAAACGTACTCTGGAGGGCAAATGTTAACCGAGTTTTTAGCTAAATAGATGTAAATAGAAGTTTGAACGTCGAAACAAAGACAGAAAGACTTGAAACTCGGTAGGCATAATAATATGGACAAATGAAATAGCTCAGGAAAAGTTGGGCTAGAAACGTGCTAAGGAGAAGAGTTAGCACCAAGTTATAGCCATAAGTCCGTACAGACTTGAAATGACCCTAGCTATTTCACCTAATTTTTACTAGGAATTTTTTTTTACATCAATAATTTCCTAGAGTCATTTAGCCTTTCCACAAAATTATCCAGGATCCTAATTTTTCTACTAATATATTTATATCAGTTCATTAATAAATATATTCACATACATATGAAGATGTATGTGACCCTCTTGCTTGGATCAGAGTGTTGTTTAGCAAGAGTGCATCCTGATTGAATTTGAATATCTAATCAACCAATACATAGCTCATTTTCCATGCCTATTGATATTTGAGTCAGGGTAATGAATCTCATAATCATATGCAATCTATACTTAGTAATTTTTGACCATTCCTATAGTGATTGTCTGTTAGTTTGAGATAGTAAGGTGATCTCAGATTATATAGCAAGCCACCATAATTTTAGTTTAATTATTTGGTATTTGATTAAAGCCAGAAAGGAAAATGATATACTCATTTATCATTTTCAACACAAGTTATTTTATCACAAATTTCTTTACTTATAACCAAGTCAGTTGAGTAATTCTTTCATAATCTATATAGTTGTATTTTTCTTAACCAAATTTATTCTCTAATCCCTGAGTTACCTCAGCTTGCATCTAATTTACAGGTTGCTTTACTGGATTTAGAGAATCCAGATTTTATGGTCATTTGACAAAAGTAGTATTTAGATAATATGTGTGCATATTAGATGTAGTGTACTCTCTGGACTAATAAAGCTATTCAAAATAAAATGTGAGTTGCTCAAGTATTTGAAAATGTCTTTGTGAATGCATTTGCAAAGAAAGCTTCAGATTTTACAAAGTGTATTTTCTTCCTTTATACCCAAAAATCTGGTCATTTTGATCAATCCAGACCTCATTATTTTGAAGTGGGTTAGCCTTATGACTAGATCATCAAAACATTAGTGCCTGGCTTTTGCAATGTAAATTCAGATACCAGACACTTGCAAAATCCCTTAAAACATGTACATATCTTTATACACTGCACAAATATATATTGTTTCTTTTATCAAAACACTTCTGCATATAGTCACAAAATTCTTGAAATATTACTTCTAGCTAAACTCAGATTTTTAACCTTCAAACTTAAAGTTTTAAGTAACTTGAAATTAACTAATACAGTATATGTATATACATATCCATTTCTCAAATACAGGCATATATCATTTACAGATTTTCACCATAATACTCAAATATATATTTTCTTGCATAGATTCAACTAAGTCTTTGGTTAATCCCAAACTTACTACATTACTAGATTCAGTTAAAACAACTAAATAAATTCAAGCATTCAAGATCATTACATAACAACCAAAGCATAACTATAAAAATTTCTCAGATTACATGCAAATAATTCCTTCTAAGTTCTTATTTAATTCTAATTTAGCATGCTTATCCAATCATTCTCATTAGCCATAACAGCTTCCTATTTAGAACCAGCATTCCCTGAAAGAGCATTAGAGGCTGCCTCATTTTAAATGAGACACCCCCAGATGCCATAAGCAAACAAGGGTCAGATACAAGATCTGGTATGAGCAATATCAAAAATTCCATGATATTAAGTAAATGAGTGAGACATAAACATTTTGTATAAGTGGGCATAGCTTCTTTGATCAATTTGCCTGACTTGTTTATGATATATTGTGCACATATAATCAGTATTTAAGACTAATTATGTACACACATTCAACCATGCAAACATACATTTCAATTAGAAATACTCAGGAACTATCATAGCTCCAGACCAACCATCCTAGGAATAACTCAAGTTCCTACTTCATCAATTTAAGGTTGCATTTACCAAATTAATTCCTAGCCTCATCTGCAATAAAGGAATCACGGGGACACATTGCAATAAAATAATTCACAATATTGCACAAAGATCTGAGGGCTTAAACAAGCCATGTGCCAACTTGCATACTTTAAATACAACAAGCATTCCAGCAGTCTTCTTGGCTCACAATCCTTAGTTTATTTACTAAGTGTTCATGTTTAATCCTATCATGAGATAGCTAGGTGACTAAATCCCAGTATACATGAAACATTACATAGAGTTTACAAGCATAATTCAAGAACAAGCTAACATTCATGTCCAGGGAAATCATATTTTCAAATATTCTAGCTCAAAGAAAATACAAGAATATTTACAACTGGGAATAAAGACTAGGCATGTGGGTTATTATTGTTTCATAAGCAACCATGTTTGAACTAAATTCAAGATCTAGCTTAAACAAGATTTCTGGCTCATGGGTTTTCTATTTGATCAAGGGTTCAGCACTTTTGGATATTTCCATTGCAACCTTGAATCTTTCATTTGAGCCTCAGCACTTACACAAGTGTAATGCAACTCATATACATTTTGATTTCTATATTTTCTATGCCATATCTAAACCAGTTACAAGTATTCTCTATTTACTTTCATGATTTCATACTTTTACATTTCTGGGTGTAACCAAACAGAGCAAAATACTCAAACATCAAAGCAATCAAAACATTCAGAAACACCCATTAAAAACATCCATTAAAACCATAGTAATGAAATCAAAAATATGTAGAAAAATAACATAAGCTTGGATGCCTCATAACAGGACTTAATGCCATGGGTTTAGTGAGATTACTCACAGAAAAATGCTTCTCTTGCTTAATCCAGAAAAGAAACCTTTTAAAACTTGCTTTTCTGCTTGCAAATATTTTACTTCTTTGTTTTCTTAAATGTCTTGGGTAGCAAATGATTTTTCTGGTTTATACTTGGATTTATAAGAGAGGTTTTCTAGGGTTTTATCATTGTAAAATCCCATTCCTACCCTGGCCAAGACTCATGCATTTTGCATTTCAGATTTGTTTATTTTTCTCCCTTAATACCCCGGCCATATGTGATACTTACTCCCCTTTTTCTTTTCCAGAATATTATTATATTCTTCTTAGGTCATGATAATTGTGTGACATTATCACTTGTTTATTTTCTAAAAATCCTCCTTTCTATTTTCTGCCTAAAGCAATTGTTTTGCTTGTAATTTATCTTTTGCTATTTTAGTGTTACACTTTCCCTTGCTTATTTCTTTTTAATATTTTCAGTACTTACAGAAATGTATATTTGTATACATATCTTATCTAGGCTTATTTAATTCCTCCTTAATTTCAGAAACATATGCACCTATATATGTATACAGGTTTTCAAATCCTTGTAACATATTTTTTTTCTGGGTTTTAAATAAAATCTGTTTACTGAATTCAAAACAAAACCTACTTTTCTTATTTTCTGGGATGATTCATATAATTCCAGAAATCAAATATCCATATCACAAAATCATGTTTGTAATGCTTTTTAATTCTTGTTTTAAATTCAAGAACTCTGGAGTTCTTCCTTGTGCCATATCAGTGTGCACGTGCACACATGCACACACACTTGCACACAATTAATTCCATATATTCCTATACAAATATATTCATATATTTCAAAATCCAACCAAAATAAGATTCCATGAATTTCTGGGGCATTACAATCACCCCACCTTTTTAGGAATTGTGTCCTCACAATTTTCTCATTTTGACTTTAAACATTTCCAGGTTTTTATAAAATCTATCAAACATTGCATAAGCAAACAATTCAGTCAAAACAACCATACATATTAAACTTTTTAGGGATTTAGATTTTACCTTCCACTGTAAAAAGCTTAGGGTAATCCATCTTTATCTTATCCTCTAACTCCCATGTACAATCATTAGGGTCTAGGCTCCATTGAACCTTTACCGATTTCAGAGTTTTGCTCTTCAACTTCTTTTCCTCTTTAGCTAAAATCCCCACTGGTTCTTTCTCATAGACCAAATCAGGATTTATTTGAACTTGAGTTGGTTTCTCTAGAATTTCCTCTTTATCATGCACCCATCTCCTAAGTTGTGATACACGAAATACATTGTGCATTGCACTCATCTCTTCTGGTAGCTCAAACTTATATGCTAATGAACCTATTCTTTCCAAAATCTTGTAAGGTCCAATATATCTTGGGGTAAGTTTTCCCTGCTTGCCAAACCTCAACACCTTCTTCATAGGTGAAACTTTGATGAAAACATAATCACCAACTTCATATTCTACCTGCTTCCTCCTTACATTTGCAAACTTCTTTTGCCTATCTTGAGCTGCTGCCATCCTTCTCCTTACAAGTTCAATTTTCTCTGTAGTTTCTTTAACATACTCAGGCCCTAAGACAGCCTTTTCTCCTGCTTCAACCCAACATATTGGTGACAAACATGGTTTGCCATACAAGTCTTCAAATGGTGCCATGCCTATGGTGCTTTGATAACTATTGTTATATGTAAATTCAGCCAAATGGAGGTGATCTTCCCAATTGCCTCCAAAGTCCAATGCACATGCCCTCAACAAATCCTCCAAAACTTTATTTATTACTTCAGTTTGACCATCTGATTGGGGGTGGTATGCAGTACTCAAGCATAATTCACTCCCCATGGCTTCTTGAAAGCTTTTCCAAAATCTGGATGTAAAGATTGTGTCCCTATCACTCACTATAGTCTTAGGAATTCCATGCAACCTTACTACTTCTTTCATGAATATTTGAGCTAGTTTAGGTGCATTTCTTTCTGCCTTCACTGGTATAAAGTGTGCCACTTTAGTCAATCTATCAACTACTACCCAAATGCTTGTATTTCCTCTCTTTGATCTAGGCAGACCATCTATGAAATCCATAGATATATCTTCCCACTTCCACTGTGGTATGCTTAGAGGTTGTAATAGGCCTGAGGGTCTTTGGGTTTCTGCTTTGACTTGTTGGCAAGTCATACACTTTGCAACATGCTTGGCCACATCAGTTTTCATCCCTTTCCACCAATAATCCCTCTTCAAGTTTTGGTACATCTTGGTGCTGCCTGGATGTATAGAATATTTGCTCCTATGATATTCATTAAGTATCTCTTCCTTCAATCCTATATCCTTTGGAACACATATTCTACCTTTATTCCTTAAGTAACCATTCTTATCAATATGGTAGCTTGCTACTTCTTCTCCTTTTTCTATTAGAGTTTTCTTTTCTAATAAATCTGGATCTTCCTCTTGCATTTTCCCCACTTTCAAAATTAAATCTGATTGCAAAGTTATCAAACTTAATTTTCCTCTACTCCCTTCTTCAATCATATTCATGTTTACCTCACTGTTTTCCTCAATTTCCAAATCACTAAGTAGAGATAAATTTCTAAACTCTTCTATCATTAACATGGCTACTTTTGCATGTTGTGTGACGACCCGCCCTTCTCAACCCTCGAAAATCGACACAAAATACTCAACAGTATAATATGCCGACGATCGAATGCCGGAAAAGACAGATTGTAGAAGAATAAGAGAGAGATAGAAGAAGAAAGAACTAAACAAAATCAGAATCTAACCATCGCAGCGGAATAAACTATAATATATAAATACAGATCTTTACACAAAATGAAAACTATATCTGTTTATATATCATACATCATCATCAGAGTATATCATAATACAATCATCAATATCCAGTCAATCAGTCAATACAACAATCACAGCAGCGGAATAATACAAGTACGAGAAATACGTCTCGGACTCCAGCTCCTCTCCTGAGCTCCATAGCAACCTATCCTGTAATATACTCGGTCTGACCCGAGCATTATAATAAAATAACACCCGAGTCAGTCTGGAATACCAGCGCCTCATAAATACACCCAATTGATTATTAAAGTTTCAAAATCCTTTGAAAATCAAAAGCATCTCGTAAGACCACGTCACAAATAAACATGTCGGGTTTTTACCTTACGATAGCTAAACACTTTTTATAAAAATCCTCTGATATTATAATAGTGTCTATATACAAATACTTATTAAAATAGCCGAAATTGTTACATTCATTAAATTCCAGCATACTAGGTATACAAACAAAACTCGTACAAGGCACGTAGGGAGAATGGTTTTCCAACGAATGACTAGGCACTGGGGTACCACCTGTCACAGTACGTGGCCTAGATCACAGTACCGAGGACCCACCCTAAGTCCCCTGCAACACAAGGCCGGAATCACCTATGGGCAATTCCGAATATAATCACCCCACGGTTGTGATCAGCAACCGCACCACTAAGCCGAAATAAAAGGGACATCTAGACAGGGATGACCATACTCTCTAGTGGGCGCTACCCACGAAGCCTTGCTGCATAACCCCTGATTTTCAGTCATTCCCGGTTGATGAGGCTTGAGGCTAAGCGTTACCTTTATAGCACATATCCCTTTGAATGCCCATCGCCCACCTGACGATGTCACGAAAGCATTCGTCCATACAAGTCCGTCCCGGGTCCGAACGGAACCGAAGGCACTATTCCTACTACATCCATTTTGGAAATATCCTCAGGATTAGTAGCGACTAGCCCTTGCTCTTCACTACTCCATCTTCGACTCCGAACACGTTACACGAAACGTACAAACCGGATCGAAGTGGTTTTCGAGAAATAAATCTCGATCCCGGTCTCTTCGAAACGATCAGCGCTTTTGGCCAATATTGATAGTCGGTGATTTAACTATCAATTCACATTCACAAGCATCCATAAGCATCCATCACACAATAAATAATTCCCATATTATTTATTCTTTCCCTTTAATATCTTAAAAGATATATTTTCACATTTCAAAACTCATTTTGAAACGAATTCCCAAATTCATCCCTTACATGGTAAATCCCTTTACCATTTATTCCCATTGGAAATAACCAAGTTCAAAACAATTTAGGTTCAAAACAGTTAAACATTTTATACTTAAAAATATACTTTAAAGGATATAAATTACTTCTATCTATTTACTCAAAATATAAATTTAGAATGGGTGAAGAAAAACTATTATTAAGATATATATACTTTGATTTAAAATAAGGGTTTTGTTTAACTAAATTCAAAATAGCGTTATAAAAAGGGAAAATTCTAATCTCAATAACTTAAGTCAAAACCAACCTTTAAATAATCCATTTGTAAAAATAATTACTAATATATTCTCAAATCATTATGATTTCTAAATTATTAATCTGTTACTTTAAAAATAACAATTTCTTAAAAATACTCTTTAACAACTTAAAACTTAACTTTTAATTAAATAAAATCTTTTAAAACACTAACTTGGTTTCCCAGGAAAGTACATTCCCTTCAAACCTCCCAAAAACCCGTCTCATAAATCCAGCCGATTTATTTCAATTCAATTTATGTTTATAACATAAATTCCCAATTCCGTACTTATCTATAACTTCCCCCGAAGTTCAAACACAATTTTCCCATATCCGGAAATTCATTTTTAACATATAGGTTTAAATCATTTTTTTTATAAAACATTGGAGAATTTATTAATTGAAAATCCATATTAACAATTTACTCACATGAAATCCAAGTGAAGAAATGGCTTTCCAACATATTCTATTAACACTTAAAATTTGTACATTTATATTCGGAAGCTTCATTTTAACATATTTTTACTTTTCCGGATATCACTATTCATCATTAAATAAACCACTGTTATTTTACTCGATTTATAATTTCATAGAATTCATTTCCAGAAAACTTATATTTCACATTCAACGATTGATAAATTTCCCACAATATTTAAAATTCCAATTTTACCAATTTACATTTCCATTTCAAAACAGAATCCAATTTTTATATTCCTTTAAATTCCTTATTTAACAATTTCTTTAATTTCTTTTAAATCCCCAATTTCTTCATTTATAATTTAATTCTGGAATTATAATTTATACCACCATTTCACAGAACAATTTAAAATTCCAGATTTATCAATCACAACATATAAACAGGTATCACTATCAATTATAAAATAATTGCTACATCGTGAGGAATCCAGTTGGATCCCTCCAACCTGTTTTTCCCTGCATCCACAAATATTAGCACATCACAATATAAATATCAATCCAGACTGATAACAGCAGTTAAAGTCAACCAAATCATTCAAATGTTCAAATATCAATTATTTATAATGTCTAGCATCCAGATGTGAGTGAGAAAAACTCACCTTGAGTTTTCGAAAACGTTCGAAATTTAAATTAAACCGGACGATGTCCGATTTAACCCAAATTCCTACTTGCCCGGAATGATTCCGGAACTGCACCATCACGTAGCACTCGTCTCTGCGATTCCAGCGTTTCCAGTTTCGTTGAAATCTGACATCGTATGGATTAGTTACGATTTTATAAAGTTTTGAATTATAATTTAAAACAAATTTTTTTTTTTTTTTAAATACCAGAGGAAAACGCGGCTGCTCCCTCCATCTTCCCTCTCACGCAAACACGTACAGGTAACCACGAAGACAACGAACCCAACATCACGAATTTAGGGTTAGGAACCGCTCCTTCCACGCTCAACTCTAGATCGATCCACTCGCGCCCAGACGTGCGCCGACCCCACCTCTACCTTCGGCCATGAAACGGCGAAGTCCGGTTCCCCTTAAGCGATGCGACAGCCCATCAAACGCGCGCGAACGCGACTCCCTCCCGGCCTCCACACTCCTCCGATTCACATCTCGACCGTACGGATTTGAAGCTTGTTCCATGCTCTACGATTTCCATGTACAAAGTTTTACGAATCGTTGCATGGATTGATTAGAAAATGAGGGAGAAAAGGAAACGTTTTCGGCCATTAAATACAAAAGTGGCGGCCGGTGAAAGTTTGCTAGGGTTTAGTGAGATAATGTGTATTTATATAATTGTTTAATATTATTTAATTTATAAAATATCTCAATTTAACAGTTAAAACACACGACATCCAATTCTCACGTTCCGACAGGCTATCCTGGGGTTTTCCTGCGTTCCGAACACAATGGAACAGGTTTCGTAAGTTAATTTGATCATATGCGCGAGATATGGAATTAAATGATCAATTTAAAATTAAATCGGTTAAATCGATTTCTAAGCGTTTCGAGCTGCCACGGTCAAACAACAACTCCGATTGTTACGAAAATTAAAATCCGATAATAACTATCTATTACGGATCCAATGGAACTGGTTTCGTCGAATTCCGAGACTGTGCCCCGGAAGGCTATTTTAACTCGTCTATTAATTCGGGCGATTTCTGAAAATCGTCGAAAACGCTTCAAATTTCACTTTTAAAATTTTGTTAACTTAACAATAAATCATATAAAATGTATACCCACATTTAAAATCATTCTGGCTCAATCCGGACTCAAAATCTGATTATTTGCATTTTAATAATATTAAATTCATTATCAAATTAATATAAACCCCAAATATTAATTTATCAACTTAAAAATTCCTCTAAAAGTCCAACAACATTATTTATGTCCAAATAGACTTTAAAATAAATTTTAAAACCATTTTATAGCTATTTACACCCAGATTCACCTTTTTATCCTAATCCCGAATATTTAATTATATTTTTTTTTCCATTAATCAAATTCAACCAGAATTGCTATAAATTAAAATTATAGCTCATTTTCATTGATTGAACCCAAATCCATTCATTTCAAAATCAATTAAGAATCCACATTAACATTTAAAACGAATTAAATGTCCAAAAATCTAGCAGCCAAAATCTGGGATGTTACATTCCTCCCTCCTTATGAAAATTTCGTCCCCGAAATTTGCTATGGTAAAAATATACTTCCCAATTCATTTACTTACCCAATTTGCTTAGTTAAAAGCTTATATTTACTTTCCAAAATCCTTTAGCCCAATCCCAAACTCAATTGCTACATTTACTCTAAAGCCTTTATTTTAACACTCGCTTTCAAAATAACTTTACTTATTAATAAATTTTCCAAAAATCCCAAAAATTTTCTAACTCCCAAAATTTTTGGAAAATTTTGGTGGAGTCTCCTTTGTACGGAGGAGCTTCTGCGATATCGCAGGATACACAAATATATATACATCGGCTCACACGGCCGGAAACCAAAATATATCATAATATATATATCAAATTCCCAATTATTTTGGCGTAGGCGTACCTTTAAGCAATTTTTTAATAGCGAGCGGCTAATATAACGCATATACGCGCTCCAACTCTCTCGAACGCCTTCTGTACCTGTACTTACTCAACAAACTCATCAGTTTTCAAAGATATGAGCATTTTAACAACATTTCCCATGTAAATGCAAGCCAAACCTAACCATTTCATAACCAAACCAAGCAAACTTCATCATTAACAATGTTAACCATATTTTATCAACAATTTAAAGGTTTCAATCACATTCGAATCACTTATTCGAGTCTACTTTATTTTATTTCATTTGAATGCTTTAAATTCAAGTTCACTACATACAATTCATATTTATCTCAACCAATTCATTTCCACTTCAATATGATTACATATGGCTTTCTTACCTTTTAATTTTACTTACATTCCAAATTTGATTTACAATCAAACTTCATTTTAAACTTGAAACATTTGCATTTCTTTTATAATCCATTTCCATTCATATCAATTTATTCACAATTCAATTCCAATTGCTTTTAAACACTCAATTGCAAATACAATGCAAATTTCCATGTCATTCAAGCAAAAATAATTGCCACTTAAGCTTATCACCATTCAAAATTAATTTCAACTTGGATTCATATAATTTTTTATTCCATTTTGCATGGTTCACAATCCAAGCATTCTTATTCCATTGCAATTGTTAAATTAAATTTTCCTTACATCTTTATTTCATTAACCAAATTCAAGTTTATATTAATATCATTCGATCCTGGGTTATATTCAACTCATACATTCTTATTTCATCTCAATAATTAATTAATACAATTACCCAACATTTCCATTTCATTTGCTAACAAATTCCATTCAAGATTACTCGACCACAATTTTAATTCAGTTCGCTTAAGTTCTTTCACAATAGTTTCATTATCTTCTTATATCAATTTTATTTGATTTCCATTTGATTCTCATCCAACCAAATTTCAATTCATTTTAGATTTATTATATTAACAAAGAAACCTCTTTAAATTATTTCACTTATTTGAAGTTTCTTTACAATTCAAACTATCACTATTACAAGCTCATTCCATTATTCATTCACACTTCCAATACCAAAATTTCAAATTTCAAATCCTATTCCAGACTGGATTTTACTTACCTTTCAAATTTTGACTAAACTATCAAAATTTTATTTATTGCAATACAAATTCCATTTAGTTTAGCTTACACAAGATTTATTTCCAAACAATCATTTTGGATTTAATAGAGTAAGCATTACTTCATTCAACATCATCTTAACTGAATTAAATTTCCATTAAACTCAATTCTTATCCCATTTTAATTCAAGGTTAACTAAATTATATATGCATTTTCAATTTAATTCCTTTCCAGAATTAATTCAAGTTCGTCTAAATTTTATTTAGCCCACCTGAATTTAAACCATTTCCTTTACTACCTTAAATAAGAATTTAATTACATTCATTCTTATTCATAACACAACAGAAATTTTAATATTCAGCTTACTTCTATCTTAGTCGAAGTTAAACCAAATTCAATTTAATCTTAATTCTCCATATCCAAGTTCAACTTATTTACTAACTTCAGTTCACTTACCTCTTTTATATTTTATAATTTTTTTCACCTTACCTTGCATTCCATTTAAAATTAAGTTCGAATTCACCATTCCACTTAACCATTTTTATTTGTGATTATAATTCCATTTTACTTGAGTTAAAATCAAATCTTCCATTCTCAAGTTCTCCAACTTATTTACTTATAAGTTTATATTGCTCGCTTAAATTATTTCCATCTTATAATCTCAAATTCCAAATTTCATACATATGTATCTCTAATTCTTAAGGATACAAATTTGCTTCCAATTTAATTCCTTGCAAAATTTTAAATCCACAAATTTAGCTTATAAGTACAACACTTAATGGCTTAAGAATAAGAATTCATTTGCACAATCATAAGCATTTACATTTCACCTTTATCAACTTCCCTTTAATTCCAATTCATTTAGATTTAATTCAATCTCAAATTCTCAATTCTATTTAACTTATCATAAGTTAAATCCAGATATATTCCATTCACCTTCATTTATTCAAAGTAAATTTACATTCCATATATACTCAATTCTTCTTTAAATCCACTTTCCTTCATAAGTTATATAGTTGAATCATTTCAACTTTCACATTTTTATTTTAAAATAGAATTCCCAGAATTCAATTTACCCGGATTTATTTCAAAACCAATTTGAAATAAAAATCAACACATTTCTCTTTTGATATTCAAATCAAATACCAAATTCCAAAACAAACTGCTTTTACCAAACAAATTTCCTTTGAAAATTCCAAAATCACTTGTTTCCCAAACAAGTCCAAACAATGTCATAACCAACTATTTTGGTAGCAATCCATCACTTTAGAAACTCGAAAATGAATTCTAATGATGTGGCCAGCATCATCAGGATTATTTTCCAGCGACTGAAGTGAGTTCAATGCTTTCCACTTCCAAAATCCACCTCAAAACAATTTCTATTCAAAAATATTTCCCCAAAATATACTCCATTCTTACAAATGCTTTTGAAAACATTTCTAACATCTCCACAAAGTCAAACTCCCAAAACTTTGTTTAATTCCATTTGAAATCCCTTTCAAAATTTCCGGCGCCAAAATTCTAGTTTAAATCAAATTTTAATTTTTACTTTTCTTATTTAAAACATATCCAGTCAATTCCATTTGGTTATAACCATTTTAATATTTTAACTTCTTATTTTATTATATATATCATTTCAAATTTTAGATCATGTTTTAATTTCTTATTTGATTATAGAAGAAACAACCAAACAAGCATCCAATACATAGAATAATTTAGAAAATTATTTCCTTTTATATCAAAATATAATTTTGGGTAAAATTATTTCATTCACCCACTTTAAAAACAATACTATGTCGGTTTATCTTGTTTAAGAGTTTAGAAACCCCTATTGATACGGTTGTACTTCCCGCACCGACCAGAATTCATAAACACTCAACCGATAAGTCAACACAGTACAAAAACAATTTTATATCCACTAACAAATACGCACTCATAGCTATTATTACACTCAACTCATTATAGAGTACTTCTGACTCTATTTAAAAATGAGTAATTTTCCCACCAAAGCCTAGGTTGTCGCCAACCTAAGCTCTGATACCAAGTGTGACGACCCGCCCTTCTCAACCCTCGAAAATCGACACAAAATACTCAACAGTATAATATGCCGACGATCGAATGCCGGAAAAGACAGATTGTAGAAGAATAAGAGAGAGATAGAAGAAGAAAGAACTAAACAAAATCAGAATCTAACCATCGCAGCGGAATAAACTATAATATATAAATACAGATCTTTACACAAAATGAAAACTATATCTGTTTATATATCATACATCATCATCAGAGTATATCATAATACAATCATCAATATCCAGTCAATCAGTCAATACAACAATCACAGCAGCGGAATAATACAAGTACGAGAAATACGTCTCGGACTCCAGCTCCTCTCCTGAGCTCCATAGCAACCTATCCTGTAATATACTCGGTCTGACCCGAGCATTATAATAAAATAACACCCGAGTCAGTCTGGAATACCAGCGCCTCATAAATACACCCAATTGATTATTAAAGTTTCAAAATCCTTTGAAAATCAAAAGCATCTCGTAAGACCACGTCACAAATAAACATGTCGGGTTTTTACCTTACGATAGCTAAACACTTTTTATAAAAATCCTCTGATATTATAATAGTGTCTATATACAAATACTTATTAAAATAGCCGAAATTGTTACATTCATTAAATTCCAGCATACTAGGTATACAAACAAAACTCGTACAAGGCACGTAGGGAGAATGGTTTTCCAACGAATGACTAGGCACTGGGGTACCACCTGTCACAGTACGTGGCCTAGATCACAGTACCGAGGACCCACCCTAAGTCCCCTGCAACACAAGGCCGGAATCACCTATGGGCAATTCCGAATATAATCACCCCACGGTTGTGATCAGCAACCGCACCACTAAGCCGAAATAAAAGGGACATCTAGACAGGGATGACCATACTCTCTAGTGGGCGCTACCCATGAAGCCTTGCTGCATAACCCCTGATTTTCAGTCATTCCCGGTTGATGAGGCTTGAGGCTAAGCGTTACCTTTATAGCACATATCCCTTTGAATGCCCATCGCCCACCTGACGATGTCACGAAAGCATTCGTCCATACAAGTCCGTCCCGGGTCCGAACGGAACCGAAGGCACTATTCCTACTACATCCATTTTGGAAATATCCTCAGGATTAGTAGCGACTAGCCCTTGCTCTTCACTACTCCATCTTCGACTCCGAACACGTTACACGAAACGTACAAACCGGATCGAAGTGGTTTTCGAGAAATAAATCTCGATCCCGGTCTCTTCGAAACGATCAGCGCTTTTGGCCAATATTGATAGTCGGTGATTTAACTATCAATTCACATTCACAAGCATCCATAAGCATCCATCACACAATAAATAATTCCCATATTATTTATTCTTTCCCTTTAATATCTTAAAAGATATATTTTCACATTTCAAAACTCATTTTGAAACGAATTCCCAAATTCATCCCTTACATGGTAAATCCCTTTACCATTTATTCCCATTGGAAATAACCAAGTTCAAAACAATTTAGGTTCAAAACAGTTAAACATTTTATACTTAAAAATATACTTTAAAGGATATAAATTACTTCTATCTATTTACTCAAAATATAAATTTAGAATGGGTGAAGAAAAACTATTATTAAGATATATATACTTTGATTTAAAATAAGGGTTTTGTTTAACTAAATTCAAAATAGCGTTATAAAAAGGGAAAATTCTAATCTCAATAACTTAAGTCAAAACCAACCTTTAAATAATCCATTTGTAAAAATAATTACTAATATATTCTCAAATCATTATGATTTCTAAATTATTAATCTGTTACTTTAAAAATAACAATTTCTTAAAAATACTCTTTAACAACTTAAAACTTAACTTTTAATTAAATAAAATCTTTTAAAACACTAACTTGGTTTCCCAGGAAAGTACATTCCCTTCAAACCTCCCAAAAACCCGTCTCATAAATCCAGCCGATTTATTTCAATTCAATTTATGTTTATAACATAAATTCCCAATTCCGTACTTATCTATAACTTCCCCCGAAGTTCAAACACAATTTTCCCATATCCGGAAATTCATTTTTAACATATAGGTTTAAATCATTTTTTTTATAAAACATTGGAGAATTTATTAATTGAAAATCCATATTAACAATTTACTCACATGAAATCCAAGTGAAGAAATGGCTTTCCAACATATTCTATTAACACTTAAAATTTGTACATTTATATTCGGAAGCTTCATTTTAACATATTTTTACTTTTCCGGATATCACTATTCATCATTAAATAAACCACTGTTATTTTACTCGATTTATAATTTCATAGAATTCATTTCCAGAAAACTTATATTTCACATTCAACGATTGATAAATTTCCCACAATATTTAAAATTCCAATTTTACCAATTTACATTTCCATTTCAAAACAGAATCCAATTTTTATATTCCTTTAAATTCCTTATTTAACAATTTCTTTAATTTCTTTTAAATCCCCAATTTCTTCATTTATAATTTAATTCTGGAATTATAATTTATACCACCATTTCACAGAACAATTTAAAATTCCAGATTTATCAATCACAACATATAAACAGGTATCACTATCAATTATAAAATAATTGCTACATCGTGAGGAATCCAGTTGGATCCCTCCAACCTGTTTTTCCCTGCATCCAAAAATATTAGCACATCACAATATAAATATCAATCCAGACTGATAACAGCAGTTAAAGTCAACCAAATCATTCAAATGTTCAAATATCAATTATTTATAATGTCTAGCATCCAGATGTGAGTGAGAAAAACTCACCTTGAGTTTTCGAAAACGTTCGAAATTTAAATTAAACCGGACGATGTCCGATTTAACCCAAATTCCTACTTGCCCGGAATGATTCCGGAACTGCACCATCACGTAGCACTCGTCTCTGCGATTCCAGCGTTTCCAGTTTCGTTGAAATCTGACATCGTATGGATTAGTTACGATTTTATAAAGTTTTGAATTATAATTTAAAACAAATTTTTTTTTTTTTTTAAATACCAGAGGAAAACGCGGCTGCTCCCTCCATCTTCCCTCTCACGCAAACACGTACAGGTAACCACGAAGACAACGAACCCAACATCACGAATTTAGGGTTAGGAACCGCTCCTTCCACGCTCAACTCTAGATCGATCCACTCGTGCCCAGACGTGCGCCGACCCCACCTCTACCTTCGGCCATGAAACGGCGAAGTCCGGTTCCCCTTAAGCGATGCGACAGCCCATCAAACGCGCGCGAACGCGACTCCCTCCCGGCCTCCACACTCCTCCGATTCACATCTCGACCGTACGGATTTGAAGCTTGTTCCATGCTCTACGATTTCCATGTACAAAGTTTTACGAATCGTTGCATGGATTGATTAGAAAATGAGGGAGAAAAGGAAACGTTTTCGGCCATTAAATACAAAAGTGGCGGCCGGTGAAAGTTTGCTAGGGTTTAGTGAGATAATGTGTATTTATATAATTGTTTAATATTATTTAATTTATAAAATATCTCAATTTAACAGTTAAAACACACGACATCCAATTCTCACGTTCCGACAGGCTATCCTGGGGTTTTCCTGCGTTCCGAACACAATGGAACAGGTTTCGTAAGTTAATTTGATCATATGCGCGAGATATGGAATTAAATGATCAATTTAAAATTAAATCGGTTAAATCGATTTCTAAGCGTTTCGAGCTGCCACGGTCAAACAACAACTCCGATTGTTACGAAAATTAAAATCCGATAATAACTATCTATTACGGATCCAATGGAACTGGTTTCGTCGAATTCCGAGACTGTGCCCCGGAAGGCTATTTTAACTCGTCTATTAATTCGGGCGATTTCTGAAAATCGTCGAAAACGCTTCAAATTTCACTTTTAAAATTTTGTTAACTTAACAATAAATCATATAAAATGTATACCCACATTTAAAATCATTCTGGCTCAATCCGGACTCAAAATCTGATTATTTGCATTTTAATAATATTAAATTCATTATCAAATTAATATAAACCCCAAATATTAATTTATCAACTTAAAAATTCCTCTAAAAGTCCAACAACATTATTTATGTCCAAATAGACTTTAAAATAAATTTTAAAACCATTTTATAGCTATTTACACCCAGATTCACCTTTTTATCCTAATCCCGAATATTTAATTATATTTTTTTTTCCATTAATCAAATTCAACCAGAATTGCTATAAATTAAAATTATAGCTCATTTTCATTGATTGAACCCAAATCCATTCATTTCAAAATCAATTAAGAATCCACATTAACATTTAAAACGAATTAAATGTCCAAAAATCTAGCAGCCAAAATCTGGGATGTTACATGTTGCCTGCTCAAAGCATCTGCAACCTTATTAGCTTTTCCTGGAGTATAAAGTATGTCTAAATCATATGCTGCTAGAAACTCAACCCATCTATGCTGCCTCATATTCAAATCTTTTTGTGAAAAGAAATATTTTAATGCTTTATGGTCAGTGTATAAGATAAACTTAGCACCTAAAAGATAATGTCTCCAGAGCTTTAATGCATATACCACTGTTGCCAACTCAAGATCATGGGTTGCATACCTTGATTCATGTGGCTTCAATTGTCTTGATGCATAGGCTATAACTTGATCTTGTTGCATCAATACAGCTCCTAGCCCAGAACCACTTGCATCAGTATAAACAATCAAATCCTCATTTCCTTTTAGTACTCTCAACACTGGTGCATTGACCAAGGCCTCCTTGATTTTACTAAAGGCTTGTTCGCATTTCTCAGCCCATATAAAGGGTTGGTTCTTTCTAGTTAGGTTGGTAAGAGGTGATGACATCTTAGAAAAATCTTTTATAAATCTTCTATAATACCCTGCCATTCCCATAAATGACCTAACTTCTCCTACTGTGCTTGGCCTTTTCCATGCTTGGATAGACACAATTTTATTGGGGTTCACTGAAATGCCTTTGGCAGATATAACATGCCCAAGGAAATGCACTTCTTCTTTCCAAAATGCACACTTAGAAAATTTTGCTTTTAAATCTTTTTCTCTTAATCTAGACAAAACAAGGTGTAAATGATTTTCATGTTTCTCTATTGTTTTAGAATAAATCAAAATATCATCAATAAAAATCAATACAACCTTGTCTAAATAATCCCTGAATATCCTATTCATCAAGTCTACAAAATATGATGGGGCATTTGTCAACCCAAATGGCATGACAAGAAACTCATATAGACCATACCTAGTGTTAAAGGCTGTATACTTAACACTTGAGTTCTCAACCTTCATCTGATGGAATCCAGATGCCAGGTCTAATCTAGAAAATATTTTTGCTCCACTAAGTTGATCAAAAAGATCATCAATTCTGGGTAAAGGGGTACTTGTTTTTGCTAGTGACTTTGTTTAACTCCCTGTAATCTATGCACATTCTTAAAGTACCATCATGTTTCCTTACAAACACTACTGGAGCACCCCAGCATGAATTACTTGGTCTTATAAATCCTTTGCTTTCCAATTCTTCTAACTGTTTCTTCAATTCTTTCAACTCACTAGGCCCCAGCCTAGTGGGTTTCTTAATAATTGGACTGGCTCCTGGTATGAGACTAATCTGAAATTCCACTAGTCTGTGGTGTGGAACACCCTTAACTTCTCCAAACACATCTAAGTATTTGTTAATTATGGGGATTTCTTCAATAGAAGGCTCACTGGAATCCTTATTTAAGTCAATCAAGTGATATAATTTTCTTTCTTTGGCTATTTCACACAAAATTGTGATTCTTTGACCTCTAGAATTTTGTAATGATATGGTGGATGAGTCTAAATTAATTATGGCTTTGTATTGACTTAACCAGTCTATACCCAATATAATACCTATATTTGGGTAATTTAAAACATATAAATTGGAAATAAAAACATTTCCTCCTATGTTTAATTCCACATCCACACAAATCATGTTTAAAACACTAGAACTCCCCAATGGGCTTTGCACTAACAAAGGAGTTTCAACCAGTATGCAATTTAATTTAAGCAATGCAACTAATTCATGGGAAATCAGAGAATGTGTTGCCCCTGTGTCATACACTACTGATATAGGTAGGGTACAAATAAATAAGGTACCTTCCACTTGACCATGGTTTTCTGCAATAGCTTCTACTGTGGATTTGCTTTTGCTCTCCAAACTTGCTAGCTTCCCTTGCTGTTTATACTCAGGGCAATTTCTCTTGATATGTCCCTCCTTACCACATAGGTAGCATTTGAAAGCTCCTCCCTTCAATTCTGGGCACCTTGGTTTGATATGTCCTTCCTTTCCACAATGATGGCATGTTATTTTTCTCTTTGTATCAGTGGTCTTAGTATCATTGGTTCTCTTGCTTTCTGTCTCCTCCTTCTTTTTGTCATAGGGGTGATACCTTCCCTTATTTTTCTTATTATTGTTATTCTTAAAACTCTTATACTTCTCCCTTTCCTTATCATGTTGCTCAAATTTTAAGGCCAGATCAATGAATTGATCAAAAGTTTTATCTGCATATGGCAACATAGCCCTACTAAGCCCTAGGTTTAAACCCTTAATATACCTATCATTCTTTGATGCCTCATCAGTCACAAGCATAGCTCCATACTTAGACAAGCCCTCAAACCTATGAGTATACTCAGTCACATTAAAGGTTCCCTGCCTAAGTCTGATGAATTCTTCAAGCAATAGAGTTTTGGCTGATGCTGGAACAAATCTAGCTTCCAACATCTCCTTGAATTGATTCCAAGTGATTTCATTCTCAATCCTCCCAGCTATGACTACCTCCCACCAGCTTAAAGCCACACCTTTCAGTTGTCTTGAGGCCACTTGCCTCTTCCTTTGATCATCCAATTGCATGTCATTGAAAATTCTGTCCAGTGTTCTCAACCATGCTTGAATTTCCATCACATTTTCAGTCCCTTCAAAGCTCTTGCCTCCTAAATTGGTATAAGTCTTTAATAGTTTGGAAAGTTCCTCATGTGGGTTCTCAAGTCTCTGCCCTACTCCATCCCTTAAAGCCCTCATAAAGTCTTGCATATCAAGCATTTGTGGTGTACTTGATCCTGCATTGTGATGAGATCCTCTTCCTACCATGATTGGATAACTAGAGTATGGGTAAATAGGGTTAGTTTATCATGAGCATTTTTCTTTTGCCATAACTTTCTATCTGTATTATTATTTTACTCAAACAAACAACCAGTTCATACATATGGTTATAATACTTCAATCAATCAATACAATCATTCTTAGCTATGTACAGTTTTAACATAGCTCTGATACCAAATGAAATGACCCTAGCTATTTCACCTAATTTTTACTAGGAATTTTTTTTTACATCAATAATTTCCTAGAGTCATTTAGCTTTTCCACTAAATTATCCAGGATCCTAATTTTTCTACTAATATATTTATATCAGTTCATTAATAATTATATTCACATACATATGAAGATGTATGTGACCCTCTTGCTTGGATCAGAGTGTTGTTTAGCAAGAGTGCATCCTGATTGAATTTGAATATCTAATCAACCAATACATAGCTCCTTTTCCATGCTATTGATATTTGAGTCAGGGTAATGAATCTCATAATCATATGCAATCTATACTTAGTAATTTTTGACCATTCCTATAGTGATTGTCTGTTAGTTTGAGATAGTAAGGTGATCTCAGATTATATAGCAAGCCACCATAATTTTAGTTTAATTATTTGGTATTTGATTAAAGCCAGAAAGGAAAATGTATACTCATTTATCATTTTCAACACAAGTTATTTTATCACAAATTTCTTTACTTATAACCAAGTCAGTTGAGTAATTCTTTCATAATCTATATAGTTGTATTTTTCTTAACCAAATTTATTCTCTAATCCCTGAGTTACCTCAGCTTGCATTTAATTTACAGGTTGCTTTACTGGATTTAGAGAATCCAGATTTTATGGTCATTTGACAAAAGTAGTATTTAGATAATATGTGTGCATATCAGATGTAGTGTACTCTCTGGACTAATAAAGCTATTCAAAATAAAATGTGAGTTGCTCAAGTATTTGAAAATGTCTTTGTGAATGCATTTGCAAAGAAAGCTTCAGATTTTACAAAGTGTATTTTCTTCCTTTATACCCAAAAATCTGGTCATCTTGATCAATCCAGACCTCATTATTTTGAAGTGGGTTAGCCTTATGACTAGATCATCAAAACATTAGTGCCTGGCTTTTGCAATGTAAATTCAGATACCAGACACATGCAAAATCCCTTAAAACATGTACATATCTTTATACAGTGCACAAATATATATTGTTTCTTTTATCAAAACACTTCTGCATATAGTCACAAAATTCTTGAAATATTACTTCTAGCTAAACTCAGATTTTTAACCTTCAAACTTAAAGTTTTAAGTAACTTGAAATTAACTAATATAGTATATGTATATACATATCCATTTCTCAAATACAAGCATATATCATTTACAGATTTTCACCATAATACTCAAATATATATTTTCTTGCATAGATTCAACTAAGTCTTTGGTTAATCCCAAACTTAATACATTACTAGATTCAGTTAAAACAACTAAATAAATTCAAGCATTCAAGATCATTACATAACAACCAAAGCATAACTATAAAAACTTCTCAGATTACATGCAAATAATTCCTTCTAAGTTCTTATTTAATTCTAATTTAGCATGCTTATCCAATCATTCTCATTAGCCATAACAGCTTCCTATTTAGAACCAGCATTCCCTGAAAGAGCATTAGAGGCTGCCCCATTTTAAATGAGACACCCCCAGATGCCATAAGCAAACAAGGGTCAGATACAAGATCTGGTATGAGCAATATCAAAAATTCCATGATATTAAGTAAATGAGTGAGACATAAACATTTTGTATAAGTGGGCATAGCTTCTTTGATCAATTTGCGTGACTTGTTTATGATATATTGTGCATATATAATCAGTATTTAAGACTAATTATGTACACACATTCAACCATGCAAACATACATTTCAAATAGAAATACTCAGGAACTATCATAGCTCCAGACCAACCATCCTAGGAATAACTCAAGTTCCTACTTCATCAATTTAAGGTTGCATTTACCAAATTAATTCCTAGCCTCATCTGCAATAAAGGAATCACGGGGACACATTGCAATAAAATAATTCACAATATTGCACAAAGATCTGAGGGCTTAAACAAGCCATGTGCCAACTTGCATACTTTAAATACAACAAGCATTCCAGCAGTCTTCTTGGCTCACAATCCTTAGTTTATTTACTAAGTGTTCATGTTTAATCCTATCATGAGATAGCTAGGTGACTAAATCCCAGTATACATGAAACATTACATAGAGTTTACAAGCATAATTCAAGAACAAGCTAACATTCATGTCCAGGGAAATCATATTTTCAAATATTCTAGCTCAAAGAAAATACAAGAATATTTACAACTGGGAATAAAGACTAGGCATGTGGGTTATTATTGTTTCATAAGCAACCATGTTTGAACTAAATTCAAGATCTAGCTTAAACAAGATTTCTGGCTCATGGGTATTCTATTTGATCAAGGGTTCAGTACTTTTGGATATTTCCATTGCAACCTTGAATCTTTCATTTGAGCCTCAGCACTTACACAAGTGTAATGCAACTCATATACATTTTGATTTCTATATTTTCCATGCCATATCTAAACCAGTTACAAGTATTCTCTATTTACTTTCATGATTTCATACTTTTACATTTCTGGGTGTAAACAAACAGAGCAAAATACTCAAACATCAAAGCAATCAAAACATTCAGAAACACCCATTAAAAACATCCATTAAAACCATAGTAATGAAATCAAAAATATGTAGAAAAATAACATAAGCTTGGCTGCCTCATAACAGGACTTAATGCCATGGGTTTAGTGAGATTACTCACAGAAAAATGCTTCTCTTGCTTAATCCAGAAAAGAAACCTTTTAAAACTTGCTTTTCTGCTTGCAAATATTTTACTTCTTTGTTTTCTTAAATGTCTTGGGTAGCAAATGATTTTTCTGGTTTATACTTGGATTTATAAGAGAGGTTTTCTAGGGTTTTATCATTGTAAAATCCCATTCCTACCCTGGCCAAGACTCATGCATTTTGCATTTCAGATTTGTTTATTTTTCTCCCTTAATACCCCGGCCATATGTGATACTTACTCCCCTTTTTCTTTTCCAGAATATTATTATATTCTTCTTAGGTCATGATAATTGTGTGACATTGTCACTTGTTTATTTTCTAAAAATCCTCCTTTCTATTTTCTGCCTAAAGCAATTGTTTTGCTTGTAATTTATCTTTTGCTATTTTAGTGTTACACTTTCACTTGCTTATTTCTTTTTAATATTTTCAGTACTTACAGAAATGTATATTTGTATACATATCTTATCTAGGCTTATTTAATTCCTCCTTAATTTCAGAAACATATGCACCTATATATGTATACAGGTTTTCAAATCCTTGTAACATATTTTTTTTCTGGGTTCTAAATAAAATCTGTTTACTGAATTCAAAACAAAACCTACTTTTCTTATTTTCTGGGATGATTCATATAATTCTAGAAATCAAATATCCATATCACAAAATCATGTTTGTAATGCTTTTTAATTCTTGTTTTAAATTCAAGAACTCTGGAGTTCTTCCTTGTGCTATATCAGTGTGCACGTGCACACATGCACACACACTTGCACACAATTAATTCCATATATTCCTATACAAATATATTCATATACTTCAAAATCCAACCAAAATAAGATTCCATGAATTTCTGGGGCATTACAAGACTCTTCATGCTTCATCACCAACTTCTTAAACTTTGCACCAGTGATTCTCTGGCTCTTATATGCGAGCCCAGTGATTTCATAGAATTCCAAACGACTTATCTCAAGAATTGAAGAGTTAGCCCTAGTAAACTGCAAAACAAACCAAGTCATGGAGGAACGACCATCAAAACAATTCGTCAACCTATAAAATAACAAGGGGAGCCTCATAATGAAGCAAGAAATAAGATGCAAGTGAGTTGGGAAAGTATCGGTTTAAGGGGATAACTCGACACCGAGTTATATGGATAACTCGACACCGAGTTATCACCCCAACTCATGGGTGTCCCAACTTTTTCACACAACTATAAGCCGATGCCTGGACCTCTCTGGTAGTTGGCTTCTAATCCAATATGAATACTACCCCTATAAATACAAACCATAGAGCAACCAAAATAGAATCAGACTTCTGCCATCACCATGTAGAAGCTCTTCCTCTTCATCATATTCTATCTCCATACAAGAGTCATCAAGGCAAATACTTTGGACAGTTCTAAGGCTTAGAACCTATCTAACCCCTGTACTTATGACTTATTCTCTATCAAATCTCTTGTAATCTCAAACGAACTACATCAAATATGTAAGCAACAAAGCTATAAAGTGGATGTATACCATAGATTGCCTAACCACCGTAAAATCTTGTGTCTCTTTCTTATTTCTCTGTTATTTTCAGTATTATCTGCTAGATCAAGGTCTTACAGCTTCCCTACAACTCGTTCTTAGATGTTGATCCATTTTTGGCATCAACACACACCTTAGGACCATAGAAGTGCTTTTACTATATTTTCTAACTATGTCAAATTTACCTATAGTGCTTCACCTTGCTCTTATGATGGCGTCTTTATTATGCACCTTCTAGCCATTTCTATACTCCTTAATGTCTTTTCACGTTCGCCATGCTATGGGCAAAAATGCCCACAACAGCTTACATTCCCCAACACCAGCCTCAACCATTATCAGCTCTTCCTCTTGAAACCCACAACCGCCAGCAGCCACCAGAAGGCCACCACATATTGCATGCCATTACATCTATCATAAAGTCCAACAGCCACTACCCACATCACGTCACCAAAATTGCCATGCATTATCCCTTCCCCATCTTTGCACTCCTTATCATAGTCTCAGGGACATTGCCAGTAAATCATACCGTTTTGTCATATGCGCGCTATCAGGTTCATTCTCTCCCTCTGACGCCGTTATTCCACACACGCCTCCATATATGAATGTCTTTTTTCTATATATTTTATGATTTTTTGCATATGGTTTGCAATAAGGGGCTAGGGCTAGAAGAGAAAAAGGAAACGATGAAAAGGAGATAAGGGTGAATGCTGAGAAAAGAGGGGTGCACGTATGGGCTTAGAGGTGAGGGTCCAATTAGTTCTTTTAACTATAAACAATACCTCTAACCATCTATAAATCCAATCATCTTTTAATCAACATTTTACATCCATTTAAAAACCCACCTAAGACATTTTATCAATTTTTTTGTGATGATTTTTCTTTTATTAAAATATCATCTTTCAACCTTACACGGTTTTAAAATAAGTGTTTTATTCTTTAAAATAATTCCAAAAATTCAAAAATATTGTTTATTTTGCCAAAATAAACTTTCAAATAACTTTTGAGTTTTTAAACTACAATTCTAATTCCAAATTTGAATTTTGAATCAATATTCTCCTTTCATTATCAGATAAATCCAAAAATTCAATTTGTTGAATTAAAGTCATAAAATATTCAATTAAATTCCCAAATCCATTGTAATAAATTTATTTTATTTTAACTTCCAATAAGAATGTTATACCAGCTCTTCAAATGGATATGAAATGGTGTGTTTACATTTGATTGTTGTGCTTCAGTACTCCATTCAGTTGTTTGTTGGGTGGGTTTTTTGTGGTCAGTATGCTTGTTTGCATTTGAAGTTTCTGGTGCATCTTTTAACTACTTTTTCTTGCCACTATGGTTTTGGTCTTTTATTGCAATTTGTTGTTGTGTCCCCCAAACTAATCATAGTGTGCACATATGTATGGTATAAACTCACACTCTACCTTTATTTGACTTGCATTTCCCTTATGCATTTTCACATTGACGTTAAGGTTGTTTTATGGAAGTGTTCAGCTCTACCAACAGTGTTGCATATGTATTTGGAGCAAAACTTGTCGTAATTGCATTAGCTATGATAGGAATGCCCATTGAACTTCTAATTCTACTGTATGCCTCTTCGTCCCAGTGCTCTGGTTGTAGTTTGTACAATTTAATGCCAATACACATTCTTGTAACGTTCGTGCAAAGTTCCCATTGCTTGATAATAATGTAACGTGATTCATATGTGCATGGGCCATTCTCTATTATCGTTGTACAATCGCTATTAGTTGTAAATTATATCATAGCCATTAGTTTGAAGTTGTAAACTGTAAAACTATTAAGCTTCCAAAATTTATCTATATAATTTATAAACTGATGGTAGGATGGGTTGGACCAAATACATAACAAATGATTGTATTTTTCCATCTATTTTTGGATCTCGAGTACTTAATTTGGCATTAGTACATATTCATTGCTTTTTTCTTTAATTAGAGGATAAAATTTTAGGTCTATACCAATTTTTGCATTTGTTTCTTCTCCATTCATATATTATATGGAACCGTAATCTCAACTTCAGACACAAACAAATTCAACATTTGTGTTTACTCTTAAATACATCTTTAAAGAAAGAAAGTAACTCAATTTCACTCATTATCAATCGTACTTTGTCCAACAGAGTTTGATTACTCCTTATCAATACATCGATATGTAGCATATGGAAAAGTGACTTTAAGAGTGAATCTTATTCACTTTTAGATATTCCTGGAAATCCATCTAAGATACTTAACCATTTGATCAAAACGAATTGTTTTAACTATTTTACATGTTATATTTTCTACTTTGATTTTATATTCTGTGAATTTATCATAGATATCTAACCTTTTTATTAAATACATATATTCATATCTAAGAAAATTCACTAGTGAATTTAAAGAAGTGGTTTAGATTTCGGTATGATTAGACATTGAACCACATACATCTATATGTATTAATTCGAAGAGTTAATTACGTAACATCCCAGTAAATAGCATAAATAAAATAAAGTGAAAATAAGGGACACATCCCTAAAATCAAACTTAATATACAAAACATTCTCCTCATAAAAAAGATATAAATTACATCCCTATTTTTAAATACTACAATTTTCTTCCCTACAATACCCCTCTTCTCCATTGCAGCAATGTTGATTCTTCATATATGGATGTTATTATCACATCCATAATTAAAATTTGCACCCCATTAATTATCAATTTTTAAAACGCAATAACCTCTTGTAGAAATGACGGATTAACAAACCGTTTTCACCATTAAATCACAAATTCTATTATCTTTATAACAAGTGGCATTGTGCATATGTATGATGACAAACAATTCAGCAATTATATGCAATAATTGCATAAATGTTTGCAATTATACCATATAATTGCAGACATGTCTACAACTATATGCAATAGATGCAGACATTTCTGCAACTATATGCAATAATTGCAGACATGTCTGCAATTATACCATATAATTGCAGAAATGTCTACAATTATATGCAATAGTTGCAACTGTATGCAATAATTGCTGACATGTCAGCAATTATACCATATAATTGAAGAAATGTCTGCAATTATATGCAATAGTTGCAGACATTTCTGCCACTATATGCAATAATTGCAGACATGTCTGCAATTATACCATATAATTGCAGAAATGTCTACAATTATATGCAATAGTTGCAGATTTGAAGAAAAATCGAAGATGTTTAAAATTTGCAGAATTGTCTGCAAATATATGGAATAATTGCATCGTTACTACAAATATGATTTTTTGGTATCTACAATGGTTCTTTATTTAAAGATCATAAATTTTTTGATTTTTTGGTGAAAACAGTATGCTGATCCGATATTTCTACAAAAAGTTATACGCGTTTGAAATGTTAAAAACGTAAAGGGTATTTGGGTCTTTGTGCGCGCATGAATTTTAAAGCAGGGACCTGAAATTTATTAAAAAAATGGAGGGATGTTTTGTGTATTTTCAAACCTTACCTGGGATGTATGCCAAACACACCCAAAAATAAATACAATAACATTTATTTTTGAAATTAAATTAGGATTTTGATGAATTAAACGAGATCAAAAATTATTTTAGGAATTTTTATTTGAATTTAATTCAATAAATTTGATATTTGGGTTTATATTGGATTAAAATGCGAAATATGGATCTAAATTTCAAAATTGACATTTGGATTGTATTTTGTGAATTTAAAAGTCATTAAAAAATTACTTATGAAATAAATGTATTTGTGAAGTTTGTGAATTTTTAAAGGAATGAATAATTGATTCAAAATTGGTTTAAGGGTTAAAAGTGGTATTTCGAGTGTCGAAAAATAATTTTCGAAAGTAATATAGATTAGGAAATTTTTTTAGTGGCTTGAATAATTTTTACAAGTATGTATATGTAAGGAAGTAAGGAAATTAACATGAGAAATAATTTATACAAAAAGAAAAAGGAATTTAAATAGCTATGTGATGTTTGTTGTGAATGAATGTTTCAAGTAGCTAGAATGTTATATTATAACCATTCTTTTATCAATGGCTCCATGTTTGATTATATGGGAATGTAAGTTGGCCTTGGTTTGTTATGTTGACATGCATAGGACTTGGTTGACTTACTATTGACTTATTTAAGTAACATAGCCAAGTAAAGTTTATCCCACATTAGGATATGATGATGGTGTTGAATTTGTCGTGTTATATAACTATGGTTGAATGAGTTTGTGTTATGATATGATGCAATGAAAATACATGACATTATAATTGAAAATTGGAATATGATATCATTTCGGAATAATTGACGTTAGAATAGTCAAATGGTTTGAAAAGTAACAAATTTAACATTTGATGAGAATAGTATGAGGTTGTGACTACTAGATGCTAGTATCCATCCTAGTAGACTGATTCGAGGGTCACAATCCAAATTGTAACAAGCTTGTCATACAACACTGTGTCCAAACGATCTTCTACATGGATATATGATGATAATAAAGATTTTTGAAGGCATGGTGCAAACGGGTGAAAGAAGCGCTAATGTTGGAGAAAGTGGACTATAGCACAACAACAATTATAACGTTTCAAAGGCCAAAGAGGTAGGTGCAACTAAGGGATCGTGTGAAGTGTACTCAAAATTGATCGAGAGTGTATAGGTGAAAAAGAGCATGATAGCTCATCGAGGCAGATGGTCTATTAAAGGTTGCATCCAGAAGGGATTACCAACATGTTTTCCTGTAGGGAACTCACAAAGGAGAGTATGAAATAGGACTCTCATGAGAAAAATTAGAAAATGCCAACCTCATAATAGGATTGGTTTGAAATGACGATTTCCATTTATACAACAAAAAGTTATCCATATAATATGGATATGTTCTAGCAACCTCGTTGACTAAAGTTGCAAATGTGAGTCGCGATGAATAGAGCCATGACAAGTGTGTTGTCAATGAATTATGAAAATGGATTATATGAGGGATTTGGTATAGTGTAAGTGACATCTGTGTATTTGAAATGTCACCTTACCTGACACTGCATATTTATTGTTTATGCTTTCGTTAGACTAATAGCTAGTTTCTAACCTGACTCGAGGTTTGTTATGCATTAATTAATCTCAAGTCAGACTAAGATTGTTTTGTAGGTTTGACGTTATTATTGTTTGTGCTTTATGGATACGGTATGGAGATGTAAACGATGACGGATGTGGGATATTTATTTTTCTTGTATTGTCCATCTCATGAGATGTGATGGCATGATATATTATTTTGTTTAACCTTGTATTCTGCATGAGATGTAGATGTATGAGATATTGTATCAAACATCATTTATGATATATATATATATATATTTGTTATCTGTTATTTGTCTTTGATTCTGTTATTATGGATTTATTCTCCTATGTGTCTGTAATACTTTACCATTCAACTGGGAAAATCGTATATGTTGATTTGTGTCAAGACATGAAATGTATTATTTTAGATGTTTTAAGGTATTATAATGTATTTTTGTTGACCCAAATTAGTGTGTACAAGATATCTCTCCTCTCGAGCATTTTGATCCAGGCTATCGAGTAGTTACTTCCCTTTGATAGTTTGGTCACTGGAGTCGGGCGTCACAGCATGGTATCTGGGCTTAGGTTAATACAGAGATAGAGATATATTTTGACCTCAGCGGATTTAGACTTAGATTGTTTCACCCATTTTAATTTGACTCTTACATGTGATGTGTGAGATGTTGAGTGATGAAGGAATCGATCATTGATGTAAGATATACACGTTTGTAGTAAAGATTCATTAAATTAAAGACTTATTTATTCATTAAAGGAAAACAAATATTCACACATATAGTGTGAGTATGTGTGCTTATAATATGTTAAAACGAATTTAATAGAATCTTATGGATGTTTACTTGATGATGTAAGTGATTTATTTGGATGTTTAAGCGATAAAGTTGCATATGACTTTAAATAGATATTAAAAAATGAGTATGGGTCGTGATTTTAAAAGCAAGCTTTTGCTTTTCAAAGACTAAGGAGATTTACCTATGAAAAGTTTTTGAAGGAAAATAACAGTTTTAGAAAGGAGTGACAAGAAGGCTTATCTATATACGAATAATTTGGAAAGAGACATATATTTTTGGAGATAAAAATATTTAAGGGAAATTAATAGTAAGGAAATAATTTGAGTTCTAGTTGCGTATTTTGGAAAATGAAACACTCTTTTGGGAATCATATTTGTGAAAGTAACGAGTGTTCGAAAAATATCACTTTAAAGATAGAAAGTGAAAAATATGTTTGAGCATGTAAAAAATGATGATTTAAATAGTTTTGGAATTTGGAGCGCTATTATTTTTGAAAATGCATATGTGGGTTAAGAAAGGTATATTTTATATTGTATGAAGTAACCTAAAAATGAAGTAGCAGAGAGAAAAATCCACTGATTTTCATTAAATACTTGTTATATATGAATATACATACATATGTATGTATGTATATGTTTGATTAAATACAAGCTTGCCTTTGTGTGAGTTAAACCTTACTTGTTTTTGAATAATGCTTGTTGTTCATATAGTTTGAGGTTTTCTTTGATAGAAATATGCTATGAATCAAATGTTTGGTAGTAAAAGGAAAAAACTGCAACAAAATCTATTAGTATAGTTACTAACAATATTGAATATATACATATATAATTTGATGCTATTTGCAATAACATATGATGTGAGTTAAAACCTTTTCATTTGATATATTTTTGGTGCTTTTTATTAGCTCTTACCGAGGAAGCTCCATAATTGCTTGGTGCTCCTTCCATTGATGATTGTTGCTTAGTTTTAAGGCATTGCACATGATAATAGATGTATACCGGTGCTGCAAACAAATTATATAGGTATAATAATACATTATATAGGAGCTTAGGTTTAAATTTATATTTGTAGGAAGTTTCAAAGTGAATATCAATGTTTGTATGATGAAGTAATGGGTTTATGAAGTTGATACTTATTAAATTAGTTAATGACAGTACTTGAAAAAAAGTATAATTTTTAAAATTTAATATACTTGATTGTTTAATTTAAAATCCTATAAAGTAGAGAATATAAATATAGCTAAGAAATTAAATACTAGGTGATTCCAAACTTTTTCAAGCATTAGAAGTTTCTTTTACATTCTCTTAGTTTATGGCTGCAACTAGAATATTGGAATTTAGAAGTGATTAACCAAGTATTTATACTTGTTTTATTGATATATATATCAGACATATACAAATTTTAAAATATTTTGTTAACAAATAAAGTAAATACATTGATTGTGTTTATGAAAATAAAACTATTATAAACACATTGAAATAATATGTGATACAAAATTTGATTTAGCAAGCAGGATATTTTGTATGACCATAATACTATAAAATGGTGATATGTAAACATGGTGGCATGATATGCAAACAGAAAGTCTATAAATTGTGCTATAACTTTACTTTTAAAAACATGACATAAGTCTAAACTAAAATGATATGTTGTTCTTTTATTCCTTGAATCCAAGACTTATTGCTTTGTGTATATATGATATCTTAGGAGTTTGTTCGAATTGAGAATAGGTACGTACTCAAAGGCTATTTGGACTGGATTATGGCATATATTTGCTTAGACTCGCTTTTGCTCACATAAAAAAATAAAATAAATAAGCTCCCTTTAAATTGCAAAATAAGGTATGTTTTACACTTATATATCGATATATATATATATATATATATATGTGTGTGTGTGTGTGTGTGTATGTATATATATATATATATATGTATGTACGTACTTATGTATGTATGTATATTGTAACGACCCGTATTTCTCAACCATTTAAAATATTAAATTTAATATAATTTTTGCATAAAATGGTTAGAAATAGAAAAAAAATTAAGATGTTACAAAAACAAATAAAAGCGAGCGAATGTGTAATAGGATAAAAGATGATAATAATAGAAATAGAATAATAAACGTTTACATTTAATATAAAATTTATCGCGCATTTGTGTTGAAATGAAATAAATGTTTTAATAAAAATAAAATAATGTTTGAGAAAATAAAATATACGTTTTCATCCTAATAGTAAGTAGAATTTTATAAAAAATAGAAATTTTGGGTTTGGAGACAATATTTTACAGTCGTTGAAAAACAGCCGTGATCTATATAGAATTTATTTTAACGTGTAGACTCAAAATTTCAATAAATTAAAGTTGTATAATTAAAACGTGTTTTTAATAAGTTTAATCTATGAACTCAGATTTCAAATTTTGTGAAAATTTATGTCGTTCAAATTTAAATAGAAATTGGTTAATAAATTTAAGGATAAAATATCATTTTACAACATGCAAATATTTTTACAGAAAAGATCTAAAAAATTCTCTGATTTGAATGGCGAAGTTTGTTCTGTCCAATTCTGATCTTTCTAGCTCCGTCTATCGCGATTTACAATTAAACACGTTTTGAATCGGTGTAATTGGTGACCGTAATGTATTTTTGACACGACTGTCGTAACATAGATTTTATTACACCATTAAATTCCTCTCGTTACGCTGATCTTCGCGGTATATTTATTCTTGTATTTCGGTGTCTGGTGCACAACATTAAGTGGTCAAATTCTAGTACATAACGGTATCCTGTTCTACCACGTCATCAGTCACACGTTATATATTATCACATCCTCTCCTTTGTTCATTTTTACACAGCCACAACCAAAGAAATAAACAACCCTTCCATCTGAAAATCCTCAATGATCAGAGCCAATCCGTTTACTTTATCCAAAGGTCCCAACATGAAAGTTGTAGAGATCGACAAGATGAACATTCTTAACGGTCAAGATCGTTATCAGTGCGACGGATCGTTGGCAAAATCGCCGCGACTGTCAGATCTAGTTTTGTCGATTCGGGCAACTACGGTCGTCAATAGGTGATGGTGTCAACATGGAAGATGGAGAGGAAGGTGAGGAGAAGCGACAGCCGCAGTTTGGAGGGCTGGCATCGACCGAGGCGGTCGGAAATCACCGATGACCACTGATCTAAAACGACAAAATTCGTCGTCGTTGTTCATAGTTGGACGTCGGGGTCTAAAGGAAAGTTGAAGAGTTTGATGAGGGCTACGCGCTGCCCAAATTTGGTGATCATCGGAGTTGTGCAGTGGCCGAAATTTCTCTTGGAAGTCGCGGCAGTTTTTGGTCTTCTAGCGACGAATTGCAGCGCTGGAGCGGAGGGGACCACCGGCGATAGCAAGCTGGAGGCGGCGGCATCTTGGGGTGATCGATCGGCAAAGGCACGGCGTACTCTGGCGGCTAAGTATGATAATTAAGTGATTTTCTTAATTTATTAATTGTTAAATAGAAATGACATAATTTGAATGGTTATTAATTCATAAATGGTTCGTACGAGATCGGATTCGAGTGCGGTCAGTTGCGTTGGATTCGTATCGACGTTATCTTCGCGATGGAGTTGGATTTGTCACTATTTGCTTCAGTGAAATTTCGGATATATTTCTGAGGTGAGTGTTTTATAACACTCACGAAGTACTAAAATAAATTTTTATGTTGGTTAAATTTATATTGTGCAGTGATTTAAATTTATTGACTGTTGTTGGTAAAATTTAACTGATATTTAAATTGATATGAACTAAAATGATAGGAATTTGAATTGACAGTTCAAATTTGGAATGGGAATTAAATTGCTAGTTAAATTTCCGATTATTGATAACTAGTAAATTGTTAGGATATTTTGACTGATTTGGATGGTTATTGTGATGGATGCTATTGATTGATATTTTGGGCGATTTGGATGTTATTTATTTTTATATATCCTGTTATCACCCTATATATTATTTGACAGTATATAAAACTGTTAATTGAATTATTTCGAATAAAATTAAGAAATATGTTGAAATGATATATACCTATTACATTTATTTTGGATTGAAATGATATACATCCATCCCTGAAATTAAATTGGAATAACTGATTCACTTGGCCATCGGATAGAAAATTATATATGGACACCAGATTGGTTAATCTAAATGATTTTAAAATTTTGATTTGAAATTATTTAAATGATTTGATTTAAGAAGTAAAAATCGAATTAATGAAAATTGAATTATTTTCGAACTTGAGCTCGAAATGTTGAAATTTAAATTTGGTAACAGGGATTGTTCAAATAACCAAAGTTGAGATTTTTGAAGTTATAATTGAAATATGATTTGAATTTCGAAAATTGATTTATTTTAAAAGATTGGACTTTTATTCGAACTTTGAATATTGCTAAGTAAAAGTAATTTAAATCGATATTTCAAAAGTTGAGCTCGGAATTGAATTATTTTAAAATTTTGGACATTGAATTGAACATCGAAGTTAAATTTGATTTAAATGATTTAAATCGATACTTTGAAAATCGAGCTCGAAATTGATATAAGTTGAAAGAGAATTGAGTTGAAATTTATCCATTGAATCAAATATTTAAAGTTGAAATAGATTTGGAATTGAAATTGAAATTGAAATTGAAATTAATTTGAAATGGAAATTGATTTGAATTGAAATTGGAATCGAAGTTAATTCGTATTGAAATCGGAATGGAATCGATTAAATTGAAATGGAAATTGAATTGTTTTGAGTTGGAAAAATTGGAATTGGATCGTTTTGACTTTGAAACTATTTTCAAAATAAATTATTTAATTATATAAACTGTTTAAAAACCTATCTTTTTAGATGTTTAAATTACTTTGATTTTCCAAACTACTTTACTATATAAACCATTTTCAATACTCAAACTATTTTATATTAAACTATTTTTAACTTTTAAACTATTTAAAAATTTTCAAACTATTCTCTAAAATTTCAAACTGGTCAGAGTGGGAATGTTTATATTTAAATCACGGATTTAAATGCGAATCGGTTTAAAATGAAGTTATAACCCAAATTGTAATTCAAATCGAATTTTGAAGTGAATGTGACTTTCAAGTGGAAATTGACATATTTGAACTAAATATGATAGTTCGAAATGACATTGATTTTGAAGCAAATATGATATTTTGATATCAAGTATGAATCGTTTCGAAATGTAAAAGCAACTAGTTTGTAAAACGACGTTTGGTTGTTAAAGAGACTGGAGCCTCTTATAAGCATACTCTCTGTCAATATTGGAACCACTTTAACAACTGTGTACGCGGAGGAGACTCTGAAATGAAGTGGTTGGATTTGGTGTCATTTGCTGGTTTTGAAGAAAGAGAACGATGATGGATAGACCTCGGAAATTGTGCCAATTTGAAATGACTAAAACAGGACGGCTTGACAGGGCCAAGCGGGCTAGCTACCCCCAGTGGACACCATTCTTCGATTTTTTTGGACTTGGTCCATATTATTACTCTTATTGTTGGTTACGATTGGTGCACCTTGATTTGAGATAGCCTCCCTTTGACTCGATATGGGATGGATGGACACGGTGGGCGGTGGTGGCTACGATGCATTACCACCAGCCCTGCGACCCGAACTGGTAGTATCCTACCTTGGGCACTGCCTCACGTGCCTTGTCATACTCTTATCCCTATATGAGACCCCTACGATTTTGGTTTAGTGTTGTCGTATTACAGCGCATCCCTATCCCCCGATGTGCTACTAGGTCGTTATATGCAAACTGTACGACAATGCTTAAAAACGCGTTAAGGGGGATTAATGTAAAGCCTTAACGCTAAGAAAAATATTTATTTTTCTGATTAGACATTATATATGTAGCGTATTCTATTATATATAATATTTTGATGGATCCTTAAGAGATGTAAAATACCGTAACATCTCTTGAGTTATTGCACGCACGTTATACACTGGATAAGAGATGTGAAATCCCGTAAACATCTCTGACGCTATTACACTCATGTTATGTGATATCGATTTGACTCACATAAGGATATTTTAGTCCTGATTCGAGTGTTTTGTTTTTCGTTACGCTCGAGTCAGCCTTGAGTATTTCAGCGCATTGAAGATCATCTTCTGGAGGATGAAGACAAAGATTTAATATATTATTACAATTATTATTCCTGCATCATGTTGTCTACTGCATTATTTTATTTTGTTTCTATTGTATATATATATCTCTAGTCAATGTTGTATAAATTATAATCAAATGTATAGTAAACAGCTTCATGAACTGTTTATTTGATTATTATATTTTATCATTCCGCTGTGAGATTTTGTGTTTGTTTTCTTCTTCTTTTCTTCTATTTCCTTTAAATTAAACCCCATTGATTATCTGCTTTTTGATTATTTGAGTCGAACATGTATTCTGGTTTGTCGACTTGGATGGTCAGAAATGTGGGTCGTCACAGTTGGTATCAGAGCTTTGGTTTAGAAAAACCTTAGCCTGTAGCGTAAGCTCATTTGAAATAGGGTTACACCTTAGTATGAGTTTGAGTGTATATATTTGAGAGAGCGTACTTGTTAGCGTTATAAAAATGTTTTATATTGTGTTATTTGATTAGTTAAGTTTGAATTTTGGCTTTTGATCGATTCGTTAGGCCGACGTTATCGATAGGGATTCCAAAACACTTGAACAAACCAAACCGACACAATATTGTTTTCGAAATTGGTAAATGAAATAATTTACCTAATACTATGTCTTATATATAAAAGGAATAATTTTCTAAAATTTAGGAAGTTAAAATAAATTAGTTGTTAGGAAATGATAATATTTGGTGATTATCAATTATTGTTTGATTAGTTAATGTCCTAAACCATTAACTATTGAAGGTTATAAGAAAGTTGTTACAAAGATTTTTTGTTAACATCCTCGATGCATTTCATAGGACTGTATCATATGAATTCAACCTTTCGGTTGAGTAGATTTTTCATTATCCAATGAAATGACTAAGGCGGAAGGTTTCGAGATCTCAATTCTAATATTAACAAGAGGGGATTGATACCGGAAGGTTATAAGTGAGTGCTTATTTCTTATGAGGATTTGGGGGAGGATTCATTTTACTTTCCGCCATACTGAAAGGTTTAAGTATGGTTTAAGCATTTTGGCTGGAAGGGATCCATAGTATGGCTACACCTTTCGATGATCCGAAAGGTTTTTAGAAATTACAAGCAGTCACTTAGCCCCTATCAAAGGGTTCAAGTACATCTTAAACCTTGCGATTTGACCAGATCGATGGTTTTATTAAACCTTCCGATAGACTGGAAGGTTTAGGAAACCATTCAAATCCTTCGGTCGACTTATTTGGATCGAATGACCTTCGTCCATATCATTTCATTATACCTCCCTTAAAAGCCGAAAGTAATCCGAATCTCTTGATGGTTATAGTAAACCTTCCGATGGACTGAAAGGTTTAAAAAAACCATTTAAACCCTTCGGAAGGTTAAGTAAACCCTTCGGGGGTATTAAATGATGAGATTGCTTTATCTGCCATTCCTTTAATACTTTAAGCTTCTTAGGTTGACATTCCACTTATGAAAACCTTTTGAAAAGAATGCATGATTCAAACATCTTAAGAAAATAACAAGAGTTGAGTCAATATGCCATGAAATTTATATTGGAACTGTCTCGCAAGTTTCATTCCCCCTTCTTGTAATTGATATTAAGTAGAGGGGAAGGAAACTTATGAGGTTGTTTGATGACAATTTCACGACATATTCTTCGAAATAAACAAAGAATATGAGAAATAAATCATCTATGATCAGCCGTTAATGTAAAATTAACGCCTGATCATGATTATTCCCAAATTCCGAGTTGATCGCAAGCCACAGTTCTCTTTATTTCTCCATAATGGAATCTGATACAAAATTTAAGAAGATAGCCCCCAATCTGATTTCAAAATTAGGGTTACAATGTGTTGAACGGAAGCAATAAAAGTTGTTGAGTAGATGAAACGAGAAGAATATCGGATCCCGAGACCCGACCCTTATGGTCTTATTTATAGATGTAGGTGGCCCCCCCTTTGGCCCTATGCTTTCGTCTGGATGGAAGGTTCCTTCTTATATGCAGTTGTGATCCTTTCAGTTTTAACGGAAGGTTTATTCTTCACACACCATCATGGGCCGCTGAGCGTCATAGAAGGCTTTGTGTTTCTTAATGTATCTATACGCTCTTCATCTTCCTGCAAGGTTGGTTCCATATGGGATACTATGAACCTTCCAATCTTGTTGGAAGGTTGCTTCCTTGTGTAACTATTGCCGAGAGCCGCGCCTTTCCTGAATGCTGTTAGTAGGTGGCCTTTTTGTTGAATTATGAATGTTATCTTTATGTAAACCTTTCGATACTGTTGAAAGATACTGGACACGTATTTCATCCGATCAGGAAGGCTCATTATGCTTCCTAAATGGTCGTCAACCTTGTTATCTATTCTGGTCCTATTCTTTCTACCTTTCTTGGAAGACATTGTTTTGAATGATGAGTGATGAATCCCTTCGTCTGCTCCGAAGGGTTTAGATTTGCGGAAAACTTGTTTCTTGCATTCCTTCCTTTTTATTTAAAAGGCTTGGGGCGATCTTCTTTCCTTCCATCTGTTCATTACATCAAGCGGCCTTATAACTATTTTCCTTTTTATACCTGCGAAAGCCCCTCCTCTGGAGTTATCGCGCACTTCTTTTCCTCGGGTGATATGCAAACCTTTCGGTGTCACCGAAAGGTAACTTCTTCAATTACTCTTTGCCTCCACGGAAGGTTTCTGAAGTGCCTTCTTTATCTCCATTTGTATTTTATGGTTAAAATTTAGCCCACTTTTGTATAAAGAAGGCTTTTGTTCTTTAGGACAAAGATTCTAAGGCCACAGAACTATCCCTGCATTCTTCCGGTTGATAATGAATAACCGAAGACCAGAAGACCCGTTTTAACGTTGATAACAGGAGCCCTTGATGTCCAGAATGCCACTTTTGGGACACCATTTTCTGACAACTTCTAACAGGAATTCCAGAATGTCATTTCCGATAATTGATAAGGGAAGGCCGGAAAATCTCTTCCAATAGTTAATGATAGAAGTCCAGAATACCAATTTCGGGAATTAATAATAGATGACCAAAATAACAATTTTGGTAATTAATAATAGAAGACCAGAATACCATCACTGGTAACTAATAATTGAAGACAAGAATACCATTGCTGATATTCATGACCAGAATATCATTGCTAGTAAGTATTAATTGAAGACCAGAATACCCTTTCCAGTATCAAGTAATAGAAGATTGGGATATTATTTCTTGCAATAAGATCCCAGAACTCCCATCTGGCAAATGTTCGCGAGGAGAAGTCAGCGACTTCCCTTTGATTTTCTTGTTGAATATGCCATCCTTCGGCTATGTTTGTGCTTTGCATGCTATTGCTTTCTTAGGCCTAAGTTTTATGTGTATTTATCATTTGTTCTGGCCTATTTCAGGCAGGGACTCTTTTGTCTGATTTTGTGCTTATTTAAGCAGAGCCTATTTTAGGCTGTTTGTCATATTTGACAGTACCGACCTTTTTTGGTGGTTGCTATTTCAAGCTATGCCAATTTCTAGCAGTGCTTGTTTTGTACATGGACTTTTCTTAGTCCGTCGGACATTTCATCCGGGTTTCACATGCGCTCGACTAGCTTTTTCTAAAGCAAGGCCTGAGGACTTACCCGATCTCCTTCCAGGAGGCGCGTTAGCCTGGTTATAGCATAACGCGATTAAGGGCTTGTTCGGAACCTTGGCCAGGCCATAGCGTGGCGGGACTAAGGAATTACCCATCCTCCCTCCAGGAGGTTCCTTATCCTGGCCATAGCGTGATGCATATAAGGGCTTGTGCTGCTTTAACCTAGCCATTTCCGGTTTTGGCACGGATGAAGGCTTACGCCCTCCCTCCAGGAGGTGCCTTAACCTGGACTTCTTGGCGCAGCTAAGGGCTTTCTACCATTATTGGAAGTCTACCATCTTAGGTAGTCCAAGTTTTTAAGGAGAATTTTACTCCCGACCATGTAGATTTTCTTTACTAGATCATAGTAGAGGTGTTCTTGGGAATGCTTTATTCATTCATAGTTGGAAAATATAGTCTCAAATGTTCCATATTCTAGGTTCTTGGCACCATATTCCCATTAGGGTAGCATAGCTTGTAGGCTCTTGAAGTAATTTCTTTGAAGATTACCAACGGACCTTCCCAATTAGGTCCTAGTGGTCCATCAGATGGGTCTTTAATATTGGCCATTACCCTTCGAAGTACTAAATCCTCTTGTCTGAATGACCTAGCTTTTACCTTTGAGTTGTAATATCTTGATATCCTCCTTTGATATTCAACCGTTCTCAAGGCTGCTTCATCTCTTAATCCATGAATCAGGTCGAGTGATTCCTTTCTTAATTCCTGGTTTGGAATAAAGGCGTAGGCAATTCTTCTATGAGAAGGTACCTCAATCTCTACAGGTAGCATTGCTTCACATCCATATGTTAGAGAGTATGGGGTATGACCCGTTGTAGTTCTAGTTGAGGTTCTATAAGCCCACAGAACTAAGGGTAACTCTTCTACCCAATTTCCTTTTGCCTTGCTTAGCCTCCTTTTCAAGATGGTTTTGATTGTTTTGTTAGCTGCTTTGATGGCTCCATTGGCCTTTGGATGAGCGACCGAGGAGAAGCTTTTTATTATCCCATTCTTGTGGCAAAACCATGAAAACTATTCACTCTCAAATTAAGTTCCATTATCGGATATTATTTTATAAGGTATCCCAAATCTCGTGACAATTTTTTTGATGACAAATCCTAGTACTTTCCCTGAGGTAATTTTCGAGAGTGGTTCTGCTTCAACCCATTTCGTGAAATAATCTGTTACAACCACAACAAATTTTGCTCCTCCTTTGGAGATTGAGAGTGGTCCAATTAAGTCTATTCCCCAAACATCAAATGGCTATGGGGTAGTAATAGGGGTTAGCTGACTTGGCAGGTGACGTGGTATCTAGGAATAACGCTAACATTTCTCGCACCTTTTGACATACTCCATAGCTTGGTTAGTTAGATGTGGCCCGTAAAACCCTTGCTTCATTATCTTCTTGGCTAGTTTTATTCCATTAGAGTGATCCTCACAAAATCCTTCGTGTGCTTCCCTTATTATTTTCAATACGTTTTCAGGTTTCACACACCGCAAATAGGGAAGGGCATACCCTTTCTTGTAAAGAATTCCATCCATAATGGTAAAGCTCCGAGCTTGTCGTTTTAGCCTCCGCGCTTCTACTTTATCTGCAGGCAATTTTCCATTGAATATATAATCTACGATTGGTGCCATCCAAGTGTTTTCATAACTTTCTTCTGCTATCGGAGCTACAGATTTTCGATTCGGTACTTCTTGGTCTATCTCTTCCGATTCTGATGCCAACGCCTGTGATTGGGTTAATACTAGTATTTCCGCAGCTTTCTCTTGTCTGTTTTCCTCAATGCTGGGATTGGCCTAAAATCCTACCGGTACAATTCGAGTTTCAGGAGCTCCTCTTGAGCTTACCAACTTAGCCAGTGAATCTGCCTAAGAGTTTTCTCTTTTTGGTATTTGATGTACGGAGAAATCTTCAAAAGTGCGAGCATCTTCAAAAATTTCTTCACATACTGGCCTAGTTTAGGATCTTTGGTTTGATATACCTGCTTGATCTGGTTAACCATTAATTGAGAATCGCTGAATACCTAGATTCTTGGGATTTTAAGTTGCAAAGCAAGGGTTAATCCAGCAACCATTGATTCATACTCTTCTACATTGTTAGTCGCTGAGAATCCCAACTTCATAGCATAGTGTAACTTGTGCCCGTTTGGGGTAATTATCACATATCCTGTCCCCGCTCTTTGCTCATTTGATGCACCGTCCACAAATAGTTGCCACTTGGGTTTTGTATCTTTTTTCCTTTACAGATTGCTCTAAAATGAACCCTGTACATTCATTGATGAAATCGGCTAATGTTTGACCTTTTATAGCCGTTCTAGGCTGATATGCTATATCGTACTGACTTATTTCAATTCCCCACTTAATTAACCTTCCAAAAGTTTCGGGCTTGCCGAAGACTTGCTTCAATGGGAAGTTGGTTAACACTTTTACTGGATGTGCTTGAAAATAGGGCCTTAGTTTTCGAGCTGTCAGAATTAAACAGTACGCTAGCTTTTCAATGACTAGGTATCGGATCTCAGCATCCTTTAATCTTCTGCTTACGTAGTAAACTGGTAGTTGCAATCCTCGCTATTTCTAATCAATACCTAGCTCACCGCATGTTTAGAAATTGCCATATATAAGAATAAATTTTCCTCTTCTTCGGGGCTAGATAAGATTGGTGTCTTTTCTAAGTGAAACTTCAGTTCTTGAAATGCCTTTTTACAATCTTTGTTCCATTCAAAATTCTTCTTTTTCTTGATCACTTCAAAGAATGGTATGCACTTATCAGTGGCTTTTAATATGAACCTGCTTAGTGTTGCCACTTTACCATTCAAACTCATAACATCTTTATTTGTCCTCGGTTCTGCCATATTCTTAATGGCCTCAATCTGTTCTGGGCTAGCCTCAATCCCTTGTGCACTCATGATATATCCAAGAAATTTTCCAGAATGAACTCCAAAGTTGCATTTTTGGGGGTTGAGCTTCATTTGATACTTGCGGAGCACTTTAAACATTTCATTCAGGTCTTCAAGGTGATCTTCCACCTCTTGAGATTTCACCAACATGTCGTCAACATAAACTTTCATATTCCTCCCAATTTGTTCTTTGAACATTCGGTTAACCAACCACTGATAAGCTGCTCCTGCATTTTTCAGTCCGAATGACATTACCTTATAACAATAGGTTCCTTCATCTATAATGAAGCTAGTGTGTTCCTCGTTGGGTTTAAACATAGGAATTTGATTGTACCCAAAATATGCATCCATTAGGTAAAGCAACTTATGTCCATTGGTAGAGTCGACCAACTGGTCTATCCTTGGCAATGGGTAACAATCTTTTGGACAAGATTTATTCAAATCTGTGTAGTCTATACAAGTCTGCCACTTTTCGTTGGATTTCTTTACCATAGCCGGATTTGCCAATCATTTGGGATATCGAACTTCCTGGATAAGCCCACTTTGTTGCAACTTCTTAACTTCTTCCTTCAGGGCATCGGTTCTAACCTTATCAAACTACATTTTCTTTTGCCGAACCGAGGGAATGTTTGGATTGATATTCAGGGCATGGCTCATGACCGTGGGACTAATTCCAACCATGTTAGAGTGAGTCCAAGCAAAAATGTCCTTATTATCTTTTAAGAATCCTGTCAATCTTGACTTTATAGGCTCCTCAAGACCCTTTCCCACTCCGACTATTCCGGTGGAATCGGCAGAATCTAGTAGAACCTCTTCAGTTTCTTTGATTGGCTTAACTCTTTCCACCTCTCCTCGACAATCCAATTCTGTAACGATTTCACTTTCTTCGATTGAGTCGGAATCCGCCCTCTTTCTTTTTCCATAAAATTTCTCGAGATGCGAATTGTTCACCCTGGATAGTTCCCCAGCCGCTTTTTGTGAGGAATTTAAGCATAAGATATTTCGGTGAGACGAATGCATCCACCTCATCCAGCGCCAGCCGTCCAAAGAAGGCGTTATAGAACGATGGCTGATCTATGATTACGAAGGTTGTTTCAAAGACTCGGGAGCATAGGGGAAGTCCCAATTGGACAAAAAGCTTCACCTGCCCAAGCGAAGTTGTTCCCTTATTGTTGAACCCAAAGATTAGCTCGGGACTAGGTTCAAGTCTATCTTTGGAAATCCGCATTTGATCAAATGCATGGCGGAATATCACATTCACAGCGCTTCCCGTGTCAACCAGGATTTTCGTGACCACCGAATATCCTATTTGGGTTGTGATCATTAAAGGATCGTTGTGGGGATGATGAATCCCCCTCCTTAGCTCCTGTGGGTTAATCACCAGTGTATGCATATTGATGTTGTGTTTTGGACTTTTGAACGGCGGCTCTTCCTGTATAGAGAATACACCCTTTCTAGCTTCTCGAATGTACTTGCTTCGGGCACTTTGACTTCTTCCAGCTGGATGTGGTCCTCCATATATGACATCAATCCTATTCTGGGGTGGACTTAAGCTTAGCGGGTCATCTTCCTCGATTACATTTACGACATTTCCTACAGGCTTCCTTGCGTCAATGTTTGTTGGGAGAGTTTGCTGTGGGTTCTTCACGAATTCTTTTAACTGCCCCTCTCGAATCAACTTCTGAATTATCCTAGCCAGAACCTTTCACTCATTAGTTCTATGGCTATCAGCTTTGGGGTAGGCACAAAATTTGTCTCCTTTTTTCTGCTAAGGATAATTTCGGGCCTTAAATGAAGTGGGGAAGTTGACCTTATCCTGGGTCATTGCATATATGTAGGTGATTGGTCGATTTAACGCCACCGTGTTAGTATTGGTATCTTCCCACCTAGCTCTCTTGGGAGTCCTCTCCGAGCCAAATCTACCGCCGTCCTTCTTGTGACCAAATTTCTTCTTTGAGTGATACAATTCATCCATTCGGATAAACTTGTTGGCTTGGAAATGGAAATCTTGAAGATCCCGACATCCATGGATAAACAGCTCCTTCGAGAAAAGAGAATTAACTATGAGTCCTGAGTGGACAACTATGAGCTTATCTCTGTCATTCATGCCTTTGGCCTTCAAGGCTTCAGTATTGAATCTCTTTAGATAATCTCCTAAGGATTCTCCTTGATTTTTCTTGATGTTAGCAAGCACAGTATAATCAATAGAAGAATCTTTACATATGAGGAATTGAGCAGAGAATTCGTATGAGAACTGCTTCCAAGAATATATCGTATTCTCATGATATTGCCGGTACCATTTAGCTGCGGCCCCTTGTAACATGACCGGAAAAAGTCGACACCTCACAGCTCCAGAAGCATTATATAAATCCATCTGACTATCAAACGCCATCAGATGGTCATCCGGGTCGGTTGTCCCATGATATTTCATAGTGGGGACCTTCACATGAGATGGTATTGGAGTTGACATAATCTCATCGATGAAGGGTGCAACCCTTCCATTGTTGTTCACTCTTTCGTCTTTAGTTCTTTTGCACTTAGCGTTTAGCAAATCTTTCATAGACTTTTCCGCCACATCCTTAAGATAGGCTTCATTGTTCATGTAGTCTCTTTGATTAGGTTGGTAGCTGTCTGAAGTTGAACTCGCTGAACAGTCTTTATCTTCCGCATGAACTCTTCCCTGATAATTTGCCTTCGGTGGAAGGCCCTCCTTCTGTCTTGATAGAGAAATGTGAGCTTTACCTTTGACAGCACCTGCATTGGTTTTCAAATTCCTTTTTGGAGACTCAACTTCTTCCCCTACAGTGGTAACTTCTATTGACAATCGGTGAGATAACACTTAGTTCAAAAGATCTTTCATTTCTGCCATCTGCTGTTCTACATACGCGATTTTAGCCAGATGTTCTTCTGGTTGAAGATCTTGAGTTGGAGCCAGTTGTGGGGACACCTGAACCTGAACTGGAGGTGGAGTCGATTGAGGTGGGGTGGAAGGTTTCCCCTGCTCTATATTTCCCAGATTAAAAGAGGGCGATATGTTTTCTTCCAGAGAAGTAGCCTGATCATTCCTTTTGCTAACGGTAAGAGGTCATTTTGATTTCATTTTCCTACAGTAAACTAGATTTCATAATTAGTTATGTTAACCACAAGGTCGGAGGTACAAGCCCTCCCTCTAGCGCCAAAAATGTTAACAAGATTTTTTTTAACATCCCCGATGCATTTCATAGGACTGTATCATATGAGTTCAACCTTTCGGTTGAGTAGATTTTTCATTATCGAATGAAACGACTAAGTCTAAAGGTTTCGAGATCTCAATTCTAATCTTAACAAGAGGGGACTGATACTGGAAGGTTATAAGTGAGTGCTTATTTCTTATGAGTATTTTGGGGAGGAATCATCTTACTTTCGGCCTTACCGAAAGGTTTAAGTATGGTTTAAGCATTTCGGCTGGAAGGGATCCATAGTATTGCTACACCTTTTGATGATCCGGAATGTTTAGAAATTACAAGCAGTCACTTAGGCCCCATCAAAGGGTTCAAGTACATCTTAAACCTTGCAATTTGACCAGATCGATGGTTTTATTAAACCTTCCGATGGTCCGAAAGGTTTAGGAAACCATTCAAACCTTTCGATCGACTTATTTGGATCGAATGAACTTCGTCCATATCATTTCATTATACCTCCCTTAGAAGCCGAAAGTAATCTGAATCTCTTGATGGTTATAGTAAACCTTCCGATGGACTGGAAGGTTTAAGAAACCATTTAAACCCTTCGGAAGGTTAAGAAAACCCTTCAGAGGTATCAAATGAGGAGATTGCTTTATCCACCATTTCTTTAATACTTTCAGCTTCTTAGGTTGACATTCCACTTATGAAAAACTTTTGAAAAAGATGCATGATTCAAACTGTCACGACCCGACCTTCTATGCCCAGAAAGTCGTATCGTTTTGAAGAAAAGAAAGAGGTGAGAAAGTAGAAAAGAAAGAGAAGAAGAAGAAAACAACAACAGAATCTCAACAGCGGAACGAATAAAATATAATATATCATATAAATTAATACATAGTATCATATACATCAGAGTACACAGATAATACAACACATACTAGACAGTTATAATACCTGTCTAGTTAATACAACTCACACATCACAGAGATACAACACAAGAGATACAACACAGCGGAAATACAAAATAATCACTAACACAGCGGAACCACTATATATCTACACGCTGAAGCCTCCTGCTCCATTGCTCCTCCAGAATATGTCAAAGCTAACCCTGAATCCCTTGACTACCCGTAAAAATTTGGGTACCCGAGAGTTTATGAAAAACAGAAATAAACTTCGGGTCAGACATGGGTCTGGTATGAGTAACAGATTAAAGTTATTTAACTTTGGAAATCATTTGGAAACAAAAGGTATCACGTAAGACTTCCCACCAATAAACATGGAAAAGTTTTTACCTTACGCTAACCAAAACATTTTTAGGAAATCTAGTGATATTATAATAGTGTCTAGGGTTTTCAAGTAAATAGAAAATAGCCGAAATTGTTACATTCATTAAATTCCAGCATACTAGGTTTACAATCAAATTCGATGGCACTTATTGGATTTTGAATTCCATACAATGGCAGGGCTACTGGGGTACCGCCCGTCACAGTACGTGGCCTAGATCAGCGTACCGAGGACCCACCCTAAGTCCCCTGCAACACAAGGCCGGAACCATTCCTTAACTGAACAGTTCCAAATAAGATCACCCCACGGTTGCCGCGAACAACCGCACACTAAGCCGAAAATAAGGGACATCTAGACAGGGGTAAACCTTACTCTCAAGTGGGTGCTACCCACGAAGCCTTGCTGCACCTCCCCTGTTTTAGCCATTCCCGGTTGATGAGGCTTGAGGTCACGATTACCTTTAGAGAACACAGCTCTTAGAATGCTCATCGTCCACCTGACAATGTTCTGAAAGCATTCGATCCATACAAGTTCGTAAAGGTTTCGAACGAAACCGAAGGCATTATCTCGTTACACTCGTATTGGAATCACCCTCAGAGTTAACGACAATAACCCTTGCATTCTGAATCACCATCTCGAATCTATAAGTACTATCTTCGTCAAAACTCATTACGGAATCACCCACAGAGTTATACTGACGTATAGTTCTTATACCTCGAGTCTTCACTTGCTCCATTTGAAATTTCACGACCTAACGTTATTTTGGATCGATGTGGTATTCGGGTCTCCAGACCTGGAATCCCGGTATACGGTAACCCGATCCCGGTCTCATCGAAATCCAAAATGTGTCTTTTAAGGCCAAGTTGTTTTAAAGGTTTAAAACAATTCAATTCAATTATCTATATCAACACCGATAGATAAAACACAACATCACAGATGGATAATTCACATAACATCATAAATGGATAATCAATATCATCAACTATCATCAAAGCATTCATATCACAACAATATCACTCATCTCATATCTGAGATTACAATCAATCAATGGGATGTCAATATCAATCATCATACATAAGCAAGGATAATAAATCACACTATTGATAATTAATTTAAAATGAATTAAATCAATTACCTTATTCTTAATTAATTTAAAGTTAATTAAATTAATCATCACATCATTATTAAACCTGCTTATACTTCTATTAATTAATTATAAATCAATTAATTAATCATCATCCCTTTATTCATTTAATTAATCATCTCTGATTAATTTTCTTTAATTACATTTAAGTAATTATCTTTAGATTATTCCCACGGATTAATTACTTTGATCCAATATAGAAATGCATCTTTACATTACTTCATTTCTTAATTAACTAAAGTTAATTACATTACTCAATTAATTATTAATAAATTTCTTCATTTATTAATTATTCCAAATAAATCTATTTTAAATTCCAATAATCTCAAATTACATTCCAGTTAAGTTAATTACATCAAAGTAATTAAATCTTTAATTTGAACCAAAATATTTATCACCTTTGATTAATCCCAATCTAGTAATTAACTCCTTTAATTACTTCATTAATTGCTCAATAATTTATTATCTCTAATTAATCCTTTGATTAATTATATAAAGTAATTATACTCAAATTACTTTATTAACAAACATCATTCTATTAATTACACTCTGTAATTAAACATCAATTACTTTTCTAAGTAATCATAATTATCACATCATCAATTGATTTATTCAAATTAATCAAAATAAATTAGTTAACCCAGATAAATCAAATTACTCAATTAATTAAAATGAGTAATTTACTCCTTTAATTACCTCTCATTTATTATTTACACTTAAACAATTAAAATGTTGATTAATACATCAATTTATCCAATCAATTTATTAAAATCAATTACATTAATTTATTATAAAACAATTCAGTTAATGACCTTCATTAACATTTATTTAATCACTATTCTAAGTAATTAACTTATCAATTATTAATAAGTTTAAATTTACCATTTATAAATTAAGTTAAGTCTCGTCTGTGACTTTAATAATATATCAACCACTTCACTAAGCGATTATACTTAATTAACTATAAGTGATCATCTTTAATTTCATAAATTAATTACTCTATTAACCATCACTTAATCTTTAATTAATTAATTTCTAAATTACGTTCATTCCCACAAATTATTTCATTTAATAATTCATCCTTAATTACAAAATGTAATTAACCTTTAATTTTTAGTTTATTGATTAATTATCCTTAATTAATCTCAACATATCTAATTTAAAATAAACTTGTATTTATATTAAATACTTGCTCCTACCATTTACTTCATTAAAACCCATTTAGAAATAAATTTTGAAATATAACTTATTTAAACAAAACAATTCAACATTTAATTTTATAGATTTAAATCTTTGAAAAAACATTTCTAAACATATTAAGTCAAATTAACAATTATTATTTAAACTAGTTTTAAAATACACAAAAACTTGTTCATGCTTAAAAATTTAAAGCTAAATTATGATATACTGTTAAAAGTTTAAACCCGGGTTACTCAAACCAAACAACCCGAGTAAATCACCACAAATCCCCGTGCCTGTCCCGAGTTCCTTTCCACCCTCGTCTGCTTCGAGTCGTAGCTCCAATCGCACGAATATTCCCCGAGTCGAACTCGTCTTCTCCAAAACAAAATTCGCCTGAACCCAAACGTGCATACGAACGTGCACGGTGCACGTCTCCCCTCAGCCCTGGCCAGATACGATCGTCGTGACCTTCCTCTCCGACCACACTATCATGCGCGAATACGATTACCACCCCAGATCGAACGAAACATGTTCGATTCGAAATTCGAACAACCAACTCGAACCACTGCTGAAATACGAACCACAAAACCCATCGCCACCGGCCAACCTCACGCCGATGAACCTCGCCGTCCCCACCATCGAACCCCACGACCATGAGCCACCTTCTCCCCAAAAGCGAACGCTTCCGGTCCTATAACCAAGTCGCGAATGCCACGACAGTTCAACCCAACCAGCAACCAACTAAAACCCTAACTTCTTCGATTTCGAGCAAATCGATCATAGGAAAAATTCTACAACATTTTTCCCTTCATCTACAACCCACAAGCAAGCTTCAACCACAATTTCAACTCAGATTAATGTGTAGATAATCGGCAATTCACAAAATTCCAAATTTCGCAATATCACAAAATCCTCCTTTAATACTTAATTAAAAATTATAATAGTATCATCTAAAATCATGATTTCTTATCACGATTACATGTAGGTAATCCAAATTTGAATTTAAAACAGTTGATTTTTAACCAAAGTTTGAGCTTCACTGTATTATCCTATTTAAACATTTTAACTTAATTTAAAATTTACAGAAACTATTTTTAAAATTATCTTCACATCCTAACAAGCTAGTTTCATTTATATATCAAAGTCAGATATGGATTCTATTGTGAGATTTTGAGATTTTAAATAGCAAACCAAAACTGGAATGAGAACAGAGTATGACATAAACAGATACTTTCACATAAATACCAATACCAGATACATATCACAAGAAAATATGCCACAAAAACTTGAGTTATTAAACTTTTAAAAATGTTACTCACCAGGATTTTTAAAGAACAGAGTATAGTTTGTTTTAGCAACAGACTTCACCATTTTCAAGCTGGAGCCTTTCCTCCCACTTGATTCCCTTTTGTATTGAACTTCTGGTTGTTGTAGAGTGTTTTATGTTGTAGAATCTTTGTGTTTAGGATTTTAAATGAAGCTTTGATCTCAGTTTTTACTTGGCTCGAAAGAAATGGAAAGGTGATAAGAGAAAAATAGCTTACAGGTTGATGTTTAAACAGGGTTTGTATTTTTTTTTATTTTCTTTCTTTTCTATTGTCAGAGATTTTTGTAAAGAATGGAGGCTGAGAATACATATTGTGAGCTAGAGGAGATGTTTGCATGACTAGCATTAAATGCTTTGTACCATGATACTTCCATTTTCATACTTATCCTATTTTTCTTTTCTACATTCCTGGCTTCATCTACAAGCTACAAATATTATACTTTGTATTCTTTTGATTCTTGTTGCCTGCACACATATCTTCGAACCATCAGTTTTATACTATGCCAGCTTTTCTATTTGTTTCTTCAACTATGCAGATTTTATAAAGGCTGGAAATCTTCTCTAGTGCTATGTTTTCTTGCTTACATTTTAAAGTGTAGTTGAAATATAAGTGAATGTTAGTCCCATTGTTCATTTGCCTAATTATTATTTTCTCTAGTTTGATTATGTAGTGTAAATGTTCTGTTATCCTAGAATGATGTTTTATTAGTTAGTGTATTTGTTTTAAAAGATATAACTCACAAATATGATATTTATCAGAAGAAAATATCAATTCAAGTATTATAATTCAAAAATATATCAGATCAATTTAATATTTAATATAAATTATTAAATTGATATTGCTCGAAATTTCGGGTCGTCAGATTCCTCCCCCCTTAAAAGAATTTCGTCCCCGAAATTTAAAACAAAGGTAATTTAATAATCTATTTAAAATTTTAATTTTAAAATACATGCATATATCAACCAATGCTAACAACCATAGCATCCAATCAAACAAATCTATTTATCCAGACAAAAATCTGGGTAGAATTTCCTCGAGTTTCCCCGAGTATAAATACCGGGTTACTCGCTCTATAGAATCCAAACAGTCAATATCACTAAGCTACCGAGCTCCTACTCCTCTAGATCTACAGAACAAGACAGGCTATCAGACTACAGACGAGTCAGACTCACAACCAACTCTCCTGAACTGCTGGTTCCAAAAACCAAAAATAGAATCTCACACGTACTCCCTCAGAGATACGCGAAACACAACGAATCCCAGCTATCCAAACTGGCAATTCACTCCAGAAGAACAAACACTAACTTCTCCAGAACACAGAGAAAATCCAGAACACTTCGGAGCTAATTTCCCAGACTTACCAAACTATACAACTCCTTCAATCAGAGAAACTCATCCAGAATCAAATCTCCGACTCTGAAATCCAAATTCCTCTGTCTCTTATCTACCAAACTCTTCGGACGATCCAAATCTGCCTTCATCACTATCAATCAGCTAAACCTCTGCTGATGCCCTTCAGAACGAATCTGAATCCAAAAACAATCTAGTAGAACGATCTTCTCGAAATTAACCAAAATCAAGAACATAACCCTACCATCCTCCGTAGAAATCAACTTCTCTTCTCTAGAAAAGAAAAACAGAATCACTCCCAACTGCTTCCGCTGCACAACTCTGATGTGGGAGCAGATGAAATGCTGATGACGAACTCCAATACAAACTTCCCACTGATACCACTGTGACAGACCTAGGCTTTGCAACCATCAGTCAGTAATCACAACTGGTAAGCCTCCCAACTATTCTGAAAATATGGTTTAACAAATCCAAAATAAACTCAGAAGTTCCTCACAAACCATCCTACTACTAAGTTAAACCATCGGTACCCTCCTGGAATACAGTCGATACCAAATTCAATCTCCAGATGCTAACAAAACACTGACTTCCCGAAGACATCCAGAAAATTTCTGAAACACAAAGGAACACTCAAACCATCGCAAGTCACTTTTGCGATCCTATCCGATTCAGATTCCGAAGAAACTGTTCTTCCTTTACCAACCCAAACAACATATCCAAATAAAATTACTCCTTTAGAAACATCTTATCTGCCAGAAAACTGATAGTTCCTCCTCAAAACAGATATCCTGAACTGCTGAGCTTCCAGAAGAAATGGATAAGTCTTTAACATCTACTCGAACTACTGACCGTAGAATCTCACATCTCCTGATCCATTGTAGAAAAAGATTCACATTGCTGCTTCCACACTCCACTCCAGGTCACTGCTTAACCAGAAGACTTCTTTATTCCAAAGGCTTCTCGAACTTCAAAGTCTTCAGCCAACTTCACAAAGAGGTTGAGACAAGCAGATATCTCTCAAAAATTCGGACTCCAAGCCAAGCACCAACAACTAACTCTTATTAAGGGTGAAAATGAGACCACATCCGAAAGTAACAACTTACCGACCTTAGTTTCACACTCCAACACCGATAAAGCTTCCATGCGGTAGACATCAACTGTCCACCCCATAACTCCTTAACTTGCTTCAAAAGAAACATCTTCAGCACCGTCTGTGGTTATTGCATCTCACCATACAGCTACTCCCTTATGAAGTTGCAAAGATACCATTACTCACTTCTGCTCATCTAACAGATCCAAACTCCAAATAATCTGCTTACCGAGCACAACCAACTTACACTTCCAAGAGTTACTCCGAATTCCTTTAAAAAGATTTCCTTCGGAGATCAGAGAAATCCACACTCCATACTGCCAAACTTACTCGAAACGGTATTGGGTTTACAGTCTCGACAAATATACCTCCAACCTCAACATATGGGCTTCTCCTATTAGTGGTAGTTGTGCTACACATCCACCACTACTCCATCTACCTTTATAATTAGTATTGGGGAAACCTGAACGGGTAACCCAACCAATAGGTAGAAATATATAAAATTATACATATATATATATATATATATCAAAAATACAAATACGCTCTCTCAAGAAAGAAATCACTTAAGAGCCTAGGTATTCGCTCAACCTAGTGCTCTGATACCACCTGTCACGACCCGACCTTCTATGCCAAGAAAGTCGTATCGTTTTGAAGAAAAGAAAGAGGTGAGAAAGTAGAAAAGAAAGAGAAGAAGAAGAAAACAACAACAGAATCTCAACAGCGGAACGAATAAAATATAATATATCATATAAATTAATACATAGTATCATATACATCAGAGTACACAGATAATACAACACATACTAGACAGTTATAATACCTGTCTAGTTAATACAACTCACACATCACAGAGATACAACACAAGAGATACAACACAGCGGAAATACAAAATAATCACTAACACAGCGGAACCACTATATATCTACACGCTGAAGCCTCCTGCTCCATTGCTCCTCCAGAATATGTCAAAGCTAACCCTGAATCCCTTGACTACCCGTAAAAATTTGGGTACCCGAGAGTTTATGAAAAACAGAAATAAACTTCGGGTCAGACATGGGTCTGGTATGAGTAACAGATTAAAGTTATTTAACTTTGGAAATCATTTGGAAACAAAAGGTATCACGTAAGACTTCCCACCAATAAACATGGAAAAGTTTTTACCTTACGCTAACCAAAACATTTTTAGGAAATCCAGTGATATTATAATAGTGTCTAGGGTTTTCAAGTAAATAGAAAATAGCCGAAATTGTTACATTCATTAAATTCCAGCATACTAGGTTTACAATCAAATTCGATGGCACTTATTGGATTTTGGATTCCATACAATGGCAGGGCTACTGGGGTACCGCCCGTCACAGTACGTGGCCTAGATCAGCGTACCGAGGACCCACCCTAAGTCCCCTGCAACACAAGGCCGGAACCATTCCTTAACTGAACAGTTCCAAATAAGATCACCCCACGGTTGCCGCGAACAACCGCACACTAAGCCGAAAATAAGGGACATCTAGACAGGGGTAAAACTTACTCTCAAGTGGGTGCTACCCACGAAGCCTTGCTGCACCTCCCCTGTTTTAGCCATTCCCGGTTGATGAGGCTTGAGGTCACGATTACCTTTAGAGAACACAGCTCTTAGAATGCTCATCGTCCACCTGACGATGTTCTGAAAGCATTCGATCCATACAAGTTCGTTCCGGGTTCGAACGAAACCGAAGGCATTATCTCGTTACACTCGTATTGGAATCACCCTCAGAGTTAACGACAATAACCCTTGCATTCTGAATCACCATCTCGAATCTATAAGTACTATCTTCGTCAAAACTCATTACGGAATCACCCACAGAGTTATACTGACGTATAGTTCTTATACCTCGAGTCTTCACTTGCTCCATTTGAAATTTCACGACCTAACTTTATTTTGGATCGATGTGGTATTCGGGTCTCCAGACCTGGAATCCCGGTATACGGAAACCCGATCCCGGTCTCATCGAAATCCAAAACGTGTCTTTTAAGGCCAAGTTGTTTTAAAGGTTTAAAACAATTCAATTCAATTATCTATATCAACACCGATAGATAAAACACAACATCACAGATGGATAATTCACATAACATCATAAATGGATAATCAATATCATCAACTATCATCAAAGCATTCATATCACAACAATATCACTCATCTCATATCTGAGATTACAATCAATCAATGGGATGTCAATATCAATCATCATACATAAGCAAGGATAATAAATCACACTATTGATAATTAATTTAAAATGAATTAAATCAATTACCTTATTCTTAATTAATTTAAAGTTAATTAAATTAATCATCACATCATTATTAAACCTGCTTATACTTCTATTAATTAATTATAAATCAATTAATTAATCATCATCCCGTTATTCATTTAATTAATCATCTCTGATTAATTTTCTTTAATTACATTTAAGTAATTATCTTTAGATTATTCCCACGGATTAATTACTTTGATCCAATATAGAAATGAATCTTTACATTACTTCATTTCTTAATTAACTAAAGTTAATTACATTACTCAATTAATTATTAATAAATTTCTTCATTTATTAATTATTCCAAATAAATCTATTTTAAATTCCAATAATCTCAAATTACATTCCAGTTAAGTTAAATACATCAAAGTAATTAAATCTTTAATTTGAACCAAAATATTTATCACCTTTGATTAATCCCAATCTAGTAATTAACTCCTTTAATTACTTCATTAATTGCTCAATAATTTATTATCTCTAATTAATCCTTTGATTAATTATATAAAGTAATTATACTCAAATTACTTTATTAACAAACATCATTCTATTAATTACACTCTGTAATTAAACATCAATTACTTTTCTAAGTAATCATAATTATCACATCATCAATTGATTTATTCAAATTAATCAAAATAAATTAGTTAACCCAGATAAATCAAATTACTCAATTAATTAAAATGAGTAATTAACTCCTTTAATTACCTCTCATTTATTATTTACACTTAAACAATTAAAATGTTGATTAATACATCAATTTATCCAATCAATTTATTAAAATCAATTACATTAATTTATTATAAAACAATTCAGTTAATGACCTTCATTAACATTTATTTAATCACTATTCTAAGTAATTAACTTATCAATTATTAATAAGTTTAAATTTACCATTTATAAATTAAGTTAAGTCTCGTCTGTGACTTTAATAATATATCAACCACTTCACTAAGCGATTATACTTAATTAACTATAAGTGATCATCTTTAATTTCATAAATTAATTACTCTATTAACCATCACTTAATCTTTAATTAATTAATTTCTAAATTACGTTCATTCCCACAAATTATTTCATTTAATAATTCATCCTTAATTACAAAATGTAATTAACCTTTAATTTTTAGTTTATTGATTAATTATCCTTAATTAATCTCAACATATCTAATTTAAAATAAACTTGTATTTATATTAAATACTTGCTCCTACCATTTACTTCATTAAAACCCATTTAGAAATAAATTTTGAAATATAACTTATTTAAACAAAACAATTCAACATTTAATTTTATAGATTTAAATCTTTGAAAAAACATTTCTAAACATATTAAGTCAAATTAACAATTATTATTTAAACTAGTTTTAAAATACACAAAAACTTGTTCATGCTTAAAAATTTAAAGCTAAATTATGATATACTGTTAAAATTTTAAACCCAGGTTACTCAAACCAAACAACCCGAGTAAATCACCACAAATCCCCGTGCCTGTCCCGAGTTCCTTTCCACCCTCGTCTGCTTCGAGTCGTAGCTCCAATCGCACGAATATTCCCCGAGTCGAACTCGTCTTCTCCAAAACAAAATTCGCCTGAACCCAAACGTGCATACGAACGTGCACGGTGCACGTCTCCCCTCAGCCCTGGCCAGATACGATCGTCGCGACCTTCCTCTCCGACCACACTATCATGCGCGAATACGATTACCACCCCAGATCGAACGAAACACGTTCGATTCGAAATTCGAACAACCAACTCGAACCACTGCTGAAATACGAACCACAAAACCCATCGCCACCGGCCAACCTCACGCCGATGAACCTCGCCGTCCCCACCATCGAACCCCACGACCATGAGCCACCTTCTCCCCAAAAGCGAACGCTTCCGGTCCTATAACCAAGTCGCGAATGCCACGACAGTTCAACCCAACCAGAAACCAACTAAAACCCTAACTTCTTCGATTTCGAGCAAATCGATCATAGGAAAAATTCTACAACATTTTTCCCTTCATCTACAACCCACAAGCAAGCTTCAACCACAATTTCAACTCAGATTAATGTGTAGATAATCGGCAATTCACAAAATTCCAAATTTCGCAATATCACAAAATCCTCCTTTAATACTTAATTAAAAATTATAATAGTATCATCTAAAATCATGATTTCTTATCACGATTACATGTAGGTAATCAAAATTTGAATTTAAAACAGTTGATTTTTAACCAAAGTTTGAGCTTCACTGTATTATCCTATTTAAACATTTTAACTTAATTTAAAATTTACATAAACTATTTTTAAAATTATCTTCACATCCTAACAAGCTAGTTTCATTTATATATCAAAGTCAGATATGGATTCTATTGTGAGACTTTGAGATTTTAAATAGCAAACCAAAACTGGAATGAGAACAGAGTATGACATAAACAGATACTTGCACATAAATACCAATACCAGATACATATCACAAGAAAATATGCCACAAAAACTTGAGTTATTAAACTTTTAAAAATGTTACTCACCAGGATTTTTAAAGAACAGAGTATAGTTTGTTTTAGCAACAGACTTCACCATTTTCAAGCTAGAGCCTTTCCTCCCACTTGATTCCCTTTTGTATTGAACTTCTGGTTGTTGTAGAGTGTTTTATGTTGTAGAATCTTTGTGTTTAGGATTTTAAATGAAGCTTTGATCTCAGTTTTTACTTGGCTCGAAAGAAATGGAAAGGTGATAAGAGAAAAATAGCTTACAAGTTGATGTTTAAACAGGGTTTGTATTTTTTTTTTTTCTTTCTTTTCTATTGTCAGAGATTTTTGTAAAGAATGGAGGCTGAGAATACATATTGTGAGCTAGAGGAGATGTTTGCATGACTAGCATTAAATGCTTTGTACCATGATACTTCCATTTTCATACTTATCCTATTTTTCTTTTCTACATGCCTGGCTTCATCTACAAGCTACAAATATTATACTTTGTATTCTTTTGATTCTTGTTGCCTGCACACATATCTTCGAACCATCAGTTTTATACTATGCCAGCTTTGCTATTTGTTTCTTCAACTATGCAGATTTTATAAAGGCTGGAAATCTTCTTTAGTGCTATGTTTTCTTGCTTACATTTTAAAGTGTAGTTGAAATATAAGTGAATGTTAGTCCCATTGTTCATTTGCCTAATTAGTATTTTCTCTAGTTTGATTATGTAGTGTAAATGTTCTGTTATCCTAGTATGATGTTTTATTAGTTAGTGTATTTGTTTTAAAAGATATAACTCACAAATATGATATTTATCAGAAGAAAATATCAATTCAAGTATTATAATTCAAAAATATATCAGATCAATTTAATATTTAATATAAATTATTAAATTGATATTGCTCGAAATTCTGGGTCGTCACACAAACATCTTAAGAAAATAACAAGAGTTGAGTCAATATGCCATGAAACTTATATTGGAACTGTCTCACAAGTTTTATTCCCCCTTCTTGTAATTGATATTAAGTATAGGGGAAGGAAACTTATGAGGTTGTCTGATGGCAATTCACGACATATTCTTCGAAATAAACAAAGAATATAAGAAATAAATCATCTTAGATCAGCCGTTAATGTAAAATTAACGCCAAGTCATGATTATTCCCAAATTCCGAATTGATCGCAAGCCACAATTCTCTTTATTTCTCCATAATGGAATCCGATACAAAATTTAAGAAGATAGCCCCCAATCTGATTTCAAAATTAGGGTTACAATGTGTTGAACGGAAGCAATAGAAGTTGTTGAGTAGATGAATGAGAAGAAGATCGGATCCCGAGACTGGACCTCTAGTGTGACGCCCCACCTCTATGCTCATAATAACAAAGAGTATTAAAAGAAATACTGTCTATTATTACGAAGAATAAGGCTGGATAGGAGCGACCATCCGTAATTGGCCTTATACTAACATTGGTTATCTCGGTAGGAGTGGTATATACTTTTTCTTTTTTTCATCTATTATTTATTTACTCCCATCGACATATCCAATTATCAGTATAAAACAAACTACGATAGTTCATAATAGTTTAGGACATTGGATATAACAATAACACAGATAATATAAATGCGGAACACAGATTAACAAAAATCTCATATATATATAACCGATGTCAGTTACAATATAGTTAACACGATACATATGATACAACTACAACTGTCGACTCTAGAAGTTATATATACAAGTACATTATCGACTAATATACATGAATACATATCGTTCTATACAATGACACGACTACTACAAAATGACACTGACAACTTCAGAAGATGTGAAAAGTCTTCATATCCTGAACAGCAACTCAAAGAAGAAAATCTACAACCTGAAATACTCGGGTCTGACCCGAGTATTACATTCAAAAGAAAATAATACACGGGTCAGTCTAATTCAAACTCAGTTATTAGTGCATAGAAGCAATAGTAATCAACATCAAATAGACGACAGTCTCAGAAATCTCGTATATCCAACTCTCGATACGAGAATTGTATAACGGCCGATATAACACTACTTAGTGTTAATCCGCAAATCAGCAAATCTAAATCAGAATACAACTTCAAAACATTGAAATTAACCAACGAAACAATTCAACAAATCGAAACATCAATTTAAAACTGTCAAATCAGATAGGGCTGCAGTACACGCACGCGTGTACTGCCTCGCCACTATCGCAGGAGATACACATAAGCTCAGTAAAAGTCACAAATGATCACAAGGTCAAACCCCGAAATCGGGTTCAACTCAAGTGTGATAACAACACCAATGACTAAATTGCAACTGCGTGCAAACAGCCTCAAAACCCGAATGAACGAATTGCAACATAAATATAGTACTGTACTGTAAACTGGACAGTACTAACATCATAATCAAAGGCTAGGCAAAATGACAGTTCAACTCACTTGCCGAAGACAGGGTCATCGTCAAGTCAAAAAGGAGCATCATGTAAAACAACAAGTAAAGTACCCAAAGCATGTGTCAGTATCAACAAGGTAACAAAGGTAAGCCAATGCCACATGTACAAGTGAATGTAACAGTGGGTCAAGTGAAGGCGAGCCAATGATACAAATGCTCACGCAACTGAAATTTGACCAGTGCAACCAAAACTGGCAACAGAGAAGTAAAGCAATATCATAGTTTCGAATACAACAGTTCAACAAGACAAGGCACAAAGTATACAAGAGATACAAGTGCAGATAACACCAACAGCAACATGAACAAGGGACACAAATACATGCAAATGAAACTGTAATAAGTAAAGTGGAACAGCAACCTCAATTGAACCCAAGCTAAAGACACATGCACATAAGTCAGAATAGCATAAACACCATGTAGTGATATATGCAGGGACCAAGTGAAGAAACTGCAGTATCCAATATGCATGAAACAAGACAGAAGTGACAGTGCACAAAGGTATAACATGTATGCACTGTAAACTGGACAGTGCAAATATCATACCCAAGAACAAAAGTTATAACAACAAAATGATCAACTCAAACCACAAGGGCAACACTACAGCAAGAGAAACTGCAGCCACCACATGAAGTATACTGGTTGCAATAAAAAGAAACAACTCAGTGATGCTCAAAGACCAACACAAAGTACACAAACAAGGTTAGATCTGGACAGTACCATCAAATGCAAGAAACAAAGCATGCAACAGGTCTCACTACATGGATGGCAATCACCAATTAGCAACAGCAATCATACATATGTGTGTGTGTATATATATATATATATATATCTATATATATACACACAATTGAAGACACAGCAAGGTCAAATACACAACAACAAAGTTCAAGACCCATGAATTGTTATGGTCGATCAGACAGCAACCAAAACAATACATCATAACTCGAATAAACAAAATTGAAACACTTTGATGTGTCATATACTAACCAAGTATACATGAGCCAAAGTTAACAAGAACTTGATTAAGGCCATGGCAATCGAAGAATCAAAAGTCAAAGCTGCCAAAATATCATCGCAATTACTTTTATGATCAAAGGCCAGCAAATTGTGGAAATCGACACATAAACAAAGTCAAGACCGAATAATATGAAGCACAGGAATGCAATGTTCCAATAGATCCAATTTTCTCGGTTCCAACAGGGACATAATTAAATAACTTGTAACCATCGTACAAAAGTGATTCCCACTACCAAGGCTCAAGTGAAATCGAGACAAGCGCTGAATACAAATGGCCAGAGCCGAAGTCAAAAGGAACATCAAATAAAATCAACAATTATTTAGAACGACAGTTAAATGAACAAGGTCGACAAAGCTTCCAGAAGTGATAAACAAATAGCCAAAGTCGAATAAAACAACAATGTCAAACTTATATCGACAATCATCAAAACCGGAATTTCATCAATATCAAAATCGAATATCACTGTAACGACCCGAAATTTTCGATCCCGAAAATTCCAGATAGTTAGGAAAAAGAAAGAGATAGAAGAAGAAACAGAAAATACACAGAATCTCACATTCGCAGCGGATCAAAATATAATATCAAATAATAACAGTTTACAAAGAATACTGCATATGTCAAATTACAGTTATAATACATCATAGTTATAATCATATACACTAGAAATGGACATATACAAATCAAATATGTCTCAGACAAACAGAAATAATAGTCACAGCGGAACACTCCATACGTCCTGCCATCCAGCTCGCCTTCTGAGCTCCAGAACGTCCTTACCTGGAAATCTGTAATACTCGGTCTGACCCGAGCATTACATCAAAGTAACACCCGGGTCAGGCTGGAAACCAGCATGAGTAAACTCATCCAATAAGAAATACAATAGCATAAAACTTTCATAAGACCCAGGGTGACTCGTATCATCTTACAAATCCACAATTTGTTATAGACATTCATTTATTTCATTCTAGCCTGTATAATTTCACATTATCAAATTTATACAGAATTTAGTTACTAATCGAAGTGGTTTCGGGTATTACTGATACCCGACCCCGATCTCTTTGATTTCAAATGTCATTTCTAATCTAGTTTAAGTAGATACAAATCAACTATAATACAAGGTATCATAGTCACACAGCAAATTAATTATCAATTTATACTCCTCATTATTCTGATCAATCCATCATATCGGATTACCGTACATCACAACTCAATATTAGAGATATTCACTATCCAAGTCATTCAACATCATTAAATCATCCATAAGCAAGATTTATTATATAATTCCTAATTAATTTAATTAACCTCCAATTAAATTAATTCAGCCTTTTAAATTACTCGGACTACCTAAATCCCGCTTACTTAATATTAATTAATTGCAATCAAATTAATCAATCATTCTTTAATCATCCATCTTAATTAATTCCCCTTGATTAATTATTCTTTGAGTAATTAACCTTTTATCATCACATAGATCAATTTCTCTTTAATTATTAATTAATAAAACTTAACTAATTACTTTTTTTTATTAATACCCAATAATTAATCTTTAATTACTAATTTTATTAATCTCTAAGTATTAACCTTGAAATCAAATAAATCATGAACTATTGATTAACTTAAAACTTTAAGTTAAATTAATAATTGAAACACTTATCTTACTTAATTTACTATTTAGTTTCATGATTTAATTAAGATCAAAAAATAACATAAGGATTAACTTAATGAATAAAACTTAAAATACTTTTCTCAACTTAGTCAAACATTAAATTATCACTTATTACTTAAAATAGTTTAAAGAGAATTAGTTTAAACTTAACTTTTGTTAAAAATTTGAACTTGTTAACCTTCTAATATTTACCCGAGGCAAACTCTTGTTCCCCATTCAAAATCCCGAGCTTTCTCCACTATTTCCTCGAGCTTCAGTTTCCATTTTTTTTTCTTGGTTTAGATTTTAAACTGTTGTGATAACAAGCACCCACGCTAACTCGAGACGAACCCGAGGTAAACCCATCTTCTACCCGAGCATAAACTCGACAAAAACCCTCAAACAAAACCTGACACAGCTGATATGCTGTGCACCTGCACTCATCGTCAACGATGATCAGAACTCCCTGTCCATCTCCGACGAGTCGCCTATGGCCCCCTTCTTTGATTCCAAACACCCAAACATCACAACGATCTCGAAATCGAAATTCGACCAACGTGAACAAAATGGACAGAAACTTCTGTCCCAAATTCACCTCGACACTCTGATTCCGGCAACTAGAAATTCCGATCCTTCCTCCACAACTTCGCCTTAATCACGGGCTTCATCCCTTCTCGTCCCGACCAACTCGATGCCCTACCGTAGGCACGGCAGCACGATTATCCATCTCGACCCAAAAACTCACCTAAACCCTAGTTCGACTACTCCCTGACGCCATGGGGAACTAGAATCACTTCGACTATTTTTCCTAAGCTCACCGTAACCCCACCCATCCCCAGTTGAAACACCGAGACCTCACTACCCCTTGATCGCCAGAAATAGCCCAAAAACCAATTTCCAGTTAACCAAGAATTTCTCACAGGTTTACCAACTAAAAATCATAATTTTCAATTTAAAAATCCCATTTTACAAAGAACATTTAAGTTATATAATTAGATCAACAAATTATAATACTTGATTTTTACATGTATTTAGAATTGCTACTGAAATGTCTTGATTTCAGAAAAATTTCAAACCTATCTTACTTGGATAAAAATTTAAACTAAATTTATGTTCAAAAATATATTCTGTTTGAAACTCAATTCCTAACAACGATCAGATAAGAAGATTTGATTTTTTTTTTCTTTTTTTCATTCATTTCCAAACTCTGTAGTTTTAAACAGAGAAGAACAAACATGTTATATGTGCACAGTCCATACTCATTCATATACACAGATTTGTACTTATACAGGCACAAGCAGGGAAACATCATCACAGGAACTTCACGAGAAACGTTCATCTACTTGCTTAAACTTTAAAATTTAATGTTTACTCACAGTTCTATAAAAGCAGAGAAAGCCTAAAACTTGTTTTTGTTTCCAGACATGCATACCTCATTCTTAAGTATATATATTCATGCAGCACATTTTTCATCCATACAACTTCCATTATCACAAAATCAAACCTTTATCATAGGCAACCCAAGATATGTATACAAATTCAAGAGTTTACTCACCTGCAAACTTTGAATAGAGAACAATCCTGGAAGTTGCAACTGCCTTGGGTCTTGACTTGTCATGATCTTCTTGTTTGTTTTGATTAGTTGCTGAGTTTAGTTTCTAGATTTGCTACCCTTCTTTTTTTTTCTCTTTATTCAGGTTGATGAATCGAAAAGGAGTAAGGATGATATATATAAAAGCAAGGTATGAACATGTTGGTTTTCTGGTACACGATATTTGTTTGTACTAACAATATTTTGTTTATAATTTGGCAGAGATTTTATTTTCGAATTGGGGGCTGATATGATACAATGGGGACTAGCATTTATTAGGCTTGCTTGGTTTATAAGCTTATCCATTTTTATTTTTTTATTTTTGTACAACCTGACTTTTGACTGATATTTAAGTTTGCAAAACTAATGATGTTGTTAATTTTCTTTTCTCAAGTTTGCTAAGTTATGAAACGAATTAAATAAGATGATTCAAATATATAAGAACAGCTTTGAATAGTGAAGGCAACAACTGGTACAAATTTTACCCTGTTTTGATCATATTTGTATATTTCGGCTGATCAAATTGTTGTGCTAAAGATATGGCATTAAATGCACTTGTTCCCCTACTTGTTTACATACATATCCATCCTGATATGTACATATATACATATATTTTCCCTTAGTCTTATTTTAGAAGCTTCTCCATATATTTTTTCTTTTGTTAAGTTCAGCCTAATTTTGTCTTGTAAATATTTTATATATAGTTTGTCTTTCATGTATTTTAACAGTATATAGATATATTGTTCTAGAATGAGCTTATCCTCATTTATAAATTTACTTAACCATAAAGTTCTTTGAGATATCATTAATTGCTAATATAAATATTTATTCTTATATCTTTCCAAAGTTAAACACTTCATTGCTTCTTTATTATTTTGATACTTATGTTATTTCTAATACAAATCCTTGTGTTTTTTTTTCAAAGTTTAACTATCACATTTAAATTTACTTATTTATTATTATTTATTTTCATACTTATTTATTTGTTTTAAATAGTTGTAAGATATATATCATATTAACTATACAATTCTTATATACTTATGTTTATATATACGTGAATACATCAGAATACTTTATCTTTAGTTAATATGGTGGGGTTTTATATATATATGTTTTATTTTCTATAGGATTCCAAAAATTATAAAAAAAAAATTATTCAATTTTAGTTTAAAATTTAATTTAAATATTCAGATATTTTAAACGTCCGACATTTATTCGGCTGCTTAATATCAATATTTTAATAATTTAATTCCATTAATTATCAATTAACACCCGTTGAAAATCTGGGTCGTCACATTCCTTCCCCCTTTAGAACTTTTCGTCCCCGAAAAGGAACGAAGCCAGAATTTATTAAAATGCTTAAAATCAGATAAATATTCTTCGATCATTTTTAAACTACTTTAAAAATATATGTAATATTTCTAAAATAGTTTTTATAAAATACTTTTATAACTCGATGTTTCGACAAGTCCATCCTTGTTCTCATAGAAATTCGGTCATACGTTGATCAGACGTAGGACTGAAAATCTACAAGTACTTAGTAAACTAGCTTTCAACATCCAGTGAAAGTACTTTGGAAAATAACTTTATTGAAAATATAGAAAACAGTTTCGAAAATAGAGGAAATATTTTTAGTGAAAATGCTCTGGAAATCATCACCCCCATCCATGGTCGCAGTTAACCCGATGGTTACGTTGCCGTCCCGGCAAAATCCACAGATAACTGTAAGTCTCCGCGCTCCTCGATTACGCCATGGAACCCGCTACAGATCGCAGTTATAACTGGGGTTACGTAGCTATCACAGCAAAAACCCATATAACTGTAGGCAACAGCGCCACCGAATTTCGCTGCCAAAAGAATGAAACTCCTCCACTCGACCATAGATCGCAGTCTACCGATGTTGCGCTGCCATCCCGACAGAATCAAGTGTAGACTGTTGGCACTCATCCTCCACACGATTTTCGCTATGGTCCCCACACAGTAGATCGCAGTGACATCGAGCTACACTGTCGTCACAGCATAACCCAAATGCCCCTGTAGGCATCAACGCCATCGACTTTCGCTACCCAAAAATCCTCAGGAACTAGTTTTGTCCAGACTCCTCACAGGATCAACTTTAGAACCTCCCCTTTAGAGGCTCAAGGCAGTACCACTCAGTGGCACTCCTGAGAAGTTCATTCAAGGGAGCGCCTTTTTCCCCAGAGCCACTTTCAAAACACTTTATACTATACACATATAGTATTTTCCAAATCATACACCAAGTATGAATCTCATATAAAGCCCCTTTTAAAATCGATTCCCAAAATCGATGATTCTCAAATTAGGCTTTTCCAAATTCCAAATTTGATTTTCCTCAAAAATCAAAAGCCTTTTCAGAAATCCATAGGTTCCCAAAACCTTTCCTCAAAATTACTTTCACAAAATTCGTTTTATATATGCATATATATAAAAGTTTTGAAAAATCTTTGAATCGATTTGTACTTGTATAAATTCACTTTCATACTTCAAATACTTTCAAAAATCATTTTCTCCTAGCAATAGATCCATCAAGGGAAGTTTACCATATATACGAAGATAAATAACTTTGTTTATTCCAAATCAAATATTCAAATTAGATTACTTATAAAGTGATTTACCAACTTATTTACTTTGATAAAGTAAATTTTAACCATAAAATATTCCATTTTCACTTTTATTTATTGTTTATTTCTCAAAATTTACTTCTATTTCAAAAATCATATTACGGTCCTTATATCCAATTCAATAACAATTCCAATCAAACTCGTACGATGTCCACATATCATCCGTATGCAATATCAATCGGATCGCTCACTCGATCACACAATTTCACTTCCGAACTAGTATTGTCCACCCGACTTCCTAGTGCGGACTCAGATTTGGTTTCTTGATCAGAAACCGCCATTCTCCTTGCATAGTCACAACTATGATAGAGAATATCCAGAACCAATCAAAAATCCATATCCAGGTTCGCCGTCGAAAATCGAGCGAAAAATCCCAACTCGGATTGATAATATTATCTTGAAATGAATAATATACGTACATCCTGCGTATTTATTTTCATTGATTATTAGCCAAATCAATTTCCTTTCTATTCACATTCACTTTAATTTTCATTCACTTATCCACATTTGCCTAAATCCCCATTGGATTTTCACTTCAATTCTTATCTCTGTTGGGTATTTAAACAATAACAGTTTGAACTTCGACCAGTTTATATTTAGGAAATAGCTTGGAAAAATTAAAAATAGATAAGTAGTTGAAAAATAATTATTAGTTTGTAAAATAGCTGTAAAACAGTTAAGTAATTGTAAATAATTGAAAAATAGTAAATAATTGCAAAATAGTTGTAAAACAGTAATCAGCTATAAAGTAGTAGAAAAATAGTAATTAGTTCATAAAACAGTTGTAAAATAGTTAAATAGTTCCAAAAGTAGTTATAAAATAAGCTTAAGATAGTTTTAGGTTTAAAAAGAAAAGTTGTATGGTAATTAGTTTGGAAAAATAGATTTATATTAAAACAATTTATTTTGAAAATAGTCCAGAGTCAAACTGTTTAATACCCCACCTCCATTTCCATCAATTCAATTTAAATTTCCACCTTCATTTAAATTGACTCAATCCCAATCTGAATAACTTCAATTTTATTTCAAATTAATCCAATTCAAATTTCTCATTTGAATTTTATACTTATCCATCATAAATCACAATTCCCATTAATTCAAATCAAATTCAGTTTGAACTAATTCAATTTAAATCTCAATTTTAAATCATCTCGAATTATATAAATTCGAGTTAAATTTTCAAAAGTTGATTTAACCCCTTAAATCAAATTAATCTTTATTTTTAAATTAATAATCCAAATCTTTAAACAATTTAATCCCGAGTCCAATTCTCAGAATTCCATTTTAAGTTATCTTTACTTAACCTATTTCAAAGTTCAAATAAGAGTCCAAAACAATTTTAATTTACAAATTCAAATTTTCAGTTTAAAGTAATTTATATCCTAAATTCCAAATTAAAGTTAAATTTCCCTTTTAACAGAGTAATGAATATATTACCACACTTCATTCCTCATTTATTCAAACAAATCCAATTCACACTTTTAAAGATTATTAATAACAATAGGATGACATCATCTAATTTATTTTAAAACATCCATCAGATCTCAAACCCATCTTGAGATCACACGATCTCCCAATTCAAATTAACCATTTAACTTCCCAAGTTAAATCTAAATTCACTTGATCCAGTCAATCTCACAAAATTTGAATTTCTCCATTTCAAATTCTTAAACTTCCTATCAATATCCCTTCTCCCTTATAAGCTCAAAAACTTATCATATTTAAGGAAAATTCAAAACTGGACACCTAGTGTTTACTTCCAATCAACTTTGATCTTATGTATATCCCTTATACATATTTTTTCCTTTACACACCAAGTTATCTTTAAATTTTAAACCACCTTTGGTTCAAAACAAATTTCCAACAACCTTTGCTGAAATAGGACCCTTCCATTTAAATATATTAAATAACATTATTTATTATTTATTTATCAATTTGAAACAATTTTCAAATTCTGGACCCAGATTTAAAACTCCACAATTTGAATCGTCTTCAATTCCCATTTATAAGTCATACTTCCCTGAATGTTTTATTTCCCTAAAACATTCCATTATTTTAGGATAATAACCAAGGTTATTACAACTGGAAATCAATTCACTATTATCTTTATTTTGAAAACATTTCTACAAATTCAGGATTTTAATTTCAGTTTGGATCTATTTCAAACTTATCTTTATTTAATTTCAATTTGGTTGTATTTCTATTACTTCTTATATTTAATTCAATAATTTAACAACCAATTACCTTAACATTTATCGGTTAAGGAATATTGCTTTATATATATATCAAAATATATATTCTTACATAAAATCATTTAAAGTCTTTATATATGAAAATAACAAGTACGCTCTCATATATATATATATAAACACTCAACTCATTCTAGGGTACTATTGACCCTATCCTTATGAGTATACCCTCCAGAGCCAAGGTTTTCGCTTAACCTTCGCTCTGATACCAACTGTAACGACCCGAAATTTTCGATCCCGAAAATTCCAGATAGTTAGGAAAAAGAAAGAGATAGAAGAAGAAACAGAAAATACACAGAATCTCACATTCGCAGCGGATCAAAATATAATATCAAATAATAACAGTTTACAAAGAATACTGCATATGTCAAATTACAGTTATAATACATCAGAGTTATAATCATATACACTAGAAATGGACATATACAAATCAAATATGTCTCAGACAAACAGAAATAATAGTCACAGCGGAACACTCCATACGTCCTGCCATCCAGCTCGCCTTCTGAGCTCCAGAACGTCCTTACCTGGAAATCTGTAATACTCGGTCTGACCCGAGCATTACATCAAAGTAACACCCGGGTCAGGCTGGAAACCAGCATGAGTAAACTCATCCAATAAGAAATACAATAGCATAAAACTTTCATAAGACCCAGGGTGACTCGTATCATCTTACAAATCCACAATTTGTTATAGACATTCATTTATTTCATTCTAGCCTGTATAATTTCACATTATCAAATTTATACAGAATTTAGTTACTAATCGAAGTGGTTTCGGTATTACGGATACCCGACCCCGATCTCTTTGATTTCAAATGTCATTTCTAATCTAGTTTAAGTAGATACAAATCAACTATAATACAAGGTATCATAGTCACACAGCAAATTAATTATCAATTTATACTCCTCATTATTCTGATCAATCCATCATATCGGATTACCGTACATCACAACTCAATATTAGAGATATTCACTATCCAAGTCATTCAACATCATTAAATCATCCATAAGCAAGATTTATTATATAATTCCTAATTAATTTAATTAACCTCCAATTAAATTAATTCAGCCTTTTAAATTACTCGGACTACCTAAATCCCGCTTACTTAATATTAATTAATTGCAATCAAATTAATCAATCATTCTTTAATCATCCATCTTAATTAATTCCCCTTGATTAATTATTCTTTGAGTAATTAACCTTTTATCATCACATAGATCAATTTCTCTTTAATTATTAATTAATAAAACTTAACTAATTACTTTTTTTTATTAATACCCAATAATTAATCTTTAATTACTAATTTTATTAATCTCTAAGTATTAACCTTGAAATCAAATAAATCATGAACTATTGATTAACTTAAAACTTTAAGTTAAATTAATAATTGAAACACTTATCTTACTTAATTTACTATTTAGTTTCATGATTTAATTAAGATCAAAAAATAACATAAGGATTAACTTAATGAATAAAACTTAAAATACTTTTCTCAACTTAGTCAAACACTAAATTATCACTTATCACTTAAAATAGTTTAAAGAGAATTAGTTTAAACTTAACTTTTGTTAAAAATTTGAACTTGTTAACCTTCTAATATTTACCCGAGGCAAACTCTTGTTCCCCATTCAAAATCCCGAGCTTTCTCCACTATTTCCTCGAGCTTCAGTTTCCATTTTTTTTCTTGGTTTAGATTTTAAACTGTTGTGATAACAAGCACCCACGCTAACTCGAGACGAACCCGAGGTAAACCCATCTTCTACCCGAGCATAAACTCGACAAAAACCCTCAAACAAAACCTGACACAGCTGATATGCTGTGCACCTGCACTCATCGTCAACGATGATCGGAGCTCCCTGTCCATCTCCGACGAGTCGCCTATGGCCCCCTTCTTTGATTCCAAACACCCAAACATCACAACGATCTCGAAATCGAAATTCGACCAACGTGAACAAAATGGACAGAAACTTCTGTCCCAAATTCACCTCGACACTCTGATTCCGGCAACTAGAAATTCCGATCCTTCCTCCACAACTTTGCCTTAATCACGGGCTTCATCCCTTCTCGTCCCGACCAACTCGATGCCCTGCCGTAGGCGCGGCAGCACGATTATCCATCTCGACCCAAAAACTCACCTAAACCCTAGTTCGACTACTCCCTGACGCCATGGGGAACTAGAATCACTTCGACTATTTTTCCTAAGCTCACCGTAACCCCACCCATCCCCAGTTGAAACACCGAGACCTCACTACCCCTTGATCGCCAGAAATAGCCCAAAAACCAATTTCCAGTTAACCAAGAATTTCTCACAGGTTTACCAACTAAAAATCATAATTTTCAATTTAAAAATCCCATTTTACAAAGAACATTTAAGTTATATAATTAGATCAACAAATTATAATACTTGATTTTTACATGTATTTAGAATTGCTACTGAAATGTCTTGATTTCAGAAAAATTTCAAACCTATCTTACTTGGATAAAAAATTAAACTAAATTTATGTTCAAAAATATATTCTGTTTGAAACTCAATTCCTAACAACGATCAGATAAGAAGATTTGAATTTTTTTTTCTTTTTTTCATTCATTTCCAAACTCTGTAGTTTTAAACAGAGAAGAACAAACATGTTATATGTGCACAGTCCATACTCATTCATATACATAGATTTGTACTTATACAGGCACAAGCAGGGAAACATCATCACAGGAACTTCACGAGAAACGTTCATCTACTTGCTTAAACTTTAAAATTTAATGTTTACTCACAGTTCTATAAAAGCAGAGAAAGCCTAAAACTTGTTTTTGTTTCCAGACATGCATACCTCATTCTTAAGTATATATATTCATGCAGCACATTTTTCATCCATACAACTTCCATTATCACAAAATCAAACCTTTATCACAGGCAACCCAAGATATGTATACAAATTCAAGAGTTTACTCACCTGCAAACTTTGAATAGAGAACAATCCTGGAAGTTGCAACTGCCTTGGGTCTTGACTTGTCATGATCTTCTTGTTTGTTTTGATTAGTTGCTGAGTTTAGTTTCTAGATTTGCTACCCTTCTTTTTTTTTCTCTTTATTCAGGTTGATGAATCGAAAAGGAGTAAGGATGATATATATAAAAGCAAGGTATGAACATGTTGGTTTTCTGGTACACGATATTTGTTTGTACTAACAATATTTTGTTTATAATTTGGCAGAGATTTTATTTTCGAATTGGGGGCTGATATGATACAATGGGGACTAGCATTTATTAGGCTTGCTTGGTTTATAAGCTTATCCATTTTTATTTTTTTATTTTTGTACAACCTGACTTTTGACTGATATTTAAGTTTGCAAAACTAATGATGTTGTTAATTTTCTTTTCTCAAGTTTGCTAAGTTATGAAACGAATTAAATAAGATGATTCAAATATATAAGAACAGCTTTGAATAGTGAAGGCAACAACTGGTACAAATTTTACCCTGTTTTGATCATATTTGTATATTTCGGCTGATCAAATTGTTGTGCTAAAGATATGGCATTAAATGCACTTGTTCCCCTACATGTTTACATACATATCCATCCTGATATGTACATATATACATATATTTTCCCTTAGTCTTATTTTAGAAGCTTCTCCATATATTTTTTCTTTTGTTAAGTTCAGCCTAATTTTGTCTTGTAAATATTTTATATATAGTTTGTCTTTCATGTATTTTAACAGTATATAGATATATTGTTCTAGAATGAGCTTATGCTCATTTATAAATTTACTTAACCATAAAGTTCTTTGAGATATCATTAATTGCTAATATAAATATTTATTCTTATATCTTTCCAAAGTTAAACACTTCATTGCTTATTTATTATTTTGATACTTATGTTATTTCTAATACAAATCCTTGTGTTTTTTTTTTCAAAGTTTAACTATCACATTTAAATTTACTTATTTATTATTATTTATTTTCATACTTATTTATTCGTTTTAAATAGTTGTAAGATATATATCATATTAACTATACAATTCTTATATACTTATGTTTATATATACGTGAATACATCAGAATACTTTATCTTTAGTTAATATGGTGGGGTTTTATATATATATGTTTTATTTTCTATAGGATTCCAAAAATTATAAAAAAAATTATTCAATTTTAGTTTAAAATTTAATTTAAATATTCAGATATTTTAAACGTCCGACATTTATTCGGCTGCTTAATATCAATATTTTAATAATTTAATTCCATTAATTATCAATTAACACCCGTTGAAAATCTGGGTCGTCACAATCACAATCAAAGTCAACCTAAAATCAATCAGAGATGAAGCCATGGAAATCAAAACCAGACGACTAAATAAACAACCCCAAACCATCATTACAGAGGCCAAGCAGGAGTAATCGATTTAAGCAACCAAATTAAAACGAGCAGAAATGAGTGCGAATTAGATGTGAGTAAGTCATTACTCACCTATGTCGAAGAGCACGAAATTGACGAGTCGAACGAAGCCAGAACGAACTCAAACAGCCGGCCGAGTTACCATCGATTCCTCCTTAGTCGACGTCGTGGCCAAACGAGGGATCGAGCAATTGTTGAAATCGAAGCCCTAACTTTTCAGGGAGACACGTGAGAACGAACGTAGATTTTCGAGGCCGCCATTATTTTTTCGTATGCTAGGGTTTTCGAAAGTGCCACCGAAAAAATGGAAAGAGGGATCGGTTATCACTCGAGATAACAGGGTATAGAAGAAAACCCCTTGGGCCAATAAAATTTCCAAAGCCCACTATATTTAACAATTTTGTTAAAAGAATTTCCACTCGATAAAGAAACCCCAATAACCATTTTTTAAAAGAATTTACAACTGATAAAGACACTTAACAATTTTTCAAAAGAGTTTCAAACTGGTTTAAAAAATTCCAATTACAATTGTCTAACAAACAACGTAACAAATTAAATCGTCATTTTGACGATAATCAGCTGTTATGAAACCCCGGGTTGTTACAGACTCCCATCCTTATAAAAATTGCGTCCCCGCAATTTTCATAATTAAGGTTGTCCATAGTTATTATTCATCTACATAAACTGGTTACGTTAGAAAAATAAAGATCGAGAACCCAATACCAAAGAAATCTTTCAAATGCATATAAGAGATTCACAAATTTTCAACAAAATCTAACTATCAAGATGGATAATCAGAAAACAACAAAACTGAATATATGCAATCAACAGCGATATTCATTTATCAACAAGATAATTAAAATACAGAATTTCACAAAACAACAATATCTAATCATCGATACGATAATTAGAAAACAACAAAATCAAACTATCCACAAAGACAATTATAAAACACAATCGAAATTCGCAAAACTGCCACGATCTAGTTATCCGTCAAATAACTGGAACACAAACTTCATAATCGACAAATTCTAATTATTAACAGAGATAGAAAGAAAACAGCGATTCGAATAAAATCAGCAAACATCAATTATCTAATTATCTCAAACGATAATCAGAAGACAAATCAGCACATATCTAATTACCACAACCGGTAATTTAAAATTTCAAATCAGCAATTATTCAATTATCAAAAACGATAATCAAATTTCTCAAATCAACAAATATTCGATTATCAAAAACGATAATCAAATTTCAAATTCAATAAATATTTGATTATCTCAAGCGATAATCAAATTTCCAAATTCAACAAATATTTGATTATCTCAAGCGATAATCAAATTTCCAAATTCAACAAATATTTGCTTATTTAAAGCGATAATTAAAACCAAAATCAACAATTATTTAATTATCTCAGGCGATAACTAAATCTCAAATCACAAATATTTAATTATCTAACAGCGATAATTAAATCTCAAATCACAAATATTTAATTATCTAACAGCGATAATTAAATCTCAATCACAAATATTTAATTATTAAAGACAATAATTAAATTTCAAATCACAAATATTTAATTATCTAACAGCGATAATTAAATCTAAAATCAACAATTATTTAATTATCTCAGGCGATAATTAAATCTAAAATCAACAATTATTTAATTATCTCAGGCGATAATTAAATCTCAAATCACAAATATTTAATTATCTAACAGCGATAATTAAATTTCAACAAATATCTGATTATCAAAAACGATAATCAGAACTCATATCAACAAATATCTAATTATCACAAGCGATAATTAGAAACAACAAATATCCGATTATCAAAAACGATAATCAGAACTCATATCAACAAATATCTAATTATCACAAACGATAATTAGAAACAACAAATATCCGATTATCAAAAACGATAATCAGAACTCATATCAACAAATATCTAATTATCACAAGCGATAATTAGAAACAACAAATATCCGATTATCAAAAACGATAATCAGAACTCATATCAACAAATATCCAATTACCTGCAGATAATTGGAAGCAACAAATATCTAGAAATCAATTAAGAAGACTAGAAAATCAACATAAAAGCTTGGATCGATCCCATCAGATGGCGAGTTTTTAATTCGCCGCACGTGCATCTCAGAGTGGCCGAAGCCTACCAAGTACTCAACATAATTTTGGCGCCCATCAGATTGACCCGAAGGTCCGCAGAGTGACCCGAAGGTCTAGTATTGGTATTTGACCCGAAGGTCCGCAGAGTGGCCCGAAAGCCCAACAAATGACCCGAAGGTCCAACAAATGACCCGAAGGTCCTCATAGTGGCTCGAAAGCACACGAAAGCATCAAAATGTTTCAATTAACGAGTCCGGAATTAACCGAAATAGCAAACGCACATGTCCCATACCACGTGTTTTACTAAATCGTTTGATTCTCTTCATCGTTTCCTTGAAAGTGTGAAATCATCAAATTCATCAAAACAAAAGATATTCAATTAACGAGTCCGGAATTAACCGAAACAGTAAAAGTGTGGTTCCATACTCCGCACTTTTGCTAAATCGTTTAAATCACTTCATCGTTTCCTTGAAAGTGCAAAATTGTGTATTTTGTAAAAATACACTTTACATTCTCAAACGGACAAGTCCGGAATTAAGCGAATCAGTAAAAGAAAGGGGTCATAGTCCTCGATTTTGCTGAAACGTTTAAATCGCTTCCTCATTCTTTTGAAAGCGCAAACTGTTAAAATTTCTGAAAACAATTTTATTTATTTTGTAAAAATAACAATTCACATTCTCAACTGGACAAGTCCGGAGTTAAGCGAAACAGTAAAAGAAAGGGGTCATAATCCTCGATTTTGCTGAATTGTTTAAGTCGCTTCCTCATTCTTTTGAAAACGCAAACTGTTAAAAATTTATAAAACAATTTTCATTTTAAAAACGATTTTCCAATCACGTGATTATAGCAGCAAATCAGTAACAATTTCGATAAGGAAATTGTACTTCTCAAAATACCGTAAAAACGGTCACAAAACAGCATTGCGGATTAACCGCTTGAAAATCCACTTTTAAAATTTGACGGTTACTGAAGCCAAAGTGACAGTAATTTTAAAACGTCAAAATCACATCAAAACAATTTACATCAAAATGTAATATCAGAGAATTTTCATTCATCAAAATGCCACAAAACACCGTGCTTCAAAATATAGCATTGGTGTAAAATCCCGTTATAAAAATAACGGCAACAAAATACGTTTCATAACCAAGCATCGGTTCAACGTAAAATAAATGCAATAACGTGCAATTCAAATTTTTGCACATACTACAAAATGAACAAAGAAATCATTCGAATGTATCTTCAACGAAGATAATTTAAAACAGCAAAAATCTAATCAATAGATGATTAGTACGAAAGAAAGCCAGCGGAAATTTCAACAAAAATCACATATCTGCAATTTCTTCGAATTCTCAATTTGGATTCGAAATTCTCAAAGAAACAAATAATTACAGCTATGTAAACAACAAATGAAATTCATATCAATTTCGTATTTCGATTTTTAAATCAAAAAGATTATCAGTTGTACTCAGCGAAGACAGTTTCACTGTTTCCGCTGCGCACTCTGATAAATAGAACACAAATCAATCAAATCATCAGAACACAATTTCATCTAAACAACAAAACACAATTCCACTTTTATTTTTTAAATAACGATATTTAAAAATTTCATCAAAATTTCAAAACTTTAGTTTTTGACTCAAATCACAGATAAAACGTCGACTAATAGTTGTAACATATGTTTCATCCAAGTTATGTTTTATATTATGTCCATAAACCCCAAGCTCTGATACCAACTATGACGCCCCACCTCTATGCTCATAATAACAAAGAGTATTAAAAGAAATACTGTCTATTATTACGAAGAATAAGGCTGGATAGGAGCGACCATCCGTAATTGGCCTTATACTAACATTGGTTATCTCGGTAGGAGTGGTATATACTTTTTCTTTTTTTCATCTATTATTTATTTACTCCCATCGACATATCCAATTATCAGTATAAAACAAACTACGATAGTTCATAATAGTTTAGGACATTGGATATAACAATAACACAGATAATATAAATGCGGAACACAGATTAACAAAAATCTCATATATATATAACCGATGTCAGTTACAATATAGTTAACACGATACATATGATACAACTACAACTGTCGACTCTAGAAGTTATATATACAAGTACATTATCGACTAATATACATGAATACATATCGTTCTATACAATGACACGACTACTACAAATTGACACTGACAACTTCAGAAGATGTGAAAAGTCTTCATATCCTGAACAGCAACTCAAAGAAGAAAATCTACAACCTGAAATACTCGGGTCTGACCCGAGTATTACATTCAAAAGAAAATAATACACGGGTCAGTCTAATTCAAACTCAGTTATTAGTGCATAGAAGCAATAGTAATCAACATCAAATAGACGACAGTCTCAGAAATCTCGTATATCCAACTCTCGATACGAGAATTGGATAACGGCCGATATAACACTACTTAGTGTTAATCCGCAAATCAGCAAATCTAAATCAGAATACAACTTCAAAACATTGAAATTAACCAACGAAACAATTCAACAAATCGAAACATCAATTTAAAACTGTCAAATCAGATAGGGCTGCAGTACACGCACGCGTGTACTGCCTCGCCACTATCGCAGGAGATAGACATGAGCTCAGTAAAAGTCACAAATGATCACAAGGTCAAACCCCGAAATCGGGTTCAACTCAAGTGTGATAACAACACCAATGACTAAATTGCAACTGCGTGCAAACAGCCTCAAAACCCGAATGAACGAATTGCAACATAAATAGAGTACTGTACTGTAAACTGGACATTACTAACATCATAATCAAAGGCTAGGCAAAATGACAGTTCAACTCACTTGCCGAAGACAGGGTCATCGTCAAGTCAAAAAGGAGCATCATGTAAAACAACAAGTAAAGTACCCAAAGCATGTGTCAGTATCAACAAGGTAACAAAGGTAAGCCAATGCCACATGTACAAGTGAATGTAACAGTGGGTCAAGTGAAGGCGAGCCAATGATACAAATGCTCACGCAACTGAAATTTGACCAGTGCAACCAAAACTGGCAACAAAGAAGTAAAGCAATATCATAGTTTCGAATACAACAGTTCAACAAGACAAGGCACAAAGTATACAAGAGATACAAGTGCAGATAACACCAACAGCAACATGAACAAGGGACACAAATACATGCAAATGAAACTGTAATAAGTAAAGTGGAACAGCAACCTCAATTGAACCCAAGCTAAAGACACATGCACATAAGTCAGAATAGCATAAACACCATGTAGTGATATATGCAGGGACCAAGTGAAGAAACTGCAGTATCCAATATGCATGAAACAAGACAGAAGTGACAGTGCACAAAGGTATAACATGTATGCACTGTAAACTGGACAGTGCAAATATCATACCCAAGAACAAAAGTTATAACAACAAAATGATCAACTCAAACCACAAGGGCAACACTGCAGCAAGAGAAATTGCAGCCACCACATGAAGTATATTGGTTGCAATAAAAAGAAACAACTCAGTGATGCTCAAAGACCAACACAAAGTACACAAACAAGGTCAGATCCGGACAGTACCATCAAATGCAAGAAACAAAGCATGCAACAGGTCTCACTACATGGATGGCAATCACCAATTAGCAACAGCAATCATACATATGTGTGTGTGTATATATATATATATCTATATATATACACACAATTGAAGACACAGCAAGGTCAAATACACAACAACAAAGTTCAAGACCCATGAATTGTTATGGTCGATCAGACAGCAACCAAAACAATACATCATAACTCGAATAAACAAAATTGACACACTTTGATGTGTCATATACTAACCAAGTATACATGAGCCAAAGTTAACAAGAACTTGATTAAGGCCATGGCAATCGAAGAATCAAAAGTCAAAGCTGCCAAAATATCATCGCAATTACTTTTATGATCAAAGGCCAGCAAATTGTGGAAATCGACACATAAACAAAGTCAAGGCCGAATAATATGAAGCACAGGAATGCAATGTTCCAATAGATCCAATTTTCTCGGTTCCAACAGGGACATAATTAAATAACTTGTAACCATCGTACAAAAGTGATTCCCACTACCAAGGCTCAAGTGAAATCGAGACAACCGCTGAATACAAATGGCCAGAGCCGAAGTCAAAAGGAACATCAAATAAAATCAACAATTATTTAGAACGACAGTTAAATGAACAAGGTCGACAAAGCTTCCAGAAGTGATAAACAAATAGCCAAAGTCGAATAAAACAACAATGTCAAACTTATATCGACAATCATCAAAACCGGAATTTCATCAATATCAAAATCGAATATCACAATCAAAGTCAACCTAAAATCAATCAGAGATGAAGCCATGGAAATCAAAACCAGACGACTAAATAAACAACCCCAAACCATCATTACAGAGGCCAAGCAGGAGTAATCGATTTAAGCAACCAAATTAAAATGAACAGAAATGAGTGCGAATTAGATGTGAGTAAGTCATTACTCACCTATGTCGAAGAGCACGAAATTGACGAGTCGAACGAAGCCAGAACGAACTCAAACAGCCGGCCGAGTTACCATCGATTCCTCCTTAGTCGACGTCGTGGCCAAACGAGGGATCGAGCAATTGTTGAAATTGAAGCCCTAACTTTTCAGGGAGACACGTGAGAACGAACGTAGATTTTCGAGGCCGCCATTATTTTTTCGTATGCTAGGGTTTTCGAAAGTGCCACCGAAAAAATGGAAAGAGGGATCGGTTATCACTCGAGATAACAGGGTATAGAAGAAAACCCCTTGGGCCAATAAAATTTCCAAAGCCCACTATATTTAACAATTTTGTTAAAAGAATTTCCACTCGATAAAGAAACCCCAATAACCATTTTATAAAAGAATTTACAACTGATAAAGACACTTAACAATTTTTCAAAAGAGTTTCAAACTGGTTTTAAAAATTCCAATTACAATTGTCTAACAAACGACGTAACAAATTAAATCGTCATTTTGACGATAATCAGCTGTTATGAAACCCCGGGTTGTTACATCTAGGGACTTATTTATAGATGTAGGCGGCCGGCCCCTCTTTCAGTCTTATGATTTTGTAACATCTCGGATTTTCGACTTCCAAAAATCGACATTAATACGTCCACTGTATCAACTGCCGAGCAATCGAATGCCGGAAAACCGAATTGTTATGGTTAAAAAGAAGAGGTAGAAGAAGACAGAAAGAAAGTAGAAACAACAGGAACAATATCAGAATCTCACATATCGCAGCGGAACAACATATAATAGATAAATGAATAATCTTTAAATCAAAGAACTATATCAGTTTATACATTACATCATCAGAGTTTACAACAACACAACACAACACAACACTGGACAGTTATATAAACTTGTCCTCATATAGAATACACAACGGAATAAATAATATCATATACAAGTGATACGTATCGCCATACAGCTCGCCACTTGAGCTCCAAAGTCTCCTGAAATCCAGAATATCCTAATAACCTGACTCTAGGCTGCCCATGTGGAAAATGATGGGAACCCAGAGTTTAGGAAGGGAACAATAAACTCCAGGTCAGTCATGGGACTGGTGTGAGAACTTAAAACAGTTATTATCTTTAAAACAACAACAAAGGAAGTAAAAGACATCCGCAATGCTTTTTGGAAAATGAAACTACCATAAGGCCTCCCGCCACACACACAATGCAAACGCAGAATTGGAGGAGATTTCTCCTTATGATAGTCAAACATGCTTACTACGTAATCATTGGATATTATTACTAGTGCATAGTGTAGAAAAACCATTTCGAAAGTATAATATTAATCTTAGCCAGCATAGACATTCCGAACTATGCCTACTGTAGCTGCCATCTAAACAGTGGTGACCACCATAAGTAAATGGCAGGTTCTACAACTAATACCGTACAAGGTTCGTATTGGAATTGGATTTCCAACAAATGTTCAGGCTAAGGAACTTCCTACTGTCAATGGGATCGCCTCTGGCGGGACGTCCCAAGAACTAACTAGCTCTCTGCCAACACAAGGCCGGGTTACCTCTTACACTAGGTAACTACTACACGAATATGCCACCCCCGGTCCTTTGGGACCTTTATCCGAGGCGCCTCGATCACAGAGTAACAATCACACAGTAAATGAGATTGGAGCAACCACATAGGTTAAATACCAGGGCTCCATACCTGATACCACCCTTTTCTAGAAGGAAATGACATACCCTAAAGGGAGCGACCCTCATAACCTTGCGGCATCATTCCTGTTTCGACCATTTCCGAGGTGTGAGGTCTGACGAAGTCTCGTCCACAATGCTATGCTTTTTCACAAAGCCACGCTTTGATCAACAAATGATCAATAAATAATCATCACACAGCAACACTCAACATGCCACATTACCAAATTGGGAGTATATCACTGATAACTTTCAACTACATAACCTCTGAGCTCGTACGTCTCAGAGAAGGGTGTTAAGCTAAGAGAATAAATTCTCCGCCACCAACAGAAATGTATTTGAAAGAAATTAGCTTTATATCTCAAAATGTAATGTCAGACATGTAACCATACAAGTCTGTTCCGGGTTCGAATAGAACCGAAGGCACTTCCGAAGAAGCCCTTGCAATCCGGGTATTCACAATCCTGATCGAACTTCCCATCACAAAGGAAATCTCTATACCGTAGCTAACGGTGTAGAGACAATCGATAGGTCATCCTATCATTTTCACAAATACTCGGTCTTCACCACCGGTCTTCAAATGTTATCCATATCGCCGTATCACTAATTCGGAATGGGTATATGACACAAAGGTCCTTTCCCGGCTAAACCGAATAGTGAGTACAACATTTAAAACATATGGATATAGGGATTTCAATTAAGTCACAACTTATTACCCAAATCCTTTCCTTTAAATGGTTTAAACAAATTACCATTTTAAATCTTTAAACAAAAAGATTTACTTCACAAAGTTCACCGAATTTCACAAAGATTCATTCACAGATTCCCAAATCATTTCCCATTTCAATTGGATTAACCCATTAAATCTTTAAATCAAGATTTAACTTATAGCTTTCAAAACTATTCACAATTCAAGTCTTTTATAATATAAAAGATACACCTTTTAAAATACTCTTTGATTTCAAGATAAAGCTTAATCATCTTCACAAAGGTTAATTCATAGTTTTTCCAAACTATTCAATTTCAAATTAACATCCTTTTAACACAAATTGGCAATTCTTTCCTTATATGAAAGCTATCATTATTTGAAAACGGATAGTTTCCGTTTTGGGAAAACTGATTACAAATTTTACATGAGTTAAAGCCACTCAAGTAAAAAACTTGAATTTAAATTTAAATTTCCAAAACCATATTTTAAATGGTTAAAAACCCATATAAACACCTTTTACTTGTATAATCTTTTAGACCAAAATTTCCAAGTTATTGAATTCAATTTCAAATATTGAATTCAAATTTAAATCAAATTATTCAAATCTCAATTTTATTAAGTTATTTAAAATAACTCTTATTTTAGAAACTCATTTTCAAAAGCTTTCAATTCGAATTCAAAAACTATTTTGGATTCAAAAATTCAATCTTTAGAATTGTCAAGGATCCGTGACTTAACCGATTTCCACGTGAAATCCACATTGGTGTGTGTTTGGTGTAGTCCAGGGGTTTAACACAATAGTGCAACAACATCCAACCATCACAGATCAGAACACAGAAATATAGTTGATAAGCGGTATAAACTATAACGCTTATCTTTAATTCACATATCACAGATATTCATATCATAGATAAATAGATCACAAATCACAACACAGAACAAGATGTATCACAAAGCATCACATATTTGGGATATCAAATAATTCAACATCCAATAAAATCCAAACATCCATAGATAGGATCAATTTAATTATCTGATTAATTTAAAGTCAAATAAATTTCTATGAATAAATTTTACTAGTTATGGTAAATTAAAAATCAATTAATTTCAAATTGATTTTCAAATTTATTTCAAAACACCAAATCAAATATTCAACAAATTTCCAAATTATTTCCTTTTTAAAATAAATTTCTTTATATCTTCAAATCTATTTAAAAATCCAACCTTTTAAATAAATTCTTCAACTTATAAATAATATTTTCGAAATCCATTTATTAAACCCTTTTTCTCGAAATTTCAAATTTTATTCAATATGGTTTAAAAAATAACTTTATCTTTTAAAACTCCTTTTTAATTTATCCAATTATCAAAAATAATTTTTCACAATAAATTTTCAGCTTGAATTTCGAAAATCCAATTTTATTTATTTCTGGTATCCAACGATACCAAAAATATATCCGGCTAAATCGTAGGCTTCAACAATTTCAATCACAATATAATCACACACAGATTATAAATAATCAACACACAACATTGAAATAAATTCAAGTGTTTGAGGAATCCAGTTGGATCACTCCAACCTGTTTCCCTGCATCCACATATGTTAGCATAATACCAATTCCACTTTGAGGTGGAATATCGCGGTATATGGGATTTATAAAATATTATCCGCTATTATGCGGTGCAATAGGGTCTCATCTGATATATAATGCGGGAAATCAACTCCAAGTATATATATAATACCAATTCCACTTCACGATGGAATATCGTGGTATATGTTTTTAATATAATAACCTCCGCTTAATATGCGGCATATAAGGTCTATTTCAATACAACAAATAGCAATTATCATTAATTCACACAATCAAGCAATTTTTAAATTCATCTATTTAAAATTTAAATCGAAACAAATTCGATTGAGTGAGAAGTTCTCACCTTGCTTCCAAAAACAGTTGTAGTGTTTTGTTTCGAATAAAATTAAACAAACGTTTAATTTTACCTGAAATTCACACTAGTTCCAATTAATTCCAATCCAGCTCCAAAATATAGTGCTCGTCAAAATGAACCCAACGCAAGTCATTTCATCAAAAATGGACCTCGTATCAAAAAGTTACAGCATTACAAAGTTTATACGATTTTAAATATATAAAAATTCAATTTCTTTCTTTATTTTTTTTAACCTTTATTATCACGGCCGTTCATTTTTTGAAACCCTAGATCCTGGCCGTGCGCCTTATTCTTCCACGCGTGACATTCCCAGGCCAAGCACGTTCGAACAACCCATTGGCCGCCCCTAACCCTAATTTTCGCACCACCATCCATCGTTTTCAAGCCGATCGAAGACCACCGCCACATGCCCCAAAGCCAACTCCACCCATGCCACCAACCACGTGAAGCTCGGCCCCTTATTCCTCTCGAAAAACATGCTGGAACGAATGGCGTTCAAAGCCCCTTTGTCGTCAATCCATCAAGTTAAATTCGATCGTGACCGTTGGTTTTAAAGATCTTGTGATGATCTACAACTTTGTAGTTGAATGTTTTCCCAATCGGTTGATAGATTTGAAGAATTTGAGGGGGAAAGGATGCGAAATTAAGGCCATTGGAATAAAGGTGGCGGCCAGACCTAGTTTCCATTAGGGTTTTGCAAAGAACAAAGAATGAGGTCCTTATATAGAAAATTGACAAAAACACTATTCATCTCCAATTTTTCGAACTCCAAACAAAGCGTGCCGGCTGACGTTTCTAGGATTTAACCCGCGTTCCGGACACAATGGAACATGTTTCGGGAGCTAATTCGGTCATATGTGCGAGTTACAGAATTAAACGATCAAATTTTAAATTAAATCGATTAAAACGATTTCTATGCGTTTTGGCTCGCCCTGGACAAACGGTAAATCCGATTGACATGGAATTTGAAATCTTACAATAATATAACATTATGGATCCGATGAAACTGGTTTTGTCGAAATCCGAGACTGTTTGAAAAATGACTATTTTTAGTCGTCAAATAAATATTAAAATATTCAATTTTCACAATTTAACTTTTAATTCAATTTTAAAAGTTTACAAACATCATTCTAACTCCAATATGATTAATATAACTTTATAAATAATTTTTATACACATTTAATTCGGATTTCAATTATTTTTGGAATTTCAAATATTAAATTAATAATTTAATTATCCAATTAAATCACTATATTCGAAATTTTAGTTATTCAACTTACAAATTTACTTGTTAATATTTAAAATCAATTAAATATCTTAATTTCAAATGACAAAAATTCTGGGTCGTTACAATCTTCCCCCTTAAAAGAATTACGTCCTCGAAATTGCAAAGTAAGGAAAATGCCCGAAATTCATTAACTTTTCAAAAATCCACTTAGTGAAAATTTTATATTCACCTTTTCCAAAACCTTTAACTTCAACCAAAATAATGGTTTCCATTTTCTAGTTCAATTCCTACGTTTTATTACAATTTGGAAAATGACTTTCCGTTAACAAAAATTTTCCAAAAGTTCAAAAATTTTCTAACTCCCAAAATTTACGGAAAATTTTGGCAGAGTCTCCTTTGTACGGAGGAGCTTTTGCAAAATCACAATAGATATAAATATATATACATCGACCCACACGGTCGGAAAACAGAAAAACAGTTCATATTTCCTATTTTTATTGCGTAGGCGTACCTTTTTAACATTTTTAAGCAAAGCAGTTATTTATTAGCTTATTAGCGCAACCAAATCCCGCCAAACGGTAGCCACGGCACCTATACTTACTCAATTTAAACACGTAAGTGACATATATATAAAGTTATTAACAATTTACTCTTTTAAACAACTACAACACATGCATATTAAAAGGAATACATACTAAACAAAGTTTATAAGCAACTTATATGATTTCGACATCACTTGTAATTGTTTACAACCAATTTATATACAACGACATTCAATTATTCATTTTCAATTAGTTTACATTCACTAATTTAAATTCAAGTTGGTTCACTTTCAATTTAAATTCCATCACATAGCTTTCAATGTTTATCAATTCAATTTCATTAATACTTATTGAATTTATATACAATCAACTAACAACCATATAACAACCAATGTCATAACCAACATAACCAAGTTATTAAATTTACATTCAAACATTCATATTCACTTTGTCTAACTTCAATTTGGTTTAACACTTTTAATTTTTCAATTGGTTTAATATCTAATTGGCTTTCATTGAATTTCCAATTTATTAGCTTTTAATGAATTAACACTTACATTCATTATTCCATATCAATTTACTTACATTCGATTGATTAACATTCAATCCATTTATTTATTCAATTGCTAATTCATTTTACAAATAAGGTTGAATCTCCTTTATATAACTCAAGTTCACATCCATTTAATTCACTTTGTTATTTCACTTCGACACCAAAATCAACTTCATTTAAGATCACTTAAGTTATATTCCATTTCAAATTTCCACTTACATTTGCTTTCACTATACAACTTAAGTTATATTCCTTTTAAACATTATTTGTCTAGCTTAACTTAAATTTCCACTTATAAATCCAATTCAATTTATTTAACTTTCCTTTAGTTAAATTTACATCATATATTTACTATGCTAACTCAAATTCTTTAACTTTACCAAAGCTAAAATATTTATTTCATATTATAAGTCTAAAACTCATTTCACTTATATTCATCAATTTCAATTTGGATTTTAATTTTAATTTTGTTTATCACAACAAAACTTCAATTTTCAATTTATTATGGTAGCAAATCCATCACACAGAAAATCGAAAATGATACTGATGATGCTGCAGTCATCACCCTTATTATTTCCCAGTAACAGTAGTGAATTCAGTGCTTAATATTCTTTTAAAATTTCCTTTTATTTATAAATCACATTTATAAATCTTTTTCTCATATACTTTCACTATTTAACTTTTAATTTTGAAAAATAACTTCCAAAATAAACAGGATTCAAAATTTTCAAATTCATAGTTCAAATTCATTTTTATTTACAACTCATATTTTTAAATATATTCATATAATTTCATTTCTTATATATAAGATTATTTCACAACTGCAATCATATTAATTATAATTCCATACTTAATAATTCATTTGCTTATATACTTCATTTTTTTACGATTGTTGTTTTTATTTAGATTATTCAAACAACTTTTATTAACTCATATATATTCTTACATTTTCACCAACCAAACAATTCAATTTTATATACACTTTAATAATTCTGAAAGAATTATTTCTTTATATACAAAATATAATCGAGGTAAAATTATTTCATTTACCCAATTTAAAATGATATTGTGTCGGATTATCTCGTTCAAGAGTTTAGAAACCCATATCGATACAGTTAGCTAGACTGCACCGACCAGAATCTATAAACAATCAACCGATAAGTCAACACAATACAAAACAATTTCATATTCACTAACAAATACGCGCTCATATCTATTATTACACTCACACTCATTCTAGAGTACTACTGACTCTATCTCTAATGAGTAATTCCCAACAGAGCCAGGGTTATCGCTTAACCAAATGCCCTGATGCCACATGTAACATCTTGGATTTTCGACTTCCGAAAATCGACATTAATACGTTCACTGTATCAACTGCCGAGCAATCGAATGCCGGAAAACCGAATTATTATGGTTAAAAAGAAGAGGTAGAAGAAGACAGAAAGAAAGAAAGAAGAAACAACAGAAACAATATCAGAATCTCACATATCGCAGCGGAACAACATATAATAGATAAATGAATAATCTTTAAATCAAAGAACTATACCAGTTTATACATTACATCATCAGAGTTTACAACAACACAACACAACACTGGACAGTTATATAAACTTGTCCTCATATAGAATACACAGCGGAATAAATAATATCATATACAAGTGATACGTCTCGCCATCCAGCTCGCCACTTGAGCTCCAAAGTCTCCTGAAATCCAGAATATCCTGATAACCTGACTATAGGCTGCCCGTGCGGAAAATGATGGGCACCCAGAGTTTAGGAAGGGAACAATAAACTCCAGGTCAGTCATGGGACTGGTGTGAGAACTTAAAACAGTTATTATCTTTAATACAACAACAAAGGAAGAAAAAGACATCCACAATGCTTTTTGGAAAATGAAACTACCATAAGGCCTCCCGCCACACACACAATGCAAACGCAGAATTGGAGGAGATTTCTCCTTATGATAGTCAAACATGCTTACTACGCAAAATCATTGGATATTATTACTACTTCATAATGCAGAAAAACCATTTCGAAAGTATAATATTAATCTTATCCAGCATAGACATTCCGAACTATGCCTACTATAGCTACCATCTAAACAGTGGTGACCACCATAAGTAAATGGCAGGTTCTACAACTAATACCATACAAGGTTCGTATTGGAAATTGGATTTCCAACAAAAGGTTAGGCTAAGGAACTTCCTACTGTCAATGGGATCACCTCTGGCGGGACGTCCCCAGAACTAACTAGCTCCCTGCCAACACAAGGCCGGGTTACCTCTTACACTAGGTAACTACAACACGAATATGCCACCCCCCGGTCCTTTGGGACCTTTATCCGAGGCGCCTCGATCACATAGCAACAATCACACAGTAATGAGATTGGAGCTACCACATAGGTTAAATACCAGGGCTCCATACCTAATATCACCCTTTTCCAGAAGGAAATGACATACTCTAAAGGGAGTGACCCTTATAACCTTGCCGCATCATTCCTGTTTCGACCATTTCCGGGGTGTGAGGTCTGACGAAGTCTCGTCCACAAAGCTACGCTTTTTCACAAAGCCATGCTTTGATCAACAAATGATCAATAAATAATCATCACACAACAACACTCAACATGCCACATTACCAAATTGGGAGTATATCACTGATAACTTTCAACTACATAACCTCTGAGCTCGTACGTCTCAGAGAAGGGTGTTAAGCTAAGAGAATAAATTATCTGCCACCAACAGAAATGTATTTGAAAGAAATCAGCTTTATATCTCAAAATGTAATGTCAGACATGTAACCATACAAGTCTGTTCCGGGTTCGAACAGACCCAAAGGCACTTCCGAAGAAGCCCTTGCAATCCGGGTATTCACAATCCCGATCGAACTTCCCATCACAAAGGAAATCTCTATACCGTAGCTAACGGTGCAGAGACAATCGATAGGTCATCCTATCGTTTTCACAAATACCCGGTCTTCACCACCGGTCTTCAAATGTTATCCATATCGTCGTATCACTAATTCGGAATGGGTTATATGACACAAAGGTCCTTTCCCGGCTAAACCGAATAGTGAGCACAATATTTAAAACATATGGATATAGGGATTTCAATTAAGTCACAACTTATTACCCAAATCCTTTCCTTTAAATGGTTTAAACAAATTACCATTTTAAATCTTTAAACAAAAAGATTTACTTCACAAAGTTCACTCAATTTCACAAAGATTCATTCACAGATTCCCAAATCATTTCCCATTTCAATTGGATTAACCTATTAAATATTTAAATCAAGATTTAACTTATAGCTTTCAAAACTATTCACAATTCAAGTCTTTTATAATATAAAAGATACACCTTTTAAAATACTCTTTGATTTCAAGATAAAGCTTAATCATCTTCACAAAGGTTAATTCATAGTTTTTCCAAACTATTCAATTTCAAATTAACATCCTTTTAACACAAATTGGCAATTCTTTCCTTATATGAAAGCTATCATTATTTGAAAACAGATAGTTTCCGTTTTGGGAAAACTGATTACAAATTTTACATGAGTTAAAGCCACTCAAGTATAAAACTTGAATTTAAATTTAAATTTCCAAAACCATATTTTAAATGGTTAAAAACCCATATAAACACCTTTTACACTTGTATAATCTTTTAGACCAAAATTTCCAAGTTATTGAATTCAAATTTAAATCAAATTATTCAAATCTCAATTTTATTAAGTTTTTTAAAATAACTCTTATTTTGGAAACTCATTTTCAAAAGCTTTCAATTCGAATTCCAAAACTATTTTGGATTCAAAAATTCAATCTTTAGAATTGTCAAGATTCCGTGACTTAACCGATTTCCACGTGAAATCCACATTGGTGTGTGTATGGTGTAGTCCAGGGGTTTAACACAATAGTGTAACAACATCGAACCATCACAGATCAGAACATAGAAATATAGTTGATAAGTGGTATAAACTATAACGCTTATCTTTAATTCATAGATCACGGGTATTCATATCATAGATAAATAAATCATAAATCACAACATAGAACAGGATGTATCACAAAGCATCACATATTTGGGATATCAAATAATTCAACATCCAATAAAATCCAAACATCCATAGATAGGATCAATTTAATTATCCGATTAATTTAAAGTTAGATAAATTTCTATGAATAAATTTTACTAGTTATGGTAAATTAAAAATCAATTAATTTCAAATTGATTTCAAAACACCAAATCAAATTTTCAACGAATTTCTAAATTACTTCCTTTTTAAAATAAATTTCTTTATCTCATCAAATCTATTCAAAAATCCAACCTTTTAAATAAATTCTTCGACTTATAAATAATATTTTCGAAATCCATTTATCAAACCCTTTTTCCCGAAATTTAAAATTTTATTCAATATGGTTTAAAAAATAACTTTATCTTTTAAAACTCCTTTTTAATTTATCCAATTCTCAAAAATAAATTTTCACAATAAATTTTCAGCTTGAATCTCGAAAATCCAATTTTATTTATTTCTGGTATCCAACGATACCAAAAATATATCTGGCTAAACCGTAGGCTTCAACAATTTCAATCACAATATATAAACACACAGATTATAAATAATCAACACACAACATTGAAATAAATTCAAGTGTTTGAGGAATCCAGTTGGATCCCTCCAACCTGTTTTCCTGCATCCATAGATGTTAGCATAATACCAATTCCACTTCGAGGTGGAATATCGCGGTATATTGGATTTATAAAATATTATCCGCTATTATGCGGCGCAATAGGGTCTCATCCGCTATATAATGCGGGAAATCAACTCCAAGTATATATATAATACCAATTCCACTTCACGGTGGAATATCGCGGTATATGTTTTTAATATAATAACCTCCGCTTAATATGCGGCGTATAGAGTCTATTTCAATACAACAAATAGCAATTATCATTCAATTCACACAATCAAGAAATTTTTAAATTCATCTATTTAAAATTTAAAGCGAAACAAATTCGATTGAGTGAGAAGTTCTCACCTTGCTTCCAAAAACAGTTGTAGTGTTTTGTTTCGAATATAATTAAACAAACGTTTAATTTTACCTGAAATTCACACTAGTTCCAATTAATTCCAATCCAGCTCCAAAATGTAGTGCCCGTCAAAACGAACCTAACGCAAGTCGTTTCGTCAAAAATGGACCTCGTATCAAAAAGTTACAGCATTACAAAGTTTATACGATTTTAAATATATAAAATTTCAATTTCTTTCTTTATTTTTTTTAACCTTTATTATCACGGCCGTTCATTTTTTGAAACCCTAGATCTTGGCCGTGTGCCTTCTTCTTCCACGCGTGACATTCCCAGGCTAAGTATGTTCGAACAACCCATTGGCCGCCCCTAACCCTAATTGCCGCACCACCATCCATCGTTTTCAAGTCGATCGAAGACCACCGCCACGTGCCCCAAAGCCAACTCCACCCACGCCACCAACCACGTGAAGCTCAGCCCCTTATTCCTCTCGAAAAACGTGATGGAACGAATGTTGTTCAAAGCCCCTTTGCCGTCAATCCATCAAGTTAAATTCGATCGTGACCGTTGGTTTTAAAGATCTCGTGATGATCTACAACTTTGTAGTTGAATGTTTTCCCAATCGGTTGACAGATTTGAAGAATTTGAGGGGGAAAGGATGCGAAATTATGGCCATTGGAATAGACGTGGCGGCCAGACCTAGTTTCCATTAGCGTTTTGCAAAGAACAAAGAATGAGGTCCTTATATAGAAAATTGACAAAAACACTATTCATCTCCAATTTTTCGAACTCCAAACGAAGCGTGCCGGCTGACGTTTCTAAGGTTTAACCCGCGTTTCGGACACAATGGAACGTGTTTCGGGAGCTAATTCGGTCATATGTGCGAGTTACGGAATTAAACGTTCAAATTTTAAATTAAATCGATTTCTATGCGTTTTGGCTCGCCCCGGACAAACGGTAAATCCGATTGACACGAAATTTGAAATCTTACAATAATATGACATTACGGATCCGATGAAACTAGTTTCGTCGAAATCTGAGACTATTTGAAAAATGACTATTTTTAGTCGTCAATTAAATATTAAAATATTCAATTTTCACAATTTAACTTTTAATTCAATTTTAAAAGTTTACAAACATCATTCTAACTCCAATATGATTAATATAACTTTATAAATCATTTTTATACACATTTAATTCGGATTTCAATTATTTTTGGAATTTCAAATATTAAATTAATAATTTAATTATCCAATTAAATCACTATATTCGAAATTTAAGTTATTCAACTTACAAATTTACTTGTTAATATTTAAAATCAATTAAATAACTGAATTTCAAATGACAAAAATTCTGGGTCGTTACAGCTTTTGTCTGGACGGAAGGTTCCTTCTTCTATGCAGTTGCGAACCTTTCGGTTTTAACAGAAGGTTTATTCTTCACACACCATCATGGGCCACTGAGCGTCATAGAAGGCCTTGTGTTTCTTAATGTATTTATACGTTCTTTTATCTAATCATTTAATTCTCAAATTTTTATTTAGAGAAAATGCAATAGTTTTTAAAGGAAGTATTTGATTTTTAAAGGTTGTTTATTTAAATAAAAAGGTGGAAATTAGTTTAAAAATGAGTCCTAATTATAAATTTGAGAATTAAATGATTAGATCGAACGTCGAACGCTCATGACTTGACGAGTAAGATAATATACCCTTGGCTTCTTGTTGCTATAGTCTGCATTCCTAAACATTAGAACAACAATCTGTCCATAGTTTATCCCCATATATTAATTAAGGTGGAGGTTTGTTGTTATCTTCCTGTAAGGTTGGTTCCTTATGAGATACTATGAACCTTTCGATCTTGTTGGAAGGTTGCTTCCTTTTGTAACTATTGCTGAGATCCGCGCCTTTCCCGAATGCTGTCGGTAGGTGCCTTTTTGTTAAATTATGAATGTTATCTTTATGTAAACCTTTCAATACTGTTGAGAGATACTCGACGCGTACTTCATCCGGTCAGGAAGGCTCGTTATGCTTCTGAAATGGTTGTCAACCGTGTTATCTATTCTAGTCCTATTCTTTCTACCTTTCTTGGAAGACATTTGATTTGAATGACGAGTGATGAATCCTTTCGTCTGCTTCGAAGGGTTTAGATTTGCGGCAAACTTGTTTCTTGCATTCCTTCCTTTTTATTTAAAAGGCTTGGCGCGCTCTTCTTTCCTTTCATCTGTTCATTACATCAAGCTGCCTTATAACTATTTTCCTTTTTATACCTACGAAAGCCACTCCTCTGGAGTTATCTTGCGCTTCTTTTCCTCGGGTGTTATCAAACCTTTCGGTGTCACTGAAAGGTAACTTCTTGTATTACTCTTTGCCTCTGCGGAAGGTTTCTAAAGTGCCTTCTTTATCTCCATTTGTATTTTATGGTTAACAAAAGTGAAATTTTATAAAATATGATTTATAAAATATGATTTACAATCTAAATAAAAATGAATTGAGAAATTGAGAATACTAAATTCTGGTATTTTGAAATTCGTTTTCAAAATTTTGGAAAATAATATTAGTATTATTTGGAAGTATTTTCAAGTAAAAATTGTTTTCAAAGGAATTCTAAAAGAAGTATGTTCAGTACTCTCCTCTTATGTTGCTGGAAAATAATTTCGGTGTCGACTGCGCATCATCATCGACGTTCATTTTGGAGTCTCAAAGTGGGGGAGGACACTTAGTAGCTTTGGTATGAAACTGTTTGATAAAATGATTTTGATTTAAAATTTATTAAGTATGATTTGATATATATATGTAGAAGAGATAAGTATATGTATTATTTCAAATTGATTAGAAATGAACCCGGTGTTTAAAATTCTTAAGTTTCCATCAATTGATGATTCTCAATTGTTAAATTGAAAAGTGAATTTTGATAATTGAACTTTTAAAGTTAAAATAAGTAAATGAGGCTAAGTGTTAAGTGAAAATGAAAATCTAAGTTGTAACTCTTATATTAGAAGATAATAGAATTTAAAACAAGTTTAAATTATTGAACGTTCTTGTTAATTTTAAAATGAATAAGATAAATTTGTATAATACTCAATTGCATTCTAATAACATATATAAGACTTACCAGAGATGTTAAAAAGTTAAAATGTTAATATGGATATGCAATGGAATGTTATACAAGTAAATCAAAACTTAAGTAATTAAAATGTTTACAAATGAAAATTAAGTGTATAATAAATGTTATATACTTAATTAGTGTATTAATTAATGACTAAATTGAATAAGTAAATGGAACTTAAGAAAGTAGAAAAATGAATTAAATAATATCTTTGTAAATTGTTGTAGAATTAAATGTAAATTTGCAAAGAATGTGTAAATTAAGTTGTAACTTCTTAGGATAATTGTAAAATTAAATAGGTTGGGAAAGAAGAAAAAAGAAATGAGCCTTTATAAAATGATTTTGAACTTAAGAAAATGATTTTTGAAATGTTGCAAAATATAAATTTAGTATTAAATGAAAAAAAAATGAAAATGTGAAATGAAATGTGAACTAAGGATAAAACAAACTCAAATAATGGTATAAGAAATAATTCATTGTTGATGTTAATATGAATATGTAATTGAATAATATATAAGTAAAAGTATAAGTAATAAAATGTGTAAATAAATTGGAAGTTTATAAATATAAATAAAATTAAAGTTGTTATAATAAATATTATACACTTAGTTAATGTTACGAAATTTAATTTAACTAAGTAGAGTTAAATAAATTGAATCAATGAAATAAACCAGTAAAGTGAATTATGATATTTGATAACTTAAGGAAAGTTAATGGAAAGGAATAAACAAATTCTGTTAAGGGAATAAATTAATAAAATGAGTCAAATGAAATAGAATTTGATTTAAAATCGAATGTTTGTCAATTGGATTTGAGAGAATGTAAATTAATATATAATGTGAATTCATTGAATGTGAATAAGTATGAATATAATGAATCGAAATGAAATTGAATGTAAATCAAATGAATGTTAATAAGTGAGTATTAACCAATTGGAAGTAAATAAATTAAATGTGAATGAAATAGATAAGTAAAGTGAAAAAATTGATGTGAAGATGAGTTAGTTGAATGTAAATTAATGGGAATGAATATTGACAAGAAATGAGTGTATAAATTAAATTTTACATTTAAATTAGTATTGTTATGAATAAATTATACAGATATTATTTGTTGGATGTTTCAATTTTTGCATTTGCTATATCCACATATGATTATGTATAGTGTATGTTATGTATTGATTTTTCTTTCCATATTCTTGCTCTCACGTGTTATTGAGTATTTAGTAGCTACGGAGGGCGTATGCTCACTTTTGGAGCTCGATCTCGCATTATGTTGCTTTTGCTTGCTTAAATATAAGCTAATTTGCTTATAACGCCAATAAACGGTACGCATCTCGGATTACATAAAGTACTTTTATATTATATGTTGTTTTCCCATGGTTGGGATGCCCCATCATTGAGATGAGATGTATATTATATGATTTTATTGATATTGTAAATTTTTCCGATCGAGCCGCGCAAAGGAGACGCTGCCGAAATTTTCCGTAAATTCGGGTGTTAGAAATTTTTTGACATTTTAAAATTGTATAACTTATTTTACAAATAAATCATATCACAGTGGCGTAGTGTAATACCCCAAGATTTTGAGGAAAATTCTTTTAAATAAATGATTAAAATTCTGGGGGAAAATCAGAATTATTATATAGGTGGGATTTTCAGTGGTGCAAGGTTGTGTGCATGTGTGCACGTGCACACTAGTTATGGCACTATGAGAAAATCCAGAATTCCTGAATAATAAAACAAGGAAGGAAAACATTTAGATAAGATGTTTTAAATAAAGAAAATATAGACCTAGACATGAGTATTAAAAATTCCTGAGGATGTGTGTATATATATATATATCTATATATATGCCTATGTATGACTTGTCTGAAAATTAAGGCAGAAGAGAACATTGATTTATAATGAATAAGTGAAATTTTTATTTGAATAATAGGTGTAGAAATGCACATAAGTATGCACATGTTTTCTGCAAATAAAAGGTTAAAGTTAAATTAACACCCATAGTTGTATAAATGTATATATATATCCAGATATTATTTGAGCAGAAAATAAATAAAGGAAGCACTAAAACAGTAAGAACCAAAGTGCAAGAAAGCAAATGTACATAGGCAGAAAATAGAAAGTCACACCATTATCATGTTTGAGGTAAATATAATAAAAATACTTAAAGTAATCACTTTCTGAAAAGAAAAGAAAATGAGCACAATATAGCCTTGTTTTAAAATATTGGCCGGGACATTAAGGGATTAGGAGGGAGGAAATATGCAATGCCAAATGCATGATTCTGGTCTGGGCTAAAATAGGGATTTTGCATCACCCAAAACCCTAGACAGAACCCTTATTTAAACCAAGAGCCCAATCAGAAAACTGCTCTCTCACTAATTAATTAACCTAAGGAAGAAGAGGAAGATAAGGCTAAAGATTTGAGGGGTTTTCTGGTTTAAGCTTGTGTAAGCATTTAGGTGAGTATCCTCACTCATATACATGGCATTAAGACCTGGGATTAGGCAGCCAAGCTTTTATATGTTATATTTTGCATGTTTTGATTTACAAACTATGTTGGCTACTGATGGTTTCATGAATGTTTGATGAAATATGATCTGCTATGCTGGATGTATAACTTTGTTGTTCTATTTTCATCTCTGTATATTATACCAAAACCTTAAGGAACATATATCAGAGTATTTGTAACTAGTTTGAATAATGGCTTAAGACAAAGAATGAAAAGATAAAGAAAACTATGAGCTGCATATACATTGGTATGGTGCTGAGGCTTGAAATAATTGGTTAAGGGTGCAATGGAGTCTTTCTCTATAAGTGCTGAGCCCTAAACTAAACAGAAATTTACAAGCCTAAAAACTATGTTTAAACAAGATTAAAAATCTGGCTAAATATAGTTGCTTGCAAAATCAAAATAAACTCAATAGAGCCATGCATTTATTCTCAGTTGCAAACATTCTGGTATATGCTTGAATAGGGTGTTTATATGCTAAATAATGTGAGATGGAATGACTGGGGTGTTATACCTCTAGAAAGTAACCTTTAACTTGCTTGCAATATTATGTCTGCAAGGTAACTAGTATGCTTCATGAGTACAGGTGGTATGTACACCTAGCTATCATTGATAGAATGAACATAAATACACTTAGTGATATAACTAAGGATTTTGTGCCAAGAAGGCTGCTGGAATGCTTGTCCTATTTGAAGTAGACAAGTTGGCACATGGCTTGTTTAAGTCCTGAGATCTTTGTGCCATAATGTTAATTAGTTCATGGCAATGTGTCCCTTTGATTCCTTATAGCAGATGAGGCCAGGAATTTATAAGAAAAAGAAAAGGCAACCTAGTAGTTCCAGATAAAAGTTGTTTTATTGCATATGTTTGCTCTTATGTATTGTACATGATAATACCTGTCAAGTATGCAAAGTATATTTATGCTGTATCCTTAGCTTAATATCATGGATATGTTAGAAATGCTCACACCAGATCATAGATCTGACCCTTATTGCTCATGGCACATGGGGGTGTCTCATTTATAATGGGGCAGCCACTAATGCTTTTGCAGGTTGTGATGGAGCTAAGTAAGCAAGATTAAAAAGATATGGAATAGAGGATGCTAAGATAATTAGAAATAAAAGCTAAAATGTGTTAATTCATGCATGTATTCCCTGATTAATATGGCTATCTAAATGTATTAAGTAGGAAGAACTTGTAAGAGACATGTGCTATGTTGTTTCTGGTTATTTCTGATTTGGTATGTACTAAGGATATTGATGTTAAACTGATTTGAAAACCTATTTGCTAAAGTTGTTTTGATTTAGAGGAAAAACCTGGATTTTATAAGCATAATCATTTTATGATGATTTCAGTTAATCCTGAGTTCTTTCAAAAAGAATATAGATATACAGAAAATAATATTGGGAAAACCCAGAAAAGAATTAAACTGTTATATCTTCAATTTATGATATTGACATAAGTCCAAATGCAAGAAAAAGTGTTTATACCCTGAAGATGTATTTTTAAAAGAGAAGTATGGTTAGGAAGAATGATATATATCTGATCACAAGGTGTCTGATTCATACAAATATATACACATGCTTTTGAAAAGGAAAGGTATCAATGTTTTGTGTATAATCTGGGTTGTAAAAATGCAAACAAAAGAATGGCCAGAGTAACCACATGGTTAGGCCATAGGTCAGGCCTAATGTTTCACTTCAGATCAATGAAGCAAGGGAACATTTGAGCTCAGTTTTCTGGAAAATGAACAAAGACACTGACATGTACATGTATATCTGTGTACATGTTGATATTGGGCAAAAATATAGATGTAAATTCTTAAAACAGTTGAAAGAATGGGTTTTAAAAATAGTTATGCAAGAAGAATTGTTTTGTATGTTAGGTTATAGGCAAAAATTAAATATATATGTACAATTATAGGTAGGTATCAGATTTCAGCCATACAGGAAAAAATAAAAAGAAAAACAAAAATTGTGTTTGAACCGACCAGCATAGTACTCGAACTAGTGACCTTGCATGAATAAGTTAGGCGCGTTTCCATTACGCCTAGATGTTGCTTGTGTTCACTTAGGATCCACTTTCTTTTAACCTGAGTTTGATAATATTCAGACTTTAAGACAATCATCTATATCATAAGCTTGCTTTCCACTGATTATTGCTTGACCATTTCTTAATTATAATAACAGCCTAAGGTACATATTTCCAGTGAACACTATAGTCAAAAATCAGGATACAATAAGTTTTCTTTTAAAAGGGAAATTATCACATTTTTGCAAATTTAAAAAGGATTTCTACTTATTGTCATACTCTTATTCAAGTAGAATATAACATAGATATCTTCATATATGTATGTTAAAAATGATTTAGAATTAAAACAATATTTTTATATTGTGAAAGATCCTGGATATATTTTTGTTTATTAGAGAAAAGAAAATGACCCTGGAAAATATATTGGTAAAAAAAAAAAATCACTAATAAAATAAGTGTGTAAATAGGAGGGTCATTTCATTTGGTATCAGAGCTATGTTTTAATTAACATAGCAAATGTTTGTATGCTTATGTTTATACTAGGTTTGTTTGTATATTTGACTGCTTATAAGTATTCCCTGAATGTATGTATGTGTGTGCATGTGACATACACAATGATTAAATAGGAAAGATACAATCAATTTAAAATTAAAGCTAAGTGTTATAAACTAATAAGATGAAATACATATACTTTTAGAAATATGGTAGGAAGAGGGTCTCATCATCAAGGAGGATCTAGCACACCACAAATGCTTGACATGCAGGAATTTGTGAGAGTTTTGAGAGATGGAATTGGGCACAGACCTGAGAACCCACATGAGGAGCTCTCCAAGTTAGTGAAGACTTATACCAACTTGGGAGGCAAGAGCTTTGAAGGAACTGAAAGTGTAATGGAGATTCAAGCATGGCTGAGGACATTAGAGAGGATCTTCACTGATATGCAACTAGATGACCAAAGGAAGAGGCAAGTGGCCTCAAGGCAATTAAAAGGTGCAACTTTGAGTTGGTGGGAGGTGATCATAGCTGGCCGGAATGAAAATGATATTAATTGGAATCAATTTAAGGAGATGTTAGAGGCAAGGTTTGTTCCAGCCTCAGCAAAAACCACTTTACTTGAGGAGTTCATCAAACTTAGACAGGGGACTATGAATGTCACAGAATACACCCAGAAGTTTGAGGGATTGTCAACCTATGGGGCAATGTTAGTGGCTGATGAAGCATCCAAAAATGATAGATACATCAAGGGATTGAACCCAGGGCTTAGCAGGGCTATACTACCTTATGCTGACAGAACTTTTGATCAAGTGATAGATTTGGCTCTGAAGATTGAGCAGCATGACAAGGAAAGAGATAAGTTTAGGAGCTTCAAAAACAATAGCAACAAGAAGAACAAAGGGAAGTACCATCCTTATGATAAGAAGAAAGGAGAGGCAGATGGTAAGAAGGCAGTAGATGCAAAACCCAATGAAGCCAAAAGAAAAATAGTTTGCAACCATTGTGGGAAAGAAGGCCATATTAAGCCAAGATGCCCAGAGCTTAAAGGGGGAGCTTTCAAATGCTATCTATGTGGGAAGGAAGGGCATATGAAAAGAAATTGCCCAGAATACAAGCAACAAGGGAAAGTGGCAAACCTGGAAGGTAGGGGCAAGGCCATAATTGAGGCTAATGCTGAAAACCATGGTCAAGTGGAAGGTACACTATTTATTTGTACCATACCTTTAGCTGTAATATATGATACCGGGGCAACCCACTCACTCATTTCCCATGAAATAGTTAAAAGGTTGAAAATGAACTGCAATTTGGCTGAAATACCTCTGTTAATACAAAGCCCTTTAGGAAGTTCTAGTGTATTAGATATGATCTGTGTGGATGTGAATTTGAACATAGGAGGAAACACATTTGTTTCCAATTTGTATGTTCTAAATTTCCCAAATATAGGAGTTATATTAGGGGCAGATTGGCTAAGACAATTCAAAGCCATAATTGACCTAGATGCATCCACCATTTCACTACAAAATTCTAAAGGCCAAAGGGTTACAATTCTATGTGAACCTATCAAAGAAAACAGTCTAAATCATTTAATTGAATTAGAAAATAATCCCAAGGAAATAGCTATTAATGAAATCCCCATAGTTAAAGAATACTTGGATGTATTTGGGGAAGTAAAAGGTGTCTCACACCATAGACCTGTTGAATTCCAGATTAACCTTATGCCTGGGGCTAGCCCAGTTATCAAAAAGCCTACAAGGATGGGGCCAAGTGAATTAAAGGAGCTAAAGAACCAGCTGGAAGAATTAGAAGCCAAGGGGTTTATAAGGCCAAGTAATTCATGCTGGGGTGCTCCTGTAGTATTTGTTAAAAAGCATGATGGTACTTTAAGAATGTGTATAGATTACAGAGAATTAAACAAAGTAACCATCAAAAAAAATACCCATTACCCAGGATAGATGATCTCTTTGATCAACTCAGTGGAGCTAAAGTGTTTTCTAGGCTAGACTTGGCATCTGGGTTTCATCAGATGAAGGTTGAGGAATCAAGTATTAAATATACAGCATTCAACACAAGATATGGTTTGTATGAGTTTCTGGTTATGCCATTTGGGCTAACAAATGCCCCTTCTTACTTTGTAGACCTAATGAATAGGATATTCAGAGATTACTTAGACAAGTTTGTTCTGATTTTTATAGATGATATTCTAATCTACTCTAAAACAATAGAGGAACATGAGAACCACTTACGTTTGGTCTTATCTAGATTAAGAGAAAAAGATTTGAAAGCAAAGTTCTCTAAGTGTGTGTTCTGGCAAGAGGAAGTACACTTTCTTGGACATGTTGTCTCTGCTAGAGGAATTTCTGTAAACCCCAATAAGATAGTAGCAATCCAAGCATGGAAGAAGCCTAACAATGTTAGTGAAGTTAGGTCATTCATGGGGATGGCAGGATACTATAGGAGGTTCATACAAGGATTTTCTAAAATAGCAATGCCACTCACTAACCTGACTAGGAAGAACCAAAAGTTTATATGGACTGATAAGTGTGAACAAGCTTTCACCCAGATCAAGGAGGCTTTGGTAAAATCACCAGTGTTGAGAGTACCAGAAGGCAATGAGGGATTGGTTGTATATACAGATGCATGTGGGTCAGGGCTAGGGGCTGTGTTGATGCAGCAAGATCAGGTCATAGCCTATGCATCTAGACAACTAAAACCCCATGAAACCAGATATGCAACTCATGATCTTGAGTTGGCAGCAGTAGTATATGCCTTAAAGCTCTGGAGGCATTATTTATTGGGTGCAAAGTTCATTTTATACACTGATCACAAGGCCTTAAAGTATCTCTTTTCACAAAAAGATTTAAATATGAGACAACACAGATGGGTTGAATTTCTTGCTGCTTATGACTTAGATATACTTTATACACCAGGCAAGGCTAATAAAGTGGCAGATGCATTGAGTAGGCAGCATGCAAAAATGGCCATGTTAATGATGGAGGAGTTTAGAGATTTGACCATGCTCACTGATTTGGAAATAGATGAGAGCAGTGGGATAAGTATGGAGATAATTGAGGAAGAAAAGAGTAAAGGAAGGTTAAGTTTAATTACTTTACAATCAAATTTGGCCTTGAAGGTGGCAAAAATGCAAGAAGAAGATCAAGACTTAGCAGAAAAGAGGTCTCTCCTATTAAAGAAGGAAGAAGTGAAGGATTATCACATAGATGTAAAAGGATACTTAAGGTACAAGGGAAGGATATGTGTCCCAAACATCATAGAATTGAAAGAAGAAATCCTTAATGAGTACCATAGGAGCAAATATTCCATACATCCAGGCAGCACCAAGATGTACCAAAACTTAAAAAGGGACTATTGGTGGAAGGGAATGAAGTCTGATGTAGCCAGATATGTTGCTAAGTGCATGGTTTGTCAACAAATAAAAGCTGAGACCCAAAGACCTTCAGGGTTGTTGCAGCCACTTAGCATACCACAGTGGAAGTGGGAAGACATATCTATGGATTTCATAGATGGTCTTCCTAGATCCAAGAGGGGAAATACAAGTATTTGGGTGATTGTAGATAGGCTGACTAAAGTAGCCCACTTCATACCAGTGAAAGCAGACAGAAATGCACCTAGGTTAGCCCAAACTTTTATGAGAGAAGTGGTAAAACTGCATGGTGTTCCTAAAACTATAGTGAGTGATAGGGATACAATCTTCACTTCAAGATTCTGGAAGAGCTTCCAAGAAGCTATGGGGAGTGAATTGTGCCTAAGCACTGCTTATCACCCCCAATCAGATGGGCAAACAGAAGTGGTAAACAAGATTTTAGAGGATTTGCTTAGAGCATGTGTGTTAGACTTTGGAGGAAATTGGGAGGACCACCTCCATTTGGCTGAGTTCACATACAATAATAGCCACCAAAGCACAATTGGAATGGCACCCTTTGAAGCCCTATATGGAAAGCCATGTCTATCACCTATGTGTTGGGCTGAGGCAGGAGAGAAAGCTATCCTAGGGCCAGAATATGTCAAGGACATCACAGAGAAAATAGGACTGGTGAGAAAGAGGATGGCAGTAGCTCAAGATAGGCAAAAGAAGTATGCTGATGCAAAGAGGAAGTCAGTGGAATTCAAAGTAGGTGATTATGTCTTCATTAAGGTTTCACCAATGAAGAAAGTCTTGAGATTTGGCAAGCAGGGGAAACTCAGACCCAGATATGTTGGACCATACAAGATTTTGGAAAGGATAGGCTCACTAGCCTATAAGCTGGAGCTTCCCGAGAAGATGAGTGCAATGCACAATGTGTTTCATGTGTCACAACTAAGGAGATGGGTGCATGACAAGGAGGAAATCTTAGAAAAGCCTACTGAAGTTCAGATTAATCCAGATCTAATCTATGAGAAAGAGCCAGTGGGAATTGTGGCAAGGGAAGAAAAGAAATTAAGAAACAAGACATTGAAGCTTGTAAAGATTCAATGGAGTATAGATCCTAGTGATTGTACTTGGGAGCTAGAGGATAAAATCAGGATGGATTACCCTAGGCTCTTTGCAAATTTAAAAGGTAAATTCTTAGATTACTAAGAAAGTTTGATATGTATGATAGACAGTGACTATTTGAATTGCTCATGCATATTTGAATAATTTTCCTAAGAAAGTAGGAGTACTCAAAGAATATGTTGTAAATTGTGAGGGCACAATTCCTAAAAGAAGGGGTGATTGTAATACCCCAAGATTTTGAGGAAAATTCTTTTAAATAAATGATTAAAATTCTGGGGGAAAATCAGAATTATTATATAGGTGGGATTTTCAGTGGTGCAAGGTTGTGTGCATGTGTGCACGTGCACACTAGTTATGGCACTAAGAGAAAATCCAGAATTCCTGAATAATAAAACAAGGAAGGAAAACATTTAGATAAGATGTTTTAAATAAAGAAAATATAGACCTAGACATGAGTATTAAAAATTCCTGAGGATGTGTGTATATATATATATATCTATATATATGCCTATGTATGACTTGTCTGAAAATTAAGGCAAAAGAGAACATTGATTTATAATGAATAAGTGAAATTTTTATTTGAATAATAGGTGTAGAAATGCACATAAGTATGCACATGTTTTCTGCAAATAAAAGGTTAAAGTTAAATTAACACCCATAGTTGTATAAATGTATATATATATCCAGATATTATTTGAGCAGAAAATAAATAAAGGAAGCACTAAAACAGTAAGAACCAAAGTGCAAGAAAGCAAATGTACATAGGCAGAAAATAGAAAGTCACACCATTATCATGTTTGAGGTAAATATAATAAAAATACTTAAAGTAATCACTTTCTGAAAAGAAAAGAAAATGAGCACAATATAGCCTTGTTTTAAAATATTGGCCGGGACATTAAGGGATTAGGAGGGAGGGAATATGCAATGCCAAATGCATGATTCTGGTCTGGGCTAAAATAGGGATTTTGCATCACCCAAAACCCTAGACAGAACCCTTATTTAAACCAAGAGCCCAATCAGAAAACTGCTCTCTCACTAATTAATTAACCTAAGGAAGAAGAGGAAGATAAGGCTAAAGATTTGAGGGGTTTTCTGGTTTAAGCTTGTGTAAGCATTTAGGTGAGTATCCTCACTCATATACATGGCATTAAGACCTGGGATTAGGCAGCCAAGCTTTTATATGTTATATTTTGCATGTTTTGATTTACAAACTATGTTGGCTACTGATGGTTTCATGAATGTTTGATGAAATATGATCTGCTATGCTGGATGTATAACTTTGTTGTTCTATTTTCATCTCTGTATATTATACCAAAACCTTAAGGAACATATATCAGAGTATTTGTAACTAGTTTGAATAATGGCTTAAGACAAAGAATGAAAAGATAAAGAAAACTATGAGCTGCATATACATTGGTATGGTGCTGAGGCTTGAAATAATTGGTTAAGGGTGCAATGGAGTCTTTCTCTATAAGTGCTGAGCCCTAAACTAAACAGAAATTTACAAGCCTAAAAACTATGTTTAAACAAGATTAAAAATCTGGCTAAATATAGTTGCTTGCAAAATCAAAATAAACTCAATAGAGCCATGCATTTATTCTCAGTTGCAAACATTCTGGTATATGCTTGAATAGGGTGTTTATATGCTAAATAATGTGAGATGGAATGACTGGGGTGTTATAACTCTAGAAAGTAACCTTTAACTTGCTTGCAATATTATGTCTGCAAGATAACTAGTATGCTTCATGAGTACAGGTGGTATGTACACCTAGCTATCATTGATAGAATGAACATAAATACACTTAGTGATATAACTAAGGATTTTGTGCCAAGAAGGCTGCTGGAATGCTTGTCCTATTTGAAGTAGACAAGTTGGCACATGGCTTGTTTAAGTCCTGAGATCTTTGTGCCATAATGTTAATTAGTTCATGGCAATGTGTCCCTTTGATTCCTTATAGCAGATGAGGCCAGGAATTTATAAGAAAAAGAAAAGGCAACCTAGTAGTTCCAGATAAAAGTTGTTTTATTGCATATGTTTGCTCTTATGTATTGTACATGATAATACCTGTCAAGTATGCAAAGTATATTTATGCTGTATCCTTAGCTTAATATCATGGATATGTTAGAAATGCTCACACCAGATCATAGATCTGACCCTTATTGCTCATGGCACATGGGGGTGTCTCATTTATAATGGGGCAGCCACTAATGCTTTTGCAGGTTGTGATGGAGCTAAGTAAGCAAGATTAAAAAGATATGGAATAGAGGATGCTAAGATAATTAGAAATAAAAGCTAAAATGTGTTAATTCATGCATGTATTCCCTGATTAATATGGCTATCTAAATGTATTAAGTAGGAAGAACTTGTAAGAGACATGTGCTATGTTGTTTCTGGTTATTTCTGATTTGGTATGTACTAAGGATATTGATGTTAAACTGATTTGAAAACCTATTTGCTAAAGTTGTTTTGATTTAGAGGAAAAACCTGGATTTTATAAGCATAATCATTTTATGATGATTTCAGTTAATCCTGAGTTCTTTCAAAAAGAATATAGATATACAGAAAATAATATTGGGAAAACCCAGAAAAGAATTAAACTGCTATATCTTCAATTTATGATATTGACATAAGTCCAAATGCAAGAAAAAGTGTTTATACCCTGAAGATGTATTTTTAAAAGAGAAGTATGGTTAGGAAGAATGATATATATCTGATCACAAGGTGTCTGATTCATACAAATATATACACATGCTTTTGAAAAGGAAAGGTATCAATGTTTTGTGTATAATCTGGGTTGTAAAAATGCAAACAAAAGAATGGCCAGAGTAACCACATGGTTAGGCCATAGGTCAGGCCTAATGTTTCACTTCAGATCAATGAAGCAAGGGAACATTTGAGCTCAGTTTTCTGGAAAATGAACAAAGACACTGACATGTACATGTATATCTGTGTACATGTTGATATTGGGCAAAAATATAGATGTAAATTCTTAAAACAGTTGAAAGAATGGGTTTTAAAAATAGTTATGCAAGAAGAATTGTTTTGTATGTTAGGTTATAGGCAAAAATTAAGTATATATGTACAATTATAGGTAGGTATCAGATTTCAGCCATACAGGAAAAAATAAAAAGAAAAACAAAAATTGTGTTTGAACCGACCAGCATAGTACTCGAACTAGTGACCTTGCATGAATAAGTTAGGCGCGTTTCCATTACGCCTAGATGTTGCTTGTGTTCACTTAGGATCCACTTTCTTTTAACCTGAGTTTGATAATATTCAGACTTTAAGACAATCATCTATATTATAAGCTTGCTTTCCACTGATTATTGCTTGACCATTTCTTAATTATAATAACAGCCTAAGGTACATATTTCCAGTGAACACTATAGTCAAAAATCAGGATACAATAAGTTTTCTTTTAAAAGGGAAATTATCACATTTTTGCAAATTTAAAAAGGATTTCTACTTATTGTCATACTCTGATTCAAGTAGAATATAACATAGATATCTTCATATATGTATGTTAAAAATGATTTAGAATTAAAACAATATTTTTATATTGTGAAAGATCCTGGATATATTTTTGTTTATTAGAGAAAAGAAAATGACCCTGGAAAATATATTGGTAAAAAAAAAAATCACTAATAAAATAAGTGTGTAAATAGGAGGGTCATTTCACGTAGCAGGTGCGTGGTAGATAACAAATGGTTATAACATATATCTATAACTTATTTCGTTAACATTTTTAAATTCTATAACTTATTTCGTTCCATTTCAAGGACGAAAAGTTCTGAGTGGGGGAGACTATAACGACCCGTATTTTTCAACCATTTAGAATATTAAATTTAATATAATTTTTGAATAAAAATGGTTAGAAATAGAAAAAAATTAAGATGTTACAAAAAGAAATAAAAGTGAGCGAATGTATAAAAGGATAAAAGATGATAATAATAGAAATAGAATAATAAACGTTTACATTTAATATAAAATTTATTGCGCGTTTGTGTTGAAATGAAATAAATGTTTTATAAAAGAATATTTTGAGAAAATAAAATATACGTTTTCATCCTATAAGTAAGTAGAACTTTATAAAAAATAGAAATTTTGGGCTTGGAGACAATATTTTACGGTCATTGAAAAACAACCGTAATCTATATAGAATTTATTTTAACGCATAAACTCAAAATTTCAATAAATTGAAGTTGTATAATTAAAACGTGTTTTTAATAAGTTTAATATATGAATTCAGATTTCAAATATTGTGAAAATTTATGTAATTCAAATTTAAGTAGAAACTAGTTAATGAATTTAAGGGTAAAGTATCATTTTTCGACATGTAAATATTTTTACATAGAAAAGATTAAAATTCTCTGATTTGAATGGCGAAGTTTGTTCCGTCAATTCTGATCTTTCTTGCTTCGTCTATCGCGATTTACAATTGAGTACGTTTTGAATCGGTGTAATTGACGACTGTAATGGATTTTTGACATGACTTGTCGTAGCACATATTTTATTACACAATTAAATTCCTCTTGTCGCGCTGATCTCCGCGGTATATTTATTCTTGTATTTTGGTGTCTGGTGCACAACGTTAAGCGGTCAAATTCTAGTACATAACGGTATCCTGTTCTGCCACGTCATCAATCACACGTTATATATTATTGCATCCTCTCCTTCATTCATTTTTACACAGCCGCAACCAAAGAAATAAACAACCCTTCCATCCGACGATCCTCAACGATCGAAGCCAATCCGTCTACTTTTAGCCAAAGGTCCCAACATGAAAGTTGTAGAGCTCGACAAGATGAACATTCTCAACGGTCAAGATCGTCATCAGTGCGACGGATCGTCGGCAAAATCGTCGCGACTATCAGATCTAGTTTCGCCGATTACGGCGATTACGATCGTCGATAGGTGATTGTGTCAACCAGGAAGATGGAGAGGAAGGTGAGGAGAAGCGATAGCCGGAGTTTGGAGGGCTGGCATCGACCGAGGTGGCCGGAAATCGTCGATGACCGCAGATCTAAAACGGTGAAATTCGTGGTCGTCATTCATCGTTGGACGTCGTGGTCTATAGGAAAGTTGAAGATTTGATGTGGGCTACGTGATGCCCAAATTTGGTGATCATCGAAGTAGTGTGGTGGCCGGAATTTCACCTAGAAATTGTGGTAGTTTTTGGTCTTCTGGCGACGAACGACGGCGCTGGATGTAACGCCCCACTCTGAGACCCACTGTAACAAAGAGTATTACGGGAGTAATACTGTCTGTTAAAGCGGAGAATAGAGTATAGTGGAAGCGGCCATTTGTAATCAAGCTATAAATATCTACTGAATACGTCGAAAGGATGGTATCTATATATTTTTCTCAAGTGGTTCGACATATTCAATAAATATTTATAACGAAATTACAATGGCTAAAGACCTATCAGAAACAAGCATAGTAATAAATGATAAAACATCACAGAACATAATCACATAACAGATATAAAATCCCAAAACAATACATCGTCAATACAGATCCAAATACTATAAGTGGGTACAAAGCCACTGCTCACACATGTGAGTCAAAAATATGTACATATCAAAGTCTGAATAATAACAGAGTAGCGGAATAGTGGACAAATAAAAGCGCTATCTATCAGCATAGCAGATAATGTCCAAGCGGAAGCACAGAAGCTAAGTCCAGAGACCTAACCTAAAACAACTCGGTCTGACCCGAGCGAAAACACTCGGGTCGGGCTAGCTAAACAATCAGTAATAACTAAGATATATACTAATGCGGTACATAAATAAAACAGTACTTATCCAAAGAGAAGTAGATTATGAACCACATGAATATAATGACGATCCCTAATCATCAATAAACAATAAAAATCTCCAAAGAGAAATCAACACCAAAGTGTAGAATAAATAAAATCGCCTCATATCATCGGCGTAGCCAAAGCTATAAAAAGATGCCCATAGGCAATAATCCCAAGAGTGACCAGAGTCTGTAATCAATGCCCAAGCAAAGATCGATGCTCCAAAGAGCAATGGGGATATACTGAAAAGTCAATGAAATTCAACACTGAAAAGCAGTGTCCAGAGACACTGTGAATCCACAAGGCAATCGCACTTACATCGTATGGTTCCATAGAACCAACACTGAATGGCGGTACTCGAATGGATATAAAAATCATCAAATAATACCAATATTGCACGTGCACCGACCAGAGTCGTTGTTGCCAAGTACTGTAGAGTTGTAATCGATCACTCTCACAGATGCGTAACGCGCGAGAGGGCGAGATCCTTCCTAGAAGGATAAAGGCCCAGAGGCGCACGCCGAAAAATAAACTGCTCCATAGAGCAGGTGTCCAGAGACGGTTGCCCAGAGGCGTAGTGACCCAGAGGTCCAGTACTGGCCGCCAAAGGCTAATGTGTCACCAACTTCTTGGAGAGGAACTCGTAAAGTGTTAACGATGAGTCCCATACCCCACGTTCGCAAGCTCACACTCCAAACAATAAAAAGTCCAACTCGTATCATCGGTAAACTAGACCCAAAGGTCAAAACGATCAATCGAATAAGTCGGGGATTAACCGGAAAGGAAATACACACGGTTCCATAGGCCGGAGATTTCCTAACCGTTTAAGCACCTTTCCACTTCGCTCGACGTGCTAAAAAGTGAGTGTGAGATTTTTATTATAGAAAATAATGGTGCGAAACGGATTTATAATTGATTTTGAAATCACTTTAAAACGGCTTTTGAAAACTCTGCTATTATGGAGAAATTAATTTAATAGTTAAAAATAATATTATATAATAATTTCGAAAGCCATTTAGGAGTGAAAAATTCTTTGAAAATAATTCATAAAACCCGTGTACGAAATCTAGAGACAAATCTCAAAGAAATCAATAAAACCAGAAAATCACTGAAAATATTCTAAGTGTTGGAAAATAGTCCAAAAATGACGCGAACCCAAGTTCGGAAAATTATTCGGACCAGCAAACTGAATCCGAATGGCATGAAAATTGGTAGGCATATAGTCCAACATCCCTGCTCCAAACTGCAAAAAGAATCGGGAAATTCCGACTTGAAACGAAGAAAAGGCGTCGTCTGAAAGTCGGACAAAAATCATAAAACTTTACTGTGTCAAAACAGTGTAAAGGTCCCACTTCGACGACATGGTCGAAGGGTCACATGAACTCATCTTGATGAAAAGTTGCAGGAGCGTAGTAAAGTACACCTACTTTGATATGAAACAAGAATCGTTCGGTTTCGATTTGAAACGAAGAAACGACAATGTTTCAAAGTTGGTCCGACGATAACTGAAAATGATCACTATTGTAAAACAGTTTCTGGGTGCTACTTCGGCAATAGAAACAAAGTATCTAATGCACCCAGATCTAAACCAAACTCTGCATGGTTAAAGATCTCGATCTCATCTTTTTAAAGAGACCAAAAACGATGAAATCCGACAAAGTACGAGCCCGGGATGGCGTCGCAAAGTCGGGGTTCTACGCTGAAAACAACGGGAGAAAAGAGATAAGGCCTATAGCTATGCACTAACTGGCCAGAGATGAAAAACCACAATTTTGGCATAGTAAACTTCAAATTCTGGCAAAATGAATAAAATGAAAGTTGTAGCTTAGTTTCTAAGCTTTCCGGAATGACCAAGATCGTCAAATTCCGACCAGAGATGAAAATTCTATGACTAAAACAATTCTCAGATCTAAATTTTATATCACTGTCTTTGTGCTCTCGGGACAGTGGTAAGAATGCACAGTTTTGACCAAATTAACTTCGAAATTTCATGAAACTCAAAACATGAAAGTTTTAGCTCTAAATCTAAGCTTTCCAGAACATCCAAAATTATTAGATTTGGATAAGAACGAGTAACTTATGGCCAAATCAATTTCAGGTTTTTATTTTATCAACCCTGTAGTTTGTTGTCAGGTCAGCGACAAACAAGCATGATTTCGACCATTCAAAATTCAAAATTAGGCAAAGCACAAAACATAAAAGTTATTGGGTACAGAATAAGCTTTCCTGAACTTCAAGAAAATCTTAATTCCGATTTAAGATGAATGAGATATGCCTAATTTACTAACAGCAATAAACTAATTATAATTTCAGCTAGCATATACTACAAGTACCTTATGTGCACACCCCAAAATGAAAGCATAGATGATCAAAGAGCTATGATTCACATGTTACATAATAAAACATGTGTTACTAACTGATTACCAAAATCAAAAGATGATTAAACACATATTAGAAGAGGTTTTTAGCAATATACCTCTCTTGAAAGCAACAAAGACTATTATAGCATCAACCCAAGTTAGCAAAAGATGATTAGGAGGCTATAAGATCAAAAAAACACATAAAACATGTGTTACCAAATACATTTCAGAAATGAGAAAGATATAAAAATGGATTTGAGGTGGGTATTTGCATTACCTTTGCATAGAATGACTTGCATAAGCTAAAACTAGAAGGAGATGAAGATAGAGGCCATTTTTGTTATGAAAGCTTTAGGAAATGATTAGGGTTTTGATTAGGGTTGAATGAATGAGGTTATGAGAGTATGAGATAATTTATAGAGGAGGTTTAGGGTGGGTTATTGGGTTAGGTTTTGTAACCCAATAAGAAGAGAGTTATTTACATGTTTCCAAAAATTAGTCTAAGTGTTCATATATGTTTAGAAAACTCATTTTTTTCTTATCCAAACCCATTTTAAAATCTCTCCTCAAATATTTAACTTTCCAAAAATAACATTTTATCCTCATTTTAAAATCCCATATTTCCCATTTAATTAAAATAGCCTTTTCAAATAATAAATTTTATTATTCCAAATCCTTTTATGCTTCATTAAAATAAATAAAAAAACCTAACTTTTATTTATTAATTGGTAATGCAAATCCCGGGTTGTTACAGACTCCCCCCTTAAGAAAATTGCGTCCCCGCAATTCCTTAAGATAGATGTCGTCTATAACGTCAAATCCACAAAAGAAGTGATAGAGATAATATAGAGAATTATCACCTGCAGAAGAAGATGAGAGAAAGCCAGGATAAGAGCGTTCGATAGATTCTCTGGTCTCCCAAGTGCAGTCCTTAGGATTCGGTGACCATTGAATCTTCCTATGTTGATTAAATTTCAGTTTATTAATTCTTTCAAAACAAATTTATTTGTCTCATCTATTATTCAATTAACTTATCATTCTATCATCTTTATTAGCATTTTTTTATAATCAAAATCTAAGTGTATAACATTTATTATAAACACTAAAATTTTATTTATAAAATCATTTTATATGGTATATTATCCAATTGCATTTTAACTTCTTAATAATTTAGGTAAGTTATTTTGAAATGCAATTTAGTACTATACAAATAAAATTTCAAATTCAATTATTTCAAGTGTAAATATTTATTCGACATTTTAGCTTTATTTATAATTGAAAACATCCTTTAACAAAATTTTAAGAATTAAATTTCCGATTAACTTTAAACAATTTAGAGATATATATAATGTATTTATATCAAATCAAATCAAATTTTAAAATAAGATACTTATATATATAAATCAAAATATATTGAAGAAATTCAAATCAAAATATTTTTTTTCTCAAAACAAAACCGTAGCAAAGATACAGAATGGATTCTTCACTTCGAAACTCGAAAATGAATGTCGATGATGCGGCCGCCATCACCGAAATTATTTTCCAGCGACAAAGAGAAGAGCATTGATTTCAACATTTTAAAAATTCTTTGGAAATGATTTCTATTCGAAAATACTTTCAATAATATATACTTAAAATTTTAAAACCAAAGTTCGAAATCACCGGAAACTAAATTCTCAAGCTTCTGAATTAAATTCATTTCAAATTCCAATCAATTTATAACCAAGTTTGTAAATTCATTTATTTATTATGCAATAGTCAATGGTTTACAAAACAATAAATGAAAATCAAATATTATTATTTCAGACAACAACTTTATTAACAATATAATTTCAGAAAACTTATATTTATATATAATATAATCATTCAAAACTATTTTGTGTATCAAATTTGAAAACAACATTTTTTTTTATAAATTTAGAAATACATTTCTTTGCTCGACGATACAGGAATGGATTTTTTTAAAATAAGGATAGGGATTCAAATTTTTGTTGACTCAAATCAAAGAGAATTTTGATTCGAAGACAAATTCGAAAGAAAAGATAAGATGATTCAATAACAGAATCGGGATATGGAGGAGTTTATTTAAATCACGGGCAACCTTAACCGGGTCGTCCATAACTTCAAGAATAAGATCGATGCTGAATTCCGAGGTAAATCAACACTCGATCTCAAGAGATGGAATTCAGGTATAGCAGGGAATAGATAGCATCATAAACCGAGGATACAGAAATCTCCGGTAAATCAATGCCAATTGTAAAGGAGTTTTGCTCCTTCACGGATCATTCGAAGATTGGCGAGACCGCCGATCTATTATAGATATCATTCAAATGGAGTTATGGGGTGCTCCAGAATTGAAAGAAGATGAATAGTGAAGGACACGAATGAATTTTGGAACCGAGGAGGACGTTCCAAAATTTAAAGGAATTGAGTCAAAGGAAGAGATTGAAACTCGAATGAGAGTGATTTTGTAAATAAATTTACCCTATATGTTAAGTTTTGCCTAGAGCTACCAAAGCTTTGATACCAACTGTAACGACCCGATATTTTGGACCATTCGCATCCATTATAAGTGTATAGGTAGACACTCATGCCGGAATTGAATTGCTCAAAATACCGCATTGTTAATTTAAATTTGGCAAAACTGAACATATACAGTAAATAAAAAATCACAGATCACAGACGCAGAGTAATAAGTGCAGCGGAATTAAAAGAGATAGTAGTTCATGAAGCTACTATATGAATATATAAAATACATCAGAGTTTACAACAGAAGAGTAATACGATACATCAGATACAAATTAGAATACATTACTGGAATCATCGAATACTGAAGCAGAATAGATGGCTGGATCTTCAAGCCAAGCTCCAACTCCAAAGGTGAGTCTCGAATACTGGTACACTCAGTTTGACCCGAGCGTAAAGCAAAATACAAAACACTCGAGTCAGGATTAACATTCTTATATTAATAAATCCAACTCAAGTGAAATAGCAATTGAAATACAAGTAACTCAAAGGATGTTTGGAATAACCATCCTTTAAGGATCCGTTAAACTATCTACTATGTAGTAGTGTACGATAAGTAGATAATCTCTATCAGTAATATAAAAGATATCAAAATAGCGTTAAGTCATGGCCCATTCCACCCTTAACACATTTTTATTCCCAAAAGCATATACAAGACCGTAGTTTCCCCAAAACCGGAAGTCACCAGAGGGCAATCCATATACTCAAGGTACAAAACAAATTCGTAGTGGTCGCGCATAAATGGAATACAAGTATGACAAGGCACATGAGGCAATACCCAAGGTAGTGATACTACCGTTCGCCTGATCCGGACTGGTGAGAACGCAACGCCGCAGCGCCCGCAACACCGTGAAACAACACTCCCAAAATCAAGGGTGCACCAATCGACAACAAGTAATAATTAGTTCGAAGAAGTGTGTCCACTTGAGGTAGCTAATCCTCCATTGGCCCGGCACAGCTCCTGTTTTAGTCATTTCCAATTTGACACAAGTGTCAAGGCTATCCATCATCGTTCTCTTTCTTCAGTCATCACGTACATCAATCCAACCACTTCATTCTGGATCATCACTCCGCGTATAGTTATTAAAGTGGTTTTCGGTTTAGATAGAGAGTATATCCATAACCGAATTCCGGTCTCTTTAATAACTTTCGTAATTATTACACCGATTGGTCGTTTATTTATTTCAAATCCAAATCAATTTCAATTTCAATTCGTAAATCAACATTTCATTTGTCTTTCAAAACCATTTCCATAAATTTTCGTTTCAAAACTTCCAAATTACACTTTCAAAGTCTTACAATTCAATTTCAATTTTATTTAAAACAATTCAAATATTGATTCAAGTTTGCACAAAAGTTTCATTCCGAAATCATTTAAATCAATTTAGTTTTAACATTCAAATCAATTTTCATTCATTTATCGATTTCATTCAATATCGTTAAATTAATTTATCATTCAAAACAATTTCTATTAAACTTCCAAATCATTAAATCAATTTCTTAAATTCAATTTCATTAAATCAAAACTTACAATTTTGAATTATATTAAATTCGTCAAATCAATTCTTTCAATTACAAGTCTTACATTAATTCCAAAAATATCACATTTTCATTTCTTGTTAAAGAATTTCCATTTCACTTATTTACTTTCTTAAATAATTTTCCAAAAACTTACTTAATAAAGGAAACTCAATTTCAATTATTTACGAAGTAAAATCCACTTATTCAAAAGTTCAATTTTTCTTATTAAAGAATTTCAATTCAATTTAATCATTAAATAATTTAATCTTATTTAATTGCTAAATAATTCAAAACTTAATTATTAAATAATTTCCAAGTTTAATAATTTCAAACTTAATTATAATTTCAAACTTAATTATTAAATCATTTCAAACTTAATAATTTAAAACTTAATTATTAAATCATTTCTCAAATTAAACATCGTTCTTTCATCAATTACATTGTTAATATTTTGTTTCAGATTATTAAATATTAACATTTTCCTTTCGTTAAAATTTAAACTTCAACTTCATTTCAAAACCATATTATTTATTCAAATAAAATCTTCATTATATATTTTTTTTAAATCAAATTATTGACCAATCGGTTTTATTTAATTTTCTATCCTAGGTCAAAGTTCAATTTGGGTATTTATCATTTCAACCCGATTCCAATTCAATTCAAAAATCAAAGCATAGTAAAGGGAACTTGCAGTGTGATAACTGGGATGGTGTCAAAGTAAATAAACAAGCAATAACAACAAGCAATATCAATCCAATAATCAATTCAAATAATCCCGAAATAACCGTATTAATTCGCATTGTTATTTGTACGAATTAATATAATTATTCCTAGAATCTACACTATCATTTCATGTAGATTAAAGATTTATTACACTAATTATTTATACGGTTTTTCACTTGTCATTCGATTTCAATTTTAACACTACAACAATTAATCAAATATACGTTCAATGGTTCAAAGTGTAATTATCACTATTCTACATGTCAATTAATTTAACAATTAAAAGGGATCATATTCAACTTAATCAAATTCAACATATGTGTCGATTCAAATTTTAATTATCCTACGTCAAATTCGATTACATACTATTTATCACTTTATAGATTACAATTTTAACGTCCAATTGTAAACATCAAACAATCAATTATTTAACAACCAAACTGGATTATCATTACATATATAACAGATAATGGTGTCAGATGTCACAGGTGAACTAATACAGGTAATAACAGTGTAAATATCTAACAGCAGCATATTTCAATTGACGTTTCAATTGAAATCAAATTTAATAAATAAAAGAACGTTAATCGTGAGTGATTGCTCACCTTTCGAGGCTAGAGATGAACGAGAATATGACACGGATATGCACACTGATACGAATACTAAATTTTGAATTGAGAATCCAAGCAAGACAAAAATCGGCTCGAATTCGACGGACAAGCTGATAGATAAAAAAAAATTAGGCGAAATCTAATCAAAACTAGATCGATCGATGTAGATAAAATTGAAACAAATTAGGTATATTATATTTGTTTTCGTAGACCAATATTCAATTTTTAAATTACATATTATATTTGATAAAAATCAAGTATATACTCTAACGCACAATGGTACATACATTGTAACGACCCGATATTTTCAACCATTCGCATCCATTATAAGTGTATAGGTAGACACTCATGCCGGAGTTGAATTGCTCAAAATACCGCGTTGTAATTAAAATTTGGCAAATCTCAGAATATACAGTAAATAAATATAATCACATATCACAGACACAGAGTAAAATAATGCAGCGGAAGTAAAAGAAATAGTAGTTCATGAAGCTACTATATAAATATATCAGAGTACATAAGATACAATAGGAGAAATAGAGTATAACGGAAGTATAAATAAGATAACCAAGTACAAGCTGAACAGAGCAACATAACTGAAGTCGATAGAACAAGACTAGCAGATAATCTCCAGCGATTCAAATCTCCAGAAGGTGGAAATCCAAATCTGTGAATACTCAGGCTGACCCGAGCGTAAAGCAAAACACAAACACTCGAGTCAGGACAATATATACTTATATAATATAAACCAACTCAAGTGAACTGTAATAAGGTACAAGTAACTTAAAGAATGCTTGGGACCGCCCATTCTTTAAGGATCCGTTAAACTATCTACTATGTAGTAATACTAGCTATTATAATAATGTCTAATCAGTAAAGTATAATCATATAGAAAATAGCGTTAAGGGGATGGAGAACCTTAACGCGGTCGGATCTTAAAATCATAATCGTAGTAAAGCTCGATATGGTAGGTGACACGGCACAACTAGGCAATGCCAGGGTAGATATACCAATTACGCATCCGGACTAGTGGTGACGCATAGCAGCCACTACCGCCCACCTCGAACAACACTCCCAATCTAGGGTGGCCACCAAATCAATCACAAGTAATAGAATGGTATCGAAGAAGTGTGTCCGATAAGAGGTGCTACCTCCTTGGTCCGTCAATCGCTCCTGTTTTAGCCACCTTATGCCAACTCACGGGAGTTGGGTCCACGTAACATACCTTAAGAACGTCGCCACCATCCTACTTCATTCTGGAATCTCCACCGCGTACACGGTTGTCAAAGTGGTTTTCGGTATCGACAGAGAGTATGTCCATATCCGATCCCGGTCTCTTTGCCAACCAATCGTTATTATAACCCGTGGTTATAACTTTTAAAAACAATACTTTACTTCAAAATAAGATATCATTTCAAAATCATGTCTTTATCAAAATAAAGATTTATCATTTCCAAATCATTTCAATATTCTAAAATATCGTATCCTTTCAAACTTCTTTTCAAATCATTTTAATACATCAAAATATTATATCTTTTCAAACTTTATTTCAAATCATTTTTATATATCAAAATATCATACCTTTGATAGTTATACTTCGAAACCAAAATCATTTTATTTCAAAACTATGTTCATTTCAAAACAACATCATTTCCATTTCAAACATATATTCACCTTTCAAATAGTCTATACTTTCAAAGTTATAACTCTTTTGAAATAAAACATTTGAAATCATTATACTTTGAAAATCACAGCATTTCGAAATCATATATTTAAAATCATCTTTTAATTCTATACATTTACAAACTTATTAAATTCAAACCATCAAATTTCAATTCAATTACAGTTTACCAACAAACCGTTTCAAATCTTATCAATTCCCAATATAGATTAAATCCACAAAATACAATATTCAATCTTTAGTATATTTCAAAACTTTAAATCTCCCACATTTCATAAATCCAATATCATTTAAATAAACTCAATTAATATATACTTCAAATATTCATTTATCAAATAAATTAAATAAGTCAGAAATCAAGTATCATTTCAAACTCATTTCACAATATCAAAATATTATTCAAAACACCATTCATTTTTATTCATTTAAATACCATTTAAATCCATTCATTTTATTAAATTTAAATACCATTTTAAACTCACATTAGAAATCAAATTCTTCCACTTAAATATCTCTTCATTATCTTTAGAAATTTAACATTTAATTTCCCAAAATTATATCATTTTCCAAAGATTATTTTTCATTAAAATTAATTTAAAACAACAAAATATAGTTTCCGTAGCACTTATAAAATGCTACGTAAAGTTATAGTTTAAAACAGTTAATTAACAAAAGACAGCGTTAAATGCTGTAATAGATTTCTTTTAAGTTTCAATTAACTTACATGTTAAGTTTAACCACTATAGCATTTACAAAGTGCTATAATAGCCTTTATTTCAAATTAACCTTTTAGTTCATTTAAAACACCACAACATTTACAAAATGCTGTAATATCCTTTACATTACATTTCAAAATGCTGTTAAATCATATTCAGAGTTTTATTTACAATTCCACAAATAATTAACTTTTAATATAAATCATTTTAACTTATAAAATCATATATTTCACATTTAACACAATCATTTAAATACCTTTATTTCTATGATTTTATAAAGTCAAATTTCAATAAAAAAATCAAATTTAATAACAATTAAATTTTCATTTCTTTAATTAAATTATTAACTTAACAACTAAGTTTAAATTTCCAAAAATATAGCTTATTTCCATTTATTTTACTTAATTAAAATTTCACTTTTAAACAAATTTCACAAATTTCAATTTAAGTTATATTTCCAAATTCAGCTTAAATGTTCATTTATTCCATATTTTAATTTATACAAAATCATTAACACCTTTAAAACATTATTATTACTTAATAAAAATCATTAAATTCATCTTTAAATCAAATTTGTCATATTTTCTTACTTTACAAAAATTCCATTTATAAACAAAATCATAAATTCCAAAATTAACTTATATTTCAAATTCTACTTCACCATTTACTTAATTCACTTATTTAATTTGTAGAAAATCACAAATACTTTATAGAAATCATTTTAATGAAATTTAAATCAAAATACCATAATATTTACATTAAAAAAAGTATTTTAAAATTTTCAGAAAAATATATAAACCACGGGTCTGTATATAATTTTCTAGCCTAGGTCAAGTGATACGGATATGTATCATTTCAATCCGCAGTTTACAAAGAAAAACCGGGTTTTATCATTTCAAACCCGCAATCCCAAGTAATATAAATAAATAAATAAAAACCGTTCAGGCCTATCATTTCAGCCCATAACGATTTTTCCTTATTCTAAAGTCCGTTCGGGTATGTATCATTTCAACCCATAGTGATTCTAATCTACAGGGAACTTGCAGTGTGATAAACTGATATAAATAAATAGAATAGCATGAGATAACAGTAATAGATGATATAACATATGTAATAACAGGGGTAAACATTATATGATCATAATATAACAGTTACAACAGGATGATATAATTTTACAGATTCAAATGGTGTCAGTTTACTAGTTATATAAGTACACATTGTCTGGTGAGAATTACTCACTTGTTCAAGTTGGAGATGACAACCACAAACGCACAACAAAGATTTCCAGAGGCACGAGAGCACGATAATTATTTGAGTGTGGGAGAGCCAAAGATAATTGCCTTGTCACATTCAAACCAAACAATTACAAACAACACAAGATTTCAACCCAAAAATTCAATAAACAATGCTAGAAATGGATGCATAAACAAAGTCAAAGTGTTTGCACTTGCTTCCTACCACCTATGCTTCAGCTCCAGATCTGAAATGGCACGGCTAAAGGCATGGTTTGGATCAGGTATGGTCTGGAAAAGGTGCGGCTACAAGGTGATGAAGGTGAGTGGAAGTTACAAGGTGTTGAAGGCAATGGAATACCAAAGAGTTTCAAGGCAAAGTAGGGCTTTTGTTGCACCATAGGGTTCGGCCCCTTGCTGATGTGGCTTGGCCATGGTATGTGGTGGTCAGGTTGTGGCTGGAGTGTGGGCCAGAGGTGGTGGAAGGTCAGGTCAGAGGTGGTGGTGGTGGAGGTAGTGGTGGCAAAAGGTGGTAGAAGGAGGAGATGACAATTCTAGGTCATAAGTGATAGTTTGTGATGGTTTTTGGTGGATTTTGTGTAGATCTTGGACTTGGATTGGTTAGGCCTGAGGAGGAGGATTTCTAGGATGGGTGATGGTCAGAGGAAGGGGGTCGTGGTGGTCGGCCAAAGCCTGGAGGAGGAGGAACCAAACTATGAAGGTAGAGAGCATATGCAGTTTCAATAGAAAAAACATAGAAAACAAGGAAGAAAGAAGGAATTTTTACCCAAAATCTTGAAGCCATGGCCGTAATTTTTTTGGAGGAGAAAGAGAAGTGTTTGCGTGAAAAAAATGAAAAGAAGTTCGCTGAAAAGAATAGGGTATGCATGGCCAAAAACATTGAAGAGAGGAGTTGAGAAAGTGAAAGGTCGGGAGGTGAAAAGCCATAGGAATTTCAATAGTTTAAAACTTTTCATATTTCCTCTAATTTCTTTTTAAGTTTTATATAACTGAAATATATATATATAAACTCAGATAAAATACGAAAATTTAGTAAATAAACAAAAATAAATTAATTAATTATTAATTATATAAAATTTAATTAAGTAAAACAGCAAAAATTGCAACTAGTCTTGAAAATATGAAAGATAAATGCAATGAACTTTGGAAAAAGTTTATGGACTTGTAAAATATTTATAAACAAAGATAATAACATAAAATAAAAATGCATTCACAAAATGAATAAATAAATTTTAATTAAATATAATTTAATTGAAGAAAATAGCAGAAAAATAGAAACCAGCCATTAAAAATAGAAAATAAATTCAATACGCTTTGGAAAAATTATATAATCACTTTAAATTATTTAAAAGACAAAATTATACATAAAATAAAATACTAACACATATTAGAACAAAATATGACAAATAAAATATAATTTAAAATAGACAATATTGCTAAATACATCAGTTTACACACAATATTGAAATATACATAACTTTCACAATTTAACTCCGTTTCCAACGAAACGAAAAGCTGTATCCATGGAATTAAATCTATTTTCATAATAGAAGATAAAATTTAAGAATTTGAAATATTTAAATTTAAAGTTCAAAAGTCAAAGTTTGACCAGTTTCAATAGAAATTCACTTTTCAGTGAAATATCCAATTTATACTAGTTTGAACTATAAATCACTTAATAGTCAACATTTATATTTAAAATGAAATGTTTGAAATAGAACAAGTTTAAAATAATTTAAAATAAAATAAAGTCAAAATTTAAAATATAGGCCAAAATCTAGGGTTGTTACACTCTCCCCCACTCAAAACTTTTCGTCCCCGAAAAGGAATAAAGTACGGGAAAACACAGGAAAGATAAAATTGAAATGAGATTAAGACAAGATGACAAAAGATTGAAATTATACCTGAGAACTGTGGTTATAGGTAAGTTTAACAAGGTGGAGATGGTCTTCCCAAGATTCTCCAAAATCAGGAACACAAGTACGAAAAGATCCTCTAGAATCCGATTCACTCTTTCCGCTTGACCGACAGTCTGTGGGTGGAAAGCAGTGCTCAGATTTAAAATGAGTACCAAAGATTATAAAGATTATAGAAAGATTTCTAAGCAAAAAGATTATAGATAGATGCCTATACCAGTCTGTAGCAAGATAAGGAAAAATAAGGACAACTAACAGACAGTTTGAAAAACAAAATTAGGTAATAAGTTTGAAAAACAAAATAAGATAATAGGTTTGAAATTTCCATGGTTTCAGCTTAACTGATAATTAATTTTACACAAGTTAAATAAATCTTAACTATTTCTAATTTCATTATCTTATCATCAAATTTTCTTAAACAAACCATCTCTAAAATCATGATTTGATTAAAATTAAGTGTATAACATTCAATAAATTTAATTCTTCTTTATTCCTAATTATAATTAAATTTATCCCTCTCAAATATTTTATCACATATGTTAAATATGCTTACACTTATTATAACTGTTTTAATTTATTCCTAATTCCCTTAACATCATTTGTATTGTAAATTATTCAATTAACCTTTTAGTCTATTTACCTGTGTTAATCTTTTTATAACTAAAATTTAAGTGTATAATATTAATTATAACCACTCAAATTTTATTTATAAAAATCTTTTGTTATTGTATATTATCCAATTACATTGTTAACTTCTAAAAATTAAGGTAAGTTATATTGGAATGCAATTGAGAATTATACAAATAAAACTTTCTAAAATTAATATACACTATAAACATCCTAATTCAATCATTTCAAGCTTGAATCAATATTCAAAAATTTTGATTTTCTTTTTATACTTGAAGTTATTATTTAAGATAGAATTTAAGAATAAAATCTCCGATTCCTTTCAAACCATTTAGAGATAGATAAATGTATGTACATAATTTGTCAAATCAAATTTAAATCATATATCTATATATTTTATAAATCAATCATATTTTAGAAATTTATATCAATCAAGTTTCCCAAAACAAAGCTGTAGCAAGACTACAGAATGGTTTCTTCACTTCGAAACTCGAAAATGAACGTCGATGATGCTGTAGTCATCACCGAAATTATTTTCCAGTGACAAAGAGAAGAGCACTTAAATTTTAAACTTTAAAATCCTTTAGAGACAAATTTTTTTTTATTCAAAAATACTTTAAATAATATCCTTTTAAAAATTTTAAACACAAGGTTTGAAATCCATCGGAAATTAAACTCTTTAAATTTCTTGTTTTAAATTCATTTCAGTTCCCAAATAAATTTATAAACAACTATTTATAAATTCCTTTGTAGAACAATAAATGATAAATCAAGTATTATCATTTTAAATAATTAATTTAAACCAATTTATTAAGTTCCATAAATTTACTTATATATTAAAATTTATTTAATTAACCAAATTTTAAAATAATATTGTATCGGTTTGTTCTGTCAAAGTGTTTTAGAAATCCTATCGATAGCGTTGATCAGACGAATCGATCGGAAACCCAAATCGACATCAACAACTCAAACAACACAATATATAATAAAATATAGATTTAAAAGTACAATTCAAAATGTTGGAGATAGTTTAGAAATAAAGACAAGATGATTAATTAACAAAATATGAAGATGGATAAGCTTAGATAAATTGCGGGCAACCTTAACCGGGTCAACCGTGACTTAATGAATAAGAGCAAATGTGGATTTTCCTGGGGTAAATCTACATCCGATCTCAAGAGATAGAGTTTGGAATAAAAAAAAATATTAGCATCTAAACCAAGGATAAATATAAATCTCTGGTGAATCGATGCAAATTTGTAAAGGAGTTTTCCCCCTTTTACAAGTCATTAGAATATTGGCGAGACCACCAATTCACTATAAAGCTCATTCGAAGCGGAGTTATGGGATACTCCAGAATCAAAAGAAGATGAATAGTGAGGAACAAGAATGAATTTCGGAACCGCAGGGAACGTTCCAAAATTCAAAGGAAATCGAATCAAAAGGAAGAGATTCAAACTCGAACGAAAGTGATTCTGTAAATAAATTTACCATACATTCTAAGTTTTGCCTCAAAGCCAAAGCTCTGATACCAACTGTAACGACCCGATATTTTCAACCATTCGCATCCATTATAAGTGTATAGGTAGACACTCATGCCGGAGTTGAATTGCTCAAAATACCGCGTTGTAATTAAAATTTGGCAAATCTCAGAATATACAGTAAATAAATATAATCACATATCACAGACACAGAGTAAAATAATGCAGCGGAAGTAAAAGAAATAGTAGTTCATGAAGCTACTATATAAATATATCAGAGTACATAAGATACAATAGGAGAAATAGAGTATAACGGAAGTATAAATAAGATAACCAAGTACAAGCTGAACAGAGCAACATAACTGAAGTCGATAGAACAAGACTAGCAGATAATCTCCAGCGATTCAAATCTCCAGAAGGTGGAAATCCAAATCTGTGAATACTCAGGCTGACTCGAGCGTAAAGAAAAACACAAACACTCGAGTCAGGACAATATATACTTATATAATATAAACCAACTCAAGTGAACTGTAATAAGGTACAAGTAACTTAAAGAATGCTTGGGACCGCCCATTCTTTAAGGATCCGTTAAACTATCTACTATGTAGTAATACTCGCTATTATAATAATGTCTAATCAGTAAAGTATAATCATATAGAAAATAGCGTTAAGGGGATGGAGAACCTTAACGCGGTCGGATCTTAAAATCATAATCGTAGTAAAGCTCGATATGGTAGGTGACACGGCACAACTAGGCAATGCCAGGGTAGATATACCAATTACGCATCCGGACTAGTGGTGACGCATAGCAGCCACTACCCCCCACCTCGAACAACACTCCCAATCAAGGGTGGCCACCAAATCAATCACAAGTAATAGAATGGTATCGAAGAAGTGTGTCCGATAAGAGGTGCTACCTCCTTGGTCCGCCAATCGCTCCTGTTTTAGCCATCTTATGCCAACTCACGGGAGTTGGGTCCACGTAACATACCTTAAGAACGTCGCCACCATCCTACTTCATTCTGGAATCTCCACCGCGTACACGGTTGTCAAAGTGGTTTTCGGTATCGACAGAGAGTATGTCCATATCCGATCCCGGTCTCTTTGCCAACCAATCGTTATTATAACCCGTGGTTATAACTTTTAAAAACAATACTTTACTTCAAAATAAGATATCATTTCAAAATCATGTCTTTATCAAAATAAAGATTTATCATTTCCAAATCATTTCAATATTCTAAAATATCGTATCCTTTCAAACTTCTTTTCAAATCATTTTAATACATCAAAATATTATATCTTTTCAAACTTTATTTCAAATCATTTTTATATATCAAAATATCATACCTTTGATAGTTATACTTCAAAACCAAAATCATTTTATTTCAAAACTATGTTCATTTCAAAACAACATCATTTCCATTTCAAACATATATTCACCTTTCAAATAGTCTATACTTTCAAAGTTATAACTCTTTTGAAACAAAACATTTGAAATCATTATACTTTGAAAATCACAGCATTTCGAAATCATATATTTAAAATCATCTTTTAATTCTATACATTTACAAACTTATTAAATTCAAACCATCAAATTTCAATTCAATTACAGTTTACCAACAAACCGTTTCAAATCTTATCAATTCCCAATATAGATTAAATCCACAAAATACAATATTCAATCTTTAGTATATTTCAAAACTTTAAATCTCCCACATTTCATAAATCCAATATCATTTAAATAAACTCAATTAATATATACTTCAAATATTCATTTATCAAATAAATTAAATAAGTCAGAAATCAAGTATCATTTCAAACTCATTTCACAATATCAAAATATTATTCAAAACACCATTCATTTTTATTCATTTAAATACCATTTAAATCCATTCATTTTATTAAATTTAAATACCATTTTAAACTCACATTAGAAATCAAATTCTTCCACTTAAATATCTCTTCATTATCTTTAGAAATTTAACATTTAATTTCCCAAAATTATATCATTTTCCAGAGATTATTTTTCATTAAAATTAATTTAAAACAACAAAATATAGTTTCCGTAGCACTTATAAAATGCTACGTAAAGTTATAGTTTAAAACAGTTAATTAACAAAAGACAGCGTTAAATGCTGTAATAGATTTCTTTTAAGTTTCAATTAACTAACATGTTAAGTTTAACCACTATAGCATTTACAAAGTGCTATAATAGACTTTATTTCAAATTAACCTTTTAGTTCATTTAAAACAGCACAACATTTACAAAATGCTGTAATATCCTTTACATTACATTTCAAAATGCTGTTAAATCATATTCAGAGTTTTATTTACAATTCCACAAATAATTAACTTTTAATATAAATCATTTTAACTTATAAAATCATATATTTCACATTTAACACAATCATTTAAATACCTTTATTTCTATGATTTTATAAAGTCAAATTTCCATACAAAAATCAAATTTAATAACAATTAAATTTTCATTTCTTTAATTAAATTATTAACTTAACAACTAAGTTTAAATTTCCAAAAATATAGCTTATTTCCATTTATTTTACTTAATTAAAATTTCACTTTTAAACAAATTTCACAAATTTCAATTTAAGTTATATTTCCAAATTCAGCTTAAATGTTCATTTATTCCATATTTTAATTTATACAAAATCATTAACACCTTTAAAACATTATTATTACTTAATAAAAATCATTAAATTCATCTTTAAATCAAATTTGTCATATTTTCTTACTTTACAAAAATTCCATTTATAAACAAAATCATAAATTCCAAAATTAACTTATATTTCAAATTCTACTTCACCATTTACTTAATTCACTTATTTAATTTGTAGAAAATCACAAATACTTTATAGAAATCATTTTAATGAAATTTAAATCAAAATACCATAATATTTACATTAAAAAAAGTATTTTAAAAATTTCAGAAAAATAGATAAACCACGGGTCTGTATATAATTTTCTAGCCTAGGTCAAGTGATACGGATATGTATCATTTCAATCCGCAGTTTACAAAGAAAAACCGGGTTTTATCATTTCAAACCCGCAATCCCAAGTAATATAAATAAATAAATAAAAACCGTTCAGGCCTATCATTTCAGCCCATAACGATTTTTCCTTATTCTAAAGTCCGTTCGGGTATGTATCATTTCAACCCATAGTGATTCTAATCTACAGGGAACTTGCAGTATGATAAACTGATATAAATAAATAGAATAGCATGAGATAACAGTAATAGATGATATAACATATGTAATAACAGGGGTAAACATTATATGATCATAATATAACAGTTACAACAGGATGATATAATTTTACAGATTCAAATGGTGTCAGTTTACTAGTTATATAAGTACACATTGTCTGGTGAGAATTACTCACTTGTTCAAGCTGGAGATGACAACCACAAACGCACAACAAAGATTTCCAGAGGCACAAGAGCACGATAATTATTTGAGTGTGGGAGAGCCAAAGATAATTGCCTTGTCACATTCAAACCAAACAATTACAAACAACATAAGATTTCAACCCAAAAATTCAATAAACAATGCTAGAAATGGATGCATAAACAAAGTCAAAGTGTTTGCACTTGCTTCCTACCACCTATGCTTCAGCTCCAGATCTAAAATGGCACGGCTAAAGGCATGGTTTGGATCAGGTATGGTCTGGAAAAGGTGCGGCTACAAGGTGATGAAGGTGAGTGGAAGTTACAAGGTGTTGAAGGCAATGGAATACCAAAGGGTTTCAAGGCAAAGTGTGGCTTTTGTTGCACCATAGGGTTCGGCCCCTTGCTGATGTGGCTTGGCCATGGTATGTGGTGGTCAGGTGGTGGCTGGAGTGTGGGCTAGAGGTGGTGGAAGGTCAGGTCAGAGGTGGTGGTGGTGGAGGTAGTGGTGGCAAAAGGTGGTAGAAGGAGGAGATGACAATTCTAGGTCATAAGTGATAGTTTGTGATGGTTTTTGGTGGATTTTGTGTAGATCTTGGACTTGGATTGGTTAGGCCTAAGGAGGAGGGTTTCTAGGATGGGTGATGGTCAGAGGAAGGGGGTCGTGGTGGTCGGCCAAAGCCTGGAGGAGGAGGAACCAAACTATGAAGGTAGAGAGCATATGCAGTTTCAATAGAAAAAACATAGAAAACAAGGAAGAAAGAAGGAATTTTTACCCAAAATCTTGAAGCCATGGCCGTGATTTTTTTGGAGGAGAAAGAGAAGTGTTTGCGTGAAAAAAATGAAAAGAAGTTCGCTGAAAAGAATAGGGTATGCATGGCCAAAAACATTGAAGAGAGGAGTTGAGAAAGTGAAAGGTCGGGAGGTGAAAAGCCATAGGAATTTCAATAGTTTAAAACTTTTCATATTTCCTCTAATTTCTTTTTAAGTTTTATATAACTGAAATATATATATAAACTCAGATAAAATACGAAAATTTAGTAAATAAACAAAAATAAATTAATTAATTATTGATTATATAAAATTTAATTAAGTAAAACAGCAAAAATTGCAACTAGTCTTGAAAATATGAAAAATAAATGCAATGAACTTTGGAAAAAGTTTATGGACTTGTAAAATATTTATAAACAAAGATAATAACATAAAATAAAAATGCATTCACAAAATGAATAAATAAATTTTAATTAAATATAATTTAATTGAAGAAAATAGCAGAAAAATAGAAACCAGCCTTTAAAAATAGAAAATAAATTCAATACGCTTTGGAAAAATTATATAATCACTTTAAATTATTTAAAAGACAAAATTATACATAAAATAAAATACTAACACATATTAGAACAAAATATGACAAATAAAATATAATTTAAAATAGACAATATTGCTAAATACATCAGTTTACACACAATATTGAAATATACATAACTTTCACAATTTAACTCCGTTTCCAACGAAACGAAAAGCTGTATCCATGGAATTAAATCTATTTTCATAATAGAAGATAAAATTTAAGAATTTGAAATATTTAAATTTAAAGTTCAAAAGTAAAAGTTTGACCAGTTTCAATAGAAATTCACTTTTCAGTGAAATATCCAATTTATACTAGTTTGAACTATAAATCACTTAATAGTCAACATTTATATTTAAAATGAAATGTTTGTGTAACGACCCAGAATTTTTGATAATTAAAATTCGAATATTTAATTGATTTTAAATATTAATAAATGGAATTTAGAAGTCGAATGATTTATTATTCGAATATTGGATTTAATTTGGTCAATTAAATCGATGATTTAATAATTGAAATTCCAGAGATAATTGAAAATTGAGTTAAATATGATTGAAAATGATTTGTAAAATTTTATTTAATCATACTGGAGTTATAGAAAGGTTATAGAACTTGTAAAATTGAATTTGAAGTTAAATTGTGAAAATTGAATATTTTAATATTTAATTATCGACTGTAAAATAGCCAATTTTCAAACAGTCTCGGAATTTGACGAAACCAGTTCCATTGGGTCCGTAATAGTTGGTTATTACCGGATTTCAAATATCGTAGCGTTTGGAGTTGTTATGTGACCACACGATGGGTAAACGCTTTGGAATTTAATCGAGTTCAATTTGAATTTAAAATTTTAAATTGTCAATATCAATACACGTTTCTTCCCTTGGTTTCAGCCTTTAATCAAGCCGAGAATCATGAACGAAAAATCGTGTAAGCACGTATTCTCTGCTAAACCACGTTCTTTTGTCTCCCCTTCGTTTCTTTTATCACGCGAAACAGTTTAAAAAAATAAAATCAAAGTCGTGACTCCCTCTCCTCTCTTTATTTTCAATTCGAAGAATAATGGCAGCTCCCTTTTTCCATCTCTAATTCATGGAAATCAAAATCAAGTGCTGCATGCTGGGGCGAAGAGAAATAAGGTCACGATCGAGCTCGGGATGGAACCGTTGTTCACATGCTTGCAAATTTGGGGTCTCGCGATCTCGAGCATGAGCTAGGGCTTCAAGACGGGGTGGTGCGACATCAGAACTCGACCGCGTGAACAAGGGTATCGTCAGGGCACGTGTTCGTTTTGATGGTGAGCAGGGGCGGCTCGTTCGCGAGGCTAAGGGATGGCATTTTCGAGTTCGACTCTCGAGTTCACTAGAGGCAGTGGAGTCGCGACTCGCGATAGAGGCTTGATGGAGACTGCAGCTTCGTGCTTAGGGTGGAGCTGGGTGTTCGAAGTCGAGACTGGGCGATGGGGAGTGGTTGAGTCGCGTCCTTCGATTTGATGGCTGCCTATCGGGGTTTTTGGGTTGACGTGATTTTGGGAAGTTGGAATTAGGACTGGCGCTTAAAGTCGAAAAGGTGATGATCTCGGCAAAGGGTCGATTTGATTACCGAGCTAAAGTTCGTCGACCTAGGATTTTTGTTAAGTTGAGGTAATTTGGTTCTGCATGTTTTAAATTCAGATGCTACTTTGAGTTTAGCCTTATCAGGACATTAACCGGTTGATATTTACAATCTTGTTAATTTAATAAATCAATATATAAGTTGCAGAAATTATGTGTGTATAAGAATTTTAGAAAATCTTGATATTAAAGAGAGGATTAGATTTTGTAATCTCTTTAGATATTTTTTTTAGTATATGTGCAGTTTCACATTTAAAAAGATAATATAATAATGGATGTTTTATAGATAAGAGCTTGGGGAAAGGAAATTTATTTATAACCAATTTAATAGTTAAGACCAAAGTATTAGGAATTAATTATTCGATTTATTTCGAATGTTAATAAATTTATATAATGTTTATACAAGGTCAAAATGGCAAAAGAAAAATAACTCTTGAATGAAAAGGGATTGCAAATTAAAGCAAAGGTGAGATCTTCTCACTCAGATTTAATTTTGAATTGCAGTTATTGATTGTGGTTTGGATGTGCTATTAGATATGATAGGATATATATCTATATATAGCAATATATACATATTGGCATATGTATATATTGGATTGATTGATTTCCCGCCTCGTATAGCGGATGAGACCCTATTGCGCCGTTAGTAAGCGGATTTTTATAAAACCCATATACCGCGATAATTCCATACTGGAGCGGAATTGGTATTGTGCTAACGTCTGTGGATGCAGGGAAACAGGTTGGAGGGATCCAACTGGATTCCTCACCGTATTGCTTATTTACAGATATTTTGATATATTCTGTTATCATATTGATATATGATATTGACTGTTGTGATGAACTAATTGGTGTTGTTGCATCATCGGATTCAGTTTTGAAATGTAAAAATAACGACTTTTACTTTAAAAGGGTTTTTAAAGTGATTTTTGAAAATATATGTTTTATGGAATTTTTTTTGAATCGATTTATAAACGTAAAATTTTAAAGTTATAATCTTTAGTGAAATATAACCGAAGTGTCGTTTTTGAAATAAAAGTTGATTTATTTATAAAATGGTTTAAGTTGGGATTTTTTTTGAATAACTATAAACGATTTGTATAGGAAGATTTATAAAATGGATATTTTATAAATCAAAATATTGGACTTATAAAACGAATTTTTATAAGTGTTAGAAAGAAGTATAAATGGATTTCATAAGTGAATGAAATTAATAGATTTATAACGTGAAGTTATAAAGTAAATAGATATTGTAGAATAAAAGATTTATAAGAAATTTACTTATAAATTTGACTTTTGCACTTAGATGGGATATAAATAGAAATTGCAAAATGAAATGATTTTTTAAGTTGAAATCGTTATAAAGTACAAATGTGATTTATAAACGTTGTTTTATAAATCCGAAATCACTTATTCTTATAAGTGAATTTTTGAAGTTAATAAAATGAGATTTATAAACCGGAGTTGTTATAAAAAAATAGAAAATGGAATTTAAAGACGTTGTTTTATAAATTCGGAAACCAATCGATTGAATTTGATAAATTAAATATAGAAGATTATCAAAGGTGATATATTCGCGATTTTGGATAGCGAATTATTATTGAAATAAAACGTGTAGAAAATAGTGAAATGTAAATAGTAAAGTATATTCACGATTTTGGATAGTGAATATATCGTTAAGTAAAATGGATAGTTTTGGAAAGTGATATTTGAAATGAAGTTAATTGTTTTAAAAGATGTTTTAAAACGTGTGAACTATCGAAATCATAGATTTCAACATTTATTGTTGAAATAGATGTTTTCAAAAAATAAGGAAATGATGGACTATAACACTGTTGTTATAGTAAATGATTTCCGAAAGGAAATGTTTTGATGTAGTATTGGGATTTATATATCTATTAAAATCCGAATCCCTATACTAGTGATTTTGAGTCGTCGTAACGATGTTTTACGTAACATTCGTTTTGACTCAAATAAATGTGTTTAAAGAGAATGATTTCCTTAAAGAATGAGTATATACTTAATTTGATTTAAGTATATCGAATATTTTCAAATGTTGAAAATAAATAGATTTGTGAAATACTTATTATTAAATAAGTATGGAAATGCTTTTCCAATATGAAATAAACTATTTTGAGATTTTATCTTCAAAGATAAAATGAAATGTGAATATTTGAAATTTGTTTTCAAATGGTTAAAGTGTGGAAGTTTTTATATCTAGTAAAAGATATTTTTGAAGAATAAATAATTTGGAAAATTATTTGGAATCTGATGATGTTGCGCATCTTTATTGATAGTTAAATAACCGACTATCAATAATTACCTTGAGTAGGTATTTGTTGTGAATTGGATGAATTTGAATGCCACACTTGTTTTTAAATAAACGCTCACTATTCGGGTTAGCCGGGAAAGGACCATGGGGTCGTATAACCCATTCCGAATATGTGATACGTCGTTATGAATTGCATTTGAAGACCGGTGTTGAAAACCGGATATTTTTGAAAACGGAAGGATTACCGTCGAGTTACTCTACATCGGCTGATCTCCGATTTAGAGGTTTTATCACCCTTAGTGACGGGAAGTCCTGACGTGATTAGAAATTTATCCGGATATGCAAGGGCTTCGTGAGAAGTGCCTTCGGTTCTGTTCGATCCCGGAACAGACTTGTATGGATTGTGTGTCTGACGTTACAATTTGAGATATAAAGCTGATTTCTTTCAAATACATTTCTGTTGGTGGCGGAGAATTTATTCTCTTAGCTTAACACCCTTCTCTGAGACGTACGAGCTCAGAGGTTATGTAGTTGAAATTTATCAGCGATATATCCCAATTTGGTAACGTGGCATATTGAGTGTTGCTGTGAAATGATCAGTGTTTGATCATTTGTGATATGATCATTGTTTGATCTTATATCGTTGTGATCATAGGTTGATCATTTTGTTTGACCCGAAGCAGGGCTTTTTGAGAAAGCGTAGCTTTGTGGACGAGACTTCGTCGAGCCTCACACCCCGGAAATGGTCGAAACAGGAAGGATGCGGCAAGGTTCTAGGGAGTAGCGCCCCTTAGTGTATGTCATTCCTTCTGGATAGAGGTGGTATCATGGTATGGAGCCCAGATACTTAACCTATGTGGTTGCTGCATTATTATCTATGTGGTTTGTTGGAAATCGGGGATCCTCGGGAAGATCGGTTACGATCGGGGGATGGCATACGCGTGTCAGTAGTTACCTATTTTTGCAGAGGTAACCCGGCCTTGTGTTGGCAGAGATCTAACCGTAATGTTAAGTTATTTCTCGGGTCGTCTATTCCAGGGACGTACCCATCGTGGAAAAGGAAGTTCCTTAGCCTGACCATTTGTTGGAAATCCAAACTCCAATACGAACTTTGTACGGTATTAGTTGTAGAACCTGCCATTTACGTACGGTGGTCACCACTGTTTAGATGGTAGCTATAGTAGGCATACGATACTGGTCGTATGTTGGCTAAGATTTATATTATACTTTCGAAATGTTTTCTACACTATGCACTAATAATAATATCAAAAATGATTTGATTTTGCGTAGTAAGCATCTTTGACTATCATAAGAAGAAATCTCCTCCAATTCTGCGTTTGCATTGTGTGTGTGGTGGGAGGTCTTATGGTAGTCTCATTTTCCAAAAAGCATTGCGAATTTGTTTTATTTTCTTTGTGAAAGAATAACTGTTTTACGATCTCACACCAGTCACCATGACTGACTCGGAGTTTATTGTTTCCCTTCTAAACTCTGGGTGCCCACCAATTTCCACACGGGCAGCCTAGAGTTATGTTATCAGGATATTCTGGATATTCTGGAGCTTTGGAGATAAGCTGGATGACGAGACACAGTATTTGTATCTGATAGTATTTATTCCGCTGTGTATTCTGTATGAGGACAAGTTTATATAACTGTCCATTGTTGTTTATTAACTCTGATGATATGATGTGATGTAATGTAATAACAGATATAATTCTTTTGTTTTTAAATGATATTCATTTATCTATTATATATTGTTCCGCTGCGATGTGTAAGATTCTGATATTGTTTTCTGTTGCTGTTCTGTTGTTCTGTTGTTGTTCTTCTTTCTTTTTCTTCTATCTTCTTCTTCTACTTTTTTCTTCTTTTCTTAAAACCATAACTTTTCGGGTTTCCGGCATTCGATGGCTCAGCAGTCGATAAAGTGAGTATCGATGTTGAATTTTCGAAAGTCGAAAATTTTCGGGATGTTACAGCTGGTATCAGAGCATATGGTTAAGCGACAACTTGCTCTGTTGGGTGTTACTCATTAGAGATAGAGTCAGCAGTACTCTAGAATGAGTTGAGTGTAATAATAGATATGAGCGCGTATTTGTTAGTTAATATAAAAATTGTTTGTATTGTGATGATTGGTTTATTAAGTGGTATATGAACCTTCGTCGGCACAGTCTTGCAAAACTGTATCGAAGGGGTTTCTAAACACTTGAATAGAACAGTTCGACACAGTATTGTTTTAAAATTGGGTGAATGAAATAATTTTACCCAAAACTATTTTTATATAGAAAAGAAATGATTTTTCTATAAAGTACTATAGTATATGGTTGCATGGATGTTAGGAAGTAATAATAGTGAATTATCATCACTGAAATTGAATAAGAAATTGAAATGGTAACTCCAAAGTTAAGAAATAAATCCATATACAGATGAAATTTAAGAATGTAAATTATAAATGTAACTTATAATTGAAAACGGGATTCCAGAGAAGTTTTTGGAAATGTTTTGAAAAGAATTTGAAAATTTTGGAGATTTGGAAAGTTTAAATTCTTTTTGGAGTTGAAAATGAATTTCGAAGGTTTTGAAAAGTATTTTGAAGGAATGAAAGGCTCTAAACTCTTTTCGGTCGTTGGAAAATAATTCCGATGATGATCGCGACATCACCGGTGTTCATTTTCGGGTTTCCAAAAGAGGAATTGCTGCCAAATTGTTTTAAATGGAAGTTGTTTTGAAAATTTGGGTTTTGTTTTTGGAATTCAAAGGATAATTTGAATTGTTTTCAAAATGGCTTTGAAATGTTGAAAAGACTCTGGAATACTATATAAAAATATTTATGAAATATTATGAAGTTGATAACTTGTAAAGTTTAAAGTTTAAATAAAAAAAATCCATTTAACGAATGAAATTTTAAATATGAATTGAAAGTATAAGGAAATGAATTCATATATGAATAAAAATTATGAATATGAATTGTAAATATGATTTACAAATGAAAATAGAATTCAAAAAGGATAATTGAAGATAAAATTCATAATGGAATTAGTAATGTGAATGGATAAATGATTTTATAAATCAAAATGTAAGTAAGTCAAAGACTTATAAAAATATTTGAAATTTGATAGAAATGAGATTCAAATTGTAAATGAATGAATTTGTGAATAAATTTGCAATTGCAAGTGCAAGAAAATGAAATTCAATATTCAGAAGTGAAACTGAATCCAAATTGAATTGAAATGGTAAAGTTAATTCAAATGAGAATGTGAAATGCAAGATTGAACGAAATTTGATATGTAACTTCAGTAGTGAAGTAAAAATGATACAAGTAGTTTATATTGAAATTTTGTAATCGAATTTGCAAAATAGTTTGAATATATGTAACTAGATATAATGGCTAGTAGGATATACAGGTATAAAGGAATTGGAATTTAATTTCGAAGATAAATTTGAATGGCTCGACAAAAGGTAAGTATTTGAATTCGAATATGAGATTTGATGACTTATTTCTCTAGCCGCTTGGCTTTTTCTTTTTCTTTTTGAAATCTGAGAGTCCGTAGGGACGTTTTGTAGTAGTACCGATCTAGCCGCGCAAAGGAGACGCTGGCGAAATTTTTCGGAAATTTCGAGTGTTAGAAAATTTTTGAGAAATTTTGAAAGTTTAAAAAATTTGAATTTAAGCTCAAATTTGAATGGTTAAGGAAAACAATGTTGTTGAAGATTATGAAAATGTTTAGAAAGTTGATTGGATTAATAACGAATCTTTAATAGAAAGATTTGTTTTGAAATTTGATAAAACTATTAGATTGTGAAAAATAGTAGACGAGTTAAGGACCACTTTTCCTAACTTGTAATTTCGAGGACGAAATTCTTTTAAGGGGGGAAGTCTGTAACGACCCAGAATTTTTGATAATTAAAATTCGAATATTTAATTGATTTTAAATATTAATAAATGGAATTTAGAAGTCGAATGATTTATTATTCGAATATTGGATTTAATTTGGTCAATTAAATCGATGATTTAATAATTGAAATTCCAGAGATAATTGAAAATTGAGTTAAATATGATTGAAAATGATTTGTAAAATTTTATTTAATCATACTGGAGTTATAGAAAGGTTATAGAACTTGTAAAATTGAATTTGAAGTTAAATTGTGAAAATTGAATATTTTAATATTTAATTATCGACTGTAAAATAGCCAATTTCCAAACAGTCTCGGAATTTGACGAAACCAGTTCCATTGGGTCCGTAATAGTTGGTTATTACCGGATTTCAAATTTCGTAGCGTTTGGAGTTGTTATGTGACCACACGATGGGTAAACGCTTTGGAATTTAATCGAGTTCAATTTGAATTTAAAATTTTAAATTGTCAATATCAATACACGTTTCTTCCCTTGGTTTCAGCCTTTAATCAAGCCGAGAATCACGAACGAAAAATCGTGTAAGCACGTATTCTCTGCTAAACCATGTTCTTTTGTCTCCCCTTCGTTTCTTTTATCACGCGAAACAGTTTAAAAAAATAAAATCAAAGTCGTGACTCCCTCTCCTCTCTTTATTTTCAATTCGAAGAATAATGGCAGCTCCCTTTTTCCATCTCTAATTCATGGAAATCAAAATCAAGTGCTGCATGCTGGGGCGAAGAGAAATAAGGTCACGATCGAGCTCGGGATGGAACCGTTGTTCACATGCTTGCAAATTTGGGGTCTCGCGATCTCGAGCATGAGCTAGGGCTTCAAGACGGGGTGGTGCGACATCAGAACTCGACCGCGTGAACAAGGGTATCGTCAGGGCACGTGTTCGTTTTGATGGTGAGCAGGGGCGGCTCGTTCGCGAGGCTAAGGGATGGCATTTTCGAGTTCGACTCTCGAGTTCACTGGAGGCAGTGGAGTCGCGACTCGCGATAGAGGCTTGATGGAGACTGCAGCTTCGTGCTTAGGGTGGAGCTGGGTGTTCGAAGTCGAGACTGGGCGATGGGGAGTGGTTGAGTCGCGTCCTTCGATTTGATGGCTGCCTATCGGGGTTTTTGGGTTGACGTGATTTTGGGAAGTTGGAATTAGGACTGGCGCTTAAAGTCGAAAAGGTGATGATCTCGGCAAAGGGTCGATTTGATTACCGAGCTGAAGTTCGTCGACCTAGGATTTTTGTTAAGTTGAGGTAATTTGGTTCTGCATGTTTTAAATTCAGATGCTACTTTGAGTTTAGCCTTATCAGGACATTAACCGGTTGATATTTACAATCTTGTTAATTTAATAAATCAATATATAAGTTGCAGAAATTATGTGTGTATAAGAATTTTAGAAAATCTTGATATTAAAGAGAGGATTAGATTTTGTAATCTCTTTAGATATTTTTTTTAGTATATGTGCAGTTTCACATTTAAATAGATAATATAATAATGGATGTTTTATAGATAAGAGCTTGGGGAAAGGAAATTTATTTATAACCAATTTAATAGTTAAGACCAAAGTATTAGGAATTAATTATTCGATTTATTTCGAATGTTAATAAATTTATATAATGTTTATACAAGGTCAAAATGGCAAAAGAAAAATAACTCTGGAATGAAAAGGGATTGCAAATTAAAGCAAAGGTGAGATCTTCTCACTCAGATTTAATTTTGAATTGCAGTTATTGATTGTGGTTTGGATGTGCTATTAGATATGATAGGATATATATCTATATATAGCAATATATACATATTGGCATATGTATATATTGGATTGATTGATTTCCCGCCTCGTATAGCGGATGAGACCCTATTGCGCCGTTAGTAAGCGGATTTTTATAAAACCCATATACCGCGATAATTCCATACTGGAGCGGAATTGGTATTGTGCTAACGTCTGTGGATGCAGGGAAACAGGTTGGAGGGATCCAACTGGATTCCTCACCGTATTGCTTATTTACAGATATTTTGATATATTCTGTTATCATATTGATATATGATATTGACTGTTGTGATGAACTAATTGGTGTTGTTGCATCATCGGATTCAGTTTTGAAATGTAAAAATAACGACTTTTACTTTAAAAGGGTTTTTAAAGTGATTTTTGAAAATATATGTTTTATGGAATTTTTTTTGAATCGATTTATAAACGTAAAATTTTAAAGTTATAATCTTTAGTGAAATATAACCGAAGTGTCGTTTTTGAAATAAAAGTTGATTTATTTATAAAATGGTTTAAGTTGGGATTTTTTTTGAATAACTATAAACGATTTGTATAGGAAGATTTATAAAATGGATATTTTATAAATCAAAATATTGGACTTATAAAACGAATTTTTATAAGTGTTAGAAAGAAGTATAAATGGATTTCATAAGTGAATGAAATTAATAGATTTATAACGTGAAGTTATAAAGTAAATAGATATTGTAGAATAAAAGATTTATAAGAAATTTACTTATAAATTTGACTTTTGCACTTAGATGGGATATAAATAGAAATTGCAAAATGAAATGATTTTTTAAGTTGAAATCGTTATAAAGTACAAATGTGATTTATAAACGTTGTTTTATAAATCCGAAATCACTTATTCTTATAAGTGAATTTTTGAAGTTAATAAAATGAGATTTATAAACCGGAGTTGTTATAAAAAAATAGAAAATGGAATTTAAAGACGTTGTTTTATAAATTCGGAAACCAATCGATTGAATTTGATAAATTAAATATAGAAGATTATCAAAGGTGATATATTCGCGATTTTGGATAGCGAATTATTATTGAAATAAAACGTGTAGAAAATAGTGAAATGTAAATAGTAAAGTATATTCACGATTTTGGATAGTGAATATATCGTTAAGTAAAATGGATAGTTTTGGAAAGTGATATTTGAAATGAAGTTAATTGTTTTAAAAGATGTTTTAAAACGTGTGAACTATCGAAATCATAGATTTCAACATTTATTGTTGAAATAGATGTTTTCGAAAAATAAGGAAATGATGGACTATAACACTGTTGTTATAGTAAATGATTTCCGAAAGGAAATGTTTTGATGTAGTATTGGGATTTATATATCTATTAAAATCCGAATCCCTATACTAGTGATTTTGAGTCGTCGTAACGATGTTTTACGTAACATTCGTTTTGACTCAAATAAATGTGTTTAAAGAGAATGATTTCCTTAAAGAATGAGTATATACTTAATTTGATTTAAGTATATCGAATATTTTCAAATGTTGAAAATAAATAGATTTGTGAAATACTTATTATTAAATAAGTATGGAAATGCTTTTCCAATATGAAATAAACTGTTTTGAGATTTTATCTTCAAAGATAAAATGAAATGTGAATATTTGAAATTTGTTTTCAAATGGTTAAAGTGTGGAAGTTTTTATATCTAGTAAAAGATATTTTTGAAGAATAAATAATTTGGAAAATTATTTGGAATCTGATGATGTTGCGCATCTTTATTGATAGTTAAATAACCGACTATCAATAATTACCTTGAGTAGGTATTTGTTGTGAATTGGATGAATTTGAATGCCACACTTGTTTTTAAATAAACGCTCACTATTCGGGTTAGCCGGGAAAGGACCATGGGGTCGTATAACCCATTCCGAATATGTGATACGTCGTTATGAATTGCATTTGAAGACCGGTGTTGAAAACCGGATATTTTTGAAAACGGAAGGATTACCGTCGAGTTACTCTACATCGGCTGATCTCCGATTTAGAGGTTTTATCACCCTTAGTGACGGGAAGTCCTGACGTGATTAGAAATTTATCCGGATATGCAAGGGCTTCGTGAGAAGTGCCTTCGGTTCTGTTCGATCCCGGAACAGACTTGTATGGATTGTGTGTCTGACGTTACAATTTGAGATATAAAGCTGATTTCTTTCAAATACATTTCTGTTGGTGGCGGAGAATTTATTCTCTTAGCTTAACACCCTTCTCTGAGACGTACGAGCTCAGAGGTTATGTAGTTGAAATTTATCAGCGATATATCCCAATTTGGTAACGTGGCATACTGAGTGTTGTTGTGAAATGATCAGTGTTTGATCATTTGTGATATGATCATTGTTTGATCTTATATCGTTGTGATCATAGGTTGATCATTTTGTTTGACCCGAAGCAGGGCTTTTTGAGAAAGCGTAGCTTTGTGGACGAGACTTCGTCGAGCCTCACACCCCGGAAATGGTCGAAACAGGAAGGATGCGGCAAGGTTCTAGGGAGTAGCGCCCCTTAGTGTATGTCATTCCTTCTGGATAGAGGTGGTATCATGGTATGGAGCCCAGATACTTAACCTATGTGGTTGCTGCATTATTATCTATGTGGTTTGTTGGAAATCGGGGATCCTCGGGAAGATCGGTTACGATCGGGGGATGGCATACGCGTGTCAGTAGTTACCTATTTTTGCAGAGGTAACCCGGCCTTGTGTTGGCAGAGATCTAACCGTAATGTTAGGTTATTTCTCGGGTCGTCTATTCCAGGGACGTACCCATCGTGGAAAAGGAAGTTCCTTAGCCTGACCATTTGTTGGAAATCCAAACTCCAATACGAACTTTGTACGGTATTAGTTGTAGAACCTACCATTTACGTACGGTGGTCACCACTGTTTAGATGGTAGCTATAGTAGGCATACGATACTGGTCGTATGTTGGCTAAGATTTATATTATACTTTCGAAATGTTTTCTACACTATGCACTAATAATAATATCAAAAATGATTTGATTTTGCGTAGTAAGCATCTTTGACTATCATAAGAAGAAATCTCCTCCAATTCTGCGTTTGCATTGTGTGTGTGGTGGGAGGTCTTATGGTAGTCTCATTTTCCAAAAAGCATTGCGAATTTGTTTTATTTTCTTTGTGAAAGAATAACTGTTTTACGATCTCACACCAGTCACCATGACTGACTCGGAGTTTATTGTTTCCCTTCTAAACTCTGGGTGCCCACCAATTTCCACACGGGCAGCCTAGAGTTATGTTATCAGGATATTCTGGATATTCTGGAGCTTTGGAGATAAGCTGGATGACGAGACACAGTATTTGTATCTGATAGTATTTATTCCGCTGTGTATTCTGTATGAGGACAAGTTTATATAACTGTCCATTGTTGTTTATTAACTCTGATGATATGATGTGATGTAATGTAATAACAGATATAATTCTTTTGTTTTTAAATGATATTCATTTATCTATTATATATTGTTCCGCTGCGATGTGTAAGATTCTGATATTGTTTTCTGTTGCTGTTCTGTTGTTCTGTTGTTGTTCTTCTTTCTTTTTCTTCTATCTTCTTCTTCTACTTTTTTCTTCTTTTCTTAAAACCATAACTTTTCGGGTTTCCGGCATTCGATGGCTCAGCAGTCGATAAAGTGAGTATCGATGTTGAATTTTCGAAAGTCGAAAATTTTCGGGATGTTACAGCTTGAAATAGAACAAGTTTAAAATAATTTAAAATAAAATAAAGTCAAAATTTAAAATATAGGCCAAAATCTAGGGTTGTTACATACATACTCTAAAATCAACATATTACAAATATACTTTACTAGTTAAACTACAGAAATCTGAGCATATATTATATCACACATTCTCTGCTATATTTGAAACACACATACTTTAAACTTAGCCCTTACAATACTAGCAGCTACTATAGGTAAACAATCTTTAACTATAGTTATGTACTATACTTATACAGTAAGTGAAACGTAGAATATAAATATAAATAGAATACAATTTGTAATGACAGGTTTTTTTTTCCGCATAGCTTTATAAACTAACTTCATAACAAAAGATACTTAAACTAATATATCATACAAATTTCTTTCTACCAGCAAATCTAGGTAGTATGGTATATAAACTATTTTTACTTATGAAACCGCATAAAGATTTACACTTAAACATGCTAAGTATATATAATACTTTTAATATAATATTCAACAGACAGGATCTATATATGTACTTAATATATAATTATATATATACATATATTAAGGATTTGAATGTATATACTTCAAAATCTAAAACATATATAGTTCTACCGAACCATTTTATACAAAGTACTTAAAAATATTAACAAGTTCATGCATATTACATATAAACCAATATACAAGTACATGTATAAACTTACATATGTTTATGCAATAGAGAGGAGGAGATAGAGGTGGGTTAGTGTGGTCCAATATGCGGTTGCACTGCTGTTGCGGATGGATTCGGGTAGCCAGGCTCGGTTGCTAGCGGCAGAGGTAGAGAAGCGGTGGTGGGTGCAAGGGTCATGGCGAATAAGTTGCGTGAAAGGCAGTGCTCGGAGTAGCGGAGGCGGACTGTCGCTTTGGGTTGTGGAGGTGGTTGTGTCCGGTGAGAGGAAGGCGGCCGAGGAAAGAAGTGCGGGAGGGTTGATGACGTGCGAGGGGTGTAACGACCCGATATTTTCAACCATTCGCATCCATTATAAGTGTATAGGTAGACACTCATGCCGGAGTTGAATTGCTCAAAATACCGCGTTGTAATTAAAATTTGGCAAATCTCAGAATATACAGTAAATAAATATAATCACAGATCACAGACACAGAGTAAAATAATGCAGCGGAAGTAAAAGAAATAGTAGTTCATGAAGCTACTATATAAATATATCAGAGTACATAAGATACAATAGAAGAAATAGAGTACAACGGAAGTATAAATAAGATAACCAAGTACAAGCTGAATAGAGCAACATAACTGAAGTCGATAGAACAAGACTAGCAGATAATCTCCAGCGATTCAAATCTCCAGAAGGTGGAAATCCAAATCTGTGAATACTCAGGCTGACCCGAGCGTAAAGCAAAACACAAACACTCGAGTCAGGACAATATATACTTATATAATATAAACCAACTCAAGTGAACTGTAATAAGGTACAAGTAACTTAAAGAATGCTTGGGACCGCCCATTCTTTAAGGATCCGTTAAACTATCTACTATGTAGTAATATTCGCTATTATAATAATGTCTAATCAGTAAAGTATAATCATATAGAAAATAGCGTTAAGGGGATGGAGAACCTTAACGCGGTCGGATCTTAAAATCATAATCGTAGTAAAGCTCGATATGGTAGGTGACACGGCACAACTAGGCAATGCCAGGGTAGATATACCAATTACGCATTCGGACTAGTGGTGACGCATAGCAGCCACTACCGCCCACCTCGAACAACACTCCCAATCAAGGGTGGCCACCAAATCAATCACAAGTAATAGAATGGTATCGAAGAAGTGTGTCCGATAAGAGGTGCTACCTCCTTGGTCCGTCAATCGCTCCTGTTTTAGCCACCTTATGCCAACTCACGGGAGTTGGGTCCCCGTAACATACCTTAAGAACGTCGCCACCATCCTACTTCATTCTGGAATCTCCACCGCGTACACGGTTGTCAAAGTGGTTTTCGGTATCGACAGAGAGTATGTACATATCCGATCCCGGTCTCTTTGCCAACCAATCGTTATTATAACCCGTGGTTATAACTTTTAAAAACAATACTTTACTTCAAAATAAGATATCATTTCAAAATCATGTCTTTATCAAAATAAAGATTTATCATTTCCAAATCATTTCAATATTCCAAAATATCGTATCCTTTCAAACTTCTTTTCAAATCATTTCAATATACCAAAATATCATATCTTTTCAACTTCATTTCAAATCATTTTAATATATCAAAATATCATATCTTACAAACTTCATTTCAAATCATTTTAATATATCAAAATATCATATCTTTGATAGTTATACTTCGAAATCAAAATCATTTTTATTTCAAAACTATGTTCATTTCAAAACAACATCATTTCCATTTCAAACATATATTCACCTTTCTAATAGTCTATACTTTCAAAGTTATAATTCTTTTGAAACTAAAACATTTGAAATCATTATACTTTGAAAATCACAACATTTCGAAAACATATATTTGAAATCATCTTTCAAATCTACATATTTACAAATTTATTAAATTAAACCCAAATTCCAAATTTTAATTTAAATTTAATTCAAACCATCATTTTCAACTCACATTCAGTTTACTAACAAACCATTTCAAATATAGGTTTAATTCACAAATACAATATTCAATCTTTAGTATATTTCAAAGCTTAAATATCCCACATTTCATAAATTCAAAATCATTTATATACATTTCAAAATATCAAAATATTATTCAAAGCATCATTCATTTATATTTCATTTAAATACCATTAATCCATTCATTTTATTAAATTTAAATACCATTTTAAACTCACATTAGAAATCAAATTCTTCCACTTAAATATCTCTTCATTATCTTTAGAAATTTAACATTTAATTTCCCAAAATTATATCATTTTCCAGAGATTATTTTTCAATAAAATTAATTTAAAACAACAAAATATAGTTTCCGTAGCACTTATAAAATGCTACGTAAAGTTATAGTTAAAACAGTTAATTAACAAAAGACAGCGTTAAATGCTGTAATAGATTTCTTTTAAGTTTCAATTAACTTACATGTTAAGTTTAACCACTATAGCACTTACAAAGTGCTATAATAGCCTTTATTTCAAATTAACCTTTTAGTTCATTTAAAACACTACAACATTTACAAAATGCTGTAATATCCTTTACATTACATTTCAAAATGCTGTTAAATCATATTCAGGGTTTTATTTACAATTCCACAAATAATTAACTTTTAATATAAATCAATTTAACTTATAAAATCATATATTTCACATTTAACACAATCATTTAAATACCTTTATTTCTATGATTTTATAAAGTCAAATTTCCATACAAAAATCAAATTTAATAACAAATAAATTTTCATTTCTTTAATTAAATTATTAACTTAACAACTAAGTTTAAATTTCCAAAATATAGCTTATTTCCATTTATTTTACTTAATTAAAATTTCACTTTTAAACAAATTTCACAAAATTCAATTAAGTTATATTTCCAAATTCATCTTAAATGTTCATTTATTCCATATTTTAATTTATACAAAAGCATTAACACCTTTAAAACATTATTATTACTTAATAAAAATCATTAAATTCATCTTTAAATCAAATTTGTCATATTTTCTTACTTTACAAAAATTCCATTTATAAACAAAATCATAAATTCCAAAATTAACTTATATTTCAAATTCTACTTCACCATTTACTTAATTCACTTATTTAATTTGTAGAAAATCACAAATACTTTATAGAAATCATTTTAATGAAATTTAAATCAAAATACCATAATATTTACATTAAAAAAAAGTATTTTAAAAATCTCAAAAAAATATATAAACCACGGGTCTGTATATAATTTTCTAACCTAGGTCAAGTGATACGGATATGTATCATTTCAATCCGCAGTTTACAAAGAAAAACCGGGTTTTATCATTTCAAACCCGCAATCCCAAGTAATATAAATAAATAAATAAAAACCGTTCAGGCCTATCATTTCAGCCCATAACGATTTTTCCTTATTCTAAAGTCCGTTCGGGTATGTATCATTTCAACCCATAGTGATTCTAATCTACAGGGAACTTGCAGTGTGATAAACTGATATAAATAACAGAATAGCATGATATAACAGTAACATAAGAGATAACAGGTGTATAAGCATGTGTGAACATCATATGATAATAATATAAGCATATATAACATGATGATATACATTACAGATTCAAATGGTGTCAGTTTACTAGTTATATAAGTACACATCGTCTGGTGAGAATTACTCACTTGTTCAAGCTGGAGATGACAACCACAAACGCACAACAAAGATTTCCAGAGGCACGAGAGCATGATAATTATTTGAGTGTGGGAGAGCCAAAGCTAATTGCCTTGTCACATTCAAACCAAACAATTACAAACAACATAAGATTTCAACCGAAAAATTCAATAAACAATGCTAGAAATGGATGCATAAACAAAGTCAAAGTGTTTGCACTTGCTTCCTACCACCTATGCTTCAGCTCCAGATCTGAAATGGCACGGCTAAAGGCATGGTTTGGATCAGGTATGGTCTGGAAAAGGTGCGGCTACAAGGTGATGAAGGTGAGTGGAAGTTACAAGGTGTTGAAGGCAATGGAATACCAAAGGGTTTCAAGGCAAAGTGTGGCTTTTGTTGCACCATAGGGTTCGGCCCCTTGCTGATGTGGCTTGGCCATGGTATGTGGTGGTCAGGTGGTGGCTGGAGTGTGGGCCAGAGGTGGTGGAAGGTCAGGTCAGAGGTGGTGGTGGTGGAGGTAGTGGTGGCAAAAGGTGGTAGAAGGAGGAGATGACAATTCTAGGTCATAAGTGATAGTTTGTGATGGTTTTTGGTGGATTTTGTGTAGATCTTGGAATGGATTGGTTAGGCCTGAGGAGGAGGGTTGCTAGGATGGGTGATGGTCAGAGGAAGGGGGTCGTGGTGGTCGGCCAAAGCCTGGAGGAGGAGGAACCAAACTATGAAGGTAGAGAGCATATGCAGTTTCAATAGAAAAAACATAGAAAACAAGGAAGAAAGAAGGAATTTTTACCCAAAATTTTGAAGCCATGGCCGTGATTTTTTTGGAGGAGAAAGAGAAGTGTTTGCGTGAAAAAAATGAAAAGAAGTCCGCTGAAAAGAATAGGGTATGCATGGCCAAAAACATTGAAGAGAGGAGTTGAGAAAGTGAAAGGTCGGGAGGTGAAAAGCCATAGGAATTTCAATAGTTTAAAACTTTTCATATTTCCTCTAATTTCTTTTTAAGTTTTATATAACTGAAATATATATATAAACTCAGATAAAATACGAAAATTTAGTAAATAAACAAAAATAAATAAATTAATTATTAATTATATAAAATTTAATTAAGTAAAACAGCAAAAATTGCAACTAGTCTTGAAAATATGAAAAATAAATGCAATGAACTTTGGAAAAAGTTTATGGACTTGTAAAACATTTATAAACAAAGATAATAACATAAAATAAAAATGCATTCACAAAATGAATAAATAAATTTTAATTAAATATAATTTAATTGAAGAAAATAGCAGAAAAATAGAAACTAGCCTTTAAAAATAGAAAATAAATTCAATACGCTTTGGAAAAATTATATAATCACTTTAAATTATTTAAAAGACAAAATTATACATAAAATAAAATACTAACACATATTAGAACAAAATATGACAAATAAAATATAATTTAAAATAGACAATATTGCTAAATACATCAGTTTACACACAATATTGAAATATACATAACTTTCACAATTTAACTCCGTTTCCAACGAAACGAAAAGCTGTATCCATGGAACTAAATCTATTTTCATAATAAAAGATAAAATTTAAGAATTTGAAATATTTAAATTTAAAGTTCAAAAGTCAAAGTTTGACCAGTTTCAATAGAAATTCACTTTTCAGTGAAATATCCAATTTATACTAGTTTGAACTATAAATCACTTAATAGTCAACATTTATATTTAAAATGAAATGTTTGAAATAAAACAAGTTTAAAATAATTTAAAATAAAATAAAGTCAAAATTTAAAATATAGGTCAAAATCTAGGGTTGTTACACTCTCCCCCACTCAAAACTTTTCGTCCCCGAAAAGGAATGAAGTACGGGAAAACACAGGAAAGATAAAATTGAAATGAGATTAAGACAATATGACAAAAGATTGAAATTATACTTGATAACTATGGTTATAGGTAAGTTTAACAAGGTGGAGATGGTCTTCCCAAGATTCTCCAGAATCAGGAACACAAGTACGAAAAGATCCTCTAGAATCTGATTCACTCTTTCCGCTTGACCGACAGTTTGTGGGTGGAAAGCAGTGCTTAGATTTAAAATGAGTACCAAAGATTATAGAAAGATTTCTAAGCAAAAAGATTATAGATAGATGCCTATACCAGTCTGTAGCAAGATAAGGAAAAATAAGGACAACTAACAGACAGTTTGAAAAACAAAATTAGGTAATAAGTTTGAAAAACAAAATAAGATAATAGGTTTGAAATTTCCATGGTTTCAGCTTAACTGATAATTAATTTTACACAAGTTAAATAAATCTTAACTATCTCTAATTTCATTATCTTATCATCAAATTTTCTTAAACAAACAATCTCTAAAATCATGATTTGATTAAAATTAAGTGTATAACATTCAATAAATTTAATTCTTCTTTATTCCTAATTATAATTAAATTTATCCATCTCAAATATTTTATCACATATGTTAAATATGCTTACACTTATTATAACTGTTTTAATTTATTCCTAATTCCCTTAACATCATTTGTATTGTAAATTATTCAATTAACCTTTTAGTCTATTTACCTGTGTTAATCTTTTTATAACTAAAATTTAAATGTATAATATTTATTATAACCACTCAAATTTTATTTATAAAAATCTTTTTATATTGTATATTATCCAATTACATTGTTAACTTCTAAAAATTAAGGTAAGTTATATTGGAATGCAATTGAGAATTATACAAATAAAACTTTCTAAAATTAATACACTATAAACATCCTAATTCAATCATTTCAAGCTTGAATCATCTATTCAAAAATTTTGATTTTCTTTTTATACTTGAAGTTATTATTTAAGATAGAATTTAAGAATAAAATCTCCGATTCCTTTCAAACCATTTAGAGATAGATAAATGTATGTACATAATTTGTCAAATCAAATTTAAATCATATATCTATATATTTTATAAATCAATCATATTTTAGAAATTTATATCAATCAAGTTTCCCAAAACAAAGCTGTAGCAAGACTATAGAATGGTTTCTTCACTTCGAAACTCGAAAATGAACGTCGATGATGCTGCAGTCATCACCGAAATTATTTTCCAGCGACAAAGAGAAGAGCACTTAATTTTTAAACTTTAAAATCCTTTAGAGACAAAAAAAAATTATTCAAAAATACTTTAAATAATATCCTTTTAAAAATTTTAAACACAAGGTTTGAAATCCATCGGAAATTAAACTCTTTAAATTTCTTGTTTTAAATTCATTTCAGTTCCCAAATAAATTTATAAACAACTATTTATAAATTCCTTTGTAGAACAATAAATGATAAATCAAGTATTATCATTTTAAATAATCAATTTAAACCAATTTATTAAGTTCCATAAATTTACTTATATATTAAAATTTATTTAATTAACCAAATTTTAAAATAATATTGTATCGGTTTGTTCTGTCAAAGTGTTTTAGAAATCCTATCGATAGCGTTGATCAGACGAATCGATCGGAAACCCAAATCGACATCAACAACTCAAACAACACAATATATAATAAAATATAGATTTAAAAGTACAATTAAAAATGTTGGAGATAGTTTAGAAACAAAGACAAGATGATTAATTAACAAAATATGAAGATGGATAAGCTTAGATAAATCGCGGGCAACCTTAACCGGGTCAACCGTGACTTAATGAATAAGAGCAAATGTGGATTTTCCTGGGGTAAATCTACATCCGATCTCAAGAGATAGAGTTTGGAATAACAAAAGATATTAGCATCTAAACCAAGGATAAATATAAATCTCTGGTGAATCGATGCAAATTTGTAAAGGAGTTTTCCCCCTTTTACAAGTCATTAGAATATTGGCGAGACCACCAATTCACTATAAAGGTCATTCGAAGCGGAGTTATGGGATACTCCAGAATCAAAAGAAGATGAATAGTGAGGGACAAGAATGAATTTTGGAACCGCAGGGAACGTTCCAAAAATTAAAAGGAAATTCGAATCAAGAGGAAAAGATTCAAACTCGAACGAAAGTGATTCTGTATATATAAATCTACTCTATATGCTGAGTTTTGCCTCAAAGCCAAAGCTCTGATACCAACTGTAACGACCCGATATTTTCAACCATTCGCATCCATTATAAGTGTATAGGTAGACACTCATGCCGGAGTTGAATTGCTCAAAATACCGCGTTGTAATTAAAATTTGGCAAATCTCAGAATATACAGTAAATAAATATAATCACAGATCACAGACACAGAGTAAAATAATGCAGCGGAAGTAAAAGAAATAGTAGTTCATGAAGCTACTATATAAATATATCAGAGTACATAAGATACAATAGAAGAAATAGAGTACAACGGAAGTATAAATAAGATAACCAAGTACAAGCTGAATAGAGCAACATAACTGAAGTCGATAGAACAAGACTAGCAGATAATCTCCAGCGATTCAAATCTCCAGAAGGTGGAAATCCAAATCTGTGAATACTCAGGCTGACCCGAGCGTAAAGCAAAACACAAACACTCGAGTCAGGACAATATATACTTATATAATATAAACCAACTCAAGTGAACTGTAATAAGGTACAAGTAACTTAAAGAATGCTTGGGACCGCCCATTCTTTAAGGATCCGTTAAACTATCTACTATGTAGTAATATTCGCTATTATAATAATGTCTAATCAGTAAAGTATAATCATATAGAAAATAGCGTTAAGGGGATGGAGAACCTTAACGCGGTCGGATCTTAAAATCATAATCGTAGTAAAGCTCGATATGGTAGGTGACACGGCACAACTAGGCAATGCCAGGGTAGATATACCAATTACGCATCCGGACTAGTGGTGACGCATAGCAGCCACTACCGCCCACCTCGAACAACACTCCCAATCAAGGGTGGCCACCAAATCAATCACAAGTAATAGAATGGTATCGAAGAAGTGTGTCCGATAAGAGGTGCTACCTCCTTGGTCCGTCAATCGCTCCTGTTTTAGCCACCTTATGCCAACTCACGGGAGTTGGGTCCACGTAACATACCTTAAGAACGTCGCCACCATCCTACTTCATTCTGGAATCTCCACCGCGTACACGGTTGTCAAAGTGGTTTTCGGTATCGACAGAGAGTATGTCCATATCCGATCCCGGTCTCTTTGCCAACCAATCGTTATTATAACCCGTGGTTATAACTTTTAAAAACAATACTTTACTTCAAAATAAGATATCATTTCAAAATCATGTCTTTATCAAAATAAAGATTTATCATTTCCAAATCATTTCAATATTCCAAAATATCGTATCCTTTCAAACTTCTTTTCAAATCATTTCAATATACCAAAATATCATATCTTTTCAACTTCATTTCAAATCATTTTAATATATCAAAATATCATATCTTACAAACTTCATTTCAAATCATTTTAATATATCAAAATATCATATCTTTGATAGTTATACTTCGAAATCAAAATCATTTTTATTTCAAAACTATGTTCATTTCAAAACAACATCATTTCCATTTCAAACATATATTCACCTTTCAAATAGTCTATACTTTCAAAGTTATAATTCTTTTGAAACTAAAACATTTGAAATCATTATACTTTGAAAATCACAACATTTCGAAAACATATATTTGAAATCATCTTTCAAATCTACATATTTACAAATTTATTAAATTAAACCCAAATTCCAAATTTTAATTTAAATTTAATTCAAACCATCATTTTCAACTCACATTCAGTTTACTAACAAACCATTTCAAATATAGGTTTAATTCACAAATACAATATTCAATCTTTAGTATATTTCAAAGCTTAAATATCCCACATTTCATAAATTCAAAATCATTTATATACATTTCAAAATATCAAAATATTATTCAAAGCATCATTCATTTATATTTCATTTAAATACCATTAATCCATTCATTTTATTAAATTTAAATACCATTTTAAACTCACATTAGAAATCAAATTCTTCCACTTAAATATCTCTTCATTATCTTTAGAAATTTAACATTTAATTTCCCAAAATTATATCATTTTCCAGAGATTATTTTTCAATAAAATTAATTTAAAACAACAAAATATAGTTTCCGTAGCACTTATAAAATGCTACGTAAAGTTATAGTTAAAACAGTTAATTAACAAAAGACAGCGTTAAATGCTGTAATAGATTTCTTTTAAGTTTCAATTAACTTACATGTTAAGTTTAACCACTATAGCACTTACAAAGTGCTATAATAGCCTTTATTTCAAATTAACCTTTTAGTTCATTTAAAACACTACAACATTTACAAAATGCTGTAATATCCTTTACATTACATTTCAAAATGCTGTTAAATCATATTCAGGGTTTTATTTACAATTTCACAAATAATTAACTTTTAATATAAATCAATTTAACTTATAAAATCATATATTTCACATTTAACACAATCATTTAAATACCTTTATTTCTATGATTTTATAAAGTCAAATTTCCATACAAAAATCAAATTTAATAACAAATAAATTTTCATTTCTTTAATTAAATTATTAACTTAACAACTAAGTTTAAATTTCCAAAATATAGCTTATTTCCATTTATTTTACTTAATTAAAATTTCACTTTTAAACAAATTTCACAAAATTCAATTAAGTTATATTTCCAAATTCATCTTAAATGTTCATTTATTCCATATTTTAATTTATACAAAAGCATTAACACCTTTAAAACATTATTATTACTTAATAAAAATCATTAAATTCATCTTTAAATCAAATTTGTCATATTTTCTTACTTTACAAAAATTCCATTTATAAACAAAATCATAAATTCCAAAATTAACTTATATTTCAAATTCTACTTCACCATTTACTTAATTCACTTATTTAATTTGTAGAAAATCACAAATACTTTATAGAAATCATTTTAATGAAATTTAAATCAAAATACCATAATATTTACATTAAAAAAAGTATTTTAAAAATCTCAAAAAAATATATAAACCACGGGTCTGTATATAATTTTCTAACCTAGGTCAAGTGATACGGATATGTATCATTTCAATCCGCAGTTTACAAAGAAAAACCGGGTTTTATCATTTCAAACCCGCAATCCCAAGTAATATAAATAAATAAATAAAAACCGTTCAGGCCTATCATTTCAGCCCATAACGATTTTTCCTTATTCTAAAGTCCGTTCGGGTATGTATCATTTCAACCCATAGTGATTCTAATCTACAGGGAACTTGCAGTGTGATAAACTGATATAAATAACAGAATAGCATGATATAACAGTAACATAAGAGATAACAGGTGTATAAGCATGTGTGAACATCATATGATAATAATATAAGCATATATAACATGATGATATACATTACAGATTCAAATGGTGTCAGTTTACTAGTTATATAAGTACACATCGTCTGGTGAGAATTACTCACTTGTTCAAGCTGGAGATGACAACCACAAACGCACAACAAAGATTTCCAGAGGCACGAGAGCATGATAATTATTTGAGTGTGGGAGAGCCAAAGCTAATTGCCTTGTCACATTCAAACCAAACAATTACAAACAACATAAGATTTCAACCGAAAAATTCAATAAACAATGCTAGAAATGGATGCATAAACAAAGTCAAAGTGTTTGCACTTGCTTCCTACCACCTATGCTTCAGCTCCAGATCTGAAATGGCACGGCTAAAGGCATGGTTTGGATCAGGTATGGTCTGGAAAAGGTGCGGCTACAAGGTGATGAAGGTGAGTGGAAGTTACAAGGTGTTGAAGGCAATGGAATACCAAAGGGTTTCAAGGCAAAGTGTGGCTTTTGTTGCACCATAGGGTTCGGCCCCTTGCTGATGTGGCTTGGCCATGGTATGTGGTGGTCAGGTGGTGGCTGGAGTGTGGGCCAGAGGTGGTGGAAGGTCAGGTCAGAGGTGGTGGTGGTGGAGGTAGTGGTGGCAAAAGGTGGTAGAAGGAGGAGATGACAATTCTAGGTCATAAGTGATAGTTTGTGATGGTTTTTGGTGGATTTTGTGTAGATCTTGGACTTGGATTGGTTAGGCATGAGGAGGAGGGTTGCTAGGATGGGTGATGGTCAGAGGAAGGGGGTCGTGGTGGTCGGCCAAAGCCTGGAGGATGAGGAACCAAACTATGAAGGTAGAGAGCATATGCAGTTTCAATAGAAAAAACATAGAAAACAAGGAAGAAAGAAGGAATTTTTACCCAAAATTTTGAAGCCATGGCCGTGATTTTTTTGGAGGAGAAAGAGAAGTGTTTGCGTGAAAAAAATGAAAAGAAGTCCGCTGAAAAGAATAGGGTATGCATGGCCAAAAACATTGAAGAGAGGAGTTGAGAAAGTGAAAGGTCGGGAGGTGAAAAGCCATAGGAATTTCAATAGTTTAAAACTTTTCATATTTCCTCTAATTTCTTTTTAAGTTTTATATAACTGAAATATATATATAAACTCAGATAAAATACGAAAATTTAGTAAATAAACAAAAATAAATAAATTAATTATTAATTATATAAAATTTAATTAAGTAAAACAGCAAAAATTGCAACTAGTCTTGAAAATATGAAAAATAAATGCAATGAACTTTGGAAAAAGTTTATGGACTTGTAAAACATTTATAAACAAAGATAATAACATAAAATAAAAATGCATTCACAAAATGAATAAATAAATTTTAATTAAATATAATTTAATTGAAGAAAATAGCAGAAAAATAGAAACTAGCCTTTAAAAATAGAAAATAAATTCAATACGCTTTGGAAAAATTATATAATCACTTTAAATTATTTAAAAGACAAAATTATACATAAAATAAAATACTAACACATATTAGAACAAAATATGACAAATAAAATATAATTTAAAATAGACAATATTGCTAAATACATCAGTTTACACACAATATTGAAATATACATAACTTTCACAATTTAACTCCGTTTCCAACGAAACGAAAAGCTGTATCCATGGAACTAAATCTATTTTCATAATAAAAGATAAAATTTAAGAATTTGAAATATTTAAATTTAAAGATCAAAAGTCAAAGTTTGACCAGTTTCAATAGAAATTCACTTTTCAGTGAAATATCCAATTTATACTAGTTTGAACTATAAATCACTTAATAGTCAACATTTATATTTAAAATGAAATGTTTGAAATAAAACAAGTTTAAAATAATTTAAAATAAAATAAAGTCAAAATTTAAAATATAGGCCAAAATCTAGGGTTGTTACAAGGGGTCTTGGTGGCCTAGCACGTGGAGAGGCACATGGAAATGGAGATGAAGGTCGATGTTGCGATCTGAGGTGGTGCGGTTTCGGTGAGGGATTCTAGAGGGGAAGCTTCGGTTTTGGAGTGATGAGGCCGAACAGGGGGTTTGTTGTTGGGTTAGGGAAGGGCATGGCGGAGCTTCTCGGCATCGGTGATGGGGTGTAAGCTTTGGCGTGGTAGGTGGCAAGGTGGTCGAAGCCGTGAGGGGAAAAGGAATTGCCAAGCTTCGGTTGTGGGAAGAGCAAGAATGGACGTAGCAAAAAAAAATGGAGGAGAGGCATGGTGATGGCAGAGGCTCACAAAGAATGAATAGGCAGCATATTATTAAGCATGTATTGTCTCCAATTGAACCGAAAGCAAATGAAAAGTTTCAAAAAAATAAATATAAAATTTAATGAAATGTGAATGGACAGCTGTTGGTTTCATAATTTAATAAAGGCAACCGGCTGGAATGGTGGACACACGAAGAGACATGAGAAAACAAAACGCACAAAATACGGATACCGATACGGAATCGTTTTCGTAGTTTCACTGTCCACCGGACGTCGAAACACACATACGAATATACCGCGAAGCACAGCACAACGAGACGCTCAAAACGGCATATGGATATCAGTGGTATGATTGAATTATAAAATTTCGAATTTTCTAATAGCGGAAAATGCAAGAAAAACGCTGAAAAATAAGATCGACGGAGCCAAAGATGTCCGAATTTGGAAAAACGACAAACTGAAATCTTGCTCAGAAGATGGTTTAGAATTTTTCTATGTAAAAATATTTAGGTTTCGAAAACATTTTATTTTCATCTCTTTTTAACTGATTAAATTGAAGTAAATTTACACGCGAAATAAACATTCATACTTTCGGACGAAAATTTACCAGTTGCTATGTTTAACTAGATGTATTCCAAATATCAAATTTATATTTCAAAATTTTATCGTTTAAAATTTCACAAAATTTCAACTAATTACGTTATTAAAACAGTTGAAATTTACGGGTCGTTACACTCTCCCCCACTCAAAACTTTTCGTCCCCGAAAAGGAACGAGGTAGGAGAATAGAAACAACCAGAAAGAAAACAGATTTTGAAATACAAAATAACAATTAATTTAAACCATATAAATTCAAATTTAAATTAATTAATATTCAATAGTTTGATTTAATCCATTTGGTTTCACTTAAGTGAAATCAATCTTAATTATTTCTAAATTCATTATCTTTTTATCCACTTATGTTTAATTAACAAATTTCTAAAACCACAAATTTGAATAGTCATTTAATAAAATCATATTTACTCATCAAATTTAATTCTTCTTTATTCCAAATTATTATTAAGTCTATTTCACTTAATATATCCTAATACATATATTTAAACCATATAAATTAATTTAAACCATAAAAGTTTCGATTTAAATTAATTTACATCTATTAGTTTCTTTTAAATTCAAGGTATTTTCCTAAGTTGATTAAATTTCAGTTTATTAATTCTTTCAAAACAAATTTATTTGTCTCATCTATTATTCAATTAACTTATCATTCTATCATCTTTATTAGCATTTTTATATAATCAAAATCTAAGTGTATAACATTTATTATAAACACTAAAATTTTATTTATAAAATCATTTTATATGGTATATTATCCAATTGCATTTTAACTTCTTAATAATTTAGGTAAGTTATTTTGAAATGCAATTTACTACTATACAAATAAAATTTCAAATTCAATTATTTCAAGTGTAAATATTTATCCGACATTTTAGCTTTATTTATAATTGAAAACATCCTTTAACAAAATTTTAAGAATTAAATTTCCGATTAACTTTAAACAATTTAGAGATATATATAATGTTTTTATATCAAATCAAATCAAATTTTAAAATAAGATACTTATATATATAAATCAAAATATATTGAAGAAATTCAAATCAAAATATTTTTTTTCTCAAAACAAAACCGTAGCAAAGCTACAAAATGGATTCTTCACTTCGAAACTCGAAAATGAATGTCGATGATGCGGCCGCCATCACCGAAATTATTTTCCAGCGACAAAGAGAAGAGCATTGATTTCAACATTTTAAAAATTCTTTGGAAATGATTTCTATTCGAAAATACTTTCAATAATATATACTTAAAATTTTAAAACCAAAGTTCGAAATCACCGGAAACTAAATTCTCAAGCTTCTGAATTAAATTCATTTCAAATTCCAATCAATTTATAACCAAGTTTGTAAATTCATTTATTTATTATGCAATAGTCAATGGTTTACAGAACAATAAATGAAAATCAAATATTATTATTTCAGACAACAACTTTATTAACAATATAATTTCAGAAAACTTATATTTATATATAATATAATCATTCAAAACTATTTTGTGTATCAAATTTGAAAACAACATTTTTTTTTATAAATTTAGAAATACATTTCTTTGCTCGACGATACAGGAATGGATTTTTTTAAAATAAGGATAGGGATTCAAATATTTGTTGACTCAAATCAAAGAGAATTTTGATTCGAAGACAAATTCGAAAGAAAAGATAAGATGATTCAATAACAGAATCGGGAGATGGAGGAGTTTATTTAATTCACGGGCAACCTTAACCGGGTCGTCCGTAACTTCAAGAATAAGATCGATGCTGAATTCCGAGGTAAATCAACACTCGATCTCAAGAGATGGAATTCAGGTATAGCAGGGAATAGATAGCATCATAAACCGAGGATACAGAAATCTCCGGTAAATCAATGCCAATTGTAAAGGAGTTTTGCTCCTTCACGAATCATTCGAAGATTGGCGAGACCGCCGATCTATTATAGATATCATTCAAATGGAGTTATGGGGTGCTCCAGAATTGAAAGAAGATGAATAGTGAAGGACACGAATGAATTTTGGAACCGAGGAGGACGTTCCAAAATTTAAAGGAATTGAGTCAAAGGAAGAGATTGAAACTCGAATGAGAGTGATTCTGTAAATAAATTTACCCTATATGTTAAGTTTTGCCTAGAGCTACCAAAGCTCTGATACCAACTGTAACGACCCGATATTTTGGACCATTCGCATCCATTATAAGTGTATAGGTAGACACTCATGCTGGAATTGAATTGCTCAAAATACCGCGTTGTTAATTTAAATTTGGCAAAACTGAACATATACAGTAAATAAAAAATCACAGATCACAGACGCAGAGTAATAAGTGCAGCGGAATTAAAAGAGATAGTAGTTCATGAAGCTACTATATGAATATATAAAATACATCAGAGTTTACAACAGAAGAGTAATACGATACATCAGATACAAATCAGAATACATTACTGGAATCATCGAATACTGAAGCAGAATAGATGGCTGGATCTTCAAGCCAAGCTACAACTCCAAAGGTGAGTCTCGAATACTGGTACACTCAGTCTGACCCGAGCGTAAAGCAAAATACAAAACACTCGTGTCAGGATTAACATTCTTATATTAATAAATCCAACTCAAGTGAAATAGCAATTGAAATACAAGTAACTCAAAGGATGTTTGGAATAACCATCCTTTAAGGATCCGTTAAACTATCTACTATGTAGTAGTGTACGATAAGTAGATAATGTCTATCAGTAATATAAAAGATATCAAAATAGCGTTAAGTCATGGCCCATTCCACCCTTAACACATTTTTATTCCCAAAAGCATATACATGACCGTAGTTTCCCCAAAACCGGAAGTCACCAGAGGGCAATCCATATACTCAAGGTACAAAACAAATTCATAGTGGTCGCGCATAAATGGAATACAAGTATGACAAGGCACATGAGGCAATACCCAAGGTAGTGATACTACCGTTCGCCTGATCCGGACTAGTGAGAACACAACGCCGCAGCGCCCGCAACACCGTGAAACAACACTCCCAAAATCAAGGGTGCACCAATCGACAACAAGTAATAAGTAGTTCGAAGAAGTGTGTCCACTTGAGGTAGCTAATCCTCCATTGGCCCGGCACAGCTCCTGTTTTAGTCATTTCCAATTTGACACAAGTGTCAAGGCTATCCATCATCGTTCTCTTTCTTCAGTCATCACGTACATCAATCCAACCACTTCATTCTGGATCATCACTCCGCGTATAGTTATTAAAGTGGTTTTCGGTTTAGATAGAGAGTATATCCATAACCGAATTCCGGTCTCTTTAATAACTTTCGTAATTATTACACCGATTGGTCGTTTATTTATTTCAAATCCAAATCAATTTCAATTTCAATTTCAATTCGTAAATCAACATTTCATTTGTCTTTCAAAACCATTTCCATAAATTTTCGTTTCAAAACTTCCAAATTACACTTTCAAAGTCTTACAATTCAATTTCAATTTTATTTAAAACAATTCAAATATTGATTCAAGTTCGCACAAAAGTTTCATTCCGAAATCATTTAAATCAATTTAGTTTTAACATTCAAATCAATTTTCATTCATTTATCGATTTCATTCAATATCGTTAAATTAATTTATCATTCAAAACAATTTCTATTAAACTTCCAAATCATTAAATCAATTTCTTAAATTCAATTTCATTAAATCAAAACTTACAATTTTGAATTATATTAAATTCGTCAAATCAATTCTTTCAATTACAAGTCTTACATTAATTCCAAAAATATCACATTTTCATTTCTTGTTAAAGAATTTCCATTTCACATATTTACTTTCTTAAATAATTTTCCAAAAACTTACTTAATAAAGGAAACTCAATTTCAATTATTTACGAAGTAAAATCCACTTATTCAAAAGTTCAATTTTTCTTATTAAAGAATTTCAATTCAATTTAATCATTAAATAATTTAATCTTATTTAATTGCTAAATAATTCAAAACTTAATTATTAAATAATTTCCAAGTTTAATAATTTCAAACTTAATTATAATTTCAAACTTAATTATTAAATCATTTCAAACTTAATAATTTCAAACTTAATTATTAAATCATTTCTCAAATTAAACATCGTTCTTTCATCAATTACATTGTTAATATTTTGTTTCAGATTATTAAATATTAACATTTTCCTTTCGTTAAAATTTAAATTTCAACTTCATTTCAAAACCATATTATTTATTCAAATAAAATCCTCATTATATATTTTTTTTAAATCAAATTATTGACCAATCGGTTTTATTTAATTTTCTATCCTAGGTCAAAGTTCAATTTGGGTATTTATCATTTCAACCCGATTCCAATTCAATTCAAAAATCAAAGCATAGTAAAGGGAACTTGCAGTGTGATAACTGGGATGGTGTCAAAGTAAATAAACAAGCAATAACAACAAACAATATCAATCCAATAATCAATTCAAATAATCCCGAAATAACCGTATTAATTCGCATTGTTATTTGTACGAATTAATATAATTATTCCTAGAATCTACACTATCATTTCATGTAGATTAAAGATTTATTACACTAATTATTTATACGGTTTTTCACTTGTCATTCGATTTCAATTTTAACACTACAACAATTAATCAAATATACGTTCAATGGTTCAAAGTGTAATTATCACTATTCTACATGTCAATTAATTTAACAATTAAAAGGGATCATATTCAACTTAATCAAATTCAACATATGTGTCGATTCAAATTTTAATTATCCTACGTCAAATTCGATTACATACTATTTATCACTTTATAGATTACAATTTTAACGTCCAATTGTAAACATCAAACAATCAATTATTTAACAACCAAACTGGATTATCATTACATATATAACAGATAATGGTGTCAGATGTCACAGGTGAACTGATACAGGTAATAACAGTGTAAATATCTAACAGCAGCATATTTCAATTGTCGTTTCAATTGAAATCAAATTTAATAAATAAAAGAACGTTAATCGTGATTGATTGCTCACCTTTCGAGGCTAGAGATGAACGAGAAGATGACACGGATATGCACACTGATACGAATATTGAATTTTGAATTGAGAATCCAAGCAAGACAAAAATTGGCTCGAATTCGACGGACAAGCTGATAGATAAAAAAAATAGGCGAAATCTAATCAAAACTAGATCGATCGATGTAGATAAAATTGAAACAAATTAGGTATATTATATTTGTTTTCGTAGACCAATATTCAATTTTTAAATTACATATTATATTTGATAAAAATCAAGTATATACTCTAACGCACAATGGTACATACATACTCTAAAATCAACATATTACATATATACTTTACTAGTTAAACTACAGAAATCTGAGCATATATTATATCACACATTCTCTGCTATATTTGAAACACACATACTTTAAACTTAGCCCTTACAATACTAGCAGCTACTATAGGTAAACAATCTTAACTATAGTTATGTACTATACTTATACATTAAGTGAAACGTAGAATATAAATATAAATAGAATACAATTTGTAATGACAGGTTTTTTTTCCGCATAGCTTTATAAACTAACTTCATAACAAAAGATACTTAAACTAATATATCATACAAATTTCTTTCTACCAGCAAATCTAGGTAGTATGGTATATAAACTATTTTTACTTATGAAACCGCATAAAGATTTACACTTAAACATGCTAAGTATATATAATACTTTTAATATAATATTCAACAGACAGGATCTATATATGTACTTAATATATAATTATATATATACATATATTAAGGATTTGAATGTATATACTTCGAAATCTAAAACATATATAGTTCTACCGAACCATTTTATACAAAGTACTTAAAAATATTAACAAGTTCATGCATATTACATATAAACCAATATACAAGTACATGTATAAACTTACATATGTTTATGCAATAGAGAGGAGGAGATAGAGGTGGGTTAGTGTGGTCCAATATGCGGTTGCACTGCTGTTGCGGATGGATTCGGGTAGCCAGGCTCGGTTGCTAGCGGCAGAGGTAGAGAAGCGGTGGTGGGTGCAAGAGTCATGGCGAATAAGTTGCGTGAAAGGCAGTGCTCGGAGTAGCGGAGGCGGACTGTCGCTTTGGGTTGTGGCGGTGGTTGTGTCCGGTGAGAGGAAGGCGGCCGAGGAAAGAAGTGCGGGAGGGTTGATGACGTGCGAGGGGTCTTGGTGGCCGAGCACGTGGAGAGGCACATGGAAATGGAGATGAAGGTCGATGTTGCGATCTGAGGTGGTGCGGTTTCGGTGAGGGATTCTAGAGGGGAAGCTTCGGTTTTGGAGTGATGAGGCCGAACAGGGGGTTTGCTGTTGGGTTAGGGAAGGGCATGGCGGAGCTTCTCGGCGTCGGTGATGGGGTGTAAGCTTTGGCGTGGTAGGCGGCAAGGTGGTCGAAGCCGTGAGGGGAAAAGGAATTGCCAAGCTTCGGTTGTGGGAAGAGCAAGAATGGACGTAGCAAAAAAAAAATGGAGTAGAGGCATGGTGATGGCAGAGGCTCACAAAGAATGAATAGGCAACATATTATTAAGTATGTATTGTCTCCAATTGAACCGAAAGCAAATGAAAAGTTTCAAAAAAAATAAATATAAAATTTAATGAAATGTGAATGGACAGCTGTTGGTTTCATAATTTAATAAAGGCAACCGGCTGGAATGGTGGACACACGAAGAGACATGAGAAAACAAAACGCACAAAATACGGATACCGATACAGAATCGTTTTCGTAGTTTCACTGTCCACCGGACGTCGAAACACACATACGAATATACTGCGAAGCACAGCACAACGAGACGCTCAAAACGGCATATGGATATCAGTGGTATGATTGAATTATAAAATTTCGAATTTTCTAATAGCGGAAAATGCAAGAAAAACGCTGAAAAATAAGATCGACGGAGCCAAAGATGTCCGAATTTGGAAAAACGACAAACTGAAATCTTGCTCAGAAGATGGTTTAGAATTTTTCTATGTAAAAATATTTAGGTTTCGAAAACATTTTATTTTCATCGCTTTTTAACTGATTAAATTGAAGTAAATTTACGCGCGAAATAAACATTCATATTTTCGGACGAAAATTTACCAGTTGCTATGTTTAACTAGATGTATTCCAAATATCAAATTTATATTTCAAAATTTTATCGTTTAAAATTTCACAAAATTTCAACTAATTACGTTATTAAAACAGTTGAAATTTACGGGTCGTTACAAAAATAATTTTTTATGTTGGTTAAATTTCTATCGTGCAGTGATTTAAATTTATTGACCTTGTTTGTAAAATTTAACTGACATTTAAATTGATATGAATTAAAATGATAGGAATTTGAATTGACAGTTCAAATTTGGAATGGGAATTAAATTGCTAGTTAATTTCCGATTATTGATAACTAGTAATTTGTTAGGATATTTTGACTGATTTGGATGTTGATTGTGATGGATGCTATTGATTGATATTTTGGATGATTTGGATGTTATGTATTTTGATATATCCTGTTATGACCCTATATATTATTTGACAGTATATAAAACTGTTAATTGAATTATTTTGACTAAATTAAGAAATAGGTTGAAATGATATATATCTATGACATTTATGTCGGATTGAAATGATATACATCCATCCCTGAAATTAAATTGGAATAACTGATTCACTTGGCCATAGGATTGAAAATTATATACGGATACCAGATTGGTTAAATTAAATGATTTTAAAATTTTGATTTGAAATTATTTAAATGATTTGATTTAAAGAAGTAAAAATCGAATTTATGAAAATCGAATTATTTTCGAACTTGAGCTCGAAATGTTGAAATTTAAATTTGGTAACATGGATTGTTTAAATAATCGAAGTTCTGATTTTTTAAGTTATAATCAAAATATGATTTGAATTTCGAAAATTGATTTGTTTTAAAAGATTGGACTTTTATTCGAACTTTAAATATTGCTAAGTAAAAGTAATTAAATCGATATTTCAAAAGTTGAGCTCGGAATTGAATTATTTTAAAATTTTGGACATTGAATTGAACATCAAAGTTAAATTTGATTTAAATGATTTAAATCGATACTTTGAAAATCGAGCTCGAAATTGATATAAGTTGAAATTGTTTAAAATTGAGAATTGTGTTGAAATTTAAACATTGAATCAAATAGTTGAAGTTGAAATCGATTTGGAATTGAAATTGAAATCGATTTGGAATTGAAATTGAAATCGATTTGAAATTGAAATTGATTTGAATTGAAATTGGAATCGATGTTAATTCGAATTGGAATCGAAGTTAATTGATTAAATTGAAATGGAAATTGAATTGTTTTGAATTGGAAAAATTGGAATTGGATCAGTTTGACTTTGAAACTATTTTCAAAAAAAATTATTTTATTATATAAACTGTTTAAAAACCTATCTTTTTAGATGTTTAAATTACTTTGATTTTCCAAACTATTTTACTATATAAACCATTTTCAATACTCAAACTATTTTATATTAAACTATTTTTAACTTTTAAACTATTTAAAAAATTTCAAACTATTCTCTAAAAATTCAAACTGGTCAGAGTGGGAATGTTTATATTTAAATCATGGATTTAAATGCGAATCGGGTTAAAATGAAGTTATAACCCAAATTGTAATTCAAATCGAATTTTGAAGTGAAAATGACTTTCAAGTGGAAATTGACATATTTGAAGTAAAAATGATAGTTCGAAATGAAATTGATTTTGAAGCAAATATGATATTTTGATATCAAGTATGAATCGTTTCGAAATGTAAAAGTACCAACCGGTGTGTAAAACGACCTTTGGTTGTTAAAGAGACCGGGGTCTCTTATTGGCATATTCCCTATCAATATTGGAACCACTTTAACAACTGTGTACGCGGAGGAGACTCCAGAATGAAGTGGTTGGATTTGGCGTCATTTGCTGGTTTTGAAGAAAGAGAACGATGATGTATGGACCCCGACACTTGTGCCAATTTGAAATGACTAAAACAGGATGGCTTGACAGAGCCAAGCGGGCTAGCTACCCCTAGCGGACATTTGTTCTTCGATTTTTTTGGACTTGGTCCATATTATTACTCTTTTTGTTGGTTTTGATTGGTGCACCTTGATTTGGGATACCCTCCCTTTGACTCGATATGGGATGGATGGATGCGGTGGGCAGTCGTAGATACGATGTGTTACCACCAGCCCTACGACCCGAACTGGTAGTATCCTACCTTGGGCATTGCCTGACGTTCCTTGTCATACTCTTATCCCTATACGAGACCCCTATGATTTTGGTTTAGTGTTTTCGTATCACGGCGCATCCCTATCCCCCGACGTGCTACTGGGGTGTTATATGCAAACTGTACAACAATGCTTAAAAACGCGTTAAGTAGAATTAATGTAAAGCCTTAACGCTAAGAAAAATATTTATTTTACTAAAACATTATATATGTAGCGTATTCTACTATATATAATATTTTGACGGATCCTTAAGAGATGGAAAATACTGTAACATCTCTTGAGTTATTGCACACACGTTATACACTGGATAAGAGATGTGAAATCCCATAAACATCTCTGACGCTATTATACTCATGTTATGTGATATCGATTTGACTCACATAAGGATATTTTAGTTCTGACTCAAGTGTTTTGTTTTTCATTATGCTCAAGTCATCCCTGAGTATTTCAGCGCATTGAAGATCATTTTCTGGAGGATGAAGATGAAGATTTGGTATATTATTACTATTATTATACCTGCATCATGTTGTCTGCTGCATTATTTTATTTTGTTTCTGTTGTATATATAACTCTGATCAATGTTGTATAAATTATAATCAAATGTATAGTAAACTGCTTCATGAACTGTTTATTTGATCATTATATTTTGTCATCCCCCTGTGAGATTCTGTGTTTGTTTTCTTCTTCTTTTCTTCCATTTCCTTTAAATTAAACCCCATTGATTATCTGCTTTTTGATTGTTTGAGTCGGATATGTGTTCTGGTTTGTCGACTTGGATGGTCAGAAATGTGGGTTGTCATAGTATATTGTCTGATATATTTTGAACCTGATCATGTTTTGATCATATATGCTTATATATGCATATTGTAAATTAGCGAAAGCCTCTCCGTATAAAGGAGACTCTGTTGAAATTTTTGAGAAATTTTTGTACTTAGGAATTTTCTCAAAATTGTTACGTATGTTGAAGTTGAAGAAAATATTCATGAGAACTTTTAAAAGCTATAAGTATATTAATCTCTATGTTTATGATGTGATGGTATGATATGTTTGAATGAAATAGAGCATAGGTGTTTGCTTTGCTTGGATATGATTGCATCGACGAGATGAATGAGTTATTTTTGGTTATATGAAGTGATGTTTTAGTAGAAAGCTTTGATATGTGCATGTATGTATGGTTGATTTTGCTTTGCGTATGTCTGCCTAGTTGCATTTGGTTTATTGATGAAATGGTTAGATTGGTTATAACACTCTCTTGTAAATTGGAGGATGCAATTTCTTTAAGGAGGAAAGTCAGTAAAATCCTGATAAATAGCATAAATAAAACAAATATAATTATATGTATTTTTGAATTTAAATTGGGATTTGGATGGATTAAATGAGATCAAAATGTAATTTGGTGAATTTTTATTTGAATTTAATCCAATAAAGTTAATATTCAGGTTTGTTTTGGATAAAATTACGAAATATCGATTTAGAATTCGAATTTGAGATTTGGATTGTGTTTTGTGAATTTATAAGTTACTAAAAATTTATACTTGTGAAATTAATTGTATTAGTGAAGGTTGGGTATTTTTGAAGGAATAAATAATTATTTCAAAATTGGTCTAAGAGATAAAAGTGGCATTTTGACCGTTGAAACATTATTTTCGAAAGTAATACAAATTGGGGAAATTTTGCAGTGGCTTGAATAATTTTTAAAAATATGTATATGTGGTGAAATAAGTACATTAGGGTGAGAAATATTTTATACAAAAAGAAAAAGGAATTTATTTTTATAAGCATAGGCCAAAATGATTTTAACCCGAGCCCGTTAACCATTAATCTTTATCCTTATCCTTGATACTTGCCCTTATCTTCATTCACTCCATCCTATCCACTTCAAATCCCAAGCCTCTCTTCTTATATTCAAAATTCGTAGGAAAAAGAAAACAAAAAAATATGCCCCGCTTAGGTGCGATTATAGCAATGCCAAAGAAAGGAAGGAGATGAGGTTGTTGGCGTGAAACCTGGGGTGGCATGAGGAGATTCGTTCGTGGTGGAGTTGACACAACGCGATGGTTATTGAAGGTGATGAGATGCTTGTGTGCGAGGCAGGCTAAGGTAGAGGAACTGCGTTCGAATATGGCGACAAAGTCTGATGGGGGTTGCGATGCAATCAACAGGCAGAAACATGCATTCAAGGGGATGAGCAACTGCTGCTGAAAGGGTTGGGTACACCAGTTCAGGTGGTATGCACGGCCAAGGCAATGAAAGTGGGATGAGATACAATAAAAGCTGTAAAGGGATGAGGCTATTCAAAGAGGTGAAAACATTAACAAAAAGAGTTAACTCTATCAATATTTACGTCTAATTGTTGTTTGGAGGAGTTTATGCTACGCTACGATTTGCTATAATCAGGAATTAACATAATATTGGTTGTTATTGCAAGATGATGTTTGAATAGCTTGATAGAATTTAAACTGGTTGACTAGTATGCTACATACTACGATAGAGATTTAAAAATGAGTGATTAGGATTATTCATATGAAATATTATGAGTTAAGCTATTAAGAATGAGATGTTAAAGTCTATTATATTTATATATTAACGATAATCGAGTTAACCTGAATATCAAAATATAGAATGGATTAATTAATGGTAAATAATCGATGAATCTGATAACTTAACTCATTTTAATATACTAAAATGAAATAATATTATAAAATAGTAAAATATTTGGGGATTAATAATATTTATGATATGGGAGTAAATGGATAAGTGTGTTTACTAATATATATATATATATATATATTGTATAGCTAGCATAGAAAATTGAATTAATCAATTGTGTGATTATTTGATTGGTGCTATATATTAATTTTTTGTTATGCATTGGATGGTGGTTGAATTCCATTTTTGAATTTATTTAAATGTATATTTTTCCTAATATTGAAGCAAATGGAAAGGAAAATGATTTGTTGATTTTTGAAAAGATTGAAGGGCAAATGATTTTGTTTTGAATTGAAATGAGGTTCAAAAATATGAAACTTTTGTTATTCATTTGCAAATAGTTATCAAAAGGGAAAATCACATATTTTTGAAAAATTTGAATATGTGCTTGGTATATGGTTTCATGTTCATTTTGATATTTTTAATTTAAAGTTTTGATGCAGATGAATGGACTGAAATAAATTACCTTGCTATGAACTTGGTTATATGAACACATAGTGTGATGAAATTAAAGTAAGACTATGTAACAAGATGGTGATTCATAACTGTGTGCTATGTATATAATATTGCTATGTTAGGTGATTACCTAAAGTATGAATGGTTGAAGGGCTTAAGTTGTAATCTGATACCTTAGGCTACGAATTAAATAGCTAAATAAAGTTTGTTGTGAATGAATGGTTCAAGTACTTGTTATGTTATATTATAACCATTTTTTTATCAATGAATTCATGGTTGATTGTATGGGAATGCAAATTAGAAACAGATGGTTATGTTGAAATACATATGACTTGGTTGATTAATATTGACTTATTTAAGTAATATCGCCAAGTTAATTTATCCTACATTATGATTATATGATGATGTTGAATTTGTTGTGTTATATAGTTATGATTAAATAAGTTCATGTTATGATATGATGTGATGCAGGCATACAACATTATAATTGAAAAATGGGATATAATGTCATTTAGGAATAATTGACATTAGAAAAGTCAAATGTTTTGAAAAGTAATAAATTTAAAATTTGACAAGAATAGTATGAGGTTATGACTACTAAACGCTAGTATCCATCCTAGTGGACTGATTCGAGGGTCACAATTCGAATCATGACAAGCTGTCCAGTGGTATATTGTCCAAACGATATGTTGCATGGGCATATGATGATACGTGGTACAAATAGGTGAAAGTAGCACCACATAATGGAAACTTAAAGTGAGCTATAGCTCAACGAATATTATAAAACTTTCAAAAGCCAGAGGGGCAGTTGCAACTAAGGGATTATGTGAAGTGCACTCACTACTAATCGAGAGTGTATAGGTGAAAGAGACCATGATAGTTTGTCAAGGTAGATAGTCTAGTAGAGGGTGAATCCAGAAGGGTACTAACGCGTTTTCCTGCGGGAAATCGCGAAAGAGAGTATAGGATCCTCATAAGAAAAAGTAAAAAAATGCCAACCTCGTAAAATGATTGATTTGAACTGACGATTTGTATTTATACAACAAAATGAAACTCATATAATATGAATAGGATGTGATATCCTAGTTGACTAGAGTTGCAGCTGTGAGTCATGATAAATACAGTCGTGATACGTATGTTATCATTGATTTGTGAAAATGAATTATGGGTAGGATTTAGTATAGTGGAGTGACATCTATGTGTTTAAAATGTCACCTTTATACCCGACACTGCACATTTATTTTTTATGATTTTGCTATACTCATAGCTAGTTCTAGCCTGAATCGGGGATTTTTATGTATTTAACAACCTTTAGTCAAACCGAGGTTGTTTTATAGGTTTGATGCTGTGATTGTATGTGCTTTGTGGGCTACGACATGAGGATGACATCAATGATGATGGCAGATAATTATTTTTCTTGTATTTTCTATCACATGAGATGTGATGGCAGGATGTATTATGTTGTTTAGCCTTGTATTCTATTTGAGATATAGATGAATGAGATATTGTATCAAACATCTTGATATATATATATGTATGTATGTATGTATGTATGTATGTATGTATGTATGTATGTAGGTATGTGTGCGTGCGTGCGCATGTATTTATTATCTATTATCCGCCTATGATTCTATTATTGTGGGTTAATTCTCCTATGTGCCTCTAATATTGTATTATTTAGTATGGACAACTCATATATGTTTCATTGTGTCATGGTATGATACATATTAGTTTAGACGTTTTCAGATATTTAACATATCCATGTTGCCCCAAAGTAGTGTGTACGAGAGATCGCTCCCCTTGAGCCCTTTGATATGGGCTATCGAGCAGTTAACTCCCACTAAAAGTTTGGTCACCATGGTTAAGGGATCATAAGTTAACTCTTTTGTCGCTCCCACTAAATGGGTGCTTTGTCCTTTATTCTGTGAGATATAGTTCATAATTACCATATAATTCATAATCGTACAATTAAAGAATAATTTCTCAAAGATATGGCTTAGTCTATGATTCAAAAGATTATAATTAAATATTTTAGATGCTATTGTATTTTCTATAGCTAATGCACCGCTATTGTTATGATAACCAATACCGTCAACAATATACCAAAAAGGTTATTTTATAATGAATATTCATAATATTCATATTAAAACATTGATGCATCTATTTTTGCTCAAAACTAAAAACTTCATTATTTCATAAATAATATTTAGTATACTGGAAAGTAATTTTAAAAACACGATGTGCCCACTATCAAATGTCATATGGTATGATCCCACTTTTTCTAATATCACAATAATAACATTTGAAGTAATATGCTCCATTCAATCACTTATTTTGGACTATTTATTTCTTCAATTATAAGTAATTCAAAAACAAAAGTTTTTGATCAAATATTTAGAAGTCAAGTAGATCTTATAGAGAAGACTTTTTTTATAAGGAAAATACTTTTGTAATAGAAATCATATTTCTTGTTTCTTATTAAGCAACTATAAATATTTCACATAATTCTGTTTCTGATGTCTCTTCATGAAGAGATAACCAGTCACTCTCTTTATCCTAACCATGCCTATGTTACATCTACTCATAGACTTTTGGTTCTTTTTTAAATGATCGATCCATTTAAAAGAAAAACCTTTTCTATAGGACAACATCGAATTCTTTACCAAATGCATTCGGTCATCCTTAACACGTTAAGAAAATTAAATAAGTGTAAACAGTTCATAAATGACATTTCAGTGATCAAATTCGTAAGTTTGTCTATAGTCCTTGGTCTAGTATTATTTCCAATACAAGTTCCTTATTATATTCAATTGCATTGAACACATGATCGTGCACTATGGTTTACTAGTTCATTTCGACTGGAAGAACTTCATAAACATTCCATATATACGAACGTGACTGTTCATCATACAACTTTTGTATATGATCAAATATGAATGATTATCCATACTATTATATTTTTTTAGAGTTCAAAACTCATAGAAGACAATACTCAGTCTAAGATAAATTCATACCTAAGTGACTAAGACTCGAAAGTTTTAATGGTTGTATAACGTGGCTCTTGCATGAGTATAGAAGTGACAACATGCAAAAAAAAAATTGCTAAGTATATTTTCTACATTTCATTGTCATTTTTAATTCGGTTCATTTAGTATATTTTTAATCGACAAATAATTAATCAATTATACTATCTATGCAGATTCGAGCACATGGATTTCGAGGTGATTTACACTGGTCCGAGTTAGGATTTTTCACTTGATTCTTGATGGAGAACACTTGATACAGATTTTGATATGATCCTAATTTTTTCTATCGTGGTATATGGCTATGTAAGGAGAATAGAGGTTTCTAGTCAAGGAACCGGATTAGAATCCGCACTAAAGGAGTCAATTGAGATATGCTAGTTCAGAAGTGAAATTTATGTGATTGAGCTAGTGGTCAGATTTGATATTGCGTACGAATGGTATATATGCATCGTATGGGCTTTAATAATATTTGTATGTTATGTGTATTAGCTTGAGGAGAGTTTGGGGGATGACTCTTCGAATTACTTGAGGTACCATGAGTGATCGACCGAGTAATACCTGAGGCTGCTGAGCGTAAGGTACGCTTGGTAGATTGTTTATCGTCCTTGTGTGATAAGATGATTTCTGAACTTGGGGAACCATAAGCTTTGGTTGCTAGTGATTGCAGTACTGTGTAGTATTGTTATGTGATTATTTATTTCGATGCTAGTGATTGGAATATTGTTGGGTATTGATGTGTGATTGTTGCCTTTGTTGCTTATGTTAGTATTTCAAGGACGAAATATTCTAAAGGGGAAGAATGTAATGACCCGTATTTTCGAATGTTTTATATTTAAATATCATAATTATTTAAATAGTTGAATCTTGGATTTAATGTGAATAAAAATTATTTTGAAAGTTTATTTAAATTCTTTTTAAATAAGAAATGAAATGGTAAATGTTAAGTTATAATTAAAAGTGATTAAAATTGTTTTAATAATAATTCTTTTTAATCAACTTGTGAAATTATCATTCTGAGGCACTCTCTCGTATTTTGACGAAACCAGTGTTGATGGATCCAGAATAATGAATTGCTATACGTCGAAGAGCTTCATGACAGACGTGTTGTGTGGTCGTGCATGCTCGAAACACGTAGTGTTTAATTTATGAGAATATAATATATAATATATATTTTCCTATAAATAATCCTCAACTTAACCTATTTCCTATTCCTCTTTCTTTCTTCTTACTTTAGAGAACATGAGCCACCACTCTTCAATTTTCATCAATCAAGTAAATCGTGAGCTAGGAACGACAATATTCAACACCGTTTGATCTGTTGGCTTCGTATGGTCGAGAGCTCCATTCCTATATGCGTAGTGTTGTGTGCGGCGAAGTTCGATGGTAGTCGACTTTGTACAGTCGAACTTGGGTTGGTTCTAGTCGGAGTTAGGGTCTAAATTAGGGAAAATCAATGGTGGTGTTGGGTTTATTACGCAAAGGCGAGTGGATGGTGGCAATTTAAGGGGGTGTGACTTAGGGAGGTGGAATGCAACTTTGGCCTTGTCGTTTACTGTGGTAGGTCGTGAATTTTGTTAGGCAACCAGGCTTGGTTTAAAGGGTTGAGTTGCGATGGGAAGGCAAAAGGGAAGTGAGTGCCGATGGTAGCGACATTGATTGATGGTCGAGGCAGTGGGGAACGACGGTCAAAGGGCAGCCAAGGGTTTGGGGGAGGAGGTGTCGTGATCGATAGGGAGACGTCGAGGTAGTTTAACTTGATGTCGCTGGACGAGCGTTCAATGAGAATTTAGTTGGTGTGATCGGCGCGTGGTTTCATCGAGCAGTGGAGGATGCACGACTATGTGTTATGCACGTGTGCACAGTGAAAGGAAAATGGGAAGGTAAGTGGATAAGTGGGAGATTAGGGTAAATAAAGTAATTAAGTATATTAATTAATGTTTTTAATCTCAAAATATTATATAACCTATAACTTTTGCATACAAGGTCCAATCGGGACGTCGTCTTCGCCATTGCGCTCGTATCGGGATTTACCTTTTGGATTGGTTTGGGCTAGGGTGAGTTTACTCACCAATTGATTGAATATCATTGTGTATATAATTTTTTTTGTATTAAAATGTAAATTATAAAACGAACAATGCAAGTTATTGCTTTTGCACCCTGCCTTGTTTTGTAAAACAAGTGATAACATTATTATGGAGTATGATCTCTGTTTTGATCTATAACATGTATCATGGCCCAGGCTACTTGTTTACATGTTTGATATTGCATTATAGATGTTTGAAGTGATATAGTCGTATTAAACGTGCTTCGAAATCCCTGATATTTGACATACTTATGAGCATACTTATTATCATGTTGTTAATAAGTACTATTTGATATTGATATTTGATATTCGAAATCCCTGATATTTGATATTGCATCCTAGGACTTTTTTATGTTTTTAATAAGTACTATGAGCATACTTATTATCAAAAAATATCAAAGTTTAAATGTATTACAGATAATCATTTATGGATTTTTAAAGTAAAGTTTTATAATATAAACTAGATTTTTATGGTTTTTAAATAAATGTTTTAAAATATAGTATAAGTATTTATAAGTATATTTTCAGTATATATAGTTTTAGAAAATTGTTAAAGATTTTATCTAAGAAATAAAAGGCTTTTATATTATAATATCTTTTAAATTGTTTATAGTATTTTATTAAATATCTTAGTTTTATAAATAAATTAGTATATGTTTAAGTGTGTGTGTGTATTTAAAGGTATTAGTATATTTATAAGTTTGGAAAGGAAGTTTAGTATTTGTAAAAGAATATAAAGGAGTTTTTAGATTCTAACACTTACATTATAATGGATGGTTTTGTAAATTGATTAAAAAGGTATATTACCTTGTTCAATAAGTGGAGATGTACTTAGAACATTAAATGAAAGTTTCAAAGTTAATGGCAAGTATAAAAGTGATTTTGGGTTTATAGTAATGATGTTTGGGCAACATTTGTTTTAACCCATTTAACTATGCTTTTGAAAAATAATTAGATCTTTAAAGAAGATTTTTAAAGATAACATTAAGTGAAATGGTTTTGGGTTTGTTGTAAACAATGTTTTAGTAACTATTCGATTAAACCCTTAAATAATATTTTAAAGACGTAAAATATTGTTAAATGATTTTGGAAAACACTTAGATCTTTAATAATGGAATTTTAAATAGAATAACAAGTATGAATTGATTTTGGGTTTGTTGTGACAATATGTTAATAACATTCATCTTTAACCCATTTTGATGATACTTATGAATGTAAATAGATCTTTGAAAAGAATGTTTTAAAAATAACCATAAGTGAAATGGCTTTGGGTTTGTGGTGACAATATTTGAGTAACATTTGTCTTAAGCTCTTTGAAATTAACTTGTGAATATAGTTATATAGTTGAGATAAGTATATGAATACTTTTGAAGGGTATTGGAATATATAGAAATAGATAGTGAAGTTTAATTAATAAATGAAGTTTCATTAATAAAAAGTTTGTTGAGTAAAAATGAGTTTTACTAATAAAAGTGGTCTTTAATTATTAAAGGTGGATTAATTAAAAAGGGGATTAGAATTCGTTTATATGACTTGATCGTGCTTGTGTGTTTCGATCGTGCTTTGTATGATTACGTATGTATGGAAGGTATACAGGACCTAGTTTCCCTTATGCGATTATTCTCCTTGTTATTGAAATTGACCAAATATAACTACAGAAATATCTAGAAGAAACATGGAAATTATATGGTGCATTTATCTTCGATGATGCTATACTATATGTATAAACTCGTTCTGCTCTTTTAGGACAAATGATAAGGTAATCTGTCTACTTAAACAATTAGGAGGTGATCTCCGCTCTTATGAATTGTCTGTTTGTTTCCCACAGAATCGGAGTTGAGTTTATCGAAAATCCGTCGATTGGTTTTGGAGCGTCCGGTAAGTAGGGGAGTGTACATATATAAGAGGACTTGAAACCATAACCACTCCAAAACCATATACGTATTCTATGCTTTGGAAGAGGTTTATGATTATTTTGATATGCTGGAATCTATGTGGAAATTTGAGATCTGTTGAGATGCTCGAACTCGTACAGTTGTTTGTGATCTATTGAGGATGCATAAATCCATGTGTGATTTCAAGATCGGTTGTGATATGGGAATCCATGTGTGATTTCGAGATCTATTGAGGAATCCATGTGTGATTTTGAGATCTATTGAGATATGGGAATCCATGCATAATTTCAAGTTCTGTTGAGGAATCCATGTGTGATTTTGAGATTTGTTGAGATATGGGAATCTATATGTGGTTCCAAGATCCGTTTGAGTTGGGGACTTATGTGTCGAGATCTGTTCGAGTCATGACTCGTGGGTTGGGATGCTGAACGCGACTTCACCATCGGTAATGACAGAAACCATATATATGAGACATAGCCTATGGGGTTTAGCTAACTTAAAGGGTGCAGGCCCTCAATTCTAGTGTTACTTACGGATATGCATGTGGGAGTGATGTGACCCGGTGCCACGTGTTCGGGCATGGGCCATCTATGTTTTCCTGTAGTATATTTTATCTAAAGATATACGATGTTTGGAAGGATATCTCTGATCCTTGTGTAGGAGGACCGTTCTCGTAATACCGAGGGCACCTCTATGGAATCCTACACAATTAGCGAACGCGCCTTAACGGTTGTGATTATATACTTATTATTATTGTGATGTAAACTCACATGCATCACAGCTATGTGATTATTTATATTTCACAACTTAGACATTATTGTAATGTAATATCCCGGAATTTTTGGACAATATCAATTTAATAATCTGTTTAAATAATTAAATTGATTAATAAATTTTTGATAATAAAATTTGAATTGGTTTAATAATCTGATTAAATAAATATTTACTGAGTGAATGTATCTTTTAAAAACAAATAAAATGATTTCTATTTATAATGTATATATATAAGTATATATATTGTAAATAGATTAGCTTTGGGTTGAAATATAATAAATAAATAAAATCTTGTTTTTAAATTTCTAATATATATATATATGTAAGTTTAAAATACAATATTAATAGTGTATTGTTTTATTTATAGATATAAATAGACTTTAATAAAACAAGATTGTTATTTTCAAATTAAATGTGTAGTTATATATGTATGTATATAAATTGACTTTAAATTGGATTTTAAATATAATTTGAATTTGAATGTAAATTAGTTTTGAAATTCAAAGATAGATATTTAAATATTTGGATTTTTAAATATATGTATAAACTTTTACTTATAAACATAATTGGTTTTATTTTCTTTAAAATACTTTATATATATATATAGGTAAGTAACTAATAAATTAAGTAAAAGGTTTATTTACATTTAAAATAAATATAAACTAAATAAAAGACAAGTGTTAATATGTTAAGTAACCATTATAACATGTGTTGTAAAATTAGAGTATGAGAAAGACAAGTGTCCATCTTTTAAAATTTCAATTTTCTTTATTTTTAAGAAAATCATTTTCAGCCTATTCTCTAAACAAAGCCTGTAACTCAAAATCTTCCTCAAAACTAAATTCTCAAAACAATGTAGAAATCAACTCCTCTAACCAGAGAAAAACCATTAATCTGAAATCAAACTCAATAAACATCTTCCTCAAATAAACTGTAATTCATTTCAAAAATCAAGTCTTTAGCCTGCAATTCATTCTCATCATCTACAACCTGGAATCAAAGACCTGTAATGCATTTTTTAAAACCCTGGAAACAAAAGCCTGTTTTCTTTTCAAGTCTGGAATCTAAGCAACGTGTCTACATTCTTCTCAAATCTGGAAGCAAGATTAAAGGAAAAATCAAAGTTCTTCAAACCTGGAGTCTTAAGCAAAACATCACAAAAAGATAATGACATGCATGCAAGTTTCCAAATCAGCATTCAAGTTTTAAAGTAAAACAGTTCCAGATCAAAATTTAAGCCTGGAATATCTCTCTGTTCATAAAATAAGTGAGTAACATTTATTTTAAAAACTTAAGTATATGATATCTGTTTGCATGCTATAAATTCTTGAATATATGATGAAATATGCCTGCATGTTGTTTAATATGTTTGGTATGTATGTATATTTTTGTATATATGGATGAATTGGTGTGCATGTCTGTTTCTTGTCCTGTTCCCAGTTTCAAGTGCAAAGTTTGATTAAACTTCTGTATCTCATGACCTAGACAATATTATGATGTAGGATATAAACAATAATTGGTTGTTATATCATATATTAGAGTTTAGAATTTTTATTTAAGTTAGAATAAAAAGAAAATTTCTCTGTAAATAAAAAAGAACAGGGAAGTTTAAGTTTTGCAAAAATTCAAATATGATAAATTAGCATTCCAGGATTATAAATTGAAACCTTAAATCAAATTATGATTTTTAGAAGAAAAATCAAGATTTTTAGATTTCTAAATGATGAGATATTTTTGTTTGAACGGAAATGGGAAAAAGATGAAATTCTGGCGATCGATGAAATCTGGAAGGTCGTGATTTTCTCTGGGGGTAGTGGGGTGATCGACGACCTTGGGAAAAATGTCAGGTTGGTGTTTAGTTTTCTCTGGCGGCGATGGATGATCAGAGAAATCTGTAGCCCTAGTTTTAGGCGTAGACAGAAATTTGTTTTCCCCGGCACCTCTGATGGATCGAGTTCCATAGAACTCTGGGAAATGGAAGCTTGGGGGATGGCGAAGGTGAGGCTGGAAGCGTAGGTGCTCTGGTGATCGGCGTTGCGAGTTCGAGGAGTTTTTCTGGTGGCACTTCTGGTTCCAGGTGAGGATAGTGATGCTCGAATTCGACTGCGATGTTTGTTCGTGGTTTTGGAGGTCGCGATCGTGGATGGGGGTCGTAGACGATGTGCCGGCGTTGGCATGGGTGGTCGAAGGCGATCGAGTTGCCTGTGCACGTGCACAAGGTAGCAGCAATGTCTGTTGAGTTTGGGGAAGAAACAGATGTTCTCGAGTAGGTTGAAGAGTTAGCTCGAAGTCGTGCTCGTGGAAATGGGGACTTGGCTCGGGGAAATAGGTTTTTGACTCGTGGGTTATAACTGTGTTTAAAACTAAATAGAACAAAGTTTAAATAAAAAGGGGAAGGGAAAAACTCGAAGCTGGTGTGGGGTTTTCTGTTGTTTTGCTCGGGTATTTTTATGTCTGGCTCGGGTAGATTTTGGTTTTAGTTTTAAAAACCTGGGCAGTGTTTTAAAAATTTAAAATAAGTATAAATTTGTAAATTAGGATTTTAAATAAAGCTTTAAAATCAAATTTAAAATATGGATTCAATTTAATTTGAATCCCAGATGTGAAATAAATAAATTGTATTAAAATGTTTAAACCTCTTTAAAAATGTTAAAGTATAATTTAAAAAAAAAGGTTTGAATAAATAAATTAGTTTAAAAATCTTATAAAATTCTTTTATAAATGTTAAGTGTTTCTTAACATTTGAATTTAAGAAGATTTTGAAAATTAGATTTAAATTTGGTTAAATTTAAATTGTAATTTATTTTAAATCCCTAAATTAAAATGAAGATTTTAAAGTAAAATGTTTTAAAGTCTTTGTTAATAATAATTAAAGTAATTAAGGGTTAATACTTTAATTTAGAAAGTGATTAAGGTTTAATGATATAGGAGTCATTAAATTAATAAAGTAATTTAAGAATAATTTGATAATTTAATTAATTAATGGTTTAGTGTTAATTAATTAAATAATTAGGATTATAAGTTAATTAATTAAGGTTTAATTAATTTGGGATTAAGAATCATTTATTTAGATAAGTATAGATTTTTAATAAATGATTAGAAGTTTATTATCAAGTGATTAAAGATTAATTAAGTAATTAATTTAGTAATTAGAAATAAGTTAAATGGTAATTAAGAATTTATTATTTAGTAATTAATAATGCTGATTTAAGTTTAATTACTTAAATAAAAATTGTTAATAATTAATGAGGGTTCATTAATTAGGAATTATTAAATAATTAATTAATGGGATTAATTTTGAAAATCAATTAGATTAATTAACTAATGTTAATCATTTATAAATTGGTTAAGTATAATTTACTTAATGGAAATAATTAAATGAATTAATTACTTAAGGTAATTAATTAAATAAATTTGATAAGTTTAAATTAATTTGTTTAATTAATTTAAGAAATCACTTGGTGATTTGATAATTACTTAAATGAAATTTGTGGAAGTATAAATTACTTATAAAAGTAATTAAAGTTAATTAATGGATGTAATTAACTAAAGATGGTTTAATAAAAGTAATTTGAGTTTAATTACTTTGAATAATTAATCAAAGGATTAATTAAAGGATAATTAATTAAGAAGTAATTAATTAAGGGAAGAGTAATTAAGGGTAGTTAATTACTAAATGTGATTAATCAAAGGTGATTAATAATTAAAGATTAATTATTAAATATAAATAATTTAAATGGAGTAATTAAAGATTATTATTAATTAATATAATTAATATTGTAATTAAGGATTGATTAATTAAGATTAATTAATCAATAATAAGTGATAAAAAAGTAATTAATTAATTATAATTAATTAAGGATTAATGTAATTAAGTATAATTAATTCATTTATGAAGTAATTAGAGATTAATTACTGAAATGATCTAAGATAATTAATTTGTGAAATTAATTAAGTATTAATTACTTAAAGTAATTAAAGGGTAATTAATCAGGAATGATTAATTAAGATGGATACTTAAAGTAATGATTAATTAATTGGTTTAATTAATAATTAAGTAAGTAGGATTTATAGGATGAAGTAATTAATTTAATTCACTTTAAATTTGATTAGAGATGATAAATCATTACTTAAGAATGGATGAATGATATTGAATGCTTTGCATTGTTGATATCTCTGATAAGAGATGTGCTGATCTATGATATAGATGTTTGGTTGGATTGAAATGATAATAGGAATTATCTGTTTGGATGATAATATGGATTATCTATTGTAAATTATCTATCTGTGTGTAGTATAGATAAGAATTGAATTGTTTTAACCTTAAAACAACTTGGCCCTTAAAAGATACGTTTTGGATTTCGATGAGACCGGGATCGGGTTTCCGTATACCGGAATTCCAGGTCTGGAGACCCGAATACCACATCGATCCAAATTAACGATAGGTCGTGAATCTCAAGTGAAGATGAAGATTTAGAGTGCAAGGGTTATTGTCGTTAACTCTGAGGGTGATTCCAAAACGAGTGTAACGAGATAATGCCTTCGGTTTCGTTCGAACCCGGAACGAACTTGTATGGATTGAATGCTTTCAGCACATCGTCAGGTGGACGATGAGCATTCTAAGTGATATGTTCTGATTAAAGGTAATCGTAACCTCAAGCCTCATCAACCGGGAATGGCTAAAACAGGGGAGGTGCAGCAAGGCTTCGTGGGTAGCACCCACTGAGAGCAAGATAGATCCCTGTCTAGAGGTCCCTTTTCTTTTTATTCGGCTTAGTGTGTGGTTGGTCGCGCCAACTACGGGATTATCTTGTTCGGAATTATCCAGTAAGGGATGGTTCCGGCTTTGTGTTGCAGGGGAGTGGGAGTACTCCTCGGTACGGTGATCTAGGCCACGTACTGTGACGGGCGGTACCCCAGTAGCCCTGCCATTGTATGGAATCCAAACTCCAATAAGTGTCGTACGTATTAGTTGTGCCCAACTATGTTGGAATGTGAGATGTAAGCATTTCAGCTATTTCTGTATTTTACTTGAAAACCCTAGACCCTATTATAATATAACTGGATTTCCTATCAAATGTTTTGGTTAGCGTAAGGTAAAAACTTTTCCATGTTTATGTGTGGGAAGTCTTACGTGATACCTTTGTTTTCAAAAGGTTTTGAAGTTAAACAAGTTTAACCTGTTACTCACACCAGACCCATGTCTGACCCAAGTGTTTATTTCTGTTTTATAAACTCTTGGGTACTCAAATTTTTACGAGTAGCCAAGGGATTCAGGTTTAGCTTTGACGAATATTCTGGAGGAGCAATGGAGCAGGAGGCTTCGGCGTTCGTAGATATAGTATTCCGCTGTGTTGATATCTGTGATAGTGTCTTGTCTTGTATTTGAGTTGTAATGTCTAGACAGATGTTTATAACTGTCTAGTAAGTGATGTATATGCTGTGTAACTCTGTAAATTGTTGTATACTATGTAATAGTTTATGTTATTAATATAATTTATTCGTTCCGCTGTGAGATCGTTGTTGTTGTTTCTTTCTTTCTTCTCTTCTTTTCTCTTTCTATCCCTTTCTTTCTTATTAACGATGCGACTTTCTGTGGAGAGAAAGTCGTGGTCGTTACAGTGGTATCAGAGCATAGGTTGAGCGAATGCCTAAGCTTTTGGTTAAGTGAATATCAGAACACTAGGTTGAGTGAATACCTAGGTTCGGAAGGATTGTTCATTAGAGATAGGATCTGTAGCAACCTGTTGAGTCTGAGTATATATATACGAGAGTGCGTATTTGTTAGTTATATAAAATGGTTTTATATTATGTTAATTGATCGGTTGAGTGGTATATGGATTCTGGTCAATACGAGTAGCTAACGTTATTGATAGGGATCTCTAAACACTTGACCAGGCCAACGGACACAATGTTGTTTTAAAAAGGTAGATGAAATAATTTTACCCAAATATAATTTCTATATAAAAAAAATATCATTTTAAATGTATATGGTATTTATAATGATTGGTTGGGATGATAATAATTTATCATCTAGGATTAGGAGTCTGAGTGTTGAGGTTGGAAGTGTATTTGTCGAGACTGTAAACCTAATACCGTCTCGAGTGAACTTTGCAGTTGTGTAAGGATTTCATCGATCTCTGAAGAAAACCTGTTAAGGTTCGGAGTTCATCTTTGAAGTTTGGATGAGTAGAGTTGGATCTGTCGGTTGGGCAGAAGCGAGTGATAGTATCTTGGTATCTTCTGGAAGAAGTAGCTGTGTGATGAGATGCAGTGACTATGGATGTTCCCGAAGATGTTTTCTTTGGAACAAGTTAATGAAGTGTGTCTGCTTCGGTGTTGTGGTTGAGTTCAGCATGGTGTTTCTATTTGGTTTGGGTTCGAGTTTCTCGAAGAGCTTTGGAAAAGGAAGTCTTTGGCATCGGTGGCAGCAGTACAGCTCGGAGTATTCTGTGCATTGGCAGGAAGTTTTCTGGCTGAGCAGTTTTTCTGAAGGTAGAGTTCAGAAGCAGTATAGTGAATCCATTTCTTCGATAGATAGGATAGATAAGTATAAGCTGTTCTGATTGGTAAAGAGAGAACAGTTTTCTTTGCAGTTAGGCTGGGTTGATCGCAAAAGTGACTTGCGATAGTTTGAGTATTCTCTTGAGTTATCTGAGATTTTCTAGGATGTGTTGTCCAGTTTGTGCTTGTGTTCTTCATCAGCATTTTCATTCTACTCCAGATCAGAATGGTGCAGCGGAAGCAATTTGGCGAGTACATCTGTTTGTCTTTTTCAGATCGGAGAAGTTAGTTCAGTCTTCTGATGTTTGTGAGTAGAGTTGGTGTTCTTGGTTATGGGTAGATCTTGGAGAGATCATTGTGTTGGATTGTTTTTGGTCCTGTTTGTTTCAAGAAGCATCAGCAAAGGTTGAGTTGATCAGGAAGGATGTAGTCAACCCAGGATCGTCTGAAAGATTTTGTGGATAAGAGACGGAGGAATTTTGGAATTCGAAGTTGGAGACTTCGTTGTTGTTGTTGAAGTTTCTATGGTAAAAGGGAGCTATAAGATTGGGTGAGTCTGGGAAGTTAGCTCCGAGTTATTTTGGACCTTTTCTGTGATCTAATTTGGATAAGTACTTTGATCTACTGGATTGAATTGTCAATTTGGATAACTGGAATTCATTGTGTTTTACGTATCTCTGAGGGAATACGTGTTTGATCTATCTCTGGTTTAGAACTAGCAGTTCTGGAGGATTTGGTTGTTGAGTCAGACTCGTCCGTAGTCTGATATTCTGTTTAGTTTTGGTAAATCTAGATAAGTAGGAGCTCTATAGCTTAGTATTGTTTGTTTGGATTGTTTGTAGAGCGAGTATCCCGGTATATATATATACTTGGGAAAACTCGAGGAAATTCTATTCAGAATTTTGGCTGGATAGTTAGAATTGTTTGTTTGGATGATTGGTTTCTATGGTTGTTAGCATATGGATGATAATATGTGATTGTGATTTAAATAGATTATTAAATTACCTTTGTTTTAAATTTCGGGGACGAAATTATTTTAAGGGGGGAGGAATGTAATATCCCGGAATTTTTGGACAATATCAATTTAATAATCTGTTTAAATAATTAAATTGATTAATAAATTTTTGATAATAAAATTTGAATTGGTTTAATAATCTGATTAAATAAATATTTACTGAGTGAATGTATCTTTTAAAAACAAATAAAATGATTTCTATTTATAATGTATATATATAAGTATATATATTGTAAATAGATTAGCTTTGGGTTGAAATATAATAAATAAATAAAATCTTGTTTTTAAATTTCTAATATATATATATATGTAAGTTTAAAATACAATATTAATAGTGTATTGTTTTATTTATAGATATAAATAGACTTTAATAAAACAAGATTGTTATTTTCAAATTAAATGTGTAGTTATATATGTATGTATATAAATTGACTTTAAATTGGATTTTAAATATAATTTGAATTTGAATGTAAATTAGTTTTGAAATTCAAAGATAGATATTTAAATATTTGGATTTTTAAATATATGTATAAACTTTTACTTATAAACATAATTGGTTTTATTTTCTTTAAAATACTTTATATATATATATAGGTAAGTAACTAATAAATTAAGTAAAAGGTTTATTTACATTTAAAATAAATATAAACTAAATAAAAGACAAGTGTTAATATGTTAAGTAACCATTATAACATGTGTTGTAAAATTAGAGTATGAGAAAGACAAGTGTCCATCTTTTAAAATTTCAATTTTCTTTATTTTTAAGAAAATCATTTTCAGCCTATTCTCTAAACAAAGCCTGTAACTCAAAATCTTCCTCAAAACTAAATTCTCAAAACAATGTAGAAATCAACTCCTCTAACCAGAGAAAAACCATTAATCTGAAATCAAACTCAATAAACATCTTCCTCAAATAAACTGTAATTCATTTCAAAAATCAAGTCTTTAGCCTGCAATTCATTCTCATCATCTACAACCTGGAATCAAAGACCTGTAATGCATTTTTTAAAACCCTGGAAACAAAAGCCTGTTTTCTTTTCAAGTCTGGAATCTAAGCAACGTGTCTACATTCTTCTCAAATCTGGAAGCAAGATTAAAGGAAAAATCAAAGTTCTTCAAACCTGGAGTCTTAAGCAAAACATCACAAAAAGATAATGACATGCATGCAAGTTTCCAAATCAGCATTCAAGTTTTAAAGTAAAACAGTTCCAGATCAAAATTTAAGCCTGGAATATCTCTCTGTTCATAAAATAAGTGAGTAACATTTATTTTAAAAACTTAAGTATATGATATCTGTTTGCATGCTATAAATTCTTGAATATATGATGAAATATGCCTGCATGTTGTTTAATATGTTTGGTATGTATGTATATTTTTGTATATATGGATGAATTGGTGTGCATGTCTGTTTCTTGTCCTGTTCCCAGTTTCAAGTGCAAAGTTTGATTAAACTTCTGTATCTCATGACCTAGACAATATTATGATGTAGGATATAAACAATAATTGGTTGTTATATCATATATTAGAGTTTAGAATTTTTATTTAAGTTAGAATAAAAAGAAAATTTCTCTGTAAATAAAAAAGAACAGGGAAGTTTAAGTTTTGCAAAAATTCAAATATGATAAATTAGCATTCCAGGATTATAAATTGAAACCTTAAATCAAATTATGATTTTTAGAAGAAAAATCAAGATTTTTAGATTTCTAAATGATGAGATATTTTTGTTTGAACGGAAATGGGAAAAAGATGAAATTCTGGCGATCGATGAAATCTGGAAGGTCGTGATTTTCTCTAGGGGTAGTGGGGTGATCGAAGACCTTGGGAAAAATGTCAGGTTGGTGTTTAGTTTTCTCTGGCGGCGATGGATGATCAGAGAAATCTGTAGCCCTAGTTTTAGGCGTAGACAGAAATTTGTTTTCCCCGGCACCTCTGATGGATCGAGTTCCATAGAACTCTGGGAAATGGAAGCTTGGGGGATGGCGAAGGTGAGGCTGGAAGCGTAGGTGCTCTGGTGATCGGCGTTGCGAGTTCGAGGAGTTTTTCTGGTGGCACTTCTGGTTCCAGGTGAGGATAGTGATGCTCGAATTCGACTGCGATGTTTGTTCGTGGTTTTGGAGGTCGCGATCGTGGATGGGGGTCGTAGACGATGTGCCGGCGTTGGCATGGGTGGTCGAAGGCGATCGAGTTGCCTGTGCACGTGCACAAGGTAGCAGCAATGTCTGTTGAGTTTGGGGAAGAAACAGATGTTCTCGAGTAGGTTGAAGAGTTAGCTCGAAGTCGTGCTCGTGGAAATGGGGACTTGGCTCGGGGAAATAGGTTTTTGACTCGTGGGTTATAACTGTGTTTAAAACTAAATAGAACAAAGTTTAAATAAAAAGGGGAAGGGAAAAACTCGAAGCTGGTGTGGGGTTTTCTGTTGTTTTGCTCGGGTATTTTTATGTCTGGCTCGGGTAGATTTTGGTTTTAGTTTTAAAAACCTGGGCAGTGTTTTAAAAATTTAAAATAAGTATAAATTTGTAAATTAGGATTTTAAATAAAGCTTTAAAATCAAATTTAAAATATGGATTCAATTTAATTTGAATCCCAGATGTGAAATAAATAAATTGTATTAAAATGTTTAAACCTCTTTAAAAATGTTAAAGTATAATTTAAAAAAAAAGGTTTGAATAAATAAATTAGTTTAAAAATCTTATAAAATTCTTTTATAAATGTTAAGTGTTTCTTAACATTTGAATTTAAGAAGATTTTGAAAATTAGATTTAAATTTGGTTAAATTTAAATTGTAATTTATTTTAAATCCCTAAATTAAAATGAAGATTTTAAAGTAAAATGTTTTAAAGTCTTTGTTAATAATAATTAAAGTAATTAAGGGTTAATACTTTAATTTAGAAAGTGATTAAGGTTTAATGATATAGGAGTCATTAAATTAATAAAGTAATTTAAGAATAATTTGATAATTTAATTAATTAATGGTTTAGTGTTAATTAATTAAATAATTAGGATTATAAGTTAATTAATTAAGGTTTAATTAATTTGGGATTAAGAATCATTTATTTAGATAAGTATAGATTTTTAATAAATGATTAGAAGTTTATTATCAAGTGATTAAAGATTAATTAAGTAATTAATTTAGTAATTAGAAATAAGTTAAATGGTAATTAAGAATTTATTATTTAGTAATTAATAATGCTGATTTAAGTTTAATTACTTAAATAAAAATTGTTAATAATTAATGAGGGTTCATTAATTAGGAATTATTAAATAATTAATTAATGGGATTAATTTTGAAAATCAATTAGATTAATTAACTAATGTTAATCATTTATAAATTGGTTAAGTATAATTTACTTAATGGAAATAATTAAATGAATTAATTACTTAAGGTAATTAATTAAATAAATTTGATAAGTTTAAATTAATTTGTTTAATTAATTTAAGAAATCACTTGGTGATTTGATAATTACTTAAATGAAATTTGTGGAAGTATAAATTACTTATAAAAGTAATTAAAGTTAATTAATGGATGTAATTAACTAAAGATGGTTTAATAAAAGTAATTTGAGTTTAATTACTTTGAATAATTAATCAAAGGATTAATTAAAGGATAATTAATTAAGAAGTAATTAATTAAGGGAAGAGTAATTAAGGGTAGTTAATTACTAAATGTGATTAATCAAAGGTGATTAATAATTAAAGATTAATTATTAAATATAAATAATTTAAATGGAGTAATTAAAGATTATTATTAATTAATATAATTAATATTGTAATTAAGGATTGATTAATTAAGATTAATTAATCAATAATAAGTGATAAAAAAGTAATTAATTAATTATAATTAATTAAGGATTAATGTAATTAAGTATAATTAATTCATTTATGAAGTAATTAGAGATTAATTACTGAAATGATCTAAGATAATTAATTTGTGAAATTAATTAAGTATTAATTACTTAAAGTAATTAAAGGGTAATTAATCAGGAATGATTAATTAAGATGGATACTTAAAGTAATGATTAATTAATTGGTTTAATTAATAATTAAGTAAGTAGGATTTATAGGATGAAGTAATTAATTTAATTCACTTTAAATTTGATTAGAGATGATAAATCATTACTTAAGAATGGATGAATGATATTGAATGCTTTGCATTGTTGATATCTCTGATAAGAGATGTGCTGATCTATGATATAGATGTTTGGTTGGATTGAAATGATAATAGGAATTATCTGTTTGGATGATAATATGGATTATCTATTGTAAATTATCTATCTGTGTGTAGTATAGATAAGAATTGAATTGTTTTAACCTTAAAACAACTTGGCCCTTAAAAGATACGTTTTGGATTTCGATGAGACCGGGATCGGGTTTCCGTATACCGGAATTCCAGGTCTGGAGACCCGAATACCACATCGATCCAAATTAACGATAGGTCGTGAATCTCAAGTGAAGATGAAGATTTAGAGTGCAAGGGTTATTGTCGTTAACTCTGAGGGTGATTCCAAAACGAGTGTAACGAGATAATGCCTTCGGTTTCGTTCGAACCCGGAACGAACTTGTATGGATTGAATGCTTTCAGCACATCGTCAGGTGGACGATGAGCATTCTAAGTGATATGTTCTGATTAAAGGTAATCGTAACCTCAAGCCTCATCAACCGGGAATGGCTAAAACAGGGGAGGTGCAGCAAGGCTTCGTGGGTAGCACCCACTGAGAGCAAGATAGATCCCTGTCTAGAGGTCCCTTTTCTTTTTATTCGGCTTAGTGTGTGGTTGGTCGCGCCAACTACGGGATTATCTTGTTCGGAATTTTCCAGTAAGGGATGGTTCCGGCTTTGTGTTGCAGGGGAGTGGGAGTACTCCTCGGTACGGTGATCTAGGCCACGTACTGTGACGGGCGGTACCCCAGTAGCCCTGCCATTGTATGGAATCCAAACTCCAATAAGTGTCGTACGTATTAGTTGTGCCCAACTATGTTGGAATGTGAGATGTAAGCATTTCAGCTATTTCTGTATTTTACTTGAAAACCCTAGACCCTATTATAATATAACTGGATTTCCTATCAAATGTTTTGGTTAGCGTAAGGTAAAAACTTTTCCATGTTTATGTGTGGGAAGTCTTACGTGATACCTTTGTTTTCAAAAGGTTTTGAAGTTAAACAAGTTTAACCTGTTACTCACACCAGACCCATGTCTGACCCAAGTGTTTATTTCTGTTTTATAAACTCTTGGGTACTCAAATTTTTACGAGTAGCCAAGGGATTCAGGTTTAGCTTTGACGAATATTCTGGAGGAGCAATGGAGCAGGAGGCTTCGGCGTTCGTAGATATAGTATTCCGCTGTGTTGATATCTGTGATAGTGTCTTGTCTTGTATTTGAGTTGTAATGTCTAGACAGATGTTTATAACTGTCTAGTAAGTGATGTATATGCTGTGTAACTCTGTAAATTGTTGTATACTATGTAATAGTTTATGTTATTAATATAATTTATTCGTTCCGCTGTGAGATCGTTGTTGTTGTTTCTTTCTTTCTTCTCTTCTTTTCTCTTTCTATCCCTTTCTTTCTTATTAACGATGCGACTTTCTGTGGAGAGAAAGTCGTGGTCGTTACATGTAATATCACTGGATTTTATGATAGAAATGATTTGGTTATTATAAGGTAAAAGCTCGTCCGTGTCTATTTGTGACATGGTCTTATGAGATACCTTACTTTAAAGGGTTTTACAAATATTTCAATATATATGATTTGAGTTTCTCACGCTAGTTTAGCAGACTGATTTGGTGTTATTTTCTTATAATGCTCGGGCCAGCTCGAGTATATTTCCAGATTTAGTTATGGTTCGTTGGAGCCCTGGGGAGGAGGTGGATGATTTCGTACCGTATTTTATGTCCATTGCATTACTTGATTTTTATCTATCAGCATTTGTGAGGACAGTCTATTATAACTGTCCAGGTTGATAATATGTTAGTTTGCTTTGATTGATGTATGTATATCAAAGTTTTCTTTTTGGAAAAGACCTTTTGAGATATTATATATTATCGTTCTGCATGTGAGATTCTGATTTTGTGACCTTCTTTCTTGTTATGTTTCGTTTTTCCTTTCTTTTACCCTAACGTTCTGTCTTTTCGGCACTTAGATGCTTGGCACGTGAATACTGTGGATATATTAGTGTCGACATTCGGGGGTCGAAATGGCGGACTGTTACATAAGGTTCCCACTAGATTTTACATCTTTTAAAACTCTAAAAGTGATGTGGGAATTTCATGAACTCCTTTAGTGAGTGAAAGTATGCATTTATCATATTACTACAACCTTGATGATGCTTAACAAATTATAGTTCTCATTTACATAAATGGTAAATAACATGTTATTAGCTATATCTTGTATATAACTTGTAACAATTCATTCTTTGCTCTTAATCACCTTTATGACTTTTATGGTGCTCAATAAAACATGAAGTATAATATATACTCATAACCCATCATTTCATGATTTCCTAAGGAAGATTTTGTAATCCTTGAGGGTGTTCAAAAAAATTATAAAATGTTCTTACCAATCTAGGGACAATATAAACATCGCCATTAATATTCTATGGCTTGCAATTGCTCAACAAACATAAGTATGTATAATACTTTATTTATATTGCAAATGTTAGGGAACAACATTATTTAAGACTCATAATCTCAAAATAATAATGATTATTATCGTCTGTAAGGAATAATGAGTATTCCTAACACTTAGCTACATCATTTTATATACAAACACAATTATATATGTATATATTTATTCCTTATAACTATTATGGGTTTTATTCTGATTTTAACTTCTAAAATTCTATAATTTTATTTTATTATATACACATTATATAAGATTAATTATTTAATCATTACATTTATAATTTAATATAAATATCATATTTTCGTATATATTATTACTAAGTAACAGTTAATAAATATTACGATTTTGTTGTAACCTTTTATAGGCTATAACTTTTATAATTCATAATATAATATAAATTATTTTGATTTTATTTATTTATAACTTTTATAATTTTAAATAAAAACAATTTCAAATTTATTTATTTACAACTTTTATAAATTCAAATTTAAACGATTTCAAATTTGTTTATTTATAAACTTAATAAGTTCAAATTTAAAGATTTTCAGATTTGTTCATTTATAACCTTTATGGATATAAATATAAAACAATATAAATTTTATCCATTACCCTTATCAATTATAATTTTAATTTAAAACAATTGAAAATTAATTCTAGATGCAAATTTAAAAAAAATCATTAACAACAATTATAAACTTAAATTTAAATACATATCCTAATTTTGAATTCAAAATTTATATACCATCCATAATAACACAACGTGGGCTCTAATACCACTATTGGATCAGGTGCATCGGGCAACGAGGTAAAATGGATAAATTTCAAAAAGTTTCTTTTTAAATACATTATGCACTAGATATTTTATTTGAGTTATCATGAACAATTTTGTCAACATTAAATCATAATTAATTGAATTCATAAAGTTTATAAATAAAAATAAATTTGAAAATAAGTAATTGAATAACATTTAATAGTTTTACTGAAATATCTTCATTATTAATTCATATTAAAATTTATGTAAATAGTGTATTTAAAGTAAGTTCAATATTACGGAGAATAACATTTATTTCAAAAGAATATTAATAATTTTACTGTTATATGGATAATATGTATTTAATCATTATTTAATATATATATATATATTATATGCACATAAATAAATAATTTATATTTTTCTTTGATTCGAGTGTGAAATTTTAAATGATAAATAATTTCCTAATTTATTATTTTCTGTAAATGGTTATGTACCTTATTGACAAATTAATATATCAATATCAACTTACAATTTCATGTACAAGTATATGATATACAATAATATAATATTAAAGTATCTAGAATTTTAATATGACCATAATGGCGTAAGTTGTGCATAAAATAGAGCTCTTACAAAAAAGTTATAAGAATTACATAATACAGAGGGTAAATGTAATTATTATTATATGAAGGTTTAAATTGTAAAATATACATACCTCCTTCTCCATCATCAGATCGGGAAAAAATCGTAGCTGCCTTGATCATTGTCAAGAATGTTATCACCGTCGTCAAACTTACCAATATGCCTCTTCACTACTGTAGATCAGGCCAAGTCCTTGATGTGGAATCAACTACCCCAGATGATATACAAACTGCAACAAAACCCTAGTTATAACTGCGATGGTCAGATTGTCTATAAGGATAATGAATCATGTTTTCACGCTTTTCTAAAGTCGTCGTGGCTTTGGCATAGGAAAATGGTGTCCAGGGAAGAAGTAATGCATGGATCAACACATGAATTTATATATGTATATATACACACTAACAAAACTTTCATTTTATAAAAGTTATACATCTATATACACAATTTACTTTAAAACAATTTCAGTTTAAATTAATTTTCTTTGATAATCAAGTCAGTCGAATGCACCGTAAACCGCTTTGCCTTTAAGAGATCCTTTCTCTAACTCAATGGTGGAGTTGCAAAGTCCACCATTAAGTTATAATTTGTTTCCTGCAGGGAGAACGCCTTAGTACTTTCTTTTTCTTCTTCTTATAGACACATGCTTCATCTGCATTTTAACTGAAACCAAACTATTTGATTTCTCTATCAAAATACTTGCTCTACATCTAGATGCTTATTTAAGACCGTAACTTAAAAATATACAAGCTTTATTGTCGCTCCCACTGACTTCAAGACACTTTGGCTATAGTTTGCAAAAAGCTAATCTAAATAATTATTTAGAAGTTTTGTTTCAACATCATTGTTACAAAATTCAAAATCATATTATGTGATAATTTGGAGAAGCATATGAATGGACTTAAGCATGTTGACTGGTGAATCTACTTCACTAATTCCAACATTTGAAATCGAGGAGATCATTTCCCATCAACCTTGCTTTATATAATTCGAACCGCATTGATCTTCTCGAAGACTCGTCGCTATGGATCAAATCCTTTCAAGTTCAATTTCCAAAATCAAATTTTTTAGTGTACTTAGAACCTATTTCGTATTTAAAGACTCATACCATATGACAGAGTCTATACTCTCTATGGTTTTATTGACAACTATGGAGGTTATTATTACCAATAATCCATTTTATTGATATCGATGAAAATCCCGTAGTTTCTCTTCAATGTGTGAGATTTCGTATTAAGAATTCTAATAAGTTGTGTTCTTTTAGACTTGGTTAAATTTGTATCATCTACACAATCTGTTTCCATATATTAATTTTGGATCGTATCCAAGTCCATCACAATACCACTAAATTTCTTTAGAAATTTCTTCGGTAAGAAGGTGGTGTGCCTTGAAACAACAATTTGTTTCTCAGTGCGATAAATAGGCATCCAAAATATTTTGTTAACTACCCATAGACATACATAAGACTTTTTTTTTTTGAAAATGGGTTCAATCTTTCTATTACTGTAAGGAAAAAATATACAAAAGTCTTACAAGACCAAACACAAAGCAAAACAACACTCAAACAACCAAGACAAGCCCGATCTAAACAAAATGCCAGCCCAAAGCCCACTAATCAGTAACCAAATACCAAAAGCTTCGAGACAGAACTCAAAGCAAATAAGGGAAACCGATACTTCATTTAATTCCTATCTCCTCTCGAAGAAAATAAAAAAGAAACAATGGCGGCGAGCGATAACATGACGAAGCAACCTCATCTGCTTCCAGTTCATAACTTCTTCCTTTAAGACCAAGGAGATGAACAACAGCAACAACTTAGAGGCCATCAGCCAACAAAGTCTCCGTTCCAACCAGAAAGAAGACAGGTATTAGATCTGACAAACTATCTATGAAAAGAAAACCTCCAATCTTCGAACTAATCTTCTTACATGAACAGGTCGAAAGCCTGCAAAAGCTTGGGAAATCGACTTCAACTTCCAGATCTAAGAAGCAAACAGCACTCCCTCGAGGAGAACTAAGAAGAAAATATCAAAATAAGTCACTAATAACCTAAAAGATGCTTCCTTTAACTTTGAATGCGAACTAACTTCTATCGTGAACAGGACAAGAAGACAAGAACTCGGAAACCTCCAGCAATTGCTTGGGAATACGACTTCATCTTCCAGATCTAAGATATAGTAAGCACTCCCTCGAGAAGAACAGGGAAGACATTAACAAGATAAGTCTTTTTTAACCAGAAAGATGCTTCTTTTGACTTTGAGAAAAAATGAATTCTGAAATTCTTATAACTTGAATGACCAAGACAAGACTACAATGCTTGGATCAACCTGCAAAACTGCATCCTTACAAGCTAATTCAATATTTATTGTATCTTGTAAATAATAATGTAATTAAGTAAGAGGTGGAGAGAAACAATGTAAATAATACAGGTTCACAAAACCTGGAGCCAAGGATCATTGAACAGGAGAAAGGCAGAGGAATGATACTTATGATAAAGCAGCAGATGCCCCAATTCAGCGTTGGGAGGTATATCCCCATTTCAATGCTATTGTTCCATTCAAGTCAGTGATGTTCTTGAAATGTTTAGATTTAGCCATTCTAATATTCATAGTCTGGAAAATATTAGAACAGATCTGCATCCTATCCATAAAACGATTTTGAAAAATCCTGTCATTCCTTTCTTTCCAAATATGCCAAACACAAACAGAAAGGGATAGTTGAAACAAGTCTGAATAAAGGTTTTTTGAGCTAGATAAAGAAACAATTTTCTGTAAATCATCTTTCAAAGAAAAAGATAAAATACTTCTCGGCGATTTGACAAATTTCTTACAGCTCCACAGCCACACATTTTCTGTAAAATTACATTGAAAAAATAGATGGTCTATGTTTTCAATGTGATTATTACAAAAGACGCAATTTTGATCAATGATTATTTGTTTCTGTAGTAATCTTTCTTTTGTTAACAGATAATCATTTATGGCTTTGAAAAGGCATACCACCATCTTAGGAACGTGAATTTTGTTCCAGACTAAAGACGCCCAATTCTTAATTTCAAAACTAGAACGAACCGAATTCCAAACTTTCTTAAACTGATACAAACCATCCTTAGAACACTTCCAGGACCAGAAATCCCTCTCACTGTTCTTGTGAATCTTGACACCTTCAATTTTTGCATGAATTTGGAATAAAAAACTATACGAGTCCCACTTCCACTTACCATTGCTTAAGATCTTACTGAGAGACAAGTTTTTCGTTCTAGTTCTGAAAGCTGTGTCTCTCCCAATACGTTCCATAATAGAACTACCATTTAACCATGGATCAAACCAGAGAGAAGTAGTTTTACCGTCTGCAATATTAAGAGAAAGGCATTTCAAAGCTTCAAGTCTGTTTTTTAAAATGAATTTCCACACTCCCGAATCGTCCGAACGCTGTTTAATTTCCCAAATACTTTTAAGGCCAATATATTTGCAATGCATAAGTTCCGCCCAAATACCTTCTAAATTGATTACTTTCCATATCAGTTTGATATATAGAGCTTTGTTCATCTCTTCTAGATTTCTCAATCCCATACCTCCTTCTTCTTTTTGCCTACACAGAACCTCCCAAGGAATCTTACTGCTACGACTTTTCCAAAGAAATTTCAAGATCAAGTGTTTAATTTTTTTAACAGTAGAAACTGGAAGGCAAAAACATTGCATCCAGAATTGAATAATAGGGTAAATGGTAGATTTAATAAGTTCAAGTCTCCCAGCTAAACTCAACATTCTAGTTTCCCATCTATCAATCCTAGCCTTAATCTTCTCTATCAAAGGAGAACAATCCTTATCCCTCAGGTTAGCACTAGACAAAGGAATTCCCAGATACCTTATTGGGAGATCCGATTGCTGGATATTGAGAATCTTACTAATATCGTTACAGCAATCCACCACTTTCCCAAAGAAAACATTAGATTTCTCAAAACTTAGCTCCAAGCCAGTAACCCTCTTCATGGTCTTAAATACATCACTAATAGCAATTGCATTATTAGCATTGGCTTTAGTAAAAATAATAATGTCGTCAGTGTAGATAAGATGAGTCACTTTATTGTCAAAATCTGTAATTGGAGAAATAAGACCATCCATGACTTTTCCTTCCATCAGGAGAGTAAAATACTCCATAACCAGGGTAAACAGTATAGGGGAAAGTGGGTAACCTTGTCTAAGCCCATTAGTACTCTTGAAATAACCATGTGCTTCACCATTAGCAATAATAGAAAACACGGGAGTCTTAATTAATTTTTCTATAATTCTCACCCATTTATTAGGGAAGCCCAGGCTTATTAGCATGTGTATGACAAAAGATCGATTTATCGAATCGCATGCTTTCTTTAAGTCAACTTTAATACACATATATTTATTATCCTTTCTACCAAGACCCATGATAATTTCATGAGCAAACAAAATACCATCCCCTATTGATCTACCTTTAATAAAAGCCGTCTGGTTCGGGGACACCAACTTGTCTAAGAAAACACCCAGTCTGTTACAAAGGATTTTGGTGAAAACTGTGACGACCCGCCCTTCTCGACCCTCGAAAATCGACACAAAATACTCAACAGTATAATATGCCGACGATCGAACGCCGGAAAAGACAGATTGTAGGAAAAGAAAGAAGGTAGAAGAAGAAGAAGAATGAACTAAACAACATCAAAACCTCACAGTCGCAGCGGAATAAAATATAATATATAGAACAGAACTTTACACAAATCAAAACTATATCTGTTTATATACAATACATCATCATCAGAGTATATCAATACAACCAACCATAACCAGTCAAACAATCTCAACAATCACAGCAGCGGAATAATACAAGTACGAGAAATACGTCTCGGACTCCAGCTCCTCTCCTGAGCTCCATAGCAACCTATCCTGAAATATACTCGGTCTGACCCGAGCATTATAATAAAATAACACCCGAGTCAGTCTGGAATACCAGCGCATCATAAATACATCCAAACTGATTATTAAAGTTTCAAAAATCCTTTGAAACAAAAGCATCTCGTAAGACCACGCCACAAATAAACATGTCGGGTTTTTACCTTACGATAGCTAAAACACTTTTATATTAAAATCCTCTAATATTATAATAGTGTCTATAGAAAGTAAAATAGAATCTAGCTGAAATGCTTGCATCTCACATTTCAACAATAGTTGGGCACAATCAAAACCGTACAGGCTCGTAGGGAGAATGGATTTCCAACGAATGACTAGGCACTGGGGTACCACCTGTCACAGTACGTGGCCTAGATCACAGTACCGAGGAGTACGCCCGCTCCCCTGCAACACAAAGCCGGAATCATCCCTTACTGGATAATTCCAAGTAAAATCACCCCACGGTTGGGATCAGCAACCGCACCACTAAGCCGAAATAAAAAGGGACATCTAGACAGGGATGACCTTACTCTCAAGTGGGGGCTACCCACGAAGCCTTGCTGCATATCCCCTGATTTTCAGTCATTCCCGGTTGATGAGGCTTGAGGCTAAACGATACCTTTATAAAACATTTCACTTAGAATGCCCATCGTCCACCTGACGATGTCACGAAAGCATTCGTCCATACAAGTCTGTCCCGGGTCCGAACGGAACCGAAGGCACTACCCCTACTACATCCATTTTGGAAATATCCTCAGGATTAGTAGCGACTAGCCCTTGCACTTCTCTGCTCCATCTTCGACTCCGAAATCGTTTTCGCGAAACGTACAAACCGGATCGAAGTGGTTTTCGAGTCTCCAGACCTAGAATCCCGGTATACGGAAACTCGATCCCGGTCTCTTCGAAACGATTGCGCATTTGGCCAATATTGATAGTCGGTGATTTAACTATCAATTAATGTTCACAAACATCCATACACATCCATCACACAATAAATAATCTCCATATTATTTATTTTCTTCTAATATCTTTCAAAGAGATATTTTCACATTTTCAAAACTCGTTTGAAAACAATTTTCCACAACTCTTCCTTTACAAGGTAAATCTTTTACCCTTTATTCCCATCGGGAATAACCAAGTATAAAACAATTTGCATTTAAAACAGTTAAAAATACTTTATACTGAAATATACTTTAAAATATGAAAATTACTTCTATTTATTTACTCAAAATATAAATTTAAAATATGTGAAGAAAACTAGTCATTAACACATAAACTTTGATTTTAAAAATAAGGGTTTTAGTTTAACTAAATTCAAAATAGCGTTATAAGAAGAAAAATGCTAATTTTAACAACTTAAGCTAAAACCAACTTTTAAATAAATTCATTTGTAAAATAATTGCTAATATACTCCCAAATTATTACGGTATTAAAAATATTAATTTATTCCTTTAAAAATAACGATTTCTTAAAAATACTTTTTAAAACGATTTAAAACTTAACCTTTAGTTAAATAAAATCTTTTTATAAACATTTACTTGGTTTTTCCCAGGGAAACACCTTCCCGTTTCAAAACATTTCCAAGTACTCTTTCATATAAATCCACTGATTTATTTCAAGTCAATTATGTTTTACAACATAAATCCCAAATCCCATATTTAACTATAACTTCCTCCGAAGTTCATACCCAATTTCCCATATCCGGAAATTCATTTTTAAATCATAGTTTAAAACATTTTAAATTAAACATTTTTAGTGAATTTCCAATGGAAGCCAAATTTCCAATTTACTTAATAAAATTCCAATGAAGAAAATGGTATTTTAAAATATTCTATTAACATTTAAAATTGTACATGTATATTCGGAAGCTTCATTTAACATATTTTACTTTTCCGGATATCACTATTCATCATTAAAATAAACCGCTGTTATTTTACTCAATTTATAATTTCATAGAATTCATTTCCAGAAAATTTATATTTCACATTTAACGATTGATAAATTTTTCCCAATATTTAAAATCCCAATTTTACCAATTTACATTTTCCATTTCAAAACAGAATCCAATTTTTATTTTCCCTTAAATTCTTTATTTAACAATTTCTTTTATTTCTTTTAAATTCCCAATTTCTTCATTTCTAATTTAATTCTGGAATTATAATTTATACCACAATTTCACAGAACAATTTAAAATTCCAGATTTATCCATCACAACATATAAACAGGTATTCACTAACAATTATAAAATAATTGCTACAATTGTGAGGAATCCAGTTGGATCCCTCCAACCCGTTTCTCCCTGCATCCACAAATATTAGCACATCACAATATAAATATCAATCCAGACAGATAAACACAAATATAGACAATCAACCACACAGATAATTAAATATCAATTATTTATAATGTCTAGCATCCAGATGTGAGTGAGAATAACTCACATTGAGTTCGGCGAGCGTTCGAAATTTAAATTAAACCAGACGACGTCCGATTTAACCCAAATTTCGACTTTCCCGGAATGACTCCGGATCTGCGCCATTCCGTAGTGCTCGTCTCTGCGATTCCATCGCTTCTAGTTTCGTTGAAATCTGATATTGTATGAAAAAGATATGTTGTTTTAAAGTTTTGAATTATAATTTATAAAACAATTCTTCTTTTTTTTTATTACCAAACAAAAAGAAACAGGCCGAGCAACCTTCTTCTTCGTTCATTCACGCTCCAGTACACCCCACCACTCACGAACAAAGCACGATCGTCGCCCCTCCTTCTTCCCACTATAGCTCGATCAAAACACGCCACATCCAAGAGCATCGCGCCTCCATCCTTCGGCCAGAAAATCACGAAGCTCGGCTACTTCTTCCCCCCTGAAAACGCAAACGAACGTGCCCCCTTTGTCACTCGATTGTCGACGATTCCATCATCGAAACTCGATCACAGCCGGTCGCACTATAGAGCTCAACGAGCTCTATGATTTTGCAGTTTAAAGTTTTCAAAATCGTTGTGTGGATTAAGACGAATTGAGGAAGAAAGATCACAAGATATCGACCATTGAGGCTATACCTGGCGGCTGCGTTCGAAAAGATTAGGGTTTTGGTCGGATAACGTGAATATATATATAAATTTAATATTATTTAATTAATATAGATTCTCAACTTAACCGTTAAGCAAACGACCTCCAATTCTCACGTTCTGACAGGCTATCCTGGGGTTTTTCTGCGTTTCGGACACAATGGAACAGGTTTCGTAAGCTAGTTTGATCGTATGCACGAGATACGGAATTAAACGATCAATTTAAATTTAAATCGGTTAAATCGATTTCGATGCGTTTCGAGCTGCCACGGTCAAACGACAACTCCGATAGCTACGAAAATTGAAATCCGATAATAATTAACTATTACGGATCCAATGTAACTAGTTTCGTCGAATTCCAAGACTGTACCCCGGAAGGCTATTTTCACTCGTCTATTAAATCAGGCGATTTTCTGAAATTATCAGAAACGCTTAAAATTTTCGCTTTTAAAATTTTAATAACTTAACAATAAATCATATAAAATGTATAACCACATTTAAAATCATTCCGGCTCAATCCGAACTCAAAATCTGATTATTTGCATTTTAATAATATTAAATTCATTTTTAAATTAATATAAAATCCCAAATAATAATTTATTCACTTTAAAATTCTTCTAATTCCAACAATATTATTTATAACCAATTGAACTTAAAAATACATTTAAACACCATTTTTATCACTATTTACATTCAGATTTACCCTTATCTCAATTCCGAATATTTAATTTATTATTTCCCCATTATTCAAATTCAACCAGGATTGCTATAACTAAAAATTATAGCTTATTTTATTGAATGAACCCGAATCCATTCATTCCAACATCAATTAAGAATCCACATTAAACATTTAAAACAAATTAAATGTCCAAAAATCTAGCAGCCAAAATCTGGGATGTTACATTCCTCCCCCCTTATAAAAATTTCGTCCCCGAAATTTGCTAAGGTAAAAATATACTTTCCAACTCATTTTCTTACCCAATTTGCTTAGCTAAAGTTTATATTCACTTTCCCAAATCCTTTAGCCCAATCCCATACTCAATTGCTACATTAATCCCAAAAGCTTTACTTTTAACGTTATTTCAAATTAACTTTCTAAGTTAATAAAATTTTTCCAAAATCTCAAAAATTTTCTAACTCCCAAAATTTCTGGAAAATTTTGGCGGAGTCTCCTTTGTACGGAGGAGCTTCTGCGATATTGTAGGATACACAAATATATATACATCGGCTCACACGGCCGGAAACCAAAATATATCACAATATATATATCATTTTCCCAATTATATTTGCGTAGGCGTACCTTTTTAGCAAATTTTAAAAGCGAGCGGCTAATATAACGCATATACGCGCTCCAACTCTCTCGAACGCCTCCCGTACCTGTACTATACTCAACAAACTCATCAGTTTCAATGATATGAGCATTTTAATAACATTTCCAACACAAATGCAAGCCGAACATATCCATTTCATAACCAAACCAAGCAATTTCATAATGTAACAATGTTAACCATATTTTACCAACAATCTAAAGATTTCAATCATCTTTTAATTTCTTAGTCAAGTCCAACCTTCATTTTATTTCACTTGAATGCTTTAAATTCAAGTTCACTACATACAATCCAAATTTATCTCTTCCAATTCATTTCTATTTAACATATGGTTAACATGTGCTTCACAAACGTCAATCTATTTTAATTCAATTCCAAATTGATTCACCAACCAATTCTTATTTCCAATTTGAAACATTTGCATTTCTTTTATGATCCATTTTCATTCATATGCAAACATTACTCATTAAGAGGTCAATTCATTCCTACTGATTCAAAATCAATTCACTTGCATTTATATACAAAACTCTTTGAATTGGGTTCCCATTCATATCAATTTATTCACAATTCAATTCCAATTGCTTTTAAACACTCAATTGCAAATACATGCGAATTTCCATGTCATTCAAGCAAAAATAATTGCCACTTAAGCTTATCACCATTCAAAATTAATTTCAACTTGGATTCATATAAATTTTATTCCATTACAAGGTTCACAAACCAAATATTTTCTCTTTCCAATGTAATTGTTAAATTACATTTTCCTTACATCTTTATTTCCATTAACCAAATTCAAGTTTATATTAATATCATTCGATCCTGGGTTATATTCAACTCATTCATTCTTAATTTACCACAATAATTAATGAATATCATTTCACTTTCAATTCAATTTTATTATCCAACAAATTCCATTCAAATCAAATTTCAATTCCTTTACAACTTTAATGCTCTTTGTTTATTTATCCAATCCATATACAAATTTATTTTATTAACAAAGAGACCATTTAAATTATTTCTCTCATTTGAATTTTATTTACAATTCAAACCATTACTATTATAAGCTAATTTCATTATTTATCCAAACTTCCAATATTAGTTACCATAATTAAATCCCAATCCAAATCAGGTGTTTTATTTACCTTTCAAACTTTGACCAACTATCAAAATCCTATTTATTGCAATACAAATTCCATTTAATTTAGCTTACACAAGATTTATTTCCAAACAATCATTTTGGATTTAGTTGAGTAAACATTTACTTCATTCATCATCACCTCAACTAAATTAAATTTCCATTAAACTAAATTCTTATCCCATTTTAATTCAAGGTTAACTAAATTATATATGCATTTCAATTTAATTCCTTTCCAGAATTTATTCAAGTTCATCTAAATTTTATTTAGCCCACCTGAATTTAAACCATTTCCTTTACTACTTTAAATAAGAATTAAATTACATTCAATATTATTTATAATGCAACTGAATTTTGAATTTCACTTCAATTTATTCCTCCATAAATAAATTCAAAACTTATTTACTATTTAAGTTCATTCACATCTTTTATATCTCACTTTATTTTATCTTTCTCTACATTCCATTTAGGATTAAGTTTGAATTTGCCTCACCATCCAGCTATTTCCATTAATGAACCTCAAATTTCACTTCTATTTAAAAGTTTAGATTGCTCATTTAAGTCCATTTCCATTTAATTACAACTTCCAATTATAACACCTTCTAACTTAAGAATATGAATTCACTTACACAATTAAAAGCATTTACATTTCACCTTTATACTTATTTCAAGTGAATTTCAATTTACTCAGGTGTACTTCGATTTCAGGTTTCAATTTAACTTAACTTATCTTAAGTTAAACCCAAATATATTCCCTTCACCTTCATTTCTTTGCAAATTTTAAATATACAATTCCAGATTATAAGTATAACACTTACCAGCTTATGGATACAATTTATTACACAATGACCCATATTTACAAAGTCATTTCACTTTTCAATTGAACCCAACTCAATTTAATTCCAATTCCCAATTATATTTAACTTATCCCAAGTTAAATTCAACTTCCTATTTATTTTAATAGTTCCATTTACTTCCATATATACTCAAATTACATTTTAATTTCAGGATAAAATCTCATTCCCTTCTTACTTAAATCAACTTCACTTGCACGATTCTAGTTGATGTATTTCAATTTTTAACCCAAATTCTTAATTACATCAACTTTATCTTATAAGTTTATAGTTGATTCATTTCAACTTTCACATTTTTATTACAAAATAGAATTCCCAGAATTCAATTTACCCGGATTTATTTCAAAACCAATTTGAAATAAAAATCAACACATTTCTCTTTTGATATTCAAATCAATACCAAATCCCAAACAATCTGCTTTTACCAACCAATTTTCCTTTGAAAATTCCAAAATCACTTGTTTCTCAAACAAGTCCAAACAATGTCATAACCAACTATTTTGGTAGCAATCCATCACTTTAGAAACTCGAAAATGAATTCTAATGATGTGGCCAGCATCATCAGGATTATTTTCCAGCGACTGCAGTGAGTTCAGTGCTTTCCACTTCCAAAATTCACCTCAAATCAATTTCCATTCGAAAATATTTTCCAAAATATGCTCCATCATTAACTTCAAAACCCTTGGAAAACATTTCAACATTCCCAAGGTTTCTAAATTTTTCCAAACCTTTGTTTAAATTCATTTGAAATCCCTTTCAAAATTCCCGGGGTCAAAATTCTAGTTTAAATCAAATTTTAATTTTTACTTTTCTTATTTAAAACATATCCAGTCAATTCCATTTGGTTATAAACCATTTTAATATTTTAACTTCTTATTTTCTTATATATATCATTTCAAATTTTAGATCATGTTTTAATTTCTTATTTAATTACTGTATTAACAACCAAACAAACATCCAATATATATAATAATTTAGAAAATTATTTCTTTTTATATCAAAATACAATTTTGGGTAAAATTATTTCATTTACCCACTTTAAAAATAATACTATGTCGGTTTATCTTGTTTAAGAGTTTAGAAACCCCTATCGATATGGTTGTACTTCCCGCACCGACCAGAATTCATAAACACTCAACCGATAAGTCAACACAGTACAAAAACAATTTTATATCCACTAATAAGTACGCTCTCATAGCTATTATTACACTCAACTCATTATAGAGTACTTCCGACTCTATTTAAAAATGAGTAATTTTCCCACCAAAGCCTAGGTTGTCGCCAACCTATGCTCTGATACCAAATGTGACGACCCGCCCTTCTCGACCCTCGAAAATCGACACAAAATACTCAACAGTATAATATGCCGACGATCGAACGCCGGAAAAGACAGATTGTAGGAAAAGAAAGAAGGTAGAAGAAGAAGAAGAATGAACTAAACAACATCAAAACCTCACAGTCGCAGCGGAATAAAATATAATATATAGAACAGAACTTTACACAAATCAAAACTATATCTGTTTATATACAATACATCATCATCAGAGTATATCAATACAACCAACCATAACCAGTCAAACAATCTCAACAATCACAGCAGCGGAATAATACAAGTACGAGAAATACGTCTCGGACTCCAGCTCCTCTCCTGAGCTCCATAGCAACCTATCCTGAAATATACTCGGTCTGACCCGAGCATTATAATAAAATAACACCCGAGTCAGTCTGGAATACCAGCGCATCATAAATACATCCAAACTGATTATTAAAGTTTCAAAAATCCTTTGAAACAAAAGCATCTCGTAAGACCACGCCACAAATAAACATGTCGGGTTTTTACCTTACGATAGCTAAAACACTTTTATATTAAAATCCTCTAATATTATAATAGTGTCTATAGAAAGTAAAATAGAATCTAGCTGAAATGCTTGCATCTCACATTTCAACAATAGTTGGGCACAATCAAAACCGTACAGGCTCGTAGGGAGAATGGATTTCCAACGAATGACTAGGCACTGGGGTACCACCTGTCACAGTACGTGGCCTAGATCACAGTACCGAGGAGTACGCCCGCTCCCCTGCAACACAAAGCCGGAATCATCCCTTACTGGATAATTCCAAGTAAAATCACCCCACGGTTGGGATCAGCAACCGCACCACTAAGCCGAAATAAAAAGGGACATCTAGACAGGGATGACCTTACTCTCAAGTGGGGGCTACCCACGAAGCCTTGCTGCATATCCCCTGATTTTCAGTCATTCCCGGTTGATGAGGCTTGAGGCTAAACGATACCTTTATAAAACATTTCACTTAGAATGCCCATCGTCCACCTGACGATGTCACGAAAGCATTCGTCCATACAAGTCCGTCCCGGGTCCGAACGGAACCGAAGGCACTACCCCTACTACATCCATTTTGGAAATATCCTCAGGATTAGTAGCGACTAGCCCTTGCACTTCTCTGCTCCATCTTCGACTCCGAAATCGTTTTCGCGAAACGTACAAACCGGATCGAAGTGGTTTTCGAGTCTCCAGACCTAGAATCCCGGTATACGGAAACTCGATCCCGGTCTCTTCGAAACGATTGCGCATTTGGCCAATATTGATAGTCGGTGATTTAACTATCAATTAATGTTCACAAACATCCATACACATCCATCACACAATAAATAATCTCCATATTATTTATTTTCTTCTAATATCTTTCAAAGAGATATTTTCACATTTTCAAAACTCGTTTGAAAACAATTTTCCAAAACTCTTCCTTTACAAGGTAAATCTTTTACCCTTTATTCCCATCGGGAATAACCAAGTATAAAACAATTTGCATTTAAAACAGTTAAAAATACTTTATACTGAAATATACTTTAAAATATGAAAATTACTTCTATTTATTTACTCAAAATATAAATTTAAAATATGTGAAGAAAACTAGTCATTAACACATAAACTTTGATTTTAAAAATAAGGGTTTTAGTTTAACTAAATTCAAAATAGCGTTATAAGAAGAAAAATGCTAATTTTAACAACTTAAGCTAAAACCAACTTTTAAATAAATTCATTTGTAAAATAATTGCTAATATACTCCCAAATTATTACGGTATTAAAAATATTAATTTATTCCTTTAAAAATAACGATTTCTTAAAAATACTTTTTAAAACGATTTAAAACTTAACCTTTAGTTAAATAAAATCTTTTTATAAACATTTACTTGGTTTTTCCCAGGGAAACACCTTCCCGTTTCAAAACATTTCCAAGTACTCTTTCATATAAATCCACTGATTTATTTCAAGTCAATTATGTTTTACAACATAAATCCCAAATCCCATATTTAACTATAACTTCCTTCGAAGTTCATACCCAATTTCCCATATCCGGAAATTCATTTTTAAATCATAGTTTAAAACATTTTAAATTAAACATTTTTAGTGAATTTCCAATGGAAGCCAAATTTCCAATTTACTTAATAAAATTCCAATGAAGAAAATGGTATTTTAAAATATTCTATTAACATTTAAAATTGTACATGTATATTCGGAAGCTTCATTTAACATATTTTACTTTTCCGGATATCACTATTCATCATTAAAATAAACCGCTGTTATTTTACTCAATTTATAATTTCATAGAATTCATTTCCAGAAAATTTATATTTCACATTTAACGATTGATAAATTTTTCCCAATATTTAAAATCCCAATTTTACCAATTTACATTTTCCATTTCAAAACAGAATCCAATTTTTATTTTCCCTTAAATTCTTTATTTAACAATTTCTTTTATTTCTTTTAAATTCCCAATTTCTTCATTTCTAATTTAATTCTGGAATTATAATTTATACCACAATTTCACAGAACAATTTAAAATTCCAGATTTATCCATCACAACATATAAACAGGTATTCACTAACAATTATAAAATAATTGCTACAATTGTGAGGAATCCAGTTGGATCCCTCCAACCTGTTTCTCCCTGCATCCACAAATATTAGCACATCACAATATAAATATCAATCCAGACAGATAAACACAAATATAGACAATCAACCGCACAGATAATTAAATATCAATTATTTATAATGTCTAGCATCCAGATGTGAGTGAGAATAACTCACATTGAGTTCGGCGAGCGTTCGAAATTTAAATTAAACCGGACGACGTCCGATTTAACCCAAATTTCGACTTTCCCGGAATGACTCCGGATCTGCGCCATTCCGTAGTGCTCGTCTCTGCGATTCCATCGCTTCCAGTTTCGTTGAAATCTGATATTGTATGAAAAAGATATGTTGTTTTAAAGTTTTGAATTATAATTTATAAAACAATTCTTCTTTTTTTTTATTACCAAACAAAAAGAAACAGGCCGAGCAACCTTCTTCTTCGTTCATTCACGCTCCAGTACACCCCACCACTCACGAACAAAGCACGATCGTCGCCCCTCCTTCTTCCCACTATAGCTCGATCAAAACACGCCACATCCAAGAGCATCGCGCCTCCATCCTTCGGCCAGAAAATCACGAAGCTCGGCTACTTCTTCCCCCCTGAAAACGCAAACGAACGTGCCCCCTTTGTCACTCGATTGTCGACGATTCCATCATCGAAACTCGATCACAGCCGGTCGCACTATAGAGCTCAACGAGCTCTATGATTTTGCAGTTTAAAGTTTTCAAAATCGTTGTGTGGATTAAGACGAATTGAGGAAGAAAGATCACAAGATATCGACCATTGAGGCTATACCTGGCGGCTGCGTTCGAAAAGATTAGGGTTTTGGTCGGATAACGTGAATATATATATAAATTTAATATTATTTAATTAATATAGATTCTCAACTTAACCGTTAAGCAAACGACCTCCAATTCTCACGTTCTGACAGGCTATCCTGGGGGTTTTCTGCGTTTCGGACACAATGGAACAGGTTTCGTAAGCTAGTTTGACCGTATGCACGAGATACGGAATTAAACGATCAATTTAAATTTAAATCGGTTAAATCGATTTCGATGCGTTTCGAGCTGCCACGGTCAAACGACAACTCCGATAGCTACGAAAATTGAAATCCGATAATAATTAACTATTACGGATCCAATGTAACTAGTTTCGTCGAATTCCGAGACTGTACCCCGGAAGGCTATTTTCACTCGTCTATTAAATCAGGCGATTTTCTGAAATTATCAGAAACGCTTAAAATTTTCGCTTTTAAAATTTTAATAACTTAACAATAAATCATATAAAATGTATAACCACATTTAAAATCATTCCGGCTCAATCCGAACTCAAAATCTGATTATTTGCATTTTAATAATATTAAATTCATTTTTAAATTAATATAAAATCCCAAATAATAATTTATTCACTTTAAAATTCTTCTAATTCCAACAATATTATTTATAACCAATTGAACTTAAAAATACATTTAAACACCATTTTTATCACTATTTACATTCAGATTTACCCTTATCTCAATTCCGAATATTTAATTTATTATTTCCCCATTATTCAAATTCAACCAGGATTGCTATAACTAAAAATTATAGCTTATTTTATTGAATGAACCCGAATCCATTCATTCCAACATCAATTAAGAATCCACATTAAACATTTAAAACAAATTAAATGTCCAAAAATCTAGCAGCCAAAATCTGGGATGTTACAAAAACCGTAAATAAGGTATTACAACAGGCAATGGGTCTAAAATCTTGGATACATGAAGAATGGTCTTTTTTTGGAATCAAGTGTATAAACGTATGGTTCCACTCGTTGATAATAAGACCCTTATGAAAAATATCATTCAGAGTTTTGAAAATTAAGTCTTTTGAAAGATTCCAATGAATTTTAAAAAACATCGAATTAAAACCGTCCGGACCAGGAGAGGTAGTATCTTTAATATCCCACAAAGCAAATCTAATTTCTTCCAAAGATATACCAACATTCAAAAAATTAGCACCATAATCAGAAATAATCGATTTACAGATAACCTCTGGAAACTGATCACCTAATGGAAGGTTAAAAATTCTTTTGTAGAAATCAATAGCCGATTCTATAAACTTATCTTCCGAAATTACCTTCCCATCAATACCAATGTTGGTGAATCGCTTTCTACTTCTTTTACTAGACATTTTAGCATAGAAAAAAGAAGAAGCTTCATCAGCCATTCACATTTAGCCTTTTGTTTGGCATCCAGGAATTCTTTCTTAAGAGCTATTTCCAAGTTAGTCTTGGCAGTATGAAATTCCATAGCCAAATAGTGATCATAAGATTTTTCCAGCAAAATTTCTGAAGTCTTGAACAATTCTCTCTTTGTACAATAACCTCTTGTTTGGTATCTCAAGATTTAGCGCTCCATCTCTTAAGCTCTCTCTTGATATTCTTGAGGATACTAATGATTTGATACAAAGGCCTATCTTTATAATTAGAAACCCAATGTTTCTCAATCAAAGGAAAGTAATGATCACATAAAGACCAATGGTTCATATATCTGAACGGTCTATTCTTGACCCTTGGCTTAGCATAAAGAGAAACTAGGACTGCATTATGATCACTCACAGAAGGAGGCAAATATTCAGCCGATAAGTCTGTAAATAAGTTGATCCAATCTAGATTTGCAAAAACCCTGTCAGTTTTGGAAAATATGTTACGACTCGGCCCAGACCACCATGAAAATTCATAACCTTTAATATTAATCTCATTAAGACCAGTAAAATTAGACATATCATTTAGTTCAAACAAGTTTCCAAAATTAACTGGGTTACCTCCCTTTCTTTCTAAAGGGCTGCGAATACAATTAAAGTCCCCAAGAACAAGCCATGGTCTAAAAATATTGATAGCATCCTCCTGTAAATTCTTCCATAGTCTACTTCTTAATGCAACAAAATTATGAGCGTAAACAAAGGTGAGATTACATTTGAAATTCGAGGTATTAATCAATTCAATGGAAATGTGCTGATCACTCATGCTTATATAATTGAAATCCCAAGAATCTCCATTAATGAAGACCATGATCCTACACTTAAAATAACAAGAGACATTGCTAAATATTTTCCAATTGCCATCTAACGCTTTTTCCAACTTCAAAATATCTGGCAACAACAACTTATTTTCCAAAATACCGAAATAACTGATTTTGTGCTTATCAATAAGTTTTCTCACTTCTCCCATTCCATACATAAGACATATTTGGTTTTGTGTTCATGAGTTCATAACATAAATTGAACAGACATATGTCTTAAACTATTTAAGATGGGGTTTCTTCCTAATTCATATCTTCTTTGAAATCATAATCTCAGCTTTAAATGAAAATAAAATCAACATACATGCTTAGTCTTAAGTCTATATCGTTAAAGGTAACTTAACTTCACTCGTTATCAATTGCATTTTTTCCAATAGAATTACTCCTTATCGATACATCGATATGTAGCATGAGCGGAGTGACTTTGAGAGTGAACCTTATTCTATTTTTGTATCACTGGAACTTTTATCAAGATACTTACCTATTCGATCAAATTGAATTATTTTAACTACTTTTCACGTTATATTTTCTACTTCCATTTTATAATCTATGATTTAACTAGAGATATCAAGCATGTATCAAATATATAAGTTCATTTCTAAGAGAATTCATTGGTGAATTTAACGAAGTAAGTGTATTCGATTTCAGTATCATTAGAAGTTGGATTACATGCATCTATATGCATCAATTAGAAGAGTTCATTAACCCTTTTGTCGCTCCATCGAATGAGTACTTTGTTTTTAATTCTACAAGATATATTTCATGATTACTAAATAATTCATAATTGTACGATAAAGAATAATTTCTCAAATATAGCTTGATCTATGATTCCAAAAATAATTATATTTTTAATGCTTCCGTATTTTTTATAGCTAACACATCACTTTTGTTATAAAAACCAGTACCATCATTGACGTACTAAAATTGATTTACTTCATAATGAATATTCGTAATATTCATATTAAAAGAAAGCTTCATTTATTGTTTACTTTCTTTAAAAACAACTTGTCGAAGTTCTGAAGAGAAATCGACAAGCTGCCACTCTGGGTGGACTTTGACCCTTTTAAATCCACCAGGCCTAAGGGATTTGTTTCATGGCAACCTAAATAACGGAGCTGCTGTGATTCGAACCTGGGCGTATCGCATACCTTGCTTGTGATACACGTGTTGCCCTATTGGTGTTGCCCTCAACCAACTGAGCTACTAGGCCGGGTCAATACGAAAAGTAATTTTTGTATACACAAAACAATATTATTTCGTTTATAATATTTTTTATACAAAAAAGTAAAATTTCAAAACTTGATGCGCCCATTAGCAAGTATCATAAGTATGCTCCTAATATTTCCACTATTGTAGTAATAATATTTGAAATACGAAATTCCATTCAATCACTTATCATGGGCTATTTATTTTTTTATTGTAACTAGTTTACAATCGAGAGTTTCAAATGAAATATCCTAAACTCAAGAAATAGACTTTATAGAGAACACTTATAAGAAAAATACATTTGGAATAAATCATATTTCTTATTCTTATTAACGGTCTAAACATTTCACAAAATTCCTTTTTCAATGTCTTTTCAAGAAGCATAGGTGACCATTCACTCTCTTCATCCCAACTATACCTTTTACATCCACTCTCAGACTTTCTCTTTCTCTATTAAATGGTTGAACCGGTCAAAAGGAAAACCTTTACTATAAGATTACACCGAATTCTTTAAAAAGTGCATTCAGTCATCCATAACAGTTAAAGAGATCGAATAAGTTGAACTTAAATAAACAAAACATAATTGACATTTCAATAATTGAATTCCTAGGTCTGTCTATAGTTTTTGGTCTAGTGTTTTTACTACACAACCAAATCCTCATAATATTTAATCGTGTTGAACAAATGATCTCGTACTATGGTTTATTTTCTTATTTCAAATGGAATAATATTTAATCGTATTTATTGAAATAAATTCACTATTAATTTTTATTAAAATTTATTTAAAGGAAAGTATTTAAAGTAAATTTATTATTATGGTGAATAACATTTGTTTCAGTATAATATCGAACAAAACTTTTTTTGTTATTAATTGGATAATATTTATATAATACATTATTTGGTATATATTATATATATCCACATATAAATAATTTATATTTTATTTTGATTCAAATGTGAAATTAAACGATAAACAATGTAAATTATTTGTTGTTAATTGTTACACATCTTACTAAAAAATTAGTATATCAATATCTAATTTATAATTTCAAGTACAAGTATGTGATATATGGTTATATAATTTCAAAATGCCTTGAATGTTAATACGATATCGATGGCTCGAGTTGTGCGTAAAATGGAGCTCGTATGAAAAGTTTATAAGAATTACATAATACGGGTGTAAATTGTTGTTATTATGATATGAAGGTTAAAATTATAAAAGGTACATGCCTCCTTCTTCTTCTTCAGATCAGGATAAAACCCTAGCTACCTCTCTTCATTAGCAAGCACATGTCTACCATTGCAAGCTCACCACTGTGATGTTTTACGACTGCTGCTCTGATCATGTCCTTTTTGTCGAAATCAACCACCCATAATGATATACAAACTACAAGGAAACCATAGTCCTAGTTTCAACTGCGATGGTTGAGTTATCTCTAACGATCAATGTATTGGAACTCGACCAGCCCGCAGCAGAAGAAATGGATGAATTTCAAAAAAATTACCATTTTGAATCTTTATTTGGCCCATGCAGTCTAATCGATTTAGAAATTTTCTAAATTTCTTTTAAATAAAATCATTATTTTATTTTACTTTATAAATAAATTTTTACTTTATTTTGTTTTTGTATTATATTTGAATATGTTGTGTACATGCATGTACAACATAATAAAGTGTATATGATTTGACATGCCCGTGTATTCTATAAGCTTACACTACAACAGACATGTTAGCCCCTCTAATATTCTATGAGCTGTCTAAATGAACACACACACACACATATATCAAAAATTACATATATATATAATTATACTTAGGTAAAATATAATCGTGTATATATACACAAATATGTAGAATTAATAAGTATAATAATTTATATATAATATTTTAAAATATATTTAAACAATTGTTTATTTATATTAAAAAACAAATCATTTAATAATTAACATAAAAAAATTAAATTTTTTATTCGAATTGTAAGTGCAAAGTTGCGAATACAAAAATTTAACATTTAATTTTAAATATTTATAAATTTGTATACATGCGTTCATATACATACATACATATTTAATTTTAATAATTCCTGACTTTTAGGTTACAATAGAAAATTAAATGTTTTATTAGTTTTTTCGGATTTTAAACTGATTTTTTAGTTATACAATTATAAAATAATTTTAATATTTATTTAACTAAATTAATTAAAATTAAAAAAAACATTTCCTAGTTTTGAAAATTATGTAATATTCTTATGTAAAATTTTATAATTAATTTCAAACTATATTAAATAAATAAATAAATATATATACAAATTTATATATAAATAATATATTTCTAGTTAAATAAATAGTAATGTCATTAATTAAATATAAAATATATTAAAATTGAATATTCACTCCTACTGAATTAATATTGTACAAAATGAAAATTTATAAATTTTAAAATGTTTATTTTATGATTTTTACCTTAAGTTATAATATATTAATTAATAAAATTGTATATATAATATAATTCAATTAATAATGGTTTTTTTATTTTAGGTCACGAGTTTATGCTAGTATATATACAAATTTTTCTTTTTCATTAACATATAAGTAGATACACTAATATATTCAACCATCTAATATATGACATAATACTAATACACTAGATTCCTAATATAATGTAATAACTTACAATTTATTACAATAATAGATAATAATATTAAATGAATTAGTAAAAATTTGAATACCTTTCACCAAGGCCTAGAGATCTCACTTAGAAATGATGAAATGCCTCCTTGAATCAAATTCCAAGTTCTAGTGCTGCCGGTTCCCGAATTGTTATACCACCGACGATCGAATTGAAGAATTTTGATACGATTTGAGCTTGGATCTTTTGTGTTTAAATAGTTTTTGCTGGTCGAAATTTGTAGACGGAGAAGAGAGAAAAAGTTTCAAAAAGAATGATGTAACGACCCGTAAATTAATCGCATTGCATTTGAATATTTAAATCATTTTTAAATATTTAAATAATGGATTTTACTAACCAAATAAAAGTATTTTAAATATTAATTAATGATATTAAAACCATTTTCAAATTTTGATTACCAGAATAATTAGTTCAAATAAAAATAGAAAATGTGACGAAAAACGTTTGCCGAAATTTCAACTTTTCCGCATCAGAAAGTCATTGTGCACATTTTGTATCACTCATTTACACATGCACACACATGCACATATGTCATGTGTTAAGCAAACTAATGTGTTAAAGAAAATAATCAAGCTTAGTTTAAATCTAAAACTTGATTTGACATAAAATGCGCAAAAATATATTAAATAATCTTAGGAAATTAATTAAGTACCCTAACCATAACCTAAACAAGTACCTAAGGCATGGTGGACCTAGGGGGGTGCGTGTGCTTCTAAGGCGAGGGTGGAGGTATGGAAGCATGCACATGACAACATTTAATATATTTTAAATTTTTAAGTTAATTTAAATTAATACTCCACTTCTTTGCCTATAACCACCATCTCCACACATTCTCACTTTACATCTTCATTTTCATATTCACTTCACTTCTCTTAATGTTCAAGAATATGCATGTTCTTTTAAAATTATTTCCAAAGTCAAAAACTAGTGAATCGCTACTAAATATCTACCTAAAACTCCATATATTCATATACAAACACCCCTCTACCAAAACAAAAGCCATTCCCACCTCAAATTCCTAAGGCCAAGCCCCATATTCCCAGGCTGATCCTAGACCCAACCAATTAAGGGCCCAAAAGTCCAAGTTAAGGTGTAGTGAAGATAGTTCGTGAGTTTAGCAACTTGTTTGTGATGATCCGGTTAAGTTAGAAGTGTTTTTGTGAGTAAAGCTTCCACTTTTGAAACATAAAGTTTAAACTATATTATGCTCATATTTGTAGCTATTGAATACTTATTGTATAGTTGTAATAATGGTTCGTATGTTTGAATGGTTTGTTGCTTTGAAAATTAGTCGCTTTGGAAAGTCAACAAGCGAATCATAAGTTATATGAAAATCTAATAGTTAAATTAATTCCGTTGTTAATAAATGCTTGTTACATGTTGAATCATTGTAAACTATCATGCATGTATGTTTATCCCCTTGCTTTGTGATGGTAGGTTGTATTAAAAATGTCATATACTTGAATTCCGAACTGCCCGTATAGCGATAATCGCTATATCGGCACTTTCGAAAAAACACCTTTTATCGAAACCGATTGGTTACATTATCGTGCTTGGAATTATTTTACAAGTTAAGCAAGTTTTTAATTAATGATGTTTTCAAAAATACCTAATGATTTTAATAATGATTATTTAATTAAATTAATCATTTAATTAACAAGAATTAAGGTTAACTAATTTATCTTATTAACGATGTGTTTAAAATTTACTAATCACTTGGTTAATGATGTTTTAAAATTGATTAATCATTTGATCTAATGATGTATAAGGTTAATTAATCTTTTAAAAGTGATGGATTAAATTTAAATAATCAATTTACTAATGATGTTTTTAAATTAATTAATCTTTTTAATTAATGACTTTTAAAAGTTAATAAATCTATTTAACCTTAAATGAATCTTTTCTTAAATAAAGTTTAAATTACTTAATCACTTTTAATAATGATATTTAATTATTAATTAATTAATTAAATTAATTATATTTAAATATTATTAATTAAATTAATTAATGATATTTTAAAAGGTAATTTACTCATTTTTAATTAATAGTTATTAAAGTTAATTAATTAACTTATTTAACAAAGTTTTAAAGTTAATTAATCAATGTAAGGATGTTTTAAATTGTTAAATCCTTTTTGTAACGATGTTTCAAAGTTAGTAAACTCTTTTAACAAAGTGTTGTAAAGCTAATACTTGTAATGAGAAGCCAAGTACGAATTGGGGTTTTTAAAAGAAATTTTTTGATTTGTTTATGGAAATGAATTAATTTCTGTAAAGCGATTCACTTATATGGAAACGATTTATTTGTACAATTAGCATTAAACATCAAAGAAGTAGGCTTGTTGCTATTTCGAAAGTTAAGAATAATCGTGAGACATGACTTTAAGGTAACACTACCTTGACTTGTCCGGTATTATTGAAATAGTACAAGTTTGAATTCGATGAGTGGTGGTAAGTATACAAGACTTAATTTCTATATACTATCATTTATATCCTTGATAGTTAGTTTCTCAGCATTAGGATACTTTCACATCTCATCTAGATTGGATTCGGTAGTGCTATAGATGTGAAATATTCGGATACTCAATAATGTTTGGCGGGGTTGGCTTAGAGGGTTCCGAGAAGTTTCATGGAGTAAATGAGCTTCTCAGAAGTATATTACTAGAGGACTTCAAGAGGGGTGCACCTTCTTAGTCATTTGTTGGAGATTTTCCTTTCTGATTTGGTTCGAACCTTCAAATTTATTTTCTTATTTACATCGGGAAGAATCAACCACTCTTCATGGAGTTTTAATTATTTATCCATTCTTTACGTTTGGATGTTTATTTATGTAAGAGTAAACCCGTTCCATGTTCAGCGGCATGGTCTCACATGTTTGTGTTTAATTTCACACCCATTGTTTAAATTTTTTTACTCATACCAGACATATCATCTGACCCGAGTTGTTTGTTTTCCCTAAACTCTTAGGTGCTCATTTTATTTTAGTAGTCTAAGAGTTGCAGGTCTTTTGTAGGCTCTTTTGAAGATGACGTCCGAGTAGGAGGCTTCCATCTTCTTAGTTATCTATTCCGCCGTATTATCTAGTTTGGTTAAAGTATTTTGTAAAGGCAGGATGTTATAACTACCTAAGCTGATATGTAGTACTTTTGTGTAACTCTAATAACTCCCTGTTAAAAAGTAACCTGATGTACTATTGACTATTATGGTTTATTTTTCAGTTTCGTTGTGAGGTTTTCTATTCTATTCTTTATTTTACCCCATGACGATTCATCTTTCCGATGTTTGGGCAATGGCATATGAATATCGAGGATGTATTAAATGTCATTCCTAGGGGTTAGAAAGGTGGGGCATCATAGTTGGCATCAGAGCTTCGGTTGAGCGAACACCTTAGCTTGATCGGGGCACAACTCATTAAAGATAGGGTGAGAAGAGCCCTAGAATGATTTAACCTTGAGAGAGCATTACCTTTTCTCCCCTAGAGGTTTGGTTTTGGATCCTTTATTGTAGTTTCCGTTTTATCATCTTTGACCCTATCTATGTATTCTAATGATATCTGTCACTTATCCATTTTATTGAAATTGAGTACAAGAGGAAGAAGAGGTAGGGGATCTGGAACCAACACAGCTACAAATGGCAAAGCTCCTAGGAATGAGCCAGTTGTAGAGCCAGTAGTGGAAGCAGTGATGCAAGTTCAACCTCCTTAGAACTTTGTGACCTTATGCAAGAATAACACTGCTTTAGGTGGTAAGCCTTTCTATGGAACCGGAGATATTTTGGGAGTTTAGAACATGGACCCGCTCTTATGAAAGGGTATTCGGGGATCTTCAGCTGGAAGATGCTAGAAAGAGATTGTTGGCATCACGTCAGCTTCAGAAAGCAGTAATGGATTGGTGGGATTCAGTAACCATGAATACACCAGAAGAAGATTTCTCTTGGGCATAGTTTAAGGAGGTTTTTGAAGCTCGGTTTATCCCATAGGCATGAAGGACTCGATTGTTTAGAATTTTATGGATTTGAAACAAGGTGAGATGATAGTGGTGCGGCATGAGCATAGGTTCAATGCGTTGTCTTGCTTTTGAACCAAGATTGATTGATACACCACTTATAAAGAATGAAATGTTTGTGAAAGGAATGCGACCAGAGTTTCATCGGGAAATGACTAATCATTTTAATGATACCTTTACCAATCTGATTAGTATGGCTTTGAGATTTGAAGCTCTTAATATTGAGCAAGGAGTTCAGAAAGGAGTAGTGCCAACGGTTAATGCCTAACCTTTATCAGTGATACCAGTTGCTAGTAAGCCGTTTTTCAAGCAAAAAGGGAAGAAGAAGTGGTTAGGAAAGAAGCCTGGAGGTGGAGCTCCAGCATAAAACAAGTAGTTAGACTTGACCAAGATCCTTTATTATAAGTGCAACAAATGGGCCACTTTGCAAATAGTTATCCGGAGACTAAACTACTATTACGCTACAATTGCAACAAACATGGCCATATGAAGAACCAGTGCCCTTTTCCAAAGAAGGGATCACATGGAAAAGCTTTTACTATTAAGGAAATACCATCTACTTCTAGGACCCAAAAGGAAAGCAGGTGTTGCAAGGTACACTATCCATCTCTGATATTCCTGTTAGAGTATTATTTGACACCGGTGCATACCATAGTTTTATCTCATATGACCTAGTGAACCAGATAAATATTAAATATGTCATTCTCCATAATTCTCTTTGTGTGTCGAACCCAATCGAGGGTCTGACCAATCCTGATACCATATGTTTGAATATGCCTGTTTCTTATCGAGATTGGCCTTTCCTTTCTGACTTACTTGTTCTTGGGTTCACGGGTTTTTGGGTAGCATTGGGTATGGATTGGTTGTCTAAATTAGTGTGGTCATAAATTGTAATCAAAGGTTGCCAGAATTAGTGATGCCTGAAATGTTGGTGTGGATATTTATTGTAGGGAGCCTAATAAGTTGATGAGCAGTTTTGTTTATTCGCTCGAAGTACCCAAAGAGGTAATAAGGAATATACCAATTGTTTGGGACTTCAAGTATATTTTTGAAGAAGTGCAGGGTTTACCTCCTTACGGGGAAGTAGAGTTCCACATCGATTTGATTTTAGGAACTAGACCGACTGTTCAACCTCCTCGAAGGTTGGCTCCAAAGGAAAGAAGAGAGTTAGAGAAGCAGACGTTTGATTTATTGCAGAAGGGTTTGATCAAACATAGTACATCGAGTTGGGGTTTGCCAGTAGTTTTTGTTACCAAGGCGGATGGTTCTCTTAGATTATCTGTAGATTACTGAGGGTTAAATAAGAGGACTATCAAGAATAAGTATACTTTTCCTAGGATTGATGACATGTTCGACCAGCTCTACGGAGCTCGGATATTTTCTTAATTGGACCTTGCAATATGTTTCACCAATTAAGGGTAGCAGAGGAGAGTGTACCCTTAACAGCTTTTCGAACCCCTGACAGTTTTTACGAGTGGTTAGTCATGCCATTTGGATTGACTAAGGCACCCGCTTATTTCATGGATTTGATGAATATAGTGTTTTAGGATTTTCTTAACAAGTGTGTTCTCGTCTTAATTGATGACATTCTCGTTTATTCTAAAATAGAGGAAGAGCATAAGTACCACCTTCAAGTTGTTCTAAGTACTTTAAGAAGTCGTGTTTTAAAGGCAAAGTCTTCTAAGTGCCATTTTTGGAAATCCAAAGTTAGATTTCTAGGGCATGTAGTTTTGGGAGAAGGCATATCAGTGGACCTAGCTAAAGTAGTCGCGATTCAAGATTGTAAGAAACCCGAAAGTGCGACCGAGGTTAGAAGTTTCTTGGGATTGGCTAGTTTCTATAGAAGGTTCATTAAAGATTTCTCGAATATTGCTTCTCATTTGACAAAGTTGATGAAGAAAGTTGCTAAGTTTGTTTGGACACCCAAGTGCGATCAAGCATTCAATGAGTTAAAGGAGAAGTTGACAAGTGCTCCCGTTTTAACTATTCTAGATAAGAGTGAAGGATTAATAGTTTACACGGATGCTTGTAGGACCGGATTGGGAGCTGTTTTGATGCAGAATGTTAAAGTAATAGCATATGCGAGTAAACAGTTGAAACCTCATGAGAAGATATACGCTACGCACGATCTGGAGCTTTTGGTAGTTATCTTCGCATTGAAGGTGTAGAGACACTATCTACTGGGTGCAAAGTTTATATATAAATCACAAGTCATTAAAGTATCTTTTTACCCAAAAGGACTTGAACTTGAGGAAACAAAGATGGCTGGAGTTTCTTGCATCTTATGACCTAGAGATTCTATTTATCCCAAGGAAAGCAAACACTTATGCAGATGCGTTGAGTAGGAATGTGGCGACGATTGCAAATTTGGAAGTTAAGCCAGCATTAATGGAGAGGATTGCATATTTCCGAGAAGAAGACCCTAATATAGATCGAATTAAGAAGGATGTTGAAAATGGAATTATTTCTAGTTTTTAGATTGACTCTCGAGGCATTTTAAGAAAGAATGGACGGATTTGCAAGCCAGATGTTAGTGGAATTAGGCAAGGTGTACTGAGAGAGTGCCATAGGTCAAGGTTATCTACCCACCCAAGAGCAACTAAATTATTTTAGAATATGAAGAAGACCTTTTGGTGGAAAAGGATGAAGAGAGACATCTCAATCCACATGAGTCAGTGTGCAAATTGTCAACAGGTCAAGAGTGATAAGCAGAAGACTACCGGGTCGCTCCAACCATTAGAGATACCGAATTTGAAGTGGGAGCAGGTATCCATGGACTTTGTCGATGGATTTCCCACAACAAGAAGAGGTAATGAAGTCATTTGGGTAATTGTAGATCAATTAACAAAGAGTGCCCACTTTATTCCAATGAAGTCAACAAGAACCGCAGTTTCTTTGGCAGAGATTTATTTGAGGGAGATCATTCGACTCCATGGAATTCTAGTAAGAATAGTCAGTGTCGAGATCCCAACTTCACCAGTCAATGTTGGGGAGCATTGCAAGCCACTTTAGGATCAAAGTTGAATTTGAGCACAGCCTATCACCCGCAGGAAAACGGACAAACCGAAAGGGTGAATAGGATTTTGGAGTATCTATTGAGAGCATGTATTTGGGATTTTGGAGGATCATGGGAAGATCACCTTTGCCTAGTAGAGTTCTCCTACAACAATAGTTACCAAACTAGCATTGGCATGGCGCCCTATGAAGCTTTATATGGATGACCATGTAAATTAATCACCTTCATGTTGGGTTGAGACTGGAGACCATTAGTTCTTGGACCAGAGATAATTCGAGAAGCATCAAAGAAAGTGGCTATAATCAAGGAAAGGATGAAAGAAGCCCAGGATTGACAGAAAAGTTATGCCGATTTATGGAGAAGGGACTTAAAGTTTGCGGTCGGGGATTTGGTATTTGTGAAAGTTTCCCCGATTAAAGGAGTTGTAAGATTCAAAAGAGCAGGAAAGCTTGCATCCAAATTCATTGGACAGTTTAGAATCCTGGAAAGAATTGGATCATTGGCCTATAGAGTAGATTTGTCTAAAAGATTTCTGAAGTTCATAATGTCTTTCATGTATGTTACTTGAGAAAGTATGTTCGTGATCCATATTTGATTGTTAAGAATTTTGTTCAGGAAGACTTGGAAATAGAACCAAATTTGACGGTAGTCTGATACCCAGTTCATATTGTATATTGGGATGAAAGGAGAATGAAAAACAAGGTAATGAAGCTTGTAAAGGTTTAGTGGAGTGATGACCCTAACGATTGTACTTGGGAAACATAGGATCATATTAGAGAAACTTACCCTGATGTAATGTCAAGTTAGTTGTTTGTTGTTTGAATTCATTATGTATGTTCTTTGTGGCATAGTTGCTTTGCATTATTATATGAGTTTCTTGGTATAATATATAACTTTTTGATTATCTATTTGTGTAGTAATTTCAGGGATGAAATTCTCCTAAGGGGGAGAATGTAACGACCCGTAAATTAATCACTTTGTATTTGAATATTTAAATCATTTTTAAATATCAAAATCATTTTTAGATATTTAAATAATGGATTTTAATAACCAAATAAACATATTTTAAATATTAACTAATGATATTAAAACCATTTTCAAATTTTGATTACCAAAATAATTAGTTAAAATAAAAATAGAAAATGTAACCGAAAAACGTTGTACAAAATTTCAACTTTTCGGCATTGGAAAGTCGTCGAAAACATTGTGCACATTTTGTATCACTCATGTACACATGCACACACATACACATATGTGACGTGATAAGCAAATCAATGTGTTAAAGAAAATAATCAAGCTTACTTTAAATCTAAAACTTAATTTGACATAAAATGTATAAAAATATATTAAATAACCTTAGGAAATTTATTAAGTACCCTAACCATAACCTAAAAAGTATGTAAGGCATGGTGGAGGGTGGACCTAGGGGGGTGCGTGCGCTTCTAAGGTGAGAGTGGAGGTATGGAAGCATGCATATGACAACATTTAATATATTTTAAATATTTAAGTTAATTTAATTAATACTCCACTTATTTACCTATAAATACCCACCATCTCCACACACACTCACTTTACATCTTCATTTTCATATTTACTTCTCTTCTCTTCATGTTCAAGAATATCCATGGTTTCTAAAATTATTTCCAAAGTAAAAAACTAGTGAATACACTACTAAAAATCAAGCTAAAACTCCATATATTCATGTACAAACACCCCTCCACCAAAACAAAACCATTCCAACCTCAAAACCCTAAGGCCTATCCCCATATTGCCCAGGCAAAACCAAAATCCAGCCCATTAAGGGCCTAAAAATCCAAGTTAAGATGTAAACAAGATAGTTCATTAGTTCGACAACTTGTTGTGATGATATAGTTAAATTAGAAGTGTTTTTGTGAGTAACGCTTCCACTTTTGAACCATAAATTTTAAACTATATTAATGCTCATATTTGTAGCTATTGAATGCTTATTATATAGTTGTAATAATGGTTTGGTTGTGGGATTGGTTTGTTGCTTTGAAAATTAGTTGCTTTTGAAAGTTAGTAAGCGAATCATATGTTATATGAAAATCTAGTAGTAAAATTAATTCCATTGTTAATAAATGCTTGTTACATGTTGCATCATCGTAAACTACCATGTATCTATGTTCATCCCCTTGCTTTGTGATGGTTGGTTGTATTGAAAATGTTATATACTTGAATTCCGAATGGCCCGTATAGCGATAGTCGTTATATCGGCACTTTCGGAAAGTCACCTTCTATCAAAACCGATTGTTTTCATTATCGTGCTGGGAATTATTTTACAAGTTAAGCAAGTTTTTAATTAGTAATGTTTTCAAAAATAACTAATGATTTTAATAATGATTATGTTATTTATTAATTATTTAATTAATAAGGATTAAAGTTAACTAATTAACTTTTTTTAACGATGTGTTTAAAATTAACTAATCACTTGGTTAATGATGTTTTAAAATTGATTAATAATTTTATCTAATACGTTTAAGGTTAATTAATCTTTTAATAATGATGGATTAAAGTTAAATAATCAATTTACTAATGATGTTTTTAAATTAATTAATATTTTTAATTAACGACTTTTAAAAGTTAATAAATCTATTTAACCTTAAATAAATCTTTTCTTAAATAAAGTTTAAATTAATTAATCAAATTTAATAATGATATTTAATTGTTTATTAATTAAAATTAATTATATTTAAATATTATTACTTAATTTAATTATTAATATTTTAAAAGGTAATTTACCTCTTTTTAGTTAACAGTTATTGAAGTTAATTAATTAACCTAGTTAACAAAGTTTTAAAGTTAATTAATCAATGTAATAGAGATATTTGAAGTTGTTAAATCCTATTTGTAACGATGTTTCAAAGTTAGTAAACTCTTTTAATAAAGTATTGTAAAGCTAATACTTATAATGAGAAGCCAAGTACGAATTGGGGTTTTTAAAAGAAAAAGTTTGATTCGTTTATGGAAATGAATTAATTTCCATAAAGCGATTCAGTTATATGAAAATGATTTTTTTGTATAATTAACACTAAACATTGAAGAAGTTGGATTGTTGCTATTTTGAAAGTTAAGAATAATCATGAGACATGACTTTGAGGTAACACTATCTTGACTTGTCCGGTATTATTGTTAAGCAATAAATAGTACAAGTTTGAATTCGATGAGTGGTGGTAAGTATACAAGACTTAATTTCCACATACAATCATTTTATATCCTCGATAGTCGGTTTCTCGGCTATCGGTTACTTTAGCTTCTTTACTATCATCATTCTAAGGCGATTTATTGCTCTGCTGAGCACTGATATCCTTTGTCGAGAATGACCAAAACCAAAGCACGAGAGGCCTTTTGTGGGCTCTTTTGAAGACGACATCCGAGCAGGAGGTTTTCTTCTTCTTAGTTATCTATTCCGTTGTATTATCAAGTTTGTTAAGTGTATTTTGTTTCAGCATATGTAAAGGCAGGATGTTATAACTGCCTAAGTTGATTTGTAGTACTTTTGTGTAACTCTGGTAACTCCCTGTTAAGGAGTAACCTGATGTACCATTGACTGTTATGGTTTATTTTGAAGTTTTTTTGTGAGGTTTTCTATTCTGTTTCTTTATTTTACCTCACGACGATTCATCTTTTCGATTTTTTGGCAACGACACATGAACACTGTGGATGTGTTTAGTGTCATTCCTATGGGTCAGCAAGGTGGGTCATCACAAATGGTGTAGAAAGTGACATATAAATAGAAAGTCAAATGGAAAGAAAAATGGATCTTATCCTTATCTCTCTCTTACCAATTCCACTCTATTAAACCATTCAAAAGCCTTTCTCTTTTGCCAACATTGGCTGGCCTATTCAAGCTATTTTTGTCGAAATTTGCATGTCCTACATGGATCATTAAAGCCAATTCTAGTCTGAACAATGTCTGTTTCATTTAATTCTAAATTTAAACGCATACCGATATCGTATATCGGTTAATATATTTATAACTATTATAAATACATTGTTTAACATTATTCAACACATCAAATACAAAATTCTGTAATTAATGGTTCAAAAATATTAATTAAATTAATTAATTTTAAACAATTACAAATTAATTAAATCATGTGATAAAAGGATTATTCATCATTTCGGTTGTGTGACGCTTAGGTGTAAATTTGGTAAGTGATTTATACAAACAATTTGAATGTTAACGTTCGCACGTCACTTAGCACGTAGTGTGACATTATGACCGAATTCATCATTGTTTGGTTTAAGTAAAATTCAATTTTACTTTATTAAGCATTACCGATTGTGACAATTACATACATCAATTCTCTTTGTCAAAACTATATCACTTTGGACTCATGAAATTTGGTAATGTCAAAATCCAATATCATCCATATTCAAATTTATAGTCCAAACACAAAGTCCTTAGTTCAATAATAACAATTATTATTAATCAAAATGCTCTGGCCAAAGACTTTGACTTTGAGTTGACTTCAGTTGACCGCGATTCTGACCTCACATAACTAAGGAGACGAATCCTCTCATAAATAGTGTTTCACATTTAATGCTTCCACTGGACTCAACTATAGTCGTTTGATGGATGCTGTAACGACCCACAAATTTATCACTTTGATAAATTTGATTTATTTTTAAAATATTTAAATATAAGCTTTTTTTAATATAAAATATGATGCTTGGAACAATAAATAATAATGGTAATCTTTTTTGGAATAGATATTTACAAAAATATCTTCCTCGGGATTTAAATCAATAAAATAGTCGAAAATCGTTTTATCAGTAAACGGCTCTATAATTATCCAAAATTGCGAACAAGATAGGATACATAAACTTATTTTTATAATTGAACAAGAATATGAAATAAAAATTATTATTTTGTTTTTGGCAAATCAATATATTTATAACATCACCAGTAAGGTCGTTATATTTAATAATTAACTAGTGTGTGGCCCGTGCTACGCACACGGGTAGATGTTGAAGTTCGAAGTTTGTGTTCATTGTATGATTAATTTATCTCATTCTTCCATTAGTAAATTTATATGTAAATGTTGTTAATGTTATTTTTGTAATGTTATATTTGCTCAAAGTATTGTAGGAATGTTCATTTCACGTAATCAAAGCAATGTTGCAAATTTGTCTTGGTTAAAGTTTTGTTATGACAGGCTATGTATTGGAAAATAATAGGGAAGTAATTATTCTAGAAAAAATGCAATGATTACCGTTGTATAGTAATTAATTCAAATAGTTGATCTTGAATGGATGAATTTTCATTAAAGCATGAGGATGGGTAAACTTTGGTTTCAGAAAGAAGTGAGTAGGCAGCTCACGTATTCGCACATAATGTATCAGCCTGCCCAATTGAATTATTCAACCAAAGTAAAGTTGTTGGTTACCACATACTTGGAAGGCAGTAAATATTCCTTAGGAAAAAAACAACCTAACCGAATATGATAGCAAAGTCAGTTCCGTGTGTTATACAGACGGAAGAACATGTAGTTCGGTCATAGTAGCATTTTGGGGAAATGCATAAGCACAAACAGATCATGTTTCAGATGTACGTTGACCAAACTGAAAGTAAAAAGAAAATAGGAAAGTACACTATAGCAGCTATTTTTTAACAACAATGACAACCATACTAAAATAAATTTACAAACCAACAAAGTACAAATAGGTCAAACAGTAAATAACCATACTTACTGAAATAAAACTACATGCTATAATAAAAATACGAAACAGAGAGCAAGGGCTGGGAAGTAGGTCAAAATAAGCAGCACGTCATTATAGCACTTTGTCTTCGTAACTCTATCTCCCTTTACTTATAATTTGTTCTTCCCTGTGTCATATTTGGATGTGCTTCTCATATTTCTTTATAATGCATGGCTCGCCCTTGCTTTGCCAAGTCTATTACTATATCTTCTATTTGTTTTGTCTTTGTCAAGTTGAATACTCATCATGATGTGAGCACTCCTCTGTTGAAACCAATTGGGAACTAAAGAATTATTTTAGCCTGACATTTACAAATAATTTAAATAATGTATGTATTTCAAATATGAAAATACAGTGTGTATGTTAGTAACACTTAACATAAGACCATATCATGAATACTATTTGAGAGAATCCAACATATTGCAAGTACCGTTTGTATTTTCATTATAGGCTTTCAAATATATTTTGACAAAATGAATATGCACAACCATTGAAATTTCAACGGCAAAGATATCATTCTCTGCAACTATTATGTTTTTAGCAACATTTTCCAATATCTAATGCTAAAATAGATAAAACACGCGTGCATATATATATATATATATATATATATATTAGAAAAATAAGAATTTCAAACTGAACATTGTATCATGTTTTCTTTTATAAAAATCTAGTACAAATATAGCGGCGACGTGAAGCATACAGTTTCGATATGTTTCTCTTGAAGAGATGGCGGTCATCTACCATTTAGCCAACTTTTGACAAAATGATCTTGTCTAAAGTGTTGCTTAATTTGGCATTCTTTGTGCATAGTAAAAAATTGATGAAATACTATGTAGTAGTAATTTGTGATGACTGTATCATAGCGTTTATATCTGAATTGATGTTTCAACTTTCTACTTATTAACTTCTGTGACTATGGAGGTTTGTCTTTAATATTATATCTGTCCTGCATTTTTAGTCCTGTATGGATTAGCTGTCACGTGTAAACCATTTGTCTTCAAATATAAGTTATATAACTATCCACTTGGCAGAACGAATAGTGAATCTCGTTGTTTGTAGGTAACTTGATGTTATTTCAAAATGTTATGTTACTATGAATAATGTTAAACACTACAAATGGTGAGGTACTTATATGTCATAATAAGTTTAAGCTATATTAAAAAAGAATTCATATTTCATACCGTATCATTTAAAAGCTATCATGTATCCAATCACAAATATTGAATTCAAAGTGATGAAACCATGCTATTATATATTGATAACGAATTATGTGAACAATGAAGAGGATGCATATATAAGATATGAGACATGATCATGCATTAATTAATGTATAGTAAAGGATATAAACAGTTGGACCTTATTTGATATTGGATGTACAGCTAATAATATTTTATAATACTAATGATAAACAACTTGGTAATTATAGTTTCATTTCATTCATTCTCTTCTATTTTAAATAATTTTCACTTGAACAAAAAAATAGTTTACCGCTTATGACGGATACATCTGAAATTGTTTTTATGTAAGAATGACAAACTTAGGCATGACACGTATAAGAAAAATACTAACTTCGTATGTCCAATTAAGTAATCAACACCCAAAATGAATCTAAAGTTACATTAAACAGAAAAGGAAAATAATGCCATTACGTGAATTCTAACTACAAAGCCAGTTATAAGCATGTTAAAAAAAAGAAGGCAATGCATTTCATCTTAAGAGTTGTAAGCAAACTCACAAAATACCGTCAAAATCATGTTTGTGAAATCATATTTTATTTTCAATTGGAAAGTAACATGAAGCCAGAAAATATGAAAAATGCAACGTATAATGGAAAAATATAGGTACATAAAATTCTTCAAAGTTGAGATTTAAAAATTTATACAGGTTCATTATACCCACCATAATACAGACTACAGTCGGAAATAGCCAGGAAATTAATAAGTAGATGATGTCAAGTAAAATTATAATTAATCTACTAAAATTAAATAATTACTTACAGAAAAATAAATTTTAGATATACATTGGAAGTTGATTTGGGCCCGACCTAAAATTTATATCCCACCATGATTAATTTTATTTACTCAGACGCGAATAACTGAAGAAGACACCACGTGTTGATGTATCAAGTGTGCAGTTTCTCTTTTCTTATTTAAGTAATAGATCATAGTATATACGAAATCTGTGTACACATAGAAGCCAATATACCTTGGGAACCTTTATGAAATTCACATTAAATCACAAATATAAATGTAGTGCTTTATACTTTCGGGATCATGAATCATTGTTCACATTTGAAATTTGAAGGTGTATATATTTTTAAACTGGCATATATATAGAATCCAAACATATGTGTATTCAAGATCATACAGTAATCATATATACTTGAATCTTCTGTTTGGTCCGTGCTACGCACACGGACAGATGTGGAAGTTCGAAGTTCATTGTCCGTGCTATATTTGTTATCTCATTCTTCCATCAATTAGGGTTATATGTGAGTGATGTTATAGTTATGTTTTCAATGATATATCTGCTCAGATTATGGTAGGAATCTTCAATTCTTGTGTAATCAAAGCAAATTACTGAGTTTGTACCAGTTAACACAAAAATTTGAGAAGACATTCACTTTGAAGACCAGGTCTATAATTGGAAATTATGGAAAAAAGATTAATGAGAGAAAACGCAGCGATTACTGTTGTATAAAATTTGACTCAAATTGTTGATCGTCAATGGACAGAATATTTGTAAAAGCATACGGAGAAAAACATAGATATGAGAAAGGAGTAGGTAATTAACATAGTTGCACAGAACGAATTAGTCAACGAAAGAAAAGTTGTTGGTTATCAAATGCTTAGCAGATAGTAAAAATTCCATTTTAGAGAACAATCTCATTGAGTATGGCAGTCATATCAGTTCAGTGCTGTACAAAGACATTGATAGGACAACCAATGACAAAAATTTATGGTAGGTTCAGATGGACATGAAAATTCAGTTTAGTACAGTCACGTCATGGTACAAATATACATAGATAAACAAACTGAAACCAATATGCAATAGAAAAGTACATTGAAGCTACTATTTTTTTACAACAACGATAACCAAACAGAAATAAATTTACAAACCTGTAAAAAAAAAATACAAACCATATAGATCGTAGACTGAAGAACCGTACAGAATATATAGAATTATCAAACTTGAAAAATACAAAGAGATCTTCCCTGCAGTAGTGTACTTTAAGCATACAGTCCTAATACGTTTCTCATGAAAAAATTGCAGTCATCAGACATGTATCAATTGGCCAATCTATGGTAAAATAATCTTTTCTACGGTTTTGTTTAATTTTGCACTCTTAGTGCATCGCAAAGTCGATGACATATTACACAATAGTAATATAGGATGCAAACTGTATCTCAGTGTTTGCTGATATGAAGTTATGAACCGATGTTTCAAATATTAACTTATCATTTGTCACCAACATTATCAACCTTTTGCATTTGTAGCCATCTTTGGATTTGGTTATTACTTGCAACCCATTTATTTTTAAATATAAGTATGTAACTATGCATCTTGGTCAAAATTGATAATGATTCGCATTGTGTGCAGAGATAAATTGTTACTATTTAAAAATATTAACTATGTATACACACATACATAAACATGTACATATATACGGGCAATGATCGGCTCCCCCTGAGTGGAGAGAGAAACTATATTATTTAATATAGAATATGCGGTTGCAATCAAGAGAGATTTGAGATGTATCAAAAGTGAGTGAGAGCCGATCCTTACATATGTATATATACACGTACATATGTGTGTGTGTGTGTGTGTGTATATATATGCATATGCATATACATATATACATATGTACATATGTACGTACATATGTATACGTACATATGTACATATGTATATTATATGTATATATGTACATATATACATATGTAAATACATACATATATAAATATGTAAAATATTAAAAATTAAAAAGGGTAAGGTACCTGTCATAATAAGTTGAAGCTATCCTTAAGTTAAACAAAATAAATTTATGTATGAACTTCTACCCATAGCATGACAATATAATATTCATGACTATAGTAAGTTGTTTAATCCATGGTTCAAGATTCCGTCCGGCATACCGGAAATCCGGCCATCCCGATTCGGTTCCGACAGTGACCGAGACAGAATCGTCCATAAATCTCGATTTCAAATCAAATTGGTCAAAAAATAAAATTCACTTCATAAAATGTTGCAGGAAAGGGTCAAAGAAGAATTACACATAAAATTAAACAGAAAAGAAAGAAGAATTACCAAAGATTGTTGTAATTATATGCTTTTGATTTGAGAATGAAATAGTCTGACATTAGATTGCGGCTTCAGAAATATGCGACCTGAATACTGGAAGGGGACTTAAATTTGGGCTTCCGGAGATATTGGGGTTTGAAAAAAAATGAGATTTTAGAACGGAAAACAGATATTGGGCTGTATCATTTTTATTAAATTTCATATATAGATATTTGGATGCTATGTAGTAATTTTAAATAGTTGGGGAAAAAAATTCAAAAGGGAAAGAAAAAATAATACGGAATCAGAACTAAAACGGAATTTTCGGAAAATCCGGAACGGAACCGAAAACCGAAATTTTAAACTTGGTTTAATCATTATAATATTATGTTCCTCACTTCCAACTGAATGAACCCACATTAAAGTCATAATCACAGCTCTATACATGAAATACCCAAAAATGAATCTCATTTACATGAAATATATACAAATAAAAGAAATGCCACTATGTAATTTCTAGCTACAAAGCCAATTGTAAGAATGTTGACAAAAAGAGTGCAGTGTATTTTGTCTTGACAACGTAAGCAAAGTCATAAATTATTGTCAAAGGTATGTTTGTGGAATCATTTTATTTTTTAAATTGGAAAATGAATTGTGTAAGAAAACGGAAAAATGCTATGTATAATAGGAAAACAGAAGTACATAAAATGCTTGGAGGTACTTGTTCAATATGTACTAAATCCATTTTGGCAATCACAGTATACACTTTATTTAGTTAAAACTAAGAAATCAATAAGTGACTAATTATGTCAACTAAATTTAAAAGAAAAGAATCAATCAACTTAAATTAAGAAAGTTTTAAGAAAAGGATACATTGTAGTTACCGATTGGTAGTTGGTGTGAGCCTATCCTGGATTTTAGAACCCACCACGATCGAATTTATTGACTTCAGTTTACCTTAAAAATTGTGTTATCAGCATCATCAGTCTCGCTTGCCTCCTTTTTGTAGCACGATCCTTGCAATTTCCCTACAGTGTACTCATGTAGCATCAGACCGTCATCACACTTCCTAGCAGCAAAAAATCACTCATATATCACCAGACCACCACCACACTTCCTAGCTGCAGCCTACAACCATCTCATCTTTTGCATGCCTCACTTCCTGTCCAGCCTGCAAACTCAATTTGCAGCCTAGCTACATATGCAAAGACGATGAAGCCGCCTAGTCCAACCGCATATGGTTGAAATCTCCCCAGCTCACCCACCATCCAACCTGTTGTGCATGCCTAAAAAATGCTTCATTTCATGTTTAGTCCATTTGTTCGCTCCTTGCTTCCAGCCCCATGTCCTCAGCCTTCTGCCTCGGTCTATAGTACATTGGGATTTCTTCCCTACCATGTAGCAGTTTCCTCTTTTCAACACATTCGCATTCTGAAGCATCAGACCCTGAAAGTGCAATAGCTAGCAGCCTCTGCTCAAGCTGCACTTCTTTTTGATTGCAAGCCCGTTATGTTTTTTACATGTGCACTTCATATCTCTTCCGCAGCAACTCACCACTGTATTGCCATAACACTACATGCCTTCTGTTAATATTCAGCAACTCACCTCTTTGCCACATCATACCATCTCTGTACAACCATGCCGTAATAATACCATCTTTTACCCTTCTATATATGTGCAACCCCTACATTTCGCAGAAGCACTACACTCCTCCCACTTTTACTCAGCAGCCGCTCAATCCACTAAATTTTGCCCCCTCTATCTTCGGCTTTCTTCCCATGCTGCACTTCTCACTTCACCACTGTAGATGCTCCCCGAAGCAGTTTTTAACATATAAGCACCTGCCAATGGTGCTTATGCTTCAAGGTGTTGGTCCCCAAACGCTTCAGGTTTTAAATCAAGCACGCGGTGTTCAGTTGTGCATTTATGTTTCAACCGTTATTCTATCATGTAATGCTCATGCTATACACAACAGCAACCGGAGCACAACTAACATCTTAATGCATACCTCTTATCCATGTGCTCATGCATGCAGATTTGTCTTATGCTTTTCTCACGCATAGGCCTTTGTTCAGTAAATGATACTCAAGGCTCTTGCTTCTACACAGCAGCAAATTGGGCACTTGTCTTCAGCTCCCATTAATTCTTTTACTCAGCGGCAGCTTTGGCATTTGGTTCAACTATAGAGCATTTTCTATGCATAGCCATATATTTGTATAAAAAATTGATTTTCTGTATTTTACTTGATTAATTAGGATTTAAGGGTTTTAATTAGTTAAAAAAAAGTATTATTTAAGGCTATTATCCGTAAGAGTATTTTTGTCTTCAATTTTGTTTTTTAGAAGTCCAGTGTATGTAAAGCAAATTTAGGTCAACAAATTGAAGTATTATTCAACTATAGCGCGTTCAAGGATACCCCAAAACAGTGCAGCACCCTTATAGCACTCTGATTTCCACCACACAATCCGAATTAAATAATTTTGCTAGTGGGAAGAAAAAGAATGTCATATTATTTAATTCGAATCGTGTGGTGGAAATCAGAGGGCTATTGGGGTGCCACACTGTTTGGGGTGCCATTAAACGACAAATACATACATACATACATACATACATACATACATATATACATATATATATATATATATGTGTGTATGTATGGGTACATGTGTGTATGTATATACATATGTACAACCCTTCATTATTTTTGTCATATAGGCACTATCGTGTAATTAATGAAGTGTTTACAATAAAAAGACGATATAAATTGCTGCGAAAGAGTAAGCATTGCTGATTTTTATTAACCAACAGTTGTAAAATACCAAAATGAACATGGAAATTATTTTAAATTATCATAGGAAAAGAAGATATGTAAAATGTAAATATTCATAGCATAAAAGACATTACAAAAGATAGATGATATAATAGAAGATGGAATATAATAGTACCTATTAGATGACTAAGCATTTGAAATTTTCTTAGTCAATAATTTAACTAATACTTCAAAATTACAAATGAAGGGTGATCAAAATTATAAATTATATAACATAACCACTATGCCTCTGTATTCCTAAAAGAAGTAAATGAACAAATATCATTGGTAGATGTAAATCTCTTACCAAACAGAAAGCCAGAAAATACGAAGCAACACTTTTATATTATAAATGATTGGAAGAAATAAATTTCAACTCTATTTTTTTATGAAAAATGCATGATGAACATATATATATATATATATCACTACAATCATGAACCGCACTCCAAAGTTCAAATAGAAGGCTGTTAAGTTAATAAGTTGGAGAATAATTTATTCACAATACAGAAAAATGTGCTTACTGTCGAACTAATCCACAATCAAAACAGTTTTGAACAAATTCTCGTTGTCATATCCCTAGGCAACCAAACGAAATAGTAATGACCCTATAGTTCAAGAAACATAACACATAAAATAAGCAATAATAACAGGAAGAAACTTCGATTCACATAAATAAGAAATATTTTGAATTCTCCACGGCAAAATGAGGCATGTTAATCTACCGTATAATGTCAATTCTGTCTTTCTGTGTTGTAATGTTTAACTTGCAAAACCCTTACAATTCTAATAAAGCAACTTCAACTAATATACACATATAGAACTGTGTGGCATAAGTAATCTAAAGAAAACTATAATATTAAAAGGATTTATCATAATGTTCAGTCATACACAAGTGGCGTTAAAAATTACTAAATTGATAGAATAAAATTTCAAATTCATATTTACAAAACTGTTATATCCCTCTCATGCATAAGGACTTACAAATTAAACCCAAGATACTATACATGTAATTCTTTTGATTAAAACTTACCTTATGATATCATGGAACAATCGTAGTCGTGAATTCTAGAAATCGATCAAAATTTCAAGCAGAAACGAACGGCATGAAAAACATTTGTTTAAAAGTGTTGAAAGTGGAAAACCGCCATCTGTTGTTTGATTCAACATGATGCCCATCGATCTAGGGTTATTTTTCATATGGGTATATTTTACATATGTGCTTAAAATATCTTATGACATCCATATTCCTGAAACTGCATATATGAAGTTCTTCATATTACTGAAGCCTTTGCATTTGAAACCTCACACCTTTGAAATTAGTGATATATATTTGAAGTTTTTCTGAAACTAACCCGATCCTCAAAATATGATACATGTGAAACTATTGTACGTGAAACAATTTTGATGCAAACTTATTTATATACCCAATTTTTTTTATTTTTTTGAAAACTGGTATTCATTAAAAATTTAGTTATGTGCATATTTAAAATCCTTATATATTTTCAAAAACCTATATATCTGTACTTATAAAAGCCTGACATAAGTAAAACCTGATACATACAAAACCAATATATATAACAACTCATGCATACATTTGAAAACTAAAATCTATATTTGAAGGCAGAAACGTATGAAATCAATACTTTTCGAAACTCTGGTATATATAAACCTGACACATGTATAAATATGAATCTCTATATATTTGAAACCATTAAAGCTTATATTTTCAAAAGCCAAATATAAGTTTGTTAAATAACCATGGCTGCCACGTGAAACCACTATTATAAAAAACAGAACAAAATAAGTTTGCAAAAAATAGAAGTTTTTAAATACTTGATATGTGAAGCCACTTAGTTGGAGACTGAAATCTATCGGTATAATAGATCATCAGTCTATCTACCTAAAAAATCCCTAAAAATTACCTTTTTCGATTTATGCATAATTTTTAGTTTGAAACGGAAAACATACATGACCTAAACAAGGAATAAAAGTAGATCATGAAATTATGTTGTACCACACATCTGACGCGGTAAATCATCAAATCCATATAGAATCCTAGATTTTAATTACAAATGTACCAAATTACTAACCTGAGAAAACCCTAGTTTTTGAATTTGTCGAATTTATGTTTGAACCGATGGCTGGAGACCATGAATGCAGATATTGATGAGGTATGAATAGTCGGTACGCCAAGAGAAATAGAGAGAGATAGTTTTAGGGTCCTCTGAAATACGGTTTTCACATTGGGAAGATGAGGGCAAAGAGCGAATATGGGATTTGGGGGAATGAAATGAAATGAACACCAGCGGTTAGTACAGATGGAGTGCGGACATATTTCGTAAATGGGGATTTCGTAAATAGGACACGTGTTAGCATATAAATTCCTTGGTTTCTGCTTTCCTTTTTAAGTAATAGATTAATGATTTTAAATTGAGATTCAATGATTTAATAATTATTGTAATTATTCAAATATTAGTTTTAAAAAGACAATTTATTTTAATTAGTTTTAAATTTATAATGAATCATTTATAATGGTTTTATAAAGATATATAATTAATTTGAAAATGTAAGGAAAATCGATATCAATTTATCGATATAATAATGTTTTTTGAAAACAATTGTTCAATATTGATTTATATGGTTTTATAATTCAAATGAGATCGTTTTAATTAATTAATAATAATAATAAATTAGTTTCAAACTTTGTTTAAAAATAAATAAATATATTAACTAAGAAATGAAAATGTGATCGAAAATCGAAATTGGGATTCGTAACGATTCAATGTGTAGAAGTTATGCAATGTTAAGGATTAAATGTAAAATACATATGTACATATCCTTGTACACATCAATAGACATGTCCACATGCACGTGAATACACATATATGCACACATATAAACATATACACCTTAATATAAAATAACAGAAGAAAATATATAAGATATTTTAATAACTCCTTCTCACTTAAGCAACCCTAAGTACAATAACATGGCCTTGATATGACATGGCCGTGCCTAGGTGGTGGAAGGAGGTAGCCGTACCTAGGGTGATGATGGAAGGAGGTGGAGCATGTGGGTGATGGTGGTGGTGTAGTATGGAAAACATAAGCTAATTATCACATTTGTCACCATCAAACATCACATGCAAGGAGGCACATGAGAGGGGTCACTTCAGCCGAGCTAGGTGATGTAGGAAGGTGGTGGAAGTAATGATGGTTGGTAATGGTGGATGATGTAAGAAGGAGATATTTTCTACCTCTCCACTTGCCTATAAATACCCACCTCCTTAGCTCATTTTCCATCTTCTATAATTTCTCCAAACTAGAACCAAATGGAGAAATTTGTTTCCTCAAACCCTCTATAATTCTAGTTGCTACAACTTTTATGTTTACCACTTCTTTCATTTTTGAAATTAGCCATGTCAAAATCTCCATTCTTTGTAGTGCATTCTCGGGCCCAAATCTTAAGGTCGAGAATACCTCCTTTTCTCTTGATCACAATTTCCTCAAAACAGAATCAAATTAAGAAATTATTTTTTTCAAATCATATGAAATTCTAGTGGTTACAACTTTTATGTTTACCACTTCTTCCCATTTTGAACTTAACTATGTCAAAAACCCACTTATTTTCAGTGCATTTTCTGGTTTTATTTTTGTGACTCCAAGAATACATCTTCTTCTTCTTCTAACCATATCTCCCTTACAAATATTTGAATCATGTAATTCCTTTTTCTAAATAGTAGAGAAAAGAATTTGCAACAACTTTACAATTGGCAACTTTTCCAAATTTTGAGTGCCACATAGTCAAAAAGCCGAGAGAAGATGACTCATTTTTAGGTCCAAATATTGTGAAATAAATACCACTTCTTTTTTTCCAATGGTCGAGCTCTTTGACCCTAGACCTTTGTGCCATGAGCTATGATAGTGGAGGAAGGATGGCCGAGAAGAACAAGGGTAGTGAAGTTGTTTAAATGATGATTTAGTAAAGAGTCGATTCGTTTGAATGTTGGTAGGAAGAATTGGACTTGGAAATGGATGAGAAACCTATATTTATATATATATATATATATATATATATATTATATAGTGAACGATATAATATGTTTTGCTATGTTTGGTTGCTTGTTTATGGTTTGATCATCAAGTATTGATTCTTTAATATGGTTATTTTAATAAGTCACGTTAAATACATGTTGAAAATCACAAAGGAAATCACTTTCCTTTTATTAATGAAACAGTATATATGAAATATTAAACCTCTTAAAAATGGTTTGAAATATTTTAATAATGTTTTATAAACAGTATAAATAAATTTGGTGAAGTTTGAATAAGAAAAGAAAAACGGGTCAAAACTAGGCGCGCCGCGTAACTGTAGTTTGCGATTTCAGGCCGTAAAAGTTAAATGAGTAATAAGATGGAATATAGCTTGGAATTCTTTATAATAAGAATTTTCTGAACTATTATATCCATAGTTTTCAAACAAAGGAAAAGGATCGAGATTTCAATAAGTAGATTTTGAAATATAAGTAAAACAAGTTTTCAAAATAATCGCGGTTTTGCAATACAGAATCCAAAAAAAAGATTTCCTAAAATTTAATATTAAAAATGTTTTAAAAATATGGTAAAATGTTTATAAATCCTTTAAAATGTTTTAAAAGATATTTTATTTGTATAAATAAATTTTTCAAACGATAGAAAAGTCGTTTTGGTCAATAAAACTTTTAAAACACTATTTGCAGCAATTTTTGCAACGGTTTTTTTTAATAATATTTGAAATATGGTTTTAAATTTAACATATCTTCTATAAATGTTTTTAAATGAATAATTAAGTGTTTTAAAGATAATTTGAAGATTTTATAATTTATTTAAAAGAATTTAAATAAATGATTTAAAGAAAAGCTGTTATAAACAAATGTGTTAATCTTGGCTCTAATAAGTCGACGAGTACACCTGATTTTTCTATTCGTGAAATCTGGGTGAGGTGCTTAAACTAAGGAGATGTTCAGGAGCAACCAGTGCCCTGGCTTATCTGGCCCAGCCTAGGCGAGGAATAGATAAGATCGAAATGTTGGAAACCAATTAAGTATAAAATATTTAATTTTCCAAATTTAAACAATTCGGATTTACCATCTTAGATAATATGGTTTTAGCTTATTAAAAAAGTTACGTTTTAAAAATAAGAAATCTTGGTTAAGATTGAAGTAAAATGATTCGGAATTATTTAATTAAACTAAAGAATCCAATAAAGAGAGGTTTAATGATTCCGTATATACCAACAAGAATGTTTTTTAAAAGATATATATCTCTCGAAGATATTTTTCGATAAAATAAATAAATAAAATAAACCACATATTTATAAACCATCTTTTTATCGATGATTGGTTTGAAGGAATGGGGGTAAGATCTGATTGCTCTATGCTGCATGATAGGGGGTTCTCGCTTTGTGAACTGTGACGAAGCTTAGACTCTCACTCCTACATGTCCCTAGTTTGAAAGGATTGGTTGTTAGTCGTGAGGCTGGCCGTAAAATAAGATTCGAGGTTATCATTTGTGGTCATCGCCATGTTGAAAAGCGGGTGTACGTCACATTTGATATCGGAATGTCAAGATCGGCTTTGCTTGCTCTGTGCAGCATGATAGGGGGTTCTCGCTTTCTGTTTGGTGGTGAGCAAGTGATTCTTACCGCTACACGTCCCTAAGGAAAGGGTTGGTTGTTAGCCGTAAGGCTGGCTATAAAAGCAAATTCGAGGTACCAGTGTATGCCATGGTGGTTGTGTCCACTGCTGATGGTTGGAAAGTCTAGTTTGGTGGGTGTACCCACTGCTCGAAATGGGTCTTTACATTTGGTATCAGTGCTTTAGTTGAGCGAACACCTAAGCCTGATCAGGGGTAAAGTCTCATCAGAGATAGGATAAGTAATACCCTAGGATGGTTTACTCATTAGAGATAGGTTAGTAACACCCTAGAATGAGTTAAGAGTATCATATATATGAGTGCGTATTTGTTAATGATACATAAAAATGATTTTTTGAAAAATACGATAAATGAAATAATTTTACCTAGAATTATATTTTACATATAAAGAATATATGTTAAGAAGGATATATGGTTAGAAAAATTATAACTTAGATGATTTTCAATCAAGATTTGTAAAATCTAAGTACAAACACCTTGTGATTAGAATTTCATAGTTTGACTATAAGATGTTTAACAAATAATGCTAAGAATATTAAGGGACATAAATAATAAATAAAACCTAATAAGTTGAAAAACGGTTATGAAATGAGGATTCTAATCTAAAAGGTTTTTAAGAAAAAGTTTTCAAAGAATTTTACAAGTTGATAATAATAAATATTCAGCTATTATCATTGGTTAATCAGTCGTTTGGTTAAAAGTTAAATACAAACACTTCGTAAATTTAGTTTCATAGTTTGACTATGTGGTATTTGATAAATAACATTGGGTTAAGGAATTTGATTAAGATAAATATATGAATGTATTTTGTATGAATGTGTTTTATAAAAAACAAAGTAATCTCTAAAGGATTTTCGAATAACAATAAAATTAGTTCACTTCAAACTAATGAATTGTTTGATTTAAAAGTTTAAGTGCGAACATCTCGTGAATTTAGTTTCACAATTTAACCATGGGGTGTTTGATAAATAATAAGTTAAAAACAAAATTTTAATTCAATAAATATTCTGGTTAAGGAAAGTAAATTGGAAATTTTATACTATAAAAGAGTGTGAAATGAATATAAACTTAAGTTTTAAAGTGATTATGTAACCACAAGTTGTAATTATATAATGTGAATAAACTTAAGTAAGGATTTATAAAATTTTATGTAAATAAGTTTGTATAACTTGTGAATTTGAGAAAATGGAAAGTAAAACCAAATTTTAAAATGGTTAAACATCTTGGTTAAGTAAATAAAATAAAATGAAAGTGCACATTGAAATGAAAATTTAACTTAAGTGAAGTTAAATGAAATAATATTATAAATATAAACTTAAGTTTTGAAGTGATAATAAAACATAAGTTTATAATTGTGACGCCCCACCTCTATACTCACACTAACCAAGGACACTACTAGGTAATGCCGTCAATTAGTACGAAGAATAAGGCTGTTGAGGAGCGACCATTGTGTAATTGCTTTGTGCGAGTACCGATATGTCAGATAGTATGCCATGCATTTCATTTCAAGAGGAAATATGACATATCAAATACAAACTCAAAGCTACTACACAGTGGCCATGTGGTCTTCGGAAACAAATATATAAAATAAGCATAACATAAATCAGTCGTAGATATTCATATCATAAAGGTGGAAATAGATATGAATATAACACATAGAAGTGTACATCAAAGTAGTGGTCATACAAGATCCACTACATCACAAAAGAATAGGTACAAGTGCTAGACAAAAGAGTGTGTATACATCAAGGAGTCTCTATCTCGAATGTATAAAAACAAAACTACTAAGCTAAAGTAGTTAGCCAAAAGTCAGATGACGATCCCCGATAAGAAGCCAAGTGGAAGCACCTGAAACACCTCGGTCTGACCCGAGTATTATTTAAGAAGAAAAATAATAAACGGATCAGTCTAGCTATAAATATCAGATAAGATGAGATAGGATAAGAGATATGACAAATATATATATATATATGATAACTACAAAAATCATACAATATCTCTAATTTTCTCATACACCAAAAAGAATGCCACATCCATTACATTTATTCACCAAACCTCAAATATTGATAAATCTTATCAATGCAAATCACAAAAATTGGTGAAACGCAAATTCTAGAAATCAATAATTAGAAATCCAGAAAACACAAAGGAGGGGAGGCCTACCACAAACGGGAGCATGAAAACTCAGCAACACGTGTATCACAAACGAGACGCTATCCCATAAAAATACGGGGTACAGTACCCCCTTAGGGACTAATAAGCTGAACATCGACCCACCTAAAAAGATACACCCCATGCACAGGCGAACATCGACTCACCTAAAAAGATACGCCCCATGCACATATTTATTGAGCCGAACATCGACGCACCTAAAAAGATACGCCCCATGCTCTGAACTCATTGAGCTGATTTATCCACGAACGGTCAAAAGACCAGGGTTCACTAACCCCTAAAAATGAGACGAAGCTCCATAATACGGGGTATAGTCCCCCACGCGAACAAAGAGACATCGCATATCGCTAGTCTAAACCATAAAATGATCACCATTGATCAGTAAGAAGTGTAAATTACACTAAGCTAGTAAATAGATGAGTTTAGCTTCATGTCCCATAACCACTAGCTTAACTTAAAAATTTACGAACTAATTGTAGATTTCCACTCGAAAATTGTCACGAGAGTAATCGAACAAGTCCAAGAATTAATCGACGAAGTAAACGCAAGCGTTTCATACCACTTGTTTTGCTAAGTCGTTTAATTAGATTTCTTATACGAATGACGTAAAGGTTTGTATATACTAATAGATTTGAAAATAGTTTTAAAAGCGTTAAAAGTAGTGTTGAAATCCTTTTTGTGAAAGAGTTTGAGTATTTACTACTAGTATAGAAACCTTTGTATTTTAAAGTGACAAATCATAGAAACGATTGTAAAAACAATCTATCACCAAAAATTCACATTCGACGACGTGAATTAAAACCATGAAAATCGATATCAAATCCGTCAAATGGATATTACCAAAAATCCAGAGAAGAAGTCATCAAAGTCAATAATAAATGACAACAACCAACCAGATCAATAAAAATCGAAAAAACGAAATTCCACTGAAAAATAAGCAAATTGGCTGAATTAAACAGCACCAGAAGTCTGGTGGTTTTCCCAGATGTCTGAGCCAAGAATCTGGAAATTTTCTTCCAGATGTCCCAGACGTCTGGGCTGTACATCTGGAATTTTTATTCCGATGGCCTAAACGTCTGAGTCTTTCCCCAGACGTCTGAGCTGAAGCTCATGGCAAAAATCAGCCTAGGCCATTAATGGACAAATCGGTTCGGAAGCGATTGTATGAGCGATGGTGGCTAGGGATTTATGCCAAGCAACAACCCAGCCTTATATGCTCTTCAATACACTCCAAACAACATGTCCCGACATCCATAATAGGATTTTCATAGATTTTGACTTCAAAATACCAAAAATTAGAAAATTCACCAAACTAATTCAAATCAAAAGCAAATGAACATGAAATAGATGTTAGGAATTCATACCTAACAACTATCAAAGGTATAGACATAGATGTGAGTTAAAGAACTCACCTTTAAACTCAAATATAGAAATGAGAAGCTCTAAAACAAGCTAAGATTGATTTCTCTTCAACAACACCTCTAGAATCTTCAATCTATTATCAAATACAATGTTTTTCCTAAGTTTGGTTATAGGAATTTCTAAAAATTGAAGAGAGTTTGAGATGGATAAGATGAAGAGGATGCTTACCTAAGCTTCTCTTTGATTTATAACTTGAAGTTGAATTTCATAAGAGAATTAGGGTTTAGGAATTTCTAATCTCTTTTCTTTTCCCCCCATTTTTCTAGAGCTTGAGTGTTAGGAATTTAGAAAGTGGAATGAATGAAGAGGAGTGGAGTGGGAGGTATTTGGTAGAAGGTTTGGGTTCTCTTATTGGGTTGGTGGGCTAGAACACAACCCAAAGCGCAAACAAAATACCAAAATCCTAATCAACTCCAAACATATCGATGTTTATACTCAAAAAAGTTGTAAACGTCATTTTGAACTCAATGGAAGTGGTCTCGAGTTCGGATTCGACTGTTTACAAAAAGTCACATTTAAAACATTAAATTCAACAAACGATGCTTTATTTAAATAAAACATTTAAATACATAATCGTAAAATATGCGGGTTGTTACAGACTCCCTTTCTTAAAGAAATTGCGTCCTCGCAATATTTTAAGATGGAAATAAAGTGTAACAACCACACTAAGGTACAATAACACAAAAGAAAATTTTGAAGTGAGAAGTTCACCTCAAAGAGCATGAGAGAGTAAGTCCGGATGTGCTCGCTCGATGAATTCTCTAGATTCCCAAGAACAATCCTCAGGATTTGTGGACCATTGAACTTTCATAAGCGGAACATATTTATTATGAAGGCGTTTAACCTTTGTAGCAATGATACGAATAGGATGTTGCTCATAGGTCAAATTAGTTGAAACTTCAATTTCTTCAATAACACCGGACTCAAGAATAGAATCGGAACCTCTAAGGCATTTGCGTAGTTGAGAAATGTGGAATACGTCATGAATAGGAGAAAATTGAGCCGGTAATGAAAGGCGATAAGCCACGGAACCAATGCGTTCGGTGATGGGAAATGAGCCAATAATCGAGGTGCTAACTTTCTCGATCGACTGAAATGCACAACGCCCTTCATAGGTGAAACACGAATGAATACCAAATCTCCCATAGAAAATTCCAAATTCCTTCTTTGGTTATCGGCATAGGGTTGTTGTCTGCTTTGAGCTTCTTTCATCCTATGACGAATAAGGTCAATCTTTTCTATGGCATCACGAATAAAATCTGGATCTAAAACCAGCTTCTCACCGGCTTCAAGCCAACACGAAGGAGATCGGCATGGCCTTCCGTAAAGTGCCTCGAAAGGTGCCATACCAATAATAGACTAGAAGCTATTATTATAAGAAAACTCAATAAGAGAAATATGATCTTCCCAACTTCCACCAAATCAAGATCACAAGCACGAGGAGATCTTCAAGGGTTTGATTCACACGCTATGTTTGTCCATTGGACTGAGGATGATAAGCAGTGCTAAAATTAAGCTTTGTTCCCAAAGCTTTTTGAAGACCCTTCCAAAATCCACTAGTAAATAATGGATCACGATCGCTAACAATAGAAGTAGGAACTCCATGCAATTTAACAATTTCTTTAGCATAGAGTTTGGCCAAAAGAGGTACGGTCTGATTGGACCGAACGGGAATAAAATGGGCAGATTTTGTAAGTCTATCCACAAACACCCATAGACTATCATGACCCAAACGAGAACGGGTAAGACGGTCAATAAAGTCCATGGAAATTTGATCCCACTTCCACACGGGAATGTCTAAAGGTTGTAATAACCCATCGGGCCTTTGATGCTCGGCCTTTATGAGTTGGCAAGTTATGCAACGCTTAATGAAGTTAGCAATACTAGATTTCATTCCATCCCAACAATAAAGTCGTTTCATGTCCGCATACATTTTACTACTACCGGGATGAATGGTAAATTTAGAACGATGAGAATCTTCTAAAATGTATTTACGAAGATTACTAATATTCGGCATGATAAGTCTACAAATTTTCGAATGCCTCCACGAGCATCGATTTCAATGTCTTTCAAACCATCAATATTTCTATCCCTACAACTTTGGCTAAGATGGGCCAATTTGGGATCATGCTTTTGAGCTTTAAGAATGCGGTCTAAAAGAGATGGATGAGCCTCAATGCTATATAAAACAAGAGATGAACATGAATCAGATTCACGATCTCGAATCTCATAAGTAGACAGAATATCGAGATTATTCCATTTGGATATCATCATGGAAACAACCGCTTGTTGCTTACGACTAAGGGCATCGGCAACACGATTTCCCTTTCTAGGAGTATGAAGAATATCAAGATCATAAGATGCAAGATATTCGAGCCAACGTTGTTGACGCAAATTAAGTTCCTTTTGAGAAAATAAATACTTCAAAGATTTATGATCGATGTAGAGAACAAATTTCTCTCCCAAAAGGTAATGACGCCAAATTCTAAGGGCGAAAACAATAGCCGTGAGCTCTAAACCATGAGTGGCATATCTAGTCCTGGAAGGCTTTAATTGCCTAGAAGAATAAGCGATAACACGTTTCCTTTGCATAAGAACGGCTCCCAAACCGACACGATTAGCATCGGTATAAACAATCAAGTCTTGGTTCCCCTCGGGAATCACAAGAATAGGAGCATCGGAAAGGAGTTCTTTTAATTTCTGAAAAGCAGCTTCACATTTGTCTGACCAAATGTACTTAACTCCCTTCTTTGTCAAACTAGTAAGAGGTACGGAAATTTTAGAAAAGTCTTTTATGAACTGACGGTAATAGCCTGCCAATCCAAGAAAACTACGAATTTCTATCACACTTTCCGGTCTCTTCCAATTTTGAATCGCCTCAATCTTTGAAGGATCCATGGAAATTCCGAACTCAGAAATAATATGTCCTAAAAATTTCACACGGGATTGCCAAAAGTGGCACTTAGAAATTTTTGCTTTCAATTGATTGCTCCTAAGGGTTTCCAACATGATTCGAAGATGTTTTTCATGTTCCTCCTCAGTTTTAGAATAAACAAGAATATCATCAATAAAGATGAGAACAAATCGATCGAGGAAGTCTTTGAAAACTCGATTCATAAGGTCAACGAAATAAGCTGGAGCATTTGTTAAACCAAATGGTATAACAAGCCATTCATAAGATCCATAACGAGTACGGAACGATGTCAAAGGAATACTATCCTCTGCAATTCGAAGCCGATGAAAACCGGTTGCCAAGTCCAACTGTGAAAAGACTATAGCACCACTAAGTTGATCGAATAGATCATCAATCCGAGGTAAGGGATATTTATTCTTGATGGTGAGATCACTAAGCTTGCGGTAGTCAACGCAAAGCCTAAGTGTACCATCAGATTTCTTCACAAAGATAGCTGAAGCTCCCTATAGAGAGGAACCAAAACGAATAAACTGTTTTGCTTCCAATTCGAATAATTATTTACGCATCTCCTCATTTTCCTTATTGGACATACGATAAGGAGGACGAGTGATAGGTAGAGCTCCAGGGATTAGATTAATTCTGAACTCAATTTCTCACTTAGGTGGTAATCCTAAAACGGGCTCAAAGATGTCGAGAAATTCACAAACAACGTGAATGAGAGAAATGACATCTTCCTCATCATCATTATCGTCATCATGCAGATTTAGAGTATATAAGGATGCTACCGAATTAGAATCTGAATCTTTAAGAAATATAGATATCTGCTTAACAGATTGGGGATGTTGAAGATGGATAGTCCTCTCGGGACATAGGATATGGGCTTCATAACGATTAAGCCAATCCATTCCCAAAATCATTCTGAAACCTAAGTAACGCATAACATGCAAATCGGCATGGAAAGCATAATCACATAAAATAATCTCGACATATTTACAAAATAAACTGAGTGTTATGGATCCACCAACAGGATTCGAAATTCTCAGTGAAGTCATCAAGCCCATAACATTTAAAGACAAAATATCAACAAGTTCCTTTGATATAAAATAGTGAGATGCACCCGTATCAAAAAGAACTCGAATAGGATGATCATGAAACATAATAATGCCATCAAGGACAGAATGAGAAATACCTTGACCAAGAGAAGTGTTACTAAGGGCTTGCACAACATTCAGCTTTCCCTCTTTCTTGCTTTGAAGTTTGGGACATGAAGATATATGATGACCCGAACTTTTGCAATAGTGGCAATAAAGGGGTTTCGGACACCTATTCGCATAGTGGTCCTTAGAACCACAATTGTAGCATTCTCCATTATTAGGAGTAGGAGTCTTTGCTACCGAATTTGCTTGCTTCCCTTTCTTGTTGGGATTAGGCTTGAACTTAATAGGCCTCTTCTTGTTGATGTGGAAGTTCTGTTTGGCCCCGACAACTTCAACATCACTTTCTTTATCGGCCTCTTCAAGTCGAAGAGCAATATTTACAAGATGATCGAAGGAAACTTCTAGTTTCAGAAGTAAAGGCTTTTCGAGATTCTTATTCAACACATAGACAAACCTCTAATTTTTCTTCAATGGGGTTTTAATATACTTGACCCCATATTTAGAGAGGGATTCAAAATATGCGACATAATCTGTCACAGAAGATTCACCTTGAACAAGGTCAATAAAGCATCGGGCTAAAGTTACCTTTTCAGCTTCCGGCACAAACTTCCATTCGAACCTTTCCCAGAATTGCTCCCAAGTAAGATCCACTTCAATAATTTCCGAAATCAAAAGCTCATACCAATCTAACGCTCTTTCTTGGGGCATGCTAGAGCCACTTGGACTCGATATAGATCCACAAGATTCATGCGAGAAAAGATGCGGTCGCATGTTCTAAGCCAAGCTTGGACTTCTATAATGCTTTCGGAACCCTTGAATGGCCTTCCACCCAAATTGGTATAGTCACTGCACAAGTGTGCAAACCCGGATTTAGGATGAGTAGGCTCAGGAATGGGTCCGGTAGCTTGGGCATTCTTTACAAGATCCAAAAGCTGTTGGGCAGACATGAATACTCCATCCTGAGGAGTAGCATTGGATTGACCGGCACTGGGACGACCAGGCATAACCATTTCTCTTCTTTAAGAAAGAAAGAATGAAGAGGAAAAGGGTTATTCTCAGAATGAATATCAAACAAACTTGATTGATAAAACAAGGCATCGTAAAAGAAAATAGGATAGAACGGGTCTTAAGACTCGAATTAAATCCTAAGGAAAGATTCCTAAGAGTGACTTAGGACAATGATCCTTGTCATAATATTCTATATTGTTCCAAAGTTTGGCTCCGATACCAAGCTGTGACGCCCCACCTCTATACTCACACTAACCAAGGACACTACTAGGTAATGCCGTCAATTAGTACGAAAAATAAGGCTGTTGAGGAGAGACCATCTGTGTAATTGCTTTGTGCGAGTACCGATATGTCAGATAGTATGCCATGCATTTCATTTTAAGAGGAAATCTGACAAATCAAATACAAACTCAAAGCTACTACATAGTGGCTATGTGGTCTTCGAAAACAAATATAAAATAAGCATAACATAAATCAGTCATAGATATTCATATCACAAAGGCGGAAATACATATGAATATAACACATAGAAGTGTACATCAAATTAGTGGTTATACAAGATCCACTACATCACAAAAGAATAGGTACAAGTGCTAGACAAAAGAATGTGTACACATCAAGGTGTCTCTATCTCGAATGTATAAAAACAAAAACTACTAAGCTAAAGTAGTTAGCCAAAAGTCAGATGACGATCCCCGATAAGAAGTCAAGTGGAAGCACCTGAAACATCTCGGTCTGACCCGAGTATTATTTAAGAAGAAAAATAATAAATGGATCAGTCTAGCTATAAATATCAGATAAGATGAGATAGGATAAGAGATATGACAAATATATATATATATATATATATGATAACTACAAAAATCATACAATATCTCTAATTTTCTCATACACCAAAAAGAATGCCACATCCTTTACATTTATTCACCAAACCTCAAATATTGATAAAGCTTATCAATGCAAATCACAAAAATTGGTGAAACATAAAGTCTAGAAATCAGTAATTAGAAATCCAAAAAACACAAAGAGGGGGAGGCCTATTACAAACGGGAGCATGAAAACTCACCAACACGTGTATCACAAACGGGACGCTATCCCATAAAAATACGGGGTACAATCACCCCTTGGGGACTGATAAGCTGAACATCGACGCACCTAAAAAGATATGCCCCATGCACAGGCGATCGACGCACCTAAAATGATACGCCCCATGCACATATTTATTGAGCCGATCATCGACGCACCTAAAAAGATACGCCCCATGCTCCGAACTCGTTGAGCCGATTACTCCACGAATGGTCAAAAGACCAAGGGTTGCTAGCCCTTAAAAATGATACGAAGCTTTATAATATGGGGTATAGTCCCCCACGCGGACAAAGAGACATCGCATATCGCTAGTATAAACCATAAAATGATCATCATTGATCAGTAAGAAGTGTAAATTACACTTAGCTAGTAAATAGATGAGTTTAGCTTCATGTCACATAACCACTAGCTTAACTTAAAAATTTACGAACGGATTGTAGATTTCCACTCGAAAATTGTCACAAGAGTTCAATCGAATAAGTCCAAGAATTAATCGACGAAGTAAACGCAAGCGTTTCATACCACTTGTTTAGCTAAGTCGTTTAATTAGATTTCTCATACGAATGAGGTAAAGGTTTGTATATACTAATAGATTTGAAAAAAGTTTTAAAAGCGTTCTTTGTATTTAAAAGTACTGTTGAAATCGTTTTTGTGAAAGAGTTTGAGTATTTACTACTAGTATAGAAACCTTTGTATTTTAAAGTGACAAATCATAGAAACGATTGTAAAAACAATCTATCACCAAAAATTCACATTCGACGATGTGAATTAAAACTATGGAAATCGATATCTAATCCATCAAAAGGATATTCCCAACAATCCAGAGAAGAAGTCATCAAAGTCGATAATAAATGACAACAACCAACTGGATCAACAAAAATCGATAAAACGAAAATCCACTGAAAAATAGGTAAATTGGCTGAATTAAACAGCACCAGACGTCTGGTGGTTTTCCCAGACGTCTGAGCTGAGAATCTGGAAATTTTCTTCCAGATCGCCCAAACGTCTGGGAATAACCTCAGATGTCTGAGCTGTACATATGGAATTTTTATTCCGATGGCCCAGACATTTGAGTGTTTCCCCAGACGTCTGAGCTAAAGCTCAGGGCAAAAATCAGCCTAGGCCATTAATGGCCAAATCGGTTCGAAAGCGATCGGATGAGCGATGGTGGGTAAGAATTTATGCCAAGCAACAACCCAGCCCTATAGGCTCTTAAATACACTCCAAACAACATGTCCAAACATCCATAGTAGGATTTTCAAAGATTTTGACTTCAAAATACCAAAAATTAGAAAATTCACCAAACCAATTCAAATCAAAAGCAAATGAACATGAAATAGATGTTAGGAATTCATACCTAACAACTATCAAAGGTATAGACATAGATGTGAGTTCAAGAACTCACCTTCAAACTCAATATAGAAAAGAGAAGCTCTAAAACAAGCTAAGATTGATTTCTCTTCAACAACACCTCTAGAATCTTCAATCTATTATCAAATGCAATGTTTTTCCTAAGTTAGGTTATAGAAATTTCTGAAAATTGAAGAGAGACTGAGATGGAGAAGATGAAAAGGATGCTTACCTAAGCTTCTCTTTAATTTATAACTAGAAGTTGAATTTCCTAAGAGAATTAGGGCTTAGGAATTTCTAATCTCTTTTCTTTTCCCTCATTTTTCTAAGGCTTGAGTGTTAGGAATTTAGAAAGTGGAATGAATGAAGAGGAGTGGAGTGGGAGGTATTTGGTAGAAGGTTTGGGTTCTCTTATTGGGTTGGTGGGCTAGAACACAACCTAAAGCCAAAACAAAATACCAAAATCCTAATCAACTCCAAACATATCGAACTTTATACTCAAAAAAGTTGTAAACGTTGTTTTAAACTCAATGGAAGTGGTCTCGAGTTCAGATTCGACTGTTTGCAAAAAGTCTCATTTCAAACTTTAAATTCAACAAACGATGCTTTATTTAAATAAAACATTTAAATACATAATTGTAAAATATGCAGGTTGTTACAATAATAAACTTAATTAATGATTTTATGGAATGGCTCATAAATTATCATCATTATTTAAGAAAATATACTAAGTAATAAATGAATATGAATAAAAAGAATCTAAAGACTAACTAGTTCGAATGGCTCGAAAACAACTAAAATGGGTAGGAGATGAGTTCGGATGGCAAACACTTCTCTTAAGAATTACCCCTCCAGTTTAAAAGATATGTGATACTATTGGGAATACCCAGTTCCTTGGTATTATTATTGAGTTACTCGATCTAGATAATTATCTAGAGCTAAAAAGGAATATATTATAATAAGAGAAGTTTATTGTGAATTTGGAAAATAAAGATAAATTACCTTTTAAATTTAAATAATTTCTTTTGGAAAAGAGAGAAATATTTTGTAAATTAATATTTCGAAGTAATAAATTTATAAAAAAATTTTATAAACAAAGGGGTATATTTAAAAATGACATTTTTATAAATAAAAGTAATAAGTGTTGTAAAGGAGATATTATAAAGAAGTAGATTTTTGAGTGAAACTTAATAAGTGAAAGGTTTTCAAATAAAGATTTTAGGAAGTTAATAAGTATGTATGTTGTGCATAGATCATTTCGTCGCACAATTTTGATCTAAAATCGAGTATGGAACTTAGAGGTATTTACACTAGTCCAAAAAAGGATTTATCACTCGATTCTTGACAACGTACATTGATGAGGGTTTGTGATTCGGTACTTGAGTTTTCTATCATAGTTGAGTTCCATGCAAGGAAGACTAAAGTTCTAATTGGAAAGCCTGATCAAGGTCCGCACTAGAGGATCGGAGGTTCAATACAAGTTCGCAAGTAAAGTTGTGTATTTAAATAGTAGATCGAACCAGATAATGCATACGAATGATCTATATACATCATACAAGAGTAAGTTTAAAAATAAATATTTAGGGCAAACACCTTTGGGTTTTTGTTCTGGTGTAAATTCAGAGACGAAATCCTTCTAAAGGGGGAAGTCTATAACGACCCGCAAATTTATCACTTTGATAAATTTGATTATTTTTAAAATATTCAAATATAAGATTTTTTTAACATAAAATATGATGCTTGGAACGATAAATAATAATGGTAACCTTATTTTGAATAGATATTTACAAAAATATCTTCCTCGGGATTTAAATCGATAAAATAGCTGAAAATCATTTTATCAATAAAGGGCTCTATAATTATCCAAAGTCGTGAATGTGAGTGGATACATACACTTATTTTTATAATTAAATAAGAATATAAAATAAAAATTATTATTTTGTTTTTGGGAAAATAAATATATCTATAACATCACCAGTAAGGTCGTTATATTTAATAATTAATTAATGATTTTAAATTGAGATTAAATGATTTAATAATTATTGTAATTATTCAAATAACAGTCTTAAAATGATAATGATTCATTTTAATTAGTTTTAAAGTGATAATGAATCATTTATAATGGTTTTATAAAAATATATAATTAATTTGAAAATGTAAGGAAAATCGATATCGGTTTATCGATATAATAACGCTTTTGAAAACAATTGTTCAATATTGATTTATATGGTTTTGTAATTCAAATGGGATCATTTTAATTAATTAATTAATAATAAGAAATTAGTTTTCAAACTTTGTTTACAAATATATATATATATATATATATATATATATTAACTAAGAAATAAAAATGTGACCGGAAATCGAAATCGGGATTCGTAACAATTCAATGTGTAGCAGTTGTGCAACGTTGCGGATTAAATGTAAAACACATATGTACATATCCATGTACACATTAATAGACATATACACATGCACATGAATACACATATATGCACACATATATACATATACATCTTAATATGAAATAACAAAAGAAAATATATAAGATATTTTAATAACTCCTTCTCACTTAAGCAACCCTAAGTACAAGCACATGGCCTTCATGGGACATGGCCGTGCAAAGGTGGTTGTGGAAGGAGGTAGTCATGCCTAGGGCGATGATGGAAGGAGGTGGAGCATGTGGGTGACGGTGCTGGTGAAGTAAGAAAAACATAAAATATCTAAGCTAATTATCATATTTGTCACCATCAAACATCACATCCAATGAGGCACATGGGAGGAGCCACGTCAACCGTGCCTAAGTGGTGGTGGAGGGGTCACTTCAGCCGAGCTAGATGATGTAAGGAGGTGATGGAAGTAATGATGGTTAGTGATGGTGGATGATGTAAGGAAAAGATATTTTATACCTCTCCACTTGCCTATAAATACCCACCTCCTTAGCTCATTTTCCATCTTCCATAACTTTTTTAATAACAATTGAAATATGGTTTTAATTTAACAAATCTTTTCCAAATCTTCTACAAATATTTTTAAATGAATAATTAAGTATTTTAAAGATGATTAGAAGATTTTATAATTTATTTAAATGAATTCAAATAAATGATTTAAACAAAATATGTTATAAACAAATGTCTTAATCTTGGCTCTAATAAGCCGACGAGTACACCTGATTTTTCTTTTCGTGAGATCTCGATGAGGTTCTTAAACTAAGGAGATGTTCAGGAGAAACCAGTGCCCTGGCTTACCTAGCCTCCCCTATGTGAGGGATAGATAAGGTTGAAATGTTGGAAACGAGTTAAGTATAAAAGATTTAATTTTCCAAATTTAAACAATTCGGATTTACCATCTTAGATAACATGGTTTCAACTTATTAAAAAGTTACATTTCAAAAATAAGAAATCTACATTCAGATTTAAGTAAAATGATTAAGAATTATTTAATTAAACCAGAGAATTTAATAAAGAGTGGTTTAATTATTCCTTATATACCAACAAGAATGTTTTTTAAAAGATATATATCTCTCGAAGATATTTTTCAATAAAAAGAAATGAATAAATAAAATGATAAACCACCTATTTATAAACCATCTTTTTATCGATGATTGGTTTGAAGGAACTGGGATCAAATTTGGGTAATTTCTATCTGAAAACCACTTCGAACTGATTTACGTTTCGGAAGTGAAGAAAATATATATTGAAGACTATGACTTTGAAGGCGGGGATCTTCATAACAAAAGGACTTCTTGCTGAAAATATTCGGATTTGCTCCCGAGATAAATAAATAGCAACGGTCCCTTTGTTCTAGGATCTTCGTATGCAAGGACTAACTCGCTACTAATCCTAGGGGTAATGCCCGAGTGCCTTCGGTTTGTCCTGTTCCCGGACAACTTGTATGGACAAATGTGTGACGTTGCATTTCTAGATCATATTGATTGATCTCTATGAAAGTATCATCTGTTTGGTGGCGGAGAAGGCAACTTCTCTTAGCTTAACAACCTATCCTGAGACTATGAGCTCAGAGTTATACGTTTGTAGAAATCAGTTGTGTGATAGTGAAATAGCAAAGTGGCCTTCAAAGTGGAATATGTTCTGAAAAATGGTAATTGTTACCTTAATGCCTCACACCCCAGGAATAGTGAAATAGGGGATGCTTTGGGGCTAAAGTGGGTCACAACCAATCGGGGTATGAAATCACCTTCTAGATGGATAAAGTTTCTACCCACTATAACGTCGGGTTTAAATTATGTGGTGTATGCTATGAGACGTCTTGGATAGGTTGGGAACGACCGAGTGATGTAATACTCGGTGTTATTCATGTGATTTTCGAATAGGCTGGCCTTAATTCGCACGAGGGCCAACATAAGGGCCTCAGGTGCATTCCTCTAAAAATGCACTGTACGGGGGGTAGTCCTTACCTCGCTATTCAGTTGGAAATCCAATCTTCAATAAGTACCTTCGGTTTGTTTGTAGAACCTCAAATGGTTAGGTTCATAATTTAATATGGTAACAATTTCAGCTAAGATTCATAAGTTTACTTGCAAATGTTTTCAAAAGAATGTCAGTAAAAATAATATTACCAAATTTTCATGTAAAAAATGTTTTAGTTACCATAAGGTAAAAACCTGTTCCGTGTTTATGTGCGGCGTGGTCTTATGAGATACCTTTTTGTTTTGAAAAACCGTATTTTGATTTTTTCACACTAGTCTCATGACTAACCCGAAGTTTATTTTCTTTCCCTTAAACTCCAAGTGCCCTATTTTTTCGGGCAGCTTAGTAGTCAGGTTTAGTTAGAAGAAATCTGGAAGAGCTTGGAGCATGGAGTTAGAAAATTCTTCAGTAGACTATTATCTCCTTTTCCACCACATTTATGTACTATTGTATTCTACTTTTGTACCGACAGAGAATTATAATTGTCCATGTTTAACTCTGATAAATGTTTATAAAATTTTCCGTTGTAAAGATTTTATATATTGAAATAATATATGTTATTCCATTCGTGTAAGATTCTATTCTGTATTCTTTTTCTTTTTACCCTTAGGAAACCGGGTCTCCAGCGCTTGGATTTGTGACACGTGAATACTGAGGATATACTAGTGTCAGTTTCCAAAGGTTGAAGAAATGGGTCTTTACAGATGCCGTACCATGATTAACTACAATAAAAGCAGAGCTTTCACATCAAAGATCAACAATATTCTCAAGTCAAGAGAACTGCGTAATTTTATCATATCGATATTTTCTGTTTGATCTTAGTTATATTAACCAACAGATAACTATCGAGCGAGTCATTCCTTAGTTATCCAATAACTATCAGTACATAACCTCTTACTATCCCAGCAGTGATGAGTAATATACTACCCAACATTTGGAGAGCATTACGTACACAAATATCAACAAATGCATTGATATCCAGTCCTCAATACATCTTGACTAGGAATATTTAAAACGGTATGTTTATTTATTGTGATAAATCACTTATAGCTATAATGCATTGTAACTACTATCACAAAACATACCATTTGCGGATTTTATATTAAATATACTTTTAATTAAATTAATATAATATATTATATCAAGTATATAATAGAAAGATAACACCTTTTATTCGAACAAGATTGGTTATCGAGTTAGATACATGCAACAAATTACATAAATGCCCTTAGGGCATATCCTTATCTCTATCAACCTCCCACTTGCACTTGGGTCGATTATGGAATCTATATCGCATCCTTTCAATCGGTTTGATGAGAACAGATCGAGTTAGACCCGCTGTAAATGAATCTACTATGTTGGTTTAATTAACTACTTTGTCAATCAACTCTCTTCGATGTTGATAAACAACCTTTATCGTGTGGAACTATTCGAAGCATATTTCTTGACTTCTAGTGAGCTCTTATTATTTCATTGTTATCTTGTAACAATGATGTAGTATTTTTATTACATGGAATCACCCCTAGCTCAGTTATAAATTTGTACATTTATATTTATATCCATTACTTTTATTGTGTCTCTATTGAAGGCGATATACTTATCCTTTTGATAAATCAGCCACAATCTTTCATTTGGAACATTTCCAAATTAAAGCTTCTTAATTAAGGTTTGAACATGAATTTAATATTGACATACTATACTCGATAACACTTATGAAATTCAGCCACTATTTCATAAGGAGTTCGCTGTTTCTGCAAACAATAATCTAGTATTTCATAAATACTAGAGAACACTCCAACCTACCGTTTAGTGATCTTAATTTAGATTTGATATTTTCTTTATGCATCAAATACATAAGAAAACTACGATATTATAGACAATTCAACATGTATGATAACTCCTCTTGTCAATACATAAGGAATCCATCTTACATGTTCCATATTAAACATTTTAATATGATGTCTTTGCATATCATTTGAGACATTCCCAATATCCTTTAAAGGTTTACAAATCTAATATTGAGTATTAAACAACCAAACTATTACCGATTTTAACACAAGTACATTGTTAACTATCAGAATTGTGTTGTTTTATTTATAGTCAAGAAATATCTATGTACCCTTTAGTGTTCTTTCTTATGGACATACGCTTCCTCTACATTTTGACTAAAAATCAAACTGTTCGATATTTCTATCAAAATACTTATTCAATTCCTATGCTTATAAAATGATACTTTCGTATCATTTCTTGGATCGTATCAAAAACCAACAAACTCAATATCACTCCACTAACCTCGAGTCACTTTGGTTATTATGTGCAAATAGTCTATTCTGAATCATTATTTAGTACTTTCCATTTCAACATATATGTACAAAACACAAAATCATACCAAGCGATAATTTTATGAGAAAATCCGAACTTTCTTAAGTACATTGAATGACGACCATTTGAGAATAGTTCCGAGTGAGGCTTCGCTGATTGATAATAGTTGTTCATTGAGCCCGGGGGGTGGTGGTCGGGTGGAAGGGTGGTGAGGCTCTCTAGCTCATGTAATAGAAAATCTCCCTGGTTAGTTTAGGAGTAATAAGTGAAGCCCAGGCCTAGTCGGCTGGGGAAAGATTATCACTCCGATCTATGATAACGTTGAATAGATGCGAACGCTAATTTCAATAATTAAAATTTATAATTTTATTCTTCTTAATGTTGCTCATTTTGTTCTGATTGCATTAGTCTTTCTCTTGAAGACACATTCATGGCGATGGATGGCGATGGATTATATCCCTTCCGGTACAACTACCAAAATCATATTTTGATACTGTACTTGGAACCCTTTTGGATTTTTGCATCATACTGGAAGAGTAAATACTCTCAATGGTTTGATTGACAACCGATGATTATCTATTCTAGATATTGATAAGAAACTCATAGTTTCTCTTCAATGTGTGAGAATACTTATTAAACATTCTAATGCAATGTATTCATTTAGGTTAGGTTAATTTCATTTTATCCCATGTAATTAATTTTATCTTTGGACCGTATCCAAATCCATTTTACTACTAATAATTTCTAAATGAAATTCCTTCGCTACGAAGTTGGTATTTCTTGAAACAATAATTGTTTCTTAGTGCAACGAAATAGGTATTCATAAACACTTTATGAATTGCCTTGTGTGTGTGTATAACTGATTTGGTTTTAGTATACGATACTTATGTTCAAAATATAAATTGGTCATAAAATGACGATCATTTCCAAACTCCTTTTGTAGCGATTCATACAAGATCCCTCACGAATAATTATTACGCGTCGTCTTTCGATTCACACAACCTACCAACTCCTTGGTCTAGGAGATGTTGGGGTTTTTACCCTTATCATGTATGATTTTGTAAACTATTTATTGCATCAAAATTGGTCACAAACACCCAATAGAGTTTTGCAGAGAAATAAATGAAGAAATCTAAATGATAATAAAAGAAATAAGCAATTAAATAACATAAAATAAGCAAAAACAAGGACACGACGATTTACATTGGTTTAGCGTTGAAAGCCTACGTCCACTTTGATGAAATTGCTTTATTTATGACTTTGAATTCTGAGTACAAGAGATATTAGATCGGAATCCATGAATACAATGAGTACAAAGCAATTAACAGCATAAAGATCCCTAAAATGAACAATGAACCCTGTATTTATAGGTGTAGATGATCAAATATCTTCCTGAAATTTCGGTAGTAGAGTCTTGAGATGAAAACGAGGTGACCTAGAACATTCCAAGGCCCAATTCCCAAGGAAAAGGGTTGGCCTCGACCCTTGTAGGAAGCCACGTGGCATGCTGCGAACCCGCTGTTGGGTCCACGTGGTTGTTAACTCCATGTTCCCAAAGTTTCATGTATAGTTGACTTCTGGATTTTGAGATATCGATTGTTTTCCATTGAGTTGTACCACTAAGCTATTGCAATTCGATCCATTGTATAGAGGTAGGGATTGTACCCGATCCCTTGCCTATTTGAGACTATAATCCATACTTAAAATGTTTTGTAGAGTCCATCTCTTGGCTTCGCTTTATCGCTGCTTCATATTATCGTCTGTGCTTGATCTCTGGACCCCACGATCATCTCTCTAGGCTATTTTCCTCGATGATAGTTGAATCTAACTTGTCCAATTAGTCTGAATATAGCCGGGTCAAAAGGACGAGTGTTATCCGACATTTTGACCCGGCTATATCCGAACTGACTAGACAAGTTAAATTTGACTGTCATCAAGGCCAGTGTCCTAGAGCGATGATTGTGGTATCCAAAAATCAAGCATAGATGATAATATGAAGCAGAAGCATGAAAGATCACTACTCCCCGAAGATGGATCAAGTACGATCCATATTCAACACTATGGATCATGTCGATTCCACAACTCAATTTTGCAGCGATGATCGGTCAATAACTCAAAATTTACACATGTTATCTACATGAAACTTGGAACACAAGCTTACCATAACATGTCGAACATCCCCTAAGGATCCTTTTCCAATTGGAGGAAGTTGGAGGGATCAACATAACTCCCTTTGAAGGGATTAGTAAATCAGAATTCAAGCAACACTACTTTACGGAAAATGCGATATCTCACAAACCGTACGTTGGAATTGCACAAATTTTGGGAAGCAAGTAGCTAACATCATGGGACACCCCTCATAGGGATAGTCGCCCATTTGGACACACTAATAGGGATCTATACCGATCCTTATTGTAGGCTCTGATGGGCATGGAGATTTTTGGGTGGTCTCGTCTTGGTCCCCCGAACTTTCAGCCGAAATTTCAGTCCGATCTGTGCATGTCTTCTCCTATAAATACAGCAGGAATGGCATCAGAAAAGGGATCCTGCTTTCTCTACCGAGGCTCTGCCATTTTTATTCTTCACTTTTGTACTAATGGATCCCAATTGATCCAAACATTTTTATAATCATAATCAAGTGGAAGATTGATAAAATATGAAGTGGACGTAGGCCAAGATTGCCGAAGCACTATAAAAATTTGTGTATTCACTTATTATTTTTGCTCTATTTTAATTTCATTCTTCATTTCATTTCTACTAGATTCTATTGGGTGTTGATGCCTATTTTTGGCATCAACATTTTGGTGCTTTCACTTAGGATCAAATTCTCAGCTTGATTGGATCTCATCATCTACTTGTGGATTCCAATATTCACGAGAAAGATCCAGCGTTCTACTGGTAAACTTCCTATTCTCCTTAGATTTGAATAAAATCTAAAGGAAGCGGATAGCCATGGTTTAAAGAATTAAATCAACTTCCCACGAAGCTGAAAGAAATTATGATGCTAGTGTTCTTGTTTGGAGTTGTTCACGTGTTCATGTCCATTTGGAAGGGATCAGATTCACTCATGTATGTAAGTTCTTGGGATCAGATGCCGAAGTTTGCACTCACATTAGCTAAAGGCCGATCCCTCTCTTAAGGCCAAATTGGCCGATCCCTCTTCCAAGGCCAAAATGGTTGATCCTTCTCTCATGGTCAGAATGGCCGATCCCTCCATCAAGGCCATCATGACCCATCCCTCCTTCCTGCGGCCTAGCACCGGTCCCTTCATGACCGACCCCTAAATACATATACATGCTCAATACCAATCTTTCCAAGACACAATACTAATCCCTTCGAAACGGCTATACCGATCCCTTCAACATATATGTATACCGATCCCTCCAGTATATATACTGATCCCTCTATAAGGTGTATATACCAATCCCTCTACAAGGTATATATACCGAATCCTCTCCAAGGTGTATATACCGATCCCTTTGCAAGGTGTACATACCGATCCCTCTACAAGGTTTATATACCGATCCCTCCTTAGTACTGCAATCGTTCGCATACCAACAACCGTCTTCATGACCGACCTCTTCCACAGATCGCTTATAGCTGATCCTTTCATTCACTACCAATCTCTCCATACTCCTATGACTAATCCCTCTCATAAAACATTCGATACCGATCCCTATGCTGCATTCGTCCAGAACCAAAACCTTGTTCAATTGATCCCTACACCACACTCAATTACAACAGATCCCTTTCTCATTCAAAAAGGGAACATAACCAAACCCTCCTTCCTAGGGGCAAAAAGGGATCGGGACCGATCACACTTTCTTACCACACATAAAAAATATGGATCAGGTACGATCCATTTTAAAAAAATGGATTGGAACCCAAACCTATGCCGCAGCGCAGTGCCCGCAATTTGGATTTGGAACTGTTACTCAAACGGTACACCCAAAGGCTGGAGAACCAAGATAATATGACATGAACCGGGATCGGTTACTGGATCCGGCTTCTATGGTAGATTATGACTTCTCTCAACTGACCAGCTTCCAAACGCCTAACTTGCCAACTATGACACAATGGCTTGTGTGACGACCGCCCTAAACCGCTTATTATGTCATCTCAAAGTATAGCTATCCATCATCAAAGTCGAACTTGAAGTAGTCACCCATTCGACTCGAACCAAACCCAGAAAGTTCTGGCCCAAGGTCAAACTTGGGTAAAACCAAGATTTTCTCCAAGCAAACACCAGTATGACTCTAAGCACTGTTATTCACCAACCCAGCACTTCAAATTCAGTGACTCCAAGTGAACCGAGGGCTAACTTCAAGAAAATAGCAAATTTTCTTGGGTCGAACACCAAGTAAATTATCACCAATCCATCACATGTTGGACAATCATGCATACAACATTCACAAGCATTAAAAATAGCCGTAACTTGAAAATAGACAGGACTAATGACGACTGGAGCATTTCCTCTAGTCGATGCCCATGCACTGAAGCCATTCAATATCCAGAATATCCCAAGAGATTCGATATGCCAACTATGCCGGCGTATTCTGGAAACACAGATTCCCAAGATCATCTCATGAAATATGAAGGGCACATGATTTCCGCTAGAGCGACGAACACAATTAAATGCTATTTCTTTCCCATATTCCTTGGGGGAGCAGCGATCAATCATGTGATTTACGCGATCACCGCCCAGGTCCGTCTCCTCGTTTAACCAGCTGGTTAAGAAGTTCACCGAGAAATTCAAAATGCATGCAACTCGCCCCAAGGATGCGATTTTGTTATCCCCAACTTATCCCAAGCACCAAGCGAGCCACTCAAAGGCTTTCGACAGAGATTTAACACCACTGTCACTAAAGTGAGCAAATCCCAGCAAGAATATCTACTGATGGCATTGATAAGGGGAATCAACCCCAAGACACACTTTGGCGGTTGGTTACCCTAAGTGCCTCATATGACCTTGAATCATTTATGTTACAAAGTGAACCAGAACCTAAGTAAGGTGGAGGTAGAGTAGACTAGGCGAAAGAACAATGTAGGCTCGTTGGCTGAAGGAAGTCAAAGCGAGGGCAGCATTAAGGCCTTAGACGAGGACTCGGATTCTAGGAGACGACCCAGATTCCCAAAATCTAACTCATATGCTCCTTTGGATGATTCAATCAAAAACATCTACTTGGAGACTCATGACTCGAAGCAGTACTGGAAACTAGCCTCGAGAGAGTTCACCGAAACCTAGAAGAAATCCAGGAAATGTTGTATATTTCAAGATACACACGGTCATAACACCAGCGATTGCAGACACCCCCGAGATGTGATCGGAAAGAAGATCTAGAAAGGAAAGCTTCAATAATATGTGCAAACCCCATAGAATGGCGGGAAGGGAACATCTGACTCTTACCAATAATGACCTTCGATTATCTATTGGATCATCTACGGTCGACTTCCAAATGAGGAGGGCCGGGGTAAAGTGGAATAGCGAGCATTCGACTCTGCTTCACTTATCAATAAGATTTATTTCATTTTCAATTATGTTGTGAACTACGACCTACTTGAACTAAACTACTTCCAAAAATTGCAGGTGACAAAGTAATTAGATTTGGGTGCCAACCAACCTCCATGGACCATGATCAGACCTTTGGAGGATCATCAAGACTAGCATGATTCAACCGCTCATCGACTACCATATGCCCATGACTTAGGGGTAAGGAATCGAAGTGGAAAGTGGGTGGGACTCGACCATCCACTTCCTACTCCATGATTCAATTCTGACAGAACATCTATGCCTTACTGAAAGCACGACAAGGGCAGAATCTAATACAAAGTGGACAAGACTGACCGTCCACTCATCAACCTCCACGCTTGACTTGAAGATGGGAGAAATACTTGGAGTGGATGCAACCTGATCATTCACTCCCAGCTCATACTTGAAGTTCACCAAAATACATATACCTCTCCCAAAGCTCAGCACGACCGAGGTCCAACTAAAGTGGACGCGATTTGACCATCCATACATTAACTCCTGCCCAGGAAGCATGAAATAGTCTGGAAGCTCGACTTAAGTAGGCATAACTGACTACCTACTCATCAACCACTGCCCTCAACATATGGACACAACTACAGCTTGAGGTGGATGTGACTTGATCATCCACCCGAAAATTCTCTCCCTCAAATTGTTGGGAGGAGTACTAAGCAAATTAGATGAGACCTTACCGTCCAACACAGGCATGGATGTGATCTAGCCATCCATCACTTACTTCCTTCCTCGACTTGATTGGAGGAGCTACAATCACTAAGTGGACGTGAATTGACTGTCAATTCGTCAAGTTTTGCACTTGATGTTGTGGGCAGAATTCCACTCCATGGATGAATGTGGTTCGACTGTTCATTCGACAACTCTTACCTCGACTTGACAATTGGGTATAATTCAAAAATGGGTGTGACTGACATCCCATTGACTAACTCTGGTCCCCAAAGTGCGGACTAGAGTATAAACATCAAAGAGATGGATGCGGTACGACCATCCACCGACCAATTCTGGTCCCCAGAGCATGGACTGGAGTATAAACACCAGATGGGTGTGACTGAACACCCATCGACCAACTCTGGTCCCCAGAGTGTAGACTGGAATATAAAAACCAAAGAGATGGATGTGGTACGACTGTCCATCGACCAAATCTGGTCCCTAGAGCACGGACTAGAGTATAAACACCAGATGGGTGTGACTGACCACCCATCGACCAACTCTGGTCCCTAGAGTGCGGACTAGAGTATAAACACCAAAAAGATGGATGCCGTACGATCGTCCATCGACCAACTCTGGTCCCCAGACCACGGACTAGAGTAAAATACCAGATGGGTGTGACTAACCACCCATCGACCAACTTTGGTTCCCAGAGCGCAGATTGGAGTATAAACATCAAATGGGTGTGACTAACCACTCATTATAAAACTCTGGTCCCCAGAGCGTAGACCGAAGTATAAACACAAAAAGATGGATATGGTTCGATCGTCCAAAAAAGAACTCCGGTCCCCTTGTGCGGATTTGAGTATAAACACAAATTAGGTGCGGTTCGACCACTCGCCAACAAACTCTTATCCCTAGAGTGCGGATATGAGTATAAACAAATAAATGAGTGTGGTTCGACCACTTAATATTCCATAAACTCCAACCTAAACTCGACAGTAGGAGTATAAACTCACAACGGATGGAATTCGACCTTCCACGAACTAATTCTTCTAACCCAAGAATGGGAACGAGAGTACAAACTACTACAAGCTGAGTACGACATCTTACTATAGCTCTGGCAGGGTGATCTTTACAACTTAAGGCAACGACTACAAGGAGGCCTCAGTACAAAACCAATCGGAATGACATCCAAAGTTACGGGTGACCAACTATATCATACCATCATATCGAGGGTCAATATCAATCCACACCAACTACAAATGGATGTGACTCGAACGTCCATCGAATAACTCTGGTCACCAGAGCACGGATAGAAGAATAAACCATGAATGAGTGCGACTTGATCATTAATTCTCCAGCACCCTCCTTCGATCCGTTAGGAGGACTATGAAACTGGATGAGCATGACCCGATTGTACCTGAACCAACTCTAACCCTAGATCTGGTGGGAGAATATGAATCAAAATGGACTCGACTGACCGTCTAGCTCCGAATATATGCGACACGACTGTTCATTCCTTGACTCTTACCATGATCCAACTAGAAGAGCAATACGAAACGGAGGTGGATCGACCATCCGCACACTGATCCTTGCCATTGGTCCGACAGGGAGAGCATCAATCACTGATTGGACATGACTTGCCTTTCTACTTATCGACGTATGCCCCAGACTTGGGGGCACGAGCAAGAAACAAGATGAATGTCAACTTACCATTCATCGATCCACTCTAAGTCTTTAGAGCTTAGGTGGGAGTATAAACACGACTAGGACGAGACTCGACCATCCATGCAATACATTTATCAACCTGAGACTGGGGGTAGAAGTGTGATCATCCGAAAGACTGACTGCGATAGCTCAATACTGTTATTCATACCTAGTGTGTACAATGACTCGAGGCTACAACCGAAAGGATGCCTAGAGATAGAATCATCGAATCAATGCCTAAGCTCATGGGCAACTGATCATCACTCCAACCCGAACAATGAGTGATGGATCATGAGGACGTTGAATGGAAAGCGCGTTACTCGAATATACAAGCAAATTCAAACTCAAACCAAGAGCCAGCTATGTAGTTGCGCACAACATGAGGCTGAACCCTACTCAACATTTGATTCACCATGCTTCTAAGCATGATCTTCGGCCATTTGCAGATAATTGCTTAAAGCATTTAGAGCCCTTCACTACTAGACTCAATAACTCATGACAAGACTCTAGGATTCGACCAAGGTAACCGTCATCATTGACCGTCCAACCAGATTTCACGTTGATTGTTATGCGAAATAGTTACGTTTGAACTAAGGAATCCAAGCTGCATCCGCTGAGCTGATAATCGACATTACAGTCATGGCAACCCATCACGTGTACTGAAGATCGGATCATAGCTCAGTGTAACAATGATAAAGGAATTAGCTGGCATTCTCCAAATGAATCTTGATGTGTTCGCTTGGACCCATTCTGACATGCATATGATCTCACCAACTATCACGAGCCATGCATTGAATATCGACCTGAGGCATGTCCCGGTGAAACAAAAGCAACGCAGCATGGATCTAGAGGGATTTGCTGCAGTTAAAGAGGAGGTGGATAAACTAAAAAACAAAAGGTTTACTTGTGACGCCCTCTATTTGAAATAGGTATCCAATCCAGTTCTTATGAGAAAAGCTAATGGAAAGTAGCAGAGATGTGTCGACTACTCTTACTTGAATAAAGCATGCTCGAAAGATAGTTTTCCACTTTCGAGGATCGACCAGCTAGTAGACTCAATCGCTGGATATGAACTGCTTTCATTTATGGATGTGTACTCCAAATACAACCAGATCCTGATGCACATCCTCGACTAGGAGTACACCAACTTCATCTATATCATTATGTTATGATGCCGTTTGAACTAAATAATGCCGAAGCTACTTACTAGAGATTGGTCAACAGGATGTTCAAAGAACAGATCGGACGATCGAGGTATTTCTAGATGATATGCTCGTGAAGTCACGACGATCAAATTACCACATCGACGACTTAGCGGAGATGTTCAGTGTTCTATGAAAATATGGAATGAAACTAAATCAGTTGAAATGCTCTTTCGGCGTTGCATCAAGGAAATTTTGGTGTTTCATCGTCAACTCACGCGGAATCGAAGCTGATCCCGAGAAGATTCAAGCAATTAGAAACTTCTAGGAACCGAAGACAATTACGCAGGTCTAGAGCTTAAATGAGAAGGTTGCCGCCCTAAGCTGCTTCATCCCCATGGCTACCGACAAGCGTATTGCTTTCTTCGACTTGATCAGGAGAGGGAAAAGGAATTTTGAATGGATGCAGTATTGCATAAATGCGTTTCAAGCTCTAGTAGGTCACTGAGAGAGACCTCCCAACCTATCCATGTCATTGGATCGTGAAGACTTATACATCTATTTAGCGGTGTCGTTACACGCCATAAGTGCCACACTGTTACGTAAAGAGAATCAGATCCAGAGGCCTGTATATTATGTTTGCAAGCGATTGACATGTGCTGATAGAAAGTACCCAAAGTTGGAAAAGCTCGTGTAATGCCTATTGATTGCATCACGAAAGATTCCCCATTACTTCGAAGCTCATCTCATCAACGTCTACACCGACCAGCCGTTACGACAGGTCCTACAACAACCTTAGATGTCTAGAAGGTTGCTCAAATGGAATATTAAGCTAAGCCAATCCGATATCACTTATCTCCCTTGGAGAGCTATCCAAGGATAGACATTAGCAGACTTCATATTTAAATTCACTGCATCAGACGACTATCCGAAGAGCAGTGGAGGACTGACCAACCAGTCGAAAATGTACATAGATGGAACTTCCAATGATTGGTGTTCTGGCGTCAGAGTTGTGTTAATGACTCCTGAGGAACGATCGATCTGCTACGCCCTGAAACTCGAATTCCCTGCAACAAATAACGAAGCTAAGTATGAAGCCTTAATCGCCATGCTCAAACTTGCTAGTGAACTGGGAGTGGAAACTTTACATATCTTTTGTGATTCCTGATTAGTAGTATGTTAAGTCAGGGAAGATTATCTTGCTAGGGGGCAGCGTCTTGCTCCTTATCTCTGTCGGGTCCAGGAGCTATTAGCCGACTTCGAGTATTACACCATTACAAACATACTTAGAGAACAAAATGAAAAAACCGAGTCACTGGCCATGCTGGCCAGTTCTAGGAATGCGTAACAAATAGATTGTCCCGGTTGAAGTACTTAACATTCCAAGCATTGACATATGGAGATCGACTAGATCTTGGAGACGGAGTCAGAAAAAGAGTCATGGATGACTCTTATCAAAGACTATCTAGATTGGGGGATCCTTCATAGACAGAGGAATGAAAAACGATAAATCCTCCCCAAAGCTTCATGCCGCATCATCTAAGAACGAGTCATGTATAGAAAGGGTTACTTTGTTCCCCTTCTTCAGCATATCGCCCATGATGAAATCAAGCGAGTCTTGAGAGAGGTCCATAAAGAAGAATATAACGATCACACTAGGGGCAAACCCTGACAAAGAAAATACTCGCTATGGGTATTACTGGCCCATTGTCAATCGATATGCAGCTGATCATGCTAGACAATGCGACGAGTGCTAGATGTTTGCAAAAATTCCGAGAGCCCCACCGACGGAAATTACTCAAATGGCCAGTCCATAGCCGTTTGCCACTTGGGGTATTGACATGATCACCTTCTTGCCGATTCTAAAGGTGGTGCGAAATACGCCATCGTAGCAGTTGATTACTTCACCAAACGGGCTGAAGCAGAACTTTTAACCATGATCATGATGAAGAAAACAATCAACTCCATTGTTCTGAACATCATCTGTCATTTTGGCCTTCCACGAGCCATTATAACTGATAATGGAACTCAATTCGACAGCACTACATTTAAAGACTTCTACCGTTCGTATCATATTGGAAAGAGATTTACGGTAGTTGCTCGCCCTCAAGTAAATGGACAGGTTGAAGCTGTGAACAAAATCATAAAGTCCATTCTGAAAAAACGTTCCATAAGTCCACGACTGGCCGTACTACATTCGCCCTTGCTTACGACTCCGAGGACGTCATCCCTATAAAACTGAAGCCCCCTCTCATCGAATGAGTTATTACAACCCCTATTTCATTATAAAATAATATATAAACAAGGAATTGCAATCCAATTGCAATTGAACTAGAAGGAATTGGTGATGACTTGTGAGCATACAAATGCATCTGGGAGTTAATGAACGTGCACTTGTATATTCAAAAAATTCGACTTCCTGAAATCAACAGAAATTGAATTTTCACATGGAGTTTTTAAAGAAAAGACTGGATCAGATAGCCAAAGCTTACTAGCCCTATAAAACCAGACACAGCTAGCAAATTATGGAATACAATCCTGAATTTATACTATTGGAAATCAACCCAGCGTCATAACGATCAAAGAGGGGTACAACACTTTGGGAAGACAATTCAACGGAAGGATAGCTAATATTCAGGAAACTGGATGGATTTCTTTTCGGCGACTCTAACTTGCTTTAATTCAAAGCACGTCATGTACGCAACAAGACGTACTTTGGAGGGCAAATGTTATCCAACATTTTGACCCGGCTATATCCGAACTGACTGGACAAGTTTGACTCGACTGTCATCAAGGCCAGTAGCCTAGAGCGATGATTGTGGGGTCCAAAAATCAAGCATAGATGATAATATGAAGCAGAAGCATGAAACCTCACTACTCCTCAAAGATGGAATCAGGTACGATCCATATTCAACACTATGGATCATATCATATCGATTCCACAACTTAATTTTGCAGCGAAGATCAGTAAATAACTCAAAATCTACACATGTTATCAACATGAAACTTGGACACGTGGAACACGCCCTAGGGATCTCATTCCAATTAGAGTAAGTTGGAGGGATCGACATAACTCCCTTTGGGGGATTGGCATAAATCAGAATTCAAGCAACGCCACTGTATGGAAAATGCGGTATCACACAAACCGTACGTCGGAATTGCACAAAATTTTGGGAGAAAGTAGCTAACATCACGGGACACCGCTTATAGGGATTGCAACCCATTTGGACGCACTAATAGGGATCAGTACCGATCCCTATTGTGGGCCCCGATGGGCCTGGAAATTTTTGGGTGGTCTCGTCTTGGTCTCCCGAACCTTTTACCAAAATTCAGTTCGATCCATGCATGTCTTCCCCTATAAATACAGCAGGTGTGGCATCAAAAAAGGGATCCTGCTTTCTCTGCCGACGCTCAGTCATTTTTATTCTTCACTTTTGTACGAATGGATCCCAGCTTATCTAAACATTCTTGTAATCATAATCAAGTGGAAGATCAATAAAAATATGAAGTGGATGAGGCCAAGATTGTCGAATCACTAGAATAATCTGTTTGTTCATTTATGAATTTTGCTCTATTTTAATTTCATTCTTCATTTAACTCTACTAGATTCTATTGGGTGTTGATGCCCATTTTTGGTGTCAACATCGAGTAACACTATTCTTTACAAGAAATTAATTTAAACCTTATATACTATTCTTAAGTATACGACTTTACCGAAAAAAGTTAACTCATGTTCACTCATAATTAATCGTACTTTGTTCAACAAGGTTTGATTACTCCTTATTGATACATCATTACGTATCATAGGGAGTAGTGACTTTTGAGATTTAATCTTTATTCATTCTTAGGTACATTTAGAACTCTTTCCAATATACTCAACTATTCAATCAAATCGAATCAATTTTATTTTTAATTGCACGTTATTTTATTTACTTCCATTTTACACTCTACGAGCTTTTTATCTACATAGTACATGTGTATCAAATACACATGTCTACGTCGACGGTAACTCATTGGTGAATATAGCGAAGTATGTGGGACTGTTTTGGTATTAATAGACTTATGATTGCATACATCTATATGTACCAATCCAAAGAGTTCATTAACTCCTATCATGCTCCCAATGAATGAGTGCTTTGCCCCTAGTTGTTTGAGATATAATTTACTAGTACCATATGATCCATAATCATAAAATTAAAAATTATTTATCAAAACCGTGGCTTAGTCCATAATTCCAAAATAATTGTAAATAAGTTTAAATACTTCTATATTTTCTAATTCATTACAAATATTTATACTGAATATTCATAATGAATACTATAGTTTTATTTTAAATAAGTTTAAACACTATAGTTTTATTTTATAATGAATATTCATAATATTTATACTGAAATAAAACTATGTCTATTTTCTAGTCAATATGGAAAATAATTATTATTCATAAATAAATATTGTTTGGTACATTTTACGAAAACAAATTTCGTAGCTTGGTGCGACTAATAAGTGCTATTTGGCATGCTCTCACTATTTTTTCCATTACTATAATAGTGTAAAAAATACGGAGTTCCATTTATACGCTATTTATTTCAATTACTGTAACTGGTTTACAGTCGAGAATTTTTTGATCAAATATCTTAAATTCAAAGTATAAATATCATAGAAAATAATTTTCTATATGAAAATACATTTCGGAATATAAATCGTATTCCTTATTCCAATGTTAAGTATCTATTATTAATTTACAATTCTCGTTTTATGTCTTTATGAAGCAGAAGTGACCATTCACTCTCTTCATCTCAACTATGCCTTAGGTTACATACACTCTTTTACATACAGTTTCATTTTCAAATGGTCGAACATAAAGGAAATCCTTACTATAATATCATAACAAACTCTTTATAAAAGTGCATTTGGTCATTCTTAACTTTAAAGAATATCAAACAAATTACAGTTTACGTAAACTGATCAAACTGACATTTCAGTGATCAAATTCTTATATCTATCTTGTAGCCTTTGGTCTACTATTACATTTAACACAACAAGATCATTATTATAATCAATCATATTGAATACATGTTCTCAGACTATAGTTTACTTGCTTATTTCAATGAACTATTTTCATCAAGGTTTCGTATAATACGAATTGTGACCTTTCACCATATAACATTTATATGTGATTGTATATGGATCAAATACCTATATTCTTGTATTTCTTTAAGAGTTCAAAACTCATTGAAGATAATACATAGTCTTAGGCAAGTAAACTCGTAAGTGATCAAGTTACGAATGTAGTTAATGGATGTGTAATTAGGCGCTTGCGTGGATCAATATGAAAAAATTTATTGGCAAGTATATTTCGTATTTCTACTTGTCAATATTAATTCTGTTCGTTTATATACATTAATTGATAAACATTTTATCAATTATATTAATTGCACAACTTTATCAATGTAGATTATTTAATTTTATATAGCAGATGTTTTTACAATATTAGAAAGGTTAAATGTTTCCATTTCATTTTTCTAATAAGGATCCCACTGGTCTTTTATGTTTCTCTAAATCCTAAGATGAAACATAGAAGTCTTTCGACTTCACTGGTGGGTATTAGGACTTGCCTGTCTTGATATTTTGACCATGAGTTTGCTTAACAAGTCACAGCACCACAAACAATAGATAACTCCTTAGCAATTGTATCATGTGCAATTCCTTACCATTAGTTCCTTGTCTAATCTTATTTCGATCTTGAGTTTTCTCAACAAATCGACAAAAATTATTCATTCATGCCAACCATTTCGCAACGGCCTATGTATAGTATATGTATCTTGAGTTTGCTCAACAAATACATATAGTTATCTTACCTCGTCTAGTCAATATATTAATAATACTACATATAACATCTCTTGCTTGAGTTTGATCAACAACTAGAGAGTATACATGTAATTTATTAATATATAAATGGTAGAGGACAACACTTATATTAAAGATTCATAATCTTTAATATATATAATTGAGTGATATTAACTTATGAAATAATGCATTTCTTATGAAATACCCTCTTGATTCAAGTGTCGGACACATAAAAATCATAGTATACGTACTTTTACGTATGTAGTTATTCCTTAAGTCTAATTGGGTTTCTTATTGTTCCATCTTTAGTTTTTGCATTTATATTATATAAGTTTTAATATTATATAACTTTTATACCTTATTATCTTGTATAATATTTTATGTATAACATTTATAATTAAATCATATTTAATTAATTTAATTAATTAACAATTTAATTAATTTAATTATTTATTATATTATCAATTATAACCTATTATGTTGAATGTATGTTCTACAACCTTTATAGTAATAAACATATATCTTATATATATGTATTTCAATTTATTAATTATATTTTAATTAATTAATTAATTTAATTAAACAACTTTAATTAAGTCTTATTAATTTTGAAAATTCTTTTATGTACACATATATGCTTATATTGTTTTAAATAATTCATAACAACATAACATATATCATTATATATATTATACATGCACACATATATATTTAATTAATTAAATTAATTAATTAATTCATTTATATTATTAATCTTATTAACAAATAATATTTTTGAAATCAATTTTATAATATTTTCAAAAAAATTGAAAAATTATATTATAACTTTTATAGTACGTGTCTTATTTTAAATTTAACTTTTAAATTCAAAACTTTTATTCTAATTTTCAAAATGATTTGAAAATCTATGTTATAACATTAATAATATTTTTCTTATTTTAAATTTTTTATTTTAATTTCAAAATAGTTTTGAAAGTAGCCCAAAGCCCAACTACAAATTGGGCCTTTTATATTAGGGGCAACCTTTGGGCATACATAACCATTCAGGTCAGGCCGGTAGCCAAGTCGGATAGAATTCTTGATTATCTAATAATCCAGCCTAGATAGTACCTTTCTTAGACAACCTGCTAGTTGGGTTATAAGCTTAATTAGTTAGCTCTAATATGACTAATTTAGGCCGCTTAGGCTATTGGGCTTTGATACTATTATTAGAATTGGCCCAGTCCGCAATGGTAGAAATGAGTGAATTTCAATTTTTTTATCATTTTGGATCTTTATTGGGCCTATGAAGTCTAATTCATTTAGAACTTTTCTAAATTTCTTTTAAATAAAATCATTAATTTCTTTAATTTTATAAACAATGTTTTACTTTATATTGTTTTATATTTGAATATGTGTATCGTATACATATATATGTGCACGTGCACGTGCAACATAATTAAGCGTACATGGTTTAACATGCCCGTACATATGTGTTGGGATTTACACTTCAATGGACATGCTAGCCCCTCTAGTATTTTATGAACCGTCCAAATGAAAATAAATATGTGCATCAAAATATAATCATACATACATACATACATACATATAGAAATAATAATTATAATAATAATTTATATATAATATTTTAAAATATATTTGAACAAATGTTTGCTTACACTAATAACAAATCAGTTAACAATTAATATAAAAAAAGTAATTTTTTATTCTAATTACTAGGGCAAAGTTGCGTAAAAAAATTTAAATATTTAATTTTAAATATTTCGCATATATATATATATATATTAATACTTCCTAACTTTAAGGTTATAGAAGAAAAATTAATAGCTTCTTTTTAATTTTAATGGATTTAAAATGATTTTTTAGTTAAACAATTATAAAATAATTCTAAAACCTTTTTAATTAAATTAATTGAAATTATAAAAATCATTTCTGAGATCTAAAAATTGTGTAATATTTTTATATAAATTTTATAATTAATTTCAAACTATATTATATGTATATACACACGTAATCAATTTTTAGTTAAATAAATATTTATATCATTAATTAAATATAAAGTAAATATAAAATATTTTAAAATTGAACATTCATTCCAACCAAATTGATATTGTAGAAAAAAAAAATTCTATAAATTTTAAAATGTTTGTTATATATTTTTTATCTTTAAGATGCAATATATTAATTAATAAAATCGCATATATAATATTATTTAATTAATTTTTTTTCAATTTTAAGCCATGAGTTTAATGCTGGTGTGTATACAATTTTTTATAATTAACATATATGTAGATGCACTAATTTATTCAACCATCTAATATGTGACGGAACATCGATACATTATATTCGTAATATAATCTAATAACCTACAATATAATACAATAATAAATGATAATATTAAATGAATTAGCAAACATGTTGACTACCTTTCACCAAAGCCAAGAGCCCTCACTTTGAAATGATGAAATGACTGCTTGAATCAAAATTTCTATAGTTGCTGGCTCCCGAACTATTTTACCACTGATAATCGAATTGAAGAATTTCGATGTGATTTGAGCTTGGATTTCTTTTGGGTTCAAATGTGGTTTGTTGGCAGAAATTTGCAGATGGAGAAGAGAGAAAGTATAGAAAAGAATAGTGTAGAGAGTGGCACATAAATAGGAAGTCTAATGGAGAGTTTTTCTTATTTCTCTCTTACTAATTTCATTCTTTTAAACCATTCAAAAGCCTCCCTCTTTTCATAACATTTGGTTGGCCTATCCAAGCTATTTTGGTAGAAATTTGCATGCCCTATATGGGCCTTAAAGACAATTGCAACTTGTACAATGTCCTTTGCAATTAAATCAAAATTTAAACTCGTATCAATATCTTATATCGTTTAATATATTTATAACTATTATAAATACATTGTTTAACATTGTTCAACACATAAAACACAAATAAATAAATTTATTTATAACTATCGAGTAATACACTGGCCAACATATATAGAGCGTTACATACTCTAGTCTCAATGGATGCATCAATATCCAATCTCGATACGTCTTGATAAGGAATATTTAAAATGATATGTTTATTTTATTGTGATAAATCACTTATGCTTACGATGCATTGTAACTACTAACATAAAACATACCATTTATGGATTTTCAATTAAATATACTTTTAATTAAATTAATTAATTATTATAATGTATTATATCGATTATATAATGAAAGAAAATATCTTCCATTTCGAACAAGATTGGTAATCGAGTTAGATGTGTGTAAAAAATTACAAAAGTGCCCCCTAGGCCATACCCCTAACTCTATCACAACAAATCACAATTTGTTTTGCCACACTTGTTATGGAGTTGTTGGCTCTAGCATGATTTTGGTGGATGGGAAAATAGTTACCAGGGAAGTGGTTGTGCATGGATATGCACATGAATTTTTTGTATACATATACACAATTTTCGTTTCATAGAGGATATATACACGGAAAGAATTTAATTTAAAACAATTACAATTCAAAATATTTTTCCTTGATAACCAAGCCAGTCGATTACACCTTGAACCGTCAGCTTCGCATTTGAGGTACCCTATATCTAACTCGGTGGTGGAGTTGTAAAGTCCACCATTAAGTTATAATTTATTTTCTATGGAGAGAATGATTTTCTGTGTTTGAGAATGGAGGCATCTAGATCTATTTATAATAGTGCCAGTGAGCTATGTAAATTCTTACCTAGATCCACCATTCAAGGTATGACCCATTATAAATGGGATCATATCTCGCTTGATTAATTAAACCCATTTAATTAATTCATACCTACATATATTTTGGTCCACCTTATTTAAAATTAAAAAATTTGGCTACTAAAATAATATGTATGTTTATGTATATATATATATATATATATGTGTGTGTGTGTAATGTACACATATATATTATTTATTATATTAAAATTAATAAATTGACCCAGAAACCAATTTAATAAATATATAACAATTATATATTTTATTAATTTATTTTAGAACTTCTAATAATAATTAAAACTATTATAAATTAATTAATATAACCATTATATTAATTTCTCCATAATAATAAATTATAACTTATGTTAATTATTTCAATAAATTATTTTCGGTAGAAAACTAAGGTTACAGTTGTGTACTCCTAGGTGTGAACTCACCCACTAATAATATTAGAACAATTTAAATGTTAAAGCATCTATAAACTTTGCCCAAGCACAGTAGTTTGACACGAGTTTAATTACTTACATATTATCTGGGTGAAAACCAATTTCTTATCTATGATAGTGACACCCTTAAGCAATAATATATTGTGCACATTTTCTCTTCGTCGTCACTATGTCACATAGATATCTAGAGCCGATCAATGGTCAAAACTCTAGTAATATCCGTAGCTATTTGCGAAGTTCAACACTCCATGGTTCAGTCCGATAATAATGATCAGTTAACCTATATGCTTTGGCCAAAGTCTTTGACTTTATGCTGACTACCGATTATGGTAATACTAACCTTCTTTTCAAAGGAGATGAATCCTCTCTTGAAAAGTGTTTCACTAAAACTGGTTCAACTTATACCCAACTATTATTTTAACGCGATCTTTTTTTTCATGTGATTGATCATAATCAAAGTATAGTTTAGACACTTAAGATTCATAATATTCTCTAGTCAAAATACTATCACATATTATAACATTAGATCTTCTATTTTAATCTTAACGTAGAAGACTCTCGATGAGTCTTTCTAAAATTGTTCCAAGCAACTACATGTACATAACCCATTGGTACCCCAATGATCATGAGTAATTCACCATCTATAATATGAAGAGTGTTATGCACACTAGTCTCAACAGATATATCGATATCTCGTTCTCAATACATCTTGGCTGGGAACGTTTTAAGGACAAGTTTTAATTTTATTCGATTCAATACTCATGGTTACAAAAACATTCGTAACTATAGTTGATTAAATATGTTTCCCAAGGATTACTACTTTTGCATATTTAAATTATTTAAAGCACTAGTTATATCCCAATATAACAATATATATAATAAAAAAATAACACCAAATATTTGCTTTATTTAGAACATGGTTCGTTATAAGAGTTCAGTTATATAAATATATCACATAATTGCCCCTAGGGCACGCCCATAACTCTATCAAATGTTAGGAAGTATCACTGGGTTTCATGGGACTACATATGTTGGCCCAAGGACAAAAGAGGAAATGGTCTTTGAGACCTCCAAGGTGTCTGTACAACATTTACTTATAAGCTATGGGTTCGCTTTCTATGCAATGACTAGTTTTAGGTTAACTTTTTTATTCATAAATATCATAAGCTCCCCAATCGCAATTTCATTGGTTATTCAGGTAACTCCAGTGAGACCTAGAAATGGATGCTAAAGCATAAAGTCCTTTTGATACCCTAATCGCTTCCTTCTGCATATGGTTAGCTTCAAGCTGGTTTCTTCTCAAAACTACCTAGAACCTCTCCCATTCTCACCAAGAGATCGATCTTCCCTTTTCATGATCTGGGATGCCAATACACAGCTTAAAATTTCTATCATTATGTGGAAAATTCTGCACAATGGTCTTCTTCTTGGTCTTAATCTCATAAAGGTTAAATCCCTATCATATCGAAATGTAGATGTTGCTCCATCGGCTCTATTGAATCTATCTTCCATCTTTTCGGATCTAATGAGCTTGCTCAAGACATTGATAAGCACTTTAAAGGTTTTATGTGCCTACGAAGCCCCACTTCCCATGTCCAAAGCGATTAAATTTCCAGTGTACCCATGTTAGGGGTAAATCCATACGCGCTCTTCTATATTGTTTTTCCCCTTACTACACATGCTAGAGAATTTGTATGCTAAAAACTAGTGCTTGTTCAATAAAAAGCAAATTAGCGCTTTAGAAATCATAAGCCCGGTCCATGATGACAATAAGTTTATCTTTTAACTTAAACCCTATAAAGGCCCTGGAAATAGGTTCCTAGATTCCTTCATCGTATACTTTAGTATTAATCATAGCCGATGACACAAGCTTTTTCATACTACCACTCCATTTCTCTCATCCTATCCTCTTGCTCACATTAATCTGCACCCACTTTTCTTTGTTTTCTCTTGCTATTATGGGTTTTATTATTTAATAGTACTATAATATGCTCCTTCAAGATGGCTCCTTGGCACTCCTTTTACCATATGGCTCAATTCTTAGATAACAGTTCTTCCACTGGATCTAGGAGATCTGATACCTCTCTTATTTCAGTCTACTTTTGGCATACAATTTGTATGCTCATGTTTATGTGCACTTATGCTTTAGCCATTTTGTTTTTACATTTTTTTAATCCATTAGAGGAAGACATTTTTCCTTTACTATGCTTCTTTATATAGTAGTTACTGTTCAGGGGTTTCTGCACACTACGTCAATTACCATGCTTTCAAACACATAGTTGAACTGGTGCTTTTTTCCTAGGTGGGTCTTAAAAAAACTCTATCAGGGGTAACTCGTTCGGTACCAAAGCTAAAGGTAAAGCTATTGGTTAAGAGCTAAAGCCGTGGTTTATTACTTTTTTCATTTTTAGGTCCAAATGCGAACATAATACATATTATTTGGGTATCCATTAACATGCTTACATCTATGACTAGTTGTATAGGCTGAAGGTACTTAGGGGCCAATGGATTAGAACCCTATGCATTTTGTGAAAAATGGAAAGGAGTGGTGAGGACACTTGCGGGTGGTTTAAAGATTTAAAGGACTATGGTCCAAAATGGTAACTCTTAGTCTTAATACATATGCATTGTAGTCATGTTAAATTGAGTAAGTCTAAACCAATAATAATGGTTTGTTAATAAGGTTATTACTCAGTCAGATGTAAGGAGTGATCGATCTATTGGTAAACATTATGATCGATGGTCGCACAACATTAGTTACATAGACATACTTTATAAGTAAGTGGTATTTTGGATTAGCTGCATAGAGCAACGGCGTAGATATTAATTGTTGTTTTCATATAAGAAGAGTTTCGTGTTTTATACTTTAGTTTAATTTGATTTTACTTTGATTTTAAAATTTTAATTTTACTTTTTTTTTGTTAAACTAGATATTTGAACATCATATGTTCACGAGCATTATATATAGTGTAGATGTCACAAAGGGTTTAAAAAAACAATAGGCTAAATGGCATATTGATGTCCATATAACATTATATAAGTAAAGAGATGAATATATTGTGACATACTATAAATCACACAAAGATTTATATAGCCAATATTTTTTTTTGCAAGGCAAGCGGGGTTTACTGGTCCCCTACCAGTTTATTGAGAAAAAAAGAAAGAATGATTATGAACATGCTCATAATCACCAAAAAAACACTTAAAACCACATAAAGGCTAGCTACTAAGAAGAACACACAAAGGTTACAAGACATGATGAAGAAAAAAGAGGAACAAAAACATGGCCAGAAGCTAAAAAATATTTCAGTCAGATGACTGCTGAAATCATAATGGCTATCCTTCATACCATATATGATAACATGCTTAAGGGTTTCCCAAAGCTAGTCCATACTCCTACTTTTATTTTCAAAACATCTTAAATTTCTTTCTTCCCATACCAAATTCAAATATTTCTTAAAGGAGAAGAAATAAACAGTTCTGTTCTGCTTCCTCCACCTAGTTGATTTGCTTATCATATCCCACTCAACTGAAGACAGACCATGCACATGATCTCTATTTATTCTTCTCACCAATCTGCCTCATAGACTCATCAAGTCAGAGCACTCAAAGTATAAATGAGCCACTGTTTCAGTCTGCAACTTACAGAAGACACAAAGGGGATCAACTACCATACCATAATACAACATTTTACTCTTGGTCAACAAGGCATTCATGATGACTTTCCACATTAGTAAGTTGTCCCTGGCAGGAGAGTATCTTGACCATATAACCTTATGACAAACTATTTCAGGGCTGTCACTCACATTAGCAAGAAGATCATAAGTATCAGATATTGAGTGAGGCTTTCCATTCCAAAGCATTTTGTCAGTGGGAGCTGTATGGTAGTAATTACCCTGATATTTATTCCAAACAGCCCTGATTTCCTGATTACTGGTGTATGGCAGTAAAAGCTTTCCATCATTCAAGTGATCTATAGCATGAGCAGCCCTACTTATTCCAGACTGAGAAATCTGATGTGGAGTAAATATGTTCCCAAGCAATAAGCGAATATTGAATATATAGCCAATATTGAATATATATAGCCAATATTGAATATATATATATATATATTTGTGCGTGCTTGTGTGTATGTGTGTGTCGTGTATGTGCATATACATGAGAGTGTGTCTATGTAAATGTACACACACACACTATAATATCCTATATCCAAATATTTATTAATTTTGACCTTTGACTAATATATAATTACATATTATATATATATATATTATATATATTATATTATATATATATATAATTACACTTTTCCTTAAAGTTTTGGCAATAAAAAAATACGTTTTTAGGATTTAAATAAATATAGGATTTAAATAAATATTTAACATATATTAAAAATTAGAAATTGAATTTATAACAATATTTATTAACTCAGTCAAAATAATTTATAATAATAAATATTTGTATTATACATATGTATATATTTCACGATGGTCGATCTTTTTTAATTTTTTGTTTTTATTTAAGATAAATATATATGCACAACGTGTCTGTATGTATACGTATATATATGTGTGTGTGATTTAAATTAAAACTATAATTCAAAATGCCACTTGGTCAATTTTATATTACTTTCATATGTATGTATGTGTGTTTATAAAATATATCAAGGACAAAATCAAATGTAGATATATCATAACCAAAAATAAAAATCAATTTTTCGATATATTAATGAAGAAATTATTTATATATACATATGTAAATTATATTTAAACATATTAACCAGTTAAAAATTATTTCAAGTTCATTCTTAACATTATATCATATATAATATAGGGGTCGAGTAAATTTTTATTTATTTTGATATATTTATGCGTGTGCATTTAAACTTTATTTAAAAAAATATTTATATATTATTCTTAATTATACAGTACAACGTATATACATTTTTTTTAATAGATGGTCAAGAGCATTATATATATATAATATCAAATAAAATATGAACCTCCTCGATCTAGCTGGTTGTTGACACGTTGTATTTGCATGCTATTTCCTTCTTGGAGATCTCCTTTCTCCTCTTATCTTGGCTTGCAAGGCTAATCTATAGACTTTAGTCAACTCCAATGGAGGCGAAGACTTGGGATTAGAAAAATATCTTGAGAATGGAAAATATGTGGGTATTTGTGGCCACCAAAAGGCTAGGAAATATATCATATATTTTTCATCTTTTTCTCCACCTATTTGAACTTGGCAGATAACTTACCAAATAAAAATTCAAACTCATTTTGCCCTTCACTTTATCATAGCATGGTCAGCCACACACACACCTAGGCCCAAAAATAACTAAATACTTTTAATTTAATGTACAACATTTATATATTAAATTAATAAATTTTAAGGCTTAAAATAAATAGTTAACTATTGCAAAATATTAATTTAACATTTATATTAATTTCCTCCATTTTAATTTATAATAGTTATAAATTAATTCAAATTAATCAATTTTGAAAATATGTTGACAAGTATTATTGTGTTACTCCTACTGTGAACTCAACGCTCAATAATTTTTAAACAATTTATATATTAAAACCTATATGTGTTAAAAAATGAGGTGTTTACAACACAATGTAGAATGAATCTTAAGGCTATTTAAATACTAGAGGGGATGAAGTGTGTATTTCAAATCTATAAAACAAACTTAGGAATTTAACACTACATCTACTCAAATTGCAAACAAAAATAAGTAAGTAATAAAGTAAAATGCATAAAGTAAATAACACCCAGATTTTTATACTAGTTCGATTTGACCAATCCTACATCCTGTCTTGCATTCCACCCTGCATAATTCCACTATAATCGCTTGCTTTCCACGGGTGGCAAGAACACCTTTACAATTTTGGTTTCACAGGCTACAAGATACACCCTCTTGATTTACGGGCTACAAGATCACCCTATCCTTTTCACAAACAACAAACAACAACAAACTAAGGCAAGTAGTCATATCTTCAATACAGTTTCTTGCAGATTCAATATAATGACCCTATAGACCTCCAATGGCAATATATCTTTGAAATCTTTGAGGAATAGGATGAAATTAGAGAGGGAATGATATGAGTTCAAGTACAACTCTCTGATGTTGTGTGGTTTGCAAACCGGTGAAGAATTAGAGTGAAGTAGTATTGATTTGCAAGGAGATTGGAAGAGTATGCAATGAGTTTCTTTTGCAAAAATGTGGAAGAGAAAGAGCAAGAGAAAGAAGCAAAAAGTGACTAGAAAATTCATTTTTTAGAGGCTTTAAATAGGTATTGAAGAGACATGTCTTTGGGTGAAGAGGTGGCGGGAAAATCCCTTGATTTAAATTTTAAAAAACTGACTAATGGGACATATGTATTATCCAAAGAGAATCAGCAACACCAATAATCGTTGCGAATTTCAGATATCAAAAGTACCTCTTATTTGTGAATTTTAATGATTCGGTTGAGGTTAATGGTTGATGATCTTCAAGTATAATTACCATGGGGTCTGTAATAAGTGATTCTAAGGTTCAACAAACTAAACATCACTTCAAATACTTCTATCCTTTCAACATTCTTCTTCAATCAGTTTTGTTCTTCCATTGCTCTAATTAACCTTCATATATAATTCAATTGCTTCCACCGAATTCTTGTTTATCTCTGTAAATGTCTCCATAATATATCTAAATTAACTGCACAACTTGGAGATATGTTAGTAATAATGTTTATATGGTTGTTGCCATCAAAATAAATACCTATGGTATTAACAATTTCCCAATTTTTGATGATGACAACCATATAAATATTGAAGAGATAAAATATAATATTTTTATATTTGTCTCCCCTAACTCTATTCACTTCCCCCATTTTGCCTAGTATATTTATACCTTTTCTCCCCCTTTTTCATCAACAAAAAGGGTGAAAAAGAATTGCTTAAGTGCAACTAGACAATATATAGAGAGTTTGTATATAGAGATATATATAAATGTATATAAAATAGAACTTATGAAGGACTCAAAGTCAATACGAAACATGAAATAAAGTTATCAAGAAAAATAATTAAAATTAGATGAGTTTTAGAGTTATCGATGTTATCGATGCCAAAATCATATCCATTTGAATAGATTTCTTATCTTTGAACATCCATTGTCCGATATCCATTGTCTGGTACCTGAAAAATATAAAATATAGGCACTGGTACCCTTTTTATTTTGGGTCCATAGGGTTAAATTTTGGGAAGCCAAACCCATGAAGAGTTTCAGTGACGACCCGGGTTTTCGGACAAGTAAAATTCGCCGAAAAACCAGTCCATTCTAAAACTACTAATGAAAACTACCAACTTAATACATAATATTTAATATATATTCAACATTACTAAATGTATAGGATACAATTTCAATTATACAACTTACCAGAGTAAATAATTAATTTATTCTACAAGGTGTGCATACCGAACTCATACGCAATAAATCTACCGCTGCACACTCTGATGAGAGAGACATCAATATCCTTACCTGCGAACTCCATAAACAATGTAAATGCGGAATAAAATAGTAAAGGGGAATGATACAACAACATAAGATAAACAACAACCAATAACAGATAAATAGAAAAATGGTTATATTATTTTAGGGGCTGCATCACTATCACTTGTGACTGCCTACGTCCCTATCTAATTGGCTACCCAATTAGATACAGGATCAAGCCAACGTAGTTCTCCTACCGCAAATAGGACTCATGGAGCCTACGATGCACAAATAATATGTAATTCCCAAAACTATCCACTTAGGCTTAATGTTCAAATTTATATTTTTAAAATCTAATTAACATTACGGAAATTACCTCTTTGGACTTTATTCCCGAATTCTTATTTCAAAACTTTTGAAATATGTATGTGTATATCTTTTATATTCAAACTAGTCTTTTACTTCGGGGTCTGAAAACAAATCACCTTTCTGAAATGATATCAACATACAAACATACAAAACTATATGCTACCTGATCGAGAGGTTTCTAGCCATAACAAGGCAACTGGGTCACAGCCTTTCGAAAATAAATATAGATATGTATATCCCTCTACAACAAGAGCGGACTATACTGAGGCTACAGAACATCAGCACTTGCCTTGCCCACATTTTTAGTTATGGGTTACCCAAAAATTTGGTAACATAACAAATCATTTTATATCCCGAAGTGACAAAATCATTTACACTAATAATTACAAATACTTCAAATCTATAACAATTTCTATTTCCAAATCCTTTCAAAAATCATTTTAAAACCATCGGGTTTAGTCCTCAAAATTCTTTCCATTTTATAAAGCATTTTTATAAAACCATTCTTTATACAAATCACTTTTATATAAAATCACTTCAAAATATTTATTCTCAAATATTTCTATTTTCTTTCAAAAGAAACCATTTCATTTAAAAGATAAAATATCTTTTATTTTCAAAATTTTAATAAATATCGTTTATTATAATTCCTGCTTAACCAATATTTTTATCGAACACCCTATAGTCAAACTATGAAATTTTAATTACAAGGCGTTCGTATTTAATCATTTTCAATTTATTGTCTACCCAGCCCATGCATATAAAAAGATAAAATGCTCATAAACTAGTCGAGCCTAATTCAAACAATCAATTAATGAAATAAACACAACAATAAATGATAATCAATGCTTCATTCTATCAAATATTTATAACATTTTATTTCATCTAGGGTTAAAATGGTTTGATATTTATTTTGGAGCATCCGGGCTTTCCCTTTGACATGTTCTGTCCCTCGCCCAAGTCTCCTTGGATCTCACAGATGAAACGTATGTACTAGTCGTTTCCGCATACCCCATTAAGTATTTAACTTCTAAATTTTAAAAAACTTAATTAACCATCCAAACATAGTCAAACATGGAAATCAAACCATTGTTTTAGCAAACTAAGTAAACAAGCATTCAACAAGAGTTTTCAAATAACACTTAAAGCTCCTTCAACTTAGCAATAGTTTCAATGAACTTAAAGGAAGAAATAACTCACTTTGGATTCCACTCTGTCAAACTTTAAGGCAAATAACTCTAGATATAAACCATACTTCCTATACCAATTTTGCTAACTTTGTCACTACAGATTTGACTATAGCTTCGCTACTATTTCCCGAAACTTCTTGAAATCCGACTATAGCTCTATTATTCTAGAAATTGAGATGAAAAGAGGTGGAGATGGCTTCTAGGTGGGCTATATCTCTATTATCTTGGAAATCCGGCTACAGCTCTGTTATTCTTTACTTAATAGGGTGGATGGATGGATCTTACTAGCTTGAACTTGACTTAAGTGGTATACTTTTTTGTCGATTAATTTTGCCATAACTTTCTTACGCTTTTGGAATTTTTTTTAGAGAGGCATGGAAGCCATTAAAGCTCTAAGGAAGAAGAAGGAGAAGCTTAGAAAAGAAAGAAGAAGAAGAATAGAAAGTGTGTGTAATTTGTGAAAGAAGTGGTAGGCATTTATAGAAAAAAGTTTTGAATAAAATATTATTTTGTAAAAAGACCAAAATACCCTTTGCTTATACTTTAAGCAAACTAATTTTTCAACACTTAACATCACATTTCAAATCTTTACTTTATTTCATTTTCACTTAAGTATTAAGTAAATAATATAATAATTATATTTGTTTGATTTAATGTTTACTTTTTGACTTTTATAACACTTTTTCTCTTTTTATGCTTACTTTTTGTTAATTACATTCTAAAATTTTCTAAGTATGTTTAGTGAAAGTAAATTTGATTAGTGAATTAATTAATACTTATACTATTTGAATATATGTTCATATATTAGAAAATAAAGGTGCAACAACGTTGCGACAACTTTAAATCGACAAAACGTTGATTTTCGACAAAATGTTTTACGGTCACATTTTGACATTTTAGTTAAACTATGTATCTGTGTAAACCAAATTTAAAAATAAATTTTTATAATTTTATTTAAAAATATAAACACTCATAAATTAATTAAAATAATTTGTTTATCCATTGAAACTTACTTTTCTAAAATCAGGATTTTCTCACTTTTGTTGATATAAGCAATTATTCCTATTTTTGTGTATATTTCTCTTTGAAAATCCTATCTAATATTATTTAAATCATAAAATGTTGTATATTTTATATTTAAATCACTTTAAATAGTATATTTTAAAGTGGTCAAATTCTGGGTCGTTAAAGTTTGAATACCCTTTAAAAACATAACCATCAGATAAATGAATATTATTAATAAAATTATCAGTATATTTCTCTTTCTCATTATTATCTAACTTTATAGGAATTCATAAATGAATAAACCTATTTGGGAGTTTTATCTTTAATTTCCAAGATTTCGGTTTGAACTTAGTAGCCTTAACAAATATAGTAATTTGAGTACTATTTTTCTTTGATTTGGGCTTAGGGGTGTATCCAAGTCCATGTGTATTGTTAGTGGGTTTAGATGTAGATAATAACTTTTCTAAATTATTCTTCCCTTTGTTAAATTTATCGATATCAGTTTTCCTTTCATCAAAATCCTTATTACTGTTAAAAATAACATTGTCTAGAAATGTTATTTGTCATTCAGATCAGTGTCTCTGACTTCATTGAAAGATTCACTGATTTTAAGGATTCATTTTTACTTTTAAGTTTTTCAAGACTTTCAAGTGTCAAATCCTATTCATCATTATGTCCACTAAGTCTTTCTATTTCATCTTCTAGATATTGTTTTTCTTTAGTTAACATTTTATTAAACATTTTTAATCTATCTATCTCTACTAAACTATTATTGTACTCTTTCCTAAGCATATTATATCCCTTATACATATCATTTAAAACATTAGTAATTTCTTTATTAAAATTCCATACCCGATCATCCTTGGCCATGAAGCACATGTTAGCATTTTCTATTTCTAAATCACTATCACTTGATGAAGTATCTGTATCATCCCAAGTTGCATTGAAAGCTTGTTTCCTCTTCGTATTGATCCTTTAGGTTAGGAAAATCTTTTTTCAAATGACTGGGTTTATCACATTTGAAACACTTAACAACAAAGGTTGTGAATATTTTATTTTGTCTCTTAGATAAAATTGAATTTAATCGAGTTTACATTTGTCAGTCTTCATATGAAATTTGGAGAACATTGCAAGTCACACATGAGGGCACTAGTAAAGTAAAACAAACTAAGATATCTATGCTAACTGACCAGTTTCAACTTTTCAAATGAAACCAGATGAGTCTATTTCTGATACGTATTCTAGATTTTAGGATATAGTGCATACATTAATATCATTAGGAAAGAAAATTATCGAAAAGGACCAAGTTAGAAAGATCTTAAATTCACTTTCTATTAAATGGGATCAGATAACTCTGGCAATCAAAGAAGCCAATGATATTAGTACTATGAAAATAAAAGATTTAATTGGTAATCTAATGTCCTATTAAGTTAAGTTGCAGGTTAGAAAAGAGAATCTGGAAAATGAGAAGAAATCACTAGCACTTAATGCTACAAATGACAATGATGAACCAGATGCTGATGATGATAATGATATCGAGTTTATGTCAAGGAATTTCAAGAAATTCTTGAAATATTGGGAAACAAACAAACTTTGGAAAACTAACAACAATAACTCAAGAAATGGAAATGTTGTTAGGTTTTTGAATGTGATAAACCCGATCATTTGAAAAAAGACCGTCCCAACCTGAAGAAATCGAAGTACTTTTCGAACACTTTCAATAAGAAGGGGAAACATGCTTTTAACACAACATGGGATGATTCAAATACATCATCAAGTGATAATGATTCAAAAATCGAAAATGCCAACATGTGCTTCTTGGAAAAGGATGGCCAGGTATGAAATTTTAATAAAGAAATTACTATTGTCTTAAACGATATGTATAAGGGATGTAAAATGCTTAGGAAAGAGTACAAGAACAGTTTAGCAGAGATAGATAGATTAAAAATGTTTAATGAAATGTTAACTGAAGAAAAACAAAGTCTAGAAGATGAAATTGAAAGACTTAGTGGGCGTAATAATGAAAAGGATTTAACACTTGAAAGATTTGAAAAACTGAAAACTGAAAATGAATCCTTAAAATCAGAAAATCTTTCAATAAAGTCAGATATCACTGATCTGAATGACAAAATAACATCTCTGGACAATGTTACTCTCAACTGTAATAAGGATTTTGATAAAATGAAAACCGACGTTGATAAATTTTACAAAGGGAAGGATAATCTAGAAAAGTTATTATCTGGATCTAAACCTACTAGGAGTAAACATGAAATTAGATGCAACCCTAAGCCCAAATCAAAGAAAATTAGCACTCAAAATACTAAATTTGTTAAGGCTACCAAGTTCAAACCAAAACTTAAGAAATTAAAGTTAGAACTCCCAAATAGGTTCATTAATTTATGGATTCCTAGAAAGTTAGATAATATTAAAAAAAATTATTGATAATTTTATTAGTAAATTTCATTTATCCAATGATTATATTTTGAAAGGGCATTCAAACTCTTCATGGGTTTGGTTTTCCAAAACTTAACGACATGGACCCAAAATAAAATAGGGTACCAGTGCGTAGATTTTTTATTTTTTGCAAGTACCAAACAATGGATACCAGACAGCAGATGTTCAAAGCATATGACAAGAAATCCATTGAACTATGGATAAATATAAAAAGGATATGTTATTGGCTTCGGCAACGTCGGTAACTCTAAAACTCATCTAATTTTAATTATTTTACTTGATTAGTTTATTTCATGGTTTATGTTGATTTCGATTACCATCATGAGTTTTATTTATATACATTTATATACATCTCTATATACAAACTCTATACATATTGTCTAGTTGTGCTTAATCGATTCTTTTTCGCCCTTTTTGTTAATGAGAAAGGAGGAGAAAATGTATAAGTATACTAGGCAAAATGATAGGGGGAATGCATAGAGTTAGGGGTAGTCAAATATAAAAATATTTTATTTTATCTCTCAAATATTTATATGGTTGTCATCATCAAAAAGGAGGAGATTGTTAATACCTTAGGTATTGATTTTGATGACAGCAACGATATAAATATTACTACTAGCGTATCTTCGAGTTGTATGGTTACTTTAGATATATTATGGAGAAATTTATAGAGATAGAACTCAATGAAACAAAATGTACTATATAAGAAGGTTAATCAGAGCTATGGAAGAACAAAACTGAATGAAGAAGAATGCTGAAAGGTCAGAAGTGTTTGAAGTGATGAGTAGTTGGTTGAGTCTTAGAATTCCTTGTTAAAGATCTCGTGGCAATTATACTTAAAATCATCAATCATTGATCTCAACCGAAATCCACAAAAAAGAGGTACTTTTAAAATCTGAAATTTGCAAAACTTTCTGAAATTTGCAACACTTTCTGAAATTTGCAACACTTATTGGTGTTGCTATTTTTCTTTGGAAATCACCTATATGTCCTAGTATGTTGACATACTTCCTGTTGGTCAGTTTTTTAAAATTTTAGTCAAGGGAATTTTCCGCCATCTATTCACCAAAAGACATGTCTCTTCAACCACTATAAAGGCCCTCGAAAACGAATTTTCCAGTCAATTTTCTCTTCATTCTCATACTCTCTCTCTCTTCCATACTTTTGCAAAAGAAATCCATTGCATATTATTTCATTCTCTTTGCGAATCCATACTCTTTCACTCCAATACTTCATCGATTTGAAAGCCATATAATATCAGAGAGTTTGTACTTGAATTCATATCATTCACTCTCTAATTCCATCCTATTTCTCAAAGAATTCAAAGATATATTGCCATTGAAGGTCTATAGGATCATTGTACCAAATCTGCAAGAATCTATATCTAAGATATGACTACTTGCCATACTTTGTTGTTGTTTGTGAAATGGAGAAGGTGTTCTTGTAGCTTGTGAAATCAAGATGGTGTACCTTATAGCCCGTGAAATCAACATTGTAAAGGCGTTCTTGCCATCCGTAGAAAGCAAGCGATTATAGTAAAATTCTACAAGGTGTAGTGTAGGATTGGATGTAGGATTGGTTAATCCGAACCAGTATAAAAATCCAGATTTCATTTACTTTACTATATTTTACTTTACTATTTACTCATTCTATGATTATTGGTTTTTTATTTGCAATTTGATTAGATATATTGTTAAAGTCATAAATTAGTTCTAAATTATTTAAATATACACTTCACCCCCTCTAGTGTTCAAATAGCCTTAAGATTTATTCCATATTATGTCATAGACACCCCATTTCCAACATTTGTTTTTAAATATACTTTTAAAAAAAACTTTTAAATAGTTTCCGATTTCTTATACTTATAATATTATTTTAAGTTTTTGGTATTTTACTAAGTTATTGTTTTTATTAAATTTTGATTTATATTGGTTTATTTTTCAAAATATTATCATATAATTTTACTCAAGTTTTATTATGATTTAAAAGTGTATAAATTACATTTAAGCATGTTTAAAAAGTATTAAATTATTTTACATAGCAATACATTTTCAAAATTACAAAGAGTATGTCGATATACTTTACCCCTATATGTCGACATACCAGCCGTGATTTTCAAAAATCAAATTTCAAAAGAAGTGTCTATTCATCGTATCTCTTCACGAACGGATATGATCGTTATTTCTCTATAAATACCTATCTTCCCAACGAATTTCATTATCATTTTTCATTCTTCTTCCCTCCTCCTTATCCTCTTTCATTTTCTAAACAAAAATATAACCATACTTTGCCAAATTTCAACAAGAATCAAACTCAATCACCATTAGTTTGATTCTCTATCATTTGCTCTCTGATTTCTATCATTTCTCTCACTCCAATCAAGATCAAAGTGCTATTCAAGAGTTATAGGATCAATTATAATCAGGATTGAAGATCCGAGTCTGTAAACTCTATCTAATCATACTCTTGTACTCTATGGTGTGCTTAGTATCCCTGAAATCCAAGTAAGTGTGATTGTAGCCTGATTAAATCAATTGGGTGTGCTTAATAGCCAGTAAATCTAGTGGGTGTGCTTGTGGCCCAAAAATCAAGTCGCTCTATCCAGAGGTCGGGATTCTGGAGGGTGTGACTCGTATCCTAGAAATCGAGATTTTATTTGCATTTACTAGTTGAAAAGAAATCCATATAAGGAATTGTGTGGGACTGGAAATAGGGTAACTCCGAATTAGTATAAAATTCTGGTGTGTTCTTTCCTTTTACTTTTACTACATTTACTTTTATATGTGTTTTAATTTTGTGATTGTTTCTATGATTAATAATTGCATAATTCTAAGTATAACTTCAAAAGATTTCAAAAAGATTCATATAAATTAGAAAACACTATTCACCCCCCCTCTACTGTTAGTTTAGCCTTAAGATCCTATTCTGCAATCTTACATTTGGTATAAGAGCGATGGTTTTCAAAGTATTCATAATCTGGTTTTTTAAAAGTTTTTATGGCATTCTTTAATAATATTTTTAACACTATTTTCGAAAGGATAATTTGTAAAATCATCATTACAATGTTTCATAGATTTACGTCTATTCATTATGAAAAGTCACGTGGTCTATTGAAAAGGAATGAATTGCAGGAATAGATGTGTTGCATGGCTTTTGTGAACAAACATCTGATAATCAGACACTACAGATTAAAAATGATAAATAGATATTATATGGTGGTTGTTCAAGACACATGACTAAAAATCTAGAGATTTTTAAGGATATTGTTTACGAAGACGGAAGATGAGTTAATTTTGGTGATAATTCTAAAGGATATGTGATTGGCATCGGCGATGGTGGTAATTCTAAAATTACTACTATTTCTAATGTTAGTTAGTTAGTAATTTAAAATATAATATATTAAGTATTAGTCAGTTGTATGATGAAGATTTTAAAATTAAATTCGTAAAAGATAAATGTCACATTGAAGATAATGATTCAAACATTATCTTTGAAGGTATTAGGAAATGAAACATTTATATATTAAGTATGAAAATCTCAAATGGTAACTTATGTCTTTTTACTGAAACAATTGACCCTTGGATTTGGCATAAAAGATTTGGTCAATTGAATTTCAAACTTATTTCTAAAATTACTAAAAATGATTTAGTTAGAGGTCTTCCCAAAATGAACTTCAAAGTTAATAATATATGTGATGCGTGTCAATTAGGTAAACTTAGAAAAAGTTCCTTTGAATGAAAGGATTTGATTTCTACTTCTCATCCCCTTGAACTTCTTTGCTTAGATATTTTTGGTCCCCCTAAAATACAATTTAAATCATAGTAGATATGTATTTGTAATCGTAGATGACTATTCTAGGTTTACGTGGATGATTTTCTTAAAACTTAATAGTGATGCTTTTGAAATGTTTAAAATCTTTGTTAAACGAACTCAAAATCAAATTTCCAGAAAAATTAAAACTATTCGAAGTGATCATGGTGGAGAATTCAAAAATGGAAATTTTTAAAATTTATGTAACAGGAAAGGTATAACCCATAATTTTTCATTTTCGAGAACACCACAACAAAATTGAGTAGTAGAACGTAAAAATAGAACGATACAAGGGTGTGCAAGAACTAAACATATTGATATAAGACGTCATTTTCTGAGAGATAATGTAAACAAAGAAATAATATCACTTGAATTCATAAATACTAAAAATCAAATAGCTGATATATTAACTAAACCATTGATCAAACATCCTTTACTAAGTTAAGAAGAGAATTAGGAATTTGTTCTCTATCGAAAATTTAAAAATAATAACATAAAATTACATAATTTACAAGAAAAATAAAATAAACAAAAAATTTACATGTTTGTCGACATACATGAGACCTATATGTCGACATATAACGGTAAAAATCTTTTTAAAATTTTTCCCTCTAAAATTTAAATTGGTGGTTATATAAACACCATAATTCGACTTTCTTCTCCATTTTTCTGCATTTTCTCTGTTCTAAACTTCAAAATCAAATAAACTATAGCCTCCTCTTCAAATCCCAACCAAAATTCCACATTTTCCTTCTATTCTCCTACCCCTAGACCATTCCAAAACACTACTATGGCTAAAGTCATCAAATTGGAGGGAGATATGAAGAATGTTCTGGAGATATTGACTGAAATTTAAGCCATACAGCTCTGTATGTCGAAGGAACAAGAGAAACAAAGTAGAATTTTGAGCAATTTGCAGTAATATCTATTGGATAACCCTACCATGGCCAAACGCAGTTTTTAGGAATCTTGTAAACTTAGGCTATGATACCAAGTGAAACACCCCACACCCCTTAGTATACCCAAAAATGGGAACATTAAAGAATGTGATGCGTTATAGGTATAGCTAAAACATCACAGAGACTAAGATTCACAAGACAAATAGGTAAAAACAGCGGAAACATTTAAATGGTATTTCATTATTCTTCATCAATAAGTCATAAAAATAGAATGTATCTAAAAACCCAAATTCTCATGTCTTATGAAAAATATATCTCAGTCTCACATCATCAGAGTACATAAATATTCATAATCATCCCTCTCATAAGTACCAGTACATCAAAAGCCAAATGAAAAGAAAAATGAAAAGAAGAAGAATACATGAAGAACTTCGAGAATGTATCTCCAAGAAATCTGAATCTACTGTCCTCGACTCTCTTAGCCTATGGGGGAAAAGGGGGAAATAGAGGAGTGGGTTAGAAAATAAGTCTAGTGAGTGAAAGTAATTACTAGCATTCTTAAGCAAGTAAATATAATATACTAAGCAACAGTTCTAGTATGAAAGGAAAATACAAAAAGATAAAACTGGGATAAAATACTATTTCAGATTCTGTTTGCTTTGATGTGATTGTTTGCACTTGTCTTAGATTGTTGTGATTAGGTTGAAACCCTAATCCTATTTTAATTAGGCTGAAATCCTAATTCTACCCGTTGATTGGCCATCTATCTCTGTTGTGCCACTGTGAACCAATCATGTTGGTCACAGCAAAAGACACCTCTTAGCTCTTAGAATGCAGTAGCGAATTATTTACCCTAATCGGTGCCGCACGCTCGGTCATCACCGGTACACACTAACTGTCGCCTCCTATTTTGACCTCTTATTTACCCTAATCAGCATAAGCGTGCCCAGCCTCACCTAACTGTTGTGAGACCATCAGTCCTAGTCTGAAAGGGAATGCTGCCCAGCCTCACATAAGTGTTATGAGACCATCGGTCCAAGTCTGAAAGGGAATGCTGCCGGTACTGATCCTAACAAATAAATTCTAGTTTGCGCTCCTTGCCCAAATCCCCAAATTTGAGCTTCTATCTATTGGCCACTTATGTACCCTAATTAGCATAAGCGTGTCCCAACCTCACCTAACTATTGTGAGACCACCAGTTCCTGACTGAAAGGGAGTGTCGTTGGTACGGGCCCTTCTTCTATGTTTGCTTATTAACTTAGTGTAAGTTTTAAAATAAGCATCTTCTGTTATTTCTGCTATATTTGCTTATTAACTTGATCTAAGTTTTAAAATAAGCCTTTTCTGTTATCTCTAATTATAACCTATGTTATAATTGTTACTCTTCTATTTTCTCTTTTTAGTTATAACCACTAGTTATAACATGCTTGCAAATACTTAAATTTGCCTATTTCAGTCTATCTTCTTTTTATTACAGTTCTTCTTATTTTACATCTAATTTCTGTAAATTCAGTGTTTATTTCTATTCAATCCATATTAGCGAATTTTCCTCTTTTTAATATTCTTATATTTTATTCGCGTAAAAAGGAATAAAACGAAATTAACATTTACAGGCTAAATTCTAATGTAAAACAGATGTAAATAAATTAAATAACTATAAATAACTGAATGAAATAGCTGAATGAAAATAGCTGAATAAAATAGACTGAAAAGAACTTTAGAAACTAACTGTAAATAACTTATATAAAAACTGTCTCAAAATTGCAGAAAAACTATAACTATTGAGAACCCTATTATTTTAAATTACTTAAAAATATAAAATAATTACAAATCACTCACCTGTGGTCCTTAGCTCTATTCCTTGGCCTTCACGGATCCACTTCTAGGGCGTAGAGTATTTTTATTAAAAAGATCTCCTCCCAAGAAAATTTTTCTTTTTAGGGTCCAGCCTCAGGCAATGAAACCAATTGGGAGAAAATCTGAACGAGAAAAATAGCTAGGTCTAGTGTCTTATTTATAGTGTAGCTTAGGGATCTCAGGCCGTTGGATTTGAAGATTAAATATGGTGCAACCACGTCATAGGCACACTAGGAACCATCGGATGAAAGCATGAAAGCACATGATTGAAGAAAAATCAAAATATGACGTGTACGAACGAAACAGCGTTCAAGAATTAAGCGGGTCGACCAAACTCCTATGGGGATCGATCTACAGGTCGACCTATGGCCTTTGGGGGTCGACCCTAGGGTCGACCTGGCCTAGGTTTGGGTCGACCAGACTCCTTGTTATTTTTTTTTTCATTTTTTTCGATTTCTTATTTCTCTCATATCTTCTCCATACTGACTCTGATTTTGACAAGTTATATATGGAAATTGATCAGAAAATCGCCACGGACACAACGGTGCCACTCCGTAGCTCGATTCTGAAAATTTCACAAACTTATTTTATTATTTAATTAATTCGTTAATTAATTATTATGGCTCAAATTTTGGGTTGTTACATTCTCCCCTCCTTAAAGGATTTCGTCCCCGAACTCTCCAAGGATAGAAGAATTAAATAAATATTTTCATCAAAATTCTACAACCACATATTCAACCATCATCCATTGCATCCATTGTCCTTACGCTTTCTAATGCAATTTATGTTATATGCAATAGTGTAGTGTCAATGTCCCTAACTAATGCAAAAGATTAGGCAGTCTACTGATTCAGTCGACCTCTTTTAATGCAATCATGTCTGTGCCATGTATCCAAATGAATGCAAATTCGTTAATGATAACTGATAGTTCTATATGCATGCTACAGTCATCATCCAAATGCAACAATCATATGATAATCATCCATTTATAGCAACCATGGAAATAAAATAAAAGTGCAAATGTAAACACATTCATATGCATATGTTTTAGTGACCTAGTTAGGCCGATCCCTAAGAGATAATAGTGCCTAGTGTATATATATGCGTCCATTAGCATCCACTAGCAAACACTTGCAACCACTAGCATCCAACATACATAACATGTTCTAGTAACATGTTTACATTCAGTCCTACCATTCATAGGTTAAATCCTAAGATCTACCCTCCTAAAGGATACTAAAGGAAAGAATCTATTCAAACCTAAAGATGGAAATAGGAAATTCAAGACGTACCACCGAAAAGATGCGGATAAGAGGTACGTATTTTCTCCTCAGCCTCCCACGTAGCATCCTTAATACTATCTCCCCACTGCACCGTAACTAAAATGACTTCCTTATTTCTAAGCTTCTTGATATCACGTCCAACGATCTTGGTAGGAATGCGACGAACCAATGCTTCTCTCTCCACTTCAACTTCCTCAAATTGACTAGGTTCCACTAGCTCTGCTGAATCATGTAAGCACTTTCTCAAGTGCGAAACAAGAAAAACATCATGAACTCCAGCGAGCCTCTCTGGTAGCTTTATCCGATACGCAATCTTCCCTAACCTTTCCACAATGAGGAACGGTCCTACGAATCTAGGAGCAAGTTTCCCATTTGATCCAAACCTGACTACCTTTCTTAGCGGAGACACCTTAATGAAAACCAAATCTCCTATCTCAAACTCAATATCCCTTCTCCCCTTATCTACAAAGGATTTCTGTCTATCTTGGACCGCCTTCATTCTCCTTCTAATCAAATCAATCTTTTCCAAAGTCTCTCTAACCATGTCAGGACCTAGTAGCAATCTCTCTGTAGACTCCAACCAACACGAAGGCGACTTGCAAGGTCTTCCATAAAGAACTTCCAAAGGTGCCATCCCAATGCTAGCCTGAAAACTATTATTATATGCGAACTCCACTAAAGGAAGATGCTCCTCCCAAGTTCCTCCAAAATCAAGAATGCACATCCTCGACAAATCCTCAAGAACTCTATTAACTCTCTCCGTTTGGCCATCCGTCTGGCGGTGATAGGCCGTACTCAATCTAAGCTGCATCCCTAAAGCCTCTTGCAAGCTTCTCCAGAACTCGCTAGTAAAGATAGGGTCTCTATCGCTCACTATGCTAGAGGGAACTCCATGAAGTCGGACTATGTCACGAACATATAAGGATGCCAAATAAGGCGCTATCCTCTTACTCTTGACCGGAATAAAGTGGGCGCTCTTAGTCAAATGATCTACAATCACCTAAATACTGGTATTCCCTTTCTTAGATCGGGGTAAACCGTCTATGAAGTCCATCAAAATACTATCCCACTTCCATTCGGGTACATCCAATGGTTGAAGCAATCCGTCGGGCTTCTACTGCTCTGCCTTAACTCTTTGGCACACATGACACTTAGCTACAAACTTTGCCACATCCTTCTTCATGCCACTCCAATAAAACACTCTCTTTATGTCCCTATACATCTTATCACCACCCGGATGAATAGTCATTCGAGAATGGTGTGCTTCTTCTAGAACTGCTCTCGTTAAATCACTAGTGCGGAGGACACAAAGTCTTCCATCTCTCTGCTAATCCTATCCAAAATATATATAATCTCTGAATCCTCTTACTTCCTTAAGCCAATCGGATCTATGAGGGCAGGCTTAATCTCAAGTGCTTCCAATAATCCAAGGGTAATGTCCGTAGAGGGCTTAAAATCGAAGGTGGAAATAAATTCTATGCTTTTCCACTCCACGAACATTGGACTAAGGGTTGCTCTCTTGCTACTTAACGCATCTGCAACTATGTTCCCTTTACCATAGGTGTAAGCTATCTCAAAGTCATATGATGCTAGAAACCCCATCCAACGCTGGTGCCTCAAGTTTAAATCCTTTTATGAGAACAGGTACTTTAATGATTTATGGTCAGTGAAAAGCTCGAACCTCTCTCCTAGCAAGTAATGTATCCAAGACATGAGCGCAAAAACAATAGCAGCTAACTCCAAGTCATGGGTGGGGTAGTTCTTCTCATGAGTTCTCAACTGTCTACTTCCATAACATACTACCATCCCTTGCATCAATACTGCTCCAAGACCCGTCCCACATGCATCAGTGTATACTGTAAAAGGCTTAATTCCATCGGGTAAAACTAACACTGGCGCACTAGTAAGGGCCCTCTTCAGCATCATGAAGAAATCCTCACAATCTACGTCCCGCACGAATGTCGTATTCTTCTTGGTGAGGTGAGTAAGCGGTGCTGAAATCTTAGCAAATTTTCTGATAAACTTCCTATAATAGCCAACCAAACCTAGGAAGCTTCTAACTTTGGTAGTGTTCTTAGGGGGCCTTCAATCCTATACTGCTACTATCTTAGCGGGATTCATAGCTAAACCCTCTCTTGAGACTACATGCTCCAAGAAACGCACCTCCTCATGCCAAAAGTGACACTTCGAGAATTTTGCTTTCAACTGATGAACACGAAGTGTACGATGAACCTCCTCAAGATAAATAGCATGCTCTTCCATACTCTTGGAAAATAGTAGAATTTCGTCCCCAAACACTACAACGAACTTATTTAGGACATATCGAAAAACACGGCTCATCAAATCTATAAAATAGGCTGGGGCGTTGGTCAGCCCAAACGGCATAACCAACCACTCAAAGAATCCATCGGGTGTCCTAAATGTTGTCTTATCGATGCTATCGTCAGCGACCCTAAGCTGATGAAATCCAGTGGCTAAATAAAGCTGAGAAAATACTGAAGAGCAAACCAACTGATTGAAAAGATCGTCTATCCTAGGAAGTGGGTAATGGTTCTTCTTCGTGAGCTTATTTAACTCTCTATAGTCTACACAAAGTCGAAGGGAGCCATCCGCCTTTGTAGCAAAGATGACTGGTGCACCCTACACAGATATGCTCCGTCTGATGAAGCCTTTTTCCAATAGCTCACTAATCTGCTTACTTAACTCCTTCCTCTCCCTAGGAGCCATATGTCTCACGAGCAATGCCACTGGCTTAGCATTGTCATTCAGATAGATCCTAAGATCTCTCTCTTAGGGGGTAGTCCCCTAACTTCTTCAAAAACGTCTCGGAAATCTCTAACGACTGAAACTGAATCTAACTCTCCTAGTGATGAATCAAGCGAATAAAGGAAGCTCAACATGACTGACCCCTGTGGGTCGGAAGAAACCTCAAGAGTCCTTCTGCTGCATGTCTCTAGTTTGACGACTCTCCTCTTGCAGTCTAATATCGTACCATAAGTGGATAACCAGTCCATCCCCAAAATCATCCCATATCCCGAAAATCCTAGTAGATAGGTGTCACAATCAAACTCTACGCCTAATATAATAATTTTCAAACCCCTACAAATCATGGATAAATGTGCCGATCCTTCTATGGGCTTTGAAACAACTATAGGGTCTACTACTAGAGAAATATCTAAGTGCAAACAATCAACCAAGGAACTAGAAATGAAAGAATGCGATGCTCCGGAGTCAAAAAGAGTTCAAATAGGAAAATTTGAAATAGAGATCAAACCTTCTACAGAGACTTTCCTACCTCGATCTGGTCCACTACTAGAAGGTGCTGCATCCAAAGCCTGTACTTGCGCTGTAGGTGCGCTTGCTTTCTATCCTGCCCTCTGGGGACAAGCTCTACTAAGGTGCCTAGGCTGCCCACAATTGTAACACCTCCCCTTCATCGTGTCCTTCTTATAGTCCTTTGTGAAATGCCCAACCAATCCACAATTTTTACATTTTTCGCCCTTCTTGATCTGCTTTTGAGGTCCTCCTCCTTTCTTCTTGTCCTTATCCCTCTTATTCTTCCACCACTACTTCTTAGAGTTTTCTGATTTCAGAACCTCCTTAAGCTTTCCTTCCTTAACAACATCTGACATGAGAGCCATTTCCATAAGTGACTCATACGTCGCTCCCATAGGTACATGTGTCAATAACAACCCTTGGAGGGGCTAGTTCAAACCCTTAGCATACTTGATAGCCTTCTTATGCAGTGTATTATCAAGCTCCATTCCGAACCGCGATAGCTCATTAAACTGATTTATATACTCTTTCACTGAAAGACTCCCTTGCTTCAGACTAATGAGCTTCTCTAACTGCATGCATTCCCCAGCTTGCGACAAGAACATTGTGATGCCCCACCCCAAGACCCACATTAGTAAAGAGAATTACTAAGTAATCATGTCTACTAATGCAAAGAATAGGGCTGGTTAAGGGCGACCCATATGATAATGCATTAGCCAAGATCTAAGTATGTCGATATATATATATATATATATATTCATTACCTCATATATGGTTGACACACCTAGTCCTTAACTAATACGATACCATGGTGGTTTAGGACCATTTCAGAAAAAATGCAATATACAAATATATATAAACAGTCATAGAACCAAAAACCCAGATCAGAGTATACATACATGATACATAATACAAAATACATAAGTAGCATGAACTACAAAATATTCATACACAACCATCCCACAAAATAATAGGTACAATGTCCAAGTCCGAACGAAGTGGTCCAAACAAAAGCAAGCTAACAGATCCAAGAAGGACTGAGCTAAATCCATACATAACCTGCAACTCGATCTGACCCGAGTAATAAATACACGGGTGAGGAAGGCTAGAACTTATCATTAGTAAAGATAACAGTAATAGGAGGAAAGGGAGAACCATTCCGTTGTTGACAACAGAACGATATAAGTATCATCAAATCATCTCTAAGGTGAGACATCTATGGGTTCATCATGATTTCATAAGGGAATTCAATTGGTTATCTAACTATGGTTCATCTTTTATAGTTATATAAGTGAAATAGGCAAGGATTTGAACCATATAAATAATCATCATAATAGAACTCAATGAGGGTTCAAAACATCATATTAGAAATCACCATAAAACTGTCAATACATGTAAGCCTACATCTTACTCAAGGCTATAATAACATCCTCATAAAAAGGTGAAATCAAAACATCTAAAACTTCATGGAAAACTGCAAGTGCTTACGTCATGGCTAGTACTAATATTTGGTATCATAAACATCGTGATGACTGGAGTCAAGTAACATCATGAACATCGTGATGACTATAGTCTATAATATCATAATGACTCCATGTCACAAAGACCCGAGTTAATAACATCGTGATGATCGGAGTCACACTACATCGTGATGACTCCAATTGAGTACTCGTGGTCTATAGTACTAGTAAACATCGTGAATGTGTCTCAACTTCTCGGATAGGAACCCAATAGGCGTTAACGTACGTCCCATACCATACGTTTGCACCTAATGGTTTACTCGCCGTTAGTTGGTGCCACACTAGTAAAACATCATAAACATCATGAAAATATACTCTGCCTCATCTCATCGGCGAGTAAAAATAACATCTAGATGGTTATTTATAACCATAATCCAAAAAGGAATTTCTAGCTCTTAATTCGCCTCATTTCATCGACGATTAAGAAATACATCTTCAAATGGTCCTTCATCGAATATACTCCTAAATTGGAGTTCTCGGACCATATAATCTACCCAAATTTAATAACATCTTAAATCATCTCAAATAGTTCACCGAAAGGGGTTCGATCGTATAAGTCAAACATTAAGCGATAAAGCAAATCCATATGTCTCATACCCCATGTTTTACTTTACCATTTAATTGTCTTTCTCATACGTCCGAAATTCATAAAAATAAGTAATTTTATTTATAAAATAATTTTATTAGAGAAAAATAGGAATTTAAAACGATTTTCCGAAAACGATTATTAAAACCAATATTTGAAAATTTCTTTATTATAGGAAATAAATATATTTTTATTTAGAAAAATAATTTTCTAAAATACTATATAATGATAATTTAAAATGTCCATATATTTCAAAAATGGTTTAGTGAAAACCGTTCTCGAAAACAATGAAAACTAAGAAGGATATCTCAAAACCGATAACTTGAATTCAATACGAATTCAATTCAAATTTATCCAAAATCAATTCAAATTCCATTTAAATTTGAATTTCAAATTCTCCCAATATAGCTAGCCTAATGATAGGCATCATAGCTCTCAAAATATCTCAAAAATAACATCAAAACCGAACGAGAATGAGAGCAAAATGAGCTAATAAAATTCTAAGGTCAATGATTGTTATTGCTGTCATTTTGCACTCAGGACAGCAACATACAAACATAATTTCGACCAAGCAAACTTCAAAATTTCAGAAAACAAAAAACAAGAAACTTGTATTAAATGATCTAAGCTTTCCAGAACATCTAAAATTAATGAATTATGTTAAGAATCCAAAGAGTTATGGTTAATTCCGTTTCAGATTCAAACATAGAGCAAATGTTAGTTTTGTTCTCGGGATAGCAATAGAAACACTCAATTTTGACTCGGATAACTTCAAAATTCTGAAAACCTCAAAACATGAAACTTATAGCTCTATGTCTATGCTTTCCAAAACATCCAAAATTATTAAATTTAGATAAAGAACGAGTAAATTAGGGCCAAAATAATTATCAGGCCTGTGATTGTTGTTGCTGTCTATTTGTTCTCGGGACAGCAACAAACAAGCACAATTTTGATCAAGCAAACATCAAAATGTTGAAAAACAAAGTACATGAAACTTGTAGCCCTATGTCTAAGCTTTTCAGAACATCCAAAATTATTAAACTTGGATAAGAAACGAAAAATTTATGGCAAAATTCGTTTCAGCTTAAATCTCGAACAAATTTTACTATAATGATTTTCTTATATATTTTTTTTTCTTTTGCCAATTTCTCACAAGATTATCATTTTCAACTAGTAAATTTATGATCTTGCACCCATCTTAAAGATTTAGCAGCGAATTTGGTATCAAGTCATGATCTTTGGTGATGAATTGAAGCCCTAAGCACCTGAAATAGCTGAAACAAGACATGCATAGCAAAGAAATTTTGTTATAGACAAGATCATCTCTAGTTCTAAGAATTAAGATGAAATTTCTTTCGGTATTGGTTGTGATTACCTTTTCTATTCTTGATTTAAGTGGATTCCTTCTTTATTTTGCAGCAAAATTGAGTTGAAATTGATTTTTAGTGAAGAGAAGCCATGGTTTTCTTTTGTTTTTATAGAAAGTTGATTTGGAGAAGAAGAGAAAATGCAAACTACGTACAGTGCAAAGTTTCTCCAGCCAGAAGGTTCTACTGAAGCTAATGGATCAAGTTTCTACCCAAATAAGCCCATATGCAAAACACTTAGAGATAAAAAAAAACAAGGATATGTGCATACTTCTCTTAATTTAACACTATATTCACACTTTTTCTTCATTTTAAAGTCATATAAAATGCATTCATCCTATTGTATTGAAATAAAATAGTTATTGTGACAAAATAAAATTTATTTTAACAATAAAAAGATAATTTTAACAATAAAACCTCATTTTTTACAATATTTAACAATTTACACAATTTTAGTGTAAAAGCACCATTTTTAAAGTATAACATGTTCAAAAATTATTTTCTTAGTCAAATAAATTACAATAAATCATTCCAATTTTATTTTATCATCAAAATACTATTTTTAAACCATATTCCATCTTTTATACTAATAAAATACAAATTTACTTCATTTCCCCCCTTTTAAAAATCAATAAATGGTTAATATTGACATTAATTTCCAATATTATTGCATTTACCAAAATAAAATTACAAATTGATTATTTTCACTCCAAATTCTCAAAATAATTTTTTTTAAACTTTATCTTCGTCCATTTATATTTATTTCAACAATGAAATGTTGAAATATATCTCTTGATTAATTTATTAACTCAAATTAACAAAATTCCAATATTTTCATCTTATTTAACCAAATCTCCTAACAATCAAATTTCAAGCCCAATATTTATTCTCAAACACATTGTTTATTTAAAATAACAAATTTTTACCCAATTTATCTACTCCATTTTATTTTATTCTCAATATTAAACTATAAATGTCATTATAATTTAATATTTTAGGTAATCACCAATACCAGGGTTGTTACAAACTCCCCCCTTATAAAAATTGCGTCCTCGCAATTTCTAGAGGAAATATGTATTCAACACACTTTATTTCATCAAACAAAGGAAATTTGAATAGATTAAAATGGAAAATTCTTACCTTCATCATGAGAAGATAAGAATCCAGGATACGATCGCTCGATGAATTCTCTGGTTTTCCAAGTGTAGTCATTGGGATTATCGGACCATTGAATCTTCACGAGCGGAATACTCTTGTTGCGAAGGCGTCTAACCTCCGAAGCAAGAACTCTCGTATGATGCTGCATGAATGATAGATCAGGAGAGACTTCTAGCTTTTATAAAGCATGAGAATCGAACACAAAATCTGAATCTCGTAGACACTTGCTCAACTGAGAGACGTGGAATATGTCATGAACTCCAAAAAACTGATCTGGAAGTGCTACACGATATGCAATAGGACCGATACGCTCTGTAATAGGAAATGGCCCCATATAGCGTGGTGCCAATTTTCCTGTCTGGCTGAAGCGTATCACTCCCTTCAGAGGAGAAGCTCGAATATAAACAAGATCACGCACTGAGAACTCAAGAGGCCTCCTACTGTTGTCCGCGTAGGATTTCTGTCGACTCTGAGCCTCTTTCATTCTCTCTCGGATAAGATGGATCTTCTAAGATGATTCTCGAATAGACTCGGGGCCAAGAATGAGCTTTTCCCCCGACTCAAGCCAACATAATGGAGAACGACACGGCCTTCCATATAAGGCTTCGAAAGGAGCCATGCTGATAGAAGATTGGTAGCTATTATTGTAAGCAAACTCAACTAAAGGAAGATGATCCTCCCAACTACCATCAAAATCCAAGATACAAGCATGAAGCAGATCTTCCAAGATACGATCCACCCGTTCAGTCCGTCCATCAGACCGTGGGTGATAAGTTGTGCTAAGATTAAGCTTTGTGCCCAAAGCTTGCTAGAGACTCCGTGAGAAGTGACTCATGAAAAGAGGATCACGATCACACACAATAGATGAAGGAACACCGTGTAATCGCACGATCTCCTTAATATATAGCTTCGATAAGAGAGATGTCGTCCTGTTAGACATAATAGGAATGAAATGTGCGGACTTGGTGATATGGTCCACAACAACCCAAATACTGCTATGGCCCGACCTCGAACAAGGTAAGCCATCGATGAAATCCATAGAAACTTGGTCCCATTTCCACAATTGAACCTCTAAAGGCTGAAGAAGACCACTGGGTCGCTGATGCTCGGCCTTAATAAGCTGACAAGTCATGCAATTGCTTACATAACTTGCTATATCTCGCTTCATGCCTTCCCAGCAATAGAGATGACGCATATCAGCATACATCTTGCTGCTGCTAGGATGAATAGTATACTTAGAATGGCGACACTCAACTAGAATGTCCCGCCTAAGTTCTGGAATAGAAGGCACGACTAGACGGTTCTTCTTTCGAAGACACCCATTAATATCGATGCTAAAATCCCTCATCTCAAAGTCATCGTGGGATTCAGACTTATACTTCTGAATAAGAACAGATATATCAGAGTCTTTCCACTGACCCTCGACAATCTGATCAAGAAGAGTAGGACGAGCTTCCATGCTATACAATAGAATAGGTGAATCTGAAGTGGAAGCACAATCACAAATGTCACACATGGAAAGAGTATCAAGAACTTTCCACTCTACAATCATCATGGAAACAATAGCTGAATGCTTACGACTCAAAGCATCAGCCACCCGATTTCCCTTGCCAAGGGTATACTGAATGTCGAAATCATACGAAGCTAGAAACTCGAGCCAACGCTGTTGTCGCATGTTGAGCTCCTTCTGGGTGAATAAGTACTTTAGAGACTTGTGATCGGTAAAGAGAGTAAAGTGCTCTCCCCACAAATAATGATGCCACATCTTCAAAGCAAAGACAATGGCGGCAAGCTCTAAATCGTGGGTAGCGTACCGAACTTCATTTAGACGTAATTGCCTTGAAGCGTAGGCAACTACCCTATCCTTCTGCATAAGAACAGCACCGAGGCCACTATGACTGGCATCGGTATAGACAATAAGGTCCCGATTCTCCTCGGGAACCACAAGAACATGAGCATTAGTGAGAAGCTCCTTCAATCTCTGAAAGGAAGCCTCAAACTTATCTGACCATATATAGCGAATGCCTTTCTTCGTAAGGCTAGTCAAGGGAAGCACAATACAGGAAAAGTCTTTGATGAATCGACGGTAATAACCCGCCAAACCCAGAAAGCTACGAATCTCATGAACATTCTCAGGCCTCATCCAATTCTGGATGGCTTCGATCTTAGAAGGACGACCGAAATGCCTTTGGAAGAAACAACGTGGCCTAAGAACTTAACTTGCTTTTCCTAGAAATGACACTTAGAAAGCTTTGCTTTGAGTTAATGTTGTCGAAGAGTACTCAAAACAATTTTATGATGTCGAGTATGGTCCGCTTCGGACATAGATTATATAAGAATGTCATTGATGAAAACAAGAACAAACTCATTGAGATACTCCCAGAATACTCGATTCATAAGGTCGACGAAATAAGCAGGGGCATTCGTCAAACCGAACGGCATGACGAGCCACTCATATGAACCATAGCGAGTGCGGAAAGCTGTAAGTGGAATGTTGTCTTCCGCAACTCGGAGCTGGTGAAATCTCGTGGCAAGGTCAAGCTGTGAGATGACCTTAGTGCCACTCAACTGATCGAACATATCGTCAATCCTAGGAAATGGATAGCGGTTCTTGATGGTCAACTCATTAAGCTTGCGATAATCGACGCATAGCCTAAGACTCCCATTGGACTTCCTCACGAATACCACCATAGCTCCCAACGGTGAAGGACTAGATCGAATGAAATGCTTGGCTTCAATATCTAGGGGTTGCTTCTTGAGTTCCTCATTCTCTTTAGTAGACATCCCGTGGGAGGACGACTAACTGGCTGTGCACTTGGAACAATGTCGATGCGGAACTTAATAACCCGCTTGGGTGGTAATCCCGAAACAGGCTCAAATAAGTCTGGAAAGTCACGAACAATAGGAATCCGAGACACATTATCATCATCGTTTCTAGAATCAAGAGCAAATAAAGAAGCCACGGAATCATGATCGGACTCTTGAAGCAAAAGTGACAACCGAGTAGGAGAATCGGGATGACGAAGATATAAAACTCTCTCTAAACAAAGAATCCTGCCATCGTACCTAACTAGCCAGTCCATACCATGAATCGTATCAAATCCAAGAAAAGGAATCACGTGCAGATTCGCACGGAAAGAAAAACCACAAATCATAATCTCAACATCATCACAAAGAAGACAAAGAGTTGCAGATCCTCCGATAGGATTCGCAATCCGTAATGAAGTAAGCATGCAAGAAACATTTAATTGTAAAGCATCGACGAGTTCCTTCGATACAAATGAATGAGAAGCACCCGTATCGAAGAGCACTCGAATAAAACGATCATGAAATAAAATAGAACCCTCTAAAATGGAAGAGAATATACCTTGAGACTGAGAAGCATCTCCGGAAGTGGTAGCTACACTAAGATGACCCTGACGAGAACTCTTCCCCCTCTTGGGAAAAGCTGAAATCAAATGTCCCTCCTTCTTACAACAGAGGCATCTCTTAGGCTTGGGACACTCTCTCACAGGATGGTCAGGCGAACCACAATTGAAACAAGCAAAAGGCTTAGCTGAAGGAGTAACTGGAGATTGAGAAGAGGATCCCCCTTACTTCTTCTTCTTATTAGGGTGGAAAGGCTTAGACATGCAGAAAAACCTTTTCTTGTTTGGATTTCCCTGAACCTCACCCTCAACATCACTATCCTTCTCCTTCTCGACCGATTCAAGCTGAAGGGCGGCATCCACAAGTTTCTCAAAAGAAAGCTCAAGATGAAGCATAAGAGATTTCTTCAAGTATTTCTTAAGTCCAGAGACAATCTTAAGATTCTTCTTATATGGAGTAGAAATGTGCTCAAGACCATACTTAGATAAGGCTTCGAAAGATGCAGCATACTCAGAAACTGTCGACTTCCCTTGTTTGAAATCAAGGAAACGTCGAGCTAGAATAGCTTTCTCGGATTCAGGGACAAATTTAAGCTCGAATCTCTCACAGCACTGATCCCACTCTAAGGTAGACTCATCGACTTCCACCACAAGCAAGTCATACTAATTCAATGCACGTTCTTGCAACACACTCGATGCAACAAGAACGCGATGATGGCTAGATATCTCCATATGGTTAAATATGCGCTCACAAGAACCGAGCCATGCCTCGACCTCTAAGACGGTCAGTGCCTCTAAAGATCTTGCCACCGAGATGAGTAAAGTCGCTACACATGCACGCAAATGCAGATTTGCGCGGAGGAGAAGATCGAGCTGGAACGGGTGGCTGAGTGCTCCTAATAAGCTCGAGAATCTGATCGGTAGACATATATACACCTTTGGGACGAGAACCACTGGACGGTCCCGCCACTAAAGAGCGTCCTCTACCTCTACCAGACATAGCTGAAAGATAAGATAAGATAGGATTATACATAGGGTAGATAGATATATTAGCAATTCAAATGCAAAAATTAAGGAATAGTATGGAATTAAATTAACATTGTTAGACAAATTCCTTTCTATCTACCCCAAAGGAATCGAAAAGGGACACGAATCAAAATAAGGACAAGGTGAGATGGATCACGATCGGGGATGATGTGTACAAATGTATTATATTTGATGTAGGGTAATCTTGTGTACTGTTCTACATATATCACATTATATTCTGAAATCCTGCTCTGATACCAAGCTGTGACGCCCCAATCCGAGAACCACATTAGTAAAGAGAATTACTAAGTAATCCTGTCTACTAATGCAGAGAATAGGGCAGGTTAAGGGCGACCCTCATGATAATGCATTAGCTAAGATCTAAGTATGTCGATATATATATATATACATATATATATACATATATATATATATATATATATTCATTACCTCATATATGGTCAACACACCTAGTCCTTAACTAATACGATACCATGGTGGTTTAGGACCATTTCAGAATAAATGCAATATACAAATATATATAAACAGTCACAGAACAGCAAGCCCAGATCAGAGTATACATACATCTCCATACATCATACATAATACAACATACAAAAGTAGCATGAACTACAAAATATACATACACAACCATCCCACAAAATAATAGGTACAACGTCCAAGTCCGAACGAAGTGGTCCAAACAAAAACAAGCTAATGGATCCAAGAAGGAGTGAGCTAAATCCATACCTAACTTGCAACTCGGTCTGGCCCAAGTAATAAATACATGGGTCAGGAAGGCTAGAACTTATCATTAGTAAAGATAACAGTAATATAAGGAAAGGGAGAACCATTTCGTTGTTGACAACGGAACGATATAAGTATCATCAAATCATCTCTAAGGTGAGACATCTATGGGTTCATCATGATTTCATAAGGGAATTCAATTGGTTATCTAACTATGGTTCATCTTTCTCATAGGTCCGAAATTCATAAAAATAAGTAATTTTATTTATAAAATAATTTTATTAGAGAAAAACAGGAATTTAAAATGATTTTCCGAAAACGATTATTAAAATCAATATTTGAAATTTTTTTATTATAGGAAACAGATATATTTTTATTTAGAAAAATAATTTTTTAAAATACAATATAATAATAATTTGAAATGTTCGTATATTTCAAAAATGGTTTAGTGAAAACTGTTCTCGAAAACAATGAAAACTAAGAAGGATATCTCAAAACCGATAACTTGAATTCAATACGAATTCAATTCAAATTTATCCCAAAATCAATTCAAATTCCATTTAAATTTGAATTTCAAATTCTCCCAATATAGCTAGCCTACTGATAGGCATCATAGCTCTCAAAATATCTCAAAAAAAACATCAAAACCGAACAAGATTTAGAGCAAAACAAGCTAATAAAATTCTAAGGTCAATGATTGTTACTGCTGTCATCTTGCACTCAGGACAGCAACATACAAATATAATTTCGACCAAGAAAACTTCAAAATTTCAGAAAACTCAAAACATGAAACTTGTAGTACACGATCTATGCTTTCTAGAACATCTAAAATTATTGAATTTGGTTAATAAACGAAAGAGTTATGGTTAATTCCGTTTCAGATTCAAACACAGAGCAAATGTTAGTTTTGCTCTCGGGATAGCAATAGAAACACTCAATTTTGACCCGGATAACTTCAAAATTCTGGAAAACTCAAAACATGAAACTTGCAGCACTATGTCTAAGCTTTTAAGACATCAAAAATTATTAAATTTGGATAAGAAATGAGTAACTTATGGCCAAAACAATTCTCAGGCCTGTGATTGTTGTTGCTGTCGATTTGCTCTCGGGACAACAACATATAAGCACGATTTTGATCAAACAAACTTGAAAATTTTGGAAAACTTAGTACATGAAACTTGTAGCACTATGTCTAAGCTTTCTAGAACATCTAAAATTATTAAATTTGGATAAGAAACGAAAAAGTTATGGCAAAATTCGTTTCAGATTAAATCTCAAACAAATTTTACTATAATGATTTTCTTATATATATATATATATATATATATATATATATATATATATATATATAATTTTCTTTTGCCAATTTCTCACGAGATTATCATTTTCAGCCAGCAAATTTGTGAGCTTGCACTCATCTTAAAGATTTAGCAGCGAATTTGGTATCAAGTTGTGATCTTTGGTGATGAATTGAAGTCCTAAGCACCTGAAATAGCTGAAACAAGACATGCACAGCAAAGAAAATTTGTTATAGACAAGATCATCTCAAGTTCTAAGAATTTAGATGAAATTTCTTTAGATATTGGTTGTGATTACCTTTTCTATTCTTGATTTAAGTGGATTCCTTCTTTAATTTGCAGCAAAAATGAGTTGAAATTGATTTTTAGTGAAGAGAAGCCATGGTTTTCTTTTGTTTTTACAGAAAGTGGATTTGGAGAAGATGAGAAAATGAAAACTACGTACAGTAAAAAGTTTCTCCATCCAGAAGGTTCTAGTGAAATGGATCAAGTTTCTACCGAAATAAGCCCATATGCAAAACACTTAGAGAAAAAAACACGGATATGTGCATACTTCTCTTAATTTAACACTATATTCACACTTTTTCTTCATTTTAAAGTCATATAAAATGCATACATCCTATTGTATGTAAATAAAATAGTTATCGTGACAAAATAAAATTTAGTTTAACAATAAAAAGATAATTTTAACAATAAAACCTCATTTTTAACAATATTTAACAATTTACACAATTTTAGTGTAAAAGCACCATTTTTAAAGTATAACATGTTCAAAAATTATTTTCTTAGTCAAATAAATTACAATAAATCATTCCAATTTTATTTTATCATCAAAATACTATTTTTAAACCATATTCCATCTTTTATACTAATAAAATACAAATTTACTTCATTTCCCCCCTTTTTAAAATCAATAAATGGTTAATATTGACATTAATTTCCAATATTAATGCATTTACCCAAATAAAATTACAAATTGATTATTTTCACTCCAAATTCTCAAAATAAAATTTTTAAAACTTTATCTTCGTCCATTTATATTTATTTTAACAATTTAATGTTGAAATATATCTCTTGATTAATTTATTAACTCAAATTAACAAAATTCCAATATTTTCATCTTATTTAACCAAATCTCCTAACAATCAAATTTCAAGCCCAATATTTATTCTCAAACACATTGTTTATTTAAAATAACAATTTTTTACCCAATTTATCTCCTCCATTTTATTTTATTCTTAATATTAAACTATAACTATCATTATAATTTAATATTTCAGGTAATCACCAATACTGGGGTTGTTACAAACATCCTCTCAAACCTTTCTCGAAATCCAAACCAACCAATGTCTCTACCTTCCATCTCTATGATCTCCCACCAGTAAGAAGCTTCTCCCTTCAGCTGCCAAGATGCAAGCTGAACTCTCTATCGGTCCTCCAATCCTAACAGTCCAAATACCCGCTCCGTATTCCTTAACCAAGCTCGTGCCTCCATGAAATCCTCTGTGCCGAAAAACGTCTTGCCTCCTAAACTAGCGAAGTCCTTGCATAGTTTAGAAAAATTAGCTGTTGCAGGTTGATTAATGGGATTTCCACCTGCTGGTGCTGCATTGGGTGCTTGCCCTTGCACCTCTAGTGTCGTAGCTTGAAGGTATCTACAAACCAGCCAGGGACTTGGACACCCTCTGGAAGATTTGGGTCATCCACCATTCTATTCAAAGAAAAGAGAATTTAGGCTCGAAAGAATCGAAAGAAGGTTGAACTGGACTTTGAGGGGACTTTAATAAAAACTCTCTTATACTTAAAAACCATTTCTATAATAAGAGTTTCTTTCTGAAAAATACTTTTAAAGTTAGGATACTTTTGAAAAATACTTTATTTTTAAAACAAGTTTTTAGGAATCTTGTAACCTTAGGCTCTGATACCAAGTGAAACACCCCACACCCCTTAGTATACCCAAAAAAGGGCACACTAAAGAATGTGGTGCGTTATAGGTATAGCTAAAATGTGACGCTCCACCTCTATACTCACGCTAGCCAAGGACACTACGGGGTAATGCCGTCGACTAGCACGAAGAATAAGGCCGTTGAGGAGCGACCATCTGTGTAATTGCTTTGTGCGAGTACCGATATATCAGAAAATATAACTTACATTTCATTTCAAGAAGAAATCTGACATATCAAATACAAACTCAAAGCTACCATACAGTGGCTATGAGGCCTTCGGAAACAAATATAGAAATAAATATAACACAAATCAGTCACAGACATTCATATCACAATGGCGGAATCAGATATGAATATATCACATGAAAATGTACATCAAAGTAGTGGTCAAACAAGATCCACTACATCACAAAAGAATAGATACAAGTGCTAGACAAAGGAATAATTATACATCAAGGAGTCTCAATGTCGAATGTATAATAACAAAAACTACTAAGCTAAAGTAGTTAGCCAAGAATCAGGTGACAAACCCTGATAAGAAGTCAAATAGAAGCACCTGAAATATCTCGGTCTGACCCGAGTATTATTTAAGAAGAAAATAATAAACGGATCAGTCTAGCTATAAATATCAAATAAAATGAGATAGGATAAGAGATATGACCAAAAACATATGATAACCAAAAATGCCATACTGTGTCAAGTATACATCAAATAACACAAAAATCATACAATATCACATGAATCTCGAAACACCAAAAAGAATCACATATTCTTTGAATTATTCACCAAACACAAATATTGATAAAGCTTATCAATGTAATCCTCGAAAATTGGTGAAACACAAATTCTAGAAATCATCAATTAGAAATCCAGAAATCACAAACGGGGAAGGCCTATCACAAACGGGAGCATGGAAACTCACCAACACGTGTATCACAAATGGAATGTTATTCCACGGTCGCTAACCATAAAGCGGTGCAATGGCATAGTGCAATAACGGTACGCCCGAGGAACCAGAAACTCAAATATTTCGGAACAACGACGTAGTGCAATAACGGTACGCCCGATGAACTCAAAACTCAAATAATTCGGAACAACCACGTAGTGCAATAACGGTACGCCCGATGAACTCGAAAGCCGAAACATCGATGTAGTACAATAACGGTACATCCGATGAACCAAAAACCATAAAAGAACATGGGTCGCTATCCCATAAAAGAAATGAGACGAAGCTCAATAAAGCGAGGTACAGTCCCCTACGTGGACAAAGAGACATCGCACATTGCTAGTCTAAACCATAAAATGATCATCATCGATCATCAAGAAGTGTCGATTACACTAAGCTAGTAAATATAAGAGTTTAGCTTCATGTCCCATAACCACTTGCTTAACTCAAATATCTACGAACATATTGTAGATTTCCACTCGAAAGTAGTCACAAGAGTTCAATCGAACAAGTCCAAGAATTAACCGACGAAGTAAACGCAAGCGTTTCATACCACTTGTTTTACTAAGCCGTTTAATTAATTTCTCATACGAATGAGGAAAAGGTTTGTATATACTAATATATTGGAAAAGGGTTTTAAAACGAGCTTTGTATTTAAAAATAGTGTTGAAATCGTTTTGATGAAAGAGTTTGAGTATTTACTACTAGTATAGAAACCTTTGTATTTAGAAGTGACAAATCACAAAAATGATTGTAGAACAATCAATCACCAAAAATTCACATACTGTAACGACCCGTAAATTTTAGATAATTTTATTTGTTTATTTATATATTTAATTGAAATTTTGTGAAACTCTAAACAATAAAATTTTGAAATTTAACTTTGATAATTGAAATGCGTCTGTTTTAACATAGCAACTGGTAAATTTTCATTAGAAAATTTGGAAGTTTATTTTCTAGTGTAATTTTACTCCAATTTATATCAGTTAAAATTGTTGATAATAAAATGTTTTCCAAACCTAAATATTTTTACATAGAAAATTTGTAAATCATCTTCTGAGTGAGACATCATCTTTCGTTTCGTCAAATTTGGACATCTATTGCTCTGTAGATCTTATTTTCGGCAAAATAGCAGCATTTTCATACCGATATCGATTTTTGACTGGATGATCATACCACTGATATCTATATACCATTTTGATCATTTCGTCGTAATGATCTCAGCGGTATATTTATTTCTGTTTTTCGAACCCCGGTATGCTGTGAAATCAGTAAAACGGTTCCCGGTTCCGTATCGGTACCGTTTTAAAACCTATTGATCTTCACGTGACCATTCATTTTCCACCAGTTGAGTAAATGGTTTCTAACTTTTAATAGCCGCGATCTTTATCGTTTTTTTTCCACTTTCCACTAAAAATCTGTTCGTCGATTCATTTTACAATTGCACGTTTTGTTCTTTCCTCTGGTCCACTTTAGAAATGCAGTACAATATACATGTTGTAATTATACTTAACTGACTGTTCTCTTCCCCTTTCCCCTATTCCACCAATTCTTCGGCTATTGGATAAAAGTCAAAATTGTTGCGTGTTTCCCCATCCCATCCAGCAAACTCCACAGCCGATCCACCTTCGACTGCTTCATCCTCCACCAACGTGCGCAACCGAACCCTCCACCCTAGTCACCCTGTTTTCTTCCCTTCCTCCACGTCATCTCCAGCAAAAGGCCTCCCTTCTGCCTTGCGATCTCCTTACTAAAGAATATAAGGTAATTGTTATATATATTAGTATATATTCATATAAAGTTAGGGGATAGTATAGATTTGCTGTGGTACAAAAGTTATGTTATATTCTTGAAACAGTTTTAATAACAATATATATGGTATATATTTTTCGTATGTTATATTTATATATACTTTGCAAGCTATTTTGTGTATTAGGTAATTAGCATATATGGTTTATGTAGAGAAGTTTATATATTTTTATGTATATATAAAGTTAAATAAGATCTGTTTGTAGTATATGGATATTTATACAGTGAGTGTTCTTGTTTCCATGATATTTTTCCGATACTTATAAATTGTTTGAAGCTATTTTGTTTCAGAATTTCGATTTATATATATATATATAAGTGTTTATACGTATATATATATAAATTTTCATCCAAGCAGGCTAGTTAGGTATAGAGTACATAATATGTTGTATAGGTAGGAACACAGAGCATGTCTGTTAAACATTGATTTAAAGTATAAATATGTATATTCTATGATCTAAATCATATCTGATAGTACAAATTTTAAAGTCTATATGATATATATTATCTGTTAGTATATACAAATTTTGTATATATTTAGAGTTACATATTTTGTTATTTATATGCATTTCAAGTTATATATATACGTATTGGTTTATTATTTAGTTATATATTTGTTTATTAAACTGTTGATTAAAGGTATGTATATATATATATATATTGGTCGTTTAAATGGTACATGTTAAGTTATCTAAATATTATAACTTGATGTGTCTTTCTTTATATATATATTTTTGTTACGAGTCATGTATATGACCTATTTGTTAGTCTATATATACTGTTATATTATATGGCGTTGAATATGTACATCTTAATTTATGTAATTACCAATGTGATGTCCCTGGCAACAGCGGGCATGGTTTTGTTATATATATATATCATATTTTTTTATGATAATGGGTATGTGTACTAGTTTAAATCCATTTGCTTATATTAGTGATATATATATATATATATATTGTGATCTCAAAGTATATATATATATATGTTATGAGAGTATATATGTGTATAGTAGTATATATATGTATATTATATGAGTTTATATGTTCTGCTTTAAACAAATATATTTATTTTACAAAGGTAAGTTTATATATTTAAAAATAAAGTTTTGTTTGTATACTGGTTCAAATATATGTATAAATATAGATCTTCATTTTGATTTGGGGTTACGTTGTATGTTGATTTTTTAAATTTTAAATATATGAAATACATCTTGTTCTCATCAATTTCCCAATCTATCAGCTTTATCCGTCGAATTCGTGCCAACCTTGTTTGTTTGGATTCGTGCTTGGATTTCGTAACTCAACTTCATTGTCTATCTCTCAAGCCTCGAAAGGTGAGTAATCACTCAGATTAACATTCTTATATTTATTAAATTTGATTTCAATTGAAACGTCAATTGAAATATGATGTTGTTAGTTATTTACATTGTTATATATATGCCATTACCTGTATCTGTTCACCTGAGACATCTGACCCCATTATCTGTTATTTTTACTGATGATATATGCCTGTTACTGTTGTTATATTATTATCATATCTGTTATCACTCTACAAGTTCCCTGTTAGTATAGAATTCACTATGGGTTGAAATGATACATACCCGAACGATCTGTAGAATAGGAGAAAATCATTATGGGTTGAAATGATAAACCCAAGCGATTTTCATTGAATTGAATTTGGGATTGCGGATTGAAAAGATATATACCCGTATATATTTAAATTGCGGATTGAAATGATAAATATCTGTATCACTTGACCATAGGATAGAAAATTATATATAGACACAGTTGGTATATATATATTTTTTGAAAAATGATTTCTGTGGTTTGAAAAAAAGAATGTATAGTTTTAATAAATATTGATTTTAAAGATTTATTAAAGTTGATTTAATAAAGTTGATATATAAGTATTTATTTAGTATCTATATTTTCAGATATAGAGTTTATAATGATTTGAAATTGATTTGAAATTATATTTATTTAAGAATTATATTTAAATAAGTTTGATTTGAAATTTATTGAATGTGATATTTTAAAGAAGTGTTTTACAACTTGAAATTTGATTTAAAAGTGACTTAAATGGATATTTCAAACTTATATAAATTTAAATGGGATATTTTGTTTATCTAAATTTGTAAATTGAAATTGTATTTAAATGTTATGGAAATGATTAAGTTAATATTTCAAAACTAAATAATTCTAAAGTGAATTTGATATGTATATAATTTTATCGAATTTAGTTTTGAAATGTGGAATATTTGAAGCTTTGAAATATATAGAAATTAAATGGTTTATTTTGTGGTTCAAATATGTATTTGAAATCGATATATTTTGAATTGATTTATTAAGAAATTGAATTGAGTTGAAATTTATGAATTGAGATTGAATTAAATGTAAAATTTGGAATTCGAGTTGATTTGATTTATGAATTTGTGAAAACTATTTTATTTTATAAAGCAATTTCAAATTATATTTTAAAAACTATTGATATTTTACTTTATAAATTATTTTAATATAAACTATTTTAATATAAATCATTTTTAATATAAATTATTTTATTATAAACTATTTTAACTTATAACGATTTATATAAACTATTTTATTTATAAACTATTTTATTATATATACTAATTTTAATATCTAAACTATTTAAGAAGAAAGTGTTATGATTTCCAAAATGCTATGATTTCAAAGCTGTGATTTCCAAAGTGTTTTGATTTTTAAAAGACTATGGTTTCGAAAGCGTTATAACTTTGGATTTTGATATGATTTTTGGAAATGGATATATTAAAAGTGAAATTTGATATCGTATTGATTTGGTTTTTGAAATGAAAATGATATTTGGGTTTTGAAGTATAAACTATTTTTAAATGACCACGGTGTTATAATAACGATTGGTTGTTAAAGAGACCGAGATCGGATATGGACATACTCTCTGTCGATACCGAAAACCACTTTAACAACTGTGTACGTGGTGGAGTTTCCAAAATGAAGTAGGATGGTGGCGACGATCCTAAGGTATATGCGTGGACCCAACTCCTGTGAGTTGGCATAAGGTGGCTAAAACAGGAGCGATCTCGGACTAGTGAGGTAGCACCTCTTATCGGACGCACTTCTTCGATACCATTCTATTACTTTGTGATTGTTTGGGTGCACCCCTTGATTTGGGAGTGTTGTTCGAGGTGGAGCGGTAGTGGCTGCTATGCGTTTCCATCAGTCCGTGTGCGTAATTGGTATATCTACCCTGGCATTGCCTTATGTGCCGTGTCACCTACCATATCGAGCTTTACTACGAGTTGTGATTTCTCCCGTAGCCTGTGGAGTATCGAGGGTAGCCCCCATTTTGGGAGTATGCTAATACTAGATAGACTACTGGGACTATTACATGTTAGGGTGAGTTCAAATTAAATGTAAAGCCCTAATGCTATTTTAAAGTATGTTTATTTTATATTAGACATTATTATAATAGCGAATATTACTACATAGTAGATAGTTTAACGGATCCTTAGAGGATGGTTATCCCAAACATCCTTTAAGTTACTTGTATTTCAGTTGATATTTCACTTGAGTTGGATTTATTGATATAAGAATGTTAATCCTGACTCGAGTGTTTGTGTTTTGCTTTACGCTCGGGTCAGACTGAGTGATACAGCATTTGAGACTCACCTTTGGAGTTGGAGCTTCTCTTGGAGATCCAGCTATCTATCGATTCTGCTACCAGTTGTTCAGCCGATTCTAGTGATACATTCAGATCTTGTATTTGATTATTGTATTGAGACATCTATGTACCCTTGACTTCTGTTGTATCTTGTTTAACTCTGTTATATATATAGTAGCTTCATGAACTACTATTCTTTTGTTTCCGCTGCATTATTTTCTATTACTATGTGTCTGTGATCATTTTTATTTACTGTATATGTTGAGTTTTTCCAATTTTTATTTACAATCCATTGTTTTGAATTATTCAAGTCCGGCATGTGTGCCTTTATTTTCGATTTGAATGGTCCAAAATACTGGGTCGTTACATGTGGTATCATAGCTCTGGTTTTAGGCAAAACTCAGCATATAGAGTAAATTCAATTACAGAATCATGTTCGTTCGAGCTTGAATTCCTTCTTCTTAAACTCGGTTGCTTTGAATTTTGGAATGTTCCCTTCGGTTCCAAAGTCCATTCGTGTCTCCCATATTCGTGTCTTTTTAATTCCGGAGTATCCCATAACTCCGCTTCGAATGATCTCTATAATAAATCGGCGATCTCGCCAATCTTTGAATAATTTGTACAGGGGTAAAACTCCTTTACAATCGGTATTGATTTACCAGAGATTTCTGTATCCTTGGTTTACGATGCTGTTATCTTTTGCTATACCCGAATTTTATCCCTAGCAATCGAATGTCGATTTGCTCCAGAATTCTACCTCGATCTTGTTCTTGAAGTCTCGGTTGAACGGTTAATGTCACCCGCGATTTTATATAAGTCTATCCATCTTCTGTTTTTGCTATTTAATCTACTTATTTCCCTATCGAGCCTATCTTCTAGTTGAATTCTTTTGGTTAGGATTCCTCTGAATTTGAACCTCTATTCTTGTTTTGAAATCCATTCTGGAATCGTCAAGTGAGGGTGTGTATTGTAATTAATATTAAAATGTTTTATATATTGTGTTGTTTGAGTTGTTGATGTTGATTTGGGTTTTCGATCGATTCGTCTGATCAACGCTATCGATAGGATTTCCAAAACACTTGAACAGAGCAAACTGACACAATATTATTTTCAAATTTGGTAAATGAAATAAATTTGTATGATTATATTATATATATATAAAAGTAATTTTCTGAAATTAATAAGTTAATTAAATTGGTTGTTTGAAATATTTGATTTGCATTTATTGTTCTAAACGAATTTATAAACATGGTTCATAAATTGATTTGGAATTTGAAATGAGTTTAAGTCAGGAATTTGAGAATTTAATTTCCAGTGATTTCAAGCTTTGGTTTTTAAATTTTAAAATATATAGTACTGAAGGTATTTTCGAATAGAAACCGTTTTCAAAAAAAATTAAAATGTTGAAATCAGTGCTCTTCTCTTTGTCGCTGGAAAATAATTTCGGTGATGGCGGCCGCATCATCGACATTCATTTTCGAGTTTCGAAGTGGAGAGGCTATTCTGTAGCTTTGCTACGGTTTTGTTTTGAAAGAAAATATATATATTTTGATTTGAATTTCTTCAGTATAATTTGATTTATATATATAGGTATCTTATTTTAAAATTTAATTTGATTTGATATAAATATATTATATATATCTCTAAATTGTTTGAAGTAAATCGGAGATTTAAATTCTTAAATTTTAGGTTAAAGATGATTTCAATTATAAACTGAAGTCAAAATTCTTGGATAAATATTTAACTAGGAATAAGTGAATTGTAAAATCTTATTTGTATAATACTCAATTACATCTCAACATAACTTACCTAAATTTTCAGAAGTTAAAAATGTAATTGGATAATATACAATATAAAATGACTTTATAAGGAAAGATTTGAGTGTTATAGTAAATGTTATACACTTAAATTTTATTATAAAGATGTTAATAGAGAGAAATAGAATTATAAGTTAATTGGATAATAGATGAGACAAATAAATTTGTTTTGAAGGAATTAATAAATTGAAATTTGATTAACTTATGGAAATACCTTGAATTTAAAGTCAATTATTGAATATAAATTGATTTAAACTGAAATTTATATGGTTTAAATATATGTGATAGGACATATTAAGTGGAATAAAGTTAATAATAATTTGGAATAAAAGAATTAAATTTGTTGAATAAAATATGAGTATAATAAATGATTATACAAATTGATGATTTAGAAATTGTTAATTGAGGATGACCAGACAATAAGATAATGAATTTAGAAATAGATAGATTGATTTAACTTAAGAAGAAACCAAGTGGATTAAACCAAATTGTTAACTAATTTAATTCGAAATCTATATGGTTTAAATTAATTGTTTTGTCTTATTTTTAATCTATTTTGTTTTCTGGTTGTTTCTATTCTCCTACCTCCTTCCTTTTCGGGGACGAAAAGTTTTGAGTGGGGGAGAGTGTAACGACCCGTAAATTTTAGATAATTTTATTTGTTTATTTATATATTTAATTGAAATTTTGTGAAACTTTAAACAATAAAATTTTGAAATTTAAATTTGATAATTGAAATGCGTCTGTTTTAACATAGCAACTGGTAAATTTTCATCAGAAAATTTGGAAGTTTATTTTCTAGTGTAATTTTACTCCAATTTATATCAGTTAAAATTGATGATAATAAAATGTTTTCCAAACCTAAATATTTTTACATAGAAAATTTGTAAATCATCTTCTGAGTGAGACGTCATTTTCGTTTCGTCAAATTTGGACATCTATTGCTCCATCGATCTTATTTTCGGTAAAATAGCAGCATTTTCGTACCGATATCGATTTTTGACTGGATGATCATACCACTGATATCTGTATACCGTTTTGATCGTTTCGTCGTGATGATCTCAGTGGTATATTTATTTCTGTTTTTCGAACCCCGGTATGTTGTGAAATCGGTAAAACGGTTCCCGGTTCCGTATCGGTACCGTTTTAAAACCTATTGATCTTCACGTGACCATTCATTTTCCACCAATTGAGTAAATGGTTTCTAACTTTTAATAGCCGTGATCTTTACCGTTTTTTTTCCACTTTCCACTAAAAATCTGTTCATCGATTCATTTTAAAATTGCACGTTTTTTTATGTCCTGTGGTCCACTTTAGAAATGCAGTATAATATACATGTTGTACTTATACTTACCTGACTGTTCTCTTCCCCTTTCCCCTATTCCACCATTTCTTCGGCTATTGGATAAAAGTCAAAATTGTTGCATGTTTCCCACTCAGCAAACTCCACAGCCGATCCACCTTCGACTGCTTCATCCTCCACCAACGTGCGCAACCGAACCCTCCGCCCTAGTCACCCGTTTTCTTCACTTCCTCCACGTCATCTCCAGCAAACGGCTTCCCTTCTGCCTTGCGATCTCCTTACTAAAGTATATAAGGTAATTGTTATATATATTAGTATATATTCATATAAAGTTAGGGGATAGTATAGATTTGATGTGGTACATAAGTTATGTTATATTCTTGAAACAGTTTTAATAACAATATATATGGTATATATTTTTCGTATGTTATATTTATATATACTTTGCAAGCTATTTCGTGTATTGGGTAATTAGCATATATGGTTTATGTAGAGAAGTTTTGTAACAACCCTAGATTTCTGCATATATTTAAATTTGACTTTATTTTATTTTAAATTATTTTAAAATTTTTTTATTTCAAACATTTCATTTTTAAATATAAATGCTGATTATTATGTGAATTTTAATTTCAAACTGGTATAAATTGAACATTTTCCGAAAAAGGGATTTCTGGTCAAACTTTGATTTTTAAACCTTAAATTTAAATATTTAAATTCTTAAATTTTATATTTTATTATGAAAATAGATTTAATAACTTGAATACTACTTTTCGTTTCATTGGAAACGGATTGAATAGTTATGTATATTTCAATTTTGAGTGCAATTTGATTTATTTAACAATTTTGTCTATTTTAAATTATATAAATTACATTTTCTTTGTCATATTTTATTTTAATTTGTGTTAATATGTTATTTTATGGATACTTTGTCCTTTAATATTTTTAAAAGTGATAATAAAATTTTTCCAAAATTTATTGCATTTATTTCCTATTTTTAAAAGGCAGTTTCTATTTTTCTGCTATTTTCTTAATTTAAATTATATTTAATTAAAATTTATTTATTTACTTTTGTGAAAGCATTTTTATTTTATGCTATTATCTTTATTTATAAATATTTTCTAATTCCATATAAATCTTCCAAAGTTTATCCTGTTTAATTTCAAATTTTCTAGACTAGTTTTCATTTTGTACTATTTTCTTATTTTAATCATATATAATTAATATTTATTTATTTATATTTTGTATATTTGTTATGTTTTCTAATTTTAACAGAAATTATATGTATTTTCGTATATTTAAACGTATAAAAAGAAAATATGAAAATATGAAGAGTTTGTGACTTTTGTTATTCCTAGTCTTTTTGTATTCTTGCCTTTTTATTTTCTAACCAACACTTGCATTTACTATTGGCTGACCTTATCATTTTCTTCAGTTGATTACTTCCTTCCATTTTCATGTAAAAAAATAGCTACTTACTCCAAAAATTTCGGCCTCCACACCTGAACAAAAATTTGGTAAACTTCTTCTTCTTTTCTACTCTTTTTCTTCTTGTTTCTTATGATTTTTGCACTTGCCTTCAACTTTAGGTAGCTTGGCCTTGCTCCTCCATCACCATGGCTGCCTCCACCACCACCACATTAGGCCACCATCTTCTCCAGCCCACTGACCATCCATAGCCATTGTCACGACCCGACTTTCTATGCCCAGAAAGACGTATCGTGAATTAAGAAAGAAAGGGATAGAAGAAGAAAAGAAAGAAAAGAAGAAAGAACAACAACATCAGAAACTCACAGCGGAACGAATGAAATATAATATATCATATAAAATATTACATAGTATCATATACATCAGAGTTACACAACTTATACAACACATATTAGACAGTTATAAACATCTGTCTAATTCATACAACTCAAGTATCACAGATACAGACACAACATATACACAGCGGAATCATCATATATCTACACGGTGAAGCCTCCTGCTCCAAATCTCCTCCAGAATTCGTCAAAGCTAACCTGAATCCCTCGACTACTCAATACAATATTGAGTACCCAAGAGTTTAATAAAACAGAAAATAAACACTTGGGTCAGACATGGGTCTGGTGTGAGTAAACGGTTAAGATTGTTTAACTTTGAAAAACCTTTGAAAACAAAAGTATCACGTAAGACTTCCCACAAATAAACATGGGTAAGTTTTTACCTTACGTTAACTAAAACATTTGATAGGAAATCCGATTGTATTATAATAGGGTCTAGGGTTTTCAAGTAAAATACAGAAATAGCTGAAATGCTTACATCTCACATTCCAACATAGTTGGACACAACTAATACGTACGGCACTTATTGGAGTTTGGATTCCATACAATGGCAGGGCTACTAGGGTACCGCCCGTCACAGTACGTGGCCTAGATCACCGTACCGAGGAGTACGCCCGCTCCCCTGCAACACAAAGCCGGAACCATCCCTTACTGGATAATCCCGAACAAGACAATCCCGTAGTTGGCGCGACCAACCACACACTAAGCCGAATAAAAGAAAAGGGACCTCTAGACAGGGATCTATCTTGCTCTCAGTGGGTGCTACCCACGAAACCTTGCTGCACCTCCCCTGTTTTAGCCATTCCCGGTTGATGAGGCTTGAGGTTACGATTACCTTTAATCAGAACATATCACTTAGAATGCTCATCGTCCGCCTGACGATGTGCTGAAAGCATTCAATCCATACAAGTTCGTTCCGGGTTCGAACGAAACCGAAGGCATTATCTCGTTACACTCGTTTTGGAATCACCCTCAGAGTTAACGACAATAACCCTTGCACTCTGAATCTTCATCTTCACTTGAGATTCACGACCTATCGTTAATTTGGATCGATGTGGTATTCGGGTCTCCAGACCTGGAATACCGGTATACGGAAACCCGATCCCGGTCTCATCGAAATCCAAAACGTATCTTTTAAGGCCAAGTTGTTTAAAGGTTTAAACATTTAAACTTATATTCTGAATGATATAAACAGATAGATAAATAACATTATCACAATAGATAATTCATATCAACATTCATCTCACAAAGCAGCATATATCATATATATATCAGAGACATACAAATCATCCAATATCAACCAATCACCCAATATCAAACATCCAGTATTAATCAATTATCTAAACAGAATTGATTTAGTCTAATCAATTTAATTAACCTTTAATTAAATTAATTACTATCCTTTAATTACTTGGATTATCTTAATCCTGCTCACTATCATTAATTAATTACAAATTAATTAATTAAACATCTAAATGATCTTCCTTAATTAATCTCCTTTGATTAATTATCTTTAATTACATCAAGTAATTATCCTTAACCATATACAGTAATTAACTTTTAATTACTATCATTAATTACAATAATTAATGAACCTTCATAAATTAATTAACTATAATTAATTATATTAATCCTCAATTAACTACAATTAATTAATTATACTTAAATTAATTACTTTTATTAATCAACCTTGATTAATTCATTAATTAAATAATCCTTACTAATTAATTAACCTTTTAATTAATTAATTAATTTTAATCAACCACTTCATTATTTAGTCATAATTAATCATAAACAGTAATTAACAATTTGTAATTACTTATCTTAATTTATTTATATTAATCTTGATTAATTAAACTAATTAATTAATCTTTAATTACTTCATTAAGTAATTATTAATCAATTATATTAACAAATAATCCTTAATTTATTTACTTTATTAATTAATTACTTTTTTAATTAATTACCCTTAGTAATTATCCTCAAATTAATCACATTCCTTAATTAATTAATTACTTTAATTACTTAACTAAAATAATTAAGTAATTTAACTTTTAATTACTTACATAAGTAATTATCTTCTAATTACTTCCATTAATAATCTTGATTACTTTCTTAATTAATTACTTAACAAATAAGTAATTCCATTACTAAATAATCCTTAATTCATTAATTAATTAACTATTCCATAATTAATTAATCTCAACAATTATATTAATCAATTCCTTAGATTAATAACATCAAGTGATTACCCTTTTATCACTTTAACTAATTACCCCATGAGTAATTTTCCTATTAATTACTTCCATAAGTAATTTCATTCAATAATTAACCAATAATTACTTTATTAAGTAATTACTCTTAATTAATCCATAATTAAGTGATTATTTAAAATTAAATAAATAATTAACTAATTATTTAAAATTAATTAAACAATTAAATTAATTAACATTCTATATTTAAAAATCCTAAATTAATTATGGAAACATTATTCTTAATTAAACTTTACTTATTAACAAACCATATTTAAATTAAGTATTCTTAAATTTATATCAATACTAATTTAACCTTATTATTCTCATAAATAAATTATTTGAATTATTTAAATCTTATTATTCAAAACAAAATTTTAAACTTGATTTACAAATTCATAATAATAACCTTATTTGGAGATAAAGCATTTATAAATCATTTCCAAATTTACCAAATACTTAAAAACTTGTTTATGCTTTAAATTTAAAACCCAGATATGAATTGCTTTTTAAAATTTCAAAAACCAGGTTACTGGAATTAAAACAACCCGAGTAAATCCACTAAAACCCCCGAGTCTACCCCGAGTCCTCCTGCAACCTCAACTGCTTCGAGTAAAACTCGATCGTACCCGAAGAAAACTCGAGCAAACCCCTTCGTTCCCAAACCATCGAAACACTCAGACATCCAAACGTGCACGTGCACGTGCACCATCGTCGCCGATATATGATGATCGTCGCGATGATCCTCACCGATTCCACGAACCCACGCGATCACTATTCCACACCCAGATCGACGATACCACCTCGATTTCAAAAACGAACCCAAACGACCAAAAACTGGAACCCACATCGATCGGAAAACCCCCCATCGTCGACGAACTCCGCCTCGAGAAGCCTCGCCAACTTCGCCGCAGCTTCGCCATGACTCCAGCTATCTTCTCCCCCTATCGCGATTGATTCCGGTCCCCTATCCACGTTGAAACTGCTTCGACAAACAGACTAACAAAACTCCCCCTAAAACCCTAGTTCAATCGAATTCGAGCAATTCGTCTAACAGAAAATTCCAACTACAATTTTCCCTTCATCAACAATTCATAAGCTAGCTTCAATCAAGATTTCAATCCAAATTATTGAGTTGAACAACGGCAAATGCCAAAAATCCCAAAAACAATCAACACTGAATATCCCCTTGAATTCCAAACTAGAAATTCCAATTCTTATACCTAAATTCATGATTTGGTACAACGATTCAGCTTGCATAATCAAACATTAAAATTAACAAGTTTGATTTTTACCCATTTCTTGATTTTCACTGTAAATTTTAAAATTTGAGTTAAATAATAATTGCATACCCTTGAATTTATTTTAAAATTTGAATTGTATTGTTAGAAAACTTTTTCATTTACATGCTCAAGCCTAAAATTAAATGTAAATGAAGATAAGAATTTTTCTACCAAAACTGAAGCCTGAACAAGAACAGAGGCTTATCTATGCTTATCTACAGGCATATACAGGCATACATCTACATTTATATATTCACACACACTTCATACATGAAAATATTATTCATCTGGTTATCACATGCACTAAACTTTACAAACCTATTTAAGTTTTTAAAGGTTTTGTTTACTCTCTTGTTAAAACAGAAAACAAGATGTAAATATATGCAGACATACTTACACACATACATATCAATTCATATACAACTGAAAGATTTTCACGCAACAACAATATCAATTAACAGATCAACACATGCATTAGAGCCATTCATAATTTAACTGTTTTTAAAACAAAATTGTTTACTCACTTGTTATTTTCCAGAGAACAAAACAGAGCAGGTTTCCCAGGCTTTTATATTTTGAATTCCGGAAACTTGCATTTGATTTCCTTTGCTGTTGAAATCCTTTGTATGCCTTTAATTTTGATGATTTAACTGAAGCCTTTGCATTTGAATTTAGTTTCCAGGTTGAAGATTGAAAAAAAACTGATGTTGAAATGAATTTGAACTGAACTTGCATTTTGGTTTCTGCTTTGATTTATTTATTTCTTTGTTTCAGTTTTTGGAAAGATGAGGAGAGAAAAAGAAGATGGAGGAAGAAAAAGATTCGAACTGAAGAAAAATGAAACCAGGTTTCTTCTACAACTACATTATTTATAAAATAAAATTTTTAAATAAAGAAAATGTTGCCACTTGTTTTATTACTAATTAGACAAATGTCCAACTTGTTTTTATATGTTTACAAGTGTTAAAACAATGCATAATTATGTCTAAACCCTTATTAATAAAAGTAATTATGTTTTTCTATTTATGTAAATGTGAATTATTATTTATTTTTACAAACCTTCTAAATTTAAGAGATATTTAAAAAGAAAGTTTATTTAATATCATATATACACACTTATAACCATTTTAGTTTAGTACTTTTTAAAAGAAAACAAGATAAAATAATTCTTTTATTAAATCTTATTTAAACTATCATACTTTAGAAATAATAATTATCTTATATTTTGAAAATATAAAATTATTCTTAAATTAGCATTTGAAAAATATTAAATTTAAATCAAAGACTTCCTATTTACAATATGTATACTAATATATACATTATAAATAGAATATATTTTTATTAGCTTTGAAAGATAAATTTTATCCATTTTAAATTGTTAGAAATGATATAAATAAATATTACTAAATTAAATATTGCCAGATTAAATATTTATTATCTTTTAAAAGATTAAATTATCAATTTAAATTATAATTATAAAGAAAATTATCAATTTAATTAAATTATCAATACAGATTATTAAATTTATATTACCCAAAAACCCGGGATATCACATTCCTCCCCCCTTAAAATAATTTCGTCCCCGAAATTAAAAGCAAAGTTAATTTAATAATCCAACAAATATTTTAATTTCAAACACAAACCTATCATCCAATTTCTAACAACCAAAGCAACCAATCAAACAATCTAATCTAACTAACTATTCTGACATAAATCAGAATAGACTTCATAATACTATCTCGAGTTTCCCCGAGTATAAATCACCGGGAGACTCGCTCTACAGAAGCTAAATAAACTACACACCATAATCCAGAGCTCCTCTCTTCTTTAGATTCACCAATCTGAACAAAATATCAGATCATACCCAAGTCCAACTTAACTTCCAAATCCATCTGAACTGCAGATTCTAAAATCAGTAATAGATCATACACGTACTCCCTCAGAGATACGTGAAATAGAATGGATTCCAGATATCCAAACTGGCCATTCAACCCTATAGACAAAGAATTACTCCTCTCAAGAACACAAGAAAATCCAAAATATTTCGGAGCTAGCTTCCAGACTTACCAAATCTTATAGCTCTTATAATCGAGGAAAATTTAAACAGTTTCCAATTTCCAACTCCGAATTCCAAACTCTGACTCATATCTGCATAGCTCACCAGACGATCCCGAGCTACCTCATCTCCTCCCGATCAGCTCAACCTTCGCTGATGCTTCTTGAAACAAATATGAACCAAGCACAAAATGATCTTCAAATCTGCTGAAATCCACAAATTCTACTCCACAAGAAATAGAAGACTGAACTTCCTTCTTCTAGATTCCAGAAAATTCTATACACACTTAGAAATTCACATAAACTTCTTGTAGAAATCTGAGGTTACTTCCTTTCTTGCACAGCTACTACCTTTGCTTTCGCTGCACAACTCTGATTTTGAAATAGATGAGAATGTTGATGAACTCGAGCACAAATTAGATCCATAAACAAGCGGAAACATTGGTTATCTTAAAGACATAACCAACTTCTCAAAGAATAGACGAGTCCTCGGTCAAGGGTACTGTCTTTAGCTATCCTTGGCTAGAGGAAACTCAAAACTAGAAGCAGAAGAGAAAACACAGATACTCCATACAATTCTAAGATACTTCACCAAATCCTTCTCTAGGAACCAAATCGATATAAACTAAATCTTTGACCTCTTCGATAACTTTTACTTCCTCTTGAGATGCCTCAACTCCATACAAAAGATTACTCAAGATGAACTCTCAAACTAATCGCAAGTCACTTTTGCGATCCTACCTAGTTCGGATTCCAAAGAAACTGTTCTCTCTTTACTAATTAAAACAGCCTTAAACTTTTCCGAACAAGGTTAACCCTTCAAGAAAAACTTCACCATCTACTCGGACTGCTGATAAAAGAACCACAAAGATTCCGGGACCATCGAAGAACAACTAATCGACCTTAGTCCCATACTTCAAAATAGACAAAACTCTCTTACTTGATATCAGAGAATTCCTATATAGTCGAGTCTTTCCTGCGGTAGACATCAACTGTTCCTCCAATACCTTATTAATCTTGTTCCAAAAGAAAATCTCCTTCGGGAACATCCATAGATACTGTGTCTTATCACACAACTGCTCCTTCCTGAAGTCGCCAAGCTACCATCACTTACTTCTGCACAACTGATGGATTCAACTCTAGAAAATCTGCTCACCCGAGCTCAACCAATCTTACATTCCAATAATGGACTCCGAATCTTGAAAAGGATTTTCTTCAGAGATCCGAGACATCCTTACTCCATACTGCCAACTTACTCGAGACGATATTGGGTTTACAGTCTCGATATATACTTCCAACCTCAAACATTCAAACTCCAACTATTGGTAATTGTGTTACACACACTACCACCTTATCTACCTTTATAACTTATATTGGAAAACCCGAACAGGTAACCCAATAAATAGGTAGAAATACATAAATATATATATTTAAAATGATATATATTTTTTTTTATATAGAAATTATTTCTGGGTAAAATTATTTCATCTACCTCTTTAAAACAATATTGTGTCCGATGGCCTGGTTCAAGTGTTTAGAGATCCCTATCAATAACGTTAGCTACTCGTATTGACCAGAATCCATATACCACTCAACCGATCAATTAACACAATATAAAACCATTTTTATATAACTAACAATTACGCGCTCTCAAGATAGACACCACTTCAGAGCCTAGGTATTCACTCAACCTACTGCTCTGATACCAACTGTCACGACCCGACTTTCTATGCCCAGAAAGACGTATCGTGAATTAAGAAAGAAAGGGATAGAAGAAGAAAAGAAAGAAAAGAAGAAAGAACAACAACATCAGAAACTCACAGCGGAACGAATGAAATATAATATATCATATAAAATATTACATAGTATCATATACATCAGAGTTACACAACTTATACAACACATATTAGACAGTTATAAACATCTGTCTAATTCATACAACTCAAGTATCACAAATACAGACACAACATATACACAGCGGAATCATCATATATCTACACGGTGAAGCCTCCTGCTCCAAATCTCCTCCAGAATTCGTCAAAGCTAACCTGAATCCCTCGACTACTCAATACAATATTGAGTACCCAAGAGTTTAATAAAACAGAAAATAAACACTTGGGTCAGACATGGGTCTGGTGTAGAGTAAACGGTTAAGATTGTTTAACTTTGAAAAACCTTTGAAAACAAAAGTATCACGTAAGACTTCCCACAAATAAACATGGGTAAGTTTTTACCTTACGCTAACTAAAACATTTGATAGGAAATCCGATTGTATTATAATAGGGTCTAGGGTTTTCAAGTAAAATACAGAAATAGCTGAAATGCTTACATCTCACATTCCAACATAGTTGGACACAACTAATACGTACGACACTTATTGGAGTTTGGATTCCATACAATGGCAGGGCTACTGGGGTACCGCCCGTCACAGTACGTGGCCTAGATCACCGTACCGAGGAGTACGCCCGCTCCCCTGCAACACAAAGCCGGAACCATCCCTTACTGGATAATCCCGAACAAGACAATCCCGTAGTTGGCGCGACCAACCACACACTAAGCCGAATAAAAGAAAAGGGACCTCTAGACAGGGATCTATCTTGCTCTCAGTGGGTGCTACCCACGAAACCTTGCTGCACCTCCCCTGTTTTAGCCATTCCCGGTTGATGAGGCTTGAGGTTACGATTACCTTTAATCAGAACATATCACTTAGAATGCTCATCGTCCGCCTGACGATGTGCTGAAAGCATTCAATCCATACAAGTTCGTTCCGGGTTCGAACGAAACCGAAGGCATTATCTCGTTACACTCGTTTTGGAATCACCCTCAGAGTTAACGACAATAACCCTTGCACTCTGAATCTTCATCTTCACTTGAGATTCACGACCTATCGTTAATTTGGATCGATGTGGTATTCGGGTCTCCAGACCTGGAATACCGGTATACGGAAACCCGATCCCGGTCTCATCGAAATCCAAAACGTATCTTTTAAGGCCAAGTTGTTTAAAGGTTTAAACATTTAAACTTATATTCTGAATGATATAAACAGATAGATAAATAACATTATCACAATAGATAATTCATATCAACATTCATCTCACAAAGCAGCATATATCATATATATATCAGAGACATACAAATCATCCAATATCAACCAATCACCCAATATCAAACATCCAGTATTAATCAATTATCTAAACAGAATTGATTTAGTCTAATCAATTTAATTAACCTTTAATTAAATTAATTACTATCCTTTAATTACTTGGATTATCTTAATCCTGCTCACTATCATTAATTAATTACAAATTAATTAATTAAACATCTAAATGATCTTCCTTAATTAATCTCCTTTGATTAATTATCTTTAATTACATCAAGTAATTATCCTTAACCATATATAGTAATTAACTTTTAATTACTATCATTAATTACAATAATTAATGAACCTTCATAAATTAATTAACTATAATTAATTATATTAATCCTCAATTAACTACAATTAATTAATTATACTTAAATTAATTACTTTTATTAATCAACCTTGATTAATTCATTAATTAAATAATCCTTACTAATTAATTAACCTTTTAATTAATTAATTAATTTTAATCAACCACTTCATTATTTAGTCATAATTAATCATAAACAGTAATTAACAATTTGTAATTACTTATCTTAATTTATTTATATTAATCTTGATTAATTAAACTAATTAATTAATCTTTAATTACTTCATTAAGTAATTATTAATCAATTATATTAACAAATAATCCTTAATTTATTTACTTTATTAATTAATTACTTTTTTAATTAATTACCCTTAGTAATTATCCTCAAATTAATCACATTCCTTAATTAATTAATTACTTTAATTACTTAACTAAAATAATTAAGTAATTTAACTTTTAATTACTTACATAAGTAATTATCTTCTAATTACTTCCATTAATAATCTTGATTACTTTCTTAATTAATTACTTAACAAATAAGTAATTCCATTACTAAATAATCCTTAATTCATTAATTAATTAACTATTCCATAATTAATTAATCTCAACAATTATATTAATCAATTCCTTAGATTAATAACATCAAGTGATTACCCTTTTATCACTTTAACTAATTACCCCATGAGTAATTTTCCTATTAATTACTTCCATAAGTAATTTCATTCAATAATTAACCAATAATTACTTTATTAAGTAATTACTCTTAATTAATCCATAATTAAGTGATTATTTAAAATTAAATAAATAATTAACTAATTATTTAAAATTAATTAAACAATTAAATTAATTAACATTCTATATTTAAAAATCCTAAATTAATTATGGAAACATTATTCTTAATTAAACTTTACTTATTAACAAACCATATTTAAATTAAGTATTCTTAAATTTATATCAATACTAATTTAACCTTATTATTCTCATAAATAAATTATTTGAATTATTTAAATCTTATTATTCAAAACAAATTTTTAAACTTGATTTACAAATTCATAATAATAACCTTATTTGGAGATAAAGCATTTATAAATCATTTCCAAATTTACCAAATACTTAAAAACTTGTTTATGCTTTAAATTTAAAACCCAGATATGAATTGCTTTTTAAAATTTCAAAAACCAGGTTACTGGAATTAAAACAACCCGAGTAAATCCACTAAAACCCCCGAGTCTACCCCGAGTCCTCCTGCAACCTCAACTGCTTCGAGTAAAACTCGATCGTACCCGAAGAAAACTCGAGCAAACCCCTTCGTTCCCAAACCATCGAAACACTCAAACATCCAAACGTGCACGTGCACGTGCACCATCGTCGCCGACATATGATGATCGTCGTGATGATCCTCACCGATTCCACGAACCCACGCGATCACTATTCCACACCCAGATCGACGATACCACCTCGATTTCAAAAACGAACCCAAACGACCAAAAACTGGAACCCACATCGATCGGAAAACCCCCCATCGTCGACGAACTCCGCCTCGAGAAGCCTCGCCAACTTCGCCGCAGCTTTGCCACGACTCCAGCTATCTTCTCCCCCTATCGCGATTGATTCCGGTCCCCTATCCACGTTGAAACTGCTTCGACAAACAGACTAACAAAACTCCCCCTAAAACCCTAGTTCAATCGAATTCGAGCAATTCGTCTAACAGAAAATTCCAACTACAATTTTCCCTTCATCAACAATTCATAAGCTAGCTTCAATCAAGATTTCAATCCAAATTATTGAGTTGAACAACGGCAAATGCCAAAAATCCCAAAAACAATCAACACTGAATATCCCCTTGAATTCCAAACTAGAAATTCCAATTCTTATACCTAAATTCATGATTTGGTACAACGATTCAGCTTGCATAATCAAACATTAAAATTAACAAGTTTGATTTTTACCCATTTCTTGATTTTCACTGTAAATTTTAAAATTTGAGTTAAATAATAATTGCATACCCTTGAATTTATTTTAAAATTTGAATTGTATTGTTAGAAAACTTTTTCATTTACATGCTCAAGCCTAAAATTAAATGTAAATGAAGATAAGAATTTTTCTACCAAAACTGAAGCCTGAACAAGAACAGAGGCTTATCTATGCTTATCTACAGGCATATACAGGCATACATCTACATTTATATATTCACACACACTTCATACATGAAAATATTATTCATCTGGTTATCACATGCACTAAACTTTACAAACCTATTTAAGTTTTTAAAGGTTTTGTTTACTCTCTTGTTAAAACAGAAAACAAGATGTAAATATATGCAGACATACTTACACACATACATATCAATTCATATACAACTGAAAGATTTTCACGCAACAACAATATCAATTAACAGATCAACACATGCATTAGAGCCATTCATAATTTAACTGTTTTTAAAACAAAATTGTTTACTCACTTGTTATTTTCCAGAGAACAAAACAGAGCAGGTTTCCCAGGCTTTTATATTTTGAATTCCGGAAACTTGCATTTGATTTCCTTTGCTGTTGAAATCCTTTGTATGCCTTTAATTTTGATGATTTAACTGAAGCCTTTGCATTTGAATTTAGTTTCCAGGTTGAAGATTGAAAAAAAACTGATGTTGAAATGAATTTGAACTGAACTTGCATTTTGGTTTCTGCTTTGATTTATTTATTTCTTTGTTTCAGTTTTTGGAAAGATGAGGAGAGAAAAAGAAGATGGAGGAAGAAAAAGATTCGAACTGAAGAAAAATGAAACCAGGTTTCTTCTACAACTACATTATTTATAAAATAAAATTTTTAAATAAAGAAAATGTTGCCACTTGTTTTATTACTAATTAGACAAATGTCCAACTTGTTTTTATATGTTTACAAGTGTTAAAACAATGCATAATTATGTCTAAACCCTTATTAATAAAAGTAATTATGTTTTTCTATTTATGTAAATGTGAATTATTATTTATTTTTACAAACCTTCTAAATTTAAGAGATATTTAAAAAGAAAGTTTATTTAATATCATATATACACACTTATAACCATTTTAGTTTAGTACTTTTTAAAAGAAAACAAGATAAAATAATTCTTTTATTAAATCTTATTTAAACTATCATACTTTAGAAATAATAATTATCTTATATTTTGAAAATATAAAATTATTCTTAAATTAGCATTTGAAAAATATTAAATTTAAATCAAAGACTTCCTATTTACAATATGTATACTAATATATACATTATAAATAGAATATATTTTTATTAGCTTTGAAAGATAAATTTTATCCATTTTAAATTGTTAGAAATGATATAAATAAATATTACTAAATTAAATATTGCCAGATTAAATATTTATTATCTTTTAAAAGATTAAATTATCAATTTAAATTATAATTATAAAGAAAATTATCAATTTAATTAAATTATCAATACAGATTATTAAATTTATATTACCCAAAAACCCGGGATATCACAGCCATGGCCATATATGATGTAGATCCACCAAAAATTGAGCAAACATCCACCTAAAACCCTATAGCCTAGCACCTATTGCCTTCCCCACTCCAACCACCACCTTGGCCGCCTCTTGCATCACTTCCACCAGCACCTACCTGACCCAAAGCCACTGCCACACCATTCTCCAGTCCACTACAGGCATGGCCGTGCCCATGTTGCATAGGGTCGAACCATTTGTGGCATAGAAACCACTTGTAGTTGCCTTGTTTTGAAATTCAAGCACATATCTTTCATCTCCTCCTTATATTGCTATGGTCGACCCCTATATGGCTTTAACCTGATCCAAACCTGATCCAAAACCATCCCATAACAGTGCTTTTCCAGCCTATGGCTGAAGCATATGATGTTGAATGCAAGTGCAAAAACTCTAGCTTTGAATTGGGTAGTTATTCCTAGCATTGTTTTGTAATATTTCGGTTTGTAATTCATGTTTGTATTTGTTTTGTTTGATATTTAACAAGGAAATTAGCTTTGGCTCTCCCACTCTCAAATCATTATCGTGTTATCTTGCCTTTGAAAGTTCCTTGTTTGTGCAATTGGTTGTCATCTCTAGCTTATACAAGTGAGTAATTCTCACCAGACGATGTGTACTTATATAACTAGTAAACTGACACCATTTGAATCTGTAATTTACATCATCCTGTTATAACTGCCATATTATATTCATATGATGTTCACACCTGTATTTACACCTGTTATACCATATGTTACTATTATATCATGCTATTCTGTTATTTATATCAGTTTATCACACTACAAGTTCCCTGTAGATTAGAATCACTATGGGTTGAAATGATACATACCCGAACGGACTTTAGAATAGGGGAAAATCGTTATAGGCTGAAATGATAGGCCTGAGCAGTTTTCATTTCATTCTTACTTGGGATTGCGGGTTTGAAATGATCAAACCCGAATTTTTTCTTTGTAATTACTGATTGAAAAGATATAGTATCCGTATTACTTTACCTAGGCTAGAAAATGATTTACAGACCCATGGTTAAAATATGTTTTCTAAAAATTTTAAATTATTTTAGAAATGTAAATATTATAATATTTTGATTTTAAACTTAATTAACAATGATTTATAAAGTGTTAATGATATTTTGGAATAAGTTAAATGGTTAAATAAATGAATATTTAAGTTGAATTTTGAAATATAACTTAGATTGGAAATTTGTGAATTTAGTTTAAAAATGAAATTTAAGTTAAGTAAATAAAATGAAAAATAAGTTATATTTGGAAATTTAAATTTAAGTTTTAAGTTAAAAATTTAACTATAAAGAATTAAAATTTAAGGTTGAATTATATAAGTAAATTATTATTAAATTGATTTTTGAATGAAAATTTAACTTTATAAAATCATGAATATAAGGGTATTTAAATGATTGTTTTAAAGGTGAAAATATATGATTTTATAAGTTTAAAATGATTTAAATAAAAATTTAGCTGTTTGTGAAATTATATTGAATATTTGGAATTTAATTAACAACATTTTGAAATGTTATTATTTCTAATGTAAAGGATATAACAGCATTTGTAAATGTTGTAGTTGATAGAAATGAACTAAATGGCTAGTTTGAATTAAGGGCTATTATAGCACTTTGTAAGTGCTGTAGTTGCTGAAATTAACTAAGGTTTTATTTGAACTAAAGTAACCCTCTTACAGCATTTTTAATATGCTGTCTTTTGTTAAATTGAATTGTTTTACAAGTAACTTTCCGTAGCATTTTCTAAATACTGCAAAAGTAGAAATTTTCATTATTTTAATAAAATTAAGTGAATAAATGAACTTTGAAAGATTTAAAATTTTGGAAATTTAATAATTTAATAATTAAATATAATAACTTCATTTTAATGATTTAAAATGAAGTAATTTGTTTTGAAATATAAACTATTTGGAAATGTGTGTTGAAATGGTATTTCAAATAAAATGAATGTGGTTTTGGAAAGATACGATATTGTGACATTTTGAAATGGATTTTTTTTGAATGATATTGAATTTTTAAATGATATTTGATTTCAAACACAAATTACTATTTTGAAATTTTAACCACGAATGTATTTAAACTTATGTTTTAACTGATCCTTAGAGGATGGGCGGTCCCAAGCATCCTTTAAGTTATTGTGTATTACTGTTACAGTTCACTTGAGTTGGTTTACATTATATAAGTATATATTGTCATGACTCGAGTGTTTTGTGTTTTACTTTATGCTCGGGTCAGCCTGAGTATGTACAACTTAGCTTTGGATTTCTTTTCTGGAGCTAGGAATCGCTGGAGATTCTGCTTATCTAGTTATCTATCCATTTCAGTTTCAGTTGTTCTATTTCAGCTCTGGTATTATAAACCTCTATGTATTTGAGATTTCTATTGTATATGTTTTCAGACTGATATTATGTATTTTGTTTTGTGAGTTTGTTATAGAAGCTTCATGAACTACTATGGTATTTTAATTTCTGCTGTGAGTTATTCTGATATTCCGTGTCTGTGATTCTGTATTTGATTTTATTGCTCCAAATTTATTTACAATCTGTTATTTTGAATTATTCAAGTCAGACATGTGTGGATTATTGTCGATTTGAATGGTCCAAAATAGTGGGTCGTTACATTTGGTATCAGAGCTTTGGTTTTTAGGCAAACCTTAGCCTGCGGAGCAAAAACTCATTAGAGATAGGGTAGAAATACCCTAGAATGAGTGAAATCAATCTCAGAATCATTCCTTTGTGAGAGAACGTATTTTCGAAGTATAAAATTGTAACGACCCGTATTTTTATGGATCGAAACATCGTAAAACAGTTGACATTTGGTCGCATTGTTGATAAGTCGTCCAGAGTCTAAGTCTTAGGTCGTATGAGAGTTTGGAGCGACCTAAGGAAGATGGCGAGTTAAGGAGTAGACGACCTAGTGAAGTGGAGCAACCTATGGATTGGAACGACTTAAGAAGTTAGGTCGTATGATAGATAGGTCGTGTGATAGTTAGGTCGTATAATAGGTTAGGTCGAGTGAGCGACCTAGGAGATTGGAGCGACCTATAGGAGTTAGTGACCTATAGGAAGTTGGCGACCTAAGGATTGGAGCGACCTATAGGAGTTAGCGACCTATAGGAGTTAGCAACCTAAGGGTTAGTAACCTACAGTAGTTAGCGACCTAGTGGTTAGCGACCTAAGAGCTAACGGTATAAGAGTTAGCGAGTTAGCGTAGTTAGGTCGTGAGCGACCTAAGGTGTTAGGTCGTATCCTAGCTAAGATAGTTAGGTCGCGTGTGTGTTAGGTCGCAGGAGTGTTAGGTCGTAGAAGCGATCTGTGTTAGGTCGCTAGGCTGCATCCTCGTTAGGTCGTAGGTCGCGAGGAAGCACATCTGGGTTAGGTCGTAGGTCGCGAGGAAGCGCATCTGGGTTAGGTCGTAGGTCGCATGAATGCGCTGATCTGCTAAGTGTTAGGTCGTAGGTCGTAGAGGCTTTGGTTGTTAGGTCGTGGGGTTTTTAGGTCGTGGACGACCTAACTCCGAGCGAACGACCAAAGGAGAATTCTACCTATAAATACATGGGTTTGCCTCACTTTTTAGGATCCGGATTTTGAAGTGATGAAGTGCTGACATTTTGAGAGCTCGACTTCTACACTTCTTCACTTCTTTTCTCCACTCTAATCTTGTGATTCCTTCCATCCAAATCGAAGATTCAAGAGCTTAGATTGAAGATCTACATCCTTTGAAGAGAGATTTCATCGTTTGAAGCGGATTTGTGATAGATCGAGTTAGATCCTTCGCTTTCCAGATCTGAAGTGTGTTGCTTTTGGGGTATTTAGGTGATTTGGTGAGTGGTGGTTATCTCTCACACGGATCCAAAGGAGTATATCGGATCGTTGGCTTGATTTTGTGTAAAGTAGGGATTTTCATGCATTTTTTAAACTTAAGTATAGATCCATTGTTCATGATGATTTGACATCCATTTTACTACATGTTAACCTATGCAAGTTCATTCATCAAGATTATAGAGATATTGCTCATGTTTTCATGCTTGTTAGACTTTAGACTCTTTATTTACGAAATTGCCATTATTGTTATAATTGTTCATTAGATCATATTTGAATGCTTGATTACTTGGATTAATGTTTGACTTGATTGATTGCTATGAATTAGATGATTGATGATTTGATTTAGACAAGATGGTCGAAGATGATTCAAAAGCTAAGTGAAAGGCTCTTGAATTGGAAAAGCTGCTCGTGGCATATGTAGCGGATGGTGAAGCTCATATGGATAGGATTGATGATGATGATGTTGAGATGAGGCTTTGCTAGGATGTGATGAAGCGAGGCATGATATGAGATAGTCTTGGTCTAATCCAGACGGGATCATTCCAAGCATGTTGATAACTCGGTGAAATGGTTCGAGTTTGAGGATAATGGTTTGCTCGAGAGGCGCTTGAGCTAGTATGGAAATAGTCGTCGAGGAGGATGACTAGAAGGCTGAGATCTCATCGTTGTTGAAGGTTCTAGCATGCTCAAAGCAAGAGTACGTTGGGCAGATTCGATAGTCCCTGAAGGCTACTGATTGGTAGTCGAGTACTCTGGGCAGATTCGATAGTCCTAGGCACGGGTCACGATGACGTGCGAAGTCATGTCTAGAACCGGGGTTTCCATTAGCCCTTGACGGACAGATGAAATAATGAGTCGGTCATTCAATTAACGATGATATCGAAGCAATGATAACAGTGATAGCCAGAGTCATGGATGTTTGGTTGTATCATCATTCAGTCTCAAGAGCGGTATTTTCTAGGTGCTTATCTGATCTTGGTTTAGGCCTTAGGGGTTTGTACTTGGAAAACATCGCCCTTGACTCGAATGATAATTGCTTTATTTTAAATTGTATGCTTTGCTATGTTTGCTTCTGCTTAGTGTGTGTCTGGGGGCTATCACTGTAGAAAGAGGTGGAGTGGGAGGGTTGGATTCCTATTCCTTTTTCCTTTATGCTCTTTTGGTATGTTGTTAGTTAATTTACCGCTCACTAAGACTGTTGTCTGACTCAAGGCTTTATGTTTTAACTCTTATTGCCTTAGGCTGTTCGTCCATTTTGGGACGGGCAGACTAGGTAGCAGGTGACAGGTGCTGTTCTTGCTTTCTACGATGCTGATGACAAAGACGAGCTGGAGGATTGCATATTATCTTCTTACTATATGTATTGGATGTTCCGCTGCTTGTATATTCTCTGAGTGATATGTAGTGAGGCTTGTTGTATTGACTATTCAGATGTTTTGTATCCAACTATTATGAAGTTTGATTAATGAAATTCTATTCTATGAAGCTTCACTATATATATATTCTATTGTATTTTGTCCATGCGATGTGAGTAATACGATAGATTCTGTTATTTAAATTTACCCTGACAATCGTCCATGGTCGCCTAGCACACTTTACAGCGCACTATATCTAGGTTCAGTGCAGGGGTCGTGGGCGGTCGTCACATTTGGTATCAGAGCATTGGTTAATCGATTTTACCCAACGCTCACTGACGTAACTACGTATGAGAGACGTAATTGTATTTTGATGGATGATTACTATATATAATATAGTAGCTTAGAATGATTTGAATCCCTTATGCAGTTGTTTCTCAAGGTGTATTAATCATTCCTTTTTATTGATATTGAGAATGAGTCGAAGAGGGAGACCAGCTGCTAGGGAAGGCCGTGCTACTGAAGGGGCTACTGATTATGCTGCTATGTTCGAAGCTATGATGACTTCGATCATGAGAAGGATGCCAGCTCGGGGTCCATCGGTGGATGTTGGAGTTCAAGTTCAAACTCCAAAGCCGGTGGATTTTGCTAAGTTGTGTAAGGATTATACTGCTCTTAGAAGGATAGGTTTTCTTGGGAACGGAGCCAACTATTGAAATCCAGAGGTGGATAGATGCGTGTAGAAGGATCTTTAGTGATTTTGGAATTGAGGATGCGACTAAGAGGAAGTTAGCATCAAGACAGCTTCAAGGGAGAGCTTCTGATTGGTGGAATTCTATCACCATTGATACTCCGGAGGAAGAAATTACTTGGGTGCAATTCCAAGCCAGATTTGAAGCTAAGTTCATTTCTACGGCTCAGAAGTCTGTTCTGTTTAAGAAGTTTGTGGAGCTCAAGCAAAATGGAAGACTAGTTCTTGAGTATGTTTTTGAGTTTGAAGCTTTGTCCAAGTATGCCCGGTCGTATATTGAATCTTCGTATCAGAAGAATGAGAAGTTTGTGACAGGCTTGGATAGTTATCTTGGGAGACAGTTGGTGGATCATTTGGATGATTCATTTGAGAAGCTTGTAGAGAAAGCTCTCAGGCACGAGAATCTGTTTCCTAAAGAGGGATCTGTTGTTGCTGTGACCAAGGAAGAGTTTAAACCACAACAGGGTGGAAATAAGAAGAGGAAGCAGCAGTAGCAGAAGGGAAAGGATGGCCAGAAGAAGCCGAAGGGCGAAGTGACCTGCTACAATTGTCAGCAGAAGGGCCATTTCTCCATGGATTGCAAGAATCCGAAGGTTCCGGTGAAGTGCCACAACTGTGACATCATCTTCAAAAGCTCCTACCGCTGAAGAGAAGGGAAAGAGTGTGGTGGTTCAGGGTACTCTCTCCATTTGTGGTGTTCCAGTTAGAGTGTTATTTGATACTGGGGCGTCGCATTCTTTTGTTTGTAATGAACTTGTAGGCCGGTTGGGTTTAGAACCGGATATTGTTGATAGGTCGTTGGTTGTGACTAATCCAGTTGGGGGTTCGTCTTGTTTGTGTATGTTATGCTGTGGTCTGATTGTATCGAGTCATGATTGCTCTTTTGTTTGTGATTGTTTTGTTCTGAACTTTGCGGGGTTCAGAATTATTTTGGGTATGGACTGGCTTAGGAAGTATGCGGCAAAGGTTGATTGTGAAAGGTTGGAGGTGACAGTCGAGAATGTGGAGGGGCGAAAGGTTGTGATACGATGTAAGCATGAAGAAGGCGTCTTCATGAGCTTCATGTATTCGCTGGTTGTTCCACGGGATGGAATGTCATCGGTGCCAATCGCTAATGGATTTGAGGATGTCTTTGACGAGGTCAAAGGGTTACCGCCGCATAGAGAGATCGAGTTTCGTATAGATCTAGTTGAAGGAGCCAGACCTGTTGTGATGCCTCTTAGGCGGATGGCGCCTAGGGAATAGCAGGAGTTGAGGGTCACTACACCAAAACTTACTTTTACCTACACTCATTCTCAGCGTTTGAACGTTAATTGTAGTAAAAGTTAATTAATTCAGAAAATAATTTGCGTTCAAACGCTGAGGATTCTCATGTTTCAATGTCATTTATCTGCCGCCACTCTTAATATACTTTTACCAAAAATTTCATTTTCCCTCTTCTATCAAAACTACCACTCCCTCATCGTCCCTCATTTCATTCTCCTTCTTTTGTAGTTTCCCCCAAATTTTGCTTGTTTTTCGATGTTTCTTTGGTGGACTTGATCGTCATCGCCCTAATTACATGTTCATACTTCAGGTAGCCCTAGTTCCCTATTTTTTCTTTATTCAGTTAATCGAATTTTAGGCGTATTTCGTTTGTTGATTTTGATTTTCATATTCCAAATACCCTGCTTTGGTATTGCTGTAAGTCGAACTTTGTTCGATTATCAATTGTTGGAATGGCTTACTAGAAACTCGGTGAACTCGAGTTGTTGATAAAGTTTCGATTAGTACAGGTAGCTTTAGGTGCTTCAGTAAATGAAACAAAACACTTTCATTTGATTTATATAAGCTAAGAAACTAACAGGCGACAGTTTCGCCTGAAACTTGTTTTTACGGCTCCTTGTGGACCGGTGAAGGACAGTGCTGGAGCAATTGAAATATTTGGCTCTACCTCCACCAATCGAAAATGTTTCAAAAGGTTCAGATCGTACATTACCATATCTGAGAACGTGTAGGCTGCGGTATAGTTATGCTGCTGCTCATTGTTAGTGCACCTAGTTGTTTATTTTGTTTTTTGTTGCAGTACTTAATATTTTAAGTAGTAACTAACACTTTGTTTGGATGTCATGTAAAAAGGTTTTCAACTTCCTGTAAGCTTGTCAATATAGTACAACACGTACTTAGTTTACATCGTGACTTGACAAAGGTGAACTGTACTCATAATTTTTATCTAATATAGATGGGCCACGGAGAGCATAAATTTGGCTTGCAAATTGGGTTACCATGAAATAAGTTTTCTTAGGCTGGAATAAGTACTTTCTTTAAGGCATTGACCCATCTGTTTAGCTTTTGGGGTTCAATTGGATCAATATTCTAGTGCTTCTAGATGAAATAAGTGTGTTGCATACATAGAACATGATTGAGTATGTTTTATCGTTAGTGCTATTTCAAGCATAATGCTTATGGATTTTGAACTCATATTAAAAACTCATATATATTGAATACAAAGGAACCATGAAGGTCAGTCTTTCATAAATAGTTAAATACCCACAAATACAGAGAATATGACACAGAAAGTTGCAGGATTTAGAATATAGTTAAAGGTACCAATAATAGATACATGTTGAACTAGAACTGTATACGAAGTGCTTGAGAGGATCCTTGTATTGGAATATTATAAGGTAAAGTTTCGGCATCCAGATCATTTGCTTCCTTCTCATTGTCTTTCCTACTACCCCTTCTAATAGCAGAGAACACTTTAGTTAATATCTTGGTCTTGATTTGGCCTCTCTTAGGCGCTGGATTTCTCAGACTTGGTTTCTTCTCAATTCCGGGAACTTGGTAAGCTGTCGACATAATGATTAATTGTTCAGAAGAGTAGTGTATAGATGAAGATGAATTCTACTTAGGTTGATAACAAGCATGACAGGTTGAAGTATTTATCGATGGTAAATGGGCTTTTGACTATAGTTTGGAACTTTGGATTATTTAGAATAATATTACACTGGGCACTTTAAATTCAAACTGTCCCAGACTCCAAAGATATTTTGTACTATTTTTTTTATCCACTTAAGCCTACTGAAGATAATTTTTTGGATATAGAGGTTTATGCATATAACACATATGTGTGCATGTTTTAGCATATGTGGACACTTGGCAATCAAATTTTGTTACCTAACATGTTAGGATTATCCATTTTGTTAAATATAATAGCTATGTTGTAAAAAAATTTATTAAAAAGTTTATCAATCATAACTTTGCATAAGTATGCGAGAAGATATGTTAGACACTGCAGATTTTGTAGCTGATTTATACATGATCAAAAGCTTTATGTTCATATGAAATATCAGTATATTTATTATGCAGTATAGTTTAATCATAGTGCAAAATATGCTGTATGTTTAGATGCCATGATAGTTTACATTCAAATATTTTTAATCAAAAGTATATATTATGTTATTTCAAGTGCAGCATAATCCAACTGCATTACAGTATCTAGAGAAAAAAAACGAAAAATAGCTAGAGCATAAAAACTTTTTGCTTAAATCTTGCTACTCATTTGTCGAATAAATTATTAATTTTGCCTTGTAATATAAAAAGTAAAGGTGTTAAACATTTAATATCATCTTATATCAAGTAATGACAATTTTGTAATAGGAATTTGTTTGTGTGAACTTCTTCCTCCTCCTTTTAATTTCTATAAACGGTTTTTGATGGAAAGAGAATCCGATCACATTCTTGAGGGCCTTACCATTATGCTAGTGGTCCTCAGCTACATGTGTGAACTTTAGGCTGATTACCGAAGTTCAGTCCAAATAAACTAAACAAACCACATTTACAATTTACTAACACTTCTTTGATCAATCTAAAAAATCATATTGTCAATGACACACACAGTTAATCAGATACAAAACTAAGTATGACAATCACATGAGCCCAACTTCTTGGAGAATGTTCTCTATCCTTGATTGAATGTTTAAGTGCACCTTTAGAATACATAGACTGGTTGAAATGTGAAGAATTTAATAAGAACAAGTTGTTCGGATGATTGGATCCCTACAACATCTAATAATTTGGGTTGATAGAGCAATTCTGTGTTCTGGAATCTTTCTATAAAAATCTGTAGCTGTGAATATAAATAAGAAACTGGTTGTCTATTGCAAATTTGTTAATCATTATTAATAAAGGGAATGGAGTTTACATATGTTCTATTTTTCTAACAGCTGTTACCTTCATATATTTTTGGAAACAATTCGGTGCTAATGTTGTATATGATTCTGACATTGTTGTATAAGTGGATAAAATTGTTGTTAATGGCGCAAGCCAAGTATCAGGAGAGGGGTAATGCATAGACATTACTCTGGTGCTACAAAATGGCGCCGTTGTAATGGCAAATTTTTTGAAAACAGTTTGGTGCTAATAACAAAATGACTAATTTGTAGAGTTCTGTCATTTTCAGTCTAATGTGGCCATGAAGTAGCTAATAACAAATTTATTTTATGCGTGCAGGCTTTGAACAATTGATATTTGTAGAGTTCTATCATTTTCAGTCTAGTGTGCTTAAACAACAAGGTATGAAACAGATGCTAAAAACTCTCAAGTATTATCATTATTGTCTATTAGTTTACCATCAAATAATTTCACAATTATGATTTATTCCCTTCCATATTTCATCAAAAAGCTACTCTAAATTCATATCTTTTGCTGGATAAAAAACTGTAATGCCTTAAATCATGCTATTAATAAACAACCAACAAAATATCACTTTGATAAATAAAAATATAGTTGTAGGAGATTCATATATTGTTACCATATAGTAACCAAGTTTTATAAAAGTTAACTAAATTAACCAAGTTTTATAAAAATTAACTAAGTTTTATAAAAATTAACTAAGTCAATAAAGTTTTATAAAAAATTAACTAAGTTGATGAAGTTTTATAAAAATTAACTAAATTTTGCAAAAAACATAACCATTTTAACTAAGTTCTATAAAAATTATACAAGTTTATAGAAATTAACCAATTTTTATAATTATTTCACTAAGCTAACTAAGTTTATAAAATATAACTATATTTATAAAAGTTAATTAAGTTTTATAAAAAAATTAACCGCGTTGACTAAGTTTATAAAACACTAAGCAGATGCTCCAATAATTTGCCTATCTTTTTTCCCTTGTAATGTTAGCTTTGGCCAAAAATAATGATCTGCATCTTTCTCTTTATCATCCTCTACCTTATGTTCTTGTAACAGTAGATGCTCATAGCTATGCTCTGTATGCCTGTATTGACTTTTTAAATTCAATACGCAAGCCTACCTCTGTAGATCGACCCTAAACCACCATGTTTCAATTCCGAGATTGCCATTCCGAAACCATACCTACAAATTGGTTGAAAACCATATCTTCAAAACCCATCATCCGTTCTCTTTGAATTAAATTTTGTTTTATGTAATTGCTTTGCTTATTAGAGATAATTTTTGTTTGATTTCGTATTTTAGTATCAATTTCGGGTTAGGATTATTCCTGTGTGGATTGAGGGATATCAAAGTTGAGGTTGATGGCTGATGCATGGGGAGGTTAGCGGTACCATGTAGGAACTGCGTGGTAGTCTAGACACCCCGTATGTCGGTAGTCACATCATATAAACCTGATATGAAGAAGAAGCATTGACCATTTCTCATGTACAATATATTATTATTTTCTTTATAATACAGTGTTACCAACCATTTTTTGATATTCTTCAAATTACACCTTTAAATTCTTTGATGTCCGATTGCCTCTATAATCAGATTATAACAGTCATTATTTTTTGTGAAGTTTATTAGCCAAACCATGGTAATGGGGTCATTTTTATATACTAGTAATGTGTACATGATTGGTTAGTAAGTTGTAAAGTTTATTTTCCCTAAATTCTTACAACTACCTTTATACAAATAAAACAGTTCAATGATAATTTAATAAAGGATATTTATGCTTTTAACTTTTCAATCATTATAAATCAGATAATATTCTTAATAATAATTGTGAGAAATACTAAAGGGTATATACCAATTGTTTTGTTCAAAAATTGAATTTTAGATGGGAAATATCTATTCATTGTTAAATCGGAGTGGAGATTTGTTGCTTTTTAAAATCTTTCCAAAGAGCCCACTTTCTACGTGCAAATGTATAAATAAAAATTTATAAGCTCAAACATAACACATATGTATAGTACTAGCTGTCTAGTTGGTTAAATTTGTCATTTAAATAAAAATTCTTCAAAAAATAAAGTAGGATAGTAGATTTCATTTGATGACGTTAATGGCTTAAATTTAATATATGCAGTTCAATGTTTTAATTTATATCGTTTAATAAGATTAACGGAGGCTTGTTGAACTTAGGTTGAAACCATAAAGAAGATTGCAAAGGTCAAAGCTATTAAAGAGAGGAAAAAACAAGAATCAGAGGTTAGCAGTTTAGTTCTATGCAATATGTCTGGTTTGATGTTGGTCTTTTTTCTGATAAATACAAGCATTACCGTCTTGTATCTTCTGCTAAGTATTCAGTTGTGTAGTTAATTGTAAAGTGTAGCTAAAAAACATGTGACATTTTCTTGAGTGTATTAGTAGTACACAACTGGTCTTGCATTCCATTACATTATCATTTATGTGACTATAATTTGATTTTAGCAATGCACCTACGAACTAATTGATGGCATTGGGATAAATTTAGTTGTACATCTTTCTTGGATATCTACTTTGTTAGGGTTTTTACTTCAGCATGAAATGTCTTAAATGATTATATGTTTTTCTTCTTTTACTTTAAACTTGGAAAGCATATTTTTAATTCTCTAACCTGTCAATTTTAAAAGCATATCCTAGTTTTTCATATCTTTTTGGTTTGTGCGCACATGCCCTCTTGTAGCTAAAATAGCACATATAACAGACTATATGTTCTTCGCATATACACATAAACACTTACGTTAAATAATTGAGAACTCTTAATATTTATTTACTTCCTACTATAATCACAGCTTGAACTTGTGTTGGTTACGGAGAAACTGCAGGAGCTTCATTCAATTAGAATTCAAAAGCTGAAGAAACAAGGCATGTACCTTTTCCTTCCTCTTTTTTCTTTTTGTTTCTTTTTTTGCAACCATTGAATAGCTAGCATCATAGGCATCTTAGTGAAACTTTAGCATCTGTTTAAATAACATCAGTTTAAATAACATGTTTGCCAAATATGGGATGTAGTTTAATTAGATATGATTGTTTTTTCTTTTATTTTTTAAAATTCTTTCAGTTTCTATTTGTACAACTTTAGCATCTGTATCACTTTTAGTTCTGATGCAATAACAAGCAACAATCATCAATGTTTAAATTGAAATACTCTCCCAACTAAAGGCCCGGATTCAGTTTTGAAACACAAACAAAGCATGATATTTGCTGCCAAAAGAGTTAATCAATTAAAAGTTTGCTTGTACTATCAACTCCTGGGCTATAAAAATGAATGTTTGGTTATTACAACTGGAAGCAGAAAGTCTGTGATATTTTACTATGTTGTGTTCTTGCATTTTGACAATATATTTTTCTCTTTGGATTTGTTTGTTTTGAGCATTTGTTTTGTTGTCTTTTTATACATAAAAAAATTATTTGTCCATTTCTACTAAGAACTGTTTGGTCGTTATTATCATATATATATATATATATATATATATATGTATTGTTCATAATCAATAATCAATTTCTATTTAAATTTTAGATTCTTTGTTGCATACATATATTGTATATGCTGATGGAGAGAGATTGGTTGCGCCTACATAGGTAATCATGTAGCAGCTAATTTAGACTTAAATTTAGAATTGATATTTTGATAATAAAAGCTAATATTTTTGTTGTTTTCAAATTTTAATCATAGGACTAGTAGAGAGTATGGCCAAGGAGCTCGGAATTTTGTGTGTGTTGCGAAGAAAAATTTAGGAGATGTGGAAAAAATATTCTGTCCTTGTTTAGATTGTCAAAATCATAGTCGTCATTATGGTGAAACCGTTGTTGAGCACCTGATTATAAAGGGACTGGATCCTAAGTATAAAGATGATATATGGTATAATCATGGCGAGAAAGTGAATGATGAAAAAAAAATTAAAATGGGTGAGATGTACGACTTGCTCAAAGCGATTCACTATGAAGATGAAGATTATTTCAATCATACTTTTTTTGATGACGACAAAGATAAGGACGATGCACAAAGACGCCATGATGATTTACTTAAAAATTTGGAAGATGCAGAAACCCCACTGTATCCTGGTTGCATAGATCATACAAAGTTATCTGCCATTACTATTTTGTATAATCTTAAATGTGAAACTGGATTATCTGATACTGGTTTTGATAAACTTCTTACCGTCCAACATTTGTTTTTACCAAAGAATAATGTATTTCCCAAGACTTTATATGAAGTAAAGAAATTCCTCAAACTATTTGATATGGGTTTTGAAAAAATTCATGCTTGTGAGAATGATTGTTGTCTTTTCCTTAAAGAGTACAAAAATTTAAATAATTGCCCGAAATGTGGTTCATCACGATGGAAGATAAATCAAGATACAAAAGAGATTATGCAGGGTATCCCAATTAAGGTGTTGCGATATTTTCCAATAATTCCAAGATTTAGAAGAATGTTTAGATCCGAAAAAATGGCAGAAGAGTTAAGATGGCATTTTAAAAATAAAAGTAATGATGGAAAGATGCGGCACCCCGTAGATTCCGTGACATGGAGCATGGTTGATGAAAATTGGAAAACATTTTCAACCGATCCACGTAATCTTAGACTTGGTCTAGCTACAGATGATGGGTTCAATCCATTTTCTATGTTAAGCTCCAAGTATAGTTGCTGGCCAGTAATGCTTGTTACATATAATTTGTCGCCTTTGTTGTGCATGAAGAAAGAAAATATCATGTTAACACTTCTAATTCCAGGTCCAAAGCAACCAGGAAATGATATTGATGTATATCTAGAGCCATTAGTAGAAGACTTGCATTACTTGTGGAGTACTGGAGTTGAGACATATGATGCATTAAGTAAGACAGTTTTTAACATGAAGGCTATTTTACTATGGACGATAAATGATTTTCCAGCTTATGGTAATCTTGCTGGATGCTGTGTAAAGGGTAAAAAAGCTTGTCCATTATGTGGTATCAATACCCACCGTCGATGGTTGAAATATAGTCGGAAAAATGTTTATATGGGCCATAGAAGATTTCTACCCCATTCAAATCCATTGAGAAAAAGAAAGGCTTTGTTTGATAACACTGTGGAGGATGGGAAGATGCCTAGAGTTCTAACCGGCAAAAACATTTCTCTTATTTTGAAAGACTTTCTGAATAATTTCGGAAAAGGCGCTGAAAGCGAAAAGAAGAGTGCGAAGGGGAAAGGTAAAAAAAGGAAGATCGACGACAGTAGTGAAGATGATGATAATGGAGATAATGATCATATTAAAAAAGAGCTATCAAGGTGGAAAAAAAATCAATCTTTTTTGACTTGCCATATTGGGAGGTTAGCATTTATTTAGATTTCAGTTTTTATTATCGATGCGGGCTGGCCACGCGAACAAATTTTTTTGTTATTTTTTTAATCCATGGCCCATGGATTAAAAAATTTTAATAAAAAAATATGTTAAAATAAATTATAGAACACTTTATCATTTAACTAATATTTTTTATAGGAACTTCCAGTACGTCATAATTTAGACGTAATGCACGTTGAGAAAAATGTTTGTGAAAGCACATTGGGTACAATATTGCATGACAACAAATCAAAGGATGGGATTAATTGTAGACATGATTTAGAGGATTGGGGAATTCGTCATGGTCTATATGCACAACCTCGTGGGACCAAAACGTATCTTCCACCGGCTCCATATACATTGTCAAGATTGGAAAAAAAAATATTTTGCAAAAGGCTGTACGATTTCAAAGGACCTGATGATTATTGCTCAAATTTCAAAAAATCCGTATCATTGATGGATTGTAAAGTTAGCGGTTTGAAGTCGCATGATTATCATGTTTTGATGCAACAAGTATTATCGGTCGCACTACGAGGTTTGTTGCCAACAAAACCTAGAAAAGCAATTATTCGTCTATGTTTATTTTTCAATAAAATATGTCAACGTGTTCTTGATAGAGAGAAGTTACAACAACTCGATGACGAGATTGTTAAAATATTGTGTGATCTTGAAAGATATTTTCCACCTTCATTCTTCGATATTATGATACACTTGACAATTCATCTTGGAAGGAAGCATGGTTGTATGGACCAGTTCATTTTCGTTGGATGTATCCTTTCGAAAGATATATGAAAACGCTTAAAGATTATGTGAGGAATTATGCACGACCAGAGGGATGCATTGCAGAATCCTATCTTGCAGAAGAATGCATGAAATTTTTCAATGAATTTTTGAGTAAATCGATAAATGTGGAAAAAAAAGATCGAAATGAAGATTATGAAGATAACACAATACTTGAAGGGCGTCCAATTTCAATGTCCAATCCATTTACGTTGTCTTTGAAGGAGAAAGAAATTGCTCATTTAGCGGTGCTAATGAATATGGCCGTGGTAGAACCATTTTTGGAGTGAGTATATATTATGTTATGTTTCCATTGATTTGTTGTGTTTGTAATTGCAATTATAAACTTAACATTGTTTTTATTATACTAGAGTTCACTTGGAGGAGTTGCAAAATTCAAACAAACGCTTAGAAAAAAATGCAACATTACTTTGGAAACACCATGGAGATAATTTCGCTGATTGGATTAAAAAGAAGGTTTGTTAAAAATTTCTCTATTTTTATATGTGAATCAAGGGTACTATTTTTAAAATCCATTTTAAATATATTTTTAGATACCTATTGACTCAAATGACCATGATGAAATGTTAAAATGGATTGCATATGGTCCTAAAAATGCTGCGCTATCATGTAAAGGATATATTATAAACGGTCAACGATTTCATACAAAAGACGTTGATAGAGAAACTCAGAATAGCGGAGTGACCTATGATGCGACTACTATGTGTAGAGCAAGTGCAAAAGACATTTCTCAAGTGGTTGATGTGATCACTTACTACGGAATATTGACTGATATAATTTTATTGGATTATAATGTTTTTTATATTCCTTTGTTTAAGTGTCATTGGGCAAACATAGGAAATGGGATGAAAGTTGAAGATGGATTTACGCTTGTTAATTTACATCAAAGTCAGGTTTCATTTTCAAGAGACCCTTATATCCTTGCATCTCAAGCGAAAAAAGTTTTCTATTCAAGGGAAAATGATTCTTCTAATTGGTATGTTGTGATGAAAGCACCGCCAAGAGGTTACCATGAATTAGAGATGAACGATTTTATTGAAGAAGTAAGCTATATTGGAGGAGATTGTGAAGAAATCGAGGATGACTTGGTCGAGGATGCTAGTTATGTTAGGGAGGATTGCGAAGGCATAATTGAGTAGTTCTAATATCACGTTTTTTGGTAGTCATTGCTATGTGACTGAAAGTAGTAGGCATATGTTTCGTGTGTGTGGTCATGGGGGAAACTTGTTCAGGCATTTAATAATGGAGAAGGATGTATAGAAACAGCAGGTGCACAAGGTATCATGTATTACACCGTATCATGTATTTTTATTTGTTAGCATATTTTTTTTAAACCCACAAGGTATCAGATTTTATATGTTCAGATTTTAACTGTTCAGATTTTGCCTTTGATTTTAGATGTTCAGATTTTATGTTCAGATTTTTAAACCCACACGTGAATTCAGATAACTAAGTATTGCACTGTTATCAGCACTACACTGTAATCTAATATACAAAAATCTTCAGTACTGCACTGTTATCAGCACTGCACTGTTATCTATTCACTGTTATCAGCACTGAATTCAGATTTTTAAACCGTATCAGCTCCAACAATTTTCAGTATACAAAAATCAATAAAAATCTAATATAGGACTGCCATTTTAGCATTGCACTGTTATCTAAATATTTTATGTTCATCATACCTATATTATTATTTGCATTTGAATGTCATGTATATCGCGTATCAACTGTTGCTGTATCTTAGCAGCAGTTTACAAATTGATCAGCAAACCAATTTACTCTTGAATTCCTATGTCATGAATTCCTATATCTTAGCAGCAGTTTACAAATTGATTAGCAAACCAGTTTATTTGAATATCATGAATTCCTGTGTCTGCCTGCAGAAAATGGTTAGAAGTACAAAGAAAACAACGAACAAGAAACTTACTCGCTATCAAAAAAGACTCGTAGAATTTGAAGATGCATCTGACAGGTCTAATGTAATGGAAGAGCATGTTGAGCCACCTTCGGAAAACATGGATGTTGGAAATGCAAGCCAGCCAATCGCATGCACAGCTCTGCAAATTGATGAAAATCCTGAAACTGCAGTGGAAGTGGATAGAGCAATTGCAGATGATGCAAAACAGGTTTCCAAAAAAAGGACTAGAGGCCCAACTAAAGTGAAAAGACTTCCTTCGAATGTTGCAAGCCGAATTGAAGTTGAGTTTAATTCATCAGGCGTACTTGTAGGATAAGGATCAGTGAAATTATCTTCTTATTTAGGGCCACTTGTCCGTGAGCATGTTTCATTTACGCTAGATGACTGGAGGCTACTTGGTGACGATTTGAAAGTAGTTCTATGGAAATCCATTCAGGTAATAATATAACGTTTCATATTTATTATGATGCATAAGCGTTTGCATGTAATTTCATATGACCTATTAGAATATATTTTTCCATTATCATCACCCCTTTTTGTTTTTACATTGATCTGATTAGAATATGTTGTCTGTATGTTTATTTGCACATAAATCGGGCTTCTTTGATTTCCTCAAGTAGGAATGGTTTGGTCAGAGAGTCTCTAGCACTTGCTGATAGAATCTTTTTGCACGTAATGCCTGAGAACTGATGTGTATGAGTATGAGCATTAAATAAGTCTGAAAAATATTTTATGCCTTCATTAGCTGATTTTTCCGACGCTGATTGCTATTTGCATCAAGAATGTATTTCCTTTTATTGTTAGATCTAGGAATTGACATTGTGTTGTGGAAGTATTTTAATGTCTTGTCTCCTTGAGTTTCCTTCTTTGAGTGTTTTCCAAAGCAATTTTCCGCATTAAATTAGAGAGGTGGTCATTATTTAGAGCAGTTGTACCTGACTGGAATTCTAGCATTGGCTGCATCATTAGAATTGAATTTGATGAGAATAGGAGTGTGGCCACTCAATGAATGAGGACCAAAATGAATTCCAAACTCAGTAAATTTGCTATTCTAAAATTTATTAATGAAAACTCTATCGATTTTGCTATGTATGGAAAAAATTTCTCCACCCCTCCATGTAAAGAAGTTACCTGAAAACTCAGGTTCAATTAATTTGGAATTGTTAATACAGTTCATGAAGTCAGTATCCCCTAATTTACAGTAAATGCCTTGATTTATTCTTTCTTGACTAGATAGGATAGTATTGAAGTCACCAAGAATAATCCAGGGTAGATTAAAAAGACTAGCTTGATGAATGAGATAGTGCTAGGGATTTACTCTTTGTTCTCGGATATTAAATGCGTACATCACTGTACATATTATGCACAACCCAGTTGCATTGTGAAGACTGCAAGTTATACACTGTTTATTTGTGTGCATGACAATAGTTGACCAAACTGATGTGTCCCAAACTAGGAGAATTCGATTCTTTTGATTTTCATTGCAATTGTGTTTCACATATCCATTTGCCGTTTGGTTTATACATGAATTGTTCAATACTATAATTACTTAACTTATTTTCCAATATTCCCATAAAAGAGAACTTGTTACTAGTAATGAGATTCAGGATTCCAAACTGTTTAGAAGGGGAGTTCGTACCCCTAAAGTTCTATACAAGGAACTCCACTAATCTGATGAGGTCGACTCACTGCTTTTAGCCACTCTATAACTCAATTAAAACTATAACTTTATGACTCGAGTACCTCTTAGATATCTAATCTATTCAATGGCATGAAATTAATACACTTAAATGATATGCCAGCATATTCAGGAACTGACATTTATGTGGATTCCATATTCAAGAAGAATTTGAATGATTATCATTTTGATAAATGTTACAGGCTAGATTTAAATTGGATGAGGAATGGCAAAAGGCTCCCGTTTTTCAGCAAATGGGATGCATTTGGAGAGGTTCGAAAAGCAAATTCGTAAAATAGATATTACAAACAAAAACCAAGGAGGAACAACTTCAACTAAAACCAAAAAACGTTGGAAGTATGAAGGAATGGAAGAAGTTTATCGAGTCAAAAATGAGCAAAGAGTTTAAGGTAATTGTAATGTAATTTTTATTATTTCTTGTGTATATATATATATATATATGAAATTTAAGCGTACGTAAAATGCAAATTAACTAATCAATGTGATAAATCTTGTAATCTAGCTACGAAGTGATAAATTTAAATCCATGAAGGACAAACAAATACCACACACGTGTAGTCGTCGAGGAATGGCTCGACTAACTGAAGATTTGGTGAGAAATATATTTGATTTATTACCTATGGTTAATAGTTTTGTTAATGTTATGTTTCCTTTAATGCAGAAAGAGAAAAGTAGCAGTCCTTCTTCCATTTGTAGATCTGATGTTTGGATTAAATCTCACACTCGAAAAAATGGTGAACCAGTGAACCCGCATGTTGCAGATACTATCGTTAGTGCTATGTAGTTTTTGTTTAAGCGTAATTTTTGGAAAATATATAATTTTTAACTCTTCTACAAAATATAATTTGTGTTCACTTTGTAGGAGAAAATAAAGAATGCTGAAAAGGAATCACCGTCTAGCTTAACTTGTAAGATCAAAGAAGATGCCCTCTCATTGGTGTTGGGAAAAGATAGACCGGGACGACTACGAGGAATGGGAAGGGGTGTAACCATGACCACTGCAGTTTTGTCACAAATCAAAGATAAACAAGTAGTTCAATGTCAGCATAGGATTTCAGAGCTAGAGCAGTTGATTCACACCGTAATGAAACGTCAGGTATGTCGATAATCACTTTGTGTAAATATGAAAGCTTAGTTAGCATGTATGTGATCCTTGCATTGTATGATTTTCGACTTAATTTGTGTAATCATTCTCTTATTAAAAGCTACATGCTAAATAAGAAGTTAAAATTTAATTCCACCTCTTATTTTCCTCAAAACATGTTTTAAATTAAACTTTTATTTTTAGTTTTCTAACAATTAATTGTGAAAATTTGTTTATAAAAATTACTGAGTTGTGTAGCTTCAGATTTTAAATTTATTATATGTATTTACTATCTTTGGTTGCTGGCCTAACTTTGAATTTTTATCCTTATGAGAGTACAAATGCAATTTTGCAATATATTTTTATCCTTATGAGCTTTTAAAGCATTCACTTTTAAATTAAAGCATAATATGTACTAAACCAATATTGTCTTTTCAACACTTATAAAGTAATGTATTTTCAACACTAAACTAATATTGTCTTTTCAACACTAAACCAATATTGTCTTTTCAACACTTTTAAATTAAAGCATAATATATTTTTATCCTTATGAGATTTTAAACCATCCGCTACAATTCGACCAATCTGCAAAACAAAAATACCTTTTACTTACGATTAAATTGCTGACTCCTCATCCATCTGCAAAATAAAAATATCCTTATCTGGTTACTCTACAAATGATGTATCATTTCCACACATAAGTTTGTCAATTGTTATATCAAAATTCATTCTGAAAATGTATTCTCTTTGAAATTTGTACTTGTTTTCATCATAAGTGGAATAAATATACAAGTTCACTACAGGTTCACTACAATTTCACTGCAGGTTCAAATTCTCTAATATTTTTGTAATATTATTGATTTGCAGGATAAAGAAAATTGTGGAGGAGAGAACGTATCTCAAACGGTAAAAATATACGATAGTAAGTTTAAAACATCATACATAATTTGATATCTAAATCAGAAGTTATGTATTTTATTTTTTATTAATTGCAGAGTAAGCATAATGAAATAGGTGACGGTTGTAGTTTGCTGAATTGGCACGGGAATGATGATGAGGTAATTGCCGAAGGAAAAATCGTGTCAAGTGATCCAAACGATCTTCTCAATGGAGTACCTTTAGGTCCGAATGCCAAGAAAATTTTGGTAGTCCATCCTAAAAAATCCGATTTTTTTTTGTGGAGGCCTTCACCTGGTATGGTATACATAGGAGACGCCAAGAATGAGAAGATAGCATGGCCAGCTGATAGAGTTGTTATCCGCATAAAAGAAAACTCCGAAAAAGAAAACGAGGTATGAAAAACTCTCTACAAATATAGCATTGATATGTGTCTCTGCATCCACCCTTTTGAACTGGAGGTGGCAGATTCCTAGTCATGTTTTTGCCACTATTCAGAGCTTTGTTATCGTCATCTAGGAAACGATGTGGTAAATAATAAGATTTGTTTAGCATCTGCACATTAAAAATCTGTATAATGCAACGGTAAAAATATATTTATAAGAGAACCATGGAATTAACATTGATATTATCCAAACTAGTCCATGTTCCCATTAGATTAGTACATTCTTTTACATATTAAAACTAAAATATGTGAAAATCCAACTACCGGAAGCATCAGTTCCATAGAGTCGAATACTAATTTATTACACATTTCTAGCTATGTTAGTATTATTATTTTTAATAACATTTGGTGGGTGAAATCAAGTTTAAAGTTTGACAAATGATTATTGAAAATTTAACAATGTTGATTTGCTTTGTATTGAATTGGTTGACACATGATAAAATGTTGAATGCAGTAAGACTATAGAAACAAGACTTTTATTAGATGACTATAATTTTTTTCTTTGATAGAGCAAAACCAATAGCACAGAAAACAAATGCAAGTTGTTCGATTGGGGTGGAACTGAAGTATTGGTTGCCGAAGGACGTGTGCACTCGAGTGATTCAAATCAGATTATTAATGGTGTTCCTCTTGGACCAGAAGCCGCAATAGTTTGGGTGGACAATCCGATAAAAGAAGATGCCTTTTTGTGGAGGCCCATAGCAGGTGTGACATGTATCGGAGAAGCCGTCGGTAAGACAATAGCATGGCCATCATCAAAATTGGTTTTTGAAAACACAATACCATCCACTCCTATGAGCAACGTTCCAACATCTCGTACGGTAATATATTATATTGCTAATATTTATATATACGATTTGTTGATAATATATCAATACTTTTTTTAATATCATAGAGTGCAAATTACGCGATGAATAACAAGTGCAAGTTATTTGCTGTGGAGGGCACAGGAAAAATTGTAGCTGAAGGCACCATATCTTCAACTAATCCAAATGATTTGGTTCATTCTATTCCACTAGGACCAAATGCAATAAGAGTTTGGGTGGATATTGTCAAAGACCCGAATGCGTCTTTATGGAGACCTACGTCATTCATGGAATGCTTATCAGATGCTATTGGTTCGACGGTAGCATGGCCTACTGTGAATGTTAGTGTGGACTCAACTTCAGCAGTTTGAAATATTTGTATAGTTTGGCAGTTTTCAGGTAACTACCCTTGAACTTCAAGTTATTTAATATGCTCGGGAGGGTACATCAAGTCTTAAAAACTTTTATTAGATAAAAAAAATGCATCACATCCCGTCAAAGAGATCTGAATATTAAAATGCAGATGAGGAATTTTATAAAATTAAGAAAATTTGTGACAAACAACTCTATGGGTAATATATATAAATGTAATCAAGAGAAGTAGAATTTTTATCAAATTTTATCTAATTTAATGTTTTTCTGAATAAAATAATTTATCAAGAGAAGTAGTTTATGTTGTGCTACCTTTGTCGATTAATTTACAGCAAGTAACATTTAGCTTATTTCTGGACAATACGTCTATTAGTTGATACAGTTTATGGTTTTCTCTAACAGTTAATATGTGAATTTTCAGTTTCAGTATCCCAGTTACTGCTGATCCTACACCTCAAATGAAAAAAATGAAAGATTTTTTTAGCAAACGTAAATACTGCCAAAAAACATCAATAATAATTTTCTCAACGTTGTAAATTTATACCTTATTACTCCCACAGCTTGGGAGAGGCTGAATTGCAGACCAAAGTGGGAAATTGCTTATTTTCAATTTGAGACTTGTTAGGAAATATTCGGCACATTATTTGCTTATTCTTTATTGAGTTAGATAACCTTCTATAAGGAAGATGGTTATTTACTGAAAATTTAGCACCTAGGAGAAAAGAATTGTTTGGCATCTAGCAAAAGTATGTGACTGATAAAATTACTGCAACTTGAAAAATATGCATTAAATATATCACTGTGCAAATATTGCATAGAACTTCCAGTTACATGTTTATTGAAAAACACATTTTTTTTCAACTGGAAATTGTACTCTTTATATTTAACTAACAGTTATACGTCTAAAGCTTACTGTAATTACTACTCACAGGATGTTGACAAAGCCATGGTCAGTGATAGCTCAACAACAAAAAGTGAAGAAGAAAAAACGGAAGGAGGAATCTTGCCGAGTTCAGACTGCCCTGTTGGCAACAATTCAGTAAACCAATGTCTAACTATCTTCGTACTTCCACTTTTCATTTTCAGCCTGTATTTGAACTACTTTTATGCACGTTTTGTCGATAATATTAGATGCAAACTTGCTTTCTAGATACTGTGCATTTGTCTAATTTTGTATGTAGTTGGTTTATAAATTTTATCTCTCTTTACGGGTTTATGTAAACTTTGTTCATGGATATTGTGTTCAACTTATTTTATGGAAGTGATTAATAGTTATGCTTTTATTTTACAATTTTTAGTTTGATTTGTTTATGTTATGTACATTAACTGATTAAAATATAATTAAATGTAGTTTATATTAATGATATGTGTGAATATTGCAATGGCACAACATTGCTGTCAATTCTTTGGAAAAAAAATGCATATCCCTACGACAGCGTTTATACATTGCTGTCAATTCATTGGAAAAAAAATGCATATCCCTACGACAGCGTTTATACATTGCTGTCAATTCTTTGGAAAAAATTGCATATCCCTACGACAGCATTTATACATTACTGTCAATTCATTGGGAAAAAAAATGCATATCCCTACGACAGCGTTTATACATTGCTGTCAATTCATTGGGAAAAAAATGCATATCCCTACGACAGCGTTTATACCTTGCAGTAGAAAACTATTAATAGCGTTTATACCTTGCAGTAGAAAAATTATTAACAGCGTTTAAAAAACGCTGTAGAAAGTGGGTTTTTGACAGCGTTTATATTTTGCAGTTAAAAATTTAGGGTCAACGACCGCATGTCGTTATACAGCATTTTTAAAAACGCTGTGAAAACTTTTAACAGCGTTTTTCAAACGCTGTGAAAAGTCTTTTTTGTTGCAGTGGGTGCAAGTTGATGATCTTTTACAGAAAGGATTCATTCGGCGTAGTGTGTCCGAATGGGGTGCACCAGTTGTGTTTGTAACCAAAGCAGATGGATCGCTGAGGTTGTGTGTGGATTATCGTGAGCTGAATAAAGTGACTAAGAAGAACAAGTATCCATTGCCGAGAATAGATGACTTGTTTGATCAGCTTCACGAAGCTAAGGTATTTTCTCAGATGGATTTGGCAACGGGATTTCACCAGTTAAGAGTGGCTAAGGATAGTGTGCCGAAGACTGCTTTTCGGACACCATCCGGTTTCTTTGAGTGGCTGGTAATGCCGTTTGGATTGACTAATGCGCCAGCATATTTTGTGGATCTTATGAATAGAGTATTCAGAGATCAGTTGAGCAAGTTCGTGCTAGTGTTCGTGGATGATATTTTGATTTATTCCAGAACTGAAGAAGAGCACAAGACGCACTTGCGTATTGTTTTGGAAATCTTACGGAAACATCAGCTGAAGGCTAAGTTTTCGAAGTGTCACTTCTGGAAGAGTGAAGTGAGGTTCTTAGGCCATATTATTTCTGGAAATGGAATAGCAGTTGATTCCGCTAAGGTGGCAACAATCCAGGATTGGGTTAGACCTAAGAATGCATCGGATGTGAGAAGTTTTCTTGGATTAGCAGGATATTATCGTCGATTTATCAAAGACTTTTCCAAGGTGGCTGCACCACTGACAGGATTGACGAAAAAGAACCAAGTGTTCAGATGGGATGATAAGTGTGAGCAAGCTTTCGGAATCCTGAAGGAGCGATTGACAAGTGCTCCTGTTTTGACTTTTCCAAGTGGGAATGATGAGATGGTGGTTTACACCGACGCATGTGGTACAGGACTTGGAGCAGTGCTGATGTAGAGGGATAAAGTTGTTGCGTATGCAAGTCGACAACTGAAGCCGCATGAAAGGAATTATCCGACTCATGGTTTGGAGTTGGCGGCAATTGTATTTGCTCTGAATATGTGAAGACATTATCTATTGGGAGTTCGATTTGAGTTGTTTACGGATCATAAGTCGTTGAAGTATCTTTTCTCCCAAAAGGATTTGAATCTTCGGCAGCAACGATGGCTAGAGTTTTTGGCATCATATGATTTTGGTATAGCCTATACTCCGGGAAAGGGTAACGCAGTGGCAGATGCGTTAAGTCGAAGACATGCAGGATTGGGAGCCATGTTTTCAGAATGGAAGAATCTCGAGTATTTAGCTGGATTTGACTTCAGGCCTAGATGTGAATTGGAACCTGAGATGTTGGCAAACTTATCGATAAGACCGACTCTTGTGGAAAGGATTGGCGAGAGCCAAAAGCGAGACGATAAGCTTGTCAAGATTATCCGTGATTTGGAATCTGGATTGGACCCAGAAAAGGATAAAGGATTCGAGGTCGATCGAGAAGGTTGGCTTCGGAAACAAGGACGACTAGTTGTTCCCGATATAGATGAATTGAGAAGTGAAGTTTTGAAGGAAAGTCATCACTCGAAGCTGACAGTTCATCCAGGTGGAAATAAGATGTATCGGGATATGAAGAGAACCTATTACTGGGAAGGTATGAAGAAGGATGTAGGAAATTTTATTTCCAAGTGCATGAACTGCCAGTTGGTAAAAGCCGAACAGAAGAAGCCAAGTGGATTGCTTCAGCCATTAGAAGTTCCTACATGGAAGTGGGAGCAAATATCGATGGATTTTATTGATGGGCTACCTAGAACAAGAACGGGAAATGAAGGGATTTGGGTCATCGTAGATCGTCTGACTAAGAGTGCAAGATTCATTCATGTTCGATCGACTAGGACTGCATCAAAGTTGGCAGAGTTGTATGTTAAGTGGACAGTTCGATTCCATGGTATTCCGAAGAGTATAGTGAGCGATCGAGACCCATTGTTCACTAGTGGATTTTGGAAGAGCTTCCAGGAAGTTTTGGGAACCGAGTTGTGTTTGAGTACAGCCTATCACCCTCAAACAGATGGTTAGACCGAGAGAGTCAACCGAGTTTTGGAAGATCTCCTCAGAGCTTGTGTTTTAGATTTCGGAGGATCATGGGAAGATCACCTTCATTTGGTGGAATTTTCATATAACAACAGTTACCAGTCAAGCATTGGTATGGCACCGTATGAGGCATTATATGGAAGACCGTGTAACTCTCTGACATGTTGGTTAGAGACAGGAGAAAAGTTGATACTTGGGCCAGAAATGATTCGACAGACTTCAGATTGCATAGAGATCATTCGGCAACGAATGAAGGTAGCCCAAGACCGTCAGAAAAGTTACGCCGATAAGCATCGTAAGGATTTGGAATTCGACGTAGGTGATATGGTTTTTATGAAGATTTCTCCACTGAAGAATGTTATTCGATTCGGGAAGAAAGGAAAATTGACTCCGAGATTTGTTGGACCATTCCCGATCATCGAGCGAATTGGAAAGCTCGCATACAAATTGGAGTTACCAGAAAAGATGTCGAGTGTGCACAATGTTTTTCATATATCATATCTACGGAAGTATGTGCACGACTCGAATACAGTGGTTTCTGCTGATAGCTGTGAAGATTTAGAAGTCGATCCAGTTGTTGAGAGAGCTCGTAAGCCGCTTCGTGTTGTGGAAACCGACACGAAACAACTTAGGAGGAAGGTAGTTAAGTTGCTCATGATACAATGGAGTGATGATGATAACGACTGTACATGGGAGGTGGAAGAGAGGATGAAGGCAGCTCATCTTGAACTCTTCAAGGTATGGCCCTAAGGTGTCGTGTCATCTAACGACATTGTAACTTGTTCTAGTTTTAGAATTCTACATGCTAAGCTAGAATTGGATGCATGGTTAGTTGATTGCTATGGATGGTAGGCATGCAGAATAGTCTTTGATTGCTCTGTTTGTTTGGAATTTTAGGGGCGAAATTCTTAAGGGGGAGAGAATGTAACGACCCGTATTTTTACGGATCGAAACATCGTAAAACAGTTGACATTTGGTCGCATTGTTGATAAGTCGTCCAGAGTCTAAGTCTTAGGTCGTATGAGAGTTTGGAGCAACCAATGGAAGATGGCGAGTTAAGGAGTAGACGACCTAGTGAAGTGGAGCGACCTAAGGATTGGAACGACCTAAGAAGTTAGGTCGTATGATAGATAGGTCGTGTGATAGTTAGGTCGTATAATAGGTTAGGTCGAGTGAGCGACCTAGGAGATTGGAGCAACCTATAGGAGTTAGCGACCTATAGGAAGTTGGCGACCTAAGGATTGGAGCGACCTATAGGAGTTATCGACCTATAGGAGTTAGCGACCTAAGGGTTAGTAACCTACAGTAGTTAGCGACCTAGTGGTTAGCGACCTAAGAGCTAACGGTATAAGAGTTAGCGAGTTAGCGTAGTTAGGTCGTGAGTGACCTAAGGTGTTAGGTCGTATCCTAGCTAAGATAGTTAGGTCGCGTGTGTGTTAGGTCGCAGGAGTGTTAGGTCGTAGAAGCGATCTGTGTTAGGTCGCTAGGCTGCATCCTTGTTAGGTCGTAGGTCGCGAGGAAGCACATCTGGATTAGGTCGTAGGTCGCGAGGAAGCGCATCTGGGTTTGGTCGTAGGTCGCATGAATGCGCTGATCTGCTAAGTGTTAGGTCGTAGGTCGTAGAGGCTTTGGTTGTTAGGTCGTGGGGTTTTTAGGTCGCGGGTTTTTAGGTCGTGGACGACCTAACTCCAAGCGAACGACCAAAGGAGAATTCTGCCTATAAATACATGGGTTTGCCTCACTTTTTGGGATCTGGATTTTGAAGCGACGAAGTGCTGACATTTTGAGAGCTCGACTTCTACACTTCTTCACTTCTTTTCTCCACTCTAATCTTGTGATTCCTTCCATCCAAATCGAAGATTCAAGAGCTTAGATTGAAGATCTACATCCTTTGAAGAGAGATTTCATCGTTTGAAGCGGATTTGTGATAGATCGAGTTAGATCCTTCGCTGTCCAGATCTGAAGTGTGTTGCTTTTGGGGTATTTAGGTGATTTGGTGAGTGGTGGTTATCTCTCACACGGATCCAAAGGAGTATATCGGATCGTTGGCTTGATTTTGTATAAAGTAGGGATTTTCATGCATTTTGTAAACTTAAGTATAGATCCATTGTTCATGATGATTTGACATCCATTTTACTACATTTTAACCTATGCAAGTTCATTCATCAAGATTATAGAGATATTGCTCATGTTTTCATGCTTGTTAGACTTTAGACTCTTTATTTACGAAATTGCCATTATTGTTATAATTGCTCATTAGATCATATTTGAATGCTTGATTACTTGGATTAATGTTTGACTTGATTGATTGCTATGAATTAGATGATTGATGATTTGATTTAGACAAGATGGTCGAAGATGATTCAAAAGCTAAGTGAAAGGCTCTTGAATTGGAAAAGCTGCTCGTGGCATATGTAGCTGATGGTGAAGCTCATATGGATAGGATTGATGATGATGATGATGTTGAGATGAGGCTTTGCTAGGATGTGATGCAGCGAGGCATGATATGAGATAGTCTTGGTCTAATCCAGACGGGATCATTCCAAGCATGTTGATAACTCGGTGAAATGGTTCGAGTTTGAGGATAATGGTTTGCTCGAGAGGCGCTTGAGCTAGTATGGAAATAGTCGTCGAGGAGGATGACTAGAAGGCTGAGATCTCACCGTTGTTAAAGGTTCTAGCATGCTCAAAGCAAGAGTACGTTGGGCAGATTCGATAGTCCCTGAAGGCTACTGATTGGTAGTCGAGTACTCTGGGTAGATTCGATAGTCCTAGGCACGGGTCACGATGACGTGCGGAGTCATGTCTAGAATCGGGGTTTCCATTAGCCCTTGACGGACGGATGAAATAATGAGCCGGTCATTCAACTAACGATGATATCGAAGCAATGATAACAGTGATAGCCAGAGTCATGGATGTTTGGTTGTATCATCATTCGGTCTCAAGAGCGGTATTTTTTGGGTGCTTATCTGATCTTGGTTTAGGCCTTGGGGGTTTGTACTTGGAAAACATCGCCCTTGACTCGAATGATAATTGCTTTATTTTAAATTGTATGCTTTGCTATGTTTGCTTCTGCTTAGTGTGTGTCTGGGGCTATCACTGTAGAAAGAGGTGGAGTGGGAGGGTTGGATTCCTATTCCTTTTTCCTTTATGCTCTTTTGGTATGTTGTTAGTTAATTTACCGCTCACTAAGACTGTTGTCTGACTCAAGGCTTTATGTTTTAACTCTTATTGCCTTGGGCTGTTCGTCCATTTTGGGACGGGCAGACTAGGTAGCAGGTGACAGGTGCTGTTCTTGCTTTCTACGATGCTGATGACGAAGACGAGCTGGAGGATTGCATATTATCTTCTTACTATATGTACTGGATGTTCCGCTGCTTGTATATTATCTGAGTGATACGTAGTGAGGCTTGTTGTATTGACTATTCAGATGTTTTGTATCCAACTATTATGAAGTTTGATTGATGAAATTCTATTCTGTGAAGCTTTACTATATATATATTCTATTGTATTTTGTCCATGCGCTGTGAGTAATACGATAGATTCTGTTGTTTAAATTTACCCTGACAATCGTCCATGGTCGCCTGGCACACTTTACAGCGCACTATATCTAGGTTCAGTGCAGGGGTCATAGGCGGTCATCACAAAAATGATTTTCAAATGATTTTCAAAGGATTTTTAAAGATTATTTTGATATAAAATTTTCTTGTTTTGAAAGAAAATTTTCTGGACTTTATCCCCTTCGTATCCACCTTGTTAGAAATTTCTTTGATTAGGATTTCCTTAAAATTATGAACTTCTATCTTGGTTGGGATTTCTTCGATTAGGATTCCTTTGAATTTTGGAACGCTTCCACTTGTTCTGAAATTCATTCCTGTCTCCCCTAATTTTATTCTTTTGATTTTGGAGCATTCCATAACTCCACCTCGAATGACCTCTAAAGATTGGCAGTTCCGCCATTTTTGAATGATTTGTTAAGGGGTGAAACTCCCTTACAATTGGCATTAATTCACCGGAGATTTCTGTATCCTCGGTTTACGATGCTATTTATCTTCTGCTATACCTAGATTCTATCTCTGGCGATTGAAGGTCGAGTTGCCTTAGATTTTCGCATCGATTATATTTCTGAAGTCACGGTTGACCCTGTTAAGGTCGCTCGTAATTTATATAGGCTTATCAATCTTCTATTTGGTAATTTAATTTATCTCATCTTCGTTCGAGCTTATCTTCGAATCAGAATTCTATTTAATTAGAGTTCCTCTAAATTTGAATCTCTGTTTTGTTTTGAAATCCATCCTTGAATCATTCCTTGGAAAATTTGTGGTTGTTTGTCTTTTGAAAACTGTGTATTCATCGAAGTTGTTGTTTTGATAAGGATGATCATATTTATATATAAAAGTGAAATGTTTTCGATAAGGATTATATACCATTTTAAAATTGAGAATTTAAAGTTTTGAATGGATTTGAAATTTTGAAATTTATATAAAAAATGGTTTCATATAAGATGATTTGTAACTGAAGGTTTTGAATGTGAAGTTGAGTGATTGAACTCCGGCATTTTGGAACTGGTTTTAAGATTTTGAAATAATTAATAATATGATTTGAAAGTATTTTCCGAATATGAAATGTTTCAAATGATTTTAATAAGTTTCAAATGATTTCGAAGAAATTTCAAAAGAAATTTGAGAAAATAGAAGTCCAGAACCCACTAATGTCGCTGGAAAATAATTTCGGTGATGAATGCATGCATCATCGACATTGATTTTCGAGTTTCTAAGTGGGGGAAAGGCCACTTCGGTAACTTTGCTATGCGATTGATTTGTGAAACAATTTTTGATTTTAAATTCCGAAGTGTGATGTGATATTCGAAAGATATATGTACATATATTTGAACAATTTGAAATGAGCCGGTGTTCAGTCCTTGAGTTTTTGATCTGATTTGATATAACCCTGTCTTTTGGAATTGATTTACTAATTTGTTAATGATTTCTAACTCTTAGATTGAAATATGATTTCTTCGACTATTTTGAAGGTTCGAGCACTTCGAAATCAAGGTTAACTTTTCAAAGCTAAGTAATTTTGAAAAGTATAAAGTATATAAGTTTGGTATGTATGTTTAAATTATGTAGTAATATGATTTAAATAAGTTGAAACTGTTTTGTTAAGTAAATGAATAGGGCTATTTTAAATTTTTCTAATATGAAATTTAGATTTGAAATGTTTTGAGAAGAATTTGGTCTTCAAAATATTTTGAATAAAATTTAGTTTAAATGTTTAACTTAGTAACATCTTTATGAAACTATATATTTAAAAAGTCCGAATAAATACATAAGTTGTACGTATGCTGTTTTATTCGCATAATTAAATTGATCCAAGTTTGAGTACACAAGTTCGAGGTGAATTACACCATTTCGTGTTAGGATTTTCATTTGATTTTTGATGGCGAATATTTGATATGGATTATGGGCTTGATTCTAGAATTCTCTATCATAGTATATGGCTATGCAAGGAGACTGATAACTTCTAGTCGAGAAACCATATCGAAATCCGCATTAGGGAAGTCGAATGGACAATACTAGTTCGAAAGCGAACTTGTGTGATCGAGCGAGCGATCGAATGTGATTTTGCGAAAGGATGACATATGTACATCTTATATTCTAATATCATTGTTATACTTGACGCTGAAATTGGAAGTTGTTGGGTTGGATATCTTTGTAATTTAATTGGAATTTTTCTTTTATGCAAAACTACTATCAATTTAAAACCATTTTTCAAAACTATTTTTCCTTTTATTCTTCTTTAACAAACTATTTTATTCTATTTTACATACAAAACTATTTTATTTATAACCATTTTCCAAAAACTATTTTATATACAAAACTATATTTTTTTTCTTTTCAAAACTATTTTATATGCACACTATTTTTACAAACTATTTTATATACAAAACTATTTTATTTAAAACCATTTTCCAAAAACTATTTTATATACAAAACTATTTTTTTTCCTTTTCAAAACTATTTTATATGCACACTATTTTACAAACTATTTTATATACAAAACTATTCTAAATTTAAAATCTTTTATAAAGCAAAGATGTTCAATCCCATATGACTCTTCATGTAGCGAAATTGATTTTTTAAAATTTTGATCCTTATATAAGATGGACTTTATGTAAATATAAGATGATGTTGAAAACCATTGATGTTGGAAATAAATTGTTTGACTTAAATTATATTGATTTGGAAATTCGGATTTATTTTCTAAATTTATTACTTTGGAAACTTTGGAACTGAATATATTTGATTTGGGAGGATAATTTGGTGAAAGCGTATATGATTTTGAAAATTATATTGATATTGAAACAAATTGAAATTTGAGAACCTTATGTTACTAAATACTTGATTCGGGAGTTATCGAACTTATATAAAATTTGGTTTGTATAAGTATGATGTTGATTCGAAAACTATGGAGTTGAAAAGGTACTCAATTTGAAACGTGAAATCTTATATAATTAAAGTCTATATAAGTGTGATTTGATATACTATTGATTTTGGAAGGTATTTGATTTGAAAATGAAATCTTATATATAATGGACTTTATATAAGTATGATATTTGAAAGTGATTTGAAAAGGTACTATATGATACATATTTTCGAAGTAAAGATATGTAAAGTGCCTTCTGCTTGATATCCGCTTTGTGGCCACATTGTGGATTCCTTCTATCGATATTTCTCTGATTTTTGGTTTTCCGGATATGATACTCGAGTTTTCATCGAATTCCATGGAAATCTCCATGGTCTTACGAGCGCGACTTCATAGCGTAATCGCAAGGTTGGGGGTGGCCTACGGGTATGGATGTTTCCTGGGAGATCCAGGCGTAACCATTGTGTATCTGCGATCTATTGGGTTGCTTGGTAGCGTAATCGGCAGGGGCTGCGAGAGCCTAGGGTATGGATGTTTCCTGGGAGATCCAGGCGTAACCATTGTGTATCTGCAGTACTACCAGACTTCATGGCATAATCGCAAGGTTGGGGGCGGCCTAAGGGTAAGGATGTTTCCTGGGGGATCCAAGCGTAACCATTGTGTATCCGCGATCCATGATCGACATGTTTTTTTTTGGATTGTACTTTCCATATCTGTTTTTAAAAGTTTTCCAGCATTTCACTGGGTGTTGAAACAAGTCTACTAAGTACCTGGAGAATTCTAGATTTGTGCCTGATCAACGCACTACCAGAGTCTGCAGGAACGAGGATAAACTTTTTAAGACATCGAGTTATAAAAGTATTTTGATAAAATATTATATAAAGGATACTTTGATCAGTTATTTCCTTTCTAAAGGATTTTAAAGTGTTTTAAATATTTTACCTCTTTAACCAACAATTTTAGTTAATGGTTCATCCTTGTCTTTCAACCTGTTTTCCCACCTAGCTACTTTTTCCCTACCTTTTTTTCGGGGATGTCTTCCAACCTATTGTTCACTCTATTTGTTTCTCTGCTTCCTTCCTTTTCGAGGACGAAAAGATTTGAGTGGGGGAGAGTGTAACAACCCTAGATTTCTGCATATATTTAAATTTGACTTTATTTTATTTTAAATTATTTTAAACTTGTTTTATTTCAAACATTTCATTTTTAAATATAAATGTTGGTTATTATGTGAATTTTAATTTCAAACTGGTATAAATTAAACATTTTCCTAAAAAAGGGATTTCTGGTCAAACTTTGATTTTTAAACCTTAAATTTAAATATTTAAATTCTTAAATTTTATCTTTTATTATGAAAATAGATTTAATAACTTGAATACTACTTTTCGTTTCATTGAAAACGGATTTGAATTGTAAAAGTTATGTACATTTCAATTTTGAGTGCAATTTGATTTATTTAACAATTTTGTCTATTTTAAATTATATAAATTACATTTTCTTTGTCATACTTTATTTTAATTTGTGTTAATATGTTATTTTATGGATACTTTGTCCTTTAATATTTCTAAAAGTGATAATAAAAATTTTCCAAAATTTATTGCATTTATTTCCTATTTTTAAAAGTCTAGTTTCTATTTTTCTGCTATTTTCTTAATTTAAATTATATTAAATTTAAATTTATTTATTTACTTTTGTGAAAGAATTTTTATTTTATGTTATTATCTTTATTTATAAATATTTTCTAAGTCCATATAAATCTTCCAAAGTTTATCCTGTTTATTTTCAAATTTTCTAGACTAGTTTTCATTTTGTACTATTTTCTTATTTTAATCATATATAATTAATATTTATTTATTTATATTTTGTATATTTGTTATATTTTCGAATTTTAACTGAAATTATATGTATTTTCAGATATTTAAACTTATAAAAAGAAAATATGGAAATATGAAGAGTTTGTGAATTTTGTTATTCCTAGTCGTTTTGTATTCTTGCCTTTTTATTTTCTAACCAACACTTGCATTTACTATTGGCTGACCTTATCATTTTCTTCAGCTGATTACTTCCTTCCATTTTCATGTAAAAAAATAGCTTCTTACTCCAAAAATTTCGGCCTCCACACCTGAACAAAAATTTGGTAAACTTCTTCTTCTTTTCTACTCTTTTTCTTCTTGTTTCTTATGATTTTTGCACTTGCCTTCAACTTTAGGTAGCTTGGCCTTGCTCCTCTATCACCATGGCTACCTCCACCACCACCACATCAGGCCACCATCTTCTCCAGCCCACTGACCATCCATTGCCATGGCCATATATGATGTAGATCCACCAAAAATTGAGCAAAAATCCACCTAAAACCCTATAGCCTAGCACCTATTGCCTTCCCCACTACAACCACCACCTTGGCCGCCTCTTGCATCACTTCCACCAGCACCTACCTGACCCAAAGCCACTGCCACACCGTTCTCCAGTCCACTACAGGCATGGCCGTTCCCATGTTGCATAGGGTCGAACCATTTGTGGCATAGAAACCACTTGTAGTTGCCTTGTTTTGAAATTCAAGCACATATCTTTCATCTCCTCCTTATATTGCTATGGCCGACCCCTATATGGCTTTAACCTGATCCAAAACCATCCCATAACAGTGCTTTTCTAGCCTATGGCTGAAGCATATGATGTTGAATGCAAGTGCAAAAACTCTAGCTTTGAATTGGGTAGTTATTCCTAGCATTGTTTTGTAATATTTCGGTTTGTAATTCATGTTTTTATTTGTTTTGTTTGATATTTAACAACGAAATTAGCTTTGGCTCTCCCACTCTCAAATCATTGTCGTGTTATCGTGCCTTTGAAGTTCCTTGTTTGTGCAATTGGTTGTCATCTCTAGCTTATACAAGTGAGTAATTCTCACCGGACGATGTGTACTTATATAACTAGTAAACTGACACCATTTGAATCTGTAATTTACATCATCCTGTTATAACTGCCATATTATATTCATATGATGTTCACACCTGTATTTACACCTGTTATACCATATGTTACTATTATATCAAGCTATTCTGTTATTTATATCAGTTTATCACACTGCAAGTTCTCTGTAGATTAGAATCACTATGGGTTGAAATGATACATACCCGAACGGACTTTAGAATAGGGGAAAATCGTTATAGGCTGAAATGATATGCTTGAGCGGTTTTCATTTCATTCTTACTTGGGATTGCGGGTTTGAAATGATCAAACCCTGATTTTTTCTTTGTAATTACTGATCGAAAAGATATAGTATCCGTATTACTTTACCTAGGCTAGAAAATGATTTACAGACCCGTGGTTAAAATATGTTTTCTAAAAATTTTAAATTATTTTAGAAATGTAAATATTATAATATTCTGATTTTAAACTTAATTAAAAATGATTTATAAAGTGTTAATGATATTTTTGGAATAAGTTAAAAGGTTAAATAAATGAATATTTAAGTTGAATTTTGAAATATAACTTGGATTGGAAATTTGTGAATTTAGTTTAAAAATGAAATTTAAGTTAAGTAAATAAAATGAAAAATAAGTTATATTTGGAAATTTAAATTTAGGTGTTAATTTAAAAATTTAACTATAAAGAATTAAAATTTAATGTTGAATTATATAAGTAAATTATTATTAAATTGATTTTTGAATGAAAATTTAACTTTATAAAATCATGAATATAAGGGTATTTAAATGATTGTTTTAAAGGTGAAAATATATGATTTTATAAGTTTAAAATGATTTAAATAAAAATTTAGTTGTTTGTGAAATTATATTGAATATTTGGAATTTAATTAACAACATTTTGAAATGTTATTATTTCTAATGTAAAGGATATTACAGCATTTGTAAATGCTGTAGTTGATCGAAATGAACTAAATGGCTAGATTGAATTAAGGGCTATTATAGCACTTTGTAAGTGCTGTAGTTGCTGAAATTAACTAAGGTTTTATTTGAACTAAAGTAACCCTCTTACAGCATTTTTAAAATGCTGTCTTTTGTTAAATTGAATTGTTTTACAAGTAACTTTCTGTAGATTTTCTAAATACTGCGAAAGTTGGAATTTTCATTGTTTTAATAAATTTAAGTGAATAAATGAACTTTGAAAGATTTAAAATTTTGGAAATTTAATAATTTAATTATTAAATATAATAACTTCATTTTAATGATTTAAAATGAAGTAATTTGTTTTGAAATATAAACTATTTGGAAATGTGTGTTGAAATGGTATTTCAAATAAAATGAATGTGGTTTTGGAAAGATACGATATTGTGACATTTTGAAATGGATTTTTTTTGAATGATATTGAATTTTGAAATGATATTTGATTTCAAACATAAATTACTATTTTGAAATTTTAACCACGGATGTATTTACACTTATGGTTTAACTGATCCTTAGAGGATGGGCGGTCCCAAGCATCCTTTAAGTTATTGTGTATTACTGTTACAGTTCACTTGAGTTGGTTTACATTATATAAGTATATATTGTTCTGACTCAAGTGTTTTGTGTTTTACTTTATGCTCGGGTCAGCCTGAGTATTTACAGCTTAGCTTTGGATTTCTTTTCTGGAGCTAAGAATCGTAGGAGATTCTGCTTATCTAGTTATCTATCCATTTCAGTTTCAGTTGTTCTATTTCAGCTTTGGTATTATAAACCTCTATGTATTTGAGATTTCTATTGTATATGTTTTCAGACTGATATTATGTATTTTGTTTTGAGAGTTTGTTATAGTAGCTTCATGAACTACTATGGTATTTTAATTTCCGATGCGAGTTATTCTGATATTATGTGTCTGTGATTCTGTATTTGATTTTATTGCTCCAAATTTATTTACAATCTGTTATTTTGAATTATTCAAGTCAAACATGTGTGGATTATTGTCGATTTGAATGGTCCAAAATAGTGGGTCGTTACAAGTTTATATATTTTTATGTATATATAAAGTTAAATAAGATCTGTTTGTAGTATATGGATATTTATACAGTGAGTGTTCTTGTTTCCATGATATTTTTCCGATACTTATAAATTGTTTGAAGCTATTTTGTTTCAAAATTTCGATTTATATATATAAGTGTTTATACGTATATATAAAGTTTTCATCCAAGCAGGCTAGTTAGGTATAGAGTACATAATATGTTGTATAGGTAGGAACACAGAGCATGTCTGTTAAACATTGATTTAAAGTATAAATATGTATATTCTATGATCTAAATCATATCTGATAGTACAAATTTTAAAGTCTATATGGTATATATTATCTGTTAGTATATACAAATTTTGTATATATTTAGAGTTACATATTTTGTTATTTATATGCATTTCAAGTTATATATATATACGTATTGGTTTATTATTTAGTTATATATTTGTTTATTAAACTGTTGATTAAATGTATATATATATATATCTATTGGTCGTTTAAATGGTACAAGTTAAGTTATCTAAATATTATAACTTGATGTGTCTTTCTCTCTCTATATATATATATATATATTTGTTACGAGTCATGTATATGACCTATTTGTTAGTGTATATATATTGTTATATTATATGGCGTTGAATATGTACATCTTAATTTATGTAATTACCAATGTGATGTCCCTGGCAACAGCGGGCATGGTTTTGTTATATATATATCATATTTTTTTATGATAATGGGTATGTGTACTAGTTTATATCCATTTGCTTATATTAGTGATATATATATATATATATATATATATTGTGATCTCAAAGTGTATATATGTATATATAAGTTATGAGAGTATATATGTGTATAGTAGTATATATATGTATATTATATGAGTTTATATGATCTACTTTAAACAAATATATTTATTTTACCAAGGTAAGTTTATATATTTAAAAATAAAGTTTTGTTTGTATACTGATTCAAATATATGTATAAATATAGATCTTCATTTTGATTTGGGGTTACGTTGTATGTTGATTTTTGAAAATTTAAATATATGAAATACATCTTGTTCTCATCAATTTCCCAATCTATCAGCTTTATCCGTCGAATTCGTGCCAACCTTGTTTGTTTGGATCCGTGCTTGGATTTCGTAACTCAACTTCATTGTCTATCTCTCAAGCCTCGAAAGGTGAGTAATCACTCAGATTAACGTTCTTATATTTATTAAATTTGATTTCAATTGAAACATCAATTGAAATATGATGCTGTTAGTTATTTACATTGTTATATATATGCCATTATCTGTATCTATTCACCTGAGACATCTGACACCATTATCTGTTATTTTTACTGATGATATATGCCTGTTACTGTTGTTATATTATTATCATATTTGTTATCACTTTGCAAGTTCCTTGTTAGTATAGAATTCACTATGGGTTGAAATGATACATACCCGAACGATCTGTAAAATAGGAGAAAATCATTATGGGTTGAAATGATAAACCCAAGCGATTTTCATTGAATTGAATTTGGGATTGCGGGTTGAAAAGATATATACCCATATATATTTAAATTGCGGATTGAAATGATAAATATCCGTATCACTTGACCATAGGATAGAAAATTATATACAGACACCGTTGGTATATATATATATATATATTTTGAAAAATGATTTCTATGGTTTGAAAAAAAGAATGTATAGTTTTAATAAATATTGATTTTAAAGATTTATTAAAGTTGATTTAATAAAGTTGATACATAAGTATTTTTTTTGTTGAGAAAAAATGTGTGATCCTCTACGAATAGAGGAGAGCACACATGTGAATGTATATATCACGTAAATAAAGTGCTACCAACATGTTTGGCAGGTAACAGAAAACAAAAAAAACATGTATCAAAGCTCAGGTACTCCTAAGATGAGTTCCGGCAAGGCCACCACCCATCTCATCCCAATCTCGAGCTCCGGCAAGGCCACCGCCCAATATTGGGGTGTTAGAAATACCTAAAAAAACTAAAGAAAAAAACAAAAAAAAACTGGATGACGACACACACTAATAAGGAAGCTCCAAAAAACATCTAAATCAGAAGGGGTGTAACGACCCCGAAATTTAAATTTATTCAAATTAATAATTTATTGAATTTTTGAGTTAAATTGAGTAATTAAATGAATTTTTGAAAAAAATTAGTTAATTTAATTAGAATATTGGAGCGAGTTTCCCCGATTCAAATATGAGTGAATTTGTGAATAATAAATATATAGATATATTTGACTTGAGTTTGAATTGTAAATAAATAATTTAAATGGTTTAAAATATAAATAATAATAATAATTAATTTTGAATTTATTATTGATGGTTTAATAAATATTTGGGGTATAAATATATATATAGTTTTTGTCCAATATAAAGTAACACATAAGATAAATATTAGAGTTGATAAATAATAATAAATTTGAAATAATATGTATAGATATATTTTTGATTGAAGTGTAGATAAATGATGATGATAATATTAAAGAAAATAAAGGTAAGAAACAAACAAATACAAATACAAATACAAGTGAGTACATTAGCTAAAAATACAACAAACATTAACAAATAAAAATGAAAACAAAACATCTCTAAAACCAATGCAACATCAATTCACATTCAAACAAATAAAGCAAGTGTAGCCTGTAGAACTTGGAAATGCAAAGTATGAAGAAGCATGTAGGCTAGAAACAACACATATGTGAAGCCTGTAATAGATATGCAGGTAAGGAAAAAAAATAAGAAAAACATTCAAAGACAAAGTAAAAAGAGAATACAACTTGAACAAATACAAACTGAATTGCAAACCACAAAACAAAAGTATGTAAGCTTGTATTGGAAGGCAAGTAAAATGTATATATATAAGTATTACAGTACAAAGTAAATAAAATAAACAAAACTAAGTATATAAACAAAATAACAATCAATACAATATCTCTAATACCTTGTACAGCCGAACCAAATTGAAAGAAAAGGATTTAAACATGGTACAAGTCATAAATGCAGCCATAAAGCAAGCATGGGCTAGGCATGGGAACAAAGTATCAAAACATTAAATACAAGTATGTAGGTTGTATACTTCTTATATACTTCAGCTTCTCTTATCCATTCGTTCACTTTCTAACTGAGAAAAATATCATTCAAAACTCAATTCAAAACAAATAAGAGATTAAAGGTTTCACTTGCAAAGTCTTTCAAGCCTACTTCAATGAAAAGCTCCGTTCTCTGTTTTTACAAGTGAGCAAACTTCTAAAAAAATCCTTTTATCTGTGAGTAACCTTTATTTTTAAACTTATAACCAGGTTAATATGGCATGTTTTCTTTTATATGGTGACATGTATCTTGTTCATATACATATCTGTACACATCTATACATGCTTTGGTGATACCTGTGTTTGTTGTTTTTAGTATATTTGTAAATCAACTCTTTTCCTTTGATCTAGAAAATAGTGAATGACAAACATAAGCAACCAGATGATTGTTTAACCATAATATAGATGTTAAAAATTTATATAGGTGAAATTAACTTGAATCTCGCTCTGGAAATCAAGGAAACAGGGTAAAACTTCAATCAAGTTTAAAAACAAACTTTTTGTTTTAAGTGTTCAATGATATAGGATGAAACTACATACGAAATCAAGATTTTTAAAACAAGTTTCATGATTTATAATTTTGGGATTGAAGAGCAGTTCTGGATTCACAGTTTTAAGTGTTTTGGCTGCCATGGGTGATCTCGACAACCAGAGGTGACGAACTTCGGTCTGGAGATGGAGTATTGATCGGAGTTTTAGGGAAAAATGATAGTTGATGGGTTAGAGCTTTGAGGCAGTGGAAATATGGAATTGAAGTATTTAAACCTAGTTTTCATTTAGTTGGAAGAAACGATCGCCGCGACTAAGTGGGTGGATCGAGTGTCTTCGGGTTTTGGGCAAGGGTAGCTAGGCCATAGACGAGGTCGTGACCGGAGTTGGAGGAATTCTGGTGGACAGGGCTGCGAAGACGAGGCGATGACAGGGATTTGGTTGGTTGCGAGTTTGTTTCCAGGCTTCGATTTATTCGAATTTGGGTTCGAGTGGTACTGGAGGGAAACTGGTGGTTGGGATCGGAGCTGGGGGTGATGTTCGACTTACTCGTAGATGTGGTGATGATCGGAGGCGTCGACCTTTGGTGTACACGTGCACGTGCACGTTGGTGTCAGGTGGTGTTTGAGACAATGGGGAAGAAGCAGTCTTGCCTGGGGACGAATTCGAGTCGTACTCGAGGAAATTCGCGAGGGAACTCGAAGACGAGTGTGTCGAGCGAAAACTCGAAGCAAGGATCGGGGAGATTGATGTTTGGCTCGGGTACGAGTTGTTGCCCAGGTTTTAAAAACAGAAAATGTTATGTTGTTTTCTGAAAATTTAGAATTGAATTTAAATTTCAAAGCAAGTTTAAACTGAGTTGATGAATCAGAGTTAATGATGAATCCAGATTTAGTTGAAGCCTAGTTTCGGGATAAAGTTTTAAATTTAAACTGTTTTAATACTTAGAAAGGTTTAAGTATGGAAAAGAAATTTTGAATTTAAAATGAAATTTAAAATGGTTAAGTTAGATAAAATGGATAATCTATTTATTTAATAAATTGATGATTTGAATTAATTAAATTATTAAAGGTTTAAATAAATGAATTAAGGTTAAATTAATTTGATAATTTTAAGCTATTAATTTATGATTAGGAATTTATTTATTTAGTAATTAAAGATTAATCAAGTTAATATGGTAAATTTTAATTAATTAATCAAGTCAATTAATTAAAAATAATTACTTGATATTAAGTTAAGTATAATTACTTAATGAAATTAATGAAGTAAAATTACTTAGAGAAGAAATAAATAGATAATTACTGAATGTAATCAATTAAATGATGATTTGAAATTTGAGTAAATTATTTGTAAATAATTAAAGGTTTAATTGATTCATTTACTTAAAATTGATTAGTTAATAAAGATTAACAAATGAATTCGAAAGGGAATTTATTTCAAATAATTTGAAATTAAATCATGATAATTAACTCGGATTTATAATTGAAACATCTGATTTAAATTAATTAGTTGGTTAATAAATTCACTTGTGAATGTTTGGATTCTATTGGATGATTTAAATTGTTCGATATCCCTGATATATGATGCTTTGTGATACACCCTGATTTATGGTGTAATCTGTAGTTTACTTACCTGTGATATATATATGTGATCTGTGAATGAACGATAAACGTATAGTTTATATCGTTTATCAACTATATCCTGTATTTTGATCTATGATGATTCATTGTGTTGCACTATTGTGTTAAACCCCTGGACTACACTTTTACACACACAAATATGGATTTCACGTGGAAATAGGTTAAGTCACAGATAATTTAAATTTGAAGTTTTTGAAATTGAAATTTTAATTTCAATTGATTTTGAAATTGGAAATTTGGGTTTAAAGTGAAAAATTTTTGAAATAGAATTTCAAAGATAAAAGTTATTTTGAATCACTTAATCGAGTTTTGAAAATTTAAATAATTAGATTTAAATTTGAATTCAAATTTGAAATTGAATCCTATGATTGAAACTAGGGACTAAAGATGATATAAAATGTGTTTGTATGAATTTAACCATTTTAAAAGTATAAGTTGGGAATTTGAATTTAACCCAAGGATTTCAACTCGTATGAATGAATCAGATTTTCCGAAATGAAAACTGTTTGTTTTCAAATGATAAAAGCTTTCATATATATAAGGAATGAAATTCCAGTTTAATTAAAGGAATTTCAAGATCGAATTGAAAAATGGGTTTTCCAAGTTATAAATGAATTCTTTTTTGAAAACTATGAATTGAATCTGTCTATTTTTAACAGATTTAGAATGATGTTTGTTTAAACCATTTGAAATGGAATTGTTTTGAAAGCTATTAGTTAAATATTTGATTTAAAGATTTAACGAATTAATTAAACTGAAATGGAAATCGATTTGGAAAATCTGTGAATGAATCTTTGTGAAATTAAGTGAACTTTGTGAATTTAATCTTTTTGTTTAAAAAGATTAAAATGGTAACTTGTTTAAACCATTTGAAGAAAGATTTTTGGGTAATAAGTTGTGACTTAATTGAAATCCCAATATCCATATGTTTCGAATATTGCGCTCATTATTCGGGTTAGCCGGGAAAAGACATCTGTGTCATATAACCCATTCCGAATAGTGATACGTCGTATATGGATAGCATTTGAAGATCGGTGTTGAAGACCGGATATTTTCGAAAATGAAAGGACAACCTGTCGAATGTCTCTGCACTGGGTAGCTCCCGGTATAGAGATTTATATCACTCTCTTTGTGATGGGAAGTCCGGACGTGATTTGAAAATTATCCGGATTTGCAAGGGCTTCGTGAGTAGTGCCTTCGGTTCTGTTCGAACCCGGAACAGACTTGTATGGTTACATGTCTGACATTACACTTTGAGATATAAAGCCGATTTCTTTCAAATACATTTCTGTTTGGTGGCGGAGAATTTATTCTCTTAGCTTAACACCCTTCTTTGAGACATACGAGCTCAGAGGTTATGTAGTTCAAATTTATCAGCGATATATCCCAATTTGGTAATGTGGCATGCTGAGTGTTGCTGTGTGATGATCAGTGTTTGATCATTTGTGATATGATCATTTATTTTATCTTATATCTTTGTGATCATAGGTTGATCATCTGTTTGACCCGAAGCATGGCTTTGTGACAAAGCGTAGCTTTGTGGACGAGACTTCGTCGAGCCTCACACCCCGGAAATGGTCAAAACATGAAGGATGCGGCAAGGTTCTAGGGAGTAGCGCCCCTTAGTGTATGTCATTCCTTCTGGATAAAGGTGGTATCATGGTATGGAGCCCAGATACTTAACCTATGTGGTTGCTGCATTTTTACTATGTGGTTTGTTGCGAATCGGGGATCCTCAGGAAGATCGGTTACGATCGGGGGATGGCATACGCATGTCAGTAGTTACCTATTTTTGCAGAGGTAACCCGGCCTTGTGTTGGCAGAGATCTAACCGTAATGTTAGGTTATTTCTCGGGTCGTCTATTCCAGGGACGTACCCATCGTTGATAGGAAGTTCCTTGGCCTGACCATTTGTTGGAAATCCAAAGAAACAATACGAGCCTTGTACGGTTTTAGTTGTAGAACCTATCATTCACTTATGGTGGCGCCCCACTATTTGGATGGTAGCTATAGTAGGCATAGTTCGAAATGTCTATGCTGGCTAAGATTTATATTCTACTTTCGAAATGTTTTCTGCACTATGCACTAATAATAATATCAAAAATGATTTGATTTTGCATAGTAAGCATCTTTGACTAACATAAGAAGAAATCTCCTCTAAGTCTGCGTTTGCATTGTGTGTGTGGTGGGAGGTCTTATGGTAGTTTCATTTTCCAAAAGCATTGCGAATTGACTTTAAAATTCTCTGCTATTTGTTTTAAAGATAAACTGTTTTTGTTGCTCACCAGTCCCATGACTGATCCGGAGTTTATTGTTCATTTCCTAAACTCTGGGTGCTCATAATTTTCTACACGAGCAGTCTAGAGTTGGGTTTTTCAGATAGTCAGGTTCAGTAGATTTTCTGGAGCTAGTTCAGTCTTTGGATCGGACTGCACTTGCTTATCTTTGTGCATCGTTATTGGGAGTTCAAGCTACATCTGGATTGGCGTTTTGAAGATGGAGATTATCCGCTGCTGATGTTATCGTTTTTTTTTCCGCTGCTATTTGTTGTATCATATCTCTGATGTATGTTGATATTCATTGTATCATTCTGTTGTATCAGATATTGTATATCAATGTATTATTCTTTTTATTCCGTTGTGTTATTTACTTAATGTTGTTATAAGCTCCGGCGACTCGGATTTGAACGGTCGAATCTACGACATTCGAGTAAGATGTAAAGTATGAATGTCGATTTTCGAGCGCGAAAATCTAGGACATGACATTTGGTATCAGAGCTATGGTTGAACTTTAGCTCAGGAGTATAACACATTAAGTAGCTCATTAGAGATAGAGTGAAGTAAACTCTAGAATGAGTATTTCTCAGATATCCGTTCGAACGTCTCAGTAAATTCTCTTGCTATCCACAGATAGTGAGTATGAGTGCAAGAAGAGGACGAGATAGGGGACAAGGGAATACGACTATAAATGGTCAATACCCTGCAACAGTGGAAACAACTTTCTTATCAATCTTCTTTGATTCGTTTCCAAAATTCTTTTCATTGCTTCGTACCAGCTACAAGTTGAAGTTTTGGTGTGGTGATGGCCCTATGAATCGCTGTCGAAGGTCTTTACTTCGTATTTTCATCGACTTCTTATCAGCCTTTTGGATTTAAACCTTAATGAATTTGAAATTGGAATTTGAAATTGAATTAAATTGACTAATAAAATATGAGGGTAAATTGAATTGAATCAATTAAAACGATATCGTTTAAAATCAAATTTGAAATTCTATTGAAATTTCTTGTGAATATCGAAGTCCGAAGAAGGACAAATTGGTATGTAGTTTGAGATATTCCGACTTGAGTTTGGAATTCATATCGTATGTATGAGGAATTATAGGAGATCGAATCTGTCTATCTCTGTCTTTATTTTCGTGCCTGCGAATTTCGAGGACGAAATTCTTTTAAGGGGGGAAGTTTGTAACGACCCCGAAATTTAAATTTATTCAAATTAATAATTTATTGAATTTTTGAGTTAAATTGAGTAATTAAATGAATTTTTGGAAAAAAATTAGTTAATTTAATTAGAATATTGGAGCGAGTTTCCCCGATTCAAATATGAGTGAATTTGTGAATAATAAATATATAGATATATTTGACTTGAGTTTGAATTGTAAATAAATAATTTAAATGGTTTAAAATATAAATAATAATAATAATAATTAATTTTGAATTTATTATTGATGGTTTAATAAATATTTGGGGTATAAATATATATATAGTTTTTGTCCAATATAAAGTAACACATAAGATAAATATTAGAGTTGATAAATAATAATAAATTTGAAATAATATGTATAGATATATTTTTGATTGAAGTGTAGATAAATGATGATGATAATATTAAAGAAAATAAAGGTAAGAAACAAACAAATACAAATACAAATACAAGTGAGTACATTAGCTAAAAATACAACAAACATTAACAAATAAAAATGAAAACAAAACATCTCTAAAACCAATGCAACATCAATTCACATTCAAACAAATAAAGCAAGTGTAGCCTGTAGAACTTGGAAATGCAAAGTATGAAGAAGCATGTAGGCTAGAAACAACACATATGTGAAGCCTGTAATAGATATGCAGGTAAGGAAAAAAAATAAGAAAAACATTCAAAGACAAAGTAAAAAGAGAATACAACTTGAACAAATACAAACTGAATTGCAAACCACAAAACAAAAGTATGTAAGCTTGTATTGGAAGGCAAGTAAAATGTATATATATAAGTATTACAGTACAAAGTAAATAAAATAAACAAAACTAAGTATATAAACAAAATAACAATCAATACAATATCTCTAATACCTTGTACAGCCGAACCAAATTGAAAGAAAAGGATTTAAACATGGTACAAGTCATAAATGCAGCCATAAAGCAAGCATGGGCTAGGCATGGGAACAAAGTATCAAAACATTAAATACAAGTATGTAGGTTGTATACTTCTTATATACTTCAGCTTCTCTTATCCATTCGTTCACTTTCTAACTGAGAAAAATATCATTCAAAACTCAATTCAAAACAAATAAGAGATTAAAGGTTTCACTTGCAAAGTCTTTCAAGCCTACTTCAATGAAAAGCTCTGTTCTCTGTTTTTACAAGTGAGCAAACTTCTAAACAAATCCTTTTATCTGTGAGTAACCTTTATTTTTAAACTTATAACCAAGTTAATATGGCATGTTTTCTTTTATATGGTGACATGTATCTTGTTCATATACATATCTGTACACATCTATACATGCTTTGGTGATACCTGTGTTTGTTGTTTTTAGTATATTTGTAAATCAACTCTTTTCCTTTGATCTAGAAAATAGTGAATGACAAACATAAGCAACCAGATGATTGTTTAACCATAATATAGATGTTAAAAATTTATATAGGTGAAATTAACTTGAATCTCGCTCTGGAAATCAAGGAAACAGGGTAAAACTTCAATCAAGTTTAAAAACAAACTTTTTGTTTTAAGTGTTCAATGATATAGGATGAAACTACATATGAAATCAAGATTTTTAAAACAAGTTTCATGATTTATAATGTTGGGATTGAAGAGCAGTTCTGGATTCACAGTTTTAAGTGTTTTGGCTGCCATGGGTGATCTCGACAACCAGAGGTGACGAACTTCGGTCTGGAGATGGAGTATTGATCGGAGTTTTAGGGAAAAATTATAGTTGATGGGTTAGAGCTTTGAGGCAGTGGAAATATGGAATTGAAGTATTTAAACCTAGTTTTCATTTAGTTGGAAGAAACGATCGCCGCGACTAAGTGGGTGGATCGAGTGTCTTCGGGTTTTGGGCAAGGGTAGCTAGGCCATAGATGAGGTCGTGACCGGAGTTGGAGGAATTCTGGTGGACAGGGCTGCGAAGACGAGGCGATGACAGGGATTTGGTTGGTCGCGAGTTTGTTTCCAGGCTTCGATTTATTCGAATTTGGGTTCGAGTGGTACTGGAGGGAAACTGGTGGTTGGGATCGGAGCTGGGGGTGATGTTCGACTTACTCGTAGATGTGGTGATGATCGGAGGCGTCGACCTTTGGTGTACACGTGCACGTGCACGTTGGTGTCAGGTGGTGTTTGAGACAATGGGGAAGAAGCAGTCTTGCCTGGGGACGAATTCGAGTCGTACTCGAGGAAATTCGCGAGGGAACTCGAAGACGAGTGTGTCGAGCGAAAACTCGAAGCAAGGATCGGGGAGATTGATGTTTGGCTCGGGTACGAGTTGTTGCCCAGGTTTTAAAAACAGAAAATGTTATGTTGTTTTCTGAAAATTTAGAATTGAATTTAAATTTCAAAGCAAGTTTAAACTAAGTTGATGAATCAGAGTTAATGATGAATCCAGATTTAGTTGAAGCCTAGTTTCGGGATAAAGTTTTAAATTTAAACTGTTTTAATACTTAGAAAGGTTTAAGTATGGAAAAGACATTTTGAATTTAAAATGAAATTTAAAATGGTTAAGTTAGATAAAATGGATAATCTATTTATTTAATAAATTTATGATTTGAATTAATTAAATTATTAAAGGTTTAAATAAATGAATTAAGGTTAAATTAATTTGATAATTTTAAGCTATTAATTTATGATTAGGAATTTATTTATTTAGTAATTAAAGATTAATCAAGTTAATATGGTAAATTTTAATTAATTAATCAAGTTCAATTAATTAAAAATAATTACTTGATATTAAGTTAAGTATAATTACTTAATGAAATTAATGAAGTAAAATTACTTAGAGAAGAAATAAATAGATAATTACTGAATGTAATCAATTAAATGATGATTTGAAATTTGAGTAAATTATTTGTAAATAATTAAAGGTTTAATTAATTCATTTACTTAAAATTGATTAGTTAATAAAGATTAACAAATGAATTCGAAAGGGAATTTATTTCAAATAATTTGAAATTAAATCATGATAATTAACTCGGATTTATAATTGAAACATCTGATTTAAATTAATTAGTTGGTTAATAAATTCACTTGTGAATGTTTGGATTCTATTGGATGATTTAAATTGTTCGATATCCCTGATATATGATGCTTTGTGATACACCCTGATTTATGTTGTGATCTGTAGTTTACTTACCTGTGATATATATATGTGATCTGTGAATGAACGATAAGCGTATAGTTTATATCGTTTATCAACTATATCCTGTATTTTGATCTGTGATGATTCATTGTGTTGCACTATTGTGTTAAACCCCTGGACTACACTTTTACACACACAAATATGGATTTCACGTGGAAATAGGTTAAGTCACAGATAATTTAAATTTGAAGTTTTTGAAATTGAAATTTTAATTTCAATTGATTTTGAAATTGGAAATTTGGGTTTAAAGTGAAAAACTTTTGAAATAGAATTTCAAAGATAAAAGTTATTTTGAATCACTTAATCGAGTTTTGAAAATTTAAATAATTAGATTTAAATTTGAATTCAAATTTGAAATTGAATCCTATGATTGAAACTAGGGACTAAAGATGATATAAAATGTGTTTGTATGAATTTAACCATTTTAAAAGTATAAGTTGGGAATTTGAATTTAACCTAAGGATTTCAACTCGTATGAATGAATCAGATTTTCCGAAATGAAAACTGTTTGTTTTCAAATGATAAAAGCTTTCATATATATAAGGAATGAAATTCCAGTTTAATTAAAGGAATTTCAAGATCGAATTGAAAAATGGTTTTTCCAAGTTATAAATGAATTCTTTTTTGAAAACTATGAATTGAATCTGTCTATTTTTAACAGATTTAGAATGATGTTTGTTTAAACCATTTGAAATGGAATTGTTTTGAAAGCTATTAGTTAAATCTTTGATTTAAAGATTTAACGAATTAATTAAACTGAAATGGAAATCGATTTGGAAAATCTGTGAATGAATCTTTGTGAAATTAAGTGAACTTTGTGAATTTAATCTTTTTGTTTAAACAGATTAAAATGGTAACTTGTTTAAACCATTTGAAGAAAGATTTTTGGGTAATAAGTTGTGACTTAATTGAAATCCCAATATCCATATGTTTTGAATATTGCGCTCATTATTCGAGTTAGCCGGGAAAAGACATCTGTGTCATATAACCCATTCCGAATAGTGATACGTCGTATATGGATAGCATTTGAAGATCGGTGTTGAAGACCGGATATTTTCGAAAATGTAAGGACAACCTGTCGAATGTCTCTGCACTGGGTAGCTCCCGGTATAGAGATTTATATCACTCTCTTTGTGATGGGAAGTCCGGACGTGATTTGAAAATTATCCGGATTTGCAAGGGCTTCGTGAGAAGTGCCTTCGGTTCTGTTCGAACCCGGAACAGACTTGTATGGTTACATGTCTGACATTACACTTTGAGATATAAAGCCGATTTCTTTCAAATACATTTCTGTTTGGTGGCGGAGAATTTATTCTCTTAGCTTAACACCCTTCTCTGAGACATACGAGCTCAGAGGTTATGTAGTTGAAATTTATCAGCGATATATCCCAATTTGGTAATGTGGCATGCTGAGTGTTGCTGTGTGATGATCAATGTTTGATCATTTGCGATATGATCATTTATTTGATCTTATATCTTTGTGATCATAGGTTGATCATCTGTTTGACCCGAAGCATGGCTTTGTGACAAAGCGTAGCTTTGTGGACGAGACTTCGTCGAGCCTCACACCCCGGAAATGGTCAAAACAGGAAGGATGCGGCAAGGTTCTAGGGAGTAGCGCCCCTTAGTGTATGTCATTCCTTCTGGATAAAGGTGGTATCATGGTATGGAGCCCAGATACTTAACCTATGTGGTTGCTGCATTTTTACTATGTGGTTTGTTGCGAATCGGGGATCCTCAGGAAGATCGGTTACGATCGGGGGATGGCATACGCGTGTCAGTAGTTACCTATTTTTGCAGAGGTAACCCGGCCTTGTGTTGGCAGAGATCTAACCGTAATGTTAGGTTATTTCTCGGGTCGTCTATTCCAGGGACGTACCCATCGTGGATAGGAAGTTCCTTGGCCTGACCATTTGTTGGAAATCCAAAGAAACAATACGAGCCTTGTACGGTTTTAGTTGTAGAACCTATCATTCACTTATGGTGGCGCCCCACTGTTTGGATGGTAGCTATAGTAGGCATAGTTCGAAATGTCTATGCTGGCTAAGATTTATATTCTACTTTCGAAATGTTTTCTGCACTATGCACTAATAATAATATCAAAAATGATTTGATTTTGCATAGTAAGCATCTTTGACTAACATAAGAAGAAATCTCCTCCAAGTCTGCGTTTGCATTGTGTGTGTGGTGGGAGGTCTTATGGTAGTTTCATTTTCCAAAAGCATTGCGAATTGACTTTAAAATTCTCTGCTATTTGTTTTAAAGATAAACTGTTTTTGTTGCTCACACCAGTCCCATGACTGATCCGGAGTTTATTGTTCATTTCCTAAACTCTGGGTGCTCATAATTTTCTACACGAGCAGTCTAGAGTTGGGTTTTTCAGATAGTCAGGTTCAATAGATTTTCTGGAGCTAGTTCAGTCTTTGGATCGGACTGCACTTGCTTATCTTTGTGCATCGTTATTGGGAGTTCAAGCTACATCTGGATTGGCGTTTTGAAGATGGAGATTATCCGCTGCTGATGTTATCGTTTTTTTTCCCGCTGCTATTTGTTGTATCATATCTCTGATGTATATTGATATTCATTGTATCATTCTGTTGTATCAGATATTGTATATCAATGTATTATTCTTTTTATTCCGCTGTGTTATTTACTTAATGTTGTTATAAGCTCCGGCGACTCGGATTTGAAAGGTCGAATCTACGGCATTCGAGTACGATGTAAAGTATGAATGTCGATTTTCGAGCGCGAAAATCTGGGACGTGACAAGGGGTGAATAAGTATCTGCTCTGAAGAGGATCTACTGAAGAGAGAGACCGCTCAAAAATGGCAAATTGAAGAATAGATCCACCTGACAAAAGTACTCCATAATGAAGATAGCAGTATCCTAAATCTGAACAGATAACTGCTAGTGGTCCTGGATGAAGAAACTCTGCTCTGATGACCTCTCTGTAATCTGATATCCAGCAATCTAAAAATAAGAGTACCTGCAAAAAGAAACTGAAAACCTATCTCATGTACTTGTATCTGAAACACGACTAATAAAAAAATTAGTAAAAATACATATATATGTATATTTGTATAATAAATATACATATATATGTATATTTGTATAATAAATATACATATATATGTATTTATAAGGAAATATATATATATATATAATTTTGCTTTAAAACAATTCAAACCCTTAATTTTTAATATACATAAAATCTTTGAAAATTCTTTTCAAACATGTTTAATAAAATTGAACAATTATTTATCTTTGTAATAATTATCATATCCTTTAAGCTTATCTATTTAAAATATATTTGAAATCTAATTAAAAATTACTTTATAGTTACTTTGAAATTAACTTTATAACATGAAACATTCTTATTTAAAACATGTTTGAATTTCTTAAGAACTTTGATCTAATATTTAAAATGAAAATACCTTTAAATTCTAATTTAAAACTTGTTTAAAATTTAAATTAAAACAAAATAGATCTATAATATGTCTTTAAACTAAAACCAAAATAGAGACCAGTACAAAAAATAAGACAGATCTATATTATGTTTCTTTAATCATAAGTAAGTTATGATTAAAAGTGAAATCATCATATAAATTTGAGAAAAGATTAATAATACTATTATTAATGTTAAAAAAATTATTGTTGTGTTTAAAAAAATTAATATTATGATTTAGTTTGTTAATATACCGTTTGAAATGAATAATTTTAGCTAATTTATATTTGGGGTTTGAAATCCAATTAAAACAAAATAAAGAAATTGAAAAAATCATTTTGTTTAAATGATTGTTATTATTATTAAAAATTCTTTGATTTCTTTCAAACCAAATAAACCAACTAATAATAATGAATAAAGTGTCTAGTATAAATCTAATATTCTTTTTGAATTTGAATCTAAAATTATTCCAGACAATTCGAAATTTTAGATATTATATTAAAGTTAAAAATTTTAAGAGTATTAATTAGGATGTAATTAGTATCTAAACAATCATAATATAAATGATTAATGTCCTCAAGATGCAGATTACAAAAATAACAATTATTATCATTTTGAATGTTTTTCCTTTTTAAAAATTCTATTGTATTAAGTTTTCCATGAATTATTAACCACATGTGAATTTTGGACTTAGGAGGAGCATTAGATTTCCACAAATATTTGAAAGAGTTGTTTACAGTACCCGAAAAATTAATAAATCTGTAAAAAGAATTAGAAGTATACTTCTTACTCTTATCCCATTCCCAGCTAATTAAATCATTATTATTATCAATATTATAAAGATTTAATCTGGCATAAAGAAAAGAAAGTTGCCTAAGGGATGAATCAACTAAAATTCTGTTAAAATTGAAATTCCAAGGAGGATCATTTTCGGGAGAATAAACTTCATTGATTAAAGCATACTTAAAGTTACAAATTTCATATAGCTCCTTAAATTCAAACTTTAGAGGCAAGATCGAAATCCAACGGTCGTGCCAAAAAGAAGTACAATTACCTGAATGTGCTATCGTATTAATTCCTAAGTTAAAAATTTCTTCACATTTTAAAATGTTTTTCCAAAAATTAGATAGATTATGAGTATATGGATGAGCAATTTGATATAAATTGGTATAACCGTTATAGTAGTTATTTGGAGATGATCTCTTTCCCAATAGCGTTATCATTTATATCTTTAAAATTCCAAAGCCATTTACCTAAAAGAGACAAATTCATATTATGCAAATTAATAACTCCTAAACCACCTTCCTTTTTGGCCTTACAGACGGTTTCCCAATTTACTAGACATTTTATATTATTATTAGAATTTTCCCCATTCCATAAGAAGTCTCTTCTAATTTTATCAATTTTATCAATAACCCAATCCGGAAACAGATGCATGGACATCCAATAAATCGGAAGGGCTGATAAAACCTTATTTATTAAAACTAGTCTACCTGCTCTAGATAAAAATCTCCCATTCCAGTTAGAAACCTTATTTTTAATTTTATCAATAATAATAATCCAATCAACATGTTTGAGTTTGGTGGGTCTAACCACAAAACCAAGGTAGTCAAAAGGAAAGTTCATAATTTTACAATTAAGAGTATTAGCAACTAAGTTTTCAACTTTTTCAAAATCATTTAAAACGAAAACCAAACTTTTTTCAAAATTTATTTTTAAACCAGATAAAAGCTCAAAACTATAAAGAATAAACTTAAGAGTGATAATGTGTCTAGGAAGAGGAGAAGAAAAAAGTAAGGTATCATCTGCAAATTGCAGAACTGATATACCATTACGCGATATGTCGTTGCCAACACTTCCTAGAGATCCATTATTCACTGCTCTTTTAATAATTTTAGCAAAAACATCAGCGGCAAGGTTAAACAACAAAGGAGATAATGGGACCCCTTGCCTTAATCCTCTCTTTGACTGAATTCTATTACCTAATATACCATTAACCATAATACTAGAATTTCCAGTTTTAAGCAAGGTCAAAATCCAACTAATCCATTTTTGTCCAAAACCTCTAACATGAAAAATATCTACGAGAAAATCCCAATCTACTGAATCAAAAGCTTTAGCAAAATCAAGTTTTAAAATCGCATAGGTTATGTTGTTCTTACAATAGTAATTAATATATTCTTGAACATCAGCCACTCCATCAGTGATATTTCTCCCTTTAATAAAAGCCGATTGTGAACAATCAATTAAATCATTCATTTTTGAACTAATTCTATTAGCTAGAACTTTGGAAATGATTTTTACTGAACAGTTAATCAAAGAGATAGGTCTAAAATCTTTTAAGTTATTAGCTCTAACTTTTTTATGAAGCAAAATAACATTTGCGAAATTAAATCTCCCTAGTTGCAAATTACCATTATAAAAATCATTAAACAAATTAACTAAGTCTAATTTTAAAACATCCCAAAAAGTTTTATAAAATAAAATAGGAAACCCATCTGGTCCCGGAGATTTATCACTTGGCAAATCATTAATTGCTATCCTAATTTCCTCTACTGAAAAGGTTTATCTAACTCTGATAAATCAACACTAGAATCTGATGGATACAGATCTGTCCATCTAACGTTGATTCTATGTTTGATTTTAGAACCAAAAATATCCTTATAATAGTCTGTAAAAGCCTTGTTGAGATCACTTTGATCAACTAACTCTACATTGTTAACAAATATAGAGTTAATTGTATTACTACATTTTCAACCAATGGCAATATTGTGAAAAAATTTGGTGTTGTTGTCACCTTCGTTGATCCATTGAATTCTGGATCGCTGCTTCCACATTACCTCCTCTTTTTCTAAAATAGAATTTAGACCATCTTTTAAATTAGAAAGAACATTACGTTCACCTAGATTAAGAGGTCTAGATTCGTCTATCTTGTTTATTTTAAGCATTTCATTAAGAATATTATCTTTCTTTATTTTTAAATTGCCAAATACATTTTGTGACGCCCCACCTCTATACCCACGCTAGCCAAGAACACTACGGTGTAGTGCTGTCAACTAGCACGGAGAATAAGGCTGTTGAGGAGCGACCCTCTATGTAATTGCCTTGTGCGAGCACCGATATGTCAGATAATAAAACATTGCATTTCATTTTTAGAGGAAACCCGACATTCCGATACAAACTCAAAGCTACTACACAGTGGCTATAATAGTTTAGGACAATAGATATAAAAATAACACAGATAACATAAATGCGGAATAAAGATGGAACGAAAAGTCTCATATATACAATAACTGATATCAGTTACAATACATTTGACACAATACAAATGATACAACTACAATTGTCGACTCAAGAAGTTATATATATACAAGTACATTATCGACTAATATACATGAATACATTATCATCTTAAACAGACACACTGACTACTACAACAAGACGAAGACCACTTCAAATGATATAAAAAGTCTTCATAGCTCTAGCAGCAACCCAAAGCTAAAAATCTACAACCTGTAAATACTCGGTCTGACCCGAGTATTACATTCAAAAGAAAATAATACTCGGATCAGTCTAATTCAAACTCAGTTATTAGCGCATAGAAGCAATAATAATCAATCTCAATATAGATGACAGTCACAGAAATCTCGTATATCCAACTCTCGATACGAGAATTGGATAACGGCAGAAATAACACTAAACAGTGTTAATCCACAAAACAGAAACCCAATGCAGTTTAAGCAATTGAAATGTCAATTTAAAATCATCAAGAATACGATTGGCTGCCGTACACGCGTGCGTGTACGGCCTCGCCAATACGGCATAAAAGATCAATGCATCACGACGCAAAGAAAAGATTATCAGTTCAAAACTGTCAAATTCTGGGTGGCTGCAGTGCACGCACGCGTGCACAGCCTCGCCACCACCGAATATAAAGTCACCACCACAAATGAAACTGCAGTGGCAAACAGATATAAAGACAAGGGCAGGCTGCAATTTAAACTGCAGAAAAGTCATCCACAGTTCAAGCATATACAGCAATAAAGACGAATTCGAGTACATCATGAAGCAGAACCAAGTGCAGTTCAACTGAGATGGACAACTCGAGAATAAACATGTACAAACTGTTTCAGTAATCCAATGCCAACAAGAACAGATGAACATCAGTGCAGACAAGTATGAATTCGAACATGAAATGGAGAACATCATTGCAAGTGCAACAGGTAGAAGATGATGCAGTGAAGCATGTACAAGGGCACAAATACATGCAAATGAAACTGTAATGAATAAAGTGGAACAGCAGCCTCAAATGAACCCAAACTAAAGTCGCATGCACATAAGTCAGAATAGCATAAATACCATGTAGTGATATATGCAGGGACCAAGTGAAGAAACTGCAGTATCAAATATACATGAAACAAGACAGAAGTGACAGTGCAAGCATGGAGCTATAGTCCAACAAAACATTAATGTATATGATCACAGGAGACAACAAAACTGTGAATCAAAGACCAAGTCGAAGTATAACAAGAATGACTCAAGTGAAGATACCAAAGTAAAGATTTCAAATGACCAGGTAAAATAGTGGACAGGCAAATATCAAAGGCTGGCAAGCAACAAATGCCACCAACATAACAAATGAAACTGGAACCATCAAAGCCTCGACCAACATGGAATGGGTATGCAAGTATCGTGTATCAATGCAAACTCGACTAACAGACTGAACCACAAAGAGGCACAAATATAGTCTCAACAAAGAGCTACTGTTCTAGACAATGCCCAACCCAAATGACACGATGCCCAGAATAAATACAAAGACAGGTGCAACTCAATACAGCGACTACCAGAAGGAAGTCAAGACTACCAGTGCTAACATGAAGTGCAAATCAACATGTCAACAAGCCCATATACAGAAAGAAAAAGACTTGGGCATCTGATCAAATGCAGTGAATCAGACAACACAATACAGTAAGCTCGAGCACAAGGCTCATGGACAACTGAACACAGGACTTCTGCTACAAAAATGAATGTAGATAGTGCCAAATTCACAGATGACTGGTCAAAAATGTCAAGTGAAATGCAGACAACACCAAGTAATGGTGAAGTAAGTGAACCAGGCTCAAGTAACAACATACAATGATGACCAGAGTGGTACAAGTTCGACATGGCACGGTTCAATGCAAACAACTAGACAACATCAGTTTCACAAATGCAAAGACCAGAGAAGTCAAAAAATGAAGCAATATACAAAACTCATCTGGACAGTGCGGTGTAAACAGATCAAACAAAGAACCAGTGCCAACATGATCAGAATGAAGACAAGTACACATGAACTAAATGAACAAGTGAAGCATCTGTGTAAACATATGTATAGCATGTCAAAGCAAGCTGCAATCAACCAGACTGAACCAATGACCTAGGTTACAACTTCAAAATCAGTGGGCAAGTATGGACAGAGCTCGAGCACAAGATATGGAATATGCAACAGTAATGCAAAAGTCAAATGCTAACATAACTCAAATGGCAATGATGAAGACAGAGACAAAACAACAACCTGGGACGAAGTCGAACAAGTCGAGAAACCCAAACCATCACAAATTCAAAAATCATATACGAACGAAAACAAGGGGTTCAAACCCAAATTGATCGAACCATCAATTACTAAATCACTTAAATCCCAAGTCAAGAAAATCGAACAACACGAACGCAGTCCAGATAGCCATAAAATAGGAATACGAAAATTGCAGAGCTTCGAGCTCTAAATAACCCAAAGTAGGAATTAGATGTGAGCGGTTATCCACTCACCTTAGCCACGAATGATGCAGCCAAAGTCCCCTCGAGCACGACTATCATCGAAGCAGCCAGGGCGAAGTCATTGAAGTTGGCGCCCTAGATTTCCAGAAGCAATCGATCGAAGAAGCCCTAATTTGAGGAACGAACGAACGCGACAAAATCGAGCAGCCATTATTTTCTCTCGTTTGATTTAGTTTTAGGGTTACGAAAATGGAAGAAATGGGAGGGTTTGATGAAGAGCTGAAGATAATTGAAGTGGGCCAAAGAAATTTAAAGCCCAAAACAATTTCTCACCAATTTTTATAAAAGAATCTCAACTCGATAGAATTCCGATAAGAATTGGCGAACGATTTAATCACCTAGTGCCGATAATTAATGGCTACGAATTTGCGGGTTGTTACAGACTCCCCTCCTTAAAGAAATTGCGTCCTCGCAATCATAAGGAATAATTAGACAAAAGGTAACAACCATAAGAGCATGGCAATGTCGAATGCATAAGCAAAGCAAATGCCACAGGGAAGAATTAGAATTATGGAAGTATCAGATAAAAAATCAAAAGGTTCGATTGCTTAAAATCAAAAGAATCAACATCGAGGGGATCAAGGAATCAAAATCAGACGACTATCAAAAGCAAGAATCAATCGAGTTCTAGCAATTGAAAGAAAAGGAATCAGAGCAGAAATCACGTACTGCACGAATTGAATGTGAGTAAATCAAATTACTCACCTGAATCGTCAGAGAAAAAGACAAAGATCGAATCTCAAAATCGCAAATATTCAATCATCTAAAATGATAATCGAATTTTCACAAATATCTGATTATCAAAAACGATAAGCAGAAATCACAAAGATTCGATTATCAAATCGAAAAATATTTAATTATCTCAAACGATAATCAAATTTCACAAATATCTGATTATCAAAAACGATAATCAGAAACACAAATATTCGATTAATCAAATCGAAAAATATTTAATTATCTCAAATGATAATCAAATTTCACAAATATCTGATTATCAAAAACGATAGTCAGAAACACAAATATTCGATTAATCAAATCGAAAAATATTTAAATATCTCAAATGATAATCAAATTTCACAAATATCTGATTATCAAAAACGATAATCAAAAACACAAATATTCGATTAATCAAATCGAAAAATATTTAATTATCTCAAATGATAATCAAATTTCACAAATATCTGATTATCAAAAACGATAATCAGAAACACAAATATTCGATTAATCAAATCGAAAAATATTTAATTATCTCAAATGATAATCAAATTTCACAAATATCTGATTACCAAAAACGATAATCAGAAACACAAATATTCAATTAACGAGTCCGGAATTAACCGAAGTAGTAAAAGTATGGTTCCATACTCCTTACTTTTGCTAAATCGTTTAAATCTCTTTATCGTTTTCTTGAAAGTGCAGAATTGTGTGTTTTAAAAAATAACATTTCACATTCTCAAACGGACAAGTCCGGAATTAAGCGAATCAGTAAAAGAAAGGGGTCATAGTCCTCGATTTTGCTGAAACGTTTAAATCGCTTCCTCGTTCTTTTGAAAATTGTAAACTGTAAAAATTTTGAAAACAATTTTAATTTATATTTTTGAAACACTTTTAAAAAATAAAGAATTTTGAAAACACGTGATTAAATTAGCAATATCAGTGTTGCGGGAGAACCGCTTGTAAATTCATTTTAAAATTGACGGTTACCGAAGTTAACACGTCAAAGTCTCATTAAAATAACTGGCACCAAAATATAATACCAAATGAATTTTCATTCATCAAAGATGTCACAAGAATCTTCTCAAAGATAGAAAGGGATATCATACCCTAAACTTGTATTCATAACAAGTCAATAACACATGAATTCACCAATACACATAAATTGACGAAACTTGTCAATAGAAATCACGAAAATTGGTGAAGCACAAATTCTAGAAATCATCACAAGAAATCCAGAAAACACATGAAGGGGGGGAAAAAGGCCTAGCATAAAAATGGGAGTATGAAAACTCCAAAACACCGGTTTCACAAGACGAGACGCTATCTCATGGTGGCTAACCATTAAAGTTTCACACAGGAATGGTCCGAAGACCGTGGGTCGCTATCCCACGCGTGTGAGTCGGAATCACACAGATTGAGGTCTAGGCTAACCTCGCAGAGAAAGAGACATCGCACATTTGCTAGTCTAAACCATAAAAAGGAAAAGGGAAATGCCTATCACAAAATGGGAGCATGAAAACTCCAAAATACCGGTATCACAAGATGAGACGCTATCTCATGGAAGCCATCCATTAAAGTTTCACACAGGAATGGTCCGAAGACCGTGGGTCGCTATCCCACGCGTGTGAGTCGGAATCACACAGATTGAGGTCTAGGCTAACCTCGCAGAGAAAAAGACATGGGTGAGTGGAATCACACAAATTAAGGTCCAGACTAACCAAAAAGCAAAAAGGTATGTGTGAATGGAATCACACAAGTGGTGTCTAGTCTAACCTCGCAAACAAAAAGATATGTGTGAGTGGAATCACACAAATTAAGGTCTAGACTAACCAAAAAGCAAAAAGGTATGTGTGAATGGAATCACACAAGTGGTGTCTAGTCTAGTCTTGCAAACAAAAAGATATGTGTGAGTCGGAATCACACAAATTAAGGTCTAGACTAACCAAAAAGCAAAAAGGTATGTGTGAATGGAATCACACAAGTGGTGTCTAGTCTAACCTCGCAAACAAAAAGACATCGCACAATGGCTAGTCTAATCATAAAATGATCGTCATGATCAACGAGAAGTGTCAGTCACACCAAGCTAGTAAATATATGAGTTTAGCTTCATGCCCCATAACCACTTGCTTAACTTAAATATTTACGAACAAGCTGTAAATCTCCACTAGGAAATTGTCACAAAAAGGGTTCAATCGAGCAAGTCCAGGAGCTAACCGACGAAGTAAACGCAAGCGTTTCATACCACTTGTTTTACTAGGCCGTTTAATTCAATTTCTCATACGAGTGAAATAAAGGCTTGTATATACTAATAGATTGGAAAACGGTTTAAGAAAAAGAGCTTTGTAGTAAAATAGTTTTGAAATCGTTTGGAAAAAAAGGATTTTTATATTTACTACTAGTATAGAAAACCTTTATATTTTTAAAGTGACAAATCACAAAAATGATTGTAGAAACAATCAATCACAAGAATTCACATACGAAGATGTGAATAGAATCCAAAGAATTCGATTCCAAATTCATCAAAGTAGGAATACCAAAAATTCCAGAAATAGAAGTTATCAAAATCAATAAAGGTGATAACAACTAATAAGAGAAGAAGAATCGATTATCAACTGGAAAAACAAAGCAAATCGAGCAGAAATGCATAAATGACTTCAACAAAAGTAAGAATCAAGTTAATGTCGAAGCCAACAATTAATAGCCGCAGTCGAGTACAAAATGAATCGATCATTATGATCAAAGAAACCAACGGCAAACAAAATCAGAGTCTTGAAAATCAAGAAATCAGCAATTTCTCAAAAACAAAGTGACCGAAGTCGAAGGGAAATCCAGATGAGGAAAACACAAAATATCAAGTTCAAAATCGCTGAGATTCAAACTAGATGTGAATGAGAAATCAAAATCACTCAATTTGCAACTGGTCCAGCTATTTTTCATCACAGTGTAACAGGTTCACAATGACACTCATAGCATAGAACAAAAGTGGAACAAAGTCCAAAAGTCAAAATGGCTTTAATTTGCCAAATTAAAACAAAATCAACATCGGCTAAATCAATTCAAAGCCGAAAACACAAGAATAAGCGTTAGGAATTCATACCTAACAGTCAAAAATAGTCATATGTAAAGATGAGAGATAAAACATCGACAAATAGTTGTAACACATGTTCCATCTAAGTTATGTTTTATAATTGTCCTAAACCCCAGGCTCTGATACCAAGCTATGACGCCCCACCTCTATACCCACGCTAGCCAAGAACACTACGGTGTAGTGCTGTCAACTAGCACGGAGAATAAGGCTGTTGAGGAGCGACCCTCTATGTAATTGCCTTGTGCGAGCACCGATATGTCAGATAATAAAACATTGCATTTCATTTTTAGAGGAAACCCGACATTCCGATACAAACTCAAAGCTACTACACAGTGGCTATAATAGTTTAGGACAATAGATATAAAAATAACACAGATAACATAAATGCGGAATAAAGATGGAACGAAAAGTCTCATATATACAATAACTGATATCAGTTACAATACATTTGACACAATACAAATGATACAACTACAATTGTCGACTCAAGAAGTTATATATATACAAGTACATTATCGACTAATATACATGAATACATTATCATCTTAAACAGACACACTGACTACTACAACAAGACGAAGACCACTTCAAATGATATAAAAAGTCTTCATAGCTCTAGCAGCAACCCAAAGCTAAAAATCTACAACCTGTAAATACTCGGTCTGACCCGAGTATTACATTCAAAAGAAAATAATACTCGGATCAGTCTAATTCAAACTCAGTTATTAGCGCATAGAAGCAATAATAATCAATCTCAATATAGATGACAGTCACAGAAATCTCGTATATCCAACTCTCGATACGAGAATTGGATAACGGCAGAAATAACACTAAACAGTGTTAATCCACAAAACAGAAACCCAATGCAGTTTAAGCAATTGAAATGTCAATTTAAAATCATCAAGAATACGATTGGCTGCCGTACACGCGTGCGTGTACGGCCTCGCCAATACGGCATAAAAGATCAATGCATCACGACGCAAAGAAAAGATTATCAGTTCAAAACTGTCAAATTCTGGGTGGCTGCAGTGCACGCACGCGTGCACAGCCTCGCCACCACCGAATATAAAGTCACCACCACAAATGAAACTGCAGTGGCAAACAGATATAAAGACAAGGGCAGGCTGCAATTTAAACTGCAGAAAAGTCATCCACAGTTCAAGCATATACAGCAATAAAGACGAATTCGAGTACATCATGAAGCAGAACCAAGTGCAGTTCAACTGAGATGGACAACTCGAGAATAAACATGTACAAACTGTTTCAGTAATCCAATGCCAACAAGAACAGATGAACATCAGTGCAGACAAGTATGAATTCGAACATGAAATGGAGAACATCATTGCAAGTGCAACAGGTAGAAGATGATGCAGTGAAGCATGTACAAGGGCACAAATACATGCAAATGAAACTGTAATGAATAAAGTGGAACAGCAGCCTCAAATGAACCCAAACTAAAGTCGCATGCACATAAGTCAGAATAGCATAAATACCATGTAGTGATATATGCAGGGACCAAGAGAAGAAACTGCAGTATCAAATATACATGAAACAAGACAGAAGTGACAGTGCAAGCATGGAGCTATAGTCCAACAAAACATTAATGTATATGATCACAGGAGACAACAAAACTGTGAATCAAAGACCAAGTCGAAGTATAACAAGAATGACTCAAGTGAAGATACCAAAGTAAAGATTTCAAATGACCAGGTAAAACAGTGGACAGGCAAATATCAAAGGCTGGCAAGCAACAAATGCCACCAACATAACAAATGAAACTGGAACCATCAAAGCCTCGACCAACATGGAATGGGTATGCAAGTATCGTGTATCAATGCAAACTCGACTAACAGACTGAACCACAAAGAGGCACAAATATAGTCTCAACAAAGAGCTACTGTTCTAGACAATGCCCAACCCAAATGACACGATGCCCAGAATAAATACAAAGACAGGTGCAACTCAATACAGCGACTACCAGAAGGAAGTCAAGACTACCAGTGCTAACATGAAGTGCAAATCAACATGTCAACAAGCCCATATACAGAAAGAAAAAGACTTGGGCATCTGATCAAATGCAGTGAATCAGACAACACAATACAGTAAGCTCGAGCACAAGGCTCATGGACAACTGAACACAGGACTTCTGCTACAAAAATGAATGTAGATAGTGCCAAATTCACAGATGACTGGTCAAAAATGTCAAGTGAAATGCAGACAACACCAAGTAATGGTGAAGTAAGTGAACCAGGCTCAAGTAACAACATACAATGATGACCAGAGTGGTACAAGTTCGACATGGCACGGTTCAATGCAAACAACTAGACAACATCAGTTTCACAAATGCAAAGACCAGAGAAGTCAAAAAATGAAGCAATATACAAAACTCATCTGGACAGTGCGGTGTAAACAGATCAAACAAAGAACCAGTGCCAACATGATCAGAATGAAGACAAGTACACATGAACTAAATGAACAAGTGAAGCATCTGTGTAAACATATGTATAGCATGTCAAAGCAAGCTGCAATCAACCAGACTGAACCAATGACCTAGGTTACAACTTCAAAATCAGTGGGCAAGTATGGACAGAGCTCGAGCACAAGATATGGAATATGCAACAGTAATGCAAAAGTCAAATGCTAACATAACTCAAATGGCAATGATGAAGACAGAGACAAAACAACAACCTGGGACGAAGTCGAACAAGTCGAGAAACCCAAACCATCACAAATTCAAAAATCATATACGAACGAAAACAAGGGGTTCAAACCCAAATTGATCGAACCATCAATTACTAAATCACTTAAATCCCAAGTCAAGAAAATCGAACAACACGAACGCAGTCCAGATAGCCATAAAATAGGAATACGAAAATTGCAGAGCTTCGAGCTCTAAATAACCCAAAGTAGGAATTAGATGTGAGCGGTTATCCACTCACCTTAGCCACGAATGATGCAGCCAAAGTCCCCTCGAGCACGACTATCATCGAAGCAGCCAGGGCGAAGTCATTGAAGTTGGCGCCCTCGATTTCCAGAAGCAATCGATCGAAGAAGCCCTAATTTGAGGAACGAACGAACGCGACAAAATCGAGCAGCCATTATTTTCTCTCGTTTGATTTAGTTTTAGGGTTACGAAAATGGAAGAAATGGGAGGGTTTGATGAAGAGCTGAAGATAATTGAAGTGGGCCAAAGAAATTTAAAGCCCAAAACAATTTCTCACCAATTTTTATAAAAGAATCTCAACTCGATAGAATTCCGATAAGAATTGGCGAACGATTTAATCACCTAGTGCCGATAATTAATGGCTACGAATTTGCGGGTTGTTACACATTTTTGTTCCATTTTTGAGAAAAATCCTAAGATCTCTAAGTTTAGAAATAAAAGCTTTAGCAGAATTTTCCTTATTTCTGAAATTATGGAAACTCAAAGAATTCCATTTACAAATAACTAGGTTTACAAAGTTAGGTTCTAAAAGCCATATCTTTTCCAATTTAAAATTGTTCATGATAACTCTATGATAATCACAAGAAAGGATAATAGGACAATGGTCAGAAAAGGTATATGGTAAGCCATTGACTCTACAAATAGGAAATTTGTCCTCAATTTCATCACTAACAAAAAATCTATCAAGAAGAGCCATGGAAGGAGACTCTCTAGCGTTACTCCAAGTATACTCTCTATTAGAGAGAGGAATTTCAATCAAATTAGAGTTAAAAATAAATTGGTCGAATTCCTCCATAGCAGAGTAATCCCCTTCCCTAGGAAAACGCTCACCTATGAAACGCGTAACATTAAAATCACCCCCCAAAATTCAAGAACCCGGGGCCAGGGATCTAAATTCTAGGCATTCATTCCATAAAAATCTCCGATTAATTTTAGAATTAGACCCGTAAACATTAGAAATATTTAATAAAGAATTGTCAGAAAGATTAATAAGAATAACATGAAGTGAATGTTGCTTAACAATACATTGAAGAAATTTAAAACAACTATCTCGCCAACCTATCATTAATCCCCCTGAAGTGCCAATGGAAGGTAAAAAGACCCATTTTCTAAAGTGATAACCACCTAATCTTCTAAAGAAACGAACATCGGGACAGTCAATTTTAGTTTCTTGAAGTAAAGCAATATCTATATAGTAGTCTTTAAAAAATACTCTAACCTTATCACATTTGTTTAAATCATTTAAACCTTTAATGTTCCAACTCATGATCCTCATATATGAACTGAACTAGCCCTCTCTAATTCCTTACATCTAATATACTCCCGATCTAACTCAATATCAGTAAAAATAAAAGAAGTGTCACGAGCTAGCTGACTAAACTCAGTAGAAGAAAGACTACCTAAAGCATAAGTAGAAAACGTACTACCCAAAGTAGGACTCATACCTGAGCCTGGATACGAAGTGCCACTCGATCCAGGTAACTCACCTATAGGAGAAGACTGACAGAATTGGATTCTAGCACTTCGACGAACTGAACCACTAGAAGCTACTGATCGCTTACGCTTTCCTCTCTTCGAAGATGTGGAGTTAGGCTTAGAGCAACAAATATTCTCCAACTTGTCAGACTTCAAAACATCTGAAGCAACTACTACTAACTCATCTTTCATCTCTGGTTTAGAAGCAACATAAAAGTTCTCTCCGCATAAAACAAAGACATCGTGTAAAACATCTAAGGAAGCAGAAAAAGAATATGAAGAAACATCAGAAAGTCTGGGGTCAAACTCAACAGCAGTTTTATCTTTTTGATGATCAAAGGACAGCAGATAATCTAATTCGTCAAAAACTGCTTCAAAATTGTATTCAATCCTGTCTACAACTGATGGAAAAGAAGCATCACAAGAAGTGGAACCACTGGTACAATTATTCACAGCTAAACCAATATCACTTGACTGAATTTCTGAAACGAAGCCTACAGGCCTAGCAGCTAAAATCTCAAACAAGACCTCTGATTGGAAATTCTGAAAATCATCACCGAAGGCCACAATGGGTGCACGAAGACAGGTGTGCATGTCCATTGTGCATGGGTAATCTCAGAAGAAAAAAACAACTCCTTACCATCACTAATCTCCAGCATATCGAATGGAACAAACATCTCTTCTTCAAAAAAATCTTCAAACACCACAGCATCATCAGGCCATTCCATAAAATCATCTATACACACATCATATTCTGAAAATGGTTGTGAGTAACACAAAAAATTGCTGTTGACAACATTAACCGGTTCTGAGAGATTATCCGATAGGAGATCATTTTGAATATTTACTGAAAAAGTATCTAATTTTAAAGAAGGAGACTCACAAAACTTTTGAGAATTTAAAACAGAGTCAAACCCATAAAACTCTTCAATCTTAGGATAAACAGCAAAACTCTTAATTCCAAACATCATTTGAGCCCCAGAGCAGTTATTGCCAAAATCAATTAATTCTTGATCCATTAATTCGAGATCAAAATTACCAAGATCATCAGACCAATCTATCACACCCATACTCGAAAAACTGCAATCATTAGCACAGCCACTCTTACCAGAAAAAGAAAGGCACTTACTCGAGCTGTTCAATTGAACTGGAACTAAATGCTTAATGATATACGGTAATTCACAATCATTATCCTGATTATCTACTTCTGTACTTGAAGATAGGCAATCATATTTGTTGAACAAAGGTAGTTTGAAGTTGTCTTGAGAACGATGTTTGGGAGTACTTTTGTTCCTTCGAACTGAACTGAAGAGATGACCCAGATCTTCAAGTACAGTTTCGCAATCATTCAATGGGGAAGTAGAACAATATTGATCCAAACATATTGAGACAGCATGATCCAGAAGAATGGGATCAAAACCCAGATTTATCTCATTAAAATCTTTTTTGGGCCAGAGAAAATCGATCAAAACACGCCTTAACAACAAATATTTAAGAACGAACTGGAAACCATGGTTGACCAAGGTAGGCGAAGATCCACCATGTTTAGATTCTTTCCATCATCAGTCTTTCCAAAGAAAATCTCTGGATTACCAAATCTTTCCAAGTAGCCCTTACCTATGTTCGGTTCGTTGATGATGTTAAAATGATACAACAAATCTTCTAGATACTTAATACCAATATCTTTCTTATCCCAGAGATGATCAAGAAGAACACCTGTGATAACCCAGATTTTTGGAACATATTTTAATTGATAATTAACCGAATTGAATTAGTAAAATGCTGATTTATATGTAAACAAACAAAATTCTAGTAGTTAAGATATCTGGATTGTATATAAATGGATTTGAGTTATAATAAATGTTGAATTTTAAATATCTGGATAAATATTTAATTGATAATCTCCTAATATAATTATTTAAGTTTGACAATATTAATTTAATAATCTTCTTTATAAATCAATTAATAATCAAAAATTTATTCTTTTTCCTAAGCAAATAGAATAAGTATTAATTTGAATATATATGAGTAAAATTTAAAGAGAATTTGAATTTGAAATTCAAATGTAAACAATCTTAAAAATAAATTGAGTTTAAAATAATAAGTTTATATGATTTTTGTTAGCATATGATTAATTTTATATCATTGTCTTTAAAATTTTATATAGATAAGTGTAAGAGAAATTTAAATATTAAATACTTAAGACATTTATATATATATAACTAAATTTAAAAATATAATATAAATACATATTAAAAACATGGAGATTACAAATGTAAATAATGTGTGTACATAATCACACATGTAAGCAAAAGAAATGTGTTTAATGACAAGTGTTATCAAATTGTACAAGTGTCCTTAATCTTTTTATTTTTCAAAATAACTAATAAATGAGAAAACTAAGTTATATAAACATCTCCATATTCCTCTTTCATTTTCTTGGATGAGAAAATTTCTAAAACAAATACAAAACAAGCTAAAGTCTGAAAACTAAACCAGAGAAAATTAAGAAACCTGTAAACAAAAGGCTAGCAAACCAGAAATATCAGGCAACAATTTTTCAACTAGATCAATTAAACAAGATCAGGGGCAAATTGAAGCAAAACAAAGATCAACTCAGTTTAAATTAAAAGCTAGCAGAATTCGAACTCAACCTAAAACAAATCATCACAAGACAAGCTTCAACCTGTAATCAAAAGCCAGATTATCTCAGTTTTCAAGCAATTCAAGGTTTCAAATTTCAAAACTATTTCAAGAGCTCTCTGTACTTCAAAAGGTGAGTAAACTACTATCTTAAAAAAAATACTTAGTCTAATCTATAACTTGATATCTGTGATTTATGCGTAAAGTAAAGTGGTTGTATGGATATAGATAGGTTATATATATATACATATAAAAGTTAGAATGTGCATGTCAGTACATATGAATATATGACTCTGTTCTTAGTTACAGGTTCTCAAATCAAGTTCAAAATTCAAAATCTTATTATATAAACTATTTCACGTTATGATCTTTAAAAGGAATATGTTTGTAATAACTAAACTTGATTTTTAAAAATAATTTTAAAGTATAAATTGCAGGAAATATTACTGGAAGTTGAAAAGAACAGAGAAGATCAATTAATGTCAGAAATTTAATTGTTAAATTTCTATGTTTTGATTATAAAATCCAATTCGTTTTCGAAAATAATGAATTTTGATAATAGTTTCAAGATTTTTAAGTTAGGGATTGTGGGAATTTCTCGAGTTGATCGGAAATTGATCTTCCATCAATTTCTGGTGATAGGAAGATGCTTGAATGTCGTGTTCGTCGCTGTAGGTTGCTTCAGTGATGAGGGTTAAGGGAAAAATGGTCGGAATATTTATCGATCATCGGAGTGGTTTACCGAAGGCAAGTTAGGGTTTAACGACCGGTTTTAGTCGATGTTGATGTCGAGGCTATCACAATGTCGTGGGTATATCGGGATGGACCGGAGTGAGGGGAATCGAAGTGTGAGGTCGTGATGCAGCTCTGGGTTGATCGGCTGGGTTTTTGACGATCGGAGGCGGCGGCGCTAGGCACTTTCGTTGATCAGGTTTGGGTTCCTGTAGTTCGACTTTGTTCGTTTTCGATTACAGGCGAAATCGATAACTCTGGGTGGTCGAATCGAACGAGGGTGGTGTCGGCGACTTGGTGGCGGTGACGGCGAAGGTCGGAGATGGTCAGTTCTGGTGTGCACGTGCACATGTGTCCTTCGTGTCTGGTGATGTTGCTGTGATGTTCAAGCTCGGGGAAGATGAAGATTTGCTCGAAGTGATTCTCGAGTTCATCGAGAAGTAGTAGATGCGAGAGTGGTACGGGTTTGGGCTCGAGAAGTTCTGTCTTAGGCTGGGGTTTGGGTTTTAATTAGTTAACCAGATTTTTTTTAAATTTATAAAAGAAAATATTAAAAAGTTTTCAAAGTAATTATTAAACAAGTTCTTTTCGAAATAAAGTGTGATCAAGTTATCAAAAACAAGTTTCAACATAAATTAAATGTTTTTGAAATTTAATTTGTTTTGATTTAATAATTTTTTTTATAAAGTTAATTGTTTAATTAAATCTCTAAGTGATTTCAAATGTAATTCAATGATGGACTTTAAAGGTGATCAAGGTAAGTATATTAAACTTTAATTAAATAAAAGGTCTCAAGTGATTTTGAATAAATTAATTTCAATCCTTTAATTTAAATAATATTTAAATGATTTAATTAAGTAATTAATTAAGATAATGGGTTTCTGTAACGACCCGAGTTTCCAGACCCCGGAAAATCGAACCATTTTAGTTAAGAAGAAGAGGTAGAAGGAGAAAAATAGAAAAACAACATCAGAATCTAACTAGCGCAGCGGAATAAAATATAATATATATCAACAGATCTTTACACAAATCAAAACTATATCAGTTTTATATAATATAGCATCAGAGTATACACCAGGGAACACATAACATACAACTGGACAATAAGCATATCATGTCCTCAATACAACAGAGTACAACAATCAACACAGCGGAATATATATATATATAAACAAGTACGGGAGATACGTCTCGCCATCCAGCTCATCTCTTGAGCTCCACAGCATCATATCCTGTAATCTATAATACTCGGTCTGACCCGAGCATCATATAAAACAATACCCGAGTCAGTCTGGAATACCAGCGTGAGAAAATCACACTCAAATTGATTATTAAAGTTTCAAAATCCTTTGAAAACAAAAGCATCTCGTAAGACCACGCCACAAATAAACATGTCGGGTTTTTACCTTACGATAGCTAAAACACTTTATATCAAAATCCTCTGATATTATAATAGTGTCTACAGAAAGTAAAATAGAATCTAGCTGAAATGCTTGCATCTCACATTTCAACAATAGTTGGGCACAATCAAAACCGTACAGGCACGTAGGGAGAATGGATTTCCAACGAATGACTAGGCACTGGGGTACCACCTGTCACAGTACGTGGCCTAGATCACAGTACCGAGGAGTACGCCCGCTCCCCTGCAACACAAGACCGGAATCATCCCTTACTGGATAATTCCAAATAAAATCACCCCACGGTTGGGATCAGCAACCGCACCACTAAGCCGAAATAAAGGGACATCTAGACAGGGATGATTTACTCTCAAGTGGGGGCTACCCACGAAGCCTTGCTGCATAACCCCTGATTTTCAGTCATTCCCGGTTGATGAGGCTTGAGGCTAAACGATACCTTTATAGCACATATCCCTTAGAATGCCCATCGTCCACCTGACGATGTCACGAAAGCATTCGTCCATACAAGTCCGTCCCGGGTTCGAACGGAACCGAAGGAACTATTCCTACTACATCCATTTTGGAAATATCCTCAGGATTAGTAGCGACTAGCCCTTGCACTTCACAGCTCCATCTTCGACTCTGAACACGTTACACGAAACGTACAAACCGAATCGAAGTGGTATTCGAGTCTCCAGACCTAGAATCCCGGTATACGGAAACTCGATCCCGGTCTCTTCGAAACGATCAGCGCATTTGGCTAATATTGATAGTCGGTTATTTAACTATCAATTTACATCCACAAGCAACCATCACACAATAAATAATTTCCCACATTATTTATTTGCCCAAATATCTTTCCAAGATATATTTCCAAATTTTCAAAGCTCATTTGAAAACAATTTCAAACAGTTTCCGCTTACGGAATACATTTCCCCAAATATTTATTTCTTTGAAACACCAAGTACAAAATACTTTAGATTTAAAAATAATTTAAAAGCACTTTACTATAAATATACTTTATAATATTGAAATTTAAAAACTACTTTAATACCTTAACAAAATATATACTTAAGGAATATTTAAAATGAAACCACTTTACAAATATAAACTAAATTTCTCTTTTAAAACATAATAGCAAATCACTTTTATATAATTACTACAATAATAGATTTTTGAAATATACTTACTTTAGACTTTAACATTTAGAAATAATCAATCTTCTAAAATATGCTTTTTAAAACGTATTAAAACCTTTAACTTATATTTAAAATTTCTTTGAAAAAAAAACATACTTGGCTATCCAGAGAAATACACTTCTCTTCACATCTTTTAAAAATAAATTAACATTTATTTTTAAACCAATCCATATCCTTTTATAAATTCCCATCTTGAATTTATATTCTCAAATATCCACTGATATTTTATTTTACTTTATAAACCCAGTTTATATCTCCAAAATCTCATTTCTCTTTTAAAAATCCAAGTTTTTAAACACTTAAATCAATTTCCAATTGATTTCCATTTTACTTTACTTTGAAGTAAATTCCCCTATTTACTTCAATTATTTCAAATACATTAACTTTCATCTTTTATTTCCTTATTATGAGTTAAAACCCTTTTTTAACTAAATTACCAATCTCGGATTTCCAAACTTCTTCAATTAGTATTTTAATTAAATTAAATCTTTAAATTTCAATAAAATCAATTCTTTTATATTTTTAAATAATATCACTTTAGTTAAAAATTTATTTCTTCACTATTAAATTCAAAATCCCCTTTTCCCATATTTGTTCGAATTAAGAAATTTCTTTATTTCTTTTACAATTCCTTATTTAATTTATTCGAATTCACTAGAATTATTTAACTTAAATTTTACTCTTTTATTTCTTTCCAAAATTCAATTCAATTGCTTTTGATAACTCATTATACTGGGAAATTCAATCCAACCAGATTATCCAATATAAATCATCACAGGATATCAAAAATCACATCACAGAATATTTAAACAAAATTAAATATTTTGAGGAATCCAGTTGGATCCCTCCAACCTGTTTCCCTGCATCCACAGACGTTAGCACAATACCAATTCCACTTCAAAGTGGAATATCGCGGTATATGGGTTTTATAAAATATCATTCGCTATTATGCGGCGCATAGGGTCTCATCCGCTATATAAATGCGGGAATATCAACAATTCAAATATATACATATGCCAATATGTATATATGGCTATATACTACTATATATATCACATCAATCAAATCAACCATTCAACAAATTATTTAAATTTAACCATTTAAATTTAAATTTAACTGAGTGAGATTAACTCACCTTTGCTTTTGCCATCCACTTTAATATTCTCTTAGTTTTCTCGCTGTTTATACCTTGAATCAATATTAAATTTGTTAAATATTTAATTGTTAGATGGGTCAATTTAAAAATGTATATTTATTTTCTTTATTATTTTCTCGTGAAACTACATATACTAAAGTAACCTATAGACATTTAAAAATATAACTTTTTATATACTTCTACCATATTTCAATTTATATATTTTCCAAAGGTCTTGTATATACAAATTTTAATTAAAAACAGACTGTCGCATATATTCTATTGTAACTATATTATTTTTCTGTTTTGAAATGAACCAAATCAAAATTCCTTTTTAGAGATTAAATTAACTAACTCTATATGATTAACTTAATTTGTAAACTAAAAGAATTTACCTTCTCTTGCGAACGCTAGCCTAATTCTCTGACCGAAAGTCACCAGGCCCTGGTACCCGAACCTCCAACGTCGAACAATGACGCCACTGGGAGCGAGCTGCTCCTCAACATCAACGAACGGACGAACCTACGTCTCTTGCTCGAACGACCAAAGCCCTCCCTCCAGCTCGAGAACGCGCCTTCGATTCACGAACCACCAGCAGCGCCGCTTCTGATGTGAGCGACGACCCCACCCTGCCTCGTCGTTGACCAAGCCGATGTCGACATCTCGACCCCACCATGCCTCGCGAATTTGAAATGTCGAACGAGACATTTCTGAGCTCGGCCAATATTTTCGATCTCAAAATGCCGAGCAGAGGAAGAAATCCCCTTCTGAACCGATGAGGGGGAAAACGCGAATTGATTTGGGTTTTTTTTTTTTCCATTTTCGTGAATCGTGGATGAGGAAGGGAGATGCCATTTTTTTATATGAAGATGGGTTTCGATTTTTTTTTATTTTCTTCGTTCTGAACTCCAGAAGGTGGAAGTGAAGATGCGTGATTTGTACAAGGAAAAGAAAAAGTTGTTAGGTCGGCTGCTTCAGAGTAGGTCGGTTGTGATGTTATTAAAAGAGGGAACAAGATTTGGAAGGAAGGTTGCGTGCCATCATTAGGCAGCAACAGTGATTCTGGAAAGAACGAAAAAGCTCTCCTATGTAAACGAAAAGGAAAACAGCTTGACTAGTCAATATATATGTTTTATTGATTTCGATATAAATCCAACGCGTTTATATATCGTACACTCACATAACAATTCCAATCACTACGAAAATTGAAATTCGATAATAATATAATATTACGGACTCAATGGAACTGGTTTCGTCGAATTCCGAGACTGTCCCTCGGACGGCTATTTTTAAATTCAATTTAACTATAAAATTTCAAATCTGAACCCAAACACCTTTAAGTCAAATTTTAAAAGTTTCATTACCTTCAATATTAACAATATAAATTTTCTGAACCTTTAAACTATTTTTAACAGACTCAAAACTCAGGATTCTCTATTTTACCCTATTTCCGATTATTTAATTCAAAAATCTATCATCCAATAAATACTGTATATTTGAAAATAAAGTTAAAATTTAACCTTCGAATATTTAAAATAAATTAAATATTCCCATTTCAAATATACAAAAATTCCGGGTCGTCACATTCCTTCCCCCTTAAAAGAATTTCGTCCCCGAAATTACTAGTTAAGAGGAATGATTCAATTCCCGGTGACTATTTCCCAAATTCAACAGCTTTAACAATACTCGAACAATCTTTTATTAATGATACACTAATCATCTTTTAACTTCCCAACTTATCCATAAGTTTCAACCCATATCACCTACTTATCAATTCAAATTTAAATTTGAATTCAAATTTTGAACTATCAAAATTTTCTTAAAATTTTTCTAACTCCCTAAATTTTCGAAAAATTTTGCCAGCGTCTCCTTTGCGCGGCTAGCTCGGTACTACTACAAAATGGCTCTACGGCCTCCCAATCTCAAAAAGAAAACAAAAAGCCAAGTGGCTGGATCAAAAACCCAATCAAATTTCATATAGAAATTCAAATACATACCTTTTTGTCGGGCCATTAAATTTTATCTTCTAAAATCAAAAATCCCAATCTATCCATTGCTTTTATACACCTGTATATCCTACTAAGCAATAATATTCAGATGCAGTTCCAAAACCATTTTATACGTTCATGTACAAATTTCAATATTGGTCTTACTTAAGCTCGTACGACGCACATATATCATCCGTACGTAAAACCAAATTTGATCGCTCACTCGATCACACAATTTCACTTCCGAACTAGTATCGTCCACCCGACTTCCTAGTGCGGACTCAGATTTGGTTTCTTGATCAGAAACCGTTATCCTCCTTGCATAGCCACAAACTATGATAGAGAATATCCACAACCAATCAACAATCCATATCCAGGTTCGCCGTCGAAAATCGAGTGAAAAATCCTAATTCGGATCGATAAAACTATCTTGAAATTCTGTGTTCGACATCTGGACCAAATAGCTATGCGAATAAAATAATATACGTACATCTTACGTATAAATTCCAATTGATTATCAACTATATCAATTCTCCTTTATTTCGCATTCCTTTTTATTGTTATCCACTTATTCACAACTATTCCATTTTACAACTTCAGTTTTAGTCTTCATTCAACTATTCACTTAGTATATATATATATTTTTCCCAAAATTACTAAGTATATTTCCACTACAAATTTTCTTAAGAATTTCATTCTTCAATTCTTAAGTTCATATAAATTTTCTTATATTTATTTACTACTTCACCACCGAAGTGTATATATTCAAATTGAACTCCCGTTTCATATGAATTCCAACTTACTTCAAATTTACCACTTCATTTCCAATTTTTTTCCTTAAATTCAATTCATCTCCAACTTCCAAAAATTGAATTTTATTTAGCTCGAAAACAATCCAAGTTAATTTATTCAATAACTATTTCTCAACTCATTTAAACCACTCTTCTGTTTGAGTTCAGTTTCCATTCAACATTTACTTAAGTCAATAACTTAAGTTTATTTTCCATTTAACCAACCCTTTAAAGTTTTATTTCCATCTTTCATTTGATTCTTATTTAATCAAATTCCATCCATTTATTTATTTAATATAAGTGGTACATTCACTCAATCATTATGAATTTTATTTTCCATACTCAATTCATCTGGAATTATTTTATTAATAACCAGGCCATTTCCAATTTATTTCCACTTATTTGGATTTCATTCGCAATTCAAACCATCACTATGTTAATCCAATTTCATTAACTCATAATTCAATTTCATTAACTAATTTATTATCAAATTAGTTCCTCCGCTGGTTAAAATTAAATACTTGCTTTTAATTCCAAATATCACTTCACATAATTATCTTAAGTTCAGTTTATTCTGTAATTCAAGTTTGGATTTATTTAAAAATTAAGATTGCTCATCTTAGTCATTCCCATTTGATAATTACAATTTCAATTTATAACTCTTAATGGTTCAAAGAAATGAATTCCCATTTATGACTTACAATTTAATTTCTATTCATAAGTTTTAACTTACTTACTTAAGATCTGGGACTATTCATTTAAGTCCATTTTCATCTTTATAATCAATTTCAAATTATTACACTTAAGAACTTAAGAATATGAATTTCTTTACACAATTATAAGCATTTCACATTACCTTTATATCCAATTCAATTCGACTTCAACTTATTTACATTTAATTCAATTCCAATTCTCAATTTTATTTAACTTATCTTAAGTTAACTTCAAATATATTTTATTCACCTTCATATACTCGAATTAAATTTTTATTCCAGGATACAAATTTATACGAGTTTTACAATTCATTCACCTTCAAGTTCTCTAACTCTTTTATCTACCAACTTATATTACTCATTGAGTTATTTTCATCTCATAATTATAATCCCAGAATTAAACTCTCATTCCCTTCTTATTTCAATCAACTTCATTCTATACTTTATATTGTTGATTCATTTAAATTTCCACATTTATATTTTAGATAGAATTCCCAGACTCCAATTGCCCGGTTTTATTTCAAAACCATTTTGAATCCATAAATAACTCATACACATCTGGTATATCACATCAAATCCCAATTTCCAAAACAATCTGCTTTTACCAAACAATTTTCCCTTTGAATTTCAAAACCAACCCAGTTCACAATCATTTCCAATTTAAAATAGTTTGGTAGCAATTTCTCTTTGGAAACTCGAAAATAGACATCGATGATGCTGCAGTCATCACCGAAATTATTTTCCAGCGACCGAAAGAGAATTTAATGCTTTTATCACTTTAAAACATTTCAAAAAATTTTAAATCCCAAATCCCACCAGATTTCAATTTAATTTCAAAAATATTCATGAAATAATATCACCATTATTTCCCCAAAAACCTTAAAACTATTTTTTTTTTAAATCCAAAGGAACTTAAACCTTTCCCAAAACTTCAAATTCAAAATCCATTCAATTTTATATCCAAACATTACTCTGGAATTCTATCACATTTTATTTCAAGTTATAAGTCACATTTACAATTTACATTTACAAATTTCATTTTTTTATGAATTTATCTCATTTGATTATAAATCACATTTGTAATTCACATTTGTATATAAAGTTTATTTCAATTTATAATTTTCATTTATAATCTATATTTCAAATTCCATTTTGTTATATAAATTTATTCTTCAACTTGGTTATAAACTTTCAATTTCTTATTCAATTTTACACTTACATGATAATAATTTAATATTATCACTTCCTAACAACCAAGCAACCAAATACTATAATAATTTACAAAAATTATACCTTTTTTTGTATACAAAATATAATTTGGGTAAAATTATTTCATTCACCCTATTTAAAACAATACTGTGTCGAACTGTTCTATTCAAGTGTTTAGAAACCCCTTCGATCCAGTTTTCGAGGCTGTGCCGACGAAGGTTCATATGCCACTCAATAAATCAACCAACACAATATAAAACCATTTTATATTCACTAACAAATACGCGCTCATATCAATTAATACTCTCAAAATTCCCACCAGAGCCAAGGTTGTCGCCAGCCTAAGCTCTGATACCACTGTAACGACCCGAGTTTCCAGACCCCGGAAAATCGAACCATTTTAGTTAAGAAGAAGAGGTAGAAGGAGAAAAATAGAAAAACAACATCAGAATCTAACTAGCGCAGCGGAATAAAATATAATATATATCAACAGATCTTTACACAAATCAAAACTATATCAGTTTTATATAATATAGCATCAGAGTATACACCAGGGAACACATAACATACAACTGGACAATAAGCATATCATGTCCTCAATACAACAGAGTACAACAATCAACACAGCGGAATATATATATATATAAACAAGTACGGGAGATACGTCTCGCCATCCAGCTCATCTCTTGAGCTCCACAGCATCATATCCTGTAATCTATAATACTCGGTCTGACCCGAGCATCATATAAAACAATACCCGAGTCAGTCTGGAATACCAGCGTGAGAAAATCACACTCAAATTGATTATTAAAGTTTCAAAATCCTTTGAAAACAAAAGCATCTCGTAAGACAACGCCACAAATAAACATGTCGGGTTTTTACCTTACGATAGCTAAAACACTTTATATCAAAATCCTCTGATATTATAATAGTGTCTACAGAAAGTAAAATAGAATCTAGCTGAAATGCTTGCATCTCACATTTCAACAATAGTTGGGCACAATCAAAACCGTACAGGCACGTAGGGAGAATGGATTTCCAACGAATGACTAGGCACTGGGGTACCACCTGTCACAGTACGTGGCCTAGATCACAGTACCGAGGAGTACGCCCGCTCCCCTGCAACACAAGACCGGAATCATCCCTTACTGGATAATTCCAAATAAAATCACCCCACGGTTGGGATCAGCAACCGCACCACTAAGCCGAAATAAAGGGACATCTAGACAGGGATGACTTTACTCTCAAGTGGGGGCTACCCACGAAGCCTTGCTGCATAACCCCTGATTTTCAGTCATTCTCGGTTGATGAGGCTTGAGGCTAAACGATACCTTTATAGCACATATCCCTTAGAATGCCCATCGTCCACCTGACGATGTCACGAAAGCATTCGTCCATACAAGTCCGTCCCGGGTTCGAACGGAACCGAAGGCACTATTCCTACTACATCCATTTTGGAAATATCCTCAGGATTAGTAGCGACTAGCCCTTGCACTTCACAGCTCCATCTTCGACTCTGAACACGTTACACGAAACGTACAAACCGAATCGAAGTGGTATTCGAGTCTCCAGACCTAGAATCCCGGTATACGGAAACTCGATCCCGGTCTCTTCGAAACGATCAGCGCATTTGGCTAATATTGATAGTCGGTTATTTAACTATCAATTTACATCCACAAGCAACCATCACACAATAAATAATTTCCCACATTATTTATTTGCCCAAATATCTTTCCAAGATATATTTCCAAATTTTCAAAGCTCATTTGAAAACAATTTCAAACAGTTTCCGCTTACGGAATACATTTCCCCAAATATTTATTTCTTTGAAACACCAAGTACAAAATACTTTAGATTTAAAAATAATTTAAAAGCACTTTACTATAAATATACTTTATAATATTGAAATTTAAAAACTACTTTAATACCTTAACAAAATATATACTTAAGGAATATTTAAAATGAAACCACTTTACAAATATAAACTAAATTTCTCTTTTAAAACATAATAGCAAATCACTTTTATATAATTACTACAATAATAGATTTTTGAAATATACTTACTTTAGACTTTAACATTTAGAAATAATCAATCTTCTAAAATATGCTTTTTAAAACGTATTAAAACCTTTAACTTATATTTAAAATTTCTTTGAAAAAAAACATACTTGGCTATCCAGAGAAATACACTTCTCTTCACATCTTTTAAAAATAAATTAACATTTATTTTTAAACCAATCCATATCCTTTTATAAATTCCCATCTTGAATTTATATTCTCAAATATCCACTGATATTTTATTTTACTTTATAAACCCAGTTTATATCTCCAAAATCTCATTTCTCTTTTAAAAATCCAAGTTTTTAAACACTTAAATCAATTTCCAATTGATTTCCATTTTACTTTACTTTGAAGTAAATTCCCCTATTTACTTCAATTATTTCAAATACATTAACTTTCATCTTTTATTTCCTTATTATGAGTTAAAACCCTTTTTTAACTAAATTACCAATCTCGGATTTCCAAACTTCTTCAATTAGTATTTTAATTAAATTAAATCTTTAAATTTCAATAAAATCAATTCTTTTATATTTTTAAATAATATCACTTTAGTTAAAAATTTATTTCTTCACTATTAAATTCAAAATCCCCTTTTCCCATATTTGTTCGAATTAAGAAATTTCTTTATTTCTTTTACAATTCCTTATTTAATTTATTCGAATTCACTAGAATTATTTAACTTAAATTTTACTCTTTTATTTCTTTCCAAAATTCAATTCAATTGCTTTTGATAACTCATTATACTGGGAAATTCAATCCAACCAGATTATCCAATATAAATCATCACAGGATATCAAAAATCACATCACAGAATATTTAAACAAAATTAAATATTTTGAGGAATCCAGTTGGATCCCTCCAACCTGTTTCCCTGCATCCACAGACGTTAGCACAATACCAATTCCACTTCAAAGTGGAATATCGCGGTATATGGGTTTTATAAAATATCATTCGCTATTATGCGGCGCATAGGGTCTCATCCGCTATATAAATGCGGGAATATCAACAATTCAAATATATACATATGCCAATATGTATATATGGCTATATACTACTATATATATCACATCAATCAAATCAACCATTCAACAAATTATTTAAATTTAACCATTTAAATTTAAATTTAACTGAGTGAGATTAACTCACCTTTGCTTTTGGCATCCACTTTAATATTCTCTTAGTTTTCTCGCCGTTTATACCTTGAATCAATATTAAATTTGTTAAATATTTAATTGTTAGATGGGTCAATTTAAAAATGTATATTTATTTTCTTTATTATTTTCTCGTGAAACTACATATACTAAAGTAACCTATAGACATTTAAAAATATAACTTTTTATATACTTCTACCATATTTCAATTTATATATTTTCCAAAGGTCTTGTATATACAAATTTTAATTAAAAACAGACTGTCGCATATATTCTATTGTAACTATATTATTTTTCTGTTTTGAAATGAACCAAATCAAAATTCCTTTTTAGAGATTAAATTAACTAACTCTATATGATTAACTTAATTTGTAAACTAAAAGAATTTACCTTCTCTTGCGAACGCTAGCCTAATTCTCTGACCGAAAGTCACCAGGCCCTGGTACCCGAACCTCCAACGTCGAACAATGACGCCACTGGGAGCGAGATGCTCCTCAACATCAACGAACGGACGAACCTACGTCTCTTGCTCGAACGACCAAAGCCCTCCCTCCAGCTCGAGAACGCGCCTTCGATTCACGAACCACCAGCAGCGCCGCTTCTGATGTGAGCGACGACCCCACCCTGCCTCGTCGTTGACCAAGCCGATGTCGACATCTCGACCCCACCATGCCTCGCGAATTTGAAATGTCGAACGAGACATTTCTGAGCTCGGCCAATATTTTCGATCTCAAAATGCCGAGCAGAGGAAGAAATCCCCTTCTGAACCGATGAGGGGGAAAACGCGAATTGATTTGGGTTTTTTTTTTTCCATTTTCGTGAATCGTGGATGAGGAAGGGAGATGCCATTTTTTTATATGAAGATGGGTTTCGATTTTTTTTTATTTTCTTCGTTCTGAACTCCAGAAGGTGGAAGTGAAGATGCGTGATTTGTACAAGGAAAAGAAAAAGTTGTTAGGTCGGCTGCTTCAGAGTAGGTCGGTTGTGATGTTATTAAAAGAGGGAACAAGATTTGGAAGGAAGGTTGCGTGCCATCATTAGGCAGCAACAGTGATTCTGGAAAGAACGAAAAAGCTCTCCTATGTAAACGAAAAGGAAAACAGCTTGACTAGTCAATATATATGTTTTATTGATTTCGATATAAATCCAACGCGTTTATATATCGTACACTCACATAACAATTCCAATCACTACGAAAATTGAAATTCGATAATAATATAATATTACGGACTCAATGGAACTGGTTTCGTCGAATTCCGAGACTGTCCCTCGGACGGCTATTTTTAAATTCAATTTAACTATAAAATTTCAAATCTGAACCCAAACACCTTTAAGTCAAATTTTAAAAGTTTCATTACCTTCAATATTAACAATATAAATTTTATGAACCTTTAAACTATTTTTAACAGACTCAAAACTCAGGATTCTCTATTTTACCCTATTTCCGATTATTTAATTCAAAAATCTATCATCCAATAAATACTGTATATTTGAAAATAAAGTTAAAATTTAACCTTCGAATATTTAAAATAAATTAAATATTCCCATTTCAAATATACAAAAATTCCGGGTCGTCACAGTTTCCTTAGATTAATTAAAGACTTAGGTAATTAAGGGTTAATTAATTAACTTAAGTAATTATAGTGTAATTAATTTATGTAAATTAAAGGATAATTAATTTATGAAATTAATTGAAGGATAATTAATTAATGAAAAGTAATTAAAGGATCATTAATTAATGTAAGTAATTAAAGGTTAATAAATTTATGAGAATAATTAAATGATTAAAGAATAATTAATTAATTTCAATAATTAATTAAATGGTTAATTAATATTAAGTAAGCAGGATTTTAAAGTAATTAAACTAATAAATTTAATTTATTTGGAGATTAAATTAAGACTTGAACAGCTAATTAATCTTGCTTATGATTGATAAACCTGAATTGAATGCATTGGTTTGTTTGGATATCTCTGATATGATACTCTGTGACATGAATATGTTTGGTTTAAACTGTGATAATATGGTTATCTATCGATGATGAATTACTGTATAAAGGTGACACCGGTATTTAAAGTTTGAATTATATTTCATTTAATAACTTTGGTTAAGATGACATTGGATTCGAAGAGACAGGGGTCGGGTATTAGTTAATACCCGAAACCACTTCGATTTGAAATCTTCTATAAATCTTTATAGATTGATATGTGAAATCAAAAAGGCCGGTTTGGGATAATATGGACCATTTGAACTAAGTTGGATACTTAGATATTGTTGTGTGAAAATAAGTGTTGTCTATATAAGTTGTTTACTTATAGATAAGTACGAGTTACCCGGGTTTAAATAAGATCTATGGATTGAATTTCATGTTAGATGAGTTTACTCACGCTGGTTTCCAGCCTGACCCGGGTGTTACTTTGATGTAATGCTCGGGTCAGACCGAGTATTACAGATTTTCAGGTAAGGACGTTCTGGAGCTCAAGAGGCGAGCTAGATAGCAGGAACGTATGGTGTGTGATATATTGTTATTTTATTGGGACGAGTTATTTTAACTGTCCAGTGATTGTGAAATGTTGTAACTCTGATGTATTAAAATGTAATTAACAAAATACAGTTTTCTTTGTATAACTGATATTATTATTTGATATTGTATTTTGATCCGCTGCGAATGTGAGAATCTGTGTCTTGTTATGTTTCTTTCTTCTATCTCTTTTCTTTTTCTCCTAACTATCTGGAATTTTCGGGTTCGAAAATTCCGGGTCGTTACATTTGGTATCAGAGCTGGAGGTTAAGTGAGAACCTTGGCTCTGTTGGGGTTACTCGTTAAGAATAGGGTCAATGGTACCCCAGAACGAGTTGAGTATATATATATATATATATGAGAGCATAATTGTTATTTTCTTATATAAGGATTTTAAATGATTTTATATAAGAATATATTTTGATATATAAAATGATATTTCTTTCTAATAAATATTAAGGTAATTGGTTGTTAAAATATTGGAATAAATTAAGTGGTAATAGAAATACAACCAAATTAAATGAAGATAAGTTTGAAATGAATTCAAACTGAAATTAAATCTTGAATTTGTAGAAGTGTTATCAAGAATAAAAATAATAATGAATTGGTTTCCAGATATGATAATCTTGGTTATTATCATAAATGGTAGTTGTGTTTAATAATGAATGTTGTTAATGATTAAGCAAAATGAAATGTTTTAGGGAAGTAAACATTTAGGCAAGTATGACTTGTAAATTGAAGTGGGTTTTAAATTATGAAGTTTTAATCCAGAAAACTTGAACTTATTTTAAAGAAATCTGTTTGAAATTAAAACCAAAGGTGGTTTAAAAATTTAAGGTATAACTTGGTGTGTAAAGGAAATAAATATGTATAAAGAGGATATGCATGACTAAAAATAAAACTCTAAGTATTGAGTTTTAAATTTTTCCTCGGAATATGATATGAAAACCCAAAGTAATAATTTTTTGAACTTATAAGTGGGAAGATTATTAATATAAAGTTTAAATTTGAAATAGGAATTCAAATTGGGTAAAAGTGACTAGATTAAATTGAATTTAACTTAAGGAAGTTAAATGAGTTTAGAATGAACAACTTGAATTAGAAATTTCAAGATGAAATTAAAATTTAACTTGAGAAGTTAAATGGTTGATTTTAAAATGGGAGTTATGAGTGATCTCAAAATGGGTTTGAGATTTGGAAATTGAAAATGGATAATAAATTAGAATTTGAAGATTACATTGTTTTTGGATTCTTATTTGAACTTTGTAATAAGTTAAGTAAAGATAATTTTAAAATGGAATTTTGAAATTTGAATTCAGAATTAAAAGGTTTAAAGATTTAATTTGTTAAAATTAAAAATAAAGGTTGAATTAATTTAAAAGTAAAGGAATTGTGATTTAAGGAATTAAATCAATGTTTAAAAAAAATTAACTCGAATTTATATAATTCGAGATAGTTTAAAATTGAGATTTAAATTGAATTAGTTCAAACTGAATTTGATTTGAATAAATGGGAATTGTGATTTAAGATGGATAAGTTTAAAATTCAAATGGAAAATTTGAATTGAATTAATTTGAAATAAAAAATTGAAGATTGAATGAGTTCAAATTCAAATGGGAATTGGGATTAATTCATATAGAAATCAAAATGATTTGAAATTGAAATGGATTCAAATTTGAAATTAGTTTGAATAATTTGAAATTGTAATTAAAAATTGAATAAGTTTAAAAATCAAATGGAATTTGATTTGAATTGGGAAAGAGATTAAGGTTAATTCAACTTGAATTGGGATTAAATCAATTTCAATGGAAATTGAAGTATTGAGTCAATTTAAATGGAAGAGGAAATTTAAAATTGAATTGATGAGAATTAAACAGTTTGACTCTGGTTTATTTTCAAAATAAATTGTTTTAGTACAAATATATTTTTCCAAACTATTTACTATACAATCTTTCTTCTTAAACCCCAAACTATCTTATACTTATTTTATAATTATTTTGGAACTATTTAACTATTTTGAAACCGTCTTATAAACTGATTACTATTTTTCAGTTACTTATGTCTAATCACTATTTTAAAAACTATTTTGCAATTATCTAACTATTTTATACCTACTTAACTATTTTACAGCTATTTTACAAACTAATAACTATTTTTCAACTACTTATATATTTTAAACTTTTTCAAGCTATTTTAAATTTAAATTGGTCAGAGTTCAAACTGTTGGTAATTAAAGTAATAACTCAATTGGAAATAGAAGCAATTGAGAATAAGTGAATGGAATTAAAGGAAATGTGAATAGAAAAGAAAATTGATTTGGCTAATAACCAATAAAGATAAATACGTAGGATATACGTATCTTATTCTATTCGCATAGTGATTTGATCCAGATTCGAACACAGAATTTCAAGGTAGTATTATCGATCCGAGTTGGGATTTTTCGCTCGATTTTCGACGGCGAACCTGGATATGGATTTTTGATTGGTTCTGGATATTCTCTATCATAGTTGTGACTATGCAAGGAGAATGACGGTTTCTGATCAAGAAACCAGATCTGAGTCCGCACTAGGAAGTCGGGTGGACGATACTAGTTCGGAAGAGAAATTGTGTGATCGAGTGAGCGATCAGATTGATATTGCATACGGATGATATGTGTACATCGTACGAGTTTAAATGAAATTGATATTGAAATTTGTGATAAGGATTGTAAAATGGTCTTTGAAATAGAAGGTATATTTGTGAAAATAATGGAATTGGATATTTCTTTGATTGAAATTTACTTTATGAAGGTAAGTAATATGGTAAATAACTTTATAAAAGGGTAATCAGATATGAATATTTGATTTGGAATAAATAAGTTATATATATATTTGTAATATGATAAACTCCCCTTGTTGAGTCTATTGCTAGAAGAAAAAGGGTTTTGAAAATATTTGAAGTATAAAAGAGGTTTTATACCAGTTTGAAATAATCCAAGGATTTTTCAAAGTTATATATATTATATATATATATAAAGGATCTTATGAGAATAATTTTGAAAAAGGCTTTGGGAGCCTATGAATTTGGAAAAGGCTTTTTGATTTTTGGGAAAATCAATTTTGGAATTTGGAAAGCCAAAGTTTGAAACTATCGATTTTGGATATCGATTTTGATATAAATCATAAAGGGTATGATTTGAAGATACTATTAGTATATAGTATAAAGTGTTTTGAAGATAGCTCTGGGGAAAAAGGCGCTCCCTTGAAATGAACTTCTCAGGAGTACCACAGGGTGGTACTGCCTTGAACCCCAAGGGGGGATTCTAAAGTTGATCCTGTGAGGAGTCCGGACAAAACTAGTTCCTGAGGATTATTTGTGTAGCGAAAGTCGAGGGGCTGGTGCCCACAGAGGCATTTGGGTTATGCTGTGACGACAGTGTAACTCGATGTCACTGCGATCTACTGCAGACCATAGCGAAAGTCACGTGTGCCGCTGAGAGCCAACTGTCTACGTTTGATTTTATATCGGTAGACTGTGACACTATGGTAACATAGCGAAAGTCGTGTGTGCCGCTGAGAGCCAACAGTCTGCGTTTGATTTTATATCGGTAGACTGCGACCTATGTGGGAGAAGTTTCATTTTGACAGCGAAATCGCGTGTGCCGTTGAGAGCCAACAGTTACATGGACTTTTGCTGCGACAGCAACGTAACCCTGGATGTAACTGCGATCTGTTGTGGGTTCCATGCTGTCATCAGCTACATGGACTTTTGCTGCGATGGCAACGTAACCCGTGATGTAACTGTGACCATGGATGGGGGTGATGATTTCCAGAGCATTCTCACCAAAGCTGTTTCCTCTAGTTTCAAAAATGTTTTCTATATTTTCAATAAAATTATTTTCCAAGTATTTTCACTAGGTGTTGAAAATGAGTCTGCTAAGCACTTATAGATTTTCAGTCTTACGTCTGATCAACGTATGACCGAATTTCTGTGAGAACAAGGATGGACTTGTTGAGACATCGAGTTATAAAAGTATATTTTAAAAAAAAAAACTATTTTTGTAATATTATATAGATTTTAAAGTATTTTAAAAGTTTAATATAAAGGGAATTTATAGTTTAAAATGTTCAACAAGAAATTTATCTGATAATAAGTAAATAAATAAATTTTGGCTTCGTTCCTTTTCGAGGACGAAAAGATTTAAAGGGGGAAGGAATGTGATAACCCAGATTTTTGGAACATATTTTAATTGATAATTAACCGAATTGAATTAGTAAAATGCTGATTTATATGTAAACAAACAAAATTCTAGTAGTTAAGATATCTGGATTGTATATAAATGGATTTGAGTTATAATAAATGTTGAATTTTAAATATCTGGATAAATATTTAATTGATAATCTCCTAATATAATTATTTAAGTTTGACAATATTAATTTAATAATCTTCTTTATAAATCAATTAATAATCAAAAATTTATTCTTTTTCCTAAGCAAATAGAATAAGTATTAATTTGAATATATATGAGTAAAATTTAAAGAGAATTTGAATTTGAAATTCAAATGTAAACAATCTTAAAAATAAATTGAGTTTAAAATAATAAGTGTATATGATTTTTGTTAGCATATGATTAATTTTATATCATTGTCTTTAAAATTTTATATAGATAAGTGTAAGAGAAATTTAAATATTAAATACTTAAGACATTTATATATATATATAACTAAATTTAAAAATATAATATAAATACATATTAAAAACATGGAGATTACAAATGTAAATAATGTGTGTACATAATCACACATGTAAGCAAAAGAAATGTGTTTAATGACAAGTGTTATCAAATTGTACAAGTGTCCTTAATCTTTTTATTTTTCAAAATAACTAATAAATGAGAAAACTAAGTTATATAAACATCTCCATATTCCTCTTTCATTTTCTTGGATGAGAAAATTTCTAAAACAAATACAAAACAAGCTAAAGTCTGAAAACTAAACCAGAGAAAATTAAGAAACCTGTAAACAAAAGGCTAGCAAACCAGAAATATCAGGCAACAATTTTTCAACTAGATCAATTAAACAAGATCATGGGCAAATTGAAGCAAAACAAAGATCAACTCAGTTTAAATTAAAAGCTAGCAGAATTCGAACTCAACCTAAAACAAATCATCACAAGACAAGCTTCAACCTGTAATCAAAAGCCAGATTATCTCAGTTTTCAAGCAATTCAAGGTTTCAAATTTCAAAACTATTTCAAGAGCTCTCTGTACTTCAAAAGGTGAGTAAACTACTATCTTAAAAAAATACTTAGTCTAATCTATAACTTGATATCTGTGATTTATGCGTAAAGTAAAGTGGTTGTATGGATATAGATAGGTTATATATATATACATATAAAAGTTAGAATGTGCATGTCAGTACATATGAATATATGACTCTGTTCTTAGTTACAGGTTCTCAAATCAAGTTCAAAATTCAAAATCTTATTATATAAACTATTTCACGTTATGATCTTTAAAAGGAATATGTTTGTAATAACTAAACTTGATTTTTAAAAATAATTTTAAAGTATAAATTGCAGGAAATATTACTGGAAGTTGAAAAGAACAGAGAAGATCAATTAATGTCAGAAATTTGATTGTTAAATTTCTATGTTTTGATTATAAAATCCAATTCGTTTTCGAAAATAATGAATTTTGATAATAGTTTCAAGATTTTTAAGTTAGGGATTGTGGGAATTTCTCGAGTTGATCGGAAATTGATCTTCCATCAATTTCTGGTGATAGGAAGATGCTTGAATGTCGTGTTCGTCGCTGTAGGTAGCTTCAGTGATGAGGGTTAAGGGAAAAATGGTCGGAATATTTATCGATCATCGGAGTGGTTTACCGAAGGCAAGTTAGGGTTTAACGACCGGTTTTAGTCGATGTTGATGTCGAGGCTATCACAATGTCGTGGGTATATCGGGATGGACCGGAGTGAGGGGAATCGAAGTGTGAGGTCGTGATGCAGCTCTGGGTTGATCGGCTGGGTTTTTGACGATCGGAGGCGGCGGCGCTAGGCACTTTCGTTGATCAGGTTTGGGTTCCTGTAGTTCGACTTTGTTCGTTTTCGATTACAGGCGAAATCGATAACTCTGGGTGGTCGAATCGAACGAGGGTGGTGTCGGCGACTTGGTGGCGGTGACGGCGAAGGTCGGAGATGGTCAGTTCTGGTGTGCACGTGCACATGTGTCCTTCGTGTCTGGTGATGTTGCTGTGATGTTCAAGCTCGGGGAAGATGAAGATTTGCTCGAAGTGATTCTCGAGTTCATCGAGAAGTAGTAGATGCGAGAGTGGTACGGGTTTGGGCTCGAGAAGTTCTGTCTTAGGCTGGGGTTTGGGTTTTAATTAGTTAACCGGATTTTTTTTAAATTTATAAAAGAAAATGTTAAAAAGTTTTCAAAGTAATTATTAAACAAGTTCTTTTCGAAATAAAGTGTGATCAAGTTATCAAAAACAAGTTTCAACATAAATTAAATGTTTTTGAAATTTAATTTGTTTTGATTTAATAATTTTTTTTATAAAGTTAATTGTTTAATTAAATCTCTAAGTGATTTCAAATGTAATTCAATGATGGACTTTAAAGGTGATCAAGGTAAGTATATTAAACTTTAATTAAATAAAAGGTCTCAAGTGATTTTGAATAAATTAATTTCAATCCTTTAATTTAAATAATATTTAAATGATTTAATTAAGTAATTAATTAAGATAATGGGTTTCCTTAGATTAATTAAAGACTTAGGTAATTAAGGGTTAATTAATTAACTTAAGTAATTATAGTGTAATTAATTTATGTAAATTAAAGGATAATTAATTTATGAAATTAATTGAAGGATAATTAATTAATGAAAAGTAATTAAAGGATCATTAATTAATGTAAGTAATTAAAGGTTAATAAATTTATGTGAATAATTAAATGATTAAAGAATAATTAATTAATTTCAATAATTAATTAAATGGTTAATTAATATTAAGTAAGCAGGATTTTAAAGTAATTAAACTAATAAATTTAATTTATTTGGAGATTAAATTAAGACTTGAACAGCTAATTAATCTTGCTTATGATTGATAAACCTGAATTGAATGCATTGGTTTGTTTGGATATCTCTGATATGATACTCTGTGACATGAATATGTTTGGTTTAAACTGTGATAATATGGTTATCTATCGATGATGAATTACTGTATAAAGGTGACACCGGTATTTAAAGTTTGAATTGTATTTCATTTAATAACTTTGGTTAAGATGACATTGGATTCGAAGAGACAGGGGCCGGGTATTAGTTAATACCCGAAACCACTTCGATTTGAAATCTTCTATAAATCTTTATAGATTGATATGTGAAATCAAAAAGGCCGGTTTGGGATAATATGGACCATTTGAACTAAGTTGGATACTTAGATATTGTTGTGTGAAAATAAGTGTTGTCTATATAAGTTGTTTACTTATAGATAAGTACGAGTTACCCGGGTTTAAATAAGATCTATGGATTGAATTTCATGTTAGATGAGTTTACTCACGCTGGTTTCCAGCCTGACCCGGGTGTTACTTTGATGTAATGCTCGGATCAGACCGAGTATTACAGATTTTCAGGTAAGGACGTTCTGGAGCTCAAGAGGCGAGCTAGATAGCAGGAACGAATGGTGTGTGATATATTGTTATTTTATTGGGACGAGTTATTTTAACTGTCCAGTGATTGTGAAATGTTGTAACTCTGATGTATTAAAATGTAATTAACAAAATACAGTTTTCTTTGTATAACTGATATTCTTATTTGATATTGTATTTTGATCCGCTGCGAATGTGAGAATCTGTGTCTTGTTATGTTTCTTTCTTCTATCTCTTTTCTTTTTCTCCTAACTATCTGGAATTTTCGGGTTCGAAAATTCCGGGTCGTTACAACACCTCTCAGCATCAGGAATTTCAGAGCGAAAAGGAAATCGTGATTTTTCAAATTCGATTTATCAGAAGATTTCGATCCAATCTCACAATCTTTACTCTTATGCCCAAATTTACCACAAGAGAAACATCTAACTGGGTCGCGACAATTAGAAGCAAAGTGATTTAAGTCTCCACATCAGTAACAGTATTTCCTTCCCTTTCTGAGGTCAATCCAATTCGATTTAGAAATTCGAGAAAAAGCTCCTTGATATGAGGATCTATTCTTTACGGCTTGAGCATATGAAAAAGGAAAAGAACTACGATTGTGGAGAGATGACGATGAGGACTTTCGAAGATCTTGGAGAGTGAAGATTGAGAAGACGAAGAAAGCTTCGGCCAATTTTCTTGGAGGGTCGCCATTTTTGATAGTGTTTTAAAACTTTAAAACTTGAATTGCTGAAGCTTGTTACTGGAAACTTGATATATAAGTATTTATTTAATATCTATATTTTCAGATATAGAGTTTATAATGATTTGAAATTGATTTGAAATTATATTTATTTAAGAATTATATTTAAATAAGTTTGATTTGAAATTTATTGAATGTGATATTTTAAAGAAGTGTTTTACAACTTGAAATTTGATTTAAAAGTGACTTAAATGGATATTTCAAACTTATATAAATTTAAATGGGATATTTAGTTTATCTAAATTTGTAAATTGAAATTGTATTTAAATGTTATGGAAATGAATAAGTTAATATTTCAAAACTAAATAATTGTAAAGTGAATGTGATATGTATATAAATTTATCGAATTTAGTTTTGAAATGTGGAATATTTGAAGCTTTGAAATATATTGAAATTAAATGGTTTATTTTGTGGTTCAAATATGTATTTGAAATCGATATAATTTGAATTGATTTATTGAGAAATTGAATTGAGTTGAAATTTATGAATTGAGATTGAATTAAATGTAAAATTTGGAATTCGAGTTGATTTGAATTGATTTATGAAAGGATATTTCCAAAAATCCCGAAAAAGGAGTCATCAAGGTTGATAAAAGTGATAACAACTAATCGGAGCAACTAAAATTGATAAACAATGGAATCCACACAAAACAGCCTTAATAGGCAAAAATAAACATTTCCAGACGTCTGGTTTGGAATCCAGACATCTGGATTTGTTTTCTGAAAAATAGTTCAGAAAGCCACCCAAACGTCTGAAATACGGAAGCAGACGTCTGATCCATGGCCAGACGTCTGATTTTGAATCCAGACGTCTGGTTTCGTTCTCTAGAAATTATCCAGAGAACCCCCAGATGTCTGAAACTTCAAGTCAGACGTTTGAGACTCATCCAGACGTCTGATCTTTAATTTCAGACGTTTGGAAATAGTTTCTGACTTTTTTTATATACTTTGCATGCATACAATTTTGCTCCAGGTCCAAACCAGACGTCTGGACTTGGTCACCAGACGTCTAGTCACCTGGTCTGGGCAACATTTTGCCTAGGCCAAAGTGGCCAAAGCATATCGGGATCGATCGAACGAGCAACGACGACTAAGGATTTATGCCAAGCGACAACCCGGCCTTATAGGCTCTTCGATACACCCCAAACAACATGTCCAAACATCCATAATAGGATTTTCATAAAATTGGACTTCACAAACCAAAAATTGGTATATTCACCAAATCAATTCAAATCAAAAGCAAATGAATATGCACTAATGTTAGGAATTCATACCTAACAACAATGATAGCTATAGACGTAGATGTGAGTTAAAGAACTCACCTTTAAACCCAAAAACACAAGAGAGAAGCTATAGAGCAAGGCAAGAACAATCACTCTCCAATTTTAACCCAAGAAGCTTCAATCTAAGCTCAAAAGAAGAATATTTCCTAAATTAGGTTATAGGAAATTCTGAAATTGAAGAGAGATAGAGATGAAGAAGATGAAGAGGATGCTTACATAAGCTCCTTTTTGAATTTGGAGCAAGAACTTGAATTTGCAAATCAAACTAGGGCTTTGAATTTTAATTTCCCATTCCTCTCCCCATTTTTACTGAGCTTGACTGTTAGTAAAAGAAATGAATAAATGAAGAGGAGTTGGGGTATTCAGTTGGGTTAATGGGTTGAAACCCAAACCCAAAGCCCAAAATAGAAAATAGCAAAATTCACTCAACTCCAAACATATCGATTTTATACTAAAAAAAGTCGCAAATGCCATTTTGGACTCAATGGAAGTGGTCTCGAGTCCCAATTCGACTGTTTGCAAAAAGTAGCTTTTCGGACTTTAATCCGACTAACGATGCTATATTTAAATAAAACATTTAAATATACAATCGTAAAATATACGGGTTGTTACAGACTCCCCTCCTTATAGAAATTGCGTCCTCGCAATAATTAAGAGGAAAATAAAAAGTAAGAACCATAAAAGCATATCAACACAAATGAAGATTTGAAATAAGAAGTTCACCATAAAGAGCACGAAAGAGTAAGTCCGGATGTGATTGCTCGATGAATTCTCAAGATTCCCAAGAGCAATCCTTAGGATTTGAGGACCATTGAACTTTCACAAGAAGAATATCTTTATTTCGAAGGCGTTTAACCTTCGAAGTAATGATTCGAATAGAATGTTGCTCATAAGTCAAATTTGGTGAAACCTCAATTTCTTCAATAACACCGGGCTCAAGAATAGAATCAGAATCTCGAAGGCATTTCCGTAGTTGAGAGACGTGGAATACGTCATGAATAGTTGAAAACTGAGCCGGTAATAAAAGGCGATAAGCCAGGGAACCAGTACGTTCGGTGATGGGAAATGGACCAACATATCGAGGTGCTAACTTTCCCGATCGACTGAAACACACAACACCCCTCATAGGTGAAACACAAATGAACACCAATAAAATCTGGACCTAAAACCAGCTTCTCATCGGCTTTAGGACAAGACGAAGGAGATCGGCACGACCTTCCGTAGAGTGCCTCGAAAGGTGCCGTACCAATACTAGATTGGAAGCTATTATTGGAAGAAAACTCAACAAGAGAAATATGATCTTCCCAACTTCCACCAAAATCAAGAACACATGCACGAAGAAGATTTTCAAGAGTTCCAATATGGAAGGAAAATACAGCAAAGTAATTACTAGCATTCTTAAGCAAGATAAAGATAATAGACTAAGCAACAGTTCTAATATGAAAGGAAAATACAGATAAGATAAAACTGGGATAAAATACTATTTCTGATTCTGTTTGGTTTGATTATGATTGTTTGCACTTGTTTTAGATTGATGTGATTAGGTTGAAACCCTAATCCTATTTTAATTAGGCTAAAATCCTCATTCTACCCATTGATCGGCCTTCTATCTCTGTTGTGCCACTGTGAACCAATCCTGTTGGTCATAGCAAAAGACACCTCTTAGCGCTTGGAACGCAGTAGCGAATTATTTACCCTAATCGATGCCGCATGCTCGGTCATGCCGGTACACACTAACTATCGCCCCTTATTTTGACCTCTTATTTACCCTAATCAGCATAAGCATGCCCAGCCTCACTTAACTGTTGTGAGACCATCAGTCCTAGTCTGAAAGGGAATGCTGCCCAGCCTCACCTAAGTGTTGTGAGACCATAAGTCCTAGTCTGAAAGGGAATGCTGCCGGTACTGGTCCTAAGAAACAAATTCTAGTTTGCGCCCCTTGCCCAAATCCCTAGATTTGAGCTTCTATCTATTGGCCACTTATGTACAAGTAGCATAAGTGTGTTCGAGCCTCATCTAACTATCGTGAGACCATCCGTTCCTGACTGAAAGGGAACGATGTTGGTACGGGCCCTTCTTCTATGTTTGCTTATTAACTTAGTGTAAGTTTTAAAATAAGCCTTGTTTGTTATTTATGCTATATTTGCTTATTAACTTAATCTATGTTTTAAAATAAACCTTTTCTGTTATCTCTAATTATAACCTATGTTATAATTGTTACTCTTCTATTTTCACATTTTAGTTATAACCACTAGTTATGACATGCTCGCAAATATCTTAAATTTGCCTATTTCAGTATATCTTCTTTTTAGTACAGTTCTTCTTATTTTACCTCTAATTTATGTAAATTCAGTGTTTATTTCTATTTAATCCATATTAGCAAATTCTCCTCTTTTAATATTCTTATATTTTATTCGCGTAAAAAGGAATAAAAAGAAACTAACATTTACTGGCTAAATTTTAACGTAAAACAGATGTAAATAAATATAAATAACTGTAAATAACTGAATAAAATAGCTGAATAAAAATAGCTAAATAATATAGACTGAAAAGAACTTTAAAAACTAACTGTAAATAACTTATATAAAAACTGTCTCAAAATTGCAGAAAAACTACAACTATTGATAACCCTATTATTTTAAATTACTTAAAAATCTAAAATAATTACAGAACACTCACCTGTGGTCCTTAGCTCTATTCCTTGGCCTTCCCGAATCACTTCTAGGGTGTAGAATATTTTTATTAAAAAGATCTCCTTCCAAGAAAAAAATTCTTTTTAGGGTCCTGCCTCAGGCAATGAACCCAATTGGGAGAAAAATCTGAATGAGAAAATTAGCTAGGTCTAGGGTCTTATTTATAGTGTAGCTTAGGGATCTCAGGCCATTGGATTTGAAGATTAAATATGGTGCAACCACGTCGTAGGCTCGCTAGGAAACATCGGATGGAAGCACGAACACACAGGATTGAAGAAAAATTAAAATATGACGTGTACGAACGAAACAACATTCAAGAATTAAGCGGGTCGACCAAACTCCTATGGGGGTCGACCTATGGACTTTGGGGGTCGACCTGGCCCTTTGTTGTTATTTTTTTCTTTTTTTCGATTTATTATTTCTCTCATATCTTCTCCATACTGACTCGGATTTCGACAAGTTATATATGTAAATTGATTAGAAAACCGCCATAGACACAATGGTGCAACCCACGTAGCTCGATTTTGACAATTTTACAAACTTATTTTATTATTTAATTAATTCGTTAATTAATTATTATAGCACAAATTTTAGGTTGTTACAATTCCGCTAATTTAACGACCCACCTTTTTGGATGGTTTTAAATCGACAATAAACCACACATGTCAATCTCAAACCATTCAAATGGGAGGACTGTTATGAGGTGAATAAGAAAAAGCAGAGAAAGAAATAAAAACAAACACAGAATCTCACAGCGGAATGACAAAATATAATAATCAAATAAACAGTCCATGAAGTTGTTTTACAAATAACATTTGATTGCACTTTGACAATACAGAATCAGAGTTACATACAATAGGAATAAATAAAAAATGCAGCGGAACAACATGCTGCAGTAGTATAAAAAAACAGATAGTGTACAAATCACCATCTTCGTCCTCTAGAGAAAAATGGTCTTCAATACACTGAAAAGCTCAGACTGACCCGAGCGTAATGAAAAGACAAAAAACTTGAGTCAGAACTAAATGACCTTATGTAAGTTAAATCAACAATAAATAAATATAAGTGCAACGACGTCATAGATGTTAACGGGTTTTGACATCTTCTATCCAGTGTCTTATGTGAGTGCAATAACTTAAGAGATGTTCGGGATTCCGTCTCCTAAGGATCAGTTAAACTAACTACATACATAGTACAATACGCTATTATAATAGTGTCTATTGTAAAGTAAAGTATTAAAATAGCGTTAAGGCGTTACCCATATCCCCCTTAACACATTTTTATATATTCCCGTAATCTATACAGATACTGTAAGCCCCACCAAACTGATGGGATACTAGGGAGCACTCATAGGTATGGTACAAACCAAACTCGTAATGGGCGTGATAAGGCATGTGACAAGGTACGCGAGGCAATGCCAAAGTAGGATTCTACCATTTGTACAACCGGACTGGTGGTAACGAATAACAGCTGCTACCACCCACCTCGGAACACACTCCCATAATCAAATCGAGGGGTGGCCACCAAATTAATCGCAAAGTCATAATATGGTAACGAAGAAGCATGTCCGATCGGAGGTGCGACCTCACATGGCCCTCTATAACTCCTGTTTTAATCACATCAAGCTGACTCGAGGGAGTCAGGGCTAAGTTAATACCTCATACAGAATCGTTTGCTAAACCATCCTATTTCATTCTAGAATCTCCACCATGTGCATAGTTGTTAAAGTGGTTTTCGGTATTGGCATAGAGTATGACAGTATCCGAACCTAGTCTCTTTAACAACCAAACACTTATTTGACATAGGATGGTTCTTTTACATTTCCAAAAACCGATTCATAATTGCTATCAAAATATCATATTCAATTCAAACCATATCACTTTTGAAATCATATTCACTTTCGAAATCATATTCACTTTCGAAAACATATTCACTTTCGAAATCACAAAAATAGGTTAAATCCTAATTTAAAATCATCATGTTTACTCAAATATGTCATTTCACAAGAAAATATCATTTCAAATCCCAACTTAGGTTGTAACATCATTTAACCATATTCGCTTTTAAATCAAGGATTTATATATAAACAATTCAACCTTGCATCGTTAGAAATTTAGAAATATAGTTTAAATAGTCATAAATAGTTTTAAAAAAAAGTTTAAAATAGTTAAAATAATTTAAATTACTTTAAATGGTTTAAAATAGATTAAATTAGTTTTAAATAGTTGAAAATAGTTGAAAATATTTTAAAATAGTTTAAAATAGATTTAATTAGTTTAATATATAGATTTAAATAGTTAAATAGTTTAAAATAGGTTAAATAGTTTTAAAAACAGATTAAAATAGTTAAATAGTTTAAAATAGGTTAAATAGTTTAAAAATAGATTTAAAATAGTTTAATATAAAATAGTTTGATTATTGGAAATGGTTTATATAGTAAATAGTTTAAAAATCTAAATAAATCTGAATTTAAAATAATATATCTTTAAACAATTTACTTTAAAATAATATATTTGAAATTAATATCAAATTAAACTATTTCTTCCATTTTAACAAATCTGGACCATATCCAGATTTCAACAAAACAAAATTTTCTTTCAATACAAGTTTCCAAAATCATTTCAATTTATATTGATTTTATATTCATGTTTGAACCATAATTTTGAAGCACTTCAAATTCGTAGATTGCAAAGTTTAAATATTCAAATATTTCAATAACTTAATTTCGAGAAATTTCATTTATACTTCCAATCCAACTTTAAAATTTCAATTTAAATTCTTTAAACAATTCATTTAAACCAATTCCAACTTCAACATTTAAAGCTTGGATTTTCAAAAATATTTCAGTTTATAAAAATCAAATTTTAGTTCCAAATATCATTTTACTGAATTCAAAAATTAAGGATTTAAAAATCATTTAATTTAACCAATCCGGTATTCGTGTATAATTTTCTACCTTATGGTCAAGTGATATGGATATATATCATTTCAACCCGCAATAATTTAAAATTTATGGGTATATATCATTTCAACCCGCAATCCTGAATTAACATTCAAAATCCATAAAATCGCTGGAGTCTATCATTTCAACCCATAACGATTTTTCCCTAATCTATCAGGTCGTTCGGGTATGTATTACTTCAACCCACAGAGATTTTCCTAACAATAAACTAAGGGAACATGCAGTGTTATATTAACATATAAAAATAAAATCCGGTCATCCAATATCAACAATAAACATCCATTACAATCATCATTCAAATCAATCAATACATAACAACAATTTTGACTGATTATCATTAACAGGTATTAACTGGCTATTAAGAATTCAATTTTTAAATCAAATGGCGATTATATTCAATAAAAGTCGGATTTAACAGAAATGACCATTTAAATATATCAAACAACAATCAATTAACCTCAAATCACATCATAAATTCAATTTAACTAACACAAGAAAATTTAGTAGTTCTGAGTGGGTTAAAACACACCTTTTATTTTTCGTCGATTAAAAATCCAAATAAAGGCCCAAATTTAAACAGTCTCAGTATTAATCCAAACGAGTTCCATAATGTCCAAAATTTCGATACGATCCCAAAGGAACAAACTGCACATGAATCCGAGCTTGTATGGAAAAGATATGATAGTTAGAACATTGAAATTTAAAATTTTAAGTTAAATCAAAATATACCAAGGCCGCGTCACCTCTACCTTCTCTCTTCCACGATCACAGAAACCCTCACCAAACTTCGAACACAGCATGTCGCCACCATATCAACAACGAATGAATGCCACCATGACCAGCAATGGCCATTTCCCACCTCCAAATGGCTTGTCATCCCATGCGCCTCCCATACAGCCTCGCGACCCCCTCGTCCATGCAGATTGAAGCAAGAACCAGCCACCGCCAAAAAACTTCGAACCCTAATTGAATTTTAGGGGGTGATCTGACCGTCATCTTTCCAAACGACCAACGCCGATGAACTCCCCTCGCCCATCTCCATGCAACCATACCCTTGAATCGACGATCCACAAACTTTGATCAAACCCCTAATGAATGGACGGGAATTATCCATCAAATTCTGGAAACACAGAGACCCAAATTGAAAAACAAACTGCAGATCTAGATTGCGGTCTTCGAGAGCTTTCCAACGGTACATAATTCGATATTGTTTTGAGGAGTTTGATTTTTTATTTGAATTGGTTATTGAATTAGGGTTTTTGTAATTGGAATATGTTTCTGCCATTGAAGGAAGTAACAGATAGAAGTTGATGTACGTATAGTAGAAACTAAAAGACTGCTAGGGTTTGAGAAATAAAGCTATTTATATGAACAAAGCCCGATAAGAAAGAATGAACATATCGCATTGGTTTGGAACGACAATAACGACCCAAAAAGCCTGTTCCTTCTTCGAAACGAAAGTAGGTCATCCCATATATCAAAATATGTGTTTTTGTTATTTTTAAATTCAATGGAACAGGTTTCAAGTCCTAATTCCATTGTATGAAGAAGTTAGCATTTAAAATCAGCTTATTTAAATTGATTTCATTAAATTGATTTCTACGCGTTTCAAGCCCGTACGATCAAACGACAAGTCCGATCGCTACAAAACTTGAAATCCTACAATAATTCACCATCACGGATCCAATGAAACTGGTTTCGTCGAAATCCGAGATAGTGGCCAAAATGGCTAATTTACACGTTAATTAAATAAATTATTATTAAATTGATTTTATCACTTTTCAAATTCAAATTTAATAATTGAGATTTTTTATCCTTTCTAATTACACAGAAATTAATAGCCTTTTAAAACAAATTTTCATGCCAAATCCAATATTAAATATTACACAAATTACAATGTTCAATTTCAATTGCAATAAATTCATTAACTATTATTTTAAATTCCAATAAATCCATTTATTTGATTTTTCATCTTATTATTCAATATATTATTACTTTATGGATATAATTAACATTGGTTTACCATTTATTACATCAACATTCTACAGTTATCTTTTTAATTCATATTAACTGCAATATTTATGTAGATTAATTGCAATTGATTTCCAATTTATTTCAACGAATTAAATAGTGAATTTATAAGTAAACCATTGTTACAACTTACCAATTCAAACACATTTATATGTTTATTGTTTACAAGCCAAGCTAATAAATTCACATACTGATTAACCATTCTATATTACCCAATTTCAATTAATTACATATAATTTCTCTTTTAATTACAACATTGGGTTTATTTACTATTTACAATTTATAACCAAATTTAACTTTACAATCATTTCAATCAATTGAAATTACATTAAAATGGTTATCAATTTCCTTAAATCAACATTATAAAATTTCATTCTAGTTATATTTTCTCATTAATACATCATAAACTTTATCTTCTTCCAATATTAAATTACAAAATCGTATTAAATTCAATATTTTAAATTATCGAAAATGTGGGTCGTTACACTCTCCCCCACTCAAAACTTTTCGTCCATCAAAAGGGAAAAAAGGGAATTAAGAAATTAATATATTTTATTCAAAGTATTCGATTTTATAAACAATTAATTTACATAATTAAGTATTTTAAATAAAATATACCAATTAATAAACAATTAAATCTTCATATTCAAGTTTAATAAAAGTTTGAAAAACATTTCCACTTTCATAAAAAAAATTCTAAGTCCAAAATTCACGAAAAATTTCGGTAGAGTCTCCTTTGTACGAAGAGGTTCGAAAAATAATAATATCAATAATAACATATATATATATATATCAAAAATAAAATATCCCAAACCATGGGAAAACAATATAATATCGCTATAAAATTCCGTAATCCGAAAACGTACCTATTTGTCGGGCATACAAACTTTATTTACGAAACCAAAAGCAGTAGCTATTGCTTCCATAAACCTGTAATTCACTTATATAACTAGAAGAGTTAAAATGATGTTAAAGAATAATATTTTAGTTGTTTCAATTAATAATAAAAGCAAATCAATCACAACATAACAATAGTCACATGCAAACAAAACAACACGACCATCATATGTAACAAAGGAATCAATCATCCATCCATAGCAACCAAAACAAATGGTTTGTTCGGGCTCAGAAACTTTTAATCGTACAAGGATGGTAAATAAACTACCAAGTATACCCTACACTCAACAACCTTAGATAATAACTTAATAGATTGTTTATACATCCTTATATAGTTAGAAGTATCCATTCCCAAACATCCCATAAGCCAAGCAACCAAGAATTTTCAAGTATTATTTAAGTTCATTCTTATTAATTTCCTTTCATATCAATTAATGTTCATCTATTTTCATTTATTCATACAATGATTATTTTATTAATTTAACTTCATTACTTACGAAATTCATTTCCCATTCATTCGTACAATGCAATTTTCCATTAATTTTCATTCATTTACTTACATAAGTTATTTCCATTCAATTATTTGGATTATCCAAAATCAATTCTTAAAATAATATGTAAGTTTCTTTGCGAATTTAATCAATAGTTATTATTTACTTATAAAACTTGATTTTCAGTTAAGATTTATGTTCATTAGTGAATCAATACATACTTAAGTTCCTTAACTTTTTAATTTACATTCACCCTTCCTTATATAGTGTTGTTGAACCTTAAATCTTTTTTCTTAATCATTTCAACTTTTTTGAAGTTATAATCATTTACTAATCATATTATTCACTTTTACTATTCACTTTAATTATAAATAGCTTCAAACATTAAGTTAAGTTTATAATCATTTACTTACAGTATTCACTTTTTTATTAAATCTAATTAGTAGCATTTTAAATTATTAACCTAAGTTTATAATATTCTTATACATCTTAATTCTTCATTTATAAACATAATTCCAATGAACACTTTCAATTCCTAAGTTTTACTTGTATAATATCCTATTACATATTCCTGTTTAACATTACAACTTTTTAAATATTTTTGGTAAGTTATATATGAAATGACCCTCCTATTTACACACTTATTTTATTAGTGATTTTTTTTTTCTTACCAATATATTTTCCAGGGTCATTTTCCTTTCTCTAATAAACAAAAATATATCCAGGATCTTTCACAATATAAAAATATTGTTTTAATTCTAAATCATTTTTAACATACATATATGAAGATATCTATGTTATATTCTACTTGAATCAGAGTATGACAATAAGTAGAAATCCTTTTTAAATTTGCAAAAAATGTGATAATTTCCCTTTTAAAAGAAAACTTATTGTATCCTGATTTTTGACTATAGTGTTCACTGGAAATATGTACCTTAGGCTGTTATTATAATTAAGAAATGGTCAAGCAATAATCAGTGGAAAGCAAGCTTATAATATAGATGATTGTCTTAAAGTCTGAATATTATCAAACTCAGGTTAAAAGAAAGTGGATCCTAAGTGAACACAAGCAACATCTAGGCGTAATGGAAACGCGCCTAACTTATTCATGCAAGGTCACTAGTTCGAGTACTATGCTGGTCGGTTCAAACACAATTTTTGTTTTTCTTTTTATTTTCTCCTGTATGGCTGAAATCTGATACCTACCTATAATTGTACATATATATTTAATTTTTGCCTATAACCTAACATACAAAACAATTCTTCTTGCATAACTATTATTAAAACCCATTCTTTCAACTGTTTTAAGAATTTACATCTATATTTTTGCCCAATATCAACATGTACACAGATATACATGTACATGTCAGTGTCTTTGTTCATTTTCCAGAAAACTGAGCTCAAATGTTCCCTTGCTTCATTGATCTGAAGTGAAACATTAGGCCTGACCTATGGCCTAACCATGTGGTTACTCTGGCCATTCTTTTGTTTGCATTTTTACAACCCAGATTATACACAAAACATTGATACCTTTCCTTTTCAAAAGCATGTGTATATATTTGTATGAATCAGACACCTTGTGATCAGATATATATATCATTCTTCCTAACCATACTTCTCTTTTAAAAATACATCTTCAGGGTATAAACACTTTTTCTTGCATTTGGACTTATGTCAATATCATAAATTGAAGATATAGAAGTTTAATTCTTTTCTGGGTTTTCCCAATATTATTTTCTGTATATCTATATTCTTTTTGAAAGAACTCAGGATTAACTGAAATCATCATAAAATGATTATGCTTATAAAATCCAGGTTTTTCCTCTAAATCAAAACAACTTTAGCAAATAGGTTTTCAAATCAGTTTAACATCAATATCCTTAGTACATACCAAATCAGAAATAACCAGAAACAACATAGCACATGTCTCTTACAAGTTCTTCCTACTTAATACATTTAGATAGCCATATTAATCAGGGAATACATGCATGAATTAACACATTTTAGCTTTTATTTCTAATTATCTTAGCATCCTCTATTCCATATCTTTTTAATCTTGCTTACTTAGCTCCATCACAACCTGCAAAAGCATTAGTGGCTGCCCCATTATAAATGAGACACCCCCATGTGCCATGAGCAATAAGGGTCAGATCTATGATCTGGTGTGAGCATTTCTAACATATCCATGATATTAAGCTAAGGATACAGCATAAATATACTTTGCATACTTGACAGGTATTATCATGTACAATACATAAGAGCAAACATATGCAATAAAACAACTTTTATCTGGAACTACTAGGTTGCCTTTTCTTTTTCTTATAAATTCCTGGCCTCATCTGCTATAAGGAATCAAAGGGACACATTGCCATGAACTAATTAACATTATGGCACAAAGATCTCAGGACTTAAACAAGCCATGTGCCAACTTGTCTACTTCAAATAGGACAAGCATTCCAGCAGCCTTCTTGGCACAAAATCCTTAGTTATATCACTAAGTGTATTTATGTTCATTCTATCAATGATAGCTAGGTGTACATACCACCTGTACTCATGAAGCATACTAGTTACCTTGCAGACATAATATTGCAAGCAAGTTAAAGGTTACTTTCTAGAGGTATAACACCCCAGTCATTCCATCTCACATTATTTAGCATATAAACACCCTATTCAAGCATATACCAGAATGTTTGCAACTGAGAATAAATGCATGGCTCTATTGAGTTTATTTTGATTTTGCAAGCAACTATATTTAGCCAGATTTTTAATCTTGTTTAAACATAGTTTTTAGGCTTGTAAATTTCTGTTTAGTTTAGGGCTCAGCACTTATAGAGAAAGACTCCATTGCACCCTTAACCAATTATTTCAAGCCTCAGCACCATACCAATGTATATGCAGCTCATAGTTTTCTTTATCTTTTCATTCTTTGTCTTAAGCCATTATTCAAACTAGTTACAAATACTCTGATATATGTTCCTTAAGGTTTTGGTATAATGTACAGAGATGAAAATAGAACAACAAAGTTATACATCCAGCATAGCAGATCATATTTCATCAAACATTCATGAAACCATCAGTAGCCAACATAGTTTGTAAATCAAAACATGCAAAATATAACATATAAAAGCTTGGCTGCCTAATCCCAGGTCTTAATGCCATGTATATGAGTGAGGATACTCACCTAAATGCTTACACAAGCTTAAACCAGAAAACCCCTCAAATCTTTAGCCTTATCTTCCTCTTCTTCCTTAGGTTAATTAATTAATGAGAGAGCAGTTTTCTGATTGGGCTCTTGGTTTAAATAAGGGTTCTGTCTAGGGTTTTGGGTGATGCAAAATCCCTATTTTAGCCCAGACCAGAATCATGCATTTGGCATTGCATATTCCCTCCCTCCTAATCCCTTAATGTCCCGGCCAATATTTTAAAACAAGGCTATATTGTGCTCATTTTCTTTTCTTTTCAGAAAGTGATTACTTTAAGTATTTTTATTATATTTACCTCAAACATGATAATGGTGTGACTTTCTATTTTCTGCCTATGTACATTTGCTTTCTTGCACTTTGGTTCTTACTGTTTTAGTGCTTCCTTTATTTATTTTCTGCTCAAATAATATCTGGATATATATATACATTTATACAACTATGGGTGTTAATTTAACTTTAACCTTTTATTTGCAGAAAACATGTGCATACTTATGTGCATTTCTACACCTATTATTCAAATAAAAATTTCACTTATTCATTATAAATCAATGTTCTCTTCTGCCTTAATTTTCAGACAAGTCATACATAGGCATATATATAGATATATATATATACACACACATCCTCAGGAATTTTTAATACTCATGTCTAGGTCTATATTTTCTTTATTTAAAACATTTTATCTAAATGTTTTCCTTCCTTGTTTTATTATTCAGGAATTCTGGATTTTCTCTTAGTGCCATAACTAGTGTGCACGTGCACACATGCACACAACCTTGCACCACTGAAAATCCCACCTATATAATAATTCTGATTTTCCCCCAGAATTTTAATCATTTATTTAAAAGAATTTTCCTCAAAATCTTGGGGTATTACAATCACCCCTTCTTTTAGGAATTGTGCCCTCACAATTTACAACATATTCTTTGAGTACTCCTACTTTCTTAGGAAAATTATTCAAATATGCATGAGCAATTCAAATAGTCACTGTCTATCATACATATCAAACTTTCTTAGTAATCTAAGAATTTACCTTTTAAATTTGCAAAGAGCCTAGGGTAATCCATCCTGATTTTATCCTCTAGCTCCCAAGTACAATCACTAGGATCTATACTCCATTGAATCTTTACAAGCTTCAATGTCTTGTTTCTTAATTTCTTTTCTTCCCTTGCCACAATTCCCACTGGCTCTTTCTCATAGATTAGATCTGGATTAATCTGAACTTCAGTAGGCTTTTCTAAGATTTCCTCCTTGTCATGCACCCATCTCCTTAGTTGTGACACATGAAACACATTGTGCATTGCACTCATCTTCTCGGGAAGCTCCAGCTTATAGGCTAGTGAGCCTATCCTTTCCAAAATCTTGTATGGTCCAACATATCTGGGTCTGAGTTTCCCCTGCTTGCCAAATCTCAAGACTTTCTTCATTGGTGAAACCTTAATGAAGACATAATCACCTACTTTGAATTCCACTGACTTCCTCTTTGCATCAGCATACTTCTTTTGCCTATCTTGAGCTACTGCCATCCTCTTTCTCACCAGTCCTATTTTCTCTGTGATGTCCTTGACATATTCTGGCCCTAGGATAGCTTTCTCTCCTGCCTCAGCCCAACACATAGGTGATAGACATGGCTTTCCATATAGGGCTTCAAAGGGTGCCATTCCAATTGTGCTTTGGTGGCTATTATTGTATGTGAACTCAGCCAAATGGAGGTGGTCCTCCCAATTTCCTCCAAAGTCTAACACACATGCTCTAAGCAAATCCTCTAAAATCTTGTTTACCACTTCTGTTTGCCCATCTGATTGGGGGTGATAAGCAGTGCTTAGGCACAATTCACTCCCCATAGCTTCTTGGAAGCTCTTCCAGAATCTTGAAGTGAAGATTGTATCCCTATCACTCACTATAGTTTTAGGAACACCATGCAGTTTTACCACTTCTCTCATAAAAGTTTGGGCTAACCTAGGTGCATTTCTGTCTGCTTTCACTGGTATGAAGTGGGCTACTTTAGTCAGCCTATCTACAATCACCCAAATACTTGTATTTCCCCTCTTGGATCTAGGAAGACCATCTATGAAATCCATAGATATGTCTTCCCACTTCCACTGTGGTATGCTAAGTGGCTGCAACAACCCTGAAGGTCTTTGGGTCTCAGCTTTTATTTGTTGACAAACCATGCACTTAGCAACATATCTGGCTACATCAGACTTCATTCCCTTCCACCAATAGTCCCTTTTTAAGTTTTGGTACATCTTGGTGCTGCCTGGATGTATGGAATATTTGCTCCTATGGTACTCATTAAGGATTTCTTCTTCCAATTCTATGATGTTTGGGACACATATCCTTCCCTTGTACCTTAAGTATCCTTTTACATCTATGTGATAATCCTTCACTTCTTCCTTCTTTAATAGGAGAGACCTCTTTTCTGCTAAGTCTTGATCTTCTTCTTGCATTTTTGCCACCTTCAAGGCCAAATTTGATTGTAAAGTAATTAAACTTAACCTTCCTTTACTCTTTTCTTCCTCAATTATCTCCATACTTATCCCACTGCTCTCATCTATTTCCAAATCAGTGAGCATGGTCAAATCTCTAAACTCCTCCATCATTAACATGGCCATTTTTGCATGCTGCCTACTCAATGCATCTGCCACTTTATTAGCCTTGCCTGGTGTATAAAGTATATCTAAGTCATAAGCAGCAAGAAATTCAACCCATCTGTGTTGTCTCATATTTAAATCTTTTTGTGAAAAGAGATACTTTAAGGCCTTGTGATCAGTGTATAAAATGAACTTTGCACCCAATAAATAATGCCTCCAGAGCTTTAAGGCATATACTACTGCTGCCAACTCAAGATCATGAGTTGCATATCTAGTTTCATGGGGTTTTAGTTGTCTAGATGCATAGGCTATGACCTGATCTTGCTGCATCAACACAGCCCCTAGCCCTGACCCACATGCATCTGTATATACAACCAATCCCTCATTGCCTTCTGGTACTCTCAACACTGGTGATTTTACCAAAGCCTCCTTGATCTGGGTGAAAGCTTGTTCACACTTATCAGTCCATATAAACTTTTGGTTCTTCCTAGTCAGGTTAGTGAGTGGCATTGCTATTTTAGAAAATCCTTGTATGAACCTCCTATAGTATCCTGCCATCCCCATGAATGACCTAACTTCACTAACATTGTTAGGCTTCTTCCATGCTTGGATTGCTACTATCTTATTGGGGTTTACAGAAATTCCTCTAGCAGAGACAACATGTCCAAGAAAGTGTACTTCCTCTTGCCAGAACACACACTTAGAGAACTTTGCTTTCAAATCTTTTTCTCTTAATCTAGATAAGACCAAACGTAAGTGGTTCTCATGTTCCTCTATTGTTTTAGAGTAGATTAGAATATCATCTATAAAAATCAGAACAAACTTGTCTAAGTAATCTCTGAATATCCTATTCATTAGGTCTACAAAGTAAGAAGGGGCATTTGTTAGCCCAAATGGCATAACCAGAAACTCATACAAACCATATCTTGTGTTGAATGCTGTATATTTAATACTTGATTCCTCAACCTTCATCTGATGAAACCCAGATGCCAAGTCTAGCCTAGAAAACACTTTAGCTCCACTGAGTTGATCAAAGAGATCATCTATCCTGGGTAATGGGTATTTGTTTTTGATGGTTACTTTGTTTAATTCTCTGTAATCTATACACATTCTTAAAGTACCATCATGCTTTTTAACAAATACTACAGGAGCACCCCAGCATGAATTACTTGGCCTTATAAACCCCTTGGCTTCTAATTCTTCCAGCTGGTTCTTTAGCTCCTTTAATTCACTTGGCCCCATCCTTGTAGGCTTTTTGATAACTGGGCTAGCCCCAGGCATAAGGTTAATCTGGAATTCAACAGGTCTATGGTGTGAGACACCTTTTACTTCCCCAAATACATCCAAGTATTCTTTAACTATGGGGATTTCATTAATAGCTATTTCCTTGGGATTATTTTCTAATTCAATTAAATGATTTAGACTGTTTTCTTTGATAGGTTCACATAGAATTGTAACCCTTTGGCCTTTAGAATTTTGTAGTGAAATGGTGGATGCATCTAGGTCAATTATGGCTTTGAATTGTCTTAGCCAATCTGCCCCTAATATAACTCCTATATTTGGGAAATTTAGAACATACAAATTGGAAACAAATGTGTTTCCTCCTATGTTCAAATTCACATCCACACAGATCATATCTAATACACTAGAACTTCCTAAAGGGCTTTGTATTAACAGAGGTATTTCAGCCAAATTGCAGTTCATTTTCAACCTTTTAACTATTTCATGGGAAATGAGTGAGTGGGTTGCCCTGGTATCATATATTACAGCTAAAGGTATGGTACAAATAAATAGTGTACCTTCCACTTGACCATGGTTTTCAGCATTAGCCTCAATTATGGCCTTGCCCCTACCTTCCAGGTTTGCCACTTTCCCTTGTTGCTTGTATTCTGGGCAATTTCTTTTTCATATGCCCTTCCTTCCCACATAGATAGCATTTGAAAGCTCCCCCTTTAAGCTCTGGGCATCTTGGCTTAATATGGCCTTCTTTCCCACAATGGTTGCAAACTACTTTTCTTTTGGCTTCATTGGGTTTTGCATCTACTGCCTTCTTACCATCTGCCTCTCCTTTCTTCTTATCATAAGGATGGTACTTCCCTTTGTTCTTCTTGTTGCTATTGTTTTTGAAGCTCCTAAACTTATCTCTTTCCTTGTCATGCTGCTCAATCTTCAGAGCCAAATCTATCACTTGATCAAAAGTTCTGTCAGCATAAGGTAGTATAGCCCTGCTAAGCCCTGGGTTCAATCCCTTGATGTATCTATCATTTTTGGATGCTTCATCAGCCACTAACATTGCCCCATAGGTTGACAATCCCTCAAACTTCTGGGTGTATTCTGTGACATTCATAGTCCCCTGTCTAAGTTTGATGAACTCCTCAAGTAAAGTGGTTTTTGCTGAGGCTGGAACAAACCTTGCCTCTAACATCTCCTTAAATTGATTCCAATTAATATCATTTTCATTCCGGCCAGCTATGATCACCTCCCACCAACTCAAAGCTGCACCTTTTAATTGCCTTGAGGCCACTTGCCTCTTCCTTTGGTCATCTAGTTGCATATCAGTGAAGATCCTCTCTAATGTCCTCAGCCATGCTTGAATCTCCATTACACTTTCAGTTCCTTCAAAGCTCTTGCCTCCCAAGTTGGTATAAGTCTTCACTAACTTGGAGAGCTCCTCATGTGGGTTCTCAGGTCTGTGCCCAATTCCATCTCTCAAAACTCTCACAAATTCCTGCATGTCAAGCATTTGTGGTGTGCTAGATCCTCCTTGATGATGAGACCCTCTTCCTACCATATTTCTAAAAGTATATGTATTTCATCTTATTAGTTTATAACACTTAGCTTTAATTTTAAATTGATTGTATCTTTCCTATTTAATCATTGTGTATGTCACATGCACACACATACATACATTCAGGGAATACTTATAAGCAGTCAAATATACAAACAAACCTAGTATAAACATAAGCATACAAACATTTGCTATGTTAATTAAAACATAGCTCTGATACCAAATGAAATGACCCTCCTATTTACACACTTATTTTATTAGTGATTTTTTTTTTCTTACCAATATATTTTCCAGGGTCATTTTCCTTTCTCTAATAAACAAAAATATATCCAGGATCTTTCACAATATAAAAATATTGTTTTAATTCTAAATCATTTTTAACATACATATATGAAGATATCTATGTTATATTCTACTTGAAACAGAGTATGACAATAAGTAGAAATCCTTTTTAAATTTGCAAAAAATGTGATAATTTCCCTTTTAAAAGAAAACTTATTGTATCCTGATTTTTGACTATAGTGTTCACTGGAAATATGTACCTTAGGCTGTTATTATAATTAAGAAATGGTCAAGCAATAATCAGTGGAAAGCAAGCTTATAATATAGATGATTGTCTTAAAGTCTGAATATTATCAAACTCAGGTTAAAAGAAAGTGGATCCTAAGTGAACACAAGCAACATCTAGGCGTAATGGAAACGCGCCTAACTTATTCATGCAAGGTCACTAGTTCGAGTACTATGCTGGTCGGTTCAAACACAATTTTTGTTTTTCTTTTTATTTTCTCCTGTATGGCTGAAATCTGATACCTACCTATAATTGTACATATATATTTAATTTTTGCCTATAACCTAACATACAAAACAATTCTTCTTGCATAACTATTATTAAAACCCATTCTTTCAACTGTTTTAAGAATTTACATCTATATTTTTGCCCAATATCAACATGTACACAGATATACATGTACATGTCAGTGTCTTTGTTCATTTTCCAGAAAACTAAGCTCAAATGTTCCCTTGCTTCATTAATCTGAAGTGAAACATTAGGCCTGACCTATGGCCTAACCATGTGGTTACTCTGGCCATTCTTTTGTTTGCATTTTTACAACCCAGATTATACACAAAACATTGATACCTTTCCTTTTCAAAAGCATGTGTATATATTTGTATGAATCAGACACCTTGTGATCAGATATATATATCATTCTTCCTAACCATACTTCTCTTTTAAAAATACATCTTCAGGGTATAAACACTTTTTCTTGCATTTGGACTTATGTCAATATCATAAATTGAAGATATAGAAGTTTAATTCTTTTCTGGGTTTTCCCAATATTATTTTCTGTATATCTATATTCTTTTTGAAAGAACTCAGGATTAACTGAAATCATCATAAAATGATTATGCTTATAAAATCCAGGTTTTTCCTCTATATCAAAACAACTTTAGCAAATAGGTTTTCAAATCAGTTTAACATCAATATCCTTAGTACATACCAAATCAGAAATAACCAGAAACAACATAGCACATGTCTCTTACAAGTTCTTCCTACTTAATACATTTAGATAGCCATATTAATCAGGGAATACATGCATGAATTAACACATTTTAGCTTTTATTTCTAATTATCTTAGCATCCTCTATTCCATATCTTTTTAATCTTGCTTACTTAGCTCCATCACAACCTGCAAAAGCATTAGTGGCTGCCCCATTATAAATGAGACACCCCCATGTGCCATGAGCAATAAGGGTCAGATCTATGATCTGGTGTGAGCATTTCTAACATATCCATGATATTAAGCTAAGGATACAGCATAAATATACTTTGCATACTTGACAGGTATTATCATGTACAATACATAAGAGCAAACATATGCAATAAAACAACTTTTATCTGGAACTACTAGGTTGCCTTTTCTTTTTCTTATAAATTCCTGGCCTCATCTGCTATAAGGAATCAAAGGGACACATTGCCATGAACTAATTAACATTATGGCACAAAGATCTCAGGACTTAAACAAGCCATGTGCCAACTTGTCTACTTCAAATAGGACAAGCATTCCAGCAGCCTTCTTGGCACAAAATCCTTAGTTATATCACTAAGTGTATTTATGTTCATTCTATCAATGATAGCTAGGTGTACATACCACCTGTACTCATGAAGCATACTAGTTACCTTGCAGACATAATATTGCAAGCAAGTTAAAGGTTACTTTCTAGAGGTATAACACCCCAGTCATTCCATCTCACATTATTTAGCATATAAACACCCTATTCAAGCATATACCAGAATGTTTGCAACTGAGAATAAATGCATGGCTCTATTGAGTTTATTTTGATTTTGCAAGCAACTATATTTAGCCAGATTTTTAATCTTGTTTAAACATAGTTTTTAGGCTTGTAAATTTCTGTTTAGTTTAGGGCTCAGCACTTATAGAGAAAGACTCCATTGCACCCTTAACCAATTATTTCAAGCCTCAGCACCATACCAATGTATATGCAGCTCATAGTTTTCTTTATCTTTTCATTCTTTGTCTTAAGCCATTATTCAAACTAGTTACAAATACTCTGATATATGTTCCTTAAGGTTTTGGTATAATATACAGAGATGAAAATAGAACAACAAAGTTATACATCCAGCATAGCAGATCATATTTCATCAAACATTCATGAAACCATCAGTAGCCAACATAGTTCGTAAATCAAAACATGCAAAATATAACATATAAAAGCTTGGCTGCCTAATCCCAGGTCTTAATGCCATGTATATGAGTGAGGATACTCACCTAAATGCTTACACAAGCTTAAACCAGAAAACCCCTCAAATCTTTAGCCTTATCTTCCTCTTCTTCCTTAGGTTAATTAATTAGTGAGAGAGCAGTTTTCTGATTGGGCTCTTGGTTTAAATAAGGGTTCTGTCTAGGGTTTTGGGTGATGCAAAATCCCTATTTTAGCCCAGACCAGAATCATGCATTTGGCATTGCATATTCCCTCCCTCCTAATCCCTTAATGTCCCGGCCAATATTTTAAAACAAGGCTATATTGTGCTCATTTTCTTTTCTTTTCAGAAAGTGATTACTTTAAGTATTTTTATTATATTTACCTCAAACATGATAATGGTGTGACTTTCTATTTTCTGCCTATGTACATTTGCTTTCTTGCACTTTGGTTCTTACTGTTTTAGTGCTTCCTTTATTTATTTTCTGCTCAAATAATATCTGGATATATATATACATTTATACAACTATGGGTGTTAATTTAACTTTAACCTTTTATTTGCAGAAAACATGTGCATTCTTATGTGCATTTCTACACCTATTATTCAAATAAAAATTTCACTTATTCATTATAAATCAATGTTCTCTTCTGCCTTAATTTTCAGACAAGTCATACATAGGCATATATATAGATATATATATATATATACACACATCCTCAGGAATTTTTAATACTCATGTCTAGGTCTATATTTTCTTTATTTAAAACATTTTATCTAAATGTTTTCCTTCCTTGTTTTATTATTCAGGAATTCTGGATTTTCTCTTAGTGCCATAACTAGTGTGCACGTGCACACATGCACACAACCTTGCACCACTGAAAATCCCACCTATATAATAATTCTGATTTTCCCCCAGAATTTTAATCATTTATTTAAAAGAATTTTCCTCAAAATCTTGGGGTATTACAATATATGTCTTTTAGGATGCAATTGAATGTTACACAAGTTTATCTCATTCGTTTAGTTAACAAAACGTTCAATATTTCATATCTTCTAATTTACAAGTTATTTACAAGTTACAAATTTCTAATTTTTTGTATATTTCATTAATCACTTAGCATCTACTTTCTTATTTCCCTTTTTAGAAGTTTCCAACTATTAAATGGCCAAGATTTCATTCATTACAATAATTGAAACTACTAATTTACGGAAACTTAAGAACTAAATATCGGTTTTCTTTTCCAAATCATTTTAAAATAATACATATAATCATATCTTATACATATATATCAATCATATTTAGAAAATTTAAAATGTAAGATTTGTTTATCAAAACAAATGTGTAGTAAAACTACTACAGCGGTCTTCTCACTTTGAAACTCGAAAATGAATGTCGATGATACGTGCACTCTTCACCAAAATTATTTTCCAGCGATAGAGAGGGGAGTACAAAACTTATTTCCTTTAAAATTCCTTTAAAAACATTCTATTCGAATCACATTTGAAAATATTTATATCTGAAAATACTTCCAAATAATACTAATATTATGTTTCAAAATTCTTTTGAAAATAAATTTCAAAACCTCGGAACTTTAAGTTCTCAATTTTCCAATTTATATTTACTTTACCTGTAAATCTTATTTTGCAATCAATATTTATAAAATTCCACTCCCTAACAAACAAACATATCACAAACAACTATATCCATCTATAAAAATTATTCTTTTATATACAAAATATAATACTAGTTAAAATTATTTCATTTACCTATATTTCAAAACAATATTGTGTCGGTCTACCCTATTAAGTGTTTAGAAATCCCTATCGATGCCATAGCGTCATATGTACCGACCAGAATTTATAAATACTAAACAGAACAAATTAACACAATATAAAACATTTTATAACACTAACAAGTACGCTCTCTCATATATATACACTCAAACAACTCATTCTAGGGTATTACTACCCTATATCTAATGAGTCAAGTCCCACAAAGCTAAGATTATCGCTAAACCAAAGCTCTGATACCAAACGTAATGACCCACCGTTTTGGATGGTTTTAAATCGACAATAAACCACACATGTCAATCTCAAACCATTTAAAAGGGAGGATTGTTATGGGGTGAATAAGAAAAAGTAGAGAAAGAAAGAAAAACAAACACAGAATCTCACAGTGGAATGATAAAATATAATAATCAAATAAACAGTTCATGAAGCTGTTTTACAAATAACATTTGATTACACTTTGGCAATACAGAATCAGGGTTATATACAACATGAATAAATAAATAATGCAGCGGAACAACATGATGCAGTAGTATAAAAATAAATAAATAGATAGTATACAAATCTCCATCTTCAGCCTCTAGAGAAAAATGGTCTTCAATACACTGAAAAGCTCAGACTGACCCGAGCGTAATGAAAAGACAAAACACTCGAGTCAAAACTAAAAGATCTTATGTAAGTTAAATCAACAATAAATAAATATGAGCGCAACGCCGTCAGACATGTTTACGGGTTTTGACATCTCCTATCCAGTGTCTAACGTGAGTGTAATAACTTAAGAGATGTTCGGGATTTCATCTCCTAAGGATTTGTTAAACTATCTACATACATAGTACAATACTCTATTATAATATAGTAAAATAAAGTATTAAAATAGCGTTAAGGCATTACCCATATCCCCCTTAACACATTTTTATATATACATGTAGTCTATATAGATACTGTAAGCCCCACCAAACTAATGGGATACTCAGGGAGCACTCCATAGGTATGGTACAAACCAAACTTATAATGGGCGCGATAAGGCATGTGACAAGGCACACGAGGCAATGCTAGGGTAGGATTCTACCATTTGCACTCCTGGACTGGTGGTAATGCATAGCAGCTACTACCGCCCACCTCGGAACACACTCCCATAATCAAGTCGAGTGGTGGCCACCAAATCAATCACAAAGTCATAATATGGTATCGAAGAAGCATGTCGGATCGGAGGTGCGACCTCACTTGGCCCGGTATAGCTCCTGTTTTAGTCACATCAAGCTGACTCGAGGGAGTCAAGTCTAGGTTAATACCTCATACAGAATCATTCGCCAAACCATCCTACTTCATTCTGGAATCTCCACTACGTGCACAGTTGTTAAAGTGGTTTTCGGTATTGGCAAAGAGTATGACAATATCTGATCCCGGTCTCTTTAACAACCAAACGCTTATTTCATACCGGATGGTTCTTTTACATTTCCAAAAACCGATTCATAATTGATTTCAAAATATCATATTCAATTCAAACCTTATCACTTTCGAAATCATATTCACTTTGTAAATCATATCGACAAAAATTGGTTAAATCCTCATTTTAAAATCAACATGTTACTCAAATATGTCATTTCACAAGAAAATATCATTTCAAATCCCAACTTAGGTTGTAACATCATTTAACCATATTCACTTTTAAATCAAGGATTTAAATATAAACAATTCAACCTGGCATCGTTAGAAATTTAGAAATATAGTTTATATAGTCATAAATAGTTTAAATGGTTTAAAAAAATAGTTTAAAATAGTTTAAATAGTTTAAATGGTTTAAAATAGTTTAAAATAGATTAAATTAGTTTTAAATAGTTGAAAATAGTTGAAAATATTTTAAAATAGATTTAATTAGTTTAATATATAGATTTAAATAGTTAAATAGTTTAATGACAACCACCATTGTCTTAGTGGTTAAGTGATTCGACTTTGGTGCGAGAGGTCAAAAGTTCGAAAACCGCGTAGCGTGATTCGAACATTTATTGACATATGATATGTTGTCATAGTGATTTGTTGTATATAAAGTACCATTTCAAAAAAAAGTTAAATAGGTTAAATAGTTTTTAAAATAGATTAAAATAGTTAAATAGTTTAAAATAGGTTAAAATAGTTTAAAAATAGATTTAAAATAGTTTAATAGTTTAATATAAAATAGTTTGATTATTGGAAATGGTTTATATAGTAAATAGTTTGAAAATCTAAATAAATCTGAATTTAAAATAATATATCTTTAAACAGTTTACATTAAAATAATTTATTTGATATTAATATCAAATTAAACTATTTCTTCCATTTCAAAAAATCTGGACCATATCCAGATTTCAACAAAACTAAATTTTCTTTCAATACAAGTTCCCAAAATCATTTCAATTTATATTGATTTCAAATTCATGTTTGAACCACAATTTTGAAGCACTTCAAATTCATAGATTTCAAAGTTTAGATATTCAAATATTTCAATAACTTAATTTTGAGAAATTTCATTTATACTTCTAATCCAACTTTAAAATTTCAATTTAAATTCTTTAAACAATTCATTTAAACCAATTCCAACTTCAACATTTAAAGCTTGGATTTTCGAAAATAATTCAGTTTATATAAATCAAATTTTATTTCCAAATATCAATTTACTGAATTCAAAAATTAAGGATTTAAAAATCATTTAATTTAATCAATCCATTGTCCGTGTATAATTTTCTACCCTATGGTCAAGTGATACAGATATATATCATTTCAACCCGCAATAATTTAAAATTTACGGGTATATATCATTTCAACCCGCAATCTCGAATTAATATTCAAAATCCATGAAATCGCTCGAGTCTATCATTTCAACCCATAACGATTTTTCCCTAATCTATCAGATCATTTAGGTATGTATCATTTCAACCCACAGTGATTTTCCTAACAGTAAACTAAGGGAACTTGCATTGTTATATTAACATATAAATAACATTCAGTCATCCAATATCAACAGTAAAAATCCATTACAATCATCATTCAAATCAATCAATACATAACAACAATTTTGACTAATTATCATTAACAGGTATTAACTGGCAATTAAAAATTCAATTTTTAAGGCGATTATATTCAATAAAAAACAGATTTAACATAAATGACCATTTAAATATATCAAACAACAATAAATCAACTTCAAATCACATCATAAATTCAATTTAGTTAACACAAGACAATTTAGTAGTTGTGAGTGGGTTAAAAACAATCACCTTTTATTTTTTTCGATTAAAAATCCAAATAAAGGGCTAAATTTGAACAGTCTCAGAATTCGTCCATACTAGTTCCATAATGTCCGGAATTTCGATACGATCCCAACGGAATAAACCGCGCATGAATCCGAGCTCGTAAGGAAAAGATATAATAGTTAGAACATTGAAATTTGAAATTTTAAGTTAAATCAAATAAAAATATACCAAGGCCATGTCACCTCCACCTTCTCTATTCCATGATCATAGAAACCCTCACGAAACTTTGAACATGGTATGCCGCCAAAATATCAATGATGAACGAACGCTGCCATGACCAGCAGTGGCCATCGCCCACCTCCAGATGGCTCGTCATTCCCCTGCGCCTCCCCTACAGCCTCGCGACCCCCTCGTCCACGCAGATCGAGGCACGAACTAGCCACCGCCAAAAACCTTCGAACCCTAATTGAAATTTAGGGGGTGATCTGACCATCATCTTCCCAAACGACCAACACCGATGAACTCCCTTCGCCCATCTCCCACAACCATACCCTTGAATCGACGATCCACAGACGTTGATCAAACCCCAAATGAACGGTCGAGAATTATCCATCAAATTCTAGACACATAGAGGCCCAAATCGAAAAAAAAATTGCAGATCTTGATTGCACTTTTCGAGAGCTTTCCAACGATATATAATTTGATATAGTTTTGAGGAGTTTGATTTTTGATTTGAATTGGAATTTGAATTAAGGTTTTTATAATTGGAATATGTTTCTGCCATTGAAGAAAAGAACATGCAGAAGTTGATGTATATACAGTAGGAACTAAAAGACTGCTAGGGTTTGAGAAACAAAGCTATTTATATGAACAAAGCCCAATAAGAAAGAATGAACATATCGCATTGGTTCGAAATGACAATAATGACCCGAAAAGCCCGTTCCGCCTCCAAAACGAAGGTAGGTCATCCCATATATCAAAATAGATGTTTTTGATATTTTTAAATTCAATGGAACCGATTCCAAGTCCTAATTCCATCGTATGAAGAAGTTAGCTTTTAAAATCAACTTATTTAAATTGATTTCATTAAATTGATTTCTACGTGTTTCAAGCCCATACGATCAAACGACAAGTCCGATCGCTACGAAACTTGAAATCCTACAATAATTCACCGTCATGGATCCGATGAAACTAGTTTCGTTGAAATCTGAGACAGTGGCCAAAATGGCTATTTTACACGTTAATTAAATAAATTATTATTAAATTGATTTTATCACTTTTCAAATTCAAATTTAATAATTGATAATTTTTATTCTTTCTAATTACATAGAAATTAATAACTTTTTAAACCAAATTTCCATGCCAAATCCAATATTAAATATTACACAAATTACAATGTTCAATTTCAATTGCAATAAATTCATTAATTATTATTTTAAATTCCAATAAATCCATTTATTTGATTTTTCATCTTATTATTCAATCCATTATTACTTTATAGATATAATTAACACTGGTTTGCCATTTATTACATCAACATTCTACAATTATCTTTTTAATTCATATTAACTACAATATTTAAGTAGATTAATTGCAATTGATTTCCAATTTATTTCAATGAATTAATAAGTGAATTTATAATTAAACCATTGTTACAACTTACCAATTCAAACACATTTCTATGTTTATTGTTTATAAGCCAAGCTAATAAATTCACATATTGATTAACCATTCTATATTACCCAATTTCAATTAGTTACGTATAATTTCTCTTTTTATTACAAAATTGGGTTTATTTACTATTTACAATTTATAACGAAATTTACCTTTGCAATCATTTCAATCAATTGAAATTACATTAAAATGGTTATCAATTTCCTTAAATCAACATTATCAAATTTCATTCTAGTTATATTTTCTCATTAATACATCATAAATTTTATCTTCTTCCAATATTAAATTACAAAATCTTATTAAATTCAATATTTTAAATTATCGAAAATGTGGGTCGTTACAGCTAATTTTGCCATCAATAATCCTCTTCAAAGTAGCAAGGAAGAGGAAAGAGAAGAAGAGGAAAACATATAGAGGAGGATGACGAAGTTCAATGCGCAGAAGAAGTATGCTTCGATCGAGATGGAAATCTCGTCAAACAAAAGGGAAACTTTTTCCGTCATTATCCTCATTGTCCCATTCATAAGTCTCCTATCATTAAGAATTCTCATTAGAATAGGACTTCTTCTTCCCTTAATATAAGAACAATGTGTATTTTAACTTTAATTTGACTTTATTGTGTGTATGGATTGATTAGTTTGTAAATATGATAATTGAATGAATATATAGTATGGTTTGGTTACCACTAATGATTTATGCTTCACTTATCATTTCTTATATATCATTCTTGTCATTTTTCATTTCGTGATCATATCACTTATCGTTTCTATACATATTTATATCATTATAAGTATATAGTGTTTATTTAAAGGGAGTTAGAATTAGTATTAAGAGTTAGGTTTAGAATTGTAGCTATAGTTAGTTATTTTTTATTAATGACAAAGGGGGAGAAATATTTAAAATACTAGGCATAGATTAAGGGGGGTTTTATTAGGCATAGATTAAGGGGGAGTTATATCATATTTTATATACAAAGTTTCATTATTAAAAAGGGGGAGATTATTAGTACCTAAAATATTGGTTTTGATGACAAAACTTTAGGAAATCATATAAAATATAAATAATAATTTTTTATCAAGGTATATAGTATATAATGCAGGATATTAGACAGGTGATGATTTAAGAAGACTGTACAGTATCAAGTAAAGATTGAAGAGATTCAAGATGTTGATATAGTGACTCAAGAGCTAGAGAATGAAGACTCATGAGTATCGAAGAGTTCAAGATTTTAAGATATTACAGAAAAGTTATAGGGTCATAGATTTATGTTAAAATTCTGATAGCACTTGATCTTTCTCTCATCTCTCTCTCTCTCTATTTAAATAAGTTTTTAAATATACTTTTCAAAACAACTTTTAAATAGTTTCAAATTTTTTATACTTATAAATACTATTTTAATTTTTTGATATATTACTAAGTTATTGTTTTTATTAAATTTTGATTTATATTGGCTTATCTTTAAAAAACCTTATCATATAATTTTACTCAAGTTTTACTATGATTTAAAAGTGTATAAATTATATTTAAGCATGTTTACAAAGTATCAAATTATTTTTCAAAGTAATATATTTTCTAAATAGTACTTTAAAGTACTTTTCAAAATTACAAAGAGTATGTCGACATATTCTACCCTTATATATCGACATACTAGTCGTGGTTTTCAAAAATCAAATTTCAAAAGAAGTGTCAATTCGTTGTATCTCTTTACGAACGGACATGACCGTTATTCCTCTATAAATACCTGTCTTCCCAACGAATTTCATTATCATTTTTCATTTTTCTTCTCTCCTCCATATACTCTTTCATTTTTTAAACGAAAATACAACCATACTCTGCCAAATTTCAATCGGAGTCAAACTTAATCACCATTAATTTGAATCTATATCATTTGCTCTTTGATTTCTATCATCTCGCTCACTCCAATCAAGATCAAAGGGCTATCCAAGAGTTATAGGATCAGTTGTAATCAAGATTGAAGATCTGAGTCTGTAAACTCAATCAAATCATACTTTTATACTTTGTGGTGTGCTTGGTATCCCTGAAATCCAAGTAGGTGTGATTGTAGCCTGATTAAATCAATTGGGTTTGCTTAGTGGCCCGTAAATTTAGTAGGTGTGCTTATGGCCCGAAAATCAACTGGCTCTACCTAGAGGACGGGATTCTAAAGGGTGTGTCTCGTAACCTTGAAATCGAGATTGTATTTGCATTTACTAGTTGAAAAGAAATCCGTATAAGGAATTGTGTGGGACTGGATGTAGGGTAACTACAAACCAGTATAAAATCCCAGTGCGTTCTTTTACTTTTACTGCATTTACTTTTATCTATGTTTTGATTCTATGATTATTTATGTGATTAATAATTGCATAATTCTAAGTAAAATTTCAAAAGATTTTAAAAAGATTCATATAAATTATAAAACTCTATTCACCCTCCTTCTTGTGTTAATTTGCATTAAGATTGCAGAATAAGGATCTTAAGGCTAAATTAACACTAGAGGGGGTGAATAGTGTGTTTTAATTTATATGAATCTTTTTGAAATCTTTTGGAATTATACTTAGAATTATGCGATTATTAATCATAGAAACAATCACAAAATCAAAACACAGATAAAAGTAAATGTAGTAAAAGTAAAAGGAAAGAATACACCAGAATTTTATACTGGTTCAGAGTTACCTTACATCCAGTCCCACACAATTCCTTGTATGGATTTCTTTTCAACTAGTAAATTCAAATACAACCTCGATTTCAAGGCTATGAGACACACCCTCCAGAATCCCGCCTTATGGGTAGAGTGTAACAACCCGCATATTTTATGATTATATATTTAAATGTTGAATTTAAATATAGCATCGTTAGTTGAATTTGAAGTCCGAAACGTGACTTTTTGTAAACGGTCGAATCCGGACTCAAGACCACTTCCATTAAGTCCAAAATGGCATTTGCGACCTTTTTGAGTAGAAACATTGATATGATTGGATTTGTTAGAATTTTGATATTTTCATTTGGGGCTTTGGATTTGGGTTTCAGCCCACTAACCTAACAAGGTAACCCCAACTCCTCTACCTAATAACTCTCACTCCACTCCTCTTCATTCATTCATAACATTTCCTAACACTCAAGCTAAAGGAAAGAATGGGGGAAAAGATGGGAAATTAAAATTCCTAAGCCCTAGTTTTCTTAGGAAATTCAAGTTCTAGTTCCAAAACTAAAGAGAAGCTTAGGTAAGCATCCTCTTCATCTTCTCCATCTCTATCTATTTTCAATTTTGAGAAATTCCTATAACCTAACTTAGGAAATTCATTTCATTTGATAATAGATTGAAGATTCTAGAGTTGTTGTTGAAGAGAAATCAATCTTTGCTTGTTTTAGAGCTTCTCATTTCTATATTTGGGTTTAAAGGTGAGTTCTTTAACTCACATCTATGTCTATAGCTTTCATTGTTGTTAGGTATGAATTCCTAACATCTATTTCATGTTCATTTGCTTTTGATTTGAATTGATTTAGTTAATTTTCCAAATTTTGGTGTTTTGAAGTCAAAATCTTAAAAAATCCTATCTTGGATGTTTGGACATGTTGTTTGGGGTGTATCGAAGAGCCTATAAGGCTGAGTTGTCGCTTGGCATAATTCCCTAGCCTCCATCGCTCGTTCGATCGCCTCTGGTTTGGATTTTTTGCCCTTTTTGGGCTAGGCTGATTTTTGCCTAGCAGGAAAATCCAAATGTCTGGAACAAAATCCAGACGTCTGGAACAAAATCTAGACGTTTGGAAGGAAATCCGAACGTCTGGAAGGGGTCCCTGGAAAAAGAAAAATGGCAGAAACTAAATCCAGATGTCTGGAAAAGCAACTAGACGTCTGGTACTATGCAGTTTTGCCTATATTGGCTGTTTTTGAGTGGATTTCCAATTTTTATCGATTTTTGGTGATCCGGTTAGTTGTTGTCAATTATTATCGACTTTGATGACTTCATTTATGGATTTTTGGGAATATCCATTTGATTGGATTTGATATCTATTTTTATGGTTTGAATTCACGTCGTCGAATGTGGATTTTTGGTGATCGATTGTTTTTACAATCGTTTTCTGTGATTTGTCACTTTTAAATACAAAGGTTTCTATACTAGTAGTAAATACTCAAACTCTTTCACAAAAAAGATTTCAACATTACTTTTAATACAAAGCTTGTTTTTAAAACCATTTTCCAATCTATTAGTATATACAAACCTTTACCTCATTCGTATGAGAAATCTAATTAAACGACTTAGCAAAACAAGTGGTATGAAATGCTTGCATTTACTTCGTCGGTTAATTCTTGGAATTGTTCGATTGTACTCTCGTGACAATTTTCGAGTGGAAATCTACAATTTGTTCGTAAATATTTGAGTTAAGCCGGTGGTTATGGGACATGAAGCTAAACTCATTTATTTATTAGCTTATTGTAATTTACACTTATCGATCAATGATGATCATTTTGTGGTTTATACTAGCGATATGCGATGTCTCTTTGTCCGAAAAAGGGGGACAATACCCTGTTAGGAGGAGCTTCGGCTCATAGTCCGCAAAGGGGGACTATACCCTATTAGGAGGAGCTTCGGCTCATACGAGGAGCTTTGGCTCATAGTCCGCAAAGGGGGACTATACCCTGTTAGGAGGAATTTCGGCTCATTTTATGGGATAGCGTCCCATTTGTGATACACATGTTAGTGAGTTTTCATGCTCCCGTTGGTGATAGGCCTCCCCCTTTATGTTTTCTGGATTTCTAACTGTTGATTTCTAACTGTTGATTTCTGGAATTTGTGTTTCACCAATTTTTTTGCGATTGACATTGATATGTTTTGTCAATATTTGGGGTTTGGTGAATAAGCTAAAGAATGTGATATTCTTTTTGGATATTTGATGAGATTTGAGATATTGTATGATTTTTATTGTTATCGAATGTTTTACTTGTCACAATATGACATTGTTGTTATCATACATTTTTGTGGTATCTCTTATCCTTTCTCATCTCATATGATATTTATAGCTAGACTGATCCATTTATTATTTTTTCTTCTTAAATAATACTCGGGTCAGACCGAGGTGTTTCAGGTGCTTCCACTTGACTTCTTAGCAGGGACTAGCTTCTGACTTTTGGCTAACTACTTTAGCTTAGTAGTTTTTGTTTTTATACATTCGAGATATGAGACTCCTTGATGTATACATATTCTTTTGTCTAGCACTTGTACTTATTATTTTGTGATGTAGTGGATCTTGCATGACCACTTCTTTGATGTACACTTCTATGTGTTATATTCATATCTGTTTCCCCCTTAGTGATATGAATATTGTGACTGATTTGTGTTATGCTTATTTCTATATTTGTTTCCGAAGCCCACATAGCCACTGTGTAGTATCTTTGGGTTTATATTTGATATGTCGGATTTCCTCTTGAAATGAAACGCAAGTCATATTATCTGACATATCGGTACTCGCACAAAGCAATTACATAGATGGTCGCTCCTCAACAGCCTTATTCTTCGTGCTAATAGACGGCATTACCCCGTAGTGTCCTTGGCTAGTGTGAGTATAGAGGTGGGGCGTCACAGCTTGGTATCAGAGCCAAACTTCGGAACAATGTAGAATAATCTAACAAGGATCAATGTCCTAAGTCTCTCTTAGGAATCGTGCCTTAGGATTTAATTCGAGTCTTAAGACCTGTTCTATCCTATTTTCTTTTATGATGCCTTGTTTTATCAATCTAGTTTGTTTGATATTCATTCTAAGAATAACATTTTTCCTCTTCTTTCTTTCTTTTTTTAAAATAAGAGAAATGGTTAGACCCGGCCGTCCCAGCGCCGGTCAATCTAGTGCTACTCCTCAGGATGGTGTATTCATGTCTGCCCAACAACTTTTAGATCTTGTAAAGAATGCCCAAGCTGCCGGACCCATTCCAGAGCCTACTCATCCAAAATCCGGGTTTGCACGCTTGTGCAGTGATTATACCAATTTGGGTGTACGGCCATTCAAGGGTTCCGAAAGCGTTATAGAAGTCCAAGCTTGGCTTAGAACATGCGATCACATCTTCTCTCGCATGAACCTTGTGGATTTACATCGTGTCCAAGTGGCTTCTAGCATGCTTTAGGAGAGAGCATTAGATTGGTATGAGCTTTTTATTTCAGAAATTGTTGAAGCGGATCTTACTTAGGAGCAATTCCGGGAAAGGTTCGAATTAAAGTTTATGCCGTAAGCTGAAAAAGTAACTTTAGCTCGACGCTTTATTGACCTTGTTCAAGGTGAATCTTCTATGACAGACTATGTCACATCTTTTGAATCCCTTTCTAAATATGGGGTCGAGTACATTAATACCCCAGTGAAGAAAAATCAGAGGTTTGTCTATGGGTTGAATAAGAATCTCAAAACGCCTTTACTTCTGAAACTAGAAGTTTCTTTCGATCAGCTTATTGATATCGCTCTTTGACTTGAAGAGGCCGATAAAGAAAATGATGCTGAAGTAATGGGTGCGAAGAAGAACTTCAACATCAATAAGAAGAGGCATCCCTTATTAAGTTCAAAAGTCCTAATCCCAACAAGAAAGTGAAGCAAGCAACTTCGGTAGCAAAGACTCCAATCCCTAATCGTGGAGAATGCTACAATTGTGGTTCAAAGGTCCACTATATAAATAGGTGTCCAAGGCCTATTTCTTGCCGCTATTGCAAAAGTTTGGATCATTACATATCTTCATGTCCCAAACTTCAAAGAAAGAAAGAGGGAAAGCTAAATGTTGTGCAAGCTCCTAGTAACACTTCTCTTGGTCAAGGTATTTCTCATTCTGTCCTTGATGGCATTATTATATTTCGTGATCTTCGTATTCAAGTTCTTTTTAATACAGGTGCATCTCACTCTTTTATATCAAAAGAACTTGTTAATGCTTTGTCTCTAAATGTTATGGGCTTGATGACTTCATTGAGAATTACGAATCCGATTGGTGGATCCGCAACACTCAGTTTACTTTGTAAAGATGTCGAGATTATTTTATGTGATTATGCTTTCTGAGCCGATTTGCATGTTATGCGTTACTTAGGTTTCGGAATGATTTTGGGAATGGATTGGCTTAACCGTTATGAAGCCCACATCCTATGTCCCAAGAGGACTATCCATCTTCGACATCCTCAATCTGTTAAGCAGATTTCTATTGTTCTTAAAGATCCTGATTCCAATTCGGCGACATCCTTATATTCTTTAAAGTGGAAATTAGGGAGGCATCCCTATCATACTTTCATATTGTAAAGCGGGTCCCTGTCAAAGTTTCATTGTAAAGCGGATCCCTGTTTTTTGAAAACGAAGAAAAATTATTGCTGAAATGTCAGCAACTTTTATAAATAAGTGCTGATATTTCAGCAACTATCTGTATCAAAGTTTTATTGTAAAAACAAAGAAAAATTATTGCTGAAATGTTAGCAACTTTTATAAATAAATGCTGATATTTCAGCAACTATCCGTGTCAAAGTTTTATTGTAAAAACAAAGAAAAATTATTGCTGAAATGTCAGCAACTTTTATAAATAAGTGCTGATATTTCAGCAACTTTCATAAACTGTGTTCACAGTGTACATAAATGTTGCTGAAATATCAGCAACTTTTATAAATAAGTGTTGATATTTCAGCAACTTTCATACACTATGTTCACAGTGTACAGAAATATTGCGGAAATGTCAGCAACTTTTATGAAATGTTGCATCATGCTCTGCAATAATCGTGAATAAAAAATAGGGACCTAATTTACACTGAAATTTACTGAAGGACTTTTCGTGAATTTTGAAACTTAATAAGGACCTGTGCCAAAAGTACCCTTCTTTAAATCCACATGATGATGATAATGATGATGAGGAAGATGTCATTTCCCTCATTCACATTGTTCGTGAATTTCCCGATATATTTGAACCCGTTTTAGGATTACCACCTAAGCGAGCAATTGAGTTCAAAATTAATCTAATTCCTGGAGCTCTACCTATCACTCGTCCTCCTTATCGTATGTCCAATAAAGAAAATGAGGAGATGCGTAAACAATTATCCGAACTGGAAGAAAAATAGTTTATTCGTTCTAGTTCCTCTCCATGGGGAGCTTCGGCTATTTTTGTGAAGAAATCCGATGGTGCACTTAGGCGTTGCGTTGACTACCGCAAGCTTAATGATCTCACCATCAAGAATAAATATCCTTTACCTCGGATTGATGATCTATTCGATCAACTTTGCGGTGCTAGAGTCTTTTCACAGTTAGACTTAGCAACCAGTTTTCATCAGCTTCGTATTGCAGAGGATATCATTCCTTTGACATTGTTCCGTACTCGTTATGGATCTTATGAATGGCTTGTTATGCCATTTAGTTTAACGAATGTTCCAGCTTATTTCGTTGACCTTATGAATCGAGTTTTCAAATTCTTTCTCGATCGATTTGTTCTCATCTTTATCGATGATATCCTTGTTTATTCTAAAACCGAGGAAGAGCATGAAAAACATCTTCGGATTGTGTTGGAAACTCTTAGGAGCAATCAATTGAAAGCAAAATTTTCTAAGTGCCACTTTTGGCAATCTCGTGTGAAATTTTTAGGACATATTATTTCTAAATCTGGAATTTCCATGGATCCTTCAAAGATTTAGGCGATTCAAAATTGGAAGAGACCGGAGAGTGTGATGGAAATTCGTAGCTTTCTTGGATTGGCGGGCTATTACCGACGTTTCATAAAAGACTTTTCTAAAATTTCCGTGCCTCTTACTAGTTTAACAAAGAAGGGAGTTAAGTACATTTGGTCAGACAAATGTGAAGCTGCTTTTCAGAAATTAAAAGAACTCCTTTCCGATGCTCCTATTCTTGTGATTCCCGAAGGGAACCAAGACTTTATTGTTTATACCGATGCTAGTCGTGTTGGTTTGGGAATCGTTCTCATGCAAAGGGAACGTGTTATCGCTTATGCTTCTAGGCAATTAAAGCCTGCCGAGACTAGATATGCCACTCATGATTTGGAGCTCGCGGCTATTGTTTTCGCCCTTAGAATTTGGCGTCATTATCTTTTGGGAGAGAAATTTGTTCTCTACACCGATCATAAATCTTTGAAGTATTTATTTTCTCAAAAGGAACTTAATTTGCGTCAACAACATTGGCTCGAATTCCTTGCATCTTATGATACTGATATTCTCTATACTCCCAGAAAGGGAAATCGTGTTGCCGATGCTCTTAGTCGTAAGCAACAAGCGGTTGTTTCCATAATGATATCCGAATGGAATGATCTCGAGATTTTGTCCACTTGTGAGATTCGAGATCGTGAATCCAATTCATGTACGTCTCTTGTTTTATGTAGCCTTGAGGCTCATCCTTCTCTTTTGGACCGCCTCCTTGAAGCTCAAAAGCAAGATCCCGAATTGGCTCTCCTTAGCCAAAGTTGTAGGGATCAAAATAAAGTTGATGGTTTGAAAGACTTTGATATTGATGCTCGTGGAGGTAATCGAAAATTTGGTAGACTTATTGTGACAAATATTAGTGATCTTCGTAAAGATATTTTAGAAGATTCTCATCGTTCTAAATTTACCATTCATCCTGGAAGTAGTAAAATGTATGCGGACATGAAACGACTTTATTATTGGGATGGAATGAAATCTGATATTGCCAACATTATTAAGCGTTGCATGACTTGCCAACTAGTTAAGGCCGAGCATCAAAGGCCTGGTGGGTTATTGTAACCATTGGACATTCCCGTTTGGAAGTGGGATCAAATTTCCATGGACTTTATTGACGGTCTTCCCCGTTCTCGTTTGGGTCATGATAGTCTATGGGTGATTATAGATAGACTTACAAAATCTGCCCATTTTATTCCTGTTCGATCCAATCGGACCGTACCTCTTTTGGCCAAACTCTATGTTAAAGAAATCGTTAAATTGCATGGAGTTCCAACTTCTATTGTTAGTGATCGTAATCCATTATTTACTAGTGGATTTTGGAAGGATCTTCAAAAAGCTTTGGGAATGAAGCTTAATTTTAGCACCGCTTATCATCCTCAGTCCAATGGACAAACCGAGCGTGTGAATCAAACTCTTGAAGATCTTCTTCATGCATGTGTTCTTGATTTTGGTGGAAGTTGGGAAGATCATATTTCTCTTGTTGAGTTTTCTTATAATAATAGCTTTCAATCTAGTATTGGTATAGCACCTTTCGAGGCACTCTATGGAAGGCCATGCCGATCTCCTTCGTGCTGGCTTGAGGCCGGTGAGAAGCTGGTTTTAGGTCTTGATTTTATTCGTGATGCCACATAAAAGATTGACCTTATTCGGCATAGGATGAAAGAAGCTCAAAGTAGACAAAAATCTAATGCCGATAACCAAAGAAGGAATTTGGAATTTTCTATGGGAGATTTGGTATTCATTCGTGTTTCACCTACGAAGGGTGTTGTGCGTTTCAGTCGATCGGGAAAGTTAGAACCTCGATATATTGGCCCATTTCCCATCACCGAACGCATTGGTTCCGTGGCTTATCGCCTTTCATTACCGGCTCAATTTTCTGCTATTCATGATGTTTTTTACGTTTCTCAACTACGAAAATGCCTTAGAGATTCCGATTCTATTCTTGAGCCCGGTGTTATTAGAGAAATTGAAGTTTCGCCTAATTTGACTTATGAGCAACATCCTATTCGTATCATTTCTACAGAGGTTAGACACCTTCGTAATAAAGATGTTCCGCTTGTGAAAGTTCAATGGTCCTCAAATCCTAAGGATTGCTCTTGGGAATCCAGAGAATTCATCGAGAGAACACATCCAGACTCACTCTCTCGTGCTCCTTAAGGTGAACTTCTTACTTCAAATTTTTCTTTTGTGTTGTTATGCCTTAGAGTGGTTGTTACTCTTTATTTTATTCTTAAGTATTGCAAGGACGCAATTTCTTTAAGGAGGGGAGTCTGTAACAAGCTGCATATTTTACGATTATATATTTAAATGTTGAATTTAAATATAACATCGTTAGTTGAATTTGAAGTCCGAAATGTGAATTTTTGTAAACGGTCGAATTTGGACTCAAGACCACTTCCATTGAGTCCAAAATGGCGTTTGCGACCTTTTTGAGTATAAACATCGATATGTTTGCAGTTGATTAGAATTTTGATATTTTCATTTGGGGCTTTGGATTTGGGTTTCAGCCCACTAACCTAACAAGGTAACCCCAACTCCTCTACCTAATAACTCCCACTCCACTCCTCTTCATTCATTCATAACATTTCCTAACACTCAAGCTAAAGGAAAGAATGGGGGAAAAGATGGGAAATTAAAATTCCTAAGCCCTAGTTTCTTAGGAAATTCAAGTTCTAGTTCCAAAACCAAAGAGAAGCTTAGGTAAGCATCCTCTTCATCTTCTCCATCTCTATCTATCTTCAATTTTGAGAAATTCCTATAACCCAACTTAGGAAATTCATTTCATTTGATAATAGATTGAAGATTCTAGAGTTGTTGTTGAAGAGAAATCAATCTTTGCTTGTTTTAGAGCTTCTCATTTCTATATTTGGGTTTAAAGGTGAGTTCTTTAACTCACATTTATGTCTATAGCTTTCATTGTTGTTAGGTATGAATTCCTAACATCTATTTCATGTTTATTTGCTTTTGATTTGAATTGATTTGGTTAATTTTCCAAATTTTGGTGTTTTGAAGTCAAAATCTTTAAAAATAATATCTTGGATGTTTGGACATGTTGTTTAGGGTGTATCGAAGAGCCTATAAGGCTGAGTTGTCGCTTGGCATAATTCCCTAGCCTCCATCGCTCGTTCGATCGTCTCTGGTTTGGATTTTTTGCCCTTTTTGGGCTAGGCTGATTTTTGCCTAGTAGGAAAATCCAGACGTCTGGAAGGAAATCCAGACGTCTGGTTGAAAAATCCAGACGTCTGGAAGGGGTCCCTGGAAAAAAAATGGCAGAGACAAAATCCAGATGTCTGGAAAACAACCAGACGTCTGGTACTATGCATTTTTGCCTATTTAGGCTGTTTTTGAGTGGATTTCCAAATTTTATCGATTTTTGTTGATCTGATTAGTTGTTGTCAATTATTATCGACTTTGATGACTTCTTTTATAGATTTTTGGGAATATCCATCTGATTGGATTTGATATCGATTTTTATGTTTTGAATTCACGTCGTCGAATGTGGATTTTTGGTGATCGATTGATTTTACAATCGTTTTCTGTGATTTGTCACTTTTAAATACAAAGGTTTCTATACTAGTAGTAAATACTCAAACTCTTTCACAAAAATGATTTCAATGTTACTTTTAATACAAAGCTTGTTTTAAAAACAAGTGGTATGAATGCTTGCATTTACTTCGTCGGTTAATTCTTGGAATTGTTCGATTGAACTCTCGTGACAATTTTCAAGTGGAAATCTACAATTTGTTCGTAAATATTTGAGTTAAGCCAGTGGTTATGGGACATGAAGCTAAACTAATTTATTTACTAGCTTAGTGTAATTTACACTTATCGATCAATGATGATCATTTTGTGGTTTAGTCTAGCGATATGCGATGTCTCTTTGTCCGAAAAAGGGGGACAATACCCTATTAGGAGGAGCTTCGGCTCATAACCGCAAAGGGGGACTATACCCTGTTAGGAGGAGCTTCGGCTCATAGTCCGCAAAGGGGGACTGCACCCTGTTAGGAGGAGCTTCGGCTCATTTTATGGGATAGCATCCCATTTGTGATACACGTGTTTGTGAGTTTTTATGCTCCCGTTGGTGATAGGCCTCCCCCTTTATGTTTTCTGGATTTCTAATTGTTGATTTCTGGAATTTGTGTTTCACCAATTTTTTTACAATTGACATTGATATGTTTTGTCAATATTTGGGGTTTGGTGAATAAGCTAAAGAATGTGATATTCTTTTTGGATATTTGACGAGATTTGAGATATTGTATGATTTTTATTGTTATCGAATGTTTTACTTGTCACAGTATGGCATTGTTGTTATCATACATTTTTGTGGTATCTCTTATCCTTTCTCATCTCATATGATATTTATAGCTAGACTGATCCGTTTATTATTTTTTCTTCTTAAATAATACTCGGGTCATACCGAGGTGTTTCAGGTGCTTCCACTTGACTTCCTAGCAGGGACTAGCTTCTGACTTTTGGCTAACTACTTTAGCTTAGTAGTTTTTGTTTTTATACATTCGAGATATGAGACTCCTTGATGTATACATATTCTTTTGTCTAGCACTTGTACCTATACTTTTGTGATGTAGTGGATCTTGCATGACCACTACTTTGATGTACACTTCTATGTGTTATATTCATAACTGTTTCCGCCTTAGTGATATGAATATTTGTGACTGATTTGTGTTATGTTTATTTCTATATTTGTTTCCGAAGCCCACATAGCCACTGTGTAGTAGCTTTGGGTTTGTATTTGATATGTCGGATTTCCTCTTGAAATGAAACACAAGTCATATTATCTGACATATCAGTACTCGCACAAAGCAATTACACGGATGGTCACTCCTCAATAGCCTTATTCTTCATGCTAGTCAACGGCCTTACCCCGTAGTGTCCTTGGCTAGTGTGAGTATAGAGGTGGGGCGTCACATAGAGCCACTTGATTTTCAGGCTACAAGTACACCCACTAGATTTACAGACAACTGAGCACACCCAATTGATTTACTGGCTACAATCTCACCCACAAGTATATCGGTTAGATTTGATAAAGTTTTATAGATTCAGACTTTAATCTTGATTACAAATGATCCTATAACTCTTGAATAGCACTTTGATCTTGATTGGAGTGAGAGAAAAGATAGAAATCAGGGAGAAAATGATAGAGAATCAAACTAATGGTGATTGAGTTTGATTCTGGTTGAAATTCGGTAGAATATGATTATATTTTTGTTTAGAAAATGAAAGAGGATAAGGAGGAGATAAGAAGAATGAAAAATGATAATAAAATTCATTGGGAAGACGGGTATTTATAAAGGAATAATGGTCATGTCCGTTCGTGAAGAGATACGACAAATAGATACTTCTTTTGAAATTTTATTTTTGAAAATCATGGCCAGTATGTCGACATATAGGGGTAGAGTATGTTGACATACTCTTTGTAATTAAAAAAAAACTTTAAAATATTATTTTGAAAATGTATTTCTTTGTAAAATAATTTGATACTTTGTAAACATGCTTAAATATAACTTATACACTTTTAAATCATAATAAAACTTGAGTAAAATTATATGAGAGGATTTTTGAAAAATAAACCAATATAAATCAAAATTTAATAAAAACAATAACTTAGTAAAATATCAAAAACTTAAAATAATATTTATAAGTATGAGAAATTGAAAACTATTTAAAAGTTGTTCTGAAAGAATATTTAAAAACTTATTTAAAAATAGAGAGAGAAAGAGATCAAGTGCTATCAGAATTTTAACATAAATATACGACTCTATAACTTATCTGGAATATCTTTAACTCTTGAACTCTTCAATACTCATGAGTCTTCATTCTCTAGCTCTTGAGTCTCTATATCAACATCTTGAATCTCTTAAATTTGTGCTTGATACTGTACAGTCTTCTTAAATCATTACCTGTCTAATATCTTGCACTATATAAAATACCTTGATAAAATATTAGTATTTATATTTTATATGATTTCCTAAAGTTGTTGTCATCAAAACCAATATCTCAGGTACTAACGATCTCCCCCCTTTTCAATGTGACAACTTTGTATATAAAATATAACATAACTCCCCCTTAATCAATGCCTAATAAAACTCTCCATTAATCTATGCCTAGTATTTTATATATTTCTCCCCCTTTGTCATCAACCAAAAATTACTAACTATAACTATAGTTCTAACGCTATCTCTTAATATTAATTCTAACTCCTCCCAAAATAAAACACTATATACTCATAATGATATTAACAAATATAGAAGTGATAAATACTATGATCATGAAATACAAAATGACAAGAATGATATATAAGAAATGTGATATGTAAAATGAGATAACATTGTTCAATAATTCAGTTAATTCCAAGCATACATAATGTCACACACCAAACACCAATTTATCAAGAAAACAGAGATGAGCCTACACTGCAACACTAGATGACTCGGACACATCATCAAGTGAAAATGAATCAGATACGAAAATAGCCAACATATGCTTCACAACAATATAGAATTAAGATATAATTAGTGAAATAGGATCAGGAAAATGTACCCATTTAATATATTAAAATCTTTATATCATTTGAATTTTTGATTGTTTGATTGTTAGGAATATCCTATAGATTAATAATAATATTGGTTGAATATTGTGTGATTTTTATATTTTTATATATTTTTGATAATATAATATATATTTAAAATAATTTGTAACTATTTTTAATGTATTTTTATGTAAATAGAATAACTATAAATAGTTATATGTAAAATAAAATAGGATATAGTTAAAAAAACAAATCACTATTGAAAATTCAATGCATATGTCGACATACACCCCTAGCATATGTCGACATACATGTGTTGAATTTGAATTTCAATTTCAAATTCAAATTTTGAATTTTCCCTTCACGTTTTCACCTACCCTAATGTTCTAAAAAGGTGTCTCTTGACCAAAGAACATGTCATTTGATTCTCTATTTATTATCTCCATCTCTTTACACTCAATTCACCTTTCGTTTCAATATTCAAACCTTCATCAACTCTATTATCTCCTCAAAACATTCATCAATGGCTTCCCCAAGAACTCCAACCTCCATAAGACTCTCCAAAACTATCAAAACTTTCTCTTCCATGATCAAGAAGCATTAAAGCTTATATTTGCTATACGAATTAAAGAAAAGTTTCTACGGGAAAGTTTGCTATTTTTAATGATTTTGTTAGTTATGAAATTGATACTCTTTGTCTCAAAATGAAATTCTCGATTTAATTAATGCTTCTAAAAATGATTTTATTTGCTATCCACTCTTGGTTAAAATGTTTTATTCAAATTTAAAAGGGAAATTTCATGAAGGTGAAGAAGGAGAAGTGTGGAGTAGTGTTGAAGGAACTTTAATCGTTTTAAATTGCGAACTTTTGGGTACCATTCTTGGATGAAAATCCACCGGAATGGACCGTACTTCTTTCAAAATTGATGAGAATGATCGTGAAGTTTTTCATAAAATTTCTGAAGGTGATGATAATTTTGAGTTTAAAAATCGAAATTTCCATCCAAAAGCTAAAATTCTTAATCTTCTTTTGCAACATACTATCACTCCTCATTCAGGAAATTTTAACAATCGTACCTTAAAAGTTTATAAAGCTCGTTTTTTCATTTATGGTCCATATGAAATAAATTGGACACAAGTTATTTTGGATGAATTTTATCCAAAAAATCTTTCCAACCATGAAAATACACTATTTCATGGTATTTATCTTACCCGTATTTTCAACTACTTTGGTGTTGACTTTAAAGGAGAGGAATTTGTCTCTCGTAAAGTGTTTAATCAAGCAAATATAGCTCTTATGAAAGTTCCACCAACTTTCGATCCATATGAAACACCTACGGAGAAAGAAGAGAAGTTAGCACATTGAAGAGGAGGAAGAAATGCAAGCAGAGGAGGAAGAGGAAGAAGGGGAAGAAATGGATATCGAAGAAGAAGAGGAGGAGGAGGAAATCTCCTGAGAAAACATTGAATATGAACTTCGTCCAACATACCAAGACCTTCTCAACAATCAAAAGAAAAATTGTTGAAAATCAAAATCAAGTGAAACACAAGCTTGGAATCTTTTTGTGAGAGTCCTGAAACTCGGCCTTCGAAAATCGGCACCCGTACTTCACTTGTACTCAAATGCCGTAGATTCAAACTCCGAATCTGGCTCCCCGGAGCTTATAACACAGTAAGTATAACAACACAGTGGAAGAAAGAAATGAATGATATCATATACAACTCCAATGAATAAAATATCCAGAATGATATACAACAATGATATCAATATGATACAACAATATCATAGATAAATAATGATACATCGGAAAACAGAAGTGATAACTCCAAATGATCCTCAAAGGAGAATGAGTCCAACAACTCCAACATCAAGCTCAAACCATCTTCACGATTGCACCAAGATAAGCAAGGTCAGTCGTCCGTGAACTCCAAACACTGAACTAGCTCCCGCTAATCTACAAAACCTGACTATTTGAAAAACCCAACTCTAGACTGCCTGTGTGGAAAATGATGGGCACCCAGAGTTTAGGAAGGGAACAATAAACTCCGGGTCATTCATGGGACTGGTGTGAGTAACAAAACAGTTTATCTTTAAACAAACAATAAAAGGATTTTAAACATTGAAATCCGTAATGCTTTTTGGAAAATGAAACTACCATAAGACCTCCCGCCAGACACACAATGCAAACGCAGAATTGGAGGAGATTTCTGCTAATGATAGTCAAAAATGCTTACTACGTAAAATCATTGGATTATTATTACTAGTGCATAGTGGAAAACATTTTTGAAAGTATAATATTAATCTCAGCCAGCATAGACAATACAAACTATGCCTACTATAGCTACCACCTAAACAGTGGTGACCACCATAAGTAAATAGCAGGTTCTACAACTAAAACCGTACAGGGTTCGTATTGGGAATTGGATTTCCAACAAATGGTCAGGCTAAGGAACTTCCTATGCCACATGGGAACGCCTCTGGAGGGACGCCCCGAGAACCACCTGGCTCTCTGCCAACACAAGGCCAATTACCCCCTTCCCAGGTAGTAAACCTGAGATATTCCACCCCCGGTCGTTTGCGACCTTTATCCAAGGCCTCGATCACAAAGCAACAATCACACAGAGTAAATGAGATTGGAGCAACCACACAGGTAAATATCTGGGCTCCATACCATGATATCACCTTTTTCCAGAAGGAATGGACATACCCTAGGGGAGCTACGCCTGAAACCTTGCCGCATCTTTCCTGTTTCGACCATTTCCGGTCTGTGAGGCTCGATGAGGTCTCGTCCACAAAGCTACGCTTTACACGAAAGCCATGCTTTGATCAACAACACACAGCAGCACTCAGCATGCCACACTACCAATTTGGGAGTATATCATTGATAACCTTCAACTACATAACCTCTGAGCTCGTACGTCTCAGAGAAGGGTGTTAAGCTAAGAGAATAAATTCTCCGCCACCAAACAGAAATGTATTTGAAAGAAATCAACTTTATATCTCAAAGTGTAGTGTCATACATACAACCATACAAGTCTATTCCGGGTTCGAACAGAAACGAAGGCACTTCCGAAGAAGCCCTTGCAAATCCGGATAATTTCTAATCAAGTCCGGACTTCCCATCACAAAGGGTGCTAAAATCTCTATACCGGGGATCAGCCAATGCAGAGACAATCGATGGTAATCCTTTCATTTTCAAAAGTATCCGGTCTTCACCACCGGTCTTCAAATGCTATCCATATACGTTGTATCATTATTCAGAATGGGTTATATGACACAAAGGTCCTTTCCCGGCTACCGAATAACGAGCGCAATATTTAAAAACATATGGATATTGGGATTTCGATTAAGTCACAACTTATTACCCAAAACTCTTCTTTCAAATGGTTTAAACAAATTACCATTTTAATCTTTTACACGAAAAGATTCATTTCACAAAGTTCACTCAGTTTCACAAAGATCTATTCATAGATTTTCCAAATCAATTTCCATTTCAATTGGATTAACGCGTTAAATCTTTTAAATCAAAGATTCAACTGATAGCTTTCAAAACAATTCCATTTCAACCTTTTATACAAAAGGTACACCTTCCCAATTTCAAAACAAAGTTCAACAATCTTTCACAAAGGTTTATTCATAACTCGGAAATTCTTTTGACACAATTTGGAAATTTATTTCTTATATGAAAGCTTCTATTATTTGAAAACAAATAGTTTTCATTTCGGAAAATCTGATTCATTTATACGAGTTAAAGTCCTTGGGTTAAATTCAAATTCTCAAAACCATACTTTTAAAATGGTTTAAATTCATATAACCACATTTATAACATCTTAACCAAAATTTCCAAACATAGAATTCAATTCCAAATTTTGAATTCAAATTCAAATTAAATTATTTAAGTTGGAAATTTTACCAAGTTATTCAAAATAATTTTTATCTTAAAAACTCCTTTTCAAAAGTTTTAACATTTGACCCAAATCCATTTCCAAAATCAATTGAAATTAAAATTTCAATTTCAAAAATATTAAATTTAGATCATCTGTGACTTAACCGATTTCCACGTGAAATCCATATTTGTGTGTGTAAGAGTGTGGTCCAGGGGTTTCACACAGTAGTGCAACATCATCATCAATCAGATCAAAATACAGAAATATAGTTGATAAGCGGTATAACTATAATGCTTATCTTTTATTCACAGATCACAGATCATAGATATATATATATATATATATATATATATTGCAGATAATAAAATTACATTCATTCCAGATAAATAAACTACATTACAAGTCACAACACAAATCAGGATATATCATAAAGCATTATATATTAGGGATATCAAACAATTCACCCATTCAATAAAATCCAAACATTCACAAGTAAAATTTATTAATCAATTGATTAATTTAAATCAGATGTATTATTTATGAATAATCGTTAATCCTGGTTAATTATCATGAGTTAATTACAAATTATCTGGAATAAATTTCCCTTTCATCATTTATTAGTTAACCTTTTATTATTAACTAATCATCCTTAACTAATGAATCAATTAACTTTTAATTATTTAATAAATCTTAATTAATCACATTCATTAATTAACCCTTTGATTACTAACAAATAATTATACTCAACTTACTAATCATCATTCAATTCATTACATCCAGTAATTATCTATTAATTACTTACTTCTCTAAGTAATTATATTTTCCAAATCATCAAGTGATTATATATTAATTTAAACTTAAGTAATTTACTTGATATAATCCAATTAAACTCAATTACGATAACTAATCAATTACTCCTTAATTAACTATCATTTCTTAATCACCTTTATTGATTAATTTACCTTTAATAAATTAATTATTCTCAAATTAATTACCTTAATTAATTTATCACAATACCCTTTAAATCAATTATTGCTTAATCACTTGGTAAATCAACTTTAATTATTAATTAATATTTAATTAATAATCCTTAATTCACAAATTAATTATTCCTTACTTAATTAATCTTTAAACCTTAATTAATTAATTTAAACCTCTAATTACTTATTTAATTAATCCAAATCATTAAATAAATAAATAAATTATCCATTTTGATTAGCTTAATAATTAAGGAATTACAAATTATTAAATCCTAATTAACTTTGAGGTAAAACTTATTCTTACTAATGATTAAATTATCATTAACAAAGCATTTAAAACAATTTACTTTTAAGTTCACTTTAAATTCCATTTCAATTAAGATTCAAATCAAACACAAATTTAATTCTAACAAAATTTAAAAAAATTAGAAACCTTTTAAATCATGTGTTAAAGACATACTTATATCTTATAAAAGAAATTTAAAAGAGTTTTAAACCAAATTTATTTTGAATTCAAATCACTTTAAAAATACACTTTAAACATTTAAAGTTGTTAAAAACTTTAGCTAGTTCCTAACTAGTATAAAACATTGATGGCTTAAAAGTTGATTCAATTTAAAATTGAAAACTTGTTTTATTTATTAAAACTGTTTCAATACCCACCCGAGTCAACGTTTATAATTCCTGAGTGCAAACCCGAGCCAGAAGTACAAAATCTCGAGCTCGAACCCGAGTTGTTTCCCCTCTTTTCCCTTTTAACTTTGTTTTATTTAAACACACAACTGTTATACTCACGCGAATGAACCCGGTAACCCACTCGAGCCACGTTTCTATTCACCCGAGATCTTCTTCGAGACCACCCAGCACCAAGACCATCTGACACAAATGGTAACTCGTGCACGTGCACACCACCTCGCCGACACTCCGGCGAACCACGCTCCCTCCGGCGAGTCACGAATCGTCCCAACGCTCGATTGCAATAATCATCTCGAAGCAAAAAATTCCAGATCGTGATTTAGTCGTTCGTTCGAAAATATGAACCAAAACTCCGACCCAAAATTACCTCGCAACCACATCGCCAACCACCGAAAGCCTTAGGACTTCGACCACAACCTCGCTAAACTCCACACTATCACCTCCCTTAACCACGTGCAACTCGATGCGCGCACGAAACCACAGTGATCGAACTTCCGACCATTGACAAAACTAGGGTTAAAAATCAAATCTGCCTATCGCCGTCGCCATAGCGATCGTGCGTCACCACCACCATTTTTCCGCACTTCACCCATCGCCAAGCTAGTCTCGACTAAAAACTCAACACTCAATATGCTTCCGATCACCAGAAAATTATTAAAACATATTTCCTGTTCAACTCCAAACTGCTCTTAGCTTACACAACTAAAAATCACCATTCTTGTTTTAAAAATCCTACTTTCTAATGGTGATTCAAGTTACATATTTGAATGGATAATTCATGACATTCGAATTTTGCATATATTCGAGTTTTCTCTGGAAAATCAGATTTCCAGATGTTATATATCACTATCCTACTTAAAATTATTTTTAGATCTTAACTCAAGTATAAACAAACTTGTTTTGTTTTAAACTCCAAGCCTAAAAATGTTTTATTGAAAATATATTGAATTTTCTTGGTGATTTTGCACTCTCTAACCCAAAACAGAGAAGAACAGGTTCAACTCTAATACCCAGAACAGTAACATATGGATATATATAGAGTTAAACTGAAAAAACAATACTTAAGCAAAGCACAGTATTTTTCATGAATCATACACACAGATTTAATTATACTTAGATTTTTAAAATTTTGTTTACTCACCGTTGTGTTTGAGAGGATGAACAGAGTTCCATATATGCTGAGACATGCTCGAGTATCTTTGCTTGCTGAAGTCTGTTCGATCTCTGGTTGTAGTGAATGAATTGTTGTTCAAGTTATAGTTTGTTTAAGCTTTGCAATGGTATTCATTTTAGAGGTTGCTCAGCTTGAAGGAATGAAAAGAAATGAGGAAGGCTGATATATGAAAGAAGTTACAGGTGATTATAATTTTTTTTCTTTTGTACAATCAAGGACAAAGATTTTTTTTCTTTGGTGGCTGATATATTATGTATTGTGTGCTAGAGTTGCCTAACATTAATTGTGTTGTAAAAATTCATTTTTTCTTTGGTTTATTAAACAAGATCTCGGCTGATATCATGTACTGATATGATATTGCATTACTTCACTCTGCCTTGTTTTATAAGCTACAGCCTTATCCTTTCTTTCTTTTAATTTGCTTTGCCATATGTTTTGCAATATAAATGAGATTCTATGTTGTTTGAACTTATCTAATTTATTTCTATGTTCTACTTTTGCATGTTTCCAGTATTTCATTCTTTCTTTTTTTTCATTATCTTCTTGTTTACAAAATTTTTTTTACTTGCTTTGCACAGCAAACACACTTGCTATGTTTTTATTTTTATTTGTATTTGTACATTGGTATTGTATTTCTCATGAATTAAAAGCTTTCAAATAAATTTTTTATTACATTTTTCTTAATATTATCATATACATATTATTTTAAAAGAAAATGCTATTAATAAAAAAATTTATTTTGTATGACGATATTTTGTTTTAAAGTTTTAACCATCAAACATTTTCTAAGTCATTTATTTAAAAATTTAAATTCAAATACAAATTCAATATTCAAATTCAAATCTTAAAGTCAAAATCAAATTTACTCATATATACATATACATATATATTTCAAATTCAAATTTATTTCAAAATTTATTCAAAAATTTACATTAATTATTAATTTAAATTCAATTCAAAACTGGGATCGTTACAACCTTCCCCCCTTAAGAAATTTCGTCCTCGAAATTTGCCAGGGAGACAACAAAGATAGATGAAAAATATTTCATCAAATCAAATTGAGCATCTATTCTGCATTTGGCTTACCAAATCAGAATATCAATAATAGATATGAGAACGAATCTTTTGAATTTTTCACAGGATACTCGGGTTATCCAGATCTACGAAATATGCAGTGGCATTGGTTAGTTCGAAAGGGTAACTAACCATTCATAAAATATACCGGGACTCAAAGATAGATAGATATATGGATACAATTCCAAAACTTTTAGTTTAAAACCAAAGTATACCTATCAACCATAGCAACCAAAGCAACCAATTCACCCAAACAAACAATTCTGACCTATTTGGAGTTTATGTCCCATACAAATATATCAAATCTTCTTCCTGGATCTACCAGGAATCATCAAAGAATTAAGAAAGAAATGCTGAACAAAAGAGATTGATAGAGAAAAGATTGTTTTCTTGTTGTTACAGGGTATTGACCAGTTATAGTCGTATTCCCCTGTCCCCTATCTCATCCTCTTCTTGCACTCATACTTACTATCAGTGGATAGTAAGAGAATTTACTGAGGTATACGGACGGATATCTTAAGGATTACTCATTCTAGGGTATACTTCACCCTATCTCTAATGAGCTACTTAATGTGTTATACTCCTGAGCTAAAGTTCAACCTTAGCTCTATTACCAAAATGTCACGATCCGAAATCCAGCGTTCGAAAATCGGCACCCGTACTTCACTTGTACTCAAATGCCGTAGATTCAAACGCCGAATCTGGCTCCTCGGAGCTTATAACACAGTAAGTATAAAAACACAGCGGAAGAAAGAAATGAATGATATCATATACAACTCCAATGAATACAATATCCAGAATGATATACAACAATGATATCAATATGATACGACAATATCAGAGATAAATAATGATACATTGGAAAATAGAAGTGATAACTCCAAATGATCCTAAAAGGAGAATGAGTCCAACAACTCCAACATCAAGCTCAAACCATCTTCACGATTACACCAAGATAAGAAAGGTCAGTCGTCCGTGAACTCTGAACACTGAACTAGCTCCCGATAATCTACTAAATCTGACTATCTGAAAAACCCAACTCTAGACTGCCCGTGTGGAAAATGATGGGTAACCAGAGTTTAGGAAGGGAACAATAAACTCCGGGTCAGTCATGGGACTGGTGTGAGTAACAAAAACAGTTTATCTTTAAACAAACAACAAAAGGATTTTAAACATTGAAATCTGCAATGCTTTTTGGAAAATGAAACTACCATAAGGCCTCCCGCCACAAACACAATGCAAACGCAGAATTGGAGGAGATTTCTACTTATGATAGTCAAAAATGCTTACTACGCAAAATCATTGGATTATTATTACTAGTGCATAGTGGAAATTTTTTTTGAAAGTATAATATTAATCTCAGCCAGCATAGACATTCCGAACTATGCTTACTATAGCTACCACCTAAAGAGTGGTGACCACCATAAGTAAATGGTAGGTTCTACAACTAAAACCGTACAGGGTTCATATTGAGAATTGGATTTCCAACAAATGGTCAGGCTAAGGAACTTCCTATGCCACATGGGAACGCCTCTGGTGGGACGCTCCGAGAACCACCTGGCTTTTTGCTAACACCAGGCCGGTTACCCCCTTCCTGGGTAGTAAACTTGAGATATTCCACCCCTGGTCGTTTGCGACCTTTATCCGAGGCCTCGATCACAAAGCAACAATCACACAGAGTAAATGAGATTGGAGCAACCACATAGGTAAATATCAGGGCTCCATACCATGATATCACCTTTTTCCAGAAGGAATGGACATACCCTAGGGGAGCTACCCCTAAAACCTTGCCACATCTTTCCTGTTTCGACCATTTCCGGTCTATGAGGCTCGATGAGGTCTCGTCCATAAAGCTATGCTTTACACGAAAGCCATGCTTTGATCAACAACACACAGCAGTACTCAACATGCCACACTACCAATTTGGGAGTATATCACTGATAACCTTCAACTACATAACCTCTGAGCTCGTACGTCTCAGAGAAGGGTGTTAAGCTAAGAGAATAAATTCTCCGCCACCAAACAGAAATGTATTTGAAAGAAATCAGCTTTATATCTCAAAGTGTAGTGTCAGACATACAACCATACAAGTCTGTTCCAGGTTCGAATAGAACCGAAGGCACTTCCGAAGAAGCCCTTGCAAATCCGGATAATTTCTAATCACGTCCGGACTTCCCATCACAAAGGGTGCTAAAATCTCTATACCGGGGATCAGCCGATGCAGAGACAATCGATGGTAATCCTTTCGTTTTCCAAAGTATCCGGTCTTCACCACCGGTCTTCAAATGCTATCCATATACGTCGTATCATTATTCAGAATGGGTTATATGACACAAAGGTCCTTTCCCGGCTAAATCGAATAACGAGCGCAATATTTAAAAACATATGGATATTGGGATTTCGATTAAGTCACAACTTATTACCCAAAACTATTCTTTCAAATGGTTTAAACAAATTACCATTTTAATCTTTTACACGAAAAGATTCATTTCACAAAGTTCACTCAGTTTCACAAAGATCTATTCATAGATTTTCCAAATCAATTTCCATTTCAATTGGATTAACTCGTTAAATCTTTTAAATCAAAGATTCAACTGATAGCTTTCAAAACAATTCCATTTCAACTTTTATACAAAAGGTACACCTTTCCAATTTCAAAACAAAGTTCAACAATCTTTCACAAAGGTTTATTCATAACTCGGAAATTCTTTTGACATAATTTGGAAATTTATTTCTTATATGAAAGCTTCTATTATTTGAAAATAAACAGTCGTTTCCCTTTTAACCCGAGTCGTTTCCCCTCTTTTCCCTTTTAACTTTGTTTTATTAAAACACACAACTGTTATACTCACGCGAATGAACCTGGTAACCCACTCGAGCCACGTTTCTATTCACCCGAGATCTTCTTCGAGACCACCCAGCACCAAGACCATCTGACACAAATGGTAACTCGTGCACGTGCACACCACCTCGCCGACACTCTGGCGAACCAAGCTCCCTCCGGCGAGTCACGAATCGTCCCAACACTTGTTTGCAATAATCATCTCGAAGCAAAAAATTCCAGATTGTGATTTCGTCGTTCGTTCGAAAACCTGAACCAAAACTCCAACCCAAAATTACCTCGCAACCACGTCGCCGACCACCGAAAGCCTCAAGACTCCGACCACGACCTCGCCAACCTCCACACTATCACCTCCCTTAACCACATGCAACTCGATGCGCGCACGAAACCACAGTGATCGAACTTCCGACCATTGACAAAACTAGGGTTAAAAATCAAATCTGCCTATCGTCGTCGCCACAGCGATCGTGCATCACCACCAACATTTTTCCGCACTTCACCCATCGCCAAGCTAGCCTCGACTAAAAACTCAACACTCAATATGCTTCCGATCACCAGAAAATTATTAAAACATATTTCCTGTTCAACTCCAAACTGCTCTTAGCTTACACAACTAAAAATCACCATTCTTGTTTTAAAAATCCTACTTTCTAATGGTGATTCAAGTTACATATTTGAATGGATAATTCGTGACATTCGAATTTTGCATATATTCGAGTTTTCTTTGGAAAATCAGATTTCTAGATGTTATATATCACTATCCTACTTAAAATTATTTTTAGATCTGAACTCAAGTATAAACAAACTTGTTTTGTTTTACACTCTAAGCCTAAAAATGTTTTATTGAAAATATATTGAATTTTCTTAGTGATTTTGCACCCTGTAACCCAAAACAGAGAAGAACAGGTTCAACTCTAATACCCAGAACAGTTACATATGGATATATATAGAGTTAAACTGAAAAAAAATACTTAAGCAAAGCACAGTATTTTTCATGAATCATACACACAGATTTAATTATACTTAGATTTTTAAAATTTTGTTTACTCACTGTTGTGTTTGAGAGGATGAACAGAGTTCCATATATGCTGAGACAAGCTCGAGTATCTTTGCTTGCTGAAGTCTGTTTGATCTCTGGTTGTAGTGAATGAATTGTTGTTCAAGTTGTAGTTTGTTTAAGCTTTGCAATGGTATTCATTTTAGAGGTTGCTCAGCTTGAAGGAACGAAAAGAAATGAGGAAAGCTAATATATGAAAGAAGTTACAGTTGATTATAATTTTTTTCTTTTGTACAATCAAGGATAAAGATTTTTTTTCTTTGGTGGCTGATATATTATGTATTGTGTGCTAGAGTTGCCTAGCATTAATTGTGTTGTACAAATTCATTTTTTCTTTGGTTTATTAAACAAGATCTCGGTTGATATCATGTACTGATATGATATTGCATTACTTCCCTTTGCCTTGTTTTATAAGCTACAGCCTTATCCTTTCTTTCTTTTAATTTGCTTTGCCATATGTTTTGCAATATAAATGAGATTCTATGTTGTTTGAACTTATCTAATTTATTTCTATGTTCTACTTTTGCATGTTTCCAGTATTTCATTCTTTTTATTTTTTCATTATCTTCTTGTTTACAAAATTTTTTCTACTTGCTTTGCACAGCAAACACACTTGCTATGTTTTTATTTTTATTTTTATTTGTACATAGGTATTGTATTTCTCATGAATTAAACGCTTTCAAATAAATTTTAAATTACATTTTTCTTATTATTATCATATACATATTATTTTAAAAGAAAATTCTATTAATAAAAAAATTTATTTCATATGACGATATTTTGTTTTAAAGTTTTAACCATCAAACATTTTCTAAGTGATTTATTTAAAAATTTAAATTCAAATACAAATTCAATATTCAAATACAAATTCAATATTCAAATTCAAATCTTAAAGTCAAAATCAAATTTACTCATATATACATATACATATATATTTCAAATTCAAATTTATTTCAAAATTTATTCAAAAATTTACATTAATTATTAATTTAAATTCAATTCAAAACTGGGATCGTTACACTCTTCATCATTCTCTTCATCCACATCCTTCTAGTTAATATGTAGTTGTTTAAGTGTATTGTACTAAGTTGTTTTAGGTTTAGTATAGTTTGGATCTATGTATCATTTAATTTTCTTATGTTCTATGTATTCACTACCTTAATATTAAAGAAAAAACTATTTCCTTGCTGTTATACATTGATTATCATCTTTGAAAATCATAACTAGTATAATATATAAGTTAAATACGTTAGAATATCAAAACAAAACAGTTTCGAAAATTTGTACGTATATGTCAACATACCCTAGGTATGTATGTCGACATACAATGGTAAGTTTTCAAATTTTTTAATTTTGAAAATTGAATAGACAACAAATGTCTATTCAATTCCAACGACTTTCTACCCCTTTAAATACACATTTAGACCAGAAATCACCCATTTTCCACTCTTTTTCTTCTTCCTTCAAATTCTTAAACTCCAAATCATAAATAATGGCTTCTCCTATTCGCAAATTGACCGAAAACCTCGAAAAAACACTTGAATCTTTCAAAAACATTATCTCTTTCATCCAACGAGACCAGAGAAGCTTAGAATTGAGTCAAATGCAGATTATCAAGGAGCAAGAAAGGCATTTCGACGCAATCCGATGGATGATCTCAGCCTTGAACAAAGAAGAACCAACCGCTAATCCAGAGTGCACCACCAACAAAGACGATGAAGATTGGAGGGCTATTAAAGCGGATCCCATCTTTGGCGTTGATGGATGGGTTGAAGTCCCACGAAATGTCTAGTATAAAAATAGGTTTGATTATACATATACTAAATTTGATTGGATTGGTTTGTTTATATTCGATTGGTTTTGAACTGATTTGAATTTGAAATGTTGGAAAATGGGGTTTAGTGTACTCACACTGTGTAACATTCCAAGTATCCAACCATTAGACTACAAATAAATTTTCATCCTACATGCCCAATATGCATAATTACTACCATCAAATAGAGGGGTTCTTTTAGTAGATTATCCTTCTACAAAAGTGTTACTAGTGTTATTAGCCATTTATAATTTTCAAAAATCAAGTTATGAATTTTTGAAAACTAGTGCTCAGATACCAAATGTTGAAAAATGGGGTGTCTACAACACAATGCGAATGGACTTTAAAGCTACTTAAACACTATAGGGGATGAAGTGTGTATTTCAAATCTATAAAACTAACTTAGGAATAACACTACATCTACTTAAATTGCAAGCAGAAATAAGTAAGTAATAAAGTAAAATGCATAAAGTAAATAACATCCGGATTTTTATACTAGTTTGGATTGACGAATCCTACATCCATTCCTGCACTCCACCGTGCAGAATTCCACTACAATTGCTTGCTTTCCACGGGTGGTAAGAACACCTTTACAATCTTGGTTTCAAAGGCTACAAGATACACCCTCTTGATTTACGGGCTACAAGGTCACCCTTCTCCTTTTCACAAACAACAAACAACAAAAAACTATGGCAAGTAGTCGTATCTTCAATACAGATCCTTGCAGATTCGGTACAATGATCCTATAGACCTCCGATGGCAATATATCTTTGAAATCTTTGAGGAATAGGATGAAATCGGAGAGAGAATGATATGAATTCAAGTTCAACTCTATGATGTTGTGTGGTTTGCAAATCGATGAATAATTGAAGTGAAATAATATCGATTACAAGGATTTTGGAAGAGTATGCAATGGGTTACTTTTGCAAAAATGTGGAAGAGAAAGAGCAAGAGAAAGAAGTGAAAAGTAACTGGAAAATTCGTTTTCCAAAGGCTTTAAATAAGTATTAAAGAGAAACGTCTTTTGGTGAAGAGGAAGCGGGAAAATCCCTAGGTTTAAATTTTAAAAAACTGACCAATGGGACATTTGTCGACATACATTACACCCATATATCAACATACATGAATTTTCCAAAGAGAATCAGCAACACCAATAAGCGTTGCAAATTTCAATAAGTGTTGCAAATTACAGATATCAAAAGTACCACTTATTTGTGAATTTTTGTGATTCGGTTGAGATTAATGGTTGATGGTCTTCAAGTATAATTGCCATGGGGTCTTTAACTATTGATTCTAAGGTTCAACCAGCTAACCATCACTTCAAATACTTCTGTCCTTTAAGCATTCTTCTTTAATCAGTTTTGTTCTTCCATTGCTCTGATTAACCTCCATATATAATTCATTTGCTTCCACCGAATTCTTGTTTATCTCAGTAACAACCCTGGTTTGGAGATTACCAGTAAATATTAAATTATAACGGTAGTTATGATTTAATATTATGATTTAAAATAAAATTGGAGAAATTAAATTGTTTATTTGGAATAAACAATGAATTTTGGAATTTAAAATGAGAAAATGAAATTCGAAGCTTTATTTTATTTTTTTGGGTTAATAATGAATGGAAAATAATTTTTATTTATAGAAAATGCAATAATTTTATTAATTATTGCCAATTACTTGTTTTAATAATTTTTAAAGGAAGTATTTGATTTTTAACGGTTGTTTATTGAAATAAAAGGTGGAAATTGGGTTAAAAATAAGTTTTGGCTATTAATATTGTTTTGAAATGGTTTTAAATATTTTTCTAAGTGATAAAATCAACTTTGTGGAATTTTAGGAGTTAAAAACATGGTTTTATTCATTTATTTGAGTAAATAGCGCATTTTTGTTAAATAAAGGAATTTAATAATACAAATATTTTAAAAATACAAATTAATCTTTTTATATGATAGAAATTTTTTATTTTGTATGTAAACAAGTTTTCATATTTTCTTATGTGTAAATATGGAGAAAATTCATTTTGTTTGTGTATATGTGATATATGCACATATATTGTTAAGTGTTTATTAATTAAACCTTAGGCCAATTTATTTTCTTTTATTATTAAACCCATTTGGCCCATTATCCCTTAACTTGGTAAGAAAGTGAGAAAACTAATTAGCAGTACGTTCATTTTTCTCAACTCATCTTCCTCTTCCACCAGTAAACAAGAAAATAGAAAACCCTTCCTCCAAATTGCAAAATCCAACCAATTTCTCAATTAAAATTCACCAAATTAATGTCTTTTTGCAATCTAGAGATAAATCAAAGGTAATCAACTCCAAATCACCAAATTTCATCAAATAATTTCTTGTTATAGTGAATGTTTTCTAATTTACTGTTTGTTTGTTCTTGCATGCATTGTTTACCTCCTCTACAAGTTCTTAGAGGTCTATATTCAAGCCGAAGCTTCCAACTTGCAGCCAAAATCTGAGCTTTTGCATTCATATAACAAGGTGAGTTGAAATACTCACATAATCTAGCCAAGCCAAGCTCAAAAAATTGCAAAAGCAATCAAAAATTTAGCTTTTGTAGATAAATTTGTAGTTTTCTTGTTTGAAATCTATTTCATATTGCCTCTTTGAATGCCTATAACTTTTGATTCCGACAACGAAATTCTGCCGAATTTTCTTCTATTGATATTTCATGTGTTGTAGTATATATCTGCAAAATTTCATAGCAAAATCCTCTCGTTTGATACCTGAAAACCTTACTGCAAAATCACTGCACAGCCTGGAAATTACCTGTACACATTTTGTTTTCTGAGTTGCTGCAAACATGGCCTGAGTCCATGTTTGAAACAGCATATCTCTTTCTATTCTAGCTCGAATTGTGTGATTCTTGTTTTATTTGAAAGATAAAGTTTTCTACTATAAGCATACCAAACTTCAGGTCATTTCGACTTATATAGCTTATAGACATATGCTGCCGAACTTTGATCCGGAGCATGTTTTTGCCCAGAGTTTTACAGTGAAAACACAGTCTGGGTTCAACTTTTAGACATCATAACTTTCTGTCGGAAATCCAATGCCGTTTGTTCCTCTGTTTTATGCCTGAAAGTTGAAACCAGAATGGATTTTCAGGCTTGGGCACATTCTTGTTGAACTGTTACAAACATGGTCTGAGTCCATGTTTGAGACAGCATAATTTTTTCATTTTCTGTCGAAATTCATTGATTCTTTTTTTTTTTTGAAATATGGAGTTTTCTACTTTGTAAACACCAATTTTTAGTTCAATCAAAGGTCGTTTGGCCACCTGTTTTATGTCTGAAAGTTGAACCCAGAGAAGATTTCAAACCTGGGTATTATTTTGCCTAAGCGTTTTTATGTTCTTTTTCCATCCGACTTTTGACTTTTACTTCATGTTTTTGTGATATTTCTGAAATGTTTTGAGGGCTATGATGCCTATCAATAGGCTAGCCAAGTTTTGATGAATTTGAAATTCAAATTTAAATTGAATTTGAATTGAATTTGAATGACAGTTTTGAGTGATTTCTTTGATTTCGAGCACAGATTTTCCCAAACAATTTTGAAATAATTTTTAAAATAAATTGGCATTTAAAATAATTATTATGTAATATTTTTAAATTATTTTAAGCTATAAAATCTATTTATTCTCTATAATAAGGGAATTTTCAAATATCGTCTTCAAAATTGATTTCGGAAAATGGTTTTAAAAGCTTGTTTTCTCAAATAAATTATTTTATATATAAAATACACGTTTTTGTACTATTCGAGCGAATGAGAATTAAACGGTTTGGTAAAACACATGGTATGGGACACATGCGTTTATCTTATCGATTAATTCCTGACTTGTCCGTTTGATCGTTTTGACCTTCGGGTCGAGTTTACCGATGAGATGGAGTAAAGTTTTTACTGCTTTGAGTGTGAAATTTACTGGCGGTTAGTAAACTGTTTAGTGCAAACGTGTGGTATGGGACACACGTACACTATTCGGGTTCCTATTCAAGAGTTTGTGACACATTTGCCATTGTGGCGAGCCCGTACTAGACCTTCGGGTCATTTCCATTGCGGCTTTTGCCATTGCGGCATATTTGTCTTCGAGACGTTTGCCATTGCGGCGTATTTGCCACTGCGGCGTATTTGCCATTGCGGCGAGGTACCTATTTGAGAAAATAGTACTTAGCAAGGATTCGGCCACATGCACGTGCAAACACTTTTGAGATGGTTTCTTTGACTATTTTCCCTAGTGTATCGCCCCTTTCCGGAATTGGTCCTTTGAACCATTCGATATATCTTTGTGGCGATTACCTTTTGGGATTTTGAACTCTTGAAAGTTCTATTTTTTAGATTTGAATTGCCTACACTAGCGTTATATGAGATTTGCCATTTGGCGTTTACTTGAGATTTTATTCTCCTCTTTGGAGATATATTTGCCTTATGGCATGTTTGAGATAGGATCTCTTTATGCAATTTTTAGGTTTGCCAAGATGGCGGGTTTAGGTTTTCCCCTAAACCATATTTGATGTTTTATGAATGCCGATGATACGAGGCTCGCTACTTTTAGCGTTTTATGGGTTATTTTATCTCTTGTGAGATTATGTGTTTGTATAGTGATACCATATTATCACTCGATGTAATCATACACTTTAGGTCGTTCCTTCCTGTTCGGGAATATTATCACATTATTCTTATGCTCATATTATCGCTTATCCTTGTAAACTGATTTGTTTAGCTAGACTGACCCGTATTTTTTATACTCGGGTCAGGCCGAGGTGTTTTAGGTTAGGTACCCTTTGGACTTAGCCTATTATGCTTCCGCATGGACTTTTCTGCTAGCTCTTTTTGTTATAGCTTTTGTGTAGTCCTTTTTGTTGCTACTCTAATATGTATATTCTTTTGACTCGTGTCGTATTGTGGTCGTCATACCACATATGTGATGTATCATTTTGTATACTCTGTGATGTATTTGTATATGTATATATATGTGATGATCTATTGTTTTGTGATATGTTTTGCATTCGAGTTGTTGTATTTTGTTCTGATAGATCCTATAGCCACCTATGGCTTTGTATTAAGTATTTACTGGATATGTCGATCCACTTGAGATAAAAAATAATAATATGGCATTTTTCGACGTATTCAATAGATATTTAAGACAAGGCTATAGATAGTCGCTCCTATCCAGCCCTATTCTCTGCATTAGCAGACAGTATTACCCAGTAATACTCTTTGTTAATGTGGGTCTCGGGGTGGGGCGTTACAGTCTCTGTAAATATCTCCATAATATATCAGAAATAAATGCACAACTAGGAGATACGTTAGTAGTAATGTTTATATGGTTGTTGTAATCAAAATTAACATATATTGTATTAATAGTATGTACTTTGCTAAAGCATAGTAAGGGACACGAATTCGATTTCTTACATATCATCTAGGTGAAAACTTATTTTTAATCATCTCTGCTACACCCTAAGCAATGATATATTATGCATGTTATCTCTTCATTATCACTATATCACTTTGATATCTAGTGCTTGGTCAGTGGTCTAAAATCTAATTATATTCATAGTTTCAACATTAAGCTCCATGCTTCAATCCGATAACATATATCGATTAAATGATTTGCTTTGGCCAAAGACTTTGACTTAATTAGTTGACCACCAATTATGGTGGTACCAGTCTTCTACACGAAGGAAACAAATCATGTAGCATCCTTTCTAAAATTAGAAAATTTCATTTGAATAATTTATTAAATTTAATTCAATAAATAAAATTTTGTAACTAATTGAGAATGTTTACATAAAAATTGAAATTTGAAATTTGAATTGTAATTTTAAAAATCCAAAAGTTGTATGAAAATTAATTTTGGTAAAAATAAATAATAATTCGGATATTTTGAGAAACAAAATAATTATTTTATAATTTTTTTAAAACCAAAAGGCGATATTTTGATAAAAGAAAAATTGTTACAAAAATGGAATAAAAATTTGGAAAAAATCGATATAGTTAGGGTATTCCCAGGGGGTAATTCAATAATTTATTGTAAATTATTAGCTCTTTAATGAATTCCTGTTTGTAATAAATGGTGTTTTTCTATTATATACTTGTTATAATATGTTATAATTATTTAATTATTTAATTTAAGTTTATTTGATAGAAAATCCATAAATGGTGTATTTGTGATAGTAATTACAAATAGTTATAATCATGAGTATTTTATCACAATATTACAAACACGTCATTTTAGATATTCATAGTCAAGATGTATCGTAACTAGATATCGATGCATCCGTTGAGACCAGAGTATGTAACGCTCTCCAAATGTTGGACGGTGTATTACTTATGACTACTGAGGGCATCAAGGAGTTACATATTGATAGTTATTGGATAACTATAGAATGACTCACTCGATAGTATTCTATTGGTTAATATAACTAAAGTTAAACAGAAAATATTGATGTGACGATATTACACAGTTCTCTTCAGTTGAGAATATTGTTGATCTTTGGTATGAAAACTCCGCTTTGATTATAGTTAAATCGTGGCACGACATCCATCGAATAACTATAATTGGGTCAAGTGGAAGTATTGGAAGTGAAACATTATTTAAAAGAGGATTTGTAACACCCTGTAAAAATTAATAAGAAATAAATTAATAATAAGTTTAAAACTAGAGATTTTGTACATGTTACAATTTGTCGTGAAAGTTAGACCATTGCATTCATGGCGATCTTCTGATCGACTTTCATATGTAAAGTTTTGTAATCGAAGCTCAAACAAAAAAGTTATTGACGTTTGAAGTTTTCTAATTTAAAATAATTCAAATGAAATCAAATTTTAAATATAAATAATGTTAACATAAAATGAATTAATTAGGGCAATAAATATTTTTAACCTTAAAGGGAACTTATTGTTTAAGAAAACGTTAATGTTAACGTTAGTGTTAAAAATGGGTGTAAAATAAAGAAGAAACCGCAATAATTAATACCATTCCAAATATAAAAGGGTAAGTCGACCGCCTAGGGAGGAGCGGTCGATCGGTGCTTTAAGTGGCGGCTAGGGTTTGTAAGTCGCGAACAGCCCGGGTTTCATTATTTTAAACCGACTTAAATTTGATGGCTCTATTTCCTTATATCCACTATAAATAAGAGGCTAGCCTCCTCACTTTTATTTACAAATTATTGGGAATGCTAATGGAACTCTGTCAGTCTTATTCTTCTCTATGATTCAGAATCACTTAGGATTTCCAAGTAAGATATTTTAGATATTTAAATATTCAAATTCTAGATCTATTCTTCCCTAATCGTCGATTATGAATCTAATTTATGTATACTTCAATTGTTATATATTCCAAAAAGAAGAGATCTAGAAGAGAAATTAGGAGTGGGCATGAATCAAATCCAAATGGGAGCAAGTAAATTTTCTATGAGTGGAAATCTTAGTTTTCTCATTTAAGTATTTATATAGTAGGGGTTTGGATTTATTTTATGCCTTGGGGAACTTGTTCATGAAACCCTAAAATTAAAACCCTAAAATTTCCTCCAAACGAAATGTCAATTCTTATGTTATTGGAATCTCTATTATTTTATACTAAAATAGTAGAATTTATTTTATTGTTGCAATTTGAATATTTCCTATTCTATTCCACTTCAAACACTTCTCTAATGTGGTGTTAAAGGGTTCTAAAAGAAAATTAAGTTAGCAAATGGTGTGTAAAGTATGAATTCCCCTATTCGTAGTTTGTACTGCTTATTTTCAAAATTTAGTCAGAAAGGAATCCCTTTTTCACTTTAGGTTCGTATATGGAAAAGTTGAATAGAATATAAAAGATTTAAAATGCAAGCTTTGTATCCTTGAAATAGAGGCATTAGTTCGACTATATTAATATATATAAGTTTGGATATGAGTATATTTTATTTTTGCAAGTCTATTCTGTTGGCTAATGATATTAGCTATTTTGGAAGATATTGTGTAGAGTTAGACTTGTATATTGAAGTGTCGACATTTAACGATTAGTATAGGACCTAAAATCTTAGCACGCTTAGGAATACTAGTTAGCGTAATTTTCATATGTGCGTATATACATATATATGTGTGTATATTTATATATATCTGTGTGTGTTAGTGTATAAGTATATTAATAGCATATAATTAATAATGTATTTATCGTATAGTATAATTAGGTTATAAATTAGCATTAAAACCCATAAGAATGAAGTTAAGGGTAATTATGGAAATTAGTCCATAATTAAAGGCGAAATAAGGGATTCTTCTTATATGGACTTAGTACGTAAATGGGGGCGAGGTATATGGTAGTATGTTATGAGACTGGAATTATGACTATGGTACAGGGATGCGAGGTCAGTCAAAAGCACACGGAAGCCTACCCAGCAAATCTGGCTACCAACAATGTGACTTTGAGACTGATGTGAGACATTGCCTATAATATGTACCCACGGTGGACATGAGATTAGTCTCATTTCTATAGGGTAAGTCTGCCCAGCTAGTCTGGCAACTAACGCGTACGAATAGTTGGACTACTGTAAGTCGTCACAGTTTGGTTTATGGGTCATAATACATAGGACCTACTTCTGGATTAGGGGTATTACGTGGCTGTGAGGTCTGCCTCCTTCCTACTTCTTGATTGTGGAGTCTGCCTCCTTCCCACTTAAGAAGTATTAAATGGTCGAGATTATAATTTAGGTGCGGTAGTAAGGAATCTCGGGAGGCGTCCGCTTTGGGCTTGAGGTATTTAGTGGCTATTGTAGGGTCCGCCTCTTCCCATAAAGAAGTATTAAGTGGCCTAATGAGATTTCCTGCGATATCAGTTACAGAGTACGAAAGAGGGTTCCTCCTTGGGTTAGGTATTTGTAACAACCCGAAATTTAACCCATAATAATTAATTAGTTTATTAATGAAATAATAAAATAATTTTGTGAAATTATCAGGATTGAGCCACGGGAGTTGCACCATTGTGTCCGTGGTAATTTCCTGATCAATTTACATATATAGAACGTCGGAATCCGAGTTAATATGAGCGAGCTACAAACAAGAATCAACAAAAAAATATGTGGGGAGGTTGACCATCCCATGGCCTAGGTTGACCGGCCGGTCGACCTGGCTTCAAGGGCGTTTACCTGTAGGTCGACCCGCTTACGTTGATGCGAACGAATTTTTCCTTCGTGCTGTGCGTTTTTAACACGTCAATTTCATTCTTTTGTTCAATCTGGTCCCTTCGAGCTTCCATCCGACGGCTCCTATTCAGCCTATGACGTGGTTGCATCCTATTCAATCTCCAAATCCAACGGTCTGAGATCCACTTCTACCCCTATAAATAAGACCCTAGGCCTAACACTTTTTCTCACTCTATGATTTTCTCCAATTGGGTTCACCTTTTCAAGAAGGACCCTAAGAGGAATAATTTTCCAAGGAGAGAATCTTTTTAATAAAAATATTTTAATACCCTCAAGTGGATCCGGAAAGACCAAAAGGGAAGAGCTTCGGACCACAGGTGAATTATTGCAATTATTTTAAATTTCTTTAAGTAACTTAAAATAATAGGGTTTCCAATAGTTGTAGTTTTACTACGATTTTTGGAATAAACTTTTTAGTAGTTTATTTACAATTTTTAGAATTATTTTCAGTCTATTTCTTTTAGCTATTCTTTTTAGTTAATTTTAGTTTATTTCTATTAATTATAGCTTTTCATTTATTTACAGTCTGTTTACAATATTTTAATTTATTGACTGTTATTTATGCGTTATTTACATCTTTTTTTCCTACGCTTTGGATTTTCTTGTATTTTAAGTTTTATTTTATTTCTCCTTCTTATTCGCGTATGGATTAGAATAGATTAAACGTGGATATGGAATGAAATTATAAGAATACCGAAATGATGGAAGATAAGATGTAAATTGTAAAGACTATAACAAAAATGGAATTAAGACTGAAATTGAGCTTAATTATGATATTAATGTTAGAATTGGACTAATTAAAGATAATTGGCCTACTTATATCTTAGAATTATAACTAAAAAGAGTATAAGATAAAAAAGGCTTATTTTCACACTTAGTGCAACGACCCGTATTTTTACGGATCGAAAAGTTTGTCAAAATCTGGAAGTTTCAGCATTTTTAAGTCGTTTCAGATTTTAGGCATGATTTGTCTAAGTCCTAGGTCATGAACGACCTAAGAGCTAAGTCGTGACAGACCTATAGGATGTTAGGGTTGGTGACCTAAAGATTTGGAGTTAGGTCGTATGATGGATGGTAAGGGTTTAGGTCGTAGACGACCTAAGAGTTAACGGCCTTGAGATATGTCGTTAGGTAGCATATGTCGTGTAGGAAGTAAGTCGCAGGTTAAGGCTTAGGTCGTAGCCGACTTAAGAACAGTTGGCGACTTATAGGATCATGACCGAGTTAAGTGGTAAGTCGTGAGCGACTTAAGGAAAGTCTGCGACCTAACGAGTTAGCGAGTTAGCGAGTTAGCGAGTTAGCAAGTTAGCAAGGAAGCGTCTCAGTATTAGGTCGCATAGTAGTTGATTTGTTAAGTCGTAGCTTGGTTAAGTCGTAAGGTTACGTGGGTGTGATAGGTCGAAGCTGTTACTAGGTCGCATGGGTTAGGTCGCCCCTGTTGTTATGTCGTAACCCATTTATGTTAAGTCGGAGGCCCTTCTCAGTTGAGTCGTAGGCGCGCATGCTATAAGTCGTAACCGACTTAGGAGATAGCTGTTATGATGTGAGTCATAGACAGGTGAGCGTTAGGTCGCGAAGAAGATAGTCTGGTTAGGTCGTAGAAGCCAGCAGTTGTTAGGTCGTAGGGTTTTAAGTCGTAAGTCGTGAACGAGTTATGAAAGCAGACGACCTAAGGGTTTCAGCTATAAATAGGAGAGTTTCTCTTCATTTTTTTTGGATCCGGATTTTGAAGCGACGAAGTGCTGCCATTTTGAGAGCTCGACTTCTACACTTCTTCACTTCTTTTCTCCACTCTAATCTAGTGCTTCCATCCATCCAAGTTGAAGATCAAATTGAAGATTCAAGAGCTTAGATTGAAGATCTTCATCTTTTCAAGAGAGATTTCATCGTTTGAAGCGGATTGGTGATAGATCGAGCTTGATCCTTCGCTGTCCAGATCTAAAGCGTGTTGATTTGGGTTTGTTTTGGAGATTTGGTGAGTGGTGATTATCTCTCACACGGATCCAAAGGAGTATATCGGATTGTTGACTCGATTTGGTGTTAAAATAGTGATTTCCATGCATTTTTTTCATCCTAAGTGTAGATCCATATAGATCCATTGTTCATGATGATGTTACATCCATTTTATCATATGTTAACCTATGCAAGTTCATTCATCAAGTTTGTAGAGATATAATTCATGTTTTCATGCTTGTTGGACTTTCAACTCTTTAATTACGAAAATGCCATTATTGTTATAATTGTCTACTTAGGTCATATTTGAATGCTTGATTGCTTGGATTAATGTTTGATTTGATTGATTGTTATGAATTAGATGATTGATGATTTGATTTAGACCGAGGATGATTCAAAAGCTAAGGGAAAGGCTCTTGAATTGGGAAAGCTGCTCGTGGCATATGTAGCGGGATGATGAAGCTCTTATGCATAGATTTGATGATGTGATGTTGAGATGAGGCTTTGCGAGGATGTGATGAAGCGAGGCAATCATGTGATGAAGACTTGGTTTAATCCAGACGGGGTCATTCCAAGCATGTTGATAACTCGGTGATATGATTCGAGTTGAGGATAATGGATGGATATGAGAATAGTCGTCGAGGAGGATGACTAGGAGGCTTGGGTCTCATCGTTGTTGAAGGTTCTAGCATGCTCAAAGCAAGAGTATGTTTGGGCAGATTCGATAGTCCCAACGGCCAACTGTTGATGGTCGAGTACTCTGGGCAGATTCGATAGTCCTAGGCACGGGCTGCGACGACGTGCGGAGTATTGTCTAGAACCGGGGTTTCCATTAGCCCTTGACGGATGGCTGAAAGAATGTGCCGGTCATTCAATTAACGGTGAAATCGAAGCAATGATAATAGTGATAGCCAGAGTCATGGATGTTTGGTTGTATCGTCATTCGGTCTCAAGAGCAGTGTTTTCTGGGTGCTTATCTGAGCTTGGTTTAGGCCTTGGGGGTTTGTGCTTGGAAAACATCGCCCTTGACTCGAGTGATAATTGCTTTACTTTAAATTGAATTCTTTGCTATGTTGCTTCTGCTTAGTGTGTGTCTGGGGCTATCACTGTAGAAAGAGGTTGGAGTGGGAGGGTTGTATTCCTATTCCTTTTCCTTTATGCTCTTTTGGTATGTTGTTAGTTAATCTACTGCTCACTAAGACTGTTGTCTGACTCAAGGCTTTATGTTTTAATTCTTATTGCCTTGGGTTGTTCGTCCATTTTGGGACGGGCAGACTAGGTAGCAGGTGACAGGTGCTGATCTTGCTTTTCACGGTGCTGATATCGAAGACGAGCTGGAGTATTACATATTATTTCTTACTATATGTACTGGATGTTCCGCTGCTTTGTATTCTCTGAGTGATATGTAGTGAGGCTTGTTGTATTGTCTATTCAGATGCTTGTATTCAACTATTATGAAGTTTTATATGATGGCATTCTATTCTGTGAAGCTTCTGTATATATATTTTCTATTGTATTTTGTCTATGCGCTGTGAGTAATACGATAGATTATGTTGTTTTAATCTACCTTGGCAATCGTCCATGGTCGCCTGGCACACTTTACAGCGCACTATCTCTAGATTCGGTGCAGGGGTCATGGGCGGTCGTCACATTTGGTATCAGAGCATTGGTTAATCGATTTTACCCAACGCTCGCTGTCGTAACTACGTATGAGAGACGTAATTGTAATTTGATGGATGATTACTATATATAATGTAGTAGCTTAGAAGTAAGTTAGTCCTTTATGCAGTTGTTTCTCTAGATGTTCTGATCATTCCTTTTTATAGATATTGAGAATGAGTCGAAGAGGGAGACCAGCTGCTAGGGAAGGCCGAGCTGCTGAAGGGACTGCTGATTATGCAGCTATGTTCGAAGCTATGATGACTTCCATCATGAGAAGGATGCCAGCTCCAGGGCCGTCAGTTGATGTTGGGGTTCAAGTTCAAACTCCAAAACCGGTGGATTTTGCTAAGTTGTGTAAGGACTATACTGCTCTTGGAGGAAAGGTTTTCTTGGGAACGGAATCAACTATTGAAGTCCAGAGATGGATAGATGCTTGTAGAAGGATCTTTTGTGATTTGGGAATTGATGATGCAACTAAGAGGAAGTTGGCATCAAGGCAGCTTCAAGGGAGAGCCTCTGATTGGTGGAATTCTATTACCATCACTACTCTGGAGGAAGAGATTACTTGGGAGCAATTCCAAGTCAGATTTGAAGCTAAGTTCATTTCTACAGCTCAGAAGTCTGTTCTGTTCAAGAAGTTTGTGGAGCTCAAGCAGGGAGGTAGACCAGTTCTTGAGTATGTTTCTGAGTTTGAAGCTTTGTCCAAGTATGCCCGGTCATATATTGAGTCTGCATATCAGAAGAATGAGAAGTTCGTGACAGGCTTGGACAGTTATCTTGGGAGACAATTGGTGGATCATTTGGACGATTCATTTGAGAAGCTTGTGGAGAAAGCTCTCAGGCATGAGAGTCTGTTTCCTAAGGAAGGATCTGTTGTTGCTGTGACCAAGGGAGAGTCTAAACCACAGCAGGGTGGAAGCCAGAAGAGGAGGAAGCAGCAGCAGTTGAAGGGTAAGGATGGCCAGAAGAAGCCGAAAGGCGAAGTGACCTGCTACAACTGTCAGCAGAAAGGCCATCTCTCCAGGGATTGGAAGAATCCGAAAGCGCCGGCGAAGTGCCACAACTGTGACAAGCCGGGGCATTTCAGGAAGAATTGTCCAGAACCGAGAAGGGACAAGCAGATTGTGCAAGCTTATGCTTTGGGAGCTGTTCCGTCGTCTTCGAAAGCTCCTACCGTTGAAGAGAAAGGAAAGATTGTGGTGGTTCAAGGTACTCTTTTCCTATGTGGTGTTCCAGTTAGAGTTCTGTTTGATACTGGGGCGTCGCATTCGTTTGTTTGTAGTGAACTAGTAGGCCGGTTTGGTTTGGAACCGGATATTGTTGATAGGCCATTGGTTGTGACTAATCCAGTTGGGGGTTCGTCTTGTTTGAGTATGTTATGCCGTGGTCTGATTGTGTCGAGTCATGGTTGCTCTTTTGTTTGTGATTGCTTTGTTCTGAACTTTGCGGGGTTCGGAATTATTTTGGGTATGGATTGGCTTAGGAAGTATGCGGCAAAGGTTGATTGTGAGAGGTTGGAAGTGACAGTCGAGAATGTGGAGGGGTGAAAGATTATGATACGATGTAAGCATGAAGAAGGCGTCTTCATGAGCTTCATGTATTCGCTTGTTGTTCCACGGGATGGACTGTCATCTATGCCAATCGCGAATGGATTCGAGGATGTCTTTGACGAAGTCAAAGGGTTACCGCCGCATAGAGAGATCGAGTTTCGTATAGATCTTGTTGAAGGAGCCAGACCCATTGTGATGCCTCTTAGGCGGATGGCGCCTAGGGAACAGCATGAGTTGAAGGTGCAAGTTGATGACCTTTTACAGAAAGGATTCATTCGGCGTAGTGTGTCCGAGTGGGGTGCACCAGTTGTGTTCGCAACTAAGGCAGATGGATCGTTGAGATTGTGTGTGGATTATCGTGAGCTGAATAAGGTAACTAAGAAGAACAAGTATCCATTGCCGAGGATAGATGACTTGTTTGATCAGCTTCACGAAGCTAAGGTGTTTTCTCAGATGGATTTGGCAACGGGATTTCACCAGTTGAGAGTAGCTAAGGATAGTGTGCCGAAGACTACTTTCAGGACACCATCCGGTTTCTTTGAGTGGCTGGTAATGCCGTTTGGGTTGACTAACGTGCCAGCATACTTTGTGGATCTTATGAACAGAGTGTTCAGAGATCAGTTGAACAAGTTTGTGCTAGTGTTCGTGGATGATATTTTGATTTATTCCAAAACTGAAGAAGAGCACAAAACGCATTTGCGTATTGTTTTGGAAACCTTGCGGAAACATCAGCTGAAGGCTAAGTTTTCGAAGTGTCACTTCTGGAAGAGTGAAGTGAGGTTCTTAGGCCATGTTATTTCTGGAAATGGAATAGCGGTTGATCCCGCTAAGGTGGCAGCAATCCAGGATTGGGTTAGACCTAAGAATGCATCGGATGTGAGAAGTTTTCTTGGATTAGCAGGATATTATCGACGGTTTATCAAAGACTTCTCCAAGGTAGCTGCACCGTTAACAGGATTGACAAAGAAGAACCTAGTGTTCAGATGGGATGATAGGTGTGAGCAAGCTTTCAGAATCCTGAAAGAAAGATTGACGAGTGCTCCTGTTTTGACTATTCCAAGTGGGAATGATGAGATGGTGGTTTACACCGATGCATGTGGTACTGGACTTGGAGCCGTGCTGATGCAGAGGGATAAAGTTGTTGCGTGTGCCAGTCGACAACTGAAGCCGCACGAAAGGAATTATCCGACTCATGATTTAGAGTTAGCGGCGATTGTTTTTGCTCTAAAGATGTGGAGACATTATCTGTTGGGAGTTCGATTCGAGTTGTTTACGGATCATAAGTCGTTGAAGTATCTTTTCTCCCAAAAGGATTTGAACCTTCGGCAGCAACGATGGCTAGAGTTTTTGGCATCATATGATTTTGGTATAGCTTACACTCCGGGAAAAGGTAACGCAGTGGCAGATGCGTTAAGTCGAAGACATGCATGATTGGGAGCCATGTTTTCAGAATGGAAGAATCTCGAGTATTTAGCTGGTTTTGACTTCAGGCCTAGATATGAATTGGAACCTGAGATGTTGGCAAACTTATCGATAAGACCGACTCTTGTGGAGAGAATTGGCGAGAGTCAAAAGCGAGATGATAAGCTTGTCAAGATTATCCATGATTTAGAATCTGGATTGGAACCAAAAAAGGATAAAGGATTCAAGGTCGATCGAGAAGGTTTTCTTAGAAAGCAAGGATGACTAGTTGTTTCCGATATAGATGAATTGAGAAGTGAAGTTCTGAAGGAAAGTCATCACTCGAAGTTGACAATTCATCCAGGTGGAAATAAGATGTATCGGGATATGAAGAGAACCTACTACTGGGAAGGTATGAAGAAGGATGTTGGAAATTTCATTTCCAAATGTATGAACTGCCAGTTGGTAAAAGCCGAACAGAAGAAGCCAAGTGGATTGCTTCAGCCATTAGAAGTTCCTACATGGAAGTGGGAACAAGTGTCGATGGATTTTATTGATGGATTGCCTAGAACCAGAACGGGAAATGAAGGAATTTGGGTCATCGTTGATCGTCTGACTAAGAGTGCGAGATTCATTCCTGTTCGATCGACTAGGACTGCATCAAAGTTGGCTGAATTGTATGTTAAGTGGATAGTTCGATTTCATGGTATTCCGAAGAATATAGTGAGCGATCGAGATCCATTGTTCACTAGTGGATTTTGGAAGAGCTTCCAGGAAGTTTTGGGGACTGAGTTATGTTTGAGTACAGCTTATCACCCTCAAACAGATGGTCAGACCGAGCGAGTCAACCGAGTTTTGGAAGATCTCCTCAGAGCTTGTGTTTTGGATTTCGGGGAATCATGGGAAGATCATCTTCATTTGGTAGAGTTTTCATACAACAACAGTTACCAGTCAAGCATTGGTATGGCACCATATGAGGCGTTGTATGGAAGACCGTGTAATTCTCCGACATGTTGGATAGAGATAGGAGAAAAGCTGATGCTTGGGCCAGAGATGATTCGTCAGACTTCAGACTGTATAGAGATCATTCGGCAACGAATAAAGGCAGCCCAAGACCGTCAGAAGAGTTATGCCGATAAGCGTCGAAAAGGTTTGGAATTCGACGTAGGAGATATGGTTTTTGTGAAGATTTCTCCACTGAAGAATGTTATCCGATTCGGGAAGAAAGGGAAATTGACTCCGAGATTTGTTGGACCATTTCCGATTATCGAGCGAATTGGAAAGCTCGCTTATAGATTGGAATTACCGGAGAAGATGTCGGGTGTGCACAATGTTTTTCATGTATCATATCTACGAAAGTATGTGCACGACTCGAATGCGGTGGTTTCTGCTGATAGCTGTGAAGATTTCGAAGTTGATCCAGTCGATAGAAGACCTCGTAAGTCGCTTCGTGTTGTGGAAATCGACACGAAACAACTTAGGAGGAAGGTAGTTAAGTTGCTCAAGATACAATGGAGTGACGATGATAACGACTGTACGTGGGAGGTGGAAGAGAGGATGAAAGCAGCTCATCCTGAACACTTCGAGGTATGGCCCTAAGGTGTCGTCTCATCTCCCGATATTGTAACTTGTTCTAAGTCTTAGAATTCTGTACGCTAAGCTAGAATTGGATGCATGGTTTGCTGATTGTTATGGATGGTAGGCGTACAGAATAGTCTTTGATTGCATTGTTTGTTTGGAATTTCGGAGGCGAAATTCCTAAGGGGGAGAGAATGTAACGACCCGTATTTTTACGGATCGAAAAGTTTGTCAAAATCAGGAAGTTTCAGCATTTTTAAGTCGTTTCAGATTTTAAGCATGATTTGTCTAAGTCCTAGGTCGTGAACGACCTAAGAGCTAAGTCATGACCGACCTATAGGATGTTAGGGTTGGTGACCTAAAGATTTGGAGTTAGGTCGTATGATGGATGGTAAGGGTTTAGGTCGTAGACGACCTAAGAGTTAACGGCCTTGAGATATGTCGTTAGGTAGCATATGTCGTGTAGGAAGTAAGTCGCAGGTTGAAGCTTAGGTCGTAGCCGACTTAAGAACAGTTGGCGACCTATAGGATCATGACCGAGTTAAGTGGTAAGTCGTGAGCGACTTAAGGAAAGTCTACGACCTAATGAGTTAGCGAGTTAGCGAGTTAGCGAGTTAGCAAGGAAGCGTGTCAGTATTAGGTCGCATAGTAGTTGATTTGTTAAGTCGTAGCTTGGTTAAGTCGTAAGGTTACGTGGGTGTGATAGGTCGAAGCTGTTACTAGGTCGCATGGGTTAGGTCGCCCCTGTTGTTATGTCGTAACCCAGTTATGTTAAGTCGGAGGCCCTTCTCAGTTGAGTCGTAGGCGCGCATGCTATAAGTCGTAACTGACTTAGGAGATAGCTGTTATGATGTGAGTCATAGACAGGTAAGCGTTAGGTCTCGAAGAAGATAGTCTGGTTAGGTCGTAGAAGCCAGCAGTTGTTAGGTCGTAGGGTTTTAAGTCGTAAACGACTTATGAAAGCAGACGACCTAAGGGTTTCAGCTATAAATAGGAGAGTTTCTCTTCATTTTTTTGGATCCGGATTTTGAAGCGACGAAGTGCTGCCATTTTGAGAGCTCGACTTCTACACATCTTCACTTCTTTTCTCCACTCTAATCTAGTGCTTCCATCCATCCAAGTTGAAGATCAAATTGAAGATTCAAGAGCTTAGATTGAAGATCTTCATCTTTTCAAGAGAGATTTCATCGTTTGAAGCGGATTGGTGATAGATCGAGCTTGATCCTTCGCTGTCCAGATCTGAAGCGTGTTGATTTGGGTTTGTTTTGGAGATTTGGTGAGTGGTGATTATCTCTCACACGGATCCAAAGGAGTATATCGGATTGTTGACTCGATTTGGTGTTAAAATAGTGATTTCCATGCATTTTCTTCATCCTAAGTGTAGATCCATATAGATCCATTGTTCATGATGATGTTACATCCGTTTTATCATATGTTAACCTATGCAAGTTCATTCATCAAGTTTGTAGAGATATAATTCATGTTTTCATGCTTGTTGGACTTTCAACTCTTTAATTACGAAAATGCCATTATTGTTATAATTGTCTACTTAGGTCATATTTGAATGCTTGATTGCTTGGATTAATGTTTGATTTGATTGATTGTTATGAATTAGATGATTGATGATTTGATTTAGACCGAGGATGATTCAAAAGCTAAGGGAAAGGCTCTTGAATTGGGAAAGCTGCTCGTGGCATATGTAGCGGGATGATGAAGCTCTTATGCATAGATTTGATGATGTGATGTTGAGATGAGGCTTTGCGAGGATGTGATGAAGCGAGGCAATCATGTGATGAAGACTTGGTTTAATCCAGACGGGGTCATTCCAAGCATGTTGATAACTCGGTGATATGATTCGAGTTGAGGATAATGGATGGATATGAGAATAGTCGTCGAGGAGGATGACTAGGAGGCTTGGGTCTCATCGTTGTTGAAGGTTCTAGCATGCTCAAAGCAAGAGTACGTTTGGGCAGATTCGATAGTCCCAACGGCCAACTGTTGATGGTCGAGTACTCTGGGCAGATTCGATAGTCCTAGGCACGGGCTGCGACGACGTGCGGAGTACTGTCTAGAACCGGGGTTTCCATTAGCCCTTGACGGACGGCTGAAAGAATGTGCCGGTCATTCAATTAACGGTGAAATCGAAGCAATGATAACAGTGATAGCCAGAGTCATGGATGTTTGGTTGTATCGTCATTCGGTCTCAAGAGCAGTGTTTTCTGGGTGCTTATCTGATCTTGGTTTAGGCCTTGGGGGTTTGTGCTTGGAAAACATCGCCCTTGACTCGAGTGATAATTGCTTTACTTTAAATTGAATTCTTTGCTATGTTGCTTCTGCTTAGTGTGTGTCTGGGGGCTATCACTGTAGAAAGAGGTTGGAGTGGGAGGGTTGTATTCCTATTCCTTTTCCTTTATGCTCTTTTGGTATGTTGTTAGTTAATCTACTGCTCACTAAGACTGTTGTCTGACTCAAGGCTTTATGTTTTAATTCTTATTGCCTTGGGCTGTTCGTCCATTTTGGGACGGGCAGACTAGGTAGCAGGTGACAGGTGCGATCTTGCTTTTCCCGATGCTGATATCGAAGACGAGCTGAAGTATTGCATATTATTTCTTACTATATGTACTGGATGTTCTGCTGCTTTGTATTCTCTGAGTGATATGTAGTGAGGCTTGTTGTATTGTCTATTCAGATGCTTGTATTCAACTATTATGAAGTTTTATATGATGGCATTCTATTCTGTGAAGCTTCTCTATATATATTTTCTATTGTATTTTGTCTATGCACTGTGAGTAATACGATAGATTCTGTTGTTTTAATTTACCTTGACAATCGTCCATGGTCGCCTGGCACACTTTACAGCGCACTATCTCTAGATTCGGTGCAGGGGTCATGGGCGGTCATCACACTTAGACCTTGGGTTAAGTAGTAAGCATGATTATAACGTAGGTTATAATAAGGAAAAGAACGGAATGAGGCTTATTTTAAGACTTAGGATAAATTAATAAGCAAAGATAGTGAAGATATTAATAAAGGATTATTTAAATAATTTATCTAAGTTAATAAGCAAAGATGAAAGTAGGACCTATACCGAAAAGCATTCCCTATTAGATAGGCACGCTTATTCTAATAATGGTAGTAATTGGTCAAATAGAAGTCCAAATCACAAGGGATTTGGACAAGGGGCGCAACTAGATATTGTTTGGATAACGGGCCAGTACCAACAGCATTTCTCCTATTTTTCTATGGACACGACGTTTCACCTAATTCTGAAGTGAGGGCACGCTTATGCTGGAGCACAGGTAATAAGAAGATCCAATAGGTGGAGCAACATGTAGCATGAGCATGGTGGCAGTTACGCGTGTGACTTCCATTTTGGTGCTTAGTAATCGCTATGAGTTCCAAGCGCTTAAGTATGTGTGCCTTTCGTAGGCACCATTGCATTTTGTGTAGGGAGCTATATAATGTCTAGTCCACAATAAATACTTTATGCTTCTTTCGTAGACACCATTGTACTTTGTGCGTCTTTCGTAGATGCCATTACCTTATGTGTAGGGAGTTATATAGCGTCTAGTCCGCAGTAAGGTCTATGGAGTAGCAGGCCGGCCAAAGGGTAGAATTAGGATTTCAGTCTAATTATAGGATTAGGAATTTAGCCTAATCAAAGTAGCTAGCAAAGACAAGTGCAAACAATCAATTAATCAATTGCGTTAATTTAGTAATTCGAATTTATTTCCAGCTTATTCCTTTTTCTTCCTATTCTCTTTGTTTCCTTTATATATACTAGAATTGGTGTAAGGTCTATTACATTTACTTTGCTTAAATATTCTAGTAATTACTACCATTCACCGGACTTTTAGTCTGACCCACTCCACTATTTCCCCCTTTTCCCTCATAGGCAATCAGGGGCAAGGAAGATAGATTGCAGCTTCTTGGAGACTTGGTGTAACGACCTGGATTTTTGGTCATTGATTTTGAAAATTTAATTCATTTTAAATGTTGAGTTTAAAATGCGAATAGAATTTTAATATGGAATTTAATGATCAAATAAGTGGAATGAATTTAAATTCCAAATATAGCGATTTACTGAATAAATTTAATAGTTGGATTTATAATTGAATTTGTTAAATAATTGAATTGGAGTAGAATATGATTCGAATACGATTTCAAATGTTGTTATAAATTCTACTGGAATTATAATTTAGTTAGTAAGAATTTAAAACTGGTATTTTAAGCGATTTCGAATTTTTTTTTGAAATCGTCGATTTAATCGACACGTTAAATAGCGATCTGGGGCACAGTCTCGAAATTCGATGAAACCAGTTCCATTGAATTCGACGAAACCGATTCCATTGAATCTGTAATAGTGTATCATTATCGGATTTAAAATTTTGTAACGTTTGGAGTTATCATTTAGTCGTATGTGATATAAACACGTTGAATTTAATATTGAAAATTTAATATAATAATTGGGTCCAAAAAGCTATCTTCTCAATACGATCAAATTAGGACTCGAAACATTTTCCATTGTGTTCAGAATAGGGGTATAACATTATGAACGCCTGGCGGCACGCCTCGATATGGGTTCGAGAATTTAAGCTACGTAAATCGAGACATTAGAAATGAAAATAACATTTTAAATTATTAAGTCAAACAGCTGTGTTCGTCCCTTTCAGCCTCCTATAACATGCAACCTTCCTATCATGTCTTTTTCCTTTTAGTTCAAATCTATTCAAGCCGCCATCTTTTTCGTTTTAAATCGCGTACGAAAATCCCTCTCCCTCCTTCAAAGAAATCGAAATCGGCATATTAAAAAAACAAAAAAGAAAGAAGAAATTTTGTATAATGGCAGCAAAGTCACGATTTTCTCTTTAATTTCCTCCATCTTCTTTAAACAAAAACCAATTCGAATTTCAAAAAGAAAACAAGCAAATAAAAAAAAGCAACGGCAAGTCACGAGCGAACCAAATCGGAAAGGGGAGGTATCACGGTGGCGAGGAAGTGGAGCGGTGACCGGTGATGATGATGGAAAGGAGTCGCAATAGCATCGAGCGCGTGTGTGTGGGAGGGTCGAGGTGAAGGTGCGGGGGAAGAGATGCTATCCATGAATTTGGGGTTTTCGTTCCTTGTTGGTAATAGGCAGTGGCGTTGGCATAAGGTCGAGGACAGGTGGAGTTTGGGGGGTCGCGTGGTGGGTGTACAGCTGTGATGTCATAACTGAGATAAGGGATGCGGGCTCGATGTAGATGGTATGGGGAGGAAGCTTTCGAGATTCGGAGTTCAATGGGGTATATGATTGCTTGATCAGAGACTTGAAGGAGGAGAGATTGTACGTCGAGGTGGTCGGCTATGGTGTTTTTGCATCAGGTATGAGGCGGGCAGTTGAGATGGAGAAGAAGGTATCTCTGACTTTGTTAATTTAACATATAAAGTTAATTATATTATTAATTATTCACTTATCATTTAATTAACCTATTTATCTCGGTGATAATAAGTTCATTAATCCATATTAAATCTATACGAGGTCCAAAATCAATAAAACAAGTTGAGTTTGGTTCGTAGCTGGAAATCTTTGTAATAAAAATTGGTTCAAAATTTAATGAAGATAGATGGGAATTTAAATAATTCGAATCTGGATGTTCGGCAAATTAAAAATCAAGGTGAGTAAATCTCACTCTTCGTGGATTGCTAGATTTAATTTATAATAGTCAAAATAAATTGTTGAATGCTGGTTGAATTTATAAATTATTATCTGTTGGATGTTATATATATGTAGTAGTATATATATATGTAGTAGTATATATATTAGTAGTTGGATTGATATTCCCGCATATGTTAGCGGATGAGACCCTATGCGCCTCGCATAATAGCGGATGACCCTATATACCGCGATATCCCTCTCGAAGTGGGATTGGTATTTTTTGTTGTATTAACATCTGTGGATGCAGGAAAACAGGTTGGAGGGATCCAACTAGATTCCTCAAAATTTAGATTGATTGTTTTTCATATATAATAAATATATAATGTGTTAGAATAATCTGTTATAGATTATTGTTGTGATGTGAATTATTGGATGCTATAGTGGCACTAGCCTAACTTTTGGTATTTTAAATACCATAAGTATTATTTTTGGGATTTTAAAGGAATTAAAAAGGAATTTTGAATGTAAAAATATTTATATCGAAATTGGATTATTTTTTTAAAAATGATTTGGATAAAAACAATAATTGGTTTTGGTGTGTATTTAACTATTCGTAAAAATATTTTAAATAGAGATTTTATAGTAATTTATATAAAGATTTTTTTTAACGATGGATTAAACGATATTTTTTGGAAATATGGAAAGAAGTTGAAATCGATATTAAAAATAAAAATATAGGATTTATAAGAGAATGGACTTATAAAATGGAATTTTATAAATAAGATTAGTTTTACAAAAAGGTGAGACTCAAAGGAGTTAAAAATTTATAAATGATGTTTATAAATAAAGAAAATTAATATCAGATGAAATTGGAAATATAAATTTACAGGGAGAATTTATATTAGAATATGAAAATAGGGTGAGAGAAAAATAGTGGATACTATTTTTGAATTGGAAATGGTTAAGGAGATCGAAATGGAAGCAATCTGATGGAAATCAAGTGGAATTTATAAATTGAATTGGTTATTGAGATTTTAAAAATATATTTTTAAAATTCAAGAAGTTAAGTTTGTTTTGAAAAGGTAAATTTTATTTATTAATCTATTAAATTTTAAAGTAGTTAAAATTGAAATAATTCAGTAAGTGGATTTTTTTAATATTTAACTTTTATTTTAATAAATCCTAAATCTTAAAATCAGCTTTGAAAAGTGATGTTATAAAAAGCGTTTCGATATTTTAGAAAATTACTTAAACATGTCTTAAAAATAAATTATTATTATTCTTTTAAATACATATTTTTATTTGCATATATATATATATATATATATATAGTTTTGTATGGTTTAAATTTATTTAAAAATCTTCTCGAGAGTTGGAAAAGGGTTATTCAGTAGATGGAATTATAAGAGAGTTCTCAAAATGGAATTGGGGAAAAAGTAAAAAAATTTACAAAGTAGTTAAATAAAAGTGAATTTCGAAAAATGAAATAGAATTCATAAAAGAAGTAGAAAGGGAAATTGGAATTATAAGCACGTATATTTGACTTTGGAAATATTAAAGGGAATTTATTAAGGAATTCCGGGACTTATAGAACTCGTTATAAACTAGTCAAGGAGTTTACAAATTAATTCTAAAGGATTTTGAGAAAAAAAAAGAAATAATGGAATTTTTCTAAGTATTGAAAAATCCCAATATGGGTATAAGAATTTGAGTTGTCTAAATTTTTGAATATTGGAAGGGATTTGAATATATATATACCTTATAAACATATTTTGAAAATAATTATTGGAAAATTTATAATAAGGCCTGATGATTGCTTATGGATGTTTATTGATAGTTAAATAACCGACTATCAATTTTGGCCAATTTCATTAATCGCTTCGAAGGGACCGGGATCGAGTTTAATTATCCGAAAACCACTTCGATCCGGTTTGAACTTTACGAATGGAACCCATAAAGACAGAGAAGACGGTGATTCGGTTTGTCCAGACCCAAGACACCTTGTATGGACGAATGATATCAGAACAACGTCATTGGAGGACGATGAGCATTCTAAGTGAAATTGTAACAACCCGGTATTTCGTACCCATTTAATTATCGTCTCTTGATGATTTAATCTGGTTGCTAATAGCTATTGGCATTTTAAACGAATTGAAATTCAAGGATAAAATTTGGTTAATCGCTATTTGGAATTTTTTAAAAGTAGTTGGAATTCTTTTTAAAACTATATGTTAAACGTCGAGTGTTTTAATCAGTTGTGACTCTTTTACAATCTTGTTAAAAATGTTAAACGAGCTTTAAAAAAATTTGTTAAGTGTCGTTTGGGTTTAAATAATAATCTCGGCCCATGTTCTATTGTTTGAAGCCGTGATATCACTCAACACCCAAATCCCCCCTTCCTCCATTCGTAAACCCTAAGCCCAAAATCGAGATAAACAAAATAATGGCGGCTTGCTCGCTCTTTTCTTCGTTCCAAAATTAGGGCTCTCGAAGTTGCGCCTATTTGATCGATCGTTAGGAATTCGCATTTCGCTCTGTCGATGGTTGCTTCGGGTAGCTTTGCTTTGGCTGCTTCTCGTTTGAACGAGTGCGACTTCGCCTTCTCGACCGGATGAAGGTGAGTTTACTCACATCTATTTCATACTTCAGATGTTTGATTTCCTTGGCTTGAGATTTTATTGAACTGTGCTTCGATACTCTAATTTATTAAGAGAATGGTGTCGACCTTATTGGTTTCGACTATACTCTTTACTGCCTCTTGTAGTATTTTTATCCTTGTTCGATTTTATTTGTTGTTTCATAACCTCGGCCATTAACTGTTGTTTCCATGTTCGATCACTAAGCACTTGTCATGTTGCATACTCCCTGTTGCACTGAGTTTTGATATCACTTGAACCTTAGTGTAGTTGTGTTGCTTTTGGTTCACTATTTTCATCACTGGTCTTTGACATTTGGACAGACCTGGACTTTGATGTTGTTATGGTTTAGTTTGTTAGTCGAGTTGCCTACATATGCTCTTATAGTCGAGTCTGCATATGTGTATTTTGTAGCAGCTTGGTCTAGCACTTGTATTTAATCTGGATTCTTTTGGGGTCCAGTTCCACTCTGGTTTATGTTTTGATTTCTGAGACAGTTTTGACTTGTTTCAGTTTGAAGATTTGTCTGGTTACAGAACTATTTCTTGTCCCTGGTCTTGATGATGCACTGTTACACTATCATCTGGTTGATTTGTTTTGCATCCATATACTTGAGTCTTTGCCTTTTGGTCTGCATCATTGTTTCACCTGTTGCACTGTTGTCGACACTGGGTTGCATACCTCATTGCATTCACTCCAAGTAAGTTGATCCTCTTGACAATATACATCTGTAGTTGTTTCACCTGTTGCGCTTCATTGTGGTTTCATGTCTGTAGTTGCATTCCATTTCTGTTGTTGTCACATTTGGCTGGTAGTTGATTCATCTGGCCTGTCTGCATTGCACTACTTCATTTTGTATTTGTTTTGATCCACTTTGTCACTGCATATCCATATATGCTTGACCTGTTTGCATTTGTTTTGCATCCATGTTGATATTGTGCATTTAGTTCCAGTGCACTTTGATCATTGTTGTCTAGATCTTTTTGTTGCATGCACTTTGTATAGTTACCACTGTTTCTAGTATGTGGTCTTCATTATTCATGTATCTTGATTTCACATGTCTGCAACCTTGAATTTCCTCTGGCTTGTTTGTAGTTGATCTTGTTTGTTTTACATTGATGTTGTAGTCTTGATGCATCGCTTCGATTTCCCTGTACATTCACCTAGTCTCTGAAGTTGTTGTATTGTTGTTGACACTGGGTTGCTCCGTGCTTTGACATTGTGTTCATCTCTGTTGTCCTTTGCACTGACCCAGGCCATGTCGAACTTGTACCACCCTGGTCATCATTGTATGTCGTCACTGCTCTTGTATTTGCAGTTTTGAACTGATTCACTTATGATGTTTGTTGAGTCTGGGCATTCTTGTTATCCAGACTTGTACATGATACTTGTAGCTTGATCTTTTGTAGTTGCATTTGATTTCCCTGTGCATTCATCTGGCAGGTGTATGTTCCTTGGTCAGTTTCATTTGCATGTTGAATTGAACATTTCTGAATATTCCTTTTTACTGTGGCATTGGTTTGGGCGCAGTTACTTTGTGCCTCTGTTGTGCACTTCTTATTTGCCACTGCTGTTTCATTGTGGTGACTGCAGTCTTGTTGCAGATTGCCCTTGTAATCTTTTGTGACTGCAGTTTCGTCTTACATGCAGTTTTGGTCCTTGTCGTTTTGCAGTGCATTAATGCATTTGGATCTGTTTTCAAATTCACTTGAGTTGAACCCGATTTCGGGGTTTGACCTGGTGATCATTTGTGACTTTCACTAAGCTTTTGGGTATCTCCTGAGATAGTGGCGAGGCGGTACACGCGTGCGTGTACTGCAGCCCTATCAGATTTGACAGTTTTAAATTGATATTTCGATTTGTTGAATTGTTTCGTTGGTAAATTCAATATTTTGAAGTTGTATTCTGATTTGGATTTGCTGATTTGTTGTTTAACACTATTTAGTGTTATATTTGCCGTTATCCGATTCCCTTATCGAGAAGATGGATATACGAGATTTATGTGACTGTCGTCTATTTGATATTGATTATTATTGCTTCTGTGCATTAATAACTGAGTTTGAATTAGACTGACCCGTGTATTATTTTCTTTTGAATCTAATACTCGGGTCAGACCCGAGTTGTTTCAGGTTGTAGATTTTTAGCTTTGGGTTGCTGCTAGAGCTATGAAGACTTTTCATATCATTTGAAGTATTTTGCATCTTTTTGTTGTAGTCAGTGTACTGATTAGGATGATGTGTGTTCATGTACATTAGTTGATAATGTATTTGTATATATAACTTCCAGAGTCGACAGTTGTAGTTGTATCATATGTACCATGTCAAATGTATTGTAACTGACATCAGTTATTATATATATATGAGACTTTTTGTTCCATCTGTATTCCGCATTTATGTTATCTGTGTTATTCTTATATCTATTGTCCTAAACTATTAAAGCCACTGTGTAGTAGCTTTGAGTTTGTACCGGTACGTCGGATTTCCTCCTTAAATAAGAATGCATGTTATACTATCTGACATATCGGTGCTCGCACAAAGCAATTACACGGATGGTCGCTCCTCAACAGCCTTATTCTCCGTGCTAGTTGACAACATTACACCGTAGTGTTCTTGGCTAGCGCGGGTATAGAGGTGGGGCGTTACAGCTTGGTATCAGAGCCTGGGGTTTAGGACAATTATAAAACATAACTTAGATGGAGCATATGTTACAACTATTTGTCGATGTTTTATCTCTCATCTTTGCCTATGTTTGATTTTGATTTTGTGAAAGTATTTTTGGCTTCTGCCTTCGTTTGCTTTGCGAACTCAAGTTGGGTTTTTGATGATGAGGATTTTGTTCTTGTGTTTTCGGCTTTGAATTGATTTAGCCAATGTTGATTTTTTTCGAATTTGGTCAATTAAAGCTATTTTGACCTCTGGACTTTGTTCCACTTTTGTGCTATGCTATGGGTGTCATTGTGTACCTGTTACACTATGATGAAAAATAGCTCGACCAGTTGCATTGAGTGATTTTGATTTTTCACTCATATCTAGTTCGAATCTCTGCGATTTTGAACTTGATATTTTGTGTTTTCCTCGGCTTGATTTCCATTCGACTTCGGTACTTTGTTTTTGTGAAATTGCTAATTTCTTGATTTCCAAGACTCTGACGTTGTTTGCCGTTGGATTCTTTGATGATGATGTTGATTCATTTTGTACTTGACAGTGACCATTAATTGTTGACTTCGGCATTGACTTGATTCTTACTTTTGTTGAAGTCATTTATGTATTTCTGCTCGTTTTGCTTTGTTTTTCCAATTGATAATCGATTCTTCTTTTCCAATTAGTTGTTATCACTTTTGTTGACTTTGATAACTTCTACTTTCGGAATTTTTGGGTATGTCTACTTTGATAAATTTGGAATCGAATTCTTTGGATTTTATTCACGTCTTTGAATGTGAGTTTTAGTGAATTGATTTGGTTTCCAAAATTTAATCGATTCGTGATCATTTCCCCCGATTGGTTGCTATCATTTATTAGCAACTTTAATGACATTTTCTTTGGGAATTTTGTGAACATACTTTTTGATGGATTCGTTATCGATTTCTTTGGATCTATTCACATCTTTGTATGTGAATTCTTGTGATTGATTGTTTCTACAATCATTTTTGTGATTTGTCACTTTAAAAATATAAAGGTTTTCTATACTAGTAGTAAATATCAAAACTCTTTCATCAAAGCGATTTCAACACTATTTTAAATATCAAAAGATCGTTTTCTCAAACTGATTTCCAATCTACTAGTATATACAAGCCTTTACTTCACTCGAATGAGAAATCGACTTAAACGACTTAGTAAAACGAGTGGTATGAAACGCTTGCGTTCACTTCGTCGGTTAGCTCTTGGACTTGTTCGATTGAACCCTTTTTGTGACAATTTCCTAGTGAAGATCTACAGTTTGTTCGTAAATATTTAAGTTAAGCAAGTGGTTATGGGACATGATGCTAAACTCATATATTTACTAGCTTATTGTAATTGACACTTCTCGTTGATCATGACGATCATTTTATGATTTAGACTAGCAATTGTGCGATGTCTCTTTGTTTGCAAGGTTAGACTAGACCGCATTGGTGTGATTCCGACTCACACATATCTCTTTGTCTGCAAGGTTAGTCTAGACACCATTTGTGTGATTCCGTCTCACACATATTTCTTTCTCTGCACGGTTAGACTAGGCCTCATCGGTGTGATTCCGTCTCACACATATCTCTTGGGCTTTGAGGATTGTCTAGACACCATTTGTGTGATTCCGTCTCACACATATTGCACGGTTAGACTAGACCTCATCGGTGTGATTCCGTCTCACACATATCTCTTGGGCTTTGAGGATTGTCTAGACACCATTTGTGTGATTCCGTCTCACACATATTTCTTTCTCTACACGGTTAGACTAGGCCTCATTGGTGTGATTCCGTCTCACACATATCTCTTGGGCTTTGAGGATTGTCTAGACACCATTTGTGTGATTCCTTCTCACACATATTGCACGGTTAGACTAGACCTCATCGGTGTGATTCCGTCTCACAAATATCTCTTGGGCTTTGAGGATTGTCTAGACACCATTTGTGTGATTCCGTCTCACACATATTTCTTTCTCTACACGGTTAGACTAGGCCTCATCGGTGTGATTTCGTCTCACACATATCTCTTGGGCTTTGAGGATTGTCTAGACACCATTTGTGTGATTCCGTCTCACACATATTGCACGGTTAGACTAGACCTCATCGGTGTGATTCCGTCTCACACATATCTCTTGGGCTTTGAGGATTGTCTAGACACCATTTGTGTGATTCCGTCTCACACATATTTCTTTCTGTACACGGTTAGACTAGGCCTCATCGGTGTGATTTTGTCTCACACATATCTCTTGGGCTTTGAGGATTGTCTAGACACCATTTGTGTGATTCCGTCACACACATATTGCACGGTTAGACTAGACCTCATCGGTGTGATTCCGTCTCACACATATCTCTTGGGCTTTGAGGATTGTCTAGACACCATTTGTGTGATTCCGTCTCACACATATTTCTTTATTGCACGGTTAGACTAGGCCTCATCGGTGTGATTCCGTCTCACACATATCTCTTGGGCTTTGAGGATTGTCTAGACACCATTTGTGTGATTCCGTCTCACACATATTGCACGGTTAGACTAGACCTCATCGGTGTGATTCCGTCTCACACATATCTCTTGGGCTTTGAGGATTGTCTAGACACCATTTGTGTGATTTCGTCTCACACATATTTCTTTGTTGCACGGTCTTCGGGCCATTCCTGTGTGAAAATTTAAAGGTTAGCCACCATGAGATAGCTTCTCGTTCTTGTGATACCGGTGTTTTGAGTTTTCATACTCCTGTTTTCTGATAGGCCTCCCCCTCTTTGTGATTTCTGGATTTCGTGTGTAGATTTCTAGAATTTGTGCTTCACCAATTTTCGCGATTTCTATTGATAAGTTTTATCATTTTTTGTGCATTGGTGAAATTATGTGTTATTGACTTGTTATGAATACAAGTTTAGGGTATGATATCCCTTTCTATCTTTGAGAAGATTCTTGTGACATTTTTGATGAATGAAAATTCATTGGTATTATACTTTGATGTCAGTTATTTTGATGAAATTTTGACGTGTTAACTTCAGTAACCGTCAATTTTAAAATGGATTTACAAGCGGTTCTCCCGCAATGCTGATTTTGTTGTCCTTTTTTACTGTACTTTGAGAAGTGCAATTTCCTTATCTAAGTTGCTACTGATATTGCTAATTTAATCACGTGTTTTCAAAATTCTTTATTTTTAAAAAGTTGTTTCAAAAATATAAATTAAAATTGTTTTCAAAATTTTTACAGTTTACATTTTCAAAAGAACGATGAAGCGATTTAAACGTTTCAGCAAAATCAAGGACTATGACCCCTTTCTTTTACTGATTCGCTTAATTCCGGACTTGTCCGTTTGAGAATGAGAAATGTTATTTTTAAAACACAAAATTTTGCACTTTCAAGGAAACGATAAAAAGATTTAAATGATTTAGCAAAAGTACGGAGTATGGAACCATACTTTTACTTCTTCGGTTAATTCCGGACTCGTTAATTGAATATTTCTGATTTCTAATTATCGTTTTTGATAATCAGATATTTGTGAAATTTGATTATCAATTGTGATAATTAAATATTTGTTATTTCTGATTATCGTTTTCGATAATCGAATATTTGTGATTTCTGATTATCGCTTGTGATAATTCGATATTTGAGATTCTATTTGTCGTTTTGATAATTAAATATTTGTTGATTTGATTATCATTTGAGATAATTAAATATTTGCGATTTGAAAATTTGATTATCGTTTTTGATGATTGAATATTTGCGATTTTGAGATTTGAGCTTCGTCTTTCTCCCTGGCAATTCCGGTGAGTAATTTGATTTACTCACATTCAATTCGTGCTCAGTATGTGATTTCTGCTCTGGTTCCTTTTCTTTTAATTGCTGGAACTCGATTGTTCTTGCTTTTGTTAGTCGATGATGATGTTTGGGGTTGTTTATATAGTCGTCTGATTTTGATTCCTCGATCCCCACAATGTTGATTCTTTTGATTTGAAGTAGTCGAACCTTTTGATTTCATATCTAATACTTCCCCTGCTGACATTTGCTTTGCTTATGCATTCGACATTGTTATGTTCTTATGGTTGTTACCTCTTTCCCACTTATCCCTTAGGATTGCGAGGACGCAATTTCTTTAAGGAGGGGAGTCTGTAACAACCCGGTATTTCGTACCCATTTAATTATCGTCTCTTGACGATTTAATCTGGTTGCTAATAGCTATTGGCATTTTAATCGAATTGAAATTCAGGGATAAAATTTGGTTAATCGCTATTTGGAATTTTTTAAAAGCAGTTGGAATTCTTTTTAAAACTATATGTTAAACGTCGAGTGTTTTAATCAGTTGTGACTCTTTTACAATCTTGTTAAAAATGTTAAACGAGCTTTAAAAAAATTTGTTAAGTGTCGTTTGGGTTTAAATAATAATCTCGGCCCATGTTCTATTGTTTGAAGCCGTGATATCACTCAACACCCAAATCCCCCCTTCATCAATTCGTAAACCCTAAGCCCAAAATCGAGATAAACAAAATAATGGCGGCTTGCTCGCTCTTTTCTTCGTTCCAAAATTAGGGCTCTCAAAGTTGCGCCTATTTGATCGATCGTTAGGAATTCGCGTTTCGCTCTGTCGATGGTTGCTTCGGGTAGCTTTGCTTTGGTTGCTTCTCGTTTGAACGAGTGCGACTTTGCCTTCTCGACCGGATGAAGGTAAGTTTACTCACATCTATTTCATACTTCAGATGTTTGATTTCCTTGGCTTGAGATTTTATTGAACTGTGCTTCGATACTCTAATTTATTAAGAGAATGGTGTCGACCTTATTGGTTTCGACTATACTCTTTACTGCCTCTGGTAGTATTTTTATCCTTGTTCGATTTTATTTTTTGTTTCATAACCTCGGCCATTAACTGTTGTTTCCATGTTCGATCACTAACCACTTGTCATGTTGCATACTCCCTATTGCACTGAGTTTTGATATCACTTGAACCTTAGTGTAGTTGTGTTGCTTTTGGTTCACTATTTTCATCACTGGTCTTTGATGTTTGGACAGACCTGGACTTTGATGTTGTTATGGTTTAGTTTGTTAGTCGAGTTGCCTACATATGCTCTTATAGTCGAGTCTGCATATGTGTATTTTGTCGCAGCTTGGTCTAGCACTTGTATTTAATTTGGATTCTTTTGGGGTCCAGTTCCACTCTGGTTTATGTTTTGATTTCTGAGACAGTTTTGACTTGTTTCAGTTTGAAGATTTGTCTGGTTACAGAACTATTTCTTGTCCCTGGTCTTGATGGTGCACTGTTACACTATCATCTGGTTGATTTGTTTTGCATCCATATACTTGAGTCTTTGCCTTTTGGTATGCATCATTGTTTCACCTGTTGCACTGTTGTCGACACTGGGTTGCATACCTCATTGCATTCACTCCAAGTAAGTTGATCCTCTTGACAATATACATCTGTAGTTGTTTCACCTATTGTGCTTCATTGTGGTTTCATGTCTGTAGTTGCATTCCATTTGTGTTGTTGTCACATTTGGCTGGTAGTTGATTCATCTGGCCTGTCTGCATTGCACTACTTCATTTTGTATTTGTTTTGATCCACTTTGTCACTGCATATCCATATATGCTTGACCTGTTTGCATTTGTTTTGCATCCATGTTGATATTGTGCATTTAGTTCCAGTGCACTTTGATCATTGTTGTCTAGATCTTTTTGTTGCATGCACTCTGTATAGTTACCACTGTTTCTAGTATGTGGTCTTCATTATTCATGTATCTTGATTTCACATGTCTGCAACCTTGAATTTCCTCTGGCTTGTTTGTAGTTGATCTTGTTTGTTTTACATTGATGTTGTAGTCTTGATGCATCGCTTCGATTTCCCTGTACATTCACCTAGTCTCTGAAGTTGTTGTATTGTTGTTGACACTGGGTTGCTCCGTGCTTTGACATTGTGTTCATCTCTGTTGTCCTTTGCACTGACCCAGGCCATGTCGAACTTGTACCACCCTGGTCATCATTGTATGTCGTCACTGCTCTTGTATTTGCAGTTTTGAACTGATTCACTTGTGATGTTTGTTGAGTCTGGGCATTCTTGTTATCCAGACTTGTACATGATACTTGTAGCTTGATCTTTTGTAGTTGCATTTGATTTCCCTGTGCATTCATCTGGCAGGTGTATGTTCCTTGGTCAGTTTCATTTGCATGTTGAATTGAACATTTCTGAATATTCCTTTTTACTGTGGCATTGGTTTGGGCGCAGTTGCTTTGTGCCTCTATTGTGCACTTCTTATTTGCCACTGCTGTTTCATTGTGTTGACTGCAGTCTTATTGCAGATTGCCCTTGTAATCTTTTGTGACTGCAGTTTCGTCTTACATGCAGTTTTGGTCCTTGTCGTTTTGCAGTGCATTAATGCATTTGGATCTGTTTTCAAATTCACTTGAGTTGAACCCGATTTCGGGGTTTGACCTGGTGATCATTTGTGACTTTCACTGAGCTTTTGTGTATCTCCTAAGATAGTGGCGAGGCAGTACACGCGTGCGTGTACTGCAGCCCTATCAGATTTGATAGTTTTAAATTGATATTTCGATTTGTTGAATTGTTTCGTTGGTAAATTCAATATTTTGAAGTTGTATTCTGATTTGGATTTGCTGATTTGTTGTTTAACACTATTTAGTGTTATATTTGCCGTTATCCGATTCCCTTATCGAGAAGATGGATATACGAGATTTCTGTGACTGTCGTCTATTTGATATTGATTATTATTGCTTCTGTGCATTAATAACTGAGTTTGAATTAGACTGACCCGTGTATTATTTTCTTTTGAATCTAATACTCGGGTCAGACCCGAGTTGTTTCAGGTTGTAGATTTTTAGCTTTGGGTTGCTGCTAGAGCTATGAAGACTTTTCATATCATTTGAAGCATTTTGCGTCTTTTTGTTGTATTCAGTGTACTGATTAGGATGATGTGTATTCATGTACATTAGTTGATAATGTATTTGTATATATAACTTCCAGAGTCGACAGTTGTAGTTGTATCATATGTACCGTGTCAAATGTATTGTAACTGACATCAGTTATTATATATATATATATATATGAGACTTTTTGTTCCATCTGTATTCCGCATTTATGTTATCTGTGTTATTCTTATATCTATTGTCCTAAACTATTATAGCCACTGTGTAGTAGCTTTGAGTTTGTACCGGTACGTCGGATTTCCTCCTGAAATAAGAATGCATGTTATACTATCTGACATATCGGTGCTCGCACAAAGCAATTACACGGATGGTCGCTCCTCAACAGCCTTATTGTAACGACCCATAAATTTCAACTGTTTTAATAACGTAATTAGTTGAAATTTTGTGAAATTTTAAACGATAAAATTTTGAAATATAAATTTAATATTTGAAATGCGTTTAGTTAAACATAGCAACTGGTAAATTTTCGTCCGAAAATATGAAAGTTTATTTCGCGCGTAAATTCACTTCAATTTAATCAGTTAAAAAGCAATGAAAATAAAGTGTTTCCGAAACCTAAATATATTACATAGAAAAATTCTAAACCATCTTCTGAGCAAGATGTCAGTTTATCATTTTTCCAAATTCGGACATCTTTGGCTCCGTCGATCTTATTTTTCAGCGTTTTTCTTGCATTTTCCGTCAGTAGAAAAATTCGAATTTTTATAATTCAATTATACTCCTGATATCTACATATCGTTTTGATCGTCTCGTTGCGCTGATCTCTGCAGTATATTTGGTTGTGTTTAACGGCGTCTGGTACACGGTGAAACCGGCGATCGATAGCCGTACCGATAATCGTTCAGTTCTTTGTCCCGTGCCTCTCCATTTTTCCAACGTATAATCTGAATAGCCGTTGCCTTTAATACTTTAGATCTGACTTTCATCATTCCCCATTTCATTTTGTGTCGTTCCAATGTTTGAAGGGCAGTGGCTATTCTTTTGTCAGTTCCCAGCTTCATCTTTTCCTTGCCTATCTTACTAAGGGAAATACATAATATTATTTATGTAAGTTTTAGATCTGAGAAGCCACGCAACTTCATCTTCCCTTTCACAAATGCTATTGTTTTCTTCCCATTTGAAAACCCATCCTCTCCTCTCGACCACGTAGCCACCCTCTGCTTCTCTTCCTATCCCACGTCCAACCGTCCGAAGCTCCACCTCATCAACTCCTCACGCATCCCCTTGCTCCACCTAAGCCATCACCCTTCCTCCCATCCCCTTCCGCCTCCCAGCTCCACTCGAGACCGAACCACCCTTCGCCTCCATTCCCTACAAAACCCACGGCATCCTCCCCTGGCCTGTTCCATTTGCCTTCCCCTACCTCCGCCTTCGCATGGACTGTCCCTATCTCCACCAAAGATCAACGACCCCATTCATTCGCCTCTTTTTTTTCGGTAAGAAGAATATTATGTATAATATTATATGTATATTATAGCATACCGCATTTCATTTTGTTTTATTTTAAGTTCGCAATTTCACGTGTACACGCACATGTATATGGTCTACATATTTATTGTATGTATGTTAGATTTTAGTTATGGGAGTGTAAGTTGGTATAGCTATGCAAGTTTGTTTTGTGGTTCATCTATACAAATATGGGATACTATGAAGGGACATATGCGTATAAAAAAATCAGAGGCCTAGAATGGAGTCTGTGGTTAAGGAGTTTAGCAGTTTTTGATGCCAATGTGACATTTTGTTCTTTGCACTATGTAGCGTTTGTTTTATATTATTTGGCAGCTAGTTCTTGCAGTATTGGTTAAAACAATTCTAGTGATGCAACACGTGAAGTATCTGGCTGTACTCTACTTTGGAAATTTACTGTTATGTTTTCTTGAAAAAAAAAGGGTATGTGCTATACTAAGTATATCAATTTACAGTAAGTTATTTTGTCCCACTATACTATTTATATATATAGTATAAATTATACTCTAGTTTATATAAGCTAAACAAATTGGTTTATGTATTAATGATATATATGGTCACGTATATTATTCTGTTTATATTGCATGTTGCATAGATAAGCTATATTGTTTTATTTGTGGTACAGCACTAATACATCAGTTGTAGTGCAATACAGTTGTATATAATGGTTATATGAATATCTACATTCATACGAACCTTTACAAACAATATGTTTAGCTATACTTACCATATTATGTATGAACGCTATATGTATTTATTATCTAAGTGTGTAGTCTGTTAGTTCAACATGTATATTCTAGTCTCCGTCTGTTAGTTATTACAATGTGTATATGTTTATATTGCGTGTCTAGTATATATGCTTAAAAGGTATGATAAACAATATAATTATAATGTGTTAAAGTATTACAATATATAAAGGATGTATATTAGTCTGTGAGTTTGTATAAATTTATAACAGTTTACATATTTTGTTTAAACAGTTTACATTTAGTTGTCCGTCAAATTCGCACCAATCTTGTTTTGCTCGAGAATTCGTGCTTGGGTTTGCAACTCAAAATCTGTGTCATATTCTGTATTCTCTAGCCTCGAAAGGTGAGCACTCACTCACGATTAACGTTCTTTTATTTATTAAATTTGATTTCAATTGAAACGACAATTGAAATATGCTGCTGTTAGATATTTACACTGTTATTACCTGTATCAGTTCACCTGTGACATCTGACACCAATATCTGTTATATATGCAATGATAATCCAGTTTGGTTGTTAAATGATTGATTGTTTGATGTTTACAATTGGACGTTAAAATTGAAATGTATAAAGTGATAAATATTATGCAAGTAAAATTTGACGTAGGATAATTAAAATTTGAATCGACACATATGTTGAATTTGATTTAGTTGAATATGACCCCTTTTAATTGTTAAATTAATTGACATGTAGAATAGTGATAGTTACACTTTGAACCATCGACGCATATTGGATTAATTGTTGTAGTGTTAAAATTGAAATCGAATGACAATTGAAGAACCGTATAAATATTAATGTAATAATCCTTAATCTACATGAAATGATAGTGTAGATTCTAGAAATAATTATATTAATTCGTGCAAATAATAATGCGAATTAATACGGTTATTTCGGGATTATTTGAATTGATTATTGAATTGTTATTGATTGTTGTTATTGCTTGTTTATTTACTTTGACACCATCCCAGTTATCACACTGCAAGTTCCCTTTGTTATGCTTTGATTTTGAATTGAATTGGAATCGGGTTGAAATGATAAATACCCAAATTGAACTTTGACCTAGGATAGGAAATTTAACAAAACCCGATTGGTCAATAATTTGATTTAAAAATAAGCGAAGATTTTATTTGAATAAATAATATGGTTTTGAAATGAAGTTGAAATTTGAATTTTTATGAAAGGAAAATGTTAATATTTAATAATCTGAAACAAAATGTTAACAATGAAATTTATGGAAAAATGTTGTTTAATTTGAGAAATGATTGAATTAAGTTTGAAATGAGTTAATAATCAAGTTTGAAATTATTAAACTTTGAAATTATTTAATAATTAAGTTTTGAATTATTTAATACTTAAATAAGAATAAATTATTTAACGATTAAATTGATTTGAATTCTTTAATAAGTGAAATTGAATTTTTGAATAAGTGAATTTTACTTCGTAAATAATTGAAATTGAGTTTCTTTATTAATTAAGTTTTGGAAGTTTATTTAAGTAAGTAAATAATTGAAATTGAATTTTCTTTAACAAGAAATGAAAATGTGATATTTTTGGAATTAATGTAAGACTTGTAATTGAAAGAATTGATTTGACGAATTTAGTTTAATTCAAATTGTAAGTTTTGAAATAAGGAAGTTGAACTTAAGAAATTGATTTAATGAATTGGAAATTTAATAGAAATGGTTTTGAATGATAAAGTAACTTAACGAATACTGAATGAAATCGATAAATGAGTTTAAATTGATTTGAATGTTAAATAAAATTTATTTAAATGATTTCGGAATGAAACTTATATACGAATTTAAATCAATATTGAATTGTTTTAAATAGAAAGTGAAATTGAATTATAAGATTTTGAAATGGTAATTTGGAAGTTTTTAAACGTAAAGTATGGAAACTGTTTTGATAGACAAATGAAATGTTGATTTGCGAATTGAAATTGAAATTGAAATTGATTTGGTTTTGAAATAAATAAACGACCAATCGGTGAAATAATTTCAAAGGTTATTAAAGAGACCGGAATTCGGTTATGAATATACTCTCTATCTAAACCGAAAACCACTTTAATAACTATACATGGAGTGATGATCCAGAATGAAGTGGTTGGAATGATGTACGCGATGATTGAAGAAAGAGAACGATGATGGATAGCCTTGACACTTGTGTCAAATTGGAAATGACTAAAACAGGAGCCGTGCCGGGCCAATGGAGGATTAGCTACCTCAAGTGGACACACTTCTTCGAACTACTTATTACTTGTTGTCGATTGGTGCACCCTTGATTTTGGGAGTGTTGTTTCACGGTGTTGCGGGCGCTGCGGCGTTGCGTTCTCACAAGTCCGGATCAGGCGAACGGTAGTATCACTACCTTGGGTATTGCCTCATGTGCCTTGTCATACTTGTATTCCATTTATGCGCGACCACTACGATTTTGATTTGTACCTTTAGTATATGGATTGCACTCTGGTGACTTCCGGTTTTGGGGAAACTACGGTCTTGTATATGCTTTTGGGAATAAAAATGTGTTAAGGGTGGAATGGGCCATGACTTAACGCTATTTTGATATCTTTTTATATTACTGATAGACATTATCTACTTATCGTACACTACTACATAGTAGATAGTTTAACGGATCCTTAAAGGATGGTTATTCCAAACATCCTTTGAGTTACTTGTATTTCAATTGCTATTTCACTTGAGTTGGATTTATTAATATAAGAATGTTAATCCTGACTCGAGTGTTTTGTATTTTGCTTTACGCTCGGGTCAGAGTGAGTGTACCAGTATTCGAGACTCACCTTTGGAGTTGGAGCTTTGCTTGAAGATCCAGCCATCTATTCTACTTTCAGTATTCCATGATTCCAGTGATGTATTCTGATTTGTATCTGATGTATTGTATTACTCTTCTGTTGTAAACTCTGATGTATTTATATATTCATATAGTAGCTTCATGAACTACTATCTCTTTTATTTCCGCTGCACTTATTACTCTATGTCTGTGATCTGTGATTATTTATTTACTGTATATGTTCAGTTTTGCCAAATTTAAATTAACAACGCGGTATTTTGAGCAATTCAATTCCGACATGTGTGTCTACCTATACACTTATAATGGATGCGAATGGTCCAAAATATCGGGTCGTTACACTTATTCTCCATGCTAGTTGACAACATTACACCGTAGTGTTCTTGGCTAGCGCGGGTATAGAGATGGGGTGTTACAGAAATTGTTCTTAAAAGGTAATCGTAGCCTCAAGCCTCATCAACCGGAATGACTGAAAATCAGGGGAGATGCAGCAAGGCTAAGTGGGTCGCACTCAATTAGGGTATGATATCACCTTTCTAGATTACCTCGGATATATTATTAATTATGGATACGGAGTGCATGTAAAAGAACTCGATAAGGGTGGGAACATCCGGGGTGATAACATATTTGGTTCTATCCAGGTTAGGGATAGGATCGGTCTTGTGTTGTAAGGGATCCTGGCGAGTCCCTCGGTACATTTTTCAAGATGTGTACCATGATAGGTGGTACCCGAGTGCCTAGTCATTGTATGGAATCCATTCTCCTATAAGCGCCATACGGTTTTGATTGTGCCCAACTATGCTGAAACGTGAGATGCAAGCATTCTAGCTATTTTCTATTTACTTGGTTTAAACACTATTATAATATCAGACGGATTTGATAAAAATGTTTTGGTTATCGTAAGGTAAAAACTCATCGTGTTTATGTGTGACGTGGTCTTACGAGATACCTTTGTTTTTAAAGGATTTTAATAAAATTTAGTAATTCAAATTGAGTGTGTTTCTCACGCTAGTTTTCCAGACTGACTCAGATGTTATTTTATTTAATGCTCGGGTCAGACCGAGTATTACAGATTCAGGTTAGAATGCTATGGAGCTTAGGAGACGAGCTGGAGGAGTTCAGACGTATATCACATACTTGGTTATTTTCGTTGTGTGAGTTATGTATGTCAGGACAAGTCATTATAACTGTCGAGGTCGATATATTGATTGTTGTACTTTGATGATTGTAAGTAATAAACAGCTACAGATTCTTTTGTACAAAATCTTTTATTATATATTATATTTTGTTCCGCTGCGATTGTGAGATTTTGTATTGTTGTTTCTATTTTCTTATACCTTTTTCTTCTTCACCCCTAATGAACTGGTAATTTCCGACACTCGATTGCTCGGCATTCTATACAGTGGACGTATTGATGTCGATTTTCGAGGGTCGAAAACCTGGTTCGTTACACTTAGAGACCCTATCATGTATTCCTTCTTTTTATTTCCAGCTTTTTGTTCTTTTATTGTACTGGCATTGTATTGAGGGAAAGTTTGTGTTTGTACTCTGGTTTTTCAGATGAGTCTGAGATTTTATTTTCATAAGACAATTGTATTTGGTATTTGGAACATATGTGGTTTGTCTGAAGTATTTATGAAGTATTAATTTTTAAAGTCACTCATTGTTTTTAATTACTTCCGCTGTGTTATTATCTATCTATTTTGTCTTGTGAATCTTAATCTCTGCTAGCTTTAGTTATACCTACAACGCACCACATCTTTTATTGTGCCCTTTTGGGTATACTAAGGGGTGTGGGGTGTTTCATTTGGTATCAAAGCCTAAGGTTATAAGATTCCTAAAAATTTGTTTTAAAAGTAGTATTTTTCAAAATAGCTTGTTTTAAAGATGTTTTTCAAAAATAAACTCTTATAAAAGAAGTAGTTTTAAGTATAAAAGAGTTTTTATAAAAATCCCCTCAAAGGTCCAATTCAACCTTCTTTCGATTCTTTCAAGCCTACGTTTTTCTTTTCTTTGCATAGTATGACTGACTGGTTCCGTAGAGCTACGGCGCCAGAGGTGCAAGGGCAAGTGTCCAGTATAACACCGGTAGGTGGAAATCCCTTTAACCCACCTACATCAGCCAACTTTTCTAAGCTATGCAAGGACTTCGCTAGTATAGGAGGTAGAAATTTTTCTGGCATAGAGAATTCAGAGGAGACGCGAGCTAGATTGGAGAATATGGAGCAAAGGTTTAGTCGGTTAGGTTTGGAGGACCGATAGAGTGACCAACCTACATCTTGCCTGTTGAAGGGAGAGCTTGAGAAGGTTCCTATAAGCTCTAAGAAGCAGTGGAGAAAGGACAAGAAGGATAAAGATAAGGATAAGAGGAAGGAGGGAGGACCTCAGAAGTGAATCAAGAAAAGTCAGAGATGTAAGTGTTGTAGAATGACTGGTCATTACGCAAAAGACTGTAAGAAGGCGGGAATGAAGGGAAGATGTTTCAATTATGGATAGCTTGGTCACTTTAGTAAGATTTGTCCTCAAAAAACGGGGCAGACAACGAGCGCACATGCAACACAGATTCAGATTTTGGATACAGCACCTTCCAGCATCAGACCAAATCGAGGTAGGAAAATTTGATTTCTATTCCTTATTTTTCCATTCGGGCTCTTTTCGATCCTGGAGCATCACACTCTCTCATCTCTAGTTCTCTAGTAGGTTGTTTGCACTTAGACATCTCTTTAGTAGTAGACCCCATTGTTGTTTCAAACCCCATAGATGGATAGGCACACTTGTCTATAGTTTGTAGGGGTTTGAATTTTTTTTATCCTAGGCGTAGAAATTGACTACGATGCCTATGTTTTGGGATTTTTGGGGTATGGGATGATTTTGGGGATGGATTGGCTATCCACATATGGAGCTATATTAGATTGCTAGTGCAGAGTCGTTAGATTAAAGACATGGAGCGGTAGGACTCTCGAGGTTTCTTACGACCCGCAAGGGTCAGTTATGTCGAGCTTCCTTTATTCCCTCGATTCATCATCATCAGAGTTAGATTCGGTTTCCATCGTCAGAGATTTTCCAGACGTCTTCGAGGAGGTTAGGGGACTACCCCCTAAGAGAGAGATTGACTTTAGGATTTATTTGACTGATAATGTTAGACCAGTGGCTTTACCCGTTAGGCACATGGCACCTAGGGAGGGAATGGAATTGAGCAAGCAAATCCGTGAGCTTTTGGAGGAGGGTTTCATAAGAAGGAGCATATCGGAGTGGGGAGCGCCAGTCATCTTTGCTACTAAGGCGGATGGTTCTCTTCGACTTTGCGTGGACTATAGGAAATTAAATAAGCTCACAAAGAAGAACCGTTATTCAAGCCCTAGGATAGACGATCTTTTTAACCAGGTAGTTGGCTCTTTAGTATTCACTCAGCTTGATTTAGCCACAGGATTCCATCAGCTTAGGGTCGCTGATGAAAGCATTGATAAGACCGCGTTTAGGACTCCAGACGAATTTTATGAGTGGTTGGTTATGCCTTTAGGGCTAACCAATGCCCCAGCCTACTTCGTAGATTTGATGAGCCACGTCTTTAGAGAAGTCCTAAATAAGTTAGTGGTTGTATTCGTGGATGACATTTTGGTGTTTTCCAAGAATAAGGAAGAGCATGCTATTCATCTAGAGGAGGTTCTTCGTACACTTCGCATTCTTCAGTTGAAAGCAAAGTTCTTGAAGTATCACTTTTGGCATAAGGAAGTGTGTTTCTTGGGGCATAGAGAAGGTCTACACATGGAAAGAGTTTGATAAACAGTTTTGTACGTTTAGACTCGGATTGTGAAAATCCAAAGAGTGGTAGGCAAAGATTGGGGATGTACAATAGAAAAGGAAGTAAGCCATGTGTAGAAAATTGTAGAAATTATAATTGTTTCATATAAGTGGATTTAAAGGTAGTACCTTAGAATAAATATGAGTACAGAAAGAAAAGACTTTAAGTAAAGAAATGAGATTTCCAAGGTTTAGGAAGGATACTCCTAGGGTAGTAAGTAGAAAAATCCACTTTATGTCTAACCCAATAAACTGAAATATTAGAATTGGAAAAAATTATATAATTGTCAATATTTTTAAAGTAAATATTAGGAATATAGTGAGAAATTTAAATTGGTTTTTATATGATGAAAATTTTGTTGAAAAGGTGAAATTCTTTTTGAATAATTATATAGCGTATATAGCTCACTAGTTTCTTTGAAAGGAAACAAAGATATAAAATATGAAAACCTAGAGCGTATTAAGTATCGAAAACGTAGATTACAACATTTATTGTTGTAATAGATGTTTTCGTGAAAAAGGAAGGGAGCATAAACTATAACGCAGCCGTTATAGTAAGTGACTCCCAAGGGAAATGTTTTACATAGTAGGTAAGGGTTATTAGTATTTATTTTTAATTAAATCAATACACTAGTATCTTTGGGTTGTAGTAACGTTGGTTTACGCAACATCTGTTCTGAACCCAAATAAAAATGTATTTCTAAAAGGTAATTTCTAAGAATAGAAATAAATATGATTTGTGAATACACTTATTATTTAATTAAGTATAAGAAAATGTTTTCTAGTTATGGATATATTAAAACTGTTTTGAAGATGAGTTTTTCTGAAAGAAAAAAGAGTAAGTTAGATACTAGAAAATTTCTATCGTAAGAGAATATAAATTAAACATACTTTAATCTATTGGAATGAAAAGAATAATGGTATAATTTTCTATGAAACTAATAAAAATGTTTTGTGTAAGTTATAAAAAATACGTGAAAGAGATGTACAAGGTATGGGAAGCACCATATTTTATATAGCCTGTTTCGAAAAATATAAAATAAGTTCCTTGTAATTTCACATAAACATGAAGTCCTCTCTTAAAAGGTTCATATAAGATTTTAGCATTAGTAATTTCTCATAAGAGAGAGCAGTTCCAATACATTAAGGTATGAGACCGTTAGGTGTAATAAGAAATGCTTTGAAAACACATAAGGATATTTTAAAGATATTCTAAAAGAAAATAGTTTGGTGAAAAAGTAAATAAGTGTTTGGAAAACTTAATAAAAGAGATTTGAGAATTCAAATTTTTATAGAAACCCAAAAAGATCTTTAAAAGAAAACGAGGAATAAGTTTTGGGACTTAGAATTTGCAAGTTTTTCCCTCTAGATTTGGGAAATAATGTAAATTCAAAAAGCTACGAAGATGCTAGTCTAGAAAGATAAGATTTCAAGTAACCTAGTATTTTTGAATTTAATAGAAACTTAAAGATAACACTTTCTAAGACAAAGGTTTTGAGATTTGATGTTTTAAAAATTTAGAAACCTTAATTTTTAAAATGGAACTATACCAAACCCCTAAATGTGAGGTAGATAGGAATCATTTTCTAGGTGTAACGGAAAAGGTGTAAGGCTATAGAGGAGACAGCAGTAATTACTTTTGGAAGTAGTGGTAGTGGAAGTTTCCGTAAAGTGTATAGGGCACTAGTGAGAACCTAGGAATGTTGATTCAGGTAAGCAGGCTAAGGAAGAACGGTAAAGTGAAATTAGTAAGATTGTAAGGCACACATGGTTGAGGACGCGTATTTTTGATTTTAAAGAAACTTGGGAAAATAATCTTCCTTTAATGGGATTCTCATATGATAATAGCATTAGAAGTGGCACCTTTCGAAGCTCTTTATGACAGACCGTGCAAGTCGGCTTCGTGTTGGATAGGGTCTACAGAGGGATTGTCGTGGTTCCGACATAGTTAAGGAGACTTCGAAGAAGACTAAATTTGATTTGGAGAAAATTTGTATCTCATATCCGCATTTCTTTGATAGTAATTTTTTGAATTTCCTATTTTCCATCTTTAGTTTTGAATAGGTTCTTTTCTTTATTATCCTTTGGGAGGGTAGAACTTAGGATTTAACCTATGGATGGTAGAATTTGATGTAAACATGTAACTAGAACGTGTTATGACTGATGGATGCAAGTAGTTGCAGGTGTTTGCTAGTGGATGTTAATGGACGCATATACTTACACTAGGTACTATTATCTTTTGGGATCGGCCTAACTAGGACACATGAGCATATGCATAAGGATGTGTGCGCATTTTCATTTTATCCATGGTTGCTATAAATGGATGTTTATCACATGGTTGTTGCATTTGGATGATGACTGTAGCACGCATATAGAACTATCAGTTATCATTAGGAATTTTTGCATTCATTTGGATACATAGCACGGACATGATTGCATAAAAGGAGGTCAACTGAATCAGTGGACCGTCTAATCTTTTGCATTAGTTAGGGACATTAACACTACACCAATTGCATAAGTACATAAATCGCATTAGAAAAACTTAAGGACAATGGATGATGGTTGAGTAGTTGGTTGTAGAACTTGGATGAAAACATTAGTTCATTCTTTTATCCTTAGAGATTTCAGGGACGAAATCTCTTAAGGAGGGGAGAATGTAACAATCCGAAATTTAACCCATAATAATTAATTAGTTAATTAATGAAACAATAAAATAACTTTGTGAAATTATCAGGATTGAGCCATGGGAGTTGGTTCATTGTGTCCATGGTAATTTTCTGGTCAATTTCCATATATAGAACGTCAGAATCCGAGTTAATATGAGCGAGATACAAAGCAAACAAGAATCAACGGAAAAAAATGTAGGAAGTCGACCTAGAGGTCGCCATCCCAAGGCCTAGGTCGACTGGTCGGTCGACTTGGCTTTAAGGGTGGTCGACCTGTAGGTCGATCTGCCTACATTTGTGAGGCGAAGGAATTTTTCCTTCGTGCCGTGCGATTTTAACACATCAATTTTATTCTTTTGTTCAATCCGGTCCCTTTGTTCTTCCATCTGATGGCTCCTATTCAACCTATGACGTGGTTGCATCCTATTCAATCCCCAAATCCAACGGTCTGAGATCCACTTCTACCCCTATAAATAAGACCCTAGGCCTAACACTTTTTCTCACTCTAAGATTTTCTCCAATTGGGTTCACCTTTTTAGGAAGGACCCTAAGAGGAATAATTTTTCAAGGAGAAAATCTTTTTAATAAAAATATTTTAATACCCTCAAGTGGATCCGGGAAGACCAAAAGGGAAGAGCTTAGGACCACAGGTGAGTGATTGTAATTATTTTAAATTTCTTTAAGTAATTTCAAATAATAGGGTTTCCAATAGTTGTAGTTTTACTACGATTTTTGGAATAACCTTTTCAGTAGTTTATTTACAGTTTTTAAAATTATTTTCAGTCTATTTCTTTTACCTATTCTTTCAGTTAATTTTAGTTTATTTCTATTAATTATAGCTTTTCATTTATTTACAGTCTATTTACAGTATTTTAATTTATTTACTATTATTTATGCGTTATTTACACCTTTTTTTCCTACGCTTTGGATTTTCTTCTATTTTCAGTTTTCTTTTATTTCTCCTTCTTCTTCGCGTATGGATTAGAATAGATTAAACACGAATATGGATAAAAATTATAAGAATACTGAAATGATGGAAGATAAGATGTAAATTGTAAAGACTGTAATAAAATGGAATTAAGACTGAAATTGAGCCTAATTATGATATTAATGTCAGAACTGGACTTATTAAAGATAATTGGCCTAGTTATAACTTAGAATTATAACTAAAAAGAGTATAAGATAAAAGAGGCTTATTTTCACACTTCGACCTTAGGTTAAGTAATAAGCATGATTATAACGTAGGTTATAATAAGAAAAAGAACGGAATGAGGCTTATTTTAAGACTTAGGATAATTTAATAAGCAAAGATAGTGAAGATATTAATAAAGGATTATTTAAATAATTTATCTAAGTTAATAAGCAAAGATGAAAGTAGGACCTGTACCAAAAAGCATTCCCTATTAGGCAAAATGGTGGTCTCACATTAGCCTGAAGTGAGATGAGGGCACGCTTATACTAATAATGGTAGTAATTGGTCAAATAGAAGTCCAAATCACGGGGGATTTGGACAAGGGGCGCAACTAGATATCGTTTGGATGACGGGCCATTACCAACAGCATTTCCCCTATTTTTCTATGGACATGATGTTTCACATAATCCTGAAGTGAGACGAGGCGCATGCTTATGCTGGAGCACAGGTAATAAGAAGACCCAATAGGTGGAGCAACAGGTACCATGAGCATGGTGGTAGTTACACGTGCGACTTCCATTTCGGTGCTCAATAATCGCTATGAGTTCCAAGCGCTTAAGTATGTGTGCCTTTCGTAGGCCCCATTGCCTTCTATGTTGGGAGCTATATAATGTCTAGTCCATAATAAATACTTTGTGCATCTTTCTTAGACACCATTGTACTTTGTGCGTCTTTCGTAGATGCCATTACCTTATGTGTAGGGAGTTATATAGCGTCTAGTCCACAGTAAGGTCTATGGAGTAGCATGCCGATCAAAGAGTTGAATTAGGATTTCAGCCTAATTATAGGATTAGGAATTCAGCCTAATCAAAGTCGCTAACAAAGACAAGTGCAAACAATCAAAGTTAATCAATTGTATTAATTTAGTAATTCGTATTTATTTCTAGCTTATTCCTTTTTCTTCCTATTCTCTTTGTTTCCTTTATATATACTAGAACTGTTGTAAGGTCTTTTACTTTTACTTTGCTTAAAGATTCTAGTAATTACTATCATTCACCAGACTTTTAGTCTGACCCACTCCTCTATTTTCCCCCTTTCCCCCCCATAGGCAATCAGGGGCAAGGTAGATAGACCGCAGCTTCTTGGAGACTTGGAGACCCTATCATGTATTCCTTTTTTTTATTTCCAGCCTTTTGTTCTTTTATTGTACTGACACTGTATTGAGGGAAAGTTTGTGTTTGTACTCTGGTTTTTCTGATGAGACTGAGATTTTATTTTCATAAGACAATTGTATTTGGTATTTGGAACATATGTGATTTGTCTGAAGTATTTATGAAGTATTAATTTTTAAAATCACTTATTGTTTTTAATTACTTCCACTGTGTTATTATCTATCTATTTTGTCTTGTGAATCTTAGTCTCTGCTAACTTTAGTTATACCTACAACGCACCACATCTTTTAGTGTGTCCTTTTGGGTATACTAAGGGGTGTGGGGTGTTTCAGTATTAAACGACAGGGACATGTCTAGTATATAGGTATTAAATGGTCAGAGTCTGCCTAATTCCCATTAAAAAGGTATTAAGTGACTTGGGTGTTTTCTCTCACATTGTTAGGACATGACCGACAACAGTTGATTGAGACTTAAAAAATTCTTTCGCCTATAGTTGAAGGTAAGTTATAGAGTTAGAATGGAAGAGTGTAAGTTGTAGAGTTGGACTGGAATAGCTTTCGGGCCTACTGTTAGAGTCTGCTTTGAGCTTGAGGTATTAAGTAGCTATTATAGGGTCCGCCTCTTCCCATAAAGAAGTATTAAGTGGCCTGATGAGATTTCCTATGATGTCAGTTACAGAGTACCAAAGAGGGGTCCTCCTTGGGTTAGGTATTAAATGACAGGGATCTATCTAGGATATAGGTATTAAATGGTTAAAGTCCGCCTAATTCCTATTAAAAAGGTATTAAGTGACTTAGGTACTTTCTCTCACATTGTTAGGACACGACCGACGATAGTTGATTGAGACTTAAAAGGGTCTTTTGCCTACAATTAAGGGTACGTTATAGAGTTAGAATGGAAGAGTGTAAGTTGTAGAATGGCATAGCTTTCGGGCTTACAGTTAGAGGTATCTTATGTAGGATATAGTGTAGGATGCGTAAGACATATTACTTATCTAAATAATATTGCCCAAGTACTATAATGGTAAGACTTGAGATTTTCATTCACTGGACATTGTTGTTACTATCCCTTCCTCATTACAACACACATGCTAGGTGAGATGATACTAATTGAGAAGCTGAAGGTGGGGGCGAAGACTTGTGGCAGTTGTCTATCTATTTATGTTTTAATATATTTTGATGTTCCCATTTCAGACATGATATTGTAATTTTGAGATATTGTATTTCAGATATTGGGATGTTATGTTATGTTCTAAGATTTGAAACTTTTATAAAATGGGTACCATTTCTGATATTATATTTTATCCTTTCCGCTATGAGATTATGTTAGCATAAATAGATAGCTCTGTATATTGTTCATTGTACTAATTTTACCAACCAACAGCCAGCTTTGGAATGGGCCTAAGGTTCGATTGGCTTTTATTGGGTCGAAAATTAGGCCCATTCTGAGGTGGGATATTACCTTTAGTAACAGGGCTTAGATTACCCGATCAATGGTGACAAGTATACATAAGATTGCGTACTTGTTATTTTTAGAAGTATTTTTAAAACCCTATTATATATACATACGCACAAACACATATACTTATTTAAACATATGCAAACACACTTGGAAAACCTTTTATTTCAGCAAATAAAACTATCTTAGGGAATTGTAAGTAAAAGTTTAAAACTACAGATAGTCGATTATGGTTAAAAATCATTCTTTTGAGGCTGAGAACCCCTCTACTTAAGAGATACCCACTATTCGAGGGATGCCAAAATGGTTCATGCAATACCTAAGGCATCTATGATAAGTTCCCATTCCTTAGGAAGCTGCACATGCTTTAGACTTCCCCAAGATGTGCAAAGATTTTCAGAATATGGGAGGAAGGGTGTATACAGAGGCATAATACTTTGTTGAGACCAAGGCATGAATTAACGACTGTGAAAGCATAATCTAGGAGTTGGGATGGAAAGATCGGACGAAGAGAAGAATGGCTGCATGGCATTTAAAGGGAGAAGCATTGGAGTGGTAGACCATAGTATTTGAAGGTAACATTGAGGAAGGAATCACTTGGGCTAAATTTAGGACTTGCTTTGAGTCTCGATTCATGTTAAAAGCAAAAATAAGTTTGCAGTTGGAGAAGTTTATATAGTTAAGGCATGGAGACTCCACGTTGAAGGAGTATATTAATAAGTTCATGGAATTGGCTAAATTTGGATTGAGTCAAATTGACTCCCTATGAAGAAGGATATGAAGTTTTTTAAGGGCCTAAATTCTCTGCTTAGGGAGCTACTTTTGACACAAATTCCCTCGGGCATCACGTAGGAGATGATAGTTGAGATGGCTTTACTTTAGACTGTTGGCTTGGAAGAGAAGGGGAAGGAGAAAGAGAAGGAAAAGGTTGGACAGTCGCAAAATCAAGTTGGAGCTAAGAAGGAAGGATTTTGGGTAAACAAGAAGGCCAAGGGAAAGATTAAGAAAGACGGCATGACATGTTGTAGGTGCCAGAGGAAAGGACAAGTTGATGAGGACAACAAGGTGACCTTGACAAGGGAGGAGTATAAAGGAAGACGGTACCACTTCCATGAGGAGGGACACTACAAGAATTAGGTCCAAAGCTAGCAAGGGAAGGACATAGTGGGCAAGCTTATGCCATTGAGGTTGTACCTATTTTGAGTAGACTTCCTCTGGGTGATTAAGGAAAAGCTTCGATGGAAGGTACAACTATTATTTCTAGGAATATTATTCGTACCTTATTTAACTTGGGAGCATGAAACGACCAGCCTTTTCGACCCTCAGAAGTCGACACTAATACATCCACCATATTCACGTGCCGAGCATCCAAGTGCTAGAAAGACAGATTGTTAGGGGAAAGAAAAGAAAGACATAACAGAATCTCACATCGTGACGAGTAATATATAATATACAAAATATCTTTACAAATGAAAAACTGTAATAAACATACATCAAATCTGAATACACTAATCTATCATCAGCCTGGACAGTTATAACAACATGTCCTTACAAATGTCGATAAATATAGACAACCAATGCAGTGAAAAACAAAATATACGTGAGTACGTCTTGGATGCCTTTAGCTCATCTCATGAAGCTTCAAAGCATTCATAATTAAATCTGAAAATATGCTCGGTCTGACCTGAGCATTATAAGAAAATAATGCCCGGATCAGTTTGGTAAACTAGCCTGAGAAAACATACATCATATGGATTTTAATGTTATAAAACCTTTTAAAAACAAACGTATCTCGTAAGGCCACGTCGCACATAAACACGAATGGGTTTTTACCTTACGATAATTAAACCATTTCATAGGAAATCTTGTGATATTACAATAATATCTAGAGTTTAAAATAAATATTGAATCATGGCTGAAATTGTTACAATAATTAAATTCCAGCATAATAGGTATACAACTAAGTTCGGAGGGTGCTTATTGGAGAATGTATTCCATATAATGGCATGGCATCAGGGTACTGCCTACCATAGTACCCTCTAAAAATGTACTGAGGGCCTCACATGGATCCCCTGCCACTACAGGACCGGCCTACCCCTTACTAGATATTATCGAATACTTCATTACCTCGGTTGCTTTTGCAACCTTTCCGAGAGCTCTCATGCACAACCAAATCCATAAATGTATATATCTAGAAAGGTGATGACAATGCCCTAATGGGTGCGACCCACATAGCCCTACAACATATCCTTTGTTTTAGTCATTCTCGGTTGTTGAGGCTTGAGGCTATGTTTTACCTTTTCTTATAACAATCCCACTTGGAATGCTAACAATGTCCTCCAGGCGATAATGCAATGCTAGTATTGTCCATATAAGTTGTTCAGAATATGAGCAAACCGACGACACTACTTCTACTACATCCTTTTTTGAATCACCCTCAGGATTAGTAGCAAGTGGCACTTGCACTTCAAGGTCTTCATTTTGAATTCTATCGTTTTAAAAGCTACCCAATTCGAACGCTTATGTTGGTTTGAAGTGGTTTCGGATAACTCATGATATCCGATCCTGGTCTCTTCGAACCAACATTTGATAATTTTAAAACTGGCCAACATTTGATAGTCGGTTATTTAACTATCAAATAAATAAACAATTCAACCAAAGATTTAAACCAAGCATGGTTAAGCACAAAGCAACTACTAAGCTTCTTTAATTAATTCCTTTATTAATTAAAAGCACTTTGTAAATTCTTGTATTAAAATACTTTTACAGAGATATATTCACAAACCCTTCTCTACTCTTTTCGATACTTAAAAAATATCGATATACTTATCTTAACTGTATAAGTATACTCTCAAAACATTTCACTTTCAAACTTAATAAACTTTTCCACATACTTATCTTATCAGTATAAGTATATTTCCAAAACACTACATTTCCAGTACTTAAGAAATGTACCCATATACTTATCCTAACGACATAGGTATATTCACAAATCTTAATAAAGATTTCATTTCCAAAACACACTTAATTTGGGTTAAATAAATGTAACTTAAACGTTCGTAAAAGTCAATCTAAAACACTTTTGGTGTAAGTAAATGGGTCGTATGAAAACTAGATCAAATATACTTACCACCACTTCCTAATTTCAGACAGTACTATCTCTTGATTAGCAATGGAATCAGACAAGTTAGAAAAACTATCTTTGCCTCGACACACACTCTTTATTCTCAATATAGAGACAAGTTTCCATATCTTAGAATTTGGTGTTAAGTATGAAAAGAACACTTTCCATACCACCGTAATTTAAAATGATCATTTATGGAAATCGGGTCTTATTCTTCTTATAAATCCCTTTTATAAAAACCTTTATATTTACAGCCTCCTTTTATAAAATATTATTTTATACATTATAAAATTCCCTTTTTAAATATGCAAACATAATTATAAACCTTTTATAAATCTCCATATTTATTTAATAAACTCCTTTATAAACATCCTTTATAATATTTATAAAACTCTTTTATAAAACTTCTTTTATAAAATATCATTTATAAACTCATTGTATAAAACTCAAAATTCATTCATAAAACTCCTTTTATAAATTTCTAAATATAATTACAAAACTCCTTTTTTGAAACAAAACTCCAAATATAAAACCAAAACCCAAATATAAACAAACTCCAACATATAATTATAAAACTGGTATACTTTCCATAACATGATCATTCCAAATATTTCAATAAAGTTACAATTATGATTTATTTCCCAAATCTATCAAATGAAAATATTTTCTCTTTTATAAACTACCATTTTTAAACCTATCATTTTATTTATAAAACACTGCATATAAATCCCTCTTTAATTTATAAAGTACCATTTATAAATCTATTCTTTTATCACAACATTTTATATAAAATGTTTCACAAATATTTATACCAAAATATTTCTATATTCTTTTAAAAACAAAAATCACTTTAAAATAAAAGGTAACCCCTTTTTATTTCCTTTAAATATAAACACTCCTAATATAATAACTTTACTACAAAGATAAATACTTTCCAAAATGATTTTTAAAACATTTACATATATAGATATATTAGAAAGAATAATAGAAGAAGTTGAAGTAAAATAGAGAAGTATATAACTATTTTTAAATAAAATATCACAAAAAATACAAAAGGTCGGATTTAAATCATTTTTCAAATCAAAAATCATTTCTAGCATCGAGCAATAATTAATAGCATTCTCAAAGTACTATATCGAGGCCAATAGTTGCTATAGCACTTAATCGGTGCTATTACTACCTTTTTCTCTAAAAAGGTTCAATTTTCAATATATGTCGGTGTCACATCCAATATGGTCAAACAATCAAATTTCAGCATTTAACAATCTATATGCTGGGTATATAACTGAAATTAAAAACCCAACATGTATATAACTAGAATTGAAATTCACTATGATAAGAAATCCGGATTTCTCTATAAATTTTCCCTGTATATCATTTTAAATGATATTCGCATTTCAAAAGCGGATATTTAACCAAATCAACCAATAATTCATCCAAATAAAAGCAGTAAATTTTATCTACTATATATCATACTGATTATCCAAAAGGTGAGTTTAACTCACCGAAACTCCAGTTGACGCCAGGGCGTTCCGGTTTGAACTGAAATCGAACGACGTTCGATTTTAGCCCAAATTCTCACTTACTCTAAATTCAACCAAACTGATTCCATCGCATGGCTATCGCCATTACAAACGCAATGCAAAAGACCACATCTCGATTGGACCTTATATGAGAGAGATATTGCATTTTTGAGATTGAGATCAATTTAAATATAATAATATCCACTTATTACATTTTAAATTAATTAACCTACCCTAATCCTTCTTCCATTATCATAATTTGCCACCTAAAATTCATCAACACCTGCTCATTCATGTACGCAACCACAGTTTAACTTCCTCCATCGATTCCTCCTCAACCACTCCACGAAACGATGGTTCATCGATTTCAAACTACTCTCCTCCACGCCTTCTTCCCGGCCATTACCAAAAAATCAAGATCGATGCCCCCACCCAAAAGTGACCAGGCCCCTTCTCGCCTCTACAGTGCATGAATGTACTCCTCCCCAAGCAACCACGGCCCCTAAAACTCGACGCCTAGGTATTTGAGAAGCTAAAGGGGTTGCTGACTAGTGCATCGGATGGGAAATGCCTGGATAAATCTAGTTTTTGCAAGGGATAAGAAATGATTGAATGTATTTGAGAATCCAAAGGGATGATTGACTAGTGCATCAGTACTCACCATTCCCGATGGGACGAAGCCTTTACCATTTATTCCAATGCTTGTAGTACAGGATTATGAGCTATTGTTATGCAAGAGGGTAGAGTGGTAGCCTGTGGAAGTAGGCGGTTGAAGGACCATGAGAAGAGGTACCCAACTCATGACTTGGAATTGGCGGCTATCGTCTTTGCTTTAAAGATGTGGAGACACTATCTTTTGGAAGAAAGGTTTGAGTTGTTCACCGACCACAAATCCCTTAAATTCCTATTCTCCCAAAAAGAATTGAATCTTAGGCAGCAAAGGTTGATGGAATTTATGGCATCATATGACTTTGAGATACATTATACCCCTAGAAAAGGGAATGTTGTCGCCGACGCCCTTAGCCGGAGGCATGCTACTCTTTGTACTATTAATGAGTGCAGGTAGAGTTCCTCTCAAATTTCAATTTCCAACTGCCAAAAGAATCCACTCTAAGCTATTTGGCAGCAATGGAAGTGAAGCCAGCATTGATGGATCATGTTGGGCAAGAGCAGAAGAAAGATGCGATGATAGTAGATATTTTGGACAAGCTAAGTAAAGGAGAGTACTTTCCCCACGTCAATAGGTATGCAGTTGACGAAAGAGTATATTTGAGAAGAGACGGATGTCTATGTGTCCCTTTGGTGGAGGATATTTTGGAGGAAGTGCTAGCGGAGTGTTATCATTCTAGGATGTTCATTTACCCCGATGGAGATAGAATGTATAGCAATATGAAGCGAATTTTATATTGGTCGGGGATGAAGAAGAGGAGAGCGGAGTTTGTTTCTAGGTGCTTTATTTGCCAAAAGATAAAGGCGGAACAAGGGAAGCTCGGAGGACTGCTGTTGCCATTGGAGGCATTGACTTTGAAATGAGAGCATATATTGATGGACTTCATAGAGGGGTTGCCTAAAAGTCAAAGAGGCGATAATGCTATTTGGGTTATAGTGGATAGGCTCACTAAAAGCATCCACTTTATTCCCGTTAGGAGTAATAGGACTGCAGCATCTCTAATGCAAATTTATATCAAGGAAATATTTCGACTACATAGAATTCCTATTAGCATTGTTAGTGATAGGGACCCCTTATTCACTAGCGATTTTGATGGAGTTTGCAATCATCTTTAGGAACAACATTGAATTTTAGCACCGCTTACCACCCATAGATAGACGGCCAAGTAGAAAGGGTGAATAGGATTTTGGAAGATTTGTTGAGAGCTGCATTATGGATTTTAGAGTACATTGGGAGCGACACTTATGCTTAGTAGAATCTGCGTACATTACCAAGCTACAATTGGTATGACATCCTTCGAAGCACTTAATGGGAGGCCATGCAAATTATCTAATTGTTGGTAGGAAATCACCGACAAAATTTTACTTGGACCCGATTTGATTCATGAGACCTCGAAAAAGATAAAGATAATTAGGCAGCGATGAAGTCCGCACAGGATCATTAAAGTCCTATACCGACAAGTGAAGGAAAAAAATTGAAGTTTGATGTAGGAAACATGGTGTTCATTAAGGTTTCCCTATTAGGAAGGTGATGAGGTTTGATACGTCGGGAAAGTTGGCACCAAGGTTCATTGGGTCTTTCCCAATCTTAGAAAGAATAGGGAAACTTGCATATCGAGTGGAGTTGTTGGATAAGTTAGCAGGATTCCATGATGTTTTTCATGTTTTGCACTTGAGTAAATGACTTTACAACATCACCACTATAGTAGAACTTAATCAATTAGTGATTTAGAGATGGAGCTGATAGCACCCCGTGCCACCGCATGCATAATGGAGCATGAAACTAGGAAGCTCCGTAACAAAGAAATTAGGTTGGTCCGAGTACAATGGAGAGATAAGATAGTAGAAAGCATATGAGAAACCGAAGAGAAAACGAAGTCCTCTCATCCTAAGCTTTTCTCTGGTAAACTTTCTCTCTCCAAAAATTTAGGTTTTTGGTTGCATCGTGGTTGCTAGATAGGATGGTAAGGGATGGTTGCTACATTTTTTACCATTATTTTTGCACTCATGTAGAATTTTATGCACATTTAGGATGCTTGCATACATGCTTATATGTCATAATCTTGCATTCATGTTAGGACTGAGCTTGCCTATTGTATGTTGCTTGCATAATCACATTACACTTTTCGGCTGAGTAGATGGTTGTGTGGATAACTTGGTTGTATAATGTGGATGTTGAGTGCGCATTACACTCTCTGTCCCTTAGGGATTTTGAGGACGAAATCCTTTTTAAGCGGGAAGAATGTAACATCCTGTAAATATTAATAAGTAATTAATTAATTAGTAATAAGATTAAAAGTGAAAATTTTGTAAATGTAGAGTTTGGCCATGAAAGTTACAACACTGCGTTCGTGGTGGTTTTATGTTCAACTTTCATATATAAGTTTTTGTATTTGGAGATCAAACAAAAAAGTCATTAATGTTTGAAGTTTTTGAATTTAAACTAATTTGAATGAATTCAAAATTTGAATTTAAATAACGTTAACGTAAAAATAATTAATTAGGGTAATAAATATTTTTAATGTTAAGGGGAACTTAACGTTTAAGAAAACGTTAATGTTAGTTTTAAAATAGGTATTAAATAAAAAGGAAACTACAACAATTAATATCGTTCCAATATAAAAGGGTCGGTCGACCACTAACGGTCGCCTACGTAGGATCGTTCTACTAGTGCTTTGAACAGCAACTATGGTTTTGTTGGACACGAATGGCCCGAATTTTATTATTTAAACTGACTTAAATCAGATAGCTCTGGCACTTTTAACAACTGTAAATAAGAGACTACCCCCCCTCATTTTTATTCGCAAATTATTTGGAATTCTAACGGAACCTGTCAGTTTTCTTCTTCTCCACGATTCAGAATCACTTAGGATTTCCAGATAAGGGATTTTTGATATTTAAATATTCAATTTCTAGTTCCATTCTTCTCTAAAACCCATTTCTGAATCTAATTTATATACAATTCAATTGTTGTATATTCCAAAATGAAGAGGTATGAAAGAGAAATTTGGAGCGGGCATGAATCAAATCCAAAAGGGAGCAAACAAATTTTCTATGAGTGGATCTTAATTTTTCTCATTTTAGTATTTGTATAGTAGAAGTTTGGACTTATTTTATGTCATGGGGAACTTTGTTCATGAAAACCCTAAACTAAAACCCAAAATTCCCCTTAAATGAAATGTCAATTCTTATGTTATTGGAATCTCAATTATTTTATATTAAAATAGTAGAATTTTTTGTTATTGCAATTTGAATATTTCATAATGTTGTGTTAAAGGGTTCTAAAAGAAAAATAAGTTAGGAAATGGTGTAAAGTACGAATTCCCCTATTCGTCGTTTGCACTGCCTATTTTCGTAATTTAGACAAAAATGAATCCCATTTTCACTTCAAGTTTATATATGGAAAAGTTGAATAGAATATAAAAGATTTAAATTGCAAGTTTTGTTTCATTGAAATATAGCATTGATTCTACTATATTAATATAGAATAAGTTTGATTATGATTCTATTTTATTTTTGCAAGTCTATTCTATTGGATAAGGACATTAGCTACTTTGGAAGATATTGTGTAGAGTTAAACTTGTATATTGAACTGTTAACATTTAACAATTAGTATAGAACGCAAAATCTTCGAACGCTTAGGAATACTTAGTTACCCTAATTTGCATACGTATGTATATATATATTGTATATATATATATATATATATGTTTGTGTTAGCATATAAGTATGTTAATAGCATATAATTAATAATGTATTAATTGCATAGTATAATTATGTTATAAATTAGCATTAAATCCCTTAGGAAGGAAGTTATGGATAATTATGGAAATTAGTCCATAATTGAAGGCAATATAAGGGGTTCTCCTTATATGGCCTTAGTACATAAATGCGGGTGAGGTATATGGTAGTATGTTAGGAGAGTGGAGTTATGACTAAGTTATAGGAATGAGAGATCACTCAAAAGCAAACAGAAGTCTACCCAGCAAATTTAGCTACCAGCAGTGTGACTTTGAGGCTGATGGGAGACATCGCCTATAATAAGTATCCATGGTGGACGCAAGGTGCAATGACCCGAAATTTTTGATCTTCAAATTTGAATATTTAATTTATCTAAATATTCGGATTTAAATTTAGTTATATTAAATAATACGAAAATCAGTTTTTATTAAAACGACTTGATTTTTAATGACGTACTTTCTTATTTAACTTATAGGATTTTTCCATGATTTTTAATTTGGAAAATAATTGAATTTCCTTCTGACATATTTTACGGCAAACATTAGCATTACTGAAATTTAATAGAACTTAATAACCGATGTGTTTTATTCTTGTTTTGTGATCGTGTCACATTGTTGTGCGCAATAGCATTTTTTCCATCGTTCGCGGTTCATATGCGAACGCAATATTGTGGGGAGGGATACCGAAATCTATTCGAAATCAATACACACAATAGCTAACGTTTTGTTTTCCTTTTTCCCTCCCTACTGTCATTGTCTCTCCCTACTCTTGTTCTCCTTCACCAAAGCAGCCACCTTGTCCCCTTGTTCCCTTTGTTGTGAGATGATCCAACCTATAAGTACTCATGTGTTTGCACAGAGGCATGTTCTCTTTTTCATCTTTCATTTTAAACAATCTGAAAATTCTAAAACCAAGAAAATAAACTCCACTTCAACCATTCAAAAATACACATCTGCAGATCTACTAGTTTTTAGACTAAGTAACCAATAGAGAGTTGTTCATTTCATTATCTAGTATTTTTAAAAACTGACTGCACTCGATTTCATCGAGAGACGAGCTAGTAATCGTCGAAAGAAAGTAAGCGGCAAAATTTGTTCATTAATTTCAAAAATTGATTTCTCCTAATCTAAGTCGAATCGATTGACGCCGCTTGTGTCGTTGGAGTTGTATAGAGGTGTAGAATTTTTGGCATACCTTTGGCGATGTTTCATGATGGTCAACGATGATTGTTTGAAACTAGGGTTTGGGTTAACTCGGGATTCAAGCAACAATTGGTGAATTCGATTTTGGATTTGAGCTTGGGACATCAATTGGCACTGGCAGCGAAATTTTGGTGGTGCTCAGTGGTTTACAGGGGAGTGTGACATATAGGGGAGGTCGCATGGGTTGTTGTGGAGTAGCAAGTTCGTGGTCAGGCAAAGGTCTACGCGTGTGGATGTGACGGGTCTGGGGGGTTGGGTTTGTGAAGAGCAACGCGTTGGAGGTGGTGGTGTTCGATTTTGTGTAGCGTAGCTCCGTTTCTTTGCGTGCAATGTGCACGATGTGTGCACGAATGATGTACAGGTAATAAAGAGTGAATTGGGGAAGAAAAGGAAGGAGGGGTGTGCGGGTTCAGGTCTAAATGATTGTGGGCTGAGCCTAATAGCAACTACGGTGAGAAAATTGCTGATTTTTTAATATGTTATAGTTTAAATGTTTAAGAACTTTGAAAAATTATAACTCCCCCATATCTAATCCGTTTAACCTACAGATTTTTACGTTGAGTTCATATTGACAAGCACAATTTTTTGACATAAATAGTTGTTGGTTTTGGTATACTATAATTTTATGATAAATTAATACTTCCTAATTATAATTACGTTAATTTGGATAATTACGTAGCTAAATTAATTATACTTAATGGGTACTATCTATTTGGCCAAATAAACACCATTCTGTTAAAGTAAATTGAATAAGGTAACTGGACACCTCTTTAGCAAAATAAAACACCGTTCTGCTAATTAACTTTATTTGGCCATCTGTTTAGCAAAATAAATCACCGTTCTACTATAATTAACTAGATAGGTTATATTTGGACATCTATTTAGAAGAATAAATCATAGCGTTGCTGTTACATTAGTATAACACTTATTTATATACCAATTGATTAATATTGGATAAGTGTTAACAATTGATTGTTAATTTTGGATTCAATTTACACATTTGTCTACCTATGTAAATACCAAGTATTATAACTTTAAAAGTAAAATTGAATGAAATGGTGGCTTTTTTAAGTACCATAGTTGTGATAACCTGGATTTTAGAACATCTGTTAATTGATAATTAACTGGGTTAATTAATAGAATTACTGATTTTATTAAGATTAATAAATCTGATAATAACTATTTATATTTGGATAAATATCTTAAAATAAATTGGATTTAAAAAGTATATATATATTGATATTCCAGAAATTTCAAAGAAAATAAAGATGATAATCTCCTTTAATAAATTAATTAAATTGGCAAAATTATTATATTCAAACAATAATAAAAATATATTGTATATATATATATGTATGTGAATATAGATTTTTAAGTAGAGTATTTATTTCAAATTGAAATTTGTGGATGTTTTCAAATTGATTTTAAGATTGATTTTTAAATTTTATTTAAAATTTGGTTTGAACTTATATTTGGATTTCAAAGAGATGATATATATAACTTAATGTATATTTTGGATTTAAAGGTATGTATAAATAATTTTTGTATAAATATAGTTTGTCTTATTCTATTTCTTTAAAAAGATTTTCATTTTTTTATATTAAAATATGCATTTAGTTATTAGAAAATAAACTATAAAAGCTTTATTTAATAAATAAAAATTAATTATGCATGAGAGATATATGTGTTAACATATAAACACCTTTAAATAACATGTGTTAAGTTATTAAATAAGTTTAGTGACAAGTGTCACATTTTTATTTTATTTCCCTAATTCTAATAAATCAAAATTTAAATCTATATAACACTACCTCTTATTCTTCATTCACTTTTCTATCTCATTTTCTCAAAATTTAAGCTGCAGCCACGTTTTAAATCAGAAAAAAAAAATATACCAAAACCTGAAAACATTTCCAAAACAAATTCTAGAATTTCAAGTAAATCAAACCTAGCAAATCAGTTTCGAAGTCTCTTCTACAAGATTCAAGATTGCAAGAATCAACAACTCCAAATCTAAACTAAGAGAATTCAAGTTCTGGATCAAGCTAATCAAGATTAAAGTTTCCAAATTTCTCAAACACTCTGTTCAACATCATAAACCAGGTGAGTAAACATCTAACTAGAATGCTTAGGTGATAAATGTTTGTGCATGTGTGTTTCTGGAATGATTTGTGCTCTACATGTATATATATACAAGTGTAGATCTATATATTGTTTTGTGTTGAATTGGGCATGTCTGTACTTCTTTGTTTTTAAGTTACAGAGTTTAGATTAAATCAAAAATTCAAATTCTCCTTCTCTATTCTCTGTTAAGCCTTTGTTTTCAAACTAGATAAGCTTGTTTAAATATAATTTAGCTTTTTAAAAAATATGGTTAAGTATCTTAGCTTTGAAATCGACTGGAATTAAGAAATATACAGTGTCAAATTTTATAACATGTTAAATCAAGTATTGCAATTTGCTAATTAAATTATATAATCTGAATTAACTCAGAAAAATAAGATTTTTAAATCAAATATGGTGATTTTTAATTTAGTAAGTTAAGAGCAGATGAGAGTTGAACTTGAAATGGGTTTTCACCATTTTCTGGCGATCGAATGACATTTGGATCTCGGGGTTTTGATCGAAGCTTGATTGATGGCCAGGAATGTCGAGAAAAATATCAAAAGAATTTATCATCACCGTGGCGATGGAAATCTGACGAACTAGGGTTTAACATTTGTTTTGGTCGTGGTGGGAAATAGGATGACTGGGTCATCTATGGTGGATCGAGTGTCTCCGGAGTGATGGGGATGGATGCGTGGATGGCATGGGGAGTTATGGCCGGAGTTTCAGATGGAACGTTGGTCGGAGACTTAATGGCGAGACGTTTTCTTTCCGGTGATGATGACTTCTGTTTTCAAGTGGAAGGCTCGATTTCGTTTTAGGCTAATTAATCTCGGTTGGATGATCGTAGTCGAATGGCATGATGATTTACGACTTGCTGGAGATAGCCGAGTTCGTCGGAGATGGCTAGAATTGCTGTGCACATGCACAACGATGATCGCGTGTCAGGGAAGATGAGTGCGTGGGCGACTCGAAGGGATGTCGGGGTTTTGGGGGTTAGTCTTGAGTTTTCGTTCGTGTCGAAGAGGAGTGAATTAGCAGTTTTAGTTTTAAAATAAAACTGAGGGAAGAAGAAGAAGATGCAAGGGGAAACTCGTAGCAATCTCGAGTAGAACGCGGGTTTGACTCGAAGCAGAGGAAGGGAGGAAGGTGTTAAGCCTGTTTTTAAAGTTTTATTAAAATAACAGTTGGTCTAATTAATTCCTAATGGTTTCTAAAATAAAGTTAATGATGTAATAAAGTATTTAGATTAAGATAAGGAAATTAATTAAAGGATAATTAATGGTAATGGTTAAAGAATAATTAATTTACTTAATTAATTAGAGGTTAATCACTTAATGTTATTAATTAAAGGATTTATTAATACAATTAATTAATGAGTTAATTAATTAATTAAAGAGTAATTAATTAATTAAAGAGTAATTAATTAATTAGAGAGTTAAGGATTAATTAATAATGTGATTAATTATTTGCTAAGGTAATTAAATGAGTAATTAATTAATGGAAGTGATTAATTTAAAGTATGATTAATTAATTAATGTAATTAATTAAAGATCAATGTAATTAACTATAGTTAATTAGTTAATGAAAGTAATTAATTAAGGATCATTAATTAATGTGATTATCCCATTGTTTAATAATCCTCAATTAAATAAATAAATAAATTAAAGGTTAATTAATTTATGTTATTAAAGGCTAATTATGTAATGAAATTAAAAAGAAAAATTAATCAAGGGTGATTAATTAAGATGGATACTTAATGGATGATTAATTAATTGGTTTGTAATTAATTAATGTTGAGTAAAGATAATCTAAGTGATTAAAGATTAGTAATTAATTTAATTAAAGATAAATTAAATTAATTTTGGAAGTGATTTACCTTGCTTATGGGTGACTGAATGATATTGAATGCCTTGGACTATTTGTTATCCCGGGTATGTGATTGTGATGCTATGTGATCTGCCATATTTTTGTAATATTATATGTTTGGGTGAACAATGATGATGTGTTTACCTATCATAATTTGCTGTGTAAAAGTGACACTCTGTATTTAAAATTGAATTGTATTCATTTGAATAACTTGGGTTAAGATGATATTGAATCCGAAGAGACCGGGGTCGGGTATTAGTAAATATCTGAAACCACTTCGATTAGTAATCTAAATTCTCTATAGATTTGAATTGTAAATCAAATAGGCTGGGATGAGATAAATTGAGTAGTCTGGACCATTGGAACTAAGTAACGGTACTTAGATATTATTTTGTGAAATAATTGTTTGAATAAAATAAGTAAGAACTCGTAGAAGATACGAGTTACCCTGGTTTCAAATAAGTTTTATAACTTAGTATTTCAAAGTATATGGGTTTACTCACGCTGGTTTCCAGCCTGACCCGGGTGTTACTTTGATGTAATGCTCGGGTCAGACCGAGTATTACAGATTTCCAGGTAAGGACGTTCTGGAGCTCAGGAGGCGAACTGGATGGCAGGAACGTATGGAGTGTGATATATTGTTATTTATTGGGACAAGTTATTTTAACTGTCCAGTGATTGTGAAATGTTGTAACTCTGATGTATTAAAATATAATTGACTGATACAGTTTTCTTTGTATAACTGATATTATTATTTGATATTGTATTTTAATCCGCTGCGAATGTGAGAATCTGTGTCTTGTTCTGTTTCTTTCTTCTATCTCTTTTCTTTTTCTTCTAACTATCTGGAATTTTCGGGTTCGAAAATTTCCGGGTCGTTACAGTTGGTATCAGAGCCAGGTTAAGCGAGAACCTTGGCTCTGTTGGGATTACTCGTTAAGAATAGGGTCAATGGTACCCTAGAACGAGTTGAGTGTATAGATATATATATGAGAGCGTAATTGTTATTTTCTTATATAAGGATTTTAAATGATTTTATACAAGAATATATTTTGATGATATTTCTTTCTAATAAATATTAAGGTAATTGGTTGTTAAAATATTGGAATTAAATTAAGTGTTAACAGAAATACAACCAAATTGAAATTGAATGAAGATAAGTTGAAATGGATCCAAACTGAAATTAAAAATCCAATTGGAATTAAAGATAATTTAAAATTGTGAAGTTTTAAATCCAGAAAACTTGAAATTATTTTTGAATTAAAACCAAAGATGGTTTAAAAATTTAAGGTATAACTTGGTGTGTAAAGAAAATGTATATATAAGGATATACATAATATTAAAGATGATTTGAAATAACTCTTAGTGTTGAGTTTTAAATTGGAATGTGATATGAAAACCTGAAGTGATAAGTTTTTGAATTTATGAATGGGAAGATTATTATTATAAGGTTTAAAATTTGAATGGGAATTCAAATTAGGTCAAGTTGACTAAATTAAATTGAATTTAACTTAAGGGAAGTTAAATGAGTTTAGAATGAACAACTTGAATTGGAAATTTCAAGATGAAATTGAAATTTAACTTGGAAAGTTAAAAATGGTGAATTTGATTTGTTTAAATGAATGAAGAAATGGATTGTGATAATATATCCATTATTGAGATAAATAAAAATTAAACCTTAATTTGAAATTAAGGATATGGGAATCCCTTTTAAACTTAAGATTTGAATGATAAGAATTGAATTTGTAACTTAAAATTGTTTAAGAATCAGTTTCAAAGTTGGAAGATAAAATTGGGCAATAAATTGAATTTTGAAGATAAAATTTCTTTGAACTTTTAAATTTGAACTTTGAAATAAGCTAAGTAAAGATACTTTAAAATGGAATTTTGGAATTTGGATTCAGAATTAAATGATTTAAAGATTTAAGTTGTTAAATTAAAAATAAAAGTTGATTTGATTTAAAAATAAGGGTTAATTTGATTTAAGGAATTAAATCAACATTTAAAAATTTAACTCGAATTTATATAATTCGAGATAGTTTAAAATTGAGATTTAAATATAATTAGTTCAAATTGAATTTGATATAAATTAATTAGAATTGTGATTGAAGATGTATAAGTTTAAAAAAAAATTCAAATGGTAAATTGGAATTGAAAAGATTTGAAATTGGAGCTGGTTCAATTTGAAATTAATCCAAATTGATTTGAAATAATTTGGAATTGTGATTAAAGTTGAATAAGTTTAAAAATCAAATGGAATTTGATTTGAATTTGGGAAAGAATTAAGGTTAATTCAACTTGAATTGGGATTAAATCAATTTCAATGGAAATTGAAGTATTGAGTCAATTTAAATGGAAGTGGAAATTTAAATTAAATTGATGGGGAATTAATTGGAAATAGAGATTGGGAAATTAAACAGTTTGGGTCTGGATTATTTTCAAAATAAATTGTTTTAATACAAATATATTTTTCCAAACTATTTACTATACAATCTTTCTTCTTAAACCCCAAACTATCTTATACTTATTTTACAATTATTTTGGAACTATTTAACTATTTTGAAACTGTCTTATAAACTAATTACTATTTTTCAGTTACTTATATCTAATCACTATTTTAAAAAACTATTTTGCAATTATCTAACTATTTTATACCTACTTAACTATTTTACAGCTATTTTACAAACTAATAACTATTTTTCAACTACTTATCTATTTTAAACTTTTTCAAGCTATTTTTAAATTTAAATAAGTCAAAGTTCAAACTGTTTGTAATTGAAGTAATAACTTAATTGGAAATGGAAGCAATTGAGAATAAGAGAATGAAAGTAAAGGAAATGTGAATAGAAAAGAGAATTGATTTGGCTAATAATCAATGAAGTTAAATACGTAGGATGTACGTATATTATTCAGTTCGCATAGTGATTTGATCCAGATTCGAACACAGAATTTTGAGATAGTATTATCGATCCGAGTTGGGATTTTTCGCTCGATTTTCGACGGCGAACCTGGATATGGATTTTTGATTGGTTCTGGATATTCTCTATCATAGTTGTGACTATGCAAGGAGAATGACGGTTTCTGATCAAGAAACCAGATCTGAGTCCGCACTAGGAAGTCGGGTGGACAATACTAGTTCGGAAGTGAAATTGTGTGATCGAGTGAGCGATCAAATTGATATAGCATACGGATGATATGTGTACATCGTATGGGTTTGAATGAAATTGATATTGAAATTTTGTGGATAAAAAAACTGTAAAATAGTTTTTGAAATGAAAAGTATATTTCGTGAAATATATTATAGAAATAAAATGGGAGTTGAATATTTCTGTGATTAGAACTCATTTTATAGAAAGGTGATATGGTTAATAACTTTATAAAAGAGTAATTTGAATATTTGATTTGGAATAAAATAAAGTTATATATCTTTGTTATATAAGATAAATCTTCCCTTATTGAATCTAGCCAGAATAAAAAGGGTGTTGAAATATTTGAAGTATAAAAGAGGTTTTATACAAGTTTGAAATAATCTAAAGATTTTCAAAGTTATATATATCTATATCTATATATATAAGGGATCTTATGAGAATGATTTTGGAAAAGGTTTTGGGAACCTATGTAATTTTGGAAAGGCTTTTGATTTTTGAGAAAATCAATTTTGGATTTTGGAAAGCCAAGTTTGGAACTATCGATTTTGGTAATCGATTTTTTGTAAAGGAGATTTTGATAAATCATAAAGGGTATGATTTGAAGATACTATAAGTATATAGTATAAAGTATTTTGAGAATAGCTCTGGGGAAAAAGGCGCTTCCTTGAAATGAACTTCTCAGGAGTACCACTGGGTGGTACTGCCTTGAACCCCAAGGGGGGATTCTAAAGTTAATCCTGTGAGGAGTCCGGAATATACTAGTTCCTGAGGATTATTTGTGTAGCGAAAGTCGAGGGGCTGGTGCCCACAGAGGCATTTGGGTTATGCTGTGACGATAGTTTAACTCGATGTCACTGCGATCTACTGCAGACCATAGCGGAAGTCATGTGTGCCGCTGAGAGCCAAGTCCAACTGTCTACGTTTGATTTTATATCGGTAGACTGTGACACTATGGTAACATAGCGAAAGTCGTTTGTGCCGCTGAGAGCCAACAGTCTGCGTTTGATTTTATATCGGTAGACTACGACCTATGTGGGAGAAGTTTCATTTTGACAGCGAAATCATGTGTGCCGCTGAGAGCCAACAGTTACATGGACTTTTGCTGCGATGGCAACGTAACCCTGGAATGTAACTGCGATCTGTTGTGGGTTCCATGTTGTTATCAGTTACATGGACTTTTGCTGCGATGGCAACGTAACCCGTGATGTAACTGTGACCATGGATGGGAGTGATGATTTCCAGAGCATTCTCACCAAAGATATTTCCTCTATTTTCAAAAATGTTTTCGATATTTCTAATAAATTATTTTCCAAGTATTTTCACTAGGTGTTGAAAACGGGTCTGCTAAGTACTTATAGATTTTCAGTCTTACGCCTGATCAACGTATGACCGAATCTCTGTGAGAACGAAGATGGATTTGTTGAAACATCAAGTTATAAAAGTATTTTTACAAAAACTATTTTGATAATATTATATAAATTTTAGAAAGTGTTTTAAAGATGATCAAAGAAAATTTATCAGATTATAAGAACTGAATAAATTCTGGCTTCGTTCCTTTTCGAGGACGAAAAGATTTAAAGGGGGGAGGAATGTGATAACCTGGATTTTAGAACATCTGTTAATTGATAATTAACTGGGTTAATTAATAGAATTACTGATTTTATTAAGATTAATAAATCTGATAATAACTATTTATATTTGGATAAATATCTTAAAATAAATTGGATTTAAAAAGTATATATATATTGATATTCTGGAAATTTCAAAGAAAATAAAGATGATAATCTCCTTTAATAAATTAATTAAATTGGCAAAATTATTATATTCAAACAATAATAAAAATATATTGTATATATATATAGGTATGTGAATATAGATTTTTAAGTAGAGTATTTATTTCAAATTGAAATTTGTGGATGTTTTCAAATTGATTTTAAGATTGATTTTTAAATTTTATTTAAAATTTGGTTTGAACTTATATTTGGATTTCAAAGAGATGATATATATAACTTAATGTATATTTTGGATTTAAAGGTATGTATAAATAATTTTGGTATAAATATAGTTTGTCTTATTCTATTTCTTTAAAAAGATTTTCATTTTTTTATATTAAAATATGCATTTAGTTATTAGAAAATAAACTATAAAAGCTTTATTTGATAAATAAAAATTAATTATGAATGAGAGATATATGTGTTAACATATAAACACCTTTAAATAACATGTGTTAAGTTATTAAATAAGTTTAGTGACAAGTGTCACATTTTTATTTTATTTCCCTAATTCTAATAAATCAAAATTTAAATCTATATAACACTACCTCTTATTCTTCATTCACTTTTCTATCTCATTTTCTCAAAATTTAAGCTGCAGCCACGTTTTAAATCAGAAAATAAATATACCAAAACCTGAAAACATTTCCAAAACAAATTCTAGAATTTCAAGTAAATCAAACCTAGCAAATCAGTTTCGAAGTCTCTTCTACAAGATTCAAGATTGCAAGAATCAACAACTCCAAATCTAAACTAAGAGAATTCAATTTCTGGATCAAGCTAATCAAGATTAAAGTTTCCAAATTTCTCAAACACTCTGTTCAACATCATAAACCAGGTGAGTAAACATCTAACTAGAATGCTTAGGTGATAAATGTTTGTGCATGTGTGTTTCTGGAATGATTTGTGCTCTACATGTATATATATACAAGTGTAGATCTATATATTGTTTTGTGTTGAATTGGGCATGTCTGTACTTCTTTGTTTTTAAGTTACAGAGTTTAGATTAAATCAAAAATTCAAATTCTCCTTCTCTATTCTCTGTTAAGCCTTTGTTTTCAAACAAGATAAGCTTGTTTAAATATAATTTAGCTTTTTAAAAAATATGGTTAAGTATCTTAGCTTTGAAATCGACTGGAATTAAGAAATATACAGTGTCAAATTTTATAACATGTTAAATCAAGTATTGCAATTTGCTAATTAAATTATATAATCTGAATTAACTCAGAAAAATAAGATTTTTAAATCAAATATGGTGATTTTTAATTTAGTAAGTTAAGAGCAGATGAGAGTTGAACTTGAAATGGGTTTTCACCATTTTCTGGCGATCGAATGACATTTGGATCTCGGGGTTTTGGTCGAAGCTTGATTGATGGCTAGGAATGTCGAGAAAAATATCAAAAGAATTTATCATCACCGTGGCGATGGAAATCTGACGAACTAGGATTTAACATTTGTTTTGGTCGTGGTGGGAAATAGGATGACTGGGTCATCTATGGTGGATCGAGTGTCTCCGGAGTGATGGGGATGGATGCGTGGATGGCATGGGGAGTTATGGCCGGAGTTTCAGATGGAACGTTGGTCAGAGACGTGATGGCGAGACGTTTTCTTTCCGGTGATGATGACTTCTGTTTTCAAGTGGAAGGCTCGATTTCGTTTTAGGCTAATTACTCTCGGTTGGATGATCGTAGTCGAATGGCATGATTATTTACGACTTGCTGGAGATAGCCGAGTTCGTCGGAGATGGCCAGAATTGCTGTGCACATGCACAACGATGATCGCGTGTCAGGGAAGATGAGTGCGTGGCCGACTCGAAGGGATGTCGGGGTTTTGGGGGTTAGTCTTGAGTTTTCGTTCGTGTCGAAGAGGAGTGAATTAGCAGTTTTAGTTTTAAAATAAAACTGAGGGAAGAAGAAGAAGATGCAAGGGGAAACTCGTAGCAATCTCGAGTAGAACGCGGGTTTGACTCGAAGCAGAGGAAGGGAGGAAGGTGTTAAGCCTGTTTTTAAAGTTTTATTAAAATAACAGTTGGTCTAATTAATTCCTAATGGTTTCTAAAATAAAGTTAATGATGTAATAAAGTATTTAGGTTAAGATAAGGAAATTAATTAAAGGATAATTAATGGTAATGGTTAAAGAATAATTAATTTACTTAATTAATTAGAGGTTAATCACTTAATGTTATTAATTAAAGGATTTATTAATACAATTAATTAATGAGTTAATTAATTAATTAAAGAGTAATTAATTAATTAGAGAGTTAAGGATTAATTAATAATGTGATTAATTATTTGCTAAGGTAATTAAATGAGTAATTAATTAATGGAAGTGATTAATTTAAAGTATGATTAATTAATTAATGTAATTAATTAAAGATCAATGTAATTAACTATAGTTAATTAGTTAATGAAAGTAATTAATTAAGGATCATTAATTAATGTGATTATCCCATTGTTTAATAATCCTCAAATAAATAAATAAATAAATTAAAGGTTAATTAATTTATGTTATTAAAGGCTAATTATGTAATGAAATTAAAAAGAAAAATTAATCAAGGGTGATTAATTAAGATGGATACTTAATGGATGATTAATTAATTGGTTTGTAATTAATTAATGTTGAGTAAAGATAATCTAAGTGATTAAAGATTAGTAATTAATTTAATTAAAGATAAATTAAATTAATTTTGGAAGTGATTTACCTTGCTTATGGGTGACTGAATGATATTGAATGCCTTGGACTATTTGTTATCCCGGGTATGTGATTGTGATGCTATGTGATCTGCCATATTTTTGTAATATTATATGTTTGGGTGAACAATGATGATGTGTTTACCTATGATAATTTGCTATGTAAAAGTGACACTCTGTATTTAAAATTGAATTGTATTCATTTGAATAACTTGGGTTAAGATGATATTGAATCCGAAGAGACCGGGGTCGGGTATTAGTAAATATCTGAAACCACTTCGATTAGTAACCTAAATTCTCTATAGATTTGAATTGTAAATCAAATAGGCTGGGATGAGATAAATTGAGTAGTCTGGACCATTGGAACTAAGTAACGGTACTTAGATATTATTTTGTGAAATAATTGTTTGAATAAAATAAGTAAGAACTCGTAGAAGATACGAGTTACCCTGGTTTCAAATAAGTTTTATAACTTAGTATTTCAAATTATATGGGTTTACTCATGCTGGTTTTCAGCCTGACCCGGGTGTTACTTTGATGTAATGCTCGGGTCAGACCGAGTATTACAGATTTCCAAGTAAGGACGTTCTGGAGCTCAGGAGGCGAACTGGATGGCAGGAACGTATGGAGTGTGATATATTGTTATTTATTGGGACGAGTTATTTTAACTGTCCAGTGATTGTGAAATGTTGTAACTCTGATGTATTAAAATATAATTGACTGATACAGTTTTCTTTGTATAACTGATATTATTATTTGATATTGTATTTTAATCTGCTGCGAATGTGAGAATCTGTGTCTTGTTCTGTTTCTTTCTTCTATCTCTTTTCTTTTTCTTCTAACTATCTGGAATTTTCGGGTTCGAAAATTTCCGGGTCGTTACAGTTGGTATCAGAGCCAGGTTAAGCGAGAACCTTGGCTCTGTTGGGATTACTCGTTAAGAATAGGGTCAATGGTACCCTAGAACGAGTTGAGTGTATAGATATATATATGAGAGCGTAATTGTTATTTTCTTATATAAGGATTTTAAATGATTTTATACAAGAATATATTTTGATGATATTTCTTTCTAATAAATATTAAGGTAATTGGTTGTTAAAATATTGGAATTAAATTAAGTGGTAACAGAAATACAACCAAATTGAAATTGAATGAAGATAAGTTGAAATGGATCCAAACTGAAATTAAAAATCCAATTGGAATTAAAGATAATTTAAAATTGTGAAGTTTTAAATCCAGAAAACTTGAAATTATTTTTGAATTAAAACCAAAGATGGTTTAAAAATTTAAGTTATAACTTGGTGTGTAAAGAAAATGTATATATAAGGATATACATAATATTAAAGATGATTTGAAATAACTCTTAGTGTTGAGTTTTAAATTGGAATGTGATATGAAAACCTGAAGTGATAAGTTTTTGAATTTATGAATGGGAAGATTATTATTATAAGGTTTAAAATTTGAATGGGAATTCAAATTAGGTCAAGTTGACTAAATTAAATTGAATTTAACTTAAGGGAAGTTAAATGAGTTTAGAATGAACAACTTGAATTGGAAATTTCAAGATGAAATTGAAATTTAACTTGGAAAGTTAAAAATGGTGAATTTGATTTGTTTAAATGAATGAAGAAATGGATTGTGATAATATATCCATTATTGAGATAAATAAAAATTAAACCTTAATTTGAAATTAAGGATATGGGAATCCCTTTTAAACTTAAGATTTGAATGATAAGAATTGAATTTGTAACTTAAAATTGTTTAAGAATCAGTTTCAAAGTTGGAAGATAAAATTGGGCAATAAATTGAATTTTGAAGATAAAATTTCTTTGAACTTTTAAATTTGAACTTTGAAATAAGCTAAGTAAAGATACTTTAAAATGGAATTTTGGAATTTGGATTCAGAATTAAATGATTTAAAGATTTAAGTTGTTAAATTAAAAATAAAAGTTGATTTGATTTAAAAATAAGGGTTAATTTGATTTAAGGAATTAAATCAACATTTAAAAATTTAACTCGAATTTATATAATTCGAGATAGTTTAAAATTGAGATTTAAATATAATTAGTTCAAATTGAATTTGATATAAATTAATTAGAATTGTGATTGAAGATGTATAAGTTTAAAAAAAAATTCAAATGGTAAATTGGAATTGAAAAGATTTGAAATTGGAGCTGGTTCAATTTGAAATTAATCCAAATTGATTTGAAATAATTTGGAATTGTGATTAAAGTTGAATAAGTTTAAAAATCAAATGGAATTTGATTTGAATTTGGGAAAGAATTAAGGTTAATTCAACTTGAATTGGGATTAAATCAATTTCAATGGAAATTGAAGTATTGAGTCAATTTAAATGGAAGTGGAAATTTAAATTAAATTGATGGGGAATTAATTGGAAATAGAGATTGGGAAATTAAACAGTTTGGGTCTGGATTATTTTCAAAATAAATTGTTTTAATACAAATATATTTTTCCAAACTATTTACTATACAATCTTTCTTCTTAAACCCCAAACTATCTTATACTTATTTTACAATTATTTTGGAACTATTTAACTATTTTGAAACTGTCTTATAAACTAATTACTATTTTTCAGTTACTTATATCTAATCACTATTTTAAAAAACTATTTTGCAATTATCTAACTATTTTATACCTACTTAACTATTTTACAGCTATTTTACAAACTAATAACTATTTTTCAACTACTTATCTATTTTAAACTTTTTCAAGATATTTTTAAATTTAAATAAGTCAATGTTCAAACTGTTTGTAATTGAAGTAATAACTCAATTGGAAATGGAAGCAATTGTGAATAAGAGAATGAAAGTAAAGGAAATGTGAATAGAAAAGAGAATTGATTTTGCTAATAATCAATGAAGTTAAATACTTAGGATGTACGTATATTATTCTGTTCGCATAGTGATTTGATCCAGATTCGAACACAGAATTTTGAGATAGTATTATCGATCCGAGTTGGGATTTTTCGCTCGATTTTCGACGGCGAACCTGGATATGGATTTTTGATTGGTTCTGGATATTCTCTATCATAGTTGTGACTATGCAAGGAGAATGACGGTTTCTGATCAAGAAACCAGATCTGAGTCCGCACTAGAAAGTCGGGTGGACGATACTAGTTCGGAAGTAAAATTGTGTGATCGAGTGAGCGATCAAATTGAAATAGCGTACGGATGATATGTGTACATCGTACGGGTTTGAATGAAATTGATATTGAAATTTTGTGGATAAAAAAACTGTAAAATGGTTTTTGAAATGAAAAGTATATTTTGTGAAATATATTATGAAATAAAATGGGAGTTGAATATTTCTGTGATTAGAACTCATTTTATAGAAAGGTGATATGGTTAATAACTTTATAAAAGAGTAATCAAATTTGAATATTTGATTTGGAATAAAATAAAGTTATATATCTTTGTTATATAAGATAAATCTTCCCTTATTGAATCTAGCCAGAATAAAAAGGGTGTTGAAATATTTGAAGTATAAAAGAGGTTTTATACAAGTTTGAAATGATCTAAAGATTTTCAAAGTTATATATATCTATATCTATATATATAAGGGATCTTATGAGAATGATTTTGGAAAAGGTTTTGGGAACCTATGTAATTTTGGAAAGGCTTTTGATTTTTGAGAAAATCAATTTTGGATTTTGGAAAGCCAAGTTTGGAACTATCGATTTTGGTAATCGATTTTGTGTAAAGGAGAGTTTGATAAATCATAAAGTGTATGATTTTAAGATACTATAAGTATACAGTATAAAGTATTTTGAGAATATCTCTGGGGAAAAAGGCGCTTCCTTGAAATGAACTTCTCAGGAGTACCACTGGGTGGTACTGCCTTGAACCCCAAAGGGGGATTCTAAAGTTAATCCTGTGAGGAGTCCGGAATAAACTAGTTCCTGAGGATTATTTGTGTAGCGAAAGTCGAGGGGCTGGTGCCCACAGAGGCATTTGGGTTATGCTGTGACGATAGTTTAACTCGATGTCACTGCGATCTACTGCAGACCATAGCGGAAGTCATGTGTGCCGCTGAGAGCCAAGTCCAACTGTCTACGTTTGATTTTATATCGGTAGACTGTGACACTATGGTAACATAGCGAAAGTCGTTTGTGCCGCTGAGAGCCAACAGTCTGCGTTTGATTTTATATCGGTAGACTACGACCTATGTGGGAGAAGTTTCATTTTGACAGCGAAATCATGTGTGCCGCTGAGAGCCAACAGTTACATGGACTTTTGCTGCGATGGCAACGTAACCCTGGAATGTAACTGCGATCTGTTGTGGGTTCCATGTTGTTATCAGTTACATGGACTTTTGCTGCGATGGCAACGTAACCCGTGATGTAACTGTGACCATGGATGGGAGTGATGATTTCCAGAGCATTCTCACCAAAGATATTTCCTCTATTTTCAAAAATGTTTTCGATATTTCTAATAAATTATTTTCCAAGTATTTTCACTAGGTGTTGAAAACGGGTCTGCTAAGTACTTATAGATTTTCAGTCTTACGCCTGATCAACGTATGACCGAATCTCTGTGAGAACGAAGATGGATTTGTTGAAACATCAAGTTATAAAAGTATTTTTACAAAAACTATTTTGATAATATTATATAAATTTTAGAAAGTGTTTTAAAGATGATCAAAGAAAATTTATCAGATTATAAGAACTGAATAAATTCTGGCTTCGTTCCTTTTCGAGGACGAAAAGATTTAAAGGGGGGAGGAATGTGATAACCTGGATTTTAGAACATCTGTTAATTGATAATTAACTGGGTTAATTAATAGAATTACTGATTTTATTAAGATTAATAAATCTGATAATAACTATTTATATTTGGATAAATATCTTAAAATAAATTGGATTTAAAAAGTATATATATATTGATATTCTGGAAATTTCAAAGAAAATAAAGATGATAATCTCCTTTAATAAATTAATTAAATTGGCAAAATTATTATATTCAAACAATAATAAAAATATATTATATATATATAGGTATGTGAATATAGATTTTTAAGTAGAGTATTTATTTCAAATTGAAATTTGTGGATGTTTTCAAATTGATTTTAAGATTGATTTTTAAATTTTATTTAAAATTTGGTTTGAACTTATATTTGGATTTCAAAGAGATGATATATATAACTTAATGTATATTTTGGATTTAAAGGTATGTATAAATAATTTTTGTATAAATATAGTTTGTCTTATTCTATTTCTTTAAAAAGATTTTCATTTTTTTATATTAAAATATGCATTTAGTTATTAGAAAATAAACTATAAAAGCTTTATTTGATAAATAAAAATTAATTATGCATGAGAGATATATGTGTTAACATATAAACACCTTTAAATAACATGTGTTAAGTTATTAAATAAGTTTAGTGACAAGTGTCACATTTTTATTTTATTTCCCTAATTCTAATAAATCAAAATTTAAATCTATATAACACTACCTCTTATTCTTCATTCACTTTTCTATCTCATTTTCTCAAAATTTAAGCTGCAGCCACGTTTTAAATCAGAAAATAAATATACCAAAACCTGAAAACATTTCCAAAACAAATTCTAGAATTTCAAGTAAATCAAACCTAGCAAATCAGTTTCGAAGTCTCTTCTACAAGATTCAAGATTGCAAGAATCAACAACTCCAAATCTAAACTAAGAGAATTCAAGTTCTGGATCAAGCTAATCAAGATTAAAGTTTCCAAATTTCTCAAACACTCTGTTCAACATCATAAACCAGGTGAGTAAACATCTAACTAGAATGCTTAGGTGATAAATGTTTGTGCATGTGTGTTTCTAGAATGATTTGTGCTCTACATGTATATATATACAAGTGTAGATCTATATATTGTTTTGTGTTGAATTGGGCATGTCTGTACTTCTCTGTTTTTAAGTTAAAGAGTTTAGATTAAATCAAAAATTCAAATTCTCCTTCTCTATTCTCTGTTAAGCCTTTGTTTTCAAACAAGATAAGCTTGTTTAAATATAATTTAGCTTTTTAAAAAATATGGTTAAGTATCTTAGCTTTGAAATCGACTGGAATTAAGAAATATACAGTGTCAAATTTTATAACATGTTAAATCAAGTATTGCAATTTGCTAATTAAATTATATAATCTGAATTAACTCAGAAAAATAAGATTTTTAAATCAAATATGGTGATTTTTAATTTAGTAAGTTAAGAGCAGATGAGAGTTGAACTTGAAGTGGGTTTTCACCATTTTCTGGCGATCGAATGACACTTGGATCTCGGGGTTTTGATCGAAGCTTGATTGATGGCCAGGAATGTCGAGAAAAATATCAAAAGAATTTATCATCACCGTGGCGATGGAAATCTGACGAACTAGGGTTTAACATTTTTTTTGGTCGTGGTGGGAAATAGGATGACTGGGTCATCTATGGTGGATCGAGTGTCTCCGGAGTGATGGGGATGGATGCGTGGATGGTATGGGGAGTTATGGCCGGAGTTTCAGATGGAACGTTGGTCGGAGACGTGATGGCGAGACGTTTTCTTTCCGGTGATGATGACTTCTGTTTTCAAGTGGAAGGCTCGATTTCGTTTTAGGCTAATTACTCTCGGTTGGATGATCGTAGTCGAATGGCATGATGATTTACGACTTGCTGGAGATAGCCGAGTTCGTCGGAGATGGCCAGAATTGCTGTGCACATGCACAACGATGATCGCGTGTCAGGGAAGATGAGTGCGTGGCCGACTCGAAGGGATGTCGGGGTTTTGGGGGTTAGTCTTGAGTTTTCGTTCGTGTCGAAGAGGAGTGAATTAGCAGTTTTAGTTTTAAAATAAAACTGAGGGAAGAAGAAGAAGATGCAAGGGGAAACTCGTAGCAATCTCGAGTAGAACGCGGGTTTGACTCGAAGCAGAGGAAGGGAGGAAGGTGTTAAGCCTGTTTTTAAAGTTTTATTAAAATAACAGTTGGTCTAATTAATTCCTAATGGTTTCTAAAATAAAGTTAATGATGTAATAAAGTTTATAGATTAAGATAAGGAAATTAATCAAAGGATAATTAATGGTAATGGTTAAAGAATAATTAATTTACTTAATTAATTAGAGGTTAATCACTTAATGTTATTAATTAAAGGATTTATTAATACAATTAATTAATGAGTTAATTAATTAATTAAAGAGTAATTAATTAATTAGAGAGTTAAGGATTAATTAATAATGTGATTAATTATTTGCTAAGGTAATTAAATGAGTAATTAATTAATGGAAGTGATTAATTTAAAGTATGATTAATTAATTAATGTAATTAATTAAAGATCAATGTAATTAACTATAGTTAATTAGTTAATGAAAGTAATTAATTAAGGATCATTAATTAATGTGATTATCCCATTGTTTAATAATCCTCAATTAAATAAATAAATAAATTAAAGGTTAATTAATTTATGTTATTAAAGGCTAATTATGTAATGAAATTAAAAAGAACAATTAATCAAGGGTGATTAATTAAGATGGATACTTAATGGATGATTAATTAATTGGTTTGTAATTAATTAATGTTGAGTAAAGATAATCTAAGTGATTAAAGATTAGTAATTAATTTAATTAAAGATAAATTAAATTAATTTTGGAAGTGATTTACCTTGCTTATGGGTGACTGAATGATATTGAATACCTTGGACTATTTGTTATCCCGGGTATATGATTGTGATGCTATGTGATCTGCCATATTTTTGTAATATTATATGTTTGGGTGAACAATGATGATGTGTTTACCTATGATAATTTGCTGTGTAAAAGTGACACTCTGTATTTAAAATTGAATTGTATTCATTTGAATAACTTGGGTTAAGATGATATTGAATCCGAAGAGACCGGGGTCGGGTGTAACATCCCGTATTTTTAAGCCATTGAATGCGAACATTTAATTCGTTTTAAATGTTTAATGTGGACCCTTAATTGATTTTGTAGTGGATGGATGCGGGTTCAATCATTAAAATAAATTATAAATTCAAATATAATTTGGATAATAATAATTAAATATTCGAAATTGGGATAAAAGGTGAATTTGGGATAAATGATTATAAAAATGGTGTTTAAATGTATTTTTAACCTCAATTGGGTATAAATAATATTGTTGGAATTTTAGATGAATTTTAAAGTGAATAAATTTATATTTGGGATTTTATATCAATTTAAAAATGAATTTAATATTATTAAAATGCAATTTAATCAGATTTTAGTCTGGAATGAGCCAGAATGATTTTTTTATGTGTTTATAAATTTTATATGATTTATTGTTAAGTTATTAAAATTTTAAAAGTGAAAATTTTAAGCGTTTCTGATAATTTCAGAAAATCGCCGATTTAATAGACGAGTTAAATAGCCTTTCGGGGCACAGTCTCGGAATTCGACGAAACCAGTTCCATTGGATCCGAAATAGTTAGTTATTATCGGATTTCAATTTTCGTGGCAATCGGAGTTGTCGTTTGACCGTGGTAGCTCGAAACGCATCGAAATCGATTTAACCGATTTAATTTTAAATTGACCGTTTAATTCCGTATCTCGCGCATACGATCGAATTAGCTTACGAAACCTGTTCCATTGTGATCGGAACGCGGAAAAACCCCAGGATAGCCTGTCGGAACGTGAGAATTGGAGGTCGTTTGCATTAACAGTTAAATTGAGATATTTTATTAATTAAATAATATTAAACTATTATATATGTATTCTTTTCGAAACCCTAGCTTTATTTTCCTCAGCCGCCGCTATGTTTCGTTCAATGGCCGAGGATTTGTTTCGTTTCCCCACGAAAATCTCTCGATCTACACTACGTTTTCAAAAACGTTCTAAATGGAAGTTGTAGGGTTTGGGAAGATCTAGGTATCTAACGGTCGATCTGGCGAATCGTCGCCGATTGGAGGTGGGAATCGGCCCCGTTCCTTGTATACTCGAGCACGTTTTCACAGTGGAGGGGGCCACCGAGTTCAACGCGGCTGCTGGCGGAGGGTCTTGTGGCGAAGAGCTTCGAAGGGGAGGTATCTGATCGTGTTCGACGACGACGTAGAGGGGGCGATTTCGAAACCCTAGAGGGCGGTGATGGGTTTCATTTAGCTGGGCGCGTACGTGAGCGCGAAGAGAAGAAGGGATGCGGTCCTGTTCCAATTTCGTGATGAATGGCCTTGATTATTTTTGGTAATTGTATAAAAGAAAATTTGTTTTAAATTGTTGTTCGAACTTTATAAAATCATAACAAATTCATACGTATTCAGAATTTGACGAATCAGGGTGCGTTGGAATCGTAGGAGCGCATGCTACGCGGTGGTGCAGAGCCGGAGTCATTCCGGGCAAGTAGAAATTTGAGTTAAATCGGACACCGTCCGGTTTAATTTAAAATTCGAACGCTCGCTGAAACTCAAGGTGAGTTATTCTCACTCACATCTGGATGCTAGGCATTATAAATAATTGATATTTAAATATCTGTGTGGATGGTTGATTATATCAGTGATTATCAGTCTGGATTGATATTTATATTGCGATGTGCTAATATTTGTGATGCAGGGAGAAACAGGTTTGAGGGATCCAACTGGATTCCTCACAATATAGCAATTATTTTATAATTGATAGTGATACCTGTTTATATGAGGTGATTGATAAATCTGGGAATTTAGTTATTCTATGACATTGTTGTATAAAGTATAATCATAGAATTTAATTATAAATGGATAAATTGTGTTTTTACGAAATAAAATGAATTGTTAAATTTAGGATTTCAAAGAATAAAATTTGAAATCGGATTTGAAAAGAAAAATGTAAATTGGGCCAAATTGGGATTTTGAATATAATGGGAAGTGTATGAAATGGGTAAATGGAAAGTATAGTTTTTTGGAAATTAAATTTATGAAATTATAAATTGTTTAAAATAACGGTGTTTATTTTAATAATGACTAATGTTATCCGGAAATTAAAAATATGTTAAAATGGAGTTTCCGACTATAAATTAACAAGTTCAAATGAAAAATAGAATGTTTTGAAATGCCGTATTTCATTGGAATTTAACTAAGTGAATTGGAAATTTGGCTTCCATTGAAAATTCACCAAAATTTTTAAACTATATTTAAAAATGAATTTCCGGAAATGAAAAATTGTGATTTAACTTCGGAGGAAGTTATAGTTAAGTATGGAATTTGAAATTTATGTTGAAATCATAAATTGACTTGAAATAAATCAGTGGATTTATATGAAAGAGTACTTTGGAATGTTTTGAAACGGGAAAGTGTTTCCCTGGGAAAACCAAGTAAATGTTCATAAAAAGATTTTATTTAACTAAGGTTAAGTTTTAAATCGTTTTAAAAGTATTTTTAAGAAATCGTTATTTTTAAAGGAATAAATTAATAATTTTAATACCGTAATAATTTGGGAGTATATTAGCAATTATTTTTACAAATGGATTTATTTAAAAGTTGGTTTTAGCTTAAGTTGTTAAAATTAGTATTTTTCTTCTTATAACGCTATTTTGAATTTAGTTAAACTAAAACCCTTATTTTTAAAATCAAAGTTTATGTGTTAATGACTAGTTTTCTTCACATATTTTAAATTTATATTTTGAGTAAATAAATAGAAGTAATTTTCATATTTTAAAGTATACTTCAGTATAAAGTATTTTTAACTGTTTTAAATGCAAATTGTTTTATACTTGGTTATTCCCGATGGGAATAAAGGGTAAAGGATTTACCTTGTAAAGGAAAAGTGGAAAATTGTTTTCAAATGAGTTTTGAAATTGTGAAAATATATCTTTGAAAGATATTAGAAGAAAATAAATAATATGGAGATTATTTATTGTGTGATGGATGTGTATGGATGTTTGTGAACATTAATTGATAGTTAAATCACCGACTATCAATATTGGCCAAATGCGCGATCGTTTCGAAGAGACCGGGATCGAGTTTCCGTATACCGAGATTCTAGGTCTGGAGACTCGAAAACCACTTCGATCCGGTTTGTACGTTTCGCGAAAACGATTTCGGAGTCGAAGATGGAGCAGTGAAGTGCAAGGGCTAGTCGCTACTAATCCTGAGGATATTTCCAAAATGGATGTAGTAGGAATAGTGCCTTCGGTTCCGTTCGGACCCGGGACGGACTTATATGGACGAATGCTTTCGTGACATCGTCAGGTGGACGATGGGCATTCTAAGGGATATGTGCTATAAAGGTATCGTTTAGCCTCAAGCCTCATCAACCGGGAATGACTGAAAATCAGGGGTTATGCAGCAAGGCTTCGTGGGTAGCCCCCACTTGAGAGTAAAGTCATCCCTGTCTAGATGTCCCTTTATATTCGGCTTAGTGGTGCGGTTGCTGATCCCAACCGTGGGGTGATTTTACTTGGAATTATCCAGTAAGGGATGATTCCGGCTTTGTGTTGCAGGGGAGCGGGCGTACTCCTCGGTACTGTGATCTAGGCCACGTACTGTGACAGGTGGTACCCTAGTGCCTAGTCATTCGTTGGAAATCCATTCTCCCTACGAGCCGGTACGGTTTTGATTGTGCCCAACTATTGTTGAAATGTGAGATGCAAGCATTTCAGCTAGATTCTATTTTACTTTCTATAGACACTATTATAATATCAGAGGATGTTAATATAAAAGTGTTTTAGCCATCGTAAGGTAAAAACCCGACATGTTTATTTGTGGCGTGGTCTTACGAGATGCTTTTGTTTTTAAAGAATTTTGAAACTTTAATAATCAATTGAGTGTATTTATGATGCGCTGGTATTCCAGACTGACTCGGGTGTTATTTTATTATAATGCTCGGGTCAGACCGAGTATTTTACAGGGTAGGTTGCTATGGAGCTCAGGAGAGGAGCTGGAGTTTGAGACGTATTTCTCGTACTTGTATTATTCCGCTGCTGTGATTGTTGTATTGACTGATTGACTGGATATTGATGATTGTATTGATATACTCTGATGATGATGTATTGTATATAAACAGATATGGTTTCATTTTGTGTAAAGATCTGTTCTATATATTATATTTTATCCGCTGCGACTGTGAGGTTTTGATTTTGTTTAGTTCTTTCTTCTTCTATCTACTTTCTTATTCTTCTACAATCTGTCTTTCCGGCATTCGATCGTCGGCATATTATACTGTTGAGTATTTTGTGTCGATTTTCGAGGGTCGAGAAGGGCGGGTCGTGACAGTTGGTATCAGAGCTTAGATTGGCGACAACCTAGGCTTTGGTGGGAAAATTACTCATTTTTAAATAGAGTTGGAAGTACTCTATAATGAGTTGAGTGTGATAATAGCTATGAGAGCGTACTTGTTAGTGAATATAAAATTGTTTTTATACTGTGTTGACTTATCGGTTGAGTGTTTATGAATTCTGGTCGGTGCGGGAAGTACAACCGTATCGATAGGGGTTTCTAAACTCTTAAACAAGATAAACCGACATAGTATTGTTTTAAAGTGGGTAAATGAAATAATTTTACCCAAAATTGTATTTTGATATAAAAGGAAATAATTTTCTAAATTATTATATGTATTGGATGTTTGTTTGGCTGTTAATACTATAATCAAATAAGAATGTGAAATATGATCTAAAATTTTGAATGATTTCTAAGCAAATAAGAAAATAAGAATTTAAAATATTAAAATGGTTTATAACCAAATAGAGTTAACTCAATATGTTTAAATAAGAAAAGTGAAATTTAAAATTTGATTTAAACTAGAATTTTGACCCCGGAAATTTTGAAAGGGATTTCAAATGGAATTAAACAAAGTTTTGGGAGTTTGACTTTGTGGAAATGTTAGAAATGTTTTCAAAAGCATTTGTAAGAATGGAGTATATTTTGGGGAAATATTTTTGAATAGAAATTGTTTTGAGGTGAATTTTGGAAGTGGAAAGCATTGAACTCACTTCAGTCGCTGGAAAATAATCCTGATGATGCTGGCCACATCATTAGAATTCATTTTCGAGTTTCTAAAGTGATGGATTGCTACCAAAATAGTTGGTTATGACATTGTTTGGACTTGTTTGGGAAACAAGTGATTTTGGAATTTTCAAAGGAAAATTGTTTGGTAAAAGCAGTTTGTTTTGGAATTTGGTATTTGATTTGAATATCAAAGGAGAAATGTGTTGATTTTTATTTCAAATTGGTTTTGAAATAAATCCGGGTAAATTGAATTCTGGGAATTCTATTTTAAATAAAAATGTGAAAGTTGAAATGATTCAACTATATAACTTATAAAGGAAAGTTGATTTAAAGAAGAATTGAGTATATATGGAATATATCTAGATTTAACTTATGATAAGTTAAATAAAATTAAGGATTTGAAATTGAATTAAATCTAAATGAATTGGAATTAAATGGAAGTTGAGATAACGGTGAAATGTAAATGCTTATGATTGTGCAAATGAATTCATATTCTTAAGTTATAAAGTGTTATAATTTGAAGTTGTGATTAAATGGAAATGGACTTCAAAGAGCAATATAAACTCTTAATATAGAAGTGGAATTGAAGTTCATTAATGGAAATAGCTGGATGGTGAGGCAAATTCAAACTCAATCCTAAATGAAATGTAAAGTGAGATAAAGGATGTGAATGAACTTACAAGTAAATAAGTTGGAGAACTTGAGAATGGAAGATTTGATTTTAACTCAAGTAAAATGGGATTATAATCACAAATGGAAATAATAAATGGAATGGTGAATTCGAACTTAATTTTTAAATGGAATGCAAGGTAAGGTGAAAAAAATTATAAAATATAAAAGAGGTAAGTGAACTGAAGTTAGTAAATAAGTTGAACTTGGATATGGAGAATTAAGATTAAACTGAATTTGGTTTAACTTCGACTAAGATGGAATTAAGCTGAATATTAAAATTTCTGTTGTGTTATGAATAAGAATGAATGTAATTAAATTCTTATTTAAAGTAGTAAAGGAAATGGTTTAAATTCAGGTGGGCTAAATAAAATTTAGATGAACTTGAATAAATTCTGGAAAGGAATTAAATTGAAAATGCATATATAATTTAGTTAACCTTGAATTAAAATGGGATAAGAATTTAGTTTAATGGAAATTTAATTTAGTTGAGGTGATGATGAATGAAGTAAATGTTTACTCAACTAAATCCAAAATGATTGTTTGGAAATAAATCTTGTGTAAGCTAAATTAAATGGAATTTGTATTGCAATAAATAGAATTTTGATAGTTTGGTCAAAATTTAGAAAGTAAGGAAAAAAATCCAGTTGTTGAATGAAATTTAAGTTTGGTAATAAATGTTGGAGGTGAGAATGTATAAGGGGATTAGATTATAATAGTGATGGTTTGAATTGTAAGTAAATTCAAATGAGAGAAATAATTTAAATGGTCTCTTGGTTAATAAATTTGTACATGGATTGGATAAATAAACGAAGAGCATTAAACTTTGTAAATGAATTGAAATTGGTTGAATGAGAATCAGATGGAAATAAAATTAAATAGATAATGGTAATATTGTGAAACTACTTAAGCAAATTGAAAGAAACAAATGATTGTGGATGAGCTTTATTAAGAAATTTGAATGAAATTTGTTGGATAATAAAATTGAATTGAAAGTGAAATGATATTCATTAATTATTGTGGTAAATTAAGAATGTATGAGTTGAATATAACCCAGGATCGAATGATATTAATATAAACTTGAATTTGGTTAATGGAAATAAAGATGTAAGGAAAATGTAATTTAACAATTACATTGGAAAGAGAAAATATTTGGTTTGTGAACCTTGTAATGGAATAAAATTTATATGAATCCAAGTTGGAAATAATTTTAAATGGTTATAAGCTTAAGTGGCAATTGTTTTGCTTGAATGACATGGAAATTTGCATGTATTTGCAATTGAGTGTTTAAAAGCAATTGGAATTGAATTGTGAATAAATTGATATGAATGGGAACCCAATTCAAAGAGTTTTGTATATGAATGCAAGTGAATTGGTTAAGAATAGCAAATGAAATTGATTTTGAATCAATAGGAATGAATTGACCTCTTAATGAGTAATGTTTGCATATGAATGGAAATGGATCATAACTGAAATGCAAATGTTCAAGTTTAAAATGAAATTTGATTGTAAATCAAATTTGGAATGTAAGTAAAATTAAAAGGGTAGGAAAGGCATATGTAATCATATTGAAGTGGAAATGAATTGGTTGAGATAAATATGAATTGTATGTAGTGAACTTGAATTTAAAGCATTCAAGTGAAATAAAATGAAGGTTGGACTTGAATAAGAAATTAAAAGATGATTGAAATCTTTAGATTGTTGGTAAAATATGGTTAACATTGTTACATTATGAAATTGCTTGGTTTGGCTATGAAATGGATGTGTGGCTTGCATTTATATTAGAAAGGTTATGAAAATGCTCATATCTTTGAAAACTGATGAGTTTGTTGAGTAAGTACAGGTACGGGAGGCGTTTGTGAGAGTTGGAGCGCGTATATGCGTTATATTAGTCGCTTGCTATTAAAATTTTGCTAAAAAGGTACGCCTACGCAAATATAATTGGGAAAATGATATATATATTGTGATATATTTTGGTTTCCGGCCATGTGAGCCGATGTATATATATTTGTGTATCCTGCGATATCGCAGAAGCTCCTCCGTACAAAGGAGACTCCGCCAAAATTTTTCAGAAATTTTGGGAGTTAGAAATTTTTTTGGGATTTTGGAAAAATTTATTAACTTGGGAAGTTATTTTGAAATAAAGTTAAAATAAAGGCTTTAGAGTAAATGTAGCAATTGAGTTTGGGATTGGGCTAAAGGATTTTGGAAAGTGAATATAAAGCTTTTAACTAAGCAAATTTGGAAATAAATGGGTTGGAGAGTATTTTCTACCTTAGCAAATTTCGGGGACGAAATTTTTATAAGGGGGGAGGAATGTAACATCCCGTATTTTTAAGCCATTGAATGCGAACATTTAATTCGTTTTAAATGTTTAATGTGGACCCTTAATTGATTTTGTAGTGGATGGATGCGGGTTCAATCATTAAAATAAATTATAAATTCAAATATAATTTGGATAATAATAATTAAATATTCGAAATTGGGATAAAAGGTGAATTTGGGATAAATGATTATAAAAATGGTGTTTAAATGTATTTTTAACCTCAATTGGGTATAAATAATATTGTTGGAATTTTAGATGAATTTTAAAGTGAATAAATTTATATTTGGGATTTTATATCAATTTAAAAATGAATTTAATATTATTAAAATGCAATTTAATCAGATTTTAGTCTGGAATGAGCCAGAATGATTTTTTTATGTGTTTATAAATTTTATATGATTTATTGTTAAGTTATTAAAATTTTAAAAGTGAAAATTTTAAGCGTTTCTGATAATTTCAGAAAATCGCCGATTTAATAGACGAGTTAAATAGCCTTTCGGGGCACAGTCTCGGAATTCGACGAAACCAGTTCCATTGGATCCGAAATAGTTAGTTATTATCGGATTTCAATTTTCGTGGCAATCGGAGTTGTCGTTTGACCGTGGTAGCTCGAAACGCATCGAAATCGATTTAACCGATTTAATTTTAAATTGACCGTTTAATTCCGTATCTCGCGCATACGATCGAATTAGCTTACGAAACCTGTTCCATTGTGATCGGAACGCGGAAAAACCCCAGGATAGCCTGTCGGAACGTGAGAATTGGAGGTCGTTTGCATTAACAGTTAAATTGAGATATTTTATTAATTAAATAATATTAAACTATTATATATGTATTCTTTTCGAAACCCTAGCTTTATTTTCCTCAGCCGCCGCTATGTTTCGTTCAATGGCCGAGGATTTGTTTCGTTTCCCCACGAAAATCTCTCGATCTACACTACGTTTTCAAAAACGTTCTAAATGGAAGTTGTAGGGTTTGGGAAGATCTAGGTATCTAACGGTCGATCTGGCGAATCGTCGCCGATTGGAGGTGGGAATCGGCCCCGTTCCTTGTATACTCGAGCACGTTTTCACAGTGGAGGGGGCCACCGAGTTCAACGCGGCTGCTGGCGGAGGGTCTTGTGGCGAAGTGCTTCGAAGGGGAGGTATCTGATCGTGTTCGACGACGACGTAGAGGGGGCGATTTCGAAACCCTAGAGGGCGGTGATGGGTTTCATTTAGCTGGGCGCGTACGTGAGCGCGAAGAGAAGAAGGGATGCGGTCCTGTTCCAATTTCATGATGAATGGCCTTGATTATTTTTGGTAATTGTATAAAAGAAAATTTGTTTTAAATTGTTGTTCGAACTTTATAAAATCATAACAAATTCATACGTATTCAGAATTTGACGAATCAGGGTGCGTTGGAATCGTAGGAGCGCATGCTACGCAGTGGTGCAGAGCCGGAGTCATTCCGGGCAAGTAGAAATTTGAGTTAAATCGGACACCGTCCGGTTTAATTTAAAATTCGAACGCTCGCTGAAACTCAAGGTGAGTTATTCTCACTCACATCTGGATGCTAGGCATTATAAATAATTGATATTTAAATATCTGTGTGGATGGTTGATTATATCAGTGATTATCAGTCTGGATTGATATTTATATTGCGATGTGCTAATATTTGTGATGCAGGGAGAAACAGGTTGGAGGGATCCAACTGGATTCCTCACAATATAGCAATTATTTTATAATTGATAGTGATACCTGTTTATATGAGGTGATTGATAAATCTGGGAATTTAGTTGTTCTGTGACATTGTTGTATAAAGTATAATCACAGAATTTAATTATAAATGGATAAATTGTGTTTTTACGAAATAAAATGAATTGTTAAATTTAGGATTTCAAAGAATAAAATTTGAAATCGGATTTGAAAAGAAAAATGTAAATTGGGCCAAATTGGGATTTTGAATATAATGGGAAGTGTATGAAATGGGTAAATGGAAAGTATAGTTTTTTGGAAATTAAATTTATGAAATTATAAATTGTTTAAAATAATGGTGTTTATTTTAATAATGACTAATGTTATCCGGAAATTAAAAATATGTTAAAATGGAGTTTCCGACTATAAATTAACAAGTTCAAATGAAAAATAGAATGTTTTGAAATGCCGTATTTCATTGGAATTTAACTAAGTGAATTGGAAATTTGGCTTCCATTGAAAATTCACCAAAATGTTTAAACTATATTTAAAAATGAATTTCCGGAAATGAAAAATTGTGATTTAACTTCGGAGGAAGTTATAGTTAAGTATGGAATTTGAAATTTATGTTGAAATCATAAATTGACTTGAAATAAATCAGTGGATTTATATGAAAGAGTACTTTGGAATGTTTTGAAACGGGAAAGTGTTTCCCTGGGAAAACCAAGTAAATGTTCATAAAAAGATTTTATTTAACTAAGGTTAAGTTTTAAATCGTTTTAAAAGTACTTTTAAGAAATCGTTATTTTTAAAGGAATAAATTAATAATTTTAATACCGTAATAATTTGGGAGTATATTAGCAATTATTTTTACAAATGGATTTATTTAAAAGTTGGTTTTAGCTTAAGTTGTTAAAACTAGTATTTTTCTTCTTATAACGCTATTTTGAATTTAGTTAAACTAAAACCCTTATTTTTAAAATCAAAGTTTATGTGTTAATGACTAGTTTTCTTCACATATTTTAAATTTATATTTTGAGTAAATAAATAGAAGTAATTTTCATATTTTAAAGTATACTTCAGTATAAAGTATTTTTAACTGTTTTAAATGCAAATTGTTTTATACTTGGTTATTCCCGATGGGAATAAAGGGTAAAGGATTTACCTTGTAAAGGAAGAGTGGAAAATTGTTTTCAAATGAGTTTTGAAATTGTGAAAATATATCTTTGAAAGATATTAGAAGAAAATAAATAATATGGAGATTATTTATTGTGTGATGGATGTGTATGGATGTTTGTGAACATTAATTGATAGTTAAATCACCGACTATCAATATTGGCCAAATGCGCGATCGTTTCGAAGAGACCGGGATCGAGTTTCCGTATACCGGGATTCTAGGTCTGGAGACTCGAAAACCACTTCGATCCGGTTTGTACGTTTCGCGAAAACGATTTCGGAGTCGAAGATGGAGCAGTGAAGTGCAAGGGCTAGTCGCTACTAATCCTGAGGATATTTCCAAAATGGATGTAGTAGGAATAGTGCCTTCGGTTCCGTTCGGACCCGGGACGGACTTATATGGACGAATGCTTTCGTGACATCGTCAGGTGGACGATGGGCATTCTAAGGGATATGTGCTATAAAGGTATCGTTTAGCCTCAAGCCTCATCAACCGGGAATGACTGAAAATCAGGGGTTATGCAGCAAGGCTTCGTGGGTAGCCCCCACTTGAGAGTAAAGTCATCCCTGTCTAGATGTCCCTTTATATTCGGCTTAGTGGTGCGTTTGTTGATCCCAACCGTGGGGTGATTTTACTTGGAATTATCCAGTAAGGGATGATTCCGGCTTTGTGTTGCAGGGGAGCGGGCGTACTCCTCGGTACTGTGATCTAGGCCACGTACTGTGACAGGTGGTACCCCAGTGCCTAGTCATTCGTTGGAAATCCATTCTCCTTACGAGCCTGTACGGTTTTGATTGTGCCCAACTATTGTTGAAATGTGAGATGCAAGCATTTCAGCTAGATTCTATTTTACTTTCTATAGACACTATTATAATATCAGAGGATGTTAATATAAAAGTGTTTTAGCCATCGTAAGGTAAAAACCCGACATGTTTATTTGTGGCGTGGTCTTACGAGATGCTTTTGTTTTTAAAGAATTTTGAAACTTTAATAATCAATTGAGTGTATTTATGATGCGCTGGTATTCCAGACTGACTCGGGTGTTATTTTATTATAATGCTCGGGTCAGACCGAGTATTTTACAGGGTATGTTGCTATGGAGCTCAGGAGAGGAGCTGGAGTTCGAGACGTATTTCTCGTACTTGTATTATTCCGCTGCTGTGATTGTTGTATTGACTGATTGACTGGATATTGATGATTGTATTGATATACTCTGATGATGATGTATTGTATATAAACAGATATGGTTTCATTTTGTGTAAAGATCTGTTCTATATATTATATTTTATCCGCTGCGACTGTGAGGTTTTGATTTTGTTTAGTTCTTTCTTCTTCTATCTACTTTCTTATTCTTCTACAATCTGTCTTTCCGGCATTCGATCGTCGGCATATTATACTGTTGAGTATTTTGTGTCGATTTTCGAGGGTCGAGAAGGGCGGGTCGTGACATCGGGTATTAGTAAATATCTGAAACCACTTCGATTAGTAACCTAAATTCTCTATAGATTTGAATTGTAAATCAAATAGGCTGGGATGAGATAAATTGAGTAGTCTAGACCATTGGAACTAAGTAACGGTACTTAGATATTATTTTGTCAAATAATTGTTTGAATAAAATAAGTAAGAACTCATAGAAGATACGAGTTACCCTGGTTTCAAATAAGTTTTATAACTTAGTATTTCAAATTATATGGGTTTACTCACGCTGGTTTCCAGCCTGACCCGAGTGTTACTTTGATGTAATGCTCGGGTCAGACCGAGTATTACAGATTTCCAGGTAAGGACGTTCTGGAGCTCAGGAGGCGAACTGGATGGCAGGAACGTATGGAGTGTGATATATTGTTATTTATTGGGACGAGTTATTTTAACTGTCCAGTGATTGTGAAATGTTGTAACTCTGATGTATTAAAATATAATTGACTGATACAGTTTTCTTTGTATTACTAATATTATTATTTGATATTGTATTTTAATCCGCTGCGAATGTGAGAATCTGTGTCTTGTTCTGTTTCTTTCTTCTATCTCTTTTCTTTTTCTTCTAACTATCTGGAATTTTCGGGTTCGAAAATTTCCGGGTCGTTACAATAGTGGTTGCTAAGCCTCTTTCTAAAATTAAATAGTAATTATTTAATCAATGTTATTTAAAGATAATTATTATTTATCAATAATGTTTTAAAGGTAATGATTATTTATTAACAATGTTTTAAAGATAATTAATTACTGTTTTAAAAATGATTTAAAGTTAACTATTTTATTAAAATGATTCTCTAAAGGTTATTTCTTAAAATTATTTAAGAATGTTTAATTAATGTTTTAAAGATGTTTAATTATTGTTTAATAATGTTTTAATTATATTGATTTAGTTATTTAATTATATTTAAAGGTTTATTAAATATCGTATTAATAATATTTAAAAGTTAGTTAATTACTTCATTTACATTGTTTTAAAGTTAAATTAACTATTATATTTATAATTTTTTGAAAATAATAAATAATAATTAATTATTATGTTAATAGTGTTTTGGAATTAATTAATTAATATATAAAGGATGTTTTGAAATTAATTAATTATTGTATTTATAACTTTTTGAAGTAAATTAGTTATTATATTAATATTGTTTTGAAGTTAAATTATTAGTATAATAATATTAGTTAAAGTTAATTTAATATATTATTAATGATATTCTAAAGTTATTATTTTGAATAAGGTTTAAAGATAATTAAACAAATAATGCTTAAATAATAAATTGTTTCTTTCAAGATGTTTTAAGTAACTGATTTTATCAAAGGAACTTTATTGATTAAAGTTTATTTAAAAATATTTTGCTTCCAAATAAGAGAAGTTTATAAAATGAGTTATATAAATTGAAAAGAGATCTTGAAATTTGGAAACGAGTTTATAAATGATTTTGGATACTTATAAAAAGAGTTTTATAAATGATTTTTGAATATTTATAAAAGAGTTTTATAAATTAACTTGGAGATTTATATAATGTTTATAAATGGATTTGGAATTTAAGTAAAGGAGATTTCATAAATGAAAGAGATTTTTTAAAAGGATTTTATTGAAGAAATTTATAAAGGAAATTGAGATTGGATTTCCCTTAACTGACCTTCTCAATTATGGTGGTATGGAACATTCATTCCACACTTAACACCGAAGGAATAGTGTTTGGGGTTATCCTTATCTCTATTTTAAATAACACTTGTATTGATCCTTTTTAATATGATTTTGAAATAAGAAACCTTTCATAAATGTTTTGTGAATATACTTATGCCAATGGGATAAGTATATATAAAATTTAAATAAATACTTTAGGAACATATTTAAATAAATGAAAGATTATTTTGAGGCTTAGTGGTTGTTATGGGTAATTAAATCTCTGAATTTTTGCCTGTTTGTTTATTTGATAGTTAAATAACCGACTATCAAGTTTAGACCAAAATATAACTCTAGAAATATCTAAAAAACATGTGAGTTATATGACATGGTCATCTTCGATGATGTTGTACTGTGCGTATGAATCTTGTTTTGTTCTCTTAGGGCAAACGATAAGGAAATCCGTTCACTCAATGGTTAGGAGGTGATCCGATTTTACCTATCGTCTATTTATTTCCGAAAGAACCGTGGGTTGAGTTTACTAGAACTATCGAATGTTGTTTTGAAGAGACCTGGATCGGATAAGTATAAATTATCCGATAACCACTTCAATCCAACTTAAGCATTTCGAACTGAAGACATCTTGAAGATGATTGAAGATGAAGCTTTTGAAGTACAATGGCCACTTGCTACTAATCTTGGGGGTGATTCCAAAATGTATGTAGTAGAGGTAGTGCGTTCGGTTTCGTTCAGATCTAGAACGAACTTGTATGGATGAATACTGGCATTGCATTTCTGCCTAGAGGACAGCGTTAGCATTCCAAGATGGCTTGCTATAAAAAAAGATAATCGTAACCTCAAGCCTCACACCCGAGAATAACTAAAATTAGGGGATATGCTTCAAGGCTATGTGGTTCGCTACCATTAGAGGATGGTCATCACCTAATCTAGGTTGATATTTTAGATCATGCATGCTCGGGGCCTATTTAGGGTTTTGATAAGGGTGATGACATATTTGATGCTATCAGTAAGGGGTAAGGCTGGTTTTGACTTGTAGGGATTCCATGTGAGGCTCTCGGTGTGTTTTTATCCAGAGATGCACCGTGATTAGTGGTACCTCAGTGCCTTGTCATTGATGGAATCCATTTTCAAATACGTGCCATTATGTCGTCTGTGTTTCTACGCAGCATGGTCTTACGAGATACCTTTAATTTTAAAGGATTTTAGAAGTTACAATAAATAAAATTCCTTATAATCTAGGTTTCTCATGCTGGTTTTACCAGACTGATCGGGCATTATTTTTCTTATAATGCTCGGGTCATCCCAAGCATATTTTCGATATTTAGCTGGATTCTTTGGATCTTTTAGGAGACGAGCTAGATTCTCCAAGACATATTCATGTATCATATATTCTTCCACTATTTGGTTACATTATCTTTTGTCTGTATTTATTAGAAATTGTAAGGATAGGGTGTTATAACTGTCCAGGCTGATAATAGGTTAATGTACTCCGATGTTGTGTATGAAAAAGATGATTTCTTTTTGTAAAGACTCGTTCATATTACATGTTACTCTTCACATTTTGGAGATTATGTTCTGTCCTTTCTTTCTTTACCCCAAATGACCTATCTTTCAGCCACCTAAATGATCTGCACATGAATACTGTGGATGTATTAAGTGTCGTCTTTAGGTGTAAGAAAGGTACATCATTACAGGAGGTTGGTCCAAATTCTATAGGGTAAACCTGCCCAGCTAATCTGGCTACCAGCGCCTTCGAATAGTCGGATTAATGTGAGTCGTCACAGTTTGGGTCATGGGTCATAATACATAGGACCTGCTTCTAGGTTAGGGGTATTAAGTGGTTGTTGTAAGGTCCGCCTCCTTCCCACTTAAGAAGTATTAAATGGTCGAGATTATCATTTAGGTGCGCTAGTAAGGAATCTCGGGTGGGGTCAGCTTTGGCTTGAGGTATTAAGTGGCTATTGTAGCATCCTCCTCTTCCCATAAAGGAATATTAAAGGGCCTGGTAAGATTTCATGCGACTTCAGTTACAAAGTACCAAAGAGGGGTCCGCCTTCGGTTAGGTATTAAATGATAGGGACATGCCTATGATATAGGTATTAAATGGTCAGAGTCTGCCTAACTCCCATTAAAAAGATATTAAGTGACTTGGGTACTTTCTCTCACATTGTTAGGACACGATTGATGGTAGTTGTGTAGGATTGGAAAGGGCTTTTATCCTATAGTTGAAGGTAAGTTATAGAGTTATAATGAAGAGTGTAAGTTATCGACTATGATAGCTTTACGGCTTTTAGTTAGAGGTATCTTATGTAGGATATAGTATAAGATACGTAAGACATATTACTTATCTAAATAATACTACCCAAGTACTAATATAAGGCTTGAGATTTTCATTCACTGGACATTGTTGTTCTGACCCCTTCCTCACTACAACATTCAGGTTAGGTGAGATGATGCTGATTAAGAGGATGAAGACGGAGGCAAGGGCTTATGGCAGCTACTATATATTTATGTTTTGATATATTTTGATGTACCCATTTCAGACATGATGTTGTTATTTTGAGATATTGTATTTCAGATATTGGGATGTTATGTTATGTTTCTGAGATTTGAAATTTTTATAAAATGGGTATTATTTCTGATATTATATTTTACCCTTTCCGCTATGAGGTTCTGATATGTTCATTGTATCAATTTTACCAACCAATAGCCAGTTTTGGAATGGCCCTAAGATTCGATGGCACTTTATTGGGTCGAAAACTAGTCCCGTTCCGAGGTTGGTTGTTACAGGATTCATCCCCTTAGTTATATGAGGTTAGTGTTATAGTCCACTGAAGTTAACGCAAAGTCAAAATCTCTGGCAAAGTAGTTAGGTCAATAATAATTGTTATTATTGAACCAAAGTCTTTGTATTAGGATTATAAAGTTGAATATGAACGATATTGGAATTTTGACCATTACCAAATTTCATAAGTCCTAATGTGATATAATTTTAAAGAAGAGAATTAGTGTAAGTAATTGTCACAATTGGGTAATGCTTAAATAAGTAAAATAGAATTTTGTCGTAGCCATGTAAGTGATAAATTTGGCCATAATGCCACACCACATGCTAAGTGAAGTATGAATGTTAATATTCTAATTGTTCGATATTAATTGCTGACCGAATTTACACCTAAAAGTCATATAACCGAAATGCTAAATACTCCTATTATGAAATTTAATTGAATTATAATTGTTATAAATTAATAATATTTATGGAATATTAATTATAAAAAATTTATTTGATATGTGTTAACCAATGTTAATTAGTGTGTATATAATAGTTATAAATAAACTTATTGATATACGATATCGATACGCGTTTAAATTAGATTTAAATGTGTTAATTATTGATCGGGCTTAAAGCGGCTTTGAGGCCCAAAGTGGGGACTACTATAGCCACATATAGGAGTGCATATGAGGCTGGCCATATGATGGCTTGAAGAAGGTTGAATTTTGAATTAAAAAGGAGAAAATGAGTGAGAGAAGAAAGTGGATCAAGATTCTTATTTCACTCCTTGGAATCTCCTTTATTTAAACACCTCTAACCCACACATTTAATTTGATTTTTTGTTCTACCTTACTACAGCCAAGGCCAGCCATTTCCCCCTCTTCGATCCTTAAATTTTCAAGCTTAAAACATTTAATCAAAAAATGTACAAGCTTCAGTAGTAGCTGCATTTAGGAAGGTGGCATCTTCGGGATATAGAAAACATTTCAAAGAGTATAGAGTCAATGTTGCAAGGTGTGTTATCTAATCATTAGGCAGAGGTGTAATATTATTTATAATTATATATGATGTATATATTGGTTATAATACCATATTTGTTTCAGTTAGTAATTGAATATCACGAATCAACATATATTAGTGATGTCACTATACGATGTATCATATATGTATGTGTATATGTTTAAAAAAATTATATACATAATACAATTGCTCATAGCCATGCAAATAAAAAAAATTAATTACTTATTTAATTGTATTATTAAATTGATTTTCATGTAAATAATTAAAATAATATTATATGAATATATACAGTGTATGTATTTTATTTCATTAATTTTATATATGTATACGGAGGGGTAACATGTCTGTTGCGATGTAAATCCCAACAGTTATACACGAGCATGTCAAACCATGTACAGCTTATTATGTTGCACGTGCATATACACACATATGTGTGCATATATCATATAATATATTACAAAGTTAGTAAAAGAAAACTTTATTTATAAAATTTAATAAAATATTGATTTTATTTAAAACAAATTTAGATAAGATCAAATAAACTTATACTTCATAGGCCCAATTAGATACAAATGGAATTTTTTTTTGAAATTTACTCATTTACTCCGCTGCAAGTTGGCCCAGATCCAACAATGGTACCAGAGTCTAATAGCTTATGCTATCTAATTAGTCATATTAAGGTTAACTGATTAATCTTACAACCCAATTAGGAGGGTGACTAGAAATGTAATGTCTAGGTTTGAGTTTGGGTAATCAAGTACCCTTCCCTATGAGCTACCGGTGTAGCTCGAAAAGTTCGGTTACCCAAAGATTGCCCCTAATAGAAAAGGCTCAATTTAAATTATGACTTGGGCTAATTTTCAAAATTGGTTTGGAAATTAAAATATAAGGTTTTAAATTTAGAAGTTAAATTTAAATAAATGTATTATAAAATGTTATAATATAACTTTTCAAAATGTTTTAAAACATTAAAAAATAAATTTCGAAAATTTTAATATTAATAAGATTAATAAAATAAATAATTAAATTTAATAGTTGACTAACTAAAAATAAATATACATGTATTATATATATAAGATATATGTTATGTTATCTTGGAATGTTTATGACAATGTAAGTATATATGTATACAAAAGAATTTTCAAAACTAATAATATTTAATTAAAATAGCTTAATTGAGTAAATAAATTAAAAGTTAATTAATAAATAAAATACATACATACATATATATATATATATATATATAACGATATATATGTATAACTATAAGTGTTACAGTATACGTTTCAATATAAAATGTTATAATTGAATAAAATAAAATTAATTAAAATGTTAATTGATTAAATAAGATTTAATTAATATAATATTATACATAAGATTACTATATGAGTAAATTAAAATATAAAAGTTATATGATAAAACTTATATAATATAAATGTATATATTAAAGGTGGAACATTAAGAAACATTAAATAGACTTAAGGGATAAATACATACGTATTGTACGTATACCATGATTTTTGATGTGTCTGACACTTGAATAACAAGGGTATTTCAAAAGAAATAATTATTCCATAAGTCGATGTCACTCTAAATAAATATATTAAAGACTGTGAATCTTTAATACAGAGTTGAACTCTACCATTTATATACTAATAAATTACTTGCCTATTATACTCTTTAGTTGTTCAGAAAACTCAAACTAGATATGTTATGTGCAGTATTATTAATATATAGAATAGACAAGGTAAGATAGATATATGTATTTGTTGAGCAAACTCAAGGTACATGTACTATACTTTCCCCGTCGTGAAATTGTATGTACGAGTGAATAATCTCTTTCGATTTGTTGAGAAAACTCAAGATCGAAATGAGATTAGGACAAGGAACAACAGGTTAGGAGTTGTATATGATAGAACCATTAAGGAGTTATCCATCTTTTATGGGGCTATGACTTGTTGAGCAAACTCAAGGTTAGAATCCCAAGATAAACGAGTCCTAATACTTACTAGTGAAGTCAAAAGGCTTATATGTTTCATCTTAGGGTTTGGAGAAATATAAAGAACTAGTGGGATAATATTACTAAAATGAAACATTAAGTTTAACCTTGCTAATATTATAAGAACATCCACTATGAAATTATCTTAATCTAACAATATTAAAACTTATAGAAAATATCTTGTAATGACCCAGAATTTAGTTATTTGAATTTGGAATATTTAACTGATTTTAAATATTGAAAAGTTAATTTTATAAGTTAAATAACTTGAATTTCAGGTATAGCAAATATTGATAATTAAATTGTTAAATTTAATATTTGGAATTGTTTAAATAATTGAATCTTGAATTTAATATGAACAAAAATGATTTCGAAAGTTGATTTAAATTCTATTAGAATAAGAACGAGGATAATAAACTTTTAAATTGGATTTAGAAGTGATTAAACTGATTTTGGAAATAACTCGTTTTAATTAACGTGTAAAAATAGCCTTCTGGGGCACTGTCTCGGATTTCGACGAAACCAGTTTCATCAGATCCGTAATAGTGAATTATTATATACCATCGAATTTCGTGACAATTGGACGTAACGTTTGGTCGTGCGAGTTTGAAACGCGTAGAAATTATTTAAAGTAATTTTAATTAACATAATTTGATTTGAAAAGCTAACTTCTGTATATGATGGAATTGGCTTCCGATATATATTTTATTATATTCGGAATTGGGGTATAATATATAGAACGCCAGGCGGCACGCATCGTTTGGAATTCAAAATTTTAACGGATGAATAGTGCCACGAAAATTTTATATTTAAGGCCATCCTTTCTCGTCATTTGCGAACTAGAGCCACCATTAAAAGAACTCCATCCGACGGCCAACAACAATCGGAGCCACTCCGTTCACTTTCAAGCTTCGACCCCAACTAGAAAAACGTAGAGCTCGACGAAACAAACAAGATCAACAGTTGGATCGTCATAATTTATCGCATGGTGGCCAGGAATGCCCTCCGTTTATCGGGCAGTTTTGGGGATTTTGGGTTTTGCGCGTGGCGCGTGCGCGATGGTGATAGGCGGCGATGGCGGTGGCGTAGTGGTGGAGGCAGCGGCGAACGCTGGGTTGCACCCGATGATCGATTGTTCGATTTTTTAAAAAAAAAAATATTCTTGTGCTTGGGAAAACGAACGTGAACGAGGAAGTAGATGGAAGAAAGTTATTTTAAAATTTTAAATAATTATGTTAATTATAAAATTAATTATCTCGTATTTTAATTAATCCATAGCTTGTTCATACGAGGTCGGTTTTGAGCGCAACAAGTTATGTTGCATTCGTATCAGCGAGTACTACGATATGGAGTTGGATTGGATGGATTTGGAGCTAGTGGAAATTTTAGTTAATTGAATGACTATTCAATTTTAATTCAAAACGAAATATTTGGCGAGACTGAAAATCAAAGTGAGTTAATCTCACCTTTTTGGTTAATCAAAATATTATATAGCCAATAAAATTATTTATTGGATATGTGGATATTTTATTATTGATTGTTATTGACTGTTTGGATGATTTGTATATATTGTTGGTTTGGATATATTCCTGCCCCTAGACCGGATGAGACCCTATTACGTTCCGGTGTAAGAGCGGATGACCCTTTGTATACGAATCCGGCCTCGGAGCGGTTGACTTTTATATTATTTGATTATATACTATATGCGATGCAGGGGGATAGGTTGGAGGGATCCAGCGGGATTCCTCACACTGTTGATTTTATTTTGATATATGGTGATATATGACTTGTTGGATGCCATATTTGATGACATGGATATGATTTTGCTTCTTTAATGCTTTAGTAGCATTGGGGCTTATTTTTGGTACTTTATATACTATGATAAAATGATTTGATTTAAGAAGGAATTTCAATGTGATTTTCGGAATTACATGTGTTTTAATAATTTTTCTTAAATTATTTAAGGAAGTAGTTTATTTAAAAAAATTATACGTATGATCTTTAGAGATTAAAATTTTATAGTTATATAAAATATTTTAAAATAGAGATTTTTGTACTATGAATAAAGGTTTTTAAAATCTTAAAAGTAAGCCCATTTTTTATAATAAAAGGACATGGTTTTAAAAGAAGATAGAAATATTTTGGTATAAATATTTATTAACCATTTTATGTAGAGAGATGTGTGTGTGTGTGTATAAAGATTTATTTATGAATGTGGAAATTTATAAATGTGATAAATTTATAAAATTGATATTTTACAACTGAAGTGAAGATTTGTAAAATCGTATTTTTGTTAATAAAAGGTATGGATTTACAAACGGTGTTTATAAATAAAAGGAAACTATTATTATGGGATAGATTGGCAAAAATAAACCAAACATTAGATTTATTTTACGACGTGGAATGTTGTTTTAGAAAATAGTTGATTCTATTTGGAAATTGAAAGTGAGGGTAAATTGGGATTATTAAATGATATTTTACAAATTGAAAGAAATTTATACCTATGGGAAGCAAGGTTAAAAATGATTGAAATTATATTTTGAATGAGATTTATGAAAAAGTGAGATTCATAAAGGAAATAGAGTTATAAATGGAGTTCATAAATAAATGGGTTTTATGAAAGGAAGTTTTATAAAATAGAAAGAGATTTTTAAATATAGTTTTATAAAATGGGAATGATTGTGTTGGAAATTTAAGAATGGATTTTTATCAAGGAAATATATTATGTTTTAAAAGTTGGTTATTTATACTAATATTGTTTTAAAATGGATTATCGGTATTTTTAAATAATTGGAGGTTGACTATTTAAATTATTAATATCGTTTGGAATTAAGTATGATTATTTATCAATATAGTTTTGGAAATTAATTATTTTTATTTATAAAAATGTTGAAGATAAAGTTACTATTGTTTATTAAAATGTTTTGAAATTTATCAATTACTATTTTTAAGATATTTAAAGTTAATACTTATTTATTTATAATATTTATTATTATATAATAGTGTTTTAAAGTAAATGATTATTATTTATTTATAAATGTTTTCGAGATTTATAAATAAGGTTGTATAAACAGATTTGGGCTTATAAGAGAAGTTTATAGAATGTTTTGGAGACTTAAAGGAGAATCATTTATAAATAATAAGAGGGCTTTGTAAATGGTTTTAGATATTTATAAAGTTTTTTTAGAAATGGGATTATAGATTTGTGAAAAGAGTTTATAAATAATTGCATGGTTTATAAAGGTTTTATAATTGACTTGAGAAATAATTTCTAAATGGTTTATAAAGGGTTTTATAAATTTATAATGTAGTTCATAAATGATTTTAGAATTGGAAAAAAAGAAATCTTCCTCGGTGTTTGGTAAATATACATACCGTTGAGATAAGTATATGGATATTTTCGAAGTATTGAAAATATAACGGTTTGTCAATATATCTTTGTAATAGTATTTTGATACAAGTATTTACAAGATGACTTTAATTAAGTGAAAGATTATTAAAAGAGGCTTAGTGTTGCTTAGCGCTTAACCAATGTTGGTTTTCCTAAGGAATTTAAATCCCTATTTTGAATATTTGTTTATACGATGGTTAAATGATCGACTATCGAATTTGGACCTAAACGTAACTTTGGAAATATTTAGGAGAAACACGTGAGTTATATTGTACAGTCATCTCCGACAATGCTGTACTGTGCGTATAAATCTCATTTCGTTTTCTTAGGACAATGATAAGGAAATCCATCCACTAACGATTAGGAGGTGATCTCCGCTCTTATCTTTGACTAGTTATTTCCTAAAGAACTGGGGTTGAGTTTACCGGAAACTATTGAATGTTGTTTCGAAGAGACCGGGATCGGATCTGTTATCCAAAAAACCACTTCGATCCAAAGTATGCATTGTGAAGTGAAGACATCTTGAGGATGATGGGAATTTAGAGACGGAGCTAATGATTGTGATTTGTTGTTGTACTCTGATAGACATATGTATATTATAGATTCTCTTGTGTAAAGATCTTTGATTTTATATTATATGTTGTTCCGCTGCGATTGTGAGATTATATGTTTTTTTAGTTTCTTTCTCTACTTCTTCTCTTCTCTTCTTTTTTCTTCTTTCTATAACTATCTGTCTTTCTGTTCGATTTGGGTTAGACATGTGTGATTTATTGTTAACTTGAACTATACGGAAAAGCGGGTTGTTACATGTCTACAGTTAAATTTTTTTCTGAAAGTGAGCAGCTTACCATACCAAATTATATCTATAGGCTAAGAATGATTAAGATAGCATTGACTTACGAGCATTTTTGGTCGTCTATTACCTGCGATCCTGAACAACAACCCGCCGATGATGTGGAACCCAAACGTAGACTTGCTTATTAGAAATGGGTTTTGGACCTAGGGATTGTCCAGTTTTTGTGTTGTCTATGTTAGACAAGCCATTATAGAGGCAACATGAAAACATGTCTATCCATGAGATATTTGATAGTCCCAAGGACTTACTTAATGAACAGTCATGTTCCAAAAGGTACGAGCTTACGAAGAAGCTGTTTAATACCAAAATGACTAAAGGACAGAAAGTAGATGTTTACATTCTAATGATGAAGGGCTATATTGATAGGCTTTCACAATTGGACATAGTGATAAGCAATGAGTTACAGGATGATTTGAAATGTGGTTCTCTTACACCTTAGTATGAACCGTTCGTACTGAATTACAACATGTACCAGTTGAATGTGAATCTCATTGAGATCCTCAATATGTTGAGGTCGTTCGAGTCTACATCTAAGGATCAAAGGATTGTGCTTCCTGTAAAGGGTAGTGCATCATCTTTGAAAAGTTCATGGAAGTGAAAATGGATTACCAAAAAAAGTAAGAAGACTACTACTGCTTAGAAAGGTGAGTGTCATCATTGCCATAAGAAAAGTAATTGGAAATGGAACTGTATGGAGTACTTAAAGATTGTTAAAGAAAAGAAACATAATATTTCTGCTACTCCATCAAGTAGATTTATGATTCAAAATTGTTTTGTAATCAATAGATTATCTTAGATTTTAGAAACTGAATCTGGAACTCATATTTGTAACTCATTACAGGGGCATAGAAACTGGCATCGCGTGGCAAAGAGAGAAATGGGGCTTCAAGTTGTAGATGGATTTACTATAAATGCAATGGCAATTGGAGACTTTCATTTGAGTTTTCCAAGTAGACTTGTGTAGATATTAAATAATTATTATGTTGTTAAAGACTATAATATGGAATTATACCTAAGTCTAGATTGTCTAAGACTGGTTGTGCTTTTCTCTTTGTTAATACTGTTATGAACGTTATTTTAAATGGTAATAAAGTATGATGATATTTTAGAAAATGTCATTTATGTGATCAATACAAATTATGTTTGTACTATGAATAGTTCTTCAAATAAAAATAAAAATAATAATTATCTTTGGCGTGGTAGTCTAGCTCGTATAGTGAGAAATGACTTCACAAATTGACACCGAAAGATTTCTCCCATCAATTGATTTGGAATCATTTGACATGTGTGAGTCGTGTCTCAAAGGAAAAATGACCAAGCACCCCTTTAGTGGGAGCAATGAAAGAAATGATGAACACTTGTTTTTGTATATAGTGATGTATGTGGCCCGATGCTTATAATCACTAAGGATAATAGTTCTTACTTTATAACCTTCGCTTATGATTTCTCAAGACTATGATATGTATATCTGATGAAGAAAAAACCGACGTCTATGAGAAATTTCTTGAATATAAGAATGAGGTAAAAAACCAAACAAACTATAAGATTAAGATTCTTCGATATAGTCAAGGAGGTGAATACGTTGGACAGGAACTTCAACGAAGCTTAAAAGATTATAGGATTATCTCTCAGATTACTCGACCCTATACCCCAAACACTACGGTTTGTTGAAGTGAAGGAACTAAACCCTATTAAATATGGTTCATTCCATGATGAGTAAGGCTAAGTTACCTCGGTCCTATTGGGGATATGCGCTAGAAATAGTATTTCATATGTTGAACTTGTTACCCGCTAAATTTGTGCCAAAAATACCATTTGAGATGTGGTGTGAGAAGAAACCCCAACTCAAGTATTTCAGGTTGTGGGGTTATCCGATCGACACTAAAAATATTGGTCCAAATGAACTTGAGGCAAGATCTGTATTGTGTAAATTTATAGGATATCTCAAAAACTCAATCGGATATATATTCTACAATATTGAATAACAAAAGGTCATTGTTTCTCGACATGCTATCTTTTTGGAAAATGAATTTCTATCAAAAGAAATTAACAATGAAGTTGTAGACTTGGAAGAGATTAAAGAAGTTAACACTAAGGCCAAACCAATGGGAGAACCAAGTTCACCCATATACGAAAACACGCAATCTATTAGAAGGTCTAATAAGGAATCTCATGCACCAAAGGGATATTATAGTTTCTCGTGGATAGTTAGAATAAGGACTGTGTCTTAGATAACGATACTCCTCTATCATTCCAACAAGCACTGTAGAGTAAAGACTCTGCACTCTGGCTCCGAGCAATGAAATCTAAGATGGATTTTATATACGAAAACAAAGTGTGGAGTTTGACTAATGTACCCAAAAGGATAAAACCCACCGGCTATAAATGGATTTTTAAGAAAAAGCTAAATGCAGATGTCTAAGTAGAGACTTATAAGGCTAGGCTAGTTGCGAAAGGATTTCATCAAATTCAAAGTGTTGACTATGACGAGACCTTTTCATCTATAGCCATGCTTAAGTCCATTCGGATTATGCTGGCCATTGCTGCATTCTATGACTGCTAAATATGGAAAATGGATGTATAGACGACGTTTCTAAATGGTGATTTAGAAGAGATCGTTTATATATCGCATCCTGAGGGTTTTGTGTTAGTGGGAATGACGGCAAGGCTTGCAAGTCGTTAAAATCCATTTATGGACTTAAAAAAGCTTCAAGAGTTTGGAATAAGTGTCTTGATAAAGTAGGAAAACAATTTGGTTTTTATCAGAACATGGAGGAAGCATGCATACAATGAAAGAAACATGGTAACGCTATTATATTCTTACTGCTATATGTCAACTATCTTCTGTTGATTGTTAATGACATTTTGTTATTGGAATCAGTAAAAGCTTTGTTTTCCAAGAACTTTTCCATGAAGGATTTGCGAGAAGCAGCCTATATATTGGGTATAAAAATCTATAGAGATGGATTTACGAGGCTGTTGAGATTGTCTTAATCTCTGTTCACAGATACCATAGTGAAATGGTTAAGTACGGAGAATTCCAAGCGTGGAAATATTCCACTGCAATATGGAATCGTCCTTTCTAAGAACGACGCTCCTCATACTGATAAGGAGAAAGAGCGTATGAAGGATATTCTATATGCTTCATGTAACGACTCGTAAATTTCAACTGTTTTAATAACGTAATTAGTTAAAATTTTGTGAAATTTTAAACAATAAAATTGTCACGACCGGGATTTTCGACTTTCGAAAATTCGACATCGATACTCACTTTATCGACTGCCGAGCAATCGAGTGCCGGAAACTCCAATAGTGAGGGTTTAAGAAAGAAGAAAAAGAGAGAAGAAGAAGAAAGAAGGACAACAGAACAACATCAGAATAGAAAACAATATCAGAATCTCACATATCGCAGCGGAATAATATACAATAGATAATTACTAGTCTTTTAAAACAAAGGACTATATCAGTTTATACATACATCAATCATCAGAGTCAATATACAACAATGGACAGTTAAATAAACTTGTCCTCATACAGAATACACAGCGGAATAAATACTATCAGATACAAATACTACGTCTCGTCATCCAGCTTATCTCCAAGCTCCAGAATATCCAGAATATCCTGATAATCTAACTCTAGGCTGCCCGTGTGGAAATTGGTGGGCACCCAGAGTTTAGAAGGGAAACAATAAACTCCGAGTCAGTCATGGTGACTGGTGTGAGATCGTAAAACAGTTTATCTTTAAAATAAACAACAGGAAAACTTTAATGTCAATTCGCAATGCTTTTGGAAAATGAAACTACCATAAGACCTCCCACCACACACACAATGCAAACGCAGACTTGGAGGAGATTTCTTCTTATGATAGTCAAAGATGCTTACTACGCAAAAATCAAATTCTTTTTGATATTATTATTAGTGCATAGTGGAAAACATTTCGAAAGTATAATATAAATCTTAGCCAGCATAGGTACCATTATATTATGCCTGCTATAGCTGCCTCCTGAGGAGACAGGTTATACAATTGAAATCGTAAAGGCTCGTATTGTTTCTTTGGATTTCCAACAAATGGTCAGGCTAAGGAACTTCCTATCCACGATGGGCACGTCCCTGGAATAGACGACCCGAGAACCTAACCGGATCTCTGCCAACACAAGGCCGGGTTACCTCTGCAAAAATAGGTAACTACTGACACGCGTATGCCATCCCCCGATCGTCACCGATCTTCCCGAGGATCCCCGATTCGCAACAACCACAAAGAAATAAATTTTGCAGCAACCACAGAGGTTAAGTATCTGGGCTCCATACCATGATACCACCTTTATCCAGAAGGAATGACATACACTAAGGGGCGCTACTCCCTAGAACCTTGCCGCATTCTTCCTGTTTCGACCATTTCCGGGGTGTGAGGCTCGACGAAGTCTCGTCCACAAAGCTACGCTTTCTCAAAAAGCCCTGCTTCGGGTCAAACAAAATGATCAACCTATGATCACAAAGATATAAGATCAAACAAATGATCATATCACAAATGATCAAACACTGATCATTTCACAGCAACACTCAGTATGCCACGTTACCAAATTGGGATATATCGCTGATAAATTTCAACTACATAACCTCTGAGCTCGTACGTCTCAGAGAAGGGTGTTAAGCTAAGAGAATAAATTCTCCGCCACCAACAGAAATGTATTTGAAAGAAATCAGCTTTATATCTCAAATTGTAACGTCAGACACACAATCCATACAAGTCTGTTCCGGGATCGAACAGAACCGAAGGCACTTCTCACGAAGCCCTTGCATATCCAGATAAATTTCTAATCACGTCCGGACTTCCCGTCACTAAGGGTGATAAAACCTCTAAATCGGAGATCAGCCGATGTAGAGTAACTCGACGGTAATCCTTCCGTTTTCAAAAATATCCGGTCTTCAACACCGGTCTTCAAATGCAATTCATAACGACGTATCACATATTCGGAATGGGTTATACGACCCCATGGTCCTTTCCCGGCTAACCCGAATAGTGAGCGTTTATTTAAAAACAAGTGTGGCATTCAAATTCATCCAATTCACAACAAATACCTACTCAAGGTAATTATTGATAGTCGGTTATTTAACTATCAATAAAGATGCGCAACATCATCAGATTCCAAATAATTTCCCGAATTATTTAATTTCCAAAAATATCTTTACTAGATATATTATTTCCACACTTAACCATTTGAAAACAATTTCAAATCAATTTCCACATTTCAATTTTATCTTTAAAAGATAAAATCTCAAAACAGCTCATTTCATATTGGAAAAACAATTCCATACTTATTTAAAAATAAGTATTTCACAAATCTATTTATTTTCACATTTGAAAATATTCGATATACTTAAATCAAATTAAGTATACAGTTCATTCTTTAAGGAAATCATTAATTTTAACATCTATCTGAGTCAAAACGAATGTTACGTAAAACATCGTTACGACGACTCAAAATCACGAGTATAGGGATTCGAAATTAAGATAGATATATAAATCCCAATACTAGACAAAACATTTCCTTTCGGAAATCATTTACTATAACAACAGTGTTATAGTCCATCATTTCCTTATTTTTCGAAAACGTCTATTTCAACAATAAATGTTGAAATCTATGTTTCGATATCTAACACGTTTCAAAAACGTCTTTAAAACAATCTTTATTTTAAAATATCACTTCTTAAAAAAAATGAATCCATTCTTATTCAATGATATATTCACTGTCCAAAATCGTGAATATAATTCACTTAACCCAATTTCAATCATTTCTACACATTTTTATTTCAATAGAGATTCGCTATCCAAAATCGTGAATATATCTTCTTTAATAATCTTCCATATTTAATTTATCAAATTCAATCTATTTCGAATTTATAAACACGTTTATAAATTCTATTTCCATTTATAAAAACTACAATTTATAAATCTTCTTCATTAACTAGTTCAATTCATAACTCAATTTTTATACTAACGGTCCATATTATAAGTTAATACTTATAATTCATTTATTTTCAAAAATCGTTCTTTTAAAACTTTACAATTGTAAAGTTCATCCCTTTATAAATCATTTTAACATCATCATTTCCATTTAAATTCACATTCCCTTATTTCAATTGGATTCATTTTTCCAAATATTTACTTTTGAATCTAAAATCGGATTTCAAATTAATTTCTAATTCTACTTTAACTCCAAATCAATTACAAATTGATTTCTAAATTTATTTTCACTACTAAAATAAATTCTTATTCTTTTCAAATTATTCAATATCATATTTTTAAATGGATTCTTCAAATTTAAATCATTTTACATTGATTTCCCAAATTATTTCAATTTACCAAATTAAATTTCTAATTGGATTTTCAACTGATCTCCTTTTAAATAAATTCCTTTTTACGAAAATTTATTCAATTTCTAAAATTGATTCACTTAGACATTTCTACTTAAATTTCAAAAACTCAACTTCGTTTATCTTTGGAATCCAATGATATCAAACATCCATTCAGCTAAATTTTAGCATTCAAACAATTTCCAGACATCAATTCAATAACATCAATAATCATTCACAGATTATCACATCACAGCAGAAATAAATTCAATCAATGTGAGGGGTCCAGTTGGATCCCTCCAACCTGTTTCCCTGCATCCACAGATGTTAGCACAATACCAATTCCACTCCAGTACGGAATTATCATGGTATATGGGTTTTATAAAAATCCGCTTACTAATGGCGCAATAGGGTCTCATCCGCTATACGAGGCGGGAAATCATCAATCCAATATATACATATGCCAATATGTATATATTGCTATATATATATATAGATATATCCTACTATATCTAATATCACATCCAATATAGCAATCAAATCAAGAAATAAATAACTGAAAATTCCACTTTCATTTTTTGAGTGAGAAAAATCTCACCTTAGCTTTTTATTTGCCATCCAATTTCCAATCCAATTTGTTTTTCTCCATTTATACCTTGTATAAATAAATTATACAATTTATTAATATTCGAATTAAATCGAACTACTTAAATTATCATTCTATTTATTCACCAGAGATTTTATTTTAAACCAGTTTCTTTTAAATAAAGTACTTGAACACATTTTTCTATAAATCAAATTATATTTTTACTGTATATATGCCTCTTTTTAAACTAAAATTTATTTGCTGTAAATTTTATAAAACTGAAAATTTGTAAAATATATATACTTTCTTTTATTTGCATACATATATATATATTTGATTAAATTAAACAAGATTATTTCACCTTACTGCTAGCTCGAAAACCACCACCGAGCTTCACACGCCATCATCCTTCCTCGCGTATTGTGGCCGCCTCCCCTAACTTGCGACCACGCGACACCCTAGCATCGCGACCGAGTCCCACGCTTCCTTCCACAATCGAGCGTCTCGATTTCCTCCCTCCAGATTCCCGTCGCGAAACCCTCCTCGACCTGCGAACATCACCACGGCCTACCCACTGCTGCTACTGCCTCGCGAGAAACTCCCCAAAATCGAAATCGCGATATCAATTTTGCTGCCTTCGACGTCATCGCGTCCACGCGCTTCCCAAATCCTAGACGCCGCCGCCCTCGAGCGCGCGCGTTCCAGTTTCACTCATCGCCACTACGAACTAACCGACCATCACCGGCGACGCGAATCGCTGCCCTAGCCTGCCGCGTCGACCCCAGGCCTCGCGATGAACTTCCCAGCTGCCTCGATGCCCTAGCTGCTTGATTTTAAAATTGAACGAGAGTGGCCATTGTTTTGATTTCGTTTGAATGAGAGTAGAGGGCTTCGGCCATTTATTTTCGAACTGTCGATTTGAAATTAGAAAGGAAGAGGGAGAACGAGATTTTATAATTCGAAGCTCGGCTAATTTTTCTTTGTGGAGGAAGGAGGAACGAACACTTAACATTGAATACGGTAGGGTTTTCACGATCTTGCACCGCGATTTTAGGCGAGATCAACGGAGGAAAAAAAATAATAGCTGATGTGATTTGTACGTGTGTTTATAAAATTTTAAATTTGAATTTGCGATTTATTTCCAACGCGTTTATACGTCATACGCTCGCATAACAAGTCCGAAAAAAATACGATATTTGAAATCCGGTAATAATACAATATTACGGACTCAATGGAACCGGTTTCGTCGAATTCCGAGACTGTGCCTCGGACGGCTATTTTTAAATATCGGTTCAACGATATAAATTTCAAAACTGAACAATTCAATTTCAATTTCGATTCTGAAGCTCCAATTATCTTTAGTATCATCAATATAAATATTAAAAGCTTTTTGAAATATTTTTCTTCAACTTTAAATTGAAGATTCAAATTTTTTATTCAACTTCCAATCGATTAAATTTTATAATTTAATCGCCAAATCCAAATTTAAATCGGGGATTCAAATTAAATTATCATTCAAATATTTAAAATTAATTAAATATTCTCAATTTAATTTGTTCAAAATTCTGGGTCGTTACAAAAATTTTGAAATAAAAATTTAATATTTGGAATACGTCTAGTTAAACATAGCAACTGGTAAATTTTCGTCCGAGAATATGAAAGTTTATTTCGCGCGTAAATTCACTTCAATTTAATCAGTTAAAAAACGTTGAAAATAAAATGTTTCCGAAACCTAAATATTTTTATATAGAAAAATTCTAAACCATCTTCTGACCAAGATGTCAGTTTGGCGTTTTTCCAAATTCGGACATCTTTGGCTCCGTCGATCTTATTTTTCAGTGTTTTTCTCGCATTTTCCGCTATTTGAAATTTCGAATTTTTAAAATTCGATAGTACCACTGATATTTTTATACCGTTTGATCGTCTCATTGTGCAGATCTCCGCAGAATATTTATTTCTATGTTTCGGCTTCCGGTACCGAGTGAATCAATGAATCGATAATCGCATCGGTACCACTTTTGATGGTTGTGTCCATTCAAATTTCAAACTGCTGGAATAAAGCAGACACTAGCCTTCGTTATAACATTTATTTCAGAAATTACTAAAAACTCTACCGTTGCCTTACCACCGTTTCGAAATCTAAATCGTATAGGAACTTGTACATGTTTAATTACTAAATGTGAACGGTCCATTGTATTCTTCCTTTATGACTTCAGTTCACTTTGTTTCCTCCCAGACTTTATATATTTTTTTTCTTTCTCTCTGTCACTCAACCTCCCTTCACTTTTCTTTTCTGCACCGAGACCATTTCCCACCTCCTCAGCCTACCGATCTCACCAAGGTCGTGCCACCTACAACATCACGACCACCTCCGCTCGACCACTTCCCAAACCCGCCCTATTCGCCTTCCATCCTCTGACTGCGGCTCTCCGCCTCCCTCTCACTCTCTGCCGCCAGCGATCTCCTCCCGGATCTCGCCTTTCACCTCCCCTCCGCACCACCTAGTTCCTTTCACTATAGCCACGCAAGCCCCGGCCAAGCCTCACGAGCATAGCCTACAAACTGAGTGCCTCCCCTCCCCACTAGTGCCGAACTTCCCTTCCATCTCAACCGTATGCCTACCCTCCGCCTTTCCAGTGACCGCCTCCACCCCGTTCTCCCCTGACCGGCCCTACCTTCGCCATCTATCTCTGCCTAACTGCGTCAACCACCTGGGCTTTGCTCCTAGCTTCAGTAGTTTCCAAGCAGCAGCCGAGATTTGCTATCACCTCCTTATGTATATTAAGGTAAAATTTTATATATATGTTTTTTAAAAAAAACTCCATTGATTTAAATTTTATATTGTATTTCGTGTAAAGGCATCGGCATGTGCATGTATATATATAATCTATAGTTTATATAAGTGTTGCTTTATATAAATATTGATTTTTTTTTTACATACACATGTTTATAAAATAAGAGTACTATGCATAGTTTATTTGCTGTAACCTTTTGATGTCGTATATATATAGTTCTTTTCCTGTAATAGTTGCAGTTAGATCAAATGTAAGTATAGAAAGTTTATATAGGTTATACATATATATTAGCTTCTACGCATTAGTTATATATGGTATTAGCCTTTTGTTGTTCTGTATTATAAGATTTTATACAGATATGTAAGTGCATTTTGTACCTACTTGTATTGTATATATACTTTATTTTTCCAAACATTCGTCTTAATTGATTTTGTTATTGGTTCGAATACCGTACATACTTAGAAAGGAAAGATATAAAATATTTTACTGTCTGGTGTTCTGTTCTATAAAAGAAAATTTAATATGTACACTTGATTTTAAGTTGTATTATATATCTATCTTTGATATTTGATACTTGAGTTATATGGAAGAATTGTAGTACAGTATATAGTATATATGCTTTGTTTTGCCTATAAGCAGTCTATATCCACACGCATCTATAGGAATCTACAGATGTACATCTAGTTGTGTATATGCGAATATAGGTGGTTCTACTTTATATATGATATACTAACATTTGATTTTTGTATAACATGTTAAGGTATCATTAGGTACGTCATATTATAAGTTTGCCTGATTTGATCTATTCATATATATTTCTAAATTTTATAATATAAAGTAAACTTGTATACATATATATATGTTTGGGCTACTGTTTATATACATATATTTTGAAATGATGTATATTTCTATTTGGGCATGTATATACGTGCGTTTAAACAAGTATAATAGTATGTTTGGATTGTAGCATGTGTCACATTAAGGGCACGTATATATAAGTAGCATATGTTGATATGTAAGGTATGCATATGTTGAGTTTAATATATGTTTAAAATTTGGAATGCATTTGAAACTAGAATATGATTTTATCCATATATAGTTTATACGAGAAGTTTTGGGATGTCTTAATGATGAGTTTATATAAGTTTTAAAATATTGATTTTAAGATAATAATATTTATATTTATAAAATTTCTATCTTTATCAAACTGATTCCAAGTGCTTCATCGATTTCCGTATCTATCAGATTGTCCGTCGAATTCGGGCCCATCTAGCTTTGCTTTGAAATTCGTGCTTGGATTCGAAACTTATTCCATCGTCGAATCTCTCTAGCCTCGAAAGGTGAGCACTCACTCACGATTAACGTTCTTTTATTTATTAAATTTGATTTCGATTGAAACGACAATTGAAATATGCTGCTGTTAGTTAATTACACTGTTATATATGCTATTATCTGTATCAGTTCACCTGTGACATCTGACACCATTATCTGTTAATTATTTATGCGATGATAATACAGTTTAATTGATAATTGATTGATTGTTGATGTTTATATTGGACGTTAAATTGTTAAGGTTAAATGATAAATAGTTTGCAAAATTGAAATGGATATTGGATAGTTAAAAATGTTAAAACTGATTTATATGTTAAATTTGATTAGTGAATATGACCCCTTTTAATTGTTAAATTTATTGACATATAGAATAGTGATAATTACACTTTGAACCATTGAACGTATATTGGATTAATTGTTGTAGTGTAAAAATTTGAAGTTGAATGACAAGTGAAAACCGTAATGTAATAATCTTTAATCTACATGAAATGATAGTGTAGATTCTAGAAATAATTATATTAATTCGTTCAACTAACAATGCGAATTAATACGGTTATTTCGGGATTATTTGAATTGATTATTGGATTGTTATTGTTTGTTGTTATTGCTTGTTTATTTACTTTGACACCATTCCAGTTATCACACTGCAAGTTCCCTTTACTATGCTTTGATTTTGAATTGAATTGGAATCGGGTTGAAATGATAAATACCCAAATTGAACTTTGACCTAGGATAGGAAATTAAATAAAACCCGATTGGTCAATAATTTGATTTAAAATAAAATGAAGATGTTATTTGAATAAATAATATGGTTTTGAAATGAAGTTGAAATTTGAATTTAACGAAAGGAAAATGTTAATATTTAAAAATATGAAATAAAATATTAACAATGTAATTGATGTAAGAATGTTGTTTAATTTGAGAAATTATTGAATTAAGTTTGAAATTGTAATTTAGTTTGAAATTATTAAACTTTGAAATTATTTAAAAATTAAGTTTTGAATTATTTAATAATTAATAAGATTGAATTATTTAATGATTAAATTGAATTGAATTCTTTAATAAGAGAAAATTGAACTTTTGAATAAGTGAATTTTACTTCGTAAATAATTGAAATTGAGTTTTCTGGTTTAAGTAAGTTTGGAAAATTATTAAGAAAGTAAATAAGTGAAATGGAATTTTTTTAACAAGAAATGAAAATGTGATATTTTTGGAATTAATGTAAGACTTGTAATTGAAAGAATTGATTTGACGAATTGAATTTAATTCAAAATTGTAAGTTTTGATTTAATGAAGTTGAACTTAAGAAATTGATTTAATGATTTGGAAATTTAATAGAAATTGTTTTGAATGATAAATTAATTTAACGATATTGAATGAAATCGATAAATGAATATAAATTGACTTGAATGTTAAAACTAAATTGATTTAAATGATTTCGAATTGAAACTTATATACGAACTTGGAACAATATTTGAATTGTTTTAAATAGAAATTGAAATTGAATTATAAGATTTTGAAATTGTGAATTTGGAAGTTTTGAAACGTAAATATTGGAAATTGGTTTAGAAAGACAAATGAAATGTTGATTTACGAATTGAAATTGAATTGAAATTGATTTGGTTTTTGAAATATATAAACGACCAATTGGTGTAATAATTACGAAAGTTATTTAAGAGACCGGAATTCGGTTATGGATATACTCTCTATCTAAACCGAAAACCACTTTAATAACTTGTAATATCCCGGAAATTTAGGGCAATATCAATTTAATAATCTGTTTAAATAATTAAATTGATTGATAATTTTTGATAATAAAATTTGAATTGAATTAATAATCTAATTAAATAAATATTTAATTAGTGAATTTTTCTAATAAAATGATTTCTATTTATAATATATATATTTAATTGTATATATTGTAAATAGATAAGCTTGGATTTAAAATTTAAAATAAATAAGATCTTGTTTTTAAATTCTAATATATATTGATAAATTGGAAATTAGGATTAATCAATATAAGCTTTTAAAAGCTATTTAAATAAATAACAATATAGTTTTAAAATACTCAAGGTAACTGTTAATTGATTTAAATTGATTTTAGCTTAAGTTTAAATTTAAATTATTAGCAAAAAGATTTATTTTATTTTATTTTTGAATATAGCTTGTAAATATGATTTGAATATATATATATAAAGTTTAAAATACAATTTACATATGATATGTTAATTCAATTGATAATAGTAGTAAATTTATAAATAGAGAAGTATTTAAGGAAATAAAGAAAAAGGCTTTTATCTACATTTAAAATAAATATAAAACTAATTAATTAAAAGGACATGTGTTAGCTCCTAAGGCTTTAATATAATATGTGTTATAAGATTAAGGCATGAGAAAGACAAGTGTCCATCTTTTAAATTTCCATTTTTCTTTTATTTTTAAGAAATTATTTTCAGCCTATATAAACATTTTTCTTTATCTTCATTCCCTTTTTATCTTCACATTTTCAAAACTTAAGAAAGACCTCAGCCTGCAAACAAAATTTCTCCAAAAACAAATTCTGATAATCAATATACTCATCGAACCAGAAATGTAAACAAATCTGAGATAAAATCTTCAGCTATTTTCAAAACCAAACTCAATAAACATCTTTCTCAAATGCCCTGTTCTTCTTGTCAAAAATCTGGGAAACAACTCAAGCTGTCTGCCTTCATTTCTTCAAATCTGGAAACAAGAAATAATCTGGAATTTTAAGCAACATCTCAACAAGATTAGCCTGCATGCAAGTTTTCTAGCAAACATTCAAGTTAAAAGTTTTCAAAAAGGACAAAGGCAACAGGAAGTTTTCAAAATGACCAAAAACTGTTTCAAAGGGAACTCTGATTCTCTGCTTTTAAAAATTGTGAGTAACATTTATTTTAAAACTTAAGTATATGATATATGGTTGCATGCTATAAATTCTTGAGTCCATGATGTGATATGCCTGCATGTTGTTTAATATGAATTGTATGTATATATGTTGTGATTTTGTATGCATGTCTGATATCAACCCTGTATAGTTTCCAGCTTTGAAACTTCTCAAGTTTTCTTTGTTTAAAGTGAGCAAACCCTTAACCTTAGACACACTTTGGTTTGCATGTAATTAGTATTAATGAATATTTGTGAATAAGTTGTATATGTTATGAAGAGTGTTTGAATGATGATAGGAATGTGTTGTGCATGTCTAGGAAACAGATACCAGTATCTCTGTTTCAAAGATTTACAGGATGCAATCCAATTTGAAAATCATATTCTCATCCTACAATCATTTATAGATTTTGAAGTCTAAACAAAACCTATTCGTAATTGTAAGATCAAAATTTTAAAATACTGTTAAGTATAAAATATATATAGATTTACTGGAAGGAAGGAAAATACAGTAAACCTTCAGAAATGGTAAAAATCAATCATTTTAATTTTGAATTTGGGTTTCATAAACTAAATTATATGAAAAAAAGATGAATTTAGGTAATGGTTTCAAAGTTTTTAATTTCGTATATAATGGGAATTGTCAAATTTATTGAAATTGGTACTTTTATCAATATCTGATGAACGGAGAGATGATAAGCTTTGAAATTCAAGTTGAAGATAACTCGAGTGTTGGAGATTGTTGGAAAAATGTTCAAATTTTTTTTGGTTAAGTAGAATGATGGATCGAGCTCAAAGTAGGGTTTAAAGCCTAGTTTGGGTTACCAGAATGCTCGAGATAATTTCTTCAAAGTTGGCCCATCGGAGTTAATGGGGTCGAGGGGAAATGATGCGTGGGAAGGTGGCGCCGTTTTGGGTACGATGGCGTGGCTGACCTTGGATGGGATCGTCGTCGGCAAGGCATTTTCCAGTAATGGGTTCTGTTACAGGTTTGGTCGAAATGCTCGAATTCGACTGAGATGTTCGTTCGTGGTTTTGGTGTTTGGGATCGTGGATGGTGAGCATAGATGATATACTGGCGTTAGAAGCGATGATCGGAGGCGATCAACTCGCCTGTGCACGTGCACACGAGATATCGGAATGGTTGTTGTATCTGAGTTAGAGGGAGAAGATGTTCTCGAATAGATGTTGTTTAACTCGAAGTCATACTCGAGTATTTGATGTTCTGACTCGGGTTCGTGCAGAGGAACTCGCGAGAAGTTTTAAACTGTTTTTAAAATTAAGCATAACAAAGTAAAAAAAAAAGGGGAAGAAAACTTGAAGGAGTACTCGGGGAAATTGCGGTTTGTCTCGGGTATTTTGATGATTGGGCTCGGGTAGATTGATGATAGCTGTTTAAAACCAGACAGTTTTTGTTTTTAGTTTTAAACAAGATAAAAATGTTAAGCAGTATTAAAAACAAAGTTTAAATCAAGTTTAAAGTATGAATTCAAACTCAATTTGTATCTTAGTTTGAAAATAAATAAGTTTATAAATTATAATGATTTAACAAATTAAAATGTTTAAGGTATATTTAAAAAGGGTTTGAAACTAAATAAGTTGGTTTAAAATCCTAAATGTTAAGTATTTCTTTAACATTTGATTTTAAAAAGGGAATTATAAATTTGACTTAATTTTGGTTAAAGTTAAATTTGAAATTTATTTTAAATCTTTAATTTAAAATGAATTAAAAGAAACTTTTAACGTAAATGTTTTAAAGTCTTTGTTAATGATAATTAAAGTAGTTAAAGGGTTAATACTTTAATTTAGAAATAATTAAGATTTAATGATGTAGGATTCATTAAATAAATAAGGTAATTAAAGAGTAATTTAGTAATTTAATTAATTAATGGTTTAGTTTTAATTAATTAAATAATTAGGATTATTAATAAATTAATTAAGGGTTAATTTATTTGGGATTAAGAATCATTTAAGTATAGATTTTTAATAAATGATTAGAAATTTATTAATCAAGTGATTAAAGGGATAATTAAATAATTAATTAAGGTATTTTATTTTGTTAATCAAATAGATTTATTAATAAATGATAAACATTTGCGAATTGGTTAAGTATAATTACTTTATGAAAGTAATTAAAGAAATTAATTACTTAAGGTAATTAATTAGATAAATTTGATAAAGTTAAATTAATTGATTAAATTAATTTAAGATAATCACTAGGTGATTGTTAAGTAAAATTACTTAAATGTAATTAGTAAAATGTAATTACTTAGGAAGTAATTAAAGATAATTACTGGGTGTAATTAAATGGAGATAATGAAAGTAATTTGAGTTAATTACTTAGAATAATTAATCAAGGGATTAATTAAAAGATAATTAATTAATGAGTAATTAATTTATGGAAGAGAAATTAAGGGAAGTTAATTACTAAATGAAATTAATCAAAGGTGATTAATAAATATGGTTTAATTAAAGATTAATTATTAAATGTAATAAAATTAAATGGAGTAATTAGGGATTATTAATTAATATAATTAATAATGTAATTAAAGGTTGATTAAATAAGATTAATTAATCAATAATAAATAATTAAAGTAATTAATTAATTGTAATTAATTAAGGATTAATGTAATTAAGTATAGTTAATTAATTAGTGAAGTAATTAATTTAATCCACTTTAAATTAATTAGAGATGATAAATCATTACTTAAGAATGGATGAATGATATTGAATGCTTTGCATTGTTAATATCTCTGATAAGAGATGTGCTGATCTATGATATAGATGTTTGGTTGAATTGAAATGATAATATGAATTATCTGTTTGGATGATAATATAGATTATCTATTGAGTTATCTATCTGTTTGTATATAGATAAGAATTGAATTGTTTTAACCTAAAAACAACTTGGCCTTAAAAGATACGTTTTGGATTTCGATGAGACCGGGATCGGGTTTCCGTATACCGGAATTCCAGGTCTGGAGACCCGAATACCACATCGATCCAAATTAACGATAGGTCGTGAATCTCAAGTGAAGATGAAGATTCAGAGTGCAAGGGTTATTGTCGTTAACTCTGAGGGTGATTCCAATACGAGTGTAACGAGATAATGCCTTCGGTTTCGTTCGAACCCGGAACGAACTTGTATGGATTGAATGCTTTCAACACATCGTCAGGAGGGCGATGAGCATTCTAAGTGATGTGTTCTGATTTAAAGGTAAATCGTAGCCTCAAGCCTCATCAACCGGGAATGGCTAAAACATGGGAGGTGCAGCAAGGCTTCGTGGGTAGCACCCACTGAGAGTAAGGTCATCCCTGTCTAGAGAAGTTCCTTCTTTTATTTCGGCTTAGTGGTGCAGTTGGCGACGGCCATCTGTGGGGTGATTTTATTCGGAATTATCCAGTAAGGGATGGTTCCGGCTTTGTGTTGCAGGGGATTGGGAGTGATCCTCGGTACGGTGATCTAGGTCCCGTACTGTGATGAGCGGTACCCCGGTAGCTCTGCCATTGTATGGAAATCCAAATTCCAATAAGTGATAACGGACTTGATTGTATACTTATGTATGCTGGAATTTAGTAATGTAACAATTTCGGCTATTTCATATTTATTTGAAAACCCTAGACCCTATTATAATACAATCGAATTTCCTATCAAATGTTTTGGTTATCGTAAGGTAAAAACTTTTCCGTGTTTATGTGCGGGAAGTCTTACGAGATACCTTTTCTTTCCAAATGGTTTTCAAAGTTAAACAAGTTTAACCTGTTACTCACACCAGACCCATGTCTGACCCAAGTTGTTTATTTCTGTTTTATAAACTCTTGGGTACTCAAATTTTTACGAGTAGCCAAGGGATTCAGGTTTAGCTTTGACGAATTGTGGAGGAGCAATGGAGCAGGAGGCTTCGGCGTTCGTAGATATAGTATTCCGCTGTGTTGATATCTGTGTTAGAGTCTTGTATTGTATTTGAGTTGTAATATCTAGACAAATGTTTATAACTGTCTAGTATGTGTTGTATAGTTGTGTAAACTCTGATAAGTGTTGTATACTTTGTAATAGTTTATGTTATTAATATAATTTATTCGTTCCGCTGTGAGATCGTTGTTGTTGTTTCTTTCTTTCTTCTCTTCTTTTCTATTTTCTACCCCTTTCTTTCTTATTAATGATGCGTCATTCTGTGGAATGAGTGGCGGGTCATTACAGTGGTATCAGAGCATAGGTTGAGCGAATGCCTAAGCTTTTGGTTAAGTGAATATCAGAACACTAGGTTGAGTGAATACCTAGGTTCGGAAGGATTGTTCATTAGAGATAGGATCTGTAGCAACCTGTTTGAGTGTGTGTATATATATATATATTCGAGAGCGCGTATTTGTTAGTTATATAAAATGGTTTTATATTGTGTTAATTGATCGGTTGGGTGGTATATGGATTCTGGTCAATACGAGTAGCTAACGTTATTGATAGGGATCTCTAAACACTTGGACCAGGCCAACGGACACAATATTGTTTTAAAAAGGGAAGGTGAAATAATTTTACCCAGATATATTTTCTATATATAAAAAGTATCATTTTAAAAGTATATGGTATTTATAATGATTGGTTGAGATGATAATAATTTATCATCTAGGATTAGGAGTCTAAGTATTGAGGTTGGAAGTATTTGTCGAGACTGTAAACCTAATACCGTCTCGAGTAAACTTTACTGTGGTAAAGGATTTCATCGATCTCCGAAGGAAACTGTTATGGTTCGGAGTTTATCTTTGTGGTTGGATGAGTAGGGTTGGATCTGTCGGTTGGGTAGAAACGAGTGATGGTATCTTGGTATCTTCTGGAAGGAGTAACTGTGTGATGAGATGCAGTGAATATGGATGTTCCCGAAGATGTTTTCTTTGGAACAAGTTAATGAAGTGTGTCTGCTTCGGTGTCGAGGCTGAGTTCAGCAAGATGTTTTTGTTCTGTTTGAAGTCCGAATTTCTCGAAGAACTTTGGATTGAGAAGTCTGTGGCATCTGTGGCAGTAGTGCAGCTCGGAGTGTTCTGTTTTCGGCAGAAGTTTTTCTGAAGGTGAAGTTCAGAAGCAGCAGAGAGAATCCATTTCTTCGATGGATTGGATAGTCAAGTGTGAACTGTTCTGATTGGTAAAGAGAGAACAGTTTTATTTGGCTGGGTGGATCGCAAAAGTGACTTGCGATAGTTTGAGTATTCTTTTGAGTTATCCGATATTTTCTGGAATGTGTTGTCCAGTCTGTGCTTGTGTTCATCATCAGCATTTTCATTTCTACTCCAGATCAGAGTGGTGCAGCGGGAGCAGTTTGGCAAGTGCTCCTGTTTATCTTTTCCAGATAGGAGAAGTTAGTTCAGTCTACTGATATGGTGAAGTAGAGTTGTGTTTTGGATTATTGGTAGATCTTGAGAGGATCATTGTTGATTGGGTTATTTCTGGTCCAGTTATTGCTAGAAGCATCAGCGAAGGTTGAGTTGATCAGGAAAGATCTGTAGACAGCTCAGGATCGTCTGAAGGATTTTGTGGATAAGAGACGATAGAATTTGAAATTCGAAATTGGAGACTTCGTGGTTGTGAAGTTTTTCTCTGGTTAAAGGGAGCAATAAGATTTGGTAAGTCTGGAAAGTCAGCTCCGAATTGTTTTGGATCTTTTCTGTGATCTAATTTGGATAAGTGCTTTGATCTACTGGATTGAATTGTCAGTTTGGATAACTGGAATTCATTGTGTTTTACGTATCTCTGAGGGAGTACGTGTTTGATCTATCTCTGGTTTTGGAACCAGCAGTTCTGGAAGATTTGGTTGTTAAGTCAGACTCGTCTGTAGTCTGATATCTTGTTTAGTTCTGTAGATCTAGAAGAGTAGAAGCTCTATAGCTTAGTAGTATTGTTTGTTGGATTCTGTAGAGCGAGTATCCCGATATATATATACCTGGGGAAACTCGAGGAAATTTTATCCAAAATTTTATCTAGATAATTAAAATTGTTTGATTGAGTGAATTGTTTGCTATGGTTGTTAGCATATAGATAATAATATATGCTTGTGATTTAAATAGATTATTAAATTACCTTTGTTTTAAATTTCGGGGACGAAATTATTTTAAGGGGGAAGGAATGTAATATCCCGGAAATTTAGGGCAATATCAATTTAATAATCTGTTTAAATAATTAAATTGATTGATAATTTTTGATAATAAAATTTGAATTGAATTAATAATCTAATTAAATAAATATTTAATTAGTGAATTTTTCTAATAAAATGATTTCTATTTATAATATATATATTTAATTGTATATATTGTAAATAGATAAGCTTGGATTTAAAATTTAAAATAAATAAGATCTTGTTTTTAAATTCTAATATATATTGATAAATTGGAAATTAGGATTAATCAATATAAGCTTTTAAAAGCTATTTAAATAAATAACAATATAGTTTTAAAATACTCAAGGTAACTGTTAATTGATTTAAATTGATTTTAGCTTAAGTTTAAATTTAAATTATTAGCAAAAAGATTTATTTTATTTTATTTTTGAATATAGCTTGTAAATATGATTTGAATATATATATATAAAGTTTAAAATACAATTTACATATGATATGTTAATTCAATTGATAATAGTAGTAAATTTATAAATAGAGAAGTATTTAAGGAAATAAAGAAAAAGGCTTTTATCTACATTTAAAATAAATATAAAACTAATTAATTAAAAGGACATGTGTTAGCTCCTAAGGCTTTAATATAATATGTGTTATAAGATTAAGGCATGAGAAAGACAAGTGTCCATCTTTTAAATTTCCATTTTTCTTTTATTTTTAAGAAATTATTTTCAGCCTATATAAACATTTTTCTTTATCTTCATTCCCTTTTTATCTTCACATTTTCAAAACTTAAGAAAGACCTCAGCCTGCAAACAAAATTTCTCCAAAAACAAATTCTGATAATCAATATACTCATCGAACCAGAAATGTAAACAAATCTGAGATAAAATCTTCAGCTATTTTCAAAACCAAACTCAATAAACATCTTTCTCAAATGCCCTGTTCTTCTTGTCAAAAATCTGGGAAACAACTCAAGCTGTCTGCCTTCATTTCTTCAAATCTGGAAACAAGAAATAATCTGGAATTTTAAGCAACATCTCAACAAGATTAGCCTGCATGCAAGTTTTCTAGCAAACATTCAAGTTAAAAGTTTTCAAAAAGGACAAAGGCAACAGGAAGTTTTCAAAATGACCAAAAACTGTTTCAAAGGGAACTCTGATTCTCTGCTTTTAAAAATTGTGAGTAACATTTATTTTAAAACTTAAGTATATGATATATGGTTGCATGCTATAAATTCTTGAGTCCATGATGTGATATGCCTGCATGTTGTTTAATATGAATTGTATGTATATATGTTGTGATTTTGTATGCATGTCTGATATCAACCCTGTATAGTTTCCAGCTTTGAAACTTCTCAAGTTTTCTTTGTTTAAAGTGAGCAAACCCTTAACCTTAGACACACTTTGGTTTGCATGTAATTAGTATTAATGAATATTTGTGAATAAGTTGTATATGTTATGAAGAGTGTTTGAATGATGATAGGAATGTGTTTTGCATGTCTAGGAAACAGATACCAGTATCTCTGTTTCAAAGATTTACAGGATGCAATCCAATTTGAAAATCATATTCTCATCCTACAATCATTTATAGATTTTGAAGTCTAAACAAAACCTATTCGTAATTATAAGATCAAAATTTTAAAATACTGTTAAGTATAAAATATATATAGATTTACTGGAAGGAAGGAAAATACAGTAAACCTTCAGAAATGGTAAAAATCAATCATTTTAATTTTGAATTTGGGTTTCATAAACTAAATTATATGAAAAAAAGATGAATTTAGGTAATGGTTTCAAAGTTTTTAATTTCGTATATAATGGGAATTGTCAAATTTATTGAAATTGGTACTTTTATCAATATCTGATGAACGGAGAGATGATAAGCTTTGAAATTCAAGTTGAAGATAACTCGAGTGTTGGAGATTGTTGGAAAAATGTTCAAATTTTTTTTGGTTAAGTAGAATGATGGATCGAGCTCAAAGTAGGGTTTAAAGCCTAGTTTGGGTTACCAGAATGCTCGAGATAATTTCTTCAAAGTTGGCCCATCGGAGTTAATGGGGTCGAGGGGAAATGATGCGTGGGAAGGTGGCGCCGTTTTGGGTACGATGGCGTGGCTGACCTTGGATGGGATCGTCGTCGGCAAGGCATTTTCCAGTAATGGGTTCTGTTACAGGTTTGGTCGAAATGCTCGAATTCGACTGAGATGTTCGTTCGTGGTTTTGGTGTTTGGGATCGTGGATGGTGAGCATAGATGATATACTGGCGTTAGAAGCGATGATCGGAGGCGATCAACTCGCCTATGCACGTGCACACGAGATATCGGAATGGTTGTTGTATCTGAGTTAGAGGGAGAAGATGTTCTCGAATAGATGTTGTTTAACTCGAAGTCATACTCGAGTATTTGATGTTCTGACTCGGGTTCGTGCAGAGGAACTCGCGAGAAGTTTTAAACTGTTTTTAAAATTAAGCATAACAAAGTATAAAAAAAAAGGGGAAGAAAACTTGAAGGAGTACTCGGGGAAATTGCGGTTTGTCTCGGGTATTTTGATGATTGGGCTCGGGTAGATTGATGATAGCTGTTTAAAACCAGACAGTTTTTGTTTTTAGTTTTAAACAAGATAAAAATGTTAAGCAGTATTAAAAACAAAGTTTAAATCAAGTTTAAAGTATGAATTCAAACTCAATTTGTATCTTAGTTTGAAAATAAATAAGTTTATAAATTATAATGATTTAACAAATTAAAATGTTTAAGGTATATTTAAAAAGGGTTTGAAACTAAATAAGTTGGTTTAAAATCCTAAATGTTAAGTATTTCTTTAACATTTGATTTTAAAAAGGGAATTATAAATTTGACTTAATTTTGGTTAAAGTTAAATTTGAAATTTATTTTAAATCTTTAATTTAAAATGAATTAAAAGAAACTTTTAAAGTAAATGTTTTAAAGTCTTTGTTAATGATAATTAAAGTAGTTAAAGGGTTAATACTTTAATTTAGAAATAATTAAGATTTAATGATGTAGGATTCATTAAATAAATAAGGTAATTAAAGAGTAATTTAGTAATTTAATTAATTAATGGTTTAGTTTTAATTAATTAAATAATTAGGATTATTAATAAATTAATTAAGGGTTAATTTATTTGGGATTAAGAATCATTTAAGTATAGATTTTTAATAAATGATTAGAAATTTATTAATCAAGTGATTAAAGGGATAATTAAATAATTAATTAAGGTATTTTATTTTGTTAATCAAATAGATTTATTAATAAATGATAAACATTTGCGAATTGGTTAAGTATAATTACTTTATGAAAGTAATTAAAGAAATTAATTACTTAAGGTAATTAATTAGATAAATTTGATAAAGTTAAATTAATTGATTAAATTAATTTAAGATAATCACTAGGTGATTGTTAAGTAAAATTACTTAAATGTAATTAGTAAAATGTAATTACTTAGGAAGTAATTAAAGATAATTACTGGGTGTAATTAAATGGAGATAATGAAAGTAATTTGAGTTAATTACTTAGAATAATTAATCAAGGGATTAATTAAAAGATAATTAATTAATGAGTAATTAATTTATGGAAGAGAAATTAAGGGAAGTTAATTACTAAATGAAATTAATCAAAGGTGATTAATAAATATGTTTTAATTAAAGATTAATTATTAAATGTAATAAAATTAAATGGAGTAATTAGGGATTATTAATTAATATAATTAATAATGTAATTAAAGGTTGATTAAATAAGATTAATTAATCAATAATAAATAATTAAAGTAATTAATTAATTGTAATTAATTAAGGATTAATGTAATTAAGTATAGTTAATTAATTAGTGAAGTAATTAATTTAATCCACTTTAAATTAATTAGAGATGATAAATCATTACTTAAGAATGGATGAATGATATTGAATGCTTTGCATTGTTAATATCTCTGATAAGAGATGTGCTGATCTATGATATAGATGTTTGGTTGAATTGAAATGATAATATGAATTATCTGTTTGGATGATAATATAGATTATCTATTGAGTTATCTATCTGTGTGTATATAGATAAGAATTGAATTGTTTTAACCTTAAAACAACTTGGCCTTAAAAGATACGTTTTGGATTTCGATGAGACCGGGATCCGGTTTCCGTATACCGGAATTCCAGGTCTGGAGACCCGAATACCACATCGATCCAAATTAACGATAGGTCGTGAATCTCAAGTGAAGATGAAGATTCAGAGTGCAAGGGTTATTGTCGTTAACTCTGAGGGTGATTCCAATACGAGTGTAACGAGATAATGCCTTCGGTTTCGTTCGAACCCGGAACGAACTTGTATGGATTGAATGCTTTCAACACATCGTCAGGAGGGCGATGAGCATTCTAAGTGATGTGTTCTGATTTAAAGGTAAATCGTAGCCTCAAGCCTCATCAACCGGGAATGGCTAAAACAGGGGAGGTGCAGCAAGGCTTCGTGGGTAGCACCCACTGAGAGTAAGGTCATCCCTGTCTAGAGAAGTTCCTTCTTTTATTTCGGCTTAGTGGTGCAGTTGGCGACGGCCATCTGTGGGTTGATTTTATTCGGAATTATCCAGTAAGGGATGGTTCCGGCTTTGTGTTGCAGGGGATTGGGAGTGATCCTCGGTACGGTGATCTAGGCCTCGTACTGTGATGAGCGGTACCCCGGTAGCTCTGCCATTGTATGGAAATCCAAATTCCAATAAGTGATAACGGACTTGATTGTATACTTATGTATGCTGGAATTTAATAATGTAACAATTTCGGCTATTTCATATTTATTTGAAAACCCTAGACCCTATTATAATACAATCGAATTTCCTATCAAATGTTTTGGTTATCGTAAGGTAAAAACTTTTCCGTGTTTATGTGCGGGAAGTCTTACGAGATACCTTTTCTTTCCAAATGGTTTTCAAAGTTAAACAAGTTTAACCTGTTACTCACACCAGACCCATGTCTGACCCAAGTTGTTTATTTCTGTTTTATAAACTCTTGGGTACTCAAATTTTTACGAGTAGCCAAGGGATTCAGGTTTAGCTTTGACGAATTGTGGAGGAGCAATGGAGCAGGAGGCTTCGGCGTTCGTAGATATAGTATTCCGCTGTGTTGATATCTGTGTTAGAGTCTTGTATTGTATTTGAGTTGTAATATCTAGACAAATGTTTATAACTGTCTAGTATGTGTTGTATAGTTGTGTAAACTCTGATAAGTGTTGTATACTTTGTAATAGTTTATGTTATTAATATAATTTATTCGTTCCGCTGTGAGATCGTTGTTGTTGTTTCTTTCTTTCTTCTCTTCTTTTCTATTTTCTACCCCTTTCTTTCTTATTAATGATGCGTCATTCTGTGGAATGAGTGGCGGGTCATTACAGTGGTATCAGAGCATAGGTTGAGCGAATGCCTAAGCTTTTGGTTAAGTGAATATCAGAACACTAGGTTGAGTGAATACCTAGGTTCGGAAGGATTGTTCATTAGAGATAGGATCTGTAGCAACCTGTTTGAGTGTGTATATATATATATATTCGAGAGCGCGTATTTGTTAGTTATATAAAATGGTTTTATATTGTGTTAATTGATCGGTTGGGTGGTATATGGATTCTGGTCAATACGAGTAGCTAACGTTATTGATAGGGATCTCTAAACACTTGGACCAGGCCAACGGACACAATATTGTTTTAAAAAGGGAAGGTGAAATAATTTTACCCAGATATATTTTCTATATATAAAAAGTATCATTTTAAAAGTATATGGTATTTATAATGATTGGTTGAGATGATAATAATTTATCATCTAGGATTAGGAGTCTAAGTATTGAGGTTGGAAGTATTTGTCGAGACTGTAAACCTAATACCGTCTCGAGTAAACTTTACTGTGGTAAAGGATTTCATCGATCTCCGAAGGAAACTGTTATGGTTCGGAGTTTATCTTTGTGGTTGGATGAGTAGGGTTGGATCTGTCGGTTGGGTAGAAACGAGTGATGGTATCTTGGTATCTTCTGGAAGGAGTAACTGTGTGATGAGATGCAGTGAATATGGATGTTCCCGAAGATGTTTTCTTTGGAACAAGTTAATGAAGTGTGTCTGCTTCGGTGTCGAGGCTGAGTTCAGCAAGATGTTTTTGTTCTGTTTGAAGTCCGAATTTCTCGAAGAACTTTGGATTGAGAAGTCTGTGGCATCTGTGGCAGTAGTGCAGCTCGGAGTGTTCTGTTTTCGGCAGAAGTTTTTCTGAAGGTGAAGTTCAGAAGCAGCAGAGAGAATCCATTTCTTCGATGGATTGGATAGTCAAGTGTGAACTGTTCTGATTGGTAAAGAGAGAACAGTTTTATTTGGCTGGGTGGATCGCAAAAGTGACTTGCGATAGTTTGAGTATTCTTTTGAGTTATCCGATATTTTCTGGAATGTGTTGTCCAGTCTGTGCTTGTGTTCATCATCAGCATTTTCATTTCTACTCCAGATCAGAGTGGTGCAGCGGGAGCAGTTTGGCAAGTGCTCCTGTTTATCTTTTCCAGATAGGAGAAGTTAGTTCAGTCTACTCATATGGTGAAGTAGAGTTGTGTTTTGGATTATTGGTAGATCTTGAGAGGATCATTGTTGATTGGGTTATTTCTGGTCCAGTTATTGCTAGAAGCATCAGCGAAGGTTGAGTTGATCAGGAAAGATCTGTAGACAGCTCAGGATCGTCTTAAGGATTTTGTGGATAAGAGACGATAGAATTTGAAATTCGAAATTGGAGACTTCGTGGTTGTGAAGTTTTTCTCTGGTTAAAGGGAGAAATAAGATTTGGTAAGTCTGGAAAGTCAGCTCCGAATTGTTTTGGATCTTTTCTGTGATCTAATTTGGATAAGTGCTTTGATCTACTGGATTGAATTGTCAGTTTGGATAACTGGAATTCATTGTGTTTTACGTATCTCTGAGGGAGTACGTGTTTGATCTATCTCTGGTTTTGGAACCAGCAGTTCTGGAAGATTTGGTTGTTAAGTCAGACTCGTCTGTAGTCTGATATCTTGTTTAGTTCTGTAGATCTAGAAGAGTAGAAGCTCTATAGCTTAGTAGTATTGTTTGTTGGATTCTGTAGAGCGAGTATCCCGATATATATATACCTGGGGAAACTCGAGGAAATTTTATCCAAAATTTTATCTGGATAATTAAAATTGTTTGATTGAGTGAATTGTTTGCTATGGTTGTTAGCATATAGATAATAATATATGCTTGTGATTTAAATAGATTATTAAATTACCTTTGTTTTAAATTTCGGGGACGAAATTATTTTAAGGGGGAAGGAATGTAATATCCCGGAAATTTAGGGCAATATCAATTTAATAATCTGTTTAAATAATTAAATTGATTGATAATTTTTGATAATAAAATTTGAATTGAATTAATAATCTAATTAAATAAATATTTAATTAGTGAATTTTTCTAATAAAATGATTTCTATTTATAATATATATATTTAATTGTATATATTGTAAATAGATAAGCTTGGATTTAAAATTTAAAATAAATAAGATCTTGTTTTTAAATTCTAATATATATTGATAAATTGGAAATTAGGATTAATCAATATAAGCTTTTAAAAGCTATTTAAATAAATAACAATATAGTTTTAAAATACTCAAGGTAACTGTTAATTGATTTAAATTGATTTTAGCTTAAGTTTAAATTTAAATTATTAGCAAAAAGATTTATTTTATTTTATTTTTGAATATAGCTTGTAAATATGATTTGAATATATATATATAAAGTTTAAAATACAATTTACATATGATATGTTAATTCAATTGATAATAGTAGTAAATTTATAAATAGAGAAGTATTTAAGGAAATAAAGAAAAAGGCTTTTATCTACATTTAAAATAAATATAAAACTAATTAATTAAAAGGACATGTGTTAGCTCCTAAGGCTTTAATATAATATGTGTTATAAGATTAAGGCATGAGAAAGACAAGTGTCCATCTTTTAAATTTCCATTTTTCTTTTATTTTTAAGAAATTATTTTCAGCCTATATAAACATTTTTCTTTATCTTCATTCCCTTTTTATCTTCACATTTTCAAAACTTAAGAAAGACCTCAGCCTGCAAACAAAATTTCTCCAAAAACAAATTCTGATAATCAATATACTCATCGAACCAGAAATGTAAACAAATCTGAGATAAAATCTTCAGCTATTTTCAAAACCAAACTCAATAAACATCTTTCTCAAATGCCCTGTTCTTCTTGTCAAAAATCTGGGAAACAACTCAAGCTGTCTGCCTTCATTTCTTCAAATCTGGAAACAAGAAATAATCTGGAATTTTAAGCAACATCTCAACAAGATTAGCCTGCATGCAAGTTTTCTAGCAAACATTCAAGTTAAAAGTTTTCAAAAAGGACAAAGGCAACAGGAAGTTTTCAAAATGACCAAAAACTGTTTCAAAGGGAACTCTGATTCTCTGCTTTTAAAAATTGTGAGTAACATTTATTTTAAAACTTAAGTATATGATATATGGTTGCATGCTATAAATTCTTGAGTCCATGATGTGATATGCCTGCATGTTGTTTAATATGAATTGTATGTATATATGTTGTGATTTTGTATGCATGTCTGATATCAACCCTGTATAGTTTCCAACTTTGAAACTTCTCAAGTTTTCTTTGTTTAAAGTGAGCAAACCCTTAACCTTAGACACACTTTGGTTTGCATGTAATTAGTATTAATGAATATTTGTGAATAAGTTGTATATGTTATGAAGAGTGTTTGAATGATGATAGGAATGTGCTGTGCATGTCTAGGAAACAGATACCAGTATCTCTGTTTCAAAGATTTACAGGATGCAATCCAATTTGAAAATCATATTCTCATCCTACAATCATTTATAGATTTTGAAGTCTAAACAAAACCTATTCGTAATTGTAAGATCAAAATTTTAAAATACTGTTAAGTATAAAATATATATAGATTTACTGGAAGGAAGGAAAATACAGTAAACCTTCAGAAATGGTAAAAATCAATCATTTTAATTTTGAATTTGGGTTTCATAAACTAAATTATATGAAAAAAAGATGAATTTAGGTAATGGTTTCAAAGTTTTTAATTTCGTATATAATGGGAATTGTCAAATTTATTGAAATTGGTACTTTTATCAATATCTGATGAACGGAGAGATGATAAGCTTTGAAATTCAAGTTGAAGATAACTCGAGTGTTGGAGATTGTTGGAAAAATGTTCAAATTTTTTTTGGTTAAGTAGAATGATGGATCGAGCTCAAAGTAGGGTTTAAAGCCTAGTTTGGGTTACTAGAATGCTCGAGATAATTTCTTCAAAGTTGGCCCATCGGAGTTAATGGGGTCGAGGGGAAATGATGCGTGGGAAGGTGGCGCCGTTTTGGGTACGATGGCGTGGCTGACCTTGGATGGGATCGTCGTCGGCAAGGCATTTTCCAGTAATGGGTTCTGTTACAGGTTTGGTCGAAATGCTCGAATTCGACTGAGATGTTCGTTCGTGGTTTTGGTGTTTGGGATCGTGGATGGTGAGCATAGATGATATACTGGCGTTAGAAGCGATGATCGGAGGCGATCAACTCGCCTGTGCACGTGCACACGAGATATCGGAATGGTTGTTGTATCTGAGTTAGAGGGAGAAGATGTTCTCGAATAGATGTTGTTTAACTCGAAGTCATACTCGAGTATTTGATGTTCTGACTCGGGTTCGTGCAGAGGAACTCGCGAGAAGTTTTAAACTGTTTTTAAAATTAAGCATAACAAAGTATAAAAAAAAAGGGGAAGAAAACTTGAAGGAGTACTCGGGGAAATTGCGGTTTGTCTCGGGTATTTTGATGATTGGGCTCGGGTAGATTGATGATAGCTGTTTAAAACCAGACAGTTTTTGTTTTTAGTTTTAAACAAGATAAAAATGTTAAGCAGTATTAAAAACAAAGTTTAAATCAAGTTTAAAGTATGAATTCAAACTCAATTTGTATCTTAGTTTGAAAATAAATAAGTTTATAAATTATAATGATTTAACAAATTAAAATGTTTAAGGTATATTTAAAAAGGGTTTGAAACTAAATAAGTTGGTTTAAAATCCTAAATGTTAAGTATTTCTTTAACATTTGATTTTAAAAAGGGAATTATAAATTTGACTTAATTTTGGTTAAAGTTAAATTTGAAATTTATTTTAAATCTTTAATTTAAAATGAATTAAAAGAAACTTTTAAAGTAAATGTTTTAAAGTCTTTGTTAATGATAATTAAAGTAGTTAAAGGGTTAATACTTTAATTTAGAAATAATTAAGATTTAATGATGTAGGATTCATTAAATAAATAAGGTAATTAAAGAGTAATTTAGTAATTTAATTAATTAATGGTTTAGTTTTAATTAATTAAATAATTAGGATTATTAATAAATTAATTAAGGGTTAATTTATTTGGGATTAAGAATCATTTAAGTATAGATTTTTAATAAATGATTAGAAATTTATTAATCAAGTGATTAAAGGGATAATTAAATAATTAATTAAGGTATTTTATTTTGTTAATCAAATAGATTTATTAATAAATGATAAACATTTGCGAATTGGTTAAGTATAATTACTTTATGAAAGTAATTAAAGAAATTAATTACTTAAGGTAATTAATTAGATAAATTTGATAAAGTTAAATTAATTAATTAAATTAATTTAAGATAATCACTAGGTGATTGTTAAGTAAAATTACTTAAATGTAATTAGTAAAATGTAATTACTTAGGAAGTAATTAAAGATAATTACTGGGTGTAATTAAATGGAGATAATGAAAGTAATTTGAGTTAATTACTTAGAATAATTAATCAAGGGATTAATTAAAAGATAATTAATTAATGAGTAATTAATTTATGGAAGAGAAATTAAGGGAAGTTAATTACTAAATGAAATTAATCAAAGGTGATTAATAAATATGGTTTAATTAAAGATTAATTATTAAATGTAATAAAATTAAATGGAGTAATTAGGGATTATTAATTAATATAATTAATAATGTAATTAAAGGTTGATTAAATAAGATTAATTAATCAATAATAAATAATTAAAGTAATTAATTAATTGTAATTAATTAAGGATTAATGTAATTAAGTATAGTTAATTAATTAGTGAAGTAATTAATTTAATCCACTTTAAATTAATTAGAGATGATAAATCATTACTTAAGAATGGATGAATGATATTGAATGCTTTGCATTGTTAATATCTCTGATAAGAGATGTGCTGATCTATGATATAGATGTTTGGTTGAATTGAAATGATAATATGAATTATCTGTTTGGATGATAATATAGATTATCTATTGAGTTATCTATCTGTGTGTATATAGATAAGAATTGAATTGTTTTAACCTTAAAACAACTTGGCCTTAAAAGATACATTTTGGATTTCGATGAGACCGGGATCGGGTTTCCGTATACCGGAATTCCAGGTCTGGAGACCCGAATACCACATCGATCCAAATTAACGATAGGTCGTGAATCTCAAGTGAAGATGAAGATTCAGAGTGCAAGGGTTATTGTCGTTAACTCTGAGGGTGATTCCAATACGAGTGTAACGAGATAATGCCTTCGGTTTCGTTCGAACCCGGAACGAACTTGTATGGATTGAATGCTTTCAACACATCGTCAGGAGGGCGATGAGCATTCTAAGTGATGTGTTCTGATTTAAAGGTAAATCGTAGCCTCAAGCCTCATCAACCGGGAATGGCTAAAACAGGGGAGGTGCAGCAAGGCTTCGTGGGTAGCACCCACTGAGAGTAAGGTCATCCCTGTCTAGAGAAGTTCCTTCTTTTATTTCGGCTTAGTGGTGCAGTTGGCGACGGCCATCTGTGGGGTGATTTTTTTCGGAATTATCCAGTAAGGGATGGTTCCGGCTTTGTGTTGCAGGGGATTGGGAGTGATCCTCGGTACGGTGATCTAGGCCCCGTACTGTGATGAGCGGTACCCCGGTAGCTCTGCCATTGTATGGAAATCCAAATTCCAATAAGTGATAACGGACTTGATTGTATACTTATGTATGCTGGAATTTAATAATGTAACAATTTCGGCTATTTCATATTTATTTGAAAACCCTAGACCCTATTATAATACAATCGAATTTCCTATCAAATGTTTTGGTTATCGTAAGGTAAAAACTTTTCCGTGTTTATGTGCGGGAAGTCTTACGAGATACCTTTTCTTTCCAAATGGTTTTCAAAGTTAAACAAGTTTAACCTGTTACTCACACCAGACCCATGTCTGACCCAAGTTGTTTATTTCTGTTTTATAAACTCTTGGGTACTCAAATTTTTACGAGTAGCCAAGGGATTCAGGTTTAGCTTTGACGAATTGTGGAGGAGCAATGGAGCAGGAGGCTTCGGCGTTCGTAGATATAGTATTCCGCTGTGTTGATATCTGTGTTAGAGTCTTGTATTGTATTTGAGTTGTAATATCTAGACAAATGTTTATAACTGTCTAGTATGTGTTGTATAGTTGTGTAAACTCTGATAAGTGTTGTATACTTTGTAATAGTTTATGTTATTAATATAATTTATTCGTTCCGCTGTGAGATCGTTGTTGTTGTTTCTTTCTTTCTTCTCTTCTTTTCTATTTTCTACCCCTTTCTTTCTTATTAATGATGCGTCATTCTGTGGAATGAGTGGCAGGTCATTACATAACTATACGCGGAGTGATGATCCAGAATGAAGTGGTTGGAATGATGTACGTGATGACTGAAGAAAGAGAACGATAATGGATAGCCTTGACACTTGTGTCAAATTGGAAATGACTAAAACAGGAGCTGTGCCAGGCCAATGGAGGATTTGCTACCTCAAGTGGACACACTTCTTCGAACTACTTATTACATGTTGTTGATTGGTGCACCCTTGATTTTGGGAGTGTTGTTTCACGGTGTTGCGGGCGCTGCGGCGTTGCGTTCTCACCAGTCCGGATCAGGCGAACGGTAGTATCACTACCTTGGGTATAGCCTCATGTGCCTTGTCATACTTGTATTCCATTTATGCGCGACCACTACGACTTTGATTTGTACCTTTAGTATATGGATTGCCCTCTGGTGACTTCCGGTTTTGGGGAAACTACGGTCTTGTATATGCTTTTGGGAATAAAAATGTGTTAAGGGTGGAATGGGCCATGACTTAACGCTATTTTGATATCTTATTATTACTGATAGACATTATCTACTTATCGTACACTACTACATAGTAGATAGTTTAACGGATCCTTAAAGGATGGTTATTCCAAACATCCTTTGAGTTACTTGTATTTCAATTGCTATTTCACTTGAGTTGGATTTATTAATATAAGAATGTTAATCCTGACTCGAGTGTCTTGTGTTTTTGCTTTACGCTCGGGTCAGACTGAGTGTACCAGTATTCGAGACTCACCTTTGAAGTTGGAGCTTTGATTGAAGATCCAGCCATCTATTCTGCTTTCAGTATTCGATGATTCCAGTGATGCATTCTGATTTGTATCTGATGTATCGTGTTACTCTTCCGTTGTATCTGGTTTAACTCTGATGTATCGTATTACTCTTCTGTTGTAAACTCTGATGTATTTTATATATTCATATAGTAGCTTCATGAACTACTATCTCTTTTATTTCCGCTGCACTTATTACTCTGTGTCTGTGATCTGTGATTATTTATTTATTGTATATGTTCAGTTTTGCCAAATTTAAATTAACAACGCGGTATTTTGAGCAATTCAACTCCGGCATGTGTGTCTAACTATACACTTATAATGGATGCGAATGGTCCAAAATAGCGGGTCGTTACAGTTGGTATCAGAGCTTTGGTAGCTCTAGGCAAAACTTAACATATAGGGTAAATGTATTTACAGAATCACTCTCATTCGAGTTTCAATCTCTTCCTTTGACTCAATTCCTTTGAATTTTGGAATGTTCCCCTCGGTTCCGAAATTCATTCGTGTCCTTCACTATTCGTCTTCTTTCAATTCTGGAGCACCCCATAACTCCATTTTGAATGATATCTATAGTGAATCGGCGGTCTCGCCAAACTTCGAATAATTTGTAAAGGGGTGAACCTCCTTTACAATAGGCATTGATTTACCGGAGATTTCTGTATCCTCGGTTTACGATGCTATCTATCTCCTGCTATACCAGAATTCTATTTCTTGAGATCGAATGTCGATTTACCTCGGAATTCTACACCGATCTTATTTTGAAGTCACGGTCGACCCGGTTAAGGTTACCCGCGATTTATATAAATTTATCCATCGCCTTATTTTGTTATTTAATTATCTCGTCTTTGTTCAAACCTATCTTCGAACCGAAATTCTCTTTGATTTGAGTCCATCAAATTTGAAACCCTATCTTTATTTTGAAAAATCCATTCCTGTATCGTCGAGCAAAGAAATGTATTTCTAAATTTATATTAAAATGTTGTTTTCAAATTTGATAAACAAAATGGTTTTGAATGATTATATTATATATAAATATAAGTTTTCTGAAATAAATTTTTTAATGAATTTGTTGTCTGAAATAATAATATTTGATTTTCATTTATTGTTTTGTAAACCATTGACTATTGCATAATATAAATAAATGAATTCATAAACTTGGTTATAAATTGATTTGAAATTTGAAATGAATTTGATTCAGAAATTTGAGAATTTAGTTTCCGGTGATTTCGAACTTTGATTTTATAATTTTAAAGTATATATTATTGGAAGTATTTTTCGAATAGAAATCGTTTTCAAAGAATTTTTAAAATGTTGAAATCAATGCTCTTCTCTTTGTCGCTGGAAAATAATTTCGGTGATGGCGGCCGCATCATCGACATTCATTATCGAGTTTCGAAGTGGAGATACCATTCTGTAACTTTGCTACGGTTTTGTTTTGAAAAATATTTTGATTTGAATTTCTTCAGTATAATTTGATTTATATATATATAGGTATCTTATTTTAAAAATTAATTTGATTTGATATAAATATATTATATATATCTCTAAATTGTTTAAAATTAAACGGAAATTTAATTCTTAAAAATCATGTTAAAAGATGTTTTCAATTATAAATAAAGCTAAATTTTGAATAAGTATTTAAACTTGAAATAATTGAATTTGAAAATTTTATTTGTATAGTACTAAATTGCATTTCAAAATAACTTACCTAAATTATTCAGAAGTTAAAATGTAATTGGAAATATACAATATAAAATTATTTTATAAATAAAATTTGAGTGTTTATAATAAATGTTATACACCTAAATTTTAATTATAAAATGTTAATAGAGATAAATAGAATAATAAGATAATTGTAAAATAAATTTGTTTTGAAAGAATTAATAAATTGAAATTTGATCAACATATGAAAATACCTAGAATTTAAAAGAAATTAATAAATGTAAATTAGTTCAAATCGAAATTTTTATGTTTTAAATTAATTTATATGGGTTAAATATATGTGAGTAGATATATTAAGTAGATTAAATTTAACAATAATTTGGAATAAAGAAGAATTTAAATTGCTGAAAAAATATGATTATAACAAAAGACTATTCAAATTTATGGTTTTTAGAAATTGTAAATTGAAGATAATTGGATAATAAGATAATGAATTTAGAAATAGTTGAGATTGATTTTAGTGAAATCAAATGGATTAAATCAATTATTGAATATCAATAAATTTAAATTTGAATTTAAATGGTTTAAATTAATTGTTATTTTGTATTTCAAATCTGTTTTCTTTCTGGTTGTTTCTATTCTCCTACCTAGTTCCTTTTCGGGGACGAAAAGTTTTGAGTGGGGGAGAGTGTAACGACCCGTAAATTTCAACTGTTTTAATAACGTAATTAGTTGAAATTTTGTGAAATTTTAAACAATAAAATTTTGAAATAAAAATTTAATATTTGGAATACGTCTAGTTAAACATAGCAACTGGCAAATTTTCGTCCGAGAATATGAAAGTTTATTTCGCGCGTAAATTCACTTCAATTTAATCAGTTAAAAAACGTTGAAAATAAAATGTTTCCGAAACCTAAATATTTTTATATAGAAAAATTCTAAACCATCTTCTGAGCAAGATGTCAGTTTGGCGTTTTTCCAAATTCGGACATCTTTGGCTCCGTTGATCTTATTTTTCAGTGTTTTTCTCGCATTTTCCGCTATTTGAAATTTCGAATTTTTAAAATTCGATCGTTCCACTGATATTTTTATACCGTTTGATCGTCTCATTGTGCAGATCTCCGTAGAATATTTATTTCTGTGTTTCAGCTTCCGGTACCGAGTGAATCAATGAATCGATAATCGCATCGGTACCACTTTTGATGGTTGTGTCCATTCAAATTTCAAACTGCTGGAATAAAGCAGACACTAGCCTTCGTTATAACATTTATTTCAGAATTACTAAAAACTCTACCATTTCCTTACCACCGTTTCGAAATTTAAATCGTATAGGAACTTGTACATGTTTAATTACTAAATGTGAACGGTCCATTGTATTCTTCCTTTATGACTTCAGTTCACTTTGTTTCCTCCCAGACTTTATATTTTTTTTTTCTTTCTCTCTGTCACTCAACCTCCCTTCACTTTTCTTTTCTGCACCGAGACCATTTCCCACCTCCTCAGCCTACCGATCTCACCAAGGTCGTGCCGCCTACAACATCACGACCACCTCCGCTCGACCACTTCCCAAACCAGCCCTATTCGCCTTCCATCCTCTGACTGCGGCTCTCCGCCTCCCTCTCACTCTCTGCCGCCGGCGATCTCCTCCTCCCGGATCTCGCCTTTCACCTCCCCTCCGCGCCACCTAGTTCCTTTCACTATAGCCACGCAAGCGACGGCCAAGCCTCACGAGCACAGCCTACAAACTGAGTGCCTCCCCTCCCCGCTAGTGCCGAACTTCCCTTCCATCTCAACCGTATGCCTACCCTCCACTTTTCCAGTGACCGCCTCCACCCCGTTCTCCCCTGACCGGCCCTACCTGCGCCATCTATCTCTGCCTAACTGCGTCAACCACCTGGGCTTTGCTCCTAGCTTCAGTAGTTTCCAAGCAGCAGCCGAGATTTGCTATCACCTCCTTATGTATATTAAGGTAAAATTTTATATATATGTTTTAAAAAAAACTCCATTGATTTAAATTTTATATTGTATTTCGTGTAAAGGTATCGGCATGTGCATGTATATATATATAATCTATAGTTTATATAAGTGTTGCTTTATATAAATATTGGTTTTTTTTACATACACATGTTTATAAAATAAGAGTACTATGCATAGTTTATTTGCTGTAACCTTTTGATGTCGTATATATATAGTTCTTTTCCTGTAATAGTTGCAGTTAGATCAAATGTAAGTATAGAAAGTTTATATAGGTTATACATATATATTAGCTTCTACGCATTAGTTATATATGGTATTAGCCTTTTGTTGTTCTGTATTATAAGATTTTATACAGATATGTAAGTGCATTTTGTACCTACTTGTATTGTATATATACTTTATTTTTCCAAACATTCGTCCTAATTGATTTTGTTATTGGTTCGAATACCGTACATACTTAGAAAGGAAAGATATAAAATATTTTACTGTCTGGTGTTCTGTTCTATAAAAGAAAATTTAATATGTACACTTGATTTTAAGTTGTATTATATATCTATCTTTGATATTTGATACTTGAGTTATATGGAAGAATTGTAGTACAGTATATAGTATATATGCTTTGTTTTGCCTATAAGCAGTCTATATCCACACGCATCTATAGGAATCTACAGATGTACATCTAGTTGTGTATATGCGAATATAGGTGGTTCTACTTTATATATGATATACTAACATTTGATTTTTGTATAACACGTTAAGGTATCATTAGGTACGTCATATTATAAGTTTGCCTGATTTGATCTATTCATATATATTTCTAAATTTTATAATATAAAGTAAACTTGTATACATATATATATGTTTGGGCTACTGTTTATATACATATATTTTGAAATGATGTATATTTCTATTTGGGCATGTATATACGTGCGTTTAAACAAGTATAATAGTATGTTTGGATTGTAGCATGTGTCACATTAAGGGCACGTATATATAAGTAGCATATGTTGATATGTAAGGTATGCATATGTTGAGTTTAATATATGTTTAAAATTTGAAATGCATTTGAAACTAGAATATGATTTTATCCATATATAGTTTATACGAGAAGTTTTGGGATGTCTTAATGATGAGTTTATATAAGTTTTAAAATATTGATTTTAAGATAATAATATTTATATTTATAAAATTTCTATCTTCATCAAACTGATTCCCAGTGCTTCATCGATTTCCGTATCTATCAGATTGTCCGTCGAATTCGGGCCCATCTAGCTTTGCTTTGAAATTCGTGCTTGGATTCGAAACTTATTCCATCGTCGAATCTCTCTAGCCTCGAAAGGTGAGCACTCACTCACGATTAACGTTCTTTTATTTATTAAATTTGATTTCGATTGAAACGACAATTGAAATATGCTGCTGTTAGTTAATTACACTATTATATATGCTATTATCTGTATCAGTTCACCTGTGACATCTGACACCATTATCTGTTAATTATTTATGCGATGATAATACAGTTTAACTGATAATTGATTGATTGTTGATGTTTATATTGGACGTTAAATTGTTAAGGTTAAATGATAAATAGTTTGCAAAATTGAAATGGATATAGGATAGTTAAAAATGCTAAAACTGATTTATATGTTAAATTTGATTAGTGAATATGACCCCTTTTAATTGTTAAATTTATTGACATATAGAATAGTGATAATTACACTTTAAACCATTGAACGTATATTGGATTAATTGTTGTAGTGTAAAAATTTGAAGTTGAATGACAAGTGAAAACCGTAATGTAATAATCTTTAATCTACATGAAATGATAGTGTAGATTCTAGAAATAATTATATTAATTCGTACAACTAACAATGCGAATTAATACGGTTATTTCGGGATTATTTGAATTGATTATTGGATTGTTATTGTTCGTTGTTATTGCTTATTTATTTACTTTGACACCATCCCAGTTATCACACTGCAAGTTCCCTTTACTATGCTTTGATTTTGAATTGAATTGGAATCGGGTTGAAATGATAAATACCCAAATTGAACTTTGACCTAGGATAGGAAATTAAATAAAACCCGATTGGTCAATAATTTGATTTAAAATAAAACGAAGATGTTATTTGAATAAATAATATGGTTTTGAAATGAAGTTGAAATTTGAATTTAACGAAAGGAAAATGTTAATATTTAAAAATATGAAATAAAATATTAACAATGTAATTGATGTAAGAATGTTGTTTAATTTGAGAAATTATTGAATTAAGTTTGAAATTGTAATTTAGTTTGAAATTATTAAACTTTGAAATTATTTAAAAATTAAGTTTTGAATTATTTAATAATTAATAAGATTGAATTATTTAATGATTAAATTGAATTGAATTCTTTAATAAGAGAAAATTGAACTTTTGAATAAGTGAATTTTACTTCGTAAATAATTGAAATTGAGTTTTCTGGTTTAAGTAAGTTTGGAAAATTATTAAGAAAGTAAATAAGTGAAATGGAATTTCTTTAACAAGAAATGAAAATGTGATATTTTGGAATTAATGTAAGACTTGTAATTGAAAGAATTGATTTGACGAATTGAATTTAATTCAAAATTGTAAGTTTTGATTTAATGAAGTTGAACTTAAGAAATTGATTTAATGATTTGGAAATTTAATAGAAATTGTTTTGAATGATAAATTAATTTAACGATATTGAATGAAATCGATAAATGAATATAAATTGACTTGAATGTTAAAACAAAATTGATTTAAATGATTTCGAATTGAAACTTATATACGAACTTGGAACAATATTTGAATTGTTTTAAATAGAAATTGAAATTGAATTATAAGATTTTGAAATTGTGAATTTGGAAGTTTTGAAACGTAAATATTGGAAATTGGTTTAGAAAGACAAATGAAATGTTGATTTACGAATTGAAATTGAATTGAAATTGATTTGGTTTTTGAAATATATAAACGACCAATCGGTGTAATAATTACGAAAGTTATTAAAGAGACCGGAATTCGGTTATGGATATACTCTCTATCTAAACCGAAAACCACTTTAATAACTATACGCGGAGTGATGATCCAGAATGAAGTGGTTGGAATGATGTACGTGATGACTGAAGAAAGAGAACGATAATGGATAGCCTTGACACTTGTGTCAAATTGGAAATGACAAAAACAGGAGCTGTGCCGGGCCAATGGAGGATTTGCTACCTCAAGTGGACACACTTCTTCGAACTACTTATTACATGTTGTCGATTGGTGCACCCTTGATTTTGGGAGTGTTGTTTCACGGTGTTGCGGGCGCTGCGGCGTTGCGTTCTCACTAGTGCGGATCAGGCGAACGGTAGTATCACTACCTTGGGTATAGCCTCATGTGCCTTGTCATACTTGTATTCCATTTATGCGCGACCACTATGACTTTGATTTGTACCTTTAGTATATGGATTGCCCTCTGGTGACTTCCGGTTTTGGGGAAACTACGGTCTTGTATATGCTTTTGGGAATAAAAATGTGTTAAGGGTGGAATGGGCCATGACTTAACGCTATTTTGATATCTTATTATTACTGATAGACATTATCTACTTATCGTACACTACTACATAGTAGATAGTTTAACGGATCCTTAAAGGATGGTTATTCCAAACATCCTTTGAGTTACTTGTATTTCAATTGCTATTTCACTTGAGTTGGATTTATTAATATAAGAATGTTAATCCTGACTCGAGTGTCTTGTGTTTTTGCTTTACGCTCGGGTCAGACTGAGTGTACCAGTATTCGAGACTCACCTTTGAAGTTGGAGCTTTGATTGAAGATCCAGCCATCTATTCTACTTTCAGTATTCGATGATTCCAGTGATGCATTCTGATTTGTATCTGATGTATCGTGTTACTCTTCCATTGTATCTGGTATAACTCTGATGTATCGTATTACTCTTCTGTTGTAAACTCTGATGTATTTTATATATTCATATAGTAGCTTCATGAACTACTATCTCTTTTATTTCCGCTGCACTTATTACTCTGTGTCTGTGATCTGTGATTATTTATTTATTGTATATGTTCAGTTTTGCCAAATTTAAATTAACAACGCGGTATTTTGAGCAATTCAACTCCGGCATGTGTGTCTAACTATACACTTATAATGGATGCGAATGGTCCAAAATAGCGGGTCGTTACACTTCAGCTATAGGATCCATAATGTATGTTATGCTATGTACTACATTGGATGTAGCATACACATTAGGATGTGTAAGCTAATACCAGTCTAATCCTCGAGAAAAAACCGGATAGCTGTAAACTGTATACTGAAGTATTCAAGAAATACTCGGGACTTATTGCTAATATACGGGAATGGAAACCTCCTCATGAATGGGTATACTGACTTTAGCTTTCAGAGTGATATCGATGATAGTAAGTCAGTATCGAGTTATATTTATACACTTAATGATAGGGCTGTTAGTTGGAAGATTTTCGAATAGGAAACGTTAGCTGATTCCATAACGAAGGCCAAGTACATCGCCCTTAATGAAGCAGCTAAGGAAGCGGTATGATGCGCAAATTTTCAAGTGAGCTCGGAGAGATTTCCTACAAGGAGAATCTAGTAGCATTGTTCTGTGACAACAATGCGATCGTTCATATCACAAAAAAGCCCAGAGCACAAAAGAAGTCATGACATATTCTTCAAAGTTCCACCTCATTAGAGAATTTTTGAGAAGAAAGAGGTCATGATACAAAGGGTGGATACCAAGGACAACATGGCAGATCCATTCAATAAATGTAACAGCTTGAAATTTTCAACCATTCGCATCCACACATGTCAGACTTGAATTGCTCAAAATATCAGATTGTTGATTTAAATTTGGCAAAACTCAGCATATACAGTAAATAAATAATCACAGAATCACAAACGCAGAGTAATATAACAATAATGCAGCGGAAACAAAGGAATAGTAGTTCATGAAGCTACTATATATATATAACAGAGTTAAACAAGATACAACAGAAGTCACGAACACATAAATATCGCAATACAATAGTCAAATACAAGATCAGAATACATCACTCGAATCAACTGAATAACTGAAAGTTGGATAGATAGCTGGATCCCTAAGCGAAGCTCCAACTCCAAAGGTGAGTCTCAAATGCTACATCACTCAGTCTGACCCGAGCGTAAAGCAAAACACAAAACACTCGAGTCAGGATTAACATTCTTATATCAATAAATCCAACTCAAGTGAAATATCAACTGAAATACAAGTAACTCAAAGGATGTTTGGGATAACCATCCTCTAAGGATCTGTTAAAATATCTACCATGTAGTAATATACGCTATTATAATAATGTCTATAGTAAAGTATACTATTTAAAAATAGCGTTAAGGATTTACATTTTCCACCTTAACACATTTTTAGGTGTGCCAATAGTCTATACAGTACCGTAATACCCCGTAAACTGGGGCTACCAGAGGATACTCCATAGGTACGACACAAATCAAACTCGTAGTAAAGCACGCTATGGTAGGTGACACGGCACAACTAGCCAATGCCAGGGTAGATATACCAATTACACTTCCGGGCCGGTGGTAACGCAGAGCCGCAGCAATCGCCCACCTCGAGCCACACTCCCGAATCAAGGGTGCGCACCAAATCAATCACAAAGTAATAGAATGGCATACGATGGTGTGTGTCCGATCAGAGGTGCTGCCTCATTAGCCCGTCAATTGCTCCTGTTTTAGCCACCTTATGCCAACTCACGGGAGTCGGGTCCACGTATATACCTCATATAGGATCGTCACCACCATCCTACTTCATTCTGGAATCTCCATCGCGTACACAGTTGTTAAAGTGGTTTTCGGTATCGACAGAGAGTATGCCCATATCTGATCCCGGTCTCTTTAACAACCAAACGTTATTATAACACCGCGGTCATTTCAAAATAGCTTATATTTCAAAACCAAAATATCATTTCCATTTAAAACCATATCAAACGATATCATTTTCACTTCAAATATATCCATTTCCAAAATCATATCACTTCCTAAAGTTATAACGCTTTCGAAATCATAAGTCTTTAAAAATCAAAATACTTTGGAAATCAAAACCTTGAAATTCATAACACTTTGAAATCATAGCATTTTGGAATCCATAACACTTTCTTCTTAAACAGTTTAGATATAAAAATTAGTATATATAATAAAATTGTTTATAAAATAAAAATAGATTATATTAAATAGTTATAAGTTAAAATAGTTTATAATAAAATAATTTATATTGAAAATGATTTATATTAAAATAGTACATATTAAAATAATTTATAAAGAAAAATATAAATAGTTTTAGATATAGTTTTAAAATACTTTATATGATAAAATAACATCCTCAAATTTCACAAATCGATTCAACTCAACTCGGATTCCAAAATTCAAATTAATTCAATCTCAAATCATCAATTTCAATTTCAATTCAATTAAACATTTCAAATTATATCGATTTCAAATACCGATTTGAACCACAAATAAACCATTTCAATTTCAATATATTTCAAAGCTTTAAATATTCAACATTTCAAAACTAAATTCGATAATTTCATATATATATATATCAAATTCTCTTTACTATTATTTAGTTTTGAATATTTACTTAATCATTTCAATAACATCTAAGTACAACTTCAATTTACAAATTTAAATAAACAAAATATCCCATTTAAATTTATATAAGTTTGAATATTCATTTAAGTCACTTTTAATCAAATTCAAGTTATAGAACATATCTTTAAATTTCAATTTTTATAAATTTCAAATAAAACTTATTTAAGTATAATTCTTAAATAAATATAATTTCAAATCAATTTCAAATTTACCTTTCCAACCTGAATCATTATAAACTCTATATTTGAAAATATATATATATATATATTAAATAAATACTTAAACATATTATATATCAACTTTATTTAAACCATTTTTAATAAATTTTTAAAAATCAATATTTATTAAAACCATATATTTCTTTTCAAAACCATAGAAATCATTTTTCAAAATCTTTATATATATAGACCAACGGTGTCTGTATATAATTTTCTACCCTATGGTCAAGTGATGCGGATATTTACCATTTCAATCCATAATTTAAATATATATACGGGTATATATCTTTTCAACCCGCAATCCCAAATTCAATGTCAATGAAAATCGCTTGGATTTATCATTTCAACCCATAACGATTTTCTCCTATTCTACAGATCGTTCGGGTATGTATCATTTCAACCCATATGGAATTCTATACTAATAGGGAACTTGCAGAGTGATAACAGATATGATAATAATATACAATCAGTAACAGGCATATATCATCAATGATAAATAACAGATAATGGTGTCAGATGTCACAGGTGAACAGGTACAGATAATAGCATATATAACAATGTAAATTACTAACAACAACATATTTCAATTGACGTTTCAATTGAAATCAAATTTAATAAATATAAGAACATTAATCATGAGTGATTGCTCACCTTTCGAGGCTAGAGAGATTTGGCCACCGAAATGAGTTTCGAATCCAATCACGGATCCCAAAGCAAAACAAGATTGAATGCGAATTTGACGAGCAAAGCTGACAGTTTGGAATTGACGAAATAGAATCAAAACTGGATTGATGAAGATCAATGGTATAAGTGAACTTATATATTTTCTTAAAAAAATTTATTTGATTTGAAACACATATCAAAATAAATTCTCTGTATATATGGAAACAAAATTATATATATACTACTATATACACATATATATAAGCTTACGTATTGATTATATTTTAAAATCAATCTTTATTATAAAAACGATATAACTTCATTCGTATAATATATATCAAATTTTTGATCATACATAAATCTTATGTAACATTTATATATATATATATATAACAACATCAAAATCTTTATATATCTCAAGATCACTTTATTAAATTAAACCCATATTTAAAATATATACATATTTCTAATATAATATCAAAACTGGCTTCAGCAAAGTACATTTATTTAATATTAAAATAGGTTTCAGGCCAACATTTCATACATATTATACTTCAACAATCAACAAATTTAGTATAAACCAATATACAAGGCACACACAGACAAACTTAATATACATACTATAACGTAACCCATACATAGAAACTAACTTATACGCATAAAGGAAAGTCTGCAGCCTAGACTATAAAGAAAACTATAATATATATATTACCTATATATATCACAGTAACCAAATTTGATATATAAAACAACATAAGAAAATATATATATAACTACATACAAGTGGAAATATGAAGAGTTACTTATTACAAAATCAATACTTTAAAACATATCAATATATATACAACTTATATATGCTTATAATTTAAATCTATAAACAATTCAAAAATAAAACAAAGTGGATGAACAGGTTCAACCAAAATGTATTCAGACCTTACGGAAATTATAAATATATAACATCACTTCATACCATAATATAAATAATATAGTATACAAACACCAATATATAACTTGTATATATAAACGTACAAATCTGGATTACCGAACCCATAATGTAAACATATTGTTTAACTAAGGTATACATACATTAACATATATTAATAGATATACACATGACCCAAACTAGACTATACTTATATATATATAAACCATTATATATATACTAATATATATACGCATACATATACTAATAGAATATATATATAACCTGATATATAGATCTTGAAATATATATATAAGCCGCGAGTTAAAACTGAACCAACTTATGATATAATATATATATATATAACACTTAAAACATGAACAAAACTGTATATAAAACATATATATACATATCTTCGTATATTTTTGAAAAGCAATATAAGAATATATAGAAAATACAACTATGGACTTATGCAAACAGATGACTAACTTATAACATCAATAATACAAAGCAAGCTAAAGGCAATGGAGAGAGGGAGGTCTCGGCCAGGCGGGCAAGCTTTGGTCTGTCGAACCTAGGAGGAGGAGGAACAAGGCTAGAGAGGTTTGGTTTGGCGAACAAGGCGTAGGCAAGATCGGTGAGAAGGAGGGAATGGCGTACGTGCGGTGGTCATGTGTGGGAAGAACGAGGGAAAGAGGATGGGAATGAGTGGGAGGTGAGCAGTTCCGAGAATAAGGAGTTATTGAGGAGATAAGTGAATATCTGGAACATGAAATATGGTGGAAGGTGAAAAGTGAACAGCCCATAAAAATGCAAATGTACCTCTTCTAAAGTTTTATATTTCCAAACCGGTTTAGATAAGGTCAAAGCTGAATTCAAGAAAATATTAAATGCAAATGTCAGTTTGGTTTAACACGGTAGAAAATGAATAGTCAAAGAATTCAAAAGGATTAAAACAATACCGATACGGTTAATCGGTTCACCGATTTTGTCATATTCCGAACTCCGAAACACACGAATGAGTATACTGTGGAGATCAGCACGACGAGATGATCAAAACGGTACACAGATATCAGTGGTACGATCATCCGATCAAAAGGCGATATTCGGTACCAAAATGCTGCTAATTTGCTGAAAATAAGATAAACGGAGCAATAACAGTCCAAACTTGGAGAAACGAAATATGACGTCTCACTCAGAAGATGAATTACAAATTTTTGTAGAAAATATTCAGGTTTGGAAAACATTTTATTATCATCAAATTTTAACTGATTCAAATTGAAATAGAATTACACAAGAAAATAAACTTCCATATTATCTGATGAAAATTTACCAGTTGCTATGTTTAATTAAACGTATTCCAAATATCAAATTTATATTTCAAAATTCAATATTTTGAAATTTCACAAAAATTCAATTAAATATATTATTTAAAACAAATAAAATTATTAAAAATTTATGGGTCGTTACAATAAAGGTCTAGCTTGATCGGTTCTCGAGAAGCTGATCAAAGGGATGAAATTAAGATTTTATAATTGGCCCCAATTGCAAGTGGGAGAATGATAGAGTTAGGGATATACCCTAGGGGTAATTCTATAATTTATTGTAAATTATTAACTTTGTAAACAATTCTCGTTCTTAATAAAAGATGTTTTCTTTCTATTATATGTTTGTTATAATACATCATAATTAATCACTTATTTAATTTAAGTATATTTAATAGAAAAACCATAAATGGTATGTTTGTGATAGTAATTACAAATAGCTGTAATCATGAGTATTTTATCACAATATACAAAACACATCATTTTAAATATTCTTATTAAAGATATATCGAGACTGGATATCGATGCATCCATTGAGACTAAAGTACATAACGCTCTGCAAATATTGGGCAGTGTATTACTCATGACAGCTGGGGCCACCAAGGTGTTACATACTAATAGTTATTGGATAACTATAGAATAACTCACTCAATAGTTTTCAGTTGGTTAATATAACCAAGGTCAAACAGAAAATATTGATGTGACAATATTACACAGTTCTTATGAGTTGAGAATATTGTTGATCTTCAATATGGAAGCTCCGCTTCAATTATAGTCAAATCGTGGCACGACATCCATCGAATGACTATAGTTGGGTCGAGTGGAAGTATTGGAAGTGAAACACTATTCAAGAGAGGATTCACCCCCTCAATTATATGAGGTTAGTATCACGGTCAACTGAAGTCAACTTAAAGTAAAAATATCTTGCTAAAGTAATATGGACAATTATATGAGGTGGAAGAATTTTGTGTTTGGATTATAAAGTTAAATATGGACAATATTGGAATTTTGACTGTTACCAAATTCCGCAAGTCCTAATGTGTTAAAGTTTTGACAAAGTGAATTGGTGTAAATAATTATCACTGCCGAGTAACACTTAAATAAGTAAAATTGGATTTTACCGAAGCCATGTAAGCGATAAATTTGGCCATAATGTCATATCACTTACTGAATGAAGTGTGAATGTTAATATTCGAATTGTTCGATATTAACCGCTGACCGAATTCACACCGAAGAGTCACACAATCGAAACGCTGAATACTCCTGTTACCACCTAATTTAGTTAAATTATAATTGTTATAAATTATTTATATTAATTAATATTTATGAAATATTAACTATATAACTTTATTTCATTTGTGTTGATCAATATTAAATAGCGTGTATATAATAGTTATAAATACACTAATCGATATATGATATCGATACGCCTTTAAATTGGATTTATATGTGTTAATTATTGAACGGGATTAAAGTGACATCGAGGCCCAAAGAGGGGACTACTATAGCCGCCTATAGGAGTGCATGTGAGTCCTGCCATATGATGGCTTGAAGGGGGTTGGATTTTGAATTAAAAAGGAGAGAATGAGTGAGAGAAGAAAGTGGATCTAGATCCTTATTTCACTCCTTGGAATCTCCTTTATTTAAACACCTCTAACCTTCGCATTTGATTTGACTTTTTGCTCCCCTCTACTACAGCCAAGGTCAGCCACTTCCCCCTTTTCCATCCTCAAATTTTCAAGCTTAAAACATTTAATCAAATAACATACAAGCTTCGATGGTAGCTGCATGCAGGAAGGTAGCATTTTCTGGATACATAAATCATTTCAAGGAGTTTGGATTGAATGTTAAAAAATATGCTATCTAGGCATTAGGTTAAGTAATATTCTCATTTATAATTATATATAATGTATATATCGATCATAATACCATATATATTTCAATTAGTAGTTGAATATCACAAATCTACATATATTGGTGCTGTCACTATAGAGTATATCATAAATGAATGTGTATATTTAAAAAACAAAATTGGATACGAAATATTGCTCTTGGTCATGCAAATAACTTTTTTTAATTTTGAATTTAATTGTATTATTAAATTGATTTTAATGTAAAGAATTAAAATAATACTATATATATATAATGTATGTATTTTATTTCATTAATTTTATACATATAGATCTAGTATTCGGATAAAAAAAGTAATTAATCATATATATATATATACTGAAATCCGTATATATCTTTATATCCTCTGATTTACGATTAAATTTATATTTATGTAAAATAAATACATATAAAATTAAAAAAAATTCTATAAAATTTGATATATAATATCTAATGATTTAAAATTGGTTTCAAAATTTTAAATTACAATTTTTTATTTTTATCTAGTTATTTCCAAACAAAAATAAGAAAAATAAATGAATAAATAATATTTGTATGGCCAAAAGCTATTTTATACTTGTACATTTAAATTTTTATTGATACTTCATTATATATATTTATATGTTTTATTTATGTTATATATATAAATATGTATAAAACAATTTAAACATTATTTAATATATATGAAAATATACTTATATACTCCGGAGTGTGATAGTTATCGTATATTTGTTGGAGGTGTGGTGGGGAACATTATTTATGTTATCATGTTTATGGGAAGGTCTTGTTCTATCTACCATTGGGGAAGATGGCACAATAATAAGATTGTTTTGGAGGATGACTCTTAGAACAAGAAGTATTTGTCCTCCAGTGATTCAGTGGATTTTGTTCCAAACATGGCCACTCTTTTTTCAAGGTATATACATGTTATTGGGCCTGAGTCATAAGACGATGACAGTGGTTCCTCCCCTTTGGAGAGGGGTTAGTCTCATTTTTTGTATATGTTAGTATTTTAGGTTATTTAGCCTATCTCCTGTTTTTTAGTTATTTAAGCTATTTTGGCACATATACCACCACCTATTTTTTAATGATTTTTAATGTAAGTGGACTGCCAACTATAAAGCCGGCTAGCCTTGCTATATATATATATATCACTTTATAGTTTTTGAAATGTTTCATGTATATATATTCAAACTGATTTATTATATTCAATTTGGAATTATTTTAAATGCATATAAATATTTAAAATTAATTTTCTATATCAAAATAATGTTAATTTACTATATACATACACATATATATATATATATATATAATTTTGTAAAATTTACATTTTACAATTATTATTTCATAATATATGAAACTATATATATGCGTGTATCTGTGTGTGTGTTTTTTTTGAAATAAAAAATCATGGGGAAAATGTTTCAAGCGGGAGTAGTTACACAATCTGAAATCCTAACAAAACCACCTGATCCATCCTCTCAACCTCGTTCGGCGACATAACCCTAGAGCAAGATATGGGTGGAGACTATTCGAGGCCAGGCAGTTTTAGAACCAGTTACTCAAGATATAGATCTGCGATTCGTCCAAGCACTTCTTGAAAATGGAGATCAATTGTTCGTGATTTCAGAGACCAATAAGCAGGTTGCTTTTGACAAATGGAAATTCTCGGTTGTGGCATATGTTATTTGTAGTCGTTCTCTATGCACTAAATTTGTTGAATATGTTGAGAAGTTTTGGAAACCCACGAGTACTTATGATGTCTACTATAAGCAAGGTGGTTTCATTGTGATCAGATCATATTGAGGATGATTACATTAGAATTTTAAAGTTAGGCCCATATAACCTTAATTCGGAAGTAATCATTCTCAAGCCTTGGAAGATCGGTTTTACTCGTGATTATTTTTCTACTATTCTTATCTGATAAAGTTACTTGATTTAAATCTGGAGATGTGGAATAAGGATGCGGTCAGTTGAATCACTTCCACTCTTGGAAAACTGATTTGAATGGATAATAATACGCTTAAGGAAACTCAGTTACAATATGCATGTGTTTTGATTGAAATAGGCGCATTCTTATCTTATCTAAACATGGTTCGGGGCCTTAATTACGATGGAGAGAAGTTAGAAGTTTAAATTTCATATGAATATAAACCTAAACCATGTGAGAATTGTTACGTGTATGGACATAATACTAGAAATTGCACACTTCCTACACAACATACTTAGATGCCAAAATTTCAGGGTTCAGATGCTTGTCAGAATAGACAGACTTCTTAAATATGTACGCATTATGATGCAGCGCATACCTCAAATCGGCGCCGAAGCCCTAGATCGCTCCTCCTAAATCGCGAGGATGAAGCAGCGCCAAGATTTCCTAAGTCGCGAACAACCTTCTTTAGGTCACGAGCAAACTCTAAGTCGCGAACGACCTTCCTTAGGTCGCGAGCTTCCAGTTTCCTATGTCGCGAAGCAGTAGGTCTTGAAGCAAAGCTCCTTAAGTCGCGAGCCAATTCCAGTAAGTCGCGAATGTCGCTCCGCCTTCTTATGTCACTCCACCTTAAGTCGCGAGAAAATTCCAGTAAGTCGCAAGCAACTTCCTTTAGGTCACGAGATTCCTTGAGTCGCAAACAAAATCCAGTAGGTCGCGAAGCTCCAGTTAGGTCGCTGATTGAATGCCGCATTTCTTAAGTCGCTGAAGTTAGGTCGCTGAAGTTAGGTTGGGGACGAGCTTTCTTAGGTCGCTGAAGATCGCTATGCCGTAAATCCTTAAGTCGCGAAGCTCCAGAATGCCGCTCCAGTAGGTCGCTGCCGAGTTTCTTAAGTCGTTGTTTATATTTCTTAAGTCATTGTTTTTACTTCTTAAGTCGTTACTTGTATTTTCTTAAGTCGATTGTATTTGTTAAGTCACATTGTTGTAACTTGTTAATCGTGTGTGTGTTGTAACTTTCCCTATAAATAGGGGTGTATGGTCATTTGTAAAAGGAGTTGATTTTTGAATAAAAATTTGGTTTGTGCTTTGTGCCTCCATTAAAATTGGAAGTTGAGTGTTATCTCCTTTCTCCATCTTCGGATATTCGAGTGCGCTCGAATCAACGAACTTGAAGCCGATTCACGGAATCTCGTGCACGAGATCAACGTCGAAGAATCGTAGATCTTCTAACGCGGTATCGTGCACAATCAACGTGTTGAAGATAGCTAGAATCCGGTATCTCGAGAGATCAACGGATTTGGGCACTTGGGTATCTTCAATTCATCGATTCATCTTGTTTCATTGATTCATTTTCCGCGAATTCATCAATTCGTCAGTTGTGTGATCCTGTAGGCTACGTCATTTGGTATCAGAGCTAGGAGACGAACTTTTCCAAGTTCGTTGGGTGTGAAGTTTCGAGATTTGAAGTTTGGGTGTTTGGATTTGTTGAAGATTTGACAATGCCTCCCAGAAGAGTTAATCGTCATCAGAATGTTGCAGATGTGTATCGAAGAGAAGATGCTGAACAAATGGAGCAACGAATTAGTGATAAATTCAATAAGAAGTTTGATGAGGGAATTGGTAGATTGGAAAGGCTCATGATGGATATGAATCAAACTCGACAAAGAGCATCGCCAGGTTCAAATCAAGGTGGACATAGAATTTCGCCGTCAAATTCCGAGAGGAGAAGAATGTCACCACCATCGGATCAGGAAAGAAGAGAACCGTCAGTTTCGGGAGAAAGAGACATGCGTGGTAGCAGAAATGTTGGTGGTCATAATCGACATCCACATACGTCAGATTTGGAGGAATCCAGTGATGAAGGTAGTATTCATTATCGAAATCAAGGCCAAGTGTGAAATCGAAATAGAGATTCTTAAGATGATCGTCGATGGGAGTCGGGGATGAAAACAGAGATTCCAGAATTCAAAGGGGGAATACTATCGGAAGAGTTTCTGGATTGGTTATCAAATGTTGAAGAAATTTTTGACTTCAAGGAAGTACCCGAGCATCGTAGAGTTAAGTTGGTTGCTACAAGATTGAGGGGAAGAGCTATGGCATGGTGGCAACAAACTAAACTTACACGGGAAAGAATGGGAAAAGCGAAGATTGTTTCATGGGAAAAGATGAAGAAGTTGATGAAGGCTACTTTCTTGCCTTATAATTATCAGTCTCTTATGTATCAGCGCTTACAGAATTTGAGACAAGGGACAAAGTCGGTAAATGATTATGCAGATGAGTTTTATCAACTGATTGCTAGAAACGATATCATGGAAACGGAGAAACAGTTAACATCCAGATTTGTTGGAGGATTGAGAATGCAAATTCAAGATATGGTAAATATGTTTGATCCGAGATCCGTTACTGAAGCACACCAGAAGGCTCTAGCTTGGGAGAAGCAAGGTAGAAGAGGAGTTGGTGCGTTTACAAGTTCAAGCAATCAGGTGAAGGGGGCTAGTAGCAATACTAATGTTTCCAAGGCTGTTAGTAAATCGGTTGTCAATGAAGCTGCTAAGACCAAGGTCAACAACAATTTCAAGTTTTATAACTGTCAGGAGTTTGGTCATAAGAGCAATGAATGCCCGAAGCCTAAGAAGCGAACGATGGTTGCTGAGGTTGAGGATGAGGATGCAGAAGTAGAATGTTCCAATTCACCACAGGTTGAGGAGGAAGAAGAATTATTGACGGGAGACGAGGGATATTCTTTAATGATGAAGAGATCTTGCTTGACGCCAAAGCAGGAAGAGGAGACTAGTTGGTTGAGGAGTAATATTTTTCAATCAACATGCACTATTTTGGGAAAAATTTGTAAGTTTGTTATCGATGTAGGGAGTTGGGATAACATCATCTCTACAGAAGCTGTAAAGAAGTTGGCGTTAAAGACAGAGAAGCATCCCAAACCCTACAAATTGGCTTGGCTGAGGAAAGGTGGGGAAGTGAAGGTTGGTCGACGAGCTTGTGTAACTTTTTCCATCGGAAAGAAGTATAAGGATGAAATTTGGTGTGACGTGGTGGATATGGATGTATGTCATTTGTTGTTGGGAAGACCGTGGCAGTTCGATAGAGCCGTGCAACACAATGGTAGGACTAACTGCTATAGTTTCATGTTCGATGGCACTAGAATCACCTTAGTTCCTAAAAGGCGACAACAAAGTGAAAGCAAGTTGGAGGTAATCGAGGAACTAAAGACTCTGTTATCTTTGAAGGAATTTGTCAAAGAAGTAGAGGATAGCCCTGAAGTATTTCTGTTGATTGGATGTGAAAGTAGTGAAGCGGTTGAAATTCCTGAGGAAGTTAAGCCAGTGTTGAAGGAATTTGAAGATGTGTTTCCTGAAGAATTACCAAAAGAGTTACCACCGTTGAGAGACATACAACACCAGATTGATCTTGTTCCGGGAGCTTTGTTACCACATAGACCACATTATAGAATGAGTCCAAAGGAGCACGAAGAGTTGAGAAGGCAGGTGGAAGAGTTACTTAAACAAGGGCGCGTACAAGAAAGTTTAAGTCCATGTGCAGTACCAGCTTTGTTAGTGCCAAAGAAGGATGGAACTTGGAGAATGTGTACAGATAGTCGAGCACTAAACAAGATTACGGTGAGGTACAGATTCCCGATGCCAAGATTGGATGACTTGTTAGATCAGTTGAGTGGAGCTGCTATCTTTTCAAAGATTGATCTGAAGAGTGGGTATCATCAGATTCGAATTCGACCAGGGGATGAATGGAAGACAGCCTTCAAGACATGGGAGGGGTTGTATGAATGGCTGGTCATGCCATTTGGTCTTTCGAATGCACCTAGTACTTTATGCGAGTGATGAATCAGATCTTTCAACCGTTTATTGGAAAGTTCGTGGTGGTATACTTTGATGATATATTGATATACAGTGGAAGCACAGAAGAGCATCTACAACACTTGCGGGAAGTGTTGATGATACTTCGTCAGGAGCAATTTTTCGCAGCAACAAAGAAGTGTACGTTTATGACACACAGTGTTTTGTTTTTGGGGTATGTAATGTCCAAGGAAGGTATCCAGGTGGATCAAAGTAAAGTTGAAGCAATCAAGGATTGGCCACAACCCAGGACTCTAACTGAAGTGAGAAGTTTTCATGGTTTAGCATCATTCTACTGAAGATTTATTCCACATTTCAGTAGCGTGATGGCACCAGTGACAGATTGTATGAAAGGAAAGCAATTTGTGTGGACTGAAGAGGCTGATTCTTCTTTTCAACAGATCAAGAAACTCTTGACTACAACACCGATTCTTAGATACCCGGACTTTCAGTTACTATTTGAGTTACATACAGATGCGTCCAAAGTTGGAATTGGAGGAGTGTTGAGTTAGAAGGGTCATCCCATTGCCTATTTCAGTGAAAAGCTTTCTGGAGCCAAGACAAGATACAGTACCTATGACTTGGAGTTCTATGCTATTGTCCAAGCCATAAAGCATTGGAGACACTATTTGTTTCATAAAGAGTTTGTGTTGTATACTGACCATGAAGCATTGAAACATTTGCAGGGACATGATAAGATTGCAGCCAAGCATGCTTCATGGATCTCATACTTGCAACAGTTTACATTTGTTGTAAAGCATAAGTCGGGAGTTACAAATCGTGTGGCAGACGCATTGAGTAGAAGAAATCATTTGTTGACTACGATGAGAGTCGAAGTGACGGGGTTTGATGTATTTCCATATTTGTTTGTTGAGGATCCTTATTTTTCCAAGATTGTAGATGAAGTCGAGAAAGGGAGGACGGATGAGTATGTGTTGGTAGAAGGTTTTCTATTTAAGGGAAATCAGTTGTGTATACCAGAGTGCAGTTTGCGAATGAAAATTGTGAAGGAATTGCATGAAGAAGGTCATGTGGGAAGAGATCGTACCTTGCAGTTGATTTCTCAATCATATTTTTGGCCTTCCATGAGGAAAGAAGTTGAAAGATTTGTGCAGAGATGTCACATATGTCAAGTTTCCAAAGGGACAGCTACGAATGCAGGATTGTATATGCCATTACCCGTGCCTACTAGACCATGGGTTGATGTTAGCATGGATTTCGTTTTGGGTTTGCCAAGAACTCAACGAGGGAATGATTCTATATATGTTGTGGTGGATAGATTTTCGAAGATGGCACATTTCATAGCTTGTAAGAAGACCGCCGATGCAGTCCGTGTTGCTCAGTTGTTCTTTAAAGAGGTTTATCGACTACATGGACTACCTGAGTCTATTGTTTCTGACCGGGATACTCAATTTCTAAGTCATTTTTGGTTGAGTCTGTGGAAGACGGTTGGGACTAAGCTGAATTTTAGTAGCGCCTATCATCCACAAACGGATGGGCAAACGGAAGTGGTGAACAGATCTTTGGGAAACTTGTTGAGATGTCTTGTGAAGGATAATTTGAAGAGCTGGGATGTGAAATTGTGTCAGGCAGAATTCGCACATAATCATGCCATTAATAGAAGTACTAGATTCAGTCCATTTCAAGTGGTATATTCGACAATTCCGAAGGGACCATTGGATTTGTCGACAGTTCCACTTCAGAAAGGGGTTGCTAAACGAGCTTGTGATTTCGTGAATGAGTTGCAGGAGTGTCACAGAATTGTTCATGAACGATTGTTTAAGTAAAATGAGAAGTATAAGCAATTGGCTGATAAGAAGCGAAGGAGTGTGGACTTCAAAGAGGGTGATTTAGTTTACGCACTATTGACGAAAGATCGTTTTCCAGTTGGAACTTACAATAAGTTGAAAGCTCGAAAGATTAGTCCAGTAGAAATCTTGAAGAAGATCAATGATAATGCATATCAGTTAAAGTTGCCGAAAAATGTTCATACTTCTGATGTTTTCAATGTTAAACATTTAATTCTGTATTATGGGGAGAAGCTTGTCGAAGGAGAGGGGAGTGTGAATTCGAGGTCGAATTCTTTCCAACAAGAGGAGGATGATGCAGTGCATACCTCAAATCGGCGCCGAAGCCCTAGATCGCTCCTCCTAAATCGCGAGGACGAAGCAGTGCCAAGATTTCCTAAGTCGCGAACGACCTTCTTTAGGTCACGAGCAAACTCTAAGTCGCGAACGACCTTCCTTAGGTCGCGAGCTTCCAGTTTCCTATGTCGCGAAGCAGTAGGTCGTGAAGCAAAGCTCCTTAAGTCGCGAGCCAATTCCAGTAAGTCGCGAATGTCGCTCCGCCTTCTTATGTCGCTCCACCTTAAGTCGCGAGCAAATTCCAGTAAGTCGCGAGCAGCTTCCTTTAGGTCGCGAGATTCCTTGAGTCGCGAACAAAATCCAGCAGGTCGCGAAGCTCCAGTTAGGTCGCTGATTGAATGCCGCATTTCTTAAGTCGCTGAAGTTAGGTCGCTGAAGTTAGGTCGCGGACGAGCTTTCTTAGGTCGCTGAAGATCGCTATGCCGCAAATCCTTAAGTCGCGAAGCTCCAGAATGCAGCTCCAGTAGGTCGCTGCCGAGTTCCTTAAGTCGTTGTTTGTATTTCTTAAGTTATTGTTTGTACTTCTTAAGTCATTACTTGTATTTTCTTAAGTCGATTGTATTTGCTAAGTCACATTGTTGTAACTTGTTAATCGTGTGTGTGTTGTAACTTTCCCTATAAATAGGGGTGTATGGTCATTTGTAAAAGGAGTTGATTTTTGAATAAAAATTTGGTTTGTGCTTTGTGCCTCCATTAAAATTGGAAGTTGAGTGTTATCTCCTTTCTCCATCTTCGGATATTCGAGTGCGCTCGAATCAACAAACTTGAAGCCGATTCACAGAATCTCGTGCGTGAGATCAACGTCGAAGAATCGTAGATCTTCTAACGCGGTATCGTGCGCGATCAACATGTTGAAGATAGCTAGAATCTGGTATCTCGAGAGATCAACGGATTTGGGCACTTGGGTATCTTCAATTCATCGATTCATCTTGTTTCATCGATTCATTTTCCGCGAATTCATCAATTCGTCAGTTGTGTGATCCTGTAGGCTGCGTCACATTCTATTCTGATACTGCACGAGATGTACAAGTACAACAGACTGAATCTATAATACATAATGCTCATATTCGTAACAAAGGAAAAGACCTAGTGTCTACTTCAAATAGGTTTTCAGTCTTGGATAATGAGGCCCATAATGCTACAGTCTCAACCTCTAACACAGTCTCGGGCCTATCTAACGAAATTGGTCCCTTTGAAACAGAAGCAACTGATCCATGCGCTGACCATGCAAGCATAGACCAAGGTGACAGTTCTCATATAGAGGTATCAGAAACATATGCGGCATAGATAAGTGCGGTTAACAACGAATCTCCTCAACATCAATGGATTACTGTTAGGAATTGAAGGAAGGAATCAACCCAACAGCCCAAAAATGCTAAACAAGCTACTGATATCCCAATGAATAATCCTTATGATTGCTTGCAGATAGATGCTACACTGTTAAATACATCACTTTCAGAGACTAATCCAGACCAATTTTGAGGTTCACTAGTAGAACCAGCATATGAAATTCAAGAGCAAGATCGAGTGATTGTCGAAGATATAAATAATGATAATTCTAGTTCAGAGGATTTGCCGTAGAAGACTTATTAGGCGACTCCTATCACCAGTTTATAGAGAATATACCAGAGAAGATTCAGGAAACTTCAAATGCACCAGAAAATATAGATTTCTCTAATATGATTACTTCAAATCTTGCGTACGTCAGAAGCAAGGCAAAAAAATTCCTACATTAATGACAGCTCCGCCTAAAAGATGAACTAGGAGCTCTATGAATATTCCATGAATTTTGAGTCGTCGTTCACATGGGAGATGAATGCTAGCCATGCTTTCATTTTCATGGAAACCCACAATTTCTCTATGGGATAAAAGACGAACTCAATCGCCATCAATTATGTGCCAAATATATGAAGATTTGGAGTGGAAAGAAGCTTTGAAACTGACAATAATTGGATAGAAATATATGCATTCCAGTTGGAGAACAAGAATCTTCGCGACATAATATATGCAGTAAAGTTTGTTTATATGGAACATGCTTATACCAAATCAAGTGAGTGGCAGCTTTATTACTAATAATAATTTTTTGGACATATTGCATTCTCGTTTGGAGATCAAGTAGTTTCTAACATATGCTGACATGATAAGCCTAACTGGTTGCTGCAAAGGACCTAAATATTTGAATCAGAATAGAGTGGCAACCTATAGATTTTTTTTTGTTTTTTAATGCTTTTTGGAATGGATTGGGACGTTTAAGTGGACGTTGGCGATTGTGATTGTATAGGTACTGTATTTGTATTGTAGCATTGGCATAATGCATGTACTATATTTGTTGGTTATCAATAAAAGAACCCATTTTAAAAAAAATGTATTTTTGGAAAAACAAAATTATATATATGCATGTATGTATGTATATGTATATGTATATTTACACACACACAGAGATATACATATATATAAACACACATACATATATATATATACATACATATATATATGCATACATACATATATGTGTGTATGTATGTATTGACAGCATGCGTGTCCCCAGAGGGGCTAACATATCCATCGGGATGTAAATCCTTGTATCTATACATGGGCACGTTTGTACACCTTATTATGTTGCATGTGCACGTACACACATATATGTATATGATACACATATCATGTAATATATTACAAACTTAATAAAATAAAATTTTATTTAAAAAAAAATAGATAAGATCAAAACAAACTTTGACTTTATAGGCCCAATAAGATACAAATGGAAGAATGTTTTTTTGAAATTTACCCATTTACTCCACTGCAGGTTGGCCTAGTTCCAACAAAACATCTCGAATTGGATCCTTTTTTAAATAACTGTAAAACATTGATTTAAAGTGGTTAGGTTTAATTGTGATTAAGGGTATTAGTTTTAGATAAAATAGAAAGGATAAGCTTCACTTAAATCCTATCCTAAACTTACTCATGAATTTTTAACCTACCTCATTTTTAACTTGTACTAAATCCTTATCCTAAACTCCACCCAAACCTTCATTACCCAAAAACTATAGATTCCTAAAGATTACTTCACAATCCCTTCTTCATTCACCCAAAAAAAGAACAATGTAACCTTTCATCTACTCATTCTTGCAACCATCGCTTCAAAATTTTCACCTAAATAAGATAAATCAAACTAAGGAGGTTAGTATATGTTTCTACACTTCTAAACTGTCATTTTCAAGAGTAAGATTGTGTTTTGGTGCCTATTTCATTTATTGAAAGAAAACCAATTTAGTTATTTTGGGTTATTCCTAGACACTAGAGTGTAGAACCATTGAGTTTAAGCTTGTCTAATGAATATAGTATGCTTATATTGATTGTTGGTAACAAATTGTGGCAAACCAAGAAGATAGATGTTTTGAAGAAATTAAAACCTGAAGTCAATTAGTAATATGAGTTATGTTGTTTGTTAGAGAATGTTGGTGATGATATAGGTGGAAAATATATAGTTATATGGTGCTTGGCTTATGGAATGAGTTTGACTGTGTTTTGGTCGTTAAAACTTGCCGTTACAAACTTGCTTCCACTTGAAATTGACTATCTTGATTTTATATGATGCTAAAAATGAAGATAAGGGTGTTTGATTTATGAAACCATGAACACAAATTCTATGACTTTATAAAATAAATGTTGTTCTAAAACAAGACAACGTTGCATTGCCAAAAACACCCGAAACCAATGCTAAAGGTTATCAGAGAAAGTCCCTATGGTGATCGAGCTGAAACGCCTTGCTTCTAGGGGATTTACTACTTTAGAGCAGCAGGTCAAATGTTTGACCTGGTGGTTCATACATCTAAACTACTACTGTCAGGGGAAGTGAACCCTTGGCGGCAGCCTGTCGAGCCCACTTCGATCCTATCGAACTTGTTTTTCTTTTGTGTTTTGTGTCTAGATATAATGGCAAAGATTTGGTATTAATTTCAATCATTTTGAAATTACTTTAAATTCCTTTTCGATATTTAAAAGACAATACAAGTGAAGTAGTGTATGCAAATGTCCAAAAGAAAATGATAATGGTGTGTGTGAATGAAATCAATATAACCTTCTGATTACAATCACAATACCATTTGAAAATTCATAATTTGATTAATTATGAGTAGCTTGAAATGATGGATGGAGGGGATGGATCATGAAATGAACACAGAACTCTAAAATCCATGAATTTGTACTTTAAACTAAATGACGAAGTATATAGCCTGAAACGAGTCTGAATTGAAACCTCTAAAACACCTCAAAACTGACATGAAGAAGCCAGCGTAAAAGTAGAAGTGTTGCCAGCCTTTGCTAAGGTTTTGCTACCCATATAAGCATCATTTAGACATATGAGCTAATTGTTCAGACTTGGTGATACGTTCCCTTGGCATAAACTTTCGTGAGGATATGAATTTTTTTTAATTTATCTGAATTAATTTGAAATTTTTTCTAATTTCAAACAAGATATTAAAAGGGAGTGGCATTACAAAATCACAGTTTGAAACTTCAACCAGACGTCTAAATTCTCAATCAGATTCTAACTTTTCAGATCAGGCATCTGATTGATAATTTAGACATCTGAATAAACCTTTAGATGCCTAAATACATGATAATACTTGGATTTAAATTGAATTTCTTTTAAACAAAAGATACAAAAGTGTTTAAATTGAAATTGAATTTAAACTCAACTTGATCAAGGATTTATTTATATAAATAAAGCTTGTTATGAAGTGAATGATTATTTAAATTTGAAGATAAGTTACATAGCAACCCGCCCCGAAATGGACCTAGATTACGATCCAGAAAAGACCTATCGCAACTTAGACCCATTTCAAAGCTGGTTGTTGGTTGGTATAAAGAACAACACAGAGCTATTTATCTACACATTCAGAACTCATAATGGAAGGATAAAATATAATAACAGAAACAGTACCTATTTCATCCAAATGTCATAAAATCCATAACACAATACTAATAAACCCATCACATATCTGTAGTATAACAGTTTCAAATTAGATCATGATTCTTTAATGGGTACATCAAAAAATAACATAAGTAGATAAATAGTTAAACTTCCACAAGTTTCCTCCTCGCCTTTGCCTTCAGCATCGCCTTTCCTAACCTATGTTGTAATAAGGAGGAAGTCAGATTAACATATGTTTGATGAATAAAAATCTCGAGCCTTACTATAATAGTACTTGGGCAGTATAATTTAAATAAGAATATGTCTTACGATTCTAACTATGTTGTGAACCTTTCCAATTATAAGTCGTAAGGCTCATCCCAATAGTTCATAACCATCGTCAATAATATCTTGTTAATACAAGAGATAGCTGACCATTTAAGACCTCGTTTGAGATAGGCCCCCATTATTTACTACCTATCCCCAAGGCGGACTCCTCTCTTGTACTATCTAGCTGACATTGTATGGAATCTCTTCAAGCCACTTAATATTTCTATTTATGGGAGAGGCGGACCTTTCAACAGTCACTTAATACCAAACTGAAGTGGACTCACCCTAAGATACCTTCCGCTGTGCCTAACCACTAATCCTAACTATTTAATACTTCTTACAGAGGAAAGAGTCGGGCCCTCAAACAACCACTTAATACCTTCAATCCCCAATGTAGGTCCTTCGCATTATGATCTGCACTCCATAGTGACGTCTCATATTAGTCGGACTATTCGTAAGTACTGGTGGCCAGATTAGCTGGGCGGGTTTACCCTATAGAATTTGGGACTAACCTTGCATCATCTATGCTTACTTATTACAGGTGATGTCTCACATCATCCCTAAAGTCACACTGCTGGTAGTCATATTAGTTGGGCAGACTTCTGTGTGCTTTTGACTAACCTCGCATCCCTATAACTTAGTCATAGTTTACCATACTCTCTTAATATACTATCATACACCCCACCATATTCCAAAATAAGGCCTTATAAGGAAACCCTTATCACGCCTTTACAAATTTAATTCCATTCCTTAGAGGGAATTAATAGTAACTTTTAGCCTATTAACTACGCAATTAATACATTATAATTATCGTTATTTATGCTAATACACACATACATACACATTTAGTAAATTTCCAAGCTACGGGGATTACGCCCTAAACTAGCTTTTAAATATCAAATCTTTAAAATTATACAAGTATCATTTCCATATTAACAAATATACCATAAATCCAATATCTAAAATCAAATCAGCGGACTTGAATATAGAATCAAAACCCAGATTATTTTATAGTAAAACAACATAATTAAACCAATAATATAAACTTACAATTTCAATTGCTTTTATGCCCTACAACTTCTTTTTACATGAAATTAAACAAAGGGAATTTTTGTTCAAATTATAGAAATAGACAGTGCAAACTACGGATAAGAATTCATACCTTACACACCATTCCCCAATTAAAACCCTTAATCAAATCCAAAGAAAAAGGATAAGAAGTGGAATAGAAGGTAAACTGATTAAAATAGCAAAATCTACACAAATTCCATTATTTTAATATATAAACAATTGAGATTCTAAAGTAACAATTAACGTTTCACTTTGGGAGAATTTTAGGGGTTTTTAATGTGATGTTTTCATAAACCAAAATTCCCTAAGGCATATATCAAATCTAAATACTACTATACAATTAGTAAAATAAAACGATTAAGATTTGAACTCACAATAGGTCCTTAGCTTTGCTCCATTTTTGACGCAGCGGATTAATCAAAACGATCTTCAATCGGTGAAAGTAGTAATCGGTGGATTGGAAGATACTGAAATGCCCAAATTCGTTGATCCGAAGATACCGAATTCTAGCTATCCCGAACTCGTTGATCGCGCACGATACCGGGTTCAAAGATCTTCAATTCTTCAAGCGTTGATCAAGCGCACTTGATTCCGCGAATCGGCTTCTACAATCGTTGAATCGAGCGCACTCGATTATCCGAAAGAGGAGATAGGAGATTACACTCAACTACCAATTTGAATGAAAGCACAAAGCAATCAAAAGAGAATTTTATTCAATGTTCAACAACCTTTTACAAATGAGACTCACGGCCTATTTATAGGCGTTTTACAACTCACACGAAATTACAACAAAAATTTACATCTCCTAAGTCGGTTCCGACTTAACAAAGACTCTGACTCAACATAAGTCGTACATGACTTACAACTCTACAGAATACAGACCATACGACTTACAACAGACGACATATGGAAACAGACGACTTACGACTTATAACAGTTGCGACTTAAAATACTTCGACTTATGACACCTCCAAAGCATACGACTTATTACAAACAGAACCACTTAAGTCGTTGCCGACTTAACAACTCTACGCGACCCAACTAGTAACGACTTAAGAATAGCGGTCCTGATTAACTCGGCATAAAGATCAACGGCAACAGCTTCAGCGATTTAAAACATGCGGCATCCCAGATTTACGACTTAAGAAGTCCACGATAGAGATTAACTCGACAGAGGAATCAACGGCTCAGGCTTCTGCAACCTAAGATGGTATGACTTAACTAAGTCGTAACTCGGTTCCGACTTATCGTTTGACTCGTTAAGTCGTTTACGACCTATTACTTCAACAGTTTGCTTTGCCTTCTCTCTGAGTAACTCGGTAGGTCGTCCTGGCGACTTAAGTTCTTTGATAACCCGTACCTCTTCACGAGTTAGGTCTTCCACTCTCTTAAGTCGGTCACGACTTAAGTCCCCCATTATGTTAAGTCGGTCAAGACTTACGCTTATGTCTTCTGCTTCCTTGAGTCGGTCACGACTCATGCCTTGAACTTTGTTAAGTCGGTCACGACTCATTTCCATCATGTTAAGTCGGGCGCTACTTATAGCTTCATTTTCCTTAAGTCGGTGACGACTTAGTACTTGGTCTGCATCATCCTTCCCAGGTTGAGAAAAATTCGTCCTCGAATTTGCACTTTCTTCCCCCGTAATACTCTCATCCCCGTGATATGGTACGAGATGCTTAACATTGAATACGTCATACGTATACACATCATCTGGTAGTTTCAATTTATAAGCATTTTCATTGATTCTCTTTAAAATTTCCACTGGACCAATCTTTCGTGCTTTCAATTTATTGTAAGCGCCTACTAGAAAACGATCTTTTGTTAACACTGCATAAACCAAATCACCTTCATGAAATTCAACACTCCTTCGTTTCAAATCTGCAGATCGTTTATATTTCTCATTTGCTTTCTCCAATCGTTCTTGAACGATTTTATGACATTCCGTCAGCCCTTCAACAAAATCAGCAGCTTTCTTAATTGTTCCCTTTGAGTGTGGTATCACCGTTAAATCCAACGGTCCTTTCGGTAAGCTCGAATAGACAATCTAGAATGGACTGAACCCAGTACTTCGATTCACAGCATGATTATGGGCAAACTCTGCCTGGCATAACTTCACATCCCAACTCTTCAGATTATCTTGAACAAGACACCTCAACAAGTTTCCCAACGATCTGTTTACAATCTCGGTCTGTCCATCCGTTTGCGGGTGATAAGCACTACTAAATTTCAGCTTTGTTCCCACCATCTTCCACAAACTTAACCAAAAGTGACTCAAAAATCGAGTATCTCTGTCCAACACAATAGATTCTGGCAATCCATGAAGTCGATAGATCTCCTTGAAAAACAACTGAGCAACATGAACTGCATCCGCCGTCTTCTTACAAGCAATAAAATGTGCCATTTTCGAAAATCTGTCAACCACCACATAAATGGAATCATTACCACACTGCGTTCTCGGTAATCCCACCACGAAGTTCATACTCACATCAACCCATGGTTTAATTGGTACCGGTAACGGCATATATAAACCAGCATTAGTCGCAGTTCCTTTCGAAACTTGACAGATATGACATCTCTCAACAAACCTCTCTACTTCTTTTCTCATTGATGGCCAAAAGTAGGACTGTGAAATCAACTGTAAGGTACGGTCTCTCCCAACATGTCCCTCTTCGTGTAACTCCTTGATAATCTTCATTCTCAGACTACCCTCCGGTATGCACAATCGATTTCCTTTGAACAGAAAACCATCTACCATCAAAAACTCATCCGTCTTTCCCTCCTTGACTTTATCAACCACCTTTGCAAAGTAAGGATCATCGACAAATAATTCTGGCAACACATCGAACCCTGTCACCTCAACTTTCAATGTAGTCAACAAATGACTCCTTCTACTCAAAGCATCAGCCACTCGATTCGTCACCCCTGACTTGTGTTTAACAACAAAAGTAAACTGCTGCAGATATGCAATCCACGATGCATGTCTCGCTGAAATCTTATCTTGCCCTTGCAAATGCTTCAGTGCTTCATGATCAGTATATAGAACAAACTCTTTCTGAAATAGATAATGTCTCCAGTGTTTAATAGCTTGTACAACAGCATAGAATTCCACATCATATGTACTGTATCGCATCTTCGCTCCTGACAACTTTTCACTGAAATATGCAATCGGACGTCCCTTCTGACTCAACACTCCTCCAATTCCAACCTTGGATGCATCAGTGTGTAGTTCAAACACTAGCTGAAAATCAGGTAATACTAGAATTGGTGCAGACGTCAAAAGTTCTTTGATTCGCTCAAAAGCAACCCCGGCTTCCTCCGTCCATGCAAACTGTTTACCCTTCATACAATCAGTCACAGGCGCCATCACACTACTAAAGTGTGGAATAAACCTCCGATAAAATGAAGCCAACCCGTGAAAACTACGAACTTCCGTTATCGTCTTGGGCTGCGGCCAATCTCTGATTGCCTCAACTTTACTTTGGTCCACCTGTATACCTTCCTTCGAAACAACATACCCCAGAAATAAAACACTATGCGTCATGAACACGCATTTCTTCGTTGCAGCATAGAATTTTTCTTGTCGCAATACCATCAGCACTTCTCTAAGATGATTCAAATGTTCCTCTGGACTCCCACTGTAAATCAGAATATCATCAAAATACACCACCACAAATTTCCCAATGAACGGTCGAAAAATCTGATTCATCACCCTCATAAAAGTACTCGGTGCATTGGATAAACCAAATGGCATGACCAACCATTCGTATAGACCCTCCCTGGTTTTAAAAGCAATCTTCCACTCGTCTCCTGGTCTGATACGAATTTGATGATATCCACTCTTCAAATCTATCTTCGAAAATATAGTAGCTCCGCTTATTTGATCCAATAAGTCCTCAAGCCTCGGCATCGGAAATCTATATCTCACAGTAATCTTATTCAATGCTCGACTGTCAGTGCACATCCTCCATGTCCCATCCTTCTTGGGTACCAATAAAGCTGGTACAGCACAAGGACTCAGACTCTCCTGCACACGCCCCTGCTCAAGCAATTCCTCTACCTGCCTCCGCAACTCTTCATGTTCTTTCGGACTCATTCTATAATGTGGTCTATGTGGCAACACAGCACCGGGAACAAGTTCTATCTGATGTTGTATGTCCCTCAACGGTGGTAACTCCGTTGGCAATTCCTCTGGAAATACATCCTCAAATTCTTTCAATACTGGTTTAACTTCTTCTGGAATTTCAACTTCTTCACTGCTCTCACGCCCAATTAACAAGAATACTTCCGGCTCTTCTTCAACTTCTTTAACAAACTCCTTTAAAGATAATAAAGTTTTCAGCTCTTCGATTTCTTCCAACTTGTTTTCTTCTTGTTGACGCTTCTTGGGAACGAGAGTAATCTTCGTGCCTTCAAACATGAAACTGTAACTGTTGGTACGCCCATCATGTTGCACCGCCCTATCATACTGCCACGGTCTCCCCAGCAACAAATGACAAACGTCCATGTCCACAACATCACACCAGATTTCATCTTTGTATTTCTTCCCAATTGAAAACTTCACACAAGCTCTACGTCCAACTTTCACTTCACCACCCTTCCTCAACCAAGCTAACTTGTACGGTTTAGGATGTTTCTCGGTTTTCAACTCCAACTTCTTCACTGCTTCTGTAGAGATAATATTATCACAACTCCCAGCATCAATAACAAATTTACAAACTCTTCCCAGAATAGTGCATGTAGATTGAAAGATATTGTTCCTCAACCAACTACTTTCCTCCTCTTGCTTCGGTGTTAAACAACTTCTCCTCATCATCAATGCGTACCCGTCATCTCCCGACAGTAAGTCTTCCTCCTCAACTGGTAAAGAATTAGAGCATTCAGCTTCTTCATCCTCATCCTCAACCTCAGTTATCATAGCTCTCTTCTTCGGCTTTGGACATTCATTACTTTTGTGGCCCAACTCTTGGCAGTTATAACATTTGAAACTGTTATTGACTTTCGCCTTCCCAACCTCATTCACAACTGATTTTGCAACAGCTTTTGAAACATTAGAACTCCCACTAACTCCCTTCACTGGATTGTTGGAATTTGTAAACACACCACCTCCTCGTCTACCCTGCTTCTCCCAAGCCAACGCTTTCTGATGTGCTTCCGCTACAGATCTAGGATCAAACATATTCACCATATCCTGGATCTGCATTCTCAATCCCCCAATGAATCTAGATGTCAGCTGCTCTTCCGTTTCCATAATATCATTCCTTGCAATAAGTTGATAGAATTCATCAGCATAGTCATTCACAGATTTCGTCCCTTGTCTCAAGTTCTGCAAACATTGATACATCAAAGATTGATAATTGTAAGGTAGGAACGTTTCTTTCATCAGTTTCTTCATCTTCTCCCAAGATTCAATCTTTGACTTCCCCATTCGTTCACGTGTAAGTTTGGTCTGCTGCCACCATGCCAAAGCTCTACCCCTCAGCCTCGTAGCAACCAACTTCACTCTATGATGTTCTGGAACTTCTTTGAAGTCAAAAATCTCCTCAACATTAGCTACCCAATCTAGAAACTCCTCTGCTTGCATACCACCTTAGAATTCAGGAATTTCAGTATTCATCCCCGACTCCCACTTGTGATCATACTCAGAGTAATTTCTTCCTTGTCCTCGTCCTTGTCCTCGAACACTACCACCATCATACTCCTCTTCAAAATCAGATGTATATCGTTGTCTATCTCATCCACCCACATCTCTACTACCATTACGTCTTCCACCATCATCCCTTCTATCTACATTCCTCCGTTCACGATCATTCACGTTCCTCCCACGCCCTTGATCATTTTCAACACTTCGGTCTCGATTGGAATGTGGCGAGACTCTACTACCCCCATGGTTAGATTCTGGTGAAACCCTCCTCCGATTTTGATTCATTTCTAACATCATCTTCTCTAATCGTCCAATCCCTTCGTTAAGTTTTTCACTAAAGTTCTCATTGATTCTTTGCTCCATCTCATCAGCTTCTTCTCTTCGATACAAAGCTTCTACGTTTTGGTGGCGATTAGCTCTTCTTGGCGGCATACTTGAAAACTTCACAAACTCTTCAATACTTCAAAATTCAAACACAATTCGGACTTTGATCCAAAATGAAACGGATCGAAAACTTCCACTTTGTAGCAAATCGTGATGAACACGATGGACAAAGTTTCGGCCTCCAATTCAAATCCGATCAAACAACTTCGAACAATGATGAACACTTCTTCCTCTCGGCCTCGGCTCAAACTTCAAACTTCTCGGCCAAACAACTTCAATCTTCAAAATGATTAGGCTCCAAGTCTCGATCTAACTATGATTGGTTAGAACAAGCTCTGATACCAAAACTGACGCAGCGGATTAATCAAAACGATCTTCAATCGGTGAAAGTAGTAATCGGTGGATTGGAAAATACTGAAATGCCCAAATTCGTTGACCCGAAGATACCGAATTCTAGCTATCCCAAACTCGTTGATCGCGCACGATACCGGGTTCAAAGATCTTCAATTCTTCAAGCGTTGATCAAGCGCACTTGATTCCGCGAATCGGCTTCTACAATCGTTGAATCGAGCGCACTCGATTATCCGAAAGAGGAGATAGGAGATTACACTCAACTACCAATTTGAATGAAAGCACAAAGCAATCAAAAGAGAATTTTATTCAATATTCAACAACCTTTTACAAATGAGACTCACGGCCTATTTATAGGCGTTTTACAACTCATACGAAATTACAGCAAAAATTTACATCTCCTAAGTCGGTTCCGACTTAACAAAGACTCCGACTCAACATAAGTCGTACACGACTTACAACTCTACAGAATACAGACCATACGACTTACAACAGACGACATATGGAAACAGACGACTTACGACTTATAACAGTTGGGACTTAAAATACTCCGACTTATGACACCTCCAAAGCATACGACTTATTACAAACAGAACCACTTAAGTCGTTGCCGACTTAACAACTCTACGCGACCCAACTAGTAACGACTTAAGAATAGCGGTCCAGATTAACTCGGCATAAAGATCAACGGCAACAGCTTCAGCGATTTAAAACATGCGGCATCTGTAACAACCCGTAAAATTTAATGGTTTTAAAAGTATATTTAATTGGAAATTTGTAAAATTTTAAACAATAAAATTTGAAATTAAAAATTTATTATTTGGAATACGTCTATTTTAATATAGCAACTGGTAAAATTTCATCTGATAATATTGAAGTTTGTTTTCCTATGAAATTCTATTTCAAATCAAACCGGTTAATAACAGTGAATTTAAAAGTTTTCCGAAACCAAAATATGTCAACAGGAGAAAATTTATTCAGATCATTCTGAATCAGACTGCGAAATTCGTTTTTGCAAATTTGGACTTCTACTGCTCCGTTTATCTTAATTCTGGCCAAATAGCAGCATTTCTGGTACCGATTATCGACTTTTGATCCGATGATCGTACCACCAATATCTGTATACCGTTTTGATCGTCTCGTCGTACTGATCTCCACGGTATATTTATTTTTGTATTTTGAGATCTGATACGCGACAGAAACAATAAACTGTTCGTCGTATCGGTACCCTAAATTGCGACTTTCAATTTCCCTGCCCTTTTCGAATTTGAAACGTAAGCGGGACCACAATAATTATTTTCTTTAATCTTTTCAGCTGAATTTTAGGAGGACCGTTGGTATTCAAATCACTTTATATTTATTGTGTACGTTTCGTATGCAACGGTTCACTTTTATTTGCCTTTACACTCTGTTTCTTTTATAATACAGAACGTCTATCACTTGCCATTTTATTGTCCTGTTCTTTTCGTTGGCTACCCCTTCATTTTTCCAAACCATAACTAAAGCTTCCTGTAGCTTAAATTCTTTTCTTTAGATCCCCTACCCATTTTCTCAAATGAAGAAAAACGAATCCCACCATAGCTTGGCCAATTGTCTGACACACCACATCTCGCACTTAGCCTTTCGCCTCCACTCACGCCACCCACCACCTCTACCCTCCGACCAAGTCCGCCGCCTTCCATCGCCGTTCCAACCTCCACCCCACCCTCTGTTTTCCCTCCGCCGCATGAGCCACCACCGTCCTCGCCATCAACAGCCACGGCTTCTCTCCACGTCACCATCTCCGGCCTCACAACCCAGCCGCCTTGTGTCGATCCTCCCCATGCCGAGACCACCCTCTGGCCAACGTCCCCACGTCTCCTTGGCCTTTGCCGAGCCATCAACAGACCAGTCTCCAACTTCTTCACCCATCAACGCCTCAACCACTCTCCCACACCAGTGATGCACCCGCCGACCATCCCACACCTAGAACTCCACTGCCGTTCAATCATTCGCCGGACAGAGCCTCCGCCCTAGCCTTGAGCGTGCCTCACTCCAGCCGAGCCTAGAACCCATGTCACCGTGCCTTCGTCCTTCCTTTCTTCCCTCTCGGTCTCCTTCTTCTGGCTTTGGTGTATGAAGGTATTTCATATGTAAAGATGTATACTATATATCTATATATAGATTAGTTATAAAGTTGCGGTTTATATAGATATATTATATGATATATGGAGGTTTATATAAAACTTTTGTGTACATAGATTTCGTATGTCACTTTATATAAGGGTATTTGGTTGTCTGATATATGGGTATAGGTATTTTAGTTTATTTGTTTTTATTATATAGTCGTATATATTGCAAAGTTTATAAAGATATACAGTATATATTGTAAAGTATATAAAGTTTTAAAATAAAGTGGTTACTGTAAGTCAGATATGTTATCTCTGTGTGCATATATAAGTTTTAGCATGAGTTTATATATATTAAATATGGGTTAGATATATATTAGTGCACATGTAAAATACTAATCAGTTTATAGTTTAAGCATATGGGTATCTTTGCTTCTTTTTGTATATTATATATATATAAAAACATTTGTTTAACATCAACTCTTACCTGACCTGCTCTGTTTTTTTGTCCTGGCACTCTATGTTATACGTGACGTATCTAGTTTACAAAAAATTTGTTTAAAGGTGTGTACGGTCTTCATATGTGGTTGAGTAGCCTTATGTATATGGCTGCATATATTTTATTTGTAGTATAGGCGCATGCATATATTCAGTGTATATTTTCATATGGGGTCTGCATATATATATATAAATATATAAATGTGTGTGTTTACCGGTCTGCATAAATTATATAAATTTTGGAAGATTGTATATTTGTTATTTATACCTATGGTTATATATTGTTTTTGTAGATAGGTAGATTTGAGTTTGGTTTCCACATATGTGTGTATATATATATATAAGTTTAAAACTGATTTTGAAATATATATATGTATATAAACCATATTTTGTTTCTATCAAGAAAAATTTGATTTGACCCATTCTCATCGATTTCTTATCTATCAGCTTGTCCGACGAATCCGTGTCCATTGTGCTTTTCTTTGCAATTCGTGCTTGGATTCGTAGCTCATTTCTTCGTTAAATCTATCTAGCCTCGAAAGGTGAGCAATCACTCACGATTAACATTCTTTTATTATTTAAATTTGATTTCAATTGAAATAGCAATTGAAATATGCTGCTGTAGTTATTTACATTGTTATATATGCTATTATCTATAACTGTTCACCTGTGACATCTGACACCAGTATCTAGTATTATATGCCTGTTATTACTATTATTTGTATCTGTTCACCTGTGACATCTGACACCCGTATCTGTTATTTATACTGATGATATATGCCTGTTGTTATATTTTTAGTATCTGTTATCACTCTGCAAGTTCCCTGTTAGTATAGAATTCACTATGGGTTGAAATGATACACACCCGAACGGACTTTAGAATAGGAGAATTTCGTTATGGGTTGAAATGATAAACCCAAGCGATTTTCATTTGAATTGAAATTGGGATTACGGGCCGAAATGATATCTACCCGTATATATTTAAATTTCGGATTGAAATGATAAATATCCGTATCACTTAACCATATGATAGATATATATATACAGACACCGTTGGTCCATATATATATATATATATATTTTAAAAATGAATTCTATGGCTTTGGAAAGAAATATATGGTTTTAATAAATGTTGAGCCTTAAATTATTATATATAAATGGGAATGATTGATTTAAATACATATAATATGTTGAGTATTTAAAATACATTTCAAAATAGATTTTTATAATAATTTGAATAAGTTGAGGTTGGGAAGATAATTTGAATTTAGTTGAAATTGTATTCAATAAAGAATTTTATTTAATTAAACCGATTTGAAACTTATTGAAATTGAGATGTAAGATATGATTTATAACTTGAGTTTGAATTATAAGTAATCTAATGAATACTTCTTGTTTAAATAAAGTTTAAGGAAATATTTAGAAAAATGTAATTTAAGGCTAGTTAAATGATATTGAATTTATTAAGTGAATATTCCCTGATTAAATAATAATAAAGTTAAACCAAGAGTTATATGAAACTGTAAAATTTAACTTTGAAAATGTTGAATATTAAAGTTTTGAAATATATATTAAAAATTTAAATGGTATATTTAGAATTGAATTGAATTAATGAATTGAGCTTTGGAAAAATTTGAATTCGAAATTTGAGTTAAATTGAATCGATTTGTGAGACTTGAGGAAATTGAAAATGCTTTACCTTATAAATTATTTAATCTATATATATATATACTATTTTGGAAATAGATATATTTGAAATGAAAATGATATTTGATTTTGAAGTATAACTAAATTTGAAATGACCACGGTGTTGTAGTGTATATTCCCACCTTGTAGATTGTTCCGTAGATCCTTAAAGGATGGTTATCCCAAACATCCTTTAAGTTACTTGTATTTCAGTTGATATTTCACTTGAGTTGGATTTATTAGTATAAGAATGTTAATCCTGACTCGAGTGTTTTGTGTTTTGCTTTACGCTCGGGTCAGACTGAGTGATACAGCTTTTGAGACTCACCCTTGGAGTTTGGAGCTTCCTTTGGAGATCCAACTATCGCCTCAGCTTTCAGCTCTTCTAGTTGATTCGTTCAGAGAAGTCATCTGTTGTACTGGAGACTTCATTGTATTTGAGATATTCTGTTTTATTTTATTTTAACTCTGATGTTTATATAGTAGCTTCATGAACTACTATTTTATCTATTCCGCTGCGTATTATTGTATTACTCTGTGTCTGTGATTCTGTGATTGATTTATTTACTGCATATGCTGAGTTTTGCCAAATTTAAATTAACAATCTGATATTTTGAATTATTCAAGTCAGACATGTGTGGATTTATTGTCGATTTGAATGTTCCAAAATTCAGGGTCGTTACAGTTGGTATCAGAGCTTTGGCTCTAGGCGAAACTTAGCATATATTGTAAATTTATTTACAGAATTACTTTCGTTCGAGTTTAATCTCTTTCTTTTGACTCGATTTCCTTTGAACTTTGGAACGTTCCCTACGGTTCCAAATTTCATTCTTGTCTCTCTCTATTGGTATTCTTTTGATTCTGGAGTATCCCATACTCCACTTTGAATGATCTCTATAAGAATGGACGATCCCGCAAATCTTTGAATGATTTGTAAAGGGGTGGAACTCCTTTACAATCGGCATTGATTCACCGGAGATTTCTATATCTTTGGTTTAGATGCCGCTATCTCTTGCGATCGAATGTTGATTTTTTTTGGAATTCTGCGTCGATCTTATTCTTGAAGTCACGGTTGACCCGGTTAAGGTCGCCCGCGATTTATATAAGTATATCGATCTATTGTTTTGTAATTAATTACCTCATTTTGTTCAAACATGTCTTCGAATCAGAATCCTAATTGATTAGAGTCCCTCTAATTTGAATTTCTATCTTTGATTTGAAATCCATTCTTGAATCATCCTTTTGAAAAATCGGGTTTATTCGTATTTTGGAAATTGTTTTATATATCGAAATTTTTATAAGTATGATTATATTCTATATATAAAAGTGAAAATGTTTTCGATAAGGATTATATATACCTTTTAAAAATAAGAATTTGAATTTTTGAAAGGATTTGAAATTATATAAGAAATTGATTTATATAAAAATGATTTATAACTGAAGGATTTTAAAATTTGAAATTCGAGAATTGAACCCGGTGTTTGAAATTGGTTTTAAGATTTTGAAATATATAATAATAATATGATTTAAAAGTATTTTTCCGAATAAGAATGTTTCAAATGATTTTAATAAGTTTCAAATGATTTTGAAGAAATTCCAAAAGAAGTTTGAGAAAATAGAAGTCCAGAACTCACTTATGTCGCTGGAAAATAATTTCGGTGATGAGTGCACGCATCATCGACATTGATTTTCGAGTTTCAGAGTGAGGGATAGGCCACTTTAGTAGCATCACTACGCGAGTGATTTTGCGAAACCAATTTTGATTTCAAAATTTTGAAGTATGATTTGATATTCGAAAGATATATGTAAATGTATTTGAAACGATTTAAAATGAGCCGGTGTTCAGCCCTTGAGTTTTGGATTTGATATAACCCTATCTATTAAAATTGATTTACTAATTTGTTGCTGATTTTCAACTCTTGAATTTGAAAATGATTTCTTCAACTATTTTGAAGGTTCGAGCACTTCCAAATCAAGGTTAACTTTTTCAAAAGCTAGGAATTTTGAAAATTATAAAGTATATAAGTTGGTATGAATGTTAAAGTATGTAGTAATATGATTTAAATAAGTTGAAACTGCTTGTTAAGAAAATGAATAAGGCAATTTTAAATTTTTCTAATATGAAATTTAGATTTGAAATGTTTTGAAAATAATTTGGTCTTCAAAATATTTTGAATAAAATTTAGTTTAAATGTTTTAACTTAGTAACATCTTTATGGAACTATATATTTAACAAGTTGGAATAAATATATAAGTTGTACGTATGCTGTTTTGTTCGCATAATTAATTTGATCGCGGTTTGAGTACACAAGTTCGAGGTGAATTACACCATTTCGTGTTAGGATTTTCCATTCGATTCTTGATGACGAATATCTTATATGGATTTTGGGCTTGATTCTAGAATTCTCTATCGTAGTATATGGCTATGCAAGGAGACTGATGGCTTCTAGTCGAGAAACCACATCGAAATCCGCATTAGGGAAGTCGAATGGACAATACTAGTTCGAAAGTGAACTTGTGTGATCGAGCGAGCGATCAAATGTGATTCTTCGAAATGATGACGTATGCACATCTTATATTCTATTATCATTGATATATTTTGACGCTGAAATTGAAGCTGTCGAGTTAGAATATCTTTGCTTACTAAAAGAAAATTTCCAATTTAAATTACAAAGATATATAACCCATAAAAGCAAAGATATTCAATCCCATATGGCTCTTCATACAGCGAAATTTATTTTGTAAATTTGAACCTTATATAAAATGGATCTTATGTAAGTATAAGATGATTTTGAAACATTTGATTTTGGAAATGAATTGGTTGACTTAAATTATATTGATTTGGAAATTTGGTTTTATTTTCTAAATTTATTATTTTGGAAACTTTGAAACTAAAGATATTTAATTCGAGAAGAAATAATTTGGTGAAATTGTATATGATTTTGAAATCGAACTGATATTGAAACAAATTGAAATTTAAGAACCTTGTGTTACTAAATACTTGATTTGGGAGTTGTCGAACATATATAAAATTGATTTGTATGAGTATGAAATTGATTCGAAAACTATAGATTTGAAAAGGTACTTAATTTGAAGTGAAATCTTATATAATTAAAGTCTATATAAGTATGATTTGATATACTATTGATTTTGGAAAGTATTTGATTTGAAAATTTAATCTTATATATAATGGATTTTATATATGTACGATATTTGAAAGTGATTTGAAAAGGTACTATATGATACATATTTTCGAAGTAAAGATATGGAAAGTGCCTTCTACTTGATATCCGATTTGTGGCCACATCTTGGATTCATTCTATCGATATTATTCTCTCTGATTTTTGGTTTTCCGGATATGATACTCGAGTGTCCTTCGAATTCCATGGCGTTACCCATGGTCTTACGAACTCGACTGCATAGCGTAATTCGTAAGGCAGTGATTGCTTAAAGGGTACGGATGTTTCCTGGGGGACCCAGGCGTAACCATTGTGTATCTGCGATCTATGGTCGAGTTAGTGGCGTAATCCGCAAGGCAGAGATTGCTTAAGGGGTATGGATGTTTCCTGGGGGATCCAGGCGTAACCATTTTTATGTATCCTGCGGTCCACCGTTTTGTTGCATGGCGAAATTCGCAAGGCAGTGAATGCTTAAAAGGTACGGATGTTTCCTGGGGGACCCAGGCGTAACCATTGTGTATCTGCGATCCATGATTTGATTCGTTTTTGATTGGATTGTACTTTCCATATCTGTTTTTAAAAGTTTTCCAGTATTTTCACTGGGTGTTGAAACAAGTCTACTAAGTACCTGGAGAATTCTAGTTTTGCGCCTGATCAACGCACTACCAGAGTCTACAGGAACAAGGATAAACTTGTTGAAACATCGAGTTATAAAAGTATTTTCGAAAGAAAATTTGTTTCGACTATAAAGGTATTTTATTTCCAACAAAGAAATTTTGTATTAATATTTGAAATTGAAATTCTTATGGTCCTAAATTAATTATTCGTGCCCGATACTATTCTTTTGAGTCTACCTTATCTGCTCAGCTTTATTTATTCACCTATATTCTGTTTTTCCAAGTCCTCCCTTTTTCTTGTTGACTATATCCTTCTTAAATATTGTTTATTTATGTACTACATGGTTTAATAGTAAATTATGAATACTTTTGAAGTTATTTATTTAATAATACATATTTAAAGTAAATGATTATTGATTATTAATAATATTTGAAAAGTATCTTGAGAAAAAAAAAATTAATAAATTATGAATTATGGGTTTAATGTTTTCAAATAGCTTCTTTGTAAATATAAGTAATAATGTAAATAACTGTTTTCAAATAGTTTTCATATATTTATAAAGTTGTTATTTAAGCATATAAATGGTAATTATAAAGGAAGCAAGAAATTTTGCAAATGGATCTTGGAAGTTTTAAAGTATATAAGACAATTGAATTGCAAATGAAGTTTTCAAATTTAAGTAAAATTTATATAGTTCAAATTAATTGTTTAATTTTCACTTTCAATCTACTTTTATTTCTGGTTGTTCTATTCTCCTACCTCCTTCCTTTTCGGGGACGAAAAGTTTTGAGTGGGGGAGAGTGTAACAACCCGTAAAATTTAATGGTTTTAAAAGTATATTTAATTGGAAATTTGTAAACTTTTAAACAATAAAATTTGAAATTAAAAATTTATTATTTGGAATACGTCTATTTTAATATAGCAACTGGTAAAATTTCATCTGATAATATTGAAGTTTGTTTTCCTGTGAAATTCTATTTCAAATCAAACCGGTTAATAACAGTGAATTTAAAAGTTTTCCGAAACCAAAATATGTCAACAGGAGAAAATTTATTCAGATCATTCTGAATCAGACTGCGAAATTCGTTTTTGCAAATTTGGACTTCTACTGCTCCGTTTATCTTAATTCTGGCCAAATAGCAGCATTTCTGGTACCGATTATCGACTTTTGATCCGATGATCGTACCACCAATATCTGTATACCGTTTTGATCGTCTCGTCGTACTGATCTCCACGGTATATTTATTTTTGTATTTTGAGATCTGATACGCGACAGAAACAATAAACTGTTCGTCGTATCGGTACCCTAAATTGCGACTTTCAATTTCCCTGCCCTTTTCGAATTTAAAACGTAAGCGGGACCACAATAATTATTTTCTTTAATCTTTTCAGCTGAATTTTAGGAGGACCGTTGGTATTCAAATCACTTTATATTTATTGTGTACGTTTCGTATGCAACGGTTCACTTTTATTTGCCTTTACACTCTGTTTCTTTTATAATACAAAACGTCTATCACTTGCCATTTTATTGTCCTGTTCTTTTCGTTGGCTACCCCTTCATTTTTCCAAACCATAACTAAAGCTTCCTGTAGCTTAAATTCTTTTCTTTAGATCCCCTACCCATTTTCTCAAATGAAGAAAAACGAATCCCACCAAAGCTTGGCCAATTGTCTGACACACCACATCTCGCACTTAGCCTTTCGCCTCCACTCACGCCACCCACCACCTCTACCCTCCGACCAAGTCCGCCGCCTTCCATCGCCGTTCCAACCTCCACCCCACCCTCTGTTTTCCCTCCGCCGCATGAGCCACCACCGTCCTCGCCATCAACAGCCACGGCTTCTCTCCACGTCACCATCTCCGGCCTCACAACCCAGCCGCCTTGTGTCGATCCTCCCCATGCCGAGACCACCCTCTGGCCAACGTCCCCACGTCTCCCTGGCCTTTGCCGAGCCATCAACATAACAAGTCTCCAACTTCTTCACCCATCAACGCCTCAACCACTCTCCCACACCAGTGATGCACCCGCCGACCATCCCACACCTAGAACTCCACTGCCGTTCAATCATTCGCCGGACAGAGCCTCCGCCCTAGCCTTGAGCGTGCCTCACTCCAGCCGAGCCTAGAACCCATGTCACCGTGCCTTCGTCCTTCCTTTCTTCCCTCTCGGTCTCCTTCTTCTGGCTTTGGTGTATGAAGGTATTTCATATGTAAAGATGTATACTATATATCTATATATAGATTAGTTATAAAGTTGCGGTTTATATAGATATATTATATGATATATGGAGGTTTATATAAAACTTTTGTGTACATAGATTTCGTATGTCACTTTATATAAGGGTATTTGGTTGTCTGATATATGGGTATAGGTATTTTAGTTTATTTGTTTTTATTATATAGTCGTATATATTGCAAAGTTTATAAAGATATACAGTATATATTGTAAAGTATATAAAGTTTTAAAATAAAGTGGTTACTGTAAGTCAGATATGTTATCTCTGTGTGCATATATAAGTTTTAGCATGAGTTTATATATATTAAATATGGGTTAGATATATATTAGTGCACATGTAAAATACTAATCAGTTTATAGTTTAAGCATATGGGTATCTTTGCTTCTTTTTGTATATTATATATATATAAAAACATTTGTTTAACATCAACTCTTACCTGACCTGCTCTGTTTTTTTGTCCTGGCACTCTATGTTATACGTGACGTATCTAGTTTACAAAAAATTTGTTTAAAGGTGTGTACGGTCTTCATATGTGGTTGAGTAGCCTTATGTATATGGCTGCATATATTTTATTTGTAGTATAGGCGCATGCATATATTCAGTGTATATTTTCATATGGGGTCTGCATATATATATATAAATATATAAATGTGTGTGTTTACCGGTCTGCATAAATTATATAAATTTTGGAAGATTGTATATTTGTTATTTATACCTATGGTTATATATTGTTTTTGTAGATAGGTAGATTTGAGTTTGGTTTCCACATATGTGTGTATATATATATATAAGTTTAAAACTGATTTTGAAATATATATATGTATATAAACCATATTTTGTTTCTATCAAGAAAATTTTGATTTGACCCATTCTCATCGATTTCTTATCTATCAGCTTGTCCGACGAATCCGTGTCCATTGTGCTTTTCTTTGCAATTCGTGCTTGGATTCGTAGCTCATTTCTTCGTTAAATCTATCTAGCCTCGAAAGGTGAGCAATCACTCACGATTAACATTCTTTTATTATTTAAATTTGATTTCAATTGAAATAGCAATTGAAATATGCTGCTGTAGTTATTTACATTGTTATATATGCTATTATCTATAACTGTTCACCTGTGACATCTGACACCAGTATCTAGTATTATATGCCTGTTATTACTATTATTTGTATCTGTTCACCTGTGACATCTGACACCCGTATCTGTTATTTATACTGATGATATATGCCTGTTGTTATATTTTTAGTATCTGTTATCACTCTGCAAGTTCCCTGTTAGTATAGAATTCACTATGGGTTGAAATGATACACACCCGAACGGACTTTAGAATAGGAGAATTTCGTTATGGGTTGAAATGATAAACCCAAGCGATTTTCATTTGAATTGAAATTGGGATTACGGGCCGAAATGATATCTACCCGTATATATTTAAATTTCGGATTGAAATGATAAATATCTGTATCACTTAACCATATGATAGATATATATATACAGACACCGTTGGTCCATATATATATATATATATATTTTAAAAATGAATTCTATGGCTTTGGAAAGAAATATATGGTTTTAATAAATGTTGAGCCTTAAATTATTATATATAAATGGGAATGATTGATTTAAATACATATAATATGTTGAGTATTTAAAATACATTTCAAAATAGATTTTTATAATAATTTGAATAAGTTGAGGTTGGGAAGATAATTTGAATTTAGTTGAAATTGTATTCAATAAAGAATTTTATTTAATTAAACCGATTTGAAACTTATTGAAATTGAGATGTAAGATATGATTTATAACTTGAGTTTGAATTATAAGTAATCTAATGAATACTTCTTGTTTAAATAAAGTTTAAGGAAATATTTAGAAAAATGTAATTTAAGGCTAGTTAAATGATATTGAATTTATTAAGTGAATATTCCCTGATTAAATAATAATAAAGTTAAACCAAGAGTTATATGAAACTGTAAAATTTAACTTTGAAAATGTTGAATATTAAAGTTTTGAAATATATATTAAAAATTTAAATGGTATATTTAGAATTGAATTGAATTAATGAATTGAGCTTTGGAAAAATTTGAATTCGAAATTTGAGTTAAATTGAATCGATTTGTGAGACTTGAGGAAATTGAAAATGCTTTACCTTATAAATTATTTAATCTATATATATATATACTATTTTGGAAATAGATATATTTGAAATGAAAATGATATTTGATTTTGAAGTATAACTAAATTTGAAATGACCACGGTGTTGTAGTGTATATTCCCACCTTGTAGATTGTTCCGTAGATCCTTAAAGGATGGTTATCCCAAACATCCTTTAAGTTACTTGTATTTCAGTTGATATTTCACTTGAGTTGGATTTATTAGTATAAGAATGTTAATCCTGACTCGAGTGTTTTGTGTTTTGCTTTACGCTCGGGTCAGACTGAGTGATACAGCTTTTGAGACTCACCCTTGGAGTTTGGAGCTTCCTTTGGAGATCCAACTATCGCCTCAGCTTTCAGCTCTTCTAGTTGATTCGTTCAGAGAAGTCATCTGTTGTACTGGAGACTTCATTGTATTTGAGATATTCTGTTGTATTTTATTTTAACTCTGATGTTTATATAGTAGCTTCATGAACTACTATTTTATCTATTCCGCTGCGTATTATTGTATTACTCTGTGTCTGTGATTCTGTGATTGATTTATTTACTGCATATGCTGAGTTTTGCCAAATTTAAATTAACAATCTGATATTTTGAATTATTCAAGTCAGACATGTGTGGATTTATTGTCGATTTGAATGGTCCAAAATTCAGGGTCGTTACAGCATCCCAGATTTACGACTTAAGAAATCCACGATAGAGATTAACTCGACAGAGGAATCAACGGCTCAGGCTTATGCAACCTAAGATGGTACAACTTAACTAAGTCGTAACTCGGTTCCGACTTATCGTTTGACTCGTTAAGTCGTTTACGACCTATTACTTCAACAGTTTGCTTTGCCTTCTCTCTGAGTAACTCGGTAGGTCGTCCTGGCGACTTAAGTTCTTTGATAACCCGTACCTCTTCACGAGTTAGGTCTTCCACTCTCTTAAGTCGGTCACGACTTAAGTCCCCCATTATGTTAAGTCGGTCACGACTTACGCTTATGTCTTCTGCTTCCTTGAGTCGGTCACGACTCATGCCTTGAACTTTGTTAAGTCGGTCACGACTCATTTCCATCATGTTAAGTCGGTCGCGACTTATAGCTTCATTTTCCTTAAGTCGGTGACGACTTAGTACTTGGCCTGCATCAATTTTGGATTTGACACACCTACAATAATCTACTTTAGATCTCTATTTTTAGAAATATGCAACAAGGGAATTGCATACATATTAGATTCAGAAATTTGGGAGATAGAGGAGAAAAGGATTAGAAATGGAATAAAAAACACCCAAAATTTCTTACCTGAAATGCTAGGGAATTTCTTGAATCTTTTGAGAAGAGAGACTAATAGAGTTCCATTGTATTCTTAAAATAATTTGTGAATAAAAGTGAGGGGGCGGGGCCCTTATTTATGGTGGTTGGAATACCCCCAGCACCGTCAGATTTAAGTCCGTTTAAAATAATAAAATTCGGAACATGAACTATTGCAACAAACCCTAGCTGCCACTCAATAACCGGTCATCCGTCCCTACCCTACCTATCAATCCCTGCTGGTCGACCAACATGTTTATTTCTAGAAGAATTTTTTGTGCCATTGTTTTATTTATTTATCACCTTAATTAATTCCTTAACGTTAATGTTAATTTTAACGTTACTTAACTCCCAAGTCTAATTGCTATTATCTTTTGAATTTCAAATTTGAGAATTATTTATTTATTTGAATTTGAATTCTATTTAAGAATTCAAAAACTTTAAACGACCACAAATTTTTCGTTTGAGCTCTGTTTTCAACATATTATACATGGAAATTGATCAAAATTTCACCATAAACGAAACGGCATAAATTCCATTGTCAAATTCTGAATTTTGCAAAATTTTCATTTTTAGCCTTATCTTGTTTAATTGATTTATCAATTTTATTTATTTCTTATTAGTTTTTACAGGGAGTTACATTCTCCCCCTTAAAAGGATTTCATCCTCGAAATCTTTCCAAGAGGCCGGCAGCATAACGTGCAATGAACAACCATGTCATATTACCAAGTTATCTACACAACCATCTACTCAATCAAAAGTGTAATGTGATTATGTGTGTAGACATACTATACGTGAGCTCAATGTCCCTCAATTGATCAGGCTCTACAATAGTGGCTGTGCTATGAAGACATTTTCTAAAGTGCAAAACGTCATGACTGCTGCGAATTTATCCGGTAGCTCCACCTTTCCCGACTTTCCAAATCTCACGACCTTTCTAGGAGGAGAAAGTTTGACAAACACTATATCCCCTACTTCAAACTCTAACTCTTTTCTTCGCTTGTCCACATATAATTTCTGGTAATCTTATGCGGCCTTCATTCGCTACCTAACCAATTCTATCATTTTCTTTTTGGCACATCAAACACCTAGTGGAAAACTCTACCACCTCCTTCTTCATCCCCGTCCAATAGCAAATTCTCTTCATATCCCTATTCATCTTATCTCCTTGGGGGTGAATGGTCATCCTTGAATGGTGTCACTTCACAAGCTAAAATTTATTTTCCCCAAAATCCTAAAGGTTTTTTTGGGTTAATCCATCCTTTATTCCTAGTTACTAACTAATTTCCTCAATAACTTCCAGTCTTACCTATAATTTTTTGCTAGTTAAGCGTCCTTATGAAATTTCCTTATTTACGATGTTCCTCTCTATATATATTTATCCGATGGTCTAATCCCATCAATAAATCAAAACAATGATAAAATAGCAACATATCTTATACCATATCATATGAATTTCCAATAACCTAAGGGAGACAACTAGCGATAACAATCTCAAAACCTCTAAAGAAAATTTTGCTGGAAGTTTCCATTTACATTAACTGGAGTTAATGATGTTGGAGCCCTAATACGCCTTACTAAATTAAGATGAACATTCCTAGTATGTTATTCCACTTAATTATCCATCTTCCTTAATTATTTTTCTTAGTTTCTTATAAATGTGGTTCATCCATTACTTCTGTTAATATATCCGTAATAAGTGGTCGTTAATGTCGATGTTGGACCATCTCTAATCAATCCTCATTAAACCCCTTTAATCTATTTACCAGTTACAAAATCCATCTATCTTGTAGATTCAATTCCTCTATAAATACCATATTGTTGACGCTAAAAATTGGCATCAACATCCAATAGAATCTCATAGAGAATAAACGATGAATGAAATCAATAGCCGAAAAAGTAAATGGACACACAAATTTTTATAGTGGTTCAGCAACTTGGCCTACGTGCACTTCATATTTTTATTGATCTTGCACTTGAATATGATTACAAGGATGTTTGGATCAGCTAGGATCCATTAGTACAAGAATGATGAATAATTATGGCAGAGCCTAGGCAGCCGAAAGTCAGCCCCCTTTTCTGACGCTGTGCTTACTGTATTTATGGGGAGAGATGATGAGATATTTTGCTAAGATTTCGGCAGAAGGCTCTCTAAGTCCAGAGGGGCCCATTATATCGATCCACAATGTGAACTTGATGATTAGGAACAATCGGCCTAATGTTAGCCGATCCTTTTTCTTGGCTTCAATCATGGTGCGATCGTTCTTGGGGGTCCCACATGCCTCTTGATATTACTTCTGAATTATGGAATCATTCAGACTTGTAAATTGAGAGATATAGGTCGATCTTGGTTGAAGTTGGATTATACATTGAACAATACTGACCGTTTTGATGGATCGTCAAGAACGATCGGTCATCCTCCAATCTTCACTTTTTGATATGTGATCATTTTTATAGGCTCTCCTCTTCATTTTATTGATGCTCTAAAAGTTTCACATGAATTGGCTTCACGGATTTTGAGATATTGAACATTCTTTGATGACTTGAACTGTTTTATGGATCGTTCTTGGTCGATCCATATAAATCCTTGCTTCATTCGTAACTTGAGCATATGAACTCCAATCAACTCCAAATTTGAAATATAACTTCAATGGGCCATGCTAGTTACTCCATGTTCACTGCACATTGATTGGGTCCTGGTTCAAATCTGCCTGACCATCGTTTATAGTACTGTACGTAATTGATTCCCAAGGTTGTTGACCATTCGCTCTTAGCTAAGTCAATGATATCATGGCCTTACCAAAAGGCGAGATAACATTTGCCCCCAAAGTACGTCTTATATTATACATGACATGCTTTGAATCGTCACAAACTTGAACCGTTTTGAAATAATGCCATTTGGTTAATCAAATGTTCGTTATCCTTCGGTCAGGTTGTCTTCTTGTCGAAGGTCGTAGTTTCCTTATTCGTCATGACGGTTGCTCAATTTCCAATAGTATAGACACAGGATCATAGCTTGTTAACAATAATATTTTTTTACTCTAGCGATTTAGCCTCAGCAACTTAGCTTTATTTTTCCTCTGGTCGACTCCAGGTGACTACTCAAAAAAAAATTGAAAATTTTCTTTTATATATTTTCATATATATACAACTCCCCTTTGCTTAGAAATCAAATTTTAAATCACTCATGACTATGGAAACGATCGGCCTAAGGCTTGGATAAGGGACAATCGGCATAGGGCTTGGATAAGGGACGATCGACCTAAGGCTTGGACCGAAAATTTGATCGGCTATATCTCCCTCCTATATAAGCTCTTATACTTGGTCATCCTCCTCCGTTCTACTCCATCACTCCCTTATGAAGCAAGAAAATAAACAAGTTCTCCTGCCTCCTTCCTGCTGATCCTTTCATCAATCATAGCCAAGTCGCCACTCTCCTAATCGATTTCACATCCTCTTTCCCAGATTCAAATTGAGGTAGCATGAATTCCACTTCCATACTCGCTTCATAATTTAAAAACTGAGACCATGAAACTATGGCGATTTAATTCATTTGGAGGATCGCCTCTTACCTTTCTCTTTTCTTACGATTGTGTGCAATGGAGAATAAGTGGTTAAGGATTAGTGAGTCATGCTTTTAGCTGATCGTTCACTGTTAAATATAGAACTTTGGATCATGAAGAAGTTGTATGATCGATCGTTCATGACCTCTCTTGGACGATCAGCGAAACTGTGGGACATTGACGCTTGATAATTGATTTCAAACGATCGGTTATAGCTTAGAGTTGTAGCCTCAGAAGAACGATCAGCTAATGCTGTTTTCGGGAAACGATAGGCCTAAACCACATATGAACTTTTCCTTCTTTTTTATAAAATGGAATTTAGATGGATAGGCTTGAACTAAACGACGAACCTTAGTTTTTCATATTTGGACAAACATTAGGACTTGCTTACGACCTGCATATGATCTGGACTTCATGATTGGTAGCAAATTGCTTTTGAACAAATGACACAAACTAATGCCTTTAACTATCATCTTAAAACTCATCTTTAACTTAGAAAACCACCAAACTTTTGCTGGCCAATGATCGTCCGTTAAACTCAAGCTGCATCATTTCATGATAACACGCATAGACAGTAGAGACGGTCAGGAATGACGGTCTCTCTGGCCAAATTTCTAAGTCTTGTTGTCTTTTCTATTTTTAGTTTTGCACAACTTATTACTACATTGAACAGCACTTTATCGCACTACACCAGCACTCACTATGCACCGGGGGGTACAGGTTACTTTCTCTAATTACAATTTTTACTAAGTTTAATAGCAATGGGATCAAGACGTTCTGGGTACTCCGTTACTATACCGGTTGGATCATCTTCCCAAAGGAATAATTCTGACGTAGAGTCAAGTTCGGCAACTAAGTCCGATAGTCTGTCATTTAGTCATGATTCGGAACATCCGGAAAGCCCGAGTCATCAGTTTGTTCTTTCTGAAATTGTTCATGTCTTTCCATCGAAGGTTATCGATCCAGCGCCTGATACACTAGAGGGCGCAATCATCCTTGAAAATCCTTCTGATTCGGTAGCTTCAAAAATTAAAGAAGACGCTCTCCAAAGAATATGTGTAAGGCATGGAATTCCCTTCGACGACGTGTTAGTTTCGTCGCGAGATGATAGGGCTCACAGACCCCCTGAAGGGTGTACATCATGCAATAAGTTTATGTGTTGGGCGGGATGAATCCCGCCTTTAACCTCGTACATTTGGGAGATCTTACATTATTTAAGGATAGCTCCAGCACAACTCCAACCAACTAGTTACGCACTCCTTAATTGTACTTTTATGGTATTTATGGAGTTCCTATACTGTCCTCCTACCATTGAAGATATCTGATTTATCTTTACTTTCAAGCGGCAGACAGGGAGCCTCTCGTTCACATTTCTTGAGTCAGCAAAAAGATGCCAAATTTTGACTGGCACGTGGAACAAACTAAGCACCTTCAAGAGTGAATGGTTCTTTATTCGCTGCTCTCCCGGCTTCGCTCGATAATGGCTAGAAAGTCGTAAGTGTTATCCACCAGTTTCATAATAACGTAGAAGAATGGTATTATGTTGCCTTCCTGACAATGTTACTCATTTACAGGTGTCGTTACCCGACCTAGCGGCGATACTTATGAAGAGGCGGTCTCAATTCTGAAGAATGCTCCTCCTGAGGACAAGAATATCAAATATTTGCTCAGGGACGAACATCTCGTTACTTTCTGTTAGATAGAGGAAGACCTCATCATGGGGCTAACTAAAATTTCCTAGACGGCAGGGTTAAGATCATGGGCTGTAATCGATCAAAGAGATAATTGAGCCGACCTAGTCATGAGTACCCAAGAGTTTTCTGATATTAATGCCGAAGGACATGGTGACGATGCACTTGGTCATAATGGCGATAAATCTGATCCTGGGGTCGATATCGGATCCTCGCAAGTCTCGCAACCCCCGGTAGCGGACAAGAGAAAAAAGAAAACATTCATACATAAGCTTCCAAGAAGTCGCCTTTGAGACCAATCCAAGTCATCGATGGCCCATAAGACTGTTCAAGATGAATCTTCCTCCCAACCGTAGAAACGTTTGAGTTTACCATTAGACCCTTTGTCTGATATACCAATCCCACATGATCTCGATGCCTTCCATTTTACTGATATGAGCATTGGAGGGTCGAAGTCCCCCATCAGAATTGGCTCGAAGATCCCTACTTCTGGAGGGGAGGTACGCCAATGAGCAAAGCTCCAGCACCTGGTCTGTCGGAGGGTTACACTAGGACACTAACACACACTTTCACCGTTCAAAACTACACTGTACTTGACTTGTACTCTCTAATGCTCAAAGTTGATTGATATCTGTTTTCCATTGTAGAAACGATGGTGAGGAAGAGGAACATGTTCGACTCTCTCTGGGATATACATCATCAGTCATCGGGTTCGCGTTTAGGCTCCTATTACGGTAGTCGAGATTACTATGATTCTAGCTATCGTCCCGGCCGCGATCGGGGTTATCAAGAAAGAGATGACAGGGACAAGCCATCTCAGGATAAACATAGATCGAGATCTCCTCCTCTAAAAGGTCCTGAAAGACCAGCTGATCATTGGGACCTGCCCATCGGTCTCCCTCCCGGTCCTCATACCATTTCAATGCCTCCACAACCCTTGGTTCCATTTTATTCTCAGGGGCCGAGCGATCGCTGCCGCCATGGCGAATATACTGCTGCCCACAAGCTTGGCAAATAATGTACCGAAGTCGAAGCTGCTACTGAAGATCCTCAATCGATCTAACTGCTCGTATGGCACAGCTTTGTGAAGAATTTCCGAATTTATGCTTTGAAGGATTCTATTTTCCTCCTAACTTGAAGAGGGTTCTGAATCATCTTCAGAGGAGGACCATCGATTGCGTCACTGACATTCATATGCAATATCGGGAATGGATAAAGGCAGTGGAAAAAATGTCAAAAGTTTCCTTCGAGCGCGTGGCAGAGATCAAAAAGCTAAAACCCCAAGAGGCTCAGGACAAAAAAATCATAGACACTTTGACAAATGAGCTGGAAGCCTCTAGAACCGCCTTATCAAAAGCCGAAGGAAAAGTTAATGCTGCTATAAAATCCATGGAAGAGATGAAATCCAGCCATCTCGATATGGTCCAAGTATTGCATCATCAGAACCAAGAGATAGCGCTTGAGCGAGATGCAGCTTGAAATAATGAGTCTGCAGCCTTGAAGGAAATAGCTGATTTCAAGGCCAAGCTTGAGTATGCAAATAAAGGAAAAGATGATGCTCAAAAAATTGCTTAGGATTCTTAAGAAGAGTTGGTTCGTGCTAGGCTTGAGAGAGACACGACTATTGAAAAGGCTAAAAATACCGACGTGCTCATTCAATGTGAAACGGAAGCTACCAAAGACAAGGTCAGAGAAGAGATAATGAATGAGCTCGACCTGTTTCTCATTCTCTACAACTCCAATGTTCTCAAGCATAGGAATTTGACGTGGCTCTCGTGCTTGGGAATTTCTCGTTGTGGAAGAGAAAAAACTTCATAACTTAGAGGATGTCGATGTATCTAAACTTGAACGCGAAGTGCTATTGGGAAACAAACCCAAAATATTGCATGCATTTAGGTCTCACTCCAAAAAGAGTCTACGGTTGCTCCTTCACATGAAGTGGGTGAAGGATCCGGGTCGGCGCAACCTGATATCACAGATGAATTGCCCCCGGTGTCCCAAGTCATGTTTAGCTCTGCAGCAAGCTCCTCAACTATTCCCGGGTATGATCCGAACAAGCAACAACTATCTCCAATTCTCGAGCGCATTGCTGAAGACGCTTTGGCTTAACCTAGAATTCATACCAAAGAAGGTATTCCATCGACTTTTCCCTTCTTTCACAAAGTTGGGGTGCTATTAATTGATTTTTAATCTTTTCGCCTATTTTTTCTCAGCTTTGCATCCGTTGGGCATTGCTCCTCTCCCTTTATACGAGCCTTGGTTGGAGTCACAAACGGCCGCGATAGAATCTATTGAAGTTACAACTTCGGCCGCCACTCAAAGTGCTCAAGAAGATACTTTTGTTATCGATGACCAATTCATGGAGGCATTATTCAAGGAGGGAAGCGACCCGCACAACGAAATCCCTATTGATGAGGAAGTCGTGATCACTGGTTCATCCGATGCCACCAGTAAGCTTAGTACAAAAGAGAGGATTAAGCGAGAAGAACTATCAAAAAGGAAGATAAGGCTGAGCCTGTTGATTCGGTCTTAGACGAACCGATTCCTGCTCACTTCAAATGATCCCTCCTGGTGGGACGATCCCTCCGGATGATATTCACCTTGCTTCTGGTGCCGAGGATGCATCCATCCCTCCTACTTCCAAAGATGATACCGCACCGATTCATACAACCAAGGAAACTCCCTTGAAGTAAAACCAAGTGGCAAAGGGTCAAAGAGGGGGTCGAGCGGTAGTTCAGAAGGAGCAACTCCGAAGAAACAAAGGAAGGATAGAAAATCTAAGAAGTAATCTTCAGACATGTAAATAGTTCAGATGATCATTTCTCCTTTTTGTTGGTTGTATTTGCTTGGGCATGGCCCTCCACTTTTGTCTTGCATTTTGGATAGACTTGTGTGATGTACAACCAGTTTCATGTAAATAAGAATTCTTTTATTCTTATGTACGATTTCTGCATTTACTTGTTCAAATGTCCAAACAATAACATTTTTCATTTCATGCACTTGTAACTCATTGCTCGTTAAATTGGACGTTGATCTGATTAATCCATCCTAAGGCCTCCCTAAGGTCATGGCCTCGAGTCGTTGTAAACGCTGGATATGAGTTGCAGTATTGAGCTATCACAGTCATTCTTTGGATAATCACACTTCTATCTTCGATCTTGGGTTGATATATGTACCGCATGGATAGTCGAGTCTCGTCTCAGCCGTGTTTATACTCCCACCTAAGCTCCAAAGACTTAAAGTTGACCAATGAATAATCGGTCCACATTCATCTTGCTTCTCTCTCGTGCCCCCAACTCTGGGGCATACGTTGATAAGTAGGAAGGCAAGCCATATCCACTTTTGGTTTGTACTTTTTGCCGTTGAATCACGGGATCGAGTTATTTGATGGAAGGATGGGTCGCACCCATTCTGGATTATGTTCTGGCTTTTCCCTCTAGAGGGAAGACTTTAATTTTCCGTCGGATTTCAAGCATGGGTTATGCATTGGGCAGTCAATCACGTCTACTTTTGGTGCAGATGTCGCCATACTCTGGGCAGGACCAAAGAATAGATGATCAAGTTACATCTAATTAGTGATTGATGCTCTCCTTGTCGGACCTAAGGCAAGGATTAGTGTGCGGACGGTCGAATCATGTCCACTTCGTATTGCTCTTCTAGTCAGATCAAGGTAAGAGTCAACGAATGAATGGTCGCATCGCATTCATTTAGATTTGGATGGTCATTCCCGTTCGCGTCCATTTTGATTCATACTTTGGTGTGGATCGATATTGACCATTGACCCAACGACAAGATATTTTAGTGTGGATCGATATTGACCGTCGACCCAACGGCATGATATTTTGGTGTGGATCGATATTGACCGTCGACTCAACGGCATGATATTTTGGTGTGGATTGATATTGATCGTCGACCCAATGGCACGATATTTTCAGTCGCCCGTAACTTTGGACGTCATTTTGACTAGTTTCGTATTAAGGCCTCCTAGCGGTCGTTGCCTTAAGTCATAAAGAACACTAAGTCGATCTATAGTGAGCTGTCGTATTCAGTTTTTAGTAGTTTATACTCCTGCCCTCGGTCTTAGGTTAATGGAGTTTGTTCGTGGATGGTCGAATTCCATCCATAGTGTGTTTATACTCCTCTTGTCGATTTCAGGCCAGAGTTTATGGAATAGAGAACGGTCAAACTCCACTCATATATTCATTCATGTTCGTATCCACACTCTAGGGATATGATTTAGTTAGTGGGTGGTCGAATCGCATCCATGCTTGGGTTGGATGGTCAGATCACATCCACCTCAAGCTGCAGTCGTGTCCATGCGTTGAGGGTGGTAGTTGATAAGTAGGCAATCAGTCACGCCTACTTTAAGTTGAGCGTTTGAACAGCCTCCTACGTTCAGGGCAGGAGTTAATGTGTAGACGGTTGAATCGCGTCCACTATAGTTGGACCTCGGTCATGCTGAGCTTTGGTAGAGGCATAAGTATTTTGGTGAACTTCAAGTGTGAACAGGGGAGTAGATGGTTGGATTGCATCCACTCTGAGTCTTTCTTTGGTCTCTAAGTCAGGCGCGGAAGTTGATGAGTAGACGATCAGTCGTGTCCACTTTTTGCTGGATCCTGACCTTGGGGACTTTCCATTTCGAGTCCTTGGCCCTAAGACAAGGGCATATGGTAGGTGATGAGTGGTTGAATCATGCTTATCTTGGTGAAACTCCAAAGGTCCGATCATGGTCAGCGGAGATTGGTTGGTGCCCAACTCTAAGTACTTGGTCACATTGAATCTCCTTGGATACTCTGCAAACTGAACGACTTCAATGAATAAGCCTCGACCGGGGGAGAGCTTCAGTCATCATCAATCCGGTTCGTTTTTAAGTTATAGCTACTTACTACACTTGTGAATGATGTATGCATCCCTAAGATATGAGCAAAGCAAGATGGAACGGTATCAACGGATTGGTGGTAAGTTACTTGGAGTCGGACCCGAGAAAATCTAATGTTTGCTTGGAGTCGGCAATTGGTTTGCTTGGAGTCACTGAATTCGAAGTGCTGGGTCAGTGAAGAACGGTGCTTCGAGTCATCTTGGCGTTTTCTTGGAAAAAATCTTGGTCTTACCCGAGTTTGGCTTTGGGCCAAAGTTTCTTGGGTTCTAAAGTCTTGCTTGCTTTTGCAATTGTCGAAGCTCACATGCAAAGTTAGGCCAAATGATAAATGAATATGTAACCTATCAAGCTCAACAAAACATCAAGCATTTATACCAACACCAAGCTTCAATGAATATTGTACGTCATTTATCCATATTTTTCCATAATAAGAACACAAACAAAACATATGATACTAGCTCTGTAAAAAAGGTTGGAAATTAGTAACTTTTAAGAAACTTTCTTAATCTGGCAAGTGAGTGAGAAGAGAGATTTACTCGAAAAACTCAGAATATTTTATGTAAGAAGATGTTAAAATTGTGAGCTTGAACAAGTGAAGAAAATATCAGTTATTGCTGAATTGTGGGAAGAAGCAGAAGAGAATAGCTAAACATTTGTCGGTGGATATGTTAACAGAAAACGATTGGTGTTTGAGTTTCTTGGAACAATCGGTGAAGATGGAACTGGAACGATCGGTTAAGATGGCAACTGGAACGATTGGTGGGGAGGTTAACTGGAACGATCGCACAAAAATGATTGTATAGTAACGATCAGTGTAGGACGATCGTACAGAAAAAACAAACGGGCAAAGTCACGTTGGCCGAATGACCAATGAGAACCATCGTATGGGACGATCGTACAGAAAAAACAATCGGCCAAATTCACGTTGGCCGAACGACCAATGAGAACCATCGTATGGGACGATCGTACATAATGATGCACCATATGGATTTTTAGGGAACGATCATTCATTGAGTATGTATGGGGCATGGCTGATGACCGATCGTTCACATATGCTTCAAAACTTGAAAATGTATGCACATTCATCAAACACCTAACTAATCAATCACTGATATCATGATTTCCTTCTTCTGCAGGGGAAGTAGGCTTCTCTGGCCATGGCTAATGGTTTCCTTGTAGATCTCTTTCAAATTTGAGTAGAGTAGGAAACTTGTCGATCGAAATCTGGATTTATCTCGCAACCATGAAAATCCACAAGTAGAAGATGAGATCCAATCAAGCTGAGGATTCAATTCTCAGTGAAAGCACCAAAATGTTGAAGCCAAAAATGGGCACAACATCCAATAGAATCTCGTAGATATTAAACGATGAATGAAATTAAAAAACATAATCAAAAAAGTAAATGGACACACGGATTTTTATAATGATTCAGAAATCTTGGCCTACGTCCACTACATATTTTTATTGATCTTGCACTTGATTATGATTACAAGGATGTTTGGATCATCTCGGATCCATTAGTACGAGAATGAAGAATAAAAATGGCATAACCTAGGCAGCCAAAAGCCAGCCCCCTTTTCTGACGCCGTGCCTGCTGTATTTATAGGGACAGACAATGAGATATTTTGCTACGATTTTGGCAGAAGGCTCTCTAGGTCCAGAGGGGCCCACCATATCGATCGGCAATGCTAACATGATGATTAGGAACGATCGGCCTAATGTTAGCCGATCCTTTTTCTTGGCTTCAATCATGGTGTGATCATTCTTGGGGGTCTCACATGCCTCTTGATATTCCTTCTGAAATATGGAATCATTCTGACTTGTAAATTGGGAGATATGGGTTGATCTTAGTTGAAGTTGGATTGTACATTGAACTATACCGATCGTTTTGATGGATTGGTAAGAATGATCGGTCAATAACGATTGGTCGTCCTCCAATCTTCACTTTTTGATATGCGATCATTTTTGTAGGCTCTCCTCTTCATTTTATCGATGCTCAAAAAGTTTCACATGAATTGGCTTCGCGGATTTCGATATATTGAACGTTCTCTGATGACTTGAACTGTTTCATGGATCGTTCTTGGTCGATCCATACAAATCCTTGCTTCATATGTAACTTAAGCATATGAACTCCAATCAACTCCAAATTTGAAATATAACTTCACGGGGCCATGTTAGTTAATCCATGCTCACTACACCTTGATTGGGTGTGAAGACCCAAATTATAGAGATGAAAATAATTTTATAAAAATCAGTTAATGGAAAATATTCAAAGAATAAAATAAATTGAAAATAAATATCAAGAATGAGTGAAATAAATAAGGAAGAGGATAGTTGTTTTCAGTAAATAATAATGAGAAGAAAATAACTTCAATTAATAATAATGGGAAGAAAATAACTAAGTATTAATGAGTTTTATATTCACATATCTCATATATATATATATATATATTGTATATAAGTAGCCAGAGGAGTATAGAGTGATAAAATAAACTCTTATGATGATTAAAATATATGAAACCAGATTAGTATTATATAGGTATAAATACATTTTATAATCAAGAGAAAACAAATGGCTTGAAACATTAGCAAGGAATTAATTGATAAAAAGATATATGTGAACATTTCAGATTTGTCTTAAGAAAATAAATAATGTAGATAAGTCACATGAAAATAGTGTGTAGGTAAAACATGCAAATGGCATGTACACAGAAAAGATGAAAAGCAACTGAAATACCAGGAATGGAATCAAAAAGAAAATGGCATATTTAGCCATAAAAACATATACAAAATTCTCTTATTTGTGTGGGGATAAAATGGGTTTTTCACTCCACTAAAACCCTAGCTAAATGTTTTAAAAATCAAAGGATAAGCAGCAGTTTATTTTTGAAAACAGAAAGATATTTTAGAAAATAAAAAGAAGAGCAAACTCGCACTGTTTTCAAGTTAGAGCATTCTCGGGGAAAGAAGAAGGAGGTGAGTGATTAATCATCTTATGAGATTTAAGGCATTAAGACCCAAGTTAAGGGCAGCCATATTACTTTTATAAAACCATATCATGTTTTTGTTTAATTTTATTCTCTGGATAAATAAAATGTTGATCATGGTTGGTGTTTTGGCTGAGTCTTTGGTTGATGTTTTGATTGTTTTGATTAATGCTTTGAAAAGACAAACACCCTGATCACAGAAATGGATTCTGTAACTTATAATCCAGTTTTTATATAGGAATGAGTTAAACATTTTTACTGAGAAATAGGGTACTAATGAAGAATGAAGTAGGCAGTGTGAATAAGGGGATTCATGCTTATGTCTAGTTCATTTTAAAAATGATATGAACAATGCAGTATTATATACATATGTGCTGATTTGTTCAAATCACAAGTTAATATGTTTTTGTGGGTTTTTCTCAAAAACCTTACCCTATGTTCACAGTAAAATAAATGTAATGTTTTATATGACTTCACCAGATTTATGTAGGAAATGAGAAAATTTCTGAAAATAAAGATATGCAAGTTTTAGAAAATATGATTGAATAAAAATAACCTTAAAATGGGATGTGGTGTTTTGCATGAATGCTTTGTATGTCTGGCTAAAATCCCTGAGTGAGTTTAATACTCTTTGATTTATGAAAGGAAGAAAAGAATATAAAGCATTTCCAAGAATTAATAAAATTCTCCTAAAAGAAAATGAGAATGGTCTCTAGATTATAAAGCTAATCTATGAGTAGTGCCTTGATCTATTCATCATTAGGTGAACGATGGGTATGTGCATGACTTGTTTAAGTCCTGTAGGCCTTTGTGTAAAGGGTTAACAGAATTGAGCCCCTTTGCAATGCACACATGATGTTCAATGGCAAGAGTTACGACCAAATAAATGATAAATGGGAATTGAGAAATTGAGCTATGGAATTAAGGGAGTCAATCCATAGGAGTATATGTACATATAACTGAATTGTGTTGATGAATGAATACTTGTGTGCATGTATGTTAGTATGAGCTTATATGTGTGTGTATATATATATACTCAGATTTTAGTATGAATCTAAATAAGTATCAAACATATGAATCTCTGCACAGAGTTTAGTAATTACAAGTTATTTATAAACTATGATTTCACTCACACCAGAATATATTTTTTGACCCTATTTGTTGCCTTTGCAATCTTTGGGGTGTCTCATTTTCATTGAGGCAGTTCAAAGTGTTGCTGCAGAGAAAGATGCTTGAGTAGCTTGCTTGTATGGATGTTTAAAGAACTTGCTGATTTTAAAATGCTTTAGAGAAGTAGAAGTTTAATTGTAATAAATAATCTAGGCAAACTCTCTTATGTCTTGTGTATTTCCAGGATTGATACTTGCTTTGTTTTCTTGAAAAGAACATGTAAAAGTAAAAAAAAAACTTAAGTATTATATGTGCTTGTGAGTTGTTGATTCAAGTAGCAGACTCTGAAAATAATCCAGAGGATTATAATGAAGGAGAACATGCCATATAATCTGATATGTGGATATATTCTCCTTGGCATGTTTATTAAATTTCAGTTATAAAGTTTAAGTTGTTTTTGAATAAATATGTGCCAAAGTATTAAGTGGATGGGTTGAACATGGTCTTGGCTAACCAGTAAGGCTTGTACATGTCTTGTAATTGATACAAGTACATGCAAAAGCTTGAAGCCATAGTCTTCAGATTCCTGAAGCAAACAAGACCATAGTGTAAGCTAATTCGAAATGCAACTAAATCCTATGATATGCCTAGAACAAGAGTAGGATTATGATACCATAAAACCTGAAAATCATAAATATATAAGAATTTAGGAATTGGAATTGGTAAAATCTGAAACTGACTTCAATATGAAACTGAAGTAGCAAGTCAGAAATAGGGATAAACAATATAGACTCAAACAAGAATGTAGAGTAATTTTGTTAAGTGTTTAAAAATCCAGAACATCACACTTTATATGCTTTTAGCCAGAAATATGCAAAGATTTTTCTAAAATCATATTCAACACTATTTCCAATCTAAAAATCAAAAATCTGTATGACCTTTAGATTAGTTTACAACTCTATTACTCACATGATCCTTACATGCTTCATGAACCTGGATATGTGCATTTTGCTTGACCTGAATTGCTTGTGCATGTTCGTGCATGTTTATGTTTGAATCTTGAATCTGGGCTAGACTAACCAGTGATCCATAGATCAAACCAAGTTTTAAAATGTTTTATCATTCTAAAACAACATGTATGAATTTCTGAACCCCAAAGATCTATTACATGGGTTATAAATCCACAAATTAATCAATCTGGTTTATAGAATAATCTGTAAAATGAAGAAGAGAATAATAGGTGCTAATACTTGAAAAATGTATTAGTCAATCTGTGATATCCCGGATTTTCGGGCATCAGATAATTGGGTAGTTATCTGATTTAACTTTTAAAAACACTGATTTATAAACTGAACAAATAGCTAGAATTATGATGAATACATATATTTGGGTATATGTATTAAATCTAATAACCTTCTTACATAATTTAAAATTTACAAGAATTATATTTTCTATTGTTTATTTATATATGTAGATTGTAAATAAAACTATGATTTGAAATTCTATATGAAAATCTTGAAAATAAATTAGATTCAAATTCTACATTTTTAAAACACTAGTGTAATAGCTTAGGCTTAAGGTAAGTATAAATAAATAAGTTTTATATTGTTTTCTTTGAGTTATATTCATATAAGTAAAAAGAAGAAATGTATAAATAAAAATACAAAGTATAATATAAAAACCTAAAACAAAAATATAATACATATTAAGACATTTATAAATATATAACTAAATTTAAAATCTATTAATACACATGTTAGCTAATAACATTATCTAATTAACAAGTGTTAACAAATTTGATAAGAATAATGACAAGTGTCCCATTCTCCTTTTATTTGTAAAAATATTTATTTTAAAAAAATAGAATAGCTTATATTAACATTTTAAAATTCTTTCCTTCATTTCATTCTCTGATCTATTTTCCCGAACTAACTAAGAAACAAGAAGAAATCTGTAACAAAAATGCAGTAAACAAAAATCAAAATCAAAGGAACTCAACAACAATCCAAAACCTAGTAATCAAACTAGAATCAAACAAGTTTCAGCTCATAACAATCAAGTTCAGAGCAAAGCAAGAAGATTCAAGATCCATGCAAACAAAGTAAACCAAGTCTCAGTTTAAATACAAGAACAGATTTCAAAATTTCAAAAAAACAGGTGAGTGATCTGTCCTAGTTTCCTCTATTTTTAGAAATGCCTGCGAGTAAACATTATCTAAACCTTCCTGATTATCCCGTGCATGTGATATGTTGATGGTAGTGTTGTTTTAAATGGCTTGCATGGACGTATAAATGGTTTACCTGATATATATATATATATATATATATATATGTGTGTGTGTGTGTGTGTGTGTGTGCTGAATGGCTGTATATATGAGAAGTCATCTCTGTTCTCTGTTCTCTGTTTTCAGTAATAAACTGTTTTTTTTTAAATCTAATAAATTTGTATAAGATGTTAAGTATAGTTAAAGTAAGAATTTTCAATTTGAATAGGAAGTGTATGCCTATATATAAGTGTGAATGCCTGTATATGATTTTCTTCCTCTGTTCGACTGTGAGTAAACCTAGTTTTAAACTATTTAAATCTGATTGCATGTGAAGGATATTTGAAAGGATTGATGTGTTAGTTGTTTTGCATGAATGAAAATTTGTTTTGCAAGTTGGTTTATTATGTATGAATGTATGTATATATGTTGATATTCGAGTGCATGTCTGTGATTCTAAACTTTGGCTCTGTTCTTCATTTACAAACTTCAAAATTTTTGATAAATTTAAATTCCTTCTTCCCTGAATTTCTTTAGTCATCAATTTATAAACAAAATCTGATAATAATAACAAGGTAAAGATTTTAAAAATATTTTCAGGAAGAATTTGAAGCTAGTTTAATAAGGAGGAAGAAGAACAGTAGCATTTTTAATACATATCAAAATCTCGACATATTTAATTTGTTGTTTTAGGATTATAATCAGATTAGTTATCAAATTCTAGGATTTTTAAAACTAAAATCTTGATTTTTAAGATAGTATATTGAGAGATATTGTGAGATGATCAGAAATTGGATTTTCGTTAAATTCCGACGTTCGATGGAGGTAGGGTAGTCGTGATCAAGGCTGAAGAAGGTTGGAGTCTTAGGGATCGATGAAAAAATGGAAATGGGATTTTTACATCGCCGTGATGGTTGGACGACGTCGAACTAGGGCTCTTTAGTCTTTGTTTGTCGATGATGAAGTCGAGACGTTTTCGTGTTCAAAGGTGTACCGAGTCGATCGATAGCGGGGAAATCGAAGTATGGTGTCGTGGCGGAGCTCTAGACGGAATCACTGGATCGCTGGTGAACTAGAGAATCGTCGGCGATCGTTTTTTTTTCAGATCTGGGTTGGTTCCAGGTTCGACAATGAACCTCGTTTTCGATCGGAGGCTTGTATTGGTGATTTGATGAATGGTTTGGGTTGCTGCATCGAAGTGTGATGTGCCGGAGGGTTCATCGGAGGTCGGAGGTGGCTCTGACGTGGGTGCACGTGCACGTGGTGTACGTTTGTCTGGGTTGAATGGTCATTTGGGGAAGAAGAGTTTTTATCGGGTAAAACTCGAAGTAGATAGGGGATTGTCTCGAAGTAGCTGAAGATGGTGGATGACTCGGTGGGGTCTTCGGGTTTTTTAGAGTTTTGCTCGGGTTCGATTTGTTTTGGGGTTGTACAGGTTTAAACTTTGTAAAGAAGAATCAAGTTTACCAATCTAAAAGCAAGTTATTTTCTTAATAAATGTCAATCAAGTCTCAAGAGTATTTAACTGAATATATTTCCAAATTTAAATGTTTAAAGTTGTTGATTTCAAAAGTAATTAACTAAATTAATTAATGAGATAATTAAAGGTTAATTACTATTTGTAATTAAGAATAATTACCTAATAGGGTAATTATTGGATAGTTAATGAAATAAGAGATGAATCATTAACTAGAGATTAATTGATTTTAAGTTAATTAATTTGTCTAATTAATTATAGATAATCACTTATTAATTAATTAAGTATAATTACTTAGAGAGTAATAAATGAATAATTACGGAATGTAATTAAGAAAAAGGGAAATCATTTATAAAAGTAATTAAATGGAAGTGATTAAGGAATTAATCATTTAGTGTAATTAATTAAAGGATTAATTAAAATTAATTAATTAAAGGGTTAAGGTTAATTAATAATGTGATAAATTACTGGTTAAGGTAATTAATTAATAGAGTAATTAATTAATGAAGTAGTTAGAAGATCATTAATTTATCCATAAAAATAATTTAGGTTAATTAAGATGAATAATTAAGAAATGAATAATTAATTTGTAATTAATGTTAAGTAAGATGGATTAAGAAATCCAAGTAATTAAAGGTTAGTAATTAATTTAATTGGAGATTAATTAAATTAATTAAGAATGAATCAACTTGTTATGGATGATTAAATTATATTGAATGTTTGGATTGATTAATATCTCTAGTCTGATAAATTATGATGTTATGTGATATGTAATGTTTTGGATGAATTGTGATAATTTAAGTTATCTATCTGTGATAGAATTGCTATATGAATATGATATCCTGAATTTAAATTAAATTGTTTAACTTAAACATCTTGGCTTAAAGTATGACATTTGATTCGAAGAGACCGGGGTCGGGTACCAGTAAATACCTGAAACCACTTCGATTTGAAATCTACTATAATTCTTTATAGATTGATATGTGAAATCAATGGGCTGGATTGGGATAATATAGACCATTTAAACTAAGTTGGATACTTATATATTGTTTTGTGAAAATAAGTGATGACTATATAAGTTGTTACTTGTAGTAAAGTACGAGTTACCCTGGGTTGCAAATAAGTTTATAACTTGGCATTTCAAATTATATGGGTTTACTCACGCTGGTTTCCAGCCTGACCCGGGTGTTACTTTGTTGTAATGCTCGGGTCAGACCGAGTATTACAGATTTCAGGTAAGGACGTTCTGAAACTCAGGAGGCAAGCTGGATGGCAGGGAACGTATGGAGTGATATCCGTTGTGTATATTATTATTGATTATCTGAGACATCTGAAAATGTCCTGTGTTGTGTAATAGTATAACTCCGATGTATAATGTATAAGTGTATTGATACGGTTCTTTTTGTAAAACTGTTGTTTATGTGATATTATATTTTGATCCGCTGCGAATGTGAGGTTTCTGTGTTGGTGTTTCTGTTTTCTTCTTCTTCTCTTTCTTCTTTTTCTCTAACTATCTGGAATTTTCGGGTTTGAAAATTCCGGACCGTTACATTTGGTATCAGAGCGGAAGGTTAAGAGAGAACCTTGGCTCTGTTGGGATTACTCATTAAGGATAGGGTCAATAGTACCCTAGAATGAGTTGAGTGTATATATATATGAGAGCGTACTTGTTATTTTCTTATATAAAGATTTTAAAATAATTTTAAAATTGAATGATTTTAATATAAGTTTATCTTTTGGTATATAAAGAAATAAATTTTCTAATTATTGAATATATTAAAGAAATTGGTTGTTGAATCATTGGAATAAAATAAAATAATAAGAATTAAGTGGTAATACAACCAAATTAAAATTGAATGAAGATGAGTTTGAAATGAATCCAAACTGAAATTAAAATCTTGAATATGTAGAAGTATTATTGGAATAAAGATAAAAATGAATTGGTTTCCAGATATGATAATCTTGGTTATTATCATAAATGGTAGTTGTGTTTAATAATGAATGTTGTTAATGATTAAGCAAAATGAAATGTTTTAGGGAAGTAAACTTTTAGGTGAATATGACTTATAATTTGGAATTGAAGATAATTTGAAATTGTGAAATTTTAAATCTAAATCCAGAAAACTTAAAATTGTTTTAAAGGAATTTGTTTTGAAATAAAAAAAAACCAAGAACAAATTAAAAAAAATTAAGGTATAACTTGGTGTGTAAAGGAAATAAATATCTATATTTGGAAATAAACTCTAAGGTTGAGTTTTGAATTTTCCTTGGAATGTGATGTAAAACCCAAAGTGAAGTAAGTTTTTAAACTTAAAAGGGAAAGATTATTAATCTGGAGTTTAAAATTTGAATGGGAATTCAAATTGTGTAAAGTTGACCGGATTAAGTAAATTTAATTTAACTTGGAGGAAGTTAAATAAGTTTGAATGAATAACTTGAATTGGAAATTTCAAGATGAAATTTAAATTTAACTTGGGTAGTTAAATGGTTAATTTAAATGGGAATTATGAGTGATTTCAAAATGGGTTTGAAATCTGGAAATTGAAAATGGATAATAAATTAGAATCTGGAGATTTAATTGTTTTTGAATTCTTATTTGAACTTTGTGATAAGTTAAGTAAAGATAATTTAAAATGGAATTTTGAAATTTGGATTCAGAATTTAATGGTTTAAAGATATAAGTTGATTTGATTTAAAGGATTAAATCAACATTTAAAAAAAAATTTAAAATTAATTAATTAACTCGAATTTATATAATTCGGGATGGTTTAAATTTGAAATTTGAATTGAATTAGTTCAAATTGAATTTGATTTGAATTAATTAGAATTGTGATTGAAGATGGATAAACATAAGTTTAAATGGAAAATTTGAATTGAAATAATTTGAAATAAAATTTAAGTTGAATGAGTTCAAATTCAAATGGGAATTGGGATTTATTCAAACTGGAATTGAAATAAATAAAATTGGTTCAATTTGAAATTTATATGAATTAATTGAAATTGTGATTAAAGTTGAATAAGATTAAAAATCAAATGGAATTTGATTTGAATTTGGAAAGGAATTAAGGTTAATTCAACTTGAATTGGGATTAAATCAATTTCAATGAAAATTGGAATTGAGTCAATTTAAATGGAGGTGGAAATTTAAATTGAATTGATGAGAATTGAACAGTTTGACTCTGGTTTATTTTCAAAATAAATTGTTTTAGTACAAATATATTTTTCCAAACTTTTTACTATACAATCTTTCTTCTCAAACCCCAAACTATCTTATACTTATTTTACAATTATTTTGGAACTATTTAACTATTTTGAAACTGTCTTATAAACTAATTACTATTTTTCAGTTACTTATATCTAATCACTATTTTAAATACTATTTTGCAATTATCTAACCATTTTATACCTACTTAACTATTTTACAGCTATTTTACAAACTAATAACTATTTTTCAACTACTTATCTATTTTAAACTTTTCCAAGCTATTTTTAAATTTAAATTGATCAGAGTTCAAACTGTTTGTAATTGAAATAATAACTCAATTGGAAATGGAAGCAATTGAGAATAAGTGAATGGAATTAAAGGAAATGTGAATAGAAAGGAGAAATTGATTTAGCTAATAATCAATAAAGATAAATACGAAGGATGTACGTATATTATTCTATTCGCATAGTGATTTGATCCAGATTCGAACACAGAATTTCGAGATAGTATTATCGATCCGAGTTGGGATTTTTCACTCGATTTTCGACGGCGAACCTGGATATGGATTTTTGATTGGTTCTGGATATTCTCTATCATAGCTACGACTATGCAAGGAGAATGACAGATTCTGGTCAAGAAACCAGATCTGAGTCCGCACTAGGAAGTCGGGTGGACGATACTAGTTCGGAAGTGAAATTTTGTGATCGATTGAGCGATCATACTGATATTGCGTACGGATGATATGTGTATATCGTACGGGTTTGAATGAAATTGATATTGAAGTTGTGGATAAGGATTGTAAAATGATCTTTGAAATGAAAAGTATTTTTGTGAAATATAATGGAATTGGATATTTCTTTGGTTGAAATTTACTTTATGGAGATAAGTAAATGGTAAATAACTTTATAAAGAAATCAAACTTGAATATTTGATTTGGCAATAAATAAAGTTGTATTTTGTAATATGATAAACTTCCCTTATTGAATCTAGCCAGAATAAAAAGGGTTTTGAAATAATTGAAGTATAAAAGAGGTTTTATACAAGTTTGAAATGATCCAAAGATTTTCAAAGTTATATATATCTATATCTATATATATATAAAGCATTTTAGGAGAATGATTTTGGAAAAGGTTTTGGGAACCTATATAATTTGGAAAAGGCTTTTGATTTTTGGAAAATCAATTTTGGATTTTGAAAAGCCTAGTTTGAGAATTATCGATTTTGGTAATCGATTTTGTGTAAAGGAGATTTTGATAAATCATAAAGGGTATGATTTGAAGATACTATAAGTACATAGTATAAAGTGTTTTGAGAATAGCTCTGGGGAAAAAGGCGCTTCCTTGAAATGAACTTCTCAGGAGTACCACTGGGTGGTACTGCCTTGAGCCCCAAGGGGGGGTTCTAAAGTTGATCCTGTGAGGAGTCCGGACAAAACTAGTTCCTGAGGATTATTTGTGTAGCGAAAGTCGAGGGGCTGGTGCCCACAGAGGCATTTGAGTTATGCTGTGACAACAATTTAACTCAATGTCACTGCGATCTACTGCAGACCATAGCGAAAGTCATGTGTGCCGCTGAGAGCCAACTGTCTACGTTTGATTTTATATCGGTAGACTGTGACACTATGGTAACATAGCGAAAGTCGTTTGTGCCGCTGAGAGCCAACAGTCTGCGTTTGATTTTATATCGGTAGACTGCGACCTATGTGGGAGAAGTTTCATTTTGACAGCGAAATCGTGTGTGCCGCTGAGAGCCAACAGTTACATGGACTTTTGCTGCGACGGCAACGTAACCCTGGGATGTAACTGCGATCTGGTGTGGGTTCCATGCTGTTATCAGTTACATGGACTTTTGCTGCGATGGCAACGTAACCCGTGATGTAACTGTGACCATGGATGGGGGTGATGATTTCCAGGGCATTCTCACCAAAAATGTTTCCTCTATTTTCAAAAATGTTTTCTATATTTTCAATAAATTATTTTCCAAGTATTTTCACTGGGTGTTGAAAACGGGTTTGCTAAGTCCTTATAGATTTTCAGTCCTACGTCTGATCAACGTATGACCGAATTTCTGTGAGAACAAGGATGGACTTGTTAAGACATCAACTTTAAAAGTATTTTTATAAAAACTAATTTAGTAATATTATAAAGATTTTTTAAAGTGTTTTAAAAATGGTTCAAAGAGAAAATTTAACTAATATTAAGAATTTTAAATAAATTCTGGCTTCGTTCCTTTTCGAGGACGAAAAGATTTAAAGGGGGGAGGAATGTGATATCCCGGATTTTCGGGCATCAGATAATTGGGTAGTTATCTGATTTAACTTTTAAAAACACTGATTTATAAACTGAACAAATAGCTAGAATTATGATGAATACATATATTTGGGTATATGTATTAAATCTAATAACCTTCTTACATAATTTAAAATTTACAAGAATTATATTTTCTATTGTTTATTTATATATGTAGATTGTAAATAAAACTATGATTTGAAATTCTATATGAAAATCTTGAAAATAAATTAGATTCAAATTCTACATTTTTAAAACACTAGTGTAATAGCTTAGGCTTAAGGTAAGTATAAATAAATAAGTTTTATATTGTTTTCTTTGAGTTATATTCATATAAGTAAAAAGAAGAAATGTATAAATAAAAATACAAAGTATAATATAAAAACCTAAAACAAAAATATAATACATATTAAGACATTTATAAATATATAACTAAATTTAAAATCTATTAATACACATGTTAGCTAATAACATTATCTAATTAACAAGTGTTAACAAATTTGATAAGAATAATGACAAGTGTCCCATTCTCCTTTTATTTGTAAAAATATTTATTTTAAAAAAATAGAATAGCTTATATTAACATTTTAAAATTCTTTCCTTCATTTCATTCTCTGATCTATTTTCCCGAACTAACTAAGAAACAAGAAGAAATCTGTAACAAAAATGCAGTAAACAAAAATCAAAATCAAAGGAACTCAACAACAATCCAAAACCTAGTAATCAAACTAGAATCAAACAAGTTTCAGCTCATAACAATCAAGTTCAGAGCAAAGCAAGAAGATTCAAGATCCATGCAAACCAAAGTAAACCAAGTCTCAGTTTAAATACAAGAACAGATTTCAAAATTTCAAAAAAACAGGTGAGTGATCTGTCCTAGTTTCCTCTATTTTTATAAATGCCTGCGAGTAAACATTATCTAAACCTTCCTGATTATCCCGTGCATGTGATATGTTGATGGTAGTGTTGTTTTAAATGGCTTGCATGGACGTATAAATGGTTTACCTGATATATATATATATATATATATATATATATATATATGTGTGTGTGTGTGTGTGTGTGTGTGCTGAATGGCTGTATATATGAGAAGTCATCTCTGTTCTCTGTTCTCTGTTTTCAGTAATAAACTGTTTTTTTTAAAATCTAATAAATTTGTATAAGATGTTAAGTATAGTTAAAGTAAGAATTTTCAATTTGAATAGGAAGTGTATGCCTATATATAAGTGTGAATGCCTGTATATGATTTTCTTCCTCTGTTCGACTGTGAGTAAACCTAGTTTTAAACTATTTAAATCTGATTGCATGTGAAGGATATTTGATAGGATTGATGTGTTAGTTGTTTTTCATGAATGAAAATTTGTTTTGCAAGTTGGTTTATTATGTATGAATGTATGTATATATGTTGATATTCGAGTGCATGTCTGTGATTCTAAACTTTGGCTATGTTCTTCATTTACAAACTTCAAAATTTTTGATAAATTTAAATTCCTTCTTCCCTGAATTTCTTTAGTCATCAATTTATAAACAAAATCTGATAATAATAACAAGGTAAAGATTTTAAAAATATTTTCAGGAAGAATTTGAAGCTAGTTTAATAAGGAGGAAGAAGAACAGTAGCATTTTTAATACATATCAAAATCTCGACATATTTAATTTGTTGTTTTAGGATTATAATCAGATTAGTTATCAAATTCTAGGATTTTTAAAACTAAAATCTTGATTTTTAAGATAGTATATTGAGAGATATTGTGAGATGATCAGAAATTGGATTTTCGTTAAATTCCGACGTTCGATGGAGGTAGGGTAGTCGTGATCAAGGCTGAAGAAGGTTGGAGTCTTAGGGATCGATGAAAAAATGGAAATGGGATTTTTACATCGCCGTGATGGTTGGACGACGTCGAACTAGGGCTCTTTAGTCTTTGTTTGTCGATGATGAAGTCGAGGCATTTTCGTGTTCAAAGGTGTACCGAGTCGATCGATAGCGGGGAAATCGAAGTATGGTGTCGTGGCGGAGCTCTAGACGGAATCACTGGATCGCTGGTGAACTAGAGAATCGCCGGCGATCGTTTTTTTTTCAGATCTGGGTTGGTTCCAGGTTCGACAATGAACCTCGTTTTCGATCGGAGGCTTGTATTGGTGATTTGATGAATGGTTTGGGTTGCTGCATCGAAGTGTGATGTGCCGGAGGGTTCATCGGAGGTCGGAGGTGGCTCTGACGTGGGTGCACGTGCGCGTGGTGTACGTTTGTCTGGGTTGAATGGTCATTTGGGGAAGAAGAGTTTTTATCGGGTAAAACTCGAAGTAGATAGGGGATTGTCTCGAAGTAGCTGAAGATGGTGGATGACTCGGTGGGGTCTTCGGGTTTTTTAGAGTTTTGCTCGGGTTCGATTTGTTTTGGGGTTGTACAGGTTTAAACTTTGTAAAGAAGAATCAAGTTTACCAATCTAAAAGCAAGTTATTTTCTTAATAAATGTCAATCAAGTCTCAAGAGTATTTAACTGAATATATTTCCAAATTTAAATGTTTAAAGTTGTTGATTTCAAAAGTAATTAACTAAATTAATTAATGAGATAATTAAAGGTTAATTACTATTTGTAATTAAGAATAATTACCTAATAGGGTAATTAGTGGATAGTTAATGAAATAAGAGATGAATCATTAACTAGAGATTAATTGATTTTAAGTTAATTAATTTGTCTAATTAATTATAGATAATCACTTATTAATTAATTAAGTATAATTACTTAGAGAGTAATAAATGAATAATTACGGAATGTAATTAAGAAAAAGGGAAATCATTTATAAAAGTAATTAAATGGAAGTGATTAAGGAATTAATCATTTAGTGTAATTAATTAAAGGATTAATTAAAATTAATTAATTAAAGGGTTAAGGTTAATTAATAATGTGATAAATTACTGGTTAAGGTAATTAATTAATAGAGTAATTAATTAATGAAGTAGTTAGAAGATCATTAATTTATCCATAAAAATAATTTAGGTTAATTAAGATGAATAATTAAGAAATGAATAATTAATTTGTAATTAATGTTAAGTAAGATGGATTAAGAAATCCAAGTAATTAAAGGTTAGTAATTAATTTAATTGGAGATTAATTAAATTAATTAAGAATGAATCAACTTGTTATGGATGATTAAATTATATTGAATGTTTGGATTGATTAATATCTCTAGTCTGATAAATTATGATGTTATGTGATATGTAATGTTTTGGATGAATTGTGATAATTTAAGTTATCTATCTGTGATAGAATTGCTATATGAATATGATATCCTGAATTTAAATTAAATTGTTTAACTTAAACATCTTGGCTTAAAGTATGACATTTGATTCGAAGAGACCGGGGTCGGGTACCAGTAAATACCTGAAACCACTTCGATTTGAAATCTACTATAATTCTTTATAGATTGATATGTGAAATCAATGGGCTGGATTGGGATAATATAGACCATTTAAACTAAGTTGGATACTTATATATTGTTTTGTGAAAATAAGTGATGACTATATAAGTTGTTACTTGTAGTAAAGTACGAGTTACCCTGGGTTGCAAATAAGTTTATAACTTGGCATTTCAAATTATATGGGTTTACTCACGCTGGTTTCCAGCCTGACCCGGGTGTTACTTTGTTGTAATGCTCGGGTCAGACCGAGTATTACAGATTTCAGGTAAGGACGTTCTGAAACTCAAGAGGCAAGCTGGATGGCAGGAACGTATGGAGTGATATCCGTTGTGTATATTATTATTGATTATCTGAGACATCTGAAAATGTCCTGTGTTGTGTAATAGTATAACTCCGATGTATAATGTATAAGTGTATTGATACGGTTCTTTTTGTAAAACTGTTGTTTATGTGATATTATATTTTGATCCGCTGCGAATGTGAGGTTTCTGTGTTGGTGTTTCTGTTTTCTTCTTCTTCTCTTTCTTCTTTTTCTCTAACTATCTGGAATTTTCGGGTTTGAAAATTCCGGACCGTTACACAATCTTGAGTCATTCCAAGATGAAAATATCTGAAAATCTATTAGTTAATCCTGAGTCATTTTAAGGTAGTAACACTTGAATCATGTATTAGTCAGTCTTGAGTCAAATAAAAGATTAAAGTGTAGAAATAGCTATGTGATACAAAACCTTTCAATTATGGAAAATGTTGTGTGATTAAATTTCTTTGCTACTTTAACACTCTGATAGGCAAAGAAAAATTTATATATCTTCACATATATAAATGATATGACTTGATTAAAATACTGATATTTTTATATTAGTAAATTCTGGATCTTGGGAAATTAATTAAAAGAAATGAAAGAGGCAAGAAAAGAAGTGACCCCTTGTTAAAAAAAACTCAACTAAAAATCATTAAAATATAGTAGAAGAAAAGTGGGCCATTTCAGTTGGTATCAGAGCTATGTTACCGAAAACATAGCAAAAAAAAAATCTAATTTTCTCATATGGATAAAATCCTGAGGAACAAACCACATAAAAATATTTTCAGTAGGAATAAATTACTGAAACAATTAAATCAAAAACAAGACTAACTAGCTATGTAAATTATATAGCAAATCATGGTAGGAAGACCACCAAACTCTAGAGCAGGACCCTCTAGTGCAACACTGTAACGACCCCGAATTTTAATTACATTTAATTGATAATTAAATTAATTTTTGAATTAAAATTTGTTAAATTAAATGATGAAGAGATGCGAGTTTCCCCGAGATCAAATAAAAACGTGTTAAATCATTTAAAGTTGAATATTGTATATATATGTACATATGTGAATGTGTATATATTTGAGTATATATGAGAAAATTTGAAATTTTATATCTATTGAATTTGAGTTTTAAATCAAAAATAAATGGTTTAAAAATAATTATAAAATATATAGATATTTGACACAAGTATAAAAGTAAGTAAAACAAATAATTTAAATTAGAATCTGATGGGTTATAATTGGAATATAAATAAATAGAAGATAAGTTATAAAATATAAAGTAATTCATTTAATAAAATTTTAACAACATAATAATTATAGGGATTTATTTGAATTAAAAAGCAAAGACAAAATAAAAGATAAAGATATTATTCAAGTAGAAAGTAGAACGTATTAAGCAAATTCTAAAAACAAGGTAAAATAGAAATTTAATTTTATTATAAAGTAATGTTGTAAAGGAAAAGAAGGAAATATATATAGGCTTGATTAAGAAGACAATAGCATACATCTATATACAAAACAAATACAAGTATGCAAAGTAAAGTAAACTATAATTTAACAATAAAATATCAAATACAACTTGAACAAATACAAACTGAATTCTAAACCACAAAACAAAAGAAGACAACATAACAATGTATAACATGGCAAAGTAATAAAAATAAACATATCTATGTACCAAGCACCATCATTCCAGCCGAGTAAAACATGAACACAAATAAAAGTAAAATATATGTGTATGCCGCCTGTAGAGAAATAATGCAAGATATTTTAGTACACAAAACAATTAATGCAACATCTCTACCAGCCGAAATGCAAGTATACATTCAAACATACAATCAAATAAAATAACCATTTGTACATGGCCATTAATGCAAGCCATCACCATATTTTCACATCAGCCACCAAAACAAAGATTAGTAGACAAAGCAAGAAATATCCCTGGTTATGTTGTACAAAATGTAACCCAGTACTAAGGCAAATAAACACACCCTGTAACTCATTTCTAATATATACATCATCTTCTTTCCATTTCGATTCATTAACCTGGGTATGCAACAAACATCATCACTCAACTTTAATTCAACAAACAAGAAAAAGAGATTACAGGAGAAACAAAACTGCAGTTTTCAAAATATGTAGTGAATTCAAGAAGCAAATTCAAGTTCATTCCAAGCTAAGCCAACCTGAAGTAATATCAACTAAATCTTAAACAAATTACAACTTGAAGCAATTCAACAATCCAGATCAAAGAAAAGTCTGAGACAACTAAAACAGTGCAAGAGGGACCAAAACCTGTTTCAAATACTTGAGTCCTCTGTTCTTCTTTTCCAGGTGAGCAACTCTTCTTGTTTACCTGTGAGTAACTTCACATTTTAAACCATAAGTGTTAACTATCAGTTGCAGGTAGATAACTAGAATGAGTATGCTTTTAAATGTTTGGTTTGTGATGATTCCTCTGTGTGTATATGCAAATACATAAGTATTGCAAAGAATCTGTTTTGCCTGTGTTTGTTTTAAACTAAGATTTTGGATAAAAAGGTCTTTACCACTTGATTTGATCCCAGTTAGGATTTGAGTTGTAAACAAAAGTAGTTTGTTTGGTTATAATCTAAGCATTTAAAATTATTTAAGTTGAACCAACTTTTATTTGTCTTTGGAACCAAGGAAGTATGTACAACCTCAAAATAAGTTTAAAAACAAACTTCATGTTTTAAAAATTCAGGAGTATAAAACGAATCTACATACAGAAATGGGATTTTTAAAACAAGATTTAAAATTTTTAATGCTGGGGTTGAAGAGCAGTTCTAGATGCACTGTTTTAAGCTTTTTAAGCTGCCGTGGGTGATCTCGACAACTAGGGATGTCGAACTTCGGTCTGGGAGTAGAGGAGCGAACGAAGAATATAGGAAAAATGGTAGGGTGTCGATCAGAGGTTGGTGATGACATTGGGAGGTTGTCGATGTTTTTAAACCTAGTTTCGGCTGACCTGGGAATCGTGATCGCCACGATGTCTAGAAACGATTGAGTTTGATAAAACTCTGGGGAATAGAAGCTTGGTCGAAGTCGAGAAGGTGGCCGGAGTTTCAGGTTTTCTGGTGGACAGGGCTGCGAAGACGAGGCGATGACAGGGATTTGGTTGGTCGCGAGTTTGTTTCCAGGCTTCGATTTATTCGAATTTGGGTTCGAGTGGTACTGGAGGGAAACTGGTGGTTGGGATCGGAGCTGGGGGTGATGTTCGACTTACTCGTCGATGTGGTGATGATCGGAGGCGTCGACCTTTGGTGTACACGTGCACGTGCACGTTGGTGTCAGGTGGTGTTTGAGACAATGGGGAAGAAGCAGTCTTGCCTGGGGACGAATTCGAGTCGTACTCGAGGAAATTCGCGAGGGAACTCGAAGACGAGTGTGTCGAGCGAAAACTCGAAGCAAGGATCGGGGAGATTGATGTTTGGCTCGGGTACGAGTTGTTGCCCAGGTTTTAAAAACAGAACCTGTTATGTTGTTTTCTGAAAATTTAGAATTGAATTTAAATTTCAAAACAAGTTTAAACTGAGTTGATGAATCAGAGTTAATGATGAATCCAGATTTTGTTGAAGCCTAGTTTCGGAATAAAGTTTTAAATTTAAACTGTTTTAATACTTAGAAAGGTTTAAGTATGGAAAAGAAATTTTGAATTTAAAATGAAATTTAAAATGGTTAAGTTAGATAAAATGGATAATCTATTTATTTAATTAATTTATGATTTGAATTAATTAAATTATTAAAGGTTTAAATAAATAAATTAAGGTTAAATTAATTTGATAATTTTAAGTTATTAATTTATGATTAGGAATTTATTTATTTAGTAATTAAAGATTAATCAAGTTAATATGGTAAATTTTAATTAATTAATTAAGTTCAATTAATTAAAAATAATTACTTGATATTAAGTTAAGTATAATTACTTAATGAAATTAATGAAGTAAAATTACTTAGAGAAGAAATAAATAGATAATTACTGAATGTAATCAATTAAATGATGATTTGAAATTTGAGTAAATTATTTGTAAATAATTAAAGGTTTAATTGATTCATTTACTTAAAATTGATTAGTTAATAAAGATTAACAAATGAATTCGAAAGGGAATTTATTTCAAATAATTTGAAATTAAATCATGATAATTAACTCGGATTAATAATTGAAACATCTTATTTAAATTAATTAGTTGGTTAATAAATTCACTTGTGAATGTTTGGATTCTATTGGATGATTTAATTGTTTGATATCCCTGATATATGATGCTTTGTGGTACACCCTGATTTATGTTGTGATCTGTAGTTTACTTACCTGTGATATATATCTGTGATCTGTGAATGAACGATAAGCGTTATAGTTTATATCGCTTATCAACTATATCCTGTATTTTGTTATGTGATGATTGATGTTGCACTATTGTGTGTAAAACCCCTAGACCACACTGTTACACACACAAATATGGATTTCATGTGGAAATCGGTTAAGTCACAGATGATTTAAATTTGATGTTTTTGAAATTGAAATTTTAATTTCAATTGATTTTGAAATTAGAAATTTGGGGTTTAAAGTGAAAAGCTTTTGAAATGGAATTTCAAATATAAAAGTTTTTTTGAATAACTTAATCGTGTTTTGAAATTTAAATAATTTGATTTAAATTTGAATTCAAGTTTGAAATTGAATCCTATGATTTGAAATTACGGTTAAAAATGTTATAAATGTGTTCATATGAATTTAAACCATTTTAAAAGTATTGTTTGAAAATTTGGATTTAACCCAAGAACTTTAACTCGTATAGATGAATCAAATTTCCAAATAAAAACTGTTTGTTTTAAAGGAATAAAAGCTTTCAGATAAGAAGTGAAATTCCAATTTAGGTAAAGGAATTTCAAGATTAAATTGAAAAAAATGATTTTCCAAGTTATGAATGAATTCTTTTTGAAAGCTATGAATTTAATCTGTTATTTTCAACAGATTTAAATTGATGTTTTGTTTAACCCATTCGAAATGAAATTGTTTTGAAAGCTATGAGTTAAATCTTTGATTTAAAGATTTAACGAATTAATCAAATTGAAAGGGAAATTGATTTGGAAAATCTGTGAATGAATCTTTGTGAAATTAAGCGAACTTTGTGAATTGAATCTTTTTTGTTTAAAAAGATTAAAATGGTAATTTGTTAAACCATTTGAAAAGAAAGCGGGTTTAAAATTGTGACTTAATTGAAATCCCAATATCCATATGTTTTTAAATATTTCGCTCGTTATTCAGGTTAGCCGGGAAAAGACAATTGTGTCATATAACCCATTCCGAATAGTGATACATCGTATATGGATAGCATTTGAAGACCGGTGTTGAAGACCGGATATTTTTCGAAAATGAAAGGACAACCTGTCGAATGTCTCTGCACCAAGTCGCGCCGGTATAGAGATTTATATCACTCTTTTTGTGACGGGAAGTCCGGATGTGATTTGAAAATTATCCGGATTTGCAAGGGCTTCGTGAGAAGTGCCTTCGGTTCTGTTCGATCCTGGAACAGACTTGTATGGTTACATGTCTGACATTACACTTTGAAATATAAAGCTGATTTCTTTCAAATACATTTCTGTTGGTGGCGGAGAATTTATTCTCTTAGCTTAACACCCTTCTCTGAGACGTACGAGCTCAGAGGTTATGTAGTTGAAGTTATCAGCGATATATCCCAATTTGGTAATGTGGCATGCTGAGTGTTGCTGTGTGATGATCAGTGTTTGATCATTTGCGATATGATCATTTATTTGATCTTATATCTTTGTGATCATAGGTTGATCATTTGTTCGATCCGAAGCATGGCTTTGTGACAAAGCGTAGCTTTGTGGACGAGACTTCGTCGAGCCTCACACCCCGGAAATGGTCAAAACAGGAAGGATGCAGCAAGGTTCTAGGGAGTAGCGCCCCTTAGTGTATGTCATTCCTTCTGGATAAAGGTGGTATCATGGTATGGAGCCCAGATACTTAACCTCTGTTGATACTGCTTATTATGTGGTTGTTGGAAATCGAGGATCCTCGGGAAGATCGGTGACGATCGGGGGATGGCATACGCGTGTCAGTAGTTACCTATTTTTGCAGAGGTAACCCGGCCTTGTGTTGGCAGAGATCCGGATAGGTTCTCGGAACGTCATTCCAGAGACGTTTCTTCGTGGCATAGGAAGTTCCTTAGCCTGACCATTTGTTGGAAATCCATCTTCCAATACGAACTTTGTACGGTATTAGTTGTAGAACCTGCCATCTACTTATGGTGGCGCCCCACTGTTTGGATGGTAGCTATAGTAGGCATAGTTCGAAATGTCTATGTTGGCTAAGATTGATATTCTACTTTCGAAAATGTTTTCTATACTATGCACTAATAATAATATCAAAAATGATTTGATTTTGCGTAGTAAGCATCTTTGACTATCATAAGAAGAAATCTCCTCCAATTCTGCGTTTGCATTGTGTGTGTGGCGGGAGGTCTTATGGTAGTTTCATTTTCCAAAAGCATTGTGAATTGACTTTAAAATTCTCTGTTATTTGTTTTTAAAGATAAACTGTTTTTGTTGCTCACACCAGTCCCATGACTGATCCGGAGTTTATTGTTTATTTCCTAAACTCTGGATGCTCAATTTTTTTTCCACACGAGCAGTTTAGAGTTGGGTTTTTCAGATATTCAGATTAGTAGATTTTCTGGAGCTAGTTCAGTCTTTGTATCGGACTGCACTTGCTTATCTTTGTGCCTCGTTATTGGGAGTTCGAGCTATTTCTGGATTGGTGCTTTGAAGATGAAGATTATCCGCTGCTGATATTATCGTTTTCTTTTCCGCTGCTATTTGTTGTATCATATCTCTGATGTATATTGATATTCATTGTATCACTCTGTTGTATCAGATATTGTATATCAATGTATTATTCATTTCTTCCGCTGTGTTATTTACTTAACTGTGTTATAAGCTCCCGAGAACCAGATTCGGCATTCGAATCTACGGCATTTTGAGTACAAGTGAAGTACGGGTGCCGATTTTCGAAGGTCGACTTTTGGGTCTTGACAAGTGGTATCAGAGCTAAGGTTGAACTTTAGCTCAGGAGTGTAACATATTAAGTAGCTCATTAGAGATAGAGTGAAGTAAACTCTAGAATGAGTATATCCCTAAGATATCCGCTTGAATGTCTCAGTAAATTCTCTTACTATCCACTGATAGTGAGTATGAGTGCAAGAAGAAGACGAGATAGGGGACAGAAAATACGACTATAAATGGTCAATACCCTGCAACAGTGGAAACAATCTTTCTTATCAATATCCTTTGATTCGTTTCCAAATTCTTTTGATTTCTTCGTACCAGCTATAAGAAGAAGTTTCGATATGATGATGGCTCTACGAATCGTTGTAGGAGATTCTTATTTCGTATCTTCATCGACTTCTTATCAGCTTTTTGGATTTAAACCTTAATGAATTTGAAATTGGAATTTTAAATTGAATTAAATTGACTAATAAAATATGAGGGTAAATTGAATTGAATCAATTAAAACGATATCGTTTAAAACCAAATTTGAAATTTTATTGTAATTTCTTGGGTATACCAAAGTCCGAAGAGGGACAAATTGTTATGTATTCTGAGATATTCCGACTTGAATTTGGAATTCATATCTTGTGTTTGAGGAGTTATAGAAGATCGAATATGTCCATCTCTGTATTGTTTTCGTGCCTGCGAATTTCGAGGACGAAATTCTTTTAAGGGGGAAGTTTGTAACGACCCCGAATTTTAATTACATTTAATTGATAATTAAATTAATTTTTGAATTAAAATTTGTTAAATTAAATGATGAAGAGATGCGAGTTTCCCCGAGATCAAATAAAAACGTGTTAAATCATTTAAAGTTGAATATTGTATGTATATGTACATATGTGAATGTGTATATATTTGAGTATATATGAGAAAATTTGAAATTTTATATCTATTGAATTTGAGTTTTAAATCAAAAATAAATGGTTTAAAAATAATTATAAAATATATAGATATTTGACACAAGTATAAAAGTAAGTAAAACAAATAATTTAAATTAGAATCTGATGGGTTATAATTGGAATATAAATAAATAGAAGATAAGTTATAAAATATAAAGTAATTCATTTAATAAAATTTTAACAACATAATAATTATAGGGATTTATTTGAATTAAAAAGCAAAGACAAAATAAAAGATAAAGATATTATTCAAGTAGAAAGTAGAACGTATTAAGCAAATTCTAACAACAAGGTAAAATAGAAATTTAATTTTATTATAAAGTAATGTTGTAAAGGAAAAGAAGGAAATATATATAGGCTTGATTAAGAAGACAATATCATACATCTATATACAAAACAAATACAAGTATGCAAAGTAAAGTAAACTATAATTTAACAATAAAATATCAAATACAACTTGAACAAATACAAACTGAATTGTAAACCACAAAACAAAAGAAGACAACATAACAATGTATAACATGGTAAAGTAATAAAAATAAACATATCTATGTACCAAGCACCATCATTCCAGCCGAGTAAAACATGAACACAAATAAAAGTAAAATATATGTGTATGCCGCCTGTAGAGAAATAATGCAAGATATTTTAGTACACAAAACAATTAATGCAACATCTCTACCAACCGAAATGCAAGTATACATTCAAACATACAATCAAATAAAATAACCATTTGTACATGGCCATTAATGCAAGCCATCACCATATTTTCACATCAGCCACCAAAACAAAGATTAGTAGACAAAGCAAGAAATATCCCTGGTTATGTTGTACAAAATGTAACCCAGTACTAAGGCAAATAAACACACCCTGTAACTCATTTCTAATATATACATCATCTTCTTTCCATTTCGATTCATTAACCTGGGTATGCAACAAACATCATCACTCAACTTTAATTCAACAAACAAGAAAAAGATATTACAGGAGAAACAAAACTGCAGTTTTCAAAATATGTAGTGAATTCAAGAAGCAAATTCAAGTTCATTCCAAGCTAAGCCAACCTGAAGTAATATCAACTAAATCTTAAACAAATTACAATTGAAGCAATTCAACAATCCAGATCAAAGAAAAGTCTGAGACAACTAAAACAGTGCAAGAGGGACCAAAACCTGTTTCAAATACTTGAGTCCTCTGTTCTTCTTTTCCAGGTGAGCAACTCTTCTTGTTTACCTGTGAGTAACTTCACATTTTAAACCATAAGTGTTAACTATCAGTTGCAGGTAGATAACTAGAATGAGTATGCTTTTAAATGTTTGGTTTGTGATGATTCCTCTGTGTGTATATGCAAATACATAAGTATTGCAAAGAATCTGTTTTGCCTGTGTTTGTTTTAAACTAAGATTTTGGATAAAAAGGTCTTTACCACTTGATTTGATCCCAGTTAGGATTTGAGTTGTAAACAAAAGTAGTTTGTTTGGTTATAATCTAAGCATTTAAAATTATTTAAGTTGAACCAACTTTTATTTGTCTTTGGAACCAAGGAAGTATATACAACCTCAAAATAAGTTTAAAAACAAACTTCTTGTTTTAAAAATTCAGGAGTATAAAACGAATCTACATACAGAAATGGGATTTTTAAAACAAGATTTAAAATTTTTAATGCTGGGGTTGAAGAGCAGTTCTAGATGCACTGTTTTAAGCTTTTTAAGCTGCCGTGGGTGATCTCGACAACTAGGGATGTCGAACTTCGGTATGGGAGTAGAGGAGCGAACGAAGAATATAGGAAAAATGGTAGGGTGTCGATCAGAGGTTGGTGATGACATTGGGAGGTTGTCGATGTTTTTAAACCTAGTTTCGGCTGACCTGGGAATCATGATCGCCACGATGTCTAGAAACGATCGAGTTTGATAAAACTCTAGGGAATAGAAGCTTGGTCGAAGTCGAGAAGGTGGCCGGAGTTTCAGGTTTTCTGGTGGACAGGGCTGCGAAGACGAGGCGATGACAGGGATTTGGTTGGTCGCGAGTTTGTTTCCAGGCTTCGATTTATTCGAATTTGGGTTCGAGTGGTACTGGAGGGAAACTGGTGGTTGGGATCGGAGCTGGGGGTGATGTTCGACTTACTCGTCGATGTGGTGATGATCGGAGGCATCGACCTTTGGTGTACACGTGCACGTGCACGTTGGTGTCAGGTGGTGTTTGAGACAATGGGGAAGAAGCAGTCTTGCCTGGGGACGAATTCGAGTCGTACTCGAGGAAATTCGCGAGGGAACTCGAAGACGAGTGTGTCGAGCGAAAACTCGAAGCAAGGATCGGGGAGATTGATGTTTGGCTCGGGTACGAGTTGTTGCCCAGGTTTTAAAAACAGAACCTGTTATGTTGTTTTCTGAAAATTTAGAATTGAATTTAAATTTCAAAGCAAGTTTAAACTGAGTTGATGAATCAGAGTTAATGATAAATCCAGATTTAGTTGAAGCCTAGTTTCGGAATAAAGTTTTAAATTTAAACTGTTTTAATACTTAGAAAGGTTTAAGTATGGAAAAGAAATTTTGAATTTAAAATGAAATTTAAAATGGTTAAGTTAGATAAAATGGATAATCTATTTATTTAATTAATTTATGATTTGAATTAATTAAATTATTAAAGGTTTAAATAAATAAATTAAGGTTAAATTAATTTGATAATTTTAAGCTATTAATTTATGATTAGGAATTTATTTATTTAGTAATTAAAGATTAATCAAGTTAATATGGTAAATTTTAATTAATTAATTAAGTTCAATTAATTAAAAATAATTACTTGATATTAAGTTAACTATAATTACTTAATGAAATTAATGAAGTAAAATTACTTAGAGAAGAAATAAATAGATAATTACTGAATGTAATCAATTAAATGATGATTTGAAATTTGAGTAAATTATTTGTAAATAATTAAAGGTTTAATTGATTCATTTACTTAAAATTGATTAGTTAATAAAGATTAACAAATGAATTCGAAAGGGAATTTATTTCAAATAATTTGAAATTAAATCATGATAATTAACTCGGATTAATAATTGAAACATCTGATTTAAATTAATTAGTTGGTTAATAAATTCACTTGTGAATGTTTGGATTCTATTGGATGATTTAATTGTTTGATATCCCTGATATATGATGCTTTGTGATACACCCTGATTTATGTTGTGATCTGTAGTTTACTTACCTGTGATATATATCTGTGATCTGTGAATGAACGATAAGCGTTATAGTTTATATCGCTTATCAACTATATCCTGTATTTTGTTATGTGATGATTGATGTTGCACTATTGTGTGTAAAACCCCTAAACCACACTGTTACACACACAAATATGGATTTCATGTGGAAATCGGTTAAGTCACAAATGGAATTTCAAATATAAAAGTTTTTTTGAATAACTTAATCGAGTTTTGAAATTTAAATAATTTGATTTAAATTTGAATTCAAGTTTGAAATTGAACCTATGATTTGAAATTACGGTTAAAAATGTTATAAATGTGTTCATATGAATTTAAACCATTTTAAAAGTATTGTTTGAAAATTTGGATTTAACCCAAGAACTTTAACTCGTATAGATGAATCAAATTTCCAAATAAAAACTGTTTGTTTTAAAGGAATAAAAGCTTTCAGATAAGAAGTGAAATTCCAATTTAGGTAAAGGAATTTCAAGATTAAATTGAAAAAAATGATTTTCCAAGTTATGAATGAATTCTTTTTGAAAGCTATGAATTTAATCTGTTATTTTCAACAGATTTAAATTGATGTTTTGTTTAACCCATTCGAAATGAAATTGTTTTGAAAGCTATGAGTTAAATCTTTGATTTAAAGATTTAACGAATTAATCAAATTGAAAGGGAAATTGATTTGGAAAATCTGTGAATGAATCTTTGTGAAATTAAGCGAACTTTGTGAATTGAATCTTTTTTGTTTAAAAAGATTAAAATGGTAATTTGTTAAACCATTTGAAAAGAAAGCGGGTTTAAAATTGTGACTTAATTGAAATCCCAATATCCATATGTTTTTAAATATTTCGCTCGTTATTCGGGTTAGCCGGGAAAAGACAATTGTGTCATATAACCCATTCCGAATAGTGATACATCGTATATGGATAGCATTTGAAGACCGGTGTTGAAGACCAGATATTTTTCGAAAATGAAAGGACAACCTGTCGAATGTCTCTGCACTGAGTCGTGCCGGTATAGAGATTTATATCACTCTTTTTGTGACGGGAAGTCCGGATGTGATTTGAAAATTATCCGGATTTGCAAGGGCTTCGTGAGAAGTGCCTTCGGTTCTGTTCGATCCCGGAATAGACTTGTATGGTTACATGTCTGACATTACACTTTGAGATATAAAGCTGATTTCTTTCAAATACATTTCTGTTGGTGGCGGAGAATTTATTCTCTTAGCTTAACACCCTTCTCTGAGACGTACGAGCTCAGAGGTTATGTAGTTGAAGTTATCAGCGATATATCCCAATTTGGTAATGTGGCATGCTGAGTGTTGCTGTGTGATGATCAGTGTTTGATCATTTGCGATATGATCATTTATTTGATCTTATATCTTTGTGATCATAGGTTGATCATTTGTTTGACCCGAAGCATGGCTTTGTGACAAAGCGTAGCTTTGTGGACGAGACTTCGTCGAGCCTCACACCCCGGAAATGGTCAAAACAGGAAGGATGCAGCAAGGTTCTAGGGAGTAGCGCCCCTTAGTGTATGTCAGTCCTTCTGGATAAAGGTGGTATCATGGTATGGAGCCCAGATACTTAACCTCTGTTGATACTGCTTATTATGTGGTTGTTGGAAATCGAGGATCCTCGGGAAGATCGGTGACGATCGGGGGATGGCATACGCGTGTCAGTAGTTACCTATTTTTGCAGAGGTAACCCGGCCTTGTGTTGGCAGAGATCCGGTTAGGTTCTCGGAACGTCATTCCAGAGGCGTTTCTTCGTGGCATAGGAAGTTCCTTAGCCTGACCATTTGTTGGAAATCCATCTTCCAATACGAACTTTGTATGGTATTAGTTGTAGAACCTGCCATCTACTTATGGTGGCGCCCCACTGTTTGGATGGTAGCTATAGTAGGCATAGTTCGAAATGTCTATGTTGGCTAAGATTGATATTCTACTTTCGAAAATGTTTTCTATACTATGCACTAATAATAATATCAAAAATGATTTGATTTTGCGTAGTAAGCATCTTTGACTATCATAAGAAGAAATCTCCTCCAATTCTGCGTTTGCATTGTGTGTGTGGCGGGAGGTCTTATGGTAGTTTCATTTTCCAAAAGCATTGCGAATTGACTTTAAAATTCTCTGTTATTTGTTTTTAAAGATAAACTGTTTTTGTTGCTCACACCAGTCCCATGACTGATCCGGAGTTTATTGTTTATTTCCTAAACTCTGGATGCTCAAAATTTTTTCCACACGAGCAGTTTAGAGTTGGGTTTTTCAGATATTCAGATTAGTAGATTTTCTGGAGCTAGTTCAGTCTTTGTATCGGACTGCACTTGCTTATCTTTGTGCCTCGTTATTGGGAGTTCGAGCTATTTCTGGATTGGTGCTTTGAAGATGAAGATTATCCGTTGCTGATATTATCGTTTTCTTTTCCGCTGCTATTTGTTGTATCATATCTCTGATGTATATTGATATTCATTGTATCACTCTGTTGTATCAGATATTGTATATCAATGTATTATTCATTTCTTCCGCTGTGTTATTTACTTAACTGTGTTATAAGCTCCCGAGAACCAGATTCGGCATTTGAATCTACGGCATTTTGAGTACAAGTGAAGTACGGGTGCCGATTTTCGAAGGTCGACTTTTGGGTCTTGACAAACACCATTGGTCAATTTGCAAGATTTGGTGAGGGCATTTAGGGAAGGAGCAGTGCAGAGGGAAGAAAATCCTCATGAGGAGTTATCTAAGCTACTGAAAACATTCTCAAATTTAGGAGGCAAGGATTTTGAAGGCACTAAAGGAGTCATGGGTGTGCAAACATGGCTAAGAACTTTGGAAAGGATATTTGCAGACATGCAAATCAATGACCAAAGGAAGAGGCAAATAGCTTCCAGAAGGCTCAAAGGAGCAGCACTGGATTAGTGGGAGGTAATCATCACAGGATGACCAGAAAATGAGATAACATAGGATCAGTTCAAGGATATGCTTGAGGCTAGATTTTTCCCAGCAACAGCTAAGGCAACATTGCTTGAGGAGTTCATAAGATTGAGGCAAGGATCAATGAGTGTGACTGAATACACTCAAAAGTTTGAGAGCTTGTCTAAGTATGGAACCATGCTCATAGGGAATGAGGAATCAAAGAATTCAAGATTTATTCAAGGACTTAATGCTGGTTTAAGTAGAGCAATGCTACCATACAAAGACAAAACATTTGATCAAGTCATAGATCTCACTCTTTCTTTTGAACAACATGATAATGCAAGGGAGAAATTCAGGAACATGAGAGCTAATAACAACAACAAGAAGGGGAAAAATAGAGCACATCCTTATGACAAGAAGAATTTAGACAAGAAGGTTAAAGGAGCAACCAGTGGGGAAGTTAAGAAGAAAATTATTTGCTACAACTGTGGCAAGGAAGGACACATGAGTAATAGGTGTCAAGCAGCTAAGAAAACCCCATTCGGTTGCTATAATTGTGGGAAAGAAGGTCATATCAAAAGGAATTGCCCAGAGTTCAAGAAAGGAGCAAAGGTAGGAGCATTGGAAGGCAAAGCAAAAGCTAATGCAGTGGGAAATTCTGGACAATTGGAAGGTATACTCCTAATTTAAGATTATCCAATCTCAGTTATATATGACACTAGGGCTACACATTCCTTAATATCACAAGACATAGTAAATAAATTTGCTCTCACATGCAATTTAGTTGATAAACCTTTGTTTATCCAGAGTCCCCTAGGTAGTTCTTGCATGCTAGGAATTAAATGTTTGGGAGTAAAATTAAATATAGGTGGAAATATGTTTAAATCTGATTTGTTTGTGTTAAAATATCCTGGAATAGGAATTATTCTAGGAGTAGATTGGTTGAGTAAATTCAAAGAAATTTTGAACTTGGAAAATTTTATTATTTCTTTGAAAATAGAAAATGGTAAAATATTATAGTCATGAGTGAAATAGCCAAAACAAATTGCCTTAATCAAATGTGGAGCATGACTGAAAAAGAATTAATTCTGGAAGACATAAAAGTAATAAATGAATACCTAGATGTCTTTGGAGAGGTTATAGGAGTTCCAAAAAATAGGCAAGTTGAATTTCAGATAAGATTAATCCCAGGAGCAAGTCCTATCATCAAGAAGCCTACCAGAATGGGTCCTAAAGAATTAGTAGAATTGAAACAACAATTGGAAGAATTGGAGCAGAAAGGCTTCATAAGGCCTAGTAGTTCAAACTGGGGTTCTCCAGTGGTATTTGTAAAGAAACATGATGGTACAATGAGAATGTGTATTGATTACAAAGAATTAAAAAAACTTACCATCTAGAATAAATATCCACTCTCCAGAATTGATGATTTATTTGATCAATTAAATGGAGCAAGAATCTTTTCAAGGCTAGACTTAGCCTCTGGATTCCATCAAATGAAGGTTGAGGAGGAGAGTATTAAATACACCGCATTCAACACAAGATATGGGCTATATGAATTTTTAGTAATGCCTTTTGGATTGACAAATGCACCATCCTATTTTGTAGATTTAATGAATAGGACATTCAGAGATTTTCTAGATAAGTTTGTAGTTGTTTTCATTGATGATATATTGGTGTATTCAAAATCAGAAGAGAAGCATGCAAGGCACTTGCATCTGGTTTTGTCAAGATTAAGAGCACATGATTTAAAGGCAAAATTTACTAAGTGTACATTTTGGTAGAATGAAGTTAAATTTTTGGGACATATTATATCTCAATAAAGGATTTGTGTAGACCCAAACAAAGTCATGGTAGTGCAATCATGGAGTAGACCCAAATCAGTGACTGAGGTGAGGTCATTTTTAGGAATGGCAAGCTACTATAGAAGGTTTATAAAAAACTTTGCAAGGATAGCCATTCCATTAACCCAGCTAACCAGAAAAGAGCAACCATATGTGTGGACAGAAAAATATGAACAAGCTTTTGAATCATTGAAGAAGGCATTGATGGAAGCTCCAGTCTTGCAAGTTCCGGAGGGAAACGAGGGATTAGTGGTTTATACTGATGCTAGTGGGTCTTGGTTAGGGGCAGTACTCATGCAACATGGAAGAGTCATAGCATATGCATCAAGGCAGCTCAAGCCAAATGAAACCAGATATGCCACTCATGATCTTGAGCTTGCTGCCATTGTTTATGCATTGAAGCTATGGTGACACTACTTGTTAGGTACTAAATTTGAATTGTTTACAGACCATAAATCACTTAAGTATTTGTTTTCTCAAAAAGACTTGAATATGAGACAACATAGGTGGGTAGAGTTTTTAGCTGCCTATGATCTTGATATATTATATACTCCTGGAAAAGCTAACAAGGTAGCAGATGCTTTGAGTAGACATCGAGCAAGATTGGCAAGCTTAATGATGACTGAATTCAAGGATTTAACCATCCTTAGTGAAGTAGAAATGAAGGAAGAAATTGGTGCATCAGATAATGTACATAGTGACATGATTGAATATGGAAAATTAAGTCTCATCTCCTTAAGATCAACCCTGGTTGATAAAATAGGAAATATGCAGAATCAAGACACTAATTTAAAAGAAAAGAAGGACATGATATCAAAAGGCATGTCAGTGGAAAATTATGAAGTTGATGATAGAGGCTACTTAAGAAAGAAAGGGAAACTCTGCATACCCAATATAGAAGAACTGAAGCAAGAGGTTATGGATGAGCATCACAAGACAAAGTACACTATACATCCAGGTGGTACAAAAATGTACCATGATCTTAAAAGAAACTATTGGTGGCTAGGAATGAAAGGGGCAGTGGAAAGATATGTGGCAAAGTGTTTAACATGTCAACAAGTCAAGGCAGATTATCAAAGACCTTCAGGCTTACTACAACCTCTGGAAGTGCCTACCTGGAAATGGGAAAGCATTTCAATGGATTTTGTGGATGGTTTGCCAAGAACAAGAAGAGGCAATGATAGTATTTGGGTTGTGGTTGATAGACTCACAAAAACAGCTCACTTCATTCCAGTGAATTCAAATAGAAATGCTCACAAATTAGTTCAATTATTTGTGAAGGAGATAGTGAGATTACATGGAATCCCCAAGACTATCATTAGTGATAGAGATACCTTGTTTACCTCAAGGTTCTTGGGTAGCTTTCAAGAGGCTATGGGGACAGAATTAAGCTTGAGCACAACTTACCACCCACAAACAGATGGGCAAACTGAGATTGTTAACAAGATTTTAGAGGATTTGCTTAGAGCATGTATACTTGATTTTGGAGGCAACTGGGAAGATCATCTCTATTTAGCTGAATATTCTTATAACAATAGCTATCAGTCCACTATAGGTATGGCTCTATTTGAGGCTTTGTATGGGAAGCCTTGTGTATCTCCTGCATGCTGGATGGAAGCAGGTGAAAGAGTGTTGCTTGGACCAGAACATGTGAAAGAGACCTCTGCAAGGATTGAACTTGTAAGGCAGAGAATGAGAGCAGCACAAGAGAGACAAAAAGCCTATGCAGATAAAGGGAGAAGGCCAGTGGAATTTGAAGTGGGAAATTATGTATTTCTCAAAGTTTCACCAATTAGAAAAATATTGAGGTTTGGCAAGGCAGGAAAATTTCACCAAGATATATAGGGCCATATGAAATTATTCAAAGAGTAGGAACTTTGGCTTATAAGTTGAAGTTGCCAGAGGAATTGAGTAATATACATGATGTATTTCATGTATCTCAATTAAGAAGATGGGTGCATGATAAGGAGACCATTCTGAAATCTCCTACACAAGTTGAAATTCAAGAAAATCTGGTTTATAAGAAGGAACCAGTGAAAAATTGTGTCTAGAGAAGAAAAGAAATTGAGAAATAAAATAATTAAATTGGTTAAAATCCAGTGGAGTTTAGATGAGAGTGATTGTACATGGGAGACTGAAGAAAGGATGAAAGATAAATATCTTAATCTATTTTCTGCTTAAAGGTATGCCTAAAATTATGATAAACTTAAACATTACTTATGTATGTTTGATTGGTTTTGAATGCACGAGTTTCTGAAATTTCTAAAATGAAATTATGCTTTGTATACATTTGGAGGGAAATGTATTAGAAAAATAATTGTGAGACACAATTCCTTTTAGGAGGAGAGTATGTGAAGACCCAAATTATTGAGATGAAAATAATTTTATAAAAATCAGTTAATGGAAAATATTCAAAGAATAAAATAAATTGAAAATAAATATCAAGAATGAGTGAAATAAATAAGGAAGAGGATAGTTGTTTTCAGTAAATAATAATGAGAAGAAAATAACTTCAATAAATAATAATGAGAAGAAAATAACTAAGTATGAATGAGTTTTATATTCACATATCTCATATATATATATATTGTATATAAGTAGCCAGAGGAGTATAGAGTGATAAAATAAACTCTTATGATGATTAAAATATATGAAACCAGATTAGTATTATATAGGTATAAATACATTTTATAATCAAGAGAAAACAAATGGCTTGAAACATTAGCAAGGAATTAATTAATAAAAAGATATATATGTGAACATTTCAGATTTGTCTTAAGAAAATAAATAATGTAGATAAGTCACATGAAAATAGTGTGTAGGTGAAACATGCAAATGGCATGTACACAGAAAAAGAAGAAAAGCAACTGAAATACCAGGAATGGAATCAAAAAGAAAATGGCATATTTAGCCATAAAAACATATACAAAATTCTCTTATTTGTGTGGGGATAAAATGGGTTTTTCACTCCACTAAAACCCTAGCTAAATGTTTTAAAAATCAAAGGATAAGTAGCAGTCTATTTTTGAAAACAGAAAGATATTTTAGAAAATAAAAAGAAGAGCAAACTCACACTGTTTTCAAGTAAGAGCATTCTCGGGGAAAGAAGAAGGAAGGTGAGTGATTAATCATCTTATGAGATTTAAGGCATTAAGACCCAAGTTAAGGGCAGCCATATTACTTTTATAAAACCATATCATGTTTTTGTTTAATTTTATTCTCTAGATAAATGAAATGTTGATTATGGTTGGTGTTTTGGCTGAGTCTTTGGTTGATGTTTTGATCTGTTTTGATTGTTTTGATTAATGCTTTGAAAAGACAAACACCCTGATCACAGAAGTGGATTCTGTAACTTATAATCCATTTTTTATATAGGAATGAGTTAAACATTTTTACTGAGAAATAGGGTACTAATGAAGAATGAAGTAGGCAGTGTGAATAAGGGGATTCATGCTTATGTCTAGTTCATTTAAAAAATGATATGAACAATGCAATATTATATACATATGTGCTGATTTGTTCAAATCACAAGTTAATATGTTTTTGTGGGTTTTTCTCAAAAACCTTACCTTATGTTCACAGTAAAATAAATGTAATGTTTTATATGACTTCACCAGATTTATGTAGGAAATGGGAAATTTTCTGAAAATAAAGATATGCAAGTTTTAGAAAATATGATTGAATAAAAATGACCTTAAAATGGGATGTGGTGTTTTGCATAAATGCTTTGTATGTCTGGCTGAAATCCCTGAGTGAGTTTAATACACTTTGATTTATGAAAGGAAGAAAAGAATATAAAGCATTTCCAAGAATTAATAAAATTCTTCTAAAAGAAAATGAGAATGGTCTCTAGATTATAAAGCTAATCTAGGAGTAGTGCCTTGATCTATTCATCATTAGGTGAACGATGGGTATGTGCATGACTTGTTTAAGTCCTGTAGGCCTCTGTGTAAAGGGTTAACAGAATTGAGCCCCTTTGCAATGCACACATGATGTTCAATGGCAAGAGTTAAGACCAAATAAATGATAAATGGGAATTGAGAAATTGAGCTATGGAATTAAGGGAGTCAATCCATAAGAGTATATGTACATATAACTGAATTGTGTTGATGAATGAATACTTGTGTGCATGTATGTTAGTATGAGCTTATATGTGTGTGTGTATATATATATACTCAGATTTTAGTATGAATCTAAATAAGTATCAAACATATGAATCTCTGCACAGAGTTTAGTAATTACAAGTTATTTATAAACTATGATTTCACTCACACCAGAATATATTTTCTGACCCTATTTGTTGCCTTTGCAATCTTTGGGGTGTCTTATTTTCATTGAGGCAGTTCAAAGTGTTGCTGCAGGGAAAGATGCTTGAGTAGCTTGGTTGTATGGATGTTTGAAGAACTTGCTGATTTTAAAATGCTTTAGAGAAGTAGAAGTTTAATTGTAATAAATAATCTAGGCAAACTCTCTTATGTCTTGTGTATTTCCAGGATTGATACTTGCTTTGTTTTCTTGAAAAGAACATGTAAAGGTAAAAAAAAAATTAAGTATTATATGTGCTTGTGAGTTGTTGATTCAAGTAGCAGACTCTGAAAATAATCCAGAGGATTATAATGAAGGAGAACATGCCATATAATCTGATATGTGGATATATTCTCCTTGGCATGTGAAATGACCCTCCTAATTCCAACCTGATTTTTCTTCAAGGATTTTTTTTTTATTGCTAAGAGATGATATATAGATATATCATTCATTACAACTATATTTTCCAAGGTCATTTTCTTTTTCCAACAAACAAAATATAACCAGGATCAAAATAACTTACCAATATAAATATATCAGTGTATATCTAATAACATACATATACATATGAAGATGTATGTGTTCTTCTTGTTTAAATTCAGAGTATATACTTTATATTTTTTTTGTACAAGAACATTCTGTTTTTAATTTAGATTTTTAGCAATTCAGATAAATTATTGTATTCAGAATTTTGGCCATAAAATCCACTAGAAACATGTACTTTAGTCTGTCATTAGGATTAAGAAATGATCATGTAATAATCAGTAGTAAACAAGCTTTTGATATAGATGATTATGTTAAAGTCTGGATAGTATCAAATTCAGTATAAAAGAAAGTGGATCCTAAGTGAACACAAGCAACATCTAGGCGTAATGGAAACGCGCCTAACTTATACACAAGAGGTCATGAGTTCGAGTACTATGCTGGTCGGTTCAAACACAATTTTTGTTTTCCTTCTTCTTTTTTTCCTGTGTGGTTTGAAATCTGATACCTACCTATCTTTGTACATATATATTTAATGTTTGCCTATAACCTATCATACAAAACAATTCTTCTTACTTTACTATTTTTGAATCCCATTCCTATAGCTGTTCTAGGAATTATAATTATATTTTTGCTCAAATATCAACATGTACACAGATATACATGTACATGTCAATATCTCTGCTCATTTTCCAGAAAACTGGGTGAAACTTTGAAATGCAGTTTTATTTTCAGAATACAATCTATCATGATCAACCAATACTTCATTAATTTGAAGCTGGATAACTCATGAATCCTGTATCTGCCACACTAGTTCATAGCAATGGAGATACCTTTCATTGTATTCTGGCTAAAGCTTTTAGGAAAACATTTTTCTCTTCTCAATACAATTCAGAAATGAATTCAAACTTATTTACAAAGCATTTCAGTAAAAGAAAATAAAATCCTTTTAAGTCTACTTCTTGCTAAATCCAGATTTTTGTTCTAAAACTCAGTGCTCTGTTATGTCTCAAGATTAACTAATACATAATATAAATTATACAACACAGTAGCTCAACTACATATGCATATTTCTCTTCCAAGCATCCATATCAATAATTAAAATCATTTCCTTGTTTCCCACTCAGATTTTGCCTTTGAGATTTTAAACCTTAGTGCATAACAATATATTTAACATGATACAACTAGTTCATCTAACCATAATAGAATTCATTACATGACTGGAAATCTTAGAAACATAAAATTTTTCCTGAATACATGCAGATATAATCAATTTAAAACTCTTATTGAAACTAGCTAGCATGTTCATTCACTCCTCCATAACAGCCATTACTTCATTTTTACTTAGTGCCTGGGTTACCTGAAAGAACATAAGTGGCTGCCTCATTTTAAAATGAGACACCCCATATGCCATGAGCAAACAAGGGTCAGATCTATGATCTGGTATGAGTAACATCAATTTATTCATGATATTAAGCAATAGAGAATGTAAGGGTACTAACTTGTTATTTAAGCTAATTTCTGCAATCAGTTACTTTAACATAGTATAACTAAGTTGATTCAGGAATGATATATTCATTTATCATTCTTACACTTGCATACTTAATCATGCAAACATAATTATCTATTGCAACAATTGCATTCACTGGAATCATCTTGGTTCCATACCATTCAACCTAAGAAATATCCATATTCCTATTTCTTCATTTACAGGTTGTAATATTCAATTTAAATCCCTGCCTCATCTGCTATTAAGGAATCACTGGGACACACTGCAATGAACTAATTCACATCATTGCACAAAGATCTCAGGGCTTAAACAAACCATGTGCCAACTTGCATACTTCAAATATGACAAGCATTCCAGCAGTCTTCTTGGCCTTCCCTTCCCTAGTTTATTTACTAGTGTATTGTCTTAAATTCTATCATCAAATATGCTAAGTGAACATGTCACTGCAAACATGGAAACATCCATAATTTTTCCTAGCATAATTCTCCTTAAAAATAAGCAGATAGTTATTTCCTGAATGGGGTCAATATGTCTAGATCTTGGTAAAATATAAGAACATTTTCAACTGTAAAAGAGACATGGCATGTTATATTGATCTGCAAGCCTTTAGGATTGATTCAGATTCAAGATCTGGTTCAATCATAATTTTAGCTTGTGGGTTTTTCTTTTTTTTTTTGATTTGATTAAGGGCTCAGCACTTAGAAAATTTCTATTGCACCCTTAACATCTTTCTTTTCAAGCCTCAGCACTTATACCAAGTATAATGCAGCTCCAAACATTTTTATAAAGTTTCCATGCCATAGATCTATAACAGCTGAGAGTATCCTCTATATAATTTTTTTAAGATCCTAAACTTTAACATTTATGAGTATAAATAAAACAGTATGATACTCATCCAAAGACAAATGTCTCAACCAGTCAAAGATCATCAAAATCATCCATAGTAAATCATATCAGATTTAAAATAAGACATCCAAAAAGCATTGATGAAATCATATACATCAAAACCAGAAATACATAAATAGCAATATAAAAAGTGGCTGCCTCAACTCAGGTCTTAATGCCATGAACTCAGTGAGATTACTCACCTAAATGTTTCTTCTTATTAATCCAGAAAATTCTTGTTTGAGTGTTTTCTCCTTCCTTTCAATATTTTCTTCTTTTCTTATTTTTGTGCAGCCCGGGGTAAAGACAATTCTACTGCCTATTTATATGCATTTTTCCTCTAGGGTTTTATTGAAACAGAATTCCATTTCTGTCCTGGCTTAGCATCATGCATTTTTCATTCATGATACCCCGGCCATATTATCCAATTTAAAGGCTGTATTTTCTTTCTTTTACTTTTCAGAAAATGGCCACTCACCTAGTCATGTTAAAAGTGTGACTATTTTCTTTTATTTTTCAATTATTTCTGAAAATTCTCCTTTGCTATTTTTGCCTATACAAGCTTATTAACTTGTATCACATTTCATGTCATTTTAATGTTATAGTTTTACCTGCTTATATATATATATATATATATATACTTTTCAGTACTTAAAAATATATATATTTTTGTACACATCTCTTATCTAAGCTTATTTTAATTTCTCTTTAATTTCAGAAGCATATGCACCTATATGTATACAGGTTTACTAATATACATAATTTTCTCTTCTGGGTTTTAAATAAAATTTGTTTACTGATTTAAAGTAAAACCTACTTTTCTTATTTTCTAAGATGATCCAGAAATCAAATATCCATGTTGCCAAAAATCATGTTTGTATTGCTTTTCAATTTTTGTTTTAAATCCAAGAAATCTGGAGTTCTTCCTTGTGCCATTTCAGTGTGCACGTGCACACATATACTTGCACACTATTTATTCCAGAAATTTCACCATATTTAAATCTAAATATTTTAAAAATTAAATCATTTTTCAAAAATGATTTTTCACAAAATTTTGGGGTATTACATTCACCCCTCCTTTTAGGAATTGTGTCCTCACAATTTTTCTAACATTTATAACAAGCATCATTCTCTTTTCTGAAAACTTATCAAACATATGCATAAGCAAACAAATTCAACCATATCAACCATGCATAACAAATTTTTCCAGAAAAAAAAATTACCTTTTAATTTGCAAAAAGCTTAGGATAGTCCCTTCTAATCTTATCCTCTAACTCCCATGTGCAGTCATTAGGATCACTACTCCACTGGATCTTAACTAGTTTCAAAGTTTTGCTCCTTAATTTCTTTTCTTCCTTGGCTATAATCCCCACTGGTTCTTTTTCATAAACCAAGTCAGGATTTATTTGAATTTTTGTAGGCTCTTCCAAAATGTCTTCTTTATTATGTACCCATTTTCTAAGTTGGGACACATGAAAAACATTATGCATTGCTTTCATTTCCTCTTGTAGTTCTAATTTGTAAGCCAATGAACCAATTCTTTCCAGAATTTTATAGGGTCCAACATACCTTGGTGTAAGCTTACCTTGCCTGCCAAACCTCATGACTTTCTTCATAGGTGAAATCTTGATGAAAACAAAGTCTCCCACTTCATATTCCACTTGCTTTCTCTTCCTATCTGCAAATTTCTTTTGCCTATCTTGAGCTGCTGCTATTCTTTTTCTTATTAACCCAATTTTCTCTGTAGTTTCTTTAACATATTCAGGTCCAAGAACAGCCCTTTCTCCAGTCTCTACCCAGCATATAGGTGATAAACATGGCTTGCCATATAAGGCTTCAAATGGTGCCATCCCTATGGTGCTTTGGTAACTGTTATTGTATGTGAATTCAGCTAGATGGAGGTGGTCTTCCCAGTTGCCTCCAAAGTCCAGTGTACATGCTCTCAACAAATCCTCTAAGACTTTGTTCATCACCTCAGTTTGACCATCTGATTGTGGATGGTAGGCAGTGCTTAAGCACAATTCACTCCCCATAGCCTCTTGAAAACTTTTCCAAAACCTTGAGGTGAAGATGGTATCCCTATCACTCACAATGGTTTTGGGTATGCCATGCAACCTTACTACCTCTTTCATGAATATTTGAGCCAATTTTGGAGCATTTCTTTCTGTTTTAACTGGGATAAAATGTGCTACTTTAGTTAGCCTATCCACTATCACCCATATACTTGTGTTTCCCTTCTTAGATCTAGGCAGACCATCTATGAAATCCATAGATATATCCTCCCACTTCCACTGTGGTATGCTAAGGGGTTGCAATAGTCCTGATGGCCTTTGTGTCTCTGCCTTGACTTGTTGGCAAGTCATGCACCTTGCAACATATCTGGCCACATCTGACTTCATCCCCTTCCACCAAAGATTTCTTTTCAAATTTTGATACATCTTGGTGCTACCTGGGTGTATGGAGTACTTACTCCTATGGTACTCATTTAATATTTCCTCCTTCAATTCTATATTTTCTGGAACACATATCCGGTTTTTATTCCTCAAATATCCATTTTTATCAACTTGATAATTTATTACTTCCTCCCCTTTTAATATGAGCATTTTCTTTTCCACCATGTTTAGGTCTTGCTCCTGCATTTTCCCAATCTTAAGAAGTAAATCTGATTGCAGAGATATCATACTTAATTCCCCTGTACCTTCACCTTCTTCAATGGGCATCATTTGTTCCTCACTGTTTTCCTCAATTTCCAAATCAGTAAGTATAGACAAATCCCTAAACTCTTCCATCATCAACATGGCTACTTTGGCATGTTGTCTACTCAAGGCATCTGCAACTTTATTTGCCTTGCCTGGTGTATATAGTATATCCAGATCATAGGCAGCTAGGAACTCTACCCATCTATGTTGCCTCATGTTCAAATCTTTTTGTGAGAATAAATATTTCAGTGCCTTATGATCAGTGTACAAAATGAATTTGGCACCTAACAAATAATGTCTCCAAAGTTTCAAAGCATACACAACTGCTGCTAATTCAAGATCATGGGTTGCATACCTGGTTTCATGTGGCTTTAATTGCCTAGATGCATAGGCTACCACCTGGTCTTGCTGCATCAACACAGCCCCTAACCCAGAGCCACTTGCATCAGTGTACACAACCAAATTTTCATTTCCTTCTAGCACTCTTAATACTGGTGCATTAATCAGAGCTTCCTTTATTTTGATAAAAGCTTGCTCACATTTTTCTGTCCATACAAAGGCTTGGTTCTTTCTAGTTAAATTGGTAAGTGGTGATGATATTTTTGAGAAATCTTTTATGAATCTCCTATAATATCCTGCCATCCCCATAAATGATCTAATCTCACTGATGGTGCTAGGCCTTTTCCATGCTTGGATTGCCACTACCTTGTTAGGGTTTACTGATATTCCTTTGGCAGAGATAACATGCCCAAGGAAATGCACTTCTTCTTTCCAAAATGCACATTTTGAAAATTTTGCCTTTAAATCATTTTCCCTTAGTCTTGACAAAACTAAATGCAAATGATTTTTATGCTCTTCCACTGTCTTGGAATAAATCAAAATGTCATCAATAAAAATCAGTACAAACTTGTCTAAATAATCTCTAAATATTCTATTCATCAAATCAACAAAATATGAAGGAGCATTTGTCAAACCAAATGGCATAACCAAAAATTCATATAAGCCATATCTTGTGTTAAATGCAGTATACTTAACACTTGAGTCTTCAACCTTCATTTGATGGAATCCTGATGCTAAGTCTAATCTAGAAAATATTTTAGCTTCACTGAGTTGGTCAAAGAGATCATCTATTCTAGGCAATGGGTATTTATTCTTGATGGTTACTTTATTTAGTTCCCTGTAATCTATGCACATTCTCAAGGTACCATCATGTTTTCTTACAAACACTACTGGAGAACCCCAGCAGGAATTGCTTGGCCTTATAAATCCCTTGCCTTCTAATTCTTCCAACTGATTTTTCAATTCTTTCAGTTCACTTGGCCCCATCCTATAGGGTTTCTTGATTATTGGACTTGCTCCTGGAATGAGATTAATTTGGAACTCAACTGGTCTGTGGTGTGGAACACCCTTAACTTCCCCAAACACATCCAAGTATTCATTAACTATGGGAATTTCTTCAATGGTTAGTTCACTCAGATCTTTTTCTAAGTCAACTAAATGATACAATTTCCCTTCCTTAGCTATTTCACATAGAACTGTGATTCTCTGGCCTCTAGAATTTTGCAATGATATGGTGGATGAGTCTAAATTAATTATGGCTTTAAATTGCCTTAACCAATCTACCCCCAATATAACTCCTATATTTGGGTAATTTAAAACATATAAATTGGAAATAAAAATATTTCCTCCTATGTTTAACTCCACATCCACACAATTCATGTTCAAAACACTAGAACTCCCTAGGGGACTTTGTACAAGCAATGGGGTTTCAACCAATATGCAATTTAATTTTAACACTTTAACTAATTCATAGGAAATCAAAGAGTGTGTTGCTCCAGTATCATATACTACTGGTATGGGTATGGCACAAATGAATAATGTACCTTCCACTTGGCCATGATTTTCAGCATCAATTTTCACTGCAGATTTGCCTTTTCCTTCCAAAGTTGCCAATTTCCCTTGCTGTTTATTCTCAGGACAGTTCCTCTTCATATGCCCCTCTTTCCCACATAGGTAGCATTTGAAGGCTCCTCCTTTCAACTCTGGGCACCTTGGTTTGATGTGTCCTTCTTTTCCACAATGATGGCAAACCAATTTTTTCTTAGTATCATTGGCTTTTGTATCTTTACTCTTCCTGTTGTCTGCCTCCTCCTTCTTTTTATCATAAGGGTGATATCTTCCCTTATCCTTCTTGTTGTTGCTCTTAAAATTCCTATATTTCTCTCTTTCTTTGTCATGTTGTTCCAGTTTCAAAGCCAGATCAATTACTTGATCAAATGTTCTATCTGCATATGGTAGCATAGCTCTGCTAAGTCCTGGGTTCAGCCCTTTTATATACCTATCATTTTTGGATGCTTCATCTGCCACTAGCATTGCTCCATAGTTAGATAGCCCTTCAAACTTTTGAGTGTATTCAGTGACATTCAAAGTTCCCTGCCTAAGTTTGATAAATTCTTCAAGCAAAATGGTCTTGGCTGATGCTGGTACAAATCTTGCCTCCAACATCTCCTTGAACTGATTCCAAGTGATTTCATTTTCATTTCTTCCAGCTATGATCACCTCCCACCAGCTTAAAGCTACCCCTTTTAGTTGTCTAGAAGCTACTTGCCTCTTCCTTTGGTCATCCAACTGCATGTCATTGAAAATCCTATCAAGTGTTCTCAACCATGCTTGAATTTCCATCACACTCTCAGTTCCTTCAAAACTCTTGCCTCCCAAATTGGAATAAGTCTTCAGTAGTTTTGAAAGCTCTTCATGTGGGTTCTCAGGCCTATGCCCAATTCCATCTCTTAAAACCCTCACAAATTCTTGCATATCAAGCATTTGAGTTGCACTGGATCCTGCATTGTGATGAGATCCCCTTCCTACCATGGTCTGCTAACTAAATTCTGGGTAAATGGTATTAGTATATTATGAGTACTTCTATAATTTCTATTTTCTTATCTAAATTATTTCATCCAAAACAAACAGACATAATACATTTCTATAATACTTAACAATCAATGCTACCAAGTGCTCTGATACCAAACTGAAATGACCCTCCTAATTCCAACCTGATTTTTCTTCAAGGATTTTTTTTTTATTGCTAAGAGATGATATATAGATATATCATTCATTACAACTATATTTTCCAAGGTCATTTTCTTTTTCCAACAAACAAAATATAACCAGGATCAAAATAACTTACCAATATAAATATATCAGTGTATATCTAATAACATACACATACATATGAAGATGTATGTGTTCTTCTTGTTTAAATTCAGAGTATATACTTTATATTTTTTTTTGTACAAGAACATTCTGTTTTTAATTTAGATTTTTAGCAATTCAGATAAATTATTGTATTCAGAATTTTGGCCATAAAATCCACTAGAAACATGTACTTTAGTCTGTCATTAGGATTAAGAAATGATCATGTAATAATCAGTAGTAAACAAGCTTTTGATATAGATGATTATGTTAAAGTCTGGATAGTATCAAATTCAGTATAAAAGAAAGTGGATCCTAAGTGAACACAAGCAACATCTAGGCGTAATGGAAACGCGCCTAACTTATACACAAGAGGTCATGAGTTCGAGTACTATGCTGGTCGGTTCAAACACAATTTTTGTTTTCCTTCTTTTTTTTTTCCTGTGTGGGTTGAAATCTGATACCTACCTATCTTTGTACATATATATTTAATGTTTGCCTATAACCTATCATACAAAACAATTCTTCTTACTTTACTATTTTTGAATCCCATTCCTATAGCTGTTCTAGGAATTATAATTATATTTTTGCTCAAATATCAACATGTACACAGATATACATGTACATGTCAATATCTCTGCTCATTTTCCAGAAAACTGGGTGAAACTTTGAAATGCAGTTTTATTTTCAGAATACAATCTATCATGATCAACCAATACTTCATTAATTTGAAGCTGGATAACTCATGAATCCTGTATCTGCCACACTAGTTCATAGCAATGGAGATACCTTTCATTGTATTCTGGCTAAAGCTTTTAGGAAAACATTTTTCTCTTCTCAATACAATTCAGAAATGAATTCAAACTTATTTACAAAGCATTTCAGTAAAAGAAAATAAAATCCTTTTAAGTCTACTTCTTGCTAAATCCAGATTTTTGTTCTAAAACTCAGTGCTCTGTTATGTCTCAAGATTAACTAATACATAATATAAATTATACAACACAGTAGCTCAACTACATATGCATATTTCTCTTCCAAGCATCCATATCAATAATTAAAATCATTTCCTTGTTTCCCACTCAGATTTTGCCTTTGAGATTTTAAACCTTAGTGCATAACAATATATTTAACATGATACAACTAGTTCATCTAACCATAATAGAATTCATTACATGACTGGAAATCTTAGAAACATAAAATTTTTCCTGAATACATGCAGATATAATCAATTTAAAACTCTTATTGAAACTAGCTAGCATGTTCATTCACTCCTCCATTACAGCCATTACTTCATTTTTACTTAGTGCCTGGGTTACCTGAAAGAACATAAGTGGCTGCCTCATTTTAAAATGAGACACCCCATATGCCATGAGCAAACAAGGGTCAGATCTATGATCTGGTATGAGTAACATCAATTTATTCATGATATTAAGCAATAGAGAATGTAAGGGTACTAACTTGTTATTTAAGCTAATTTCTGCAATCAGTTACTTTAACATAGTATAACTAAGTTGATTCAGGAATGATATATTCATTTATCATTCTTACACTTGCATACTTAATCATGCAAACATAATTATCTATTGCAACAATTGCATTCACTGGAATCATCTTGGTTCCATACCATTCAACCTAAGAAATATCCATATTCCTATTTCTTCATTTACAGGTTGTAATATTCAATTTAAATCCCTGCCTCATCTGCTATTAAGGAATCACTGGGACACACTGCAATGAACTAATTCACATCATTGCACAAAGATCTCAGGGCTTAAACAAACCATGTGCCAACTTGCATACTTCAAATATGACAAGCATTCCAGCAGTCTTCTTGGCCTTCCCTTCCCTAGTTTATTTACTAGTGTATTGTCTTAAATTCTATCATCAAATATGCTAAGTGAACATGTCACTGCAAACATGGAAACATCCATAATTTTTCCTAGCATAATTCTCCTTAAAAATAAGCAGATAGTTATTTCCTGAATGGGGTCAATATGTCTAGATCTTGGTAAAATATAAGAACATTTTCAACTGTAAAAGAGACATGGCATGTTATATTGATCTGCAAGCCTTTAGGATTGATTCAGATTCAAGATCTGGTTCAATCATAATTTTAGCTTGTGGGTTTTTCTTTTTTTTTTTGATTTGATTAAGGGCTCAGCACTTAGAAAATTTCTATTGCACCCTTAACATCTTTCTTTTCAAGCCTCAGCACTTATACCAAGTATAATGCAGCTCCAAACATTTTTATAAAGTTTCCATGCCATAGATCTATAACAGCTGAGAGTATCCTCTATATAATTTTTTTAAGATCCTAAACTTTAACATTTATGAGTATAAATAAAACAGTATGATACTCATCCAAAGACAAATGTCTCAACCAGTCAAAGATCATCAAAATCATCCATAGTAAATCATATCAGATTTAAAATAAGACATCCAAAAAGCATTGATGAAATCATATACATCAAAACCAGAAATACATAAATAGAAATATAAAAAGTGGCTGCCTCAACTCAGGTCTTAATGCCATGAACTCAGTGAGATTACTCACCTAAATGTTTCTTCTTATTAATCCAGAAAATTCTTGTTTGAGTGTTTTCTCCTTCCTTTCAATATTTTCTTCTTTTCTTATTTTTGTGCAGCCCGGGGTAAAGACAATTCTACTGCCTATTTATATGCATTTTTCCTCTAGGGTTTTATTGAAACAGAATTCCATTTCTGTCCTGGCTTAGCATCATGCATTTTTCATTCATGATACCCCGGCCATATTATCCAATTTAAAGGCTGTATTTTCTTTCTTTTACTTTTCAGAAAATGGCCACTCACCTAGTCATGTTAAAAGTGTGACTATTTTCTTTTATTTTTCAATTATTTCTGAAAATTCTCCTTTGCTATTTTTGCCTATACAAGCTTATTAACTTGTATCACATTTCATGTCATTTTAATGTTATAGTTTTACCTGCTTATATATATATATATATACTTTTCAGTACTTAAAAATATATATATATTTGTACACATCTCTTATCTAAGCTTATTTTAATTTCTCTTTAATTTCAGAAGCATATGCACCTATATGTATACAGGTTTACTAATATACATAATTTTCTCTTCTGGGTTTTAAATAAAATTTGTTTACTGATTTAAAGTAAAACCTACTTTTCTTATTTTCTAAGATGATCCAGAAATCAAATATCCATGTTGCCAAAAATCATGTTTGTATTGCTTTTCAATTTTTGTTTTAAATCCAAGAAATCTGGAGTTCTTCCTTGTGCCATTTCAGTGTGCACGTGCACACATATACTTGCACACTATTTATTCCAGAAATTTCACCATATTTAAATCTAAATATTTTAAAAATTAAATCATTTTTCAAAAATGATTTTTCACAAAATTTTGGGGTATTACAGCATGTTTGTTAAATTTCAGTTAGAAAGTTTAAGTTGTTTTTTAATAAATATGTGCCAAAGTATTAAGTGGATGGGTTGAACATGGTCTTGGCTAACCAGTAAGGCTTGTACATGTCTTGTAATTGATACAAGTACATGCAAAAGCTTGAAGCCATATTCTTCAGATTCCTGAAGCAAACAAGACCATAGTGTAAGCTAATTCGAAATGCAACTAAATCCTATGATATGCCTAGAACAAGAGTAGGATTATGATACCATAAAACCTGAAAATCATAAATATATAAGAATTTAGGAATTGGAATTGGTAAAATCTGAAACTGACTTCAATATGAAACTGAAGTAGCAAGTCAGAAATAGGGATAAACAATATAGACTCAAACAAGAATGTAGAGTAATTTTGTTAAGTGTTTAAAACTCCAGAACATCACACTTTATATGCTTTTAGCCAGAAATATGCAAAGATTTTTCTAAAATCATATTCAACACTATTTCCAATCTAAAAATCAAAAATCTGTATGACCTTTAGATTAGTTTACAACTCTATTACTCACATGATCCTTACATGCTTCATGAACCTGGATATGTGCATTTTTCTTGACCTGAATTGCTTGTGCATGTTTGTGCATGTTTTATGCATGTTTATGTTTGAATCCTGAATCTGGGCTAGACTAACCTGTGATCCATAGATCAAACCAAGTTTTAAAATGTTTTATCATTCTAAAACAACATGTATGAATTTCTGAACCCCAAAGATCTATTACATGGGTTATAAATCCACAAATTAGTCAATCTGGTTTATAGAATAATCTGGAAAATGAAGAAGAGAATAATAGGTGCTAATACTTGAAAAATGTATTAGTCAATCTTGAGTCATTCCAAGATGAAAATATCTGAAAATGTATTAGTTAATCCTGAGTCATTTTAAGGTAGTAACACTTGAATCATGTATTAGTCAGTCTTGAGTCAAATAAAAGATTAAAATGTAGAAAAAGCTATGTGACACAAAACCTTTCAATTATGGAAAATGTTGTGTGATTAAATTTCTTTGCTACTTTAACACTCTGATAGGCAAAGAAACATTTATATATCTTCACATATATAAATGATATGACTTGATTAAAATACTAATATTTTTATATTAGTAAATTCTGGATCTTGGGAAATTAATTAAAAGAAATGAAAGAGGCAAGAAAAGAAGTGACTCCTTGTTAAAAAAACTCAACTAAAAATCATTAAAATATAGTAGAAGAAAAGTGGGTCATTTCATTGGGTCCGGGTTCAAATATGCCCGACCATCATTTATAGTACTGTACGTAATTGATTCCCAAGGTTGTTGACCATTCGCTCTTAGCTAAGTCGATGATATCACGGCCTTTCCAAAAGGCGGGATAACACATATTAAGTTCCTTTTAATTCTCTATTAATTACAAATATATTGCCCATTAAATCTATAATTAATGTCCATTAATCCTATCCTATAATAACTAATACAAATACCTATGTAAATTACGCTATTTATATATTTCTATTTTTATACGTTAAGCATGGTTATACATGTGTGTATATTTCTTATTTATAATCATTTATTTCTGAACTAGAACATTCCTTTCCACATTTTAATTTATCAAAGCTATCTTTCTAAAAAGGATTACCGATATAATTTTCCATAAATTAACCAAAGTGAGATCTTTCTTCATTTGAAATTGCAAGGAATTATTTCTATTCTGATATTGAAATAGACAGTGTAAACTATGGACAAGAATATCCATATCTTAAGCATCTCTTTTCCTTTTCGGTATATCCCTTGTCAAAACAACAAACTTTTATACATATATTAGAGTTGGATGATTTATGGAATTTACACAGAATTCGCTCCAAATAAATCAAAACTTAGAAATTTACATTCTAAGTCAATTAGAGCAACCTAAATTCCAACTCAATTATAAATCTTGAATATCTTCACAACTTTACAAATATTCTACAATTAAATATTTAGGGCCAATTTCCAAATCAGGTTGTACATACTATTCATATTTTATTCGTACCTTAAAACCTTCACACTGTCTTACCTAGATAGTGATCACTATCTACTTCATAAATTATTTCGCTTTAGTCCTCACCATTCTTAAAACTAAAATGTCACAATTAAAAAATACCTTATCTGAAACCTTTACCTTGAAAAATATAAACTTGGAAACCATTTTTGTCGATTTCAAAATTGCTTAGTTCCCTAAAGGAGCCATGAAAATTTTTCCTTTTTCTAATCGACTTTTCCTTTTAAGGACTATCTACAGTAGAGATTTATTTCTCTAAAAGTTGGACCTTTAATTCAAAACATTTAAAACTCAATTACTAAACCAAACTATCATTAAATCAAAAATTCAATAGATTGCTTAGTTCCATAAAGGAGCAAAATAATTTCCCGTCTTAAAAACTTTATACAACATACAAAATAATTTTCAATAATCTGTTCTTATACAAATAAACTTATTATATTAAATTCGAAATCAGCATTTATTACTCCATGAAATTATGGCCTAAACTAATGAAAAGTTCATTGGCTACCATTTTAAGGATATATTATTATTTTCCAAATTTAGCTCCTTTTAAATCTACTACAAGGATTATAACTTCAATAGCATTTCAAAATTATAGGTTTTCTTTATTAGGCATTCATTATTTCAAAAATATTTCTAGTTACAAGGCAATTATTTTAGCAGACTTCAAACCACAATCTATTCACATGCATGCCAAATTTCTAATTTGGTGTTATTATATTATCCCAAAGATTTACATCAACGTCTATTGCTTTATTACTCAAAATGTACTGCCATTTAACTAAATATATTTTATAACGTTGATTAAGTCTTATTTAAACTCCTATAATCTTTCGCAATCCTTTTCTTATCAATTCGAATTCATTTCTCTTTCATTACCATTTTAAATTCAATAATATTTTATTCTTATTCAAACAAGTTCTAAATAGAAAAATGTATATATAAATTTCTCGTCCTCACATAAATGCTTTTCCTTATAACACTCATAAAATTATCCCAACTCCTTTATTAATTATCATTATTTAATTCCATCTAATTATTAAAAATTTTTCAAAAACATCTTTTATAACTGTAAATAATGAAAAGCAGAGTAGATAAGCATAACTTCTATCCTATTAATTTCTAACTAGATTATCGATCCAATTTTATATAAATCTAGTTCGGCTATTATTCGCCGTAATTTCCTTATACCGAAATGTTCATCCTATCCTAGTTATTCTTATCCTTCTATTCTCTATTCCTTAATTTAATTAAGTTCCATTTCCATTTATTCTCTTTTTTAGAAAGAGTTTTAAAAAAGGAACTTTCAAATTTATGAAATAGAAGAAAAATCATCAAGTCCAATCTACGCTCTATTTTACATTTATTTTAAAAACGAAGAATCCCTTTCTCTAATAATTTAAAACATTTTAACTCAACCAATTTTAAACTAGAATTTCAACAATGAAAAATCTTTTTTACCAAAAACCTTTTAATTAAGAGACTTTTGACATAGCAAAACTTTATTTTATGGGTTTTCAAATTTCCTTACATTTTCAAAACAACTTCCCAATAAATCCTTTGAAAACATTCAAAACATTCCAAGAAATTTTCCAAAAACCTTTTTATCAAATTCTTTCACACGGAGTTGGATTTAGAAATTGACTTTGATTGTCCTTTCTATTAAAATTTCCTTCTTCCCTACTCAATCTTCATAAAATCTTATTATCTCCTTGTGGTGACTAATGTAAACGTTCTTGTGAGAACTTGCTCCACTCCTTTATATCTTGCTTCATTCCTTATTTTTGGTTAGTTACAACACATATACTCTTATCTCCCATCTATTTTTATGTATTGGGCTAGGCTCACTAATCATTGTCTGTATAATTAAGGCTATATAATTTACCATAATGATGATTATACCTCCTTATAATTAAAATAATATTTAATTACTATCAAACATGTTTATTTACTATTTCTATAAATGACAATTGTCCATAATAAATGATTGTTATTCTAACAGACAATTTTTAAAGACATTTATTTATTAATTCAAATTTTACCTGTTATGCCTTCCTTACCTTTCCATAATTACTCCAATAATCTCTTTTGTCCATTTATATCCTTATTAAATTCTTGTAACTCCCTATTTATTGCACATTTATTGCCTTATTAACTTTGGAGTTACAATCTTTTCCATCTATATTTCCTAAGATAGTATTATACGTTAAAGTAAAGATTTGCTTAGTGTTTTTGCAAATGTTTAAAATAAGTTATATATATGTAGTAGGATTTTTGAAAAATACTTTCAAAAATAACATGTATGCCACTTATAAGTATACTCATCCATGTTGATCGGGTAACCTAAGCTTTGATACCAAATGTAACAAACTGCCTTGAAACGGACCAAAATTTTGACCTAGAAAAGACCCATCGAAAATTAGACCTATTCCAAAGCTGATATTATTGGTATAAAGAACAGTACAAAGCTATTTATCTACACATTCAGAACTCATAGTGGAAGGATAAAATATAATAACAGAAACAATACCTATTTCATCCAAATGTCATAAAGTCCATAACATAATACTGATAACAACCGTCACATATCCGCAGCACAATAGTTTCAAAATACATCATCATTCTTTAATGGATACATCAAAAAATAACATAAGTAGATAAATAGGTAAACTGCCAAAAGTTTCCTCCTCGCCTTCGCCTTCAGCATCGCCTTTTCTAACCTGTTTTGTAATGAGGAGGGAGTCAGAAAAACATATGTCTGGGGAATAAAATCTCGAGCCATACTATAATAGTACTTGGGTAGTATAATTTAAATACGATTATGTCTTATGGTTCTAACTATGTTGCAAACCTTTCCAATTATAAGCCCTAAGGCTTTCTTATCCCAATAGCCCATAACTATTCTCGGTAATGTCCTGTTAATGCAAGAGATAGTACTTGCCACGACCCACTTTTCCGTGCAGTTCCAACTGACAATTTACCACACATGTCCAGTCCAAATTGAACAAAAAGGCGGATAGTAAGAAAAAGAAAGTAGAAAGAAGATAGAAAGGAGATAGAAAGAAAACCAAACAACACAGAATCTCATAGCGGAAACGAATAATCTATAATATAGAACAAATCTTTACATAAAACAAAACTGTAACTTATACATATACAGGCGTCAATCAGAGTATACTAACCTATTCAGCACGGACGGTTATAACACCATGTCCTCATAATTTGTTGATAAACATAAATATAATGCAACGGAAAAATAATCATCTACGTGAATACATCTCTGGGCCTCCAGCTCCTCTCCTGAAGCTCTAATCCTTCCAGCTAAACCTGGAAATATGCTCAGTGTGACCCAAGCATATAGAAAAACCACACCCGGGTCAGTCTGGTTAAACCGGCGTGATAATTTAAATCATAAGGAATTTTATTCATTATAACTTTCAAAAATCCTTTTAAAATCAAAGGTATCTCGTAAGACCATGCCATACATAAACACGACGGGTTTTTCCCTTACGATAACCAAAACCTTTTATAGAAAATCCAATGATATCATAATAATGTCTAAGTACAAATACTTATTCAAATCGCTGAATTTGTTACATTAATTAAATTCCAGCATACTATGCTCTACAACTAAAACCGTAAAGGCACGTATTGGAGAATGGATTTCCATACAATGACTAGGCACCGGGGTACCACCTATCACAGTACACGTTTGGAAAAATGTACCGAGGACCTCGCCGGGATCCTCTACAGCACAAGACCAGTCTACCCCTAACCTGGATAGAACCAAATATGCTATCACCCCGGGTGTTCCCACCCTTACCGAGTTCTTCCCATGCACCGTAGTAATAATATCTGAGGTTATCTAGAAAGGTGATAAACATACCCTAATTGGGTGCGACCCACTTAGCCTTGCTGCATCTCCCCTGATTTTCAGTCATTCCCGGTTGATGAGGCTTGAGGCTACGATTATCTTTTTAAGGAATTTATACTTGGAGTGCTCATTGTCCTCCAATGACAATGTACTGATAGCATTCATCCATACAAGTGTGTTCTGGGTCTGAACGAAACCGAAGACACTATTCCTACTACATCCATTTTGGAATCACCTTAGGATTAGTAGCGATTAGCCCTTGCACTTCAATGCTCCATCTTCGATTCCACGCTCATGTCTTCATTTCGAAAACATATTTGTTGGATCGAAGTGGTTTTCGGATAACTTATTCGATCCCAGTCTCTTCGAAACAACGTTCGATATTTCTGGTAAACTCAACCCCGGTTCTTTAGGAAATAAATAGACGAAAATAAGATCGGAGATCATCCCCTAACCATTAGTGGATGGATTTCCTTATAATCGTCCTAGAAGAACGAAACGAGTTTATACGTACAGTATAGCACCTTCGACGGTAACAGTACCATATAATTCCCGTGTTTCCTCTATATATTTCCAAAGTTATGTTTTGGGTCTAGATTTGATAGTTGGTTATTTAATTATCAAATAAACAATCATTCAATCAAAGGTTTCATTTCCCACTGAAATCACTAAGCCTATTTAATTTAAATTACAATAATTTAAATCTCTAAATCAAAGGTATATACTTATCTCATAGGAATAAGTATATTCACAAACCATTCCCTTCAATAATATTTGAAACCTTTTTAAATAAATGTGGAAAGTACTTTGCAGTATCAACCATGGATTCACAGCTCAATGATTACGTCTCTATCCCAGAGAAATCCAAACTTAACTGTAGGCAATCTCAGCCTCCCGATTACACCATGAAAGTATACCATTACTTTCCAAAAACTTTATTTACTAATTATCTCAAAATAATACTTATAAGTTTCTATAATAATTTTCCAAGTTTAATTTAGTCAAATACTCTTAAATAAAAGTTTACTATATAATATATTTTTTAAACATTATTAATATTTTAACAAATTATCTTTGAAATAATAATACTTTAATACTAATTAACTCTTAAATAAAATTAACCTTTAAATCCAATTATTACTAAATAACCTTAAATAAATAATTAAAATAAAATCTAAACATTTTAAATAAACTTGAACAATAATTAAATAACCTTTTAAGACTCATAAAATAATTAACCATAAATCATTATTAAATAATTATTAATTATCTTTAAAATATTATTAATAAATAATAATTAACCTTTAAATAACTTTGATTCAAAATCAACTTCCAAATTGGAAAAGGACTTATTAATTTCAATGGTACTTAATCAAGTTACCCTCCATAACAATCTAGAATAACAGATATAGATATTCACATCAATTTATTTTCAACACTAAATTCAACATCATATTGCCAATATAATTATCAGATAAATAATTAGATGTCCATACAAATATGAAAGCATAATAGGGTTTTATTTTTGCTAGTCGATGTCCAAAAACTCATATATTCTGTAATAATGGCAGAACGGTGATTTATCCTACCAACAAGGGTCCAATTAAATACAATTAGCGGAACGGTGTTTTATTTCGCTAAACAAATGTCAAAACATCGTAATTAACTTAAATTAACTCATCGTTATTTTTATCCGGGCAAAACACTTCAACAGACGGTCATATAAATTTAAACGATGATATATGTTTAAATCGGTAATTAAAATCTGTCTGTTTTAAATTGCTTAAAATTTTCACTTATTCAAACTTGACAACAAATCGCATGATGGCCTAGTGTCCATTGATTCGAACCCAACGCAACACGTTTTGCGTCAATCGGGTTTCGTATGCATTAGTTATAACATTTTAAAATTTTCAAAATATTTATAAAATTATAACATTTTATATTTAAAACCTTTCTTCCTCATTTTCTTTTGGGCCGAAGCCCACCAACATACCCAAAACCATATGATGCTTCTTCCCCCAAATTGAACCTGCTGTCAAGAAAAACCGAACCCAAATGCTCAACATAATGAATAACTTGTTGCCTTCTCCGATGACCACATCAACCGGCGCGACTTCGAGACATAACCCAAACTTCGGCAACCCGTCTTCCTCGATTTCCAAAACCCCCCAGCACCATTGATCTCACTCGCGTGTGCACATTCATGCACATGTGTGCACGTACACAGGGCTTCTCTGCCCTATGCCTCGTCGCGACGACCCCCACACACGTGCTTCGCTCCACCCTTCACGATCGTCCTACAATTACAAGCTCCAGCCACCCCATCTTAAATAAGCAAATTCGAACATACACGTTCCTTTTTGAAAACGAAACGACTTCAGTAAAATATCAATTTCCCACAACCCCGACCACCTGCGACTAAACCACCACTAACGCACGAACCCCCATCGTCGCCGCTCCCTTCCAGTCAACCGCGATTAGGTCCGGTTACCCCCTTTTTGCCACGAATGCCACTCAACCGAACCCATGTCAAAAACATGCCTTAAACCCTAAAATTTAAATTCCACGATTCTGCCACGGTGAAACCCTCCCCCTCGTCACCACTCACCTTCTCGGCCATATCGCACACCCTCTTAACGACTAGATCGTCGGAATTTATTTTTTTAGCAAAATTTGATCATCTCAAGATTTCTCGAGACATAGGCTATTAAAAATCATGAGATCTTTATTAAAAATCCTAGTTTCATATGACGATCATGATTATATACAATAATCGATATTTTAAACGTTTTGATTTTTGTCGAAAACTAAGTTGTTTACTGTGTCCTTGCCATTTCACACAATATACAAAGTAAATATGTTTCAAACTATTTTTAATGAAACTACACTCAAAAATGAATAGTTTACTAGTTTACGCTATTTACAAATTCAAATCGGAATTGAAGGTATTGATTTTTAAAAACTAAACCTATATATATATATTGACTACTAAAATATAACAGAGCAATATTAACACTTGTACGGGCATTCCAACAATATTATCACCTTAAATATGCTTGCAATCCTTTGAATCTTCTACTTGACCGTTAGTTTTTGATTTGAAATCTTGAAATGTTGCCTTGATTTCTTATCTTGTTGCTTTTTGGAATTAAGAAGGGAATAGAGAGTCCCTTTGTTTACAAAGCTTTTTATATTTACAGGCTTTTGAAACTGAAGCCTACATACATACAACCTATATATATACACGTTTTTGCCAAGGAGAATGATGATGTATACGTGCAAAGTTTTGGCTCAAGAAAGGTTTTGGCTGTTGTACAAATGTTTTGTACAGCGATGGATGGAAAGGAATTTGGTGACTTTGAGTTGATATTGAGATGAAGTAATCTTTCAGCCTTCATTCTTTTTCTTTGAGTTGAAAAGAGGTTGGGGTAATGTTTTAGTCTTTCCCTCTTAAGACCAGACAAGCTTATATATGTATGTTTATATTTCTATGCATTTTTACTTGTTTACTCCTTTTTGTTTTTACTACTTGTAAGTTACTTTTCTAACTTGGTTTACTTTGGTCATTTTTCTCTTATATTTACTTTTTAGTTTCACTTGATTGTAAACATGCTTTCATATATATATATATATATATATATATATATATATATATTGAAAACAAGAGATATGAAATGGTATAAAATAAATTTTACGTCTTCATATTCATATTTATTTTTATATTTAAAATGTAAAATAAAAGTTTGCTATTTAAAAGTACATTACTAAAAATACTAAAAGTTTTTGCTATTCCATTTTATATAAAATAACATTTTGTTAAAACATTATTTTGTAAAAGAGATTTTTTTTCAAATGATTTTATAAATTTTCTCATTTCTATCATCATCTATTTTCGTATATATCTCTTCATTCATTTTTCAATATATATAAATATCTATTATTTTTAATAAACTATAATTATTTAGTTCATGTATATATATTACTTACCATTACATATATTGTTTTTAACATACTATTTTATTCTTAACTAATATGTGTGTGTGTATATATAAGAAAAATCCCATTTTAAACTCTTTCTATTTATAATACACTATATTATTCATAAGCCAAAATCATTTCTATTTATAATTTATTCTTCGTATTCATTTGAATTTGTTTTTGTTAAATTACATATAATTTCTGTTGTCGTGAATATATATATTTTTATAAGAAATTCCAAATAAATCAATTTTCTATTTTATAAATAAAATCTGAAAAATTCAAATATTATCTTGGTTTAAAAGCCATATATTATTATCAAATATCGTTAACAGGGATTTATTTTGATTAAAAATACTTTATTATTGAATATTCAAAATTAATATTCAAAACTCAAGACGACAAAAATTCCAGGTCGTTATAGTACCTAAGCCACTTAATACCTCTTTAATGGAAAATAGGCAGACTCTGACCATTTAAGACCACATTTGAAGTAGGCTTCCATCATTTACTACCCATTCTCAGGGCGGACCCCTCTCAAGTATTATCTAGCTGGCATTGCATGGAATCTCTTCAAGTCACTTAATACATCTTTTTATTAGAGAGGTGGACCTTTCAACAATCACATAATACCCAACCAGAAGTGGACTCACCTTGAGATACCTTCTACTGTGCCTAACTACTAACACTGACCATTTAATACTTCTTACATAAGGAAGAGGCGGGCCCTCAAATAGCCATTTAATACCTTCAATCCCTAAAGCAGGTCATTCGCATTATGACCCATACCCCACAATGATGTCTCATATTAGTCCGACTATTCATAGGTACTAGTAGCCAAATCAGCTGGGTAGGTTTACCCTATAGAATTTGGGACTAACCTCGCATTATCCGAGGTTACTTGTTATATGCAATGTCTCACATCAGCTCCAAAGTTACACTGCTGGTAGCTAGATTAGCTTGGTAGACTTCTGTATGGTTTTGACTGACCTTGCATCCTTATAACTTAGTCATGGTTTACCATACTCTCTTAATATATTATCATACATCTCACCGTATTCTAAAATAAGGTCTTATAAGGAAACCCTTATCATGCCTTTACAAAGTTAATTTCTTTCCTAAGGGGAATTTAATAGTAATTACTAGCCTATTAACTACGCAATTAATACAATATAATTATACGTTATTTATGCTAACATACATACATACACATATACATACATACATACATATACATATATATATATATATGCACTTAGTAAATTTCAAAGCATGCGGAGATTACGCCCTAAACTAGCGTTTAAATGTTAAATCTTTGAAATTATACAAGTCTCATTTCCATATTAATAAATATACCATAAATCCAATATCCAAAATCAAATCAACGGACTTGTATATAGAATCCAAACCCAACTTATATTATACTAAAACAATGGAATAAATCAATAATAGAAACTTACAATTTTAATTACTTTTACTCTCTATTCAACTTCTTTTTACATGAAACAGACAAAGGGAATTTCTCTTCAAATTGTAGACATAGGCGGTGCAAACAACAAATAAGAATTCGTATGTTACACACTATTCCCCAATCAAAACTCTTAACAAATCCAAAGAAAAAGGATAAGAAGCGGAATATAAGGTAAAACAATTAAACTGCAAAACCTACATAAATTCAAATTATTTTAAGAGAGATTCGAATCTAAGAATTGACATTTCGCTTTGGGGGAATTTATAATGTGATGTTTTCGTAAGCCAAAATTCCCTAACGCATATATCAAATCCAAATAATACTATAAAATTATAAAATAAAAAGACTAAGATCTCCACTAACAACAGGTCTGTGACGACTCACATTTCGGAAGGTTTAAATTGACAATAATCCACACATGTCCAATCCGAACAATCCGAAACATAGACAATCAATGGGGTTGATTAAGAAAAATAAGAAAAGAAGAAGAAAACAAACACAGAATATCGCAGCGGAATGACAAAATATAATAATCAAATAAACAGTTCATGAAGTTGTTTACTATACATTTGATTATGATTTATACAACATTTACCAGAGTTATATATATACAACAGAACACATAAAATAATGCGGTGGAACAAACAATGATGGAATAATACTAGTAATAATATTATACCAAATCTTCGTCTTCATCCTCTAGAGAATAAACTTCGATAAGCTGAAAAACTCAGGACTGACCCGGGCGTAATGAAAAGACAAAACACTCGAGTCAGGACTAAAGTATCCTTATGTAAGTCAAATCAATATCGCATATAACATGAGTGTAATAGCGTCAAAGATGTTTATGGGTTTTCACATCTCTTGTCCAGTGTATAACGTGCATGCAATAACTCAAGAAATGTTACGGGATTTTCCATCTCTTAAGGATCCATTAAAATATTTATATGTAGTAGAATACGCTACATATATAATGCCTAATCAGTAAAATAAATATTTTTCTTAGCGTTTACATTGATCCCCCTTAACGTGTTTTTAAGCACTGTCGTACAGTTTGCATATAAAACACTAGTAAACCGTCGGTGGATAGGGATGCACCGTGATACGACAACACTAAACTAAAATCGTAGTGGTCTTGAATAGGGATAAAAGTATGACAAGGCACGTTAGGCAATGCCCAATGTAGGATACTACCAGTTTACCCTTCCCGGCTAGTGGTAACGCATCATAGCCATGATCGCCCACCGCCTCCAACACTCCCAAAATCCGAGGGTGCGCACCAATCTATCACAATGTAAATGATGGTAAAAACGAAGAAGTGTGTCTGCTCGGGGTAGCTAGCCCCCTTGATAGGTACGACTCCTATTTTAGTCATTTCAAATTGGCACAAGTGCCAGGCTAATCCATCATCGTTCTTTTTCTTCAAATCCAGCAAACGTACGCCAAATCCAACCACTTCATTCTGGACCATCACTCCACGTGTTCTGGTATCGACAAAGAGTATGCCCATATCGGCCCCGGTCTCTTTAACAACCAAACGTCGTTTTGCACACCGGTTGGTACTTTTACATTTCGGAAACAGTTCATACCTAATATCAAAATATCATATTCGCATCAAAATCAAATCCAATTCGCAATTATCATATTTACTCAAAATATACCATTTCAATTCAAATTCATTTCGCCTTAATATCTCGATTTCAGTTCCAATTCAAAATTGCTTCGAATTTCCATTTGGGTTATAACTACAATTTAACCCAATTCGTATTTAAATTCATGATTTAAAAATAAACATTCCACCTTTGACCAGTTTGAATTTTTGAAAATAGTTTGAATGGTTTTAAAATATTTTAAATAATTAAAATAGTTAAAAATAGTTTAAATATTTAAAATAGTTTAAATGGTTAAAATGGTTTAATATAAAATAGTTTAAGTATTAAAATGGTTAATATAGCAAAATAGTTTGGAAAATCCAGAATAATCTGAATATTTAAAAAGATAGATTTAAATAGTTTATATTAAAATAATTTATTTGAAAATAGTTTCAAAGTCAAACTGACTTAATTTCCAAATTTTCCAATGCAAATCACTTTTAAATTTTCATTTCCATTTAATCGATCCAATTCCGATTTCACGTTGAATTTTACTTCGATTCAAATTAATTTCGATGCCAATTTCAAATTAATTTCAATTCCAATTTCAAATTAATTTCAATTACAATTCCAAAATACTTTCAATTTCAAATTTTGAATCATTTCGATTTTTATCAATTCCGAGTTCGATTTTCAAAACATCGATTCAAAACACTTAAATCAAATTTACTTTCAATACCCAAATTGAAATCCAAATCCTCAAATATAATTCAATTCCGAGCTCAATTTCGAAATAGTTCGATTTCCATAAATTTGATTTTTCGTTTTCTTAAAAATAAAATCATTTAATTTAACTAATCTGGTGTTCGTATATAATTTTCTATCCTATGGCCAAGTGATCAGTTTTTTCAATTTAATCCCAAGGATGGATATATATCATTTCAACCCAAATCACAGTGTCATGGGTATATATCATTTCAACCTATTTCTTAATTTATTTGAAATAATTCAATTTACAGTTTTATATATTGTAAATAATATACCGGATAGTAATAAGGTATTTCAAAATAAATAAACATCCAAATCATCCAAAACATCAATCAATAGCATCCATCACAATCACCATCCAAATCAGCCAATAATTCACAACAATTCCATAGTTATCAATATCAGGTATTTTACTGGCAATTAAATTCCAATTTCAAATTTAACCGTCAATTTTAATTTTTAACAACTAATTCAAATGAAAATTAAATTTATCAAACAACGATCAATAAATTTATATCACTTCATAATTTCGAATTTAACTAACATAAAAATATTCTAGTACGTTGTGAGTGTTATAAAACACTCACCTTGATTCTAGTTGTCGCTTTCGCATTCTGGTTTCGATTAAATTCGAACGCATTCGAATTTAACTGAAAATTCGGCAAGCTCTAAATTCAGTCAACCAGTTCCTATGCGTCGTATTCGTCGATACGAACGCAACGCAACCAACCGCGTCTGGATCGGACCTAAAACGAACGAGATATGATATTTCTAAGAATTTGAATTTATTTAACAATTTATATAACTTAAATTAAATTTAAATCACATTACCCTACTCGGCCCAGTAAGAAACCTGACCTACTAACATTGTCTTCCCTAAACATGCCGCTCCTCTTCCCTGTTCTCGTCACTCCAATGCACGTACACATGCACCTGCACATACGAACGAAGCCACTACTCGACCAACCAAGCGTGCCTGCAAACTCCTCGCTTCATCCCGTATGCAAACACCCCATCAATTCGCCACTCGAACCACCCAGAACGAACGCGACCACCATCCATGTACGCGAACCAAAAAATGTCGCGACACCCTTTACTCGATCGCGACCCACCAAAACACTGCGATGCGCACGCCTCTCCATCCGGAAACCAACCATCCACGTCTCAGCTTCCAACTCTCCGCCTGGCCAAATAAAATCGCAACCCTAGATCTCGACTCACTCACGACTTAACTATCGATCAGCAGAAAATGATGACACACTCATCAATATGCATACCAAATTGAAGCTCACGGTGAATTATGATTTTTAAAATTTGTTTTCGAATTTTCCATGAAGGATTCACTGAGATATAAATTTTTGAACCTGCTTCCTCTTTTTTTTTATGTCGTGCTCTGATTGAAAGTGAAGCAAGGAGAAGCTTGATTTAAAAGGATAAGGGGCAGGTAGGCCAGAGGTTGGGTGGCTAGCATTGAAAACTAGGGTGGTTGAAGGTAAGTTTATGTGGGCTGATGGAATGTAGGGTCAAGTCAATATATATATATATATATATATGTATATATATGTATGTATGTATATATATATATATATATATATTTAAATTTTCAAAAATATCTAGCTAAAATTTTCGAATCCCAATCGGGGCGTGCCGCCAGGCGTTCATAATGTTATACTCCTATTCCGAATGCAATGGAACAAGTTTCAAGTCCTAATTCGATTGTATGCGGAAGATAGCTTTTTGAGCCCAATTATTATATTAAATTTTCGATATAAAATTCAACGCGTTTATATCCCGTACGACCAAACGATAACTCCAAACACTACAAAATTTGAAATCCGATAATAATGCACTATTATGGATCCAATGGAACTAGTCTCAACAAAATCCGAGACTGTGCCCCGGTAGGCTATTTTTACTCGTCAATTAAAATATAAAATTTTCAAATTTTAATTATTCACTTTTAAATCCAATTTTAAAAGTAAACGATCTTCATTCTTGTTTGAATAAATTTTAGATCGGCTTTCGAATCATTCTTATTTAAATAAATTTTAGATCGGCTTTCGAATCATTCTTATTCACATTAACATCAAAATTCAATTAAATAATTTCCAATATTAAATTTTAAACAATTTAATTATCCAGTAAATCACTATAATTGAAATATAAATTATTGAACTTATAAAATTTCACTTTTAAAATGAATTCAATTTATAAAACACTATTTCCATTTTACAGTCATTCAATGTTCATTATTCAATTTCACTATTGATCTTAAACACGGTCAATGCATAGAATTTATTTCAATACTTGTTATCAACAAAATCTTCGTAGTTAACTATTTCAAAATTCTATTCAATTTCATATCAAAGAAATTACATAAATAAAACATTAAATTTTTATTTTTAACCATTTTTAATCCAATAATAATATTAAATTTAATAATTTAAAATAGCTAAAAATACGGGTCGTTACAAGGTCATTAGCTTTGCTTCCTCTTGGATTTGACACCCCTACAATAATCACTTTCAGATCTCTATTTTAAGAAATATGCAACAAGGGAATTGCATACGGATTAGATTCAGAAATTTGAGAGTTAGAGTAAAGAAGGATTAGAAATAGAATAATAAACACCTAAAAATTCTTATCAGAAACCCTTGAAAATTTCTTGAATCTTTTGAGTAGAGAAACTGGTAGAGTTTCGTTGCGTTCCTAGAATAATTTGTTAATAAAAGTGAGGGGGCTAAGCTCTTATTTATAGTGGTCGGAATGCACCAGAACCGTCGGATTTAAGTCCACTTTAAATAATAAAATCCAGAACGTTAACGGTTGTAACAAACCCTAGCAACCACTGGACAACCTATCAACCGCCCCCACCCTACCGGTCGACCGGCTCAGGGTAGGCGATCGATCGATACGTTTATTTTGAAAAGAATTTTTTATGCCGCTGTTTTATTTATTATTATCCTAATTAATTCCTTAATGTCTACGTAGTTAATATCGAATAATATCGCTAATATATCGCCGATATATCTCATATCACCCCTAAGCCGATACTTTTTCAAATTATCACTTAAAATATCATTATCGATATTCTTCGGATATTAGCTGATATATCACTACGCTATTTAGTGTAAAAGACCTAATATTTCTTAAGAGTATCGTTCGTTATTTTATGTGTTGGAGAAAATGTATTTATAAATAAATATCATCACATTCATAATATTTATTTTCTGTATAAGGTGGATGACAATATCTAGACCATACTAGAATCACAAAGCATTAGTTTTTAATTTTAACCATGCGATTTTAGTCTTCTACATTAGTCTTTCAATAAAGAAAACTATACTTATTCCATTATTTTATATGTTTGATTTTCCGTGAAGACTTTACCACTAAAAACACGATCATGAAAGATTTAATGATCCGACTTTTCGGCCCTCAGGTGTCGACACTAATAATCCACGATATTCACGTGTCGAGCATCCAAGTGTCGGAAAGACGAACGGTTGGGGTAAAATAAAAATAAAAAGAAATAGAACAAGAAAGAAGAGAACACAATATCAGAATTTCACATGCAGAACGACAATATATAATATCTCAAAAGGTCTTTACCAAAAGGAAAATCTTTATATCCATACATCAATTAGAGAAAACTAACCTATCATCGGCCTGGACAGCTATAACATCCTGTCCTCACAAATGCTGATAGATACAATCAAGTTATGCAATAGAAAATAAGTACGATAGGAAGTCATCCAGCTCCTCTCCAAGAGGTCCAATGAATAGCAGCTAAATCTGGAAACATACTCCAACTGACCAGAGGATTATAAGAGAATAACACCTGGATCAGTCTAGTAAACCAGCGTGAGAAACTCAAATCACATGTTATTTATTTTATCTTAAAATCTTCCAAAACAAGGGTATATCGTAAGACCACGCTGTCAATAAACACGGACGGATTTTTCCCTAACGATAACCAAACCATTCTATTATAAAATCCAATGATAATATAATAATGTCTAAGGTTCGGAATATAAATAATCACATAGCTGTGATGCAAGTGAGTGAACATCACAACAACAATAGGTATACAATCATAACCGCTAAGGTGCGTTCGCTAATTGTGTAGGATTTCCACATAGATCTCTTCAGGGAAGCCGAATCTGAACTACTGCAAAAGGATCAGAGATATCCTTCCGAAGAGCGTAAATCTCTAGTGAATATACCATAGGAAAACCATAGCTGGTCTTGCTAAGACCTGATGCATCGCTCGCGCATGCATATCGCAATAAGTATCTCTAGAAATGGAGTCGCATGCACCCTATGGGTTTTCCAACCCTACTGACTCTGTCTCCTATCTTTGGTTTTAGTCATACCCGCTGATGAGGCTACGTCCGGCATTCCAGCCCAAGAATCACCACCCAAACAGATCTTCCACATGAGCTCCAACTCGGACAGATCATGGAACTACACATGGATTCCGCTATCTCAAACAAATCTCGGACCCACATATGGATTCCTCAACAAATCCCAAAATCACACATGGATTCCCATACCTCAACAGGCCTCGGAATCACACATGGATTCCCACATTCTGAATAGATCATGAACAACTACATGTGTTCGAGCATCTCAAAAAGATCTCGAATCTCCACATAGATTCCAGCATCATGAAGCAATCACGAAGCCATCACGAAGCAACCACGAACCTCTTCCAAAGAATAGAGCACGTATATGGTTTTGGAGTGGTTACGGTTTCAAGTCATCTCATATAAGTACACTCCCCCGCTTACCGGGTGCTCCAAAATCGATAGATTGATTTCCCGGGAATCTCAACCCCGGTTCTATGGGAAATAAATAGACATAGATTAGATCGGAGATCACCTCCTAACCATTTAAGCGGATGGATTTCCTTATCATTTGTCCTAGAAGAGCAAAACGAGTCTATACGTACAGTATAGCACCACCGAAGATAATTTTACCATATAATCCTCGTGTTTCTTCTAGAAATTTCTAGAGTATATTCTGGCCAAGATTTGATAGTCGGTTATTTAACTATCAAACAAACAAACAATCCAATACAATGAGCATAGTCGCATACGGGAAAACCAAGTCACGTATATTGTCCATAAGCAGTAACACACAAAGCACGATCGAAACAAACAAGCACGATCAAGTCATATAAACGACTTCTAATCCCCTTTTTAATTAATCCTCCTTTACTAATTAAAATCCTCTTTTATAAGTAAAACTCATTTTTACTCAATAAACTCTTTATAAATGAAACTCTATTTGTTAATTAAACTCCACTATTTAATTATTAATACATCACTGTTTATTTTCAACATTTCGCAAAAGTATTCATATACTTATCTTAAATGGTATAAGTATATTCACAAATCAATTCAAAGGGCTTAAGAAAAATGTTACTAAAACACTATCACTACAAACCCAAAACCATTCCACTTATGATTATCTTTAAAACTCCATTTCAGAGATTTATTTACGTTCACAAATATAACCAAAATGGGTTGAAGGCGAATGTTACTAACGCATTGCCACAACAAAACCAAAACCAAATCATACTTGTTATTTATCTTTAAAATTCAGTTATTAAAGATCTAAGTATTTTCCAACTTCATTTACAATAATTTAAGACTTTAAAATATTATCCAAGGGTTTAAAAACAAATGTTGCTAAAACATTGTTTACGACAAACCCCGAAACACTTTACTATCCCATTATCTTTAAAACTCCATGTTAAAGATCCAATTACTTTTCAAAAGCATAGTTATATGGGTAAAAACGAATGTTGCACAAACATTGATACTATAAACCCAAAATCCATTTTTATACTTGCCATTAACTTTGAAATATCCATTTCAAAACTCTAAATACTTCCCCCATTATTAAATAAGGTAATATAACTTTTTAATTAGTTTACAAATCAATCCATTGCAACATGATGTTATAATCCAAAACTCCTTATATATATCCTTTATAAATATCCTCTATTCCCAAATTCCTCTTTAAAAACTTCTAAACATACTAAGTACCTTTAAAAAGATATATATTTATACTTATACTAATTTTAAAACCTTTTTAATTCAAAACCCATTTAAAACCAGTTTTATAATTTAAAACCATCACTTTATAAATCCATAATTGATTTTCAGAAATATATTTAAACCTTGATAATTTCCCATAATAACTACAATAACAGTACTTATTAATTAGATACGAAAAAGCCCTAGGATATCTTTCAAAGTTAACTTTAAAATCGCATATCACAGCGATTTCAAAGTGCATCCATCGCGACCGTTTCGCTTCTACCATTTTTCCTTTTCCATTTCCATATTTGACAAACGTCCATACCAATTCCATTTATGCTAAACACATGCGAACGTGTGTAAAACAACCCAATAAATATATACATATATATATTCCCACAATTATCCAATTTAACATATGTTAGTTATCAGTGATTTCAAAGAACGTTTATAACGACTAAATCGTTTCTAACATTCATAATATACTATCACTTTTCACAAAACAATATCAAACATGTAAACAAGTATTCTGGGCCACAATACATGTTTTAGATGATCAATTAGAGATTACTATACTCAATAATAATGTTCTCACTTGTTTTACAAAACAAGGCAGTGTCCAAAAGTAATAACTTGCATTGTTCGTTATACAGTTATATTTTCAATACAACAACAATTATATATACAACGATATATAATTAACTGGTAAGTAAAAATCAGTCAAGCTCTAGTTAACGTTTTTGCATTTCTGAATAGTCCAAAATCGAGACTAAAATTCCAAAAAGCTCCAAACTCGACGAATCCAACTTATTAATTTATAAACTAATTTATTCAAACATTGTATGAGAAAAATACGAATTTTATAAGTTTACACATTATAAATTAAATAAATTAACTTATTAATAAACTAATTAACTTAATACCTTCCTAATCCCTCACTCATCATCTTCTTTCTTGTGCACACTGTGCATCCGTTGCTCCAAATTGTGCACCTGCACGCTTGCGACACGGTGAACCACTCAACCATATACCATTCGCTTGCGCCAACGCGTTTCTCTCCTCGAGCTCGACGTGGCCATCATCACTTTGACTCCTCCTGCTGCACCCTGACAATCATGACATGCCGCACCCTAAATCGACCATTATCAGGTCGCTTTTCACCTTGGTGCATCGTACACTGTCAAACCATCGTCGTTCAACTCCATGCGCCACCACGAACTCGACCGTGCCTCCAATTCCACCTCCAATGGAAATTGTCAAATCGCGACCTCTACTCCACCACTGTAGCCCTAAATTTGTGATCAACTCCTATGCATCGCACCACCTAATATCATCACCACAAGCTCACGTCCATCCCCTATCCCAATGTCGGCCTCGCCATGGACAATCGTTGCTTCAATCACTGCCTCAAGCTAACCTAGTTCGGCCTATAAACTGTTGAGCCAAACCAAACTCCATCGTCCACAAAACGCAGCACACTACAGCGATGCCCTTGCCCATATGAAGCCAATGAATCCTAGATCACTCAATTTCGTCAACTAAGGCTCACGATTTAATTGCTTGAAGTGAATTAAAGGAGCGGCGGCTATGTTTTCTTGCTTTAGAAAAAATAAAAAAGAAGAGAGGGAAAGTTATTATTTAGGTTAAGAATTTAAGTATTTATATGAAAATAATATTATATTTTATTGTCTTTTAATTTTCGTTGTGCGTTTCGATTCCGCATGATCACTTAGCATGTCTAATTGTCACGAAACTCGTCGACGTACAATAATTCATTATTCCGAATCCAATGGCACTGGTTCTGTCAAAATCCGAGATCGTTCCCTGGAATGATAATTTTACATGTTAATTAAAACGATTTTAATCATATAAATTGTAAATTATAATTTATAATAACCATTTATTATTTAAACTGAATTTAAATAAGCTTTTGAAATCACTTTTATTCAAATTAAATCCAAGATTCAATTAATAAAATAATTTCAATATTTAATTATAAGCTGTTCAAAAAATCCGGGTCATTACATTCTTCCCCCCTTAAAAGAATTTCGTCCCCGAAATTGCCAAGGTGAGAAAAATGCCCCGAACTCGTTAACTTTTCAAAATCAATTAGTTGAAATGGATTACCAATTTCTTTTATGCCTTTAACTTTGCAAAATCAATTTGTTGAAACTTTGTTATCGCCTTTTTTTTCTAAGTCTCTAAATTCATTCATAGTTACTAACTAATACCATTCCAAGTTATAATGTTAAAAAAATTTAGTTATCAAAAATCATCCAAAAATTTTAAAATTTTTCTAATGCCTTAAATTTATGGAAAATTTCGCCAACGCCTCATTTATGCGGTTCATCGAAACAATTTACAATATGTATATAATCACAAGTGTATATCTCATCTTCAAGGATGAGGCATCCCGTAGGGAAAAATATAAAAGTACGATATGTAATCTGAGATGTGTACCTTTTATTAGTATTAACAAGCATATACAATCAATATAATGTGAAAGCGAGCTCCAAATGCGAAGCATATGTCATCTACATCTACAAATCACTCAACAACCAATGAGAACAAGTATATGGAAAGTAATATCAATATATAACATGTACTAATACAATATCCACATGTAAATGTAGCAAAGGTAACAAGAGAAACAATCCAACCAATGATATCCATCCAATTAATTCATAATCATATCAATTTACATTTTTCAATGTCAACATTTAATTTAGTAAAGCATGTAAGATGTACATATATCATCTATATGCAAAGCCATACCTGATCGCTCGCTCGATCACACAATTTCACTTCCGAACTAGTATCGTTCACACGACCACTCTAGTGTGGACTTAGATTCGTTCCTTGATTTGAAACCGCTATTCTCCTTGCATAACCATATACTATGATAGAGAATATCAAAATCAATCAAAAATCAATATCCAGTGTTCACCGTCGAGAATCGAGTGAAAAATCCTAATTCGGACCGACGTAAATCATCTCCGAATCGTATATTCAAATCTGGATCAAACGGTTATGTGAATAAAATAATATACGTACAATTTACGTATTTATTTCATTTGGTTTCTTATTATATCCCATTCATTGTTGTTCATTATTCACATTGCTTTTATTCACATTCATTTATTTACTTTCATTTTTTCTCATTTATTTTTCATATTCATTTTTCATATTATGTTTAACAACATTTCATTCCATATTTAATTCATTTATTGAAATTATTTCATTTTAACTTTTCCTAAGTTAAATTTTTATTATCACTTAGTATATTTCTTTAGTTAATACTAAAATCACTTATGAATCATTTCATAAAGTTTACTTTAAGTTATTAAGCATTGTATAACTTAAGTTCATATATGTATAATACTCCACTGCATCCTACAAGTATGTAGAAAAATATCTAATTCATTTTACTTAACTTGGATGTTCAATCAATTTAAAACTCGTTTAAATTCTACCATCTCTTAAGTTCAAGTGTTATATAAACTCATCTTTATAGCTTCACAAAACACTTAGTTTCAAGTTACTTATACAAATTTCGATGTTTCAACTGTCTAAAATCGTCGAAAATTCCTCTTCATTTTAGCAAATAAGAATTACTGATCAACAGATCAAACAAAATGCACAACCATACTTAACTTACCCTAATGCATAGGATATATGAATCCATAAGTATCTTAAATAAAAACTTGAGAACCAAACACTCGATTTTCATTTTAATCATTTCAAAATATATATACTTATAACTTTTGTATATCAAATCATACTTTCGATATTTTAAATTAAAATTTGTTCTACCAAAACAACTCTACAGCAAAATTCTACTGTAGCATCCCCTACTTTGAAACTCGAAAATAAACGCTGACGATGCTACAGTCATCATCAAAATCATTTTCCAACGACTGAAGTGAGTTCAATACATCCAAACCATGCCTTTCGGACTCAACCAAAATCATTTCCATAACGATATCAAATACTTTGTAAATATTACTCAGTATCATGATATCACCCTCTTAAACTAATTCCCAAATATTTACTTTCAAATAATGTTAGTATTATTTTTCAAAATCTTAGAAAACCAATTTCTAAAACCACGGAATTTAAGTTCTCAAATTCTAAGTTTAAATCCTTTTCATACTTATAAACTATATTTATAAACTGTATTTATATAAGTCACTACCTATATAAAACTATCACCAAAGTGTTTATCCTGTTTAGATTATAATAAACAACTTTTGTTAAAATCAAATTTTAACCCAACATTATCACTGAATGTCTTATCGTCAAACTAAATAAACTTAATATACAAGGTGTTCATTTCAATGTTCCCACAATTTATTATCTACCTAACCAGACAGTGAGAAGGCAAAACTGCTCATAAACTGGTCGAGCACAACAAATCAAACATTAAATGGTAATAATAGAATTTACCATTCCCTAACAAACAAACATCATAAATAACCATATCAATTTACGAAAATTATTCTTTTATATATAAAATATAATCCAAGGTAAAATTATTTCATTTACCAATTTCGAAAATAATACTGTATCGATGTGCCATGTCTAAGTGTTTAAGAGACCCCTGTCAATAATGGTAGCAACTTGTATTGATCAAAATCCATAAGCCACTCTACAAACCAACCCACACAATACAAAACATTTTTATAACAATAACATATATGTACTCTCATATAGATACACTCAACACATAATAAGGCATTTCATTACCCTATCTCTCAATGAGTTACACCCACCAAAGCCAAGGTTCTCGCTTAACCTTTAGTTCTGGTACTAACAATCCAACTATTCGACCCTCAAATATCGACACTAATACATCCATGGTATTCACATGCCGAGCAATGTAAAGGCCCGAATTTCCGTACCCTTTGAGCCGACAATAAACCACACGTGTCCAACTCAAATTACACGAATAAGCGGATCTTTAAGGGGTGAAAAAGAAAATAAAGATAGAACGGAATCTCACACGAATGGAATAATATATATATATATATAAAATATTGAACAATATATTTACAGTGGAAATTTTTTAAAGATACATATATCAGAGTCTAACCTAAATTCAGCTTGGATGGTTATAAACATCTGTCCTTACAAATGCTGACAAACATCAAACAGTTGCAGCGGATAATAGAATACATCCATATGCAGATGAATATCTCCATCTCTCCTCTGGAAACTCCAACCGTCTTCACTAAACTTGAAACTGCTCGGATCTGACCCGAGTATTGAAAATACCCAGATCAGGCTTGATAAACTAGCGTGAGAAACTCAAATATAAATGACAGTGTCATATATCAGCCTTGGAATAAAATCCTTTGAAAAGAAAGAATATCTCATAAGACCACGCCCACACATAAACATAGACGGGTTTTTACCTTATGATAACTAAATCGCTTTTATATATATATATATATTAAAACATTTGATATTATTTCTAATGACATATCTTTGAAAACATTTGCAAATAAACTTATTAATCTTAGCCGAAATTGTTACATTATTAAATTCTAGCATACCACCTTGTAATACAAGGCTTTCTACATCTAAAATCGTGGAGGCACTTATTGGAGAATGGATTCCATACAAATGACAAGGTAAGGTACTACCTTCCGACAGTACACCTCTAAAGGGATGCACCTAGGGTCGAGATACTCGGCGCCTAAACAAACACAAGACCGACCTACCCCTCACGTTGGATATTACCGAATATGTCATCACCCCAGTTGTTACCTACCATTAACGGGTACCCGAGTCATACATTCACCACGTACTTAGACATGTGTAGAGTAAATCTAGAAGGATGATGACATCTCCTAATTAGGACCGACCCACTTAGCCTTGCTACTTCTACCCTGATTCTGTCATTTCCGGGTGATGAGGCCTGAGGTAAACGATTACCTTTTCACATAGCACATCTTCTTCACTTCGAATGCCACATTTCCATTCCTTTAATAACACTATTGACTTTCACGAACATACAACCTCTGAGCTCGTACGTCTCAAAAAAGGGTGTTAAGCTAAGAGAAGTTGCCTTCTCCGCCACCAAGCAAATGTACGTTTGTAAAAGTCAACATTATGATCTTAGAAATGCAATGTCGGACATTCGTCCATACAATTTGTCCAGGAATAGGACAAACCAAATGTACTCTCCTATTCCATTAGTAGCGAGAAGTCCTTGCATCAGAGATTTTCATAACAGAGCACTGCTGCCACCATATGATATGGGAATTTTCACCTCGATGGACTAGTGGCAAATAGCCCTACATCATGAAGATCCCCATCTTCAAAATCATTTGTCTTCAAACATGTTTTACTTCGAACGTTTCGAAGTGGTTTTCGGATAGGAATCATCCAAATCCGACCCAGGTTCCTTCAAATCCAATCATCGATAAAAAAATGTTAAGTTCACATATGATTATCAATCATCAATTAATTACTTTATTTTTCCATTTAATCTAATATCTTTCTTAGAAATATTCTTTTCATTTTCTTTTCCATGAGTATATGGAATCATTAAGCCTCATTTATCAAATTACTTGGTTTATTTACCTTTCTTTTTATCTTGGAATAATTTCAAATCAGCTCATCTTTTACTTTGAAAAACATTCCCAAATCATTCGTTAAATCTTAATCAAAGATTTCTTATATTCAAGTTATAACTTTTAACTTAGGGACAATATTCCCAAATCATTCATTAAATCTTAATCAAAGATTTCTTATATACTTCAAATCATATTCTTGCAAATCGAAGATTTTCATAACAGAGCACTACTGCCATCTTAATTATGGTAAATTTCACCTCCAGGTACTAGTGGCAAGTAATCATACATCATGAAGATCTTTTCTTTTATCTTGGAAGAACTTTAAATATGATCTTTTAGAGCATCCGGGCTTTCCTTTCGATCTGTTCCACCTCTCGTCTAAAAGATAAAGCAAAGGCCAAGTAAGTTCAAGGCACTGGTTGCTCCATTCCTAACCTTAGTTACACACTTTGTTTTACCGTTTAGCTCTCACAGGTGGGACAAATGTACTAGTCGTTTCTGCATACTCAATTTGTTATTATATTTGATATTCTTCAATTATTGTTTAAGTGTTATAAACAATTCCTCTTAACCATTTATTCAAACTCTTATTAAAACTTCAAAATCATCTTTAAATTACTTAATTATTCTTTTAAAATCATTCACAAAAGATTTAGAAAAGAATTGTTAAGTTTAAAACTACGTTTCAAAAGATATTAAAAACTACTACGAAAAGTGTTGCAAATATATTTTAAAAGCTATATTCTTCAAAACGACTTTTATATCATTTAGAAATACATCTTTTCAACTTAAATCTCTTTTGAAACATTTTAAAAGATTTTTAGAATTTTTTTCACATTTTTTTAAAACATTTAAAAATATCATTTTAAAAGAAATCCTTTTCTGGATTCCGAACTGCAAAACCGCGGTGTTTTTAGAAAATTGTTTTGGACATATTTTAAAATATACAAGATGAAATATTGATTTTCTTTCTTTATTTTCTTAAAAATATTTAAATGTTTATAAAACATTTTTAACTCATTTTAAAACTTTTTCCAAAAGGTTTAAGCATTCAATATACACCATTTCATTTTCAAAAGAACAGTGGTTTCCTTTGTGCTTATCGACGTGTATTTACTTGACTTGGTAAAAAAATATAACAATCATATCAAACAATCAATACTTGATGATCAAAGCATATATAAGCATCCATAGCAATCATAACACATCATCAAACATGTATATATATATAAATAGAGATGTTAAATAGAGTTTCTCACCATAAACCAAAGCGATAAACTTCCTACCAACATTCTAATCAACCAACACTTCACTAACTACTTCCTACTCCATTAAACACTAGCAAACAACGCCCTCTTCCTTCCAATATCTTAGCCAAGGCTTGAGATGGAGGTTGGCCGAAAGTATAGAGAACAAGTCTTGGAGCTTTGACTTGAATTCCCAAAATTTTGATCCGAAAAACAGGTTATCTTTTATCTGATTTTAGGCCCTCTAAATCTCAAATTTTAGAAAAGTTTTTAACCAAAAAGTTGTTGAAAATTCTTTTCTCTTGAATTTGAAAAAAATAATCATTTGAATCCAAGTTTTTTTTGGGGAGATAAGATAGAATGAAGAAGAGGTATTGTCGGATTGATAAAAATGAAGCCCGAAAATGTACTTCAAAGAATTGAGTTTCAGGTATAGCAAACCTCAATACTGGAAAAAGTGACCAACAAAAAAGTTGTAGCCACTAGAATTTCATATGATTTGAGAAAAATAATTTCTTAATTTGGATCGCTTATGATCAAGTTATTATCAAAACAAAATGGGTTATTCTCTGTCTTAAAAACTGGACCAGAGAATGCACTGGAAAGAAGTTGATTTTTGATATGGTTATGTTTAGAAAGTGACAAAGTGGTCAACATGAAAGTTGTAGCCACTAGAAAAATACATGATTTAAAAAAAATTGCATTTTAGTTCAGTTTTAAAGAAGTTATGGCCGAGAGAAGAAGATGTAATATATGGAGAAAAGATGAGTTTGATTTGAAGAGAATAACACCCTGAATAAAATGTTAAAGTTGCATTTCTTTCTAATTTTTTTCCTATGGCTTGAAAGCCATTAAAGAGGAGGGTAAAAAGGTGAAGAAGCTTGAGAAAAGTAGAAGAAGAAGTGTGAATGAAAGTGAAGAAGGAGGTGGATATTTATAGAAAAAGAAAGAAGTGGTAAATTTACCAAAATAACCTCTTTCCAAATTACCAAACTATCCTTACTTCAACCTAAAGCAACATCCACTTTTTCAACGCTTAACATCATCCTTTCACTTCTTGCTTTATGTCTTAATCGCTTAAAGATTAATTAAAGAATATCATAATTATGTTGGCTTTGATTTGATGTGGTTTGATGTTTACTTTTTCTTACTTTTGTTAATTCTTACTTACTTTTACTAATGACTTATAGAAGTTTTCTAATTATATTTAGTAAAATTAAACTTGATTAGAATTAATTAATACTTATACAATTTGAATATATGTTCCTATATAAGAAAATAAAGGTGCGACAACGTTGCGACAACTTTTAATCAACAAAACATTGATTTTCGACAGAATGTTTTAAGGTCACATTTTGACATTTTAGTTAAACTATTTATTCATGTAAACAAAACTTCAAAATAAATTTATTATTATCTTTAAATAATTAAAACAAGTATATTTGAGTTATAAAATAATATCCAAATCTATTTGTAAAAATACGACATCGATTTATCGATATGCGATGAAATTTGTCAGCTTTTATAAAACAAGTTTTACATATTTATAGAACCATTATAAATTAAATTACTATTATTATTAAATGAGTTTGATATCGATTATATATATATTTAAAAATAATTATTTATCCTTTAAGACAAATTTCACGAATATTTATCCTACTTTATCGGAACCCGACTTTTGTCAATTTTACAATGGAAATCCAAAATCTTTATTCAATATCAAAAATAAGTTTATCATTCTTATTTATCATATAAAACTTGATTGTTTAAGTTTGAAAATTCTACATTTGAATATTTAAAATGATTAAATATCTCATATTCAAAGTGGTAAAATTACGGGCCATTACAATCCAAGTGCGGAAAAGATGAATAGTTAGGGTAAAATAAAAGAAAAAGGAAATAGAACAAGAAAAAAGAGAACATAATATCAGAATCTCACGTGCGGAACGATAATATATAATATCTCAAAAGGTCTTTACTAAAAAGAAAACCTTTATATACATACATCAATCAGAGAAAACTAACCTATTATCAGCCTGGACAGTTATAACATCCTGTCCTCACAAATGCTGATAGATACAATCAAGTAATGTAGTGGAAAACAAGTAAGGCAGGAAATCATCTAGCTCCACTCCAAAAGCTTTAATGAACAGCAGCTAAATTTGGAAACATACTCGAGCTGACCCGAGCATTATAAGAGAATAACACCCTGATCAATCTGGTAAACCAGTGTGAGAAACTCAAATCACATGGAATTTATTTTGCCTTAAAAGCTTTCAAAACAAGGGTATATCGTAAGACAACACCGTCAATAAACACAGACGGGTTTTCCTCTTACAATAACCATACCATTCTATTATAAAATCCAGTGATAACATAATAATGTCTAAGGTGTGGAATATAACACATAGCTGCGATGCAAGTGGGTGTACATCACAACAATAATAGGTATACAATTATAACTATTAAGGCGCGCTCGCTAATTGTGTAGGATTTCCACGTAGATCTCTTTGGGGAAGCCGAATCCGAACTACTGCAAAAGGACCATAGATATCCTTTCGAAGCGTCGTACATTTCTAGTGAATGTACCATAGGAAAACCATAGCTAGTCTTGCTAAGACCTGATGCATCACTGACGCAGCGGATATTACAAAAACAAGATAATACGATGAATGTAGTAATCGGTGGATTGGAAGATACTGTAATGCCCAAATTCGTTGATCCGAAGATACCGAATTCTAGCTATCCCGAACTCGTTGATCGCGCACGATACCGGGTTCAAAGATCTTCAATTCTTCAAGCGTTGATCAAGCGCACTTGATTCCGCGAATCAGCTTCTACAATCGTTGAATCGAGCGCACTCGATTAACCGAAAGAGGAGATAAGAGATTACACTCAACTACCAATTTAGATGAAAGCACACAGCAATCAAAAGAGAATTTTATTCAAAAATCAACAACCTTTACAAAATGACCATACACGCCTATTTATAGGCTACAACTCAACACTACAGAAACTTCAAAATATTACAAGTACTTAGGTCGTTCGCGACCTACGACCTACAATGATGCGACCTATAAAACCCAGCGACCTAGCAGTTTTTATTACAACACACGCCACAAATTGCATAACTCTTAGGTCGTTTCCGACCTATAACCTTCGACCTAACAACATAGACGACCTACAACATAGACGACCTAAACAGAGTTACAATACATCACATTACAAGGTCTTTACGACCTAAAAACATACTGCGACTTACGACATAAGAATACAACACACATATACTCCAGGAGTGACTTAGCAGCTATCTTCCAGCGACTTAAGCTTTAACGGTTTAGATTAACTCGGCATAAGAATCTACGGCATCCAGAGCTTCAACGACTTAAAACTTTGCGGCATCCCAAATCAACGTCTTAAAGAGATCAACGGTCTTCAAACTTCCGCGACTTAAAGAATGGACGGCATCCGTAGCTTTGCGACCTAAAATAAGCGCTTCAGAAGCTTCGCGACCTAAACTTTGCGACCTAATACTTCGCGACTTATCTTCCCAGATTACCCAGCGACCTATCATAGGTCGTGACCTTTTCTTGCGACCTAGTATAAGTCGAATCAAAACTCCGCGATCTAACTCCTTGCGACCTAACATAGGTCGTGACTTGTTAGGTCGTAGCCCTTTTCCTGGTGACATGTTAGGTCGTTCCCACGACCTATGCCTTAGCTCGTTAGGTCGTACGCGACCTAAGAATATGCTAGGTCATTCCAGCACCTCGTTAGCTCGCACCTTCCCACTAGGTCGTTGCCGATCTTCACTAAGTCGTTGATACGACTTAAAGGCTTTGTTAGGTCGTATGCGACCTAACACTTGAATTTTCCACAAATCTTCACAAGGTCTTAACTCGTTAGTCCCCTCCTTAAGTCGTACCCGACTTACCAGCATCATAGGTCGCACACGACCTATGTCTTCAACTTTCTGGCCTGCATCATCCTTCCCAGGTTGAGAGAAATTCGACCTCGAATTTGTAAATTCATCTCCATCAGCTCGTTCATTCCCGTGATATGGTATGAGATGTTTAACATTGAACACGTCAGACGTATACACATCATCTGGCAGCTTCAGTTTATAAGCATTTTCATTGATTCGTTTCACAACTTCCACCGGACCAATTTTTCGTGCTTTCAATTTATTGTACGCGCCTATTGGAAAACGATCTTTTGTTAACACTGCATAAAACAAATCACCTTCATGAAATTCAACATTTCTTCGTTTCAAATCTGCAGATTGTTTATACTTCTCATTTGCTTTCTCTAATCGTTCTTGGACGATTTTATGACATTCCGTCATTCCTTCAACAAAATCAGCAGCTTTCTTAATTGTCCCCTTTGAGTGTGGTATCACTGTTAAATCCAACGGTCCTTTCGGTAAGCTCGAATAGACAATCTGGAATGGACTGAACCCAGTACTTCGATTCACAGCATGATTATGGGCAAACTCTGCCTGGCATAACTTCACATCCCAACTCTTCAGATTATCTTGTACAAGACACCTCAGCAAGTTTCCCAATGATCTGTTTACCACCTCAGTCTGTCCATCTGTCTACGGGTGATAAGCACTGCTAAAGTTCAACTTCGTTCCCACCATCTTCCACAAACTTAGCCAAAAATGACTCAGAAAACGAGTATCCCTGTCCGACACAATCGATTCTGGCAATCCATGAAGTCGATAGATCTCTCTGAAAAACAACTGAGCAACATGAACAGCATCCGCCGTCTTTTTACAAGCAATAAAATGTGCCATTTTCGAAAATAGATCAACCACCACATAAATGGAATCATTACCACGCTGTGTTCTTGGCAACCCCAACACAAAGTCCATACTCACATCAACCCATGGTTTAATTGGTACAGGTAACGGCATATATAAACCAGCATTAGTCGCAATTCCTTTCGAAACCTGACAAATATGACAACGCTCCACAAACCTTTCCACCTCTTTCCTCATTGATGGCCAAAAGTAGGATTGTGAAATCAACTGTAATGTACGGTCTCTCCCAACATGTCCCTCTTCGTGTAACTCCTTGATGATCTTCATTCTCAGACTACCCTCCGGTATGCACAATCGATTTCCTTTGAACAGAAAACCATCTACCATCACGAACTCATCCGTCTCTCCCTCCTTGACTTTATCAACAAACTTTGCAAAGTAAGGATCATCGGTAAATAATTCTGGCAATAGTTCAAACCCTGTCACTTCAACCTTCAATGTAGTCAACAAGTGATTTCTTCTACTCAATGCATCAGCCAATCGATTCGTCACCCCTGACTTGTGTTTAACAACAAAAGTAAATTGTTGCAGATATGCAATCCATGATGCATGTCTCGCTGAAATCTTATCTTGCCCTTGCAAATGCTTCAATGCTTCATGATCAGTATACAGAACAAACTCTTTCTGAAATAGATAGTGTCTCCAGTGTTTAATAGATTGTACAACAGCATAGAATTCCACATCATACGTATTGTACCTCATCTTTGCTCCTGACAACTTCTCACTGAAATATGCAATTGGACGACCCTTCTGACTCAACACTCCTCCAATCCCAACCTTGGATGCATCAGTGTGTAGTTCAAACACTAGCTGAAAATCAGGTAATACTAGAATTGGTGCAGACGTCAAAAGTTCTTTGATTCGATCAAAAGCAACTCCGGCTTCCCCCGTCCATGCAAACTGTTTACCCTTCATGCAATCAGTAACAGGTGCCATCACACTACTAAAGTGTGGTATAAACCTTCGATAGAATGAAGCCAACCCGTGAAAACTACGAACTTCCGTTATCGTCTTGGGCTACGGCCAATCTCTAATCGCTTCAACTTTACTTTGGTCAACCTGTATTCCTTTTTCCGACACAACATATCCCAGAAATAAAACACTATGCGTCATGAACACGCATTTCTTCGTTGCTGCATAGAATTGTTCTTGTCGCAATACCATCAGCACCTCTCTAAGATGATTCAAATGTTCCTCTGGACTCCCACTGTAAATCAGAATATCATCAAAATACACCACCACAAATTTCCCAATGAACGGTCGAAAAATCTGATTCATCACCCTCATTAAAGTACTTGGTGCATTTGATAAGCCAAACGGCATAACCAACCATTCGTATAGACCCTCCCTGGTTTTAAAAGCAGTCTTCCACTCATCTCCTGGTCTGATACGAATTTGATGATATCCACTCTTCAAATCAATCTTCGAAAAGATAGTAGCTCCGCTTATTTGATCTAACAAGTCATCAAGCCTCGGCATCGGAAATCTATATCTCACAGTAATCTTATTCAATGCTCGACTGTCAGTGCACATCCTCCACGTCCCATCCTTCTTGGGTACCAATAAAGCCGGTACAGCACAAGGACTTAAACTCTCCTGCACACGCCCTTGTTCAAGCAATTCTTCTACCTGCCTCCGCAACTCTTCATGTTCCTTCGGACTCATTCGATAATGTGGTCTGTGTGGTAACACAGCACCTGGAACAAGATCTATCTGATGTTGTATATCCCTCAACGGTGGCAACTCCGTTGGTAACTCCTTTGGAAATACATCGTCAAATTCTTTCAAAACTGGTTTAACTTCTTCTGGAATCTCAACCTCTTCACTGCTCTCTCGCCCAATTAACAAAAACACTTCAGGTTCCTCCTCTACTTCCTTCACAAACTCCTTTAACGATAACAAAGTTTTGAGCTCTTCAATCTCCTCCAACTTGTTTTCCTCCTGTTGTCGCTTCTTTGGAAGTAGAGTAATCTTTGTGCCTTCAAACATGAAACTGTAACTGTTGGTACGCCCATCATGTTGCACCGCCCTATCATACTGCCACGGTCTCCCCAGCAACAAATGACAAACGTCCATGTCTACAACATCACACCAGATTTCGTCTTTATATTTCTTCCCAATGGAAAACTTCACACGAGCTCTTCATCCAACCTTCACCTCCCCGCCTTTCCTCAACCAAGCTAGCTTGTATGGCTTCGGATGTTTCTCAGTCTTCAATGCCAACTTCCTCACAGCCTCTGAAGAAATTATATTGTCACAGCTTCCAGCATCAATAACAAATTTGCAAACTTTCCCCAGAATAGTACATGTCGACTGAAAAATATTGCTCCTCAACCAACTACAATCCTCCTCTTGCTTTGGTGTTAAACAGGATCTCTTCATCATTAGATTGTACCCTTTGTCTCCCGTCACTTCTTCTTCCTCCTCATCAGGTGGTGAATTGGAACATTCAGCTTCTTCATCCTCATCCTCAACCTCCGCTATCATAGCTCTCTTCTTCGGCTTCGGACATTCGCTACTTTTGTGACCACATTCCTAACAATTGTAACATTTGAAACCGTTGTTAACCTTTGTCTTCTCAGCCTCCTTCACTACTGGTTTACTGATAGGTTTAGTAACATTAGAACTTCAACCAACACCTTTCACTTGATTGTTAGAATTAGTAAACACACCACTTCCTCGTCTACCCTGTTTCTCCCAAGCCAACGCTTTCTGATGTGCTTCCGCTACAGATCTGGGATCGAACATGTTAACAATATCCTTAATCTGCATTCGCAATCCTCCAATGAACCTAGATGTCAGCTGCTCTTCCGTTTCCATAATATCATTCCTCGCAATAAGTTGATAGAATTCATCAGCATAGTCATTCACAGATTTCGTCCCTTGTCTCAAGTTCTGCAAACGTTGATACATCAAAGACTGATAATTGTAAGGTAAGAACGTTGCTTTCATCAATTTCTTCATCTTCTCCCAAGATTCAACTTTTGACTTCCCCATTCGTTCACGTGTAAGTTTGGTTTGCTGCCACCATGCCAAAGCTCTACCCCTCAACCTCGTAGCAACCAACTTCACTCTACGATGTTCTGGAACTCCTTTGAAGTCAAAAATCTCCTCAACATTAGCTACCCAATCTAGAAACTCCTCTGCTTGCATACCACCTTTGAATTCAGGAATTTCAATCTTCATCCCCGACTCCCACTTGTGATCATACTCAGAGTAATTTCTTCCTTGTCCTCGTCCTTGTCCTCAAACACTACCACCATCATACTCCTCTTCAAAGTCAGATGTATATCGTTGTCTATCTCGTCCACCCACATCTCTACTACCATTACGTCTTCCACCATCATCCCTTCTATCTACATTCCTCCGTTCACGATCATTCACGTTCCTCCCACGCCCTTGATCATTTTCAACACTTCGGTCTCGATTGGAATGTGGCGAGACTCTACTACCCCCATGGTTAGACTCAGGTGAAACCCTTCTCCGATTTTGATTCATCTCCGCCATAAGCTTCTCTAACCGGCCAATTCCTTCGTTAAGCTTCTCACTAAAGTTCTCATTAATTCTCTGCTCCATCTCATCAGCTTCTTCTCTTCGATACAAAGCTTCTACATTTTGGTGACGATTAGCTCTCCTTGGCGGCATACTTGAAACTTTACAAACTCTTCAAATTCAAACACGATTCGTACTTTGATCCAAAATGAAATGGATCGAAAACTTCCACTTTGTTGCAAATTGCGATGAACACGATGAACACAACTTCTCCAAATCACTATTCTCGGCTAGACAATGCAAAGATGCTCGGTCTACACTCTTCTTAGCTCGGCTCTCTTCAAACTTCAAAATGAATAGGCTCCAAGTCTCGATCTAGCTATGATTGGCTAGAACAAGCTCTGATACCAAAACCTGACGCAGCGGATATTACAAAAACAAGATAATACGATGAATGTAGTAATCGGTGGATTGGAAGATACTGTAATGCCCAAATTCGTTGATCCGAAGATACCGAATTCTAGCTATCCCGAACTCGTTGATCGCGCACGATACCAGGTTCAAAGATCTTCAATTCTTCAAGCGTTGATCAAGCGCACTTGATTCCGCGAATCGGCTTCTACAATCGTTGAATCGAGCACACTCGATTAACCGAAAGAGGAGATAGGAGATTACACTCAACTACCAATTTAGATGAAAGCACACAGCAATCAAAAGAGAATTTTATTCAAAAATCAACAACCTTTACAAAATGACCATACACGCCTATTTATAGGCTACAACTCAACACTACAGAAACTTCAAAATATTACAAGTACTTAGGTCGTTCGCGACCTACGACCTACAATGATGCGACCTATAAAACCCAGCGACCTAGCAGTTTTTATTACAACACACGCCACAAATTGCACAACTCTTAGGTCGTTTCCGACCTATAACCTTCGACCTAACAACATAGACGACCTACAACATAGACGACCTAAACAGAGTTACAATACATCACATTACAAGGTCTTTACGACCTAAAAACATACTGCGACTTACGACATAAGAATACAACACACATATACTCCAGGAGCGACTTAGCAGCTATCTTCCAACGACTTAAGCTTTAACGGTTTAGATTAACTCGGCATAAGAATCTACGGCATCCAGAGCTTCAACGACTTAAAACTTTGCGGCATCCCAAATCAACGTCTTAAAGAGATCAACGGTCTTCAAACTTCCGTGACTTAAAGAATGGACGGCATCCGTAGCTTTGCGACCTAAAATAAGCGCTTCAGAAGCTTCGCGACCTAAACTTTGTGACCTAATACTTCGCGACTTATCTTCCCAGATTACCCAGCGACCTATCATAGGTCGTGACCTTTTCTTGCGACCTAGTATAAGTCGAATCAAAACTCCGCGATCTAACTCCTTGCGACCTAACATAGGTCGTGACTTGTTAGGTCGTAGCCCTTTTCCTGGTGACATGTTAGGTCGTTCCCACGACCTATGCCTTAGCTCGTTAGGTCGTACGCGACCTAAGAATATGCTAGGTCATTCCAGCACCTCGTTAGCTCGCACCTTCCCACTAGGTCGTTGCCGATCTTCACTAAGTCGTTGATACGACTTAAAGGCTTTGTTAGGTCGTATGCGACCTAACACTTGAATTTTCCACAAATCTTCACAAGGTCTTAACTCGTTAGTCCCCTCCTTAAGTCGTACCCGACTTACCAGCATCATAGGTCGCACACGACCTATGTCTTCAACTTTCTGGCCTGCATCAATCACCCGTGCATGCATAACCCAATAAGGATCTCTAGAAATGGAGTTGCATGCACCCTATGGGTTTGCCAACCCTACTGGCTATGTCACCTATCTTCGGTTTTAGTCATACCCGTTGATGAGGCTACGTTCGGCATTTTGGCCCATGAGTCACCACCTAAACAGATCTTCCACATGAGCTCTAACTCGGATAAATCATGGAACCACACATGGATTCACCTATCTCAAACAGATCTTGGAACCACACATGGATTCCTCAATAGATCCCAGAATCACACATGGATTCCCATACCTCAATAGGCCTCAGAATCACACATGGATTCCCACATCCTGAATAGATCATGAATAACTACACGTGTTCGAGCATCTCACAAAGATCTCGAATTTCCACATAGATTCCAGCATCACGAAGCAATCACAAACCTCTTCCAAAGCATAGAACATGTATATGGTTTTGGAGTGGTTACAGTTTCAAGTCATCTCATATAAGTACACTCCCGTGCTTACCGGGTGCTCCAAAACCAATCGAGAAATTTCCCGGGAATCTCAACCTCGGTTCTGTGGGAAATATACAGACAATACATAAGATCGGAGATCACCTCTTAACAGTTTAAGAGGACGGATTTCCTTATCATTTTTCCTAAAAGAGCAAAATGAGTCTATACGTACAGTATAGCATCACCAAAGATAACTATACCATATAATACTCGTATTTCTTAAAGAAATTTTCAGAGTATATTTTAGCCAAGATTTGATAGTCGGTTATTTAACTATAAAATAAACAAAAAAATCCAATACAATGAGAATAGTCACATTCGGGAAAACCAAGTCCAGTATACTGTCCATAAGTAGTAACACATAAAGCACGATCAAGTCATATAAACGACTTCTAATCCCCTTTTTAATTAATCTTTCTTTATTAATTAAAATCCACTTTTATTAGTAAAACTCATTTTTACTCAATAAACTCTTTATAAATGAAACTCCATTTGTTAATTAAACTCCACTATTCAATTAAAACATCACTATTCATTTTCAACACATTTCAACACTTCCCAAAAGTATTCATATACTTATCTCAAATGGTATTAGTATATTCACAAACCAATTCAAAGGCTTAAGAAATTTTTTACCGAAACACTGTCACTACAAACCCAAAACCATTCCACTTTTGATTATCTTTAAAACTCCATTTCAAATATTTATTTACGTTCACAAATATAACCAAAACGGGTTAAAGGCGAATGTTACTAGCACATTGCCACAACAAACCCAAAACCAAATCATACTTGTTATTTATCTTTAAATTTCCATTATTATAGATCTAAGTATTTTCCAAACTCGTTTACAATATTTTAACACTTTAAAATATTATCCAGGGGTTTAAATACAAATGTTACTAAAACATTTTTTACGACAAAGCCCGAAACACTTTACTATCCCGTTATCTTTAAAACTCCATTTTAATGATCCAATTACTTTTCAAAAGTATAGTTATATGGGTAAAAAAATGGATGTTGCACAAACATCGATAATATAAACCCAAAATCCACTTTTATACTTGCCATTAACTTTGAAATATGCATTTCAAAACTCTAAGTACTTCCCCCTTTATTAAACAAGGTAATATACCTTTTTAATCAGTTTATAAAACAATCCATTACAACATGATGTTATAATCCAAAAACTCCTTATAAATATCCTTTATTCCAAAATTCCTCTTTAAAAACTTCTAACTAATTTTAAAACCTTTTTATTTCAAAACCCATTTAAAACACGTTTTATTATGTAAAACCATCACTTTATAAATCCATAATTAATTTTCAAAAATATATTTAAACCATGATAATTTCCCATAATAAGTACAATAACGGTACATATTAATTAGATACAAAAAAGCCCTAGGATGTCTTTCAAAGTTAACTTTAAAATCGCTGGTCACAACGATTTCAAAGTGCATCCATCGCGACCGTTTCGCTTCTACCATTTTTCCTTTTCCATTTTCAAATTCCACAAATGTCCAAACCAATTCCATTTATGCTAAACACGCCCAAATGTTTGTAAAACAATCCAATATATATACACATATATATTCCCACAATTATCCAATTTAACATATGTCAGTTATCAGGAATTTCAATGCACGTTTATAACGACTAAATCGTTTCTAACATTCATAATATACTATCACTTTTCACAAAGCAATATCAAACATGTAAACAAGTAGTCTGGGCCACGATACATGTTTTAGATGATCAAATAGAGATTAGTATACTCAATAATAATGTTCTCACTTGTTTTACAAAACAAGGCAAGGTCCAAAAGTAATAACTTGCATTGTTTGTTATACGGTTATATTTTCAATACAACAACAATTATATATACAACAATATATAATTAACTAGTGAGTAAAACTCATCCAAGCTCCAGTTAACGTTTTCGCATTTCTAAATAGTCCAAAATAGAACATCGTTCGATTTTGACTAAAATTCCAACAAGCTCCAAACTCGACAAATCCAACTTCATCGCGTAGATAATCCAAATACGAATGCAAGGCGACGATAGCGCCTCAATTGGATCTCATATGAGCAAAATATGAATTTTATAAGTTTGCGGATTATAAATTAAATAAATTAACTTATTAATAAACTAATTAAGTTAATACCTTCCTAATCCCTCACTCAATATATTCTCTCTCGTGCACACTGTGCATCCCCCGCTCCAAAACATGCATGTGCACACTTGCGACATGGTGAACCACTCGACCATATACCATTTCCCTTACGCCAATGTGTTTCTCTCCTCGAGCTCGACGTGGCCATCATCACTTGGACTCCTCCTACTGCACCCTGGCAATCACGACATGCGCACCCCAAATCGACCATTATTAGGTCGCTTTTCACCATGGTGCATTGTACACTGTCAAACCATCGTTGTTCAACTCCCTGCGCCACCACGAACTCGATCGTGCCTCCAATTTCACCTCGGATGGCCACTATCGAATCGCGACCGCAGCTCTACCACTGTAGCCCTAAAGTCGCGATCAACTCCTCTTCATCGCACCACCTAATATCATCACCACAAGCTCCCCTCCATCCCCTAATCCCAATGCTGACCTCGCCATGGACATTTGTTGCTTCAATCATTGCCTCAAGCTAACCTAGTTCGGCCTGTAAACTGTCGAGCCAAACCAAACTCCTTCGGCCACAAAAAGAAGCACACTACTACGATGCTCTCACCAATACGAAGCCGATGAATCCTTGATCAATCAATTTCATCAACTAAGGCTCACGATTTAATTGCTTGAAGTGAATTGAAGGGCAACGACTATGTTTTCTTGCTCCAAAACAAATAAAAGATAAGAGAGCGAAATTTGTTATTTAGGTTAAGAATTTAAGTATTTATAGGAAAATAATATTATATTTTATTCTCTTTTAATTTTCATTGTTCGTTTCGATTCCGCATGATCACATAGCACGTCTAATTGTCACGAAACTCGTTGGCGTACAATAATTCATTATTTCGGATCCAATGGCACAGCTTTCGTCAAAATCCAAGATCGTGCCCCGAAATGATAATTTCACATGTTAAATAAAACGAATTATTATTAAAACAATTTTAATCACTTAAATCGTAAATGAAAATTTACAATAACCATTTGTTATTTAAACTGAATTTAAATAAGCTTTTGAAATCACTTTTATTCGAATTAAATCCAAGATTAATTAATTAAATAATTTCAATATTTAATTATAAACTGTTCAAAAAATTCGGGTCGTTACTAAAGAGCTACTTCTCTTTTTAGTTGTTTTTTGTTCACTATTTCTAGTTAAAAAGTTAGTTTATGAAAATTCATTTTATTAGTTATTATCATGCACCAAGAACTAAAAGTTGAAGAGCAATAAAGTTATATATTTGACATACCGATAAGGAATGAGCTAAAATGAAAACGATGAAAATATAAATATGAAAAATTTAGGTAAGTACTCAAATGGTTAGATAACTAAAGAAAGGTTGAATGTAGTATAAAAATGAAGAAAACAATAAAGATGTACAATATACGAGTTTCTCAATTTTTATAAGCCTATATTATGATTTGTATTTAATATAATATCTCAGTAAACGAACTGTAATCTATAAACTATATGCAATTAGTCTTTGATAGTAATTTGGCATTATCTATCCAAATATTTGAAAAATTAACATCAATATAATATTATAACATAGTGCAATATCATTTATAACATGTTCTATACATGTTCGATATTTTACCGACATTATCCGATATTATCACGATATTTTAAAATATTTCTTATCGGCACTTGACCGATACGTACCCGGTACCGATATTAACTACTTAGCTTAACATTAATGTTAATTTTAACATTACTTAACCCTCAAGTCAAATTGATGTTAACTATTGAATTTCAAATTTGAGAATTATTTATTTATTGAATTTGATTTCTAAAATTATTTTAAATCCGAAAACTTCAAACGTCCACAACCTTTTCGTTTGAGCTCCGTTTTCAACATATCATACATGGAAATTGATCAGAATTTCGCCAAAACACACTAGCATGACTCATGTAGTCAAATTCTAACTTTTGAAAAAATTTCATTTTTAGCCTTGTCTTATCTAATTAATTTATCTATTTTATTTATCTCTTATTAATTTTTACGGGGTGTTACAAGTTGTGTTAGCTTTAAAATCCCACATATTTTTACCTATCGTGTTTTATACAAATCAATCTCGTTCATTGATGCTATGGTTTGATAATGCACTTACACGACTATTATTTGAAGAAAATGGGAAAACCGTCATTTTGGAATAACTAACGTTAGAAAAGTAAAATATTTTGAAAGATATAAAGTTAACATTTTGTCAACAACATAGGATTTATAACTACTAGGTGCAAGTATCCATCTTAGCGAACTTACTCGAGGATCGCAACTTGAATTGTGATTGGTAGAGTTAGGGGTATCCCTAGGGGCAATTATGTTATTATTTACATATATCTAACTCGTTGACCAATCTTGTTCGAAATAAAAGTGTTTTCTTTCTATTATATACTTTATATAATTTGATTATATTAATTAATTAATTAAAAGTATATTTAATAGAAAATCCATAAATGGTATGTTTTGTGATAGTAGTTACAATATGTTGTAATCGTGAGTAATTTACCACAATAAAATTAAATATACCATTTTTAATGTTCCTAGTCAAGATGCATCGAGATTGGATATCGATGTATCCGTTGAGACTAGAGTACATAACGCTCTTCAAATGTTGGGCAGTATATTACTCATGACTACTGGGGGCATCTAAGGGTTACATACTAATAATTATTAGATAACTATGGAATGACTCATTCAAAAGTTTTCTGTTGGTTAATATAACTAAGGTCAAAGAGAAAATATTAATGTAAATAATTTACACAGTTCTTTCGACTTGAGAATACTAGAATCTTTAATATGAAAGCTCCACTTTGATTATAGTCAAATCATGGCACATCGTCCATCGAGTGATTGTACTTGGGTCGAGTGGAAGTATTGGAAGTGAAGCACTATTCAAGAGAGGATTCATCTCCTCGGTTATAGAGGGTTATTATCATAGTCAACCCAAAGTCAAAATCTCTGGCCAGAGTCGTTCGGTTAATAATAACTATTATTATTTAACCATGGACATTATGTTTGGACTATAGATTTGAATGTGGACAATGTTGGAATTTTGACCATTACCATATTCAATAAGTCTAAAGTGATATAGTTTTGATGAAGAGAATTGATGTAAATAATTGTCAAAACTGGGTAACGCTTAATAAAGTGAAATTAGATTTTACTGAAGCTGAGTAAGCGGTAAATTTGGCCATAATGTCACACCACATGCTAAGTGAAGTTTGAATGTTAACATTCAAATAGTTCGATGTTAATCGTTGACCGAATTTACCCTCAAGAGTCACACAACTGAATTGATGAATTCTCTTTAGATCAGATGATTTATTTTGTTTATAATTGTTATAAATTAATTAAATTAATTAATATTTATAAAATATTAATTATGAAATTTGAATGTGATTTGAGGAATAAAATTGTTGCATATATTCATAATAGTTATGAATATATTGTTCGATATGAGACATTGATAACAAAATAGGTTAAATATGATTGTACATATTTAACTTAGGTTAAATGGGCTTACGACCCATGATGTTTGGAGATGATAGGTGCTGGTTTGGCTAGGGTTAGAGGTGGCTACAGCATAGGATTACGGTTTGGAGATATGTGGTTATGATCTAGTGAGAAATTTACATATTTTGCTCTCTTATCCTACGCATATAAATACTAATCTCAAAACCCTAATCTAATTCTAGTTCATTTTTGACCCACCACTTTCTTCTTCTTCTTCCTTTTAATGGCAGCAACTATTCTCCAAAACAACCCAAAATCTCAAGTCCAATTCAAATTAAAACACAAAGCTATTTGATAGTGATTGGCCGCTGATTCTAGATTAGCAATCCGTAGAATCAAGGAATTTAAAAGAAGAGGATTCATCGTTTCAATGTGGACTTTAGGGCATCTAATCCAGGTAATTTATTTGTATGATAATCCTATTCTTGTGTTTTCAATGATTTGTTAATTAGTTAAACTTATGCATATGATTAGATTGTTGTTATTTCATTACTTAGGTGAAATTTTTGCATGTATTATTGTTGTCACAATGGAGATTGAATTTGTGCATGAAATTTGGAGATTTATCTTATGATTTATGTTTAAGATCTGATGTTGAATGTTAAAATAAATTTGGGTTTGAAATCATATATGTTTATATTTATATATGTATCAATTTATGATTCTGATATTCACATACAATTTAAATCAAAACATATATTTTCATATACTATGTATAATATTGATCTGAAAGCTTTCAAACACCATTTTATGTTTATTATGAATTGTAAATGCTGAGAATAATTTATATATATATATATATATAAATAGTATTCTTAATATTTAATGGCTATATGAATTAATAAATTCATATAAAATAATCCATGCTACTGAAAATCAATTTTACAATTTTTAAAATTAATTTTTCATGTCAGGAAACTTCAAAAAAATTCAGATTTTTTGAACATAATTTAATATTTTTTGAAATTAATTTATTTTCGATTTGAAATAAATAATTTAATTAAAAATAAATTTTCAGTTGAAAAAATTGTAGAAAAAAATTCTTAAACCCAAACTATGCCTTAGGTACCTTCGGAAATTTTTTAAGATTTTTTAAACTTAATGTGTTATTTTAAAAATTAATTTGTTTTTGGCCTACAAACAATTATTTAACTAAAAATAAAATTCCAATTGAGAAAATTCCATAAATTTTTCCTAAACCCAACATATGTCTTAGATACCTTCAAAGAATGTTTTAGAATTTTTTAACTTGATTTCATATTTTTAAGAATTAATTTGATTTTGGGATGTTTTATTTAATAATAAATATTATTTTAACTGGGAAAATTCCAGAAATTTTTTTGATGCCCAAAAATGTGTTTTTAGATTTTCTAAAATTATAAAAGTTGTAATTTTATCATATAACTATTTTACATTAATTTATTATGACAGAAACTATTTAATTTAATAATACACACACTCAAATAATCATTTAAAATTTATAATTATATGTTCATGCACATATTTGATAATATACAATACATTCAAAATGAGCTAATGTGTCTGTTGCGATGTAAATCTCAGTATATATAAACGAGCATGTTATTCCCTACATGAATTGCTATATTACACATGCACACACACACACACACACACACACACACACATATATATATATATATATATATATGTTTACTTATATAAATAAAATAAAAATCAAATAAATCCCATGCTGCAATTTATAAATTTAATAAAATCTTTGTAGTTAATTTGTAAAGTTAGAATACATCTCTACTATTAATAATTAAAATTCCATGAATAGGATTAAACCATGTCTTTTTGAATTTCCTAAATTACCCTTTAAAGTACTATTAATAATGTAGTAGCTAAAATTATTTAAACTAAACTGTCTTCTCAATTTGCATGTCATCTGTTCATGAGCTGTATTGTTAAACTTCACAACATCATTTCAACTTGATTATTTGTTATTGGAACAACTTCCTTCTTCATCCCTTAGCTTATATACAACAACAATTAATATATTTTGAACAATGTGGGACTAATTAAAGTACTTAGAATGTTTTTAATGTTGCTGCAGCTCTCATTGTCCATTACAATCTATATATTTATATATTTATATCTATATAACAAAATAGAGCAGATTTAATGGAGTAAGTTAACGGAAGACAAACAAAACATAAAGCACGGTTCTGATTTAAGCTTCAATGGACATCAGATGGTAGTACACTAATCCATGTATCATCTTACATACCTCCGTTAACCCAATTCACAGTAGTGCTCCAGCTCACGTTTACAAGGTTGACACACGTCACTCCACTTCCCAGGCAAATCTCTACCTGCCCACTTTCCTCCAGCCCTTCTCCACTTTCCTAACCCACGATTGCTCTCCACTCACCCATCATCATTTCAATCCATAATAACTTCCACTGCCCACGAATTAAATTTCATTTTTGTTTTCCCTTCTTCCAAATGAATAACATCTTCTTCCATTCTAAAATTCAAACTATTTATCACTCCCCCAGATTTTTTTCCTACTGTTAGTTATATAATGCCTTTTGTTTTAATGTTATGTTGCTTTGATACTGCTTCCTAGGTTACATTTCAATATCCACACGATTCATTGATTACTTTTTTGAGATAATTTGTATGTGTACTATTTATTGCGGATTCTTTTTGCAGGAAGCAGTCTTCCTTCTTCATATTGCAATTTTCTTTCGTTTTTCGGTAGAGATTATGCTACGGTTATATTGTTGCAAATTGGAGATCAAGTTTGTAAATGTAGTTTGCTGTTACAGTTTATATACATCTATAATTGTTCATGCTCATCGTTTATTTTATTTTTTTTGTTTTGTGCAATATGCACATAACGTGTTTGGTTATATTTCTATGTGAGTTCCACCTCTACTCTTCTTTATTTATACACGAAATTCAATTATTCCTACAACTATTATTGTTCATAGTTTATAGTTATGGCATATCAAACTTTTATTTATACTATTATTATTATTATTGTTATGCATTAATGGCTAAAGAGCTTGGTTTGACTGTTAAAATAGTTTCTCCTCAACTTCATTGGTAAACATGTTCCTATTTCTTTAGGTTCATATTGTTGTGTATAAAAAAAATTTGCGACCTCTAAGTTATCGGTTCCTATTTTATCCTTTACTTCTCTCAGTTTACCTTTTCTACGCACAAAAAACATTTTTGTAAATGGTATTGCAAGTATTTATTCATTTTGATGTTTAAATTGGTCCGCAGATTAATACAACTACATGGTTTATTCTCTCGACGAACAGAATGCCAGAGAAAAAGCAAAAACTATTGAGGTATGAAAGAGGTTTTGTAATAAACAAAGCTCTTTTCCCTTATTAGTTTCATCATTCAATTTCAATGAACCTGTAGTTTTGGCATTCTAGACTCAGACCAACATAAGAGTTATACATTTGCAAGTTTTAACCATAGTTGGCCTTTGTTGCTTAGGAATATGTGAATTGCAAGTCTGTCTCAATATGCCAGTAGTAGTTTGGGAAATAACACTATGCATCTTTATTTTTGAAGAATAATCCTTTTTTTGTTTTTGATTCTTTCTTCTGATATCAATTGCCTACCCAAATGTTATTAACTAACTGGAAATTTATCTGACTACATATGACTACACTATGCAAGTTTTAACCATAGTTGGCCTTTGTTGCTTAGTATAATAGTGAAACGAACTGATGTAAATGAAATTAAAATTATAATTTTTTTATGCCATCATTTTCCTTTCCGTTGACATGAACCTTGATGTCTAGGTAATGCTTTTCAACCTAATAAAGATTGAATTTTGTTATTATATTTATTGTCTCTACTATACTGCATCAGTTTAACAACTTGAGTCTAAATTTATTTGACTACGAGCAAAATCCTTCAATTTTGAAACATAAGGTTGAAAAGAATTGATGATTGAGATTAGTTGTAGATTTCAATCAATTTATGTTAAATATACTTAGTATGATTTTAATCAGGAATTAATTACTTATCTGAATAAAATTAACAATGATGTGATCTTGATTAAAAAAAGCTATGCTTACGATAATCAAAATTAGTGGTTACGGCTGATCTTTTGTTCATTCAATAATTAGCTGTTATAACCTAGGATTTGGGTAGGAAATAAAGATACATGGCATGAAGACAGAAGCACGGGTGAACTCCTGAATTGGTGTAACCTAATGGAGAGATGATCCTGGACAATTGGATGGCGTGAACTAATGCTCTGAACAGGTCACAACTCTGAACAACCAAGGAAAAAAGTGGGCACATGTGCTGCACAAAGTTATAGAACCTCAGTATAGTGGATACGGGGTATAGTTGCATCTCTGAAGAGGCTGCCAGTCAAAACTGAAGCTGTAGCTTGAGGGCTTCAAAGATGGGATAACACAGGTACCGGAAGCGTCCCTGGAGACTGAGTGTAAAGTTTGGGACTCTGTAGTACTTTTGATATGGTGCTACACAAAACTATCTGCAATAGCTAATTAGGGGATCAACAATATTATGAAATGGCAACTCAGTAGCTGAGTAGAAGTGAAACTGAAAAATTGAGATGCGGCCTTAAGTCTAATATGAGATGATACAAATTGAATGCAGTCTGAGACTAAGAAGAAATGAAATCACTGTTTGGTGGAGAGAGTAGAACCGCTGAGAAGGAGAACAGATAAAGAATCAACATCGAAGCACTACTTTATCATTATGAGCTCTTTCAGAATTTAGCTTCAAATGGTTTATTGTCATTTGTTCGTTGGCATGATGCATGTTGTGAAGGTTAGATCTAAGTTTTATATTTTTTTTACGAAGTTGATTTTGTATTTTTCAATCTTTGAACTGATATATGTTTTCAATAGCATAGGTGAGATGAATTTTTTATTTTTGTTTAATATTGATATACATATGACTCGGTTATGGATCTTTAGATAGACTTCTTTTTTATGCAAAATACCCTAATTTATCCTTTTTACTGATGCAATTAATGTGTTTGTGGAAATTATATACAATTGTTTTCACTCTCCTTTCGTAGTTGGTATATGTTAGCAAAGATAACATTGTAGAAGTATATATCAGTACCTATAGAATCATGTACATGGGTTATGGATGTGTGTGACTTCAATAATATATAAGATGCCTACATATCAATAGTTCTCAGTATTTTTTTTATGTGCTATACTTCTCAGGATACATACTCAATGATGATCCTGAATTAGCTTTAACGAGAAACTGCTGAAGCAAATCAAAAGCATAGACGTTCGCTGAATAAGGCCACTTGAGCTGAAACCTGTTCTGAATTGCTGGAACAGAAATTGAATTATGAAGCATGCTCCAAATCTGGACAAGAGTATACACTGGATATGAAATGGTACATGTAAGGTCTTAAGTATGAGACTGAAATGGGCCAGCAAAGCATGAAGCTGAACTGAAAATGCTGCCAATGCTATCAAGTGCTTTTGTTGCTAGAATTTGGTACATGCAGGTTAGAATGCGTGTGATTTAATGCTTTGATTGCCCATGCTTGCTGAACTTTGAAGATCAAGATCCTTGAAGTACCTTCAGCAATTCATTGGAAACTTGCAATTAATATACGATGGGTGTTTGTCTTAAGACTAGAAACAATAGTTATTCATTTTAATACAAAGCATTAATACATAATAAAAAGATAAAACCAACTGTTGAGCATAAACAAACAAAAATCTATTAAATGAGTCTGTACATCTACTAGCTATAGGTTGTACTCAGTTAGCTACTTGCATTCTATTTAGTAGCACGTCGGTACTTCTGATATTGGTTAGGAGGTTGTTAATGATGCTTTATACTATTATTGATAAAATATCAAAATTTTACTAACTTATATTAGTATATGGTGATCTAAGTCACACTATCTTCACTAACTTGCAAAGATTCTCCTTTGTATTTGGACTAGGCTGCTACCGATGTGTTGTCCCTACATCTAAACATACCAAGTCATAAATAAATCTACTAATATGTTTTCAATTTTTAGTGAAACGTATAAATTACATGGAATATAATGTTTGCAGATATCGTAGTTTAATAATTTGGATCCTCTAATGTAATAAAGATCTGTTCATAATTATATGTACTGTGCCACATATTAAACAACCATACATTATTTCAAATTTAAAGAATTACCAAAAGCATTTCTTATTCCACTAATCTTAAAATATTATCAAGCAGTAGGAGTAAAAGTCAATTCAAAAATGCTACAATGATAAAATCTAAGTTTTATCAAATTATACATCTAAAAGAAAGTTCTAGACCCCATACCAAATTACCAAAGTGTTCATTGAATTTCTCCAATTACATTATTCTGGCATTTTACAAAACTATATTTCACTATATTTTTTATCAAAAAATACATAAACATAACATTGCCAAACACATCCGTGTAACATACAAAGACATAAGTCATATGATAATAGAAAATTAGCACCCGTGCCATCGCCACGGGCTTTGTACTAGTTTATATAACAAAATTCCTTTGTGCCGACGAGGACAAAGATAAAAGGACAAATACGCTGAGGATTAAACAAATTAAAGACACAGAAGGGCTCTGATCTTATTACCTCATGAGAGAAATTCCCACCTCTCCCACGTCTCCTTATCTCTCACCTTTACTCAACCGCCTCCACTACTTCACTTTTATACTAAATAACAATGGACGTTGGGGAAAGAATGTTCAAAATCAACACGCTTTCGCATAATTCTAGACTGAGATTGGTACGCTCAACTACTTCACGTTATCCCAGATGAGATTGGCAGGTTCAACTTTTGAAATTCATTCAACTATTTATTAGTTCCCAATTTTTACTGCACTTTTTGATGATTTGCATCTTTTTTGTAACCTTACCAACTTTGTTTCCTACATTTTTTCGAAGTATTTTAAGGTTAAATATTATTTTTGGATTCATTTTTTTGTAATTTTTATCAATAGTCGGTAATAATATATATTTACATTGTGTTTAAACTATTACTTTTGGATCAATTATTTTCTTTAACATTTTTGTCATTTTAATTGGCATCTTTTTGAGACTGGTATATAAAGTTCTACTATGCTTTCGATATCCATTTCGTTGTGTACTGTATGTGTTAAATGTTCGTATCTTTGAGCAATTGCTCGAGCAAGAGAAAATTTTATGTAACATAGATATCTATGTAAAATATTATTGTGAAATACATTCTATTTGCATGACATGGATTCAATTTGCATGAATGGTTGCAGAATTTTCAAATGCATGAAAGAGTGTTTTATATATATGAAGAGTTATAAGGGGGTATGAGTTTAACTCTTCTTGCAAAATCCTTACACTAAAGGTTATTAGATGATTCTCATTTGATTTGTCTTCAATCCCTTATTCCTTCTGTCATAACTTCTCCATATCTATATGATGGTCCCCACCTACCTTTACCATTCATGTTGCGTTGACATAGACTTTACACATAGAAAGTTACATGTGCTCATTTTTAGGCCTGTCAACGGATGCATTCGGATGCGGATAGTGCCATATCCGCATCCGCATGCGAAATCATTTTCGGATATGGATATCCGCATCTGCGGATACGAACGGATATCGGATAATTATCCTATCCGCTAACGATCGATAAATCAAGATTTATAAAAAGAAAATTTTAGTTTAACATAAATATTTTTCAATCTCATTAATTATAGAAGTGTTAAAAATTAACAAATATGATGATAATAAATAGTTTCGAGCAGTTAATAAGCAATAAATGCATATAATATAAATTACTAACTTAATAAAATAATAAACAAATATCATTTACTGTATTAAAATACACATAATTTGAACTATAATCTTGACATAAAACGGATGGATAATTTTCGGATGCGAATGTCTTCGTATCCGCATCCGCATCCGTTTTTCGGATATTGGATATTTATCTGCTTTTCGAATGCGGATGCAGATGGATTTCGGATTTTTCGGGTATCCATTGACAGCCCTACTCATTTTTTACACCATAAAAATTGTCCTTCTAATGAGTCATCGGTATGATTACTTCTTACTTTATTGTAATTTGTGCATAGAAATATATATTATGTATGATTTAGATCTGCTAAAATAATTATCATTATTCCTTAAAATATCATTGATTTAAGAAAATAAGATTACAATAAACTTTCCATGTAAGGTATTAGACAAAATTATATTAGGAAAGCGAGCTTAAGAGAAGTTGTTTCTTTTGCCCTCTCAATATGAGAGCCATAATAGATTAATATTAACCTTAATAGTAGTAAGATGCTACACTCCATTGGGGTCATTGCCTTTATCTGCAAATTTAATTGGTCTTTGCCTTTTTTGAAATCTATATTTGTAGTTCTAGATGAATTCTGACTTAATTATTTTATTTTAAATTTATGCCATGGTACAGTAGTATTTATTTCGTCTGCATGGTACAATGTTTTTGATGTATAGACTACCATAACTGTCTTTATTTGCATCATGCATGCTCTATTAGTTAATATTTGTTTTACATGGTTTTTCAGGGTAGGATTAGTTTCAATATTCTCTAGCAATGGTAAAGCTTTGAGACATGGTGTGGCTGAGTGAGTTTTTTCATGCCAAATCATGAGGTCTTTGTCGAAAGTAATAAAGAAATTATTACTAAGAAAATGGTAGGAGATACATAGACAACCAGATAAATATGGCAAAAGCGAACTCATTCAAGTAGCCATCTTCTCCAACTTAGCTGAAAGATAGATGTCTTCATCAGTGGTACTTTACTTGCGTTATATAGGAAGAAAAGTTTGGTATTTTCCTAATTGTATTGACAATTTATTACATACGCATTTAGTTTTATAAATTTGGAGCTAAATTGGAAAAGCATGCATGTAATTACTTGGACTTTTTCCTCTTGCATGCTCTTCTAATACTTCTTTCAAATATCATATATATAAGATACTGGACAGATATAGAACTAACAACTGATTTGTTTATAGGTGACTCAAGAGAAAACAAAAGTTAGATGAGGTGACTTTACTTGGTCCATGGTGATTTTTCTTTTGATCAAACAAAAAAGAAACTGTGTCATATAGGTGACTCACGCCATAATTTGGTATCTCATTAACCTTCTTTTTTCAAATCATACCTCACTTCGTTGGATCTTTTTCTTCTCAAATCTCCAACAAAAACATGTACGGAACTACATGCTACTAATGCTTCCACTTTGCTTCCTTCTACCTACTGTACTTACACAGTAGTAAGCTTTTCCCCTTCTATTTCTATATTAAACCTCTTTGTATTCATGTTTATTCATTTTTCACTTGCTACTTTTTTATTCGTGTTTCTATTTAATTGTTTTTCTTTAAATAAAATGGATATACACAAAAGCTATTTGTAAAAATGAAACTATAAACTTTAGATGGCATATCAACCATATTTTATTTACTTTTTGGCTATGTAAGTAGGAACAACCGATAAATTTTCATTTGTTCTGTTGCACTTGCTTTCATTTACCTTTTATTTTGTGATTATGTTTTATGAACCATGGTTGTTTATATACTGCAAGTTAATAATTTCATTTCTTTCATTGTTGTCAACTTTCACTCCTATTGAATAATATATTTTTTGTTTGAATGTTCCACTATGTTAGTGTTTTTGCATTATGGGCAATGAACATCCGTATGGTTTGAAAAGTGAGGTAGTTTGTACTTAACATTTTGATAGTACATAAACATATAACTTGAAGTCAATTAAGAACACATGAGTGCATCCTACAATGATTTTCTTTTTGTATTTCCCATAATTAATTATTACATGCTAATTTATAAATTTTTAAATAGAAGATTAGTTTTTTAAAGTGAAACATTCAAACGTTCAACTAGCCAATATATTGTTCACATTTAGAAAACAAGATAAGTAGATCTGGGTATGTTTGATATCTAACAGCTTACGTTACAACACGAACATAATTTTGATGGTTTAAGACTATGTAGGGAATGAAATAGGAATACATTCAATCCTAAATCCTAATCATGATTGACTTGAAAATAAAATATGAATTACCTTCTAATACATTGTTTTCATTTGAAATTTTATTTTCATGATGGTTAATGGATGAGGATAACCTGCACATTTTAACAGATAACAAATCCAAAAAACATTATATTCTGTAAATTTTCACTTCATTTTAAAGAGTAACTTAGAAAGAATAGGATACCAAAATGAGCCGATTACTGTATATATTGGTCTGTGTATGTATGTGTGTTTAAGTGTATACACACACACAATTGGTTCATACATAAGATTTTTTTTAATACACAATGGGTTCATACATAAGATTTTTTTTAATTGTCATCATTTATAACTAAGATTTATATCCTAATTTTTGTCTTTATTTTTTTTTCAAGTAAAAATTCTTAACAAGGAACAAACTCTACATCTATGCAACATATAATAACAAACATTATATAATAACAAGATGATTGCATCTGTGACATTGGCATGGGCTTTGTACTAGTATGGACATAGTAATAATTTATGCCATGAATGAATTGTTAATCAATGGCATTTAATGAATCAATCAATTCAAATTAATGAGAGAAAATGAAAGTTGTCTCTCTCCATTTAATGTAATTAATGCTCTCAATTAATTCTTGTTTTAGAGTGAGAAATGAAAGGTTTCATTCCCTATACATTAACTCTTATAAATAAACGTTAAGTGTATTTTATACACTATACATTTAAAATTAAATTTATTTAAACTTCTCTTTAACTAATTTAAATAGAATACATGACTTCGTAGGCCCTTAAAGATCCAAAATGGTAAATTTTTTGAAATTCATTCATTTCTTCAGCTACGGGCTAGCCTAGTTCCTACAGTGAAGACCATGTCCCTGTGTCCAAACGATCTGTTGCATAGACATTTGCTGAAATTTAATGATTTTCTAAAGCGTGGTGCAAACGAAGAGAAATGGCACCATGGTGGAAATTGAAAATGGTCTATAACATGGATAATATATATCATTCTTTTAGATGCTAGGAGGGCAAGTGCATCTAAGAAATCGTGTGATGAGCACTCACATCTGGTCGGAAGCAACGGTTGAAAGAAGTCGTATAGGCATGTCAAGGCAGATAGTCCAGTAGAGAGCACATCCATCATAGAGGTTTGCCAACATGAAATCCTATTGGGATTCATAGTAGAGAGGATGATATAGCCCTCTCATAAGTAAAGTAGAAAATGTCAACCTCATAAAATGAATAATTTGAATAACAATTTGAAATTCTACAACATATTGCAACTCATATATAAATATGGATAGAATATGATATTCCAGTTGATAAGAGTTGCAACTATGTGTGTTATTATGGATAGTACTGTGACATTTGTATTATAACCATATTACAAAAATGGGTTACGGGGTAATTTGTATAGTGGGAGTGACCCTGTGTGTAATTGTTATGAAACATAAAACCTGACATGACACTTTTACTATCTTTATTTTATACTACACTCACAACTAGATTTCCCTGATTTGGGGTTTTGTTTTGCAACATCTCCTCGGGTTAGACTAAGGTTTGTTTTTATAGGATGATTACACTAGCATGCTTTACCATTACCACTTTGGAGGATGTAGTAGACAATATTACCATAGCATTTCATTTCTCTTATAGGACCTCAACCGCACTGTATAGCTTGAATTGCACGGTACTATCGAGGTTATATGGAATGAAGGAATTGTTGAATTGATCTGGAGTCTGTTGATCTAGAGTGTTTTCCCTATTTCATTATGTATATGTGTGTGACTCGATAGTTAGGCACTATTTTGATTAGCATTGATTTTTGTCTATGTTGGTGTAGATAGTGTGATGTTATAAAATGTTTGTTTATATAGTTTAGTTTGATATATAAATATATATTTATTTCCGCTGTGATATGAGACATTTATTTATGTGTTCTTGATATGTGATCTATACAAATTCTTGAACTTGTGTGTGACGCCCCACCTCGAGACCCACATTAACAAAAAGAATTACTTAGTAATTCTGTCTGCTAATGCGGAGAATAGGGCTGGTTAAGGGAGACCATCATAGTCTTGCATTAGATAAGAGCTAAGAATGTCGATTTGGTACTCAATTTTTTTATTTTTTATCTCAACAGTTCGACATACTTAATTCCTATCTAATACACTACTATGGTGGCTACAGGATCAAATCAGAAACAAAACATAATAACTATATCTATCACAAGTCACAGAATAGCAAAACAGAAACGATATACACATACACATACATCAAATGTAATACAACATGTCACAAGTGGTATTCAACCACACAATATATATATACATCCCCACAAAAGAATATATATACATCACAAAACAAAAAGACTACTACACAAAAACTATGCCATCAATCCTAGGTCGATATAGAGTGGTCCAAAAGATAAAGCAAGCCAAGAGTCCAAAAGGCTAACCTGCAACTCCGTCTGACCCGAGTAATAAATATACGGGTCAGGCTAACTAGAACTTGATATTAGCAAGAGATAAAGGGATATAAGTATATAAGTGAAACATTCCTTTGAATATAAAGAAATGACATAAGTAAATTTAATCTATGCTTCCAAGGGTGGAAATGTCATAATGGTCCAAAGTTAACTTATGAATGGGTTTAACATGGCATAGATGTTTCACATCCAAGGGTTATACAATATAAGTGAACATAAGCAATCACATACACTGTAAGTGAAATCATCGAAACCTCCAATAATCAAATCTCATGGAACTCAAATAAGAGTTCATAATCTCAATATCGAAATCACCATAAACATATATATAAGCCTTTCTCTACTCAAGGCTATAAATAAAATCATCATCTCAGATTGGTGAAATTAAAATAAAAAACTTATAAAAATCCCCGGATTGGCCAAATCCCAGATGCATGCCGAAGCGAAGCTGCACGTTCCAAACTCAGATCAGTACTATATATATGATTTAGGTACCTATCCCAGATGACTGAAGTCGTAAATCCCAGACGATCGAAGTCGTAAATCCCAGACGACCGAAGTCGTAATTCCCAGATGACCCGAAGGTCTATAGTACTGGTAATCCCAGAATGTGTCACAAACTCCCAGATAGGAACCCGAAAAGTGTTAATGTGCATCCCATACCACACGTTCGCACTTAACGGTTTACTAACTACTAGTCAATGCCACATTAGAAAACAAAAATCATCATAAAATCTCAAAACTCGGAAAACTCAGACTCGCCTCATCTCATCGGCAAGTAAAACACTATAACGGGTTCTCATAGATCATACTCCTAGAATAGGAGATCTCGTACCACAACTCGCCAAATATTGGCCTTTCCAGATAATTCCTAAAGATAGGAATTATAATCTCAAAAACTCGCCATAAATTGGCTAAATAACTCAGAAATCAATAACCCTGAATAGTTTCGATCGTACAAGTCTGGAATTAACCGATAAAGTAAACTCACGTGTCCCATACCACATGTTTTACTAAACCATTTAATTCTCTTTCTCATACATTCGAAAAGTGTAAAAATAATGTATATTATTTATAAAATACTTTTCTTGAGAAAATGGGATTTTAAAACAATTTTCGGAAACCATTTTGAAAGCAATTTATCGAAAATTCTCCTTATTATAATATATTTAAAATACTTTAAAATAATTTGATAATAATTTAAAAATAATTTGAAAATATTTTATAATAATGATTTCAAAAGCCAAATTATTTTAAAAAAATTCTCAAAATTTGTTTAGAAGAAATAGTGCTTGAAATCGAAGAAAATAATCTAAATCGATATTCAAATTCAAATCGAATTCAATTCAAATCTTTGAATTTAAAACTCCTCAAAAACTTGGCTAATCCATTGATGGATATCATAGCCCATAATCATCATCAAAAACATTTTGAAAATTGCAAAAGAATTGGCCACAAAACCATAGCAAAAGAGGGATAAATGCTGCGAATAACAAAAAAACAAAGCCAGACTATATAAGTGAATGAGTCGACAAGGGGTCGACCCCATGCCCCATCAGGTCGACCGCCAGGTTTACCCCGTAGGGGACCAGATCAATATGCCAGTCGACCTGGTGAGGTGCTGAGTCGACCTCCCTGTCAACCCAAGAAAGCAAGAACATCACCTATCACCTGCTACCTAGTCTGCCCATCCCAAAATGGACGAACAGCCCAAGGCAATAAGAGTTAAAACATAAAGCCTTGAGTCAGACAACAGTCTTAGTGAGCGGTAAATTAACTAACAACGTACCAAAAGAGCATAAAGGAAAAGGAATAGGAATACAACCCTCCCACTCCACCTCTTTCTACAGTGATAGCCCCTAGACACACACTAAGCAGAAGCAAACATAGCAAAGCATACAATTTAAAGTAAAGCAATTATCACTCGAGTCAAGGGCGATGTTTTCGAAGTACAAACCCCTAAGGCCTAAACCAAGATCAGATAAGCACCCAGAAAATACCGCTCTTGAGACCGAATGACGATACAACCAAACATCCATGACTCTGGCTATCACTGTTATCATTGCTTCGATATCATCGTTAATTGAATGACAGGCTCTTTATTTCATCCGTCCGTCAAGGGCTAATGGAAACCCCGGTTCTAGACATAACTCTGCACGTCATCGTGACCCGTGCCTAGGACTATCGAATCTGCCCAGAGTACTTGACTACCAATCAGTAGCCTTCAGGGACTATCGAATCTTCCCAACGTACTCTTGCTTTAAGCATGCTATAACCTTCAACAACGATGAGATCTCAGCCTTCTAGTCATCCTCCTCGACGACTATTTCCATACTAGCTCAAGCGCCTCTCGAGCAAACCATTATCCTCAAACCCGAACCATTTCACCGAGTTGTCAACATGCTTGGAATGATCCCGTCTGGACTAGACCAAGGCTATCTCATATCATGATTCACCTCATCATCATCATAGCAAAGCTTCATCTCAACGTCATCATCAAATCTATCCATATGAGCTTCATCATCCGCTACATATGCCACGAGCAGCTTTTCCAATTCAAGAGCCTTTCCCTTAGCTTTTGAATCATCTTCGGTCTAAATCAAATCATCAATCATCTAATTCATAGCAATCAATCAAATCAAACATTAATCCAAGTAAACAAGCATTCAAATATGATCTAAATAGACAATTATAACAATAATGGCAATTTCGTAATTAAAGAGTCAAAAGTCTAACAAGCATGAAAACATGGGCAATATCTCTGTAATCTTGATGAATGAACTTGCATAGGTTAACATGTAGTAAAATAGATGCCAAATCATTATGAACAATGGATCTATATGGATCTATACTTAGGATTAGGAAAATGCATGGAAATCACTACTTTAGCATAAAATCAAGCCAACGATCCGATATACTCCTTTGGATCCGTGTGAGAGATAATCACCACTCACCAAATCACCTAAATACCCCAAAGCAACACACTTCAGATCTGGACAGCGAAGGATCTAACTTGATCTATCACAAATCTGCTTCAAACGATGAAATCTCTCTTCAAAGGATGTAGATCTTCAATCTAAGCTCTTGAATCTTCAATTTGATCTTCGATTTGGATGGAAGGAATCACTAGATTAGAGTGGAGAAAATAAGTGAAGAAGTGTAGAGGTCGAGCTCTCAAAATGGCAGCACTTCGTCGCTTCGAAATCCGGATCCCAAAAATGGAGAAAAACCCTCATATTTATAGGCTGAAATCACTTTAGGTCACTCACTCGGAGTTAGGTCGTCCACGACCTAAAAACCCTACGACCTAAAACCCTTCGACCTAAAACCCTACGACCTAACAGATCCACCAGTCTACGACTTAACGACTCAACACGATAAGTCTTCATGCGACCTAACAGCTTACGACCTAAGACAATGCGCATCCATGCGACCTAACAGATCCAATGACCTACGCGCATCCGCGACCTACGACCTAACGAGGATGTAGCCTAGCGACCTAACACAGACCGCTTCTACGACCTAACACTCCTGCGACCTAACACAGACACGCTTCCTCGCGACCTAACAATGCCACGACCTAACGACCTAACAAACCTACGACTTAACACACACACGCGACCTAACACTTAGCCAGGATACGACCTAACTCCTTAGGTCGTCTAACGACCTAACCATGCTAACTCGCTTACCACTAGGTCGCTCACCACTAGGTCGCTCACCACTAGGTCACTCACCACTAGGTCGCTCACCACTATAGGTTACTAACCCTTAGGTCGCTAACTCCTATAGGTCGCTAACTCCTATAGGTCGCTATTCACTAGCTCTCTTAGGTCGCTGCAAACCCTTAAGTCGCTCAACACCTTAGGTCGCCAACATCCTATAGGTCGTTCCAACCGACCTAACCTACCCCACGACCTAAGCCACCACACGACCTATCTTCTAAACGACCTAACTATCACATGACCTAACTCCTTAGGTCGTTCTAATCCTTAGGTCGCTCCACTTCACTAAGTCGTCTACCCCTTAACTCGCCAACTTCCTTAGGTCGCTCCAAGCTTTCATACGACCTAGGACTTAGACTCTGGACGACTTACCAACAATGCGACCAAATGTCAACTGTTTTACGATGTTTCGATCCATAAAAATACGGGTCGTTACAGCAGCTTCTATTTTTCCCAAAGCCCTAATTTCGAACAAAGAGGAACGAGCAAAGAGGAATGAGCAAAGTAGAGGAACGAAATAGAAGGGCCGGCCTTGTTTTTTTAATAAAGGCTTTGCGACCGTTGTAATTTGTGAGTAGGGTAATTTGTGACCGTTGTAATTTCTCATCTCTTACAACGGGCAATTTTTGACAGTTGTAAAGTTGGCATCTATTACAATGGGCCTGAATGGACCGTTGTAATAGCTTTCTATTACAATGGGCAATCAATGCCCGTTGTAAAAAGGGGTTGTATATGCCATCTTTTACAATGGGCCTGAATGGACCGTTGTAATAGCCTTCTATTACAACGGACAACCAATGTCTGTCGTAAAAAGGGAGTTGTAATAGGGTATTTTTGTTGTAGTTGTTACAGACTCCCCACTTAGCAAAATTGCGTCCTCACAATTTCCATAGAAGAGTTTGTATTCAACATATTAATTTCATCAATCAAAGGAAGGATAGACAAGCACGAGATCAAAATTCCTCACTCTTTACTCAAGACGAAAGAAGACCAAGATAAAATTGCTCGGTAAATTCAATGCTTTTCCTAAGTATAAATACTAGGATTTGCGGGCCATTGAATTTCTTGAGCAATACATCATGATTTCAAAGGTACCTCACTTTCGAAACAAAGCACAATGGGGTGCTACTCAAAAATCTATCGAAGAAGATTGATTTCACAAAAGTTTCTCGAAATAGAGTTGGGATTTTAGCATCGCTTTATCCGAACTCTAACAACAAGTTGATGACTTTCTGTATGTCACTACGGAAGGAGCCATACGGATACTAGATAACAACCATTGAGGTAAGAAGACCCGATGAGAGATGGTTACTTTGAAGATCACCCTACTCAAACGACCGCAAAATGCTAGTCGTTAGACTATTACACTAAGGCAAGTCAATCACGAGGAACACAATAGATATAAATTTTAAATTACAATCAAAATTTATTAGAGTTCAAAATTCATTATCTTCAAAACCATAATCTAAAATTTTGTTTACAATCAAACTTCTTAAAGTTCCAAAACTCATTGCCTTTAAATTCAAAATCTCAATTTTCAACATTTGGAAATTTTCCAAACTCCTTCTTATAGTTCTTATAAAATGACAAATAATTTCAAACTCATATTCCCCTTTTTATTCCAAAATTAAATTTTCGAAAGAATTTTTATAATTTCATTTCAACAATTCTTAAGATAAAATTTTAAAATTTACTACTCTTTATTTTCAAATACCCAAATTCTCATAACAAACTCCATCTTTAACATGTATAACTTATTTTAAAATATTCAACAAACATTTATTCTTTAACAAAGTATTATCTCATCATTTCAACAATAAAACATAACTATATTCAAACTCATACATTTCAATTATCATAATGGCATTGCCTCGCCATTGATTTATAATAAATAACCCTATCGATTGGCTGCAGGTTTGACCAAATGATCAAAACCATCTCGCCACTCATCCAATCCCACTATGGTTCAATGGCTGCATATGTCATCCAGAATAAAATTTAATTCTCAAATCTTTTTAATTTATTTCCAAATTTAGTCTCATTAAAACTCAATTTATCGTGTCTGAATGTCTCATCACATTGTTTAGGAAATTCCTATCGATAACGTTGATCAGGCGTATCGACCAGAATTCTTAAAACACTTGAAGGACAATCCAACACAAAAATCATCTTCTATAAAAGAAGTATCTCATATTTAGTTCTCAAAATGTTCTTTATTTATCCCAAAAACCAAATCCAATTCCTCTTAGAAATATATCTTCAATTTTTGAAAAATTTGAAAACACAATTCATTACATATACCCAAAATAAAAAACACAAAAAGAGACTCATCGAGATGTTCCCTGAATATACTCGATTCACAAGATTGAGGGAATAGATTGGAGTGTTCGTCATTCCTAACGGTATAATGAACTACTCCGAAACTCATAACGAGTGAGGAATGCGGTAAAAGAACACTATCCTTCACAACTCGTACCTAATGAGAATCGGTGTAGGGTCAAGCTGAAGAAAGACCCTAGCACCACCAATAGATCGAATAAGAAATCAGCGAGATATAAGGGTAAGGGTAAAATATCTTCTCGAATGATAATAAGAACACAAACGGCAAATCATTACTTCGGGTGAAGTAATATTAGTAAGCCTATAAATGAGTATCCAAAAAGGCTATCTCAAAAGAGGTAAGAATGGCAATATCAATTAAATTCCAAGGATCACCTCATTTCCTTAGTGGGCATCCTTGTGGAAGGATGACCGAAAGGCTAAGAACCGGGAATGAGGTCAATACAATATTTGATTGCTCGATTGGGTGTCATACCCGAACGGACTAACAAAAATCAACAAAGTCACAATGATGGGAATTCGAGATATATCATCAACATCTCGATACTCAAGAGTGAATACAGATATTTTGAAATCATAATCAATATTCTAAAGACAAGAATTAACCAACCAACTGAATTAGGATACCTAACTATAGGACCCTTCAAATCACAGAATGTGGCTTGATAAAATCCAAGCCACTCCCTCTCAAATTACTCCAAACTCAAGATAGAAAATAGCATGCTAATACACACGCAAAGATAAGCTACAAGGAACAAATTCTAAAATTCTCACGTCAAGTATTGCAGATCCCCTCAAAAGGATTCGCAATCCTCAAGTAAGCAACAAGACCAGAACATATAATAGCATTAACAAATTTCTCCGGTACGGATAAATGCCAAGCACCCGTATCTAAGAGGATTCGAAAAGAACGGTCATGAAAAAGAATAGAACCTTCCAAAATAGTAGGAGATGTACCTCGCGACTGAGATGCACTACCAGAAGCCTGAGCCACATTCATATTCCCCGAACCTGAACTCTTCCCATTCTTAGGACATGCTGAAACTGTATGTCCTTCCTTCTTGCAATAATGGCACTTGGGGGTTTGAGGACATTCTCTAGCTAGATGGTCTCTAGAACCACAATTGAAGCAAGCTAACACTCTAGCTAAAGGAGGTGCTGCACCGGAATGAGAACCAGAATTTCCTTGCTTCTTCTTCTTCTTAGGAGGAAAGGATTGGGATCTCTGAAAGGGAAATTTCTTCTTATTTGGGTTCATTCGAACCTCGGCCTCGTCACTGCTATCCCTTTCTTTTTCGACGGCTTCGAGGTGAAGCGCCGAATCCATAAGCCCCTCAAACGAGAGCTTAAGCTGAAGCATGTGCGACTTCTTCAAGTACTTCTTAAGTCCAGATACGAACTTAAGATTCTTCTTGTATGGGGTACTAATGAACTCGAGCCCATACTTGGATAGAGACTCGAAGGAGGATACATAATCTGACATAGAAGATTTGCCCTGCTTCAACTCTAGGAAGCGACGGGCAAGGAAAGCCTTCTCGGATTCTGGCACGAACTTAAGCTCAAAACGATCTCAGAAATGCTGCCATGTAAGAGTAGACTCATCTATCTCAGCTATAAGGAGCTCGTACCATTCTAGTGCTCGTTCTTGCAGCATACTCGATGCCACAAGAACACGTTGATGATCGGAAATCTCCATGCGAGTGAAGATGCGCTCACATATTCAGAGCCAAGCCTGAACCTCTAAAACTGTCTCGGAGCCTTTGAATGGCTTGCCTCCGAGATGGGTGAAGTCGCTACACATACGCGCAAACGGATTTGCATGGAGGAGAGGGATGAGTAGGAGCAGGAGGCTGAGTGCTCCTAAGATGCTCAAGAATCTGGTCGGTCGACATATAAACTCCTTCGGGACGAGAACCACTAGACGGTCTCACCTCTGAAGTGTGACCTCTACCTCTTCCAACCATTTATTGAAAGTTAAGATAAGCTAGGATTATTCATAGGGGTAGATACTAGCAATTGGAATTCATTGAATAAGGAATACTATGAAATTTAAAATTAACATTCCTAGACATATTCCTTTCTATCTACTCCCAAAGGACTCAAAAGATTAAGGACAATGTTGGGTTCAACTACGATTTGGGGATGATGTTTACACTTGTATTATACTTGATGTATAGTAATTGTGTATAATGTTCTGTGTTTATTACATTTTTGTTCTGAATCCAACTCCGATACCAAGCTGTGACGCCCCCACCACGAGACTCACATTAACAAAGATAATTACTTAGTAATTCTGTCTACTAATGTGGAGAATAGGGCTGGTTAAGGGCGACCATCATAGTCTTGCATTAGATAAGAGATAGGGGCATTTCACCAAAAGGACAAACTTTGCAGTCCAATTAGTTTCTAGGACACACATTCAAAGAAATTACTTTCAAGGACAAAGTCAGCAAAATAATTACTTTCAAGGACAAAGTCAGCAGTCCAATTACTTTCAAGGACATAATTTCATAGGTTTTTAGGCCCTAGAAACTAATTATTTTACGTTTTGTCCTTGAAAGTAATTATTTCAGTTGTGTGTCCTAGAAACTAATTCCACTTGCTAAAGAGGCCCTTGTGGCTAATTTCCACTAAGGGATAAGTATGTCGATCTGGTACTCAGTTTTTTTTCATTTTATCTCAAGAGTTCGACATACTTAATTCATATCTAATACACTACTGTGGTGGCTAAAGGATCGAATCAAAAACAAAACATAATAACTATATCTATCACAAGTCACAGAACAGCAACACAAAAACGATATACACATACACATACATCAAATGTAATACAACATGTCACAAGTGGTATTCAACCACACAATATATACATACATCCCCACAAAAGAATATATATACATCACAAGTTCCAAACAAAAAGACTATTACACAAAAACTATGCCATCAATCCTAGGTCGATATGGAGTGGTCCAAAAGATAAAGCAAGCCAAGAGTCCAAAAGGCTAACCTGCAACTCGGTTTGACCCGAGTAACAGGCTAAGTAGAACTAGATATTAGCAAGAGATAAAGGGATATAAGTATATAAGTGAAACATTCCTTTGAATATAAAGGAATGACATAAGTAAAGTTCAATCTATGCTTCCAAGGGTGGAAATGTCATAATGGTCCAAAGTTAACTTATGAATGGGTTTAACATGGTATAAATGTTTCACATCCAAGGGTTATACAATATAAGTGAACATAAGCAATCACATATACCATAAGTGAAATCATCGAAATCTCCAAAAATCAAATCTCATGGAACTCAAATAAGAGTTCATAATCTCAATATCGAAATCACCATAAACATATATATATATATAAGCCTTTCTCTACTCAAGGCTATAAATAAAATCATCATCTCAAATTGGTGAAATCCAAATAAAAAACTCATAAAAATCCCCGGATTGGCCAAATCCCAGATGCATGCCGAAGCGATGCTGCACGTGCAAAACTCAGACCGGTACTATATATATGATTTAGGTATCTATCCCAGATGACCAAAGTCGTAAATCCCAGATGACCAAAGTCGTAAATCCCAGACGACCGAAGTCGTAAATCCCAAATGACCCAAAGGTCTATAGTACTGGTAATCCCAGAATGTGTCACAAACTCCCAGATAGGAACCCGAAAAGTGTTAACGTGCATCCCATACCACACGTTCACACTTAATGGTTCACAAACCGCTAGTCAATGCCGCATTAGAAAATAGAAATCATCATAAAATCTCAAAACTCGGAAAACTCAGACTCGCCTCATCTCATCGGCAAGTAAAACACTATAACGGGTTCTCATAGATCATACTCCTAGAATAAGAGATCTCGACCACAGCTCACCAAATATTGGCCTTCCCAGATAATTCCTAAAGATAGGAATTATAATCTCAAAAACTCGCCATAAATTGGATAAATAACTTAGAAATCAATAACCCCGAATAGTTTCGATCGTACAAGTCTGGAATTAACCAATAAAGTAAACTCACATGTCCCATACCACGTGTTTTACTAAACCATTTAATTCTCTTTCTCATACGTCCAAAAAGTGTAAAAATAATGTACATTATTTAGAAAATACATTTCTTGAGAAAACAGTATTTTAAAACAATTTTCCGAAACCATTTTGAAAGCAATTTATCGAAAATTCTCCTTATAATATATTTAAAATACTTTAAAATAATTTGATAATAATTTGAAAATATTTTATAATAATGATTTCAAAAGCCAAATTATTTAGAAATTTTCTCAAAATTTGTTTAGAACAAATAGTGCTTGAAATCGAAGAAATAAGAAGAAAATACTCTAAATCGATATTCAAATTCAAATCGAATTCAATTCAAATCTTTGAATTTCAAACTCTTCAAAAACTTGGCTAATCCATTGATGGATATCATAGCCCATGATCATCATCAAAAACATCTTGAAAATTGCAAAAGAATTGGCCACAAAACCATAGCAAAAGAGGGATAAATGCTGCGAATAACAAAAAAACAAAGCCAGACTATATAAGTGAATGGGTCGACAAGGGGTCAACCCCATGCCCCATCAGGTCGACCGCCAGGTTTACCCCCTAGGGGACCAGATCGACAGGCCAGTCGACCTGGTGAGGTGCTGGGTCGACCTCCCTGTCGACCCAAGCTACGGATGTTGTTTCTGTGTCTTTTTCTTCCACGTACGGATTTTCCAGGACCAAATTGACTTAGCAAACAACAATATTTTGAGATGAAATTTGACATGCAACAAGATTAACATATAAACTACACTCCGGAAAAGATCCAGCAGCAATTCGGGTGAAAACCAAGAAGCTTTGGCCACTCAAAGTGGCAACTAGAAACGAGAAACTCAATAAAACAACTAATAGGGAATTACGTAAACAAAAACTTTTACAGAGCAATTTCATACAGCAGCTCAAGATCTTAGTTAGCATTTGTGAGTATTTTACTCACCTCAGTGATTTATCAAAGATTCGGATGATTTCGGAGTCAAGATACAAGCTTTTAGTGAAGAGATTGCTTGGAAGAACCTATAATAGCTGAAACAAAAACATGCAACAGAGAATAAAGAATTAACAGACAACTTGATTCCAAATTCGAGATTTTTGATGAAATCTATCTAGTATTAGATGTAGATTACCTTCTATTATCTTGTTTTAGTGGATTATCTTTTTGAATTAGCAGCAAATTAGGTGAAATTTTTGTTTTAGTTGAAGGTAGCCATGATTTTCTTTCTTTTCTATTTACTGTAACCTTTTAGTTTTTAGAAAGAGGAGAGAAACAAACTACGTACAGCAAATTGTTTCTCACCAGAAGCTTTTCGACTAGGGCTAATGGATCAATTCTTACCCAAATAACCCCAAGACAATAATACTTAGAGAAAAATATAAAGCTATGTTCATTTCTTTCCTATATTAACACTATATAAGCAAGTTTTCACATTTTAAAGTGAAATAAAATTATATTCAACCAATATATGCAACCAAAATTATTATTTGAACAAAATAAAATTTATTCTAACAATAAAAAACTACATTATAAATAAGACCTTATTTTTGACAATATTTCACAATTTACACCATTTTAATGTGAAAACACTATTTTTAAAGCATAACTTGTTCAAAAATTATTTTCTTTGTCAAATAAATTACAGTAAACCATTTTAACTTTATTGAATCATTAAAATATTATTTTCAAAAAATATTTCACCTTTTATTTTAATAAAACACATATTATCTTCATATTTCTCATTTTCAATTCAATAAAAGATTAATATTGACAATGTTTTCCAATATTGTTGTATTTACCCAATTAAAATTGCAATTTGATTATTTTCTACTCAAATTCTCAAAATAAAGTTTTTAAAACTTTATTTTCATTAATTTAGATTTATTTCAACAATTTAACGTTGAAATACATTGCCTGATTAATTTCTTAGCTCCGAACTAATAAATACCCAATATTTCAATTTATTTAAACTAAATACTTATCCAATCAATATTTAATCCCATATTTATACCCAAATAAACAAAATAAAGTTCCAAACTTTATTTTTCTCATTTTATTTACAAAATTCGTTGTTTATTCCAAATAAACAATTTAAAATTTCCAATTATATTTTAATTTACAATATTAGATTATAACTTCCGTTATAATTTAATATATACAGGTAATCTCCAAACCTTGGTTGTTACATTGTGTGTATAACTTTTGTGTTTAGATGAGATACGTATTATTTTAAATGTGTTCAGTTATTGTAACGTATCCATGTTGACTCAAAGTATGTATACGAGAGATCCCTCCTTCCATGCCCTTTGATCCGAGCTATCGGGTGGTGAACTTCCTCTGACAGTTTGGTCACTGGAGCTGGGGCATCACAAATCCACTGTTAAATAGTGTTTCACTTCAGGTGGTTCCACTTATACCCAACTATGGCCATAACACGATCATCGTTGTCATGTGGTTCACCATAATTAAAATATAGTTTAGCAATTTAAGATTCACAGTATTCTCAAGTTAAAATACTAATTCACAACATCATATGAAATATTATATTTAACTTTATAATTAACTTACAGAAGGACCTCGGTGAGTTATTATGTAATTTTTCCAAACAATCGCATGTACACGATTTCTTGGTGCCCTTAATGATCCCTAATAATTCAACGTACATCGGATGAAGATCATTACGTACACCGGTCTCAACAGATATATCGATATCTCATTGATTCAGTATCCACGGTTACAAATTATTTTTCTAATCATTTTTTATTCGTATGTATTTAATGTAATTAAAAAATAATTTTATTGCATCATAACAATATACATAATAGAAATACAACCAAAAACTTACTTTATTCTGAATAAAATTTACTATTAGAGTAAACTTATATGATCAAATTACATAATTGCCTCTAGCCACACCCTTGACTATATCATGGTCGACATTGATATATGATTGAGATTGAATAGACTAAGGACTGTGTGATATTATGTTTTACTATCAGATGAGTTTCATTCACATTGGGATTCCCACCTAACGGTTGTTTGCGTATGGTTTTTGTGTGTCAATATTATTTATGAAATATGGAGGACAAGAGTAATGCGATAAATTATCTCGTTCTTGCTCTATTGAAGAGTATGCAGAGTATAACTTGTATTGCATGATTGAGATTTCTTATGAAGGTTGAACCCGTTACGTGTTTAAGACATGGCCCCATAAGTCGTATATTACTTGAGTACGCATGGTCGTATATTTTATGGTAGATATTCCTCACACCAAGGTATAGTCTTGAACCATTGATTTTTCTTATTCCTTGGATTATCGGGTACTCATACAAGTATATGTTAAGAGTTTAGATTTTAGGTTTTGAAGGTGTAATAAGCAAAAATGAGTAGAAGACTTTAGGTAATGTCTAGTTTTATTTTCTCGTAATAGTTTTCTTAGTATATGATTGAATAGACTAGGGAACGTGTGATATTGTCCTTTATTATTGAATGTTGTATGTTATTAAAATGAATTAAAGTTAAATAAGTTGATTACTAAAATATTTAAGAACAATTAAGCTTACATTGTGTTTCATATATATGATAATCTTAGTGGAATTTTATGTCAAGGGCAAGGGTCGGTTTATTTTTTTTTACATATGAAGACTAATTTTACAATTAAATTGGCTTCATGTCCAAGTTTCTTTATCATAAAATCAATTTCATAGTGAAGACATAAATTGTCAGATTGAAAAAAAACGAACTCCTTATTTGGTTCTTGTCCTTAAATGAAGATTTAACATTGTGGTCTAGAACTAAATTATATGTAACCTTAAAAAGTCCATAATCTTAGCCTTTAACTTTTTAAATTAAATATTTGAATTTAAACCTTTTATGTTTGTTTGGTATTCGATTTATTTGTTTTTTATCTATTTTTAACTCGGTCAATTATTTTCTCGTGGTTCATTATTTCACATAATTGTAATATTTTTGATAAAGAATCACAATTATTTCTATTTAGACCATTGTTTTGTCATATATTTAGACTTTCCATTCATTCATTACAAAGTTTTCCTTTAATAAATTGTCCAATTATAGTAAACCTCCTACTTTTGGCTTTCTCACTGCATTAGAAAAAAATATAACCATTAGTTTACCCATTTGAAAACTTAATTTGAGCTTTAATGATTATGTGACTTTCCATATTCTAATTTAACATTTCATTTCATTGTCTACGGTAAACAATGGAGGAAGATGATAAACACAATTTTAAAAAAGATGGAGTTTTTGAAGAAGACAATGCTATTATGTTTATTTATTTTTCTTTTCTTTCTGCGTTAATTTTTTACCCCATTGGTTTTAAGGTTTTATTTGTTGTATAGTATCATGCTGAAAAGGAATTTACAAAATAAGAAAAGAGTTACAGGTCCATGTTTTTGATGTTGTTATAGGAAAAGTCCTTGCAGAAATGAATATGTAAATTTGATCTCTATTTTTTAAAAATAAAAAACGCAAGGTTTCTTGCACTTTTCTAACAGAAAATGCAAGGTAACTTGCACTTTTCTGATTTTGGATTTTTTTTTAAAATTTTGAAAATTTTCGAATATTTTCAAAATTTTGAAAAGCGCAATTTAACTTGCACTTTCTATCAGGAAAGCGCAAGCTAGTTTGCGCTTTCTGATTTTGAAATTAATTTTGAAAAACGCAAGATAACTTGCGCTTTCTATCAGGAAAGCGCAAGCTAGTTTGCGCTTTCTGATTTTGAAATATTTTTAAAGTTTTTGAAATTTTTTTACTGTTTAAAAAGCGCAAGCTAACTTGCGCTTTTTGATTTAGAAAAAACATAGACTTAATTTACATAATCATTTCTACAGTGACTTTCTTATAACAACAACAGAAATATGGACCTTTCGTGCAAAGCTCCTTTACAAAAACCTAGTCCACATGTAACTTGGACTGTTTGAAAACCTAATGTGAAGTGCGCTAGAGATGATAATTGATGTTGTGTAGTGCAATACATTGCATACGAATGGAATTAAGAATATTTTGGAACAGGAGAATGAAAGAGTAAATGGCATGAGATGTAATTTTGGTATATATCGAGGTATATTTTTTTTGAATCTTGGTTAATTTTTATCCAGAAATACAGCATTGTTTGTGGACATCAACGCTTTCTCCCAAACTTAATACAAATACATAAGAGGGAATTAGGCACAAGGACAAACTTTGAAAAAAATTTAGACTGAAGGACACAAAGTTTTATTTTTGGACTGAAGGACAAACTTTGAAAGAAAATTAGACTGAAGGACAATGCTAAATATAGTTAGCATTTTGTACAGTGCAAACATTGTACAAAATGCTAATTATAACTAGCATTATATCCAGTTTTACATTGTATAAAATGCTAGTTGTATTAGCATTGTCCTTCAGTCTAATTATCTTTCAAAGTTTGTCCTTCAGTCTAAAAATGAAACTTGTTGTCCTTCAGTCAAAAATTTTATGAAAATTTGTCTTATGCCTATTTTCCACAATACATAATATAAAGCACAGAAGTACAACTTAATACATATACTAAGCCTAACCCAGACACAAAAAACGAAAAACAGAAATAAAAAAAGACTGTCAGGAGAAGTGATAATTATCTAAATTATTCCAACTTTGCATGCCTTTTAATTCATCTCATACGCGTTCTCTCTCCACTTCATTTTATTTCTTCTGTTTCAAAAATTAGAAAGAAAAAATCATGGCGCCCGAAACTCTACTAGACCACATGCCATCAAAAGTTGTTCATCATCCTCCTTTGCATTGGTAAGCGCTTTCTTATTGATTCTCACACAAATTATTTTGATTTCAATCTCTATGATTTTTCTAGTTTGTTCCACTCTTATTTATTTCTTTTGAAAAACTCATCGGTTCCTTTCATTCCACTCGTGATGGACGACAGTTGTCAGTGCTATCTGCTGTATTTGCTGTCGAACTTCAGGTCTACCTTTGTTAGATTTCAGGTATAATAATTCTTCCTCTAGGCTTTTAACAGTTTCCAAGTTTTCAGTCTTGCGCTTGACATGTTGTAAAACTTCTTTATTGTAGTCACAATCAAAGAATAGGTGGTGGCGATTTTCAATTTTTTTTTTTTTTTTTGGAAAGAATACACTGTAGATTCACATTTAATCCCCATTTAGCCAGTTTTTCTGTCATCAGTGGCTTCAAGTTGACTGCTTTGTAGGTTGTGAATGTCGTTTTAGGGTTGTTAGTTTTATTCCATATCACCGCAACCCAAGATTTATGACCATTTTTCATTTGAATAGCTTCCCAAGTAGATTTGGTTGAGAAAATTATATCTTTCTCTAGGTTTCAACTCCAAGTATTGGTAGGATTGTTCATGTAGATAGGAATATACTTTAGATCATCATGCAATTTTTGCAAGCTCGTCCTTTCAGGGCACTAAGTTTCATTTTGTATGGTAGTATCAACTTTATAATCATACCCTCCTAGACTAGCCAAAGTGTCCCACCCCAACTTAGAACTCAGTAGAGATTTGCGTCTCTACCACTTGCAAATTTCCTGGCTATAAGTTTCTTGAGGTCGTCCCTACCTTTCAGTATGTTTTTCCAAACTCCTGAAGCATTGTTATTAGCTTTCATGGTCCAAAAATCATTTTTGGTGTATCTAGTTCTCATCCATTTAAACCATATAGAATCTAAGGATACTATTTTCCAGCTAAGCTTTAAGTTGCATACTTTTTTGAGTTTTTTTAGGCTGGTAAGACCCACACCACCTTCTTCCTTAGCTTGTCCTTATAGCTAACTTTGCGTATGCCCCCCTGGCCCCCGCATAAAGTTTGCACAAACTGCATTTATTTTCTCAATTGACCAGTCTGGGATTTGTAAGGTTTGCACCCAAAATCTGACTTTAGTTGTTATAACAGTATGAACTAATTCAATCCTGCCAGTAAAAGATAGCAGTTTTGAACTCCATCCATTTAACTTTTATTTTATTTTGGTCACTAGCTCCCCCACATTCTTTATCAGTGATGACATTGGAAGACAGTGAACCCCTAGATATTTCACTGGTAAACGCCCTTCTTAAATATCAAGAATGTCCAAAGTGATAGCTTTATCTCTACAACATTTATTGAAGTAGCATTTTGATTTTTGATTATTGAGCTTTAAACCCACATATTTCTCTAAGTTATTTAAAATCTCTTTGATGCCCTGAGCAACGATTTCATTTGTTTTAACCATAATAATTAGGTCATCAGCATACAAGAGGTGATGCATAATTGGTTGATTGTTATAGAGGCTGACATATACCATTATGACAAGCAATTTCTATTTGTAGTGTAAAATACTCCATTGTTACTGAGAAGAGACAGAAAGATAAAGGATCACCTTTTCTAACCCCTCCATTGATGTGTATGTAGCCCCTAGGGGTCCCATTAGTAATTATAGAATATGATGGGGTGGATATGCATCCTTCAACCAATTCATTGGTCATATCAAGAAATCCCATAATGAATTCATATAAAGTATGAATTTTCTATTAATTTAATCATACGCTTTATGCAAGTCAACTTTTATACAAGCTTTATCAGCAACTTTCTTGTTGAAGTTTCTCACTACTTCATGAGCTAAAAGGGAGTTTTCTGAGATGTGTCTCCCTTTATAACTGCAATTTGACATTCTAAAATTAATTCTGGGAGAGTGAGAATAATTCTGTTGCACAGAAATTTACTAATCACCTTGTATAGCATATTGCAACATGCAATGGGTCTATAGACTTCAACCCTGCTTGTCTTGTTGATTTTTGGAATAAGAATTATAAAAGAGCGATTCGGTTCTTATAGAATTTTGCCAGAAGTAAATGATTCTTGAATAGCTTCTAATATTAAATCTTTTAGGTCATTCCAATGTTTCCTGAAGAACATGGATTTCTAGCCATCCGGTCCTGGGCTTGAGTCGGTGTGGGTCAAAAAGATAGCTTCTTTGACTTCTTTTTTAGTGATATTGGACTGCAGCATTTCCATCCCTTCATCACCTGTAATTAATTTGAGTAAGACAGTTTTATATTCCCCATTATATAAATTAGTGAAATAAGAAATTGCTTCATGTTCAAATTTCTCCTAGTTTGTAATTGGGCCGCCATTTTCATGAAGAGTGTTGAGTTGGTAGTTGTAATTTTTTCTGTATGACATTTGGTGTAGAAAAACTTTATGCATTCGTCTCCTTGTGTCGACCATTTTTCCTTAGCTTTTTGCTTGATTTATGCAACTCGTATTTGCATAGCATTCTCAATTTACTTTTGAGACTCATGGTATTTTTCAATTAAAATGACATCATGTAACGATCCAGTATTTTGGACCATTCGCATCCATTATAAGTGTATAGGTAGACACTCATGCCGGAGTTGAATTGCTCAAAATACCGCGTTGTAAATAAAATTTGGCAAAACTCAGCATATACAGTAAATAAAATAATTACAGATCACAGACACAGAGTAATATAACAATACTGCAGCATATACTATCCTTTTGTTTCCGCTGCAGTATTGTTATATTACTCTGTGTCTGTGATCTGTAATTATTTTATTTACTGTATATGCTGAGTTTTGCCAAATTTTATTTACAACGCGGTATTTTGAGCAATTCAACTCCGGCATGAGTGTCTACCTATACACTTATAATGGATGCGAATGGTCCAAAATACTGGGTCGTTACATGTGGTATCAGAGCTCTGGATTTAGGCAAAACTTAGCATATGTATTCAGATCTGGTATTTGATTTTGTATTGAGACATCTAGTGTATTCGGGACCTCTGTTGTATCTTGTTTAACTCTGTTATATATATATAGTAGCTTCATGAACTACTATCCTTTTGTTTCCGCTGCAGTATTGTTATATTACTCTGTGTCTGTGATCTGTAATTATTTTATTTACTGTATATGCTGAGTTTTGCCAAATTTTATTTACAACGCGGTATTTTGAGCAATTCAACTCCGGCATGAGTGTCTACCTATACACTTATAATGGATGCGAATGGTCCAAAATACTGGGTCGTTACATGTGGTATCAGAGCTCTGGTTTTAGGCAAAACTTAGCATATGTAGTAAATTCAATTACAGAATCACTTTCGTTCGAGCTTGAATTCCTTCTTTGACTCGGTTCCTTTGAATTTTGGAACGTTCACTTCGGTTCCAAAGTCCATTCGTGTCTCCCCTATTCGTGTCTTTTGATTCTGGAGTATCCCATAACTCCACTTCGAATGATCTCTATAATAAATCGGCGGTCTCGCCAATCTTCGAATAATTTGTACTGGGGTGAAACTCCTTTACAATCGGTATTGATTCAACGGAGATTTCTGTATCCTCGGTTTATGATGCTGCTGTCTTAAGCTATACCCGAATTTTACCTCTGGTAATCGAATGTCGATTCGCTTCAGAATTCTACATCGATCTTATCTATGAAGTCACGGTTGACCCGGTTAAGGTTGCCCGCGATTTATACAACCTTATCCATCTTCCTGTTTGAAATGCAATCATCTAACCTTCGTTTCGAGCCTATCTATTTTAGATTATAATTCTCTTTGATTAGAGTCCCTCTATATTTGGATCTCTATCTTTTTGTCGGAATCCAATTCTGAAATCATCGTGTGAGGGAGTGTATTGGTATTTGTATATTAATTTTAAATTTTTTATATATTGTGTTGTTTGAGTTGTTGATGTTGATTTGGGTTTTCGATCGATTCGTCTGATCAACGCTATCGATAGGATTTCCAAAACACTTGAACAAAGCAAACTGACACAATATAATTTTTAAATTTGATAAATGAAATAAATTTGTATGATTATATTATAAATATATAAGAAAAATTTTCTAGAATTGAAAGTTAAATAATTTGGTTGTTGAAATGATAACATTTGATTATCATTTTATTGTTTTGTAAGTCATTGACTATTGCAAAATGATAACTGTTTTGAATTTATTTAGAATTGAAATGAATTTAAATTGAGAATTTAAGAATTAAATTTCTGGTGATTTCAAACTTTGTTTTAAGTCTTAAAATGTATATTAGTTAAAGTATTTTCGAATAAAATGGTTTTCAAAGAATTTTAAAATGTTGAAATCTGTGCTCTTCTCTTTGTCGCTGGAAAATAATTTCGGTGATGGCGGCCGCATCATCGACATTCATTTTCGAGTTTCGAAGAGGAGAAACCATTCTGTAGCTTTGCTACAGTTTTGTTTTGGAAAAAAAAAACATATTCGATTTGAATTTCTTCAATATAATTTGATTTATATATATATAGGTATCTTATTTTAAAATTTAATTTGATTGATATAGATATATTGTATATATCTCTAAAATTGTTTGATGTAAATCGGAGATTTAAATTCTTAAATTTTAGATTAAAGATGATTTCAATTATAAACTAAAGTCAAAATTCTTGGATAAATAGTTAACTGGGAATAACTGAATTATAAAATCTTATTTGTATAATACTCAATTACATCTTAACATAACTTACCTAAAAATTTCAGAAGTGGAAAATGTAATTGGATAATATACAATATAAAGAAATTTATAAGTAAAATTTGAGTGGTTATAATAAATGTTATATACTGAAATTTTATTATAAAGAAGTTAGTAGAGAGAAATAGAATAATAATTTAATTGAAAAATAGATGAGACAAATAAAATTTGTTTGCAAGAACTAATAAATTGAAATTAGATCAACTTATGGGAATACCTTGAATTTAAAATCAATTATTAAATATAAATTAATTTAAATTGTAATTTATATGGTTTAAATTAATTTGTATGGTTTAAATATATGTGATAAGATATATTAAGTGGAATAAGGTTAATAATAATTTAGAATAAAAGAATTAAATTTGTTGAAAAAAATGAGGAAAATAAATGATTATACAAATTGATTGATTTAGAAATTGTTAATTCAGGATGACTAGACATAAGGTAATGAATTCAGAAATAGATGAATTAATTTAACTTAAGTGAACTCAGTGGATTAAATCAAATTATTAAATATTAATTAGTTTAATTTGAAATTATATGGTTTAAATTAATTGTCTTATCTAGTCTTTTAATCTATTTTTCTTTCTAGTTGTTTCTACTCTCCTACCTCCTTCCTTTTCGGGGACGAAAAGTTTTGAGTGGGGGAGAGTGTAACGACCCGTAAATTTTAACTGTTAAATAACGTAATTAGTTAAATTTTGTGAAATTTTAAACAATAAAATTTTGAAATTTAAATTTGATATTTGGAATGCGTCTAATTAAAAATAGCAACTGGTAAATTTTCGTCCGAAAATATGAAAATTTATTTCGCGCGTAAATTTACTTCAATTTAATCAGTTAAAATTAATGATAATAAAATGTTTTCCAAACCTAAATATTTTTACACGGAAAATTAGTAAATCATCTTCTGAGTGAGACGTCATCTTTCGTTTCGTCAAATTTGGACTTCTGTTGCTCCGTTTATCTTTATTCGGTTAGAATAGCAGCATTTCTGGTACCGGTTATCGACTTTTGATCGGATGACCGTATCACTGATATCTGTGTACTGTTTTGATCGTCTCGTCGTGCTGATCTCTGCGGTATATTTATTTCTATATTTTGAGGTCCGGTACGCGACGGAAATAATAAAACGGTTCGCTGTAGCGGTACCATTAGCTATGACTTTTAACGTTCCTTCGGTTTCAAAAATAAAACGTGCTACCCAAACCAAATATAAATTGCTTTAACTAGGTAGCTGAATCCAGGGAAGACCTTTCCATTCCTCTTAATATATATTTGTATATTTTTGCTCTGTCATTTTGTTTACCATTTCGGTTCATTCTGATCTTGCCTCAGAAAAAAAAAATATAATAATAAGTAAATGAATAAATCGAACCCGTGGGAAGCGAGCCTCCCCTCTCGTTTAACTCGCATCGTCCACCTTTTCTATTTCCTATTTTTCAGTTCATTTTATTTCGTTCAAAATTTGTTCTGCCTTCTTCTTTCTCTCCTCTGCCTCATTTTATCCCATCAATCTCAGTCCAGGTACCGAACCACCCACCTGGTCTCAGGCTCCAGCCTTCGACCCATGCTTCACCAAGATCCGCTCGCCCTCAACCTCCCACCCTAGCGCCGCTCGACCCCCCAAGCACCAATCTTATCACCCATCAAACCTGCCGACCGACTGCCTCTCCTCTTTCCCACCACTCTGCTTCATCTTGCAATAGCTCCGACCATCCCTCTCGTCCTCCACCTTTCTCGCCTTATGCCTTCTTCTTTCTTCGCAAGGTATTATATCTAAATTTTATATTATTATAATGGTGTGTATAAGATATATATTTATACATTCCATGGTAATACATGTGGTATCAGAGCTCTGGTTTTAGGCAAAACTTAGCATATGTATTCAGATCTGGTATTTGATTTTGTATTGAGACATCTAGTGTATTCGGGACCTCTGTTGTATCTTGTTTAACTCTGTTATATATATATAGTAGCTTCATGAACTACTATCCTTTTGTTTCCGCTGCAGTATTGTTATATTACTCTGTGTCTGTGATCTGTAATTATTTTATTTACTGTATATGCTGAGTTTTGCCAAATTTTATTTACAACGCGGTATTTTGAGCAATTCAACTCCGGCATGAGTGTCTACCTATACACTTATAATGGATGCGAATGGTCCAAAATACTGGGTCGTTACACATCAAGTGGATTTCGATCTAATTCAGCCAATGTATCGTCACAAATTTTTTGTAGTGCATTTATATGATCTTGATGTTTCGGTCTAGTTTTGTTCCAATTTTTTAATTTACACTTGACCTCTTCAAGTAAGTAACTAGAGTGTGCCACCCTTTCCCCACTGTCAGTTGCATGTTCTTAATATCAACAATGTCATCATATTCTTCGAGATAACACCAGTGATTTTGCATATCTAAATAGCTTCCCCTAAACTTAAGTGGCTATTTGGTTGAACTAAATATGTAACAATGCATGATCACTTGTGGAACTTGGTAGAACTGTAACATTTAGCATAGGGATCTTGTTAATTAAATATGCATTTACAAGTACTCTGTCTAATCTACATGCTATCTTTTTTGCCTCTCCACTCCTCCATGTGAATTTCAGACCAGCATGGTGTGCTTCTAGAAGACCAGTTGCCACTATACACTTATTGAACACAGCAGTTTGGGATAGCTTCAGGGTAAGACCTCCTTTTTTCTCATTAGTATTTTAATACTGCATTAAAATCTCCTAAGACCATCCATTCTTTGTTGATTGTTTTTTCCAGTTGAGTAATTTTTTCGTGTAGTTTCTTTCCGATAGTAGCCCAATTATGTGCATAAACAAAGGTTACTGTGATACATAGTCCTCCCACATTTGTTATTTCTACCGTTATTTGCTGATCATCCATGTCTATAGGTTTAACAATCCAAATTTCTTTGTGCCAAGTTATTAGAATTCTCCCTTTTGACTGCGTAGAGTTATTATGCATGCTTTGCAAGTCAGTACCAAAACTGTTTTCAAACATCTCCATAGATTGATTACCCATCTTATTTCAAGAAAAGATATGAAAGTAGAGTTTAGCTTGATTCTAATGTTGAAGATGTCTAATTTTCTTATGCCACTATTTAGACCCCTTACAATCCAGCATAATATAGACGTTAAGAAGAGGAGACTTTGCTCCTAGTACTATGAGATGATGCTGCTCTAACTGGCTCTTGCTTTTTCTTGTCTTTACCAAATTGTTTCTTACACATCAGATTGTCTTTAGTGACTTGGCAATGTGTGATGTGTCGACTTCTGCTTCATCTTCACTGTTCTCCAAATTGGTGTTCAATTTTTTTTACTTCCTCCATGTTTGTAGGTTTATCCTTCTCTTGCTCTGGATCCAAACATTCTTCAGGAACCCGGACCTTCTTTGACTCCGTTAATGGGGGATTCCTCTTTTGGCATGACCGGACCTCCTCTTGGCTTTGCTCCACACCTGGCTTTGAACCGTCTCATCCTCATGCTTCTGGCTTTGAACACATGTTGTATCATGGCTATCTGCCTTAGTTGTTAGATCTACCATGTTGTAATTATCTTTTTAGTTTGTATCTAAGTTACTGACATCGCTCCTCTCTGAGAATTCAAGGTTTTTGTCTGCTTCCTGCTTTTGTATAGTCTTAGTAGATGGAGAAGGTGTTGATATGTGTGGTTCTGTGGTTGTTTTCTGTCTCCATTGTTTTGTGGTGTCTGGTTTTGGAATTGAGCATTGTATTGTACTATGCCCAAAGCATTTGCACTCTTTGCATAGGGGTAGAATGTATTCATATTCCACTTCTTGAACATAGGACCTACCCCGACTGTCTTTGGCTCTAATTGATTTGCTAAAAATTGTGTCTGCTTTCACCTCAACTAGCACTTTAACATATTTGAGTCTTTTGACTTGTCTTGTGTTCTCATCTATGTCAATAGGTTTACCAATAATGCTTGCTAATTTATTGATACCTCTGGCATTCCATAATGCTAAATGTAGGTTGTTTAATCTCATCCATGCTGGGTATGACTTAAGCATATCACTCACAAATTGAAAATTGGTGTCCCATTTTTCATAAAAATTAGTTTGCTGTCCATGAACCATGGACCCCCATTGAGCACATTTTCCATATCTTCTTGCACTTCAAACTTCACAAGATAAAAACCATTGTCCCTTGAAAAACGTCTCATTCCCCTTTAGGGTTCCATTCTCTTTTAACATAAGCATTAAAATAGACATAGTAAGGCATTTTACCTGTCATATAGATGAAGACCGAATTGTTCCATATTTGTTTGGACTGTCCATAATCGATTTCATCAATCTCAGCAAAAATTCCTTCCTCGTCTGTGTTAGGTGTATCGTATTCAATACTATCTTTGATTTATTTGTTTTGCCTAAAAGTTCGGCCCTAGTTTTGGAACCTTGCCCTATATTGATTTTGAAAAGGTTTGCTCCCAAACGAGGTTTGGACCATGCTTTGGATTGTTTCGCTTCCCCTCCTTCCACTTCTTTCGGCTTTCCTTTATGTTTAACTTCTTCCTAGCTATCATCTTTTTTGTTATCGCCATTTGGGGAAACTCTAGCTGTTGAAGAGGACGCCATTTTTCTTTTGTATCGAGGATATATATATACATACTAGTATGTAGCCCGTGCCGATGGCACGGGTTCAGGTTTTGGCTTGACATAACCTATAATATAATGTGTTGAATATGTATGATTTGATTGGTGGTAATTAAGTTATTCACAACATGATTAGTAAAAAAAATTTGTAATGTTAAAACGCATACAACGTGCACCTAAGATTTTTGTTTTTCATTTTTGTACAACATGAGTACCAATAGAGTATACCAGTAAAGTGAATCCACTCATTTAGGAATCTATATAATAAAATTGTTGGGACAATAAAAATTTAACACCACAAAACTGTCTTTTCTTCTACAATGACAGATTTAACTAACAATTAAGAAAAATCACAAAGGTTTCATGCTATAACAATTGTGTTATTACAATAATGAAAATGTAGATTTACAATTAATTAGAGTGAACAAAAAGAAGGATCTTGATGAGTTTGTCCACAGCAATAGCATTATTTTGTTCCTGATCCTCTGTAGTGGAAATGAAAACCTAAAAAATAAATGTTTGTATTATTTTATAGAAAAATACACGATGGTTTAGTAAAAGTGAACTTTTGAGTAAACAATTATGTATGTTTTTTAGTCTTACCTTTCATGGAGAATCATAATAAAACCTCTGGGTAAATGATATTTGCAGTAGTTGTTGTTCAGGTGATGGTATTAAGATTGGGGCAACATACAATTGTCCGTGACTAAACACTTCGGTGCGTAAATCAATAATGACGTACTTCACGGATTGACCTTGTGCTTTATTAATAGTCAATGCGTAAGCAAGCTTAATAGGAAACTGACGCCTTGACATGTTTATAGTTAATTCAGAGGATGATTGTTGAAGAGATATTCTGGGAATGAAAATAAAATTACCATCTTTATCCCCAGTAAGTATTTGAGCTTCAATTATCCGTGTTGCACATCGGACTACTATTAGTCGTGTTCCATTATAGAGTCCTTCTTTTGGAGCTAGGTTTCTAAGTAGAATAATCGGGCATCCAACCTTAAGTTCAAGTTTGAATGGTGGTAATCCAGTACATTCTAATGAATTTAGGAACTCACTTGGATAACGATCATTTTCCTTATTTTCCACTAACTTATCAGCAGTAAGGAAAACGTCAATATCACCCGGGCATTTTTGTCGACATGCATAATTTATTGCGCTCACATCTTCATTACGTGCTGAGAGAATAGTTCTCTCCTTTAAAAAAGTTAGAGATCCTTGTTCGACATTAAGTTATGGGTAAATAGTGTCAATTAATTTAGCAAGCCTACTGCATTTGTGTATCATTGATAGATCAATGTTTTGTTCAGGCGTTGATCTAATCTATATAGGAATAAAATTGCAAAAAACAAATTATATTAAACATTAACAAATTTAGGTTAATATCAAGGTAATAGTAGTTAATGATAAAAGTAGTACCTTGTTTAAATATTCAGCAAAAGCATGACTCTCAGCCTCTTTTGAATTTAGCCGCATGTTTTTGTTTAGTGATAACACATGAATAGAGGCCACAATGTCGACCGTCTTAGTGTTGATACAACGATATCTTCATGCATTCCCTTTGGGTTAAGTGGTAAAATTTGATGAAATTAGCCTCCCAAAACAACCGTAACTCCACCAAATGGCTTCGTGCTATCTCGAATATCTTTCAACGATTGATCAACTGTTTCAACACAAAATCGATGTTGCATCGGCACTTCATCCTATATAATGAGGCATGTACTAAGAGTTCTATCATCTAATTTGCAACCAAGACTTGTAAATGCATTTGCGGCATTATATTCTTGAATATATTCCAAAAATGAATTAGACAATGAATCATTTCCATCATATAGTTGTCGGAACTCTAGTGGAGGTGGTGTTAGCGCATGTAGTTTTACCTTACCAGATTTGCAACATATTCCAAAAATAGGGTTACATATAGAAGTACCTTTCAAATGCTCATCAATCCAGTGAAGAGCTTTGTAGAAAGGACATGGTATGTTCATTATACTAAGAAAATGAAGTTCGATATGTTGCGGATGATTTAGCAATGTTGCCTTCTATGGTGTTTGATGTTCCCATTAGTTTTGAAACCCTTTCTCTTTCCCTGCATCGCTTTTAAGCAATGGAGCAGTTTGGTAATGTAGTAACCATGTCATCATTTATAAACCTAATAAGATAGAGTAAAAGAGGAGGAGAGTATTTAGTTTATATTCAGGATATAGCTTTGTAATTAATTTAGTAACTGTATGTAAGTGGTGGTAGACTTACAAGCTGTTGTTAGCTTGGTTAGATGTATGATGACTAAATCTATACTGATCTTCATTGTATTTGTTTGCTTCTTCAGCAATAGATCGGAAACACTGGGTTGCGTTTGCATCGTTTGAGGTGGAACAGGCATATGCATGATTGAGTAAATAGTTTTGAGCTTCAATGGTTGAAGTTGTATTTGTTGTCAATTTTTCTTTTTGTCTACGCAAGGTTTGAGCAATCGAACGGTTTGATAGTGAACTTGGCACATGACTACATATTGTTGTTAGTAGCATGGAAGAAAGTGTTAGAGAATCACTATTTACAATGACATTTGTTGTAATGAATATGATTTAAATATGATGCATGTGTAAATAAGAAGAGTGAGTACTCACCTCGAGGTGTTAGCGGATCTTTGGCTAGTGCTGTTGCCACTCGCCAAAGGAGTATTGTTAGTCTATGAAAATTAACATCATGGGTGAGTTTTGTAGAGTTTATGTAAATATAGCTTGTACACTTAACAAACCTTTGCACGTTTAGAGTTTTCCAGATTTGAAGTGGAACGATGGTTGATATTAGAAGATGAAGTAGAATTGTCGTCGGTTGCCATACCACTTGATGTCAGAAGTTGAATAAAGTTGTGGTCTGTCTGTTGTGCATTAGAGTTGAAGTTAGCATAACTTTATGGTCATGGTAAGGTGTAAATTATGCAATTTTATAGACCAAAAACTTCATTTAATTTTTGATAAGGTTGTACCTTTGACTACTACTATGCTTTCACAAAAAATTACTGCAATGTGACATTCAAACTCTTTGTAAATTTCAGAATACTGGTTTGGTGTAGATAGAGGTCTAATCATAGTTTGAAGTAATACTATACGTTGGAAATATACATAATGCAAAGAATGTTATTTGCACAGTAACCTATGTCTAAATGTTTTTTTTATCATGGTTGAAACAGAAAACTTAAATTCAGTTCTGTGTACAAAAATGTTTCATTTTAGTATTAATAACATGAATTTTGGTAATCAAACCTTTCTAGCAATTTCATTGTATAATCCATTGTCTTCATGGTGGTATATGTCAACAAACAGTGATGTATTATATTACAGTTGTGAATATCAGGTTTGTTGGTGAGAACTTAGTATACTTATTAACATTAATCCACTTGAATGTATGCTAGATTAGTTTTGGTAAGCTGTAGTTTCTCACGTTTAACAAAGTTGCGTGGAAGGAGTATTTTTAAAGCAAATGTTATTCTCATATTGATTTTATCATCTTGTGCTTTCCATATATTATGTAGACTGAGCAAGCACATGTAAATATTTTTATAAAGCAATGTACTTGCAAATGTGAATAACTTCAACTCCAATATTATTATAAAGTCGAAGTTATTCACAGTTGGAGGTATTAGCATTGAAGTTGAAGTTAACATAATATTATTAAACAGCATGGGGTGTACGGTCGGCATGGTCATCCAGAAGCATGAAAATATAGTGTTTGATAATATAATAACATGCAAACTCATGCTCTTAAAGCAATGTACCTGCAAATGTGAACAACTCCAGATGCTTCAACAGATAGAGAATGAGAATATTAAAAAGGCGATTGGATAAAATGGAAATGACGAAATAATTCACTATCCTCGGATTAATGAATTAGCTCAAAAACCGAATCCTTATGTCATTTTTATAAGAAGTTTGTAGGTAGAATTAATGTGGAAGGGAGAGAAGAATTGAATGCTGGAGGTGGTGGGGTCAAATTTGCTACTGCTTTCAGGTAGTGGGTATGGATATAAATCTAGTGTATTTTTATTGTCAGTAAACTTGTATCCATATAGGCGTATAATAATATGTTTAAAATTTAAACTGCATTTTCCCCGTCTACCTCTACTTATAAATCACAAATACACAGTCTCTCCAGCAAAAAATATCGAAGATCAGATCTATTATACAAACGCGCTCGGAATGTCCAATTTGCTCAACTGCTTTATAGGAAGTTAATAAAATTAGAATCCAAATATATCACATCGCTAATAAGAAAATGATCTCTATAATCTTTGTTTTTGAAAGGAAATGGAATATTGAAATGGATGGAAGCCAAATTATAGGGAAAGGAAGTTAAGGAGCAGTTTGTTCAGCAATTGATATACGAACTGGAGAAAAGGTGGCTGTTAAAAAAATGTGTGATATCTTTGAGCATATGTCAGATGCTGCTAGGATTATACATGAAATTGAACTTCTTAGATTACTAAGGCGTCCTCATAATTATATATTTATAAATTTATGCTCATATATTCTATGTTTAGTACGCACATGTACCACTTACTTATGCTTTAAATTTGAATAGTTTTCTTGACTAATATATTGTAGGTATAAACTACAGAACATGGACCAATATTTAGCCACCTTTTAAGTGCGTGTTCAATATGGGAAATAAGATTTGAGAAAATGAAAACTGAATTTCTTTATTGCAGTTTTTCTGAAATGAATAATATAATACAAATGCAGGAATACTTTCTTATTTATACAAGTAGGAATAAAAAGAAAAAGAAGAATGGGTCAAAGTCGAAAGCCCGGCCCAAATATAAAGAAGAGTAAAATAAAGAAGAGGCGGTCCGTATGTTGTATTGAGAAGTCTTAATAATGGGGGTTTGGATCAACGGACGGCTTTACTATACACTTCTTCGTTGTTTACCGACCCGCCGGGTTCTCCTGGATTTTCAAAAAAAAGAGTGCGTGTTCAATATTAAAGTTTATAATTTAACTTTATTTGTTTCATTGTTCATATTTGTCAGGCATTTAATTGTTTTCGTTCTTTCCTTAGTGTAAGAGGAGTATAATTTATGAAATCTATGATGAGGAGTTATGTTTTTAAATGGTTGTTGGGGTTATTATGCATGGGAGTAATTAAAGGCACGAAAACATAAGTTTATGTTATAATGAGCAATGTAACGGTATGAAATTTTATAACTTGTATTATAATAATTGTGAGTATTCAACTTATTCGGGTAAAAAAGGTAACTATGCATATCCAGCTTATTCATGTATATAATATCAGTAATATAATCAATACAAACATCTAGACATGTGAATAAAATTAACTATTTCTTAATTTAAATTTATTTCCTATATAGTATGTTGCATGCCAAAAATGTGACTTAATTGAATATGAAGATCATAACAAATTGACTAAATCATTTACTTTGTTATTATGGTAACACAATTATTGTCTACAAAATACAGTAATTATTGTCTGAATTTAATGTATACTGAATGGTTAAATTTCATCGAAAGTTTATTATTTTTTATTTCATGTTAAATGGATATAAGACGGTACGAAATCTGCAGCTGTTACATTAATTTTTTTGGGTGCTTTTATGATGAAGTTGACTATGTAATGGTAATAAAATCTTTTTGACTGTCGCTTAATAAATAAAACAAAGTTTGCAGCAAATAAGGAAAGACGGAATATAATACATAATAAAAAACATAGTAATGAAAACAGTAAAAAAATTCCACAAAAGCTAATACAAAGAAGGTAAACAATATGTGAGGCTAGGAGTGGTTGAAATGTGGTAGATAGGTTAAAACATATTTCTAGCATTAAAAATGTGTAGTTGTTGATGACCACGTCCTTACTCCAATGTGCTGTTTGCAAGTTAAGCTGCAAATAGGAATAAGTAAACAGTTGGTCAAAACTGACATAGAGTTAAATTATTGGTAAAAAAATATAAGAAAAGAAAAAACACGGACAAAGAAATGAAACAAAGCAGGGAAGGATGATACGGTGTAGGTTGGTCATAACATTTTGACAAACAATTCATATGCGAGATAGGGAGAAGAGAAAAATGTAAATTTGATAAATTCATATCAGTAAACAGTAGGAAAAGGAAAACGTATAAGAAAGGAGGAGAAAGTTTAAAAATAAATCTGATGTGTTAGTTTAAAAATAAATCTTAACCGTCCTTTGTGTCTTGTTTATATACCGGGGATTTTATTATATGGATATATATATATATATATATATATATATATATATCTATATAAAGGAAAGAACGGCTTTGATTTAATGTTGAGAAAGATATCAGATGGATATGTTTCATCCACGTAAGCCCGTTTTTATTATGTACTAACGCTATTAAGTTCTCCGTCAAATGTTCAAATCTGTCTGTTGGTTTCTACTCCTAACATCCTCCTTCAAGATCGCCCCCACTAACCCATCATCTTTTCCAAAAAAATCATGTAAGTGTTTTCATTCTCATACCCTTTCTTCACCATTCAGTTTTCGTTTATCTAAAACATTATTCTTTCTATCTAATCTGTTTCCCCTCTAACTCTGATCTCCACTTCACGTTACCTCTTCTCATCCACTTTTCTCCACCCACAAATTCATGTCAAAACCCTAAATTGGTTCTCCCACTTCCTTAAACCAACTCAGATTGATTCTCCTCAAATCCATATCTATTACCCAAATCTATACGTTGTCAACCGCTTTTGCTCCCCAGGTATTTTCAAATTTCTAATTTCATACCTTTTTTTCGTTGACTTTGCAATTTTATATCATTTTTTGTACATTCTTATTTAACATTTCTTATCTATCCACCTTTTAGTTAGTTACCGAATATACTGCTCGGTTCTTATCTTATTTCTCAATTTTTCATTCCTGCCTCTTTTTAGAAAATCTGGAACCTCCTTATAGCATAAAGTAATGGAGTATTGTGGCTTTTCAAATTTGTGATATTTATGTAAACAAACTGATTTAGATTTTATTGGATTTGCATTTTCTAAATTCTAGGAATTGGATGATAATATTCTTTTTCCTTTTTATATTACCTGTTTAACCATATATGATTGCATATCAATTCTTTTTCCTTTTTATATTACACATTCAACCATACATGCTTAAATTTCAATTCTTTGGTTTAATTTACAATATTTCTATAGTTGAAACAAGGATGAAGGATCCTCAATGCAATGCTACTTTTCCCAATTGAAAATAGATCATTTTATTGGCAGGTTTGATGTTGTTATTTATAATATACCATACCTATTTGCATATGCTTAACTTGCTGTCTTTTTTGTCAAAAAATATACAACAAATTAGTGCACAACATTCGAAATCTGAATGCATGTCATACATTTTTTCTAAAACGAATTTAGTAAAAGATAATGGAAACTAAGTATTATGATCATGATACCTGAACTAAAAATAATACAATTTAAAAGCAAGATCCATAAACAATTTATTTATTTGGTTAAAACCCGAATTTGATATCAATAATTTCATATGCAACTAAACAACTAGATTTAAAACTTGGATTTGATAGAAATAATTCCATATGCACTCAATTTTGACTGTACTTTAATTCAAGTGCATATCTTCCTCATTGTTATTTATGTTACTCTTTAAAATCATAGTTCAGATTATTCAACTGCAACTCTTCTTCATTGTTGTCTATATAATAAAATAGATCATATTTGACAGAATAGACAAAGATGGTCTGGATTTATTCATTACAAAGATATCAAATAGCTACAATCAATCCATGTCAGCAAACAAATCACATTTGCTAACTCCGTTAACCCTCCATTTCAACTAATCCCCTTCGTTTCTGAACTTCCACCTCCATGTTGCTCCACTCATCCATGATCTTTTTATAATCCTAACTAGATGTTTTTAACTCCTGCATCCATTTCACTCTTCTTCAGTTCTCCTTTGGACATACATAATCTCTTTCTTCAACTCATAATACAAACTAATACTATTTCATTTCAGTACTTATACTTTTCTACCAATGTTGATTTTTTTGGATATGACATGAAATGTTTTGTCATAATACAACTTGCCTAGACTTACACTAATTAGAGTTACTAATTATTTGTTTAAGGATTATTAGTACTTTGATAATAGCGTAGACACCGTGTACAGGGAAACTATTACTAGAATTTTTTTTGTGAACATGCCAAATTGTTATTAAATGTAAGAATCAATACTCATATATCCTCCATCTTCAACTCATTTAATTTGTAAATATTTAAAGGAAAAAATTGATATAGCCACAACAAGAAATTCTTCTACTATAAATCTGCTTTAAGTTAGTTAGTTGCCCATAATTGTTTACAGTTTGTATTTTCTTTTTTAGCGCTAATTCAAAATTTTGTCGATAAATTGGGTAATTAATATTGATCACGTAGAGAATTGCCATAGTCCCTATCAATCAAGGAACCAGGAAAAAAGCTTCACTCAAACCACGAAATGATAAGCATGTAGAGATTTAGGTTGATATAGACTAATATTGATCATGTAACTCTTGATATATTTTTATTATGCTATCATTGTATAACTGAAAGTATTTGAAACTAGATAAGTAGAATATAAATATTGTTTACAAACTTTATACTATCTTTAGTTCAGCTAAAAACTAAAAATACATGCTTCAGTTGTATTCTGGTTTTTTCCTCTGTTTCCTATGCATATACGACTAAGATTTTATGTTATTCCTTAGATATCATGCTCTTTGTTAATTTTTTTGTTTTTATGACTCATTTGCAATGCAAATTTGTTTACATTGTAGGCAGACCAAGTGTTTGTGGAAAGCTCTGAACTAACAGGGAGTACAAAACAGAAAAATAAAATAAACAAAGATGAAACCCTATACTGCTTTCAAACTGATCAAAGATTGTTGGACATTTGGAGGTGTATGTGGCATTAAAAGACTGAGAGAATTCAGATGAAGAATTATGTTTGATATTGGTAATGCCTACAACTATTTTTCAACATGATTATTATAACTATACAACTCCTACCTCATCTACAATCTATAAGTATGTTGATTGCGTGGGAAGAATAGAAAGAATACTGATGATATTGCTTCACCTTTTCCTATTAAGTATTTGGCAATCTCAATACCTTTTGTAGTTGATATTCCCTTTTTAATGTATCCAATCTAGCAACATTTGTACCTTTATTCATAGATTGAACTATTTTTAGAGCCTCATTGCAGGATAGATTTGTGGCTTATGTAAAATATATTTAGCCAATATTTTTTTTATATTTACTTCTATTCGGTACTGTTTTATATTTAATTTTATTGTTCATAGGTTGTTCTGCTCTTCTTTTAATTTCAAACACTTCAAATTAAGCATCGAATATACGAAAATCAAATTTGTAACAAAGGTTTATTTATCAGTTTTAACCTTATTTTAGAGTCCTATGCTCTACAAAAAAATTTAAATTATCTTTAAATGTGGTATGCACTTCTCATTTAAACGAAGTATTGTATAATACATTTATTTTCATTTGAATGCACCAAACTTTATGATGTCAGTTCCCCTTCCTGTTGTTTAGACACCAGATACTACAATCAGATTTGTTGCTTTTTTGTCGTGTTTGCTTGGTGTGGTGTAAAATTTATATCTCTTGACTACTTCTCTTGGTTTTTTTTCACGAAAGATACAATTAACGAATTATGTCCATTTTTTGGTTGGATACCATGACTACGACACTCTTACTCCATGTACACAATGGCTTTGTTATTTCATTGCAATTAATTTTATATCAAAATGTTTTTTAAACGTTTTTCATATAAAAAATATATGCCTACCAAAATACTCTTACGATCTATGTACCAAAATACTCTTCAAGCTCCTTCTTCATTGTCTTTGTGAAAAGGTGATATTTTTATCTCACATCTTAAACTATTTTTATCTTTGATTGTTAGGTATGAATTCCTAACACTTATTTATGTGCTATTGCTTTTAGTTTGGAAAGAATTAGTATTCATTGATAGGGCAAGAAGTGCTGGAAATCAGGCTCCGGCCGACCGAATGCAAGGTCCGGTCGACCGACCTGCTACTTGAGCACTTCCCTGCCTCTGTTTTGGGAGTGCAGAAATTTTGGCTCCGGCTGACCGACCAGGAAGTCCGGTCGACCGACCTGCTACCCGAGAATTTCTGTCTCTGGTCCGGTCAACCGAACTCAGTGAGCCGGTTGACCGACCTGCTCCTGTTTGTCAATTTTGCCTATATTGCCTATTTTGTTTGAATTTCCAACTTTAATCGATTCGTGTTGTCTTCCTTTTGTTGTTATCATTTATTATCGACTTTGATGACATTTTCTTTGGGAATTATTGGAAATATCCATTTGATGGATTTGATGTCGATTTCTTTGGATTTTATTCACATCTTCGAATGTGAATCTTTATGATTGATTGTTTCTACAATCACTTCTATGATTTGTCACTTCAAAATATAAAGGTTTTCTATACTAGTAGTAAATATCAAAACCCTTTCATTAAAACGATTTCAACGCTATTTTATTACAAAGCTCGTTTCTTAAAACCATTTTCCAATCTATTAGTATATACAAACCTTTACCTCATTCGTACGAGAAATCTAATTAAACGGCTTAGTAAAACAGGTGGTATGAAACGCTTGCGTTCACTTCGCCGGTTAATTCTTGGACTTGTTCGATTGAACCTCTTGTGACAATTTTCTAGGAAGATCTACAGTTTGTTCGTAAATATTTAAGTTAAGCTAGTGGTTATGGGACATGAAGCTAAACTCATATATTTACTAGCTTAGTGTAATTGACACTTCTTGATGATCATGATGATCATTTTTGTGATTTAGACTAGCGATTGAGCGATATCTCTTTATCTGCGAGGGAGACTAGACCTCGTTTGTGTGATGTTTCTACTCACATCCGTGGAGCATTCGGCTCATAGGTCTTCGGACCATTCGTGGAGCATTCGGCTCATAGGCCTTCCCCCTTTTTGTGATTTCTGGATTTCGTGTGTTGATTTCTGGAATTTGTGCTTCACCAATTTTCGTGATTTTCATTGATAAGTTTTATCAAATTTTGGTGCATTGGTGAATTGGTGTGTCATTGACTTGTTATGAATACATGTTTAGGGTATGATACCCTATTTTATCTTTGAGGAGATTCTTGTGATATTGATTAATCTCTTTTTGATTTTCAATTACATACTTATAGTAGTATGCCATTATGGTTATTATATGTCTATGCCATATCTTTTATTCTATATCATGTCATCTGATATTTATAGCTAGACTGATCCGTTTATTATTTTCTTATAAATAATACTCGGGTCAGACCGAGATGTTACAGGTGCTTCTGCTTGACTTCTCTTTTGGGATTATTCTGACTTTTGGCTAACTACTTAGATTAGTAGTTTTTGGATGTACACATTTGAGATATAGACTCTATGTTGTGTATTTATTCTTTTGTATAGCACGTGTTGCTATTCGTTTGTATTATCGTGGATCTTTCAGACCACTACTCTGATGTACACTTTCATGTGTTATATATATATATATATATTCATATCTATTTCCGCCTTTGTGATATGAATTGTCTGTGACTGATTTGTGTTATGTTTATTTCTATATTTGTTTCCGAAGATTATATATAGCCACTGTGTGATATCTTTGAGTTTGTATCGGTATGTCGGATTTCCTCCTTAAACGAAATGCAAGCTATACTATCTGACATATCGGTACTCGCACAAAGAAATTACATAGATGGTCGCTCCTCAACAGCCTTATTCTCCGTGCTAGTTGACAACATTACTCCGTAGTGTTCTTGGCTAGCATGGGTATAGAGGTGGGGCGTCACAAGTATGAAGTAGCAGTTTTCTCATGCTTTCCTTTCAATTCATTAACTTTAACATTAACAATACATGTACACCATATGATAAACTGTGATGCTTCATTTATAAGCGGTCTTATTCTTCAACAATTTTATAATTGTTTAGATTTTGGTTGTAGACATGAGTTCTTCATAAGTTAGTGCATTAGCATTTTATTAATGTTCTTGCCAAAAATTATAACTATTTCTATTCAAGTTAACTAAAATATTATTATAATCAAAGTTTTATTAGTTATAAAAAACAAACTAAGAATGTATTTTACTTTCAACGTTAAAAATAAATAAATAAATTAGTTACAAAATTTACTTCCAAAATGATTAACGTTTCATTTTCAATTTTTTGACATAACGATACTACAAAAATATTATACAAATCTATTCTATATAGTTAAACACTATCTAACTCTGGAATGCAATTCATTTATTTACCAACTTTCTTTTTCGATGTTTATTTAAAAAGTTAACAAAATTTACTGCTTGAATAGCCAAAGAGCATCATTGTGGAAACTATGCGTATACAAACTTCATATACAGAAAATGATATTAATGAATAAATTTACTCAGATAACTCCAAAAAACCAAATGATATTATATTATAGAAAACTTTTTTAGAAAAGATTATATTTATTTGAACAAATCTCACATCCTAGCAATATACAATGTTATATAACATAAGATTTTCTCCCGTGCCATCGGCACGGACTTTATACTAGTCTATATAATAAAATTGCTGGGACTTAACGGAAAAGACAAAGGACGGTTCAGATTTAATTACACAAAAGATATCAGACGTTGTTAAATTATCCACCTAATCAATATTTTAACTTCCATTATTGTGAACAAACTTGCCGTTATCTTCTGTTCCTCCAACTCTACTCCTCTATTGCTTTCAACTGCATACAGTTACCTCACGTTTCCCCGAACTCTACTCCACGTTTATCCACCTGTGAACTCCATGTTTATCCACCTGCCTACTATCATTTCAACCGTGCTTCACGTACAAGCAGTGATTCATCCTCTGTTTATGATTGATAACCGCTTTTTCCATTATATATATCTTCAGTTTAATGAAATTACCTTTTTCCCCTTCTCTTTAAACCGATATATGTACTAATAATAATAATCAATTTTTCCTTCTACCAAAACAAAATCCATTGCAACTGCAATCAACAGTCTCAGAAAAAATCTTCTTTGCATGTTGGATGCTCCATATTGCGTCGTAGTAGAGAACTCCATGCTTGAATTTGCTTTTCACTTGAATCTATGCCCATCAAGATAGTCGCTCCACCAAAAGATGATCAAAGATTTACTCGCGCCTGCTGACTTCAGATGCCTCTCATTCACCCATGTCATCAATGATTAAACGTCTATAGACTCCGTTAGTTCCACGTAAGCTTATTTCAAATAGTCTTTCAATTCGTTTTGAAACAACCCACGCCTCCACTAGCCATAACCATTTCAATTGTTTCATTTTCAAGCAGTTTAAAGAAAACTACTCTTACGTCTACTATTGATAAGTTTCATTCAGTTTTAATCTATTAATGGTCTTCACTTTTCAACTACTGTTTCAACAATATAGGTATTCCTCTGTTTCATTATAGCGTTTTGTATTTTCTACTATTGTTAATCTTGATTTAGAGCGATGAGTTTTTTATCTTCATGCTTCCTAAATCGCTATATTTTAGTTGATCACTACTGAAATTTTGATGCAGGCTGTATAAAAATTGGGAAGTTCCAATGCTAATGAATTTGTACCCATTGATGCTGAGGTTTTTTTCTGCTTTTATGTTTTCATTCATATTTGTATGCACATAAAGTGTTTGAGAAAATGATTCAACAACCATTCTCGATTATACTGTACACTAATTTAAGTAATTGAAGCATGTTTAGTAACTGAAGCATGAAATTTCTAATATATTTTAGGATTGATGTCGCTATATGTTTGACAATCTGTTCGAATGGTCTGATTTATTTAGTTCCTCTGCCTGATACATATATGTTTCATACAGTATTCATCTACCGTTTGGAAAATAATGTTGTATAAAGCATCCATGGATATAAAGTAATTAGTTTAGGTGTCTATGAAGGCACAACTGAGTACTTTTCTTCTAGAAGTTATTTCTCCTAATTAAATTATTTTTGTACATTACGATACATTTCAGTCATGGATAACTGTTTGGTTTAGAAACTGATAAGACAAAGCTATCTAATTTTTTTCGAACGCATAGTTTAGCAATACTTTCTAGGTTAGCTATTTGTTAAACATATTATACCCTCTTAAATTATACTTTTGTTCTTTCATTATATTTCGCTGTGGCTCTAATTCTTTAGTTGTGTTATTGTGTAACTTAGAAGGCTCATGGCACAGTTGATGGAAATGCGTAAGATACTATAAGTAATACATAGTACAATTAAAGTCATTTAGGCTTCATGACTTTCTATATTCCATTCGTTGCATGGACATTTGGAATTGTGTATAGCCTTTTGTTTTGGCCACAGCACTTCAAGTTATACCAATTGACGTGATACATGAGCTCTTCAAGCAGATGATCCAAAATGGCATCTGCTTTAATGTTAAATTTAATTTGTTCTGCTAATCAACTATTCAAAATTTTGAAACTAAGATCAGAAATACTATAATTATACTCATTTCCATACACCAGTTTTGTAATAATATTTCAATCATCTCACTAAAAATGTCAGATTAGGCACTTTAGGTTTGTACCATGATATGCTTATGTCTGAAAACTGATGCCACAAACTCTGTATTGTGATAATAAACTATTGTCACCTTCATATAAATCTCAAAAGTAATGCACTTCAAAATGTCATTTTTTAACAATAGATTGTACTTGAAATAATGCTTTATCTAATATATTCTTCAGTAACATATTTGCCTTATTCTTGAAGTTATGATCAGATAAAACATGAAATTTAATATGTTTACTATCTTTTTATATGTGGAAACTCATGCATATAGTGAAAAAAATAAATTGTTCACCAACATCACACACATGGAGATATTTTTATGTGCATATACATATAAACTGCTTGGATTGTCAACGAAGATAATGTGTTTTTATGTATTTTTTATGTTATAAGATCGTTATCTATTGATGTGTCTCATAGTTAGAAACAATATGCAGAATATGGGTTTCAAGTATGGATAACTCAAAATAAGTATGTTTGTCGAGTGCATGATCTTTTGGATCCGTATTTTGTTGCCTTGGTTAGACCTACCAACAGTTACTTTCGATTACGGATAATGTCTGCATCTGCATCCGAAATCATACTTGGATATCGGATATTTCCATTTTTCAATTCGAACGGATGTTGGATAATTATCTTATTTGCTAACAATTGAAAAATCAAAAAAATATAAATAGAAAATTTTGGTTTAAGTGATTATTTTTCAATCCACTGAGTATAAAAGTGTGAAAAATAAACAAATACGATGGTAGTAAATAATTTTGAATAGTTAATATGTATTAAATGCATATAATATAAACTACTAACTTAATAAAATAATGGATACACGTCTTTCATTGTACTAAAAACACAATATGAGCTATAATCTTAGCGAAAACTGAATGGGTAATTTTTAAATGCAGATGCCTTCGTATTTGTATCCATATCCATTTTTCCGAATATTGAAGATTTATCCACTTTTTGGATATGGAGGTGGACGGATTTCGGGTGTAAAATATATAATGTTTGATCAAAAAACATCTTTTCTAATATAAGTACCAAAAGCAAATTCAAAAAATGTTTTAAGTATTTAATAGATGAATATCTTAATATTATACTCTACAACCAAACATTCTAACATGTGTGTTTGGCAACTGTTAATCGTTGATTAAGTCAGTAGGGTCTTTTCTCTTTCTTATTTCAAAAGCTTAGATTGTAGACTACATATTCTAAAATGTCATTTAAACTATTTATCCATTTTAAGCCCACAAATGTAACAACAAATTGAAATAAGATTTGAATAGCCAGTTGTGGCCAACCGTGTATGCATTATGACTCAAATCCTACCAACATATACATTTACTTTCGAAAATGAGAGTAGCATATGATATGGGCAAGTTAAAATTAAATAAAAGCATATTGGATAGGAAGAGAAGTATAAAAAACATGAACTTGGTAGAAATGGCTAAAAACAAAAATCAAAGAAAGTACGACCGCTCACTTTAAATCATATTCAAACAAGCAACAGAAAATATAAAAGTAAATTATACGGTAGTTTATTAATGCACAATGTCATTGCTGTAAAGGAGATATAAAGGTTAAACTTCGAAGATAACCGCTTTATACAAAACAAAGTCTAATGTGTAGGCAGGTACAAAACAAAGTCTAATGTGTATGCAGTAAAGAATCTTACTATTTTTTTACCTCTTCCTACATGATTATATATTGCAATTCTTTATGAGTGCTGATTCTTTTGGATGGCTTGGTTGTCATGCTCAAATGCAGGAATTGCTATATGTCTAGTATACCAAAACAGAGAATAATCAAATATAAACTCGTCGCACAAGTTTATAACTCAGATTTCCACTACACTGGAATTCTGTATTAATTATAATAACAATATGAATGTTGTAAATAAATTACAACAACAGCGTTATACTATTTTGAATAAATAGTATAACAAAATTAAAGGGTAGAATGTAGAATAAAAGTTCTAACCCGATTTTGTCTGAGGCTCGTCGTAACGATTTCCTTAAGAATTTTATTTCAAAATTCTCCCAAGATACAACAGACGTAATCTGCATGAGATTGTGATGTGTATGATCTTCTGTGTGATAGGACTGAATATGATTTAAGAGATGAAGAGATAGAAGAGATAATTCGGTTTGAAAAATGAGTGAGGAAAGTGATCAGGTTTTCTTCTTATTTATAGCTGAATTTCCAACGGCTACATCCGTTGAGAAAAGTCGCACCTCTTCGTCAAAAAAGCGTTACTGTTCGCAACAGTCACTTTCTTTCATTTGCAACGCTCCAGAACTGTTGTTGTTTGCAACAGTCGCGTCCGTTCAGTTGCAACGCTCCAGAACTGTTGTTGTTTGCAATAGTCGCGTCCGTTCAGTTGCAACACTCCAGAACCGTTGTTGTTTGCAACAGTCGCGTCCGTTCAGTTGCAACGCTCCAGAACCGTTGCTGTTTAAAACGTCACGTCTCTTCATCGCATCTATTCATATTCAAACAGTAAAACTGTTCACTTTTATTTACCAAAAATATAACCGGGCATATTTTTGGTGATGTGGGATATATCTCATTCACCATCTAAAAGGAATTCCAACAATCCCCCACATGAATGATGATATATCTCTCCCCCACACAAAGTGTAATATCACACAGTTCATATGAAAATAATGCTATATCGAGGATAAGTAGATATTTCACTTTGAACTTTTCCTAGTTAAAACTTATTGGATATACTTGGCTAATCAGTGAATTATTTCATCTTGAACCGTCAGCCGTTATTGTATAACCAGACAATAAGCTTTACAAAGCATTATTTCCCTTCACATCCAATCTCTTGGTTGTGTTCATTTTGGTCCTGAACAATTTTTGGTTCTGCGAGTGTTTTTAGAGAATAAAAGCCTTTTAATATTCTCATAGAGCCGACCCAGCTCACACTTACATAGGTGATCGCAACCATTAAGAGTATCCTACATATACCCCACTTGTTATTTCCAAGATATGGTCATCATTAAAAAACATAGTTTTAACCTTTAAATACTTCTGTAGGCATGCATTTATATTGTGCACCATAGGAATGGAGTTGGACTATGTCCATGCAAATGCATTACGTCTTGAGTTATTCAGAACTGGTTTGCCTATTGATCCTAGTCCGTGGGATCTCCAGTCGCTAGGATAGGTTTCCGTATAAGATAACTCTTGGTGGTTTAGGCTTTTAAACCCATTCCCCTCAATGCGCAGTCAATTTTCTCTCTTGATAAACCTTTAGTAAATGGATCCGCTAGGTTATCATTTGCTCTCACATAATCTATGGAAATAGTTCCATTTGAGAGTAACTGCCTAACTGTGTTATGGCATCGACGAATATGTCGTGACTTTCCATTATACACAAAGTTATGCGCTCTGCTTAGCGCAGCTTGGTTATCACAGTGTATGCATATGGCCGGTACAGGTTTAGGCCAAAATGGAATATCTTCTAAAAAGTGACGAAGCCATTCTGCTTCTTCGCCTGCTTTATCTAAAGCGATGAACTCTGATTCCATAGTGGATCGAGCTATGCATGTTTGTTTAGTAGATTTCCATGACACTGTTGCCCCTGCTAAGGTAAAGACATAACCACTCGTTGATTTTGATTCTTCTGAATCAGCAATCCAGTTTGCATCACTATATCCTTCTAAGACGGTAGGATATTTTCCATAATGTAAGGAATAATTTGTGGTATTTTTTAAATATCCAAGCACTCTCATTAGTGCTTTCCAGTGTTCCTTTCCTGGATTGCTTGTATACCTGCTTAGTCGACTTACTACATAAGCTATATCTGGTCTTGTGCAATTCATGAGATACATGAGACATCCTATTACACGAGAGTATTCCAGTTGCATTACACTCTCATTAGTGTTTTTTATGCAGTACTTCTGATAGATTAAAAGGTGTTCTCACTCCTTTAATTCCATAGTCTTGGAATTTTTCAGTAACTATCTATAGTTTTTGGTCCAAGTTTGACTTTCTTGGGAGGCGGAACTGGAACTTTTGCTAAGCACCCCCATACTTTGAGGTATTTAAAACTTGGTTTGTGTCCTTTCCATATCTCATATGGAATTGTTCCTGTTTTATTATGAGGGACTTTGTTTAATATGTGATTAGACATATTTAAGGCTTTCCCCCACAAGTTCGTCGGTAGACCAGAAGTTAAAAACATGGCGGTAATCATGTCTTTTAACGTTCTGTTCTTCCTCTCAGCTACACCATTTTGTTGTGGTGAATATGGAGCTGTTGTTTGATGAATTATACCATTTTCGGCACAGAACTGTTCAAATGGTGATTCATATTCTCCACCTCGATCAGATCTCAATATCTTGATCTTTTTATTTAACTGATTTTCTACCTCAGCTTTTGTTGATAGTTCAATTGTTGCCATCTCTGTTTTAGTGAAAACAGTAAAATTCTTAAGATGTTATATGTCTGGTATACCAAAACAGAGAATAATCAAATATAAACTCGTCGCACAAGTTTATAACTCAGATTTCCACTACATTGGAATTCTGTATTAATTATAATAACAATATGAATGTTGTAAATAAATTACAACAACAGCGTTATACTATTTTGAATAAATAGTATAACAAAATTAAAGGGTAAAATGTAGAATAAAAGTTCTAACCCGATTTTGTCTGAGGCTCGTCGTAACGATTTCCTTAAGAATTTTATTTCAAAATTCTCCCAAGATACAACAGACGTAATCTGCACGAGATTGTGATGTGTATGATCTTCTGTGTGATAGGACTGAATATGATTTAAGAGATGAAGAGATAAAAGAGATAATTCGGTTTGAAAAATGAGTGAGGAAAGTGATCAGGTTTCCTCCTTATTTATAGCCGAATTCCCAACGGCTGCATCCATTGAGAAAAGTCGCACCTCTTCGTCAAAAAAGCGTTACTGTTCACTTTTATTCACTTTCTTTCATTTGCAACGCTCCAGAACTGTTGCTGTTTGCAACAGTCGCGTCCGTTCAGTTGCAACGCTCCAGAACTGTTGCTGTTTGCAACAGTCGCGTCCGTTCAGTTGCAACACTCCAGAACCGTTGCTGTTTGCAACAGTCGCGTCCGTTCAGTTGCAACGCTCCAGAACCGTTGCTGTTTAAAACGTCGCGTCTCTTCATCGCATCTATTCATATTCAAACAGTAAAACTGTTCACTTTTATTTACCAAAAATATAACCGGGCATATTTTTGGTGATGTGGGATATATTTCATTCACCATCTAAAAGGAATTCCAACAGGAATATGGATTAGGATTTGAAGCTAGACACTATCAATATGCAATGTAATCATCTTTTATGCTTGAGGGTCCTCTCACATCTGAAATAGAGTGAGGAGTTGTGTTTTATGCTATTTTTTTATAGCAAGTTTTATGTATTCTTGGAGGCCATCTATTTATGTCGTATTTCTACTTGCTGAATGTGATGCCAGACTATTTAACTTTATTGATTTGAGGAATCTTTGTATTGTACTTGACTTTACTGTTATTTGCCGCATTTTTAATATAATAGAGAAACAGCTTTTGGATACAAAATTTGGTATGTTAATGTTCATTACTTACAACAATATATGTTTTACTGTGATGGTACTAAGTTAGAACATTATATGTGGATATTTGACAACTAAGGTTTGGTTTGTTAGTGCTACTCAATTGCTCTGGAGGGATTATCATGCTCCTCTTAAAATATTTTATTTGTCAAATATAACGACAATGCATAATGCATACGTAGTTAAAACAGTCAACTACTACTACAAAAATGCATTTTTGCATTCATTCAATATTGTTCAAAATAAAATTATTTGGAAAAACTGTACATCTCAATTTAGCTTTTTCCTTAATATTCCATCCAATATTCATTTATTCTTATCTCATGGCAGACTGTGTGTATCGCTAATTTCTTCATCTTCAACTGTGAAATTTATCTTTCAAAACAACAAGGTAAGAAGCATAGTCGTAACTTGAAATATTACATCTATCAAATATGTTCCAACCACATATTCACAGCTACAAACGGTAACACTCATCAACCTATGCACCCGTGCCATCGGCACGGGCTACCTACTAGTATATATATAAGCTCGTTGGATGAGAAAGACAAAAGGTGGATATGAACCGAAGTGACCTAATAAATGTGTAATATTATCCTAGAGATTTGTTTGTACGATCGAATACAATTTTATCAAAATCTGATATTTTGTTTGAACCGTGGAATTTATTAGGGCAATTGTCTAATTTTGAGGTGGACCCCTCTTATTTTATTATCTCTTAAGCATGTCTGGACATATAATAAATTGAATGAAATAACATTTTTATATATGGTTCATTAATGCCAACAAGTTTCGATCTCGAAGATTGAAATCGTGACATTTAGTCTCGTAGTCTGAACTACCAACCAACTGAGACAACCCTGTTAGCGAATGAAATAACATTTAAAAGAACAAAAAGAGCAATCGAGGAATAAATAAAAGCTAAAGTACGCATGTTGACTAGATTGTTAGCTAACCTCAGATTAGTGACCAAAGAAGGTCTTTAGGGAAGGTTAGTCGTTGAAAACGTTATTAAAATTGGAAAATGAGGAAAAAATGTAAGTAAAGGTTGTGCAAGTAAACAGCACACAATACAAAATGGTTCAATCTAAAAGAGATATACGTCAACCATGTATTATTATATTATTGATTTTAGAGTTTTTGATTACAAGGGTTAAGATTAATGGCTTCTTCAAGAGCTTAAATAAACAAGAATCAAGTGGAAACCAAAAGGAATTTGGTCCTTTTACAAGTACATAGGTCCTACGATTTATAGATGTAGAGATTATGATTTGAAGGGCTTGGATTGATACCTAGGATGTCAAGTTTCTTTAGAACCGCCGATTATGATCTACAGCTCAAATTTGGCCAGCTCGCATGGCACATGGTTGGAATGGTTTAGATATGTGTTAGGTGGCGGAACGTAGAATAGCAAGCTTTCGTCGGAGGGTTGGCAATGACCCCTTTTGTCAGGGAAATAGTCTTGTTTCGCCATCTCATTTTTAGAGTGGCTGAGATCTTCTAACAGATCTCTGTCTGCATATGACAAGTGAGGCGGGCAAAAAGGTTAGCCGAGTAGAGGGTTTGGACCTGTGCAGTTAAAACGCTTGGCAAATTCAATACGGTGGAGGTGCAAAAAGTCATAGCCGTGATACAGCGAGGATATAGCGAGATATAATAGATGACTCTAAAATAACATGTAAAACTCGTACTTAATGTTTTTATAAATATATAAATGGTAATTAAATGAAAAATTAACATTCAGTTGAATTATAATTAATACATAAATAACATTAAATAAAAACATGTGCGAATATACTGTAAATAAATGTAAAACTATTATATAACATAACTAAATTTAGTAAAATATTAGAGTATTTTCATTTCTAAAAGTATATTAAAAATTCAATTAAATAAATTAATTTCATAATTTTTATAATGTATAAATGTCATTTTTCAATTCATTTCTTTTAAAGAAGATATAGCGGAAATAGCGGAATATAGCGGGAATAACGGGATATAGCGGAAATAGCGGGGCTTAAAGCAGAAAGGCTATATTTGGGGCTATATGGAAAAATCGTAGCGGTAGAAATCCGCTATGAGATATAGTAGGGTAATAGCGGGACATTAACTGCACAGGTTTGGACTAGGCCTGTAAACGGATACTTTCGGATACGGATACTGTCATATTCATATCCGTGTCTAAAATCCTTTTCGGATATCAAATATCTGTATCCGCGGATGCGGATGGATATCGGATATTCTTCGTCCAATTCACAACCAATAAACCTAAACAAATAAATATAAAATTTTGATTTATTATAAATCCATTTTGTACTAAATATAAAAAAAATAATAAATACACTAAGAAAAATAATTTTAAACAGTAAAAATTGATTTTTATATACATATTAATTTTTTACTTGGATAAAATAGTAAACGACAATCATTTTATATACTAAAATACATAAAAAAATAATTATAATCTTGATAAAAACCAGACGGACAATTATCGGATACGGATATGGTTATATATGTATCCATTTTTAAGATATAGGATAATTTTTCATATTTCAAATACGGATACAGACGAATTTCGGATTTTTGGGTACTCATTGATAGCCTTAGTTTGGACGGAAAGGGACATGATCAGATAACGAACATGGATGGATAGATGATTTAGGACTTGGCTTTATTTGGACAGCCAATATGGTGGCAGACAGCCCGAGGAGGTGTCCAGAAGATGGTCGGAAGATGCTGTCGACAAGACTTGAGGGCGGCCATTGTCTTTTAGGAAGATATGAGCTGAACTTCGGACAGGGATGATGAGAAGGACAACCTTGAAAGTGAGGCTTGTTAGATAGACAGAGTACAGAACCTTGCATGATCTTGATCGACACCAGTTAAATGGATCTTTTGATGTTGGGCTTCGAATGTGATGAGTCCAATTATACTTAGTGAGAAAAGCAAGAGCAACACAAATTTTATTTTTTTAACATCTATATAGTAGAATAAATTGCTCCACATTTAATTATACAATATGTTTTTAAGAAAACCACTATTCTTATTGTCAAGCCAGCAAAACAAATCAGGTAAGACAGAAATATATTATGACTTTTTTCCCAAATCTAACTAAATAAATAAAAGTACGAGGAAAATAATAACCTTCGTGTTTATAATAAAAGTCAAAGCTTAAAGATATAATGGTATACAAACAGAAACGACGATGAAGTATAATTTTGGTGAAGACTTCGCAAAATTTTATCTCAGTGGGAAATTTTGATCACTGTATGAGATCAGTTGGAAAACATGAAAACAAAGTTTATCAGATTAGCAAATATATTGGCAAAAGGAATGTTATGAGTTGTTTACAAACTCTCAAAAACTGGTAGAATTTTATTACGAAAAAAAAAATTAAATGAAAAAAAAAAAAAGGTTAAAGACAAATAAGTCAAATGTTAAATACTACAAGATGATTTAAGCACTATGAGTCGACATCTTCTAAACATAAAATATCTGCCCAACGTTCAATAAGCTCTCATGAGGTACATTGGTAGTTACACTACTGCTTCTACAAATTCTACTAAGAAATGAGTAGATATAATCAATAGCAATTTTCTTTATCAGTCCGGAATCTCTTCTAGCTCTGACTACAACATTTCCAAGAATGTGCACTACTCCAGTTCCTGCACATCTATTCAGAAACTCCACCTCATCTTCCAATGGTACTACCGAATCCATAGAGGCCCGTTCACTGCTCGAGATTTCTTCCAAATCAGATTCAGATTCAGAACGGCACTCCATCATGCTTTCCAGTCTAACAAATAGTAAAACGCTTTCAAGTAGCATTTTCTCAAAGTTGTCTTTTCCGTGCACATCCTTGTATCCATACCTGTTGAAATTTATTTCAAAAGAATATCAAAGATGCGCTTAAAACTGATTATGTATTAGCTTCATTTATCATAGCATTGTGCACATCCCCGCAGCACGGACACTATGATTCCCTCATTCTAAGTTCTACATATTTCACAATTTGAAATTTAACACAAGTACAGAGCGGTACTGATGTTAGAAATTTTTATTTATGTCTAAATTATCATACACTGAAGTATATGCAGTGTCTTAGTTAATACAAATGACTCTTGTCATATACATGTGAAAATTGCACATACAAATCACATTTGGCATACGTAGCTGAAAGAACTTCAAGATATATTAAGTTATAATAGGATGGTCCCTTGCCTACACATCAAGAGTGTTATGTAAAGCAAGTGTCTTCATCATCAAGGCATTAAAAAAATGTGTTAAAATGATAGTGTATGCAAAAGCAAAGATGTGACATTTGTACATAATCATGTTTAGTGTGTTCATGTGTTATTATAACTGTTGGTAAATACTATAAAATGTGAGAAAGTTCATTATTTCTCACAACTGAATATATTGTAATAATAAACAGAAAAATAAATATCACCAACAATACCTTACCTTGCAACACAACGAAACATATGCATGCTCTTCGCACCAATTCTTTTCACGATAAACCTTCCTTGCACTGGCACAGTATAAACAGGTAAATACTTAACACATACAAAGACGACAACCGAGTGTATAGCAGGTAAGTTTGTTACGAAATGCGAGAAAACATGTGGGACCCCACTTGCAAGCTCGGTGTAAACAAACCCAATACCTGGAACCCGCACTAATCCTAAACTAGGTCCCAATCCCAAAATCCACGACATAGAGACACGACTGTGCAATTCAAACTCGTATCGCTTGACAGTTCCATAATGCCATGAGTACATTACGATCAAGAAGATTCCGGCAATAACTAGAGGGACCCACCCACCTTGGCCTATTTTCAAAATAACTGCAGAAAAATATGTCGCCTCAACCAGTACAGAAAGGACAATGAAAACAATGACCAGAGTCCAATGTGTTCGCCAAACTAATAGCATGATCGGTATCATGAGGAAGGTGGTCACTAGCATTACAATGATCACAGCAGTTCCTGGTTATCACAATAAACCGTTTTATTTGTCAACTCAAAATTAAGTACATGCATACATGTTATCTTCTATTTGCAATTGTGTAGTAGTATGATAGATGTGAGTGGGTATATATGATCTTATTTTATTTGCAAGCTGTTATGAGGTTGCACTAAACTAGTAAACCATTGTACTATGATCATTTAAAAAAAAAAAGCTTGCAAAATACAAACCATTAAAAACACTGATATTAACATTTGTAACCATTTATGTTGAAGGTCCAGTGAAAGCTTCTATATATGTTGTACCATGAAGTAGGTAGGATAAAATCATTAGGAAACATTATGCAAATGAATTATAAGAAATGCATTTAATAGGTCTTACCATATGCGTTTCCAATATGACTTTTGTTTTTGAATCCAGCAGTTACAGCAATACACAGTACCATAAGGATCCAATTTATATCAGGAATATATATTTTCCCAGTGTACTTCTTTGACGTATGAACAACTTTTACTCTGGGAAAACATCCAAGCGCAAGAGCCTGCTTGATTAGAGAAAAAGAGGCAGATATAGTAGCTTGACTAGCAATGACAGCCGCCGCCGCCGCCACAATGACCACTGGCCAATAAACATGTTCTGCAGAAAATAAGTTAAGCTGAATAAATATTTGTATATACTTCTATTTTACCTTTTTGTGTTTTCTTTTCTTTTCTTTCTTTCTTTTTTTTTTTTGGTTTTTTGGTTTTTGCTAAAAAATAAATAAAATTGAAAATTGTTTCTTCAATCTCCTTCAATTTTGAAAGAAACCATGCCATATTGGTACATTGTGCAGATTACATAAATTGAAAATTGCTTTTTCCTTTATTCACTGAAGGGTACTAATAAGCAAACATTGATATTCATAAATTCGCATGTGAAATTTAACCTGGAATTGATTGATGAAAAACATAAGCCACACCCCCTTTGTTTTTTATGATATAAGATGCCTGGCCAACGTATGCCAAAAGAAGGCAGGGGAAGACCACAAAAGTAAATGCAATCTGCATCAAATATATAGATTGTTGAAATTAATACTTTACTCATGAGATGAAGAATTTATTTATTTTTCCCTCCTTTTCAGTTTATTGTTAAATAACTTAACGTCTAACCTGAATAGACACAACAGGGAAGTGACATAAATCAGCAAATAATGCTTCGGTCCCTGCAGATACAGTGAGATTATTTCTACATGATTTCATGATACATCGTAAATAACACTTATACAGTGAGAAAAATAACTAACCAGTGATGCTAAGCATAATTCCTCCAAGGGAAGCCCAGTTTGCACGTCCTCTTTTAAAATATTGATAAATGTAGAGTGGATTAAAAGCCTTAAGAGCTGAACTATCATATTTCCATGTGTTGTAAGCTCCAATTGATCCAATACATAAAAACCAAATAAGGACTACGGGAGCAGATAGAATTCCGACTCTATCGGTGCCAAAATGTTGCATGCTAAAAAAAGCAACTAGTATGACCACAGCTATAATTACCACCACGTCTGTGTGAATAAAAAGAAAGTTAAAATGGTCACAACTTTGAAAGAATTTTGCATCTCATTTAATGACTTCAATAATAAAAAAATGGTCAACCATATCTCCTAATATATGCCGGTACTGTATCAACCAAATTGAACAACTGAATAAAATATGTCAATAGTAGATGTATAATAATCACAAGAGGTTGTCGGAATCATACAAATGAACCTTTTACAGAAGAAAATGGTGGAAACTGGCTTGAAAAACGATATGCTTTATGTAACTCAGTTCATGCTTGGAGCTACTGTTATAAACGTTATAGATATATAAGCCATAAGATCATAAGAGACAAACAGTGCATATTTAAGGGAAATAGTCACAAAATCTATCATTTGGTTCATACGTGTTTCTTTTATTTTCTAGTACAGAATTTATCTAAAACAAGCATTAACAAGAGAAATAATTATGCTTGGCAATCACTTTTCAAGACAAGACTTATGATCCATATCTAATTACAGAAACAGTCAGCATAACTCAAAGCTTGAGAATTCATCAATAACAACACAAGAATCTAAGATGCTATTTGGAAAATTAAAATACCATCGCTCAAAGATGGATGTGCAACCTTGATTCCGTCGGCTGCTGATAGAACTGTGAAAAATGATTACTATATTCAATTCTTGAATAATAATATGCCATCATTGTTAAACCTTTCCATATTTCATGAAAGCAACAATCAGAAATAAGCAGATGCATTTATATATTCAGGTGACATAAATCTTATCAAATGATTGTGAACATGCATTACTCTCACATTAAAACCAGACAAAATGCACACCTGATATAGCAGGAGTAAATATTCCATCTCCAATAACCATGCAAGTCCCTAAAAGAACAAGAATAAGAAGTGCATTCTTTCTATATTCCTCAGACTCTAACCATTGTTTTACTTTTGCTGCAAGTGAATTTACATCATGTATATGGTGGCTATAGGTTGTTAAATTTTCATCTGTTCGATGCTTGTTAGGAATGGTATTCACTTTTGCATGTCGACAAATTAGTGAATAAAGAGCAAATGTACCACCTACAACATAGAATAAGGTTACTTATAGGTAATACAGCAGATATAAATCAAGCATAAAATGGGTTTATATATTTCCGAGATTCCACCGACAATTTTCATGTATATCTATGCACCTCAGTAATTTCACAAATATATACATTATCATCATTTAGTTTGATTAATCTAATAATTCATGCTTGAGACACCAAACTTGCTGCTATAACAATTTACCTTCGCCGGCATCATTTGCTCTCAATACTATAAATACATTTTTGATTAGAGGAATGAGGATAAGAGAGTATATTATTAATGAGAGAGCTCCGATGATGTCTTCAGGATCATGCACTCCATGAGGAAATGTGTTGTAGAAAACATACAGCGGTGATGTGCCTATGTCACCAAAAACAACTCCTAGGCTTTGATAAGCAAGCTTTAACAATAGTAAAGTTGAATATTCCTGCCCAAAATATGTTATAAATCATGTTATGTCGTATGACTGAAGACAAAATATATAATCAAATTTCAATTTTTGATGGATACTGAAATAGAGTATTGCCATTCACTGTACTTAACATATCAATAATTCTAACAGTGTCACGGAAAATGCTCAAGTTCTACATATTTACTATCACAACTACTTGGACGAGAAAATGCACTTCTTTAGATTTACATTTAACACACAGGAGGTTCAGCTTAAAAAAATTCTAAAACATAAATTAGACTACTTCAAATGGATATGTGCAGTATGCAGAACCAATTCAAAATACTACTGTGTACAATATTATATATTAAAATATAAAACCAACAGATAGTAAAATATAGGAACTAAATGTTGAGTGTCTTTACCAAGCTTAGCATGAAAAAGAGGAGTTTGCATCATGACATAAAACAATATCTTCAGCAGTGAAAAGAGGGATAAATAACCTTAAAACTGAATAGAAGAAAACATCATTAGTATCATGATGCCAGAAACATTTTATGGCAGCCTTTCTGAGGAAAATAAAAATAAAAATAGAAGAGCTATCTCCTTAACTCCTATGTTAATTAAGACTGATTGACACAAAAACAAACAATTATTGGAAAAGGGTTGCCGAAGTATAGCTCATATGGCAAAACAAAGAAATGAAAATAAATATTTGAGGCTCAAACCTTCACAGGGATAATTCATCTTGCTAATAACTCAGAATGTTATGATAAAAAATACTCCTCCTAAGAACGCAGGGGACTAGCTGGATTATCTAGATTTTCAAAAGAATAATAGGCAGAATGTATTGTATTGTACCTTCTTTATATATGCATGGTTAGAGCTACCTGCCTCTTCCTCCATAGGCTGATCAATAGTTCGATCTAATGCCAACATGCTACCATCTAAACTTTCTCCATCTTTTGACATAGTATCCATTGCAAACAAATACAAGACCAGGGCACTGGTATCACTTTTCTTTTAACCTGTAAATGCAAAATCACCAAATACAAGTTTTATTTTTTTCAGTTAATGTATAGAACTATTCCAGATTGCATATCTTCATTTATTGGGTAGTCTGAATGATTCTAAGGTAAATGAATTAAAAACAACACGAATTCTCGTTAACTAAGCATATCTTCATATATGTAATATTTTATTTATGTCCAAAAATAAAAAGAAACTCAGACGCCCCCAAATTTAAAATTTCTGCTCATGTGCATAGCACCGAAATCCAATTCCAGCTGGATTAAAATTCACCAGAAAAATAAAAAAGAAACCTAAAATCATTAGTCATTGAAAAATTAGGATAAACCTTAATAAGAACACTACATTTTCAATACTAAATTTTACTTAAAAACAAATTTTGCTTCTACACAAGATAAGTAACAGAATCAAACAATCTGGGCAAGATTTATTATCAAATATAATGTTATTTCGTTTACTTTGGTTGGACTATCATATAAAAGACATTGCTTGTTTATATTGGGATAAAAGATATAAAATTTTGCAAGTAGCGAAAGCTTTGGGAAAAAACAACGCTAGTGCTTATTCAACCGGGAATTGAAGCAACGGCTGCTGCCAAAATCATCGTCGCCATTAAATCTTTTTCCCTTCCTCTAATACCCGCCTTTTATCCCTGATCCCGTATGCCCCGTACCTTGGTTCCCCCGGTAATTGCAGCAAAGTTCAAAAACAAAGAATCAGCGAAAACTGAATTAAGCTTAAATACACAATGAAATAACTGTTATTTTATTCAGGTTGGTAAATAAAATAGAATGTATAGCATCTGACGAAATAATGTGGTACCTTTGTACACTAAATAATGTTGGTATCGGCCGATGTTAGAAATGATGTACTGAAGGTGAAAGCAAAGACTTTATTGAGTTTCAGGAATTGATATTGAGCCAAGGAAAGAGAGAATGGGTGTCAACTTTTTGAAGTTTTGACTTTAAATTATACTAATTTTTTTGTTTTACTGAATGCCACTTAATATGCTATTCTAGTCATTTTAATAAAAGCAAGTTTCGATTTGAAGAAATTCCAGGTAAGCTTTAAATTTTGATTATTCATGCACTTTACATTTCTAGTACTGTTGATCTTTAGGTCTTCGTTTGAATCTTTGGCATTAGTTATTAATATTCAAAAGATAATATTATGAAAGTCCATCTTGGTAAGCTTACTTGCAGATGTGACATTTTCAAATGCGTTGTACTTAATTTTTTCACCTTTGTCGATATCCCATTTGATCTTTTACATCTTCCCACAGTCTGTTGTTCAAGCATTAAGTACTTTTTTTTTTCCTCCCTCCTCATCTTGCTAAGACTTTAGAGCATGTCTAGTTGAGTGGGGATATTTAGCGAGGTAACTTTAAAAATAATGGACTCGAACACATCTAGCAGTCAAGTTGGATCACATTGAATTTTTCATTTTAATATTATAAATGATTTTCTTAAAACCATTTATAGTCTTAAACGGATTTCGATTAGCACTTCCTTTAGAACAAAACTAAAAATAATATAAGTTTAAGTTCAACAAGATGCTAATCAAATTAGAGTAGTGACGGAGAAGACGATATTAAAGAAAGCTCGCGAAGAAATCAAGAAGAAGAAGGAAGTTCTGGTATCTAACTACGTTTTATACTATTTTGTAGTGCTTATATGTTAATTTTGGTATCGTCATATTTCTATCTATTGAACGTATATATAGGTTTATGAATGAGTAGTTTGTGTGCTTTCTATTGAAATACGTCGTTTTATATTTAAGTTTTATAAGAATTAATATGCAGTATTTAATTCTTATGTTCAATTTTTGTATTTGCTTTGAATGAAAATCACCTAAAGTTTCTTTATTCAGATATAATATAAGTAGATTCTAGCATTTAGGACAATTATAATAACTGACATAATAGAAACGGTTTATTCAAAATCGTTTAAGGAAATTTGGGTATTAAGTTTGGGCTTTTGAAAACCCCTTTGCTAAACCGTTTTGTAAATTTTGGAAAACATCTTTAGGTGCAAACCGTTTTAATGAAAATCGTTTAGCAACTCACACCCAAAAAAATAAATTCGAAAATTACCCTGTTTCATTTGCTCAACATGCCCAAACCACACCAACAAGATTGGCTCAGTTGGTTGGCAGTTTAGACTATGAGATTAAATGTCATGAATTTGATCATTGAGATCGATATTTGTTGACACTAATGAACCCTGTTCAAAAAAAACATGCCCAAACCGCAACTGCTGGAGCGTGATGATGCAAATAAAAGCATGAATCCTCCACTGTTTTTGTGATTCTTAAAAAACTGAAAACTAATATGCGATCTATTAAACTTTTAAATGTGCTATAAAGTACTACAATTTTAACTAATAATAGTAGAAAATGTTCAACATGGATCCACTTTATAAATCATGAGATTTATTAAAATTTTAATGGCTTGTTTATCCTTCTTTTCAAACATGTATAGTGCTTCTATCTCCCTAATTCATATTTTCCTCTCTCTTTCCCGATTAGTTTTCTTTCACTTAAAAAGTTGCATCAAAATATGATTAATGACTCCCTAATCAAAGAAGAAGTCACGATCTAAAAATAAACGGATGGATGAAAATTTTGATTCCTAAAATCATACGAATTGGACATTGAAACACATAGTAGAAATAATAACAAATAAAATTGAATTGGAAACATGGAGTATAAAAAACATAAAGTAAAAAAAAATTGTGGTGACGTTGATAATTTTGGGGTGAAGTTTGTTCCTAGGTTTGAGGTTATTTGGAATTTAATCCTCAACCTTGAGTATGTACTAAAATTTGATTTCTTGGTATGAGCATAAAGGGAATCATAACCCCAAAAGTGAATCATCTACCTATTAAGTCTCTCACCTTAAAGCATAATCCCCCGGCAGTGAATCCACAAACATTAGACCTATAAACTTCTAATAAAAAATAGGCAGCATCTATTAACACTCTGCAAAATGCCTTACTCCCTCGTCATTTTCTTAAAAAATCCATTCCCCACATTTTTTCATCCCACAACAATTCCACAAATATCCCCCAATAATTTTGTTAAGAAAAAATCATACTTCTTGTCTATCAAACTAGAAGTTATTCAGAGGAAAAGGAAATTCAAAAGGAAATTTGTTAATTTGTTATTGTTTTCCACGTTTGGCCTAATATAAAAGTAGTATATTTGATTTTCATGTTTGCTACTAATTAAAAATTAAAACTGGTATTAATAGATTAATCTGTTTTTAGATCTAAATGGGTATATGTTATGTTATTCTTAATTTGTATATTTATAGCTCATAAATTCATTTCATTGTGTTTTTATTTAGGATTAGGGTTTTTTGATTTAAATTGTTTAAATTTGAATCTATTTGGTAGGGACAATGTAATAAAATGTTTATTTTTTTTTAAATGGAGTGTTTTGAGGTGTTAATAAAAACATCCTAAAAAATACTCAACCTAAAAGTGCGTCATTAACTTCCAGATGTCTAGCATCGAATATCAAAGTATCATCATACAAATATTGAATCACAGGCATAACATGACTCTCACTCTACAAATATCTAACTCCTGGCAAATAGTCAAGTTGCATTAATAAGCTATCAAATATACTCATTTACACTACAAGAAAATTCACTTTTGATAGCATAGAGAGATATCATTTTGACACTATGTTATTAATTATTATTTAAGAAAATAGTAAGTTAAAAATGCTATATCATCGGGTTAAGAGCAAAAATTGCATTGCCATCCCAACCTAAGCCGACGAAAATTTCACATTCCCTCCAATACTATAAGCCCCAATTAAAAAAGTCATCTTTCAAAAATTTACATTCCCTTAAAAGTTAAAATTTTCTCCTAGCATGCCAAAAAGCCTTAGTACCAAATCAATTTCAAATCCCACATAAAGTTCGTCAACTCACTTCCTCACTCTTTGCCTTTGTTACAACCTCGTCACTACAAGGCCGTATCGTTGGCCGAGAAGATGTTATCGTCAGGAAATTCGACGGTGGTACTCACGATCATGCCTACGACAACCGACTTGTCATCAGAATTCTCAAGTACCCGAAGAAGGTGATATGCGAAGACTCTACCAAAAAGACCATGAAGAAATCAAGGGTGAATGTAACGACCCGGATTTTTCGACGTTTAATTTGAAATATTTAAATGGTTTTAAATATTAAATTTGAATTATAGATTGATTTTGAATATGAAAAATTGGTGTTTTATTTATAAAATAAAGTCAGAATTTAAATACAGCGATTTATTGGATAATTTAATTATTGAATTTTATAATTGAATATTGGTTAAATTTTTGTATCTTGAGTTTTGAGCTCGATAAAAATAATTTAAAGGCTTGTAAAATTTATATTAATAATAATGAAGATAATAAAAGTTTTAAAGTTGAATTTAAAAGTGATTTGTTCAATTTTAAAAATAGCTTGTTCAAATTGACGTTTAAAAATAGCGATCTGGGGCACAGTCTCGGATTTCGATGAAACCAGTTCCATTGGATCCGTAATAATATATTATTATCGGATTTCAAATTTCGTAGCATTTGGAATTATCATTTGATCGTATGGGGTATAAACACATTGAAATTTATATCGAAATTCAATATAATAATTGAGTCCAAAACGTTATCTTCTCCATACGATCGAATTAGTACTCGAAACATTTTTCATTGCGTTCGAAATAGGGGTATAACATTATAAACGCCTAGCGACATGCCTTGATAGGAGTTCAAGATTTCAAGCTACGAATTTGAGACGATGTAAATTTGAATTATATATATATATTCATGTATTTGACAAAATTATTCACATCAGCACTTTTTCCTTTCCTATCAAAATCACCATAGCAAATCCATTCAAACACGCAAACTTCACATCTCCTTCATCCCATACCTTGCGCAAGCGTTTCAACCGAAATATCAAAGAGAAAAAAGTACATATATATCGCGCCCCTCTTCTAAACATTCCAAACGTAATGAAATCAAAATCGAAAAGAAAAAAGGAAAGAAAAATCTGTCTTCGTTCAAATCGAATTGCCTCCTCTCAAAATCCAGCATTCGAAACAAGCTCGTCCCTCTTATTTTATCTGTTTGAATCGCCTATTCTTATATATATATATATGGATAAAGGAAATGGCGGGCCTTCCTTTTTCTCTCTGAAGTCCATTGTCAATTCACGATTCAACAGAGAAATCAAAACCACCATCACGACAATCTTTCCCTTCTACCTTTAGACAAAAACGAAAATCGCGACTTTTCCCTTTGCTTCCTCAAGTGTCGTTCGAACGAAACTATTCGATTGAAAAAAATGGCAATGGGTGAGGGTTGCGGAGTGAGTCGCGATGGTGGCGATTTGTTCGCCTAGAAATCGAGAGGGCGAGGGAGTGTCGAGCTTTGTTTCTGATGATGAGTCATGCTTGTGTGGGGTCATTGCGGCAATGGAAGGCGCAAGGCTGAGTATTGGAGTTGCGATCGACAAGTCGAATGCAGGCGAGTGTGTGGGAATCGCGATGGCGACTTAGGGCAGGTCGCGGTGGTCGAAGAGGGGACGGAGGTCGTGGGTTCGATGAGCACTGTCGCGTGAGATCTGGTCGAGGTATATTTGCTGTAATAGAATTTAATTTTATAATTTGTTATTTAATTTAAAATATGAATTGAGATGGGTAATAAAATTAAATAACTTCTTTATATGAGGCAAGAATTTTTTTTGTAAATTAGGTTAGTTTAATTATTATTTAAAATTTAGTTAATTAAATTTATTAAATGATAATCAATTGTTCGATTAATTCAAATGTTAATAAACTGTATAATGTTATACAAGGTCGAAAAATTGTGAAGAAGCAAGTCGAGATTGAAGTGGATTGCAAACAAAAATAAAGGTAAGTTAATCTCACTCAAATTTAGATTTCTGGTTAATTTTAAAAAGTTAAAATTAATTATTGGTCGATTGATTGAATTGATAATTATTATCAGTCTGAATGTGTTATTGTATATAGTGTATATATATATTGGAGTGATTGATATGCCCGCATTTATTATAGCTGATGAGACCCTATGCGCCCCACATAATAGCGGATGACCCTATATACCGTGATATCTCCCTCGAAGTGGGATTGTTATTTTATTTGTTGACTAACATCTGTGGATGTAGGGAAACAGGTTGGAGGGATCCAACTGGATTCCTCAAATTTATTGTTTATTTTTCATATATAGTGATATAAGATTTGTGTAGAATAGTCTATTGTAGATTATTGTAGTGATTGAATTATTGGATGTTATTGTAGCACTGACCTGAATTTTGATAATTTAAATACTATAAATATATTTTTAAAATCTATGGAATTAAAGGGAATTTGAAATGAATATATATATATATATATATATATATATATATATATACTGGAATTGGAGTTATTTTAAAGGAATTGAATTAGGAAAAATATATATTTGAGTTGGTTATACTTAACCATTGTAAAGTAGTAAATGAAGATTTTTTTTAAAAATGAATTATAAGTGACATTCTGGAAACGTAAAAAGGAGTTGAAATCAGTATTTGAAAATAGATTGGAAGTATTAATGGAATTTATAAAAAAAATTATATAATGGATTTTCATAAATAAGATTTGTTTCTATAAACAAGTAAAACCAAAGGGGTTATAGAATTGATAACGATATTTATAATTAAAGAAATTCGTTATCAGGCGATAATTGGAATATAAATTCATAGGGTGAATTTATATTGGGATATGGCAACAAGGTTGAGAAAAATAGTAGATTCTATTTTTGAAGGAAAGAATGGTTAGGAAATCGACAATGAATTGATGTGTTATGAAATCGAGAGGAAGTTATAAATTAAAATTTAGTTATTGAGATTTAAAAAAATATTTTTAATTTAAGAAGTGAATTTGTTTTAAAAGGAAAATTTATTATTTTAAACTATGGGACTTTAAACTAGTTAAGATTTAAATACTTGGTAAGCAGATTTTAAATATGAAGTATTTATTGTAGTAAATTCTAATTTTTAAAAATCAGCTTGGAAGATTATTTATTTAACAAAAAATGAGTAATTTATGTTATGAAAGTGTTTCCGATATTTTAGATAATTACTTGAACATATTTAAAATAAAATAAATTATTAATCTTTCAAACACTCATTATATATAGAGTTTTAAAGTAATTGAGAGAAAAATTATTTTATGAATTCTCTCGAGATTCGAAAAAGGGCTTATAAAAGGATATGATTTTGAGGAGAGGAAATTAATTGTGATTTCCGTGGATTTTGGATTAAGTTACAGAATAATCTCATGGGGAGTAAATATTGAGAGAGTTGGGAAAAATAGGACTGGTAATATTTTCCTACGTATAGAGAATAGAAATTTGGAAATATTTCTAAGTGTTGAGATGTTGGAAGTATTCTGTTATGGATTTGAGGATTTTGAAAATTGTTTTCAAATGTTGAAAGAAATTGATATGTCCTTAAAGATATTTTTGAAAACAAATAATTTGAGAAAGATTATATTAAGGCCAGATGATTGCTTATGGATGTTTAATTTGATAGTTAAATAATCGACTATCAATATTGGCCAATTTCGTTAATCGTTTCGAAGAGACCGAGATCGGATTTAATTATCCGAAAACCACTTCGATCCGGTTTGAACGTAACGAATGAATACCGTGAAGATGATGAAGACGGTGATTCGGTTTGTCCAGACCCAGGACAACTTGTATGGACGAATGCTATCAGAACATCGTCATTGGAGGACGACGAGCATTCTAAGTGAATGTGTTCTTTAAAAGGTAACGCCTAGCCTCAAACTTCATCAACCGGGGAATGACTAAAACAGGGGAGATGCAGCAAGGCTAAGTAGGTAGCACCCAAGTAGGGTAAGGTTATCTCTATCTTGAGTCCCTTTTATTTCAGTCTGTGTGGTGTGGTTGCTGATCCCAACCGCGGGGTAATCTTACTCGGACTATCCAGTTTAAGGGGTAGTCCGGTCTTGTGTAGCAGAGGATCCTAGAGTGGTCCTCGATACATTGTTCTAGAGGTATACTGTGACGGGCGGTACCCCAGTAGCCCAGTCATTCGATGGAATCCATTCTCCAATAAGCGCCGTACGGTTTTGATTGTGCCCAACTATGCTGGAACGTGAGATGCAAGCATTTCAGCTATATTCTATTTACTTTCTATAGACAATATCATAATATCAGACGGATTTGATAAAAATGTTTTGGTTATCGCAAGGTGAAAACCTGTTGTGTTTATGTGTGACGTGGTCTTACGAGATACCTTTGTTTTTCAAAGGATTTTAATAACTCTAATAATCCAAATTGAGTGTGTTTTCTCACGTTGGTTTTCCAGACTGACTTTGGTGTTATTTTATTATAATACTCGGGTCAGACCGAGTATTACAGATTCAGGATAGGATGCTATGGAGCTCAGGAAACGAGCTTGATGGCAAGGCATACTTTCGTACTTGATTATTATTCCTTTGTGTAAGAACAAGTTATTAAACTGTCCAGATTTGATGTATTGGATTGTTGTACTCTGATAATGGTATGTATATTAACAGTATAGATCTTGTATTCAAAAATCTGTTATTATATATTATATTTTGTTCCGCTGTGATTGGGAGATTCTGTGTTGTTGTTTCTATTTCTCTTCTACCTCTTTCTTCTTCTTACCCTAAAGATTCGTATTTCCGTCCAATTTGAGTTGAGCTGAGCTGATATTTGTCGACTCAAAGGGTTACGGATTTGCGGGCCTTGACAATGAAAGTGTAACAACCTGATTTTACGCCATAATATAAATAGATTTAATAAGAATAAAAATATCTGAGTATGATATTTGATAATTATTATTTTTGAAAGTAAATATTTATTCAATTGAAGGCTATTATAAACGATTTTTGTTTTAATAAATTGAAATTAAATTAATAAATTCTTTTTGGATAATTTATTGAAATTGAATAAATTGTTTTAATTGAATATAAAATAATTTTAAAGTGTAAATATTGTTATGTGATTAAAATAGTGAAAATAAATAAGCAGACATCGAATTGAATAAAATTGTCTAATTATCGAAATATAATTTGTAAAGTGAAGTGTAAATAAATTAAACTAAATTAGATTGGACAAAATATAAATTAAAAGACTAGCCCAAAACAAACTAGGCCCAAGCCCATTTAAACTCAATCTTTCCTCCCTTTGGTTTTAGAAGGCTCACCCATGTCCTCCTTAACTAAAACCAATCCAATTCACTCCCTGGCCCTAATTCAATTCGCGATTCTAACACACACACACTAAGCGAGGAAGCTGGCAACATCGATAATCAATGCTAGTGGAGGGGGTGCAACGTGATGGCAGCATGCTAGAGTTGCAACGTGAACTGATGGAGGTCGTGCATGGGTACGGACGCGAACTAAAGAAGCGATCGAACATGATGTTGCGACCCTAGGTTCTGATGGTGCGATGGGCGCAGTCGACTGGGGATGGTTGCGTCAGTATCAAAAGGATTTGCTGGCACTTCAGATTGGGGGCATAGATGGCTTTGATCGTGCATTTGGAGGTCGTGCTACAACAGTGAGGCATGCAAATTTCAGCATTGACGAAGGAGACGATTGATGATTGCGTTGAGCAGATGGTAATCGTTGTTTTGGAAGTCAAGCATTGTTTTAGTGATTTTTATACTCACATCTATATCTAATTTCCTTTGCATTATATAAATATTTATCCCGATTAAATTATATTGCATGGTTGAATTGATTGGGAATATTGATTGAATTGTTTTGGATGAAATGTTTGTTTGAGATATTGGATTGGTTGTGTGATATTGGATATGATTTTGGATTATATTTTGAGATTTTGTGTATGTTGGATTGTCAAAATGCAAAGGAGATGTTGTTCGTTTGTATTTTAATTTGTATAGTTTATTTATATTGTGTGCGTGTTGTTTAGATGATCGAAATTCGATGTAATTCGACTCAGGCTACACGATAAAGTTTATCTTGATAATTGATGATTTTGGAGAATTTTCCTCCATTATCTATATTTTGGATGTTCGATTGATTTTGTTTATTTAAAAGATGTTTGAAAAGCTTTGAAACATTATTCAAGGATTTAGAATTTTGTTAATAGTATATATAAATAATTTACTAAACTTTCACCCTATTTAGTTATTTTCATATTTACAAATCTATTTTAAAGTTATATATAAATACAACATTCATTTTGTCACAAAACCCTTTTTGAATCACTACTATAATAATATTATAAATTGGAATTGTTTAAAAGCCATAAATAAAATATATCACTATTGTTTAAAATATATATTTAAAGTAATATTATTTTAAGTGGTTTTATTATAAAGGTTATTTAAATGCTTTTGAAAGAGATTTCAAACCTTGGAAAAATATAAAACTCTTTTTATGAAATAATTATAAGGTTATGGATATGTTTTGAATAAATAAACATCTTTTTCTATAATATGAGAATTTCAAATATGGTATAATTTAAAGAAAAATGTTTTATTTCTTATTAGTTAGAGTATAAAGTGAAGATTTTGAATTATATTCTATGGTTTGAAATAAGTATAAGTCATTTTGTAATTTATAAATTTATTTTGAAATAGTATTTTATTATAGAAGATTGTGAAATGGATTTAAAGCAATTTTAGGTGATTTTCAATATGAGTTATTAGACATTTGGAATATATAGTGAAGGTTTTGAATTATATATTAGGTTTGAAATGTAAAACATTTATTTGGAGGTATATAAATTTATTTTAAATTAGTATTTAGTTATACAAAATTATGAAATAACTTTTATAATTATTTTTGATCTTTAAAGTGATTTTAGGAAATTTTGAAGAATTGTATAAATGGGTTTGAAAATGAATTATAGTATTTAAATCTTATATTGGGATTAAATAAACAAAGTGAATGTATTATTCAATATATGTGAGTGTTTTAAAGGTTTTTATTACTTTTTGAATGTTAATTAATTTAAGAAGTTTTATTACATTTTTATAAATATAATCTCTTTTCTAAATTTATATTTGAATGTTTTTACTGTTTTCCATTCCATTTAACTATAAATCTAAATAAACGGAGTTATAATACCGTTTGGTATGAGATTTTTGTTAATATTTATCCGGTTATTCTTTAGATCCGTTATATATAATCTTGGGGAGATCAAGTGTTGCAATGAATAAATGTTTGAGTATCATGCGGTGATATGGAATGCCATTATGATATTTGCTCAATTATTCATTATAAATAAACGTCACTCATAGGGGATTTGTTATGTATAATGGGGCTCACTACGGTGAGTTATGTATTTAGCCGTGTGTCGGTATTTTATTTGGCTATGTGTCGGCCGATATATATATATATATATGTGTGTGTGTGTGTGTGTGTGTGTGTACTGCGTGTGTTTTTCTATCATCGTCCAACTTCCTTTATGGTACGGGAGAGTTAACCAGATTGGCTAGTACCCTTCATAGCAGACTAATTGCGATGATCGCACCCTGGATCTGTGGCACCTTATTCTTATAGTCGTGTATCGATACTATAAAGAGCCATGTGTCGATAATGTGTCACCCTTTTTGTGTCACCTACCCCAAAATTCTGTTACCATTAGGGGCATGTGTAGAGTCGTGACCGAGTCCTTGTGTTGGCAAGCACATTGATGGATATATCGCTACGATGGCCGTCGAGGTAACTAAGACTATAGGAGCCATGTTGGAAGAACATGTGTGTCATGTTTGCCAAACACGTGTGTAGTCTCTTAGAGCATATGTGTCTGTCAGTATCCTATCTAGTTCTTTGGTGTGTGTGATAGATTGACATATATTATTTATACTCCTTACTTGAGAGCTGTGATTATACCTGAGACTGTGTCCACTGTATAGTCAATCCCCATATCCTTCTTTGGCATATTTCGCCTATTATTCTTCTTTAACGTGTATCGCTTGTTATCCTTCTTTGGTGTGTATCGCCACTTATATTTTCATAGGCATTTGTTGCCACTTATATTTCCGTAGGTGTGTGTCGCCAACTATATCATTTATCGACGTTTTTCCATTTATATATATTGGATACACGGATGATTACTTATTACATTTCTATGAGTTTGAAAAACCCAAGAATGTCTATTTACATCTGTTTTGAGCATTTCTATGTTTTCCTTATTTTACTTGATTATTTATTATATATTGAGGATGATATTATGTATGAATGATTCACCCATTTGGTATTATTTCTCTTCTTTAATATTTGACATGATTTGTGGTTGATGCTATTTTTGAGATTTTTGATGTTGTTTATGATATTACTATTATACCATACATATAATTATGAGATATTTTGTCATCTACCTTTTAAATATAGTCTGATATGTGTGTTATTTATATAATACTCGAGCCAGTCCAAGACATTTCAACCAGGAATGCCGAGACCAACTTATGTTTTCAGGGCATACTTGAGGCTAGTTATGCAGTAGTGTAGTATATTATTTTATTTTATATATTCTCATTGTATATTTGAAATTGTGATGTATATTGGACTTATGTATATACTCTATTATATATTGATCGCTGCGATTCTGACTCTGTGTTCTCTGTTGTCTATGTTATATTATATATTGTTTTATCCTGGAAGCACACATGTTTAGTGTTTTGTGCCGATACTATGTAGGTTTCGTGGTGAGTTATATTCAATTTTTAAATACGTACTAGTGTTAACCTAAGGGAGTATTCATGTATATACCCTTATAGCCCCATTCTTTATATTATTTAATAGTATTACCTAGTAATACTCTTGGATAATATGAGTATAGAGGTGGGGTATCACAAATTGGTATCAGAACAAGGTTTAAAACAATACATTATATATATGAGATATGAGTCTTGACCTTAGAGAGACTTAGAGTCCATGTTCCTTTGGTTGTGTTGGGTAGTTACCCTATATTAAAGGGATAGTAGGAATATACAATGATTCCCGAGGTAACCATCTTGGGACATACTTGTTATTTTTCTTATTATCTACATTTGTCTACTTCTTTCTGCAAATTATTCGTATTATAACTCCACTGCTTTAATTTTTTATTCAATTTTTTTTTGCACTGGAAGCATATTATATAAATGATTTCCCACTTGAGGAAAGATTAGTTACTCTTCACTTATCTCTTTATAATCATCATACTGCCACCAATAACTACAATATTTGAATGGTACCACTCCTCCAATAATCTGGTTGTAAACCAACCAAAAAATTATAAGAGAATGATTGCTAGACATTGATGTTAATGCTACTGCTTTTGATTGAGGAAACTTAATAAACCAGTCATGATTAACTAATGCTCTTTCAAGTCAACAATGAATGTCTTTCCGAGGACTAGATCTCCAAGTGAATCTAATACCCCCTACTTCATGTTCCATAAACCCACACTTAATTAGACAATTATTTAATTCACAAATCTTACTTGAAGGCAAGTTGCTATCTCCGGTTGTTTCTTTGGTTAGTCTCATGCAATTAAAATATCCTAACATTAACCATGGCAAGCTCATTAACTTAGAATTAATTTCCAACTTATCCCATAATACTCTCCTACATGTTTCATGATTTTCAGCATATATGAAAGTGATTTAAAGTCTCTATGGATCTAGTAATATAAATTAAAATTTGTATAACAATAGCTTAAATAAAAATGCTTTGAAGTAAAGTGCACCAAAGATTTTTATACTGATTCACACATTATGTCCTACGTCCAGTTCTAGACTCCTTCTGGAATTTACTAAGAAACCCTCACTTATCCCGGAGGAACATGTATCTTATAAAATGCCCCAGAAGTTGAATCGGGCTTCACTTGCTTAAAAATCTCCAACTGAACTTCAACTACAAAAGCAATAAGTTGTTGACGTTTTGTCTTCTAGATAAAACATTGATGAATCAATAAAGCACACCCTTACTATAATCTCCTTTTGACGATTATTTTAATGTGCGGATTGGGGAAGTAAAAATTTGATTGCTTTTTGATAATTCATAAGAGAGTAGAGAGTAGAGAGTAAGTAAGAATTTATGGTGAATTTAAAAAGTCAATTTTATTTATATTTATAGTATTTGAAAGGTTCAAGGTTATCACCATTAGAAAAGTTGCAACCTTGGAGAAGAAGACAACTCTCCATGTTTGAATTTTTTGTAAAGAGACACTTCTTTTCATACATGTCAGATGGCTGAAAATAGCAATGTAAAATAGAAAAAAAAACAGTGTAAAAATAGGCTACTTCAGACGTCTGAAATTATAATTCAAACGGCTAAATTTTTATTTAGACGACTGAATTCGCCAAAATTTTTTTTGATGTTTTGTTTTATATTTCTTTTAAATTTAGTTGTTTTGAAATTTTAAGACCATATGTCCAAGTCCTTTGAAAAAATTCTGTAACAACCCAATATTCTTTTCATTTGATTTTGAATGTTTAATTTATTTTAAATATTTAAAATAATTGAATTTTGGACTTTAATAACTTATAATTCAAATATAGGGAATAATTAAATATTTGGATTAATTAAATGTTAATTAAATAAATTTAATAATTTTATTTAACTCATTTTAATTTATAAATTATATTGGTGGATTTAATTTGTAAATTTATTTACGAATATAAATAGATCGGATTAAATATCGATAATTAAATATAAAACGATATTTAAATCTATGAAATTGGCATTTCGGGGCACTGTTTCGAATTTCGACGAAACCAGTTTCATTGGAACCAGAATAGTGAATTATTTTATGCCGTCAAGTTTCATAATGATTTGATGTATCGTTTGGTCGTGCGAGTTCGAAACACGTTGAAATTAATATTGGAAATTTAATATTATAACTGGGTCTAAAAAGCTATCTTCTACATACGATCGAATTAGGGCTCGGGACAAATTTCATTGCGTTCGGAATAGATGTATAACATATACAATGCCAGGCGGCATGTCTCGTTTGGAGTTCAAAATTTTCGGGTATGTTTTGTTGGATATTTTAAAGTTTAAAATTATATATATATATATATATATATATATATATATATATATATATATATATATATGCACATACCCACCATTCCTGCCATACCATTTGCCCATACCCTATCCTTTCAGGCCATGCTTCTCCCATCCCTCATCTCTTCTGTTTAAACATCCTCTGTAAACTAAAAATGGATTTTTCCCTTTGCATTTTTAACTTCAAAAATCATGATTTTAATATTTACTCATCTAAAAATCCCAAAATTGAAATCTTTAAGCTCGTATGCTCACCAGCTTCGATTTTATACCCGTTGTAGAGTGTGCGGCCGTGATTTCCAGAGTTTGACTTTTGTCACTGGAGCTAGGGTTGGAATTTGTGGGGATTGTGGTCGTCGATTGGCGAATCAGAGTTCAGGTTTGCTTTCGGGATTTAGATTTTCACCTAGGCTCGAAGTTTTGTAGGATTTCACGACGAAAGTCGTCGCGCGTGCACAGTGCAGCGACGAGGTGACCATCATGTCGCGTTCTTCTCTGGGTAGGCGAAGGTGTCATGGTGGTGCTAGGCGAGTCATGTTCGGCGAGAGAAAGCCATTGGCGAAATCGGTTCGTCAAACGAAGGTCTGTAGCTCTGTATCGGTCCATATATATGCACATTTGTTATGGGTTGGATGTCTGTGCACGTTCCATTTTGGAGGAGAAAGAAGATGAAAGGTAGGAGCAGGGGTAAACTTGTAATTATTATAAAGTTATTTAATTTTAAATTTAAATTATCCGATAACTTATAAAATTCATATCTCACTCATACGAGGTCGGATTCACACACTATTTTTTGCGTTGCACTCGTGTCGTCGATATCTATGCGATGGAATTTGTTTGGATGGATTTGAAGCAAGTGAAAATTTAGGCTAAATTCGGACGACCGTTCGGTTTTAGTCCAAAATTGGGACGTTTCGGCAAAAATGAAAATCAATGTGAGTTTAACTCACATTAAATTTTATTACATCATATCAATGATATTATAAACATTTATTGATTGGTTGGATGTTAATTAAATTTCTTGATTGCTTGTTTGGTTGAATTTCCTTTTGAAAAATAGATGACATAATTATTTCATCGTTATAAACCCATATGATTATATATATATATATATATATAAAATCCAAAACTATTGTTTTGCAGGGAAAATCTGTAAAGAGACCCAAAAGGGGTTTCTCGTTCATAAATTATTTATTTACATTCGTATGCTGTTATTGACGGTTAATTGAAATTAATTCCTGATATTCCATTTAATAGTTTAAATGTCGTTATAGCAATTTTCGCTATACCGTCGTTTATTCAATTTCATTTCCAAAATCCAATCGTATGAACTTGAGCTTGGATTTTTGCTAAAAAGAATATTGAAAATTCATTAATCATTTTAGATTAATGATAATTTAAATTAATTAATCATTTTAACTAATGATTTTGAAATTGATTCACCAATTTAATTAACGATGTTTAAAATTGGTTTATCTTTAGATTTGATTAATCATTCTTGCTAATATTTTTTATGCTTAATTAAAAGTTTTAACTAATGATTATTTGAGTTTAACAAATTCTTTTAATTAATGATAATGGAGTTTAATTAATTTGTTGAACTTAATTAATTATTTTAACTAATGATAATTGAAATTTATAATCATTTTAATTAATGATATTTAAAAGTAATTAGTCATTTTAAATAATGATATTTGAATTTAATTAATCGTTTAATTAATGATTGTTTTAAATTTAATTAATTGTTTTAACTAATGATATTTGGAATTTAGTTAAATCATTTTAATTAATGATGTTTTATAATTAAATCAATCATTTTGACAACTGATGTTTTAATTAATCATTTTAGCTAATGAAGTTTGAATTTAATTAATCCAATTAATTTATGATTATTTAAATTTAATTAATTCTTTTAGTTAATGATATTTAAAATTTACTTATCATTTTAATTAATGATGTTTGAGATTAATTATTCATTTAATTAATGATTATTTGAATTTAATATAAAAAAATTACTAAATATTTAAAATTAATTAATTGATTTAATAAAAGTGGTTTAATATAATAAAATTGCTTTAAGCAACTGATTTAAAGTTAATAAACTGATTTAATAAAGATTTTAAAGTTAATTTACCAATGTTATATAAGTGTTTGGAAATAATTATCTATTTTATTAAAGATAATGGATATGTTTATTTAAAAGAGATTTTAAATGTGATTAATTATCTTCTGGGATAATTAATATAGTTTTAAAGTTATAAAAAGGAATTGGAACTCGATTATTGGGATTTTAAGTTGGATAATCTTCTGGGTGTTCGGTCTGATGTTGGTTTAGGCCTTCGTGGTCGCGCACTTGGAAAAATTGTTCTCTTAACATTTTAACAATTAGGAACTAATTCTAAAAGTGTTTTACCAATATGGAAATCAAGCACAAGTTCAGTTTAAAAAAAAGTTAAAGTTCTATTTCGGTTATAGAACAATAGTTTCGTAATCAATATCGCTTATACGGAAAGGATCTAGTCATGCATTTAACGCTAAACGTTGAGGCTTGGACTCGTTTCTATCTCGAAAGTTAAAAATGTCATCAAGGTGATGCCTAGAGGTAACAATACCTCAACTTGCCCGGCTTCATTTTCAACCGAGAGATAGGACTTGTCTGGAATCAATGAGTAATGGTAAATATATGAAATTTAATTTCCATATACGATCATTTTAATTATCCCCGATAGTTGATTTATTAATTATCAGATTCAGCTTTCTTCATGGTGTATCGTCATCATAAAAACGATTTGCTACTCTTTGAGCTTTGCTATCCTTTGTCGGAAATGACTAAACCAAAAGCGCGAGAGGAAGCCAAGTTATGTGGGGTTGCTCCATCAAAAGGATATTTTCACATCTCATCTAGTTTGGATTCAATTGTGCACTTAGATGTGGAAATATTCGGATTCTCGGTAAGGTCTGGCGGGGTCCGGCTTGGTATTGTCCGAGAAGTGTCATAGAGTATATGAGCTTCTCATGAGTATATTACTAGAGGTATACTCCAAGGGGAGTGCACCTTCCTAGTCATTTGTTGGAAAAAATCCTTTTCTTATTTGATTCGAAAACCCTGAATCTATTTTAGCTTTAAATTGCCATGAGTAGAGCCAACTCCTCATCACGACATTTAAGTATTGATTCAGTCCATTCTATCAAGTTGGACTGTTACCTTATTCAATCAATTTAATCAAGTTTGGATTGTTACCTTATTTAGTCCATTCTATCAAGTTGGATTGTTTCCTTGTTTTATCCATTCTGTCCAGTTTTGATTTTACTCGGTTTATTTTCCATTCTTTCACGTCTAGTTTTAATATCAATTATGCCCATTTCTATTTGAATTTGTTTCCTGATGTTTATTTCTGCTTTTGCCTGTATGAATGTTATTCCTGTGAGGTGAAAACCCGTTCCGCGTTAGCGACGTGGTCTCACAAAACCTTATATGTTCTGTATTATTGAGTTATCTCATGCTGGTATTTCCAGACTGATCCGTGTGTTATCTTATTATAATGCTCGGGTCAGACCGAGTATTTTCCCAGGTTGTCTTTGAAGTTTTGGAGATAGTGGAGGGGAGTTAGAGATTCACCTATCATAGTATTTTATTTCCGTTGTATTATGTAGTATACCTATCAGCATTTGTAAGGTCAGGATTTTATAACTGTTTAGATGATAAGGTTTGTTTTTAACTCTGATATACTCTGTATGTTTGGAGTGACAGTTTCTATTGTCCTTGTTATATTGTATGTTGTCGATTCCACTGTGAGATTCTATTTTTCTCTGTCCTTTATTCTTTTCTTTTTATTTACCCTAACAATCTGCCCTTTTGTCGATTGGATGCGCAACATTGGAATGCAATCGTAGTGTTCGATGTCGACTTTCGATGGTTAAAAAGGCGGGTTGTTACAAAATCTAAAAAGAATTTTTCAAGAATTAATTTTCAGAAAATGTTTGTGTTATCCTCATAAAGGAGAATTTACATAAGAACTATATCAGCTATATATGACAAGACTCTACTTAATTTTGTCTCTAGTATTTGAGTTTGATTCCATGGATGGCCATCATATCTTATTAAATTTATTCCTTGAAATATAATAATAATGTACGTATACGGAAATGTATAGTTGTCTCATTGAATTCAAAAAGCAGGATCTAATAGTGATAATTAATTCCGCACCATTTTTGTTTTGCATTAGTAATGTGATATATCGTTTACTGGCTGATAATTGAATGGCATCCCAATATTACTTATTATGTACACCAAAATACTCCACTTATAGAAATACTTGGTGTTATCTAAAATAAAACAATTTTCTTCCCATACTCTGTTATACTTTAGCAGATTATGTTACTTATTTTAGTCTCAAGTATTGCAATAATTGACCACTTGTATTCACTAACCACTTTAGTGATGTCTAACCACCTATCTAGGCCATTTGACCCTTTAACATTCCATGTCAGTATGGTCATATATTTTTAGCTAGTCTATCAGTCCACCAAATTATAAGAGGAGTGAATGTTTCCAAAGTCTCATTGCCTTTTTTATTCTAGTTTTTCTTGGCATCTTTTAAAGCTTTCCAAAATTCATTTTGATCTGCTAATGAAATGACAGGGGTACCTTATATTGGAACTAGGCCAGCCCGCAGTAGAAGTCATGGGTGAATTTCAAAAAAATTCCCTTGTTGGATCTTTATTGGCCTATGAAGTCTAATTTATTTATGTAACGACCTAGGATTTCAGTCATTTGAATTTGTATTATTTAATTGATTATAAATATTGAAAAGTTAATTTTATAAGTCAAACAACTTATATTTCAAATATAGAGATTTATTTGATAATGTGAATTGTTAAATAATTAGAATTATTTAAATAATTGAATCTTGAATTTAATTTGAATAAATGGATTTTAAAAGACTGTTTAAATTCAATTTTAAATAATAAATGCTTAGTGTAAACTGTAATTTATAATTTAAAGTAATTAAACTGGTTTAATAATAATTCATTTTAATTAACGTGTGAAAATAGCCTTCCAGAACACTGTCTCGGATTTTGACGAAACCAATGCCATTGAATCTGTAATAGTGTATTATTGTACGTTAACGATTTCGTGGCAATCGGATGTACTGGTTTGTCGTACGAGCTTGAAACATGTAGAAATTAATTACAGGAAATTAATATAATATAACTTGATTTTGAAAGTTAACTTCTGTATATGATGGAATTAGGCCCCGATACTAGTTCCATTGTGTTTGGAATGAGGGTATTTAGTATAAAACGCCAGGAGACATGCCTCGTTTGGAGTTCGAAATTTTAGAGCGTGAATAGTGCTTTTAAAATTTTCTATAAAAGGACCTCAACATTTTCCATTTTTCAAAATGCTAAAACAAAAAAATGACCGCTATTAAACATCCGCAATCCAGTGGCCATGGTTGATCTGGCCACTAGAGGCAAAATTAATTATCGACCTCAACTAGGAAAGTGAGCGGTTAGGGGAGATGAGGTGATTGGCCGGTGGGATTGGCATGTGATGGATAGCGGTGGCCAAAGGCCCGGAATCACAATTTGAACGCGCAGTGATTATGGGCTCATGGGAGGGGGGAGCTAGGGGTGACGAGAGGTGATGAGGCCGGTGCCAATAGGCTCGTTAAAGTCGGGGCTTTCAGTGGTGGTGTTGCAGTGGCGAACCGAAGTCTCAGGCGGCGACCAAGGTCAAATCAAGTGGGGGTGTCGAGTTTGGTTCGAAGCCGTCATGGGTTGATTGAGTAATGGGATTAGTTCTGAACAATGTAGTTAACGTTTAATTGCTAATTAATTTATTTAGTTAATTAATCGATTGAATGTTCATCAACTCGTAACTTGTTTATACGAGGACGAATTCAAGCGCGGTGAGTTGCATTGTACTCCTAAAAGCATTTTCTACTTTATGGAATTGGATTAAAGTAGTTTGGAGTTTGTAGGAATTTGCGTTAAAATCGAACGTCTGTTTGATTTTAATTCAAACTGGAATGCTTTGGTGATAACTAGAATTTCAGTGAGTTAAACTCACCTCTTTGGACCCACTTATATTTTATATAAGTGTGGATATTTTATTGATGCTTGTTTGTTGCTTGTTTGGATGATTTACTGTTTTATCAATTGGTTTAGATTTATTCCTGCCCTTGGAGTAGATGAACTTTTTATATATACCCACCTAGTTGTGGATGAATCTTATTATATGATTATATGCTATATGTGATGTAGAGGGACAGTTTGAAGGGATCCAACAGGATTCCTCACCATGTTGATTTTACTTTTCACATATATTATGATATATGATTTGTTGGATGCCATATTTGATGACATGGACATGATTTTGCTTATTTAGTGCTATAGTAGCACTTGGCCATATTTGTGGTATTTTGAGATAATATAAAGTGATTTTGATTTTAAAAGGATTTTTAAAGTGATTTTGAAATACATATGTTTTTAATAATTATTCTTGAATTATTATAAGAAGGATTTAAGTTAAATAAAATAAAACGTATGATTTTTGGTATTATAAACTGATAGTTTGTGAAATACGTTAATAAATATTTTAGAACTATATTATAAAGGTTTTTAAAACTTAATAAATAAGTCCGTCTTTTATTTTAAAGGAAGACAACTTTAAATAAGATAAAAATAGTTTAAAACAAATATTTTTAAAATGGTTTCTATAAAAGATTTATAAAAGCAATATTTTATAAATAAAGAAATAGATTATATAAACGGAGTTTTATAAATATTAAAAATGGATTTGTAATTGATATTTGGTAAATAGATATATAAATGAGATTTTATAAATAAATGAGATTTATAAGGAATGGATTTATAAATAGAAATTTGTAAATAAAGAGAATTTATAATGGGAAGTTTTATAAAATAGAGTGGAGGTTTATAAACAAGTTTTATAAATATGGAAATGATTTATGTTGAGATTTGAATATGGATTTTTATAAAGGAAATATATTCATGTTTTAAAAGTTAAAATAATCGTTTAAATGAATGTTTTGAAAGTGATATTTTTAGATGGAGTTCAATGGTTTTAAAAGTGATTTAAAATGTACTAAGTAATGAAAGCATAGATTTCAACATTTATTGTTGTAATAAATGTTTTTGAGAAAGCAATAAAGGCATAGAATATAACACTGTTGTTATAGTAAGTGATTTCCGAAAGGAAATGTTTCATATAGTATACGAGATTTATATAAATATAAATAGTCAAATCCCTATACTATTGTTTCGGATTATCGTAACAATGTTTTACGCAACATTAGTTTTGACCCAATAAAGCTTGTTTTGGGAAATTATGAAGCTTTCCTCAGAAGATTTGTAAATATACTTATTACGGATTTAAGTATATAGAGATATTTTCTAAGTGTTGAAAATGAAATGGTTTGTGAATATACTTACTATTGAGATAAGTATATGAAAATGTTTTCCAAATATCAAAAGATTACAAATGGTTTGGGAATATATATTTTTAAAGATATTTTGAGATAAATATTTGGAAAGTGATTTAATTAATAAAAGATTAATTAAACAGGCCTAGTGACTACTTGTGTGCTAGATTGTATTTTTGGCCATTTTTGGTTCCTTTACTTGATGTGGGAATTGATTAGTCGTGCACTTAGTACGAGACCAACCGAGTAGGCTTGATTATCATTTGGTGTTAAGAATGATGATTTGAGTAGTGTGAAGTGACTATGGTACTCCAATTTACTAAGCTTCCTTCTTGGCCGAAAGATAGCAAGTAGAGAGTTGGAAACGTTACAAGTCTACGAGACTTGGTTTTCATATGAGGTTGAGGGCCTCTTATCGATTATTGGTCTGGAGAGACCGGGATCAGATTTATCCAAAAACCACTTCAGACCAACGTATGTGTTCGAAAGTGAAGACATGTTAAAGACGATAAAGTTGAAGGTGTGGATCTTCATAATAGAAGGAATGCTTGTTGATAATTTCGGAGTAGCTACCGAGATAAATAAAAGCAGCGGTCCCTTCATTCTGCTATCTTCATATGTAAGGACTACTCACTACTAATCTTAGGGGTAATGCCCAATAGGATGTGGTAGGAGAGTGCCTTCGGTTTGTCCAGTTCCTGGATAACTTGTATGGATGGATGTCTGACATTGCATTTCTAATATCACAGTGCCTTGATCTCTACAAATGTACATCTATTGGTGGTGTAGGAGGTAACCCCTCTTATACTTAACCCCTTCTCTCAGACGTACGAGCTCAGAGGTTGTACTTTTGTTGAAATCAATAGTGTGTTGTTGGAAATGGCAATATGGCATTTTAAGTGAAAATGTTCTAAAAAAGGTAAATGTCACCATAAGCCTCACACCCGGGTAATTGCGAAACAGGGATTGCTTTATGGCTAAGTGGTTCGCAACCATTAGGGTATGATATCACCTTTCTGGATTTATTTATTTCTACCTGCTATGACATTGGGTTTAAATTAGGTGGTGTATGCTATGGGATCCCAGATAGGTCGGTAATGGTCGGGATGATATTATATTCAGTGCTATCCATACCATCTGTTGGTCTCTGGTAGGCCGGTCTTAATTCATAGAGGTTTCAAAGATGTCGATCCTCGATACGTTCCTCTAGAAATTTACTGTACGGGAGGTAGTCCCTTACCTTACTATTCATTGGAAATCCAAATCTCCCATAAGTCCTTCGATTTTAGTTGCAAACCAATTATGTGCCTTCGGTTTTAGTTGTATACCTATTATGCCGTCAAATTTAACCAATGTAACAATTCAGCTATGATTAATATGTATTTGTATCCTAGACACTATTATAATATCAGAGGATTTGACATGAAGCGTTTTGGTAATCGTAAGGTTTAAAACTCGTCCGTGTTTATATGCGGTGTTGTTTTACGAGATACCTTTGTTTTTGAAAAGTTTTTTTAACTTCAAAATCCAATTGAGATGTGTTTTCTCATGCTGGTTTACTAGGCCAATCCAGGCGTTCTTCCCTTTTAATGCTCGGGTCAGACCGAGTATATTTACAGATTTAGTTTGGATGCTTTGGAGCTTCCAAAGTCGAGCTGGAGGTCTTCCATTGTATTCACATATATGTTTATTTTTCACTGCATTGGTTATTCAAATTATCAGCATTTGTGATAACAGATTGTTATAACTGCCCAGGCTGATGATTAGTGATTGTTGTTGTACTTTGATGGATGTATGTATATTACAGTTTCTCTTTTGTAAAGATTCTTGATATTATATTATATGTTATTCCGCTATGTTTTGAGATTCTGTGTTGTTTGGTTTTCTTTCTTCTCTTATCTCTTCCCTTTTTTCTTCTTTCTTCTTTCTTTCCCCTAACTATTCACCTTTTCGTTCAATTCGAGTTGGACATGTGTGGTTTATTATCAGCTTGAAATGTGCGGAATTGCGAGTCATTACAATTTATAACATTTCTCAATTTTATTCGAATAAAATCTTTTATTTTATTTAAATTTATAAATTATATAGTTTTATTTAATTCATGTTATCATATATATGGGTGGGTTGTGTGTGTATCATATACACATATATATATGTGTGTGTGTGTGTGCATGTGTAAAATATCAATCCGTGCAAGGTATAACATGCCCATGTATAGATGATGAGATTTACATCGCAATGAACATGTTAGCTCATCCAATATCCAAATATACTATCTAAATAAATGTATGCATATACATTGTCTTTTATAATAAAATATTTCAATATATATAAATTAAAATTTTATTTATATATAATTTTATATAAACATATAAATATTTTAAATGAACATAAATATATAATATTAACAAAATGTATATATCTATTAATACATAAATATGTTTATATCATTTAAAATATAATAAATAATTTTTTTCTGTAATGCCAAAAATAATACTGATATAAATACATAATTTTTTGTTAATTAACACACACGCACACACACATATATACAAATAAATATGTTAAATGCTTATATGTATGTGCACAATACACACACACACACCTTAGTATAAATAAAATTATAAAATAATTTGTATTTAAATATATATATGTTCTTTTGGTCTTGCGCATGGATTAGGATATTTTTTTAAATTTCAAATTTTAAACACACACACACATATATATATATATATATATATATTACTAAAATCGTTTAAAAAAAATAACAACCAAGCTTTTTTTCCTTTTTAATGGCCTCTTTCTCCCCCCTTCTCTTCCCTCCATCCTTTCAAATCTCTCGTTCAATCAACATCACCTGTCTCTCATCGCTCCTCCTTTTGTTGTCTCCCTAACTCCGGATTCTCCCATTTCTCCCTCTTTCTCCGCTCTAGCTATCCCGCTCTCCTCCTTGAACTCCTCTCCGTTGGTCTCTAACCTTCCCTCTCTACCTTCTCCATTACCTCCTTGGAATGCCCTTTTCAAGTCTAAGCCTCGAAATGCTGGACACTACTGTCTAGTTGATATACCGCTGGTATTTGATGGTGATTTCTTGGTCCCTCTAGCCAATGTCATCAATGTTGGAAATGAAGTATAGGGTGAGTACTTAGTTGGTTTTTTTCTTGACAAACCCCTGTCATATATGATAGTGATTCACCACCTGAAGAAAGTTTGGAAACTAAAAGGAGCTACATCGGTTAAATCTGATGAGCTCTTGTTCCTATTCCATCTATCTAATGAAGAGGATAGAAGAAAAATTATTGAATCTGACCCAATAATCATGAGTAACAAATTATTCATTGTAAAACCATGGGATCCCTCAGTAGGAAATAGTTGTAGTACAATAAAATCGGTTCCAGTGTGGTTAAAGCTATCCAACATACCATTATACTCTTAATTGGTCCCACCTTGGCATAAGCTGGTTTGCTTTAAGACTGGGAAGATTGCTCTGTATGGATGATTCGACTGAAAAAATAGAGAGAATAGGATATGCGAAATGTTTGGTCGAAGTAACACCAGAATTTGACTTGATGGATGAATTCCCAGTAAAGTTATTGGATGGGTCTGATCAATTGGTGCAAGTAAAATACCTTTGGAAACCTGAAATTTGCACCTGCTGTAAAGAATTTGGGCACTCAACTGGCAATTGCATGAAAGTAAATATGATTTTAGAAGTAAATGGTAATATGGATGGGGAAAGAGTAAGTGAGGAAATTGACAGGAAAGTGGAAAATGAGGTTGTATCAAAAGTGGTTAAAAAGAAGCAAAAGTGGAAAAAGGTTCAGCATAAAAGAACAAGAGCAAAACAAACCATGGGTATTTATTTGCATGATGAGCTATGTCGAAATGAAGAGGTGAGGAAGTGTCCAACACATGAAGCCAATAAGGGTGAAGCAGCTGTCGAAATTGTGGAAATTGAGAAAACTGCCAACTTCCATAATGTAATTATGGAAGTTGAGTATCCCTGCACCAAGAACAAATTTCAAATTCTCCAAAATGAAAATGAATCAGGAAATAGTTATGTTACCAATGATAAGGATGATCGAGGAGAGGAAGGTGAAATCATGATCTTTTCTCAGAAATTAGTGCTAAACCAAAATGAGGATAAGACAACTTCATCACTAGAAATTGCTAATTTTGAAACAGCAGATAATGCACATGTGCACAAGGTTAGTGTTGTGCATGTGAATGAATTAATACAAGCAACAACTCCAACAACTCCAAGCAAAACCCAAGCAAAAATGCAATCTCCCCGTGAAACAACTACAAGCATTATTTCTTCTAAAACTGCTTTGTGTGAAGAATTAGAAAAGCAATTTTTGCATCTTATAATGTCGATGCATGAATCTATCCCCTCCTCCTCAAATTCAACCACCCCTTTCCCACTTCCACATTATTATACCTTTAATGGTACCATTCCCGGCTGATCCTCCCCTCCTCTTTCTCCAAAGTTTTCTACTGCTGTTTCAAATAGTTCTAAGAAGAAGCTAAAAGCTCCAAAACAAAATTTGGCTGAAACTCCTCTTCAGGTTCCAGGTACAACGGGGTCTCCTTCAACAAGGAGCATGAAAAATGCTATTCATCAATCCTTAAAGTATACTAAATGACGCACCACTTTGCAATATGGAACATTAGGGGTGCTCACAGCCCATCGAAACTTGATCGAGTTAAATATCTTATCCACCTTAACAACCTCTCTCTCTTTGCTATTCTAGAAACATAACTTAATAAGCAACTCACCATTAAGGCTGCCAAACATATCAGTTCATCATGGTCTCTTAATCATAATTTAAATGAAGCACCTTATAGTAGAATCATGGTTATCCATGACCCTACTATTCTTTCTTTGTCTCTAGTTCTTTCAACTTCTCAAGTCATGCACTTTTATGCCTCTCTGTCTCATAACAGTTGCTCCTTTTTTCTTACCATAGTTTATGCACATAACACTTTGGCCCAAGATAATCACTACTCAATCTTCTTCCAGCTTTCAGGCAAAATTCGCACCCTTGGTTGGTCTTTGGGGATTTCAACTGCTGTCTTAACTATCATGATAAACAAGGTGGTATACCACTTCTCCAAAAGGACATTCTTCCCTTGAATAATGCTATAACTGATTCTTGTCTCTTACCGATTGTTTGTACCAAAAATGGGCACAACACTCTTCGGAAGTCTTTGAAGAGATAAACGTGTAGAATGAAAATTAACACTGTGGATTATCTAACAAAAACTCCAAATAACAGAAGTGTAAAGTGCAAAGACAAGCGATTTAGAGTGGTTCGGCTTTGTAGCCTACGTCCACTATGAAGTTTGATGATTTTATTGCTCGACACTCGAAGATTACAATTTCTTATAACGCAGTACAACTGGTTTTTGTGAGCTAAGTCTGAATCTAAGACAACCGTGGTGATTTTGAGTAAATCTGGCAGAGTCTGGGCGCTCTTTAGCTCTTAGAATTGTCCGACCCCTTTTCTGAATGACCAGGGGCTCTATTTATAGGTGTAGGAGGCTGATATTTCGCCTAAACTGAGGGGAGACCAGTTCTGGTACGTCAGGGGGCCCACATGCCCGCTTTCTGGAAGTCCGGGCCCGCTTTGGGATCGATTCGAAGCTATGTTCGAATCGATCAAGAAATTGTCCAATCGAGCTGAAATTTGGTGTGAACATTCTTCAACATGTGCTCAAGCTTCTGTAAAAATTTCGTAGCATTTGGATGTGTAGATCTCATGTTATGATCGATTCAAGTTGAAGATTTTCGTGTTCTGGAGTCATTCGAATCGATCCGGTTCGAATCGATCGATTCGAATCCGTATGTTGGCATGTGGAGTCGATGACGTGGTGCGCGTGTTCCGGGCCAACCCCTCTTTTTCTCCAAGTATTCCGGGTCAAATCCTCGGCTTCAGCCGCGTTTGCTTGGTGGATTCGTGGTAATGGATTCGAAGGTATGCTCCTTCGAATCGATAGAGCGTACGTTCCCTTCGTACTGATCAGAGCACTCCATAGTCGATTGATACGAAGGCTTTACTGCTGAATGGATTCGAAGATGGGAATGCTCAATGGATGCGAGGTAATGGGTTCGAAGACAATTACAGGATGGATTCGAAGCTCCTTCCACTTCTCGAACTCGAAGCATGGAATGGCTCCGATGGATTCGAAGTGTGATCCGTTCTGATCGATTCGAGGCTGAGGCTCGCATTCGATGGATACGAACCATGGCCTTGTCCCAATGGATCCGAACATAGGCTGTCTCATGGATTCGAACTAAGGCCTCGTGGATGGATTCGAAGTAACTCGTAGGAACTGACTCGAACGAACATTCTTTGATGGTTCTGAACCATATGGAGTCGAACTGATGGATCCGAACGACCATCGCCTCATCGATTCGAAGCATCCTGACTCGAGGGATTCGAATGGCTTTAGCTTCATGGATTCGAATAGAGATTGACTTGATGGCTTCGAACGGTGCCTCTACCTATGGATTCGAACCTAGGGCTATTACCTCCACTTCTCATCGATGATAACTTGAGTATACGAATTCGGATCGACTCGAAACTTGGAATATTGGTTTGCATGGCTCTGCTTGACGTGTCTCATCAATTGTAGCCCGATCCGGACTCGGGCATAATCCATCGATATTTGTAGTTGCCCAACAATCATTCGAAGTTGAAGACGTGTGATCCTGTTTCTTTTTCAGTTAGTTCCTTGGTATCTCGGCCTTGCCAAAGGCGGGATAACATTTGCCCCCCAAAGTACGTCTTGTGTAAACATGACGTGCTTTGTAAAACTGCAGTCTTTCGTGCTGGATATGTCCGTTCAGTTGATTGCTTGACAGTCGTCTTCTTTTTTTTTTGCAATCTTCTATTAGATAAACGTCCAACCGGCGTGCTTTACTTTGATCCTGCCCCCAGTCTTGGGGACAAATGCGGAGTTGATGAATGTTTATACTCCGTCTCGCACTCTAGGAGTACGGAGTTAAGGAATGTTTATACTCCGCCTCGCACTCTGGGAGTACGGAGTTTAAGGAATGTTTATACTCCGTCTCGCACTCTGGGAGTACGGAGTTGATGAATGTTTATACTCCGTCTCGCACTCTGGGAGTACGGAGTTAAGGAATGTTTATACTCTGCCTCGCACTCTGGGAGTACGGAGTTGATGAATTTTTATACTCCGTCTCGCACTCTGGGAGTACGGAGTTAAGGAATGTTTATACTCCGCCTCGCACTCTGGGAGTACGGAGTTAAGGAATGTTTATACTCCGTCTCGCACTCTGGGAGTACGGAGTTGATGAATGTTTATACTCCGCCTCGCACTATGGGAGTACGGAGTTGATGAATGTTTATACTCCGCCTCGCACTCTGGGAGTACGGAGTTAAGGAATGTTTATACTCCTCCTCGCACTTTGGGAGTACGGAGTTAAGGAATGTTTATACTCCGCCTCGCACTCTGGGAGTACGGAGTTAAGGAATGTTTATACTCCGCCTCGCACTCTGGGAGTACGGAGTTAGGTGGAGGGTTGTCGTGTATCAACCCTTTTCTGGCCTGATGTGATGGCTTGCCCCCGAGCTCGGGTTTCACTTAGCGAGTGGCCGGTCGTATCACAGCCACTCCTTTCTTGAATAAATCCCATTGCGTGATGGAATTTAGCTCTTCGTGCATCGTGATGTTGTACATTGTATTTAATGAATCACCGCTCTGGCTTGAAGAGATGGCATTCATTGCTGGAATAAGAAAATACGGCAAAGTCAGTTGCCTTATTACAAATTCTAATTTCGAAATGCAAAAGCAAACTGCTAAATGGAAAAAATATAATGAAATAAATAGAGTCTGTTATGTGTAATAGCGACAGAGACTCTCGCTATTCCAGGCTCTTGGCAAATCAAGACCGTCAATGGTCGATAGTTTGAATGTGCCATCTCCGAGTCTTCGGGCAATCGCATATGGTCCTTCCCAACTTGGTCTCATGTGTGAAGGAACCGGATAGATTCTTTTGAGAATGAGATCGCCGAGTTCAAAAGTTCGAGGTCGAACTTTGGCATTGTACAGTCGGGCGACTCGACCCCGATGTGCGGCCGCTCTCAAATCGGCCTCTTCCCGCTTCTCATCTAGTAGATCCAAAGATTCAGCAAGCAATATAGCGTTTGTTTTTAGATCATAATAAGTCACGCGATGGGAAAAAACTTTTGTCTCGACTGGAATAATGGCTTCTGAGCCATAAGATAAAGAAAACGGGGTGTGTCCGGTTGCAGTCTTGTGAGTCGTTTGATAAGCCCATAATGCCATAGAGAGTTCATCAACCCATTTGCCCCCGGCCTTTTCCAATCACTTTTTCAGAATGGATTTTATAACTTTATTAACAGCTTCAACCTGCCCGTTTGCCTGAGGATGTGCAACTGCCGAGAACTTTTTATGAATATGGAACCGTTGACAGAAACTTTTGAACTCTGCACTTTCGAATTGGGTTCCATTATCGGTGATGATGGTATGCGGGAGTCCAAATCGACAGATGATATTGCAAACTACGAAATTTATTACTTTCTTTGTCGTAACCGTTGCGAGGGCTTCGGCTTCAGCCCATTTTGTAAAGTAGTCGACGACGACGATGGCGTACTTCGCACCACCTCTCGCCAGAGGTAAAGCGCCGATAATATCGATGCCCCACATCGCGTATGGCCAGGGACTGACCATTTGAGTTATCTCGGTAGGTGGGGCTCTCGGAATTCGGGCGTGCTTCTGGCACCTATCGCACTTTCTTGCATAGTTTGATGCATCTCGGTTTACTATCGGCCAGTAATATCCATACCGGAGTATTTTCTTGGCGAGAACTTGCCCACCGGTGTGATCGCCACACTCTCCTTCGTGTACGTCATCTAACACTCATTTAATTTCATCGTGCGCGATACACCGGAGGTGAGGAACAGAATAACCCCTTCTATACATTACTCCGTTTTGAATGACGAATCATGAAGCTTTTCGTAGAATTTGTCTCTTCTCATTTCTGTGCACAGGCAATGCCCCATTCTCGATGTAGTTTCGATATGGAGTCATCCACGATTCTCTTTCGGGAGCGGTTTCAAATACAAAATTCATCTCCATTTGATCGATGCTCGGGAAGGATAAAGTTTTGACGGGGACCAATCCCTCTTGTCGTGTTTCACCCGTGCTAGCTAACTTTGCCAATGAATTGGCTTTTTGATTGCGTTCTCGGGGTATATAATAAATGGCGTAATAATCAAACTGTTCTAGTACTTTCTGAACTTGAGCCAAGTAAGTAGCCAGTCTTCGATCTCTCGCTTGATATTCTCCCCGTACTTGACATACCACTAACTGTGAATCACAATAAATTTCCACAGCGATAACCCTCAAATCTCTGGCAAGCTTTAGGCCGGTTAAGAGGGCTTCATATTCGGCTTCGTTATTAGTTGCATGAAAATTGAACTTCAAAGCGTAACATATAGATCGGCCTTCGGGCGTCTCAAGTACAACACCAGCACCCGAACATCGGTCGTTCGATACACCGTCAGTATGTAGCTTCCAGATGTACTCGGGGGATTTACTGGTCTCGGGTAAGTCCTCTGAAATGGTAAATTCAGCTATGAAATCCGCCAGGACTTGTCCTTGAATGGCTCTCCGCGGAGTATAAGTGATATCGAATTGGCTTAATTCAATGTTCCATTTGAGTAACCTACCAGACGTCTCAGGCCGCATAAGGACCTGTCGTAACGGCTGATCGGTATACACAGTAAGAGGGTGAGCTTGGAAATAAGGTCGAAGCTTTCTTGAGGCAATGACCAAACAGTAGGCTAGCTTCTCTAATCGGGGGTAATTTCTTTCAGCCCCTGTTAGCCGTTTACTAACATAGTAGACCGGTTTCTGCACTTTGTCTTCCTCCCGAGCTAAAGCAGCACTGATCGCATGCTCTGATACTGCCAGGTAGAGGTACAATTGCTCGTGGTCAACAGGTTTTGACAAAATCGGTGGTGTGGAAAGATGTTGAACCAGTGATCGGAATGCGCCTTCACATTCCGTGGTCCATTCAAAGTTTCGCTTTCCCTTCCGAATTAGATCAAAGAAAGGGATGCATTTATCAGTTGACTTCGAAATGAACCTGCTTAGTGCTGCTACCTTTCCATTGAGGCTCTGGACTTGTTTTATGGTTCTTGGAGTTTGTAAGTCCCTTATTTCCCAGATCTTTTCGGGATTTGCTTCTATCCCTCGAGCATTAAAGATAAACCCAAGGAATTTTCCAGAGGCGACACCGAAATGACACTTTAATGGGTTGAGCTTCATTCCATATTTTCGGAGAATGCTGAACATTGAATTTAAATCTCTGACATGATCCGTGGAGAATCGAGACTTCACTAGCATGTCATCCACGTAAACCTCCATGGTCTTCCCAATCTGATCGGCGAACATCCGGTTGACCAAGCGTTGGTATGTCGCTCCGGCATTCTTTAAACCAAAAGGCATGACTCTGTAGCAGTAGAGTCCCAAATCGGTCACGAAACTAGTATGTTCTTGATCGGGTAAATGCATAGGTATTTGATTATAGCCAGAGTAAGTATCCATAAAAGATAACAATTCATGGCCAGCCATTGAATCCACAAGCTGGTCAATTCGAGGAAGTGGAAAACTATCTTTTGGACAGGCTTTGTTTAAGTCAGAATAATCGACGCAAGTTCTCCATTTCCCATTCGGTTTTCGAACCAACACTGGGTTTGATACCCACTCTGGGTATAAAGCATCTCGGATGAAACCATTCGATCGTAACTTGTCAACTTCCTCTTTAAGGGCGGCAGATCTCTCTGGATCCATACCACCCCTTTTTGTTTGACCGGAACGTGTCGCGGATCAATGTTCAAGGAATGACTTGCGATGTCCGGCGAGATCCCACACATATCAGAATGTGTCCAGGCAAAAACATCGAGATTTGCCTGAAGAAATTCAACCAGTTCCTGTTGTATCTATTTTCCCAGTTGAGATCCGACTTTTAGTACCTTCGAGTCATCATCCTTGCTGACCGGGACGTCCACAGTCAGTTCGGCTGGGGAAGCCTGATTCTCTTTAACTTCGTCTTTATCGTCGTTGTTTCTAGGGTCCAGATCTTTAAGGAATTGGTAATGGTGCCTGGGCCGGGGCCCAGGCGCTAGTTGTCAATTATCAGTAAAACGGACGCAAAGAGATTCCTCCACGCCCTTTCCTTTCTCCTTTTTCTGCGCCTCACGCAGTTCAGCAACATAACAGGCTCTTCCTGCTGCCTAATCTCCTTGAATGACTCCAATCCCATGATCAGTCGGGAATTTTAAAGTCAAACACCACGGGGCAATGGCTGCCCTAAATTCAGCGAGGGCCGGTCGGCCCAAGAATGCGTTGTACGGTGAAGCGATGTCTAAAACAACAAATTGCAACAGCCGGACTCTCCTGCGTTCTCCAACCCCCAGTTCCACTGGCAGTTCCACTATTCCAGTGGGTATCGTAGCACTTCCGTTGAAGCCGTGAACTTGAGATTGGCAAGGTTTCAAGTCCTTTGCTTCCATCTTCATTAAATCATAAGCTCGTTTGAATAAAATGTTTACAGAACTCCCACTGTCAACCAGGATTCTCTTCATCCAAGCGGGACCAACCTGGGCAGATATGACCAGTGGGTCGATTGTTGGGGCTTCGATTTTGTCAGCATTTCTGCTTCTAAATATGATATCATCAGACATTGTCTTTTGTTGCTTAGCTGGAGCTCCATCCTCACAATTACTGCAACATTCGAAGTCCGCATGCCTAATCGAACTAGCGTAAGACTCCATTTCCCCCCAGCTTCGGTCTGCTGGGTGGGGACCACCACTTATCATGTTTATAACTAGCCTCCCGCCCGTGCGAGCGGGTTCCTTCTGTCCTTCTTGATTTTGTGCCCGATCCTGATTTGAAGGGCCCGCTCCACCAGACTGCGGTGCCCGCACAAACTGGTCTAGCTTTCTCTCCCTGATCAGCTTTTCAATGAGGTCCTGTAGATGTCGACACTCATTGGTGTTGTGGCCATAACTCTCGTGAAATCTACAGAACTTTCCTGTTTGAATTTGTCTCTCCGACGATTGCTTCGGAGCAGGTTTATCATATCGCACAGTGTTGCAAGTTTGCAGATACACATTTTCCAACGATGTATTCAGTGGCGTATAATTATCAAACATTAGGATCCTACGCTGTGGGCCTCGATTCTGATCTCTTCTCCTGTCCTGAACATTGTTGCCCCTCGGCTGAGTTTGTTTGTTCTGTATGTTCAACTGAACCTTTCTGGAACTCTCACCGGATTGCTTAACTGCCACATTACTTTCTATTCCTCCAGTTCTGGCTACCGCATCGTCCTGTTTCCTAGACTGTTTTGCGTCCACTTGTCGCAAGAATTGAGCGGCTTTGGAGTAGAAGCGGTCCAATGACGCGGGTGGTTTCCCAGCTAACCAATTTCCAAATTCGGAATCGGGATCGATTCCTTTCGTTAATGCCATCAAGATTGAGTTATTGTTGGGATTACTAATCTCAACACATGATGCGTGGAACCTTTCCAAATAACGCCTGAGCGTTTCTCCACGTGCTTGGGTAACACTAGACAGGGTGTTAACGTCTTTCGGTCTGCGACATGCATGCGAAATTGTTCAACAAATCTCTTGGCCAGTTGATCGAACAATGAGATAGATCTTGGTGGCAACCTTGTGAACCACATTGTCGCAATTCCCCCAGAGAGATGGGGAAACTTCGACACTTCACTGCATCGTCAGCTCTCGCAGCACTCATCGACCATTCATATTTCAAAATATGTTGATTCGGGTCACTATTCCCTTCATACATTGGGAGAGTTGGCATCCTGAATCGTCGAGGGGGTTCAGTGCGTAATATTCGTCTGTAAAAGGGGTATGTCCACGGGAGATTCCCCAATCATCATTAGTGAGCCCTTAACTCTCGCGTATCATCTGACGTATTATGGTCGAGATATCTGACACTGGCACATTCTGGGCATGCTGAGCTAAGGTGTGGTTGGGTTCTACAGCGCGAGTTTGGACCGGGCGCTGTCGATGGTCCATATTTCGCCTCCTTGGCTCGGCATTCTCTGGGACATACGGCTCAGGAGTATGTCCACGCTGTTGATTGTTCGGCTCTGACAGATTCCGGGTATCAGTCCTTACTTCTGCCACGGCGGTTGCAGCGCGGTTGTCCGTGGTATATTGTTGAGCAGTGCCTTCTCATGTCGACGGTCCTGTTTGGAAGCTGGTCGACGACCCCGTCCTTAATTGTCCAACGGTTAGAGCGGGTTGATATCCAGTAGTCTGTGCGTGACTCCCTTCTAACCGAGGACGGGTAGACCTGTGGTGATAATCAGACAAAGCGGAACTTCCAGTAGATGCATGGGAAACATCACCCCTCCTGGACTTTCTGTGGCTTTGGCGGTTTAGTTGGTTGGTTAGTTCAATGTTAACACGCAACTGTTCAGCCAACTGTTGTCGGCTTTGGGTCAGTTCCTGGAGTAATGCCTGGAACTCTTGTCTGGTTACTGGCCCAGACGGATATGAGTGAGCAGTGTTGCCTTGGTTGGATGGACGCAACTGTGCAGGATTCTGTCGATCTCGACCTTCTTGGTCAGCAGCTGTAGAAGTGGTTCTTGTACTAACCATTTCGAGTTGTGGATTCCTTTCCTAGATTTTATACAAATCTGAATAGAATGGAAGGATTCCGGAGTAGAGATATGGATCTTCCTCTTGGATTTATGCAATCCGGTATCGATGGTAGATCCGAGGAGCAGGAGAAAAAGCTGGTTTTCTCTCAGTGAAAGCACCAAAGTGTTTGTACCAAAAATGGGAACAACACTCTTCGGAAGTCTTTGAAGAGATAAACGCGTAGAATGAAAATTAACACTGTGGATTATCTAACAAAAACTCCAAATAACAGAAGTGTAAAGTGCAAAGTCAAGCGATTTAGAGTGGTTCGGCTTTGTAGCCTACGTCCACTATGAAGTTTGATGATTTTATTGCTCGACACTCGAAGATTACAATTTCTTATAACGCAGTACAACTGGTTTTTGTGAGCTAAGTCTGAATCTAAGACAACCGTGGTGATTTTGAGTAAATCTGGCAGAGTCTGGGCGCTCTTTAGCTCTTAGAATTGTCCGACCCCTTTTCTGAATGACCAAGGGCTCTATTTATAGGTGTAGGAGGCTGATATTTCGCCTAAACTGAGGGGAGACCAGTTCTGGTACGTCAGGGGGCCCACATGCCCGCTTTCTGGAAGTCCGGGCCCGCTTTGGGATCGATTCGAAGCTATGTTCGAATCGATCAAGAAATTGTCCAATCGAGCTGAAATTTGGTGTGAACATTCTTCAACATGTGCTCAAGCTTCTGTAAAAATTTCGTAACATTTGGATGTGTAGATCTCATGTTATGATCGATTCAAGTTGAAGATTTTCGTGTTCTGGAGTCATTCGAATCGATCCGGTTCGAATCGATCGATTCGAATCCGTATGTTGGCGCGTGGAGTCGATGACGTGGTGCGCGTGTTCCGGGCCAACCCCTCTTTTTCTTCGAGTATTCCGGGTCAAATCCTCGGTTTCAGCCGCGTTTGCTTGGTGGATTCGAAGGTATGCTCCTTCGAATCGATAGAGCGTACGTTCCCTTCGTACTGATCAGAGCACTCCATAGTCGATTGATACGAAGGCTTTACTGCTGAATGGATTCGAAGATGGGAATGCTCAATGGATGCGAGGTAATGGGTTCGAAGACAATTACAGGATGGATTCGAAGCTCCTTCCACTTCTCGGACTCGAAGCATGGAATGGCTCCGATGGATTCGAAGTGTGATCCGTTCTGATCGATTCGAGGCTGAGGCTCGCATTCGATGGATACGAACCATGGCCTTGTCCCGATGGATTCGAACATAGGCTGTCTCATGGATTCGAACTAAGGCCTCGTGGATGGATTCGAAGTAACTCGTAGGAACTGACTCGAACGAACATTCTTTGATGGTTCTGAACCATATGGAGTCGAACTGATGGATCTGAACGACCATCGCCTCATCGATTCGAAGCATCCTGACTCGAGGGATTCGAATGGCTTTAGCTTCATGGATTCGAACAGAACTTGACTTGATGGCTTCGAACGGTGCCTCTACCTATGGATTCGAACCTAGGGCTATTCCCTCCACTTCTCATCAATGATAACTTGAGCATACGAATTTGGATCGACTCGAAACTTGGAATATTGGTTTGCATGGCTCTGCTTGACGTGTCTCATCAATTGTAGCTCGATCCGGACTCGGGCATAATCCATCGATATTTGTAGTTGCCCAACAATCATTCGAAGTTGAAGACGTGTGATCCTGTTTCTTTTTTAGTTAGTTCCTTGGTATCTCGGCCTTGCCAAAAGGCGGGATAACACCAATCATTACGTCTGGTGCTAGGTTCTTGTGGAATAATAGAAGTAGAACTGGCATCAGAATCTTTACAACCATTGACCACTCTTTTGCAAACTGTGACGACCGCCCACGACCCCTGCACTGAACATGGAAATAGTGCGCTGTAAAGTGTGCCAGGCAGCCATGGACGATTGCCAAGGTTAAATTAAAACAGCAGAATCTATCGTATTACTCACAGCGCATGGATAAAATACAATAGAGAATATATATAGTGAAGCATCTCAAAATAGAATCTCATCAATTAAGCTTCATAATAGTTGAATACAAACATCTGAATAGTCAATACATCAAGCCTCACTACATATCACTCAGAGAATTATACAAAGCAGCGGAACATCCAGTACATATAGTAAGAAAATAATAGGCAAGCCTCCAGCTCGTCTTCGTCATCAGTATCGTCGAAAACTAAGAACAACACCTGTCACCTGCTACCTAGTCTGCCCATCCCAAAGCGGATGAACAGCCCAAGGCAATAAGAGTTAAACATAAAGCCTTGAGTTAGACAACAGTCTTAGTGAGCGGTAAATAAACTAACAACATACCAAAAGAGCATAAAGGAAAAAGGAATAGGAATCCAACCCTCCCACTCCACCTCTTTCTACAGTGATAGCCCCCAGACACACTAAGCAGAAGTAAACATAGCAATCAGACAATTAAAGTAAAGCAATTATCACTCGAGTCAAGGTCGGTGTTTTCCAAGTACAAACCCCCAAGGCCTAAACCAAGATCAAATAAGCACCCAGAAAACATCGCTCTTGAGACCGAATGACGATACAACCAAACATCCATGACTCTGGCTATCACTATTATCATTGCTTCGATACCACCGTTAATTGAATGACCAGCACATTCTTTCAGCCGTCCGTCAAGGGTTAATGGTAACCCCGGTTCTAGACAGAACTCCGCACGTCGTCGTAGCCCGTGCCTAGGACTATCGAATCTGCCCAGAGTACTCGACTACAATCATAGTCTTTAGGGACTATCGAATCTGCCCAACGTACTCCTTCTTTGAGCCTGCTAGAACCTTCAACAACGATGAAATCTCAGCCTTCTAGTCATCCTCCTCGACGACTATTCTCATACTAGCTCAAGCGCCTCTCGAGCAAACCATTATCCTCAAACCCGAACCATTTCATCGAGTTATCAACATGCTTGGAATGATCCCGTCTGGATTAAACCAAGGCTATCTCATACCATGCCTCGCTTCATCTCATCATAGCAAAGCCTCATCTCAACATCATCAAATCGATCCATATGAGCTTCATCATCCGCCACATATGCCACGAGCAGCTTTTCCAATTCAAGAGCCTTTCCCTTAGCTTTTGAATCACCTTCAACCATCTTGTCCAAATCAAATCATCGATCAACTAATTTATAACAATCAACCAAGTCAATCATTAATCCAAGTAATCAAGCATTCAAACATGATCTAATAAACAATTATAACAATAATGGCAATCTTGTAAATAAAGAGTCCAAATCTAACAAGCATGAAATATCTCTACAACTTGATGAATGAACTTACATAGGTCAACATGTAGTAAAATGGATGTCAAATCATCATGAACAATAGATCTATACTTAAGTTTAAGAAAATGCATGGAAATCACTATTTTAACACCAAATCAAGCCAACAGTCCGATATAATCCTTTGGATCCATGTGAGAGATAACCACCACTCACCAAATCACCTAAACACTTCAAAAGCAACACACTTCAGATCTGGACAGCGAAGGATCTAACTCGATCTATCAAAATTCCGCTTCAAACGATGAAATCTCTCTTCGAAGAATGTAGATCTTCAATCTAAGCTCTTGGATCTTCGATTTGATCTTCAATTTGGATGGAATGAATCACAAGATTAAAGTGGAGAAAAGAAGTGAAGAAGGGTAGAACTCAAGCTCTCAAAACAGCAGCACTTCGTCGCTTCAAAATTCGGATCCCAAAAAGTGAAGAAATGGACGTGTATTTATAGGCTGGAAATCCTTAGGTCGTCCGCCTTCTTAAGTCGTTCACGACCTAACTCTTGCCGACCTACCCATCCACACGACCTACGACCTAACGCATATGCGCTTCCACGACCTAACGACCTACCGCATATGCGCATCCACGGTCTAAAAATGTCACGACCTAAGACTCAACACTACTGCGCGACCTACGACCTAACTGAGATGCGACTTAACGGATCTTACGACTTATGACTTAACAGAAGTACTGACCTAACACACACACGGCTCACCACACGACCTAACGACTTAACACCTTAGGTCGTCTAACGACCTAACTACATGCAGAGTCTTCCGACCTAACTCCTAAGTCGTCTGGACAACCTAACTACTCATAATTGCTAAACTTAGGTCGCTCACGACCTAACTAAGCACAACACCCCATAGGTCGCTCACGACCTAACTACAACAACACCCCATAGGTCGCTCACGACCTAACTGCAACAACTCCTTAAGTCGTTAACCCGCTTATCTCCTAGGTCGTTAACTCGCTAATTCTTAAGTCGCCGCTAACTACTAGGTCATTCACTTCTAATACTAACTTCCATAGGTCGCTGTCTTTCCTTAAGTCGCCCCAATACTTAAGTCATTAACTCTTAAGTCATTCACTCGACCTAAGCCACCACACGACCTAACTTCCACACGACTTATCCCATAATCCTTAGGTCGCCAACTCCTTTAAGTCGTTCCACCGACCTAACTACTATACGACCTAAGCTTCGAACGACCCAACTCTGGACGCTCTAACAACAGTTTTACTATGATTCGATCCGTAAAAATACGGGTCGTTACATTCTCTCCGCCTTAGGAATTTCGCCCCCGAAATTCCAAACAAACAAGAGAAATCAAAAACTATTCTGCATGCCTACCATCCATAGCAATCAACAAACCATGCATCCAATTCTAGCCTAGCATGCAGAATTCTAAAACTAGAACAAGTTACAATGTCGTGAGATGCCACAACACCTTATGGCCATACCTCGAAGAGTTCAGGATGAGCTGCCTTCATCCTCTCTTCCACCTCCCATGTACAGTCGTTAACATCATCACTCCATTGTATCTTGAGCAACCTAACTACCTTCCTCCTAAGCTGTTTCGTGTCGGTTTCCACAACACGAAGTGGCTTACGAGGTCTCTCAACAACTGGATCTACCTCAAAATCTTCACAGCTATCGGCAGAAACCACTGTATTCGAGTCGTGCACATACTTCCATAGATACGATACATGAAAAACATTGTGCACACCCGACATCTTTTCTGGTAACCCCAATTTGTAGGCGAGCTTTCCAATTCGTTCGATGATCGGGAATGGTCCAACAAATCTCGGAGTCAATTTTCCTTTCTTCCCGAATCGAATAACATTCTTCAGTGGAGAAATCTTCACAAAAACCATATCACCTACGTCGAATTCCAAATCCTTACGACGCTTATCGGCATAACTTTTCTGACGGTCTTGGGCTGCCTTCATTCGTTGCCGAATGATCTCTATGAAATCCGAAGTCTGTCGAATCATTTCTGGCCCAAGTATCAACTTTTCCCCTGTTTCCAACCAACATGTCGGAGAGTTACAAAGTCTCCCATACAATGCTTTATACGGTGCAATACCAATGCTTGACTGGTAACTGTTATTATACGAAAATTCTACCAAATGAAGGTGATCTTCCCATGATCCTCCGAAATCTAAAACACAAGCTCTGAGGAGATCTTCCAAAACTCGGTTGACTCTCTCGGTCTGATCATCTGTTTGGGGATGATAAGCTGTACTCAAACACAACTCGGTTCCCAAAACTTCCTGAAAGCTCTTCCAAAATCCACTAGTGAACAATGGGTCTCGATCGCTCAGTATACTCTTCGGAATACCATGGAATCGAACTATCCACTTAACATACAGCTTAGCCAACTTTGATGCAGTCCTGGTTGATCGAACAGGAATGAATCTTGCACTCTTAGTCAGACGATCTATGATGACCCAAATCCCTTCATTTCCCGCTCTGGTTCTAGGTAACCCATCGATAAAATCCATCAATATTTGCTCCCACTTCCACGTAGGAACTTCTAATGGTGAAGCAATCCACTTGGCTTCTTCTGTTCGGCTTTTACCAACTGGCAGTTCATGCACTTAGAAATAAAATTTCCGACATCCTTCTTCATACCTTCCCCGTAATAGGTTCTCTTCATATCTCGATACATCTTATTTCCACCTGGATGAATTGTCAACTTCGAGTGATGACTTTCCTTCAGAACTTCATTTCTCAATTCATCTATATCGGGAACAACTAGTTGTCCTTGCTTCCGAAGCCAACCCTCTCGATCGACCTCGAATCCTTTATCCTTCTCTGGGTCCAATCCAGATTCCAAATCACGGATAATCTGGACAAGCTTATTGTCTCGCTTTTAGCTCTCACTAATTCTTTCCACAAGAGTCGGTCTTATCGATAAGTTTGCCAACATCTCAGGTTCCAATTCACATCTAGGCCTGAAGTCAAATCCAGCTAAATACTCGAGATTCTTCCATTCTGAAAACATGGCTCCCAATCCTGCATGTCTTCGACTTAACGCATCTGCCACTGCGTTACCCTTTCCCGGAGTATAGGCTATACCAAAATCATATGATGCCAAAAACTCTAGCCATCGTTGCTGCCGAAGATTCAAATCCTTTTGGGAGAAAAGTTACTTCAACGACTTATGATCTGTAAATAACTCGAATCGAACTCTCAATAGATAATGTCTCCACATCTTCAGAGCAAAAACAATCGCCGCTAACTCCAAATCATGGGTCGGATAATTCATTTCATGCGGCTTCAGTTGTCGACTTGCATACACAACAACTTTACCCTTCTGCATCAGCACTGCTCCAAGTCCAGTTCCACATGCGTCGGTGTAAACCACCATCTCATCATTTCCACTTGGAATAGTCAAAACAGGAGCACTTGTAAGTCGCTCTTTCAGGATTCCGAAATCTTGCTCACACTTAGCATCCCATCTGAATACTTGATTCTTTTTCGTCAATCCTGTCAATGGTGCAGCCACCTTGGAAAAGTCTTTGATAAATCGACGATAGTATCCTGCTAATCCAAGAAAACTTCTCACATCAGATGCATTCTAAGGTCTAACCAAATCCTGGATTGCTGCCACTTTAGCGGGATCAACCGCTATTCCATTTCCAGAGATAATATGGCCTAAGAACCTCACTTCGCTCTTCCAGAAGTGACACTTCGAAAACTTAGCCTTCAGCTGATGTTTCCGTAAGATTTCCAAAACAATACGCAAGTGCATCTTGTGCTCTTCTTCAGTACTGGAATAAATCAAAATATCATCCACGAACACTAGTACAAACTTGCTCAACTGATCTCGGAACACTCTATTCATAAGATCCACAAAATATGCTGGTGCATTGGTCAATCCAAACGGCATTACCAGCCACTCAAAGAAACCGGATGGTGTCCTGAAAGCAGTCTTCGGCACACTATCCTTAGCTACCCTTAACTGGTGAAATCCCGTTGCCAAATCCATCTGAGAAAAAACCTTAGCTTCGTGAAGCTGATCAAACAAGTCATCTATTCTCGGCAATGGATACTTGTTCTTCTTAGTCACTTTATTCAGCTCACGATAATCCACACACAACCTCAACGATCCATCCGCTTTGGTTACAAACACAACTGGTGCACCCCATTCGGACACACTACGCCGAATGAATCCTTTCTGTAAGAGATCATCAACCTGCACCTTCAACTCCTGCTGTTCCCTAGGCGCCATCCGCCTAAGAGGCATCACAACAGGTCTGGCTCCTTCAACTAGATCGATACGAAACTCGATCTCTCTATGCGGCGGTAACCCTTTGACCTCATCAAAGACATCCTCAAATCCATTAGCGATTGGCACCGATGACAGTCCATCCCGTGGAACAACCAGCGAATACATGAAGCTCATGAAGACGCCTTCCTCATGCTTACATCGTATCACAACCTTTCGCCCTTCCACATTCTCGACTGTCACCTCCAACCTTTCACAATCAACCTTTGCCGCATACTTCCTAAGCCAGTCCATACCCAAAATAATTCCGAACCCCGCAAAGTTCAGAACAAAACAATCACAAACAAAAGAGCAATCATGACTCGATACAATCAGACCCCGGCATAGCATACACAGACAAGACGAACCCCCAACTGGATTAGTCACAACCAATGGCCTATCAACATTATTCGGTTCTAAACCCAACCGGCCTACAAGTTCATTACAAACAAAAGAATGCGACGCCCCAGTATCAAATAACACTCTAACTGGAACACCACAAATGAAAAGAGTACCCTGAACCACCACACTCATTCCTTTCTCTTCAGTAGTAGGAGCTTTTGAAGATGATGGAACAACCCCCAAAGCACAAGCTTGCACAATCTGCTTGTCCTTCCGCGGTTCTGGACAATTCTTCTTAAAATGCCCCGGCTTGTCACAGTTGTGGCACTTCACCGGCACCTTCGGATTCTTGCAATCCCTGGGGAAATGGCCCTTCTACTGATAATTATAGCAGGTCACTTCGCCCTTCGGCTTCTTCTGGCCATCCTTACCCTTTTGCTGCTGCTGCCTCCTCTTCTTGTTTCCACCCTGCTCTGGTTTAAACTCCTCCTTGGTCACAGCAACAACAGATCCTTCTTTAGGAAACAGATTCTCATGCCTAAGAGATTTCTCCACAAGCTTCTCAAATGGATCGTCCAAATGATCCACCAACTGCCTCCCAAGATAACTGTCCAAGCCTATCACAAACTTCTCGTTCTTCTGATATGAAGATTCAATATACGACTGGGCATACTTGGACAAGGCTTCAAACTCAGAAACATACTCAAGAACTGGTCTTCCACCTTGCTTGAGCTCCACAAACTTCTTGAACAGAACAGATTTCTGAGCTGTAGAAATGAACTTAGCTTCAAATCTGGCTTGGAATTGCACCCAAGTAATATCTTCCTCCGGAGTATCAATGGTGATGGAGTTCCACCAATCAGAAGCTCTTCCTTGAAGCTGTCTTGATGCGAGCTTCCTTTTGGTTGCATCCTCGATTCCCAAGTCACCAAAGATCCTTCTACAAGCATCTATCCACCTCTGGACTTCAATAGTTGACTCTGTCCCCAAGAAAACCTTTCCTCCAAGAGCAGTATAGTCTTTACACAGCTTAGCAAAATCCACTGGTCTTGGAGTTTGAACTTGAACTCCAACATCTACTGATGGCCCCGGAGCTGGCATCCTTCTCATGATCGAAGTCATCATAGCCTCGAACATAGCAGCATAATCAGCAGCCCCTTCAGTAGCACGGCCTACCCTAGCAGCTGGTCTCCCTCTTTGACTCATTCTTAATATCTATAAAAGAAATGATCAGCACACCCTGAGAAACAACTGCATAAAGGACTCACATACTTCTAAGCTACTATATTATATATAGTAATCATTCATCAAATACAATTACGTCTCTCATACGTAGTTACGTCAGCGAGCGTTGGGTAAAATCGATTAACCAAAGCTCTGATATCAAATGTGACGACCGCCCATGACCCCTGCACTGAACATGGAAATAGTGCGCTGTAAAGTGTGCCAGGCAGCCATGGACGATTGCCAAGGTTAAATTAAAATAGCAGAATCTATCGTATTACTCACAGCGCATGGATAAAATACAATAGAGAATATATATAGTGAAGCATCTCAAAATAGAATCTCATCAATTAAGCTTCATAATAGTTGAATACAAACATCTGAATAGTCAATACATCAAGCCTCACTACATATCACTCAGAGAATTATACAAAGCAGCGGAACATCCAGTACATATAGTATGAAAATAATAGGCAAGCCTCCAGCTCATCTTCGTCATCAGCATCGTCAGAAACTAAGAACAGCACCGGTCACCTGCTACCTAGTCTGCCCATCCCAAAGCGGATGAACAGCCCAAGGCAATAAGAGTTAAACATAAAGCCTTGAGTCAGACAACAGTCTTAGTGAGCGGTAAATTAACTAACAACATACCAAAAGAGCATAAAGGAAAAAGGAATAGGAATCCAACCCTCCCACTCCACCTCTTTCTACAGTGATAGCCCCCAGACACGCTAAGCAGAAGTAAACATAGCAATCAGACAATTAAAGTAAAGCAATTATCACTCGAGTCAAGGTCGGTGTTTTCCAAGTACAAACCCCCAAGGCCTAAACCAAGATCAGATAAGCACCCAGAAAACATCGCTCTTGAGACCGAATGACGATACAACCAAACATCCATGACTCTGGCTATCACTGTTATCATTGCTTTGATACCAAATGTGACGACCGCCCACGACCCCTGCACTGAACATGGAAATAGTGCGCTGTAAAGTGTGCCAGGCAGCCATGGACGATTGCCAAGGTTAAATTAAAACAGCAGAATCTATCGTATTACTCACAGCGCATGGATAAAATACAATAGAGAATATATATAGTGAAGCATCTCAAAATAGAATCTCATCAATTAAGCTTCATAATAGTTGAATACAAACATCTGAATAGTCAATACATCAAGCCTCACTACATATCACTCAGAGAATTATACAAAGCAGCGGAACATCCAGTACACATAGTAAGAAAATAATAGGCAAGCCTCTAGCTCGTCTTCGTCATCAGCATCGTCGGAAACTAAGAACAGCACCTGTCACCTTCTACCTAGTCTGCCCATCCCAAAGCGGATGAACATCCCAAGGCAATAAGAGTTAAACATAAAGCCTTGAGTCAGACAACAGTCTTAGTGAGCGATAAATTAACTAACAACATACCAAAAGAGCATAAAGGAAAAAGGAATAGGGATCCAACCCTCCCACTCCACCTCTTTCTACAGTGATAGCCCCCAAACACACTAAGCAGAAGTAAACATAGCAATCAGACAATTAAAGTAAAGCAATTATCACTCGAGTCAAGGTTGGTGTTTTCCAAGTACAAACCCCCAAGGCCTAAACCAAGATCAGATAAGCACCCAGAAAACATCGCTCTTGAGACCGAATGACGATACAACCAAACATCCATGACTCTGGCTATCCTGTTATCATTGCTTCGATACCACCGTTAATTGAATGACCGGCACATTCATTCAGCCGTCCGTCAAGGGTTAATGGCAACCCCGGTTCTAGACAGAACTCTGCACGTCGTCGCAGCCCGTGCCTAGGACTATCGAATCTGCCCAGAGTACTCGACTACAATCATAGTCTTTAGGGACTATCGAATCTGCCCAACGTACTCTTGCTTTGAGCCTGCTAGAACCTTCAACAACGATGAAATCTCAGCCTTCTAGTCATCCTCCTCGACGACTATTCTCATACTAGCTCAATCGCCTCTCGAGCAAACCATTATCCTCAAACCCGAACCATTTCACCGAGTTATCAACATGCTTGGAATAATCCCGTCTGGATTAAACCAAGGATATCTCATACCATGCCTCGGTTCATCTCATCATAGCAACGCCTCATCTCAACATCATCAAATCGATCCATATGAGCTTCATCATCCGCCACATATGCCACGAGCAGCTTTTCCAATTCAAGAGCCTTTCCCTTAGCTTTTGAATCACCTTCGACCATCTTGTCCAAATCAAATCATCGATCAACTAATTTATAACAATCAACCAAGTCAATCATTAATCCAAGTAATCAAGCATTCAAACATGATCTAATAAACAATTATAACAATAATGGCAATCTTATAAATAAAGAGTCCAAATCTAACAAGCATGAAATATCTCTACAACTTGATGAATGAACTTACATAGGTCAACATGTAGTAAAATGGATGTCAAATCATCATGAACAATAGATCTATACTTAAGTTTAAGAAAATGCATGGAAATCACTATTTTAACATCAAATCAAGCCAACAGTCCGATATACTCCTTTGGATCCGTATGAGAGATAACCACCACTCACCAAATCACCTAAACACTTCAAAAGCAACACACTTCAGATCTGGACAGCAAAGGATCTAACTCGATCTATCAAAATTCCGCTTCAAACGATGAAATCTCTCTTCGAAGAATATAGATCTAAAATCTAAGCTCTTGGATCTTCGATTTGATCTTCAATTTGGATGGAAGGAATCACAAGATTAAAGTGGAGAAAAGAAGTGAAGAAGTGTAGAACTCAAGCTCTCAAAACAGCAGCACTTCATCGCTTCAAAATCCGGATCCCAAAAAGTGAAGAAATGGACGTGTATTTATAGGCTGGAAATCCTTAGGTCGTCCGCCCCCTTAAGTCGTTCACGACCTAACTCTTGCCAACCTACCCATCCACACGACCTACGACCTAACGCATATGCGCTTCCACGACCTAACGACCTACCGCATATGCGCATCCACGGTCTAAAAATGTCACGACCTAAGACTCAACACTACTGCGCGACCTACGACCTAACTGAGATGCGACTTAATGGATCTTACGACTTAACAGAAGTACTGACCTAACACACACACGGCTCACCACACGACCTAACGACTTAACATCTTAGGTTGTCTAACGACCTAACTACATGTAGAGTCTTCCGACCTAACTCCTAAGTCGTCTGGACGACCTAACTACTCATAACTGCTAAACTTAGGTCGCTCACGACCTAACTAAGCACAACACCCCATAGGTCGCTCACGACCTAACTACAACAACACCCCATAGGTCGCTCACGACCTAACTACAACAACACCCCATAGGTCGCTCACGACCTAACTGCAACAACTCCTTAAGTCGTTAACCCGCTTATCTCCTAGGTCGTTAACTCGCTAATTCTTAAGTCGCCGCTAACTACTAGGTCGTTCACTTCTAATATTAACTTCCATAGGTCGCTGTCTTTCCTTAAGTTGCCCCAATACTTAAGTCGTTAACTCTTAAGTCATTCACTCGACCTAAGCCACCACACGACCTAACTTCCACACGACTTATCCCATAATCCTTAGGTCGCCAACTTCCTTAGGTCGCCAATTCCCTTAAGTCGCTCCACCGACCTAACTACTATACGACCTAAGCTCCGAACGACCCAACTCTGGATGCTCTAACAACAGTTTTACTATGATTTGATCCGTAAAAATACGGGTCGTTACACAAACTTTCAAGCTCTATCCACTTGGCCATCTTTATCATCCTTCTTTCCCCAGCTAGTTCTGTCTGACCACTCCCTTATTATTTTTTCCTCTAGGTAGATTCCATTAAAGGAGAAAAAAAGCTTCAAATTTTATAATGCTTGGGTCCATGAACCTGAGTATGCTAGTATAATACACACAGCTTGGTCTAATAGATCTTTTGGAAACCCAATGTATATTTTTTGCAGGAAGCTCAAAGCAACAAAACTAGCGCTTAGGGAGTGGGCTAAAAAGAAGTATGGGGATGGTTCTTTATTATCAACTAAGCTAAGGATCCAACTCAAAGAGGCCCAGGATTTTATGATGGATAACCCTAATGACCCTGCAATAGCAAGTAATGAGAAGAGGCTTTTTGATGAGCTAAATGAAGCCTTAAGTACTGAAGGGAATATGAGGAAACATTAGTTTTGTCAAAAATGGATCACTGAAGGGGACAACAATGCAGCTTTTTTCATGCATCACTAAAGATAAAGCAATCACATGAGTAGATAAGCACTATATATGATGCTTTGGGGGTTCTGCACTCTAACCCTCAGGATGTTGACACTGCACTTCTCAACTACTACAAAGATTTGTTTGGTAATTCATCTAATTTCCAACCTAACCTTGATGAGCTTTCTCACATACAACTTCCAAAAATTCTGCCTAATGAGGCTCTCCTTCTTGTGAGCAAAGTAACCGACGAAGAAATAAAGGACACCCTTTTTTCCATGAATAAGAAATCAAGTAGGGGCCCTGATGGATTCAATGTCCAGTTTTTCTTACATAGTTGGGACATAATAGCACCTTCATTTTTCAAGGTAGTTCATAATTTCTGTAATAAATTCAAAATGCTAGGGGAAGTTAATGCAACTAACCTTGTTCTCATCCCAAAAGCTACCCCAACAAAATCTGTTACATCCTTTAGGCCCATATCCTGCTATAATGTGATGTACAAGTGTAAATCTAAGATTTTGGCTTCCAGGCTAGTTAGGGTTTTAAGAAGAATTATTTCAAATAACCAAGCTGCATTTCTTCCCAAAAGAAGTATACATGATAATGTCATGTTAGCTCATGAGTTGCTAAAGGGATATGGAAGATCTCATGCTACCCTCAATGCAATGCTAAAGCTGGATTTGAGGAAAGCATATGATAGTGTTCACTGGCCTTCAATTGTTAGAATAATGTCATTAATGCGATTTCCAAAAGTGTTTGTTCCCTGGATTTATAGTTGGATCTCAACTCCCACTTTTTCCTTAAAGTACAATGGTTACACCTCTGGTTATTTCAAAAGTAGACAGGGAATCAGGCAGGGTGATCCCTTGTCTTCTTATATATTTTTTACTTGTGATGGAAGTGTTAACATCCATGATAACAAGGAGTTACTTAAATAAGAAAATTCTATTTCATCCTAAGTGTAAATCTCCTCATATATCCTCTATTCTATTTGCTGATGATATCATGATTTTTACCAAGCCTGATAATGATTCTATTTCCTACATCATAAGAACTCTTGAAAACTTCCACCAAATTGCGAGGTTGAAGCTGAATTCCGCCAAGTATCAAATTCTCACTTCTGGAATATCTACTAAAGCTACTGGTACCCTTATAACATTATCTATATTGCAGCCTATGCATTCTGACATGACATACCTCGGTCTCCCCTTTGTACCTCTAGAGTTACAATTGCTCACTCCCTTCCATTGTTTGATAAGATTTCTTCCACCCTGAATAGTTGGGCAAACAAATTTCTGTATCAGGCTAGCAGACTTGTCTTAATCAAATTAGTTATCTCTTCTATGATGGTGTATTGGGCCAGGGCATTTATTCTTCCCTCTAAGCTTCTTAAAATGGTGAGAAGTGCTATGCTGAGATTTTTTTGGACTGGATCATTACACTCAAAGAAAACTATCCCATGCTCCTTTGCTAAATTCGAGTTACCTAAAAACAAGGGAGGTCTTGGTATTTTGATATGGATAAATGGAACAAAGCTGCTTTCAATTTTCATTTTAATGCATTTCTCTGTGATCATGACAGTATTTGGGTTGAATGGACTAAAAGACATAACATTGGGTCCAAGGATTTCTGGACAATGGCAGTCCCTCAAAACTGTAGCTGGGTGTGGAGGAAGATCCTTGATTTGAGAAGCACTTTTATCCCCTACCTAAGATACTCCCTATCATATTTCGGTCCAAAGAGATTCTAGAATGAACCCTGGATGGACAATGGTCTTATCTTATCTACAAAATTGGCTCCTCATCATATTGTCCAGTCGGGTGTAAGTAGAAATGCTTTAGCCATTGATTATATAGCTAATGGTAGTCTGATTTTGCCTTATACCAGTAATCAGGAGAGCAGGGCATCATGGAATAGTGTGCATGGCAAATCGTACCCTTATTCGAATGCTGACACTCTTCTATGGAATGATAGGCCTCATACCATTTCTTTGGTATATGGTCTCCTCATAAACAACAATAGCTTACCAAAATTTGTGTGGCATAGAGTTTTATGGAGTATTAACTTTCCTAGCAGGGACAATTTAATGATGTGGATGGTCCTAATGAATGCTCTCATGACTAAGGAAAACATGATTAATTATGGCATGAATGTTGATCCTTTTTGTGCATTTTGCAATGCTCGGGTTGAAAGTATTCAGCATTTTTTTGAGTGCACTGACCTTCTGATCTTATGGAGCAGACTAATAAGCAAGTTAGGTAGGAATCATGGGTCTAGAGTTTCAATGATAGAGTGGGATATGATAAGCAAGGCAACTAAGTGGAGAAATGAAGATGGAGCTATTTTGTTTTCATCGTCAAAAAATACTTCAAGCTTGAAAGGAATATGCCGTGCTTTGATAACCAGAGCATGAGTTTTTCTGTCTTATGGTCATGTCTTAAACATGCAATTGAGAATGGGATGAGGATAAGCAAACATGCTTTCTCTAAGCTTCATAGGGAAATCTGGTTGTAGTCCTGTTTTATGTTGTCTTCTTGTGTGTCTTTTCTTCTTATCTTGTGGCCTTTTGTGCCTCTTTGTTTTTCCCTGTGTTTTTTTGTGGTTATAAGCATGTTCATAATCATTTTTCTTTCCTTTTTGTTTTTATGAATAAATCTGATAAGGGACCAGTCAACCTCGCTAGCTTTGCTAAAAAAAATTATTTAAAAAATAATAAATCTATATTATTCGAAACAAAATTTAAATTTTAAACTTCTAGCAAATTTTAGATGAAAATTTTGTAATACAAAAATTTTATTATATAATTTGATAATTTAAAAAATTTTAAAATCCAGTTTTAAATTTTTGATTTTAATTTAAATATTTAAAAATACATTTTTTTTTATTTTCTAGCACGAGTTTAATATGTATTAATATAATTTTATGAAATATAAAATATATTTTATGATATATATATATATATATATATATATATATATGAATTCGTAGAATAATTTATATGATAAATTGATTTAATAATTATTTAAAAATAATATATAAATAAATAATTTATTTTCTTTTTTTCAAAAATTATATACATGTTAAATATCATATATAAAATCTTATTTTCATATTTTACATAAGTATAACATAGTATTGAAATTATAAACTATATAAAGATCGGTATATATTGTATTTTAAATTATTTAAAAATTAAAAAATGTTTTATTTATTTATTTTAGCTCTGTGCTGTGCTACATAGAGATTAATTATCATGATTTTTTTTTATAAAATATATTCATATACATATAACCAATCTAAATTGTGATAATAAATTTTCATATTGGAATCATCACCTAACTAACAATATTATATATATATATATAGAGTGAGCATTATAAATATAATTTACTGTTTGTATTTAATTAGAAATATACCTTGTAGCCAAAGCACTTAAGCACACCTTAAAACGATGATGTAAGCTCTTAGAAACGATTTCTAATCCAATAGATTGCTAGTCCTTGAACCATTGACCACCAATTATCGGATAATAGCAAAATTAATTTGATTTGAACTTGAGAGACTAGAGAGATGAGAACGGGAACATCGGCCGGCAAAATAATGGGGATGGAGGCAACAAAAGATCTAAATCAAATGAAGATGGAGATGCTTAAATAGAGGAAGAGAAGGAGAGAATTTAGGATCTCATCCTTTATTTAATCTCCTTCCATCTTAGCCATCCATTATCAAGCCTCTCTAGCCAATATTATAGCCTCTTATAACCCCTATATAAGCCAACCCTATCATCCCCCTTAATGGTCTTTAAACCCATTTAGAGCTTGAATACAATATTATGCAATTAAATCCAATCTAACGCTTACTATTTATAACTGTTATAAATATATTTAATAATATTTATTCATCATATCAAAATCAAATTTTATAACCAATATTTCATAACTATTTATTAATTTAATTAATTTATGATAATTGCTAATTAATTAAATCATATGGTCAAAGGAGAATTCATCATTTTTGGTTGCGTGACTCGTCAGGTGTAAATTTGGTCCTCGATTAATATTGAATTATCCGAATAATAACATTCACCCATCACTTAGTTGGTGGTATGATATTTTGGCCAAATTTATCGCTTACTTGGTTTTGGTAAATTTTGGTGCTTTTCATAATGATACTTTTGTATTCGTTCTCGGATCGTATCCCAAAAACTCACAAACTCAATATCGCTCCTACTGACTTCGAGACACTTTGGTTATTATATGCAAATAGTCTAGTCTAAATATATAAACCAATATAAAGTAAAATAATTGTGGTGACTTGGATAATTTTGGGGTGAATTTTGTTCCTAGGTTTGAGGTTATTTAGAATTTAATCCCCAACCTTGAGCATGTACTAAAATTTTATCTTGGTATGATCATAGAGGGAATCATAACCCCGAAAGTGAATCATTTGCCCATTAAGTCTCTCAGCTCAAACCATAATCCCTCGGCGGAGAATCCATGAACATTAGACCTATAAACTTCTCATAAAAAATAGGCAGCATCTATTAACTCTCCGCAAAATTCCTTACTCCCTTGCCATTTTCTTTAAAAAAATCCATAACCCATATAATCCTTTTTATCCCACAACAATTCCACAAATACCCCCCAAAAATTTTGTTAAGAAAAAATCATATTTCTTGTTTATCAAAACTAGAAGATATTCGAAGGAAAGGAAATCCAAAAGAAAATTTGTTATTTGTTATTTGTTTTCCATGTTTGACCTGATATAAAAGAAGTATATTTGATTTTTCATGTTTGCTACTAATTAGAAATTGAAACTGCTATTAATAGATTAATTTGTTGTTAGTTCTAAATGGAAATATGTTATGATATTCCTAATTTGTATATTTATAGCTCATAAATTCATTCCCTTGTGTTTTTATTCAGGATTAGGGTTTTTTATTTTAATTGTTTAAATTTGAATCTATTTGGTAGGGACAATGTAACAGATCGTTTACTTTTTAAAACAGAGCATGCAAGGCCATTTTCGAGGTGTTAATAAAAACATCCTAAAAACACTCAACCTATAAATGCGTCATCAACTTCCACATGTCTTGCACCGAATATCAATGTATCATCATACAAATACTGAATCATAGGCATAACATGACTCTCACTCTATAAAAATCCAATTCCATGGCAAATAATCGTGTTGCATTAACAAGCTACCAAATACACCCTTTACACTACAAGAAAATTCACTTTTGATATCAAAGAGAGATAGCATTTTGATAATATGTTATTAATTATTATTTAAAAAATAGTAAGTTAAAAATGCTATTTCATCTGGTCAAGAGTAAAAATCGCATTGCCATCCCAACCTAAGGTAGTGAAAATTTCATGTTCCCTCCAATACTAAGCCCTAATTAAAAAAGTGAACTCCTAAAATTTTGCATTCCCTCAGAAGTTAAAATTTTCTCCTGGCATGCCAAAAAAAGCCTTGTTAACAAATCTAATTTCAAATCCCACCTAATGTTCATCAACTCTCTTCCTCACCCTTCGCCCTAATTGCAACCTCGTCGCCACGAGGCCCTATCATTGGCCGAGAAAATGCTATCGTCGATAAATTCGATGATGGTACTTGCGATCATGCTTACAGAAACTTCCTTGTCACTAGAATTCTCAAGTACCCAAAAAAGGTGATTGCAAAAGGTTTACCAAAAAGGCCAAGAAGAAATCAAGGGTGAAAGTGCAACAACCTGCTTTTTATGCCATAAAATAAATAAACTTAATTGAAATAGAAATATTTGAATTTGGTATTTGATGATTATTATTTTTGAAAGTAAATATTTATTTAATTGATGGCTATTAATAAATGATTTTTGTTTTAATAAATTGAAATTAAATTAATAAATTCTGTTTGGATAATTTATTGAAATCGAATAAATTGTTTTAGTTGAATATAAAATAATTTAAAGTGTAAATAATTGTTATGTGATTAAAATAGTGGAAATAAATAAGCAGGCATCGAATTGAATAAAATTGTCGAAATATCGAAATATAATTTGTAAAGTAAAGTGTAAATTAAATTAAATTAGTTTGGGCAAAATATAAATTAAAAGACTAGCCCAAAACAAACAAGGCCCAAGCCTGTTTAAACTCAATCTTTTTCTCTCTTTGGTTCTAGAAAGCTCTCCCCTATCCTACTTAACTAAAATCGACTTAATTCACTCCCTTGGCCCTAATTCAATTCGTGATGTTAACACACACACACACACACACTCATAGAAGCATGAAGCGAGGAAGCTGGCAAAATCGACGATTGATGCTAGTGAAGGGGGGTGCAGCATGCTGGTAGCAGGCTGGGGTTGCATCGTGACTTGGTGGAGGTCGTGCGAGGGTACATATGCGACCTAAAGAGGCGGTCAAACAGGATGTTGCGACCTTAGGTTTTGATGGCATGATGGAGGCGGTTGATTAGGGATGGTCGCTTCTGTATCAAAAGGATTTGTTGGAACTTCAGTTTGGGGGCGTAAATGAATTTGATCGTGCATTTGGAGGTCATGCTACACCAGTTGTGGCATGCAAATTTGAGCATTGACGAAAGAGGCGATTGGCGATTACATTGAGTAGACGATAGTCGCTGTTTTAGAAGTCAAGCATTGTTTTGGTGAGTTTTATTCTCACATCTATATCTAATTTCCTTTGCATCGTATAAATATTTATCTCGATTAAATTACATTGCTTGGTTGAATTGATTGGGAATATTGATTGAATTGTTTTGGATGAAATGTTTGTTTGAGATACTGGATTGCTTGTGTGATATTGGATATGATTTTGGATTAGATTTTGAGATTTTTATTTAAGTTGGATTATCAAAGTGCAAAGGAAATGTTGTCCGTTTGTACTTTAATTGGTATAGTTTATTTATGTTGTGTAAGCGTTGTTTGGATGGTCGGAACTCGATGTAATTCGACTCGGGCCATATGATAAAGTTTATATTGATAATTGATGATTTTGGATAATTTTGCTCCATGATTTATATTTTGGATGTTTGATTAGTTTTCTTGTTTTCAAAAGATGTTTGAAAAGCTTTAAAACATTATTCAAGGATCCAGAATTTTGTTAATAGTGTTTCATAAATAATTTGCTAAACTTTTTCTCTATTTAGTTATTTTCATATTTACAAATCTATTTCAAAGTTATATATAAATATAGCATTTATTTTGTTATAAAACTCTTTTTGAATCACTACTATAATAATATTATAAATTGGAATTGTTTAAAATCTATAAATACAATATATCACTATTGTTTAAAATATATATTTAAAGTAATAATATTATTTTAAGTGATTTTTATTATAAAGGTTATTTAAATACTTTTGAAAGAGTTTTCAAACCTTAGAAAAATATGAAATCTTTTTATCAAATAATTGTAAGGTTATGGATATGTTTTGAATAAATAAACATCTCTTTCTATAATATGAGAATTTCAAATATGGTATAATTTAAAGAAAATGTTTTATTTTTAATTAGTTAGAGCATACAGTGAAGATTTTGAATTATATTCTATGGTTTGAAATAAATATAATTTATTTTGTAATTTATAAATTTATTTTGAAATAATACTTTATTATAGAGGATTATGAAATGGATTTAAATCCATTTAAGTTGATTTTCAATATGATTTATTAGAGACTTGGAGTATACAATGAAGGTTTCGAATTATAAATTAGGGTTTGAAATGAAAAGAAATTATTTGGAGGTTTATAAATTTATTCTAAAGCAGTATTTAGATGTATAAAATTATGAAATAGCTTCTATAATTATTTATGATTTATTTAGATGTTTTTAGATTTTCGGTAATATTTCTACGGTTATTCTATGGATCCGTTATATAGAATATTAAGGAGATTAAGTGTAGTTTACAAGCAGTGAATAAACGTTTGAATATCATGCGGTGATATGGGATGTCACTATATATTTGTTCGGTTATTCATTATAAGTATACGTCACCCATAGGGGATTTATTATGTATGATGGGGCTCACTGCGGTGAGTTATGTATTTAGCCGTGGAATGTTGACCATCTGGGTTTTAAGGTTTAAGGAATTTACTACATGCTTGGCTATAAAGGAATGTAATGCCCCCGAATCAAATAGGGTAAGAATAGTAACCCCAAAAATAAGAGTTATACCTTCTAAAGCTGCTTTTCCTTGGTCTCTTGGTGGCTTACTGGCAATAGGGACAGCTTCAATAGCGTATGCTTGTTCGCTTGGTCCTTCCTTAGCCATCTTGGGACATAGATTCTTGTGATGCCCTTTCTCGTGGCAGTTAAAGAACTTTCCTTTAAAGGCTTCCTTCATTTGACTCACCCTACAATCTTTAGCTTCGTGACCCTTCCTTTGGCACCTCTTACACACCTTTACTTCCTTCTTAAACTTCCCCTTCGACTTCTTGTTAGCCCAAAAACTTCCCTTCTTAGACCCTCCTTGCTTTTGGGTCTTTGCAGACTTCTCTTTCTCTCTCTTATCTTCCACATTAGTCATGTGCAACATCGCTGTTTTTATCAACATCTCATACGTGGGCCCTATAGGTACTTGGGTCAACAACATTTCTCCTAGTGGGGAATTTGAGCCCTTCACGAACTTCATGGCCTTTTTCATAGGTGTGTCTATTAGGTTCATCCCGAATTTAGCCAATTCAGTAAACTTAGCTATGTACTCCTTAAGGGTAGAATCTCCTTGTCTCAGCTGAATGAACTTTTCCAATTGCAAGCTAACCCCTGCTCTAGACATGAATCTCATCTCGAATCGGTCGTTGAGTTCATCCCAAGAAAAGATCTTGCCCGGGTGCTCATCACTCACAAAGTTCCACCAATTAAAGTTTCTTCCCTGAGGTGCCAAGCTGCCATTCTTCTTCTTAACTGATCGTCCCAACCAAGCTCTCTAAATATCTTCTTACAGTTACCAATCCATGCTTTAGCTTCCGAATATCCTTCAGCTCCAGAGTATGTCTTCCCTCCTATTTGAGAAAGTCCTTACATAGCTTAGGAAAGTCGGTAGGACAAGGTGCTGCGTCAGCGGCCGGGGCAGTGGGTGCTACTGGTGCAGCTGGAGGAAAAAAATCTGCTCGACAATCCTAAGATATTGTTTAAACCATTCGAGCATTCCACTAATGGGTGGTTTTCCATAGGTAGGGTTCCCTTGTTCAGAAGAAGATTGATTATCAGCTATATCAACTATCTATGGGTTAAACCTTTAGTGACGATTTCCTAAGATAGTATTTACATGCTGAAAGAAAAGAAAAGTTTGCCAAGTGATATGCGTAAGTTCAAGAAGAGGGAGTATAAGTGTATATATATAGTAGGAATTCTTTTGAAAATTATTTTTGAAAAACCATTTTCATGATAACAAATAATTCTCTCATACGTATAGTTTTTCCCCGTTGATCGGGTAACCTAGAGCTCTGATACCAAATGTAATAACCCACCCTAGAGCAGGCCTAAATTTTGACCTAGAAAAGGCCCATCAAAACATAGATCCATTCTAAGGCAAGCTGTTGGTAGTAAACAGAAATAACATTGTAGAGCCATAACTAAACTTTCAGCACTCTAAGTGGACGGAACAAAATATAATAGTAAAGTGTACCCATTTATTTCAAAACCAGAAAAATGTTATAACACAAAATCTCATAAAAACCATAATATAATATCTGTTACAACAATTGTTTAAATCCATGGGTACACATGAAAGCAAATAATAATAGATACTGCCACTTGCCAAGTTTTCTCATCTATAAGCATCGTCACCGCCATCACTCCGCCCTTAACCTGTGTTGTAATAAGGAAGGAGTCAAAACAACAAGTGTTTGATGAATAAAAACTTCGAGTCTTACCTTTTCATTACTTGTGCAGTATATTTCAAAATAAGAATATGTCTACAAACATAAAATCATTAAAATCATTTAATACTTCTTTATAAAGAAAGGAGGTGGGTCCAACCACTTAATACCTTCCATTCTAGAAGTAAATCTCATATCCCAATCATACGTCATAAATAACTAATAATGTAAGAGACGGTACCCAAGCCTCTTAATACTTCCCAGTGGAAAATAGGCAAACCCCATCATTTAAGGCCTAATTCTAGAAGTGTTCTCCTCAATGGTACTATCTAGCTGACATCATATGGAATCTCATAGGCCACTTAATGCTGTCAAGTGGAAAATAGGCAGACCCCGTCATTTAAGGCCTAATTCCAAAAGCGGACCCCTGTAGAGATACCACCTAACGTAACCCCTTGGCCATTTAATACTTTATCTGGGGAAAAAGGCGGGTCCAACCACTCAATACCTCAAGCCTCGAAGCAAGCCCTTCGTCTTATGGCCCATGCCCATAATGACGTCTCACATTAGTCCTCTATTCGTAGGAACTGGTAGCTAGGTTAGCTGGACAGAGTTCCCCTATAGAATTTGGGACCAACCTCGTGTCATTACAAATATTTATCCTAATGATATCTCACTTCAATAAAAGTGTACACAACCGCTGGTAGCCTCAACGTGAAGGGCAGACTTCTGTCATGTAACTCTATTGACCTCGCATTCCTATGACTTAGCCATAAATTAATTACTATATATATATATACTCATCTTACCATTTTATAAATAAGGCCTTATAAGGAATCTTTCTTTTTACGCCTTAAAATAATAATTAGGCTATATAAGAGTTTCTTCTTATCTTCACCTCAAAATCAATTACCTTTCTAATGGGGGAAAGTAAATGTAAATAAATGCCTAATTAACTACACCATATACACAATAGTTATAGGTTAATTACGTAAATAGGAATAAATAAATATTCGTGCTTAGTAAGTTCTAAATGGATTTTATGTCCTAAACTAACGTTAAATGTCAATTCTCTAATCAATTATTATTACAAGTCCTTTTTCTTCAATTTCTCAAGATTTCATGGAATTCTAATGTCCGAAACAGGGAATAAATATTCATAATCAAAACTGCAATAACAGACTTCTAAATAAATTAGAAAATCAATTTATTACACCAACTCAATGAAATATATTCAACAATAAGAATTGTAACCTAAACCCCATACTCTATTCAACTCCTCTTTTACAAAAAATAAATAAGAATAAGTGGTGTAAACTACAAATAGAATTCGTAATCTAAACCCCTTATTTTATCAAGGATCACAATTTGACCCAAAGAAGAAAGAGAAGTGTACTAGACTATGAAATTATCAAAAATTGCATTACGAAACAAATTCCATCAGATTAATGTAAATAATTGGGAATCTCGACATAGAATTAAAATATCGAATTAAAAATAATTTTAGGGGATTTTATCTATCATATTTTCGAAATCCAAAAATCTCTAAGGCACATTCAAATCCAAAAGAAATACACACTAAACAACTACATAAAAGAAATACTAAGGTTTCCACTCATAGATTAGCCATAGCTTTACTCAAATGGATTTGTAGTCATTTGATCTCTTCCAGAATCTCTCTCTTTTGATATATTTATGTACATGCAATAGGAAAGAGTTATATATATTCGTTAGGTTCAGAATAATAGGAGAAGAATAGATTGGAGGAAGAAAGAACAAATAGGAAATAGGTTGGATCCTTACCTGAATTTTTTATGAAGTTTCTGAATCTTATTAGTGAGATAGCAATGGAAGAGTTTCGTCATATTCCCAAAAATAATATGAATAAAAGTAGAGAGGATGTGGTTATATTTATAGGAGTTGAAATGCACCAGAACCATGGGAAGGAAGTACGTAGGAAATGGGTAAATCTGGAGCGCACAACCGAATAGAACATAACATAAAACCATAACCACCACTATCAACTGTCGTTGTCAAGCGGTCGACCACCCTTGGGCGACTGGTTGACCACTATGGTCGACCGGTTGACCTATTCAGGTCGACCGCTCTTTTATTCAAGGCGTTTATTTTTGTTTCCATTATGAATTATTTTGTTCCCTAATTAACCTTTTTAACCTTAAGCTTTAATTAATCATTTACTTAGCCCCTAAACTAATTTTTGAAACTTAAATCCTAAGTTTGGTTTCTCATTTGAATTTGAATTCAAACTAAATTAATTTAAATCTGAGAACTTTAAATGCTCATGACTTCTTTGTTTAAGCTCTGTTTTCAGCAAATTATATGTGGAAACAGATTAGAATTTCGCCACAAATGCAAAATATAACTTTTGTGGTCAAATTCCAACTTTTATAAAATCCCCATATCCAACCCTTATCATATTTAATTTACTTTATTTATTTTTGGTCCATTTTATGGAGTGTTATAGAGGCTATTCTTCTTATACCTTCTTCCGACCAGAACTTTAGCTTTAGTCTTGGAAATCTCACCAAAACTGGAATCATAAGAATTCCTTCTTTAAATTCAAACCTAGACCCTTGGTTTCATTATCATAAGCCTTATGTTTAAAAATAGGGACTTCCTTCCAATATGCTATCGCAAACTTTCGTTTGGTCAAATTTGATCATGCAAAAACCATTCTCCCTGCTATGAATAGAAAACTCTCCACTTGGTTTCCTCACTCTTTTAATATACGATTTGAAGTAGTGAAAGTAAGGATGTGATCCCATGACATAGATAACTATCGATTTTTCCCAGTATCTTTTGGTTGTCTCTATTGCTCCATTAGTCATGTTTGTGCATCGTCTTTGGCAAAATCCAATTGGTGATAGAATTGTAACAGATTGAAATTAGATCCTGTTATCTGTGATCAACCTTTTGCACGATTTAATGGTATGACATTTGTAACCTAAATCCATGGTTTGAGGACCAACATACGATGAAGATGCTTGCAGGAGGCTATTGGAAGGTTATTTTGATTGTTGGGGGGAATTGGCCGTTGTCTAGTTTTTTTAAACGTGTATGTTAACCAAATTTATGGTCAACACCCCAAAGTTATTTTATCATAAGTAGAAAGGTTAGTTTGAATGATGGGCTTAATATCCCTAAGAATTGCCTTTGTATTTAGCTTTGCTTGCTACTGTCTCTTAATTTGAACCTTTCAAAGTCGTTGAAAGGTTTACTCCTTGAAGTAGATAACCTCTTGTCTCGTTTGAACCAGTATGAGTGTCTTTATACTGCTTCTTCCCTTTGCTGAGATAAATCTCCTAAATCTGTTCCTTAAAGGCTGGTTTTAATCTTGTCAAAAGATTAAGATAAAAGTTTCTTTGGTTTAAGGTAGTGAATCAGACTTCTTAATGGATATGTAGGAGCTTTCGACCCTTTTGAAAGGTTTGATCACCTCTATGATGTATATTTGATCTCTGCCGAAGGGTGTGAGTGTAGTTTCTTTTGGATTAAGCCTTATAGGTTTAGTTATATTTGCTCAAGGAGAATACTTTGACCATGTCAAAAGGTTTGGACCTTAAAGTTAACTACTTCGGAAGGTTACCATTAGTATGGATCTAAATAAGTTGTTGACCTTATCGAAAGGTTAGGGTTGAAAGGTAGATAACATCAGAAGGTTTTAGTTTTTATTTGTATAGGAATGCTTCTGACCTTGTCGACAAGAACCTTCCAATGTCGTTGAACCTGAAAATATGAGTTAATCTAACAAGATATCGAACAAAACAATAAGTGATAGATAGTGCTTAAGACTTCCCTCTTTATTCATGATCTACTCTTTATTAAACAATCCCCAAATCGGTTCCTAACTAGGGTTACATTACTTTCATTAAGAAGTTACGAAAGTAGAATGAGAGAAAATCCACCCCCAAAACTGGACCCCTTGGGTCCTATTTATAGAAGCAGGCGGCCCTCCTTTTGGTCCCATGCTTTCGACTGGGTCGGAGGGTCACATTTTATACCCGGTTGTAAACCTTTCAAACTTGTCCAAAGGTTTGTGGACCTTTGAACATTGTCGAAAGTTATGTTCTTCTCTATGCCTTCATGAACCTTTTGACCTTGTCGGAAGGTTGCCTCTTCACTTTTTGCTGACTCATGGATGTTGCCTTCTTCATAAACCTTTTGACATTGTCGAAAGGTATTTTGTATGCTTTCCAACCGGTTTGAAAGGCTTGATATGCTTTTGAAAAGGTCATTAAGTTGTTGCCTACACTTTCTTTGACTCCTTCTTCTCCGTTGAAAACCTTGGATTCTAGAGATAGAATCTTTCAACTTCTTCACGAGGTTTTATGTCAGCAAATTTCAACAATTGCACCCTTCGACTGCTTCGAAAGGTTTGAGATGTTCTTTTCTTTCCTTTGCTTGTTAAAAATCCCTTTGTCTCAGCCGAAAGTGTGACGACCCGGAATTTTTGAGTATTTGAAATTGGAATATTTAATTAATTTTAAATATTCAGAGGTTAATTATCAACTTAAATTTCAAATATCACTGTTTATTTGATAATTAAATTATTTAAATTAATAATTGAAAATGGAGAAAATACTGAATCAAGAGTTTCAAGCTTGTTAAAAATATTTTAAGGGCTTAGAAAATTCATATTATTGATACTGAAGATAATAGAACTTTTAAAATTGAATTCGAAAGTAATTTGTTCAGTTTTAAAAATATATCGTTTAAATTGAATTTAAAAATAGCCTTCCGAGGCATAGTCTCGAAATTCGACGAAACCAGTTCCATTGGGTCCGTAATATTGAATTACTATTGGATTTCAAATTTCGTATTGATTGGAGTAGTTGTGCGAGCATAAGACACATAAACGCGTTGAAATTTGTATCTAAAACAAATTAAATTTAAATAATAAAAAAAAGGGGGGGGCTTATCATCAGCACGTTGTCTCCCTAAAATCATGCCAAAGATCACGGGAAGAAATCGTGCAAAGCATGCCCCGTTCGATTTTAAATATCTCGTTCCCTTTCTTCCTTTATCGTTCAAAAATCAAGTTCGAGCAGAAAGAAAACAATGGCCGATCCCCTCAGCTTTAAATCAATCGAACGTATTTTTCCTCTCCTCTCCTCCATATTTATTCACGAATCAGGAAGCATTCGCTCCTTCCTTCAAAACGAAATCGAGTTCACTAAAAGAAATAATGACCGCTTCTTTTTCCCTTTCTTTTTCTTCAATTGAATTCACGAATCCAGTAAATCGAGAAAAACAATGGCCGCTCTCATCCACTTTCGAATTGAAGCCGATCTATCCCCCAGTTCGATTCGAAGTCGATTCCGACCTCAATCAGATCCCAATCGATCTCGACTTCCCAGTTAATCGCGGTGCCGTGAAGTGCGAACCCTGGCGACGTGATGTTTCGAGCAGCAACTTCGAGGATTGGCGACTGCAGTTGGTTACGCGAGTTCGAGTTCGAACTGTGAGAGAGGTACCGGGGTTCGTGGTCGCGACTTCTTTGAGGCGCGTGAAGTAGTCGCGGCTCGTCAGAGGGCGTAGGGTTTCACGTCAGAATTACAGTGAATGGAGGTGTCTTCGGCGAAGCTCGGCAATGGAGGAACTCGCGTATCTGGAGGAAATTGCCGTAGTAGGTTGGACCCTGTCTCTGAGGTATTCGTTTTGTTAATTAACTTGATTTGGTAAAAGTTTTACTATCAAAACAGAAATTATTTTAGATTTGGGAATTTTAGAAATTTATATATAAGGTTAGATTTCAAAAAAAAATCTATATAGATTATTTTTATAAATTTTTATATGAAGTTCCAAAAGAAAATAAATATAGGTATATACAGGTTTAACTTACTAGTTTATTTTGAAAAAAATAAAAATAAAAATAAATATATATATAATTGGGTTGTTCGATTCGTTTCAAATATTAATGAAATCATATAAATTGTTATTCAAGGTAGAAATCTGAAAGGAAACAAGTGAGGATGAAAATAAATGGTAATGGATGGCAAAACAAAATCAAAGGTGAGTTAATCTCACTCAGTTGAATTTAAATTTAAATGGTTAAATTTAAATCATTGATTGGATGATTGCATTGATTGATGTGCTATATATATATAGTAGTATATAGCAATATATACATATTGGCATATGTATATATTGGAATTGTTGATATTCCCGCATTATATAGCGGATGAGACCCTATGCGCCGCATAATAGCGGATGATATTTTATAAAACCCATATACCGCGATATTCCACTTTGAAGTGGAATTGGTATTGTGCTAACATCTGTGGATGCAGGGAAACAGGTTGGAGGGATCCAACTGGATTCCTCAAAATATTTAATTTTGTTTAAATATTCTGTGATATGATTTTTGATATCCTGTGATGATTTATATTGGATAATCTGGTTGGATTGAATTTCCCAGTATAATGAGTTATCAAAAGCAATTGAATTGAATTTTGGAAAGAAATAAAAGAGTAAAATTTAAGTTAAATAATTCTAGTGAATTCGAATAAATTAAATAAGGAATTGTAAAAGAAATAAAGAAATTTCTTAATTCGAACAAATATGGGAAAAGAGGATTTTGAATTTAATAGTGAAGAAATAAATCTTTAACTAAAGTGATATTATTTAAAAATATAAAAGAATTGATTTTATTGAAATTCAAAGATTTAATTTAATTAAAATATTAATTGAAGAAGTTTGGAAATCCAGAATTGGTATTTTAGTTAAAAAGGGTTTTAACTCATAATAAGGAAATAAAAGATGAAAGTTAATGTATTTGAAATAATTGAAGTAAATAGGGAAATTTACTTCAAAGTAAAGTAAAATGGAAATCAATTGGAAATTGATTTAAGTGTTTAAAAACTTGGATTTTTAAAAGAGAAATGAGATTTTGGAGATATAAACTGGGTTTATAAAGTAAAATAAAATATCAGTGGATATTTGAGAATATAAATTCAAGATGGGAATTTATAAAAGGATATGGATTGGTTTAAAAATAAATGTTGGTTTATTTTTAAAAGATGGAAATGAGAAGTGTATTTCTCTGGATTGCCAAGTACGTTTTTCCAAGGCAATTTTAAATACAAGTTAAAAGTTTAATATGTTTTAAAAAGCATATTTTAGAAGATTGATTATTTCTAAATGTTAAAGTCTAAAGTAAGTATTTCAAAAATCTATTATTGTAGTAATTATATAAAAGTGATTTGCTATTATGTTTTAAAAGAGAAATTTAGTTTATATTTGTAAAGTGGTTTCATTTTAAATATTCCTTAAGTATATATTTTGTTAAGGTATTAAAGTAGTTTTTAAATTTCAATATTATAAAGTATATTTATAGTAAAGTGCTTTTAAATTATTTTTAAATCTAAAGTATTTTGTACTTGGTGTTTCAGAGAAATAAATATTTGGGAAATGTATTCCGTAAGCGGAAACTGTTTGAAATTGTTTTCAAAAGGAGTTTGAAAATAGAAATATATCTTGGGAAGATATTTGGGCAAATAAATAATGTGGGAAATTATTTATTGTGTGATGGTTGCTTGTGGATGTAAATTGATAGTTAAATAACCGACTATCAATATTGGCCAAATGCGTTGATCGTTTCGAAGAGACCGGGATCGAGTTTCCGTATACCGGGATTCTAGGTCTGGAGACTCGAATACCACTTCGATCCGGTTTGTACGTTTCGTGTAACGTGTTCGGAGTCGAAGATGGAGCTATGAAGTGCAAGGGCTAGTCGCTACTAATCCTGAGGATATTTCCAAAATGGATGTAGTAGGAATAGTGCCTTCGGTTCCGTTCGGACCCGGGACGGACTTGTATGGACGAATGCTTTCGTGACATCGTCAGGTGGACGATGGGCATTCTAAGGGATATGTTCTGAAAAAGGTATCGTTTAGCCTCAAGCCTCATCAACCGGGAATGACTGAAAATCAGGGGTTATGCAGCAAGGCTTCGTGGGTAGCCCCCACTTGAGAGTAAGGTCATCCCTGTCTAGATGTCCCTTTTATTTCGGCTTAGTGTTGCGGTTGCTGATCCCAACCGTGGGGTGATCTTATTTGGAATTATCCAGTAAGGGATGATTCTGGTCTTGTGTTGCAGGGGAGCGGGCGTACTCCTCGGTACTGTGATCTAGGCCACGTACTGTGACAGGTGGTACCCCAGTGCCTAGTCATTCGTTGGAAATCCATTCTCCCTACGTGCCTGTACGGTTTTGATTGTGCCCAACTATTGTTGAAATGTGAGATGCAAGCATTTCAGCTAGATTCTATTTTACTTTCTGTAGACACTATTATAATATCAGAGGATTTTGATATAAAGAGTTTTAGCTATCGTAAGGTAAAAACCCGACATGTTTATTTGTGGCGTGGTCTTACGAGATGCTTTTGTTTTCAAGGGATTTTGAAACTTTAATAATAAATTTGAGTGTGATTTTCTCACGCTGGTTTTCCAGACTGACTCGGGTATTGTTTTATATGATGCTCGGGTCAGACCGAGTATTATAGGTTACAGGATATGATGCTGTGGAGCTCAGGAGATGAGCTGGATGGCGAGACGTATCTCCCGTACTTGTTTATATATATATTCCGCTGTGTTGATTGTTGTACTCTGTTGTATTGAGGACATGATATGGTTATTGTCCAGTTGTATGTTATGTATTCTCTGGTGTATACTCTGATGCTATATTATATAAAACTGATATAGTTTTGATTTGTGTAAAGATCTGTTAATATATATTATATTTTATTCCGCTGCGATGGTTAGATTCTGATTTTGTTTTCTATTTTTCTTCTTCTACCTCTTCTTCTTAACTAAAATGGTTCGGTTTTTCGTGTATGAAAAACCCGGGCTGTTACAGTGGTATCAGAGCTTAGGCTAGCGATAACCTTGGCTCTGGTGGGAATTTTGAGTGTATAAATAAATATGAGCGCGTATTTGTTAGTGAATATAAAATGGTTTTATATCGTGTTGGCTGGTTTATTGAGTAGTTTATGGATTCTGGTCGATGTGTGGGACGCCACAACATTGATAGGAATCTCTAAACACTTGAATAGAACAATTCAACACAGTATTGTTTTAAAGTAGGGTAAATGAAATAAGTTTACCCAAATTATTTTTGTATAAAAAGAAAGGTTTTGTAAACTATTTCTAGTTAATATATATATGGTTGTTTGGATGTTAGAAGTGATAATAGGAAATTATTATCATTATTATATGGAAACTTAACTAGAAATTGAAATTTATAACCAAAGTAAAGAATAAAATTTTATAATAAAATAAAATTTGAGAATATAAATTATAAATGTAATTTATAAGTTGAAATAAACTTCATATACAAACGAGATATGTAAATGTAAACTAAATGTCATATATAATGGAAATTAAGATGAAGTTCTAGAGAAATATTTAAAATTGGAATGGGATAAAATTCCAGAGTAACGATGGATATAAAACTGGATGGGTTTTAAATTTGGAATTTTGTGAAGATTAAAATTCCTTTGAGTTGGAAATGGTTTTCAAAGGGGTTTGGAGAAATAATGGTGACATTATTTCGGAAATATTTTGAATTGGATTTGAAATCTGGAGAGATTTGGGATTTAAAAATATTTGGAGGGATTTTAAAGAGATAAAAGCATTTAACTCTCTTTCGGTCGCTGGAAAATAACTTCGGTGATGACTGCAGCATCATCGATGTTCATTTTCGAGTTTCTAGGAGAGAAATTGCTACCGAGTTGTTTGAAATGGGATTTGTTTGCGAACTGGATTTGGTTTTGAAAATTCAAAGGAATAGTTGAATTGCCAAAGAATTTTGGGATATAGTTGATTTCAAAGGGAATTTTGAAATTTTGAAAATTTGTAAAGCTCTGGAACTTTATTTAAAATGTTTATGAGATAATGAATAAATTTTGGACACTTACAAAATTTGAAGTAAGTAAGGAAATGAAAATAAGTTAGAATATAAGCAAATTAATTGTAGTAAATTAAAAGAAGTAAAGAAATAGAGGGTAAGTAAATTGGGGAACTTATAGAAACTTACAAAATTGAATTGTAATAAAATGGATGTATGGATATAAAGAAGTTGTGACTTATAAATTTAGAAGTGGGATAAATAAGCCAAAATAAAATTGTTTTGTATTTTGGGAAATGGATAAAAATCAAATATTGGGTAAAGTTAGAGTAAATTATTTGATTAATTAATGGAATATGGAAATGGAACTCGAATTGGTTAATTAAAATTTGAATCGTGAATAAGTGATAAAATTTTAAAGTGAAGCTTGAGTTATAAATGTAAACCTAACTTGAAATAGCAAGTGAATTAAAAATGAATTGCTGTTGAATGGAATTGAATTAAAATAAGAATGATTTGTATTGCAAATAAATTTCTAGTGAGTAGAAATAAAATCGAAGTGGTTTTATTACTAAAATAATTAGTTCGAAAGTAAATAGAAATGTGAAATAAGTTTGAAATGGATTGAATGAGTACTAATTAAATTAAATTAGTAAAATAAAATGGAATTGATTGATAAAAGTAAATAAATTGATTTTTGGAATCATTTAAAATGAATATGGGTTTGTTTGGGTTAAAGGTGAATTGAATATAAGCAATGAAGTGTAAACCATTTCAATGGAACGAAATAAGAATGTATTGAAAGTGATGGTGGGTGAATGAATTGAAAGCATTTAAATTTGTGTTGGAACCTTATAAATTCACTTATGGAAGTATATAACATACATTGTTTGTTGAATCCATGTTTTAGCAATTTAAATTTTAGTGAAATGCAAATAAACTTTGGATATGTGGCACTTACATGTTGTAATTGAGTTAGTACAGGTTCAGGGAAGCCGGTTGGCTGAATCTGATGGCACAACATGCTAAAATAAATAACCGCTTTGCTTTAAAATGCTAAAATAAGGTACGCTTACGCAAAAAAATTCAAAATAGGAGATATGAACTGCATATATTGATATATATTGTGATTTCCGGCCTGAGGCCGATGTATATATATATTTGTGCATCCTGCGATATCGCAGAAGTTCCTCCGTACAAGGGAGACTCTGCCAAAATTTTCCGTAAATTTTTGGAGTTAGAAAATTTTTGAAAATTTTCGTTAACGATAAATGATTTAAATTTGTTAAGCAAATGAAATTGAAACTGGATATTGAAATCTAATTCAAATGTGAATGTAAGGTGAAGTGAAATCGAAGGAACTAAAGAAGTGAAGTTTGCGAATAAATAGTTAATCGAAATTTAAATTAATTAGTAAGTGCAACTAATTAAATATTCGAGTGGAAGCCAAATTGAAATCAAATGGAATTGTAAAGACAAAAGTAAATAGAAATGGATATAAACTTCAATAATGAAGTGAAAATTAATGTAAGAAGTGTATAAATATTTATACTAAACTTAAGGATTGGAAAAATGAAATTCTTTAAGTGAAGTGGGTATCGAGGAAATTATTCTAAGTGGATAATTGCATGAAGGGTTAAATTGGAAGTTGTGAAATGGGATAGTTGTGAATAAGTGGATAACAATCAAAATGAATGTGAATAAAAAGGAAATTGATAAAATGGATAATTCAATTGGGCTAATTACGTAAGGTGTACGTATATTATTTTATTCGCATAGCTATTTGATCCAGATGTCGAGCACAGAATTTCGAGGTAATTATGCCGATCTGAGTTAGGATTTTTCGCTCGATTTTCAACGGCGAACCTGGATATGGATTGTTGATTGATTCTGGTAATTCTCTATCATAGTTTGTGGCTATGCAAGGAGAATGACGGTTTCCGATCAAGAAACCAGATCTGAGTCCGCACTAGGAAGTCGGGTGGACAATACTAGTTCGGAAGTGAAATTGTGTGATCGAGTGAGCGATCGAATATGATATTGCGTACGAATGATATATGTGCATCGTACGGGCTTAAGTAAAACAAATATTGTAAATTTGTAAATTTGTAAAGGAAAGTATAAAGTGACTTTGGAATTGTGAGTGAATATTATTGCTTAGTAGGATATACAGGTGTATAAAAGCAATGGATAATTGGGATTTTTGATTTTAGAAGATAAAAATTTAATGGCCCGACAAAAAGGTATGTATTTGAATTTCTATATGAAATTTGATTGGGTTTTGGGTCCAGCCACTTGGCTTTTTGTTTTCTTTTTGAGATTGGGAGGCCGTAGAGCCATTTTGTAGTAGTACCGAGCTAGCCGCGCAAAGGAGACGCTGGCAAAATTTTAGGGAGTTAGAAAAATTTTGGAAAATTTTGATAATTCAAAAAATTGAATTCAAATTTAAATTTGAATGGATAAGTAGGTGATATGGGTTGAACTTATGAATAAGTTTGGAAAGTTAAAAGATGATTAGTGTATCATTAATAAAGAATTGTTATGGAAGGTTGTTAAAACTGTTTGAATTTGAGAAAATAGTAAACGGGGATTGAATCATTCTTCCTAACTGGTAATTTCGAGGACGAAATTCTTTTAAGGGGGGAGGAATGTGACGACCCGGAATTTTTGAGTATTTGAAATTGGAATATTTAATTAATTTTAAATATTCAGAGGTTAATTATCAACTTAAATTTCAAATATCACTGTTTATTTGATAATTAAATTATTTAAATTAATAATTGAAAATGGAGAAAATACTGAATCAAGAGTTTCAAGCTTGTTAAAAATATTTTAAGGGCTTAGAAAATTCATATTATTGATACTGAAGATAATAGAACTTTTAAAATTGAATTCGAAAGTAATTTGTTCAGTTTTAAAAATATATCGTTTAAATTGAATTTAAAAATAGCCTTCCGAGGCACAGTCTCGAAATTCGACGAAACCAGTTCCATTGGGTCCGTAATATTGAATTACTATTGGATTTCAAATTTCGTATTGATTGGAGTAGTTGTGCGAGCATAAGACACATAAACGCGTTGAAATTTGTATCTAAAACAAATTAAATTTAAATAATAAAAAAAAGGGGGGGCTTATCATCAGCACGTTGTCTCCTTAAAATCATGCCAAAGATCACGGGAAGAAATCGTGCAAAGCATGCCCCGTTCGATTTTAAATATCTCGTTCCCTTTCTTCCTTTATCGTTCAAAAATCAAGTTCGAGCAGAAAGAAAACAATGGCCGATCCCCTCAGCTTTAAATCAATCGAACATATTTTTCCTCTCCTCTCCTCCATATTTATTCACGAATCAGGAAGCATTCGCTCCTTCCTTCAAAACGAAATCGAGTTCACTAAAAGAAATAATGACCGCTTCTTTTTCCCTTTCTTTTTCTTCAATTGAATTCACGAATCCAGTAAATCGAGAAAAACAATGGCCGCTCTCATCCACTTTCGAATTGAAGCCGATCTATCCCCCAGTTCGATTCGAAGTCGATTCCGACCTCAATCAGATCCCAATCGATCTCGACTTCCCAGTTAATCGCGGTGCCGTGAAGTGCGAACCCTGGCGACGTGATGTTTCGAGCAGAAACTTCGAGGATTGGCGACTGCAGTTGGTTACGCGAGTTCGAGTTCGAACTGTGAGAGAGGTACCGGGGTTCGTGGTCGCGACTTCTTTGAGGCGCGTGAAGTAGTCGCGGCTCGTCAGAGGGCGTAGGGTTTCACGTCAGAATTACAGTGAATGGAGGTGTCTTCGGCGAAGCTCGGCAATGGAGGAACTCGCGTATCTGGAGGAAATTGCCGTAGTAGGTTGGACCCTGTCTCTGAGGTATTCGTTTTGTTAATTAACTTGATTTGGTAAAAGTTTTACTATCAAAACAGAAATTATTTTAGATTTGGGAATTTTAGAAATTTATATATAAGGTTAGATTTCAAAAAAAAATCTACATAGATTATTTTTATAAATTTTTATATGAAGTTCCAAAAGAAAATAAATATAGGTATATACAGGTTTAACTTACTAGTTTATTTTGAAAAAAATAAAAATAAAAATAAATATATATATAATTGGGTTGTTCGATTCGTTTCAAATATTAATGAAATCATATAAATTGTTATTCAAGGTAGAAATCTGAAAGGAAACAAGTGAGGATGAAAATAAATGGTAATGGATGGCAAAACAAAATCAAAGGTGAGTTAATCTCACTCAGTTGAATTTAAATTTAAATGGTTAAATTTAAATCATTGATTGGATGATTGCATTGATTGATGTGCTATATATATATAGTAGTATATAGCAATATATACATATTGACATATGTATATATTGGAATTGTTGATATTCCCGCATTATATAGCGGATGAGACCCTATGCGCCGCATAATAGCGGATGATATTTTATAAAACCCATATACCGCGATATTCCACTTTGAAGTGGAATTGGTATTGTGCTAACATCTGTGGATGCAGGGAAACAGGTTGGAGGGATCCAACTGGATTCCTCAAAATATTTAATTTTGTTTAAATATTCTGTGATATGATTTTTGATATCCTGTGATGATTTATATTGGATAATCTGGTTGGATTGAATTTCCCAGTATAATGAGTTATCAAAAGCAATTGAATTGAATTTTGGAAAGAAATAAAAGAGTAAAATTTAAGTTAAATAATTCTAGTGAATTCGAATAAATTAAATAAGGAATTGTAAAAGAAATAAAGAAATTTCTTAATTCGAACAAATATGGGAAAAGAGGATTTTGAATTTAATAGTGAAGAAATAAATCTTTAACTAAAGTGATATTATTTAAAAATATAAAAGAATTGATTTTATTGAAATTCAAAGATTTAATTTAATTAAAATATTAATTGAAGAAGTTTGGAAATCCAGAATTGGTATTTTAGTTAAAAAGGGTTTTAACTCATAATAAGGAAATAAAAGATGAAAGTTAATGTATTTGAAATAATTGAAGTAAATAGGGAAATTTACTTCAAAGTAAAGTAAAATGGAAATCAATTGGAAATTGATTTAAGTGTTTAAAAACTTGGATTTTTAAAAGAGAAATGAGATTTTGGAGATATAAACTGGGTTTATAAAGTAAAATAAAATATCAGTGGATATTTGAGAATATAAATTCAAGATGGGAATTTATAAAAGGATATGGATTGGTTTAAAAATAAATGTTGGTTTATTTTTAAAAGATGGAAATGAGAAGTGTATTTCTCTGGATTGCCAAGTACGTTTTTCCAAGGCAATTTTAAATACAAGTTAAAAGTTTAATATGTTTTAAAAAGCATATTTTAGAAGATTGATTATTTCTAAATGTTAAAGTCTAAAGTAAGTATTTTAAAAATCTATTATTGTAGTAATTATATAAAAGTGATTTGCTATTATGTTTTAAAAGAGAAATTTAGTTTATATTTGTAAAGTGGTTTCATTTTAAATATTCCTTAAGTATATATTTTGTTAAGGTATTAAAGTAGTTTTTAAATTTCAATATTATAAAGTATATTTATAGTAAAGTGCTTTTAAATTATTTTTAAATCTAAAGTATTTTGTACTTGGTGTTTCAGAGAAATAAATATTTGGGAAATGTATTCCGTAAGCGGAAACTGTTTGAAATTGTTTTCAAAAGGAGTTTGAAAATAGAAATATATCTTGGGAAGATATTTGGGCAAATAAATAATGTGGGAAATTATTTATTGTGTGATGGTTGCTTGTGGATGTAAATTGATAGTTAAATAACCGACTATCAATATTGGCCAAATGCGTTGATCGTTTCGAAGAGACCGGGATCGAGTTTCCGTATACCGGGATTCTAGGTCTGGAGACTCGAATACCACTTCGATCCGGTTTGTACGTTTCGTGTAACGTGTTTGGAGTCGAAGATGGAGCTATGAAGTGCAAGGGCTAGTCGCTACTAATCCTGAGGATATTTCCAAAATGGATGTAGTAGGAATAGTGCCTTCGGTTCCGTTCGGACCCGGGACGGACTTGTATGGACGAATGCTTTCGTGACATCGTCAGGTGGACGATGGGCATTCTAAGGGATATGTTCTGAAAAAGGTATCGTTTAGCCTCAAGCCTCATCAACCGGGAATGACTGAAAATCAGGGGTTATGCAGCAAGGCTTCGTGGGTAGCCCCCACTTGAGAGTAAGGTCATCCCTGTCTAGATGTCCCTTTTATTTCGGCTTAGTGTTGCGGTTGCTGATCCCAACCGTGGGGTGATCTTATTTGGAATTATCCAGTAAGGGATGATTCCGGTCTTGTGTTGCAGGGGAGCGGGCGTACTCCTCGGTACTGTGATCTAGGCCACGTACTGTGACAGGTGGTACCCCAGTGCCTAGTCATTCATTGGAAATCCATTCTCCCTACGTGCCTGTACGGTTTTGATTGTGCCCAACTATTGTTGAAATGTGAGATGCAAGCATTTCAGCTAGATTCTATTTTACTTTCTGTAGACACTATTATAATATCAGAGGATTTTGATATAAAGAGTTTTAGCTATCGTAAGGTAAAAACCCGACATGTTTATTTGTGGCGTGGTCTTACGAGATGCTTTTGTTTTCAAGGGATTTTGAAACTTTAATAATAAATTTGAGTGTGATTTTCTCACGTTGGTTTTCCAGACTGACTCGGGTATTGTTTTATATGATGCTCGGGTCAGACCGAGTATTATAGGTTACAGGATATGATGCTGTGGAGCTCAGGAGATGAGCTGGATGGCGAGACGTATCTCCCGTACTTGTTTATATATATATTCCGCTGTGTTGATTGTTGTACTCTGTTGTATTGAGGACATGATATGGTTATTGTCCAGTTGTATGTTATGTATTCTCTGGTGTATACTCTGATGCTATATTATATAAAACTGATATAGTTTTGATTTGTGTAAAGATCTGTTAATATATATTATATTTTATTCCGCTGCGATGGTTAGATTCTGATTTTGTTTTCTATTTTTCTTCTTCTACCTCTTCTTCTTAACTAAAATGGTTCGGTTTTTCGTGTATGAAAAACCCGGGCTGTTACAGAAAGGTTAATTTCTAGTGTAACATTTGAAAGTGTGCTATGGATCGTGTAATATGGATATACGATAATACAGAATATAGTGATGATAGCTATACAGTAAATAGTGCGGAATATATGTGCAGTATAATAAAAATAACACCAGAGATTTTTATTCTTGTTCGGAGCACCGTCCTACGTCCAGTCCCAGACTCCTTCTGGAATTTCACTAAAACAGCAACTCTCACTTAACCCGGAGGAACAGGTCTATATAACCCTTGAGCAGCAGAACAAGGACCTGAGCATCAGAATAGGATTTCGCCTCAGCAACCGAAGAGGACTTCACACGCCTGAGCAGTAGAACGGGACTTTAACGAATACAAAAGATTGTTTTGACCTTGTGTGTTCTAATAACATGGATTTGTCACTTGTAGTACGCCCTTCCTATAATATTTTCCTCAAGTATGATGTGTGTAGTTGTGTGTATATGAAGATTAGGAAGTTTCAAATTGCTCGAAGAATATGGAAATGAATACGTAAGCAATGAATGTATGAATTCAAGAGAGTAGTTAATTCAAAAAATATGATTCAAGTATAAGCAAGTAAGTGAAGTAATTTGATCTTGAAATTCATGCATATATATAGTAGTTAAGAAGTTGCAACTGCTGGTGAAGAGATCTCTACGAATAGCAATGGTTGCAACCCTTGGGTAAGAAGACAACTATTCAGAAAAGAGGTGTCTTTTCATTAAAAAAATGACAGTTGCAGGATTTAGTCGACTGACTTTGATCATTCAGTCGACTGAATTTAAAAACATGCACATATATATTAAAATGCACAGATTCAGTCGACTGAATGATCTTGTTCAGTCGATTGAATTCTGTTGATAAACAAAAATCACTATAGCTCAGTTGGTTAGTGCACTTGCCTTCTAAACTAGTGACCCGGGTTCAAGCCCCGCTCCATGCATTTTAAAAAAAATTGATTTTGATTAAAATATGAACATTTATTTGAATGTGTATGATGATTCTTGAGGAAAGATTTTAACAAAGCACTAAACTAGACTCTATATATATATATTTGATGACTCTTGTTAAAAAATATAACTATATGAACCATACTTTGAGTCTTTGACTCTGGATGTTGTTATAGTCGTAGATTCGTGAATTGTTGTGTCTTGTTAGCAATCAAAACCTATGATCTAACATTCTCCCCCTTTTTGATGATGACAACTCCATTTGCTACGGACGAATCTTCGACAAGCTTTGTTGACTTATCTCTCCCCCTGAATATATTCCTGTAATTGTGCTATAGATTTCTCCCCCTGAATCTATGCTATATATTCCTATAAATAATTAATCTTTTCTCCCCCTTATTCTATGCTTGCATCGTTTATTCCTGCAAATAGTGTTAGAGAAATATCTTTCTCCCCCTTAGTCATCGACAAAACAGAGAGTTATATGATGACATAAATTATATTCCATATAAGTGTTAACATAGAACAATATAAAACAAAATAACTACTGCTTATAATGTAAGGTATCAAAAAAAATTAACACTTAAAGCATTCGATACCCAAGGTTCTTATAATTTCCTAATTTTTAGGAAACCATACCCATTTGGGTGTGGTTGAACCTTTAAAAATATAATTTTCATTATTAACTACCATATCAAAATAATCATCAATGTATTTTTCTTTATTTTTCCAATTAATAGGAACCCAAATACTTAAATAATTTTTATTCATATTTCCCGTCAATGATTTTGTACTTCTAGAGAAATTATAAACATTATTGGTCATAACAGTATTTGAATTTCTATAAAAATTAGATTTAGACTTTACTTGAAATTTAGTAGTAGCACTAACATTTTTACTATACATGAAAGCGTATCTAGTGCTATTTCTACGATTAGTTTTATTATATCCTAAACCACTTTTATCATTTAAAGGTCTAGAACTAGATAAAATCAGGTTTGAATCATTTTGACCTTTATTAAAATTTGTGACTTCAGTGTTAAGTTTATCAAATTTAGCTTTAAAGCCACAATTATAATTTTCAAAAGAAATATTACTAGTATTCAAAATACCAATTTTCTTATTTAATTCAGAATTCTCGTTTTTTAACGTACAGTTCTCATTTTTGAGAAGGAAATTTTGAGATTCTGAATTATCTAAAGAGGATTGTAATAAATCATTTTGTCTTTTCAAATCAAAAATTTCTTTTGACTCTCTCTTTTTCAAATATGGTGTTTTTTCATCTAGAAAATCTTTAAAAGTTATAAAATTATTCTTTAAATCACCAAGTTGATTTTCTAAATTTAACTTCTTGTTTTTCAATTTATCATTTTCAAGTTCAACAGATTTCATCTTTTCTAAAATAATAAAATTAAGCTTTGAAATCTTATTTATTATACTAATTAATTCATTATTATCTTTTACTGAAATTTGTAAATCAGAAAGTACCTTTTTGTAGTCCTCACTGGTGGCTTTGACAGGGATTTTGCCTGTTGTATTTCGATTGGATCATTTTCTGGCCATTATTCTATGATGTTGTGACGATCGATAGAATTCCAGGCTCTGATACCAAATGAAAGTGTGTTATGGATTGTGTAATATGGATATACGATAATACAGAATATAGTGATGATAGTTATATAGTAAATAGTGCGGAATATAAGAGCAGTATAATAAAAATAACACCAGAGATATTTATACTGGTTCGGAGCACCGTCCTACGTCCAGTCCCAGACTCCTTCTGGAATTTCACTAAAACAGCAACCCTCACTTAACCCGGAGGAACAGGTCTATACAACCCTTGAGCAGCAGAACAGGGACCTGAGCAGCGGAACAGGATTTCGCCTCAGTAACCGAAGAGGACTTCACACGCCTGAGTAGCAGAAAAAGACTTTAACAAATACAAAAGATTGTTTTGACCTTGTGTGTTCTAATAACACGGATTTGTCACTTGTAGTACACCCTTCCTATAATTTTTCCTTAAGTATGATGTGTGTAGCTGTGTGTATATGAAGATTAGGAAGTTTCAAATTATTTGAAGAATATGGAAATGAATACGTAAGCAATGAATGTATGAATTCAAGAGAGTGGTTAATTTAGAAAATATGATTCAAGTATAAGCAAGTAAGTGAAGTAATTTGATCTTGAAATTCATGCATATATATAGTAGTTAAGAAGTTGCAACTGCTGGTGAAGAGATCTCTACGAATAGCAATGGTTGCAACCCTAGGGAGGAAGACAACTATTCAGAAAAGAGGTGTCTTTTCATTAAAAAAACGACAGTTGCAGGATTCAGTTGACTTACTTTGATCATTCAGTCGACTGAATTTAAAAACATGCACATATATGATAAAATGCACAGATTCAGTCGACTGAATGATCTTGTTCAGTCGAATGAATTCTGTTGATAAACAAAAATCACTATAGCTCAGTTTGTTAGTGCACTTGCCTTCTAAACTAGTGACCCGGGTTCGAGCCCCGCTTCATGCATTTTTTAAAAAACTTGATTTTGATTAAAATATGAAAATTTATTTGAATATGAATGATGATTCTTGAGGAAAGATTTTAACAAAGCACTAAACTAGACTCCATATATATATTTGATGACTCTTGTTAAAAAATATAACTATATGAACCATACTTTGATTCGTTGAGTCCGGATGTTGTCATAGTCGTAGATTCGTGAATTGTTGTGTCTTGTCAGCAATCAAAACCTATGATCCAACAACATTTGCCCCCTCCATTCGAAGGGATGCTTTTGACTTTCCAATTCATCTTTGCTGAAAGCTACAAAATTTTCCGCACCTTGGTCTTCCCGCGTTGATCTGGAACATCCACCCAAATCTAATCCAACGATCGAAAATTTGGGCGACTTTTCTTATATAATATGCTCCTTCTCTTTCTTCTTCTTTTACCTGAAATCAAAATCATTGCAAACAAGTAAAAGAATTATCAAAAGCTCTAGATCTCAACTCACTACAGCAAGGTATTCCTTGAATTTACTTCATAAGTCTTAGTTTAATATTCATTCTCATCAGTTTCTAACCAAATTTCCAATTTCCTGAAACCAAAATCGAATTTGGTTTTACTGGAAATTCATTTTTCCTAAAATTGGTTTTTGGATAAAATTTATCTATGGTTTTAGATCTTAGGCTGGCAATGTTTGCATGGGAAAAGCGCCTTATAGGGTCTAATTTTATACCCAAAAGCTTTAAACTCGGCTCTTGGTTTTTAACATTTGATTTTTGATCTATTGACAATGTTATACTATTCTTCGGAATTGAACTAGATAGATTCCAGATGAGGGTAATTCTGCTAACAGGTTTATTTTGCTTGATCTTCAAGAAAAAATTGAAACTGCATTTATTATCGGGTTTGGGCTTTCTTAAACCCAATATGGTAACCTGGGCCCTACTAGCATACAATTAGGTAATGCAAAATGACTTTCCCACCCCTTCGAAAGAAGTCGAGGCGGCAAAAATTAGGTTTACCTCTTTTTGCACCTTTCGATGACGTCGGAAGGTATTTTGACGTTACCTTTTCATTATGGTCGGAAGGTTAGGTAAGGCCATAGCGAAACCTTCCAACCAAGAGCTTTCGACAAGGTTGAAGAGTTTGAACCTTTCATCTACAAGCCTCTGATAAGGTTGAATTCTTCCAATCTTAAAGTCGTATTTTAACACCTTTGACCAAACCTTTCTACAATATTAATAATATCCATGTTTTTCTATTTGGGAAATCTGAGATTTCTAATTTTGTTTGTATCGAAAGGTCTTGCCATTTATCTTTAGGTTATACTTGCAATGGGCCCAGGTTTTCATAAAACCTTCGGCATTGTCGAAAGGTAGCGACTGGGTAAATATTTCACTTTTTCCTTTCGACCTTGTCGACAGCTTTAAGAAAGTTACATTTTGCTTACTTCTAAATTTTGTTAGTGCATAATGGTTAAAATTAAGGTCATTATTCCTTCCGACGTTGTCGGAAGTCCACTCTATTAGCCCTTCGACATCGTCGAAAGCTTTTGTTATATTCCTTTCGACTTTGTCGAAGGTTCCAACTGTAACCTTTCAACATCGTCGAAAGCTTAAACTGCTGGGTTTTTTGATTGAAAATCGACATCATTTTGGAGCTTTGTGTATATTTTCATGCTTAATCTATTTAAGCAAATTTATTTACTTTTATATTTTTTAGTTGCTACCTAAATTTATAATCGGTTAAAGGTTTCTAATTAGAATGTTTTCACCTAGCAGAATAATGAGTTCTCCAAAAATTGAAGCTATTGCCAAGCACTCTTTCATTGAATCACAGAGTGAAGTAGATGCTATTCTGAAAGAGTTTGTTATTAATAAAGTTGAGGCCATTCCTCCCAAACCCACCGATACTATTGACAACCCTCCAAAAGGGTACTTTGCATTCACCACCATCCACATATGGCATGGTGGTTTTCTTCCTTTTCTCGCATTTCTGCGCTCTTTTCTATCTGACATTGGAGTTTCTCCGATACAACTCTCTCCTAATGTGTATATCCATCTTCTGTCTCTCGAGATGCTAGCATTGGAATCTGGACTTCCTTCGCTTAGCCCTGAAATCTTAACCTCCTTGACCAAATTGGCAGGGTCAAGTAAGTCTAACAAGCAGATTTTCAGGGTGAATGTATATAAGAGATTGATATTGGACGGTATTAACAAGTTTAAGGATTGGGAGAACCAATTCTTTTTTGTCAAGTGCTTCGCAGATGTCCATGGGGCCTTTGCTTTTCCTCGTAAGTTTATTTTAATGTCGTCTCTACTTTCCACTGTGCTTCTTGTAACTAATCTCTGATCTTTTTCAGGTGATCCCTCCAAAACACTCAACAATGCAGACCAAAAAATTATCAACTCATTAATTGCAGCTTTGGCACGTCTTACGAGCGGGTTGACGCTCCTAACCTTTTCAAACTTGAGGAAACATTCTTTGCTTCCCGCTAGTCAAAGAATTCTTGGCACTCCGCCTGCCATCATGCACAATACCCGGGGAAACCGCTTCTATTCTCCAGGGGATGCTGACCATTTTACTTCATTGTCACCTATTGGTTCAGACATTTCAGGTATCCTGTTAACCGAGTGTTTTCTTTTTACTAGATTCTTGAATTGCTCCAACTGATTTTATATCTTCTTGAATTTGCTCTAAATCTCCCCAAGGTCGTCGTGCCTTTAAGTGAAGTTGCTCCTCCTTCATCTTCTACGGACGTCGCACTAGTTTGGAGGCTTTTGCTAGCTCTAAGAAATCTTCATAGAGAAGACTAGCAGTGCCTCTTGAGGAAGTCCCTCCAGTTAAAATAGCAAAGATCATTGATGTTGAGGAAGAAGAAGAGCGCATATCTCCGGAGAAAGCTTCAGAAAGTCCAATTGTTGAAGCTTCAAAAGGTATAATAGAGCCAACTCCCCCTTCCGCTTATTTCAATCTATATTTCTCCAGCTGCATTGGCACAGATGCAGGTTGCTCTTTTTGAGACTCCTTCTAAGCCTCATACTCTTTCAGAATCGTCATCTTCCACCACTTTGCCAACCAATTTCGATGATCTTGTCAAGTCCAGTCTTCAGTCAGAATCTTTTACCTCCTCTTCCCTGCCATCTTTTAGCCCAAACTTGGTAGAGAATCATCGTACTCTCATGGAGCAACAACTTTTGGTAAGCTCCTTTCCAATTAATTCCATTATCACTGGGTTTTCTAATTGTTAACTTATGCTTCTTTTCTTGGCCCAGATTTCCAGGAACTGGGTTTCCCTTAATGAGCATGTCTCTAAACTCTTTGTTGGATCCTCCAAGCTTTAGGAGGAAAATGCCGAGTTAAAAAGTCAAATATCTTTACTGACAGCCGCTCAAAATGACTCTTCCTCCGAGTTGGAGCGAATCAAGGCTTCCCTTTCCAAGGTTGAAGCTGACCTTGAAGCAAAGAGGCAAGCTCATCGACTTACCTTCAATGATAAATTTGCAAGGGATCTTGCTCTAAAAGACTCAGAAGATGAGAAGGCTCGTTTGATTTCCAAGAATACATTGCTGGGAGATAAATTCAAGAGGTCCAGAGCTTCGCTTAAACTTGCTGTTCAAACCCTCTCCGACTTCCAAAAGCATGTTTCTGATTTTGTTGACTCCACCCTGGGGCCCATGATGTTGAACTATTATGAAGATGCCCTCATGCTTGCCTATATTGATAATCATGATAAATGTCCTGACTTTGGTTTTCCTTCACTTCATCCAACTATAGCCAAAAGAGTCATGGACAAAATCGAGTGAGTCAAGCAGGGTTTTGAGCGCGAGAGTGAAGAAGGGACAGTTGACTTTAAGAAAGCTCTCTCTTTTGACATCCCATCGTTTGACATTGAGTCCGACCCTGAAGAGGAGGATGACCAAAGTAAAGATTCCAATGAGAAGGAGGATGATGATCATATGAACTAGGATACTGATGATGATGATGATAATGATGATAACCCTCTCGGAGGTCAAGGCCATGATGGAGACAAGGGAGGTCACTCTGGTGCTCAAGAGAAAGATGGTGGTGGTTCAACCAAATCTCCTGAAAAAGAGCCATCACCTCATAAAGATATGCCTCCAACTTCCCTTGGCCCTTCTACATTTCCAAAGGAAGTAGCTACTCCCACTCATACCGAGGGTCCCAAGAGAGAGAACAAGCTCTCCAGGCCTCTATTCCAGTTTCATAGGTATGGGCTTCTCTGTTTAAACGTTTTACACTTAGAAGATAACAGTTAGTGATAAATCATTTGTTTTAGATAAAGAAGAAGTCGAAATTTCCTTATAGCACAAAACTTGAGAGAAAACAAGCGAAAATTAACAATATAGGGAATTAGATAAATTAATAATGGAGCATGATTCCTTATCTGAGAAATATCATAGTCTTGACAAGAGTACCTCTGCACTTGCGTCTTTTAAATTTCAGAGAGCGTCTCCTTTATTAAAGAAAGCGCGTCTCCGATACGACGCTCTATTGAAGGAAAATAAAGAGTTAATAACCTTATTCTGGATGGCGATTGAAGAAAGAGACATTTTAATTAACTTCCAATATAAAGTATATTGTAGACATTCAATCATAGATTTCTCATACTTAGGTGAATTTAGTGGAGGCCTACTAAGACATTTTCACAAAAGATATTTAGATGAATTTGGATCCGACCCACATCCCGGAGCATGCTGGAATTTACCGTGAGTCAGATCAATTACACAAGATCACCCCCCTGAAAAGCTTAAGTATTATAAAGATAAATTTGTTTCTGAGTTATCCTTTAAGTCTATTTTGTACGAACCCGATGAGTAGCTGTTAATATGTAACAGACAGCCTGTTTATGGATACATATCTTTTATGATACTCTCTATTCTTAGCTTCTTTTTGTTGTGCTATTTTAGAATATCAGTTCTTTAGGTCGTGTTGTCCCAAGAGACTACCTAAGTCTATATGTTAACCTGAGGAGGTTTTACTCTAGAAATGCACCACTCCTAAAGACTTCGAAGTTAGCAAGATATTGCTTTTTTCGAGTCTTACAAAAATTATATTTGGAATACCCTCGTTTCTGCTTCAATTTTCTTGGTGAGGAATAAGAAACTTTATTGAAAGAGATTAGAACATTTCATTCAAAGTTAATCTGTAGTCGTGATTGCCCACCGGCCGGCAAATGGGATTATAGTAAATGTCCATCTTATCACCCCTAAAGGAGTTACCATATCATTTGACTCAATAGTTGTACTTTCTAATGGTACTTTGAATAGAGTGAGGAATGTTGTCTCTCAACCTTAGACGTAATGAAAGTGTTTGTTATTTCTTTTAACTTTGTGGCTGCTTGAGTTGTAACTCATTTTTATAGTAATAAAGATATCTTTTATCTTAGTTCTGATTTTCTGTCATTTCTTCTGTTTAAATAGGAACCACAATCGTCTACAACCTCTCTTACTCAAAATTTGATATATCATGTCGATACTATAAGGGAAAGGTTATTAACAAAGAGTGGAGCAACTACGGCAAAAAATGAAGTATTATTAGAATGCTTTAGTGGTAACGTAGGAGCCGTACAATGGTATAAAAGATATCTCGCCCAGAAAACCATCGCCAAAAATTACAAAGATTACATCGACCATCTTGAGGCCGAAATTAAAAAGAAGGACGAGGCGATTAATTTGCTCAAACGATAAGTAAAGTCAAATCCTTCAATTGACTTTGATGAGAAGATGTCTAAGCTCATTCAGCGAATAAGTGACTTGGAGTTAAAATTGAAAGATAGTCAGGCACAATGTGCCTCTCTAGAATTCGTTTTAGGTGATAAAATTTCAAAGATTAAACTTCCGATCACACAGGCAACCTCTTCGACTGCGAAGACTACTAGATCGAAGCATCTCGCAGCTCAAAAATTTCCCACCATGCTCAGTCCTCCCCCAGGCTTGGACGACAATGTGGTGGGGAATTGGTGTTGGAGAGTGATATTTGAAATCTCTTAGTATTTTAACGAGCAACAAAAAGTCAAGTATTCCTAGACTATTAATGATTACGCTTCCAAGAATCAAAAATTGGAATATGACTTTTACTTGCTCGACAAGCATGTTGTAGAGTTGGAAAGGAAAAACAAAACCTTAGGGCAACGAGTAGGGCCTTTAACCGTGCTCTAAAAACTAACATTGAAGCAATTGATGATGAAAACATGATTAGGAAAAAGGAGAAGAAACATAAGGAAGTTCTTCGTGCCATAATTAATCATGTAGTTGATCCTACGGTAGTAGAGACCCTTAATAAAGCATCTCAAGATTTATAGTCAATATATCTGGGTCATGTAAATTTATCTCATACACGATTGTGTTGTTTGTAAATTTCTCCGTGAATTATGATAATTTTGTAAATATCACCTGATGTGTGATCTTTTGTAATGTAACCTTTAATACGCCTCTGAGTTGATCATTTGACGACTTTTATTCTTGTTGAGTTTTTTTTCATCCCTTGCCACTTCATCTTTCCTACGGAATAGGTAGCAAACAATGCTTTTAATTGTTAGCTTTTACATCGACATATTTATCTATGTATGTCCTTTTCACGAAAAGCAATATTTTCAAATTATTAAGATCTTATCTTATAACAATGGTGAGAAATGGTCAAGGATTCAACTCCTTCCATTTGTTTTGAATCTATAAAACTTGTTGCAAGTAGATTCTGCCTTGTCATAAACTCATAAATATTAGAATATAACTTTTATTCAATAAAGAACCTGGTTCAGGAGTCAATGTTTGAGATTTTGATGTAGTAACTTTCTCATCTGTCATTTTAATAATATTTTTCAACCCAGATTCGGGCATTTGAGACGGATAGTAACCCGAAGTCCTTGTACCCAGATTAGGGTTTAAATAAGCAGCAGTCTTTGATTCCCAGATTTAGGTATAATAAACTAGTGTTTGATAATAATTCGAAACCTAGATTTGGGCTCTTGATAGCTGGTGTTTAGAAATAAGAACCCTGAAACCCAGATTCGGGTATTAGACTTTGAAATCTAAATATGAGAATTTTGAAGTCTGGAATACTCTATTCAGTAATGAACAATCCGCTGATTCGGTATTAATAATAGGAGATCAAAAGACCATTTTTAGGCCATTAGTATCAGAAAACCAGAGGACCAATCTGGAAATAGAAGACCAGAGGACCAATCTGGCAATAAGTAGTAGAAGATTAGAATATCATTTCCTATAATAGAAGAACATAATACCCATCTGGCAAATGTTCACGAGAAGAAGTCAGTGATTTCTCTCTAATTCTCTTGTCGAATGTGCCATCTTTAGGCTTTGATGATGTTCCGCAAGCCTTTTCTTTCTCGGGCCCGAGTTTCTTCATTCATTTGTTTTGGCCTATTTCAGGCAGGGACTCTTTAATCCAATTCTTGTGCTTATTTAAGCAGTGCCCATTTCAGGCTGTTTGTCATTTTAGACTTTGCTACTTTTTAGGCATTTTCCATTTTTAGGTTTTCCCGATTTCTGGCGATGCCCATTTCAGGCAAGGACTTTTCTTAGTCCGTCGGACATTTCATCCGGGTTTTCAGTGCGCTCGGCTAGCTTATTCTCAAGTAGGGCCCGAGGACTTATCCGACCTCCCTCCAGGAGGCGCCTTAACCTGGCCATAGCGTGACGCGGCTAAGGGCTTGTTCAGTAACTTAGTTAGGCCATAGCGTGGTAGGACCAAGGGATTACCCATCCTTCCTCCAGAAGGTGCCTTATCCTGGCCATAGCATGACGCGGATAAGGGCTTGTGCTGCTTTAACCTGGCCATTTCCGACTTTGGTGCGGATAAAGGCTTACGCCCTCCCTCCAGGAGGTGCCTTGACTTGGCCATCTTAGCACGACCAAGGGCTTTCTACCATTATTAGTAGCCTATCATTTTAGGTAGTCCAAGTTTTAAGGAGAGTTTTACTCCCGACCATGTAGTCTTCTCTTATATTGAAGATAGAATTAATTTCCATAACTTTTTCAATCTTTTACAAACTATTTGAGCTTTCCTTGTCCTAGGAAGTGTAGGACAATTCTTTTAAGTACCTTGCATTGATTTGCATCATGTCCATTTATCAGATGAAAGTTTCAATATAATCCTTTAAGTTTCTTTCTAATTTTGACTTCGTTTTCTGAGAAGGTCAATAATTCAGTTCCTCCTTGGTTTGGATGTAGATATCTTTGATCATTGTATTAAGATTATATTATTCAATAGGTTGTAGCTTTTGACCCGCCATTGACTGGCATCTAATTTTCTTGTGTCTTAGTTCAAGTGCTTCTTCTTGAGGAGCAGGTTTCCTTTTCGTTGTTCGTCGATCTTCTTCTAAGGATTTCTCTTTCAACCTTAGTATTTCTGTTGGAAACTTCTTGGTAATCTTTATACTTCGACTTGATAATTCATTTATTATCCTTAGTCCTTCGGTTGTGGATTTTCTATGCGTCCATGGCTTTTCTCTGAATGGTAAACTTCATTTATGATCTTATTCCATTTATGTGTAAAATTTTCATAATCCTTTACCATTTCCTTCTCAAAGACAGTTCCATAGGAATACGACTGAATGGTCCCTCTCATTTGTTGAAATAGATCCTCTTTCTTTGAGTTCTCCTTTTCTAGAGCAAAGGTTGGGGTCGATTCCGAATGGAATGGGTTGATAATCCATTTCAATGAATCATAGGGTATAACCCGTCTTTTTCTCTCAATGACTTGTAAATCTCGGAGCCGAAGGGTTTGCTCCTTAAGTAAGGGCTGGTTATAATCCATTCGATGATTAGGCCTTACATCTATAGGTTCCGTGGACCCTTGAAACTATCTTTCTCTGCAAAAGCTTTCTCTAGCTTCGAACATTGAATCTACAACTTATTCTTTAATTGCATTCAAAAGGATTGTAAGTCTTATATTCAAAGAAAGCCCTTTCTTGTTCAAAAAGAGGAGTTGATGAGTCCTAAGAGAGTGTCCGAGTAGAAGATTTAGTGAGCAATCCAATAAGTTCGAAGGTTCGAGCCCTCCTTCTAGCACCAAAAATGTTAACCAAATTTATGGTCAATACCCCAAAAGTTATTTTATCATAAGTAGAAAGGTTAGTTTGAATGACGGGCTTGATATCCCTAAGAATTTCCTTTGTATTTAGCTGTGCTTGCTACTGTCTCTTAACTTGAACCTTTCAAAGTCGCTGAAAAGTTTACTCCTTGAAGTAGATAACCTCTCGTCTCGGTTGAACTAGTATGAGTGTCTTTATACTACTTCTTCCCTTTGCTGAGATAAATCTCCTAAATCTATTCCTTAAAGGCTGGTTTTAATCTTGTCGAAAGATTAAGATAAAAGTTTTCTTTGGTTTAAGGTAGTGAATCAGACTTCTTAATGGATATGTAGGAGCTTTCGACCCTTTCGAAAGGTTTGATCACCTCTATGACGTATATTTGATCTCTGCCAAGGGTGTGAGTGTAGTTTCTTTGGGATTAAGCCTTATAGTTTAGTTATATTTTCTCAAGGAGAATACTTTGACCATGTCGAAAGGTTTGGACCTCAAAGTTAACTACTTCGAAAGGTTACCGTTGGTATGGATCTAAATAAGTTGTTGACCTTATCGATAGGTTAGGGTTGAAAGGTATATGACATTGGAAGGTTGCAGTTTTTATTTGTATAGGAATGCTTCCGACCTTGTTGACGAGAACCTTCCAATGTGGTTGAACCTGAAAATATGAGTTAATCTAACAAGATATCGAACAAAACAATAAGTAATAGATTGAGCTTAAGACTTCCCTCTTTATTCATGATCTACTCTTTATTAAACAATCCCCAAATCGGTTCCCAATTAGGGTTACAATACTTTCATTAAGAAGTTACAAAAGTAGAATGAGAGAAAATCCGCCCCTAAAATTGGACCCCTTGGGTCCTATTTATAGAAGCAGGTGGCCCTCCTTTCGGTCCCATGCTTTCGATTGGGTCGGAGGGTCACCTTTTATATCCGGTTGTAAACTTTTCGAACTTGTCGAAAGGTTTGTGGACCTTTGAACGTTGTCGAAAGGTATGTTCTTCTCTATGCCTTCATGAACCTTTCGACCTTGTCGGAAGGTTGCCTCTTCACTTTTTGCTGACTCATGGATGTTGCCTTCTTCATAAACCTTTCGACATTGTCGAAAGGTATTTTGTATACTTTCCAACCGGTTCGAAAGGCTTGATATGCTTTCGAAAAGGTCATTAAGTAGTTGCCTATGCTTGCTTTGACTCCTTCTTCTCCTTTAAAAACCTTGGATTCTAGAGATAGAATCTTTCAACTCCTTCGAGAGGTTTTATGTCAGTAAATTTCAACGACTGCATCCCTTCGACTGCTACGGAAGGTTTGAGATGTGCTTTTCTTTCCTTTGCTTGTTGAAAGTCCCTTCGTCTCAGCCGAAAGGTTAATTTTTAGTGTAACAGTGTACAAAGAAGTGGATTTTCGGAAATGTGGATGTGGGATTCTTTCCCTGTCACGTTGCAGCAAAAGCTTCTAGGGATTTTTTTTCTTTTGTATTCTCTTGTGGGAAACCATCGTGAACCCTTCATCAGGGAAACATGCCGCGGTATTACAAGAAACAAGATCTAGAGGAGCTAGAGGGCTAGGGATTGGTAGTAGTAAGGAGACACAAGGATTAGAGTTAGGGTTTTTGTCTACCATGGCGGTTCGATGATGTGTTTATATAGGCGATTTTCAATGGGTCTGGTCATTTTGCAACCGTTCAATCTTAATGTGGTTGCATAAATCCTTTTAAACATGTAAAATCATTATCTTACTAATTTTAGCTTTAAATTCACCAAACTTACACTCTAAAATAATCGATAAGAACAAATATACGCGACGGTTGCAAAATACAACACCTAAATCATTATGTTTTTAGAATTTATTTAAAATTCATTACTCGATATTTTATTGTAATTTAAACACCTATGGTGGCTTCCTTATGCAAAAACATGTTTAGCCTCCATTTTCACGTCATTTGGATCATTAGAACTCGAGTTGTTTCTTGAACTTTGATTCAACATGACTTGAATGCTGCCTTTTGCCGATCCCTTCGAAGTGATGTATACCGGTCCCTCCAATTTTGTCATTTTGATGTGCGATCCCTAGGGTAGGTTCCCTAGGGTCCTTATAACTTGCTCCTCAAATTTCATATGCTTTGGACTTGTAGATCTCAAGGTATTGATTGTTTTCTGGAAGAATTCTCTTGTACTTTGATGTATGCCGATCCCTCCTGTTGGAGCCAAACTATGCTGATCCCTTCTATGCATTGAACCATATCCCATACTCTGAACATTCTACGTTGTGCATCTATCAATTCCATTCAATCCTTACTTTATATTACCATTTGTACTTGACTTCCGGGCCCCACAATCATCACTTTGGAATCATCGGCCTTAACGGCCATCGAATCTAACTCGAGTAATCAATTCAATATAGCCGGGCTAGAATGCCGGATAACAATATATAAATCATGTATACTATATAAAACATTTCCTTTCAAAAATCATTACTATAACAATAATGTTATAGCCCATGCCTTCCTCTCTTTCCCAAAAACATCTATTACAACAATAAATGTTGAAATCTATGTTTTCGTCACTTAACACATTTTAAATCACTTTTAAAACCATTAAATTCCATTTGAAAATATCACTTTCAAAACATTCATTTAAAAGATTATTTAACTTTTAAAACTTGAATATATTTTCTTTATATAAAAATCCATATTTAAATCTCAACATAAATCATTTCCATATTATAAAACTATGTTTATAAATCTCCTTTTTATTTTATAAAACTTCTATTTTTATAAAATCCTTTTATTTATAAAATTCTATTTATAAATTCATTTCTTTATAAAAACTCATTTTACTATCAAAATTCCTTTATAAATATCATTTACAAATCCATTTCACATATTTATAAAACACCGTTTAAAATCTATTACTTTATTTATAAAATATCCTTCTAAACCTTTCAAAAGTCTTTATTTAGCATACTTCACGAAAACAGTAAATTTAAAACACCAAAAATCATACTTTTATTTTATTTAAAATAATTTCCTTCCTTTTTATAATTAATTTTAAAAAAAACATATATACTTCCAAAATCATTTTGAAATCCCTTTTAAATCAAAATCATTATTTTATAGTTTTTTAAAATACCAAAAATAAGGCATAATGCTTTTAAATCACTAAATAAGAATAATCATATCAATGTCATCAATAATGGCATCCAACATGTCATATATCAACATATATTAAAAGTAAAATCAACAGTGTAAGGAATCCTGTTGGATCACTCCAACCTGTCATCCTACATCACATACAGTATATAATCAAATAATATAAATCAACCGCTTCGAGACGGAATCGTATACAAAGGGTCATCCGCTTATACACGAAAACGTAATAGGGTCTCATCCGCTCTAGGGGCAGGAATATATCCAAACCAACTAATAAAACAGTAAATCATCCAAACAGTCAACAAATAATCAATAATAAATTTATCTACACTTATATAGAAATATAAGTTTGCCAGAGAGGTGAGTTAACTCACAATGATTACAGTTTTCATCAAAACATTTCGATTTGAATTAAAATTGAACAAGTATTCAATTTTAACCCAAATTACTTCAATCTAACTCCATAATGTAGTGTTCACCGATACGATCGCAACGCAACTCGTCGCGTTCGATTTCGACCTCGTATGTAAAGTTATACATTTTATAAGGTTTACAAATTAAATAAAATTATTTATTCAATTAATTACACAATTCAGCCCTAATTACCGTCATTAACCACGCTAATCCCCTCATGTTCACATTTACAGCCACCAAAACATGACCATGTTTCACCGCCGATCACCGCCGCTAGGCCGCGTCGCCCGCCACCGCACCGATGCCAGGGGCAGCCCTGGCCTATCTCTCTCCTCCACCATGAGTCTGATTTCCTTTGTGGCCATCGATCACTAGAAATAAGCAAAAGAATTGATGTCGTTCGTGGTGAATTGCTGATCATCCGCTTCTCCGTTGGTGGTCTCCACCATTGATCTAGTCCATCTTGTCATGCTCTCCAAGTTTGTAGTGGAAGTTGAAGCCTGAAAGTGAATGTAATGGCTCCGATTATTCTTCATCATGGGATTTGGTTACAGTTAATGGTGGCTGGTGAAGAATTAGGGTTAGGGTTTCTCTAAAATGAGCGGTGCTAGCTTCTATTTATAGGAAATCAAAAATTACTATCCACGTCGAAAGTTTTTGAATTCCAATCGAGGCATGCCGCTTGGCGTTCTATATGTAATACCCCTATTCCGAACACAATGGAACTAGTATCAGAAGCCAATTCCATCATATACAGAAGTTGATTTTCAAAATCATATTATATTAAATTAAATTCCTTTAATTAATTTCTACGCGTTTCGAACTCGCATAACAAAATGGTACGTCCAATCGTCATGAAATTTGATGGCATATTATAATTCACTATTACAGATCTAATGAAACTGGTTTCGTTGAAATCTAAGACAGTGTCCTAAAAGGCTATTTTCACACGTTAATTAAAATGGATTATTATTAAAAATCTATTTAATCACTTTTAATTCAAATTTAAAAGTTTATTATCTTCATTCTTATTCAAATAGAATTTAAATCAACTTTTGAATTTTTTTCATTTATATTAAATTCAAGATTTAATTATTTAAACACTTCCAAATATTCAAATAACAGTTATATTTGAAATTCAAGTTATTTAACTTATAAATTTAGTTTTTAAATATTTAAAATAAATTAAAATATTCCAAATTCGAATGATTGAAATTTTGGGTCGTTACATTCTCTCCCTTAAAAAAATTCCGTCCTTCAAATTAGCAAGTAAGAAAAAATGCCCCAAACCCATTAACTTTTCAAAACCAATTAGCTGAAATAGATTTAAAAATTTCTAAGTCTTTTAAATTCACCCACCTATACCAACTAATTTCCCTCCATTCATTCATTCATTCCAAGTTATAACTCAAAATCAAATTTTAGTAATCAAATATTTTCCAAAATTATCAAAAAAATTCTAACGCCTTAAATTTACAGAAAATTTCACCGTCTCCTTTGCATGGTTCGATCAAATTTTTTTACAATATATATAATCACAAATATACATCTAATCTTCAAGGATGAGGCATCCCGTAGGGAAAAATATAAAAATTGATATGTAATCCGAGATGTGTACCTTTTCTTAGCGTTAGCGAGCATATACAATCAATATAATGCGAAAGTGAGCTCCAAATGCGAAGCATACGCCATCCGCACTTACTAATCACTCAACCCAATGATAACATGCATATGGAAAGTAATATCAATATATAACATGTACCAATACAATAACTATATGCAAATGTAACAAGAGGAACATCAAACAAATAATATCCATCCAATTAATTCATAACCATATCAATTTACATTTTCCAATGTCATTAATTTATTTATTAAGCCCATACGATGTACATATATCATCCGTACACAATATCAAATCTGGTCGCTCGCTCGATCACACAATTTCACTTTCGGACAAGTATCGTTCACACGACCACTCTAGTGCGGACTCAAATCCGGTTCCTTGATTAGAAACCGTCATTCTCCTTGCATAGCCTTATGCTATAATAGAGAATATCAGAATCATTCAAAAATCCATATCTAGTGTTCACCGTCGAGAATTGAGTGAAAAATCCTAACTTGAACCGATGTAAATCATCTCAAAATCATATATTTGAATCTGGATCAAATAGTTATGCGAACAAAATGGTCTACGTCAACTTACGTATTTATTCCAATTGGTTTCTTATTATATCTCATTCTTTTTTTCGAATTCTTTTATTTACATTCATTTATTCATAACCATTATTCATATCGCTTTATTCACATTCATTTATTTACTTTCAATTTTCATATTCATATTCATTTACATTCATTTTATGTTTAACAACATTTCACTCCATACTAAATTCATTTATGAATCATTTCATAAAATTTTACTTAAGTTTATAAACATTTTCTTTAATACTACTATCATTTATAAACCATTAATTAAGTTTATTATAAACATTTTATACAACACTTCTCATGTTTATTTTCACTTTACAACTTAAGTTCATATCCATTTCAATTCAATTTCAATTTCATTTAACTCATTTCATTAATTTACACATTTACCTTTACTTGAGTCAAATTCCTTTTCAAAATTCATTTTATTTAACATAAGTTAAATTTCATTTCGTAGTTCAATTTCAAATTTAATTTTCTTAACAATATATTCAACAAATTGAAATTTTTTTGTTTTAACTTACTAATTCTCAAAATTTATAAGTTCTGAAACTCATTTTCCCATATTTTCTCAAATCACTTATATGAAAATTTTCAGAGTTTAAACACCCTATTCTTATTTCAAATTATTTTGAAACAATACTATAGATAATTTCTTTGTATTTCAAATCATACTTTTGAATTTCAAAATCAAAACTAGTTTTACCAAAACAAAACTCCAATTTTAGTAATTCATCACCTAGAAACTTGAAAATGAACACTATTGATGCTGCAGTCATCACCGGAATTATTTTTCAGCGACCGAAGTGAGTTTAGTGTTTTCTATCTCCTTTAAATATTTAAAGTATTTTTGGTCAAAATACTTTCTAAAAATATCATTGTTATTCTTTCAAAAACTTTGAAAAACAATTTTCAAAATCCTTAAGATTTAAATTCTCAAAATTTTAGCTTTTAAATACTTTTTATATACAAATCATATTTATAAATTTTCCTTATATATAATTTCACTTTGGTTATATAAAACCATTTCTTAATTGTTTTTCTTTGTTTATATTATAATAATAACAATTTTTATTAGAACACAAACAACAAACAACAAATGATAATAATCAAATCTCATCACTCACTAACAACCAAACACACCATATATAACTAAAATAATTTCTGAATAATTATTCGTTTATATATAAAAAATAATCAAGGTAAAATTATTTCATTTACCAATTCTCAAAACAATACTGTGCCGGTTTACCTTGTTTAAGTGTTTAGAAACACTTATCAATATCATAACGTCCCACGTACCGACCAGAATTCATAGGCCAATCAACAGATAAATTAACACAATATAAAACATTTTTATAATCACTAACAAATACGCGCTCATATCTATACTACACTCAAACTCATTCTAGGGTATTACTAACCCTATCTATAATGATTACCCACACAAAGCCTAGGTGTTCGCTAACCTAAGCTCTGATACTAGCTGTAACGACCTGCAAATCCGCACAATTTAAGCTGACAATAAACCACACATGTCCAACCCAAATTGAATGAAAAGATTGATAGTTATGGGAAAGAAAAATGAAAGAAGAAGAGGAAAAGAAACTAAAACAACACAGAATCTCACAATCGTAGTGGAACAACATATAATATAATACGAATGATCTTTACAAAAGAGAAACTATAATATACATACATCCATCAGAGTACAACAACAAATCACAATCATCGGCCTGGACAGTTATAATAACCTGTCCTCACAAATGCTGATAATTTCAACAATAATGAAGCGGAAAAATAAACATATACGTGAATACGACCTAAAGACCTCCAACTCGTCTACTGAAGCTCCAAGCATCCACATCTAAATCTGTAAATATGCTCGGTCTGACCCGAGCATTGAAAGGGAAGAACGCCTAGATCTGTAACGACCCGGGTTTCCGGACCAGTCAAAACCGTCGAAAACCCGTCTGTTCTTAAACTACGAATGAAAACTACCAACTTGATACATAATATTATTTGATAAATATTCAACACTATTAAATGTATAGGATACAATTTCGATTGTACAAGTTATTAGAGAAATTAATTTAATCTACTAGTGTGCTTTAATACAAACCCAAAATCAAATACTACAAATAACCTTGAATCTACCGCTGCGCAACTCTGATGAGAAACAACAATATCCTTACCTGCGAATTCAATAAACAATGTAAATGCGGAATAAAATAGTAAGCAGGAAAGATACAACATAAAAAAAACAGCAACCAATAAACCGAAAAATGTTATGTTATTATTGGGGCTGCATCACTACCACTTGTTACTGCCTATATATCCCTATTTAATTTGATACCCAATTAGATACATGATCAATCCTAGGTACTTCTCCTACCGCAAATAGGACTCATGGATCCTACGATGCACAAACAATATGCAATTCCAACTAACCACTTAAGCTTAATCTTTGTGATATCCCGGATTTTCGAGCATCAGATAATTGGATAGTTATCTGATTTAACTTTTAAAAATACTGAATTATAAATTGAACAAATCTAGATGAAATAATCTCCAGTATAAATTATTTAAAATTTGGCAAATTTGTTAATTTCAAACCAATAATAATAATGTGTTGTATATATATATATATATTAAAAAGAATTATTATATACAAATTAAATTTGTGTTTGTTTAATATGTGTGTATATATATATATTAAGAAAATGTTTATTTAATAGTAAAATAAATACAAAAGCTTTTTATTTACATTTAGAAACAATTTAAAATTTTCTTAATTACAAGTGTAAGCTTTTAAATTATGTAAAGTACATGTGTAATGAGATTAAAAATATGAAATAACAAATGTTAACTAGTATAACAAGTGTCACTAATTTGAGTTTATTTTCTTTAAATTTTAAATAAATTCTAATTAACACTATATAAACTCCTTACTCCTCTTTCCCATTTCTTTTCCTAATCTTCTCATTTTTCAAAAGCCAAGAAAACTAAAACCTTGTAAAACTATCTTAAAACCAGAAAATAAAACAAATCAAAACCAGAGAACAAAACTTGAATTCATTTCAAAAACCTGAAGCTATAATTCATCTCAAACTTGGAAAACAAATGCAAGAATCAGATTCGTTTCAACTCAGCAATTCAACATCAAGTAATAGGAAAATTCAAAAGCAATCAACTACTTGAATCATCAAGCAAATTCAAACTAAATCAAGTTCAGAGGTCAGATCAAAGTTTTCAAAAACAAGTGCAGGCTTCTCTGTTCAAACATTATAAAGGTGAGTAAATCAAATTTATTTCATTTAAACTGGATGCATGTGATGATCCTTAAATTGTATGATATGAATGATGCTTGCTTGTATGTATAATGTGATCTTCCTGTATATTTAGAATGTGGTATAAGTGGACATGGTCAGAGAATTAGTAAATTTTTTTTTTTCTGTTCTTGCTTTACAGGTTTCAAAAACCTTTCAAAAATCAAGATATCATTCTCGAATTCTTTTTAGACTGGATTGTTCAAACAAAAAAAAGTGTTTAGAATAGTAAGATTTTAAATTTAAAAATAAATTTAAGTATACTTTGTTTGTAAATCTCTGGAAAATTAGGGAAGACAGTGAAAACTCTAAAATGCATTAAATTCCATGATCACAATCCTCTGATCCACATATGTAATTCAACTTGACTCCCAAATTCATGAATTTTAGAGGTTAAATCGGGATTTTTAGTTTGAGCTTGTATGAGTAATTCGTGGTTGATCAGAATGGAAAACTTGAGCAAATTCTGGTGATCTAAGGAATACTAGGCGGTGGAATTTGATTGGAGGGTGGCCGAGGCAGAGGGGAGTGGGGGAAAAATAGTGTCTGGATTTAAAAGCCGTTGTGGTGGCGCGGCGAAGGTGGAGTAGGATTTAAGGTTGTTCAGAATCGAGTTTGGGTTTTCTGGTTGCAGTGGCGTCGAGGAAGCATCAGAGTGGTTCAGGTGCGGTGGAAAGGGAAGAAGGGTGCCGGGCGAAGCTCTGGACATGAAGGCGTGGTGGCCAATGGTCAGAGGTGAAGATACGAGATGGGTTTCTGGTGACCGGTTCTCGTTCCTATGGTTCGTTTAACTTGATTTTTCATTCAAGGACGTTATGGCAAATCTGGTGGTTGAAATTAGGTAAGAAAGTCAGGAGGGAGTTGCTGAGGGTTTCGAAGTTGATCGACGATGGTTAGATCATCGTGCATGGTGCACAAGTGTACGGTGTAGCTGGAAATGGTGGAGAAGATGGGGGAGATGGTCATTCTCGTGTTCGGCTCGAAGACATGTTCGCGTTGGACTCGAAGATTGTGAGTTGTGAGTAACTCGAGTTTTAACTCGAGAAATTTGAGATGTGGCTCGGGTTTCATTTGGGTATCGGGTTGCTTTGATTTTCTTTTAAGGTTTTTAAACGAAAAGAGAATTTATAGTCAGTTTTCAAAGCAAATAGATAGGAACATGTTTCAAGACCCTTATCAAACAGTTTTTCAAAATATAAGTATATTAAAAACTTTAATAAGGGGTGTTTTGACTAAATTAATTTCTTGGTATAAGTGATTAAGAGTAATTACTAATGTAATTAATTAGCGGATAGTTTAATTATTTAATGTGATTAATTAAAGGTTAAATTAATTAATAATTAGAGGTTAATTAATTAAGGATAATTAACCTATGATATAATTACTTGATGAAGTAATTTATTGAAAGGTAAATTATTTAAGAGAATTAATTAAGGTTTAATTACTCAGTGTAGTTAAATGGATTAATTAATTAAGGATTAATTAATTAAGGAACTTAATTAAGGGATAGTTAATAAATGAGTATGATTAATTTAAAGGAAAATTAATCAATGTAAGTAATTATAGAAATTAATTTGAGTAATTAATTAAGGATCAATGTAATTATTGTGAAATTAATTAAAGGTTAATTACTTAATGTAATTAAAGATGAAAATTAAGGATGATAAATTAATGGTTTGTAATTAATTAATGTTAAGTAAGTAGGATTAAAAGTGATTGAAGTAATTAATTTAATTAATTAGAGATGGTATGGTTGATTAATCTTGCTATGAATGATTGAATGATATTGTATGCCTTAGATTAGTTGATATCTCTGGTATGTGATGTAGAATGCTATGTGATATAATATGTTTAGGTTAAAATAGTGACATCCTGTATTTAAAGTTTGAATTGTATTTCATTTGAATAACTTGGCTTAAGATGACATTGTATTCGAAGAGACAGGAGTCGGGTATTAGTTAATACCCGAAACCACTTCGATTCTTTATAGATCGATATGTGAAGTAAATTTTGAACATAACAAGTAATGAACTCGTAGTGAAGTATGAGTTACCTCGGGTTTTTCTTTTATGGTTTGCACTTAGTATTTAAATTTGTATGGGTTTACTCACGCTGGTTTCCAGCCTGACCCGGGTGTTACTTTGTTGTAATGCTCGGGTCAGACCGAGTATTATAGAATTTCAGGTTAGGACGTTCTAGAGCTCAGGTGGCGAGCTGGATGGCAGGAACGTATGGAGTTTACTGCTGTATATTTGAGAGTTGTATTGTAGTTATCTGGGACATGTGATTTTAACTGTCCAGTGTTTGTGTAACTGTTGAAACTCTGATGTAATGATATAATTAACTGATACAGTTTTCTTTTGTATAACTAATATTTTATTTAATATTATATTTTGATCCGCTGCGAATGTGAGAATCTGTGTTTTGGTATTTTCTGTTTCTTCTTTTTCTTCTATCTCTTTCTTCTTTTCCCTAACTATTTTGAAGTCGAAAATTCCGGGTTGTTACAGTTGGTATCAGAGCTGAAGGTTAAGCGAGAACCTTGGCTTTGGTGGGATTACTCATTAAGGATAGGTTCAATGGTACCCTAGGATGAGTTGAGTATATATATATATATATGAGAGCGTACTTGTTATTTTCTTATATAAAGGTTTTAAAATGGTTTTAAAAAAATAAATAATTTTTATATAAGTTTATCTTTTGAAATATATAGAAATAATTTTCTAATTATTAAATATATTAAAGAAATTGGTTGTTGAATCATTGGAATTAAATAAAATAATGAGAATTAAGTGGTAATGGTAATACAACCAAATTGAAATTAAATAAAGATAAGTTTGAAATGGATCCAAACTAAAATTAAAATCTTGAATTTGTAGAAGTGTTATTAGAATAAAGATAATAATAAATTGGTTTCCAGATATGATAATCTTGATTATTATCATAAATGGTTGTTGTGTTTAATAATAAAATGTTGTTAATGATTAAGTAAAATGAAATGTTTAGGGAAGTAAACTTTTAGGTGAGTATGACTTATAAATTGGAATTGAAGATAATTTAAAATTGAGAAATTTTAAATCTAAATACAGAAAACTTGAAATTGTTTTAAAGAAATTTGTTTTGAATTAAAACCAAAGGTGGTTTAAATTTTAAGATATAACTTGGTGTGTAAAGGAAATAAATATGTATAAATGAGGATATACATAATATTAAAGATGATTTGAAATAAACTCTAAGTGTTGAGTTTTAAAATTTTCCTTGGAATGTGATATGAAAACCCAAAGTGATAAGTTTTTGAATTTATAAGTGGGAAGATTATTAATATAAAGTTTAAAATTTGAAATTCGAATTCAAATTGGGTAAAGTTGACTGGATTAAATTGAATTTAATTTAAGGAAAGTTAAATGAGTTTAGAATGAACAACTTGAATTGGAAATTTCAAGATAAAATTGAAATTTAACTTGGGAAGTTAAATGGTTGATTTTAAATGGGAGTTATGAGTGATCTCAAAATGGGTTTGAGATCTGGAAATTGAAAATGGATGTTGTTAATTGGTGTTTGGATAAATTTGGATGTTTATTTATCCTGATATTATTCTATTGTTATAAATAAATCTATGAAATTGAGAATTGGTTTTGAAGTTAGAAATGGATAATAAATTATAATTTGAAGATTAAATTGTTTTTGAATTCTTATTTAAACTTTGTAATAAGTTAAGTAAAGATAATTTTAAAATGGAATTTTGGAATTTTGATTCAGAATTAAATGGTTTAAAGATTTAAGTTGTTAAATATAAAATAAAGGTTGATTGATTTAAAAGTAAGGGTTAATTTGACTTAAGGGATTAAATCAACATTTAAAAATTTAACTCGAAATTATAATTCGAGATGGTTTTAAGTTGAGATTTGAATAAAATTTGTTCAAATTGGATTTGATTTAAATTAATTGGAATTGAGATTGAAGATGTATAAGTTTAAAAATAAAATGGAATTTGATTTGAATTTGGAAAGGAATTAAGGTTAATTCAACTTGAATTGGGATTAAATCAATTTCAATGGAAATTGAAGTATTGAGTCAATTTAAATGGAAGTGGAAATTAAATTGAATTGATGGGAAATTAATTGCAAATGGAGATTGGGAAATTAAACAGTTTGGCTCTGGATTATTTTCAAAATAAATTATTTTAATACAAATATATTTTTCCAAACTATTTACTATACAATCTTTCTTCTTAAACCCCAAACTATCTTATACTTATTTTACAATTATTTTGGAACTATTTAACTATTTTGAAACTGTCTTATAAACTAATTACTATTTTTCAGTTACTTATATCTAATCACTATTTAAAAAAAAACTATTTTGCAATTATCTAACTATTTTATACCTACTTAACTATTTTTCAACTACTTATCTATTTTAAACTTTTTCAAGCTATTTTTAAATTTAAATAGGTCAGAGTTCAAACTGTTTGTAATTGAAGTAATAACTCAATTGGAAATAGAAGCAATTGAGAATAAGTGAGTTGAATTAAAGGAAATGTGAATAGAAAAGAGGATTGATTTGGCTAATAACCAATAAAGATAAATACGTAGGATATACGTATATTATTCTATTCGCATAATGATTTGATCCAGATTCGAGCACAGAATTTCCAGATAGTATTATCGATCCGAGTTGGGATTTTTCGCTCAATTTTCGACCGCGAACCTGGATATGGATTTTTGATTGGTTCTGGATATTCTCTATCATAGTTGTGACTATGCAAGGAGAATGACGGTTTCTGATCAAGAAACCAGATCTGAGTCCGCACTAGGAAGTCGGGTGGACGATACTAGTTCGGAAGAGAAATTGTGTGATCGAGTGAGCGATAAGATTGATATTGCGTACGGATGATATGTGGACATTGTATGAGTTTTTTTGAATGAAATTGATATTGAAATTGTGGATAAGAACTGTAAAATGGTTTTTGAAATGAAAAGTAATATGGTTAATAACTTTATAAAAGATTTATCAAATTTGAATATTTGATTTGGAATAAAATAAAGTTATATATCCTTGTTATATAAGATAAATCTTCCTTTGTTGAATCTATTGCTAGAAGAAAAGGGTTTTGAAATATTAGAAGTATAAAAGAGGTTTTATACAAGTTTGAAATGATCCAAAGATTTTCAAAGTTATATATATATATATATATAAAGGATCTTATGAGAATGATTTTGGAAAAGGGTTTTGGAAAGGCTTTTGATTTTTGGGAAAATCAATTTTGGAATTTGGAAAGCCAAGTTTGAAACTATCTATTTTGGATATCGATTTGGTGTAAAGATGATTTTGATATAAATCATAAAGGGTATGATTTGAAGATACTATAAGTGTATAGTATAAAGTGTTTTGAGATTGGCTCTGGGGAAAAAGGCACTCCCTTGAAATGAACTTCTCAGGAGTACCACAGGGTGGTACTGCCTTGAACCCTAAGGGGGGTTTCTAAAGTTGATCCTGTGAGGAGTTCGGACAAAACTAGTTCCTGAGGATTATTTGTGTAGCGAAAGTCGAGGGGCTGGTGCCCACAGAAGCATTTGGGTTATGCTGTGACGATAGTGTAACTCGATGTCACTACGATCTACTGCAGACCATAGCGAAAGTCGTGTGAGCCGCTGAGAGCCAACAGTCTGCGTTTGATTTTATATCGGTAGACTGCGACACTATGGTAACATAGCGAAAGTCATGTGTGCCGTTGAGAGCCAATAGTCTGCGTTTGATTTTATATCGGTAGACTGCGACCTATGTAGAGTGGAGAAGTTTCATTTTGACAGCGAAATCGTGTGTGCCGCTGAGAGCCAACAGTTACATGGACTTTTGCTGTGACGGCAACGTAACCCTGGAATGTAACTGCGATCTGTTGTGGGTTCCATGCTGTCATCAGTTACATGGACTTTTGCTGCGATGGCAACGTAACCCGTGATGTAACTGTGACCATGGATGGGGGTGATGATTTCCAGAGCATTCCCACCAAAGATATTTCCTCTATTTTCAAAACTGTTTTCAATATTTTCAATAAATTATTTTCCAAGTATTTTCACTGGGTGTTGAAAACGGGTTTGCTAAGTCCTTATTCAGTTCTACGTCTGATAAACGTATGACCGAATTTCTATGAGAACAAGGATGAACTTGTTGAGACATTGAGTTATAAAAGCATTTTTATAAAAAAAAATATTTTTGTAATATTATATAGATTTTAAAGTATTTTAAAAAATTTAATATAAAGGGAGTTTATAGTTTAAAATGTTCAACAAGAAATTTATCTGATAATAAGTAAATAATAAATTTTGGCTTCGTTCCTTTTCGAGGACAAAAAGATTTATAGGGGGAGGAATGTGATATCCCGGATTTTCAGGCATCAGATAATTGGATAGTTATCTGATTTAACTTTTAAAAATACTGATTTATAAATTGAACAAATCTAGATGAAATAATCTCCAGTATAAATTATTTAAAATTTGGCAAATTTGTTAATTTCAAACCAATAATAATAATGTGTTGTATATATATATATATTAAAAAGAATTATTATATACAAATTAAATTTGTGTTTGTTTAATATGTGTGTATATATATATTAAGAAAATGTTTATATAATAGTAAAATAAATACAAAAGCTTTTTATTTACATTTAGAAACAATTTAAAATTTGCTTAATTACAAGTGTAAGCTTTTAAATTATGTAAAGTACATGTGTAATGAGATTAAAAATATGAAATGACAAATGTTAACTAGTATAACAAGTGTCACTAATTTGAGTTTATTTTCTTTAAATTTTAAATAAATTCTAATTAACACTATATAAACTCCTTACTCCTCTTTCCCATTTATTTTCCTAATCTTCTCATTTTTCAAAAGCCAAGAAAACTAAAACCTTGTAAAACTATCTTAAAACCAGAAAATAAAACAAATCAAAACCAGAGAACAAAACTTGAATTCATTTCAAAAACCTGAAGCTATAATTCATCTCAAACTTGGAAAACAAATGCAAGAATCAGATTCGTTTCAACTCAGCAATTCAACATCAAGTAATAGGAAAATTCAAAAGCAATCAACTACTTGAATCATCAAGCAAATTCAAACTAAATCAAGTTCAGAGGTCAGATCAAAGTTTTCAAAAACAAGTGCAGGCTTCTCTGTTCAAACATTATAAAGGTGAGTAAATCAAATTTATTTCATTTAAACTGGATGCATGTGATGATCCTTAAATTGTATGATATGAATGATGCTTGCTTGTATGTATAATGTGATCTTCCTGTATATTTAGAATGTGGTATAAGTGGACATGGTCAAAGAATTAGTAAATTTTTTTTTTCCTATTCTTGCTTTACAAGTTTCAAAAACCTTTCAAAAATCAAGATATCATTCTCGAATTCTTTTTAGACTGGATTGTTCAAACAAAATAACTGTTTAGAATAGTAAGATTTTAAATTTAAAAATAAATTTAAGTATACTTTGTTTGTAGATCTCTAGAAAATTAGGGAAGACAGTGAAAACTCTAAAATGCATTAAATTCCATGATCACAATCCTCTGATCCACATATGTAATTCAACTTGACTCCCAAATTCATGAATTTTAGAGGTTAAATCGGGATTTTTAGTTTGAGCTTGTATGAGTAATTCGTGGTTGATCAGAATGGAAAACTTGAGCAAATTCTGGTGATCTAAGGAATACTAGGCGGTGGAATTTGATTGGAGGGTGGCCGAGGCAAGGGAAAAATAGTGACTGGATTTAAAAGTCATTGTGGTGGCGCAGCGAAGGTGGAGTAGGGTTTAAGGTTGTTCAGAATCGAGTTTGGGTTTTCTGGTTGCTGTGGCGTCGAGGAAGCATCGGAGTGGTTCAGGTGCGGTGGAAAGGGAAGAAGGGTGCCGGGCGAAGCTCTGGACATGAAGGCGTGGTGGCCAATGGTCAGAGGTGAAGATACGAGATGGGTTTCTGGTGACCGGTTCTCGTTCCTATGGTTCGTTTAACTTGATTTTTCATTCGAGGACGTTATGGCAAATCTGGTGGTTGAAATCAGGTAAGAAAGTCAGGAGGGACTTGCTGAGGGTTTCGAAGTTGATCGACGATGGTTAGATCATCGTGCATGGTGCACGAGTGTACGGTGTTGCTGGAAATGGTGGAGAAGATGGGGAAGATGGTCATTCTCGTGTTCGGCTCGAAGACATGTTCGCGTTGGACTCGAAGATTGTGAGTTGTGAGTAACTCGAGTTTTAACTCGAGAAATTTGAGATGTGGCTCGGGTTTCATTTGGGTATCGGGTTGCTTTGATTTTCTTCTAAGGTTTTAAAACGAAAAGAGAATTTGTAGTCAATTTTCAAAGCAAATAGATAGGAACATGTTTCAAGACCCTTATCAAACAGTTTTTCAAAATATAAGTATATTAAAAACTTTAATAAGGGGTGTTTTGACTAAATTAATTTCTTGGTATAAGTGATTAAGAGTAATTACTAATGTAATTAATTAGCGGATAGTTTAATTATTTAATGTGATTAATTAAAGGTTAAATTAATTAATAATTAGAGGTTAATTAATTAAGGATAATTAACCTATGATATAATTACTTGATGAAGTAATTTATTGAAAGGTAAATTACTTAAGAGAATTAATTAAGGTTTAATTACTCAGTGTAGTTAAATGGATTAATTAATTAAGGAACTTAATTAAGGGATAGTTAATAAATGAGTATGATTAATTTAAAGGAAAATTAATCAATGTAAGTAATTATAGAAATTAATTTGAGTAATTAATTAAGGATCAATGTAATTATTGTGAATGGGTGAAGGTTAATTAATTTGTGAAATTAATTAAAGGTTAATTACTTAATGTAATTAAAGATGAAAATTAAGGATGTTAAGTTAATGGTTTGTAATTAATTAATGTTAAGTAAGTAGGATTAAAAGTGATTGAAGTAATTAATTTAATTAATTAGAGATGGTATGGTTGATTAATCTTGCTATGAATGATTGAATGATATTGTATGCCTTAGATTAGTTGATATCTCTGGTATCTGATGTGGAATGCTATGTGATATAATATGTTTAGGTTAAAACAGTGACATCCTGTATTTAAAGTTTGAATTGTATTTCATTTGAATAACTTGGCTTAAGATGACATTGTATTCGAAGAGACAGGAGTCGGGTATTAGTTAATACCCGAAACCACTTCGATTCTTTATAGATCGATATGTGAAGGAAATCTTGAACATAACAAGTAATGAACTCATAGTGAAGTATGAGTTACCCCGGGTTTTTCTTTTATGGTTTGTACTTAGTATTTAAATTTGTATGGGTTTACTCATGCTGGTTTCCAGCCTGACCCGGGTGTTACTTTGTTGTAATGCTCGGGTCAGACCGAGTATTACAGAATTTCAGGTTAGGACGTTCTAGAGCTCAGGTGGCGAGCTAGATGGCAGGAACGTATGGAGTTTACCGCTGTATATTTGAGAGTTGTATTGTAGTTATCTGGGACATGTGATTTTAACTGTCTAGTGTTTGTGTAACTGTTGAAACTCTGATGTAATGATATAATTAACTGATATAGTTTTCCTTTGTATAACTGATATTTTATTTAATATTATATTTTGATCCACTGCGAATGTGAGAATCTGTGCTTTGGTGTTTTCTGTTTCTTCTTTTTCTTCTATCTCTTTCTTCTTTTCCCTAACTATCTGGAATATTCGAAGTCGAAAATTCCGGGTTGTTACAATCTTCAAGTTTAGATTTTCAAAAATCTGATTAACTTCACATAAATTATCTCTTTGGACTTTATTCCCGAATTCTTATTTCAAAACTTTTGAAATATATATATATATATATATATATATATTATATTCAAACTAGTCCTATACTTCGGGATTTGAAAATAAATCACCTTTTTGAAACGATATCTATATACAAGCATGCAAAACTATATGCTACCAAATCTCGAAAGGTTTCGAGCCATAACAGGGCCCCTAGATCTAGCCTTCCGAATAAATAATAGATTGGTGCATCCCTCTACTCTGACGGACTACACCGAGACTACAGAACATCTGCGCCTTCTTTGCCCATACGTTTCGTAGATTATGGGTTACCCGAATCTTTGGTAACATAACAAACCACTTTATATCCCGAAGTGGCAAAATCATTTACACTAATAATTACAAATACTTCTAATCTATAATAATTTCCATTTCCAAATCCTTTCAAAAATCATCTTAACACCATCGGGTTTAGTCCTCGATGTTATTTTATCTAGAGATGCACCATGACGGGCGGTACCCCGGTAGTCCAGTTATTGTATGGAATCCATTTTCCAATACGAGCCTTTACGGTTTAAAATCTATTAGACTTTGTAAATATTAATGACAAATCCATTTCATATATTTATAAAACAGCGTTTAAAATCTATTACTTTATTTATAAAATATCCTTTTATAAACCTTTTATATAAACCATTCAAAAATCTTTATTTAACATACTTCACAAAAACAGTTAATTTAAAATACCAAAAATCATACTTTTATTTTATATAAAATAAATTCTTTCCTTTTATAATTTAATTTTTTTTGAAACATATATACTTCTAAAATCAGTTTGAAATCCCTTTTAAACCAAAATCATTATTTTATAGTATTTTAAAATACCAAAAATTAGGCCCAGTGCTACTAAAGCACTAAATAAGAGTAATCATATAAATGTCATCAATTATGGGATCCAACATGTCATATATCACAATATATATATATATATATATATATATATATATATATATGAAAAGTAAAATCAACAGTGTGAGGAATCCCGTTGGATCCCTCCAACCTGTCCCTCTACAACACATACAATATATAATCAAATAATATAAACCAACCACTTCAAGGTAGGGTCGTATATAAAGGGTCATCCACTCATACATGGGAACATAATAAGGTCTCATCCGCTCCAGGGGCGGGAATATATCCAAACCAACTAATAAAATAGTAAATCATTCAAACAATCGAAGCCTGAAAGTGATTGCAGTGACTTTGATTATTCTTGGCTGTGGGATTTGATTATAGTTAATAGCGGCTGGTGAAGAATTAGGGTTAGGGTTTCTCTAAAATGAGGGGTGCTAGCTTCTATTTATAGGAAACTAAAAATTACTATTCACATCGAAAATTTTCGAACTCCAATCGAGGCGTGCCACCTGGCGTTCTATATGTAATAACCCTCTTCCGAACACAGCGGAACTAGTATCGGAAGCCAATTCCATCATATATAGAAGTTAACTTTCAAAATCAAATTATATTAAATTAAATTCCATTAATTAATTTCTACGCGTTTCGAACTCGCATGACAAAACAATACGTCCAATCGTCTTGAAATTCGATGGCATACGATAATTCACTGTTACGGATCCAATGAAACTGGTTTCGTTGAAATCCAAGATAGTGTCCCAAAAACAATTTTCATACATTAATTAAAACGAATTATTATTAAAATTTGTTTAATCACTTTTAGTTCAAATTTAAAAGTTTACTATCTTCATTCTTATTCAAATAAAATTTAAATCAACTTTCGAAATCATTTCCATTCATATTAAATTCAAGATTTAATTATTTAAACACTTCCAAATATTCAAATAACCATTATATTGGAAATTCAAGTTATTTAACTTGTAATTTAGCTTTTAAATATTTAAAATAAACTAAATATTCCAAATTCAAATGACTGAAATTCTGGGTCGTTACAATTATACTACATATAATGTTATCACTTTCTTTCCAAAGCAAGGAACGGTCCAAAAGTTATAACTTGCACTTTTCTTTATATAACTTTACATTTTACACAATCAACATTTATATTCACAACATATATATTCAAGATGGTGAGTAAACTCACTTTTAAACCAAGCATAGCAACCAACACAAGCATAAGGACCTAAGAACAACTTTCTACTATTACCCACGCTTCACAAGATCCTAGCTTTAGCACTACACAAGTCTAGCCAAGGCTCCCTACCCTTCATGTTGCTAATGGCCAACAGAAGGAGGCCCACTTTTTTCCATTTAATTCAACCTTTACTTCATTTCCATGCTTACTAGGGTGTTCTAAGACTATGGTTAAAGTTTGTTAGTGAGTGGAGTTGATTTGGTAAAAAAAAGTGAAGAAAGAAGAAGAGAAAAGAAGTGAAAGTTTATAAGCATTTTGTCTCAAAATTGAGAAATAAAATTATGAATACAAAGGATAGTGAAGAGTGACTGTTAATAAGTATAACTGACCATAAATATTCCCTTGGATGGCCGACCAAACTCCTCTCCTTTCTCTCCTTCAAATGCATGAACATGCACACCATGCTTCCCTTAAATCACTCCTCCTTTCATACCTTAAAACACTCCTTCTTTGCCCCTTAATCATATACTAAGATTTAATTAATTTGATTATAAACAAAGGTGAATTAAATTCTTGTTAATGTCCTTATATTTTACTATATAAGTGCCAAAGAGTTCGAATAGCTTTTATTGAGTAAAAGTTCGTTTATCGATAAAACGATTTTTGGTGACATTATCGATATTTGTTCGAACTGTTTATTTTTGTAAACAGTTTTCAAAAACAAGTTTTCTAGCATTAGTTATTAATTAAAAAGGGCTAAAAAGTTTATAAAATCACATTTATTCATATTAAATCCAAGATTCAAATATTTAAATAATTCAAATATTTAAATATGAAGTGTTAAATATTATGGGTCATTATATATTTTCCAAACAAAATACTTTTCTCAGAAACATTTTTTAATGAAACATTTTCCTCACAGTATATTTTTTAAATAAAATATTTTTCAATAAAATGTTTTCATACAAAATATTTTTTATAAATATTTTCAACACAACTAGTTGAAAATCGAAAATATTTTTAACTTCTAAAATATTTTCCACTAGAATATTTTCTTTGCAACAACTTACTTGCTATTTTCCAACAATTTATTCAAAACAAATAAATTTAACCAAGTACCTTTAAATCAAAACACTTTCTATCTAAAATTTAAAGCAAAGAACTCGATTGGGTGCAACATTGTTAAAATCTAACCGCACAATAACTGCCAGTGGAGTCTCATCCTTTACTGCCATATGCCTTACTTTATTTTATTTTTCATTATTAACATATTCATTATTGGGTTTATATTTATCATACTTCTAGAGTCTATATTTTTCAAGTGTGTTCATATAATAGAAAATAGCATAACACTATTTAAACATGATTGAATGGTGCACATAAACATATACATCTCCTACACATGCAAACAAGCATACAATCTATATAATAAAATCCCTCGGTCTGTTATTATTAGACAAAGAAAGGTTCCAATTTAATGTTTCCAAAGATATCAGGGGTCTGAGAATTCAACACCTCATCATAATACTCAATTTATGTTCCACTATCTTCCCACGATCTACCCAGCTTACGCATTCTCTACTAACCCTTTTAGCCCAAATTTTCCCAATAGCAGTCTTCCTCTTACTCCCTATTCCCTAATACTCAACCAACAGCATGTGCTCCTCCTAGATTTCCAGGTCTGATTATATCTTTTTAGATAGTTCATCTTTTTGTGTTTTACATCTTTCACATATTAACATCTTCCTAATTTAACTTTTACACATGGGTTTTCATCTTGGAGTTCTTTCAATTGTTCTTTTTTATAATAAAAATAGCAAGACCACTATGTCGATTACAAGAGAACTTAAAGGCATAAGCAACTGGGGCTTATTTCTTCTAAACCTAGGAACCTAGATAATCCAAGCAAAAGCGCCAAAAGGCCAAAAGGCCAAAAGAGGTTAACTAATTAAAATAAATATGTAAAAATGTGCACATAGTCATTGAATGATTCTGAATTTTTATGCGGATGTTAGATTTTCAACCACCAATTTCTGCTATTGGGCTAATGATTTATATGCACTGTGAGAGTTCAAAAAAATTATCACGAATTTAAGGTATAATTTTTGATAAATTGAAAAAGTATTTGGGTGTTTTCTTTAGCAACCGAGTTTAATTGATTCAAAGAATGCTTTTAATATTTATGATGCTATTTTTGTTTACCTCTATAACATCCTATAAAAATAAATATAAGAATGTGCAATGTGCTTTAAAAACCATAATGTACTTTGTTAGTCAGATATTTGTTCATTTTGACATATACTACATTCGTTTTCCAAGGTCATATATGCCATAATCATTCTACTAATGCATACATTAGCATTAACATAGATTAAGCATTATTTTAACATTGACAATTGAGATTCTTCTTAACTCATATCTTAAAAGTTTAGATATTTTTTTAATTTCAATATTTTCATCCATTCAATTTTCTGACTATATTTCTGTTTAATTTTTACTCTTAAGTGAACTTATTGAGTCATGGTCGGTTATAAAATTAGAAGTATGATATACATGTTTCATGGTTTAAGGATCAAACTTCCTTTTTCACATTGGGTATAACTCCCAACGACAGTGCTCATTTATCCCATAGGTCTTTGTTTAAATATTGCTCCAATTTATATTATACATAAAATTAAATCTCTCTTTAATTTGGGTTTTAGTAGTTATTTCCTCAGCTTTATTTGGATGAATAGCCTTCTAACGGCTTAAGTTGGGAGATTCATGAGATTTACTTTTCCTTTCATGCATCTATATGTGTAAAACAATGTTTTTATTAAGTAAAACGAGTGCGTACCCATGCTACGCACACGATATACTAAAATTACATAAACTGGAATAGTTAAAATGCGATATTGATAATTAAAATGGTGATTCCAAAATACAAAACTGATTAAATAATTATAATATAAAGTGAGTTTCTCACTTTGAGGTCATAACTTTAAATAGATATCTACACTGATATGGTTAAATAAACAAAATATTCTTTAAACTAAAAATTTTCTGACAAAAAATTACATAAAACATAAACAAATCTAGTCAAAAGTCATTAAAGATAGCACATATTGCATCGGAATGAGAAGATTAAAATGTAGAATGAAGAAATTTTAGAATAATGTTAAAAAGGATAAAAAATGATTTTAAGCGCAATATCATAGAGTTCAATGGAATATCGTGGAAATCTGATCCAATAGCAAAAGGTATTTGCAAAATATAATAATGTAAAAATTACTCTTAATGGTCCATTTATTGAACTTCAAATTGCATAAAATACTTTCATGTCTAATTACCAGCAAATGAGCTAGGAATAATCAAAGAACAAAAGATTCATAATAAGCCACCAAATTGCATAAAAAGTAAATTAGTATAATATAGTTACATTAATCATTGATATATATATAACAATAAACTATTGAAATCATTTTTAGTGTTTTTGAAATAGTTGTTACACTTGAATTTACCAAAATTTAATAAATGAGTAATTTTATAGTGGAAAACCGCTCAACCAACAAAATTTCTAGCTTATTTATTTTTATTTATTTCGATATTCAGATATAATTTAGACACTATCCATAGTTTTTCAAGAGGTTCAACATAAAGAATTTAACTTTTAACTTATTTATTTTCACTATATCTACCTACAAATAGATTTGGCATATTCAAAGAACAAATGATTCATATATAAACTTGCAAATTACGTATAAAAGCAAATTAGTTAACCTGGTTGACATTAATTTAATTTTTTTGTATAACAAACAAAATATTGAATTTACTTTCAATATTTTAATTATGGATCGAAATCATGATCCAGACTTAATTTATAAAAATACCTTATACAAACCATTCTTACTTATTTAAGGAAATAAAAAGAAAAAAAATAAACTATCAATATGTTATACTTTAGATTCTAAATATTGTACCGACTTTTCTTGAAATGTAATTTTAATAAAAAGTGATATTTGAGATAATTCAAAGGAAAATTATTTACATAGATGGAACATAAATAATGAATTTTAGATAGTAATAAAAATTCTAGTTAATTGAGTGGGAAAGAGAGTTAGATTTCCTCTCTGTACCAATCCAAATTACAGTCAAATTATGTGAACATTTGTGAAGATTGAATTGTGTAGTTAAAATTATGACATGAATTTGAGATCTTGAGGAGTCTAAGACTAAAGAGTAAATGAAATGAAAGAATGAAGCAAATGGGCTAGAGATCCAACTTTAATATATACAGCATAAATTATGATGCCCTTTTGAGTTCATGTGAAGCTCGAGATTAAAGTGAAAAATAAAGTGAAGGAACAGAAGAAAAAGATTATAGAATTTATTTTAGGTCAGAAAAATAATATTTTTTCTTGGGAGTGAAGTACATAGATATGTAGTATTATATGGAATAGAATGAATGCAAAATTGGCAAACAAATTAAAGGGAGTGATTTGGTTTAGGGGAATAAAAGTCATGGAGAAAGTTTCCATAAAAGACAATAATTGATAGAAGGAGAAACTTTTAACTTTACTAAATTTTTAGACAAAATTATCACCAAAATTTCCACTATTACCCTTCATTTCATTTAGAATCATTTTCATTATTTTTCTTTTGTGTCACTTCAATTTAAAATAAAATAAAATATTGATATTAGTTTTGTTTGAACAAATAAAAAAATCATGATTAAATAAATAATCGCATACCTTATTTTGAACCTCCATCGAGATATAAGATCCAAAATCTCTTCCAAAGACATCATTAAAATATTAAATATAAGAGAAAAAAAAAATCTCCTATCATCTTTTTAGGGTAGTGATTTGAATTTATAATGGAACAATTGATTTTATAATGGAAGAATCAATTGTTCAAGTCTTCCCTTTTCAACCCTACTTTAATTAAAAAATGTTTTTTATTCATTCCCCTTATCTAAACCGATTCTTCCTCCCTAATCAAAAGGAGAAGACAAAGAAACAATTGTCCCAGAATGATTTATTAGAAGTAATTAATTAGAAATTTTAGGTCAAAAGTTATTAAACTGCCAAAATCTAATTTGGTTTCTTTTAATATTTGAGCACAACGTAGACACCATCCACGGATTTTAAATAGGTTCAATTTAAATAATTAACTTTCAATATTTTTATTCTTGATGCTACCAGTAATTAGATTGTGTGAACATGAAGAACAAAAGAACCAAAAATAAACTTGCTAATTAAACATAAAATCATAAATTGGTTATCTTACTTATATATGGGGAAAATGATTCATAAAATATTATATAGTTATCTTTAGGGATTATAAATAACAATTTAAGGAAAAATGAAAACCTACAATGATCAAAGATTTTTTTGTAGATATGGTGTTTAAAAAATGAATAAAAAACAGAGTAAGAAAAAATCAAGTGAATTGATAGGGAAATAGAGTAAAAGATTATCAAAATAAAAAACCTATAATTCATACATATATATGGGGAAAATGAAGAATAAAATATTATATAGTTATTTTCAGGGATAATAAATAATATTTCATGGAAAATTGAAAACCTACAATGATTAGAGATTTTTTGTAGATATGGTGTTTAAAAAATGAATAAAAAACAGAGTAAGAAAAAATCAAGTGAATTGATAGGGAAATAGAGTAAAATATCATCTAAATAAAATACTTACCACTATATTATTTGACCCTTTCTGATGATTTAATTTAAAAATCAAATTTGATGTCATTTTGAGTTCTCATGGAACTTGAGATAAAAGAGACAGTATAATGAAATATAGAAACAAAGAGAGTGGAGATTTTATTTTTGATTAGAAAAACGAAAATCCTTCTTAGGGATGGTTTTAACTTTAATTAGAAATAAACCTGAATTAAATACAATGAGTAAAAATAATAAATGGGATAGTCAAAGAGGCATGCTGTTACAACTAAATACATTAAAACTTGTTAAATTAAAAACTTTAGAGGGGAAAACTGGAAATATACAGATGAATCATGTAGAAACGAGGATTTTAATTCTAAAATTACGAGAAAAGGACAAAACGACTAGGAGAGATCTAACTTCAACACACACACATATAAATTAAGTACGTTAAATTAAAATACATTATATAAACTAATTCTTACTTATCTATAGGAAAAAGGGAGGATAATGTAAACTCAAAGTATTTGTAATTTGGCACTAAAATATTATACAGACTTTACCATTCAAGATGATAAATGCAATTTCAAGGAAACATGAAGGTCTGTAATGATTCAAAGAGAATTGTCTATAAATATGGAATATATAAAATGAATTTTATGTAGAGTGAAAATAAAAATCAAGTGAATGAGTGGGAAAGAGAGTTTAATATCTTCAAAGTTTAAACCTTACCATAATATTATATGGCCCATTTTGATGATAGAACTATACAATCGAAATTTGATATCATTTTGAGTTATTGCGGGGCTTGAGATTAAAGAGAACTATAATGAAAGATGGAAATAAGGTGAATAGATATTTACTTCTAATGATAATAAATAAATTTTACCTACATTTAAAGTACATAGATATATAAATAGATTTGAACAAAAAGAGTAAAAGCAGTAAATAGGAAAGTCAAAGAGATATGCTATTAAGGTTGAGTATATTAAATCTTATTAAGAGTTAAAATTTCGAATATACACATAATTATAAAGAAAGAAGGATTTAAATTGTAAAAGTATGTGATAAAAATCAAAATGAGTTTTCAAAAATAATTCAAAAGAAAACAATTAAAACTTGAAATCATGAAATTTTCCGAACTACATCCATAACGACTATCACTATAAGCGTAGTTCGCTAGAATTGATTTCTAGGTGAAAAATTCACTTTAACGCTAGCTATAACAAACTTCAAAACACAATTGGAAGAGTTTTGAAAACTTAAACAAAAGGTAGAAACTTGGAAAATATTTTCAAAAAAATCCAAAGCTAGAAAAAAAGCTTTCGTTTTCAAATCGGATCTCAAGTCCTTTGTGACTTTTCAAGGTGCAAACTTCACAACATTTACATCATAAACACATCGTTTTGTTTCATAAACATACTAGCATAATATCATACCCAATATCACATATCCATATCCATATACATATCCACATATCAACCAATCACCAAATCCAAGTTCAAACATAAACACATCGTCATAAGCCATCAATACAACATGATAATTCAACATGACAGTCACCATATTTTCACAACATACATTCCATAAAAATCAAGTTAATTTCTTTTTCAAAAACCAAAGTTTTACTGAACAAATTTTTTTCTAAATCAAAGCAACTTTTGCCAGAACTCGAAAACACTTAAGAATGTTGCAAATTTGAAGCTTTTGGACTCTCAAACACTTGAATTGGACTCGTCCAAGTGGTGTTTGGGCTCGGCCTTGGCTAATGGGTTCGGCCTTGGGAGATTTCGGCTCGGCCCTTGTGGTTTTAGGTGGTGTAGTGTTGTATTTTGGAAGAAGAGATGTTGTAGGAGATATGGAAGTGATTTTGTGAATAAAAGAGGAGATTTTAGCCAAAAGATGTGATGTTTTCTTATTTTAGAATTTATGAAGAGGAGGCCATGGCTATGTTTTCTTAAGCTATTAGGAAATTTAAATGAAGAAGGAGGTTTATAAAATGAAAAACATGAAGATAAAGGGGTATATATAGGCTTAGGATTTTATTAAAATAATAATAAGTGTTTTATATTTAAAAATACATATGCATGCACACCATACTCCCTCCCTTCCCTCAAAACCGTCCGCTCTAACCCCCCTCCCATACATTCAATTATTCACAACATTTCATGTGTCCTTGTATTGAAAAATGTGTGTTTTTATGTGCGCACATATATATTTTTTCCTTTATAAAATAATTTCTTTTATTCTTATATATTTATATGCTTAAGGAGGAAACATGTACATGCATATGTACATGTACAAAACATGTTTAAGATAGTTTGTAATGTATGCATGTGTGTTTAACATAGTGGTGTGACATTTAAAACAACATTTAACCAATGAAAAATTGATATTTCGGAAAATAACTTCGGGTTACATTTTCTATTTTTCTATGAACTATATAATTTGGTAAACAAATTTTGAAAATGATTTTATTATCATTAATTATTATTTAAAATAGTTTATTTGTTAATAAAAATCCATTTATTAATTATTTAAAATATAATTAAATATTCATTTAAATAGCAATTAAATTCAGGGTCGTTACTCTCTCCCCCCTTAAAAGAGTTTCGTCCCGAAATTTGCAAGCCAGGAGATAATTCAATTACGCAAAAAGCCATATATTCATATCATAAATACATACAAATACATACACTAGCATCCATAACAAACAAACATACACTATACAAACAACCTACGACTAGCTATCATAACATCAACTCGGGCAGACTTCTCTCATACGATCCACCATCTCCCAAGTGCAGTCTCTAGGATCCTCACTCCACTGAATCATTACTAGTCGCACCACCTTGTTACACAATCTCCTTTCATCCTGATCCATAACATACATCGAATGCCTAACCATTGTCAGGTTCGGTTCTATTTTCGATTCCTCTTGAACTGATGGTCCCACAATCAAAAATGGTTCATGTGTTAGTCCTTGAGATGATGGTTTTGATGACAACAACCTTAGAATAGATTATAAAATATAAATACTAACATTACAAGTTTAGATATATATGTATTTGCAGGATCTAACCATGCAGGTATCAAGAATGAAGACTGTACAATATAGAGATTCAAGATACAGAGATAGAAGACTCATGAGTATCAAGATTATCAAGAGTTCAAGGTTAAGTCTGTTTTATTAGGAATATTTGTTAAAACTCGTAGAAAAGCACTGGCATCTTAATATCCAATTTATTCGTGGAATGGAATCCACTTCGAGCCCGTTAAAGGGATGGAACCCTAAGTAGGATGGAACCTACGAAAATCTAGTGGGACATTGTTTTGTATCCACTAATTTTAATTCAAATGATTTTACAAAATTATCTTGTTTTCAAAATGATTTCAAAACTTTCCTTTTAAAAGATTCAAAACTCTCTATCTTGATTTTAAATAATTTTAGCCTTAAAACATCTTTAATTTCAAAGTCAAAATACTCCTGTTTTTAAATGTCTTTTCAAATAATATATTTAACTTTTAATATTTATACTTAGATTTAAATATAAAATTATAGTTAAATTATGTATTTATTGTTCTTTATATTTACTTATGAATTTCAACTATATTCAAGTATATTTATAAAGTTTTAAATAGTTTTTATATAAGATAAATATTGTTTTTATAGAAATTCAAATTATCATTTTTGGCTGAGGGATGTCAACATGCCCCTAGGTAGTATGACGACATACTGATAGTTGAAGTTCAAATTCAAATTTTAAAAGAAGTGTCTATTCGCCATAACTCTTCATGAATGGTCATGGCTGTTGGTTTTCTATAAATAGGGACCAGTTTCAATGAATTTTCAATAATATTTTTCTGATTTTCACTCCTCTTCATCTTCCACATTGATTATTACAAAATCATACCATTACTCTGCCGAAATCAACATCGAATCATACTCGATTACTTCTAGTTTGATTCTACATCACTATCTCTACAAGGTTCTCAGTGCTATTCAGAGTTATAGACTTCTTTGTAATATATTAGCGAGAAAAGGTGTGATTGTAGCCTTTGAAATCAATCAAGCGAGAAAAGGTGTGATTGTAGCCTTGGAAATCAATTGGGTGAACTTGTTGCCCCAGAAATCAAGTATCTCTACCCAGAGGATTGGTATTCTGGAGGGTGTACCTCGTAACCTTGAAATCGAGGGTTGTAATTGTTGAATTGCTTTTGAAAGGAAATCCGTACTTAGTTGTACGGGACTGGATGTAGGGTAACTCCGAACTAGTATAAAATCCGGTGTGTTCTTTCCTTTACTGCTTTTACTTTAGATTTGCATCTGTGTTTGATTCTGTGTTCATATCTGTGTCTGATTAGTGCATACATTGTTAACAAATTAAGATAAACTCAAAAAGATTAACAGATTTTTTTAAAACACTATTCACCCCCCTAGTGTTAATTCTAGCATTAAGATCCTTAATCCGCATTTCTCACATTTGGTATCAGAGCGTTGTTTTCAAAAGTTTCATTATCTGAATTTTGAAAATTTTCAAAATGGCTACTAACACTAGTACTGCTATTACCACCAACACTAGTTCATTTGTAGAAGGTCAGTCTACTGCCAGACCACCACTTTTTAATGGCAGTAACTATGCATATTGGGCATGTAGGATGAGAATATATTTACAATCTGTAGGATTAGATACTTGGAATATCACTCAAACTGAATATTCTGAACCCACAACTAATTTTGCACAGTGGACCACTGAGCAAAAGAATGTTGCACAAAATAACTCTAAGGCAATGAATATTCTGCTTTGTTCACTTGAAAGAAATGAATTTAATAGAGTGTCAGTTTGTAAGTCTGCATATGAAATCTGGAAAACTTTGCAAGTAACTCACGAAGGAACAAGCAAAGTTAAACAGACCAAAATTTCCATGCTCACAAATCAGTTTCATTATTTAAAATGAATACTAATGAGTCTATTTCAGATATGTATAGTCGATTTCAAGATATTGTGCATTTTTTAATATCTTTGGGAAAGGAATTTTCGGAAGAAGATCAAGTCAGAAAATTTTTAAATTCTCTCACTCCAGAATGGGATCAAAAGACACTTGCAATTGAAGAGGCAAATGACATCAGTACTTTAAAGATAGAAGAATTGATTGGAAATCTAATGTCGTTTGAAGTTCAAATGATCAGGAGAAGAGAAAGCAAAGCATCTGAAAAGAAATCAATGGCATTCAATGCATTGACCGATGGATCAGACTCAAACAGTGACAATGATGAAGAGATAACATTTATGACTAGAAATTTTAGGAAATTTCTGAAGTACAGAAAATTGAATAGTTCCAAAAGAAACAACTTTAAGAATTCCGGTTATCAGACTATAGTACCAAACTTTATCAAATGCTTCAATTGTGACGAACCAGGTCATATCAAAAAGAACTGTCCGTATCCAGAAAGGCAGAATTCTCCTATGAACAATGAACCAGCAAAGAAACGGAAGCATGCATTTACTGCTACTCTAGATGACTCAGACTCGTCCTCAAGTGATGATGATCAGAAGACGGATAACTCGAATTTGTGTTTCACTGCAGTTCACGACTCCGACGAGTTCAAAGAAACGGACTCAGAAAAAGGTACACGTTTACAATATTATCGGTTGAAATTGCTTGCATAGAATTAGTTGCTTGATTGTTTGATTGATTGATTTTGAATTGATATGCTGTTTGAATTTTAAAATTTATTTTCTATTTTTACTATTATTTTATTATTATTTTTATTATTTGTGACACATTCTGAAATATATTATAAGTAAAATAATATTTCAGAAATATAGACATTAATAATAATATTTATATATATGTATATTAGATAGTTAGGAAAATCATATCATGAAAATTCACAGGCACATGTCGACATGGCCCTTACCACGATGTCGACATGCCTACCTGAATTTGAATTTCAAATTTTTGAATTCAAATGTTTGAATTTCCTCCACCTTTTCACTTCATTTATTTCTCTGAAAAGATACCTTTTGACCAGAGAATATGTCCTTTGAAAGTCTATTTATCCACTATCTTTTATCAAATCTTTTCACTTTCATTTTCAAATTCAAACTCTCTCTTCATATCTTCAAGCACTCTACTCTCTACTCTAATGGCTTCTTCAAGCAACCCTTCAACCATGAGAATTTCCAGAAAAATCAAAGAGCAATTATTCAATGATCCGGAGGCAATTAAAGCATACATCAATTATGCTAATTATGCCAAAGTCCATCCCGGAAAATTTGCTATTTTTCAAGATTTTTCTACTTATGAAATTGATTCTCTTTTTACAAACAATGGTGTTTTAAGTCTTATTGACTCTTCTCAAAACGATTTTGTTTGTTATCCTAATCTTGTCAAAATCTTTTATGCTAATCAAAACCGTGCTTTTTATAATGGAAATGAGAATGAGATTTGGAGTAGTGTCAAAGGAACTCAAATTATTTCAAATTGTGATCTCTTGGGTACCATTCTTAATTGCAAAAGCACGGGAATGGATCTTTCTAGTTTTCAAATCGATGAACATGATCGTGAGACATTTCATCATATTTTTGAAGGAGATGAAAACTTTGAATTTAAAAACCGAAACTTTCGTCCTAAAGCAAGGATTGTCAATCTTCTTTTACAACATACTTTGACCCCAAGATCAGGAAATTTTAACAATCCTACTTCAAAAGTGGGCAAAGCACTTTTAGCTATTTTCGGAAATTATGATATCAATTGGGCGCAAGTTATTTTGGATGAACTTCGTCCTAAAAATTTTGAAATGGGAGAAAACACTTTATATCATGGAATTTACCTTACTTGGATTTTTAACTATTTTGGAGTGGATTTCAAAGGTGATGAATTTTTCTCTAGAAAAGTTTTTAATATCTCAAACATTTCTCTCATGAAAATCCCATATGTTTTTCAACCTTATGAGACTCATACCGAAAAGGAAGAGCGTTTGGCTTATAAAGAAATGGAGGAGGAAGAAGAAGAAGAAGAAAGGGATGAAATGGAAATAGAAGAAGAAGAAGAAGGTGAGACATCCTTAGAAAGTATTGAATATCCTTTCAATCCATCCAACAAAACCCTTCTCAAAAACCAAAAGATAATTATGGAGAATCAACGGATTTTAAAACGATCCGTTAGTAAGAAGTTGGATAACATGTCTTCGAAGATGAACAAGTTCTTTTCAAAAGTCAGCAAAAAACTTGGACTATCTTCATCATCTTCATCTTCTAACTAGTTTTATCTTTTAGTATCTTATTGTATTTGTCTTAGTTTGTTTCGAATGTTCGTGTAGTTCCTTATGTTTAATCATTATATTATCCAATTATGCAATGAAATTGAATTTCCTTCCTGTCATCTAGCTTATTTTATATCTAGAATAAATGTTAGTATATTATAGAAATATATATACATCATTATTCACAAAATAAAATTATCATCAATTTTCACTGAAGTATGTCGACATACCCTCCTTGACCATGTCGACATATACTGGCCAGAAGTGACTGTTGATTTTGAATTTGAAATTTGAATAACTACCAAATGTCTATTCATTTCAAACAAATTTCTACACCTATATATACCTTTGTCTTCCAGAAATCTTCACTGAAATTTATTTCTCATTATCTATATCCTTCATTTCTTTCTCTAATTCAATTATGGCCAATCCTATTCATAATCTATCTGAAAATCTTGAAGAAACACTCAATTCATTCAAGAATATTCTCTCTATCATCCTCCGTAATCAGCGTCACTTAGAATTAAGTCAAATGCAGATGATCAAGGAACAAGAGAGACACTTCGATGCAATTCGATGGATGATCTCCTCCCTGCACAAGGATGATAAAGAAGCATATCCTCTCGTTTCTCTATCTGTTGACAATGAAAATTGGGATGCCATCAAACAAGACCCTATCTTTGGAGAAGAAGGATGGGTTGATGTTCCTCGTAACGTTTAATTTTCTTTCTTTGATTGATTTGTTTGAATTAATTTGTTTGATTTGGTTTGGTTTGGATTGATACTTTGTGTGGATTGATTTTATTTGGTTTGAAGTTTGCTGTGTGAAACATGTATATATATACATTAAAATGAATATAGTCTTTAGTTAAGTTATTATGCTCATAAGTATCATTATTTCTTAATCTATATATTATATATTCCGTTGTATAGTTTATCAATGTAGGTACTAAAGTCCAAGAGTAAGGGGGAGTAAATTTTTGTTGATGACAAAGGGGGAGAAGTATAAAATAGGGTAGTTAGGCATAGATTAAGGGGGAGTTGTTAGTTTTAAGGGGAGTTATTAAGATAGAAGGAATATTTTATAAACAAAGGTTGTCATCATCAAAAAGGGGGAGATTGTTAGTCCTTGAGATGAAGGTTTTGATGACAACAACCTTAGAATAGATTATAAAATATAAATACTAACATTACAAGTTTAGATATATATGTATTTGCAGGATCTAACCATGCAGGTATCAAGAATGAAGACTGTACAGTGTAGAGATTCAAGATACAGAGATAGAAGACTCATGAGTATCAAGATTATCAAGAGTTCAAGGTTAAGTCTGTTTTATTAGGAATATTTGTTAAAACTCGTAGAAAAGCACTGACATCTTAATATCCAATTTATTCGTGGAATGGAATCCACTTCGAGCCCGTTAAAGGGATGGAACCCTAAGTAGGATGAAACCTACGAAAATCTAGTGGGACATTGTTTTGTATCCACTAATTTTAATTCAAATGATTTTACAAAATTATCTTGTTTTCAAAATGATTTCAAAACTTTCCTTTTAAAAGATTCAAAACTCTCTATCCTGATTTTAAATAATTTTAGCCTCAAAACATCTTTAATTTCAAAGTCAAAATACTCCTATTTTTAAATGTCTTTTCAAATAATATATTTAACTTTTAATATTTATACTTAGATTTAAATATAAAATTATAGTTAAATTATGTATTTATTGTTCTTTATATTTACTTATGAATTTCAACTATATTCAAGTATATTTATAAAGTTTTAAATAGTTTTTATATAAGATAAATATTGTTTTTATAGAAATTCAAATTATTATTTTTGGCTTAGGGATGTCAACATGCCCCTAGGTAGTATGACGACACAGTGACAGTTGAAGTTCAAATTCAAATTTCAAAAGAAGTGTCTATTCGCCATAACTCTTCATGAATGGTCATGGCTGTTGGTTTTCTATAAATAGGGATCAGTTTCAATGAATTTTCAATAATATTTTTCTGATTTTCACTCCTCTTCATCTTCCACATTTCTGATTACAAAATCATACCATTACTCTGCCGAAATCAACATCGAATCATACTCGATTACTTCTAGTTTGATTCTACATCACTATCTCTACAAGGTTCTCAGTGCTATTTAGAGTTATAGACTTCTTTGTAATATATTAGCGAGAAAAGGTGTGATTGTAGCCTTTGAAATCAATCAAGCGAAAAAAGGTGTGATTGTAGCCTTGGAAATCAATTGGGTGAACTTGTTGCCCCGGAAATCAAGTATCTCTACCTAGAGGATTGGTATTCTGCAGGGTGTACCTCGTAGCCTTGAAATCGAGGGTTGTAATTGTTGAATTGCTTTTGAAAGGAAATCCGTACTTAGTTGTACGGGACTGGATGTAGGGTAACTCCGAACCAGTATAAAATCCGGTGTGTTCTTTCCTTTACTGCTTTTACTTTAGATTTGCATCTGTGTTTGATTCTGTGTTCATATCTGTGTCTGATTAGTGCATACATTGTTAACAAATTAAGATAAACTCAAAAAGATTAACAGATTTATTTTTAAAACCCTATTCACCCCCCCTCTAGTGTTAATTCTAGCCTTAAGATCCTTAATCTGCATTTCTCACATCATGAACATATTTCCTCAAATGAGACGCGTGGAACACATTATGAACACCCACCAACCTTTCTGGCAACTCGACCCTATAAGAAAGTGGTCCGGCCCTCTCAAGAATAAGGAAGGGTCCAACATACCTTGCAGCTAACTTCCCAGCCTTTCCAAATCTAACAGCCCCTCTTATTGTTGAAATCTTTACAAACACCAAGTCTCCAACCATGAATTCCAAATCCCTTCGCCTCTTATCCGCAAAACTCTTTTGGCGATCTTGAGCCTCCTTCATCCTTTTCTTAATCACTACAACTTTCTCTATAGCCTCTCAGATCATATCCAATCGAAGAACTAATCTATCTCTCATCTCAACACAACATGTTGGTGACTTGCACGGTCTTCCATACAGGGCTTCATACAGTGCCATTCCGATGCTTGCTTGGAAGCTATTGTTGTAGGAGAACTCAACTAGATGCAAATGATCTCCTATGATCCACCAAAATCCTGAATACAACCCCTCAAGAGATCCTCTAGAGTTCGATTCACCCGTTCCATCTGTCCGTCTATTTGGGGGTGATATGTTGTGCTTAAGCTCAACATCATTCCAAGGGTTGTTTGCAATGCTTCCCAAAATTGACTAGTAAAAATGGGGTCTCGATCGCTTATAATACTCATTGGAACTGCATGCAACATGACTATCTCCCTCATAAAAATTTCAGCTAAAGAAGCAGTGGCCCTTGTTGGTTTCACAGAAATAAAATGTGCGCTCTTCGTTGGCCGATCAACGATAACCCACACATCTTCATTTCATTTTTTGGTCCTGGGCAAACCATCAATAAAATCCATTAATAACATTTCCCATTTTCAATTAGGAATCTCCAAAGGTTGCAATAATCCGGCTGTCTTCTAATGATCACCTTTGATTTATTGACGGTACGAACACCTGCTAACAAAGACGGTATTGTCCTTCTTCATTCCTGGCCACCAAAATACTCTTTTCATGTCCTTATACATCTTATGAACTCCTAGATGAATACTTAACTTAGACTTGTGGCATTCTGACAAAACCACCTACCTCAGCCCATCCACATCTAGGACACACAATCGTCCTTTCATCCTCAAAGCACCTCGACTATCCATCTTGAAATCTGAACATTTACCTCCTTTAACTCCCTGAATTAATCCTTCATGTATCTCATCCTTCATCTGATTTCTCATAATCCTTTCCTGAAGAGTCAGGGTAACCTCCAAGGGAGTCAAAACAGCATTTCTGCTCAAGGCATCCGCCACCACATTAGCCTTTCTAGGAGTGTAAAGAATATCCAAGTCATAAGCCGCCAGAAACTCTTACAATCTCTATTGCCTCAGGTTCAGATCCTTTTGAGTAAAAAGATACTTTAGGGATTTATGGTCCCTAAAGAGCTCGAATTTTCCACCTAATTAAAGAAAGAAGACTTACTCCTAAAATCTCCAAAGATTAGAAAGAAACTAAGAGGAATAGAAGGATCCTTACCCAGCAAGTAGTGTCTCCACATTTTTAATGCAAAGACAATAGCCATCAATTCCAAGTCATGCGTAGCATAGTTCTTCTCGTGAGGCTTCAACTGCCTGATTGCATCAATCAACCATGCTACATCAGAATAGCACCAAGTCCTACTCCACATGCATCCGTGTAAACCGTGAACCCACTATTTCCATCTGGAACAGCTAATACTGGTGCACTAGTCAATCTCTTCTTCAATTCCGAAAATGCCACTTCACACTTAGGGGTCCATACAAACTTCTCCTCCTTCTTAGTCAACTTAGTCAAATGGGAGGAAATCTTGGAATAATCTTGAATAAACCTCCTATAGTAGCCAGCTAAACCTAAGAACCTGCGAACTTCGGTAGGTTTCTGTAGTCGCTTCCATTCCTGAACAGCCTCCACCTTCACTGGATCTACTGAAATACCTTCTCTGTCACAATATGTCCTTAGAATCTTATTTTTGATCTCTAAAAATGGCACTTAGAAAAATTTGCCTTCAGGACATGTCTCCTCATTGTTTCTACCACCACATCCAAATGATATTTATGCTCCTCCTTAGATTTGGAGTAGATAAGGATGTCGTCGATGAAAACTAACACAAACTTATTAAGAACATCACGGAAAACACGGTTCAAGAGATCTACAAAAGACGTTGGTGCATTGGTTAGCTCGAAAGGCATAACCAACCACTCAAAGAAACAATTAGGGCCTCTAAAAGCGGTTAAGGGTATACTATCTTTAGCAACCCTCAGCTGGTGGAATCTAGTAGCGAGATCCATCTGAGAAAATATCATAGCTCCATAAAGTTGATCAAAAAGATCATCGATGTGGGGTAAGAGGTAATTGTTCCTAATGGTCAGCTAATTCAGCTCCCTATAGTCCATGCACAATCTTAAAGATCCTTCAGACTTCGCTGCAAACACCGCAGCAGGCCCCCAACTTGAACGACTGGTTCTAATCAATCCTCTACTTAACAGGTCCTAGGTTTGACTTACCAACTCCTCTCCCTCCCTCAGAGCCATTCTTCGCTTATGTTGAACTAGAGTGTAACACCCATAATTTTTGATAACATTATTCAGGAAATTTAATTAGATAAATTAAATAGAATATTATAAATGAAAGTGATAAGGGGATTGAGACTTGAAATAATTAATTAAGGTTGTGCCTAATGAGCTAATTAATGGGCTTAAGAATAGGTTTTGGTTAATTAAGTCACATAAGGGTATATTGAGAATTGCGCCCCTAGCTTCCACCCTTATATACATTTCGTTCCCACCTCCTTACTTCCCATTCACGTCATTTTAAAATGCAAACAAAATATAGAGAATGCCCGGCCATTAAGAGGAAGAGAAAATTCAAATTAAAAGCTAGAGATTCATGCTTAGGGAAATTAATCTCAATCCAATCTCCTTATCAAAAGCAAGATGAATAATAATTCCATCTCTATTTTGGTTTAAATCATATATTTCGGATCTAAGGGATAATTCATTTTATGATATATTGGATGATGATATGCTAGATTTATGATTTACTTGATTTAAACAAGGTTGTTTAAAAGAGATTTAGCACGGTTTTAGATCAAAACCGAGATTTAAAAGGGTTAAATGCCATGGGAAAATTTTATGTTATGAGAAACATGATTTTGGAGTTGGGTTTCAATTTTGAGAATTTTCCAAGCTATGGAAAGATTATTATGAATTTTCAAAGGAATATATGGTTATATGGGTTTATAATTTATTTTGGAAAATATATTGAGAATTTGGGTCTGAAATTTTGATATGTCAGATAACATGATTAAAGTGAATTTCTGGAATTTGAGGATTTTTCCAAAGTGATTTGCTATGCAAAATAAATTTTTTTAGAAGAGGGACTTCTTTGCAAAAATTAGAGGGGCTAGTTTGATTAACTAAACCATGGTTTAGATCTGGATTAGCGGCGGTTATTTTTGAAAAAGAATTTGAAAAAGTTAAGGCAACCAATCTGGTGTCGACACATGGCAAGTTAGTTAGAGAAAAGTTTACTTAAACAAGAATAAAACCTGGTTTTCCTCAGAAATGTGGTTCCGCCTACTTAGGAAAGCACCTTTCGACACAGTAGCTTCCGCCTTCATCCTTGTCGAAACCAACTATGCCAAAACCAATACATAAGGTATCACTATGATGGTACATAGTGGATTGGAGATATGTGGAAGGTAGAGTGTCGAAAGCATAGCTTCCGAAGGGGTTGAAACCTTGGTTTATTTTTAAAAGAAAAGTGCATGCCTTTGTTTTGTTTTAAGCCTTCGACAGGGTCGAAGCATAAGGTTTCGGAAGATGTTTTAAAGGGTTTCCATTAACTTATAATTGCTTTCGACTGGCTTCCTTACTTATAAAAGAATATTTTGAAAGAAGAGGTTTCGACCTAGTCGATACCCTGCTACCGTTTTATAGCCATTCGATGGTGTTGAATATATCAATGCTGTTGGAAGATACCTTGTTTTTTAAAGTTAAAGCCACTTCCTATAGCATTCGAAAGGGTTGGGGGTTTCGATGGTGATGGCTTCGAAAGGGGTTTCGACATCAACCTACTAATGTTTACCCAGATGTTTTATGCTTTCGAAAGAGATGGTGCCGACACCATCAAGATTTCCTCAATATTTTATAAATGATATAGATGGTTTCGTAACAGATGCTTTCAACTATATTCACTTTGACCCAAATAATGTTTTAATTATAAACTCAATGTTTTCAAAAGAGGTACTTTCAATGGTTTCGGAAGGGTTGCTTCCATAAGTGTCGAAAGGTGTACTTTCAACTAGTTTCGAAGCTAAAGCTTTTAGAGTTATATGCTAATACTTTAATACATTCGAAAGGGTTCGTAAGGTAGAATTTAAAGTATTATAAGGAAAGATAAATATAAAGGATGCTAAAATATAAAGGAAAGATATTGGCAGGGACCAATAGGATCACAGTAAGCCCATGAAAATAGTATGATATTGGCAGGGGCCAATAGGTTCATAGTTAGCCCATGAAAACTATGTATAAAAGAAGATGTCAGATAGACATGTTTATAGTTAGCTCATGAAAACTATGTGTAATGAAAGATGTCAGATAAACAGGTTCATAGTAAGCCCATGAAAACTATGATTGGATACTAGCAGGGCCAGTAGGTTTGTAGTTAGCCCATGAAAACTATATCCGAATGAAATATTGTCAGATGTCAATAGGTTCCTAGTCAACCCATGAAAACTAGGGTAAACAGAAAGGATATTGAGGTTGCCAATAGGTTCCTAGTCAACCCATGAAAATTAGGATAAGAGCAATATTGGAGTTACCAATAGGTTCATAGTGATACCATGAAAACTATGTAATTGGACAGGGAGTCTATAAATGTTTAACCGGTTATTAGTCAGCCCATGAAAACTAATAGGTTAATAGTAATCCTAGAAACTATATTTGAGACAGATAGTCTAAATGAATGGGGATAGGTAATTCAGAATTGATTCATTTGTTTTGCATATCATCATATTATACTATTTTGAATTAACCATTGTGGATGCAGGAAACATAATATATGGTTTTATAAAGGTTTTGAGATACTAGTGAGGGGAAACCCGTTCCGCTAAGCGGCGTGGTCTCACTGGATATCTAAATGATTAGAGATGGTAGATTATTATTTATACCAGGCTTTATGTCTGACTCGAAGTTTATGTTTTCCCCTTAAAATCTCGGGTACTCAATTGATTTTGAGTAGTTTGAGAGTTGAGGTTTTCATGTACCTCTAAGACGAATAAGCTTCCAGAGGCGTGCAGGAGGCATGATAGATTTTTGGAGTTCTGTTTTCTTTTGATTCCGCTGTGTTGTTTTTAATGGAAAAGTTGTTATATTGCATGTATATAATCTGATCATTTCAGGGAGCATCTTCATATGTTGCTCTGGGCGTAGATTGTAATAAATATATTTTCTCTGAACATGATTTGCGAATGTGGGATTATGTAATGAATTGGAAATGTTTTGATATGGAATGTGATTTTGTTGAAGTTTAAATTTTTTCCATATTCAAGTGTTTTTGTGTATCAATGAATCTAACACCGCAGTATTTGGTCGTCGATGATTAATAACTATGAATGACTGCAGCATCTGTAGTCGTTAGTTTTGGGCCTCTAAGTAGGAGGATGTTACATACAGGTCTTGCACCAGGGTAAAATCAATACAAAACTCAATCTCTCGGTGCGGATGTAAACTTTTAACCTCTTCGAATACATCGGGAAAATCCCTAACAACTTCAATAGAACCCAAACTCTCCCGAGCTATTTCTAGGTCATACTAGAAACTACACATTTGAATACCGGGTTCCTTACATGATACCTTAGCTTTTCTTCCTATATCAGTCACTAAGGATATAGTTCTCTTATTACATTTTAAGACAGCCTTAAATTTTGATAACTAATCCATACCAAGAATAATGTCAAATCCTTTAAAGTCCAAGACATATGAGTCGTAAGAAAAGTGATGAGAAAGGTAGGAAATTGGCACATTCTTACAAATAATATTCAAATGGGCCACACCACCTATGGGGTTAGAAACAGACATAGAGTTTCTACAATATTAAGAATAAGATAAATTTTCCTACTGATTCACAAGAGACAAAACTATGAGAGGCACCAGTATAAAATAATGCTCGAACAAAAATACCATTAATTAGTAAGGTACCTCCAAGGACGCCTTTCCCCTTCATATCCGTTGAAGTAGATGGTTCATTCTTAATGGCATACACCTTAAGTTTCTGTACTTTCTTCATGAGTGGGCAGTCCTTTATCATATGCCCGGGCTGATAGCAATTAAAACAAAGAGTCTTCTAGACCATCGGGGAGATAGGTCCACTTTGTTGTTGCTGTTGCTGTTGCATTCCAGAATTCTTGCAACTTCACGATGTGGCCCTTCTGCTGACACTTGTGGCAAACAAAATCCTTAAAATGACTTCCTTGGGCTCCACCTCCAGGCTTTCCCTTTCCCAGATTCTTCCAATTCGGATTGAACTTCCTCTTATTAGAAATATTTCCACCGGTATTTCCACTAGGTGCTACTGGAGTAGGCTTCTTCTTTTCCAAGGTTTCGTACCTCAAATTCTTGTCAACTAAATCCACAAAAGTACCTTTAACATGAGCAGTCATCTTCTCATGGTATTCCCTCATGCCTAAGACAAACATCTCATTCTACTTTAATGGGTGTCGATCAATTTTAGTCCAAAACGAGAGGTCATTGAACTTCTTCTCATACTCTACTACCGATAGATCCCTCTCCTTCAAATCCATAAAGTTGCGGTACATCCGGGTCCTTCCTACTATTGGAAAGAATTGGTCTTCAAAAACTTCCTTAACTCGGGCCCACGAAAACATGTCTTCAGGAATATTTGCAGTAAGAGAGTCCCACCAAGCTGCTGCTCCCTCTTGCAGTGGCCATGCTACTAAGAATCTTTTATGTTCATCAGATAAACCAAAACATTTAAAAATATTTTCGCAAGATCGCAACCAAGCTTGCACTTCCATGATAGACTCAGTTCCCTTAAATGGTTTCCCTCCGAGGTTAGTGTAATCCTTGCATAAGGTTGTAAAATTCACTCTTGGCTGCTTGGGCGCTGCCGCTTCGGTAATCTGAACTCCTATAGGTTTGGGGTTCGAACATTTGTAGTTGTAGTGCTATTTGCTCCCCTACCTCGTCTGCCTCTGTTACTCATGTCTTACTACCTGGCATAGTAAGATAATTCTTAGAATACTTGGAGATAAATCTTGATGGAAGGGTACTAGTCAAACCTATCAAGCCGATCTATTTATCAGAGATACATACATACATACATATATACACGAATGAAAATTACAAATACGCACCCTCGAGGTTGACCCAAAGCCTAAGTGTTCACTTAACCTGGCTCCGATACCACAATGTAACAAGCGCCTTTCTCGCACTAAAAGACGAGCCATTAAGGGTAGAAGAAAATGAAAGATAAAAAGAAACTATACAATCACAAAATCTTACCACGAATCAGAACAACATATAATAGATAGCATAGGATATTACATAGTCATTCCCATAATAATAATACATCAGAGTCATTACAATACAATTTCAACTGGACAGTTATAATGTAACGACCCGAAATTTTTGATCGCAAAAATTCCAGATAGTTAGAAAAAGAAGAAAGAGATAGAAGAAGAAGAAACAGAAACACAACAATGATTCTCACAAATCGCAGCGGATCAAAATATAATATTAAATAATAATAGTTTACAAAAGAATACCTGTATCTGTCAATTATATTTTTACATCAGAGTTACACTCATACACAAACACTGGACATATACAAATCGCATGTCTCAGATAAACATAAATAATACCACAGCGGAAACACTCCATACGTTCCTGCCATCCAGCTCGTCTCTTGAGCTCCAGAACGTCCTTATCTGAAAATCTGTAATACTCGGTCTGACCCGAGCATTACATCAAAGTAACACCCGGGTCAGGCTGGAAACTAGCGTGAGTAAACCCGTCTAACAAGAATTACAAAAGCATACAATTTATATATATATAACCCGGGTAACTTGTATCAATTTCAAACTCTCAAATTGTTATAGGCATCACTTACTTTACTCACAAATTTCTAAGTACCAAACTTAGATTAAATGGTCCAATTCACTTCAATCATTCCATTCCAGCCTATTCATATCAATCTATAAAGAACCGAAGTGGTTTCGGGTATTTACTAATACCCGACTCCGGTCTCTTCGAGTCCAATGTCATCTTAACCCAAGTTATTCCATCTAATGCAATTCAACTTTAATTATTGGATAACACTTTTACATAGCAATTCATAATTGATAGATAATCACATAATCTCTGTTCCCCCCCATACATATCATATCACAAAGCGATTCATATCAGAGATATCAACCGATCCAAGGCACTTATCATCATTCAAGCATTATCAATTTATACCATAATTAATTTAATTACTTAAATTAAATTAATCCTTAAGAATTAATCACTTAATCCTGCTCATATTAATTAATTACTAGCTTTTAATTAATTAATCACTCCTTGATCATCTTATCAATCAATTAGTTAATATCCAATCACAGATTAATTACCCATTTAATCGTCAATTAATAAACTGTAATTGTTGATTAATCTCTTTCAATACAAAGTAATCATTCCTTAATTACTTTATAAAGTTAATTAATCACCTCTTAATTACCTTTTTAAAACCAATTAATTAAAGCTTAATTATTTAATTAATTACTTCTTGATTATTAATTAATAACCTTAATTATTAATCCTTAATTATCAATAAACAAAACTTAAGTACAAATTAATTAACCTCTAATTATTAATACCAATCTTCAATTACAAATTGATTAATCTCTAATCACTTAGTTAATTACAATTATAAATTAATTAATCATCCTTAATTACCTCCCAAACAATTAATTAAATAATAATCATTCATCTTAATTAAAATTTTAAAAATCTTCCCTAAAAATCTTGAAATCAATTATTAATAACTGAAAAATCTTTAATGTTAATTAAATTTAAACACTTATCTTAAATTAACCACTTTATTAATGTATTAATTGGATTTAAACATTCTTATGTATTCACTTAATTAATTAAAACTTTAAAATAAACTCTTAACTTAATATTGTTAAACATTAATTACTTCATCAATACTTAAAATTGTTTAAGATGATTAAATTTAATTTTATTAGACTTAAAGTTTTGAAAACCCAAATACTCAAGAAAAATCGCAAGTTTACTCGAGTTAAACCCGAGTTTTACCATATCTTCCCCTAATCCTTCTCTTCTTCCTCATATTATCAACTGTTAAAACTTTAAGAAAACTGGCACTAAATGCTCACATGAAAAACCAGATGAAGACCCGAGTTTTCCCACCAATTTTCCTAAGCATAAACTCGAGAACCCAACACTGCTCAACTCCTAACGTGCACACGACCAAACGTGCACGTGCACTCACCGCCGACGTTGTTCCGGCACCAGAGACGACCACCAACAAGTCGACCCTCACACCCCCTTGCGAACGCAACAACTAGATACCCAGAACAATCGCGACAACGAAGATCGACGAATTGAGCTTCCAGGCAAGAAACACCCCGACCATCGATCGCCTCGCAACTACGCCCCTTACCACCATGGCTCGCGCAACCTCGCCAGACAACCACGCTCCTAATTCGCCTAGTCCGACGCCACCCGATTGCCCCGAGACTTCGCGGCGAACTCGATTCCATCCATAATCTTAAACCCTAGTTAAGCCTCGTTCCATCACCTCTTGCAATGGAAAACCATTGAACAATTTTCCCGACTTTGCCATCAGCAATACAAGCTTCGTACAAAATCTCAACACCCAGTATAACTTCCATCGCCAGAAATTGATTAAAACTCATTTTCAGATCAATATACAATTTACCAAATTTACAGTATAAAAAAACAAGATTTTAATTTTAAAAAAAATCCTAAAATTTGATGCCAGATCAGGTTTTAATCTTTGAAACAACAATTTAATCATGTTGAGATTTCGATACATTTATGTTTTACTGTTCTTCTTCCTGTTTGTTTGAACCAGCTTCATTTGAAACACTGTAACCTTTTTAAAATTTTGTATACAGATATTACTAACGATTTTCATTTATATATTGAACTCTAAAAGGATTCAGAGAAGAGGATCTTGAGTTATTTTAAAAATCTGAAACCTGAATAATAAGAACATAGTCTTTAATCTCATAAAACATACACAGTCTAATATGCAAACATATACTTATACAATCCATCATCATGCAAACAATTTTATATCGAACTTCAAGATCAAATTATGCATCCACATTTAAGTCAAATAAAGTTGGGTTTACTCACATTAAACAAAGAAAACCCGAGAAGCTTTCAAAACTGGATGCTAAACGGGGAGTGTTTCATAGTATCTCTGTCCATATAAACATATATTTACCATAAAATAACATACATACAAAATTTTCAACCATACATCACAAATTTAAACCCAACATTTATCACAGGTATATAAACAAAAACAATTTTGTGTTTAGTTTACTCACTAGTAAAAAGTTTGAACAAGGAGCAACTTCTGTTTTGAAAAAAACTGTTAGCTTGATCCCTTCCTAAATCTTCTTGCTTGTTTAGTGGAAATGTTATTTAAGTTTGTAAAAATGAAAATGCTTACTATTTTTTTGGTTTTCTTAGTTTTGTGAATGAAAATGAAACAAGAAGGATATGTATATATATATAGAAAGTATGCAGCCCTGTACAACACTTTTTTTTATATCTATTTATCTAAATTCCTTTGACCCGAGATTTTTTTCCTTGACCGGACAAGATTTTGAAAAAATTAAATGATTTGTTAAAGTTGAGATGGGATATTTTATGTGGTTGATGGCATAGGCATTTAATGCATGTCTCCTTCCATGTTTACATGCATATCCATTGATATGTATATACATATAATTATTTTTTCTTATTGCCTTGCATATCTAAATTCACATACATACATTTCTTGCCTGGTTTTGCTTTATACCTTATGTTCTTACTTTATGCTTCATATAACCATATAGTTTATCTTATATACTTATTTCTATTTTAAGCTTAAACTATCAAACACTTAATTTATATTCATATATTTTTATACTTATATCTAGTGTTGATAAGATTGATTTTATTATAAGCATTATTATCTAGATTACATTCATATATATATTTAGATCAAATGTTTATAAGGTAGAGCTTTAATTTAATTATTTGAGAGTTTTTATTTTGAATTTCCAAATCATAACTTTCTTCTAAAATACACACACATATACACATAAATATAAATAGTTAACAGCCAAAATAAAATTTCCTATAAGATTTATCACATCCAGATATTTTATGGTTCAATATTTATTTTAGTTTCCAAATCCAATTATATATATGTCCCGATATTTTAATTACCAGAAACTTATTTGTTTGACCAATCAAAATTAATATTTCGATAATCTAAATCAGTAGATTACCCAATCTACAGACGTTAAAAAAATCCGGGTTGTCACATTCCTCCCCCCTTTAGAACTTTTCGTCCCCGAAAAGGAAGAAAGAATTTTAAATTATACTGAGAATTATCAGTTAAATTATCCTTTAAACATTCTTAAATCTCTACTCTTTTTATTTCAAAATTTCAAAATTTTAAAACACTAAAAATTTACATAATATTATCAAAATCGTTTTTTTTTTGTTTTTTTATACTCGATGTCTCAACAAGTCCATCCTTGTTCTCACAGAAATTCGGTCATACGTTGATCAGGCATAGGACTGAAAATCTATAAGTACTTGGTAAACTCGTTTCCAACACGCAGTGAAATACTTGGAAAATAATTTTATTGAAAATATAGAAAATAGTTTTTGAAAATAGAGGAAATATCATTGGTGAGAATGCTCTGGAAATCATCACCCCCATCTATGGTCGCAGTTAAACCGATGGTTACGTTGCCATCCCGACAAAATCCATAGATAATTGTAGGCCTCCGCGCCCCTCGATTACACCATGGATCCCGCTACAGATCGCAGTTATACCCGGGCTTTGCGTTGCTATCACAACAAAAACCCATATAACTGTAGGCATCAGCGCCCTCGAATTTCGCTGCCAAAAGAATAAAACTCCTCCACTCGACCATAGATCGCAGTCTACCGATGTTACGTTGTCGTCCCGGCAAAATCAAGTGTAAACTGTTGGCACTCATCATCCACACGATTTTCGCTATGGTCCACACACAGTAGATCGCAGCGACCTCGAGTTACACTATCGTCATAGCATAACCCAAATGCCCCTGTAGGCATCAGCGCCCTCGACTTCCGCTACCCAACAATCCTCAGGAACTAGTTTGTCCGGACTCCTCACAGGATCAACTTTAGAACCCCCCTCCCTTAGGGCTCAAGGCAGTACCACCCTGTGGCACTCCTGAGAAGTTCATTCAAGGGAGCGCCTATTTCCCCAGAGCCACTTTCAAAACACTTTATACTATACACATATAGTATTTTCCAAATCATACACCTAGTACGAATTTCATATAAATCTCCTTTCTCAAAATCGATTATCCCAAAATCGATAATTCACAAACTAGGCTTTCCAAATTCCAAATTTGATTTTCCTCAAAAATCAAAAGCCTTTTTTAGAAATCCATAGGTTCCCAAAACCTTTTTCCAAAATCATTTTCAAAAAATCCTTTATATATACGTATATTTATATAATAACCTTAGGAAATTTTTGAATCACTTCATACTTGTATAAATTCACTTTTATACTTCAAATACATTCAAAACCCTTTTCTTCAGGCAATAGATTCAACAAGGGAAGTTTACCATATATAACAAAGATATATAACTTTGTTTATTCCAAATCAAATATTCAAATTTGATTACTCTTTTATAAAGTTATTAACCACATTACCTTTCTCCATAAAGTGAATCTTTAATCATAGAAATTTCCAATTTCCATTTTACCTAATCATATATTTCACAAAATATACTCTTCATTTCAAAGACCATTTTACAGTTCTTACCCATAAATTTCCAGTATCAATTTCACTCAAACCCGTACGATGTACACATATCATCCGTACGCTATACAAATCAGATTGCTCACTCGATCACACAATTTCTCTTCTGAACTAGTATCGTCCACCCGACTTCCTAGTACGGACTTAGATCTGGTTTCTTGATCAGAAACCGTCATTCTCCTTGCATAGCCATAACTATGATAGAGAATATCCAGAACTAATCAAAAATCCATATCCAGGTTTGCCGTCGAAAATCGAGTGAAAAATCCCAAATCGGATCGATAATACTATCTCGAAATTCTGTGCTCGAATCTGGATCAAATCACAATGCGTATAGAATAATATACGTACATCCTACGTATTTATCTTCATTGATTATCAGTTAAATCAATTTCCTTTCATCCTTACCTTGATTTTATTCACTTATTCACATTTGCCTTAATCCCCATTTGGATTATCACTTCAATTCTTATCTTAGTTAGGTATTTAATCAATAACAGTTTGAACTCCGACCAGTTTATATTTAGAAAATAGCTTGAAAATTTAAAAATAGATAAATAGTTGAAAAATATTAAAATAATTACAAATTAGTTGTAAAATAGTAACTAGTTATAAAGTAGCTAGAAAAATAGTAATTAGTTTATAAAATAGTTGTAAAATAGCTAAATAGTTTCAAAAGTAGCTGTTAAATAAATGTAAGATAGTCTTGGGATTTAAAAAGAAAAGTTGTATATTAAATAGTTAGGAAAATAGATTTAAAATAGTTTATATCAAAATGATTTATTTAAAAATAGTCTAGAGCCAAACTATTCAATTCCCCATCAATTTAATTTAAGTTTCCACTTCCATTTAAATTGACTCAATTCTAATTTGAATAACTTCAATTTCCCTTGAACTTGATTTATCCCCAATTCAAGTTGAATTAACCTCAATTTCTTTCCAAATTCAAATCAAATTCCATTTGATTTTAAACATATTCACTTTAATTACAATTCCAAATTATTCAAATTAATTTAGACTAATTTCAAATTGAATCCACTTCAATTTCAAATCATTTCAATTTCTATATGAATTAATCCCAATTCCAATTTGAATTTGAACTCATTCAATATTCAATTTTATTTCAAATTAATCCAATTCAAATTTCCCATTTGAATTTTATACTTATTCGTCTTCAATTCTAATTAATTCAAACTAAATTCAATTCGAACTAATGAAATCTAAATCTCAACCTTAAACCATCTCGAATTATATAAATTCGAGTTAAATTTTCAAATGTTGATTTAACCCCTTAAATCAAATTAACCTTTATTTTTAAATCAATAATCCAAATCTTTAAATAATTTAATTCTGAGTCCAATTCTCAAAATTCCATTTTAAATTATCTTTACTTAACTTATTTCAAAGTTCAAATAAGAGTTCAAAACAATTTTAATTTACAAATTCAATTATTCATATTTTTTGTTCAAAGTAATTCCATATCCTTAATTTCAAATTAAAGTTTAATTTCCCTTTTATCACAATTATGGATATATTACCACACTTCATTCCTCATTCATTTAAACAAATCCAATTCACAATTTAAATATTATTAATAACAATAGGATGATATCATCCAATTTATTTTAAAAACATCCACCCATTTCCAATTTCCAGATCTCAAACCCATTTTGAGATCACACAAACTCCCAATTCAAATTAACCATTTAACTCCCCAAGTTAGATCTCAATTTCATCTTGAAATTTCCAATTCAGGTTGCTTGGTAACTTATTTAACTTTCCCAAAGTTAAATTCAATTTAATTTCATTAACCTTACCCAATTTGAATCCCTGCTTCAAAATTTAAACTTCACATTAATAATCTTATAAGTTCAAAAACTTATCACCTTGGGTTTCACTTCTCATTCCAAATTTAAAACTCAACATTTAGAGTTTATTTCAACCCATTTTTGATATTATGTATATTCCTCATATATACATATTATTTTCTTTACACTCTAAGTTATCCTTAAATTTTAAACCACTTTTGGTTTTAGTTCAAACAGTTTCCTTTAATGCTTTCAAACAACTCTTATTTTAAAATAAGATCACATTCAAAAATAACTTGAATAATATTTATTCTTTTCTTTTAACATTTTGAAAACAATTTCAAATGTTTTTAAATTTAGGATTCAAAACTTCACAATTTAAATCCATTTTAATTTACAATAATCCCATATTCATACACAATAACCATCCCATATTCTGGTTTGAAACCAATTCTAATTCATCTTATTTGTATTGGTTGTGTTACTATTACCACTTAATTCTCATTATTATATTTAATTCCAATAATCGACAACCAATTTCTTTAATATATTCAATAATTAGAAAAATTATTTCTTTATATACAAAAAGATAAACTTATATGAAATCATTTTTAAGAAAATAACAAGTACGCTCTCATATATTTATATACGCTCAACTCATTTTAGGGTATCACTTACCCTACCCTTAATGAGTAAACCCAACAAAGCCAAGGTTCTCGCTTAACCTTCTACTCTGATACAAAATGCAACGACCCGAAATTTTCGATCGTGAAAATTCCAGATAGTTAGGAAAAGAAGAAAGAGATAGAAGAAGAAGAAGCAGAAACACAACAATCATTCTCACAAATAGCAGCGAATCAAAATATAATATTAAATAATAACAGTTTACAAAAGAATACCTATATCTATCAATTATATTTTTACATTAGAGTTACACTCATACACAAACACTGGACATATACAAATCGCATGTCTCAAATAAACAGAAATAATACCACAGCGGAAACACTCCATGCGTTCCTGCCATCCAGCTCGTCTCCTGAGCTCCAGAACGTCCTTACCTGAAAATCTGTAATACTCGGTCTGACCCGAGCATTACATCAAAGTAACACCCGGGTCAGGCTAGAAACCAGCATGAGTAAACCCGTCTAACAAGAATTACAAAAGCATACAACTTATATATATATATAACCCGGGTAACTTGTATCAATTTCAAACTCTCAAATTGTTATAGGCATCACTTACTTTACTCATAAATTTCTAAGTACCAAACTTAGATTAAATGGTCCAATTCACTTCAATCATTCCATTCCAGCCTATTCATATCAATCTATAAAGAATCGAAGTGGTTTCGGCTATTTACTAATACCCGACTCCGGTCTCTTCGAGTCCAATGTCATCTTAACCCAAGTTATTCAATCTATTGCAATTCAACTTTAATTATTGGATAACACTTTTACTTAGCAATTCATAATTGATAGATAATCACATAATCTTTGTTCCCCCCATACATATCATATCACAAAGCAATTCATATCGGAGATATCAACCGATCCAAGGCACTTATCATCATTCAAGCATTATCAATTTATACCATAATTAATTTAATTACTTAAATTAAATTAATCCTTAAGAATTAATCACTTAATCCTGCTCATATTAATTAATTACTAGATTTTAATTAATTAATCACTCCTTGATCATCTTATCAATCAATTAGTTAATATCCAATCACAGATTAATTACCCTTTTAACCGTCAATTAATAAACCTTAATTGTTGATTAATCTCTTTCAATACAAAGTAATCATTCCTTAATTACTTTATAAAGTTAATTAATCACCTCTTAATTACCTTTTTAAAACCAATTAATTAAATCTTAATTATTTAATTAATTACTTCTTGATTATTAATTAATATCCTTAATTATCAATAAACAAAACTTAAGTACAAATTAATTAACCTCTAATTATTAATACCAATCTTCAATTACAAATTGATTAATCTCTAATCACTTAGTTAATTACAATTATAAATTAATTAATCATCCTTAATTACCTCCTAAACAATTAATTAAAAAATAATCATTCATCTTAATTAACATTTTAAAAATCCTCCCTAAAAATCTTGAAATCAATTATTACTAACTGAAAAAGCTTTAATGTTAATTAAATTTAAACACTTATCTTAAATTAACCACTTAATTAAGGTATTAATTGGATTTAAACATTCTTATGTATTCACTTAATTAATTAAAACTTTAAAATAAACTCTTAACTTAAAATTGTCAAACATTAATTACTTCATCAATACTTAAAATTATTTAAGATGATTAACTTTAATTTTATTAGACTTAAAGTTTTGAAAACCCAAATACCCGAGAAAAATCGCAGGTTTACTCGAGTTAAACCCGAGTTTTACCCTATCTTCCCCTAGTCCTTCTCTTCTTCCTCATATTATCAAATGTTAAAACTTTAAGAAACTTGGCACTAAATTCTTACGTGAAAAACCAGATGAAGACCCAAGTTTTCCCACCAATTTTCCCAAGCATAAACTCGAGAACCCAACACTGCTCAACCCCTAACGTGCACATGACCAAACGTGCATGTGCACTCACCGCCGACGTTGTTCCGGCACCAGAGACGACCACCAACAAGTCGACGCTCACTCCCTCTTGCGAATGCAACATCTAGATACCCAGAACAATCGCGAGAACGAAGATCGACGAATTGAGCTTCCAAGCAAGAAACACCCCGACCATCGATCGCCTCGCAACCACGCCCCTGACCATCAGAGCTTGCGCAACCTCGCCAGACAACCACGCTCCCAATTCGCCTAGTCCGACGCCACTCGATTGCCCCGAGACTTCGCGGCGAACTCGATTCCAACCACAATCTTAAACCCTTGTTAAGCCTCGTTCCATCACCTCTTGCAATGGAAAACCATTGAACAATTTTCCCAACTTCGCCATCAGCCACACAAGCTTCGTACAAAATCTCAACACCCAGTATAACTCCGATCGCCAGAAATCGATTAAAACTCATTTTCAGATCAATATACAATTTACCAAATTTATAGTATAAATAAACAAGATTTTAATTTTAAAAAAATCCTAAAATTTGATGCCAGATCAGGTTTTAATCTTTGAAACAACAATTTAATCATGTTGAGATTTCGATACATTTATGTTTTACTGTTCTTCTTCCTGTTTTTTTGAACCAGCTTCATTTTAAACACTGTAACCTTTTTAAAATTTTGTATACTGATATTACTAACGATTTTCATTTATATATTGAAATCTAAAAGGATTCATAGAAGAGGATCTTGAGTTATTTTAAAATTTTGAAACTTGAATAATAAGAACAGAGTCTTCAATCTCATAAAACATACACAGTCTAATATGCAAACATATACTTATACAATCCATCATCATGCAAACAATTTTATATCGAACTTCAAGATCAATTTATGCATCCAAATTTAAGTCAAATAAAGTTGGGTTTACTCACATTAAACAAAGAAAACCCGAGAAGCTTTCAAAACTGGAAGCTAAACGGGGAGTATTTCATAGTATCTCTGTCCATATAAACATATATTTACTTTAAAATAAAATACATACAAAATTTTCAACCATACATCACAACTTTAAACCCAACGTTTATCACAGGTATATAAACAAAAACCATTTTGTGTTTAGTTTACTCACTAGTAAAAAGTTTGAACAGGGAGCAACTTTTGTTTTGAAAAAAACTATTAGCTTGATCCCTTCCTAAATCTTCTTGCTTGTTTAGTGGAAATGTTATTTAAGTTTGTAAAAATGAAAATGCTTACTATTTTTCTGGTTTGCTTAGTTTTGTGAACGAAAATGAAACAAGAAGGAAATGTAGATATATATATATATATATATATATATATAGAGTATGCAGCCCTGTACAGCACTTTTTTTATATCTATTTATCTAAATTCCTTTGACCAGAGATTTTTTTTCCTTGACCGGACAAGATTTTGAAAAAATGAAATGATTTGTTAAAGTTGAGATGGGATGTTTTATGTTCTTGATGGCATAGGGATTTAATGCATGTCTCCTTCCATTGTTTACATGCATATCCATTGATATGTATATACATATAATTTTTTTTCTTATTGCCTTGCATATCTAAATTAACATACATACATTTCTTTCCTGGTTTTGCTTTATACCTTATGTGCTTACTTTATGCTTCATATAACCATATAATTTATCTTATATACTTATTTCTATTTTAAGCTTAAACTATCAAACACTTAATTTATATTCATATATTTTTATACTTATATCTAGTGTTGATAAGATTGATTTTATTATAAGCATTATTATCTAGATTACATTCATATATATTTTAGATCAAATGTTAATAAGGTAGAGCTTTAATTTAATTATTTGAGAGTTTTTATTTTGAATTTCCAAATCATAACTTTCTTCCAAAATACACACACATATACACATAAATATAAATAGTTAACAGCCAAAATAAAATTTCCTATAAGATTTATCACATCCAGATATTTTATGGTTCAATATTTATTTTAGTTTCCAAATCCAATTATATATATGTCCCGATATTTTAATTATCAAAAACTTATTCGTTTGACCAATCAAAATTAATATTTCGATAATCTAAATCAGTAGATTACCCAATCTACAGATGTTAAAAAAATTCGGGTTGTCACATATAACTACATACCCATACAAAAACATAGGTCATACACAAAACATGGCGGAATAAGATAACAATTAGCAAACGGTGAAGCCACCTGCTTTTTCTCCTTTAAAATGCTTCCATAAGAAACCTGGATCACTTGACTACTCATACAAATTTGAGTACCCAAGAGTTTTAGGAAAAGAAATAAAACTCCGGGTCAGACATGGGTCTGGTGTGAGTAAACATAAACAACTTAATTCTTACTTTTATAAAAAATTTGAAAATCAAAGGTATCTCGTAAGACCAAACCGCACATAAACAGAGACGGGTTTTTATCTTACGATAACCAAAACACTTTATATAGAAATCCATTGATATTATGATAATGTTTAGAATTTTCAAGTAAAATAGAACATAGCCTAAATGCTTGCATCTCACATTTCAACATATTTAGGCACAACTAAAAACGTACGACTCTTATTGGAGAATGTATTCCATACAATGATTGGGCTATTGGTGTATCGCTGTCACGATGCATCTCTAGATAAAATAACACCGAGGTCGAACCTATCGACCTCTGCCAACATAAGACCGGCCTACCCTTTGCTTGATAGAACCGAATAAAATCACCCCTCAGTTGGGATCAGCAACCGTACCAAAGCATAAATGAGTTAATAGTAGGGACTCTAGATGGGGATGACCTTACCCTCATGGGAACAAGCCACCAAGCCTTACTGCATCTCCCATGTTTAGTCATTCCCAGTTGATGAGGCCTGAGGCTACGTTTACCTTTATTATAGCATTACCACTTGGAATGCTAATATTGTCTTCCATATGTTGACATAATGTTAGCACTCATCCATACAAGTCGTTAAGGAGATGAAAGAACCGAAGGCACTATTCCCACTACACCCATTTTGGAATCACCCTCAGGATTAGTAGCAAACAGCCCTTGCACTTCAAAGTCTTCATCTTGGACCTTGCCTTTACTATTTCCAATTCGAACGTTTTATGTTGGTTCGAAGTGGTTTTTGGATAACAACTAATATCTGATCCCGATCTCTCTAAAAACTTGTTTAACGACAAAATTTCTATCGAGTTAGAAAATTGCCGATAAATTTTGAAATAAATTTTACTACAAGCGCACGGCGTACAATTTTAGTACGTGGCAAGTAGGGGTCGATCCCTAGGGAATTTTAAGATTTTAAAACTTTCTAATCAATCAAATTAGACCAAAATCAGAGATGATTGTTAACTAACAACAAAATGAAGCTAAAACTTAGAATGAAAATGTGATTAAAAACTATGTGATTAGAAAACAATTTAGAGGCAAATCCACTCTTATATTTATGTAAATTAACAAACATACAATCTATGATCTCTATTTTTGATATTAAGTGACATAAATGTTGCATTTATCATAAGTATGGTTTATTTATGTTATTAGTTAACATAACTTAAACCATCAAACTATAACGCAACAAATAAACCACTTATCAATTCTCATGAAAATAAAGCCAAAGCAATAGCTATTTTAAGTACGATCTATTTACTATTGTAATTAGTAATATAGATCATCAAATTTTGTTTTTACTTTCATTTCAAAATCAAAAATCAATTAGCAAATATTGATGTAATTTGTGTTTATGTTGAATAAGAATAGCTTATTTGCATATGCAACATAAGCTATCAAACCAACTTGTATAAACTTACATCAAAATCCACTTTCATGAAGCACAAATAAAAGAGATCATAAATAATATAAATGTTGAAATTACATAAAGTTAGAGAGATTCATTACCCCTAAATTAAAGGTGTTTAGCTACTCATATGTGTTGTCATATCAACACATGTAAGTTTCAACATTGGAAAGCAAAGAGAAGTAGAAACTAATTAAAAGAAAAGAGATTAACTACTTGCATGAAATAACATTAAACTAATTGCATAAATGTAAATCTAAGCTACGGACATGATGAAAGAGAGCATAGAAATAAACATAAGCATAAAAGTAAAGTGAAGCATGTAGAAAAGAAAAGAGAAAGAGGCTAAGTAGCCATTTTTATTCATGTAACTTTGAGCTTACAACTTGCTTGCTAATTTTCATAAGTAAAAATGAGAGTAAGAAGATATCTACATGTACGTAAGTGGGTTATTTATACATGCATAAAACCCTAATTCACTTTTTAGGGTGCTTCTCAAAATGCCCTTTAGGAAGTGTGGCCAACAAGTAACCATTAGCCTATAATTAATCCATCATCAAATATGCATGAAGTTTTAACCTCCACTTAGTTGTCCATTAGCTTCTAATTGAAGATTTAGGTAAGTGGGTGGGGTCCTCCATGATCATGTATGTGAATTATTTCCATCTTCCTTTCTTTGTATTCTCTTGTGCATGCATATATCTTCATGAAACCCTCTTCCATATGCATCCAAATTCCTATAAAAATTATGAAAAATGTCCAAGTAAAAAGTCCCAAATTAACACATGCATAAAATGACTATTTTGCCCCTGTATGTAGATGAATATATGATGATTTGAAAATAATTGAATTTTGGCTTTAAACATGTTAAAATACCCAAATATGGCATTTATTTAAATAACAATAGATAAAATATGGATGTGAATATATGCACATTTACGTGCACATCAAATACCCCCACACTTATCTTTTTATCTGTCCTCGAATAAAGGAAAACTAAGATAAATCTGTTTTCGTAGGGAGCACGATGGCATTGAGGGTATGCAACAAGCGGTTAAAGCTTTGGTGTCCTCAGTAGGATGAGTGTTGTCTCGTGAGGGTTTTCAGCGGATACTACCCACAAAATCCAAATGCAAAGTGAAAATATTTACAAAATGCAAGATTTATTTACAATGGGATGAATGTAAGTTTTTGAAAGTATTTACAAATAAAGGATTCACTTTTAAATCGACACTAATAAGTTAAATGTAAGTTTTGGTCATTATCAAGAAATTTAAGTCCTTTTACTTGTCAAAATTTCCAACAAAAATTAAGTTGTCATAACAGATAGACTATACTTTTGGCAAGTTGTTTCGGTTGATAACACAATGTAATTATGAAATGGATCCTTGGTTGATTATTAAAGTTTGTCAAAGTTGTATTTTCATTTCTTTTCAGTAACAAGTTAAATCAAACAAGTCAAAATAGTGTTTGGATTTCAATTGCTTACTCTCTCTTATTTAAAATTTTTATTGATATTAACAATATTTACATATGCCTAACTCAGATAAACTAAGGCTAGATATATTACCCATGCACTGCCTTTCGGGCTTTCGTGTGGGGAATACAGAGCATGGCGAGTGAACACACAAGTGTTAACACTTATTGACTGTAGGCGTTATTAGTGAAAGAATTTTTATATACTTACACCCAACTCAGATAAACTGAGGCCAGATATACCGATCATGCACTGCCTTTCGGGCTTATGTAAGAAGGGTACATAGCATGGCGAGTGAACACACGAGTGTGAACACACGAGTGTGAACACATGACTCTAGGTGTTAAAAAATATATACATATATACAAATGTTTTTCTACTTATATATACTTTTTTTGTTTTTTTAAAGAAGAGAGTTTTGCAAAATCATCCTAGCACCATTTAACTTAGACGATAAAAATGTTATGTCCTTTACTTTAAATTTACCACTTTTAAACAAAGATTTTCAATTAGAATATACTTCATAATTAACACATAGAAACCTTCCTATATACTAGTTGAACCATTGTTATTTGTAATCAAACTTCATTTTTATTTTTGTTAAGACAAATAAATTTTCAAAAATTTCAATTTATTAACCAAAACTTATACTTATCCCATAGTTTTCTTCAAAAATAAATCAAAATGCTAAAAAGAAAATGTTTTTGAGATTTAGAAATTTTGAGATTTTTTTAAGTTAAAAGAATATGAAAATTCCAAAATGCCATGAAACTTAAAAATACTGAAAATGAGATTTCCCCCTACACTTAGTTTTTACTCTGTCCCCACAGTAAGTGCATGATATAATGAGTGTAATGGGGGAAAATATGTACATATTTACAAAAGAGGGTTAACATTCTTATTAGAGGTAGCTTGGCTCATGAAGAATCATGAGCTCCTCCTCTTGGTTACTTGGAAATTCCAAGAAAGGTTTCAAACAATAACCGTTGACTTTGAAAATCGATCCATCCCTTGGGTTTTGTATTTCTATGGCACCGTGTGGAAAAATAGTTCGTACCACAAATGGTCCGGCCCATCTCGATTTAAGTTTCCCAAGGAATAAATGAAGTCTAGAGTCATATAAAAGAACTTTTTGGTTAGGCGAAAACGTATTTCCTAGGATTGACTTGTCATGAAAAACTTTTGTTATTTCTTTGTAAATTTTGTCATTTTCATATGCGCCATTCCTAAGTTCTTCTAGTTCGTTGAGTTGTAGTTTTCGGTTTTCGCCAGCTTTCTCGAGATCAAAGTTTAAGTTCTTTATTGCCCATAATGCTTTATGTTTGATTTCAACTGATAAATGGCATGTTTTCCCGTAAACTAAGCGATATGGGGACATCCCAAGGTTAGTTTTAAAAGCGGTAAGGAAAGCCCAAAGCGCGTCGGTCAATTTCTAAGACCAATCTTTTCGATTTTTGTTAACAGTTTTCTCCAAGATTTGTTTTATTTAACGATTTGAAACTTCAACTTGGCCACAAATTTGAGGATGATACGGAGTGGATAACTTGTGGGTTATCGAGTATTTCTTCAATAAAGTTTCAAAAGAACGATTGCAAAAATGGGTGCCATTATCACTTATTATTGTGCGAGGTGTGCCGAACCTCGAAAAGATGTTTTCTTTGAGAAATTTCACAACAATTCGACGGTCGTTGGTTTTACAAGGAACGGCTTCGACCCATTTTGAGACGTAATCGACAGCGAGAAGAATATGCAAATTTCCAAAAGAATTGGGAAAAGGTCTCATAAAGTCGATACCCCAAACATCAAAGATTTCTATAACAAGAATGGGGTTTAGAGGCATCATATTTCATCGAGAAATTCGTCCAAGCAATTGACATTGATCACAAGTTTTACAAAATTCAAATGAGTCTTTGAAAAGAGAAGGCCAATAGAAACCACACTGAAGCACTTTTTCCGCAGTTTTTTGAGGACTGAAATTTCCACCGCACGCTTGATCATGACAAAACGAGAGAAAACTCTTGATTTTGCAATCTGGGATGCAACCTCGAATGATTTGGTCGGTACAATACTTGAACAATTATGGATCGTCCCAATAAAAATATTCACTTGGGACATGAATTTGCATTTATCTTGTTTCTACCAAAATGAAGAAGTTTCTTTAGTGACTAAATAGTTCACTATGTCGGCATATCGTGGATCGACGAAGACAGAAAGAAGTTGTTCGTCGGGAAAGTTTTCATTGATTGGTAAAGGCTACGGTGCGTTGGGAAGACGAGACAAGTGATCGGCTATGACATTATCAGATCCTTTTTTGTCTTTGATTATAAGGTCAAATTCTTTAAGTAAAAGGATCCAACGAATCAAACGAGATTTAGCATCCTTTTTGGCAAAAAGGTATCGAAGAGCAGTATGGTCAGTGTAGACCGTGATGTGTGAACCTATCAAGTAAGGTCGAAACTTTTCGAGTGCAAAAATGACAGCTAGAAGCTCTTTTTCGGTTGTTGTGTAGTTGAGTTGAGCGTCATTCAAAGTCATACTCGCGTAGTAAATGATATGAAGTATTTTGTTGATGCGTTGTCCTAAGACAGCACCAACCGCAAATTTAGAAGCGCCACACATTATTTCAAATGGGAGATCCCAATTGGGTGTGCAAATGATTTGAGCAGAAATGACTTCGTTTTCGAGACGTTCAAAAGAAACGATACAATCAGAGTTAAAATAGAAAGGAACGTCTTTTCCAAGAAGAGTCGTCAAAGGACGAGCGATTTTGCTAAAGTCTTTCACAAAGCGTCGGTAAAAGCCAACGTGTCATAGAAATGATCGAATGTCCTTAACAGATTTGGGGATGGGTAGATTTTCAATTACGTCAACTTTCGCTTTATCTACCTCAATGCCTTTATTTGAGATGATATGTCCAAGGACTATGCCTTGTTTGACCATAAAGTGGCATTTTTCCCAATTCAAAGTCAAATGTTTTCTTTACATCGATTTAGAACCAACTCGAGATGATGTAAACAATCGGAAAAAGAATCACCAAAGATAGAGAAATCGTCCATAAAAACTTCTAGAAAGCTTTCAATCATGTCAGAAAAGATGCCAGCCATGCATCGTTGGAAAGTAGCAGGAGCGTTGCAAAGTGAATGGCATACGTCAATAAGCAAAGGTAACAAATGGACATGTGAAAGTCGTTTTCTCTTGATCTTCGGGAGCGATTAGAATTTGGTTATAACCGGAATAACCATCAAGGAAGCAGTAGAATTCATGGCTGGCTAAACGTTCGAGCATTTGGTCGATAAAAGGAAGAGGGAAGTGATCCTTACGTGTTGCGGCATTTAGTTGTCGATAGTCAATGCAAACACGCCAGCCCGTTTGAGTACGAGTTGGAATAAGTTCGTTTGAATCGTTCTTGACAACGGTTAGCCCAGACTTTTTCGGTACAACGTGAACAGGGCTAACACATGAACTATCAGAGATTGGATAAATGATTCCATTGTCGAGAAGTTTAAGAATTCCGTCATGCACCGCATCCTTCTATTTTGGATTAAGCCTTCGTTGCACGTCACGAACAGGCTTGGCATCGTTGATTAAATGGATGTGATGTTGAACAAGAGCGAGATTAATTCCCTTTATATCGGAGATCGACCATCCAATCGCTTCCTTGTTTTTAGACAGGATTGAAAGTAAAGAAGTTTCTTGATTGAGAGTGAGAGAGTCACATAAATTATGATGGGCAATGTTTCGTTATCACCTAAGTATGCATACTTAAGGTGATCGGGAAGTGGTTTGAGGTCCAACTTTGGGAGTTTCTCGACCAAAGAATTGGGTTGAGATTCGGACTCAGCTGGAAGCGATTCAAAAGGAAGGGTGTATTCAATCTCATTGGGTATTTCATGAAATAATTTTTTGTACTCAGCTTCGCTTCGTCATTAAGGTCAAGTGTCTCGTTTTTGAAGTTTTCGTGAATGGCACTAAATTCCAACGTTTGGTCACGGGGTTTCTTTGATTGGTTTTCAAGATTGAAAATATTAAGATCCAAAGTCATGTTTCCAAAAGTAATTTTCATCGAACCGTTACGACAATTGATTAAGGCATTTGAGGTGGCTAAGAATGGTCGACCTAAAATCAATGGAATTTGACTCGCATGGTTTGTCACGGGTTGTGTTTCGAGAACGATAAAGTCAACGGGGAATATGAATTGCCCTACTTTAATAAGCACGTCCTTGATTTCTCCCACGGGCTTCTTAATGGAGCGATCAGTGAATTGAAGCGTGACTTTTGTAGGTTTGAGCTCACCTAAGCCAAATTGTTCGTACACAGAGTATGGAATTAAATTGACACTCGTGCCTAAGTCTATCAAACATTTGTTAATCGTCTTGTCTCCAATTGTACACGAAATCGTAGGGCAGCTAGGATCTTTGTACTTAACTGGCATTGATTAGGACAAGACTTCACTCAAACTGGCGGCCAGGAAGAATTTTTTGGGCACCTAAGTGTGTCGCTTTTGGGTACACAAGTCCTTAAGAAATTTCGCGTACGTTGGGACTTGCTGAACGATGTTAAGAAGCGGGATGTTCACTTTCACTTATTTAAAAATTTCCAACATCTTTTCCATTTGGTCCGAGTGTTTCTTGGGTCAGAGACGATGTGGAAATGGAACACGATACTCGGTAGACAGGTCTACTCGAGCAGAAGAAGAATTTTGAATGGCATTTGTTTCAACGTTTGGCTCCACGTTATGTTCCGATACGTTTGAAGTGTAGAGAGAGGTTTCTGATAAATTGTTTGAGCTAACGACTTGATTATCGATTTGTTTACCGGAACGTAAAGTTGTGATAGCATTCAATTGGATGATGTTGCTATCTTGACCAACATGGGCTTGATTTGAATTTGCGTTTTGATTTCTGATATTTGGAATTGGCTATCTTGGGAATGTGCCTCGTTCATGTTCGTTCACAGATGTGGCTAATTGACTCATTTGCATTTCAAGTTTTGCAATCGATTGGTTTGTGTTTTGCATATATGAGGTCAATAAATTTTGCAAATTGCCGTTTGATTGAAGACTTTGATTAGTTGCTTTAGCCAACGTTTCAAGAGTTTTCTCAAGTGAAGTTAAACGTTTATCGTCTTGGGGAGGGTGAGCAGCATTTGCTTGAAAATTTGATTGTTGCGGTTGATTATGAGACGGACCCACAAAGTTTGGTTGAAAATGGTTGGGCTAAAAGGGAGGATTCGAAGCATTATTCGTAAATGCTTGAAAATTGGTACGAATCGTATTCGTGTTGGGATTGTTTTGGTTCCAAGAAAAATTTGGATGATTTCTCCAACCAGGATTGTACGTTGGAGAAAACGGGTCGTTTTTGGTTTTATTGAAAGCATTGATTTGTTCGATAGAATTGGGGCACTGATCGGCTATATGATAGGATCATTGCATTTATAACACATCGGTTGGGAAGCTTGGTTCATTTGATTTGATGAGAAAACGTTATCAAATTTTTTAATCATTGCGTCGATCTTAGCTTCCAAAGCCAAAGAAGATCCTATCGAGTGTACGCTCGATCGTGATTTTTCTTTCGAACGTTCCCATTGGGACGACTTTTCGACGAGGTTTTCAAGAAATTACCAAGCATCATTGTGATGTTGGGCAAGAACGTTGCCTTGGCACATTGATTCGAGCATGGTTCGTGAGCTGTTTTTGAGTCCATCGTAAAAGATTTGGCAAATCATCCATTTTTCGAAGTTATGGTGTGGACATTTCATCAAAAGCTCTTTGAATCTTTCAAAATATTTTCCAAATGGTTCTCCTCTAAATTGATGAAAATTGACGGTTTCGTTTCGGATTTTACTTGTTTTTTCCAAGGGGTAGAACTTCTTTAAGAAAGCTTTTACGAATTCTTCCCAAGTTTTAATCGAGTTTGACGGTAAGCTATACAACCATTTTTCAGTGTAATCTGTAAGAGCGAATGGAATTAAGCGAAGTTTGATTCCATCATCAGAAAGTTGTTGGAGTTTCATTGTTGCACAAACTTGTTCGAATTTAGTCAAGAAAATGTATGGGTCATCGTGCTCGAAATTGCTAAATTTTGGAAGCGTGGCAATATGGTTCAAGTGAATTTCGAAGTGGTTACCCGTAGGGGCGGGTAACGTGATGCAAAATGGAATAGAAACTCTATCGGGAAAGATTCAATCCATAAGAGTTTGAGGAGCGTTCTCGTTCGCTATTTCGGGAGGATCGTTTGTTCGAGTTAAACAATTAGTTATTGAGTCGCGAGTCCAACGATTTGTTGTTGTGTCACGAATCCAAGTACTCATGCACAAGTGAAAGTCGAGAAGAGAAAGAAGTTAGAATCGAGTTTAGAAAATGAAACAAGATTTGGAAAATGAAGTGAAAAAATGTTTTTGTTTTTTTTAAGGAAGAAAAATATTTACCAAGTGAAATTTATTTTCGAAAGAGAAGTTTGATTTTTTTTGGCTTTCCAAATTTTTATTTGTTTTTGTTTTTGTAAATTTTTTTGTTTTATTTTTGGAATTTTTATATTCTCAAATATTTACCAAAAGGATTTTTTTTTACAAAATGGGAATTTGATTTTTTTGTTTTTTGTTTTTTAATTTTAAAATTTTTTTCCTTTTGAAAAGCTTATATATATATATATATATGGATTTTTGTTTTTGATTGAAAATTTTTAAAGGAAAGGAAAAAGGATTTTTTTTTTGGGATTAGAAACTAAGTTAAGTAAAATTTAAAATTTTTTTTTGGATTTTGGATTTTTTTAAATATGCATGAACTAATGCAACTAAATGAATATAAAGGACTTAATTATAATTTTATGTCCTTAGTAGCTCCTAACCCAAAATCGTATAATCACACTTTGTCTTAAATCAACAAAAATATTTCTTAGCCAGGTAACGGGCAAGGGTTATCAGTGCACCACGAATCACCGTAGCAATGCAACCGAAGATTTAAGTACTTTCAGATGAACAACCACTATAATATTTACGAATCACCATAATATTGATAAATGGTTATCACTCTGTCGTAGCCTAGACACCAAGAAATAAACTTGTTCAAAGAAGACAATTGTCAAGATACAATTAAGCCCTAGGTAAGCTCGCGACACCCTTAAGTCGAATGTCTAACCTTTATTATTAGTCAAATTCTACGATGAATGCGATTTGTGGACTAAGGAAAGGGTGATGAAATCCCTCACCTTATGTGCATTGGGGTATTAGCCTTAGAAAAGAAAAATAAGATGGGATGAATGCAAAATAAAAATTAAACGTGAATTTACAATGCAACTAAAATGATGTTTGTTTTTGGATTTTGCATTTTTTTTATAAATGAAAATGCAAGCGGCCAACAATGCACTTAAAATAAAACTAGAGAAAGGGGCACGATACCAGAGCGTGCAGATTATTAGCAATTTTTTTAGCAGTGATTTTTTTTAAGCAAGCAATTCTTTTCATTGCGATTTTCTGCTTTGGCAACCTGAAAATAAAACAAGATATGCATACAGTTTTTTTAAATATCAAAGAAGAAATTAAATCAAAACAAAACAAACAAACAAACAAATTGAAACATGTTTTTTTTTATATTTTTGTTTTTATATATTTTTTTAAATATAAAAAAAGTTCTAAAACAAAGGAAAAACACAACAAACTAGAACTAATTGAAAATAACACTCTCTATTTTTTTAATAATAAGGACGGACTTCTAAAAAAATAAAAAAAAACAAATTAAAGCAAAACAAAAGAATTAATATAATAATAAAAAATTAAAAAAAACATTTGTATATATGTATATATTTTTTTAACACCTAGAGTCATGTGTTCACACTCGTGTGTTCACTCGCCATGCTATGTACCCTTCTCACATAAGCCCGAAAGGCAATGGACGATTGTTATATCTGGCCTCAGTTTATCTGAGTTAGGTGTAAGTATATAAAAATTCTTTTACTAATAACGCCTATAGTCAATAAGTGTTCACACTTTTGTGTTCACTCGCCACGCTCTGTATTGCCCTCACGTAAGCCCGAAAGGCAGTGCATGAGTGATATATCCGGCCTTAGTTTATTTGAGTTAGGCATATGTAAATATTGTTAATATCAATAAAAAAATTAAATAAGAGAGAGTAAGAAATTGAAATCCAAACACTATTTTGACTTATTTGATTTAACCTGTTATTGAAAAGAAATAAAAATACCATTTTGAAAAACTTTGATAATCAAATAAGCCATTTCATAATTACATTGTGTTATCAACCGAAACAACTAGCCAAAACAATAGTCTATCTGTTATGACAACTTAATTTTTGTTGGAAATTTTGATAAGTAAAAGGACCTAAATTTCTTGATAACGACCAGTACTTATATTTAACTTACTAGTGTCGATTTAGAAGTGAATCCTTCATTGTAAATACTTTCAAAAACTTGCATTCATCCCATTGTAAATAAATCTTGCATTTTGTAAATATTTTCACTTTGCATTTGGATTTTGTGGGTAGTATCCGCTGAATACCCTCACAAGACAACACTCGTCCTACTGGGGACACCCAGAAGTTTAATGGCTTGTTGCATACACTCAATGCAATCGTGCTCCCTACGAAAATGGTTTATCTTAGTTTTCCTTTATTCGAGGATGGATAAAAAGATAAGTGTGGGGGTATTTGATGTGGACATAAATGTGCATATATTTACATCCATATTTTATCTATTTTTATATAAATAAATGTCATATTTGGGTATTTTAACATGTTTAAAGCCAAAATTCAATTATTTTCAAATCATCATATATTCATCTACATACAGGGGCAAATAGTCATTTTTGTGCATGTGTTAATTTAGGACTTTTTACTTGGACATTTTTCATAATTTTTATAGGAATTTGGATGCATATGGAAGAGGGTTTCATGAAGATATATGCATGCATAAGAGAATACAAAGAAAGGAAGATGGAAATCTTTCACATACATGATCATGGAGGACCCCACCCACTTACCTAAATCTTCAATTTGAAGCTAATGGACAACTAAGTGGAGGTTAAAACTTCATGCATATTTGATGATGGATTAATTAGAGGCTAATGGTTACTTGGTGGCCACACTTCCTAAAGGGCATTTTGGAAGCACCCTAAAAAGTGAAGTAGAGTTTTATGCATGTATAAATAACCCACTTACGTACATGTAGATATCTTCTTACTCTCATTTTTACTTAGGAAAATTAGCAAGCAAGTTGTAAGCTCAAAGTTACATGAATAAAAATGGCTTCTTAGCCTCTTTCTATTTTCTTTTCTACATGCTTCACTTTACTTTTATGCTTATGTTTATTTCTATGCTCTCTTTCATCATGTCCATAGCTTAGATTTACATTTATGCAATTAGTTTAATGTTATTTCATGCAAGTAGTTAATATCTTTTCTTTTAATTAGTTTCTACTTCTCTTTGCTTTCCAATGTTGAAACTTACATGTGTTGATATGACAACACATATGAGTAGCTAAACCCCTTTAATTTAGGGGTAATGAAGCTCTCTAACTTTATGTAATTTCAACATTTCTATGATTTATGATCTCTTTTATTTATGCTTCATGAAAGTGGATTTTGATGTAAGTTTATACAAGTAGGTTTGATAGCTTATGTTGCATAAGAAAATGAGCTATTCTTATTCAACATAAACACAAATTACATAAATATTTCCTAATTGGTTTTTGATTTTGAAATGAAAGTAAAAACAAAATTCGATGATCTATATTACTAATTACAATAGTAAATAGATCATACTTAAAATAACTTTTGCTTTGGCTTCATTTTCATAAGAATCAATAAATGGTTTATTTGTTGCATTATAGTTTGATGGTTTAAGTTATGTTAACTAATAACATAAATAACTTATGATAAATGCAACACTTATGTCACTTAATATCAAAAATAGAGATCATAGATTGTATGTTTGTATTAATACATAAATATGAGAGTGGATTTGCCTCTAAATTGTTTTCTAATCGCATAGTTTTTAATCACATTTTCATTCTACGTTTTAGCTTCATTTTGTTGTTAGTTAATAATCCTCTCTCATTTTGGTCTAATTTGATTGATTAGAAAGTTTTAAAATCTTAAAAATTTCCTGCGGATCGACACGGCTCGCCACGTACTAAAATTGTATGTCATGCGCTTGCGGTAAAATTGAATTCAAAATTTATCGGTAATTTTCTAACTCGATAGAAAATTTGTCGTTAAACAAGTTTTTGGCGCCGTTTCCAGGGGCGTTGGGAAATTGGGTTGAGGGTGGTTGTTGTGATTGTGGTTCATGGTGCAAGGCAGTGAGTGGTTTGTTCGAGGTGATTGTGGGACTGTGGCGTGGTCGCGATTGGGGTTGGAGGGAGTATGGCGATTGAACCTGCACGAGGTGGTCACTGGATTTGGTTATGTTTCGATGAAAGTGGTTTGTCGAAGTTTCGATCACAGTGGAGGAGTTGGTGGATTGCCGAAGCAGAGGGTAGAAACTGTTTAGCAGTGAAGCAGGTTGTGGTCAGGTGATGCAGTGGTTGATGATAGTGTATGGGTTTAGTTGTTGTGGAGTGTTTGCTAACAGTGGTGATATGAATTGTATATTGTTGACAGAGTGGTCTGACAAACTGTGTTTCAGCAGTGCGGTTTGAATGCAAATGGTTGGAGACGCTTGCTTGCTAGCTCTGGCTATTATTGGTATTTTAAGTTTGTTGCTGTTGATAAGATGTTGAAGGCACTTTTAGTGGCAGTGGATATTGTTCAGGTGGAAACAGTGGATATTAATGGAATAAAGTGGTGATCAACGTGGCCGAAGTTGTTTATGATGGTGTGAACTGCCGAATGGTTTGTGGTTGGTGGAGTTGTGTTGTAGAAAACAATAGAGTTGTAGACTTGTTTTTTTTAAACAAGAGTAGGAGTATGTAATGTAAAACTTGTATAGAGAGTTTTGATTTGTAAATCAGAATAACAAATGTGCAGTGTACAAAGTGCACAAAATTAAATGAACAAAGTGAACAGTAGAATAAACACTCACTAGTTTGCAAAACAATGCCCAATTTGAATTAAAAGCGGTTTCAAAAAGCAAGTAACAACAGTGAAAATGCAAGTTTGACAGAGCTAAGATGATTTTGAGACCAGCAAATACAATGTAAAATGATGTCAAATGCACTTAAGATTTTTTTTTAAATGAAAAACAAGCAACGAAAAATGAACGACACAAAAATGCAATAAAGAACTAAATGAATACAAAATGCAATGGCTATTTTTTTATGCAAACACACACAAAAATCAAACAAAAAAATAATATGAATAATAGAAAATAAAATCAACGCAAATCCCCGGCAACGGCGCCAAAAACTTGTTTAATGATGAATTTTCTATCGGCTTAGAAAATTGCCGATAAATTTTGAATTAAATTTTACCGCAAGCGCACGGCGTACAATTTTGTACATGGCGAGTATGGGTCGATCCGTAGCGAAGTTTTAAGATTTTAAAACTTTCTAATCAATCAAATTAGACCAAAATGAGAGAGGATTGTTAACTAACAATAAAATGAAGCTAAAACTTAGAATGAAAATGTGATTAAAAACAATGCGATTAGAAAACAATTTAGCGGCAAATCCACTCTCATATTTATGTAAATTAACAAACATACAATCTATGATCTCTATTTTTGATATTAAGTTACATAAGTGTTGCATTTATCATAAGTATGGTTTATTTATGTTATTAGTTAACATAACTTAAACCATCAAACTATAATGCAACAAATAAACCACTTCTCAATTCTCATGAAAATGAAGCCAAAGAAAAAACTATTTTAAGTATGATCTATTTACTATTGTAATTAGTAATATAGATCATCAAATTTTGTTTTTACTTTCATTTCAAAATCAAAAACCAATTAGCAAATATTGATGTAATTTGTGTTTATGTTGAATAAGAATAGCTCATTTGCATATACAACATAAGCTATCAAACCCACTTGTATAAACTTACATCAAAATCCACTTTCATGAAGCACAAATAAAAGAGATCATAAATCATAGAAATGTTGAAATTACATAAAGTTAGTGAGCTTTATTACTCCTAAATTGAAGGGGTTTAGCTACTCATATGTGTTGTCATATCAACAAATGTAAGTTTCAACATTGGAAAGCAAAGAGAAGTAGAAACTAATTAAAAGAAAAGAGATTAACTACTTGCATGAAATAACATTAAACTAATTGCATAAATGTAAATCTAAACTACGAACATGAAATGAAAGAGAGCATAGAAATAAACATAAGCATAAAAGTAAAGTGAAGCATGTAGAAAAGAAAAGAGAAAGAGGCTAAGAAGCCATTTTTATTCATGTAACTTTGAGCTTACAACTCGCTTGCTACTTTTCCTAAGTAAAAATGAGAGTAAGAAGATATCTACATGTACGTAAGTGGGTTATATATACATGCATAAAACCCTAATTCACTTTTTAGGGTGCTTCCCAAAATGCCCTTTAGGAAGTGTGGCCACCAAGTAACCATTAGCCTCTAATTAATCCATCATCAAATATGCATGAAACTTTAACCTCCACTTAGTTGTCCATTAGCTTCTAATTGAAGATTTAGGTAAGTGGGTGGGGTCCTCCATGATCATGTATGTGAATTATTTCCATCTTCCTTTCTTTGTATTCTCTTGTGCATGCATATATCTTCATGAAACCCTCTTTCATATGCATCCAAATTCCTATAAAAATTATGAAAAATGTCCAAGTAAAAAGTCCCAAATTAACACATGCACAAAAATGACTATTTTGCCCCTGTATGTAGATGAATATCTGATAATTTGCAAATAATTGAATTTTGGTTTTAAACATGTTAAAATACCCAAATATAACATTTATTTAAATAAAAATAGATAAAATATGGATGTAAATATATGCACATTTACGTGCACATCACATATGCTCAGAATATCATGACCTACTTATCGAAATTAACCCTCTTGTATTCACCACGTTTTCCGAAGTGCGGTAATTGTGATAAGTACAAGTCGACTTACTTTCAATAAAACGTGTCAACGTTTTACTACAACTACTTTAATTCATTTGGCTACTTAATAGCATGGACAAGAGATCCTTGGTTTTAAAACAATTTACTTAAATAGGAAAATTGGTTTAAAATAAATAACCGATAAAGTTTAAAGGAAAACTTTAAAATAAATAATCCTTAATTAAATCATAAGTTTAAAACTTAATTAAAGCTTTAATTAATCTTAATTAAATCACTAAAATCCTAATTTTTATATGTAAATAAACTTTAATTAATCTTTAATTAATTAACATTTATTTAAGAAATTAAGCCCTAATTAAGTGGATAATTAACTTTAATTAAATAATAATTAATTAAATAATTAACTCTAATTAAATAATTAATTAAAATAAATAACTTGATTAAATAAAAATAAATTTTCATTTACCTTAATTTATCATTATTTAAAACTTACTTAATTAAAAATAATTAACTTAGTTCATAATTTCTTAAACTCTAATCATTTAACCTAATTACTTATTAATTAATTAATATTTACCCAAATTAATTTAAATTAAATAAATAAATTATTAGATAATTAAAACTTAAACTTTTGACTTACTTAATTAATTCAAAATGAGTTTTCAAAAACAATCTAAAAGAAAACACTTAAAACTTAAAATCGTAAAAAATTTCAAACTACATGCAGAGCGACTATCACTATAAGCATAGTTCGCTTGAATTGATTTCTAGGAAAAAGCTTTACTTTAACTCCAGCTATAAAATACTTGAAAACACAATTGGAAGAGTTTTGAAAACTTAAAAAAGGTAGAAACTTGGAAAACAATTTCGAAAAAAAACCAAAGCTAGAAAAAAAAGCTTTCGTTTTCAAATCAGATCTCAAGTCCTTTGCGACTTTTCAAGGTGCAAACTTCACAACATTTACATCATGAACACATCGTTTTGTTTCATAAACATACTAGCATAATATCATACCCAATATCACATATCCATATCCAAATACGTATCCAAACATATCTACATATCAACCAATCACCAAATCCAAGTTCAAACATAAACACATCATCATAAGCCATCAATATGACATGATAATTCAACATGACAATCACCATATTTTCACAACATATAGTCCATAAAAATCAAGTTAATTTCTTTTCCAAAAACCAAAGTTTCACTCACCGAAATTTTTTCTAAATCAAAGCAACTTCTGCCGGGACTCGAAAACGCTTAAGAATGTTGCAAATTTGAAGCTTTTGGACTCTCGAGAACTTGAATTGGACTCGGCCAAGTGGCGTTTGGGCTTGGCCATGGACTCATGGGTTTGGCCTTGGGAGGTTTGGGCTCGGCCCTTGTGGTTTTGGGTGGTGGAGTGTTGTATTTTGGAGGAGGAGATGTTGTAGGAGATGTAGAAGTGATTTTGTGAATAAAAAAAGAGATTTTAGCCAAAGGATGTGATTTTTTCTTATTTTAGAATTTATGAAGAGGAGGCCATGGCTATGTTTTCTTAAGCTATTAGGAAATCAAAATGAAGAAGGAGGTTTATAAAATGAAAAACATGAAGATAAAGAGGTATATATAGGCTTAGGATTTGATTAAAATAATAATAAGTGTTTTATATTTAAAATACATATGCATGCACACCATACTCCCTCCCTTCCCTTAGAACCATCCAATCCAACCCCCCTTCCATACTTTCAACTATTCACACCATGTCATGCGTCCTTGTGTTGTAAAATGTGTGTTTTTATATGTGTGTTTCCTCTATAAAATAATTTCTTTTATTCTTATATATATATTTATATGCTTAAGGAGGAAACTTGTACATACATACGTACATGTACACAACATGTTTAAGATAGTTTGTAATGTGTGCATATGTGTTTAACATAGTGTCATGATATTTAAAACAACTTTTAACCAATGAAAATTTGATATTTCGGAAAATAACTGCGGGTCACATTTTCTATTTTTCTATGAACTATATATTTTGGTAAAAAAAATTTGAAAATGATTTTATTATCATTAATTATTCTTTAAAATAGTTTTATTGGTTAATAAAAATCCATTTATTAATTATTTAAATTATAATCAAATATTCATTTAAATAGCGATTAAATTCCGGGTCATTACATGTAGGAAAAAGTGAAAATAATGTAAACACAAAGTATGTTGTACTTTGATACTAAAATATTATACGGACTTTACCGTTCAAGATATTAAACACGATTTTAAGGAAACATGATGGTCTGTAATGATTTAAAGATAATTGTCTATAAATATGGAATATATAAAATGAACTATATGTAGAGTGAAAATAAAAACCATATGAATGAGTGAGACAGAGAGTTTAATATCATCAAAGATTTGTTGTAGATATGGTGTTTAAAAAACGAATAAAACATAAAGTAAGAAAAAATCAAGTGAACTGATAGTGAAATAGCGTAATATTTTATCAAAATAAAAAACTTACCACTATATTATTTGACCCTTGAGTTCTTATGGAACTTGAGGTAAAAGAGACAGTATAATGAAATATAGAAACAAAGTGAGTAGAGATTTTATTTCCGCTTAGAGAAAAAAACTCCTTCTTAGGGACGGTTTTAACTTCAGTTAGAAATAAAACTGAATTAAATACAATGAGTAAAAATAATAAATGAGATAGTCAAAGAGGCATGTTGTTACAACTGAATATATTAAAACTTGTTAAATGAGAAATTTTAGAGGGGTAAATTAAAAATATACAGATGAATGTAGAAAGGAGGATTTTAATTCTAAAATTATGAGAAAAGGACAAAACGATTAGGAGAGATCTAACTTTAACACACGCAAACACAAATTAAGAACGTTAAATTAAAATACATTATATAAACTAATCCTTGCTTATCTATAGGAAAAAAGCAGAATAATATAAACTCAAAGTATGTTGTAGTTTGATATTGAAATATTATATGGACTTTACCATTCAAGATAATAAACGCAATTTCAAGGAAACATTAAGGTCTGCAATGATTCAAAGAGAATTGTCTATAAATATGGAATATATAAAATGAATTGTATGTAGAGTGAAAATAAAAATCAAGTGAATGAGTGGGAAAGGGAGTTTAATATCATCAAAGTTTAAACCATACCATAATATTATATGGCATATTTTGATGATTGAATTGTGCAATTGGAATTTGATATCATTTTGAGTTATTGCGAAGCTTGAGGTTAAAGAGAACCATAATGAAAAATGGAAATAAGGAGAATAGATATTTACTTCTGTTTGCGCCAAAAATGGTCACAAACACTCAATTGTAGATGAAAGCACCAAATCACAGTCACAGATCACAGATAGATTGTATGTAATAGGATTAAATATGAAGAACACTCAAATAATTAAGAGGAATATGGTAAACACACAAGGTTTATAGTGGTTCGGCTATATCCGGCCTACGTCCACTTTGAAGAGTTTCTGTTTTATTGATTATCACTCGCTGGTTACAAGAGTACAATTGATAATAATTGAGTTACAATGGAGTTCGGCAGAATAACGGCATAAAAGAACCAAAAGCCCCCTTTTCTGAAGCTCTTGGACTGCTATTTATAGGTGTAGGCTGCAAATATCCCGCCCAAATCTCGGAGGACTGCTTCTCTCACGTAGGTGGGCCCACATGATCGATCCCGAGTGATTTTGACTCGATCCAAGATCGATACGAATGAGATTCATATCGATCAAAATCTTGCCCAATCGAGTCGATATCGATCATGAATATTCATGTGGTTGTGCGTAAGCTCTTGGGAAAATTTGGCAGCATTTGGAGTTGTAGGTTTTGAGTTATGATCGATGCAAGTTTCGATTTATGGAATGCTGCTGAGTTCGCATCGATCCTTCTTCGCATTGCTTTGTTCGTATCGCTCCGAGCACATGCCTACTAATTGACGTGGCACTAAATTTCTGGATCGATCCACTTTTCGGGCCGAGTTGACTGCTTTCTCCTTCTTATCCATTGAGTGCTATGTTCTTCATATCGATGCCGGCGTTTATCCTTCGTATCGATGCATGGCTATCGGCTTCGTATCGATCATGTGTTGTTGCTATCGTATCGTTCGAATGTAAACTTATTCGTGTCCATGTGTTGTATACTATTTTGTATCGGTCTGGGACGATGTGTTCTGCAACATTGGTGGCACATTTCATATCGATCATTTAAACGATCGATACGAATTTTGCGGACGACGCCGATATGAATTGGGCAAAGATATACGATATGTTCTTAGGTGATGGATACGAAATGGAGTAGACGAGATGGTTTCCCCATGGACACGAACTTGTGTTCATTTGACCAATACGAAGTAGTTCTCAGGCAATGGATACAAAGTAAGAAGTATTTGATGGTACGAACGAGACTTCCTTTCATGGATTCGATCCGCCACTTACCTGATGGATACGAACTAAAGCGATGTGAATGCGTTGATTCCCTTGGTTTGCATCGATCATATCTTGAGCATATGAACTCCGATTGACTTAAAATTTGAAACGTAGCCTTTCCTAGCTTTGTTCATCATTCCCAATCGATCCCGTCTTGATTGGAGCTTGGTCAAATTCCGACGGTATCGATCGTAGCCTTGTTTCCAATCGATCACTAACACTGATCTCCATCCTCTTTAGCCTATTTGTTGATATCCCAGCCTTGACCAAAAGGCATGATAACATTTGCCCCCCAAAACATGTCTTGTGGTAAGAAGGCGTGTTTTGAATAGCTCCGAATCCAACATCCAAGGTACATATTCCATTCATGCCATACCATCTGATCCATAATCCAATCTATTACAAAGCCATCCTATCCAGGTGCCATAACCATATCCAAGTCTACGACTGCTCCGAGTCGATGTCCGATTCAAAGTCCAATAACCGAATCCTTAGCCAATTCCATAGCTATCTGAACTCATCAACCGAGTCGCAATCCGTCAGTATCCAATGACCAATAACCAAATCGATAATCTTTCTGGGTTGATATCCAAATCCGGGACCGCACCGGGCCCTTTGCCAAATCCAGGACCACTCCAGGTCCATTTATCCCAAGCCAAGATCCGAATCCATGACCTTTTCGGGTTGCGATATATCCTGTTTCGACCCCGACTCTCCGGCCAAGGGCTTTCATGTTCTTTGGCCATGACTCTCCGGTCGAGGACTTTTATATTCTCTGGCATCGCTCTCCGACCGAGGACTTTTTATATTCTCCGGCCTTGGCTCACCGGCCGAGGACTTTTTATATTCTCCGGCCTCGGCTCTCCGGCCGAGGACTTTTTATATTCCCCGGCCTCGGCTCTCCGGTCGAGGACTTTTTATATTCTCCGGCCTCGGCTCTCCAGCCAAGGACTTTTTATATTGTGTTTGAGTCCATTCCATCGCTCTCCGGTGAAGGGACTAGAAATTTGCTATTACTGCCCCGTTTCTCCGGTCGGGACCGTAATCATGGGACAATTATTATTTATTACATTAATTCGAATCCAATCATCAAAAATAAATATTTTAACATCCCAGGAAAATAAAATAAATGCATGTACATCCAAGGAAGAAACCAAAGTTTTCAGGAAAACGAAAAGAAAAACAGGATTTCATAGACTCGAGCAACACGGTTTATCATCATCTCAGAGCATGCCTAGGGACCGTCCTCGATCCCGTACATGTGTAAGTGACTTAGCCGTATTACTTCGAGCTCTATTACTTATTCAAAGCCATAAATCTATTTAGTTGATAACAAGTCGTCGCTGCCTAGGTTCAGTGCCATCTTCGTTCGAGGCAGACGGCGGCCGCTCCTGTTCCACTACCACAGCTCGATTCCTCACATATTGCTGTAGATGACCATTCCTTACATGCTCCTCAATGATATCCTTTAGATGCCTGCAATCATTCGTGCTATGCCCGTCCAACTCATGGAATAGGCAATGCTTCCCCGATGCTCGCTCGTACTCAAAGGGTTCCCTTTTTGCGGGCCTTCGATACTGGAGACGCCCTCGAGTATCCAAGTAAATCCTCTCCATAGTTTCAGTCAAATCAGTGTAAGAAGAGAACTTTGATTCCCTCCGTTCCCTTTTCAATGTGTTGCGATTGTCATCCACTTTTCTTTTGCCTTTATCGTCCTTGCTTAGATCCTCCTTGGATGTACCTCCACCTCTCACCGCATAAATTTCAGCCTCTCTCCCCTCTCTTTTAGCCTTCACATCTTCCTGCCATAGAAACATTTCTGCTTCGTGGTAAAACTCCCCGAGATCCATCGGTGGATCCCGTTCTAATGATATCTTAAAATCGGAATCATCCGCAACTCCTGGGACTACTGCCATCAAAACCATCGACGGATCGGGTCCATCCACCGAAGCCACTGCTTCATCGATGTCAAAGTCATCACATTCTTGGGTCTCACGATGTGGACCTGAGATTGCCATAAACTTCTCAATAAACTCCGTCCAAGTGCCAATTGAACTGCTTTCCAGTTGTCTGAACCATAGTGCTGCTACATCTGTCAAATACAAAGGGAAGCACTGAGCCATGACTTCCTCCGATGCCCCCAGTACCTTCATGTGCCTCATATACCTAGTTAAGTGAACAGTAGGATCCGTTCTCCCATCATACATCTCCAGCGTTGGTAGTCTAAAATCCGGTGGGTTCCTAGCTTGCCTGATCGTAGGAGCAAAGGGACTCCTATTCACATCCTCCAAGTCTCTATTCACCAATCCTCCCCTCATTGCCCGTTTGATCATGTCTGCTAACCTGTCATTTTCGCCAAGCTGCTATCCTTGTCCATTGCCTCCATTCTGTCCCCCGAGTTCACGAGGGATTCCTAGGCTCTGCTCTCCTAGACGGGGATCCGTTGCTCTATCAATGCCATACTGCATAGTCCCGGCTGGTATCCTCCCTGAGATTGGATCAACATGTTCCTGGGGATTGCCCCCAGCTCTGGTGCTGGTCCTGATGGTCCTGCTCTATTCTGAATTCTGGTTGCTCCCTGCTCCCGATCCCTATCTCCAGCATCTCCTGCAGTTGCGTTCCCTTGATTATGCACTCCAACTTGTCCAACTTGTCGAAGTAGACTCTGCATCATCTCCTCTTGTCTCTTCAGCATTGTTTCCATCTCGTCTTTGGTGATGAAGATCGACGCCTGGTTCGCTCCCAAGGAAGCCTCCTGACTCCCTTCATGCTGACTCCTTTCAGTCCTTTGTCTTCTTGTCGATTGCCTTGTCAAAGCTTTCCAAATCCAAAATCCAAGCTTTAGAATCCCTAAGTTCAATTCTCAGTGAAAGCACCAAAATGTTTGCGCCAAAAATGGTCACAAACACCCAATTGCATATGAAAGCACCAAATCACAGTCACAAATCACATATAGATTGTATGTAATAGGATTAAATATGAAGAACACTCAAAAAATTAAAAGGAATATGGTAAAGACACAAGGTTTATAGTGTTTCGGCTATCTCCGGCCTACGTCCACTTTGAAGAGTTGTTGTTTTATTGATTATCACGCGCTGGTTTCAAGAGTACAATTGATAATAATTGAGTTACAATGGAGTTCGGCAGAATAACGGCGTAAAAGAACCAGAAGCCCCCTTTTCTGAAGCTCTTGGACTGCTATTTATAGGTGTAGACTGCAAATATCCCGCCCAGATCTCGGACTCCTTCTCTCATATAGGTGGGCCCACGTGATCGATCCCGAGTGATTTCAACTCGATCCATGATCGATACGAACGAGATTCGTATCGATCAAAATCTTTCCTAATCGAGTCGATATCGATCATGAATATTCCTGTGGTTGTGCGTAAGCTCTTGTGAAAATTTGGTAGCATTTTGAGTTATGATCGATGCAAGTTTCGATTTATGGAATGCTGCTGAGTTCGCATCGATCCTTCTTCGCATCGCTCTGTTCGTATCGCTCCGAGCACGTGCCTGCTAATTGACGTGGCACTAAATTTCTGGATTGATCCAATTTTCGGGCCGAGTTGACTGCTTTCTCCTTTGTATCCATTGAGTGTTATGTTCTTCATATCGATGCATGGCTACCGGCTTCGTATAGATCATGTGTTGTTGCTATTGTATCGATCGAATGTAAACTTATTCATGTCCATGTGTTGTATGCTATTTCGTATCGGTCCGGGATGATGCATTCTACAGCGTTGGTGGCACATTTCGTATCGATCGTTTAAACGATCGATACGAATTGTGCGGACGACGACCGATATGAATTGGGCAAAGCAATACGATTTGTTCTTAGGTGATGGATACGAAATGGGGTAGACGAGATGGTTTCCCCATGGACACGAACCAGTGTTCACTTGACCGATACCAAGTGGTGCTCAGCCGATGGATATGAAGTAAGAAGTATTCGATGGATACGAACGAGACTTTCTTTCATGGATTCGATCCGACACTTACCTGATGGATACGAACTAAAGCGATGCGAATGCGTTGATTCCCATAGTTTGCATCGATCATATCTTGAGCATATGAACTCCGATTGACTTAAAATTTGAAACTTAGCCTTTCCTAGCTTTGTTCATCATTCCCAATCGATCCCGTCTTGATTGGAGCTCGGTCAAGTTCTGACAGTATCGATCATAGCCTTGTTTCCAATCGATCTCTAACACTGATCTCCATCCTCTTTAGCCTATTTGTTGATATCCCAGCCTTGACCAAAAGGCGGGATAACAACTTCTAATGATAATAAAGAAATTTTGCCTATTTATAAAGTTCATAGATATATAAAATAGTGTACAAAAAGAGTAAAACCAATAAACAGGAAAGTCGAAGAGACAAGCTATTAAGGTTTAATATATTAAATCTTATTAAATGAGAAATTTCAATGCGTTAAATGTTTGAATATACACATGAATCACAAAAAAGAAGGATTTAAATTGTAAAAGTATGTGATTAAAAGCAAAAGAATTGGGATAAATCCAACATTAAAACATACATGCATACATATACACCTATACATACACACACACATACATACATACATACATATATAATTAGATTACATGAAGTTAATGGTTGAATTACAAAAAAAATTATGATAAAATTATCCTTCATTATCACAAAAATTAGATTTTTAGACAAAATTGTCACAAAAATTTCCACTACCACCCTTCATTTCATTAAGAATCATTTTTATTATTTTCCTTTTGTGTCACTTCAATCTAAAAACAAATAAATCATTGATATTAGTTTTGTTTGAACAAATAGAAAAAATCTTGATTAAGTAGATAATTGCATACCTTATTTTGAACCTTCATCAAGATATAAGATCCTAAATCTCTTCTAAAGACATCATTAAAATATTGAATATAAGAAGGAAAAAATACTCCTATCATCTTTTTTCATAGTGATTTGATTTTATAATGGAAGAATCAATTGTTCAAGTCTTCCCTTTTCAACTCTATTTCAATTAAGAAAATATTTTTTCTTCATTTCCCCTTATCTGAACCGATTCTTTTTCCTTAATCAAAGGAGATGACAAAGAAACAACTGCCATAGATGGATTTATTAAAAGCAATTAATTAGAAATTTTAGACCAAAAGTTATTAAACTGCCAAATTCCAATTTGATTTCTTTTAATATTTAAGCACAACATAGACATCGTTCATAGATTTTAAACAGGTTCAATATAAATAATTAACTTTCAGCATCCTTTATTCTCAATGCTACCAGTAATTTGATTATGTGTATTCGAAGAACAAAAGAACCAAAATTAAACTTGCTAATTAAACAAAAAATCATAAATCGGTTTAATAGAGTTAAGATTGTTCTTTAAGAAGTAACTAATTAACAAAATGAAATCACTATCTGTATTTTAATTATGCATCCAAATTCATGGTCTAAACATATTTTATAAAACAACAAAATAAAATAAATTCTACAAACTAACTCTTACTTATATATGGGGAAAATGCAGAACAAAATTCTATATAGTTATCTTCAGGGATAATAAATGACATTTCAAGGAAAAGTGAAAACCTACGATGATCAAAGATCTTTTGTAGATATGGTATTTAAAAAATGAGTAAAACATGGAGTAAGAGAAAATCAAGTGAATTGGTAGGGAAATAGAGTAAAATATCATCAAAATTAAAACTTACCGCTATATTATTTGATCCTTTCTGATGATTTAATTTGAAATTCAAATTTGATGTTATTTTGAGTTCTCATGGAACTTGAGTTAAAAGAGACACTATAATGAAATACAGAAACAAAGAGAGTAAAGATTTTATCTCTGATTAGAGAAAAGAAACTCCCCCCTTAGGGATGGTTTTAACTTCAGTTAGAAATAAAATTGAATTAAGTACAATGAGTAAAAATAATAGATGAGATAGTCAAAGAAGCATGTTGTTACGGCTGAATATACTGAAAGTTGTTAAATGAGAAACTTTAGAGGGGTAAACTGGAAATATATAGATGAATCATGTAGAAATGAGGATTTTAATTCTAAAATTATGAGAAAACGACAAAACAATAAGGAGAGATCTAACTTTAACACACACACGAAAACTAAGAACGTTAAACTAAAATGCATTATATAAACTAATTCTTACTTATCTATAGGAAAAGGGAGAATAATGTAAACTCAAAATATGTTGTACTTTGATGCTAAAATATTATACGGACTTTACCATTCAAGATAATAAACAAAATTTCAAGGAAACATGAAGGTCTGCAATGATTTAAAGAGAATTGTCTGTAAATATGGAATATATAAAATGAACTATAGGTAGAGTGAAAATAAAAATCAAGTGAACGACTGGGAAAGAGAGTTTAATATCATCAAAGTTTAAACCTTACAATAATATTATATGACCCATTTTGATGATGGAATTGTGCGATTGAAATTTGATATCATTTTGAGTTGTTGTGGAGCTTGAGATTAAAGAGAACTATAATGAAAGATGAAAATAAGGAGAATAGATATTTAGTTATGATGATAATAAAGAAATTTTGCCTATGTTTAAAATTCATAGATATTTAAAATAGAGTTGAAGAAAAAGAGTAAAACCAATAAATAGGAAAGTTGAAGAGACATGTTATTAAGGTTGAGTATATTAAATCTTGTCAAATGAGAAATTTCAAAGCATTAATGTTTGAATATACACATGAATCATAGAGAAATAAGGATTTAAATTGAAAACGTATGTGATAAAAAGCAAAAGAGTTAGGATAATCCAACATTAAAATATGCATGCATACGTGCATACATATATACATATACATATATACATACATACATATATGTATACATTTACATATACATATAGATACACACATTCATACATACATACATACATATATGTATAATTAGATTACATGAAGTTAATGGTTGAATTACAAAAAAGATTCTGATAAAATTATAGGTCTTAAACTAAGTATATGTTTATAGACTTCTTGGTTGTTATACTTTTGATTTTCCTTAATTGTTATTATTGTTATAATAAGTGTTTATTGAAGGCACTTGTTAAAAACTTTATATTTTAAGAAACTGAACAAACGAAATTAGAATAAAGATCATGCTTGTCAATGTAGCTGGAAAGTATAAAACTGTACAACATGAGATTTGATTTAGAATGCAGTTTATATCTAGAGTTTGTTGCAGGAGACCTAATAGAAAAATAAATATTTGTAAATGAATTAAGTGATTCGAAAATATATTGGATAAAATAAGGTCAACCGGGTTCAAACCGGTGTGCTTGAGCTTAAACTGAACTACGGCAAATAAGGTTATTGTAAGATAATAAGATATAAGAGTGGCTAGCGAGAATTGAACTTGTGACCTTCTTCAAAACATACTCAATCAAGGAGAGATTAGTATTTAAATTCTAAAATCTGAGAAAAAAGAAAAAACTGGCAAGTGAGATCCGACTTTAAGGTATAAAGCATAAGATAGCTCCATCAACATGAGCAGTGTTATGGAAGTTTGAAATGGTTACCGTTATACATGTGAAGTTTGACTTACTAGTTGAAATAGATCAGTGAAGTGAAATATTATAGTTCATATTTTATTACTAAATATTGAGCAATATATGCTGTCATTTCAAGGTTTATTTATATCATGTAACACCTACTGAAAAAATCAGATATGGTTAATGAATATATCATATATGATATCGGTTTCCATGCATTCTTCTTATCATGGCCACAAATCAAGCATGACATTATTATCGGCTTTATGTTATAGCATACATTAGAAAAGGTACATTAGTTAGGATATATTAACAGTTTTTACCTACTTGCATCTTCGATAAAAATTTCTTGATTTAAGAATTTATACAAATTTGAATGTTGTATAAAAAAAATTGAATGTTGTACAAACTTCTTTATTCTCAATATTTTAAACACGCTGTAAAGGGGATATTGTACAAAATCCCATTCATCAAAATTAGTGGTTATGTTGTTTTTCCTATATTCTTTTTGTGAGGACCCGTTTCTTCGACTATCGAAAATCGACACTAATACATCCTCGGTATTCACGTGCCATATATCCAAGTGTCGGAGAAGCGGATTCTCAAGGGTAAGAAAGAAATAAAGACAGAACAGAATCTCACATATGTTATTCCAATAAATACTTTACAACGGAAATTAAAATACATTTATTAGAGTTAAACATGGACAGTTATAAACTCATGTCCTTACAAATGCGGAATACTATAGTACAAGAGTGTGATGGAAATAGACCAAAATCTTAAGAAAAGAAATCTTCTGACTCCATGCTTCGAGCTCCATCCAAATTTCTTCTAAACTAAACCTGACTACTAGGCTGCCTGGGAAAATTAGGGCACCCAGAGTTTAAGGAAAGGAAAATAAACTCCGGGTCAGTCATAGAACTGGTGTGAGAACTCAAAATACGCGTTTTGAAATCAAAAGGGTATCTTATAAGACCACGCCGCCCATAAACACGGAATGGGTTTTTACCTTATGATAACCAAATCCATATTACGTAAAAATAAGGGATGTTATTTTTAATGATGTTCCTTTAAAAACATTTGCAGGTAAACTTATTAATCTTAGCCGAAATTGTTACCTTATTAAATTCCAGCATACTATCCACAAAAGCGGATTCTACAAACAAAATGGCAGGCACTTATTGGAGAATGGATTTGCATACAAATGACCGGGTGAAGGGACTTCCTTCCAGCAGTACATCTCTAAAGGAATGTACCGAGGCCCAACTGATGGTCCTCTACCAACATAAGACCGACCTACCTCTTCCTATATAGTACCGAATATATCATCACCCCGGTCGTTACCGACCTATCCGAGGGCCCTCACAGCATACATCCACAATAATTTAAACCCGAACATTATAGCGGGTAGAAATATATCTAGAAGGGGATGATCATACCCTAATGGTTGTGAACCACATAGCCTTGCCGCATCTACCCTGTTTCGGTCATTTCTGGGTGCAAGGCTTGAGGTAACAATTACCTTTTACATAGCACATCATCTTTCCTCTTTGAATGTCACATTTCCATTCCATAATCACACAACTGATTTCTACAAATGTATAACTCCTAAGCTCGTACGTCTCAGGAAATGGTGTTAAGCTAAGAGAAGTTACCTTCTCCGTCACTAGCAGATAATACGTTCATAGAGATCACTTATGTAACTAGAAATGCAACGTCAGACATTCGTCCATACAAGTTGTCTAGGAACAGGACAAATCGAAGGTAATTGGGAGTTATCCCTAGGATTAGTAGCGATAAGTCCTTGCAACTCGAAGAGTTTCAAAAATGAAGCGACCACAGCTACTTTAGTATTTGGAAGCTAACCAGAATTATCAACAATCAGTCCTTCCACCCCGAAAATCTTCGGTCTTCATCCTTAATTTTCTTTATCAGGTCTTCATTTTTCGAATGCATACATTGGTTCAAAGTGGTTTTTGGATAGGCATTACCTCGATCTGACCTCGGTTCCTTCGATCCAATCATCGATAAAAAGAGGTTCTATGAATGGGGAATCATTCTTTAATTGATTAAGTTCTTTTTATCAAAATCTCTCCCGGAGATATATATTTCAAAGACATTCTTTTCGTTATATACGAAATCATTAAACTTTTCTTATCACATCCTTTGATTACTTATAACCCTTTTTAAACTTGGAATAATTCGAAATCATTTCATTTTTCACTTAGGAAAATATTTCCAATTCATTTCATTTAAATCTTAATATTGATTTCTTAATTCAAACTCATAATTTTGATTGAGTTAAAACCATGTTATCTAGGATGTTAATTCAAAACTAGTAAATATTAAGTGAGCATAATCTATAGAAATCACCTAATTCTACTCAATATCAATTTCCGTATTCAACAAATACTATGGGCGGAATAACGACAAAATCACCTTTTAAATTGCACGAATAGTACGAGTTCCCTCTTCGGGCTTTAACACTAAGTATAAGAAGATCATCTCTATAAAATCAATTGTATTTAATTTAAATTTGGAAAGTTTATATCCTTTTATACTGAACTCGTTTCCGACATTTCGACCTTATCTATCCCTCGCCCAGGGAAGAGGCCAGGTGAGCCAGGGAATTGGTTGCTCCTGAACATCTCCTCAGTTTAAGCAAGTCACATCTGGATCTCATGAATAGAAATATCCACTCTACTCGTCGGCTTTTAGAGCCAGGATTAAATCACTTATTTATAATAGCTTTTCTTTAAACATTTATCTAAACTCTCTTAAATAAGCTAGAAAACCTCCAATAATTATTAAAACACTTAATTATCCTTTTGAAAATATTTATAAAAGATTTGGAAAAGAATCGTTAAGTTTAAAACTAAAATTTAAAAGCTATAGAAAAGTGTTGTGGAAAAGTGCTTCGGAAAGCGCTTTTACAAGCTATATTAATCAAAAAGTGTGACGCCCCACCTTTATACTCACACTAGCCAAGGACATTACGGGGTAATACCGTCGACTAGCATGAAGAATAAGGCTGTTGAGGAGCGACCATCTGTGTAATTGATTTGTGCGAGTACCGATATGTCAGATAATATAACTTACATTTCATTTCAAGAGGAAATCCGACATATCAAATACAAACTCAAAGCTACCACATAGTGGCTATGTGGGCTTCGGAAACAAATATAGAAATAAACATAACACAAATCAGTCATAGATATTCATACCACAAAGGTAGAAACAAATATGAATATAACACATAAAAGTGTACATCAAAGTAGTGGTCATACAAGATCCACTACATCACAAAAGAAAATAGGTACAAGTGCTAGACAAAAAAATAGGTATACATCAAGGAGTCTCTATCTCGAATGTATAAAAGCAAAAACTACTAATCTAAAGTAGTTAGCCAAAAATCAGACGATGGTCCCTGATAAGAAGTCAAGTAGAAGCACCTGAAGTACCTCGGTCTGATCCGAGTATTATTTAAGAAGAAAAATAATAAACGGATCAGTCTAGCTATAAATATCATATAAAATGAGATAGGATAAGAGGTATGACAAAAACGTATGATAACAATAATGCCATACTGTGACAAGTATACATCAGGTAACAACAAAAATCACACAATATCTCAAATATTCTCAAATATTCTCAAACACTAAAAAGAATGTCATATTCTTTAAATTATTCACCAAAACACAAATATTGACAAAACATATCAATGCCAATCGCAAAAATTGGTGAAACACAAATTCTAGAAATCCAGAAATCACAAAAGGGGAAGGCCTATCACAAACGGGAGCATGAAAACTCCCCAACACGTGTGTCACAAACAGAACGCTATTCCATGGTCGTTAACCATCAAGTTTGAGCCAAAGCTCCACAATCGGCCCGAAGACCATGGGTCGCTACCCCACCAATTTGAACCGAAGCTCCACAAACGGGGTTTTTAGTCCCCCACACCAACAAAGAGACATCGCACATCGCTAGTCTAAATCACAAAATGATCATCAATGATCGACAAGTGTAAATTACACTAAGCTAGTAAATAAATGAGTTAGGCTTCATGTCCTATAACCACTAGCTTAACTTAAATATTTACGAACAAATTGTAGACTTCCACTCGAAAATAAGTGTAAATTACACTAAGCTAGTAAATAAATTAGTTAGGCTTCATGTCCCATAACCACTAGCTTAACTTAAATATTTATGAACATATTGTAGATTTCCACTCGAAAATTGTCACGAGAGTTCAATCTAACAAGTCCAAGAATTAACCGACGAAGTAAACACAAGCGTTTCATACCACTTGTTTTGCTAAGCCGTTTAATTAGATTTCTCATACGAATGAGGTAAAGTTTTGTATATACTAATAGATTGGAAAACGGTTTTAAAAGCGAGCTTTATATTAAAAATAACGTTGAAATCATTTTAATGAAAGAGTTTGAGTATATACTACTAGTATAAAAATCTTTGTATTTTAAAGTGACAAATCACAGAAATGATTGTAGAAACAATCAATCAACAAAATTTCACATTCGAAGACATGAATCAAAACCATTTAAATCGATACGAAACCCATCAAATGGATATTCCCAAAAATCTAAAGAAAGAAGTCATCAAAGTCGATAATAAGTGATAACAACTAACCGGATCAACAAAAATCGATTAAAATTGGAAATCCGCTAAAAAAAAACAGCCAAAATAGGCAAAATGAACAGTTCCAAACGTCTGGTTGTAAATCCAAATGTCTGGATTTAGGTTCTGGAAATTTTCAAAAACCTTCCAGACGTCTGGTAGACTTTCCCAAACGTCTGATAGACTTCCCAGACATCTGGTTGGTTTGGACCAGACGTCTGGTTCCAGCTTCCGCCTTTTTTTTCTGCGTGCTTATATTTTTTTCTCCAAGGATCATAACCAGACATCTGGACTTGACAACCAGACGTCTGGTCACCTGGTATTTGCAACATTTTGCCTAGGCCAGGATGGCCAAAACGATTTGGGAGCGATCAGACGAGCAATGAAGACTAGGGATTTATGCCAAGCGACAACCCAGCCTTATAGGCTCTTCGATACACCCCAAATATCATGTCCAAACATCCGTAGTAGGATTTTCATAGAATTGGACTTAAAAACCAAAAATTGGAAAATTCACCAAATCGATTCAAATCAAAAGCAAATGAACATGCACAAATGTTAGGAATTCATACCTAACAACAATGAAAGTTATATATGTAGATGTGAGTTCAAAAACTCACCTTTAAACCTAATAACAACGAATGAGAAGCTCAAAAACAAAGGAAAGATCAACCACACTTCAACTTCAACTCTAGAAGCTCCAATCTAAGATCATAAGAAAAATTTTCCTAAGTTAGGTTATAGGAAATTTCTGAAATTGGAGAGAGATTGAGGTGGAGAAGAAGAAGGGGATGCTTACCTAAGCTTCTCTTTGATTTTGGACTTGAATTTGTATTTCCTAATTCAAACTAGGGTTTATGAATTTTAATTTCCTATCTTTTCCCCCATTTTTACTTTAGCTTGAGAGTATTAGGAAATGGAATGAATGAATGAATGAATGAATGAAGAGGAGTGGGGTGGAGTTATGGTATTATGTTGGGTTAGTGGGCTGAAACCCAAAGCCCAAAATAGAAAAATAGCAAAATTTCACTCAACTCCAAACATATCGATGTTTATACTCAAAAAAGTTGTAAACGCCATTTTGGACTCAATGGAAGTGGTCTTGAGTCCCAATTCGACTGTTTACAAAAAGTAACATTTCAGACTTTAATATAATTAACGATGCTATATTTAAATAAAATATTTAGATATATAATCGTGAAATATGCGGGTTGTTACAGACTCCCCTCCTTAAAGAAATTGTGTCCTCGCAATACTTAAGAAGAAATTAAAAAGTGACAACCATACTAAGGCATAACAACATAAAAGAAGAAATTTTGAAATGAGAATTTCACCTTAAGGAGCACGAGAGAGTAAGTCCGGATGTGTTCGCTCGATGAATTCTCTGGATTCCCAAGAGCAATCCTTAGGATTTTAGGACCATTGAACTTTCACAAGCGGAACATCTTTATATCGAAGGCGCTTAACCTCCGTAGCAATGATAGGAATAGGATGTTGCTCATAAGTCAAATTTGGTGAAACTTCAATTGCTTTAATTACACCGGGCTCAAGAATAGAATCGGAATCCCTAAGGCATTTCCGTAGTTGAGAGACGTGGAATACGTCATGAATAGCATAAAACTGAGCCAGTAATAAAAGGCGATAAGCCACGGAACCAATGCGTTCGGTAATGGGAAATGGACCAATATATCGAGGTGCTAATTTTTCCCGATCAACTGAAACGCACAACACCCTTCATAGGTGAAACACGAATGAACACCAAATCTCCCATAGAAAATTCTAAATTCCTTCTTCGAATATCCGCATAGGATTTTTGTCTCTTTGAGCTACTTTCATCCTATGATGAATAAGGTCAATCTTTTCTGTGGAATCACGAATAAAATTAGGACTTAAAACCAGCTTCTCACCGGCTTCAAGCCAACACAAAGGAGATCGGCATGGCCTTTCGTAGAGTGCCTCAAAAGGTGCCATACCCATACTAGATTGGAAGCTATTATTATAAGAAAACTCAACAAGAGATGAACATGAATCAGATTTACGATCTCGAATCTCACAAGTGGACAAAGTCTCGAGATCATTCCATTCGGATATCATCATGGAAACAACCGCTTGTTGCTTACGACTAAGGGCATCGGCCACACGATTTCCCTTTCCAGGAAAATAGAGATTATCAAGATCATAAGATGCAAGGAACCCGTGCCAACATTGTTGATGCAAATTAAGTTCCTTTTGAGAAAATAAATACTTCAAAGATTTATGATCGGTGTGGAGAACAAATTTCTCTCCCAAAAGATAATGATGCCAAATTCTAAGAGCGAAAACAATGGCCGCGAGCACCAAATCATGAATGGCATATCTAGTCTCGACAAGCTTTAATTGTCAAGAAGCATATGTGATAACACATTACCTTTGCAAGAGAATGGCACCCAAACCAATACAACTAGCATCGGTACAAATAGTGAAGTCTTGGTTCCCTTCGGGAATCACAAGAATAGGAGTATCGGAAAGGAGTTCTTCTAAATGATCCTCTTTCCCGAAAAGCTAAGACATTCAAAATTATAATTAACTTTATGTAATCATCTTTTTAGAAAAAATTACTTATTACAAGTCAATTTACTGTGTCTGACTGTCTCATCATAGCGTTTAGGAGATTCCTATCGATAACGTTGATCAGGCGCATCGACCAGAATTCTTAAAGCACTCAATGGGCAATACAACACAAAATCATCTTTATATGATAAACATGTCTCTTAAAATTTTACGAATATTCTTTGCTTGTCTTAAGAACAAAATCCAATTATACTTATAAATATCTTATTAAAAAGATTTGCAAATTTTAAATTGTTGTTTTCATCCATAATCAAGGAATACAAGGATGGTCTCATCGAGATATTCACAGATTACTCGATTCATAAGATGGATGAAATAAGCTGGACAAATCGAATGACATCACGAGTCACTCATAAGAATCATAACGAGTGTGGAATGCGGTAAGTGGAATGCTACCCTCCGCAACTCGTAGCTGATGAAAACCGGTGCCAAGGTCGAGCTGAAAAGACCTTAGCACCACTCAATAGATTGCTTAGGTGATAATCCTAAGACAAGCTCAAATATACCGGAAAATTCACAAACTACTTGAATGAGAGAAATAACACTTTCCTCATCATGTGGGTTTAAAGAATAAAATGATGCCATCGAATTTGGAAATCAAAATCATTAAGAACAATAGAAATCTACTTAACAGATTGAGAATGTCAAAGATGGATAGTCCTCCTGGGACATAGGATATGGACTTAATATCGGTTAAGCCAATCCGTTGCTAAAATCATTTCCGAAACCTAAGTAGCGTATAACATGCAAATCGTCTCGGAAAGAATAATCACATAAAATAATCTCGACATTTTTCACCAAGTAAACTGAGTGTTGCAGATCCACCAACCGGATTCGCAATTCTCAGTGAAGTCATCAAGCCCATAATATTTAAAGAAAAAGTATCAACAAGTTCTTTTGATATAAAAGAAGGAGATGCACCCGTATCAAAAGAATTCGAATAGGATAATCACGAAACAAAATAATGCCATCAAGGATAGAATGAAAAATACCTTGACCAAGAGAAGTGTTACTAGGGGCTTGCACAACATTCGACTTTCCCTCTCTCCTACTTTGAAGTTTGGGACATGAAGATAAAAGATGACCCAAACCTTTGCAATAGTGACAAGTAAGAGGCTTCGGACACTTATTATCATAGTGGTCCATAGAACCACAATTGTAGCATTGTCCACGACTAGAGGTAGGAGTCTTTGCTACTGAAGTTGTCTGCTTCCCTTTCTAGTTGGGATTAGGGCTTTTGAACTTAATATGCCTCTTCTTGTTGATGTTGAAGTTTTGTTTGGCATCCACAACTTCAACATCACTTTCTTTATCGGCCTCTTCTAGTCGAAGAGTGATATCTACAAACTGGTCGAAAGGAACTTCTAGTTTCAGAGGTAAAACCTTTTTGGGGTTCTTACTCAAAGCACAGATAAACCTTTGATTCTTTACAAGATCCAAAAGTTGTTGGGCAGACATGAATACGCCATCCAGAGAAGGACTATTGGATTGACCATCGCTAGGACTGCTAGATCTAACCATTTCTCTTCTTTAAGAAAGAAAGAAAGAAGAGGAAAAATGTTATTCTCATAATGAATATCAAACAAACTTGATTGATAAAACAAGGCATCATAAAAAGAAATAGGATAGAACGGTACGAAGACTCGAATTAAATCCTATGGCACGATTCCTAAGAGAGACTTAGGACAATGATCCTTGCTAGATTATAAGCTCCAATCTAAGATCATAAGCAAATATTTCCTAAGTTAGGTTATAGGAAATTTCTGAAATTGGAGAGAGATTGAGGTGGAGAAGAAGAAGGGGATGCTTACCTAAGCTTCTCTTTGATTTTGGACTTGAATTTGTATTTCCTAATTCAAACTAGGGTTTAGGAATTTTAATTTCCTATCTTTTCCCCCATGTTTACTTTAGCTTGAGAGTGTTAGTAAATGGAATGAATGAATGAAGAGGAGTGGGGTGGAGTTAGGGTATTATGTTGGGTTAGTGGGCTAAAACCCAAACCCAAAGCCCAAAATAGAAAAATAGCAAAATTCCACTCAACTTCAAACATATCGATGTTTATACTCAAAAAAGTTGTAAACGCAATTTTGGACTCAATGGAAGTGGTCTCGAGTCCCAATTCGACTGTTTATAAAAAGTAACATTTCGGACTTTAATCCGATTAACGATGCTATATTTAAATAAAACATTTAGATATATAATCGTGAAATATGCGGGTTGTTACAAAAAGACTTTTTATTATCTGAAAATTCATTTTTATTACTCAAATCACTTTTGAAACATTTCAAAAGATTTATATTTTTTATTCCACATTTTTAAACAATTTTAAAACATCATTTTCTAAGAAATCCAGTTTTGGATCTTGAACTGCAAAACCATGATTTTTCAAAAACCTTGTTTTGCTCATATCTCAAAATCTACTTATCAAAATTTATCGAAATTTTCTTTCTTCATTGGAAAACTATGAATATAATAGTTTGGAAAATTCTTATCTCGAAGAATTCCGAGCTATATTCCATTCTTTATACTCGTTTGACTTTTAGGGCTCGAACCGTCGTTACGCGACGCGCCTATTTTTGACAAAATTTCCCATTTCTTTTCAAACTTCACCAAAACACTTCTGAATGTTTATAAAACATTTCAAACTCATTTTAAACCATTTTTAAAGAGGTTTAACATTCCATATACATCAATTCGTTAAATCAAGGAAAGTGATTTCCTTTGGGCTTATCGACGTGTATTTCCGTGACTTGCATATATATTCAACATTCATATTTAAACAACCAAACTTGATAATCAAAGCATAATAAACATCCATTGCAAACATCATATCATCATCCAAAATATAATATAATAGTTAGGAGTTCTCACCTTCATTTTCCCTTCGAGCTATTATAAAATCGGCTATAGCTCCGCTACGATCGAACCAAAGCAAATGAAACCAAGCCCACGACCTATGGGAGAGCTCGGCCTAGTCTTGATGATGGAGGAGCTCATGACCTAGGGTGATGTGGGTTGTAGCCATGAGTTTTGGAGGAGTAGAGGCGGTGTTTAGAACTAGTTTTGAAGTGGATTGATATTATAAACTAATGTATACATTTTCCTCTTTTATTTGAGATATTTTACCCTAACTTTTCTATAAAAAAATTCTATGAATAAGAGGACATTATAGAGGCTCTTTGAAAGCTTGAAAAGAAGAGGAAGAAGAAGTGAAATGGTATCAGAAATTTTGTGAGAAGAAGGGTGGTATTTATAAAAAAACCTTGGAATAAAATATTCAAATGCATAATTACCTAAATGCCCCTAGCCCATAACCCCCAGCCTCTACATGCACGGCTTCCCCCCAAAGCCATGTGATGGTGATGTGAGGTGATGGTGTGGTACAATGAAGTGATGTTTGCTTTATAGTTACTTAAAGATTAAGCTTTAGGAATTATTAAATCATTTTCTAAAATATTTATATGTATGTATGTATTTATGTATATATGTACATGTTATCATGTGTATGTGACATATATATACATGTACATGTTGGTGCATAACACTTTGAACGTCCTTGAACAAATTTTGTTTGTTAAATCGTTGAAATCAGGGGAACCGATTTATCGGTCATATTTTCACTTATTTATCAATGTACATATATTTGTAAACAAAATTTAGAAATAAACCTCTTATCATTTTAAATTAATTAAAATGATCATATTTGAATTATAAAACCATATAAATTTATATTAACAATTATTTACAATAATCGCTATTATACCGATAAAGCGATATCGATTTATTCTTATATTTTCAAATCATATATATCTTCATGGAATTATTTCAAATGATTTATTATCACTTTATAACTATTAAAAATTAATTATCATCATTTAAAATAAATATTATGAAAAATTAAAATAATTACTAAATTATTAAATATCAATTTAAATTCATAAATCAATATGATGCCATTTTATCGATATAAATTTCGAGGAAAAATATTTTTGTAATTATTTATTCAAAACAAGATTATTATTATTTATTATCACTTAAAACACTTTATTTGAATTATCAACCTTTTGTTTGCATAAATTTAAAAATAAATAAAATTTATCAAAGTGATAAATTGATGGGTCATTACACTTTTATTAATGGATTTGGACATGAAGGTACACACTAGCTTACTTTTGCATTTTCACGAGACCAAATCCATAATGTTGCAACATCAATTGCTCAAACCTACAAAGGAGTATTATTAGACAACCAGAAGGTGAAATTAAGGTGGTTTTCATGGTTCATTTTTTTAGACATCTTCGTGAACTATTATATGTTCAAAAGATGGAAGGTAACCAACAACTTAAATGTCTAAAGTTGGATTGATTGTTTTAACAGTAACTAATCGCTTATGTTTCGCATTACTACAAGCAACCTCTCTCAAATGATACTTGGATCACCTACTTATGTTGTAGGTCCATATCTACATTCGTATCTGCATTTGTATTCATATCTCTATTTGTATCTTGGGCAACCAACTTATGTCGTACGCTCATATGTCCAAATATTTTGAAGGTGCTTTCTTTATCGTGTAAGGGAAAAAGGGTTCTTGGCTACACTTATGAGTTGACTATGAAACGATGCATTTTATTGTTTGAGCTACCCTATGTTATATAGAAGTTAACTTTATGGAATGATGACTAAGCTTCATGTTCATTACTGCAACACTATCATTTGAAAACTCAAGCATCTCGTGAAGTATCACAAATTGACATTGCTAGTCTCTTTAAAAGTACCGTGTTTACCATCTTTACATTAGTTTTAGTTGAGACTATTAATTAATGAGAATTATTAATCACGTTATTAACTGTCAATGCATATTCGAAATAGTTAATCATTATCAATGTAAACTAACTGGTATGTTGCGTTTATTCGCATATCACTACATCAATACATGCATCATTGCAACTAAAAGTGCCACAAATTCTATAAAATAAATTCTGCACTCGTGCCATCGGCACGGGCTTTATACTAGTCAATTGTTAACCCGCCTTTTGGCAAGGCAGCGTACAGGCGGATTTAACCTAATCGACTGCACGGTTATCAAAGCTGGAATACTATGGGTTTGATTCGACTGGATGGATAGGCGATCAATCACGAATGATAAACATGATTATGAAGCCGGGATTCGGCATAGTCGATGGATAAAAGGTGTGGGATAGTTGAAATATGGGTTTCGACAAAAGTTGAGTTGATTCAGGATGCTTGGAGTTTTCTTTGAGTCATACTTGGGTTTGCTTCGGATTTTTATGGTGGTTGCTTTGAGTCAGGCAGGAGGACGCTTCGGATCACTTGGGATCGACATGTTTTGAAGGGGTTGGTGTTTACTTCGGGTCGGCATCACACTTACTTCGGGTCGACATATACTAAACTTCGGGTCGCCAATTCACTTTAGGGTCGGCATATTTTTGGGATCGGCATGTTTGAGGAATCTTTGGGTCATCATCCAACAATCTTTGGGTCGGCACTTGGGTATCGAGTTGGGGTCGGCATGTTGAAGGCATGGAGTCGACAATATCTTGCTTCGAGTCATAACGCAAGTTACTTCGGGTCACACGCAGGCATGCTTCGAGTCAGGATGTAAGTGTCTTCGGGTCGGCTATAAGGAATTGGGGTCGGCATGTTCTTAGGTCGGCAGCTTTCTACTTCGAGCAACAACATAATTTACTTCGAGTCATTGGTCAACTTGCTTCGAGTCATTACTCGGGTTTCTTGGGGTCGGCATGTTTTATACTCCAAGAAAGCAGTGGTCGACAATATGGACTCGACTATGGTTTTGGTGGGCCTGTATCACCCAGGAAGCTAGTAACCCGGATTTAGTCTATAAATACGGCAGGCGGGGCTTCAGAAAACGGGATATTCTTTCGGTTCTTCCATAACTTCTTCTACAAAGGCTGTTAAAGTTACTCTGCCATTTTTTGTTTTAAACACTTGGGATTGTAATTGTAATAAATTCTCTGATCAATAAAAAGGAAATTTCTGGAGTGGACGTAGGCCAGAGTCAGCTAAACGACTTTAAATTCTGTCTTATTACTATTTTCTTTTTAATTTTGATTGTTCTTCATATTTATATCCTCCTCACATATACTATCTGTGATCTGTGACTGTGAATTGGTGCTTTCATTTGCATTTGGGTGTTTGTGACCATTTTTGGTGTAAACATTTTGGTGCATTTACTGAGAAAGCTAGCACTCAGGGATTTTGAAGCTTGAATTTTGGATTTAAAGGCTTAGGAACTCAGATTCTGGAAGCAATGGCAAAGTAATCAACAAGGAGACAGAGAACGGAGAGGAGTCAACATGAAGGAAGTCAGGAGGCTTCCTTAGGAGCTAATCAAGCCTCAATCTATATTACTAGAGACGAGATGGAAACGATGCTGAAAAGGCAAGAGGACATGATACAAAACCTACTCCGATAGGTTGGACAAGCCGGAGTGCAAAGTCAAGGGAATGGAGTTGCAGGGAATGCTGGAAATGAGGATCACGAAGATGGAGTAGCAGGAACGGAGGCAGTCCAGAATCAGGACCAAGAAAACGGAGCAACCGGAATACAGGATAGAGTGGGATCATCGGGAACGGCCCCTGAACTAGGGAGCATGCCCCCGAATCATGTAGGCTCAATTCTAGGAAGGATACCATGCGGTGCTGTGCAATTCGGCATTAATAGGGAAGTGAATGCTCATCAAAAAGAGCAAATTTCAGGATTCCCTCGCGAACTCGAGGGGTAGGTCGGAGACAGCGGACAGAGGCTACCACTTGATGATAACGACAGGTTAGCGGACATGGTCAGACGGGCTATGAGGGAAGGATTGGTAAATAGAGATTTGGAGGATGTGAACAGGAGCCCCTTTACTCCTATGATCAGGCAAGCTAGGAATCCGCCGGATTTCAAACTACCATCACTGGAGATGTATGATGGGAGAATGGATCCCGCTTTTCACTTGACAAGGTACATGAGGCACATGGAAGTACTGGGGCATCGGAGGAGGTCATGGCATGATGCTTCCCTTTATATTTGATGGATATAGCAGCACTATGGTTTAGATAGCTGGAAAGTGGCTCTATTGGCACTTGGACGGAGTTGATTGAGAGGTTTATGAGGCAATTTCGGGTCCACATCGTGAGACCCAAGAATGTGATGACTTTAACATCGATGAAGCAGTGGAAGGGAGAATTGCTTAGGGATTTCTTAACCAGATTCAATACGGCAGTGGCTTTGGTGGATCAACTAGATCCATCGATGGTTTTGATGGCAGCAGTCTCAGGAATTGCGGACAACTCGGATTTCAAGGTATCGTTGGAACGGGATCCACCAATGTATCTTGGGGAATTTTACCATGAAGCGGAAAGGTTCCTACGATAGGAAGATGCGAAGGCTGAAAGAGAGGGAAGAGAGGTTGAAGTTTATGGGGTAAAAGGTGGAGGTCCACCCAGGGAGGATTCAAACAAGGACGATAGAGGCAATAGGAAAATGAATGGCAGTGGTAACAAATTGAAAAGGCAACGAAGGGAATCAAAGTTCTCTTCTTACACGGATTTAACTAAGACTCTAGAAAGGATTTATTTGGATACTCGAGGACGCCTCCAGTATCGAAGGCCGGTAAAAAGGGAACCCTCCAAATACGAGCGGGCATCGGGAAAGCATTGCCTATTCCATGAGCTGAATGGGCACAACACGAACGACTGCAGGCATTTGAAGGATATCATTGAGGAGCATGTGAGGAATGGCCATTTACAACAATACATAAGGAATCAAGCAGTGGCAGTGGAACAGGAGCAGCCACCGCCAACCTCAGACGAAGATGGCTTTGGATCTAGGCATCGTCGTCAGCTTATTATCAGCTGAATGGATTTACGGCTTTGAATAAGTAATGAACCCTGAAGTAAGGCGGCTAAGTCACTTACACATGTACGGAATCGAGGAAGATCCCTAGGCATGCTTTGAGATGATGATATACCGTGATGCTCGGGTTTATGAAATCTTGTTTTTTCTATTTTCTGTGAACTATGGTTTCTTTCTTGGTACTATCGCTATTCGGTTTTCTTGATTGTATGGGCTTTTATTTTATCAATTGAAATTTATGATGATTAGATTTGGATTAATGTAATAAATAATACAGGTCATGCGATTACCGTCCCGACCGGAGAGACGGGGCGATAACCGCGAGTAATGAGTCCTTTCGCCGGAGAGCGAAGGAATGGACTCGAACACGGAAAGAGTCCTCGATCGGAGAGTCGAGGCCGGAGAATATAAGTCCTCGACTGGTCGGAGAATAAAAAGTCCTCGACCGGAGAGTCGAGACCGGAGAATACAAGTCATCGATCGGAGAGTCAAGGCCGGAGAATAAAAAGTCCTCGACCGAAGAGTCGAGGCCAGAGAATAAAAAGTCCTCGACCGAAGAGTCGAGGCGGAGAATATAAGTCCTCGAACGGAGAGTCGAGGCCGGAGAATAAAAAGTCCTCGACCGGAGAGTCGAGGCCGGAGAATATAAGTCCTCGACCGGAGAGTCGAGGTCGGAGAATATAAAGTCCTCAACCAGAGAGTTGAGGCCGGAGAATATAAGTCCTCGACCGGAGAGTCGAGGCTAGAGAAAGATACCCCATGGATTAAGTCCGTGACCAGGGAGTCAAGGCCGGAGAAGAAAGGCCATGGATAAGCCTCGACCGGAAAGTCGAGGCCAGAGTAGGATAAAATGACCCGGCGAGGTCAATGGATTTGAGTTTGGACTTGGAGAGGTCCCAGCTTTGGATGTGGACCCGGCGGGGTCTCGGTTTTGGATATAGGATGTTATCCCGCCTTTTTAGCAAGGCCGAGATACCAAAAGATTGGCCGAGAAACCAAAGATAGTTCGTCTCGAAGAATGGTCAACTCAACATCTCAACAAAGCAAGTCCTGTTGATTGTTTGTTCAAATAAGATCCCCTGAGGAGGGGGGGTCTAGGGGGGTGGCAACCCCCCAAGGTGGGGGTGCGGGGGCAACACCCCCGCTACGGGGTTTGACCTAAAAACGGTACGTTTTATTTACTACTGAAGAGCGACCCACTACTTTGAGACCCTCCGACCTAAAAACTCTCCGACCTAAAATCCCTCCGACCTAAAAACTCTCCGACCTAAAATCCCTCCGACCTAAAAACTCTCCGACCTAAAATCCCTCCGACCTAACAGACTTCGCGACCTAACAAACTTCGCGACCTAACAGACTTCGCGACCTAACGACCTAAAGTCTCTAGCGACCTAACGTTACAAAGCTTTAGCGACCTAGCTTCATAAAGTAACCTAGCGACTTAGAACACCCAGCAACCTACCCTAGGTCGTTCACGACCTACGACCTATCTTAGGTCGTCCACGACCTAAAACTTACTACCCAGTTTATACAAGCTGAGATAACTCCTTATGCCACTTTTTCCTAGGTCGCTCACCATTCCTACTAGGTCGCCTACGACCTACGACCTACCCTTAGGTCGCTCCGCTTTATACCTCGACACATTTAGACCACGTCTCCTTAGGTCGCTAACGACCTACCACTCCCTGTGCCTTTGCTCTTTAGGTCGCCACTTCCTCTCTTGCTACCCCTTAGGTCGCTAACGACCTACGACCTATCCCTTAGGTCGCCCACGACCTATAACTTGGCCGACCTAAGTCCAACAACTCCCTATAAATACTTCGCCTACTCCGCATTCAAAAAGGGGAGGGTTTTCCAGATTTCAAGGGCGTCGATACTCTGCTATTTTTTGGACTCCTCTAACACTTCAATCATCAAAGATCCTTCATCAACAGTTCTACTTCATTCAGCATGGATCCAAAGAGCAATCCGTCATCAAAGTGCTAATCTCTTGCTTCGATTGTGTTGTAATCGTTGAAAGGTGTTGTAAAAGTGTTGTAACTAAGAAATCGTGTTGTAAAAGTGTTGTAATCTTGTAAAAGTGTGCTCAAAGAACATAATGAAGGATGTAAAGTGGATGTAGGCTTAACTTTAGGCCGAACCACTATAATATTTGTTGTCTCTTTTACTGTTTTTCCCTTTTTCTGTTTACTTTTAGTTCTCGTGTAGACGGGTGGTGCTTTCACTAGATTACTCCAGACACCGGGGTGTTAGCATTATACTTTTTAGCGTTAACATAGGACCCGGAGAGGTCCCGGCTTAGGATATGGACTCGGCAAGGTCTCGGCTTTGGATATAGGACCCGGAGAGGTCCCAGCTTTGGATATGGACCTAGTGAGGTCTCGGCTTTGGATATAGACCCAGCGAGGTCCCGGGTTTGGATATGGACCCGACAAGGTCCCAGATATGGATTATAAGACCCGGCGAGGTCCCGACTTTGAATTTGGGCCTGGTGATGTCCGGATTTGGATTGCAAGACCCGGAGAGGTCCTGGACTAGGTTAAAACGATCCGGAGAGGTCGTGGATTCTGTTAATGGATTTGGAATGAATTCGGAATTGGATATCGACTCAGAACAGTCATGGATTTTGTTAATGATCCGGAGAGATCAAGGAATCGATTTGGCAATGGATTGGATTCAAGACTGAATATGGCGATCAATGGATTATAGACTTCGGAATTTTGGACTTATGGCAATACAAAACACACCTTCTGATCGCAAGGCATATTTTGAAGGGCGAAGTGTTAACCCGCCTTTTGGCAAGGCAGCATACAGGCGGATTTAACCCAATCGACTACACAGTTATTGAAGATGGAATACTATGGGTTTGATTCGACTGGATGGATAGGCGATCAATCACAGATGATAAACATGATTATGAAGCCGGGATTCGGCATAGTCAATGGACAAAAGGCACGGGATACTTGAAATATGGGTTTCAACAAAAGTCGAGTTGATTCGGGATGCTTGGAGTTTGCTTCGAGTCACACTTGGGTTTGCTTTGGGTTTTATGGTGGTTGCTTCGAGTCAGGCAGGAGGCCGCTTCGGGTCACCTGGGATCGGCATGTTTTGAAGGGGTCGGTGTTTACTTTGGGTCGTCATTACACTTACTTTGGGTCGGCATATACTAAACTTCGAGTCGGTAATTCACTTTAGGGTCGGCATCTTTTTGGGATCGGCATGTTTGAGGATTCTTCGGGTCGACATCCAACAATCTTCGGTTGGCACTTGGGTATCGAGTTGGGGTCGGCATGTATAAGCCATGGGGTCGACAATATCTTGCTTCAAGTTATAACGCAAGTTACTTCGAGTCACACGCAGGCATGCTTCGGGTGAGGATGTAAGTGTCTTCGGTTCAGCTGTGAGGAATTGGGGTTGGCATGTTCTCAGGTCGGTAGCTTTCTACTTCAAGCAACACATGATTTACTTTGAGTCATTGGTCAACTTGCTTCGGGTCATTACTCGGGTTTCTTGGGGTCGGCATGTTTTATACTCCAGGAAAGCAGTGGTCGACGACATGGACTCGACTATGGTTTTGGTGGGCCCGTATCATCTAGGAAGCCCAGTAACCCAGATTTTGTCTATAAATACGGCAGGCGGGGCTTCAGAAAAAGGGATATTCATTCGATTCTTCCATAACTTCTTCTACAAAGGCTGTTAAAGTTACTCTGCCATTTTTTGTTTTAAAAACTTGGGATTGTCACTGTAATCAATTCTATGATCAATAAAAAGGAAATTTCTAGAGTAGACGTGGGCCAAAGTTAGCCGAACCACTATAAATCCTGTCTTATAACTGCTTTCTTTTTAATCTTGATTGTTCTTCATATTTATATCCTCCTCACATATACTACCTGTGATCTGTGGCTGTGAATTGGTGCTTTCATATGCGTTTGGGTGTTTGTGACCATTTTTGGCGCAAACATCAATAAAATAAAATGACGATTTGAATCAATGGCTTTCGCCAATAATTTTCACTTTCTTTCTCCATCATCTAGCTTATTTCTCATAATCCATTCCGCCTTGTCTCTTCACCTCAAACTTGTCTTCTTCCTGTCCCTCCTCATGCCCAAGAAGAAGAAAAGTCAGCGCCATTTCTCTGACAGTCTAGATACTGCCCCCTTCGTGTCCATCACTTGATCTAGTCAATGTTTCTCCGCTTCGGTGTCATCTGCTTCTTCACATGTGCTACCTATTCCTATAACCGAAGTTGTACCTAATATTTCGTTGATTCCCCTAATTTTGAACCCTGATGCCATAGTCGACCTATTAGAGCATCTTGATATCTATTTTGCCCTAGTTCTGATGTCGTCTTCTGAAATCCCATACTATGGTAATAGAGTAAGCGTCCCTAAATATTATACTGCATATATGTCTCTAGCTCCCACATTGATAATTGGGTGTGAGGATTTTAAATCTGACTGACTTGAATATGTTGGTGCTGAGATTTTTGAGGGTGGTGTTGTGTTGGCTGATGAGACCACACCCATCAAAACTGATATGCATAATTCTTCCATTGGCATGCAGGGTGCTTGTTGTTGTTAGAATGATACCTGAATTCCAATTCGCGGTTTGAAGAAGGAGCAAGGCCATTGGAGAAGCATCGAAGAGGAAGGAGGAAGCCCTAACCCTAGAAGCGGAAGCAAGCTCCAGGAAGTTGCTAGAATTTCCGAACCACTATCTTAGTTCGGTGGAGCTGGAGCGGTGTAGGGTGGAGACCGAACGAGCTACTTCGTTCGGTGGTTGGCTAGTGGTTGGAGCGGCAGTGGAAATCTGATTTTGGTGATGCCGAACCAAATTTTTGGTTCGGTATTGTGCCGCTCCAATGCTATGCCGCTCTAAATAGAAGTGGTAGTGCCGGACCAGAAGATGCTGCTCCAAAATGATGTGTGTCGAACCAAGTATTGTCGGTCCAGATTTGAGACGCTGAAGGCCGAACCAAATATTTGGTTCGGTGTTAGCATGCCGGACCAAACTATGTGCGCTATTTTCCGGACCAAACATGTCGAACCAAGACTGTCGAACCAAGACTGCCGAACCAAACCGCGGGGCTGCTATATAGCAGCTACCCCTCCTCATTTCTTCACTCTATAAATAGTGGAGCTTCTGGACAACAATGGCAGCCATCCTAGAGAGCTGAAATTATGTAGAATTTTTTCTGTATTGTTAATTCTTCTTATGTATAGCCTCCAAGAGTGAATCAATCTTGTAACTCTAATCTTTCAGTGATTATTAAAATCTCCTCTCTCCAAGTGGACGTACACTACCTCGCGGTAGTGGAACCACTATAAATACTGGTGTTATTTATTTTTCTGCATTGCATAGATCTATGACTGTCTGTTCTGGTGTTTATCTCTGTTTGTTTCGTCTCACTACAATCACGATCCAGTTGTTTTTCGCTGCATTGGGTATTTTTATTCCCTTAGATTGATCTTCCAAAGGGATTTTCCCTAACCGTCTGGTATCAGAGCCATAAGGTTGATTGAGGAGTGTTAGACACTATGGTAGGAGATGAAGCGACTCCAGTTATTACAAGACCCTATACTAGAGGGATGTATATCGCGTCAAGATCACAGTTGGCAATTGAGAAATGGAATGGGGATAAAGACTTCGAGAAGTGGTAGTGGAGGATGAAGGTTATTCTAATGAGGAATGAAGTCCATCCAGTAGTGTTTTCCCTCGAGGAGTTGACGGCTGACATCTCAGTCGCGGAAAGGAAGGAGTTGGAGAAATGGGCGTTTACTACTTTACAACTAGCTATGAGAGAGAATGTTATCTCAGAGATTAGTAGTGAGACCACTACTAGGGGCATTTGGACCAAGCTAGAAAATCTCTACTTGAAGAAATCTTTGACTAACCGTCTGATATTGCTGAAGACTTTTTTCATTATGCGGATGAGAGAGGGTACTTCAGTGAAGGAATATCTTAATTTCTTTGATGATCTCGTGATGAAGATGAAGACTGTTGACTTGAAGATGGAAGAGGAGAAAATGATAATGATTCTTTTGTGTTCTCTTCCGGAGCGTTACACAGGTTTCGCTAACAGCCTTATCTTCGCTAGAGACACATTGACAATGGAAGATGTGAAGTCAGACCTTCTATTTGAGGGCTTGAGAGATCAGATGAAGGAGATAAGTGAAGGAAGTAGAGGTGGAAGTAGTAGTCACGGCCTATTTATTGAAAGAGGTAGAGAAGATGAGAAGAATTGGCACTCTAGAGGGCGTTCCAAGTCGAGGAAGCCCGATAATGTCAAGAGAGGAAAGTCTAAGGACGGGAAGTGCTTTATCTACAAGAAACCTGATCATTGGAAAAAGGATTGTCCAGAATTGAATAAGAAGGAAGAAGATGGATCTTCATCATTTGCGGTGGAGAAGTCTACATCTGACGATGTGTTGTCTGCAGCAGTATCGAATGTCTCAGACCATTGGGTGCTGGACTCGGGGGTGTCTTTAGATATGACGCCTAATAAGAATTACTTCAGTTCTTTCGTTGGACGAGAGGGAAGCTCTATTCTTATGGGTAATGATGCTAGCTGTAGAGCAATGGGTGAAGGTACAGTGTGGATCAAGATGTTTGACGGAGTGATATGCACTTTGACAGGTGTTCGGTATATTCCAGGTCTTCGAAAGTCCTTAATTTCTTTAGAACAATTGGCATCTTTGGGATGCAAGGTAACTATCGAGAAGGATAGTCTGAAGGTTTTGAGAGGTGCACTAGTTCTTATGAAAGGAGATGTGTTCCAAAATCTGTATTTGCTGAAAGGAACCACAGTTCTTGGAGAGTCGTGTGTTGGAGTAGATAGTTCTCGTGCATTAGATGCCACAAAGCTTTGGCATCTCAGGTTGGATCATATTTCAGAGAAGGGCTTAGAGTTGCTTCGGAGATGGAAGATGATCAAAGGAGAAAGCTTCGACAAGATGAACCTTTGCCAGGAGTGTGTGTTAGGAAAGCAAACTAAAGTATCTTTTGAGTTGGACTCCATAGATCGAGGCGAGTACTTGAGTATGTGCATACAGATGTTTGGGGACCGGTCGCTACTCCTTCTCTTGGAGGAGCAAAGTATTTTATCTCTTTCATTGATGATATTTCTCGCAAAGTATGGGTGCATGTGATGAAGGCAAAATCAAAAAGTTTTGAGAAGTTCAAAGACTGGAAAGTGCTGGTTGAGAAGCTATCTGGTTCTAGGTTGAAGGTGCTGAGATCTGATAATGGCGGTGAATTTGTCTCTAGGGAGTTCCTCGACTTTTGTAGACAGCATGGCATTCAGAGACATTTCACTACATCCGGTGATCCACAATCCAATGAGGTTGTAGAAAGGATGAACATGACTCTACTAGAGAAGGCTCGTTGCTTGAGATTGACGATGGGCTTGTCTAGAGACTTTTGGGCTGAGGCATTATCAACTACGGTGCATATCATAAATCGAATTCCGTGCTCAGCCATAGATGGGAAAATTTCAGAGGAAAAGTGGAGAGGTAAAGTAGTGTATCTTGGTTACTTCCTAATTTTTGGTTGTCATGTGTACGTTCACCATACAAGTAATGACAAGTTGGAGGCTAGAGCATACAAGGGCATACTAATGAGATACACCGATGGTATCAAAGGGTATCGAATTTGGAACCCAGTTGATCAGAAGATTGTTCATTCCATACATGTTACTTTTGATGAGTCTGCTATGTTCAATCCAAAGGAGAAGCTACCTACCACATCAGAAGTTCCCATGTTCCAGCCAAATAGTAGAGTTGTTGTTGATGCTGTCGAGGAAAACGAAGTTGATGAAACATCACAGGATAGTCCATAGGTACCTTCTAGTAGTGCTGGTGATGTGCATGAATCTAGAGGAAATTTAGTTCAAGGTGGAACTGAAAGGAGTTTAGGCGAAGTAGTACCTACCAAGGTCAGTCGTAGGACTATTAGGCCACCCGAAAGGTATGGTGATTGGCAGTTTGTGAACCTTAGCCTTGATGATCCGTTTGACTATGACCTACATGTGGTTCTTGAGAAGCCGCTTGACCTTGATGAAGCTTTGAAGTCATGTGACAGTTCGAAGTGGATGTGCGCTATGGAAGATGAGTTAGAGTCGTTGAAGAAGAACAAGACTTGGGATTTGGTACCATCTCCTCAAGGAAGCCGAGCCATTGGTTGCAAGTGGGTGTTCAAGGTTAAGGATGATAGGAGATACAAAGCTAGACTAGTTGCTAAAGGGTTTTTACAAAGAAAAGGATTGGAGTATGATGAGATATTCTCTCCAGTAGTGAGACATACGTCCATCCGCATTTTGCTCGCTATCGTCACAGCTCATGACTTGGAGCTGGAGCAACTGGACGTGAAAACCGCTTTCTTGCATGGAGACTTGGATGAGACCATCTACATGAAGCAGCCAAAAGGATTTGTTGTAGATGGGAAAGAAAATTGGGTTTGCAAATTGAAGAAGTCATTGTATGGACTTAAGAAGTCGCCTAGACAATGGTACAAGAGGTTTGACTCTTTTATGCTTTCACTTGGTTTTGATCGTAGCGTCAAAGACGCTTGTGTGTACTTCAAGCATTTAAAGAATGGTAGATGGGTGTGCCTACTCTTGTACGTGGATGATATGTTGATTGCTTCCAAGGATAAGGCTGAAATCGATAGTTTAAAGCAAAAGCTAAAATCAGAATTCAAAATGAAAGACCTTGGAGGAGTAAAGAAAATTTTTGGCATGGAAATCCAAAGGGATAGAAAACTAGGAATTATGAGTCTCACTCAAAAGGAGTACATTCGAAAGGTGCTTGCTCGGTTTAGCATGGAAGGGGAAAAGGCAATTAGCACATCCATGCCTTTGCACATACAACTTTCTAGTAAAGGCTCTCCGATCTCAGAAAAGGACAAGGCTTATATGACGAAGGTCCATATGCAAGTGTAGTTCGCAGCTTGATGTATGCCATGGTCTGCACTAGGCCTGACATTGCACAGGCGATTGGATTGGCGAGTAGGTTCATGGCAAATCCAGGAAAGACGCATTGGGAAACAGTGAAGTGTATCTTCAGATACCTTAGAGGAACTCCAAACCATGAACTTGCCTTTGGCGGCAGAGGAAGAGATTTCAGCTTGGTTGGATTTTGTGATTCCGACTATGCCGGTGATAGAGATCGAAAGAAGTCAACCTCTGGATATGTGTTCACCATTGGTGGGACAGCGTTCAGTTGGAGAGCGAGGTTGCAGACGATTGTGGCTTTGCCTACTACAGAAGCAGAGCTCATAGCTGCAGTTGAAGCAGCTAAGGAGGCACTTTATTTAAGGCGACTGTTGTGTGATTTGGGCTTCGTATATGAAGGCATGGATGTACATTATGACAGTCAAAGTGCAATTCACTTAGCTGTCTGGCATTCAGCTCGAGGACGAAGCATATTGAGGTGAGAGAGTCGTTCCTTGTCTCAATGAGTGAAGAGAAGCTAGTTCGTCTTCAGAAAGTTTACACAAAGGAGAATGCAACATACATGTTTACCAAGTCATTACCTGTTGCTAAGTTCGAGCATTGCTCGGACTTGATTCCCTTAATGAAATGCTATGTACCATGGGGTGGCACGAGGGGAGAGTTGAGACGGTTCATGGAGACGCTTGTTTTCATGGTGGAGATTGATTGGTTCTACACGGGTTGGGTATTTCGAACACTTTGTTGACGAGCAATGGCCTTTGCCGGAGTTCGTTGATAGAGTGTAATGGGTGATGACATTGCCGAAACCCATTGGGTAAGTATCCATTGCTTAGAGCATAAAAGGTGTAGATGAAGTTAGATGACTTGTTTGGAATTCGGTATAAGGTGGAGATTGTTAGAATGATACCTGAATTCCAATTCGCGATTTAAAGAAGGAGCAAGGCCATTGCAGAAGCGTCGACGAGGAAGGAGAAAGCCCTAATCCTAGTAGTGGAAGCAAGCTCCACGAAGTTGCTAGAATTGCCGAACCACTATCTTGGTTCGGTGGAGCTGGAGCGGTGTAAGGTGGAGACCGAATGAGCTACTTTGTTCGGTGGTTGGCTGGTGATTGGAGCGGCAGTGGAAATCTGATTTTGGTGATGCCGAACCAAAATTTTGGTTTGGTATTGTGCCGCTCATTGCTATGCCGCTCCAAATAGAAGTGCTAGTGCCAAACCAGAAGATGCTGCCCCAAAATGCTGTGTGTCGAACCAAGTATTGCCGGTTCAGATTTGAGACGTTGAAGGCCGAACCAAATATTTGGTTCGGTGTTAGCATGTCGGACCTAACTATGTGCGTTGTTTGCCAGACCAAACATGTCGAACCAAGACTGCCAAACCAAACCCCAGGGCTGCTATATAAGAGCCACCCCTCCTCATTTCTTCACTATATAAATAGTGGAGCTTCTGGGCAACAATGGCAGCCATCCTAGAGAGCTAAAACTTTGTATAATTTTTTCTCTATTGTTAATTCTTCTTATGTATAGCCTCCAAAAGTGAATCAATCTTGTAACTCTAATCTTTCAGTGATTATTAAAATATACTCTCCCCAAGAGGACGTACACTGCCTCGCGGTAGTGGAACCACTATAAATATTGGTGTTATTTATTTTTCTGCATTGCATAGATCTGTGACTGTCTATTCTGGTGTTTATCTCTGTTTTTTCGTCTCACTACAATCACGATCTAGTTGTTTTCCGCTGCGTTGGGTTTTTTTTATTCTCTTAGGCTGATCATCCAAAGGGATTTTCCCCAACTGTTGTAATGCCCGATCTAAATCTGCAGTTTTATCTGTAGTTCCCCTTCTGTTAAACAATGTTGGTAATCGTTCTTCGATGCCCCTTACCAATCCCTTGAATGATTTGGATTTTACTCTTCCTCCTAAGGCTCTGGCAGCAAATAAGCCTTGGAATTCTATTTTCCCATCTTTACCAAGAAATGCAAGAGTTTATTCCCCTCGGAGCTCTAATATTGTGGAAGAGGATGGAGTGTTGATTCCGTCTGTAGAGGTGATTCAAGCGGACAAAGAATTTTGGTCTCTTTGATTCAAACCCTCCGTATTACAGTCGATCCCTTACCATTTGTTGATGGTCCATTATTTGTAGGTGTAGTACTAAGGCCTAGAAGTTGATATTTGTGGTCAAGAAGCCTCAAAATTAAGTTAAAAGTTGAATCTATGCAAATTCATTAACCTAGGATTAAGGATGACCCAATATATTTTGGAGTGTATAATCTATTAAAATTCAAAATTGGAAGATTCAAAATAATTTTAAGGACATTATACCAAGATTGTGGTTAATACTTGTAACTTTGGTGGAGGAAGTAACAACCATTTTTGTCTTTTAACTCTTATCTTTCACTATATTTGTTGCATGTTGTTATCCCACATTTTGGTCAAAGCTGGAATATCAACAAAATTGGCAGGGAAGGATGGATATCAGGATTGGAGTTCAATTGGAAACAAGGCTGCAATGGATGTCGTCAAAATTTGGCCGAGCTCCGATCAGAACGAAATCGATTGGAGATGATGATGAGGACTAGAAAAGGCTATGTTTCAAATTTCAGGTTAATCGGAGTTCGTATGGATGAGATATGATCGATACAAAATAAAGGAATATACTGTTCGTATCCATCGAGTTTGGTACAGTTCGAATCCATCATTCGCATCCATCAAGAAATCGTGTATTGGCTTGTTCGAATTGATCGATTTTGTATCCATCGGAAGGATATCGCCTCGATCTATTCGAATCCATCCGGCATTGGGCTCTTTGCATCGATCCAGAAACGGTAAGCATCGTATCGGTTTAGCTCGTATCCATCATGGTCAAAATACTTCGTATATATACTATATTATTATTAGTGAGTTAAATTTCAAGCTCACACAGGCCCCCTTGAAATTTGGCAACTGAACAGTCTCCGTTTAACCCTAACTATTATTACTAAGTTAGAATTCAAGCTCGCACAAGGCCCCTGCATTTTTCATAAAATTTAAACTGAACCGTCGCGTTTTCACACTTCTTTGTTCTTCTTTTATCAGTGCCTCTTCCTCTCAATTCTGTAGGTTAAAGAGAAAAAAGATCATGCGTCTCTTTCTCTCATCTCCACTCCTAGACTTTCGATCTCAATTTTAATTTATCTCCATTATCTGTTGTTATTCCATTGACACTCTTTATTCTTTCATTTTATTTCCAGTGCTCTCTCTTCCCTGTGATAACAATCATGATTCATTGACAACACGGTGCTTCCGACCAAATACGGAGCCATGCTATGGCTGACTGGTTCAAACAAAGTATCGTTCTTTTTTCCGATGTAAAAAAATAGCATGAACCCTAAATTAGCTGAATAGAAAATTTATGCTAATCTCAACTATTCTCACCATAGCAGCATACGGTCAGATCAATTGAGCTTCTTTCCTATGCTACCACAACTACTTCTTTTATTATGGGTAAGCCTAATTTCATATTTTGATTTTCGAGCCCCTTTGATTTGCTGAATCGATTTGGAAAACGAATAATTTTCATCCCATATTTTTCTCATTTCAAAGTGGAGCACAATTCAAATTTTTGCTTTCCTAAACGAATTAATTGGGTGACTCAATTTGCTTGATGAATTAATTCACATTTGCAATGACTTGATTTACTGGTGATTATTCTCATTTGCAAATAGTCCACTTGAATTCTCATTTACTGTTATTTGAATTTGTTCATTGACCTCCATGCAAGCGTAATCTGTTGAAATAATTCTCATTTGCTAAATGTGTGGCTTAGTTATTTTCTTATTCACTTTAATTGTAATTATCGTTAATTCTATTACCCTCCATTTAATTCTTCAGCAAACCCACTAGAAAATCAATCATTTTGAAAGATAGTATCATTATTGTGTGACCGCAGAGAATGTGGTGCAAGTCAAAGAATAGTCCAAGACCCACATAAATTCCACTGACTATAAGACATGCCTCCTTTTTCCTTGACATAGGCAAGAATGCTATTAGTTTCAATTGTTTGATTTATTTTATTTTCATTTTCTTCACGTATTATATTTGGGGCAGAAGTTTGAAAGTTGCATTGTATTGTTTAAATATAAAAACAGATTCTATGTGTACATTTAAAATGAAAAAAATTGTTTGAGGTCGTTACTTAATTATTCAATTCTATTATTTCTTAAATTATGTTCTTTATTTCGTATTTATTTTAATTTCCATGACTTTGTTCAGTTATCGTTTATATGAAGAAATGGATCCTTGCTACCAAGTAACAATTTGACATTTTTATGATCAATATGTTGCCTTACATGAAATGGTTTTTTGCAGTTATAAGATGTCAAGTGCACAAAGAAACCACAATTATTTCATGAAAGAATTTAATGGTCTGCATTTAAGCTTTTATAACCGACTTAGTTCAATGTGTTATGTTCGTTTTCTTGAATTTTGCCTCAACTGTGCTATTACAGTATTCAATTTCTTATGTCTCTTATACAGGTTTTCATCATCCTCTGAAAAACAATTTTTGTCTGAATCATTCAAACAGATCGCTTCCTTTTTCTTATTAGATTACCATAGTATCCATGAACAATCTGATATCTGTTTTCAATGTTATTAATAATCTATAGTATACTATTATTACTTAGTTGGAATTCAATAGCGCATAAGTCCCTTGAATTTTTTTCCTTAATTTTAAACTCAAACGACGCACTGGCTTTCCTCCTTTTCCTCTATTTCTCATTCTACCTTTTCCCAAACCTAAATGATACCATACCCCAACTATGGATTATTTTTTGATTATGTTATCATCATCCTCTCAAAATTAACTGACCTCCACACATTGAGCTTAACACAAATAATCTTATATGTTGCATGTCTTTGTTTGATGTGACAAATTGGATATGCAAATCATACCCAAATAACTGCTTCAGGGGCTGTCTACATCACATTATGGATCATACTTCTTAAGATCTCTCGCAATCTTGCCTCAAGCCAATGTAAATTTTTTTCTTTTGATTTATTATTGCAGTACATGCAATAGAAATGATGCTTTAGGACAACAAGATTTTCGTTATATTTATGCTTTGTTGTTATGATGATTTTGTCGTGTCAACATGTTGTACGGTTGCTTATGTTGAAGTATTGCTAATTATGACGTAATTCTTCACAAGATTTCAAAAGATTTGAGATATTTTCCAAGTCTTTGGATTAAGCAGACATTTAATATGGAAATTTTTAAACAAAAAAATATGCAAAATATTTCTATTATGAAAAATTCATTTATTAAATGAGAAAAATATATTTGTCTACTGTTAATTTATATGTTAAATTTCCAATGTTGGATTTTTCTTAAAATATGTATCTTTGAACACTGCTCAATCTAATATATACTGTTATTATTTTGAATTATGATATTTAAAGTTTGAAATGCATTTTTTATGTCCATGATGATGTACGTGGACTGACTTTACTTTAAGAATATGATGCCCGAACTGGTTTTTGACTTGGCAATCTATACATATAAGCACAATTGTTGTATTACGCCTTTTTGATTTTTTTTCATGAGGTTTCTTCTTCATTGAAATTTGCTACTATATCATTGAAAGGATAATGGGTCTTATCAAATAGGTGGACACATGCTACAAAATTTGATAATTCACTTTATCATAAAAAAACCTTTGTTAATTGATGTCAATGGGCTTTGATTCCTCCAACGCTGGATAGACAATCTACAGAGGAAACACCAAGATATCATTATTATTCCTTTTTAGGTGGTTACTTTTCCTTATTACCATATTATAAAAAAAAATATTTCTGCCTATGTTGAATATCCAAATACATGTAACATTTTAGGACCTGTGGGCGTAATATAATAAGGCTGGCCTTGAAAAATATTAGGCATAGGACAAAAGTTATTGTTATACCTCCTGCATAAATGTCAAATCCATTTCTAATAAAAATGTGTCGAAAATTAAATTATTTGCAATGAGTAATACTAACACCAATGTCAAAGTGCGCTTCAGATGAAAAAGGTTTTATGATAACTCATCGTATTAACTTTGTATGAAAATATTATAACACAATTTTTTCTATCGTTCACCAAAAAAGTTTTGTTCTTTAGCTGACTTACTAATGGTTAACACTGTTATGTGCAAAACTTATTTACATATTTTATTTGCCCATGGGGTGTTGTCTTCTAACATTACAAACTACATTAATTTTGGTTAATTATTTTTTGTAGGTGAAAAGCATTACTAAAGAAGGATAAGTAGTTTCAACGGACTACAGCTGATTGCCGCTAATGAGTTGGGTAATATTTTTATTTCTAATGTTATAAATTAAGTTGGGAGTTATAAATTATCACATTAACTTTTGCACTTAACTATTTTTATTACATTCTTAGATGAGTTTGGTTATTTAAGGATTATGGAATGATGGAAATCAAATGAACTAGAATTTGGATTGTTTCTTCTTGAATTCATTTGTTTCAGTAGCTGGATTTAGAAAGATTGAAAAACAACAGAACTTGTGGTTAGGGGAATCGACAATTGTATATACAAAGAGGGCTGTTAGAACACTTATTGATTTCATGACAACATGCATAGTTATTTTCACTAATAACTGTAAATATATATGAAGTTCCACGTACGAATTTGTGGTGGGGTTTCAAGACAATTTCTGGCTTTTTTTGAATTGGGATACAAAGAGTTTAGTGGAATAACGAAATTGCATCTTCTAAGAGTCTTTTCATTGTGTTAATTCAAAATTCTATATAGCTAAATAAATGTAATTCCACTTAAATTTTCATAATTAAAATTTTGGGTTTGTAAAAGTTAATTTAAAGAATTTTGGAATCAAGATTCCTTTGATTAATGCATGAGAAAGAAAGTAGTGAAATGAGACAAGTGGTTTGTTTTATTTCAATATGTGGAGAGTTTTTGTAATATGTATAGCGTATTTTATGTAACAAGAAATTCATACGATTTTGACAAGATTTCGATGTATATATGGTAATTTATGGTGTATGAATAGAATCTATCTTTTTTTTATTTTAGCTGCCGTGGAACTAAACATTTTACTTTGTGGACATGTGGATTTTCAATATCATAGGAGTGATGACTTAAACACAAATTGTTAGTCATGACTAAAAATGTATTCTGGTTACCAATTAGTGCGTTAAATGCAACTAATATTTGTTGCTTTGTATTTTCATATAAAATTCTAATTTCTATAAGTTTATTCCGCCTACAATGTTTGCTTCTTTTGCTAATCCATATATGATATTTAATTTATATCTTTAGTTTGATTGATTAGGTGAGAAACTAGACCAACTAGAGGAGAAAGGAATTGTGATCAAATTCATGAGTGCCCATAGGTAGCAATACACTATCATAAAGTGTTCATGGTTACTATGAATGCAATGAATCATCAAATAAGAAATATCACCTTTAAAAAATGTTCATCAAATAAGAAATGACACCTTAAAAAAACATGAGTCTCAATTCGAGAATGCATACATCAGTTATCATTTAGCTTTAGTTTCGGTTCACTTGATTTTCACTAATTAAAATGAGTACACTCCTGAATGATGAGTTTTGTCTTTGAGAAATTAGTTTTCATCGACAATGAGTTTTTTGGCAAGAAGGAAGTTATATATCAAAAGATGATTTGTTTAAAAATAGTCAAGCAAATCCTTGCGTGGCATGGGTTCGTAATTAAATTATATATATGAAGCATATAAATCATAAGCGGGAATGATTAATAATTATCATTTATCAATTTTTAGTAGATAGCAAGCATCTGTATATATCTGAGACCATGAGCCTAAAATCATAAGCTGTACGTTAACTATCTTACTTTATTATTTGGATCCTTATATATCAAGTTAGCATATTAGATAAAAAAAGGTAGCTATATCTAATCTGTAAATATGGCATATGCAGTTGACATATGCTTTATATTGATGGACTTTTAGCTAATAAGGTGAGTCTATAAATTTTTGATTGTCTTGGTAATTAATTTGCAGTTTAGTAGTTGTAACTGAAATTGTACAAATTTATGGTACCATTTGTTTTATAATTTGACTACTTAGTAGCTATATATTTACCATATACTAAATAGCTCACAATAGCATTTCACATATTTTATAGGATGGGTAAGCAACAAATCAAATGTACAATGCACAGATACCTCTTGATGACCATGAAAGTAAAATTGAGTGTGTACATGTAGGTGTCTTGAGTTTTTGCATGAATATTGAAACTGGATGTATCTTGAGGGATTTATGTTTTAACCAAAATTTATTAGTTACCATTTGTATACATTTTGTAGTTCTAGAAATATCAATATTTTTGGCTTCTCTAACTAAAGGATGATATTATTCAAATTATTATTATTATTTTGAATCAAAAACTTCATGATACAGGATCTGCCTAAAACAAGCAATGAAGCAGACTCATTCGTACTTCATTGTGGTGTTAAAATTTAGACATACGTTTAGGTGTGAAAGCAAGCTACATCATTTTTAGTTTAAAATTAAGTTTGGAATCCCATTTGTATGCACAATGGTGTAAAGCCATAGTATTAAATTAACTTGGGTGGAAGTTTTTCTATAAGTTCCATACTCTATTGTATAAAATCATATCTGGACCGGATGGAGGTTAAGAAAAATATCCCTAATTGAAGAACCTTATGATTAAGTCGCATTAAGGAGTTATATGCTTTTATAATACTTTAGTTTAGTGATTGTATGTAATTACATAAACAAATAAATGACTTGCAAATGCTTCACTGTGTTAACCGTGTTGTCTTATACAGATTTATTGGAGTAACATGATATAATAACTTTGGATTCTAAATAAGGTCAAGGGAAAGGCTATTGATAATTTTTATAGTTTTCTATGTATTATGATATGTCGTTTTCAGTTTCCATTGGTTATACATACATACACACACACGTGTGTGTGTACATGTATGTGTGTGTGTACACACACACACGTGTGTGTATATGGTCTTGGCATAGGCAATGTCCTCCATTGCAAAAGATAATAATTTTATTAAAAAATAGCTTTGGTATCTGAATTACCGCAGTGAAATGTCTTCCTCGCAAAAATAGAGAGCCTTACTCTGTGAAATAGTAAATTATGAAAGAATGAATTTGTAGTATTTAGGTGCATTTTATGCTCATTTTTACTGTGTACTTTTACAAAAGAATGAAATTCTATGAAAAAGTAAATCATTCTTAATTTTTCTTTTGCATGTCACCAAAATGTATGTATGATAGCAAATTGTGGGCGCATTACTGAGAATGCATAGTTTAATTTATATTAATATTAAAATATGCATATTTTCAATGCCCCATGTGTACAATACAGATTGGTACATGCAACCGAACATTTAAAATTTTCTCCCTTTTTAATTTCATAACAATTATTCAAAGAAAATGAATACAAAGTGATAACAGCAAGAGACTCAAATAAAACCATAAAACTAAAAAATAGTGCATCCTTTGTTAGCTAATAAACCAAAATAGAAATATATAAATAGCAAAATCACACTCTTCTTTTACTCAACCCCTTTACATGAACGTTTGTCTCACTCATTGTCAAGTCACACTTGAAAATGTTTACAATTCAAATATATATGCAAAGATAAATGATTAACATTCAGTATTAATAGTATAGGCTTTTTTGATTAAGATATTCATCTTATTGTTATTTTCTGTCTGGACACTACTCTCTACAGTGCTTGATCATGCAAGTTCATAGCACAGTGCATCTTCTCCATTTTCAGTTCAAAATCGAGATACCTAAACTACGGTACCAAGAATATGCTAGCATCTTGCGTTACTGTTTCATCATTGTTTCGTTAATAAATAAAGTAGTAGAGGAGTTTCCCACTTTCATTGGTCACATGATCATGTTTCATTGATTGTCTCCTATTGGTTACTCAAAAGTTACCAATTATTTTGTCCTTGATAATTACTGCAAAAGCAAAGTTGGTGCAGTTTAATTTCAGTTATAAGCTTATTGTATCATATAGTGCTAATTTGCTATATTTGTATTGGGGATATTTAATGTTTGTAATGAATTCCAATAATCAAAAGATATGGGCACAGATGTTTGCACTTTGGATTATGAAAACCATTTTGTAATTGACCTTTGTTCGTATTAAATCATGGAGCACAACATTTAACATGATAGATCAATTTTATTCTGGAAAATAAATTTTAAGAAAACTATATAAGAAAACAATTTGAATCGCGACTAAAATAGAAATTTATAAACAAAATATTTTACTTTGGATTAAAATACAATACCGTAAATCATAAATTTCTTCTTACGTGACATAATACTATAATTAATTATCGATAAACCTACAGTAACACAAAGTTCAACAATAATTACAAAATTAAATATAACTACGACCCGTGTGCGAAGCACGGGTTCACACTAGTCAATCATAAAGGCTTAGTTCGAATCCATATGCTTCGTGGTTATTCGAATCGATAGCATATAAGTCGTTATTCGTATCCATCTCACTTCATTTCGATAACACAATCGATATGCAGTACACCAATAATAATCGATGCGAACAAGGGCTGCCGTGAATCGATAATTGGTTCGAATGAGGACTGAAACAAATGGATGCGAATAAATGGTTGATATGAGCGAAACTTCGGTGTTAGATGCGAATAACTTGGTCATATTCGGCACGCAAAGTGGATCAACCCAGGGATTTCGCGACACGTCATCGCACGCTCACGTGCTCTGCTCGATTCGAAGGTATCAATGCGAATCAATCGATTCGAACTGCACGGCCTGCCAAAACACCATAACTCGTATCGATCGTATCTCCTAAACCATAGATCCAAATGCTATGAAATTTTCACAGGAGCTTACACACAAGGTAAAGAATGTCTCTGCCAAGTTTCAGCTCGATTGGATGATTTCTTGATCGATACGAAATGGATTCGTATCGATCACAAATCGAGTCGAAACTTGGCAGGGTCGGTCGCGTGGGCCCCCTCACGTGCCAGAAGAAGTATCCCGAAGTTTGAGCGCGATATCAGCCTCCTATGCCTATAAATAGCCTCTTGAAGCCTATAGAAAGAGGATCTTTTGGCCATCCAACGTCCAGACTCTGCCATATTCAATTCTACGCTTCAACACAATCATTATACTCGAAATTCTTCATTGTAACTGCTGTAATCATCTATAATCAGCAAGGATTATCAATAAAAGATAAAACTTCGGAGTGGACGTAGGCCGGAGATAGCCGAACCACTATAAATCTCATGTTTCTACTTGTTATTCCTGGATCTGTGATTTGTATTTCGAATATTGCTGATTTAAATTCATAACTTGGTGCTTTCACGATATTTGGGGTTTGTGACCATTTTTGGCGCAAACACTTTGGTGCTTTTACTGAGAAGAACTAGCACCCGCAACGCAAGATTTTAAGTTCAGATTTGAAAGGTTTAAGATTTGAAAGACAATGACTCGACAAACAAGTAGAAGGCAAAGAGCTGAGAGAAGCCAACAAGGAGGAAGTCAAGATGCGTCCTCCGGAGCTAGAGAAGGACAAGCTTCTGTCTACATCACAAGGGACGAGATAGAGGCTATGGCGAATTCAATACACGAAAGAATGATGAAAAGCCAATAGGAGATGCTGCAGAATTTCTTCGAGCAGATGAGGGCAGCAAATGTGCAAAACGTTGGACCAACTAGAGCAGCTGTAAGTACGGGACAAGGAGTCAGGATTGTGGAAACCAATGAAGGTCAGGTTCAAGGTCAGAATGCAGAACCAGAGGGCAACCAACAAGGACTTGGGGGCAGACCCTCAAGATCTGATGCTGGAAGGCCTACAGATGGAGCTCAACAAGCTGGAGCCAATGCTGATGTTAATGAACCGCACGAAGAGTATGTACCAGAGTTCCCTCGGGGTCATAGGGGGCAACCTTTGACAGACAATGCTGGATTAGTTGAGATCATTAGGAGAACTATGCGTGGGGTCTGACTAGCAGAGATTTGGAAGGAGTGAACCGGAGTCCGTTTACTCGGGAAATCAGGGTAGCTCGGAATCCACCCAAGTTCAAGCTACCTAGCGTGGAGGTATACAATGGCAAGGCTGATCCAACCGATCACCTGATGAGGTACACCAGACACATGGAAGTGCTGGGGGCATCGGAGGAAGTAATGGCCCGGTGTTTCCCTTTGTACTTGACAGACTTAGCGGCAATGTGGTTCAGGCAGCTGGAAGAAGGATCTATCAGGACCTGGAGGGAGTTGGTGGACTGGTTTTTGGGACAGTTTCGGGTTCATATCAAGAGGCCGAAAAACGTGATGACGCTGACATCGGTAAAGCAAAGGACGGATGAATCACTTAGGGCTTTCCTAACTTGGTTCAACGCGGCGGTAGCTTCGGTGGATCGGCCGGATCCATCAATGGTTTTGATGGCGGCGGTGTCGGGAGTCAGAGAGGATTCGGATTTTAAGGTATCTTTAATACGAGACCCACCACTGGATCTCGGGGAATTCTTTCACGAAGCTGAAAGATTCCTTCGGCAAGAAGATGCATGTATGGACTTAAAGATAAAGGAGGTGAATGTGACTGAGGGTGGAGGACCATCCAACGGAAGCTCGGATAAAGATAAAGGAAAAAGGAAGCTAACGACGATTCAGGAAAAGCCAGGAAGCGATGGAAGGATCCAAAGTTTTCCACATACACGGGATTAAACGAGACACTGGAGCGGATATACATGGAAACCCGGAATCGCCTTCCTTACCGAAGGCCGGCTAGGAGAGAACCATCTGAGTGGGAAAGGGCATCAGGAAGGCACTGTCTCTTCCACGATTTGGACGGACATGATACCAACAGCTGCAGGCACCTAAAGGACATAATTGAGGAGCATGTGAGGAATGGACAATTGAGGCAGTATGTTGGGGTACAGAATGCAGCGGTGGAGCAGGAGCATCCACCGCCTGCCTCAAACCATGATGATGTGAGGCCCAGGAATGACGGTCGATTGGTTATCCATTGACCAGGATAATATGAAATAAGTAACAAACCATTGGTGAGCAACCAAGTCATTTACACATGTACGGGGACAGAGATAGCCCCTAGGCATGCTCTGAATGATGATAAACCGCGAAGCTATGGTTTGCGAAATCTGTTTTTTGTTTTGGATTGAACACTTGGTTTTCTGGTTTGGTTTTGGAGTTTGGTTTGAACTCCTGGTTTTGTTTGCTTTTTGTTTTGGATTTTCGTTTGGATGACTGGTTTCTGTTTTGGATGCTGGTTTGGATTTCTGATTTTATGGTTTGACTTGGATTTTGGATTGGATTTTGACTGGATTATTGTTTGGGTTTTGATAAACGATCATCGGGTATGGATTATGCCTGGCAAGGGGTGAGTCGTTTTGCCCGAACGCGGTAAAGTGACTCATTCAGGTCGTTGAGTATGGACTATGCTCAAAAAGGGTCCGGAGTGACCAGGATTCGGCCTAGGACTTAGGCCACTTATTATCAATTATTGTTTCAGGTCGTTGAGTATGGACTATGCTCAACAAGGGTCCGGAGCGACCAGGATTCGGCTTAGGACTTAAGCCACGGCATTACTTACGTCCAGGGACACTGGACCACGGTCGTCAGGTGTGGATTGCGCTTGGCAAGAACCCGAAGAGGTTAGCTCAACGTCCAGGGATACTGGACCACGGTCGTCAGGTGTGGATTGCGCTTGGCAAGAGCCTGGAGAGGTTATGGATTTGGATATCGACCCGGAGAGGTCCTCGATTCGGTTATTGGCTATTGACTAAGGATGGATTAAAACTCGGTTATCGAGTTTGGATGGGCATGGAATTGGCTATGGACTTTGGATATCGGATTCGGAGTTATTCAAAACACGCCTTATTATCATAAGGCATGTTTTGGGGGGCAAATGTTATCCCACATTTTGGTCAAAGCTGGAATATCAACAAAATTGGCAGAGAATGATGGATATCAGGATTGGAGTTCAATTGGAAACAAGGCTGCAATGGATGTCGTCAAAATTTGGCCGAGCTCCGATCAGAACGAAATCGATTGGAGATGATGATGAGGACTAGAAAAGGCTACATTTCAAATTTCAGGTTAATCGGAGTTCGTATGGATGAGATATGATCGATACAAAATAAAGGAATCTACTGTTCGTATCCATCGAGTTTGGTGCAGTTCGAATCCATCATTCGCATCCATCAGGAAATCGTGTATTGGCTTGTTCGAATTGATCGATTTTGTATCCATCGAAAGGATATCGCCTCGATCTATTCGAATCCATCCGGCATTGGGCTCTTTGCATCGATCCAGAAATGGTAAGTATCGTATCGGTTTAGCTCGTATCCATCATGGTCAAAATACTTCGTATCAATCATAGAGGCTTAGTTCGAATCCATATGCTTCGTGGTTATTCGAATCGATAGCGTATAAGTCGTTATTCGTATCCATCTCACTTCGTATCGATAACACGATCGGTATGCAGTACACCAATAATAATCGATGCGAACAAGGGCTACCGTGAATCGATAATTGGTTCGAATGAGGAATGAAACAAATGGATGCGAATAAATGGTTGATATGAGCGAAACTTCGGCGTTAGATGCGAATAACTTGGTCATATTCGGCACGCAAAGTGGATCAACCCAGGGATTTCGCGACACGTCATCGCACGCTCACGTGCTCTGCTCGATTCGAAGATATCGATGCGAATCAATCGATTCGAATTGCACGGCCTGCCAAAACACCATAACTCGTATCGATCGTATCTCCTAAACCATAGACCAAATGCTACGAAATTTTCACAGGAGCTTACACACAAGGTAAAGAATGTCTCTGTCAAGTTTCAGCTCGATTGGATGATTTCTTGATCGATACGAAATGGATTCGTATCGATCACAAATCGAGTCGAAACTTGGCGGGGTCGGTCGCGTGGGCCCCCTCACGTGCCAGAAGAAGTATCCCGAAGTTTGAGCGCGATATCAGCCTCCTATGCCTATAAATAGCCCCCTGAAGCCTATAGAAAGTGGATCTTTTGGTCATCCAACGTCCAGACTCTGCCAGATTCAATTCTACGCTTCAACACAATCATTATACTCGAAATTCTTCATTGTAACTACTGTAATCATCTGTAATTAGCAAGGATTATCAATAAAAGATAAAACTTCGAAGTGGACGTAGGCCGGAGATAGCCGAACCACTATAAATCTCGTGTTTCTGCTTGTTATTCCTGGATCTGTGATTTGTATTTGGAATATTGCTGATTTAAATTCATAACTTGGTGCTTTCACGATATTTGGGGTTTGTGACCATTTTTGACGTAAACGCATGTCAAATTCACTACGCTAACCCATCCCACTTTGGATTTCTTTCAACTCTAACCTTTCCTTTGCTATGCTTATATTGCAACGATTGAGTATTGAGAGTCTAGGAATTGTTTTACTGAAAGTATTAGGACATTAAGACACTTTAGTTCCATGGGAAACCTGGAAAGGAAAAACAGCAATATAAAATTGTGCTGCAGTATTAGCACTATGTAATTGTTCAACACAACGTGATGATGAGCATTTTTCTGTGTTGAGATCGATGATAAGCTTCATGGACTACGAGTGTGTTTCTTTGGGATAATGTCCTGTTAGTGGTGTTTCACTTTCGAATGGTTGTTTTGACCTAATTTGTCCTGAGTAGGCTTTAAATGGACTGGGCTCTGACTGGGTAACCAATATATATGAAAATGCTGCCAAAACTTAGAATCTAGAGCTAGCTCTGCCATCGAACTGCATTCCTATAAAGCATAGAATTAGATTGCCATAAGGGTTCTAATTAAGTTGGCAGATTCTATTCATATGGCTTATTGGATATTGATTACAATTTCCGAAGTTAAGTACAAATATGATTTAAAATTTTAGGATTAAGTTATCTTAATATCATTTCAAGGAGAGATGAATTTGATTATGAAATCAAAACTACATGTATAAGTTCATGTATAAGTTTTGCATTTAAACCTGTAATTTGAACAATAATTTTAAACTTCAAATTAAAAATCTAATGTTAAGCAGAGATAAATTTTGATTTTTAATGAAGATAAGTTCTGATGTTGAATTCTAATATTGACTTGGAAAGTTGAAGTTTAAATTGTAAAAATTTAAAATTGTATAAACTTAATATTGAAAATAGTTTGAATGAAGTAATTTCGAAATAAAAACTTCAAAATAAAAACCTCAAAATAAAAACCACTGAAATATAAGGGTGTTTTTGTTTTAAATTTTATTAAAAAGTTAATGGTGTACGTAAAGTAATTTATTGTGAACGAATAGAATTAGCATTAGAAGTTAGAACACCATAGGATTTTGCTTCCTTTAGGTCTTTCCTTTCACACGAATCCATTCTACTCCACTGTTATTATGTTAATTCTGCATTCGACCTTTATTTCTTTTGCAAACTTTACCAGCATTCTACATCCCATTGGCACCGTTGAATCAACTGTAAAAACATGTAACTGTGGCAATAGAAGTATCTCATAAAATTAAATCAACTGTAAAGATATGTAACATGCATGATACGTGCACAAGTTGAATCTCCTACATGCGTTTTTTTTTTTTGTATCATATCTATGATACACAAGGTTAATGCAGAGTAGACGAGCTCAAAATGTTCTACTAAATCAACATATAAGTATATGGTCTCAGATTGATAGATTTATACTAAATCTGTCATACTCATTTAATCTTCATATGACTACAGTACTAGACATTTTATCATCACATTATAAACTGATCAACAAAAGAAAAAGTGGGGAAAAGAATGTTTAACCAGAAGAGGAGGAAGAAGAAGGAAAGACGTCCTTGACTGCAGCAGCAGCAGTCAAGTAATTCAAAGTGTTCCTCAAAGTGTCTCTTTCCCTCATCAACCTTGCTCCCGTCTCCTCCATCTCCAGCAACGCCTGCTGCTCCCTCGGAGCCCCTTCAAAAGTGGAACCCACAAAGAATGAAAACATGGTAGGGAACATCCCCTTCCTTAAATCCCCACCAATCTCCTCCTCGTCCTTCTTCTTCCCGTTCAGCCTGTTCGATATTCTAATCACATCCCTCATCAGCTTCTCCACCTCATCAGCCAGCGCCTCCAGACTTTCTTTACTTTGATTTTCGTCGTCCGACGGCGGCGGAGGTCGATCTTCCAACCATGAGACGTCGGCAACCAAATAGGGTTTCGTACGCTGGAGGCGGTTGATGCGGAATCGCTCTTGCCCCTTGGCGATGAGAAAGAAACGGTCGTCGGAGAGCTTCTCGTGCTTGACAATTTCGGCGACGCAGCCGACGTCGGAGGAGGAGGCGTCGGAGGTGGAGAAGAGGACGCCGAATCGGAGGTCGGATTGAAGGAGGGTGTGCATCATGATGCGGTAGCGGAACTCGAAGATCTGAAGAGGGAGGATAGCGCCGGGGAAGAGGACGAGGGGGAGTGGGAAAATTGGGAGCTCGGTGGTGAGTTCTGGCTTCGCGATTTCTGATGAACTGCAGCAGGAAATGTGGTGGCGGCGGCGGAGGTGGGGTTTTAGGAAGAGGGTTTGGCGAGGGTAGGGCAGGGTCGGATTAGGTGGCAGGATTAGAGAGGCCATTTTTGGGAGGAATCCAGAAGTTGAGAGATTGAATCGATGTTTGGCCCTGACGTTTATGAGATTGGATTTGATTTCAACAATTTTTGATTTTCTAATAGAGTTGGTCTGACTGAGAATATAGGAAGGAGGATGTTTGTGAAAACGAGGAGGAAGAAGGAGACGAGTGGTTGCGTTGAGTGCAAGTGTGTGGTTGTGAAGGCCAGAAATGAGCAATATGCATCACTTATCCACCGGGTTATTTGAGAAGGAAAAAAAAAGCTATAGGTTCACGTATACGAATCAACTAAATTTCAAAGTATCTAATACATCGATGCAATTAAATCAAGAAAAAATGGGCCAGTCTGAAATCAATCTGCGTGGGAACTCTATCAATTTTATACCATACAACGGCACAACACCGAAGAACCAACCGTTTAATAGTAAAATTAGAAAAATATATACTTACATGAATTTTCATTAATTTCCATTAACGTAATACCATTATGATTGATAAAAAAACATTTACCCATAATGCTTCTTTGTATGAATTAATTAACCTAGGACCTAACAATCAATGAGAACAAAAGCTAGACCTAAAGCATCATTCTCTTTTTCTCAACTTTCTCTCTCTGTAAAAAAAAACTGAAAATCTGCACTGTCTTAAACAAATGCATATGCACACTAAAAGTCTAAAGATTAGTCGATCAAATGTATTACTTTCTGCAACGACGTAGAATTTCACACTTCATATTTAAGTATTTGAACCTTGGATTTAATGTGATTAAATTGATTTAATGTGATTAAATTGATTTAATAAGCTTTGTTAACCCTCTTTTAATTAATTACTAATGATCGTAAACTTGTTTCAGAAAAATATGTACAAAAATAAATAGCTCGAAAAATATGGATAATGCGATTGAATATCGTTTTATCGATAAACGACCTCAAAACGCGTGAAATTATTATCCTAGAGCGCTGTCTCGGATGACAAAAAAATTTATACTATCGGAACCCTAAAAATGAGGTGATGTGTGTCGACGGGTTTCGTGACAATTCGATGTGTTGTGTGATCGTACGAGCTTGAAACGTGAGACGATTTATTTAAGAGATTGAATTACACACACACACTCACATACTTTCTCACAGGCGTTCTCTTTCATTTCTCTCGCAAAAGAAAGTAGTCGTTTCCCTTCCTTAAATTAATTAATGAGCTTCGATCCACAACGCACGACGAGGCAGGATTCATTGAACTTGTGATGAAGAGAACTTCAAATCTATGTTGGATTAGGCATGTGCAGTGATGCAAGTGAAAGTCAGCCTCCTTTAGCCGTCGACTAGGGTTGACGATAGAAGGAAGTGGAAGTGGAGTTTGGAAAAACGACGACCACCATCGGTTTCTCTTTACGACGCACTCATTTTGGCGTCAATGGTTGGAGCTCCAACGCCATGATTTGAATCACAATCTGTAGAGGCAAGGGGGAGGGCACCGGGTCGCTTTTCATATGAAGGAGTCGGAGGTGGTGTGTTTGGGTATGTCATGGTGTGCACCCGAAGGAGAGCGCAATGAAGTTAGCCATTCGTGGTTTCGTGGATCATGGGAAAAACGATGGAGGAGAGAAGGGAGACGACTTTGGGTTATGCACATTTGTACTGTGCAGACATTTGGGGAAGAAAGCTTTGTAAGCTGATTAGTTAATTAAGTGATTAATTAGCTTAGTTAATTAATACTTATATTTTGAATCCTTATAAAATATGTGCAGTTAAGACCCCGATAAAGCCCCGCAAAATCCACGCAATAGTACGTAGCGCTCTCCGAGCGCTATGCTATTTCAATTTAGTGTTATTAAACAGTAAGTCTACTTTAAGACCTAGTATTTTCTGCTACACTCGCTAAATCAAGGCATTTTAGCACTCACTTTAGCAATATTAATATACAAAGATAAATTTGACCAGTTCTCTTTTAAACCAAATCAGCGAAGTTAGGGTAAAGACCTAGTTTTAAGGAATAAGTGCTCAATTTATGTTAGAAATCTATTGTAGTCACCAAATCTAGTCTGCATAAATCATGGTATACTTCAATTTTGTTACATAAGATTAAACAATATTTCTTTTTCATGCACAAATGATATAAGAATGAGAATAAATTAGCTTTAAATGTTTGGTTTCATATCTAATGAAGTTTTTTACACCTCCGCTATTTTCCGCTATATCCTATTTTATCCTCGCTATAACTTTTTGCACCTCCAACGCTATAGAACCATAAGCGCTTTAACTGCATAGTGTAAAACTCATATCTCTTATATACAAGGACCAATCGAGACCTGGTTTTCGCCGTTGTACTCGTAGTGGGATTATCTATTGCATGGTAGGAGGTATTCTTAAGTTTGGTTGTGCTTGATCTTATATTAGGCTTAGACCATGGTGAGTTATCTCACCATCTTGTATGTATGTATGTATACTTTTTGTGTGTGTATAAATATAAAATTAAAGTGACATTAACTAATTAAAATTATAAACTTTGGACCCCTTTGCTTTTGAAAGAAAATGACAACTTTATATTGTATAACATCACTGATATTACCTTCTATAACATGTGGCGAGGCCTTGACTTAACGTTTAAATGGTTGTTTGGATTGTATGTTGAATTTGGAATAGATATGGAATGATTCGTATAGCGATAGTCGTAATGTAACGACCCTAGATTTTTATTTAATTTAAATTGATAATTAAATGAATTTTTGAATAAAAATTGTAAAATTTAATTAATAAAGGAATGCGAGTTTCCCCGAACTCAAATAAATTTATATTAAATCATTTAAATTTAATGTATATATGTGAATATATATGTATAGGTGATATATGAGTAAAATTGAAGTTTTATTTGAATTTAAATTTCAAGTAAATGGAAATTCTAGAAATAAATGTTTAAGTTAAATTAGAATTTAATTTATAAGTAAAATGAACTACAAACAAAGTATATTTATAAAATATAGATCTATGTATATAGAATGATAACAAAGAATATCCGATTAGTTCAAAACATAGCATAGCCATCTCCTTTATATAATACATCTACTTCATTTCATTTCGTTCAAAACCAAACTTAGAAAGCCTGAAAGCAAACTATGAAAGCAAATTATCTTCATATATTTGTACAGCTGAAAATGAAAAAAAAGATATAAGTTGTACAACTGATAATAAATGCAAGCCACCACAATCTATTGTCTCGAGTACAATAGAGAGATATGTCAGCCACCATAGGAGAAAATATCTCTGATCAAACATTGTACAAATATATATTTTTATCAGCTTAAACAAATAAGCTTATCACCCTGTACAACAATCTTTTATCCATCTTCTTCAATTCATCAGTTCGTTCCTTCAAGCTTGAGCAAAACTAAAATGAATACTATTTCAAACTCAAACAAAAAAATTCAATTAAAACAAACAAATACAATTCATACAAACCAGAGAATCAAAGGAGAAGTTCAACTAGAAACATTCAGACCTGTTTCAACATAAAAGCATGCTCTGTTCATTCTTGAAACAATGGTGAGTAAACTCATTTTAACCCAAGATCTGTTTGAATATTTGTTTGCATGTGATCATTTGGGTAGTTATGAATCAACTATACTTGTATGGTAATGGAAGTATGCCTGTATATATGTATGTCCTCTGTGTATATATCTGGAATTAGCAAGAAGGCCTCTGTTAACAAAATTTATAGGTCTTAATTAAGTTCAAAATTCAATTCCACCTTCCTCAGTCATTTCTGGCTTGTGATGTTAAGACAAAACATGTTTGAAATCACCTTAACTTAATTTTAAAAATATGTTTTTAAGATAATATGAAATGGTTTTGTCTGGAAGTAGGAATGTAGTGGAAATTTAAACTTTATCCAATTTTCAACCTACATAAATTTAAGATTCATTTATATAATCCTAATCCATTTCGAAAATGATGATTTTTAAAACAAAAACCAAGTTTTTTAGTTTCGAATTAAGGTCGTACTTATTGGATGAACGAAAAATGGGTTTGAACGAAATTCCGGCGATCAAAGTCGAACTGGGTGTCGTGGTCATTGGTGGAGGTGGCTGGAGTATCAGTGATCGTAGGAAAAATAGTGGAAGGTGTTAAAGGTGGCCGTGGTGGCGGAAATTGATCGGAGAAGAGTTTAGCCCTAGTTTGGTCGAGCTTGGAAATAGGATCATCGCGTTCCCTCTATTTGATCGAGCGCTAGGGAATTTTGGGGAATGATGGAGGAGGTGTTGACAAAGCTTCGACCGGAGTTTCAGGTTCTCCAATGGTCGAGGTTGCGAGGACGAGGCTGTTTTCCAGGTTTGGTGGTGGTGGGTCTGTGTTCCAGGCTTGAGTTTTCAACTCGTTTCCATTTTCGAGTGGACGAAGGGATTCAGATGGTCGAAGAATGGTTGGTGATCGATCGTCGACGTGCTCGATGATGCAGCGTCGCCGGAAGACTGTCGCCAACGTTGTGCACGTATACGTGCACGAATTTTATTTTCTGGTGAAGTCTGGAAGCAAAGAAGTGGCACTCGAATTTTTCTCAAGTAACTCGAGTGATTTACTCGAAGATTCCCCATGTTCGACTCGAAGCAGGTCCTCGTGTGGCTCGGGTAGAATTTGCTTCAGATTTTAAAACTGTTGCTGTTTTGAAAAATTTAAAACTAAATTTAAATTTATAATTCCAGGTTTAAACTGAGTTTAGACTTTAAAGTTTAATAAAAAATCAATTCAAGCTTAGGTTGGGACTTAGTTTAGAAATAAATAAAGTTTTAAAATTTGAATTGTTTTAAATCAAAGTGTTTAAGAAATTAAAAGTGTATTTTCAAGATTTAAATTTAAAATGGATTATTGAGATTGTAAATGAGGAATTTAAACAAAGTCTAAATCAAAATTTCAAAATCTGGATTTAAATCTAACTCTGGATTTAAGATGTTGGAAAAAATAAAATTTTATAAATTCAAATGTTTAAACGGATTTAAATGTAAAGTTATATTTTAAATATGTGAATACGAAGTGAATTTGATTTGAGTTCATTTAAATATTTTAATGAAGTTCATTGACTAAGATTATTTAAATAATTATTGATGGGATTAATTTTTCATAATTACTTTAGATTAATGGATTTAATAATAATCAATTGTGGAACCATTAAGTAAAATTACTAAATGGCAGTAATTAAGGAATAAATTGTTCAACATAATTAATTGAGTTAATTGAATTTGGTTCAAGTTAATTACTTAGCTTAATTTATTCAAAATAATCACTTGAAATTTTTTCGGAAATATAATTACTTAGAAAAGGAATTAATAGATAATTACTGAATGTAATTAATTGAATGATGATTTGAAATTTGAGTAAATTATTTGTTAATAAATAAATGATTAAAGAATAAGAAATCAAAATAATTTTTAATTAGTGAATGTAAATTAACCAGGATTAGTAATTCTTAAGAAATTAATCTGATTTGAATTAATCAAACAATTAACTGACCTTACCTATGGATATTTGGATTCTATTGGATGATTTGATTGTTTGATATCCCTAATATATGATGCTTTGTGATACATCCTGATTTATGTTGTGATCTGTAATTTACTTATCTGTGATATATATCTATGAATCCATGAATGAAGATAAGTGTTATCGATTATACCGCTTATCGATATATCTGTGATGATTGATGTTGCACTATTGTGTGTAAAACCCTGGACTACACTGTTACACACACAAATATGGATTTCACATGGAAATCGATTAAGTCACAGATAATTTAAATTTGATGTTTTTAAAATTGAAATTTTAATTTCAATTGATTTTGAAATTGGAAATTTGGATTTAAAGTGAAAAGCTTTTGAAATGGAATTTCAAATATAAAAGTTATTTTGAATAACTTAATCGAGTTTTGAAATTTAAATAATTTGACTTTAATTTGAATTCAAAATTTGAGATTGAATTCTGTGATTTGAAACTAGGGATTAAAGATGTTATACTAGTTATATATGGGTTAAACCATTTTAAAAGCATGGTTTCGAGAATTTAAATTTAACCCAAAGATTTTAACTTGTATGAATCAGATTTCCGGAATGAAAACTATTTGTTTTCAAACGATAAAAGCTTTCATATAAGAAATGAAACTCCAATTTAGTTAAAGGAATTTCAAGTTTGAATTGAAAAAAAATGATTTTTCCAAGTTATGAATGAATTCTTTTTGAAAGCTATGAATTGAATCTGTTTATTTTTAACAGATTTAAAATGGTGATTCGTTCAAACCATTCGAAATGAAATTGTTTTGAAAGCTATAAGTTAAATCTTTGATTTAAAGATTTAACGAGTTAATCAAATTGAAATGAGAATTAATTTGGAAAATCTGTGAATGAATCTTTTGTTTAAAAGATTAAAGTGTGGAAATTGTTTAAACCGTTGAAGGTTGTTAAAATAAATCTTTTTGTTTAGAGATTTGAAAATGGTAATTTGTTAAACCATTTGAAAAGAAAGTTTGGGTTTAAGTTGTGACTTAACTGAAATCCCAATATCCATATTTTTTTTAATATCGCGCTCATTATTCGGTTTAGCCGGGAGAGGACCTTTGTGTCACATAACCCATCCCGAATAATGATACGTCGTATATGGATAGCATTTGAAGACCGGTGTTGAAGACCGGGTATTTGCAAAAACGATAGGATAACCTATCGATTGTCTCTGCACTGAGTTGCTCCGGTATAGAGATTTCCTAAGTGATGGGAAGTCCGATCGGGATTGTAAATACCCGGATTGCAAGGGCTTCTTCCGAAGTGCCTTCGGTTCTGTTCGAACGCGGAACAGACTTGTATGGTTACATGTCTGACATTACGCTTTGAGGTATAAAGCAGATTTCTTTCAAATACATTTCTGTTTGGTGGTGGAGAATTTATTCTCTTAGCTTAACACCCTTCTCTGAGACGTACGAGCTCAGAGGTTATGTAGTTGAAGGTTATCAGCGATATATTCCCAATTTGGTAATGTGACATGCTGAGTGTTGCTGTGTGATGATCATTGTTTGATCATTTGTGATATGATCATTTGTTTGATCATTTATCTTTGTGATCATTACTTTGATCATCTGTTGACCCAAAGCATGGCTTTGTGCCAAAGCGTAGCTTTGTGGACGAGACTTCGTCAGGGCCTCACAACCCGGAAATGGTCGAAACAGGAATGTTGCGGCAAGGTTATGAGGGTCGCGCCCTTTAGGGTATGTCATTTCCTTCTGGAAAGGGGTGGTATCATGGTATGGAGCCCAGATACTTACTCATGTGGACACACTTTATTTATTATGTGTGATGATGTTACCGAGCGCTCGGATAAAGGTCCCAAAGGACCGGGGGATGGCATATTCGTGAGTTACCTGGTACAGGGGTAACGCGGCCTTGTTGGAAGAGAGCAGTTTATCTCTCGGGACGTCCAGCCAGAGGCGATCCCATTCGGCAGTAGGAAAGGAAGTTCCTTAGCCTGACCATTTGTTGGAAAATCCAAAGAAACAATACAAACCTTTACGATTGCAATTGTATAACCTGCTATGGAATGTGGCGGTAACCTGCTATTGAACATAGTAGCTATAGTAGGCATAACGTGAAATGCCTATGCTGGCTAAGATTAATATTATACTTTCAAAATGTTTTCCTACACTATGCACTAATAATAATAATCCAATGATTTTGCGTAGTAAGCATCTTTGACTATCATAAGGAGAAATCTCCTCCGATTCTGCGTTTGCATTGTGTGTGTGGTAGGAGGTCTTATGGTAGTTTCATTTTCCAAAAGCATTGCGGATTTCAATGTTAAAATTCTTTTGTGTTTGTTTTAAAGATAAACTGTTTTTGTTGCTCACACCAGTCCCATGACTGATCCGGAGTTTATTGTTCCCTTCCTAAACTCTGGGTGCTCATAATTTTCCATACGAGCAGTCTAGAGTTGGGTTTCTTTTCAGATCTTCAGGTTGAGTAGATTATCTGGAGCTAGTCAGTCCTTGGACGACTGACCTTGCTTTATGCTAGCTATGGATTGGAGCATTCTATTGGAGATATTCTATCCGCTACTGATGTTATCTATTTTCTTTTCCGCTGCTATTTCTTGTATCATATCTCTGATGTATATTGATATTCATTGTATCACTCTGTTGTATCAGATATTGTATATCAATGTATTATTCTTTTTCTTCCGTTGTGTTATTTACTTAACCGTGTTATAAGCTCCAGCGACTCGGATTTGAACGGTCGAATCTATGGCATTTGAGTACGATGTAAAGTATGGATGTCGATTTTCGAACGCGAAAAATCCTATTGTGACGCCCACCTTAATACCCACGCTAGCCAAGAACACTACGGAGTAGTGTTGTCAACTAGGGCGGAGAATAAGGCTGTTGAGGAGCGACCATCCATGTAATTGCTTATCACACGGTGGCTATAAATAATCTTCGGAAACAAACATAGAAATAAGCATAACACAAATCAGTCACAGACATCCATATCACAAAGGCGGAAAAAGATATGAATATATAACTAACACATGAAAGTGTACATCAGAGTTGTGGTCAAAAAGATCCACAATAATACAAAAGAATAGCAACACGTGCTATACTAAAAGAATACATCTATGAGTCTATATCTCAGGTGTATACAACAAAACTGCTAATCTAAATAGTTAGCCAAAAGTCAGAGTAGCAAATCCTGGGAAGAAGTCAAGCAGAAGCACCTGTAACATCTCGGTCTAACCCGAGTATTATTTATAAGAAAATAATAAACGGATCAGTCTAGCTATAAATATCAGATGATATGGTATAAAGTAAACGACATGACATGAACATGTAATAACCATAACGTTGTACTACTATAAGTACGTAAATGATAATCAACAAGAGGTTAATCAATTTCACAAGGATCTTCTCAAAGATCCAAACCCATAAGCAAGTAATGACACACAAATTCACCAATACACAAAAACTGATATCATATCAATGAAAACCACAAAAGTTGGTGAAGCTCTAAATCCAAAAATCAACACACGAAATCCAGAACAAATCCCAGAAATCAACACACGAAATCCAGAAATCACTAAAAGGGGGAAGTCCGAGCACACGGACGAGAAGCTATCTCATGAAAGCTATCCATTTAATTTTCCGAACACACGGATGGCCCGAAGGCCTTTGACACACGAACGGCCCAAAGACAATGGGGTGCAGCCCCATATATGTGAGTAGAAACATCACCCAAGTGGGGTCTAGTCTCCCTCGTAGACAAAGAGACATCGCTCAATCGCTAGTCTAAATCACAAGAATGATCGTCATGATCATAAGGAAGTGTCAATCGATCCAAGCTAGTAAATATATGAGTTTAGCTTCATGTCCCATAACCACTTGCTTAACTTAAATATTTACGAACAAACTGTAGATCTTCACTAGAAAATTGTCACAAAAGGGTTCAATCGAACAAGTCCAAGAGCTAACTGACAAAGTGAACGCAAGCGTTTCATACCATTCGTTTTACTAAGTCGTTTAAGTCGATTTCTCATCCGAGTGAAGTAAAGGCTTGTATATACTAGTAGATTGGAAATCGGTTTGAGAAAACGAACTTTTGATATTTAAAATAGTGTTGAAATCGCTTTGATGAAAGAGTTTTGATATTTACTACTAGTATTGAAACCTTCATATCTTTAAAGTGACAAGTCACAAAACGATTGTTGAAACAAATCGAATCACATCAATTCACGTTCAAAGACGTGAGTAAAGTCCAAAGAAATCAATCCCAAAACCATCATAGTAGAAATTCTGATGAATGTTTTTTCAGATAAGATCCCCTACGAAGGGGGGTACGGGATTCGACCTAAAGCAAAATGAGGTCCAACGACCTAAAGAGTTCGCGACCTAAGGGATACGACCTAAGTGGCGCGACCTAGTGGGGATTAGGTCAGAGACGACTTACGAGGTAAACTAGGTCGACTTAGTAGACGAGCGACCTAAGGTGAATGGTCCAACGACCTAACTCGAACGACCTAGAGGGTCGAACGACTTAACTGGAGGATAGGTCGGAGACGACCTAGTGGAAACGGTCGAGCGACTTACGAGCTAATGCGACCTACGACCTACAAGAGGCGCGACCTAAAAGACGCGCGACCTAAAAGTGGCGACCTAAAAGTGTACGCGACCTAAAAGAGGCGCGACCTAAAAGTGGCGACCTAAAAGTGTACGCGACCTAAAAGAGGTGCGACCTAAAAGTGGCGACCTAAAAGTGTACGCGACCTAAAAGAGGCGCGACCTAAAAGTGGCGACCTAAAAGTGGCGACCTAAAAGTGTACGCGACCTAAAAGAGGCGCGACCTAAAAGTGGCGACCTAAAAGTGGCGACCTAAAAGTGTACGCGACCAAAAAGGGTACGCGACCTAAAGACTCGCGACCTACTGGGTGAGCGACCTAAGCACGGCCGAGCTAACGACCCAGCGAGGTAAGTAGGCTGAGCGACCTAAGGGGCGCGACCTAATGGCGAACGACCTATGGCCAGAACGAATTAAGGTCGAAAACGACCTAAGCTCTATGTGACTTTTCAACAGCAAACGACCTAGCCCAGGCAGAACGACCTAAGTGCAGTTTTTCACCAAAATCACTAAAAATTGGAGTTTTTCGCCAATCCAATCCAAACCAAATGCAAATATTCATACAAATGCAAATAGGGGATCATTCCCAACAGCCCAACGACATCCATAGGCAAGATGTGAGATCAAAAATCTCACCTTTTCACTAAAATGGATGAAGATGGAGATTGAAAGAAAGAAGCAATCCAAAGCTTGAATCCACTATCTTCTACTTGAATTTGATGTTGAATCTCGGATTTGCAATAGAATTTAAGTTTGGAGTTTTAATTTCCACTTCCCACCACCATTTTTGATGAAGCTTGGATGTTATTTCATGAAGTGATGAAGAGAAGAGGGGGTTGGGCTGAGTTAGTGTATGTTCAGCCCCAAACCAAAGTCCTAAGCCAAAAAGTGACAAAAATTTCACTATCTCCAAACATATCGAAGTTTACACTCAAAAAGATCGCAAACGTCATTTTGAACTCAATGGAAGTGGTCTCGAGTCCTAATTTGACCGTATGCAAAAAGTAGCTTTTCGGACCAACATCCGACTAACGATAAAATATTTAAATATAAAATCGATAGATATGCGGGTTGTTACACCTATTCTTCACACGTGATAAGGGCACTTTGAATCAGCTTATATTTAAACTTGTTCTAGGTGATTATATAGGAATATATTATGATATGGTATATTTTAGTTGTTCTCTACACATATTTTGGTGTATGCAACAAGGAATTGGTTTGGAAAGTTACAGAAGCTGTGAAACAAAGTTGTGAAAGACAGAAGCGAAAAGGTCACTTTGGAGGCATTTTGAAAATGCCTCGTGTTCGTCAATTTTTAAAGTTAACTCTGAAAGTCATCCTAGGGGCTTCTTTGTATTTTTAATAAGTACTATAAGTGCACTTCTTACTGAAAAATATCAAAGTTTAAATATATTTTTAATGATTATTTATGTATTTTTAAAGTAAAGGGTTTTAAATTATAAAACATGTTTTTATGGTTTTTAAATAAATTATAAAATAAGTATTTTTAAGTGATATATAAAATAAATGTTTTAAACCATAGTATAAGTATTTTTAAAGTATTTTTAAATATATATAGTATTTGGAAAATTAGTGAAAGATTTTATTAAAGTATTAAAATGCTTATGTAATATAATATCTTTTAAATTGTTTTAGAATTTTATTAATTATATTAGCATATAAATTAATTAGTACACACACATATATATATATACACACACACACACACACACACATCATTTTAAAAAGGTTTTTAATAAATATATAAGTTGGGAAAAATAAGTTAAGTCTTTTATAAAGAAATAAAGGTAGATTTGGATCGTAATACTTAAGTTATAATAAATGGTTTTGTAAAGTTAAGTATATTAACTTGTTAAATTAGTGTAACAACCATGGTATTGGTGATTACCTATGATATTAAATTATAACTATCATAGGTAATCACCAATACCAGGTTTGTTACAATTAGTGTTGATAAAAGTAAATATAATTACCACTATAATTAGGACTATAATTAGTAATATAATTAGGACAATAATTAGAAATATAATTAGGACTTTAATAATGAATACTTTAAGCTAAAAATAAGTGAATGGTTTGGGTTGGGGTAAACAATGTTTAAGCAGCATTTGTTTTTAAGCCTTATAATTATACTTAGGAATATAATTAGATCTTATAAGAGAATGTTTTAAAGGTAATTATAAATTAAACGTTTTAGGTTTGTAGTGACATTGTTTAAGTAACAATTGTCTTTAAGCCTTGTAAGAGTAATTAAATCTTTAAAAAGCAAGCTTTAAAAAATGTTTAAGTGTGAAATGTTTGTGGTTTGTTGTGATAATGTTGAAGTAGCACTTGTCTTAACCCTTAAGAATAAACTTAGATCTTTAATCTTGGAATTTTAAAGATAATAACAAGTACGGAACCTTTTGGAAAAAGATGGGAAAAGTATATGTTTAATGTATAAAAGAGACAAGGGGTTTATAGTAACAACGTTTTAGTAACATTTGTTTTCGACCTCTTGAGTATTACTTGATAAAGAAAATTTTAATTAATAAAGGATTATTAATTAACAAAAGGAACTTTTAGTTAATAAAGGAGTATTAATTAATAAAGGAAGTTTTAATTAATAAAGGTATATTAATTAATAAAGGAAGTTCTCATTAGTAAATGAGTATTAATTAATAAGGAAGTTTTAATTAATTAGAAGGTTTATTAAATTAGAAGTTTTTAATTAATTAGGAGTTTAATTAATTAAGAGTTTAATTAGTTAGGGGTGATCAGTTAGTAGTTTTGATTAATGAAAGTAGTTTTATTAGATAAAAGGAGTTTTACTATTAAAAGAGGTTTAATTAATAAGGATTAATTAAATAAAAAGGGATTGGAAGTGTTTATGTGATGTAATCGTGCTTTGTGTGTTTATGCATATGGAAAGTATTTAGTCGTGTACTTAGCAATAAAGCTGACAAAGTAGACTTGTTTCTATCTATGGGAGTTAAGAATGATGATTCGAGTAGGGTGTAGTAGCAATTATGCTCTAACCTACTAGGATTCACTCTTGATCGAGGGATAATGGAAGTTGATAAGGTTGAAAATGTGATAAGTATACGAGACCTAGTTTCCAAATACAATCGTTCTCATTATTGTTGAATTTGACCAAAATTTAACTTAGGAAATATCAAGAAGAAACATGGGAATTATATGGTATGGTTATTCACCCGGTGATAACATAACCTACGTATAAACTCGTCTTGCTCTTCTAAGATGAATGATAAGAAAATCCGTCCGGATAGGAGATGATCTCCACCCTTATATATTGTCTATTTATTTCTGAAAGAACCAGGGTTGAGTTAACCGAAAATCTATCAATTAATTTTCGAGTGCCCGATAAGCGGGGTAGTTTACTTATATGAGATGACTCGAAACCGTAACCACTTCAAAACCATTTACATAATCTATGCTTTGGAAAAGCTTTGTGATCAGTTCGAGATGCTATAATCTACATGGAGATTCGTGATCTGTTCGAGATGCTCAAATCCATATGAAGATTCGTGATCTGTTCGAGATGTTGGAATCCATTTGGGGATTCATGATCTATTCGAGTTGTGGCTTGTGTGTTGAGATGCTGAACGTGACTTCACCATCGATAATAACAAAAACCAGAGATAGGATGCATAACCAAAGGGTTTAGCTAATCCAAGGGTGCTGGCGACTCCATTCTAGTGTTGCTTACAAATATGCATGCGAGAGTGATGTACTCGATTCCACATGACAAGGCATGGGCTAGGTATGTATTTCCTATGGTACATTCCCGGGAGATGTAAGCTTCTTGGAAGGATATCTCTGATCCTTATCAAGAGGATCGTTCTCGATGTACCGAGGGTACCTCTGTAGCAATCCTACACAATTATGCGAATGCGCCTTAGCGGTTTTGATTATATAACTATTATTGTTGTGGTGTACATGCAACATAGCTATTTCTTACTTGTATTCTACACCCTAGACATTATCTATTATATCGTAATATGTACCTATTAAATGGTTGGCTCTTTTGAGGGGAGAACCAATCTGGTGATTCGGTTGGTTTCAAAAGGTGTTGTTATATGTCTCACATATTTCTTCAGTTTCTCACACTAGACTTTTTGCTGACTCGTGGTTTTATTTTTCTCTTATTTCCATGGGTGTTCTTTCGAGCAGTCCGAGGAAAGTAGGTTTTCATTGATGTTCATTGGGTTCTTGGAGAGGAGCTGGGTGATTTACCTCTTATAGTATTTATTTCCGCTACATTATTTTATGTATATACATCAGCAATTGTAAGGACAGACTGTTATAATTATCCAAGTTGATGATAGTACTTTGATTAGTAATTCTAAAATGCAATGTATATTAGAGTAATGCTATGTACTGTCTTTTTATATTATATGTTATAATCCCATTGTGAGATTCTGATGTTTTTGTTCTCCTCTTTTTTATTCCTTTTCTTTTACCCTAATAATTGATCTTTCCGACATCTGAGTGTTTGGCATGTGAATACTGTGGATGTATTAGTGGTAACATTTGGAGGTCAAAAAGGGCGTTCGTTACATTTGGTATCAGAGCTGAAAGTTAAGCGAGCACCTTGGCTTTGGTTGGGTATAACTCATTAAGAGATAGAGTAATGGAATGTCCTAGCATGAGTTGAGTATATTATATATAAATGAAAGCATATATGTATTTGATATATATTAGTAATATATAAATATAAGTTAATAGCGTTGTCCAATTTATGTAAGGAATAATGATGTTCATTGTTATCCCTTATTTATTAGCTTAGTCATGCTCAGTCAGTTTATGAGCATTTACTATTGATTATTAATTTATAAGTAGTTTACCTTTTTACTACATGGGTTGGGTAGATAATAATTATAGGAACATTAAAACAAACCGCTTGTGAATTAAGTTTTACAGTTTGACTATAAGGCGTTCGATGATAATGTGGGGTTAAAATGTTAACTTTAATAAAAGATGTTTACTATAGTCTAAAAGAAAGGTAAGATATTTTGAAACAAATATTTGTGAAAAGATTTTGTATAAGAAAGTAAATTTATTATAAGCATGGTTTATAGGTCTATAAATAAAAAAAGAATTTAAACTGAGAATTTGAGAACTTAAATCTCGTTGTTGTTTAAAATTGGTTTTCAAGGTTTTGGAAAAATTAATAATACTGTTATCTAAAAGTATTTATTAATAGAAATATTTTTAAAGGAATTCGAAGGAGTTTGAAAGTACTGAACTCACTTTTGTCATTGGAAAAAAATTCTAGTAATGACTGCAGCATCATCAGTGTTTATTTTTGTGTTTCAAAATGGGGGATGCTACTATAGTAATTTGCTACATGTTTTTTAGTAAAATAGATTTTGATGTAAATCCCGAAAGTATGATTTGATATACAAAAGTTATAAGTATGTATTATTATTTCAAAATAATTTGAAATGAAACTTGGTATTTAGTTCTAAAGTTTTCTTGTTAAGTTATTTTATGGTTGCATGTATCCTATGCATTAGGATAGTTTGGTTTGTGCATCATGTTATGATATGTTGTTAGGTAGTTTTAATTGTTAAAAAAAGGAATTTTTGGCGATTTTGGACTGTCAGAAATTTTCGAATTGGTATAGAAATTTGAAGCTAAGTAATATTGTAAAAATACAAAAGATGAGTTTTTTGTAACTCTTAAATTAGGAAGAAAGTAAAATTTTAAACAAGTTTTAATTTATTGGACATCTCTGTTAAGTAGAACAAATATGAGAAAGTGTATATACTCTTAGGATGTAGTAGAGTATTATACGAATATGAACTTAAGTTATGGGAAGTTTTTTTAGTAAAGATATGTCTTTATAAAATGTTTAAAAACTTAAGTAATGTTTTATGAAATGGTTCATAAATGATTTTAGTATTAAAATGAGAAATACTATATGTGAAAATGAATGTGATTTAAAATGAAAAGAAATTGGTGTAGTTCAAGGACTAATGGAATAAAGTACATAAGTTGTACATAGATCATTTTATTTGCATGACTGTTCTTGATCTAGATTCGAGTACATGATTTTGAGATGATTTACACCAATCTGGATGAGGATATTTCACTCGATTCTTGATAGTGAACATTTGATACGGAATCTTGATTTGATTCTGAGATTTTCTATCATAATATATGGCTATGTAAGAAAGATGGAGGTTTCTAATCAAGAAACCTGATCGGAGTCTGCACTAGAGAGGTCAAGTGATCTATACTAGTTTGGAAGTGAAATCTATCCAATCGAGCAAGTGATCGGATTGATATTACGTAAAGATGGTTCGTGTACATTGTACGGGGCTTTAGTATATTTGTATACTATGTTTCTTAGCTTATGAAGAGTTTAGAAAAGGACTCTTTCAATTGTTTGAGTTAGTATGAATATTCGACTAAGTAATAACATGAGACCGTTGAGCATAAGGTACGCTTAGTAGGTTATTAATCATCCTTGTGAGATGCGAAGGGTTCTAAACCTAGGAAAACCTTGAGCTTTGTTTGCTAGTAACTATAATACTATAAAGTATTAATGTGTAATTGTTTCTTTGGTTACTTGTGTTGGAATTTCTGGGATGAATTGTTTTAAGTGCGGGAGAATGTAACGGCGTGGAATTTTGAACACTTCGTATTTAAATATCTGAATTATTTAATTATTTGAAACTTAGATTTAATGTGATTAAATTGATTTAATAACCTTGTTAGCCCCCTTTTAATTAATAACTAATGATGGTAAACTTGTTTTCGAAAAATATTTATAAAAATAAATAGTTCGAAGAAATATCGATGACGTGATAGAAAATCATTTGATCGATAAACAGCCTCAAAACGCATGAAATTATCATCCTGGAGCGTTGTCCCATATAGCTAGAAATTTATACACGGGAACAGAAAAATGTGGTGATGTGCGCCGATAGGTGTCGTGACGATTCGATTTGTTGTTTGATCGTACGAGCTCAAAACATGAGATAATTTATTTAAGAGATTGAATTATATATATTATAATATGTATGTGTGTGTGTGTGTATGTATATATACACACTCACACACTTCCTCATAGGCTCTCTCTCATTTCTCTCGTCCTGAAGCAAAAGAAAGTAGCCGCCTCCCTTCCTTAAATTAATCAAGGGGCTTCACTCCACAATAGACTATGGGACAAGATCCGTTGAACTCCTGATGAAGAGGCTTCGAATCTATGTTGGTCTCAGCTTATGTGGAGACGCAGGTGGAAGTCGACCTCCTTTAGCCATTGAGTAGGTTGACAATATAATGAAGTGGAAGTGGAGTTGGATGAAACAGCGACCACTATCAAGTTTCTCTTTACGGCACACTTATTTTGGTGTCAATGGTTGGAGCTCCGATACCGTGATTTGAATCGCGATCTGTAGAGGCGTGGGGGAAGGAGTTGGGTTTCTTTTCACGTGAGGGAGCCGGAGGTGGTGTGTTTGGGTATGTCGCGGTATGCGTACGAAAGGGAGCGTAATGGAGTTAGCCGTTCGTGGTTTCGTGGATCATGGGAGGAGTGATGAAGGAGAGAAGGGAGGCGGCTTTAGGTTGTGCACTTTTGTACTGTGCAGACATTTGGCGAAAAAGGCTTTGTAAGGCGATTAGCTAATTAGGTGATTAATTTGCTTAATTAATTAATATTTATATTTCGAATCCTTACAAAATTCGTATCTCTTACAAACTAGGTCCAATCGAGACGCGGTCTTCATCGTTATATTCATAGTGGGATTATCTATAGCATGGTAGGAGGTGTTCTTGAGTTTGGGGTGCTTAAGCTTACGTTTGGCTTGGACTTGGGTGAATTATCTCACCATCTTGTATGTAAATAATATGTATATACATATATGTGTGTATAAATATAGAGTTAAAGTGACTAACTAATTAAAGTTATAAACTTTGGACCCCCTTGCTTTTGAAAGAAAATGACAACTTTATATTATATAACATCACTCCTATTATCTTCTATAACATGTGGCATAGCTTTGAGTTGATCGTTTAAATGGTTGTCTGAATTATGTGTTGAATTTGGAATGGATATGGAATGGTCTATATAGCGATAATTGTTATTAGTGCACTTTGAATCCCCTTATGTTTAAACTTGTTTTAGGTGATTATTTGGGAATCTATTGTGATATGATATATTTTAGTTGATCTTTGCACATATTTTGGTGCATGGGGCAATAAGGAATTGGTTTAGAAAGTTGTAGATATTGTGAAACAAAGTTGTGAAAGTTAAAAATGAAAAGGTCACTTTGGATCCACTTTGAAAATGCCTTGTGTTCGGTGATTTTTAAAGTCCACTTTGAAAGACATCCTAGTGGCTTCTTTTTATTTTTAATAAGTACTACAAGTATACTAACCACTGGAAAAATATCAAAATTTAAATATATACTTAATAATTATTTATGAATTTTTAAAGTAAAGAGTTTTAAATTTTAAAACATGCCTTTCATGGTTTTTAAATAAATTATAAAATAAGTACTTTTAAGTGATATTTAAAATAAATGTTTTAAACAATACTATAAGTATTTTTAACGTATTTTTAAAATATATAGTTTTTGAAAAATTAGTTAAATATTTTACTAAAGTATTAAAAAGCTTATGTAATATAATATCTTTTAAATTATTTTAGAATTTAATTTATTATATTAGCTTATAAATAAATTAGTATACATATAAATATATACATCATTTTAAAATGGTTTTTAATAGATATATAAGTTAGGAAAAATAAGTTAAGTCTTTTATAAAGAAATAAAGGAAGATTTGGATCATAATACTTAAGTTATAATAAATGGTTTTGTAAAGTTAAGTAAAATATATTAACTTGTTAAATTAGTGTAGATATAAGTAAATAAAATTATAAATATAATTAGGACAATAATTAGGAATATGATTAGTAATATAATTAGGACTTTAATAATGAATGCTTTAAGGTAAAAATAAGTAAATGGTTTTAGGTTGTAGTAAACAATGTTTAAGTAACATTTGTTTTTAACCCTTATATTTATACATAGGAATTTAATTAGATCTTTTAAGAGAATGTTTTAAAGATAATTATAAATTATATGTTTTGGGTTTGTAGTGATATTGTTTAAGAAACAATTGTCTTTAACCCTTGTAAGAGAAATTAAACCTTTAAAAGCAAGATTTAAAGAAAATGGTTAAGTGTGAGATGTTTTGGGTATGTGTAACGATCCAGAATTTTATTTATTTGAGTTTGACATATTTAATCAATTTTAAATAGGGAAAAATTAATTTTATAGATTAAATAACTTGAATTTCAAAAATAGTGATTTATTGGATAATTTAATTGTTGAATTTAATAATTGAAAATCATTTAAATAATTGAATATTGGGTTTTAAGCTGGATAAAAATGATTTAAAGGCTTATTTAATTTCTATTGACGAGAATGAAGGTAATAAGACTTTTAAATTGGTTTTAAAAGCGATTTACTCGATTTTGGAAATAACTCGTTTTAATTAACATACAAAAATAGCCTTTAGGGGCACTATCTCGGATTTCGACGAAACCAGTGTCATTGGGTTCGTAATAATGAATTATATTAAGCCATCAAATTTCGCAGTGATCAGATGTACCGTTTGACCGTGTAAAATTGAAACGCGTAGAATTTAATATTGGAAATTTAATATTATAATTGGGTTCAAAAAGCCATCTTCTCCATACGATCAAATTAGGTCCCGGAACAAGTTCCATTGCGTTCGTAATAGGGCTATAACATATAGTTTGCCAGGCAGCATGTAACGAACCTTGTTCTTAAATATTCCAAATAATTTTTGAAATCATATATGCATATATACACAAAATTCTATTGGTATATCAAATCATTCTTTTGAATTTTTGAAATCAAACCAGTTTTACCAAAGAAAACCCTAGTGGTAGCAATTCCTCTCTTGGAAACTCGAAAATGAATGTCGATGATGCTGTAGTCATCACCGAAACTATTTTCTAGCAACCGAAGCGAGTTCAGTGCTTTTATTTCCTTTTAAACCCTTTTAAAAATATTTCTATTCAAAAATATTTTTCAAATAATACTATTATTATTTTCCCAAAACTTTGAAAAATCGTTTCCAAAACCAACGGAAATTAAGTTTCCAAATTCCCAGCTTTTAAATCCTTTTATAAATCATATTTAAAATATACTTCTGAATTTCCTTTTAATTTATAAATCACAGTTATAAGTCATATATTTATATAATCTCACTTTGGTTATATAAAATCATTCCTTAATTGTTATTCTTACTTGTATTATCATATCAACATTTATTCGATCCCTAACAACAATCAACAAATGATAATAATCAAATATTATCATTCTCTAACAACCAAGCACACCATATGTACCATAATAATTTCTAAAAAATTATTCCTTTATATATAAAATATAATCAAGGTAAAATTATTTCATTTACCCAATTTCAAAACAATACCATGTCGAATTGCTCTACTCGAGTGTTTAGAGATTCCTATCAATAACGTTAATTACTCATATTGACCAGAATCCATAAGACACTCAACTAACCAATCAACATGATATAAAACATTTTTATATCACTAACAAATATGCACTCACATACACACACACACACTCAAAATCATTCTAGGGTGCTAATGACCCTATCTCTAATGAGTTACCCCACCAAAGCCAAGGTTCTCGCTTAACCTTCGGCTCCGATACCAACTGTAACGACCGTAGGCTTTTCAACCATCCAGCAGTGATGACCGGTAGGCTTTTCAACCATCCCAGCCCTACCGTGGCATACACTGGTACCTCGAATCTGCTTTAACGGCCAGCCTCGCGACTGTAAGCACCTAGCAAACCAACCCATCAAGGCCTTATACTACCTCTCCGGGATGTGTAGGGATAAGAGTCTCTTGCTCGCCACCAAACAGAAAGTAAGAACCCCCAATCACGTTAATCCAACTAATGGAAACAGATCTGATCCCGGTCTTTTCGAAACGATTAACGAAATTGGCCAGATTTGATAGTCGGTTATTTAACTATCAAATTACACACATAAGCAATCACTAGGCCATATTATAAATCTTTCAAACATTTATTTCAAAATATCTTTCCAAAGGTATATATTCAAATCTCTTTCAACATTTCTATATTTGAAAACAATTTCGAATACTTAAATTCATAACAGGATATTTTCAAACCATATCAACACTTAGAAATATTTTCGAATTCAATTAATAGCACTTAGAAAAAAATTTCTATACCATTCATTTCACACTTAAAATATTTCCAAAACCCTCTTTTCAATACTTAGGAAAATATTGATAGACATATTCTCCAAAATCATTTTAATATCAAACTTAGGAAATATTTCATAACTTATCTCATAAATCTCCGGAATTTTTATTAATTCCCTTTACAATTTCCAAAATTTATCGATTATACTTATTTATAATCCAACTAACAATTTATAACTCCTTTAATGAATTCAAATTCATTTTCGAAGTTCCTGTATCTAAACAATTTGAAAATTTTATTTTCTCAAATTTCTTAAGTTCTCGAATTCCATTATAAGATTTTCTCTTATAAAATCACATCCATTAAATAAAACCCGGTTCACAAATCTCGAGAGCCTTTATAAATAAATTGTAATCACTTACTTAAAATTATATATATATATATATATACATAATAAATGTCAAAAAAACATGGTTAAATAATTATTTAAAATATCAAAGCACTTTTAAAATAAATGTCAATAACTAATCCCAATTCATTTATAAAATTTCAAATCAATTTACAAAACTTATTTATAAACTTAGAATTCATTTCAACAAATTTAAATATTTAAATAACTGACTTTCTAAAATATTTTAATCTAATTAATAGTTTTTTAAACTACACAGTTTAATAAATAAAAATCCTTTTCTAAAAAAAACTTATCTTCTTGTGAAACCATTTTTAAAATTCAACATACTCATTTTTATACTTATAATCTCTCTCAATTTATCACAAATTGATTTACATTTCCAATTTCATAACTATTCCCAAATTCCAATATAGAATCCACTATTCCTTTTAAACAGATTTCCATATCCCATTATAAATTCTCATTGTGAATTTATATTTCCAATTTATTAAATGATAATTATTCCACTTTATTTATAAACATTGTTTATAAATCCATAAAGTCGCTCTCAGGTTTTCTCCAATTATAAATATAGTTCTTTATAAATTTCCCTTATTCTCCAATCTATTGAAATATCAATTTTTAAAACTTTTTTACATTTACCCAATATCACTTAAAATTTATTGCTTAAAAATCCCTTATATACATTATTTCAAAATCTCTATTTAAAATATTTCACGAAATATTTAAGTAGAATTTAAAATCAAATCATTATTTTATCCAAAACAATTCCTTTTTAAATAATCCCAAAATTAATATAAATATATTCATTTCGAAAATATCTTTTGAATTTCCTTTTTAAATTCAAAAATATAATTTATGGTATTTATAATAACAAAATTGAGGCCAGTGCTACTATAGCATCGAATAAATAAAATCATAACATAATCTATAACAGATTATTCAAAACACATCATATATCACTATATATGAAATTGAAATAAACCATTTTGAGGAATCCAATTGGATCCCTCCAACCTGTTTCCCTGCAACCACAAATATTATATAATTCCAAAATAAAATCACCGCTTCGAGGCGGGATATCGCAATGAAAAGGGTCATCCGCTATTATGCGGGGCGAAAGTGTCTCACCGCTCAAATCGGCGGGAATATACCCAGCTACTAATATGTATACTAATATATATAATATAACATAACATCCAACTGATAATAATCTATCAATCCATCCAATCAACCAATAAATAAATTTTAACATTTTAAATTAAAACCAGTAATCCAAATGAGTGAGATTTACTCACATTTATCCTTTGCTATCGCCGAAGCGTTCCGGATTGGAACTAAACCGAACGACTCCGATTTTAGCCCAAATTTCCATAGTCTCCAAATTCATCCAAACTAGTTCCATTTTGAAGCATTCGTTATCACGAGCGCAACGCAAAAAGTTTTGTTCCAATTGGACCTCGTATGAGTGAGATATGATTTTTTATAAGTTATCGATTTTTTCTTAAACAAATAAATAATTAAACTAATACATACTTTATTATAATTACAATTTTGCCCTCTTCCCCAATCTACTCTTCTCTTCCCCTATGCACGCATGCACAAAACCATCACCCACGGCCATGAATCGACCATCCAAGACCACTAACCATTTCTCCTCCACCCCCTCTACGCAACTGTACCCACGACCCCACGCCCAAACCTCCCCAGCAAATCGCGACTCGTCCTCACCACTTCCACTGTGCATGACGCAATCGCTAACCACCACCGCACTTCGCCAAACTCCGACCGTCGCTCCTCCTTCATACCACGAACACAAATCCGACCCTTAAATTCAGCAATCGAGCACTACATCTCTAAAATTTTGCAACCCCCAGTGTTCAAGCTGCTACTGTACACGTCGGACATCACCAATCATGGCTATACCCTACAAACGACATATCAAATCGAAGCTCTCTACGAATCATGATTTTTAAAAATTGTTTCCCATTTTTTTATTGAGTAACTTTTGAGAAATATATTTTTGAAGTTTCTATCTTTTTTTTAGATTTGCTGCGTTTAATATAGGAGGAGAATGATGGAGATAGCATAGGAGTAGGGTGGCTTGCACAGGATAGGTCTATTGATATGAAAATTTAGGGTAGGTAAAAGTCAAATCAATAATATATATATATATATAATTTAAATTCAAAATATCTTGCTTATAGTAACTTAAAATCTCGAACCCCTATCGAGGCATGCCGCCTGGCATTCCTAATGTTATATCCCTATTTCGAACATAATGGAATAAGTTTCGGGACCTAATTCGATCGTATGCAGAAGATAGCTTTTTGAAACCAATTATTATATTAAATTTCGATATTAATTTCAACGCGTTTCTATCTCGTACGACCAAACATTATGTCTAATCGCTATGAAGTTTGATGGCGTATTATAATTAATTATTACGGAGCCAGTGACACTAGTTTCGTCGAAATCCAAGACTGTGCCCCGGAAGGCTATTTTTATATGTTAATTAAAACGAGATATTAGAAAAATCAGTTAAATCACTTTTGAATCAAATTACAATTTTTATTATCTTCATTCTTATCAATAAAAATTTAATAAGCCTTTAAATCATTTTTATCCAAATAAAAATCAAGGATTCAATTATTTAAACAATTTCAATTTTTCATTTTCAACGATTAAATTGCCCAATAAATCGCTAAAATTGAAATTCAAGTTATTAAATCTCTAAAATATACTTTTAAATATTTAAAACCAATTAAATATTCCAATTTCAAATAACCAAAATTCTGGGTCGTTACACGACACATCTCGATTGGAGTCCGAAATTATATAGCTAGATATTTTGAATTTTAAATAATATTTATATATTGATTTGACCATTTAAGCTCAAGTCCACATCCCCTCTTCCATGTTCAATCTCCATCAACCAGACCCATACAAGAGACCATTCCATCGTTCATTTAAATTCTTCTTCCCTCTCTCTCTCGTTAACAAAAATTCAACCAGAAAGAAAGAAACAAAATTAGAACAAATTATATTATAATCCAAAAATTTCAAAGCAATCTCCTTTGATAGTGGGAAGCTTCGATCTTTACGCTGTTGGTTTTTAGAAGGGTACGGCCGTTATTTTTGTGGGTTGCGGCAGTTGTTTGTGGCGCTCGGCCTTGTACAATAAGAAGCTCAAAAACTAGGGTTGGCGATTTCTTGGAATCAAGGAAGAATGGGATCGAGCGAAGTCTGGAATTAGGATTGTGGTGGTGTTTAACACCTTGGCGCCGAGCAGTGGAGGTAACGGTTCACTGCAAGGGGGGCGACACTTGTACGGACATGGGCTGGTGGCAAAGTCGCATTTTTATCGAGGAGCACGGGCGTGGTCTCGAGGGGGCGGTCGCGTAGCTTGGTTGAGGAGAAGTTCAACAATACGTTCAGAACTGGATTTCGTCAAGTGTGAGGTTCGAGGCAGCGTGCGTGCACGGTTAGTAATGGAGTAGGGGAAGTGATACCTGTGCACGGTCGAATTGGGGATGGAGAAGATGTTTGGGGTAATCTTGTAAATTATGTTAAGTTATAATATTATAATTTTAAATATTATCGATAACTTATAAAATTCGTAACTCCTTCATGTCCAATCGAGATGAAACTTTTTTCGTTGTGCTCGTATCGACGAGAGCTTCGCAATGGAACTGATTTGGACGAAATTGGAGATAGTTGAATTTTGGGCTAAAATCGGACGTAGTTCGGTTTTAGTTCCAAACTGGAACGCCTCGACGACAACAAAAAATTTCGGTGAGTTAATCTCACCTTTTTGGTTAACTAGTATAATATATGGTTGATAAAAATTGTTGAATGGTTGTTTGGATGAATTATTATATTTATAAATTGGTTTAGATATATTCCCACCTATTGGAATGGATGAGACCCTATTATGTTTCCGTGTAAAAGCGGACGACCCTTTGTATACGAATCCTGCCTTGAAGCGGTTGATTTATATTTTATGAATATATAACATTTGTGATATAGGGGGAAACATGTTGGCGGGATCCAACGGGACTCCTCGCTCTCATTGAATTATATTGTTTCAATAATATTTCCTTTATATGGATTATTGGATAATAAATATGATTGTGGATATTGTGGTTATAGCCTCGTTATATGTTTGAAATAAAACCCGGTAGTGATAAGAAAAATCAATATTGACATTGGTTAAGTGTTATGTGACTATTGGCCTCAAATTAATAATTTATAAATAATATAAATTGCTGTTTAAATCGGAATTGATTTTTGAGACAAGAAACGATTTTAAAATCCGAAATTGGATTTCAGAAATATTTTAAGGATTATCTAATTAAATATATTAATTTGTTTAAATTAATTAAATATATTAATATTGTTTTTTTAAGTTAATTAAGTATATTAATATTGTTAGGTTATTAAATTATAATATTAATTTAAGGTTATTTAATTATAATAATATTATTTTAAAATTTATTTTATTATATTAAAATTGTTTTAAAGTTATATAATCACATTAATATTACTTTAGAGTTATTTAGTTATTTTAATATTGTTTAAAAGCTATTGGTTATAGTTAATATGTTTGAAGAATTTATAAAAAGTTAATAAATTGAAAGATTAATTATTTAAGAATAATTTGTTTTGAAATTAGAAATAAGGATTATTAATAAGGTTTTAAAATAAATTATTATTATTTATAAAATTGTAAGATTAATTATTATTATTATTATTATTTCTTAGATAATATTTTGGACTGACTAATTATTTTAGGATATTTAAAGTTAATGATTTCTATTTATGACATTCATTGTTAATAATTATTATCATATAGTGATGTTTTGAGGTAAATGATTAAAATTATTTTTAAATGTTTCCGAGACTCGGAAATGGAGTCTAAAGACATAGATTTTATAAAGGAGTTATAACATGGTTCGAAGAATTAAGGAAGAGTTATTTGCAAGGTGAAAGAGGTTATAAATGGTTAGATATTTATAAACAAAATTTTAGAAGCGGGGTTATAAAAGAAGTTTATAAATGGTATATGGGTTCATTAAGAGTTATAAATGATTTTGAAATGTACAAGAAGTTTATAAGTGACTGAATTCTTGGTAAGGGAATTATTAATGATTTCGGGGATTTAAAAAATGGGTTATAAACGATCTTGGAGAATTGTAAGGGGAATTATAAACGATTTCAGAATCGAATAAAAGGAAACCCTTTCCAAATTTTGTGGATATACTTATACCATTGGGAAGAGTATATGGCTATTTCTAAATATGGAAATATAGGGATCTGCGAGTATATCTTTTAAAGGTGTTTATATACAAGTAATTTAAAAAGTAATTATATGTATAAAGACTTATTAAATAGGGCTAGTGATTGCTTATATACTGAGCTAGTGTTGATTTTTCCTAATGGAATAAATCCCTGATTAAATGTATGTTATTCGATAGTTAAATAATTGATTATCGAAAATGGACCCAAACATAACTTTGGAAATATCTAGGAGAAACACGTGAGTTATATGGCACACTCATCTCCGATGATGCTATACTGTGCGTATAAATCTCGTTTCGTTCTTCTAGGACGACGATTAGGAAATCCGTCCACTAACGGTTAGGAGGTGATCTCCGATCTTATCTTTGGTTGTTTATTTCCTAGAGAACCGAGGTTGAGTTTACTGAAAATTATTGAACGTTGTTTCGAAGAGACCGAGGTTTGATCTACTTCCATTGGTTGGATTAATGTGATAGGGGGTTCTCACTTTCTATTTGGTGGCGAGCAAAAGACTCTTACCCCTACACGTTCCGGAGAGGTTGTAGAAGGACTTGATAGGTTGGTTTGCTAGGTTCTTACAATCGCGAGGCTGGCCGTAAAAGCAGATTCGAGGTACCAGTGTATGCCACGGTGGGGCTGGGATGGTTGAAAAGCCTACCGGTTGCCACTGACCAGATGGTTGAAAAGCCTACGGTTCATTACATTTGGTATCAGAGCTGAAGGTTAAGCGAGAACCTTAGCTTTGGTGGGAATTACTCATTAGAGATAGGGTTTATGGCACCCTAGAATGAGTTTGAGTGTGTGTGTGTGTATTGAGCGCGTATTTGTTAGTGATATAAAATGGTTTATATTGTGTTGGCTGATCTATTGAGTGGCTTATGGATTCTGGTCAATACGAGTAATTAACGTTATTGATAGGGATCTATAAACACTTGAACGGAGCAATTTGACATGGTATTGTTTTGAAATTGGGTAAATTAAATAATTCTACCTTGATTATTTTTATATATAAAGGAATAAATTTTCAGAAATTATTATAGTATATATGGTGTGTCTGGTTGTTAGAGAATGATAATGTGATTAATATCATTTGTTGTTGTGATGCTCTAATAAAAATTGTCATTATTGTAATGCAAACAAGATAAACAATTAAGGAATGATTTTATATAACCAAAGTAAGATTATATAAATATATGGTTTATAAAAGTGATTTATAAATTGAAAGGAAATGAAATTTTAAAAAGTATATTATATAAATATGATTTATAAAAGCGGTTTATAAATTAGAAAGGATTAAAAAGCTCGGAATTTGGGAATTTAAAATTCCGATGGTTTTGGAAATGATTTTTCAAAATTTGGAAAATAATAATAGCATTATTTGGAAAATGTTTTTGAATGGAAATAATGGGAATATTTTTAAAAGGATTGTAAAGGAAATATAAGCACTAAACTCACTTCAATCACTTGAAAATAATTTCGGTGATGACTGCAGCATCATCGATATTCATTTCCGAGTTTCCAAGGGAGGAATTGTTACCATTGGGGTGTGTTTTGATAAAACTAGCTAGATCCTAGAAATCCAAAAGAATGATTTGATATACCAAGGGATTTTGTGTGTGTGTGTGCGCACGTGTATATATATATATATATGATTTTAGGAATGATTTGAAATATTTTAGAACAAGGTATTTAAACTCTGGGATTTTCATTTAAAATGTTTTATTAAAAATATGAGAAAATAAGTTGGATAACTTATAAAATTAGAAGATTAGCAAGTTAAAGTAATGTTTTGAATTGTTGAATGTGAATGCAAGATAAGTAAAAATTTGAAATTTAACCGTGGAATGAAAATTAACTAAAATTAAGTTAAATAAAGTGAAATTTGAAAATTTAGCCCAAGTTAGGCTAAATGAAATAATTTTTGGAAACAGAATTGATTGAGATTTGAACTAAATTAATGAAATGAGCTAATTAAATTAATTAGTAATTGGATATGGTTTGGAATGTTGATTGACAAAATTGAATGTTGAAATTGGAAAATGAAATTGAATTTGGTTAGAAATGGATAAGGACTTAAGTTGTGAAGAGGTAATAAACATATGAAGTTTGTGTAAAATGCTTATAAACCTAAGAAGATTTTATGGATTAATTCATAAATGAAGTAAGTATGAAGTGAAACGTGTTGGACATAGAATTTGGTGGAAGAATTCTTAAATGATATCAATATGGAAATGATATACTAAGCGAATAATGAATGTGAATAAAGCAATGTGAATAATGATCGTGAATAATTGAATGTAAATGAAATGAATGTGAATAAAGTAATTTGGTGTAGCTAAGAATCTATCGAAATAAATACGTGGATTGTATGTATATTATTCTATTCGCATAATGGTTTGATCTAGATTCGAGTACATGATTTCAAGATGATTTATATCGATCCGAGTTGGAATTTTTCACTCGATTCTTGTGGCGCCCCACCTCTATACTCACGCTAGCCAAGAACACCATAGGGTAATGTTGTCAACTAGCGCGAAGAATAAGGCTGTTGAGGAGCGACCATCTGTGTAATTGCTTTGGGCGAGTACCGATATGTCAAATAGTGTAACATGCATTTCATTTCAAGCGGAAATATGACATATCTAATACAAACTCAAAGCTACCACAGAGTGGAAATGAGGCCTTCGGAAACAAATATAGAAATAAACATAACATAAATCAGTCACAGGTATTCATATCACAAAGGCGGAAACAGATATGAATATATAACACCAAAAAGGTGTACATCAGAGTAATGGTCAAATAAGATCCACAATATCACAAAAGAATAGATACAAGTGCTAGACAAAAGAATAAGTATACATCATGGAGTCTATCTCTCGAATGTATAACAACAATAACTACAAATGTAATGTAGTTAGACAAAAGTCAGAAGGTGATCCCAGATAAGGAGTCAAGCAGAAGCACCTGTAACATCTCGGTCTGACCCGAGTATTATTTAATAAGAAAATAATAAATGGATCAGTCTAGCTATAAATATCAGCTAAAGGAATGAGATATAAGCAGAGATACAATAAGGACGTATGATAACGACATTGTCACACTAGAACAAATATGATATAAACAACGACAAAATCATACAACATCTCATAAATCTCAAAGCACCAAAAAGAATATCATATTCTTTATTTTATTCACCAAACTACAAATATTGGCAAACATATTAATGCCAATCGCAAAAGTTGTAGAAACACAAATTCTAGAAATCATCAATTAGAAATCCAGAAATCACAAAGGGAGAGGCCTATCACAAACGGGAGCATGAAAACTCACCAACACGTGTATCACAAAGGGAACGCTATTCCATGGTCACTAACCATAAATTTTGAGCCAAAGCTCCACAAACGGTCCGAAGACCACGGGTCGCTACCCGGCCAAATTGAACCGAAGTTCCATAAAACGGGGTTTAGTCTCCCTCGCAGACAAATAGACATCGCACATCGCTAGTCTAAATCACAAAATGATCATCATCGATCAATAAAAGTGTCAATTACACTAAGCTAGTAAATATATGAGTTTAGCTTCATGTCCCATAACCACTAGCTTAACTTAAATATTTTACGAACAAATTGTAGATTCCCACTCGAAAATTGTCACAAGAGTTTCAATTGAACAAGTCCAAGAATTAACCGACGAAGTAAACGCAAGCGTTTCATACCACTTGTTTTGCTAAGCCGTTTAATTAGATTTTCTCATACGAGTGAGGTAAAGGTTTGTATATATTAATAGATTAGAAAACGGTTTTATAAAAGAGCTTTGTATAAAAAAATAGAGTTGAAATCATCTTTGTAAAAGAGTTTTAATATTTACTACTAGTATAGAAACCTTTGTATTTAGAAGTGACAAATCACAAAATGATTGTAGAAACAATCAATCACAAAAATCCACATTCGAAGACGTGAATTAAATCCAAAGAAACCGATACCAATTCCATTAAAATGGGCATTCTCAAAAATCCCGAAAAAGAAGTCATCAAAGGCAATAACCAAGGATAACGATAAATCGGATAGTCACGAATCGATAAACGTTGGATCCTCAAACTAATTAGGCAAAATAGGCAAAGTGAAGCAGGTCAGTCGACTAACTGCAGAGAGTCGGTCGACTGAACCAGAAACCAGAATGTTTCATTTCCTGCAGTCAGTCGACTGACTGCAGAGGGTCAGTCGACTGACTGCAGAAAATAGAAACTTCTGTTCTCTACAGACAGACCCAGATTGGCCTGATTTCTATAGTCAGTCGACTGACTGCAGAGAGTCGGTCGACTAACTGGCACTGAAGCTGTTTTTCAGCTTATTCAAATGAAGCGCAAACTCTTCCAATTCGTGATCGGACGAGCAATGGACTTAAGGGGCTTTTGCCAATCGACAACCCAGCTCTATAGGCTTTCCGATTCACCACCAAAAGCATGATCAAACATCAAAGCTAAGATTTTTAGAGTTTTAGACTTCAAATACAAAAATTGAAATGTTCACCAAATCAATCCAAACCAAAATCAAATGAACATGTAAAGATGTTAGGAATCCATACCTGACAATCAAAGATAGTTATAGACAAAGATGTGAGATAAAGATCTCACCTTTTACACAAAAACAAGGAAGAAGAAGCTTGAAAACAAAGGAGAATCAACCACTCTTCAATCTCAACTCTAGGAGCTTGAATCTAAGCTCAAAAGAAGAACATTTCCAAAGTTAGGTTTAGGAAATTTCTGAATTTAAAGAGAGATTGAGCTGGAGAAGAAGATGGAGATACTTACCAATAGTTTCCCTTTGAATTTGGAGCTAAAACTTGGATTTGCTAAAGAAACTAGGGTTTAGGATTTTATTTTCCCATCTCCACCACCATTTTTGCTAAAGCTTAAGTTGTAGGAAATATTATGAAGTAAGGAAGAGGAGTGGAGTGGAGTTGGGTTGATGTGTTGGGTAAATGGGCTAAAACGCAAACCCAAAACCCTAAGTGAAAAGGTCGAAATTCTAGCTAGCTCCAAACAAATCAATGTTTATACTTAAAAAAGCTGCAAACGCCATTTTGGACTCAATGGAAGTGGTCTCGAGTCCCAATTCGACTGTTTGCAAAAAGTAGCTTTTCGGACCTTAATCCGATTAACGATTCTATATTTAAATATTCAAAACTTTAAAATATGCGGGTTGTTACTGACTCCCCTCCTTAAAGATATTGCGTCCTCGCAATCTTTAAGAAAAAAATGAGTAGTAACAACAATAAAAGCATATCAACACAAAAAGCATATCAACACAAAAAGAAGAAATTTGAAATAAAAAGTTCACCTTAAGGAGCACGAGAGAGCAAGTTCGGATGTGTTCGCTCGATGAATTCTATGGATTCCCAAGAGCAATCCTTAGGATTTGAGGACCATTGAACTTTCACAAGAGGAACATCTTTATTTCGAAGGCGTTTGACCTCCGAAGCAATGATTCGAATAGGATGTTGCTCATAAGTCAAATTAGGCGAGACTTCAATTTCTTCAATAACACTGGGCTCAAGAATAGAATCGGAATCTCGAAGGCATTTCTGGATTTGAGAGACCTGGAATACGTCATACATAGCAGAAAACTGAGCCGATAATAAAAGGCGAAAAGCCACGGAACCAATGCGTTCGGTGATGGGAAACGGGCCAATATATCGAGGTGCTAATTTTTCCGATCGACTGAAACGCACAACACCCTTCATAGGTGAAATACGAATAAACACGAAATCTCCCACAGAAAATTCTAATTTCCTTCTTCGATTATCGGCATAGGATATTTGTCTACTCTGAGCTTCTTTCATCCTATGACGAATAAGATCAATCTTTTCTGTGGCATCCCGAATAAAATCTGGACCTAAAACCAGCTTCTCACCGGCTTCAAGCCAACACGAAGGAGATCGGCATGGCCTTCCGTATAGTGCCTCGAAAGGTGTCATACCAATACTAGATTGGAAGCTATTATTATAGGAAAATTCGATAAGAGAAATATGATCTTCCCAACTTCCACCAAAATCAAGAACACATGCACGAAGAAGATCTTCAAGAGTTTGATTCACACGCTCAGTTTGTCCATCGGACTGAGGATGATAAGCGGTGCTAAAATTAAGCTTTGTTCCCAAAGCTTTTTGAAGACCTTTCCAAAATCCACTAGTAAACAATGGATCCCGATCGCTAACAATAGAAGTTGGAACTCCATGCAATTTAACAATTTCTCTGACAAAAAGTTTAGCCAAAATAGGTACGGTCCGATTGGATCGAACGTGAATAAAATGGGCAGATTTTGCAAGTCTATCTACTATCACCCATAGGCTATCATGGCCTGAACGAGAACGGGGAAGACCATCAACAAAATCCATGGAAATTTGATCCCACTTCCATATTGGAATTTCCAAAGGTTGCAATAACCCACCGGGCCTTTGATGCTCGACCTTAACGAGTTGGCAAGTCATGCAACGCTTAACAAAGTTAGCAATATCGGATTTCATTCCCTCCCAATAATAAAGTCGCTTCATATCCACGTACATTTTACTACTGCCGGGATGAATGGTAAATTTAGAACGATGAGAATCTTCTAAAATATCTTTACGAAGATCAATAATATTTGGCACAATAAGTCTACCAAATTTTCGAATACCGCCACGAGCATCAATATCAAAGTCTATCAAACCTTCAGTATTAATTTTATCCCTACAACTTTGGCCAAGAAGAACCAATTCGGGATCATGCATTTGAGCTTCAAGAATGCGGTCAAAAAGAGAAGGATGAGCCTCAAGGCTACATAAAACAAAAGATGAGCATATACCGGATTCATGATCTTGAATCTCACAAGTGGATAAGGTCGCGAGATCATTCCACTCAGATATCATCAAAGAAACAACCGCTTGTTGCTTTCGACTAAGGGCATCGACAACAAGATTTCCCTTTCCGGGAGTATAAAGAATATCAAGATCATAAGATGCAAGGAACTCGAGCCAACGTTGTTGACGCAAATTAAGTTTCTTTTGAGAAAATAAATACTTTAAAGATTTATGATCGGTGTAGAGAACAAATTTCTCTCCCAAAAGGTAATGACGCCAAATTCTAAGGGCAAATACGATAGCCGCGAGCTCTAAATCATGAGTGGCATATCTAGTCTCGGCAGGCTATAATTGCCTAGAAGCATAAGCAATAACACATTCCCGCTACATGAGAACGGCACCCAAACCAATACGACTAGCAACAGTGTAAACAATAAAATCTTGGTTCCCATCGGGAATCACAAGAATAGGAGCATCGGAAAGGAGTTCTTTTAGTTTCTGAAAAGCCGCTTCACATTTGTCTGACCAAATGTATTTAATTCCCTTCTTTGTCAAATTAGTAAGAGGTATGGAAATCTTAGAAAAATCTTTTATGAACCGATGGTAATAGCCCGCCAATCCGAGAAAGCTACAAATTTCCGTCACACTCTCCGGTCTCTTCCAATTTTGAATCACTTCAATCTTTGAAGGATCCACGGAAATTCCGGATTCAGAAATAATATGCCCCAAAAATTTCACACGAGATTGCCAAAAGTGGCATTTATAAATTTTTGCTTTTAATTGATTGCTCCTAAGAGTTTCCAACACCATCCGAAGATGATTTTCATGCTCTTCCTCGGTTTTAGAATAAATAAGAATATCATCTATAAAGATGAGAACAAATTGATCGAGGAAGTCTTTGAAAACTAAATTCATAAGGTCGACGAAATAAGCTGGAGCATTCGTCAAGCCAAATGGCATAACAAGCCATTCATAAGATCCATAACGAGTACGGAACAATGTCAAAGGAATGCTATCCTCTGCAATACGGAGCTGATGAAAACTGGTTGCTAAGTCTAACTGTGAAAAGACTTTAGCACCACTAAGCTGATCGAATAAATCATCAATCCGAGGCAAGGGATATTTATTCTTGATGGTGAGATCGTTAAGCTTGCGGTAGTCAACGCAAAGCCTAAGTGTACCATCAGATTTCTTTACAAAAATAGCCGAAGCTCCCCATGGAGAGGAACTAGATTGAATAAATTGCTTCGCTTCCAATTCGGATAATTGTTTACGCATCTCTTCATTTTCTTTATTGGACATACGATAAGGAGGACGAGTAATAGGTAGAGCTCCAGGGATTAGATTAATTCGGAACTCAATTGCTCGCTTAGGTGGTAATCCTAGAACAGGCTCGAATACGTCGAGAAATTCACGAACAATGTGAATGAGAGAAATGACATCTTCCTCATCATCATTATCGTCATCACGAGGATTTAAAGAATATAAAGATGTTGTTAAGTTGGAATCTGAATCTTAAAGAACAAGAGAAATCTGCTTAATAGATTACGGATGCCGAAGATATATAGTCCGCTCAGGACATAGGATATAGGCTTCATAACGGTTAACCCAATCCATTCCCAAAATCATTCCGAAACCTAAATAACGCATGACGTGCAAATCGGCACGAAAAAAGGGTAATCACATAAAATTATTTCGACATCTTTACATAATAAACTAAGTGTTGCGGATCCGCCAACCAGATTCGCAATCTTCAAAGAAGTCATCAAGCCAATAACATCCAAAGATAAAGCATCCACAAGTTCTTTTGATATAAAAGAGTGAGATGCACATGTATCAAAAAGAACTCGAATAGGAAGATCGCAAAATATAATAATGCCATCAAGGATAGAATGAGAAATACCTTGACCACGAGAAGTGTTAGCAGGAGCTTGTACAACATTTAGCTTGCCCTTCTGCTTGCCTTGAAGTTTGGGACACAAAGATATAGTATGACCCGAGCTTTTGCAATAGCGGAAAGAAATAGACTTCGGGCACTTGTTGGCGTAGTGGTCCTTAGAACCACAATAGTAACATTCTCCACGACGAAATGTAGGAGTATTTGCTACCGGTGTTGCTTGCTTTCCTTTTTTGTTGGGATTAGGCTTGAATTTAAAAGGTCTCTTCTTGTTGATGTTTTGTTTGACCTCAGCATCACTATCTTTATCAGTCTCTTCGAGTCGAAGAGCAATATCAACGAGTTGATCAAAAAAAACTTCCAATTTTAGAAGTAATGGCCTTTTGAGACTTTTGTTCAAGCCATAATCAAATCTCTGGTTTTTCTTCAATGGGGTATTAATATATTCGACCCCATATTTAGACAAAGATTCGAAAGAAGCGACATAGTCGGTCACGGAAGATTCACCTTGAACAAGGTCAATGAAGCGTCGAGATAGAGATACTTTTTCAGCTTCCGGCACAAATTTTAATTCGAACCTTTCCCGGAATTGCCCCCAAGTAAGGTCCGCTTCAATAATTTTGGAGATCAGAAGCTCGTACCAGTCTAATGCTCTTTCTTGGAGCATACTAGAAGCCACTTGGACTCGATGAAGATCATTGAGATTCATGCGAGAAAAGATGCGGTCGCATGTTCGAAGCCAAGCCTGGACTTCTATAACGCTCTCGGAATCTTTGAATGGCTTTCTACCCAAATTAGTGTAATCACTGCACAAGCGTGCAAACCCAGATTTAGGATGAGTGGGCTCAGGAATAGGTCCGACAGCTTGAGCATTTCTTACAAGATCAAGAAGTTGCTGAGCAGACATAAATACTCCATCCTGGGGAGTAGCACTAGATTAACCGGCGCTGGGACGGCCAGGTCTAACCATTTCTCTTCTTTAAGAAAGAAAGAAAGGAGAAAAAAGGTTAATCTCAGAATGAATATCAAACAAATTTGATTGATAATACAAGGAATCACAAAAGAAAATAGGATTGAACGGTACGAAAACTTGAATTAAATTCTATGGCACGATTCCTAAGAAAGACTTAGGAAAATGATCCTTGCTAGATTATTCTATGTTGTTCCGAAGTTTGGCTCTGATACCAAGCTGTGGCGCCCTACCTCTATACTCGCGCTAGCCAAGAACACCACAAGGTAATGCTGTCAACTAGCGCGAAGAATAAGGCTGTTGAGGAGCGACCATGTAACGACCCGTATTTTTCACGGATCGAAAAGTTCGTCAAATCTGGAATTTTTGCATTTTTAAGTCATTTCAGATTTTTGGGGAAATTTGTCTAAGTCCTAGGTCGTGGACGACCTAAGAGCTAAGTCGTGACCGAGTTAAGGACTTCGGCGAGTTAGTGTTAGGTCGTGGGTTAGTTGGAGCGACCTATAGAATTGTGCAACCTAGGATTTAGTTAAGTAATTAGGTCGGCAGGGCGAGTTAACGACCTAAAGACTGACCGACTTAAGAGGTCTAGGCGACCTAAGGAAGAGTAGTGGGCGACCTAAGTATTCTGGGGTTAGGTCGTGGGGTAGAGTTAGGTCGGCAACGACCTAAGGAATGTGGTGAGCGACCTAAGTGAAGTATTGGATAGTTAAGTCGTCTAAACGACTTAGTAGATAGGTCGTATCCCAGTTTGTTCGCGACTTATGTTAGGTCGCGTAGATGTTTAAGGGTTTAGGTCGTAGACGACCTAAGAGATAGGAGACTTAAGAGTTTCTGGCGAGTTAAGGTTTCGAGCGACCTATAGGATGTACTTAGTATAGTTAGGTCGGCAACGACCTAGAGGAGTTGGATAGCAGGTTAGCGACTTAGTAGTTAAGTCGTTGGACGACCTAAGGGGTTAGTATCTTGTTGTATTGGCTAAGTCTTAGGTCGCGTATTGGCTTAAGTGTTAGGTCGCGAGATTGTTAAGTCGCGCATAGGCTAAGTCGTTAGGTCGAAGACTGTTAGGTCGCGTGGGTTGCCGAGTTGTTAGGTCGCAAGGTTTTTTAAGTCGTAGGTCGTAGAGAGGCAGTGTGTTAGGTCGCTGGGTTTCGTCTAAGTGTTAAGTCGTGCATAGTTAAGTCGCGCAGTGTTAAGTCGAATGGTGCTAAGTTGTTAAGTCGTCCAGGCGACTTAGGAGTGAAGCGCGCATAAGTTAGGTCGGAGGCTCTGTTAAGTCGTAGGGGTTTTTAGGTCGTAGGTCGGCATATGTTAGGTCGGCAACGACTTAAGGAGATAGCCGAGTTACGACTCAGGCAGTTTTCAGCTATAAATAGGAGGGGTTGTTCTCACTTTTTGGGATCCGGATTTTGAAGCGACGAAGTGCTGCCATTTTGAGAGCTCGACTTCTACACTTCTTCACTTCTTTTCTCCACTCTAATCTAGTGCTTCCATCCATCCAAATCGAAGATCAAGATTGAAGATTCAAGAGCTTAGGTTGAAGATCTTCATCTTTTCAAGAGAGATTTCTTCATTTGAAGCGGATTTGTGGTAGATCTAGCTTCATCCTTCGCTGTCCAGATCTGGAGTGTGTTGATTTGAGGTTGTTTAGGTGATTTGGTGAGTGGTGATTATCTCTCACACGGATCCAAAGGAGTATATCGGATTGTTGGCTCGATTTGGTGTTAAAATAGTGATTTCCATGCATTTTCTTCATCCTATGTGTAGATCCATATAGATCCATTGTTCATGATGATGTTGTATCCATTTTATCATATGTTAACCTATGCAAGTTCATTCATCAAGTTTGTAGAGATATAATACATGTTTTCATGCTTATTGGACTTTCAACTCTTTAATTACGAAAATGCCATTATTGTTATAATTGTCTACTTAGATCATATTTGAATGCTTGATTGCTTGGATTGATGTTTGATTTGATTGATTGTTATGTACTAGATGATTGATGATTAGATTTAGACCAAAGGTGATTCAAAAGCTAAAGGAAAGGCTCTTGGATTGGGAAGGCTGCTCGGGGCATATGTAGCGGGATGATGAAGCTCCTATGCATAGATTTGATGATGTGAAGTTGAGATGAAGCTTTGCGAGGATGTAATGAAGCGAGGCATCATATGATGAAGACTTGGTCTAATCCAGGCGGGATCATTCCAAGCATGTTGATAACTCGGTGATATGATTCGAGTTGAGGATAATGGATGCTCGAGAGGCGCTTGAGCTAGTATGGCAATAGTCGTCGAGGAGGATGACTAGGAGGTTGAGATCTCATCGTTGTTGAAGGTTCTAGCATGCTCTAAGCAAGAGTACATGGGGACGCCCAAAAGACTAAGTTGATGGTCAAGTACTCTGGGTAGATTCGATAATCCTAGGCACGGGTCACGATGACGTGCGGGAGTTATGTCTAGAACCGGGGTTACCATTAGCCCTTGACGGACGGCTGAAAGAATGTGCCGGTCATTCAATTAACGGTGATATCGCAACAATGATAACAGTGATAGCCGAGTCATGGATGTTTGGTTGTATCATCATTCGATCTCAAGAGCGGTATTTCCTGGGTGCTTATCTGACCTTGGTTTTAGACCTTGGGATTTGTACTTGGAAAACATCGCTCTTGACTCGAGTGACAATTGCTTTACTTTAAATTGTATGCTCTGCTATGTTTGCTTCTGCTTAGTGTGTGTCTGGGGGCTATCACTGTAGAATGAGGTTGGAGTGGGAGGGTTGTATTCCTATTCCTTTTCCTTTATGCTCTTTTGGTATGTTGTTAGTTAATTTACTGCTCACTAAGACTGTTGTCTGACTCAAGGCTTTATGTTTTAATTCTTATTGCCTTGGGCTGTTCGTCCATTTTGGGACGGGCAGACTAGGTAGCAGGTGACAGGTGCTGTTCTCTTCTCACGATACTGATATCGAAGACGAGCTGGAGGGTTGCATATTATCTTCTTATTATATGTACTGGATGTTCCGCTGTTTTGTTTTCTCTGAGAGATATGTAGTGAGGCTGGATGTATTGACTATATGAATGCTTGTATTCAACTATTATGGAGTTTTATAAGATGTCATTTTGTTCTGTAAAGCTTCACTATACATATGTTCTATTGTATTTTGTCCATGCGCTGTGAGTAATACGATAGATTCTGTTGTTTTAATCTTACCTTGACAATCGTCCATGGTCGCCTGGCACACTTTACAACGCACTATCTCTAGATTCGGTGCAGGGGTCATGGGCGGTCGTCACATTTGGTATCAGAGCATTGGTTAATCGATTTTACCCAACGCTCGCTGTCGTAACTACGTATGAGAGACGTAATTGTATTTTGATGGATGATTACTATATATAATATAGTGGCTTAGTAGAGTTTGAGTCCTTTATGCAGTTGTTTCTCTAGATGTTCTAATCATTCCTTTTTATAGATATTGAGAATGAGTCGAAGAGGGAGACCAGCTGCTAGGGGAGGTCGTGCTACTGAAGAGACTGCTGATTATGCAGCCATGTTCGAAGCTATGATGACTTCGATCATGAGAAGGATACCAGTTCCGGGGGCAGCAGTCGATGTTGGAGTTCAAGTTCAAACTCCGAAACCAGTGGATTTTGCTAAGCTGTGCAAGGATTATACTGCTCTTGGAGGGAAGGTTTTCTTGGGAACAGAATCTACCATTGAAGTCCAGAGGTGGATAGATGCTTGTAGAAGGATCTTTGGTGATTTGGGAATTGATGATGCAACTAAGAGGAAGTTGGCATCGAGGCAGCTTCAAGGGAGAGCTTCTGATTGGTGGAACTCTATTACCATCACTACTCCGGAAGAAGAGATTACTTGGGAGCAATTCCAAGTCAGATTTGAAGCTAAGTTCATTTCTACAGCTCAGAAGTCTGTTCTGTTCAAGAAGTTTGTAGAGCTCAAGCAGGGTGGAAGATCTGTTCTTGAGTATGTTTCTGAGTTCGAAGCTTTGTCCAAGTATGCTCGGTCATACATTGAATCTGCTTATCAGAAGAATGAGAAGTTTGTGACCGGCTTGGATAGTTATCTTGGGAGACAGTTGGTGGATCATTTGGACGATTCATTTGAGAAGCTTGTGGAGAAAGCTCTTAGGCATGAGAGTCTGTTTCCTAAGGAAGTACCTGTTGTTGCTGTTACCAAGGGAGAATCTAAACCACATCAGGGTGGAAACCAGAAGAGGAAGCAGCAGCAGCAGAAAGGTAAGGATGGCCAGAAGAAGCCGAAAGGCGAGGTGACTTGCTACAATTGTCAACAGAAGGGCCATTTCTCTAAGGATTGTAAGAATCCGAAGGCGCCGATGAAGTGTCACAACTGTGACAAGCCGGGGCATTTCAGGAAGAATTGTCCAGAACCAAGGAAGGACAGGCAGATTGTGCAAGCCTATGCTTTGGGAGCTGTTCCGTCGTCTTCGAAAGCTCCTACTGCTGAAGAAAAGGGAAAGAGTGTGGTTGTTCAAGGTACTCTTTTCCTATGTGGTGTTCCAGTTAGAGTTTTGTTTGATACTGGAGCGTCGCATTCATTTGTTTGTAATGAACTAGTAGGCCGGTTAGGTTTGAAGCCGGATATTGTTGATAGGCCATTGGTAGTGACTAATCCAGTTGGGGGTTCGTCTTGTTTGTGTATGTTATGTCGTGGTCTAGTTGTGTCGAGTCATGGTTGCTCTTTTGTTTGTGATTGCTTTGTTCTGAACTTTGCGGGGTTCGGAATTATCTTGGGTATGGACTGGCTTAGGAAGTATGCGGCTAAAGTTGATTGCGAAAGGTTGGAAGTGACAGTCGGGAATGTGGAGGGGCGAAAGATTGTGATACGATGTAAGCATGAAGAAGGCGTCTTCATGAGCTTCATGTATTCGCTAGTTGTTCCACGGGATGGACTGTCTTTAGTACCAATCGCAAATGGATTCGAGGATGTCTTTGACGAAGTCAAAGGGTTGCCGCCGCATAGAGAGATCGAGTTTCGTATAGATCTAGTTGAAGGAGCCAGACCTGTTGTGATGCCTCTTAGGCGGATGGCGCCTAAGGAACAGCAGGAGTTGAGGGAGCAAGTTGATGACCTTTTACAGAAAGGATTCATTCGGCGTAGTGTGTCCGAGTGGGGTGCACCAGTTGTGTTTGCAACCAAGGCAGATGGGTCGTTGAGATTGTGTGTGGATTATCGTGAGCTGAATAAAGTGACTAAGAAGAACAAGTATCCATTGCCGAGGATAGACGACTTGTTTGATCAGCTTCACGAAGCTAAGGTGTTTTCTCAGATGGATTTGGCAACGGGATTTCACCAGTTGAGAGTGGCTAAGGATAGTGTGCCGAAGACTGCTTTTAGGACACCATCCGGTTTCTTTGAGTGGCTGGTAATGCCGTTTGGATTGACTAACGCGCCAGCATATTTTGTGGATCTTATGAATAGAGTGTTCAGAGATCAGTTGAACAAGTTCGTACTTGTGTTCGTGGATGATATTCTGATTTATTCCAGAACGGAAGAAGAGCACAAGATGCACTTGCGTATTGTTTTGGAAATCTTACGGAAACATCAGCTGAAGGCTAAGTTTTCAAAGTGTCACTTCTGGAAGAGTGAAGTGAGGTTCTTAGGCCATGTGATTTCTGGAAATGGAATAGCGGTTGATCCCGCTAAGGTGGCAGCAATCCAAGATTGGGTTAGACCTAAGAATGCGTCTGATGTGAGAAGTTTTCTTGGATTAGCAGGATATTATCGACGGTTTATCAAAGACTTCTCCAAGATAGCTGCACCGTTAACAGGATTGACGAAGAAGAACCAAGTGTTCAGTTGGGATGCTAAGTGTGAGCAAGCTTTCGGAATCCTGAAAGAGAGACTGACGAGTGCTCCTGTTTTGACTATTCCAAGTGGGAATGATGAGATGGTGGTTTACACCGATGCATGTGGTACTGGACTTGGAGCAGTGCTGATGCAGAAGGATAAAGTTGTTGCGTATGCCAGTCGACAACTGAAGCCGCATGAAAGGAATTACCCAACTCATGATTTGGAATTGGCGGCGATTGTATTTGCTCTGAAGATGTGGAGACATTATCTGTTGGGAGTTCGATTCGAGTTGTTTACGGATCATAAGTCGTTGAAGTATCTTTTCTCCCAGAAGGATTTGAATCTTCGGCAGCAACGTTGGCTAGAGTTTTTGGCATCGTATGACTTTGGTATAGCTTATACTCCGGGAAAAGGTAACGCAGTGGCTGATGCGTTAAGTCGGAGACATGCAGGATTGGGAGCCATGTTTTCAGAATGGAAGAGTCTCGAGTATTTAGCTGGGTTTGACTTCAGGCCTAGATGCGAATTGGAACCTGAGATGTTGGCAAACTTATCAATAAGACCCACTCTTGTGGAAAGGATTGGTGAGAGCCAAAAGCGAGATGGTAAGCTTGTCAAGATTATCCGTGAATTGGAATCTGGATTGGATCCAGAAAAGGATAAAGGATTCGAGGTCGATCGAGAGGGTTGGCTTCGGAAGCAAGGACGACTAGTTGTTCCCGATATAGATGAATTAAGGAGTGTGGTTCTGAAGGAAGGTCATCACTCGAAGTTGACAATTCATCCAGGTGGAAATAAGATGTATCGGGATATGAAGAGAACCTACTACTGGGAAGGCATGAAGAAGGATGTTGGAGATTTCATTTCCAAGTGTATGAATTGCCAGTTGGTAAAAGCCGAACAGAAGAAGCCAAGCGGATTGCTTCAGCCCTTAGAAGTTCCTACATGGAAGTGGGAACAAGTGTCGATGGATTTTATTGATGGATTGCCTAGAACCAGAACGGGAAATGAAGGAATTTGGGTCATTGTGGATCGTCTGACAAAGAGTGCACGATTCATTCCTGTTCGATCGACTAGGACCGCATCAAAGTTGGCTGAGTTGTATGTGAAGTGGATAGTTCGATTCCATGGTATTCCGAAGAGTATAGTGAGCGATCGAGATCCATTGTTCACTAGTGGATTTTGGAAGAGCTTCCAGGAAGTTTTGGGAACCGAGTTGTGTTTGAGTACAGCTTATCACCCTCAGACAGATGGTCAGACCGAGAGAGTCAACCGAGTTTTGGAAGATCTTCTCAGAGCATGTGTTTTGGACTTCGGAGGATCATGGGAAGATCACCTTCATTTGGTGGAGTTTGCGTACAACAACAGTTACCAGTCAAGCATTGGTATGGCACCGTATGAGGCGTTGTATGGAAGACCGTGTAACTCTCCGACATGTTGGTTGGAAACTGGAGAAAAGCTGATACTTGGGCCAGAGATGATTCGTCAGACCTCAGATTGCATAGAGATCATTCGGCAACGAATGAAGGCAGCCCAAGACCGTCAGAAGAGTTATGCCGATAAGCGTCGAAAGGATTTGGAATTCGACGTAGGGGATATGGTTTTTGTGAAGATTTCTCCACTGAAGAATGTTATTAGATTCGGGAAGAAAGGAAAATTGACTCCGAGATTTGTTGGACCATTCCCGATCATCGAGCGAATTGGAAAGCTCGCTTATAGATTGGAGTTACCGGAGAGGATGTCGGGTGTGCACAATGTTTTTCACGTATCGTATCTACGGAAGTATGTGCATGACTCGAATGCAGTGGTTTCTGCTGATAGCTATGAAGACTTTGAAGTTGATCCAGTTGATAGAAGACCTCGTAAGCCACTTCGTGTTGTGGAAACCGACACGAAACAGCTTAGGAGGAAGGTAGTTAAGTTGCTCAAGATACAATGGAGTGATGATGATAACGACTGTACGTGGGAGGTGGAAGAGAGGATGAAAGCAGCTCATCCTGAACTCTTCAAGGTATGGCCCTAAGGTGTCGTGTCATCTCACGATATTGTAACTTGTTCTAATTTTAGAATTCTGTACGCTAAGTTAGAATTGGATGCATGGTTTGTTGATTGCTATGGATGGTAGGCGTACAGAATAGTCTTTGATTGCTTTGTTTGCTTGGAATTTCGGGGGCGAAATTCCTAAGGGGGAGAGAATGTAACGACCCGTATTTTTCACGGATCGAAAAGTTCGTCAAATCTGGAATTTTTGCATTTTTAAGTCATTTCAGATTTTTGGGGAAATTTGTCTAAGTCCTAGGTCGTGGACGACCTAAGAGCTAAGTCGTGACCGAGTTAAGGACTTCGGCGAGTTAGTGTTAGGTCGTGGGTTAGTTGGAGCGACCTATAGAATTGTGCAACCTAGGATTTAGTTAAGTAATTAGGTCGGCAGGGCGAGTTAACGACCTAAAGACTGACCGACTTAAGAGGTCTAGGCGACCTAAGGAAGAGTAGTGGGCGACCTAAGTATTCTGGGGTTAGGTCGTGGGGTAGAGTTAGGTCGGCAACGACCTAAGGAATGTGGTGAGCGACCTAAGTGAAGTATTGGATAGTTAAGTCGTCTAAACGACTTAGTAGATAGGTCGTATCCCAGTTTGTTCGCGACTTATGTTAGGTCGCGTAGATGTTTAAGGGTTTAGGTCGTAGACGACCTAAGAGATAGGAGACTTAAGAGTTTCTGGCGAGTTAAGGTTTCGAGCGACCTATAGGATGTACTTAGTATAGTTAGGTCGGCAACGACCTAGAGGAGTTGGATAGCAGGTTAGCGACTTAGTAGTTAAGTCGTTGGACGACCTAAGGGGTTAGTATCTTGTTGTATTGGCTAAGTCTTAGGTCGCGTATTGGCTTAAGTGTTAGGTCGCGAGATTGTTAAGTCGCGCATAGGCTAAGTCGTTAGGTCGAAGACTGTTAGGTCGCGTGGGTTGCCGAGTTGTTAGGTCGCAAGGTTTTTTAAGTCGTAGGTCGTAGAGAGGCAGTGTGTTAGGTCGCTGGGTTTTGTCTAAGTGTTAAGTCGTGCATAGTTAAGTCGCGCAGTGTTAAGTCGAATGGTGCTAAGTTGTTAAGTCGTCCAGGCGACTTAGGAGTGAAGCGCGCATAAGTTAGGTCGGAGGCTCTGTTAAGTCGTAGGGGTTTTTAGGTCGTAGGTCGGCATATGTTAGGTCGGCAACGACTTAAGGAGATAGCCGAGTTACGACTCAGGCAGTTTTCAGCTATAAATAGGAGGGGTTGTTCTCACTTTTTGGGATCCGGATTTTGAAGCGACGAAGTGCTGCCATTTTGAGAGCTCGACTTCTACACTTCTTCACTTCTTTTCTCCACTCTAATCTAGTGCTTCCATCCATCCAAATCGAAGATCAAGATTGAAGATTCAAGAGCTTAGGTTGAAGATCTTCATCTTTTCAAGAGAGATTTCTTCATTTGAAGCGGATTTGTGGTAGATCTAGCTTCATCCTTCGCTGTCCAGATCTGGAGTGTGTTGATTTGAGGTTGTTTAGGTGATTTGGTGAGTGGTGATTATCTCTCACACGGATCCAAAGGAGTATATCGGATTGTTGGCTCGATTTGGTGTTAAAATAGTGATTTCCATGCATTTTCTTCATCCTATGTGTAGATCCATATAGATCCATTGTTCATGATGATGTTGTATCCATTTTATCATATGTTAACCTATGCAAGTTCATTCATCAAGTTTGTAGAGATATAATACATGTTTTCATGCTTATTGGACTTTCAACTCTTTAATTACGAAAATGCCATTATTGTTATAATTGTCTACTTAGATCATATTTGAATGCTTGATTGCTTGGATTGATGTTTGATTTGATTGATTGTTATGTACTAGATGATTGATGATTAGATTTAGACCAAAGGTGATTCAAAAGCTAAAGGAAAGGCTCTTGGATTGGGAAGGCTGCTCGGGGCATATGTAGCGGGATGATGAAGCTCCTATGCATAGATTTGATGATGTGAAGTTGAGATGAAGCTTTGCGAGGATGTAATGAAGCGAGGCATCATATGATGAAGACTTGGTCTAATCCAGGCGGGATCATTCCAAGCATGTTGATAACTCGGTGATATGATTCGAGTTGAGGATAATGGATGCTCGAGAGGCGCTTGAGCTAGTATGGCAATAGTCGTCGAGGAGGATGACTAGGAGGTTGAGATCTCATCGTTGTTGAAGGTTCTAGCATGCTCTAAGCAAGAGTACATGGGGACGCCCAAAAGACTAAGTTGATGGTCAAGTACTCTGGGTAGATTCGATAATCCTAGGCACGGGTCACGATGACGTGCGGGAGTTATGTCTAGAACCGGGGTTACCATTAGCCCTTGACGGACGGCTGAAAGAATGTGCCGGTCATTCAATTAACGGTGATATCGCAACAATGATAACAGTGATAGCCGAGTCATGGATGTTTGGTTGTATCATCATTCGATCTCAAGAGCGGTATTTCCTGGGTGCTTATCTGACCTTGGTTTTAGACCTTGGGATTTGTACTTGGAAAACATCGCTCTTGACTCGAGTGACAATTGCTTTACTTTAAATTGTATGCTCTGCTATGTTTGCTTCTGCTTAGTGTGTGTCTGGGGGCTATCACTGTAGAATGAGGTTGGAGTGGGAGGGTTGTATTCCTATTCCTTTTCCTTTATGCTCTTTTGGTATGTTGTTAGTTAATTTACTGCTCACTAAGACTGTTGTCTGACTCAAGGCTTTATGTTTTAATTCTTATTGCCTTGGGCTGTTCGTCCATTTTGGGACGGGCAGACTAGGTAGCAGGTGACAGGTGCTGTTCTCTTCTCACGATACTGATATCGAAGACGAGCTGGAGGGTTGCATATTATCTTCTTATTATATGTACTGGATGTTCCGCTGTTTTGTTTTCTCTGAGAGATATGTAGTGAGGCTGGATGTATTGACTATATGAATGCTTGTATTCAACTATTATGGAGTTTTATAAGATGTCATTTTGTTCTGTAAAGCTTCACTATACATATGTTCTATTGTATTTTGTCCATGCGCTGTGAGTAATACGATAGATTCTGTTGTTTTAATCTTACCTTGACAATCGTCCATGGTCGCCTGGCACACTTTACAGCGCACTATCTCTAGATTCGGTGCAGGGGTCATGGGCGGTCGTCACAGACCATCTGTGTAATTGCTTTGGGCGAGTACCGATATGTCAGATAGTGTAACATGCATTTCATTTCAAGCGGAAATCCAACATATCTAATACAAACTCAAAGCTACCACACAGTGACTATGAGGCCTTCGGAAACAAATATAGAAATAAACATAACATAAATCAGTCACAGGCATTCATATCACAAAGGCGGAAACAGATATGAATATATAACACCAAAAAGGTGTACATCAGAGTAGTGGTCAAATAAGATCCACAATATCACAAAAGAATAGATACAAGTGCTAGACAAAAGAATAAGTATACATCATGGAGTCTATCTCTCGAATGTATAACAACAAAAACTAAAAATGTAATGTAGTTAGACAAAAGTCAGAAGGTGATCCCAGATAAGGAGTCAAGCAGAAGCACCTGTAACATCTCGGTCTGACCCGAGTATTATTTAATAATAAAATAATAAACGGATCAGTCTAGCTATAAATATCAGCTAAAGGAATGAGATATAAGCAGAGATACAATAAGGACGTATGATAACGACATTATCACACTAGAACAAATATGATATAAACAACGACAAAATCATACAACATCCCATAAATCTCAAAGCACCAAAAAGAATATCATATTCTTTATTTTATTCACCAAACTACAAATATTGGAAAACATATTAATGCCAATCGCAAAAGTTGGCAAAACACAAATTCTAGAAATCATCAATTAGAAATCCAGAAATCACAAAGGGGGAGGCCTATCACAAACGGGAGCATGAAAACTCACCAACACGTGTATCACAAACGGAACGCTATTCCATGGTCGCTAACCATAAATTTTGAGCCGAAGCTACACAAATGGTCTGAAGACCACGGGTCGCTACCCCGCCAAATTGAACCGAAGTTCCACAAAACGGGGTTTAGTCTCCCTCTCAGACAAATAGACATCGTACATCGCTAGTCTAAATCACAAAATGATCATCGTCGATCAATAAAAGTGTCAATTACACTAAGCTAGTAAATATATGAGTTTAGCTTCATGTCCCATAACCACTAGCTTAACTTAAATATTTACGAACAAATTGTAGATTCCCACTCGAAAATTGTCACAAGAGTTTCAATCGAACAAGTCCAAGAATTAACCGATGAAGTAAACGCATGCGTTTCATACCACTTATTTTGCTAAGCCGTTTAATTAGATTTTCTCATACGAGTGAGGTAAAAGTTTGTATATATTGATAGATTAGAAAACGGTTTTATAAAAGAGCTTTGTATAAAAAATAGAGTTGAAATCATCTTTGTAAAAGAGTTTTAATATTTACTACTAGTATAGAAACCTTTATATTTAGAAGTGACAAATCACAAAATGATTATAGAAACAATCAATCACAAAAATCCACATTCGAAGACGTGAATTAAATCCAAAGAAACCGATACCAATTCCATTAAAATGGACATTCTCAAAGATCCCGAAAAAGAAGTCATCAAAGGCAATAACCAAGGATAACAATAAATCGGATAGTCACGAATCGATAAAAGTTGGATCCTCAAACTAATTGGCAAAATAGGCAAAGTGAAGCAGGTCAGTCGACTGACTGCAGAGAGTCGGTCGACTGAACCAGAAACCAGAATGTTTCATTTCCTGCAGTCAGTTGACTGACTGCAGAGGGTCAGTCGACTGACTGCAGTAAACAGAAACTTCTGTTCTCTGCAGACATACCCAGATTGGCCTGATTTCTACAGTCAGTCGACTGACTGCAGAGAGTCGGTCGACTGACTGGCACTGAAGCTATTTTTCAGCTTATTCAAATGAAGCGCAAACTCTTCCAATTCGCGATCGGAAGAGCAATGGACTTAAGGGGCTTTTTCCAATCGACAACCCAGCCCTATAAGCTTTCCGATTCACCACCAAAAGCATGATCAAACATCAAAGCTAAGATTTTTAGAGTTTTAGACTTCAAACACCAAAAATTGAAATGTTCACCAAATCAATCCAAACTAAAATCATATGAACATGTAAAGATGTTAGGAATCCATACCTAACAATCAAAGATAGTTATAGACAAAGATGTGAGATAAACATCTCACCTTTTACACAAAAACAAGGAAGAAGAAGCTTGAAAACAAAGGAGAATCAACCACTCTTCAATCTCAACTCTAGGAGCTTGAATCTAAGCTCAAAAGAAGAACATTTCCAAAGTTAGGTTTAGGAAATTTCTGAATTTAAAGAGAGATTGAGTTGGAGAAGAAGATGGAGATACTTACCAATAGTTTCCCTTTGAATTTGGAGCTAAAACTTGGATTTGCTAAAGAAACTAGGGTTTAGGATTTTAATTTTCCTTCTCCACCACCATTTTTGTTAAAGCTTAAGTTGTAGGAAATATTATGAAGTAAGGAAGAGGAGTGGAGTGGAGTTGGGTTGATGTGTTGGGTAAATGGGCTGAAACCCAAACCCAAAACCCTAAGTGAAAAGGTCGAAATTCTAGCTAGCTCCAAACATATCAATGTTTATACTTAAAAAAGTCGCAAACGCCGTTTTGGACTCAATGGAAGTGGTCTCGAGTCCCAATTCGACTGTTTGCAAAAAGTAGCTTTTCAGACCTTAATCCGATTAACGATTCTATATTTAAATAAAATATTTAAATATTCAAAACTTTAAAATATGCGGGTTGTTACAATTCTCAACGGCGAACATTGGATATGGATTTTTGGTTGATTCTGGATTTCTCTATCATAGTATATGACTATGCAAGGAGAATGACAATTTCTAATCAAGCAACCGAATTCGAGTCCGCACTAGGGTGGTCATGTGAATGATACTAGTTCGGAAGTGAGATCGTGTAATCGAGAGGGAAATCAAATTTGATATTGCGTACGGATGAAGCCCGTACATCGTACGGGCTTAAGTAAAACAAATGTTGAAAATTGGAAATAAAAAATAAAATAATTATAAACTGTGTTATTGGATATCATTGGTAATAAGATGCAGGTATATAAAATGCAAGAGATAACTTGATGCTCTTGGGTTCATAAGTAAAATTGGGTGGCCTGATTAAAAGGTACATGTTTATATTGTTATTTAATTTGATGGTTTTATGATCCAGCTGCTTGGCTTTTGTTTTCTTTTGCTGGTTTGAACCCATAGTGGCGATTTGTGGTTGTTCTAATCTAGCCGTCCAAAGGAGACGCTGTTGAAATTTTCCAAAAATTTAAACAGTTAGAAATTTTAAAGAAATTTTTTGATAACTAAAATTTGATTTTTGAGTTATAACTTGAAATGATTGAATGGGATGGTATTAGTTGGAAATCTATGAATGAATTTGGAAACTTCGTAAAAGTAATATCAGGGTGTCAACAAATTGGGTTTGGAAAGCTAATAGGTTTGGGGCATTTTTCTTACCTTGGCAATTTCGAGGACGAAATTCTTTTAAGGATGGCAGAATATAACAACCCAGAATTTTAGTTATTTGAGTTTGGCATATTTAATCAATTTTAAATATTGAAAAGTTAATTTTATAGATTAAAAACTTGAATTTAAAAAATAGTGATTTATTGGATAATTTAATTATTGAATTTAATAATTGAAAATTGTTTAAATAATTGAATATTTGGTTTTAAGCTGGATAAAAATGATTTAAAGGCTTATTTAATTCCTATTAACGAGAATGGAGGTAATAAAACTTTTTAATTGAATTTAAAAGCGATTTACTCGATTTTGGAAATAACTCGTTTTAATTAACATACAAAAATAGCCTTCCGGGGCACTATCTCGGATTTCGACGAAACCAGTGTCATTGGGTTCATAATAATGAATTATATTATTCCGTCAAATTTCGTAGTGATCGGATGTACCGTTTGACCGTGTGAAATCGAAATGCGTAGAATTTAATGTTGGAAATTTAATATTATAATTGGGTTCAAAAAGCGATCTTCTCCATATGATCAAATTAGGTCTCGGAACAAGTTCCATTGCATTCAGAATAGGGGTATAACATATTGAACACCAGACGGCACGTCTCGATTGGAGTCCAAAATTATATAGCTAGATATTTTGAATTTTAAATAATATTTATATATTGATTTGACCATTCAAACTCAAGTCCACAACCCCTCTTCATTGTTCAATCTCCATCAACCAGACCCATACAGGAGACCATACCATTGTTCATTTAAATACTTCTTCCCTCTCTCTCTCGTTAACAAAAATTCAACCAGAAAGAAAGAAAAAAAATCAGAACAAATCAAATTATAATCCAAAAATTTCAAAGCAATCTCCTTTGATATTGGGAAGCTTCGATCTTTATGTTGTTGGTTTTTAGGAGGGTACAGCCGTGATTTTGGTGGGTTGCGGCAGTTGTTTGTGGTGCTCGACCGTGTACAGTAAGAAGCTCATAAACTAGGGTTGGGGATTTCTTGGAATCAAGGAAGAATGGGATCGAGCAAAGCCTGGAATTGGGATCATGGTGGTGTGCAGCACCTTGGCACCGAGCAGGGGAGGTCACGGTTCATTGGAAGGGGGCGACACTTGTACGGACATGGGCTGGTGGCGAAGTCGCATTTTTATCGAGGGGCTCGGGCATGGTCTTGAGGGGGCGGTCGCATAGCTTGGTTGAGGAGAAGTTTTACGATGTGTTCAGAACTGGATTTCGTCAAGTGTGGGGTTCGGGGTAGCGTTTGTGCACGGTCAGTAATGGAGTAGGGGAAGTGATACCTGTGCACGGTCGAATTGGGGAAGGAGAAGATGTTTGGGGTAATCTTGTAAATTATGTTAAGTTATAATATTATAATTTTAATATTATCGATAACTTATAAAATTCGTAACTCCTTCATGTCCGATCGAGATGAAACTTTTGCATTGCGCTCGTATCGACGAGAGCTTCGCAATTGAACTAGTTTGGACGAAATTGGAGACGGTTGAATTTTGGGCTAAAATCGGACGTAGTCCGGTTTTAGTTCCAAACCAGAACGCCTCGGCAACAACAGAAAATTTGGTGAGTTAATCTCACCTTTTTGGTTAACTAGTATAATATATGGTTGATAAAAATTGCTGAATGGTTGTTTGGATGAGTTATTATATTTACTAATTGGTTTAGATATATTCCCACCTATTGGAGCGGATGAGACCCTATTACGTTCCCGTGTAAGAGCGGATGACCTTTTATATACGAATCCCGCCTCGAAGCGGTTGATTTATATTTTATGAACATATAACATTTATGATGCTGGGGGAAACAGGTTGGAGGGATCCAACGAGATTCCTCACTCTCATTGAATTATATTATTTCAATAATATTTCCTTTATATGGATTATTGGATAATAAATATGATTTTGGATACTGTGGTTATAACCTCGTTATATGTTTGAAATAAAACCCAGTAGTGATAAGAAAAATCAATATTGATATTGGTTAAGTGTTGTGTGACTATTAGCCTCAGATTAGTATTTTGAAAATAATATAAATTGCCGTTTAAATCGGAATTGATTTTGAGACAAGAAACGATTTTAAAATCCAAAATTGGATTTCGAAAATATTTTAAGGATTATCAAATTAAATATATTAATATTTTTTAAATTAATTAAATATATTAATATTGTTTTTTAAGTTAATTAAGTATATTAATATTGTCAGGTTATTAAATTATAATATTAATTTAAGGTTATTTAATTATGATAATATTCTTTTAAAAGTTATTTTATTATATTGAAATTGTTTTAAAGTTATATAATCACATTAATATCATTTTAGAGTTATTTAATTATTTTAATATTGTTTAAAGCTATTTGTTATAGTTAATATGTTTGAAGAATTTATAAAAAGTTAATATATTGAAAGATTAATTATTTAAGAATAATTTGTTTTGAAATTATAAATAAGGATTAATAATAAGGTTTTAAAATAAATTACTATTATTTATAAAATGGCAAGATTAATTATTATTATTTCTTAGACGTTATTTTGGACCGATTAATTATTATTTTAGGATATTTAAAGTTAATGATTTCCATTTATGATGTTCATTGTTAATAATTATTATCATATAGTGATATTTTGAGGTAAATGATTAAAATTATTTTTAAATGTTTCCGAGACTCGAAAATGGAGTTGAAAGGCTTAAATTTTATAAAGGAGTTATAACATGGTTCGAAGAATTAAGGAAGAGTACATTTGCAAGGTGAAAGAGTTTATAAATGGTTAGATATTTATAAACAAAATTTTAGAAGCGGGGTTATAGATTTATAAAAGAAGTTTATAAATGGTATATGGGTTCATTAAGAGCTATAAATGATTTTGAAATGTACAAGAAGTTTATAAGTGACTGAATTCTTGGTAAGGCAATTATTAATGTTTTCAGAGATTTATAAAATGGGTTATAAACAATCTTGGAGAATTGTAAGGATAAATGATTTGAGAATCAAATAAAAGGAAACCCTTTCCAAATTTTGCGGATATACTTATACCGTTGGGAAGAGTATATGGCTATTTCTAAATATGGAAATATAGGGATTTGCGAGTATATCTTTGAAAGATGTTTATATACAGGTAATTTACAAAGTAGTTGTATGTATAAAGACATATTAAATGAGGCTAGTGATTGATTATATACTGAGCCAATGTTGATTTTTCCCAATGGAATAAATCCCTGATTAAATGTCTGTTATTCGATAGTTAAATAAGTGTAATGGCCCGTAATTTTCGATAATAAAAAATAGTATGTATAAATTTAATAACTGCAAAAGGTGTAATTGATAATTTAAATATGTATAAATTTATGAAATAGTATGTAATTAATTGCAATTGATAAAAATTAGTGCTGTGGTAGTAATTATAACACTTGTTGTGGATAATAACTTATAAGATGTGATTAAAAGTTAATGGTGACAGTTATTATACATTACCTATTTATTTAGTTTGTTAAATTTAATTTGAAATCAATTGCAATTAATTCACTTAATTAGTGCAGTTAATGTAGATTAAATTGATAATTGTAGAATATAAATTTAATAAGATGTAACCCAATGTAAATTTTATTCATAATATGATGATTGATTGAATAAAAAGAATTGGAATCAATTTTGATCAATTTATTGGAATTTAAGTTATAATAATGGATTTATTGCAATAAAATGTAATTAAACACTACGTTAATGAAAACTAAGATGATAATGGTAAAATATTAGTGTAATAAGATATAAACAAATGTAAATTATAGCCATGAGATGAAAATTGGTTGAATAACAGGATGAAAAGGCAAATAAATGGATTTATTGGAATTTAAAGTAATAATTACTGTATTTATTTCAATTGAAATTAAACACTGTAATTAGTAAAATAATTAACATTGAATTGACATGTAAATTTGTGTTAAATTATTATAAATATCCAAGTAATCAAAAATGATAAAAATTGTTAGTTATAAATTTTGAAATTAAAAAGTGATTTAATCAATTTAATAATAATTTATTTAATTAACGTGAAAATAGCCATTTTGGCCACTGTCTTGGATTTCGACGAAACTAATCTCATCGGGATCCATAAAAGTGAATTTTTGTAGGGTTTCAAATTTTGTAGCGATCAGACTTGTCGTTTGATCGTGCGGGCTCGAAACGCGTAAAAATCAATTTAACTAAAATCAATTTGAAATAAGGTGATTTTAAAAACTAACTACTGCATACAATGGAATTAGGACTTTAAACTTGTTCCATTGAGTTTAAAAATATCGAAAACCTATATTTTGATATATTGGATGCCCCATTTTCGTTTCGGGAATGAAACGGGCTTTACGGGTCATTGTTATCGTTCCGATCCAAACCTGCCGATATATAGGCTGTTATAAACCCTAGTTGTTTTTCATTTTATAATTTTCTGTACGTACATCTCCTTCCTCCTTCTCAAATGTCTGAACATCAAACCTAATTCCCAAATTAAAAAACCTAATTTCACCAAAAAAAAGTAGCTATAGGTTTACTTTGAGTCGGAAAGAGGTTAACTTCGAGTTTCAGAGGTGACACCCCTGCAACGACTTGGGGTCAAAGAGAGTTCCATGCCAAACAAGGCGGATCTTGGTGCGCTACGAGTTTCAGAGGCGAAAACCCTAGAGCGACTTCGGGTCAGAAGCCAAATGACTCATGTCTCGGGTGATTTTGGCAAAAAAACTCAGAGCAAGCACCCGGTAATTAAGGCGGCGACTCGAAGTTAGACCCGAAGTTGAAATTTTCCAATCTTCTAACGTTAATAAATTTTGCATACGAGATCGGACTCATGCGCGGTTTTCTCCATTGGGATTGTATCGAAATTCCAGACATTATAGAGCTAGTATGGTTGAATTCCGAGACTGTTGAATTTTGAGCCCTAGTTTGGATTTCAAATCGATTTGAAATCAAAGTTGAGTGTTTTAACTCACTCACAATTACTAAATTATCCTATATATAACGACCCCAGATTTTATATAAATTTAAAATGATAATTAAAATCTATTTTTGAATAAAACTGTGAAATTAATCGATTAAGTGATGCGAGTTCCCCGAATTAAAATAAATTTTGTATAAATCATTTAAATTTAAAAATATTGTAAATATTGTATATATGTGAATATATATGTATTTGAACATATATGAGTAAATTTGAAATAATATATATATATATATATATATGATAAATCATAAACTATAAAGTCAAACAACGTATTAATAAATTATGTAAAATATTAAGTGAATACATTAGAGAATTTTAACAACCTAATAATTATAGAAATTCATTTGAATTACAAAGTAAACAATTGCTAGGAATTTAACAAACATATATACATAGTTAAGTATGTACTCATGAAAACAAAGACAACATTATATATATATGCAAGTATGAAACCAGATTTGAAGATAAATGATAATCAATGCAAAAATCTTTAGCCACCACTATCTCATATGTTGGTACAGCCGAAGGAAATAAAAATTTATATTATACAAGTTAATAAATGAATCCACACAACTATCTTCATTTGTACAGCCGAATGAAGTAAAAGAAAATAAAATAAGTAAATCTGTACAAGTAGTAAATGCCATGTCCTATAGCCACCAAAGCAACAAATCCATCAGCCTCCAATTGAAGAAAAAAATCTCTGATCAAAACATTAACAAACCATTTCTAGTACAAAAGAAATAATCACCTGTACAAATTTTTATCACCTGGAAACTCATTTTCTATACATACATAAATTTCTCATTTTAGTCTCGTTCATCTTCAAAGCTAAGTGAAATCTGAAAGTAAAAATATCAGTTCAAAACTCAAACAAACAAACAACTTGAACCAATTCAAACTAAAGATCAAAAGGAAGAACTTCAACTTGCAATTTCAAAACCAGTGTCAAAGAACTCTGTTATTTTCATGGAAACCACGGTGAGTAAACTTCTTTCTAAAAAGCTTAAACTTGTTTTTATCTGTGATGCATGTGATCTTCTTCGAAATTATGATGTGAATGATGTTTGCATGTATGAAATGAATGTGGATGTATGTATATAGGTAGTACTTGTCTGTGCATGTCTGATATACATGCAAATTCACTTCTGTCCTGAGTTTCAGGTTTCAAAACCTGTTTAAAAATCAATATCTCTTCCTATGATTCTTGTTAAATTTCAAGGTCTAAATGGAACTTGTTTGTATCATCAAGGTCTAGGTCTAAAAAATATTTTTGGGAAGAATTAGCTTGAGTTTATCTGGAAATTTAAATATACAGTGAAAAATTTCACAAACATGATAAATTTGAATCTCATAATTTATTGATTCACCTATATTACTAAATTCGTTTTGGAAAACCATGAATTTTAAAGGGAGAATCAGGATTTTTAATATCGTATTGATTGAGAAATTCGAAGTTCTATGGTTTCGAGTTTTATAGCAAATTCTGGTGATCTACTGTTGCTGGGAGATCGGGACCTCGTCTGGAAGTAGAGGGATGTACAGCGAGGGTAGGAAAAATGGTTGGAGATCGTAGAGGTCGCCGTGGCGTCGTCGATGAAGTGGTTTAGTTTCTAAACCTAGTTTTGGTCGAGATTGTAAATTTGGGTAGTACGACTTCTATGGTGGATCGAGCTTCACCAGACCAAGGGGAATAATTTCGGGAAGGGGAGATGATTGCGAGGCCGGAATGGAAACGATTCTGGTGGCCAGAGTTGTGGGTGCGAGGCGTTTCCAGGGTTGGTTGTGATGGGTTCCAGTTCTTATTCCAGGTTGGATGAGAAGCTCGGTCCCCGATCTCAAGTTTGGGGAGTGATCTGACGATCGCGAGAGGGTATGGAGGTGATTGAAGACTAGAGGGGATCATTGTGGAGGATCGGAGTCGATCAGTGCCACCGTGCATGTGCACGGTGCACAGTTGATTTTCTGTTGAAGATGGGTTTTTTTATGTAGTGGGTTATTCTCGAGTAGATTCGTGATTAACTCGAAGCAGTTTAAGTTAGGACTCGAAGCCATTTTGGTCATGGCTCGGGTGATGTTTGGTAGCAGATTTCAAAACCTGTTCTGCTTTTGAAATTTCAAAATTTAATTTCAAATTATAAAACAAAGTTTAAGCTAAGTTTTAAAATCAAAGTGTAATAATGAATTCAAGTTAGCTTTGAAACTTACTTTGGAAATAAATCAAGTTTTAAATTAAATTGGTTAACTAATTGAAAGTATATTTTAAGGAATTTAAAAGTAAGTTAAAGGTGAATATTGTTTTTAAATGTGTTTTAAACTTTGTTAAAGTTAAATTTGTATTCATTTTTAAGTCTTAAATTTAAAGTGAAATTGGAAAGTAAATGTGATAAGTATAATTACTTAATGTAATTAATGAAGCATAATTATTTAGTAATGTAATTAAGGTTAATTACTTAACGATAATTACTTAATTAAAAGTAATTAATTAATGGCTAAAGTTGATTAAGTGATTAAGAATAATCACCTATTTTAATCAATTAAGGATAATTAATTAAATGGTAATTAATAAAGGGTTAATTTATTAATTAAAGATAATTAATTAAATGGTGAATTAAATAATTAAAGGTTAATTATTTAATAATTAAAGGTTGATGAATTATAAGTAAAGGTTAATTAATTTATTATTAATAGTTGATTAATAAATGATTAAAGAGAAATTAATCAAAATGATTTGTAATTTATTAATGTTAATTAACCAAGATTTGTAGTTTATTCATAAGTAATTAATCTGGTATTAATTAATTTTAATCAGATATTAATTGATCTTACTTATGGATATTTGGATTCTATGGAATGTTGAATTGTTTGATATCCCTGATATATGATGCTTTGTGATACATCCTGATTTGTGTTGTGGTCTGTAATTTATTTATTTGTGATATGTATATCTGTTATATGTGATCTGTGAATAAAAGATAAGCGTTATAGTTTATACCGCTTATCGACTATATTTCTGTATTTTGATATGTGATGATTGAATGTTATTGCACTACTGTGTAAAACCCCTGGACCATACTTTTACACACACAAATATGGATTTCACGTGGAAATCGGTTAAGTCACAGATGATTTAAATTTAATATTTTTGAAATTGAAATTTTAATTTCAATTGGTTTTGGAAATGGATCTGGGTTAAATGTTAACGCTTTTGTAAATAAGTTTCAAAGATAAAAGTTATTTTGAATAACTTAATAGAGTTTTCGAAAATTTAAATAATTTGATTTAAATTTGAATTCAAGTTTGAAATTGAATCCTATGATTTGAAACTAGGGATTAAAGATGCTGTACAAGTTATATATGGGTTAAACCATTTTAAAGGTATTGATTTGGGAATTTGAATCTAATTCAAGGGTTTTAACTCGTGTAAATATAACTGGATTTTTCCAAAACGAAAACTACTTGTTTTCAAATAATAATAGCTTTCATTTTAAGAAAGGATTTCCAAATTGTGTTGAAAGGTTTCAAGTTTTAAATGGAATTGAAATGTTTTGAAAACTATGAAATGAGTCTTTAATTCAAAGACCGGACGAGTTAATCCAACTTGAATTGGAATTGTTTTTAAAAGGCTATGAATAAATCTTTGGAAACTAGTTTTGAAAGCTATAAGTTAAATCTTAATTTGAAGATTTAACGAGTTAATTCAATTGAAATGGAAATTGTTTTCTTTATGAACGGGGTAAACTTTGTGAATTGAATCTTTTCGTTTAAAAGATTAAAAGTACGGAAATTTGTTTAAACCATTGAAGTTTGTTGAAATGAATCTTTTTGTTTAAAAGATTGGAAATGGTAATTTGGTTTAACCATTCGAATGAAAAGTTTTGGGCTTTAAGTTGTGATTTAACTAAGACCTCAGTATCCATATGATTTTTAATCGCGCTCGTTATTCGAGTCAGCCGGGAAAAGACCTTTGTGTCATATAACCCATTCCGAATAATGATATGTCGTATATGGATTGCATTTGAAGATCGGTGGTGAAGACCGGGTATTTGCGAGAGCGATAGGATAACCTATCGATTGTCTCTGCACCGAGTAGCGCCCGATATAGAGATTCCCTAAGTGATGGGAAGTCCGATCGGGATTGTGAATACCCGGATTTGCAAGGGCTTCTTCGGAAGTGACTTCGGTTCTGTTCGAACCCGTAACAGACTTGTATGGATGTGTGTCTGATGTTACACTTTGAGATGTAAAGCTGGTTTCTATCAAATACATTTCTGTTGGTGGCGGAGAATTTATTCTCTTAGCTTACCCTTCTCTGAGACATACGAGCTCAGAGGTTATGTAGTTGATGGTTACTAGTGATACATTCCCAATTTGGTAATGTGCCATACGAAGTGCTGTTGATCAAAGCGTTGCTTTGTGAAAAAGCGTTGCTTTGTGAAAAAGCGTTGCTTTGTGAAAAAGCATGGCTTTGTGAAAAAGCGTGGCTTTGTGAAAAAGCGTGGCTTTGTGAAAAAGCGTAGCTTTTTGGACGAGACTTCATCGAGCCTCACAACCCTGTAATGGTCGAAACAGGAATGTTGCGGCAAAGGTTTGTAGGGGTAGCGCCCCTAGGGTATGTCATTTCCTTCTGGATAAAAGGTGATATCATGGTATGGAGCCTAGATATTTTACCTATGTTGATGCTGCACAATTATTCTACTTTGTGTTTGTTGCTTTGTGATTGAGGATCCTCGGATAAAGGTCGGTGACGACCGGGGGATGACATCGCTCGTGTGTTAGTTACCTAGTTACAGCTGTACAGCGTGAGGTAGCGTAAGTGTGTTAGTTACCTAGTTACAGCTATACAACGTGAGGTAGCCTCGGCCTTGTGTTTGCAGAGATCCAGTTAGGTTCTTGGGGCGTCTTTCCAGAGGCGTTTCCATTTCGGTGTAAGGAAGTTCCTTTGCCTGACCATTTGTTGGAAAATCCAAAGAAACAATACGAACCTTGTACGGTTTTAGTTGTAGAACCTGCCATTTATTTATGGTGGTCACCACTATTTAGATGATAGCTATAGTAGGCATACAACAATGGTTGTATGCTGGCTAAGATTTATATTATACTTTCGAAAGGTTTTCCTCACTATGCACTAGTAATAATATCAAAAGAGTTTCTTTTGCGTAGTAAGCATATTTGACTATCATAAGAAGAAATCTCCTCCAATTCTACGATTGCATTGTGTGTGTGGCGGGAGGTCTTATGGTAGTTTCATTTTCCAAAAGCATTGCAGGTTTCAATGTTTAAAATTATTTTGTGGTTTGTTTTAAAGATAAACTATTTTTGTTTGCTCATACCAGTCCCATGACTGATCCGGAGTTTATTGTTCCCTTCCTAAACTCTAGGTGCCGACCATTTTCCACACGGGCAGTCTAGAGTTGGGTTCTCAAATATTCAGGTTAAGTAGATTATCTGGAGCTAGTTCAGTCCTAGGACGACTGACCTTGCTTATCTTGGTGCATTGATTGGTGTTTCGAGCAAGCTATGGATTGGAGCATTCTATTGGAGACATTCTATCCGCTGCTGGTGTTATCTATTTTCTTTCCGCTACTATTTCTTGTATAATATCTCTGATGTATATTGATATCTGTTGTATCATTATGTTATATCATATTGTATTAGATTTTATATCTGTCATTGTATCAATGTTATATATATTGATATATTCTTTCTCTTCCGCTGTGTTGTTGTACTTAATGGTGTTATAAGCTCCGATGAACCAGATTCGGCGTTTGAATCTGCGGCATTTTGAGTACAAGTGAAGTACGGGTGCCGATTTTCGAAGGCCGATTTCAAGGTCATTACATTTGGTATCAGAGCTAAGGTTGAACTTTAGCTCAAGAGTATAACACATTAAGTAGCTCATTAGAGATAGGGTGAAGTATACCCTAGAATGAGTATTCCTCAGATATCTGTTCGTATGCCTCAGCAAATTTTCTTGCTATCCACTGATAGTAAGTATGAGTGCAAGAAGAGGATGAGATAGGGGATAGGGGAATACGACTATAATCGATCAATACCCTATAACAACAAGGAAACAATCTTTTCTCCATCCATCTCTTTGTTCGTCATCTTTTCTCAATTCTTCGATAGTTCCTGATAGATCCAAGAAGGAGATTTGATATATTAATATGGGACATAAACTCCGGATAGACCAAAATTGTTTGTTTGGATGAATTGGTTGCTATGATTAATAGGTATACTTTCGTTTCTAAACTAAAAGTTTGAAATTGTGTCCATATATCTATCTATTCTTTGGGTCCCGATATGTTCTACGAATGGTTAGTTATCCCTTTGAACTAACTGATGCCACTGTATATTTCGTAGATCTGGATAACCCGAGTATTTTGTGAAGTGTTAAACGGATTCGTTCTTGTATCTATTATTGATATTCTGATTTGGTAAGCCAAATGCAGAATAGATGTTCAATTTGAATAGATGAAACATTTTTCATCTATCTTTGTGTCTCCTTGGCAAATTTCGAGGACGAAATTCTTTTGAGGGGGGAAGTCTGTAACGACCCCGGATTTTATATAAATTTAAAATGATAATTAAAATCTATTTTTGAATAAAACTGTGAAATTAATCGATTAAGTGATGCGAGTTCCCCGAATTAAAATAAATTTTGTATAAATCATTTAAATTTAAAAATATTGTAAATATTGTATATATGTGAATATATATGTATTTAAGCATATATGAGTAAATTTGAAATAATGTATATGATAAATCATAAACTATAAAGTCAAACAACGTATTAATAAATTATGTAAAATATTAAGTGAATACATTAGAGAATTTTAACAACCTAATAGTTATAGAAATTCATTTGAATTACAAAGTAAACAATTTCTAGGAATTTAACAAACATATATACATAGTTAAGTATGTACTCATGAAAACAAAGACAACATTATATATATATGCAAGTATGAAACCAGATTTGAGGATAAATGATAATCAATGCAAAAATCTTTAGCCACCACTATCTCATATGTTGGTACAGCCGAAGGAAATAAAAATTTATATTGTACAAGTTAATAAATGAAGCCACACAACTATCTTCATTTGTACAGCCGAAATGAAGTAAAAGAAAATAAAATAAGTAAATCTATACAAGTAGTAAATGCCATGTCCTATAGCCACCAAAGCAACAAATCCATCAGCCTCCAATTGAAGAAAAAAATCTCTGATCAAAACATTAACAAACCATTTCTAGTACAAAAGAAATAATCACCTGTAAAAATTTTTATCACTTGGAAACTCATTTTCTATACATACATAAATTTCTCATTTTAGTCTCGTTCATCTTCAAAGCTAAGTGAAATCTGAAAGTAAAAATATCAGTTAAAAAATCAAACAAACAAACAACTTGAACCAATTCAAACTAAAGATCAAAAGGAAGAACTTCAACTTGCAATTTCAAAACCAGTGTCAAAGAACTCTGTTATTTTCATGGAAACCACGGTGAGTAAACTTCTTTCTAAAAAGCTTAAACTTGTTTTTATCTGTGATGCCTGTGATCTTCTTCGAAATTATGATGTGAATGATGTTTGCATGTATGAAATGAATGTGGATGTATGTATATAGGTAGTACTTGTCTGTGCATGTCTGATATATAGGCAAATTCACTTATGTCCTGAGTTTCAGGTTTCAAAACCTGTTTAAAAATCAATATCTCTTCCTATGATTCTTATTAAATTTCAAGGTCTAAATGAAACTTGTTTGTATCATCAAGGTCTAGGTCTAAAAAATATTTTTGGGAAGAATTAGCTTGAGTTTATCTGGAAATTTAAATATACAGTGAAAAATTTCACAAACATGATAAATTCGATTCACCTATATTACTAAATTCGTCTTGGAAAACCATGAATTTTAAAGGGAGAATCAGGATTTTTAATATCGTATTGATTGAGAAATTCGAAGTTGTATGGTTTCGGGTTTTATAGCAAATTCTGGTGATCTACTGTTGCTGGGTGATCGGGACCTCGTCTGGAAGTAGAGGGATGTACAGCGAGGGTAGGAAAAATGGCTGGAGATCGTAGAGGTCGCTGTGGCGTTGTCGGTGAAGTGGTTTAGTTTCTAAACCTAGTTTTGGTCGAGGTTGTAAATTTGGGCAGTACGCCTTCTATGGTGGATCGAGCTTCACCAGACCAAGGGGAATAATTTCGGGAAGGGGAGATGATTGCGAGGCCGGAATGGCAACGATTCTGGTGGCCAGAGTTGTGGGTGCGAGGCGTTTCCAGGGTTGGTTGTGATGGGTTCCAGTTCTTATTCCAGGTTGGATGAGAAGCTCGGTCTCCGATCTCAAGTTTGGGGAGTGATCTGACGATCGCGAGAGGGTATGGAGGTGATTGAAGACTAGAGGGGATCATCGTGGAGGATCAGAGTCGATCAGTGCCACCGTACATGTGCACGGTGCACAATTGATTTTCTGTTGATGATGGGTTTTTTTTATGCAGTGGGTTATTCTCGAGTAGATTCGTGATTAACTCGAAGCAGTTTAAGTTGGGACTCGAAGCCATTTTGGTCATGGCTCGGGTGATGTTTGGTAGCAGATTTCAAAACCTGTTCTGTTTTTGAAATTTCAAAATTTAATTTCAAATTATAAAACAAAGTTTAAGCTAAGTTTTAAAATCAAAGTGTAATAATGAATTCAAGTTAGCTTTGAAACTTACTTTGGAAATAAATCAAGTTTTAAATTAAATTGGTTAACTAATTGAAAGTATATTTTAAGGAATTTAAAAGTAAGTTAAAGGTGAATATTGTTTTTAAATGTGTTTTAAACTTTGTTAAAGTTAAATTTGTATTCATTTTTAAGTCTTAAATTTAAAGTGAAATTGGAAAGTAAATGTGATAAGTATAATTACTTAATGTAATTAATGAAGCATAATTATTTAGTAATGTAATTAAGGGTAATTTCTTAACGATAATTACTTAATTAAAAGTAATTAATTAATGGCTAAAGTTGATTAAGTGATTAAGAATAATCACCTATTTTAATCAATTAAGGATAATTAATTAAATGGTAATTAATAAAGGGTTAATTTATTAATTAAAGATAATTAATTAAATGGTGAATTAAATAATTAAAGGTTGATGAATTATAAGTAAAGGTTAATTAATTTATTATTAATGGTTGATTAATAAATGATTAAAGAGAAATTAATCAAAATGATTTGTAATTTATTAATGTTAATTAACCAAGATTTATAGTTTATTCATAAGTAATTAATCTGGTATTAATTAATTTTAATCAGATATTAATTGATCTTACTTATGGATGTTTGGATTCTATGGAATGTTGAATTGCTTAATATCCCTGATATATGATGCTTTGTGATACATCCTGATTTGTGTTGTGGTTTGTAATTTATTTTTCTGTGATATATATATCTGTGATCTGTGAATAAAAGATAAGCGTTATAGTTTATACCGCTTATCGACTCTATTTCTGTATTTTGATCTGTGATGATAGAATGTTGTTGCACTACTGTGTAAAACCCCTGGACCATACTTTTACACACACAAATATGTATTTCACGTGGAAATCGGTTAAGTCACAGATGATTTAAATTTAATATTTTTGAAATTGAAATTTTAATTTCAATTGGTTTTGGAAATGGATCTGGGTTAATTGTTAACGCTTTTGTAAATAAGTTTCAAAGATAAAAGTTATTTTGAATAACTTAATAGAGTTTTCGAAAATTTAAATAATTTGATTTAAATTTGAATTCAAGTTTGAAATTGAATCCTATGATTTGAAACTAGGGATTAAAGATGCTGTACAAGTTATATATGGGTTAAACCATTTTAAAGGTATTGATTTGGGAATTTGAATCTAATTCAAGGGTTTTAACTCGTGTAAATATAACTGGATTTTTCCAAAACGAAAACTACTTGTTTTCAAATAATAATAGCTTTCATTTTAAGAAAGGATTACCAAATTGTGTTGAAAGGTTTCAAGTTTTAAATGGAATTGAAATGTTTTGAAAACTATGAAATGAGTCTTTAATTCAAAGACCGGACGAGTTAATCCAACTTGAATTGGAATTGTTTTTAAAAGGCTATGAATGAATCTTTGGAAACTAGTTTTGAAAGCTATAAGTTAAATCTTAATTTGAAGATTTAACGAGTTAATTCAATTGAAATGGAAATTGTTTTCTTTGTGAACGGGGTAAACTTTGTGAATTGAATCTTTTCGTTTAAAAGATTAAAAGTATGGAAATTTGTTTAAACCATTGAAGGTTGTTGAAATGAATCTTTTTGTTTAAAAGATTGGAAATGGTAATTTGGTTTAACCATTCGAATGAAAAGTTTTGGGCTTTAAGCTGTGATTTAACTGAGACCCCAATATCCATATGATTTTAATCGCGCTCGTTATTCGGGTCAGCCGGGAAAAGACCTTTGTGTCATATAACCCATTCCGAATAATGATACGTCGTATATGGATTGCATTTGAAGATCGGTGGTGAAGACCGGGTATTTGCGAGAGCGATAGGATGACCTATCGATTGTCTCTACACCGAGTAACACCCGGTATAGAGATTCCCTAAGTGATTGTAACGACCCGCCTTTTTGGACAGTTTAAATCGACAAATCAAACACACATGCCGGTTCTAAACCATTCGAAAGGGCGGATGGTTATTGGGGTTAAATAAGAAAAGGAAAGAAAGAACAGAAGCAAATGAAACAACACAGAATCTCACAGCGGAAGGCTAAAGTATGATAATAAAATAACAGTTCATGAAGCTGTTAATTAAATGAATACATTTGAACTGAATACATTTGATTATTATTATACAACATTTATCATAGTTACATACACAGCAAATATCATACAACAATGCAGTGGAATGGAATGAATATAATAGTAGTAGATAATATACCAAATCTTCGTCTCCGTCCTCCAAGGAAATGATCTTCAACCTAAACTGAAATGCTCAGGCTGACCCGAGCGTAATGAAAAGACAAAACACTCGAGTCAGGACTAAAATATCCTTATGAAAGTTAAATCAATCGTAATAAATATGAGTGTAAACGGCGTCAGAGATGTTTACGGGGTTTGACATCTCTTATCCAGTGTCAACGTGCGTGCAATAACTCAAGGGATGTTACGGGATTTTCCATCTCTCAAGGATCCGTTAAACTATCTATATATACAATAAGATACGCTATATAGATAATGTCTAAAGTAAAGTAAAGGTATCAAAATAGTGTTAAGTCAACGCCCATTCGCCGCTTAACACATTTATATTCCCAAGAGCATATACAAGACCGTAGTTTCCCCAAAACCGGAAGTCACCAGAGGGCAATCCATATACTCAAGGTACAAACCATAACGTAGTGGTCGCGAATAGGATAATCAGTATGACAAGGTACATGAGGCAATACCAACTAGGATACTAGTAGTTGCGTGATCCGGACTGATGTTGAGCATAGCCAGCAGCTACCCCAACACCGCGAAACAACACTCCCATAATCGAGGGGTGCACCCAAATCGAATCACAAATGTAATAGATATGGTATCGAAGAAGTGTGTCCGCTAGAGATGGCGAACCTCAATGGCCCGGCGCGGCTCCTGTTTTAGTCATGTCAAGGGTCATCCAATATCGTTCTCTTTCTTCAGTCAACGCGTTCACCAAACCATCCACTTCATTCTGGATCAACACTCCGCGTGTAATAGTTATTAAAGTGGTATTCGGTATCGACAGAGAGTATGTCCATATCCGATCCCGGTCTCTTTAATAACTACGTATTATTACACCGTTGGCTCTTTTACATTTCAAATCAATTCATAATTGATATCAAAATATCATATTCGCTTCGAAAATCAAATCCATTTCAAATATCATCATATTTATTCAAAATGTAAGGTTTTGTCTCAAAAATCATTTTCGCCTCAATATCTCATTTCGATTTTAAAATCATTTCGAATTTCAAGTTAAGTTGCAACTTCATTTAACCCAATTCGTATTTAAATTCAAGATTTAAATATAAACAAATTCACCTTATTGACCAGCTTGAAAATTTTAGAAAATAGTTTTAAGTAGTTTAAAAGTAGTTTAAATAATTAAAATAATTAAAATAGTTTAATATAAATATTTAAATAGTTAAATCGAAAATAATTTGAAAATGGTTTATATAGTAAAATAGTTTGAAAAATCAAAATAATTTCAATATTTAAAGAATATAGATTTTAAATCATTTATACTAAAATATTCATTTAAGTTAAATATAATTCCAAAGTCAAACCGGTCAACTTCCCAATTTCCTATCCAAATCAATTCCAATTTACATTTCGATTTAATTGATTCAATTCCGATTTCAACTCGAATAAATTTTGATTCCATATAAATCTCGATTTTAATAACAAATTCCATTCACTTTCAATTTCCAATTTCAAATTAATTTCCAATTCCAAATTAATTTCCAATCCCAATTCCAAATGAATTTAAATTTCAATTCCAAATCAATTTAAACTCCAATTTCAAATAAATTTCAATTTCAATTCCATATCCAATTTCAAAATATCGATTTAAACATTAAATTAAATTTTGTTTCAATAACAAATTTTTGAATCCAAGTTTCAATTCTAAACTCAAACCTGAAATATCATTTCATATAACTTTTCTTAGAAATATTCAAAGTTCGAATAAAAGTTAAATCTTTAAACAAACCAATTTTCGACATTCAATCATATCCAATTTCCAAATTTCAAAGTCACAACTTAATTATTTAACAAAATTCCTTTAACCAAAATTCATTTCAACATTCCAAACTCAATTTTTCGATGAATTCAATTTCTATAAATCGATTTCTATTTATAACTTTTATATCAACACATTTTAAATAAATTTCAACGACGATTTCAAAAATTATTAATTTAGCCAATTCGATGTCCGTATATAATTTTCTATCCTATGGCCAAGTGATTATTTATTTATTTCAACTAAATGTCAGGGATGAACATATATCACTTAAATTAAATCACGGTATCATATGTATGCATAACAGTATATATAAGCAAATCAACATCCAAACATTCAAACATCAACCAATGACATCCATCACAATACATCATCCAATAGTCAATACAATTCATGGCAGTTTCATAGTTATCAATGTCAGGTAATTTAATCGCAATTCAATTTCAATTCCAAATTAACTGTCAATTTCATTTTTCAACGGTTAATTCAAAATAACCAGCTATATGACAATTAATTTATATCTAACAACGACAAATAAAATCATAACACTTCATAATGTCAATTCAACTAGCATAAAGATATTTAGTACGTTGTGAGCGTTATAAAACACTCACCTTGATTTTACGATTTAAATCAAATCGAACGACGTTCGATTTACTCAAAATTTTCTCTAGCTCCAAATGATTCCGATCCAGTTGCATAGCGTAGTGCTCGTCAATACGAGTCCAACGGAAAAAGAATCGTCTCGATCCGACCTCGTATGAAAAAGATATGAATTTTCAAATTTGTATGATATTATGTATATAAATTTACAATTTTTTTCTAATTTAAATTTTCAAACCCTTCTATCATCCACCGTTCCTCCCCTGATGCAAAGATCTGAACCGTGCTTTCCTTTCCCCCTCCCTCTCTTCTCCTTCGTTCGTTTCGAACGATGAAACCCAACATCACGTTCGTTTTTCCGCCGACGCACCACCCTACCGACCTCCATGCCCCATCAAACCACTGCCAAAACGAAGCCCATCACGAGAACTACCACCGCCCCCAGTAGCTTGAAGTCCGGTCGCCCCCTTCCATCGTTTTGCGTGCACGAACGCCGGCCCTTTGTGGCGAAATTCTGGTCGATCTAAGCCACTCCAGGAAATTCCGACCGTTGGATATCTAGAACTCAATGCCCTCTACAACTTTCATGTAGAAAGTTTCTCGAATTACTGAACGGATTTTGAGATATCATGGGAAGAACGAAATGACTTTCTGGCCATTCATTAGAGGGTGGCGGCTGCAGATATAGATTAGGGTTTTCAATTTTTTTTTTTTTTTTTTTTTTTTTTTGTGAAGAGGGTGGGCTATTTATAGAGAAATCTCGAACACTATTCATCCGGGTTTTCCGAAATCCGATTTACGCGCCGCAACTGGCGTTTCTGGGGTTTACCCCACGTTTCGGACACAATGGAATGGGTTTCGGAAGCTAATTCGATCGTATGTGTGAGATATGGAATTAAACGACGATTTAAATTAAACCGATTTAAACCGATTTCGGTGCGTTTTAATTTGTACCGGACAAACGGTAAATCCAAATATTACGAAATTTGAAACCTTACAATAATATCACATTACGGATCCGATGAAACTGGTTTCGTCGAAATCCGAGACTTTTTGAAAAATGACTATTTTTAACTCGCCGAATTAAAATTAAAAACAATTTGATGCGTTTCGAGCTGCCACGGTCAAACGGTAACTCCGATTGCTACGAAAATTGAAATCCGATAATAACAAACTATTACGGATCAAATGGAACTAGTTTCGTTCAATTCTGAGACTGTTTGAAAAATGACTATTTTTCAGTCAATAATTAAATATTAAAATATTCAATTTTCACAAATTAACTTTAAATTCAATTTTAAAAGTTCTATAACATTACTATAACTCCAATATGATAAGATAAAATTTTACAAATCATTTTCAATCACATTCAACTCGATTTTCAATTATTTCTGAAATTTAACTTATTAAATTATTGATTTAATTACCTAATTAAATCCAATATTCGAAAATAAATTATTTGACTGTTTAATTTCAATATAAAATTCCCAATTTTAAATTATTAACTTTTAAATCAAATTTCAGTTGTTCACAAATCCTATTTTTAAATTTCACAGTAATTAACAATCTTTTACAATGCAGTTTTCCATTATAAATCCAATATAAAAGATTATATTAGATTCAGCCTTCAATTATATTGTAATTCAAATTCAAGTTATTTAATTCCAAATGAATTCTTTTATTTCGATTTACACTTTCATTATTGAATCAACCATTTACTTATACATTATTATCAATGGTTTATAATTCATTTACTTCCATTTTCTACAGTTATCATCTTATTTAAATTCACAGTAATATTAAACTATATTCGTTTACGTTGATTTCCATATTATAACTTCAATATTAAATGTAACATTTATTTATCCTTTGTTTACAATCGTAACCAATTTGGTTTACAATCCCATTCAATCATTATCTAAATTCACTACAAGTCAACATCCATATTTGATTTACAAATAAGTTATTTCAGAATTCCGTTTTGTATTTTAACTTATAATTTACATTTAACAACACAAAATTTTATTTCCTTGGGATTTTTATCCAAAATTTTCATTTTAATTCGTATTTTTAAAGTGTTAAAAATACGGGTCGTTACATTCTCCCCCACTTAAAACTTTTCGTCCTCGAAAAGGAACGGAGAAGGAGAAACCATCATTTAGATATAATTCATTCAAATATTTGACTTATTTGCAAAATTCAGTTATAGGATTTTTAAAATCTCAAAATTTTCTAACTCCCGGATTTTTAAAAAAATTCGGCAGCACCTCCTTTGCGCGGCTAGGACCGAAAAATTTCACAGTGGTAATAATTGCATGATATACATCTCATTACAAGAATGAGGCATCCCAAAACATGGGGAACACAATAATATACCACAACATAAACCGTAATCCGAGAACGTACCTTTTATTTAGCGTTTATTAGCATTTTAACTTACATTTTGCATTAAGCGCAGAAGCGAGCTCCACAAACGAAGCGCAACCCCTTTGCTACCTACTAAAATTCTCAATAACCAAGTTAGAACCATGCATATAAAGATAGATCGATATACTTATCATAAACAACATACATATAACAAGTTTAGCTTAAAACTGCAATTCCAATTTCAGGACAGCAAATGAATCTCGGTTTTTGGTCCCTTAAACGATAAAATTTGACGATGGAATCTAAACAAAAGTTGTTGCATTCGTTTCAGGCTTTCCGGAATGTCCAAAATCATTGAATTCGGACCTTCCGTTCAAAAGTTACGGTCATTTTACTAAAATGATACGCTTCAGCCCCGAGCAATTTAGCGCAGGCCTGAAATGTAATTTCAGATTTTCGACCTCCTAAATGACAGAAATAAGAAAAGCTTATAAAACGAAAGTTGGAGCTTAGGCTCTAAGCTTTCCAGAAAGTACAAGATCATGAAAATCCGATAAACCATTAAAAAGTTATGTCATAAATACTAAGGTCAAATGCTATTGGTTTTGCTTATTCTTACACAGGACAGCGATAGACATTTACATTTTTAACCTAGTAAACCAATGAATTTTCTGAAATACTCTAAACAAAAGTCGTGCTACAGATTCTAAGCTTTCCGAAAAGTCCAAGATCATCAAATTCCGATTATTCGTTTAAAAGTTATGGTACTTTTAGTTTCAGCACATACCGGACAATTTTAGATTTCCACATTTGTTTGTTATTACAAATACAAACTATCCAATTTAAAGTTTCCGGAAAATCAAGCATTAACACAAAGTTGTTAATTTCTTTTATATTTTTATGAAATAAGTTTATATTAAATTTGTTTTCCGGTTTATTCACTTTATTACATCCACATTTAACTCAAGACAATTTTCTTCAAATTAAATTGATTACAATTATATTCAACATCTCCTTACTTCAAATTGAATTTAATTATTTAAATTTATATTTCATTTATTCAATTTATTAACAAAATGAATCATACTTAATCAATTAACATCTATCTAACAACCAATGCATATCAAACATTAACCTCCATCCAAATCTATAATAAATCAATTATACATTTCCAAGTCAAAATTTTAATTTCATACACTTCCAAGTTTATTGACATTTAGTTTTATTCAAATTTAATTAGTTTCCATTTACTAATTCTATATTTAATTAATTTTAAATTTAATTCACTTTACAACTTAAATTTCCTTATATTTACAACTATCAATAGATCTTCACATTTTATTATTCGCAATCACACTTGTATATTATTCATTTACTTATTTTTATTAACATTTTAACTTTTTAAGTATTTGGTAAGTTATAGTTATGCAAATAGAATGTAGTTAAACAACATACAACCTCTTTTCATTCAAAGTTGAATTTTCAATTAATTAATTCTTAAGTCATTACTTAAATTTCACTATAATTTAATTTCACATTTACATTCACATATAGTATTTCCATTTTATATTAACATAATTGTGAATCACCTTTAAATGTTAATTTAAATTCCAATTATTTACTAACAATTTTATTTATATTTGCAACCCATTAATTAAATGCATATTTCATTATTCAAACCTAAACTTGTATATTATCCAATTAACAATTCATATAACATTTTTGAACTTCTTAAATATTCTGGTAAGTTATATTTATGCTATAGAATGAAATTTAATACTATGCGAGTTTTACAGTTTCAATTTTATTTTAAGTTCATAATTTCCTAATTCTAAGGATATCTACTTCAATTGATATTTTCACTTAGCTCTTAGGTTCATTTCTCATTTCACAATTTAGAAGTTCTGTAATGATTCAAGTATTTGTTTATCTCAATAGTTTATAATTATTAAATATTAAAGAACTTAAGAATTTCAACTCCGGTTTCAATTCAAATCAAGTTTGAAATAATATATACTTATATTAATATATATCAAGTCATACTATAGAGAATATAAAATAAAATTCAATTTTAATCAAAACAGGGTTTAGAAAAACTATTAAGTGATCTCCCCCACTTAGACTCTCGAAAATAAAGTCGATGATGCGTGCACTCATCACCGGAATCATTTTCTAGTGTCAAGAGGGGAGTATAACACTTACTTCATTTGAAAATCCTTTGAAAACCATTACTAATCGAATATACTATCATATAATACTTGTATTATACATTTCAAATTTTTGTTAATAAATTTCAAAACACCGGAATTTAAATTCTCCATCTTAATTTAAATTCATTTTTATTTTATTTGATTTACCATTTATATTCGTTGTCAATCATATTTACAAGTTTCATTTCTTAAAATCATTCAATAGTCAATAGTTAGAAATATTGACTAATCAACAATAAACGATGATAATCTAATATTATCATCTCCTAACAACCAATACAATCAACATTTATAAATTTTCAAGATAAGTCTTTTATATATAGAATATAATCCAAAACAATATTATGTCAATCTGTCCTATTCGAGTGTTTAGAAATTCCTATCGATGCCTTGGCGTCCCAAGTACCAACCAGAATTCATAAATACTCAACGGAACAAATTAACACAATATAAAATCATTTTTATATCAAAATTACAAATACGCTCTCTCATATACACTCAACTCATTCATATAGTTTACCTCTATTTCAATGAGTTATTCCCCACAAGAGCCAAGGTAATCTAAACCAAAGCTCTGATACCAACTGTAACGGACCGCGTCAGTGGGGTAACGCCCACCGTAGCATACAGCAGTACCTGTGTTCTGCCTTTACAGCCAGCCTCTCGACTGCACCAACCCCGCAGGGACATGTAGGAGTAAGAGTCATCCGCTCGCTACCAAACCAAATGCGAGAACCCCCTATCATGCTGCACCCTCTAAGTGCATAGGCAGACACACATGTCGGTTCTAAACCATTCGAAAGGGCGGATGGTTATTGGGGTTAAATAAGAAAAGGAAAGAAAGAACAGAAGCAAATGAAACAACACAGAATCTCACAGCGGAAGGCTAAAGTATGATAATAAAATAACAGTTCATGAAGCTGTTAATTAAATGAATACATTTGAACTGAATACATTTGATTATTATTATACAACATTTATCATAGTTACATACACAGCAAATATCATACAACAATGCAGTGGAATGGAATGAATATAATAGTAGTAGATAATATACCAAATCTTCGTCTCCGTCCTCCAAGGAAATGATCTTCAACCTAAACTGAAATGCTCAGGCTGACCCGAGCGTAATGAAAAGACAAAACACTCGAGTCAGGACTAAAATATCCTTATGAAAGTTAAATCAATCGTAATAAATATGAGTGTAAACGGCGTCAGAGATGTTTACGGGGTTTGACATCTCTTATCCAGTGTCAACGTGCGTGCAATAACTCAAGGGATGTTACGGGATTTTCCATCTCTCAAGGATCCGTTAAACTATCTATATATACAATAAGATACGCTATATAGATAATGTCTAAAGTAAAGTAAAGGTATCAAAATAGTGTTAAGTCAACGCCCATTCGCCGCTTAACACATTTATATTCCCAAGAGCATATACAAGACCGTAGTTTCCCCAAAACCGGAAGTCACCAGAGGGCAATCCATATACTCAAGGTACAAACCATAACGTAGTGGTCGCGAATAGGATAATCAGTATGACAAGGTACATGAGGCAATACCAACTAGGATACTAGTAGTTGCGTGATCCGGACTGATGTTGAGCATAGCCAGCAGCTACCCCAACACCGCGAAACAACACTCCCATAATCGAGGGGTGCACCCAAATCGAATCACAAATGTAATAGATATGGTATCGAAGAAGTGTGTCCGCTAGAGATGGCGAACCTCAATGGCCCGGCGCGGCTCCTGTTTTAGTCATGTCAAGGGTCATCCAATATCGTTCTCTTTCTTCAGTCAACGCGTTCACCAAACCATCCACTTCATTCTGGATCAACACTCCGCGTGTAATAGTTATTAAAGTGGTATTCGGTATCGACAGAGAGTATGTCCATATCCGATCCCGGTCTCTTTAATAACTACGTATTATTACACCGTTGGCTCTTTTACATTTCAAATCAATTCATAATTGATATCAAAATATCATATTCGCTTCGAAAATCAAATCCATTTCAAATATCATCATATTTATTCAAAATGTAAGGTTTTGTCTCAAAAATCATTTTCGCCTCAATATCTCATTTCGATTTTAAAATCATTTCGAATTTCAAGTTAAGTTGCAACTTCATTTAACCCAATTCGTATTTAAATTCAAGATTTAAATATAAACAAATTCACCTTATTGACCAGCTTGAAAATTTTAGAAAATAGTTTTAAGTAGTTTAAAAGTAGTTTAAATAATTAAAATAATTAAAATAGTTTAATATAAATATTTAAATAGTTAAATCGAAAATAATTTGAAAATGGTTTATATAGTAAAATAGTTTGAAAAATCAAAATAATTTCAATATTTAAAGAATATAGATTTTAAATCATTTATACTAAAATATTCATTTAAGTTAAATATAATTCCAAAGTCAAACCGGTCAACTTCCCAATTTCCTATCCAAATCAATTCCAATTTACATTTCGATTTAATTGATTCAATTCCGATTTCAACTCGAATAAATTTTGATTCCATATAAATCTCGATTTTAATAACAAATTCCATTCACTTTCAATTTCCAATTTCAAATTAATTTCCAATTCCAAATTAATTTCCAATCCCAATTCCAAATGAATTTAAATTTCAATTCCAAATCAATTTAAACTCCAATTTCAAATAAATTTCAATTTCAATTCCATATCCAATTTCAAAATATCGATTTAAACATTAAATTAAATTTTGTTTCAATAACAAATTTTTGAATCCAAGTTTCAATTCTAAACTCAAACCTGAAATATCATTTCATATAACTTTTCTTAGAAATATTCAAAGTTCGAATAAAAGTTAAATCTTTAAACAAACCAATTTTCGACATTCAATCATATCCAATTTCCAAATTTCAAAGTCACAACTTAATTATTTAACAAAATTCCTTTAACCAAAATTCATTTCAACATTCCAAACTCAATTTTTCGATGAATTCAATTTCTATAAATCGATTTCTATTTATAACTTTTATATCAACACATTTTAAATAAATTTCAACGACGATTTCAAAAATTATTAATTTAGCCAATTCGATGTCCGTATATAATTTTCTATCCTATGGCCAAGTGATTATTTATTTATTTCAACTAAATGTCAGGGATGAACATATATCACTTAAATTAAATCACGGTATCATATGTATGCATAACAGTATATATAAGCAAATCAACATCCAAACATTCAAACATCAACCAATGACATCCATCACAATACATCATCCAATAGTCAATACAATTCATGGCAGTTTCATAGTTATCAATGTCAGGTAATTTAATCGCAATTCAATTTCAATTCCAAATTAACTGTCAATTTCATTTTTCAACGGTTAATTCAAAATAACCAGCTATATGACAATTAATTTATATCTAACAACGACAAATAAAATCATAACACTTCATAATGTCAATTCAACTAGCATAAAGATATTTAGTACGTTGTGAGCGTTATAAAACACTCACCTTGATTTTACGATTTAAATCAAATCGAACGACGTTCGATTTACTCAAAATTTTCTCTAGCTCCAAATGATTCCGATCCAGTTGCATAGCGTAGTGCTCGTCAATACGAGTCCAACGGAAAAAGAATCGTCTCGATCCGACCTCGTATGAAAAAGATATGAATTTTCAAATTTGTATGATATTATGTATATAAATTTACAATTTTTTTCTAATTTAAATTTTCAAACCCTTCTATCATCCACCGTTCCTCCCCTGATGCAAAGATCTGAACCGTGCTTTCCTTTCCCCCTCCCTCTCTTCTCCTTCGTTCGTTTCGAACGATGAAACCCAACATCACGTTCGTTTTTCCGCCGACGCACCACCCTACCGACCTCCATGCCCCATCAAACCACTGCCAAAACGAAGCCCATCACGAGAACTACCACCGTCCCCAGTAGCTTGAAGTCCGGTCGCCCCCTTCCATCGTTTTGCGTGCACGAACGCCGGCCCTTTGTGGCGAAATTCTGGTCGATCTAAGCCACTCCAGGAAATTCCGACCGTTGGATATCTAGAACTCAATGCCCTCTACAACTTTCATGTAGAAAGTTTCTCGAATTACTGAACGGATTTTGAGATATCATGGGAAGAACGAAATGACTTTCTGGCCATTCATTAGAGGGTGGCGGCTGCAGATATAGATTAGGGTTTTCAATTTTTTTTTTTTTTTTTTTTTTTTTTTTGTGAAGAGGGTGGGCTATTTATAGAGAAATCTCGAACACTATTCATCCGGGTTTTCCGAAATCCGATTTACGCGCCGCAACTGGCGTTTCTGGGGTTTACCCCACGTTTCGGACACAATGGAATGGGTTTCGGAAGCTAATTCGATCGTATGTGTGAGATATGGAATTAAACGACGATTTAAATTAAACCGATTTAAACCGATTTCGGTGCGTTTTAATTTGTACCGGACAAACGGTAAATCCAAATATTACGAAATTTGAAACCTTACAATAATATCACATTACGGATCCGATGAAACTGGTTTCGTCGAAATCCGAGACTTTTTGAAAAATGACTATTTTTAACTCGCCGAATTAAAATTAAAAACAATTTGATGCGTTTCGAGCTGCCACGGTCAAACGGTAACTCCGATTGCTACGAAAATTGAAATCCGATAATAACAAACTATTACGGATCAAATGGAACTAGTTTCGTTCAATTCTGAGACTGTTTGAAAAATGACTATTTTTCAGTCAATAATTAAATATTAAAATATTCAATTTTCACAAATTAACTTTAAATTCAATTTTAAAAGTTCTATAACATTACTATAACTCCAATATGATAAGATAAAATTTTACAAATCATTTTCAATCACATTCAACTCGATTTTCAATTATTTCTGAAATTTAACTTATTAAATTATTGATTTAATTACCTAATTAAATCCAATATTCGAAAATAAATTATTTGACTGTTTAATTTCAATATAAAATTCCCAATTTTAAATTATTAACTTTTAAATCAAATTTCAGTTGTTCACAAATCCTATTTTTAAATTTCACAGTAATTAACAATCTTTTACAATGCAGTTTTCCATTATAAATCCAATATAAAAGATTATATTAGATTCAGCCTTCAATTATATTGTAATTCAAATTCAAGTTATTTAATTCCAAATGAATTCTTTTATTTCGATTTACACTTTCATTATTGAATCAACCATTTACTTATACATTATTATCAATGGTTTATAATTCATTTACTTCCATTTTCTACAGTTATCATCTTATTTAAATTCACAGTAATATTAAACTATATTCGTTTACGTTGATTTCCATATTATAACTTCAATATTAAATGTAACATTTATTTATCCTTTGTTTACAATCGTAACCAATTTGGTTTACAATCCCATTCAATCATTATCTAAATTCACTACAAGTCAACATCCATATTTGATTTACAAATAAGTTATTTCAGAATTCCGTTTTGTATTTTAACTTATAATTTACATTTAACAACACAAAATTTTATTTCCTTGGGATTTTTATCCAAAATTTTCATTTTAATTCGTATTTTTAAAGTGTTAAAAATACGGGTCGTTACAGTGATGGGAAGTCCGATCGGGATTGTGAATACCCGGATTTGCAAGGGCTTCTTCGGAAGTGCCTTCAGTTCTGTTCGAACCCGGAACAGACTTGTATGGATGTGTGTCTGACGTTACACTTTGAGATGTAAAGTTGGTTTCTATCAAATACATTTCTATTGGTGGCGGAGAATTTATTCTCTTAGCTTAACACCCTTCTCTGAGACGTACGAGCTCAGAGGTTATGTAGTTGATGGTTACTAGTAATACATTCCCAATTTGGTAATGTGGCATACGAAGTGCTGTTGATCATTGTTGATCAAAGCGTTGCTTTGTGAAAAAGCGTGGCTTTGTGAAAAAGTGTCGCTTTGTGAAAAAGCGTAGCTTTGTGGACGAGACTTCGTCGAGCCTCACAACTCGGTAATGGTCGAAACAGGAATGTTGCGGCAAAAGTTTGTAGGGGTAGCGCCCCTAGGGTATGTCATTTCCTTCTGGATAAAATGTGATATCATGGTATGGAGCCCAGATATTTTACCTATGTTGATGCTGCACAGTTATTCTACTTTGTGGTTGTTGCTTTGTGATTGAGGATCCTCGGATAAAGGTCGGTGACGACCGGGGGATGACATAGCTCGTGTGTTAGTTACCTAGTTACAGCTGTACAGCGTGAGGTAGCGCCAATGTGTTAGTTACCTAGTTACAGCTGTACAGCGTGAGGTAGCGTCGGCCTTGTGTTTGCAAAGATCCGGTTAGGTTCTCGGGGCGTCTTTCCAGAGGCGTTTCCATTTCGGTGTAAGGAAGTTCCTTTGCCTGACCATTTGTTGGAAAATCCAAAGAAACAATACGAACCTTGTACGGTTTTAGTTGTAGAACCTGCCATTTACTTATGGTGGTCACCACTATTTAGATGATAGCTATAGTAGGCATACAACAATGGTTGTATGCTGGCTAAGATTTATATTATACTTTCGAAAGGTTTTCCTCACTATGCACTAGTAATAATATCAAAAGAGTTTCTTTTGCGTAGTAAGCATATTTGACTATCATAAGAAGAAATCTCCTCCAATTCTGAGATTGCATTGTGTGTGTGGCGGGAGGTCTTATGGTAGTTTCATTTTCCAAAAGCATTGCGGGTTTCAGTGTTTAAAATTCTTTTGTGGTTTGTTTTAAATATAAACTGTTTTTGTTTGCTCATACCAGTCCCATGACTGATCCGGAGTTTATTGTTCCCTTCCTAAACTCTGGGTGCCCACCATTTTCCACACGGGCAGTCTAGAGTTGGGTTTCTCAGATATTCAGGTTGAGTAGATTATCTGGAGCTAGTTCAGTCCTAGGACGATTGACCTTGCTTATCTTGGTGCATTGATTGGTGTTTCGAGCTAGCTATGGATTGGAGCATTCTATTGGAGACATTCTATCCGCTGCTGGTGTTATCTATTTTCTTTCTGCTACTATTTCTTGTATCATATCTCTGATGTATATTGATATCTGTTGTATCATTATGTTATATCATATTGTATCAGATTTTGTATCTGTCATTGTATCAATGTTATATATATTGATATATTCTTTCTCTTCCGCTGTATTGTTGTACTTAATGGTGTTATAAGCTCCGATGAACCAGATTCGGCGTTTGAATCTGCGGCATTTTGAGTACAAGTGAAGTACGGGTGCCGATTTTCGAAGGCCAATTTCAGGGTCATTACACTATATTAGTTAAATCTAATTAATGATGTGATTAGAAATTGATTAATTGATGTTTGGTATGTTTAAAATTGTAACGACTCGACTTTTCGACGCTCGAAAATCTACATAAATACATTCACTGTATCAACTGTCGAGCAATCGAATGCCGGAAAACCGAATTGTTATGGAGAAAAAGAAGAGGTAGAAAAAGACAGAAGAAAATGAAAGGAGAAACAACAGAAACAGAAACAATATCAGAATCTCACATTCGCAGCGGAACAACATATAATAGATAAATGAATAATCTATAAAACAAAGAACTATATCATTTTATACATTACATCATCATCAGAGTTTATAGCAACAATATACAACACAACTGGACAGTTATACAAACTTGTCCTCATACAGAATACACATCGGAATAAATACTATCATATACAAGTGATACGTCTCACCATCGAGCTCGCCATCGAGCTCCACAGCATCTCCTGAATCCAGAATGACCTGATAACCTGACTCTAGACTACCCGTGTGGAAATTGGTGGGCACTCAGAGTTTAGGAAGGAAACAATAAAATCCAGGTCAGTCATGGTGACTAGTGTGAGAACTAAAACAGTTTATCTTCTCAAAGAAAACAAAACATTTTCGCAATGCTTTTGGAAAATGAAACTACCATAAGACCTCCCGCCACATACATAATGCAAACGCAGAATTGGAGGAGATTTCTTCTTATGATAGTCAAAAATGCTTACTACGCAAAATCATTCGATATTATTATCATTAGTGCATAGTGTCAAAAACCATTTCAAAAATATAATATTAATCTTAGCCAGCATACAATCATTTTTGTATGCCTACTATAGCTACTACGTTCAATAGCAGGTTACCGCCACATTCCATAGCAGGTAATACAAGTAAAACCGTACAGGGTTCGTATTGTTTCTTTGGATTTCCAACAAATGGTCAGGCAAAGGAACTTCCTTACACCGAAATAGAAAACGCCTCTGGAAAGACGCCCCGGATCCTAACCGGATCTCTGCAAACACAAGGCCGACACTACCTCACGCTCTAACCGAGCTGTAACTAGGTAACTAACACACGAGCTATGTCATCCCCCGGTCGTCACCGACCTTTATTCGAGGATCCTCAATCACAAAGCAACAACCACAAAAGTATAATAAATGTGTGGCATCAACATAGGTAAAATATCAGGGCTCCATACCATGATATCACCTTTTATCCAGAAGGAAATGACATACCCTAGGGGCGCTACCCCTAAAAACCTTTGCCGCAACATTCCTGTTTCGACAATTACCGAGTTGTGAGGCTCGACGAAGTCTCGTCCACATACACTACGCTTTTTCACAAAGCCACGCTTTGATCAACCAATGATCAACAGCACTTCGTGTGCCACATTACCAAATTGGGAATGTATCACTAGTAACCATCAACTACATAACCTCTGAGCTCGTACGTCTCAGAGAAGGGTGTTAAGATAAGAGAATAAATTCTCCGCCACCAACAGAAATGTATTTGATAGAAACCAGCTTTAGTGTAACGTCAGACACACATCCATACATGTCCGTTCCGGGATCGAACGGAACCGAAGGCACTTCTAAAGAAGCACTTGCAATCCGAATAATTTCTAATCACGTCCGGACTTCCCATCACAAAAAGAGTGATATAAATCTCCATACCTGAGCAACTCGATGCAGAGACATTCGACAGGTTGTCCTTTCATTTTCGAAAATATCCGATCTTCAACACCGGTCTTCAATACGATCCAGATCGTCGTATCACTAATTCGGAATGGGTTATATGACACAAAGGTCCTTTCCCGGCTAACCCGAATAGTGAGCGTTTGTTTTAAAAAAACAAATCAAGTGCCATTTCAAAGGCAAATATTGATAGTTGGTTATTTAACTATCAACAACATTCACAACAATCAATCAATTTAAATAATTTTTCCCAAATTATTAAATTTCAAAATATCTTTGCAAGATATATAATTTCCACACTTTCACATTTGAAAACCAATTTCAAATCATATTTTCACACTTCACATTTGAAAACCAATTTCAAATCACAAAATGGTTCATTTAAACCGATTAAATAAATCCTTATCGATTTATTTCAAATTTACATTCCAAATCTGTATATTTATTTCCAAACTTAAAAATAAATCAATGTTTATTTTTAAAACAAATTCCCCTTTCCTTAATAAATTCTATTGTGAATTTAAATTTCCAAATATCCATTTTTAACTCCAAATCAACTTTCAAATTGATTTCCAAATTTGTTTCAAAACCCAAATTGATTTTCCAAACATTTATTTCAAACATCGAATCAATTACAAATTGATTTCAAAATTTACTTCACACCAAATCCGTTACAAATTGATTTCAAAAATAATTCATTTTAACACAAATCAATTTGCTCATTCAATCATCAAATAAATTTTCATATCGATTTCCCAAAGATTTATTTTCAAATACCAAATCAATTATAAATTTGATTTCAAGAAATTAATCACCTTTTAAAATAAATTCATTTATCTCTTCCAAACCATTTAAAATTCCGTTTTAAATAAATTTTCCAACTTTCAATTAATACTATTCAAAAATCTATTTATAAAAATCCTTTACCATATTTTAGAATTATTCGATAAGATTTCGAAAATCAACTATATACTTTAAAATCCTTTCTTTTAAATTTACCCAATTCTTTCAAAAGAATTTACTTAAAATTTCAATTTTAAATTTGAAAATCAAATTTCATTCATTTCTGGTATCCAACGATACCAAAAATACATTCGGCTAGATTATAGCCTTCAACAAATTCAATCACAAATATAATCATTCACCGATTATAAAAAATAATCACACGTCGATTATAAATAAATCAACACACAACATTGAAATAAATTCAAATGTTTGAGGAATCCAGTTGGATCCCTCCAACCTGTTTCCCTGCATCCACAGATGTTAGCACAATACCAATTTCACTTCACAGTGAAATTATCGCGGTATATGGGATTTATAAATATTATCCGCTATTATGCGGTGCAATAGGGTCTCATCCGCTATACAATGCGGGAAATCAACAACTTCAATATATACATATTCCAATATATATATATATATTGCTATATACATATATAATACCAATTCCACTTCAATGTGAAATTATCGCGGTATATGTTTTTAATAAATAACCTCCGCTTAATATACGACGTATAGGGTCTATTTAACACAATAAATAGCAATCATCATCCAATCATCACAATCAATCACTATCAACAATTTTAAATCTAACTATTTAAAATTTAAATCAAAAAAAAATATTCGATTGAGTGAGAAGTTCTCACCTTTGCTTTTAAAACGGTTGCAGCGTTTTATTTCGGATAAAATTAAACGACCGTTTAATTTTACCCAAAAATTTCACTTTCTCCAATTGACTCCAAACTAGCTCCATTGCATAGTGCTCGTCAATACGGTTCCAACGCAATTTGTTTCGTAATTTTTCGACCTCGTATGACAAGGTTATGATTTTTCAAAGTTCGTACACATTTTTTTTGGAAGAAGGGTTCAAACTTTCTATTAATAACCAAGAAAACAAAAGAATATACAAATCCGACAAAACCCAAACAACCAACAAAACCAGGCCTAATATCTTATATTAGCTAAAAAAACAAGACCCAAAACCAAAATAAGCAAAACAAAACAATCACCCAAACCCGCTAGAAGCTTCCAGACTACTCGAAAAAGTAGAAACTGCGAGCCTTCACTTGAGAAGCCACTTCATTTACTCCTCTCGAACACAAAGGTGAGGAAACATTAATGGCGGCGAGGAAGTGAAAACAAACTCGAACTCTAATCAGCTTCAAAAACCTTCCGCTAGGCCACGACTAAGCAAGAAGCACGCCAGGGAACTCTATTCCGCTAATCAGATCCTACACGAGAGAGAGCAGCAACAGATAAGTGTTCTAAACCCGTAAAGGTAGGACCTTTTATCTTGGAATGGATTCTAACAACAGATCTGTAGGGTATAGAACGCAAAACAGGAACTGAAGACAAGAAATCAACAATCGACACTGAAGGCTACGATTTCTAGAAGTCACTGCCTTTAGATCAGAAGGACTAAGCTCAAGGAGTCTCCGACTGTCAAAAGATGGAATCTTTGGACACTATATGTTGCCTTCGAACTCGCCTCTGAGAAAGAAACCACAGGAAAACCAGTCCTCTCAGAACAAACAAGCTAAGTCTTTGACTCTCCTATGTTAAAGATAATTATGACTTCTGAAAATAACTCGAGATATGTTAAAATAGGTGGAGAACCAAATAGAGAGATGGCGGATCAGCTATAATTCCTGCATTCTTAGGCTTACAGACTAGGTCAAATAGGCTTGAAAGTAATTAAGTAAGATGTAAATTAAATAGATGTAAGATGAATGTAAAGATAATACAGGATGCAGAAAAACCTGAATCAAGGCACAAGAAGGACGCAGCGAGGAGGAGCAATACATATGATCAACCCGAAGAAACCCTGACTAGCTTATCGAGGTAAATCCCCATTTGTTAGCAATTGTGTTCGATGTATCTTTCAAGTGCTTGAAGTGCTTAGACTTAACCATTCTAATACTCACTGTCTGATAAATCTTAGAGCATAACTGCGAAGTGTCATTAAATCTATTAAGAAATATCCTATCATTTCTTTCTTTCCATATATGCCAAATACAAACTGAGATAGATAATTGGAACAGATCCGAGTTGAGATTTCTTAATTTTGAGATAGAAACAATTTTATGCAAGTCTTCCCTTAGAATAAATGAGAACATTCTTTTCGGCGAGCTAAAAAATTTCTTGCAGCTCCATAACCAGACTTGTCCTGTATAATTACATTGAAAAAAGAGGTGATCTACATTTTCAATGTAGTTATTACAGAAAACACATAAGGGGTCAACGACAATCTGTTTGAAAGTTAATCGCTCTTTCGTTAGCAAATAGTCATTAATGGCTTTAAAGAGGCAAACCGCCATTTTAGGAACGTGAATTTTATTCCAAACTAATGACGACCAGGATTTTAATTCAAAACTTGACCTAATAGAGTTCCACACTAGTTTGAACTGATATTGACCGTGTTTGGAACATTTCCAAGCCCAAAAATCCCGCTCTCTGTCTTTAAAAATCTTAACACCTTCAATCTCCGAATGAATCCGCCGAAGGAAACTGAACTCATCCCACTTCCATTCTCCTTGTTTTACAATTCTATCAAGAGTCAAATGTTCTGTACCAGTTCTAAAAGCCGTATCTAAACCAATTCGCTCCATAATGGAGCTACCATTCAACCATGGGTCATACCAGAGGGACGTAGTTTTACCATCACTTATATTAAGGGAGAGGCACTTCAGAGCTGCTTGTCTGTTCTTCAAAATATATTTCCACACTCCCGAGTCGTCCACTCCCGAGTTCGTACACATTATAATATAATAATTCAACAATTTCTTTTATTATTTTACAACCTTCAACTTAATCAGGGCCGTTGCTTCCAAACCCTAGCATCCTCACCGTTCGTTTCACCTTCTTCCCCATCAGGCAACACGCGCACGTTGAAACCCACGGCCGCCAATCTTGCCCCTATCAAAGCGATCACCATCTTCACATCCACGACGATAAGGATACATCACGACGAAGCTCGCAACACGTGCCACCATCGGCTGTGAATTGGGTGAACTCGGTCACCACATTTTCGTGAAAAATGAGCTCGAACGTGGCGGCTTTGAGGAGAAATTTCCGTTGATTTTCTTCGTTAAATACGATCTCCACCGTTGAGATTGAAGCTCTCAACGAGATCTACAACTTTGTAGTTAAACATTTTTGATGAAACTGAATAGATTTGGAGAAATCAGAGGGAGAAGGAAAGAAAATTTTGGCCATTGATGTTAGAACTGGTGGCCACAAACCCTAGGGTTTTCTTTGTTGCAAAGTGAAGGTAGAGGGGGTCTTTTATAGAAAATTTCACAAAAACACTATTCATCCCAAAATTTCCGAACTCCAAACGAAGCGTGCCGGCTGACGTTTCTAAGGTTTACCCCGCGTTCCGAACACAATGGAACATGTTTTGGGAGCTAATTCGGTCATCTATGCGAGTTACGGAATTAAACGATCAAATTTAAATCAAATCGATTTAAACCGATTTCGATGCGTTTTGGTTTGCCCCGGACAAACCGTACATCCAATTGACACGAAATTTGAAACCTTACAATAATATCACATTATGGATCCGATGAAACTAGTTTCGTCGAAATCCGAGACTGTTTGAAAATGACTATTTTTAGTCGTCAATTAAATATTAAAATATTCAATTTTCACAATTTAACTTTAAATTCAATTTTAAAAGTTCTATAACATCATTATAACTCCAATATGATTTAATATAACTTTATAAATCATTTTCATACACATTTACTTCAGATTTCAATTATTTCTTCAGTTTAAATATTAAATTAATAATTTAATCGCCTAATTAAATCACTATATCGAAATTAAATTAATTCGACTTCTAAATCTTACTTATTAATATTTAAAATAAATTAAATATATGAATTTCAAATGATGAAAATTCTGGGTCGTTACAAACTTCCCCCCTTAAAAGAATTTCGTCCTCGAAATTACAAAGTAAGAAAAAATGCCCCAAAATTCATTAACTTTTCAAAAATCCACTTAGTGAAAATTTTATATTCACCTTTTCCAAACCTTTAACTTCAACCAAAACAATGTTTTTTCATTTTCTAGTTCAATTCCTACATTTTCATTTCAATTTGGAAATTGACTTTTCATTAACAAAAATTTTCCAAAATTTCAAAAAAAATTTCTAACGCCTTAAATTTTTGGAAAAAATCGCCGGAGTCTCCTTTGCGTGGTTCGATCGTAGTAGGATCACAACAGACATATATATGTATACATCGACCCACCCGGTCAGAAAATCAGAAAAACAGTTCATATTTCCTATTTTTATTGCGTAGGCGTACCTTTTTAGCATTTTTAAGCAAAGCAGTTATTAATTTAGCATATTAGCACGACCAAATCAACCGAACGGTAGCTGCGGTACCTGTACTTACTCAATTTAAATATGTAAGTGACATATATATAAAGTTATTAACAATTTACTCTTTTAAACAACTACAACATATGCATATTAAAAGAAATGCATACTAAACAAGTTTATAAGCAACTTATATCATTTCAACATCACTTGTAATTGTTTATAACTAATTCATATACAACAACATTCATTTCTTCATTTTCAATTAGTTTACATTCACTAATTTAAATTCAAGTTGGTTTACTTTCAGTTTGTATCAATTCAATTTCATTAACACTTAATGAATTATACTATATACAATCAACTAACAACCAATGTCATCCAACATTACCAAATTATTAAATTTACTTTACTTACATTCAACTTGGTTCAACACTTTTTTAATCCCAATTGGTTTAATATTAAATTGGTTTCCATTCAATTTCCAATTTATTAGCTTTTAATGAATTAACACTTATATTCATTATTCCATATCAATTTATTCACATTCGATAGATTTACATTCAATCCATTTATTAATTCAATCGCTAATTCATTTTACAAATAAGGTTGAATCTCCTTTATATAACTCAAGTTCACATCCATTTAATTCACCTTGTTATTTTACTTCGATATCAAAATCAACTTCATTTAACATCACTTAAGTTATATTCCAATTAAACATTATTTTTTTAACTTAACTTAAATTTTCCACTTATAAATCCAATTCAAAATTTGTTTTTCTTAACAAAATTGTTTAACCATTTCTTTTACAATTGGTCTCACGTATATTCATTCATTTTATAAGTTACACAACTTATTTATTTAACTTCCAAATCATATCATAAGTATACAACTCATTTCACTTATATTCATCAATTTCAATTTGGATTTTGTTTATCACAACAAAACTTAAAATTTCAACTTATTATGGTAGCAAATCCATCACATAGAAACTCGAAAATGATACTGATGATGCTGCAGTCATCACCCTTATTATTTCCCAGCAACAATAGTGAATTCAGTGCTTAAATTCTTTTCAAAATTTCCCTTTCATTTATAAATCACATTTATATCACATTTATAAATCTTTTTCTCATGAAATTTTACTTTTTACTTTACTTATGCAAAATTATTTCACAATTGTAAATCATTTTAATTATAATCCCATACTTAATAATTCATTTGCTTACATACTTTATTCATTTACAATTGTTGTTTTTTTATTTAATTTATCCAAACAACTTTTATTTATATATATATTTTTACATTTTTAACAACCAAACAATCAATTATATACACTTTAATAATTCTGAAAAAAAATTTATTTCATTTATATACAAAATATAATCGAGGTAAAATTATTTCATTTACACAATTTAAAATGATACTATGTCGACTTGCCTTGTTTAAGTGTTTAGAAACCCCTATCGATAATATAGCGTCCCACCTACCGACCAGAATTCTCAAACAGCTCAACGGATAAGTAAACACAATATAAAACATTTCTATATTCCCTAACAAATACGCACTCGTATCTATTATTACACTCACACTCATTCTAGAGTACTACTAACTCTATCTCTAACGAGTAATTCCCAACAGAGCCAAGTTAATCGCTTAACCATATGCTCTGATACCAAATGTAACGACTCGACTTTTCGACGCTCGAAAATCGACATAAATACATTCACTGTATCAACTGTCGAGCAATCGAATGCCGGAAAACCAAATTGTTAAGGAGAAAAAGAAGAGGTAGAAAAAGACAGAAGAAAAAGAAAGGAGAAACAACAGAAACATAAACAATATCAGAATCTCACATTCGCAGTGGAACAACATATAATAGATAAATGAATAATCTTTAAAACAAAGAACTATATCATTTTATACATTACATCATCATCATAGTTTACAGCAACAATATACAACACAACTGGACAGTTATACAAACTTGTCCTCATACAGAATACACAGCGGAATAAATACTATCATATACAAGTGATACGTCTCGCCATCCAGCTCGCCATCGAGCTCCACAGCATCTTCTGAATCCAGAATGACCTGATAACCTGACTCTAGACTGCCCATGTGGAAATTGGTGGGCACCCAGAGTTTAGGAAGGAAACAATAAACTCCAGGTCAGTCATGGTGACTGGTGTGAGAACTAAAACAGTTTATCTTCTCAAAGAAAACAAAACATTTTCGCAATGCTTTTGGAAAATGAAACTACCATAAGACCTCCCGCCACACACACAATGCAAATGCAGAATTGGAGGAGATTTCTTCTTATGATAGTCAAAAATGCTTACTACGCATAATCATTCGATATTATTATCATTAGTGCATAGTGTCGAAAACCATTTCGAAAATAGAATATTAATCTTAGCCAGCATACAATCATTTTTGTATGCCTACTATAGCTACTACGTTCAATAGCAGGTTACCACCACATTCCATAGCAGGTAATACAAGTAAAACCGTACAGGGTTCGTATTGTTTCTTTGGATTTCCAACAAATGGTCAGGCAAAGGAACTTCCTTACACCGAAATAGAAAACACCTCTGGAAAGACGCCCCGGATCCTAACCGGATCTCTGCAAACACAAGGCTGACGCTACCTCACGCTCTAACCGAGCTGTAACTAGGTAACTAACACACGAGCTATGTCATCCCCCGGTCGTCACCGACCTTTATTCGAGGATCCTCAATCACAAAGCAACAACCAAAAAAGTATAATAAATGTGTGGCATCAACATAGGTAAAATATCGGGGCTCCATACCATGATATCACCTTTTATCCAAAAGGAAATGACATACCCTAGGGGCGCTACCCCTAAAAACCTTTGCCGCAACATTCGTGTTTTGACCATTACCGGGTTGTGAGGCTCGACGAAGTCTCATCCACATACACTACGCTTTTTCACAAAGCCATGCTTTGATCAACCAATGATCAACAGCACTTCGTGTGCCACATTACCAAATTGGGAATGTATCACTAGTAACCATCAACTACATAACCTCTGAGCTCGTACGTCTCAGAGAAGGGTGTTAAGATAAGAGAATAAATTCTCCGCCACCAACAGAAATGTATTTTATAGAAACCAGCTTTAGTGTAACGTCAGACACACATCCATACAAGTCCGTTCCGGGATCGAACGGAACCGAAGGCACTTCTAAAGAAGCACTTGCAATCCGGATAATTTCTAATCACGTCCGGACTTCCCATCACAAAAAGAGTGATATAAATCTCCATACCTGAGCAACTCGGTGCAGAGACATTCGACAGGTTGTCCTTTCATTTTCGAAAATATCCGATCTTCAACACCGGTCTTCAATACGATCCAGATCGTCGTATCACTAATTCGGAATGGGTTATATGACACAAAGGTCCTTTCCCGGCTAACCCGAATAGTGAGCGTTTGTTTTAAAAAAACAAATCAAGTGCCATTTCAAAGGCAAATATTGATAGTTGGTTATTTAACTATCAACAACATTCACAACAATCAATCAATTTAAATAATTTTTCCCAAATTATTAAATTTCAAAATATCTTTGCAAGATATATAATTTCCACACTTTCACATTTGAAAACCAATTTCAAATCATATTTTCACACTTCACATTTGAAAACCAATTTCAAATCAAAAAATGGTTCATTTAAACCGATTAAATAAATCCTTATCGATTTATTTCAAATTTACATTCCAAATCTGTATATTTATTTCCAAACTTAAAAATAAATCAATGTTTATTTTTAAAACAAATTCCCCTTTCCTTAATAAATTCCATTGTGAATTTAAATTTCCAAATATCCATTTTTAACTCCAAATCAACTTTCAAATTGATTTCCAAATTTGTTTCAAAACCCAAATTGATTTTCCAAACATTTATTTCAAACATCGAATCAATTACAAATTGATTTCAAAATTTACTTCACACCAAATCCGTTACAAATTGATTCCAAAAATAATTCATTTTAACACAAATCAATTTGCTCATTCAATCATCAAATAAATTTTCATATCGATTTCCCAAAGATTTATTTTCAAATACCAAATCAATTATAAATTTGATTTCTAATCACCTTTTAAAATAAATTCATTTATCTCTTCCAAACCATTTAAAATTCCGTTTTAAATAAATTTTCCAACTTTCAATTTAAACTATTCAAAAATCTATTATAAAAATCCTTTACCATATTTTAGAATTATTCGATAAGATTTCGAAAATCAACTTTATACTTTAAAATCCTTTCTTTTAAATTTACCCAATTCTTTCAAAAGAATTTACTTAAAATTTCAATTTTAAATTTGAAAATCAAATTTCATTCATTTCTGGTATCCAACGATACCAAAAATACATTCGGCTAGATTATAGCCTTCAACAAATTCAATCACAGATATAATCATTCACCGATTATAAATAATAATCACACGTCGATTATAAATAAATCAACACACAACATTGAAATAAATTCAAATGTTTGAGGAATCCAGTTGGATCCCTCCAACCTGTTTCCCTGCATCCACAGATGTTAGCACAATACCAATTTCACTTCACAGTGAAATTATCGCGGTATATGGGATTTATAAATATTATCCGCTATTATGCGGCGCAATAGGGTCTCATCCGCTATACAATGCGGGAAATCAACAACTCCAATATATACATATTCCAATATATATATATATATATTGCTATATACATATATAATACCAATTCCACTTCAATGTGAAATTATCGCGGTATATGTTTTTAATAAATAACCTCCGCTTAATATACGACGTATAGGGTCTATTTAACACAATAAATAGCAATCATCATCCAATCATCACAATCAATCACTATCAACAATTTTAAATCTAACTATTTAAAATTTAAATCAAAAAAAAATATTCGATTGAGTGAGAAGTTCTCACCTTTGCTTTTAAAACGGTTGCAGCGTTTTATTTCGGATAAAATTAAACGACCGTTTAATTTTTTCCCAAAAATTTCACTTTCTCCAATTGACTCCAAACCAGCTCCATTGCATAGTGCTCGTCAATACGGTTCCAACGCAATTTGTTTCGTAATTTTTCGACCTCGTATGACAAGGTTATAATTTTTCAAAGTTCGTACACATTATAATATAATAATTCAACAATTTCTTTTATTATTTTACAACCTTCAACTTAATCAGGGCCGTTGCTTCCAAACCCTAGCATCCTCACCATTCGTTTCACCTTCTTCCCCATCAGGCAACACGCGCGCGTTGAAACCCACGACCGCCAATCTTGCCCCTATCAAAGCGATCACCATCTTCACATCCACGACGATCAGGATACATCACGACGAAGCTCGCAACACGTGCCACCATCGGCTGCGAATTGGGTGAACTCGGTCACCACATTATCGTGAAAAATGAGCTCGAACGTGGCGGCTTTGAGGAGCAATTGCCGTTGATTTTCTTCGTTAAATACGATCTCCACCGTTGAGATTGAAGCTCTCAACGAGATCTACAACTTTGTAGTTAAACATTTTTGATGAAACTGAATAGATTTGGAGAAATCAGAGGGAGAAGGAAAGAAAATTTTGGCCATTGATGTTAGAACTGGTGGCCACAAACCCTAGGGTTTTCTTTGTTGCAAAGTGAAGGTAGAGGGGGTCTTTTATAGAAAATTTCACAAAAACACTATTCATCCCAAAATTTCCGAACTCCAAACGAAGCGTGCCGGCTGACGTTTCTAAGGTTTACCCCGCGTTCCGAACATAATGGAACATGTTTTGGGAGCTAATTCGGTCATCTGTGCGAGTTACGGAATTAAACGATCAAATTTAAATCAAATCGATTTAAACCGATTTCGATGCGTTTTGGCTTGCCCCGGACAAACCGTACATCCGATTGACATGAAATTTGAAACTTTATAATAATATCACATTACGGATTCGATGAAACTGGTTTCGTCGAAATCCGAGACTGTTTGAAAAATGACTATTTTTAGTCGTCAATTAAATATTAAAATATTCAATTTTCACAATTTAACTTTAAATTCAATTTTAAAAGTTCTATAACATAATTATTACTCCAATATGATTTAATATAACTTTATAAATCATTTTCATACACATTTACTTCAGATTTCAATTATTTCTTCAGTTTCAAATATTAAATTAATAATTTAATCGCCCAATTAAATCACTATATCGAAATTAAATTAATTCGACTTCCAAATCTTACTTATTAATATTTAAAATAATTTAAATATACGAATTTCAAATGACGGAAATTCTGGGTCGTTACAAAAATTGTCATTTTAGTTAAAATTGACTTTTATTGCAATTAATCATTGTTTAATTAAATATTGAATTTAGTTGTCAATTTAATACCTGTTAATGATAATCAGTTATCTATTGGAGTTTATTGGTTGATTTGAATGACGATTGTGATGGATGTTTGATTGTTGATATTGGATGACTTGACATTGTATTTTTATATTGTTATAACACTGCAAGTTCCCTATAGGTTGAAATGATACATACTCGAACGATCTATAGATTATGGGAAAATCGTTATGGGTTGAAATGATAGACTCGAGCAATTTATGGATTTTATTTAATTCGGGATTGCGATTTGAAATGATATATAACCACAAAATTTTAAATTGCGGATTGAAATGATAAATACCTGTATCACTTGACCATAGGGTAGAAAATTATATACGAACACCGGATTGGTTAAATTAAATGATTTTTAATTCTTTAAATTTTGAATTCAATTAACTGACATTTTGAAATAGAAATTGATTCATATATATTGAATTATTTTCAATAATCCAAGCGTTAATGTTGAAATTGGAATTCATTTAATGAATTGCTCAAGGGATTTAAATTGGAATTTCAAGTTGAAGTATCAAATATAAATGAATTATCGAAAGTGAGTTATTAAAAATGTTTGGATATAACTTTGAAATATATTTTTAACTAATTTAAACTATATTAATCAATTTAAACTATTTTTAATTTATTTTAATCTATTTTATCTCTTTAATCCAAAATAATCTAATTTATCTATTTAATCTATTTTAAATCTATTTAATATGATTTAAATCTATTTAAATCTATTTAAAATCCATTTATCTACTTTAAATCTATATAAATCATTTTAAATCTAATTAAATCTAATTTAAATCTATTTTAAACTATTTCTACTATTTAACCTATTCTAATCTATTGAAACTATTTTTAAACTATTAAAACTATTTATGCCTAACTAAACTATTTTCTAAAAATTCAGACTGTGTAAAGAGAAAGTATTTACATTTAAATGCTTGATGATAATACAACCTAAGTTGGGTTTTGATATTGATACCTTTTTGTGAAATGACATATTTGAGTAAATATGATGATTTTGGAACGAGGATTTAATTAACCTATCTTATCGATAAATTCAAAAGTGAATATGATTTCGAAAGAGATATGATTTGAAATCGAATATGATATTTTGATATAAATTGTGAATTGATTTTTTTTTTGAAATGTAAAAGAACCATAATGTGTGTAATAAGCATTTGGTTGTTAAAGAGATTAGGATCGGATATTGTCATACTCTCTGCCAATACAGAAAACCACTTTAACAATTGTGTACGTTGCGAAGATTCCAGAAATGAAGTAGGATGGTTTTGTGAATGATTCTGTATGAGGTATTTACGTGACCCTGACTCCCGTGAGTCAGCTTGATGTGGCTAAAACAGGAGCTATACCGGGCCAAGTGAGGTCATTCCTCCTATCGGGCACATTTATTAGATACTATATTTTGACTTTGTGATTGTTTTGGTGGCCACCCCTTGATTTTGATTATAAGAGTGTGTCCGAGGTGGGCGGTAGTAGTGTTATGCGTTACCACCAGTCTGGGAGTGCAATTGGTATATCTACCCTGGGCATTGCCTCGCGTGCCTTGTCGCATGCCTTATCGGGCCTTTTACGAGTTTGTTTTGTACCATACCTGTGGAGCGCCCTCTGGGTAAACCTTACGGAGGAGCATACGGTATTGTATAGACTATGAGAATAAATAAAAGGACAGTTTGGCACAGGTCCCTAATAAGTTTCAAAATACACAAAAACCCCAATAAAAAAGTTTGTAAATTAAGTCCATAGAATTAAGTTACCCAATAATGGCATACACTTATGCAATTATTCAATGAATAATTGCAGATATTTATGCAATTATATCAAAAAATTGCAGCCATTTCCACAATTATTCACTGAAAAATTGCGGAAGATTCCACAATTATTCACCAAAAAATTGCAGAAATTTCCGTAATTTTTTCAAAAATTTGCGAAAAATTCCGCAATTATTCACCAAAAAAATTGCAGAAATTTCCGTAATTGTTCACCGAAAAAATTGCATAAATTTATGCAACTTTTGGATATAATGCATAAATATATGCAATTATTCAGTGAATAATTGCATAACTATAGGCAATTACTTAGTAACTTAATTCTAGGGACCTAATTTACATACTTTTTTTATTGAGGTTTTTTTGTATTTTGAAACTTATTAGGGACCTAAGCCTAATATTCACTAAATAAAATGTGTTAAGGGGGATACGGGTAACGCCTTAATGCTATTTTAATACTTTACCATAGACATATTATAATAGTGTATTGTATTACATAGTAGATAGTTTAACGGATCCTTAGGAGGTGTAAATCCCGAACATCTCTTAAGTTATTGCACTCACGTTAGACACTGGACATGAGATGTCAAACCCTGTAAACATCTCTGACGCCGTTACACTCATATTTACTTACTGTTGATTTAACTTACATAAGATCTTTTAGTTCCGACTCGAGTGTTTTGTCTTTTCAATTCGCTCGGGTTAGTGTGAGCTTTTCAGTGTATCGAAGACTACTTTCTGGAGGATGAAGACGAAGATTTGTAATTATTTATTATATTTATTCCACTGCATCATGTTGTTCCACTGCATTTATTTATTATTTATTCTTGTTGTATGTAACTCTGATTTGTATTATGAAAGTTTAACCAATGTTATTTGTAAACAGCTTCATGAACTGTTTATTTGATTATTATATTTTTTCCTTCCGCTGCGAGATTTTGTATTCGTTTCTTTCTTTCTCTGCTTTTTCTTATTTACCCCATAACAATCTTCCCTTTTGAATGGTTTGAGTATGACGTGTGTGTCTGCTTAAAACGTCCAAAAAGGCAGGTCGTTACAGTTGGTATCAGAGTTGTGGTTTAGTGATAACCTTAGCTTTGTGGGGTCTGACTTATATATAAATAGGGTAGTAATACCCTAGAATGGGTCGTTGAGTGTATATATATGAGAGAGCGTATTTGTTAGTGCTATAAAAGGTTTTTGTATTGTGTTAATTTGTTCTGGTTTGTATTTATAAATTGTGGTCGGTACATAGGACGCTATGGCATCGATAGGAATTTCTAAACACTTAATAGGACAGATCGACACAATATTATTTTGAAATATAGGTAAATGAAATAATTTTGCCTATTATATATTTTGTATATAAAATAATAGATTTTATAAATGATATAGTTGGATGTAATATGTTGTTTGTTAGGTAGAGAAATTTTATAAATATTGATTGTAAAATAGGATTTACAAGTAAAGCAAAAAAAATTGAATTTGAGAACTTAAGTTCCGGGATTTTGAAATTTTCTTTCGAAATATTTTGGAATATAATATTAGTATTATTTGGAAGTATTTTCAGAATTAAATATTTCAATATGATTTGGAACAAATGTTTTAAAGGAATTATGGAAGGAAATAAGTTCTGTACTCCCCCTCTGTCGTTGGAAAATAATTTCGGTGATGAGTGCACGCATCATCGACGTTCATTTTCGAGTTTCAAAGTGTGAAGACCGTTGTAGTAATTTTACTGCACAATTGTTTTGATGAATTAATCTTGATTTTGAATTCCAAATATGATTTGATATATATATATATATAAAAGATACGATTATATATATTATTTTAAAATAATTGAAATGAAACCCGGTTGTTTAGTTCTTAAATATCTGTTAATTAGAAATTGAAATTATTGTAATGAATGGAATCTTGACTATATTAATAATTGGAAACTTCTAAAATGAAAATAAGAAATTTGATGTTAAAATGATTAATGAAATAGTTAAGAAACTGAAAATTTGAAAATTGTAAATAAAAAGGAAATGAAAATAAGAAATGGTAACTACTGAACATTATGTTAATAAAAATAAATATGATAACTTGTGTAACTTTCTATTGCATTCTAAAAAGACATATATATATATATATATAACTTACCAAAATGAAAAAAAATTGTAATGTTCAATAGGATATGTAATAGAATATTGTGCAAGTAAACATTAGTAAATGAAAGTGTTCAATGGAATTTCTTCTAAATAAGAGTCTGATATTATAAATTTTTATAAACTTAGGATTAATAGTTTAAATGTTACTAATCAAAGTAATAGAAAAGTGAATAATGTAAGAAAATGATTATAAACTTAAGTTAACATTTTAAGCTATTTATAATCAGATTCAATGGTAAAGGTGAAATACTGTAAGTAAGTAATTATGAACTTGAATTTATATTGAAGCCATCTATAATTAAAATGAGTACTAGATAAATTGAATGATTATAACTTCAGAGAACACTGGAAATAATGTAGAAATGGAGTTAATATTCAATAATACTTTATATGGAAGAATGAAGGTGAAAAAGAAATAATCTATAAATGGTGAATTGAATTGTAAAGAAACTTACCTAATAAGGTATAATCCAATAATTGAAATAAAAATAACTTATTTAAGCAACGAATGTAAAGTAATAAAATAAAAGAAATGGCATTGTATGGATAAAGGAGAAATGAACTTTTGTAAGTAATAACAAATGTAAATTAATGAAAATAAACATTTTATGAATGAGAAAAGAAAAGTAAAGGATGTGAAAGGGGGGGATCAAACTAAATTGTAAATGTTAAGTAAACTGAAATAAAATGTCTACAATACTTCAATAATGGATTCATTTATGATCTAAATAAATTGAAATGGATATAACTTATGTAAGTAAAGAATGTAAATTAATGAAATAAGCCTTACATGAATGAATGAAAATTTAAAATTTTGTGAGTAATGAACGTGAATTAAAGGAATCATTGTATGAAGAAAAAATGAATAATAAATGATGTGAAAAAGATAAATAGAATAAACTTAAAATATTACTTGAAATTATTGTTTGTTTGACTTATGGATTGGTTGGGAAAGGATACTTCTATTGTGTAGGATGTATAAACGATATATTGAGTTTTATCTAAGTCTGTTGAGTGTATGATATACTTAGTAGTTTATTTATCATTTTATACGAAAAAGGGTTTCTGAACTCGAACAAGCCATTTGTTTTGGTTGCTATGGATGGATGATTGCTCTTTTTGTTGAAAATGATGTTTGTACTGTTTGTTTGCAAATGATTATTGTTATATTGTGATGATTTGTTTGTTATGTATTGAAATAACTTAAATATTTCTCTTTTACATAATTATTAACCCTTTCGGATTATATAAGTGAAATACAGGTTATGAAAGCAATTGCTACTGCTTTTGATTTCATAAAATTAGCGTTTGTTTGCCCAACAAATAGGTACGTTCTCGGATTACGTTTTTCTAGCAATATTATATTATTTTTCCCATGGTTTGAGATATTTTATTTTGAAATATGTGATATATATTGTATTATTAATATTATTATTTCTCCCAGACCTCTCCGTACAAAGGAGACTCTGCCGAAATTTTCTGTAAATTTTGGACTTAGAAAATTTTATGAAATGTTTTCCAAACTATTGTTAACTTGAACATACAGGATTTAATTGTTTAATTATGTAAATTAATTGTTTATAAATTTAATATTTTGTATAAGATATATCGATTACTTAATTCCTCTTCTACCTTCCTCTCCTTTTCGAGGACGAAAAGTTTTGAGTGGGGGAGATTGTAACGACCCATTTTTTTTAATAATTAAAAATGGTTAATTTAATAAGGTTTTTGTGATTTAATGTTGGAAGAAATAAAAAAATTGATTAAATAATAAGAATATAACAGGAATGAAATGTAATAGTATTAATTTAAGGTAATTGATAACTGTTCTAAATGTAATTCTTATTAATTGAAATGATTTAAAAAGTTATAATTAGTCATAGATTGTAAATTAATTGTAATAATGTGTGTGTTATTTGATAATCGGATTAAATGAGTAATTGATAATTTAGATGTTGGATTAATTAATGAATTAGTAAGTAATAAAGTGAAATTGAATAATGTGACGCCCCACCTCTATACCCACGCTAGCCAAGAACACTACGGTGTAGTGCTGTCAACTAGCACGGAGAATAAGGCTGTTGAGGAGCGACCATCCATGTAATTGCTTTGTGCGAGCACCGATATGTCAGATAGTATAACATGCATTTTTATTACAGGAGGAGATTCGACATACCGATACAAACTCAAAACTACCACACAGTGGCTATAATAGTTTAGGACAATAGATATAAAAATAACACAAATAACATAAATGTGGAATACAGATGGAACGAAAAGTCTCATATATATAATAACTGATATCAGTTACAATATATTTGACACAATACAAATGATACAACTACAACTGTCGACTCAAGAAGTTATATATACAAGTACATTATCGACTAATATACATGAATACATTATCATCTTAAAACAGACACACTGACTACTACAACAAGACGAAGACCACTTCAAATGATATAAAAAGTCTTCATAGCTCTAGCAGCAACCCAAAGCTAAAAATCTACAACCTGTAAATACTCGGTCTGACCCGAGTATTAAATTCAAAAGAAAATAATACCCGGGTCAGTCTAATTCAAACTCAGTTATTAATGCATAGGAGCAATAATAATCAATATCGAATAGACGACAGTCACAATAATTCCCGTCTATCCGACTCTTTAAACAAAGAAATCGGATGACGGTCGATATAACACTTAATAGTGTTAAACAAAAATCAGCAGATTTAAATCATCAACAGAGATAAATAAATAATTTCTCAAATCGACTAAATCAATTCAAAACTGTCAATTCTGGGTGGCTGCAGTGCACGCACGCGTGCACTGCCTCGCCACCACCGAATATAAAGTCACCACCACAATGAAACTGCAGTGGCAAACAGATATAAGGACAAAGGCAGGCTGCAACTAAACTGCAGAAAAGTCATCAACAGTTCAAGCATAAACAGCAATAGAGACGAATTCGAGTACATCATGAAGCAGAACCAAGTGCAGTTCAACTGAGATGGACAACTCGAGAATAAACATGTACAAATGAACGAGTGATCAATATGGCAACACAGATGTGCAAATGAAGAAGTCTCGAACTCAAGACAATATGGAAGGCAGAAATACAGAACCAACAAACAAGATCATGACAGATTAGTAAAGAGTAATAACAAGAGAGGCGAGTGCTGCACTGATAAATGAAGTGCAGCCACAAACGCATAGGTTCAAAGACACATGCACATAAGTCAGAGTAACATAAACAACATGTAGTGGTATATAAGTAGGAACCAAGTGAAGAAACCGCAGTGTCAACAAATGGTCAAGTGAAATGCAGACAACACCAAGTAATGGTGAAGTAAGTGAAACAGGCTCAGTAATGAAGCAAATGTGATAAACAAACAGGCTGGTCAAAGTGATACTACAAGTGCAACAGGACAGTGTACACTACAATGAAACAGTGGACAGTATCATCAAGAAACAACAAGACCAGACTTACAAAGAATATCAACATAAGTGGGCAGTGACAGTATGCAATGCAACACAAAACAAACCCATGTGAACATGTACACAGGAACACAAATCTGGACCAATTTCCATCAAATGAATAAGAAACAAAGACCAGGCTCAACACAACAGAGTGGCAACATATAGGTATGCAAACTAGTTTAATGATTCGACCCTGAACCAATAGCCAGATTTAATTAACAAATGCACTCGATACAAAGACACAACTGTACGGAATGTACACATGACAGCATCCCTACCAAAAGACTACACCTATACATGAACCAGTGCACATGTAAACAGTGACATGAAGAAACAATGCAACCCAATGAATAAGGGCAGAACATGGTCAACCCAACTTCAACAACAACTTCAAATGAGAATGATGTCACCAGTGAATTACAGTGACCAAATGCAAATGAGTACAGTGCATCAATGCAATGTATCAAACTCGAGCACAAACAAAGGCAATATAAGCCTAACAGTGCAAAATGGCGGTGGTACAACTAATGGAGTATACAAGCTACAGAACCCTAAGCAAAATTCAAAGGCAAGCATACACATATAGTTGCAGTGAAACTACAATGTTGACCAAGGCAACAATACAACACATAACCGGTACAACATAAATGGAGCAACATCAATATGCAATTATGCACTCCAGCCCTGAGACAGATTGGAAGTGAACCCAACAGATGTAAACTTAAAAAGGTGCAGACAACAGAGGTGATATCGTACACGAGGTTACAAAAGCACATATGCACAGCATCACGAATACAAGAGATTGGGGATAAATAGTGCAGACTATACCAAAGCTACAATGACCAAAGTAATATCGAGACCTCACTCCAGAAATAAAAGGAAATTCAAAAACAGTTCAAATTAGAGTCCAAGTGGTTGAAGTCGAAAAGAATCATCTTCACAGTCAACTCAGTGCCGAAGACAACAAGAACAAAATCACAAAGCATAAGAGAATCAACCGATGATAGTAAATTCAAACGAAACAAAATCAAGCAGCAGTCTTAGCAAAATCAAACACGAAACATAGTACTGAATTAGATGTGAGGGTCACTCACCTTGTCGCCGAATATAGAAGAAGCCGAGCACTAAGGGAACGAAGCCCCAAATCAGAAAAACCCTAAAATTTGGTAAGCCTCCACGAACAAGCAAGACGATAGTATCTCAAGGCTATCGAGAAGCACAAGGCTCCAGAAAGCAAGCACAAAAGAAATCGAAAGCCCTAATTCAGATTGCAAGAGGAAACCGTCGCCATTTCTAATCTCCAGAGATAGATAAAGAAACGAGTTAACGAATGGAGGAAGGGGGATTTGGGTTGTCTTTGATGAATACCGCACCAAGAAAGAATGGATCAAGATGATTTGTAAAGCCCACAACCTTTTTAAATTCAATTTTATAATTGAATCTCAATCCAATTTTAAAAGAATTCAAATCGGATAAGAAGAGAATTTCAATTCGATCAAAATGCCGATAGCTATTAGCAACCAGATTGGATCGTCAAGAGGCGATAATTAAATGGGTACGAAATGTCGGGTTGTTACAAATAAAATTAGTGTTGTGTAAATAAATATAACATTTTTGTGTAGATAACAGAGACATACAAATGTGATTAAATATCGAAGTGGTGACAATTGTTATTTGTTACCAATTTATTTATATCAATTGCAATTGAATGTCATTAAATGTTACATATTGTGAGTAAGACGTAACTGTAAAAGGTGTAACTGATAATTAAATATGTATAAATTTATGAAATAGTATGTAATTAATTCCAATTGATAAAAATTAGTGTTGTGGTAATAATTATAACACTTGTTGTGGATAATAACTTATAATATGTGACTAAAAGTTAATGGTGACAATTAATATACGTTACCTATTTATTTAGTCTGTTAAATTTAATTTGAAATCAATTGCAATTAATTCACTTAATTAGTGCAGTTAATGTAGATTAAATTGATAATTGTAGAATATAAACTTAATAAGATGTAACCCAATGTAAATTTTATTCATAATATGACGATTGATTGAATAAAAAGAATTGGAATCAATTTTGATCAATTTATTGGAATTTAAGTTATAATAATGGATTTATTACAATTAAATGTAATTAAACACTACGTTAATGAAAACTAAGATGATAATGGTAAAATATTAGTGCAATAAGATATAAAAAAATGTAAATTATAGCCATGAGATGACAATTGATTGAATAACCAGATGAAAAGGCAAATAAATGGATTTATTGGAATTTAAAGTAATAATTAGTAACCCTATTAAAAATAATGACAATGTTCTAATCACTAGTAACCCTATTAAAAATAATGACAATGTTCTAATCTAGTCAAATAAAGGTAAGTATCATTCTATTAGACTTATTTACAATTTTCTCTGTCAAAATGGTTCTCAGTTTCCCTGGCACTCAAGAATTTGGAAAATTGGTGGTAATGCTAAAGAGAACTTGTTGCTATGGAAAGTGATGGAAAATGCTCTAAATACCAAGGATAAGCTTTGTAAAATGGGTATTATTTCAGAGGATTTATGTGTTTTCTGTAAATCTGAAACTGAAAGCGATACTCACTTGTTTTTTGAGTGCACTTTTGTATATCAAATATGGTATAGGCTTCTATCTAATGGTGGATTTTACAAACCTTCACCAGTTAGTTCAATTGAATGGTTTAATGTTTTTAAGGCAACAAGATGGAAGACTCGTATGACTAGGTTATTGCTAAAGCTTCTTAAGAGATTGATTTATGCAGTCTGGTCTGAAAGGAATAATAGAATTTTTGGTATTGGCAGTAAGAATTCATCTCAGCTGTACAATTTGATTCATGGCAGTATACTCAGAGACTTAAAGGCTGATCCTACTTGAATTTTTGAAAGGATTTAATCACTTCTTGCAGATGGCTTTCTTCTGGATTGTTAGATATACTTTACTGGATTATCACTGATCAAGATTGTATGCAGTTTATGATGCTTAGTTTTATATTTGTGTTTCCTAATTGTAAATTTGTATTTTGGTTGTTTATTTACATTGAACTGTCAAGATGGTTGTAACATGTTGCTAGTTTTGTGGCATTGTGTCTGTTGTAATGTTGCTTAAGTCAATAAAATGAGTTTATGATCTTGCCTTTCAAAAAAAATAAAGTAATAATTAGTGTATTTATTTCAATTGAAATTAAACACTATAATTAGTAAAATAATTAACATTGAATTGACATGTAAATTTGTTTTAAATTATTGTAAATATCCAAGTAATCAAAAATGATAAAAATGGTTAGTTATAAATTTTGAAATTAAAAAGTGATTTAATCAATTTAATAATAATTTATTTAATTAACGAGAAAATAACCATTTTTGCCACTGTCTTGGATTTAAACGAAACCAATTTCAACGGATCCATAACAGTGAATTTTTGTAGGGTTTCAAGTTTCGTAGCTATCAGACTTGTCGTTTGATCGTGTGAGCGCGAAACGCATAGAAATCAATTTAACTGAAATTAATTTGGAATAAGGTGATTTTAAAAACTAACTTCTATATACAATGGAATTAGGACTTGAAACTTGTTTCATTGAGATTAAAAATATCGAAAACCTATATTTTGATATATTGGATGACCCATTTTCGTTTCGGGAACGAAACGGGCTTTTCGGGTCATTGTTATCGTTCCGATCCAACCCTGCCTATATATAGGCTGTTATAAACCCTAGTTGTTTCTCATTTTATCATTTTCTGTATGTACATCTCCTTCCTCCTTCTCAAATGTCTGAACATCAAACCTAGTTCCCAAATTTTAAAACCTAATTTCAAAAAAAATAAAATTTGCTCCAGGTTTACTTCGAGTCGGAAAGAGGTTCACTTCGAGTTTCAAAGGCAAAAACCCTGCAACGACTTGGGGTCAGAGAGAGTTCCATGCCAAACAAGGTGGATCTGGGCATGCTTTGAGTTCCAGAGGCGAAAACCCTAGAGCGACTTCGGGTTAGGAGCCAAATGACTCGGGTCTCGGGTCATTTTGGCAAAAAACTCAAAGCAAGCACCGGGTAATTGAGGCGGTGACTCAAAGTAAGACCCGAAGTTGAAATTTTCCAGTCTTCTAACATAAATAACTTTTGCATACGAGATCAGATTCACGCGTGATTTTTTCCATTGGGATCGTATCAGAATTCTAGACATTATAGAGCTTGTTTAGTTGAATTCCGAGACTGTTGAATTTTGTGCCCTAGTTTGGATTTCAAATCGATTTGAAATCGAAGGTGAGTGTTTTAACTCACTCACAATTACTAAATTATCCTATGTTAGTTAAATTTAATTTATGATATGATTAGAAATTGATTAATTGATGTTTGGTATGTTTAAAATTGTCATTTTAGTTAAAATTGACTTTTATTGCAATTAATCATCGTTTAATTAAATATTGAATTTAGTTGTCAATTTAATACCTGTTAATGATAATCGGTCATCTATTGGAGTTTATTGGTTTATTTGGATGACGATTGTGATGTATGTTTGATTGTTGATATTGGATGACTTGACGTTGTATTTTTATATTGTTATAACAGTGCAAGTTCCCTATGGGTTGAAATGATACATACCCGAACGATCTATAGATTATGGAAAAATCGTTATGGGTTGAAATGATAGACTCGAGCAATTTTATGGTTTTATTTAATTCGTGATTGCGGTTTGAAATGATATATAACCGTAAAATTTTAAATTGCGGATTGAAATGGTAAATATCCGTATCACTTGACCATAGGGTAGAAAATTATACACGGACACCGGATTGGTTAAATTAAATGATTTTTAATCCTTTAAATTTTGAATTCAATTAACTGACATTTTGAAATAGAAATTGATTCATACATATTGAATTATTTTCGATAATCCAAGCGTTAATGTTGAAATTGGCATTGATTTAATGAATTGCTCAAAGGATTTAAATTGGAATTTCAAGTTGAAGTGTCAAATATAAATGAATTATCGAAATTGAGTTATTGAAAATGTTTGAATATAACTTTGAAATATATTTTTAACTAATTTAAACTTTATTAATCAATTTAAACTATTTTTAATTTATTTTAATCTATTTTTTCTCTTTAGTCCAAATTAATCTAATTTATCTATTTAATCTATTTAATATGATTTAAATCTATTTAAATCTATTTTAAATCCATTTAATCTATTTTAAATCTTTATAAATCATTTTAAATCTAATTAAATCAAATTTAAATCTATTTTAAACTATTTCTACTATTTAAAACTATTTATGCCTATCTAAACTATTTTCTAAAAATTCAAACTGTGTATAGAGAAAGTATTTACATTTAAATGCTTGATGAAAATACAACCTAAGTTGGGTTTTGAAATTGATACCTTTTTGTGAAATGACATATTTGAGTAAATATGATGATTTTGGAACGAAGATTTAATTAACCTATCTTATCGATAAATTCAAAAGTGAATATGATTTTTGAAAGTGAATATAGTTTCAAAAGTGAATATGATTTCGAAAGAGATATGATTTGAACTCGAATACGATATTTTGATATAAATTGTGAATTGATTATTTTTTGAAAATAAAAGAACCATCCGGTGTGTAATAAGCGTTTGGTTGTTAAAGAGATCAGCATCAGATATTGTCATACTCTCTGCCAATACGGAAAACCACTTTGACAACTGTGTACGTGGCGAAGATTCCAGAAATGAAGTAGGATGGTTTGGCGAACGATTATGTATGAGGTATTTACGTGACCCTGACTCCTGTGTGTTAGCTTGATGTGGCTAAAACAGGAGCTATACCGGGCCAAGTGAGGTCATTCCTCCTATCGGGCACATTTCTTCGATACTATATTTTGACTTTGTGATTGTTTTGGTGGCCACCCCTTGATTTTGATTATGGGAGTGTGTCCGAGGTGAGCAGTAGTAGCTGCTATGCGTTACCACCAGTCCGGGAGTGCAATTGGTATATCTACCGTGGGCATTGCCTCGCGTGCCTTGTCGCATGCCTTATCGCGCCTTTTACGAGTGTGTTTTGTACCATACCTATGGAGTGCCCTCTGGGTAAACCTCACAGAGGAGCATACGGTACTGTATAGACTATGGGAATATATAAAATATGTTATGGGGGATATGGGTAACGCCTTAACGCTATTTTAATACTTTACGTTACTATAGACATATTATAATAGGGTATTGTACTACATATTAGATAGTTTAACGGATCCTTAGGAGATGTAAATCCCAAACATCTCTTAAGTTATTGCACTCAAGTTAGACACTGGATAGGAGATGTCAAACCCCGTAAACATCTCTAACGCCTTTACTGTGACGCCCCACCTCTATACCCACCCTAACCAAGAACACTACGATGTAGTGCTGTCAATTAGCACGGAGAATAAGGCTGTGGAGGAGCGACCATCCATGTAACTTCTTTGTGCGAGCACCGATACGTCAGATAGAGTAGAATGCATATCCTTTAAGGAGGAAATCCGACATACCGATACAAACACAAAGCTATCACACGGTGGCTATATATAATCTTCGGAAACAAACATAGAAATAATCATAACATAAATCAGTCACAGACATCCATATCACAAAGGCGGAAGAAGATATGAATAAACATATAACACATGAAAGTGTACATCAGGGTAGTGGTCGGAAAGATCCACTATAATACAAAAGAATAGCATCACGTGCTATACAAAAGAATAGATACACAACATAGAGTCTATATCTCAAATGTGTACAACCAAAAACTACTAATCTAAGTAGTTAGCCAAAAGTCAGAATAATCCAGAAGAGAAGTTAAGCAGAAGCACCTGTAACATCTCGGTCTGACCCGAGTATTATTTATAAGAAAATAATAAATGGATCAGTCTAACTATAAATATCAGATGACATGATATAGGATAAGGGGTATGGCATAAACATATAATAACCATGATGGCATACTACTATAAGTATGTAAATGATAATCAACAAGGGATTAATCAATGTCACAAGAATCTTCTCAAAGATCCAAACACATAAAAAGGTAATGACACACAAATTCACCAATACACAAAAACTGATATCATATCAGTGAAAACCACAAAAGTTGGTGAAGCACTAAATCCAGAAATCAACACACGAAATCCAGAACAAATCCCAGAAATCAACACACGAAATCCAGAAATCACTAAAAGGGGGAAGTCCGAGCACACGGACGAGAAGCTATCTCATGGAAGCTATCCATTTAATTTTCCGAACACACGGATGGCTCGAAGGCCTTTGACATACGAACGGTCCAAAGACCATGGGGTACAGCCCCATATATGTGAGTAGAAACATCACCCAAGCGGGGTCTAGTCTCCCTCGCAGTCAAAGAGACATCGCTCAATCGCTAGTCTAAATCACAAGAATGATCGTCATGATCATAAGGAAGTGTCAATCACACTAAGCTAGTAAATATATGAGTTTAGCTTCATGTCCCATAACCACTTGCTTAACTTAAATATTTACGAACAAACTGTAGATCTTCACTAGGAAATTGTCACAAAAGGGTTCAATCGAACAAGTCCAAGAGCTAACCGACGAAGTGAATGCAAGCGTTTCATACCACTCGTTTTACTAAGTCGTTTAAGTCGATTTCTCATTCGAGTGAAGTAAAGGCTTATATATATTAGTAGATTGGAAATCGGTTTGAGAAAACGAACTTTTGATATTAAAAATAGTGTTGAAATCGAAATCGATTTGATGAAAGAGTTTTGATATTTACTACTAGTATTAAAACCTTCATATCTTTAAAGTGACAAGTCATAAAACGATTGTTGGAACAATCTATCACAAAAATTCACATTCGAAGACGTGAATAAAATCCAAGGAAATCAGCTCAAAATGCATCAAAGTGGAAGTTCTGATGAATGCTTTTCAGATAAGATTGCCTACGCAGAGTAATACGGGGTTCGACCTAAGGAAAAGTAGGTCATACGACCTAAGGGTTCACGCGAACTAACAAGGCCAAGGGTAAGGTCGGAGACGACCTACGACTTAACAGAGTCCTGCGACCTAAGTGGGATGTGACTTAAGTGGGGCATAGGTCGGAGACGACCTACGACTTAAGGTCAAGCGACCTAGTGAAATAGCAGGGGAAATATTAGGTCGGAGGCGACCTACGACTTAAGTTTTTAATTCGCGAACGACTTAGTACTTGCTTATCTCGCGAACGACTTACGACTTAAGAGGGTGTACGACCCAACGACTTAAAGTCGATACGACTTAACAACTTAAGCTCAAATACGAGCTACGAGCTAAGGTCTATACGACCTAACGACTTATCTCAGTACGACCTAAGCCAGGACGAGATAGCAGAAGGCAACGACTTAACTCTTAACTCGGGGACGACCTAAGATGTTAACTCGTGGACGACTTAAGGGGTTAACTCGTGGACGACCTATGGCTTAACTCGTGAACGACTTAGCACAGGCGAACAGAAATACAAAGGCGGTGACTTTTCAACGCGCGCGACTTAAGCCCTTAACTCGCGAACGACTTAGCACACCCAGAACGACTTAAGGCCTGGAACGACTTATGCTCCGTGTGACTTTTCAACGCGAACGACTTATGACTTAGGCTTAACTCGTGGACGACTTAGCGATGGCCAGAAACGACTTAAGGCCAAAAACTCACCAAAACGCCAAAATTTGTAGTTTTTCGCCAATCTAATCCAAACCAAATGCAAACAAACATGCTAAAGTGATGAGGGATCATCCCCAACAGTCCAATGACAATTATAGGCAAGATGTGAGATCAAAAATCTCACCTTTTCATGGAATTTGATGAAGATGGAGATTTGAGAGCAAAGCAAGAACACCAACAAGCTTGAATCAATGTTCTTCACGTGAATTTGATGTTGAATCTCGGATTTGCAATAGAATTTGTGTTTGGAGTTTTAATTTCCACATCCCACCACCATTTTTGACAAAGCTTGAAGTGTTTTTGATAGAGTGAGGAAGATGGTTGGGCTGAACTAAAGGGGTGCAGTCCAAACCAAAGTCAAAGGCGGGAAAAAGTGTCGAAAATTTCACTATCTCCAAACGTATCAAAGTTTACACTCAAAAAGACCGCAAACGTCATTTTGAACTCAATGGAAGTGGTCTCGAGTCCTAATTTGACCGTATGCAAAAAGTAGCTTTTCGGACTAACATTCGACTAACGATAAAATATTTAAATATAAAATCGATAAATATGCGGATTGTTACTGTTACACTCATATTTATTTACTGTTGATTTAACTTACATAAGATCTTTTAGTTCCGACTCGATTGTTTTGTCTTTTCAATTCACTCGGGTCAGTCTGAGCTTTTCAGTGTATCGAAGACTACTTTCTAAAGGATGAAGATGAAGATTTGTAATTATTTATTATATTTATTCCATTGCATCATGTTGTTCCATTGCATTTATTTATTATTTAATCTTGTTGTATGTAACTCTGATCTGTATTATGAAAGTTTAATCAATGTTATTTGTAAACAGCTTCATGAACTGTTTATTTGATTATTATATTTTGTCCTTCCGCGGCGAGATTCTGTATTGGTTTCTTTCTTCTCTGCTTTTACTTATTTACCCCATAACAATCTGCCCTTTTGAATGGTTTGAGTATGACATGTGTGTCTGCTTAAAACATCCAAAAAGTCAGGTCATTACAATAATCGACTATCGAAAATGGACCCAAACGTAACTTTGGAAATATCTAGGAGAAATACGTGAGTTATATGGCACAGTCATCTCCGATGATGCTGTATTGTGCTTATGAATCTCGTTTCGTTCATCTAGGATGATGATAAGAAAATTCGTCCACTAACGGTTAGGAGGTGATCTCCAATCTTGTCTTTGGCTGTTTAATTCATAGAGAACCGGAATTGAGCTTACCGGAAATTATCGAACGTTGTTTCGAAGAGACCGGGATCAGATCTGCTTCCATTGGTTGGATTAACATGATAGGGGGTTCTCGCTTTCTGTTTGATGGCGAGCAATAGACTCTTACCCCTACACGTTCTAGAGAGGTAGTATAAGGCCTTGATGGGTTGGTTTGTTAGGTGCTTACAGTTGCGAGGCTGGCCGTAAAAGCAGATTCGATGTACCGGTGTATGCCACGGTGGGGCTGGGAAGGTTGAAAAGCTATCGGTCGTCACTGACCGGATGGTTGAAAAGCCTACGGTTCATTACATTTGGTATCAGAGCTGAAGTTTAAGCGAGAACCTTGGCTTTAATGGGAATCACTCATTAGAGATAGGGTTAGTGGCACCCTAGAATGAGTTTGAGTGTGTGTGTTTATATATATATATATATATATATATATATATTGAGCGCGTATTTGTTAGTGATATAAAATGGTTTATATTGTGTTGGCTGATATTGAGTAGCTTATGGATTCTAGTCAATACGAGTAATTAACGTTATTGATAGGGATTTATAAACACTTGGACGGAGCAATTTGACATGGTATTGTTTTGAAATTGGGTAAATTAAATAATTCTACCTTGATTATTTATATATATAAAGGAATAAATTTTCAGAAATTATTATGGTATATATGGTGTGTCTGGTTGTTAGAGAATGATAATGTGATTATTATCATTTGTTGTTGTGATGCTCTAATAAAAATTGTCATTATTGTAATGCAAACAAGATAAACAATTAAGGAATGATTTTATATAACCAAAGTAAGATTATATAAATATATGGTTTATAAAAGTGATTTATAAATTGAAAGAAAATGAAATTTCAAAAGTATATTATGTAAATATGATTTATAAAAGCGGTTTATAAATTAGAAAGGATTAAAAAGCTCAGAATTTGGGAATTTAAAATTCCGATGGTTTTGGAAATGATTTTTCAAAGTTTTGGAAAATAATAATAGCATTATTTGGAAAATGTTTTTGAATGGAAATCATGGGAATGTTTTTAAAAGGATTTTAAAGGAAATAAAAGCACTGAACTCACTTCGGTGGTTGGAAAATAATTTCGGTGATGGCTGCAGCCTCATCGATATTCATTTTCGAGTTTCCAAGGGAGGAATTGTTACCATTGGGGTTTGGTTTGATAAAACTAGCTAGATTCTGGAAATCCAAAAGAATGATTTGATATACCAAGGGATTTTGTGTGTGTGTATAGAATGATTATCTATGATTTCTAGAATGATTTGAAATACTTTAGAACAAGGTGTTCAAACTTTGAATTTTCATTTAAAATGTTTTATTAAAAATATGAGAAAATAATTTGGATAACTTCTAAAATTTGAAAATTAGCAAGTTAAAGCAATGTTTTGAATTGTTAAATGTGAGTTCAAGAAAAGTAAAAATTTTAAATTTAACTGTGGAATGAAATTTAACTAAAATTAAGTTAAATAAAGTGAAATTTGAAAATTTAGCCTAAGTTAGGCTAAATGAAATAATTTTTAGAAATGGAATTGATTGAGATTTGAAATAAATTAATGAAATGAGTTAATTAAATTAATTAGTTAATTGGATATGGTTTGGAATGTTGATTGACAAAATTGAATGTTGAAATTGGAAAATGAAATTGAATTTGGTTAGAAATGGATAAGGATTTAAGTTGTGAAGAGGTAATAAACATATGAAGTTTGTGTAAAATGTTTATAAACCTAAGAAGATTTTATGGATTAATGCATAAATGAAGTAAGTACGAAGTGAAATGTGTTGAACATAGAATTTGTTGGAATAATTCTTAAATGATATCAGTATGGAAATGATATACTAAGTGAATAATGAATGTGAATAAAACAATGTGAATAATGATTGTGAATAATTGAATGTGAATAAAGGAATTTGGTGTAGCTAAGAATCTATCGAAATAAATACGTGGGTTGTATGTATATTATTCTATTCGCATAATGGTTTGATCTAGATTCGAGTACATGATTTCAAGATGATTTATATCGATCCGAGTTGGAATTTTTCACTCGATTCTCAACGACGAACATAGGATATGGATTTTTTGTTGATTCTAGATTTTTCTATCATAGTATATGACTATGCAAGGAGAATGATGATTTCTAATCAAGAAACCAGATCCGAGTCCGCACTAGGGTGGTCGTGTGAATGATACTAGTTTGGAAGTGAGATCGTGTAATCAAGCGGGCGATCAGATTTGATATTGCATATGGATGATATATGTACATCGTACGGGCTTAAGTAAAACAAATGTTTAAAATTGGAAATAAAAAATAAAATAATTGTGAACTATGTGATTGGATATCATAGGTAATAAGATGCAGATATATAAAATGCAAGAGATAACTTAATGCATTTGGGTTCATAAGTAAAATTGGGTGGCCCGATTAAAAGGTACATGTTTATATTGTTATTTGATTTGATAGTTTTATGATCCAGCCGCTTGGCTTTTGTTTTCTTTTGCTGGTTTGAGCCCATAATGGCGATTTGTGGTTGTTCTGATCTTGCCGCCCAAAGGAGATGCTGTCGAAATTTCCAATAATTTAAACAGTTAGAAATTTTGAAGAAATTTTTTGATAACTAAAATTTGATTTTTGAGTTATAACCTGAAATGATTGAATGGGATGGTATTAGTTGGAAATCCATGGATGAATTTGGAAACTTCGTAAAAGTAATAACAAGGTTTCAACAAATTGGGTTTGGAAAGCTAATTTTACTTATCCTGGCAATTTCGAGGACGAAATTCTTTTAACGGGGGAAGAATGTAACAACCTAAAATTTTAGTTATTTGAGTTTGGCATATTTAATCGATTTTAAATATTGAAAAGTTAATTTTATAGATTAAAAACTTGAATTTCAAAAATAGTGATTTATTGGATAATTTAATTGTTGAATTTATTAATTGAAAATCGTTTAAATAATTGAAAATTGGGTTTTAAGCTGGATAAAAATGATTTAAAGGCTTATTTAATTCCTATTAACGATAATGAAGGTAACAAAACTTTTAAATTGAATTTAAAAGCGATTTACTCGATTTTGGAAATAACTCGTTTTAATTAACATACAAAAATAGCCTTCCGGGGCACTATCTCGGATTTTGACGAAACTAATGACATTGGGTTCGTAATATTGAATTATATTATGCCGTCAAATTTCGTAGCGATCAGATGTACCGTTTGACCGTGTGAAATTGAAACGCGTAGAATTTAATATTGGAAATTTAATATTATAATTGGGTTCAAAAAGCTATCTTCTCCATACGATCAAATTAGGTCTCGAAACAAGTTCCATTGCATTCAGAATAAGGGTATAACATATTGAACGCCAGACGGCACATCTCGATTGGAGTCCAAAATTATATAGCTAGGTATTTTGAATTTTAAATAATATTTATATATTGATTTGACCATTCAAGCTCAAGTCCACACCCCCTCTTCCATGTTCAATCTCCATCAACCAGACCCATACAGGAGACCATACCATCGTTCATTTAAATACTTCTTCCCTCTCTCTCTCTCTCTCGTTAACAAGAATTCAACCTGAAAGAAAGAAACAAAATTAGAACAAATTATATTATAATCCAAAAATTTCAAAGCAATCTCCTTTGATATTGGGAAGCTTCGATCTTTACGCTGTTGGTTTTTAGAAGGGTACGGCCGTTATTTTTGTGGGTTGCGGCAGTTGTTTGTGGCGCTCGGCCTTGTACAGTAAGAAGCTCAAAAACTAGGGTTGGCGATTTCTTGGAATCAAGGAAGAATGAGATCGAGCGAAGTCTGGAATTAGGATCGTGGTGATGTGCAACACCTTGGCGCCGAGCAGTGGAGGTAACGGTTCACTGCAAGGGGGGCGACACTTGTATGGACATGGGCTGGTGGCAAAGTCGCATTTTTATCGAGGAGCACGGGCGTGGTCTCGAGGAGGCGGTCGCGTAGCTTGGTTGAGGAGAAGTTCAACAATGCGTTTAGAACTGGATTTCGTCAAGTGTGAGGTTCGGGGCAGCGTGCGTGCACGGTTAGTAATGGAGTAGGGGAAGTGATACCTGTGCATGGTCGAATTGGGGAAGGAGAAGATGTTTGGGGTAATCTTGTAAATTATGTCAAGTTATAATATTATAATTTTAAATATTATCGATAACTTATAAAATTCGTAACTCCTTCATACGAGATCCGATCGAGACAAAACTTTTTGTATTGCGCTCGAATCGACCAGTGCTTTGCAATGGAACTAGTTTGGATGAAATTGGAGACAGTTGAATTTTGGGCTAAAATCGGACGTCTTCCTGTTTTAGCTCCAAACCGAAACGCCTCGGCGACAACCGAAAATTTCGGTGCGTTAATCTCACTTTTTTGGTTAACTAGTATAATATATGGTTGATAAAAATTATTGAATGGTTGTTTGGATGAATTATTATATTTATTAATTGGATTAGATATATTCTCGCCTATTGTAGCGGATGAGACCATATTATGTTCCCGTGTCAGAGAGGATGACCCTTTGTATACGAATCCCGCCTCGATGTAGTTGATTTATATTTTACGAATATATAACATTTGTGATGCACGGCGAAACAGGTTAGAGGGATCCAATGAGATTCCTCCCTATCATTGAATTATATTGTTTCAATAATATTTCCTTTATATGGATTATTGGATAATAAATATGATTGTGGATACTGTGGTTATAACATCGTTATATGTTTGAAATAAAACCCAATAATGATAAGAAAAATCAATATTGATATTGGTTAAGTGTTGTGTGATTATTGGCCTCAGATTAGTATTTTAAAAACACTAAAAATTGCCGTTTAAATCGGAATTGATTTTTGAGACAAGAAACGATTTTAAAATCCGAAATTGGATTTCAGAAATATTTTATTATCTAATTAAATATATTAATATTGTTTTTTAAGTTAATTAAGTATATTAATATTGTCAGGTTATTAAATTATAATATTAATTTAAGGTTATTTAATTATAATAATATTCTTTTAAAAGCTGTTTTATTATATTAAAATTGTTTTAAAGTTATATAATCACATTACGATTATTTTAGAGTTATTTAATTATTTTAATATTGTTTAAAAGTTATTTGTTGTAGTTAATATGTTTGAAGAATTTGTAAAAAGTTAATAGTTAAAAGATTAATTATTTAAGAATAATTTGGTTTGAAATAAAAATAAGGATTATTAATAAGGTTTTAAAATAAATTATTATTATTTATAATATGGTAAGATTAATTATTATTATTATTTCTTAAACAATATTTTGGAATGATTAGTTATTATTTTAGGATATATAAAGTTAATGATTTCCATTTATGATGTTCATTGTTAATAATTATTACCATATAGTACTAATTTGAGGTAAATGATTAAAATTATTTTTAAATGTTTTTGAGACTCGAAAATGGAGTCGAAAGACTTAGATTTTGTAAAGGAGTTATAACATGGTTCGAAGAATTAAGGAAGAGTTATTTGCAAGGTGAAAGGGTTTATAAATGGTTCGATATTTATAAACAAAATTTTAGAAGCGGGTTATAGAATTATAAAAGAAGTTTATAAATAGTTATAGGTTCATTAAGAGTTATAAATGATTTTGAAATGTACAAGAAGTTTTTAAGTGACTGGATTCTTGGTAAGGGAATTATTAATGTTTTCGGAGATTTATAAAATGGGTTATAAACGACCTTGGAGAATTGTAAAGGGAATTATAAACGATTTGAGAATCGAATAAAAGTAAACCCTTTCTAAATTTTGTGGATATACTGATACCGTTGGGAAGAGTATATGGCTATTTCTAAATATGGAAATATAGGGATTTGCGGGTATATCTTTTAAAGGTGTTTACATACAAGTAATTTACAAAGTAATTGTATGTATAAAGACTTATTAAATGGGGCTAGTGATTACTTATATACCGAGCCAATGTTGATTTTTCCCAATGGAATAAATCTCTGATTAAATATATGTTATTCGATAGTTAAATAACTAACTATCAAAAATGGACCCAAATGTAACTTTGGAAATATATAGGAGAAACACGTGAGTTATATGGCACTGTCATCTCCGATGATGTTGTACTGGGCGTATAATTCTTGTTTTATTCTTCTAGGACGATGATAAGGAAATCCATCCACTAACGGTTAGGAGGTGATCTCCGATCTTATCTTTGGTTGTTTATTTCCTAAAGAACCGGGGTTTAGTTTACCAAAAATTATCGAATGTTGTTTCAAAGAGACCGGGATCAGATATGTTATCTGAAAACCACTTCGATCCAACGAATGCATTTCGAAGTGAAGGCATCGTGAAGAGCATAGAATCGAAGATAGAGATGTGAAGTGCAAGGCCTAATCGCTACTAATCCTGAGAATGAATCCAAAATGGATGTAGTAGGAATAGTGTCTTCGGTTTCGTTCAGACCCAGAACGGACTTGTATGGATAAATAAAAGAGTAGAGTAAGTATAAAGGAGTATTAATTAATAAAAGAGTTATATGGCACAGTCTTTAACCTCTTTGATTAAGTTTTAATTAATAAAAGAGTATTAATTAATAAATGAAGTTGTAATTAATAAAAGAGTATTAATTAGTAGAGTAAGTATTAATTAATAAAGGTGTATAAATTAATAAAGGAAGTTTTAATTAACAAAGGAATATTGACTAATAAAGGAAGTTTTAATTAACAAAGGAGTATTAATTAATAAAGTAAGTTTTAACTAATAAAGGAGTATTAAATAATAAGGAATTTTTAATTAATTAGAAGTTTTAATTAATTAGAAGGGTTTATTTAATTAGAAGTTTTTTAATTAATTAGAAGTTTAATTAATTAAGTTAAGAGTTTAATTAGTTAGGGATGATCAATTAGAAATTTTGATTAATGACAGTAGTTTTATTAGATAAAAGGAGTTTTACTAGTAAAAGAGATTTAACTAATAAAGGATTAATTAAATAAAAAGGGATTAGAAGTTGTTTATATGAGTTTTCTTTGTGTGTTTACTTACTTATGGAAAGTATTCAATCATGTACTTAGCACTAAAGCAGACAAAGTAGACTTGTTTGTATCTGTGAGAGTTAAGAATGATGATTCTAGTAGGGTGTAGAAGCAATTATGCTCTAACCTACTGAGCTTCACTCTTGATTGAGGGATAATGGAAGTTGAAAAGGTTAGAAACATGGTAAGTATACGAGACTTAGTTTCCATATGTGATCGTTCTTATTATTATCGAATTTGATCAAATTTTAACTTAGAAAACATATAGAAGAAATACGGGAATTATATGGTACAGTTATTCACTCGGTGATGATATAACCTACGTATAAACTCGTCTTTCTCTTCTAGGACAAATGATGAGAAAATCCATCTAGATAGGAGATGATCTCCGCCCTTATGTATTGTCTGTTTATTATTGAAAGAACCGGGGTTGAGGTAACCAAAAATCTATCAATTGGTTTTGGAGTGCCCAATAAGCAGGGGAGTGTACTTATATGAGATGACTCGACACTATATGTGACGCCCCACCTCTATATCCACGCTAACCAAGAACACTACGATGTAGTGCTGTCAATTAGCACGGAGAATAAAGCTATGGAGGAGCGACCATCCATGTAACTTCTTTGTGCGAGCACCGATATGTCAGATAGAATAGAATGCATATCTTTTAGGGAGGAAATCCGACATACCGATACAAACACAAAGCTATCACACGGTGGCTATATATAATCTTCGGAAACAAACATAGAAGTAATCATAACATAAATCAGTCACAAACATCCATATCACAAAGGCGGAAGAAGATATGAATAAATATATATAACACATGAAAGTGTACATCAGAGTAGTGGTCAGAAAGATCCACGATAATACAAAAGAATAGCATCACGTGCTATACAAAAGAATAAGTACACTACATAGAGTCTATATCTCAAATGTGTACAGCCAAAAGCTACTAATCTAAGTAGTTAGCCAAAAGTCAGAATAATCCTGAAGGGAAGTCAAGCAGAAGCACCTGTAACATCTCGGTCTGACCCGAGTATTATTTATAAGAAAATAATAAACGGATCAGTCTAGCTATAAATATCAGATGATAAGGTTTAGGATAAATAATATGGCATGAACATGTAACAACTATGACCGCATACTACTATAAGTATGTAAACGATAATCAACAAAAGATCAATCAATATCACAAGAATCTTCTCAAAGATAAAATAGGGTATCATACCCTAAACTTGTATTCATAACAAGTCAATAACACATAAATTCACCAATGCACAAAAGCTGATATCATATCAATGAAAATCATGAAAATTGGTGAAGCATAAATTCCAGAAATCATCACAAGAAATCCAGAAAAACACATAAAAAGGGGGAGGCCTAACACATGAATGGGAGCATGAAAACTCACCTACGCGTAAAACACATGACGAGAAGCTATCTCATGGAAGCTATCCATTAAATTTTCACACAGGAATGGCCCGAAGACCGTAGGGTGCTACCCTAAATATGTGATGGCGAAACATCACATAAACGGGGTATAGTCTCCCTCGCAGACAAAGAGACATCACTCAATCGCTAGTCTAAATCACAAAAATGATCGTCATGATCATCGGGAAGTGTCAATCACACCAAGCTAGTAAATATATGAGTTTAGCTTCATGTCCCATAACCACTTGCTTAACTTAAATATTTACGAACAAACTATAGATCTTCACTAGAAAATTGTCATAAAAAGGGTTCAATCGAACAAGTCCAAGAGCTAACCGACGAAGTGAACGCAAGCATTTCATACCACTCGTTTTACTAAGTCGTTTAAGTCGATTTCTCATTCGCGTGAAGTAAAGGCTTGTATATACTAGTAGATTGGAAATCGGTTTGAGAAAACGAACTTTTGATATTTAAAATAGTGATGAAATCGCTTTGATGAAAGAGTTTTGATATTTACTACTAGTATTGAAACCTTCATATATCTTTAAAGTGACAAGTCATAAAGCGATTGTTGAAACAATCTATCACAAAAATTCACATTCGAAGACGTGAGCAAAATCCAAGGAAATCAGCTTAAAATGCATCAAAGTGGAAGTTCTGTTAAATGCTTTTCAGATAAGATTGCCTACGCAGAGTTGTACAGGGTTCGACCTAGTGAAGGCAAGCGGCCTCGAGAAGCCAAACGACCTAAGGGAAGAATGCCATGTGACCTAGCAGAAGAACAGGTCGAACGACCTAGGGGAAAACAGGTCAAACGACCTAAGTGCTAACTCGCGAGCGACCTAACGAAGTGCGCGACCTAACAGTGAGGCGCGACCTAAGGATGTGCGCGACCTATCAGTGGGGCGCGACCTAAGGCCTTACGATCTAAGGGAAACAAGATCTTGCGACCTAACGGAGTTAAGTCCATACGACCTTAGAAGTAAAGGCCTTACGACCTAACAGAGTTACACGACTTAAGGTGATTCGCGACCTAAGGGTACGCGACCTAACGTGGTTCGCGACCTAAGACTCGCGACTTAAAGTTTGCCTGGGGGATTATAGGTCGGCAACGACCTACGACTTAACAAAAGTCGAGCGACTTAGTGGTTTGCCTAGGAATTTTATGTCGGCAACGACCTATAACCTAAAGCTGCTTCGACCTACGACCTATTTCCCTGCGACCTAAGCCAGAACGACCTAAGCACGCAAGCGACCTAAGTCTTAACTCGTGAACGATCTAAGAAAGTGGTGACTTTTCAACGCGCGAGCTAGCAGTCTGGACGACCTAACCAGGGCAGAACGACCTATGGCCAGATTTTGCAAACAGCACTGAAACTTGAGTTTCTCACCAATTCAATCCAAACCAGTTGCAAACATTAATGCTAAAGTGATAGGAAGTCATTTCCAACAACCCAATGACAGTTATAGGCGAGATGTGAGATTAAAAATCCCACCTTTTCCACGAAATTGATGAAGATGAGACTTGAGAGCAAAGCAAGAACACCAACAAGCTTGAATCAATGTTCTTCACGTGAATATGGAGCTGAATCTCGGATTTGAAATAGAATTTGAGTTTGGAGTTTTAATTTCTCTTTCCCACCACCATTTTTGACAAAGCTTGAAGTGTTTGATAAAGTGAGGAAGAGGGTTGGGCTGAATTAAGAAGGTGCAGTCCAAACCAAAGTCAAAGGCGGGAAAAAGTGATGAAATTTCCACTTACTCCAAAGATGTCGAAGTGTATACTCAAAAAGATCGCAAACGTCGTTTTGAACTCAATGAGAGTGGTCTCGAGTCCTAATTTGACCATATGCAAAAAGTAGCTTTTCGGACTAACATCCGACTAACGATAAAATATTTAAATAAAATATTTAAATATAAAATCGATAGATATGCGGGTTGTTGCAGACTTCCCTCCTTAAAGAAATTGCGTCCTCGCAATATATATGGTGGAAATAAAAAGTAACAACCGTAAATGCATATTAACACAAAAGAAATTGGAATTAAGAAGTTTACCTCAAAGAGCATGAGAAAGTAATTCTGGATGTGTACGCTCGATGAATTCTCTAGTTTCCCAAGAGCAATCCTTAGGATTTGAGGACCATTGAACTTTAACAAGCGGAACATCTTTATTTCAAGGACGTTTGATCTCCGAAGCAATAATTCGAACAGGGTGCTGCTCATAAGTTAAATTAGGTAAAACTTCAATCTCTTCCACAACACCTGGCTCAAGCATCGAATTGGAATCCCGAAGGCACTTCCGTAATTGAGAAACATGAAACACGTCATGCATGGCAGAAAACTGAGCCGGTAATGAAAGGCGATAAGCCATGGAACCAATACGTTCAGTGATAGGAAATGGCCCAATATATCGAGGCGCTAACTTTCCTGATCGACTGAAACGTACAACACCCTTCATTGGTGAAACATGAATAAATACAAGATCACCAACAGAAAATTCTAATTTCCTTCTTCGGTTATCGGCATAGGATTTTTGTCTACTCTGGGCTTCTTTCATCCTATGTCGAATAAGTTCAATCTTTTCTGTAGAATCTCGAATAAAGTCTGGTCCTAAAACCAGTTTCTCACCGGCCTCAAGCCAACAAGAAGGAGATCGGCATGGCCTTCCATAGAGTGCCTCAAAAGGAGCCATACCAATACTAGATTGGAAGCTGTTATTATAGGAAAATTCAACAAGTGAAATATGATCTTCCCAACTTCCACCAAAGTCAAGAACACAAGCACGAAGAAGATCTCCAAGTGTTTGATTCACACGCTCAGTTTGTCCATCGGACTGGGGGTGATAAGCGGTGCTAAAATTAAGCTTCGTTCCCAAAGATTTTTGAAGACTCTTCCAGAATCCACTAGTAAACAATGGATCCCGATCACTAACAATGGAAGTAGGAACCCCATGTAATTTAACAATTTCTTTGATAAAAAGTTTGGCCAGAAGAGGAATGGTTCGGTTCGACCGAACGGGAATAAAATGGGCAGATTTAGTAAGTCTGTCAACGATCACCCATAAACTATTATGACCCGAACGAGAACGGGGAAGGCCATCAATAAAATCCATGGAAATTTGATCCCACTTCCAAACCGGAATTTCCAATGGTTGCAATAACCCACCAGGCCTTTGATGTTCAGCTTTAACAAGTTGGCAAGTCATGCAACACTTAACAAAGTTAGCGATCTCAGATTTCATTCCCTCCCAATAATAAAGTCGCTTCATATCAGCGTACATTTTACTGCTACCAGGATGAATGGAATATTTGGAACGATGTGAATCTTCAAGAATATCTCTACGAAGATCACTAATATTTGGTACGATCAATCTACCAAATTTTCGAATGCCGCCACGAAAATCAATATTAAAGTTTTTCAAACCTTCAATATCGGTTTTATCCTTAAGATTTTGGCCAAGCAAAGCCGATTCAGGATCTAGCTGTTGAGCTTCAAGAATGCGGTCTAATAAAGAAGGACGAGCCTCAAGGCTACATAAAACAAGAGATGAACACAAATCGGAAACGCGATCTCGAATTTCACAAGTGGATACAAGTTCGAGATCGTTCCATTCAGATATCATCATGGAAACAACCGCTTGTTGTTTTCGACTAAGTGCGTCGGCAACTCGATTCCCCTTTCCGGGAGTATAAAGAATGTCAAGATCATAAGAGGCAAGAAATTCGAGCCAACGCTGTTGACGCAAATTAAGTTCCTTTTGAGAAAACAAATATTACAAAGACTTATGATCAGTATAAAGAATAAACTTTTCTCCCAAAAGATCATATCGCCAAATTCGAAGGGCGAAAACGATAGCCGCGAGTTCTAAATCGTGTGTGGCATATCTAGTCTCAGCCGGCTTCAATTGCCTAGAAGCATAAGCAATAACACGTTCTTTTTGCATAAGAACGGCACCCAAACCAACGCGACTAGCATTGGTATAAACGACAAAGTCTTGATTCCCTTCGGGAATAATTAGAATAGGAGCATCAGAAAGGAGTTCTTTTAATTTCTGAAAAGAAGTTTCACATTTGTCCGACCAAATGTATTTAACACCTTTCTTTGTTAAGCCAGTAAGAGGAACGGCAATCTTAGAAAAGTCTTTTATAAAACGGCGGTAATAACCTTCCAATCCGAGAAAGCTATGGATTTCAGTCACGCTCTCCGGTCTCTTCCAATTTTGAATCGCTTCAATCTTTGAAGGATCCACTGATATTCCGGATTCGGAAATAATATGACCGAGGAACTTCACACTAGATTGCCAAAAATGGCATTTAGAAAATTTTTCTTTTAGTTGATTGCTCCTAAGAGTTTCCAATACAATTCGAAGATGCTTTTCGTGTTCCTCCTCGGTTTTAGAATACACAAGAATATCATCAATAAAGATGAGAACAAACCGATCGAGAAAATCTTTGAAAACTCTATTCATAAGGTCAACGAAATAAGCCGGAGCATTCGTTAAACCGAATGGCATAACTAGCCATTCATAAGATCCATAACGCGTACGGAACGAAGTCAAAGGAATACTATCCTCTGCAATACGAAGCTGATGGAAACCGGTAGCGAAGTCCAATTGTGAAAAGACTCTAGCACTAGTAAGTTGATCAAACAGATCATCAATCCAAGGCAATGGATATTTATTCTTAATAGTAAGATCATTAAGCTTGCGGTAGTCGACGCAAAGCCTAAGTGTACCATCGGACTTACTTACGAAAATAGCTGAGGCTCCCCAAGGCGAGGAAGTAGAGCGAATAAGTTGCTTCGTCTCTAACTCGGATAATTGTTTGCGCATCTTTTCGTTCTCCTTATTGGACATGCGATAAGGAGGACGGGTAATAGGTTGAGCTCCAGGTATAAGATTAATTTTGAACTCAATTTCTCGTTTAGGTGGTAATCCTAAAACAGGCTCAAAGATGTCAGAAAATTCACGAACGATGCGAATACGAGAAATGACATCCTCCTCATCATCTTGTCATCATCACGAGGATTTAAAGAATATAATGATGCAACTAAAGCGGAATCCGAATCTTTAAGAATAATAGAAATCTGCTTAACAGATAGTGGATGTCGAAGATAAATAGTCCGCTCAGGACATAGGATATGAGCTTCATAACGAGTAAGCCAATCCATACCCAAAATCATTCCAAAGCCTAAGTAACACATGACATGCAAATCGGCTAGGAAAGAAAAATCACACAAAATAATCTCGACATCTTTACAAAGCAGACTAAGAGTTGCGGATCCACCAACTGGGTTCGCAATTCTTAAAGAAGTCATTAAAGCAACAACACTTAAAGAAAAAGTATCGACAAGTTCCTTTGATATAAAAGAATGGGATGCACCCGTATCAAAGAGAACTCTAATAGGTTGATCATGAAATAATATAATGCCATCAAGGACAAAATGAGACATACCTTGACCGCGAGATGTGTTGCCTGGGGCTTGAGCAACGTTTAACTTTCCCTCCCTCTGTTGAAGCCTAGGGCATTGGTGCATAAAATGATCTGGACTTTTACAATAGCGGCAAGAGCGGGGCTTTGAACACTTGTTCGAAAAATGGTCCTTAGCACCATAGTTGAAGCATTTGTTATCACTGGGGGAAAATGTCTTTGCAGCAGGAGTTGCTTGTTTACCCTTTTTGTTGGGATAAGGACCCTTGAACTTGTTAGGCCTTTTCTTGTGGTTGAAGTTTGGTTTAGCAGCCACCACTTCAACCTCACTGTCCTTATCTGCCTTTTCAAGACGAAGAGCGATATCAATGAGTTGATCAAAAGAAACTTCTAATTTTAGAAGTAATGGCTTCTTGAGATTCTTGTTTAAGCCATAGACGAACCTCTGGTTCTTCTTTAAGGGGGTGTTGATGTATTCAACCCCGTATTTGGACAGTGACTCGAAGGATGCGACATAATCTGCCACAGAGGATGCACCTTGAACAAGGTATATGAAACGACGAGCCAATGTCACTTTCTCTGCTTCTGGTACGAATTTTAATTCAAAGCGTTCCCGGAATTTCTCCCAGGTGAGATCCGCTTCATTAATTTTAGAAATAAGAAGTTCGTACCAATCCAATGCTCTCTCTTGGAGCATACTGGAGGCCACCTGAACACGGTGAACATCGATAAGATTCATGTGAGAAAAGATTCTATCGCATGTTCTTAACCAAGCCTGGACCTCGATAATAGTTTCGGAACCCTTGAATGGTTTCCCACCCAAGTTGGTATAATCGTTGCACAAACGTACAAATCCAGACTTTGGATGAGTAGGTTCCTGATTAGGACCAGCTGCTTGAGCATTCTTTACTAAATCAAGAAGCTGTTGAGCGGTCATAAAAACTCCATCCTGGGGAGTAACAGTAGATGGTCCAGCTTTGGGACGGCCTAGTCTAGACATTCTCCTCTTTAAGAAAGAGAGAAGAAGAAAAAGGTTATTCACCAAATGAATATCAAGCAAATCTTGATAGATGAAACAAGGAATCATAAAGAGAACATGATGAATTGGTTCGAAGACTCGAACGAAATCCTGAAATACAGCTCCTAAGGTGGACTTAGGACGATGATCCTTGTTAAGTTATTCTACATTATTCCGAAGTTTGGCTCTGATACCAAGCTGTGACGCCCCACCTCTATACCCACGCTAACCAAGAACACTACGATGTAGTGCTGTCAATTAGCATGGAGAATAAGGCTGTGGAGGAGCGACCATCCATGTAACTTCTTTGTGCGAGCACCGATATGTCAGATAGAATAGAATGCATATCTTTTAAGGAGGAAATCCGACATACCGATACAAACACAAAGCTATCACATGGTGGCTATATATAATCTTCGGAAACAAACATAGAAGTAATCATAACATAAATCAGTCACAGACATCCATATCACAAAGGCGGAAGAAGATATGAATAAATATATATAACACATGAAAGTGTACATCAGAGTAGTGGTCAGAAAGATCCATGATAATACAAAAGAATAGCATCACGTGCTATACAAAAGAATAAGTACACTACATAGAGTCTATATCTCAAATGTGTACAGCCAAAAGCTACTAATCTAAGTAGTTAGCCAAAAGTCAGAATAATCCTGAAGGGAAGTCAAGCAGAAGCACCTGTAACATCTCGGTCTGACCCGAGTATTATTTATAAGAAAATAATAAACGGATCAGTCTAGCTATAAATATCAGATGATAAGGCATAGGATAAATAATATGGCATGAACATGTAACAACTATGACCGCATACTACTATAAGTATGTAAACGATAATCAACAAAAGATCAATCAATATCACAAGAATCTTCTCAAAGATAAAATAGGGTATCATACCCTAAACTTGTATTCATAACAAGTCAATAACACATAAATTCACCAATGCACAAAAGCCGATATCATATCAATGAAAATCATGAAAATTGGTGAAGCATAAATTCCAGAAATCATCACAAGAAATCCAGAAAAACACATAAAAAGGGGGAGGCCTAACACATGAATGGGAGCATGAAAACTCACCTACGCGTAAAACACATGACGAGAAGCTATCTCATGGAAGCTATCCATTAAATTTTCACACAGGAATGGCCCGAAGACCGTAGGGTGCTACCCTAAATATGTGATGACGAAACATCACATAAACGGGGTATAGTCTCCCTCGCAGACAAAGAGACATCGCTCAATCGCTAGTCTAAATCACAAAAATGATCGTCATGATCATCAGGAAGTGTCAATCACACCAAGCTAGTAAATATATGAGTTTAGCTTCATGTCCCATAACCACTTGCTTAACTTAAATATTTACGAACAAACTGTAGATCTTCACTAGAAAATTGTCATAAAAAGGGTTCAATCGAACAAGTCCAAGAGCTAACCGACGAAGTGAACGCAAGCGTTTCATACCACTTGTTTTACTAAGTCGTTTAAGTCGATTTCTCATTCGAGTGAAGTAAAGGCTTGTATATACTAGTAGATTGGAAATCGGTTTGAGAAAACGAACTTTTGATATTTAAAATAGTGATAAAATCGCTTTGATGAAAGAGTTTTGATATTTACTACTAGTATTGAAACCTTCATATATCTTTAAAGTGACAAGTCATAAAGCGATTGTTGAAACAATCTATCACAAAAATTCACATTCGAAGACGTGAGCAAAATCCAAGGAAATCAGCTTAAAATGCATCAAAGTGGAAGTTCTGTTAAATGCTTTTCAGATAAGATTGCCTACGCAGAGTTGTACGGGGTTCGACCTAGTGAAGGCAAGCGGCCTCGAGAAGCCAAACGGCCTAAGGGAAGAATGCCATGTGACCTAGCAGAAGAACAGGTCGAACGACCTAGGGGAAAACAGGTCAAACGACCTAAGTGCTAACTCGCGAGCGACCTAACGAAGTGCGCGACCTAACAGTGAGGCACGACCTAAGAATGTGCGCGACCTATCAGTGGGGCGCGACCTAAGGCCTTACGACCTAAGGGAAACAAGATCTTGCGACCTAACGGAGTTAAGTCCATACGACCTTAGAAGTAAAGGCCTTACGACCTAACAGAGTTACACGACTTAAGGTGATTCGCGACCTAAGGGTACGCGACCTAACGTGGTTCGCGACCTAAGACTCGCGACTTAAAGTTTGCCTGGGGGATTATAGGTCGGCAACGACCTACGACTTAACAAAAGTCGAGCGACTTAGTGGTTTGCCTAGGAATTTTAGGTCGGCAACGACCTATAACCTAAAGCTGCTTCGACCTACGACCTATTTCCCTGCGACCTAAGCCAGAACGACCTAAGCACGCAAGCGACCTAAGTCTTAACTCGTGAACGACCTAAGAAAGTGGTGACTTTTCAACGCGCGAGCTAGCAGTCTGGACGACCTAACCAGGGCAGAACGACCTAGGGCCAGATTTTGCAAACAACACTGAAACTTGAGTTTCTCACCAATTCAATCCAAACCAGTTGCAAACATTAATGCTAAAGTGATAGGAAGTCATTTCCAACAACCCAATGACAGTTATAGGCGAGATGTGAGATTAAATATCTCACCTTTTCCACGAAATTGATGAAGATGAGACTTGAGAGCAAAGCAAGAACACCAACAAGCTTGAATCAATGTTCTTCACGTGAATATGGAGCTGAATCTCGGATTTGAAATAGAATTTGAGTTTGGAGTTTTAATTTCTCTTTCCCACCACCATTTTTGACAAAGCTTGAAGTGTTTGATAAAGTGAGGAAGAGGGTTGGGCTGAATTGAGAAGGTGCAGTCCAAACCAAAGTCAAAGGTGGGAAAAAGTGATGAAATTTCCACTTACTCCAAAGATGTCGAAGTGTATACTCAAAAAGATCGCAAACGTCGTTTTGAACTCAATGGGAGTGGTCTCGAGTCCTAATTTGACCGTATGCAAAAAGTAGCTTTTCGGACTAACATCCGACTAACGATAAAATATTTAAATAAAATATTTAAATATAAAATCGATAGATATGCGGGTTGTTACACTAAAACCACTTAAAAACCATATACGTGACCTATGCTTTGTTAGAGGTTTGTGATCTGTTCGAGAAGTTGGAATCTATGTAGAGATTCATGATCTGTTCGAGATGGCTGAATACATGTGGAGATTCATGTTGTGTTCGAGATTCCCGAATACATGTGGAGATTCATGATCTGTTCGAGATGCTAGACTCCATTTGGGGATTCATGATCTATTCAAGTTGATGCTCGTGTGTTGAGATGATGAACCTGACTTCACCATTGGTAATGATAGGAACTGGAGTTAGGATGCGTAACCAAGGGGTTTAGCTAACCCAATGGTGCAGACGACTCCATTCTAGTATTGCTTACAGATATGCATGCGGGAGTGATGTACTTGGTTCCACGCGACGAGGCATGGGCCAGCTATGTATTTCATATCATACATTCCCTAGAGATGTAAGCTGCTTGGAAGGATATCTCTGATCCTTTTCAAGAGGATCATTCTCGATGTACTGAGGGCACCTCCATGGAAACCCTACAAAATTATGTGAACTAGCCTTAGAGCCTTTGATTGTATAATTATTATTGTTGTGGTGTACATGCAGCACATCTGTTTCTTACTTATATTCTATATCCTAAAGATTATCTACTATATCATAGTACGCACCTATTAGATGGTTGGCTCTTTAGAGGGGAGAAACAATCCAGCGATTCGGTTGGTCTCAAAAGGTGTTGTTATATGTCATATATATTTCTCGAGTTTCTCACACCAGACTTTTGTCTGATCCATGATTTTATCTTCCCCTTATTTCCATGGGTTCTCTTTCGAGCGGTCTGAGGAAAGCAGGTTTTTGTTGATGTTCATTTGGTTCTTGGAGAGGAACTGGATGATTTACCTACCTTAGTATTTATTTCTGTCGCATTACTTTATATATATATATATCTATATATATATATCATCAATTATAAGGACAGATTGTTATAACAGTACATGCTGATGATAGTACTTAGATTAGTAACTCTGAAGTGCAATGTATATTAGAGTAAGACCGTGTACTTCCTTTTGATATTATATGTTATCATTCCATTATGAGTCTTTGATGTTTTCCCCTCTTTCTTGTTCTTTTTCTTTGCTTATTTTTCTTTTACCCTAACAATCGGTCTTTCTGGCACTATGGTGTCCAGCACGTGAATACCACGGATGTATTAGTTTTGACTTGCATCGATCAAAAAGGGTGTTCGTTACACTTTCTATCCATCTTCTCATGATTGTAGAACTTTATGCAACAACAAAATAGTGTTCAAATTAGCTTTATACAATACCATCAAACTTCAGCATAGTAAACTTTAGTTGTAACCCAGTAGTCAATTACAATAGCACACCTCATATCTTTAGGTTAATGCATGAATATAAGATTTAAACGAAAAGATGATTTTTTATTCCAAACAAAGATAATTATGATGTTATGAAAAAATCATCTTATTAGAATAAAATGATCAAGATGATAATAGGATGAATTTAATTGAATATAGAAAATTAAAGAGAACTAGCACTAAATACTTGGCTAGGATAACATTAACAAATGGATGATGTAATCTCACAAAGAGCAACAAAATTTTATATTACCTAGAGATTCCAATGAAAGTATGTGTAAGAAAAATATAGTGCAAGCCAAGAATATGCCAAACAAATTAAAAGTGCATGCATATAGCATTTCGTCAAATATATCATGGGCAATTGCTAATTGTTGCTCACGAACAAAAAGAAAGAACCAATGAGCTAATTTTGGATGCTTAACTTCAAATTTGGGGAATTGAGATAAATTTCAAAGCTTAGATTTAGAATCAAACGGTATAAATAGAAATTTTGAAGCTACATCAAAATGATTAGGACATTAATTAACTCTAGGATTATGTATGCTTCTGATACAAAATAAATATGATTCTAGCATACAGATAAATTGTTCACATGCAAATTTTATGTGTGAAGTTTATTACCAATGAAAGCGAAGAAAATTTCATGAGCAAAGGCGAAACCTTATCAATCAAAATCGATCCTTAGTAAGGCACAAATTTGTTCTAATCATTATCAATTACAGGAAACAAAGAGATATATTTTAACTGCAAATTTAATTAGATTTTGTACTTTTAGATGAAGAAATCGGTGAACAAGAAAAAAGAAAAAGCATAAAATTTAAAGAAATGAGTGATCAGTATTTAGTTTGGCGATAACAAAGGAGAACGTATTTTAAAAGAAGAAGAAAACATGAGATAGCATAAAAGAACACAGAGCATTATTTTGGCTGAATCCCTATAACGGACCGCATTTTTGACCGTTCAAGTCAACAATAATCCACACATGTCCAACTCAAACCATTCAAAAAGGCAGATGGTTATTGGGGTTAAATAAGAAAAGGAAAGAAAGAACAGAAGCAAACTCAGAATCTTGCAGTGGAAGGAACAAGATATAATAATAAAATAACAGTTCATGAATCTGTTAAATAAATAAATTTGATTATTATTATACATCATAAATCAGAGTTACATACATATCAGAGATAATACAACAATGCAGCGGAAAAATAATATGGTAGTAGAATATAAATGATGTAATACCAAACTCCGTCTTCGTCTTCCAGAATAGATCTTCAACCTTATTTGAAATGCTCAGGCTGACCCGAGCGTAATGAAAAGACAAAACACTCGAGTCAGGACTAAAATATCTCATGTAAGTCAAATCGAATAAGAAATATGAGTGTGACGGCATCAGAGATGTTTACGGGGTTTGACATCTCCTATCCAGTGTCAACGTGAGTGCAATAACTTAAGAGATGTTACGGGATTTTCCATCTCTCAAGGATCCGTTAAACTATCTACTATGTAGTACAATACGCTATTATAATATGTCTACATTAAAGTAAAAGTATTAAAATAGCATTAAGCCATGGCCCATTCCACCCTTAACACAGTTTATATTCCCAAGAGCATATACAAGACCGTAGTTTCCCCAAAACCGGAAGTCACCAGAGGGCAATCCATATACTAAAGGTACAAACCAAAACGTAGTGGTCGCGAATAGGATAATCAGTATGACAAGGTACATGAGGCGATACCAACTAGGATACTAGTAGTTGCCTGATCCGGACTGATGTTGGGCATAGCAGCTACTACCCCAACACCGCGAAACAACACTCCCAAATCGCGGGGTGCACCCAAATCGAATCACAAAAGTAATAGACATGGTATCGAAGGAGTGTGTCCGCTAGAGATGGCGATCCTCAATGGCCCAGCGCGGCTCCTGTTTTAGTCATGTCAGGGGTCATCCAAAATCGTTCTCTTTCTTCAGTCAACACGTTCATCAAACCATCCACTTCATTCTGGATCAACACTCCACGAATATAGTTATTAAAGTGGTTTTCGGTATCGACAGAGAGTATGTCCATATCCGATCCCGGTCTCTTTAATAACTACGTTATATTTTTCACACCGGTTGGATCTTTTACATTTCAAATCGATTCATAATTGATATCAAAATATCATATTCGCTTCAAAATCAAATCCATTTCAAAATCATCATATCTACTCAAATATACGATTTCATTTCAAAATCATTTTTCGCCTCAATATCTCATTTCGATTTCAAAATCAATTTTCGCCTCAATATCTCATTTCGATTTCAAAATCATTTTTCGCCTCAAAATCTCATTTCGATTTCAAAATCATTTTTCGCCTCAAAATCTCACAAAACGATTCAAATAAACTCGAATTCCAAAATTTAAAATTTAATCAAATTTCAAATCATCAATTTCAATTCGATTCAGCTTCTCAATAATCCATTTCAAATTATCAATTTCAAATACATATTTGAACCACAAAATAAGCCATTTCACTTTCAATATATTTCGAAACTTTAAATATTTCACATTTCAAACAGTTCATATATTTATATAAGAATATAAGATTCGCTTTAAAACCATTTCGTATTCAAATTAGAATATACTTCAAATTAAACATCCGTATTAAGTAGTTTACTTAATTTCTGGAACAATTCCAATTCAATAAACTTAGATTAACATTCGGATTTCAAGAATTCATTTAAGTATTAACTTCCAAATCAATTTCAGTTCAAATCCTATTCAAATCAATTTTATCTTCAAATTTAATTCAATAGTTTCAATTTAGTCCAATTCACAAATTTCTTTGAATTTCAATTAAATTCCAAATTAATTAAATCTCAATTTCAAATAAATTTTCAATTCCAAACTCAAACTTGAAATATCATTTCATATAAATTTTCTTAGAAATATTCAGAGTTCGATTAAAAGTCCAATCTTTTAAAACAAATCAACTTTTGAAAATTTTCACCGTATTTCAATTTTTATTAAAAATCTAAACTTCGAATAATTAAACCATTTCATTTACCAAGTTTAAATTCCAACATCTCGAGCTTCAATTCAAAATAATTCAATTTCCATAAATTGGATTTTTATTCTTAAATCAATTCATTTAAATAATTTCAAAACAACTTTTAAAATCATTTAATTTAACCAACCCGGTGTCCGTATATAATTCTCTAACCTATGGCCAAGTGATTATTTATTTCAATTAAATGTCAGGGATGAATATATATCACATAAACCAATCACAGTGTCATATGTATGTATAACAGGATACATAAAAGCAAATAAACATCCAAACATTTAAATATCAACCAATAGCATCCATCGAAATAAATCATCCAATAGACAATAAAATTCACGGCAATTTCATAGTTATCAATGTCAGGTAATTTAATCGCAATTCAATTTTAATTTCAATTTGACTGTCAATTTAATTTTCAACGGTGAATTCAAATGACAATCTATATGACAATTAAATTTTTATCAAACAACGACAAATAAAATTCATATCACTTCATAATGTCAAATTTAACTACCATAAAGATATTCAGTACGTTGTGAGCGTTATAAAACACTCACCTTGAGTTTCGACGATTTAAGATCCAAATAAAGACCCAAATTTGAACAGTCCCGGAATGCAACCAAACCAGCTCCATATTGTCCGGAATTTCGATACGAACGCAACGGAGAAAACCGCGCGTAAATCCGAGCTCGTATGCAAAAGTTATATACGTTAGAGCGATCGAATATTTAAAATTTTAAATAAATAAAATAACGTATACCTTCTTCCTCAAATTCACGCACACCGCCTAACCCATCACGCACGACGTTCATTCATCCACGCGCGCGGCAAACGACGACCGGACGTCGATCAGGGGGCATCATCACGTGCGCCTCGCCTTGCTCCACCTCCGCGCCAAGTTTCGCCACTCCATTCGCCACCGTTTGCACGCAAACCAAGAAAAACGCGCACGCTTCCAAGTCAGATCTGGGCGAATCCGTGGCGTATTAGCAGCAATCAACCGTATGGATTCGAAGAGCTCGTCGAGATCTACACTTTTGCTTTTGGAATTTTTTGATTTCGTTGAACGGATTGAGAGATATTAAGGAAAGAAGTTTCGAAATTTTCTGGCCATTGAATTAAAAGTGGCGGCTAAGGGCTGAAACCCTAGAGTTTTTGGAAAATAGAGAAAGTGAGGGCTTTTGTAGAAAAATACGCGACACTATTCATCCCGGATTTTCCGAACTCCAAATGAAGCGTGCCGGCTGACGTTTCTAAGGTTTACCCCATGTTCCGAACGCAATGGAACATGTTTCGGAGGCTAATTCGGTCATCTGGGCGAGTTACGGAGAAAAACGATCAGTTTTAAATTAAACCGATTTAAACCGATTTCGATGCGTTTTGGCTTGCCCCGGACAAACGGTACATCCAATTGACACGAAATTTGAAACCATACAATAATATCACATTACGGATCCGACGAAACTAGTTTCGTCGAAATCTGAGATTTTTGAAAAATGACTATTTTCTCTCGCCGAATTAATATTTTTTTTTTTTTTGAGATCATGGTGAACCTTAAGATCATGGTATTCATTGATACTCACTTAAGTAAACCCCACGCCGTGTGTCTACCCCGCTTTTATTTAGTCGTCGCACACGGATGCTTAACGTTGAAACTCCCACTGATGGTTTGGCGCTGGGATTCGAACCTGCCCGGACACAGTCCTTTGGTTCCCATCTCCCAGCTCCCAAACCAACCGAGCTACGAACGTCGCCGAATTAATATTAAAAACAATTCGATGCGTTTCGAGCTGCCACGGTCAAATGATAACTCCGATTGCTACGAAAATTGAAATCCGATAATAACAAACTATTACGGATCCAATGGAACTAGTTACGTTCAATTCTGAGACTGTTCGAAAAATGGCTATTTTTCAATCGATAATTAAATATTAAAAATATTCAATTTTCACAAATTAACTTTAACTTCAATTTTAAAGTTCTATAACATTACTATAACTCCAATATGATAAGATAAAATTTTACAAATCATTTTCAATCATATTCAACTCGATATTCAATTATTTCTGAAATTTAACTTATTAAATTATCGATTTAATTGTCTAATTAAATCCAATATTCGAAAAATAAATTATTCGACTGTTTAATTTCAATATAAAATTCCCAATTTTAAATTATTAACTTTTAAATCAAATTTCAGTTGTTCACAAATCCCATTTTTAATTTCACAGTAATTAACAATCTTTTACAATGTAGTTTTCCATTATAAATCCAATATAAAAGATTATATTAGATTTAGCGTTCAATTATATTGTAATTCAAATTCAAGTTATTTAATTCCAAATGAATTCTTTTATTTCGATTTACACTTTCATTATTGAATCAACCATTTACTTATACATTATTATCAATAGTTTATAATTCATTTACTTTCATTTTCTTCAGCTATCATCTTATTTAAATTCACAGTAATATTAAATTACATTCATTTACGTTGATTTCCATATTATAACTTCAATATTAAATGTAACATTTTATTTATTTCGTTGTTTACAATCAAATTCAATTTAATTCAATTACTTGTTACATTCAAATTTAAATCTTTACTTACGTTCAATTACAAGTTAACATCTTTATTTAATTTACGAATAAGTTATTTCAGAATTCAGTTTTGTATTTTAACTTGTAATTCACATTTAACAACACAAAATTTTATTTCCTTCGGATTTTTATCCAAAATTTTCATTTTAATTCGTATTTTTAAAGTGTTAAAAATACGGGTCGTTACATTCTCCCCCACTTAAAACTTTTCGTCCTCGAAAAGGAACGGAGAAGGGGAAACCATCATTTAGATATAATTCATTCAAAATATTCTACTTATCTGCAAAATTTAGTTATAGGATTTTTTTTTTCACAAAATTTTCTAACTCCCGGATTTTTGAAAAATTTCGGCAGCACCTCCTTTGCGCGGCTAGGACCGAAAAATTTCACAGTGGTAATAATTGCATGATATACATCTCATTACAAGAATGAGGCATTCCAAAACGTGGGGAACACAATAATATACCACAACATAAACTATAATCCGAGAACGTACCTTTTATTTAGCATTTATTAGCATTTTAACTTACATTTTGCATTAAGCGCAGAAGCGAGTTCCACAAGCGAAGCGCAACCCCTTTGCTACCTACTAAAATGCTCAATTACCAAGTTAGAACCATGCATATAAAGATAGATCGATATACTTAGCATAAACAACATACATATAACATGTTTAGCTTCAAAACAGAAATTTCAATTCCAGGACAGCAAACAAATCTCAGTTTTTGGTCATCTAAACGAAAAAATTTGGCAATGTAATCTAAACAAAAGTTATTTTATTCGTTTCAGGCTTTCCGGAATGTCCAAAATCATCGAATTCGGACAATCCGTTCAAAAGTTACGGCCGTTTTACTAAAAGGATACGCCTCAGCCTGGCAATGAATTGCGCAGGTCAGCGACGTTTGGTCACGTTTTTGACATTCTAAACGACAGCAAAACACCAAATTCTTAAAACAAAAGTTTTAGCTTAAGTTCTAAGCTTTCCAGAAAATGCAAGATCATCAAAATCCGATATACCAGTAAAAAGTTATGGCAAAAATACTAAGAGTATATGCTACTGATTTTGCTTCCCTTTTACACAGGCCAGCGAGAAGATTCAAATTTTGAACTAAGTAAATGAAGGAATTTCTCAAGACAGTCTGAACAAAAGTCGTGCTACAGTTTCTAAGCTTTCCGAAAAGTCTAATATCGTTGAATTTCGTCCAGCCATTTAAAAGTTATGGTTGTTTTTGTTTCAGCATATATTGGACAATTTTGGATTTTTTTCCAAAATTTTGCTTTTATTATTTCAAAGTACAAACCATCAAACTTTAAATTTTCTAAAGAAACAATCATAAACACAAAGTCGTTTATTTTCTTATATATCCAAGAAATACGTTTACATTCGATTTGTTTCCGATTTATTCAAGTTTGTTTCATTCACATTTAAATTCAAGCCAATTTGCTTCAATTTAATTTGAATTCAATTATATTTAATTCCACTTTGCTTCAAATTTGAATTTAATTATTTAAAATTTTTATTCCGTTTATTCAATTCCATTTACACTAATGAATTCTATTTAACCAATTACCATCTGTCAAACAACCAATGCATATCAAACATTAACATCCATCCAAAATCTACACTAAATCAATTATACATTTCCAAGTCAAAATTTTAATTTCATACACTTCCAAGTTTATTGACATTTAGTTTTATTCAAATTAAATTAGTTTCCATTTACTAATTTATTTTTAATTAATTTTAAATTTAATTCATTTTACAACTTAAATTTCCTTTATATTTACAACTATCAATAGATCTTCACATTTTATTATTCGCAATCACACTTGTATATTATTCCTTTACTTATCCTTATTAGCATTTTAAACTTTTTAAGTATTTGGTAAGTCATAGCTATGCAAATAGAATGTAGTTAAACAATATATAACATCTTTCATTCAATTTGAGTGTTATACCTATTAAATAAATATCCAATTTATTATTTTCCAAATCAAGGGTTACTACTACAATTTAATTTTTTTTTCACTTCAATTCAGTTTCACCTTTTCAATTCATAAGTTTCTAACAATTCAAGATTTACTTTATTTTAATAATTAAAATCATTCCTTATTAGAGAACTTAAGAATTTCAACTCCGGATTCGATTTAAACCATTTTTTTTAAATATAAATATATATATATATATATACACTAATATCTTTATATCTCAAATCATACTTTTTAGAAGAATTTTAATCAGCATTGAAATATATATATATATATATATATACTTATTTTCATTTCATACTTTAGAAATTTACAATTTTTAATCAAAACAGGGTTTAGAAAAAACTATTAAGTGATCTCCCCCACTTGGACTCTCGAAAATAAACGTCGATGATGCGTGCACTCATCACCGAAATCATTCTCTAGTGTCAAGAGGGGAGTATAACACTTACTTCATTTGAAAATCCTTTGAAAACAATTTCTAATCGAATATACTATCATATAATACTTATATTATACATTTCAAATTTTTGTTTATAAATTTTCAAAACACCGAAATTTAAATTCTCCATCTAAATTTAAATTCATTTTTATTTTATTTTATTTATCATTTATATTCATGGTCAATCATTTTTACAAGTTTCATTTCTTAAAATCGTCCAATAGTCAATAGTTAGAAATATTGACTAATCAACAATAAACGATGATAATCTAATATTATCATCTCCTAACAACCAATACAATCAAAATTTATAAATTTTCAAGATAGTTCTTTTATATAAAAATATAGTCCAAAACAATATTATGTCAATTTGTCCTATTCGAGTGTTTAGAAATTCCTATCGATGCCTTGGCGTCCCAAGTACCAACCAGAATTCATAAATACTCAACGGAACAATTTAACACAATATAAAATCATTTTAATATCAAAATTACAAATACGCTCTCTCATATACACTCGAACTCATTCATAAGGTTTAACCCTATTTCAATGAGTTATTCCCCACTAGAGCCAAGGTAATCTAAACCTGGCTCTGATACCAACTATAACGGACCGCATTTTTGACCGTTCAAGTCGACAATAATCCACACATGTCCAACTCAAACCATTCAAAAAGGCAGATGGTTATTGGGGTTAAATAAGAAAAGGAAAGAAAGAACAGAAGCAAACTCAGAATCTTGCAGCGGAAGGAACAAGATATAATAATAAAATAACAGTTCATGAAGCTGTTAAATAAATAAATTTGATTATTATTATACATCATAAATCAGAGTTACATACATATCAGAGATAATACAACAATGCAGCGGAAAAATAATATGGTAGTAGAATATAAATGATGTAATACCAAACTCCGTCTTCGTCTTCCAGAATAGATCTTCAACCTTATCTGAAATGCTCAGGCTGACCCGAGCGTAATGAAAAGACAAAACACTCGAGTCAGGACTAAAATATCTCATGTAAGTCAAATCGAATAAGAAATATGAGTGTGACGGCATCAGAGATGTTTACGGGGTTTGACATCTCCTATCCAGTGTCAACGTGAGTGCAATAACTTAAGAGATGTTACGGGATTTTCCATCTCTCAAGGATCCGTTAAACTATCTACTATGTAGTACAATACGCTATTATAATATGTCTACATTAAAGTAAAAGTATTAAAATAGCGTTAAGCCATGGCCATTCCACCCTTAACACAGTTTATATTCCCAAGAGCATATACAAGACCGTAGTTTCCCCAAAACCGGAAGTCACCAGAGGGCAATCCATATACTAAAGGTACAAACCAAAACGTAGTGGTCGCGAATAGGATAATCAGTATGACAAGGTACATGAGGCGATACCAACTAGGATACTAGTAGTTGCCTGATCCGGACTGATGTTGGGCATAGCAGCTACTACCCCAACACTGCGAAACAACACTCCCAAATCGCGGGGTGCACCCAAATCGAATCACAAAAGTAATAGACATGGTATCGAAGGAGTGTGTCCGCTAGAGATGGCGATCCTCAATGGCCCAGTGCGGCTCCTGTTTTAGTCATGTCAGGGGTCATCCAAAATCGTTCTCTTTCTTCAGTCAACACGTTCATCAAACCATCCACTTCATTCTGGATCAACACTCCACGAATATAGTTATTAAAGTGGTTTTCGGTATCGACAGAGAGTATGTCCATATCCGATCCCGGTCTCTTTAATAACTACGTATATTTTTCACACCGGTTGGATCTTTTACATTTCAAATCGATTCATAATTGATATCAAAATATCATATTCGCTTCAAAATCAAATCCATTTCAAAATCATCATATCTACTCAAATATACGATTTCATTTCAAAATCATTTTTCGCCTCAATATCTCATTTCGATTTCAAAATCAATTTTCGCCTCAATATCTCATTTCGATTTCAAAATCATTTTTCGCCTCAAAATCTCATTTCGATTTCAAAATCATTTTTCGCCTCAAAATCTCACAAAACGATTCAAATAAACTCGAATTCCAAAATTTAAAATTTAATCAAATTTCAAATCATCAATTTCAATTCGATTCAGCTTCTCAATAATCCATTTCAAATTATCAATTTCAAATACATATTTGAACCACAAAATAAGCCATTTCACTTTCAATATATTTCGAAACTTTAAATATTTCACATTTCAAACAGTTCATATATTTATATAAGAATATAAGATTCGCTTTAAAACCATTTCGTATTCAAATTAGAATATACTTCAAATTAAACATCCGTATTAAGTAGTATACTTAATTTCTGGAACAATTCCAATTCAATAAACTTAGATTAACATTCGGATTTCAAGAATTCATTTAAGTATTAACTTCCAAATCAATTTCAGTTCAAATCCTATTCAAATCAATTTTATCTTCAAATTTAATTCAATAGTTTCAATTTAGTCCAATTCACAAATTTCTTTGAATTTCAATTAAATTCCAAATTAATTAAATCTCAATTTCAAATAAATTTTCAATTCCAAACTCAAACTTGAAATATCATTTCATATAAATTTTCTTAGAAATATTCAGAGTTCGATTAAAAGTCCAATCTTTTAAAACAAATCAACTTTTGAAAATTTTCGCCGTATTTCAATTTTTCTTAAAAATCTAAACTTCGAATAATTAAACCATTTCATTTACCAAGTTTAAATTCCAACATCTCGAGCTTCAATTCAAAATAATTCAATTTCCATAAATTGGATTTTTATTCTTAAATCAATTCATTTAAATAATTTCAAAACAACTTTTAAAATCATTTAATTTAACCAACCCGGTGTCCGTATATAATTCTCTAACCTATGGCCAAGTGATTATTTATTTCAATTAAATGTCAGGGATGAATATATATCACATAAACCAATCACAGTGTCATATGTATGTATAACAGGATACATAAAAGCAAATAAACATCCAAACATTTAAATATCAACCAATAGCATCCATCGAAATAAATCATCCAATAGACAATACAATTCACGGCAATTTCATAGTTATCAATGTCAGGTAATTTAATCGCAATTCAATTTTAATTTCAATTTGACTGTCAATTTAATTTTCAACGGTGAATTCAAATGACAATCTATATGACAATTAAATTTTTATCAAACAACGATAAATAAAATTCATATCACTTTATAATGTCAAATTTAACTACCATAAAGATATTCAGTACGTTGTGAGCGTTATAAAACACTCACCTTGAGTTTCGACGATTTAAGATCCAAATAAAGGCCCAAATTTGAAAAGTCCCGGAATGCAACCAAACCAGCTCCATATTGTCCGGAATTTCGATACGAACACAACGGAGAAAACCGCGCGTAAATCCGAGCTCGTATGCAAAAGTTATATACGTTAGAGCGATCGAATATTTAAAATTTTAAATAAATAAAATAACGTATACCTTCTTCCTCAAATTCACGCACACCGCCTAACCCATCACGCACGACGTTCATTCATCCACGCGCGTGGAAAACGACGACCGGACGTCGATCAGGGGGCATCATCACGTGCGCCTCGCCTTGCTCCACCTCCGCGCCAAGTTTCGCCACTCCATTCGCCACCGTTTGCACGCAAACCAAGAAAAACGCGCATGCTTCCAAGTCAGATCTGGGCGAATCCGTGGCGTATTAGCAGCAATCAACCGTATGGATTCGAAGAGCTCGTCGAGATCTACACTTTTGCTTTTGGAATTTTTTGATTTCGTTGAACGGATTGAGAGATATTAAGGAAAGAAGTTTCGAAATTTTCTGGCCATTGAATTAAAAGTGGCGGCTAAGGGCTGAAACCCTAGGGTTTTTGGAAAATAGAGAAAGTGAGGGCTTTTGTAGAAAAATACGCGACACTATTCATCCCGGATTTTCCGAACTCCAAACGAAGCGTGCCGGCTGACGTTCCTAAGGTTTACCCCACGTTCCGAACGCAATGGAACATGTTTCGGAGGCTAATTCGGTCATCTGGGCGAGTTACGGAGAAAAACGATCAGTTTTAAATTAAACCGATTTAAACCGATTTCGATGCGTTTTGGCTTGCCCCGGACAAACGGTACATCCAATTGACACGAAATTTGAAACCATACAATAATATCACATTACGGATCCGACGAAACTAGTTTCGTCGAAATCTGAGATTTTTTGAAAAATGACTATTTTCTCTCGCCGAATTAATATTAAAAACAATTCGATGCGTTTCGAGCTTCCACGGTCAAATGATAACTCCGATTGCTACGAAAATTGAAATCCGATAATAACAAACTATTACGGATCCAATGGAACTAGTTACGTTCAATTCTGAGACTGTTCGAAAAATGGCTATTTTTCAGTCGATAATTAAATATTAAAAATATTCAATTTTCACAAATTAACTTTAACTTCAATTTTAAAGTTCTATAACATTACTATAACTCCAATATGATAAGATAAAATTTTACAAATCATTTTCAATCATATTCAACTCGATATTCAATTATTTCTGAAATTTAACTTATTAAATTATCGATTTAATTGTCTAATTAAATCCAATATTCGAAAAATAAATTATTCGACTGTTTAATTTCAATATAAAATTCCCAATTTTAAATTATTAACTTTTAAATCAAATTTCAGTTGTTCACAAATCCCATTTTTAATTTCACAGTAATTAACAATCTTTTACAATGTAGTTTTCCATTATAAATCCAATATAAAAGATTATATTAGATTTAGCGTTCAATTATATTGTAATTCAAATTCAAGTTATTTAATTCCAAATGAATTCTTTTATTTCGATTTACACTTTCATTATTGAATCAACCATTTACTTATACATTATTATCAATAGTTTATAATTCATTTACTTTCATTTTCTTCAGCTATCATCTTATTTAAATTCACAGTAATATTAAATTACATTCATTTACGCTGATTTCCATATTATAACTTCAATATTAATTGTAACATTTTATTTATTTCGTTGTTTACAATCAAATTCAATTTAATTCAATTACTTGTTACATTCAAATTTAAATCTTTACTTACGTTCAATTACAAGTTAACATCTTTATTTAATTTACAAATAAGTTATTTTAGAATTCAGTTTTGTATTTTAACTTGTAATTCACATTTAACAACACAAAATTTTATTTCCTTCGGATTTTTATCCATTTTTTTCATTTTAATTCGTATTTTTAAAGTGTTAAAAATACGGGTCGTTACAATCCCTTTTTACAACACCACAGTAGGGCAAACCTGCCTGCTCTTAGTTTGAAGGAGATTTTCACTCGAAGTGCTTCTTTGTGCAGGATAATAAGTTTTAAGGACAGCAAGTCTGGAAAATTAGTTTTAAGGACAAATTACAAAAAAAATGATAAATGAAGTTATCATTTTTAGTTATACAAAAATAACGCTAAATGAATTTAACTTTTTCCTGTATAACTTAAAAAGATAAATGAATTTATCATTTTTCTGTAAATTGTCCTTAAAACTAATTATTCAAAATTGTTGTCCTTAAAACTTATTATCCTGGAATAAGAAGCCCTTCAACCTAATTTCCACTAGTTGTTTGAATATAGCTAAAAAATATATGTTTTTGATGCTGCATTTCAAAGGCAGTTTGATAGCTTCTAAATCCTAATATAATATGATTTTCACCCTAAATTCACAACATATTAACGTTTCAAATTTTAAAAAATTATAGGAATACATATAAAATTGAGTCACATATATGTGGAGTTTTATCTAGTTTTATATTGTTTTTCAAAATGCAAAAATGCATGAATCCTGCACTTTAATATTTCAACGTTATTTCTACATTTTTTCTTGAATAAGGTAATGGAGCATTATTAAATCAGGGTCCATATAACAATGTATAAAGTACGACCCAAAACTAAACATACAAATACTCTGCTCATTTACATTCTCACACTGACATAAAATAACCATCAGAGAAACCCTATGTTGAAAACTAGGGTTTCCACCGCCATTACAACATCGGTAGTTCACCAAATCCAAGATCACTAGCTCATTCCCTTGCTTCGATAGAAAATCCAGTGTAATTAGCTGCTTGAGATAACTCTCATATTTTAAACCTTTCGGTGTTTAGCCATTGACTGAATCAAATTAATATATTGAGATTAAATTTATGGTTTTATAGCAAGAGTAGGTATGATTTTCAAAAATTTCCCATAATGACGTTGATAAAATTAAAGGAGCCAAATCTCCTTCTTTAATTTTCTTAGCGAATTGGCTTTGAACGTCTGCTGCAATAATTTGATGAATGACTATTTCCAAATTTAACCTTATTTTTACATCATTTCCACATCTCACTAGACTAGTGTAACGACCTAGAATTTTAGTCATTTGAATTTGAAATATTTAATTGATTTAAATATAGGAAAGTTGTTTTTATAAATTAAATAACTTGAATTTCAAATATATTGATTTATTTGATTATTAAATTGTTGAATTTAATATTCAGAATTGTTTAAATAATTAAATCCTGAATTTAATGTGAAATAAAATTATTTCGAAAGTTGATTTAAATTCTATTTAAATATGAGAGAAGATAGTAAACCTTTAATTTAGAATTACAAGTGATTAATTTGTATTTGATAATAATTCGTTTTAATTAACATATAAAAATAGCCTTCCGGGACACCGTCTCAGATTTCGACGAAACCAGTTAATTGGATTCATAATAGTATATTATTGTATGATAATGAATTTCATGGTGATTGGGCGTATTGTTTGGACGTACGAGATCGAAACGCGTATAAATTAATTTCGGAAATTTATATTATGACAGGGTTTGAAAAGATGTCTTCTGCATATGATCGAATTAGGTCTCGAAACAAGTTCCATTGTGTTCGAAATAGGGGTATAACATATAGAAGCCAAGCCACACGTCTCGTTTGAAGTTTGAAATTTTTGAACGTCGTATAGCTTGATAATTTAAATTTATATTTAAATAATATATATGTATATATATATATATCAGCCTAACTAGCCCATCCTCTTCACTGTTGTTGCCATACCTTTCCACGTTTCAGCCATACCTACCTCACCATACCCCACGTCTAACCCATACCACTTCCCCCTATTTAATTTTTCATCATCGTTCAACTTTTCCCCCTCTCCGAACATTTAAAATCAAAAAAAATATCCACCATCCACTAAAAATTTCAAAACGAGTCGCATTGGGTTAGTTTTGCTCAGGTCTGCATAAAATTGAGTTCTGGATAGACACGGTCATTGATGTGGGTAGCTCGGCTTTTGATGGCCGATTAGGGCTTTGTTTTTCTCAGGCAAGGGTGGTCATTGGGGGATTTGAAGCTTGCAGAGAAGTTTGTAGTGACGTGGAGCAACTGTGGCCACATTCTAGTAGGGCATGGTGGAGAAATGTCGAACGCGACGTGGCAGAGGTTGCGTACAGGCTAGGTGGTTTGCTTTTCGATTGGGGAACGAAAAGCTTTGGCGAAGGGGTACGATCGAGCGAAGAGGAGGAGAGCGACGTGTGGTTAAGCTTGGATGCGACGTTGGTAGTCGGGCTTGCGTGTGCATGTGCATGCCGTGCACGATGTTGGATCCAAGAAAAAGAAATTGGGGAAGGAAGAGTCTGTGAGGAAGAGGGTAAAAATGTAATTAAGTTAATTATGTTATTAGTTTATTTCATTTTAGTTTAAAATAGCGAAAACTTATAAAATCGATAACTCTCTCATACGAGGTCACATCGAGGCATAAATTTTTGCGTTGTGCTCATGATTACGAAAGCTTCGCGATGGGGCTTGTTTGGTCGAATTTGGAGATTGTTGAAATTTGGGCTAAAATCGAACGTCGTTCAGTTTTTGTTCCAAAACGGAATGCCTCAGCGACAACAGAAAATTTCGGTGAGTTAAACTCACCTTTTTTGGTTAACTAGTATGATATATAGTTGATAATTTTTTTTGAATGATTGTATGGATGATTTACTATATTTATTACTTGGTTTGGATCTATTCCCACCCTTGGAGCGGATGAGACCCTATTACGTTCCCATGTAAGAGTGGATGACCATTTGTATACGAATCCCGCCTCGAAGCGGTTGATTTATATTTTTATGATTTTATAACGTTTGTGATGCAGGGGGAAACAGGTTGGAGGGATCCAATGGGATTCCTCGCTACTGTTGAATTATTTCAATAATATTTCTTTTATATGAATTATTGGGGTATATCCGAAGAGCTGGTGACGGATCGGAACGAGTGGAAGTTAGCGATTCACGTACCAGAACCATGAGCATTGAGTTTTATAAGTTTTAGGTTATAGGACTAGGAAACACGAGCCTAAGACGTAGGTTTGGTCTTTGACCAATACTACTATTAGTATCATTATCGCTATTAGTATCATTATCGCTATTAGTATCATTATTATCATTCCTCTTATATATATACATATATATTTTTATTTTATTTTACTTTACTTAGTTATTATTATTAATTTACTTATTTGACTTTATTTTATTATTGCTACTACTATTGTTATTATTATCTTTTTTTTCATTTAGTATTGGGTTCCATCTCTAGCCGACCCCAACTTGTTTGGGAATAATGGCTTAGTTGTTGTTGTATGAATTATTGGATAATAAACCTCATTTGTTGGAATATGGGTTACGACATTGTTATATGTTAAAAACTAAAATCTCGTAGTGATAGAAAATAAATATCAATATTATTTGAGCGTTTGGTGGCTATTGGCCTCAAATTAGTATTTTAAAAATACTACAAATTTCCACTTGAATTGTAATTGGTTTTTGAGACATGAAATGATTTTTAAATCCAAAATTGGGTTTCAAAAATATTTTGTTTTAAAGATTATCTATTTATATTAATATACCGTTTTAAAGATTATCGATTTAGATTAATATATTATTTTGAAGATTATCTATTTATATTAATATATTGTTTATAGTTATTTAATTATATTAACTTTTTTTAAAGATATTTAATTACATTAATATTGTTTAAAGTTATTTAATTATATTAATATTGTTTAAAGTTATTTAATTATATTAATATTGTTTTGAAGTTATTTAATTATATTAGTATTGTTTTAAAGTATTCATCAAAATGTTAATATTTTGAAAGGTTAATTATTTCAAGAATAATTATGGTTTGAAATATATAATAAAGATTGATTTATGAGGTTTTGAAAATAAAATATTATTTTTTATAATAAGGGTAAAGATTAATTGTTATTGTTTTCCTAGAATGAATAATTATTATTTTAAGATCTTTTAAGATTAATAATAATAATTTATTTATTCATAATGTTAGTTTTAATAATTATTTTTATATAATACTATTTTAGAAGTAAATGATCCTTATTTGTTTATAAATGTGTTCGAGACTTGTAGAATATTATAAATGGACTTGGATCTTATGAGGGAAGTTTATAAAATGGTTTGAGACCTAGGGAAGATTATTTATAAGGTGAAAGAGTTTTACAAATGGTTAGATATTTATAAACGAGTTTTAAGAAATAGGTTTATAGATTTATAAAAGAAATTTTATAAAAGGGTTTTATGGATTTATATGGGATTTAGAAATGTACAAAAGAATTTATGAGCTTGAAATGTATAAAAGAAGTTTTATAAATGGTTCCAGAAGTTTTATAAAATGGTTTATAAATGATTTTAGAGAATTATAAGGAGTTTATGAATGATTTTTGAATCGAATAAAAAGAAAATCTTTCTCGGTTTTGTAAATATACTTATACTGTTGAGATAAGTATATCGACATTTTCTAAGTATTGAAAATATAGGGATTGGTGGATATATTTTTGTAAAAGTATTCTTATACAATTAATTTACAAAGTGGTTTTTATTGATGAAAGATTTATAAAAGGAGGCTAGTGATTGCTTATGTGCTTAACAATATTGGTTTTCCCTATGGAATAAATCTCTGATTGAATGTTTGTTATTCAATAGTTAAATAACCAACTATCGCAATATCCTTTCGTCCTAACAAAAAAATGGCTTCCCTCTCCAATCTTCCGCAAGCCCCTCCAAACTCCTCCTCTACCCTATCCCAAAACCCTTATAACCCCTCCTCCCACCTACCAGTAACCGCTCCACCAGCTCAAGTATCATCCGGCAATCCCCCACCAATCTCATTCGTACCTAAAAGATACGTCTCCCATCTCTGCGATAAGTCCAACTCTACCCAACCGACTTCGGGAAGTGCTAAGGCTACTTCAACCAATTCATCACAACCCCACCCAGTCAATATCAAAATTATCCCAGAAAGATCTTACGCACAAGTAGCCGCCCTCCCACCACTCATTCTCGAACTTCCGAAACTGAAACGTCGAAGATCCCTGCCGTCTTTCGCTAATGTACGCGCCATGGTAGAATTTTTAAAATCTAAGGGACGATGTCTAAATTGCGCCGGAAGAGGACACCTGGCTCGAAGTTGCAGAGACTCAAAGATCTGCTACAAGTGCAATCTCTTCGGTCACTCGCAATCAACATGCCCCGAGGCAAACAAATCAGCAGCCTCGTATCCCGTGCGAGCCTCTGCCCCTCCCACAAAAAACAAAATATCAGCTCATTCGTATCGGGACCCAGCGCCACATTATTACACTGCCAAGCCCAAAAGCACTGCCAAACCAATTAAAACTCCAGAGTCTCCTCGTTCCCCGCTCCATCCTCAATCCAAAAAATATACTGAACCCAGAACCTCTGCTCCTTCTCCACATCAATTTTCAATGGACAACTCCACACTCTACCTCACCGCAACAGTAATCAATGGAATCTGGACGTTAGAAACATTACACCAGCCCTCTCCACCGCCCTTCAACACAACGAATTGCCCATCTGGATTCTAAGCAACAACAGCTTCGTCTTTTGTTGTCCTACACATGAAACACTCGTCCGTGCCCTACAACTCCGAACTATAACCAAACCAGGCGGGGCCATCCTCATCCAACCCTGGTCAGACCCGGAACCTTCCTCTGTCAACCTTGAACCAATCACCTGGGCCCGTGTCCAAGGCTTTCCAGAGCTCCTCCGAGATAAAGCCAACGCGGTGCGCTCTGCCTTGAACCCATTGGGCCGCTTCGTCGAATTCGACTGCTGCAACTGGGCATTGATAGACCACCGATACCTATACATCAAAATACAATTTTTTTTAGGTGTTTCCACCCCCACTGCTATCGTTGCAAACCTAAACAACCATGACTACCTCCTCACTGTAGACAGATGGGAACACGAGCATCCAAACCGAAACCCTGAGTCGATACCAATAGGGACTGATTTGGAGGAGGCCTTCAGATGTTTTGATGAACACATCCCCCCACACGAACTTAACTCGGAAGACAGATTCGATGCTATGAACTTCGACCCGGACATCTTCGCCCCTCTCTCCCCCCTAGACAACATCCCTATGGTTGACCCAATCCACCAAAACATACCAGAACCCGAGGCCCCAAACCTTCCTGAAAACTCCTTTGAAGTAATGGGTCCCCTTGGCTGGGACAGCTGGCCGGCTGAAGAACCTAATTGGAACCCTTACGCAGACCTAGACCTGTCCAACCCTTAGCTCCTCCAACTCCCCATTCACAGTCTTCCCCCAGATCCCAACCCTAATAATCAACTTGCACTCATCCCCTCATCTTCGCACCCGCCTACATTCTATTTTCACAATCCAAGAAACCAATCCGAGAACATTGCACCATCTCCCATGGAAGACAGTGCAGTCCACAGCCACCCTCCTGTTCCCAACCCCTGTAATCAACTTGCACTCATCCCCCCGCCTCCAGTCTACTTCCACAACCTAGGTAACCAATCCGAGAACAACGCTCCCCCGGATGTTAGAGCAGTTGCACCCACTCCACCTCGGACCGGACAAGAATCTCCAATGATCACCCCCACAGCTGTCAGACGAAGCGCCAGATTGCACAAAGCGGCATCTCACCCTGGTAGTTTTTTCAAACCCGTAGTTTTTTCCTCTGCAAATAAAATTTTAAATAAAAAAATTGCACGTTGCATGGGGGTGAAACTGCGAGAGGAACATCTCGCTGCCATGCAATCACTAGAACTGGAGCGTTCATCCTCATCCCAATGAAGATTATCACCTGGAATGTCAGGGGCCTAGGGGACCCCAGTAAAAGAATCGCCCTAAATCTCACACTGTCCCCACACAAAAGCGATATTCTCCTCATCCAAGAAACTAAACTTGTGGACCCCTCTCCTACCCTAATTAGACAGCTAGGTGGGGCCCACCTCTCTGGGTGGGCCCACTTGAATGCCATAGGTTCCAGTGGTGGTTTAATCACCCTCTGGAACGAATCCATTTGGTCTCACTGTCAAACCATCCTTCAGCCTTCTGCTCTTCATGTTTCACTTCGCCACATCCAAACCAACACCATTTACTTCTTTTCCAACATATACGGCCCTCAAAACCCCACCGATAGAAATACCCTCTGGATCAACTGCCTCACTTTCGCCACACATCTCAATGGCCCCTGGTTACTCGGGGGAGACTTCAACACTACCAGAAACACCCTCGAAAGAAACTCCGGAAATGCCTCCCAAGACTCAGACTCATTCAATTCCTTCATCAACTCCGGCTCTCTAATCGACCCACCAATCACCAATAGACTTTATACCTGGTCAAACCGTAGATCGGACCCGTCACTAGCTAAGCTTGACAGATTCCTTTTCAATATCAATTGGGATGATTTGCACCCTCTTTCTAACGTTTCCGGTCTAGCCTCGACCATTTCCGACCACTGTCCACTAATCCTAGACTCGGGATCATCCCCAAACCTAAATCGCCCCTTCCGCTTCGAACGCTTATGGACCCTGGAACCCTCCTTCGACAATTTCATCCAGTTTACTTGGTCCCAACCTGTGCCGTCCAATTTCGCCACCGCCAGAGTTGTCTCCAAACTCCTCTCAATCAGAAAGATCATCAAACCATGGGCCAAAAATATTTGGGGCTCCCTACGCTCGCGCATTTCCTCCACCCAAGATGCCATCCTAGATCTCAACATTCTCGAAGAATCTCGACCCCTCACTCCAACCGAACACTCTCAACTGAAGACTTTAGAAACCGAGCTTGATAGACTAATCAAACAAGAGGAAATTGGATGGAAGCAAAGATCCAAAGCCAAATGGTTGGAGGAGGGAGATAGGAACACCTCCTACTTCCATCGTATGGCCAACGGCAGACGTAGATCTCTATACATCTCGGAACTAGTGCACAACAACTCCAGCTTCACCGAAACGTCGGACCACCTCCGCCTTTTCACCGAATACTACCGTAGTATTCTAGGCCTTTCTTCGCAGGCAATACCCCCCATCGATTGGAACCTCCTATACCCATCCTGTCCCCCAATTCCTGTAGACCACCCCTTTTCCGAAGAGGAAGTTTGGGCCGCGCTCAAGAACTTGCCCGATGATAAGGCCCCAGGCCCGGATGGTTTCGGCCCATTTTTCTTTAAACGATATTGGGAAACCATCAAAACCGACATACTTGATATGTGCGAAGAATTCCAAGCCAACCCCTATTCAATTGCCCGCCTCAATTATGCCAACGTCATCCTACTCCCCAAATCCCCAGGCGCCAACACCCTATCCGCTTTCAGACCAATCAGTCTCCTTAACACCACATTCAAAATAATCACGAAGGTTCTTGCCAACAGACTCCAAGCAGTCATCGACCCTCTAGTTGGGGCGGAACAATCGACCTTCATACAAGGCAGAAACATTTTAGATTGCGTCGCCGCCACCCAAGAAGTTGTCTCCTATTGCCATAGAACTTCAACCCCTGGAACCCTTTTAAAACTAGATTTCTCCAAAGCTTTCGACACGGTACATTGGGACTTCATCTTGGACCTTATGAAGCATAGGGGTTTCCCGACAAAATGGTGTGGGTGGATCGAAGCGATACTCAACACAAGTACCTCATCCATCTCAATCAATGGCTCTACTAGTGGTCACATTAAATCAGCTAGGGGTCTGAGACAAGGAGACCCGCTCTCTCCCCTAATCTTTGTCCTGGTAGCGGATGTGCTCAACCAGATGATCAAGCTTGCATCGACCAATAATCTTTTTAAAGGTATCCAGCTCCAAAACTCCGATTTAGCTGTGTCTAACCTTCAATTTGCAGATGCCACGATCCTATTCGCCTCTACCGACATCAACCACATCCATTGCCTCAAGGTAGCACTATATGTTTTCGAAACAATCTCAGGCCTCTCCATCAATTTTAACAAAAGCTCCGTCATCTTGCTAGGCAACTCCGCAAACCTCGGCCTTACAATCTCATCCCTACTCAACTGCAACCTAGCCTCATTCCCCATTTCCTATCTAGGCATCCCTATCCGCCCTTCCAACCTCCACCGCGCAGACTGGCTTCCCCTAATTTCCAGAATTGAATCCAGACTCGCAACCTGGAAGGCACACTCGTTATCCTCTGCAGGTCGTCTCGTCCTAGTCAAATCGGTCCTATCAACTATCCCCTCATACTGGATGTCCTTCCTCAAGCTTCCATCCTGGGTTATCAAGAAAATCGACTCAATCAGACGTACATTCCTCTAGAATGGAGGCAAAATAAAATGTCTGGTGAACTGGAAGACGGTGTGTTTGCACCGCAATCATGGTGGGCTGGGGATCACAGACCTTCGCTCCTTCAATCAGGCGCTGCTGTCCAAATGGCTTTAGAGACTACTTACTCCTGGAAATTTCATCTGGAAATCGTGGATCTTAGGTCATCATTATCAATCAAACCCTCACTTGGCACTCCACTTCACCACCCGGTTCCACCCATCCCCTTTCTGGTCGGGGGTCCTTCATACCTTACCCAGAGTCAAAGCACTGTTCCAGGTAAAAATAGAAAGTGGCAACAGATGCCTGTTCTGGTTAGATACCTGGTTTGGACAACTACCCCTCGCTAAACTACTACCCAACCTCTTTTCACACACCGCCCTCCCCAATGCAACGGTTGAAGACTATCTCACCCTAGGTCCTGACCACCTTTGCCCTCCTTCCATCTTCGAAGCAGACCTAATTCCTGAACTTCTCGCTGCCACAAATATCCTCCTGTCGATTCGTCCTTCCAACAGCCAAGACCTCTTTCTCTGGGCCCTTGCACCTTCCAAAGGATTCTCAGTCGCCTCCTGTTATCAATATCTAATCCACCCCGGTCGCCTTTTCTCCTACCCCAGGGTTTGGCAATGCAACCTTCCACCTCGTATAGCCTTCTTCCAATGGTGCTTAATTTCAGGCAGAATCAATACCAAAGACAGACTCAATAGACTCAACATCCCTATCGACCCACGCTGCGTTCTTTGCTCAACCCAGAACGAATCAGTAACTCACCTCTTCTTTGAATGTGATTTCTCATATTCAATATGGGCGGCAACCAGTGCCTATCTCCTAGGTTATATTCCCAGTGTGACCTCTCACTTCGAATATTGGCAGCTCAATCAGCAGAGTCTGCTGATGGACGCCTTCATATCAACCTTTAGCTGGTGCATTTGGAAAGAAAGGAATGCCATTGTATTCGGAAAACCATCACGACATTTCGAGGGAACTTGTAGAAGTATCACTCATATTTTCTCCTCTATAACAGGTCAAAGTCACTCTGCACCTTTCCGCCTGAGCCTCCCACAGTGCAGCGCCCAGCCAGTAGAATCCCAGGGAAGCACCACTGCATCTCCGGAGAGATAGTCTTGGCCTACAGGGAGTTATCTCGTACTATAGTTAATATGTAATAGTTAATGATACTCTTGTATTTCCAGTACAGTTTGTGGCTTCACTCCTATTTTTTGGCCATCGATCAGGCATGTCGATCGACCTCTTCAGTACTATATAATATAACTATTTAACCGGCTGTGTAGTTCCACGCTACACACCCGTCACTCTCAAAAAAAACTATCGCAATTGGACCCAAAATGCAACTTTGGAAATATCTAGGAGAAACACGTGAGTTATATGGCACAGTTATCTCTAATGATGTTGTACTATGCATGTAAATCTCATTTTGTTCTTCCAGGACAATGATAAGGAAATCCGTCCACTAATGGTTAAAGGTGATCTTCGTTCTTATCTTTGACTGTTTATTTCCTAAAGAACAGGTGTTGAGTTTATCGGGAATTATCGAATGTTGTTTCGAAGAGACCGGAATCAGATATGTTATCTGAAAACCACATCGATCCAACTTAAGCGTTCGAAGTGAAGACATCTAGAAGATGATGCAATTGGAGACGGAGCTCTCAATCGTTTCGTTCAGTTCCAGAACAAACTTGTATGGATGAATGCTGATATTGCATTGTTGCCTAGAGGGCAGTATTAGCATTCCAAATGGGAAGTGCTATATAAATGGTAAGAGCGTGGCCTCTTTGAGCCTCACACCCGGGAAATGAATAAAGCAGGGACATACGGCAGGGCTAAGTGGGTCACACCCAAGTAAGGTATGACCATCCCAAGTCTAGAGCGATATTCATGTATGCTTTAGGATTTCATTGTGTCGTTATTGATTGCAACCAAGGGGTGATCATATTTGGTGCTACTCGAGAAGGGGGTAGTGTCGTTCCTGAGTAGCAGAGGTGCAATGTGTTGTAGCCTCCCGTATACTTGATCTAGAGGTAGACGGATTCAGTTGGTAGACCCTTACCTTTCATAGTTGGAATCCATTCTCCAATACGAGCCATCAGTTTTGATTGTAGAAACCTAGTATGCTGGAATTTAATTAATGTAACAATTTCAGATATGATTAATAAGTATTTGTATATTGGTCATTATTATAATATTAGAGGATTTCATATGAAATGTTTTGGTTATCGTAAGGTAAAAACTCGTCGGTGTTTATGTGTGACGTGGTCTTACGAGATACTTTTGATTTTCGAAAGGTTTCTATAACTTTAAAAGTCCAAGTGGGTGTGTTTTCTCACGCTGGTTTTCCAGATTGACTCAGGTGTTATTTTATTATAATGCTCGGGTCATACCGAGCATATTACATATTTAGTTGGATGCTTGGAGCTTCTGGAGACGAGTTGGAGGCCAAGAGACATATTCACGTAGATGGTTATTTTTCCATTATATTCGTTGTTGTATTTATCAATAATTGTGAGGACATGCTGTTATAACTGTCCAGGCTAAAATAGATTAGTATCTTTGATTGATCTTTTGAATATACATATATTACAGTTTGTTTGCGTAAAGATTTGATGTATATTATAAATTATTCATTCCGCCGTGAAATTCTATATTATTTAGTTTTCTTCTTATCTTCTTCCTTCTTTTTTTTCCCTAACAATCGGGTTTTTCAGCATTGGATTTCTCGGCATGCAATACAGTGGACGTATTAGTATCAATTTTGGAGGGTCGAAAATTCCCGGTCGTTACATTCGGTATCAGAGCCGAAGGTTAAGTGTGTGTGTGTGTGTGTGTATATATATATATATATATATGAGCGCGTATTTGTCGGTGATATAAAAATTGTTTATATTGTGTTGATTGGCTAGTTAAGTAGCTTATGGATTCTGGTCAATTCGAGTAATTAACATTATTGATAGGGGTCTCTAAACACTTGAAAGAGCAATTCGACATATTATTGCTTTGAAATTAGTAAATGAAATAATTTTACCTTTATTATAATTTTTATATATAAAGGAATAATTTTAAGAAATTATTATTGTATATATGGCGTGCTTGGTTGTTAGAAAATGATAATGTTGATTATTATCATTTGTTGTTTGTTGTTGTGCTCTAATAAAAGTTGCATTATTATAATGAAAACTAAGATTAATAATTTAGGAATGATTTTATATAACTAAAGTGAGATTATATAAATATATGGTTTATAAATGTGATTTATAAATCTTAAGGAAATGAAATTTTAGAAGTATATTATAAATATGATTAGTAAGTAAAAATGGTTTAAAGGCTGGAAATTAGAGAATTTAAATTACGTTGATTTTGGAAATGGTTTTTCAAAGTTTTGGAATATATATATAATACTATTTAGAAAATATTTTGATTGGAAATATTTTAAAATGGAATTTAAAGGAGGTTAGAAAGAACTGAACTCACTTTGGTCACTGGAAAATAATTTCGGTGATGACTGTAGCATCATCGACGTTCATTTTCGAGTTTCTAAGAGAGAAATTGCTATCATGGGGATTTTGTTTTGGTAAAACTAGCTTTGATTTTAAAGTTCAAAAGTATGATTTGGAAAACCAAGGGGATTATGTGTGTGTGTGTATGATTTCAAAATGATTTGAAATAAATAAGAATAATGTGTTTAAAACTATGGAAATTTTCATTGAGTGTTTCATGAAAAATGAGAATAAGAGTTTATAACTTACAAAATTTGGAGAATTAGTAAGTTAAAACAATGTTTTAAATTGTTGAATATGAATGTTAAGAAAAGTAAATTTGAAATTGGACTATGAGACGGAATTTAAGATAAGTTAAACAAAAAGGATTTTGGAAAGAAATTTTACCTAAGGTAGGTTAAATGAAATAATTTTCGAAAATAAATTTGATAGTGATTTGAAATGAATTAATGAATGAACTAATTAAACGAATTAGTGTATTGGATATGGTTTGGATGTTGTTTGATAGAATTGAAGTATTGAAATTGAACAATGAATTGAGTTAAATGAAATTAGATTTGATGAAAAACGAATAGGACTTAAGTTGTGAAGTGATACAAAACATGAGAAGTGTTGTATAAAATGTTTATAAACTTAAGTAAAAACCTTATGAAATGATTCGTAAACGAATTTAGCATGGGGTGAGAGGTTGTTAAGCATAATTTGATGGAATGGTTCTTAAGTAATGATAGTATTGAAAGGAATACACTAAGTAATAAATGGATGTGAATAAAGCAATGTGAATAATTGAATGTAGATCAATTGAATGTGAATAATTGAAAGTAAATAAAATGGATGAGGATATTGTAACGACCCAGATTTTCCATCATTGATTTTGAATATTTAAATGGTTTTAAATATTGGATTTGGTATATGAATTGATTTTTGAATATGAAGAATTTGGTTGAAATTTTAGAATGAAATTAAAATTCAATTATAACGATTTATCGTAATTCAAAAATGGTAAATAATTGAAATTTGAGTTGAATAGGAATCGAAACGATTTCTAATGTTGATATAAATTCTATTTGAATTAGAATTGAGTTAATAGGTTTTTAAAACTGAAATTGCAAGCGATTTCATCAATATTTGAAATCGTCGATTTAATCGACGCGTAAAATAGCGATCCGAGGCACAGTCTCAGAATTCGACAAAACCAGTTCCATTGTATCCATAATAATGTATTATTATCGAATTTCAAATTTTATAGCGTTAGGATTTACCGTTTGGTCGTGCGATCTGAAAATGCCTAAAAATAATTTAATTTAATTTAATTTAAATAGTCAATTTGAAAAGCTATCTTTCACATACGGTCAAATTAGGTCTCAAAACTTGTTCCATTGTATTCGGAATAGGGATATAACCATCGAAACGCCAAGCGGCACGCCTCGATAGGGGTTCGAAATTTCGAGATATGCAAACGAGATATTTTTAATATAATATATATATATATAAATCTAATCAATGGTCAAACTCGAGCCACCTTAACCTGTCTCAGCCGACCTAGTGTGCGTATGAAAAGCCATGCCTTTCTTTTTAAATCGCGTGTTCTTCCTTTCCTTCTTTCTGATACGAAATTAATTCGTATAATAATAAAATAAAAGGAAAGAAAAATCGAAATCAGTTCAAAACGAAATAGTTCTCCTTCTTCCTTCAAAACAAAATTAGTTCGTTTCCAATATAAAAAAATGAAGATCGCAAGGCAACCTTTGGAGATGGAGATCGCTTGGAGGAGGGATGCGCTCGCATGCGTTAGCTGCTGGCGGAGGGCTTTTGTCTGTGGTCGATTCAGGGGGAGGTCGCGATCGAAGAAGTCGCAATTGGTGTAGCAAGCAGCGACGTTGATTGACAAAGGAGAAGACGCGACACTTGGTGGAGAGCTCGGCCGAGGATTGGGTTCGAGTGCAATGTTGGCTATGGGGAAGGGCGCAACTGCAATGGGGTGCGTGGTGGAGCCAACGGCGACGGCGACGTGGGGTCTAGGTGGTGGCGCGAAGGGTTGAAGATGGCCTATGTTATCTGGTCACGACCAGGATTTGAGGTGGAAGGTATTAAAAACTGTAATTAAAAATAAGCATGTGATTAGTCGCTATTATTATTAATTTAAATAGTCGATGGCTAATAAATTTAATATCTTCTCCGTACGTTGTCCTATCGAGACGAAACAAGTTGCGTTGCGCTCGTGGCATTGAATTCTATGTATAGGAAATGGGTTTGGGATTTTTCGGAGTTAGCTAGGATTTTAGATTAAATTGAACGTCAGTTCAATTTAATTTAAAATTTGAACGGATTGCAAATTAAAAATCAAGGTGAGTAAAGCTCACTCGGCTAGTTTATATTATAGCAATTAAAAATTTATTATTGGATGATTGGTTGAATTTATAAATTATTTATCAGTTGGATGTTATATTATATATAGTAGTATATATATTAGTAGTTGGATATATTTCCCACTATTGGAGCGGATGAGACCCTATGCGCCTCGCATAATAGCGGATGACCCTATATTACTGCGATATCTCACCTCGAAGCGAGATTGGTATTTTATGTTATATAACATCCGTGGATGCAGGGAAACAGGTTGGATGGATCCAACTGGATTCCACAAAATATATTGATTGTTTCATATCTATTGATATATGATGTGTGTGAATATCCTGTTATGGATTGTGATATGTTTGATTTATTGGATACTATGGTAGCACTGGCCTTAATTTTGGTATTTTAAATAACATAAAAATTATTTTTGAATTTAAAGGAATTAAAAGGAGATTTTGGATATAAAAATATTTATATTGGGATTTGGATTATTTTAAAGGAAATCGAGTTGGATAAAATAATTAATTGATTTTGGGTTTGTACTTAACTATTCGTAAAATATTTTTAATAGAGATTTTAAAATAATTTATACAAAGGATTTTAACCATGGATTTTAAAATGATATTTTTGTGGAACTTTGGATAAAGAGTTTTAAATCAATATTTAAAATATATTTGGAAAATAAATGAGATTTATAAAGTGACAGATTTAAAATGAACTTATATATGAGAATGTTTATAAACAAGTGAAATCCGAATGAGTTTGTAGATTTATAAATGATGTTTATAAATAAAGTGAAATGATTATCAGTTGATAAGTTGGAAATATAAATTTACAGTGTGAATTTATACCGAGATATGGAAATCGGTTTTTGGGAAAAAAAGTGGAATCTATTTCTGAATGTGAGAATGGTTATGAAATTGAAAAGTAGTCGATGCGATATGAATCGAGAGGGATTTATAAATTGAAATTGGCAATATTGAATTTTTTTTAAAAATTGTCGAGAAATTAAAATTGTTTTAAAATGGAATTTTTTTATTAAACCATGTAGTTTAAAAACTAATATTGAAATTTAAATATTTCGAAAAGTTAGTTATTCAAATATTTAATATTTATTGAAATGAATTCTAATTTTTATAATCAGCTTTGTAAATTGTTTTGTTTTATTTAGAATGAGTCAGAAAATGAGTTATCGATGTTTATTTACAATGTTTTTAATATCTTAAAAAATTACTTAAACATGTTTTAAAAATATATTATTATTCTTTAAAAAAATACTTATCATATATATATATAGAGTTTTGAAATGATTGGAATTTATTTGTAAATCTTCTCGAGATTTGCAAACGGGGTTTATTTAATATGTGTGATTTTATAAGAGAAATTCTCATAATGGAATTGAGGAAAACTTAAGGGAATTTCCAAAGTATTTAAATATAGAAACTTCAAAAATGAATTAGAATTCATAAAGGAAGTTAGAAATAGGTAGTTGTAATTATAGACGAGTATATTCGAGTTTGGAAATTTTAAAGGGAATTAATTTATGAATTCCGAAAACTTATGGAATCCATCGAGTTAAGGAATTTACAAATTGATCGTAAAGGATTTTGAGAAGTATGAAATAAAATGGAATATTTTCTAAGTATTGGAAATAAAATGATTTGGGAAAATATACGTATAAATATTTACTAAGTATTGGACTGGAAGGATTTGAAATATTTTAACTACAAATTTTTTATAATAGAAATATTTTCAAAATGATGAATTATAAATGGATTTGGGAGAAAATATTTCTAAGTATTCAGATGGTTCAAAAATGCCCTGTTATGGATATAAGTTTAGAAATTGTTTTCGAATATTGAAATATTGGAAGAGTTTTGGGTATATATCTTTGTAAAGATATTTTGAAATAAATATTTTGGAAAATTTATAATATGGGCCTAGTGACTGCTTATGTGTGTTACTTGATAGTTAAATAACCGACTATCAAATCTGGCCAAATTCGTTAATCGTTTCAAAGAAACCGGGATCGGACTTAATAATCCGAAAACCACTTCGATCCAATTCGTGCGTTACGAATTGAGATATTGTGAAGATAATGAAGACGGTAATTTTGGAGGTTCGATTTGTTCTAAACAAGAACAACTTGTATGGACAAATGCTATCATTGCATCGTGGTCTGGAAGGCAGTGTTATCATTCCAAGTTTGAATGCTATCCTAAAGGTAATACGTAGCCTCAAGCCTCATCAACTGGGAATGACTAAAATAAGGGAGATGCAGCAGGGCTAAGTGGGTCGCACCCAAGTAGAGTACGTTATCACCTTTCTAGATACCCTCGGATATATATTATAATTATGGATATGGTTGTGCATGGAAAAGAGAGCACTCTATTAGGGTGGGAAAACCCAAGTTGATAACATATTCGGTACTATCCAGGTCATGGGTAGGCCGATCTTGTGTTGTTAGGAGATCTAGGCGAGGTCCTCGGTACATTTTTCTAGAGGTGTACTATGGCGAGCGGTACCCCAGTAGCCCAGTCATTGTATGGAATCCAATATCCACTACACGCCTGTACGGTTTTAGTTGTATACCAACTATGCTGAAACACGAGATGCAAGCATTTCAACTATTTTCTAGTTTACTTCCTATAGACATTATTATTATATCAGATGATTTTGATATAAAATGTTTTGGTTATCGTAAGGTAAAAACCTGTTGTATTTCTGTGTGGCGTGGTCTTACGAGATACCGTTGTTTTTCAAAAGGATTTTTTTGAAAGTAATTAAATTCAAATTGAGTGTGTTTTCTCACGTTGGTTTTCCATACCAACTCGGGTGTTATTTTATTATAATGCTCTTGTCAGACCGAGTATTACAGATTCAGGTTAGAATGCCATGGAGCTCAGAGACGAGCTGGAGGAGACTCAGGCGTATTCCACGTACTTGATTATATTCCACAATGTGTGTTAAACTGAATGTTCAGTATTTGTGAGGACAAGTTATTATAACTGTCCAAATTGATTGTTGATTGTTGTACTTTGATGGTTGTGTGTATATTAACAGCTACAGATTCTTTTGTATAAAAATCAGTTATTATATATTATATTTTGTTCCGCTGCGATTGTGAGGTTCTGTATTGTTGTTTTTGTTTCTTCTTCTATCCCTTTTCTTCTTCAACCCCTAATGATCTGGTATTTCTGGCACTTGAATATTCGGCTTGATATACAGTGAATGTATTGATATCGATTTTCAGGGGTCGAAAATCCGGTTCGCTACACTTGGTATCAGAGCTGAAGGTTAAGCAAGAACCTTTGCTTTAGTGGGGATTACTTATTAGAGATAGAGTCAGTAGTACTCTAGAATGAGTCTGAGTGTATTAATAGGTATGAGAGCATATTTATTAGTGAATATAAAATGTTTTATATTGTGTTGGTTGATTTATTAAGTGGCTTATGAATTCTGGTCGGCAAAGTCCGTACAACTGTATCGATAATGGTTTCTAAACACTTGGACAGAATAATTCGACATAGTATTATTTTGAAGTGGGTAAATGAAATAATTTTTCCTAAATTATATTTTGATATAAAAGAAATAATTTTCTGAAATTATTATAGTATATCGGTGTGTTTGGTTGTCATTATAATCAAAACCATATTATAAAAATTGAAATGGTTTATATAACCAAATAGAATTGTATAAGTATGATTATACATATGAGTTGTAATTAAAGGTGGACTCAAACCAGAGTCGGAGATTTAAAATCCCGAAAAGTTTGGGAAATATTTTTCCGAAGTATTGTGAAAATTAAAATAGTATTATTTTTGAAATAAAAATGGTTTTTAATGGATTTTTGAGGTAATAAAGCACTAAACTCACTTCAATCGCGGGAAAATAATTCCGATGATGATCGCGACATCATCGGTGTTTATTTTCGAGTTTCTAAGTGACGGATTGCTACCGAAATAATTTGATATGGAGATTTTTGTTGAAAAACAAGTGTTATTTCGGAAATTCTGAAGGAAATTTGTTTAGAATGAAACCAAGTCGATTTTGAAAATTCCAAGGAAATGGGTTGCTAAAACAAAGAGTTATATATTTATATATTTTTTATTTCAAAATGATTTGAAATAAGAACGGGTGTTTGAGTTTTGGAATTTTCATTTAAATGATTAGTGAAACTGAAAGAAGATAAGTTTTTGAACTTATAACCTAGAAATGTGAATTTCAATATGAAATTAAAAATTTAACTTAAGCTAGTGTAACAACCCGGGATTTGCATTACCAATTAATAAATAAAGGTTAGGATTTTTATTTATTTTAATGAAGCATAAAAGGATTTGGAATAACAAAATTTATTTGAAAAAGGCTATTTTAATTAAATGGGAAATATGGGATTTTAAAATGAGGATAAAATGTTATTTTTGGAAAGTTAAATATTTTAGGAGAGATCTTAAAACGGGTTTGGATAAGAAAAATGAGTTTTATAAACATATATGAACACTTAGACTAATTTTTGGAAACATGTAAATAACTCTCTTCTTATTGGGTTACTAAACCTAGCCCAATAACCCACCCTAAACCTCCTCTATAAATTATCTCAAACTCTCCTAACCTCATTCATTCATCCCTAATCAAAGCCCTAATCATTTCCTAAAGCTTCTTAACAAAAATGGCCTCTATCTTCATCTCCTTCTAGTTTTAGCTTATGCAAGTCATTCTATGCAAAGGTAATGCAAATACCCACCTCAAATCAGTTTTTATATCTTTCTATTCTGAAATTTATTTGGTAACACAAGTTTTATGTGTTTTTTGATCTTATAGCCTTCTAATCATCTTTTGCTAACTTGGGTTGATACTATAGTGGTCTTTGTTGCTTTCTAGAGAGGTATATTGCTAAAAACCTCTTCTAATATGTGTTTAATCATCTTTTGATTTCAATAATCAGTTAGTAACACATGTTTTATTATGTAACATGTGAATCATAGCTCTTTGATCATCTTTGCTTTCATTTTGGGGTGTTCACATAAGGTACTTGTAGTATATGCTAGCTGAAATTATAATTAGTTTATTGCTGTTAGTAAATTAGGCATATCTCATTCATCTTAAATCGGAATTAAGATTTTCTTGATGTTCTGGAAAGCTTATTATATAGCCTATAACTTTTATGTTTTGTACTTTGCCTAATTTTGAGGATTGAATGGTCAAAATCACGTTTGTTTGTCGCTGACCTGACAACAAACTACAGGGTTGAGAAAATATAAATCTAAAATTGATTTGGCCATAAGTTACTCGTTTCTTATCCAAATCTAATAATTTTGGATGTTCTAGAAAGCTTAGATTTAGGGATAAAAGTTTCATGTTTTGAGTTTCATAAAATTTCGAAGTTAATTTCGTCAAAACTGTGCATTCTTACCACTGTCCCGAGAGCACAACGACAGTGATATAGAATTTAGATCTGAGAATTGTTTTAGTCATAGAATTTTCATCCCCGATCGGAATTTGACGATCTTGGTTATTCCGGAAAGCTTAGAAACTAAGCTAAATCTTTTATTTTATTTATCTTGTCAGAATTGGAATTTTCCTATGCCAAAATTGTGGTTTTTCATCTCTGGTCCGTTAGTGCATAGCTACAGGCCTTAGTCTCTTTGCTTCCGTTGTTTTCAGCGCAGAACCCCGACTTTGCGACGCCATACCGGGCTCGTCCTTTGTCGGATTTTATTGTTTTTGGTCTCGTTAAAAATATGAGGTCGAGATCTTCAACCATGCAAAGTTTGGTTTAGATCTGGGTGCATTAGATACTTTGTTTCTATTGCCGAAGTAGCACCCAGAAATTGTTTTACAATAGTGATCATTTTCAGTTATCGTCGGACCAACTTTGAAACATTGTCATTTCTTCGTTTTAAGTCTGAACCAAACGATTCTTATTGCATATCAAAGTAGGAGTACTTTTCTACGCTCCTGCAAATTTTTATCAAGATCTGAGTTCATGTGACCCTTCGACCATGTCGTCGAAGTGGGACCTTTGCACTGTTTTGACACAGTAGAGTTTTGTGATTTTTGTCCGACTTTGAGACAACGCCGTTTCTTCGTTTCAAGTCGGAATCTAGTAATTCTTTTTGCGTTCTGAAGTAGGAATGTCGGACTATGTTCCTAAAAAATTTCATGCCGTTCGGATTCAGTTTGCTAGTCTGAATAATTTTCCGAACTTGGGTTTGCGTCAGTTTTGAACTATTTTCCAACACTTGGAATATTTTCAGTGATTTTCTGGTTTTATCGATTCCTTTGAGATTTGTCTCTGTATTTCATACACGGGCCTTATAAAAAGGTTTTAAAAGGATTTTTCACTCCGAAATGGCTTTCGAAATTATTATATAATATTATTTTTAATTAGTAAACTATTTACTCCATAATAGGAGAGTATTCAAAAGCCGTTTTAAAGTGTTCTCAAAATCAATTATAAATCCATTTCGAACCATTATTTTCTATAATAAAAATCTCACACTCACTTTTAGCACGTCGAGCGAAGTGGAAAGGTGCTTAAACGGTTAGGAAATCTCCGGCCTATGGAACCGGGTGTATTTTCTTTCCGGTTAATCCCCGACCTATTCGATTGATCGTTTTGACCTTTGGGTCTAGTTTACTGATGATACGAGGTGGACTTTTTATTGTTTGGAATGTGAGCTTGCTATTGGTTAGTAAACCGTTTAGTGCGAACGTGGGGTATGGGACTCATTGTTAGCACTTTATGGGTTCCTCTCCAAGAAGTTTGTGACACATTAGCCTCTGGGCAGCCAGTACTGGACCTCTGGGTCACCACGCCTCTGGGCAACCGTCTCTGGACACCTGTTCTATGGAGCAGTTACTTTTTCGGCGTGAGCCTCTGGGCCTTTATCCTTTTGGGAAGGATCTCGCCATCTCGCACGTTCCACATCTGTGCGAGTGATCGATCACAACTCTACAGTACTTGGCAATAACGACTCTGGTCGGTGCACGTGCTATACTTGTATTATCTGATGATTTTTATATCCATTCGAGTACCGCCATTCGGTGTTGGTTCTATGGAACCATACGATGTAAGTGCGATTACCTTGTGGATTCACAGTGTCTCTGGACACTGCTTTTCAGTGTTTGATTTCATTGACTTTTCAGTATATCCCCATTTCTCTTTGGAGCATCGATCTTTGCTTGGGCATTGATTACAGACTCTGGTCACACATGGGATTATTGCCTATGGGCAACTTTATATAGCTTTGGCTACGCCGATGATATGAGGCGATTTTATTTATTCAACACTTTGGTGCTGATATTCTCTTTGGATATTTTTACTGTTGATTGATGATTAGGGACCGTCATTATATACATGTGGTCCAAAATACTCTTCTCTTAGGAAAAGTACTGTCTTATTTATGTACCGCATTATTATATATCTCAGTTATTACTGATTGTTTAGCTAGCCTGACCCGAGTGTTTTCGCTCGGGTCAGACCGAGTTGTTTCAGGTTAGGTCTCTGGACTTAGCTTCTGTGCTTCCGCTTAGACATTATCTGCTATGCTGATAGATAGCGCTTTTATTTGTCCACTATTCCGCTACTCTGTTATTATTCAGACTTTGATATGTACATATTTTTGACTCACATGTGTGGGCAGTGGCTTTGTACCCACTTATAGTATTTGGATCTGTATTGACGATGTATTGTTCTAAGACTCTGTGCTGTTATGTGATACTGTTCTGTGATGCTATTTCATTATGTTATTATGCTCTGTCCTGATAGATCTTTAGCCATTTGTAATTTCGTTATAAGTATTTACCGAATATGTCGAACCACTTGATTGAGAAAAATTTAAATAGATTCCACCTTTCGACATATTCAGTAGATAGTTATTGCTTGATTACAAATGGTCGCTTCCACTATACTCTATTCTCCGCTTTAACAGACAGTATTACTCCCGTAATACTCTTTGTTACAGTGGGTCTCAGAGTGGGGCTTTACAGTTTGGTATCAGAGCCAAGGTTCAGAATTAAGCATAACAAACACAGAAAGACACGTAGTATAATACGTTATAATACGATCCAAATTGAACATATCCACCTTTAGATAAATAAGTTAGGAATATGTGTAGGAATCTATTATATTCCGTAATATTCCTTAATGAATTATCTATCTTTGAATCGTGCTTAACTAAATCTACCGATCATATGTTTAAAGAGTGTCCCAAGCCTCTTTGCTGCCGCTATTGTAAGAAGGAGGGTCATCATTATTCCACTTGTCCTACTGCTCCTCCTAGATCTGGCAAGCTTAATGCTGCCAAGGCTCCTAAATCTTCAGCTCAGCCTCGAGGTACGCATCCTTCCGTTCTCGAAGGTTCTATTTTATTTCATGGTAGATCTATTAGAGTTCTTTTTGATACGGGTGCCTCTCACTCATTTGTATCAAAGGAGCTAGTAGATGCTTTATCCTTGGATGTTACTTGTATGGTTTCTTCACTAAGGATTGTGAATCCCATTGGTGGATCCACGACCCTTCGCTTGCTTTGTGAGGATATAAATATTGATCTTTGTGGCTTTTCTTTCCGTGCAAATCTCCACGTTATGGAGTATTTGGGCTTTGATATGATTCTTGGCATGGATTGGCTTGCTCAGTACGACGCCAAAATCATTTGTTCGGAGCGGATATCATATCTTCGTCATCCTAACTCGCCCGCTCCGTTAGCTATTGCTCTTCAGGATGTTGGGATTTCTGATATTACTTTATTTGCTCTTGATTCACGAGATGAGAATGTGGACATATCCCGTATTCCTGTTGTTTGGGATTTCCCCGATATATTCGAGCCAGTATCAAGCCTACCGCCAAAGCGGGCCATTGAGTTCCGCATCGATCTCATTCTAGGCTCCCACCCAGTTGGGCGTCCTCCCACGAGGGTGTCTACTAAAGAAAATGAGGAACTCTGGAAGCAGTTAGTAGAGCTTGAGGCAAAGCAGTTCATTCGGTTTAGTTCTTCGCCATGGGGTGCTACTGTGGTCTTCGTTAAGAAGGCTGATGGCCCTCTTAGGCTTTGCATTGACTATCGCAAGCTCAATGAGCTGACCATCAGAAATCGCTACCCACTTCCTCGGATAGACGACATGTTTGACCAATTGAGCGGTGCGAAGGTCTTCTCTCAGCTTGACCTTGCCACCGGATTCCATCAGCTACGAGTCGCAGAAGACAGCATTTCACACTCGTTATGGTTCTTTTGAGTGGTTGGTCATGCCGTTCGGCTTGACGAACGCTCCGGCTTTCTTCGTCGATCTCATGAATTGAGTATTCTGGGAATACATCGATAGATTCGTTCTGGTTTTCATCGACAATATTCTTGTTTATTCTAGATCTGAGGCAGAGCATGCTCGTCATCTGCGGATCGTCTTGGATACTCTTCGTCAGCATCAACTTAGGGCCAAGCTCTCCAAGTGCCATTTCTGGGAGAGCAAGGTCAAGTTCTTTGGTCATATTGTTTCTTCTGAGGGTATTTCTGTTGACCCTGTCAAGATTGAAGTTATTCAGAATTGGAAGCAGCCTGAGAACGTTCATGATATTCGCAGCTTCCTTGGTCTGGCGGGTTATTACCGTCGATTTATCAAGGATTTCTCTCGTGTTGCACTTCCCCTCACGACTCTGACTCGTAAGGGGTTCGCTTTATTTGGTCTGATAAGTGTGAAGTTTCTTTCCAGCGATTGAAGGAACTTCTCACTCATGCTCCTATCCTTGTGGTTCCTGAGAGTAACCAGGATCTTGTTGTTTACACCGAAGCTTTTGGTAGCGGCCTCGGTGCTGTGCTTATGCAGAAGGATCGGGTAGTTGCTTATGCTTCTAGGCAGCTACGTCCGAATGAGGTTCGCTATCCGACTCATGATCTTGAGTTGGCAACTATCGTCTTTGCTTTGAAGATGTGGCGTCACTTTCTATTAGGCGAACGCTTCACTCTTTACACCGATCACAAGTCGCTGAAGTATTTATTTAGTCAGAAGTATCTCAATATGAGGCAGCAGCGATGGCTTGAGTTTCTCGCCTCATATGACTTAGACATTCAGTATACCCCTGGCAAGGGTAATCGTGTGGCTGATGCACTCAGTCGCAAACACTCAGCAGTAGTTTCTATGATGATAGCCGAGTGGGATATTCTTGAGACTCTTTCTATGTGTGATATTCGAAATTGAGCTCCGTCTTTTGATCCTCAGATATTGCTATTCAGCTTGGAAGCTCGACCTATTCTATTGGATCGCATTGCCCATGATCAGCGGCAGGATCCAGACTTGTTGCGATATATTCATCTCCTTGAGTCGGGATCCAGTAATGAGACATTGTCGGATTATTCTATTGATTCTCATCGGTGTCTTCGCAGGAAGAACCGTATTTTGGTACCATCTGATTTATCACTTAGGCGTGACATTCTAGACGAGTGTCATCGCACTAAGTACACTATACATCCCAGGTCGAGTAAGATGTATGCCGACATGTGTCGCCTATTTTATTGGGAGGGCATGAAGAGTGATGTTGCAAGTTATGTAAGCCGTTGCATGACTTGTCAACAGATCAAAGCTGAGCATCAGCGTCCATCTGGTCTTCTTCAGCCGCTAGAGATTCCATTGTGGAAATGGGATCAGATATCCATGGATTTTATTGACGGTCTGCCTCGATCGAAGTCAGGCCATACTTCTATTTGGGTCATCGTCGATCGCTTGACCAAATCAGCTCATTTCATTCCTATTAAGTCCACTTGGACTGCTCCTCAGCTTGCCAAGCTATATGTGAAGGAAGTCGTTCGACTTCATGGCATTCCTAGCTCTATCGTCTGTGATTGAGACACTATCTTTACTAGTCACTTCTGGAAGTTCCTACAGTCAGCTTTGGGCTCAAAGCTGAATCTCTCGACTGCTTATCATCCTCAGACCGACGGTCAGATGGAGAGGGTGAATCGTGTTTTAGAGGATCTTTTGCGCTGTTGTATTCTGGATTTCGGAGGTAGTTGGGAGGATCACTTACCGCTTGTAGAGTTCTCCTACAACAACAGCTTTCAGTCTAGTATTGGCATGGCTCCTTTCAAGGCTCTTTACGGAAGGCCATGTCATTCTTCTTCGTGTTGGTTAGAATCTGGCAAGAAGCTCCTTCTTGGTCCAGATTCAGTTCGGGAATCTTCTGAGAAGATTATTCTTATGCGTCAGAGAATGAAAGAGGCGCAGAACCGTCATAAATCCTACGCGGACAACCGTAGGAAGCCTCTTGAGTTCTCCATTGTTGATCATGTCTTTATTCGGATATCTCTTATGAAAGGGGTTGTGCGTTTCAGCTCTACAGGGAAGTTGGCTCCTCGCTATGTTGGACCATTTCCTATTACGGAACGCATTGGCCCCGTTGCTTATCGTGTGGCTCTACCTGCTCACTTCTCTGGAATACACGACGTGTTCCATGTTTCCCAGCTTCGCATGTGTGTCCGCGATCCTGATTCTATCATTGAGCCGCATGCTGTGCCTGATTTAGAGATCTTACCTGATTTATCTTTGGAGCAGCAACCTCTTCGTGTGCTTGATTCGAAGGTTAGACGCCTTCGCAACAAAGAGGTTCCACTCGTGAAGATTCAATGGTCACCGAATCCTAAGGACTGCACTTGGGAGACCAGAGAATCTATCGAACGCTCTTATCCTGGCTTTCTCCCATCTTCTTCTGCGGGTGAGAATTCTCTATTTTATCTCTATCACTTCTTTTGGGGATGTGACGTTATAGACGACATCTATCTTAAGGAATTGCGGGGACGCAATTTTCTCAAGGGGGGAGTCTGTAACAACCCGGGATTTGCATTACCAATTAATAAATAAAGGTTAGGATTTTTATTTATTTTAATGAAGCATAAAAGGATTTGGAATAACAAAATTTATTTGAAAAAGGCTATTTTAATTAAATGAGAAATATGGGATTTTAAAATGAGGATAAAATGTTATTTTTGGAAAGTTAAATATTTTAGGAGAGATCTTAAAACGGGTTTGGATAAGAAAAATGAGTTTTATAAACATATATGAACACTTAGACTAATTTTTGGAAACATGTAAATAACTCTCTTCTTATTGGGTTACTAAACCTAGCCCAATAACCCACCATAAACCTCCTCTATAAATTATCTCAAACTCTCCTAACCTCATTCATTCATCCCTAATCAAAACCCTAATCTTTTCCTAAAACTTCTTAACAAAAATGACCTCTATCTTCATCTCCTTCTAGTTTTAGCTTATGCAAGTCATTCTATGCAAAGGTAATGCAAATACCCACCTCAAATCAGTTTTTATATCTTTCTAATTTTTGAATTTTATTTGGTAACACATGTTTTATGTGTTTTTTGATCTTATAGCCTCCTAATCATCTTTTGCTAACTTGGGTTGATACTATAGTGGTCTTTGTTGCTTTCTAGAGAGGTATATTGCTAAAAACCTCTTCTAATATGTGTTTAATCATCTTTTGATTTCGGTAATCAGTTAGTAACACATGTTTTATTATGTAACATGTGAATCATAGCTCTTTGATCATCTTTGCTTTCATTTTGGGATGTGCACATAAAGTATTTGTAGTATATGCTAGCTGAAATTATAATTAGTTTATTACTGTTAGTAAATTAGGCATATCTCATTCACCTTTAATCGGAATTAAGATTTTCTTGATGTTATGGAAAGCTTATTCTATAGCCTATAACTTTTATGTTGTGTACTTTGCCTAATTTTGAGGTTTGAATGGTCGAAATCACGTTTGTTTGTCGCTGACCTGACAACAAACTACAGGGTTGAGAAAATAAAAACCTGAAATTGATTTGGCCATAAGATACTCGTTTCTTATCCAAATCTAATAATTTTGGATGTTTTGAAAAGCGTAGATTTAGGGCTAAAATTTTCATGTTTTGAGCTTTATGAAATTTCGAAGTTAATTTCGTCAAAACTGTGCATTCTTACCACTGTCCCGAGAGCACAACAACAGTGATATATAATTTAGATCTGAGAATTGTTTTAGTCATAGAATTTTCATCCCCGATCGGAATTTGACGATCTTGATCATTCTAGAAAGCTTAGAAACTAAGCTACAACTTTTATTTTATTCATCTTGTCATAATTGGAAGTTTACTATGCCAAAATTATGGTTTTTCAACTCTGGTCCGTTAGTGCATAGCTACAGGCCTTAGTCTCTTTGCTCCCGTTGTTTTCAGCGCAGAACCCGGACTTTGCGACGCCATACCGGGCTCGTCCTTTGTCGGATTTCATTGTTTTTGGTCTCGTTAAAAATATGAGGTCGAGATATTCAACCATGCAAAGTTTGGTTTAGATCTGGGTGCATTAGATACTTTGTTTCTATTGCCGAAGTAGCACCCAGAAATTGTTTTACAATAGTGATCATTTTCAGTTATCGTCAGACCAACTTTGAAACATTGTCATTTCTTCTTTTTAAGTCGGAACCGAACGATTCTTGTTGCATATCAAAGTAGGAGTACTTTTCTACGCTCTTGCAAATTTTTATCAAGATCTGAGTTCATGTGACCCTTCGACCATGTCGTCGAAGTGGGACCTTTGCACTGTTTTGACACAGTAGAGTTTTGTGATTTTTGTCCGACTTTGAGACGAAGCCGTTTCTTCGTTTCAAGTTGGAATCGAGTAATTCTTTTTGCGTTTTGAAGTAGGAATGTTGGACTACGTTCCTAAAAAATTTCATGCCGTTCGAATTCAGTTTGCTGGTCTGAATAATTTTCCGAACTTGGGTTCGCGTCAGTTTTGGACTATTTTCCAACACTTGGAATATTTTCAGTGATTTTCTGGTTTTATCGATTCCTTTGAGATTTGTCTCTGGATTTCATACACAGGCCTTATAAAAAGGTTTTAAAAGGATTTTTCACTCTGAAATGGCTTCCGAAATTATTATATAATATTATTTTTAATTAGTAAACTATTTACTCCATAATAGGAGAGTTTTCAAAAGCCATTTTAAAGTGTTCTCAAAATCAATTATAAATCCATTTCGAACCATTATTTTCTATAATAAAAATCTCACACTCACTTTTAGCACGTCAAGCGAAGTGGAAAGGTGCTTAAACGGTTAGGAAATCTCCAGCCAATGGAACCGTGTGTATTTTCTTTCCGGTTAATCCCCGACCTATTCGATTGATCGTTTTGACCTTTGGGTCTAGTTTACCGATGATACGAGGTGGACTTTTTATTATTTGGAATGTGAGCTTGCTATTGGTTAGTAAACCATTTAGTGCGAAAGTGGGGTATGGGACTCATTGTTAACACTTTACGGGTTCCTCTCCAAGAAGTTTGTGACACATTAGCCTCTGGGCAGCCAGTACTGGACCTCTGGGTCACCACGCCTCTGGGCAACCATCTCTGGACACCTGTTCTATGGAGCAGTTACTTTTTCAGCGTGTGCCTTTGGGCCTTTATCCTTCTGGGAAGGATCTCGCCATCTCGCACGTTCTGCATCTGTGCGAGTGATCGATCACAACTCTACAGTACTTGGCAATAACGACTCTGGTCGGTGCACGTGTTATACTTGTATTATCTGATGATTTTTATATCCATTCGAGTACCGCCATTCGGTGTTGGTTCTATGGAACCATACGATGTAAGTGTGATTACCTTGTGGATTCATAGTGTCTCTGGACACTGCTTTTCAATGTTTGATTTCATTGACTTTTCAGTATATCCCCATTGCTCTTTGGAGCATCGATCTTTGCTTAGGCATTGATTACAGACTCTGGTCACACATGGGATTATTGCCTATGGGCAACTTTATATAGCTTTGGCTACGCCGATGATATGAGGCGATTTTATTTATTCAACACTTTGGTGCTGATATTCTCTTTGGAGATTTTTACTGTTGATTGATGATTAGGGACCGTCATTATATACATGTGGTCCAAAATACTCTTCTCTTAGGAAAAGTACTGTCTTATTTATGTACCGCATTATTATATATCTCAGTTATTACTGATTCTTTAGCTAGCCTGACCCGAGAGTTTTCGCTCGGGTCAGACCGAGTTGTTTCAGGTTAGGTCTTTGGACTTAGCTTCTGTGCTTCCGCTTGGACATTATCTGCTATGCTGATAGATAGCGCTTTTATTTGTCCACTATTCCGCTACTCTATTATTATTCAGACTTTGATATGTACATATTTTTGACTCACATGTATGGGCAGTGGCTTTGTACCCACTTATAGTATTTGGATCTGTATTGACGATGTATTGTTCTAAGACTCTGTGCTGTTATGTGATACTGTTCTGTGATGCTATTTCGTTATGTTATTATGCTTTGTCCTGATAGATCTTTAGCCATTTGTAATTTTGTTATAAGTATTTACCGAATATGTCGAACCACCTGATTGAGAAAAATTTAAATAGATTCCACCTTTCGACGTATTCAGTAGATAGTTATAGCTTGATTACAAATGGTCGCTTCCACTATACTCTATTCTCCGCTTTAACAAACAGTATTACTCCCATAATACTTTTGTTATTCCAAATCCTTTTATGCTTCATTAAAATAAATAAAAATCCTAACCTTTATTTATTAATTGGTAATGCAAATCACTGGTTGTTACAGCTAGTTAAATGGATTGAGCTAGTAAATGGATGGAATGAATTAAAATTTAACTTAAGCTAAGTTTAATAAAATTGAATATGGTTTTGAAATGTTATGTAAATGAAGTTAAGTATGGAATTAAATTATGAATGTGGATATGAATGGAATGCAAATGAATTTATTGTGAACCAATTTGAAATTGAATAAAATTGAATATACGTTGACTGGAAATGGATAATTGAATGTTTGAACCTTGTACTTGTTTACGCATTCGAAATATACATGTTATAATATGTTTGTTTTATGAAAATCATGTGTTCAAGTTCATTAAAGAATTGGAAATCCAACTTGGATTAGAAAATAAAGCTGAACTCAAGTCGAACCAAATAAAGTGATTTTTGAAATAAAAATCTGATATTGAATTATAAAATGGAAATGAACCAATTAGATAAATTAATTAGTTAATTGAATATAGAAATGGAACTTAACTTGGTTAAGTAAAATTAATTATGAATGGAAATTGAAATTGAATATGGAACTTGAGTTATAAATGAAATTCGACTTAATTATAAGCGAATTAAATATATTTTGAAATGTTTGTCGAATTAAATAGAAATGGATTGAAATGGTGATGACTTAAGTTATAAATAAATTCAATTTAAGTGTAAATAAATTGAATATGACTTTGGGATATTATTTAAATGAATTCGAGTATGAGATTAAGTTTTGAAGTGGAAAGGAATATATGTGTTGTATGAAAGGTTATAATAAACCTTAATATATTAATTTTATGAAATGATTCTCAAGTAATATAGTGTAAATTGAGAATTACAAAGTAAACGGATTTGCGAATCAATGGAAGGTAAATTAGTTGAATTTTTGCTTAAGTAAGTCAAAATGAACCGAATAAATTGAAATTTAATTTTGGATAAGTCAAATAAAATTGAATTGGGATAGATTGAAAGGAAAACCGAATTGAATTGAATATAAACCTAAATTGTAAAATGCATATATATATCTATAAGTTTCAATTATTGGATGGTTTATGAACTCGAGTATAAAATTCATGAAATTGTGAGTAAATGAGTTTGTACAGCTTATAAAATTGGAGTTAATGGTTTAAAAAGTGTTAGGCTTTGAATTAGTAGCATATAGAAATCTCTAAACTTATATGTACATTTTAGGTATGGTTAGGCAATAAAATAGGTAAGTATATAACTATCTTATAACAAGATTTGAAATACCTATAAACTAGTAAGAGATTTTATAAGTGAAGTTTATTATAAAATATAGATTTCAAACTTATTTATGGTTTATGAATAATAAATAGTATTTAAGGGAAAATACTGAATAAATGAAAATCAATTGGATGCGAATCAATAGGAAATGGATAAATTGATTCGAAGTAAACTTAAAAGGAATGAATTGAGTAAGTACAGGTACAAGAAGACAATTTGGACAGATTTGATTGCGAAATTGCACATAAATTGAGTGAGCTTGCTTAATAACACTAATATAAGGTACGCTTACGCTATAAATGCGAAAATGATATAAATATTGATATATATATATATATATATATTGTGTTTTCTGGCCATTAGAGGTGATGTATATATTTTTATCCTTTTGTCATATTACAAAAGGCTCTCCGTACAAGGGAGACTCTGCCAAAAATTTTCAGAAATTTAGGGTGTTAGAAAATTTTTGGAAAATTTTTGTTAGCCAAAATTTGATTTCGAATTGTAATTGAAATAAAGGATTTTGGTTTAGAATGGAAAACTAATTTTTTTGGGTTGGAACTAAAAGATTAGAAAAGTGAAATATCGAATTTTCACTAAGTGGTTTTTGAAAAGTAATCGGTCTGGAGCATTTTTCCTGCCTTAGCAATTTCAGGGACGAAATTCTTTTAAGAGGGGAGGAATGTAACGACCCGAATTTTCCATCGTTTATTTTGAATATTTAAATGGTTTTAAATATTGAATTTGGTATATGAATTTATTTTTAAATATGAAGAATTTGGTTGAAATTTTAGAATGAACTTAAATTTCAAATATAACGATTTATCGTAATGCAGAAATGGTAAATAATTGAAATTTGAGTTGAATAGGAATCAAAATGATTTCTAATGTTGATACAAATTCTATTTGAATTAGAATTAAGTTAATAAGTTTTTAAAACTGAAATTTCAAGCGATTTCATCAATTTTTGAAACCGTCGATTTAATCGACGCGTAAAAATAGCGATCCGAGGCACAGTCTTGAAATTCGATGAAACCAGTTCCATTGGATCGGTAATAATGTATTATTATCGGATTTCAAATTTCGTAACGTTTGGATTTACCGTTTGGTCTTGCGATATGAAAATGCCTAGAAATAATTTAATTGAATTTAATTTAAATAGTCGATTTAAAAAGCTATCTTTCACATACGGTCAAATCAGGTCTCGAAATTTGTTCCATTGCGTTCGGAATAGAGGTATAACCTTAGGAACGCCAGGCGGCACGCCTCAATAGGGGTTCGAAATTTCAAGATATGCAAACGAGATATTTTGAATATAATATATATATAAATCTAATCAAAGGTAAAACTCGAGCCACCCTAACCTATCCTAACCGACCTGGTGTGCATATGAAAAGCTGCCCCTTTCTTTTTAAATTGCGTGTTCTTCCTTTCCTTCTTTCTGATACGAAATTAATTCGTATAATAATAATAAAAAAGGAAAGAAAAATCGAAATCTGTTCAAAACGAAACGGTCCTCCTTCTTCCTTCAAAACAAAATCAGTTTATTTCCAATATATAAAAAATGAAGGTCGCGAGGCGACGTTGGGTGATGGAGATCGCTTGGAGGAGTGGTGCGCTCACGTGAGTTAGCTACTGGCGAAGGGCTTTAGTCTGCGGTCGATTTAGGGGGAGGTCGTGATCGAAGAAGTCGCGTTTGGTGTAGCAGGCAGCGACGTTGATTGACGAAGGGGAAGACGCGACATTTGGTGGAGAGCTCGGCCGAGGATTGAGTTCGACCGCGATGTTGGCAGTGGGGAAGGGCGCGACTACAATGGGGTGTGTGGTGGAACCTACGGCGGCGGCGACGTGGGGTCTAGGTGGTGGCGCGAAGGGTTGAAGATGGCCTGTGTTATCTGGTCGCGACCAAGATTTGAGGAAGAAGGTATTAAAAACTGTAATAAAAAAAACATGTGATAAGTTTCTATTATTATTAATTTAAATAATCGATGGCTAATAAATTTAATATCTTCTCCGTACGTGGTCCTACTGAGACGAAACAAGTTGCGTTGCGCTCGTGGGATTTAATTCTACGTATAGGAAATGGGTTTAGGATTTTTCGAAGTCAGGTAGGATTTTAGATTAAATTGAATGTCAGTTCAATTTAATTTAAAATTTAAATGGATTGCAAATTAAAAATCAAGGTGAATAAAGCTCACTCAATTTGGCTGGCTAGTTTATTTTATAGCAATTAAAAATTTATCATTGGATGATTGGTTGAATTTAAAAATTATTTATCAATTGGATGTTATATTATATATAGTAGTATATATATATTAGTAGTTGGATATATTTCCCACTGTTGGAGCGGATGAGACCCTATGCGCCCCGCATAATAGCAGATGACCCTATATTACTGCGATATCTCACCTCGAAGCGGGATTGGTATTTTATGTTATATAACATCCGTGGATGCAGGGAAACAGGTTGGTGGGATCCAACTGGATTCCTCAAAATATATTAATTGTTTCATATCTATTGATATATGATGTGTGTGAATATCCTGTTATGGATTGTGATATGTTTGATTTATTGGATGCTATGGTAGCACTGGCCTTAATTTTGGTATTTTAAATAACATAAAAATTATTTTTGAATTTAAAGGAATTAAAAGGAGTTTTTGGATATAAAAATATTTATATTGGGATTTGGATTATTTTAAAGGAAACCGAGTTGGATAAAATAATAAATTGATTTTGGGTTTGTACTTAACTATTCGTAAATATTTTTAATAGAGATTTTAAAATAATTTATACAAAGGATTTTAACCATGGATTTTAAAATGATATTTTTTTTTGGAATTTTGGATAAAGAGTTTTAAATCAATATTTAAAATAGATTTGGAAAATAAATGGGATTTATAAAGTGACAGATTTAAAATGAAGTTATAAGTGAGAATGTTTATAAACAAGTGAAATCCGAATGAGTTTATAGATTTATAAACCATGTTTAAAAATAAAGTGAAATGATTATCAGTTGATAAATTGGAAATATAAATTTATAGTGTGAATTTATATCGAGATATGGAAATCGGTTTTTGGGAAAAAATATGGAATCTGTTTTTGAATGTGAGAATGGTTATGAATTAAAAAGTAGTCGATATGATATGAATCGAGAAGGATTTATAAATTGAAATTGGCAATATTGAATTTTAAAAAAAATAGATTTTTTTCGAGAAATTAAAATTGTTTTAAAATGGGATTTTATTTATTAAACCATGTAGTTAAAAACTATTATTTAGATTTAAATATTTCGCAAAGTTAGTTATTCAAATATTTAATATTTATTGAAATGAATTCTAATTTTGATAGTCAGCTTTGTAAATTGTTTTATTTTATTTTAGAATGAGTTGGAAAATGAGTTATCGATGTTTATTTAAAATGTTTTTGATATCTTAAATAATTACTTAAACATGTTTTAGAAATATATTATTATTCTTTAAAAAAATACTTATCACATATATATATATATATAGAGTTTTGAAATGATTGAAATTTATTTATAAATCTTCTCTATATTTGCAAATAGGGTTTATTTAATAGGTGTGATTTTAAAGGAGACATTCTTAGAATGGAATTCAGGAAAACTTAAGGGAATTTCCAAAGTATTTAAATATAGAAACTTCGAAAATGAATTAGAATCCTTAAAGGAAGTAAGAAATGGATAGTTGTAATTATAGACGAGTATAATCGAGTTTGGAAATTTTAAAGGGAATTAATTTATGAACTCCGAAAACTTATGGAATCCGTCAAGTTAAGGAATTTACAAATTGATCGTAAAGGATTTTGAGAAGTATGAAATAAAATGGAATATTTCCTAAGTATTGGAAATAAAATGATTTGGGATAATATACGTATAGATATTCCCTAAGTATTTGACCGAAAGGATTTGAAATATTTTAACTACAAGGTTATTATTATAGAAATACTTTCAAAATGCTGAATTATAAATGGATTTGGGAGAAAATATTTCAAAGTATTAAGATGGTTCGAAAATGTCCTGTTATGGATATAAGTTTTGAAATTGTTTTTGAATATTGAAACATTGGAAGTGTTTTGGGTATATATCTTTGTAAAGATATTTTAAAATAAATATTTTGGAAAATTTATAATATGGCCCTAACGACTACTTATGCGTGTTATTTGATAGTTAAATAACCAATTATCAAATCTGGCCAAATTCGTTAATCTTTTCGAAGAGACCGGGATCAGATTTAATTTTCCGAAAACCACTTCGATCTAATTCGTGCATTACGAATTAAGATACCGTGAAGATGATAAAGACGGTGATTTTGGAGGTTCGGTTCGTTCAGAACCAGAACAACTTGTATGGATGAATGTTATCATTGCATCGTGGTATGGAAGGCAGTGTTAGCATTCCAAGTTTGAATGCTATCCTAAAGGTAATACGTAGCCTCAAGCCTCATCAACCGAGAATGACTAAAACAAGGGAGATGCAGCAGGGCTAAGTGGGTCGCACCCAAGTAGGGTATGTTAGCACTTTTCTAGATACCCTGGATATATATTATAATTGTGGATATGGTTGTGCATAGAAAAGAGAGCGCACGATTAGGGTGGGAACACACGGGGTGATAACATATTCGGTACTATCCAGGTCAGGGGTGTTGGCAGGGGATCCAGGAGAGGTCCTCGGCACATTTTTCTAGAGGTGTACTGTGGCGGGCAGTACCCCAGTAGCCCAGTCATTATATGGAATCCAATATCCATTATGAGCCTGTACGGTTTTAGTTGTATACCAACTATGCTGAAACGTGAGATGCAAGCATTTCAGCTATTTTCTAGTTTACTTTCTATAGACACTATTATAATATTAGATGATTTTAATATAAAATGTTTTGGTTATCGTAAGGTAAAAACCCGTCGTATTTATGTGTGGCATGGTCTTACGAGATACCTTTGTTTTTCAAAATGATTTTTTGGAAAATAGTTAAATTCAAATTGAGTGTGTTTACTCACGCTGGTTTTCCAGACTAACTCGGGTATTTTTTTATTATAATGCTCGGGTCAGACAGAGTATTACAGATTTAGATTAGAATGCCATGGAGCTCAGGGGACGAGCTAGAGGAGACTCAGGCGTATTCCACGTACTTGATTATATTCCGCTGTGTGTGTTAAAATGAATGTTAAGTATTTGTAAGGACAAGTTATTATAACTATCTAGATTGATTGTTGATTGTTGTACTTTGATGATTGTGTGTATATCAACAGCTATAGATTCTTTTGTATAATAATCTGTTATTATATATTATATTTTTTCCACTACGATTGTGAGATTCTGTATTGTTGTTTCTGTTTCTTCTTTTATCCCTTTTCTTCTTTAACCCCTAATGATCTGGTATTTCCGGCACTTGAATGTTCGACATGATATACAGTGAACGTATTGATGTCAATTTTTGAAGGTTGAAAATCCGGTTCGTTACAAATATAATGAATGAGAATGAAATGGATGTGAATAGAAAGAAAATGGGATAGCTAAGAGATCAATTGAAATAAATACGTAAGTTGTACGTATATTTATTCGCATAACGGTTTGATCCAAATTCGAGTACATAATTTTGAGATGATTTACACCAATCCGATTTGGAATTTTTCAATCGATTCTCCACGGCGAACACTGGATATGGATTTTTGATTGATCCTGGAATTCTCTATCATAGTATATGGCTATGCAAGGAGAATGACGGTTTCTAATCTAGGAACCAGATCTGAGTTCACACTAGAGTGGTCGTGTGAACGATACTAGTTCGGAAGTGAAATTGTGTGATCGAGCGATCAGATTTGATATTGCGTATGGATGATATATGTACATCATACGGGCTTTAGTAAATCAAATGTTGAAAAATTGAAATTGCAAAATAATTTGATTATGAACTGTATGATTGGATATCATTGGTAAATAAGATACATGTATAAAAGCAAGAGCTAACTTGATGCCCTTGGTTTCATAAGTAAAATTTGGTTACCCGACTAAAAGGTACATGCTTATATTGTTATTTGATTTGATGGTTTTATGATTGAGCCACTTGGCTTTTGTTTTCTTTTGATGGTTTGGGACGGTAGTGGTGATTTGTAATTGTTTTGATCTAGTTGCGCAAAAGAGATGCTGGCAAAATTTCTGTAAATTTAAGGCGTTAGAAAGTTTTTGAGAAATTTTGAAGAAATTTTGATAACTAAAGTTTGATTTTTTAGATATAACCAGAAATGATTAAATGGGTGATATTAGTTGGAATCTATGAATGAATTTGGAAACTTAGTAAAAGTAATAACAAAGTTTCAACAAGTTGTGTAACGACCCACTATTTTGGACCATTCAAATCGACAATAGAACCACATATGTCGGATTTGAATAATACAAAACAATATATTGTAATAAATTTGGAGCAAATAAAACCAATCACAGAATCACAGACACAGAATATCAAAATAACTCGCAGCGGAAAATAAATAAATAGTGGTTCATGAAGCCACTACAATACAAAGTCTCAAAACAGATTCAAAATACATAGTCTGAAAAACAGATACAACAGAAGTCTGAATACATAAGCATAGTAGAAATCCAAATACATATGTCTCTAATACAAAGCTGACATAGAAATACTAAATGAAAATAGATAGCAACTAAATAGAAGATGATCTCCAGCAGCCCTAGCTCCAGAAGGTGAAATCCAAAGCTGATACTCAGGCTGACCCGAGCGTAAATAAAACACAAACACTCGAGTCAGGACATACATACTTATACAATGTAAACCAACTCAAGTGAACTGTAATAAAAGGTACAAATAAGTTAAAGAATGCTTGGGATCGCCCATTCTTTAAGGATCCGTTAAACTGTCTACTATGTAGTAATATTTCGCTATTATAATAATGTCTAATAGTAAAATAAATCATACTTTTAAATAGCGTAAAGGGGTTACCCATATAGCCCTTAACACGTAATAGTGCCAATAGTCTATACAGTACCTGCATACCTCGAGAGGCTACGAGATGATACTCCATAGGTACGACACAAATAGAAACTCATACAAGGCGCGCTAGGATAGGTGACACGGCACAATTAGGCAATGCTAGGGTAGATATACCAATTACGCATCCGGGCTGGTGGAAACGCATAGCAGCCACTACCGCCCACCTCGAAACACACTCCCAATCAAAATCGAAGGGTGGCCACCAAATCAATCACAAAGTAATAGAATGGTATCGAAGAAATGCGTCTGATCAGAGGTGTTACCTCATTGGCCCGAGAATCGCTCCTGTTTTAGCCACCTTAGGCCAACTCACGGGAGTTGGGTCCACGTAAATATACCTTTAGGATCGTCGCCACCATCCTACTTCATTATGGAATCTCCACCGCGTACACAGTCATTAAAGTGGTTTTCAGTATCGACAGAGAGTATGTCCATATCCGATCCCGGTCTCTTTAACAACCAATCGTTATTATAACCCGTGGTTATAAATTTCAAAAATAGTTTATATTTCAAATCAAAATACTTCATTTAAACCATTTAAAAGTGAAGTCATTATACCTTTAAATCAAATACTCAATTCCCAAAAATTTAGCTTTTTCTAAGCTCATTTACTCACTTAAATACTTTAAAACATTAAAATTTCAGCTTTCACAGCACTTAGAAATTGTCGTGGTAAGTTATATTTGAAAACAATTCATTTCAGCAAAGACAGCATTTAAAAACTACTGTAGTAGTTCAGTTTCATTTGAAAAACAAGTTCAATTCAGCAAAGACAACATTTACAAAACTGCTGCAGTGGTTCAATTACATTTGAAAATCTTCATTTCAGCCACCTGCATCACTTATCAAGTGCTACTGTAGCCCTTTTATTAGTTTCAGATTTTAACTTTCTTTCTACAACCACAGCACTTACCAAGTGCTGCAGTAGCCTTTAGTTAATTTGCCTTTAGTTCATTTGCATCAACCATAGCACTTACAAAGTGCTGCAGTATCATTTACTTCAGATTTTAAGTTAATTTCATAAATGATAGCATTTCTGTAGTGCTACTAATTCAATTTCCAGATTTATAATAAAATTTTAGAAATAATTAAACTTCAATTTTAACCATTTTAACTTATAAAAATCATATTTTTCCACTTCAAAAATGTTCATTTAAATATCCTTTAACTTATGATTTTATAAAGAAATTTGGTTTACAATAAAATCAAATTTCCAATAATTCCACTTATTAAATTCAAGTGTACAATTTTTCTTATTCTTTTCATTTTTAACAATTTACCTTAACACTTAAATTTAAAAATTCCATTTCATAAATAAACTTAATTTCCATTTTTATTTAATTAACTTAAACTTCCATTTAAAAATCAAATCACAAATTTCCAAATTAAGTTATGTTTCAAATCAAAAATTTTCCATTCATTTATTTAACATTTTTAATACATAGAAAAATCATTATCACTTTATTAAATCATTTTAAATCCAAATTTAAATCACAGTATCAAATTTTACATTTTAAAAATACTTAAAATTTTCCAGAAAACTATAAAAAATAATCACGGGTCTGTATAATATTTTCTAGCCTAAGTCAAGTGATACAGATAATATATCATTTCAATCCGTAATTTACAAAGAAAATCCGGGTTCTATCATTTCAAACCCGCAATCCCAAGTAAATAAAATAAATAAAAATCGCTCAGGCTTATCATTTCAGCCCATAACGATTTTTCCCTATTCTAAAGTCCATTCGGGTATGTATCATTTCAACCTATAGTGATTCTATTCTACAGGGAACTTGCAATGTGAGAAACAGTATAAAATAAACAATATAACAGAATATAACATAGCAGATGATGCAACATGTTTATAACAGGGTTTAACATCATATAATACATATCACAGACAGGTATAACATGATATAACAGTTTCTACACATTCACTTGTTGTCACTTCACAAATTCTATAAGTATGAATGTCAAGCGAGAATAACGAACCTTTTTAAGCTGGAGTTCACAAATCAAAACATACAGATAAATTCTAGAAAGCACGATATAGCACGACTTTAGATTCAAGTGGAGAGAGAGCCAAGATATTAATCTTGTATACAAAAACAAAACAAAACAATATATAATGTATATACAATACAAAGATTAATTGAAACAAAAATGGAAATAGAATTTACAAAAGACATCACCAAGTTTTTCACACAAGATTGCTTGACCATTCTCTCAACAAGGCTCAGTCATACATGTTTTCTTGGTGGTAAGGCTTGGGTTTTGAATCCAAATTGCACGGCTAACATAGGTAATGTGAAGAGAATGGAGTTGCAATACAAGGAATGCAAAGAGTCAAGGCCAAAAGTGGAGTTTTGGTGTATCATAGGCTCGGCCTATGTCAAGTTTGGGCTCGATCATGGTCTTCTACAGGTCAGGTCAGATCTGAATCAAGGCTAGGTGGGTGTAGTCATGCTGGTGGTGGTGGCTAAGAGTGATGGCCGAAGATAACATGAAGGTGGTGGTGAAATAAAGGCTCGGCTATGCATTGTTTGGAGTTTAGGCAAAGTTTTTGTGGTGCTTGTTCAACCTAGTGGTCACGGCCTGATCTGGACAGAGGGGTAGGAGTGGTGTAGGCCATGGATGATGGAGAGGAGATGATGGTGATGGTCGGTGGAGAAGTGAAGGGTATGGCCTAGCAACATGTAGATGAATCAAGGCAAAAACAATGGAAAAAATGAAGAGGAAAAGTAGGAAAAAGGAGAAGCCATTGCTTACATTTTTTTTCTTCAGAAATGCTATGCCGTGAATGATGATGAGAATGAGGAGTTTTTCACATGATAAACAATGAAATGCACGGCTAAACCAAGGAGTTATGGTCGGCTAGGCAATGAAGAGATTAGGCATTGAAAAGTCACAAGTTAAAGCTTTTGTTTGACTCTTTAAATTTCCAAATTTATTTATACAAAATAGCCAAATAGAAAAACAAGTAAATAAATAAAAGACAAACAAAATAAAGTAGGAATGACAATAAATAAATATTCTTAGGAAAATAGGAAAAATAAATAAAGAAAATAGTTTAATTTATTGAAACTAGAATTAAAAATTGTAAATAAAATACAAAAAATATTGGAAAATTACAACTACAATTTTAAAATGTTTTCAAAAATAAAAATATTGAAATAAAATTTAATTTAAAATAATTGAAAAAATATTGGATTGTTACACTCTCCCCCACTCAAACCTTTTCGTCCTCGAAAAGAACGAAACAAGGAAAATAAGGAAAACAAGATAGAAAAGTAAATAGTACCTGAAACAAACAATTCTGGATTCGAAGCACGAATGCTCTTCTCCATCTCTCAGGTACAATCTCGATCATCAGTACTCCACTATACTTTGACCAGACTAACAGATTTCCTTCTTAGCTGCTTCTTACCTCTGTCGACAATACGAAGTGGCTTCCTTTCGACAGTCAGATTAGGCTCTGTATCCAAACTATCGAGAGCAGAAGGATGAACAATAAGAGATGGGTCATGCAGATAGCGACGAAGATGAGAAACGTGGAATACATTATGCAATCCAGAGAACTTCTAGGGCAAATCCAGGCGATAAGCCAAAGAACCAATTCTTTCCACAATGCGGAAAGGACCAATGAACCTAGGAGAAAGCTTCCCTCTACGACCAAATCGAATAACAATCCTTAAGGGAGAGACCTTAAGGAAAACCAAATCACCAACAGCAAACTCTAAACTCCACCTACGCCTATCAGCAAACTTCTTCTGCCTATCCTAAGCAACCCTCATCTTCCTCCTAATCTCCTCGACTCTCTCAGAAGCTTCTAAAATCATCTCAGGACCAAGAACCAAACGATTACCGGATTCAATCCAGCAAGATGAGGATCTACAAGGTCTTCCGTAAAGAGCAGCAAACGGAGACATCTTAATGCTAACCTGAATTTGAAGATGGAATGAGATAGATAAAGGATTAAGATAAGCTTAGAACAGAAGATTAGATTATACCTGATAACTATTATTGTAGGTGAATTCGACAAGATGGAGATGATCTTCCCAAGATCCTCCATAATCAAGCACACAAGCACGAAGAGGATCTTCGAGAATCTGATTCACTCTTTCCGTTTGACCGTCGGTCTGTAGATCGTAAGCAGTTCTCAGATTCAGATGAGTACCCAAATATTCCTGGAAAGCTTTCCAAAACTGACTAGTAAAGATAGGGTAATGATCACAAACAATACTAAGAGGAACACCATGGAGACGAACAATCTCCCTCATGTAGATCTCAGACAAACTAGAAGCAGAACGGGTAGACTTGACCGGAATGAAATGAGCTGACTTGGTTAATCTATTCATAATAACTCAGATACTCTCATTACCCCTCCTAGTCCTCGATAATCCATCAATAAAATCCATAGAAACTTGTTCCTATTTCCAATTGGGAATCTCAAGAGGCTGCAACAAACTAGGGGTCTTCTGATGATCGGCCTTGACTTGCTGACAAGTCGCACACCTACTAACAAAAATGGAGATATCCTGCTTCATACCCTTCCCCCAATACAACTTCTTCATATCCTGATACATCTTGGTCACACCCGGATGAATAGAAAGTCTGGACCGATGATTCTCCCAAAGTAACTCCTGTCTTAATCCATCAACATTCGGGACACAAATCCGATTATCAATCCTTAAAATACCTCTATCATCGATCTGAGCTCCACTACCATCAAGACTACCACTCCCAACTCTACTACGAACATTCTCCTTCATCACTCTAAGCATCTCATCCTCATCCTGCTTAGCCATGATACGATCCAAAAGAGGAGAAGAAGAAACAACAAGCTGACACAACATAGCCTTCTTCTGAATCAAAGCATCTGCCACAACATTAGCTTTCCCAGGGGTATAGTTGATGTCGAGGTCATAAGAAGCAAGAAACTCCAACCACCTAACTTGTCTCTGATTCAAATCCTTCTGGGTGAAAATATACTTCAAAGACTGATGATCAGTGATGAGCTCAAACTTAGTACCCAAAAGATGATGCCTCCAAAGCTTCAAATCAAAAACCACCGCAAGCAATTCCAAATCATGAGCAGCGTAATTGGCTTCATGGGTCTTCAGCTAACGACTGGCATAAGCAATGACCTTACCATCCTGCATCAGAACAGCTCCCAAACCTTCGCGACAAGCATCAATGTATACCGTTAATCCCTCATTTCCATTTGGAACGGTAAGAACTGGTGCGGAAGTATGCTTGTGCTTTAACTCATTGAATGCAGCTTTACACTCATCACTTCAAATAAAATTAGCATTCTTTCGAGTCAAAGCGGTGAGAGGTGCAACAATTCGAGAAAAATTCCCAATGAATCTCTGGTAATAACCGGCAAGGCCCAGAAAACTACGAATATTAGTTGGAGTCCTAGGAGTTTCCCAATCCTGCACAGAATAGGAATAAATAAGGACAACAAAAGAGATAGAATAATTAAATGAAACAAGGAAAGAGAAGGAAAGAAAGACTTACATTGATCGCAGCTATCTTGACTGGATCAACAGAAACTCCATTACCAGAAACAATATGCCCGTGGAATCGGACTTCATCCTTCCAGAAATGGCATTTAGAAAATTTAGCCTTCAACTGATGATTTCTAAGAGTCTCAAGAATAGATTTCAAATGTGACTCATGCTCTTTCTTGGACTTAGAGAAAACAAGGATATCATCAAAAAAGACTAGAACAAATTTATTAAGCACATCACGAAAAACACGATTCATCAAATCAACAAAGAAAGTAGGAGAATTAGTCAAACCGAAAGGCATGACTAACAATTCAAAGAGCCCATTCTCAATACGGAAAGCAGTCTTGGGAATACTTTCCTCAGCAACTCTGAGCTGGTGAAAACCTGTGGCAAGATCAAGCTGAGAGAAACAATGACACCATAAAGCTGATCAAACATATCATTGATGCGAGGCATTGGATATCTGTTCTTTATAGTGATCTTGTTCAGCTGCCTATAATCAACACACATCCGGAGAGAACCATCGGACTTAGTGACGAAAACCACCACTGCTCCCCATTCTGAATGGCTAGGTCTGATCAGGCCTTTGGAGAACAAGTCCTCAATTTGCTTTCCCAACTCAACCTTCTCGCGGGGTGCCATTCTTCTAGGAGGAAGAACTATAGGTCGAGCTCCAGTAATAAGATCAATACAGAAATTGATTTCCCGTTTAGGAGGTAAAGCAGTGACTTCACCAAATACATTGAGATAAAGTTTGACCACACGAGTCCACTGAAGATCAACAGGAGAAGAATCCAAAGAATAAATAAAGCTGCCAGCATAATCATGAGGCATACGACACTAAATAACCAAAGAATTACCCCGATCATCAACAAGAGAACCAATACGGGATTTACAAGAGATATGAGCATCATGCCTCTTAAGCCAATCATCTCCAAGCAATAAATCAAAAGTATCAAAACCAAGAACATAGAAATCGCCAATAAAGCGATGATCATAATGGAGAAGTTTCACTCCTCTACAAATCTTACTGAGGTTCGTGGGACCCCCAATAGGATTAGAAACCCATAAAGGAACAGAAGCATACTCAGGAGAAAGGCGATGCTCAAACTTATCACAAATAGCCAGAGAAATAAAATTATGCGAAGCTCCAATATCAAATAAACCACGAATAGGATGCTTAAATAAAGAAAAGGTGCCCTGAAGAGTACCTTGATTATCACTAGGAGCAGGTGCAGGCGGAGCAGGTGAAGAAGCAGAGGTAACAGCAAAAATACAAGATGGCTTGCCCTTCTGATACAAAGGACAATCATTCTTGAAATGACCAGGTTGCAAACGGACATGACAGAGATTGTTCCTGGTATTCTGAGGTGGAGGAAAAACAGCACCAACTGAAGTAGGGCAACTATTTGCATAGTGTCCCTTTTGATCACACTTGAAACAGGTAATGGTAGATAGGTCGATAGGGTGCCTCTGAGAAGGAGAAGATGAAGATCCCAAACCCGGATTCTTAATCCAATTCTTCTTCTACTGATGGAAATTTGGCTTTCTCTTCTTAGAGTTAGCAGAGGAAGACTGAGATGAAGGAGCACTAGCAATAGTAGGACCCTTGGAAGTAGGGTTCTCATAACGAATAGCCATATCCATAAGCTCGGTGAAAGTGCCATGAACATGAGAAATGAGACGATCATAGAACTTTGGGCGAGCTCCAGCTATGAACTTTCCATTCTTCTTAAGTTGGGTGTCAATAAGGTCAGGACCAAACTTGGAAAGTTCGTTGAACTTCCGCTCATACTCAGAAAAGGACATGGTACCCTGCTTGGGATCCATGAATTCACGATAAAGCTGAGATTTCCCGGCTTATGGCATCCATTTTGCCACAAAAGCCTCCCTGGAAAGAAGATACAAAAACAAAACTTAAGATAGATTCAAAAGAAAGGAAATGGGAACAAAATTCAAGATAACACAAAGGATACCTAAACTGCTCCCAGGAAATATCACCCTCGTTAGTGTGAGCTATAACAGACTCCCACCAATCCAAGGCTGACTCTTGGAGCTGCCAAGCTGCTAACTGACGCTTCTGGGCATCAGTAATCTCGAGACCGATAAAGATCCTCTGTAAACTCCGTAACCATTGGTGGGTTTTAATAATGCTCTCTGAACCGGTAAACTTGGTTCCACCAAGCTGAGAGAATTCCTTACAGAGAACTAGTAAACCTAACAGATGCAGCAGGTTGAGGAGCTGGGGCAATACCACGACCCCTACCTCTGGCATTTCCACGATTCATCCTGAAAAAATCAAGAATGAATTTTAGGACAAAGGTAACGAGAAGACAAAGATAAGATAAGATAAGACAAGATAGATTCACTTGGATGAATATCCTAATTAAAGAAATTTCTAACAAGGTAGATACGAAAATAAGGAAGCTTAGAAAATTTGCTTTTAAAACAAGAAAATTTTATATTAAAATAATCTTTGAAAAATCCTTTGAAAAATCATTTAAAAATCATTTTTCTTATTTTGAAAATATGTCCTCTTACAAAGAAATGATTCTGAGGTTGATTTCACTCATTCTAGGGTATTTCTACCCTATCTCTATTGGGTTTTTGCTCCATAGGCTAAGGTTTGCCTAAAAACCTGGCTCTAATACCAAATGTAACGACCCACTATTTTGGACCATTCAAATCGACAATAGAACCACACATGTCGTACTTGAATAATACAAAACAATAGATTGTAATAAATTTGGAGCAAATAAAACCAATCACAGAATCACAAACACAGAATATCAGAATAACTCGCAGTGGAAAATAAATAAATAGTGGTTCATGAAGCCACTACAATACAAAGTCTCAAAACAGATTCAAAATACATAGTTTGAAAAACAGATACAACAGAAGTCTGAATACATAAGCATAGTAGAAATCCAAATACATATGTCTCTAATACAAAGCTGACATAGAAATACTGAATGAAAATAGATAGCAACTAAATAGAAGATGATCTCCAGCAGCCCTAGCTCCAGAAGGTGAAATCCAAAGCTGATACTCAAGCTGACCCGAGCGTAAATAAAACACAAACACTCGAGTCAGGACATATATACTTATACAATGTAAACCAACTCAAGTGAAATGTAATAAAATGTACAAATAACTTAAAGAATGCTTGGGATCGCCCATTCTTTAAGGATCCGTTAAACTATCTACTATGTAGTAATATTTCGCTACTATAATAATGTCTAATAGTAAAATAAATCATACTTTTAAATAGCGTTAAGGGGTTACCCATATAGCCCTTAACACGTAATAGTGCCAATAGTCTATACAGTACCTGCATACCTCGAGAGGATACGAGAAGATACTCTATAGGTACGACACAAATAGAAACTCGTACAAGGCACGCTAGGGTAGGTGACACGGCACAACTAGGCAATGCCAGGGTAGATATACCAATTACGCATCCGGGCTGGTGGAAACGCATAGCAGCCACTACCTCCCACCTCGGAACATACTCCCAATCAAAATCGAAGGGTGGCCACCAAATCAATCACAAAGTAATAGCATGGTATCGAAGAAATTCGTCCGATCAGAGGTGCTACCTCATTGGACTGAGAATCGCTCATGTTTTAGCCATCTTATGCCAACTCACGGGAGTTGGGTCCACGTAAATATACCTTTAGGATCGTCGCCACCATCCTACTTCATTCTGGAATCTCCACCGCGTACACAGTTGTTAAAGTGGTTTTCGGTATCGACAGAGAGTATGTCCATATCCGATCCTGGTCTCTTTAACAACCAATCGTTATTATAACCCGTGGTTATAAATTTCAAAAATAGTTTATATTTCAAATCAAAATACTTCATTTAAACCATTTAAAAGTGAAGTCATTATACCTTTAAATCAATACTCAATTCCCAAAAATTTAGCCTTTTCTGAGCTCATTTACTCACTTAAATACTTTAAAACATTAAAATTTCAGCTTTCACAGCCCTTAGAAATTGCTGCGGTATGTTAAATTTGAAAACAATTCATTTCAGCAAAGACAGCATTTAAAAACTACTATAGTAGTTCAGTTTCATGTGAAAAACAAGTTAAATTCAGCAAAGACAGCATTTACAAAACTGCTGCAGTAGTTCAATTACATTTGAAAATCTTCATTTCAGCCAACTGCAGCAATTATCAAGTGCTACTGTAGCCCTTTTATTAGTTTCAGATTTTAACTTTCTTTCTGCAACCACAACACTTACTAAGTGCTACAGTAGCCTTTAGTTAATTAGCCCTTAGTTCATTTGCATCAACCACAGCACTTACAAAGTGCTGCAGTATCATTTACTTTAGATTTTAAGTTAATTTCAAAAATGATAGCTTTTCTGTAGTGCTACTAATTCAATTTCCAAATTTATAATAAAATTTCAGAAACAATTAAACTTCAATTTTAACCATTTTAACTTATAAAAATCATATTTTTCCACTTCACAAATGTTCATTTAAATATCCTTTAACTTATGATTTTATAAAGAATTTTTTTTTACAATAAAATCAAATTTCCAATAATTCCACTTATTAAATTCAAGTGTACAATTTTTCTTATTCTTTTCATTTTAACAATTTACCTTAACACTTAAATTTAAAAATTCCATTTCATAAATAAACTTAATTTCCATTTTTATTTAATTAACTTAAACTTCCATTTAAAAATCAAATCACAAATTTCCAAACTAAGTTATGTTTCAAATCCAAAAATTTCCATTCATTTATTTAACATTTTTAATACATAGAAAAATCATTAGCACTTTATTAAATCATTTTAAATCCAAATTTAAATCAAAATATCAAATTTTACATTTTAATAATACTTAAAATTTTCCAGAAAACTATATAAAATAATCACGGGTCTGTATAATATTTTCTAGCCTAAGTCAAGTGATACGGATAATATATCATTTCAATCCGTAATTTACAAAGAAAATCCTGGTTCTATCATTTCAAACCCGCAATCCCAAGTAAATAAAATAAATAAAAATCGCTCAGGCTTATCATTTCAGCCCATAATGATTTTTCCCTATTCTAAAGTCCGTTCGGGTATGTATCATTTCAACCCATAGTGATTCTATTCTACAGGGAACTTGCAGTGTGAGAAACAGTATAAAATTAACAATATAACAGAATATAACATAGTAGATGATGCAACAAGTTTATAAAAGGGTTTAACATCATATAATACATATCACAGACAGGTATAACATGATATAACAGTTTCTACACATTCACTTGTCACTTCACAAATTCTATAAGTATGAATGTCAAGCGTGAATAACGAACCTTTTTAAGCTGGAGTTCGCAAATCAAAACATACAGATAAATTCTAGAAAGCACGATATAGCACGACTTTAGATTCAAGTGGAGAGAGAGCCAAGATATTAATCTTGTATACAAAAACAAAACAAAACAATATATAAATGTATATACAATACAAAGATTAATTGAAACAAAAATGGAAATAGAATTTACAAAAGACATCACCAAGTTTTTAACACAAGATTGCTTGACCATTCTCTCAACATGGCTCGGCCATACATGTTTTCTTGGTGGTAAGGCTTGGGTTTAGACTCAAAATTGCATGGCTAACATAGGTAATGTGAAGAGAATGGAGTTGCAATACAAGGAATGCAAAGAGTCAAGGCCAAAAGTGGAGTTTTGGTGCATCATAGGCTCGGCCTATGTCAAGTTTGGGCTCGATCATGGTCTTCTACAGGTCAGGTCAGATCTGAATCAAGGCTAGGTGGGTGTAGTCATGCTGGTGGTGGTGGCTAAGGGTGATGGCCGAAGCTAACATGAAGGTGGTGGTGAAATAAAGGCTCGGTTATGCATTGTTTGGAGTTTAGGCAAAGTTTTTGTGGTGCTTGTTCAACCTAGTGGTCCCGGCCTGATCTAGACAGAGGGGTAAGAGTGGTGTAGGCCGTGGATGATGGAGAGGAGATGATGGTGATGATCGGTGGAGAAGTGAAGGGTATGGCCGAGCAACATGTAGATGAATCAAGGCAAAAACAATTGAAAAAATGAAGAGGAAAAGTAGGAAAAAGGAGAAGCCATTGCTTACATTTTTTTTTCAGAAATGCTATGCCGTGAATGATGATGAGAATGAGGAGTTTTTCACATGATAAATAATGAAATGCACGGCTAAACCATGGAGTTTTGGCCGGCTAGGCAATGAAGAGACTAGGCATTGAAAAGTCACAAGTTAAAGCTTTTGTTTGACTCTTTAAATTTCCAAATTTATTTATACAAAATAACCAAATAGAAAAACAAGTAAATAAATAAAAGACAAAAAAATAAAGTAGGAATGACAATAAATAAATATTCTTAGGAAAATAGGAAAAATAAATAAAGAAAATAGTTTAATTTATTGAAACTAGAATTAAAAATTGTAAATAAAATACAACAAATATTGGAAAATTACAACTACACTTTTAAAATGTTTTCAAAAATAAAAATATTGAAATAAAATTTAATTTAAAATAATTGCAAAATATTGGGTTGTTACAAGTTGATTTTTGGGAAAAGTTAAAGGATTAAAATAATTTGGCGAACTATTTCAACTTATTGGTTTTAAAAGGTAATAGGTTTGGGCATTTTTCTTACCTTGGCAATTTCGGGGAGAAATTCTTTTAAGAGAGGGGGGAAGAATGTAACGACTCAGAATTTTAGTCATTTGAATTTGGAATATTTAACTGATTTAAATATGGAAAAGTTGTTTTTATAAGTTAAATAACCTGAATTTCAAATATAACGATTTATTTGATTATTAAATTGTTGAATTTAATATTTGGAATTGTTTAAATAATTAAATCCTGAATTTAATGTGAATAAAATTTCTAAAAGTTAGTTTAAATTCTATTTAAATATGAAAGAAGATAGTAAACCTTTAATTTAGAATTACAAGTGATTAATTTGGTTTTGATAATAATTTGTTTTAATTAACGTATAAAAGTAGCCTTCCTTGGTACTGTCTCAGATTTTGACAAAACCGGTTTCATGGGATCCCTAATGGTATATTATTGTATGATAACGAATTTCATGGTGATTGGGCGTACCATTTGGATGTGCGAGATCGAAACTCATATAAATTAATTTCAGAAATTTATATTATGACTGGGTTTGAAAAGCTGTCTTCTGCATATGATCAAATTAGGTCTCGAAACAAGTTCCATTGTGTTCGAAATAGAGGTATAACATATAAAACGCTCGGTGGCACATCTCGTATGGAGTTCAAAATTTTTGAATGTCGTATAGCTTGATAATTTAAATTTAAATTATATATAATGTATATCAGCCTAACTAGCCCATGCTCTTCACTGTTGTTGCCATACCTTTCCACGTTTCAGCCATACCTACCATACCCTACGTCTAACCCATACCACTTCCCCCTATTTAATTTCTCATCATCTTTCAACTTTTCCCCCTCTCTGAACATTTAAAATCAAGAGAGAATTAGGGAAAAGGAAAAACTTTGAAAAAAAAATTAGGCTGAAGGACATGAAGTTTTATTTTTAAGCTGAAGGAAAAATCCTAGTTATATTTAGCATTATATTCAACTTTACACTATACAAAATGCTAGTTATAACTAGCATTATATTCAGCTTTACACTATACAAAATGCTTACTGTCTTTCAGCCAAAAAAATAAACTTACTGTCCTTCAGCCTAAAAAAATTTCTAAGTTTGTCCTTGTGCTTATTTTCCTGTAAAATCAAAACAAAATTCCACCATCCACTAAAAATTTCAAAAACGAGTTGCATTGGGTTAGTTTTTCCTAGGTCTACAGAAAATTGAGTTCTGGGTAGATGCGGTCATTGATGTGGGTAGCTCGGCTTTTGATGGCCGATTAGGGCTTCGTTTTTCTCAGGTTAGGGTGGTCGTTGGGGGATTCGAAGCTTACAGAAAAGTTTGTACTGACGTGGAGCAGCTGCGGCCACATTCTGGTAGGGCGTGGTGGAGAAATGTCGAACGCGACACGGTAGAGGTCACGTATAGGCTATGTGGGTCGCTTTTCGATTGGGGAATGTGGAGCTTTGGCGAAGGGGTACGATCGAACGAGGAAGAGGAGAGCGACGTGTGGGTGCGCTTGGATACGGCGTTGGTAGCCGAGGTTGCGTGTGCATGTGCATGCCGTGCACGATGTTGGATCCAGGATAAAAAATTAGGGAAGAAAGAGTTTGGGAGGAAGAGGGTAAAAGTGTATTTAGGTTAATTATGTTATTAGTTTATTTCATTTTAGTTTAAAATAGCGATAACCTATAAAATCGATAACCCTCTCATACGAGGTCCAATCGAGGCGTGGATTTTTACGTTGCATTCGTGATGATGAAAGCTTCGCGATGGAACTAGTTTGGTCAAATTTGGAGATCATTGAAATTTGGGCTAAAATCGGACGTCATTCGATTTTAGTTCCAAAACGGAACGCATCGGTGACAACAAAAAATTTCGGTGAGTTAAACTCACCATTTTGGTTAACTAGTATGACATATAGTTGATAAAAATTGTTGAATGATTGTTTGGATGATTTACTATATTTATTAGTTGGTTTGGATATATTCCCGCCCTTGGAGCGGATGAGACCTTATTACGTTCCCATGTAAGAGCGGATGACTCTTTGTATACGAATCCCGCCTCGAAGCGGTTGATTTATATTATTATGATTATATAATGTTTGTGATGTAGGGGGAAACAGGTTGGAGGGATCCAATGGGATTCCTCGCTATTGTTGAATTGTTTCAATAATATTTCTTTTATATGAATTGGATAATAAACCTGATTTGTTGGAAATATGGGTTAAAACATCGTTATATGTTAAAAACTAAAATCCCGTAGTGATAGAAAATCAATAACAATATTGGTTGAGCGTTTGGTGGCTATTGGCCTCAAATTAGTATTTTAAAAATACTATAAATTTCCATTTGAGTTGGAATTGGTTTTTGAGATAAGAAATGGTTTTTAAATCCAAAATTGGGTTTCGAAAAAATTATGTTTTAAAGTTATCTATTTATACTAATATACTGTTTTAAAGGTTATCTATTTACATTAATATATTGTTTTGAAGATTATCTATTTATATTAATATATTTTTTAAACTTATTTAATTATATTAATTTTGTTCTAAAGATATATTAATATTGTTTAAAGTTATTTAATTATATTAATATTGTTTAAATTTATTTAATTATATTAATATTATTTTAAAGTTATTTAATTATACTAGTATTATTTTAAAGTTATTTATTTATAGTTAATATTGTTTTAAGTAATTATCAAAATGTTAATATTTTGAAAGGTTAATTATTTCAAGAATAATTATGGTTTGAAATTTATGATAAAGATTTATTTATGAGGTTTTTAAAATAAAATATTATTATTTATAATTAGGTTAAAGATTAAATGTTATTGTTTTTCTGAAATGATTAATTATTATTTTAAGATGTTTTAAGATTAATAATTATTATTTAATTATTCATAATGTTAATTTTAATAATTAATTTTATATAATACTGTTTTAGAAGTAAATGATCCTTATTTGTTTATAAATGTGTTCGAGACTCATAAGTAGAATTTTATAAACGGACTTGGATTTAATTAGGGAGGTTTATTAAATGGTTTGAGACCTAAGGAAGATTATTTACAAGGTGAAATAGTTTTATAAATGGTAGATATTTATAAACGAGTTTTAAGAAATGAGTCTATAGATTTATAAAAGGAATTTTATAAAAGGGTTTTATGGACTTATAAGGGATTTACAAATGATTTTAGAAATGTACAAAAGAATTTAAAATCGATTGAAATGTATAAAAAAAAATTTTATAAATAGTTCCAGAAGTTTTATAAAATTGTTTATAAATGGTTTTAGAGAATTATAAGGATTTCATGAATGATTTTTGAATCGAATATAAAGAAAATCTTTCTCGGTTTTGTAAATATTCTTATACCGTTGACATAAGTATATGGATATTTTCTAAGTATTAAAAATATAGGGATTTGTGGATATATCTTTGTAAAAGTATTCTTATACAAGTAATTTACAAAGTGGTTTTTATTTATGAAAGATTTATAAAAGGAGGCTAGTGATTGCTTATGTGCTTAACCAATATTGGTTTTCCCTATGGAATAAATCCCTGATTGAATGTTTGTTATTCGATAGTTATATAACCAACTATCGAAATTGGACCCAAAACATAACTTTGGAAATATCTAGGAGAAACACATGAGTTATATGGCATAGTCATCTCCGATGATGTTGTACTGTGCGTGTAAATCTCGTTTCTTTCTTCTAGGACAATGATAAGGAAATCTGTCCACTAACGATTAGGAGGTGATCTCCGTTCTTATCTTTGACTATTTATTTCCTAATGAACTGGGGTTGAGTTTACTGGGAATTATCGAATGTTGTATTGAAGAGACCGGGATCAGATATGTTATCCGAAAACCACTTAGTTCCAACTTTAGATTTTGAAGTGAAGATATCTTGAAGATGATGGAATTGAAGACGGAGCTCTCAATCGTTTCGCTCAGTCCCAAAATGACTTGTATAGATGAATGCTGATATTGCATTGTTGCCTGGAGGGCAGTGTTAGCATTCCAAGTGGGAAGTGCTATATAAATAGTAAGAGCGTGGCCTTTTCGAGCCTCACACCCGGGAAATGAATAAAGCAAGGACATGCGGCATGGCTAAGTGGGTCGACCCAAGTAAGGTATGATCATCCCAAGTCTAGAGCAATATTTATGTCTGCTTCGGGACCCCATTGTGTGGTTGTTGATTGCAATCAAGGGGTGATCATATTCGGTGCTACTCGAGAAGGGGGTAGTGTCGGTCCTGAGTATTAGAGGTGCAACGTGTTGTAGCCTCCCGTACACTTGATCTAGAAATATACGGATTCGGTGGGTAGACCCTTACCCTTTCATAGTTGGAATCCATTCTCCAATACGAGCCATCGGTTATGCTGGAATTCAATTAATGTAACAATTTCGGCTATGAGTAATAAGTATTTGTATATTAGACATTATTATAATATCAATGGATTTCATATGAAATGTTTTGGTTATCATACAGTAGAAACTCATCCGTGTTTATGTGCGGCGTGGTCTTACGAGATACTTTTGATTTTCGAAAGGTTTCTATAACTTTAAAAGTCCAATTGGGTGTGTTTTCTCATGCTGGTTTTCTAGACTGACTCGGGTGTTATTTTATTATAATGCTCGAGTCAGACTGAGCATATTACAGATTTAGTTGAATGCTTGGAGCTTCAGGAGACGAGTTGGAGGCCCAGAGACGTATTCACATAGATGGTTATTTTTCCACTGTATTTGTTGTTGTATTTATCAACAATTATGAGGACATGCTGTTATAATTGTCAAGGCTGAAATAGGTTAGTATACTCTGATTGATGTTTTGAATATACATATATTACAGTTTGTTTATGTAAAGATTTGGTGTATATTATAGATTATTCGTTCCGCTCTGAGATTCTGTGTTGTTTAGTTTTCTTCTTATCTTCTTTCTTCTTTCTTTTTCCCTAACAATCGGGTTTTCTAGCATTTGTTTGCTCGGCACGCAATACAGTAGAAGTATTAGTGTCGATTTTCGAGGGTCGAAAATCCCCGGTCGTTACAACTAGTGACAATTATAGAGTGAATGATTTCACATAGAACACATACCTAATTAGTGATGATTTGTAACACCTCGCATTTTTAGATAGTTAAATAACAAAATTAATTATAAACAGTGAAAATGAGCATTTTTGGAATTGTCAGAATATGGCCTTGAAACTTATACCATTGTGTTGGTGGCGATTTTTTGATTAATTTACATATATATTATGCCTCGAACGGACTACCTATGAAAAAGTTATTGACATTCGAAGTTCCGTATCGAAAAATAATCATACGTGTAAATGTGTGAATATATTTGTTTATAAATATATGCGCGTATAAATTCCAGAAATAACGCGCGTTTGAATTTCAAAATAGACGCGTGTTATAATGGAAATTAACTAACATCAGCAATTAGAGGTAATTAATTAACATTAGTAGGCAATGTTAATCAAATTAGCAAGTAAAGAAAATTAATTTACATTAATTAGCAACGTTTGAATTTCAAAACAAACATGTGTTATAAAGGGAATTAAATTTGCAATTGATGAAAATTAACTAAAATGAATAGGCAATGGTTAAAAGTTAACGTTTAATAATTTTATTTTCGCGCAATCTCGAGCATTGTTTTCTGGATCCAACGATTCGCAGCAAGCTTGTGATGTGGTTGCACCAGATTCAATCCAAAAATCCGACGGTCTGAGATCCCCAAGCTACACTATAAATAGAACCCTAGGCCTAGCTATTTTCTCGTAATCAGATTTTCTCCCAATTGGGTTCATTGCCTGAGGCTGGACCCTAAATAGAAAATATTTCTAGGGAGAAGATCTTCTTAATAAAAATATTAAACACCTTAGAAGGGGATCCAGAAATGCCATGGAGCAAAGCTAAGACCAGGAGCAAAGCTAAGGACGATATGTGAGTGGATTTGAATTATATATCTTTTACGTTTATGATATATTATCGTTAGATTCCCGTTAAATATTATAATTCAACATTTATTTCAATAATTAGTTCTGCTAATTAGTTATGTTGAGACTGTAAATTCTATAAGAGAGCTTATATATAATTATTACTTATATGGAAAAGAAAGATAGAAATCCAATTAAATATGAATAATATTAGGCTTAACAGTTATAGAGAAAGGCATAAGCCTAAAAGTAAGAAATTTACAGTAAATTATACTAAAACGGGAGAAATAAATTAAAAAGGGGAAATTTTAATAACTTGATTTGGAAGTTAGTGATAGATTAGTTGGTTGGTTTAGAAAAGAGAATACATTTCCTTAGTTTAATATTGTAAGAATAACGATAAATGTAATTTCAAGATTAAAAGAAAGAAAAAGGGAATTAGTGTAAAATATAGACATTTTTGTATTTTGCATTATCCAATAATTAAAGAGACAATAAAAGAAATATCTTGAGTTATTGTTTATAGCATTATTTAGTATTAAAATATGGAAGTGGATTTTTAACACAGTTTTTGTAACCAACCAAATAGAATAGAACTACTTCAGAGAATAAAAGAGAATAAAGTGAAGAGTTAAAGAAATTAAAGAAGAAATCAAGTTAATTGTTTGACAAGACTAGAAATAATAAAAAGAAATGTGCCTAGATCTGCATTTACTGCGCAGATAGTAAAATAAAATTAAAGCAGTCATTATGATAAGTAATTTGTGACAATTGGACGCAGTCCCAAGCTAAGATGTCATATAATATAAGAGAACTAAAAAGAATATAGTATCATAATAAAAGAAGACAGAGTAGAATAGAAGAGAGGCACTTGTGATTATACTTATGACATGTAAGTTATAAAAGAAAGAAAAGAATATAAAAGTAACAATTGCAAGTATAATTGTAACACATAAGTTATAATCGGCTTATTTTATCAACCTAGGTTAAGTTAATAAGCAAAATGATAGAAGTGGCCCATACCGGCAACATTCCCTTTCAGTCAGGAAGTGATGGTCTTACAATAGTTAGGTAAGGCTGGGCTTGCTGATTAGGGTAAATAAGTAGCCAACAGAATAAGAAAAGTAAACTAAACGCATAATAAAAGATTAGACGAAGGGTCTAATAAAATGGTAAGATGCGTTTGGAGTAGCCCAAAGGATGAAGAGCCTAACGAAGCAGTTCATCGTAGATTTTTAGCACAGAAATAGCACGTTCAACTTAGTTAATTTGGGCGAGAAGGAAGTACGAGACTTCAATGAGACGTGAGGGTACTCTAGGATGGCCCTCTGAGGTAGGCCTAACGAAGGTGCAACCCTAGAGGCAGGTCTATGGGTGTTCCATCAAGAGAGTATGCCTTGACTGCTTTTGCATTGCAGGCCTAACGAAGCGGACCTTTGTAGGCAGTCAAAAGGTTGGTGAATGGAGTAGGATATTCGTATGACACCATACTCTAACTCGCGAGTAGGTTTTAGTGGGCAGGACCCAAAAGGATAGTCGCATGCGGAGATCAAGCCATCATCAACCAAGAACGAGTTCGGGAAAGACTAGAGCTAAACCAACAGGTAATGATTCTTTCACTATCGAGACATTGGATGAGGGGCACAACCAATTGGATGTTTAGATTGTTTGCAGTAGGGCACAACCACTTAGCTCTTTAGAGGTATTTCGATTAGTTGAGGGGTGGCTGCGTGGGGCCATAGCCACGATGAGAAACGAGACAGACCAAGTAGAATATCTGTATTGTAGGCCAAACAAAGCTGTACTTTATAGATATAGAAAATCTCCGACTGAGTTTCATACAAGGTAGATCTTTTTGGCGGGATTCAGGGAGTAGACATAACGATTACGTATAGTCCTCAAGGTACGCACGGGGTGGTACACCGTGGATGTCCGAGCATTGGTATAGGCTAGTGCGGATGTAGTTTTATGTTTTCATAGTAGACGATGAAACATCTGTATTGTAGGCCTCATTAAGCTGTCCTTTGTAGATGTAGTTACAGAATGCTCTAGGATCAAGATGATGGAGTCCTTATCGAGAAGGATACAGAAGGTACTAAGGGTAGTACCCAGGAACGATGTGGTCATTGGGAATATAGCTACATATATAGTAGTAATTAGGTTTTAATCTACTAGGGAGTAGATGGGTACGATTCATGCATATAGGCGAGAGTATTATAAACCCAACAAACCTAATATAACAGAAAATGGAAATAAAACGATATATGTAGAATTAAGCTTATAAGTGTATAATTTGTCCATTCACCAGAACTTTTGTTCTGATCCCCCTCCTCATAACATCCCACAGGTTAGATAGATGGCAGAGACTTTCCAGCTTTGAAACACTTGTTTAGAAAGTGTTACTATCTTGGTGAGTATTTACTGATTATTATATTTTAGTCAGTTCCGCTGTGAGATATTTATTTGAGCTCTGATATATTTGTCTGTTCCTATCTGCAGGAAACTAGATACCCAACTCGGGCTTCAGTGGGCTTGGATTTTAGCATTTTTGCGAAAAATCCGAACCCACTGGAATTTGGGTTGTTACATTTGGTATCAGAGCCTAGGTTTAGGGTTCCTAGGTAGATAGTGAGTGAATGTATTTGTATTTTTGAATAAAATATAAAAATATTATGTACTAAAATCCAAATAGTCCCCAATTATAGATTTTAACATATGGAAAGTTTTTAGAAGTACAATTGTGCATAGTTTTCTAGTTGGGTTTGGGATGACCCAAGGGTGTTGAGCCCTAAGTTATTACCAATTTATAGTGTACAAAAAGCTATGTTTTGAGAGAAGATTAGTATCCATATGTCATAAGAAGTGGGAAAGTTCCCTAGGGATAATAGGGAGAGTATTTTTATTTTGGAAGGAATAAGAGATTTTAGTAAGGGAATAAGATTTCCAAAGTTTATGAAGGATATTCCTTGGGTAGTAAGAAGAAAATTCACTTATGTCTAGCCCAATAAAACGAAACTTTTTGGAATTGAAAAGTTGGAAAATATAATTGTTAATATGTTTGAGGAAGTAAATATTGGGTTTTTGAAAAAAAAAGTGGTATGAAATTTAAATTGGTTTTTATATGATGTAAATCTTGTTAAACGTGAAATTCTTTTTGAAGAATTATAGAGCATGTATAGCTCGCTAGTTTCTTTGTAGGTAAACAAAGATTTTAAATATAAAAACCTAGAGTGTGTTAAGTATTGAAAATGTAGGTTACAACATTTATTGTTGTAATAGACGTTTTCGTGAAAAATAAAGGAAACATGGACTATGACACTATTGTTATAGTAGGTGTCTCCCAAAGGAAATGTTTTTACATAGCATAAGGGATTTATTAATATTTATTTTAATTGAATCCATATACTAGTATTTTTGGGTTGTAGTAACGGTGTTTTATGCAACATCTGTTTTGACCCAAATAATAATGTGTTTTGAAGATAATTTTTAAGTATAGAAATAAAGTGGTTTGTAAGTACACTTACTATTTAAATAAGTATATGGAAATGTTTTCTAGTTATGAAAATATTAAAACAGTTTTGAAAATGAGTTCTTCTGAAAAGAAAAGATGTAAGTTAAATATTAGGAAATTAATAAATTTCGTAGAAAATATCTATTGTAAGTGAATATAGATTAAACATACTTTAATATATTGGAATGAAATGAATAATGACATAATTTTCTATGAAACCAAATCCCAAATAAAGATGTTTTGTGCAAGTTATAAGGAATACGTGAAAGAGATGTACAAGGTATGGAAAGCACCATATTTTGTATAGCCTATTTCGATAAATTATAAAATAAGTTCCTTGTAATTTCACATAAACATGAAATCCTCTTTTAAAGGATTCATAAAAGGTTTCAGCGTTAATGGTTTCTCATAAGAGAAAGTAGTTCCAATATATTAAGGTATAAAGCCATTAGTTGTACTAAGAAGTGTAATAATTAGAGACAGTGTTAGTTAGAAGGGATATTATAGAGAGCCTTAGTAGGAAGGCTAAACAATGGAAATTATATATTTTTCCATTGATTATGCGCATTGGTTGCTTGCCTTTGTAGAAAATCCTCATTTGTAGTAAATTAGAAACTCCTCTAAGGTTAGGTAATTGTTTGGACAAATGAACATTTTTAGGGTATAATTTTTTTGCCATACCACTTTATACTGGTTTACATTTAGGTGCTTGTTTGAGGATCAAGTTCACACCATTGGGTTGCTTGTTTGAGGATCGATTTACAAATGTGTTCGTAACTATGAGTAATGAACCAGTATATAAATACTTCTTAAATGTTTCTTATCAAGATTTATCGAGAAAAGAATATCGATATTTCTATTGATACTAGTATAATAACACTCTATATGGGATGAATAATGAATTTTTCATAACCATTGGTATTGGAGGCACATGTATTGGTTTTGATAACAACTAGATAAATATTGGTACTAATGATTTTCCAAGTTTATGTATGATATAATACATGAAATATAGGAATTCTATCACTATATATTGTAGGAAAATAATGATTGGCACACATCAAGGCAAAGGAATAAAAGAACTCAAGTACATGACCAGGAAGACCAAGAGGAATCAAAACTAAGGAGACAAGAACAAGATTAGAAGAAAAAAAGAGATTTAAATGCAAGGCTAGAAGAAAAGAAGGGACTCAAGGAACAGAGGCTGGAAGTATACAAAGCAACAAATAGTCGGTTTCATGTATATCGAGTATTAGATTTAACTGTTAAAGATCCTATAACAATTCTTTGAGTTTTCTGTTCAAAAATCTTTATTTTATTCCCCATAATCTTTTTTATAAAAGTTCAACATTGGTTTTACAAGATAAAAGAGTTAAAACAATTTTTATAAAAACATTGTCAAATTTCACTATGATATATCAACCTTTCCAAAAATGTATGTCTACATACTAGCCGTTATGACTACTTTTGAATTTGAACAAATGGATACTTCCCTTCACCCTTCTGCAAAAAGACATTTATCTTTAGCCTCTATTTAAAGGCTCTAGAGAATGAAAATTTTAATCCGTTCTCTCACAGTTCTCTTACTTTTTACATTCCTATATTTTGCAGAAAAGTTCAACTACTCACATACACTTATACTTTGCGAATCTGCTCTCTTTCTCTCTATTTCTTCATGCATTTGAAAACCACTAAAAATTAGAGAGTCCATAAACAAATTTTGATATATTACTATTGAAGGTATATAGGAACTTTTATTGAAGACTACTTGAAACTATGATTAAAAGATTAAATTTCTTATAGATATTGCTCTACTACTTGTTTGTAAAGGTACATCCTACAATATGTATAAAGTTAGGATTGTACATGCGATCTTGACCACTCATGGAAAGTCAAGAAGATTGGGTGTTCGTGCCATTTGTTAAATTGTAAGAGGTTAAATGTATCCTGCCACCCATGGAAAGTGGAGACAGGTGCTGCTTGACACTTGATTCAAAGTCAAGTTGTATAGTTATACTTGCTACTCGTGGAATTGCAAGTTTGTTATAGTGGAATTTCTGTATGGGCTACGGGACTAGATGTAGGATTGGGAATCCAAACCAGTATAAAAATTCTTGGTGTCTACTTCTCTTTACTCGTATTGCTTTCACTTTCTGCATTTACTACACTACTTCTAGTGAATCTGATTTCATTTTGTTAAGTTTGATAATCTCAATATAAGTTGATAATAAGTTTATAAACACTATTCATCCCCCTCTAGTGTTACAATAGCATAAGGTCTATTTCACACAATATTAGGGTATCATATCATCACCCATATTTGGTATCAGAGCATTAGTATCCAAAATTTCATAACATAAATTTTGAAAAGTTTAAATGGCTAGTAACACAAATACCCCATTTAACACATTTGTAGAAGGATAATTTACTGCTAGATCGCCACAATTAGTGGTAGTAATTATGCTTATTAGTCATGTAGGACAAAAATTTACTTATAGTTTAATGGTTTAGCTATATGAAATATCATACAAACTGAGTACATTGTGTCTTAGACTAATTATGCTCAATGGACAAATAAGAAAAGGCACAAGCACTCAATAATTCAAAGGACACACCTATATTATTTTGTACCTTAGATAAAAATGAGTTAGAATGTTTGTTTGTAAAAGTGCATATCAAATATGGTGAACATTACAAGTCACATATGAAGGCACAAGTAAGGTTAAGCAAATCAAGATCTCTATGTTTACTAAATAGTTTCAGTTATTTAAAACAAAATCCAATAAATCTATTTCTGATATGTTTTATAAATTTCTAGACATATCTATTTCTGATATGTTTTATAAATTTCTAGACATATTGCATTCTTTGATTCCATTAGGCAAAAAAAACCAAGGAAGACCAAGTTCGTAAGATTCTAAATTCACTTTTAAGTGAATGGGATCAAAAGGCATTAGCAATAGAAGAAGCTAATGATATAGGTACCATAAAAGTAGAAGAGTTAATAGGTAAACTTAATGTCATATGAAGTTCAGTTGTTGGGAAAAATGGAAAAATGCGCAAATGAAAAGAAATCGCTTGCTTTCAACACTACAACCATAGAACAAGGATCAAACGATGACGATAAAGAGATAACATTTACTGCAAAAAAGTTTAGAAGATTCTAAAATATGTAAAGAGAAACAAACTATGATGAATGGACAACAACAATAATAACTCTAAAAGTGTAGCAAAATATGTCAAACACGAAAAGATTAAACATCTGAAAAGGGACTTCCTAACACTGAAGAAATATAGAGATTCTACTAACCTTAATTCAGTTAAAGTGAAACAAGCATTCACAACAACATAGGAAGACTATGATACAACATCAAGTAGCATTAATTCAGAGAATGAAGATAATGTGGTATGCTTTATGGCTAACAAAGAACAAATGCCTAAATTCAAGAAGGATAAGTAGAAACTAGATATTGAATGTTTAAGACACATGACTATAAAATCAGAATTATTAACGATCATCATTTACAAGGACGGTGGAGTAGTAAACTTTGGAGATAACTCAAAGTGATATGTAATTTGCATCAGTAATGTTGATAACTCTAAAACTCTTACTATTTTCAATGTTTTATTAGTTAAAAATTTGAAACATAACCTCTTTAGTGTAAGTCAACTATGTGATAAAGGATTTAGAATAAATTTCGATAAAGACACATGTTATATCTCAGATTAATATTCCAAACCTATCTTTGAAGGTAATAGGAAAGGAAACATCTATGTGTTAAGAATGAAAATATTAAAGGATAACTTATGTCTTATGTCGCCTTTTTTTCCCTTTGGCTACTAAGATGTTTCAGTTTGTTAGGTTATCTCTTGCCTGACATTGAATAGTCAAAATTTTCCTATCTTTTTTAACAAAAGTATCCAATAATTTATGCCTTATGTATTCATTAGTAATTAAGAAGTCAAAGATATATCTTTCTTTGCTAGAAAAGGAATGAAAATTTATTTGATCTTGATCTCTATGGAGCGAAAAAGACATTATACTAGATCCACATTTTTTCAAAAGCTTACTCTTCCTAAATGTGGGTTCAATGCTGTGCAGTCTATTCCCTGATATATCCTGTAGCGGACTTTTGGTGGAACGATATTTCTATAAAGCGGCCCAAAATAGCGGATCCGCTATTATCCCCGATATTGTGGCAATAATCCGCTATATCCCTGATTTTGTTGCCCCGCTATATCCCCCTTTCCTATAAATAAACATTTTTCTTAATGTCTTGCTTTTATGTTTTATGGTAACTTCAAAGTTGATGTAACAATGGTATACACGGTTGGTTATTATAACTAGTTCTAACTTTTTAAGTGTCAACTTTGTTTATATTTACTTTATTATAACTTGTTTTGCTTGGTGGGAAATAATAAGTAATACTTGTTCCTCCTTTTAATGTAGAATGTTCATCATTCCTCTTTTTAATGTCGTCCTCTATATCCTGCTATATCCCCAATATATCTCTTCTACAACTTTTCACACCTCAAACGCTATGGAGCGGCATGACGCTTTAACTGCATAGGTTCAATGATTCATGCCATGTTAGGTGAGCAAGAGATGCGAAAGAACAGGGGGGGCTTGCCTCCTTATTTCCTTTAACCTATGCTATGAGAAAGCAATGTACTAGAATTACTTAAGTAAAACTCAACTTGGCATAGACACCTTGGTCACTTAAAATTCTAACACTTACCAAAATTTCAAGATATGAAATAGGAAGAGGACTACCAAAGATGAATCTAAAAGTATGCAATCTTTGTGATGCTTGCGAAATGGGTAAACTTTACAAGATATCTTTTAAATCAAATGATATGATATCGACTTTGCAACCATTAGAACCCCTTCATCTAGGTCTCTTTGGACCGTCTCAAATATAATCAATTAATCATAATAAATATATTTCGTAATTATAGATGATTTTTCAAGATATACATGGATATTTTTCTTTAAATATAAAAGTGATACATTTAAAATGTTTAAAATCTTTGTTAAAAGAGTTCAAAATAAAAAATCACTTAAAATTAAAATCATAAGAAGTGATCACATTAGAGAATTCAAAATTGTGAATTTTGAAAATTTTTGTAATAAAAAAGGTATAACCCATAATTTTTATTTTCCATGAATACCACACCAAAACAACATAAAGAACATAAAAATAAAACAATTCAAGAGTATGTTAGGTTAATGTTAAATGATAGTAATCTACCTAAGAACTTTTGGGCTAAAGCCATAGCAACAGATGGTTACATTCTAAAACAGAATTTTGATAAGACCACTAACAAAGAAAATACCATATGAGTTATTTTTCAACAAAAACCCAAAAGTATCATATCTCAATTTTTTTAGGAGTAAATACTTTATACTTTATACAAAATATAATTTAGATAAATTCGACATAAAAACTGATAAAGGAATATTTATTGGTTGGTATAAGTAAGGCATATAGAATTTATAATACTAGAACTGACATTATTGAAGAAATTCTACATGTTTCTTTTGATGAATATTCTAAAGAAACTAGTATAGAAAAAAATAAATATGAAATTTCGGAACTACCTAAGAACAATGATGAAAATAATAAAAATGATATAAATGAAATTAGACTACCTAAAACTCGTATCTTAAAAGATCACCCTAAAATATCTTAAGAAATATAGAATCGTTCAAAAGAATTAGAACACAACTAACAAATGAATAATATGGCATTCCTCTAAATAATTGAACCAATATATCTGAAAGAAGCATCTTCATACGATTCATGGATTCTTACCATGCAAGCAGAGTTGAATCAGTTTATAAGAAATAATGTTTGGGAACTAGTTCTTCGACCTAAAAATCAATTAGTTATTGGGATTAAATGGGTTTATAAAAATAAATTAAATGAACTCAAAGAGTGTCGGGTAAATTTCTCACCCAGGAGATCTCTAGACCATGGAGAGCTAAACTTCATTCGGCATCCTCACCACATCCGAATCAAGCTTCCCACCGAATCAAACTTCCCACCGAACCATACTTCCCACCGAACCATACTTCCCACCGAACCATACTTCCCACCGAACCATACTTCCCACCGAACCATACTTCCCACCGAACCATACTTCCCACCGAACCATACTTCCTACCGAGCCATACTTCCTATCGAATCAAGCTTCCAACCGAACCATACTTGCCACCGGACCAAGACGATGCAGAACCGGATTTACTAGGCCAGATTGTACCAGCCCGGGCCCATCAACAGCTGTATACATCCAAGACCCCTGCCCCCAGCCTCACTCTATAAATAGAGGGGTAGGGGTACAACAATGGGGACAAGTTTGAGAGCTCAAGCACGGAAGGAACTTTCAAACAACTTTCTTTTACTGATATCAAAGCTTTGTACTTGTAATCGGAATAACTGAAGAGAAATAACATATAAAGTGGACGTAGGCACATTCTGGCTGAACCACTATAAATCTGCGTGTCTTTTTACAGTTTAGCCCCTGTTTTTTACATATTTGCATAAATCACTCGAATCACTAAGAATCACATAAGATCTACTAAATCATACAACTTCGAGGTGTTTGTCCATTTTTTGTGCAAACATTTTTGGTGCTTTCACTGAGAGCTAGAAGCTCGAAGCTTCAGCTTCATCCGCTTAACAAGTTTTCCTAACAGCATTGTCCGCCACTTGGAAAACATGCCTCCCAAACAGAGAAAAGATGTTAACAAAGGAAAAAACATCGCATCCAGCAGTCTTCCAGATCCAGCTGTCACGAATCAAGTAAATCGTCCTCCTCCAGCAACAGTAACAAATGAAGAACAGGCTAACCCAACTACTCCTGCCACAGAACAGCCTGCCGCAATTACTAGAGCAGATCTGGACAGAGTTGTGGTTGAAGTAACTAACCGCTTCACGTCCCAGCAGGAAGCCTTGGTGGACCATCTCATGTCACGCTTAAGGGACGCTGAGGAATCCAACCGCAACACTGAATCATGGGGCGAGTCCCAGTCTGGAGGATCTCAGAGACAACAAAGATCTCCCTTCTTCGAAGGAGCTAACGGCAGAAGTAGCCATGGTAGGAGCCGAGACCAAGCACAGCCCGAAGTTAGGCCTGAGGAAACGTTTGGTACCGAACCCAACAGGGAAGGTACCGGGCGAAGGTCAACTGTAGCTGAGCCTGTCGTGCTGCCCAACCACAGAAACGCCAGTGAACGGGGCCGAGCTAGAGTCCAGCCCGAAGTTGGACCCGAGGAAGTGCTTAGATCAGAACCCAACAGGGGGAGATCAAGGCAAGGGCCAACTGTAGCTGACCCAAGCATGCTCCCAAAAGATCAAAGGCAGCCACTGGAAAATATGAGGAATGATAGACGATACCATCCCTACAGGTCATCTGGACGGAATCAATCCCACAGAACAGAACCAAACTCATTTCTATCTACTCCAAGTTCTGATGAAAGGATGGCACGCTTATTCAGAGAGTGTGTCCAACGGGAGCAAAGAGATCGAGGGATAGGCGCTAGGGTAACCAGCCCTTTCGCCCGCAATATCGAAATTGCTATCACCCCCCGAGAATGGAAGATGCCAACAATGGAACCCTACAAAGGAACCTCCGATCCCGTTGTACACTTACAAAGGTACACGCAGCATATGCTCATGAGTGGAGCAACAGAGGGAGTACTGTGCAAATGCTTTCCGCTCTTCTTAGCAGATCTTGCTACCTCCTGGTTCTGTCATCTACCCCAAGGATCCATCAGCTCGTGGGAAATGTTGAAAGAAAAATTTATCAGTCAGTTCCGCATTCATGTGGAGCAACCTAAGGACGCTTATTCCTTATCCAGCGTCAAACAGAAACCTGGAGAAAAAGCTGCAGCAATACCTAACCAGATTCAACGCCGCAGCAGCCGCAGTCCAAGACGCCGATGAGAAGCTTATCCTAATGGCCCTCTGCAGTGGTGTGCATCCGGACACTAAATTTGCTAGAAGGTTGACAAAAGAAAAGCCAGCTACCTTATCCGATTTCTTCCATGAAGCCGGGAAGTACATGAGGCTTGAGGATGCTGCCGTTGAGGGGCAGTCAGGACAGCAAAATAAGACAACCCATGGCAACGCCCCTGCTGTGGCAAGGGACGTTCGAAGAACTGATTCCAGAGACAATGCTGGGGGCAAGAAGGGAGAAAAGCGCCTATATCGGCCAGGACCAAGATTCGACACTTACACTCCTTTGAACGATACCGTCGAAAATATCTTCCTTGCCACCCAAGGCGAAGTTAGATACAAACGCCCACCATACAAGAAGGAATCAGATAACGCACAGAAGTCTGGAAAATTCTGCCGCTTCCACGAATCTCACGGGCATGATACCAACGAATGCCATCATCTCCGAGATCTGATTGAGGAACACATCAGAAGAAAGAAACTGGAACGTTATGTAAAAGGTCAGGACAGGACCCCAGCTCCTGCCAATGAAAACCCAAGGCTACCCTCCCCGGGGGCCGACAGAGGAAACCGCAACGCTAGCAGCTCTAGTCAGGAAAAGATAGTGGTCCATACCATCTCAGGAGGGCCACACATCGCAGACAGAAGCTGGAAAGAGATGGAAAGATACGGAAAGTCGCTTAGAGACAATAAAGACTATGTCAATTCGGTTATAGAAGAGCGCCACCCGAAGCGGAAAGAAAGTAATGACATCACGTTCGGTAAGCGTGACCTAGAAGGAAGGCAGTACCCTCACATGGATCCCATGGTCATCTCTGCCCGACTTGGTCCCGCCGAAGTCTACCGAATCCTGGTAGACACTGGAAGCTCGGTAAACATCCTGTTCAAACACGCATTCGACAAAATGAAGCTATCAATGAAGGATGTATCCCCCTGCGATAAACCATTACACGGCTTCACTGGAGACGTGAAGATGCCCCTCGGGCAACTGGACCTTTTTGTTGAGATTGGAAGCCATCCCCGCTCTGCTGTACGGAAACAAACGTTTGTGCTAATAGAAAACCAGTCGGCCTACAACGCCTTCTTGGGAAGGCCATCCTTGTCTGACTTCCAAATTGTCTTAGACCCATGGTGCCTAAAGATGAAATTCCCAACGGACAATGGAGTAGGGGAAGTGGAAGGAGATCAGGACGTTGCTCGAGACTGCTATGTGACTGAACTTCGCAACAACCACAGGAAGGATAAAGGGAAGGGTGTAGAGATTGCCCTCTGCACAAAAAGTCTAGAAGCGTAGCAATTAAAGAAAGCCCCTCCTCTTCGATATACCAGCGACCCTTTCAATGAATTAGATCCTAGGGACAAAGAGGAGGAGGCCACCGCCGAGCCTGCAGAGGCTATGGAGTTTATATCTGTAGACAAGCATGATTCGAGTAGACTATTGAAAATTGGGTCCCAACTAAAAGCCGAATTGAAAGAACAACTCATCGATTTTCTCCGCCACAACTTGGATGTATTCGCTTGGTCACACGCTGACATGACTGGAATCTCCCCCGACATAGCATGCCAGGTATTAAACATTGATCCTACCAAGGCGCCTATAAAACAAAGAAAGAGAAGCATGGGGGCAGAGCGATCAGCAGCCCTCGATGAAGAAGTAAAAAACCTACTCGCCAATGACTTCATACGAGAAGTTATCTACCCGGAATGGATCGCCAACCCGGTGCTGGTAAAAAAGGCTAATGGGAAGTGGCGAACCTGCATTGACTTTTCCAACCTAAACGATGCCTGCTCAAAGGATTGCTTCCCACTTCCCAGAATCGACCAACTTGTAGACAGCACAGCCGGGCACGAACTCCTATCTTTTATGGATGCATACTCAGGATATAACCAAATTCCTATGCATGCTCCCGACCAAGACCACACTAGTTTCATCACCGATCGAGGTTTATACTGCTATAAGGTAATGCCTTTCGGACTTAAAAATGCAGGAGCCACCTACCAGCGCCTCGTCAACAAGATGTTTGCGGGGCTGATAGGACAAACTATGGAAGTATATGTGGATGACATGCTAGTAAAGTCAAGGAAAGCCAAAGATCACGTGAGCCACCTAGGCAAGATGTTTCAAGTACTTTGACAATATGGAATGAAGTTGAATCCGCTAAAATGCTCCTTCGGGGTGTCATCTGGAAAGTTCTTAGGATTCATCGTTCATGCCAGAGGAATAGAAGCAAACCCTGAACAAGTCCGAGCGCTAAGGGATATCAAGATACCTTCCACTCGGAAGGAATGCAAAGTTTGAACGGAAAAGTAGCCGCTCTAAGCCGATTCATCTCCAAGGCGACGGACAAGTGCGTCCCCTTTTTTGAGGCTCTAAAGAAGGACAAGGGAAAGTTCGAATGGACTGACGAATGCCTGACTGCTTTCCTTCACTTAATCGAACACCTCCAGAAACCACCGGTGCTCTCAACTCCAAGCGAAGGAGAAGAATTATACCTATACCTCGCTGTGTCATCCCACGCCCTAAGCGCTGCCTTGGTAAGGGAAGACAACTGCACGCAACGGCCGGTTTACTTCGTTAGCAAAAGGTTTACTGGGGCAGAAGTTAGATACCCTAAACTTGAGAAATTAGCATACTGTCTACTAATCACTTCACGAAAACTACGTCATTACTTCCAATCCCATTCCATCAAAGTTCTGACCGATCAACCACTGAGGCAGGTACTCCATCGTCCCGACACTTCTGGGCGATTACTTAAATGGTGTATTGAACTGAGTCAGTATGATATCACCTATCACCCTCGCACCGCCATCAAGGGACAGGCCATGGCTGATTTCATTGCAGAGTTCACTACCAACGAAGATCAGGAGAAATTGGAAATAATAGGAGATATCAAGTGGAATCTCTTTGTGGATGGTGCATCAAACGAACAAGGCTCGGGGGCAGGTGTAGTAATAATCACTCCCAGGGGAAACAAACTGCACTATGCTATAAGGTTGGAGTTCGCTGCCACCAACAACGATGCAGAATATGAAGCGGTGATAGCTGGGCTAGAAATTGCCATAGAAATCGGGACCAATTCTTTGTGTATTCACAGTGATTCTCAACTTATTGTTAACCAAATACTAGGAGAATTCCAAGCTCGAGAAGAACGACTCATAGCATATCTAAAGAAGACCAGGTTACTTCTCAGCCGATTGGACCACTACATAGTCAAACACATCCCTCGGGAGGAGAACCGAGAGGCCGACGAATTAGCAAAGCAAGCAAGTGTGAGAGACATCACCATCTTCGGGGCAGTGACCATCTCAAAGCAAATGGCCCCAAGTTTTGAACAAGTAAATCTGATAACTGCAACCGAAGAAGCAACTTGGATGACTCCCATCCGAGACTACCTACAAAGTGGCACACTACCCGACAGGCGTAATGAAGTCAAGAAAGTCTTGAGGAAAGCGTCCCGCTATACAATACAAGAAGACATCCTCTATCGGCGCGGGTTCTCTAATCCATTATTAAGGTGTGTCGCCGGAAGGGAAGCCAAGGAAATCTTATCCAACATTCATCAAGGAAGCTGCGGAAATCACACCGGAGGGCAAACGTTAGCAAAAAAGATACTCCGATACGGATATTTCTGGCCCACCTTAAGCAAGGACGCCTTAGATTTCGTCAAGAAGTGTGACAGGTGCCAAAAATTTGCTAAGATTCCTCGGCTACCGACAACCGAGATTACTCAGATGACCAGCCCTTGGCCCTTCGCAATATGGGGAATTGACTTAATCGGCGAGCTACCAATGGACCGAGGCGGGGCCAAATATGCTATAGTGGCAGTTGATTATTTCACCAAATGGGTGGAAGCAGAACCTCTAAATAAAGTATCTTCAGCAAAAGTTATTAACTTCTTAATTAAAAATGTTCTGTGCAGGTACAGAGTCCCACTCAAAATCATATCAGACAATGGACTTCAGTTTGACAGCGAGGAATTCGCCAACTGGTGCTAAGAACATAGAATTCATAAAAGCTTCTCATCCGTAGCATATCCCCAGGCAAACGGACAAGTCGAACCAGTCAACAAAATTCTGAAAACTCTGATCAAAAAGAAGCTCGAAAAGTCAAAGGGCGCTTGGGTGGATGAACTCCCTACGGCACTATGGGCCTACCGCACATCTTTCAGAACATCAACAGGGCACACTCCTTTCTCTTTGGCATACGGATCGGAGGCTATGCTCCCAGTTGAAACCATTGTGCCTTCCCACCGTAGGATCCACTATAACCCAGAAGAGAATGAAGAACTCCTCAACATGTCTTTGGATCTAGTTGAGGAGAGAAGGAATGATGCAGTCCTTAAAGCAGCAGCCCACAAGCAGAAAGTGGCGGCACAATACAACTCCAAAGTCAAGCATCGTACCTTACGAGAAGGGGATCTTGTCCTCAAGCGAATCTTCCCTCGCCCCGGAGCACTAGACCCAATCTGGGATGGGCCATATGTAATTCATAAAGATCTCCACAACGGAGCCTATATTTTGTCAACAGTGGACGGAGAGGTGTTCCAGAGGGCATGGAACATCCAACACCTCCGTCGATACTTTTCTTAACTTGTATTGCCCATATGAAGTGAATTAACAAAGAGAATCAGTGGACGTAGGCATTTTCGTGCCGAACCACTTTAAAAAACCTTGTCTCTTTTTTTTTAACTTGTTCCTTTGTATCTTGGCTGCCTGTTAACTTTATCCTTTTCTGTTGAACAAAATCCCGAGTATATAGCATTTCCATTCAAAGCACTCCACAACGCAACTTCTCCTGGACAAGACTTAGCAGGTACTATGCGAATCTATGCCCTCGCTAATGAGACACTTTTGCTCCGGCATCCCTCTGCTGCGGGTTAACTCATTGCTCGCGACGGCCCTCAAAGCCAACTGTAATGAGCCGATTATAAGCCACCGAGAAGGCCGACTATAGCCGAGGCAGCTCATTACGGCGTTAGGCTCGCCGGCAACTGTGAACCGACTATAAGCCCCAACATAAGGTGTGGCCAGCCAGGGGCAGTTCACAGTTGACGATCGGCACCCACGCTAGCCGGCCACAGTAAATCGAATAATACCCACGACTACGGGCCATAATGGTTCGGGTAGTTACTGTGCGCGATCTCGGCTCCGATGTGTCTTAAGTGCGGCTGTGGTAAAAAAGAATTAACTCCCCGCGGAGGCGTAAGATGGGTGACGAATGTCTCCAAGACCCACAGCTAGGGAAAGTGACTACAAAACCCGTTTGCCACGAACTTAAGCACATCGAAGGCCTTCCATGATTGGAAGTTTTACCTTTTCACGTATTTCAATTTCACTTAAAAGCTTTTCCCTATCCTCTATAACAATCCCTAAAGTACATGATACAGAGTAGGAGATACTCGCCAATGGGTGTAGGGACTCACAGTGGCAGGACATTCGACTGCATTCCATGCTCGGTCATACAAGATATTCAAGACTGCCATCTACGATTAAAACATGAAAGGCGGTATTTTCTTCTTTTATGTACCAATTCATGACTATAGTTTGTTCACACCACACGCTAATATTGCAAGTCATGAAATTATGATTTAGAACCAGAATCTGACATCAAACACAATTTAATTACAAGAATATACATAGCTATATTTCTCATACGATATGCCAAAAATAACAGCAAACATTCAAAAGACGACAAAATCAGCTTAAGTTAAAGAATTACACGTTAAAAATAAGACTATTTATTACAAGTGGCAAAATATTACAACCTAAAGGCTACGTTACTGTTTTTCGACTAACATATACAACACTGTCGAATCCACAAAAGGAGTTTTTCCAGGTATAATCAAGGGGCCGGCTGCAGTGGAGCTTTATCCTTGCCCTGTTGACCCCCTGTCTAGTCAAAAAACAAAAGGAGGGACTCATTAACAATAAGCAACCAAGTTGATGGAGAAACTAAAAAGGGAGACTTACCAGCACCTGCTTCCTGACTATCCTGACCGTCATCCTCTACCTGCACGCCTACCTCCTCAGCGGCAAGCAACCGCATACCTTCCTTCACCGCCACCTTCTCCTCCTTGGCAAACTGGGCAGTGACCGCATCCATGCTGAAGGCCACGCCACCATCTTTATCCACATCGGCCTTAGCCTCCTCCAGAGCCCGAAGATAGATCTTAGCCATGATCCTGGGATAATCATCCATCCAGGATAGGTTGCCCTGCTTCCAGGTTCGGAAGTACATGTCCTGAAGCATTTCGTCCATCATCCCCTCATTCTCCTCAAACTCCCTCATCCGGGCTTCGGAAGCCAACAACCTCCCAACGGCAGCATCTCTCTCCGACCGGTATCTCGAGCAGTCGGCTAGAAGGGATCCCCGCATTGCCTCCATCTTCTCCCTCAACTTGGCTTGAGCAAGCTCTGCAGCCCCAAGTTTCCCGGACAATTCCTCCACCGGCTCAAGATCCGCTTTCCGAACCTCGTCCACCGTGGCAATAGCCATGTCAATCCGTTCTTTGCAAGTAGCTTCCATTTTCCGCAATTCGGCCCGACTGGCCTCTTCCATGGTTTTCCTTAATCGTCCAGTAGCAGCCTCATGCTGAGAAATCTGAATAGCCTGATCCGCAAGCTGTTTGGCTTGATCCGAAACCACCAATCGAAGTCGGATATTGGCGCTCCCAATCTCCTCTCCGGCCTTAACCAGCCGGGCATGATGCCCCATCAGCTTCTTAGTCTCCTCCGCCACCCGATCAATATTAGCCTTGGCCTCGTCTCCCATAGTGATTATACGAGTAGTAAGTAAATCGAGATCTAAGGACTTAGCTTCATCAAGTACTCGTACCATGGGGTTGCGGGGGAGAAGGTGTTCACCGGTGACTTCGTCAATGGTAATATCATGAGAGCTTGGATCCAGATCAGGATGACCCGCAAATGGATTACGAGCCAAGTCAGGACGGTCGATATGAGTAACAGAAGGGTTTCCAGACGGGTGCGGAGAAGGTGCAAACTCGCTATCCTCCTCCGTGATATCATGAAGAGGCTGAGCCGGGAACTGAGGACCAGGCGAAGGTTCGGATAAAGGACGACTCCTCTTTCTCTGCTGAATACCCTCTTCGATAACCCCGAGAAGAGGACGGTAGCCGACTACATCCCCGGAGCGGTGGGTCGAAGGCTTCGGCTTGACAGAAGTTTTGGAAAGCTTGTACTGTTCAAGCCTGTGCCGAAAATCTGAGGCTTTGACCGTTTTACCTGCTCCTGATATGAAGAAAAAAGTGTCACAAGCATATATTGTTCTATACTTCGAGAAAACACGGCAAGTTAAAAGAATTGAAACACATATGTGGTTGTACAAACCCTGGGGAGGAGTAGGATACTGCAATAGGTCCTGGATTTCATTCCAGGATGGGAGTGGGTCATAAAATATTCCTAAGTCTCTATCATTAGTGAAGCATGCAGGAGTCAAGAGTTCACCTTGAGTCGTCGGAGCCACCCTGGCTGGAATGGTCTGGGAAGACTCGCTTGCACCAGTCCCGACCTTGTCCGCTTTCCCGGTTTTCTCTACCAAAGCCGGATCTTCGTCCAGCCCCTCGAAAGCCTGGTGGAACGCATCGTCCGTCCACTCCTGAATCTCGCCCGCTTGCCCAGGAAGCAGGGCCCCGATGCCATCGCCACCTTTATCACCTTCCCGACCATCTCCACCCTCGCCTCTTTCCTCCTCTATGTCTTCCTCCTCACGGGTAAGTGGACAATTGCTGGGGGAGGGACCGTCCGACTTCTTGAGTTTCTTACCTCCGACAGCTGGAGGTTTTGTGAAAGGTTTCCTCTTGCTACTCTCTACCGTAACACCTTCCTTGGTCTGAGCAGCCGCCCTCTCCTCCGCCGTTTCCCTCAGCTTAACTACTGACTGCTGTGGAAGAATTAAGTTATACTCCAGAAGAATCGCATTTCTGATCAAGAAGGCAGATGATCTATATTTCCCAAGAATAGCTTCTATCTCAGCCGCCGTCTGAACCAGGCGGTCAGTCTCCACAACCGTAAAGCCACCTGTCGCTAGCAAAAATGAGGAAGTATGAGAAAAAGCATCGCAATCGTAATGGAAATTATAAGTAAAAGCATTCAACTTACATCCCGAAGTAAAGCGCCGAATTGAAACAGAGTCGTCCCTAACAAAGAACCATTCCCTCTTGAACATGCTGAATTTGGAATACAGATCCAAGACCGGCTTGAAGGTCACAGCTGACTCCAAGCTAATGTATGGGGACCCCTTCTTATAGCCCCTCAGGTTATATAGATACCGGATCTCTCGGTTGGAAGGAGCACGACCATACTTCCTCCGGAAAATGACGAAGAGGCTCACCAGTATAGCATAGGAGTTGGGTTGAAGCTGGAACGGGGCCACCTTAAGGTATGTAAGAAAGCTGGCTATCCAAGCGTTCAGAGGAGGGATGGCACCACACATGCAGTGGTATCTGCTGTAGGCGAAGTATCCTTCAGGAGGATCATACGGCATAACATCTCTCCCAGGCAATAGCAAGCACGCCCTATCGATTCCAAAAGACCGGGAAATGACGTCAAGCTGCTCCTCCTTGAGGGAGCTAGGAAAGCAATCAGGCGGGGAGTTCAGAAGTTCCTGAGGGCCGTACCCATCCATTAGTGATCTCGGGATTGGTCCGTGACGTTCTGGATTCGGTTGAGCTGGGGGCACGGCAGAGGAACCTCCTTCGCCCCCGGATTTCTTCTTGTCCGATCGAGTTTTCGCTTTGCGAGACATTATCTGCAACATAGAAAAGCGTGCTGTTAGAACGGAGGATGTAAACAAATAAACGTCGGTAGCCCATTCGGTAATATGTAGTATAAGCTTTCATTTGGTGATAAAGCAACTCACGTAATTTGGCAACACGTGATTTGGCTACAGTGATTCGGCACACGTGATTCGGCAACACGTGATTCGGCTACAGCGATTCGGCACACGTGATTCGGCGATACGTGATTCGGCAACACGTGATTCGGCTACAATGATTCGGCGCGTGTTAATTCGGCTGCAAGTGATTCGGTTACAAGCGATGTTCGGTGAAGAAATGCAATGGCCTAAGCCTCCCATTTATAGGAGGAGGTTGACTCACCGGACCACCTGGTTCGTTCCCAGAGCCGGATGTGATTGCTCAAACTCAAACAAAGCAGGACATGCGCGCACGCACGTCCTACTTTGGGGGGCAAATGTTGGGTAAATTTCTCACCCAGGAGATCTCTAGACCATGGAGAGCTAAACTTCATTCGGCATCCTCACCACATCCGAATCAAGCTTCCCACCGAATCAAACATCCCACCGAACCATACTTCCCACCGAACCATACTTCCCACCGAACCATACTTCCCACCGAACCATACTTCCCACCGAACCATACTTCCCACCGAACCATACTTCCCACCGAACCATACCACCGAACCATACTTCCTACCGAACCATACTTCCCACCGAACCATACTTCCTACCGAGCCATACTTCCTATCGAATCAAGCTTCCCACCGAACCATACTTGCCACCGGACCAAGACGATGCAGAACCGGATTTACTAGGCCAGATTGTACCAGCCCGGGCCCATCAACAGCTGTATACATCCAAGACCCCTGCCCCCAGCCTCACTCTATAAATAGAGGGGCAGGGGTACAACAATGGGGACAAGTTTGAGAGCTCAAGCACGGAAGGAACTTTCAAACAACTTTATTTTACTGATATCAAAGCTTTGTACTTGTAATCGGAATAACTGAAGAGAAATAACATATAAAGTGGACGTAGGCACATTCTGGCTGAACCACTATAAATTTGCGTGTCTTTTTACAGTTTAGCCCCTGTTTTTTACATATTTGCATAAATCACTCGAATCACTAAGAATCACATAAGATCTACTAAATCATACAACTTCGAGGTGTTTGTCCATTTTTTGTGCAAACAAAGAGGTTGCATGAAATAAAGCACGATTAGTAGCATAAGCTTACTGATAGAGTTAAGGGTATGCCCCAAAGACAACTATGTAATTTATTACATATATCTAACTCGATAACCAATCTTGCTCAAAACAAAAGGTGCTTTCTTTCTGTTGTATATTTGATATAATATGTTATATTAATTAATTAATTTAATCAAAAGTATACTTAATAGAAATTCCATAAATGGTATTTTTTGTGATAGTAGTTACAAAGTGTTGTAACCATGAATAATTTATCACAATGAAATTAAACATGTTTTAAATATTCCTAGTCAAGATGTATCGAGACTGGATATTGCTACATATGTTGAGACTAGAGTATGTAACACTTTTCAAATGTTGGATAGTATTATTCATGACTACTGGGCCACCAAGTGATTACATATTGATAGTTATTGGATAACCATGGAATGACTCACCTGATAATTTTCTGTTGGCTAATATAACTAAGGTCAAATAGAAAATATCGATATGACAAAATTACATAGTTCTTTTGACTTGAGAAGTTGATCTTCAATGCGGAAGTTCCATTGGCATGATATCCATCGAATGGCTATAGTTAGGTCGAGTGAGAGCATTGGAATTGAAACCTTATTCAAGAGAGGATTCGCTTCCTCAGTTATATGAGGTTAGTATCACGATCAACTGAAGTCAATTCAAAGTCAAATTCTCTGGCCAGAGCATTTCATTTAATAATAATTATTACTATTGAACCAAGAACTTTGTGTTTGGACTATAGAGTTGAATATGGATGATACTGAAATTTTGACTATTAACAAATTCCATAAGTCCAAGTGATATAGTTTTGATGAAGAGAATTGGTGTAAATAATTATCACAATAGGGTAATGCTTAATAGAGTAAAATTGGATTTTATCAATGCCAAGTAAGCGATAAATTTGGCCACAATGTCACACCACATATCAAGTGAAGTGTGCACATTAATATTCGGATTGTTCGATATAAATCGCTGACCAAATTTACACCTAAAAGTCACACGGTCGAAACTTGAATACTCCTTTTACCACCCGATAATTTGTGATTATTATAAATTAGTTAAATTAATTAAAATTTATGAAATATTAATTATAAAATTTTATTTGATGTATGTTGAATAATATTAAATAGTGTGTTTATAACAGTTATAAATATGCTGATCGGTATACGATATCGGTATGCATTTAAATAGGATTAAAATGCAACAAATATTATTCGGGTATGAAATATTTTTAGGTCTGAAAGAGGGCATGATATAGCTGGCTATAAGCAAGCATCCCAGCCATTTGATGGCTTGTAGGGTGGGGTTTTGAATGTTTAATAGGAAAGGAATTGGTAAAAGAAAACTATGGATCAAGATCCACTTTTTACTCTATGGCCTCTCCTTTATATAAACTTTCTTAATCCTCACTTATCTTTCTTTCTTTTGGCTCTCCTCTTGCTGCACATATATATCGGCCATGCCCTTCCTTGCTCCTCAAAATTCATAAACTAAAACACATCAAATTAATTTGATTCGATCGTTAATAGTGAAGTGGTTAGGGAGCTAGCAACTTCAAAATTGGAATTTGATTAAAGAATTTCGCTCTTCGCTTCAATAGGTACATATTATGTGTGACGACCGGCTTTTTCGACCCTCAAAAGTCGATACTAATTCATCCACGGTATTCACGTGTTGAACATCCAAGTGAAGCAGATTATTGTGGTGAAAGAAAGAAAAGATAGAACAGAATCTTACATTGTGATGAACCGATCTTTATAAAAGAAAACTATAATATCATATATCAATCGGAGTAACTAACCGTTCATCAGCCTGAACAGTTATAACAACATGTCCTCACAAGTGTTGACAAATACAAAACAACAAATGTAGCAGAAATAAAATATACGTAAATACAACTCCCAAATTATATGAAAACCTGGACAGTTATAACATCCAGCTCATCTCTTGAACCTCTAAAGAATCCATAACTAAATTTGAAAATATGCTTGGGCCAACCCAAGCATTATATGAAAATAACGGCCGGATCAATCTAGTAAACCAGCATGATAAACACAAATCAAATAGATTTTAATGTCATAAAACCTTTCAAGGTATCTCGTATGACCACACCGCATATAAATACGGACGAGTTTTTATCTTACAATAACCAAACCATTTTATAAAAAATCTGGTAATACTATAATAATGTCTAGGGTTTAAAATAAATACTTAATCATAGCCGAAATGGTTACACTAATTAATTCCAGCATATTAGGTATACAACTAAGTCTATAAAGGTACATATTTGAGAATGGATTTCATATAATGACAAAGTAAGGGACCACCTTCCGTACAATATATCTCTAGATAAAATGTATTCAGTATGCAACACATTTGCCACTCTACCAAAATAAAACCAGTCTACCCATTCCTGGATATTACCAAATATGATCACCACCCCAACTGCCAACTAGACAAATCGTTTCATAGCCACAATCAAACATAATCCGACAATGTCGATCTAGATACAAGTGATGACCATACCTGTAACGACCCGTATTTTTACGGATCGAAACATCGTAAAACAGTTGACATTTGGTCGCATTGTTGATAAGTCGTCCAGAGTCTAAGTCCTAGGTCGTATGAAGGTTTGGAGCGACCTAAGGAAGTTGGCGAGTTAAGGGGTAGGCGGCTTAGTGAAGTGGAGCGACCTAAGTATTGGAACGACCTAAGAAGTTAGGTCGTGTGAGAGTTAGGTCGTATAGGAGATAGGTCGTGTGGTGGCTTAGGTCGTGGGGTAGGTTAGGTCGGTTGGAGCGACCTATAGGATGTTGGCGACCTAAGGGTTTGTAGCGACCTATAGGATTAGGCGACCTAAGGAAAGTTAGCAACCTATAGAAGTTAGCGACCTATAGGAGTTAGCGACCTATAGGAGTTAGCGACCTATAGGAGTTAGCGACCTATAGGGTTGAGCGACTTAAGGATAGGCAGCGACCTAAGAGGGTTAGCGAGTTAGCGTAGTTAGGTCGTTAGACGACCTAAGGAGTTAGGTCGTAACCTGGCTAAGTGTTTGGTCGCGTGTGTGTGTTAAGTCGTAGGTTTGTTAGGTCGTTAGGTCGTGGCATTGTTAGGTCGCGAGGATGCGGTCTGTGTTAGGTCGCTAGGCTGTATCATTCGTTAGGTCGTAGGTCGCGGATGCGCGTAGGTCGTTGGATTTGTTAGGTCGCATGGATGCGCATTCGTTAGGTCGTAGGTCGCTTGGGTGCGCTGATGCGCTAAGTCGTTAGGTCGTAGATGCGCATCTGGTTAGGTCGTAGGTCGCAAGGAAGTGCATCTGGTTAGGTCATAGAGGCTTGGGGCTGTTAGGTCGAAGATTTTAGGTCGAAGGGTTTTAGGTCGTAGGTTGTGGACGACCTAACTCCGAGTGAGCGACCTAAGGTAGATTTCAGCCTATAAATAGGAGGGTTCTTCTTCATTTTTGGGATTCGGATTTTGAAGCGACGAAGTGCTGACATTTTGAGAGCTCGACTTCTACACTTCTTCACTTCTTTTCTCCACTCTAATCTAGTGATTCCTTCCATCCAAATCGAAGATCAAATTGAAGATTCAAGAGCTTAGATTGAAGATCTTCATCCATCGAAGAGAGATTTCATCGTTTGAAGCGGATTGGTGATAGATCGAGTTAGATCCTTCGCTGTCCAGATCTGAAGTGGGTTTCTTTTAAGGTGTTTAGGTGATTTGGTGAGTGGTGATTATCTCTCACACGGATCCAAAGGAGTATATCGGATCGTTGGCTTGATTTTGAATTAAAGTAGTGATTTCCATGCATTTTCCTAGTCCTAAGTATAGATCCATATAGATCCATTGTTCATAATGATTTGGCATCCATTTTACTACATGTTAACCTATGCAAGTTCATTCATCAAGATTATAGGGATATTGCTCATGTTTTCATGCTTATTAGACTTTTGACTCTTTAATTACGGAATTGCCATTATTGTTATAATTGTCTATTTAGATCATATTTAAATGCTTGTTTACTTGGATTAATGTTTGATTTGATTGATTGCTATGAATTAGATGATTGATGATTTGATTTAGACCGAAGATGATTCAAAAGCTAAGGGAAAGGCTCTTAAATTGGAAAAGCTGCTCGTGGCATATGTAGCAGATGATGAAGCTCATATGGATAGATTTGATGATGATGTTGAGATGAAGCTTTGCTATGATGATGATGATGCGAAGTATGATATGAGATAGCCTTGGTCTAATCCATACGGGATCATTCCAAGCAGATTGATAACTCGTTGATATGGTTCGGGTTTGAGGATAATGGTTTGCTCGAGAGGCGCTTGAGCTAGTATGGAAATAGTCGTTGAGGAGGATGACTAGAAGGCTGAGATATCATCGTTGTTGAAGGTTCTAGCATGCTCAAAGCAAGAGTACGTTGGGCAGATTCGATAGTCCCTGAAGGCTTCTGATTGGTAGTCAAGTACTCTAGGCATATTCGATAGTCCTAGGCACGGGTCACGATGACGTGCAGAGTTATGTCTAGAACCGGGGTTTCCATTAGCCCTTGATGGACGGATGAAATAAAGAGCCGGTCATTCAATTAACGATGATATCGAAGCAATGATAACAGTGATAGCCAGAGTCATGGATGTTTGGTTGTATCGTCATTCGGTCTCAAGAGCGGTATTTTCTGGGTGCTTATCTGATCTTGTTTAGGCCTTGGGGGTTTGTACTTGGAAAAAATCGCCCTTGACTCGAGTGATAATTGCTTTACTTTAAATTGTATGCTCTGCTATGTTTTCTTCTTCTTAGTGTGTTTCTGGGGGCTATCATTGTAGAAAGAGGTGGAGTGGGAGGGTTGTATTCCCATTCCTTTTTCCTTTATGCTCTTTTGGTATGTTGTTAGTTAATTTACCGCTCACTAAGACTGTTGTCTGACTCAAGGCTTTATGTTTTTAACTCTTATTGCCTTGGGCTGTTCGTCCATTTTGGGACGGGCAGACTAGGTAGCAGGTGACAGGTGTTGTTCTTGCTTACCACGATGCTGATGTCGAAGACGAGCTGGAGGCTTGCGTATTATCTTCTTACTATATGTACTGGATGTTCCGCTGTTTGTATATTCTCTGAGTGTTATGTAGTGAGGCTTGATGTATTGACTGTTCAGATGTTTGTATTCAACTATTATGAAGTATTATTGATGAGATTCTATTTCCGTGAAGTTTCACTATATATATGTTCTATTGTATTTTGTCCATGCGCTCTGAGTAATACGATAGATTCTGTTGTTTTAATTTACCCTGACAATCGTCCATGGTCGCCTAGCACACTGTACAGCGCACCTATATCTAGGTTCGGTGTAGGGGTCATGGGCGGTCGTCACAATACCCTAATGGGGGTGACCCACTTAGCCCCACTGGATCTACCCTATTTTAGCCATTCTCTGGTTGTGAGGCTTGAGTTTAAGTTTTACCTTTTAGCAAATCCCACTTGGAATGATAACACTACTCTTTCGGCAACAATGCAATACCAGCATTCATCCATACAAGTTGTTTTGGGACTGAAAAAACCAAAGACACTACTTCTACTACATCCTCAGGATTAGTAGCAAGTATCCCTTGCACTTTAAAGAACTCCATCTTCGATTTCATCGTCTTCAAGATGTCTCCGATTCAAATGCTTATGCTGGTTCGAATTGGTTTTCGGATAATATATCCAATCTCGGTCTCTCCAAACCGACAATGATTGTTTTCAAAACTGGCCAAGATTTGATAGTCGGTTATTTAACCATCAAATAAACAAACAACCAAATCTAAGATTTAATTTCACATGGAAACCAAGCATGGTTAAGCACATAAGAAACCATTAAGCCTCTTTAATTAATCCTTTCATTAATTAAAATCTCCTTTCAAATATTTGTATAAAATACCTTTTACAAAATATATATTCACAACCCCTCTCTACTTTTTCAATACTCGAAAAATATTGATATTTATCTCAACTATATAAGTATACCCATAAAACATTTCACTTTCAATATTTAGAAAACTTTTCCACAAACTTATATCAACGGTATAAGTATATTTACAAAATACCATATTTCCAATACTTAGAAAATATACTCATATACTTGTCTCAGTGGTCCGATAACATTGATCGTCCATACCGTGAAAAAGCCAATTCTCGACTAATCACAAGGATCGTGCAAAATAAAATATCGACCGATCACTAGGATCGTGGAACAAAAAATATCGACCGATCCCAAGGATCATAGAAAAAATCCATGAGTGTACCTCTTAAGGATCTATTAGCCTACCAAATGCCAAATACCAAAAGAGGGCACACTCTAAAGTGCCAAACACTATCGCTCTTAGTAATCATGATAACTTAACCAAAACGTCGCATATTGCTTGGTGAAATTCCAGTAATTACTAGAAGCTAGTAAATCTAACTCATTATGGATGTCACTAGAAAACCTGAACTATATTCTCTTCAAGAACTATTAGCCTCATGTCGAACACCAAAAGAGAATACAACCCTAAAGTGTTAAATACCTTCCTAAAGGAAATCACAAGAATTTAACCAAAGAATCTCATACTATCCGGTAAAATTCAAGTATTCGCTGATGGATTAGTAAATTATACTCAAACATTATATTCAATGAGTTATACCATATTCGATGAAGCATTACTTAAAAGCACTTAAAATAATCAATAACGCTAAATCAATTATTAGCACTTCCCGTATTATAAAATTAAGGATCTCAAAATATTTTATCTTAAAATCCCAAAGGTCACACGAGAATGCCTAAATGGCCTAAAATCCAATAAAAGTTTATAGTTTGAAAGCAAATAAATATACTTTTATCATATATATAATAATTTCTAAAATACTTTATTTATAAATTTCTTTCAAACTTCTCATTTTAAAACCCGCAAGCTCATTTATTATTAACCTATATATATATATATATATTATTTATAACTTTCTTTCAAACTTCTTATTTTAAAACCCGCAAGCTCATTTATTATTCAACTATATATATATATATGTATGTATGTATATGTATATATATATGTATATGTATATATATATTTATATGTATATATATATATATGTATATGTATATGTATATGTATATATGTATATATATATATATATGTATATGTATATATGTATATATATATATATCCTTAGATAAAATAAACCATAATTCCAAACTTAATATCAAAATGTTATTACATATATAGTTGTTCCAAATTCCTATTTAAAGGATCCATAGTTTAGAAATCATATTCTAAAGATTATATATATAAGTAGCCATTTATTTTATAAAACCATACTTACTAACATTCCATACCCATATTGGTATTCAATTATTTATTTAGAAACAACTTAGTTTCATATTACCAAAAACTATACTTCAAAGTCCATAACCATTTCTATTAATAATACTATATATATATATAATTACTACTTATTAAAATCATTTATAAAAGGAATTAGACTAATTTGGAAACAAGTTTGTGATTTGTAAGTTTAAATAAACTCTCTTTTGTAAAATTACATATATACAAATCATATATTTATATTTATAAAATAGATGGATATAGGTTTATAAAATTCCAAACCTTTGAATCAAAGTAATTAAAAGTGCATAAAGCACAAGATAATTTACTACTACAAAAATCCATATTCCATCACAAAACCATAGCAATAAATTGATCAACAGAGTTAAAATCTATATCATCCCAAGTCAAGAATTAGAGAATCCAAAAAGAGAAAATTGGGTAACATATCATCTGGAAATCATTAAAACAACGCAACCAAATTTCAGAGCAAAGCAACTTAACCGAAAACTCAAACGGCAGAAATAGCAACTGCCTGGAGCACTAGAGTGCTTCAGGTACCAGGTCTGTCGACTAGACCCATAGTTTCAGTCAGCTGAACACATTTTCTGGAGCTATAAGCTCCAGATCGACTCGTTTAGTCGACTGGACCGTTGGTTCGGTCGACTGAACCGCAATTTCCTGGAGCAATTATGATCCAAGTTGAACTCCAATGGTCTTTGGACAAATTTCGACAACCATTGAGCGATTCAGGTCACTGATTCTTGATATCTGTAGCATAAATACAAACCAAAATATGCATGCACTCAATCAACCATTGCTATTGCATTCAAACCATTCATTTTAGCTAAACTATAAGATGATAGAAACTGATTTACAGATAATGCAAAGCAACAACAAAACAACAGAGATTAGTCCAACAATCATTTTAAACTCAAATATATGTAACTAGGAATGTAGAGATAAACCTTGTAAGTGATTAACTCACCTTATCCCATGAATAAGCTTTCCAATTTGAACAAATTTAGGCTTGATCTCCCCCAATTCTGTAAACCCTAGAATAGCTCATCCAAAAGAAAGAACAACATAATCAAACACTAACAAAATCTGAAACTAAACTTCCCAAAGGTGAATTTAAGGCTTTAGAACATTGCCTAATTTTTTATTAGCTTCTAAACGTTTAGATTCGCAAGAGAATTGGATTATGGTTTCTAGGTTTTCAAAGAAGAAAGGGGTTTTTTCTTTTTGTTTGTTTTCTAACTTTCTGTTTACAGTGAGATGTACGTACATGTTATAGAATGAGGAGTAAAGCATGTCTTAAATGGGCTTTGTCTCAAAATTACTAAACCCAACAATTATCTTTTATTTATCTGACAACTCGGTGTTATGAAATAAAATCTTAAGTGTTTAAAACACTATTTTAGCCCACCTTAGATAAAATAATCTCTCAAATGAATTTAAATATAAAACAACTTATTTTCTAAAAGAAATTTCTTTTACTTTAAAAATAAAAGATTCAAATCAATTAAATATTCTAATTTCTCTAATATTAATTAAACTTAAAATTCTTATTCCAAAAGAAATTATTCATTTTTGAAAACACATAAACCCTAAATTTTCAATTATTCTATATATTTAGAATTCACCAAAATTATATAAAATCTCAGTAATATTTTTCACAATGATTTAGAATTAATCATTCTAAAAAATTATCCTTTATAAAAGGCTACAAATTCCAAATTAATGATTTAATATCTCCAATTTAAATCATAATTTAATTTACTAAATTAACTCAAAAGTCCGGGTTGTTATAACGCAGCTAACGCGGAACGGGTTTTCCCCTCACTTTATCATAACAACATAATATACATCAATATATACAGAACAACAATAATATATCATAGAGAGCAACCATGTGCACATATTCGGTCAATAAGTGTTCCCTACACTAATCATCCAATTGTGAACCATGTCACACATACGTACGTACATACATACATGCATACATACATATTTTTATCAATTCAAGGCATGTATACCCTATAGATATCATCTAAATGTGAACCAAGTCAAATAATCATCTATCATTCGTTGATTTATCACCTAATCTCTTATTCTAGGCTTTCTTCATTAAGTTATGATTAACTTATTTTAGTGATCACCTCCCTAGGCCTTCTTATCACTAATTTATTCTTTTGTTCGAACAACGTCACCTTGAGAAAATGTTGACTCATTTCCCCATCGAAGTCACACTGACTAAACTCCCCCGGACTCTCCTAAGAAGTTGAATGTAAGCACTTTGAATACATTATAGTAAGCTTCCCTACTAAGTGTCAATAGCCCTTCTTAGTCCTTGAACCACTATCGTTCACATTGTTGATTTATTTATAACATCCTTCTTGGATGTTTTGGCAATCTGCCATAGCGCCCTACCTTAACTCCTTTGTAGAGTTTAATAGCATTCTTAAGTTGAACCCTACCGTGGCTCGATGCCATATACCATTCGACTTTAGACTATTAGTCAAGGCACACTACCATGCAATAACTCCATTAGTTGGTATACGTTTACGATCATGGTTTAACACTTTTCTTTTATTTATTTATTATGTACACTACACGTTCTTTGGATAAAACATTTTTATCCTTTATTTAAACGATACTCTATAATTTACTAGCTTCTCTAAGCATACTTCATTTCAAAAATAAGTTAACACAATTTTAACTTAAAAATTCTTCCATTTATTTCTTCCCCATGAAATAGGTCAATAACACTTGGAAGCTGTCTTCTAAAGTGCCCTAAGTATTATTTTTTTACTTAGAAATATATAGCATCCTATGCAATCGTGAGTTTTTCTTAGTCATTGCATACCGGCTAGCCCATGGCCTTCAAACATTTTAGCCTAGCTATCGTGGAATGACTATCCCATAGTCATCAGGAGTTATTTATCCTGGGCCATCTTATAGTATAACTACATAGTTATTCTTTGTTATAGCTTTCTAAGCTATATCATATTATGCTCCAAAGAGTGGTAATGAAGAATCTTCCATATAGCCATCGCATGTTATTTCTATCAAGTCATTGCATGTCATTTTTCTACAGCCAACGTATTTAATTTTTACATACTTATCACGCTCTAACAAGGCAGGAGCCTTCATGAGCTATAAACTAGTCTTCGTGATATATAGTTTTCTTTTTTCCTACCAGCTAGACTCTCGCATGCATTTATGTACTACCCACATCAATTGTCATTTCCATACTGCTACCATGAGGAATAATGTAAGTCGTCGTAACCACATATTATTGTCTTATGCATTCATGAATAGTCCAATTTCTTATGTGATGTACGTGTATAAGTTTTATTTTAGTTTTCATGTGATATATATACACACACACACATTTTTATAAGCCTTTGTTACTTATAATGTTCTCGCCTTTATTAGTCTTCGCGTATAGTTATTACTTCACATGCCATAGTAAGCCATCATGTGTTACATTTTATATGTATACCTTGTGAGTTATCGTGTATTATATTAAGTCAAATTAAGAATAAAAATCAAGTCTTGCATGCAACTTCTTCCCTAGAAGATGAATTAATATACCTGAGTTCCCGCAAGAAAGAAGATTTGTTGACCCAACTGCAGCTTATTTGCCTCACAACTACTGTTTATCATCTCTGGAAAGAAAGGAATCGACGAGTCTTCCAGAAAACTGCTAAGAACCATCACCAGATTCAGATTGCAATTGAACAAGATGTTAGGATTCTTGTTAAAAGAATTAAAGGAAAGCTTTTTACCTGTGCGACAGAACTGGAGAGAAGCATCCTTCAAAACTGGAAAGTGGATCCGCCATGATTTTTGTCTCTGAGCTTTCGTGGATGAGTTTGAAGTAGAGCCTACCTTTTAGCTTTATTTGTTTTACTTTTGCCGGTTAGGCTTCTTGTTTTTGTCTGTATCAAGACTTTGTAAGTTTGTTCGGCCTTTGAGGCATCAATAAAATTCTCCTTTTTTCAAAAAAAAAATGCTTTCATTCATTATCTAATTGAAGTTGTCCCACCTTTTTCTCTCTTTGCTTAAGTCTAATTTCCATATTTTATTAACATGACCTTTCATGATAAACAAATATATACAAACTTGCCTGCATGCTTACATTTTGAACATGTGTTGTCCCTAGCAAGTATATTCAACATGTACTATTTCTCACGTACTATTTCTTTTCCTTTTACAAGCTATCATGCATTATTCTTAGTCATTGCGTGTTGTTTTAGTGTTTTGTCACTCTCTATTAGTCATCATGTAATGTTTCCAAGCTGGGGTCCTCATGCTCAATCAATGCCTTCATGAATAGTATCCTTCGCTGGCTATTTATATTTCATGCCTTCGTGAGTTATGTTTTTCTTGATAAATAAAGGTTCAATGACACTCTTGTATTTAAATTAAAAACTGACTTATTACACACATAAGCGACTTTTATTTACCAAACCACATTTGGTGTCATCTTCTTATTGGCTAATTTCATGTTTTTCAATTATAATTTTAGAGTTATCTAACCATATAATTAATTATCTAATTTATTAATTAACAGTTCCTTAATTAATTAGTACTTTTCTTCACTAAACAATTCATATAAAATAAAAAAATTTATGGGAAAAATCCCTAAAATTTATCAAAAATCTCTTTTATCATATTTTACCTCATGTAAAAATTTTAGGTCAAAATAATTAATTTTATTATTTTAATAATTAATTTACCCAAAACTAGCCATTTTTCCCCACTTAGGAAGTTCATAAAATATTCTCATTAATTCCAAAATTTACGAAATTAAAACCATCTCTATTTCATCATTATGCATATCATATCAAAATTTTGTGGCATATTGATGTGATTGGACCATGTTTACCCCAAAAAATCAACTAATTCACCCTAGTTAAATTTTAAACCATAATTAAAATAATATTCAAACATCCAAATATATTAAACACATCAAAACATTCATATAAAAGTTAAATCCAAACCCAATAGTTTAAGATAGATTTTAGAGGAAGATTTTACCCACCTTAATTAAAGAGCTTGATTAAAGTTGAAGTCTTGAATTAGTTTTGTTTTCTCCTTACTTTTGCTCTTAGAACCTTCTTCTCCTTCGTTTGATTTGATGGCCGGCCAAGCTTGGTTTCTTAGGGAGTTTATTTGCTTTTTGTTTTGTGGAGTGAAATGAAATGAAGCAGGAAGAGGGGTTAGGAATATGGGTTAGTGGGTTTAGGCCTTTCTAACTTATTCCCCTTAATTAATTCCTTCCTATTAAAACTTAAGTTGCCTATTTTCATTAATCAAGGTCCACCAAAATTATTTTAATTGCCCTTGGTCTATCCAATTAACTTTTTAAAGTGTTGCATATGTAATGAATTAAATTTCCCTTAAACAATTCTTGCAATTAAATCATATTAATAATTTAATTAGTAGTGTCTTCATATTATTAATTTAGTTTAGTTGAATTTAATTTCTCATATTATGGTCCATCCAAAATATGGGGTGTTACAAAATTTTGTCCTTGAAATTTTATTAAGGTAAATAAAATTTACACTAACACCCCGAAAGATTATAGCCATCACCATATAAGTATGCACAAGTATAAAAGATTACACTAGTACTCTACTGATGTAAACCATCAATCATTAAGCATAATGTGCAACTTCTAACATGCAATCATATCGCACATGAATATACTAGTGCCTGCTAGTCCATACAATAGAAAAGCACACTATTATCTACATGAATGTCTAAAACAACTCGGGATAGATATTCCTAATCCTATTCTCTACCTCCTAGGTATAATCATCCTTATCGTCACTCCTTTGGACGCAAAAAAGTCTAATAACTTTTTTCATCAATTCCTTCGTATCATAACGTACTATTCCTTTCGGTCATCTCACATACGTCAAATCTGGCTCTATAGATAATTCCTCTATATCCTCGGTTCTACTATCGAACTTCGGTCGTGCACACATTTACTCAAATGTAACATATGAAAACATTATGTACACCCGCCAAACTATAACACCTCATAAATCGAACGATAATTAATTAAAAGAAATTAATTAATAATTGGTGAAGTCAAAAATGAATTTTCACATATGTCAGAATTTGGCTATGAAACTTACACCGTTGCATTCGTGGCGATGTTTTGATCAATTTTCATATATAAAGTTTTGCTGTTGGAGTTCAAACAAAAAAGTTATTAATGTTTGAATAGTTCAGATTAGAAATAATTATGTATGTAATTAAGAAAATTAATGTAACTAAGTAACGTTCATTAACATTAATAATTACTTAATATTTAACTAAGTAACGGTTAAAAATGTACAGGATAACGTATAAAAGGAGTTAAATGAACGCATAACAAAATTTGACAACTCGACCGGTGGTGGGATAGCGATCAACTGCTATATGACTGAAGGTTGAAGATTGAACCTAGGTCGAATGATCCAGATTAAATATAGAATAATACAATGGCTGGCATTGATTCGAACTCCTATAAATACAAGCCTAACCTCTTACTATATTCTCATATTTCCTAAAGCAACGACGAAGCTTTTCCATTTTCTTTTCTCTACAAATTCTAAAATTTTATATAAACTATAATCTATAAATATATAGGTGAAGAATAGCGGAGAATAATAGAGTAGAAGGATAGAATCGAATCGAATCGAAGCATCAAAGCCAAGGTAAATTTTAAATCTAAATCTAAGTAAACTTCAAGTCTCTCCTTAGATCTAAATTTCTAATGAATGTGTATATGCTTGCGGTACGTAATTCGATAAGGAGAAAAAAGGAGTCAAACTGGCATAACAAAATTTAGATATAGAGATTTGGAAGCTTAAAGGTGAGTGGGAAATTATATAATTTTATATAATATTAGATTTATATCATTGTAAATCTATTCCTTGTATGCCTGAATATAATTTGGGAGTTGTAGGCATAAATATATAAATTTAATGAATTTGAAAACCATAACTACATATTCTGTGAATGAGTATCCTTGATTTAATATTGCATATACCTACATCTAGAAAGTAAGGGTAAAATATTCTCTAAATTAATGAGATTGTATATTAATTCTAGGTTTGTTGGTTAAATGATATATATGGGTAAATGAGAATTAGAAGTTATTATAAAGTGGATTAAGGTTTAAGTAGTATTTTTAATTCAGTGGAATGGGTTGTGGAAATTTATAGTGTTAATAATTCCTTTTGGAGGATGTAATTCCAATGCATTGAAATGAAGAAATCCTTAAGTTTAACCAAAGTAGAGATAATAACAATAATTCAATTATAAATCTAACACATGTGATGAGTTAGAAAATAAACAATAGGAGATGGAGCATATGTAGAACAACAAAATGAGAAATCAAGAAAATCACAGTAATCAGGAAGATACTAACAGTGAAAAAGGGAATGGTGGAATATACTTAATAGTATCAAGTAGAAGTTAAGTAGTAAAAGACGATTAATTTATTTAATTGGAAGTAAGCGGTAAATGACACTAAAATGGCATAAATGAAACAAGAAGTAACTTGTGTAAAAATAACTGAACGGAATAGTTGAACATAAGAGGCATAGCAATTAAATAAATTTATATTGCCTCAAGTATGCGTTTATGATGGGTATGAATTACTGAATTTAGTCAATAGCTTAGATAAAATGGCTGCCATTATTGTAGGTTGGAATGCAAGGTCAGTAGTGTTACACAACAAAAGTCTGCCCACTGCACGGGGCTACTAGCAGTTGTGTAGGCATTATACTGATGTAGGATATAACCAACTGTGGGACTCTTGGAATTATACATTCACATATAGGTGGAGGGAACACCCAAAGTAGGATGGTTTGCCCTGGTCGAAGTGTCAAAGGACAAGTAGAGTTTTCTTCAATCTTTTAGAGGGTACGAGTTAAGTAACCGAGTGGAAATTTCCTAGATTGCATTTGGCAATGTAAATGGGATGGCGAGCATTGACCCGACGCTACGATAGTGAAGTTGGTACCATATATAAGGAGCAAGAGCTATTTACATAGGTCGAGATCGTCTTTGGTTCCGAGCGGTCAGCAGAAAGACAAGTGTTATGCCTAATCAGGCAACACCTCCAACTAGGTAGATCATGTTTTGGACATACACCGCCTCATAGTTGTTTGTTAGTTCATTGTTAGGAGGCAAGGCTAGATAACCTTTTAATGGAGGTCTTTCAAAAACGAGATAGAATACAGCTAAATAGTTGTAGTGCTATTATTAGGCACTGTGGGAGTTCCTTGGTATGCACGGCGGTGAGGATGGTGATACTGCATTAACGATGGATCCTGATTAGGTGCTGAGTTACGGATACTAGTGGAGAAAGTATTCTGCTCCAAAGGTGGACTGTGGAACTTATATATATATATATATATATATAAACTTATGTAGTTATTATCAAACTCGAGTAGATGGGGCGTATCAAACGCGTACATGAAGTCTAGACAACTAAGTAAAACAATAAACCTAACATGTAATGGAAAACAATCGGCATAAACTAGTGTTATGTATAAAGTACGTAATTTACCAGTCCCTAAAACGTTGTTTGAACCTCTCCTCATTACAACCCAAAGGATAAAATTAGCAAGACAGGTATTAGTACAAGGCGGGAACGGTGGAAGGACATGCATACTCGACACTAACAAATGCACTAAACATCGGAAGTGTTTACCTTGGTCAGTAATTATATGTTTATTATACTTTACTATTCTGCTGTGAATTTATATCGATGGTGCTCTGATATGTTTTTGTTATCTACAAGGTACCAACACTAATGATGTATCCTTTGGTGGACTTGGGTTTTTCGATTTAGCGAAAACTTAGGCCCACTTTGGTGGACTTGATATTAGAGCCTAGTTTAGTTAATCTTAAGCATTAGGATACATTGAGTGAACATATTTGTATTTTTCCCTTGTATATATATATATATATATATATTATACGTCCAATTTTATAAATTTTCATTCTAGAAGTATTTGTAACCATATTCTAAAAGATGGACAATGCGACTATGAGTTCGAACAATAGATGAAGTTGTAGATATACACTTATCTCGATTATCACATGGGAAGTAGGTCGTATTGGAAGGTGTTGACTTAAAAAGAGCATGAGTGTGACATATGGAAGAGTACCTGAAGCTGGATAGTACTTGACTCCCTTGTAGAGCATAAATTTCCTTATGGTTGTAGAACCCCAGAGGATTTCCGACTGATGATGTCTATTAGGTCCAGATATATAGGAAAAGAAGCATATATATATGTTGAAAATATCCAAAAGCAAGAATTGAGCTAGTTCCCAAAGGAAGGTGTGTATGAATCACTCCAAGATGAAAACAGATTTTTAATATATTCCGAAGGAAGATAAGTCAGAAAGTAAGTGGAAAATAAGAAAAGTCCAAAAGTAGGGACAACTGAGTCTTGTAGGATCGATTTCACCCTAGAGGGGGGTGAATAGGGTGATACTATTAATTATAAAAATTTAATGCGGAAGTATAAAATTATTTAAACATGGATATAGCAGAATAACAGCAGCACAGATAATAGCAGAATAATAAAAGCAGAAAATAGAACACACAGATTTACCCAGCTTCGGTAAAACCATGCCTACGTGCTGCCCCCAAGGTTTCTACTAGAAATTAAGTAGTCAGACGCTTACACATGTAAACTCATGACCCCCGCTACCGACTAACCTAACTCTACGCTCAAAACCCTACCACAACTCAGCCATTGAGTTGCGAATTCTCAAACTACACCACCGTAGTTCGTCCCCTAGTCACACGACTAGAAAATACAATCGTTTAAAAGAAAAAATACAAAATTAAAAACAATTTACAAACAATGAAACCCTAATTTAAATATATTTAAAGCCCAAAGAGAAAAATGGCCCAAAATAAAAATAGAGATAAACAAGAGTCCTTTTTCTTTTGTTATTTCGACCTGTTTCCTTTTTCTTTGAAAAATGGCTGCTCCCTCTAGCGTTCTCTTTCGTTTGTTCCTCTCTGATAAAATTAGGGCTTCCTTTATCGAAGCTGCCGACTTCTGTTGATCGATTGAATAGGCGATTTTGCTTTCCTTGCTTTGTCGATCGATTTGTCACTTTGGTTTACTAGCAGCTGCTTCGATCTAGTCGAGTTCGGTTGGCTGTTGCGTGAATTGGTATGTTTGTTCCTTTTTCGATTTATACTGTACTCAACTTTGATTCGAGTTTAATGATTGTTTGTTTGTTGTTGCTTGAACTCGAATACCTTACATGCCGATGATGTTAACATTTAAATAGGGTTTAATTCCCTTGATTTTCATTCGTCTAAATTCATTTGAATTCATTTGTAACTTTACTCTGGCCGTTCGATGTTGCTTGGATGTTGATGATTTCTCTGACTTTGTCACTCCGTATATTTTTATTAGCTTGATTAACACGGCTTTGATTTTGGATTTCCTTGGTCATTACGGTTTCAAATTTCTTGCATTTGAGCTTGACTTAGGTCGTGGTTGACTTCGGCCATTTGAAAATATTGTTTTGATTTCGGCACTGACTTGTTCGATATTATCTGACCACAGTTTTGGCATTTTGAATTTATGTTGACTGTTGTTCTGTTCTCTGTTGGCATCAGCTTCTTTGATTTCGTGACATGACTTGTTCAATTCCTTGTATCACTTGACATCCATGGCTTTTTGCTATGTTGATTGATCATAGTCACTTGCATTGCACACTGCTGTTTCATTTTGAACTGGTCGACACACTTCATGTAGCTTCATGTAGCTTGTTCTCGAGTCATGTAGTTCATGTGTGTATGCATATGTACTGGGTTGAATTTGCACTCCAGTTTGATATATTGTTTTGTCATCTTTGTAGTCTGTTATAGGTTGCCGTTGGTCTGGTTCGTGTATATGCTCCATTTGTATATCCACTTAAGTCTGGTTCATGATATTTGTGAAGCTTTGGTTTGTGGTTCATATACATTTGTTTCACTGTTGGATATCGTCATGCAGTCTTCATTTAGATATTTGACTTGCAACTTTGTTCATCATGTAGTCAAGGTTGTATGCATTTTGTCCTTGTTAGAACTGAGCATGTTTGTTTTTGGTTTTGTTGTATCCATTTTTTACTTTGATATTGCAGTCTAGTCTTGGTCGAGTTGGTAGCTGGACTTGATTCACTTGTTGTCAGTTGCCATTTTAGTCTGGTTTGCTGTTTCACTGGCATGTGTTATCACTTCAGTTCGGAACTTGTACATTTTCATTTTGACATGAGAAGGTTGCATTGTGTAGTGAGTTGATGTGCACTGTGCTTCGAGTCTGCACTGGATTGAGTCACTTGAGTCATGTTATTATTTTCACAGGACATATTCATGTACATATTTATTTTATATGTCGCAGTTTCGAGTCTTGTATAGTTTCATGTGTTGTTGCATTCATGATGAATTTGTGGCCTTAGTTTCATTCGAGAATTATTTGCTTTTTGAATTGCACCTGTGTTGAATCCAGCTTATAGCTCGGGTTTGACCTTGTGCTCGTGTCGTGACTTCATTTATTTCACTTGAGTTGAACCCGGCTTTTGATTTGGGTTTGACCTTATGCTCACCTATCCCTGTAATTTTATCAAGTGTATATCGGTGTGCATGGTCTTGTGGCATGTACAGTGATACACCGTGCATGTCACAAGTTGTTCGTGTGTGATGAATTCAAAATGAATATGATGACGAACAACCCAAATAATTGTGGCAAATATTATTTTCAAAATACACATTTTATTTTATACTGCAAAAATATTTCCTTTTCAATATTAATGCGTTGGTGTGTATTTTTGCAGATAGCTCAGATGTTGGATTCAATCTGGAATAGAGTTGAAGATAAATACGAGTGAATGAGTGATATGTAGTGAGGTGCATTTGTAAATGAAATTTTTTGATGTGATTGAAATTGTAATGTAATTGAAATTTGTATATATATAGCGAGAGCTCAAATTTTTACTATTCAAAATTGTATTAAATATTTGTTTGAATAAAATATCTTTTCAAATTTAAATTATGTGTTATTTATTTTATTCAGCAAATATTTATTTAATTATGTGAAAAATAAAATAGTACATTAACATATACATTTAAATGAATATATATATATATATGTTTATTATCATCAAACAAAAATCATATACTCGCATATTCAACAAGTCCGACCCCAAATGAAAGAATATAATAGAAGGTTGATATACTACATACATACATACATACATACATATATATATATATATATATATTTTAAATGATTTTCAAAGAGTTTATTTAAAAATAGAAAATCCTATTTTTGATAAGTAAGTAAATATTAAATTTTTCATCAAATAAAATGTCCTTTTATGTTTAATTAAAATTATAGTAGAAATTAAAAAAATTTGTTTAGATTGAAGGCTTCAATAAAAAATGAGTTTTAATAAAGAGATATTTCTTTTGAAAAAAAATGGAACTGTATATATCTCGTCGATTTTCTGTTTATGGAGAAATTTAAGTTGCGGAATTCTTATTTTTGGTTGGACAATAGGGAGTAGTACAAGTTTAAAATAAGGTAAATAAAATGGGAAAAGAAGATTAGAACCCAAAAATAAAAGTGATAGGCGGGTGCACCACTATGTGCAGATAGGAATTTTTCAAGATGGTCAGAATGAAGATGAAGAATGTGGACACAGAACGAAGTAGCGTTAGTTTAAAAAATTAATAGTTACAATTCGACCCTATCGGAAAAGGGTCCAGGTACAACATGGCCTAAATTGGCCAGCAGCGATCGACCCCTTGGGACCGACCAGCAGTGGTCGACGACTCCAAGGAAAGCGATCGACCGATTGCAATTTTTGGGCATGACCTGAACCTTGAACGGGACGTATAGCCGTGTCCAGAGTTTGAGCCACCACTTCATTCGTTGATCCCCCTTTCTCTTTAAAGTGCGACAGCACCCCCTCCTCCTTTTTCCTCCTCAAACTAAGCCAACACTACCCCAATGCCCCAACGGGCATCGACGTCGACTACAACAGCCTCCCTTGACCTTGGAAGGCAGCAGCGCTCCACTCCTTTTAGCCCCTAGTTCTAGATCTCAAACCCACATCAAACCTAAACCATGGCACGTTCATGTGGCAGTACCTTCTCTCGCCAATCGGGTGTAACCCTACAGGAGATTGCATGGCTCCAAAGTAATGAAGAAAGAGTCAAAACTACGAAGAATCGATGAACGTTACATTTCCATAGGGACGAGCGGTAAAGTTCGGATACTTTGCCGCTTATGATTTGGAGGGTTCATTTGTGGCTATCGAATTACTGTCGATCCTTAGCCATGATACGTCCGAGCGGGATTGCTACCCATGATGCATCCATCAGTTTAATGCTAATTTGGAGTATTTCTTCGACGAGGACAACAACCACTTCACAACCGATGTGAAAGAAGTAGAGATTCGAATGATAGACCACCAGTTTGGAGGGATTCTGCATATCTCTATAGCAGGAGAGGATTTTGAGGACATTGCGACCTCCAATCCAACTATACTTTAGCACATTTTCCATAGGGGTGTAGATGTTTGGCAGACAGACAGATGCGGGACCAAGCCTGTCTAGTCACCTACATTATTCAACACAACATCGTCCCCAAGACAAGGAGCTTCGACCAAATCTACCCTCTGGTACATAAAGCCACCTATTTCATCATAGGTAGTATTCAGGTGAACTGGGCCAAGACGGTCATGTTCCACTATATAGACCTAGGAGTAGGGACTCGGAGGAACTATCTTTCATACTGTCATCTTTTCACTTCTGTTTTTTGATAGTACACAGTTAGCCACCGAGGAGATCCAAAGCAGAAGAAGACATTTGCGCTATTGGATAGGTCCTTCCTTAGGAGGATGGGGATAGGAGAGGCGCTTGTGGATTTTGGAGCACAGCAGGAGGCATGATAGGTGCAGATGGATTAGGCTCCATGGCCATACCAGGAGGTTGCCCAGCCATAGCCACATGCCCCCGATTATGGAGCAATCCAAGATTTCCAGATTTGGATCGAGGTCAAGCAATAGGAGACAAGGGTGCAACAGAAGGAGATACGAGAGCTCGGATGCATAACAGCCATGCTCTGATCATTCGGTTGTGGTCATTGTTCGAGCTCTAATGGAGGAGCAAGGCCATCCCCTAGCCCATAAGTGGTGGTCGTATTAGTAGTAGCAGTTGTTATTTATTTCCAGCATTTGTTTTCTTTTCGGTTTGGATTGTAAGCATTAGTTGTTTCTGTCTATGTAAAATATGTACGATGTTAATGAGAAATGTTCTTTTTTATTTGTTTTATGTGTTGACCGTGTTATTTATTGGAAAACAATAAAATAAGGAAATCTCATAAAAGACACTTAACTAACGCAAAAGAAAAGAAAACGAGAAAAGACTGGAAGTTTATAAAATAAATTAGGAAAGTTGTTAGCAACTTAAAATAAAGTTACGATAAGTCCCAAAATCTTAGAATTTTAGGAACATAAATTTTAGATAGCGAAGGACATGGAAAGGTAGTTGCAAAACCCCAGGTCATTATCCATATAACTTAAAAGCTAAAATTTATAAATGAATTTGTGTGCTGATTGTTATTCTAAAATAAAAGAAAAAGTTTTAGAGATTGGAAAATTTACCGTGTAGTGGAAAATAGATAGTCATGGACGTTAGCTCATTGACTAAATTCCAACTGCATAGGATGTGGATTGGTTTTTTTGGAAAAGATAAAAACAAATACTTTTGGAAAAAATTCTATTCGAAAATCTTTGATTTTAAATAGAAAATGCTTTTGTAAAATTTTTGAAAAAAAAAATAAGTTTTACTTTTAAATTTTCTAACCATTTCTAAAATTTAATTGAAAATGATTTTGAACAAAAATGAGAAAAATTTTTATTTTTGAAATCAACATGCTTAGCCTAGGAAAAAATTGATGGGTTAGAAAGTATGAATTTACTGTGCAGCAGAAGTGATAGTAAAGTAAAAGGTAGTTAATGTTAAGGGAAAAGCTGTTTTAGCCTTGGAATTCCTTTTTCCATACCTTGTCGATAGGTAAACAAAACTTGTTTTAAGATAACTTTAGTTTAAAATTTTAGAAAAAAAATTATAGTTAATTTTCTTATGTGAAATATACTTGGAAAAGTTGGAAAAAAAATTAGGGGCAAGAGAGAAGGTTCCAAAGTACAATGGAAAAAAAGGGTACACAAGAAAATAATGGAAATATGGAATTCTCCACGTAAACCCTTTTCTGGCATAAGAATATAGATTTAGAAAGCTAGATTTTTCTAAATTATGGATGTTAAAGTGGTCTACTAGGTATTGGATGGTAAAGATTGGATAAAAAATTAATTGATCTATACTTCTATTCGTAGAAGTGTGCGAAAATTTAGATGCCAAAAACAAAGATTTTGGTTTTCAAAATTTGCATACATATAGAACTGCTAGTATATATAGGTTGTTTGCACCATATTTTCAAAATTGTTTCAAAGAGTGTATTTATATAAGAGACGCCAATTTAGTATTATTCTACATACATATCATATATGTTATGATACAATGTGCACTTGTACGCTATTGGTTGCAAAATTGGTTCCACAAAATTGGATGGTTTTGTGCTATGTTACATGGTTCAGTCATTGAGGAATTTCGAGGATGAAATTCTTTTAAGAGAGGAAGAATGTAACACCCCGTAAATTGAATGGTATTGAAAAGAAATTAAGTAATAACTGAAAGTGTGCTATGGATCGTGTAATATGGATATACGATAATACAAAATATAGTGATGAAAGCTATACAGTAAATAGTGCGGAATATAAGAGCAGTATAATAAAAATAACACCAGAGATTTTTATACTGGTTCGGAGCACCGTCCTACGTCCAGTCCCAGACTTCTTCTGGAATTTCACTAAAACAGCAACCCTCACTTAACCCCGGAGGAACAGGTCTATACAACCCTTGAGCAGCAGAATAGAGACCTGAGCAGCGGAACAGGATTTCGCCTCAGCAACCGAAGAGGACTTCACACGCCTGAGCAGCAGATAATGACTTTAACAAATACAAAAGATTGTTTTGACCTTGTGTGTTCTAATAACACGGATTTGTCACTTGTAGTACACCCTTCCTATAATCTTTTCCTCAAGTATGATGTGTGTAGTTGTGTGTATATGAAGATTAGGAAGTTTCAAATTGCTTGAAGAATATGGAAATGAATATGTAAGCAATGAATGTATGGATTCAGGAGAGTAGTTAATTCAGAAAATATGATTCAAATATAAGCAAGTAAGTGATGTAATTTGATCTTGAAATTCATGCATATATATAGTAGTTAAGAAGTTGCAACTGTTGGTGAAGAGATCTCTACGAATAGCAATGGTTGCAACCCTTGGGGAGGAAGACAACTATTCAGAAAAGAGGTGTTTTTTCATTAAAAAACGACAGTTGCAGGATTCAGTCGACTAACTTTGATCATTCAGTCGACTGAATTTTAAAAACATGCACATATATGTTAAAATGCACAGATTCAATCGACGGAATGATCTTGTTCAGTCGACTGAATTCTGTTGATAAACAAAAATCACTATAGCTCGGTTGGTTAGTGCACTTGCCTTCTAAACTAGTGACCCGGGTTCGAGCCTCGCTCCATACATTTTTAAAAAAACTTGATTTTGATTAAAATATGAAAATTTATTTGAATGTGAATGATGATTCTTGAGGACAGATTTTAACAAAGCACTAAACTAGACTCTATATATATTTGATGACTCTTGTTAAAATATATAACTATATGAACCATACTTTGAGTCGTTGAGTCCGGACGTTGTCATAGTGGTAGATTCGTGAATTGTTGTGTCTTGTCAGCAATCAAAACCTATGATCCAACAATAACTAGTGAAGTCGAAAATTTATTTTTATAAATTTTAGAATTTAGCAACGAAACATACACTGTTGCGTTTGTGGCGATTTTCTAATCAATTTTCATATTTAAAGTTCTGCAATCGAAGTTCAAACGAGAAAGTTATTAACATTTGAATATTTCAGATTGAATTAATTATATATGTAATTAAGAAAATTAATTTAATTAATTAATGTTCATTAATATTAACAGTTACTTAACGTTTAATAATAGTTAATGTTAAATTAGGTCAGCTAAAAGTATGCCGACCGACCCCTAATTGGACCGGTCGGCTGCTAGCGGCCGACCGGTAGTGGGATAGCGATCGACCGCTATTTGACTAGCGGTTGGTGATTGAAACTAGGCCCAATGGCCTAGATTTAATCTAGAATAACCTAACGGCTGGCATTGATTCGAACCCCTATAAATACAGGCCAAACCCCTACTCTTATTCTCACAGTTTCTGAAGCAACGGCGAAGCTTACCATTTTCTTTTCTCTATAAATTCTAAAAAATATTATAAACTATAATGTATAAATATATAAGTAGAGAATAACGGAGAATAATAAAGGAGAAGGATAGAATCAAATTGAAGTGCCAAAGCCAAGGTAAATCGTAAATCTAAATCTAAGTTAAATTCAAATCTCTTCTCGATTCAAAATTTCTAATGTGTATATGTCTGCGGTACATATTCAATAGAGAGAAAAAGGGAGTCAAACAGGAATAGCAGGATTTAGATTTGGAGATTTGGAAGCTTAAAGATGACTGGAAAATTATATATTTTTATATAATATTAGATATTTATCATTGTAAATCTATTCCTTGTATGCCTGAATATAATTTTGGAGTTGTGGATTTAAATATATACATTTAATGAATTTGAAAACCATACCTACATATTTTGTGAATGATTAACCTTGATTTAATATTGCATATACCTGAATCTGGAAAGTAAGATTAAAAGTAGTCCCTAAATTAATGAGATTGTATAGTAATTCTAGGTTTGTTGATTAAACGATATATGTAGGTAAATGAGAATTAGAAGTTATTACAAAGTGGATTGAGGTTTAAGTAGTATTTTTAATTCATTGGAATAAAGTAAGTTGCAATGTAAATTTCTATAAATTATCCAGTTTTATAAATATAAATAAAAGTGTATCGTTTGAAATAACAAGGAATATGCCTAAAAGAAAGAGATGTACAAATAGAGACGTTTATCGTATTTTATATAGTTTATTTCAATAAAACAGAAAAGATAATTCCTCATAATTTCAAACGTAATGCAAGTCCTCTTTTAGTTAAGTTATGGAAATTTATAGTGTTAACAATTCCTTTTGGCAAATGTAATTCCAACGCATAGAAATGCAGAAATCCCTAAGTATAACCAAAGTAGAGACAATAACAATAGTTCAATTATAAATCTAACACATGCGATGAGTTAGAAAATAAACAATAAGAGATGGAGCATATTGAAAACAACGAAATGAGAAATTAAGAAAATCACAATAATCAAAGAAGATAGTAACAGTTAAAAAGGGAATAGTAGAATATACTTAATAGTAACAAGTTATATAGTAAAAGGTGATTAATTTATTCAATTGGAAGTAAGCAGCAAATGATACTAAAATGTCCTAAATGAAACAAGAAGTAAATTCTATAAATATTAACTAAACATAATAGTTTGAACATAAGAGGCGCGGTGATTAAATAAATTTATGTAGCCTCAAGTATGTGTATATGGCGGGTGTGAATTATTGAATTTAGTCAATAGCTTAGATAAAACGACATGGTCATTAATATGTGTTGGAATGCAAGGGCAGTAGTGTTACACAACTGAAGTCTGCCCACAGCAAAATGATACCAGCAGTTGCTAGAAATTATACTGATGTGGGACATATCCAACTGTAGGACCCATGGTATTATATGTTCGTGTATAGTAGGAGGGAATACCCATAGTAGGATGGTTCATCTTGGTTGAAGTGTCAAAGGACATGTAGATTCTGCTTCAACCATTTAAGGTGTACGAGTTAAGTAACCGAGTGGACATTTCCTAGATTACATTAGACAATCTAAATGGATTGTGAGCGTAGGCTCGGCGCTATGACAGTGAGGTTGGTACCTTATATGAGGAGTATGAGCTGTTTACATAGGTCGAGATCGTCATCGATCCACAACGGTCATCGGAATGATGAGGGTTATGCCTAGACGGGCTATACCTCCTGCTAGTGTAGACCATGTTTAGGACATGCACCACCTCATGGTTTTTTGTTAGTTTATTTGTTGTTAGGAGGCAAGGATAGATAAAGTTTTAATGGTGGTCATTCAAAAATGAGATAGAATACAGCTAAATAGTTGTAATGTCATTATTAAGCACTATGGTAGGTCATTGGCATGCACGGTGCCGTGGACATGATACTGCATTGACGATGGATCCTGACGAGGTGCTGAGTTATGGATACTAGTGGGGAAAGTATCCTGGTCCAAATAGGGATTGTGTAACTAGAGTAAATGGGGCGTATCGTGCGCATACGTGAAGTCTGGATGACTAACAATTGGCATAACATGTAATGGAAGGCAACCGACATAAACTTGTGTTATGTATAAAGTATGTAATTTACTAATCACCTGGACATTGTTCTGACCCCCTCCTTATTACAACCCATAGGATTGACTTAGCGGAATAGGAACAGGTACAAGGTAGGAACAGTGGAAGGACATGCATGCTCGATACTGACAAGTGCACTAGACATCAGAAGTATTAGCGTTGGTCAGTAATTATACATTTATTATAATTCACTATTCCATTGTGAGTTTATTTCGATAGTGCTCTGATATGCTTTTTTATATTTACAAGATACCAGTACCAACAAGCCATACTTTATGGACTTGGGTTTTCGATTTAGCGAAACCTCGGGCCCACTGAGGTGCGGGTTATTACACAAGCTAATTAGAAGCTTGACTCTATATGCAGGTTTACCGATCCTCTCAATCATTGGAAATGGTACTACATATCTAAGTGCCAACTTCCCTACTTTCCTAGAGCGCATAACTCCTCTCGTCGGAGAAACCTTCACATGCATGATCATCTACTATGAACTCAAGCTCCTTCCTTTGCTTGTCGGTATAACTCTTCTACCTCGATTGTGCTGCCTTCATTCTAGCGCAAACCAACTCTACCTTCTCAGTAGCTTCTCTTACTAAATCAGGCCCTAACACGAATCTATCTCCCATGTCCAACCAACAAACTGGCGACTTACACGGTCTACCATACAACGCCTCAAACGGTGCCACCCCAATACTAGTCTGTTAACTATTATTATAAGAAAACCCTATCAGATGATCTTCCCAATATCCTCCAAAATCCAAGACACGTGCTCTCAGCAAATCTCTAAATACTCGGTTCATCCGTTCCGTATGACCATTTATCTGTGGGTGGTAAGTTGTGCCCAAGTTCAAATCCGTACCTAATGCAGTCTACAAATTTCGCTATAATTCGCTGTTAAACAATGGTTCTCTATCACTAAAAATATTACTCGGTATCACATAACATCTCACTTCATTCTTTATGTATTGCTTCGCTAACGTAGTCGTCTTCTCTATCAACTTTACCAGGAAAAAGTAGGCACTCTTAGTTAATCCATCGACTATCACCCAAATGTTATCATTTTTCACTCTCACTCTAGGCAGTTCGTTAATAAAATCTATAGATACAAAAACTACTTCTAAGTTGGTACTTCCAAAGGTTAAAGTAAGCCTCTCGGCTTCTGGTGCTCAGCTTTCACTTACCGATAGGTGAAACATCTCATCAGGCATTCACCTATATCTCTATTCATCCCTTTCCAAAAGAAGACTCTCTTCGTATCAAGATACATCTTTGTGCCTCCAGGATGAGATGACTTTCTTCTAAGACTTTCCTTCGAAGATCATCTATATCTGGAACACAAAATCTTCCTTCCATCCTAAGCCATCCCTTCTAATCTACCTCAAATCCTTTCAGATCCTCAACATCCACACCCATCTCTAATCGCCTAATCCTTTCAGCAATTAATGGGTCTTCACATTGCCTTGCAACAATTCTTTCCATAAGTGTAGGACGTACCTCCAAACTTGCTAATACGTCTGGATCTCTACTCGATCTAGTGTTCGGCTTATAATGCACACCACAAGAGGCTAACGTCTCTATCGTTTTCCATTCCTCAATCATAGCCAAAACTCCATTCTGATGCTCCCTACTCAAAGTATCTGCAACCTTGTTCTCCATTCTTGGTGTATATTCTATCCTAAAATCATATTCAATCAAGAAATCCAGCCATCTTTGGTACCTCACATTCAACTTCTTCTGAGAGAATGGATACTTAAAAAATCTGTGCTCTTTTGGGGAAATCCGAGGTATCACTTATATAAATATATATTATGATAGAATCTTTTTTCCATGCACAACTCGAACCGTTCTCCCAATAAGTAATGTTTCCAAATCTTCAGCACAAACACCACCACTACCAACTCTAAATCATGAGTCGAATATCTAACCTCATTCTCATCTGCCTTGATGCATAAGCTACACTCACCCCTCTTTTCATAAACATTGCTCCCAAGCTTGTTCCATGGGCATCAGTAAACAATACTAGATCCTGATTTCCTTTGTGCATGATCAAAATAGGAGCATTCGTTAATAACTTATTCAACTCCTGAAATGACCCTTCACACTTATCAGTCCACATGAACTTCTTGTCCTCCCTAGTCCACTTAATTAAGGGTGCTGCTATACATGAGAAATCTTTGTTGAATCTGGGGTAATAGCCAGCCAATCCCAAGATACTTCTCATCTCTATGATAGTCTCTGGCCTCTTCTAACCACCAGTAGTTTCTATCTTCGATGGATCCACAGCTACTCCATTCTCTGAAATAACATGCCAAAGAAATTTCACTTCTTGTTTCTAAAATTGTCATTTCGAAAATTTCGCCTTCAACTTATGTTGTCTCAATGTCTCCAACACCAATCTCAGATGGACTACATAATATCTATCCATCTTAGAATATACTAGAATGTCAACAATGAAAACCAACACAAATCCATCCAACTAATCGCGAAAGATCCATTTCTTAAGATCAATGAAGAATGCAGGGGCGTTTGTTAGTCCAAACGGCATCATTACCCATTCATATGAATCATACCTTGTTCGTAACGTGGTCAATCAAATACTATCTTATGCTACCCTCAGTTAATGAAATCCCTTTGCCAAATCCAACTACAAAAATACTCTAGCTCCACTCAACTGGTTAAATAAGTTGTCTATCCTAGACAATGGATAATGATTCTTCATCGTCAATTCATTTAGCTTTTGATATTCTATGTACATCTGTAAAATTCCATCCGACTTTTTTATGAATGCCGCGAATTCTCCTCATGATGAACTGCCCGGTCTAATAACAATCTTATGCTTATTCCACCCTTACTACTTAAATTCCTCCATCTCCTTGGACGACATTCTGCTAAGCAGCCTACTAAAAGATTGCGCCCCTAGCATTAAATATGTTCGGAATTTGATTACCTTCTTAGCTGTAATCCCATTATAGGTTCAAAAACAATTGCAACTTCTTAGAAAACTCTTACTCTATTGATCTCATCCTCCTGATTATCCATAGCACATAACATCAAGTTCGACTTCTCCTTCACTACGTCAAAAGCTAACAAAATCCTCTCTTTTTCCTTTGGATTTCATATGGCAATAATCATATCCACATAATAGATCCTAGCATCATTTCGTAGCAACCAATCTGTACCAATAATTACCCCATACCCTATGAAGTCAAACACATATGGGTCGCAAAAAAACAAGTTTTCACACAAGTCAAATTCAAGGTTAGTGCACCTTAACCCAAGTGTGGCGTACCCACCGATCGAATTAACCACATGTAAGGACATAATCAAATAGGCAGTGTCAAGTCCTAACCTATCAACCATATCTCTCGAAATGAAATAGTGTGTAGCATCAGTATCAAATAGAACTCTAACAGATATACCGAAAATCAAAATCAAAACTCCAATCAAACCCTTTCTTTTATCCTCTATAGTTGGTCTAGACGAAGGTCCTTCCAAAGCATAAACCTTTGCCTGCTTAGCTTCCGGGCAACCCCTCTTCTTTTGGCTTGGCCTATTACAGATAAAGCACTTGGATATGTCCTCTAGTTGGGTACACTTAGTGGAGTAGTTCCCCTTCTAGTCGTGGTTGAAACAAGTGACATTTTTTATATTCAACTTCCGAGCTCATCTTCCGGAAGACTTTCCACTCTTTTGATTCTTTTTACCCTTCCGATTCTTTCCACCTTTCTGATATGGATTGAATCTTTTCCTCTACCCGCCCTTGGGCTTAACATTATCCTTATTTTCTACTTGGTACAAGCGATTGTACCTCCTCGCCATTTCCACCATCATATCAAATGGAGCCAATAAACGAGTCATCACTTTATGATTCATCCCCTTCTTCAGTTCTTTAATGAATTTTTAATTCTTCTTCGGCGGAGTATTGATATGCTCCCTTATGTACTTTTGACAAAGCATTAAAGTGCTTGATATACTCTGCTAAAGTCATCTCCCCATGCATCAAGTCAAGGAACTTCCAACATAAAGCACTCTTCTGAGATTCGGGAGTAAACTAAGCTTCGAATCGCTCCTTGGACTGTTCCCAGGTTATCCCCTCCTCTGGGACCTCAGCAATCACAGCCTCCCACCAATCCAATGCATCCTCCTAGAGCTGACAAGAAGCCAATCTCCTCTTCTAAGCATTAGTATATCTTAAGTCTACGAAAATATATTCGCATACTTTCAACCAGTTCAACACCTCCAAAGCAGACTCCTTCCTTATGAACTACTTTCCACCACAACCCTTGAAATCTTTGTTCATCTTAGAAATATCAGCATCCCTTGCTACCTCCTATCTCGGCTCAACAAGTCCAGCTAACTATTGATTCATCATCTCGATCATAGACTAGCGGAATAAAGCGTTCACATCCCTTCCTCCTTCAATTGGGGTAGGCACTTAAGTATCGGCTTCAGTATGAGCTTCTGGGTTCTCCTCCCTTCCTTAGCCGTTAGTTTGGATATTTCCATCTCCTCCACTATCATTTTCTCTCGCACTTCATATGGTCAAACGTCGACTGCGTAGATCCATTCTAGCCTTCTACATAAACAAGGTCCATAAGAAACGAAAGTAAAATGTGTGGAAACAATCGTAGAGGGGTAGATATGTTCCCCTATATATCTATTTCAAAATACAACTCTGTTATACACGTAGCATATACCCTTCCCCAAGGTGTTGTTTTCTAGTAAGCTTATACTTAGCTTTGTTTTACATAGATGTTTCTCTAACCTAAGCTCTGATATCAAGTTTTAACATCATCCACTCCGAAACTTTAAAATAGATATCGATGATGCTGAAGTCATCACCGAAATCATTTTCCAGTGTCAAAATGAGTTTATTATTTTTTCACAAAATAAGTAAACAGAGCAGCGAAATATCTTTTTCATTACATCAAGTTGTATTGCATAATTCATTACATCATTAGACCCAAGTTGTTCCCTTGCAGGGGTAAGTATATAATAAGAAAATCAGAGTAGTGTGTGTCTGACATATGAAGATGCCAACACCATACCTAACCAGTTATAAATCTTGGTTTTACACAGTGAAATATCAAAATACTTTCATTTAATCCTGCTTCGTCTTCGAAATATTTCACTACAAGAACAACTAATTTTAGAAGCAACTATTAGTAGCATTTGCAATGCAACCATAGATGTTTTGGAAAAAAATCCCAATGCAGTAAACCGCTAGCATTAGTATTTGGTTAGCCTGCCTAAACTTCTCGTGAAAAAATCCTAAGTACCTCATCTCTCATTTTCACGTCCTCTTATTTCCACTTCGCGGCGTTATCATCTGAAAACCCCAAATCTTCGGGTGCGCTTGTAACGAACGGAAACAGAAAATCTGAGCGGAGCATTTGAGCAGGCAAGTTGAGTGAATAGGGAATGCGTTTGTGTGCTGTGAGCGGAGAATCTGAGCGGAGTATTTAAGCAGTGTATTTGAAGGAGAGGATGAGGAGGAGAAAAGAAATTAACAGTGAAGCATTTAGGGTTATGCCTACCATTAGGGACGCGTCTGACACGTCGGATGCTAACGTACCTCTTCCTAACATTCTCACAATGGAGCTGGAAATGGGGCTAACATAGTTAGAGCGTCGGAACTGGCCAAAATATGGCTGCGAACGTCACCTCCCTCTTCTTACTCAATCTCCAAACAATAACACAAAAACCACATCACCAATCTACCTCACCTTTAAACTTATTACTCAGAAGCATCTATATCGCCATCGATCTAATGATGCATGGAAACTCTAAATTGATTTTAGTCGATCTACTTGGCCGCGACCTATCAGCTAATTCGCTTACGAGCCATATAAACTCGTATATTGAAATCATAGTTTAATTTTACTTATATCATAGATAGTTACTATGTTATTATCATAGCAGCACCTGTAAGATTGTACATCTGTATTATATATGTGGACGACTAAATGAAAATTTCCCTTTAAACCATCATACGTGAAAATTAACATATTTAGTAGGCTATATCACCTTGTAAGATGAAGAGAATATGGTATATTTAAATCTAATATAGAAAAGCAAATTAAAATATGAATATTTAATAAAAAAATAATATTGCTCTCACTTGCACACAAACATCTTATAGTTTAGGTTCTTAAGTTCCATTTTTTGTTAGGTTTTATTTTATTTTCTTATATGTGGTTATTTTGTCATCATCACAACCGTCTTGGTTAGCTTTTACTCTAATTCCATGTTCGATTACCTATTAATAAGCTATAGCTTTTTTTGAAGAGAATATCTCACTGAATTTGATATTGAGAGAGAGGTTCAATATTTAAATGCTTTAAGAGAAAATATAGATTTTACTTTCTTTTAGTTCTATAATCAGTATTAACCGTTTGGTGTTATTTACACACCTGAATCTACATTGAAACTTTTTTTATGTGTGCAGGCTGTTACATTCCTGTAAATTGAGTATTTTTTAACTATTGTCATCTATAAAGCAAAATACGTGTTATTGTAATAATTTTGTGTTAGAATTTGGAAGCTTAGCAGATTGATGCTAGTATACCAAAATTTTCATTAGAAAACTATATAGCTCACGACATGCAGTAGGGAAGAATTTTTTTTCTTTATCTGCTTTTATATACCAAACCATATTATGCTTATGTAATCATAACATTGAGCATTGTAGTTTTACTCCCTTTTACTTCTATTTTATAGTCTTAGGGATATATGAGATGCTCTAAACTAAGACTTTGAAGTTTAGTAAGCTTCATCATAATGATATGCCTGGAGTTTGGAAAATGCTCCAACAATCATCTATTTTTGTAGCTGAATAATTTTTTTCAACTTATACTTTATTTCTCATCCACCAGAAATGGTTTTCCTTATAAATTGGTCTAGTGAGTTACAAAGTTTCCATATTAATATAAGGAAAAATTAATTTAAAATTTTGAAAGCAGTTTTCATGTATTGTCTTTCTTATAATGTAGCAGTGAGTGAATTAACAATGTGCTAATGGCATAACAATTTAAGCTTTTTTATGTGTTTTGTCATTTAACTATTGTGTTTGGTAATAAATTTAACATCTTATTAATAACCAGGTGTAAGCCATAAATTGTTTAATAATATACTATGATGTTTTATCTAATAATTTGAACAAGACATGAAAATCATTATTTTTATACACTTGCTCACAAGACATTATTTTATATGTAAATACTAGCAAAATATGAACATAATAATGAGCATTATTTTTGTTTCTGTCTTTCAAATGGCCGGTATACACATGTATGCAACTGTGATCATTGTCTATGGCTATAAGAAGAAACGAGTAATGGGTATAGTAGGTTGATTATGTTAGCTTGGCTTTGGTCTCTTATAAATAAGTAAATAAAAGCTTGAATGGATTATGGAATATTAATCTTAGCAACAATTGACTATGTTGTGAATTGATTCCTGAATGCCAGTCATATTTTATAACAACCCTAATGCTTGATTTTATTATTTTACATCATGAAGTACAGTTCACTTAAAATAATTGAGGACATACTTAAACAAGAACAAAACCTTTTTTGTATTTTGGTCAACATGAAGTACCAAATACTATGACTTTAGTTGATCCTATCAGAGATTCTAGTTTGCAAGGATCAAATCCTGATCATGAAGGTCCCGACATATACAATGTAGTTAGTAATTATAAGTCTCATATCACATGTGTCGTTTTGGAGATGTATGCACTGAATAGTTTATTTATTATATTTATGCATTCTCAATTCTTATTTTTCTTATGTGCACAAACATGTGGGAAAATGGTGCTCCTTCAATGAGTCATGGTACTTGTATGCTTAATTGAGACATTCCATAGAATCCTTTTACATTTCATGCACATGTAACATTTTCTAGATTATTCCCATTAGTGCATTCCCTTCCAGAGTATACTTAGAAGTTTGATGTATGCTTTTGTAGAGAGATGGTATTCAAAATCCAACCATTTAATTCCCAGTTTGGTGAGATAACTCTTACTTCAAATGATATTATTTCGTTATTACATGTAAACATATTCTCGTTGGAGAGAAGCCTATTAGTGTTAATTCTTTTACCCAACACCTAGCTTGTCAACCAGTTTGAGAAAACTTTGGAATTTCTCTGGGTGATAGGTTGACATAACAAATAATAAAATAGATGTGGGGATGTGTTTTTCTAGTTTTAAAAAGATTTATGAAGGAGTAAATAATAGGTTCACCCATAAGTATTGCAAACAACGAATGGTATGCGGCTCTCCTGAGAAACCAAGTCATATATCTCAACTGAAGGAATCGGGTAAAGGAGAGTATGCATGCCCATTTGAATCCCAAAGCAAGAATAAGCAATATAAATACTTTGTAAACCGTTCATTTGTATATATGATACGAAGTATCAAATCTTTATAACAATTTCATTAATAAAAAAAGTATCAAATTCTTTTTTGTTATCATAGCTTCACTACTTAACAAGGATTCATTCAGAGATTAAAAGAAACTCATCAGATAATATTCATCATATGAGTTTGTTCTCATCAGAGATTTAAATCTCCTCATTTGAGTGGTAGATTCAATAAAGAAGTGTTGGAAATGTTTTTGTTTATGAAGTGAATTTATTTAAAAAAATTAAATAAAAAATAGGTTAATGGTAATTTATTTATGAACCATTATTATAATTGAGCCGTTGCAAGTTTGTAACGGTAATATATTTATGAATCATTATTATAATTGAGACATTGCAAGTTTATAAGGGTAATATATTTATGAATCATTATTATAATTGAGACGTTGCAAGTTTATAACGGTAATATATTTATGAATCATTATTATAATTAAGTCGTTGCACTTGCACAACGGTAATATATTTATGTGACATTATTATTGAGCCGTTACAAAAGCTAATAGTATTACAATATTGTTTTAAATGAGAATAAATTAAAAATCCATTAACATTCCATCATTTTAGTAACGTATACAATTTCCATTTTGCTTATTTAAATGATAGATAGACAGAAGAGAAATGGTAAGAATAATAGACATTTTTCTTTTTCTTCTTCCTTCAACAAAACTAAACACCTTGAGAAGTATTTCAAAGTGCAAATCTAAATCGACTTTGTAAGTGCAAATAGGTTGATATTTTTAAAGATTAGAGAGGCTGTTTTATCCTAAAGGTGGCGGCGTTTTTTTAGAACTGCTTTGCACCTTCGAGCAGAACGCTAAAACATCTTCAAGAGAGTGACAACGTACACGAATCAGCCGAAGTTCATTGTTCCCAACAATTTGAAGATGTTCTAGACAATAATGACTTATGCTGCAACTGATTTTATGTTTAAACTGAATGATGAATGTAATAAAATGTCTACTTCTGCTTATATGTTGTGTGATTTTAATATCTGGTACTCTAGATTATGTCATGTGAATAAACGTATAATTCATAACATGAGCACCTTAGATCTTATCCCTAAAATGTCACAAACTGATTTTGATAAATGTGAATTCTGTAGTTAAGAAAAAATCACTAAGAAACCACATAAATCAGTTGATAGAGTTTCTGAACCTTTAGATTTGATTCATTCTGATATATGTGAGCTTGATGGAACTTTAACTAGACATGGACACCATTACTTTATCACTTTTATTGATGACTGTTCTGATTTTACTTATGTATACCTTATGAAAAATAAAAGTGATGCATTTGATATATTTAAATCATTTAAAACTGAAATTGAGAATCAATCTAATAAGAAAAGTAAGAGACTTCGTAGTGATAGAGGAACAGAATATGAGTCTAGTTTATTTCTTGATTTCTATAAATTGCATGGTATAATTCATGAGAGAGCTGTACCTTATTCACCTGAAATGAATGGTAAAGCTGAAAGAAAAAATAGAACCTTTACCGAATTAGTTGTAGCTATCTTATTGAATTCGGGTGCAGCGAAACACTAGTGGGGGGATATTTTATTGACTGTATGCTATGTGTTGAATAGAATCACTAAATCAAAAAGTAAAATCTCACCATTTGAAATTTTAAGAAATTATAAACCAAATGTGTCTTATTTTAGAACTTGGGGATGTTTGGCATATGTTCGTATACCAGACCCTAAGAAAATAAAATTATCAAGTAGAGCATATGAATGTGTATTTATTGGCTATGCTATTAATAGAAAATCATATAGATTTTATGACCTGAATACACATAATATAATCTAATCTAATGATGCTGATTTTTATGAATCTAGATTTCCTTTTAAATTGAGGAATAGTGGGGGCACATCAAGTAACACCAAACCTAATAGAACAGAACTTAATGAGTCTTTTGAAAATGAACCTAGAAGTAGTAAAAGAGCAAGAACCGCAAAAGATTTTGGTTCAGATTTTGGTGCTTTTGCTATAGAGGGGGATCCCTTAAACCTCCAAGAGGCCTTATCTTCCTTAGATGCTGATTTTTTGAAAGTGGCTATAAATGATGAAATGGATTCTTTGGAATCCAATAAGACTTGGCACTTAGTAGATCTACCACCTGGTTGTAATTCTATAGGCTATAAATGATACTTAAAAAGAAATTAAAACATAATGGCACAGTTGATAAATATAAAGCCTGTTTAGTAGCTAAAGGATTTAAGCAAAGAGAAAATATAGACTTTTTTTACACCTTTTCACCTATAACTAGGATTACCTCCATTTGAGTACTAATTTCACTTGCATCTATTCATAATTTAATAATACACCAAATGGATGTTAAAACTACATTTTTAAATGGTGAATTAGAAGAGGAAATTTATATGGACCAACCTGAAGGATTTGTAGTTCATGGTCAAGAACATAAAGTTTGCAAGTCAGATAAATCATTATATGGCTTAAAACAAGCACCTAAACAATGACATGAAAAATTTGATAACTTAATAATCTCACATGATTTCAAATTAATGAAAGTGACAAATGCATTTACTATAAATCTGAGAATGGCATTTGTACTATCATATGTATGTATGTAGATGACCATTTGGGTCCAACATTCATGTCGTAAACTCTGTTAAATCTTTGTTAAGTGCCAATTTTGATATGAAAGATCTAGGTGAAGCAAGTGTAATCCTTGGTATTAAGATTAATCTCATTATATTGAGAAGATTCTAAAGAAATACAGTTACTTTGACTGTAAACCTGCATGTACACCATATGATCCTAGTGTAAAGCTATTTAAGAACGCTGGTGAAGGTGTAGGACAGTCTGATTATGCGAGCATCATTGGCAGCCTTCGGTATGCCATTGATTGTACTAGACCCGACATTGCCTATGTCATGGGATTATTATGCAGGTTTGCTAGTAGACCTAGTATAGTGAACCATGAACCTTGGGTTACATTATGAAAAATTTCCAGCTGTCCTTGAAAGTTACACCGATGCAGACTGGAATACTTTATCTAATGATTCTAAAGCAACCAGTGGCTATATCTTTAGCATTGCTGGAGGAGCTATTTCTTGGGAATCCAAGAAATAAACTATTTTGGCTCAGTCTACTATGGAGTCTGAGATGATAGAACTAGCCACAGTTAGTGAAGAAGCAGAGTACTTAAGAAATCTGCCAGCTGAGATTCCTTTTTGGGAAAAACTGATACCAGCTGTGTTGATCCATTGCGATAGTACCGCGGCAATTGCAAAAGTACATAACCATTATTACAATGGTAAGAGATGATAGATACGTTATAAGCACAGTACTATTAGAGAGCTACTCTCTTCAGGTGCTGTTAAAGTGGATCATATACGTAGTGATGAGAATTTGGCCTTTGACGAAAGGACTGGCCAGAGAGAAAGTCCTTAGAACTTCTAAAAGAATGAGACTATTGCCCTTAGATTGTTGAGTCACGCACAATGGTAGCCCGACTTAATGACTGGAGATCCCAAGAACTAGGTTTAATGGGTAAGAACAAATTGTGAAGTGATATTAGTGAACATGCTATTTTTATATTAAGAAGCATGTATTCCTGAAGTGATTAGAGGATGAGTTAATAGAAACTCTTAATGAGATCTATACCTTATTTGGAGTGGAGTACCTACCTTCAGGAGTACTCTTGATAGATTCACCTGTATGAATGTGGAAAAGTGGTCGTTTCCTATGGAGTTTTGGGAAAACTTCCTAGAGCATTCACTAAACTAGGATAGACGTGCATGGCCATAAATGCACGGGCTTATTTGATTGCACTCTGGAAAGATTATGTGTGGTCTGATGTCAGGAATAGAATTCAAGACTACGTATCACTCTAGTAAAAACTAAATCCTATCCACTATGCAAAGGTTCAAGTCGAAAGACACCTTTGTTTATGCACAATCTTATGTTTTCAGAAATTGCTCGAAAAATATATTTTTAAAAATTCAAGTAGGGGGATTGTTGTAAATGTTTTTGTTTATGAAGTGAATTTATCAAAAAAAATTAAATAAAAAACAGGTTAATGATAATTTATTTATGAACCATTATTATAATTGAGTCGTTGCAAGTTTATAACGGTAATATATTTATGAATCATTATTATAATTGAGTTGTTGCAAGTTTATAACGGTAATATATTTATGAATCATTATTATAATTGAGCCGTTACACTTGCACAACGGTAATATATTTATGTGACATTATTATTGAGCCGTTACAAAAGCTAATGGTATTACAATATTGTTTTAAATGAGAATAAATTAAAATCCATTAACATTCCATCACTTTAGTAACGTATACAATTTCCATTCTGCCTATTTAAATGATAGATAAATAGAAGAGAAATGGTAAGAATAACAAACATTTTTCTTTTTCTTCTTCCTTCAACAAAACTAAACACCTTGAGCAATATTTAAGAGTGAAAAATGGAATCGACTTTGTCAGTGCAAACAGGTTGATATTTTTAATGATTAGAGTGGTTGTTTTATCCTAGAGGCAACGGCGTTTGTTTTTTCAGAAATGCTTTGCACCTTCGAGCAGAACGCTAAAACGTCTTCAAGAGAGTGACAACATACACGACTCAGCCAAAGTTCTTTGTTCCCAACAAGAAGTATTGTGCCTCACCGGATTCAAGAAAACTGGCTGCATCAACCCCATCGTATTGAATCTTGAAGGAAAACAACAAAGAATTCAATCAAATTCAGATCAAGAAAAGCAAGAACAGATCACAAAACTTCAAAGAAAGTGCCATCCAGCAAAGTATATCAGATCAGACTAAATCTAATCATTTAAAACTTGATGGTTGCATCAAACCAGGTTCAGCGATCATCAGTTGTTTCAGGAACATAAGTCTTGATCAAGATTGATTGAATTTCATTGGTTTTCCTTTATTTTGAATCTTCACAATTTCTTTATCAGTCTTCGTTGTTTTGAAGATCATCATGGGTGATGAAACCAACTCTGCAACATTTGATAATGTAAGAAACTCACAACAGACTGGACCAGCTGCTATGAAATTTGTTAAGACCGTAATTAGCCCACAAAGTCAGCTTGTGATAGTTCATTTGGATGAAGATAATTATCTTATGTGGAAAATTCAGTGTGAAACTGTAATCCAAGGATATGGTCTCGAAGGGTGCATCTTTGGAACCATCCTAATCCCACCAAAATTTATCACTAACCAAGAAAATAAAGTTGTCAGTAATGAAAAATATGTGAAGCATCACAGACAAGATAGATTGATATGTTCATGGTTGCTCTCATCAATAAACAAAAATTTACTATCTCATGTAATAGGATGCAAAACTGCTAATGAGATATGGACAATAGTTGAAAAATTCTTTAACACTCAATCTGCAGCAAAGGTCATGTATCATAAAAGACAGCTTCAAAACATCAGAAAAGATAATCACACTATGAGGGAATACCTATCCAAGATCAAAACAACTTGTGATTTACTAGAGGCTGCAGATCACAAATATCAAACTTAGAACAAATTCTAACCATACTGAGTAGTTTAAGTGATGAATATGAAGCAATTGTTATTATTATAGCCTCTCAAAAGGTTTTACCATCAATTGATGATGTTCATTCAATTTTACTTGCACATGAAGCAAGAATTGATAACAAAAGGCCACAAGAATTAGATTTCCCAGCCAACTACACAGCCAACCAAAGAAACAAAAATCAAAATAACAACAAAGCAGAGCAGTCAACACAAAGAGGCGGTTACCCTTACAGATCCAGAGGAAGAGGCAGACGGAACAACAGCAATGGACCAAAGTGTCAAATTTGCGAAAGAATAGGCCACAATGCTGTAAAGTGTTGCTTCAGATATTCAAATCAAAATAACAGCAATCAAAGAAGCAGCAATATCAGTGTCAATATGGCACAAAATACTGACAGTCAGATTGCCAACAACAAAGGTCACAACTCAAGTGATACTGCAAGAACTGAACATATACAAGATGAATGTTGGTATCCAGACTCAGGGGCAACTAATCACATCACTAATAATCTTGATAACTTGAATCTTGGAAACAAGGAGTACATAGGTAAAAAACAATTTTCATGGGCAATGGTAATTGTGTCAAAATTTCTCATATCGGTAATGCTTATATTAAAGGTAAGAGACAATTATTTTTACACAACTTGTTAAGAGTGCCAAAAATCAAGAAGAATCTTATAAGTGTGTCTCAGTGTGCTTTTGAAAATAATGTATACTTTGAGTTTTATCCTATGTACTGTTTAATTAAGACATACTAACTAAATATATTCTTCTGCAGGGTGATGCAGAAAAAGGGTTATACAAGTTTAAATCTGCTAACTGCAGCAGTTTTACAATCGAGCAAAATCAATGTAATCTGTGTGAAAAAAAGGAATAATATGATTGTATTCGATCTTTGGCACTACAAACTTGGGCACCCAAGTGCTAAAGTTGTAAGACAAATTCTTACTGAAAATAAAATAACATTTGATGATATTTCCTTACATATGTACTTATTGTCAAATGGGCAAGAGTCATAAATTAGCATTTAACGACTCATTAACACAATACTTTAGACCATTAGAATTAGTTGCTACTGAAGCATTTAATATTGCTGTATATTTAATCAACAGATTGCCAACAAAGGTTCTCAAAGGAATTAACCCCATGGAAAAACCGTATGACATTAAACCAGATTATCTTATCCTAAAAACCTTTGGGTGTCTATGTTTTCCCTACATAAGACCATAAAACACAAATAAATTGAATTTCATATCTAAACCATGCACTTTTTTGGGATATACTACAAATCAGAAAGGCTATAAATGCCTTGATGATAGTGGTAGAGTTTTCATTAGTGGACATGTTGTTTTTAATGAAAGTGTTTTTCCCTTTAGTAAACCAGAAATGAAAACTACCAGTAAGGTCTACAACCCAAGAACATCAATACCAGAATTACCTATATATTCAAAAGCTGAGCATCAAGTGGAGGAAAAGAGGACTAATGATGATCAAAATATATCACCCATAGTATCTGTTCAACAAGATCATGGATGGGCAGATGATCTCAGTTATGTCAGTTATTCACCTATGAAATCAACAGAGAATAAGGATCAAGATGAAGAGAACATTCATCAAAACAGTTCACAAAGAAGTTAAGATCATAATAATTTAGGAGACTTACCTCACACTAAAGCTCAAGTATGATCAAGTCATTCCATGATTACAAGACCCAAAAGTGGTATCTTTAAGCCAAAGTTATGTACAGAAAGTTCAAACACATGAACAAGCAACATATGAAAAAGTTGCAAAAGACAAAAACTGGAAAGCAGCCATAGATGAAGAATACAATGCTCTTATAAAAAATAGGACATGGGATCTTGTATGTTCACCAAATAATAAAAATATAGTAGGATGTAAGTGGACATACAAGATAAAGAGAAATCCTGATGGTTCAATCAGCGGATACAAAGAAAGACTTGTTGCAAAGGGATACACTCAACAATATGATTTGACTTCAATGAAACTTTTTCTCCAGTGGTCAAACCAACCACTATTAGACTCATTCTTACTATTGCATTACATAAAAAGTGGAACATAAGTCAATTAGATGTCAATAATGCATTTCTAAATGGTATCTTGCATGAGGAGATCTATATAGAATAACCACAAGGTTACAGTAAGAATGAGAACTATGTGTGCAAATTAAATAAGGAAATATATGGCTTTAAAAAAGCTCCAAGGGTCTGGTTTGATAGACTGAAAGCAACATTAACTGATTTAGGATAGTTGTCTACCAAATCAGATAATTCACTATTTGTTAGAATCAGTAACTCATCAATTATTTATACTGTGATATATGTTGATGATCTGATTATTACAGGTAATAATGATGATGAAGTCAACTACATTATTTCTTATCTAAACAAGCAATTCTCAGTAAAGGATCTTGGAGATCTCAACTATGTTTTTGGCATAGAAGTTAAAAGAAAAACAAACTCTGAAATAATTTTATACCAAAGAAAATATATCTCAGAATTGTTGGACAAAACAAAGATGAGTGATGCAAAGCCATAACCAACATTAATGATAAGCAGTCAGCATTTCTCTAAAAACATAGGAGAAGCCATACATAATATTAAAAAATATAGAAGTGTTGTAAGGGCATTACAATATGCAACTGTAACACAACCTAACATTGCTTACAGTGTTAACAAGCTTTCTCAACTTTTGCAGAATCCTCTAGACGAACATTGGAGAGCAGTAATGAGGATTCTTAGATATCTCAAGGGGACAATAGATTATGGCCTATCACTCAAAGCATGTAATAAACTAAATATAATTGGATATGCCGATGCAGACTAGGCTACTTATCCAGATGACAGAAGGTCAGCTACTGGCTACTGTATATATATTGGAGATAACCTAATATCATGGTGTTAAAAGACACAAGCAACTGTTTCTAGATCTAGCACAGAAGCTGAATACAGAAGCATAGCAAGTGCTATAGCAGAATTTATCTGGTTATCGTCAATACTAAGTGAGCAAAAGTTTAATTCAGAAATCAAGCCAGTTCCATGGTGCGATAATCAGAGTATTGTCTATATGTCTGCAAATCCAATATTACACTCTCAAACTAAACATATAGGGATATATTTATATTTTGTCCGAGAGAAAGTACAAAATGAAAAACTTCAAGTCAGTCATATACTTGCAACCTACCAATGAGCAGACATACTCACGAAGGCTTTATCAGCAAGGAATTTCACCAGATTCAGATCTGACCTGAGAATCAAGGATAGCAAAAGTCATTCCAGCTCTACTTCATCAGATCTGGGTAGAAGCTTGGAGAATAAAGACAAAGCAAGCTCAAGTCATCAGCTTTCTCACAATTCTACTCGCCAAAGTAAAGGAGCATCTCAAAACATCAGATCTTAGTCTTAGGTAAGTATCAAAGAGAGATATAATTAAGACCGGAGATGTTTAGAAAGAAGATTTGAGGCAACATTTGAGCCAATCGAAAGAATTTCAAGCAGAATCAAATTTGAGATTTTTTCAAATCGCAAACCCTAACCCTAACGTTGGGTTTGAGGGGGGCAAATAATGAATGGTTTGCGGCTATCCAGAGAAACCAAGTCATATATATCAACTAAAGGAATCAGGTAAAGGAAAGTATGCAGGCCCATTTAAAGCCCAGAGCACGAATAAGCAATATAAATACTTTGTAAACCGTTCATCTATATATGTGATACAAAGTATCAAACCTCTGTAACAATTTCATCAACAAAAAAGTATCAAATTCTTTCTATTACTCGTGCTACAAAATATTTGTTTTCTGGTATGAAAAACATTATTTACGGATAAAAGAAAAACACATGTTTTAGTTTAATACTTAGCATGCATGAGAAATTAAAATGAAGTGCATGGATATTCATAGAGTCGGTATAGCTAATTTGTAACCTTAATAATATCATGCCTTCTCCGTATTTGGTGTAATGGAGTTATTTTTAGTGTAACTGATGCGAGTTATGACATCGTTTGAAGTCATTTTCTGTCTTGATGCATGTAGGAGACACGAGTAAGCTGAATAAATTATGTGTTTCTACTATTAGTCGTTATTAACATAGCAAAAATATTTATTTATGCATGTGGGAAATTTTGATTGGTGAGCTAGACTTACTAGATGCCGTCGATGGGTGGGTGCACTACGGCTAAAGCACTGGTCTAACGATTCAGTAAATAAACTAGATTATCCATTTATGCAGGTGTTACTGATGCTGCATGGGTGCACTATGGGGCTAAGCAAGGGTCTGGTCTATTGATGAAGTCAGTTGTTGCAAGATAGAGCGTTATCTATTAAATAAGAGTAAAGTAGAAGAATTCGAAGCTCTCTCCTTAACTGTAGGAACTATCTCTATTCTCCTTAATTCTCTCAAAGTGGATAATTTATTTTTAAAATCCTATAATTGATAAACTTAGTCAACTAATATTTATTAATAAATCCTAAAAGAGGAAAATTTCAATATGTATACTACAAGCACATCAACAAATTGGTAAAAAAAATAATTTAGTTGCAAATATATATAAATCACATAACATAAATTATATACATTAATGACAATAGCAAATTTATTTTATATTTATTTACTAAATGAATTGTAACAACCCATAATTTAGCCTCTTTAAAATATGGATATTTAATATATTTTTAATAATTAATTAATGGATTTTTAACTAAAAAATAACTCTTTTTTTGTAATAAATAATGATGGTGAAATAGTTTTCCAAATTTGTTTACATAAATATTTAGTTCGAAGAAAAATTGAAAATGTGATCGAAAATCATTTTTCAAGTTTTCGACTTTACATCTTCTAAAAGTTGTCCGAAATGTTGTGAACATTTTAGTAGACATAAAAATAAAGATTTCTAAAAAAATTAGGATTTAGAATTGATAATACATATTTATTTATAACTTAAGAATATAAAAAATGTGATGTGACAATTTCCTAAGTTTAAAATTAAAACAAAAGGCAAATATCACAACAAATGAAACATGTTTAGACATGATTTGATATTTTGGCAACTTGAATTTTAAATGCATGTTGGTAAAGGGAGACAAGGGTGATGACATGGCAAGCATGGAGTAAAGGTTATGTCCTTTAAGGGTAGTTTGGTAATTTGATTTATCCATTAGTATAAAAGTTAATTTCCTAATTCTTTTCTTATTTTTTCCATTTCTATCTTCACTTTCAAAACTTCATTTAGGTTCTTTCCTAAGTTTTCATGGCTTCTAAATACTTTTAAATTTGAAAAAAAAAATCATTTCTTTTCACTTCTTCCTTAAGTAAGTTTACTAAAAGAACAACTTCTTTCTCCACTACACTTCTCCTCTTGCCAAAACAAAACAATTATTCATAAAACAAGACCCTACACCCCCACATACCCACCATGGCCGAGCCCCACATGCTCTAGGCCGAGCCCAAAAGCCCATTAGAGGTCCACCCAATCAAGTTAAAGCTTAATCCTAGTGATTTTCGGAGAGTTAGTGTGATTTCTATTCAAGTTAGTAAGCGTTATGGTGAGTAAAACTTCCATCTTTGAACCACCAAGTTTGAACTATATCCATGCCTATACTTGTAGCTATTGAATGTTTACCATATGGTTGTAATGATGGTTTGGTCGATGTTTGGTTTGTTGCTTGAAAAATAGTCGCATTTGAAAGTTAGTAAGCGAACTTTTGGTTATATGTAAATCTGGTAGACAAACTTATGCCATTGTTATTAAATGTTTGATATATGTTATGTTATTGTAAATCATCATGTATTTATGCTCATACCTTGGTTATGTGATGTGTGTGTGTGTTGCGAATGTCATATGCTCGAATTTTGAACCGCCCGTATAGCGATAGTCGCTATATCAGCACTTTCGGAAAATCACCTTTAATCGAAACAGTTTGGTTTCATTATCGTGCTTGGAATTACTTTACAAGTTAAACAAGTTTTGTGTAACGACCCGTATTTTTACGGATCGAAAAATCCGGTATTATTAGAGTCGATAAGTCGTTATAAAGTTTGGGCAGAATTCGTGCAAGTCTTAGGTCATGAACGACCTAGGGTATGTCGTAAGTCATGTGCGACTTAGAATGTTTCAGCTCCGACTTACTAGTAGCATTGCATCTTGACATCAAAATAGTAGAAGTGATAAATCGGGGACGACTTAAGGAGGTTTTATGACCTAAGAAGTAAGCGACTTAAGAATTGGGGAGACCTAAGAAAATGGACGAGTTAAGAGTTAGGTCGTGGACGGATTAAGTGTTAGGTCGCTTATAGGTGTTAAGTCGTTTGTAGTTTAGGTCGTATCTGTGTTAAGTCGTAGACGACTAAGGTGTTGGTCGAAAGTGATAACTCGGCATGTGTTAAGTCGCGCATGAGTTAGGTCGCGCCTGCGTTAGGTCGGAGACCCTGTTAAGTCGCGCATATAAGTTAAGTCGTTAGGTCGTAGAAGCGCATCTGGGTTAGGTCGTAGGTCGCGTGGATGCGCATCTGGCTTAAGTCGTAGGTCGGAGGAACTGTTAAGTGGTAAGTCGAAGGGTTTGTTAGGTCGTGGGTTTTAGGTCGGGGGGTTTTTAGGTCGTGGACGACCTAAGAGAAGCGGACGACCTAAGGGGGAAATCAGCCTATAAATAGGAGGGTTTTTCTTCATTTTTGGGATCCAGATTTTGAAGCGACGAAGTGCTGCCATTTTGAGAGCTCGACTTTTACACTTCTTCACTTCTTTTCTCCACTTTGATTTAGTACTTCCTTCCATCCAAGATCGAAGATCCAAGAGCTAAAGTCGAAGATCTACATCCATCGAAGAGAGATTTCATCGTTTGAAGCGGATTGGTGATAGATCGAGATAGATCCTTCGCTGTCCAGATCTGAAGTGTGTTGCTTTTGGGTTGTTTAGGTGATTTGGTGAGTGGTGATTATCTCTCACACGGATCCAAAGGAGTATATCGGATCGTTGGCTTGATTTTGTGTTAAAGTAGTGATTTCCATGCATTTTCCTAATCCTAAGTATAGATCCATATAGATCCGTTGTTCATAATGATTTGGTATCCATTTTACTACATGTTAACCTATGCAAGTTCATTCATCCAGATTATAGAGATATTGCTCATGTTTTCATGCTTGTTAGACTTTTGACTCTTTAATTACGAAATTGCCATTATTGTTATAATTGTCTATTTAGATCATATTTGAATGCTTGTTTACTTGGATTAATGTTTGACTTGATTGATTGCTATGAATTTGATGATTGATGATTTGATTTAGACAAGATGGTCAAAGATGATTCAAAAGCTAAGGGAAAAGCTCTTGAATTGGAAAAGCTGCTTGTGGCATATGTAGCGGATGGTGAAACTCATATGGATAGATTGGATGATGATGTTGAGATGAAGCTTTGCTATGATGATGATGATGAGGCGAAGTATGATATGAGATAGCCTTGGTCTAATCCAGACGGGATCATTCCAAGCATGTTGATAACTCGGTGAAATGGTTCGAGTTTGAGGATAATGGTTTGCTCGAGAGGCGCTTGAGCTAGTATGGAAATAGTCGTCGAGGAGGATGACTAGAAGGCTGAGATCTCATCATTGTTGAAGGTTCTAGCATGCTCAAAGCAAGAGTACGTTGGGCAGATTCGATAGTCCTTGAAGGCTACTGATTGGTAGTCGAGTACTCTGGGTAGATTCGATAGTCCTAGGCACGGGTCACGATGACGTGCAGAGTTATGTCTAGAACTGGGGTTTCCATTAGCCCTTGACGGACGGATGAAATAATGAGCCGGTCATTCAATTAACGATGATATCGAAGCAATGATAACAGTGATAGCCAGAGTCATGGATGTTTGGTTGTATCATCATTCGGTCTCAAGAGCGGTATTTTCTGGATGCTTATCTGATCTTGGTTTAGGCCTTGGGGGTTTGTACTTGGAAAACATCGCCCTTGACTCGAGTGATAATTGCTTTACTTTAAATTGTATGCTCTGCTATGTTTGCTTCTGCTTAGTGTGTGTCTGGGGGCTATCACTGTAGAAAGAGGTGGAGTGGGAGGGTTGTATTCCTATTCCTTTTTCCTTTATGCTCTTTTGGTATGTTGTTAGTTAATTTACCGCTCACTAAGACTGTTGTCTGACTCAAGGCTTTATGTTTTTAACTCTTATTGCCTTGGGCTGTTCGTCCATTTTCGGACGGGCAGACTAGGTAGTAGGTGACAGGTGCTGTTCTTGCTTACCACGATGCTGATGTCGAAGACGAGCTGGAGGCTTGCATATTATCTTCTTACTATATGTACTGGATGTTCCGCTGCTTTGTATAATTCTCTGAGTGATATGTAGTGAGGCTTGATGTATTGACTATTCAGATGTTTGTATTCAACTATTATGAAGTTTTATTGATGAGATTCTATTTATGTGAAGCTTCACTATATATATATTCTATTGTATTTTGTCCATGCGCCGTGAGTAATACGATAGATTCTGCTGTTTTAATTTACCCTGACAATCGTCCATGGTTGCCTGGCACACTTTACAGCGCACTTTCTCTAGGTTCGGTGCAGGGGTCATGGGCGGTCGTCACATTTGGTATCAGAGCATTGGTTAATCGATTTTACCCAACGCTCGATGACGTAACTACGTATGAGAGACGTAATTGTATTTTGATGGATGATTACTATATATAATATAGTAGCTTAGTAGAGTTTGAGTCCTTTATGCAGTTGTTTCTCAAGGTGTGCTAATCATTCCTTTTTATAGATATTATGGATGAGTCGAAGAGGGAGACCAGCTGCTTGGGAAGGCCGTGCTACTGAAGGGGCTGCTGGTTATGCTGCTATGTTCGAAGCTATGATGACTTCGATCATGAGAAGGATGCCAGCTCCGGGGCCATCGGTGGATGTTGGAGTTCAAGTTCAAACTCCAAAACCGATGGATTTCGCTAAGTTGTGTAAGGACTTTACTGCTCTTGGAGGGAAGGTTTTCTTGGGAACAGAACCAACCATTGAAGTCCAGAGATGGATGGATGCTTGTAGAAGGATTTTTGGTGATTTGGGAATCGATGATGCAACTAAAAGGAAACTTGCATCAAGACAGCTTCAAGGGAGAGCTTCTGATTGGTGGAACTCTATCACCATTGATACTCCGGAGGAAGAGATTACTTGGGAGCAATTCCAAGTCAGATTTGAAGCTAAGTTCATTTCTACGGCTCAGAAGTCTGTTCTGTTCAAGAAGTTTGTGGAGCTCAAGCAGGGAGGAAGACCAGTTCTTGAGTATGTTTCTGAGTTTGAAGCTTTGTCCAAGTATGCCCGGTCGTATATTGAATCTTCGTACCAGAAGAATGAGAAGTTTGTGACAGGCTTGGACAGTTATCTTGGGAGGCAGTTGGTGGATCATTTGGACGATCCATTTGAGAAGCTTGTAGAGAAGGCTCTCAGGCATGAGAATCTGTTTCCTAAAGAGGGATCTGTTGTTGCTGTGACCAAGGAGGAGTCTAGACCACAGCAGGGTGGAAACAAGAAGAGGAAGCAGCAGCAACAAAAGGGTAAGGATGGCCAGAAGAAGCCGAAAGGCGAAGTGACTTGCTTCAATTGTCAGCAGAAGGGCCATTTCTCCAGGGATTGTAAGAATCCGAAGGTGCCAGTGAAGTGCCACAACTGTGACAAGCTGGGACATGTTAAGAGGATTTGTCCAGAACCGAGGAGGGACAAGCAGATTGTGCAAGCTTATGCTTTGGGAGCTGTTCCATCATCTTCGAAAGCTCCTACCGCTGAAGAGAAAGGAAAGAGTGTGGTGGTTCAGGGTACTCTCTCCATTTGTGGTGTTCCAGTTAGAGTGTTATTTGATACTGGGGCGTCGCATTCTTTTGTTTGTAGTGAACTTGTAGGCCGGTTAGGTTTGGAACCGGATATTGTTGATAGGCCATTGGTTGTGACAAATCCAGTTGGGGGTTCGTCTTGTTTGTGTATGTTATGCCGTGGTCTGATTGTATCGAGTCATGATTGCTATTTTGTTTGTGATTGTTTTGTTCTGAACTTTGCGGGGTTCGGAATTATTTTGGGAATGGACTGGCTTAGGAAGTATGCGGCAAAGGTTGATTGTGAGAGGTTGGAGGTGACAGTCGAGAATGTGGAGGGGCGAAAGATTGTGATACGATGTAAGCATGAAGAAGGCGTCTTCATGAGCTTCATGTATTCGCTGGTTGTTCCACGGGATAGACTGTCATCGTTGCCAATCGCTAATGGATTCGAGGATGACTTTGACGAGGTCAAAGGGTTACCGCCGCATAGAGAGATCGAGTTTCGTATAGATCTAGTTGAAGGAGCCAGACCTGTTGTGATGCCTCTTAGGCGGATGGCGCCTAGGGAACAGCAGGAGTTGAAGGTGCAGGTTGATGATCTTTTGCAGAAAGGATTCATTCGGCGTAGTGTGTCCGAATGGGGTGCACCAGTTGTGTTCGCAACCAAAGCAGATGGATCGTTGAGGTTGTGCGTGGATTATCGTGAGCTGAATAAAGTGACTAAGAAGAACAAGTATCCATTGCCGAGAATCGATGACTTGTTTGATCAGCTTCACGAAGCTAAGGTGTTTTCTTAGATGGATTTGGCTACGGGATTTCACCAGTTAAGAGTGGCTAAGGATAGTGTGCCGAAGACTGCTTTTAGGACACCATCTGGTTTCTTTGAGTGGCTGGTAATGCCGTTTGGATTGACTAATGCGCCAGCATATTTTGTGGATCTTATGAATAGAGTGTTCAGAGATCAGTTGAGCAAGTTCGTGCTAGTGTTCGTGGATGATATTCTGATTTATTCCAGAACTGAAGAAGAGCACAAGACGCACTTGCGTATTGTTTTGGAAATCTTACGGAAACATCAGCTGAAGGCTAAGTTTTCGAAGTGTCACTTCTGGAAGAGCGAAGTGAGGTTCTTAGGCCATATTATTTTTGGAAATGGAATAGCGGTCGATCCCGCTAAGGTGGCAGCAATCCAGGATTGGGTTAGACCTAAGAATGCATCTGATGTGAGAAGTTTTCTTGGATTAGCAGGATATTATCGACGGTTTATCAAAGACTTCTCCAAAGTAGCTTCACCGTTGACATGATTGACGAAAAAGAACCAAGTGTTCAGATGGGATGATAAGTGTGAGCAAGCTTTCGGAATCCTGAAGGAGCGATTGACAAGTGCTCCTGTTTTTACTATTCCAAGTGGGAATGATGAGATGGTGGTTTACACCGACGCATGTGGTACTGGACTTGGAGCGGTGCTGATGCAGAGGGATAAAGTTGTTGCGTATGCCAGTCGACAACTGAAGCCGCATGAAAGGAATTATCCGACTCATGATTTGGAATTATCGGCGATTGTTTTTGCTCTGAAGATATGGAGACATTATCTATTGGGAGTTCGATTCGAGTTGTTTACACATCATAAGTCGTTGAAGTATCTTTTCTCCCAAAAGGATTTGAATCTTCGGCAGCAACGGTGGCTAGAGTTTTTAGCATCATATGATTTTGGTATAGCTTATACTCCGGGAAAGGGTAACGCAGTGGCAGATGCGTTAAGTCGAAGACATGCAGGATTGGGAGCCATGTTTTCAGAATGGAAGAGTCTCGAGTATTTAGCTAGATTTGACTTCAGGCCTAGATGTGAATTAGAACCTGAGATGTTGGCAAACTTATCGATAAGACCTACTCTTGTGGAAAGGATTAGCGAGAGCCAAAAGCGAGAGGATAAGCTTGTCAAGATTATCCGTGATTTGGAATCTGGATTGGAACCAGAAAAGGATAAAGGATTCGAGGTCAATCGAGAGGGTTGGCTTCGGAAGCAAGGACGACTAGTTGTTCCCGATATAGATGAATTGAGAAATGAAGTTCTGAAGGAAAGTCATCACTCGAAGTTGACAATTCATCCAGGTGGAAATAAGATGTATCGGGATATGAAGAGAACCTATTACTGGGAAGGTATGAAGAAGGATGTTGGAAATTTTATTTCCAAGTGTATGAACTGCCAGTTAGTAAAAGCCGAACAGAAGAAGCCAAGTGGATTGCTTCAGCCATTAGAAGTTCCTACATGGAAGTGGGAGCAAATATCGATGGATTTTATTGATGGACTACCTAGAACAAGAACGGGAAATGAAGGGATTTGGGTCATTGTAGATCGTCTGACTAAGAGTGCAAGATTCATTCCTGTTCGATCGACTAGGACTGCATCAAAGTTGGCAGAGTTGTATGTTAAGTGGATAGTTTGATTCCATGGTATTCCGAAGAGTATAGTGAGCGATCGAGACCCATTGTTCACTAGTGGATTTTGGAAGAGCTTCCAGGAAGTTTTGGGAACTGAGTTGTGTTTGAGTACAGCTTATCACCCTCAAACAGATGGTCAGACCGAGAGAGTCAACCGAGTTTTGGAAGATCTCCTCAGAGCTTGTGTTTTGGATTTCGGAGGATCATGGGAAGATCACCTTCATTTGGTGGAGTTTTCGTACAACAACAGTTACCAGTCAAGTATTGGTATGGCACCGTATGAGGCATTATATGGAAGACCGTGTAACTCTCCGACATGTTGGTTAGAGACAGGAGAAAAGCTGATACTTGGGCCAGAGTTGATTCGACAGACTTCGGATTGTATAGAGATCATTCGGCAACGAATGAAGGCAGCCAAAGACCGACAGAAAAGTTATGCCGATAAGCGTCGTAAGGATTTGGAATTCGACGTAGGTGATATGGTTTTTGTGAAGATTTCTCCTTTGAAGAATGTTATTCGATTCGGGAAGAAAGGAAAATTGACTCCGAGATTCGTTGGACCATTCCCGATCACCGAGCGAATTGGAAAGCTCGCCTACAGATTGGAGTTACCAGAGAAGATGTCGGGTGTGCACAATGTTTTTCACGTATCGTATCTACGGAAGTATGTGCACGACTCGAATACAGTGATTTCTGTTGATAGCTGTGAAGATTTCGAAGTTGATCCAGTCGATAGGAGACCTCGTAAGCCGCTTTGTGTTGTGGAAACCGACACAAAACAGCTTAGGAGGAAGATAGTTAAGTTGCTCAAGATACAATGGAGTGATGATGATAACGACTGTACATGGGAGGTGGAAGAGAGGATGAAAGCAGCTCATCCTGAACTCTTCAAGGTATGGCCCTAAGGTGTCGTGTCATCTAACGACATTGTAACTTGTTCTAGTTTTAGAATTCTGCATGCTAAGCTAGAATTGGATGCATGGTTTGTTGGTTGCTATGGATGGTAGGCATGCAGAATAGTCTTTGATTGCTCTGTTTGTTTGGAATTTCGGGGGCGAAATTCCTAAGAGGGAGAGAATGTAACGACCCGTATTTTTACGGATCGAAAAATCCGGTATTATTAGAGTCGATAAGTCGTTATAAAGTTTGGGCAGAATTCGTGCAAGTCTTAGGTCGTGAACGACCTAGGGTATGTCGTAAGTCGTGTGCGACTTAGAATGTTTCAGCTCCGACTTACTAGTAGCATTACATCTTGACATCAAAATAGTAGAAGTGATAAGTCGGGGATGACTTAAGGAGGTTTTATGACCTAAGAAGTAAGCGACTTAAGAATTGGGGCGACCTAAGAAAATGGACGAGTTAAGAGTTAGGTCGTGGACGGGTTAAGTGTTAGGTCGCTTATAGGTGTTAAGTCGTTTGTAGTTTAGGTCGTATCTGTGTTAAGTCGTAGACAACTAAGGTGTTGGTCGAAAGTGATAACTCGGCATGTGTTAAGTCGCGCATGAGTTAGGTCGCGCCTGCGTTAGGTCGGAGACCCTGTTAAGTCGCGCATATAAGTTAAGTCGTTAGGTCGTAGAAGCGCATCTGGGTTAGGTCGTAGGTCGCGTGGATGCGCATCTGGCTTAAGTCGTAGGTCGGAGGAACTGTTAAGTGGTAAGTCGAAGGGTTTGTTAGGTCATGGGTTTTAGGTCGAGGGGTTTTTAGGTCGTGGACGACCTAAGAGAAGCGGACGACCTAAGGGGGAAATCAGCCTATAAATAGGAGGGTTTTTCTTCATTTTTGGGATCCGGATTTTGAAGCGACGAAGTGCTGCCATTTTGAGAGCTCGACTTCTACACTTCTTCACTTCTTTTCTCCACTTTGATTTAGTACTTCCTTCCATCCAAGAGCTAAAGTCGAAGATCTACATCCATCAAAGAGAGATTTCATCGTTTGAAGCGAATTGGTGATAGATCGAGTTAGATCCTTCGCTGTCCAGATCTGAAATGTGTTGCTTTTGGGTTGTTTAGGTGATTTGGTGAGTGGTGATTATCTCTCACACGGATCCAAAGGAGTATATCGGATCGTTGGCTTGATTTTGTGTTAAAGTAGTGATTTCCATGCATTTTCCTAATCCTAAGTATAGATCCATATAGATCCGTTGTTCATAATGATTTGGCATCCATTTTACTACATGTTAACCTATGCAAGTTCATTCATCCAGATTATAGAGATATTGCTCATGTTTTCATGCTTGTTAGACTTTTGACTCTTTAATTATGAAATTTCCATTATTGTTATAATCGTCTATTTAGATCATATTTGAATGATTGTTTACTTGGATTAATGTTTGACTTGATTGATTGCTATGAATTTGATGATTGATGATTTGATTTAGATAAGATGGTCAAAGATGATTCAAAAGCTAAGGGAAAAGCTCTTGAATTGGAAAAGCTGCTTGTGGCATATGTAGCGGATGGTGAAGCTCATATGGATAGATTGGATGATGATGTTGAGATGAAGCTTTGCTATGATGATGATGAGGCGAAGTATGATATGAGATAGCCTTGGTCTAATCCAGACGGGATCGTTCCAAGCATGTTGATAACTCGGTGAAATGGTTCGAGTTTGAGGATAATGGTTTGCTCGAGAGGCGCTTGAGCTAGTATGGAAATAGTCGTCGAGGAGGATGACTAGAAGGCTGAGATCTCATCATTGTTGAAGGTTCTAGCATGCTCAAAGCAAGAGTACGTTGGGCAGATTCGATGGTCCCTGAAGGCTACTGATTGGTAGTCGAGTACTCTGGGAACTGGGAAGATTCGATAGTCCTAGGCACGGGTCACGATGACGTGCAGAGTTATGTCTAGAACCGGGGTTTCCATTAGCCCTTGACGGACGGATGAAATAATGAGCCGGTCATTCAATTAACGATGATATCGAAGCAATGATAACAGTGATAGCCAGAGTCATGGATGTTTGGTTGTATCATCATTCGGTCTCAAAAGCGGTATTTTCTGGATGCTTATCTGATCTTGGTTTAGGCCTTGGGGGTTTGTACTTGGAAAACATCGCCCTTGACTCGAGTGATAATTGCTTTACTTTAAATTGTATGCTCTGCTATGTTTGCTTCTGCTTAGTGTGTGTCTGTGGGCTATCACTGTAGAAAGAGGTGGAGTGGGAGGGTTGTATTCCTATTCCTTTTTCCTTTATGCTCTTTTGGTATGTTGTTAGTTAATTTACCGCTCACTAAGACTGTTGTCTGACTCAAGGCTTTATGTTTTTAACTCTTATTGCCTTGGGCTGTTCGTCCATTTTGGGACGGGCAGACTAGGTAGCAGGTGACAGGTGCTGTTCTTGCTTACCATGATGCTGATGTCGAAGACGAGCTGGAGGCTTGCATATTATCTTCTTACTATATGTACTGGATGTTCCGCTGCTTTGTATAATTCTCTGAGTGATATGTAGTGAGGCTGGATGTATTGACTATTCAGATGTTTGTATTCAACTATTATGAAGTTTTATTGATGAGATTCTATTTCTGTGAAGCTTCACTATATATATATTCTATTGTATTTTGTCCTTGCGCTGTGAGTAATACGATAGATTCTGCTGTTTTAATTTACCTTGACAATCGTCCATGGTCGCCTGGCACACTTTACAGCGCACTTTCTCTAGGTTCGGTGCAGGGGTCATGGGCGGTCGTCACATTTTGATTAATGATGTTTCCAAAAATAATTGATTATTTTAATATTTATTATTTAATTTAATTATTTAATTAATAAGGATTAAAGTTAACTAATTTACTTGTTAATGATGTGTTTTAAATTTAACTAATTGCTTAGTTAATTATGTTTTAATTTTAATTAATCATTTTATTTAATGATGTTTTAATTAATCTTTGGATAATAATGGATTAAGATTAATTAATTTATTAATTAAAGATATTTTAAATTTAATTAACTCTTTTTAATTAATGACTTTTAAAGGTTAATAAATTTGTTTAACCTTAAATAAATATTTTCTTAAATAAAGTTTAAATTAATTAATCACTTTTAAATAATTATATTTAATTTAAATTAATTAATTATATTATTAATTTAATTAATGTGTTTTAAAAAGGTAATTTACCCTTTTTAATTAAAGGGCATTAAAGTGAATTTATCAACTTAATTAATGAAGTTTTAAAGTTGATTAGTGAGTATAATAAGGATGTTTTAAGTGGATAAATCTTTTTTATAATGATGTTTCAAAATCATTAAACTCTTTTAACAAAGTGTTTTAAAGTTAATACTTGTAATGTGAAACCAAGTACGAATTTGGGTTTTTAAAAGAAAAGTTTGAATTGTTTATGGAAATGAATTAATTTCCATAAAGCGATTCACTTATATGGAAACAGTTTATTTGTATAATTGGCAATAAACATCGGAGAAGTAGACTTGTTGTTATTTCAAAAGATAAGAATAATTGTTAGACATGACTTTGAGGTGACACTACCTTGACTTGTCCGGTATTATTGTTTGAATTCGATGAGTGGTGATAATTATACAAGACTTAATTTCCATATACGATCATTTTATATCCTCGATAGTTGTTTCCTCAGCTATCGTTTATTTCAGCTTCTTTATTATCGTCATTCTAAGACGATTTATTGCTCCATTGAGCATTGATATCCTTTGTCAGAAATGACTAAAACCAAATTGCAAGAGGAGGCAAAGCTATGTGGGGTTTCTCCTATAAGGATAATTTCACATCTCATCTAGATTGGATTCGGTAGCGCTATTATATGTGAAATATTCGGATGCTCGGTAAAGTTTGGCGGGGTCCAGCTTGGAGGGTTCTGAGAAGTGTCACAGAGTAAATGAGCTTCTCAGAAGTATATTCCTAGAGGTATACTTCAAGGGGGGTGCACCTTCCTAGTCATTTGTTAGAGATTTTCCTTTCCTTATTTGATTCGAACCTTTGAATTTGTTTCCTTAATTTAATCGGGAAGATTCAACCACTCTTCGCGATGTTTAATTATTTATCCATTCTTCACGTTTAGATGTTGATTCATGTGAGAGTAAACCCGTTCCGTGTTCAGTGGCGTGGTCTCATATGTTTGTGTTTAATTACATACATTCGTTTAAATTTTTACTCATACCAGACAAATGGTCTGACCCGAGTTGTTTGTTTCCATGAACTCTCGGGTACTCATTTTATTTGAGTAGTCCGAGAGTAGCAGGTCTTTGTTGGGCTCTTTGAAGATGGCGTCCTAGCGGGAGGCTTTTCATCTTCTTATTTATTTATTCCACTGTACCATTTAGTTTGTGTAAGTGTATTTTTTTCAGCATTTGTAAAGGCAGGACGTTATAACTACCTAAGCTGATTTGTAGTACTTATGCGTAAATCTGATAACTTCCTGTTAAGGAGTAACCTGACGTACTATTTCTGTCATGTTTATTTAGCAGTTTCGTTGTGTGGTTTTCTATTCTGTTCTTTTTTTACCCCATGATGACTCATCTTTCCAATGCTTGGGCAACAACATACGAACACGGAGGATGTGTTAAGTGTCGTTCCTAGGGGTCAGAAAGGTAGGTCGTTACATGAATTTATCATACATTGCACTATAAAATTCTATTAACTTCAAATACATATAATTTTAATTTTTTTACATTTACTTAGAAATCCTTCTTAATTATATTCTAATATTTTACATTTAAGTCCATATATTTAACTAATTGTGTAATCTTAAATTTAAACTATTTAAATTAGAGTAAGTCGTATGTAGGTGCATCTGATAGCTAGATGTTGGTGAGATTTTGTTGATTAGTGGTGGGGTATTTTTAGAATTTCAAAAGGACATCGTGGAATCATATTCATTGAATTCTTTTTATTAATAGTAGAGATAAATATAATTAATTAATATTTATTAATCTATCTAATAAACCCTAAAAATACAAAGTTTTCAATATATACAATATTCATGTATATGAGAAAAATAATTAAACATTTCTTCCTTATTCAAATATATGAATATTTAACTCACATAACATAAAATGTATACATAAATAATAATAACTCTTTTAATTTCTAATTCATTTATTTCAAACAATTTACATACATTACATAATATAATTTCACTATTAACAACCATTAAAAGATGAATTTATATTTTACAACATTATGATGTGAACGCACATATTACACCGATAAAAATTAGATTATATAAACATTCTCACTTAATTTGTTATCAAACCATTTTCAACTCATAACTCAACTGAATGCTACATAACATTATTTTGCAATTATCAAAGTTGTGAGTAGAAGGGAACATGAAATCTATGGTTAACTACAAGGATACAATTGTTTAAAAACGAAACTTAATAATGTATAAAAGTTCACATGCCTAATGCAAAAATAAAATTACATATAGGTAAGCTAACCATAAGATTTATGCTCTTCTCAATTACAATTTTGTACATAACTCTTCTCAATTTTAACTTTTTTACATTTAATTCCTTATATTTAATTACTTATAACTTTTTTACATCTACCTCCTTATATTTAATTGTTATGTTGATCATTAATTCAAATTATTCAAATTATTCAAATAAATTCAATTTTTAATGTTCATTAATCCATTTATAAATCATTTAGAAAAATGACAATTTAAAATATATACAATAATCATGTTAACATAATTGCGAAGTTACTTATTCGCTCATACATATAAAAAATATATATCACATAACATAAATTATTTACATTTGCAATATCAACAATTCTAATTTATATTTTTTTTGAGTTAGGATATTAATTTTTACAGAGATATGTAGTTAGCGAGTATTGAACTTCAACTTTATATCTGAGCGTCGAAAGTCATTTTAGTTTATGATTAATATAGCACAATAAATTTATTATATATTGCGTAATAAAATATATTTTTAGAAATAATTAAAATATAAATAGTATTTTTTTAACAACATTACCATGTGCAACACACCTGTCACACACTAGTTGTAGTAGGATAGATTGATGTAGATAATAAAGGTAGGAACAATCCTTTATATCCAAAACCACTGTCATGTCTTTAACATTTTTTGCACTTTGGACAATTTTCCACGTAGAGTGTGCTTTGATGGCGAAAGCTAATAGAAGCTCAAATCCTCAAGTGATTCAGATAGTTTTAACTTAAAGAAGAATACGCTTTCATTATTATTATTTTTTGAAAACCTAAAGCACCAAGCTTTGCTTATAAACTCTAAGGATGTATGCACTGAACCCACAACAATAATTCAGGTAAATCACAATGATATGTAGTTGGTCGGGATTGAACCTACGACCTTTAAGGTGAGCGCCGAATGTCCTAACCACTGCACTACCTTAGGGGTTACTTTCATTATCATTCAATGCACTACCGTTTATATGTTTAGTGTCCACTGGCGATTAAAGGATCATGTAAACTACCATTATCATCTAGACGTTATAAACTTATAATTGTGTTTGCCTATAAAAGAACTATTTATAAACTATTGTTGCATTAACGTATCAGAGTAATATAATTAAGTTTCAAAACTGTATGTTAAACTAAGATTCAAGATTTAAAACTTACTTTTGCTAAAAATTATTATTATGCATACAAAAATTTTGGGATTTTTATAAATGGAGAAACAGTATGAAATGTACACGATACAAAATCCTATATGGCAATTTGTAATTTGTAAAAGAATTTAGGGGGTCTCATAATTATTTATCTCTATGGCTAGCAAATTAAGTTTCGCAACAGTATGAAATGTATACGATAGGTTATTATTATTAGTTCTAGTTGAAAAAAAATTAACTAAGTAATTAACAAAGTTTGTAAAAATTAACTGTGTTTATAATAATAATAATAATAATAATAAACAACAGCTTGAATAAATTAACTAAGTTTTATAAAAATTAAATACGTTTATAAAAATTAACTAAGTATTATAAAATTAACAAGTTTATAATAATAATAATAAACTAAGTTGATAAAGCATTAACTAATTTTATAACAACAACAATAACAATAATAACAATGATAATAATAAGAAACTATAGTTTGATAAAAATTAACTGAGTTTATAATAATAATAATAATAATAAATTAACCAAGTAAACTAAGTTTATAATTAATAATAATAATAACAATAATAACAAAAACAAAGTTTATAAAAATTAACTAAGTTTTATAAAAATTAAATAAGTTTATAAAATTAACTAAGTTTATAAAAATAATAATAAATTAACTAACAATAATGATAAAAATATAACAAGTTTATGAAAAATTTATAAGTTTGAGATAATTTATAAAAATTAATTAAGTTAATGGAGTTTCAGTTTGAGATAATTTATAAGTTTAAGTTAATTAAAATATATGTTATGACATTTTAAGCTTTAGCAATTGTGATAATTTATAAGTTTAATAATAATAATAATAAATAATTTGAATAAATTAACTACATTTATAAAAATTAAATATGTTTATAAAAAATTAACCAAGTATTATAAAAATTAAAAGTTTATAATAATACTAATAAAATAAGTTTGATAAAAAATCAACCAAGTTTGTTAAAAATCAACTAAGTTTATAATAATAATAAAAAAAACTATAGTTTGATAAAAATTAACCAAGTTTATAATAATAATAATAATAAATTAACTAAGCCGACAATTTTATAATTAATAGTAATAATAACAATAATAAGAGAAAGTTTATAAACTAACCAAGTTAACTATGTTTTATAAAAATTAAATAGGTTTATAAAAATTAACTAAGTTTATAATATTAATAATAAATTAACTTAGTTTATAATAATAATAATAATAAATTAACGAAGTTTGAGAAAAATTTATAAGCTTGAGATTATAAAATTAACTAAGTTAATAAAGTTTAAGTTTGAGATAATTTATAAGTTTTAGTTAATTAAAACATGAGTTATGACATTTTAAGTTTTAGCAATTGAGATAATTTATAAGTTTGAGTTAATATAAATAAAGTTACAAATAATTTAACCGAGCTTTATAAAAAACTAACTACTTTTTAAAAATATTAACCAAATTTTTAAGAATTAAGTAAGTTTTATATAATTTAACTAAGTTTCATAAAAATTAAATAAATTTATACAAATTAATTAAGTTTCATTAGAATTTAACTAAGTTGACTGAGTTTTATAAAAATTAAATATGTTTATTATAAAAAATAACCAAGTTTTATAAAAATTTAACTAAGTTAACTAAGTTTTAAAATTATTTAAATGTAATAAAAGTTTAGCTAAGGATGTTTGACGTATCGTAAATATGTAAAGCACTTCCATAATCATTTGTTGATTATTAAATTTGTATACAGGTAATTAGCTTTTTCGAAGTAAAGACCAGTTGCAACAAAGAATTGTGCATAATCAAGTAATGAACGTGGCTCTAACTATTATATATATATTATAACATTTTGTTAGTGAAGCGATCTTCCTCAGCTGCCTTCTCTTTGAAATTTTCCGTTCATCCCCCCGAGCCTACCTTGCTCGTCCGCTTTCCCTATGGAGACCTCCCCTTCCTCCAACCGTGTAACGACCCTTAATTTTCGATAATTAAATTTGTTAATTTAGTGAGATTTTGGAAATTTAATATTGAAAGAAATAAAAATTTGTAAATTAAAAATGAAATAATAACTAAGATGAAATGTAACAAGGTTAATTAAAGTTAATAATTAATGAATTGAATGAGATGCCAATTAATGAAAATAATTTAAATGTTATACTTGGCTATAAATTGAATATAAGAAAACAAGTGTAGATATTGAACCAATTTATGAATTAGTATATAATTAATGATAATTAGATAAAAACAGTGTTATGTAAGCAATTGTAACATTTGTGTGTTAATAATAACTTATAGGTGTAATTAAAAGTTAATGGTAACAATTATTGTATACTACCTATTTATTTAGCCTGTTAATTTAAATTGGACATAAATTTCAACAAATGTAATTAAATATTATGTTAATGTAAATTAAGTTAATATTTGGAAATAATGTTAATTTTATTCATAATATGATAATTGGGAATAAAAAAGAATGGAAATCAAGATTTATTAATTTATTTGAATTTAAATTATAGTAATTAAATTAATTGCAAATAAAGGAAATTAAATATTTAAATATATTACTTTAATGGAAATTAAGATGAAATTTGAGAATATTAATGTAATAAATCATGAACCAATGTTAATTTCATCCATTTGATAATAATGGATTGAATAATAGGATGAAAGGTCAATTAAATAGAATTATTGAAAATTTAATTTATAATTTCTGAATTTATTGAAATTGTAAGTAAACATGATAATTTGTGAAATAATTAACATTGAATTAACATGGAAATTTTTTTTAAATGGTTATAAATGTCTAAGTAATCAAAAGTGATAAAATTTGTCAATTATAGAATCAGATTTGAAAAAAAGTGATTTAATTTAATTAATTATTAATTTAATTAATTATTAATTTATTTAATTAACGTGAAAATAGCCATTTTGGCCACTGACTTGGATTTCAACGAAACTAGTTTCATCGGATCCGTAACGGTGAATTATTATAGGATTTCAAGTTTCGTAGCGATCGGACTTGTCATTTGATCGTACGGACTCGAAACGCCTAGAAATCAATTTAATTGAAATCAATTTGAAATAAGCTGATTTTAACATAACTTCTTCATACGATGGAATTAGGACCTGAAACCTGTTCCATTGAAATTTAAATTATCAAAAACATATATTTTGATATATGGGATGACCCATTTTCGTTCCGGTGACAGAACGGGCTTTTCGGGCCATTTATCGTTCAACGTTATAATCAAATCTTATCCATTCATCTCAATTCCGACCTACCTATAAATATCCTCGTTATAAACCCTAGCTGTTCTCATTCTCTTATTATCTGTACGTACATTTCCCTTCTCAAATCCTCATTCTAATGGCTAAAACCATAATTCCCAAATTTGCAAATCCAAATCAAAAATCAAATTGAAAATCAAACTCCCCAAACTATATCGAATTATATATCGATTTGAAGCTCTTGACGAGCGCAAGTCAACTATGTGATTCGTTTTTCGATCTGGGTTCCTGTGTGCCCAGAATTCGATGATCAATTCTCGGCCGTTTGTTTCGTCACGATCGATTGCAACCGATCGTCGATTGAATGGTACCGGGCTGTGGAGACCGTCGCACGCAGCTCATCGGTGCTTGTGGTTCGTCGTTTCAGTGGTCGGATTGCTCGCAATAATTGGATTAGGGTTAGAAGAGGAAGCCACGGCTGCCTTCGATTGGACGCGAACGTCAGCGAGGGATGATCGCGGGAGGGAAGTCGAGGTGTTGCGTGAAGGCGGCGCTCCTCCTGGTGGTGGTTGGTCACGGCCGTGATGGCCTGTGGATGGCGGCGCTATGTTTCATGCGTTCGTTTGCAATAGAGGACCGAACACATTTTCGTGATTCGGGAGAAGCGCTGACGTGTACGTGAGTTTGTTTTTTTGTTTTGTTTTTATTTATTTATTTAAATTTTCAATTAAAATTTGTTCTAATATCAATAACTTTCACATACGAGGTCCGTTTCACGCGCGGTTTGATCCAATAGGATCGTATTGAAATTTTGGACATTTTGACACTTGTTTGGATGAATTCTGAGACTGTTGAATTTTGGGCTCAAATTGGATTTAAATTCGATTTGAATTCAAAGGTGAGTGTTTTAACCCACTCACAACTTCTAAAAATTTCTTATGTTTGTTAAATTTAATTTGTGATGTGATTGGAAATTTATTTATGACTATTTAGTATATTTTAAATCATCATCTCAGTTAATTTGAATTTAATTGTTATTTAATTTATTATTGAATATAAATTGCTAGTTAAATACTTGTTATTGATTATCAGTTCTATATTGATATTTATTGATTGATTTGGATGATGTTTGTAATGGATGTTGATTGTTGATATTGGATGAATGGATTTTTATTTTATATCGTTATAAACTGCAAGATCACTATGGGTTGAAATGATACATACCTGAATGATCTATAGATTAGGAAAAATCATTATGGGTTGAAATGATAGACTCGAGCGATTTTATGGATTTTATTATTAATTTGGGATTACGGTTTGAAATGATATATAACCGTAACATTTTAAATTGCGGATTGAAATGATAAATATCTGTATCACTTGACCCTAGGGTAGAAAATTATATACGGACACCGGATTGGTTAAATTTAATGATTTTGAACTTCTTAATTTTTTTTGAATTAATTAAATAATGTCTTGAAAAAAAATTTGATGTATATGAATTGAAGTATTATTGGAAAATCAAGTTTTGTGTTGAAATGTGAAACGGTTTAAAAAGGAATTGCTTTAAGAAATTAAATTGGAAGTTTAAAGTAAAATTTTAAGTATAAATGAAATTCTATCGAAATTAAGTTATTGAAGTTTTTGAAAATAACTTTGAAATATTTTGAAATTGGAGTAATCCGAATTGATATTTGAACATGGATTGAAACGATATAAAATTCAATAGTTTGTTGAAATGTTAAATTGAAAGGTTTGGAACTTGGTTTGTTGACTTGGAAATATAAAATGGTTTAAATGTGTTGAAATGAAATGAATAGTTTAATTTGATATAAATTCCAAATTCATGTTTTAATATAAACTGTTTTAAAAATATATTATTTCAAAAAATTTAATTATTAAGATTTTCAAAGTACTAAACTATTTTAACCTATTTTAAACTATTTAATTTATTTAAACTAATTAACCTGTTTTAACTTATTTTAAATCTAATTAATCTATTTTAAAGCTACTTGATCTATTTTAATTATATTTAATCTATTTTAAATCTATATTAACTATTTATAACTATTTAAAACTATTTTCTTCTAAATTCCAAACTAAGTAAAATGGATGGGTTTATATTCAAATTCTCCATTTTTAAGTGAATATGGTTAATGATGTTATAACCGAAGTTGGGATTTAAATAACATATTTGGTTTGATATGATAATTTGAAATGAGAGTTTATCCTATTTTGGAAATATGACTTTTGAAAAGAAATATAATTTTGAACTATGATTTCAAATGTGATATGATTTCAAAGGTGAATATGATTTCGAAAGTAAGTAATGATTTCGAAAATGATATGATTTGAATTGAATATGATACTTTGATATCAATTATGAAATGATTTTGGAAATGTAAAAGAACCATCATGTGTGTAATAAACGATTGGTTGTTAAAGAGACCGGGATCGGATATTGTCATACTCTCTACGAATACCGAAAACCACTTTGACAACTATGTACGCGGTGGAGATTCCAGAATGAAGTAGGATGGTGGCGACGATCCTATAAGGTATATACGTGGACCTAACTCCCGTGAGTTAGCATAAGGTGGCTAAAACAGGAGCAATCGACGGGCCAAGTGAGGTCATTCCTCCGATTGGGCACATTCCTTCGATACTATATTCCGACTTTGTGATTAATTTGGTGGCCACCCTCGATTTTTGATTTGGGAGTGTGTTCCGAGGTGGGCAGTAGTAGCTGCTATGCGTTACCACCAGTCCGGAAGTGTAATTGGTATATCTATCATGGCATTGCTTAGTTGTGCCGTGTCACCTACACTAGCGCACCTTCTACGAGTTTGTTTTATGTCGTACCTATGGGGTATCCTCTAGCGGCCCCAGTTTACGGGGAGTTACGGTACTGTATAGACTATTGGCATTATAAAAATGTGTTAAGGGGGAAAATGTAACGCCTTAATGCTATTTTAATAGTTTACTTTACTTTAGACATTATTATAATAGCGTATTGTACTACATAGTAGATAGTTTAACGGATCCTTAGCAGATGTGAATCTCGAACATCTCTTAAGTTACTTCACTCACGTTAGACACTGGATAAGAGATGTCAAACCCCGTAAACATCACCGACGCCATTTACACTCATATTTATTTACCGTTGATTTGACTTACATAAGATCTTTCAGTTCTGACTCGAGTGTTTTGTCTTTTCAATTCGCTCGGGTCAGCCTGAGCATTTCAGGATTTGAAGACCTTATTTCTGGAGGACGAAGACGAAGATTTGTACTACTATTATTTACTATATTTATTCTACCGCATTCATACTGTCCCGCTGCATTATTTGTTATCTTTGTTATGTGTAACTTTGATTTTGTATTGTATAAGTATAATCAAATGTTTTGTATACAGCTTCATGAACTATTATTTGATTATTATATTTTATCATTCCGCTGCGAGATTTTGTTTTGTTTTTTTTTCTTTCTCTATTTTCTTATTCACCCCGATGACAATCCGCCCTTCTGTATGGTTTGAGTCGACATGTGTGTCTGCTCATGCACTTGGCGAGTGCAGCATGATAGGGGGTTCTCACATTTGGGTTTGGTAGCGAGCGGATGACTCTTACTCCTACATGTCCCGCGGGGTTGGTGCAGTCGAGAGGCTGGCTGTAAAAGCAGAACACAGGTACCATTGTATGCTACGATCGGCGTTACCACATTGGCCGGTGTCCTGTTATAGTTGGTATCAGTGCTTTGGTTTAGCGATAACCTTAGCTTTGTGGGGTCTGACTCATATTAAATAGGGTAGTAATACCCTATGATGAGTCGTTGAGAGTATATATATGGGAGAGCGTATTTGTTAGTGTTATAAAATGTTTTATATTGTGTTAATTTGTTCCATTTTATATTTATAAATTCTGGTCGGTACATAGGACGCTATGACATCGATAGGGATTTTTAAACACTTAATAGGACAGGCCAACACAATATTTGTTTTGAAATATAGGTAAATGAAATAATTTTACCTAGTGTATATTTTTTTATATAAAATAATGATTTATAAATTATATATATTTGGTTGTAATATGTTTGTTGTTAGGTAGTGAAATTTATAAATATCAGTTGGAAATAAGATTTGAAAATAAAATAAATGAAATTTGGACATTTAGAACTTAAGTTCCAAGGTTTTTTTTTGAAAATTTCTTTCGAATGATTTTGGGATACAATAATAATATTATTAGAAGTATTTTCTGATATAAATATTCCAATATAATTTGAAGGAAATGTTTTAATGAAATTTTGGAAAGAAATAAGTTTTGTACTCCCCTCTCTGTCGTTGGAAAATAATTTCGGTGATGAGCGCACGCATCATCGACATTAATTTTCGAGTTTCAAAGTGGGAAGGCCATTATAGTAGTTTTACTACAGATCTATTTTGATAAATAAATAAAAATTTTAAAGTTTAAATATGATTGGATATAAAAGTTATGAGTATGTATATATGTATATATTATTTTAAATGATTTGAAATGGAACCCGGCATTTAGTTCTTAAATTTCTATGAATTAGATATTTCAATTTTTGAAATGGAATAAAATTTTAACTATTTAATAATTGAAACTTCTAAATGAAAATAAAAAAAATGATATGCTAAGTTATAACTGAAAAATATACAAGGAATTTGAAATTTGTAACTTGTAAACGAAAAGAATATGAAAATAAGAAATGATAATTATTGAACCTTGAGTTAATTAAAATAAGTAAGTTAAACTTGTGTAACTTTCAATTGCATTCTTAAAGACATATATATATAACTTACCAATTATAAAAAGTTGAAATGTTAAAAGAATATGTAATGGAAATTTTTACAAGTAAAACTTATGTAATGGAAGTGTTCAATGAAATTTACTTTTATAAATAAGAAATTTGATATGAAAATAGTTATAAACTTGAGTTAAAATTTGTAATACTACTAATTAAATGAAATAGAAAATGAGTACTGTAAGTAAAGGATTTTGAACTTAAGTTAATATTGAAACTATTTATAACTAAAGTAAATAATAAAATGAATGTAATGCAATAAAATAAATTGACATGATATGAATAAATGAAAATGATTTTTTTTTGTAAGTAATAAAGGAAAAATAAATGAAATAAACACTGAATGAATGAATGGGAATAAAATTTTGTAAGAGATAAATGTAAGTTAAAGAAATAATCCTTGTATTGATGAAAAGAAGAAAAAAATTGTATGTTGTGAAAGAAATTTAATAAGAATAACTCAAGTACATTGTAAATTATTGTTTGTTTTAGTTTATGGGTAGTTTGGGATAGGATACTCCTAATTGTTTTGGATGTATGAATAATCTATTGAGTTCATCTAAGACTGTTGAGTAAATAGTGCACTTAGTAGTTTATTTGTCATCCTAGGCAATTAAAAGTTTCTAAACCCGAACAAACCATTTGTTTTGTTTACTATGGATGAATGGTTGACTATATTGATTTCATATGATGATTGTATGCTGTGGTTGCTAGTGATTGTTGTTTATATTGATTTGTTTGTTAGTGGTTGAAACAACTTTAAATATTTCATTTTATATAATTATTAACTCTTTTGGATTATATAAGTGAAATACAGGTTATGGAAGCAATTGCTACTGCTTTTGGTTTCATAATTAAGCGTTATTTGCATGACAAATAGGTACGTTCTCTTATACGGTTTTCTAGCGATATTATATTGTTTTTCCCGCAGTTGGGACATATTATTTTGAAAATTTTGATATATATTGTTTTATTGATATTATTATTTCTCCCGAGCCTCTCCGTACAAAGGAGACTCTACCGAAATTTTTCAAAAATTTTGGACTTGGAAAATTTTGAAAAATGTTTTCCCAAACTTTATTAACTTGATATAAAAGGATTTAATTGTTTATAAATTGATATATTTTATTTAAATTATTTAATTTTGAAAATTATTTGTTTAAAAATTTAATATTTTGAATAAGATATATTGCTTAATTAATTCTTCTTTTCCCTCCTTTTTCCTTTTCGGGGACGAAAAGTTTTGAGTGGGGGAGAGTGTAACGACCCGTAATTTTCGATAATTAAATTTGTTAATTTAGTGAGATTTTGGTAATTTAATATTGAAAGAAATAAAAATTTGTAAATTAAAAATGAAATAATAACTAAGATGAAACGTAACAAGGTTAATTAAAGTTAATAATTAATGAATTGAATGAGATGCCAATTAATGAAAATAATTTAAATGTTATACTTGGCTATAAATTGAATATAAGAAAACAAGTGTAGATATTGAACTAATTTATGAATTAGTATATAATTAATGATAATTGGATAAAAACAGTGTTATGTAAGCAATTGTAACATTTGTTTGTTAATAATAACTTATAGGTGTAATTAAAAGTTAATGGTAACAATTATTGTATACTACCTATTTATTTAGCCTGTTAATTTAAATTGGAAATAAATTTCAATAAATGTAATTAAATATTATGTTATTGTAAATTAAGTTAATATTTGGGAATAATGTTAATTTTATTCATAATATGATAATTGGGAATAAAAAAGAATGCAAATCAAGATTTATTAATTTATCTGAATTTAAATTATAGTAATTGGATTAATTGCAAATAAAGGAAATTAAATATTTAAATATAATACGTTAATGGAAATTAAGATGAAATTTAAGAATATTAATGTAATAAATCATGAACCAATGTTAATTTCATCCATTTGATAATAATGGATTGAATAATAGGATGAAAGGTCAATTAAATGGAATTATTGAAAATTTAATTTATAATTTCTGAATTTATTGAAATTGAAAGTAAACATGATAATTTGTGAAATAATTAACATTGAATTAACACGGAAATTTGTTTTAAATGGTTATAAATGTCTAAGTAATCAAAAGTGCTAAAATTTGTCAATTATAGAATCGGATTTGAAAAAAAAGTCATTTAATTTAATTAATTATTAATTTATTTAATTAACGTGAAAATAGCCATTTTGGCCACTGACTCGGATTTTGACGAAACCAGTTTCATCGGATCCGTAACGGTGAATTATTAAAGGATTTCAAGTTTCGTAGCGATTGGACTTGTCGTTTGATCGTACGGACTCGAAACGCCTAGAAATCAATTTAATTGAAATCAAATTGAAATAAGTTGATTTTAACATAACTTCTTCATACGATGGAATTAGGACCTAAAACTTGTTCCATTGAAATTTAAATTGTCAAAAACATCTATTTTGATATATGGGATGACCCATTTTCGTTCCGGTGATAGAACGGGCTTTTCGGGCCATTTATCGTTCAACGTTATAATCAAATCTTGTCCATTCATCTCAATTCCGACCTACCTATAAATATCCTCGTTATATAGCTTCTCATTCTCTTATTATCTGTACGTACATTTCCCTTCTTAACTCCTCATTCTAATGGTTGAAACCCTAATTTTCAACTTGCAAATCCAAATCAAAAATCAAATTGAAAATCAAACTCCTCAAACTATATCGAATTATATATCGATTTGAAGCTCTCGAAGAGCAGAAGTCAACTATGTGATTCGTTTTTCAATCTGGGTTCATGTGTGCCCAGAATTCGATGATCAATTCTCGGCCGTTCGTTTCGTCACGATCGACTGTAACCGATCGCCAATTGAATGACACTGGGCTGTGGAGACCGTCGCACACAGCTCATCGGTGCTTATGGCTCGTAGTTTTAGTGGTCGGATTGCTCGCAATAATTGGATTAGGGTTAGGAGAGGAAGCGGCGGCTGCCTTCGATTGGACGCGAACGTCAACGAGGGATGATCGCGGGGGGGGGGGTGAAGTCGAGGTGCTGCGCGAAGGCGGCGCTCCTCCTGGTGGTGGTTGGTCACGGCCGCGATGGCCTGTGGATGGCGGTGCTAGGTTTCGTGCGTTCATTTGCAGGAGAGGACCGAACACATTTTCGTGATTTGGGAGAAGCGCTGACGTGTACGTGAGTTTGTTTTTTTTGTTTTTTTTATTTAAATTTTCAATTCAAATTTGTTCTAATATCAATAACTTTCGCATACGAGGTCCGTTTCACGCGTGGTTTGATCCACTAGGATCGTATTGAAATTCCGGACACTTTGACGCTAGTTTGGACGAATTCTGAGAGTGTTTGAATTTTGGGCTCAAATTGGATTTAAATTTGATTTGAATTCAATGGTGAGTGTTTTAACCCACTCACAACTTCTAAAAATTTCTTATGTTTGTTAAATTTAATTTGTAATGTGATTGGAAATTTATTCATGACTGTTTGGTATATTTTAAATCATCATCTAAGTTAATTTAAATTTATTTGAAATTAATCGTTATTTAATTTATTATTGAATATAAATTGCCAGTTAAATACCTATTATTGATTATCAGTTCTATATTGATATTTATTGATTGATTTGGATGATGTTTGTAATGGATGTTGATTGTTGATATTGGATGAATGGATGTTTATTTTATATCGTTATAAACTGCAAGTTTACTATGGGTTGAAATGATACATACCCAAATGATCTATAGATTAGGCAAAAATCATTATGGGTTGAAATGATAGACTCGAGCGAGTTTATGGATTTTACTATTAATTCGGGATTACGGTTTGAAATGATATATAACCGTAACATTTTAAATTGCGGATTGAAATGATAAATATCCGTATCACTTAACCCTAGGGTAGAAAATTATATACGAACACCCGTTTGGTTAAATTTAATGATTTTGAACTTCTTAATTTTTTTTGAATTAATTAAATAATATCTTGAAAAAAAAATTGATGTATATAAATTGAAGTATTATTGGAAAATCAAGTTTTGTGTTGAAATGTGAAATGGTTTAAAAAGGAATTGCTTTAAGAAATTAAATTGGAAGTTTAAAGTAAAAGTTTAAGTACAAATGAAATTCTATCGAAATTAAGTTATTGAAGTTGTTTGAAAATAACTTTGAAATATTTTAAAATTGGAGTAATCCGAATTGATATTTGAACATGGATTGAAACGATATGAAATTCAATAGTTTATTGAAATGTTAAATTGAAAGGTTTTGAACTTGGTTTGTTGACTTGGAAATATAAAATGGTCCAAATGTGTTGAAATGAAATGAATAGTTTAATTTGATATAAATTCCAAATTCATGTTTTAATATAAACAGTTTTAAAAATATATTATTTCAAAAAATTTAATTATTAAGATTTTCAAAGATTAAACTATTTTAACCTATATTAATTATATTAAATCATTTTAACCTATTTTAAACCATTTAATTTATTTAAACTAATTAACCTGTTTTAACTTATTTTAAATCTAATTAATCTATTTTAAATCTACTTAATCTATTTTAATTATATTTAATCTATTTTAAATCTACATTAACTATTTATAACTATTTAAAACTATTTTCCTCTAAATTCCAAACTGTTAACCCGCCTTTTGGCAAGGCCGCGGATAGACGGATTTAACTTAAACAACTTCACAACTATCGAGACTAAAGTATGATGGGTTCGGTTTAAAATGATGATAGGCAGTTTGGCAGATGACGTTCGGCATTGGGATGGTTCGGCGTTGAAGGCTGTTCGGCATAGAGAGATCGTCGTTTGACATAGAGGGATCGTTCGGCACTGAACGAGTGCTCGGCATTAGAAGGAGTGTTCGGCATGAATCTTGTTCGGCAATTGGAGACGTTCGACATTGGATGGAGCGCTCGGCATTAACCAACGTTCGGCAACTGGAGACGTTCGACATTGAATGAAGCGCTCGGCATTAACCGACGTTCAGCATCTGGAGACGTTCGACATTGGATGGAGCGCTCGGCATTAACCAACGTTCGGCATCTGGAGACGTTCGGCATTGGATGGATCGTTCGGCATTAACCAACGTTCGGCATCTGGAGACGTCCGACATTGGATGGAGCGCTCGGCATTAACCAACGTTCGGCATCTGGAGACGTTCGGCATTGGATGGATCGTTCGGCATCAAGGAGACGTTCGGCATTGGATGGATCATTCGGCATCAAGGAGCGTTCAGCATTGGATGGATTGTTCGGCATCAAGGAGCGTTCGGCATTGGATGGGTCGTTCGGCGTACCTCACCTCGCTCGACATTGCACCTCGCACCTCCATATCTCGCACCTCCATACCTCGCACCTCCGGACCTCGGTACCTCGCACCTCCCAACGTTCGACATGAGGAGATCGTTCGGCATTCACACCTTGTTCGGCATCTATGGTTCGGCATATGGAGACCACACCACTTGGGCTGAGGTACTCGGCTACCAGGCCCACCAGGGAAGTCCAACCCATCTTTGTCTATAAATAGAGAGGCAGGGGCACAGTAAATGGGATCTTCTTTCTGCTCTCTTACTTTCTCTTTTCTAAAGCTAAGGCAATTCTGCCATTTTGTAACTGTAATCGATCATTACAGCAATAAAAAGCAAACTTGTGGAGTGGACGTAGGCCGGAGTTAGCCGAACCACTATAAAATCTGTTGTTCTTTACTGCTTTCATTTCAGTTTTAACTGTTCTTCACATTATTACTCTCTACATACATTCTATCTCTGAGCTGTGATTGGTATTTGGTGCTTTCATCTGGATTTTGGGGTTAGTGACCAATTTTGGCGCTAACACAAACTAAGTAAAATGGATGAGTTTATATTCAAATTCTCCATTTTTAAGTGAATATGGTTAATGATGTTATAAACTAAGTTGGGATTTAAATAACATATTTGGTTTAATATGATATTTTGAAATGAGAGTTTATCCTATTTTGGAAATATGACTTTTGAAAAGAAATATAATTTCGAACTATGATTTCAAATGTGATATGATTTCAAATGTGATATGATTTCAAAGGTGAATATGATTTCGAAAGTAAGTAATGATTTCGAAAATGATATGATTTGAATTGAATATGATATTTTGGTATCAATTATGAAATGATTTTGGAAATGTAAAAGAACCATCCGGTGTGTAATAAGCGATTGGTTGTTAAAGAGACCGGGAACGGATATTGTCATACTCTCTACCAATACCGAAAACCACTTTGACAACTGTGTACGCGGTGGAGATTCCAGAATGAAGTAGGATGGTGGCGACGATCCTATAAGGTATATACGTGGACCTAACTCCCATGGTTAGCATAAGGTGGCTAAAACAGGAACAATCGACCGGCCAAGTGAGGTCATTCCTCCGATCGGGCACATTCCTTCGATACTATATTCTGACTTTGCGATTTATTTGGTAGCCAGCCTCGATTTTGATTTGGGAGTGTGTTCCGAGGTGGGCAGTAGTAGCTGCTATGCGTTACCACCAGTCCGGAAGTGTAATTGGTATATCTACCCTAGCATTGCCTAGTTGTGCCATGTCACCTACCCTAGCGCACCTTCGAGTTTGTTTTATGTTGTACCAATGGGGTATCCTCTAGCGGCCCCGGTTTACGGGGAGTTACGGTACTGTATAGACTATTGCCATTATAAAAATGTGTTAAGGGGGAAATGTAGTGCATTAACGCTATTTTAATAGTTTACTTTACTTTAGAAATTATTATAATAGCGTATTGTACTACATAGTAGATAGTTTAACGAATCCTTAGGAGATGTGAATCCCGAACACCTCTTAAGTTACTGCACTCACGTTAGACACTGGATAAGAGATGTCAAACCCTGTAAACATCTCTGACGACGTTTACACTCATATTTAGTTACCGTTGATTTGACTTACATAAGATCTTTTAGTTCTGACTCGAGTGTTTTGTCTTTTCAATTCGCTCGGGTCAGCCTGAGCATTTCAGGATTTGAAGACCTTATTTCTGGAGGACGAAGACGAAGATTTGTACTACTATTATTTACTATATTTATTCAACTGCATTTATACTGTTCCGCTGCATTATTTTTTTATCTTTGATATGTGTAACTCTGGTTTTGTATTGTATAAGTATAATCAAATGTTTTGTATACAGCTTCATGAACTGTTATTTGATTATTATATTTTGTCATTCCGCTGCGAGATTTTGTTTTGTTTTTTTCTTTCTCTGTTTTTCTTATTCACCCCAATGAGAATCTGCCTTTCTGTATGGTTTGAGTTGGCACGTGTGTGTACAAAAAGGTGGGATGATACAAACCGACAAACTCCCCTCTCTCCTGATCCATTGCCCATAACCAAAGACCAAAACCATTAACCTCTCCAGTCAATCGTAGATTAGACACCCTGCAAACAAATGGAATTTTTCTTCCACTTCCAATCGAGCGTGGAATGAAGTAGTGAAAGGAAATAATATCCCCGTATCTGTTCCATTGAAGTACTTCCAACCTCGCGAAATCAACTCATTTAAATGTGCTATAATGCCTTTAGAAGTTGTACAATATGCAAAAAAAACAATGGGACAACGCTCTTGTGATCTACGTTTTAGGACTAAAGCCCTATTATCCTTATTTCAGAGATTATATCATTAGAGCGTGAAAACCCGAAGAAGACTTTGCTATATTCTCTAAGGAGAATGGTTTTTATGTGATCAAATTCAACAGCAAGAAGGATTGTGATAAAGTCATAGAAGGTGACCCATACTATTACAACAAAAAGCTAATGATGATAAAAAGATGATCTTCGGGAATGCAACTAAATAAGGAACTCCTAAATTCTATCTCGATTTGGATTCGATTTCCTAATCTACCCCTTGACTACTGGACTAAGGAAGGTATTAGTCGTATTGCCTCGGTTCTTAGATCACCTATCAAACTAGATAAATTCATGGAGGGTAGCTTACTAAAGAGTGTTAATAGAGATCAATAACTCCTTTCAGTTTGCAGATAAGATTCCTATTATCATGGAGAAAGACGAGATAATTTGGCAAGAAGTTTCTTATGAATGGAAACCAATTGTCAATTCGTTAAAGTGTGGAAACCAAAAGTTTGCACGGGCAAATCTCAAAACCAGGAAAATATTGACACTGATATGACAGTCGATGATACCAGTCCAGAGCAAAATAATGACAGCATGATGTTTGCTTTTACAGACAAACAAAACCAGACTGATAAATCAGAACAGGTATTTCCTCTCATAAAGCCTATAAGTACTAACGATTTACAATTATTATCCAATCAGAATACAAATGTAGCAAACTCAAAAGTCCAGTCGAACTGCAAGTCTCCGATTATTAGTACAACATTGAATCATAGAATGCAATCTGAGAATTTGGAAGTGGAAATACAATTACGAAACATTAACAGAATGGACAATCAAACTATAGATGACACTATGATAGATTGCACATCTTCTGAACAGTTAGGCCCCGATGAGATGAACCATAGTTTTGATCCCTCAACGAGCGTCAGATCCAAAACTGCTCGTAAAACCATATCAGAGGAGATTCCTTTCAATTTCAAAGCTACCACCTCTTCAGAAGTCATTCACAATCCTGCATGGAATGTGTTAGTAAATCAACTGAAAGAGAAAAGCAAAAAACCAAAAAACAGAAGGCATCGGGTGCTGCTACCACCCAAGATGAAAGTAGCAACTGCATAAATAATAATAATTGATGGAGTTCCTTATTTGGAACATTAGGGGTATGAATGCCCCGGCAAAACAATTGGAGATTCTACAATTACTTAACAATAATATGCTTCCTTTTTTAGGCATACTAGAAGTTAAACTTTCTGAAGATAGTATTGAGACATTTATGAGCAAGCTAAGTAACAATTGAAAATTCTCTCACAATTTAACCAATGATCAAAAAAGTCATATTATTATTATTTGGGATTCACTATAGTGGTCTAATGTTATTTTACATACCAATGATCAATTTATATCTTGTATTCCTCATAATTCTTTTGGTGTTAGTATTCTATTTACCATGGTATATGCCTATAATGATGAGACAAAAAGGAAAGATTTTTGGAATTATCTTATGGAAGTCTCCTCTAATTTCAAGCTACCATGGATAGTTGCAGGGGATTTCAACTCTATTCTCTTGAATAAGGACAGAATTAACAATGGTCTACATAATTTGATGGGGGATCAAGATTTCATTGATTGTATTTCTCTATCAAAACTCATAGAGCCAAATTTTACCGGGTATTATTTTACTTGGAGAGGAGGTACTAACTTTTCTATCCATAGCAAAATCGATCGTGTGTTTGTAAACAAGCTTTGGATTGATAGTTTCTCTCTATTTGGTATTCATTTTGGTTATCATTCTATCAGTGATCATACTGCTATTAATATTAATCTCATGACCCAAATTCAGAGAAAAAATAGAATACCTTTTAGATACATCAATTCTTGGCATCGTCAGGCTGGATACTCTCAGGCCATACATGAAGCACTCTCAAAATCTTTCCATGGCATCCCTCTTTATTCCCTCCTATGCAGGCTAAAAGAGATAAAAAATGCATCAAAAATTGGAGAAATAATTAGCCTAACACATATAAAACTTTATCACAATTAAAGGAGGAGGCTGATCAAATATATAATCTCATGATTCACAACCCCCATGAGGACCAGTTGATAAATCAGTACAACATGAAAACAGACCTGGTGTATGATATTATGAGAAAAACAGCAGAAGAAAGGGATCAAAGAATGAAACTTAATTGTCTTATCAAAGGGGATAGACCAACTAACTTCTTGTATAACAAAATCAATATGACTAAACCTAATCGGAGAAGCAGTTCTATCCTCTACTCTAATGGTACTTGGACATTAGCATCAGAAAAAATGGCAAATGAAGCTATTAATTATTTCTCTGATCTTTTTTCTACAACTAAGGCCACACATTAATTCCCAGACATAATTTGTAAGAGAATTCTCTCTTTACATGCTAGAGAAAACATAGGAAAGCCTTTTCAATTGGAGGAAATTAAAACTGCAGTCTTCCAAATCAATGACAATAGCTCCTCGGGACCAGATGCCATTAATTCAAAAAAATTCAAATTGCATTGGGAACAAATTAAAGACGATATATGGGCTGCTATGAATGGGATTCTACAATCAGGTAGAATCATTAAAGAAATAAATCACACATTTATTTGCTTAATCCCCAAAAAGCAAGAAGCTCTTGAAATGACAGATTTCAGACCTATTTCATTATGCAATGTCATTTATAAGATTTTAGCCAATCTTATATGTAATCGACTAAAACCTTATTAAAATGACCTCATCTCATATAATTAGAATGCATTTATCCCGGGGAAAGTAATATCCGATAACTCTCTACTTGCCTATGATATGGTTAGAGGCTTTAATAGAAAAAACTCTAACAATTTTTGTCTGAAAATTGACCTGCATAAAGCCTATAACAAGATTAGCAGAGAATTTATTCATTATATGCTAATGTCCATGGGTTTTCCGAATCATTTCGCTGATCTTATATATGAGTGCATATCTACTCCCACATTTTCTATGCTAGTAGATGGTAATTCTTATGGATTTATTGGAATTTCTAGGAGGCTGAGACAAGGAGATCTCCTATCGCCATACTTGTTTAACATAGCTATGGAGTATCTCACAATTAACCTAGATATGGAGCAGTTGAAAGGCAATTTTACTCCAATATACAATACAGAGCTAGTAATTACACATTTGATTTATGCTGACGATGTACTGGTTCTGGCTAAAGCCATAAAAGAAAATGCAGTTGGTATCAAGCACACTTTTCAGAAGTTAAGTAATTCAGCAGGGCTTGTATTAAATGAGAATAAGTCTACTCTATATTTTAGTAAAGGAGCCAGCAGCAAACAAGCCATAGCAGATATCTTAAACATTAATATTGGGAATCTTCCTGTGACCTATTTAGGAATCCCTCTCTCAAATAATAAACTAAAAGATAGGGATTTTGGAGCTTTAATTGACAAAATAAATAAAAAGTTCAGTCATTGGAAAAACAAAATGCTCAATATTAGTGGAAGAGTGGAATTGGTAAAAACAGTTATATCCCCTATGATACAGTTTTGGTTACAATTTACAAACTTTCCAGCCTCAGTTATTCGAAGAATTAACTCAAATTGTGCTAATTTCATTTGGAAAACTGAGGCACATAGCCTAAAATGGAACGATGTTTGTAAAACAAAAATGGAAGGAGGGCTAGGAATCAGGAAAGTAGAGGACATTGCAAAAACCGTATCTCTTAAAATGATTTGGAATTTTCTACATGGCGATTCAGTATGGGCAAAATGGATGAAACAAAGATACTGCAAAAACATAAATTTCTGGAATGCAACTTTTAATAATAATGCATCACACATTTGGAAATTTATGTTAAATGCTAGAAAATAGTGTAAGGGGGTTGTTGACAGGAAAATTATTAATGGATATCTCACTGATATATGGCATGATCCCTGGATCAATGGCTATTCTTTATCAGATTTATATGGAAACAATTACATGAATGCTAATAGTGAGCATCATGGAAAAGTATCTACTCTTTTATCTAATAATTCTTGGAAAAATCACATGAATGGTATGACCTTTAAAATGCAGAATACCATTAAAAACATCAAGATTCAAAATAACATGCAATCTGACTACTGGCACTGGATCCCTGACAACAGTGGGAAGTTCAGCACTAAATCAGCATGGAATCATATCAGGTCTAAAGAAAATGAATTTAACTGGGCTATTATTATTTGAGGCAGTAAATGCGCACCCAAAATGTCTATCCGCACTCTATTAGCAAAGTTAAACAGACTTCATACCAAAGACAGAGTCAGTAATTGGAATAGTGCAATTGACAAGCGTTGTGTTCTATGCAACAACCAAACTGAAGATAGGGATCACCTATTTTTCTAATGCAACTATTCCAAAAATTTGCTTGAAGAAACTATGCACAAGGCTAAGATTAATCTCAGTAATTCACTGGAATTTAATCAAGTCTTAGATACGATTTGCATGAATCAATCCAGTAACAAGTTTATTAATCAGATTAAAAACATAGTTTTTACTTCTACTGCGTGGAACATTTGGTGCGAAAGGAATAATCGTCAATTTAAGGGAATTGAACTCCCAGTTCAAGTTAGATTAGCTTATATATACCAAGATTGCGAGCAGTTGATGCAGAATAATTTCAACATAGAAAAATTAAATAGAGATGCAGAAACTATCCTTGTTAACTTCGTAGTTATTAAGGAGAATCAGCTGGACTTCCACCCTCCGTGAAGTTGAAGATGTTTCCAGAATCTGAAGCCGCTCCTTCTACTTTGTTTTTGCTGTCGATTGACTCAAGTTGTGGAGATTTTTCGTCTTTAATTCGGCCATTATTGAAGTGGATGTATTCATTTTTTGGTAAAGTTGGTTTCTGGCTTCATTGCTTCTAGAAGATTTGGAGTTTAGTGCGACCGGTGAAGACTTTCTTTTATTGGTCTTTCACCTATTTTCGTGTTTTTTGTTTTTTTTTGTTTTTTGTTTTTAAACCCAAGAAGCTCGTATAGATGGTTTTGAGTGTACTCTATCTATTTTTACTCCTCTATCTATTTGACTTTTTGGGTGTGGTATATCGGTCTTGTTATATTGTTAATATACAGAAATGATATGTACTCTTTTTCCTTGCATGACATCCATTTAAGTTAGAGGGGTTGCAAGGTTTTAACAAAGCATATCATGGAAGTATATGCTGTTTTTATTTTTTATAAAGTACCTTTCTTCCAAAAAAACATTTTGTTAGTACTAGTAGTGTAAACTTGTTTATAAATGGTTATGAATTTATGTGAATTTGCTCATTTTGTCAAAAACTATTATCGAAACGGTTATGGATATCATATTTGATCAAGTGATTAACGCGTTTTTAGAATGTAATGATTATGTGATTGATTATTGGTTTGAATACGATGATTAAGTGATTTATTGTTTGTTTTAATACGACTATTATGCAAGTGATTGCTGGAAATGATATAAGCCATTAACAGGAAATGGTAGCGGGTAAAGTATGCTGCAAAACAATCAATAAATTTTAGAAGTGTTTTAAAAACACTATGGGAATAAATGTAAACCACTATAATAATATATTGTAGCAAGGTACAAACACTACGAAAATTGTATAGTAGCAGAAAAAATGGCTACAGAAATCCAAAGAAGGATGCAAGTAAAAAACGCTGCTAAATAAATGTTAACTTTGGTAGCAATTGACAAGCGCTACAGAAATAAACTTTTGTAGTGTTTCTAAAACACTTCAATATGTGAAGTTTTGGTAATGTCTTGTAACAACCCGCATATCTATCGATTTTATATTTAAATATTTTATTTAAATATTTTATCGTTAGTCGGATGTTAGTCCGAAAAGCTACTTTTTGCATACGGTCAAATTAGGACTCGAGACCACTTCCATTGAGTTCAAAATGACGTTTGCGATCTTTTTGAGTGTAAACTTCGATATGTTTGGAGATAGTAAAATTTTCAACACTTTTTCCCGCCTTTGACTTTGGTTTGGACTGCACCCTTTTAGTTCAGCCCAACCATCTTCCTCACTCTATCAAAACACTTCAAGCTTTGTCAAAAATGGTGGTGGGAAGTGGAAATTAAAACTCCAAACACAAATTCTATTGCAAATCCGAGATTCAACATCAAATTCACGTGAAGAACATTGATTCAAGCTTGTTGGTGTTCTTGCTTTGCTCTCAAATCTCCATCTTCATCAAATTCCATGAAAAGGTGAGATTTTTGATCTCACATCTTGCCTATGATTGTCATTGGACTGTTGGGAATGATTCCCTATCACTCTAGCATCAACATTTGCATTTGGTTTGGATTGGATTGGCGAAAAAACTCCAAAATTTAGTGATTTTGGTGAAAAACTGCTACTAGGTCGTTCTGGCCATTTTTAGCTCGTTCGGAGTTAGGTCGTTCTGGCCCTTAAGTCGTAGGTCGTTGCCGACCTATAATCTCCAGGCAAAATGTTAAGTCGTTCACGAGCTAAAGGCATAAGTCGTTCAGGAGTTAAAGGCTTAGGTCGCCTGCGAGTTAAAGGCTTAGGTCGCCTGCGAGTTAAAGGCCTAGGTCGTTCACGAGCTAAAGGCTTAGGTCGTTCGTAAGTTAAAGAGTTAGGTCGTTCGCGAGTTAACTCCTTAGGTCGAAAGACTTTTCTTTTCCTTAGGTCGTAAGACCTTAGGTCGCACCCTCCTTAGGTCGTGAACCAGTTAGGTCGCGCACCATCCTTAGGTCGCTCGCCCTTAAGTCGTAGGTCGTTGCCGACCTATAAACCCCCAGGCAAACTTTAGGTCGCAAGCTTTAAGTCGCGAGTCTTAGGTCGCGAACCACGTTAGGTCGCGTACTCTTAGGTCGCGAATCACCTTAAGTCGTTTGCAGTTAGCTCGCTCTCCTCGAGTTAAGTCGTTAGGTCGTCTGGCCTTAAGTCGTTAGGTCGCGTGCCTTGCTAACTCGTTAGGTCGCGTGCCTAGTTAAGTCGTTAGGTCGCGTGCCTAGTTAAGGCGTTAGGTCGTGAACACTTAGGTCGCGCCTTACTGTTAGGTCGCGCACTTCGTTAGGTCGCTCGCATTTAGGTCGCAGACCTTAGGTCGCTCGCGAGTTAGCACTTAGGTCGTTCGACCTGTTCTTCTGCTAGGTCGCACAGCAGTCTTCCCTTAGGTCGTATGACCTACTTTTCCTTAGGTCGCTTGACCAGCCTGCCTTCACTAGGTCGAACCCCGTATTACTCTGCGTAGGCAATCTCTTCTGAAAAACATTTATCAGAATTTCTACTTTGATGGTTTTGGGATTGACTTCTTTGGACTTTACTCACGTCTTCGAACGTGAATTGATTTGTTTCTACAATCGTTTTATGACTTGTCACTTTAAAGATATATGAAGGTTTCAATACTAATAGTAAATATCAAAACTCTTTCATCAAAGCGATTTCAACACTATTTTAAATATCAAAAGTTCGTTTTCTCAAACCGATTTTCAATCTACTAGTATATACAAGCCTTTACTTCACTCGAATGAGAAATCGACTTAAACGACTTAGTAAAACGAGTGGTATGAAACGCTTGCGTTCACTTCGTCGGTTAGCTCTTGGACTTGTTCGATTGAACCCTTTTTGTGACAATTTCCTAGTGAAGATTTACAGCTTGTTCGTAAATATTTAAGTTAAGCAAGTGGTTATGGGACATGAAGCTAAACTCATATATTTACTAGCTTGGTGTGATTGACACTTCCTTATGATCATGACGATCATTTTTGTGATTTAGACTAGCGATTGAGCGATGTCTCTTTGTCTACGTGGGAGACTATACCCCGATTATGTGATGTTTCGCCATCACATTTCTAGGGTAGCACCCTACGGTCTTCGGGCCATTCCTGTGTGAAAATTTAATGGATAGCTTCCATGAGATAGCTTCTCGTCATGTGTTTACGCGTAGGTGAGTTTTCATGCTCCCATTCATGTGTTAGGCCTCCCCCCTTTTTTTATGTGTTTTCTGGATTTCTGATGATGATTTCTGGAATTTTGTGCTTCACCAATTTTCATGATTTTCATTGATATGATATCAGTTTTTGTGCATTGGTGAATTCATGTGTTATTGACTTGTTATGAATACAAGTTTAGGGTATGATACCCTACCTTATCTTTGAGAAGATTCTTGTGATATTGATTAATCTTTTGTTGATTATCATTTACATACTTATAGTAGTATGTCGTTATAGTTATTTCATGTTCATGTCATGCCTTTTACTTTATACCATATCATCTGATATTTATAGTTAGACTGATCCGTTTATTATTTTCTTATAAATAATACTCGGGTCAGACCGAGATATTACAGGTGCTTCTGCTTGACTTCTCTTCCGGATATTTCTGACTTTTGGCTAACTACATAGATTAGTAGTTTTTGGATGTACACCTTTGAGATATAGACTCTATGTTGTGTACTTATTCTTTTGTATAGCACGTGATGCTATTCTTTTGTATTATCGTGGATCTTTCTGACCACTACTCTGATGTACACTTTCATGTGTTATATATTTATTCATATCTTCTTCCGCCTTTGTGATATGGATGTCTGTGACTGATTTATGTTATGATTATTTCTATGTTTGTTTCCGAAGATTATATACAGCCACCGTGTGATAGCTTTGTGTTTGTATCGGTATGTCGGATTTCCTCCTTAAAAGATATGCATTCTATTCTATCTGACGTATCGGTGCTCGCACAAAGAAGTTACATGGATGGTCGCTCCTCCACAGCCTTATTCTCCGCGCTAATTGACAGCACTACATCGTAGTGTTCTTGGTTAGCGTGGGTATAGAGGTGGGGCGTCACATGTCTCCTAAAACACCACAAAAGGTTTTAGACTTTTAGTAGCATGTTATATCGCACCGTTTACCAAAATGCTAGTAAAAGTTTTGGATAGCATTTTTTCATGGCTACGAAAGACCTTTTCTGGTGTAATGTTTATTCGTCCTTCAAAAGATACATGTCTATACTATAAACTCAACCTACTAGAATGAGTATCCATGACTTTATGGAAAATAATAAAAACACTGTTCACACGATAATTTTGGTATGAGTAAAACCTTTACCCTAGTCATTCATAGTGAGACCTCGTCGCTAACGTGGAACAAATTTTCCCCTTATTTCATCATCACAGCATAATATACATCAATATATACATAAAAACAACAATATGTGTGTGTGTATGTCACAAAGCAACCATGAGCATATATTCAGTCAGTAAGTGTTCCCTGCACTTCTCACCCAATTGTGAACCATGTCATACATACATATATATCAATTCAAGGCAAGCATACCCTATACTTATCATCCAAATATGAACCAAGTCATATAATCATTCATCATTCGTTCATTTGTCACCTAATCACTTGTTTTAGGCTTTCTTCATTAAGTTATTATTAACTTATTTTAGTGATCACCTTCCTATGCCTTCCTGTCACTAATTTAATCTTTTGTTCGAACAACATCACCTGGTGAAAACGTCAACTCGTTTTCCTATGGGAGCACACTGACTAGAGTCCCCCAGACTCTCCTACGAGGTTGAATGTAAGCACTATGAATACATTCTAGTAAGTATCCCTACTAGGTGTTAATAGCCGCTCTTAGTCCATGAACTACTATCGTTCACATTGTTGATTTATTTATAACCTCCTCTCTGAATGTTTTGGCACTTTGCCATAGCGCCCTGCCTTAATTCCTTTGTAGAGTTTATAGTATTCTTATGTTGAATCTACCATGGCTCGCTATCATATACCATTGGACTTTAGACTATTAGTCAAGACACTCTTTCCTTCAATAACCAAATGAGTAGGTATGCATTACGATCATGTTTCAACCTTTTTCTTTTATTTATTAATTGTGTACACTACATGTTCTTTAAATAAAACATTTTTATCCTTTATTTAAACGATACTCTACCATTTACTAGCTTCTTTAAGATTACTTAATTTCAAAAATAAGTTAACACAATTTTAACTTATAAAATCTTTCATTTATTTCATCCCTATGAAATAGATTAATAACACTTAGAAGCTGTCTTCCAAAGTGTCCTAAGTATTTGTTATTTTACTTAGAAAAATATAGCATCCCTTGCTATTGCAAGTTATTCTTAGTCATCACATACCGGCTATCCCATAGTCTTGGAAAATTTTAGCCTGGCTATCGACTATTCCATAATCATCATGAGTTATTTATCCTAAGCCATCTTATAGTATAACTATATTGTTACCGTGGGTTAATAGCTTCGCAAACTATATTGCACTATAATCCAAAGAGTGGTCATGGAGAACCTTCCATATATCCACCACGTGCTATTTCTACCGATTCATCACAGGTCAACTTTTTTTAATTTCTACATGTCCTAACAAGGTAGGAGCCTTCGTGAGCTATAAACTAGTCTTCGCAATATATAGTTTTCTTTTTTTACTGCTAGCTAGGATCTTGCATGCATTTATGTACTACCCATGTTAATTGTCATTTCCATTTTGCTACCATGAGGAATAATGTAAGCCGTCACATTTTGTTGTCTTATGCATCTGTGAATAGTCCAATTTCTTGCGTGTTGTACATGCATGCATTTCCTTTTAGTTTTCATGTGATATATATACCTTTTTTGAGCCTTTGTTACTTGTAATCATGTCGCCTTTATTAGTCTTCGTGCATAGTTATTACTCCACGTGCATTGTTAGCCTTCGTGTGTTACATTTTATATGTATACCTCGTGAGTCATCGTGTAATATATTTTGCTATTCTTGAAAAATGCTTTCATTCATTATCTAATTGAAGTTGTCCTACCTTTTTCTTTCTTTGCTTAAGTCTAATTTCCATGTGCTATCAACACATGCTTCGTGATAAAGAAATATATATATATATATATACATTTGCCTACATGCTTACATTTTGAACATGTGCTGTCGCATGCTAATATATTCAACATTTACTATTTCTTTTTTACTTTACAAGTTATCGTGCATTATTCTTAGTCATTGTGTGTTCTTTTAGTGTGTTGTCGCCCTCTATTAGTCTTCGTGTAATGTTTTAGGTCGGGGTCCTCGCGCTCAATCAATGCCTTTGTGAATAGTAGCCTTCACTGGCTATTTATATTTTTATGCCTTCGTGAGTTATGTTTTTCTTGATAAACGAGGGTTTAATGGTACTCTTGTAATTAAATTAAAAACTGACTTATTATCCACGGAAGCAACTTCTTTTTACCAAATCTCATTTGGTGTCAACTTCTTTTTGGCTAATTTCATGTTTTTCAGCCATCTTTTCAGAATTGGTTAACTGCACCATTAATTAGCTAATTTATTAGTTAATGGTCCCTTAATTAATTAGTACATTTTTTTACTAAATAATGCATATAAAATAGAAAATTTATAGGAAAAATCCCTAAAATTCAAAAAAATCTCCATTATCATATTTTACCTAACGTAAAAATTTCAGGCGAAAATAACTAATTTTATTATTTTTAATAATTAATTAACCCGAAATTGACTATTTTTTCCAATTTGTGAAATTCATAAAATATTCCCATTAGTTTCAAAATTTCTAAAATTAAAAACTCATCTCTATTTAATCATTAAGCATATCATATCAAAATTGCATTGCATTTAAATGTGATTATATCATGTTTTACCCTAAAGCATCAACTAATTCACTTTTATTAAATTTTAGACCATAACTAAAATAATATTTAAATATTCAAACATGTCTAACACATCAAAACATTCATATGAAAGTCAAATCTGAATCCAATAGGCTAAGATTGGTTTTCGAGAGAGATTTTACTCACCTTAATTAAAGAGCTTGATTAAAGTTGAAGTCTTGAATTAGTTTTGATTTCCCTTTACTTTTGCTCTTTAAATCTTCTTCTTCTTCCTTTGATTTGGTGGCTGGCCAAGCTTGGGTTCTTAGGGAGTTTATATTTTTGTTTTGTTTTATTAAGTGAAATGAGGTAGGAAGAAGGGTTAGGAATATAGGTTAGTGGATTTGCCTTACTAACTTATTTCACTTAATTAATTCCTTCCCATTAAAACTTAAGTTATCTATTTTCATTAATCAATGTTAACCAAAAATTACTCTAATTGCCTTTGGTCCATCCCACTAACTTTCTAAAGTGTCCTACACTTATTTAAATTTCCCTTAGGTAATTGTTTACAATTAAATCACTTTTTAATTTAATTAATAGTATCTTCATATTATTAATTTAATTTAATTTCCCATATTATGATCCCTCCAAAATATGGGGTGTTACATTATTGTTGATTAATGTATGGCTAGTTTTGATATTATTTGTGGATTAGTGCATTCACTTTTGTGTTGAACATTAGTGTTCGTTTGGCATTGTTAGGAATAAGGACCATATGATTTTTGGTTGTGTATGCATATTGAAATATTGTTCCCTATTATGCATTATCATGTTGTGGTTGATATGATGGATATGGAGATAACACTGTGTTGATGCACCAAAAATAAATGTTATAATGGGCTAACATTTGTGATCGTAGGAGAAGAGAAGGTTCATGTATGGATGTAGAACTATGTAGGCTTGATCCTAAAAGGGTACGCATGCAGTCTTTCTCTATATAAGACCACTGAATCCCTTGATTTAGGCCGGGGGTAGCGTTATGGCATTGTCTAGGCTGTTTGAAAGCCTTTCCCATTTTTCTTTTATTTTTATACTAGTATATACATTGTATATGTGTAAAGGTTTATAGTTAAAGGCAAGGAGAATGGAAGGGGTGAGTTTGTTATTTATCTCTATAAGTTATATAAGTTTTATATGCCCTCATGAAGCTGTTATATGTTGTTCTATTAAATAACTCTTGATGTAATGTGGATGTAGTTGAACATTAAATGATTCATAATATTGTTTATTGTATGCTGTGGTCTGTATTCAGATGTTTATTGTTTAATTCCACTTTGAGATAGATTTAAATGTATTAAATTGTTTTTTTAATTTATTCACCTATCAATCCACTATGTTTTAACATATTAGATTAGTGTGCAAGCATATTTTGATGATGTTTGATGCTTATTTTATATGTTAAGAATAATAGAGCATTACAAATATGGACATTTGGTTGAGTACATGAAGTTGAAATTATATTTTTTAAAAGATGAATGTGTTTGAAAACCGTGTGTTTAAAAGAGAAGTTTTTGAGAAAAGTATAAATTAAAAGGTGGTTTAAATAAAGTAAGTTTAACATGATGTATATATATACTCTTAGGATATAATATTGTATAGTACATGAGGAGATAGTTATATATGTCATGTTTTGAAAGTTGTTAACCTGAAGCCAATGAAATTTTTACAACATTTTTCTCTTTGAAAAGTAATGTGTTTGAATAAAGTTAACTTTATTATAAATGTTTTCAATGTTGGAGCTGTGCCAATTGGAAGCGGGTTGAATGGGTGAATTTCAAAAAAAAATTCATTTTTGATATTAATTAATTCTATAAAGCCTAATTAAATTTTAGATCCAATCTAAATTTTTTAAATAAAATATTTACTTTATTCAATTATGTTTAGAAGGATTTTTTTTATGTTTTAGTTCATAAGTATATCAAATATACTTGTGTGAAGTGCAAGTGTTATACCTAAGAAGTGTAGCTAGTTAATGGGAGAGTATATGGGTACTAGAATATGCACCATAACCAACCCATTTCCCCTTTATATATACCTTTACTATCCATAATATTTATTCAAAATTATATATATATATATATATATATATGTATGTATGTATGTATGTATTAAAATCAAATTATATAATTTTATGTGATTTGAAACCCAAAATTAACATTAATAAATTTGATTTCAATTAAAGAAAGATTTAACATTAAATGTTACATTATCTTTTCTATAAATTTGAATTAAAACAATACATACATATAAATTATCATGTATATAAAACCACAATTTATCATTTTTGATTTAAAATAACATATATTTGTGAACACTGTAATTTTTCATACATACATGCATACATACATATAACTAAGTTGGATTTAAAAAATTAACAATTTGGATTAAACTAATAGTTTATATATGAAAATAGAGTTTAGGATTTTTTTATAGAATAATAAGTTAAGCAAAATAGACAAATGATTTAATATTTGCACAAAGGTCCATTTATAATGTTTAGACCCAAAAAAATTTCCGTCTTACATAAAAAATATTCAAAATGTTTGTAGCCAAAATTAGCCATATAACTGTAGAAATCAATTTTCAAGGAATAATAAATAATTGACATAACAATTCATATACAATTGTGTATGTAAATTTTATAAAAGTATAAGATAGGTCTAAATAAAAATTAGCTTTTAAGATTTATTTTCAAAAGAAAAGAAAATAAATTGGACAGGTCATGCATATGTAAATCGCGAAAAGAACAAAGAGATCTAAAAATACATAGAATAAAAAAAAAAGTGATAAAGAATATATGTAAATATTATGAAGGGATGAAGAACATATATAGATCCAAATTAAAACAATATAATAGTCAAATATTCGATTGAGATGGAAGAGGGTTTTGATTCACATATACACAATGATCATTAAATATATGACAAATCTTACAAAATCCAAGCATATGAATGATTAAACATATAAATAAAATAAAATAAAGAATTATCTTGGATGATGTCTATAAATCACACCTTGAAATGATGCAAAAGCTCCTAGAATGAATAGAATTAATCTTCAGAATTTGTAAGAATCAAGAGTTGAGAACTACCTTTTGTTTTTATTTTATTTAATTTTGAGTTTGAAAATTTTTTAGGCTTTGGAAGCTATTATTTTTGGCTGGGATGGAAGAGTAGAGTAATAAACATGAATGGTCTGAAGAGTGTTATAAAATGAATGAGAGAGAATATGTTTTAAAGGAAACAATGAAACCTTTCAATTCCCACCTTTGAAACTTTCTCTATTTAATTTCCTATTAAATCTCACCAAATCCTATCCACCTTTATTGTTTGTGGCCGACCATAATAGATACCACTTGGCCTTAAAAAATTTCCCAAATCACTTAGCATCTAATCTGTTTAAATCCAATTTAAACATTCTATCGATATCGTATATTGGTACGTGTGTTTATAACTTTTATGTACATACTTTATTAAGTACTAATTATACTCGGACAAATCAAATAACTTTTTTAATAGTTAGTATTTCACAAATGTTAATTGATTTATTTAGATTAAAATCACACTAAGTGTTTATTCTATTTAAATCCAGTTTAAATATTTTATCGACATCATATATCTTTACGTGCATTTATAACTTTTATTTATGCACTTTATTAAATACTTTTGAAATATTTGTTAAATAATGTGATTTTTTTGGACCATACATCATTACGGTGCAGTTTGTGTGACTAAAAAATATAGATTCGACCAGCTATTAATATCGAACAATTTGAATATTAACATCCACACACACTTTAGCAAGCAATGTGACATTTTGGCTGAATTTATCACTTATACATCTTTTAATAAAATCCAATTTTACTTATTATAAGTGATACCGAGTAGTAGTGATTACTTACACCATTTTTCTTCGTCAAAACTATATCACATTAGGAATTATGGAATTTGGTTATGGTCAAAATTCCAACATCATCCACATTCAACTTTATAAGTCCAAACACAAAATCCTTGATTTAATAATAACAATAATTATTAATCATATTGCTCTAGCCGAAAACTTTGACTTTGAGTTGACTACTGTTGCTTGTGATACCAATCACATATAATTAAAGAGATGAAATCTCTATTGAATAGTGTTTTACTTCCAATGTTTTAACTCAGACTTAACTATAGTCATTCGATGGATGACATGTCATTAACTATAATCAAAGTTGAGTGTCCACATTGAAGTTCTATAGTATTCTCAAGTCGAGGGACTATGTTGCATCATCACTTCGATATTGTCTATTTGGCCTTAGTTATATCAACCAATAGAGAACTCTCGAGTGAGTCATTCCATAGTCTAATAATTATCGGTACATAACCCCTTCGACCCCCGATGGCTATAAGTAATACATTGCCCAACATTTGGAGAGCGTTACGTACTCTAGTCTTAACGGATGATTCGATATTCTTTCTCAAAACATCTCGACTATGAATTTTTAAAATTATATGTTATTTTCAGTGTGATAAAATTCACATGATTATAATACATTGTAATTACTATCACATAACATATCATTTAAGGATTTTCTTTTTAATATACTTCTAAAGTAATTACTTAATTAATTATATCATAATAAAACAAGTATATAATGAAGGATCGAGTAATATACCTTAGGGTGAATAGACTATGTAAAAATATTTCACACAGTTATTAATAAAACATAAAATAAAGTATGAAAAAATGCATAAAATATAAAACAAAATATATACTCAACTTCGGCCTGATGTCTATTGTTGTCCTTAAAGTCATTACCATAGTTAAATATCCAAATGTTTACAGCTGGTAACTCATAAACACTACTAATAAATATTCTAACTCTATGTCTAATAACTCTGTCTAAACATCATGCTTTGAAATCAGTATTCCCGAACTATAATACGTAGCTTAGAAAGAACAGTTCTAATGTTCAAACAACAATTTAAAAACATAAAAATTATGTGGCAAAAAAGCTTGAAATTTAGGGTTTCCACTTAGCCATGGGGGAAAACAAAATTCCTCACAAAATTTCCTCAAAATTCTCCGATTCAATCTTTCAACTCAAACCACTTGAGATTTCTCACATCAGAAAGCCATCTGAGGTTGTCATCACCGATGATGATGGTTTCCAATTGGTCCAATCCAGGCTGCAAAGAAGGAGACAGGCCAAGAAAGTTCAGGAGTTGCAATCGACTCCCCATAAAGATATTTTAAAGGGAAAAGATGGTCAGAAAACCCCCAATCCACGGTCAAAAAAGGGAAGTCTGATGTCACTACAGAGGAAGCCGATGGCCATCTCACTGAACATGGAGCAAGGCCAGAAATCATGGGCGGATATTGTAGTAGAGCAGCCTCAAGAACCATTAGAAGATGAGTGCAATCTTGAACATGTACCACCAATTAAGATCAATAACAAGAAGTATGGTTTGGTTAAAGAAGCAGTGTGTAAAAGAGCACCTGAACCATGGAATAACTCAGTGCTTGAATATGTGGTGGGTACCAAACCATACTACATGTTTTTCAAATCTTATATATAGAGAGTACGGAAACCAGAAGGTGGATTTGAAATTTACACAAGAGAGAACAAGTTCTTTCTTGTGAAATTCAAAGAATCTCAAGATTGCAACTCAGTTTTGAAAAATGGTCCCTTTTTCTATAATGGCAAACTCATCATTATGAGAAGATGGTCTGAATCGTTAAAAATGGACAGAGATCTATTAACAACAATGCCGATCTGGGTTAGACAACCCAGTGTAAGTCTAAATTTGTGGGACCGTGAGGTGTTTAGTGTTATGGCTAGTATCATTGGGAAACCTATTAAGATGGATGTAGCCACAACTATGAAGACAAGATTGGATTATGCTCGCCTCCTTGTCGAAGTGTCTGCAAATGATGAACTTCCTGATGAAATTAATCTTTCTTTATTCAATGGTGAAAATATTATTCATAAAGTTGAATACGAATGGGTTCCACCGAAGTGTAATGTATGCAAGTGTTTCGGCCACACTAGAGATCAGTGCAGTCCAAAACAAACATGGATTCCCAAAACTTATAATCAAGAAAGTCAAGAAAACGATTATGAAAAACATTCTACAACTCCAAGAAATACGGAAGCATTACAAAAGCAGATTATCTCTATTGAAGACAATGATCGAATCAATCAAGAAGGCATCATTTTCAATCAAAAAGAAAAAATTTCAAAGCTCTCTGATCATGAAGATCAGATCATTACCGAGGAAGTTCATCGTATTATAAAGAAAACAAATCAGAAGAAAATATTCAGAGAAATTCAGAGGAGGGACAAAAGAATATAATGGCCTTTGAGTCTGAACCCCCTCTAGTTCCAAATTCATGTTTAATTACAAACTTTAGAGATACAACAATTAATAAAGTCCATCAGATATGCAATAAGCAGGATCAAAACTGGATCATAGATGAAGCCCCTCCACCAGAGCATGCTGTAGTAGCTGAGGATTGTGACTCAACTATGCCTCACACTGCTAATCAATTTGATATTTCACTGATTAAAGTTCTAGAAGTAGTGCATAATTATGGAACCGAATCAGAGATGGTGGATGCTGCTTATCAGTTCGATATCTAAGAGCTGAACAACCCAAAAATAAAGGTAGCTGGTAAGAATAAGGGTAATAAAGAGAAGAAAGCTTTCAAACAGAAGTACATTTCAATTACAGATTGGGATGAAATGACCATAAGACTTAAAGCTAAAAGTGTTGAAAACAAAAGAAGAGGTAAGGGCACTACCGTGTTAGGTACTATCTAAACTCTCTTCTTTGTTTATCTTATTTGATTAATGTCTATTCTTGCATGGAATGTTAGAGGAATGAATTCCTCTTCTAAACAATCGGATATTATATATATGCTAATGTTTATAAACCCTCTGTTTTATCCCCGATTGAAACTAAACTGTATGATGATAATTTGGAAAAGTTTTGTTTAAAGCTGTCTAGTAATTGAAAAGCTATTAACAATAATGATTGTGGTTGTAAAGGCAGAGCTATTGTTGTTTGGGATTCCAATATTTGGAATATTTTGAATATTAATAAGGATAAACAATTTATAGACTGTCAATTTAAAAATATTGAAGGTTTCTCTTTGCAAATCACTAGTATATATGGCAGTAATCTTGAAAGTGAAGGAAATGGTATGTGGTGTAGATTAAAAGCTCTGAATTTAATTTACAATTTTCCTTGGCTTATTGTGGGTGATTTTAATACTGTTTTGCGTGCTTCTGAAAAATATGGGGGTAGTAAAATCCCTCAAAGTAGATTAGATAGATTAAATAAATTTTTACTTGAGACTGGGTTAATAGAATCAAATATAAGTGGTAATAAATTTACTTGAAAATCTGGTTTGGAAAGAAATGTTCATTATAAATTAGATAGGGCTTTTATTAACAAAGAGTTTTCAAATGTTTTTCCTAAATTTATATGTTCTACACTTGAACAAAATACAAGTGATCATACTCCTTTACTTATCAACCTTTTTCATAATGTAGACTCTGGTAACAAAGTTTCTCCTTTTAGATTTAAAAATGGATGGGTTTTAGATGAAAATTATAAAGCTCTGATGGAAGACTGTTTTAACTTTTCTTGTAATGGTACTAAACAGTATCAGTTCAACATGTTTTTGAAAAATGCTAAAAGTAAACTTAAAGCTTAGAATAAAAATAATTTTTTGAATGATACTAAGTTGGATTTACTGAGAAAAGATGGTAAACAGATACAAGATATTGTTGATAAAAATACAGAGGATGTAGATGTTGCTAAAATTTTTTTTACTAATCAGAAAAATCTTTTCTGAAGAGCTTTATATTAATACAGTCAATGCTAAACAAAAGGCTAAGGTAGATTGGCTTACTCTAGGTGATGACTACACTAAATTTTTTCATGCTAAAATGAGCAGTAGAAAACATATAAATAACATTGGTAATGTTATAGACAATTCAGGCAATCTATCTAATGCTTATGATAAAGTAGCTAAAGATGCAGTTGATTATTATAAGAAGCTATATTTTTTTGAATCTAATGAAAAAAACTTTCGTAATATTGTTTGTAAAAATATTCTGAATGAAAATGCATCTGAAATATTGCTTTCTCCAGTTACATTTGAAGAAGTTAAATATGTTATTTTTAATGCTGGTGATAACAAAAGCCCTGGTTTTGATGGGTTTAATGCAAAGTTTTATAAAAATCACCGGGATAGTATTAAGGGTCAGGTCTTAGATGTAACTAATGAAATTTGAAATAAAGGTAAAATTCTTAAAAGTATTAACCATACTTTTATTACTTTAATCCCTAAAAATAAAATCCCCACTTGTATTGGTGACTGTAGACCTATTTCTTGCTGCAACTTCATTTATAAAATTATTGCTACTTTGTTAAGTAATAGAATAAAAGTATTTCTGCCTTTTCTTATTTCAGAAAATCATAGTTCTTTTGTGCCTGGTAGACTTATTTATGAGAATTCTCTTCTAGCTCATGAAATGGTAAGGAACTTTAATATTAAAAGTGGAGATAATGTTTGTATTAAAGTGGATTTGCAAAAAGCTTATGGCAAAGTCAATAGATATTTTATTTATCATATAATGAGTTGTATGGGTTTCCCTAGTAGGGTTTTTGATTTGATTTTGAATGTATAAATACTCCTACTTTTTCTATACTTATTCAAAGTAAATCAGAGGGTTTTATCAAAAGTAATAAGGGTATTAGACAAGGTGATCCATTATCACCTTATCTGTTCACCGTGGTCATGGAATATTTTTCAATCTTGATGGAAATTGAAGCTATCAAGGGTAATATTACTCCAGTTAATAGAATTTAGCCATGTATTAATCATCTTGTATATGCAGATGATCTTATGGTTTTTGCTAAGGCAAATAGGGTTAATGCAGATACTATGAAAAATAATTTTGAAAACCTGTATAAATATGCAGGTCTACTTCTTAATGAATGCAAAAGCAAAGCATATTTTAGTAAATATAGTAGGTATAAAAAAGAAGTTTTAGAATTTCTTAATATTGTAGAGGGTGGCCTGTCTATTAAATATTTGGGTCTGCCTTTATCTATAAATCAAATTTGAGATTCTGACCGTTCTATGCTTATAGAAAAAATTCAAGAGAGAATGGAAACTTGGCCTTGCAAACTACTTCCTATTGCAGGTAGAATGGAACTTACAAAGATTGTTGTATATGCTATTATTTTGTATTGGTTACAAACCTATCATATCCCAGCTGCATCCATTAGAAAAACTAAAAGTAGATATGCTGACTTTTTATGGAGGGGTAAATATCATAAAATTAGCTGGGATAAAGTCTGTAGGCCTAAAAAAGAAGGGGTTTTGGTATTAGAAGCATGAATGATCTCAGTTTAACCTGTCATTTAAAATTATTTGGAGATTTATTAGTGCAGATTCACTTTTGGCCAGGTGGATGAGGTCTAAATATCTTAAAAGTGGTAATTTCTGGAATGTATTGCCAAAAAACAATCAATCTTATGCTTGGAAGCAAAATTTAAAATGCAGGAATATTGGAAAATCTTTTTTAGAAAGAAAATTTAAGCTAGGTGAACAAACTAGTTTGTGGTTTGACCCCTGGTTTAAGAATGGATCTTCCATTAATAAAGTTGGGTGGGATAACTTAGTCATTTGTGGTGGTTCTAATGCAATAGTGTCTACGATAATTAAGGATAATCAATGGCAACCACAATTACATCCAATTACTAATCCTCATAAACATGATATTGCCAAATTCCTCTTGATATTTATGCAGACAGTGACTACTGGGAATGGAAAGCAAGCAACATAGGGAAGTTTTCTTTTAAAACTACTTGGGAAGCTATTAGAAATAAACTACCCAATGTTGAGTGGCATCAATATATTTGGAACAAAGTGAATAGTCCCAAGATGACTTTTTGTACATATTTTGCTATTAATAACAGATTGCCAACTTGGGATAAAATAAATAAATGGGGCAATATAAATAATTCACTTTGTTCCTTATGCAATTTAGTTAATGAAAGTGGTAATCATCTGTTTTTGGAATGCAGTTATTCTTATTTTATATGGAATCGAATTCAAACTATACTGGGTATTCCAAACAATGGTCAGATGGATCTCATGCAAGCAATTCAACATATCAACAGTAAATTTAAATCCAAATCTACTGAAAGAGATTATGCTCACATATTAATCACTATTACAGTATTTTATATATGGAAAGAAAGAAACTTTCGAACTTATAATAAAGCCAGTATGAATAGAGAGCAGAAATGGTTACTTATCGAGACAGACAGTAGAATAATCCTCCAAAAATCTAAGAAAAAAGTAAAAGATCAAATCAAGTTTGCTTTTTTAGCCGATGAGTGGAGCATAGAATCAGGCAGTAAGCATTTAGAGCATTTTCTATCTCGTCTGAAAGACTTCTGAATTACTTAGCAAGTTACTGATGTCAGAGAGGTGAATCGAAACTTGATTTCAGACGGCGAAGCTATTCCTGAGAGGGAATTAACAGATCTGAGTCGTGATGACATCAGATTTGCTAATTCCTCTATGTTCCTCTCGAATCAGAGAAATTATCACTTCAACGAAGACGTTGAAGAGATAAGAGGAGGGTTTAATGACTGTTGTCATATTAGGAAAGAGGGGAAACTAGCGGAGCTAAGTATAGAGGCAGAGAATCATAGTAGCTGTGAATCGCCGCTCCGCCCTTTTTTCTAGGGTTCAAGCTTTTGAGTTTTGTTTGAGATAACGTCGGCGTAGCCTAGTAAGGTTACTTGTTTTGTTTTGTATTGGTATTTCGGGTTGTAGTTTACCTGAGTAGATGCTGGTTGTATGTTTGGGCTTAGCCCATTTATCTTTTTTCAAAAAAAAAAAAAAACGATTAAATAAGGATTAAATAAACAAGGCGATTTCCTCTTGATTTTCACGTGCCCTTCCTTCTTTACTAGCTTCAAACCCGTCCCTCTATTTTTTTATATTTCCTCTTCATCTTTTTGCCTTCACCAAAGAGTGTTCCACCCAAAAAAAAAATTTCGAACTCCTAAAATCTACTTCACCGTAAGCACCTTAACGCTGCACCGCTGCTCACCACGGTAACCACCACATTGCCGTCGCCACTTGAGAGTTCGTCAACACTGCCTGGGATTTCTACCGCCGTCGACTAATTAATGCCGAGATCTGGATTTGCCAGCCGTTGACTGAGGTAATACTCGCTGGCGCATATGTAGCCGCCTGAAATTTAGCCATACTGAAGAAGTGAAGCCACGGTTGTTTGAATCTGGTTGCTCGAAGTCGTAGTTCCAAAATGTTCGCCGTGGGTTTGAAACAGTAGTTGAACTTGAATCTTTTTGTCTGGAGATGGTTACTTGAGTTGTGTTGCTGCCAAGCGTAGGTGAGGAGATTCTACTGTCTTTTGCGTTGAACCAGTGACTGCTTTGTTGGACGTAAAGGAAATCAGAAGTTTTATGACGACTTGTTTTTACAGTGTGATGGAGTGGAGCTCGCAGACCTGAATCAAAAGCAGTACGTTGTTTGGATGAACTTGAGTTGATGAATTTTTGGCTTTTGGTTCGTACGAGGAGAAGATGGATTTTGTCGAGTGGCTGTGATGATCAAACAGTGGTTGTTGTCATGTTATGGTGGGGATGTCGTTGTGTGTGAAGTTTTCGAATATGGAGAGACGATGAAGTTGTATATTTGATAGAGATTGCGATGAGGTACGAATAAAAGGGATGATCGGATTTTGTACTGGTAATGACTTGAATTATGTATGTCTCCAGTGAATCCGATGTTTTTCCTTTTTGACGAAAATGAGTTTATTCAGACTCACAGGGGGAATATACAAGCATGGAAAAACACATGGAAGAGAATATGTAGATTGTAAAATAATTTGTTTTCCTTTATAAAAAAATAAAAATTCATATAATAAAAAACAAATTCATATATCCTTTAGAGTATGTTGTTTGATGGTGTCCGCGGATGCGGCGTAGTGGAAATGAGACTTGAGTTCAGATAAAAAGACCCAGTTCGATTCCTACCATACCTGAGGGTATGGGGGCTTGCATCAGCGGACGGTTTGACTATACCCTCCTCAGGAGTTTACCGGTCCGCCGGGTTCTCCTGGGTTTTCAAAAAAAAAAATTGTTGTTTGGTAGTGTATATATTTCTTTGCTTTTGATCTATATTTGTTTTCTTTCTTTGTATATACAACGTCTGATTGTGTACCGATATATTTCATTTTGCTTCAGATCTTTATTTGTTTTCTTTTTTCTGTATATGCAGTCTTTTATTGTACTGAAAAGAAACTTTAGCACAACCAGTATTTTTTTAAAGAATCGTGTAAATATATAATAGTAGGCAAACACATTAGATAAAACAAATGTTTATAAACATCAAACAGAAATCGTCGATTGTACTTTTCCACAATCTCTCCTTTTTGATGATAACAAACTTATATTAAGATTTACAAATAAAATATAGATGTGTTTGTCATGTGTGTAAATGATGAGTTCTAGTTAAGCTCCCCCTCCCCATACGAATGATCCCCTTACACACATACTCCCCCAACACGGATGCTCTTCTACACAAATATTTCCTTTTCTAGCATGCGCTGGACGCATGAGATGATTAAGGGTTAAATTAGAGGAAAAAAAGGAAAGGAACAAGAAAAAAACGATTAAAAATTACATTAGAGAAAAAAAAGAAACGCATAGGAAAACCAAATCTTAACCTCTATCCCCCTTTTGTTTTCATCAAAAGTATGAGTGAACAGTTAACAAAGTCAAAGAAAAAACAAATAGTTATAACTCAAGACTTAAAATACCAAAATTATATATTTTCAGTTTGACATCAGATATGAGTTATACACTCATTATTGATAAAAAAACATACCCATAATAGAAAGTGGATGGCAATTTGTAAACCTCTCCACCTCTATACATATACTATCCAAGAGTATTACAAAGTAATATTGTCGGATGATACGGAGAATGAGACGATATAGGGTACACACTTAGATATTCCCTTGGGAAAACACTGGTACACATTTAAACATCGAATATAACTTACTATATAACGTGCACAGTATCAGCTCACAGCAATAAACACTAGTGCCTCCATGATAGAACAATACACAATATAGCGTAAATAACAGAGAACACAGAGTCAGTAACGCATCGATAATATATAATACTAAATATACAAAGTATGTCTAATACACATCACATGAATATACATATAAGCATCAATACAATACAAGATGATTAACAACTATACAAAATACTAACCTCCTCTATGCCCAAAACACAAGCTGGTCTCACTATCTCTGTACTTGAAATGTCTAGGACTGACCCGAGTATTACATAAATAACATACGGGTCAGACTATGTCTAAATCAAACGGTCAATATACATACGGAACTTAGTATATGTAGGGTGTAATATAATGATAATACCATCAATATAACTCAGGTTAACAACCATATATAATATTATATGCATGATATATAATTATAATATCATTAACAATCCCCAACGTATCACAAAACATCAAATATTACAAAGCTATGCATAAATATGTCATCACCCACAAAGAAGCGCATCAAATAAGAGATCATGGAACCAACATCAAATGGGTGCATCATCCATATTCAGAAATCGTCATCAAATTCAAGAAATCATCAATAACTAAGATATCATCAAGTATAGTCATGGTAGCTCACGGCAAAGTCGAAGTATATCTCTCAATCTCAAATAATAAAATCATATCATCAATATATACACACACACACATACATACACGCATTTGGAAAATCATATATAACATACATAATATGAGAATCTATCATACTCTGAACATCTATCACAAGTATAATCTCAACTCCTCATATGAAATATCACTAGATATATCGTGATGGGTATATGACTGTACGTAAGACACGAAGTCCCAAGTAGAGTCATATCTCATAAGAATATAAATAGTATATGTCTATCTACCACAGATAGCGGAACCAAATAGAAACTGACAGCACGTCTACTTGTTTCAGGAGCCACACGTATGTCTGTCTGACATGACTTCTATAGTCATCGGTTACCTCCCCTCGGTATCGTGACAAGATCCACATATGTGCTCGTCTACGCAAGGACTTTACTCGATCATGACCCGACACATGCCCATATAGATAACTGATTGTTGGCCTAGGTGACATAGGGGCAAATGCACACAGCGATAGTATGCAACAATATATATATATATATATATATATATATAAGGTGTCACGGATTTGGGGCATGACCCCACGATCACACCTCCAGGGTGGATAGTGGCCAATCTGGTTCACTCTTGAAACATAGAAGAAGTTAGACAAGATCGACAGTCACATAGTACCTATATTCAGTAGCTTACACATAGCTCGACATAAATGCCGTCACACAACAATATATGTTGCCGACACACGGCTCGATATAATCTCTGACACACGACTCTATACGTGGCTCACCCAGCGGGCCTCACTACAAATCCCCATATGAGTGTCATCAACTTAAAATGAATAATCGAATAAATATCACAATAGCGTCCCATGCCATTGCGTGATACTCAATCGTTTATTCACTGCTTATAATCTACACTCAATTTCAAACATTCTATATAATGAGTACAAAGAATAACCGAAGAAATATTACCGAAAGTCATATATCATACGGTATTATAACTCCGTTTATTCAGATTTCTCGCTATACAGAATTAAAATCAATATAAATAAAAATATTATTAATAATAACAATAATGAAGATTCATGTAAAAGGATGTCGTCACCGTATCATATCAAAACTAACCAAATCAATATCAACAGTGAATCTTCTATATATTCAAAATCAATTATATGGGAAGAAATAGTAATATATGTGAAATAAAATATTTCACTAAATACTTACCTTATGCATGAGTAAATCATACATAAACAATTCTAACTCAATACACTATACTTATTAAATTCATAGCTTCCAAAATCATTAACAAACTTCATAAACTCATTTAATAATTTAAAGTAAGAATTTACTAAATCTTTATCATATTTATTAATATAACATTATTAAACATTTTCATTTAATTATTATATATATTTACTTTATAAACTAAGAGTATAAAGGAGATATTTATTTATATTAATTATTTATTATTATTATTTTAAAGTTTCAGTGGGCATTCGGTGGCACCATCGGTCGACCGCTAGTGGTCAACCAGTTAACCCACGGCTATCGCAAATAACCGAAGCGTTGTTCGCTTCTCTAATCATATTCAAGCGATTCCACTTCCTTCTCCTCACCTATTTCTACACTAACTCGATGCACACAAGCTATATCATTCAACAATGTTCCAATTTCAAATATATATATGCAAGTACATGAATTAAACATAGTTTCATGTGTAAAATTTTACTCATCTCAAGCCCGATCTTCATCTCCCTTACTGCTTGCACATCCCAAAATCCCAAACATCACCAAATCACTAATTTCTTCTTGCACGAGGGTGTATTCTAATGTTGAGATGAACATATTCGAATTTGGAGATTTATAACAATTTATCTGATTTTATATTAGTTTTCAAATGGGGTTTAGTAGGATTTTGATTTTTTGAAGTTAAGAAAATGAACGGGGATTGTATTTATAGAATAGGGTGAAATATCCAGAGAATAGAAAAGTTCTAGAAATGAAGATATTATCAAACATTATTTTAGGCTTGTGCTATAGGATATTGGACTTGGGGTTCAGTTTAGAAACATATATGTGTATACTTTTATTTTATTATTTTATTTCTTTTATAAACTATTTTCTACTTAACTGAAATCATAATAAAATTTCAAATAAAAATTATATCGACAATACTTAATTATTTTTCCAACATTATAAAAATTTCTAGAATTTATTTTCATATTTTAATTTATTTTAATTTATTTTAATTTAAATATCCAATATTCACATTTTAAACCCATTTATTAATTTATTTATTTCATGATCTTTTAAACAAATAATTATATTCAAAACCATTTAATTTCATCCATAATTACTTCATTATAAAATTTCCAATATCCTTAAATAAATAAAATTTCCAATATCCTCAAATAAATTCAAATTATTCAATTTTGATTTCTATAGTCTATTTTAATTAATTATTACTTAAAACTGGGTTGTTATAGACTTCCCCCTTTAAGAAAATTGCGTCCTCGCAATTTCCCTTAGGGAAAAATCTATAACTAAGCTATTAACTCCTAGCCTAATTGTTTCGCCAAAAATGGTCACAAACAACCAGTTGTATGTGAAAGCACCAATTTTTAAAAATAATATACAAATATAAAGATAAGCACGTAGATCATGGAAGAAATAGCAGAAAAAGTAAAGGAACACACGAGTTTTATAGTGGTTCGGCAAACTCCGGCCTACGTCCACTCCAAAAATCTTTTATTTATACTGTAAGATTACAAGTACAGTTGTTTTTGCCTTAGAAAATTAGGGTAGGAAGAGATAAGAAGTGATGAAGGAGAGCCAGCCGAAAAAAGTCCCTTGCAATGAGCCAAGTCCGTTGTATTTATAGGTGAAGACGTGCATGGATCGGGCTGAAATTTCGGCAAAAGAACCTCCATGCCCATATGAGCCGACCCACAAAATTTGGTATCGATCAGACACTAAAATATAATTTAGCCGATCGTTCCATACTAACTCCAATGGGGCTGCGATCATTTTTATGGGGTCCACCATAACTTTAGTCCATGCTCCCAAAGTTTCGCGCTATTCCGACTTACCGTTTGTGAGATATCGATCGATCTTCGCTGTTTTGACTAGAAATTGGATTATAGGAGATCATTCCATGCTTCATCCTTTTGAGCTGTGATCGATCATGTGGGTTCCCCATGATATTAGCTACTTTCTCTCTAAATTTCGTGCAATTTTCGATGTAACGTTTGTGAGATATCGCGTTTTCCGTAAAACTATGGATAGTTATGCAGATTTGTATGATCGTTCCAATAACGATCGGCCTAATTTCCAAGGATGAATTGAGCTACAATTGATATGGGTGAGCCCTGTGATGTAAGAGACTTGCTCTCCAAATTTCGTGCAATTTCGATGTACCGTTTGTGAGATATCGCGTTTTCCATAAAACTATGGATCGTTATGCTGATTTGTACGTTTGTTCCAATAGCGGTCAGTCTAATTTCCAAGATTTCATTCTTTTGAGCTATGATTGATCATGGGGGTGCTCCATGATGCAAGAGACTTTCCCTCCGAAATTCGTGCGATTCCAACGTACTGTTTGTGAGGTATCGCATTTCCGTAAAACTATGGATCATTATGTTGATTTGCACGATCGTTCTAATAGCGGTCAGCCTAATTTCCAAGATTTTATTCTTTTAATCTATGACTTATCATGGAGGTGCTCCATTATATAAGAGACTTGCCCTCCAAATTTCGTGCAATTCCGACGTACCGTTTGTGAGATATCGCATTTTCCGAAAAACTATGGATCGTTATGTTGATTTTTACGATCGTTCCCAAAGCGGTCGGCCTAATTTTCAATATTTCGTCTTTTTGAGCTGTGATTGATCATGGGGGTGCTCCATGATGTAAGAGATTTTCCCTCCAAATTTCGTGCGATTCCGACCTACCATTTATGAGATATCGCATTTTCCGTAAAACTATGGATCGTTATGGCTGATTTATACAATCGTTCCATTAACGATCGTTATGGGCTTCACTCTTCAATATAGTGATGCTTTTAATGTTTCAAGTGCATTGACTTTGTAGATTTTGAGATATTGATCGATCTTCGTCGATTTATGTTGTTTTATGGATCGTTCCCGATCGATCCATATAAATTCTTCCATTGCCATAACTCGAGCATACGAACTCCGATTGACTTGAAATTTGAAATGTGGCCTCATAGGGCTCTCCTTGACACTTTATATTGATTGCACCATGATTGGGATCTGGCCCGAATTCGCCCAACTATTGTCCATAGTTCCAAATATAATCTATTTCCGAGCCTGATAACCGTCTCTCCGGTCTTCCTGCCTTGGTTATCACAGAAGACATTTAGCCAACTTTTTTGATATACTGCCAGGCCAAAAGGTGGTATAACATTTGCCCCATAAAACATGCCTTGTGGTAGGAAGGCGTGTTTTGAATTGCCTTAAGTCCAATGTTCGAAACCCGTCGATGACCTGTGAACAAATTTGTGATCATATCTGATTTTTAGTAACGGCCGTTCGGGACCGTTAATCAAATTCGTAGCCATCCCAGGCCGATGATGATCGTTCGAGATAGAGTGCTGTTCGAGATGGAATGTGATCATTCGAGATCAAGTGTCTGTTTGAGGCGTAATATGATCGTTCGAGATCGAGTGCCGTTCGAGGCGAAATGTGATCGTTCGAGATCGATTGTCTGTTCAAGGCAAAATGTGATCATTCGAGATCGAGTGCCTATTCGAGGCGTAATGTGATTGTTCAAGATCGAGTGCCCGTTTGAGGCGAAATGTGATAGTTCGAGATCGAGTGCCATGTTTGAGGCGTAAGGTGATCGTTCGAGATCGAGTGTCGTTCGAGGCAAAATGTGATCGTTTGAGATCGAGTGCCTGTTCAAGATGTAAATCATTGGAGATTGAGTGCCTGTTCAAGGAAAAATGTGATCACTTAAGATTGAGTGTCGTTCGAGGTGAAATACTTATTTTTCACATTCAAATGAGTTCCAGAATCATTTGTTGTGGCGATTTATCACCATCTCGGAGCATGCCTAGGGACCGACCTTGATCCCCTACATGTGTAAGTGACTTAGTCGTTTTAATGTGGAGTTTCTTTTACTTCATGCCATCCCAATCAAGAGATGATGACCTGTGCTCTTAAGCTAGGCTCGCTCTAATTTATAGCGGAAGATGGCTGCTCCTATTCCTTCACCGCCATCCATTTTGCTTACAAAGCCATCCAATCCGTGCCCTCGGTTCCATAGGGAGTAGTGCCGATCCATTCTCCCTGGCCAGGGTCAGTTGCTCCAATCCGTATCCAAGTCTACTAGTTTCCGCTCCAAGTCCTGGATTCCAATTTCCAGCAGTTCCTACTACTCCATTTCCTTGGTTTTGTGCTCCAGCTTGTCCCATCTTCTCTAGGAGATTCTGGATCATCTCCTCTTGTCTCTTTAGCATCCTTTCCTACATAGCTTCCATCATCATTTCCATCTCGTCTCTGGTGATGTAGATATATGTCAGATTTGCTCCAGCTCCAGAAGCCTCCTCACTCCCTCCATGGTGACTCCTTTCTGCTAATGGTCTCCTTGTTGATTGCCTAGCCATTGCTTCCTAGATCCAAGTATTAAAGCTTCTAAATCTAAGATCCTAGCTTCCAAATCCACGGGTGCAAGTCCTTCTCAGTGAAAGCACCAAAATGTTTGCACCAAAAATGGTCACAAACACCCAGTTGTATGTGAAAGCACCATTCAAAAACAATATCCAAATAGAAAGATAAGCACGTAGATCACAGAACAAATAGTAGAAAAAGTAAAGGAACAAACGAGTTTTATGATGGTTCGGCAAACTCCAGCCTACGTCCTCTCCAATAATCTTTATTTATACTGTAAGATTACAAGTACATTTGCTTTTGCCATAGAAAATTAGTGGAGGAAGAGGTAAGAAGTGATGGAGGAGAGCCAGCCGAAAAAATTCTCTTGCAGTGAGCCAAGTCCGTTGTATTTATATGTGAAGACATGGATGAATCGGGCTAAAATTTCGGCAGAAGAACCTCCAGGCCCATATGACCCGACCCACAAAATTTGAGATCGATCGGACACCAAAATATAATATAGCCGATCATTCCATACTAACTCCAATGGGGCCGCGATCGTTTTTATGGGGTCTACCATGTCTCTAGTCTACCAAAGTTTCGCGCAATTCCGACTTACCGTTTGTGAGATATCGATCGATCATCGCTGTTTTGACTAGAAATTGGATCATAGGAGATCATTCCATGCTTCATCCTTTTGATCTGAGATTGATCATGGGAGTGCTCCATGATGCAGGAGACTTTCCCTCTAAATTTCGTGCAATTCTGACATACCGTTTGTGAGATATCGCATTTTCCGTAAAACTATGGATTGTTATGTTGATTTGCACGATCGTTTCAATAACGATCGGCCTAATTTCCAAGATTTCATCCTTTTGAGCTGCGATCAATCATGGGGGTGCCCCATGATGTAAGAGACTTGCTCTCCAAATTTCGTGCGATTTCAACATACCGTTTGTGAGATATCGCATTTTGCGTAAAACTATGGATCATTATGGCTAATTTGTACGATCGTTCCATTAACGATCGACCTCTTTTCCAAGATTTGGGAGTTTTGTCATGCGATCATTTTTGTTGGCTCCAATCTTCAATATAGTGATGCTTTGAAAATTTCAAGTGCATTGACTTTGTAAATTTTGAGATATTGATCGACCTTCGTCGATTTACGCTGTTTTATGGATCGTTCCCGATCGATCCATATAAATTCTTCCTTTGCCCATAACTCGAGCATACAAACTTCGATAGAGTTGAAATTTGAAATGTAGCCTCACAGGGCCTTCCTTGTCATGTCATATTGATTGAATCTTGATTGGGACCCGGTCCAAATTCGCCCAACTATTATCCATAGTTCCAAATATAATCGATTTTCGAGTCTGCCGTCTCTCCGCACTTCCTGCCTTGATGATCACAAAAGCCATTTAGCCAACTATTATGATATACTGCTTGGTCAAAAGGCGGTATAACACTAACCATTTCACTTCCAATTTATCTTTAAATACAAAACAAATAAACATGAAAACAATTCCACACTAAGCTCTCTTTACTATTTCAAGTCAACACGTAGATTAACCTACATTGACTCATCAAGTACTAAATTGAGAAATACAAAAATCAACGATTAGACCCTTCTATTGGTGGCTTATCAAAAGAATTAATTTTCCTTTAAATATCAAAGTACTTAATTTGTAAACCACTTCTCAAAGAATGTCAATTTATAATGGTTTGCAACTAACATTTACCAAAAGTGAAAATCACTTTTCAAGATTACAAAATACTTCACTTAAATAATTCTTTCCCAAATACTTTTCCCAACAAGATTTCCACCAAAAGTCTCATTTCACTATTTGTCAAAAATACCTTTTAATATATTTCTTAATTTCAAAACATCTTATTATAAACTAAATTCTTTTCAAATACTATTTTTCAAAACTCTCATCATATATTTATATAAATACTTCTCAAAGTGTTCATTTCCTATAATCCATCAAACCAAAACTCATCAATCATTACTTGTAAAATAACTTATTAATACATCGTTGTTGCTAAATATACTATTCAAATGTACCAATATCAATTTATAAAATCTAATCATTTTCAAATGGTTTATATTTATAATTTTGAAAACTAATCTAAACAAATTCTTTCTATCCATTCATAAAACACATACCGTTTTAATTAAAATATCTACGCATTTAAAATATTCAAATATGTAATTTCTTGTCAAAACTTTTTTGAAAAATATCATAGAGAAGATTTAAACACATCCATATAATATAACATTTCCGACTAAAACTATATCTCTTGCCAAAATAATTCCCAAATAAATAACTCTATCTAATATTATAAATTTCCTAATTTCCAAAATACTTTATCGCTAAAAATTTCTTTTTCATCCAAAAACAAAATTATCGAAACTTATGCTTTATTAAATTCCAAAATCAAGACAAATACATTTCATCCTTTAACAATTAGATACATAAATCCAAAAAGAAATCTTATTTTTCTCCAAGATATTCAATAATAATAACCTTTATAATGAAACACATTTCCATTTTTTTCCATATTAACTTCCCAAATCCATTTATATCAACGCAACTTTTATTAAAACCTCAAACTTCTTACATATTTTAATATTACATGTATTATTAAATCTTCATTCCTTAACCATAATATCACTTAAAATATTATGTATTTCTAAAACATTTCATATTAACACAAATCAAAATTCTTTGAAAATATAAAATACTTCGTGTTCATATAAAGTAAAAATAACTAAAACTTTATAAATTTGTTCCAACGTCTATGGAAATCAACTCAAATCATACTCAAATATTCAAAACTTTATTCAATCCATTTTATGATATAATACATACATATTTCAAATTTATAATTATAAAATACCTTGGCCAATTCAAAACAACTCATTAAAACACTAACTTCCATATCAAACTATTATTCGAAAGTAATATACTTTTTGGTTCTAACACATTATACAATTTCTATAATACCCTAAATTTAAAACTATATAATTTTCCAAAATATAACTCATACTATTGCTTTTCAAAATCTCTCTTCAACTTCAAAATAACTTTTCAAAATTTATCTTATTACTTTTCTTTACAACAAGTATTTCCTTCTAAAGTAGATAAGACACTTTCAAAACCATTTAAATCTTTTCCAAACATTATAGTTAGTATAACTTTTTAAACCTTTCTAAATATTGAGATCTTGATAAAATATTTAAACTTTACAAATTGAAGTGTGTAAATATCTCATTCAAGTGTTTAAGAACTCCTACCGATAATGTTGGCCACACGCATTGAAAAGAATTTTTAAATCAATCAACGGAAAATTTAACATGAATTTATTTCAAAAATATCTATAAATATTATCTTCCCAAATTCTTTAATATACTTGCTTCTATAATATAATGATTAACTTAAATTAAAGCTTAATCAAATACCGTATTATAACATATTCTTTTTCTAAAGATCTTTAATTAAACAATCACTTTTTTTTGCAAAAACATTTACTAGTAAAATATATTTATAAATCAGACGTCTTTACTTATAAAAATTACTTGGTAACATCAAAATTTTTTCAAACACCCTTTAAATGTCCAATAAATTAATAAACCCTTTCAATAAACATTTTATAATATCAATCAAACACCAAACACATTTATTGATAATAAGTAAAGATCAAAATTCGAATCATTCCACATCTTCAATAAAGAGATATAAATACTCAACCAACAAATAGTCAAAATTAAATCAATACAAATAGTTGTCAATAACCAAACAAACATAAGAAACAATGATCAATGCACTCAACGGAAAATCTATATATCAATTTCTATTGCGCACTTTAATCAATATCAAATCAAACACATCCATTTAATATTAAACCACCAAAGGTCTAATATTCAACACCAACACCAACTCTACTGGTCTGTCAGCTCTTACATCGTCTCTGCAACAACTCTTAATTATTTTTGAGAAGTTAAAGTAAAAATATTATATATCAATAACAAATATGTCCCCAGATGATTACCCTTGTAATCATATTATATATCAATAAGGATCTACCCAACATACCTAATGGAACAGAGATTCCAAGTCTCACCTAAGGTATTGCCTCGTGTCTCTGGTATATAATGTATTGTTCCGAACCTTGCTCTAGTTCCAATTTGTAAACAACCCGACCTCTATAACCATACTATCCAAGAGTATTACAAAGTAATATTGTCGGATAATATGGAGAATGAGAATATAGGGTACATACGTGGATATTCCCTTGGGCAAACATTAGTACATATTTAAACATCGAATATAACTTACCATATAACGTACACTGTACCAGCTCAAAGCAATAAACATGTGTGCCTTCAGGATAAAAAATAACACAATATACAGTAAATAACAAAGAACATAGAGTCAGTAACGCAGCGATAATCTATAATACTAAATATACAAAGTATTTCTAATATACATTACATGAACATACATACAAGAGTCAGTACAATACAAAATGATAACAACTATACTAAATACTAGCCTCCTCTATGCTCAAAACACAAGCTGGTTTCACTGTCCCTGTACTTGAAATGTCTCGGACTAACTTAAGTATTACTTAAGCAACACACGAATCAGACTTTGTCAAAATGAATAGATCAATATACATATGGAATTTAGTATATGTAGGGTATAATATAATGATAATATTTTCAGTGTAACTTAAGTTAACAGCTATATATGTCAATGTATATACATATATAATAATATATGCATGGTATATAATTATAATATCATAAACAATCCCCAACGTATCACAAAATGTCAAATATCATAAAGCTATGCATAAAGATGTCATCACCAATATAAAAGCATATTAAATCAGAAATCATGGGATCAACGTCAAATGAGTGCATCATCCATATTCAGAAATCATCATCAAATTCCAGAAATCATCAATAACTGAGATATCATTAAGTATAGTCGGACTAGATCACGGCAGTGCCCAAGTATATCCTTCAATCTCAAATAAGGAATTATATCATCAACATATATACATATATATATATGTATGTATGTATGTAATATAATGATAATAAGGAGCCATACATCTAGAAAATAATATATAATATACATAATAAGAGAATCCATCATACTTAGGACATTTATCACAAGTATTATCTCATCTCCTCATATGAAATATCACCTGATATATCGTGATAGGTATATAAATGTACGTAAGACACGAAGTCCTAGGTAGAGTCATATCTCATAAGAATATAAATAATATATGTCTATCTACCATACACACCGGAACTAAGTGGGAGACTGGCCGCACGTCTGCTTGCTCCAGGAGCCACACATGTGTCCGTCTGAAATGACTCCTACTGTCACCAATTACCCCCTTCTGTATCTTGACAAGATCCACCTATATGCTCACTATGTGAGAACTCTACTCGATCATAACCCGACACATGACCCTATAGGTAACTGACTGCCGACCTAGGTGACATAGGGGAAAATGCACATAGCGATAACATACAACAATATATATAAGGTGTCATGAATCTAAGGGCGACCCCATGATCAGGCCACCAGGGTGGATACTAGCCAATCCGGTTCACTCCTGCAACATAAAGGAAGTTGGACAAGGTAAATAGACATATAATACATATATTCAGTAGCTTACACATAGCTCCACATAAATGCCGACACACGACTCTATATGTTGCCGATACACAGCTCAATACAATCACTAACACGTGGCTCTATACGTGGCTTACCACAAATCCCCATCACGTGAGTGTCATCTACTTACAATGAATAGCCGAATAAATATCACAACAGTGTCCCACACCACTGCGTGGTACTCAATCATTTGTTCATTGCTTATAATCTACAGTCAATATCCAAACATTCTACATAATGAATCCAAAGAATAACCGAAGAAATATTACCAAATGTCCTATACCAGACAATATTACAACTCCGTTTATTCAGATTCCTTGCTGCACAGAATTAAAATCAATATACACAAAAATATTACCAATAATAACAATAATACCGATTCATATAAAAGGATGTCATCACCGTATCTATCAAAACTACCTAAATAATCATCAATGGTGAATCTTCCATATATTAAAAATCAATTACAAGGGAAGAAATAATAATATATGTGAAATAAAACAATTTAACTAAATACTTACATTAGGTATGAGTAAATAATTCTAACTCAATACACTATACTTATTAGATTCATAGCTTCCAAAATCATTAACAAACTCCATAAACTCATTTAATAATTTAAAACAAAAATTTACTAAATCTTCATAATTTTATTAATATAATATTATTAAACATTTTCATTTAATTATTAGATATCTTAAAGTAAATATATGTACACACGCACACACTTCATAAAATAAGAGTATAAAGGAGATATATATTTATATTATTTATTTATTATTATAAATTTTCAGTGTGCAACCAGTCGCACCACTAGTCGATCGCTCGACGGTTGACCTGCTGCCATCGCAAATAACCGAAGCCATTTTGGCTTCTCCGATCATATTCAAGTGACCCCTCTTTCTTCTCCTCGCCTATTTCTGTACTAACTCGATGCAAACCAGCTATATCATTCACCATTGACCCAATTTCAAACATATATATGCAAGCACATGAATTAAACATAGTTTCATGAGTAAAAGTTTACTCACCTTAAGCCTACGTCTTCATCTCCCTTACTGCTTGCACATCCTAAAATCCAAAACATCACCAAATCACCAATTTCTTCTTGTAGGAGGGTGTATTCTAATGTTGAGATGAACAAACTTGAATTTGGAAATTTATAACAATATATTTGATTTTATATTGATTTTCGAAGTGATGGGGTTTGGTTGGATTTTGATTTTCTGAAGTTAAGAAAATGAATGGGACAGGTTGCATTTATAGAATAGGGTGAAATATCCAGAGAAGAGAAAAGTCTGGGAATGAAGATATTATCAAACATTATATTGGGCTTGGGAAATAAGAAATTGGACTTGGGTTTTTATTTAGAAAAATATATGTGTGTATTTTATTTTATTATTTCATTTCTTTTATAAACTATTTTCTATTTAACTCAAATCATAATAAAATTACAAATAAAAATTATATGTACAATACTTAATTATTTTCCCAACATTAAAAAAATGTAGAATTTATTTCCATATTTTAATTTATTTAAATTTAAATATCCAATACTAACATTTTAAACCTATTCATTGATTAATTTCGAAATTAATTTATTTCACAATCTTTTAAACAAATAATTATTCTCAAAACCATTTAATTTCATCCCTAATTACTTCATTATTAAATTTTCAATATTCTAAAATAAATTCAAATTATTCATTTTTGATTCATATAGTCCATTTTAATTAATTAAGTCACCATTATTTACCTTAATTAATTATTACTTAAAATTGGGTTGTTACATGGATGCCACTTCAAAAAATTGTTAATTCTATGATATGTGGCTCAATCAACAATAAACTCAGTATATGGCAATTTTGTTTTGTTTTTCAAGTGAAGTATTTACGTAAGGACAATTTTATCCCTAGTTCATTATCAATGAGACCAAGATACTTATACCCATACATTGTCGTTAGGTCTCTTAGATGGGGAAAAAGCATTATTTGATGGGTTAATATACACCGGCGCTAAAGAATTTGCAGCACAAGTCGGATACCCTTAAGTAATATAACTCTACGTTCATACCGCATCCATTGTTTATGCGTAGGCCTTTAACCATTAAATTTCATATTTTTATAAAATATTTGATATGTGTTTTACTTTTCATATGGAGCATGTACATGACTTGTCCTCGATAACCACTAATTTTCCAATCAAATTTTACCACATTTTGGTTTATGTTAATCTTCCCCACACATACATGGAATAAAAAAACTTGGATCGACAGAATGTGGTAGATTAGAATATGTTATGGGATGTGTAATGATACAAAATAGAATGCTAGTAGCACATGGTTAAATTTGACCGTTATATATAACACAGTATTCTTCTCGAGAGCATAACAGTTCATTTCTCTACAACTATGTAATCATTACTCAAAGATTTGATAAGCATAAATAGGTTAAAATTAGTGATAAACACATTTTAAAGAAGCAAAAAATTTAAGGCAATCTAAGTGTATTTTTCTCTCACCTTTGATGTTAAAGAAATTAGAAAAAGCCAAAAAGTTAAAAAATTGAAATATCTGATCCTAATTTTTTTTCTTTTTTTTATTACTTCAACAAAAACAAAAAAATAATAAAAGAAAAAATTGAAAAGAAACCCAAAGAAGAAAAGAGGAAAAAGTGATCACCTAAATAGAGATCGTACTAGTCCATATCCATAATCCCTAAATCTAGACGTAATCACTAAAATCTATCTTCTGAAAGAGATTTTGTAAAGGTATCAGCAAGTTGTAAATCAGTGGAGATGAATTCAATGCAAATGTCCTGTTTTGAAATATGATCTCGGATGAAATGATGTCTTACATCTATATGTTTAGTACGTAAGTGGTGAACATGATTGTTTGATAGGTCCATTGTACTTTTACTATTACATTTTAAGGGAACAAGTTGAATGATTAAGCCAAAGTCTAATAAAGATTGTCTCGTCCATAGAATTTGAGCGTAATAACTTCCTAAAATGATATATTTTGCTTTAATAGTAGACAATGCAGCACAGTTTGTTTTTGACTTGACCGTGAAACTAATGAATGACCTATCAAGAAACATGTTACATTAGTGCTTTTTCTATCCACAAGACGACCCGCGTAATCAGCATTAGAATAACCAATTAAATCAAAATTATCACAGGAAGGATACCACAATCCAATTTTTTTGTGTGCGAAAGATATCTCAAAATTTGTTTTGTGGCTTTTAAATGAGATTCTTTTGGATTTGCTTGAAAACGTGCACAAAGACAAATAGAAAACATGATATCGGGTCTAGAAGCAGTAAGATAAAGAAGATATCCAATTAAACCTCGATATTTTTTTTGATCAACTGTGATTCCCATTTCGTCTTTGTCAAGCTTGGTTAAAGGGCTTATGAGAGTTCTAAGTAGCTTTGCATTCTCGATACCAAATTTTTTTAACAGCTCCTTCACATATTTGATTTGCGAAATAAAAATTCCCTTATCGATTTGCCTGATTTGAAATCCTAAACAATATTCAACTTGTCTGCCAAACTCATTTCAAACTTATCCTACATGACTATTTCAAACTTCTCACACAATTTTTCATTGGTAGCATTGTAAATGATGTCATCAACGTAAATTTGTACAATCAAAAAGTCATCATGCTCATGTAATAGAAACAAAGTAGTGTCAGCACTTCCCTTCTTAAATCCGTTTTCCAAAAAATATGCACCAATGCACTCATACCAAGGCTTAGGAGATTGTTTGAGACCATATCATGCTTATTCAAGTTTGTACACATGATTTGGAAATTCATGACCTTTAAGGCCAGGGGTAGTTCTACATAAATATTTTCTTTCAAATAACCATTTGAAAAGTGACTTTTTACATCCATTTCCTTAAGTTTAAAACCTTTATAACATGCAAAAGCTAGCAAAATTCTAAAGGTCTCTAATCTAGCAATTGGGGCAAATATTTCCTCAAATTAATGCCTTCTATTTGATTATATATCCCTTTGCAACCAATATAGCTTTGTTTCTATTTACATTCCCGAATTTATCAAGTTTGTTTTTGAACACCCATTTAGTTCCTATAACTAGATAGTCATTTGGTCTAGGAACTAATTTCCAAACATTATTTCTTACAAATTAGTCAAGTTCATCTTGCATAGCAATTACCCAACATTCATCACTAAGTGCACAACATCAATATTATTTTGGTTTAATTTCAAAAATAAAACTACTATGAATACATAAAGCTCAAAGATTTCTATTGAACGAAAATCGTGTTTATATACTTGCCATTAGATTACCTATAACCAATTCTCGTGGATGACTTGCTTTGAAATTCACATTCTCAATTTCCATACTTGATTTTGAAATCTCGACAGGGCATGGATCACCTTTGTTGTTGTCTTCACCACATCTCTCATTTGCACTATCATCTCCATCATCACTTTTGTCCTTCTCTATGCTGCATCGACATTTGAATCATTAAACTACATATTGATTGACTCCATAATTATTTTCAAGTGCTTGTTGAAAATCTATAAGCTTTGCTCCTTGATGAGTATCCCATAAAAATCTCTTCATCTGTCTTGGATTTAAATTTCCCTAGATGGCCACCTGTATTAAGAATAAAGCATGGACATTTGAATACCTTGAAATATGCAATGTTAGATTTCTTGTTGAACCATAATTCATAAGAAGTTTTATCAAACATTAGTCTAATCATTACTCAATTTATTACATGGCATAAAGAATTAACCGATGCTACCAAAATGGTTAAAGGAATGTTATATACATTTAACATTAATCGAGCAAATTCTTCCAATGTTTGATTCTTCCTTTCGACTATCCCATTTTGTTGATGTGTTCATGGTGTGGAGAATTCATGTTTAAAACCATTTTCTTCATGGAAATTTTCAATATCCCAATTTTCAAATTCTCCACCATGATCACTTCTTATAGTTATTATTGAAATGCCCATTTCATTTTGAACAAGTTCTACAAATTTTGAAAAATAACCGAAAGTTTTAGACTTTTTGGCTAGAAAAAAAATCCAAATAAATCTAGAGTAATCATCAACCAACGCATAACAATATTTCTTGCCACTTAAGCTAGCAACATCATTAGGACCAAACAAATCCATATGAATCAATTCAAGAACTCTAAATGTACTAACAATGTTTTGGCATGAAAAGATGATCTATTACATTTACCCTTTGTCTAGGCTTTGCACACTTTATTGTTCTTGAATTTCTAATATGGCAATCCTCTGACTAACTCCTTTCTCTCAAACTTCTCCAATAGTTCCATGCTAGCATGTCCTAGCCTTCTATGCCACAAGGTAGCCACAAGGTAGCTTCCTCATTTTTAGTTGCTAACACATAGAAAGGGTTAGATCATCAAATGACAAAGTGTAGACATTCCCATTTCTGTGACCTGTAAACACCACCTCACTAGAGTATTTATCAATGATTTTACACATATCAACATCAAAGACAATGCTCATACCTTTATCATAGAGTTGTCTTATAGAGATAAGATTATGATGTATGTTTTGAGCATAAAGTATATCAGTCAAAAAGAAATTATTGTTACATACTTCACCTTTTCCGACAATCTTACATTTACTATTGTCACCCACAGTAACACTCCAACCTCTATAATTTCTAGGATAAGGTCGTCAGTCAATATCTCTGGAACAGCCTGAATCCAAGTATCATTCTTGTTGTTCCTTAGTTTGCCAACATACCTACACATAAAATGAAACAGATGAACTAGAAAATTTCATAGGTCTATTAGCGTTTGCAATAGAAGAGTTTAGTAATCCAAGTGTACCAAGAGAGCCTTTAGGAACCCAAATTTGTCTAACATGTTTGCATTTGTTCTTATAACAACATCTACTGAAGTTGTGTCCAATTTTACCACAGCATAGACATCTTGGAAATACACTTCTACCTCGGGCATTGGAGGTCGTATTTTTCCTGTACTATTGTGACTTTCCAAACCAAGTCCATTTCTATTGTTTGCATATAGTTAATTTTCCAAAATCATATTTAATAACCTTTCACCTCTGGAAAATTTATTAACAGTTGATTCAAGGGTTTGAATTTTGGGTTTAAGTGATGTGTTCTCTTCTACTAGAATGGTACATATGTTAATAAAATTTTATCTCTTTGCATCATCATTTTTTAAATCAAAAACTCATCTTTGAGAGTTTCAGGGTTTATCTTACATACATCCAACTCCCTTCTTAAAGACTGACAACTTTCACATTCAAGGTTTTGAGCTTCTTTAACTTTTTCCAAGTTTGGTTTCTAACCTATCATTTATACGAAATAGCTCATCTTTTTAAGATTTCAATTTTGTATTCCCAAGATTAAGACTATCATCTATTCCAGTATGTTCATGATACATTAAGAGCAAATCTTGATAAGTAAAATTCGATAACCTTGCTTAAGTCATCATCACTTTTATTATGAGTTGAATGTCCCATCAAACAAAAATTTGCTTCGACTTCATCACCATCAGTGTTTTCTCCTTCTTCATCGTCTCAAGTTGCAGTGAATGCCTTATTTTTCCTTTTCTTTGCTTTTCCTCACTTTAAATTAGTAGACGTTTGGTATTGATATGACCCATCTTTCTGCACTTATTGCAAATGATTTCTTCATCCAACCTTTCCGAGTTCTTGGGCTGCTTTAGCTTGGCGCCTTTCTATTTTGTTGTAAACTTGGAATTTCTTCTAGACTTTTTTAAGACTGCTCATCAACATTACCAACTTAGTAATAGGATTATTCTCATCATCGTTGTCAAGAGTGGTGCTGAGTGCAATTGATTTCTTCTTGGAGTCTGAATTGTCAGGTCTTCTCTAGCTTTCAGGTCCATTTCATAGATCATAAGATTTCCCGTCAAATCCTCCATGTTTTATTTGTTCAAATCTTTAGATTCTTGTATAGTTTTTACCATTGCCTCAAAATTCTTTGGAAGAACTCTCAATATTTTTTCTAACTAGCTCAACTTTGGTGTACACCTTGCCAAAGTTCTGGAGTTGTATACTAACACAAAAATATATTTGTACATCTCTTTTATGCTCCCACCCTTTAACATCACAAAATTTTCATATTCATTGCTGAGCAGGGAAAGACATGATTCCTTGACTTGAGATGTACCTTTATGCGTAACCTCCAAAGTGTGTCAGCTTTCCTGTGCAGTCAGACAGTGAGAAACTCAATTAAATTTAGTTTTATCAAGAGCACAAATAAGGGCATTCATAGCTTTTGCATTTACTAAAAACATTTTCTTATCAGCTACATCCCATTTGTCATTGGGCTTAGAGAATTCTATATCATTGATTGTCATCATAGGTGGCGTATACCATGTTTCTACTATATCCTAAACATCGTAGTCAACAGAGATCATGTAACGACCCGCAAATTTATCATTTTGATAAATTATATTTATTTTTAAAATTATCCAAATAAAAGGTTAATAATACAAATAATATTGTTTTGAGTGATAATAAATAATAATAAATCTTATTTTGAATAAATATTTACAAAAATATTTCCCTCAGAATTTAAATTGATAAAATGGTCGGAAACCGTTTTATCGATAAACATCTCTATAATCATAAAACATTGCATACAAAGCTGGATATTCACTTATTTTATAATTGAACAAGAATATGAAATAAAATAATTTATTATATTTTTAAAATTTAAATATATTTAGTAATTCCCTTCAATATAATAATTGATTTATTAAATTTAATTAGGATTTAATGATTTAAATAATTATTATAATTATTAAAATAATTGTTTTTAAATGATAGTGATTCATTTTAAATAGTTGTAAAGTGTTAAACATTTATGATAATTTTATAAAGACAATTAATTGATTCAAAAAAATATAAGGAAAAATCAATATCACTTTATCGGTATAATAGCAATTACTGTAAATAATTATTAATATTAACTTATATGATTTTATAAATGAAATATGATCATTTTAATTTATTAATAATTATAAGAAATTTATTTTCAAATTTTTTTCACAAATATATATATATATATATATATATATAAATTGATAAGTGAAAATGCGACCGATAATCGGTTTCTTGGTTTGCAACGATTTAACACACAAAAGTTGTTCGAAGTCATTTGAAATGTTGTTATCCTCTTATGCACATACATGTACATGCATATATATGTCACATGCACATAATAACACATATATATATATATATGCACATGAACACTTAAATATATACATATTACAAAATAATTAAATAATTTCCTAAGACTTAACATTTAAGCAAACATCAATTCACCGTACAACACCATCACCTCAACATCACCATCATATGTCAAGGGGGGGAAATCTATGCGCTAGGAAGGGGCTAGGAGGGGTGTGGGTCAAGGTTATAATGATAATTTCACCATTAGATATTTGTTCCAAATTTTCTCCTATAAATACCCATCCACTTTTTCATATTTTTTCACCATATTCTTATTATCTTCTTCTTTACTTCAAGCTTCTTTTCATGGCTTCTATGCTTAACAAAATAATGGCCAAATATTTAGCAAAAGCAATTTAAAGTCGTATAATACATATAAATTATCGATCCACTTCAAAACTAGTTCAAATCTCCTCCATTCCTCTTCCTAAACCCACGGTCATCCACCATCACCACCACGGCCGAGCTCTTCCACCTTTTCTAGCTTGGGTCATGGCCTTCCTAAGGTCTTTGACTCGATTCCATAAGCTCTGGTGCGACGGTAGCGAAGCTATAGCCGATTTTAGAGAAACTCTTGCTTATATTATATTCTTGGATGATGATGGATGTTTAATAAGATTTGATCATCAAGTTTGGTAGTTTAATATTGTTGTTGAATATATATACAGGTCACATTTAAATACACATCGATAAGCACAAAGGAAATCACTTTCCTTTATTTAATGAAATGGTGTATATGGAATGTTAAAGCTCTTTAAAATGGTTTAAAAATGAGTTTGAAATGTTTATAAACATATGAAAATATTTTGGTGAAGTTTAAATGGTAATTGAGAATTAAGTCAAAAATAGGCGCACCGCGTAACGATGGCTCGTGATTTTGCACCATAAAAATCAAACGAATATATAGAATGGAATTTAGCTCGGAATTATTCGAGATAAGAATTTTCGAACTATTATATCCATAGTTTTCAAACAAAAGGAAGAAAATTGAGATTCTGATAGGTAGATTTTGAAATACGAGTAAAACAAGTTTTTGGATAAATCGCGCAGTTCGGAATCCATAAAAGAATTTCTTTGAAAATGATATTTTAAAATTGTTTAAAAATATGAAATAAATTCTAATTTTTTTTTAAATTTTTTAAAAGTGATTCGAGTTATAAAAATGATTTTCGAAATGAAAAAAAGTCATTTTGATCAATATAGTTAAAAAAACACTTTTTGCAACACTTTCCGCAACACTTTTCTATAACCTTTGAAATATAGCTTTAAACTTAACAATTCTTTTCCAAATATATTATAAATGTTTTTCAAATGGATAATTAAGTGTTTTAATAATTATTTGGGTTTTTTTAGCTTATTCAAAAGAGTTTAAATAAATGATTTAAAGAAAAGCTATTACAAATAAAGTGGTTTAATCTTGGCTATAAAAGCCGACGAGTAGACTGGATTTTTCTATTCGTGAGATCCGGATGTGAGGTGCTTAAAATAAGTTGATATTCAAGAGCAACCAGTGCCCTGCCTCACCTGGCCTCTTCCCTGGTTGAGGGATAGATACGGTCGAAATGTCGAAAAACAGTTAAGTATAAAAAGATTAAAATTTCCAAATTTAAATTAAATACAACTTTGATTGTATAGAGATGATCTTCTTATACTTAGTGTTAAAGCCCAAAGAGGGAACGCGTACTATTCGTGGAATTTAAAAGGTAATTTCGCCTTTATTCCTCCCATAGTACTTGTTGTATACGGGAATTGATATTGAGTAGAATTAGATGATTTCTATAGATTCTGCTCATTTAATATTTATTGTTTTTGGGATTAACATCCTAGATAACAAGATTTTAACTTAATCAAAATTTTGAGTTTTGAATTAAGAAATCTTTGTTAAGATTTAAATGAAATGATTTGAAAATGTTTTCCTAAGTGAAAAATGAAATGATTTAGAATTATTCCAAGATTTAAAAAGATTTTAAGTAATCAAAGGAAAATGAGGAACTCAAGAAGCAGTTATTGGAGCTTGAAGCTAAGAAGTTTATCTAGTCTAGTTCTTCACCGTGGGGAGCCGCGGTCGTCTTTGTGTAGAAGTCTGATGGTACTCTTTGGCTTTGCATCGATTATCGCAAGCTTAACGAGGTAACCATCAAGAATAAGTATCCGTTGGCTAGGATCGACGATATGTTCGATCAATTGAGTGGTGCTAAGCTCTTTTCTCAGCTCGACCTTGCCACTGGTTTTCATCAGCTACGAGTTGCGGAGGACAACATTCCTCTCACAACTATCCGCACTCGTTATGGTTCTTTTGAGTGGCTCATTATGCCGTTCGGTTTGACGAACGCTCCTAGTTTCTTTTTTGATCTTATGAATCGAGTATTCTGGGAATATCTCGATAAGTTTGTCCTTGTGTTTATTGATGACATCCTTGTCTACTCTAAGTCTGAAGTCAATCATGCTCACCATGTGAGAATTGTTTTGAGTACCCTTTGTCAACATCAACTCAAAGCCCAATTCTCTAAGTGCCACTTTTGGGAGAATAAGGTGAAGTTCTTAGGCCACGTTGTTTCTTCTGAGGGCATTTTGGTTGATCCATCGAAGATCGAAGCCATCCAAAATTGGAAGAGGCCTGAGAATATTATTGAGATTCGTAGCTTCCTTGGATGGCGGGTTATTACCGTTGATTCATTAAGGATTTTTCCCGCATCGTGCTTCCTCTGACTAGCCTTACCAAGAAAGGTGTTCGATTTATTTAGTCTGATAAGTGTGAAGCTTCTTTTAAGTAGTTGAAGGAGCTTCTCACTAATGCTCCTATTCTAGTGGTTCCCCAAGGGAATCATGATCTTGTTGTCTACACCAATGCTAGTAGATGTGACCTTGGTGTCGTACTTATGCAGAAGGATCGAGTAGTTGCTTATGCTTCTAGGCAACTGCGACCGAATGAAGTTCGCTATGCCACTCATGACCTCGAGTGAGCCGCCATAGTCTTCGCCATGAAGATTTGGCGACATTATCTTTTAGGCGAACGCTTCATTCTCTATACCGATCACAAATCTTTGAAGTATCTGTTCACCCAGAAGGAGCTCAATATGCGGCAACAGTGTTGGCTCGAGTTCCTTGCCTCTTATGACTTTGATATCCAGTACACTCCTAGAAAGGGGAACCGAGTCGCTGATGCGCTTAGTCGCAAACACTCGGTTGTTGTTTCTATGATGCTAGCCGAGTGGGATGTCTTAGAGACCTTATCTTTTTGTGATATTCGTGATCGTGCTCTAGATTTCGATTCTCCTATTTTATTATTTAGTTTGGAAGCTCGACCCAGCTTATTGGATCGTATTGCCGATGCTCAGTGGCAAGATCCAGACCTTGTGCATCTCATTCAGATTTGTGAGTCTGAATCCCGTGACGAGGAGTTGAGGGATTTCAGCATCGATTCTCATGGGTGTCTTCGTAAGAAGAACCGTTTAGTCATGCCTTCTGATTCTGGACTTAGGCGGGACATTCTCGATGATTATCACCGTTCTAAGTATAAAATTCATCCTAGAAGTAGCAACATGTATGCCGACATGAGACGCCTTTATTATTGGTAAGGCATGAAGCGTGATGTGGCAAGTTATGTGAGTAATTGCATGACTTGTCAACTCATCAAAGCCGAGCATCAGCGCCTTTCTGGTCTTCTTCAGCCTCTTGGTCCCATTGTGGAAGTGGGATCAGATTTCCATGGATTTCATTGATGACCTACCTCGTTCGAGATCGGGCCATTGTAGTATTTGGGTTATTGTTGATCGCCTCACTAAGTCAGCTCACTTCATTCCTATTAAGTCTAATAGGACCGCTTCTCATCTGGCCAAGCTTTATATTAAGGAAATCGTGAGACTTCACGGTATTCCTAGTTCGATTGTTTGTGACCGTGATCCACTTTTCACGAGTCATTTCTGGTAGAGTCTTCAGCAAGCTTTGGGAACAAAGCTTAATTTCAGCATAGCATATCATCCGTAGTTTGATGGACAGACTGAACAAGTGAATCATATTCTTGAGGATCTTCTTCATGCTTGCATTTTGGATTTTGGTGGTAGTTGGGAGGACCACTTACCGCTTGTAGAGTTCTCCTACAACAACAGCTTTTAGTCTAGTATCAGTATGGCTCCTTTCGAAGCCTTATACGGAAGGCCATGTCGATCACCTTCTTGTTGGTTGGAATCGGGGGAGAAGCTTATTTTAGGCCCTTATTCTATTCGTGATTCTTCTGAGAAGATTATTCTTGTCCGTCAGAGAATGAAAGGGGCACAGAGCCGTCATAAATCCTACGCGGATAACCGTAGGAAGCCTCTTGAGTTCTCTATTAGTGATCTTGTGTATATCCATGTATCTCCTTTGAAGGGAGTTATGTGTTTCAGTAAGACTGGGAAATTGGCTCCTTGCTTTATGGACTGTTTCCTATTACTGAACGTATTGGCCCTGTGGCTTATAGAGTTTCACTTCCAACTCATCTATCTAGCATTAATGACGTATTTCACGTCTCTCAGCTTCGGATGTGTCTTCAAGAGTCGGATTCTATTATCGATTCTCCTGATTTGCAAGAGCTTGGGATCTCACCAGACCTATCTATTGTGTAGCAGCCTATTCGCGTACTTGCTCCGGAAGTGAGACGCGTTCGAAGCAAAGACATGCCGCTCGTTAAAGTTCAATGTTCTGCAAATCCCAGTGACTGCACTTGGGAAGCCAAAGAGTTTATCGAGCGATCCTACCCTGGTTTTCTTTCTTCTCATAGTGATGGTGAGAATATTTTTAACTCAAGCTTGTCCTTTTCTTTTGATTGATGAAATAATTGTGTTGAATACAAACTCTTCTCTAGAAATTACGAGGATGCAATTTTCATAAGGGGAGTCTGTAACAACCCTGGTTTTGGTGATTACTTGTAAATATTAAATTATAACAGCAGATATAATTTAATATTGTGAATTAACATAAAATTGGAGATTTTAAATTGTTTATTTGGAATAAACAATGAATTTTGGAAATAAAATGTGAAAATAAAGTTTGAAAACTTTATTTTGTTTGTTTGAGTTAATAATGAATTGAAAATGATTTTTATTTAGTGTAAAGGCAATAATTTTAATAATTATTGCCAATTACTTATTTTAATAATTTTTAAAGGAAGTATTTGATTTTTAAATTTATTTAAATAAAAACATGAAATTTTGTTTAGAAATGAGTTTTGGCTATAAAATTGAGTTTGAAATGGTTTGTCCTATTTTTCTATGTAAGAAAATAATTTTTGTAAAATTATTGAAGTTAAAAATAAGGATTTATGCATTTATTTTGAAAATTGTGTATTTATGTATAAATTAGGGTTTTTAAAAATAAAAATGTCTTTTAAACTAAAATTATCTTTTTATATAGTGTAAAATATATTATTTTATATGTAAGTATGCTTACATAAATTGTTGGTGTTAAAAACTTGGAGAAATGTATTATTTTCATTATAACTTTGGGTATATGTGCAAATTTGATTTTAGTGTTGAATTAATTCCTAAGCCTAATTAATTTTCTTTTAATTTTTGGGTCCAAAGCCCATTAGTGAACTAAACCAGAAATTGAAGAAGTGAGAAAACATTTACTGTACGTACAAAATTTGTTCTCATCTTCTTCCTCAAAAGCTAGTAAATAGAAAACTTCCCATTTTCCCAAATTCAAAGCTTTCAATCTCAAAATTTCTTCAAACAAGCTGTGATTTTTATTAATCTAGAGTGAAATTTACAGGTAATCCAATCCAAAACCTAAATATTTCACCAAAATCTTAATTTGTGATAAGAATTGTCTGTTAATTGTCTTTTTCTTATTTACATGTATCTGTTCTTCCTTTCTACAGGTTCTTAAAGGCTAAAATCATCACAAGCTTCAATCTTTCAGCATAAAATCCAACTTTTGCACTTCAAAAGCAAGGTGAGTTGATAAGCTCACAAATCTAGCTGAATCCAATGCTTCAAATCGCTTAAAACTGTGAATTTTTTTGCTCTGTTACTTATTTTATGCTCAGTTTTGTTTCTGTGCTAAAACTATTCTGACCTTCAATTTGCATGTCAATTTCTTGCAATTCCAGCAATGAAATACCACCGGATTTCCTTCTGATAGTAGTTCATGTGTTGTAGTATAAGTGTGCAAAATTTCATAGCAAAACTCATTGGTTTGATACCTGAAAACTTTACTGCAAAATCAATACGAACCCAGATTTTTGCCTGTACACATTTCTATTTTCTGAGTAGCTGCAAACATGGCCAGAGTCCATGTTTGAGACAACATATCTTTTTCATTTTCTGTCAAAATTCATTGATTATTTTTTTATTTCAAAGTTGAAGTTTTCTACTATGTGCATACCGATTTTCAGTTCAATCAGAAGTCGTTTGGTCCTCTGTTTCATGCCTGAAAGTTGAACCCAAGATGGTTTTCAGGCCTGTACATCTTTCCGTTTTCTAAGCTGCTGCAAACATGGCCTGAGTCCATGTTTGAGACATCGTATCTTTTTCATTTCCTGTCGGAATTCATTGATTTTTTTATTTGAAAGTTGAAGTTTTCTACTATGTGCATACCAATTTTCAGTTCAATCATAGGTCGTTTGGTCACCTGTTTCATGTTTGAAAGTTGAACCCAAGAGGGTTTTCAGACCTGGACAGAATTCAACATAGCCTGAGTCCATGTTTAGAATTCCATATCTTTAACGTTTCATGTCAAAATTCAGTGAATCCTTTTCCAGTTCATAGATAAATTGTTCTACATTGTGTGTCAAATTTCAGACCATTTCGAGGTCATTAAGCCATTTAAATTATGTCCAAAAGTTGAACCTGGAGAAGATTTCAGACCTTGGTATTGTTTTTGCCTATGCATTTTTTTGTGTTCTGCCTTCTTTTTCCGTCCGACTTTTGACTTCCACTACATGTTTTTGTGATATTTTTGAACTATTTTGAAGGCTATGATGCCTATCAATAGGCTAGCCAAGATTCTGGAGAATTTGAGATTCAAATGAAATCGTTTTTTGAAATGAATTCGAGTGTCGATTTTGAGTATTTTTCGATGTTTTCTTTGATTTCGAGCATGGGTTTTTCCAAACGAATTAGAAATAATTTTTAAATAACTTGGCTTTTGAAATAATTATTATATAATATTTTTCAATTATTTCCAAGTTATAAAAACTATATATTCTCTATAATAAGGGAATTTTCAAAGATTGTTTTCAAAAACGATTTCGAAAAATTGTTTTAAAAGCTTGTTTTCTCAAATAAATTATTTTATATATAAAATACATGTTTTTGCACTATTCGAGCGAATGAGGAGGAGAATTAAACGGTTTGGTAAAACACGTGGTATGGGACACGTGCGTTTATCTTATCGGTTAATTCCTGACTTGTCTGTTTGATCGTTTTGACCTTCGGGTCGTGTTTACCGATGAGACGAGGTAAACATTTTACTGCTTTCTAGCTTGGCATTTACTAGCGGTTAGTAAACCGTTGGATGCGAACGTGTGGTATGGGACGCACGTGAACACTTTTCAGGTTCTTACCTGAGAGTTTGTGACACATTTGTCTTCGAGATGTATTTGCCAGTACTGGACCTTCAGGTCATTTGTCCTTCGGGATGTTTGTCATTGCGATGTATTTGTCCTTTGAGATGTTTGTCATTGCGACGTATTTGTCCTTCGGGATGTTTGTCATTGTGCGTATTTGTCCTTCGGGACGTTTGTCTTCGAGACGTGGCGCCTTATTTTGAGAGAACAGTACTTGGCAGGCTTCGGCCAAAAGCACGTGCTATATCTTTGTGATGATTTCATTGATCATTTGTGATTTTCCAAGGGTATCACCTTTTTACTTTATTGGCCATTTGAGCTGTTTGAGATATCATATATATGGCGATCACATCTTTGGAATTTGAACTCCTTTGAGTTCTATATTTGGGATTTGAGTTGCCAACACTTGGCGTTTATTTGAGATTGAGATTTTCCATTCTTGGATTTTATCTGAGATTTCTCTTTTGGGAATGCATTTGAGATTGTCGTTATGGTGGATTTCGAGATTCCTCCTATTTAGGAGTTATGGCTTCTCTAAACCATTATTGTTGTTTTGGGATATGCCGATGATATGAGGCATGCTATGTTTAGTGCTTTTGTTATGGAGTTTATCTCTTTGAGATTATATATTTGTTTAGTGATACCACCTCATCACTTGAAATAATCACATGAACTTAGAATTATTTCTTCTCATTTGAGAAGAATTATCACCCTTATCCTCATGCATTATATTACCGTTTATCCTATTAAACTGATTATTTTAGCTAGACTGACCCATGTATTTTATACTCAGGTCAGACCGAGTTGTTTCGGGTTAGGTACCTGCTTTTGGACTTAGCTTTGCTTAGATGCTTCCGCTTGGATATCTGTCTATCACCTTTTTTTGTTATGGTCTTTTTGCTTGACTCTGATATGTATATTATTTTGACTTGTTGTATATAGTGTGGTCTTCAAACCACTTATGATGTATCATTTTGTATTGTACTGGGGATGTATATGTATATATGTATATATCTGTTGTTTGTTGTTCTGTGATGTGATGTACATTTTAGTTGTATTTTGTTTTGATAGATCCGTTAGCCACCTATAGTTTTGTATTAAGCGTTTATTAGATATGTCGATCTACTTGAGATAGAAAAAAAATTAGAGCATTAATCGACGTATTTAATAGATGTTTAAGACAAAGCTATAGATGGTCGCTCCTAACCAACCCTATTCTCCGCATTAGCAGACATGATTACCCAGAAATACTCTTTGTTAATTTTGGTCTCGGGGTGGGGCGTCACACTAATATTCGACTTAGTGTTACAGATTGGTTTAAATGCTCTCGATTAACGCGTTATCGAATATTGTACAACTCATTGAATAGAATGTTTGAGTGGTACTTACTAGCCCATTAGCGAATACTCGAATTTCACCAGGTTGTATATGATGCTTTGGTTAAATTTTGTGATTGTTATTAGGAAGTATTTAACACTTTCGAGTTGTATTCTTTTATGGTGTGCGACATGGGGCTACTAGATCCTTAAGAGAATATAGTTCAAGTTTTCCGATTGTAGCCGTAACGAATGAAATTTACTAGCTTCTAGTAAATACTGGAATTTTATAATGCGGTATGGGACGTTTTGGTTAAGTTCTAGCGATTACTGAAAGCGATAGTATTTGGCACTTTAGAGTATAATTCCTTTTAGTGCTCGGCCGAGGGTCGATAAATCCTTAAAAGATATACTTATGGAATTCTTAAATCCTGTTGTGTCATGCTCTGTGTTCTACAATTGTTTAGATTGGTACTGACAACTCTCGGTTACTGGCTAGGGTTGTTTTACAGTATGGACGGTCCTTAGTATCAGATCGGCATGAGTGATACTAGTTTGTTTCCACGGTATGGACGATCGTTATGATCGGTATGAACGATCTAGGTGATCAATATGTTTTTTTTCGCTTATCAGGATTTCTAGCATTTTTGGATATAAAATGTTCTTGAGTTTTGTGATAAGTTCCGTGTTAAATCATTTGTGTAACCAGTTTACATTTACAGTACCATATATCTTATATTACATTTTGCTCTCGCCCTTGTGAATATTTATAGATTGACCCGTTTATTTTATAATACTCATGTCAGGCCGAGACTTTTTAGGTTTTCAGGATGCTCGGGCTTTTGGGTAGGTGTGCTTGCAGATGATAGACATTTTGACACCTTAGTTATCTTCTGTAGTATATTCACATGTTGTATTATAGTATGCATTATTTGAGATAGTGACTTATTTTGGATGTATATTATGTGAGTCTAGTATTTCATTTTGTAGACTCACAGTATGTATTGTATATGATGTAAATTATCCACTGTGATCGGTGACTGTAGTTTCTATGATATATTGTTCTGATTTTGAAAAACTAATGTGTTTATTTCTTTAAGTTGAGACTATACACGTCAAAATTTCATTCTAGATATTTAGCAAAAAGAGTAAGTATGAAGTATCGGTGTTAGATTAAAAATATATTCACATTTGGTCGCCCTTAACAAACCGTATTCTCCATATTATTAGATGACATTATTTATAATGTTCTTTAATAATATGGATATCACGGTGTGGTCATTACAGCTTGGTACCATAATCAGAACATTATAACATACCATATCACAGATCTGAGGCCTAGATGACTTAGAGTCCTGTCCTCGGGATGTGTGGTAGATAGTTAAATTAATTATCTAATTGAGGATAGGAATATAAAATGATTATGGGATAATCATTTAGGGCGTACTTTGATTTTTTTTATTATTTGTTATAATAATAATATTTGGAATTTTTTCTATTTCAGAGTCTGTATTATGTTGAGTTTAGTTATGGGAAGAGAGGGATCTTTTAAATTTTCTTATGGACCGTCTGATAGTTATGTTGGTGAAGGGGTATTTTTGACCAGTTTGCAACTTCAAGGATTAGTGAGGATAGTTCAGACTTTTACTATAGATGCTCTCAATTCTCAAATTCCTAGAATTGCATTTTAGAATGAAGCTATAGGGGATCTAAAGGTAAAAAGTAAGTGGTACTTTGAGCTAAGCAGTTTTGAGTCTAAGAGTAAGGAGGAAATACGAGAGGGATCTTGTTTTAAAGAACCACCTAGAAGACGTATAATGTGCTATAATTGTGGAGAGGATGATCATTTAGCTAAAAAATGTTCTAGGCCTCACACTTTTTCTTTCATGATATTTTGCAAATATTGCAAAAGGAAGGTCACCGAATTTCTACTTGTCCTTTGTTGAAAGAGAAGGAAGGAAAGGGATGGGTCATTGGAACTTCTAGTGGATCGACTTAGCTAGGCATAATTCTTTTTATTTTAGAAAGTGTTATTTCTTTTGCTAGGCTTCCTTAGAGTTAGTTTTAGAAATATTAAGTACCTTTTTGTGAGCTTTTGCATTTTATGGATAGGACTTAGGATAAAAGTTGTTTGCTTTTAGTTGATGGGTTGTTAGGAATGGATTGTTTAGTTATATTTATTTAACCTGGATGCATGGATGCTATTATTAATAGAATAGACATAACTAAGAATTTTTTTTATAATTAAGTATTGCGTTAACTTGTTCGGTAATTGTTTAAAGATTTTGATTGATATATGGGATGCCAAACTATGGATAGGAATTTCTAAACATCAATCGAGACACTTTGACATGAATTGTTTTGGGAAAATAATTCGAGTTAAAAATAAATTGAAATAATATTTTTGCCATAAAATTATTATGTGAAACGGAGGGACTTTGTAAGACATTGTTGATAGCTTATGCAATCAACTTTGTATGTAATAAAGTGAATCACAATAATTCAGTGGCTTAGTATTATTTTATGTAGTGGAAACAAAAAATCAATTCGTAATTCATGAATTTGTTAGGAGATTTTAATAAGTTTTTGGAAAATGAAAAGTATGATATCTTAATTATTTTTAAGTGAAAATTTAAATTAGAGATTCCTTTCGTTAAATAAATTGCAGGGACGCAATATAACAACCCGTATTTTTAACCTTGTGAATATTTAGTGATTGACCCGTTTATTTTATAATACTCAAGTCAGGTAGAGACTTTTCAGATTTTCAAGACGCTTAGGCTTTTGGGTAGGTGTGTTTATAGATGACAGACATTTTGACACCTTAGTTTATCTTATGTAGTATATTCACATATTGTTATAGGATGTATTATTTGAGATAGTGACTTATTTTGGATGTATATTATGTGAGTCTAGTATTTCATTTTGTAGACATAGTATGTATTGTATATGATGTAAATTATCCACTTTGATCTATGACTGTTTTTTATATGATATATTTTTTCTGATTTTGAGAAACCGATGTGTTTATTTCTTTAAACTGGGACTGTACATGTTAAAATTTCATTCTAGATATTTAGCAAAAAGAGTAAGTGTAACGTATTAGTGTCAAATTAAATATGTATTCACATTTGGTCGCACTTAACAAGCCGTATTCTTCGTATTATTAGACGACATTATTTATAATGTTCTTTAATAATATGGATATCGCGGTGTGGTCATTACAGCTTAGTATCAGAGCAGAGTCGGAACATTATAACATATCATATCACAGATCTGAGACCTAGATGACTTAGAGTCCTATCCCCGGGATGTGTGGTAGACAGTTAAATTAATTATCTATTTGGGGATAGGAATATAAATGATTACGGGATAATCATTTAGGGCATACTTTAATTTATTTATTATTTGTTATAATAATAATATTTGGAATTTTTACTAATTTGGAGTTTGGATGATGCAGAGTTGAGTTATGGTAGGAGAGGGATCTTCTAAATTTTCTTTTGGATCGTTTGATAATCATGTCGGTGAAGGGGTATTTCTTGACCAGTTTGCAACCTTAGGGATTAGTGAGGATAGTTCAGACTTTTACTCTAAATGCTCTCAATTCTCAAATTCCTAGAATTGCATTTGAGAATGAAGCTATAAGGATCCAAAGCTAAAAAGAAAGTGGTACTTTGAGCCAAGCGGTTTTGAGTCTAAGAGTAAGGAGGAAATACGAGAGGGATCTCATTTTGAAGTACCATCTAGGAGACGTATAGTGTGCTATAACTGTGGAGAGGATGACCATTTTGCTAAAAAATGTTCTAGACCTCACACTTTTTCTTTCACGATATTTTGCAAATATTGCAAAATGGAAGGTCACTGAATTTCTACTTGTCCTTTGTTGGAAGAGAAGGAAGGAATAGGGAGGGTCGTTGGAACTTCCGGTGGATCAAGTTAGCTAGGCATAATTCCTTTTATTTTAGAAAGCTTTCTTTCTTTTTCTAGGCTTCCTTAGAGTTAGTTTTAGAAATAGTTAAGTTCATTTTTTGTGAGCTTTTGTATTTTATGGATAGGACTTAGGATAAAAGTTATTTGCTTTTAGTTGATGGGTTGTCAGTAATTGATTCTTTAGTTATATTTATTCAACTTGGATGCATAGATGCTATTAATAATAGAATAGATATAACTATGAAAAAAAATTATAATTAAGTATTGTGTTAACTTGTCCGGTAATTGTTCAGAGATTTTGATCGATATATGGGATGCCAAACTATCGATAGGAATTTCTAAACATCAATCGAGACACTTTGACATGAGGGTCTAAAATAATTGTTTTGGAAAAATAATTTGAGTTAAAAATGAATTTGAAACAATATTTTCGCCATAAAGTTATTATGTGAAGCAGAGGGACTTTGTAAGACATTGTTGATAGCTTATGCGATCAACTTTGTAAGTATAAAGTAAATCACAATAATTCAATGGCTTAGTATTATTTTATATAGCAGAAACAAAAAAATCAATTCGTAATTCTTGAATTTTTTAGGAGATTTTATTAAGTTTTTGGGAAGTGAAAAGTAGGATACCTTAATTATTTTTAAGTGAAATTTTAAATTAGAGATTTCTTTCGTTGAAGAAATTGCGGGGAAGCAATATAACGACCCATATTTTAACCATTTAAAAATATTAAATTTAATATAATTGTTGAATAACAACGGTTAGACATAAAAATTTATGATTATGTAATGAAAAATATATTAAAGTGTGAGTTATGAACTTAAATTAAATTCTTAAATGATAATAGATTGTAGTAAATTAAATAAATATGTTTGAATTACTATGAAAAGAAAACAATATTTTATTATTAGAATTCATTTAAAATCAAATATTGAAATTAGTTTATTAGAATCTTTTTATTTAAAAGAAAGAGGAATAAATTGTAATAAATAAGTTTACATAAGAAACATAAGTTGTGAGTTAAAATAGAATGAGCGTTTAATGAATTTAAACAATGTTTTAAGACGGATAAAATGAACGTTTTCAGTATATAAATATAATTTTATAAAAAAAGAGGAAAAATTGCATTTTGGTTAATATGTAATTTAATAAGTTAATTGGAACATAAATTAATTGGTTAAGAAATTAGAAAAATATATTCAGTTTCAAATTTAATTAGAAACTGATTAATATTTAATGAAGAAATTATTATTTTCAAAATATACATAATTTTAAATGAGTTCAATTCGCATATTGAGCGATCAGTGGATCTAACTTTCGTATTCAAAGAAATAGGTCATGTAACTAGTTCACATTGTGGTCGAAATATGGATATTTGGCTAGGAACAATGGTAAGCATGTCACGATTGGGGTTTGTGATTTTGGAGCGAACAATAACCGTTAAAATCTATACAACAATCACTTATCTTCTCATTTGCGTAGCGATCTAAAAAAATAACGAAACCCTCCATCTAACGATCATCATTGATCGGCGCAACTAGAGGCCAATTCAGGCGATGGTTGCAACATGAAAGTTGTTCATCTTGATGAGATGATTGTTCTGTACGGTTGGATCATAGTGCGGTGGCTTGAGGCGTCATGGATCTGGAATTGAACTTCTTGACTTTGGTCGGGTTTTCTAGCGTCGTCGTCGATCTTTAGGCAATGGGACCTAAAAAGAAGATGGAGATGATGGTCGGGGCTTCATGCTAGCGGAGTTTGGTGACCTATCGTCAACCATGGCGGCCGCAATTTGGAGATGAAGAAGCACCTTTTGGGTCCGATTGAGAACGGATGAGGGCAAATCGGAGGGAGGCATTGGCGGCGATGGGAAGCTTCTGGCCAAGGCTAGCTGCGGGTTGTTCACGCCTAGGTGATAAGCATGAGAGATTAGTGGGAAACACGATTATTTGGAGGTGATTGAGCTAATTATTGAATTAATTAAGTGAATTATAATTTAATTAACCTCAAATGTTTAAAAATTCATATCTCTTCCGTACGAGGTTGGATTTGGATGCTGTCTTTTGCATTGGATTCGTATCAACGAGGTCTTTGCTATAGAGTTGGTTTCTTGTTGGTTCGTTTCAATTGGATTTTTCAGATTCGTTAAAAGGTAAGTGATTAAACTCACTCACGTAATACTACTACTGCAACTTAAGTTGATTCTTGAAGTGATAAATGTTATTGTTTGCTGTTTGAAATTGAATTGATAAAATTTGAATTGACATCTAAATTGACATCTTAATGGACATTTAAACAGTCATTAAAATTGAATATCTCTGCTAGTTAAACACCCCGAAATTGGATGATGTATGACTGTTGTGATATATGTTGAATTGGTTGATTTGGATGTTGATTGATATTGTGATGGATGATATTTTGATTAGATGTATATTGCTTATTGATTTCAATATTTCCTTGTTATCACCCTGATTATTATGATCATCATTATATGATTTTCCATACTGATCATTTGGACCACTGAATTGTGATATGAACCCTTGGACATCCTATTTTGATATTTGAATTATTGGATGTATTGTTGATTGCTTCGGCGGGAATGTGATTGTTGGGATTTGATTGCTGTTTGGGCAAAATTTGAAAGGATTTCATAAATTGGATTTTAAAATCTGAAAAGTTTCCAAAATTTAATTTTTAAACTTTAGAAATTATACGTTATAAAGAATTTAATTTTGTAAATTTGTTTAAAATAGATTTTCGAAAAATTGTTTGAAAATCATTTATAAAACTTTTAAATTCAAATTTAATAATAACATATATATTTCTAAAATATTCTATAACTTTATATAGTAAAAGAAAAATGTTTTGTAAATAAATCTATGTTTTAAAATTTAACCATTTAATGATTTTGGTATTTTATACTTTAAAAATGGAATTATCGATACTTTGGAAATTACAAAGTAAGTTGAACTTTTAGAAAACTTCAATGAATATTGGAAGAATATTTGATAAAGGAACCTGTATTTATTTTGACGATTTAATAATCTTGAAAATTTAAACCTTGAAGTAGTTGTTTGAAATTGTGAAAATTATTAAATCGACTTGGAAATGTTCGAAACTCCATTGAATGATTTTAAAGGGTGTTGAAAACTCTGAAACCATTTTTGTGAATTTTTAAAGTAAAATTGAAGTTATGTACATCCATATATCACTCTATTCCGGTTTAACTTATATAAGAATTTTTAGTTCTGACTCGAGTGCTTTGTCTTTTCATTACGTTCGGGTCAGCATAAGTATTTCAGTGTTCGAAGACATTTCTTTCTTGAAGATGAAGATGGAGTTGAAGACTATATTTACTAGTATATTTCTGCTGCATTATTTTGTGATGTCTGATATGTATAACTCTGATGTTATTGTATAATGAAATCAAATATATATTGTAAAACAGCTTCATGAACTGTTTATGTATTTATTATATTTTGTCATTCCGTCGTGAGACCTTGTATTTTTGTTCTTCTGTATCTTATTTCTTTAGAATAAAACCCATTGATAATCTGTCTTTTATACGATATGAGTTAGACATGTGTGGTTTATTGTCGACTTGAATCGTCCAGAAAGGTGGGTCGTCACACGCAATTTTCTTAAGGGGGAAGTCTGTGACAACCCTGTTGTTAATTACCTAACTAGTTAAGTTTAATTATGGATAACTAATTTTAAATTATAATTTATGAAGTTAAATATAATTTTTTTTGAATAATTGATTTAATTTATTTAAGAAATGAGTTTCATTTCTTAATGAGAATTTGAATTTTAAATTTGAAATATGATTAAACCAATTATTTAAATTTGGCATTTAAGAAATTTTTTAATATTGAAATTATTGTTGAAAATGAGATTTTTGGATATATTAATCCATTTTATTGAAATGATAATATTTTGTAACTGCTAAATTGGATTAAAAATATATAAAACATTTTATTATTGATTTAAAATGATAATTTCTAACGTATTAGTAATTGTCAAATTTTGTGTAATCAAATGGTAACTTATAAAGCCTTGTTTAGTGTAATTGGATATGTAATAAGTAATAAAACAAAATAGTTGCAACACTTCTTTAAGAATAGGAAATTAGCAACACTTGTTATTGGGTTCATATCCAAACCCTCTTGGCCCAAGAAAATAAGAAGAAAAATACGTACAGAACTCTCTTTCTTATTTTCTATTTTCTGCCGTGAGCAAAAACTCAAAGCATCCTCTAACCCTAGTTCTTAAATCTCCAATTTCTGGTTCTATATCAAAGGGCTTTTAATAATTTCTTGTAGGATTCACTAGAAGGTAACCTTCCCTACCCTCTAATGTGTTTAATTTGCAGATTTATTTTAGTTTTTGATTAGGGATTATAATAATTTATTTTGCAAATTTCTAAAATTAAACCTAGGTTATTGCTAAAAGGTCTTGTTTTAGGTGAAATTCAAGCTTTAATCTTTAATTCATGATATTGGGTATCGAATCTATCTGAATTGCTTGGGGTGTTTGCATTCTCTGTTATGGAATTTACTGATATTGAAAACCCTTGTTTTTATGATCCTTTAAATCATCAATTTGAAGTTATTTGGTTGCTTGCATGATAGCTAATTCAGTGTAGTAGAGCTCTAGGGAAACTCAATGAAGGAATCACCGTCAACGGGCTATCGGAGCACCGCCGAAGATGCCTTGGACTCAGCCCAGGCAAGCCAACCGGTGTATCTGTAACGACCCGTATTTTAACTATTTTAAATTATTAAATTTAGTATAATTATTGAAGAAAATGGTTAGAAATAAAAAAAATTGTTTTATTTATGTAATTTATTTAATATGAATTTGAATAAAATCTTGAAATAACCAATTTCGAATATTTAGGCAATAACAAGTATTGAAACGAAATTCTATGTATTGAATGTGTTTATAATCAAAAATTGGGATTGAATAATAAATGTTGAATTATTTAGATGAAAATAAAATAATTATTTGATAACCAAAATTCATTTGAAATCTAATATTGGGATTTATTGAAATTCTACTATTGGAATTCATCGAAATTGGATTATTGGAGTACTTTAAATAAAGAAGTGGAGCTAAGTGTAGTGGTTGTGTTATTTGAATTCGTTTTATAAGTTAAACTCTATAAGCTGAATAACTTGTATTTCAATTTTAGCGAATTATTGGATAATTAAAATTGTTTAAATTTAATATTGGAATTATCTAAATAACTGAATTCTGAATTAATATGAATGAAAATGATGTCGAAAGTGGATTTAAATTTTACTTAAACAAGAATGAAGATTGATAACTTTTAAAATTGAATTTAAATGTGTATGAATTTATTTTGAAAAATAGCTTATTTTAATTAACGTGTAAAAATAGCCATTTTTTCCATTGTGTCGGATTTCAATGAAACCAATTTCATCAGATCCGTAAAACTGAATTATTATAGGATTTCAAGTTTCATAGCGATCGGACTTATTGTTTGGTCGTGCAAGTTTGAAACGTGTAGAAATCAATTAAAGGATTTATAACATATATGTTCGGAATAGGGTTATAACATATAGAACGCTAGGCGGCACGTGTCATTTTGTAACGACCCAGAATTTTTGATAATTAAAATTCGAATATTTAATTGATTTTTAATATTAATAAATGGAATTTAGAAGTCGAATGATTTATTTTTCGAATATCGGGTTTTATTTGATAATTAAATCAATAATTAAATAGTGAAATTCCAGAGATAATTGAAAATCGTGTTTAAAATGATTGAAAATGATTTGTAAAATTTTATTTAATCATACTGGAGTTATAGAAAGGTTATAGAACTTTTAAAATTTAATTTGGAGTTAATCTGTGAAAATTGAATATTTTAATATTTAATTATCGACTGTAAAAATAGCCAATTTTCGAACAGTCTTTGAATTGAACGAGACCAGTTCCATTGGATCCGTAATAGTTAGTTATTATCGGATTTCAATTTTCGTAGCAATCGAAGTTATCGTTTGACCGTGGCAACTCGAAACGCATCGATATCGTTTTAATTTTAAATCGTCGAGTTAAAAATAGTCATTTTTCAAACGGTCTCGGATTTCGACGAAACCAGTTTCATCGGATCCGTAATGTGATATTATTGTAAGATTTCAAATTTCGTAATTTTTGGATTTACCGTTGGTCCGGTACAAATTAAAACGCCTCGAAATCAATTTAAATCGGTTTAATTTAAATTGATCGTTTATTGTCATATCTCACACATACGATCGAATTAGCTTCCGAAACCTGTTCCATTGCGTTCGGAACGCGGGTTAAACCCTAGAAACGTCAGCCGGCACGCTCGAATCGGAGTTCGAAAAAATTCGATGAATAGTAAATCGTGCAATTTTCTATAAAAGGACCTCATATTTTCCTTTTGCAAAACAAACTAGGGTTTCATCACGTTCAGCCGCCACCTCTATTTCGATGGCCGAAAACGTTCAATCCTTCTCCTCTTAATCTCTCTCGATCCGTAAGGAATTAGCGCATAATTTCAACTGCAAACTCGAAGAGGAAGGTGAGATCTACAGATCTATACGGTGGTGATGTGGTTTCGTGGAGTGGATGGGGAGCTACCATGGTTCGAACGGTAGCTGTTCGTTCACGTTTTTCGAGCTACATATGGAACCGAGCTGCGAGCTGTTGTAGCCGTGGATGGGGTTGGGTTAGGCGAGTGGAATGGCATTTTCTGATCGAAGTGGAAGTCGTCGTAGTCGATTGCGTGATTAGGGTTTCGTGGCGGCGTTGGGTTCTTTCGTACGTGACCTGGGAGTAATTTTCGCGCGTGAGGAAGAACGCGTGCAACGGCCTGATGCTGAGATGAACGGCAGAGAAAATTCTAGGTTGAAAATAAAATAAAAATTGTATATTTATTTATATTTAAGATCGTATAAATTTTAAAATGCGATAACTTTTTGCTACGTGGTCGAAAACGCACGAAACCAGTTGCGTTGGAATCGTATTGTCGAGCACTTCGCGATGCAACTGGATTGGAAGCGATCGGGGTCAATGAAAATTTTGAGTGAAATTAAACGTCTGTTTAATTTTATTCGAAATGAACGCTGGAACGGAATTAAAATCTCGGTGAGATCTTCTCACTCAAATTGAAGGTGGAAATTTTGCAGTTATTTATTGATTGACTGTTTGAATGTGCTATTAGATATGATAGGATATATCTATATATATAGCAGTATATACATATTGGCATATGTATATATTGGATTGATTGATTTCCCGCCTCGTATAGCGGATGAGACCCTATTGCGCCGTTAGTAAGCGGATTTATAAAAACCTATATACCGCGAAAATTCCGTACTGGAACGGAATTGGTATTGTGCTAACATCTGTGGATGCAGGGAAACAGGTTGGAGGGATCCAACTGGATTCCTCACCAGTATTTATTTATTTACAGATATTTTGATATATTCTGTTATCATATTGATATATGATTTTGACTGTTGTGATGGACTGATTGATGCTGTTGCATCATCGGATTCAAGTTTTAAAAATAACGACTTTTAATTTAAAAAGGGTTTTTAAAGTGATTTTTGAAAATATACGTTTTATGGGATTTTTGAATCGATTTATAAACGTGAAATTTTAAAGTTATAAAAGTTATAATTTTAGTGAAATATAACCGAAGTGTCGTTTTTGAAATAAAAGTCGATTTATTTATAAAAAAGTTTAAGTTGGGATTTTTGAATAACTATAAACGATTTGTATAGGAAGATTTGTAAAATTGATATTTTATAAATCAAAATATTGGACTTATAAAACGAATTTTTATAAGTGTTAGAAAGAAGTATAAATGGATTTCATAAGTGAATGAAATAAATAGATTTATAACATGAAGTTATAAAGTAAATAGATATTGTAGAATAAAAGATTTATAAGAAATTTACTTATAAATTTGACTTTTGCACTTAGATGGGATATAAATAGAAATTGTAAAATGAAATGATTTTTATAAGTTGAAATCGTTATAAAGTACAAATGTGATTTATAAACGTTGTTTTATAAATCCGAAATCACTTATTCTTATAAGTGAATTTTTGAAGTTAATAAAATGAGATTTATAAACCGGAGTTGTTATAGAAAATAGAAAATGGAATTTATAAACGTTGTTTTATAAATTCGGAAACCAATCGATTGAATTTGATAAATTAAATATAGAAGATTATCAAAGGAGATATATTCGCGATTTTGGATAGCGAATTATTATCGAAATAAAACGTGTAGAAAATAGTGAAATGTAAATAGTAAAGTATATTCACGATTTTGGATAGTGAATATATTGTTAAGTAAAATGAACTTGTTTTGGGAAAGCAATATTACAGAAATGAAGTAATTGTTTTAAAGGATGTTTTAAAACGTGATAAGTATCGAATATATAGATTTCAACATTTATTGTTGAAATAGACGTTTTCGAGAAATAAGGAAATGGTAGACTATAACACTGTTGTTATAGTAAATGATTTCCGAAAGGAAATGTTTTGAAGTAGTATTGGGATTTATATATCTATCTAAATCCGAATCCCTATACTAGTGATTTCGAGTCGTCGTAACGATGTTTTACGCAACATTCGTTTTGACTCAAATAGATATTGAAATTTATGATTTCCTTAAAGAATGAATATATACTTAATTTGATTTAAGTATATCGAATATTTTCAAATGTTGAAAATAAATAGATTTGTGAAATACTTATTATTAAATAAGTATGGAAATGCTTTCCAAAATGAAATGAAACGTTTTGAAATTTTATCTTCTTAAAGATAAATTGGAATTGAATATTGGAAACAGTTTGAAAATCGTACATCTATAGATATTTTGAAAATATAAATTCACTATGGAATTTATAAAGGAAATGAAAACTGTTTAGAAAAATAAACGTTGATTTATTTTTGAAGTGTGGAAATAATATATCTAATAAAGATATTTTTGGAAGATAAAATAATTTGGACAATTATTTGGAATCTGATGATGTTGCGCATCTTTATTGATAGTTAAACAACCGACTATCAATAGTTACCTTGAATAGGTATTTGTTGTGATTGGATGAATTTGAATGCCACACTTGTTTTTAAATAAACGCTCACTATTCGGGTTAGCCGGGAAAGGACCATGGGGTCGTATAACCCATTCCGAATAAGTGATACGTCGTTATGAATTGCATTCGAAGACCGGTGTTGAAGACCGGATATTTTTGAAAACGGAAGGATTACCGTCGAGTTACTCTACATCGGCTGATCTCCGGTTTAGAGGTTTTATCACCCTTAGTGACGGGAAATCCTGACGTGATTGAAAATTATCCGGATGTGCAAGGGCTTCGTGAGAAGTGCCTTCGGTTCTGTTCGATCCCGGAACAGACTTGTATGGATTGTGTGTCTGACGTTACAATTTGAGATATAAAGCTGATTTCCTTCAAATACATTTCTGTTGGTGGCGGAGAATTTATTCTCTTAGCTTAACACCCTTCTCTGAGACGTACGAGCTCAGAGGTTATGTAGTTGAAATTTATCAGCGATATATCCCAATTTGGTAACGTGGCATACTGAGTGTTGCTGTGAAATGATCAGTGTTTGATCATTTGTGATATGATCATTTGTTTGATCTTATATCTTTGTGATCATAGGTTGATCATTTTGTTTGACCCGAAGCAGGGCTTTTTGAGAAAGCGTAGCTTTGTGGACGAGACTTCGTCGAGCCTCACACCCCGGAAATGGTCGAAACAGGAAGGATGCAGCAAGGTTCTAGGGAGTAGCGCCCCTTAGTGTATGTCATTCCTTCTGGATAGAGGTGGTATCATGGTATGGAGCCCAGATACTTAACCTATGTGGTTGCTGCATTATTATCTATGTGGTTTGTTGGAAATCGGGGATCCTCGGGAAGATCGGTTACGATCGGGGGATGGCATACGCGTGTCAGTAGTTACCTATTTTTGCAGAGGTAACCCGGCCTTGTGTTGGCAGAGATCCGGTTAGGTTCTCGGGTCGTCTATTCCAGGGACGTACCCATCGTGGAAAAGGAAGTTCCTTAGCCTGACCATTTGTTGGAAATCCAAATTCCAATACGAACTTTGTACGGTATTAGTTGTAGAACCTGCCATTTACGTACGGTGGTCACCACTGTTTAGATGGTAGCTATAGTAGGCATACGATACTGGTCGTATGTTGGCTAAGATTAATATTATACTTTCGAAATGTTTTCTACACTATGCACTAATAATAATACCAAAGAATTTGATTTTGCGTAGTAAGCATCTTTGACTATCATAAGAAGAAATCTCCTCCAATTCTGCGTTTGCATTGTGTGTGTGGTGGGAGGTCTTATGGTAGTTTCATTTTCCAAAAGCATTGCGAATTGACATTAAAGTTTTTCTGTTGTTTATTTTAAAGATAAATAACTGTTTTACGATCTCACACCAGTCACCATGACTGACTCGGAGTTTATTGTTTCCCTTCTAAACTCTGGGTGCCCACCAATTTCCACACGGGCAGTCTAGAGTTAGATTATCAGGATATTCTGGATATTCTGGAGCTTTGGAGATAAGCTGGAGGACGAGACGTAGTATTTGTATCTGATAGTATTTATTCCGCTGTATATTCTGTATGAGGACAAGTTTATATAACTGTCCATTGTTGTATATTGACTCTGATGATTGATGTATGTATAAAATGATATAGTTCTTTGTTTTAAAAGACTAGTAATTATCTATTGTATTTTGTTCCGCTGCGATGTGTAAGATTCTGATATTGTTTTCTGTTCTGATGTGTTTTCTGTTGTTCTTCTTCCTCCTTTCTTCTCTTTTTCTTCTATCTTCTTCTTCTTCTACTTTTTCTTCTTTCTAAAACCCTCACTATTGGAGTTTCCGGCACTCGATTTCTCGGCAGTCGATAAAGTGAGTATCGATGTCGAATCTTCGAAAGTCGAAAACTTCGGTATGTGACAAAGTGGTATCAGAGCATATGGTTAAGCGACAACCCTGCTCTGTTGGGTGTTACTCATTAGATATAGAGTCAGTAGTACTCTAGAATGAGTTGAGAGTAATAATATATACGAGCGCGTATTTGTTAGTGAATATGAAATTGTTTTATATTGTGTTTGCTTATCCGTTGAGATGTTTATGAGTTTTGGTCGGTATGTGGGACGCCATATTATCGATAGAGATTTCTAAACACTTAAACGAGGCAAGACGACACAGTATTGTTTTAAATAGGGTGAATGAGATAATTTTGCCCAACTATTTTTGTATAGAAAAGAAATGATTTTTCTATGGATTATCATAGTATATGGATGTTTGGTTGTTATAAAATAATAACATTGAATTATTATCATTGTTATATGAAATGGAATGGGAAATTAAAATAATAACTAAAGATTTGGAAATAAATCCATTTAACGAATGAAAGATAAAGAAATGAATTCACATACAAATGAAATTAAAGAATGTAAATTATAAATGTGATTTGTAATTTAAAATGGAATTCCAGAGAAGTATTTGGAAATGTTTTGAAAGGAGTTTGTAAATTTTGGAGATTTGGAAAGTTTAAATCCTTTTTGATTTGAAAATGAATTTCAAAGGTTTTGAAAAGTATTTTGGAGATTTGAAAGCTCTAAACTCTTTTTGGTCGCTGGAAAATAATCCTGATGATGATGGCCACATCATTAGAATTCATTTTCGGGTTTCCAAAAGAGAAATTGCTGCCAAATTGTTTTAAATAGAAGTTGTTTGAAAAATTTGGAATTTGTTTTAGAAATTCAAAGAATGATTTGAATTGTTTTCAAAATGGCTTTGAAATGATGGTAAGACTCTGGAATGCTATATAAAAATATAACTTATACAATTTAAATTTTGATAGAATAAATTTAACTTAAAGAATGAAGTTTTTTTTGAAAAAGGGGCTCAAATTCTCTATTAATAAACTTAAAGAATGAAGTTAAATGAATGTAAATAGAAGCGTATCAATTTAATGAAAGTGAAATTAAATGTTGAAACTCATTTCGAATTTGTAAGCAAATGAATTGAATTGAATAATTGAAAATGAAAGATGAATTGAAATTCGTATGGAAATTGGAAATCCAGTTTAAAGATAAGTAAATTTAACCGAAGTAGAATTAATATAAATTGAATTGATATCAATTTGAATTAGTAATTAGAACTAATTTAAAATAGTGCAGTTATGAATGAAAAGAAAATTGATAAATTCAATATTTCAGAATTGAAGATAAATTGAATTCCAATAGAATTGAAAATGTGAATTATAAGTTCAAATGAATGTGAAATGAAAAAATTGAACGAAATTGAATATGTAACTTCAATAGCGAATTTAAAGAGGATATAAGAAGTATATATGGAAAATTTGTAATAGAATTTGCAAAATGATTGAATGCTGTAACTAGATATAATGGCTAGTAGAATATACAGGTGTATAAAGGGATTGGAAAATTTATTTCACAGATAATTCGAATTGCTCAAAAAAGGTATGTATTTAAATTTAAATATGAGTTTTTGATGATTTCTTGTCTAGCCGCTTGGCTTTTTCTTTTTCTTTTTGAAATCTGAGAGTCCGTAGGGACGTTTTGTAGTCGTACCGTATTAGCCGCGCAAAGGAGACGCTGGCGAAATTTTTCGGAAATTTAGGGCGTTAGAAAAATTTTGAGAAATTTTGAAAGTTTAAAATTTGAATTTAAACTCGAATTTGAATTGAGAAGTTAAACAATGTTGTTTGAACTTATAGTTGAAGTTGAAATTTAGTTGAATTAATAATGAATCTTTAGTAGGAAGATTTGTTTTGATGAATTGATAAAACTATTGAATTGTGAAAAACAGTAGACGAGTTAAGGACCATTCTTCCTGGCTTGTAATTTCGAGGACGAAATTCTTTTAAGGGGGGAAGTCTGTAACGACCCAGAATTTTTGATAATTAAAATTCGAATATTTAATTGATTTTTAATATTAATAAATGGAATTTAGAAGTCGAATGATTTATTTTTCGAATATCGGGTTTTATTTGATAATTAAATCAATAATTAAATAGTGAAATTCCAGAGATAATTGAAAATCGTGTTTAAAATAATTGAAAATGATTTGTAAAATTTTATTTAATCATACTGGAGTTATAGAAAGGTTATAGAACTTTTAAAATTTAATTTGGAGTTAATCTGTGAAAATTGAATATTTTAATATTTAATTATCGACTGTAAAAATAGCCAATTTTCGAACAGTCTCAGAATTGAACGAGACCAGTTCCATTGGATCCGTAATAGTTAGTTATTATCGGATTTCAATTTTCGTAGCAATCGAAGTTATCGTTTGACCGTGGCAACTCGAAACGCATCGATATCGTTTTAATTTTAAATCGTCGAGTTAAAAATAGTCATTTTTCAAACGGTCTCGGATTTTGACGAAACCAGTTTCATCGGATCCGTAATGTGATATTATTGTAAGATTTCAAATTTCGTAATTTTTGGATTTACCGTTGGTCCGGTACAAATTAAAACGCCTCGAAATCAATTTAAATCGGTTTAATTTAAATTGATCGTTTATTGTCATATCTCACACATACGATCGAATTAGCTTCCGAAACCTGTTCCATTGCGTTCGGAACGCGGGTTAAACCCTAGAAACGTCAGCCGGCACGCTCGAATCGGAGTTCGAAAAAATTCGATGAATAGTAAATCGTGCAATTTTCTATAAAAGGACCTCATATTTTCCTTTTGCAAAACAAACTAGGGTTTCATCACGTTCAGACGCCACCTCTATTTCGATGGCCGAAAATGTTCAATCCTTCTCCTCTTAATCTCTCTCGATCCGTAAGGAATTAGCGCATAATTTCAACTGCAAACTCGAAGAGGAAGGTGAGATCTACAGATCTATACGGTGGTGATGTGGTTTCGTGGAGTGGATGGGGAGCTACCGTGGTTCGAACGGCAGCTGTTCGTTCACGTTTTTCGAGCTACATATGGAACCGAGCTGCGAGCTGTTGTATCCGTGGATGGGGTTGGGTTAGGCGAGTGGAATGGCATTTTCTGATCGAAGTGGAAGTTGTCGTAGTCGATTGCGTGATTAGGGTTTCGTGGCGGCGTTGGGTTCTTTCGTACGTGACCTGGGAGTAATTTTCGCGCGTGAGGAAGAACGCGTGCAACGGCCTGATGCTGAGATGAACGGCAGAGAAAATTCTAGGTTGAAAATAAAATAAAAATTGTATATTTATTTATATTTAAGATCGTATAAATTTTAAAATGCGATAACTTTTTGCTACGAGGTCGAAAACGCACGAAACCAGTTGCGTTGGAATCGTATTGTCGAGCACTTCGCGATGCAACTGGATTGGAAGCGATTGGGGTCAATGAAAATTTTGAGTGAAATTAAACGTCTGTTTAATTTTATTCGAAATGAACGCTGGAACGGAATTAAAATCTCGGTGAGATCTTCTCACTCAAATTGAAGGTGGAAATTTTGCAGTTATTTATTGATTGACTGTTTGAATGTGCTATTAGATATGATAGGATATATCTATATATATAGCAGTATATACATATTGGCATATGTATATATTGGATTGATTGATTTCCCGCCTCGTATAGCGGATGAGACCCTATTGCGCCGTTAGTAAGCGGATTTATAAAAACCTATATACCGCGAAAATTCCGTACTGGAACGGAATTGGTATTGTGCTAACATCTGTGGATGCAGGGAAACAGGTTGGAGGGATCCAACTGGATTCCTCACCAGTATTTATTTATTTACAGATATTTTGATATATTCTGTTATCATATTGATATATGATTTTGACTGTTGTGATGGACTGATTGATGCTGTTGCATCATCGGATTCAAGTTTTAAAAATAACGACTTTTAATTTAAAAAGGGTTTTTAAAGTGATTTTTGAAAATATACGTTTTATGGGATTTTTGAATCGATTTATAAACGTGAAATTTTAAAGTTATAAAAGTTATAATTTTAGTGAAATATAACCGAAGTGTCGTTTTTGAAATAAAAGTCGATTTATTTATAAAAAAGTTTAAGTTGGGATTTTTGAATAACTATAAACGATTTGTATAGGAAGATTTGTAAAATTGATATTTTATAAATCAAAATATTGGACTTATAAAACGAATTTTTATAAGTGTTAGAAAGAAGTATAAATGGATTTCATAAGTGAATGAAATAAATAGATTTATAACGTGAAGTTATAAAGTAAATAGATATTGTAGAATAAAAGATTTATAAGAAATTTACTTATAAATTTGACTTTTGCACTTAGATGGGATATAAATAGAAATTGTAAAATGAAATGATTTTTATAAGTTGAAATCGTTATAAAGTACAAATGTGATTTATAAACGTTGTTTTATAAATCCGAAATCACTTATTCTTATAAGTGAATTTTTGAAGTTAATAAAATGAGATTTATAAACCGGAGTTGTTATAGAAAATAGAAAATGGAATTTATAAACGTTGTTTTATAAATTCGGAAACCAATCGATTGAATTTGATAAATTAAATATAGAAGATTATCAAATGAGATATATTCGTGATTTTGGATAGCGAATTATTATCGAAATAAAACGTGTAGAAAATAGTGAAATGTAAATAGTAAAGTATATTCACGATTTTGGATAGTGAATATATTGTTAAGTAAAATGAACTTGTTTTGGGAAAGCAATATTACAGAAATGAAGTAATTGTTTTAAAGGATGTTTTAAAACGTGATAAGTATCGAATATATAGATTTCAACATTTATTGTTGAAATAGACGTTTTCGAGAAATAAGGAAATGGTAGACTATAACACTGTTGTTATAGTAAATGATTTCCGAAAGGAAATGTTTTGAAGTAGTATTGGGATTTATATATCTATCTAAATCCGAATCCCTATACTAGTGATTTTGAGTCGTCGTAACGATGTTTTACGCAACATTCGTTTTGACTCAAATAGATGTTGAAATTTATGATTTCCTTAAAGAATGAATATATACTTAATTTGATTTAAGTATATCGAATATTTTCAAATGTTGAAAATAAATAGATTTGTGAAATACTTATTATTAAATAAGTATGGAAATGCTTTCCAAAATGAAATGAAACGTTTTGAGATTTTATCTTCTTAAAGATAAATTGGAATTGAATATTGGAAACAGTTTGAAAATCGTACATCTGTAGATATTTTGAAAATATAAATTCACTATGGAATTTATAAAGGAAATGAAAACTGTTTAGAAAAATAAACGTTGATTTATTTTTGAAGTGTGGAAATAATATATCTAATAAAGATATTTTTGGAAGATAAAATAATTTGGACAATTATTTGGAATCTGATGATGTTGCGCATCTTTATTGATAGTTAAACAACCGACTATCAATAGTTACCTTGAATAGGTATTTGTTGTGATTGGATGAATTTGAATGCCACACTTGTTTTTAAATAAACGCTCACTATTCGGGTTAGCCGGGAAAGGACCATGGGGTCGTATAACCCATTCCGAATAAGTGATACGTCGTTATGAATTGCATTCGAAGACCGGTGTTGAAGACCGGATATTTTTGAAAACGGAAGGATTACCGTCGAGTTACTCTACATCGGCTGATCTCCGGTTTAGAGGTTTTATCACCCTTAGTGACGGGAAATCCTGACGTGATTGAAAATTATCCGGATGTGCAAGGGCTTCGTGAGAAGTGCCTTCGGTTCTGTTCGATCCCGGAACAGACTTGTATGGATTGTGTGTCTGACGTTACAATTTGAGATATAAAGCTGATTTCCTTCAAATACATTTCTGTTGGTGGCGGAGAATTTATTCTCTTAGCTTAACACCCTTCTCTGAGACGTACGAGCTCAGAGGTTATGTAGTTGAAATTTATCAGCGATATATCCCAATTTGGTAACGTGGCATACTGAGTGTTGCTGTGAAATGATCAGTGTTTGATCATTTGTGATATGATCATTTGTTTGATCTTATATCTTTGTGATCATAGGTTGATCATTTTGTTTGACCCGAAGCAGGGCTTTTTGAGAAAGCGTAGCTTTGTGGACGAGACTTCGTCGAGCCTCACACCCCGGAAATGGTCGAAACAGGAAGGATGCAGCAAGGTTCTAGGGAGTAGCGCCCCTTAGTGTATGTCATTCCTTCTGGATAGAGGTGGTATCATGGTATGGAGCCCAGATACTTAACCTATGTGGTTGCTGCATTATTATCTATGTGGTTTGTTGGAAATCGGGGATCCTCGGGAAGATCGGTTACGATCGGGGGATGGCATACGCGTGTCAGTAGTTACCTATTTTTGCAGAGGTAACCCGGCCTTGTGTTGGCAGAGATCCGGTTAGGTTCTCGGGTCGTCTATTCCAGGGACGTACCCAGCGTGGAAAAGGAAGTTCCTTAGCCTAACCATTTGTTGGAAATCCAAATTCCAATACGAACTTTGTACGGTATTAGTTGTAGAACCTGCCATTTACGTACGGTGGTCACCACTGTTTAGATGGTAGCTATAGTAGGCATACGATACTGGTCGTATGTTGGCTAAGATTAATATTATACTTTCGAAATGTTTTCTACACTATGCACTAATAATAATACCAAAGAATTTGATTTTGCGTAGTAAGCATCTTTGACTATCATAAGAAGAAATCTCCTCCAATTCTGCGTTTGCATTGTGTGTGTGGTGGGAGGTCTTATGGTAGTTTCATTTTCCAAAAGCATTGCGAATTGACATTAAAGTTTTTCTGTTGTTTATTTTAAAGATAAATAACTGTTTTACGATCTCACACCAGTCACCATGACTGACTCGGAGTTTATTGTTTCCCTTCTAAACTCTGGGTGCCCACCAATTTCCACACGGGCAGTCTAGAGTTAGATTATCAGGATATTCTGGATATTCTGGAGCTTTGGAGATAAGCTGGAGGACGAGACGTAGTATTTGTATCTGATAGTATTTATTCCGCTGTATATTCTGTATGAGGACAAGTTTATATAACTGTCCATTGTTGTATATTGACTCTGATGATTGATGTATGTATAAAATGATATAGTTCTTTGTTTTAAAAGACTAGTAATTATCTATTGTATTTTGTTCCGCTGCGATGTGTAAGATTCTGATATTGTTTTCTGTTCTGATGTGTTTTCTGTTGTTCTTCTTCCTCCTTTCTTCTCTTTTTCTTCTATCTTCTTCTTCTTCTACTTTTTCTTCTTTCTAAAACCCTCACTATTGGAGTTTCCGGCACTCGATTTCTCGGCAGTCGATAAAGTGAGTATCGATGTCGAATCTTCGAAAGTCGAAAACTTCGGTATGTGACACATTTGGTGTTCGGAAAATTTATATGTGAATAGTGTCGAATATTTATATAAGGCCGTGAGATATTTTCATTTTCATCAATCGAAACCCTAATCGCGCAGCCGCTCTCATTTAAAACGATTAATGGCCGAAAATTCTCATCCTTCTCTCCTCGATTTCTCCTCATCCACTCAACGAAATTGAATGATTCCAAAAGGAAAGTAGTAGATCTCGTCTAGCTCGACTGGACGACCCACCTTTTTGGATGGTTTAAATCGACAATAAACCACACATGTCTAACTCAAACCATTCAAAGGTGTAGATTATCAATGGGGTAATAAGAAAATAAGAGGAAAGAAGGAGAGCAAAACACAGAATTTCGCAGCGGAATGACAAAATATAATAATCAAATAAATAGTTTATGAAGTTGTTTTACAATATACATTTGATTACCCAATTTTTACAACATAATCAGAGTACAAACATACCAAAATGATGCAGTGGAAAAATAATAGTAAGTACGGTCTAGCTAAATCCATCTTCGTCCTCCAGAAATAATGTCTTCAAACACTGAAATACTCAGGCTGACCCGAGCATAATGAAAAGACAAAACACTCGAGTCAGAACTAAAAATTCTTATGTAAATTAAATCAACAACAAGTAAGTAAGTATGAGTGTAATAACTTCAAACATGTTTACGGGATTTTACATCTCCTATCAAGTGTACAACGTGAGTGCAATAACTTAAGAGATGTTACGGGATTTTCCTTCTCCTAAGGATCCGTCAAACTATCTATATGTAGTAAGATACGCTACATATGTAGTGTCTATCAGTAAAGTAAAGTATTAAAATAGCATTAAGGCTTTACATTGATCCCCCTTAACATTTTTAAGCATTGTCCTACAGTTTGCCTTTAACACAACCAGTAACGTCAGTAGCCAGGGAGGCGCCATGATAAGACGACACTAAAACAAAATTGTAGTGGTCGCATATAAGGATAAAAGTATGACAAGGCACATGAGGCAATGCCCAAGGTAGGATTCTACTAGTTTACCCTTTCCGGTTGATCATAACACATCGTCGTAGCAACTACTGACCGATTCCACCACCCCGAATATCAAATCAAGGTGCACCAATCGATTCAAAATCAATATAATAATATGAAGGGGTGGGGCCCCTAAAGGTAGCTAACTCCTTGGCCAGACATAGGCTCCTGTTTTAGTCATTTCAAATCGACACAAGTGTAACGACCCGGAAATTTTAATGGTTTTAATAACATAATTAAATGAATCTTTCATGAAATTTAAACAATTAATTTTGCAATGAAAATTTGATATTTGAGATGCGTCTATTTAAACATAGCAAGTGTCAGATTTTCATTGGAAAATATGAAAGTTAGTTCTGTAGTGAAATTTTCAATTTCAATTTAAAATCAGTTAATTTGATGAAAATAAAATATTTTAGAAACCTGAATATTTTTATATAATAAATTTGTAAATCATTTTCTGAGTGAGACGTCATATTTCGTTTCGCCAAATTTGGACTACACTAGCTCCGTTTATCTTATTTTCGGCGTTTTAGCAGCATTTTCGGCAACGAACAATCGACTTTTGATAGGAAGACCATTTCTCTTATATCTTTGTACCATTCTGTTTGTCTCGACGTGCTGATCTCCGCAGTATATTCATTTGTGTATTTCGGCATCTGGTATGCGGCAAAATCTACGAAACAATTAACCGTATCGGTACCCGTTTTAAACGTTGGGTTTTCCTTGTGTCCTTTCGTTGTCCACCGTGCAAACCAAATAGCCATTTGCATTTACAATTCCTGAAATTCAGTTTTGACTATTACTATTCCATATGTAATTTATTATACTTCTGGTTCCTTGATTTCGTTCGTTCTTCTCATTCCATTTTCTTTGCTAAACTAAGAAAAATATAATATAATATAGAGATTGATATATTCGTTCTGTGCTTGTTCATTTTTCTCTCGTATGAAACTTGCACCTTCTTCGATTTGACTTTCCCTTCCACTAAACGGCACGCACACCTCCTCCTTAACAAACAACAAACTATGCACCCCATCACTGAACGAAACCAATATTCCAAAACCCACGTGACCATCCGCCTCAACCTCATCCTTCCTCCACCGTACTGACTACCCACAACTCCACACCTGGCAGGGAACAGCCTTGGCCACCTCCGGCTTGTTTCTCGGCAAACAAAAGCATGCAACCCACCAGATCCGCAAATCTTGATCTCCTCCGCTGCTTCCATCGAATCCACATCCATCACCAAAAGCGTTGGCAGCCCCGTGCCTCTTGCCCTCCGAGCCTCTAACCTCCACCCTTGCATTCGATGCCACGCCAGTAGCCTCTCCCAGGCCCTTGTCTCTCACCACCACCATCTAAACAACCTCGCTCCTCCATAATACCAAGCGTCACCTCACCTCCGCATCCATCATCCCACAACCATACACTATCAGGCCTCCTCCTCCCCTCAACTGTAATGTCCACCGCCACCATTCCTGAGCAACAACCTATAGCCAAAAATCAAGCACTGTCGGCAACCACAATCCCTCCGAGCTCCGCCCCTTCTCCTCCTCATACCTCCCAACCAGACTGCACAACAATCCCATCGCCGAAGCTTTTTCCATTTGCAGTCGAGCAGCCTTTTTTTGTTCACACATGATTACTGTTTAGGTATTGAAACAAAAATATATTATGTATATAGGTTTTGTTTTAAATTTTTAATATGTGTTTGATTTCAGGAAAAATATATATATATATATGTTAATATGTGTTTTTTATTTTGAAATATATATAACGATTTTTATTTTAACATGTGTTTTAAGTATATAATATGTTATGTTGTGTAAATGTAAGTATTTTGAAAAGTGTATATATATATACTATGGTTATTTATGTTAATGTTTAAAAATGTATTTAATGAAATTTTGAAAGAAATGTACGGATTTTTATAAATATTGATTTTAAAGATAATATATATATCGATATCTTGATTTTAAAATATATATATATATTTTTTGATTTTATTTGATGTGTTTAAATTAAACAATGATTTTTAATATATATATATATATATTATTCTAATATGTGTTTAAATTAAAATATGATTTTAATATAAATATATATATATATATATAGTTTATATATATAGTTTCACTTATATAATTGATCTTCATCAAATCCAGTTTATCATGCTTTGCTTTTGTCTCGCCGCTGTCCAAATTGGTCACAGCAGCTTTTTGATTTGCTTGTGTCCATATCCTTGTGCATATCTGTGTCACCATCTTCGCCATCGTTGTTCTCTTGCCACGAAAGGTGAGCAATCACTTACGATTAACATTCTTATATTTAGTAAATTTAATTCATAAAATGACGATGGAAATATGTTGGGATTGTTAGTTATTTAATTATTAAATATGATATGCCATTATCTGCAATTGTTTACCTATGACATATGACACAATAACCTGTTGTATATATTATATTTAAATTGTTAATGATGATATATGCCTACTATAAATATGTATGTCATTTTATAATATTATTTTTCTCACTCTGCAAGTTCCTTGTTAGTTTAGAAATTCCCTGATACATACCCGAACGAGTTTATAGATTAAGGGAAAATCGTTATGGGTTGAAATGATAAACCCAAGCGATTTTATCAATTTTGAATTTTTGGATTGCGGGTTGAAATGATATATACTTGTAAATATTAAATTTTGCGGATTGAAATGATAAATATCCGTATCACTTGACCATAGGATAGAAATTTATATACGGACACCGTTGGTCTATTTCGAAAAATGATTTCCAAGGTTTTGAAAGGAAATATATGGGTTTAAATAAATATTTATTTTAAATATAATATAAAGGTATTTTAATTTTGTAAAATTTAGATTTTTAAAAGTATATATTTGGAAATCTTAAATGTATAAGTTAGTTTTGGAAATATAAATTTTTAAGATTTTACTCATATTTTTATTATTTTAAAATATATAAAATAAGATTTAATATAATAAAATTTAATTTAGTTAGTATCCATAATATGTTTAATTATTTATATTTTAGAAATAGATTTCGTAATAACTTTAATAATAGAGGTTGGAAAGATAAATTAAAGTAGACTTGAAATTTTAAATTGGTTAATAATTGAATCTAAATAAGAATTGATTAGTAATTAAATTTAAATAACAATTGATTTGAAACTTATTGATTTGAGATTTTAGAGATATGATTTTTATAACTTTATTTTGATTAAAGGTGATTGAATGGATATTTTCAAAATTTAATAAATTGAAGTTGAATATTTAATTTGATTTAAATTTGAATTTGAGATTTTTATGTTACTGTTTCATTAAAGATGATTAAGTGAATATTTCCAAATTTAAATAAAAATAAAAGTTGAATTTTGAAATATGAAGGAAATTTATCAATTTGAGTTATTGTAAATTATTTGAATATTTAAACTTTGAAACCTTTCGAATTTGGAAGTGGTTTAAATTTGTAGTTCAAACCTGGATTTGAAATTGATATAAATTAAAAATGGTTTTAATGAGAATTTGAATTGAACCTTCAACCTTTTCAATCGAAATCGTTGAACTGAGATTGAATTAAATAGAATTTTGGAAATATAGTTGATTTGAACTGATTTTTGAAATTGGAAGAAACAATTCTAATTTGAAAAATTATTTTAATATATATACTATTTTCAATATATAAACTATTTTAATATACAATCTATTTTAATTTATAACTATTTCAATATATATAAACTATTTTCAATATTTTAAACTATTTAAGTTGGAACTATTATGATTTAGATTTAATGGATTTAAATGCGAATATTTCGATATAATGACTTCGAAAATGAATATGATTTAAAGTGATTCGATTTCGAAATGAATATGATTTAAAGTGATATGATTTCGAAGGCGAATATGATTTCGATGGTGATATAATTTTTGAAATGAATATGATATTTTGAAACAAAGTATAAACTATTTGAAATGTTTATAAAAGTGATTTTATAAAATGACCATGGTGTGAAATAAGTGGTTGGTTGTTAAAGAGACCGGGATCAGATATTGTCAACAACTGTGTACGTGGTGGAGATTCCAGAACTAAGTAGGATGGTTTGGCGAATGTCTGTATGAGGTATGAACACAGCCCTGACTCCCTCGAGTCAGCTTGATGTAGCTAAAACAGGAGCTATACCGGGCCAAGTGAGGTCGCACCTCTAATCGGGCACATTTCTTCGATATCATTCTATTACTTTGTGATTTGATTGGGTACACCTTTGATTTTGGGAGTGTGTCTCGAGGTGGGCGGTAGTAGCTGCTATGCGTTACCACCAGTCCGGGAGTGCAAACGGTAGAATCCTACCCTGGCATTGCCTCGCGTACCTTGTCACATGCCTTATCGCGCCTTCTACGAGTTTGGTTTGTACCGTACCTATGGAGTGCCCTCTGATAGCCCTCCGATTTACGAAGGAATTATGATACTGTATAGACTATGGGAATATATAAAAATTTGTTAAGGGGGATATGGGTAACGCCTTAATGCTATTTTAATAGTTTACTTTACTATAGACATTATATATGTAGCGTATTGTACTATGTATGTAGATAGTTTAACGGATCCTTAGAGGATGGGTATCCCAAACATCCTTTAAGTTATATTGTATTTTAGTTGATATTTCACTTGAGTTGATTTGCTTGTATAAGAATGTTAATCCTGAATCGAGTGTTTTGTGTTTTGCTTTATGCTCGGGTCAGACCGAGGGTCACAACACTTGAGACTCACCTTTGGAGCTTCGCTTGTAGATCTATCTTCATATACTCAGCTATTCTGTTATTTCAGTTTATTCCAATTGTTTATGTTCAGACTAGTCATCTGATTTTGTATTCGAGACTACATTATATTTGAGATTTCTATTGTATCTTGTTTTAGATTCTGATGTTTATATAGTAGCTTCATGAACTACATTTATCTATTTTGCTGCTTATTGTTATATTACTCTATGATTCTGTGATTGATTTATTTACTGTATATGTTAAGTTTTGCCAAAATATAAATTAACAATCTGCTGTTTTGAGCAATTCAAGTCTGACATGAGTGGATGATTGTCGATTTAAACGGTTCGAATGCCAGGTCGTTACAAGTGGTATCAGAGCCAGGTTTAGGCAAAACTTAGCATATGGAGTAGAAATTAATCATAGAATCATCTTCGTTCGAGCTTGAAATTTCTTCGTTAGGATCCTCCTGGATTAGGGTTTCCTTGGAATTTTGGAACTTTCCCTTTTGTTCTAAAATCCATTCTTGTTTTTCCTATTCGTGTTCTTTTGATACTAGAGCACCCCATAGCTCTATTTCAATTGATCTCTGTAATGAATTTGAGTCATCTCCACCTCAATTGGAAACTCCATCGGTGATAATCACATCGGTGGTCCCGCCAACCTTAGTATGATTTGTAAAGGGGTGAAACTCCTTTACAACAAGCGTCGATCCACCGGAGATACGTCCTCGGTTTCGATGCTTGTTATTTCTTGCAAAGCCTGAACCGTTTCCCTAGTAGATGATCCGGGTAATGCCCTTATGATCAATTGTCGAATGCCTCAGAATTTTGCAGGCAGTTTTATCTTTTCAACCTAGTGATCTTGACTTCCCCGATAGTCAGGGATTATCCTGATGTATTGGTGAAGTCACTTCTCTCCCTCCCAGGCGGGAAATTAAACTCTGCATCGATCTTATTCATAGAGCTCGACCTGTTGTCCTTTCTCCTGGATGAATAGTCTCTATGAATGGTTAGTCATGCCCTTTGGATTAACCAATGCTTTTGCCTTATTCTTCGATCTCATTGAATCACGTATTCCGCGATCCTCTCAACAAGTTTGTCTCCCTTTTTGTTAATAATGTTCTCGTCTTTTCTAAGTTTCGGTTGACCCGATTAAGCTCACCCGCGATTAATATGAGTCGATCGTCTTCCCTCTTTTGTAATTTAATTTTCTTATCTCCATTTTGAACCTATCTATTTAGTAAGAATCCTCTTTTTGTAGCGTCCCACCCTTAAATTTGAATCTCCATACCCTTGTTTTAAATCCATTCTTGAATCATTCTATGAGAGAACGTATATGTAATTAATATAAAAATATTTTATAGTGTGTTGTTTGAGTTGTTAAGTTTGAATTTTGGGCTTCGATCGATTCGTCTGGCCAACGCTATCGATAGAAATTCCAAAACACTTGAATAGAGCAAACTGACACAATATTGTTTTCGAAATTGGTAAATGAAATATTTTTATGTACGACTATATTTTATATATAAAAGTATAATTTTCTAAAATTAGATGGTTAACTGAATTGGTTGTTAGAAATGATAATACTAGATTATTATTTATTGTTTTGTCAACATTCCTAAACCATTAACTATTACTGTGTGTTATAAGAGTTGAAATTTTAAACATGGATTATAAATTGATTTGAAAATGAAATGAATTTAAATTAAGGATTTGAGAATTAAATTTCCGGTATTTTTCTAAATTTGGTTTTCGAAGTTTTAAAAATATATTATTTGAAAATATTTTCGAATGGAAATTGTTTCCAATAAATTTTAAAAGAGTAAATCAGTACTCTCCTCTTCTATCGCTGCAAAATAATTTAAATGATGACTGCAGTATCATCAACATGCATTTTCGAGTCTTAGAGTGGAGAGACCACTTAGTAGCTTTGCTACACTTTTGTTTTGAAAAATGGATTCGACTTGAATTTTCTGGAGTATTATATTATGTACAAATAAATAAATATATTTATTTATTTCAAAATGGTTTGATATAAAACCGGAAATTTAACTCTTAAGTCTATGTTAAGTGATGGTTTTCAATTATTGAAATGAAGCAAAATTTTGAATAATTGGAGTGTCTAAAATGAGAAATGGAATTGAAATAACTTCAAACGGTTGAACTAGGATAAAATTTATTTGTATAATACCCAATTGCATTCTAAAACTTTTATAACTTACCTGAAATATTCAAAGAGTTAAAATGTTAATGTGAATATGTAATTGAATAATACACAATATAATATGTAAGCAATAAGTTGTCCAAAAATGAATTCTGATAAGGGAATTTTATAAATAAAATTTTTGGTAGTTACAATAAATATCTATATACTTAATTTATGTTATATGATACGTTAATTAAGATAAATTGAATAATAGATAGAGAATTCTATTTAAGTAAATAAATATGAACTTAAGAATAGTTGAAATTGATTATAAGTGGAATTAACTTAAGTGAAGTCAAATGGAATAAATAAATGAGTTAAATAAAATAAATTAGTTTTGAAAGGGAAAGGTTTTGTAACAAATGTTAATAAAAAAATTGAAATCAAATCAATTAAATGAAAATGAAAATACCTTGAATTGAAATCAATAAATTGTGAATACAATGAATAATTAGTGATTGAATAAAATGGATTGAAACCAAATTTGTCGAATATTACCAATTTAAATATATGGAATTTATATGGTTTTTAAATTAATTGTTGTATCTAGTACTATATTTTGAATCTATCTTTCCTTTCTATCGCTTCTATTCTTCTACCTCGTTCCTTTTTGGGGACAAAAAGTTTTTAGTGGGGGAGAGTGTAAGGACCCGGAAATTTTAACGGTTTTAATAACGTAATTAACTAAATTTTTCATGAAATTTAAACGATTAAATTTTGCAATGAAAATTCGATATTTGAGATGCGTCTATTTAAACATAGCAAGTGTCAGATTTTCATTGGAAAATATGAAAGTTAGTTCTGTAGTGTAATTTTCAGTTTTAATTTAAAATCAGTTAAATTGATGAAAATAAAATATTTTAGAAACCCGAATATTTTTATATAATAAATTTGTAAATCATTTTCTGAGTGAGACTTCATATTTCGTTTCACCAAATTTGGACTGCTCTAATTCCGTTTATCTTATTTTCGGCGTTTTAACAGCATTTTCGGCAATGAAAAATCCACTTTTGATAGGATGATCGTATATCTTATATTTTTATACCATTATGTTCGTCTCGTCGTGCTTCTGTAACAACCGGGATTTTTGTAATTTCAATTATCGCCAAAATGACGATTTAATTCAGTTGCAAATTGTTAATTTGAGTTTTGAACCCAGTTTGAATTCTTTTAAACATTTGGTTAAGAAAATATTTTGGGCTTTGAATGTTGGCCCATGGGTGTTGTATTGGGTATCTCGAGTTATAAACCGTTCCTCCTTTATCTTTTCCCATTCGAAAAAAAAACCTAGGTCTAACGAAAAAAAATGGCGGCTCTGTCTTCTCGTTCGTCCCTTTAGCTCAGAAATTAGGTCTTCGAAGTCGTCGCTTGAATTGAGGATTAGTGCTTCGATTGCTTGCTTCAATGGATTCGCGCGCGGCCTCGTCTACTCAATCGAGTTCGACTTCGTCTTCTCGATCAGATGGAGGTGAGTAGCCCTCACATCTAACTCAACTACACGCTTCGATTGTTGATTTCATTGGTGTTTGTTTTAAACTATTCATTCTCCTTTGTTATCACTGTCTTGAATTAGGGGTTTTGGCAAGACATTGATTTCAATTGCCTGTGGCTATTTATTTTGTTTGAAGTTGTCAGTTCGACTGAGGACGTGATTTCTATCTTTTGATTGTTTTGGTTGGCATCGGCAGTAGAATTTGATCTGCTTCCATGCCTTCTTACTTGAAATCCTTTTTCTATTGGCTTTGGTAATTTTGATTCAATACAGTTTTGAATTTTTCTTTGAGTCGGAATTCGACTTGTTCATAACATGTTGTGATGATTTTTGCTTTACATTGACCTAGTTATTGTTGACTTCGGTTTGACTGTTCATTCACAGTTTCACTTGATTAATTGAACTACAGTCAACCTTGAGCAATTTTATGTTGACATCAGTCTGGACTTTGGCCTTGACCTTTACGTTACCACTTGCCACAAGTCTGAGTAGCTTATCACTGGGTTGCATTTGCTTTCAGTTACCACGAGATAGTTTCAGTCGCTAGTGCATTCAGTGTTTTCATGTATAACTCGTATTATCCACTGTGCATTTTGCTTGAGTAGTTTTATACCTCGATTCTGGCCATTCCACTTTGTACTTTGTCGAGCACCTACTATTCATGGTTGTTAATTGTCACTGCTTACTTTTGCGTAATGGTCTGGTCATTTTGTATCTTCATTCTCTTGGTCATGTTGGTCTGGTTGCAGTTTGATTGTGCTGTTTAACGGTGTACATGCATCACTGTATCTTCGTTCATGTTGTATTAGTTGGGTACTCTCTTGAGTTTCACCGAGCTTGGCATTTAGTTTGGGGTAGGATTCAGGTTGCATTTTAGTTCTTTGATGTTGTTTACGTCTGCATCTTGTGGTTGCCACTGGGTTGCATTGAGATCTGTTGTTGTCTGGACATTTGGATTAGAGCTTTAACAATGTCAGTGCTTTTTGGTCGAGACTTGTGATTGAATTTGGTCTGCACTTCCTGAATTTGTCCGAGTTCTCCTCTGGTCTGTAGTGTTCATTAGTTCATTGATATGCTATTGATAATCATGTTTCCAGGTTACTATATGACTTATGCTATTGTGTTGGTTCCAATTCATGTCTTGACCACTGGTCATTCGTTTTGTAACTGCAGTTGTAGTTGTTGTTGAGGTTCGAACTTCCTGTGATTTTATTTGATGCTGAACAACACTTGATTTTGTTCAACCTGTACATATATTATGTAACTGTAGTTCGATTTCCATTTTGACCATGTCTGTACTTGACTTCGGCAATGTTTGTTCATCCCTGTAGCCACCTCTGTTTCATTCTCTTGCATAGTTGTGTTGCCATATTGATTTGCACGGTTTGCTTTGGCTTCACTGCATAGTATATTGGTACATATTAAAACTGTTGCATCATTGAGTTGTACCGCACTGTTCACTACATTTGTGTAGTGGATCATGCTGCACTGTAGTGTTGCTGTGCACTTGTTTGAGTTTCACTTAGCTGTAGCTTGTTGGTTCATTTGCTGGTCATATTGCTGCATTCATACCTGTATTCATGTTATTGTTTGACGCCTTCTTGAATTTGTGTAGACTGTGCATTGACCTTGAGTTGAACCCAGTTTTAAAAACTTGGGTTTGACCTTGTGTCTGACCCTTATTTCATCTCTGCAGTGGCGAGGCAGTGCACGCGAGCGTGCACTGCAGCCACACCGTATTGATTTTATTTGTATTTCTTTTGCTTTTGATGCGTTGATCTTTTGAGTATTCATGTTGTAGTGGCGAGGCAGCACACGCGTGCGTGTGCTGCAGACCTACTAGAGTTGATGTTTTATATTGATTATTTGGTTGTTGTTAATTGCCGTTAGGCAATTCTGATGTTTTTAAGATTACCTTCATTGATAATCTTTTTACTTATTTTTGTTGGTAATTTAAATCTGCTGATTTGCTGTCTAACACTGTTTAGTGTTATATCTGCCGTTATCCGATTCTCGTATCGAGAGGTCAGATATATGAGATTTCTGTGACTGTCGTCTATTTGATGTTTGATTATTATTGCTTCTATGCACTAATAACTGAGTTTGAATTAGACTGACCCGTGTATTATTTTCTTTTGAATGTAATACTCGGGTCAGACCCGAGTTATTTCAGGTTGTAGATTTTCTTCTTTGAGTTGCTGTTCAAGATTTGAAGACTTTTCACATCTTCCGAAGTTGTCAGTGTCATTTTGTAGTAGTTGTATCGTATGTATCATGTCAACTATGTATTAACTGACATCAGTTATATATATATGAGACTTGTTTTTATCTGTGTTCCGCATTTATATTATCTGTGTTATTGTTATATCTAATGTCCTAAACTATTATGAACCGTCGTAGTTCGTTTTATACTAGTATTGGGTGTGTCGATGGGAGTAAATAAATAATAGAAGAAAAATCAAAAGTATGTACCACTCCTATCGAGATAACCAATATTAGTGTAAGGCCAATTACGGATGGTCGCTCCTATCCAGCCTTATTCTTCGTAATAATAGACAGTATTTCCTTTAATACTCTTTGTTATTATGAGCATAGAGGTGGGGTGTCACAGTTGGTATCAGAGCTTGGGGTTTATGGACATAATATAAAACATAACTTGGATGGAACATATGTTACAACTATTGGTCGATGTTTTATCTGTGATTTGAGTCAAAACTAAAGTTTTGAAATTTTGATGAAAATTTTAAATATCTTTATTTAAAAATAAAAGTGGAATTGTGTTTTGTTGTTTTGATGAAATTGTGTTCTGATGATTTGATTGAGTTGTGTTCTATTTATCAGAGTGCGCAACGGAAACAGTGAAACTGTCTTCGCTGAGTACAACTGATAATCTTTTTGATTTAAAAATCAAAATACGAAATTGATATGAATTTCATTTGTTGTTTACATAGCTGTAATTATTTTGTTTCTTTGTGAATTTCGAATCCGAATTGAGGGTTTGAACGAATTACAGTTATGTGATTTTTATTGAGATCTTTGCTGGTTTTCTTTTATGCTAATCATATATTGATTAGATTTTTGCCGTTTAGAATTATCTTCATTGAAGATACCTTCGAATGATTTCTTTGTTCATTTTGTAGTACGTGCAAAAATTTGAATTGCACGTTATTGCATTTATTTTACGTTGAACCGATGCTTGGTTATGAAACGTATTTTGTTGCCGTTATTTTTATAACGGGATTTTTACACCAGTGCTATTTTGAAGCACGGTGTTTTGTGGCATTTCTGAAGAATGAAAATTCACTGATATTACATTTTGGTGTAAATTATTTTGATGTTTCAAAAATTTCTGCTGCTTTGGCTTCAGTAACCGTCAAGTTTTAAAAGTGGATTTTCTAGCGGTTATTCCGCAATGCTGATTTGTAACCGTTTTTACGGTATTTTGAGAAGTACGATTTCCTTACCGAAATTGTTACTGATTTGCTGTTTTAATCACGTGATTGGAAAATCGTTTTTAAAATGAAAATTGTTTTATAAATTTTTAACAGTTTGCGTTTTCAAAAGAATGAGGAAGCGATTTAAACGTTTCAGCAAAATCGAGGACTATGACCCCTTTCTTTTACTGATTCGCTTAATTCCAGACTTGTCCGTTTGAGAATGTAAAGTGTATTTTTACAAAATACACAATTTTGCACTTTCAAGGAAACGATGAAGAGATTTAAACGATTTAGCAAAAGTGCGGAGTATGGAACCACACTTTTACTATTTCGGTTAATTCCGGACTCGTTAATTGAATATCTGTTGTTTTGATGATTTTGATGAATTTTACACTTTCAAGGAAACGATGAAGAAAATTAAACAATTTAGTAAAACTCGTGGTTATGGGACATGTGCGTTTACTATTTTGGTTAATTCCGGACTCGTTAATTGAAATATTTTGATGCTTTCATGTGCTTTCGAGCCACTATGTTGGACCTTCGGGTCATTTGTTGGACCTTCGGGTCATTTGTTGGGCTTTCGGGCCACTCTGCGGACCTTCGGGTCAAATACCAGTACTAGACCTTCGGGTCACTCTGCGGACCTTCGGGTCAATCTGATGGGCGCCAAAAATTATGTTGAGTACTTGGTAGGCTTCGGCCACTCTGAGATGCACGTGCGGCGAATTAAAAACTCGCCATCTGATGGGATCGATCCAAGCTTTTATGTTGATTTTCTAGTCTTCTTAATTGATTTCTAGATATTTGTTGTTTCCAATTATCTGCAGGTAATTGGATATTTGTTGATATGAGTTCTGATTATCGTTTTTGATAATTGGATATTTGTTGTTTCTAATTATCGCTTGTGATAATTAGATATTTGTTGATATGAGTTCTGATTATCGTTTTTGATAATCGGATATTTGTTGTTTCTAACTATCGCTTGTGATAATTAGATATTTTTTTATATGAGTTCTGATTATCGTTTTTGATAATCGGATATTTGTTGTTTTTAAGTATCGCTTTTGATAATTAAATATTTGCTGATTTGAGATTTAATTATCGCTTTACTGGCAAATAGACTCACTAGCGGGGTCATACGAATGATACACAGAGGTTTACAGATCAGATCTCTAGGTAATTAAATATTTGTTGTTTTGAGATTTAATTATCGCTTTAGATAATTAAATATTTTCTGATTGGAATTTAATTATCGCTTTAGATAATTAAATATTTGTTGATTTGAGATTTAATTATCGCTTTAGATAATTAAATATTTGTTGCTTTGAGATTTAATTATCGCTTTAGATAATTAAATATTTGCTGATTTCGAATTTAATTATCGCTTTAGATAATTAAATATTGGTTGATTTTAGATTTAATTATCGCTTGAGATGATTAAATATTTGCTGATTTGAAATTTATTTATCGCTTTAGATAATTAAATATGGATTGATTTGGAATTTGATTTTCGCTTGAGATAATCAAATATTTGTTGAATTTGAAATTTGATTATCGCTTGTGATAATCAAATATTTGTTGATTTGGAAATTGGATTATCGTTTTTGATAATCGAATAATTGTTGAATTTGATGTTTTGTGATATTCGTCTTCGATAATTTGACACTTGTTGATTTGTTTTTTGAGTATCGTCTGGATGATTGGATGTTTGCTGATTTTATTGATATGAGATTTTCTAGTCTCCAATAGATTCTAGAATATGCTGATTTTATTGAATCATTGATTTCTATCTATTTCGGTTAATAGTTAGAGTTTTACTGATTTTGAAATTTGTGTTTTCCAGTTAATTGTTGAATAACTGGATATTGTCAGTTTGCGAATTGTGACTTGTGCTTTCTGGTCATCTTTGTCGATAATTAGATATTGTTGGCTTGTGAATTTCTGTATTTTAATCATCTTGTTGATAATTTAATATCGCTGATGATTGCATTTAATTAGTTTTGTTGTTTTCCAACTATCTATTGATAGTTAGATTTTGTTGAGAATTTGTGAACTTCTTTTACGAAATGGAAAGATTTCTTTGGTGTTTGTGTTTTGACTTTTATTTTCTAGCTTAACCAGTTTAGGTTAGAAAATTTATTGTTAATGACGATCTTAATTATGAAAATTGCGGGGACGCAATTTTTATAAGGAGGGGAGTCTGTAACAACCGGGATTTTTGTAATTTCAATTATCGCCAAAATGACGATTTAATTCAGTTGCAAATTGTTAATTTGAGTTTTGAACCCAGTTTGAATTCTTTTAAACATTTGGTTAAGAAAATATTTTGGGCTTTGAATGTTGGCCCATGGGTGTTGTATTGGGTATCTCGAGTTATAAACCGTTCCTCCTTTATCTTTTCCCATTCGAAAAAAAAACCTAGGTCTAATGAAAAAAAAATGGTGGCTCTGTCTTCTCGTTCGTCCCTTTAGCTCAGAAATTAGGTCTTCGAAGTCGTCGCTTGAATTGAGGATTAGTGCTTCGATTGCTTGCTTCAATGGATTCGCGCGCGGCCTCGTCTACTCAATCGAGTTCGACTTCGTCTTCTCGATCAGATGGAGGTGAGTAGCCCTCACATCTAACTCAACTACACGCTTCGATTGTTGATTTCATTGGTGTTGGTTTTAAACTATTCATTCTCCTTTGTTATCACTGTCTTGAATTAGGGGTTTTGGCAAGACATTGATTTCAATTGCCTGTGGCTATTTATTTTGTTTGAAGTTGTCAGTTCGACTGAGGACGTGATTTCTATCTTTTGATTGTTTTGGTTGGCATCGGCAGTAGAATTTGATCTGCTTCCATGCCTTCTTACTTGAAATCCTTTTTCTATTGGCTTTGGTAATTTTGATTCAATACAGTTTTGAATTTTTCTTTGAGTCGGAATTCGACTTGTTCATAACATGATTGTGATGATTTTTGCTTTACATTGACCTAGTTATTGTTGACTTCGGTTTGACTGTTCATTCACAGTTTCACTTGATTAATTGAACTACAGTCAACCTTGAGCAATTTTATGTTGACATCAGTCTGGACTTTGGCCTTGACCTTTACGTTACCACTTGCCACAAGTCTGAGTAGCTTATCACTGGGTTGCATTTGCTTTCAGTTACCACGAGATAGTTTCAGTCGCTAGTGCATTCAGTGTTTTCATGTATAACTCGTATTGTCCACTGTGCATTTTGCTTGAGTAGTTTTATACCTCGATTCTGGCCATTCCACTTTGTACTTTGTCGAGCACCTACTATTCATGGTTGTTAATTGTCACTGCTTACTTTTGCGTAATGGTCTGGTCATTTTGTATCTTCATTCTCTTGGTCATGTTGGTCTGGTTGCAGTTTGATTGTGCTGTTTAACGGTGTACATGCATCACTGTATCTTCGTTCATGTTGTATTAGTTGGGTACTCTCTTGAGTTTCACCGAGCTTGGCATTTAGTTTGGGGTAGGATTCAGGTTGCATTTTAGTTCTTTGATGTTGTTTACGTCTGCATCTTGTGGTTGCCACTGGGTTGCATTGAGATCTGTTGTTGTCTGGACATTTGGATTAGAGCTTTAACAATGTCAGTGCTTTTTGGTCGAGACTTGTGATTGAATTTAGTCTGCACTTCCTGAATTTGTCCGAGTTCTCCTCTGGTCTGTAGTGTTCATTAGTTCATTGATATGCTATTGATAATCATGTTTCCAGGTTACTATATGACTTATGCTATTGTGTTGGTTCCAATTCATGTCTTGACCACTGGTCATTCGTTTTGTAACTGCAGTTGTAGTTGTTGTTGAGGTTCGAACTTCCTGTGATTTTATTTGATGCTGAACAACACTTGATTTTGTTCAACCTGTACATATATTATGTAACTGTAGTTCGATTTCCATTTTGACCATGTCTGTACTTGACTTCGGCAATGTTTTTTCATCCCTGTAGCCACCTCTGTTTCATTCTCTTGCATAGCTGTGTTGCCATATTGATTTGCACGGTTTGCTTTGGCTTCACTGCATAGTATATTGGTACATATTAAAACTGTTGCATCATTGAGTTGTACTGCACTGTTCACTACATTTGTGTAGTGGATCATGCTGCACTGTAGTGTTGCTGTGCACTTGTTTGAGTTTCACTTAGCTGTAGCTTGTTGGTTCATTTGCTGGTCATATTGCTGCATTCATACCTGTATTCATGTTATTGTTTGACGCCTTCTTGAATTTGTGTAGACTGTGCATTGACCTTGAGTTGAACCCAGTTTTAAAAACTTGGGTTTGACCTTGTGTCTGACCCTTATTTCATCTCTGCAGTGGCGAGGCAGTGCACGCGAGCGTGCACTGCAGCCACACCGTATTGATTTTATTTGTATTTCTTTTGCTTTTGATGCGTTGATCTTTTGAGTATTCATGTTGTAGTGGCGAGGCAGCACACGCGTGCGTGTGCTGCAGACCTACTAGAGTTGATGTTTTATATTGATTATTTGGTTGTTGTTAATTGCCGTTAGGCAATTCTGATGTTTTTAAGATTACCTTCATTGATAATCTTTTTACTTATTTTTGTTGGTAATTTAAATCTGCTGATTTGCTGTCTAACACTGTTTAGTGTTATATCTGCCGTTATCCGATTCTCGTATCGAGAGGTCAGATATATGAGATTTCTGTGACTGTCGTCTATTTGATGTTTGATTATTATTGCTTCTATGCACTAATAACTGAGTTTGAATTAGACTGACCCGTGTATTATTTTCTTTTGAATGTAATACTCGGGTCAGACCCGAGTTATTTCAGGTTGTAGATTTTCTTCTTTGAGTTGCTGTTCAAGATTTGAAGACTTTTCACATCTTCCGAAGTTGTCAGTGTCATTTTGTAGTAGTTGTATCATATGTATCATGTCAACTATGTATTAACTGACATCAGTTATATATATATATATGAGACTTGTTTTTATCTGTGTTCCGCATTTATATTATCTGTGTTATTGTTATATCTAATGTCCTAAACTATTATGAAACGTCGTAGTTCGTTTTATACTAGTATTGGGTGTGTCGATGGGGGTAAATAAATAATAGAAGAAAAATCAAAAGTATGTACCACTCCTATCGAGATAACCAATATTAGTGTAAGGCCAATTACGGATGGTCGCTCCTATCCAGCCTTATTCTTCGTAATAATAGACAGTATTTCCTTTAATACTCTTTGTTATTATGAGCATAGAGGTGGGACGTCACAGCTGATCTCCGTAGTATATTCATTTTTGTATTTCGACGTCCGGTACGCGGCGAAATCTACGAAACGATTAGCCGTATCGGTACCCGTTTTAAATGTTGGGTTTTTCTTGTGTCCTTTCATTGTCCACCATGTAAACCGAATAACCATTTGCATTTATAATTCCTGAAATTCAGTTTTGACTATTACTATTCCATTTGTAATTTATTATATTTCTGGTTCCTTGATTTCATTCGTTCTTCTCATTCCATTTTGTTTGCTAAACTAAGAAAAATATAATATAATATAGAGGTTGATATATTCGTTCTGTGTCTGTTCATTTTCTTCTCGCATGAAACTTGCACCTTCTCCGATTCGACTTTCCCTTCCACTAAACGGCATGCACCCCTCCTCGTTGCCAAACAACAACCTATGCACCCCATCACTGAACGAAACCAATACTCCAAAACCCACATGACCACCCGCCTCAACCTCATCCTCCCTCCACCGTACTGACAACCCACAACTCCACACCTGGCAGCGAACAGCCTTAGCCACCTCCGGCTTGTTTCTCAACAAACAAAAGCATGCAACCCACCAGATTTGCAAATCTTGATCTCCTCCGCTGCCTCCATCGAATCCGCATCCATAACCAAAACCGCTGGCAGCCCCGTGCCTCTTCCCCTCTGACCTTCTAACCTCCACCCTTGCATTAGATGCCACGCCAGCAGCCTCTCCCAGGCCCGTGCCACCCACCACCACCATCTAAACAGCCTCGCTCCTCCATAAAACCAAGCGTCGCCTCACCTCCGCATCCATCATCCCGCAACCGTACACTGTCAGGCCTCTGCCTCCCCTCAACTGCGATGTCCACCACCACCATTCCTGAGCAACAACCCATAGCCAGAAACCAAGCACCGTCGGCAACCATAATCCCTCCGAGATCCACCCCTTCTCCTCCTTACGTCTCCTGACCAGACTGCACAGCAATCCCATCGCCGAAGCTTTTTCCATTCACAGCCGAGCAGCCTTCTTTTGTTCACACATGATTACTGTTTAGGTATTGAAACAAAAATATATTATGTATATAGGTTTTGTTTTAAATTTTTAATATGTGTTTGATTTCGGAGAAATATATATATATATATATATATATATATATATTAATTCTAATATGTGTTTTGATTTTGAATATGTTATGTTGTGTAAATGTAAGTATTTTGAAAAGTATATATATATACTATGGTTATTTATGTTAATGTTTAAAAATGTATTTAAAGAAATTTTGAAAGAAATGTATGTGGATTTTTATAAATATTGATTTTAAAGATAATATATATCGATATCTTGATTTTAAAAAATATATATATATTTTGATTTTATTTGATTTGTTTTAAATTAAATAATGATCTTTTAAATATATATATATATATATATATATTATTCTAATATGTTTTTAAATTAAAATATGATTTTAATATATATATATATAGTTTATATATATAATTTCACTTATATAATTGATCTTCATCAAATCCAGTTTATCGTGTTTTACTTTTGTCTCGTCGCTGTCCAAATTGGTCACAGCAGCCTTTTGATTTTCCTATGTCTGTATCCGTGTGCGTATCCGTGACGCCATCTTCGCCATCGTTGTTCTCTAGCCTCGAAAGGTGAGCAATCACTCACGATTAACATTCTTTTATTTAGTAAATTTAATTCACATGAAATGACGATTGAAATATGTTGGGATTGTTAGTTATTTAATTATTAAATATGATATGCCATTATCTGCAATTGTTTACCTATGACATATGACACCATAACCTGTTGTATATATTATATTTAAATTGTTAATGATGATATACGCTTGCTATGGATATGTATGTCATTTTGTAATATTATTTTTGTCACTATGCAAGTACCCTGTTAGTTCAGAAATTACCTATGGGTTGAAATGATACATACCCGAACGAGTTTACAGATTAAGAGAAAATCGTTATGGGTTGAAATGGTAAACCCAAGCGATTTTATTGATTTGAATTTTGGGATTGCGGGTTGAAATGATATATACCCGTAAATATTAAATTTTGCAGATTGAAATGATAAATATCTGTATCACTTGACCAGAGGATACAAATTTATATACGGACACCGTTGGTCTATTTTTGAAAAATGATTTCCAAGGTTTTGAAAGGAAATATACGAGTTTAAATAAATATTTATTTTAAATATAAAATAAAGATATTTTAATTTTGTAAAATTCTGATTTTTAAAAGTATATATTTGGAAATCTTAAATTTATAAGTTACTTTTGAAAATATAAATTTTTAAGATTTTACTCATATTTTTATTGTTTTAAAATATATAAAATAAGATTTAATAATAAGATTTAATATAATAAAATTTAATTTTATTAGTATATATAATATGTTTAAGTATTTATATTTTAAAAATAGATTTTGTAATAACTTTAATAATAGAGGTTAAAAAGATAAATTAAAGTTGACTTGAAATTTTAAATTGGTTAATAATTGAATTTAAATAAGAATTGATTTGTAATTAAATTTAAATAACAATTGATTTGAAACTTATTGATTTGAGATTTTAGAGATATGGTTTTTATAACTTGATAACTTGATTTTGATTAAAGGTGATTAAATGGATATTTTTAAAATTTAATAAATTGAAGTTGAATATTTAATTTGATATAAATTTGAATTTGAGATTTTATGTTAATGTTTAATTAAAGATGATTAAGTGAATATTTCCAAATTTAAATAAAAATAAATGTTGAATTTTGAAATATAAAGGAAATTTATCAATTTGGGTTATTGTAAATTATTTGAATATTTAAACTTTGAAACATTTCGAATTTGGAAGTGGTTTAAATTTGTAGTTCAAACCTGGATTTGAAATCGATATAAATTAAGAATGGTTTTAATGAGAATTTGAATTAAACCTTCAACCTTTTCAATTGAAATTGTTGAACTGATATTGATTTAAATAGAATTTTGGAACTACAGTTGATTTGAATTGATTTGTGAAATTAGAAGAAACAATTCTAATTTGAAAATTTATTTTAATATATATACTATTTTCAATATATAAACTATTTTAATATACAATCTATTTTAATCTATAACCTATTTTAAATATAAACTATTTTTAATTTATAACCATTTCAATATATATAAACTATTTTCAATATTTAAATTGTTTAAATTGGAATTGTTACGATTTAGATTTAATGGATTTAAATGTGAATATTTCGATATAATGATTTCGGAAATGAATATGATTTAAATGGATATGATTTCGAAGGTGAATATGATTTCGAAAGTGATATAATTTTTGAAATGAATATGATATTTTGAAACGAAGTGTGAACTGTTTGAAATGTTTATAAAAGTGATTTTATAAAATGACCACGGTGTGAAATAAGCGGTTTGTTGTTAAAGTAACCGGGATCGGATATTGTTATACTCTTTGCCAATACCAAAAACCACTTTAACAACTGTGTACGTGGTGGAAATTCCAGAACGAAGTAGGATGGTTTGGCGAACGTCTGTACGAGGTATGAATGCAGCCCTGACTCTATGACGCCCCACCTCTATGCTCACAATAACAAAGGTTATTGCATGGAATAACGTCTGCTATTGCGAAGAATAAGGCTTGTTAGAAGCGACCATCCGTAAGTTATGCCTTAGAGAGCATTGATTACATCGATATGAGTTATATAACTTACTTCCAAAGATATAGATTCAATCCAAATCTAAAACGAAACTACGGTGGCTAAAGAAAAATTCAGAACAACTCATAATAACAACAACACTGATAGTATAATCACATCAGAACAGCAATATCAGATATATAGCGGAAGACAAGTCTGGAATACATGCTACAACAATCGATACTTCACATGAACCAAATACACATATACATGTCATCAACATACATGAGACGAGAATCAATAAACCAAAAGAACTCCTCGAAGGCTAGACAGAAGATGATGTGAAATCCCAAAAGCTGAAGCAGCAACTGAATCAGAGATAACGACTATCCTGAAATAACTCGGTCTGACCCGAGTATTATTTAGAAGTAAATAATAAACGGATCAGTCTAATTTAATCTTAGAAGTGAATGCATCATAAATAACATCAAAGAAAAATAATAATAATCTCGAATGAGACTATTCAACATAAGAAATCAACATAGTTCAAATGAAGAAATAACATCAAACTCCATCAAAATCAACTTTCTAATTCACAACAGCAATTCACAAAATTTGGAAATCAAAAATAGATAACTGGAAAATCAACATAAAAGTGGATCGATCCCACTATATGGCGAGTCTAAGCTGCACCGCACGTGCATCAACATATGGCCGAAGCCAACCAAGTGCTGTCATCATAATTTTTGGCACCCAACAAATGACCCGAAGGTCCAACATATGACACAAAGGTCTAGTACTGGTATTTGACCCGAAGGTCCATCATATGACCCGAAGATCCAACATAGTGGCTCGAAAGCCCAACAAAATCATCAAAATCATCAAACAACAGCAAATATTTCAATTAACGAGTCCGGAGTTAACCGAAATAGTAAATGTGTGGTTCCATACTCCGCACTTTTGCTAAATCATTTAAATCTCTTCATCGTTTCCTTGAAAGTGCAAAATTGTGTATTTTATATAAATAAAATTTACGTTCTCAAATGGACGAGTCCGGAATTAAGCGAATCAGTAAAAGTAAGGGTTCATAGTCCTTAATTTTGTTGAAACGTTTAAATCGCTTCCTCATTCTTTTGAAAGCGCAAACTGTAAAATTTTTGGAAACAATTTTTATTTTAAAACGATTTTTAAAACACGTGATTAAAACAGCAACAACTATAGCAATTTCGACGGGGAAATTGCGCTTCACAAAACACCGTAAAACGGATATCAAATCAGCGTTGCGGGATAACCGCTTGAAAATTCACTTTAAAATTGACGGTTACTGAAGTCAAAACAACAGTAATTTTTATTCGTCAAAAATATCATTAAAACAACACGCTTCAAAAATATACTACCGGCGTAAAAATTCCCATTATAAAAATAACGGCGTAAAATACGTTTTAAAATGTAACACCAGTTCAACGTAAATTTAATAGTAGATTGCACTACTATATTCATAAAACATTTCACTGCCCACTTGCATTTATAAATATATATATATCAAAAATGAGGGTTTGAGCATTATAGAATTTTCACGCAAGTAACAATTTGATGAATGCTTGGAACTAAGTTTTCGGGTGATACACTTGGCACAAAATAATAATTCCAGGATAATATTTCATATGCATGCACACTACACATTCATGCATGAACGCTATAATGTGCAGACATATCATAATGCAAAAGTTATAAGTGAGTTGGACCTGGCAAGCCACTTGGATAAGATGAAATGAAACTTAATAACCTACGTGACAAAGTTTTATAACACACTTGCACAAAAATAACCCAAGCACTATTTTCGTGAATTATATTTACCATTTAACTTGCACAATGATGGGTGAACTGACAAAATGCTCACTCACTCCACCATACTACACGCACGCAATGGTATCTAGAGGTCTGGACACTATATAAATTTGTACATGAAAGACCAAAGCACTAGAAAAAGGCCACGCATGCGTCGGGATTTTATTAGGAAATGACACACAACATACATATAGACACTGGGTATTCAAGTGCATTAATCCATCCTCAACGTACACTGTACACTACTACCATAATTCAATGATTCAAAGGTCAGGCAAAAATGCAAACAATGTCTCAAGACCAAACTAAAATCTATACTGAAACCAAAAATCTAATGGACAGTGACACTGTGGATGCAAGTGCATGCAATATTTCTACAAGACATATATATGTATCAATGAAGCAGTGCGGTAGTGAATGGCGGCAACACCACATCAATACACAATGAAGCAACTCGAGCTCAAGACAGTACAACAAAGTTCAAACGATTAAATTAGAAGTGTGAGCTTGGCACTCACTTTTAATTTGCTTCAAAACTTGGTTAGCACCAAAGATTCAAAAGAGAGCAAGGAAATCAAATAAGTTTATCATTCATTCATTGAATGATAAATGACTACAAGCGAAGGAGATACGCGATTTAAAAAACGGAAGATCCAATATTTCACAATTGTATCTAGAATAACTGGAAAAGTGGAAACAAGACCAGATCACCACAAACAGAAACTAAAGCAAGTGTTGGATTTAAAGCTGGTGTTAAAGATTACAGATTGACTTATTATACTCCTGATTACGAAACCAAAGATACTGATATCTTAGCAGCATTCCGAGTAACTCCTCAACCCGGAGTTCCCGCTGAAGAAGCAGGGGCTGCGGTAGCCGCCGAATCTTCTACTGGTACCTGGACAACTGTGTGGACTGATGGACTTACCAGTCTTGATCGTTACAAAGGACGATGCTACCACATTGAGGCCGTTGTTGGGGAAGAAAATCAATATATTGCTTACAAGAATACGCAAGAAAAGCACTTCGAATTGTTGATTCATCGCCAGAGATGGCTTAGAACCAATAGTTCATTATCTAATGGATCTTTCCGTATCATTGGGAAGTGCATTAACATAAATACGGCAGTAAGAAGAGGCAATACAAAAGTGTGTAAACTATAAAAACGAGTCAAGGTAGATTGACCCACACTAGCACTTCCACGTAATAACTCTACCAAAGGAGATCCTATTATAGGAATAGCGTCAGGCACGCCTGTCACAATTTTTACTGCCCAATAACCAATTTGGTCTCGAGGTAAGGAATAACCAGTTACACCAAAAGATGCAGTCAATACAGCCAGAACCACACCTGTAACCCAAGTTAATTCGCGGGGTTTTTTAAACCCACCTGTAAGATACACACGAAATACGTGCAGAATCATCATTAGAACCATCATACTTGCTGACCATCGATGAACTGATCGAATTAACCAACCAAAGTTTAAAGAATAATCTTCTTCTTTGATCCTAAATGGAAAGTGTTCAATTGGAACATGAAAACGTGAATGAATTGGTCTTAGTTACTCTTCGGGGCAGAGTGGAAGAAGGGAAGAGATTCTCGAATGAAGAAAAGGATCCAATTACTTCGAAAGAATTGAACGAGGAGCCGTACGGAAAGATCCATTAGATAATGAACTATTGGTTCTAAGCCATCTCTGGCGATGAATCAACAATTCAAAGTGCTTTTCTTGCGTATTCTTGATGAACCAGTGTCTAGATATAGATGTAAAAGAATTTGTTTGGGAAGTAATAAGCCCCTTTGACATCTCTTCATCTGCAAAGAATTCTCGACGCGAAAACACAGAGACAAAGGGCTGATCTTTGAATAGGAAAAAGAATGGATCTACAGGGTCCCAAATGAATTGGCTTATTCGAAAAAAGCCTTGTTCTTTGGACGATCTATCTCGTGTCTGGTACTGCATGGTTCCACTCTGCAAGAACTCCGAATCATTCTCTTGAAGCTCATCCTTTTTATGATAAATGATCCGCTTGCCCCGAAATGACCCGGCCCAATAGGGAAATCCCAATTCAGTGGACCTTTCGATACAATCAAATAGATTTCCACTCAAATTGGATCAGTGATTGATTTCTAGGTTTCATCGTAAACCTAATTGGTTACTTCCAATTACGTAAATCAATAGTTCAAACCGCACTCAAAGGTAGGGCATTTCCCATTGATATAGGGACTTCTGTACCAGAAATAATGGTATCTCCAATTATAGCCCCTCTGGGGTGTAAAATATATCTTTTCTCGCCATCCCCATAAAAAAGAAACTCCATATATTTGCTATCTTTCTCTTTGAATGAGATCTCAATTCCAGCTACGGTTTCATTAGCTATCTTACAACTAGAATCCCTCTTTTTTCCGATCCGGTTCCTCCACCACTGCGAACCCCGGTTCGATTCGGGCATGATACACTTTTTATTTATTGGGAGAACCCAAGTACTCTCTTGCGGATCCATGAAACAACTCTCAGAAATCTTTTTCTCTTTTGGAAGATACAGGAGTGAAACAATCAATGCAAGACTTTATAAACAACGTTCAACAAATTGGAATTCATTTTTCAACAGATTTTTATCTTCCGTTTGAACTAATTTCTATAATTCTTTTAGTTTCTTTGATAGGCGCAATTACTATGGCTCGTCAATAATAAATAGTTTAGTTAGAATTAAAATTTTTTTTAGTTTAATCTACTATCAATATTCCCTTTTTTAAATCCCCTTGTGCTTCAGGTCCCCATAGTAGTAATAAAGAATGTGCTAAACTATTTGCAGGGGTAGAAACCGCAGCAGTTAAGAAATTACAACCTTCCAAATAGGAACTGGCCAATCCATGAGTATACCATGAAGTTACAAAAGTTGTACCTGTGAACCAACCCCCTAAAGCGAAATAGGTCAGAACTTCATCTGGGTTCGAATCCTACTGAGAGGTCCACTAGAGATCAGAAATTTTTGAAGAAAAAACAAGATGTTTCTTTTGTCCCTTCCAGGCGATCGGAAAATAAAGAAATGGTTGATATATTCAAGATAATTACGTATTTACAAAATATCGTCTCAATTCATCCTATTTCATCAGATCCGGGATGTGATATGGTTCCGAAGGATGAACCAGATAACTATGAGCGGCCATTAATGCATTGTTTGCAGAGCTTCATAAAAATGAACGAAAGAAAGAAAAATGAAATGAAGGCTACTGAAAAATGATGGAACACAAAGATGATGCAGTGCAAATTTTCTCCTTTAAAATGTGTATAAGTCAAATATATATGTTGGCAGAGGTTTTGGGTACAATGCATTTATTGCTAGACGTGCAATAATAAATAAAAAGGACACGGCTGCAATTTGTTTTTTGAACAAAGCAAACGTGCAAGTATTTCTAGCCTAAAATGATGAAGGTAGCCAAGATATAATTTTGGTGATACTTGGCCTTACACGTGAAGGCAAAGCAAAGTAACACACTTTGTTATATTCAATGCAACAAGCAATTTGCAATACCTTTCCAACGTGCTCCACTTATAAATATCAACTGACTATTTAACAAAATTTGCTTTGCAAATTTATTTTTCAAACCTCTATTTAAAAATCATGGTTGTTACAAACTCCCCCCTTATAAAAATTGCGTCCTCGTAATTTTTATACTAGAAGTTGTTTATAACACAAAATATGCATCACAACAAAGATTAAAATAGAAAAGATGGATAAGGATGCTCACCCCTACCCGAAGAGGAGAGAAAACCCGGATAAGAACGCTCGATGAATTCTCTGGTTTTCCAAGTGCAATCTTTGGGGTTTGCGGACCATTGAATTTTCACAAGCGGGACTTCTTTATTCTGAAGGCGTTTAACCTCCGAAGCTAGCACACGAATAGGATTTTTCACAATAGACAAGTCGGGTGAGATCTCAAGATCTTGCAACATAGGAGGATCAATAATAGAATCCGAATCTCGAAGGCACCGACGAAGCTGGGATACATGAAATATGTCATGAATTCCCGAAAACTGAATAGGTAGCGATACACGATAAGCAACAGGGCCAATGCGTTCTGTAATAGGAAACGGTCCAACATATCGAGGAGCCAATTTCTCGGAGCGACTAAAACGCACCACACCCTTTATCGGAGAAACACGAATAAAAACGCGATCGCCAATAGAAAATTCCAAAGGCTTCCTACGATGATCGGCATAAGAGTTCTGCCTATTCTGAGCCTCCTTCATTCTCTGTCTGATGATATCAATCCTCTCAGAAGAATCACGAATATAATCGGGGCCGAGAATTAACTTTTCCCTCGATTCCAACCAACAAGAGGGTGATCGACACGGCCTTCCGTAAAGAGCTTCAAAAGGAGCCTTACCGATACTTGATTGAAAACTGTTGTTATAAGAGAACTCAACAAGAGATAAGTGGTCTTCCCAAATACCACCAAAATCGAGAATGCAAGCTCGAAGGAGATCTTCTAAGACTTGATTCACCCTTTCAGTCTGACCGTCAGACTGTGGATGATAAGTTGTACTGAGATTGAGCTTAGTGCCCAAAGCTTTCTGAAGACTTTGCCAGAAACCACTAGTAAAAAGCAGATCTCTGTCACTAATAATGGAACTATGAACACCATGAAGTCGAACGACTTCCTTAATAAAAAGCTTAGCCAACAGAGGAGCAGTCCGGTTGGACCTGATAGGAATAAAATGGGCCGATTTAGTCAATCTATCAACAATCACCCAAATACTAGTATGGCCCGACCTCGAACGAGGTAGACCATCAATGAAGTCCATGGGAATTTGATCCCATTTCCATAATGGAATCTCAAGAGGCTGCAAAAGACCACTAGGATGCTGGTGTTCTGCTTTAATAAGTTGACAAGTCATGCAACAACTTACATAACTTGCAATATCACGCTTCATAACCTCCCAATTATATAAGCGTTTCATATCAGCATACATCTTACTACTACCTGGATGGATAGTATAGTTAGAACGATGACAGTCCTCAAGAATGTCATTTCTAAGTTTGGAACATTAGGCACGATCAACCTACCCTTCTTCCGAATACAACCATGAATATCAATATCAAAATCCTTTAGATTATCACTTCGAGATTCCAATTTACAACTCTGAATAAGATGAGAAATATCTGGATCTTGTTTCTGGGCATCGGCAACACGATCCAACAAACTAGGACGAGCTTCCATGCTAAATAAAAGCACAGGAGAATCAGAAACTGAAGGACGGTCTCTAATATCACAATGAGATCAAGCTTCCAATATATTCCACTCTGCTAGCATCATGGAAACAACAACTTGCTGCTTACGGCTAAGCGCATTAGCAACTCGATTACCCTTACCAGGGGTATACTGAATATCGAAATCATATGAAGCAAGAAATTCGAGCCAATGCTGTTGCTTCATATTAAGTTCTTTCTGAGTAAATAAATACTTCAGAGATTTGTGATTAGTGAAGAGAATAAAACGCTCGCCTAATAAATAATGTCACCAAATCTTTAGAGCAAAGACTATGGCGGCTAACTCCAAATCATGAGTAGCATAACGAATCTCGTTAGGCTTTAGTTATCTAGAAGCATAGGCAACTACTCTATCTTTTTGCATGAGAACTGCACCGAGTCCATAACCACTGGCATCGGTATAAACAACAAGATCATGATTCCCTTTAGGAACCACTAAGATAGGAGCATGAGTAAGGAGATCTTTTAACTTCAAGAAAGAATTCTCACACTTATCTGACCAAATAAAAGGAACAGCTTTTCTCGTGAGAGTGGTAAGCAGTAAAGCAATACGAGAAAAGTCCTTAATAAACCGGCGATAATAACCCGCCAATCCAAGAAAACTACGGATCTCAGTAACAGTCTCGGGCCTCTTCCAATTCTGAATAGATTCGATCTTGGAAGGATCGATAGAAATACCATCGGAAGAAACAATGTGACCGAGAAATTTCACCCTCTTCTCCCAGAAGTGACACTTGGAGAATTTGGCATAAAGCTGATGCTAACGAAGAGTGCTCAAAACAATCTCCAAATGTTGAATATGATCGGCTTTAGATTTAGAATAAATAAGAATATCATCAATGAAAACCAAGATGAACTTATCGAGATATTCTTGGAATATCCGATTCATAAGATCTACAAAATATGCTGGAGCATTCGTCAAACCGAACGGCATAACAAGCCATTCGTAAGAACCATATCGAGTGCGGAATGCCGTAAGAGGAATACTATCTTCTGTAACTCGCAACTGATGAAAACCGGTAGCAAGGTCGAGTTGGGAGAAAATCTTGGCGCCACTTAACTGATCGAACATGTCGTCGATCCTAGGTAATGGATACCTATTTTTGATAGTGAGCTCGTTAAGCTTGCGATAATCAATGCAAAGCCTAAGAGTACCATCTGGCTTCTTAACAAAGACAATGGCGGTGCCCCAAGGAGATGAGCTAGTACGAATAAATCGCTTGGCTTCCAATTCAGATAATTGTTGCTTGAGTTCCTCATTTTCCTTAGCAAACATCCTCGTGGGAGGACGACTGACAGGATGAGCACCAGAGATAAGATAAATACGGAACTCAATTGCCCTCTTCGGCGGCAAATAAGAAATAGGCTCAAAAACATCAGAAAAATCACAAACAACCGGAATATTAGCAATGACATCCTCCGATTCGAGGGAAGAAATAAGAGCATTCGAAGTATGATCCATGCTTCGAAATATAATAGACAACTGCTCGATAGCATCGGGATGCTTGAGATATAAAGTTCTTTCGGGACATAGAATTTGAACTTCATAACGGACGAGCCAATCCATACCCAAAATCATATCAAAACCAAGATGATCCATAACATGCAGATTCGAATGAAAGGAGAAACCACAAAGAATAATCTCAACATCAACACATAACAAACCAAGAGTAGCGGATCCACCAATAGGATTCACAATCCTCAAAGGGTCACAAAGACTAACAACATCCAAAGGAATAATATCAACAAGCTCCTTTGACACGAATGAATGCGATGCACCCATATCGAAAAGAACTCTAATAGAACGGCCATGAAATAAAATAAAACCTTCCAAAACAGAAGAAATAATACCTTTGGGCTGAAAAGAATCACCAGAAGCTTTAGCAACATTAAGCTTCCCAGATTTGAAACCCTTAGGAGCAATAGCACAATCTGAAACCCAATGACCCTCTTTCTTGCAATAGCGGCAAATACGAGGCTTAGGACAACTACGAAGAAGGTGATCCAAAGAACCACAATTATAGCACGCCCTCTGAATAGAAGGTGCACTACTAGGCTGAGAACTAGAGGTAGCTTTCTTCTTCTTCTTGTCGGAAGAATTAGGCTTATGAAATGGAAACTTTTTCTTGTTGGGGTTCTTAGAAACCTCAGCCTCATCACCACTATCACGTTCCTTTTCGACAGCTTCAAGGCAAAGTGCCGAATCAACAAGTTCCTCAAAAGAGAGCTTAAGCTGAAGTAAAAGGACTTTCTTCAAATACTTCTTCAAACCATCAACAAAATGAAGATTCTTCTTACGCGGAGTGTTAATGAACTCAACTCCATATTTGGACAAGGCCTCGAAAGATGCAACATAATAAAAAACAGAGGACTTTCCTTGCTTCAACTCAAGGAAGCTACGAGCAAGATTAGCCTTTTCTAATTCATGAACGAACTTAAGTTCAAAACGTTCCTTAAACTGATTCCACGAGAGAGAGGACTCATCAACTTCCGCAATAAAAAGTTCATACCAATCAAGAGCACGCTCTTCAACATGCTAGATGCCACGAGAACGCAATGATGATCAGAAAGATCCATCCGAGAAAATATGCGCTCACAAGCGCTCAACCAAGTCTGAACCTCCATTACACTTTCTGATCCCTTGAAAGGCTGACCTCCAAGGTGGGAATAGTCACTACACATGCGGGCGAAGGCAGACTTGTGATTAGGAGCTGCAGCAGTAGCAACAAAAGGCTGAGTACCTCGAAATAGCTCCATAAAGTGATCAGTTGACATATATACTCCGTCCGGATGAGAACCACTAGACGGACCTGCAGAAGAACGATTCCCTCTACCTCTACCAGCCATAGGCTTAGAGAATAAGAGAAGGTAAAGATTAGTTAAACAACACACAATTAATAAGGAATTTAACAATTGGAATATTACGGAATATGAAATTTATTCCTAGACATACTCCACATGTTAAAGTGGAAGAAATAGATTAGAAAGGCACGAATAAAACTCTCGAATAGTTGTAACACATGTTTCATCTTGCTTCTGTTCTGTGTTTATTATAATTTGTTCTGAATTTCTGCTCTGATACCAAGCTGTGACGCCCCACCTCTATGCTCACAATAACAAAGGTTATTGCAAGGAATAACGTCTGCTATTGCGAAGAATAAGGCTTGTTAGAAGCAACCATCCGTAAGTTATGCCTTAGACGAGCATTGATTACATCGATAGGAGTTATATAACTTACTCCCAAAGATATAGATTCAATCCAAATCTAAAACGAAACTATGGTGGCTAAAGAAAAATTCAGAACAACTCATAATAACAACAACACTGATAGTATAATCACATCAGAACAGAAATATCAGATATATAGCGGAAGACAAGTCTGGAATACATGCTACAACAATCGATACTTCACATGAACCAAATACACATATACATGTCATCAACATACATGAGACGAGAATCAATAAACCAAAAGAACTCCCTGAAGGCTAGACAAAAGATGATGTGAAATCCCAAAAGCTGAAACAGCAACTGAATCAGAGATAGCGACTATCCTGAAATAACTCGGTCTGACCCGAGTATTATTTAAAAAATAATAATAAATGGATCAGTCTAATTTAATCTTAGAAGTGAATGCATCATAAATAACATCAAAGCAAAATAATAATAATCTCGAATAAGACTATTCAACATAAGAAATCAACATAGTTCAAATGAAGAAATCACATCAAACTCCATCAAAATCAACTTTCTAATTCACAATTGAATTCAAAACAGCAATTCACAAAATCTAGAAATCAAAAATAGATAACTATAAAATCAACATAAAAGTGGATCGATCCCATCATATGGCGAGTCTAAGCTGTGCCGCACGTGCATCAACATATGGCCAAAACCTACCAAGTACTGTCATCATAATTTTTGGCGCCCAACAAATGACCCGAAGGTCCAACATATGACACAAAGGTCTAGTACTAGTATTTGACCCGAAGGTCCATCATATGACTCGAAGGTCCAACATAGTGGCTCGAAAGCCCAACAAAATCATCAAAATCATCAAACAACAGAAAATATTTCAATTAACGAGTCCGGAGTTAACCGAAATAGTAAAAGTGTGGTTCCATATTCCGTACTTTTGCTAAATCGTTTAAATCTCTTCATCGTTTCCTTGAAAGTGCAAAATTGTGTATTTTATATAAATAAAATTTACGTTCTCAAATGAACGAGTTCGAAATTAAGCGAATCAGTAAAAGTAAGGGTTCATAGTCCTTAATTTTGCTGAAACGTTTAAATCGCTTCCTCATTCTTTTGAAAGTGCAAACTGTAAAAATTTTGGAAACAATTTTTATTTTAAAACGATTTTTAAAACACGTGATTAAAACAGCAACAACTATAGCAATTTCAATGGGGAAATTGCGCTTCACAAAACACCGTAAAACGGATATCAAATCAGCGTTGCGGGATAACCGCTTGAAATTTCACTTTAAAATTGACGGTTACTGAAGTCAAAACAATAGTAATTTTTATTCGTCAAAAATATCATCAAAACAACACGCTTCAAAAATATACTACCGGCGTAAAAATTCCCGTTATAAAAATAACGGCGCAAAATACGTTTTAAAACGTAACACCGGTTCAACGTAAATTTAACAGTAGATTGCACTACTATATTCATAAAACATTTCACTGCCCACTTGCATTTATAAATATATATATATATATATATATATATATCAAAAATGAGGGTTTGAGCATTATAGAATTTTCACGCAAGTAACAATTTGATGAATGCTTGGAACCAAGTTTTCGGGTGATACACTTGGCACAAAATAATAATTCCAGGATAATATTTCATATGCATGCACACTACACATTCATGCATGAACGCTATAATGTGCAGACATATCATAATGCAAAAGTTATAAGTGAGTTGGACCTGGCAAGCCACTTGGATAAGATGAAATGCAACTTAATAACCTACGTGACAAAGTTTTACAACACACTTGCACAAAAATAACCCAGGCACTATTTTCATGAATTATATTTACCATTTGACTTGCACAATGATGGGTGAACTGACAAAATACTCACTCACTCCACCATACTACATGCACGCAATGGTATCTAGAGGTCTGGACACTATATAAATTTGTACATGAAAGACCAGAGCACTAGAAAAAGGCCACGCATGCGTCAGGATTTTATCAGGAAATGACACACAACATACATATAGACACTGGGTATTCAAGTTCATCAATCCATCCTTAACGTACACTGTACACTACTACCATAATTCAATGATTCAAAGGTTAGGCAAAAATGCAAACAATGTCTCATGACCAAACTAAAAGCTATACTGAAACCAAAAATCTAATGGACAGTGACACTGTGGATGCAAGTGCATGCAATATTTCTACAAGACATATATATGTATCAATGAAGCAGTGCGGCAGTGAATGGCGGCAACACCACATCAATACACAATGAAGCAACTCGAGCTCAAGACAGTACAGCAAAGTTCAAATGATTAAATTAGAAGTGTGAGCTTGGCACTCACTTTTAATTTGCTTCAAAACTTGGTTAGCACCAAAGATTCAAAAGAGAGCAATAACTGTGAGCGGCCATTAATGCATTGTTTGCAGAGCTTCATAAAAATGAACGAAAGAAAGAAAAATGAAATGAAGGCTACTGAAAAATGTTGGAACACAAAGATGATGGAGTGCAACTTTTCTCCTTTAAAATGTGTATAAGTCAAAAATATATGTTGGCAAAGGTTTTGGGTACAATGTATTTATTGCTAGACGTGCAATAATAAATAAAAAGGACACGGCTCAAATTTTTTTTTTTGAACAAAGCAAACGTGCAAGTATTTCTAGCCTAAAATGATGATGGCATCCAAGATCTAATTTTGGTGATACTTGGCCTTACACGTGAAGGCAAAGCAAAGTAACCCACTTTGTTATATTCAATGCAACAAGCAATTTGAAATACCTTTCCAACGTGCACCACTTATAAATATCAACTGACTTTTTAACAAAATTTGCTTTAAAAATTTATTTTCCAAACCTCAATTTAAAAATCACGGTTGTTACAGACTCCCTCGAGTCAGCTTGATGTGGCTAAAACAAGAGCTATACCGGGCCAAGTGAGGTCGCACCTCCGACCGGGCACAGTTCTTCGATACCATTCTATTACTTAGTGATTTGATTGGCTGCACCTTTAATTTTGGTTTGTACGGAGTGCAACTGGTAGGTCATACCCTGGCATTGCCTCGCATGCCTTGTCACATGCCTTATCGCGCCTTCTACAAGTTTGGTTTGTACCGTACCTATAGAGTGCCCTCTGATAGCCCTCTAGTTTACCTAGGAATTATGGTACTATATAGACTACGGGAATATATAAAAATGTGTTAACGGGGATATGGGTAACGCCTTAACGCTATTTTAATAGTTTACTTTACTATAGACATTATATATGTAGCGTATTGTACTATGTATGTTGATAGTTTAACGGATCCTTAGAAGATGGGTATCCCAAACATCCTTTGAGTTATATTGTTTTTTAGTTGACATTTCACTTGAGTTGATTTACTTGTATAAGAATGTTATTCCTGACTCGAGTGTTTTGTGTTTTGCTTTATGCTCGGGTCAGACTGAGGATCACAGCATTTGAGACTCACCTTTGGAGCTTCGCTTGTAGATTTATCTTCATCTACTCAGCTATTCTGTTATTTCAGTTTATTCCAATTGTTTACGTTCAGACTAGTCATCTGATTTTGTATTTGAGACTACATTGTATTTGAGATTTCTATTGTATCTTGTTTTAGATTCTGATGTTTATATAGTAGCTTCATGAACTACTATTTATCTATTCCGCTGCTTATTGTTACATTACTCTCTGTCTGTGATTCTATGATTGATTTATTTACTGTATATGTTAAGTTTTATCAATTACAAATTAACAATATGTTGTTTTGAGTAATTCAAGTCTGACATGAGTGGATGATTGTCGATTTGAATGGTTCGAAATGCCAGGTCGTTACAACAAGTGTCGGGGCCATCCATCATCGTTCTCTTTCTTCATTCCAGTAAACGTCACTGATTCAGCCTCTATATTCTGGATAACATCCACCACGTACACAGTTGTTAAAGTTGTTCTGGTATTGACAGAGAGTATGTCTATATTCGGCCCCGGTCTCTTTAACAACCAAACGTCATTTTACACACCAGTTGGTTCTTTTAAATTTTCAAGAACAACTCATATTCCATATCAAAATACCAGATTCGCTTCAAAATCATTTCGAATTCAAAACAGGTTATACCTTCATATCAAACATTCGTATTTAAATCAATGATTTAAATCTAAATAGTTCCCCCTTCAAAACAGTTTGAATATTGAAAATGGTTTTGAATAATTAAAATAGTGTTAATATTGAAAAATAATTTGGATAATTAAAATAGTTTTAATGATTGGAATTAGTTTGAATATAAATAGTTTTAATATTGAAATTAGTTTAGATAATTAAAATAGTTTTTATATTAAAATAATTTGATTATTAAATAATTTATATATTGAAATAGTTTATATGAAAACTGTTTCTTTCCTTTCAAAACAATTTGAACTCATGTTACAATTTCAAATCACAACAAATTCAAATTTTTAACTTCCAATCTCACGTCAACTTCATATTCAAATTTAGATTTAAATCAACCTCAATTCCAAAACAATTTTAAACTTTACATCAAATTCAATGTAAACATTTCTATTCAAATAGCTGAAAATTTCAATTCAATTTCTCATTTTTTAAACAATTTAGTTTAAATCCATTTCACATCCAAAACATTGAATTACCAATTTAACACACATTAATTAAAGTAAATTCAACGTTTAAATTAAATTTAACCCTTTAAAATAATTCGCTTTTATTAAATTCAAATCATATCTCAATTCAGCTTTAAGATTTCAAATTAAATCTTTAAACACTTTCATTTAAACAGTTTCAATTTCAACATTTCAAATCTTGAATTAGAGAATAATTTAACTCATATAAATCCAATTTTAATTTCTTTAAACAATATCATTTAAACCAATTCAAATTTAGGATTTGAAACCATTTGATTTAACCAAATCCGGTGTTCGTATATATTTCTACCATATGGCCAAGTGATCAATTATTTCAATTTAATTACATGGATGGATATATATCATTTCAACCCAAATTTAAATGACATAGGTATATATCATTTTAACCTATTTCTTAGTTTATTCGAAATAATTCAACTAACAATTTATAGGATGCCAAATAAATAATAGGATAACTACAGGGATATATCAAAATAAATAACAACCATATATCCAACATATCAATCGATATGCATCCAATTACAATCAACATCCAAATCAACCAATATAACATAACAATTGCTAATTATCAATTTTCGGTAGTTAACTAGCAATTAAATTCAATATTAATTTAAATGTTAATTTGATTCAATATAAAATTTAAATTAATTTAAATGTTAATTTAAACTACCAAACAGCAATTAATAACATGTTTATCACTTCATAATTTAATTTAACTAACATAAGAAAATTTAGTATTGCGTGAGTGGGTTAAATCTCTCACCATTGATTTAAAGCCTGTTAAAAATCCAATAAAAGCCCAAAATTTCAACTGTCTCCAAATACAACTAAACAAATTTCATGTTGTCCGAAATTTTAATACGACTCCAACGGAAGAAGCCGTGCATCAATCAGAGCTCGTATGAAAAAGTTATGTTAGCTAGAAGTTTGAAATTTAAAATTAAATTAAAATAAACTCAGGAGAAATTTGGTAATTACACTACCTTTTCTAAACCCTAAATGAACAAGGCAACCCACGATCGAGCTTTCAGCCGCTACGTCCATGCCCAGTTCGCCGTTGTGCCTACGCGCGCTTGTACCCAGATCCGAAGCCATCCCCACGCACGCCACCTCCGTCCGCCCCCATAGCCCACGCACGCGACCACCATGCTCACCAGAGCGGCCACGGCCGCCACCACCTTCTTCCATGATTTTTGGCGAATCCGAGCATGACCAAGGCGATGCAATCTGATAGATCAACTCTACCAAGCCTCCTATATAGGCTTCAACTTCCCGATCGTCGAATGGTCGACGATCCACCATTGAATCCCCACCCTAAAATGGACAGCCGAGACTTCTTTGCTAATTTCTGGACAAACAGAGCCTCCAATCGAAAAACAAATTGTAGATGAAGATTCCATTCGTCGAGAGCTTCGCGATGATATATTATATGATAGGGTTTGAGCAGTTTGAATTTTTCGATTTGAAATTGAAATTGGAATTTAGGATTTTGAGATATTTGCCATTGGAAATGAGAAAATAAGATAAAAAGTACGTACAGAAAATATAATAGAAGACTGCTAGGGTTTATAACAACATACATATAGGCAAGATGGAACGGGAATGGATGGAACATATCGATTGGGCCAAAGCGATAACAAAGGTCCGAAAAGCCCGTTTCGTTCCCAAAACGAAAACAGGCCATCCTATATATCGAAATATAGGTTTTCAATATTTTTAAACTCAATGAAACTAATTTCAAACCTAATTCTATTGTATACAGAAGTTTGCTTTAAAATCAACTTATATTTATTATTACACATTAATTAACCGAATTATTATTAAACTGATTTAACCACTTTTAAATTCTAAATTAAAAGTTTTCTATCATCATCATTGATTAAATAGGAATTAATAATATTTTAAAAATAAATTTTCCATGTTAAATCCAAGATTTAAATATTTAATTAATTTCACCCTTTATTTACAACCGTAATAAAATCTAGTTAATTCTAGTTAATTATATTTAAATTTCAACAAATTCTTTTATTTTGATTTACATGTTCTTTATATTACATCAACAATTACCTCATGTGTTCATTAAACATAAGTTTCCACTTATTATACTCATTACTCTACAGTTAACATATTCTCACATATTACCTGAAATATTACAATTACATTTAATTTTCCATTGATTGCCAATTAATATTCGAAATGGATTAATTAATGAGATGAGAAATAAACAATTGTTACATCTTAGTAATTTAAACACATTTATAAAATTTATTGTTTACTAACAAAGGTTAATAAATTTACGTACTAAATAATTGATTTCATACTCTATATTAAAACCAATTTCAATTAATAACATATGATTACATCAATTTATACATCATTTATATGATTCCTTATTAACCTTTATTATTTCAATTGATTGAAATTACGTTAACGTAGTAGTCAATTACATTCAATCAATATTATTAATTATATTCTAATTTGCATTACCGTCTTTCACTCATTGCAATTTATCGTTTCAGAATTCATTTAAGATCAAATTGTATATTCTAACAATTTTTTTCTTACAATAATAAATCATAAATTTCAATTTCTAACAATATTAAATTCCAAAATCTTATTTAATTAATATTTTTAATTGTCAAAAAACATGGGTCGTTACATTGACATTGTGGACGGTCGGATCATCGTCTTTCGTCGTACGGTGGTTGAAAACTGGCCGCGTTCATCGCTGTCATATTTGGTTCGTTGCTCGTATTTCGCACGCGCGCGTAGCTTCGTAGAGGCGCGACGGTCTGGGGTGAGGTCGGCGACGTTGATCTGGGCTGATGGCTGGCGTTCGTCGATCACTAATAAAAAAAATACGAATGCGAACTTGAGCTGGAAGGAGACGAAGAACGCGTGAACAGTAGCGGCTGTAGGAGACAAGTTTGTTTTGTTTATTAATTCAATTAAGTTATGTTAATTAAGTTTTAATTATATTGTTATATTAATAAAATTGCATAACTTTCTCGTACGAGGTCCGATTCGAGGGAAACAAGTCGCGTTGCGATCGCATCGACGAGGGCTACGATATGGAATTTATTTGACTCTGGAATATTTTCAGTTTCAAATGAAGGTGGGTGTTTTAAACGCTCACGAATGACTAAAATATTTTTATGTTAGTTAAATTGAAAATCATAAAGTGATTTAATTTTTATTGATTGTTGTTTGGTAATTTAACCGACATGGAAGTCGACATAGAAATTTATATGTTAGAAATTTTGAATTAATAGTTAAATTGAAAGTGGAATAAAACTGCTAGTTAAATTCCCAATTATTGATAACTGGTTAACTGTTATGATTTATTTGCTATTTTGGATGTTGAATGTTATGAATGGCTATTGGTTGATATTTTGGATGATTGGATGTTTATTTATTTTATATATTCCTGTTATCACCCTATATATTGTTGACATCATATAAACTGTTATCTGAATTATATTCGAATAAATTAAAAATAGGTTGAAATGATATAAACCTATGACACTTTGATTTGGATTGAAATGATATATATCCATCCCTGAAATTAAAATTGAAATAACTATTCACTTGGCTATAGGATAGAAAATTATTTACGGACACCGGGTTGGTTAAATTAAATGGCTTTAAATATTTGATTTTGAATCTATGTAAATGATTTTGTTTTAAAGAAATAAAAATCGAATTTATGAAGATTGAATTAATTACGAATTCGAGTTTGAAATGTTGAAATTAAATTTAGTTAAAAGAAATTGTTTTAAAGAAATTAATTAGAATTTGAAGTCATGATTGAAATATGACTTGAATTATTGAAATTGAATTGTTTAAAAAGATTTGAACTTTTACTTGAACTTCGAAGTCATCTAAGTAAAAGGTGGTTTTAAATCGATATTTCAAATTTTGGACTCGGAATTGAATTATTTTAAAGATTTGAACCTTAAGTTGAATATTGATGTTTAATTTGATTTAAGTGATTTAAATCGATATTCTAAAAATAAACTCAAACTTTATATAAACTGAAATGGTTTAAAATTGAGAAATGAATTGAAACTTAAACCATTTGAATCGAATCAATGAAATCGAAATCGAAATCGATTCGAATTGAAATTGAAATTAATTCGAATTGAAATCGAAATTGAGTCGACTTGAATTGAATTGAAAGATTTGGAATTGAATCAGTTTGACTTTGAAAAATATTTTCAAATAACTTATTTTAATATAAATTGTTTAAAATCTATGTTTTTAAAATATTCAAATTATTTTGATTTTCCAAGCTATTTTACTATATAAACCATTTTCAATACTCAAACTATTTTATATCAAGCTATTTTAACTTTTTAAACTATTTAAAATTATTCAAACTATTTTCTAAAAATTCAAACTGGTCAAGGTTGGAATGTTTATATTTAAATCGTTGATTTAAATGTGAATTGGGTTAAAATGAAGTTATAACCTAAGTTGAAATTCGAATTGATTTTGGAAGTGAAATTGAAATATTGGAGCGAAATGATTTCGAGTGAAATTGACATATTTTGAGTAAATATGATATTTTGAAATGAAATGATGTTTTGAAGTGAATATGATATTTTGATATCAAGTATGAATCATTTTCGAAATGTAAAAGAACCAACTGCTGTGTAAAACGACGTTTGGTTGTTAAAGAGACCGGGGCCTCTTATTGGCATACTCTCTGTCAATATTGGAACCACTTTAACAACTATATACGCGGAGAATACTCCAGAACGAAGTGGTTGGATTTGGCGTACGTTTGCCGGATTTGAAGAAAGAGAACGATGATGGATAGACCCCGGCACCTGTACCAATTTGAAATGACTAAAACATGACGGCTTGACTGGGCCAAGCGAGTTAGCTACGCCTAACGGACATCCATTCTTCGATTTTCTTCTTGGACTTGGTCCATGCTATTACTTTGATGGTTTCGGTTGGTGCGCCTTGATTTGGGATAACCTCCCTTTGACTCGATATGGGTTGGACGGACGCGGTGGGCAATCGTGGCTACGATGCATTACCACTAGCCCTGCGATCCAAACAGGTAGTATCCTACCTTGGGCATTGCCTCACGTACCTTGTCATACTTTTATCCCTATACGAGACCACTACGATTTTGATTTATTGTTGTCGTATCATGGCGCATCCCTATCCCCCGACGTGCTACTAGGGCGTTATATGCAAACTGTACGACAATGCTAAAAAACGCGTTAAGAGGGATTAATGTAAAGCCTTAACGCTAAGAAAAATATTTATTTTACTGATTAGACAATATATATATAACGTATTCTACTATATATAAATATTTTGATGGATCCTTAAGAGATGGAAAATCACGTAACATCTCTTGAGTTATTGCACGCATGTTATACACTAGATAGGAGATGTGAAACCCCGTAAACATCTCTGACGCCATTACACTCCTATTATATGTGATATTGATTTGACTCATATAAGGATATTTAAGTCCTGACTCAAGTGTTTTGTCTTTTCATTACGCTTGGGTTAGCACTGAGTTTTCAGCATATTGAAGATTATTTTCTGGAGGACGAAGATGAAGATTGGTATATTATTATTACTAGTATTATTTCACCACATTGTTGTTCTACTGCATTATTCTATTATTAAGTTGTATATATAACTCTGATAGATGTTGTATAAATTATAATCAAGTGTATAGTATAAACAGCTTCATGAACTGTTTATTTGATTATTATATTTTGTCATTCCACTGCGAGATTCTATGTTTGTTTCCTTCTTTTCTTATTTTTCTTAATTAACCCCATTGATTATCCGTGTTTCAGATTGTTTGAGTTGGACATGTATGGATTATTGTTGATTTAAACTTTTTGAAATGTGGCTCATTACAGTACTAGTCATGATGACCGGTAGATGGGTCATGACCTGGGCTGAGACCCATGTCACTCCATTTCGAGCTCTGTTTGCTCCCGTTTGCTCCTCCGTTCGTCCGTTTGATCGCTTGAATGAAATTGCTTATTTTGATGCTATTTTTCATGCCGATATCAACGTTATTTCCGAATTTTGGTTTCATGGATTTGTGAATTTGTTTTGGAATGGTTATGCCATAGAGTCCATATCACAATGCTAAAATTCCCTCGCATGGTTTTCAACAAGGATTTTTAAAGAGATTGATTTTTAAATCAAACCATTTTGACCAAATATTTTTAAGTGATAAATTATTTTGTTTAAAAAGAACAACTGAAAAAAAAAATATATGTATTCATTTATTTAAACCACTACTTATTATTTATATAATATAAATGATTTTGAAATATAAACAACGTTAATTCTAATTAGTGGTTTAAATACCTATATGATTTGGATAAGAGTAACTGTGGATTTATATAAAATATAAGGACTTATATACATGTTTTGAAACATAGTTTATTAACTAAATGTTCTATATAGAATTTTGAGACAACTATATATATACAAGTGCATTTTTTGAATAATTCAAATTTATGTAATATTTTATCAAATAGTGAATATCTATATAAAGTTAAATAATAATCAAGTTATGGATTTATTCTATAAAAGAACTTGAAAGTAATATTTTATATAAAGTAACGTTAGAAAACCATTATATATATATTAAGATTATATTTAATTACTTTCAAACCTTAAAATCTTATAATATTTTCTATCAACTAGCAATCCCGTGCGACTTTTGTTTTTCTGTTTTTATGAAAATGTTTTGAGGACCTTAATTCTATAATTGGGGGAATTCTAATATGCGACTTAGAGTTATGGATTAGTTTAAATGCTCTCGAGTAACACTTTATCGAATATTGTACAACTCATTGAATAGAATGTTTGAGTGGTATGTACTAGCCCATTAGCAAATACTCGAATTTCCCCGGATAGTATGGGATGCTTTGGTTAAATTCATATGATTGCTATTAGGAAGTATTTAACACTTTAGAGTTGTATTCTCTTTTGGTGTGTGGCATGGAGCTGCTAGATCCTTAAGAGAATATAGTTCAGGTTTTCCAATGGTATCCGTAACGAGTGAGATTTACTAGCTTCTAGTAAATACTGGAATTCCACCATGCGGTATGAGAGGTTTTGGTTATGTTCTAGCGATTACTAAAAGCGATAGTATTTGGCACTTTAGAGTATAATTCCTTTTAGGGTTTGGCCATGGGTTGATAAATGCTTAATAGATATAATTATGGAGTTTTTAAATCCTTTTGTGTTGTGCTATGTGTTCTATGATTGTTTGGATCGATACAGACAACTCTAGGATACTGGCTAGGGTTATTTTACGGTATAGACGGTCCTTAGTATCAGATCAGCAAGAGTGATACTAGTTTGTTTCCATGGTACGGACGATCGTATTGATCGGTATGAATGATCTAAGTGATCGATATGTTTTGTTTCGTTTATCATAAATTTCTAGTGTTTTGGATTTAAAATGTTCTTGAATTTTGTGATAAGTTCCGTGTTAAATCATTTATGTAACTAGTTTACATTTATAGTACCATATACCTTATGTTACAGCTTGTTCTCACCCTTGTGAATATTTAAAAATAGTCTAACCGTTTATTTTATAATACTTATGTCATGCCAAGATTTTTTAGGTTTTCAAGACTCACGAGCTTTTGGGTAAGTGTGCTTGCAGATGATAGACATTTTGACACCTTAGTTTATCTTCTGTGGTATATTCACACGTTGTATTATGGGATGTATTATTTGAGACAGTGACTTATTTTAGACGTATATTATGTGAGTCTAGTATTTCATTTTGTAGACACACAGTATGTATTGTATATGATGTAAATTATCCACTATGATCAGTGACTGTTGTTTATATAATATATTGTTCTGGTTTTGAGAAATCGATGTGTTTGTTTCTTTAAACTAAGACTGTACATGTCAAAATTTCATTAGCGATATTTACCAGAAAGAGTAAGAATGACGTTTCATTGTTAGATTAAAGATATATTCACATTTGGTTGCTATTAACAAGTCGTGTTCTCCTATTATTAGAAGACATTATTTATAATGTTCTTTAATATTATAGGTATTGGTGTGGGGTTGTTACAGGAAACTTTATCGTAACCAGTATTTTTTTGAGAGTCCTGTAAATATATAACACTAAACAAAACACACTAGATAAACCAAATGTTTACTAACATCAAACAGAAATCATCAATTGCATTATTTCACGTATAATAGAATGAAAATACATTTTATTTTGAATAGGATTGGTAATCGAGTTAGATATATATAACAAATTACATAATTGCACTTAGGGCATACCCATAACTTTATCATTATGTATACTCTTAGGTTTAGATAGAATATGTCACAAATGAAACTTAGTTGTATATGTAAATGGTTTGAAATTTAAGTAACATATAGTTAAAAAGAAGTTATAACCTTTTTGTCGATTTTGCCTCTTTAAATAGTTTTAAAGAAGATAATTTTTCACCTTAGACACATTATATGAATTCTCCTAAATCATTAGGAGATGATATATAGTATTTTGAAAAGCGAATGGACATATTATGGTTAAATGGAATCGTAAATCCTCCTTGTAAGTTAAGGATTTTTATGCTAAATAAAAGATAACATTTAATGCTAATATTTGCTTGATTTTGTTGCATTTCTTGAATTTGACAGAATCCCCCTAACTTATGAAAGCATGTTGTGTTATAAGATCCAAATTTTCAAAGTGTGACTTTGACTTAATCAATCATTGAATTTGACCGTTGACTTAGGAAGGATATAAAACAGATGCAATTTCATATTGTTTGGATATCTTTTGGCGAAGCTCTACCATTCATATGAAACATATTTCCCTTTAAGGGCGATGCTTTTAGAAACCTCTTAATGACACTATACCATATTTTTTGTTCACTTCCTTACTAAGGTAATTTCAAAATGATCAGAATTGAGAATGCATATTATGTTATACTTAACAAATACCACTTCAAAACTAATAGTGAGTTAAGTAGAATGATGATCTCATTAAGACCCATGGGAAGTGTGTGAAAGGAATAGTGTTCAACATGCTCAATGCTCATGATAGGTTTAAGGGTATAAGAGTGAGTTTTGACATCGATGAATGCATTGGAAGGGAAATTGTAAATGATTGAAGAGGACTTGGAAAGGGATAGAATCTATTATGTGGATCGCTACCATGTGGATATATCTAGTCTATTAATGTGTCTAGTCTTGAGATATACTTTGTCCCGTGAATTGGGGATAGTACACCCTTGTCATGTTGGAATAATATATGTGTGTATATTAGAAAACATGTACACTTATCATGTTCTAGTACCTAAAATGCATTGTGAGATGTATATGCATGTTACAGTTCTAGTATGTATATTATTAAACGTAAACACCTTTTGTTGATCTTTATTTACGTAATATTAAGTGGTTTGGTACTTGTGAGGAAAAAACCCATAATGTCCTTTAGCGGCACGGTCTCACTATGTTTTATTATACGTATGGGCATATTACTTGAGTTTCTCGTACCGAACTTATGTTCGACTCGAATGAACCAACTCAGTTTCTAAAAACCTTGATCTCAAATAAAAAAGGGAATTCTTCATCAAATTAAAAAAAATTGGGGTTAGAGATATCCCTTTGAAGAGAGCATCATGGATCTACCAATTTCAATCTGATTTGTACGATTTTGGGTGTAGATCAAGTTTTGAGCAATAACAGAAAGAGAGGATTTCAACCAAATTAGGAGCTTATTTGGAAATTGACGAGTGGGATTTATCAATTAATATCTGTAATATCAATTTTTCCCTTAATTCATCAATATAGCCTAAGTAGGTTAGTGGTCATGTTTAATAAAATGTAGATGTTGATAAATAAATATGTATGTATGTATGTGTGTATGTATATGTGTATATATGTATATGTATTCAATTTGAGATATTGATATTGAAATGGAAATTTGGTAAATTGCTATTATATATATATATGTATGTATGTATGTATGTATGTATGTATGTATGTAGGTAGGTACATACGTAGTATCTATACATATATATATATGTATTCACATACAGATACACACACACACACATACACAGACAAAGATGAAAAAATGAATTATAAGTTAATCGCTTTATGTAAATGATTATAGACATCGTATAATGATGTAGATATACTTAGTTAATGTAATAATAAAACTACAATTATGTATGAATAAACATTATAACAAAAAGATGAAGAATTATAAAGAAGAAAAACTATAATTATACAAAGGTAAGACTATAGCTATAGTAAAGACGAGTTGGGTAAGAGGGTAACATAACAAAATTGATAACATGATTATATAAAAGTTTATGTTACATTCAAATAATGTATAGTTAGACGTAGATATAATTTAAATGAAGGCCGACTTAAATACCTAACGAAAACTTGGCAAAATAGCTTAAACTCAAATTATACAACTAATAAGATGTCTAAAAGTAATATCCATGCATCTGAAATTTTTACAGTAAAAAACTGCAATATTCTAGTCCATTTCCAAATAATTCAGACGTCTGAAATTATATCAATAAGTAGTTGTAATTAAGGGTCGAACATATGAAATTAAGGGTTGGGCGGCTAATATATATGATCAGGCGAATGAAAAGCTTGAAGGAACTATTCCTATAAGCATTCATACGTCTGAATAGTTTGACTAGATGTCTAAATGTTTAGTGAGACGTCTGTATAAGAAAGTCAGATGTCTGAATAAGAAAGTTAGATGTCTGAATTATTGTTTTGTAACCAGTATGTATTGGACCTTAAAAGGCTCATATAAATGGTTGAAGACACTTTATATCAATCGATGACAACGTTATGAAATTGTATGTTGTATGCAACCTTGTATGGATTGATACTCGAAATTGATGAAGTTTGTGAACATGTATGTTGATACAATTAAGATATTATGTCATAAATGTATTGATACGACTCGCTTGGTTACTATATGTGGCTAGGCCTTCTCACATGCGATGTAAAGACGGGGGGATAGACACGTCCATTTAATTGGCTATAGCAATTGTAATTTGGATCCAAATTCAATAGGCCGACCATAGTAAGGAAAAGATTTGGTAAATGACCAATTTTCATATAAGAGCACATGGCATACCAAAGTAATGAAAGTAGGGCAACAAATGATTGTAAGTGTGTATCAGTATTGAGATGTCTTCTTATCATCGTCTTAATATTTTATATAGATGACAATTGTGTGATATTGACCTAGAAATAATTATCACTATAGTGCTGTATCTCTATTATTAATAATGAAAATTCAATCGATGGGTTTTCCACCGTGTCCTTTTGAAATTCTGAAATTACCTTAGATAGTATTGACCACCCATCAATGGAATATCACCATCGGTATGCGACCTCTACCATCACACCCTTCCTAACCACCCATCAACCAAATTTCACTATTAGTTTGCATTCAACACCACCATCAAGACTACTAGAAATAATGGTGGTGTGATCACAAAAGCTTTTGAACTTATAACACACATCCCCTATTAAATTTTATAAAATAAAAAGTGAATACATTTGGCTATTAGGTATACATATGATTCAGACTAGTTATGATATACTAAATTTGATAGATACAAGTAAAATAGAAATTTAAGTGTAGCATTAGTCTATAATGATATCTATAAGCATGTCGGTACTGTATACAGTGATATTTTCTCGTTGACACGAGTGTATTTCTGATCCCTTTTATATTTCCTTTTTCTATTCATATATGATTGGTTGGTATGAAGTTGGTCAATGATGAAGACAAAAGAGAGTCATTTCATTCCATTTAGTTATCTTTTTTTTAGTTTATGTACATATATTGAACATGACGTGTTATTTTAATTTGATGTAACAATAGTTATGACCATTGTGCAATAGTATTTTGATCAATTATTATATATGATTCATTATACTTTATTCCTTCCATGGTGAGGTTTGAAAGCTGTAGTTATTATTGACAACTCTGTGTACTGTTTTATATTACTTCGCCATAATTATATGTTGTTTACAGCTTTTGGAATTTATGTATCGATTTAGGATGTAGAATCTAAAGGATGTGAATGGTGAGTTGTTGCATTTGGTATTTGAAAGGGTTACCCGATTTCCATAGGTTTAGAACACATTGGAGGAGCGCATTTATATATATGTGTGTGTATACAAGTACAACACATTATGCACCCCTTTATTTCCAATTATGTTACTATCTTAGGGAGTTGCTACATTTATAAATAGTTGAGATATGTAACACCACTGGAGTTGACACAAGAGATGCAACCTCAATGATTCCTGGCGTGAACGTACCTCTTTGGTTCCATAGGCGTCTCCAAGCTAGAGCAAAGACTAATGTTATCCTAGAAGCACTTGTACAACCAATACAAGAGTAGTTCCTATGCATCTACCTACCATAGACTTTCCAAAGCTATGTTGATATTTTTAGAGTATGGGTGGAATGCCTTATATTGGGACTGAATCCTTGTTGAGTCGAAGGGATGAATTTGCAAAAGTGAGTAAACATTTGGAATGATGGATTTGGATGATACGAGAAGAAGGCAACTAGCTTCTTCACATTTAAAGGATAAGGCTTTAAAGTGGTGGGATATAGTAGTGGCTGGGGTAAATGAAGAGGAGATAACTTAGGTTAATCTCAAAAGGCATTTTGAGACAAGTTTATGATAGTAATTGAAGAAGGAGCACAACACAACATGTTTATCTATTTATAGTAAGAGATATGATAGTGAAGGAATATGTGAATCATTTCGATGTGCTTGCCAAATTTGGAATGGATTTAGTGAATGCTCCAACAAAGAAAGATAAGAAGTTCGCCAAGGGATTGCGACAGCCACTTTAAGGTTTGGCATTTAGACACAATCCTATGGGTGCCATATTTGAAAGCTAAGTAGAGATGCACTGCTGAATACAGTTTCTAGATATGTTGCAAAGGAGGAGCCAAAGAAGAAATATTATAGTGGGAATCAACAAGGAATGCGCAAAGAAGGAGGAGGTAAAAAGGATTAAAGAAAAATCAAAAAGAAAAATAATATGTGCAAGACATGATACAAGAAGGGTCATATAGCTAAGAACTCTAGAGTGAACGTGAGAAAAGTTAAATGCTGCAATTGCAATTAGTTTGGACACATGAAGTATGGGAGCCCAACTTTAGGCAAGAGAAGATAGGTTGTGTAAGCATACACACTTGATGTTTCCACTAGTAGCAGTAGACCAGAAGTGGAGGCAGACGAGGGGAAAAAGGTTGCGATGGAAGGTATATTACTTATTTTCAATCTTCCTATTGTACCTTATTTAATACTAGAGCATCTCATGCTTTTATATCTGGTAGTTTAGTTGATACTTATAGTAGTGTCGAATTCTATTGGGGAATTGACACACTTGTCTATGATAAATTGTGGATTGAAATTATTAATATATGGTGTAAACATTTTATATGAGCACATGTACTTGGTTTTTCCAGGTATGGATTGATTTAAGAAATAGGATGTTACGATATAGGGCAGTATTTGATTATGATAGGAGGGTAATTTAGAAGAGAAGTGATTGAGGGCATGATTTAGATGTGTATTGTGAGCAAGATAGTTCTATGATACTTGTATTTTCTACATTTATCACAAGACGAGTTATTATCTATCACTATTGTTCAGGATTTCTCAGATGTATTTATAGTGGGCTTTGATATTCCACCTTGGAGAGAAATTAATTTCAGGATTGATCTCGAGAAAGATGTTGGGCTTATCGTTATGCCACTCAAACATATGACTTTAAGAAAGAGAGAAAGGAACTAGATAAGAAAGTTAGTTTTTGTAGGAGGGTTTTATTTGTAGGAGTATCTCATAGTAGGGAGAACCAGTAGTTTTGGCCACTAAAACAGATGGGTCTTTATGGTTGTGCGTAGATTATCGAGAATAAAATAAGCTAAGAAAAAAGAATCATTATCCATTGCCTCACATTGACGATTTATTTGATTAGCTAATAAGAGTTAAAATAATTTCTCAACTTGAATTAGCCACTGGTATTCATTAGTTAAGAGTGGGAAGTGATAATTGTGAGGAATGCGGAATACGGATCTTAAGGCTAGAATGAACACTAAAGGGGGGGGTGAATAGTGTTTATAAGAAATTACTAAATATTTTTTAGTTACTGTTGATTTGTACACAAATGTATAAATATTCAAACACAGATATAATCACAGAAATAAACACAGATGCAGAAATAAAGTAAATGCAGTAAAGGAGAGAACACACCGGATTTTATACCGGTTCGGAGTTACCCTACATCCAATCTCGCACAACTAAGTACGGATTTCCTTTCAAAAGCAATTCAACAATTACAATCCTCGGTTTCAAGGCTACGAGGTACACCCTCCAGAATCACAATCCTCTGGGTAGAGATACTTGATTTTTGGGGCAACAAGTTCACCCAATTGATTTCCAAGGCTACAATCACACCTTTTCTCACTTGATTGATTTCCAAGGCTACAATCACACCTTTTCTCGCTTGATAGATTACAAAGAAGCCTATAACTCTGAATAGCACTTGGATCTTGTTGAGATAGTGATAGAGAATCAAACCACAGATAATCTAGTTAGATTCAATGTTGATTTCGGTAGAGTAATGATAGAATTTTGAATAAGAAAATGTGGAAGAAGAAGAGAAGTGAAAAACCAGAAAATATGATATAAAATTTGTTGAAACCAACCCCTATTTATAGAAGAACAACAGCCATGTCCATTCGTGAAAGGTTATGGCGAATAAACACTTCTTTTGAAATTCAAATTTTTGAATCTAACTGATACTATGTCGACATGGGGTACTAGGGCATGTCGACATGCCAAAGGAAATTTTGATGTTTTGGTTTTCTTTGAAAATAACCTTTATCTTATATTAAAACTATTTTAAACTTTATTAATATACTTGACTATAGATAAAATACATAGATAAATATAGAGAAATATATATATATATATATATATATAATTTTACTATAATTTTATATTTAAATCTAAGTATAAATATATTATAATTAAAAGATAGTTTAAAACAAACGAAGTTTAAAACAAGAGTTTATTTAAAAACAAAGAATATTTTAAGGCTAAAACATCTTTTTGAAAATCATTTGAAAAGATAATTTTTAAGGCTAAAACATTTTGAAAACAGTTTTGAAAATCATTCTGAAGTAGTTTTTGAAAATCATTTTGAAGTAGTTTTGCAAGCTTCTTCCTGCAGAATATCTCATCATATCAGGACTCGAGAACTTGTACAAAACTAGGATGTTCGTGGGTTTGTAAGCCACTTGTCGTAGGTTTGTAAGCTACTTGTCGTGGGTTTGTAAGCCACTAAAAAGGTAGAAATGGGTTCCATCCCAAAAGAAAAATGGAGTGAAGATTTCAGTGCTATTATGAAGTTTTAACATAATTCTAGACTCAATACTTATCTTGAAATCTTGATAATCTTGATATTCTTGATACTCATGAGTCTTCAATCTTGATATCTTGAATCTCTATACTGTACAATCTTCATTCTTGGTACCTGCATGGTTAAATCCTGCATATACATATATATCTAAACTATAATGTTAGTATTTATATTTTATAATCTTATTTTAAGGTTGTTGTCATCAAAACCATCATCTCAAGGACTAACAATCTCCCCCTTTTTGATGATGACAACCGTTGTTTATAAAATATTACTTCTATCCTAATAACTCCCCCTAAAACTGATAACTCCCCCTTAATCTATGCCTAACTCTCCTATTTTATATTTCTATCCCTTTGTCATCAACAAAAACAAACTAACTCTAAACTATATAACTCTTAGTCTAATATCCTATATGATGATAGTGTTATCATACATAATCAATACTTACTTGTAAACCTAAAACTTAGTCCTAAACTACTAACATTCCTAACCAAGTACCTATATAATACTTATATATATATATAAGAATCATATATAAGAACACACAATATATATATATATATATATATATATATGTTTATATTTACATTTTCGTACAACGTGACAAATATACACATAACGATGAAAAATGAAAAAGAAGAAACTACTGAGTATCTTTGACAATTGGAGATCTATGGGTCGAACAATTTTGGATAATGGAAACAGAAATTTCCACATTGTTCAACCAAGTTTCCATCCTTGTCAAAACAGACTTCGCCAACTCAAATGACTTTGTCGTTGTTTTCCGCATGCTCTTCTTCCATTGGTTCTTCTTTTTCTTCACTTTCCTCTTGTTCATGATTTCCTGAAGAGTCCTCGTCAATCAAGATTGGATTAACATGACTGTCCATTAGAAATTTTTTCAAATTTCTAAGGATTTTCCCTTGCCTTTCCTGTTCTTTTGCCATTCGGAGTTGCATTATTTGAATTTCAGTCATTAACTGAATTGCATCCTTCAAAGAATCCTCCATTTTTGTCACTCAGGCGAGCGTAGTACGTTGGAACGGACCAGAGGTAGCAGAAGGGAACGAAAAGGTTGATTTTATGTTTGATTTGGAAGAGGAGGCCATTGATAAATTGATTTCAGAAGATAGAACATAAAGAGAACAGAGAGAATGAAGAAAATTTTGAAATAGGAGAAATTTATAACCACTTATTTGAATTTTGGTGGGAAAAAATTTAAAATTTAAAAAACGTTATATGTCGACATGGGTATAGGGGGATGTCGACATGGTTCTCAATATTTTTACTATTTGATTTATTTTGATTTAATTTTTAATTATACTTTGTTATTTATATTTTATATTTCAGTTAATGAACAAATACCTAATTCTTTTCTTAATTTAGTAAATGTAGATTCATTTAAGGGTTTTGTTAAGATATCAGCAATTTGATTTTCAGAATTGATATAGTCGAGAGTAATTACTTCTCTACTTATATTATCTCTGAGAAAATGGTGTCTGATATCAATATGTTTAGTTCGAGCATGTTGAGTAGTATTTTTGCATTATTCGGAATTTCATTAAGGAATTTGCTAAGGTATTTGCACCATTGACCCAAATTACTAAGAAGAATTCAGATTTTCTTGTGGAATGTGAAATGCAAGCATGCATTTGTTAAATTAGAGGAATTGCTAACTAGTGCGCCAATGTTGATGATTTTTGACGATACAAAGCCTTTTACCATTTATATCGATACTTATGGTACTGGACTCGGATCTATATTGATGTAGGAAGGCAAAGTAGTGATATATGCTAGTAGATAGTTAAAGTCCGATGAGAAGAATTATCCGATTCATAATATTGAGTTCGTTGCTATTATATTTGAGCTTTAGTCTAGAAGATATTATTTATGATGGGTGATATATGAGTTGCATGCAGATCATAAATCTCTCAAATATTATTTTCTCAGAAGGATTTTAATTTGAGGTAGTAAAAATGGATGAAGTTCTTAGCTTCTTATGATTTCACTATTTATAGGGAATATAGTAATCAATGCCTTAAGTAGGAGGCCTGCAACATTGAGTTCTATGTTACTAGAGTGAAGGAAGTTAGAGTTTATTTTGGACTTTGATTTGAGACCACCATCAGAGTTAGTTACTAGTTTGTTGGTAGCTTTAGAAGTTATTCCTGTACTTATGGATCATATTGGTTCAAGCTAGAGCTGTGTAGTTAAAGCGCTTAGCATTTTATAGTAGTGGATGTGTAAAAAATTATAGCGTAGATATATCAATAGTGGAGATATAACAATCTTTATTGGAGGTTAAATAAAATCTTTAACTTGATTTATTCTCATTCTCATATCATCTGTGTAGAAAAAAGAAACATTGTCCACTATTATATAACAAAACTGAAGAATGTCACAATCCATGCAGTTTAGATTTGGTGAATATGGCATAGTTCTAATTTATGTTAAATGCTTAGGACTTGAACTTAGACCTATACCCTAAATTTACTGATTTGGTTTATAAGAGATTTGGCAAATTACCTCTTTTTTATAAAAGTTGCTAAAGTAGGTGCTAAAAACCATATATTTAGTGGTAGTAGCAACAATAGCAGAGATTTAAGTGAACCCACTCCTTAATTGTGCAAAAGATAAAAGGCATAGCGATTAAAGTGCAATAACCGCTTTATCATGAAATTATTAAGGCTTTAGCAGGGCTTTAACTTGATAGAGTCAGAGAAGTGATGATGCATTGGTAGCTATTCTTGAGTGGTTAGGGAATGTTGAAATGTCCTCTCACTTGGGTTGGTATTCTATTGATCGTAGAGGATATTTATGACATGATGGAAGATTATATGTACTGGAAGTTAAGAAGCTTATTGATGAGGTATTGTCCAAGTTACACCATTTTGGAATGATTATTCATCTCAGTGGTGATAAGATGTATACAGACATGAATATGGTTTTTCGTTGCTCGAAGATAAAGCGACAAGTTGAACAGTATGTTGGTAGATGCTTGACGTGTTAACAAGTCAAAGCTAAGGATAGAAAGCCAAGTGGACTATTACTTCCATTAGATATTCCGCAGTGCAAATAAGGAGCATATTTTGATGTATTTTATGGATGGTTTACAAAGAAGCGGAAGAATAAAGGAGAGCATTATGGTTATGGTTGATCATTTGATCAAATTCGCTCATTTCATTCTAGTATAAAGTACTAGGACAACAACGTCATTAAATAGAGGTGGGTGATTCAGTTTCATGGAGTTTTAGTAAGCATATTCAGTTATAAAGATCCACTTTTTACTAGTGAGTTTTGTAGGAGCCTTTAGGATGCATCACGTATAAAGTTGAATCGTAGTACCTCTTATCACCCTTGGATAGTTAGACAAACATAGACAGTGATAAAGTATTGGATGACTTATTGAGGATGTGTATTTTTGATGTCGGAGGAGCATGGGAATATCAAAGTATCGTTTGTTGAGTTTACTTAAAATAATAGCTATTATGCGAGCATATGCATACCACTGTTCAAGGATTTATATGGACGGCTATGCAAATATCTATCTTACCAGTAGGAACGACTGATAGAATTATACTTGGATAATACTTGGTTAAAAACACTTCAAAGAAAGTGGAGTTGATATAGAAGTGGATGAAATTTTTATAAGATAGACAAAAATCATATGCTAATAAGAGACATATAAAGTCGAGGTCTGCAATATGTGATATGGTATTTGTGAAAGTCTCACCATTGAAGCATGTTATGCGTTTTGGTAGTTTAGGAAAGCTAGCACCCTGTTTTGTGGGCCTTTTTCGATATTATAGTGAGTATGGAAGTTAGCTTGTAGAGTAGAACTTCTTGAAAAAAAGTTGGCAAGAGTTCATAATGTATTTCATGTGTTGCATCTACGAAAATATGTACATGATTCAACGAACATTGTGGAGTTGAATCTAGTAGAAGAAGTGGAAGTAGAGTTAGAGTCTGTAAAATCCCATGGACCTATTCATATTTTAAAACATTACTTCGAACCATGTAAGTTAAGTCAGTCCGAGTATAATGGGGAAACGATCCGATGGAAAGAGCTTGGAAACCAGAGGAGAAGATTCATTCTTCTCATCTTGAACTTTTTAGTTGTATGCATTCCATTTACCTTCTCTACATTACTTAAGTTGGATTGGTTGTTTTGTGTGATTGTTTGGATAGTATGAATGGTTGTTGGAATTATGCAGTATTCTAGGCAGTGATAACTTACTTAGAAAATTGTATGTTATAAAAATGTTTTGATGTGATATGTTACTTTCATTCATATAGCAATTACATGCTTTATATAGGATGCTTGCATGCATGCCTATATGTCGTTATACTTACATATACGTAGGATGTCGATAGTGTGCACCTTTCCACTTTGATAACATCTTGTATTCATCATTCATGTTCATATATGGGTTGTCTTTACTTATGTGCGTGCTTGATTTAGATAGATGTATGTCGCTTGTGTATATATTTGTATTATATACGTTGGAATGAGAGAGAGTAAGTTACATTATTCGTCCTTCAAAGTTTCAAGGATGAGTATTTTTTTAAGGCATTAGAATATTGTAATATTTCTTAAATTAGCGGCATAACTTAATAAATATTTGAAGAAGAGAAAATTAGTATTTTACATAAAATGGGTAAAACTGAAATTTTTACAAATGAATGAATTAAATAATGAAAATAGTACCAGTACAAAGAGTGGATTTTTTGGTTAAGTTTCACTATCAAAGCGCACTAATCAGATAAATATACTAGGACTTATATCGAATTTAGAATTGGGTTTAAATTGGCTAAGTTGGTTTCCTAACTCAATGCTAGTTAGTTTCCTAACTCAAAAGAAAAGGAACATACAATTTTTCCTCATTCCCTTAATCTTCTAAAACGAACTAGCTTGGTTTCTAAAAAACCTATATATAACATAAAAAGTGGAATTCTTCATCAAATTTAACAAATGTTGGGCACAAACCGTTAAATTTTAGCCCTACCCTCCCTTCTCAACCGTTAAATTTAACGGTTTGGGCACAAGCTAGTCCAAAACCTAACCTTAATTTATTCAAAAATCAAAATTCATGGCTGGACACCATAGCCCTACCATCCCTTCCCAACCGCTACTCTATACCCCTCCCATGCCTCCAAATCTGACCACGTCCAACAATATTAACATAGCAGATGAAGACGGTGTCACCCTGGTGATCTTCAAAAGGAATCAAAAGAAGCTTGAGCAGCCCTAGTGGCATCGGAACAATGGCCAAATCCAAATCTCAACTTAGGAAATTCAAGCCTGCACCACAATTAAATTCTTTATTGTGAAATTCTTTATCCAACACTGATCAATAGAATTTCCCCCTCTCCGTTCAAACCTAAACCCCTCCCAACCAAATCAGACCCTACCTGCATCCCACAACTCGTAGGCAAACAGCACGGATACGCCAAATCTAATGATTAGAACATGGAAAGTGGTGATAGTTGACAAAAAACTCCTATATCTACTGCTCTACAATTTTACAAACCGTTAAATTTTAGCCAAAGAAGGTGCATGAGAATTACAAACTCAATGACAAACTCGGTAAAAAGGTATTAGATAACTTTATTGTAATATGTATGGTGGGTTTACGTCCGTACTATTATTAATCTAGAGCTTATATCAAAAGAGTATGGAAACCAATTGGGGATTTTCAAATACACATTAAGGACAATGGTTTCTATGTTATAAAATTTGAAAACAAGGATAATTGTGAAAGAATTATAGAAGGAAGCCCTTATTTCTATGATAAAAGATTTATGATGATGAAAAGGTGGGTTCAAGGTTTAGATTTGAGTAAGTAGATTTTACACACCACTCCAGTTTTGGTGAGATTTCCATGTTTAAAGTTAGATTTTGGTCAGAAAAAGGCATTAGTAGATCACTTTTTTGTTTGGTAATCCAACAAATGACCATTTTACTAAAGCTGTGACTAAAATATCATTTGCGTAAACTGATTGAAGAAATAATGATTTCAACTACTCGAATGAAGAGACAATTGTAAATGAATATGATAAATATTCATGCAACTAGTAGAATACGAGTGCAAGCCAAGTGTATGTCAATATGGCAATTATTTTGGACATCTGTTTAAATATTGTGCTTTTAAAAATGTTGGATACCCAAAACTGAATCAACTAATGACGATGCTACATGCAGCGTGGGTATAGATACTAAAATCAGTGAGACAAGCTCATAACAGAAGGCCATACATATTAGTAGTCAACAAATTCCTCGCATTACATTCAAAACCAAACCTATATATTGCATACGTTACAAAAAGGCTGAGACAGATAATAGTGAAAAAGCAATAAACTTATAGTGTTCTAAAACATTATCGAGTTCAGGAAGCAGTGGCCAACCCAGTCAAAACTCAAACCATATGCACGAAATAGATAAGTCAGAGAATACAAGACCAGTTAACAGTCCCGATTTAAGTCACACAACATAATTTGAAACAACCAAAGCTATTAATACACGAGGAACGGGAAAAGGCAAGATTATGACTGAATCGATACATGAATTAAATGACTTGCAACAGAATACTGCTCATCAAATAGATGTGCCTCAAAGCTTGAAAATGCAACATGTAAGTTACCCATCTCATCTTGAAGGAAATATAGGGTCCCGCATAAGGAATAAGCAGAGTGGAATGCAACGTTAAGATGAAACTCCTTTTGAGTTCAAAGCAACCCAATGATGGCATAATAGCTAACCTGGCATGGAAAAACATAATAACTCATCTAAAATTCAAAGGTAATAAAATGAAAAGATCGAAGACAAGTGTGACCATGAGTGCTCCTTCTTATATTGAATTAAGGAGTGAACACAATAACATTAATTAATAAATATGATTATTTGGAATGTAAGGGGTTTAAATTCCCATTCTAAATAATTAGATGTATCCCAAGTATCAAATCAAAGTCAAGTTTCTCTAGTAGGACTTTTGAAGAATAAATCGATAGCTGTGCAGTTAAAGCGCTCGGCAGATTCAAAGCGGTGGAGGTGCAAAAAGTCATAGCGGGGATATAGCGAGGATATAGCGGGATATAGCGGATTGCTCTAAAATAGCATATAAAACTACTAATTAATGTTTTTACAAATATATAAATGGTAATTAAATGAAAAATTATCATTCAATTGAATTATAATTAATACATAAATAATTTTAAACAAAAAACACGTGCGGATATATTTTAAATAAACATAAAACCGTTATATAAAATAATTGAATTTAGTAGAATATTAGAGTATTTTCATTTCTGAAAATATATTAAAAATTAAATCAAATAAATTAGTTTCATAATTTTTATAATGAATAAATGCAATTTTTTAATTCATTTTATTAAAGAAGATTTAGCGGAAATAGCGGAATATAGCGGGAATAACGGGATATAGCGGAAATAGCGGGGCTTAAAGCGGAAAGGCTATATTTTGGGGCTATATGGAAAAATCGTAGCGGTAGAAATCTGCTATAAGATATAGCGGGGTTATAGCGGGGTAATAGCGGGGCATTAACTACACAAATCGATAGAGGATAAAATCAAAGAAGTTGTCAGTTTCTTAAATGAAGAATGGGACTATGTGTATAGTAATGAACAATAGAGAAAAGGCAGGATCATGGTCATGTTGGAAAAAATGGGAACCTTAGTAATACATAAATTTGAGCAATATATCACATGTTTCTTACATATTGAACTAGGAATGGCATTCTTCTATACTATAGTGTATGCTCGTAATCGAACAGAATGGAGAAAATAGTTTTGTTAATAAATAGACAACAATCAAGAAAAATTAGTATGCCTTGGGAGTTAGCATATGACTTTAATGCAATTTTATGTTATCAATGATAAAATCAATAATTGTTGTTACAGTTCAACTACTAATGCAATTTTTATAGAATGTATTGGAACATCATATTTATTAAATGTAATGACCCAAGATTTTAGGAATCTATTCTGAAAAATATAAATGAATTCAAAATAATTTTTGAATTAATTTTGAAAGGGGAGTGATATAGCTTGATAGTGTATCAGTATGTGTGTACATGTGTGCACAGGAAATGCACATGAACAAAAGCTAAAATCCCTGAACTCTAAGAATAAATACATATTGATATGTATGGAAATATATATATATATATATATATATATAAATTAAATCCTTAAAAGCTGAATGCATAAGTAAATATGCATATATGGATGCTACTGAATATTTTGAGTGTACATGTGCATGTGTGTGTCAATACAATATGATGTATAAATATATATATATATATATAGGTGTACTAATTATTTCAGTAAGACTTATATAAATATATATATGTGTTAATAAAATACTAGAGTTCAAATTAGTAAGATAAAATATACATATTTTAGTATATAGGAAGAAAGAAAGAAAAACTGAATATATATAGTCCTCTTGTAAATAAATAAAGAAGGTACATACCATTTACATGAAAGCTAAAAAATAGGAAAAATAAGACAAACAAGGAAATGTTTGCTATAGGAAAAATTAGGAAGAGTATTTGATAAATAATAAAATCAAGTCACATTTTTGGCATGATTGTAGACAAAGGAAAAAGTATTTTCTGAAAAGCAAAAATTCTGAAAAGAATGTAACCACTTTTCTCTTCACCTAAATTAAGCCGGGAAGGGTAGAACTTTGGGTTTAAATAAAATGCAGATAACATGATTTTTCTGGTGGGCAAAAATGGCTTTAGCCAATACCCAAAACCCTAAGGAAGACCCTGTATATATACATGTATATGCAGCAGCCTCCTCTCCTTCTCAGAAAAGAACTTTGAGAAAAAAAAAAGAAACAACACCATAGAAATCATAAGGCAAGGGAAGGAAGAGAGCTTGAGGCTAAAGGCAGAAGTTCATCAATTAATTAAGGAAGCAAAGAAGAGAGCTAGGTGAGAAAACTCACTCAAAAATCTAAGGCAATAAGTCCTAATGTAGGCAGCCAGCTATAAGTAATTTTCTTAAAAATATACTTTCATATGAGAATGCTTATCTGTGATTTTAAAACTGAAAATGTTTTGATTCTCTTTGGTTGATCACTTGTTTTATTATAAGAAAGCTTTATGTGTTGTTAGTATACATATATGTTTTATAAATCCAGATCTATGATATGTTTAGGAACATAAACAAATACCCAGAAAATAAAATGTTGAAAATAGGCAAGTAGTATTGGTTTTGGCTCAACCCAGAAAGATGTAAATAATGTTGAGCTGCAATATACTTATGTATAAGTGCTGAGGCTTGAGACAAAAAGGAATTAGGGGTGCAATAGGGTTGCCTATGTGCTGATGCTCCTGATTCAATGAAAATATATATATATGTTCATATGCATAGCAAACAAAATTTTGTGATTCAGTGAAACCAGGTCATTCTGAGTTTAACTCAAGCACAAATGTTTGCAAAAAGGAAAAACTCTCTCAAAAGCCATAAGCCAATGTTAGTTGCCTACACCCTTTTTAAAATACCAGAATGTATACATATGCATACAGAACCTTATTTATTTAGTCACCAATGGTTGTTTGCTTGCTTGTCTCTATATGGTTTTGAATAATATGAGATGCCATGATATGGATGTTTTAGTTAGTGAAATGGATCACTGAATGGTTTAGTCATGAAAAATCAAAAGAGTTATTATTAACTTAAACCTGATTAGGAAATTTGGGGTCAAGAACACTGCAGGAATGACTTGTGTTCTTGAGTAGCACAAGTTGACACATGGCTTGTTTAAGTCCTGAGATCTTTGTGTAATGGAGTGAATTAGTTCATTACAGTGTGTCCATTGATTCATAAATATTGCAGGTGAGACCAGGATAGATAATTATACCAAGGGAATAATATTTGAGATGATGAGAAAACTAGAGTTTTTCCCAGAATTGAAATATGAGGATTGAATAAATGATTTAACTCATATTGGTTATTTTCCTGTTTGGTATGAATGATTGTTTGATTATGTCTGAATTGTATGCTTGAATGTATATGTCATATTGATATATGTAGTCTCTGGAAAGGAAAATTAAAGTGTGCACCTGCACAATGACACAGAGCATACACACAAGTATGATCTGATTCCAAAGGGCAGAACTTTATGTATATGTATTTAATTTGATTTTAACCTAATTAACTAGTTGCTTTTGTGAATTTTCTCATACCAGACATGTGTCTGACCCTAGTGTGCTAATGGCATCTGGGGTGTCTCATTTAAAAATGAGGCAGTTTCAAATGCTTTTTCAGGGATTGCAGCAACTAAGTAGGAGTAGGAGCAAGGCTTTGAGAAGAGGATTATAGCATGCTAAACTTAGTTAGATAAGAGCCAAAATGATAAAATCCGCATGTATTAATGATTTAAATTGTTACTTGTATTAAGTGTTGAATATGGGATGGATATTTTGTTAAGTATTTTATTAAGAGATTGACTTGTATCTGGAATTTATGAATCTGGTTAATATCTGATATTAAAGAAGTTAATCAAAATATTGTAAGTGGATTTAGTAAGAACACCATGTTGAAGACTGAATGATTACATTTTATAAATGTATTAGTCAATTTTGAGTCTTTATAAAGGATTTAAGTTTTGGGAAATCTGGATAGTTGATTCTCAGAAAAATTAAATGGTTTTGTCTTTCAAACATGGTAAGTGTATACAAAAGATAATAGGCATAGGTTGAATGTTTTTATGACTGCAAGGTTCCCATAATCTAACTTGTTTCATACAAATGTTTCATGTCTTATTTTTAAATAAAGGAAGGATCTGTAATAAGGGAATTGAAAGCCAGATCCAAATAGTTGCAGTTATATATGCACATAAACATGTTTTGTGCAAATATTAATACACCCTTTTCCTTTGTATCTGTAATAGGAATCTGAATTTTTATTCAGATTTTAACCAAATGCATTTTAAATTCCAGACAGATTTTATAAGAAGAAAATCAAACATGAATGAAATTTTTATTGCATATAACACTGTACTATGTGTGGATTGATTAAATTCAATCAATCCAATCTCCTCTTGTTTTCCAGAACTCTGATTTAAACAAGAGAGGCATATACATCCTCACATGTATGTGCTTAACTTTGTGAAAGTACTGATATATTTATATTGGTTAATTGTTTTGATCCTGGATGAATTTTGGTTTATTGGAAAAAGAAAATGACCCTGGAAAATATAATTGTAATAAATGATCAATCTATATATCATCTCTGATAGTTCTAAGGAAGTTTAAATCGAACTTAAAAGTGTAAATGAATGTAGGTGGACATCCAGACACATATAAATTGAATGTGCATATGCATGTACATAGAAATCGAATTTAGACGACAGACTAAATAATTTAGACGTCTGAGATTAAACTTAGACGACAGTCTAAATAACTTAGACGTCTAAGGATAAATATAGACGTCTGTCACAAAATAATTAGATGTCTGAATTCAGTTCAAAATGTCTTTTTCTCTCTGTTTCAATTTTTGATCTATGAGCCATCTGTCATAATTAGATAGACGTCTGTAATTAAGTTTAGACGCCTGTCATAAGAATTTAGACGTCTGAACTGCTGATTTTGCCTAATTTGCCTATTTAGAAAAGAAATAAGTGGCTATGTCAATAGTTTGTATGGCATTTTGATTTCTACGTGATTTAAATTCCCTTTGATGGAAAAAAAAATCCTTATGAAATTAGGGTAGAAATAGGAGGGTCATTTCAGTTCGTATCAGAGCTATGTTATTCAACATAGTAGAAGTAAAGATCAAGTTCTTAGATAGAAATAAAATTTAAAGGAACTAAATATATATATCAATGTTTTCAGTGTGAAAAAAAAAACCACTGAAATAATAAAAATTACCAATCAAACTAACCAGCTATGTAAATTATTATTAGCAAACTATGGTAGGGACACCACCAAATCAGGGAGCAGGATCTTCCCATGCACCCCCAATGGTCAATCTGCAAGACTTGGTGAGAGCATTTAGGGATGGGGCAGGACAAAGGCAAGAAAATCCCTATGAAGAACTCTCAAAATTACTTAAGACATATACTCATTTAGGAGGCAAAAGCTTTGAAGGGACAGAGAGTATCATGGAAATTCAAACATGGTTGAGAACATTGGAAAGAATTTTCAATGACATGCAACTTGATGATCAAAGAAAGAGGCAAGTGGCTTCAAGACAGCTAAAAGGAGTAGCTTTAGGCTGGTGGGAAGTTATTATTGCAGGAAGAAATGAGAATGAAATCACTTGGAATCAATTCAAAGAGATGTTGGAAGCAAGGTTTGTACCAGCATCAGCAAAGACTACCTTGCTAGAAGAATTTATTAGACAAGGAACCATGACTGTCACAGAATACACTCAAAAGTTTGAGGGGCTTTCCACATATGGAGCATTGCTTGTGGCAGATGAGGCATCCAAAAATGATAGGTACATAAAAGGGTTGAACCCAGGACTTAGCAGAGCCATGTTACCCTATGCAGACAGGACTTTTGACCATGTGATAGACTTAGCTTTGAGGTTGGAACAGCATGACAAGGAAAGGGAGAAGTTCAGAAATTTTAAGAGCAATAATACCAAGAAGAGTAAGGGGAGGTATCACCCTTATGATAAGAAGAAGGAAGAGGCCAGTAACAAAGGCACTGGAGATGTCAAAGCTAAGGAAACCAAGAAGAAAATTGTGTGCCATCAGTGTGGAAAAGAAGGACATATCAAACCAAGATGTCCAGAATTGAAAGGAGGAGCTTTCAAGTGCTATCTATGTGGGAAAGAGGGGCATATGAAGAGGAATTATCCTGAGTACAAACAGCAAGGAAAATTGGCAAATTTGGAAGGAAAAGGCAAAGCCACAGTGGAGAGTAACACTGAAAACCATAGCCAAGTGGAAGGTACATTACTTATTTGTACCATGCCCATAGCAGTAGTATATGATACTGGGGCAACTCACTCTTTAATTTCTTATGAACTAGTTAAAATGCTAAAACTGAATTGCATATTGGTTGAAACCCCATTGCATATACAAAGTCCACTGGGGAGTTCTAGTGTTTTAAATATGATTTGTGTGGATGTGGAATTAAACATAGGAGGAAATATTTTTATTTCCAATTTATATGTTTTGAATTACCCAAATATAGGTGTTATTTTGGGGGTAGACTGGTTAAGACAATTTAAAGCCATAATTAATTTAGAATCATCCACCATATCATTGCAAAATTCTAGAGGTCAGAGAATCACAGTTTTATGTGAAGTAGCTAAGGAAGGAAAACTATATCACTTAGTTGACTCAGAAAAAAAATTCTATTGAACTAACCATTGAAGAAATTCCCATAGTCAATGAATATTTGGATGTGTTTGGTGAGGTCAAGGGTGTTCCACACCATAGACCAGTAGAGTTCCAGATCAATCTAGTTCCAGGAGCAAGCCCAGTGATTAAAAAGCCAACTAGAATGGGGCCAAATGAACTAAAGGAATTAAAGAAACAGTTTGAAGAACTGGAAGAAAAGGGTTTTATAAGACCAAGTAATTCTTGCTGGGGAGCACCAGTGGTATTTGTTAAGAAACAAGATGGCTCCTTAAGACTTTGTATAGATTATAGAGAATTAAACAAGGTAACTATTAAAAATAAATACCCATTGCCAAGAATAGATGATCTTTTTGATCAATTAGCAGGGGCAAAAGTATTTTCTAGACTAGACTTAGCATCTGGTTTTCATCAAATGAAGGTGGAAGAATCAAGCATCAAGTACACTGCCTTTAACACTAGGTATGGGTTGTATGAATTTTTGGTTATGCCATTTGGTTTGACCAATGCACCATCATACTTTGTAGATTTAATGAACAGAACCTTTAGAGATTATTTAGACAAGTTTGTGCTTATTTTTATTGATGACATTTTGATTTATTCCAAAACAGTGGAAGAACATAAGCATCATTTGCACCTGGTTTTGTCTAGGTTAAGGGAAAAAGATTTAAAGGCAAAATTTTCAAAATGTGTATTTTGGAAAGAGGAAGTACATTTCCTTGGCCATGTTATATCTGCTCAAGGAATTTCTGTGAACCCCAATAAAGTAGTGGCTATTCAAGCATGGAAGAGGCCAAGCACTGTGAGTGAAGTAAGGTCATTTATGGGGATGGCAGGGTATTATAGGAGGTTTATAAAAGATTTTTCAAAAATCTCTACACCACTCACTAACCTAACCAGGAAGAACCAAGCTTTTGTTTGGTCAGAAAAATGTGAGAAGTCTTTTGAACAGTTGAAGGAGGCATTGGTGAATGCTCCAATTTTAAAGGTACCATATGGAAATGAAGAACTAGTGGTATACACTGATGCTAGTGGATTTGGCTTGGGTGCAGTGTTGATGCAACGAGGCCAAGTCATTGCATATGCATCCAGACAACTTAAACCCCATGAAGTAAGGTATGCCACACATGATCTCGAATTAGCAGCTGTGATCTATGCTTTAAAACTTTGGAGGCATTATTTGTTAGGCACAAAGTTTGAACTGTACACTGACCACAAGTCTCTGAAATATTTATTTTCACAAAAAGATTTGAACATGAGGCAACATAGATGGGTGGAGTTCTTAGCTGCCTATGACTTTGACATACTCTATACACCAGGCAAAGCAAACAAAGTTGCAGATGCTCTAAGTAGACAGCATGCTAAATTGGCTATGATGATGATAGAAGAATTTAAAGATTTGTCTTTGCTAACTGAGTTAGAAATTGGGGAGAATGGTTGTGTGCACATGGATGAGCAGATGCATGGTGCACAAGAATATAAAGGGAAGTTAAGCTTAATGACACTCCAACCAGATTTAATTCTGAAGGTAGGAAAGATGCAAGAACAAGATGCCAACTTGTTAGAGAAGAAAGTGCTCCTCTCAAGAGGGGAGGAAGTGATGAATCACCATATTGATAAAAATGGTTATATGAGATACCAAAATAGGATGTGTGTACCAGAGGACACCGAATTGAAGAAAGAGATATTGAATGAATATCACAGAAGTAAATACTCCATACACCCAGGCAACACAAAAATGTACCAAAATTTGAAAAGAGTCTTCTGGTGGAAGGGGATGAAATCTGATGTAGCTAAATACATTGCCAAATGTATGACTTGCCAACAAGTCAAGGCTGAAACCCAAAGGCCATCAGGGTTGATGCAGTCTCTTAGTGTACCACAGTGGAAGTGGGAAGACATATCTATGGACTTCATAGATGGACTGCCTAGATCTAAGAGAGGTAATACAAGTATATGGGTGATAGTTGATAGGCTAACCAAGGTAGCACACTTCATCCCAGTCAAGTCAGAAAGAACAGCACCAAAATTAGCTCAAATTTTTGTAAAGGAAGTGGTAAAATTACATGGCATTCCCAAAACCATTGTGAGTGATAGGGATACCATCTTCACTTCAAAGTTCTGGAGAAGCTTTCAAGAAGCAATGGGAAGTGAACTATGTTTAAGTACTGCCTACCATCCTCAATCAGATGGGCAGACTGAGGTAGTAAACAAAGTTTTGGAGGACATGTTGAGGGCATGTATACTGGATTTTGGGGGCAACTGGGAAGATTATCTTCATCTAGTTGAATTTACATACAACAACAGCTACCAAAGTACCATAGGAATGGCTCCATTTGAAGCCTTATATGGTAAACCCTGTTTGTCACCTGTTTGTTGGGTAGAAGCAGGAGAAAGGTCTATTTTAGGACCTGAGTACATACAAGAAACTAAGGAGAAAATTGAATTGATAAGAAGAAGAATGGCAGCAGCTCAAGATAGGCAAAAGAAATTTGCAGACATGAGAAGAAGGCAGGTAGAATATGAAGTGGGAAATTTTGTTTTCATCAAAATCTCACCTATGAAAAATGTGCTGAGGTTTGGAAAACACGGCAAATTAACCCCAAGATATATTGGACCATACAAAATTCTGGAGAGAATTGGTCCCTTGGCATATAAGTTGGAATTACCAGAAAACATGCAAGGTATACATGATGTTTTTCATGTATCACAATTGAGAAGGTGGGTCCATGACAAGGCAGAAATTCTTGAGACCCCAACCCAAGTGCAGATAAATCCTAATTTGATTTATGAAAAGGATCCAGTGGGAATTTTGGCAAAAGATGTGAAGAAGTTGAGAAATAAATCTCTGAAACTTGTGAAGGTACAGTGGAGTCTTGATCCTAATGATTGCACATGGGAATTAGAAGATAAAGTTAGGATAAATTATCCTAAGCTATTTTTAGATTAAAGGTAATTCTGATTTTTGATTGTTTTCTTTTGTTAGATGCATATGTTTTTAGTTATCATAGAACTAAAAATTTATTTGGTTGAGAATGTATTTGTTCTCTAAATTAAGTTTAAAATTTATTTTAAGCTTAGGAAAATTGTGGGACACAATTTCTAAAAGGAGGGATGTATGTAATGACCCAAGATTTTAGGAATCTATTCTGAAAAATATAAATGAATTCAAAATAATTTTTGAATTAATTTTGAAAAGGGAGTGATATAGCTTGATAGTGTATCAGTATGTGTGTACATGTGTGCACAGGAAATGCACATGAACAAAAGCTAAAATCCCTGAACTCTAAGAATAAATACATATTGATATGTATGGAAATATATATATATATATATATATATATAAATTAAATCCTTAAAAGCTGAATGCATAAGTAAATATGCATATATGGATGCTACTGAATATTTTGAGTGTACATGTGCATGTGTGTGTCAATACAGTATGATGTATAAATATATATATATATAGGTGTACTAATTATTTCAGTAAGACTTATATAAATATATATATGTGTTAATAAAATACTAGAGTTCAAATTAGTAAGATAAAATATACAGACATATTTTAGTATATAGGAAGAAAGAAAGAAAAACTGAATATATAAAAAGGAGTAGTCCTCTTGTAAATAAATAAAGAAGGTACATACCATTTACATGAAAGCTAAAAAATAGGAAAAATAAGACAAACAAGGAAATGTTTGCTATAGGCAAAATTAGGAAGAGTATTTGATAAATAATAAAATCAAGTCACATTTTTGGCATGATTGTAGACAAAGGAAAAAGTATTTTCTGAAAAGCAAAAATTCTGAAAAGAATGTAACCACTTTTCTCTTCACCTAAATTAAGCCGGGAAGGGTAGAACTTTGGGTTTAAATAAAATGCAGATAACATGATTTTTCTGGTGGGCAAAAATGGCTTTAGCCAATACCCAAAACCCTAAGGAAGACCCTGTATATATACATGTATATGCAGCAGCCTCCTCTCCTTCTCAGAAAAGAACTTTGAGAAAAAAAAAAGAAACAACACCATAGAAATCATAAGGCAAGGGAAGGAAGAGAGCTTGAGGCTAAAGGCAGAAGTTCATCAATTAATTAAGGAAGCAAAGAAGAGAGCTAGGTGAGAAAACTCACTCAAAAATCTAAGGCAATAAGTCCTAATGTAGGCAGCCAGCTATAAGTAATTTTCTTAAAAATATACTTTCATATGAGAATGCTTATCTGTGATTTTAAAACTGAAAATGTTTTGATTCTCTTTGGTTGATCACTTGTTTTATTATAAGAAAGCTTTGTGTGTTGTTAGTATACATATATGTTTTATAAATCCAGATCTAAGATATGTTTAGGAACGTAAACAAATACCCAGAAAATAAAATGTTGAAAATAGGCAAGTAGTATTGGTTTTGGCTAAACCCAGAAAGATGTAAATAATGTTGAGCTGCAATATACTTATGTATAAGTGCTGAGGCTTGAGACAAAAAGGAATTAGGGGTGCAATAGGGTTGCCTATGTGCTGATGCTCCTGATTCAATGAAAATATATATATATGCATAGCAAACAAAATTTTGTGATTCAGTGAAACCAGGTCATTCTGAGTTTAACTCAAGCACAAATGTTTGCAAAAAGGAAAAACTCTCTCAAAAGCCATAAGCCAATGTTAGTTGCCTACACCCTTTTTAAAATACCAGAATGTATACATATGCATACAGAACCTTATTTATTTAGTCACCAATGGTTGTTTGCTTACTTGTCTCTATATGGTTTTGAATAATATGAGATGCCATGATATGGATGTTTTAGTTAGTGAAATGGATCACTGAATGGTTTAGTCATGAAAAATCAAAAGAGTTATTATTAACTTAAACCTGATTAGGAAATTTGGGGTCAAGAACACTGCAGGAATGACTTGTGTTCTTGAGTAGCACAAGTTGACACATGGCTTGTTTAAGTCCTGAGATCTTTGTGTAATGGAGTGAATTAGTTCATTACAGTGTGTCCATTGATTCATAAATATTGCAGGTGAGACCAGGATAGATAATTATATGTAATGACCCAAGATTTTAGGAATTTATTCTGGAAAATATAAATAAATTTAAAATAATTTTTAAATAAATTTTGAAGGAGGAATTGATATAGCTTGATAGTGTATCAGTGTGTGTACATGTGTGCACAGGAAATGCACATGAATATAAGCTAAAACCCTGAACTCCAAGAATACATACATATTGATGTGTATGGAAATATATATATATATATATATACACATGTAGATTAAATCCTTAAAAGTAGTATGCATGAGTAAAATGTATATATGAATGCTACTGGATATTTTTGAGTGTATAGGTGCATGTGTGTGTGTCAGTATAGAATGATGTATGAATATATAGGTGGGAGTACTAATTATTTCAGAAAGACTTATATACAAATATATACGTGTTAATAAAATACAAGAGTTTAAACTAGTGAAATGAAATATACAGACACATTTTAATATAAGCAGAAATGAAAAGAATGGAGATATAAAAAGGAGTAATTCTCTTATAAATAAATGAAGGAAGTACATACCATTTGCATGAAAGCTAAAAATAGGAAAAATAAGATAAAATAGGGAAGTGCTTGGTATAGGCAGAATTAGAAAAGAGTATTTAATAAATAACAAAACCAAGTCACATTTCTAGCATGATTGTAGACAAAGGAAAAAAAAAAAGTATTTTTCTGAAAAGCAAAATTTCTGAAAGAAAAATGTAACCACTTTTCTCTTCACCCAAATTAAGCTGGGAAGGGGGTAAAACTTTGGGTTTAAAATGCAGATAACATGATTTTTCTGGTGGGCAAAAATGGCTTTAGCCAATACCCAAAACCCTAAGAGAGAGACCCTGTATATATACATGTATATGCAGCAGCCTCCTCTTCTCCTCAGAAAAGAATTTTGGAAAAAAAAAGAAGACAAACTACACCATAGAAATCATAAGACAAGGGAAGGAAGAGAGCTTGAGGCTAAGGGCAGAGGCTCATCAATTAATTAAGGAAACAGAGAGAGAGCTAGGTGAGAAAACTCACTCAAAAATCTAAGCCAATAAGTCCTAATGTAGGCAGCCAGTTAAAAGTATTTTCTTAAAAGAGTATTTTCATATATGAATGTTTATCTGTGAATTTAAATCTGAAAATGTTTTGATTTTCTTTGGTTGATTACTTGTTTTATTATAACAAAGTTTTATGTGTTGTTAGTATACATATCTGTTTTATACACTCAGATCTCTGATATGTTAATGTTTAGGGATATAAACAAATACCCAGAAAATAAAATGTTGAGAATAGGCAAGTAGTATTGGTTTTGGCTCAACCCAGAAAAATGTAAATAATGTTGAGCTGCAATATATTCATGTATAAGTGCTGAGGCTTGAAATAGAAAGGAATTAGGGGTGCAATAGGGTTACCTATGTGCTGATGCTCCTGATTCCATAAAATGAATAGCAAACAAAATTTTGTGATTCAGTGAAACCAGGTCATCCTGAGTTTAACTCAAGCACAAATGTTAGCAAAAGAAAAACTCTCTCAGAAACCATAAGCCAATGTTAGTTGCCTAAACTCCTTTTAAAATACCAAGATGAATATATGTATATACAGAACCTTATTTTGTAATCACCCATGGTTGTTTGCTTGTTTGCCTCTGTATGGTCATGAATAATATGAGATACCATGTTATGGATGTTTTTAGCTAATGAAACGAATCACTGAATGGTTTTGTCATGAACAATCAAAAGAGTTATTACTAACTTAAACCTGATTAGGAAGTTGGGGTCAAGAACACTGCAGGAATGACTTGTGTGCTTGAGTAACATAAGTTGACACATGGCTTGTTTAAGTCCTGAGATCTTTGTGTAATGGAGTGAATTAGTTCATTACAGTGTGTCCATTGATTCATAAATATTGCAGATGAGACCAAGGATAGATAAATATACCAAGGAAATAATACTTGAGCAGATGAGAAAACTAGAGTTTTTCCAAGATTTGAAATATGAGAATTGAATAAATGATTTAACTCATATTAGTTATTTTCCTGTTTGGTATGAATGATTGTTTGTCTATGATTGAGTTGTATGCTTGAATGTATGTGCCATATTCATGTGTGTAGTCTCTGGAAAGAAAGTTAAAGTGTGCACATGCACAATGACACAGAGCATGCACACAAGTATTTACCTGATTCCAAAGGACAGAACCTTATGTATATGTACTTAACTTGATTTTAACCTAATTAACAAATTGCTTTTGTGAATTTTCTCATACCAGACATGTGTCTGACCCTAGTGTGCTAATGGCATCTGGGGTGTCTCATTTAAAATGAGGCAGTTTCAAATGCTTTTTAGGGATTGCAGCAACTAAGTAGGAGTAGGAGCAAGGCCTTGAGAAGAAGATATAGCATGCTAAAACTTAGTTAGATAAGAGCCTAAATGTTGAAATCTGCATGTATTGACAATTTAAATTGCTACTTGTATTAAGTGTTGAATATTGGATGGATATTTTGTTAGGTATTTGTTAAGAGATTGACTTGTATCCGGAAACTATGAACTAAGTTAAATATCTGTTATGTTTAAAAAAAGGATTTTGATTAAATCTTGTAAGTGGATTTAGCAAGAACACCATGTTAAAAATTGAATGATCACATTTTATAAATGCATTAGTCAATCATGAATCTTTGGAAAGGATTTAAGTTTTGGAAAATCAGGAAGGTTGATTCTCAGAAAATTAAATGGTTTTGTTTTCTACTATGGCATATGTATACAAAAGAAAATAGACATAGGTTGAATGTTTTTATATGGCTGCAAGGTTTCCATAATTTAACTTGTTCCATACAAATGTTTCATGTCCTATTTTTAAATAAAGAAAGGATCTGTAGTAAGGTAGATGGAAGCCAGATTCAAATAGTTGCAGTTATATATATGCACATAAACATGTTTTGTGCAAATTTCAACACACCATTTTTCCTTTGCACTTGTAATAGGAATCTGAATTTCACTCAGACTTTAACCAAATGCATTTAAATGCCAGACAGATCTTATAAGAAGAAATACAAACATGAATAATGATAAACACTTCTATCATCCTCAAAACCCAAGAACCAGACTCTTAATTCATATCAATCCTGAAGCCTTCCAGGTCATAGGGATGAGTTTCAAAAATAATTAAGCAAGAATTATTGTTTTTGTATGTTAGATTATAGGCAGAAATAAAATATATATATGCAGATATAGGTAGATAACAGATTTCAAACTGTACAGGAGAAAATGAAAAACAAAAATTTGTGTTTGAACCAACCAGCATAGTACTCGAACTCGTGACCTCTTGTGTATAAGTTAGGCGCGTTTCCATTATGCCTAGATGTTGCTTGTGTTCACTTAGGATCCACTTCTTTTTAGCTTGATTTTGTCACTATTCAGAACTTAACACAAACATCTATATTAAAAGCTTGCTTTCTACTGATTATTACTGGATCACTTCTTGGTTAGGATAAACAGACTAATGTATATATTTCCAGTGGATTGTTTGGTCAAAAAAAATTCAGCAATCCAATATCCTCTTGTTTTCCAGAACTCTGATTCAAACAAGAGAGGCATATACATACTCACATGTATGTGCTTATCTTTGTGAATGTACTGATATATTTATATTGGTTGATTATTGTGATCCTGGATATATTTTGATTTATTGGAGGAAGATATTGACCCTGAGAATTATAATTGCAATGGATGATATATCTATATACTTATATATCCTCTTTACCTTAAAAAAAAAATTCCTTATGGAATTAGAGTAGAACTAGGAGGGTCATTTCAGTTGGTATCAGAGCTATGTTATTTAACATAGGAGAAGTAAGGATCAAGTTCTTAGATAGAAATAAAAATTAAAAGGAACTAAATACCAAACTAACCAGCTATGTAAATTATTATTAGCAAACTATGGTAGGGAGACCACCAAATCAGGGAGCAGGATCTTCCCATGCACCACCAATGGTCAATCTGCAAGACTTGGTGAGAGCATTTAGGGATGGGGCAGGACAAAGGCAAGAAAATCCCTATGAAGAACTCTCAAAATTACTTAAGACATATACTCATTTAGGAGGCAAAAGCTTTAAAGGGACAGAGAGTGTCATGGAAATTCAAACATGGTTGAGAACATTGGAAAGAATTTTCAATGACATGCAACTTGATGATCAAAGAAAGAAGCAAGTGGCTTCAAGACAGCTAAAAGGAGTAGCTTTAGGCTGGTGGGAAGTAATCATAGCAGGAAGGAATGAGAATGAAATCACTTGGAATCAATTCAAAGAGATGTTGGAAGCAAGGTTTGTACCAGCATCAGCAAAGACTACCTTGCTAGAAGAATTCATTAGACTTAGACAAGGAACCATGACTGTCACTGAATACACTCAAAAGTTTGAGGGACTTTCCACATATGGAGCAATGCTTGTGGCAGATGAGGCATCTAAAAATGATAGGTACATAAAAGGTCTGAACCCAGGACTTAGCAGAGCCATGCTACCCTATGCAGACAAGACTTTTGATCATGTGATAGACTTAGCTTTGAGGTTGGAGCAGCATGACAAGGAAAGGGAGAAGTTCAGAAATTTTAAGAGCAATAATAACAAGAAAGGTAAGGGGAGGTATCACCCTTATGATAAGAAGAAAGAAGAGGCTAGTAACAAAAGGACTGGAGATGTCAAAGCTAAGGAAGACAAGAAGAAAATTGTGTGCCATCAGTGTGGAAAGGAAGGGCATATCAAACCAAGATGTCCAGAATTGAAAGGAGGAGCTTTCAAATGCTATCTATGTGGGAAAGAGGGGCATATGAAGGGGAATTGTCCTGAGTATAAACAGCAAGGCAAATTGGCAAATTTGGAAGGAAAAGGCAAAGCCACAGTGGAGAGTAACACTGTAAACCATAGCCAAGTGGAAGGTACATTACTTATTTGTACCATACCCATAACAGTAGTATATGATACTGGGGCAACTCACTCTTTAATTTCTTATGAATTGGTTAAAATGCTAAAACTAAATTGCATATTGGTTGAAACCCCATTGCATATACACAGTCCATTGGGGAGTTCTAGTGTTTTAAATATGATTTGTGTGGATGTGGAGTTAAACATAGGAGGAAATATTTTTATTTCCAATTTATATGTTTTGAATTACCCAAATATAGGTGTTATATTGGGGGTAGACTGGTTAAGGCAATTTAAAGCCATAATTAATTTAGACTCATCCACCATATCATTGCAAAATTCTAGAGGCCAGAGAATCACAGTTTTATGTGAGGTAGCTAAGGAAGGAAAACTATATCATTTAGTTGACTCAGAAAAAGATTTCAGTGAACTAACCATTGAAGAAATTCCCATAGTCAATGAATATTTGGATGTGTTTGGTGAGGTCAAGGGTATTCCACACCATAGACCAGTAGAATTCCAAATCAATCTAGTTCCAGGAGCAAGCCCAGTGATTAAAAAGCCAACTAGAATGGGGCCAAATGAACTAAAAGAATTAAAGAAACAGTTAGAAGAATTGGAAGAAAAGGGTTTTATAAGACCAAGTAATTCTTGCTGGGGGGCACCAGTGGTGTTTGTTAAGAAGCAAGATGGCTCCTTAAGACTCTGCATAGATTATAGAGAATTAAACAAAGTAACTATTAAAAATAAATACCCATTGCCAAGAATAGATGATCTTTTTGATCAATTAGCAGGGGCAAAAGTATTTTCTAGACTAGACTTAGCATCTGGTTTTCATCAAATGAAAGTGGAAGAATCAAGCATCAAGTACACTGCCTTTAACACTAGGTATGGGTTGTATGAATTTTTGGTTATGCCATTTGGCTTGACCAATGCACCATCTTACTTTGTGGATTTAATGAACAGAACCTTTAGAGATTGTTTAGACAAGTTTGTGCTTATTTTCATAGATGACATTTTGATTTATTCCAAGACAGTGGAAGAACATAAGCATCATTTGCACCTGGTTTTGTCTAGATTAAGGGAAAAAGATTTAAAGGCAAAATTTTCAAAATGTGTGTTTTGGAAGGAGGAAGTACATTTTCTTGGCCATGTTATATCTGCCAAAGGAATTTCTGTGAACCCCAATAAAGTAGTGGCTATTCAAGCATGGAAGAGGCCAAGCACTGTGAGTGAAGTGAGGTCATTTATGGGGATGGCAGGGTATTATAGAAGGTTTATAAAAGATTTTTCAAAAATTTCTACACCACTCACTAACCTAACCAAGAAGAACCAAGCTTTTGTTTGGTCAGAAAAATGTGAAAAGTCTTTTGAACAGTTGAAGGAGGCATTGGTGAATGCTCCAATTCTAAAGGTACCACATGGAAATGAAGAATTAGTGGTATACACTGATGCTAGTGGATTTGGCTTGGGTGCAGTGTTGATGCAACAAGGCCAAGTCATTGCATATGCATCCAGACAACTTAAACCCCATGAAGTAAGGTATGCCACACATGATCTCGAATTAGCAGCTGTGATATATGCTTTAAAACTTTGGAGACATTATTTATTAGGCACAAAGTTTGAACTCTACACTGACCACAAGTCTCTAAAATATTTATTTTCACAAAAAGATTTGAACATGAGGCAACATAGATGGGTGGAGTTCTTAGCTGCCTATGATTTTGACATACTCTATACACCAGGCAAAGCAAACAAAGTTGCAGATGCTCTAAGTAGACAGCATGCTAAATTGGCTATGATGATGATAGCAGAATTTAAAGATTTGTCTTTGCTAACTGAGTTAGAGATTGAGGAGAATGGTTGTGTGCAGATGCATGGTGCACAAGGAGATAAAGGGAGGTTAAGCTTAATGACACTTCAACCAGATTTAATTCTGAAGGTAGGAAAAATGCAAGAACAAGATGCTCACTTATTAGAGAAGAGAATGCTCCTCTCAAGAGGGGAGGAAGTAATGAATCACCACATTGATAAAGATGGTTATGTGAGATACCAGAATAGGATGTGTGTACCAGAGGACATAGAATTGAAGAGGGAGATATTGAATGAATATCACAGAAGTAAATACTCCATACACCCAGGTAACCCAAAAATGTATCAAAATTTGAAAAGAGACTTCTGGTGGAAGGGGATGAAATCTGATATAGCCAAGTACATTGCCAAATGTATGACTTGCCAACAAGTCAAGGCTGAAACTCAAAGACCATCAGGGTTGATGCAACCTCTTAGTGTACCACAGTGGAAGTGGGAAGACATATCTATGGACTTCATAGATGGACTGCCTAGATCTAAGAGAGGTAATACAAGCATATGGGTGATAGTTGATAGGCTAACCAAGGTAGCACACTTCATCCCAGTCAAGTCAGAAAGAACAGCACCAAAACTAGCTCAAATTTTTATAAAAGAAGTGGTAAGGTTACATGGCATTCCCAAAACCATTGTGAGTGATAGGGATACCATCTTCACTTCAAAATTCTGGAGAAGCTTTCAAGAAGCAATGGGAAGTGAACTATGTTTAAGTACTGCCTACCGTCCTCAATCAGATGGGTAGACTGAGGTGGTAAACAAAGTTTTGGAGGACATGTTGAGGGCATGTATACTGGATTTTGGGGGCAACTAGGAAGATTATCTTCATCTAGTTGAATTTACATACAACAACAGCTACCAAAGCACCATAGGAATGGCTCCATTTGAAGCCTTATATGGTAAACCCTGTTTGTCACCTGTTTGCTGGGTAGAAGCAGGAGAAAGGTCTATTTTAGGACCTGAGTACATACAAGAAACCAAGGAGAAAATTGAGTTGATAAGAAGAAGAATGACAGCAGCTCAAGATAGACAAAAGAAATTTGCAGACATGAGAAGGAGGCAGGTAGAATATGAGGTGGGAAATTTTGTTTTCATCAAAATCTCACCCATGAAAAATGTGCTGAGGTTTGGAAAACAAGGCAAATTAACCCCAAGATATATTGGACCATACAAAATTCTGGAGAGAATTGGTCCCTTGGCATATAAGTTGGAATTACCAGAAAACATGCAAGGTATACATGATGTTTTTCATGTATCACAATTGAGAAGGTGGGTCCATGACAAGGCAGAAATTCTTGAAACCCCAACCCAAGTGCAGATAAATCCCAATTTGATTTATGAAAAGGATCCAGTGGGAATTTTGGCAAAAGATGTGAAGAAGTTGAGGAATAAATCTCTGAAACTTGTGAAGGTACAGTGGAGTCTTGATCCTAGTGATTGCACATGGGAATTAGAAGACAAAGTTAGGATGAATTATCCTAAGCTATTTCCAGATTAAGGTAATTCTGATTTTTGATTGTTTTCTTTATTATTGGATGAATATATTTTTAGTTAGTATAGAACTAAGAATCTATTTGGTAGAGAATATACTTGTTCTCTGAATTAAGTTTAAAATTTATTTTAAGCTTAGGAAAATTGTGGGACACAATTTCTAAAAGGAGGGGTGTATGTAATGACCCAAGATTTTAGGAATTTATTCTGGAAAATATAAATAAATTTAAAATAATTTTTAAATAAATTTTGAAGGAGGAATTGATATAGCTTGATAGTGTATCAGTGTGTGTACATGTGTGCACAGGAAATGCACATGAATATAAGCTAAAACCCTGAACTCCAAGAATACATACATATTGATGTGTATGGAAATATATATATATATATATATACACATGTAGATTAAATCCTTAAAAGTAGTATGCATGAGTAAAATGTATATATGAATGCTACTGGATATTTTTGAGTGTATAGGTGCATGTGTGTGTGTCAGTATAGAATGATGTATGAATATATAGGTGGGAGTACTAATTATTTCAGAAAGACTTATATACAAATATATACGTGTTAATAAAATACAAGAGTTTAAACTAGTGAAATGAAATATACAGACACATTTTAATATAAGCAGAAATGAAAAGAATGGAGATATAAAAAGGAGTAATTCTCTTATAAATAAATGAAGGAAGTACATACCATTTGCATGAAAGCTAAAAATAGGAAAAATAAGATAAAATAGGGAAGTGCTTGGTATAGGCAGAATTAGAAAAGAGTATTTAATAAATAACAAAACCAAGTCACATTTCTAGCATGATTGTAGACAAAGGAAAAAAAAAAAGTATTTTTCTGAAAAGCAAAATTTCTGAAAGAAAAATGTAACCACTTTTCTCTTCACCCAAATTAAGCTGGGAAGGGGGTAAAACTTTGGGTTTAAAATGCAGATAACATGATTTTTCTGGTGGGCAAAAATGGCTTTAGCCAATACCCAAAACCCTAAGAGAGAGACCCTGTATATATACATGTATATGCAGCAGCCTCCTCTTCTCCTCAGAAAAGAATTTTGGAAAAAAAAAGAAGACAAACTACACCATAGAAATCATAAGACAAGGGAAGGAAGAGAGCTTGAGGCTAAGGGCAGAGGCTCATCAATTAATTAAGGAAACAGAGAGAGAGCTAGGTGAGAAAACTCACTCAAAAATCTAAGCCAATAAGTCCTAATGTAGGCAGCCAGTTAAAAGTATTTTCTTAAAAGAGTATTTTCATATATGAATGTTTATCTGTGAATTTAAATCTGAAAATGTTTTGATTTTCTTTGGTTGATTACTTGTTTTATTATAACAAAGTTTTATGTGTTGTTAGTATACATATCTGTTTTATACACTCAGATCTCTGATATGTTAATGTTTAGGGATATAAACAAATACCCAGAAAATAAAATGTTGAGAATAGGCAAGTAGTATTGGTTTTGGCTCAACCCAGAAAAATGTAAATAATGTTGAGCTGCAATATATTCATGTATAAGTGCTGAGGCTTGAAATAGAAAGGAATTAGGGGTGCAATAGGGTTACCTATGTGCTGATGCTCCTGATTCCATAAAATGAATAGCAAACAAAATTTTGTGATTCAGTGAAACCAGGTCATCCTGAGTTTAACTCAAGCACAAATGTTAGCAAAAGAAAAACTCTCTCAGAAACCATAAGCCAATGTTAGTTGCCTAAACTCCTTTTAAAATACCAAGATGAATATATGTATATACAGAACCTTATTTTGTAATCACCCATGGTTGTTTGCTTGTTTGCCTCTGTATGGTCATGAATAATATGAGATACCATGTTATGGATGTTTTTAGCTAATGAAACGAATCACTGAATGGTTTTGTCATGAACAATCAAAAGAGTTATTACTAACTTAAACCTGATTAGGAAGTTGGGGTCAAGAACACTGCAGGAATGACTTGTGTGCTTGAGTAACATAAGTTGACACATGGCTTGTTTAAGTCCTGAGATCTTTGTGTAATGGAGTGAATTAGTTCATTACAGTGTGTCCATTGATTCATAAATATTGCAGATGAGACCAAGGATAGATAAATATACCAAGGAAATAATACTTGAGCAGATGAGAAAACTAGAGTTTTTCCCAGATTTGAAATATGAGAATTGAATAAATGATTTAACTCATATTAGTTATTTTCCTGTTTGGTATGAATGATTGTTTGTCTATGATTGAGTTGTATGCTTGAATGTATGTGCCATATTCATGTGTGTAGTCTCTGGAAAGAAAGTTAAAGTGTGCACATGCACAATGACACAGAGCATGCACACAAGTATTTACCTGATTCCAAAGGACAGAACCTTATGTATATGTACTTAACTTGATTTTAACCTAATTAACAAATTGCTTTTGTGAATTTTCTCATACCAGACATGTGTCTGACCCTAGTGTGCTAATGGCATCTGGGGTGTCTCATTTAAAATGAGGCAGTTTCAAATGCTTTTTCAGGGATTGCAGCAACTAAGTAGGAGTAGGAGCAAGGCCTTGAGAAGAAGATATAGCATGCTAAAACTTAGTTAGATAAGAGCCTAAATGTTGAAATCTGCATGTATTGACAATTTAAATTGCTACTTGTATTAAGTGTTGAATATTAGATGGATATTTTGTTAGGTATTTGTTAAGAGTTTGACTTGTATCCGGAAACTATGAACTAAGTTAAATATCTGTTATGTTTAAAAAAAGGATTTTGATTAAATCTTGTAAGTGGATTTAGCAAGAACACCATGTTAAAAATTGAATGATCACATTTTATAAATGCATTAGTCAATCATGAATCTTTGGAAAGGATTTAAGTTTTGGAAAATCAGGATAGTTGATTCTCAGAAAATTAAATGGTTTTGTTTTCTACTATGGCATATGTATACAAAAGAAAATAGACATAGGTTGAATGTTTTTATATGGCTGCAAGGTTTCCATAATTTAACTTGTTCCATACAAATGTTTCATGTCCTATTTTTAAATAAAGAAAGGATCTGTAGTAAGGTAGATGGAAGCCAGATTCAAATAGTTGCAGTTATATATATGCACATAAACATGTTTTGTGCAAATTTCAACACACCATTTTTCCTTTGCACTTGTAATAGGAATCTGAATTTCACTCAGACTTTAACCAAATGCATTTAAATGCCAGACAGATCTTATAAGAAGAAATACAAACATGAATAATGATAAACACTTCTATCATCCTCAAAACCCAAGAACCAGACTCTTAATTCATATCAATCCTGAAGCCTTCCAGGTCATAGGGATGGGTTTCAAAAATAATTAAGCAAGAATTATTGTTTTTGTATGTTAGATTATAGGCAGAAATAAAATATATATATGCAGATATAGGTAGATAACAGATTTCAAACTGTACAGGAGAAAATGAAAAACAAAAATTTGTGTTTGAACCAACCAGCATAGTACTCGAACTCGTGACCTCTTGTGTATAAGTTAGGCGCGTTTCCATTACGCCTAGATGTTGCTTGTGTTCACTTAGGATCCACTTCTTTTTAGCTTGATTTTGTCACTATTCAGAACTTAACACAAACATCTATATTAAAAGCTTGCTTTCTACTGATTATTACTGGATCACTTCTTGGTTAGGATAAACAGACTAATGTATATATTTCCAGTGGATTGTTTGGTCAAAAAAAAAATCAGCAATCCAATATCCTCTTGTTTTCCAGAACTCTGATTCAAACAAGAGAGGCATATACATCCTCACATGTATGTGCTTATCTTTGTGAATGTACTGATATATTTATATTGGTTGATTATTGTGATCCTGGATATATTTTGATTTATTGGAGGAAGATATTGACCCTGAGAATTATAATTGCAATGGATGATATATCTATATACTTATATATATCCTCTTTACCTTAAAAAAAAAATTCCTTATGGAATTAGAGTAGAACTAGGAGGGTCATTTCATTATACCAAGGGAATAATATTTGAGATGATGAGAAAACTAGAGTTTTTCCCAGAATTGAAATATGAGGATTGAATAAATGATTTAACTCATATTGGTTATTTTCCTATTTGGTATGAATGATTGTTTGATTATGTCTGAATTGTATGCTTGAATGTATATGTCATATTGATATATGTAGTCTCTGGAAAGGAAAATTAAAGTGTGCACCTGCACAATGACACAGAGCATACACACAAGTATGATCTGATTCCAAAGGGCAGAACTTTATGTATATGTATTTAATTTGATTTTAACCTAATTAACTAGTTGCTTTTGTGAATTTTCTCATACCAGACATGTGTCTGACCCTAGTGTGCTAATGGCATCTGGGGTGTCTCATTTAAAAATGAGGCAGTTTCAAATGCTTTTTCAGGGATTGCAGCAACTAAGTAGGAGTAGGAGCAAGGCTTTGAGAAGAGGATTATAGCATGCTAAACTTAGTTAGATAAGAGCCAAAATGATAAAATCCGCATGTATTAATGATTTAAATTGTTACTTGTATTAAGTGTTGAATATGGGATGGATATTTTGTTAAGTATTTTATTAAGAGATTGACTTGTATCTGGAATTTATGAATCTGGTTAATATCTGATATTAAAGAAGTTAATCAAAATATTGTAAGTGGATTTAGTAAGAACACCATGTTGAAGACTGAATGATTACATTTTATAAATGTATTAGTCAATTTTGAGTCTTTATAAAGGATTTAAGTTTTGGGAAATCTGGATAGTTGATTCTCAGAAAAATTAAATGGTTTTGTCTTTCAAACATGGTAAGTGTATACAAAAGATAATAGGCATAGGTTGAATGTTTTTATGACTGCAAGGTTCCCATAATCTAACTTGTTTCATACAAATGTTTCATGTCTTATTTTTAAATAAAGGAAGGATCTGTAATAAGGGAATTGAAAGCCAGATCCAAATAGTTGCAGTTATATATGCACATAAACATGTTTTGTGCAAATATTAATACACCCTTTTCCTTTGTATCTGTAATAGGAATCTGAATTTTTATTCAGATTTTAACCAAATGCATTTTAAATTCCAAACAGATTTTATAAGAAGAAAATCAAACATGAATGAAATTTTTATTGCATATAACACTGTACTATGTGTGGATTGATTAAATTCAATCAATCCAATCTCCTCTTGTTTTCCAGAACTCTGATTTAAACAAGAGAGGCATATACATCCTCACATGTATGTGCTTAACTTTGTGAAAGTACTGATATATTTATATTGGTTAATTGTTTTGATCCTGGATGAATTTTGGTTTATTGGAAAAAGAAAATGACCCTGGAAAATATAATTGTAATAAATGATCAATCTATATATCATCTCTGATAGTTCTAAGGAAGTTTAAATCGAACTTAAAAGTGTAAATGAATGTAGGTGGACATCCAGACACATATAAATTGAATGTGCATATGCATGTACATAGAAATCGAATTTAGACGACAGACTAAATAATTTAGACGTCTGAGATTAAACTTAGACGACAGTCTAAATAACTTAGACGTCTAAGGATAAATATAGACGTCTGTCACAAAATAATTAGATGTCTGAATTCAGTTCAAAATGTCTTTTTCTCTCTGTTTCAATTTTTGATCTATGAGCCATCTGTCATAATTAGATAGACGTCTGTAATTAAGTTTAGACGCCTGTCATAAGAATTTAGACGTCTGAACTGCTGATTTTGCCTAATTTGCCTATTTAGAAAAGAAATAAGTGGCTATGTCAATAGTTTGTATGGCATTTTGATTTCTACGTGATTTAAATTCCCTTTGATGGAAAAAAAAATCCTTATGAAATTAGGGTAGAAATAGGAGGGTCATTTCATTAAACCACAATGCATAAGCAATTATTACACATGGAGGGGTGGAACAAAACATGTCGGTGCATGGAAAAATAGACAAATTATTTATCAACAAGAAGTGTTATGGTAAAATCCCAAGGTTCTCTGTCTATTTTTCTAACCAGTCAACTAGTGGCCACAACCTTATAATTTTCAATTTTGGTACAAAGGGGAAAGATAGGAAAAATAACTCTTTTAAATATAACAATTCATGGCAATATAAGAAAAAATATCATGTCTGGTGGAAGCGTAATGGAACACTGAATGTGTTGGAAATAGGCGCGGCCCAAAGGCAAGGCAAGCGAAGCCTTCGTCTAGGGCAACACCGCCGGAGATCGCGGAGGGGGCAACAAAATGTCCTTAATGTTTTAAAATATATTGATCTAGTAGTGTAGCGAGGCAACATTTTCAAGAAATAGGTTGTAGCAAAGTGGTGTAAGTCTTGTGCTATGTCCTCATAACACAGGTTCAAATCCTACAACCCATTATTTTTCCCTTATTTTTTCTCCACTCCATTTTCACTTGCAATTTCGTCTAGGGCATCAAGTATGGTTGGGCCGGCACTGATTGGAAAACCCTTAATTCGGCTTATATCAAAACTCAAGAAAACAATACCTTGTCTCAAAAAGTGGAGTAAGGAGAATTATGCCAAACAATGCATGCTTAAGTGCTAAAACAAGAATTATATATTGCATACTCATGAATGGCTAACCAACCAAAAAGATGAAGAAGTAGTGAGTACGTATAGACAAAAAATTGACCAACTTTCTAAGTTACTGCAAAGGCAAGCTGAGAATACCTACCTAAAGGTCAAAATTGTTGTGGTCAACTCAAGGGGATAGTGCAACACATTTTTTTCCATGCAATATCACATACAAAATCAAGTCTAGTCATTAAAATGAAGTTGGATGCATTAGGCAACTAGATAAATGCTAATGAAAGACTCAACAAGGAAGCCATAAACTATATTGCAAACTTATATAATAGTTCTACTTTAAATTACAATTATTCACATGTTGTCTATAAAAAAATCCTTTCAAAGAATGCTAGAAACTCATTAGATAAGACTTTTGAACTAGATGAAATCAAAAGTGGCAACTTTTAAATAAATGACAACAGTTTGCCAAACCCTAGATGGTTTTGACTGAAAATTTTACAAGCTTCACTTGGAACTTATCAAACATAATGTATATCAGAAAATGCAAAGCATTCGACAATTAGATAAGAGTATAAAATAATCAGTTATACCTTTGTTTACTTGCTCCCAAAAAGTATGGACTCGTAGACTCTTTCAGATTACAGGCCAATCTCTTTTTGTAGTGTATTATACAAAATTCTGGAAAATCTAATATGCAATAGAATGAAGCAACAGTTATAATTTGATATCAATAAATCAAAAGCATTTATCCTTAGTAAACTCATTACAAAAATTCACTTCTTGTACATGAAAGATAAGAGGGTTCAATAGAAAGACTTCTATTAATGTATGCATGAAAGCGGACTTGCATAAAGCTTATGATAAAATTAGTAGGGAATTCATATATGATATGCTATTATGTATGAGGTTCTCTACAAAATTTGTAAATATGATATATGAATGTATTTTCACTACCACATTTTCAATTTTGATAGATGGAAGTCAAATGGGTTATTTAGTAATAACAGGGAAGATAAGGAGACCCATTGTCTCCATATATGTTTCACTACAAGAAAATATATTTTTCGCAACACTATTTAGCGACGTTTTACTAAAAATGCTGCGATTATCAAAATGGATTATTTAAAAAAATAAAAAACAACATCCAAAACGCTGCTTCTATTACTCAACGTGAAAAGGCAGGGGAACTGAAAATTTTCCACGCGCCTCTATTACTCAAAGTCTCCCTCTTTTCCACAAATCTATGTCCCAATCCCTAATTTTATTTAAAAAAAATCAAACTCACCAACGCGCTCAACATCGACATCTCTCCTTCTCTCCCACATATCCCTAGCCCTATCCATAACTCCGTCGTCGATCTCCAGAACGCACCACAACTCCGCCGTTTGATTAGGTATGTTTCTTTATTAACAACAACTATTCTCATTCATTGAACTAAACTTTATTTAGCAATAGGAGAATATCATAATTAGGTATGTTTTCAGATGTTGATCGAGATCCAAATTGATGGCTAGTTGAAGCACCTGGTTATCTGACTTGTAAATATTCATTATATCTACCAATCTTGAGTGCATGTATTGTTTTATCAATATTTTGATATTCTTCTTCTAATAAAATTATATAACATGTGTAGGTGTACTATATATTTACCGATATGAACTGTTTTATCTGGTTTGATGATATACGCTATCTCTATAAATAGATTAGGGGTATATTTTTAGATAATGCTTTATTATTTCTACGATGCACTAGTTCTGAGTGTAGGTTTTATGTTTGATTAACAAGAATTGAAGTTACTGATTTTGTCGGTTATCTTGCTAACTAAAACAAACAAGTCATAATAACAATTCTTGGAGTATTGAAATAAACTACTAGTTTAAAGTAAGTATATAACTGTATTGTGATCAAGTAATATTTAAAAAAAAAAGACAATCTACTTTATGTACAACTTAAGTAACACAGTTTTATATCACATTTGCAAGCCTTCAAACGGAACAAAAACTATAAAATTGACCTTAAAAACTACATAATGCAAAAATGAAAGCTGATATAAGATTTTAGCAAGTTGCCATTCGTCAACATAGAGAGTAGAGTTAAATAGAGCTCAGGTGCAAAACGTAGCTTCAAAGTTGTAAAGCTAGATGAAGAAGTGCCTTTGCCTTAAAGGCCTGTAACATTGATATTAAGTTCCACATATGTCACCCATCTTTCCAAATTCAGATAGGTGGAAAGATGAAAAGTAGCTGGCACTACTAGAAATATTGTAAATAACGACGTAGACCGCCGACAAAAATAAAAACCATCGGGAATCCCGATAGAGCACGGATGAAATGGCGACCATGTTTCATTTTAAAGTTTTCCAAATAAAGTTGTAAAAATGTCAGGAAAACTGTCGGTATAGTGACCTATTTCGCTAGTGCACAATATAATTTACAAAGGAACACCGATATTTCATAAAAAATTTACAGAAGCATGATCCAAAAATATAAAACTTACGCCAAAAATATTAATGCTAAGAGTAGACATTTCTTATTGAGCATATATCAGTAAATATTTTTGCACTCCTTGGTTGACAGCTTGAGCACAATAACATACAAGCTTAGGGGGAAGATTATGTCAAGTCTTATTGAATATAATCCATTTGCATCAAAATATATTTATACACTCGTTACATTCTCACAAACTTAATCACGTAACCGATTTCCCTATCATGTAGATAAAGTAAATGTTATAACAATAGGAAATACCCATTTCTTATCTACATAAAATCATATCATACTATTATGTTATCCCATTTATTTCTTGCTCTTTTCTTTAGATACAAAGAATTTGAGCACAACTAAGGTCATCAAGTATTTATATGGATGAAAATAAAAAATAAAAAAGCTTGAGATATTAGTAGAGTTAGAAATTTCCTCCTTTTCAAGATCGAGAAAAACTAGCAAATCGTGTATTATTATTTGAACTTGAATAATGCGAGTTAAGGTTATTACTCTATTTTGGTATAGTCTAATCAAGTACTTTAATTAATATTTTTAATCAAGTACTCCTTGTTAGTATATTGCTTTTTAAAAACTTTATATTTGTAAAAAACAAATGTTAATTTTATAAATTGCATTTTAGCCTAATGTTTTGATAATGTTTTTTGTAAGATAGACTATGAATTGTATAAAACCTTTTTCAGCCATGTTTTGGAACTGAATTGGCGATTGAGCCTATCCAAGTTATTTAGTTGAAATCAACTTTTAATCTTGTATTTTAGCTAGAATCAATGATTAATGTTATTTTGATAAAAATAAAAAAGTTACCACACGTGGCTTGTAATCTTCATTAAACTAAGTTATTCAGTTGAAAATTATTTAGAATGAATGAAAGATATGCAAGGCCTGTGCAAATAATGTCCACCTATAGTTGAAATAAAAGCACAAGGATTTGCTAATGGAATGAAACATTCTCAGAGTAATAATATGAGAAGAAATATAGTGCTAGCAGGATTATTGTTTCTAGGTTACATCTATGTTAATCCAGCGGTTATCTTACTTACTCAAGTGGTGGTGCTCAATGAAAAACAAGCATTAATAACTTTCACTTTTTAGTGCCTAAGATCAAAGTATTAACTAATGGAATTCATTCTTTATATTCTCCAATGCATGAAATACTTTTGAACGTTACCCACAAATGTGTTAGGAGTGTGTTTATGTGTAAGCATCATGTAATTCGTTTTCTATAGAGTAGGTTCATACTTAACCTTTTATTTTAGTCCCATGAGTTGAGTAGTCTGTAAATTTGAGTCTTTGGTAAACTTTACATTCTTTACCTTATATTGTGCATCACTTCTTTCTAAAGTGAATATTATCACTATCTTGTTTACCTGAAAGCAGAATACAAACTGAAAAGTGGGTGTAGATTGAAGATAGGTTCGAAGCATAAGACACTCTAGTTACTTGCTGGTTTGAATCATGCATAGTTATATAATTAATCATCAAGTTTACTCATGATGATACATTATATAGAATGGAAGTTCATAATTATCTGTTGAATTGATGTTCAGAGTTATCTCTTATAGAATTGAAGTTACCTAAAATTATCGGTTATAGAACCGCATTTTGGAATCATCTATTTTATAATATGTATGACTTTTACTTGTTTTGACTAGTTGTGATATAAATAGGACACTAACCTTATCTTACTCTTACTTTTATCATCGAAGTTCAATGCAGTTTGTGGATCAGGCCCCTTTGTGCCAGCTGTAATAAGAACAAGACAAGGCTGTTTTTCTTAATTAGGGAGGTAAGTATAACTAAACCCTATGATATGAATTTTGTTAATTAGGGAGGAATGTTTGAATTTTGATAGATTAGAAGAAATTCGATTCCTGAAGTTTGATTTCTCTATCCAAACATGGCCTTAAGAAGAGTAACATGCACATGAAACAGCAGTGTTTTTTATTTTATCTTATATATGATCCATATAAACATGGCAGTTTTACTTGTGCAGTTTGTTTTTGTTTATAGACCCTATGATGTCTATACCATTAAAGGAAATTCATATAAGAGAATTTCAGAGTATGTTATGTGTATGCGTGATGTGTATCTATATCACATAGTTCTATTTGTGTTTTAGATATTTATCTTAGTTTTACTATCTACCATTTTTAATATGTTTTTAGGCTGCATTTAAAATCTTGTAACGACCCAGAATTTCAGTCATTCCAAATTAGGTTATTTAATTGATTTTAAGTATTCACAAGTAAATTTTATATGCTGAATAACTTATATTTCAAATATAATAATTTAATTGGATAATTTAATTATTTAATTTAATATTTGAAATTGCAGAAATAATTTGATTTTGAATTTTATGTGAATGAAAATGAATTATAAAGTTGATCTAAATTCTATTTGAATTAGAATGAGTTAGAGAACTTTTAAAATTGAATTAAAAGTAAATTTATAGAAATCAGAAATTTTGAATATTTAATTAATGTGTAAAAATAGTCATTTTTGACACCGTCTCGGATTTCGATAAAACTAGTTTCATTGGATCCGTAATAGTGAGTTATTATAGGATTTCAAATTTCGTGTCAATCGGATTTACGGTTTAGTCGTGCGAAGCTGAAATGCGTGGAAATTAATTTAAGTAAATTTCATTAAAATAAATCTATTCGAAAACCTATCTTCCAAATACGATGGAATTAGCTCCCAATATATATTTCATTGCATTCGGAATAGGGGTAAAACATTATAAAGGCCTGGCGGCACGCTTCGATTGGAGTTCGAAAAATATTCACGTGAATAGTGTTTTAAAACGTTGCATATATAAGGACATTCTTTTGCCAAACCCTAGAAACTAAGGTCACAGCCACCACTAATATTCAATGGCCGAAAATAGCCAACCTTCTTCCTCAATTTATGATCAATCCGTCCACTTTCATCGAAAACCTTCAACTACAAAAATCTAGAGCATGACAAGATATCTCAGATCAACGGCTATGATTGTTTTTAGAGCGTGAGATCGGCGGCAATCCTCGTTCGAAGGGCACACGTTTCAAGGAATGCTGCGCGAGAACTAGATGGCCGAACCAGTCCATACTTAGGTCGATGGTGTGTCTCGCGATGGCCTTTCGATTGGTGGTCCTTGATCATGCTACGGTGGATTGAAGAAGGGAGCGGCATGTCATGGAGTAGTCGCGTATATGGGTTTGAAGGCGACGTTGCCTGCGAATGAAGAAGAAAAGAAAAAGGCACGGCCAGATCTCTTCAAACAAATCAACTGCCAGATTTTATTTTAAGGTTTAAAAAAAAGAAAAGAAAATTGTAGATAAATTATATTTAAAATCGTGTAATCTTCTAAATTGCATAACATTGTCATACGAGGTTGGAATGGGACGAAACAAGTTGTGTTGGGTTCGTATTCGCGAACACTACGCTATAGAGCTAGATTGGAGTTGATTGGAGCTAGTGAAAATTTTGGGTAAAATTAAACGTCAGTTTAGTTTTATTCAAAATAAAACGCTGCAACGACCACTGCAATCAAAGTGAGTAAAGCTCACTCTCTCTGTCTCGCTTTATTTTTATATAAGTGAGAATAAATTTATTTTATGTTGATTGATGCTTGTTTGGGTGATATATGATATATTATATATATTGATTGGTTTGGATATATTCCCGCATATTTTAGCGGATGAGACCCTATACGTTCCCGTGTATGAGCTGATGAGCTTTTGTACGCGCGTCTACCTCGAAGCTGACATTGTACATATTTTCTCATACATATATTTATTGCAGGTGATAGGTTAGAGGGATCTAACTGGATTCCTCGCCAGTGTTGATTTTTATTTACAGATATTGTTATATATGCTATTATCATGTGATATATGGTGTTTGGATGTCGTGATTGATGTGAATCCCCTTGTTTAGCACTTTTGTAGCATTGGGCCATATTTTGGAATTTTAAAATATTAAAATGACGATTTCAAATTCAAAAGAATTTCAAAGTGATTTTGAAAAATATATATGTTATAATAAATGTTGAATTGTTAAGGAAATGAATTTATTGTAAATAAATAAAAAGTTATAATTTTTATGTTATAAAAGTTAGGTTTTGTGAAATATACCTAAACATGATTTTTGAAGTATGAAGTTAACCATTTTGTAAAAATAAGTTAAAATTGAGAATTTTGAATTTATTATAAATGGTTTATGTATAAGATTTATAAAATTGATATTTTATAAACAAAAGTAATCAAATTATAGATGAGCTTTGTAAGTGTTTAAAATGAAGTTATAATTAAATCTTATAAGTAAATAAGACTTATAAATTTATGAAGTTATAAAAGGAATGAATTTGTAAATAAAGAGATTTATAAGTAAATTAACTTATAATTGGATTTTGAGATATAATGAGACATAAATGGTATTTGTTAGTAAAGGAATTTTGTAAATGGAAGTTTATAAAATATAAATAAAATTTATAAACATTGTTTTATAAATCTGAAATCAATTTAATTTGATAAGTTAAATATGAAAGTTTATTAAAGGTATTACATTCACGATTTTGGACACTGAATAAACCTTTTAATTAAATGTGTAGAAGTAATGAATTTAATAAGAGAATTTTATTCATGATTTTGGACAGTGGATAATCCTTTAAATTAAATGTGTAGAAGTAATGAATTTGGTAAAGGAATTTCATTCATGATTTTGGACAGTGAATAATCCTTTAATTAAATAAATGTTTTGGAAAGTGATATTACAAAATGGAGTTTGAATGGTTTGAAAATAAAGTAAATTGTGAATTCACTTATTATTAAAAATAAGTATATGGAAATGTTTTCCAAATAGTGAAATATTGAAATGGTTTTGAGAATATATATTTTTAAAGATAATTTGAAGTGAATATTTGGAAAGATATTTAATTAATAAAGATTAATTAAAAGGGCCTAGTGATTGCTTATGGTGCAAGATAATTGTTGTTTACTTTGATAGTTAAATAACCGACTATCAAATTAAGCCATTTTAGTTTCTCGACTTGATGTAGAAACTAATTAGTTATACAATTAGTACGTAACTGACTGTGTAGGCTTGATTATCGTTTGTGTTGAGAATGTTGATTCGTGTAGTGTGGAGTGATTACTCCAATCTATCGATCTTCCTTCTTGGCTGAAGGATAGAAAGTTGAAAGTTGGAGACGTGATAAGTCTATGAGACTTAGTTTCTGTGTGAGGTTGAGAAACGCTTTTGCGTTGTTGGTGCGAAGAGACTGGGATCAGATTTATCTGAAAACCACTTCAGACCAACGTATATGCGTTCGATTGTGCAGGTTATTGAAGATATTGATATTTAGGATTTTCATAGCGGAGGCCTGCGTGTTGATCGTCTGTGATATATTTCTTCCCGCTATGACGTTCGGGATGTAAATTATTGTGGATTTATGCTATGAGGGCCCTCGGAAAGGTCGGTAACGACCGGGGTATGACATATTCGGTACTACCTAGTTATAGAGGTAGGCCAGTCTTGTGTTGGTAGAGGAACTTTTTGATGGTTTCTCGGTACATTCTTCTAAAGATATACTGCCGGAAGGTAGTCCCGTCACCTGGTCATTTGTATGGAAATCCAAACTCCACTACATGTCTGCCATTTTGTTTGTAGAGCCTAGTATGCTGGAATTTAATAATGGTAACAATTTCGGCTATTTTAATTATTATTTGTATACTAGACACTAGTATAATATAACATGATTTGATATGAAGTGTTTTGGTTATCTTAAGGTAAATACATGTTCGTGTTTATGTGTGGGCATGTTTTACGAGATACATTTGTTTTGAAAAAAAAAGTTTTGGTAATTTAATAAATTCAGTTGAGTGTGTTTTCACACACTGGTTTACCAGACTGATCCAGGTGTTCTTCCCTTTCAATGCTCGGGTCAGACCAAGTATATTTAGAGGTTCAGATTTGGTGCTTTTGGAGCTTCAGCAAGAGAGCTGGATATCTTCATTTTCGCATACACGTATCTTTTTATTTCGCTGCATTGTTGTTGTATATTGTCAACATTTGTGAGGACAAGTTGTTATAATTGTCCAAGCTGATAATTATATATTCATGTACTCTGATGGGCATATTTATATGATATTACAGTTTCTCTTTTGTAAAGATCATTGATACGATATTATATGTTATTCCGCTGCGATGTGAGATTCTGTATTGTTCTGTTTGGTTCTCTCTTCTCCCTTTCTTCTCTTCTCTTCTTCTCTCTTCTTTTCATTCTCATGACTTTCTGTCATTCTGTGCATTTTCGGTCGGACATGTGTGGTTTATTGTCGATTCAAAGGGTACGAATTTGTGGGTCGTCACACGTGGTATCAGAGCTTAGGTTTAGTATATTCCTAGGCTTTGATGTGTACTCAATATAGATAGGGTCAGTAGCATCCTAGATTGAGTTTGAATGTATTATATATATGAGCGCATATTTGTTAGTGATATCAAAATATTTTACATTGTGTTTACTTATCCATTGAGTTGTTTATGAATTCTGGTCGGTGCGTGGGAGGCCATGTTATCGATAGAGATTTCTAAACACTTAAATGAGGCAAGTCGACATAGTATTGTTTTTAAATTGGGTAAATGAAATAATTTTACCTCGATTTTATTTTATATATATAAAGGAACTATTTTTCAAAAATTATTATAGTGTATATAAATTGATTGTTTGGTTGTCTGAAAATGCAAATATATATAAGTTAATATAAACTGTTTGAATAATTTAAAAAAAATAACAATTGTAAAAGAATAAATTATATAAGCAAATGAATTATTAAGTATGGAATTATAATTAATATGATTTACAATTGTGAAATAATCTTATATATAAGAAATGAAACTACATGAGTATATTTATAAATATGAGTTGTAAATAAAAATGGATTTAGACTATGAATTTGAGAATTTGAATCTCGTTGATTTTTGACAGTTGTTTTTCAAAATTAAAGAGATTATATTATTATAAAGATAAATAAGATAAATAAATTTGGAATGAATCTTATGTAAGTGAAGTGAAATTATATATGTAAAAGAATTTATAAACATAAAAAGGAATTTTAAAAGAATATAATGCACTGAATTCACTACCGTTGCTGGACAATAATAAGGGTGATGACTGCAGCATCATCAGTATCATTTTCGAGTTTCGGTGTGATTGATTTGCTACCATAGTAAATTGGAAATTGAAGTTTTGTTATGATAAACTAATTTTGAATTTAAAATCCAGTTTGAAATTGATAAATATAAGTGAAATGAATTTGGACTTATAATATGAAATAAAAATGTAACTTGGTAATGTTAAATAAATTGGAGTTAGTGAATTGAATTAAGTATATTGATGAATCAAATAAATGTGAATATAAATCTAAGTTGTAAAGTGATTATATAACCATGAATTGAAATTATAAAATGAGAACGAAAGTAAACATATACAAATATTCATGGAAGTTGAAGTGAATAAGTATAACTTATGAATTTTGTAATAATAAGTTGGAAACAAACATTTAGATTTGTTAATTATGAAATGTTAAGAAATGAAATCTGAATTGGATTTATAAGTTGAAATTTAAGTTAAGTGAAACAAAATGATGTTTAAAAGGGAACATAACTTAAGTGATTTTGAATGAAGTTGAATTTGATATCAAAATGAATTAATAAAGTGAATTAATGAAATGAAGTAATTAAATGAATATGAACTTGAGTTATATAATGAAATTCAACTTCAATGTAAAATGAATTAGGAATTGAATTAATGAATGAACTGAACTGAACTAATGAAATAGATTAGTAAATAAAATATGGATTGAATGTTAATCAATCGAATGTAAATGAATTGATATGGAATAATGGGTGTAAGTGTTAATTCATTAAAAGCTAATGAAATTGGGAATTGAATAATTGAATGAAAGTCAATTAGATATCAACCAATCATAATTAAAAGTGTTAAAGAAAATTGAATGTAAATGAAGTAAATATGAATGTTCGAGTCTAAAGTTAATAAATTTGGTTATTTTGGATATGCATTGGTTGTTAGATGGATGTTAGTTGATTGTGTAGAAATTCATTAAATATTAATGAAATTGAATTAATGAAATTGAAAGCTAAAATAATTGAATTCAAATTAGAAGTAAGTGAATCTAAATAGAATTGAATTTGATCTAATTTTGAAAGTGAACTAACTTGAATGTAAATTAGTGAATGTAAACTAATTTAATATGAATAAATGAATGTTAGTAAAATCCAAAGGTAATGAATCAAATGTGAATAAATTGAAAACCAATTAAATGAATTTTAATGAGAAATGAATGTATATTGATTTGGTTATGGATTTATTGGATAGATATTGGTTTGTTGGATGTTAGTTGGATGATAGTTGTTTGATGGTTGAATTTGTTACTTTTGATTGCATTTGCTACATTGGCATATATAGTTGTTGTATTGGTATATGTTGTATATTGATATTACTTTCCATATATACATGTAATTATTGTTTGTTGAGTGTTTAGTAGGTTCGGATGGCGTATGCTTCGCATTTGGAGCTCGCTTTCGCGCTATATTAGTCATATATGCTCGCTAATAATATATAAGGTACATATGATTACATATCGTAATTTTTTTTCCCACGGGATGCCTCATCCTCGAAGATGAGATGTATATTTGTGGTATATATATATATACACACTGATTTTGCCGGATCGAACCGCGTCAAGGAGGCTATGGAGAATTTTTTTTGAAAATTTAAGGCGTTAGAAATTTTATTGAGAATTTTGGAAAATTTTGATAAGTAAAATTTTGGTTTTGAGTTAAAAGTTAAACGATATTAGTTGGTTTTGAAAAGAATAACTATGAATGGATTTGAAAACTTTTCTAAGTTTTTATAAGAAGTTTAACTAATGAATTTTGGAAAAATTTAAAAGGTTTAAATGATTTTGGTAATCTAGTTTGAACGATTTGTTTTTGAAAAGTTAATGGATTTTGTGGTTTTTTCTTACTTGGTAATTTCGAGGACGAAATTCTTTTAAGTAGGGGAGAATGTAACGACCTAGAATTTCAGTCATTCGAAATTAGGATATTTAATTGATTTTAAATATTCACTAGTTAATTTTATAAGCTGAATAACTTATATTTCAAATATAATAATTTAATTGGATAATTTAATTGTTTAATTTAATATTTGAAATTGCAGAAATAATTTGATTTTGAATTTTATGTGAATGAAAATGAATTATAAAGTTGATCTAAATTCTATTTGAATTAGAATGGAGTTAGAGAGCTTTTAAAATTGAATTAAAAGTAAATATATAGAAATCAGAAATTTTAATATTTAATTAATGCGTAAAAATAGTCATTTTTGACACCGTCTCGGATTTTGATAAAACCAGTTTCATTGGATCTGCAATAGTGAGTTATTATAGGATTTCAAATTTTATGTCAATCGGATTTACGGTTTGGTCGTACGAAGTTGAAATGCGTAGAAATTTATTTAAGTAAATTTAGTTAAAATAAATCGATTCGAAAACCTATCTTCCAAATACGATGGAATTATCTCTCGATATATATTTCATTGTGTTCGAAATAGGGGTAAAACATTATATACGCCTGGCGGCACGCTTCAATTGGAGTTTGGAAAATATTCGTGTGAATAGTGTTTTAAAATGTTGCCTATATAAGGACATTCTTTTGCGAAACCCTAGAAACTAAGGTAACAGCCGCCACCAATATTCAATGGCCGAAAATAGCTAACCTTCTTCCTCAATTTCTGATCAATCCGTCCAATTTTATCGAAAACCTTCAACTAAAAAAATCTAGAGCACGACAAGATCTCTCAGATCAACAGCTATGATTGTTTTTAGAGCGTGGGATTGGCAGCAATCCTCATTCGAAGGGCGCGCGTTTCAAGGCGCGCTGCACGCGAACCAGATGGTCGAGCCCGTCCATACTCAGGTCGATGGTGTGTCTCTTGATGGCCTTTCGATTGGTGGTCCTTGATCATGCTCCGGTGGCTTGAAGAGGGGAGCGGCATGTCATGGAGTAGTTGCGTATATGGGTTTGAAGGCGATGTTGCCTGCGAATGAAGAAGAAAAGAAAAAGGCACGGCCAGATCTCTTCAAAGGCCAGATTTTATTTTGGGGTTAAAAGAAATAATTGTAGATAAATTATATTTAAAATCGTGTAATCTTCTAAATTTCATAACTTTGTCATACGAGGTTGAAATGGGACGAAACAAGTTGTGTTGGGTTCGTATTCGCGAACACTACGCTATAGAGCTAGATTGAGTTGATTGGAGCTAGTGAAAATTTTGGGTAAAATTAAACGTCGGTTTAGTTTTATTCGAAATAAAACGCTGCAACGACCACTGCAATTAAAGTGAGTAAAACTCACTCTCTCTATCTCACTTATATTTTTATATAAGTGAGAATAAATTTATTTTATGTTGATTGATGCTTGTTTGGGTGATATATGATATATATATATATTGATTAGATGGATATATTCCCGCATATTTTAGCGGATGAGACCCTATACGTTCCCATGTATGAGCGGATGACCTTTTGTATACGCGTCTGCCTCGAAGCGGACATTGTACATATTTTCTCATATGTATATTTGTTACAGGTGACAGGTTGGAGGGATCTAACTGGATTCCTTACCGGTGTTGATTTTTATTTAAAAATATTGTTATATATGTTGTTATCATGTAATATATGGTGTTTGGATGTCGTGATTGATATGTATCCCCTAATTTAGCGCTTTTGCAGCATTGGGCCATATTTTGGAATTTTAAAAATATTAAAATGATGATTTCAAATTAAAAAAGATTTCAAAGTGATTTTGAAAAATATATATGTTTTAATAAATGTTGAATTGTTAAGGAAATGAGTTTATTGTAAATAAATAAAAAGTTATAATTTTTATGTTATAAAAGTTATGGTTGTGTGAAATATACCTAAATGTGATTTTTGAAGTATGAAGTTAACCATTTTGTAAAAATAAGTTAAACTTGAGAATTTTGAATTTATTATAAATGGTTTATGTATAAGATATATAAAATTGATATTTTATAAATAAAAGTAATGGAATTATAGACGAGCTTAGTAAGTGTTTAAAATGAAGTTATAATTGAATCTTATAAGTAAATAAGATTTATAAATTTATGAAGTCATAAAAGGAATGAATTTGTAAATAAAGAGATTTATAAGTAAATTAACTTATAATTGGATTTTGAGATATAAATGAGATATAAATGGAATTGTTAGTAAAGGAATTTTCTATATGGAAGTTTATAAAATATAAATGGAATTTATAAACATTGTTTTATAAATCTGAAATCACTTTAATTTGATAAGTTAAATATGAAAGTTTATTAAAGGAATTATATTCACGATTTTAGACAGTGGATAATCATTTTAATTAAATATGTAGAAGTAATGAATTTGGTAAGAGAATTTTATTCACGATTTTGGATAGTGGATAATCCTTTAAATTAAATGTGTAGAAGTAATGAATTTGATAAAGGAATTTCATTCACGATTTTGGACAGTGAATAATCCTTTAATTAAATAAATGTTTTGGAAAGTGATATTATAAAATGAAGTTTGAATGGTTTGAAAATAAAGTAAATTGTGAATTCACTTATTATTAAAAATAAGTATATGGAAATGTTTTCCAAATAGTGAAATATTGAAATGGTTTTGAGAATATATCTTTTTAAAGATAATTTGAAGTGAATATTTGGAAAGAGATTTAATTAATAAAGATTAATTAAAAGGGCCTAGTGATTGCTTATGGTGTTAGATAATTGTTGTTTGCTTTGATTGTTAAATAACCGACTATCAAATTTAGCCATTTTTTGTTTCTCGACTTGATGTAGAAACTAACTAGTCGTACACTTAGTACGTAACTGACTGTGTAGGCTTGATTATCGTTTGTGTTAAGAATGTTAATTCATGTAGTGCGGAGTGGTTACTCCAATCTATCGAGCTTCCTTCTTGGCTGAAGGATAGCAAGTTGAAAGTTGGAGACGTGATAAGTCTAGGAGACTTAGTTTCTGTGTGAGGTGGAGAAACGCTTTTGCGTTGTTGGTGCGAAGAGATTGGGATCAGATTTATTTGAAAACCACTTCGGACCAACGTATATGTGTTCGATTGTGCAGGTTATTGAAGATATTTATATTTAGGATTTTCATAGCGGAGGACTCCGTGTTGATCGTTTGGGGTTAAAATCCCAATATACATCTAGTAGCAGTAGTCTCTTCGTTATGAAATATCCAATGCAAGGACTATTCGCTACTAATCCTAAGGATTTCCCGACAGGATGTGGTAGGAAAGTACCTTCGGTTTGTCCTGTTCCTGGACAACTTGTATGGACGAGTGTCTCACATTGCATTTCTAAGATTATGTACATTGGTTTTTACAAACGTACATCATGTGGTGGCGGAGAAGGCAACTTCTCTTAGCTTAACACCCTTCCTTGAGACATACGAGCTCAAGGGTTGTATTTTTGTGGAAGGCAATTAGTAGTCAACGTAAATGGCAATGTGACATTCAAAGTGATGTGATATGTGATATGTGAAAGGTAATCGTTACCTCAGGCCTCATCAACCAGAAATGAACGAAACAGGGTTAGATGCAGCAGGGCTAAGTGGGTCAATCCCTATTAGGATATGATCATTCCCTTCTAGATATATTTCTTCCCGCTATGACGTTCGGGATGTAAATTATTGTGGATGTATGCTATGAGGGCCCTCGGAAAGGTCGGTAACGACCGGGGTATGACATATTCGGTACTACCTAGTTATAGAGGTAGGTCGGTCTTGTGTTGGTAGAGGAACTTTGTGATGGTTTCTCGGTACATTCCTCTGGTGATGTACTGCCGAAAGGTAGTCCCTTCACCTGGTCATTTGTATGGAAATCCAAACTCCACTACATGCCTGCCATTTTGTTTGTAGAGCCTAGTATGCTGGAATTTAATAATGGTAACAATTTTAGCTATTTTAATTATTATTTGTATACTAGACACTAGTATAATATAACATGATTTGATATGAAGTGTTTTGGTTATCGTAAGGTAAAAACATGTTCATGTTTATGTGTGGGCATGTTTTACGAGATACTTTTGTTTTGAAAAGAAAAGTTTTGGTAATTTAATAAATTCAGTTGAGTGTGTTTTCTCACGCTGGTTTACCAGACTGATCCTGGCGTTCTTCCCTTTCAATGCTCGGGTCAGACCGAGTATATTTACAGGTTCAGATTTGGTGCTTTTGGAGCTTCAGCAGGAGAGCTGGAGACCTTCATTTTCGTATACACGTATCTGTTTATTTTCCACTGCATTGTTGTTGTATATTGTCAGCATTTGTTAGGACAAGTTGTTATAACTATCCAAGCTGATAATTATGTATTCATGTGCTCTGATGGATGTATGTATATGATATTACAGTTTCTCTTTTGTAAAGATCATTGATATGATATTATATGTTATTCCGCTGCGATGTGAGATTCTGTATTGTTCTGTTTGGTTCTCTCTTCTCTTCTTTTCTTTCTCATGACTTTCCGTCATTCTATGCATTTTGGATCGGACAAGTGTGGTTTATTGTTGATTCAAAGGGTATAGATTTGTGGGTCGTCACAAATCTCTAGTAGGTAAATCACTCTTTACAATTACATCTATTTAGTTTCACCATACCAATTGATCTAAGATTCAGTCCCTGCAATCTTACAATCTGTATCATCTTGTCCAAATCTCTCCTCATGTAGGTTTTCTGGTGAGAGGAGCGGCTCAATATATTCTGCCAGAAGTTTGATTTCAGGATGAAAAAAATAATCCTCCTATTTTGTTTTATAATTTTCTTATCACATAAAACTCTACTCCTTGACTCCTTGAATTTGTTCTCCTTTTATTATGCTATAGTCAATTTATGGCAGGCCTGAAACTGTGGTAGGGTGGTATGTTCACATGTAGGATTTGGGTGTAGGCTTTATCGTGTGATATGTATAACCAACTGGTTTGTTCCATGCTTGTGATTCAACCTTACGAAGTTCATATCTAAACATTTTAAGTCATACTTTTGGTGCGAAATATTATGCTGCATCTATGGTTAAGTTGATTTCGGTATGTGGAAATGTGTTGCTTATTATGGTTTGCCTCATTGCCTCAAAAAATACATCTGTAGTGATTACAGTAATGATCGATTGGTCTTTGATTTTCATGAAATTAGAACACGGGTTCAATTTCAACAGAGCATCTGATACTTTCAGCTTTTGCTCTAATTTCAAATCAAACACTGCCAGCAGACAAATTTAATATGCCAAATAGCCTTTCTCTACACAAATTTTTTATCATCTGATTGTGAATAGACATTGCTTTCGATTTCACAATATATGTGTTTATTTTCATTTTGGGAACACTAGTTATGTCTTGGACTAGTTTTAAATACTACAGCTAATACGACCAATTATTTTATTTTGATGTATAGAAAAGAGAGTCCCGATCCCTCTTGTGTTTCTAGAGTTCTTGTTTGGATTAAGTCTCGCACTCGAAAAAATGGCGAGCCGGTGAACATGGCTGTTGGAGATACTATTGTATGTGCTTTTGTTTCATTTTGAAATATTAAAAATGACTGGAGAATGTGATAATTTCAAGATAATATTGTATGTTAACTTTTGTAAGAAAAGATAAAAGAAGTGAAAAATAAATCACGGTCTAGCTCAACAACTAATGTGAGAGAAGATGCTCTTTCAGTAGTAGTGGGACAAGATAAAATTGGACGATTAAGAGGAATGTGAAGAAGTATGACCCACACCAAGTTCATTTTATCAGAAGCTAATAAAAAAGCGACCCAACTACAAAATAGAGTTGCCAATTTTGAGAAGACAATTCATATGCTGATATCACATAATCAGGTGAAATACTACTATCATCATACATACTTCAATATATGCTCTAATTTATTTTTACATTCCACATTTAAACTTACAATTTGTGGCTCATTCTAATTTTGTCTTCCACTAATAGTATGTTGTAGCATATGGGTTCTTTGAAAAAACTAACTTACATATATATAGGTTTATCAGAGGAAAGGAAATAGCAGAGATGAGAGTGCATCTCAAATGGTAAAATTTGCTATATTATTGTTGTGGTATCATTTGAATTTTGGTTTTTAATTTAATATATAACCATTGCTTTTGATTAATTGTAGAACAAGTATGACAAACCACATGAAAAATGTAATTTACTGGATTGGACTAGGATGGATGAAATAGTAGCCGAAGGAAGGGTTCTTTCAACTGATCTAAAAGAGCTTATACATAATATTCCTCTTAGACCGAACGCTATGAAAATTTTGATAGATTTTCCAAAGAAATCATATGTTGTTTTATGGAGGTCTAGCCCTAAGATGATCACACATATTGGAGAAGCTAAGAATGAGGTGGTAGCATGGCTAGCTAATAGAGTTGTTTTGCACACGATGACACACTCTGAGGAAGAAGACAGTATGGTAAACATAATTTCGTTATGTATTTAATAACTTATGATTTAGTACAAATTTATTTTATAAATATGATTTTTCATAGAGTAAAACCAACAGTACAAATATCAAATGCAAGTTGCATGATTGAATCGGAAGCAAAGAATTAGTTATTCAAGGACGGTTGTACTCAAGTAATCCAAATCAGCTTGTGAATAATATTTCTCGTGGACCATATGCTGTGCTTGTTTTAATTGATGAGACAAAAAAACCAAATGCATTCTTGTGGAGACCACTAGTTGGTATGGCATATGTTGGAGAAGCTATTGGTAGCAAAGTTGCATGGTCGGAAGCAAATGTAGTGGTTGAGGATAATAATGTTAGAACGTCTACTCATACATTGAATGTTGTACTATCTTCAACGATAATGTGTATAATTTATGTATAAAATATATTAAAACATACATTAAGACAACCTTTTATTTTTTTCAAAATATATTTAAACAATTTTTTTTATTGCGTGATAGAGTGCAAAGTTTAAGTCAAATAATAAATGCAAGTTGATTGGTTTTGATAGAGTTGATGAAGTAATCGCCGAAGGACGAGTGTCCTCAATCGATCCAAAAGTGTTGGTCCATTTTGTTCCATTAGGAGAAAATGCAGTTAAAGTTTGGGTAGACACGGTAAAAATTCCAAATGCACGTTTATGGAGACGTACATCCGATTTTGAAATTAATGAAGACACAACTAGTTCTACTATAGCTTGGCCTTCTGCAAAATTTATAGTAGATTGAACTTCTAGTAAGCATCATTTATCTGTTTTTAGATATAATTTATTATGCTATGTCTACATTTAGAAGGATCATATTTCATTTCTTTCTTTCTTACATTTAATTGAAATAAATAATCATAAATAAATGTGCACATTTTTTTTCAATTAATTAATTTTTTCATATAGGTAATTGTTAAACTTCTATGCAAAGCATTTGGGATGATGGCTTTTCTCTATATAGTTAACTTCATGATTTTATAATTTTACTACAAAAAATAGCATTGGCATGTGCACTGTGCTCATAAATAGTTGCATATAATACATATAGCATAACACAAATGTATTCATCGAGCTTTAACAATATACTCAAATCGTAGTTGGTTAATTTTTTTATATAAATCCACATAGTCCTTGATGGAAGTGGTACATAGATAATGTCTTACACACACGCTAATCATCGAAGTCATTTCAACTATCATTTTCATGAGGCCATAAGTTTCTGTATCATCACTGAGTTTGAACTGAGTAAGAAATCCCGCCATTTTGATGTGTGTAGAACCAGATACATCGGTTTTCACAAACCCTTACTGGCTTTTGATTACAGATTGATAGTTGTCTACATATGAAGTTTGTCTTTTATTGGCCATCATCTTTTGTTGTTGTTTTCTTTGTATCCACATCCTTACTTACAGCTCTTAGTATTACATGGCTTTAATTGCAAATGGTTCCATCTTTTGCTTAGCTCATAAAGTTATATGCTCTGATCCTTATGTCTAGTTAGATCATCTATGTACCTGCTTTGGTTTATAATCCTAGATTGCTACAACGTCTCTTTACCTTAGCTTGCTGTAACGACCCGTATTTTTAGCTGTTTTAAATTATTAAATTAAATGAAATTATTAGATAAAAATTGTTAAAAATAAAAAATTAATGAATTATTAATGTAGTTATCGCATATAAAATTTTAAAATAAACTAATTTTGAAAATTTGGCGATAACGAGTATTGAAATGAAATTCTATATATTAACTGGATTTATAACCAATAACTGAAGTTGAATAATAATTGTGAATTATTTAGATAGAAATAAAATGATGTTGAAAACTAAAATTTATTTGGAACTTAATGATTTATTTATATTGATTGATGGGATAATTAAATTGCTTAAATTTAATATTGGAAATTATTTGAATAATTGAATTCTGAATTTAATATGATTGAAAATGATATCGGAAGTTGATTCAAATTTTATTTAAACAACAATGAAGATTGTTAACTTTTAAAATTGAATTTCAAAGTGAATATTAAAAATTGAAATTTTCATATTTTAATTGACGAGTAGAGATAGCCTTCTGGGACATAGTCTCAGAATTCAACGAAACCTGTTCCATTGGATCCATAATAGTGTATTATTATCGGATTTCAAATTCCGTAGCGTTTAGAGCTACCGTTTGGCCGTACGGAATAGAAACGCGTCGAATTTAATATCGAAAATTCACCATAATAATTGGGTCCAAAAAGCTACCTTCTCCATACGATCGAATTGGGTCTCGAAACCTGTTCCATTGCGTTCAGAATAGAGGCATAACATTATAAACGCTAAGCGGCATGCTTCGTTTGAAGTTCGTTCGCAAAAGCACGTGAATAATCGAGATAATATTAAAATATTATATATTCGCACACACACAGACACACACACACACACGCACACACACACACACACACACACACACACATATATATATAAGCTTGCACAGTAAAACCAAACCCTAACTTTATTCAGACGCGCCTCCATCATATTTAATGGTTGTTAACCCGCCTTTTGGCAAGGCCGCGGACATACGGATTTAACTTAAACAACTTCACAACTATCGAGACTAAAGTATGATAGGTTCGGTTTAAAATGATGATAGGCCGTTTGGCAGATGTCGCTCGGCATTGGGATGGTTCAGCATTGGAGGTTGTTCGGCATAGAGAGATCGTCGTTCGACATAGAGGGATCGTTCGGCACTGAACGAGTGCTCGGCATTAGAAGGATCGTTCGGCACTGAGGAATGTTCGGCACTGGACGAGCGTTCGACATAGAGAGATCGTCGTTCGACATAGAGGGATCGTTCGGCACTGAACGAGTGCTCGGCATTAGAAGGATCATTCGGCATAGAGGAATGTTCGGCACTGGACGAGCGTTCGGCATAGAGAGATCGACGTTCGGCAATGGATGGAGTATTCGGCATAAATCTCGTTCGGCATTGGATGGATCGTTCGGCATCAAGGAGCGTTCGGCATTGGATGGGTCGTTCGGCATACCTCACCTCGCTCGGCATTGTACCTCGCACCTCCATACCTCACACCTCCATACCTCACACCTCCATATCTTGGTACCTCGCACCTCCATACCTCAGTACCTCGCACCTCCATACCTCGGTACCTCGCACCTCGATACCGCTGTACCTCGCACCTCCCAACGTTCGGCATGAGGAGATCATTCGGCATTCACACCTTGTTCGGTATTCAGCGCTCGACATCTATGGTTCGGCATATGGAGACCACTCCATTTGGGCTAAGGTACTCGGCTGCCAGGCCCACCAGGGAAGTCCAACCCATCTTTGTCTATAAATAGAGAGGCAGGGGCACAGTAAAAGGGATCTTCTTTCTGCTCTCTTACTTTCTCTTCTCTAAGGCTAAGGCAACTCTGCCATTTTGTAACTGTAATCGATTATTACAGCAATAAAAAGCAAACTTCTGGAGTGGACGTAGGCCGGAGTTAGCCGAACCACTATAAAATCTGTTGTTCTTTACTGCTTTCATTTCAGTTTTAACTGTTCTTCACATTATTACTCTCTACATACATTCTATCTCTGAGCTGTGATTGGTATTTGGTACTTTCATCTGGATTTGGGGGTAGTGACCAATTTTGGCGCTAACACTTTGGTGCTTTCACTGAGAAATTGAAACACTCAGGAATTTTGGAGTTAGGAACTTGGATCTTAGAAAGCAATGGCAAGACCACCAACGAAGAGGCAAGCAGTGGAAAGGAGCAATCAGGAAGGAAGTCAAGCGGCGTCTTCTGGAGCTGGAGAGGGTCACGCATCCATCTACATAACTCGGGATGAGATGCAAGTGATGATGAATTCTATGCAAGAACAGATGATGAAATGGCAAGAGGAGATGATGCAGGCTCTTCTTAGGCAATTTGGACAACCAGGAACTGCAGGTGCTCAAGATCATGGAGCTGGACCAGAGGAACTCAACCAATGGACAGATGGAGTGAATCAGTAGGGGGCAGCTCCCAATCAACAAACAGTTAACAATCTAGATGGACCTAGACTCGGGGGCATGCCACCAGGAGTACGTGATGAAGAATATATGCCGGAATTTCCTCGGGGACTTGGGGGGCAGTCTGGATTAGTTGGAAACACTGGATTGGCTGACATTATCAGGCGGACTATTCGCGGAGGTTTGACAAATAGGGATTCAGAGGGAGTTAACAAAAGTCCGTTTACCTGGAACATCAGGACAGCTAGGAATCCGCCCGATTTCAAACTACCCACTCTGGAAGTATACAACGGGAAGACGGATCCCACCGACCACTTGATGAGGTACACTAGGCATATGGAAGTGCTGGGGGCAACGGAGGAGGTTATGGCCCGATGTTTCCCCCTGTACTTGACTGAAATTGCTGCTATGTGGTTCAGACAGCTGGAGGATGGATCCATTGGAACATGGACAGAACTGGTGGACAAGTTCTTAAGTCAGTTTCGAGTTCACATAAAAAGGCCAAAGAACATGATGACGCTAACGTCAGTCAAACAGGGGGCAGATGAATCGCTCAGGACATTCTTAACTCGATTTAATGCAGCAGTTGCTTCGGTGGATCGGCCAGATCCATCAATGGTTCTGATGGCTGCGGTATCAGGAGTCAGAGATAATTCGGATTTCAAAGTATCGTTGATACGGGACCCACCATTGGATCTTGGGGAATTCTTTCATGAAGCTGAAAGATTTCTTCGACCAGAAGATGCATGTTTGGACATGAGGCCAAAGGAAGTAAACACGACTAAGGATGGAGGACTACCCGGTAAAAGCTCGGGTGGGGGCGAGGATAAAGGTAAAAGGAAGCGCTGGGGAGAACCAAAGTTCTCCACTTACACAGGATTGAATGCAACGTTGGAACGGATTTTCTTAGATACTCGAGATCGCCTTTCTTATCGAAGGCCAGCAAGGAGGGAACCCTCAGAACGAGAAAGGGCGTCAGGAAGGCACTGTCTTTTTCATGACCTGGACGGGCATGACACTAACAGCTGCCGGCATCTAAAGGATATAATCGAGGAGCATATAAGGAATGGTCAGTTGCGACAGTATGTCGGAACTCGGAATGCGGCGGTGGAACAGGAGCAGCCACCGCCTACCTTGAACGACGAGGGCATGAGGCCCAGGAATGGTGGCCGATTGGTCATCAACTAATTTTAATGGTTTGGAATAAGTAACAAACTCCGGGCAAACGGTTAAATCACTTACTCATGTACGGGGTCGGAGATAACCCTCAGGCATGCTCTGAGACGATGGCTTACCGAGACGCCCGAGTTTGCGAAATCTGTTTTTTCCTTTGACTTGGACATTTGCTTTTTCTGGTTTGGTTTTGGAGTTTGGTTTGAACTCCCTGTTTTGCTCGTTTTCTGGTTTGGATTCTGGTTTGGATGTTTGTTTTTTGGTATGGATTTTCGATATGGGTTTCTGGTTTTCTATTTTGGATTTCGGATCGGATTTTGATTGGATTTTCTCTGGATTTTGGCTACAAGGTCGTCGAGTATGGACTATGCTTGGCAAGGGTCCGGAGAGACCAGGATTCGGCCTAGGACTTAGGCCATATATTATCGGTTACTATTTTAGATCGCCGAGTATGGACTATGCTCGGCAAGGGTCCGGAGTGACCAGGATTCGGCTTAGGACTTAAGCCACGGCATTCTTCGACGTTCAGAGACACTGAACCATGAACACCATGGGATTACTTAACATAGGTCGTCAAGTGTGGATTGCGCTTGGCAAGAACCCGGAGAGGTTACGGATTTGGATATTGGCTATGAATGGCTAGGGATTCGGACAAGGACCCGAAGCGGTCCCGGATTTGGATATCAACCCGGAGAGGTCACGGATATGGTTATAGGTTATTGGATATGGATGGATTGGAACTCGGTAGTCGGGTTTAGATGGATGTGGAATTGGGTAAGGACTTGGTTACTGGATAAGAATCAGACATCGACTCGGAACAGTCGCGGAAATGGATCAAGATAGGCCATGGTTCTCGGATAAGATGGCTTGGTAATGGATTGGATTATGAATCGGAAAGTATGGGTGTGGATAACATACATACTTGGGATATTGGACTTAAGGCTATTCAAAACATACCTTTCACAGCAAGGCATGTTTTGGGGGGCAAGTGTTAACCCGCCTTTTGGCAAGGCCGTGGACAGACGGATTTAACTTAAACAACTTCACAACTATCGAAACTAAAGTATGATGGGTTCGGTTTAAAATGATGATAGGCAGTTTGGCAGATGTCGCTCGGCATTGGGATGGTTCGGCGTTGGAGGTTGTTCGGAATAAAGAGATCGTCGTTCGACAAAGAGGGATCGTTCGGCACTGAACGAGTGCTCGGCATTAGAAGGATCGTTCGGCACAGAGGAATGTTCGGCACTGGACGAGCGTTCGGCATAGAGAGATCGTCGTTCGACATAGAGGGATCGTTCGACACTGAACGAGTGCTCGGCATTAGAAGGATCGTTCGGCATAGAGGAATGTTCGGCACTGGACGAGCGTTCGGCATAGAGAGATCGACGTTCGGCATTGGATGGAGTATTCGACATAAATCTCGTTCGGCATTGGATGGATCGTTCGGCATCAAGGAGCGTTCGGCATTGGATGGGTCGTTCGGCATACCTCACCTCGCTCGGCATTGTACCTCGCACCTCCATACCTCGCACCTCCATACCTCACACCTCCATATCTTGGTACCTCGCACCTCCATACCTCAGTACCTCACACCTCCATACCTCGGTACCTCGCACCTCGATACCGCTGTACCTCGCACCTCCCAACGTTCGGCATGAGGAGATCGTTCGGCATTCACACCTTGTTCGGCATTCAGCGCTCGACATCTATGGTTCGGCATATGGAGACCACTCCATTTGGGCTAAGGTACTCGGCTGCCAGGCCCACCAGGGAAGTCCAACCCATCTTTGTCTATAAATAGAGAGGCAGGGGCACAGTAAAAGGGATCTTCTTTCTGCTCTCTTACTTTCTCTTCTCTAAGGCTAAGGCAACTCTGCCATTTTGTAACTGTAATCGATTATTACAGCAATAAAAAGCAAACTTCTGGAGTGGACATAGGCCGGAGTTAGCCGAACCACTATAAAATCTATTGTTCTTTACTGCTTTCATTTCAGTTTTAACTGTTCTTCACATTATTACTCTCTACATACATTCTATCTCTGAGCTGTGATTGGTATTTGGTGCTTTCATCTGGATTTGGGGGTTAGTGACCAATTTTGGCGCTAACAATGGCCGAAAACTTCCATCTTTTCCCCCTCATTTTCTCTCCATCCATCGATTTTGGTCGAAAACCTCCAACTAGAAAGTCGAAGAGCGTGTCAAGACCTTTCCATCCAAAGGCTACGATCGAGAATGGGGCGATGGATCGGTGGCAATTTGTGTTTGAAGGTACCACATTCATATGCATTTTTCGAGACAAGGAGGAGACCGGGCTCTTCGGCGTGGCTGGCGTAGGTCGAGCAGGGGACGAGCTATCATATGGTGGTCGCCGGTCGAGTTCTAGTTCGTCGAGGTTGGAGCGGCTTCGAGATGCAAGGCATCGTGATTGGTTTCGAATATATGAAGGAAAAACTAGAGCACGGCCGTGAAGAAGAAGGAATAAAACATGCAGCCCAGATCTCTTTTCCCAAAAAGCAACGACGTGGATTAATCTGAGGTTGATTTGAAAATAATAACAATAAGAAATTGAAAATTATATTGTTTAAATCCGTGTAATCTTATAAACTGCGTAACTCTTGCATACAAGGTCCAAATCAAGCGAAACAAGCGACAATGGAATCATAGCGACAAGCACTACGTTCTGGAATTGATTTGGAGTTGATTAGAGCTAGTTAAAATTTTAGGTTAAATCGAACGTCGTTCAATTTGATTTAAATTGACAACTCAAGGTGAGTGTTTTATAACGCTCACAACGTCACAACGTACTAGAATATTTTTATGCTAGTTAAATTTGAATTTATGAAGTGATATAAATTCATTGATCGTTGTTTGATAAATTTAATTGTCATTCACTCGAATTAACTGTTAAAAATTAAAATTGGCGGTTAATTTTGAAATTTGAATTTAATTGCCAGTAAAATACCTGATATTGATAACCATGGAATTGTTTTGAATTATTGACTGATTTGGATGTTGATTGTGATGGATGCTATTGATTGATATTTTGGATGATTTGGATGTTTATTTATTTTGATATATCCTGTTATCATCTTGTATATTATTTACTGTATATAAAACTGTAATTGAATTATTTCGAATAAATTAAGAAATAGGTTGAAATGATATATACCTATGACACTGTGATTTGGATTGAAATGATATATATCCATCCCTGAAATTAAATTGAAATAATTGATCACTTGGCCATAGGACATAAAAATGTATAAGGACACCAAATTGATGAAATTAAATGATTTTGAAATCTTTGATTTGAAATTTATTTAAATGATTTGATTTTAAGAAAATGAAAATTGAATGTATGGAAATCGAACTGTATTTAAATTGAGCTCGGAATTGAATTATATTTGAGGATTTGGATTTCAAATTTGGTATTTAAGGTAAATATGGTTTAAGTGTTTGAATCGATGTTTTGAAAATCGAACTCGCAATTGATAAATTGAAATGGTTCAAAATTTGAAATTGAAATTATTTTGCAATTGTAATTGAAATTGATTTGAAGTTGGAATTGAAATTTGTAACAGACCGGGAGATTTTTGACCTCCGAAAATCGACACTAATACGTCTACTGTATAGAGTGCTGAGAAACGAGTACTAGAAATACCAGGTTGCTAGGGTTTAAGAAGAAAAGGAGATAGAATAAGAAACAGAAACAACATCACAGAATCTCACTATCGCAGCAGAACAAAATATAATATACAATAACAACATTTTATACAAAGAAAAGCTATAAATGTTATCATACATACAAGTTATCAGAGTACAACAAATCTGGACAATTATAATAACTTGTCCTCTACTGCTGTCTACACAGCCTATAGTACACAGCGGCATATAGTCAAATACGTGCAATACGTCTCTGCCATCCAGCTTGCCTCCTGAGCTCCAAAAGCGTCCTAACCTGAAATTCGGTAATACTCGGTCTGACCCGAGCATTACAATAAAGTAACACCCGATTCAGGCTGGAAACCAGCGTGAGCAAACCCATTTAATATGAAATACTAGAGTTATCAAAATCTTTGGAAACCAAGGTAACTCGTACAACACTACGAGTTTTATCTCATTTATAAACCAACACTTTTTCCGAAATCCATTGATATTATAATAATGTCTAAATACAGATTTACTTATTTAAAATAGTCAAATTTACTTAATTTATTCAATTCCAGACTATTAGACTCTATAGTCAGCCCCGTAAGGGTTTGTAGTGATTTTCAAATCGAAGCGGTTACGGATAACGCTGATATCCGATCCCGGTCACTTCGAATCCAAGCAATAAATTTTTAAAAGGGCAAATTGTTTAAAATAACAATTTATTATTTTAGTGACACTATTTAAATATGGGAACTTATTATAGATCTTTATTCAAATAATCGTATCGTCGTTTTAATCTACTATTAGTTGATTAATTTATGAAACTTGATTTTTGGTCAGTTACAAGTGATTTACTGTAAAATGTGTTTTCCTTCTTCTACACTTAACGATAACTAACAAGACAAATTTTAGAACAAACTCCATCTAAACTCACACAACTTTGATTTAAAAATCATAGCCTAAAACAAATTGTATAAAAAGATATTGATTTTAAAAGTTGCTAGATCTTTTTATCTTTCAAAGAACAGAGGCTGATACCATGTTTTTTTGAGTTACAGGTATTATCATGGTTAACACATATATATACAAGCCAGAGAAATCTAATAGCACCTAAATACTAGGCATACTTAAAGTCTTCATCATAATTTTCAAGCAATAGATACATATGCAATTCCTAGTAAGCAAAGTGTTTCGAGTTTTACTCACCGCCTTATGGAAATAGAGAAACTATTGCTCTGCTTGAATCTTCTTGCTTCCACTCTTTACTGGCTTGATTCTTTTAGTTTTTTTTTCTTTTTTTTATGAACCAAGATGTATATATGAAGGCAACAAGTCAGTGGTATGTACACATATAAATAGAGGAAAGATGCCAGTATACATAGGGTGGCTGCATATTTTGTTTATAGGCTTACATTTTTATTTTATTATCTCTTCCTTTTTATCTTGATTTGATTTATCATGAAAGGTTAAATTGCATATGACTTGATTTTGATTTAGGTGTGACCTATTATATGCATGAATTGATATATTGTGATCTTGATTTTAAGTTTGCTATGATAATGTCTCCCTATGTGTATACAATATATATATTCTTTTGTGTATATGTTTGCCTTTCTCATTTTTATAAAAATGTATATATATATACATATATACCTCTACATTTATGCATTAATGGTTATCAAAAAGTTTGTGCTTCCTTATGGATATCTATACATTTATTTGCACATGTACTTACATTCTTTACATTCACTATTATATATATACACACACACACACACATATGCTTATGTACATCCTATCATCACACATATATATGTGTGTACATTTATGCAAATTACTTTATATGGCACATATATATACTCCTATATGCTTATATATTTTAAATTATCATAAAGATTATATATATATATATAAATATAATTTTCCATCATGAGGCTTTTACATGTACATATATATATATATATGCACTATTTTACATAACATACATACATATATTTTTACTTACATATGTTTGTCATCATATATATATATTTACATTTTATCACTTTCACCATTTCATATAGCATATATACATACACATTTACTTATGTATATTTTGTCATTATATAAATATACATATATACCTTCACATTATCTCATATTCACCTATATATTACTTCATATGGCATATATTCATATGTGTACATTTATATATTTATATATTATCAACGTCATAAAGCTTGTATACACACACACACACACACATATATATATATATATATTTGGATGTTTTATCTTAATTTTAAATGGTGGAGTTTATATATATTTCTAAAATATTTATCATATTTAGGAATTTAAAATTCAATAATTTAGTTTTAAATCAATTTATAGATACCGGTATCCTTAAAATCAGAAAAGTTATTTATTTGACCAATAAAATTTATTATCCAAATGATTAAAATCAGTTAGTTACCTAATAACAACGTCAGAAAATCCGGGTCGTTACATTCCTCCCCCCTTAGAACTTTTCGTCCTCGAAAAGGAACGAAGCGAGAATTTTAATTTTGATGTTTATTATTTATTAAATCATTCTTTAAACATTTTAACTCCTTACTTTTTTATTATATAAAATTTAAAACACGTTTAAAATTACATAATTTTACCAAATTAGTTTTTATATAAAAATACTTTTCATAACTCAATGTTCAAACAAGTCCATCCTTGTTCTCACAGAAATTTAGTCATACGTTGATTAGGCGTAGGACTGAAAATCTATAAGTACTTAGTAGACCCGTTTTCAACACTCAGTGAAAATACTTGGAAAACCTTTTCAAAAGTGCTATGGAAATCATCACCCCCTGCCATGGATCGCAGTAAGCACGATGATTGCGTCGCCATCCCGGTGAAATCCATAAGAAAACTGTAGGCATCCGCGCCTCTCGACTTTCGCCCTGGGAACTGCACAGATCGCAGCTACACCCAGGGTTGCGTTGCTATCACAGCAAAACCCATGTAACTGTAGGCATCAGCACCACTCGAATTACGCTGCCAAACGAAACTTTACCACATAGATTGCAGACTACACAAAGTTATGTCACTGTTCCAGTGGAACCCAGTGTAGACTGTAGGCACTCTCTGCCACACGAATTCCGCTATGGAACCAAACCACATAGATCGCAATGTACCGATGTTACGTCACTATCCCAGCGAAATCAAACTTAGATTGTAGATAATCACTGCCACTCGACTTACGTTATGGAACTACGATAGATCGCAGTTACAACAAAGGTTACATTGCCATCACGGCAAAACCCAATGTAACTATAGGTATCAGCACCACCTGACTTACGCTACCCAACAAATGATCATCAGGAACTCGAGTTTCTGTCCGGACGTCCTCTGGGATCCCAATCTCATTGAACCCGCCCTTAGGGTTCTAGGTAGAACCACCCAGTGGATCTCCTACTATAAGTTTCAACTGTCATGGGGGTGCCTTTTTTTCCATACCTTTCTCAAAACATATCATACCATATACATATATAGTACCTTTCAAATCATACTCTTTATATGCATTACATATAAACTTCATTTATACAAAATCGATAATTCTCAAATCTGGTTTACCAAATTTCCAAAATTGACTTTTTGCCAAAATCAAAAGTCTTTCAATCAATGGGTTCCAAAACCTTCCCTGTTTTATTCCCATATACATATAAAATTATTCTTTCCAACTCGAATAATTTTCAGATCAAAAGTTTTTGAGTCCACTTCATACTTATATAAACTTTATTTAGCCTTCCAAATCTCTTTCAAAGATCATTTCTTCTGGTTATAAATTCAACAAGGAGAGTCTGAATATATAACAAATATATAACCTCATTAATGCCAAATCAAAAAAATTTCCAAGTTCGTTTCCTTTTACAAAGTTATTTGTAACATTTCTTACTCCTCATAAAGTAAGCTTCAGTTATAGTACTATCCAACCTTCATTTTAAATCATCATACTTACTCAAAATATACTCTTTCACTCCAAAACCACTTTAGCCTCAATATCTTGATTTCGATCTCAAATTCCGAATTGCTTCGGGTTTCCGTTTGGGTTATAACCCCCAATTTTATCACAATTTGTATTTAAATCCATGGTTTAAATATAAATAATTTCCACTCTGGCCAGTTTGAATTTTGAAGATAGCTTGAATAGTTGTAAAGTAGTTAAATAGTTAATATAAGATAGTTTGAGTTTTAAAAAGAAAGGTTTGTATAGTAAATAGCTTGGAAAACCCAAAATAATTTGAAGATTTAAGAAGATAGATTTTAAGACAGTTTATATTAAAATAGTTTGTTTGAAAATAGTTTCATAGTCAAACTAATTCAATTCCCAATCTCCAATTCAAATCAATTCCCAATTCTCAATTCCATTTAAATTGATTCAATCCAGATTTCAATTCGAATTAACTTCGATTCCTATTCCAATTCAAATCAATTCCCATATTGAATTCGAACTAATTCAACTTCGTTTATAATTCCAGTTAATTCAATTCAATTTCAATTTTGAATTAATTTCAATTCCATTCTCAAATTTTAAACCATCTCGATTTGTATAAATTCGAGTTCAGTTTTCAAATACCGATTTAATCACTTAAATAAAATTAACCCTTAACATTTAATTGAACAATCTAAATCTTTAATAATTCAATTCCAAGCTCAAATTTCAAATATTCAATTAAATTACCTTTACTTGAACTTATTTCAAGGTTCAAGTGAGAGTTCAAATCTTTTAGAACAATCAATTTTCGGAATTCAATTTATTTCCCAATTATAATTTCAAACTTTGGAACCTGATTCTTTAAACAATTCCAGTGTACAAGTTTATTTTAACATTTCAAACTTAAGTTCAAAATGATTCCATTTTCATAAATTTGATTTTATTTCCTACAATCAAAATCATTTAATAAATTAAAATTAGGGTTTTTATTTCCATTTAATTTTAGGAATGGATATATATCGTTTCATTCCACTTCATAATTTATTCGAAATAATCCAATCTACGGTTTTACATACTGTAAATAATAAACAGAATGATAGCAGGATATATTAAACAAATAAACATCCAAATTATCTAAAACATCAGTCAATAGCATCCATCACAAATTTCCAGAATTCGGAACTCGTTTTATTTCAAAAATCGTTTTGAAATCATACATAACTTCTTCTTTTTTCCAATTTAACCCATTTAACTTCCACAAGTTAAATCTTAATTTCACCTTGAAATTCCAAAGTCGGGTTATAAGTTCAAAACTTATTTAACTTTCCCTGAGTTAAATTTCCAATCCATTCAATCCATTTAACCTTACTCAATTTAAATTTTCCATTCCAATTTAAATTTCTTATCAATATCACTTCCCACTTATAAGTTCGAAATTATTTCTCTTTAGGTTAGTCCATCTCATTCTAAAGGGGATTTCAGAATTCAAACATCAATATATTTCAAATCAACTTTGAAATCACATATATCCACATGTATATACATATTTATCCCATTTACGTATCAAGTCACACTTTAAATTTTTAAACCATTCTTGGTTTTTATTCAAACAAATTCATCTTCAACAACTCTTGTTTTAAAACAAAGATTTCTATATTTCAAAAAAAATATTCTAAATAATATTATTTATTATTTCCTTCAACACTTTGAAACAATTTCAAAATTTTCTGGGGCTTAGATTTAAAACTTCCAAATTTAGATTCATTTAAATTTATAAGTCACATTTGTAAATTCAGCTTATATAATTTCACTCCCTTAAACATTTCATAATGTTTTATCATTGTTTATTCTGTAATAAACATCCTTTTTTCAGAAACAACAACAAATTTATGATAATGATCAATATTATCATATCTAGAAAACAAACACACCATTTTTTTTCCAAATAATTTCCTGAGAGATTATTCCTATATATAAAGTATAATCAGAGTAAATTTGTTTCTTTCCAAAACACTTTTTGAAAAACATTCCCGAAATCTCCAGGCTTTAAAATTCTGTTTTGAGTCTACCTTTAGCTTAACTTATTTGTATAGTTCATTCTTACCCAAATCTCTATTTGGTCATATATATATATATATATATATATATATATTTCACCGCTTAAATTTTATAATCCTATCTGATTATAAAAATGACAATCAATCACCTTGGTATACTATAATAATCTACAAAAATTATTTCTTTTATATCAAAATATAATGTTATATAAAAATCATTTTAAAATCACTATATAAGAAAATAACAAGTACGCCCTCATGTGATACACTCAACTCATAGGGTACTACTGACCCTATCTCTAAAGAGTAATCCCCACCAGAGCGAAGGTTCTCGCTTAACCTTCAGCTCTGATACAACGTGTAACAGACCGGGAGATTTTCAACCCTCGAAAATCGACACTAATACGTCTACCGTATAGAGTGCCGAGAAACGAGTGCCAGAAATACCAGGTTGTTAGGGTTTAAGAAGAAAAAGAGATAGAATAAGAAACCGAAACAACATCACAGAATATCACAATTGTAACGACCCAGAATTTTGAACAAATTAAATTGAGAATATTTAATTAATTTTAAATATTTGAACGATGATTTAATTTGAATCCCGAATATAACTTGGAATTTGGTGATTAAATTTTATAATTTAATCTATTGAAAACTGGATAAGAATTTGAATCTTCAATTAAAAGCTAAAGAAAAATATTTCGAATGCTTGTAAAATTTATATTGATAACACTGAAGATAACAGCAGTTTCAGGATTGAATTTTAAACCGTTTCGTTCAGTTTTGAAATTAAATCGTTCGAATCGATAATTAAAAATAGTCATTTTTCAAATAGTCTCGGAATTCGACGAAACCAGTTCCATTGGATCCGTAATATTGAATTATTATCGGGTTTCAATTTTCGTAGTGATTTGAGTTGTCTTGTGAGCGTACGATATATAAATGCATAACAATTTATACCGAGACGAAATGGATCTAAATAAAATATGTTGCTTTTTCTTTTATCCGACCATAAGTACCATCCGCCTCCCTTGTGTCTCGTTCGTACCCCCTTCGTTTCTTTTCCCCTCTACTCTTCGCCGTGCGTACGAAATTCAGAAGAGCAAAATCAAAATTTAAAATAGCCGAGCTCTTTTATATAGTTAAGTCTCTCTTTTTCAATTTAATGGTGGCCTCGGAAGAAAATCACGAAAACATTTCCCAAAACAAATTTGAAGTCAACTGCCCCTTTCAATAATCGTTGCTATTTGTTCAATCGAGTTCCCCTCCCTCATTTTAAATCAATTCGAAATTGCCAGGGAGAAAATCGTCCCCATCTCCAGTTAAATTCCAGGTCGAGATCGTGAATATGGTGGTCGCGACTTATTTCTTCTACCGCCAGTTCAAGCTCGAGATCGAGAAGTTCAATCGAGCTAGGGTGGGCGCTACGTCGTTTTGGGTCAGGGTTTCTCTGGGGAGTACACGCGTGCAAGGATCTGGTGGTCGAGTTTTGGGTTCGGCGAGGTGGCGTCAGTGCTAGAGGAGGTCGCGACGTTTGAATTGGGTTTGTGGTAGAGTTCGCTCGTGAAGTTATGGGAATTGGGGTCGTGACTCGACTGAGCACGAGAGAGTGGGTAGCCGAGGTCGAAGCTGTGGTGGAAGGCTCGGTGTTCTGGTCATCGGTGAGGTATTCGTTCCTTTCCTTCTTCCGACTTTCGATAAACTTGCTTTTAAAAAAATATATATATAAAATAAATAAATAAACATACTCAGTAAATCTGCTGTTTGAAGAGAAAAATGTATATAAGGTTATTAACAGAGAAAGAAAATATAAACTTTGAAGTACTGTTAATTTTTAAACTATATATATAGGTATATTTAAAAATGTTTGAATGTAAATAATTAGTTTAATTTATTTATTTAATTATTTGGTTACCAAAGATTTTTGGAAAAGAAAATTTAGTTTTAAAAACAAATTTTATTTAAATAAATTTTATTTTAGTTAAATCTATTTATTAAAGGAGAAATTGGTTAAGTAAATAAATAGAACAATAATTTAAGTGTTCGATTTAATTCGAATATTGATATATTGTATAAATTGTTTATACAAGGTTTAAAATCAAGAAATGATCAAAATGGAAATGGATGGCAAAATTAAAGCTAAGATGAGATCTTCTCACTCAAAAATATATTTGGATTACAGTTATTGTTTGTTTGATTGTTTGGATGTGATATTAGATATAGTAGGATATATCTATATATATATAGCAATATATACATATTGGCATATGTATATATTGGATTGATTGATTTCCCGCCTCGTATAGCGGATGAGACCCTATTGCGCCGTTAGTAAGCGGATGATTTTTATAAAACCCATATACCACGATATTCCACCTCGAAGTGGAATTGGTATTGTGCTAACATCTGTGGATGCAGGGAAACAGGTTGGAGGGATCCAACTGGATTCCTCACCAGTATTTATTTATTTACAGTTATTGATGTATATTCTGTTATCATATTGATATATGATGTTTGATGTTGTGATTGACTAATTGGTGCTGTTGCATCATCGGATTCAGTTTTGAAGTTTAAAAATAACGACTTTTACTTTAAAAGGATTTTTAAAGTGATTTTTGAAAATAGACGTTTTATTGAATTTTTGAACTGATTTATTTCAAATAAATAAGCGTCTAAAATTTTAAAGTTATAAAAGTTAAGATTTTTGGTGAAATTTAACCAAAGTGTGATTTTTGAAATAAATAGTTGATTTATTTATAAAATGGTTTAAGTTGGGATTTTTGAATAACTATAAACGATTTGTATAAAAAGATTTATAAAAATTGATATTTTATAAATCAAAATATTGGACTTATAAAACGAATTTTTATAAGTGTTAAAAAGAAGTATAAATGGATTTCATAAGTGAATGAAATTAATAGATTTATATTGTGAAGTTAAAAATGAATGAAGTTGTAGAATAAAGGATTTATAAGTAATTTACTTATAAATTGGATTTTTGCCTTTAAATGGAATATTGATCGAATTTGTTCATAAATGATTCTTTTTAAAGTTGAAATCGTTATAAAGTACAAATGCGAAATCCAAAATCACTTATTTTTATAAGTGAATTATAGAAGTTAATAAAATGAGATTTATAAACCGGAGTTGTTATAGAAAATAGAAAATGGAATTTATAAACGTTGTTTTATAAATTCGAAAATCAAATCAAATTTGATGAATTTAATATAGAAGTTTATTAAGGAAATTTTATCCACGATTTTGGACAGTGGATAATTCTTGAAATAAATGTGTAAAAAAGATTGAAATTTGGTTATTGAAGTATATTCACGATTTTGGACAGTGAATATATTATTGAAAAAAATAGTTATGTTTGGGAAAGCGATATTATAAATGAAGTTAATTGTTTTAAAAGATGTTTTAAAACGTGTGAACTATCGAAATCATAGATTTCAACAATTATTGTTGAAATAGACGTTTTCGAGAAATAAGGAAATGGTGGACTATAACACTGTTGTTATAGTAAATGATTTCCGAAAGGAAATGTTTTTATATAATATTGGGATTTATATATCTATCTAAATTCCGAATCCCTATACTAGTGATTTTGAGTCGTCGTAACGATGTTTTACGTAACATTCGTTTTGACTCAAATAGATGTTAAAATTAATGATTTCCTTAAAGAATGAAATGTATACTTAATATTGATTTAAGTATATTGAATATTTTCAAATGTTGAAAATAAATAGATTTGTGAAATACTTATTTTTAAATAAGTATGGAAATGCTTTTCCAATATGAAATGAACTGTTTTGAGATTTTATCTTCAAAGATAAAATGAAATGTGGAAATTGATTTGAAATTGTTTTCAAAAATGATTAAGTGTGGAAATTTTATATATAGTAAAGATATTCTGGAAATAAATAATTTGGAAAATTATTTGGAATCTGATGATGTTGCGCATCTTTATTGATAGTTAAATAACCGACTATCAATAATTACCTTGACTATGGTATTTGTTGTGAATTGGATGAATTTGAATGCCACACTTATTTTTGAATAAGCGCTCACTATTTGGGTTAGCCGGGAAAGGACCATGGGGTCGTATAACCCATTCCGAATATGTGATACGTCGTTATGAATCGCATTTGAAGACCGGTGTTGAAGACCGGATATTTTTGAAAACGGAAGGATTACCGTCGAGTTACTCTACATGGCTGATCTCCGATTTAGAGGTTTTATCACCCTTAGTGACGGGAAGTCCGGACGTGATTAGAAATTTATCCGGATATGCAAGGGCTTCGTGAGAAGTGCCTTCGGTTCTGTTCGATCCCGGAACAGACTTGTATGGATTGTGTGTCTGACGTTACAATTTGAGATATAAAGCTGATTTCTTTCAAATACATTTCTGTTGGTGGCGGAGAATTTATTCTCTTAGCTTAACACCCTTCTCTGAGACGTACGAGCTCAGAGGTTATGTAGTTTAAATTTATCAGCGATATACTCCCAATTTGGTAACGTGGCATACTAAGTGTTGCTGTGAAATGATCAGTGTTTGATCATTTGTGATATGATCATTTGTTTGATCTTATATCTTTGTGATCATAGGTTGATCATTTGTTTGACCCGAAGCATGGCTTTGTAGAAAGCGTGGCTTTGTGGACGAGACTTCGTCGAGCCTCACACCCCGGAAATGGTCAAAACAGGAAGGATGCAGCAAGGTTCTAGGGAGTAGCGCCCCTTAGTGTATGTCATTCCTTCTGGATAGAGGTGGTATCATGGTATGGAGCCCAGATACTTAACCTATGTGGTTGCTGCATTATTATTTTGATGTGGTTTGTTGGAAATCGGGGATCCTCGGGAAGATCGGTTACGATCGGGGGATGGCATACGCATGTCAGTAGTTACCTATTTTTGCAGAGGTAACCCGGCCTTGTGTTGGCAGAGATCTAACCGTAATGTTAGGTTATTTCTCGGGTCGTCTATTCCAGGGACGTACCCATCGTGGCATAGGAAGTTCCTTAGCCTGACCATTTGTTGGAAATCCAAAGAAACAATACGCGACGTGTACAGTTTTAGTTGTATTACCTGCTATGGAATGTGGCGGTAACCTGCTATTGAACATAGTAGCTATAGTAGGCATAAGTGCGGAATGCCTATGCTGGCTAAGATTAATATTATACTTTCGAAATGTTTTCTACACTATGTACTAATAATAATATCAAAAATGATTTGATTTTGCGTAGTAAGCATCTTTGACTATCATAAGAAGAAATCTCCTCCAATTCTGCGTTTGCATTGTGTGTGTGGCGGGAGGTCTTATGGTAGTTTCATTTTCCAAAAGCATTGCGAATTTGTTTTATTTTCTTTATGAAAAATAACTGTTTTACGATCTCACACCAGTCACCATGACTGACTCGGAGTTTATTGTTCCCTTCTAAACTCTGGGTGCCCATCATTTTCCACACGGGCAGCCTAGAGTTATGTTATCAGGATATTCTGGAGCTTTGGAAGCAAGCTGGATGGCGAAACGTATCACCTATACTTTACTTTATTCCGCTGTGTATTCTGTATGAGGACAAGTTATATAACAGTCCATTGTTGTATATTGACTCTGATTGATGTATGTATAAACTGATATAGTTCTTTGTTTTTAAAAGACTAGTAATTATCTATTGTATATTGTTCCGCTGCGATATGTGAGATTCTGATATTGCTTCTGTTTCTGATCGTGTTATCTGTTGTTTTCTTCTTCCTCTTTTCTTCTTTCTCTTCTTTTTCTTTTCCTTCTATTTTCTTCTTCTTCTGCCTTTTTCTTCTTTCTTAAACCCTCACTATTGGAGTTTCCGGCACTCGATTGCTCGACAGTCGATAAAGGGAGTATCGATGTCGAATTTTCGAAAGTCGAAAATTCCGGTATGTGACAGCGTGGTATTAGAGCATATGGTTAAGCGACAACCCTGCTCTGTTGGGTAATACTCATTAGAGATAGAGTCAGCAGTACTCTAGAATGAGTTGAGTGTAATAATAGATATGAGCGCGTATTTGTTATTGAATATAAAATTGTTTTATATTGTGATGATTGGTTTATTGAGTGGCATATGAACCTTCGTCGGCACAGTCTGCAAAACTGTATCGAAGGGGTTTCTAAACGCTCGAATAGAATAGTTCGGCACAGTATTGTTTTAAATAGGGTGAATGAAATAATTTTGCCCAAAACTATTTTTGTATAGAAAAGAAATGTGTTTCTATGAATTATTATAGTATATGGATGTTTGGTTGTTAGGAAAGTGACAATATTGAAATGTTATCATTGTATGAAATTGAATAAGAAATTGAAATCGTAACTCCAAAGTTAAGAGATAAATTCACATATACAAATGAAATTTAAGAATGTAAATTATAAATGTGAATTGTAATTTAAAACGGAATTCTAGAGAAGTTTTTGGAAATGTTTTGAAAGGAATTTGAAAATTTTGGAAATTTGGAAAGTTTAAATCTTTTTGATTTGAAAATGAATTTCAAATGTTTTGAAGGAATGAAAAGCTCTAAACTCTTTTCGGTCGCTGGAAAATAATTCCGATGATGATCGCGACATCATCGGTGTTCATTTTCGGGTTTCCAAAAGAGGAATTGCTGCTAAATTGTTTTAAATGGAAGTGTTTGGAAAATTTGGGTTTTGTTTTGGAAATTCAAAGGATGATTTGAATTGTTTTCAAAAATGGTTTTGAAAAGGTTGAAAAGACTCTGGAATACTATATATAAAAAAAATATTTATGAAATATTACTAAGTTGATAACTTATACCATTTGAATTTTGATAAAATAAATTTAACTAAAAGGGTGAAGTTAAATTAAATACAAGCGAATCAATTAAATGAAAGTGAAATGGAATGTTAAAATTCATTTTGAATTTGTAAGTAAGACTGAATTGAATTTAGATTTGTGGAAAACAAAGTGAACTATTAAACTAAAATTAGTAAGTAAAGCTAATTGAATGAAGTGAATAAGATTAAAACTGAATGTGAAACCGAATTTAAATAAATAAAAATTTGAAGTTGTAATGAATTAGTAATTGAAACTAATCTAAACTAAGCAGTGTAAATGAAAGATGATTGATAAAATTCAATATTCAGAAGGTAAATAGAATCCAAATTGAATTAAATGGTAAATTTAATTCAAATGAGATTTGAAATGAAAAATAGTTATGTAACTTCAATAGTGAAGTGAAGATGATATAACCAGTTTATATTGAAAATTTTGTAATAAAATTTGCAAAATGGTTTGAATATATGTAACTAGATATTATGGCTAGTAGGATATACAGGTGTATAAAGGAATTGGAATTGAATTGCAAAGATAATTTTGAATTGCTCGACAAAAGGTAAGTATTTAAATTTCTATATGAGATTTGATGATTTCTTCTCTAGTCACTTGGCATTTTTCTTTTCTTTTTGAAATCTGAGAGTCCGTAGGGACGTTTTGTAGTCATGTCGTATTAGCCGCGCAAAGGAGACGCTGGCGAAATTTTTCGGAAATTTCGGGTGTTAGAAAATTTTTGAGAAATTTTGAAAGTTTAAAATTTGAATTTGAATTGAAAGTAAACAATGTTGTTTGGAAACTATGAAAGGTTTAGAAATTTAGTTGAATAATAACGAATCTTTAGTAGAAAGATTTGTTTTGAAAATTTATAAAACTATTTAGATTGTGAAAAATAGTAGACGAGTTAAGGACCATTTTTCCTAACTTGTAATTTCGAGGACGAAATTCTTTTAAGGGGGGAAGTTTGTAACGACCTAGAATTTTGAACAAATTAAATTAAGAATATTTAATTAATTTTAAATATTTGAACGATGATTTAATTTGAATCCCGAATATAACTTGGAATTTGGTGATTAAATTTTATAATTTAATCTATTGAAAACTGGATAAGAATTTGAATCTTCAATTAAAAGCTAAAGAAAAATATTTCGAATGCTTGTAAAATTTATATTGATAACACTGAAGATAACAGCAGTTTCAGGATTGAATTTTAAACCGTTTCGTTCAGTTTTGAAATTAAATCGTTCGAATCGATAATTAAAAATAGTCATTTTTCAAACAGTCTCGGAATTTGACGAAACCAGTTCCATTGGATCCGTAATATTGAATTATTGTCGAGTTTCAATTTTCGTAGTGATTTGAGTTGTCTTGTGAGCGTACGATATATAAACGCATAGCAATTTATACCGAGACGAAATGGATCTAAATAAAATATGTTGCTTTTTCTTTTATCCGACCATAAGTACCATCCGCCTCCCTTGTGTCTCATTCGTACCCCCTTCGTTTCTTTTCCCCTCTGCTCTTCCCCGTGCGTACGAAATTCAGAAGAGCAAAATCAAAATTTAAAATAGCCGAGCTCTTTTATACAGTTAAGTCTCTCTTTTTCAATTTAATGGTGGCCTCGAAAGAAAATCACGAAAACATTTCCCAAAACAAATTTGAAGTCAACTGCCCCTTTCAATAATCGTTGCTATTTGTTCAATCGAGTTCCCCTCCCTCATTTTAAATCAATTCGAAATCGCCAGGGAGAAAATCGTCCCCTCTCCAGTTAAATTCCAGGTCGAGATCGTGAATATGGTGGTCGCGACTTATTTCTTCTACCGCCAGTTCAAGCTCGAGATCGAGAAGTTCGATCGAGCTAGGGTGGGTGCTACGTCATTTTGGGTCAGGGTTTCTCTGGGGAGTACACGCGTGCAAGGATCTGGTGGTCGAGTTTTGGGTTCGGCGAGGCGGCGTCAGTGCTAGAGGAGGTCGCGACGTTTGAATTGGGTTTGTGGTAGAGTTTGCTCGTGAAGTTATGGGAATTGGGGTCGTGACTCGACTGAGCACGAGAGAGTGGGTAGCCGAGGTCGAAGCTGTGGTGGAAGGCTCGGTGTTCTGGTCATCGGTGAGGTATTCGTTCCTTTCCTTCTTCCGACTTTCGATAAACTTGCTTTAAAAAAAATATATATATAAAATAAATAAATAAACATACTCAGTAAATCTGCTGTTTGAAGAGAAAAATGTATATAAGGTTATTAACAGAGAAAGAAAATATAAACTTTGAAGTACAGTTAATTTTTAAACTATATATATAGGTATATTTAAAAATGTTTGAATGTAAATAATTAGTTTAATTTATTTATTTAATTATTTGGTTACCAAAGATTTTTGGAAAAGAAAATTTAGTTTTAAAAACAAATTTTATTTAAATAAATTTTATTTTAGTTAAATCTATTTATTAAAGGAGAAATTGGTTAAGTAAATAAATAGAACAATAATTTAAGTGTTCGATTTAATTCGAATATTGATATATTGTATAAATTGTTTATACAAGGTTTAAAATCAAGAAATGATCAAAATGGAAATGGATGGCAAAATTAAAGCTAAGATGAGATCTTCTCACTCAAAAATATATTTGGATTACAGTTATTGTTTGTTTGATTGTTTGGATGTGATATTAGATATAGTAGGATATATCTATATATATATAGCAATATATACATATTGGCATATGTATATATTGGATTGATTGATTTCCCGCCTCGTATAGCGGATGAGACCCTATTGCGCCGTTAGTAAGCGGATGATTTTTATAAAACCCATATACCGCGATATTCCACCTCGAAGTGGAATTGGTATTGTGCTAACATCTGTGGATGCAGGGAAACAGGTTGGAGGGATCCAACTGGATTCCTCACCAGTATTTATTTATTTACAGTTATTGATGTATATTCTGTTATCATATTGATATATGATGTTTGATGTTGTGATTGACTAATTGGTGCTGTTGCATCATCGGATTCAGTTTTGAAGTTTAAAAATAACGACTTTTACTTTAAAAGGATTTTTAAAGTGATTTTTGAAAATAGACGTTTTATTGAATTTTTGAACTGATTTATTTCAAATAAATAAGCGTCTAAAATTTTAAAGTTATAAAAGTTAAGATTTTTGGTGAAATTTAACCAAAGTGTGATTTTTGAATTAAATAGTTGATTTATTTATAAAATGGTTTAAGTTGGGATTTTTGAATAACTATAAACGATTTGTATAAAAAGATTTATAAAAATTGATATTTTATAAATCAAAATATTGGACTTATAAAACGAATTTTTATAAGTGTTAAAAAGAAGTATAAATGGATTTCATAAGTGAATGAAATTAATAGATTTATATTGTGAAGTTAAAAATGAATGAAGTTGTAGAATAAAGGATTTATAAGTAATTTACTTATAAATTGGATTTTTGCCTTTAAATGGAATATTGATCGAATTTGTTCATAAATGTTTCTTTTTAAAGTTGAAATCGTTATAAAGTACAAATGCGAAATCCAAAATCACTTATTTTTATAAGTGAATTATAGAAGTTAATAAAATGAGATTTATAAACCGGAGTTGTTATAGAAAATAGAAAATGGAATTTATAAATGTTGTTTTATAAATTCCGAAATCAAATCAAATTTGATGAATTTAATATAGAAGGTTATTAAGGAAATTTTATCCACGATTTTGGACAGTGGATAATTCTTGAAATAAATGTGTAAAAAAGATTGAAATTTGGTTATTGAAGTATATTCATGATTTTGGACAGTGAATATATTATTGACAAAAATAGTTATGTTTGGGAAAGCGATATTATAAATGAAGTTAATTGTTTTAAAAGATGTTTTAAAACGTGTGAACTATCGAAATCATAGATTTCAACAATTATTGTTGAAATAGACGTTTTCGAGAAATAAGGAAATGGTGGACTATAACACTGTTGTTATAGTAAATGATTTCCGAAAGGAAATGTTTTTATATAATATTGGGATTTATATATCTATCTAAATTCCGAATCCCTATACTAGTGATTTTGAGTCGTCGTAACGATGTTTTACGTAACATTCGTTTTGACTCAAATAGATGTTAAAATTAATGATTTCCTTAAAGAATGAAATGTATACTTAATATTGATTTAAGTATATTGAATATTTTCAAATGTTGAAAATAAATAGATTTGTGAAATACTTATTTTTAAATAAGTATGGAAATGCTTTTCCAATATGAAATGAACTGTTTTGAGATTTTATCTTCAAAGATAAAATGAAATGTGGAAATTGATTTGAAATTGTTTTCAAAAATGATTAAGTGTGGAAATTTTATATATAGTAAAGATATTCTGGAAATAAATAATTTGGAAAATTATTTGGAATCTGATGATGTTGCGCATCTTTATTGATAGTTAAATAACCGACTATCAATAATTACCTTGAATATGGTATTTGTTGTGAATTGGATGAATTTGAATGCCACACTTATTTTTGAATAAGCGCTCACTATTCGGGTTAGTCGGGAAAGGACCATGGGGTCGTATAACCCATTCCGAATATGTGATACGTCGTTATGAATCGCATTTGAAGACCGGTGTTGAAGACCGGATATTTTTGAAAACGGAAGGATTACCGTCGAGTTACTCTACATCGGCTGATCTCCGATTTAGAGGTTTTATCACCCTTAGTGACGGGAAGTCCGGACGTGATTAGAAATTTATCCGGATATGCAAGGGCTTCGTGAGAAGTGCCTTCGGTTCTGTTCGATCCCGGAACAGACTTGTATGGATTGTGTGTCTGACGTTACAATTTGAGATATAAAGCTGATTTCTTTCAAATACATTTCTGTTGGTGGCGGAGAATTTATTCTCTTATCTTAACACCCTTCTCTGAGACGTACGAGCTCAGAGGTTATGTAGTTGAAATTTATCAGCGATATACTCCCAATTTGGTAACGTGGCATACTAAGTGATGCTGTGAAATGATCAGTGTTTGATCATTTGTGATATGATCATTTGTTTGATCTTATATCTTTGTGATCATAGGTTGATCATTTGTTTGACCCGAAGCATGGCTTTGTAGAAAGCGTGGCTTTGTGGACGAGACTTCCTCGAGCCTCACACCCCGGAAATGGTCAAAACAGGAAGGATGCAGCAAGGTTCTAGGGAGTAGCGCCCCTTAGTGTATGTCATTCCTTCTGGATAGAGGTGGTATCATGGTATGGAGCCCAGATACTTAACCTATGTGGTTGCTGCATTATTATTTTGATGTGGTTTGTTGGAAATCGGGGATCCTCGGGAAGATCGGTTACGATCGGGGGATGGCATACGCGTGTCAGTAGTTACCTATTTTTGCAGAGGTAACCCGGCCTTGTGTTGGCAGAGATCTAACCGTAATGTTAGGTTATTTCTCGGGTCGTCTATTCCAGGGACGTACCCATCGTGGCATAGGAAGTTCCTTAGCCTGACCATTTGTTGGAAATCCAAAGAAACAATACGCGACGTGTACGGTTTTAGTTGTATTACCTGCTATGGAATGTGGCGGTAACCTGCTATTGAACATAGTAGCTATAGTAGGCATAAGTGCGGAATGCCTATGCTGGCTAAGATTAATATTATACTTTCGAAATGTTTTCTACACTATGCACTAATAATAATATCAAAAATGATTTGATTTTGCGTAGTAAGCATCTTTGACTATCATAAGAAGAAATCTCCTCCAATTCTGCGTTTGCATTGTGTGTGTGGCGGGAGGTCTTATGGTAGTTTCATTTTCCAAAAGCATTGCGAATTTGTTTTATTTTCTTTGTGAAAAATAACTGTTTTACGATCTCACACCAGTCACCATGACTGACTCGGAGTTTATTGTTCCCTTCTAAACTCTGGGTGCCCATCATTTTCCACACGGGCAGCCTAGAGTTATGTTATCAGGATATTCTGGAGCTTTGGAAGCAAGCTGGATGGCGAAACGTATCACCTATACTTTACTTTATTCCGCTGTGTATTCTGTATGAGGACAAGTTATATAACTGTCCATTGTTGTATATTGACTCTGATTGATGTATGTATAAACTGATATAGTTCTTTGTTTTTAAAAGACTAGTAATTATCTATTGTATATTGTTCCGCTGCGATATGTGAGATTCTGATATTGCTTCTGTTTCTGATCGTGTTATCTGTTGTTTTCTTCTTCCTCTTTTCTTATTTCTCTTCTTTTTCTTTTCCTTCTATTTTCTTCTTCTTCTGCCTTTTTCTTCTTTCTTAAACCCTCACTATTGGAGTTTCCGGCACTCGATTGCTCGACAGTCGATAAAGGGAGTATCGATGTCGAATTTTCGAAAGTCGAAAATTCCGGTATGTGACAACAATCGCGGCGGAACAAAATATAATATACAATAACATCATTTTATACAAAGAAAAGCTGTAGCTGTTATCATATATACAAGTTATCAGAGTACAACAAATCTGGACAGTTATAATAACTTGTCCTCTACTGCTGTCTACACAGCCTATAGTACACAGCGGCATATAATCAAATACGTGCAATACGTCTCTGCCATCCAGGTCGCCTCCTGAGCTCCAAAAGCATCCTAACCTGAAATTCTATAATACTTGGTCTGACCCGAGCATTACAATAAAGTAACACCCGAGTCAGGCTAGAAACCAGCGTGAGTAAACCCATTTAATATGAAATACTGGAGTTATCAAAATCTTTGGAAACCAAGGTAACTCGTACAACACTACGAGTTTTATCTCATTTATAAACAAACACTTTTTCCGAAATCCATTGATATTATAATAATGTCTAAATACAGATTTACTTATTTAAAATAGTCAAATTTACTTAATTTATTCAATTCTAGACTATTAGACTCTATAGTCAGCCCTGTAAGGGTTTGTAGTGATTTTCAAATCGAAGCGGTTCCGGATAACGTTGATATCCAATCCGGTCTCTTCGAATCCGAGCAATAAATTTTTAAAAGGGAAAATTGTTTAAAATAACAATTTATTATTTTGGTGACACTATTTAAATATGGGGATTTATTACAGATCTTTATTCAAATAATCGTATCGTCGTTTTAGTCTACTATTAAACTTGTATGACTACTTAATGGTGCAGACAAGAATAATTAACCCTCCAATAGGGTTAATGCAAGATATAGATTGTTACCAGTTTAACGATTGATAACAAATATCATACAAATCACACATTTGGATTTTATTAACTTTACTTAACCAAATCCATTTATATCTATATCCAAATTAACTGCGATTAAAGAAATTATAAAAACAATATATTATTAGTTAATAGAAGTTTACCACTTTTTTTAATGTCTACTTAGTTAATTTATATAAGTTATAAGTCAGATAATAATGTAATTAATTACCATTTAAATTATGAAATATTATTGAGCTTTAAAATTTGGATTTTAAAATGGAAATAGATTTTAGTTAGAAGAAGAAAATATAAACCATCATATGTATATATATAAATTTTATTCCTTCCCTCCTTTCCTTTGCTTTTCTCTTTCCTTCTCTCTTTTTTTTCCCTGGCCCAACCCGGCCCATTCTCCTTTTTTCCCTTCCATTTTCTTTTCCAGTTTCCTTTGCTTCTTTTTTCCCTCTACCTTTCTACTACCTGCACGTAAACTTCACCGTGCACATGCCCACGCCGGCGATTGCTCGCCGCTCACCTCCGACCACCTTCCCAGTTCACCCCCGACCTTCCCAAGCCTCCGGCCATCCCAAAATTTATCGGCCATCCCAAAATCAAAATCTGGCACTCGAACCCACTCCCACGCAAAGGAACCACCACCTTCACCCACCTCGTTTGACCACCTACGACCACTCGCGTCCCCCAAACTTCGCCAGCAGGACCGCCTCGACCTTCTCGTCCTTTTCCCCCATACCGCAGCCCTGAATCTCCACCGCGACGCCACCATCACCAAATAACCGAACACAACCCAACACGAAATCCAAATCCTATATCACCTCCGACCAGCCACCATGCCGTCCTATAAAATCCAACACCATTTTTCCTACACTCCCCATCTCCGCCGCCTCCTTCTGACCCAACACCGACCCCCGTCACCACCTAGTTCGTCAAAAATTTGTCAAAGACCATAAACTGGTCATCTTCACTTTTCTTCCCTAATACCCAACTAAAAATTCCAAAATCATCACCGAAAATCAAGGTTCCCGATGACGAACAAGCTCATGTAATTAGTTGATTAATTTATGGAACTTGATTTTTGGTCAGTTACAGGTGATTTACTGTAAAATGTCTTTTCCTTCTTCTACACTTAACGATAACTAACAAGACAAATTTTAGAACAAACTCCATCCAAAATCACACAACTTTTCTTTAAAAATCATAGCCTAAAACAAATTGTATAAAAAGATATTGATTTTAAAAGTTGCTAGACCTTTTTATCTTTCAAAGAACAGAGGCTGCTACCATGTTTTTCTGAGTTACAGGTATTACCATGGTTAACACATATATATACAAGCCAGAGAAATCTAATAGCACCTAAATACTAGGCATACTTAAAGAGTTCATCATAATTTTCAAGCAATAAGAAACATACGCAATTCCCAGTAAGCAAAGTGTTTCGAGTTTTACTCACCGCCTTATGGAAATAGAGAAACTGTTGCTCTGCTTGAATGTTCTTGCTTCCACTCTTTACTGTCTTGATTCTTGTTTTAGTTTTTTTTTCTTTTTTTTTGAACCAAGATGTATAGATGAAGGCAACAAGTCTAGTATGTATGCATATATAGAGGAAAGATGCCAGTATACATAGGGTGGCTGCAGATTTTGTTTACAGGCTTACATTTTTATTTTATTATCTTTTCCTTTTTATCTTGATTTGATTTATCATGAAAGGTTAAATTGTATATGACTTGATTTTGATTTAGATGTGACCTATTGTATGCATGACTTTATATATTGTGATCTTGATTTTAAGTTTGCTATGATGATGTCTCCCTATGTGTATACAATATATATTCTTTTATGTATATGTTTTCCTTTCTCATTTTTATAAAAATGTATATATATACATATATACCTCTACATATATGCATTAATGGTTATCAAAAAGTTTGTGCTTCCTTATGGATATGTATACATTTATTTACACATGTACTTACATTCTTTACATTCACTATTATATATACACACACACATATGCTTATGTACATCCTATCATCACACACATATATGTGTGTACATTTATGCAAATTACTTTATATGGCACATATATATTCTCCTATATGCTTATATATTTTAAATTATCATAAAGCTTTTATATATATATATATATTGTTTTCCATCATGAGGCTTTTACATGTACACACACACACACATATATATATATATATATATGCACTATTTTACATAACATACATACATATATTTTTACTTACATATGTTTGTCATCATATATATATATTTACATTTTATTACTTTCACCATTCCATATAACATATATACATACACATTTACTTATGTATATTTTGTCATTATATAAATATACATATATACCTTCACATTATCTCGTATTCACCTATATATTACTTCATATGGCATATATTCATATGTGTACATTTATATATTTATATATTATCAACTTCATAAAGCTTGTATATATTTATACACACAAATATATATATATATATATGGTTGTTTTATCTTAATTTTAAATGGTGGAGTTTATATATATATTTCTAAAATATTTATCATATTCAGGAATTTAAAATTCAAAATTTAATATAGTTTTAAATCAATTTATACATACAGGTATTTTTAACATCAGAAAATTTATTTATTTGACCAAAAAAATTTAATATCCAAATGATTAAAATTAGTTAATTACCTAATAACAACATCAGAAAATCTGGGTCGTTACAAAATTAATTTGAGATTGACATCGAAATTAATTTGGAATCGAAGTAAAATTCAACTTGAAATCGGAATTGAATCGATCAAATCGAAATAGAAATTTAAAAGTGATTTGGATTGGAAAATTTGGAAATTGAATCAGTTCGACTTTGAAACTATTTTCAAATAAATTATTTTGATATAAACTATTTAAATCTATCTTTATAAATATTCAAATTATTTTGGATTTTCCAAACAATTTTGCTATATAAACCATTTAAATACTTAAACTATTTTATATTAATATATTTTAACCTTTTAAACTATTTTCAACTATTTTAATTATCTAAACTATTTAAAATTATTTAAACTATTTTTCAAAAAAATTCAAACTGGTCAAGGGTGAAATGTTTATTTTTAAATCATGGATTTAAATGCGAATTGGGTTAAATGAAGTTATAACCTAAATTGAAATTCAGAACAACTTTTGGAAACGAAATCGTGATAATAAAGATAACATGATTTTTAATTGAAATAGTATATTTTGAGTAAATATGATGATTTTGAAGTGGATTTGATTTTGAAGCGAATATGATATTTTGATATCGAGTACGAACTGTTTTTGAAATATAAAAGAAACCGGTGTGAAAAACGACGTTTGGTTGTTAAAGAGACCGGGGCCTCTTATTGGCATACTCTCTATCAATATTGAAACCACTTTAACTACTGTGTACGCGGAGGAGACAGGATGCTAGATAGACCCTGGCACTTGTGCCAATTTGAAAGGACTAAAACAGGATGGCTTGACGGGGCCAAGTGGGCTAATTACTCCGAGCGGACATCCGTTCTTCGATTTTTTTGGACTCGGTCCATACTCTTGTTGTTAGTTTTGATTGGTGCACCATGATTTGTAATGCATGTAATTTTTACTAAAACCCATATGGAGATATCTGCAAAAGGAATATTTGTAGGCATAATGGATAAAAACCAGATAGTGTAAAAATTAAAATTTTCAAAAAATCTTTGAAGGAAACAACTCATCATACACATGGAAAATGCTACTCAAAGCAAGATCACAAGCGAATCATGCATAAGAAAATTGGAAATGGAAACAACCCAAGTCTATGGTTTGATCCTTGGATCACTAGCTATTAATTCAAAGATTTATTGGTGTGGCAAGCTATTTCGACCACTGAAAGTCCTAACAAGAAAGTCTCCTCTCTCATTTCCAATGGATAATGCAGAGTAGACAGTTCTAGTTTGCATCCTCAAATAGCCCAACAAATATATAGTATCCCACTTAATAACATTCATAATAAGGATTTTTGGGTATGGTGTAACAACCCTAAATTTTGTGATTTATTTTAATTGTTTATTTGATTATTTTATTTGAATTTTGATTTAGAAACTCTATTTTATTTATTAAAATGAATAAATTATGTTATTTTAAATATAAACGTTGATTTTTATGAGAATTATAATTTCAAACCTGAATAAATTGAATATTTCCAGAAAAAGTGGATTTTTGGTCAATTTGGTCAAACTTTGACTTTTAAATTTTAAATTTAAATATTTGAATTCTTGAATTTTATCTTTTATTATGAAAATAGACTTAATATCATGAATAGTGCTTTTTGTTTCGTTGAAATTGGATTTAAATTGTGAAAGTTATATTGTTTTCAATATTGTGTGTATATTGAGTTATTTAACAATTTTCTTTATTTTTAAATTTATATAAATGAAATTTTTATTTGATATATCTTACTTAAATTTGTATATTTAGGTTATACTATATATGTTTTGACCTTTAAATATTTTTAAAGTGATAATAAGATTTTTCCAAAGCGTATTGAATTTATTTCTAATTTTTAAAGCCTAGTTTCTATTTTTTGTGCTATTTCTTAATTAATTATATTTAATTAAAATTTATTTATTTATTTTATGAATTTATTTTTATTTCTGAGTTTTTATCTTTATTTACCAGCATTTTATATGTATTTAACATTTCAAAAGAAATATTGGTAATATGAAAAGTTTGAGACCTTTTGTATACCTAGCCTTTTGGTATTCTTGACTTTTCATTTCAACCTCCACTTGTAATCAATTTTGGCCGACTTCCTCTCATTGCTTCAGCCGTTTCTCTTCTCATTTCTCACGCACAAAACAAAAAATTCTCATCCTCAAAAATTTACGGCCAATCTTGAGAAAAAAGTTTGCTAATTCTCTTATTCTTTTCATGTTTTTCTTTTGTTTTCTTGTTTGATTTTTGCACTTGCTCTCTCTTCTATGATTAGCTCCTCCTTCCTCCTCCTCCCTGGCTGCCTCCACCACCACCACCACCTCTGGTCAACACCTCTTCCAGCCCATCCCCATGCCATAGCCGTGCCCTTGATGATGTAGATCCACTAATAAAAGTGAACAAACCCACCTATGCATTCAAGCCAAGCCTACCTAGCTTCCACCAACCAAACCTCCACTTTGGCCGACCCAATCATCACCACCACCAGCAAATTCTTAACCTAACACCACTGCCACATCATCTTCCAGCCCACTACAGATTGGCCGTGCCTGGTCATGATTGAGCCGAGCCTATATGTTGCATAGAATCCATGATAGTTTGCCTTGACTTGTTGTACATGTATATACTAGTGTCACCAAATTGTTGCACCACTTTTTCCATACATGGCCGACCCTTACCAACCCAAAACCAGATCCAAACCATGCTTTAGCCATGCCATTTCAGATCTATAGCTGAAGCATAGGTGGTAGAAAGCGAGTGCAAAGACTTTGGCTTTGTATTGTACATCCATTTATAGCATTATTTTATTATATTCGGGTTGAAAACTTATGTAGATTGTTTTGTTTGTTTGAATGTATTCAAGGTGATTAATCTTTGGCTCTCCCAATCTCAAATCTTATTCGTGCTTTTGTGCCTTCGAAGATCTTAGTTTGTGTGTTTCAGTTGTCGTCTCCAGCTTATACCAGTGAGTTATTCTCACCAGACAGTGTATACCTATATAACTAGTAAATTGACCACTTTTGAATCTGTAAAATGCATCACCATATTATATCTGCTATGTTATGATTATATGATGTTCACCCATGCTTAAACACCTGTTATATCATATGTTACTGTTATATTATGTTGTTCTATTATTTTTATCAGTTTATCACACTGCAAGTTCCCTTTAGATTAGAATCACTATGGGTTGAAATGATACATACCCGAACGGACTTTAGAATAGAAGAAAATCGTTATGGGCTGAAATGATAGGTCTGAATGATTTTCAATTATTTTCATTTACTTGGGATTGCGGGTTTGAAATGATCAAACCCGGGTTTTCTTTGTAAATTACGGGTTGAAATGATATATTACCCGTATCACTTTACCTAGGCTAAAAATGAAATACAGACCGTAGTTAAAATATGTTTTTCTAAAAATTTTAAAATATTTTAGAAATGTAAATATTATAATATTTTGATTTAAATTGATTAAAAATGATTTTTTAAAGCATTATTGATTTTCTGAAAATTTATAAGTGAAATAAATTAATGGTAAAGTTAGAAAATCTGAAATGTAAGTTATTTTGGGAAATTTTAATTTGGTGATAATTGGAATTTAAATTAAATATGAAATATGATAAATTCATGATAATTTGGATTAAAGTGAATTTAAATGATTTTATAATATATTAATGATTTTTGAATAAAGTTAAAATGTGAAATGAATGAATATTTAAGTTGAAATTTTGAAATATAACTAAAATTGGAAATTTATGAATTTGGCTTAAAAGTGAATTTTAAGTTAAGTAAAAAAAAATTAAATTAAGTTATATTTGAAAATTTAAACTTAAGTGTTAAGTTAAATTTAATTTAACGAATTCAAAATTTAACGTTGGAATTTAATAAGTGAATTATTATTAAATTTTGATTTTTGAATGGAAATTTAACTTTATAAAATCATGAATATAAGGGTATTTAAATGATGACTATAAAAGTGAAATTATATGATTTTATAAGTAAAAAAATGATTTAAATAAAAATAAAATTGTTTGTGAAATTATACTGAATATTTGAAGTTAATTAACTGCATTTCTGAAATGCTATTAATTCTAATGTAAATTAATGATAATACAACATTTGTAAATGATTTAGTTGATAATAATAAATCAAATGGCTAAATTTAATTAAAGGCTATTATAGCATTTTTTGTAAATGTTATAATGGTTGAATTTAACTAAGTTTATTTGAAACTAATGTAACCCTATTACAGCATTTTAAATGCTGTCTTTTGTTAAATTGAACTATTTTAAATGTGACTTTCCGTAGCATTTTCTAAATGCTGCGAAAGTTGAATTTTCATTGTTTTAATTAATTTAAGTGAACAAATGAACTTTGAAAAGTTAAATTTTTGGAAATTTAATAATTTAATTATTAAATATAATAACTTCATTTTATGATTTAAAATGAAGTAATTTGTTTCGAAATATAAACTATTTTGAAATATGATATTTTGATATTTTGAAATGGATTTTTGAATGATATTGAATTTTGAAATGATATTTGATTTCGAAGTATAAAATACCATTTTGAAATTTTAACCACGGGATGTATTTAATTTATAGTTTAACTGATCCTTAAGGGATGGGCGATCCCAAGCATCCTTTGAGTTATTGTGCATTTCTACTATAGTTCACTTGAGTTGGTTTACATTATATAAGTATATATTGTCCTGACTCGAGTGTTTTGTGTCTTACTTTATGCTCGGGTTAGCCTGAGTATTTACACTTAGCTTTGGATCTCTTTCTGGAGCTAGGAATCACTGGAGATTCTGCTTGTCTAGTTATCTGTTCCTTTCAGTTCAGTTGTTCTATTTCAGTTCTGGTATTCATAAACTTCTATTTATTTGAGATTTCTATTGTATATGTTTTCAAACAGATATTATGTATTATGTTTTGAGAGTTTGTTATAGTAGCTTCACGAACTACTATGGTTTTTATATTCCGCTGCGAGTTATTCTGATATGTCCTGTGTTTGTGATTCTGTGTATTTGATTTCATTTGCTCCAAATTTATTTACAATATGTTATTTTGAATTATTCAAGTCAGACATGTGTGGATTATTGTTGATTTGAATGGTCCAAAATAGTGGGTCGTTACATATGGAGTCCTCAAAATAATGGTGAATTCACTTTCTCATCGGCATGAAACTGTATAAGGGAGAAACAAAGTGAACCGGAATGATGTAGTCGCATATGGAATAATGTATGCTCACCTAAAATGTGACGCCCCACCTCTATGCTCACACTAGTCAAGAACACTACTGGGTAATGATGTCGACTAGCACGAAGAATAAGGCTGTTGAGGAGCGACCATCTGTGTAATTGCTTTGGGAGAGTACCGATATGTCAGATAAAATAACTTACATTTCATTTCAAGAGAAAATCCGACATACCAAATACAAACTCAAAGCTACCACACAGTGGCTAAGTGGCCTTCGGAAACAAATATAGAAATAAATATAACACAAATCAGTAACAGATGTTCATATCTCAAAGGCGGAAACAGATATGAATATAACACATAAAAGTGTACATCAGAGAAGTGGTCAAATAAGATCCACAATATCACAAAAGAATAGATACAAGTGCTAGACAAAAGAATAATTATACATCAAGGAGTCTCTATCTCTAATGTATAATAACAAAAACTACAAAACTGTGAAGTTAGACAAAAATCAGAAGATGATCCCAGATAAGGAGTCAAGCAGAAGCACCTGTAACATCTCGGTCTGATCCGAGTATTATTTAATAAGAAAATAATAAACGGATCAGTCTAGCTATAATTATCATTAAAGAAATGAGATATAAGCAGAGATATAATACAAATGTATGATAACAATAATGTCTTACCAGGACAAATATGATTTAAACATCAACAAAATCATACAATATCTCAAGAATCTCAAAGCACCAAAAAGAATGTCATATTCTTTATATTATTCACCAAACCACAAATATTGACAAACATATCATTGCCAATCACATAAAGAGGTGAAACAAAAATTCTAGAAATCATCAATGTAGAAATCCAGAAATCACAAAGGGGGAGGCCTATCACAAACGGGAGCATGAAAACTCACCAACACGTGTATCACAAACGGAACGCTATTCAATGGTCGCTAACCATAAATTTTAAGCCGAAGCTCCACAAACGGCCCGAAGACCACGTGTCGCTACCCCGCCAAATTGAACCGAAGTTCCACAAACGGGGATTGTAATCCCCACACAAACAAATAGACATCACACATCGCTAGTCTAAATCACAAAATGATCATCATCGATCAATAAAAGTGTCGATTACACTAAGCTAGTAAATAAATGAGTTTAGCTTCGTGTCCCGTAACCACTAGCTTAACTTAAATATTTACGAACAAATTGTAGATTCCCACTTGAAAATTGTCACAAGAGTTCAATCAAACAAGTCCAAGAATTAACCGGCGAAGTAAACGCAAGCGTTTCATACCACTTGTTTTGCTAAGCCGTTTAATTAGATTTTCTCATACGAATGAGGTAAAGGTTTGTATATACTAATAGATTGGAAAACGGTTTTGAAAGCAAGCTTTATATTTAAAAATAGAGTTGAAATCATCTTTGAAAAAGAGTTTGAATATTTACTACTAGTATAGAAAACCTTTATATTTTAAAGTGACAAATCACGGAAATGATTGTAGAAACAATCAATCATCAAAATCCACATTCGAAGACGTGAATCAAATCCAAAGAAATCGATACTGAATCCATCAAAATGGATATTCTCAAAAGTCCCGAAAAAGAAGTCATCAAAGTTGATAATAAATGATAACAACAAATCGGATAATCATGAATCGATATAAATTGGAACCTCAAGCAAAATAGGCAAAATAGGAAAAAATAAGCATGTCAGTCGACTGACTACAAAGGCCAGTCGACTGAACCAGAAACCCGAAAATTTCATTTTCTGCAGTCAGTCAACTGACTGCAGAGGCCAATCGATTGACTGCAGAAAACAGAGACTTCCAGTTTTATGCACAGTACCAGATACGCTCGGTTTCTACAGCCAGTCGACTGGCTTCAGAGGTCAGTCGACTGACTGGCACTGAAATTGTTTTTCAGCCTATCAAAATGAAGAGCAAACTCTTTCTATTTGCGATCGGACGAGCAATGGGCGCTAGGGGTTTATGCCAATCGACAACCCAGCCCTATTGGCTCTTCAATACACCTCCAAAAACATGATCAAACATCAAAGCTAGGATTTTTAGAGTTTTTGACTTCAAAACACCAAAAATTGAAATGTTCACCAAATCAATTCAAACCGAAAGCAATTGAACATGAATAAGTGTTAGGAATTCATACCTAACATCAATGATAGAAATAGACAAAGATGTGAGTTCAAAAACTCACCTTTAAACCCAAAAACAGAAGAGAGAAGCTATAGAGCAAGGCAAGAACAATCACTCTTCAATGTTAACCCCAGAAGCTTCAATCCAAGCTCAAATAGAAAAACATTTCCTAAGTTAGGGTTTAGGAAATTTCTGAAATTGAAGAGGAGAAGAGATGGAGAAGATGAAGAGGAAGCTTACCTATGCCTCTCTTTGATGTTGGAGCTAGAACTTGAATTTGCAAAGAAGATTAGGGCTTAGGAATTCTAATTCTTTTTCTCCTCCCCCATTTTTGCTAAAGCTTGAAGTGTTAGGAAATATTAGAATGAATGAAGAGGAGTTGGATGAAGGGTTAGGTTATTAGAAGGTTGATGGGCTGAAACCCAAACCCAAAGTGAAAAAGTCATAATTTTTACTCAACTCCAAACATATCGATGTTTATACTCAAAAAAGTTGTAAACGCCATTTTGGACTCAATGGAGGTGGTCTCGAGTCCCAATTCGACTGTTTACAAAAAGTAGCTTTTCGGACTTCAATCCAATTAATGATTTTGTATTTAAATAAAATATTTAAATATGCAATCGTAAAATATGTGGGTTGTTACAGACTCCCCTCCTTAAAGAAATTGCGTCCTTGCAATCTTTAAAAAATAAATAAGATGTAACAACAATGGAAGCACATCAACACAAAAAGAAGAAATTTGAAATAAAAAGTTCACCTTAAGGAGCACGAGAGAGCATGTCCGGATGTGTTTGCTCGATGAATTCTCTAGATTCCCAAGAGCAATCCTTAGGATTTGAGGACCATTGAACTTTCAGAAGAGGAACATCTTTATTTCGAAGGCGTTTAACCTCCGAAGCAATGACACGAATAGGATGTTGCTCATAAGTCAAATTAGGCGAAACTTCAATTTCTTCAATAACACCGGGCTCAAGAATAGAATCAGAATCTCGAATGCATTTCCGAAGTTGAGAGACGTGGAATACGTCATGAATAGCAGAAAATGGAGCCGGTAACAAAAGGCGATAAGCCATGGAACCAATGCGTTCGGTAATGGGAAATGGGCCAATATATCGAGGTGCTAATTTTCCCGATCGACTGAAATGCACAACACCCTTCATAGGTGAAACACGAATAAACACAAAATCTCCCATAGAAAATTCTAATTTCCTTCTTCGATTATCGGCATAGGATTTTTGTCTACTTTGAGCTTCTTTCATCCTATGACGAATAAGGTCAATCTTTTCTATGGCATCACGGATAAAATCTGGACCTAAAACTAGCTTCTTACCGGCTTCAAGCCAACACGAAGGAGATCGACAAAGCCTTCCGTAATGTGCCTCGAAAGATGCCATACCAATACTAGATTGGAAGCTATTATTATAGGAAAATTCAACAAGAGAAATATGATCTTCCCAACTTCCACCAAAATCAAGAACACATGCACGAAGAAGATCTTCAAGAGTTTGATTCACACGCTCGGTTTGTCCATCGGACTGAGGATGATAAGCGGTGCTAAAATTAAGCTTTGTTCCCAAAGCTTTTTGAAGACCTTTCCAAAATCCACTAGTAAACAATGGATCACGATCGCTAACAATAGAAGTAGAACTCCATGCAATCTAACAATTTCCTTGACAAAGAGTTTAGCCAAAATAGGTACGGTCCGATTGGACCGAACGGGAATAAAATGGGCAGATTTTGTAAGTCTATCTACTATCACCCATAGACTATCATGGCCCGAACAAGAATAGGGGAGACCGTCAATAAAGTCCATGGAAATTTGATCCCACTTCCATATTGGAATTTCCAAAGGTTGCAATAATCCATCGGGCCTTTGATGCTCGGCTTTCACGAGTTGGCAAGTCATGCAACGCTTAACAAAGTTTGCAATATCAGATTTCATCCCATCCCGATAATAAAGTCGCTTCATATCCGTGTATATTTTACTACTACCGGGATGAATGGTAAATTTAGAACGATGAGAATCTTCTAATATATCTTTACGAAGATCAATAATATTTGGCACAAAAAGTTTACCAAATTTTCGAATACCGCCACGAGCATCAATATCAAAGTCTTTCAAACCTTCAATATCAATTTTATCCCTACAACTTTGGCTAAGAAGAACCAATTCAGGATCATGCATTTGAGCTTCAAGAATGCGGTCAAAAAGAGAGGGATGAGCCTCAAGGCTACACAAAACAAGAGATGAACATAAATCAGATTCACGATCTCGAATCTCACAAGTGGACAAAGTCTCGAGATCATTCCATTCAGATATCATCATAGAAACAACCACTTGTTGCTTTCGGCTAAGGGCATCGGCAACACGATTTCCCTTTCCGGGAGTATAAAGAATACCAAGATCATAAGATGCAAGAAACTCGAGCCAACGTTGTTGATGCAAGTTAAGTTCCTTTTGAGAAAATAAATACTTCAAAGATTAATGATCAGTGTAGAGAACAAATTTCTCTCCCAAAAGATAATGACGCCAAATTCTAAGGGCGAAAACAATAGCCGCAAGCTCCAAATCATGAGTGGCATATCTAGTCTCGGCAGGCTTTAATTGCCTAGAAGCATAAGCAATAACACGTTCCCGCTGCATGAGAACGACACCCAAACCAATACGACTCGCATCGGTATAAACAATAAAATCTTGGTTCCCATCGGGAATCACAAGAATAGGAGCATTGGAAAGGAGTTCTTTTAATTTATGAAATGAAGCTTCACATTTGTCTGACCAAATGTATTTAACTTCCTTCTTTGTCAAACTAGTAAGAGGTACGAAAATCTTAGAAAAGTCTTTTATGAACCGTCGGTAATAGCCCGCCAATCCGAGAAAGCTATGAATTTCCGTCACACTCTCCGGTCTCTTCCAATTTTGAATCGCTTCAATCTTTGAAGGATCCATGGAAATTCCGGATTCAGAAATAATATGCCCCAAAATTTTCACACGAGATTGCCAAAAGTGGCATTTAGAAAATTTTGCTTTCAGTTGATTGCTCCTAAGAGTTTCCAACACAATCCGAAGATATTTTCATGCTCTTCCTCGGTTTTAGAATAAATAAGAATATCATCTATAAAGATGAGAACAAATCGATCGAGGAAGTCTTTGAAAACTCGATTCATAAGGTCAATGAAATAAGCCGGAGCATTCGTCAAACCAAATGGCATAACAAGCCATTCATAAGATCCATAACGAGTACGGAACGATGTCAAAGGAATGCTATCCTCTGCAATACGGAGCTGATGAAAACTGGTTGCTAAGTCTAACTGTGAAAAGACTTTAGCACCACTAAGCTGATCGAATAAATCATCAATCCGCGGCAAGGGATATTTATTCTTGATGGTGAGATCGTTAAGCTTGCAGTAGTCAATGCAAAGCCTAAGTGTACCATCAGATTTCTTCACAAAAATAGCTGAAGCTCCCCATGGAGAGGAACTAGATTGAATAAATTTCTTTGCTTCCAATTCGGATAATTGCTTGCGCATTTCCTCATTTTCTTTATTGGACATACGATAAGGAGGGCGAGTAATAGGTAGAGCTCTAGGGATTAGATTAATTCTGAACTCAATTGCTCACTTAGGTGGTAATCCTAAAACGGGCTCAAATATGTCGGGAGATTCACGAACAATGTGAATGAGAGAAATGACATCTTCCTCATCATCATTATCGTCATCATGAGGATTTAAAGAATACAAGGATGCTTTCGAATTGGAATCTGAATCTTTCAGAACGAGAGAAATCTGCTTAACAGATTGAGGATGCCGAAGATATATAGTCCGCTCAGGACATAGGATATGGGCTTCATAACGGTTAATCCAATCCATCCCCAAAATCATTCTGAAACCTAAATAACGCATAGCATGCAAATCGGCACGGAAAGAGTAATCACATAAAATAATTTCGACATCTTTACAAAATAAACTGAGTGTTGCGGATCCACCAACTGGATTCGCAATCCTTAATGAAGTCATCAAGCCAATAACATTCAAAGACAAAGCATCAACAAGTTCTTTTCATATTAAAGAGTGAGATGCACCCGTATCAAAAAGAACTCGAATAGGAAATTCACGAAATATAATAATGCCATCAAGGATAGAATAAGAAATACCTTGACCACAAGAAGTGTTAACAGGGGCTTGTATAACATTTAGCTTGCCCTCCTTCTTGCCCTGAAGTTTGGGACACGAAGATAAAGTATGACCCGAACTCTTGCAATAGCGGCAAGAAAGAGACTTTGGGCACTTGTTTGCATAGTGGTCCTTAGAACCACAATTGTAACATTCTTCGCGACGAGAGGTAGGAGTATTTGCTACCGGTGTTGCTTGCTTCCCCTTTTTGTTGGGATTAGGCTTGAATTTAAAAGGTCTCTTCTTGTTGATGTTTGGTTTGACCTCTGCATCACTATCTTTGTCAGCCTCTTCGAGTCGAAGAGCAATATCAACAAGCTGGTCAAAAGAAATTTCTAATTTCAGAAGTAATGGCTTTTTAAGGTTTTTATTCAAGCCATAGACAAATCTCTGGTTTTTCTTCAATGGGGTATTAATATACTCAACCCCATATTTAGATAGAGATTCGAAAGAAGTGACGTAGTCCGTCACGGATGATTCACCTTGAACAAGGTCAATGAAGCATCGAGCCAGAGATACTTTTTCGGCTTCCGGCACAAATTTTAATTCGAACCTTTCCCGGAATTGCTCCCAAGTAAGGTCCGCTTCAATAATTTCAGAGATCAAAAGCTCGTACCAGTCTAATGCTCTTTCTTGGAGCATACTAGAAGCCACTTGGACACGATGTAGATCAATAAGATTCATGCGAGAAAAGATGCGGTCGCATGTTCGAAGCCAAGCCTGGACTTCTATAACGCTCTCGGAACCTTTGAATGGCTTTCCACCTAAGTTGGTATAATCACTGCACAAGCGTGCAAACCTAGATTTAGTGTGAGTAGGCTCCGGAATAGGTCCGGCAGCTTGAGCATTCTCACAAGATCAAGAAGTTGCTGAGCAGACATAAATACTCCATCCTGCGGAGTAGCACTAGATTGATCGGCGTTTCGACGGCCTGGTCTAACCATTTCTGTAATGACCCAAAAACTCGGCCTTCGAAAATCGGCACCCGTACTTCACTTGTACTCAAAATGCCGCAGATTCAAACGCTGAATCTGGTTCACCGGAGCTTATAACACAGTAAGTAAAACAAAACAGCGGAATAAAGAAATGAATGATATCATATACAACTCCAATGAATACAATATCCAGTATGATATACAACAATGATATCAATATGATACAACAATATCAGAGATAAATAATGATACAGCGGAAAGCAGAAATGATAACTCCAAATGCTCAGTCAGAGAGACTGACTTCAACCACTCCAATGTCAAGCTCGAACCACAAAGAGAAGCAAGTGCGGTCCTGAACTCCAAGAACTGAACCAGCTCCAGATAATCTACTACCTGAATATCTGAGAAACCCGACTATAGACTGCCCGTGTGGAAAATGGTGGGCACCCAGAGTTTAGGAAGGGAACAATAAACTCCGAGTCAGTCATGGGACTGGTATGAGCAAACAAAATAGTTTATCTTTAAACAAAAACAAAAGAATTTTTAACATTGAAATCCGCAATGCTTTTCGAAAATGAAACTACCATAAGACCTCCCACCACACACACAATGCATTCGCAGAATTGGAGGAGATTTCTTCTTATGATAGTAAAACATGCTTACTACGCAAAGAAAACTCTTTTGATATTATTACTAGTGCATAGTGTGAAAATCCTTTAGAAAATATAATGTTAATCTTAGCCAGCATATAACCATTATTGTATGCCTACTATAGCTACCATCTAAACAGTGGTGACCACCATAAGTAAATGACAGGTTCTACAACTAAAACCGTACTGGGTTCGTATTGTTTGATTGGATTTCCAACAAATGATCAGGCTAAGGAACTTCCTTACACCGAAATGGAAACGCCTCTAGAAAGATGCCCCGAGAACCTAACTGGATCTCTGCAAACACAAGGCCGATGCTACCTCACGCTGTACAGCTGTAACTAGGTAACTAACACACTGACGCTACCTCACGTTGTACAACTGTAAATAGGTAACTAACACACAAGTATGCCATCCCCCGGTCGTTACCGAACTTTATCCGAGGATCCTCAATCACAAAGCAACAACCACAAAGTATAATAAATGTGTGGCATCAACATAGGTAAAATATCTGGGCTCCATACCATGATATCACCTTTTAACCAGAAGGAAATAGCATACCCTAGGGGCGCTACCCCTACAAACCTTTGCCGCAACATTCCTGTTTCGACCATTACCAGGTTGTGAGGCTTGACGAAGTCTCGTCCACAAAGCTACGCTTTTTCACAAAGCCACGCTTTTCCACAAAGCCACGCTTTTTCACAAAGCAACGCTTTGACCAACAAATGATCAACAGCACTTCGTATGCCACATTACCAAATTGGTAATGTATCACTAGTAACCATCAACTACATAACCTCTGAGCTCGTACGTCTTAGAGAAGGGTGTTAAGCTAAGAGAATAAATTCTCCGCCACCAACAGAAATGTATTTGATAGAAACCAGCTTTACATCTCAAAGTGTAATGTCAGACACACATCCATACAAGTCTGTTTTGGGTTCGAACAGAACCGAAGGCACTTCCAAAGAAGCCCTTGCAAATCCGGGTATTCACAATCCCGATCGGATTTCCCATCACTTAGGAAATCTCTATACCGGTGCGACTCAGTGCAGAGACAATCGATATGTCATCCTATCGTTCTCGCAAATACCCGGTCTTCACCACCGGTCTTCAAATGCTATCCATATCATCGTATCACTATTCGAAATGGGTTATATGACACAAAGGTCCTCTCCCGGCTAAACCGAATACGAGCGCAATTAAAAATCATATGGATACTGGGGTCTCAGTTAAATCACAGCTTAAAGCCCAAAACTTTTCATTCGAATGGTTAAAACAAATTACCATTTCCAATCTTTTAAACAAAAAGATTCATTCAAATGGTTAAAACAAATTACCATTTCCAATCTTTTAAACAAAAAGATTCATTTCAAAAACCTTCAATGGTTTAAAAAATTTCCACATTTTTAATCTTTTAAACAAAAAGATTCAATTCACAAAGTTCACCCCGTTCACAAAGATCCATTCATGGATTTCAAAACAATTTCCATTTCAATTGAATTAACTCGTTAAATCTTTAAGTCAAGATTTAATTTATAGCTTTCAAAAAAATTCCATTTCAAGTTGGATTAACTCGTCCGATCTTTGAATCAAAGACTCATTTCATAATTTTCAAAACATTTCAGTTCTATTTCAAACTAGAAACCTTTCAACACAATTTGGAAATCCTTTCTTAAAATGAAAGCTATTATTATTTGAAAACAAGTAGTTTTCGTTTCAGAAAAATCCAGTTATATTTACATGAGTTAAAACCCTTGAATTAAATTCAAATTCCCAAATCAATACCTTTAAAATGGTTTAACCCATATATAACTTGTACAGCATCTTTAATCCCTAGTTTCAAATCATAGAATTCAATTTCAAACTTGAATTCAAATTTAAATCAAATTATTTAAATTTCAAGATATCCAAAATATCTTTAAAACTCCTTTCAAAAGATTTTCGTATTAAACCCCAATTTCAAATTTCAAAATCAATTGAAATTAAAATTTAAATTTCAAAAACATCAATTCTAAATCATCTGTGACTTAACCGATTTCCTCGTGAAATCCATATTTGTGTGTGTATGGTGTAATCCAGGGGTTTCACACAATAGTGCAACATCATTCAATCATCACAGATCAGAATACAGAAATATAGTTGATAAGCGGTATTAACTATAACGCTTATCGTTCATTCACAGATCACAGATATATATATCGTAGATAATCAATTACATTCATCCCAAATAAATAAATTACAGATCACAACACAAATCAGAGTATATCACAAAGCATCACATATCATGGATATCCACAATTCAATCATCTAGTCAGGTCCAACATTCATAGGTAAGGTCAATTTATTTATCTGATTAAATTAAATCAGATTTGTCACTAATCCTGGTTTAATTAACATTAATTAATTACAAACCATTTTAATTAATTATCCATTAATCATTTATTAATTAACCTTTAGTTATTAATTAATCAACCTTAATTAATAAATCAATCAACCTTTAATCATTAAATAATTAACCTTTAATTATTTAATTATCCTTTAAATTAACCTTCCTTAATTAATCACATTAATTAACCCTCAATTAATTATCATTGATTACCTTAATCAATTATTGCTTAATCACTTGATTAATCAATTTTTTTATCATTAATTAATATTTAATTAATAATTCTTCATTAATGATTTTAACCTTTTAATTACTTACTTCATTAATCCAAATCATAAATAAATCATCATTAAATCTTTATTAATCAAAACTTAAGTCAAAACTATTTATTTAAAACTTGGGTTAAAAAGTTTTTCTAAAAATCTATGTTTTGTTTCAAAACTGAAACTGTTTTATATCCAACCCGAGACGTACTCGAGCACTTCCCCGAGTCAACATGGCCTCTACTTCGAGTTTCCTCCAAAACCAACCCGTGAGCCCTTTTTTCAACTTAAAATTTGTTTAAGTGTTTACCAGGTATACGCTTGAAAACACACGATTTCGAACCCGAGCCAAAACTCCAAAATCACGAGACCTCCTTCGAGTATTTCTCCTTCTTCCTCAACCACTCAAACAACCAGATACAACGAGCACAGGTGCACATGCACCAGACGCCGGAGCCACGGCGATCGACGCTGCCACCTCCCACATGTCGTCGTCCATCAACTCACACCCTCAGGCCAACCAATTCATCGAATCCACGATGAACTCGAAATCGAAGCACTTAATCCAACCTGGAACAGAATTCGATCACCACGAACTTCCTCGTACCGCCACCACAGATCATCAGCGACCACGAAACTTCGACCAGCCACTCATCCACACTCCCTCGATCATCTCCCAGAATCCCATCGTACTCGATCATCCAGAGACGTTGCGCCGATCAAAAATGTCCATCCTATCCAAACTAGGGTTACCAACATAAATCGATCACCACCACCACCACAGTGATCTTCCATCACTTCTGCTATTTTTCCCAAACTCCTCGATCGCTCATCTAGCTTTAGCATCAACCCCGTGACCACCGGACCTCGCGATCGCCAGAAATGGTCATGATTTCATTTTCTGTTCAACTCAAAAGCTCACTCGATTCCCAAATTTAAAAATCACAAAACTATTTTTTAAAAATCATATCTTTCGAAGACGAATCTAAACATTTATTTGAAACATGAAATCTACACATTTGATTTCTGACCAGTTTTAATTTGTCACTGTAAATTTATTTTTTCCAGATAAATATACTTCATAATTCTACTTGTTTTTATCTTAAATTTTTGTATCACGTTATTAAAATAAATTTCCTTTTAAACATCATATTTTATAATGATTTAGATGAAGAGATAAGAATTATTTTTGAGAGATCTTAGGCCTGTCAAACAGAGGTATGCATATGCATACAGACATACATGCGTACATTTAGTGTTTTAAATTTGTATACCCAAACAGAATAAATCATTTCAATTTATCATTTTCATCCATCATCACAGACTTAAGAAAATAAAGGAGATCAAGTTTTAAAAATGGAAGTTTGCTCACCTGGAAATATAATTCAAACAGAGAACAACCTTTGAGTTGAAAAGGTGGAATCTTTGATCTTCCTGGATCTTCTTGTTTGCTTTAATTGGATTGTTGTTTGTTTAAGTTTTGAAATGATCATCACTTCAGATTTTCTCAGTTTTGAATATATGAAATGAGATACAAAGATGATATAAAGAAAAAAAATGAGTTACAGGGGATGATATTATTTTGTACAGGTTGACATTTTCTTGTTTGTATAACTATGCCAGAGATTTTTTTATTCAATGGTGGCTGATGGATACATTTCGTGCTTGGATTTATTATGTTGTACAATATACTTATTCTTTTATTTCGGTTGTGCATGTATGAAGATATTTGGTGGCTGAAATGTTTCTTTAAATTTTCTTTGTACAGATGATAATGTTTTGTTTGTACAACATAGATTAGAGAAATGGAGGCTGATGCATTTTAGTCATGTGCTAGAGATATGGCATTAATTGGCAAGTACTAATGAATATTTTTTTTTTCTTCATTTCGGCTGCACCAATATGAGTATAATCTTGGGTGTCTTCTTTTGCAAGCCATTCTCTATATAATTTTGTTTCTTTATTTTTTCCAAGTGTATATTAGTTTTCTTTTGTAAGCTAATTCATGTACATATTTTTATCATATATATTTGTATTGTTTGGTTTCATTTGCAAGGGTACATGTATTTTATTTTTCATATTTATTTGTTTGGTTTTCTTTTGTTCATACTTATCTTCAGTTTGCTCCATTACTTGTTTCAAATTCAAGTATACATTTTTCTGTCTTCTTATGCTTTGTAACCATATTGAATTCTATTTTTAATATGTTGTTAAATTTATCTATGTGTATTTATCTATAATTTATCTTATGTATTTTTATATTCATCTCCATCACAATTATTTATTTATAAATTTAATACTAATTATTTTTATATTCATTTTGTAATAAAGGTGAATTTCTAGATTTTAATTCATTATTAGATTTTATCCAATGTATTTATTTTATACTTTATATCTTATATAATTTGTATCTTTATTTTCAAACCATTTATTTACGATTTTTAAATCCAAATCAAATATATATTTATAATTTCAAATTGACTCATATATACCCAAATATATACACATTCACATATATACATATATTTTAAATTTAAATGATTTATACAAAATTTATTTCAATTCGGGGAAACTCGCATCCATTTATCAATTTATTTCACAATTTTAATTCAAAAGTTAAATTAATTATCAATTTAAATTTATATAAAATTCGGGGTCGTTACAATTTCTCTTCTTTAAGAAAGAAAGAAAAGAGGAAAAAGGTTATTCACAAAATGAATATCAAACAAATTTGATTGATAAAACAAGGCATCATAAAAAGAAATAGGATAGAATGGTACGAAGACTCGAATTAAATCCTATGGCACGACTATTAAGAGAGACTTAAGACAATGATCCTTGCTAGATTATTCTACATTGTTCCGAAGTTTGGCTCCGATACCAAGCTGTGACGCCCCACCTCTATACTCACGCTAGCCAAGAACACTACTGGGTAATGCTGTCGACTAGCACGAAGAATAAGGCTGTTGAGGAGCGACCATCTGTGTAATTGCTTTGGGCGAGTACCGGTATGTCAGATAAAATAATTTACATTTCATTTCAAGAGAAAATCCGACATACCAAATACAAAATCAAAGCTACCACACAGTGGCTAAGTGGCCTTCGGAAACAAATATAAAAATAAACATCACACAAATCAGTAACAGATGTTCATATCTCAAAGGCGGAAACAGATATGAATATAACACATAAAAGTGTACATCAGAGTAGTGGTCAAATAAGATCCACAATATCACAAAAGAATAGATACAAGTACTAGACAAAAGAATAATTATACATCAAGGAGTCTCTATCTCTAATGTATAATAACAAAAACCACAAAACTGTGCAGTTAGACAAAAATCAGAAGATGATCCCAGATAAGGAGTCAAGCAGAAGCACCTGTAACATCTCGGTCTGATCCGAGTATTATTTAATAAGAAAATAATAAACGGATCAGTCTAGCTATAATTATCATTAAAGAAATGAGATATAAGCAGAGATATAATACAAATGTATGATAACAATAATGTCTTACCAGGACAAATATGATTTAAACATCAACAAAATCATACAATATCTCAAGAATCTCAAAGCACCAAAAAGAATGTCATATTCTTTATATTATTCACCAAACCACAAATATTGACAAACATATCATTGCCAATCACATAAAGAGGTGAAACAAAAATTCTAGAAATCATCAATGTAGAAATCCAGAAATCACAAAGGGGGAGGCCTATCACAAACGGGAGCATGAAAACTCACCAACACGTGTATCACAAACGGAACGCTATTCCATGGTCGCTAACCATAAATTTTGAGCCGAAGCTCCACAAACGGCCCGAAGACCACGGGTCGCTACCCCGCCAAATTGAACCAAGGTTCCACAAATGGGGATTGTAGTCCCCACACAAACAAATAGACATCGCACATCGCTAGTCTAAATCACAAAATGATCATCATCGATCAATAAAAGTGTCGATTACACTAAGCTAGTAAATATATGAGTTTAGCTTCATGTCCCATAACCACTAGCTTAACTTAAATATTTACAAACAAATTGTAGATTCCCACTTGAAAATTGTCACAAGAGTTCAATCGAACAAGTCCAAGAATTAACCGGCGAAGTAAACGCAAGCATTTCATACCACTTGTTTTTCTAAGCCGTTTAATTAGATTTTCTCATACGAATAAGGTAAAGGTTTGTATATACTAATAGATTGGAAAACGGTTTTGAAAGCAAGCTTTATATTTAAAAATAGAGTTGAAATCACTTTGAAAAAGAGTTTGAATATTTACTACTAGTATAGAAAACCTTTATATTTTAAAGTGACAAATCACAGAAATGATTGTAGAAACAATCAATCATCAAAATCCACATTCGAAGACGTGAATCAAATCCAAAGAAATCGATACCGAATCGATCAAAATGGATATTCTCAAAAGTCCCGAAAATGAAGTCATCAAAGTCGATAATAAATGATAACAACAAATCGGATAATCACGAATCGATAAAAATTGGAACCTCAAGCAAAATAGGCAAAAACAAGCAGGTCAGTCGACTGACTGCAGAGGCCAGTCGACTGAACCAGAAACCCGAAAATTTCATTTCCTACAGTCAGTCGATTGACTGCAGAGGCCAGTCGACTAACTGCAGAAAACAGAGACTTTCAGTTTTCTGCACAGTCTTAGATATGCTCGATTTCTACAGCCAGTCGACTGACTGGCACCGAAACTGTTTTTCAGCCTATCAAAATGAAGAGAAAACTCTTTCTATTTGCGATCAGACGAGCAATGGGCGCTAGGGGTATATTCCAATCGACAACCCAGCCTTATTGGCTCTTCAATACACCTCCAAAAACATGCTCAAACATCAAAGCTAGGATTTTTAGAGTTTTTGACTTCAAAACACCAAAAATTGAAATGTTCACCAAATCAATTCAAACCGAAAGCAATTGAACATGAATAAGTGTTAGGAATTCATACCTAACATCAATGATAGAAATAGACAAAGATGTGAGTTCAAAAACTCACCTTTAAACCCAAAAACAGAAGAGAGAAGCTATAGAGCAAGGCAAGAACAATCACTCTTCAATGTTAACCCCAGAAGCTTCAATCCAAGCTCAAATAGAAAAACATTTCCTAAGTTAGGGTTTAGGAAATTTCTGAAATTGAAGAGGAGAAGAGATGGAGAAGATGAAAAGGGAGCTTACCTATGCCTCTCTTTGATGTTGGAGCTAGAACTTGAATTTGCAAAGAAGATTAGGGCTTAGGAATTCTAATTCTTTTTCTCCTCCATCATTTTTGCTAAAGCTTGAAGTGTTAGGAAATATTAGAATGAATGAAGAGGAGTTGGATGAAGGGTTAGGTTATTAGAAGGTTGATGGGCTAAAACCCAAAGTGAAAAAAGTCATAATTTTTACTCAACTCCAAACATATCGATGTTTATACTCAAAAAAGTTGTAAACGCCATTTTGGACTCAATGGAGGTAGTATCGAGTCCCAATTTGACTATTTACAAAACGTAGCTTTCGGACTTCAATCCGATTAACGATTCTATATTTAAATAAAACATTTAAATATTCAATCGTATAATATGTGGGTTGTTACATAAAATATCAATGTGTGCATTAGCAAAATCAGACAATTAAATACCAGAGATAAAATTTGTAAATGGAATGCAACAATAGATCTGGAATGCAAATTATGCAAACAAGGAGATGAATCATGAAATCGTTTGTTTTTTTAGTTTTCCTACTCTATACACTGTGGCAAAACATCATAGCAAAATTACAACTTTAATCTAGTACTAACAACATCATTAAAGAGATTTTTTTTCATGGGTTTTGAAAAATATCAGTAGTAACAGATCATCATAAAACTGATTGACGTGGCTATCACAACATTAATTTGGCATGTACGTATGGAGCGAAACACCAAAGCTTTTCTAAGCATTAAAACCCCTAATAATATCAGATTGGAACTATTAATGCTTGACTGCAAACAACTTTTAAAGCATGGGTTAGTCAAAGACGAAGAGAAAAAGGGTAAAGAGCTTATCTTTAAGGAGTTCAGTTAAGAACCCCATCGAACATAAAATCCAAGGAAGAAGGTAGTAGCTCGACGTGATAAATGGTGTTCGATCAACAAATGACCAATGAAATCAACTCTTATGACTGTAAGAAAGCCAATGAAGTATAGATCTAAAAATAATGGAGATACAAAAGCAGATTCAAAGGAAGAAAGGGGTGATTTTCTTTCAATCCACCATGATAGATTCTAAAGCGGAAAAAGTACTAAATGAATTCAACAGGGGGAGCCTCTCGATAGAAGTAAATGATGGTTGAATACGAATAATTCTTGGGTAGTGGAAAATGTATAAAGGGATAAATTTCTTTATGTAGGTTTCTTATTTCATTTGATGTTGTGGTATTTAGGGAACGTATAGTAGTCTTGGAGTAACAGTGTTATATATACTCTTACCACTGCTTGTTCCCATAGTACTCAAAATTTGTAAACATTTTATTTTAGTAAATAAAGCACTTGTTTAATAAAAAGGATCTACCCATTTCAATATGATTGGAGGAGATTTAGGTCTAGAACATATTTTAACAATGAAAGAAAGAGGATAATTCAATATACTAGGAGCTTGCTTGGAGAATCGGTGAGTGGGATATATTAATTAAGGTATATAATATCAAATATGCTTTTAATTCATTAGTATAGCCCAAGTAGGTTAGTGGAAATGTAGATGTTGATACATACACATAAATATATGCACACACCTACATATACACACACATACTGTAACAACCCGCATATTTTACTATTGTATATTTAAATATTTTATTTAAATATAGCATTGTTAATCAGATTAAAGTCCAAAATGCTACATTTTGTAAACAGTCGAATTGGGACTCGAGACCACTTCCATTGAGTCCAAAATGGCGTTTACGACTTTTTTGAGTATAAACATCGATATGTTTGGAGTTGGGTGAATTTTTCTATTTTTCTATTGGGCTTTGGGTTAGGTTTCAGCCCCTTTAACCCAACTGAATACCCTATACTCCACTCAAGCTCCTTCATTTATTCTCATTCTCCTAATACTCTCTAGCTAAAGCAGAAATGGTGGAAGAGAAGGGAAACTAAAATTCCTATCCCTAGTTTTGATTAGGAAATACAAATTCTAGCTCCAACGTCAAAGAGAAGCTATGGTAAACATCCTCTTCTTCTTCTCCATCTCAATCTCTCTTCAATTCTCAGAAATTCCTAACCCTAACTTAGGAAAAACTTCATCTTTGATAATAGATTGAAGATTCTAGAGGTGTGTTAAAGAGGAATTGTTCTTGCCTTGTTTTAAAAGCTTCTCATTCATTGTTTTTGAGTTTAAAGGTGAGTTCTTTAACTCACATCTAAGTCTATAGCTATCATTGTTGTTAGGTATGAATTCCTAACATTTGTGCATATTCATTTGCTTTTGATTTGAATTGATTTGGTGAATTTTCCAAATTTTGGTATTTTGCTCCAATTTTATGAAAATCCTACTATGGATGTTTGGACATTGATATTTGGGGTGTATCGAAGAGCCTATAAGGCAGGGTTGTCGCTTGGCGTAAATCCTTAGTCATCGTTGCTCGCTCGATCGCTCCCGAATCATTTTGGCCATCATGGCCTAGGCAAATTGTTGCCCATACCAGGTGTTCAGACGTCTGGATATCAATTCCAGACGTCTGGATAGGCCTTCTGGAGAAAAGAATATACGATAGAAAAATAAATTGCAGAAAACAGAATCAAATGTCTGAAACAACCTTTCAGACATCTGAAACACCTTGTCAGACGTCTGATATCACCTTTCAAACGTTTGAAACACCCTGTCAGACGTTTGAAGCCATCTTTCAGACGTCTGGATGGTTTTTGAATTTCCAGAACCTAAATCCAGACATCTAGATTGACCCCCAGACGTCTGGAACTGTGCATTTTTGCCTATTTAGGCTTTCCTTGATTGAGTTTCCATTGTTTATCGATTTTAGTTGCTCCGGATAGTTGTCATCACTTTTATCGACTTTGATGACTTCTTTCTTTGGATTTTTGGGAATATCCATTTTGATGGATTTGGTATCGATTTCTTTGGATTTGATTCATGTCTTCGAATGTGAATCTTTGGTGATTGATTGTTTCTACAATCATTTTTGTGATTTGTCACTTTCAAATACAAAGGTTTTTATACTAGTAGTAAATACTCAAACTCTTTCACAAAGATGATTTCAATTCTATTTTAAATATAAAGCTCTTTCTTAAACCGTTTTCCAATCTATTAGTATATATAAACCTTTACCTCATTCGTATGAGAAATCTAATTAAACGTCTTAGTAAAAAAAGTGGTATGAAACGCTTGCGTTTACTTCGTCGGTTAATTCTTGGACTTGTTCGATTGAACTCTTGTGACAACTTTCGAGTGGAAATCTACAATCTGTTCGTAAATATTTGAGTTAAGCAAGTGGTTATGGGACATGAAGCTAAACTCTTATATTTACTAGCTTAGTGTAATCGACACTTCTTGATGATCGATGATGATCATTTTATGGTTTAGACTGGCAATGTGCGATGTTTCTTTGTCCACGTGGGGAACTGTACCTCGTTTTATTGAGCTTCGTCTCATTTCTATTATGGGCTAGCGACCCATGTTCTTTTATGGTTTTTGGTTCATCAGATGTACCGTTATTATACTACATCGATGTCCCGGCTTTTTGGTTCATTGGATGTACCGTTATTGTACTACATCGATGTTTCGGCTTTCTAGTTCATCGGGCGTACCATTATTGCACTACGTCGTTGTTCCGAAATAATTGAGTTTCTAGTTCCTCGGGCGTACCGTTATTGCACTACGCCGTTGCACCGGCTCTATGGTTAGCGACCATGGAATAGCATTCCGTTTGTGATACACGTGTTGGTGAGTTTTCATGCTCCCGTTTGTGATAGGCCTTCCCCCTTTGTGATTTCTGGATTTCATGTTGTGATTTCTAGAATTTGCGTTTCACCAATTTTCATGGTTTGCATTGATAAGCTATATCAATATTTGTGTTTTGGTGAATAATTTAAAGAATGTGATTCTTTTTGGTGATTTGAGATTCATGAGATATTGTATGATTTTTGTTGATATTTGATGTATACTTGACACAGTATGGCATATTTGTTATCATACGTTTTTGGTCATTTCTTGATCCTATCTCATTTTATCTGATATTTATAGCTAGACTGATCCGTTTATATTTTCTTCTTAAATAATACTCGGGTCAGACCGAGATATTTCAGGTGCTCCTGCTTGACTTCTTATCAAGGTCCTTCTCCTGACTTTTGGCTAACTACTTTAGATTAGTAGGTTTTGTTATTATACATTTGAGCTATAGACTCCTTGATGTATAAATATTTTTTTTGTCTAGCACTTGGATCTATTCTTTTGTGATGTAGTGGATCTTTTTTGACCACTACTTTGATGTACACTTTTATGTGTTATATTCATATCTGATTCCGCCTTTGCGATATGAATATCCATGACTGATTTGTGTTATGTTTATTTCTATATTTGTCTCCGAAGTCCATTTACCCACTGTGTGGTAGCTTTGAGTTTGTATTTGATATGTCAGATTTCCTTTTGAAATGAAATGTAAGTTATATTTTCTGACATATCGGTACTCGCACAAGGCAATTACACAGATGGTCGCTCCTCAACAGCCTTATTCTTCGTGCTAGTCAACGGCATTACCCCGTAGTGTCCTTGGCTAGCGTGAGTATAGAGGTGGGGTGTCACAGCTTGGTATCAGAGCCAAACTTCAGAACAATGTAGAATAATCTAGCAAGGATCATTGTCCTAAGTCTTTCTTAGGAATTGTGCCATAGGATTTAATTTGGGTCTTCGTATCATTCTATCCTATTTTCTTTTGTGATGCCTTGTTTTATCAATCAAGTTTGTTTGATATTCATTTTGTGAATAACCTTTTTCTTCTTCTTTCTTTTTTTAAAGAAGAGAAATGGTTAGACCAGGCCGTCCCAGCGTCGGTGAATCCAGTGCTACTCCTCAGGATGGAGTATTTATGTCTGCCCAACAGCTTTTAGATCTTGTAAAGAATGCTCAAGCTGTCAGACCTATTCCAGAGCCTACTCATCCTAAATCCGGATTTGCATGCTTGTGTAGAGATTATACCACTTTGGGTGGTAGGCCATTCAAGGGTTCCGAAAATGTTATAGAAATCCAAGCTTGGCTTAGATGATGCGATCCCATCTTCTCCCGCATGGATCTTATTGATTCACTTCATGTCCAAGTGGCTTCTAGCATTCTCCAAGAAAGAGCATTAGACTGGTATGAGCTTCTGATCTCCGAAATTATATAAGAAGATCTTACTTGGGAGCAATTCCGGGAAAGGTTCGAATTAAAGTTTGTGTCGGAGGCTGAAAAAGTAACTTTAGCCCGACGCTTTATTGACCTTGTTCAAGGTGAATCTTCTGTGGTAGATTATGTCGCATCTTTTGAATCTCTCTCTAAATATGGGGTCGAATATATTAATATCCCGTTGAAGAAAAATCAGAGATTTGTCTATGGGTTGAATAAGAACCTCAAAAAGCCTTTACTTTTGAAACTAGAAGTTTCTTTCGATCAGCTTGTAGATATCGCTCTTCAACTTGAAGAGACCGATAGAGAAAGTGATGTTGAAGTTGTGCGTGCCAAATAGAACTTCAACAATAACATGAAGAGGCCTATTAAGTTCAAAGGCCTCAATTTCAATCCCAACAAGAAAGGGAAGCAAGAAACTTCGGTAGCAAAGACTCCTACCTCTAGTTGTGGACGATGCTACAATTGTGGTCTGGCGGACCACTATGCAAATGAGTGTCCAAAACCATTTTTTTGTCATTATTGTAAAAGTTTGGGACATCTTTTATCTTCATGCCCCAAACTTCCAAACAAGAAAGAGGGAAAGCTAAATGTTGTTCAAGCCCCTAGTGACACTTCTCATGGTCAAGGTATTTCTCCTTCTATCCTTGATGGCATTATTTTATTTCGTGATCTTCCTATTTGATTTCTTTTGATACGAGTGCATCCCACTCTTTTATATCAAAAGAACTTGTTGATTCTGTTTCTTTAAATATTATGGGCTTGATGACTTCATTGGGAATTGCGAATTCGAATGGTGGATCTGCAACACTCATTTTACTTTGTGAAAATGTTGAGATTATTTTATGTGGTTATTCTTTTCGAGCCGATTTGCATGTTATGCGTTACTTAGGCTTCGAAATTGATTTTTGGGAAAGGATTGGCTTGATCATTATGAAGCCTACATCCTATGTCCTGAGCGGACTATTTATCTTCGACATTCTCAACTTGTTAAGTAGATTTCTATTGTTTTTAAAGATTTTGGTTTCCAAATTTGGTGGCAACATTTTATTCTTTAAACCCACTTGATGAAGAAGATGTTATTTCTCTCATTCAACTAATTTGTGAATTTTCCGAAATATATTTGAGCTTGTCCTAGGATTATCACCTAAGCAATCTATTGAGTGGTGCTAAGGTCTTTTCAGCTCGACCTTTCCACCGGTTTTTATCAGCTACGAGTTGTGGAGGGTAGCATTCCACTTACCGCATTCCGCACTCGTTATGATTCTTGTGAGTGGTTCGTTATGTCATTCGGTTTGACGAACCATCTACCTTATTTCATCCATTTTGTGAATCGAGTACTCTGGGAATATCTCGATGAGTTTATCCTTGTATTTATTGATTATGTATGAAAACAACAATTTAAAATTTGCAAATCTTTTTAATAAGATATTTATAAGCATAATTGGATTTTGTTCTTAAACGAGCAAAGAATATTTGTAAAATTTTCTTAGAGGCATGTTTATCATTTTGAAGATGATTTTGTGTTGTTTTGCCCATTGAGTGCTTTAAGAATTCTGGTCGGTGCGCTTGATCAACGTTATCGATAGGAATCTCCTAAACGCTATGATGAGACAGTCAAACACAGTAAATTGACTTGTAATAAGTAAATTTTTCTAAAAAGATGATTACATAAAGTTAATTATAATTTTGAAAGTCTTAGCTTTTTGGGAAAGAGAATCATTTAAAGGAACTCTTTTTCGATGCTTTTATTCTTGCAATTCCCGAAGGGAACCAAGATTTTATTGTTTATACCAATGCTAGTCGTATTGATTTGGGTGCTATTCTCTTGCTAAGGGAATGTGTTATCACAAATGCTTCTTGACAATTAATGCTTGTCGAGACTAGATATGCCACTCATGATCTAGAGCTCGCGGCCATTGTTTTTGCTCTTAGAATTTGCCGTCATTATCTTTTGGAGAGAAATTTGTTCTCTACACCGATCATAAATCTTTGAGGTATTTATTTTCTCAAAAGGAACTTAATTTGTGTCAATAGCGTTGGCTCGAGTTCCTTGCATCTTATGATCTTGATATTCTTTATACTCCGGAAAAGGGTAATCGAGTTGCCGATGCCCTTAACCGAAAGCAACAAGCAATTGTTTCTATGATGATATCTGAATGGAGTGATCCCGAGACTTTATCCACTTGTGAGATTCGAGATCGTGAATCCAATTCATGTTCATCTCTTGTTTTGTGTAGCCTCGAGGCTCGTCCTTCTCTTTTGGACCGTACCTCTTTTGGCTAAACTCTATGTCAAATTAAATTGCATGGAGTTCCTACTTCTATTGTTAGCAATTGTGATCCATTATTTTACTGGTGGATTTTGGTAAGGTCTTCAAAAGCTTTAGGAACAAAGCTTAATTTTAGCACCGCTTATCATCCTCAATCAGATGGACAAACCGAGCGTGTGAATAAAACTCTTGAAGATCTTCTTCGTGCATGTGTTCTTGATTTTTGTGGAAGTTGGGAAGATCATATTCCTCTTGTTGAGTTTTCTTCCAATAATAGATTCCAAGCTTGTATTGGTATGGCACCTTTCGAGGCACTCTACGGAAGGCTATGCCGATTTTCTTTGTGTTGGCTTGAAGCCGGTGAGAAGCCGGTTTTAGGTCCAAATTTTATTGGTATTCATTTGTGTTTCACCTATGAGGGGTGTTGTGCATTTCAATCGATCAGGAAAAGTTAGCACCTCGATATATTGGTCCATTTCCCATCACCGAATGCGTTGGTTCCGTGGCTTATTGCCTTTTATTACCGGCTCAATTTTTTGCTATTTATGACGTTTTCCACGTCTCTCTACTACGGAAATACCTTAGGAATTCCGATTTTATTCTTGAGCCCGGTGTAATTGAAGAAATTGAAGTTTCACCAAATTTGACTTATGAGCAACCTTCTATTCGTATCATCGCTTCGGAGGTTAAACGCCTTCGAAATAAAGATGTTTTTCTTGTGAAAGTTCAATGGTCCTCAAATCCTAAGGATTTCTCTTGGGAATCTTGAGAATTCATCGAGCAAACACATCCGAACTTACTCTTTCGTGCTCTTTATGGTGAACTTCTTATTTCAAATTTTCTTTTGTGTTGATATGCTTTTATGGTTGTTACTCTTTATTTTCCTCTTAATTATTGCGTGGATGCAATTTCTTTAAGGAGGGGAGTTTGTAACAACTCGCATATTTTACGATTGTATATTTAAATATTTTATTTAAATATAGCATCGTTAATCGGATTAAAGTCCGAAAAGCTACATTTTATAAACAGTCGAATTGGGACTCGAGACCACTTCCATTGAGTCCAAAATGGCGTTTACGGCTTTTTTGAGTATAAACATCGATATGTTTGGAGTTGGGTGAATTTTGCTATTTTTCTATTGGGCTTTGGGTTGGGTTTCAAACCCTTTAACCCAACTAAATACCCTATACTCCACTCAAGCTCCTCCATTTATTCTCATTCTCCTTATACTCTCTAGCTAAAGCAGAAATGGTGGAAGAGAAGGGAAATTAAAATTCCTATCCCTAGTTTTGATTAGGAAATACAAATTCTAGCTCCAACGTCAAAGAGAAGCTAAGGTAAACATCCTCTTCTTTTTCTCCATCTCAATCTCTCTTCAATTCTCAGAAATTCCTAACCCTAACTTAGGAAAAACTTCATCTTTGATAATAGATTGAAGATTCTAGAGGTGTGTTAAAGAGGAATTGTTCTTGCCTTGTTTTAAAAGCTTCTCATTCATTGTTTTTGAGTTTAAAGGTGAGTTCTTTAACTCACATCTAAGTCTATAGCTATCATTGTTGTTAGGTATGAATTCCTAACATTTGTGCATATTCATTTGCTTTTGATTTGAATTGATTTGGTGAATTTTCCAAATTTTGGTATTTTGCTCCAATTTTATGAAAATCCTACTATGGATGTTTGGACATTGATATTTGGGGTGTATCGAAGAGCCTATAAGGCAGGGTTGTCGCTTGGCGTAAATCCTTAGTCATCGTTGCTCGCTCGATCGCTCCCGAATCATTTTGGCCATCATGGCCTAGGCAAATTGTTGCCCATACCAGGTGTTCAGACGTCTGGATATCAATTCCAGACGTCTAGATATCAATTCCAGACGTCTAGATAGGCCTTCTGGAGAAAAGAATATACGGCAAAAAAATAAATTGCAGAAAACAGAATCAGACGTCTGAAACAACCTTTCAGACGTCTGAAACACCTTGTCAAACGTTTGATACCACCTTTCAGACGTCTGAAACACCCTGTCAGACGGCTAAAGCCATCTTTCAGACGTCTGGATGGTTTTTGAATTTCCAGAACCTAAATCCAGACGTCTGGATTGACCCCCAGACGTCTGGAACTGTGCATTTTTGCCTATTTAGACTTTTCTTGATTGAATTTCCATTGTTTATCGATTTTAGTTGCTCCGGATAGTTGTCATCACTTTTATCGACTTTGATGACTTCTTTCTTTGAATTTTTGGGAATATCCATTTTGATGGATTTGGTATCGATTTCTTTAGATTTGATTCACGTCTTCGAATGTGAATCTTTGATGATTGATTGTTTCTACAATCATTTTTGTGATTTGTCACTTTCAAATACAAAGGTTTTTGTACTAGTATTAAATACTCAAACTCTTTCACAAAGATGATTTAAATTCTATTTTAAATATAAAGCTCGTTTTTAAAACCGTGTTCCAATCTATTAGAATATACAAACCTTTACCTCATTCGTATGAGAAATCTAATTAAACGGCTTAGTAAAACAAGTGGTATGAAACGCTTGCGTTTACTTCGTCGGTTAATTCTTGGACTTGTTCGATTGAACTCTTGTGATAACTTTCGAGTGGAAATATACAATCTGTTCGTAAATATTTGAGTGAAGCAAGTGGTTATGGGACATGAAGCTAAACTCTTATATTTACTAGCTTAGTGTAATCGACACTTCTTGATGATCATTTTATGGTTTAGACTAGCAATGTGCGATGTCTCTTTGTCCACGTGGGGGACTGTACCTCGTTTTATTGAGCTTCGTCTCATTTCTATTATGGGCTAGCGACCCATGTTCTTTTACGGTTTTTGGTTCATCGGATGTACCGTTATTGTACTACATCGATGTCCCGGCTTTTTGGTTCATCAGTTGTACCGTTATTGTACTACATCGATGTTTCGGCTTTCGAGTTCATCGGGCGTACCGTTATTGCACTACGTCGTTGTTCCAAAAATAATTGAGTTTCTGGTTCCTCAGGCATACCGTTATTGCACTACGCCGTTGCACCGGCTCTATGGTTAGCGACCATGGAATATCATTCCGTTTGTGATCACATGTTGGTGAGTTTTCATGCTCTCGTTTGTGATAGGCCTTCCCCCTTTGTGATTTCTGGATTTCTGGTTGTGATTTCTAGAATTTGCGTTTCACCAATTTTCGTGGTTTGCATTGATAAGCTATATCATTATTTGTGTTTTAGTGAATAATTTAAAGAATGTGATTCTTTTTGGTGATTTGAGATTCATGAGATATTGTATGATTTTTGTTGATATTTGATGTATACTTGACACAGTATGGCATTTTTGTTATCATACGTTTTTGGTCATATCTCTTATCCTATCTCATTTTATCTGATATTTATAGCTAGACTGATCCGTTTATTATTTTCTTCTTAAATAATACTCGGGTCAGACCTAGATATTTCAGGTTCTCCTGCTTGACTTCTTATCAGGGTCCTTCTCCTGACTTTTGGCTAACTACTTTAGATTAGTAGATTTTGTTATTATACATTTGAGCTATAGACTCCTTGATGTATAATTATTCTTTTGTCTAGCACTTGTATCTATTCTTTTGTGATGTAGTGGATCTTGTTTGACCACTAGTTTGATGTACACTTTTATGTGTTATATTCATATCTGATTCCGCCTTTGTGATATGAATATCCATGACTGATTTGTGTTATGTTTATTTCTATATTTGTTTCCGAAGTCCACTTACCCACTGTGTGGTAGCTTTGAGTTTGTATTTGATGTCGGATTTCCTCTTGAAATGAAATGTAAGTTATATTTTCTGACATATCGGTACTCGCACAAGGTAATTACACAGATGGTCGCTCCTCAATAGCCTTATTCTTCATGCTAGTTGACGACATTACCCCGTAGTTTCCTTGGCTAGCGTGAGTATAGAGGTGGGGCGTCACACATACACATATCCACTTTTAGAAAAAAAATGTATATATACATATACATACACACACACACGCATAGAGATATACATACATACATACATACATACATACATACATATATAGATATATATAATATATTCAACTTGGGCTATTGATACTGAAATTAATATGGAAAAATGGTAAATGACCATTAAAGGTGAATTGTTACATTTGATTAAGAAAGTGTAAGAAAATGAATAAATAAAGATGAAACATGAATTTTAAGTTAATTAATCTATGTAAATGATTATAGATAGCATATGATGTTGAAAGTTATACTTAGTTGATGTTACAGTAAAACTACAATTTTATACTAATTGATATATTATTGGCTAGAGGTTTTAGTCACAAATGGATTGTTGGATTATAACTTTGCTTAAAACTGGTAATTCTAGTATAATGGTTAACGAGATTTTAGGGAATAAAATACAATCAAAACGTGGCTTAAGATAGGGTGATCCTTTATCGCCTCTCTTGTTTAACTTAGCTTCAGATGTTTTCGCTATGATAATTAAAATTGTTGTTGGTAATGGTTCTTTAGGGTGCGTTGGTAGTGAAATATCACATTATGGTCTTTCTGTTCTTCAGTTTGTGGATGATACCTTACTATTTACTTCTTGTTTGCCTAATCATGTCATTACCATTAAATTTATTTTGTAAAGCTTTGAATTACTTTCAGGACTAAAAATTAATTTCGATAAAAGTTTGGTTTTAGTATTAAATAACGTTGATAAGGTTGAAGGTTTAGTAGCTAATATGCTTAACTGTAAATCCATGAATTTCCCTATTGATTATCTTGGATTTTTGATTAGACCAACTAAGCTTAAGCATGATGACTGGCTAATTATAATTGATAAAATTAAAAATATAATTTCTAATTAGAATGAGAGGTTATTATCAAGAGAGGGTAGATTAGTTTTTATTAATTCTGTTTTATCTGCACTTCCGATTTATTGGATGTGTATGCATCTTTTCCCAGGTTGGGTTATCAAAAAAATTGATAAAATAAGAAGGGATTTCTCATGGAGCGGTGATAATCCTAACAGTAGTCTAAAATGTTTAGTGAACTGGGAAACAATTTGTAAATCGAAAAAGGAGGGAGGACCAGGTGTTATTAATTTATGTAACATGAATTTGTCTTTATTAGGGAAGTGGTTATGGAAATTTAAGGATATAAATGATAATTCTATTTTGAAAGAAATTATATCTAAACATTATTATAATGGTAGTAATAATTTATACCAAATTATACCTTCAGTTAACAATAAATTCTCTAATTTTTGGAAATCAATTTTAAAATGTCATGAGATTTATAACCTTGGTACTAATACGATTGTTCATTCTGGAAATAATACAACTTTCTGGCATGATCGTTGGATATCTATCATCCTCTTAAGGTCGAATTTAAAGAACTTTTTGAAATTTGTAAATTTAAGAATGCTTTAATTAAAGATGCTTTTTCTTCGGATAATGATCCCCCTTGGAATTTTAGTTTTAATAGAATCGTAGAAGGTACAACTCTTAGACAAATTTATTTATTATGTGCAAGATTGAAGTTATATAATATTGATAATGAAAATGATATTATTAACTGGGAATGGGATAAAAGTAAGAAATTCTCTTCAAATTCTTTGTATAACTTTCTTAATTTTTCGAGTGTTACTACTAACACTTTTAATCTTATTTGGAAAGCAAATGCACCACCAAAAGCTAAGATTCATATGTGGTTAATCATGCATAGGAAGCTAAACACTATTGAACTGTTAAAAATAAAGAACTTGCAAATTTGATAAAAATGTTCTTTTTGTAAACCGTATTTCGATGATATTAATCATATATATTATGATTGTATGGATACTTGCTACATTCTTAATAATACTCTTAAAATCTTTAACTTTATTCTTACAACCAAAATTACTGATTGTGTTTTCTACTGGAGTAACTTGATTTAAGTTTAAAAAGGGAAACAGATTTTTACTAGATACTCTATTCATTATAATATGTTGGTATATTTGGTTTGAGAGAAACTAGAGACTATTTAGTAATAACAATAGTTATATTAATAGTTTGGTATTTACAATAGCATGATTTTGTTTCAATTGGATCTCAAATCCAAAATATAGATTAGTTAAAAATAATCATTTTAAAGAATATCTTAATAAGGTTAGAAAAAGCATTGAGTTGTTTAAACAAAAAAAACAATATTTTTAACATTAATAATCATAGCATTGGCATTTATTCGAATTCGAATGATGATTTTTCTGATTATCAAAATGTTCTTTTGATTAAAGGAGCATAATGTTAATATTTTTTAGTTTTTTAATATTTTATAAGTTTTTAACTACATATTTTGTTAATTTTTATACCTTTTTGATTTCGTGATCACTAATTCATAACTTTAGAGTAAGTTAAGGTGTTGCATAATGAGTTTTGATCCTTTTATTGGTCTATCTCTTATTATAGTTATTTTGTTGTCTTATTGTTTTAACGTCAGTTTTATTTCTTTTATTTCTTTAATACATATATGTATATAAATTTTATTTATATACATATATGTGTATTATTCTCATATCTTTGTATAGTTCCATCTGTAGGCGTAGGTTTAGGCTAAGAATGGTGCTAGAATGCTGTTTGTAGAGTTTTAGGGTTGCTGTCGCCAGGATTGCTGGTCGTAGGATGGCTGGTTGGAGAGACTTCATATTTTAGATCTGGATTATCCACATTAGTAGTAAGGAGTTCATTCTCTAATGGAGTTGCTTGTTGATCTCATTTGTGCACTCGGTTGCACCATGGATTATTTTGGGTACTTCTAACACTTCATTATCGGGTAGTGGCCTTGCTGGAGTTCAATTTTGAGGTGTAATGGGAGGTGGCCTTGCCCAAGCTCATTCAAGAAGTTACCTATGTCTATTTTTTCAAATTTTTCAGTTTTATGATTTGTCACCTACCAGGCATGTTGGCAACTCCTTTGTTATCGGTGATATATATATACATATGTACATGTATGCTCTCCACTACTTTAGAGGATCACACATTTATCTCAAAAAATATTATAATAAGACGATGAAAAAAGATAAGAAAACCTATAATATAATAAAGATAAGACTATATTTACAATAAAGATGAGTTAGGTAAGAGGGTAATATGACAAAGCTAAATATGATCATACAGTTTATGTTACACTCAATTAATGTATAGTTAGACTAATGAAGACTAACTTAAATACTAAATGAAAAACTTGGAAAAATAGTGAAAGCTTGAATTATACAACCAAATAAACATCTGAAAATAATTCCAAACGAATGAAAATTTTATAATAATAACATGAAATATTCTAGTTCATTTTTAATGAATTTAGACATTTGAAATAATAAACCAGAGGTATGAAATTAAGGGTCAAATGACTCATATTTGTGGTCAAATGACGGAAAAGCTGAATGAGTTATTCTTTTAGGCGTTCAGATGTCCAAATGTTTAGTTGGACTTCTAAATAGGAAATTCAAATGTTTAAATTGCTATGTTGTGACTACTATGAACCTATACCCCTTAAAAGCTTATATAAATGGTTGAAGGCACTTTATATTGGTCGAGTGACAATTTTAAGATGTTTTGTGTAACCTTGTATGGGATGATACTTGAAGTTGATGAGTGTTGTGAACATGTATGTTAATACAAGTAGGATTTATGTTATAAATATGTTGATGGCTTCAGTTGACTACTATATGTGGCTAAGTCTCCTCATATATGATGTAAGGATGAGGAAATGGAGACGTCTACCTTATTTGCTACAATGATTGTATTTGAATCCCAGTTTTAGTAGGTCAGTTATAGTTGAGAAAAGATTTGGCAAATGGCCAATCTTCATATAAGAGCATATGGTATACCAAAGTAAAGAAAGTAAGATACGCTATTAAGATTTGAAATGCATACCAATATTGTGATAATGTCGTCTAGCTATTGTCCCAATGTTTATATATATTACAATTGTGTGATACTGACCTTTAAATTAGTAGCATTATAATTCTATAGTATGATAGACAAATTTGGTTAGACACCGGTAAAATAGAAATGGTAAGTGTAGTATTATTCTATAATGATGTTTTTTTAGCATGTTGATATTGTATACTTAGTGACATTTTCTCACTCACATACACATATGTCTGATCCACTATATATTTCTTATCTATGTATGATATGTTGATAGGATGTTTGGGGAATGCTTGATGAGTGGCGATGGCAATAGAGAATCGATGGAGTTATTTCATTCCATTTAGCAATCTGTTTTTTGGTTTATGTATTAACGTTGAACATAAAGCATTATTTTGATTAATGTAATGATACTTATGAATTTTCTCTTGTAGTATTCAAATCTCTTATTTATGTATGATTCATTATACTTTATTTCTTTCATTTGATAGTAAAAGTAGATAACTCTTAATATTGTTTTATATTACTGCACCATAACGATATGCCTGTATGGATTTTGGGATTTATACGTCGATAAGGAAGTAGAACCTGAAGGTCATGAATGGCTGTTGTTACACGTTGTGTTGCCGATTAGAAAGATGGCTCTGAAGGAGAAGTTTGAATTAGTAGTGAAACTAAGGAATTATTGCAAAAAGGATTGATTTGTCATTCAAGTTGAGGAGCTTAACTTGTGTTTGTCATGGAGGTGATGGTTCTTTAAAATTATTCATAGATTAGAGTAAGATTAATAAGCGAACTGTTAGGAAAAAGTATTCATCGCCAAGGATATATGACTTTCTTAATCAACTTAGTGCAGCTTGTATCTTTTCACAGTTGAATTTGGCTACGGGGTTTCATTAGTTAAGAGTGGTGTGGGAGTGTTCCTCTTACTAAATGTACAATATCAGATCATTTTTATGAATGGCTAGTCATGTCGTTCAACCTGGCTAATACTCTACCTTATTTTGTAAACTTGATGAATCGGGTATTCGAAGATGTGTTGAATAAATTTGTGCTTATATTTATTGATAATATCTTGGTCAACTCAAAGGCCAAGGATGAGCACAAAGGCAATCTCGTAGTTGTGCTTGATATTTTAGAGTGCGTCATCTTAAAATTAAATTCTCAAAACGACATTTCTAGTTGTCAAAATTTAGGTTTTCTCGAACAAGCTATGTCGGAAAAATGATATTGCTATTGAACTAGCAAAGGTTGTATCAAACCTAGATTTGAAGTGACCAGACAGTGCAACTAATATTTAAAGCTTCTTGGATTTGGCTGGTTATTATTGGAGATTTATTTTGGCTAGTTACTATTGGAGATTTATTCAAGATTTATGCAAGATCGCCTCTCATTTGACATAGTTGATCATAAGGATGTAGGTTTTTTTTGACTTCAAAGTGCTATTGTAAAAATCCTTCCAGGCCTCGCGTAGGCCCTGCCTAGGCCCCATACAAGGTTTACCGCCTAAACTCTGCCTAGGCCTACCGAGGCATGGTTTATGCTTCGTTGAAGAATCTAAACGAGAATTTAGGCACTGGTTAAGCATCATTTATACTTGATGCAATGTATAAGCATCTTTGTGCTAGATTTAGGCGATCTTACCACTTTGGTTGCTCCTAAACCCATCCAAAATGCCAAATTTAAAACTAATAAATTAATACTAAACAAAAAACTTAAATTTTATCTAAAATACTAGAGTTATCAGAAACACATAACTTCGATTAATCTCTGCCTAAATGACTAATCCTTAATCCAGACTTATCAACTAGCATCTGCTTAGCGATTTTAACAACTTTGCTTCGAAATGTGAGGATGGATCCATTGTGATAAAAGATAGGCAGAACGAAGGGTTTAACTATATATAGATGCATGTGGCATGGGTTTAGGTGCAGTTTAAATGCAACTTAGGAAATAAATTGCTTGTGCAAGTAGGGTTGTCAATTTCCTACACGACCCGAAACCCGCACTGAAATTAGCAGGTTAACCCGACCCGTTAATTTGGCGGGTCATTTTCGGGTCAACCCGAATTTGACCCGTTTATAAATGGGTGGGTTTCGGGTTGACCCGCTAACCCGAAATTGACCCATTAACAACTCGTTTATACTCATATAGGTTGACCTGACCCGTTTACGACCCGACCTGTTTATGACCCGTTTGTACCTTATACGGGTTATACGGGTTGACTCGACCCGTTTACGACCCGTTCCGACCCATTTACGACCCAATTATACCTTATACGGGTTGAACCGACCCGTTTACAACCCGTTTACACCTTATATGGATTAACCCGACCCATTTACGACCCGACCGGACCAGACCCATTTATAATCGGGTTACACAGGTGGGGTCGGATCAACCTATTTATAAACCGGTCGGGTTCGGGTTGAGATTTTCTGACCCGTTTAATAAACGGGTTGACCCGACACATTTAAAATCAACCCGAACCCGACTTGACCCGACCCAAACCCGACCCGACCCATTGACAGCCCTATGTGCAAGCTATGACGACCACCTACACCTTTGGTACCCAAATACCATAAATAGTGTGATGCCATATTACCCGATCGATGTAGGATGGTAAATAGAAGAGAGTTGAAAGAAAATATCATATAATCACAGAAGTTGTCGTATATCTCATAGTACATCGAATAAAATATAATAATCATAATAGATATAAAATAGGCAAGATAGTAGTAACTACATAAACCACAAAATCAGAGTACGCGAGTTCATACAGTTATACAAAACAGTAATGAAGTTTATACAATTGATAAATAAACTCAACTGATAAACTGTCTCTCATAATAAGTTAAACACTATCAAGGCTCTACAGTATCACGCAACAAAATATGCAATAATAAGCCCAAATTATAAATATGAGAAAATGTCGTCTCCTACTGGTCCATTTGCAGAACTCAGTGTGTCGTTTACACCTGTTATCTAGTCTACTCGTTTAAAAGTACCCAAGGTAATAAGAAATAAAGCATAAAACCTTAATTTAGACAATAGTCTGGTGTGAGCGATAAACAATCTTAAAATAATATATACATCAATATAGTACATGGAACAGAGGATATGGAGAATCATACCTGACCAGTCCCTTCATCCAAAGAGTTAGAACATAACATAGGATATATGCTAATCTATATCATAGTCGTCATGGGTGTACTATACATCAAAGTACTAAGGAGTATCCGAACATATATATATATATATATATATATATATATATATATATATATAATATTGGCATCATGTGACATCCCTAGGATGATAAACAATCAAACAAACATCGCATCCATCACCCATCCTCATGTTCACTCACTCATTGCGTTGGATAAATAATCACTCGTAAACCCATCATGGTTAAAGACTAGATTATTCGTCATGATAGCCCACATCCTGGTTCTTTTTTACTTAAATCCATGCCACTTAGTCTAGCAGGAAATAGACTAACCACATCTCCTGTAACGACTCGCTTTTTCAACCATCGAAAGTTGGCACCAAATACATCTATGGTATTCCAATGTCGAACATCCAATCGTCGGGAAGTCGGATTATTATGGTAAAATAAAAAGAAAAAGAAAAGAATAGGGGAAACAAAATCTCATAACGGAATGACAATATGTAACATAACAAAGACAGTAAACGCTGTCACTCTAAAATACAAGGTATATCAGAGTTAAAAACAAACTTCATCAGCCTAGACAGTTATAACTTCCCGACCTTACAATTGTTGATGGGTATAGATAATAAAAAATTGGAAAATAAATTGTATGACACTAATTTTGATTAACATTATTTAGGATATTTAATTTGTTAAATTTAATTAAATAATGTGATGATTAGGGGATTAAGATTTGTATTAATAGAAAGGTAGTCATGCTATATAATAAATGAACTAAACGGGAACTGAAATAAAATAGGTAAGGCAAATAGATAAGGGGTAAAACGAGAATAAGTATATTCTTACACCTTAAACCCTTAGGCCATTCATTCTACATGTTCATTTGCAAAAATTAAACATAAGAGGCTGGTCACCATTAATGAAGAACAAGAAGAAGATAAAGCAATCAAAGGAAGGAAGCTTAATCAATTCAAAACCATTCTCAAACCTTAACTCCTTAATCACAAAGCTAAGGTGAATAATGAATACATCTCATGTTTTTGATTGTTTTCGGTTTTAGATTAAATCCGAACTATTTTGCAAGGTTTGCCATGTTTTTTATTGTTAAATTGGATATATATGCTTGTTGATGATTTATGCTAATTCATATGAATTTATGATATGTTTTAATGTGAAAACCGTATTAAATGACGTCCAAATGACTTGCGATTTAAGAATAAGGTCAAAAATGATATATTATAGATGGTTTCAATTTTCATAATTTTCCGAATTAATATGAATTTAATATTAATCTTCTAGTGAAGAAAATGGTTATTTGGGTTAAAAATTTATTACGGCTAATATATGTATGTGTTGGGTCATAAATTAATATATGATAGAAAACATATTAAAATTGATTTATGGAATTTTTATACATTTTTCCTAAGTGTTTTAAAAAGTATTAAAATTATTTTAAGGTATGGGACTTAAATGGTTTATATATTTATAAAAGGAGAATGGTCACTTTGTAAATAATTTAATTTGCTTATTTTAGAAATTTCGACAGTATTTTTAGGAAAGAAATTAGCAACCAATCATGTTTTGACAAACAAGGCAGGTTAGTTGAAAAGAATTGCTTTATAAAGTTAAAAATTAGTTTATACATGCTTTTTACATGTTTTGCCACTTTCGGCACTTAGCCTTCGATACCTTACTTCTGCCTCCATCTCCATCAAAATCAAAGCACAGGGTATCAAAGACTTGGTACGTAGTGAATTGGACATAGGCGAAAGGTACTGGGTCGAAACAAGGGGTTTCGAAGGGGTCCAAGCCGTACTTTGTTTTTAAATGAAAATGCGCCTGCTTTGCTTTCGAAAGGAATGCTTTCGACTTGGTTAGCTTTCGACTGGGTCAAATTGTTTTAAAGGAATAGTTTTGAAAGAGGTTGCGCCTTTTGTTTTAAGTAAATGCTTTCGAAGGGGTCGAAACCCCTTGTTGGTGCTTTCCACCTTTCGAAGCAAATGGTTTCGAAATGGTTACTTTGTTTTTAAAACTTAGCCACTTCTCCAATGCTTTCGAAGGGTTGGTTTCGACACCATCACTTCTTTACTTAGGAAATAGCTTTTGGAAGAGTGCTTTAGATGTAGTTGTTTTATGACCTTTTTGTTCTATTGAAAGTTAAACCCAAAAGGTTTTGAAAGGAATAGTTTCTACTGGTTTTGAAAGGTTATTCCACATGTTTAACTTGAACCCAAATGCTTTCAAAAGGGTTGATTTTATGAAAAGGATTTAGTGCTTTCGAAAGGTTTCGAAGGGGTGGTTCCCCAATGGTTTCGAAAGGTTTTAAATGGAAGATTCCAATGTTTTCGAATGGCAATGTTTATAGTGTTTTGATAAGAGGATGTCTAAGGTTTTCAAGCTTTCGAAAGAAAGGTTTTTCAATGCTTTCGAAAGGTTTATTAAGAATGGTTTCGAAATGTATGTTTTGGCCTTTCGGCCTAAGGCTATAAAGCAAAGTTGTTACTTGGTTTTGAAAGGGGTACTTTCAATGTTTTTGGAAGGGGTACTTTTAAAGGTTTAAATGTTTTCATCAATAAAGTTTTGTGTAAAGTATATATAACATGGAAAGGTGATCTGAGTAAAGCATAAAGTATATTTTCCTTGTTTAAAGTACGATTTAAAGGTTTAAATCGTTTTGGGAGAAAATGTTTTCCAGGAAAACTTTATGGGAAGATGAACCTATGTAAAATGACTCAGATATTAGAATACCAAATGAGACTGGTATGGGGTCATGCCCTATACTTTATCTAGTAGCCCCTAGCTAATATAAGTCCAAAATTCCAGTGTGTAAGGCTTTGTCATAGGTAAGACTAAAATGATGTTACACACAGAAAGGAATATATAGAGGAGAGATATGTTACTGGTGAGCCCGCAAAACCATTAGGATCAGTTGACCCTAGGAGAACTAAGTTAGGGACAAACCGTCTAGAAGAGGAGTATCTAACAGAAGTTAGATTATTTGTTTATTTTATTTGGTAGGCCCGAGTTAGCCAAATGTTAGTAGTTATCCAAACAAAACTATAGCGTTCGGACAAATTGTCCATTTATTACCTGATTTGTATGCATACATGATATTGCTTTATTGTTTTAACCAGTTTTGGTTGCAGGATTAAGATTTGCAAAAGATATGTTTTAAAAGGATATTAGTGACGGGAAACCCGTTCCGCTAAGCGGTGTGGTCTGACTTAATATCAAATAACCGAGATTTATAGTATTATTCACACCAGGCTTTATGTCTGACTCGAAGTATATATTTTTCCCCTTAAACTCTCAGGCGCTCAAAATTGATTTGAGTAGGCTGAGGGATGAGGATTTATAGGTTTTAGTAGGTGGACGAATAAAGCTTCTGAAGATGAGTGGGAGGCTGATGGATAGCTATTTAGGAGTTGTTTTATTTGTTTTATTCTGCTTTGTTGTATTAAGTCAGTTATGACTATTTAGTACTCTGATCATCCAAGGAGGCATCTTCATATGTCGCTCTAGGCATAATTTGTAATAATTATATTTGATCAAAACCTGGGAAACGTTTGGGATTATGTAATTGGATATGAAACATGTTTTGTGAAATGTAATCAGAAAAGTTGAATTTGAATCTGTGATTTTGTTTCATATTCATGTGTTTCTGATATTATGGATACCATTAACATTACCATATTTTTTCATTGGAAGTTAATACTATAGATGACTACAACATCTTTAGCGCTTAGCTTTGGGCCTCAAGATAGGGGATGTTACAACTTGGTATCCGAGCATACGTTTATGAAAAAATTTAAACTAAAATGATTTTTGGAAACATAATCCTAAGGAATTAGAGATAAGATTGGGGTATGGGTTAACGCTATATTAACGTTCTTGTATTTGCTATATATAAGTATACACTATATCTCTATTCTTCTATCTCTCTTAGGCTATTCTTCTTTATCTTACGAGGCTTGAATACTGATATGGATGCTAGAAGTGGAAGAGTTAACCTTGGAGGGGAAAGCACCACTACAAATGGAAATGCCGGACCAAATACTAGGAGTAACCCAGATCAGGCACAAGCTGGAAATGTGGTGCTGGAATCCATTAAGTAGACACGGGAGCAATGTATCAGTTCTTCGCAAACATGATGCGAGTGGGAGTTTCTGTTAGAGTAGTTGGAGGAAATGCTGTAGGAGGAAACTAGGGAGCTCCAGTAGTCAACAATTATGCTGTTTTGAGTAGGGACTACGCTCGGTTGGGAGGAAAGCCATTCATCGGAACTAAAAGACGCCATTGAAGTAGAGAACTGGTTATTGCACTGTGAGAGAATCTTTGCAGATTTGGGGCTCAATGATGAGCAGAAGAGAAGGCTTGCTTTTAGACAGCTTCAGGGAGCAGCGTTGTATTGGTGGAATAATGTGACGATTGGAGTAAATGAAGAGACGATGACATGGGCTGAGTTCAAGAGGAGATTTGAGGAGAGGTTTATGTCTAAGATTGCGAAGTCCACACTGCTCAGAAAGTTTGCTGAGTTGGAGCAGGAGGAGGTGACTGTGCTGGGGCATGCTACAAGGTTTGAGGAGTTGGCGAGGTATGGTGCTACTGTTGATACTGTAATTAAGAGAAATGATAAGTTCATTAGGGGGTTGAAACCTGAATTTGCCAGGGCTACATTACCGCACATCAGGGATCCTTGTGATGTTGTAGTAGAGATGTCTTTAAGACATGAGGATATGCTTCCTTTTCTGGAGAGAAATAAGGCAAAGGAAGTCCAGGTGGGGCAGAGTCAGAAAAGGAAGTTCTTCCATAAGGAAGGAGCTCAGAAGGGTGGAGCTACAAAGAAGGGGAAGTCAGAGGTTGTCTACATTAAGTGTGATAAGAAAGGGTATTTTTCTAATGAATGTCGTTCTGGAGAGGAAAGAAGGTGATAGGGAAGAAGAATATCAGCTGCTTCAACTGCGATCAAATTGGACATTACAAGAACCAATGCAAGGAGCCTGCTAAGGATGGGAAGGGAAAATTATATGCATTGGAGCCAACTACCTCGAGGCCAATGGCATAGGAAAAAGGAAAAGCTATGTTGGGTGGTACGCTTTTGATTCATGGTATGTCAGTTAGCGTTCTGTTTGATACTAGTGCATCGCATTCTTTTATATCTCGGTGTTTGGTAGATAAGCTTAACCTAGAACCTTCATACCTAGTTACTTCCTTACGAGTTGCAAACCTGATAGGAGGGTATGCAATACTTGGGATGAAGTGTGACCACTTAGAGTTTGATTTGTTAGGTCATACCTTTGTTTGAAGTATGCATGTGCTTGATTTATTAGGGTTCAAAATTATTTTGGGTATGGATTGGTTAAGTAAGTACGATGCTAGGATATTTTTCCACGATAGGAAAATATCACTTAGACACCCTGACTGTAGCGATCGGATTGTATATACCGTATGTAACGACCCATATTTTTAAACATTTAAAAATATTAAATTAAATAAGATTTTTGAATAAAATTGTTAAGAATAAAAAAAATTTAAGATTTTACTGACAAATTAAATTATAATACAAGTTATGAGCTTAAGTAAAATTTCTATTAATGAAACATGTTTGCAATAATGTAAGGATGATAACAAATGCTAGTGTGTATTTTAATAACATTGGTTTGAGTGAAATTAACAATTGTCTGAATGTAAATTTCCAATTGATTGGAATAATAAATGTTAATAAAGAATAATAAATGTTTCTTTATTAAAGAAGAAATCATATGTTTATTTATTTGAAATGTTTGGTAGCTGAAAGATTGTTTGCAGAGACGAGAAACTATTATTTGGTAAGAAATGTATAATTTCTGTTTGTATCCAATAGTGTATAAATATGCTTAAATTATTATTAGATAGGAAATAATTGTTCTACTTCTCATTACATTTATTTTGCCCATTTTGAAATTCACCTTTGTAAACAATTGAGATTAATGTAATTGAATAATTTCAATTAATGGTAGAGAGGACACCAAATTATAAATTAATAAGTGTAATTAAACGTAGCTTATGTTTTGTGAAAATATAAGGAAAGTTGATTTAATGAAAAGAACATTTATATCAAATAAAATGAATGTTTCATTTGTGAATGTAGGTTTAATTTCATTAAAATAAAGAATAGAATGATTGATTTAAAGGAAGAAATATATGTATATTTGAATTGTGTTTTAGCATACAGATCGATTACAAGAGTAGGAAAATAATTTATTTAAGTTATTTATTACTCTGCTGTATAAACAACAAATTTATAAAGGTGTTTAAATGACTAAAGGAAACAATTATTCTATTTTTCATCCATTTTAGTTGTCTGTTTTGAAATTTAACTTTGTAAGTAATTGCAATAAGGTTATTGAAATATATTTCAATTAGAAGGGAAGAAAACGTTGATCGCAATTAATACATTTAATAAAAGAAACGCACCTTTTGTGTTAAACAGAAAGGATGTTTTAATGGAAATAAAAGATAATTTTAGGTAAACCAAATTAAAAGTTTTCATTCTTAAGTAAGTAATTTTATTTATTATGCATAGATAAAAAACTAAATGCGTACAAATTTGAATATTATTTGAGTTAATGAAGTTAATTTGGTTACATTTCACAAATTGAATTTCAAAAAGGTTGTGCGGTGTACAGGTTCCCTTCATTTCTTTTGTTATTAATTCTTGCATGTACGTTTTAAAATAGTTATCTCATTATTAATACTTGATTCGTTCATTTCTCCTTCTTTTTAATACCTGAGCCTAGACTTTTAGGTTGTATTTAATTCTTGCCACCTCATTTTCGCATATACAAAATTTCACTTTCCTTTGGTTTGCAAACGTTTTCATTCCTACATACATTTCTTTATGCATTATTAATTCCTGAAGCTTTCAAAATAAAACGTGACATTTATTTTTGTCTCTCCACCTTTATTTCCTAATTATTAAATAACCTTCAGCTTATTTCTTTCATTTGCAGTGTTTATTTGTGTTGTTTTTTGGCTAAGTCTTACTGGGTTTGTTTTAGACTAATGGGCTCCTTAGTAAACCAAGAGACCCTAGAAACCCTAAGAGACTTTGGACTCTTTCTTTTCCCACCCATTGTCCTTCTATTTCCTATCTGACTAAAACCAAGTACGTACAAAAATTCCTCATTTGAGAAACTTTCTGCGTGCTCTTCTTCTTCTTCTTGCTCAAATCTACATAAATTTCAAAACCCAAAACTCCTAAATCTCCAAATCAAATTCCATCGTTCCTCCTTTAAAACCCTAGCCTACCTCTCTCCTCTTGCCGCCACCTACCTCCATCACCACTCATAACCCACGGCAATAACCCATGGCCAAAGCCCCACCTTCCCTCTCCTCTTCTTTCTCCCTTTTCCCTTCTTTTTCCCTTCCCTTTTTCCCCCTTTCTTTCCCTTATTTCCATGGCTTCTATATTCCACTAAACTACTCCAAATCAAATAATTTTTTTTAAACCATGTATAATTTCAATGGGAGCAACTTTGTTATTGAACCCTTCTTTCCATTCTGAATATTTCCCATATTGTATCAATCATATCTCCTTCACGAATGAATCAAATTATGTGATTCGTTTTTTTTAATAATTTATTTTTCCAGTGGATTCAACTTTCTTTAAGATCAGTTCTTCAAATACTTTAATTTGCTATGCCAAAAACTCAAATATTTTTGAAGTATTTTTGAACTCAAATTTTCAACTCAGAAAACATCTATGTTTGTTTTGACCATAACTTCCTCAAGACAGAAGCTTTTTAAGTGAATCTTTTTTTGAAAGCGGAGAGAAAATAATTTGCAACAACTTTCTAGTTAGTCACTTTTACAGATTCAGTAATATTCCGGTCTGGATATTTTCTTTAAAATGACTTAGTTTCAGGTTGTTCGTAGTTTGGTTCTTGGGTTGTTTGGTAGTTGGAAGTAGTTGAAACTTGTTTATTGATTCATGTTCATGTCTAAGCTTTGTTGGATTTGCTTTGCATTTGGATCTTTGCTAGGAAACTCCATATTGCTCCATTTTTATCATCACCTTCGTAGCCACGAAAGGTGAGCAAACACTCACAACTACTAAATTTTCTTATGTTAGTTAAATTGAATTTATGATGCGATTAGATTTTGATTGGTTGTTGTTTAGTATAATTATTGTCATTCCGGTTAAATCTGAATTTTATTGAGTTTAATTACAATTTAATTTAATATTGAAATTTACATTGCCAGTTAAATACCTGTTAATGATAACCAGTAAATTGTTGGTAGTTATTGGTTGATTTCGATGATGATTGTGTTGTATGTTCAGTTGTTGATATTTGGGTGATTGGATGGATGTTATTGGTTAACATTTTGGATGATTGGATGCTATTTATGTCTATATCTCTATTATCCCTATGGGTTGAAATGATACATACCCATACGATCTTATAGATTAGGGGAAAATCGTTATGGGTTGAAATGATAAGCCCGAGCGGTTTTCATTGATTTGGAAATGTTGATTTTTGATACTGGTTGAAATGACATATACCCATATAATTTCTTGAATTTGGATTTTTATTTGGAATTGAATTATTTGAAGGGCTTAAGTTAATTCAAACTTTAAATTTGTTATAATTAGAAGATTAAAATTGATATTTCGAATTATTTTAAACCTTTTAAATAATTATATTCACGTTGTACCCTTGATAGGAGGTGAAAATTCTGTAACATCTATGAAACTATTGCACTAATATTTCTATTTTATTTATTTTGATTTGACATACATAAGATCTTTTAGTTCTGACTCGAGTGTTTTGTCTTTTCATTACGTTCTGGTCAGTCTGAGCTTTTCGGTGTATTGAAGACTATTTTCTAGAGGACGAAGACGAAGATTCAGTATATTATTGCTATTTATTATTATTATCCCACTGCATATTGTGTTCCGCTGCATTATTTATTTATTTCTGATGTATGTATAACACTAATTTGAATTGTAAAGGTGTAATCAAATGTTATTTGTAAAACAGCTTCATGAACTGTTTATTTGATTATTATATTTTGTCGTTCCACTGCAAGATTCTGTATTTTGTTTTTCTTTCTTTCTTTTATTTTTTTATTTACCTCATTAACTATCCTCTCTTTTGAATGGTTTGAGTCTGACATGTGTGGTTTATTGTCGATTTGAACCGTCCAAAAAGGTGGATCGTTACAGTTGGTATCGGAGCCAGGTTTAGACATACCTTAGCCTGTTGGGGTTAACTCATTAGAGATAGGGTAGTAATATCCTAGAATGAGTTTGTTTGAGTGTATATATGATAGAGCGTATTTGTTAGTGTTATAAAAAAAATTTATATTAGTTTTGAAATGAAATAATTTTCCTAATATAATATGTTATATATAAAGGAATAATTTTTTTATAACTAATATGGTTATTTGTAATGTGTTTGATTTTGGGAATGGTAATATTTAATTATTATCATTATTGTTGATTTGTTGTATTTAGTCAGTTTATGAGCATTGGCTATTATTGTTGACTTAATTTATGGACTAAACACTAGTTTAATAATGGTGTATTAAAGAGAATAAAATGAATAATTAGGATATTTGGTTATGAAATTGAAATGTTTGGTTGTGAATATTCGGATAGTCGAAAACTTCTGAATTAATATATTAGTTGAATCTTAATATTGGGTTGAATTATACAGTTGAATTTGATAACCTTAATTTGAAAGCAAGTGAAACAAGGTTAATTTGTTATATCTATGTTTAGTAATTGAATAGAATTGTTGTATACATTATTGGCATGTAATGTAATAATATACAAATGTGAACTTTAAGCCTTGGAATATTTAAAATTGAAATTGTGATTAAAAAAATGCTATACTTGTGAACTTAGTTAACAATTTATGAAATGTGTTATAAATAATTTTGGAAGTAAACTTGAATAATAATTGGATAAACAAATATGAATTAGAATGAATTGATTATAAATAAAGGCATGACCTGTAAATTGCTTATGAAATGCAGGGGTGTTGTGAGAAATAGTTATAAATAAAGTTGTGATATCCCTAAACTCGAGTGATGTCTTATAAAGAAAGTTAAGCTTTATAAATTGGTTATAAACTTAAGGAAATTTCTTATGAAATGATTTGAAAATAAATGTAGTGTTAAATGAGAAATATTACATGTGAAATTGAATGTAATTTAAAATGAAGAGAAATATAAGTAATGTTAGGAGAAAGAATATATTTATGTTTTATATTAAATGGAGAAATTATGTGAAACAAATATTAAAGTATGGAGTGGTATTTATATTAATCAACGAGATCAATAATGAATTTAATTAAAATGTAATTGTGATGAAACAGATTTGGAATAAGTACGTAAGCTATACGTATATTGTTTTATTCGCATAATTAATTTGATCCGGATTTGACTACACAAGTTCGAGGTGAATTACACCATTTCGTGTTAGGATTTTTCATTCGATTCTTGATGGCGAATATTTGATAAGGATTTTGGCCTGATTCTAGAATTTCTCTACCATGGTGTATGGCTATGCAAGGAGAAAGATGGTTTATAGTCAAGAAACCTTATCGATATCCGCATTAGGGAAGTCGATTGAACAAACTAGTTCGAAAGTGAACTTGTGTGATCGTGCGAGCGATCGAATGTGCTTTTGTGTGATGATGACATATGTACATCTTATGTTATGATATTATTGAAATGTTTTAACCCTGAAATTGAAAGTTGTTGGGTTGGATATCTTTGAAATTTAGATTGGAATTTTTCTTTTATGCAAACTACTATTAATTTAAAACCATTTTACAAAACTATCTTTCTTTTATTTCATCTTATTTAACTATTTTATTTTATTTTATATACAAAACTATTTTACAAACTATTTAATATACAAAACTATTTTACAAACTATTTTATATACAAAACTTTTTTACAAACTATTTTATATATACAAAAATATTTTACAACTACTTTATGTACAAAACTATTCTAAATTCAGAACCTTTTATAAAGCAAAGATGTTCAATTCCATAAGGCTCTTCATGCAGCGAAATTGATCTTTGAAGAAAATTTTGATTCTTGTATAAGACGGACTTTATATAAGTATAAGGTGATTTTGAAAACTGTTGATTTTGGAAGGTATTCGATCTGAAGAGATAAATCTTATATATAACGGAATTTATATAAGCATGATTTGATATATTCGAGATTATTGGTTTTAGAAAGTACTTTATCTGAAAATGAAATCTTATATATAATGGAATTTATATAAGTGCGGTATTTGAAGCTATGGTTTTGAAAGGGTACTATATATGGTATGTTATATTTTCTAGTAAGAGGTATGGGGAAGTACCCTCCGTGAAGAAGTATAGTATGATATGCTTCAACCCAGATGGACTTGGGGAATCTAGGAATGGATTCGACCGATAAACCCTAATATACTTGGATGAATTCAGAAATGGATTCGAGCCGATATGGTTGTCTGGACTCAAACTCATGAGTTCCTCGATTTTTTTTCAAGGTGGATGGTTCTTTAGTTTACCCAATGGAGGCGCTTTCGATCCTGGGTTCTGTTGTTTATAGATCTTCCGGGAAGGAAGTGCATCCATTACGTAAATCATTGAATCAGCAGTTACCACTTCAGCTGTAACGACCGTGAATTTTTGATATTGGAAATTAGGATAATTAATTAATTTTAAATATTTGGAAGTTAGTTTAATTTGAAATTCGAGATATCAGAATGAATTTGGCGATTTAATTATTGAATTTAATTGTTAAACCTGGGTACAAATTTGAATCTTCAGTTTTAAGCTGATTTAACATATTTTCAAGGCTTAGAAATTTTTTTATTGATAATACTGAAGATAATGGGACTTTCAGAATTGAATTTGAAACTGTTTTGTTCAGTTTTGAAATTTTATCGTTTAGATCGATATTTTAAAATAGCCTTCCGAGGCTATCAATATATATAGACCTTGGCTGGTTCTTGGGGACTTTAACTGCATTTGTAGCCCTTCAGAAAGAAAGGGAGGTAACCCAGTATCTTTTGGTAATTTGTTTGAATTAGATGAAATGTCTAATTATACTAATCTTAATGAGATTAATATTAAAGGTTATGAATTTTCTTGGTGGTCTGGTCCGAGTCAAAATATATTCTCTAAAATTGACAGGGTTTTTGCTAACCTAGATTGGATTAATCTATTCACAGACTTATCGGCTGAATATTTGCCTCCTTCTGTGAGTGATCACAATGCCGTCCTCGTTTCGCTTTATTCTAAGCCTAGGGATAAGAACAGACCTTTCAGATATATGAATCACTGGTCTTTATGTGATCAATACTTTCCTCTGATCGAGAAACTCTGGGTTACTAACCACACCGATAGACCTTTGTATCAAATTATCAAGAGTCTCAAAAATATTAAGAGAGAGCTTAAGGTTTGGAGTGCTAAATCACGTAACATCAAACAAGAGGTGAACGTTCAGAGAGAGAATTGCTCTAGACTTCAGAAACTTCTGGAAAAATCTCATGATCACAATTTAGCATTGGAATTTCAAAATGCCAAGATATAACTGGATTTAGCACTTAAGAAAGAAATTATGGTTGCCAAACAAAAGGCTAAATGTGAATGGCTGATGATTGGTGACGAAGCCTCTTCTTTTTTTTACGCCAAATTGTCTAACAGAAGAAGTAGAAAGCGTTTGACAAATATAGTTGTCGATGGTAAGGTGGTTTCTGAAGATAAGTTCGTTGATACGGCTATTGACTTCTTTAAACGAATTTTTAACCTTCCCTTATGTGATCATTTTCCTGAAGTCATTTGTAAAACAGTTATTTCTGAATACGGGGCAAATTTTTTGAACGAGAGTATATCTTTGGAGGAAATTAAATAAGCATTGTGGGATATTAAAGATACTATTTCTCCAGGTCTGGACGGTTTTAACTCGTTGTTTTTTAAGACTCACTGGAATCTTACGAAAGATTTAATTTTCAAAGCTTTGAACGATATATTTCAAAAGGGTTTAATTATCAATGAGCGGAATCATACGTTTATTCACTTGATTCCTAAGAAAGACCATTCCTCTTGTATTCTAGATTTCAGACCCATTGCCTGATGTAATACTTTATATAAGGTTTTCTCTAAAATCCTGTGTAACAGACTGGGTCCTTTCTTGGATAAGTTGGTGTCCCCAAATCAGACGGCATTTATCAAAGGTAGATCAATAGGGGACGGAATTTTATTTGCTCACGAAATTATTAGGGGTCTCGGAAGAAAGGATAATAAATCTATGTGTATTAAAGTTGATTTAAAGAAAGCATATGATTCGATTAATCAATCTTTTGTCATACATGTTAATTAGCTTGGGTTTCCCAGATAAATGGGTGAAAATTATTAAAAACTTAATTAAGACTCCTGTGTTTTCTATCATTGCTAATGGAGAAGCGCATGGTTTCTTCAAGAGTTCTAATGGGCTTAGACAAGGCGACCCGCTATCCCCTATACTTTTTACCTTGGTTATGGAATATTTTACGCTACTGATGGATGAAAAAGTCAGGTTTGGTCTTATTACCCCAGTTACAGACTTTGAGAATAAACTGACCCACCTTATTAACGCTGGCGACATCATTGTATATACTAAAGCTAATGCTCAAACTGCAATTGGTATTAGTGATGTTTTTAAGACTATGAAGAGGGTTACTGGCTTGGAGTTAAGTTTTGAGAAATCTAATGTTTTCTTTGGGAAAGGGGTGGATTGTTGTACTGATATTAGTATGATTCTCAATATTCAACAATCGGTCCTCCCAATAAGGTATTTGGGTATTCCTTTGTCTAGCGCTAATCTGAGAGATAAGGAATGTTCCCCTTTAATAGAGAAGATCAAAGTTAGGATTGGTAGATGGGAAACAAAAATGTTGAGCTTAGCTGGGAGACTTGAACTTATTAAATCTACCATTTACCCCATAATACAATTCTGGATGCAATGCTTTTGCCTCCTAGTTGCTACAATTCAAAAAATTAAACACTTGATTCTAAATTTTCTTTGGAAAAGTCGTAGCAGTAAGATTCCTTGGGAGGTTTTGTGTAGGCAAAAAGAAAAAGGAGGAATGGGACTGAGAAATTTAGAAGAGATGAATAGAACGCTATACATTAAATTGATATGGAAAGTAATCAATTCAGAAGGTATTTGGGCGGATCTCATGCATTGTAAATATATTGGTCTTAAAAGTTTTTGGGAAATTAACCAGCGAACGGAAGACTCGGGAGTGTGGAAATTCATTCTGAAGAATAGACATGAAGCTTTGAAGTGCCTTTCCCTTAACATTGCAGACGGTAAAACTACTTCTTTATGGTATGATCCATGGTTAAATGGAAGTACTATTATGGAACGCATTGGTAGAGATACAGCTTTCAGAACCGGTACAGAAAATTTGTCTCTCAGTAGGATTTTAAGAAACGGTGAGTGGAAGTGGGATTCGTACAGTTTCTTATTTCAAATCATGCAGATATTGAAGGCGTCACGATTAACAAGAATAGGGAGAAGGATTTCTGGTCTTGGAAGTGTTCTAAGGATGATTTGTATCAGTTTAAAAAAGTTTGGAACTCGGTTCGATCCAGTTTTGATATTAAGTTCTGGGCATCTTTGGTCTGGAACAAAATTCATGTTCCTAAAATGGAGGTATGCCTTTTTAAAGCCATTAATGACTATCTTTTGACAAAAGAAAGATTACTTCAGAAGCAGATAGTCGTGGACCACAACTGTGTATTTTGTAAGAATCACATTGAAAATATAGACCATCTATTTTTTCAATGTAATTTTACAAAGAATGTTTGGCTTTGGAGTTGTAAAAAAATTTTCCAAACGCCGAAACGTCTATTCTCTTTCTCATTAAAAGATGATCTACAGAAAATTGTTTCTATATCTAGACCAAAAAGTCTCAATTCAGATTTGTTCCAACTTTCACTTTCTGTTTGTGTTTGGCATTTATGGAAAGAAAGGAACGATAGGATTTTTCAGAATCGATTTACTGAAAGGTCGCAGATTTGTATCAAAATTTTCCAGACAATGAATATCAGAATGGAAAAATCAAAACATTTTAAGAACATCACTAGCACGAATGAAGCTATAGCATTGAAATGGGGATATACCTCCCAACGCTGAATTGGGGCTTAATCTGCTTCATCATAAGTTCTGTTCTTCTGCCATCCTCCTGTTCCTATGTCTCTTGGCTCCAGGTTTCGCGAACCTGTATTACTTATAGTGTTTTCTCTCCACCTCTCTCTTAAATTACATTATATATTACAATTATCAATAATTATTGAATTAGTTTATAAGAATGCAGATCTGCAGGATGCTCTGAGTGATTCCTGGACATAAAAGATTTTCTTAGCTTGAGTCATGAGATTCTTTCAGAAGAATTCTTTCAAAGTATACACTTGACCTGTCAATTTTGGAGGGATCTTACAGTGCTGACATCCTCTGATTCTCGATTTTATTCTCTATATCCTTAGTTCGGCATTCTCTGCAGATCTAGAAGTAGATTTTAAGGAAATTAATTTACTAGAGGATAAAAGAAGTTTCATTTTTGGTTTCTAGAGACTTATCTTGTTAAAGTGTCTTCTTGAGGAAGTTTTGGGTTTTAGCTTTGCTTCCATTGTGTTGAAAGAAGTTCAGATCTGGAAGCAGAAGACGAGGTTTTCGAGCAATTGTGAGTGTTCTAGGGTGTTTTGAGTTTCTCGTATCCTCATCCTGGTCACATAAGCAATTATAGTCTGAAGATTAGAGATTTATTAAGTAGATTGTGTCAGATCTGATACCTGCCTTGACGTTTCTGGATGGAACGTAGATCTTCTGATGAGTTGCTGTTCATTTCCTTGGTTTAAAGGAAGAATCTATCAGTTCCTTCCTTGCTAGCCGCCATTTTTGTTCTTTGTTGATTTTGCTTTCGAGAAGAGTAATGAAGTAAATGATGTAGTTGAAGTGTCGTATTGCCTTTTTTGGCTCTGAGAACAGTCTCGAACTTTCTGGATTTTGTTTGCTGTTTGGTGGGCTTTGGACTTAGTTATGTCCAGACCTATCTTGTTTATTTTGTAGCAGGCTTTGTCTTGCTTTGGGCTTGCTTTTGGCTCTTGTATTTATTTTGTTTATAGTTTAATAGAAAATTTTGAACCCATATTTAAAAAAAAATAGCCTTCCGAGGCACAATCTCGGAATTCGATGAAACCAGTTCCGTTGGATCTGTAATATTGAATTATTATCTGATTTCAATTTTCGTAATATTTGGAGTGACCGTTTGGCCATACGATAAGTAAACGCCTAGAAAATAATTAATTGAATTAATTTTAAATAGTCGATCCAAAAAGCTATCTTCTCGATACGATCGAATTTGGATTCGAAACCTTTTCCAGTGCGTTCGGAATAGGGGTATAACATTATGAACGCCTAGAGGCTTGCCTCGATAGGAGGTCAAAAATTTAAGCTACAAATTCGAGACAATTTGAAATCAATTTAAATTTTATTTATTTATTCTTATTCCGACCATTCGTACAACCAGCCACCACGTTGTCTCCTTCGTACCCTTCCTTTTCTTTTCCCTACTTCTCAAATCATACAGTTCGAACAGAAAGAAAAAAATCATGGCCGAACTCTTCATTCAAATTTCCAAGTAAAATTGAATTCCTATAAAAATGGCAGAGCGATTTTCCTCCGTCTCTTTCAAATCGAGCACGAGGTCAGAGGGTTCAGGCAAGCTTGAGCTCGCGAGCATGGCGATTGATGGCGACTGCAATCGCGAGTATCATTCGTGGATTGTTCGAGGGAATCATCACGCGAGGTCGAAGTGGTGATTCACGTCGAGGCTTCGGGGTCGAGGCGAATTTGGGTTTCACGACAGATCTGGGGAAGGCTGCGGGGTTGTTCGCGAGGCATCAGGCGATGGTTCGAAGATGACGGGGTATAGTCACGGTGGCTTCGAGGCAGATAAGGGCGGTAGATGGTGGCGATGCTAGCTGGTCGATGGAGTGGCTGTGAGGCTAGGGTTTCGTTCGAGATAAAGCAGTGAGGTATTGGTCAAGCTTGTTTTATTTAGTTGATAATATATGGATATAGAAAGTAAAATAGAAAATGTTTACAGTAAGGTAATTCCAGTTTTGGATAATTTGAAAATAAATATATATAGATTATAAAAAATAAAGTGATGATGAAGTGATAAATACGGTTTTTCAAATTCTATGTATATGTATATATATGTAGTTTTAAAAGGGAAGAAAATAAACAGTAGAAATTTATATTAAGCAGCTTATTTTTAAATTTAATCTAATATATATATATATATATATATATCCATGGGTTAAGGAAAATATATACAGCATCACATATATGCAGATTCACAAATTTATATATATCTAGGTAAAAGTTTGAAAATTTTAAAAGGAATTTGTTTAAAATTTAGAAGTATTAGTTTAATATAAAATCATTGGTTAATTAAAATTACCAAACGAAAATTGGTTATTCGATTATTTTGAATATTAATGAATTGTATAATTTTTTTATACAAGGTCTAAAAAAATCATCGTGAAAACAAACTGGAATGGAAAATGGATTGCAAAATAAAAGCAAAGGTGAGATCTTCTCACTCAAATTAAAATTTGAATTGCAGTTATTGATTGATTGCCTGATTGTGATAGTATATATACTAGTATATAGCAATATATATATATATATTGGAATATATATATTGGAGTTGTTGATTTCCCGCATTATATAGCGGATGAGACCCTATTGCGCCGCATAATAGCGGATGATATTTTTTTATAAATCCCATATACCGCGATATTCCACCTCGAAGTGGAATGGGTATTGTGCTAACATCTGTGCATGCAGGGAAATAGGTTGGAGGGATCCAACTGGATTCCTCAAATTGTATGAATTTGTTTCATATATTATATGAATTTTTTTCATATGCTGTGTGATGATTTATTGATAATCTGTGAATGATTATATTGGTGATTGAAACTGTTGAAGGCTAAAATTTAGCCGAATGTATTTTTGGTATCGTTAGATACCAGAAATAAATAAAATTGGATTTTTGAAATTAAAGTTGGAATTTTTAGTAAATTTCTTTTGAAAGAATTGAGTGAATTTAAAAGATGGAATTTAAAGGCATAAAATTGATTTCTGAAATATTATCGAATTATTTCAAGAATATGGGAAAGGATATTAATAAATGAGTTTTGAATAATATTGTTTAAAAAGTTGAAGAATTTATTGAGAATGGAATTTTGAATAATTTGGAAAGAATAAAGGAATTTATTCTAAAGGTGATAAATTTTTAGAAATCCAATTGATAATTGATTGGTATTGGAAAATAAATCTTTGGGAAATTAATAAGATAATTGATTAGGGGTTTGAATGAAAATTTATTTATGCTGAAATAAACTTAGAAATCAATTTGTAATTGATTTAATGTTGAAATAAATTTTGAAAATCGATTTGGAATCGATTTGGTGTTGAAATGTAAATTTGAAATCAATTTTGAATTTGATTTGGTGTTTGAAAGTGAATAAATGGGAAATCAATTTGAAAATCATATATCGGTAAAAATTTGGAAATTTAAATTCACAATGGAATTTATAAAAGAAAATATGATTTGAAATTTGTTTTCCAAGTGATGAAGTGTGAAAATTGATTTGAAATTTGTTTTCAAAGTGATGAAGTGTGGAAAATATATATCTTGTGAAGATATTTTGAAATTTAATAATTTAGGAAAAAATATTTAAATTGGATGATCTTTGTGAATATTGTGTGATAGTTAAATAACTGACTATCAATGTTTGCCTTTGAAATGGCACTTGAATTTGTTTTAAAATAAGCGCTCATTATTCAGTTAAGCCGGGAGAGGACTTTGTGTCATATAACCCATTCCGAATAATGATATGACGTTATGAATTGCAATTGAAGACCGGTGTGAAGACCGGGTATTTTCGAAAATGAAAGGACAACCTGTCGAATGTCTCTGCACCGAGTTGCTCCGGTATAGAGATTTATATCACTCTTCTTGTGATGGGAAGTCCGGACGTGATTAGTGAATATCCGGATTGCAAGGGCTTCTTTGGAAGTGCCTTCGGTTCTGTTCGAACCCGGAACAGACTTGTATGGTTGGATGTCTGACACTACACTTTGAGATATAAAGCTGATTTCTTTCAAATACATTTCTGTTGGTGGTGGAGAATTTATTCTCTTAGCTTAACACCCTTCTTTGAGACGTACGAGCTCAGAGGTTATGTAGTTGAAGGTTATCAGTGATATACTCCCAATTTGGTAGTGTGGCATGCTGAGTGTTGCCGATCATTTGTTGATCATTTGTGATCAAAGCATGGCTTTGTGAAAAAGCGTAGCTTTGTGGATGAGACCTCATCGGACCTCACAAACCGGAAATGGTCAAAACAGGAATGATGCGGCAAGGTTATGAGGGTCGCGCCCTTTGGGTATGTCATTTCCTTCTGGAAAAGGGTGGTATCATGGTATGGACCCCAGATACTTACTCATGTGGACACACTATATTTATTACTGTGTGATGTTGTTGGTTATCGAGCGCTCGGATAAAGGTCCCAAAGGACCGGGGGGTGGCATATTCGTGTAGTAGTTACCTAGTGTAAGGGGTAACCCGGCCTTGTGTTGGCAGAGAGCCAGGTTGGTTCTCGGGACGTCCCGCCAGAGGCGTACCCATGTGGCAGTAGGAAGTTCCTTAGCCTGACCATTTGTTGGAAAATCCAAAGAAACAATACGAACCTTGTACGGTTTTAGTTGTATAACCTGCTATGGAATGTGGCGGTAACCTGCTATTGAACATAGTAGCTATAGTAGGCATAAGTGCAGAATGCCTATGCTGGCTAAGATTAATATTATACTTTCGAAATGTTTTCCACACTAGACATTAATAATAATATCAACTGATCTTTCGTAGTAAGCATCTTTGACTATCATAAGGAGAAATCTCCTCCAATTCTGCGTTTGCATTGTGTGTGTGGCGGGAGGCCTTATGGTAGTTTCATTTTCCAAAAGCATTGCGAATTTCTTTTATTTTCTTTGTGAAAATAACTGTTTTACGATCTCACACCAGTCACCATGACTGACTCGGAGTTTATTGTTCCCTTTCTAAATTCTGGGTGCCCATAATTTTCCACACGGGCAGCCTAGAGTTATGTTATCAAGATATTCTGGATATTCTGGAGCTTTGGAGATGAGCTGGATGGCGAGACATACACTCGTACTTATTTATTTATTCTGCTATGTATTCTGTATGTGGACAAGTTTATATAATTGTCCAGTGATGTGTATTGTTGTAAACTCTGATGACATGATGTAATGTATAAACTGATATAGTCTTTTGTTTTAAAGATTATTCATTCATCTATTATATATTGTTCCGCTGCGAATGTGAGATTCTGATATTGTTTTGTTTCTGTTTCTTTTTCTTCTGTCTTCTTCTACCTCTTCTTTTTAACCCTAATGATTCGGTTTTCCGGCATTCGATTGCGCGGCATTTGATACAGTGAACGTATTAATGTCGACTTTCGAGCGTCGAAGAATCGAAATCGTTTTATGTGGTATCAGAGCAATTGGTTAAGCGATAACCTTGGTTCTGTTGGGAATTACTCATTAGAGATAGAGTCAGTAGTATTCTAGAATGAGTTGAGTGTATTAATAGATATGAGCGCGTATTTGTTAGTGAATATAAAATTGTTTTATTTTGTGGTGATTGGTTTATTGAGTGGTATATGAACCTTTGTCGGCACAGTCTGCAAAACTGTATCGAAGGGGTTTCTAAACACTTGAATAGAACAATTCAACACAATATTGTTTTCAAAGGTGGGTGAATGAAATAATTTCATCCAAATTATTTTTGGTATAAAATGAAGTATTTTCCGAAATTATTATATAACTTGGATGTTTGGGTGCTAATATTATAGTCAAATGAGATTATAAAACCTGAAATAGTTTATATAACCAAGAACAGATATTAGATTTAAATTTTTGAATTAAAATTAAAGATGAGAAGTTAAAAGTGAGAATTTAACTTGGATTAAGATTGAAATTTGAAGTTTAATTAATGATTTGGAAAAATAAAATAAAAATAAAAATAAAAAAGTAAAACTTATAGAATGGGAAAAGATAAGTAAAACCAATTATTAAAATGGTTAGATAATTTTGTTAAGCAAAATAAAATATGAATTTGAATAAGTGATATGGAAGTGAACTTAAGTTGTATAGTGAAAGTAAATGTAAGTGGAAATTTGAAATGAAGCATAACTTAAGTAATGTTGAATGAAGTTGATTTTAGTATCGAAGTAAATTAATAAAGTGAATTTATTAAATGAATGTGAACTTGAGTTATGTAATGAAATTCAACTTGAAATGCTAAATGAATTAGCAATTGAATTGAACTAATGAATTGAATATTAATTAATCGAATGTAAATGAATTGATATGCAATAATGGATGTAAGTGTAAATTCATTTAAGGCCAATTGAATGTTAAACCAAATTGAGGTTAGACAAAGTGAATATGAATTGTCGAATGTAAATTTTATAATTTGGTTATGTTGGTTATGATTTGATTGTTAGATTGTTGTTAGTTGATTGTATAAAAATTCATATGCAATTGAATAAATGAAATTAAAAGCTATGTAATTGAATTTGAATTGAAAGTGAACTAATGTGAATGCAAATTAGTGAATGTAAATTAATTGAAAATGGATTGAATGTAAGAATTTGAGTTGAAACTATTTGGATTTAGTGGAATGGTATGTGATTGGGTTGCAAACAAATTCAAACTAGTGTTAAAACCTTGAATATGTGCTTATGAATGAATATCACATATGTTGCTTATGAAAAACTACTAGTTTACTATTGAAAATAAGTGAAATGTAAATGAATTTCCTATATATGTCACTTATGCATTTAAATTGAGTAAGTACAGGTACAGGAGGGTTGTTTGGCTGGATTTGGTTGCGCTAGTAAGCTAAAATAAATAACTGCTTTGCTTAAAATGCTAATAAAGGTACGCCTACGCAATACAAAATAGGAAATATGAACTGTTTTTGTTTTTCCGACCGAGTGGGTCGATGTATACATATTTATATCTTTTGTCAAATTGCAAAAGCTCCTCCGTACAAAGGAGACTCTGCCAAAATTTTCTGAAAATTTTGGGAGCTAGAAAAAATTTTGAAAAAATTTGAAAAATTTTGTTAATGGAAAATTGATTTTCAAATTGTAAGGGAAACGTAGGAATTGAAATAGAAAATGAAAATCATTGTTTTGGTCGAAGTTAAAAGTTTGGAAAAAAAGGTGAATATCGAGTTTTCACTAAGTGATTTTTTTGTTTTTGGAGATAAAATGAATTCAAACAGAAATGAATTAGTAATTGAATTCAAATGGAATTGAAAATACAAAGTTGAATGGAAATGAATATATAACTTTGTTAGTGAAGTGAAAATGAATATAAGAAGTATGTAAATACTTATATTGAACTTAAGAATTGGTGGAATTCTTAAGTAAATTTGGTATTGGATGTATACTAAGTTAATAATTGGATGAAAATCAAATTGGAATGCTGTGATTGAATATTATTGCAGAGTAGTATACTGGTAATTTAAAAATAAGAGAAATTAGGATTTTGATTTCGAAGATAAATTTGAATTTCTCGACAATAAGGTATGTATTTAAAAATTTCAGTATGAAATTTGATGGGATTCTGATTTTGCCACTTGGCATTTTTTTTTCTATTAGAATCTAAGAGTCCGTAGGGACATTTTGTAGTTGTACCGAGTTAGCCGCGCAAAGGAGACGCTGGCGAAATTTTTCGGAAATTTAGAGAGTTAGAAAATTATTGATAAATTTTGAAAATTTAAAATTTGAATTTAAGTTTAAATTTGAATTTTGAAGTGAATAAAGTTGTTTGGAAACTATGGTTAAGATTTGGACAGTTAGTTGAAATGATGATCTTTAATAAAAAGATTTGGGTTGATAATTTGATAAAACTGTTTGGTTTGGGGAAATGATAAACGGGTCTTGGAGCATTCTTCTTAACTTGTAATTTCGGGATGAAATTCTTTTAAGGGGGGAAGATTGTAATGACCCTGAATTTTTGATATTGGAAATCAGGATAATTAATTGATTTTAAATATCTGGAAGTTAGTTTTATTTGAAATTCGAGATATCGGAATGAATTTGGCGATTTAATTATTGAATTTAATTGTTAAATCTAGGTAAAAATTTGATTCTTCAGTTTTAAGCTGATTTAACATATTTTCAAGGCTTAGAAATTTTTTTATTGATAATACTGAAGATAATGGGACTTTCAGAATTGAATTTGAAACTGTTTTGTTCAGTTTTGAAATTTTATCGTTTAGATCGATATTTAAAAATAGCCTTCCGAGGCACAGTCTCGGAATTCGACAAAACCAGTTCCGTTGGATCCGTAATATTGAATTATTATCTGATTTCAATTTTCGTAATATTTAGAGTGACCGTTTGGCCATACGATAAGTAAACGCCTAGAAAATAATTAATTGAATTAATTTTAAATAGTCGATCCAAAAAGCTATCTTCTCCATACGATCAAATTTGGACTCGAAACCTTTTCCAGTGCGTTCGGAATAGGGGTATAACATTATGAATGCCTAGCGGCATGCCTCGATAGGAGGTCAAAAATTTAAGCTACAAATTCGAGACAATTTGAAATCATTTTAAATTTTATTTATTTATTCTTATTCCGACCAATCGTACAACCAGCCACCACGTTGTCTCCTTCGTACCCTTCATTTTCTTTTCCCTGCTTCTCAAATCATACAGTTCGAACAGAAAGAAAAAAATCATGGTCGAACTCTTCATTCAAATTTCCAAGTAAAATTGAATTCCTCTTTCAATAAAAATGGCAGAGCGATTTTCCTCCGTCTCTTTCAAATCGAGCATGAGGTCAGAGGGTTCAGGCAAGCTCGAGCTCGCGAGCACGACGATTGATGGCGACTGCGATCGCGAGTATCATTCGCGGATTGCTCGAGGGAATCATCACGCGAGGTCGAAGTGGTGATTCACGTCGAGGCTTCGGGGTCGAGGCGAATTAGGGTTTCGCGACAGATCTGGGGAAGGCTACGGGGTTGTTCGCGAGGCATCAGGCGATGGTTCGAAGATGATGGGGTATAGTCACGGCGGCTTCGAGGCCGATAAGGGCGGCAGATGGTGGCGATGCTAGCTGGTCGATGGAGTGGCTGTGAGGCTAGGGTTTCGTTCGAGATAAAGCAGTGAGGTATTGGTCAAGCTTGTTTTATTTAGTTGATAATATATGGATATAGAAAGTAAAATAGAAAATGTTTACAGTAAGGTAATTCCAGTTTTGGATAATTTGAAAATAAATATATATAGATTAGAAAAAATAAAGTGATGATGAAGTGATAAATACGGTTTTTCAAATTCTATGTATATGTATATATATGTAGTTTTAGAAGGGAAGAAAATAAACAGTACAAATTTATATTAAGCAGCTTGTTTTTAAATTTAATCTAATATAAATATATATCCATGGGTTAAGGAAAATATATACAGCAGCACATATATGCAGATTCTCAAATTTATATATATCTAGGTAAAAGTTTGAAAATTTTAAAAGGAATTTGTTTAAAATTTAGAAGTATTAGTTTAAAATAAAATCATTGGATAATTAAAATTACCAAACGAAAATTGGTTATTCGATTATTTCGAATATTAATGAATTGTATAATTGTTTTATACAAGGTCTAAAAAAATCATCGTGAAAACAAACTGGAATGGAAAATGGATTGCAAAATAAAAGCAAAGGTGAGATCTTCTCACTCAAATTAAAATTTGAATTGCAGTTATTGATTGATTGCATGATTGTGATAATATATATACTAGTATATAGCAATATATATATATATATATATATATTGGAGTTGTTGATTTCCCGCATTATATAGCAGATGAGACCCTATTGAGCCGCATAATAGTGGATGATATTTTTTATAAATCCCATATACCGCGATATTCCACCTCGAAGTGGAATGAGTATTGTGCTAACATCTGTGGATGCAGGGAAACAAGTTGGAGGGATCCAACTGGATTCCTCAAATTGTATGAATTTGTGTCATATATTATATGAATTTGTTTCATATGCTGTGTGATGATTTATTGATAATCTGTGAATGATTATATTGGTGATTGAAACTGTTGAAGGCTAAAATTTAGCCGAATGTATTTTTGGTATCGTTGGATACTAGAAATAAATAAAATTTGATTTTTGAAATTAAAGTTGGAATTTTTAGTAAATTCCTTTTGAAAGAATTGAGTGAATTTAAAAGATGAAATTTAAAGGCATAAAATTGATTTTTGAAATATTATCGAATTATTTCCAGAATATGGGAAAGGATATTAATAAATGAGTTTTGAATAATATTGTTTAAAAAGTTAAAGAATTTATTGAAAATGGAATTTTGAATAATTTGGAAAGAATAAAGGAATTTATTTAAAAGGTGATAAATTTTTAGAAATCCAATTGATAATTGATTTGGTATTGGAAAATAAATATTTGGGAAATTAATAAGATAAATATTTGGGGTTTGAATGAAAATTTATTTGTGCTGAAATAAACTTAGAAATCAATTTGTAATTGATTTAATGTTGAAATAAATTTTGAATATCGATTTGGAATCGAATTGGTGTTGAATGTAAATTTGAAATCAATTTTGAATTTGATTTGGTGTTTGAAAGTGAATAAATGGGAAATCAATTTGAAAATCATATATCAGTGAAAATTTGGAAATTTAAATTCACAATGGAATTTATAAAGGAAAATATGATTTGAAATTTGTTTTCAAAGTGATGAAGTGTGAAAATTGATTTGAAATTTGTTTTCAAAGTGATGAAGTCTGGAAAATATATATCTTGTGATGATATTTTGAAATTTAATAATTTGGGAAAAATTATTTAAATTGGATGATCTTTGTGAATATTGTGTGATAGTTAAATAACCAACTATCAATGTTTGCCTTTGAAATGGCACTTGAATTTGTTTTAAAACAAGCGCTCATTATTCGGTTATGCCGGTAGAGGACTTTGTGTCATATAACCCATTCCGAATAATGATACGACGTTTTGAATTGCAATTGAAGACCGGTGTGAAGACCGGGTATTTTCGAAAATGAAAGGACAACCTGTCGAATGTCTTTGCACCAAGTTTCTCCAGTATAGAGATTTATATCACTCTTCTTGTGATGGGAAGTCCGGACGTGATTAGTGAATATCCGGATTGCAAGGCCTTCTTTGGAAGTGCCTTCGGTTCTGTTCGAACCCGGAACTAACTTGTATGGTTGTATGTCTGACACTACACTTTGAGATATAAAGCTGATTTCTTTTAAATACATTTCTGTTGGTGGCGGAGAATTTATTCTCTTAGCTTAACACCCTTCTCTGAGACGTACGAGCTCAAAGGTTATGTAGTTGAAGGTTATCAGTGATATACTCCCAATTTGGTAGTGTGGCATGCTGAGTGTTGCTGATCATTTGTTGATCATTTGTGATCAAAGCATGGCTTTGTGAAAAAGCGTAGCTTTGTGGACAAGACCTCATCGGACCTCACAAACCGGAAATGGTCGAAAAAGGAATGATGCGGCAAGGTTATGAGGGTCGCGCCCTTTAGGGTATGTCATTTCCTTTTGGAAAAGGGTGGTATCATGGTATGGAGCCCAGATACTTACTCATGTGGACACACTATATTTATTACTGTGTGATGTTGTTGGTTATCGAGCGCTCGGATAAAGGTCCCAAAGGACCGGGGGGTGGCATATTCGTGTAGTAGTTACCTAGTGTAAGGGGTAACCCGGCCTTGTGTTGGTAGAGAGCCAGGTTGGTTCTCGGGACGTCCCGCCAGAGGCGTACCCATGTGGCTGTAGGAAGTTCCTTAGCTAGACCATTTGTTGGAAAATCCAAAGAAACAATACGAACCTTGTACGGTTTTAGTTGTATAACCTGCTATGGAATGTGGCGGTAACCTGCTATTGAACATAGTAGCTATTGTAGGCATAAGTGCGGAATGCCTATGCTGGCTAAGATTAATATTATACTTTCAAAATGTTTTCCACACTAGACATTAATAATAATATCAACTGATCTTTCGTAGTAAGCATCTTTGACTATCATAAGAAGAAATCTCCTCCAATTCTGCATTTGCATTGTGTGTGTGGCGGGAGGCCTTATGGTAGTTTCATTTTCCAAAAGCATTGCGAATTTCTTTTATTTTCTTTGTGAAAATAACTATTTTACGATCTCACACCAGTCACCATGACTGACTTGGAGTTTATTGTTCCCTTTCTAAACTCTGGGTGCCCATAATTTTCCACACGGGTAGCCTAGAGTTATGTTATCAGGATATTCTGGAGCTTTGGAGATGAGCTAGATGGCGAGACATACACTCGTACTTATTTATTTATTCCGCTGTGTATTCTATTTGTGGACAAGTTTATATAACTATCCAGTGATGTGTATTGTTGTAAACTCTGATGACATGATGTAATGTATAAACTGATAGTCTTTTGTTTTAAAGATTATTCATTCATCTATTATATTGTTCCGCTGCGAATGTGAGATTCTGATATTGTTTTGTTTCTATTTCGTTTTCTTCTATCTTCTTCTACCTCTTCTTTTTAACCCTACTGATTCGGATTTCCGGCATTCGATTGTGCGGCATTTGATACAGTGAACGTATTAATGTTGACTTTCGAACGTCGAAAAGTCAAAATGTTACAGCAGCAGAGGTCGATGGTCCCTTGTTTACGAAATGACTACGATATTTTTCTGGAATCCGGAAGGTGGAATGATCTTCAGGAAAGTTTTGTGTCCATTGCGTAAACACTAGATTAGCAACGGGCCACTACTATCGTAACATCGTCGTTTGACATCAGATTTTGAGCGGTACTTCTTATACCTGTTTTTAAGTATTTTTCACTAGGTGTTGAAATAGGTCTACTAAATACTTGGAGATTTCTAGTCTTATGTCTGACCAACGTACGACCAGAGTCTACAAGAAAAAGGATAAACCTGTTAAAACATCGAGTTATAAAAGTATTTTGATAAAGTAATATATAAAAGATATTTTGGTCATTTTTTTCCTTTCTAAATACTTTAACATGTTTAAAATATTGTTTATATATGTACAACATGGTTTAATAGTAAATTATTAGTGTTGTAAATATTGTGAGAAGTTATTAATTAAATAAAACATAATTAAAGTTAACGATTATTGGTTTATTAATGATGTTCAAAGGTATTTTGAGATTTAAAACTAATAAAATTTATAAATAATGGATTTAATGTTTTCAATAACTTCTTTTTAAATATAAGTAATGATGTAAATAATTGATTTCAATAGTTTACACATATTTATAAAGGTGGTATTTAAAAATTTTAAATGGTATTTATAAATGAAGCAAGAAATTTTACAGATGAATTTTTCTATAAAGTATTAAATATGATTGATATGCAAATGAAGTTTTCAAATGAATATTTCAAGTAAAATTTATATAAGTTTCTTTGAATGTATAATTTAAAGATATTATATAAATGGAAAAAAGAAATTGATTTACGAAGTTTATTTATAGTAATATACTTGACAAATAAATTTGAATCTCTATTTTGGAAGTATGGTTTGAAATATTTATTTGATTTCGAAGTACTAATAGTAAATTTATAGGTTTGTTTACTATTTGAATTTTGTATTAAACCATAATAAATGTTTTTCCATGATTTGAATATTCATTTTAAAACAGGTGTGTAAAATTATTTATAAAGGTATGAAATTTTATACTTTGATTTGGATATTTAATATAAGATTTGAGTATACTATTAGTTTCAGTTTAATAATCTAGAGTTTATATTTATATTAAAATAATGAGTCTAATAAATTATCTAATTTAAGGAACTTTATTTTTTTTTAAAAGCTTATCATAATGTTTTGATATAAACTTCTAACATTGTTTAAACTTTTAGGAAAATCCTTGCAAAATGCTTTGAGGATGTTTTAAATATATCTTATATTCTTACTAAGTGAATGAGGTTAAATGTTTTAATTGAATTTTTAGATATATTAAAATATTTCTTTTCTCTTCAAGAGAGAATTCCAAAAACTTAAAGTTTTATTCTATAACAAAATTAAGTTATAAACTTAGGTAAGGCAGTAGGAGCTTAAGTAATATTTTATGAAATGATTCATTAATGACTTAAATCTTTAATGGAAAACAAATTATGTAAGTGATTTGTCTTTATATAAATAAATGAATGGAAAGGTAAATGATAAGAAAAAAAACTAGTAGAATAAACTTAAGTAAAATTAAAATTCTTATTGTTTGGTTGATGGGAAGTTTGGGAAAGAATACTTCTAATTGTTTGAGGTTGTATGAATAATCTATTAAGTAATTATCTAAGGCTGTTGAGCATAAGGTACACTTATTAGTTTATTTATCACCCTTGTACGATTAAAAGTTCTGAACTTGAACAAACCATTAGTTTTGTTTGTTATGGATGTGTGATGGATTCTTTGTTGCCTATGATGGTTGTATAGTTTTGTTTGCATATGATTGTGATATATTGTATGTTGTTTGAGCTATTGATTTGAAACAACAAAAATATTATTCTTTCACATAATTTTAACACTTTGGATTATATAAGTGAAATACAGGTTATGGAAGCAATAGCTACTGCTTTTGGTTTCATAAATAAAGTTTGTTTGCCCAACAAATAGGTACATTTTCGGATTACGGTTTTATAGCGATATTATATTGTTATCTCGTGGTTTGGGATATTTTATTTTGAAATATGATGTATATTCAAATTATAGATATCATTATTTTCCGGATGTATTCGCGCATAGGAGACTCTGCCGAAATTTTTCGAAAATTTAAGACTTAGAAAATCTTTGTAGAATTTGAGTTATTTTCAAATTTTATTAAACTAAATATGTAGGTTTAATTGTTTATAAATTGAATGTTTTAAATAAAATATAACAAAATTTTGTATTCCTTCTTGTTTCTTTTCGAGGACGAAAAGTTTTGAGTGGGGGAGATTGTAACGACCCGTACTTTTAAACATTTAAGAATATTAAATTAAATAAGATTTTTGAATAAAATTGTTAGGAATAATTTTTTTTAAGATTTTACAGATACAAATTAAATTATAATACAAGTTATGAGGTTAAGTAAAATTTCTATTAATGAAACATGTTGGCAATAATGTAAGGATGATAACAAATGTTAGTGTGTATTTTAATAACATTGGTTTGAGTGAAATTAACAATTGTCTAAATGTAAATTTCCAATTGATTGGAATAATAAATGCTAATAAAGAATAATAAATGTTTCTTTATTAAATAAGAAATCATATGTTTATTTATTTGAAATGTTTGGTAGATGAAAGATTATTTGCAGAGACGTGAAACTATTATTTGGTAAGAAATGTATAATTCATGTTTGTATCCAATAGTGTATAAATATGTTTAAATTATTATTAGATAGGATATAATTGTTCTACTTCTCATTACATTTATTTTGTCCATTTTGAAATTCACCTTTGTAAACAATTGAGATTAATGTAATTGAATAATTTCAATTAATGGTAAAGAGGACACCAAATTATAAATTAATAGGTGTAATTAAACGTAGCTTATGTTGTGAAAATATAAGGAAAGTTAATTTAATGAAAAGAACATTTATATCAAATAAAATGAATGTTTCATTTGTGAATGTAGGTTTAATTTCATTAAAATAAAGAATAGAATGATTGATTTAAAGGAAGAAATATATGTATATTTGAACTGTGTTTTAGCATACAGATGGATTACAAGAGTAGGAAAATAATTTATTTAAGTAAGTTATTTATTACTCTGCTGTATAAACAACAAATTTATAAAGGTGTTTAAATGACTAAAGGAAACAATTAATCTATTTTTCATCAATTTTAGTTGTCTGTTTTGAAATTTAACTTTGTAAGTAATTACAATTAATGTTATTGAAATATTTCAATTAGAAGGGAAGAAAATGTTGATCGCAATTAATAGATTTAATAAAAGAAATGCATCTTTTGTGTTAAACAAAAAGGATGTTTTAATGGAAATAAAAGATCATCTTGGGTAAACCAAATTAAAAGTTTTCATTCTTAAGGTAAGTAATTTTATTTATTATGCATAGATAAAAAAACTAAAAGTGTACAAATTTGAATATTATTTGAGTTAATGAAGTTAATTTAGTTATATTTCACAAATTGAATTTCAAAAAGGTTGTGCGATGTATAAGGTCCCTTCATTTCTTTTGTTATCAATTGTTGAATGTACGTTTTAAAATAGTTATCTCATTATTAATACTTGATTCGTTCATTTCTCCTTCTTTTTAATATTTGAGCCTAGACTTTTAGGTTGTATTTAATTCTTGCCACCTCATTTTCGCGTATACAAAATTTCACTTTCCTTTGGTTTGCAAACTTTTTCATTCCTACGTACATTTCTTTATGCATTATTAATGCCTGAAGCTTTCAAAATAAAACGTGACATTTATTTTTGTCTCTCCACCTTCATTTCCTAATTAGTAAATAACCTGCAGCTTATTTCTTTCATTTGCAGTGTTTATTTGTGTTCTTTTTTTTGGCTAAGTCTTACAGGGTTTGTTTTAGACTAGTGGGCTCCTTAGTAAACCAAGAGACCCTAGAAACCCTAAGAGACTTTGGACTCTTTCTTTTCCCACCCATTGACTTTCTATTTCCTACCTGACTAAAACCAAGTACGTACGGAAATTCCTTATTTGAGAAACTTTATGCGTGCTCTTCTTCTTCTTCTTGCTCAAATCTACAAAAAACTTCAAAACCCAAAACTCCTAAATCTCCAAATCAAATTCCATCATTCCTCCTTTAAAACCCTAGCCTACCTCTTTCCTCTTGCCTCCATCCATCTCCATCACCACTCACACCCCACGGCAGTAACCCATGGCCAAAGCCCACTACAACAAAAACACCCTTTAATAGCGTTTAAAAAACGCTATTAGAAGCTATTATAGCATTTTTTCTTACGCTGTATATTAACATGTTGTAATAGGTCAGTGACCTATAACAGCAACATACAAAACGCTATAAGAGACGCTATGGACAAGGACATTTCATAGCGTTTTATGAGTGCTGTAAACAAGACTTTTAATAGCCTTGGAAAGTCGCTATGAAATGAAACTATAGCATACATACAAGTTGCGTTGTTGTATGCATACATACAAGTATTCTTTTGTTCTAGCACCAAAGTCGCTAGCATTTGTTCTAGCAACTATTTGGGAGAGTCAATGCGAATAAATGGGTTAAGATCCTGAGCTCTCCTAAGGTGGTGATTGATTCTAATGTGGATGATAGGCTGATCGTTAAAGAGAACTCAATTAATGCGGTAAGAGATATAGGTTCAGAACCGCAAGTATTCTCAGTTTTCCCCGATAGTTTGGAGGGGAGAAGTTTGTTATGCAGGTAACCAATCGTTAAACTTCAACTGAGGCAGGAGAAACGACAGTACCCAGCTATAGCTGTACGGTAACTCCAGCTCTCAAACAGGGAGTTTCATCATCATCGAATCCCTCATCCCTTCATTTACTAGTTTATGAGTACTCTATCAATAGTCTTAATAATGTCAAATTTGTGCGGGTATAGGAGATTGTGTCGAGGGATCGGATTAAGAATAATAATCCTAATAATCCAATAAGCATATATGATCGAACACAAAGGTAATTTCCTACAAGCTCCGCCCAGGAAAACTCAAAATTAAATAATGTGAAAGTTGAACTTCTAGTGAAAAATAGTCATGCTTGGGAGCTATAAGAGAAAAGGAAAGGCATGGAGTCGAAGCATATGAATCAAGGGGGAATGGAGTTAAGGATTCATAATAAACTCAATAAATGACGATTCTTTGCTGGAATATTAGAGGGCTTCACAGGACCTCTAGAAAATTAGATGTTAGAATCCATGTGTATAGCCATAAGGCGAGTTGTGTAGGTTTTCTAGGGAATAAACTCAAAGAAGAAGAAATTATTACATGGAGTCGTAAGTTTATCAACAATTAGAGGATTTTAAGTAATGTTGAATGCTATTATAAATATAGAATTTTAGTCTTAGTAAACTCGATAGTTTAATTACTACGATCATCATGGCTTTTCAGTTTGCAACATAAACCAAAAATATAAACCGAGTTGCAATTTCAGTTTGCAATTGCAAACTGAGCTGCATTTCAGTTTTACAAACCGAGTTGCATTTCAATTTGCAAAACTGAGTTGCAATATGCAACTCAGTTTCGCAAACTAAGCTGCATTTCAGTTTGCAAAACTTAGTTGCATTTCAATTTGCAAAATTGAGTTGCAATTTGCAACTGAGTTGCAACAAACTGCGTCACAAACTGCAACTCGGTTTAGCAAACTAAGTGCATTTTAGTTTGCCAAACTATGTTGTCAGTCTTGCAACTGAGTTAGTTTTGCAGCTAAGTTCTGTCTTGCAACTCACAGTTTTGCCAATTACTTCATCGAGTACAAAGAAAGAAGCAAGCAGTACATAACTATTTTCTTACTAACTGAAAATTGAAACAACATTAAGCATTTGTCCTCAAATTAGACTGATCATGATGTTTGTGTGTAAGCTTATGAAAATGATAAACCATCAACAACAAACAAGGTTGAAATATAGAATTGAAAATAAAATGTTAAAACATAATTTTAAACTTACCAATCATGTTTTGAATTGATAACTTTTTTGGGCACGTGTGTATTATATAAGTGATTCTTGACATGATATAGAGAGCAAGTACATGGTATTTAGCTCTTGACAACGAATAAAGTCGCGACATTGCAATATAGATGGACAGTGAATACTAATTACCGAACTCTGTAAAACAAACACATTTTCTCATCCTAATAAGCTAATATTTACAAAACACCCACTTCATATATGCATTATATATGAATATTAAATTTATATGCATAAGTTGTCATGTCATGAGTGAGCTCCCCACCTTTACCTTCTTATAATGTAAAAATGATAGTGTCAAATTTTAGAACAGGAAAGGATGGTATTGAATAATTCTACAATATAAACAATAACCAAACATTTATACCTCTTTGCCATGGATGGAAATCGGAGCTTTTAGCTGTGCGCGTCTAAAAGGTGCAGTCTTTATGACCAAGTGAATAAATTAGAAGCTGGATCAAAACAAATGAATCTGGGTATTTTGAGTAAGCTTCTTTAACTGAGTAAAACAAGCCTGCAATATTGTATGGAAAAAAGGCAAGTAATAATTGAAGATAGAAGCACAGATGTATCCATGTGGAGTAAATGAAAAGCTAGTATAATGTTTATAGCAATGATACATTTATATTTAGTAGAAATTAATAATCAATTCAAGGTGTAGAAATCAACAAACAAATTCCGGTAAATCTTGTCAAATGCTAAATATAGCATATTTACATAGACAATGCGCGAAGTCACATAAGGTGATTAACAATTGTTTTTGCTTAATGGAGAATGCAAAATAAATATTGAAATTAATATAAGCATTGTCAACCACAAAAGGAAAAAGTGTAACCAAGTATTTCGTATTAGAGCTCATTGAATACACTAAAGAATTAAATGCATTCAAAACTCACTTCTCATATTTGAATTAGATCACTTTAATATTCATTTATTATAATTAATTACAAACATGGTTAAGCATAATGAATAACCAAGCACTAATACTACATGTGTCACAAAGCATATATGGCTTACCTTTTTCATTTGATTCACATTGTACAGCATACACACGAAAATTGGGGATAATTTGAAATTTGATAACATAATGAATTGTAATATATCCACTAATTAATTTGAATAAACATTAGCTCGTATTAACTATTTATAATTACTTAGTATTCATTGTAATAAATAATTGATTGGTAAGCAAAGATAATTAATTCAAATTTTAAAATTGAATTTTGAAATTGTATTTAATTCCCTAATGCATTTTACATGAATTATGAAAATGGTTTTATATACAATATGTCATATTTACATGCATAGTGCTAGAATGTTATGAATAATTCATCATATGAATTCAATTACAAACAAGAAGAAGAAAAAACAGATAAGACAAAATAAGTATCAAAAGATTTGACCGGTGGTTAAGAAATATTGCAAGGGGTACTTCATGTTCTCATCATAAAAGATGCATCAACATTCTTTTGAGCAAAATGGTTCCTATTTGTGGTCATAAAAGCTACAAAGTACCATTAAATGATTGAATTTAGTAACGACATCAAATGAAATTCAGCAGACCAGTCAATACATAAGTTTAAATTTTGAAGAGCACAACGGTCTTCATATGTCAAATTGAAAAAGGAGATAGTATATAGAAAAGGACAAAAAAAAGCAAGGATGAAATTTAGGGACATAATTCATTGACTACAATCAAACATTATAAGGAAAGATGATAAATATGAAACTGGAACAAAATAATTAAAACCTACTAAGATAAATCCCAAGCATAGGGAAATTAAATGCAGAATAGCTAAAAAAAGTTATACAGGTTTGATTCCTAAATCAAGTTTGTAACACATTCTAGAAACGGGTCAAATTTGTGCAGCTTTAGGAATAGTGTTGCTTTACGTTGTACATGGTTAAAGGAGGGAAACATAGCAACATAACAAAAGAAACTAATTTATTTGTAAACGAAAGCTTCTATCCAATCTAACTCCCTCTTCTTGCTAGCATGAAAGTGCTAAAGGAATCAAAGGCACAATCAATTGATTAATAATTTTTTACTCATCAAATTGCTATGAATTTTATATGAATTGGAAAACCATATAATTGATTAAGTTTTCAAACCTAAAACTTGTGGTGAATTGATATTAGCTTATGATATAACTCATGTATTCACGTAGTGATGGAGATAGTTCTACAAATACATTTCTCTACTTTTGTAGTTTATTCAATATGATTATAGAAATATTTGATTACAGAAATTGAGACAACTATGAACCTATGTGCTAAGATAGGATAAGTTTACTTTGAGTTATTTTACTCTGTTGAAATCTCTACAACTTAGATGTTAGTAAATGGTAAGTTTTACTGTCAGTTTACATCATCAACTGCATGTTAAATATACATGAAAACATCTTCTAAAAGTAACTGGATAAATATACTATGAATAAGGACCCACAATAACATGACATTTAATTTCTCAATCACGTAAAATACAGAATCGGGAAACAAAATTAAAATGCGATTTGAATTTCAACTCAGAATTAGTTTCAAATTTTTTCATCACATGAATTGTAACTTCCATAAATTTGTGCACACTCATACAAATCATAAATGACCTGAAACTATTATTTCAAAATATACCTTTACTAGACATCAAAGAAAATATCACTGTATTATGAAAAAATAGTTAAACTGTTATCAAATGAGAATTCTTCTTCCTCAAACCATTACTGGACATCAAGATCATAATAGAATTTGTATTAAATCTCCATAGTTTTGTCTAGTAATAGCTAACGCACTAAAAGGAACCACTCAACGCTCCATAAAAAACAAAAATTAAAAAATATACCTAAAAGTGTGAATTTTGGTATACAAGCAGGCGCTTCAATGAAGCAGAGGAATCACGCTTCAGCGAAGTTATCGAGCTTCTGCAAAATTGAGGTATCGCGCTGCAACAAAGTTGAGGAATCGCACTTCAACGAAGTTGAGGAATCGAGCTTCAACATGTTGGACAAGAGATGAAAGGTCACAAAATTTAGGATTTTCTAGTGAATAGGGATTCATGACGGTGAAGTTCATAACATAGCAGGTCATGTAATTTTGGATTTTGAAAGTGAAGGTGAAAAGAGGGATTCTTGGCAAAGTAGGAACACGAAGGAGGGAGGAGTAAAATTGTGCCGCCAATTTTTTCATTTTGTTAATAACAGCGAGAACACGAGCTATGTATTAAACTTAAATGGCTACTAGCTAACCAACCATAGCAAGCCAAGTTTTCATGCTATCCCCACATGCTATTAATAGAACGTTTTCTTGTAGTGGCCCCACCTTCCCTCTCCTCTTCTTTCTCCCTTTTCCCTTCTTATTCCCTTCCCTTTTTCCACTTTCTTTCCCTTATTTCCATGGCTTATGTATTCCACTATACTACTCCAAATCAAATAATTTTTTTTGAAACCATGTATAATTTCAATGGGAACAACTTTGTTGTTGAACACTTCTTTCCATTCAAAATATTTCTATATCAAAAACTCTATTTTTCAAGTCCTTTCTCGGGTCTAGTTTTGGCCGAAAATACCCCATATTGTATCAATCATATCTCCTTCATGAATGAATCAAATTATGTGATTCTTTTTTTTAAATCATTTATTTTTCCAGTGGCTTCAAATTTCTTTAAGATCGGGTCTTCAAATTCCTTAATTTGCTAGGCCAAAAACTCAAATATTTTCGAAGTATTTTTCAACTCAGATTTTCAACTCAGAAAACACCTCTATTTGTTTTGACCATAACTTCCTAAAGACAGAAGCTTTTTAAGTGATTCATTTTTTGAAAGTGGAGAGAAAAGAATTTGCAACAACTTTCTTGTTAGTCACTTTTACAGATTCAGTAATATTTTGGTCCGAATATTTTCTTAAAGATGACCTAGTTTTAGGTTTGTCTTATCGATAACGTGGATCAAGCGCATCGACCAGAATTCTTAAAGCACTCAATGGGCAAAACAACACAAAATCATCTTCTATATGATAAATATGTCTCTTATAAAATTTACAAATATTCTTTGCTTGTGTTAAGAATAAAATCCAATCATACTTATAAATATCTTATTAAAAAGATTTACAAATTTTAAATTGTTGTTTTCATCCATAATCAATAAATACAAGGATAAACTCATCGAGATATTCGTAGAATACTCGATTCATAAGATGGATGAAATAAGGCAGAAGGTTCGTCAAACCGAATGACAGAACGAACCACTCACAAAAAATCATAACGAGTGCGGAATGCCGTAAGTGGAATGCTATCCTCCGCTACTTGTAGCTGATGAAAACCGGTGGCAAGGTCGAGCTGAAAAGACCTTAACACCACACAATAGATTGCTTAGGTGATAATCCTAAGACAAGCTCAACTATATTCCGGAAAATTCACAAATTACTTGAATGAGAAAAATAACATCTTCTTCATCAAGTGGGTTTAAAGAATAAAATGTTGCCACCAAATTTGGAAATAAAAATCTTTAAAAACATTAGAAATCTGCTTAACAGATTGAGAATGTCGAAGATATAAAGTCCACTCAGGACATAAGATGTGGGCTTCATAATAATAAAGCCAATCCTTTCCCAAAAAATCAATTTCGAAGCCTAAATAACGCATAACATGCGAATCGGCTCGAATAGAATAATCACATAAAATAATCTCGACATTTTCACAAAGTATACTGAGTGTTGCAGATCCATCAATCGAATTCGCAATTCTCAATGAATTCATCAAGCCCATAAAGATTAAAAGAGAAAGAATCATCAAGTTCTTTTGATATAAAATAACGAGATGAACCCAAATCAAAAGGAACTCGAATAAGATAATCACAAAACAAATATTGTCAAGGATAGAATGAGAATTACCTTGACCAGAGAAGTGTCACCAGGAGCTTGCACGACATTCAACTCTCCCTCTCTCCTACTTTGGAGTATGGGACATGTAGATATAAGATGGCCCGAACTTTTGCAATAACGACAAAAAAATGGTTTCAGGCACTCATTTGCATAGTGGTCCGTAATACCCCAATTGTAGCATCATCCACGACTAGAGGTAGGAGACTTTGCTATCGATGTTTCTTGCTTCCCTTTCTTGTTGGGATTGGGGCCTTTGAACTTAATAGGCATCTTCATGTTATTGTTGAAGTTCTGTCTGGCATGCACAACTTCAACATCAATTTCTCTATCGGCCTCTTCAAGTCGAAGAGCGATATCAATAAGCTGATCAAAAGAAACTTCTAGTTTCAGAAGCAAAGGCCTTTTAAGGTTCTTATTCAACCCATAGACAAATCTCTGATTTTTCTTCAATGGGGTATTAATATACTCGACCCCATATTTAGAGAGAGATTCAAAAGATGCGACATAATCTGCCATAGAAGATTCACCTTGAACAAGGTCAATAAAGCGTCGGCTAAAGTTACTTTTTCAGCCTCCGGTACAAATTTCAATTCGAACCTTTCCCGGAATTGCTCCCAAGTAAGACCCGCTTCGATAATTTTAGAAATCAAAAGCTCATACCAATCTAATGCTCTTTCTTGGAGCATGCTAGAAGGCACTTGGACTCGAAGTGAATCAATAAGATCCATGCGGGAAAAGATGCGATCGCATGATCTAAGCCAAGCTTGGATTTCTACAACACTTTCGGATCCCCTGAATGGCCTTCCACCCAAAGCGGTATAATCTCTGCACAAGCGTACAAACCCGGATTTAGGGTGAGTTGGCGTTGGAACGGGTCCGGCAGCTCGGGCATTGTTCACAAGATCTAAAAGTTGTTGAGCTGACATAAATACTCCATCCTGAAGAGTAGCACTAGATTGACCGGCACTCGGACGGTCAGGTCTAACCATTTCTCTTCTCTAAGCAAGAAAGAAAGAAGAGGAAAAATGTTATTCTCAAAATGAATATCAAACAACCTTGATTGATAAAGCAAGGCATCACAGAAGAAAATAGGATAGAACGGTACGAAGACTCGAATTAAATCCTATGGCACGATTCCTAAGAAAGACATAGGACAATGATCCTTGCTAGATTATTCTACGTTGTTACGAAGTTTGGCTCTGATACCATGTTGTGACGCCCCACCTCTATACTCATGCTAGCCAAGGACAATACTAAGTAATGTCGTCGACTAGCATGAAGAATAAGGCTGTTGAGGAGCGACCATCTGTGTAATTGCTTTATGCGAGTACCGATATGTCAGATGATATAACTTACATTTTATTTTTGAAGGAACTCCGACATATCTAATACAAACTCAAAGCTACCACATAGTGGCTAAATAGTCTTCGGAAACAAATATAGAAATAAACATAACACAAATCAGTCACAGATATTCATATCACAAAGGTGGAAACAGATATGAATATAACACATGGAAGTGTACATCAAAGTAGTGGTCATAGAAGATCCACTACAACACAAAAGAATAGATACAAGTGCTAGACAAAAGAATAATTATACATCAAGGAGTTTATATCTCAAATATATAATAACAAAAACTACAAATGTAATGTAGTTAAACAAAAGTTAGAAGATGATCCCAGATAAGGAGTCAAGCAGGATCACTGAAATACCTCGGTCTGACCCGAGTATTATTTAAGAAGAAAATAATAAACGAATCAGTCTAGCTATAAATATCAGATAAAATGATATAGGATAAGAGATATGACCGAAAACGTATGATAACCAAAAATTGTCATATTGTGTCAAGTATACATCAAATAACACAAAAATCATACAATATCTCAAATCATCTCGAAGCACCAAAAAGAATCACGTATTCTTTAAATTATTCACCAAACACAAATATTGATAGAACTTATCAACTCAATCCACAAAGATTGGTGAAACACAAAATCTAGAAATCATCAACCAGAAATCCAAAAACCATAAAAGGGGGAAGGCCTATCACAAATGGGAGCATGAAAACTCACCAACACGTGTATCACAAACGGGTTGTTAACCCATGGTCGCTAACCATATAGCCGGTGCCACGAAGTAGTACAGCGAACGCCCGAGGAACCAGAAACTCAAATAATTCAGAACATCGACGTAATACTGCGTTACGCCCGATGAACCAAACTCAAATAATCAAGCACAACGACGTAGTACAACGAACGCCCGATAGACCTGAACACAAATAATCCGGAACAACGACGTAGTACGGCGAACGCCCGATGAACCAGAACACAAATAATACGGAACAACGACGTAATACAACGTTACGCCCGATGAACCAAAATCAACAAAAACATAAGTCGCTAGCCTATAAAGGAATGAGACGAAGCTCAATAAAACGGGGTATAGTCCCCCACGCGGACAAAGAGACATCGCACATCGCTAGTCTTAATCATAAAATGATCATCATCGATCATCAAGAAGTGTCGATTACACTAAGCTAGTAAATATAAGAGTTTAGCTTCATGTCCCATAACCACTTGCTTAACTCAAATATTTACGAACAGATTTTAGATTTCCACTCGAAAATTGTCACAAGAGTTCAATCAAACAAGTCCAAAAATTAATCGGCAAAGTAAACGCAAGTGTTTCATACCACTTGTTTTGCTAAGCCGTTTAATTAGATTTTCTCATACGAATGAGGTAAAGGTTTGTATATACTAATAGATTAGAAAACGGTTTTATAAACGAGCTTTGTATTAAAAATAGAGTTGAAATCATCTTTGTAAAAGAGTTTGAATATTTACTACTAGTATAGAAACCTTTGTATTTTAAAGTGACAAATCATAGAAATGATTGTAGAAACAATCAATCACCAAAATCCACATACGAAGACGTGAATCAAATACAAAGAAATCGATACCGAATCCATCAAAATGGATATTCTCAAAAATCCTGAAAAATGAACAAGCTGGTCAGTCGACTGGCCTCTGCAGTGAGTCGACTGATCCAGAAACCCAAAAATTTCAGTTCCTGCAGTCAGTCAACTGACTGCAGGGGGCTAGTCGACTGACTGCAGAAAACAGAGACTTCTATTTTCTGCAGACAGTCCCAGATACACTCGGTTTCTACAGCCAGTCGACTGACTTCAGAGGTCAGTCGACTGACTGGCACTGGGACAATTTTTCAGCCTATCCAAATGAAGAGCAAACTCTTCCAATTTGCGATCGGACGAGCAATGGGCGCTTGGGGTTTATGCCAATCGACAACCCATCCCTATAGGCTCTTCGATACACCACCAAAAGCATGATCAAACATCAAAGCTAAGATTTTTAGAGTTTTAGACTTCAAAACACCAAAAATTGAAATGTTCACCAAATCAATCCAAATCAAAATCAAATGAACATGTAAAGATGTTAGGAATTCATACCTAACAATAAAGATAGTTATAGACATAGATGTGAGATAAATATCTCACCTTTAAACCCAAAAACGATGAAGGAGAAGCTTGAAAGAAAAGGAAGATCAACTACTCTTCAACTTCAACTCTAGAAGCTTGAATCTAAGCTTAAAAGAAGAACATTTCCTAAGTTAGGTTTACGAAATTTCTGAAATTAAAGAGAGAATGAGTTGGAGAAGATGAAGAGGATGCTTACCTAAGCTTCTCTTTGATTTTGGAGCTAACACTTGGATTTGTAAAAGAAACTAGGGCTTAGGAATTTCAAATTTCCCATTCCTCTCCCCATTTTTATTGAAGCTTGAGTGTTAGGAAAATAAGAATGAAGTGAAGAGGAGAGGTGGACTGAACTAGGGTGTTAAGATGGGTTAGTGGGCTGAAACCCAAACCTAAACCCAAAGTGAAAAAGTCATAATTTTTACCCAACTCTAAACATATCAATATTTATACTCAAAAAAGTTGTAAATGCCATTTTGGACTCAATGGAGGTGGTCTCGAGTCCCAATTCGACTGTTTACAAAAAGTAGACTCTCGGACTTTAATCCGATTAACGATTCTATATTTAAATAAAACATTTAAATATACAATCGCAAAATATGCAGGTTGTTGCACCCATGGTCCTCAACTCTACATCCCAAAGTACAACTATCCATCATCGAAGCCGTCTCTCCATCACGGAAGCATCATCACTGAGTCTTAAAGTCATCGCATCGAAATGTCACATCCTCGCTTCACCGCCAAAACTACTCATCAAAGAGTCATAACATCGAAATAAAATGTCGAACGAACAAATGAACCATCGCATCATGCTCCTTGAATTCCTTTGGCCACGTCAAAATTGGCCAAATCGGCCATCATCAATAGTGGTAGATATCGACCACTCCAGAGTTGTCGATAACAACCACTTTAGTCATGTACTTAACCAAAAATGGTTAAGCACAGACCAAATGAAAAGGTCCAGCATCCACCCTGAAGTCCGAAGCATATACCCAAGTCCATCTTCTTTCGTCTTCAAATCGGTCGGTACGTACAAAACTCTATGCACGAAATTATATCCTATGGGATATTTCCTAGCACTATATCGCCCACGATCGACATATTCAACCAAACTAAGCAACCAAGCATACATGCAATCAACAAGCATACATACATCTATCGTAGCATTCATACAACATATATAACACGTCTATATCAATCTATATGGGGATTCATATCAAAAGTAGCCTAAATCTAGTGATTTCCTAAAAATAGTACGTCAATAAGAACAAGTGCAATATTCTATTTAAAACCATTTTAAAACACTTCTAAATTCTTTCTAAAATAAGAGGTAAGTTTAAATATATTAGAAATCACATTTTAAAGTTAGAAATCATTTCAAAATGTCATCTTTATACTATACTAACAATCATAGTATGGTGAGAGACAATATCACTGACCTTAACAAAATCTTACCAATCCAATGCCAAGTCGTAGAGCTCTCCATCACGAGTACAATGCAAGAAATCGCGTCCAAAATGGAACTTGTATGCAAAAGATACCTAGTAAATACGATTCAAGATTAAAATAGACTATTAATTAACTTAATTACCAATTAATCACCTTAATAAAGCTAATCCTTCTTCTATAATGCTCTATGCACCCTCGTGCATGCGTGAACCCATATCACCACATCCTTCAAACCCTAAATTCTTGCACCATGCTTCATGAATCAAAGAACCGACAACTCTTATGCGTTGCACGATGCATGTTCTTCGCAATGGTCCCAAAATCGACAACTCTGAAGCCCCAAGTCAAATCACGACCTACTCATCCGCTCATGTTGCCACAAATATTGTCACTTTCCCTAGGTGATAGGACCTTCCCAAATCACCATCCCTAACATGCCTATCCTACCTCAAACGAACACCGGCCTCCTTTCCCTCTATCTCCGACCACATCGCTAGAAAATCGAAATGCTAGTTTAGAGCCCACTTTCACGGCCATCACCGAAAACGTCGAGAATGGTACTAGAGGTTCTCCTCTCCATTAATTCGATGCACCCTACGGCGTCTCCTCACTCGCCCCGAAGCTCTCAATTTAATTTGGGGAAGGGTTCAAAGGGAGGCGACCATTTTTCTTGTTTACATTAATGGAACAGTAATGAGTGAGAGAGGGGTAGATTTAGGTAATGTATATTTATTTTAATATTATATAATTTATATTATTTTCCAAATAAATTGCCCTACGTTTTAGGCTCGTACGATCACACAACGTATCCGATCGCAATGAAACTCATCAGCATACATTACCTCACTTTTTCGGTCCCAATTGTATAAATTTCATCGCTATCCGAGATAGCACTACGAGATGATAATTTCACGCATTTCGAGATTGTTTTGGCTATGAGATTGTCCGATCTCCAAATACTGCGATATTTATACTCATTTTAATCTGCAATGTCGATCCGAACTGAACGGAAGTAGTCTCAAGTCCTGATTCAACCGTATGTGAAAAATCATATTTTTGGACCTTTAAATAATTAATGATTCAATATTTGAATCAATTATTTAAATAACCGATCGTTAAAAATACGAGTCGTTACATTCTCCCCTCTTTAAAAGGATTTTGTCCTCAAAATTCCTTATGTAAGAAAAACGTCTCCTAACCCGTAGGCTTTCAAATCCCCTTTTGTTTCGAAAATATTCGGTAGCACCTTCTTTGCACGGCTAGGTCTGAAAATATCACAAAACAACATAGATATATATATATATATATACATCTCATGTTTGAGGCATCTTATATATGAGGAATCTCATTTCTAAGGACAACCAAGCATATATATACCCAAATCCACACTACAGATCTTACATACCTCTTTTCTTTTAAAGTTTCATAAACCTATGCTTTGATACCAACTTGTAACATCCCCCTACTTGGAGGCCCAAAATTAACGGCTATGGATGTTGTAGCCATCCATAGCTATTAATCTTCGACGACCAAATACGGCGGTGCTAGATACATTGATACACGGATCACAGAAATATGGGAAAAAAATTACAATTAAAAAAAACATATTTCCACATTCAAATCAAAACATTTCAAGTTCATTACATAATCCCAAAATTACATTAACCACGTTCAGCAAAATATAATTATTACATTTACGCCAAAAGCGACATATGAAGATGCCCCTTGGTTGATCAAGTATATAATAAGGCTGATAAATCTGCCTTTACAAACAAAACACACAGCGGAAAGAAAATTCAAAATATCTATCTGCCTCATGCACGCCCCCGGAAGCTTTAATCATCCAAGAAGAGAACGTAAAAACCCTAAACCTCAAACTACTCAAAATCAATTGAGTACCCGAGAGTTTAAGGGGAAAACAAAAACTTCGAGCCAGACATAAAGCCTGGTATGAATAATAATCTAACATCTCAATCTTTTTTAGATATCTAGTGAGACCACGCCACCTAGCGAAACGGGTTTTCCCCTCAATAGTATCCTAAAACATTTATAAAGCCATATACTATGCTCCAGCATTCACAAGGGTTAAAACATACATTTTCAAAATATTTTGATGATATGCATACTTGCAAACATTTAGGATTTTACTATCCCCTATTAGATTTTAATTTCCCTCAAAGAGGTACTATCCATCCTATATTCATTTTACTTAAGCGGATGTGGACTATCCATCTCACATCTCATAGTTTTCCTAGGATGACCATAAACCCTTCATTAAACATATGGAGACTATCCATCCCCAACATGATGTTGACTATCCATTAACTATCCTATAGTTTTCCTAGGATTACTATGAACCCTTCTTCGATCACATAGAGACTATCCATCTCCAACTTAAAGTTGACTATCCATCATACATCCCATAGTTTTCCTAGGATAACCATGCACCCATCACTCGACCATTTAACTCATGCTATCCACATGAATCTAATTATCTCATGCTATCCACATGATTAACTTATTACCATTAGTATCCCTAATTTAGGGTATATCGATTTATAATTTACATTAGTATCCCCCATGATTGTAAAAACATATAAGTGTTGATATCCCTAACTATTGTGTTGAACTCATTAAATCCTCCCCGGTATCCCTAAGGTTAAACAACGTTTATTTTATAAGGTTAAAAGAAAACAATTTTTCAATCCCTATGAAAGTGTCCCCTTCGAAAGATTTTTTTTGACCCTTTCGAAAGCATAACCATAAATTTTAAAATAATAGTTCCAGCCTTTATAATACTTCCCTCCTTCGAAACATTTCTACTTAGTTGAAGTATCATTAAGTAAGAGTGGAAGCACAGCTTCCAAACCATTTGTAATCAAACCTTTCGAAACCATTCAACCTTTTAAAACATAAACCTTTCGAAAGCTTACTGGGTTTAATTTAAAAAATGTTGAAAATTTCTTTCAAAAACCTTTCGACTTCATTGGAAGCTACCTTTCGACTTTGTCCAAAGCTCTGCTTCGAAAGCTTTGGGCATACTTCAATTAGAAAACAAGGGTAAATCACCTAAGTCGAAGGCTCTCTTCCGAAAGCATGGAGAAGCGGCTAATTTTAAAACAAGTAAACCTTCGACTTTGTCGAAAGGTTCAAATCAAAACAAAACAAAAGTGGCAGTAACCTTTCGACTGTCTCGAAAGGTTTCAAAACAAAATAGTGATAAAATAGCAGTAACCTTTCGACTGTGTCGAAAGGTTTAAAACCTTTAATTTAAACATTTGACCTGGTCGAAAACAACCAAGTCGAAAGCTCTTATTCGAAAGCAAAGCAGGCTATCTTTGGTTTATAAACAAACACACTTCAACCTCTTCGGCAACCAACCTTTCGACTTAGAACCTTTCGACTCTGTCCAATTCGTTACGTACCAAGTAACTTGATACCATATGCATTGGTTTGACCTTGTCAAAAGCTACGAACCTCTCGACCTTGTCGAAAGGTCTGGGCCGGAAGATTTGATGCCTAAAATGGCTTAAACATGCTAAAAGCATAATTTTCTTGTTTTTAACTTAAAGAAGATAACTTTTCAACTAACTTGCTTTGGTTATCAAATTCTCATTGGTTAAACTGTTACTTTTCAGAAAATGCTGCCACTAATTCAAAATTAAATAATAATTTTATTTTATAAAATGCCCTTCTCATTAATTAAATATATAAAACATTTAAGCCCATACCTTAAATAATTTTATATATTCATCAAATCACTTAGGAAAAATCTCAGAAAATCTATTTTAATATGTTTCCCAACATAAAAAAATTTCGAACCCAATTAATTATTATTTTAGCCGTAATAAATTTATAACCCAATAAATTATTTTCTTCACCGGAAAATTAATATAAAATCCACATAAACTCAGAAAATTATGGAAATTGAAACCCATCTCCAAAATCATGTTTTCTATAACATAAAATTTTCCCATGGCATTTAAAAATCATTTCGTCTCGGTTTTACCCTAAAACCGTATATACCTCCTTTTTACCAAACCTGTTTAATCCATCTAAATCATGATTCAAGCATGTCACCATTCAATATATCATAAAAATAGATTTACCCTAAAATCCGAAACCATATGATCATAAAACTAAAATAGAGATGTAGAAATTATTATTCACCTTAGATTGGATAAGGAAATTGAAGTTTGGTTGAGATTGATTCCTTTTAACTTGAATCCTAAGCTTTAAGTTGATTTTCTCTTCTCTTCTTCCTAATGGTCGGCCTTGCTTCTCACGGTTATAAAATTTTGTTTTAAGTAAAATGAACGTGTATGACCTAATGAGAATAGTATAAGGGTGGGAAGTATGGTTATTTACCCTAATGCCCTTATGTTTAGTTTCCTAGCCACTTATACAAGTTCATTAGATTTTAAATAAGCACGACCACCTAATTTATTAATCAACTTCAATCTCCTGATCTACATTATTCTATTTAAATTATTCTAATTAAATCTCCTGAATATTATCAATAAAATTATGGGTGTTACACAATGTATCTACCAAATCACTAGATATGAAGGAATGTGAAACCACGATATCGAATAAAAGACATATTGGACACCATAAATGGAAAGCATACCCTAGATAGTAATGCTCTCTTCCTTCTCTTTCATCAATGGAGCACTCGAAGAAATCAAAATGGCAATCAATGCATATTCCTTCACTGTTTTTCCCCGCTTAGTTGTTTCGGGACAATCCTTCTACACTAGGTACATGCTCTCACATTATAAAGCCTTCTCGATCAACTTCTCAAAGCTCTCATCAATATGACTAATCAATCTCTTTCCAAGACGATCGCTCAAACCAGTGATAAACTTTTCATTCTTTCTGAGTGGTGTATCAATGAAAGATAGATTGTACTTCAACGGCACATCGAATTCGGTGACATACTCCAATATAGACATATCATCTTACTTCAAGTCGGTGAACTTCCTAAACAACCCGACTTTTGAAAAGTCGAGATAAATTTCTCTCCGATGCGAACTATGAACTAATCCCAAGTAAAATAATCCTTCAAAGCTATAAGGGCTCCCCACCAGTTCACGGTTCGTCCCTGGAGTCATCTAGAGATCAACTTCTACCTCATTGCATCATCTAACTCCAAGTCATCGAAGATCATTTCGCAAGTATCAATCTCGTCTTGCACCTCAATAGCCGATTCCGTTCCAATGAACGGTCCACCTCCTAGATTCATGTAGTCTTTATACAGCTTGGCAAAGTCAACTCTAGGCATTTGCACTTGAGCACCATAATCATTTGGAGCAACTTGGAAATTCTGGATAATGTTTTGCACCATCTTAGCGAACATGTTTTGTAAATCGGGTTTAGTGGCCCCCTCAATCCCACCCACCCTCAACTCTCGAGATGGAGTTAATAGAAGCATTTCTCGTATGCCAGATCATACCTAATAGAAAATAAGAATGATCGGTCTCTCCTAAACAGAAACTGCATCGATGATACTCATGTGCAATACAAATTATATACTATATACACTACCATATAGTTTTGAAAACAAATTTATATAACAAATACGCACTCTCTCGTATATCGTGTACTCTCGATCTAGTCTAAGATGATAACTCCTACCCTATCTCTACTAGATCACAATATTAACTCAGGTTAATCATGTTACCTAAGCTTCGATACCAAATGTGACAACTATAACAATGGTTAAAGGAAAGAAAAGAAGTAAAAAAGGAAAATAGAATAGAAGAGAAAGAAAACATCATATAATCATAGAATCTGTCATATATCTCAAAGTGCATGAAATAAAATATAATGATCATTATAAATATAAAATAGGCAAGATGGTAGTGACTACATAAACTACATAATCAAAGTACATAGGCTCATACAGTTATACAAAATAGTAATAAAGTTTATACAACTGATAAATTGACTCTAATAATAGTAAGTTAAATACTGTCAAGGCTTCATAGTGTCACACAACGGAATATGAAATAATAAGCCCAAAATATAAATATGAGAAAGCGTCGCCTCCTTCTAGTCCATTTGTAGAACTCCATGTGCCATTTATGCCTATTATCCAGTCTACTCATTTAAGAGTACCCATTGTAATAAGAAGAAAAACATAAAGCCGCGAGTCAGACAACAGTCTAGTGTAAGCGATAAATAATCTTAGCATACTATAAAAAACAATATAGTATATCGAACAGAGGGTATGGAGAATCATACCTGACATGTCCCTACATCCATTGAGTTAGCACATGACATATGATATATGCTACTCTATATCATAGTTGTTATGCTTTTATTATACATCAAAGTACTAAGGGGTGTCCAAATATATATACATCAATAATATTGTCATCATGTGTCATCCCTAGAATGATAAATAGTCAAACAAACATAACATCCATCATCCATCCTCACGTTTATTCGCTTAGTGCGTTGGATATATAATCACCCACCGACCCATCAGGGTCAAAGACTAGATTATCCATTATGATAGCCCACATACTGGTTCTTCTTACTCAAATCCATGCCACTCAGTCGGTCAGGAAATAGACTAACCACCACATCAGTTTGGGATAACCACCACTACAAGAAAATCTGCCTTTGGTGCATTAAGTAGTAGCATTTAATCACTAAGTTCTAATAATGTTTTATCCTATATTATAAACGTTACCAAATATTCCCCGCCCATCCCGCCTTCTAAAATTTTTGTTACTTTGAAAAAATTGTTCTGTCACGTTTTCCTCCATTGTCCATACTTGGAAAAAATTTATATTTCCCGTAAATTGATTGTTAATGTGTAGCCCCAAATGAATTCGAAGGTTTTGGTGAACATAGTTGGAGTCGGATGCGCTTGCAAGCATGGACGATGTGGACTGGATGCCAGTAGATTTGAAGGTTGGATCGGAGATGATGTCAAGCATGGATTTGATTAAGGTGGTGGACGTGAAAGGGTACGTTGATCGATTGGTATAAAAGTTATAACCATATCTATCTCCATCATCACTAAAATCTTTGGATTCCTTCCTTCCTTCTATTATCATTCAATTATCACTGCCAAATTTTAATCTATTAGAGGCATTACGAAAAGGGAAAAAACTTCTACCTCTCTTAGAAAGTAATTAAAGGCAAAATAATCTAACGCCTTCAATAACACTATTAAAGACGCATAAAAAAGCTTCGTTACTCTTCCCAATTAAAACACAAATACATCTTCCCTAAAATCTTACAAAATCAAAATTATTTCAAAAAAAAAATCCCGCTAGAATTAGGAAGATGTGCGTAGAAAATTGTGGTGGAGAGAAAAGAAAGTTCTTGCTTAGTAGTATTCCTTCTTCCCCACGAAATTCCCATACATCATCTTCAACCTGCAAGATTTTCGTTGCCGAAACCGTTCTCATAACCCTAGATAACATATCTACAGGTAATTTTTGTTTATTCTGTACTTTTATTCGCATTTGAAAATAGTTCGAATTGGTTTCTCAAGATTGAATATATTTTTACATTATTTGGTATAGGGCCAAGATATTTACTGCTTGGATTCCATAGCTTTATTTAATTTTTCATAGGATTAAACTATCGGCCTAGCTATTGTTAAACTGATACTTAATTTTGTAATGGTTAAAATGATTTTTGATACTCTAACTTATCTGTACTATTATATTATTAATGAGTTGCATTTCATGAGCAGCACAGGCCTCCTGCATATTTTTTGAAACCCAACAGTCGTGATTTTTTTTTCTATTCGTGCACATCCTTCCACTTCGTTCCATCTCCATATACTTGCGTCCTTCCTCTTTTTTGCTTCTTCTCTAAAAGTTCTCCTACAATTCCACCTTTCTAAATCTGCTTCTGTAAATCCTCTCGGTTGTTAGCTTAAACTTTGAAGAGGCATACGATGTCTTCAAATGTTGATTCTTCCCAAAATCAACCGATCCCAAATCAATTTCTTCCCGAAACTCAAATCTTAAACCCCTTTAATTCGGTCACCTTCCCTCTTAGCAGGTCGTGCCTTCCTCCTACCGTCGATCATCTTGCCGCTTTCAACCCCTTCAGCGATTTCGTCTAACCCAAACGTTGCACTATTTACATTCTCTGAGATCTATTATGGAATGAAAATTTTGAAGATGTTCTATACAGCCGATCTTCTATGGTACCATACCTTCAACAATTTCAATTTATGTTTCCATTTATAAAGGACGATTTGGGAAAAAAATTGTTATTAGACAGGTTATGTTTGGCTATTTTAGTGGTTATTCAATAAGAAGCCTTTAATTTTAACAAAATTCTTTATATGTGTTATGAATGGAAATGATAAACTTACTCATTTTGAATCAGCATTTAATTTGATTAACTTATTGATTAAGGTAAGATTGTCAATTATTTTCTCTTTTTCATTATTAAATGAAAATCATAGAACTTACTAATATTGAAATGATATTGCTTACTGTTCATCTTATGCTCAACATATTTAATGTAGTTTTTATATCTTTTTTTGTGGTTTGATACTATATTTTACTATAATATGACAGGTGCTAGATATTTTGATTTTACATGAAGGAAAAATAATTAGGTTTTTATTTCCTTCCAAAAAAATCAAACATGGATACTTTGATATATACGGCATGGTTGAATTATAATAATATATTGAATTACTAGCACATTTGAAAAGTTTCAAACTTTGAGCAATCTATAATTATATCAAAACCTATATATGGATGTTTTATCCCTGTTATATGTGTATTTGTATTATTCCCAGTATTTTATTGTATATTATGATATTTATTTGCTGTGTTAATTTTCATTTGTGTGGTTCATCATTTTAGATTTGAAAATAGATGTAGGTGCTGGAGTTTTACAAAGTCATATTTTGTATTCACCTTAATTCAGGGAATAATTTTTCTTTTCCCTTATATTTATATCTCAATCTATTATTTCTTCTCTTTTGTTAAACAAAAAATAGAACATGAAAATGTTTGTACTCTCACTTCTCACTTAATACGAATTAATATACTGTATAAAATGATATTCTTACATTTTTAAAATCAATACTTATCAAGCTTTCCCTCAATAGTTAAATTAAACCCTTCATTCACTAATTCTCACTCCTTTCTTTATTACCTTCTCATAATTATTTAATGTTTAAATAAACTTTTCGTTATTTGACCTTTACTAAAAATTACCCACTTTTTCATTACTATGCATCTTTTATTCTGTTATATAAGATATATATATTCTTAATTCTCATAATTTGTAACACAACTTGTGCAATAAAGTTCGTCTGCCTCTTTCAGATGTTATTGAACGTTTAAATTAACACCACACTCATTTGTAAAATATGTATCAATATAATATGGGGACACTTTTGTAGTCCCATCCCTCATTTAAAACAAACCCACATCTTTCCCCTTGAATCTTCACCTTCCTGTAACGCTTCCTGTAACGCAAAGCATAATTATGATATTTTTTGATGCAAATTATCAATTTAAAATGCCAAAACAAATCGAACATAAACTCCCCATTTTCCTAATTTAAATCCTTGCAAATAAAAAAAACAAACAAATTGATCTATTTACTCACTCCTTGCAAATCAAACAAATCAATCTATTTAAAATATCATAAACTCTTCCTTTTCCTAATTTAAATCCTTTCCATTTGTTCGGTTTACTATTATATCTCTATATTCTACAAATTTGTTATCTAATTATCCATCTATTTGTTTTAATAAATTATCACATATGGAATTCCGTACCTAACCGTACATCTTATCTATTCTAATTCACTATAGTACCTAACCGTATATCTTATCTCTTCTAATTCACTATTAGACAATATCATGTACTCTCCTTAATTCAAGAAATAATTTTGCTCTTTTTTTGATTGTATTTATATCTCAATCTATTTTATATTTTTCTATAGTGCTATTTAATAGACTATGAAATATTCATAGGCAATACACATTCATGATTATCATCAAAGTGTTAACGATATTATGTCACAATGATGTAATTATCCATGATTTTTACAGTTTGTTTTGAGTTATGTTTCAAATTTTTTACAGTTCGAAAATGGTTACCATTATAGTTATTCACGATTTCTATAATAATATCAAATATTGATACCATGCAGTAGATAAAAAAATTAACAACTTTTAATTTTGAGTAACTTGAATTTTAAAAAATTAATTGAAATTCAATTTATGCGAGAAATAATTACATACCGAGTAAGTTTATTACTAATTATGTGATCAATTATGTATATATTTATTTCCTTTTGTCATAAACATTTCAGGTGCATAATAACTATAGAAGCATCTATTGATACAATCTATTATAAATAAAGTTAAGCTATTTCTTCTGTTGAAAGCATAATTATGATAATTTTTGATGCAAATTATCCATTTAAAATGCCAAAAACAAATCGAACCTAAACTCCCCCATTTTCCTAATTTAATCCTTGCAAATAAAAAAAATCAAACAAATTGATCTATTTACTCACTCCTTGCAAATCAAACAAATCAATCTATTTAAAATGTCATAAACTCTTCCTTTTCCTAATGTAAATCCTTTCCATTTATTCTGTTTACTATTATATCTCTATATTCTAGAAATTTGTTATCTAATTAATCCATATATCTATTTTATTAAATTATCACATATGGAATTCCGTACCTAACTGTATATCTTATCTATTCTAATTCACTTTAGTACCTAACCGTATATCTTATCTCTTCTAATTCACTATTAGACAATATCATGTACTCTCCTTAATTCAAGAAATAATTTTGCTCTTTTTTTGATTGTATTTATATCTCAATCTATTTTACATTTTTCTATAGTGCTATTTAATAGACTATGAAATATTCATTGGCAGCACACATTCATGATTATCATCAAAGTGTTAACGATATTACGTCACAATGATGTAATTATCCATGATTTTTACAGTTTTTTTTATGTTATGTTTCAAATTTTTAAAGTTCGAAAATGGTTATCAATATAGTTATTCACGATTTCTATAATAATATCAAATATTGATACCATGCAGTAGATAAAAAAATTAATTACTTTAAATTTTGAGTAACTTGAATTAAAAAAACTGAAATCCAATATATGCGAGAAATAATTACATACTGAGTAAGTTTATTGCTAATTATGTGATCAATTATGTATTTATTTATTTCCTTTTGTCATAAACATTTCAGGTGCATAATAACTATAGAAGCTTCTATTGATACAATCTATTACCAATAAAGTTAAGCTATTTCTTCTTTTCGACATTTTATATCAAATTTCATTTCCATTTTTGTGTTAATTGGACTACCTGTAAGATTGAGTTCCTCCATTTATTTTGCATGAAGCTATTAGTTTGTTAATACATAAATACTAATAAATCATAAGTTTTTTGTATAATCAAATTAAGGTAAAGCCGATCATTATTCAATTTCAAAACATTAGTATGTAAAGAAAACAAGTTGGAAGAAAAGAATTATATTTGAAGTAAAAGAATTATATTTGTTAAAATTTTAATTTAAATACGTGTTTTGGAAGAAAAAAAATTAACTGTTTTACGTTGTATTAGTCAATAGAATTATTTTGGTAAATTCTAATATTTGACTTCTTTAATTAATCCAGGCTTTAATATATTTTGTTCTATTCTTTAATATGCCATGTAATGTTCATAGGAAAGACATGGTTATCGTCAAATTCTTGATGATCTTAAGCAAGAATCACGTATTTATTTCTGATTTTTTATAAAGTTCGTTTTAGTTTATGTTGTTTTCAATTTTTTATAGTTTGGAAAATTAATAAAGAGTTACAAATCAGAGATGTGATTATTCATAATGGTTATAAGTGAACTATTATCATACTAAACATTACTAGCATGAAAAAAGTAATTTTAATTAACTACTTTTAATTTTGATGAACTTGGCTTCAAAGTACTTTGAGAATGAAATTGTAATTCATATTAATGAAACAACAATTACATATTAATTATCTTTAATGCTAATAAATTATTTAATTAGTATACTATCAATTAATTATTTTTATTTATTTATGTTTATCATTATTTGTTATCCTGCCTTTTGGCAAGGCCATGATATCAAGAACTTGACTAGAAACCAATGACAGTTCGTCTTGAAGATCGGTTATACGCAGGCTCACCATGGATATCGACAAATTTTATCTGAGTCCGAATCGAACTAAAATTGATATGATACGACAAGAGAAGCTATGAGAGCCAACGTTCCAAATTTCAAGTCAATCCGAGTTAATATGCTCAAGTTATGATCGATGCAAGATGGGATGAAGAATAGCCTCGAGTTCGAATCCATCGACCAGCCTCTGTTCGACTCGATCTCGCGTTCGAATCCATTGACTGGCCACTATTTGACTCGATCGAGTTCGAATCCATCGCCTGGCCGCTGTTAGAATCGATCGAGTTCGAGTCCATCACAGAGCCGCTGTTCGAATCGATCGAGTTCGACTCCATCACAGAGCCGCTATTCGAATCGATCGAGTTCGACTCCATCACAGAGCCGCTATTCGAATCCATCTAGGTGGATCACTCTTATCGATACAAAGTAGGCCACCTCCCATCGATTCGAATAAGATAAGTGATCGATACGAACAAAGCGAAAGTCTTGGAAACGACTCGATCAACTCGGCGAAAAATGTGGATCGATGCGAAGAACGCATGCCACGTCAACCTGCTAGTGCATGCCGCCATCGATTCAAAATCATCGAGTCGAAATGATCGATACGAACGAAACAGCCAGCCAAAAAGCACCATTTCTTATCGATCATATCTCCTAATCTACTAGTCCAAATGCTATGAAATTTTCACAGGAGCTTGCGTGCATACTGAAAAATGTCCACGCCAAATTTCGACTCCATCAGACACAATCTTGATTGATACAAAATCCGTTCGTATCGATCACGGATCGGGCCGAAACTTCATGGGCTTGGTCGCGCAGGCCTACTCACATGCCTGAAGGAGTCCCCCGAGATCTGAGTGAAATATCAGCCTCCTACACCTATAAATAGAGCCCCAGGGCATATAAAAAGGGGATCTTCTTCTTGTAACGACCCGCCATTTTGGACCATTCGTATCCATTATAAGTGTATAGGTAGACACTCATGCCGGAATTGAATTGCTCAAAATACCGCGTTGTTAATTTAAATTTGGCAAAACTGAACATATACAGTAAATAAATAATCACAGATCACAGACACAGAGTAATAATTGCAGCGAAAATAAAAGAGATAGTAGTTCATGAAGCTACTATGTGAATATATATAAAATACATCAGAGTTTACAACAGAAGAGTAATACGATACATCAGATACAAACCAGATACATCACTGGAATCATCGAATACTGAAAGCAGAATAGATGGCTGGATCTTCAAGCAAAGCTCCAACTCCAAAGGTGAGTCTCGAATACTGGTACACTCAGTCTGACCCGAGCGTAAAGCAAAATACAAAACACTCGAGTCAGGATTAACATTCTTATATTAATTAATCCAACTCAAGTGAAATAGCAATTGAAATACAATAACTCAAAGGATGTTTGGAATAACCATCCTTTAAGGATCCGTCAAACTATCTACTATGTAGTAATGTACGATAAGTAGATAATGTCTATCAGTAATATAAGAAGATATCAAAATAGCGTTAAGTCATGGCCCATTCCACCCTTAACACATTTTTATTCCCAAAAGCATATACAAGACCGTAGTTTCCCCAAAACCGGAAGTCACCAGAGGGCAATCCATATACTAAAGGTACAAATCAAAATCGTAGTGGTCACGCATAAATGGAATACAAGTATGACAAGGAACATGAGGCAATACCCAAGGTAGTGATACTACCGTTCGCCTGATCCGGACTGGTGAGAACGCAACGCCGCAGCGCCCGCAACACCGTGAAACAACACTCCCAAAATCAAGGGTGCACCAATCGACAACAAGTATAAGTAGTTCGAAGAAGTGTGTCCACTTGAGGTATCAATCCTCCATTGGCCCAGCACAGCTCCTGTTTTAGTCATTTCCAATTTGACACAAGTGTCAAGGCTATCCATTATCGTTCTCTTTCTTCAGTCATCACGTACATCATTCCAACCACTTCATTCTGGATCATCACTCCGCGTATAGTTATTAAAGTGGTTTTCGGTTTAGATAGAGAGTATATCCATAACCGAATTCTGGTCTCTTTAATAACTTCCGTAATTATTTCACCGATTGGTCGTTTATATATTTAAATCAAATACAATTTCAATTAGAATTCGTAAATCAACATTTCATTTTTCTTTCAAACCAATTTCCAATAATTTACGTTTCAAAACTTCCGAATTATCAATTCAAAATCTTATAATTCAAATTCAATTTCTATTTAAAACAATCCAAATATTGATTCAAGTTCGAATACAAGTTTCATTTCGAAAACATTTAAATTAAATCTTATTTACCATTCAAATCAATTTAAAATCATTTATCGATTTCATTCAATATTCGTTAAGTTACTTTATCATTCAAAACAATTTCTATTAAATTTCCAAATCATTAAATCAATTTCTTAAGTTCAACTTCATTAAATCAAAACTTACAATTTTGAATTAAACTAAATTCGTCAAATCAATCCTTTCAATTACAAGTCTTACGTTAATTCCAAAATATCACATTTTCATTTCTTGTTAAAGAAATTCAATTTCACTTATTTACTTTCTTAAATAATTTTCCAAAACTTAATTAATAAAGAAAACTCAATTTCAATTATTTACGAAGTAAAATTCACTTATTCAAAAATTCAATTTTTCTTAATAAAAAATCCAATTCAATTTAATCATTAAATAATTCAATCTTATTTAATTATTAAATAATTCAAACTTAATTATTAAATAAATTTCAAAGTTTAATAATTTCAAACTTAATTATAATTTCAAACTTAATTCAATAATTTCTCAAATTAAACAACCTTCTTTCATCAATTCCATTTTTTATATTTTGTTTCAGATTATTAAACATTAACATTTTCCTTTCATAAGAATTCAAATTTCAACTTCATTTCAAAACCATATTATTTATTCAAATAAGATCTTCATTTTATTTTTAAATCAAATTATTGACCAATCGGGTTTTATTTAATTTTCTATCCTAGGTCAAAGTTCAATTTGGGTATTTATCATTTCAACCCGATTCCAATTCAATTCAAAATCAAAGCATAACAAAGGGAACTTGCAGTGTGATAACTGGGATGGTGTCAAAGTAAATAAACAAGCAATAACAACAACCAATATTAATCCAAAAATCAATTCAAATAATCCCGAAATAATCGTATTAATTCGCATTGTTATTTGTACGAATTAATATAATTATTTCTAGAATCTACACTATCATTTCATGTAGATTAAAGATTATTACATTACGGTTTTTCACTTGTCATCTATTTACAATTTCATACATCATAAATTTAACAACATAAATTCAGTGGTTCAAAATGTAATTAAACAAATCCTACGTGTCAATAAATTCAACAGTTAAAGGGATCATATTATACAATGTCAATAAATCAAATTTAACATTTAACTATCCTATATCAAGTTCAATTGCATATTATTTATCATTTTAACATTAACAATTTAACGTCCAATATAAACATCAACAATAAATAATTTATCAGTCAAACTGTATTATCATCGCATAAATAATTAACAGAAAATGGTGTCAGATGTCACAGGTGAACTGATACAGGTAATATATATAACAGTGTGATTACCTAGCAGCATATTTCAATTGTCGTTTCAATTGAAATCAAATCTAATAAATAAAAGAACGTTAATCGTGAGTGAGTGCTCACCTTTCGAGGCTAGAGATGCACGAGAAGATGACACGGATACGCACATTGATACAGACATAGAGATTGAGTTACGAATCCAAACAAAACAAATCGGCACGAATTCAACGATCAAAGCTGATAACAGAAATCGATGAAATCAAATCAAAACATTCAACATAGCAATGAATAAAACATGTCCGGCGTCAAAGTTTAACAATATAATTCTATGTGCTACCGAGATCGAAATGGTCTGAAATTTGGTATGAATAAAGATCAAAACTTGTATTTTAAACTGCAAAAGAATCACGAACATAGACTCAGGCCATGTTTGCAGCAGTGCAAAATAATTTCTAAGTACAAAAGAACAGCTGTCTGGGTCTAACTTCCAGATCCTCGACCACTAATCAAACGATGTCGGATTTGGTTGAAATTTGACAGTCATAAACTAGGTAACTTTGACTTCTTTTTAAAAATAAAATCAACCCATTCAGACGTAAGACATAAGAGATACGATGCGTCAAACATGAACTCAAGTCGTGTTTGCAGCAGTGTAAAATAATTCCAAGTACAAAAGAACAACTGTCTGGGTCTAACTTCCAGATCCTCGACCACTAATCAAACGATGTCGGATTTGGCTGAAATTTGACAGGCATAAATTAGGTAACTTTGATTTCTTTTTAAAAATAAAATCAACCCATTCCGATAAAACATGAGTGAGATATGATATCGTGAACATGGAGTCTAACTGCTGTTCAGAAAAAAATAAAATAAAAATAAAATAAATAAACATGCAAAATACACAATAGCTCATATATAGACATACGTAGGCTTAAATATACAAACTGATTTTATACAGCAGTTGTTGTACTAAAGATTTTCAGAGAAAAATGACATACATATGTACATACTAATTATAAAAGAAACTACAAACAAAGCTTTATAATCCCATATATACTAGTTATGTAAGCAAAATTATGTGCAAATCTATGGACACCTGTATGCAGATCTATGTAAAGTATGCAACAACATATGTATATCTATACATTTTAAAATTATAAAATAACTTATGTACCGAACCATTTAAATACATACAAATATATACAAACATTGTATACAAACATAATATGCTAATATGAATATAGAGAAGAGGGCTAAAACTATGGGCATTAATCTGAGTTAAAACAGGGACGCACATGGATATCTAAATTGACAGTGCAACCTATCTACTGAAATAAGACATGAACTTTGCAGGTATGAATGCATTGCTGTAGTTACAAGCATGTACATGTCAAAGTGAGAGCTATATGCATTTATAGAAGAGAGCGAGCTATAGGCATGTACGGAAGAAGCGAGTTGCAAGTATGAAGTAATGAAGTCAAAAAAAGTGAACTACATACATGCACACACATAACAACAGCTAAAACATGTAGTTGTAGGCATGGATGAAAGAAGTCAACAAGCAAGGTGTAGTATATTGAATTAAATTTTATTTCAGTGTCATTATTAGTTAATATATTCTTTACATATTCAAAAATATTGATTTTATATTCCTAAACAATATTTACCTATATAAAGCTTCCGACCATTCTAAAGGATAGATGGCCCTCGGCCATGGATGAACGCAAAAAGTTGAAGGAGGAGAAGAGTGGACTCGCGCCTGAGCAAAGCAGGGCCGGATCGGCGGCACCGGCATGGGGAGGCGGAGCTGGGTTTGGTGGGCACTGTCGGTTCAGTGGAGTGGATGGTGAGGAGAGAAGGCTTGACGAGGTTAGAGACACGGATGGGTTTTGTACAGCAGCTCTTGGTGACAGGACAAGCGGCAGTGGGTGTGGCTGCTTTGGAGTGGAGGAGCGTGACGGTGATGGTGAAGTGTTGTCAGGTGAGGGGCTGCGTGGAAGGACGGGTGCGTAAGTTTAGGAGGTGGTGGGTTTGAGGTAGGGGAAGGAGTTGCGGATCTCTTGGTTGCGTGGCCGCGAGCGGAAGGTGGCCGAGCTGCATGGGAATGGATGCGGAGGTCGGGAAGGATGCGGCGAAGGTGAAGGCAAGATCTGAGGCGGAGGGTGATGGTTTGTAAGCATGGTCTCGGCCATGGGAAGTTTATGAGGAAAAGAGGTCTTTGATTGGAAAAGTGGTGGAAGAAACTTGAATACAGGGATTTCAATATGTGAAACGCAGAGGCACTAAAATAGAAAGTGGAAGAAGAGCTAAATGGATAGACAGAACAAATATAAACATTAAATGGAACATGGAGAAGGCAAATAAATTTCGTGAATATACAAAAAGTTAGTGGCAATTGATTAACCGGTGGGATAGCAAGAGACTAGCGGCTGCACTGTTTCTCAACGTACAAGGTCACAAAAGAAAAAAAATATAGACTCAAACTGACACGACACGGTTACCGTTGCTAATGTCACGTACCGGATTTCAAAATACAAAATCGAATATACCATAGAGATCAGCACGACGAGACGGTCAAAATGGTATACAGGTATCAGTGGTACAATTTAATTATAAAAATTTGAATTTTTCTACTGGCGGAAAATGCAAGAAAAACACTGAAAAATAAGATCGACGGAGCCAAAGATGTCCGAATTTGGAAAAACGACAAACTGAAATCTTGCTCAGAAGATGATTTAGAATTTTTCTATGTAAAAATATTTTGGTTTCGAAAACATTTTATTTTCAACGCTTTTTAACTGATTAAATTGAAGTAAATTTACGCGCGAAATAAACTTCCGTATTTTCGGACGAAAATTTACCAATTGCTATGTTTAACTAGACGTATTTCAAATATTAAATTTTTATTTCAAAATTTTATCGTTTAAAATTTTCACAAAATTTCAACTAATTACGTTATTAAAACAGTTGAAATTTACGGGTAGTTACACTCTTTCCCACTCAAAACTTTTCGTCCCCGAAAAGGAACGAGGTAGGAGAATAGAAACAACCAGAAAAAAAACAGATTTGAAATACAAAATAACAATTAATTTAAACCATATAAATTCAAATTTAAATTAATTGATATTCAATAATTGATTCAATCCATTTGATTTCACTAAAATCAATCTCAACTATTTCTAAATTCATTATCTTATTATCCTATTTCTTAAATTTACAATTTCTAAACCATAAATTTGAATAGTCTTTTATTATAATCATATTTTCTTCAACAATTTTAAATTCTTCTTTATTCCAATTTATTGTTAAATTTATTCTACTTAATATACCTAATCACCTATATTTAACCCATATAATTTTTTTTTAACCATAAAAGTTTCGATTTAAATAAATTTATATTCACTAATTGCTTTTAAATTCAAGGTACTTTCATATGTTGATAAAATTTCACTTTATTAATTCTTTCAAAACAAATTTATTAATTCTTTCAAAACAATTTATTTCATTATTAACTGAGTTTACTAATTATCCTATCTAACACTATTAACATCTTTATAATCAAAATTTAGTGTATACATTTATTATAAACACTCAAATTTTATTTATAAATTCAATTTATCTTATATATTATCTAATTACATATTCAACTTCTGAATGATTAAGGTAAGTTGTATTAGAATGCAGTTGAACAATATACAAATAAAATTTTCCCAATTCAATTATTCAAGTTTAAATATTTATTCCAAATTTTGGTTTTACTTATAATTAAAATCATCCTTTAACGAAATTTAAGAATTAGATTTCCGATTAACTTTAAACAATTTAGAGATATATATAATATATTTATATCAAATCAAATTAAATTTTAAAATAAAATACCCATATATATATATATATATCAAATATACTGAAGAAATTCAAATCAAAATATTTTCAAACAAAACCGTAGCAAGGCTACAGAATAGTATCTCCACTTCGAAACTCGAAAATGAATGTCGATGATGCGGCCGCCATCACCGAAATTATTTTCTAGCGACAAAGAGAAGAGTATTGATTTCAACATTTTTTTTTAAATTCTTTGAAAACGATTTCTATTCGAAAATATTTAAATACTATACACTTTAAAACTTTTAAAAAACCAAGGTTCGAAATCACCGGAAACTAATATTCTCAAATTTCTGAATTAAATTCATTTCAAATTCCAAATCAATTTATAAACCGTATTTATAAATTTATTTCGAACAATAAATGATAATCAAATATTATCATTTCAAACAAACAATTTTATTAACCTATTAAATTCCAGAAAATTTTCTTTACTTATATTTTCAAAATATAATCAAACAAATTTATTTCATTCTCCAAATTTGAAAATAATATATACTTTGTTGTTTGAGTTACAATATATATTAAAACATTTATATATTAGTTTACAAATACATTTCTTTGCTCGACGATACAGGAATGAATTTTCAAAATAAGGATAGGGATTCAAATTTGTTGACTCAAATCAAAGAGAATTTTGATTCGAAAATAAGTTTGAAACAGAAGATAAGATAATTCAATTATCAAAATCGGGAGATGGATGAGTTTATTTAATTCACGGGCAACCTTAACCGAGTCGTCCGTAACTTCAAGATTAAGATCGATGTTGAATTCCGAGGTAAATCGACATTCGATCTCAAGAAATAAAATTCAGGTATAGCAGGACATAGATTTTATCGTAAACCGAGGATATAGAAATCTTCGGTAAATCGATGCTATTGTGAAGGAGTTTTCACTCCTTTTACAAATAATTCGAAGATTGGCGAGACCGCCGATCTATTATAGATATCATTCAAAATGGAGTTATGAGGTGTTCCAGAATTGAAAGAAGGCGAATAGTGAGGGACACGAATGAATTTTTGAAATCATAGGGAACGTTCCAAAATTCAAGGGAATTGAGTCAAAAGGAAGAGATTGAAACTCGAATGAGAGTGATTCTGTAAATACATTTACCCTATATGCTAAGTTTTGCCTAGAGCTACCAAAGCTCTGATACCAACTGTAACGACCCGCCATTTTGGACCATTCGTATCCATTATAAGTGTATAGGTAGACACTCATGTCGGAATTGAATTGCTCAAAATACCGCGTTGTTAATTTAAATTTGGCAAAACTGAACATATACAGTAAATAAATAATCACAGATCACAGACATAGAGTAATAATTGCAGCGGAAATAAAAGAGATAGTAGTTCATGAAGCTACTATGTGAATATATATAAAATACATCAGAGTTTACAACAGAAGAGTAATACGATACATCAGATACAAACCAGATACATCACTGGAATCATCGAATACTGAAAGCAGAATAGATGGCTGGATCTTCAAGCAAAGCTCCAACTCCAAAGGTGAGTCTCGAATACTGGTACACTCAGTCTGACCCGAGCGTAAAGAAAAATACAAAACACTCGAGTCAGGATTAACATTCTTATATTAATAAATCCAACTCAAGTGAAATAGCAATTGAAATACAATAACTCAAAGGATGTTTGGAATAACCATCCTTTAAGGATCCGTCAAACTATCTACTATGTAGTAATGTACGATAAGTAGATAATGTCTATCAGTAATATAAGAAGATATCAAAATAGCGTTAAGTCATGGCCCATTCCACTCTTAACACATTTTTATTCCCAAAAGCATATACAAGACCGTAGTTTCCCCAAAACCGGAAGTCACTAGAGGGAAATCCATATACTAAAGGTACAAATCAAAATCGTAGTGGTCGCGCATAAATGGAATACAAGTATGACAAGGCACATGAGGCAATACCCAAGGTAGTGATACTACCGTTCGCCTGATCCGGACTGGTGAGAACGCAACGCCGCAGCGCCCGCAACACCGTGAAACAACACTCCCAAAATCAAGGGTGCACCAATCGACAACAAGTATAAGTAGTTCGAAGAAGTGTGTCCACTTGAGGTATCAATCCTCCATTGGCCCGGCATAGCTCCTGTTTTAGTCATTTCCAATTTGACACAAGTGTCAAGGCTATCCATTATCGTTCTCTTTCTTCAGTCATCACGTACATCATTCCAACCACTTCATTCTGGATCATCACTCCGCGTATAGTTATTAAAGTGGTTTTCGGTTTAGATAGAGAGTATATCCATAACCGAATTCCGGTCTCTTTAATAACTTCCGTAATTATTTCACCGATTGGTCGTTTATATATTTAAATCAAATACAATTTCAATTAGAATTCGTAAATCAACATTTCATTTTTCTTTCAAACCAATTTCCAATAATTTACGTTTCAAAACTTCCGAATTATCATTTCAAAATCTTATAATTCAAATTCAATTTCTATTTAAAACAATCCAAATATTGATTCAAGTTCGAATACAAGTTTCATTTCGAAAACATTTAAATTAAATCTTATTTACCATTCAAATCAATTTAAAATCATTTATCGATTTCATTCAATATTCGTTAAGTTACTTTATCATTCAAAACAATTTCTATTAAATTTCCAAATCATTAAATCAATTTCTTAAGTTCAACTTCATTAAATCAAAACTTACAATTTTGAATTAAACTAAATTCGTCAAATCAATCCTTTCAATTACAAGTCTTACGTTAATTCCAAAATATCACATTTTCATTTCTTGTTAAAGAAATTCAATTTCACTTATTTACTTTCTTAAATAATTTTCCAAAACTTAATTAATAAAGAAAACTCAATTTCAATTATTTACGAAGTAAAATTCACTTATTCAAAAATTCAATTTTTCTTAATAAAAAATCCAATTCAATTTAATCATTAAATAATTCAATCTTATTTAATTATTAAATAATTCAAACTTAATTATTAAATAAATTTCAAAGTTTAATAATTTCAAACTTAATTATAATTTTAAACTTAATTCAATAATTTCTCAAATTAAACAACCTTCTTTCATCAATTCCATTTTTAATATTTCGTTTCAGATTATTAAACATTAACATTTTCCTTTCATAAGAATTCAAATTTCAACTTCATTTCAAAACCATATTATTTATTCAAATAAGATCTTCATTTTATTTTTAAATCAAATTATTAACCAATCGGGTTTTATTTAATTTTCTATCCTAGGTCAAAGTTCAATTTGGGTATTTATCATTTCAACCCGATTCCAATTCAATTCAAAATCAAAGCATAACAAAGGGAACTTGCAGTGTGATAACTGGGATGGTGTCAAAGTAAATAAACAAGCAATAACAACAACCAATATTAATCCAAAAATCAATTCAAATAATCCCGAAATAATCGTATTAATTCGCATTGTTATTTGTACGAATTAATATAATTATTTCTAGAATCTACACTATCATTTCATATAGATTAAAGATTATTACATTACGGTTTTTCACTTGTCATCTATTTACAATTTCATACATCATAAATTTAACAACATAAATTCAGTGGTTCAAAATGTAATTAAACAAATCCTACGTGTCAATAAATTCAACAGTTAAAGGGATCATATTATACAATGTCAATAAATCAAATTTAACATTTAACTATCCTATATCAAGTTCAATTGCATATTATTTATCATTTTAACATTAACAATTTAACGTCCAATATAAACATCAACAATAAATAATTTATCAGCCAAACTGTATTATCATCGCATAAATAATTAACAGAAAATGGTGTCAGATGTCACAGGTGAACTGATACAGGTAATATATATAACAGTGTGATTACCTAGCAGCATATTTCAATTGTCGTTTCAATTGAAATCAAATCTAATAAATAAAAGAACGTTAATCGTGAGTGAGTGCTCACCTTTCGAGGCTAGAGATGCACGAGAAGATGACACGGATACGCACATTGATACGGACATAGAGATTGAGTTACGAATCCAAACAAAACAAATCGGCACGAATTCAACGATCAAAGCTGATAACAGAAATCGATGAAATCAAATCAAAACATTCAACATAGCAATGAATAAAACATGTCCTGCGTCAAAGTTTAACAATATAATTCTATGTGCTACCGAGATCGAAATGGTCTGAAATTTGGTATGAATAAAGATCAAAACTTGTATTTTAAACTGCAAAAGAATCACTTGATTTGGACAGGAGACGAGAAAAGTTATGATGTCACGAACATAGACTCAGGCCATATTTGCAGCAGTGCAAAATAATTTCTAAGTACAAAAGAACAGCTGTCTGGGTCTAACTTCCAGATCCTCGACCACTAATCAAACGATGTCGGATTTGGTTGAAATTTGACAGTCATAAACTAGGTAACTTTGACTTCTTTTTAAAAATAAAATCAACCCATTCAGATGTAAGACATAAGAGATACGATGCGTCAAACATGAACTCAGGTCGTGTTTGCAGCAGTGTAAAATAATTCCAAGTACAAAAGAAGAACTGTCTGGGTCTAACTTCCAGATCCTCGACCACTAATCAAACGATGTTGGATTTGGCTGAAATTTGACAGGCATAAACTAGGTAACTTTGACTTCTTTTTAAAAATAAAATCAACCCATTCCGATAAAACATGAGTGAGATATGATATCGTGAACATGGAGTCTAACTGCTATTCAGAAAAAAATAAAATAAAAATAAAATAAAAATAAAATAAATAAACATGCAAAATACACAATAGCTCATATATAGACATACGTAGGCTTAAATATACAAACTGATTTTATACAGCAGTTGCTATACTAAAGATTTTCAGAGAAAAATGACATACATATGTACATACTAATTATAAAAGAAACTACAAACAAAGCTTTATAATCCCATATATACTAGTTATGTAAGCAAAATTATGTGCAAATCTATGGACACCTGTATGCAGATCTATGTAAAGTATGCAACAACATATGTATATCTATACATTTTAAAATTATAAAATAACTTATGTACCGAACCATTTAAACACATACAAATATATACAAACATTGTATACAAACATTGTATACAAACATTGTATACAAACATAATATGCTAATATGAATATAGAGAAGAGGGCTAAAACTATGGGCATTAATCTGAGTTAAAACAGGGACGCACATGGATATCTAAATTGACAGTGCAACCTATCTACTAAAATAAGACATGAACTTTGCAGGTATGAATGCATTGCTGTAGTTACAAGCATGTACATGTCAAAGTGAGAGCTATATGCATGTATAGAAGAGAGCGAGCTATAGGCATGTACGGAAGAAGCGAGTTGCAAGTATGAAGTAATGAAGTCAAAAAAAGTGAACTACATACATGCACACACATAACAACAGCTAAAACATGTAGTTGTAGGCATGGATGAAAGAAGTCAACAAGCAAGGTGTAGTATATTGAATTAAATTTTATTTCAGTGTCATTATTAGTTAATATATTCTTTACATATTCAAAAATATTGATGTTATATTCCTAAACAATATTTACCTATATAAAGCTTCCGACCATTCTAAAGGATAGATGGCCCTCGGCCATGGATGAACGCAAAAAGTTGAAGGAGGAGAAGAGTGGACTCGCGCCTGAGCGAAGCAGGGCCGGATCGGCGGCAACGGCATGGGGAGGCGGAGCTGGGTTTTGTGGGCACTGTCGGTTCAGTGGAGTGGATGGTGAGGAGAGAAGGCTTGACGAGGTTAGAGACACGGATGGGTTTTGTACAGCAGCTCTTGGTGACGGGACAAGCGGCAGTGGGTGTGGCTGCTTTGGAGTGGAGGAGCGTGACGGTGATGGTGAAGTGTTGTCAGGTGAGGGGCTGCGTGGAAGGACGGGTGCGTAAGTTTAGGAGGTGGTGGGTTTGAGGTAGGGGAAGGAGTTGCGGATCTCTTGGTTGCGTGGCCGCGAGCGGAAGGTGGCCGAGCTGCATGGGAATGGATGCGGAGGTCGGGAAGGATGCGGCGAAGGTGAAGGCAAGATCTGAGGCGGAGGGTGATGGTTTGTAAGCATGGTCTCGGCCATGGGAAGTTTATGAGGAAAAGAGGTCTTTGATTGGAAAAGTGGTGGAAGAAACTTGAATACAGGGATTTCAATATGTGAAACGCAGAGGCACTAAAATAGAAAGTGGAAGAAGAGCTAAATGGATAGACAGAACAAATATAAACATTAAATGGAACATGGGGAAGGCAAATAAATTTCGTGAATATACAAAAAGTTAGTGGCAATTGATTAACCGGTGGGATAGCAAGAGACTAGCGGTTGCACTGTTTCTCAACGTACAAGGTCACAAAAGAAAAAAAATATAGACTCAAACTGACACGACACGGTTACCGTTGCTAATGTCACGTACCGGATTTCAAAACACAAAATCGAATATACCGTAGAGATCAGCACGACGAGACGGTCAAAACGGTATACATGTATCAGTGGTACAATTTAATTATAAAAATTTGAATTTTTCTACTGGCGGAAAATGCAAGAAAAACACTGAAAAATAAGATCGACGGAGCCAAAGATGTCCGAATTTGGAAAAATGACAAACTGAAATCTTGCTCAGAAGATGTTTTAGAATTTTTCTATGTAAAAATATTTTGGTTTCGAAAACATTTTATTTTCAACGCTTTTTAACTGATTAAATTGAAGTAAATTTACGCGCGAAATAAACTTCCGTATTTTCGGACGAAAATTTACCAATTGCTATGTTTAACTAGACGTATTTCAAATATTAAATTTTTATTTCAAAATTTTATCGTTTAAAATTTTCACAAAATTTCAACTAATTACGTTATTAAAACAGTTGAAATTTACGGGTCGTTACACTTCTTCTTTGAATTCTCCAACGCCCAGACTCTACCGGATCCAGTTGTAAACTCCATTGCTGCTGCTACTAACGAATTTCACTGCTGTAAATCATTATTATGTGTTGTAACCCGCTGAAATCAATTGTAATCATCGAAAGAAACATCAATAAAGCAATCAACTTCATATTGGACGTAGGCAACACGCCGAACCACTCTAAATTCTTGTGTTTCTATGCGTTATTATTACTTTCATTATCTGTTTTGGAGTTTTTGTTAGATAATCCTCTTTTTTCCATTTAGTTTCTTCATTTTATCTCTTCAAAAACTTCTGAAGAGTGTTGTGCCCAATTTTGGTACAAACACTTTTGTAACAACCCGCATATTTATCGGTTGTATATTTAAATATTTTATTTAAATATAATGTCGTTTGTCGGATTATAGTCCGAAAAGCTACTTTTTGCAAATGGCCGAATTGGAGCTCGAAACCACTTCCATTGAGTTCAAAATGTCGTTTGCGATCTTTTTGAGTATAAGCTTCGATATGTTTGGAGTTTGTGGAGTTTTGACCATTTTTCACTTTGGACTTGGGTTTGGGTTCAGCCCTTAACCCCACTTAACCCCCATCTCCTTAACTCTTCATCCATTCATCTCCATTTCATTTCATTCCTCAAGCTAAAGCTGAAAATGGTGGAAAGGAAGAGGAATTAGATATTCCAAGCCCTAGTTTCTCCTTGCAAACTCGAATCCTTGCTCCAAAATCAAATAGAAACTATTGGTAAGCCTCCTCTTCATCTTCTCTATCTATTTCTCTCTTCAATCTCAGAAATTCCTAAACCTAAATTTAGGAAATACTTGTTTAGATCTTAGATTGAAGCTTGTAGAATTAAAGTGGAGTGTGATTGGTTGTTTCTTTGCAATTGAGCTTCTTCTTCTTTGCTTGTGTGTAAAAAGGTGAGTTTTGAACTCACATCTACCTCTCTTGATATCATTGATGTTGGGTATGAATTCCTAACAAGTATTTATGTGCTATTGCTTTTGATTTGGAAAGAATTGGTATTCATTGATAGGGCAAGAAGTGCTGGAAATCAGGCTGCGGCCGACCGAATGCAGGGTCCGGTCGACCGACCTGCTACTTGAGCACTTCCCTACCTCTGTTTTGGGAGTGCAGAAATTTTGGCTCCGGCTGACCGACCAGGAAGTCCGGTCGACCGACCTGCTTCCCGAGAATTTTTCAGAACAGTGTCCGGTCGATCGAGCTCTGATAACGGCCGACCGACCTGCTCCTATTTTCCCTGTTTTGCCTATTTTTGCTCATTTTGATTGGTTTTCCAAATTTTATCGATTCAAGTTGGTTCTTAGTGTTTGTTATTGCATCTTTGGCTTTTGATAACTTACCTTTGACTTCATTCACGGTTTTTATAAATAATCCCTCTAAATCATATTAAAAGCTCCCTTCTCCGCTTTATAAATTTCTATTTAAAAACACACAATTTTGCACTTCGAACGAAGTGGAAAGGAGATTAAATGGCTAGGTAAAACACGGACCATGAATCCGCGCGTTCACCTTTCCGATTAATCCCCGACCTATTAGATTGATCGTTTTGACCTTTGTGTCTGGTTTACCGATGAGATGAGGTAAACATTGTAATGCTTTGAGTGTGAAATTGGCTAATGGATAGTAAACCGTTTAGTGCGAACGAGTGGTTATGGGACTCGCATTAACACTTTTCGGGTTCCTTTTCAAGAGTTGTGACACATTCCGCCAGTTAGTGGTGTCCAGTACTGGGCCTTCGGACCTTCACCACTACGGTTTGTTGCCTTTGGGATAGTGTCTTTGGACTGTCTCCCTAGGTTTGTTGCCTTCAGGTATGTTGCCTTCGGGTTTGTGCCTTCGGGTTTGTTGCCCTATAGTATCGCTTCCGATGTTGGTCCTTTTGAGCCGCATGGGTGATATTGGGTTTGGAGCCTTCGGGTTTATGGATCCTTGTTATATAGTACTGAGCTCGAGCATCTTTTGTTGTTTTGATTGATATGTATATTCCCTAGTGCATCGCCTTTCGTTGTTGGTCTTTTTGAGCCGCATGATATGTAGGATCATCTAGTGGAACTTGTGTACCTTCATTGGTATTTTTTATTTTCCTTTTGGCTTGATTTTGGATATGATATCCTTTGTTTGTTGAGATGCCGATGATATGAGGCTTGTTTTGTTATGATTCATCTTATGTTAGATGATTGAGTTATCTCCTTTAGAGATATTTGTTGTACTATATAACCTTGCAGGTTTATTGCTGTTCAGTGTATCTAACTGATTTGTTATTTAGACTGACCCGTGTATTTATACTCGGGTCAGACCGAGATGTTTCAGGTTAGGTGCTTTTGGACTTAGCCTATTTTGCTTCCGCATGGACTACTCCGCTAGCTTCTTTTTGTCATAGCTTTTTGCGTAGTCCCATTTTGTTGTAACTCTGATATGTATTCTTTTTGATTCGCCTGTATATTGTGGTTTGCTATACCACTTGACAAGTATTATTTTGTATACTCTGTTATGTATCAGTATATGTGTTTATAATGATCCACTATTCTGTGATGTATATTAAATTTGAGTTGTTACATTTTGTTCTGATAGATCCTCTAGCCACCTATGGTTTTGAATCAAGTATTTATTGGATATGTCGATTCGCTTGATATGGTAATTGTCGATGTATTCAATAGATAGTTAAGGAAAAACTATAGATGGTCGCTCCTATCCAGCCTTATTCTCCGTATTAGCAGAAGGTATTATCTAATAATACTCTTTGCTAATATGGGTATAGAGGTGGGGCGTCACAACTTTGGTGCTTTCACTGAGAGAACCCAATTTTTCTCTTGCTCCTTGGATCTCCTATCGATACCGGATTACATAAATCCAAGAAGAAGACCTGGTTCTCAGATCTTGAAGCCCTTCCATTCTATTCAGATTTGCAATCAGATCTAGGAAAGGACTTCATCAATTCATCATGGTGATTACACGTACTGCTTCTACAGCTGCTGATCAAGGAGGACGGGACAGACAGAATCCCGTGCAATTTCCCTCATCCAACCAAGATGCTGCTGGACCTTCAGATCCATCAGGCCCGGTCACCAGACCGGAATTCCAGATGTTTCTTCAAGAGTTGACCCAGAGTCGACAACAACTTACTGAACAACTGCGCGCCAACACAGAGTTGACCAACCTGCTGAACCGCCAAAGGTGCAGAAGATCTAGAAGAGATCAAGGTTCTTATTCTTCTACGGAGAGTTCAGCCTCCTCCTATGGCCATCACCGGTCCACACACCCACGGCTGGATGTGAGCTTCACCTAGTCCATAGGACACCAACCTGCTTCGAATCTTGGACAACCCAGAACTGGACCGTCCACTAGTCATCAGACAGGACCTTCATCCCGAGGAGGTGCTGCTCCTTATCATGTCACAGGCAACCTCGCTACGACCACCACTACTGAACAAGGGGTTGACGCTAGAAACCAAGCTGATCCTCAACGTAACCAACGAGAGCATACTCCAGAGCCTTATGTCCCATAAAATGTTGAACCAAGGAGGCGAGGCACGGACCGTCGACCGCGTCAGGTCCAGACTCACGCTGTGGAACCCGACCACACCTTGGCCCAGCATGCTCCTAGTATCCGGATGCCGGATATACCAACGATGATTCGTCAAATGATCCATGAAAGTCAGGGTCTCAGTAATGATGACTGGGGAATCTCCCAGAGTCATACCCCTTTCACCGATGACATATTATATGCTGAACCACCTCGGCGCTTTACGATGCCAACTTTGCCAGTCTACAAAGGGATTTCTGATCCCAATCAACACATCCTGAAGTATGAATGGCTGATGAATGCTGTGAGAGCTGATGATGCAGTAAAATGCCGTAGTTTCACCATTTCCCTGGGGGGCATTGCAACTATGTGGTTTACTCGTTTTCCACCACGATCCATTTCTAATTTTGACCAGATGGCCACCAAGTTTGTTGAACAATTCCGTATGCATGTAGCGAGGCCTAAAGATGTTAACACTCTGTCTAGTGTTACACAAGCTCCCGGAGAAACACTTAGACGTTACTTGGAGCGATTCCATGCGGCATGTGCCAAAATAAGCGATCCCAATGACAACTCTATCCTGATGGCATTGACTAAAGGGATTGACCGTGATTCCGAGTTTAGAAATTGGTTAGCTGGGAAACCACCTGCGTCATTGGACCGTTTCTATTCCAAGGCAGCCTAATTCTTGAGAAGGGAGGATGCGAAATAGTCTAGGAAGCAGGATGACACAGGGCCCAACATCGAAGGAATTCAGAGTAACATCGCTGTTAAACAATCCGGAGAGAGTTCTGGAAAAGTTCAGTTGAACATACAAAATAAGCAAAATCAGCAGAGGGACAGTGGAAATCAAAGCAAAAAACGTGACCAGAATCGTGGTCCACGACGTAGGGCTCCCATGTACGATAATTATACTCCATTGAACACATCGTTGGAAAACGTGTAATTGCAGACTTGTAACACCATGCAATATAAGAAACATGCCCCGAAGCCGTCAACAGAAAAACAAGTCCAGACTGGGAAGTTTTGTAGATTCCATGAGAGTTATGGCCATAATACAAATGAGTGTCGTCATTTACAAGATCTCATTGAGAAGTTGATACGTGAGCGAAAGTTGGATCAGTATGTGCGGGCACCGCAGTCAGGAGGTGCGGGCCCATTAAATCAGAATCGTGCACCGAATAAGGAAAGACTGGAGGAACCCGCTCGTACAGGCGGGAGGTTGGTCATTAATACGATAAGTGGTGGTCCTCATCCACCAGACCGAAGCTGGAAGGAAATGGAGTCGTATGCCAGCTCTATCAGGCATGTGGACTTTGAGTGTTGTAGTAGTTTTGATGAAGGGGCTCCGGCCAAGCAGCAGAAGACGATGACAGATGACATCGTGTTCAGAAATAGAGACGCTGAAAAAGTCGAAGCCCCCACTATCGATCCATTGGTCATCTCAGCTCAAGTAGGTCCTGCTTGGATGAAGAGGATCTTAGTTGACAGTGGAAGCTCTGTGAATATCATGTTTAAACGAGCTTATGATCAAATGAGAATGGAAGTCAAAGACTTGAAGCCTTGTCAATCCCGAATCCATGGTTTCAACGAAAGTGCTACTATACCCACTGGAGTGGTGGAACTGCCAGTGGAGTTGGGGTTGGAGAACGTCGGAGAGTATGGATGTTACCGTTCGTTGTGTTGGACATAGACTCCCCTTATAATGCTTTCTTGGGCCGACCGGCCCTCGCTGAATTCAGGGCAGCCATTGCCCCGTGGTGTTTGACTTTAAAGTTTCCCACTGATCGTGGAGTGGGAATCGTTCAGGGAGATCAAGCTGCTGGAAAAGCCTGTTATGTTGCAGAGCTGCGGGAGGCATAGCGAAAGGAGAAAGGAAAGGGCGTAGAGGAATCACTATGCGTCCGCTTTGCTGATAATTGACAATTAACGCCTGGGCCTAGGCCCGGGCACCCCAGCCAATTCCAAAGGGATCTTGACCCAAGAGAAACTGAAGACGAAGAAGAATCTAAAGAAAGTCAAGCATCCCCGGTTGAACTGATGATTGATGTCCCGATCGACAACGATGATGATTCAAAGATGATAAAGATTGGGTCTCGGCTAAGCCAGCAAACTCAAGAGGAATTGGTTGAATTTCTACGTGCGAATCTTGACGTGTTCGCCTGGACGCATTCTAACATGTGTGGGATCTCGCCGGACATCGCGAGCCACACTCTGAACATTGATCTGCGGCATGTCCCGGTCAAGAAGAAAAGGCATGGTATGGATCCAGAGAGATTTGCCGCCCTTAAAGAAGAAGTAGAAAAGCTTAAAGCGAACGGGTTCATTCGAGATGCGCTATATCATGAATGGGTGTCGAATCTCATGCTCGTACGAAAGCCGAACAGCAAATGGAGAACATGTGTCGATTACTCCGATCTGAATAAAGCTTGCCCCAAAGACAGTTTCTCGCTTCCCAGAATTGATCAACTAGTATATTCGACAGCTGGGCATGAGCTTTTATCCTTCATGGACGCGTACTCTGGCTACAATCAGATACCGATTCATTTACCAGATCAGGAACATAACAGCTTCGTAACCAATCTGGGACTTTATTGTTACAAAGTTATGCCTTTCGGACTCAAGAATGCCGGAGCTACATATCAACGATTAGTCAATCGGATGTTTGCCAATCAGATCGGGAAAACCATGGAAGTATATGTGGACGACATGCTTGTGAAGTCTCGACTTTCCACTGACCATATTAAAAACTTGGAAACTATGTTCAATGTACTTGGAGAATATAAAATGAAGCTTATCCCACTGAAATGTCACTTCAGAGTTGCATATGGAAAATCCCTTGGGTTCATCGTCAAAGCTCGAGGGATCGAAGCTAATCCTGAAAAGATCTGGGCTATCAAAAATCTTGAAACTCCGAAAACTGTAAAGCAAGCCCAAAGTCTTAATGGGAAAGTAGCAGCATTGAGCAGGTTCATTTCAAGGTCCACTGACAAATGCATTCCCTTCTTCGATCTTATCCAAAAAGGAAAATGAAACTTTGAATGGACCACGGAGTGTGTGGGCGCTTTCCAAGCACTAGTTCAACATCTATCCACGCCACCTATCCTATCAAAGCCTATTGATCATGAGAAGTTGTATGTATATTTGGCGATATCAGAAAACGCTATTAGCGCTGCCTTAATTTGAGAAGAAGACTGGATACAGAAGCCAGTATACTACGTCAGCAAACGATTGGCTGGAGCTGAAAGGAATTATCCAAAGCTAGAGTGTTGGCTTATTGCCTTGTTATTGCATCAAGGAAGATCCGACCATATTTCCAGGCACATCCAATTATTGTTTACACCGACCAGCCGTTACGACAGGTCCTTTTGCGGCTTGAAACGTCTGATAGGTTACTCAAGTGGAACATCGAACTGAGCCGGTTTGACATTACTTACACTCCAAGGCGAGCGATTCAAGGACAAGTCCTAGCCGATTTCATAGCTGAATTTACCGTTCCAGAGGACTTGCCCAAAACCAGTAAATCCCCCGAATACGTCTGGAAGCTATATATTGATGGTGCATCAAACGACCGGTGTTCGGGCGTTGGTGTTGTACTTGAAACACCCGAAGGCCGATCTATATGCTATGCTTTGAAGTTTGATTTTCATGCAACCAATAATGAAGCTGAATATGAAGCCCTCTTAGCTGGACTAAAGCTTGCCAGGGATTTGAGAATTATCGCTGTAGAAATTTATTGTGATTCACAATTGGTTTTGTGTCAAGTTCGGGGAGAATATCAAGCAAGAGACCGAAGGCTGGCTGCTTACTTAGCTCGAGTTCAGGAAGTAATGAATCAGTTTGATTATTATGCCATTTATTGTATACTTCGAGAACGCAACCAAAAAGCCGATTCATTGGCGAAGTTAGCCAGTACAGGTGAAGCTCAGCAAATGGGAATCGTTACCATAGAGACATTATCTTCTCCAAGCATTGACCGGGCAGAAATAGACTGGGTATGCGAAACCGTCATCGAAAAGGATTCATGGATGACTCCACTCAGAAATTACATTGAACAAGGAACCTTGCCGGAGCGCAGGAGTGAAAAGAGACAAGTCCTTCGGAAGGCCTCATGATTCACCATCCAGGACGGAATTATGTACTGAAGAGGGTACTTTGTTCCTTTACTCCGATGTATCGCTCACAATGAAGTTAAACGAGTATTGCACGATGTACACGAGGGAGAATGTGGCGATCACACCGGGGAGCAAGCACTTGCCAAGAAAATACTTCGATACAGATATTACTGGCCTACTGTGAATCGCGATGCGTCGGATTATGCAAAGAAATGTGATAGATGTCAAAAGCATGCTCGAATTCCTAGAGCCCCGCCTAACGAGATAACGCAAATGGTCAGCCCATGGCCGTTTGCAATGTGGGGCATCGACATCATTGGTACTTTACCTTTGGAAAAAGGTGGTGCGAAATACGCCATCGTCGTAGTTGATTACTTTACAAAATGGGCTGAAGCTGAGCCTCTTGCTACCATAACGATGAAAAAAGTGATCAACTTTGTAGTCCGCAACATTATCTGTCGATTTGGTCTCCCACACACTATTATTACTGATAACAGAACCCAATTCGACAGTGCAGAATTTAAAGATTTTTGCAAATGGTTTCACATTCAAAAGAAATTCTCCGCGGTTGCACACCCTCAAGCGAACGGACAGGTCGAAGCGGTCAATAAAGTTATAAAGTCCATTCTGAAGAAACGACTGGAAAAGGTCGGGGGCAAGTGGGTCGATGAACTTCCTATGGCTTTATGGGCTTACCGAACAACCCACAAGTCCATGACCGGTCACACTCCGTTCTCTCTTTCTTATGGTTCAGAAGCTATTATTCTGGTCGAGCTAGAAATACCTTCTCACCGTGTGACGTACTACGATCCGAAGACTAATGCTATATCACTTGGTGAATCTCTTGATTTACTAGATGAGAAGCGTGAAGAGGCTGATTTGAGGGCAGCCGCACATCGAAGTCGAGTCGTCCGATTGTACAATGCCAAGGTCCGCCCGCGAACCTTTGAACTAGGCGATCTCGTCCTCAAAAGAATCTATCCGGTTCCTTCGCATATGAAGCCGACGTGGGAAGGACTATGTTTGTACCAAAATTGGGCACAACACTCTTCGGAAGTTTTTGAAGAGATAAAATGAAGAAACTAAATGGAAAACGAGGATTATCTAACAAAAACTCCAAATTTCAGATATGAAAGTCATTAAAATGCACAGAGACGCAAGAATTTAGAGTGGTTCGGCGTATTGCCTACGTCCACTATGAAGTTGATTTCTTTATTGATCTTTCTTTGATGATTACAATTGATTTCGGTAGGTTACAACAAATAATCAATGATTTACAGCAGTGAAATTTGTTAGTAGCATCAGCAATGGAGTTAGATCTAGATCCGGTAGAGTCTGGGCGTTGGAGAATTCAAAGAGGAAGAAGCCCCCTTTCTGTATGCCCTGGGGATCTATTTATAGGTGTAAGAGGCTGATATTTCGCTCAGATCTCAGGAGACTCCCTCTGGCACGTAACTAGGCCCGCGCGCCCAAGCCCACGAAGTTTCGGTCCGATCCGTGATTGATACGAACGGATTTCGTATCGATCAAGATTGTGTCCAATGGAGTCGAAATTTGGCGTGGACATTCTTTAGCATGCACGTAGGCTTCTGTGAAAATCTCATATCATTTGGACTTGTAGATTAGGAGATATGATTGATGTGAAATGGGATTCTCGGTTGGCTGCTTCGTTTGACTCCTTCATTTCGACTCGGTCTTGTTCGACTCGGTCACCTCGAATCGATGGCGGCATGTGTTGGCAGGTTGACGTGGCGTGCGTCCTTCGCATCGATCTGCAGCATACGTAGTTCGAATTGATGAAGACAGTCTAGTTCGAATCGGTGGATGTTGGCTTGTTCGCATCGATGGGAGGCGTGCATTTCGTATCGATTAGTGATCGATCGATACGAATAGAGCCTCTAAGACTAAGCGATGCGAAGCAGATGCAAGTGTTTGTTGCCGATGGATACAGAGTAGGCATTGGTCGATCGAGTCGAACCGTTGCTTCCTGATGGATACGACTTTGGTCGAGTCGAACAGAGACTTGGTGGTGGATGCAAAGTTTATCGAGTCGAACTGTGCACTGACCGATCGAGTCGAACAGAGCTTTCCCTGATGGATGCGAACTGAGCAAGTCGAGCTGTGGCTCCCTGATGGATGCGAACTGAGCGAGTCGAAATGGGCCTCCCTGATGGATTCGAACTGAGCGATTCGAACAGTGGTTGGTTTTCACCCAATTTTGCATCGATCGTAACTTGAACATATGAACTCGGATTGACTTGAAATTTGGAACGTTGGTTCTCATAGCTTCGCTTTTCGTGTCATATCAATTTTGGCTCGATCCGGACTCGGACAAAATTCGTCGATATCCACAGTGAGCCTGTGTATAACCGATCTCTAAGATGAACCGTCATTGGTTACTAGTCAATTCCTTGGTGTCACGGCCTTGCCAAAAGGTGGGATAACAGACCGTATGTCATTGAACGAAGGCCCGAAGATGGCACATTCAAATTATCGACTGTTGACGGTCTTACTTTGCCAAGATCTTGGAATAGCGAGAGTCTTCGTTACTACTACACATGACAGGCTATGTTATTTCATTTAGTTTCGTTTCGTTTTTTGCAATTAGTTTCTGCATTTCGAAATTAGAATTTGTAATAAGGCAACTGACTTGTTCATATTTTCTTATTTCAGCAATAAAATGCAATCTCTTTGAGCCAAAGTTGTGATTTACTTGAAATGCTTCATATGATCATCACTATGCACAGAGAGCTAAGTTTCAACAGATGGTGGAATTTATTCAAATAGGGAGTGACTGTGATGCAACCGGTCACTCGCTAAGTGAAACCCGAGCTCGGGGACAAGCCATCACATCAAAGTCAAAAAAGGATTGATACATGACAATCCTTCACTTAACTCTAGATTCCCAAATTGCGAACTGGAGTATAAAAATACGTCTACGAAGAGGGTGGATCCATCCGCCCAACGACTTCGTCCGTATCCGCACCAAGTTTGAGGAGGGTGGATCCGTCCATCTAACGACCTCACTTGTTAACTCAGGGTGGATGTGATCCGACCATCCACGATCCTGATACACCCTTCGTTCCCAGAGTGCGAGCGAAATCCAAAAACCTATAGCAGATGTGACTGACCGTCTGCTTACCGACTCCGAACTCCCAGAGTGCGAGTCGGAGTATAAACATCAACTCTGAACTCCTACAGTGCGAGTCAGAGTGTAAACACCAACTCCGAACTCCCAAAGTGCGAGTCGGAGTGTAAACATCAACTCCAAAGTCCTAGAGCGTGAGTTGGAGTATAAACATCAACTCCAAACTCTTAGAGCGTGAGTCGGAGTATAAACATCAACTCCAAACTCCTAGAGCGTGAGTCGGAGTATAAACATCAACTCCGGACCCCAAAAGCGTGAAACGGAGTGTAAACATCAACTTCGAGTTCCCAGAGTGCGAATTGGAGTATAAACATTAACTCCGAATTTCCAGAGTGCGAAACGGAGTGTAAATGCCAGCTCCGAACTCCCATAGTGTGAGTCGGAGTATAAATGTCGATTCCAAGTCCCTAGAGTGTGGACGTATATCTCAAACTTAAACCGGCGCAACCGATCGCCAGTGGACAAAGGAGAATCCCCGGAGTGTGGATATGATCATCAATAATTGAACAAGTACGGATGAACCACTCAATCTCCGCTTGTCTCAGACATCCATTCAGTAGCAATAGACTCAACATGTTATAAGTGAGAAGCAATCGCTGACTGATGTTCTACAACTCACCCCCAAGACTGGGGGGCAGGACTTAAGCATCGACCATTGACTGAAGCGGTGCGACGTCAAAATTCAACTCGCTTCCCAGTCGTGAACCATGTCCGTAGTTTCCAGACTTGGTGCAAAAAGACAGACTTGACTCAAAAGCTGAAACTCTACAAGTGCATTTCAAACATTGAAACACTTAAGCAAATACACAAGAAGGTAAAAAAAGTTTCATTTCTACTATTTATGAAAGAAATTCATGCACAAGTTTGTTCCCAAAAAAATTCCTACTAGCAGGGGCCGAACCCGCATCTATACATGGCCAGCAAAATGAAAATCAAAATAAACCGAAGAAGCGTGTCTAATCTTCCTTCTTCCTCAGCTTCCTTTTCGGTGCAGACCCGTTGGAGCCGCCACTACCCTTCCTCTTTGAGCCTTTGCTTTTCGATGGTCAATCTCCAGGCGGGGGCATGATCTCAACATCCTCCTCCGAGCTTGTATGAATAGGAATGCTTCCTGCGGGAGGAGTCGGAGGAATAGGATCAAGTGCAGAAGATGGAATGGGCACGCTGGTGATGAAAACTGTACCACCAGGAGATATCATTCTGAGCGGAGCTGGATCGAGCGCCGCTATCCCACTTCCAGAACTGCCACCATGAGCCGCTGCTTCCATTTCTGCGTCGATTTGTGCGAACATCTCCTCTTCAGTAACCGCTCGAGCCTCGCTGGGGGCATCAGTAGTTGGCATTGAAGAACTTGTAGCAGGAGCGCCTCCACCCATGACAAATGGCAAGTCGACAAGAGGATCACCATGACGGCGAAAGAGTTCTTCCATCAGCTGCTCATCAAACACAAGCATGCTTTCCTGCGTATCGTCAAGGGGGGCAGTTGTAGTTACAGTGATCGCTTCGGTAACAATAGCCTCCTGCGTATGATATGATTCATGAGTAACAGGAGGCCCGGCAGGTGCAGCATCGATCACTGGACAAAGAATAAGAGAACTGTCAGAATTTGATTCAACTAAAGATTCTGACTTAAGGCAGATGTGCAGAATGTTCAGAATACCTTCCTCAGTTTGACTTGTAGGCAGTGGAATGACTTCAGTAACTTGCACTGTAGCCGGAGACATCTGCGGCTGATCCGGATTGTAGGCAGGAACAGCTTGGGGATCGACCGTAGACGAGGATTCGGGCTGGGTTGACGTTTGAACTTCAAGACTCGCCTCATGATGGTCAACCCCTGAACCCTCTCCTATTTCAAAGTGTTGGGCGCCGAGTCTTTCCTTTTCATGCAGAATCATTGACTCGTGAAGAATCTTACTTTCGTCTTGTAACGACCCGGTATTTTGGACCATTCGCATCCACACATGTCGGACTTGAATAATTCAAAATACCGCGTTGTTAATTTAAATTTGGCAAAACTGAGCATATACAGTAAATAAATAATCACAGATCACAGACACAGAGTAATAAATGCAGCGGAAATAAAAGAGATAGTAGTTCATGAAGCTACTATATAGATATATAAGTTACATCAGAGTTGAACTAGATACAACGGAAGAGTAACACGATACATCAAATACAAATCAGAATACATCACTGGAATCATCGAATACTGAAAGCAGAATAAATGGCTGTATCTTCAAGCAAAGCTCCAACTCCAAAGGTGAGTCTCGAATACTGGTACACTCAGTCTGACCCGAGCGTAAAGCAAAACACAAAACACTCGAGTCAAGATTAACATTCTTATATCAATAAATCCAACTCAAGTGAAATAGCAACTAAAATACAAGTAACTTAAAGGTTGTTTGGAATAACCATCCTTTAAGGATCCGTTAAACTATCTACTAGGTAGTAATGTACGCTATGTAGATAATGTCTATTAGTAATATAAGGTATCAAAATAGTGTTAAGGCGTTACCATTATTCCCCTTAACACATTTTACATAAGTGTTATAGTCTATACAGCACTGTAAACTCCACCGTAAAGTAGTGGGATATCAGGGAGTACTCCATAGGTATAACACAAAACAAATCGTAGTGGTCGCGTATATAGGGATACAAGTATGATAAGGCACATGAGGCAATACCCAAGGTAGTGAAACTACCGTTTGCCTGATCCGGACTGGTGAGAACGCATCGCCGCAGCGATCGCAACATCGCGAAACAACACTCCCAAAATCAAGGGTGCACCAATCGACAACAAGTAATGAGTAGTTTTCGAAGAAGTGTGTTCGCTCGAGGTAGCTAACCCCCATTTGGCCCGCCACAGCTCCTGTTTTAGTAATTTCCAATTTGACACAAGTGTCAAGGCTATCCATTATCGTTCTCTTTCTTTAGTCATCACGTACATCATTTCAACCACTTCATTCTGGATCACACTTCGCGTGTAGTTATTAAAGTGGTTTTCGGTTTAGACAGTGAGTATGTCCCTAACCGATTCCGGTCTCTTTAATAACTTTCGTAATTATTACACCGATTGGTCGTTTATATATTTCAAAACCAAATCAAATTCAATTTTTAATTAGAATTTGAAAACTAACATTTCATTTGTCTTTCCTAAACAATTTCCATAATTTACGTTTCAAAACTTCAAAATTTACATTTCAAAATCTTATAATTCAATTTCAATCTTTATTGAAAACAATTCAAATATTGATTCAAGTTAATATATGAGTTTCATTCCCAATCATTTAAATTAATTAAATTTAACATTTAAATCAATTTAAATTCATTTATCGATTTCCTTCAATATTTATTAAGTAAATTTGCCATTCAAAAAATTTTCTATTAAATTTCCAATTCATTAAATCCATTTTTTAAATTCAACTTCATTATATCAAAACTTACAAATTGAGTTAAATTAAATTCATCAAATCAAATTCTTTAACTTTCAAGTCTTACATTAATTTCAATAAATCACATTTTATTTCTTGTTAAAGAAATTCAATTTCACTTATTTACTTACTTAAATAATTTTCCAAAACTTGATAAATAAAGAAACTCAATTTCAATTATTTCCGAAGTAAAAATTCACTTATTCAAAAGTTCAATTTCACTTATTAAAGAATTCAATTCAATTTAATCATTAAATAATTCAATCTTATTTAATTATTAAATAATTCAAAACTTAATTATTAAATAATTTCAAAGTTTAATAATTTCAAACTTAATTATAATTTCAAACTTAATTATTAAATCATTTCAAACTTAATTCAATCATTTCTCAAATTAAACAACGTTCTTTCAACAATTACATTGTTAATATTTTGTTTCAGATTATTAAATATTAATATTTTCCTTTCATTAAAAATTCAAATTTCAACTTCATTTCAAAACCATATTATTTATTCAAATAAAATCTTCATTTTATTTTTAAATCAAATTATTGACCAATCGGGTTTTATTTAATTCTCTATCCTAGGTCAGAGTTTAATTTGGGTATTTATCATTTCAACCCGTTTCCAATTAAATTCCAAAATCAAAGCATAGCAAAGGGAACTTGCAGTGTGATAACTGGGATGGTGTCAAAGTAAATAAACCAACAATAACAACAATCAATAACAATCCAATAATCAATTCAAATAATCCCGAAATAATTGTATTAATTTACATTGTTGTTTGTGCAAATTAATATAATTATTTCTAGAATCTACACTATCATTTCATGTAGATTAAAGATTATTACACTATTTATTCTATGCAATTCTACAATTTACATCAATTATTCAACTACATACTTCATCAATTAATACAACATAAATTCAAATGGTTCAAGGGTAATTAACCGTTTTCTACGTGTCAAATAATTAAACATTTAAAGGGTCATATTATACAAATTTAACTAATCAAATTCAACACATATGTCGATTCAAATTTTTAACTATCCTACGTCAAATTCAATTGCATAATATTTATCACTTTATACATTACAATTTAACATCCAATAAAAACAACAATCAATCAATCAATTATCAACCAAACTGTATTATCATCGCATAAATAATTAACAGATAATGGTGTCAGATGTCATAGGTGAACTGATACAGGCAATATCATATATAATAGTGTAAATAACTAACATCAGCATATTTCAATTGTCGTTTCAATTAAAATCAAATTTAATAAATAAAAGAACGTTAATCGTGAGTGATTTCTCACCTTCCGAGGCTAGAGAATGATGAGAAATTTAGATATGAATCCAAACACGAATTTTCGAAGCAAAGCCAGATTGTCACGAATTTTCCAAGCAAATCTGACAGATAGGAATAGACGAAATCCAATCAGAACTGAATCGATGAAGAGAATTGACATAAGTAAATTGATATAGATATAAAATTGTGTATATATATACAAATCATGTTCTAATTTCAAACACATATAACATAAAAATCTTCATATTATACATTTTCAAATTGCTATGTCATAAAACCTATATAATAAAATCAAACGTTCATACAATATAATTTGAAATAAATACCTATTATGCAGCAGATTATATACTTACTTACATAGTCGAAACTCACATATTATAAATATCATATATGAACAAATATTTTATACAACTAACGTCTAAATATTCTTAACATCTCATACATTATATACTTTATAAACATATATATATATATATATATAAACCTCAGACATTTCAAATATATGAAAACTATCATATATGTAAAACTACAATATTATTCAAACTGCCACTATTGAAAAACTGTATATATATATACATACTGAAATCATATCTACACTGTAACATATATATAAATAACAACACTTAGATAATATATTGTCTTTAAAAAATATATTATACACACTTATACAATACAATCAGAAAAATAACAAAACGAACATATGCATATATATAGCATATCTTGATAAAATAAACTGGCCAAAACAATGTAATCTATCATATATAATATACTGCTTTTGTATATAACGAATCATATACTCAGATATAACTATACATGTACAACTTAAATATAGACTAAACTGTTAATCATAAATGTACAGTAAACACATTAATATAAATGTAACCAACATATATAAACTTCCAAACCTTAAATATCTACGTATGCAAGCAGTATGCTGCTCTCGCCCAACTGGACGCACGAGGATATGATAACAAAGACTAAGGCGACCATTGCGGGGCTGCTTTGGCAAGATGGTGCTCGAGTGGTTTACGGTGGTATGGGTGAAGGTCTAGCTACTATATCACGCTAGTGTGGATGGCTTTGTGTTGCCGAGGCACGGGCGGTGAAACGGGTGGCGAGCTAACAGCTCTCGGAGGTTGTTGCTGTAGCGAACGAAAGCCATGGTAAGTTGGGAAGTATCGACAGTTTGAAGGTTGGAGGATGTTCAGCAGGGGAGGGGACCGAGTGCTTCGGTCGTGGAGAGTCTGCTTGTTGAGAGGAAGAAGGCGGGCAGTTCGGTGATGAGCTATGGCCGAGGCTGGTGATGGTCACTCGGCAATCATGGTGGGTTCGTGGTGTTAGTCCATGGCTAGTGAGGGGTTGTTGCTGCTTGGCGGAAGGTGGATGCGGTTACAAGGTGGAGGTCGGGTGGGTTGGAAGAAGGTTGCGGTTCAGGTGGGTGCTGGCCGTGTAGATGGAGGTGTTGCGCTGGGGGGCTTCGGCTTGGGTGACGGGCGGAGTGGATGGAAGTAGCGGTGAGATGGCGGAGCACGAGGGGCGGTTTGGGTTCGGGTTTGGCATGGAGATGCGGGTCCATGGGTGGCCAGGCGGTGCTGTTTGCGGCTATTAGCGGATGAGGCCGAGGCTTGCGCAGATACAAGGGTAAGTGGGTTGATGAAGGAAGGTTGGTGGAGGAACGTTTGTGCGGAGGGAATGGCACATGAAAAAGAGAACAGAAGAAAGTATATAAATAAAAGAAGATGGAGAGAATAGAAATAAGAAGAAGAAGAGGAGATAGCACTTTTAATAAAACACGGTCATATATGCTGAAGGAAATGAACAGTTACACCACTAATATTAAATTAAATATTCACAAGCCAGTATAGAATGAGACCGGGAAACGAAGCAACAAAATTAATTGAAGTGATGAATGACAACTGGCAACTGTTGTAATTTGGAAATTTGAAAAAACAGGTAGCTGCTATAATTTACACGGCAGATAATAGAAAGAGTATATGGAACCCAAAATCAAACCGCGGAACCGATACGGAAATCGTTTCGTAGGTTTCGCTATTTTTCAGACTTCGAAACACATAAACGAATATACTGCAAAGGTCAACATGACGAGACGATCAAAATGTTATACAGATATCAGTGGTATGATTGAATTATAAAAATTTGAATTTTCTACTAGCGGAAAATGCAACAAAAACGTAGAAAAATAAGATCGATGGAGCTAAAGAAGTCCAAATTTGGAAAAACGAAAAATGACGTCTTGCTCAGAAGATGATTTATAATTTTTCAATGTAAATATTTAGGTTACGAAAACATTTTATTTTCATCAATTCCTAACTGATTAAATTGAAATAAAATTACACACGAAAATAAACTTCCATATTTTTGGATGAAAATTTACAGTTTGCTATGTTTACTAGACGCATTTCAAATATTAAATTTTTATTTCAAAATTTTATCGTTTAAAATTTCACAAAATTTCAACTAATTACGTTATTAAAACCGTTAAAATTTACGGGTCGTTACACATCTTCATTCAGAATGCGATTCTCCAGTTCGAATTCATCCACAGACTCACCCAGATGCGCCTCCTTCTCTTCTTCAACTAATCGGCCCCAGGCGTTGTATAGATGCGTCGGATAATCATCGAGCCAGGCTAAAACCCTGTGCCTCAGCACGTTAGCGTTGTAAACAACGAGAAGGTCTTCAATGTCAGCCTCCAGCCTGGACTCGGCCGATTTTACTTTCTCCTCAACCTCAGTCTCCACCACGGGGACCTTAGCCATAGCCGCATCCCGTTCACCCCGAAGCAGAACAGCCTGCTCGCACGCTTCCTGGGCCGCGTTGTTCGCATCATCCTTTTCCTTAGCCATGTCAGCAAATTTGGCCTTAAGCTCGTTGAGTTCCTTAACCGCCGCGTCCCGTTCGGCGGTGACTGTGGTGTTTCGATGGCCCATCTCCTCCAGCAAGGCAACATGTGTCTGTCTCAACCTCTCCATTGCCACATTCACTTCGTCAGCTTTTTTGGTGGCCTCAATTTCAGATTTCCGAGAAGACTCGGCCTCAGCAGTGAGCACTTGAATGATCTGGTCCCTTTGAGCGAGTTCGGTGTCCATTTTCTCAAGCGCTTTGGCTCGCTCAAAGGCCACCTTGGAAGCTTTCTCTACAACCTTTACCCACTCTCTATACTGGGTGTAGATGTCATGAATGTAATCATGCATCGTGTTTTCCACTCCAGATGGGATTCTCTTTAAGTGAGGTGGGAAGACGTAGCCATCGAAGCATATGTTCGGAAACTCCTGCCTCATTTAAGCCAATTTAATGGCCCCTTCTACTGTGGGCTCAGTTGGGACCTGCTCTGCAATTATGGAGGCCGTGGTCTCGACTCTCTGGAGATGAGTCTCGGATCTAGAAGTGTGAGAAGATGGCCTGTGTCGTGGAGGCTCTGGCGGATGTGGAACAAGAACAGGAGGTGGAGACGGAAGTCTAAGGGGAGGAGAGCGAGATCTAGATCGGTGTCTGTATTCTCTGTCCCTATCTCGCCCATACCTATCTTGGTTAGAGTACTCGCAATCGCGGTCTCTATCTAAGTCTCTCCTGTGAGAATCGTAATAAGTAGAGGAAGACTTTCGGACCGAGCGAAGGTTCCCAAGCATTGAACCTCTCCCAGACATGGTACCTGAAAGTGAGAAATGGAAGAAAAGTTAGCGATCTCTTGAACTGGATGATTTACGATTATGAATCATGTAGTGCAGTGAAGTGTATGCATGTGCAACCCCCCGACCAGCCGGAAATGTCGGCCGCACTCATAGCAAGTGACCCGCTCAGTTCAAAAGTATTATCAAGCTCCTCCATCCCGGTGTCGTGTTGAAACGACACATAATCCGGAATCGGAATATCAGCAAGCCCTTCAAAAGGATTCTCTACTTGCGGGAGAGGAGCCTCCGAAATTCTAATCCCCTGAACAGGCAAAGACATAACCACGGATGTAACGACCCGTAAATTTTAACTGTTTTAATAGCGTAATTAGTTGAAATTTTGTGAAATTTTAAACAATAAAATTTTGAAATTTAAATTTGATATTTGAAATGCGTCTGTTTTAACATAGCAACTGGTAAATTTTTATCAGAAAATTTGGAAGTTTATTTTCTAGTGTAATTTTATTCCAATTTATATCAGTTAAAATTGATGGTAATAAAATGTTTTCCAAACCTGAATATTTTTCTATAGAAAAATTGTAAATCATCTTCTAAGTGAGACGTCATGTTTCATTTCTTCAAATTCGGACTTCTATTGCTCCGTTTATCTTATTTTTGGCAAATTTGCAGCATTTTCGGTACTGATTATCGACTTTTGATAGGATGATCATATCACTAATATTTGTATACCGTTTTGATCGTTTCATCATGCTGATCTCCGTAGTATATTCATGCGTGTGTTTTGGAGTTCGGGGCACGATGAAATCAGTGAACCGATCAGTCCTACCAGTCGCATTCAAGCCTTTTGTCTCCTGTCCCTTCAATGCCCAACGTAAACTAATAGCCACCAAGCGACTAATATTTTCAGAACTTTGGGTCACTTTTGGGTTATTTCCATTGGTTACTTTTATGTGCTGTCCTTTCACCACTCTTTGGTTCTGTTTCCTCCTTCTTTGGTTAAGAAAATATACTTATATAATCAAGGCTGCTCATCTTCTTTCCTTTCATCTCTCTTTGTTCGTTTATTCAGTCTGATTTCCTTCCTCTTCCCCTCTTTTGATTCTATTTGTCTGAAAGGAAAATAATATATATTTTTCATAACTAAAGTTTTCATATTGCAATCCTTTGTTTTGGAGAAGCTTGCTCCCCTTCCTCATCCTGTATGTATCCCCTTCCTCCAATATTGACCGCGTGCATCACTGTCCTCACCATGCAGCCAATTCCCACCACGCCTCAACCATCCCACTCCCCACATCAGCGACACTCTTCCCTAGGTCGAGCCTTCGCCGCCACCTTGCCTCCCTCTGGTCCGCCTTACAACCACTATCCCACCATGTCATTAGCCGAAGCCAGCAATCAAAGCTCCACCCCACGGCTCTAACCTGGCCACCTTCCCCTAGCACGTCAACCTCCGCCGAACTCAAGCCTTCTTCTTTTTTAAAAAACTGTAAGGTATATAATGAATTATATATGGTGGTATTTGGATGTTTAAAGTATGTATTTATGTTTGCTATACATTACAAAAAGAAAAAAAGTATGATTATCGTATGTTTAAGTGTTATAGATATATAAGATTTATATATATATATTAGTTTACACTTGTTCTGTTTATAAGAATTATATATATACGTATATAAGATTTGTAATAACTGTAATTCATATATACACTGTTGTTAGTATATACATGCGAGTTTACATAAGCTTTTGAAATCTGCATGTTGTTTATAGTTTGGACATTTATATATAATATACATTTATTTAATTATAGTGAGTCTGCATATATATGAGCTTAAGTAACATGAATCTATTTGCCTATAAGCAGTTGTATAAGGGTATGCATACATAGTGATCTATATATGTATATCTAGTTGTGTATATGTATATAGTGTCTGCATGTGTATATTCGTTCTGCATATATTTCTTGGATCTGCTATATATTTGAATTTTTATAAGTATATATCAGTTTGTTGTCTGCATATATGTAAATGTATATAAATATATATTCACCTATTGAATTTTATTTGAAAATACATGTGTGCCAAGTTGCATCCGTATAAGTACAATATATAGTTTTAAGAAATGATTCATGAACTGTAATATATGTTAGTAATATATTATATGTAGTTATATATATTGATTTTATAAAGTATTGATTCTATAATAAAGTAACTTTTTCATACTTTCAATCGTATGTGTATACTACTGTAAAGTAAGTTTATAAACATCTACTTATATATTAGTTATATATAAGTATCGTTGATTTTAAGCATTTATGTATAATGGTAATGTTGATATTGAGATATGTATGGTGTACATATCTGTTTCAAATGTAAATGTAAATTCTATTGTATATTTTAAAATAATTTTTTTGTATAATGGTTATATTAATACTTTGATAGTTTATAATAGTTTTAAAATATTATATATACTCGATTTTTAACATATGCACTTTAATTTTATTATTGAATTTATATATATTTTGATTTCTAATATATGAGCCTTTAAAATATAATATATTTTATTTTATTTATATGTGCTTTAAACGGATATTGATTTTTACAAATAATATATCTATTTTCAGTTGATGTCAAAACTGATTCTGATTAGTTCTCATCGATTTCCCATTTATAAGCTTTGTCTGTCGTGCCCGTTTCTTCATCGAATCGTGTCCATCTAGCGTTGCTTTGGAATTCATAGCTCATTTCCTTGTCAAATCTATCTAGCCTCGAAAGGTGAGAAATCACTCACGATTAACGTTCTTTTATTTATTAAATTTGATTTCAATTGAAACGACAATTGAAATATGTAGCTGCTAGTTATTTACATTGCTATATATATGTGCCATTATCTGTATTTGTTCACCTGTGACATCTGACACCATTATCTGTAATTTATATTTCTATATATATGCCATTATCTGTATCTGTTCACCTGTGACATCTGACACCATTATCTGTTATTTATCACTGATGATATATGCCCGTTACTGTTGTTATATTTTATCATATCTGTTATCACTCTGCAAGTTCCTTGTTAATATAGAATTCACTATGGGTTGAAATGATACATACCCGAACGATCTGTAGAATAGGAGAAAATCATTATGGGTTGAAATGATAAACCCAAGCGATTTTCATTTGAATTGAATTTGGGGTTACGGGTTGAAAAGATATATACCCGCATACATATTTAAATTACGGATTGAAATGATAAATATCTGTATCACTTGACCATAGGGCAGAAAATTATATACAGACACCGTTGGTCTATATATAAATATTTGAAAAATGATTTCTATGGTTTTGAAGGAAATATATGGTTGTAATACATATTGATTTTTAAGATCTAATAAAGTTGATTTAATAAAGTCGATTTAATCAATATAAAATAATGTTTAAGTATTTATGTAAATTTATATTTTCAAATATAGAGTTTATAATGATTCAGGTTGGAAAGATAAATTGAAATTGATTTGAAATTATATTTATTTAAGAATTTTACTTAAATAAGGTTGATTTGAAATTTATCAAATTTGAAAATTGAAAGATATGTTTTATAACTTGAATTTGATTAAAAGTGACTTAAATGAATATTTCAAACTTATATAAGTTTAAATGGGATATTTTGTTTATTTAAAATTTTAAATTGAAGTCGTATTTAGATGTATTGAAATGATTAAAGAAATATCTCAGAAACAAAATGTAATGAAATTAAATTGAAATATAAATGGAATTATCAAATTTAGTTTTGAAATGTGAATATTTAAAGCTTTGAAATATATTGAAATTGAAATGGCTTATTTTGTGGTTTAAATATGTATTTGAAATTGATAATTTGAAATGGTTTATTGAGAAGCTGAATCGAGTTGGAATTGATGATTTGAGATTTGATTAAATTTTAATTTTGGAATTCGAGTTTATGTGAATTGTTTTGTGAAATTTGAGGAAGCTATTTTTATATAAAGTATTTTAAACTATATCTAAAACTATTTATATTTTACTTTATAAATTTTAATATAAATTATTTTAATATAAATCATTTTCAATATAAATTATTTTATTATAAACTATTTTAACTTATAACTATTTTATATAAACTATTTTATTGTATAAACTATTTTTCTATATATACAAATTTTAATATCTAAACTGTTTAAGAGGGAAGTGTTAGGATTCCAAAATGTTATGATTTCAAGCTATGATTTCAAAGTGTTATGAATTTCAAGGTTTTGATTTCCAAAGTGTTTTGATTTTAAAAGACTTATGATTTCGAAAGCGATATAACTTTGGAAAGTGATATGATTTTGGAAATGGATTTATTTGAAGTGGAAGTGATATCGTATTGATATGGTTTTGAAATGGCAATGATCTGTCGGTTTTGAAATATAACTATTTTGAAAATTTATTAAATGACCATCGGTGTAATAATACGTAGTTATTAAAGAGACCGGGATCGGATATGGACATACTCTCTGTCGATACCGAAACCACTTTAATAACTAATATACGCGGAGTGTTGATCCAGAACGAAGTGGATGGTTTTGAGGAACGCATTGACTGAAGAAAGAGAACGATTTTGGATGACCCCTGACATGACTAAAACAGGAGCCGCGCCGGGCCATTGAGGTTCGCCATCTAGCGGACACACTTCTTCGATACCTTATCTATTACTTATGTGATTCGATTTGGGTGCACCCTTTGATTTGGGAGTGTTGTTTCACGGTGTTGAGGTAGTAGCTGCTATGCTCAACATCAGTCCGGATCACGCAACTACTAGTATCCTAGTTGGTATCGCCTCATGTACCTTGTCATACTGATTATCCTATTCGCGACCACTACGATTTGTTTTGCGTTATACCTATGGGGTACCCTCTGATAACCACTAGTTTACGGTAGGGCTTACGGTGCTGTATAGACTATGACATGGTAAAAATGTGTAAAGGGTGGAATGGGCCATGACTTAACGCTATTTTGATATCGTACTTTACTGATTAGACATTATCTACTTAGCGTACACTACTACATAGTAGATAGTTTAACGGATCCTTAGAGGATGGTTATCCCAAACATCCTTTGAGTTACTTGTATTTCAGTAGTTATTTCACTTGAGTTGGATTTATTGATATAAGAATGTTAATCCTGGCTCGAGTGTTTTGTGTTTTGCTTTACGCTCGGGTCAGATTGAGTGTACCAGTGTTCGAGACTCACCTTTGGAGTTGGAGCTTCGCTTGGAGATCCAACTATCTATCGATTCTACTATCAGTTATCCAGTTGATTCCAGTGATGTATTCAGATCTTGTATTTGACTATTGTATTTAGATATCTATGTATTCGAGACTTCTGTTGTATCATGTTTAACTCTATTATATATATATATATAGTAGCTTCATGAACTACTATTCTTTTGTTTCCGCTGCATATTGTTATATTACTTTGTGTCTATTATTCTGTGATTATTTATTTACTGTATATGCTGAGTATTGCCAATTTTAATTAACAATCCATTATTTTGAATTATTCAAGTGAGGCATGTGTGGATTTATTGTCGATTTAAATGGTCCAAAATAGTGGGTCGTTACAGTTTGTAACGACCCAGAATTTTCGTCATTTGAAATTCGTATATTTAATTAATTTTAAATATTAATAAGTAAGATTTGGAAGTCGTATTTATTTAATTTCGATATAGTGATTTAATTGGGCGATTAAATTATTAATTTAATATTTGAAATTCCAGAAATAATTGGAAATTGGGTTTAATGTGATTAAAAATGATTTATAAAGTTATATTTAATCATATTGGAGTTAGAATGATGTTTGTGAACTTTTAAAATTAAATTAAAAGTTAAACTGTGAAAATTGAATATTTTAATATTTAATTGACTAGTGAAAATAGTCATTTTTCAAACAGTCTCGGATTTCGACGAAACCAGTTTCATCGGATCCGTAATGTGATATTATTGTATGGTTTCAAATTTAGTGTCAATCGGATGTACGGTTTGTCCGGGCCAAGCTAAAACGCACAGAAATTTGGTTAACCGATTTAATTTAAATTTGATCGTTTAATTCCGTAACTCGCACATATGATCGAATTAGCTCCCGAAACATGTTCCATTGTGTTCGGAACGCGGGGTAAACCTTAGAAACGTCAGCCGGCACGCTTCGTTTGGAGTTCGGAATATTTTCGGTGAATAGTGTTTTTGGCAATTTTCTATATAAGGACCTCGTTATTTCATTTTGCAAGCAAAACCCTAGGGTTTCTAGTGCAGCCGCCGTTCACCCTTTCTATGGCCAGAAATCATTCACCTTTCTCCTCCAATATCTCACAATCCATCGATAATTAGCATAAACCTCCAACTACAAAGTTGTAGATCTCGACGAGATCTACAAATCCAACGGTCATGATCTGAAATGGAGCTTCGGATCGACGGGAAATCACGTTCAAAGTCACTGCTTTTTTCACATTTTTCGAGGCCAAAGGGGCAGCCGAGTTTCATGCTATTCACGGTGTAGGTAGAGTTCGTCGAGGGCTTCGCGATGGAGGTGGCTGATCGTCTTCAAGATGATGGAGGTGGTCGCACTAATTCGTGATAGGTCGGCGGCCAAAATGGGTTCTCTGTACGTGAATGTCACGTAAGGGAGGAAGATGAAGGGCACGGTCCTGATGTGCAGCTGCAGAAATGAGTGGCCAAGATCAAATCTAGGATAAAATAAATAAATAAAAATGTGTATATAATTATATTATAAATCGTATAAACTTTAAAACGTGATAACTTTGTCATACGAGGTCCATTTCTGACGAAACAAATTGCATTGGAACTGTATTGACGAGCTCTTCGCAATGGAGCTAGATTGGAGTAAATTGGAGTCAGTGAAAATTTTGGGTAAAATTAAACGTCTGATTAATTTTATCCGAAATAAAACGCTGCAACCGTTTTTGAAAGCAAGGTGAGAACTTCTCACTCAATCGAATATTTTGTTTCGATTTAAATTTTAAATAGTTAGATTTAAAATTGTTGATAGTGTTGATTGTGATGATTGAATGATGATTGCTATTTATTTTGTTAAATAGACCCTATACGCCGTATATTAAGCGGAGGTTATTTATTAAAAACATATACCGTGATAATTTCACATTGAAGTGGAATTGGTATTATATATGTATATAGCAATATATATATATATTGGAATATGTATATATTGGAGTTGTTGATTTCCCGCATTGTATAGCGCATGAGACCCTATTGCGCCGCATAATAGCAGATAATATTTATAAATCCCATATACCGCGATAATTTCACATTAAAGTGAAATTGGTATTGTGCTAACATCTGTGGATGCAGGGAAACAGGTTGGAGGGATCCAACTGGATTCCTCAAACATTTGAATTTATTTCAATGTTGTGTGTTGATTTATTTATAATCGCCGTGTGATTATTTATTTATAATCTATGAATGATTATATCTATGATTGATTCGTTGAAGGCTATAATTTAGCCGAATGTATTTTTGGTATCGTTGGATACCAGAAATGAATAAATTGGATTTTTGAAATAAAAGTTGGAAATTTTAAGTAAATTCTTCTGAAAGAATTTGGTTGAATTTAAAAGAAAAGATTTTAAAGTAAAAAGTCGATTTTTGAAATCTTATTAAATTATTTCTAAAATATGGGGAAAGGCTTTTATAAATAGATTTTGAATAGTATTAATTGAAAGTTGAAGAATTTATTTAAAATGGAATTTTAAATGGTTTTTAAGAGATAAATGAATTTATTTTAAAAGGTGATTAATTTCTAGAAATCAATTTATAATTGATTTGGTATTTGAAAATAAATCTTTGGAAAATCGATATGAAAATTTAATTTGATGTTAAATGAGGAAATTGATTTGTGTTGAAATGAATTTTTGAAATCAATTTGTAATTGATTTGGTGTGAAGTAAATTTTGAAATCAATTTGGAATTTGATTCGGTGTTTGAAATAAATGTTTGGAAAATCAATTTGGGTTTTGAAACAGATTTAGAAATCAATTTGAAAGTTGATTTGGAGTCAAAAATGGATATTTGGAAATTTAATTTCACAATGGAATATATAAAGGAAAGAGGAATTTGTTTTAAAAATAAACATTGATTTATTTTTGAAGTGTGGAAAATTATGATTTGAAATTGGTTTTCAAAGTGATGAAGTGTGGAAATAAATTTACAGATTTGAGATGTAAATTTGAAATAAATCGATAAGGATTTATATAATTGGTTTAAATGAATGTGATTTCAAATTGTTTTCAAATGGTTGAAGTGTTAAACCGTATCTCGCGAAGAGATTTGAAATTTAATAATTTGGAAAAAATTATTTAAATTGATTGATTGTTGTGAATGTTGTTGATAGTTAAATAACCGACTATCAATATTTGCCTTTGAAATGGCACTTGATTTGTTTTTAAAACAAACGCGCACTATTCGGGTTAGCCGGGAAAAGACCTTTGTGTCATATAACCCATTCCGAATTAGTGATACGATGATATGGATCGTATTGAAGACCGATGTTGAAGACCAGATATTTTCGAAAATGAAAGGACAACCTGTCGAATGTCTCTGCACCGAATTGCTCCGGTATAGAGATTTATATCACTCTTTTTGTGATGGGAAGTCCGGACGTGATTAGAAATTATCCGGATTGCAAGGGCTTCTTTGGAAGTGCCTTCGGTTCCGTTCGATCCCGGAACGGACTTGTATGGATGTGTGACTGACATTACACTTTGAGATGTAAAGCTGGTTTCTATCAAATACATTTCTGTTGGTGGTGGAGAATTTATTCTCTTAGCTTAACACCCTTCTCTGAGACGTACGAGCTCAGAGGTTATGCAGTTGATGGTTACTAGTGATACATTCCCAATTTGGTAATGTGGCACACGAAGTTCTGTTGATCATTGTTGATCAAAGCGTTGCTTTGTGAAAATGCGTTGCTTTGTGAAAAAGCGTAGCTTTGTGAAAAAGCGTAGCTTTGTGGACGAGACTTCGTCGAGCCTCACAACCCGGTAATGGTCGAAACAGGAATGTTGCGGCAAAGGTTTGTAGGGGTAGCGCCCCTAGGGTATGTCATTTCCGTCTGGATAAAAGGTGATATCATGGTATGGAACCCAGATATTTTACCTATGTTGATGCCGCAGATTTATTTATACTTTGTGGTTGTTGCTTTGTGATTGAGGATCCTCGGATAAAGGTCGGTGACGACCGGGGGATGACATAGCTCGTGTGTTAGTGACCTAATTATAGCTTTTCAGTGTGAGGTAGCGTCGGCCTTGTGTTTGCAGAGAGCAGGTTGACTCTCGGGGCATCTTTCCAGAGGCGTTTCTATTTTGGTATAAGGAAGTTCCTTTGCCTGACCATTTGTTGGAAATCCAAAGAAACAATCTGCGCCCTGTATGGTTTTAGTTGTATAACCTGCTATGGAATGTGGCGGTAACCTGCTATTGAACATAGTAGCTATAGTAGGCATACAATAATGGTTGTATGTTGGCTAAGATTAATATTGTATTTTCGAAATGTTTTCGACACTATGCACTAATGATAATAATATCCAATGATTTTGCATAGTAAGCATTTTTGACTATCATAAGAAGAAATCTCATCCAATTCTGCGTTTGCATTGTGTGTGTGGCGGGAGGTCTTATGGTAGTTTCATTTTCCAAAAGCATTGCGAAATTGTTTTGTTTTCTTTGTAAAGATAAACTGTTTTAGTTCTCACACCAATCACCATGACTGACCTGGAGTTTATTGTTTCCTTCCTAAACTCTGGGTGCCCACCAATTTCCACACGGGCAGTCTAGAGTCAGGTTATCAGGTCATTCTGGATTCAGGAGATGCTGTGGAGCTCAGTGGCGAGCTGGATGTCGAGGCATAGTATTTGTATATGATATTATTTATTCCGCTGTGTATTCTGTATATGGACAAGTTCATATAACTATCCAGTTGTGATGTATATTGTTGTTGTAAGCTCTGATGATGTATGTATAAAATGATATAGTTCTTTGTTTTAAAGATTATTCATTTATCTATTATATATTGTTCCGCTGCGAATGCGAGATTCTGATATTGTTTCTGTTTCTGTTGTTTCTTCTTTCTTTTTCTTTTGTTTTCTTCTACCTCTTCTTTTTCTCCATAACAATTCGGTTTTCCGGCATTCGATTGCTCGGCAGTTGATACAGTGAATGTATTAATGTCGATTTTCGAGCGACGAAAAATCGCGTTCGTTGCATTTGGTATCAGAGCGTATGGTTAAGCGATAACCTTGGCTCTGTTGGGAATTACTCATTAGAGATAGAGTCAGTAGTACTCTAGAATGAGTGTGAGTGTAATAATAAATATGAGCGCGTATTTGTTAGTGAATATGGAATTGTTTTATATTGTGTTTGCTTATCCGTTGAGCTGTTTATGAATTTTGGTCAGTATGTGGGACGCCATATTATCGATAGGGGTTTCTAAACACTTAAACGAGGCAAGTCGACATAGTATCATTTTAAATTTGGTAAATGAAATAATTTTACCTCGACTATATTTTTTATATAAGGAAATAATTTTTCAGAATTATTAAAGTGTATATAAATTGATTGTTTGGTTGTTGAAATTGTGAATATATATATATGTTAATAAAAGTTGTTTGAATAAATTAAATAAGAGCAACAATTGTAAAAGAATGAAGTATATAAGCAAATGAATTATAAGTATAGAATTATAATTGAAATGATTTGCAATTGTGAATTAATCTTGTATAAGTAAAGTTAAATAGTGAAATTATATGAGAAAAGATTTATAAATGTGATTTATAAATAAAAGGAAATTTTGAAAGAATTTAAAGCACTGAATTCACTAGTGTTGCTGGGAAATAATAAGGGTGATGACTGCAGCATCATCAATATCATTTTCGAGTTTCTGTGTGATGGATTTGCTACCATAGTAAATTGAAAATTGAAGTGTTGCTGTGATAAACAGAATTTAAATTAAAATCCAGATTGAAATTGATAAATATAAGTAAAATGAGTTTTATGCTTATAATATGATTTGGAAGTTGAATAATAAGTTGTATAACTTATAGAATGAATGAATATAAGTGAAACCAATTGTTAAAATGGTTAAACGAATTTTGTTAAGCAAAATGAGATATGAATTTGAATAATTGATGAAATTTGACTTTGGTAGAAGTTAAATAGAATTTATTTTAGAATTGAAATCTAAATTAGATTTGTAAGTGGAAATTTAAGTTAAGTTAAACGAATGATGTTTAAATGGAATATGACTTAAGTAATAATAAATGAAGTTGATTTTGATATCGAAGTAAAATAATAAAGTGAATTTATTAAATGAATATGAACTTGAGGTTTATAAAGGAGATTCAACTTTATTTGTTAAATGAATTAGCAATTGAATTAATAAATGGATTGAATGTTAATCAATCTAATGTGAATAAATTGATAATGAATATAAGTGTTAATTCATTAAAAGCTAATAGATTGGAAATTGAATGGAAGTCAATTTAATATTAAACCAATTGGAATTAAAAATGTCGAACCAAATTGAATGTGAAGTAAAGTAAAGTGAATGAATTTGGTTGTGTTGATTATACATTGGTTGTTATATGATTGTTGGTTGATTGTATATAATTCATTAAATGTTAATGAAGTTGAATTGATAAAAATGAAAGCTATGTAATTAGATTTAAATTGAAAGTGAAGTAAATTTAAATAGAAATTGATTTAAATTGGAAGTGAACCAACTTGAATTTAAATTAGTGAATGTAAACTAATTGAAGATGAATAATTGAATGTCATTGTATATGAATTGGTTGTAAACAATTACAAGTGATGTTGAAATTTTATAAGTGCTTATAAAACTGGTTTAGTATGCATTTCTTTTGATATGCAAGTGTTGTAGATGTTTAAAAGAGTAAAATTGTTAATAACTTTATATATTTGTCACTTACATATTTAAACTGAGTAAGTACAGGTGCCGCAGCTACCGTTCGGTTGGTTGGGTTGTGCTAAAATGCTAATAAATAACTGCTTTGTTTAAAAATGCTAAAAAGGTACGCCTACGCAATAAAAAAATAGGAAATATGAACTGTTTTTCTGCTTTTCTGACCGGGTGGGTCGATGTATACATATTTATGTCTATTGTGATCCTACTACGATCGAACCGCGCAAAGGAGACGCTGGCGAATTTTTCTGAAAATTTAAGGTGTTAGAAAAATTTTGGAAAATTTTTGTTAACAAAAATGTTGATTTCCAAATTGTAACGAAAATGTAGGAATTGAACTAGAAAATGGAAACCATTGTTTTGGTTGAAGTTAAAGGTTTGGAAAAGGTGAATATAAAATTTTCACGAAATGGATTTCTGAAAAGTTAATGAAATTGGAGCATTTTTCTTACTTTGCAATTTCGAGGACGAAATTCTTTTAAGGGGGGAAGTTTGTAACGACCCAGAATTTCCGTCATTTGAAATTCGTATATTTGATTAATTTTAAATATTAATAAGTAAGATTTGGAAGTCGAATTTATTTAATTTCGATATAGTGATTTAATTGGGCGATTAAATTATTAATTTAATATTTGAAATTCCAGAAATAATTGAAAATTGGGTTTAATGTGATTAAAAATGATTTATAAAGTTATATTTAATCATATTGGAGTTAGAATGATGTTTGTGAACTTTTAAAATTAAATTAAAAGTTAAACTGTGAAAATTGAATATTTTAATATTTAATTGACTAGTGAAAATAGTCATTTTTCAAACAGTCTCGGATTTCGACGAAACCAGTTTCATCGGATCCGTAATGTGATATTATTGTATGGTTTCAAATTTAGTGTTAATCGGATGTACGGTTTGTCCGGGCCAAGCTAAAACGCACAGAAATTTGGTTAACCGATTTAATTTAAATTTGATCGTTTAAATCCGTAACTCGAACATATGATCGAATTAGCTCTCAAAACATATTCCATTGGTTTGGAACTCGGGGTAAACCTTAGAAACGTCAGCCGGCACGCTTCGTTTGGAGTTCGAAAATTTTTCGGTGAATAGTGTTTTTGGCAATTTTCTATATAAGGACCTCATTATTTCATTTTGCAAGCAAAACCCTAGGGTTTCTAGTTCAGCCGCCGTTCACTCTTTCTATGGCCAGAAATCATTCACCTTTCTCCTCCAATATCTCACAATCCATCGATAATTAGCAAAAACCTCCAACTACAAAGTTGTAGATCTCGACGAGATCTACAAATCCAACGGGCATGATCTGAAATGGAGCTTCAGATCGATGGGAAATCACGTTCAAAGTCGCTGCGTTTTTCACGTTTTTCAAGGCCAAAGGGGCAGCCGAGTTTCATGCTATTCACGGTGTAGGTAGAGTTTGCCGAGGGCTTCGCGATGGAGGTGGCTGATCGTCTTCAAGATGATGGAGGTGGTCGCATTAATTCGTGATAGGTTGCAGCCAAAATGGGTTCTTTGTACGTGAATGTCACGTAAGGGAGGAAGATGAAGGGCACGGTCCTGATGTGCAGCTGCAGAAATGAGTGGCCGAGATCAAATCTAGGTTAAAATAAATAAATAAAAATGTGTAAATAATTATATTATAAATCGTATAAACTTTAAAATGTGATAACTTTGTCATACGAGGTCCGTTTCTGACGAAACAAATTGCGTTGGAACCATATTGACGAGCTCTTCGCAATGGAGCTAGATTGGAGTAAATTGGAGTCGGTGAAAATTTTGGGTAAAATTAAACGTCTGTTTAATTTTATCCGAAATAAAACGCTGCAACCATTTTTGAAAGCAAGGTGAGAACTTCTCACTCAATCGAATATTTTGTTTCGATTTAAATTTTAAATAGTTAGATTTAAAATTGTTGATAGTGTTGATTGTGATGATTGAATGATGATTGCTATTTATTTTGTTAAATAGACCCTATACGCCGTATATTAAGCGGAGGTTATTTATTAAAAACATATACCGTGATAATTTCACATTGAAGTGGAATTGGTATTATATATGTATATAGCAATATATATATATTGGAATATGTATATATTAGAGTTGTTGATTTCCCGCATTGTATAGGGGATGATACCCTATTGCGCCGCATAATAGCGGATAATATTTATAAATCCCATATACCGCGATAATTTCACATTGAAGTGAAATTGGTATTGTGCTAACATCTGTGGATGCAGGGAAACAGGTTGGAGTGATCCAACTGGATTCCTCAAACATTTGAATTTATTTCAATGTTGTGTGTTGATTTATTTATAATCGCCGTGTGATTATTTATTTATAATCTATGAATGATTATATCTGTGATTGGATTCGTTGAAGGCTATAATTTAGCCGAATGTATTTTTGGTATCGTTGGATACCAAAAATGAATAAATTGGATTTTTGAAATAAAAGTTGGAAACTTTAAGTAAATTCTTTTGAAAGAATTTGGTTGAATTTAAAAGAAAAGATTTTAAAGTATAAAGTCGATTTTTGAAATCTTATCAAATTATTTCTAAAATATAGGGAAAGGCTTTTATAAATATATTTTGAATAGTATTAATTTAAAGTTGAAGAATTTATTTAAAATGGAATTTTAAATGGTTTTTAAGAGATAAATGAATTTATTTTAAAAGGTGATTAATTTCTAGAAATCAATTTATAATTGATTTGGTATTTGAAAATCAATCCATGGAAAATCGATATGAAAATTTATTTGATGTTAAATGAGGAAATTGATTTGTGTTGAAATGAATTTTTGAAATCAATTTGTAATTGATTTGGTGTGAAGTAAATTTTGAAATCAATTTGGAATTTGATTCGGTGTTTGAAATAAATGTTTGGAAAATCATTTTGGGTTTTGAAACAGATTTAGAAATCAATTTGAAAGTTGATTTGGAGTTAAAAATGGATATTTGGAAATTTAATTTCACAATGGAATATATAAAGGAAAGGGGAATTTGTTTTAAAAATAAACATTGATTTATTTTTGAAGTGTGGAAAATTATGATTTGAAATTGGTTTTCAAAGTGATGAAGTGTGGAAATAAATTTACAGATTTAAGATGTAAATTTGAAATAAATCGATAAGGATTTATATAATTGGTTTAAATGAATGTGATTTCAAATTGTTTTCAAATGGTTGAAGTGTTAAACCGTATCTCACGAAGAGATTTGAAATTTAATAGTTTGGGAAAAATTATTTAAATTGATTGATTGTTGTGAATGTTGTTGATAGTTAAATAACCGACTATCAATATTTGCCTTTGAAATGGCACTTGATTTGTTTTTAAAACAAACGCGCACTATTCGGGTTAGCCGGGAAAAGACCTTTGTGTCATATAACCCATTCCGAATTAGTGATACGATGATATGGATCGTATTGAAGACCGATGTTGAAGACCGGATATTTTCGAAAATGAAAGGACAACCTGTCGAATGTCTCTGCACCGAGTTGCTCCGGTATAGAGATTTATATCACCCTTTTTGTGATGGGAAGTCCGGACGTGATTAGAAATTATCCGGATTGCAAGGGCTTCTTTGGAAGTGCCTTCGGTTCCGTTCAATCCCGAAACGGACTTGTATGGATGTGTGTCTGACATTACACTTTGAGATGTAAAGCTGGTTTCTATCAAATACATTTCTATTGGTGGCGGAGAATTTATTCTCTTAGCTTAACACCCTTCTCTGAGACGTACGAGCTCAGAGGTTATGTAGTTGATGGTTACTAGTGATACATTCCCAATTTGGTAATGTGGCACACGAAGTGCTGTTGATCATTGTTGATCAAAGCGTTGCTTTGTGAAAAAGCGTTGCTTTGTGAAAAAGCGTTGCTTTGTGGACGAGACTTCGTCGAGCATCACAACCCGGTAATGGTCGAAACAGGAATGTTGCGGCAAAGGTTTGTAGGGGTAGCGCCCCTAGGGTATGTCATTTCCTTCTGGATAAAAGGTGATATCAAGGTATGGAGCCCAGATATTTTACCTATGTTGATGCCGCAGATTTATTTATACTTTGTGGTTGTTGCTTTGTGATTGAGGATCCTCGGATAAAGGTCGGTGACGACCGGGGGATGACATAGCTCGTGTGTTAGCTACCTAGTTACAGCTTTTCAGCGTGAGGTAGCGTCGGCCTTGTGTTTGCAGAGAGCAGGTTGACTCTCGGGGCGTCTTTCCAGAGGCGTTTCTATTTCGGTGTAAGGAAGTTCCTTTGCCTGACCATTTGTTGGAAATCCAAAGAAACAATACGCGCCCTGTACGGTTTTAGTTGTATAACCTGCTATGGAATGTGGCGGTAACCTGCTATTGAACATAGTAGCTATAGTAGGCATACAATAATGGTTGTATGTTGGCTAAGATTAATATTGTATTTTCGAAATGTTTTCGACACTATGCACTAATGATAATAATATCGAATGATTTTGCGTAGTAAGCATTTTTGACTATCATAAGAAGAAATCTCCTCCAATTCTGCGTTTGCATTGTGTGTGTGGCGGGAGGTCTTATGGTAGTTTCATTTTCCAAAAGCATTGCGAAATTGTTTTGTTTTCTTTGTGAAGATAAACTGTTTTAGTTCTCACACCAGTCACCATGGCTGACCTGGAGTTTATTGTTTCCTTCCTAAACTCTGGGTGCCCACCAATTTCCACACAGGCAGTCTAGAGTCAGGTTATCAGGTCATTCTGGATTCAGGAGATGTTATGGAGCTCAGTGCCAAGCTGGATGTCGAGGCGTAGTATTTGTATATGATATTATTTATTCCGCTGTGTATTCTATATATGGACAAGTTCATATAACTGTCCAGTTGTGATGTATATTGTTGTTGTAAGCTCTGATGATGTATGTATAAAATGATATAGTTCTTTGTTTTAAAGATTATTCATTTATCTATTATATATTATTCCGCTGCGAAAGTGAGATTCGGATATTGTTTCTGTTTCTGTTGTTTCTTCTTTCTTTTTCTTCTATTTTCTTCTACCTCTTCTTTTTCTCCATAACAATTCGGTTTTCCGGTATTCGATTGCTCGGCAGTTGATACAGTGAATGTATTAATGTCGATTTTCGAGCGATGAAAAATCGCGTTCGTTACACAGTTGGTATCAGAGCTTTGGTTTTAGGCAAAACTCAGCGTATAAAGTAAAATTCAATTACAGAATCACTTTCGTTTGAGCTTGAATTCCTTCTTCTTTGACTCGGTTTCTTTGAATTTTGGAACGTTCCCTTCGGTTCCGAAGTCCATTCGTGTCTCCCCTATTCGTGTCTTCTGATTCTGGAGTATCCCATAACTCCACTTCGAATGATCTCTATAATAAATCGGCGGTTGTGATAACCCGGATTTTCGGGCATCAGATAATTGGATAGTTATCAAATTTAACTTTTAAAAAAAAATACTGATTTATAAATTTAACAAATTTAGATGTGATAATCTCCAGTATAAATTATTTAATATTTGACAAATTCTTCTTTTAAAACAAATATTAAAGTGTTGTTATATATATATATATGAGTAGATTTTACATTGGAAATTCAAGAATAAATATATATGAAATTTAAAATTTAAAATCATTCTCTTTTAAAAGTTATATATGTATAAATACTAGAAAATGTATGAATATAAATATAAAACATAAATTGATAAAAAGCTTTTATAAGATTTAAGAAAAGGTTTAATATATTAAAAATTTACATGAGAAAGATTTTAATTTGTATATATATAATGACAAGTGTTAATAAATTAAGTCATGTTAGTAATATGTGTAAGGTGATTAACAAGCCAATTGACAAATGTTAGGAAATTTTACAAGTGTCCCTTATTTTATTTTATTTTCTTTAATTTTTAATAAATTCACATTAAATCTATATATACATCTCTTTTCTCTTCTCCATTCTTTTCCCATTCTCATTTTTCAAAAACAAAGAAAACAAAAACCAGCAATGTTCAAACTGAAATCATCTCCACAAACCAAAATCAGAAAATCTACAAACCGAAATGATCATCCTCAAACCAAAACTGAGATTTCATCTCAAACCAATCAAAACAAATTTACAACCTGGCCATTTATTCTTCAAACCTGAGACCTTCCTCTGATCCAAAAATCAAGCCCTGTAAACACAAATCTGTAAATCAATTATCCACAAACATGAATTCATCTTCAAAAGCCTAAAACTCAAAAGTTCAAATGCCTGAAACCATTTTCTTAAAGCCTGAAATCTTTTCATCTCAAGCCTGTAACCATGTTCTTCAAGTCTGAATCATTTCCAAGTGCATGCAATATAATCTGAGGAAGAAGCAAGTTTTCAAAAGCTTTTTAAAGTTTTAAAGGAAATCAAAACAAGCTCTTCAGTTTTTAAAGAAACCCAAGCAAATTCATTTCAAAGCTTCCAGTTTCAAAACTCTCTGTCTTTTTGAAATAGGTGAGTAAACTCTTTCTTTAAAAATAGTTTTAAATCTGTGATAAAACTTTGATGCATGTGATGAAATGTTGTAGTGATATAGTATAAATGTTTATAAGAATGCTTGGATTTGAATGCATGTGTGTATATATATATATATATGATATGTTATATGTAGTTATACACTTCTCTGTTGAATTACAGAAACAACTTCATCATAAAAAAATTCATATCATCCCCTATAATCAATTTTAGGGTCTGATCTATAAATAAGAAAGGATTGTAATATGGTAATATAAATTTTTAAAATGGTATTAAGAATATATACCAAGTAATTTCTTCAAAAATGATAAATTACAGAGAAAATAAAATATGAGTCAAAACTTGTTTATCTGGAAATCATGTTTGGATTTCGTGAATTGATTCATGTTAGAAAACAATGAATTTTGATATAGATATTAGGATTTTTAGGTTTGAGATTGTCAAGGATTTCTGAGTTGATCAAAATTCGAACTTCGATCGATTTCGCGGCGATCGGTGATGGAGATGCGTCGCGGCTGAGGCTGGTGGTAGCTGGAAGGATGATGGTCGAAGGAAAAATGGCCAAAGGATTTCTAGATGACCGTGGTGGCCAGGGGACGGCGATGAAGGGTTTTATGGGTTGTTTTGGTCGGGGTGGTTGTCGAGGTAATCTCGACGTCGATAGCACACCGGAGGTGATCGCGAGGGGTGGGATCGGAGCGTAGTGATGTGGAGTAGTTTCGGGTTAGTCGGCCTGAGTTCTGGTGGTAGAGATCGTCGACCCGAGGAGATTTTGTCGATTTGTATTTGGGTTCCAGTAGTTCGAGTTGCTCGATTTTGGAAGGTGGTCGTTTTGGGTGATCTGAGTGGTCGCGAGGGACGATGAGATTGTCGGCGACGTGTAGAGGGTCGTAGCGATGGTCGGAGTTGGATGACTGAGGCGTACACGTGCACGCGTGATACTCTGGTTCATGTCTGAGATTTGTAGTTTGGGAAGATGATGCTTCCTCGTGTGTTGCTCGAGTTTGTTGCGGGGATGACTCGAAGTAGAAGAGATCGCGAGTGTCACGAGAGTTGCTCGGAGTTTTGTTTGGTTATCTCGGGTTTGTTTGATAGCTAACCAGATTTAAAAGTTAAACAGGTTTTAAAAATTTAAAAGTAAATGTATATACAGATTGGAAAATGTGTAAGTGAAATTGTATCAAGTTTTATCTAAAAAAAAATATAAAGGAAAACATGGAATAGAATTCAAGCCTAGTATTAACATGTTTTAAAAATAAAGTGAATGTTTTAACTAAGTTTTTAATAAATGATTTAATCAAGTTTTAAAAGCAAGTTTCCAAAGCTAGTTAAGAAACAAGTCTTCGTATTTATCAAAGTTATTTCCAAATAAGCTTTTAAAAGATAAATGTTTTAAAAAGTTAATTGATGGCTAATTACTTTGTGTAATGGAGGGAAATTACTTTATGGAAGTAATGAAGAGAAGTAATTAAGGATTTATTACTTGGAGAATTAATTTAAGGATAATCAATTAATTTATGTAAATAATTAATTTTAATTAATTTATGAGATTAATTAATGGATAATAAATGAAATGATAAATAAAGGGGTAGATACTTAATGAAGTAACTAGAGGTAAATTAATAAAGTAATTTAAGGATTATGAATGTGAATGGTGAAATAATTAATCTATGTGATTAATTAAAGATTAATAATTTTAAATGAAAATAAAGAATAATTAATCACGGAGGATTAACTAAGATGAATGATTATGGGATGGTTAATCAATTGGGTTATAATATATCAATAAGCAGGACTTAAAAGTAATTGATTTAAATCAATCATGGTTAATTAGATTTACTCGAGATAGTATGGTTGGGTTATGTTTGATTAAGTGATTATTTAAATGCCCTGAATTGATTGGTACCCCTGATATGAAATGGATTGTGATATGGTGTGTTTGGGTGGGCAATGATAATGTGTTTATTTATCAATGAGGAATTGCTAAGTAAAAAGGTGACATCTTTTATTTAAAAGTTGGATTGCATTTCATTTGAATAATCTGGGATTAGATGATATTGAATTCGAAGAGACCGGAGTCGGGTATTAGTAAATACCCGAAACCACTTCGATTCTTGATAGATTGATATGTGAAATCAATAGGTTGGTATGGAATGATTTAAGTAAATTGGACCATTTAATCTAAGTTTGGCACTTAGAAATTGATGTGTGAAATAAGTAAAGATTATAACAACTTGTAAAGTTGTAATTGATATAAGTACCCCGGGTTTATATGTATTGTATACTTTTGTATTCCATGTTAAATGGATTTACTCACGCTGGTTTCCAGCCTGACCCGGGTGTTACTTTGATGTAATGCTCGGGTCAGACCGAGTATTACAGATTTCCAGGTAAGGACGTTCTGGAGCTCAGGAGGTGAGCTGGATGGCAGGAACGTATGGAGTGTGATATATTGTTATTTATTGGGACGAGTTATTTTAACTGTCCAGTGATTAAGAAATGTTGTAACTCTGATATATAAAAATGTAATTAACTGATACAGTTTTTCTTTGTATAACTGATATTATTATTTGCTATTGTAATTTGATCCGCTGCGAATGTGAGAATTTGTGTCTTATTCTGTTTCTTTCTTCTATCTCTTTCTTTTTCTTCTAACTATCTGGAATTTTCGGGTTCGAAATTTCCGGGTCGTTACACTTGGTATCATTTCAAATTGAATTGAAATAATTTGGAATTGTGATTAATGTTGAATAAGTTTTAAAATCAAATGGAATTTGATTTGAATTAGGAAAGAAATTGAGGATTTATTTAACTTGAATTGAGAATAAATCAATTTCAATGGAAATTGAAGTATTAAGTCAATTTAAATGGAAGTGAAAACTTAAATTGAATTGATGGGAAATTAATTGGAAATGGAGATTGGGAAATTAAACAGTTTGGCTCTGAATTATTTTTCAAAATAAATTGTTTTAATACAAATATATTTTCCAAACTATTTACTATAATCTTTCTTCTTAAACCCAAACTATCTCATACTTATTTTACAATTATTTTGGAACTATTTAACTATTTTGAAACTGTCTTATAAACTAATTACTATTTTTCAGTTACCTACATCTAATCACTATTTTAAAACTATTTTGCAATTATCTAACTATTTTATATCTACTTAACTATTTTACAGCTATTTTACAAACTAACAACTATTTTTCAACTACTTATCTATTTTAAACTTTTTCAAGCTATTTTTAAATTTAAATATGTCAGAGTTTAACTGTTTGTAATTGAAATAATAACTCAATTGGAAATGGAAGCAATTGAGAATGAGTAAATGGAATTAAAGGAAATGTGAATAGAAAAGAGAATTGATTCGACTAATAACCAATAAAGATAAACACGTAGGATATACGTATATTATTCTATTCGCATAGTGATTGATCCAGATTCGAACACAGAATTTCGAGATAGTGGTATCGATCCGAGTTGGGATTTTTCGCTCGATTTTCGACGGCGAACCTGGATATGGATTGTTGATTGGTTCTGGATATTCTCTATCATAGCTATGACTATGCAAGGAGAATGACGGTTTCTGATCAAGAAACCAGATCTGAGTCCGCACTAGGAAGTCGGGTGGACGATACTAGTTCGGAAGTGAAATTGTGTGATCGATTGAGCGATCAGATTGATATTGCGTACGGATGATATGTGTACATCGTACGAGTTTGAATGAAATTGATATTGAAATTTTCTTTATCGAGGTAAGTAAATGGTAAATAACTTTATAAAGAAATCAAACTTGAATATTTGATTTGACAATAAATAAAGTTATATTTTATAATATGATAAACTCCCCTTATTGAATCTAGCCAGAATAAAAGGGTTTTTGGAAATATTTGAAGTATAAAAAGAGGTTTTATACAAGTTTGAAGTGATCCAAAGATTTTTAAAAGTATATATATCTATATATATAAAGAGGATCTTATGAGAATGATTTTGAAAAAGGTTTTGAGAACCTATGAATTTGGAAATGGCTTTTGATTTTTGGGAAAATCAATTTTGGGAATTTGGAAAGCCTAGTTTGAGAATTATCGATTTTGGTAATCGATTTTGAGTAAATGAGATTTTGATAAATCATAAAGGATATGATTTGAAGATACTATAAGTGTATAGTACAAAGTGTTTTGAAAATAGCTCTGGGAAAAAAGGCGCTTCCTTGAAATGAACTTCTCAGGAGTGCCACTGGGTGGTACTGCCTTGAACCCCAAGGGGGGATTCTAAAGTTGATCCTGTGAGGAGTCCGGACAAACTAGTTCCTGAGGATTATTTGTGTAGCGGAAGTCGAGGGGCTGGTGCCCACAGAGGCATTTGGGTTATGCTGTGACGACAGTTTAACTCGATGTCACTGCGATCTACTGCAGACCATAGCGAAAGTCATGTGTGCCGCTGAGAGCCAACAGTCTACGTTTGATTTTATATCGGTAGACTGTGACACTATGGTAACATAGCGAAAGTCGTTTGTGCCGCTGAGAGCCAACAGTCTGCGTTTGATTTTATATCGGTAGACTGCGACCTATGTGGGAGAAGTTTCATTATTTGGCAGCGAAATTCGGTGGCGCTGATGCCTACAGTTATATGGGTTTGTGCTGTGATAGCAACGTAAGGCCCGGGTATAACTGCGATCTGTAGCGGGTTCCATGGCGTAATCGAGGAGCGCGGAGACCTACAGTTATCTGTGGATTTTGCCGGGACGGCAACGTAACCATCGGGTTAACTGCGACCATGGATGGAGGTGATGATTTCCAGAGCATTCTCACCAAAGATATTTTCTCTATTTTCAAAACTGTTTTCTATATTTTCAATAAATTATTTTCCAAATATTTTCACTGGGTGTTGAAACCGGGTCTGCTAAGTACTTATAGATTTTCAGTCTTACGCTTGATCAACGTATGACCGAATTTCTATGAGAACAAGGATAGACTGGTTGAAACATCGAGTTATAAAAAGTATTTTTATAAAAACTATTTTTGTAATATTTTAAAATATTTAAAAAAAAAATAATATAAAGGTAGTTTATAGTTTAAATTGTTCCACAAGAAATTTATCTGATAATAAGTAAATAATAAATTTGGCTTCATTCCTTTTCGAGGACGAAAAGATTCTAAGGGGGGAGGAATGTGATAACCCGGATTTTCGGGCATCAGATAATTGGATAGTTATCAAATTTAACTTTTAAAAAAAAATACTGATTTATAAATTTAATAAATTTAGATGTGATAATCTCCAGTATAAATTATTTAATATTTGACAAATTCTTCTTTTAAAACAAATATTAAAGTGTTGTTATATATATATATATATGAGTAGATTTTACATTGGAAATTCAAGAATAAATATATATGAAATTTAAAATTTAAAATCATTCTCTTTTAAAAGTTATATATGTATAAATACTAGAAAATGTATGAATATAAATATAAAACATAAATTGATAAAAAGCTTTTATAAGATTTAAGAAAAGGTTTAATATATTAAAAATTTACATGAGAAAGATTTTAATTTGTATATATATAATGACAAGTGTTAATAAATTAAGTCATGTTAGTAATATGTGTAAGGTGATTAACAAGCCAATTGACAAATGTTAGGAAATTTTACAAGTGTCCCTTATTTTATTTTATTTTCTTTAATTTTTAATAAATTCAAATTAAATCTATATATACATCTCTTTTCTCTTCTCCATTCTTTTCCCATTCTCATTTTTCAAAAACAAAGAAAACAAAAACCAGCAATGTTCAAACTGAAATCATCTCCACAAACCAAAATCAGAAAATCTACAAACCGAAATGATCATCCTCAAACCAAAACTGAGATTTCATCTCAAACCAATCAAAACAAATTTACAACCTGGCCATTTATTCTTCAAACCTGAGACCTTCCTCTGATCCAAAAATCAAGCCCTGTAAACACAAATCTGTAAATCAATTATCCACAAACATAAATTCATCTTCAAAAGCCTAAAACTCAAAAGTTCAAATGCCTGAAACCATTTTCTTAAAGCCTGAAATCTTTTCATCTCAAGCCTGTAACCATGTTCTTCAAGTCTGAATCATTTCCAAGTGCATGCAATATAATCTGAGGAAGAAGCAAGTTTTCAAAAGCTTTTTAAAGTTTTAAAGGAAATCAAAACAAGCTCTTCAGTTTTTAAAGAAACCCAAGCAAATTCATTTCAAAGCTTCCAGTTTCAAAACTCTCTGTCTTTTTGAAATAGGTGAGTAAACTCTTTCTTTAAAAATAGTTTTAAATCTGTGATAAAACTTTGATGCATGTGATGAAATGTTGTAGTGATATAGTATAAATGTTTATAAGAATGCTTGGATTTGAATGCATGTGTGTATATATATATATGATATGTTATATGTAGATATACACTTCTCTGTTGAATTACAGAAACAACTTCATCATAAAAAAATTCATATCATCCCCTATAATCAATTTTAGGGTCTGATCTATAAATAAGAAAGGATTGTAATATGGTAATATAAATTTTTAAAATGGTATTAAGAATATATACCAAGTAATTTCTTCAAAAATGATAAATTACAGAGAAAATAAAATATGAGTCAAAACTTGTTTATCTGGAAATCATGTTTGGATTTCGTGAATTGATTCATGTTAGAAAACAATGAATTTTGATATAGATATTAGGATTTTTTAGGTTTGAGATTGTCAAGGATTTCTGAGTTGATCAAAATTCGAACTTCGATCGATTTCGCGGCGATCGGTGATGGAGATGCATCGCGGCTGAGGCTGGTGGTAGCTGGAAGGATGATGGTCGAAGGAAAAATGGCCAAAGGATTTCTAGATGACCGTGGTGGCCAGGGGACGGCGATGTAGGGTTTTATGGGTTGTTTTGGTCGGGGTGGTTGTCGAGGTAATCTCGACGTCGATAGCACACCGGAGGTGATCGCGAGGGGTGGGATCAGAGCGTAGTGATGTGGAGTAGTTTCGGGTTAGTCGGCCTGAGTTCTGGTGGTAGAGATCGTCGACCCGAGGAGATTTTGTCGATTTGTATTTGGGTTCCAGTAGTTCGAGTTGCTCGATTTTGGAAGGTGGTCGTTTTGGGTGATCTGAGTGGTCGCGAGGGACGATGAGATTGTCGGTGACGTGTAGAGGGTCGTAGCGATGGTCGGAGTTGGATGACTGAGGCGTACACGTGCACGCGTGATACTCTGGTTCATGTCTGAGATTTGTAGTTTGGGAAGATGATGCTTCCTCGTGTGTTGCTCGAGTTTGTTGCGGGGATGACTCGAAGTAGAAGAGATCGCGAGTGTCATGAGAGTTGCTCGGAGTTTTGTTTGGTTATCTCGGGTTTGTTTGATAGCTAACCAGATTTAAAAGTTAAACAGGTTTTAAAAATTTAAAAGTAAATGTATATACAGATTGGAAAATGTGTAAGTGAAATTGTATCAAGTTTTATCTAAAAAAAAATATAAAGGAAAACATGGAATAGAATTCAAGCCTAGTATTAACATGTTTTAAAAATAAAGTGAATGTTTTAACTAAGTTTTTAATAAATGATTTAATCAAGTTTTAAAAGCAAGTTTCCAAAGCTAGTTAAGAAACAAGTCTTCGTATTTATCAAAGTTATTTCCAAATAAGCTTATAAAAGATAAATGTTTTAAAAAGTTAATTGATGGCTAATTACTTTGTGTAATGGAGGGAAATTACTTTATGGAAGTAATGAAGAGAAGTAATTAAGGATTTATTACTTGGAGAATTAATTTAAGGATAATCAATTAATTTATGTAAATAATTAATTTTAATTAATTTATGAGATTAATTAATGGATAATAAATGAAATGATAAATAAAGGGGTAGATACTTAATGAAGTAACTAGAGGTAAATTAATAAAGTAATTTAAGGATTATGAATGTGAATGGTGAAATAATTAATCTATGTGATTAATTAAAGATTAATAATTTTAAATGAAAATAAAGAATAATTAATCACGGAGGATTAACTAAGATGAATGATTATGGGATGGTTAATCAATTGGGTTATAATATATCAATAAGCAGGACTTAAAAGTAATTGATTTAAATCAATCATGGTTAATTAGATTTACTCGAGATAGTATGGTTGGGTTATGTTTGATTAAGTGATTATTTAAATGCCCTGAATTGATTGGTACCCCTGATATGAAATGGATTGTGATATGGTGTGTTTGGGTGGGCAATGATAATGTGTTTATTTATCAATGAGGAATTGCTAAGTAAAAAGGTGACATCTTTTATTTAAAAGTTGGATTGCATTTCATTTGAATAATCTGGGATTAGATGATATTGAATTCGAAGAGACCGGAGTCGGGTATTAGTAAATACCCGAAACCACTTCGATTCTTGATAGATTGATATGTGAAATCAATAGGTTGGTATGGAATGATTTAAGTAAATTGGACCATTTAATCTAAGTTTGGCACTTAGAAATTGATGTGTGAAATAAGTAAAGATTATAACAACTTGTAAAGTTGTAATTGATATAAGTACCCCGGGTTTATATGTATTGTATACTTTTGTATTCCATGTTAAATGGATTTACTCACGCTGGTTTCCAGCCTGACCCGGGTGTTACTTTGATGTAATGCTCGGGTCAGACCTAGTATTACAGATTTCCAGGTAAGGACGTTCTGGAGCTCAGGAGGTGAGCTGGATGGCAGGAACGTATGGAGTGTGATATATTGTTATTTATTGGGACGAGTTATTTTAACTGTCCAGTGATTAAGAAATGTTGTAACTCTGATATATAAAAATGTAATTAACTGATACAGTTTTTCTTTGTATAACTGATATTATTATTTGCTATTGTAATTTGATCCGCTGCGAATGTGAGAATCTGTGTCTTATTCTGTTTCTTTCTTCTATCTCTTTCTTTTTCTTCTAACTATCTGGAATTTTCGGGTTCGAAATTTCCGGGTCGTTACAGCGGTCTTGCCAATCTCCGAATGATTTGTAAAGGGGTGAAACTCCTTTACAATACGCATTAATTCACCGAAGATTTCTGCATCCTCAGTTTACAATGCTATCTGTCTCTTGTTATCCTGAATCCTATTTCTTGAGATCAGATATAGGTTTGTCCCAGAACACTACATCGATCTTATTCTTGAAATCACGGTTGACCCGATTATGGGTGCCTGAGATTTATATAAGCCTATCCATTCCTTTCTCTCTTTGAAATCTATTTCTCCCTATCGAGCCTATTTGTTGAATTCTTTTGGTTAGGATCCCTCCAATTTGAATATTTATCTTTGTTTTGAAATCCATTCTTGTATCGTCGAGTGAGGAGTGCTTGTAATTTATATTAAAATATTTTATATATTGTGGTGTTTGAGTTGTTGATGTTGATTTGGATTTTCGATCGATTCGTTTGATCAACGCTATCGATAGGATTTCCAAAACACTTGAACAGGGCAAACTGACACAATATTGATTTCAAATTCGGTAAATGAAATAAATTTGTATGATTATATTATATATATAAGTAAAATTTTCTGGAATTTAATAGTTGATTAAATTGGTTGTTGAAATGATAATATTTGATTATCATTTATTGTTCTAAATGAATTTATAAACACGATTTATAAATTGATTTGGAACTGAAAAGAATTAAAAATCAGGAATTTGAGAATTTAATTTTCGATGATTTCAAACTTTGGTTTAAAGTTTTAAAATATATATTATTTAAAGTATTTTCGAATGAGAATTGTTTCAAAGAATTTTAAATGTTTAAAATCAGTACTCATCTCTTTTGTCACTGGAAAATAATTTCGGTGATGACGGCCACATCATCGACATTCATTTTCGAGTTTCGAAGTGAAGAGACCATTCAGTAGCTTTGCTACTATTTTATTTTGGAAAATGAAATTGATTTAAATTTCTTAAGTATGATTTGATATATATATATATATATATAGATATATTATTTTAAATTTAATTTGATTTGATATATATGGTATATACAAAATTATCTCTAAATTGTTGGAAGTTAATCGGAAATTTAATTCTTAAATTTTGTTGAGGAATTATTTCAATTAAAAATGAAGCTAAATTGGAAAAATATTTAAATTGAAATGATTGAATTTAAAAATTGTATTTGTGTAGTACTAAATTGCATTTCAATATAACTTACCTAAATTATTCAGAAGTTAAAAATGTAATTCGATAATATATAATATAAAATTTATAAATAAAATTTGAGTGGTTATAATAAATGTTATACACTTAAATTTTAATTATAAAAATGTTAATAGAGATGATAGAATAATAAGTTAATTGAATGAGATGAATATAATAAATTTTGTTCTGAAAGAATTAACAAATTGAAATTAAATCAACTTATGGAAATACCTTAAATTTAAAACAATTATTGAATATAAATTAATTTAAATTGAAATTTATATGGTTTAATTGATTTATATGGTTTAAATATATGTAATAAGATATATTAAGTGGAATAAACTTAATAATAATTTGGAATAAAAGAATTAAATTTGTTGAATAAAATATGAGTACAATAAATGATTATACAAATTGATGATTTAGAAATTGTTAATTGAGGATGACTAGATAATAAGATACTGAATTTAGAAATAGATAGATTGATTTAACTCGAGTGAACTAAAAGGGATTTAACCAAATTGTTAAATATTAATTAATTTAAATTGAAATTTATATGGTTTAAATTAATTGTTTTACTTGTATTCCAATCTATTTTCTTTCGGGTCGTTTCTATTCTCCTACCTCCTTCCTTTTCGGGGACGAAAAGTTTTGAGTAGGGGAGAGTGTAACGACCCGTAAATTTTAACTGTTTTAATAGCGTAATTAGTTGAAATTTTGTGAAATTTTAAACAATAAAATTTTGAAATTTAAATTTGATATTTGAAATGCGTCTGTTTTAACATAGCAACTGGTAAATTTTCATCAGAAAATTTGGAAGTATATTTTCTAGTGTAATTTTATTCCAATTTATATCAGTTAAAATTGATGGTAATAAAATGTTTTCCAAACCTGAATATTTTTCTATAGAAAAATTGTAAATCATCTTCTGAGTGAGGCGTCATATTTCGTTTCTTCAAATTCGGACTTCTATTGCTCTGTTTATCTTATTTTTGGCAAATTTGCAGCATTTTCGGTACTGATTATCGACTTCTGATAGGATGATCGTATCACTAATATTTGTATACCATTTTATCGTTTCATCGTGCTGATCTCCGTAGTATATTCATGCGTGTGTTTCGGAGTTCGGGGCACGATGAAATCGGTGAACCGATCAGTCCTACTGGTTTCGCATTCAAGCCTTTTGTCTCCTGTCCCTTCATTGCCCAACGTAAACTAATAGCCACCAAGCGACTAATATTTTCAGAACTTTGGGTGACTTTTGGGTTATTTCCATTGGTTACTTTTATGTGTTGTCCTTTCACTACTCTTTGGTTATGTTTCCTCCTTCTTCGGTTAAGAAAATATACTTATATAATCAAGGCTGCTCATCTTCTTTCCTTTCATCTCCCTTTGTTCGTTTATTCAGTCTGATTTCCTTCCCCTTTCCCTCTTTTGATTCTATTCGTCTAAAAGGAAAATAATATATATTTTGCATAACTAAAGTTTTCATATTGCAATCCTTTATTTTGGAGAAGCTTGCTCCCATTCTTCATCCTATGTGTATCCTCTTCCTCCAATATTGACCGCGTGCATCATTGTCCTCACCATGCAGCCAATTCCCACCATGCCTCAACCATCCCACTCCCCACATCAGCGCCTCTCTTCCCTAGGCCGAGCCTTCACCGCCACCTTGCCTCCCTCCGGTCCGCCTTACAACCACTATCCCACCATGTCATTAGCCGAAGCCAGCAATCAAAGCTCCACCCTACGGCTCTAACCTGGCCACCTTCCCCTAGTGCATCAACCTCCGCCGAACTCAAGCCTTCTTCTTTTTTTAAAAACTGTAAGGTATATAATGAATTAGATATGGTGGTATTTGGATGTTTAAAGTATGTGTTTATGTTTGTTGTACATTACAAAAAGAAAAAAAAGTATGATTATCATATGTTTAAGTGTTATAGATATATAAGGTTTATATATATATATATTAGTTTACACTTGTTCTGTTTATAAGAATTATATATATACGTATATAACATTTGTAATAAATGTAATTCATATATACCCTGTTGTTACATGCGAGTTTACATAAGCTTTTGAAATCTGCATGTTGTTTATAGTTTGGACATTTATATATAATATACATTTATTTAATTATAGTGAGTCTGCATATATATGAGCTTAAGTAACATGAATCTATTTGCTTATAAGCAGTTGTATACGGGTATGCATACATAGTGATCTATATATGTATATCTAGTTGTGTATATGTATATAGTGTCTGCATGTGTATATTCGTTCTGCATATATTTCTTGGATCTGCTATATATTTGAATTTTTATAAGTATATATCATTTTGTTGTCTGCATATATATAAATGTATATAAATATATATTCACCTATTGAATTTTATTTGAAAATACATGTGTGCCAAGTTGCATCCATATAAGTACAATATATAGTTTTAAGAAATGATTCATGTACTGTAATATATGTTAGTAATATATTATATGTAGTTATATATATTGATTTTATAGAGTATTGATTCTATAATAAAGTAAATTTTTCATACTTTCAATCGTATGTGTATACTACAGTAAAGTAAGTTTATAAACATCTACTTATATATTAGTTATATATAAGTATCGTTGATTTTTAACATTTATGTATAATGGTTATGTTGATATTGAGATATGTATGGTGTGCATATCTATTTCAAATCTAAATGTAAATGCTATTGTATATTTTAAAATAATTATTTTTGTATAATGGTTATATTAATACTTTGATAGTTTATAATAGTTGTAAAATATTATATATACTTGATTTTTAACATATGCACTTTAATTTTATTATTGAATTTATATATATTTTGATTTCTAATATATGGGCCTTTAAAATATAATATATTTTATTTTATTTATATGTGCTTTAAACAAATATTGATTTTTACAAATAATATATCTATTTTCAGTTTATGTCAAAACTGATTCTGTTTAGTTCTCATCGATTTCCCATTTATCAGCTTTGTCCGTCGTGCCCGTTTCTTCATCGAATCATGTCCATCTAGCGTTGCTTTGGAATTCGTTGCTCATTTCCTTGTCAAATGTATCTAGCCTCGAAAGGTGAGAAATCACTCACAATTAACGTTCTTTTATTTATTAAATTTGATTTCAATTGAAACGACAATTGAAATATGCTGCTGCTCGTTATTTACATTGCTATATATATGTGCCATCATCTGTATATGTTCACCTATGACATCTAACACTAATATCTGTAATTTATATTTCTATATATATGCCATTATCTGTATTTGTTCACCTGTGACATCTGACACCATTATCTGTTATTTATCACTGATGATATATGCCTGTTACTGTTGTTATATTTTATCATATCTGTTATCACTCTGCATGTTCCCTGTTAATATAGAATTCACTATGGGTTGAAATGATACATACCCGACCGATCTGTAGAATAGGAGAAAATCGTTATGGGTTGAAATGATAAACCCAAGCGATTTTCATTTGAATTGAATTTGGGGTTACGGGTTGAAAAGATATATACCCGTATATATATTTAAATTACGAATTGAAATGATAAATATCTGTATCACTTGACCATAGGGCAGAAAATTATATACAGACACCGTTGGTCTATATATAAATATTTGAAAAATGATTTCTATGGTTTTGAAGGAAATATATGGTTGTAATACATATTGATTTTTAAGATCTAATAAAGTTGATTTAATAAAGTCGATTTAATCAATATAAAATAATGTTTAAGTATTTATGTAAATTTATATTTTCAAATATTGAGTTTATAATGATTCAGGTTGGAAAGATAAATTGAAATTGATTTGAAATTATATTTATTTAAGAATTTTACTTAAATAAGGTTGATTTGAAATTTATTAAATTTGAAAATTGAAAGATATGTTTTATAACTTGAATTTGATTAAAAGTGACTTAAATGAATATTTCAAACTTATATAAGTTTAATTGGGATATTTTATTTATTTAAATTTTTATATTGAAGTCGTATTTAGATGTATTAAAATGATTAAAGAAATATCTCAAAAACAAAATGTAATGAAATTAAATTGAGATATAAATGGAATTATCAAATTTAGTTTTGAAATGTGAATATTTAAAGCTTTGAAATATATTGAAATGGCTTATTTTGTGGTTCAAATATGTATTTGAAATTGATAATTTGAAATGGTTTATTGAGAAGCTGAATCGAGTTGGAATTGATGATTTGAGATTTGATTAAATTTTAATTTTGGAATTCGAGTTTATGTGAATTGATTTGTGAAATTTGAGGAAGCTATTTTTATATAAAGTATTTTAAACTATATCTAAAACTATTTATATTTTACTTTATAAATTTTAATATAAATTATTTTAATATAAATCATTTTCAATATAAATTATTTTATTATAAACTATTTTAACTTATAACTATTTTATATAACCTATTTTATTGTATAAACTATTTTTCTATATATACAAATTTTAATATCTAAACTGTTTAAGAGGGAAGTGTTAGGATTCCAAAATGTTATGATTTCAAGCTATGATTTCAAAGTGTTATGAATTTCAAGGTTTTGATTTCCAAAGTGTTTTGATTTTAAAAGACTTATGATTTCGAAAGCGGTATAACTTTGGAAAGTGATATGATTTTGGAAATGGATTTATTTGAAGTGGAAGTGATATCGTATTGATATGGTTTTGAAATGGCAATGATCTGTCGGTTTTGAAATATAACTATTTTGAAAATTTATTAAATGACCATCGGTGTAATAATACGTAGTTATTAAAGAGACCGGGATCGGATATGGACATACTCTCTGTCGATACCGAAACCACTTTAATAACTAATATACGCGGAGTGTTGATCCAGAACGAAGTGGATGGTTTTGATGAACGCGTTGACTGAAGAAAGAGAACGATTTTGGATGACCCCTGACATGACTAAAACAGGAGCCGCGCCGGGCCATTGAGGTTCGCCATCTCTAGCAGACACACTTCTTCGATACCTTATCTATTACTTATGTGATTCGATTTGGGTGCACCCTTTGATTTGGGAGTGTTGTTTCGCGGCGTTGAGGTAGTAGCTGCTATGCTCAACATCAGTCCGGATCACGCAACTACTAGTATCCTAGTTGGTATCGCCTCATGTACCTTGTCATACTGATTATCCTATTCGCGACCACTACGATTTGTTTTGCGTTATACCTATGGGGTACCCTCTGATAACCACTAGTTTACGGTGGGGCTTACGGTGCTGTATAGACTATGACATGGTAAAAATGTGTTAATGGTGGAATGGGCCATGACTTAACGCTATTTTGATATCGTACTTTACTGATTAGACATTATCTACTTAGCGTACACTACTACATAGTAGATAGTTTAACGGATCCTTAGAGGATGGTTATCCCAAACATCCTTTGAGTTACTTGTATTTCAGTTGTTATTTCACTTGAGTTGGATTTATTGATATAAGAATGTTAATCCTGACTCGAGTGTATTGTGTTTTGCTTTACGCTCGGGTCAGACTGAGTGTACCAGTGTTCGAGACTCACCTTTGGAGTTGGAGCTTCGCTTGGAGATCCAGCTATCTATCGATTCTACTATCAGTTATCCAGTTGATTCCAGTGATGTATTCAGATCTTGTATTTGACTATTGTATTGAGATATCTATGTATTCGAGACTTCTGTTGTATCATGTTTAACTCTGTTATATATATAGTAGCTTCATGAACTACTATTCTTTTGTTTCCGCTGCATTGTTATATTACTCTGTGTCTGTTATTCTGTGATTATTTATTTACTGTATATGCTGAGTATTGCCAATTTAAATTAACAATCCATTGTTTTGAATTATTCAAGTCAGGCATGTGTGGATTTATTGTCAATTTGAATGGTCCAAAATAGTGGGTCGTTACAACAGATTTCAATCTCATGGATTTAGAACGCTTGTGAGCAACAGCCTTGCCTTTTCTCCTTCCTTCTGAATCCTGAACATCGGAAAAAGGCCCAGCTTGGAGTTCATTATCAGTAGGCGTTCTCTCTGGATCGATTTCTTCGGCTAATACGACTCCGGGCACTTTGCGTTTTACCCGCTTCTTCGAGACCATTCTAAGTGTCCCTTCCAGCCGTATGCTTTGCTTGCGTTCGATCAGCCCGACAATTCTCAAGTTTTTGTCGGTCAGAACCAAGTCAATGTGCCTCTCTTCACCCGGAACCACTTGGAGGATCCGAACTAGCTCTTTGAAATATCCACCATCGGGTCGCGAGATTGCGGCTGTAAAAGAAAAGAAGCATGTCAGTTTTGAAAACGATTAGTGTTGTCTCAATAATTCATGAGAAATACTACAACGCTTACGTCTATCCAACCATCGCCTAGCGAATCCAGGGGGCACCGAACGTAGAACCATTCAGTTTTAAAGTAACACAGCCTTCCCCAAGACCCAGTAACTATTTGAAAGTTCCTAACCGCTTCCAAGAAGGTGAAAGAAGGGCTGTCTCCATGACTCTTAATGTTAAATAGATATCTAATCTCGATCGGCTTTGGTGGTCGAAAGAGAATCTCCATAAACAGAATGAAGGTGCTATTCAACAAGGCATACCCGTTGGGGTGTAGTTGGGATGGAGCTATTCCAAGGAATGATAACATCTCCCTTATATATTGATTGAAAGGAGGAAGTGTTCCCGTCGTACAAGCATGACGGTTGAAAGCAGTAAATCCCTCCGGAGGAGCATGTGGCCTGTCATTTGGCCTAGGCAAAAACACGTCGTCAAGCGACAGGCCGTGCCTTAAACAAATCCGTCCCAGCATATCTTCGGAGATGCCGGATGGCACAGAATCTTGTGGACGACAAATGAACCGAGCGCCTGGAAAATCGTCCGGAGCTGGATCTATAACTTCGGCTTCGATGACCGGAATCTCGATGGTGGAAGGAATCGAACTTGGAAGTTCCTGCTGCTGTGAACTTGAAGGTTCCATAACTAAATAGCTCAAGAAAAATCATCATTAAACAGACAATAACGCTCGTGCATCCCCCAGTGTAAAGTGTGTGAATGTGTTGTGCGCTTGAAAAGTTCTACGGAATTGGAGAAAGCATGCAAACGATAAGACTTCGAAATTTAGTCGGAATGACCATCATCGCTGACCGTCACTACCGTGCCATCCAGATGTTGTGAGTCGATCCAAGTTAAAGCTTGTTAAAATTTTGTTAAATTATAGTTCCATCAACGAGCTTCGAAAGGAAGTCAAGTATACAGTTCTACAGTCAAGTCCAGTTATGCAAAGCTGAAGCTCGTCGAAGTCAAGTATTTGGTAGTGTAAGATTTCGAATCCATCAGGGCTCAAACATAGATCGATCACCATAGATGCAAGTCGTGACAGTCCGGAATGCAGCTGCTCGTATCGATCAAGGGGGTCCATTTTTGTATCGATCAAGTTCGAATCAATACATTTCGTATTGATCGTGTTCGACTCGATACGCTTCGTATCGATCACGTTCGAGTCGATACGTTTCGTATCGATCAAGGAAACGAATTCTGCATCTATCATAGGCCTCAATTTCATATCGATCAACATCGGCGACTTCAAACCAACTTATAATACCCATTTCGTATCAATTACAAGTAATCAACTTTGAATCGATCTTCGAAGTCAATTACGTATCGATCGACACAAACTCCAGCCACTGCCCATCGATACGAAATTGTGTCATCCCACCACATGATATTCTCTCAACTACGGATCGATACAAAATTCCATCATCCCCAGACCAATACGAAGAAAACCATTTCCTTAATCGATCGATACGAACATATAACCCATATCCTTCAGACCATTCTCCTTCCCCAAATCACTCGAGCACCATAACAATTCACTCTGAACCGATTATGGCCTTAGCATCCCTGGAGATCGATTGCGTATGTGAAGAGATTGGCGATCGATTTCGAATTCCATCGCTAAAGCATGGATTGGATGTCCAATTACCTGATTTTGATAACTGGTTTAAGGAATTAAAGGATGTAATTCGATTCGAAAGCGAAGAACAGTTTTCTTTCTTGGTCTCTGGATCGATACGAAAAGCAAAGCACAAGAGTAAAAAGTGAAAAGTGAAAAACGTCTAAGTCCACAGTATTTATATGGACTCGAAAGCGAAGGTAAAAACATGATTCGCCTCCCAGTGAGTTCAACCGGTTATAAAATATCACCACGGGATGGATTCGAACAAGCCATTCGAATCCATCAATCCGAGCCTTTATCGAAGCGAAGTTGCCAACAAAGGCTTTTCTGAGTCACCCAAATCCATCGATATGAAACCACCAATCGTATCGATCAATTTCGACTCCATCCCCAGTTTAGCGACATGAAGTGTGCAGTTCGAATCCATCGAACCACGGCATCCAGAGGTCAATATTCATCGATTTGAAGGCACATTTCGTATCCATTTTTGTGGCTCACGCCGATTCGAAAATGAATTCCACCGAATTTCGTAACCATCGATGCGAAAGTTAATTTCGTATCCATCGAATCTTATATCCACCGATACGAAAGTTTTTTTCGTATCCATCGAAGCTCATATCCTTCGATGCGAAATGCTCATTTTGTATCCATCAGCACGGTGTACGCCAATACAAAAACAATGTTTTAACCTTTTACATCGATTCAAGAGAGGATCGACATGAAGAACATTCAAAAAAAACAACCATCGAGCGTTGTTACAATTCGAATCTCACATCAGTTCAGGAGAGGATCGATACGGGATTCGTTACGAGATAAACTGACAACGACTCATGAACGTGCGAACGTTGGCGAGAGTCAAATTAACATATATGCATATATGTCAGACTAATAATCAATTTTCAACATCCACAGGAATTGGATACTTATCTAATAACGATTACAACAACAAACAATTAATCACTAGCATTCAGCAATCAGTTACAACTATACAGGGTACAGCAGTTGACAATCAACATTTCATGTTACAGAGAAAATCTGTCAAAGATTACAACTTTCACCGAGGAGACGATAACGATTCAGAATGAAGATTGCAGCATTTCAAAGCACATCATGTTTCCACAAGACGTACTTGGGGGGCAAATGTTATCCCGCCTTTTGGCAAGGCCATGATATCAAGAACTTGACTAGAAACCAATGACAGTTCATCTTGAGGATCGGTTATACGCAGGCTCACCATGGATATCGACGAATTTTGTCCGAGTCCGGATCGAGCTAAAATTGATATGACACGACAAGAGAAGCTATGAGAGCCAACGTTCCAAATTTCAAGTCAATCCGAATTAATATGCTCAAGTTATGATTGATGCAAGATGGGATGAAGAACAGCCTCGAGTTCGAATCCATCGACCAGACTCTGTTCGACTCGATCTCGCGTTCGAATCCATCGACTGGCCACTATTCAACTTGATCGAGTTCGAATCCATCACCTGGCCACTGTTTGAAATGATCGAGTTCGAGTCCATCACAGAGCCGTTGTTCGGATCGATCGAGTTCGACTCCATCACAGAGCCGCTATTCGAATCGATCGAGTTCGACTCCATCACAAAGCCGCTATTCAAATCGATCGAGTTCGACTCCATCACAGAGCCGCTATTCGAATCGATCGAGTTTGACTCCATCACAGAGCCGCTGTTTGAATCCATCTAGGTGGATCACTCTTATCGATACGAAATAGGCCACCTCCCATCGATTCGAACAAGACAAGTGATCGATACGAACAAAGCGAAAGTCTTGGAAACAACTCGATCAACTCGGCGAAAAATGTGGATCGATGCGAAGAACGCGCGCCATGTCAACCTACTAGCGCATGCCGCCATCGATTCGAAATCATCGACTCGAAATGATCAATACGAACGAAACAACCAACCGAAAAGCACCATTTCGTATCGATCATATCTCCTAATCTACTAGTCCAAATGCTATGAAATATTCACAGGAGCTTGCGTGCATACTGAAGAATGTCCATGCCAAATTTTGACTCCATCAGACACAATCTTGATCGATATGAAATCCGTTCGTATCGATCACGGATCGGGTCGAAACTTGACGGGCTTGGTCGCGCGGGCCTACTCACGTGCCAGAAGGAGTCCCCCGAGATTTGAGCGAAATATCAGCCTCCTACACCTATGAATAGAGCCCCAGGGCATACAAAAAGGGGATCTTCTTCTTCTTTGAATTCTCCAACGCCCAGACTCTACCGGATCCAGTTCTAAACTCCATTGCTGCTGCTACTAACGAATTTCACTGTTGTAAATCATTATTATCTGTTGTAACCCACTGAAATCAATTGTAATCATCGAAAGAAACATCAATAAAGCAATCAACTTCATAGTGGACGTAGGCAACACGCCGAACCACTCTAAATTCTTGTGTTTCTATGCGTTCTTATTATTTCATTATCCGTTTTGGAGTTTTTGTTAGATAATCCTCTTTTTCCATTTAGTTCCTTCATTTTATCTCTTCAAAAACTTTCGAAGAGTGTTGTGCCTAATTTTGGTATAAACATTAATATTCTAGATGAAAACTCTTTGAGTGAACATGTAACATGAATTACTCTATAAATAAATAATTATAAATTAGAGATAGTTATTCATTATAGGTATAAGTTAACTGTTTTCAAATAGTAAGGATGATATATATTATTAGTATGCAATAAATAGAATGGAATTAATTGATTCAAATTTTGGTCAATCTGTATTAAAAATAATTTGGTACTTATCTATTCTATTATATAAAAAAGCCAATATGACATTGACTTTTTTCTCCCACCCTATTTGTTCTCAGCTCTAATACTTTATTCTCAGCCATTTGAATCACATTTTCCTTTTTAGCCACCGAAAACAAATTAATTTGCAATTCCAGGTCCAAAAAAGTAAATAGAGGTTAATCCTAGGGGTGGGCACGGTCGGTGAACCCATTCGAGTGGTTAAAATTTTCGGTTAACCGCTTGACTTAGTCGGTTCGGTTAACCATTAGGCAGTTAATTGTAAATGAATGATACCGACCGAACCGTTATATTTTAACCACGGTTAACCATTTAATTTAAACGGTTAACCATCCAATTTAATTGGTTAACTGTTTGCCAGTTAACCGATTAAATTGGATGGTTAACTATTTCAAATAAAATGTAACTATTAAAATCTGGAGACTGGATAACTGAATAACTTACACATTATAGTTCATAACTGAATTACTCAAAGCACTCATAGTTACAGTTATACATTACACTATTACAGTTCATATTAAATACCGTTAGAAACTTAGAAGGCTGAATAACACTTACAGCTTACACTTATACAGTTCAGTGAGTTCACAGTCACACTTCACAGAATCACAATACTTACATATTACATCATTGCAGGCTACAGATATATTACAAGGCTACATTAGTACATTACAAGGCACTGACTGAAGGGTCGAACGCAACAAGCTAATAAGCTAGCAAGAAAGTAGAAACTAGAAAGGCAGCAATAGTAAAGTCAGCAACAGTTAACACTTAACAGCTAGCTAGAGACTCAGAGAGCATCAGAGCAACTAGAAGAGCTACAACAAAACAAAAACCACAATTAGGAATTAGCCAATAGCCATGTTTTCTTCTGCTAGTGTAGTTCTGCAATGTAAAGTGTAAACAACAAGTTATAACTTATAAGGGTTGTGAGTCTGTGACTTCCTGTAAATTCTGTAGCTAAATAAAATGTAAAGTGCAATGCAATGTAGTTTGGCAATGCGATGGAGTGGATATGCATGACTAAATTCAAGCTAGGAAGGGTTTCAGTAAATTCATTCTTAACATAATTTTTATAATTAAGTTCCAAGATATGGTATCAAAAGCTCTTGTAACTACTTGAAACTGTGTTAACAAAATATTTATATAATTCATTCCTGCTGCTACTTAAAACTGTGTTAACTATTTGGTTGTTTGAAATAATCAAGGAAAGAACTTTTGTAACCTTGTAGCAACTAGCAACATTTTTTGCATGCATTTATACAATAAATTGCACCAACAAATGAACAAATAGGCCTGAATTTAGCTATAAAGGACTGAAGGAGGATTTTCTAGTTTAGGAATGACAGAAATAGTTATTGCATTGAGACCAACAGAAAGCTTGTTTCTTTGAACAAGTATTAAATGGCACAATTGATATATGGGCCTATTATATGCCGCTGGTCTATTTTCTAGTTTATGGACTTGTGATCATAGCCATATGTACAATTACAAAGAAATACAACTTATAGTTTAATTATAGAAAGAACTACAATTCCTGTTTCGAAGTTGTTGTTGTACATTGCACTTAATCACTTATATGTACAACTACAAGTCAACTTATAGTCTAATTGTAGAAAGAACTACAAGAAAGTTAAAACCATATAATTCACATTTTGACAAGAGGTCCATGTATCGGTAGTAAGACATACTCCATGCAAACAAGTAGAAAACATGGTTTTAAGATAATTTTTTGTGTCGCCATATAAGTTAAGAACATCCCTACAAATCGTTCTACGTGAAGGTACGTCAAAGCTAGGACACATTTTCCGACAAAAATCAAGGAACCCTTCACCCTCAACAAAACTAAAAGGATGCTCATCAATAATTAACATCCGAGTAAGAGCCCTTCTACACTCATCTTTGTTAAATGTCCATGTAGTAAGGGTGTTACTACCTTCACTTTCACTATTGTTTGTAAAAGCTAAAGTTTTTTGTCTTTTATCGTTTTCTCGAGGAATTGATTTAGATGCTATCCGTATATGATAGATTAAATGTGAAGTACCATTCGCTTTACCATCACAAGCAAATTGTGCATGACAATGATTGCAAAAAGAGGCTTTGCGCTTAGGAGCTAACAGAGGCCTTCCTTCATCAATACGCACTACGTCCAGTTCTTCTTCTTCATCAATGCCCTCAAGATTTGTTTCTTCCTCCACCCAATCTTTGCGCTTAGCACAATCCCCTTTATTTTGTGGCTCTTTACATCAACATATTTGATTTTGAGAGATACGGTATGAAGATAGAAGTTATGATATTCAGAAGAATTTGTAGCCTCTTTTTTTATTTGAAAGCTGACAATAGAAAATTTAAAAACCATATACGTATTTTTTTTATTTTCCTTTTTGTGGGTAAAGACAAATGTCCAATCCGACTAAGAGTTTCTTTAGGGTCTGCTAAAATTTTAGCTTATTCACTTAAAAAATATCAAATCATCCCCTTCAAACACTTTAAGTTTTTGATTTTTATTTGGGGGTGGCTGAATGTGTAAAAACATTTTAGATGTGCTTTTTTCATAAACTTATTAGATATTGGTTGAGTGAATGTCTTTGCACCAACTAGAACCTACCCTTTTGCATCAAAATGTATTAGGGATTAGATTTATGATGTGCTCATCTTTCAAAATGTTACATACAAACAGTGTATGAATTAGTTCTTTGAAACACATCCAATTCATTTAACATATGAATAACTCTGTTAAATGACATTTTCAACGTTAAGCTTAGATGTGTGACAATTAAGTTCTTTTATAACTTTTACTTTGATTTCTTTCCATTTTGTACCAATGGCCTCAGATTATGTGCAACACACTCGCATTATGTTTCTAACTTTAGGATAATTGGCCTACTTTTTAAATAAAACTTTGTATTTCTTACGAGCGCTTCAAATAAACTTTCATCTTTTATTTCCTTTTTCCATTCATTGTGCAAACATTTTTAATAAAAAGGTACTTGACATGTGAAAATAAGCATAAGATATATCTTACCGTACTTAGGCTTCAATCTACTCAAGCTTTTCTATGCCTCAACTATCCTTCATTGAATAAATTTTCTTTCGCTGTTATGGTCACATGCTCTGACTTTTGACTAACTTTTGCCATTGCTTATAATACATAAATGGGTATACAAGTTAACATGCTCATGTGAAGATAAATTACCTTAAAAACGTGGTATAAACAATAAAACTATTAAAATCCTAGACATAACGGAATTAAAATGGTCATGTTCTATGTCCGCATAAAGCAACATCTGATTTTTATTATTCATAACTCTAACTATGGGTTTTGACCGTAAACTAAGTCTATAAACTTGGTCAGATATTTATTGAATGAAAAACTACCAAACTACCTGTTATTTTTATTCTCCGTCAACATAATTTGCTTTTGCCAATGTAGGTTGCAAACTATACCTTTGGATTTGATTTTTCCCACAATTTATGTCCAGCACACTAAATATTTGCAAAACTTAAAACGTTTCTATATAGATAACTCATCCCGTACAAATATAAATTGATAAATTTGTTTGAGAATATGAATTATTAGTATGAAAGTCATTTTCACTATCATAATATCACCGACCAAATTTCTTTGCTAGCTCATACTTTTCCATCAATCCTTTCAAGAATTAAATCCATTTTTAATGATTTGAGGACTTATTTTTTAGATGGCTTGGTGAATTTTCTAAGATAATTTTTCTGCAAATATTTGTTTGACTTGGTAAACTTATATTATGAATTACAATTATCGGAAAAGGATCAATGCATTTTAATAGTAAATGAATTTGTGATTGTTATAGATTTTATAGTAATTGGTGGTCTCATAGGATATTTGTTAAGCATTGATGTAAATTTGCATACTCCGGTTAACTAACCAAAAAAATTGTGTTTGCCATACATCGCTACCATCATGTTCACCTCTTCTTTGTAATTTTCTCTTTTGATAAATATAATGTCGCAATTGAGAGATGGATGACTAAAGAGTTACCACATTGTACAAAAAAATGTTATATGCAATATATTGTTTATGGTATGTTATTTGTAGAATCTGATGAACTGATAGCATGGATCAATTTAGCAGAGAACAAGGTGCTGCCTAAAAAAATTTTAGCAGATTTTTTTTCTTGCAGATATTGTAAGTTGATATAAATACCGGTGAAATGTAGCTTATACTATGTGTTGTACCTAGAATGGCAATTAAAAATATTAAATTCCAATATAAAAATATAGCAATTGTATCGTGATATTTTCTTTTTACGACCTTGAATAACTATTTTCTTAATATACAATTTTTTTGGGGAATAATTAGAAACACTCATTTTATCGTTTGCACTGGCCATATAAGATAAGGATATGAAATCGATTCAAGTATACATGTAGTATAGTTGCCAAGTGGTAAAACATACCATACAAGTTTGTGGCACATTCAACTTCTAAAGTAGGAAATTAATCATCATTTTTTTCCATGCTTTCTAATGATATTTAACACATATCATCTGTGACTTTTGTCTCAATGGACAATAAAGTTCTTATTTATCCTCTTGACTTTGCATAAGATTAACTACTTAAAACCTAATCCATCACATGCCAAAGCAACGAAATATTTCTAAGGATATGCTATAGCCCCTTCACTTTATGTTTCAATTTATTTGACATTTTATTTGCAACAATGTCGTCCATTCAAGTTACTACTTGAAGAGAGCATCTAAAAATCAGCACTTTATACTTTCAAACCAAAAAGTTATCATATCATCATTTGAACGATCGCTAATAGTTTTTATTGTTCAGTTAATCAAATTAACAACGTTATGTAATGCAAATCTTAAAAACAACAGACATAATTTGATTTTTTTCCCACAAATTGCATTAACTCAAATTTCCAACTTTTTTGGAAATGTTATGAAAAGTATTAACTTTATTTCAATAGTTCGTTTTTTCTTAAACCATCTAAATTGGAAAAAAGAATAGTTTTAAAACAATGAAAAATATATTTCAAAATCATGATCTCAAGTTATTTCAACAAAAAAAATTTAGTTTAAAAAAATGAAATAAAATAATACAAAATTATGACATATCACCACATTTTGTAAAAGATTTATTTTTTTCGAAGATAATATATTTTTATTGTAGCTTTGAACTTTTTATAGAAATTTGGAATGCTTAAACAAAAGTAAATAATTTTAAAATCTCTAAAATAATTTGGGAAAATACGACGTTTTGGTTCTTTTTTTTAGCAGCATTTAACTTTTTGAGAAAGGTATTTTTTAGAGAAATGAAATTCAAAAGAGAACCAAAGTATTATTGCACTTTAAAATTTTGAATTCCTTCTTATTTATTTCTCAAAACTAAATAATTGATGTGAGGGAGTCAAGAAGAAACTTTGGTTATAGACTATTTGGAGTTTTTTAAAAACAATAAAATTCCTTAGATAATTATTTGAAAGTAAATAAAAGATTTTAGAACCCATAAAAAACATTTTGGATCTACAAAGAAAATTCAATTTTTTATAATATATTTTTATCGATAATATTTGACTTCTTCAAAATATTCATTTTTATAAACAATATTTTACTTTATTTGGAAAAAACTTGAACATTTTTCAACATTTCAACTCAACGAATGTTTAAAATTCAATAATATTTCATTTTCTTTGAGGACGACGTTTTTTCAAGAAACCCAATTTTGGTTAAATTACAAGTTCATGGATTTTAGCTCTACTTCTTTGTTGTAAAAATTGTCAAATTATCCAGTTTAACATAATCAATTAAATAATGGTAAAGCAGAAGAAATTAAAGCTCTATCATTAATCCTAGGAATTTCCTCCACTCTCCTTAATTCTCTCTAGATATTTTATTTTTGCATTCCACAATTTATTGTTATTATAATTATTACAATGTTTCTACAGGTTCTCTCTTCTATCATTAAAATTTAATACTAATTTTAACAATTATTTACATATTTCTTCCACATTTTTTTGTTACTTAAATTTAAGTCCATATATATTAAATTTAGTCTGCTGGTCTTAAATTTAAGCTCTTTAAATAAATACAATTAACGAGTGTCCATTAATTGATCTAATAAATTTTAAAAATGACAATTCAATATGTATACCGCATTCATATATATTGATAAAAATAGTAAAATTATTTTTTCATTCAAGTCCAGATAGTTTTAAATTTCCATAATTATATACAAACTATTACAATGTTCTACTAATATTCTCTCTTATCATTATGCATTTAAATGCCAGCATTCAATAATTTTCACAATTATTTATGGATTTCTCCGAAGTTTTCTATATTATATTAAGTCCATATATTAGAATTTATTAATTGATCTTGAATTTAATTTTTTTTAACTAAATCCAATTGATGAATATGTATTAATTGATCTATTAAATCATAAAAATGATAATTTAATGTGTACACCGTATTTGTACTGACATAAATGGTAAAACTATATTTTCATTCAAGTCCATACAATTTAATATTTTCATAATCATATACAAAATTATCTTTGATACTTTTACATTTTTCTACATTTAAGTTCATAAAATTTCTTTATTTCTAAAATTAGTTATTTAGTACAAAGAAGTATATACATAAGTTTTTCTTTCTAAAGTTGGTATTTCATTACAAACAAATATATACATAAAATTGGTTTTCAAAATTGGTACATCATTACAAAAATATATATAACATTTTTCCTTCATAACATTGGTACGTCAAATGTACTCTTATCATTATTAAATTATATTGTTTGAAGAATAACATTACAATTAATGATAAGTGATGAATGTTTATATTCTGTAATATTGAAAAAAGAATATTTTTTTTTGAAATAGTACGTTAAAAAGTTACATTTTAATTATTTAGATTCGTAATCTGAGTTAATGAGTGGACAAAAATTATACCATATTTTGAATAGAAATATTTTTCTTCTATATTTTATTATCTTTTTTACATAAATGTTAAATAATTTTTGAAATGTTTTATAATAAAATAATAGTAGAAATGTATGAAATCATGGATTAAAAATCATTTTTTTACATAATTATAATGACAATGTGATTTATAACGTTTCAGGTCTTATTTTCACTTGATATATCTTTTAGTAGTTAAATAAATATTTTTTATCACTATGGTAATATCATATAATTATTTTGATAAATATGTGTTGCGAGAACTATAAATGCACACAAATACATTGAGTCTTTGGTATTACACTTCTATTTTTAGGTATTTGTCGTCATTTTTCAAGTAATATTTGAAATTTAATGTATACATCGTGTATATTTTAGTCAAATGTATCAGAACCTAAATGTCAATTTCATAATATATGCACATAAATATTTATTTATGAAATTTTATAAAAATATTAATTTCAAAATTTATTAAGAATACTTATTTTCATTTATTTGATTGATAAATAATGAATCCTAAAAAATAATAAACCGATATATAACTCATTTTTACAACAAAAATGATAATTTAATTTTTATTTAAATATAAAAACATACGAATCTCATAACAAAAATGCACAGTTATAAATATAGTAATTTCAATTTATAACTCATTTATCCTTACAAAATTCATCAAATATTGCATAATAAATTATATTCTTCAAAAAAATTATAATATTATTTTTCTATAATATACCGTGTGCAACGCACGGGTTACACACTAGTTTAATACAGATTTGGTTAGATATTTATACATGTTTAGTTAATTTGGATTAATTAATTTGGATACATATCTATTCCTTACATTTCCTCTTTTTATATGTTTGGACAAAAAAGGTTTACTTGCCGTGTTTAAAGGTAAACCTGTTGATTTTGGGTCCCTTTGAAAAGCAGAGAAAGAGTTCACCATATACAATCAAACTATTGTATTTAAATTTGTATAGTTTGGTTAATAAGAATTTATCAAAATAATCATTACAACATTAAACAAGAATAAATAAATAAATCATTGAGTTTTAACAATTAGATTGAATATTTATTGGATGGCTTTTATAAGTGAAGCATTACTTTTGTAGTGGAGACGATTGAATTCCAAGACCTTCCTATACAATATTTTTTATGTATTTCAAAGACAAATAAATTTTGTTAACAATTTACAAATTGTATACGGAGCACAAGTTTATATACATGACATTGCTTGGTCTTTAGGATGTTGTTCAGAATGAAGCCTTTTGTTCATTCAGCTTTTCCGCAACAAATTCTCAGTACACATTAAGTCAAATTTGCATGCTACTGGCAATGCTTCAGCTAGAGAACCTTCAAATCACCATGTACACTTCATGCTTGAACTTCTTAGCCCAGCCTGCTACTAATTTAGATGAAGGTGGCCTTAGTTTTGTTCCATTGCTACATGATATGTCTGGGTTCACTAGCGAAAATACTTCTGCACATTAATAGTTTGTATGATACTTTTGCAGGTGGCCTCATTTTGTGCTATTTTTGCAGGTGGCTTCGGTTCTTTCTTGACTTCAGTTTTTTCTTAGCGATAGCCGAAAACAAGCTATTTTCCTAGATATTTTTGCACATTATTAGCTACAGTAACCTGTTTTATTTTTGAATTTGTTTAATCATATACTTCATGTGTTCTATAATATTTTTGCATGCTTACACTTAGACCATGGTATATTTTTGTGATACTTTTGTATATTCTATAGAATATACTTTGTATGTTCTATAATTGATTTATAAATATTCTATTCTAACGGCCATACTATATGGAGATCAATTTAATTTTTCTTCAATTCAACTTTTCTTTGCTCTTTATAACCTCAAGCTGCTTTCATGAATTCATCAATTATTTTCACTATACTTTATTTTTGGCTTACTAGATGTATGATGAAATTTGCATATTATTTACTAGATGTATGTTAAAATATTGAGATTTTTTCTTCTTGCATTTTTTAGTTTCTAGCAAATTAATTAATTTTATGATATATATGTATATGATTGTCAATTTTAGTAAATATACCTAACATTTTTACATGAATTTATTAGTACATCGCTTCTTAAAGGTGCAACTTGCTTTAATTTATTAGTACATTTTTACATGATATATATGTATATGATTGTCAATTTTAGTAAATATACCTAACATTTTTACATGAATTTATTAGTACATCGCTTCCTAAAGGTGCAACTTGCTTTAATTTTCCAATTCGTTTTGCATACAGATTTGCTGGGAGAAAATCATTGACCATTTTCTATCAGGTATGTTTTTAGTTGATTTTTCTTTTAGCTAATAATAGCTGCAAGTATGATATCACATTAAACTATGAGTCACTTTATACATGACATGTTTACATGCATTTTTCGAACATAATCAAGATATCATAATTTTGATATTGTACTGAGAAAGTTTAGACTACATGCAATTCAATACTATATTGAAATTTCAAGTTGATATATTCGTTGTTTTAAATACATGGACTATATTCCCTTTAAATATCCAATTTATCGAGTTTGACTTCATGTCGTGAATAGATTTTTGTAAGATCTTAAAATGATGAACTCTTTCATGTATTTTGGGATGATGATAAGTATTATAAAACAACCTCTCTTTTTTTCGCATATCAGAACAACCATAAGGAGCAAGTACAAAATTTTGAGTCCATAAGTTAAAATCACAAGTTCTCTAATATATACTTGATAATACATAATCTAATAGTTACATGTTTGACTTTTTTCATTCTCTATCAAATGTGGATCCTCAAGTGTATTTGACTCTATATTTAGATTCTTTAGTGATCCTTATTTATCTAACAAATGAGTCAAATGTTTACATTATTGTTGTAAAATGCGATCTTCATTTCTAACCCTATAGTTGACATAGACTTCCTAACCTCAAATTTATAAAGTACAAAATGTAACGACCCGTAAATTTTAACCGTTTTAATAACGTTATTAATTGAAATTTTGCGAAATTTTAAACGATAAAATTTTAAAATATAAATTTGATATTTGAAATGCGTTTAGTTAAACATAGCAACTGGTAAATTTTCGTCCGAAAATATGAAAGTTTATTTCGCGCGTAAATTTACTTCAATTTAATCAGTTAAAAAGCGATGAAAATAAAATGTTTCCGAAACCTAAATATTTTTACATAGAAAAATTCTAAACCATCTTCTGAGCAAGATGTCAGTTTGTCGTTTTTCCAAATTCGGACATCTTTGGCTCCGTCGATCTTATTTTTCAGCGTTTTTCTTGCATTGTCCGCTATTAGAAAAATCGAGTTTTTATAATTCAATCGTACCACTGATTTCTATATACCGTTTTGATCATCTCATCGTGCTGATCTATACGGTATATTCGATCGTCAAATTCGGAGTTCCGTTGTACGTTACACTTTGCGTAACGTCTACCGTATCGGTAGCCGGTTACAATCTGCTCTGAGACTTTTTGTTATCCTATGTGTAATCGAATAGACACTAGCATTTATATCTTCTTGAATTCAAACAGTCTTTTGTCATTAATATTCTTTTTGAATTTAACGGTTAGACTTTACCTATTCCCTAGACTCCAATAAGCGTTCCATTATCTGTTCATTTGTCTTCTTTTCCTCTGCTATTTTTCTTTTTCCTGTTCAAATTCTGTTCGTTCATTTCGAACAAAAAAAATTATAAAAACAAAAGTGTGCTGCCTGAGACCTCTTTCCCTTCCATCCATTTGTTTTCCTTCCTTACGCAAATACCAACAGCAGCCCCTCCTCTCCTCTGACCTTCCGACCACTCCATGCCACAACGCCTGTCCTCACCTTGTTCCCCCACTTCCGCCTTTCCTTCTCTCCTCCCCCTTGCTTCTTCCCATCGCCCGTGCCAATAACCTAGGCCGACCTCAGGAGCTCGCCCAAACCTCTCCCCAAGCTCGTAACTCCAACCTCCATTTTTCTGCCCTTTTAGCTGTCGCCTGACCGTAACCTGCTCTTGCTAGCTTTCCCTACCAGATTTGCCTCATTTCACCTCTGACTCTTCTAAATGGTACGTGTATATATAAAGAGTTTATGAAGTTATATATATATATTAAGCTTTCCATCCATTGTTTTATACTTCTCAAAATTTTGCATTCGGTTCTAAAGGTTATATAGATTTAATATGTAATGTTGTATATATTACTTTTATATATATATGGTCTGTTGAATTTTATTTAAAGTTTATATATATATAGGGTCCTGCTGTCTACATGAAGCTGTAAGATTTGGGTCCTTTTGTTTTAAAATTTCTATTTCAGCTTTCATAATTACAGGAAGATATGTACCATAGTATATAGATACGGAAGTATATACTGGTTATAGCGTAATATACATAAGAACTTTTCATATATAAAGTATGAGAAATTTATTCTATTGGATTTGTGAACATATATGTACTTTTAGTCTGTAATATACTATTATACCCGTGCCTGTTGGATTCTAGTCTTTTATATATATGTGTTTTATGTAGATTACTAGTCGTGTACATCTGCTGTTTGTATTGTATAAGATATTTTATAAAAACTGTACCGAGTTTGTGAATTGATTAAAGCAAAGAGCAGGTTTATTATTAATTTTATTATAAACATTGATATGGATATATGATAAGTTATATTTACGTAATTATTAATATTTAGAAAGTATATAGTTTTATATGTGGTTACTTATATTAGTGTTAACGTTTAAAATGGTTTAAGGAAATTTTGAAAGAAATGTATGAATTGTATTAACATTGATTTTTGAATTGTAAAATATAGATTTTCATTTGGAAGATATATACATGTGTGTATTATACTATAGGGTGCTGTCTGCATGGGTTAGTTATAATATTTATATAGTATAAATATACTTACAGAATACAATAGTTACAGCTTTTAAATTTTATATATATTTAACAGTGACTTCATATATATATATTTTAAATACTATACATATGGGTTTTAAGATATAGTAGTTATAAAGTCAAGTCAGCATAGTTGTTATACATATTTAGATTTGCATTCACACTTCGTCTGTATATTGTAGTGTGAAGTGATATATTTTGCGATTTCAAAGTATGTGTAGATATATTAGGTATTGATTCCGCAAAGTGTATACATGTATATATTTTGATGATTGTTTTTTTATCTACCATAAGGATTTATGTTGTTCAAATAAGTGTGTGAGTATATAGAAATTTGGTTTATATATATAGACGTTATCTATATTAAAGTTAGATTGTTAATTTGAAAATATATTGTATGTTTAATTTAATATGTGTTTAAAATTTAGAATATGGTTTATAAAAATAGTTATATATAGTTATTTACAAGTTTACTTATACCATTTATCTTCATCAATCAAATTCTGATTTGATTTCGTCTATTCCTTGTTATCAGCTTTGATCATCGAATTCATGCTTGGATTCTTAACTCAATTTCAGTATCCGTATCAGTGTGCGTATCCGTGTCATCTCCTGTATTATCTACCCTCAAAAGGTGAGCAATCACTCACGATTAATGTTCTTTTATTTATTAAATTTGATTTCAATTGAAACGACAATTGAAATATGCTGTTGTTAGTTAATTACACTGTTATATATGTTATTGCCTGTATCAGTTCACCTGTGACATTTGACACCATTATCTGTTAATTATTTATGTGATGATAATGCAGTTGGCTGATAATTGATTGATTGTTGATGTTTATATTGGACGTTAAATTGTTAGTGTTAAATGATAAATAGTATGCAAAGTTGAAATGGATATAGGATAGTTAAAAATGTTAAAACTGATTTATATGTTAAATTTGATTAGTGAATATGACCCCTTTTAATTGTTAAATTTATTGACATATAGAATAGTGATAATTACACTTTGAACCATTGAACGTATATTTGATTAACTGTTGTAGTGTTAAAATTGAAATTGAATGACAAGTGAAAACCGTAATGTAATAATCTTTAATCTACATGAAATGATAGTGTAGATTCTAGAAATAATTATATTAATTCGTACAAATAACAATGCGAATTAATAAGGTTATTTCGGGATTATTTGAATTGATTATTGGATTGTTATTGTTTGTTGTTATTGCTTGTTTATTTACTTTGACACCATCCCTGTTATCACACTGCAAGTTCCCTTTACTATGCTTTGATTTTGGAATTGAATTGGAATCGGGTTGAAATGATAAATACCCACATTGAACTTTGACCTAGGATAGAAAATTAAATAAAACCCGATTGGTCAATAATTGATTTGAAAATTAAAACGAAGATTTTGTTTGAATAAATAATATGGTTTTGAAATAAAGTTGAAATTTGAATTTTAATGAAAGGAAAATGTTAATATTGAATAATCTGAAACAAAATATTTACAATGTAATCGATGAAAGAATGTTGTTAATTTGAGAAATGATTTAATAATTAAGTTTTGAAATTATAATTAAGTTTGAAATTATTAAACCTTGAAATGATTTAATAATTAAGTTGGAAATTATAATTAAGTTTTGAAATTATTAAACTTTGAAATTATTTAATAATTAAGTTTTGAATTATTTAATAATTAAATAAGATTGAATTACTTAATGATTAAATTGAATTGGATTCTTTAATAAGAAAATTGAACTTTTGAATAAGTGAATTTACTTCGTAAATAATTGAAATTGAGTTTCTTGATTAAGTAAGTTTTGGAAAATTATTTAAGTAAATAACTGAAATTGAATTTCTTAACAAGAAATAAAATGCGATTTATTGAAATTAATGTAAGACTTGAAGTTTAAAGAATTCGATTTGATGAATTTAATTTAATTCAAAATTGTAAGTTTTGATTTAATGAAGTTGGACTTAGGAAATTGATTTAATGAATTGGAAATTTAATAGAATTGTTTTGAATGATAAATTGAATCGATAAATGAAGTTAAATTGATTTGAATGTTAAATTAAGTTAAAATAAAATGATTTGGAATGAAACTTGTTTGCGAACTTGAATCAATATTTGAATTGTTTTAATAAAGATTGAAATTGAATTATAAGATTTTGAAATGGTAATTTGGAAGTTTCGAAACGTAAATTTTGGAAATTGATTTCGAAAGACAAATGAAATGTTGATTTACAAATTGAAATTGAAATTGAAATTGATTTGGTTTTTGAAATATATAAACGACCAATCGGTGTAATAATTACGAAAGTTATTAAAGAGACCGGGATTCGGTTATGGATATACTCTCTATCTAAACCGAAAACCACTTTAATAACTATACGCGGAGTGATGATCCAGAATGAAGTGGTTGGAATGATGTTCGTGATGACTGAAGAAAGAGAACCATAATGGATAGCCTTGACACTTGTGTCAAATTGGAAATGACTAAAACAGGAGCTGTGTCGGGCCAATGGAGGATTAGCTACCTCAAGTGGACACACTTCTTCGAACTACTTATACTTGTTGTCGATTGGTGCACCCTTGATTTTGTGAGTGTTGTTTCACGGTGTTGCGGGCGCTGCGGCGTTGCGTTCTCACCAGCCCGGATCAGGCGAACGGTAGTATCACTACCTTGGGTATAGCCTCATGTGCCTTGTCATACTTGTATTCCATTTATGCGCGACCACTACGATTTTGATTTGTACCTTTAGTATATGGATTGCCCTCTGGTGACTTCCGGTTTTGGGGAAACTACGGTCTTGTATATGCTTTTGGGAATAAAAATGTGTTAAGGGTGGAATGGGCCATGACTTAACGCTATTTTGATATCTTCTTATATTACTGATAGACATTATCTACTTAGCGTACATTACTACCTAGTAGATAGTTTAACGGATCCTTAGAGGATGGTTATTCCAAACATCCTTTGAGTTACTTGTATTTCAATTGCTATTTCACTTGAGTTGGATTTATTAATATAAGAATGTTAATCCTGACTCGAGTGTCTTGTGTTTTGCTTTACGCTCGGGTCAGACTAAGTGGTTCAGTTTTCGAGACTCACCTTTGGAGTTGGAGCTTTGCTTGAAGATCCGGCCATCTATTCTGCTTTCAGTATTCGATGATTCCAGTGATGCATTCTGATTTGTATCTGGTGTATCGTGTTACTCATCCGTTGTATCTGGTTTAACTCTGATGTATCGTATTACTCTTCTGTTGTAAAACTCTGATGTATCTTATACATTTATATAGTAGCTTCATGAACTACTATCTCTTTTATTTCCGCTGCACTTATTACTCTGTGTCTGTGATCTGTGATTATATTTATTTACTGTATATGTTCAGTTTTGCCAAATTTAAATTAACAACGCGGTATTTTGAGCAATTCAATTCCGGCATGAGTGTCTACCTATACACTTATAATGGATGCGAATGGTCCAAAATGGTGGGTCGTTACAGTTGGTATCAGAGCTTTGGTAGCTCTAGGCAAAACTTAACATATAGGGTAAATGTATTTACAGAATCACTCTCATTCGAGTTTCAATCTCTTCCTTTTGACTCAATTCCTTTGAATTTTTGGAACGTTCCCCTCGGTTCCGAAATTCATTCGTGTCCCTCACTATTCGTCTCCTTTCAAATTCTAGAGCATCATATAACTCCACCTTGAATGATCTTTATAATGAATCGGCGGTCTCGCCAAACTTCGAATGATGTGTAAAGGGGTGAAACTCCTTTACAATAGGCATTGACTTACCGGAGATTTTTGTATCCTCGGTTTACGATGCTATCTATCTCCTGCTATACCTGAATTTTATTTTTGAGATCGAATGTCGATTTACCTCGAAATTCCACATCGATCTTACTCTTGAAGTTACGGACGACCCGGTTAAGGTTGCCCGTGAATTTAATAAGCTTATCCATCTTCTAATTCTGATAATTTAATTATCTTATCTTCTGTTTCAAACTTATTTTCGAATCAAAATTCTCTTTGATTTGATTTCCATCAAATTTGAATCTCTATACATGTTTTGAAATCTATTCTTATATAGTCGAGTGAGGAAGTGTATTGAAAATTTATTTTAAAATATCGTTTTCAAATTTGATAAATAAAATAAACGTTTGTATGATTATATTATATATAAATATAAGTTTTCTGAAATTAAATTGTTAATAAATTTGTTGTCTGAAAATAATAATATTTGATTTTCATTTATTGTTTTGTAAACCATTGACTATTGCATAATATAAATAAATGAATTTATAAACTTGGTTATAAATTTATTGGAATTTGAAATGAATCTAATTCAGAAATTTGAGAATTTAGTTTCCGGTGATTTCGAACTTTGGGTTTTAAAATCTTAAAGTATATATTATTGGAAGTATTCTCGAACAGAAATCATTTTCAAAGAATTTTAAAATGTTGAAACCAGTGCTCTTCTCTTTGTCGCTGGAAAATAATTTCGGTGATGGCGGCCGCATCATCGACATTCACTTTCGAGTTTCGAAGTGGAGAAACCATTCTGTAGCTTTGCTACGGTTTTGTTTTGAAAAATATTTTGATTTGAATTTCTTCAGTATGACTTGATTTATATATATATGGGTATCTTATTTTAAAATTTAATTTGATTTGATATAAATATAGTATATATATCTCTAAATTTTAAAGTTAATCGAAAATCTAATTCTTAAATTTTGTTAAGAGATGATTTTAATTATAAATAAAACCAAAATTTGGAATAAATATTTAAACTTGAATAATAGAATTGGGAAAATTTTATTGTATATTGTTCAACTGCATTTTAATACAACTTACCTAAATCATTCAGAAGTTGAATATGTAATTGGATAATATATAAGATAAATTGAATTTATAAATAAAATTTGAGTGTTTATAATAAATGTTATACACTAAATTTTGATTATAAAGATGTTAATAGAGTTAGATAAGATAATAAGTAAACTCAGTTAATATTGAAATAAATTTGTTTTGGAAGAATTAATAAATTTGTTTTGAAAGAATTAATAAATTGAAATTTGATCAACATATAAAAATACCTTGAATTTAAGAGAAATTAATAGATGTAAATTAATTTAAATCAAAACTTTTATGTTTTAAATTAATTTATATGGGTTAAATGTATGTGAGTAGATATATTAAGTAGAATAAATTTAACAGTAATTTGGAATAAAGAAGAATTTAAAATTGTTGATGAAAATATGATTATAATAAAAGACTATTCAAATTTATGGTTTTAGAAATTGTAAATATAAGAAAATGGGATAATAAGATAATGAATTTTGAAATAGTTGAGATTGATTTTAGTGAAATCAAATGGATTAAATCAATTATTGAATATCAATTAATTTAAATTTGAATTTATATGGTTTAAATTAATTGTTATTTTGTATTTCAAATCTGTTTTTCTTTCTGGTTGTTTCTATTCTCCTACCTCGTTCCTTTTCGGGGACGAAAAGTTTTGAGTGGGGGAGAGTGTAACGACCCGTAAATTTTAACCGTTTTAATAACGTTATTAATTGAAATTTTGCGAAATTTTAAACGATAAAATTTTAAAATATAAATTTGATATTTGGAATGCGTTTAGTTAAACATAGCAACTGGTAAATTTTCGTCCGAAAATATGAAAGTTTATTTCGCGCGTAAATTTACTTCAATTTAATCAGTTAAAAAGCGATGAAAATAAAATGTTTCCGAAACCTAAATATTTTTACATAGAAAAATTCTAAACCATCTTCTGAGCAAGATGCCAGTTTGTCGTTTTTCCAAATTCGGCCATCTTTGGCTCCGTCGATCTTATTTTTCAGCGTTTTTCTTGCATTGTCCGCTATTAGAAAAATCGAGTTTTTATAATTCAATCGTACCACTGATTTCTATATACCGTTTTGATCGTCTCGTCGTGCTGATCTATACGGTATATTCGATCGTCAAATTCGGAGTTCCGTTGTACGTTGCACTTTGCGTAACGTCTACCGTATCGGTAGCCGGTTACAATCTGCTCTGAGACTTTTTGTTATCCTATGTGTAATCGAATAGACACTAGCATTTATATCTTCTTGAATTCAAACAGTCTTTTGTCATTAATATTCTTTTTGAATTTAACGGTTAGACTTTACCTATTCCCTAGACTCCAATAAGCGTTCCATTATCTGTTCATTTGTCTTCTTTTCCTCTGCTATTTTTCTTTTTCCTGTTCAAATTCTGTTCGTTCATTTCGAACAAAAAAAATTATAAAAACAAAAGTGTGCTGCCTGAGACCTCTTTCCCTTCCATCCATTTGTTTTCCTTCCTTACGCAAATACCAACAGCAGCCCCTCCTCTCCTCTGACCTTCCGACCACTCCATGCCACAACGTCTGTCCTCACCTTGTTCCCCCACTTCCGCCTTTCCTTCTCTCCTCCCCCTTGCTTCTTCCCATCGCCTGTGCCAATAGCCTAGGCCGACCTCAGGAGCTCGCCCAAACCTCTCCCCAAGCTCGTAACTCCAACCTCCATTTTTCTGCCCTTTTAGCTGTCGCCTGACCGTAACCTGCTCTTGCTAGCTTTCCCTACCAGATTTGCCTCATTTCACCTCTGACTCTTCTAAATGGTACGTGTATATATAAAGAGTTTATGAAGTTATATATATATATTAAGCTTTCCATCCATTGTTTTATACTTCTCAAAATTTTGCATTCGGTTCTAAAGGTTATATAGATTTAATATGTAATGTTGTATATATTACTTTTATATATATATGGTCTGTTGAATTTTATTTAAAGTTTATATATATATAGGGTCCTGCTGTCTACATGAAGCTGTAAGATTTGGGTCCTTTTGTTTTAAAATTTCTATTTCAGCTTTCATAATTACAGGAAGATATGTACCATAGTATATAGATACGGAAGTATATACTGGTTATAGCGTAATATACATAAGAACTTTTCATATATAAAGTATGAGAAATTTATTCTATTGGATTTGTGAACATATATGTACTTTTAGTCTGTAATATACTATTCTACCCGTGCCTGTTGGATTCTAGTCTTTTATATATATGTGTTTTATGTAGATTACTAGTCGTGTACATCTGCTGTTTGTATTGTATAAGATATTTTATAAAAACTGTACCGAGTTTGTGAATTGATTAAAGCAAAGAGCAGGTTTATTATTAATTTTATTATAAACATTGATATGGATATATGATAAGTTATATTTACGTAATTATTAATATTTAGAAAGTATATAATTGTATATGTGGTTACTTATATTAGTGTTAACGTTTAAAATGGTTTAAGGAAATTTTGAAAGAAATGTATGAATTGTATTAACATTGATTTTTGAATTGTAAAATATAGATTATCATTTGGAAGATATATACATGTGTGTATTATACTATAGGGTGCTGTCTGCATGGGTTAGTTATAATATTTATATAGTATAAATATACTTACAGAATACAATAGTTACAGCTTTTAAATTTTATATATATTTAACAGTGACTTCATATATATATATTTTAAATACTATACATATGGGTTTTAAGATATAGTAGTTATAAATTCAAGTCAGCATAGTTGTTATACATATTTAGATTCGCATTCACACTTCGTCTGTATATTGTAGTGTGAAGTGATATATTTTGCGATTTCAAAGTATGTGTAGATATATTAGGTATTGATTCCGCAAAGTGTATACATGTATATATTTTGATGATTGTTTTTTTATCTACCATAAGGATTTATGTTGTTCAAATAAGTGTGTGAGTATATAGAAATTTGGTTTATATATATAGACGTTATCTATATTAAAGTTAGATTGTTAATTTGAAAATAAATATGTATGTTTAATTTAATATGTGTTTAAAATTTAGAATATGGTTTATAAAAATAGTTATATATAGTTATTTACAAGTTTACTTATACCATTTATCTTCAGCAATCAAATTCTGATTTGATTTCGTCTATTCCTTGTTATCAGCTTTGATCATCGAATTCATGCTTGGATTCTTAACTCAATTTCAGTATCCGTATTAGTGTGCGTATCCGTTTCATCTCCTGTATTATCTACCCTCAAAAGGTGAGCAATCACTCACGATTAATGTTCTTTTATTTATTAAATTTGATTTCAATTGAAACGACAATTGAAATATGCTGTTGTGTGACGCCCCACCTCTATGCTCATAATAACAAAGAGTATTAAAGGAAATACTGTCTATTATTACGAAGAATAAGGCTGGATGGGAGCGACCATCCGTAATTGGCCTTACACTAACATTGGTTATCTCGATAGGAGTGGTACATTCTTTTTATTTTTCTTCTATTATTTATTTACTCCCATCGACACACCCAATACTAGTATAAAACGAACTACGACGGTTCATAATAGTTTAGGACATTAGATATAATAATAACACAGATAATATAAATGCGGAACTCAGATAAAAACAAAAGTCTCAGATATATATAACTGATGTCAGTTAATACATAGTTGACACTATACATGTGATACAACTACAACTGTCGACTCTAGAAGTTATATATACAAGTACATTATCGACTAATATACATGAATACATATCATTCTATACAATGACACGACTACTACAAAATGACTCTGATAACTTCAGAAGATGTGAAAAGTCTTCAATCCCGAACAGCAACTCAAAGAAAGAAATCTACAACCTGAAATACTCGGGTCTGACCCGAGTATTACATTCAAAAGAAAATAATACCCAGGTCAGTCTAATTCAAACCAGTTTATTAGTGCATATAGGCAATAATAATTTAAATAGACGACAGTCACAATAATTCCCGTCTATCCGATTCTTTAAACAAAGAAACCGGATAACGGTCAATATAACACTTAACAGTGTTTAGCAAAAATCAGCAGATTTAAATCATCGACAGAGATAAATAAACAATTTATCAAATCGACTAAATCAATTTAAAACTGTCAAATCTGATAGGGCTGCAGTGCACGCACGCGTGTACTGCCTCGCCACTATCGTAGGAGATACACAAAAGCTCAGTGAAAATCATAAATGGTCACAAGGTCAAACCCCGAAATCGGATTCAACTCAAATGAATTTAAAAACCAATCTAAGTGCATCAATGTCATGCACTGTAAAACTGAGCAGTGCTATCACATATACAACCGCATAATGAATCTGCAGTTGAACTAAGCAATTAGCCGAGAGACTAAACAGTCAAGCAACGACAATGCAAGTGTCGGACTCAACTGAACAGCATCAGTAGTGACTGCAACTTTACAATTACAGTGGCAATGTCAACAAAACAAATAAATACAACTAATTCAAGTGCACGGCAACATGTGAAACTTCTGTACCGGCAAAGCAGTAAAATGAAGTGGGTAGTTGTCTCAAGCAACCACAAGTACTCAATTTCGAACAAAACAGTACAGCATTTAGCATCAGGTCAGAGCCAAGGAAATCAAGGCTAAAATTGAAACATAAAGGCATGCGGCATAAGAAGCAAGAACATTAGTCAATTACAAATGCACAGCAACCATTTGCATACAAACTTCAGACTAAAGGACACATGAGTACAACTTTACATATGTCCAAGACTATGTGAATATAAATGTGCAGACTGCCTCAAGACAGCTGCAATGAAGTGATCCAACAACAACGGAAATGCACAGATAGACCAGTACAAAAGGTAGCACAAAACTGAGCTATCGGCATAAGAATTCGAATACAACCAACAAGTACACAGCCTCGACCAAAACAGTACTAGGCTCGGCCAAGACCATTTCTGGTAACAGCAAACAAGATGACACACTTGCAGTTATCAAATGAGGACATAAAGTCAATAAAACATGCCTAATATACATGGCAACCAACAGAAGTATAGGGCATAGCAAGTCTCGATGAACTGGTCAGAACAAAGGCAGGACTGGTTCAAGTGGCCAATCGTTCAAATATAGTCACGAATAAGACCAAGATAAAATATGCAGAGTAAACTCGACTTACAAGATCAGATAGTTCGGTGAAGTGAACTACAATGGACCAGACAATATCAATGACAAGCACAAGCCAAGTGCTTGCAAAGTCGAGGTAATGTGACTACTAAATATACTGTGAAACAAATATATCAAGACTCAACCCAAACAAGATCAACTCGAAGCAACTGACCACAAAACAGTAGGCAGTGACAGTAAGGAATGCATACAACACTACAAACATGTAATGGAATGCAACTACAAGGCATGAAACCATAGTGAAACAGATCAAGCGGCAACATGAAACAGTGTAAATTCAAATGATTATAATGCAACCGGGAAACATACGATGTATGTATACAAATGGTAAGGCATACATACAGATGACAATGAAAGTGAAGTTTACCCCTACAACTCAAGATTGCAGAGTGCAGCCAATGGTCATACAACTATGTGCATACGTGAATGTGGGTATACAATTGATTAGCCACGAAAGTACAAAGCAATCAGGTAATGAATACTATAAGAAGCAGGGCAGACTACCCTAAATGAAGACTACACGAGCTCAACTTATCAGTAAAACAACTCGGGAGTGTGGCAACAAGTTCGACCAAGGAAATCGAACAAGTCAAGGCGACAAGTAAAATAAGTGCATCCTACATATATACAGTGTAACTGAAATGGGTCGAGCAAGTGCGCAATTAAAGTATACTGCTTTACTCAAAACAAAATATTGGAATTCAAATAACTGCAGTTTCAAGTCATAGAATCAATAAAAACAAATCAAGCCCGAAGTCACCATGAATCCACAAAAACCAAACTGTGAAGCCCAACATCACGAGAATATATGCATTCGCACAAAGTCCAAATAAACGATATTGGACAAGTCAGAAAATCGAACCAAGGCAGGAAAATTGTCATCGAAATAAAATCAAACGATATAAGCACAGTGGGAATTTCCTAGCAACAACGATTCCAACATCGAAGAAAATCGAATTGCAGATGCGCTAGACTAAGAGTGAATTAGATGCGAGTAAATAGGATTACTCACCTTCAATTCGAGATTGCAAGCATCAACATCAAATTCGACAGAGCGGCACTTCTTTTCGCAAGCCCAAATTTTCAGCGGCAAAGAAGAACAACCAAGCACCCATTATTTTTCACTCTCCATTTCTCGAAGCGAAGACAAACTCCACAAGCAGCCGTAGTGAGCAACCCTAGTCGATCGACAAGCAAGGCCTCGTTCGATCTAGCAATTGAAGCCGGCGCCTTCGACTTCCCTAAGCCCTAATTCGTCCAGAGGAGAGATCGAAGAAACGAACGAAGCCGCCATATTTTTTTTGAAGCCCTAGTTTCGTGAAAAGGAACGAAGACGAGCCACCATTTATTTTCTTTCGTTTGTTTTTGTTTTAGGTTTCGAACGAATGGATGGATTACAAAGGGGGACCGAGTTTGGTTTGATAATCACGGCAACAAAAGAAATGGGCCAAGACAAATTTTAAAGCCCGTACAACAACGATGAATATACGAAAGAATTTCAATCGATTAAAATCTCAATAACAATCAGCTATTGATATTATCATTTAATGACGATAATTAACTGCTACGAATTTGCGGGTTGTTATAGACTCCCCTCCTTAAAGAAATTGCGTCCACGCAATCATAGGGAATAAATGGATAAAAGGTAACAACCATAAGAGCATAACAATGTCGAATGCATAAGCAAAGCAAATGCCAGCAGGGAAAGTATTAGATATGAAATCAAAAGGTTCGACTGATTCAAATCAAAAGAATCAACATCATGGGGATCAAGGAATCAAAATCAGACGACTATCAAAAGCAAGAATCAATCGAGTTCCAGCATTTAAAAGAAAAGGAAAACAAAGCTGAAATCACATACAGAGCACGAATTGAATGTGAGTAATCAAATTACTCACCTGAATCGCCAGAGAAAAAGACGAAGCTCAAATCTCACAAATCGCAAATATTCAATCATCAAAAACAATAATCAAATTTTCTCAAATCAACAAATATTCAATTATCACAAACGATAATCGAATTTCAAATTCAACAAATATTCGATTATCAAAACGATAACCAAATTTCAAATTCAACAAATGTTCGATTATCAAAAACGATAATCAAATTTCTCAAATCAACAGATATTTAATTATCTAAAGCGATAATTAAATCTAAAATCAACAAAAATTTTTTTTATCTCAAGCGATAATTAAACTTCAAATCAGCAAATATTTAATTATCTAAAGCGATAATTAGAAACAACAAATATCTGATTATCAAAAACGATAATCAGAACTCATATCAACAAATATCTAATTATCACAAGCGATAATTAGAAACAACAAATATCTGATTATCAAAAACGATAATCAGAACTCATATCAACAAATATTTAATTATCACAAGCGATAATTAGAAACAACAAATATCTGATTATCAAAAACGATAATCAGAACTCATATCAACAAATATCTAATTATCACAAGCGATAATTAGAAACAACAAATATCTGATTATCAAAAACGATAATCAGAACTCATATCAACAAATATCTAATTATCACAAGCGATAATTAGAAACAACAAATATCTGATTATCAAAAACGATAATCAGAACTCATATCAACAAATATCTAATTATCACAAGCGATAATTAGAAACAACAAATATCTGATTATCAAAAACGATAATCAGAACTCATATCAACAAATATCCAATTACCTGCAGATAATTGGAAGCAACAAATATCTAGAAATCAATTAAGAAGACTAGAAAATCAACATAAAAGCTTGGATCGATCCCATCAGATGGCGAGTTTTTAATTCGCCGCACGTGCATCTCATAGTGGCCGAAGCCTACCAAGTACTCAACATAATTTTGGCGCCCATCAGATTGACCCGGAGGTCCGCAGAGTGACCCGAAGGTCTAGTACTGGTATTTGACCCGAAGGTCCAACAAATGACCCGAAGGTCCTCATAGTGGCTCGAAAGCACACAAAATCATCAAATATTTCAATTAACGAGTCCGGAATTAACCGAAATAGCAAACGCACATGTCCCATACCACGTGTTTTACTAAATCGTTTGATTCTCTTCATCGTTTCCTTGAAAGTGCAAAATTGTGTATTTTGTAAAAATACATTTCACATTCTCAAACGGACAAGTCCGGAATTAAGCGAATCAGTAAAAGAAAGGGGTCATAGTCCTCGATTTTGCTGAAACGTTTAAATCGCTTCCTCATTCTTTTGAAACCGCAAACTGTTAAAATTCCTGAAAGCAATTTTATTTATTTTGCAAAAATAACAATTCACATTCTCAACTGGACAAGTCCGGAGTTAAGCGAAACAGTAAAAGAAAGGGGTCATAATCCTCGGTTTTGCTGAATCGTTTAAGTCGCTTTCTCATTCTTTTGGAAACGCAAACTGTTAAAAATTTATAAAACACTTTTCATTTTAAAACGATTTTCCAATCACGTGATTAAAGCAGCAAATCAGTAACAATTTCGATAAGGAAATTGTACTTCTCAAAATATCGTAAAAACGGTTACACATCAGTATTGCGGAATAACCGCTTGAAAATCCACTTTTAAAAATTTTGTTGTTACTGAAGTCAAAGCAACAGAAATTTTAAAACACCAAATATCTCGTCAAAAGAATTCACATCAAAATGTGACATCAGTGAATTTTCATTCATTAAAATTGCCAACAAAACACCGTGCCTCAAAAATTCAGCATTGGTGTAAAAAGTCCATTATAAAAATAACGGCAACAAAATACGTATCATAACCAAGCATCGGTTCAACGTAAAATAAATGCAATAACGTGCAATTCAAATTTTTGCACGTACTACAAAATGAACAGAGAAATCATTCAAATGTATCTTCAATGAAGACAATTCAAAACAGCAAAATCTAATCAATAGATGATTAGTACAAAAGAAAGCCAGCGAAAATTTCAACAAAAATCACATATCTGCAATTTCTTCGAATCCTCAATTTGGATTCGAAATTCTCAAAGAAACAAATAATTACAGCTATGTAAACAACAATTGGAATTCATATCAATTTCGTATTTTGATTCTTAAAAGATTATCAGTTGTATTCAGCGAAGACAGTTTCACTGTTTCCGCTGCGCACTCTGATAAATAGAACACAAATCAATCAAATCATCAGAACACAATTTCATCCAAACAACAAAACACAATTCCACTTTTATTTTTAAATAACGATACTTAAAAATTTCATCAAAATTTCAAAACTTTAGTTTTGACTCAAATCACAGATAAAACGTCGACTAATAGTTGTAACATATGTTCCATCCAAGTTATGTTTTATATTACGTCCACAAACCCCAAGCTCTGATACCAACTGTGACGCCCCACCTCTATGCTCATAATAACAAAGAGTATTAAAGGAAATACTGTCTATTATTACGAAGAATAAGGCTGGATGGGAGCGACCATCCGTAATTGGCCTTACACTAACATTGGTTATCTCGATAGGAGTGGTACATTCTTTTTATTTTTCTTCTATTATTTATTTACTCCCATCGACACACCCAATACTAGTATAAAACGAACTACGACGGTTCATAATAGTTTAGGACATTAGATATAACAATAACACAGATAATATAAATGCGGAACTCAGATAAAAACAAAAGTCTCAGATATATATAACTGATGTCAGTTAATACATAGTTGACACTATACATGTGATACAACTACAACTGTCGACTCTAGAAGTTATATATACAAGTACATTATCGACTAATATACATGAATACATATCATTCTATACAATGACACGACTACTACAAAATGACTCTGATAACTTCAGAAGATGTGAAAAGTCTTCAATCCCGAACAGCAACTCAAAGAAAGAAATCTACAGCCTGAAATACTCGGGTCTGACCCGAGTATTACATTCAAAAGAAAATAATACCCAGGTCAGTCTAATTCAAACCAGTTTATTAGTGCATATAGGCAGTAATAATTTAAATAGACGACAGTCACAATAATTCCCGTCTATCCGATTCTTTAAACAAAGAAACCGGATAACGGTCAATATAACACTTAACAGTGTTTAGCAAAAATCAGCAGATTTAAATCATCGACAGAGATAAATAAACAATTTATCAAATCGACTAAATCAATTTAAAATTGTCAAATCTGATAGGGCTGCAGTGCACGCACGCGTGTACTGCCTCGCCACTATCGTAGGAGATACACAAAAGCTCAGTGAAAATCATAAATGGTCACAAGGTCAAACCCCGAAATCGGATTCAACTCAAATGAATTTAAAAACCAATCTAAGTGCATCAATGTCATGCACTGTAAAACTGAGCAGTGCTATCACATATACAACCGCATAATGAATCTGCAGTTGAACTAAGCAATTAGCCGATAGACTAAACAGTCAAGCAACGACAATGCAAGTGTCGGACTCAACTGAACAGCATCAGTAGTAACTGCAACTTTACAATTACAGTGGCAATGTCAACAAAACAAATAAATACAACTAATTCAAGTGCACGGCAACATGTGAAACTTCTGTACCGGCAAAGCAGTAAAATGAAGTGGGTAGTTGTCTCAAGCAACCACAAGTACTCAATTTCGAACAAAACAGTACAGCATTTAGCATCAGGTCAGAGCCAAGGAAATCAAGGCTAAAATTGAAACATAAAGGCATGCGGCATAAGAAGCAAGAACATTAGTCAATTACAAATGCATAGCAACCATTTGCATACAAACTTCAGACTAAAGGACACATGAGTACAACTTTACATATGTCCAAGACTATGTGAATATAAATGTGCAGACTGCCTCAAGACAGCTGCAATGAAGTGATCCAACAACAACGGAAATGCACAGATAGACCAGTACAAAAGGTAGCACAAAACTGAGCTATCGGCATAAGAATTCGAATACAACCAACAAGTACACAGCCTCGACCAAAACAGTACTAGGCTCGGCCAAGACCATTTCTGGTAACAGCAAACAAGATGACACACTTGCAGTTATCAAATGAGGACATAAAGTCAATAAAACATGCCTAATATACATGGCAACCAACAGAAGTATAGGGCATAGCAAGTTTCGATGAACTGGTCAGAACAAAGGCAGGACTGGTTCAAGTGGCCAATCGTTCAAATATAGTCACGAATAAGACCAAGATAAAATATGCAGAGTAAACTCGACTTACAAGATCAGATAGTTCGGTGAAGTGAACTACAATGGACCAGACAGTATCAATGACAAGCACAAGCCAAGTGCTTGCAAAGTCGAGGTAATGTGACTACTAAATATACTGTGAAACAAATATATCAAGACTCAACCCAAACAAGATCAACTCGAAGCAACTGACCACAAAACAGTAGGCAGTGACAGTAAGGAATGCATACAACACTACAAACATGTAATGGAATGCAACTACAAGGCATGAAACCATAGTGAAACAGATCAAGCGGCAACATGAAGCAGTGTAAATTCAAATGATTATAATGCAACCGGGAAACATACAATGTATGTATACAAATGGTAAGGCATACATACAGATGACAATGAAAGTGAAGTTTACCCCTACAACTCAAGATTGCAGAGTGCAGCCAATGGTCATACAACTATGTGCATACGTGAATGTGGGTATACAATTGATTAGCCACGAAAGTACAAAGCAATCAGGTAATGAATACTACAAGAAGCAGGGCAGACTACCCTAAATGAAGACTACACGAGCTCAACTTATCAGTAAAACAACTCGGGAGTGTGGCAACAAGTTCGACCAAGGAAATCGAACAAGTCAAGGCGACAAGTAAAATAAGTGCATCCTACATATATACAGTGTAATTGAAATGGGTCGAGCAAGTGCGCAATTAAAGTATACTGCTTTACTCAAAACAAAATATTGGAATTCAAATAACTGCAGTTTCAAGTCATAGAATCAATAAAAACAAATCAAGCCCGAAGTCACCATGAATCCACAAAAACCAAACTGTGAAGCCCAACATCACGAGAATATATGCATTCGCACAAAGTCCAAATAAACAATATTGGACAAGTCAGAAAATCGAACCAAGGCAGGAAAATTGTCATCGAAATAAAATCAAACGATATAAGCACAGTGGGAATTTCCTAGCAACAACGATTCCAACATCGAAGAAAATCGAATTGCAGATGCGCTAGACTAAGAGTGAATTAGATGCGAGTAAATAGGATTACTCACCTTCAATTCGAGATTGCAAGCATCAACATCAAATTCGACAGAGCGGCACTTCTTTTCGCAAGCCCAAATTTTCAGCGGCAAAGAAGAACAACCAAGCACCCATTATTTTTCACTCGCCATTTCTCGAAGCGAAGACAAACTCCACAAGCAGCCGTAGTGAGCAACCCTAGTCGATCGACAAGCAAGGCCTCGTTCGATCTAGCAATTGAAGCCGGCGCCTTCGACTTCCCTAAGCCCTAATTCGTCCAGAGGAGAGATCGAAGGAACGAACGAAGCCGCCATATTTTTTTTTGAAGCCCTAGTTTCGTGAAAAGGAACGAAGACGAGCCACCATTTATTTTCTTTCGTTTGTTTTTGTTTTAGGTTTCGAACGAATGGATGGATTACAAAGGGGGACCGAGTTTGGTTTGATAATCACGGCAACAAAAGAAATGGGCCAAGACAAATTTTAAAGCCCGTACAACAACGATGAATATACGAAAGAATTTCAATCGATTAAAATCTCAATAACAATCAGCTATTGATATTATCATTTAATGACGATAATTAACTGCTATGAATTTGCGGGTTGTTACATGTTGTTAGTTAATTACACTGTTATATATGTTATTGCCTGTATCAGTTCACCTGTGACATTTGACACCATTATCTGTTAATTATTTATGTGATGATAATGCAGTTGGCTGATAATTGATTGATTGTTGATGTTTATATTGGACGTTAAATTGTTAGTGTTAAATGATAAATAGTATGCAAAGTTGAAATGGATATAGGATAGTTAAAAATGTTAAAACTGATTTATATGTTAAATTTGATTAGTGAATATGACCCCTTTTAATTGTTAAATTTATTGACATATAGAATAGTGATAATTACACTTTGAACCATTGAACGTATATTTGATTAACTGTTGTAGTGTTAAAATTGAAATTGAATGACAAGTGAAAACCGTAATGTAATAATCTTTAATCTACATGAAATGATAGTGTAGATTCTAGAAATAATTATATTAATTCGTACAAATAACAATGCGAATTAATAAGGTTATTTCGGGATTATTTGAATTGATTATTGGATTGTTATTGTTTGTTGTTATTGCTTGTTTATTTACTTTGACACCATCCCTGTTATCACACTGCAAGTTCCCTTTACTATGCTTTGATTTTGGAATTGAATTGGAATCGGGTTGAAATGATAAATACCCACATTGAACTTTGACTTAGGATAGAAAATTAAATAAAACCCGATTGGTCAATAATTGATTTGAAAATTAAAACGAAGATTTTGTTTGAATAAATAATATGGTTTTGAAATAAAGTTGAAATTTGAATTTTAATGAAAGGAAAATGTTAATATTGAATAATCTGAAACAAAATATTTACAATGTAATCGATGAAAGAATGTTGTTAATTTGAGAAATGATTTAATAATTAAGTTTTGAAATTATAATTAAGTTTGAAATTATTAAACCTTGAAATGATTTAATAATTAAGTTGGAAATTATAATTAAGTTTTGAAATTATTAAACTTTGAAATTATTTAATAATTAAGTTTTGAATTATTTAATAATTAAATAAGATTGAATTATTTAATGATTAAATTGAATTGGATTCTTTAATAAGAAAATTGAACTTTTGAATAAGTGAATTTACTTCGTAAATAATTGAAATTGAGTTTCTTGATTAAGTAAGTTTTGGAAAATTATTTAAGTAAGTAAATAACTGAAATTGAATTTCTTAACAAGAAATAAAATGCGATTTATTGAAATTAATGTAAGACTTGAAGTTTAAAGAATTCGATTTGATGAATTTAATTTAATTCAAAATTGTAAGTTTTGATTTAATGAAGTTGGACTTAGGAAATTGATTTAATGAATTGGAAATTTAATAGAATTGTTTTGAATGATAAATGGAATCGATAAATGAAGTTAAATTGATTTGAATGTTAAATTAAGTTAAAATAAAATGATTTGGAATGAAACTTGTTTGCGAACTTGAATCAATATTTGAATTGTTTTAATAAAGATTGAAATTGAATTATAAGATTTTGAAATGGTAATTTGGAAGTTTCGAAACGTAAATTTTGGAAATTGATTTCGAAAGACAAATGAAATGTTGATTTACAAATTGAAATTGAAATTGAAATTGATTTGGTTTTTGAAATATATAAACGACCAATCGGTGTAATAATTACAAAAGTTATTAAAGAGACCGGGATTCGGTTATGGATATACTCTCTATCTAAACCGAAAACCACTTTAATAACTATACGCGGAGTGATGATCCAGAATAAAGTGGTTGGAATGATGTTCGTGATGACTGAAGAAAGAGAACGATAATGGATAGCCTTAACACTTGTGTCAAATTGGAAATGACTAAAACAGGAGCTATGCCGGGCCAATGGAGGATTAGCTACCTCAAGTGGACACACTTCTTCGAACTACTTATACTTGTTGTCGATTGGTGCACCCTTGATTTTGGGAGTGTTGTTTCACGGTGTTGCGGGCGCTGCGGCGTTGCGTTCTCACCAGCCCGAATCAGGCGAACGGTAGTATCACTACCTTGGGTATAGCCTCATGTGCCTTGTCATACTTGTATTCCATTTATGCGCGACCACTACGATTTTGATTTGTACCTTTAGTATATGGATTGCCCTCTGGTGACTTCCGGTTTTGGGGAAACTACGGTCTTGTATATGCTTTTGGGAATAAAAATGTGTTAAGGGTGGAATGGGCCATGACTTAACGCTATTTTGATATCTTCTTATATTACTGATAGACATTATCTACTTAGCGTACATTACTACCTAGTAGATAGTTTAACGGATCCTTAGAGGATGGTTATTCCAAACATCCTTTGAGTTACTTGTATTTCAATTGCTATTTCACTTGAGTTGGATTTATTAATATAAGAATGTTAATCCTGACTCGAGTGTCTTGTGTTTTGCTTTACGCTCGGGTCAGACTGAGTGGTTCAGTTTTCAAGACTCACCTTTGGAGTTGGAGCTTTGCTTGAAGATCCGGCCATCTATTCTGCTTTCAGTATTCGATGATTCCAGTGATGCATTCTGATTTGTATCTGGTGTATCGTGTTACTCATCCGTTGTATCTGGTTTAACTCTGATGTATCGTATTACTCTTCTGTTGTAAAACTCTGATGTATCTTATACATTTATATAGTAGCTTCATGAACTACTATCTCTTTTATTTCCGCTGCACTTATTACTCTGTGTGTGTGATCTGTGATTATATTTATTTACTGTATATGTTCAGTTTTGCCAAATTTAAATTAACAACGCGGTATTTTGAGCAATTCAATTCCGGCATGAGTGTCTACCTATACACTTATAATGGATGCGAATGGTCCAAAATGGCGGGTCGTTACACAAAACGTCAAGGGCAGAGCTAAGCATAACTCATAAGGTGTCATGGCCATACCAAAAATATGCATTTTCTATTATAAATATAAACAAGTTTACATTTTTTCTTTTAGAAATGCAATTATTTGTCATCTTATATTATGTTCCAGCTCTTAAGGACTAAATAATGTTGCATTAATGTTTTACAAACTTCCGTGGGACTTTGATTTCTATGAAGCATTAAGAGGTACAAAATTTATGAAAAATATAAGAGATATGAGCATTTATTACTTAAAAAAGAAACAGTTTAGTTTTTCCTAAAATTATATTGAATAGCCAAAATGGAATTAAATTATCGCATTAATGATAAGTAATAAGAATCTTGAAATTTAATACCATATGACACAAATTGTAATTAAACTACGACTGTAATATACATTGGATGAATCGTCTTCTAATAGGCAATTGAATATAATAAGACAATTGACATTTTACCATGTTTGGACTAATGATATGTGTGTGTATCTATAGTGTATGATGTAACATGATCAAGATTCGAGATTATGTGAAAGGCAAGCTTCACAAATGTGAGAGATGATAGTGATGGCTTGGAATAGTTGATTAGTATGAACTTACGAAGGAACTATTGAAGCACAAAGAAAACTGAAAGGAGGCTTTTATATTTTTTAGGTGTGCACTTCCTTATTAATACAAGAAGAATGTTTTAAGAAGAATGTTTTATTCTGCAAAAATACTCTGTGATAGTGATAATTCTTATACTGATTTGGAATTTCAGGAGAACAAGGTGAAAGCTTATGGAGGCACACTTCTAGATTGATAAGAAGAGGGAGTTCAAGTTGCATTAAAGACGACTTTGGTCTTCAACTTGCATTGCTTCCTCCAAATCTAAGTAAACATGTGAGCCTAGGTCAAAGCTCATGTCTGAATGTTTTTAGAAGGCATGAACTATTTAGTATACATTCTTTATGGTTTCCAGTTCATTTACATGAGAAATTACCTACTTCAACTTATAATAGACAAACCGTGTGTGTGGCACGGGTTCATACTAGTATAGATGAAAGTGAAGTATTAAATTATATTTTTTATAGTCTGTAGCAATGTTTGCATACATAACAAGTTTCTTTTGAGTTGTGTAAATCTGTATTAACCATAATATCTTCTCTACTTCTACTTCTATGTTAAATAATTGTATTTAAAAAACACATTTAGCTTAATTGGTTGGATATGTATTACACACAACAGTTTAGGGCCTTGCCTTTTGGCTGTTGAGGCATGAATGGTTTGGTTTAATTCATAAATTGATAAATAATAATTTTCATGGTAACAGTAGTCCATTGAATAAAGGAAGCCTCTATAATGTTAAACAAATTTACATGGTCTTGAGATTCTATGTTTTGCCATTTATTTTTTGACATGATAATATTAAACAAAGAAGATTTGGTTTTTATTTAAGAGGATCTCGTTCTTTGGGATTTATATAAATCTGCTATGTGTGTAGGTTTTTGTACTCCTATCGGGAGCATTTATACTTATAGTGGCAGCGACGATTGAAGGTATAAAATATATATTTTATTACTTTCCTACTAATGACTTCTTTGTTAGTGAGGTAAATAAGGTAAATAGGTATGTAATTTTTATACATTAGCCAATATATACACAATATGTGTGTAGGTATATATGTTTGACCAGACTAATGATATATAATGTGTACACATATATACTTATGTGTGTGTATAAGCTATATATAGTTCATTTTATTTTTTAGTACAACATATTATCCACATATCTAGATAATTATTAACCTTTTGTTATGTATGTTATCTCATCTTTACCAACTTTAAGAAAACAAAGCTTTTTTTTATGTCTATATCAATGCAAAAAAAACATAATTTGTAATTGTTGTTGAAATGCTTATATACACACATACGTACATACAGGTCCGACCCAAGCCCAAGACAAGCGAGACAATTGTCTATGGCATCAGGTCATGAAGGGCAACAAAATTCTGCCGCAAAATCAAATAAATTGCTGCTTCACGCTCCCCTCCAACTCCAAGGCTCCAAGCCCTCAGCAATCTTCACGCGACTGACCACCTACACTACTCTACAACCATCTCCAGCTGCTGCGACCCACGCCAATCCCGCATGGTCGGACGACAACAGTCCTCTTAATCGATCTGTAATCGTCATTCACAACTGTCTTGCTGACTCTAGAGTTGCTTGTAATCATCACTGTATGTTGCTCCAAATTATTATAACCATTTTTTTATTTTTTACTTGCCAGTTGAGTTGCCCTAAATGCTAATTTCACTTTTAATTTTAGGGTTGAACTGCCTTTGTGTTTGTAGGGTTGCTGCCTCTGCCTGACCGAGTTCCTGAAAAGTGAGGGTGGAATTGTGCTACTATTCTACGATTAAAAATGTGGGTATTTTATTTATTTAATATTGGTTTCATATTAGTTAATTTGTTGAATGAATCAAATAGTAAGATATTGGTTTCATCTTCATTCATTTCGTACATTGGTTTAATATTGGTTAAATGTTTGAATGAATCAAATAATTTATGTTGTTGTCATGTATTTTATTAATTAAATCGAAAAATTCCTACATTGATAAACTAATCAAATGCGTTTTTGTTAAATTAAAATTGAACAAAATTAATCTCAGTTGATTCTTGTACATTGTTACAACTTACAAATTGAGTTGATAGACTAATCTTGTCAGATTATGCATAATAAAGTTATTTGTTGTTTATAAAGTGTGTAAACTGCTAGTATTTTTAGATCTATAATATTATGTTATGTATTTGAGATAGGATTCGAAAATAGAATCCTGGATATCAAAATAGAAATAGAAAAAAACACATAAGATGAAGAAGCAAAATGATAATAGAGGAGTTTACTTCAATAAATGCAAGAAGCTGTTTCTGTTAGCATTTATTGATATGTTATGATATCATGTTGACATTTAGATTTTTGGGCATGTAATCTAAATGATTTAGTTAACCAATATTTTGTGATTAACATTAAATTTTATAATTAGATTTTGAATTTGATTTTGTGCATACAAAATTATTGCTATTTTTCAAAATAGGGCAACCAAAACTTTAAGAAAATTTGTTCGTCTGGGGCATTAAATACTATCGGGTCGGCCCTGCGTACATACATGCATATTCACGCATGCACACACTCTTATGTTTTGTGAATACCATGTAGAATTTCAAAGATAAGTTGTTATTTGATGTTATAACCATGTCGGAAGCAATAAAAAACCAACTGGGGCTGAATCCCATGCTACGATTTCGGCAATAACTCATTAATTATTAACTTTCCACTTTGTTCTTCTTATAGATGATACCATTTACCCTTACGTCATCCTAAATATTTTGTTACTCATAAACTATGATATAGACCATAGATTAAATTCTAGTTTTAAACAATTATTGTGGACAAGAGTAATATAACAAGGGTTTCAATAATGGTTTGGCATTTCGACCAAAGCACTGAGATTCTAGTCGTTGCGTTTCGGTTTTAGTATGGGTTGAAAATGAAACTAAATTGAAACTACGATCAATAAATAATGATATTGAACTTCAACTTTTACAAGAAAAAAACTCAAAAAATAAAAAAATTTATAAATAAGACAAGGCTTACAAACGTCATACCACTAGCCACTTGAGTTAGTGGTCCTTGACTCAAAACTTGAATTTTAAGTCAGAAAAACTATAAAATGCAAAATTTATAAATAGTTTAACCATAAAAATTCAATAAAGAAGTAATGAATAAACATTTCTAATGTTATACATATTTATGGTTAACCAATATTCTTCATTAATACTACATCTTAAATAGTATATCTAATAGTTTTTAAAAGAAAAAGATCATTTTTTTGTTATTTAGGATCGATGATTGATATCAGAAATCTTAAAATCCTATGATTTGAATCAGTAAAAGGAAGTATGTTTGGTTAGTGTGTTATTTACAGATCTACATAAGCATTCACGAAGGGATATCAACCGCACATCTCAACGGCTGGCATTTCTCCATCTATTCATTTCAGATCGTGGGCTAAAGCCCAACATTGTTTTTGTATCATATATATAGTTTGTTCTGCCTGTAATCAGCATAGAACTTTTGCATACAATAATAAAGCAATTACTTCTTCATCAATTATCTCTCTAATTCAAACATCAAAAGACATTCTACTTTTCTAACTTGGTATCAGAGCAACTGTAGTGCTAACTGCATCAATAACAGTTGTGAGTCCATCAAAAAAGTATCATCACGTGGACTCCTCTCATCAAGGATTCAGAATCCCTTCACTTGAGAGTTAAGGCTGTTCACTAATAATCAGTGCCTCGCCAGAAATTCAATTGGCTGCATCAGATTATCAACGAAAGCATGTGGTATGTTAAAATTCCAAACGAAAAGAGCAAACTGATCAAGAACACCAAGAAAATTTCCAGTTGAATCAAGAGTATCAAGAAAACTCATCAGAAAGCAATTTATTCACAAACAATCAAGGAAATCATCATTTAAGTTTTGTGTAATACTGTCAAGATTCAACCACAAAGAAAATTTTCTTGAAATTCCCAATTCAAAGCGGGCTCAAGTTTAGAATTTACATACCAGTTTTTCAAAATCTTTCTCCCTGTAAAGCATCTTTGTAATCACCATGGAAAATCTGGATGATGATGCTGTAAGCCCTCAATCATCAAACACAAGAGTATCTCAAAATCAACCACAGTCAGATCCGGTAAATGATCTGATGAAGTCCATAATCAAGCCTCAGAGTCAGATGATATCCATTCAGCTTGAAGAATCAAATTTCTTGCTCTGGAAATTACAAGTGGAAACATCCATCATAGGTTATGGGTTAGAAGATTATATTCTTGGCACAAGAATTACTCCACCAAAGTTTATTAAAAATAATAAAGACAAACTGGTACCAAATCAAGAACACTTAGCACACCAAAGGCAAGATAGTCTTGTATGTGCCTGGATGATGTCATCCATAAGTGCATCTATTATGCTACAACTTATAGACTGTAAAACTGCTCAAGAAGTATGGACAACAATTGAAAGAAACTTCACCTCTCAGTCATCTGCAAGAATCATGCATCACAGAAGACAACTACAAAATATCAGAAAGAATGATATGACAATGAATGAATATCTGCTCAAAGTAAAAAACTTATATGATCAACTAGCTTCAGCTGGACACAAAGTATCTGAATCAGAACATGTAATGTACATAATCAGTGGTCTAGACAGTGAGTATGAAGTAGTTGTGGCCATCATTCCCAGTATGGAACCTACACCACACTTGCAGTTTGTATATTCTACCCTTCTTTCACATGAAGGAAGGATAGAACAAAACAAAACAATAAGTTCAGATATCTTAGTCAACTACACATTCAACAGACGTAAACAAAACTCAAATACCAGAGGATAGTTCAACTTTCAAAGAGGTGGACCATCCAACAGAGGAAGAAGAGGAGGCAGAAGCAACAACAGGAATAAAATAAGGTGCCAAATATGTGAGAAGTATGGTCATGGGGAAAATAAATGTTACTTTAGATTCAACAAGAACTACACTCCTTCACAACAAGGTAGCAGTGCAAATGTAAACATAGTCACCGTGCTAAAAGACAGCAACTCAAATCAAACAGAAGTTCTAAACACTGAAACTGCAACAAATAATGATACTGGAGATGACTGCTGGTACCCAGACTCAGGGGCTACAAATCACGTAACCAACAATCTCAACAATCTAAACCTGGGGAACAAAGAGTACAAAGGTACACAAAATCTTTCTATTGGTAATGGTAAAACTGTACACATTACACATACTGGAAATGCAAGTATACATGGATCCAAACAACTTCTTCTAAGAAACTTGTTAAGAGTTCCTTCAATCAAAAAAAATCTAATGAGTGTTTCCCAATTTGCAAAAGATAACAAAGTATACTTTGAATTTTATCCCAGCACATGTATAGTCAAAGATATACTAACACAAGAAGTTATTTTGCAGGGTAAAGAAAATAATGGATTATACAAATTTGATTTTTCAAATTCAAAAATCACTGAGAATAAGGAAAATATCCATGTAATGAATGTTACTAGTGATTCTAAGAATAGTAGTAAATTTGATTTGTGGCATTGCAAACTGGGACATCCCAGTTTACAAATTGTAAAACATATCATGAGTAGTAATAACATTTCATGTAGTAACATTCCTGAATCTTATTTTTTTACCTCTTGCCAATTGGGAAAGAGTCATAAACTTGCATTTCCAGATTCACACACAACTTACACATGACCCCTTGAGTTGATTGGTAGTGATCTATGGGGACCAGCACCTATTAGCTCAGATTATGAATACAAATATTACATATCTTTTATAGATGCTTATTCAAGATTTTTATGGATATACATGCTAAAGTCTAAGTCTGAAACCAGTAACATAGTAATGTAGTTCATTAACAAAGTTGAAAACATGACTGGAAATAGTGTATGTACATTTCAGTCAGATGGTGGAAAAGAATTTTTCCCTTTAAAAACTTTCTTTGAAAAGAAAGGTATTAATCACAGGACTACATGTCCATACACATCTGAACAAAATGGAATCATTGAAAGAAAACATAGACATATTGTAGAAACTGGGTTAACTTTATTAGCACAAGCCTCTATGCCCTTAAAATTTTGGCCAGAGGCATTTAACACTGCTGTACACTTGATAAATATACTACCAACAAAAATTCTTAAATTCAAGTGTCCACAAGAAGTGTTAACTAAAGTTAAACCAGATTCTGAGCACCTAAAATTTTTTGGGTGTCAATGTTTTCCTTGTTTAAGATCCTATAACAAACACAAATTAGACTTCAGATCTACCCCTTGCATCTTTTTGGGGTATTGCAATAAACAAAAGGGGTATAGATGTTTAGACAACAAGGGAAAAATATATATATCTAGGCATTTAAGATTCAATGAGCAGGTATTTCCATGCAGCAATGCTGAAATTAAAACTACTGAAAAAGTGAGGAATCCAAAATTTGTGATTCCTGATTTACCTGAAGAGATTGAGATCCTTCCATCAGCACAGCCTATAAGGGTTGACATCAGTACAAGCTCTCAACATACCATGACTGCTAGAGAGTTAGGTCAAGAGCAAACTACACATGAAGATGATAGCAACAATCAGAACTTTCAAAGTCAAGAACTAAGCAGTGCAAGTCATGATCAAATCACCAGAGATGATACCATGGCCTGCAGCAGTTCAAACAACAGTCATGACAATACTGTCAGAAATTATACCAATACTCACCCAATGTTAACTAGAGCAAACATGGTTTTTCAGGAAGAACCATCTTCCTACATAAAAGCTGCTCAGAATGATAAATGGAGAGCTGCTATGGAGGAAGAATATAATGCTCTAATTAACAAAGGAACTTGGGATCTGGTTAAAAAACCAAAAAACAAAAATATAATTGGGTGTAGATGGACTTTTAAACTAAAGAAAAATGTTGATGCTTCAATTTCTAAGTATAAAGCAAGGTTGGTTGCAAAAGGATATTCACAACAGTATGGGTTTGATTTCTCAGAAACTTTTTCCCAGTTGTGAAACCCTCCTCAATTAGGGTCATTCTAACCATTGCTTTAAACAAAAATTGGAGCATCATACAATTAGATGTTAATAATGCTTTTCTTAATGGTGTATTACAGGAAGAAGTATACATGGAGCAACCAGAAGGGTTTACTCAGAAACCAGACAAAGGACTTGTATGCAAACTTAATAAAGCCATCTATGGCTTAAAGCAGGCTCCAAGAGTTTGGTTTGATAAGCTCAAGTCAACACTTGTGAAATTTGGCTACAATTCACTAAAATCTGACAACTCTATATTCTCTAAAATTAATGATTTTGCCACCACTTATATTCTAATTTATGTTGATGATTTTATTATTACAGGGAGCACTGAGTCAGAAATTAAGAAAATCACCGCAATGCTTAACTCAGAATTCTCAATTAAAGACCTAGGTGATCTGAATTACTTCCTGGGAATTGAAGTTCAAAGAACCTCAAAATCAGAAATACATCTCAATCAAAAGAAGTACATTTCAGAAATATTATCAAGAGCCAAAATGGACAAAAGCTAATCCCCTACCAACTCCAATGGTTACAAATCATCAACTATCAAAATATAAGGGTGAAGCAATTCAGAATGTAAAGCAATACAGAAGCATAGTGGGTGCACTTCAATATGCAACAATAACAAGGCCAGACATATCATTTTGTGTTAATAAAGTTAGTCAGTTCATGCAAAATCCTTTGGATAGTCACTGGAAAGCAGTAAAGAGATTACTCAGATATCTCAAAGCAACAATAAATCATGGTCTTATCCTAAAATCTAGTCACACGCTTAACATAAATGCCTATGTTGATGCTGACTGGGGAACCGATATAGATGATCGAAAATCAACATCAAGCTACTGCATCTAGTTGGGTAAAAATCCTATATCATGGAGTTCAAGGAAGCAAAGCATAGTGTCAAGATCCAGCACAGAGGCCGAATTCAGGTGTGTGGCAAGTGCAGCAGCAGAGGTTATATGGCTTGAGTCACTTCTAAGTGAACTCAATATCAAAACAGATAGTAAACCAACAATTTGGTGTGACAATGTTAGCGCAATTTCCCTAACATCAAATCCAGTGCTTCATTCAAAAACCAAACATATCGAATTGGATCTATACTTTATCAGAGAGCAAGTAATTAAAGGAAAATTAAGAGTTGGATACATACCATCTCCGCATCAAAAAGCGGATATACTTACTAAACCATTATCGAAGCCAAGCTTCACAAGATTAAGAGAAGAGCTCAACGTTGACGTCGCTAACTCAAGCCAGAGATCCCAAAGAATAATCTTCATACCAGATTAATGTTCGATCTGTTGTTCTTCGCTTTCATTTTCGTTGGTTTTTTCTCATGAGAAAAGCGGCCGCCATTACTTCTATTTTCCTTTCACAAACCCTAGAGTATTCGGGTTTGAGGGGGGGGGGAGTAAAAGGAAGTATGTTTGGTTAGTGTGTTATTTACAGATCCGCATAAGCATTCACGAAGGGATATCAACCGCACATCTCAACGGCTGGCATTTCTCCATCTATTCATTTTAGATCGTGGGCTAAAGCCCAACATTGTTTTTGTATCATATATATAGTTTGTTCTGCCTGTAATCAGCATAGTACTTTTGCATACAATAATAAAGCAATTACTTCTTCAACAATTATCTCTCTAATTCAAACATCAAAAGACATTCTACTTTTCTAACTGAATCCATCTTCAAAATGATTTTCTTTAATTACGACTGGGTTCTCAAAATACTATTTAATTTTGCAAAACTTACAAGTTACAGTATTTTAGTCAAAGAATATGGAGATGAAAAATAACAATCACAATTATTTCGATCCTAGGGTTCTATATTGTTTCTACCACGATTTATTATTTTTAATTATAGTAGAGTTGTCACATTTGATAAAAAAGGAGTTTACATAATTACTATGATAATGTGGATTTTGTTATGTTTATGCTGTAGTATGCTAGTACAGATGCATAAAATGTTTAAATTAATTACTAAAGAATCCATTACAAAAACTAATCTCATTAATAGTGATGTACACATTACAGTAATCTTAAAAGCCTATTTCATACCTATAATACTGAAGTGTCCTACAACTTCATCGGTTGAGTGTTTCTTTCGCTGATTAAATCAAAGGATATTTTAATAGCCTAAATATAATAGTTTTGTATTATCGGACAACAGTGTACTTTTTATTGTTTTATCAAACTTGAATAGGATTTTGCAAGTTTTTTAGCTCTTTATTATATTACTTATGCAATGATATTATTATCCGATCATCAAGCTGCATTAGAATTGGTCATTTCAAATTGTATATTATAATTTTGTCTTTGATTTCGTCAATTTTCCCATGTTTAACATAAAATATTTATATCTTAAAGGATACAATAGACTGGCATTCTGAAGACATACCCCACATCCTCACAATTCGTCATGTACTACTAAAACGACTAGCCAAAAGAGTGAGAAACAACAGAGCTGATTTAAAAAAAAATATTACACTCCATATATTGGCTCACCGTCGCGCTTTATGTGTGGAGATGATCGCGTGGATAGCGAACAATGGAGGAAAATGTTAAACTATTGGGAGAGCGATCATAAAAATAAAGTAACTATATCATACTCTTTTTCTTCTCTATATGTTTTGGTTTGGTAAATATTACATCTATGTTGTTATTCACTATTTTTCTTATTGTTTTGTGAATAATAGATAAAAGTTGAAAAAAATATTGAGAACCACAAGAAGTTGAAAATGAGTCACAAAGGTGGCTCAATGTCCTTCATAAGACACCATGCTAGATTTGTAAGTAACCACTTCTTTACATGAACTTTATTTTCTTAGCCAAGTACATTGTTATAATTAAGAGGCAATATATTCGATTATAGTATAAATCATATATTCTTATTATGCTACTATATGATTTATATGATTATAATATAATTTTATATTCTCATTATGCTACCTTGGAACATAAACAAATTTATGGTCATGAACCCGATCCTATTGAAGCATTTGATTTGGTTCATAAAAGAAAGGATAAAGATAGAAGCTGGATTGACGACACATCTGAGCATACAGGGGTAAGAGAAATATTAATCTAGTTATTTTTATCTTCTTCTTACAAAGTGTGATAAGTAAATAATATGTATGATGCACTATAAGTACACCATTTCCATAGAATTTGATAATATTACTTATATCCAATATAAATGGTTTTATCCCTGTTATCACATCATTTATTGCCTGTATATTGTTTCTTTTCAAAGCATTAGGTAGAATAAGAAGCAAATAGGTATTTTAATATCAGTTTGTACAAGAGGGAGAAACATTTCAAATTATGTGGGTTAGTGGCTCAAGTGTAGAAATAAAGTTAAGAAAAATCTTGATATACCTAACTGTCATTTGAAAGGACAATCTGAACTAGTTAAACTAAAGCGAACAAGATTCAAGAGCACTAAACTGAGCTGAAGTGAACAAGATCCTCATCCATAATAAGCTGTGTAAAAATATGAGAATTGCGGCCAACCCTAAGTCTTTTTAACTGAAGACAAGTGCGATTACGTCTTAATCATCAACCCGAACCATTTTCTTTTATTTGGGCAAAGGCTGTTTTAAGCCCATGTAAATTCTTTTAAATACTTCAAGATGTACACTGTTCTATTCACTCTGATAATTCAATAAAGATATTACTTCTTCTTTACAAAACAACTTGTGTGAATCAAAACACACTCGAATTCAATTTTTCAACTTGGTATCAGAGCAATCAGAAAGGGTACAAATGTTTGGACAATAAGGGAAAACTGTTGAGTCAAGATTTTTATAGAGTTTTGATTTCTGACAAAGGGATAAGCCGTGATCGACAAAAAGAAGTTATTCATTGTTTTAAAGAGACACAAAGAGCTCCATACATTAGAGGTTGATTATTTGGTATGTTAGTAGTGTTATTTATGTTAAAATCTATCCTCAAATAATCTCATACCTTCAATCTTTGAATATAAATGTATATATGTATGAGTGCACATTAACTGTGCAGTCTGGGCTAAACCGGTCGACCGGTTTAAAACAAGGCGGTCGACCGTTTTTGTCCAGAATGCACAGTTAACGTGCACAAGTGTACATAACGTATATATATTCAAATTCCTGTCTACCGGCCATTTTTGACCTGTCGACCGTTTTCAAACAGAAAGCAACCTTTCGTACAGACACTTCCTTTTCTTCAACGGTTGCTTCTCTTTCTCTTCACCAATGATCATGACCTTTGTTTGTATCTTTTCACAAAGGGTTACAACTGTTTATTTCTTATATAAACATCATGAAATCATTATTCCAGATAAGAATAACCAATTCTATTATTCTAATCTCTATTCTATTGATCTCTGTCTTGAACTCTCAAACATTTCAATTGCTTATTGAATCATTGAAATTATTTCATATCTTTTGATTCAATTAAGTAATATACTTCCTTCAATCTTCACAAACATCATTCACATACTTTGAGGATAAGATTATAGGAAGGGTGTACTACAAGTGACAAATCAGTGTTATCAAGAGCACAAGTTGTCAACGACAATTGTATTTGTTTTTTGTTGAAGTCCTCGGTGTTGTAAGAGGCACGAAATCCCGTTCGGCTGTTCGGGTGTTGTAAACCTGTTCCTCCGGGTGAAGCGAGGTAGTTGGTTGTGAAAATCCAGATAGGAGTCTGGGACTGGACGTAGGACGGGAGGTCCGAACCAGTATAAAAATCCCTGGTGTGATTTTACTGTTTACTGCATTTACTATTCTATATCTGTGAATTGCTATATAGTTAGTTTATTGAATATTTACTTATATAGCAATTGTAAATAACATTCCGCATATATTAGTCCATATTACACGATCCGTAATTAGTGTGCACAAGCGTACACACACTTTCATTTGGTATCAGAGCAAGGTTATCATATAACCGTAACACCGTTATTTGATATATTCTTGTAATATGGCAAATAACGCAAGCACTAGCTCTAGCACTTACACGGAAGGTCAATCAACACAAAGACCTCCATTCTTTAATGGTCTCAACTATAGCTATTGGGTTACACGTATGTCATTTTTCATGCAATCAAATAGTTATGATGCTTGGAATGCTACTCAAAAAGAAATAGTAAATCCAACAACTGAATATTCAGAATGGACAACGGCTGAGAAAACAGCAGCAGCTGTAAATGCAAAGGCAATAAATATGTTGTTTTGTGCATTAGACCAAAATGAATATAACCGTGTTAGTATCTGCACTACTGCATATCAAATTTGGCAAACGCTGAAAACCACTCATGAAGGTACTAACAAGGTTAAACAAGCCAAAATAGCCATGCTGAAGAGTCAGTTTCAAAATTTCAAAATGAAACCGAATGAGACAATCAATGATATGTATTCAAGGTTTCAAACTATTCATCATGCACTTATCGGATTAGGGCAAAAATATTCAGATTTTGATGTTGTTTCAACAGTCCTACATTCTCTGACTAGTGAATGGGAAGGAAAAGTATTAGCAATTGAAGAAGCTAATGACCTTTCCATCATGAAGCCAGATGAATTGATAGGAAATTTAATGTCCTATGAAGCAAATTTGCAGGCTAGAAAAGAACAGAAAGAAGAGAAGAAAAATGTAGCATTTCATGCTGAGAAAGATGAAAATGAATCAGATTCTGAAGATGAAGATTTGGCATTCATTGCAAAAGGATTCAAAAAATTCCTAAAATATCGAAAAGCCAGTCGCTACAACAAAAGGAAACCTGGATCAAGCAAACCATCTTCATCAACTATAGAATGTTTCAACTGTCACAAAAAGGGGCACATGCAGAAGGATTGTCCAGAACAGAAGAAGAAGTCAGAAAATGATAAATTCAAACATAAGAAGGACAAGTCAAAGAAACGAGCCTTCTCAGTAACATGGGATGATTCAGACTCATCCTCATCTGAAAGTGAAAGTGATCAGGAGAATGAACAAGCTAATGTTTGTTTTATGGCAACAGAAAATGAGGTACAAATTCCTACATTTGATGAATTACTTGATATAAATTCTGAATTGATAGTCAAATATAAAGACATAAAACGTCAATTAAAAGTAGCCAAAGCAGATTTGAGTAGAGCAGAGTTTGAACGAGATATGTTAAAAGACGAGAAGAAAATATTAGAAGAAGAACTTGAAAAACTTCAAGAATCATCATCTAATGTTGACTCTCAATTATCTCTTTTGAGTCAAGAAATTGAAACTCAAAAAGAGAAAAATGATGCTCTCGCTACTGAAAATCATGAGCTTAAGGCAAAAGTCAAAAATCTGGACCTAGAAAAGGCGAGCTTACAAACTAAGTTAGATGACATAACTCAAAATGTTTCTAACTTTAACAAAGGTCGAGAAAATTTGACAAAAATCATTGAAAGTTCACAATCTGTTTCAAATAAACAAGGTTTGGGATATAGGAAACAAGAAACCAAGAAACATCTTGGTAATGAAAGGAAAAAGAAAAGACAAAAGACTGAAGTTAAGAAAAATCTTAGTTTATTATATTCCAAACCAAAACCAGTTGTGAAATTTCAGAAGAAAAATGTCAAGACTATCAAAATATGGGTTCCTAAAACAAATAACAATTTGATTAGGGACAAATATATTCAGAATTTCATGAATACTGTGCATTTTAATACTAATTATATATATAAAGGGGATAACGGACCCGTATGGGTTTGGATTCCTAAGATCTAACTCTTAGGACCCTATAAAAAGTGGGTACCATGGTCTTAATTATATTTTTTGCAGGTACCACTTAAGAAAAGAGGAAAATGGATATTCTGGTTGATACATTCCTATATTATTCCATTATCTATTACTCCTTTTTGTCGATGACAAAGGGGGAGAAAGAGCTAACAATTATTTGCAGGAATATATATATATATATATATATATATATATAAAGAATACAGACAAAATCTCAGGGAGATCACATATTCAGGGGGAGATTCAGAACTTCAGATATATGTTGTCATCAATCAAAAAGGGGGAGAATGTTGAGTCAAGATTTTTATAGAGTTTTGATTTCTGACAAAGGGATAAGCCGTGATCGACAAAAAGAAGTTATTCATTGTTTTAAAGAGACACAAAGAGCTCCATACATTAGAGGTTGATTATTTGGTATGTTAGTAGTGTTATTTATGTTAAAATCTATCCTCAAATAATCTCATACCTTCAATCTTTGAATATAAATGTATATATGTATGAGTGCACATTAACTGTGCAGTCTGGGCTAAACCGGTCGACCGGTTTAAAACAAGGCGGTCGACCGTTTTTGTCCAGAATGCACAGTTAACGTGCACAAGTGTACATAACGTATATATATTCAAATTCCTGTCTACCGGCCATTTTTGACCTGTCGACCGTTTTCAAACAGAAAGCAACCTTTCGTACAGACACTTCCTTTTCTTCAACGGTTGCTTCTCTTTCTCTTCACCAATGATCATGACCTTTGTTTGTATCTTTTCACAAAGGGTTACAACTGTTTATTTCTTATATAAACATCATGAAATCATTATTCCAGATAAGAATAACCAATTCTATTATTCTAATCTCTATTCTATTGATCTCTGTCTTGAACTCTCAAACATTTCAATTGCTTATTGAATCATTGAAATTATTTCATATCTTTTGATTCAATTAAGTAATATACTTCCTTCAATCTTCACAAACATCATTCACATACTTTGAGGATAAGATTATAGGAAGGGTGTACTACAAGTGACAAATCAGTGTTATCAAGAGCACAAGTTGTCAACGACAATTGTATTTGTTTTTTGTTGAAGTCCTCGGTGTTGTAAGAGGCACGAAATCCCGTTCGGCTGTTCGGGTGTTGTAAACCTGTTCCTCCGGGTGAAGCGAGGTAGTTGGTTGTGAAAATCCAGATAGGAGTCTGGGACTGGACGTAGGACGGGAGGTCCGAACCAGTATAAAAATCCCTGGTGTGATTTTACTGTTTACTGCATTTACTATTCTATATCTGTGAATTGCTATATAGTTAGTTTATTGAATATTTACTTATATAGCAATTGTAAATAACATTCCGCATATATTAGTCCATATTACACGATCCGTAATTAGTGTGCACAAGCGTACACACTTTCATTTGGTATCAGAGCATACCAAACTTTCAAAAACTATTCATTAGCAGACATGTTGTCTTCAATGAACATGTATTTCCCTTTGGAAGCTCTGATATAAAGACAACTAAAAAGGTGTACAATCCAAATGTGTCTATTCTTGAATTACCTGTTTATTCCAAAATCTGGGAACAGGAGACTGAGAGGACTGCAAGTACTAGGGATTCACAACCTGCTATGCCAGAGCAATCAAGTCATGAACCAGTAGATGGATCCAGCTATCACAATCAGTCTCCCACCTGCATAAGTGAAAAGGAACAACAAACTAGTCAGTCTGCAGATATACAACCAAATCAAGGCAGCAACAATGATAATGAAACACACACTAGGAATCTACAAACTATGCCAGGTCACTCTATGATAACAAGATCCAAGAGTGGAATATTCAAACCAAAAATCTACACTGCTGTAAGAACAACAGATGAACCAGATAACTTTGAGCAAGCCATGAAAGACAACAATTGGAAAGAAGCAATGAATGAAGAATATGATGCCCTTATCAAAAATAATACATGGAACTTAGTGAGTTGCCCCAAAGACAAAAACATTGTTGGTTGCAAGTGGACTTACAAACTAAAGAAAAATGCAGATGGAACAATCAATAGATATAAGGCCAGGCTAGTTGCCAAAGGATACACACAACAATATGGGTTCGACTTCAATGAAACCTTCTCTCCTGTGGTCAAACCAACTACAATCAGAGTAATTTTTACTATTGCCTTACATAAGTAGTGGAAAATCAGACAGTTGGATGTTAATAATGCATTCCTAAATGGAACATTACAAGAAGAAATTTATATGGAACAACCACAAGGTTATAATCAAAAGCAAAATCATGTGTGTAAATTAAACAAGGCAATATATGGCCTGAAGCAGGCACCAAGGGTTTGGTTTGAGAAGTTAAAAACCACACTGGTCAGATTGGGTTATCAGTCAACAAAATCTGACAACTCTTTATTCACTAAAATAAGTAAAGAATCCATTATATATATTTTAATCTATGTTGATGACTTACTTATTACAGGGAATAATGAGGCGCAATCAGTGAACTTGTCCAGTATCTAGACAAGGAGTTCTCTGTCAAAGATCTTGGTGATTCAAACAACTTCTTAGGCATAGAAGTTATCAGAAAATCAAATTCAGAAATCATTCTAAGCCAAAGAAAGTACATTAATGAAATTCTGCATAAATCAAACATGGCAGAAGCAAAATCTCAACCAACACCCATGATATGCAATCATCAACTCTCAAAACACAGGGGAGAACCAATACTCAATATCAAACAATATAGAAGTATTATGGGAGCATTACAATATGCAACCATAACCAGACCTGATATATCATACAGTGTTAAAAAATTGTCACAATTTATGCAGGAACCTCTTAATGATCACTGGAAGGATGTAAAGAGGATACTACGATATCTGAGGGGAACTGCATCTTATGGTCTATCTCTAAAGGCATGCAAAAGACTCAATGTGACAGGGTTCTCTGATGCAGACTGGGCAACAGATCATGATGACAGAAAATCAATCTCAGGCTACTGCATATATATTGGGGATAATCCAGTCTCATGGTGTTCAAAAAAGCAACCGACAATCTCTAGATCCAGCACCGAGGCTGAATATAGAAGCGTGGCGAGTGCAACAGCAGAGATCATGTGGATTCAATCCTTACTCAGTGAACTAAGGATCAAATCTGATATCAAGCCAGTGCTATGGTGTGATAACCAAAGCACTGTCTACATGCCTGCCAACCCGGTTCTCCACGCAAGAACAAAGCATATAGAAATAGACATATACTTTGTTCGTGAACAAATTCTCAAAGGTCAACTATTGGTAAATCATGTACCTGGAACATACCAGAGAGCAGATGTTCTTACCAAAGCCCTGAGTTACAAAAACTTCGCGAGATTCAGAGAAGATCTGAAGGTTAAGGATATCACCAGACATGACTCCGACACAAACCAAAACTCAGCTGAACTAGCGACGAACATCGAAGCCTCCATTCTCGGCCTGTGGAATGAAAGGAGCTCTTCCAAACTTATTGCAAAAGTCAGAGATTCAAATCAAACACAGCACGCAGAATCTCATCTCAGAATTGAACGAGAAACATAAGTACTCTCTCTGATTTTCTAAGAGATTCAAAGGAGCATCGAAGGTCAGAGTTTCTGGTTTGAGGGGGGATGTAAAAATATGAGAATTGCGGCCAACCCTAAGTCTTTTTAACTGAAGACAATTGCGGTTACGTCTTAATCATCAACCCGAACCGTTTTCTTTTCTTTGGGCCAAAGGCTGTTTTAAGCCCATGTAAATTCTTTTAAATACTTCAAGATGTACATTGTTCTATTCATTCTGATAATTCAATAAAGATATTACTTCTTCTTTACAAAACAACTTGTGTGAATCAAAACACACTCGAATTCAGTTTTTCAACTAGCTGAAGTGAACAAAATTCAAGAGAAAATTCTAAACACGTCGAACCATGCACCAAACATGAGAAAATACGAGACTGGTCCAAGCACACACCAAAATTCCAGATATTTGTAGTATCACTACCCGCTAAAACCATACTACAAATATCATCTGTTATTTGTTTATGTGTCATATTATTTGAAGAAAGCATCAGGCTTTGCCAATTACTTTTTGATCCCTTGCTTTCGATATGAACCCTTTTATGGATTAATTCATTTAGTTTGTCAACCTCTTGTTTTAGCCAATGGCTTCTACGGTTAAATTTTGTAGGAAGAAATCTGAGCATGAACAAAAGCATGAATCATTCATAGCCATTAACAACACATGTGTTTTAATTGTCTGAGGCTAGTAGTTAATAGTATCCTAAATCCTTTGAAAAAATATACATAAAAAGTATAATTTTGTTAAATGATATCTATGAGAGTGCTTCAAAAATGGATTCGGACTGGAACCCAGGTGAGTGCTATGTTTCACTGGAACTACAATATATATTTAACACCATGGCTAAACTTTAGAGACCTTATTATTTGATATGGAAAAATATTATGGGTTCATTTGTTATTAACTCGAACCAGGGTATACAATGTTTTTACTGATTGAGAAGAGAACATAGCTTGGTCATCTTGTAAATGGACGATATGTAATCCTTCGTCTCCATCGTTACCAAATATGGTTCTAGCTATTATATGTTTCATAATATCTTCGAGTTCTTTGTGTACATCTATCTCTGAAGTTTCCAACAGTTTGTGCCATGTCTCAACTTTAATTTCTACTTCATGGGGTATCATAAAGCCTACTGAAAAAGTAAATGAAAATAATTAATTTCCCTGCATTTGCGCTAAACTTTTCTAGATAATACCTTATTTTGAAAGAAAAGGGAAAAGGCAAGTATGGTATCATTTTGCAGTTTTTTCCCTCTAAGAGGAAAAAACATCGAACTCGCACATATTTTTTAAAAATTAACAAAGATAATTATTGATGTTGTTGGAATTTTGCACCTCTTAAGGTAAACTGATAATGTTGGAAGTTATGGAAGCCCAAATATTCGAAGATCACTAACTATAGAAACAAGTAACAAAGATAGATACGAAAGAAATGTTAAAATTATGAATAGAATAAACAGTTTGCAAAAGATGCAAATGTATTTCTTATTACAGAAAACAAACAACAGAAGCTTTTAAATAGCCTTACAAGCAACAGAAGAAAAACTAAAGAAGTAGGCGTTTCCCATAAACTAAGGAAACGTGATTATAAGCAAAAGACTAGGTCTAATTAAAAACAAACTTTATCATGTTCCTATTATCTAGGAACTTGTTAATAATTTGGACTTCTTCAAATCTGAACCAACAAAACTCTCCCCTAAACTAAACATGTCTGCTGCATGTTAGTTTAAACCATAGCTGCTTCTAACACCAAGTGCTTCTCTAAGTTTTTCGAACTGATCAAGCTTCAAAGGTTTGGTCATAATATCAGCTATTTGCTCACTGGTACCACAATATTCCATACTGATTAACCCATCACTTGTGAGATTTCTTAGAAAATGAAACCTTACATCAATGTGTTTACTTCTCCCATGAAAGACTGAATTCTTAGCAAGCTTGATAGTGGAAGAATTATCACAAAGAATTTTAACAGAATGACTTTGAGTACCTTGAATTTGCTTTAGAACTCGTTGCATCCAGACACTTTGGCAAGCACATAATGCAGCAGTGACGTACTATGCTTCTGTAGTTGACAGAGTTACTACAGGTTGCTTTTTTGATGCCCAAGCTACTGCTCCTCCACTTAACATGAACACATAACCTGAAGTGCTCTTTCGATCATTTAGATCACCGGCGTAGTCACTGTCTGTGTATGCCATCAATTCAGTTGCACAACCCTTTTTGTATAAGATACCAAAATCAATAGTAGCTTAAATGTATCTCAAAATTCTTTTGGCTGCTAGCATGTGTGTTTCCATTGTATTTGACATGAATATGCTTATGAGACATACACTGTACATCAAATCAGGTCTTGTGACTGTCATATACATTAGGCTTCCCACAATTTGTTTGAACAATGTTCCATCGGCTTTTGCTCCCTCTTCCTCCTTTGACAGCTTGTTCCCAGGAACCATTGGATTTCTGACTCCATTGCAACTTCCCATTCCAAATCTTTCAAGTAATTCACTGGCATATTTCTTTTGGCTGATGTGGATTCCATTACTACCTTGATTCACTTCCACTCCCAGAAAGTACTTCATCTCGCCCAGATCGGTCATCTCAAACTCATTTTTCATTGAGTCTTTGAAATCTCGCATCATTAACAAATCGTTACTTGTAAAAATAAGATCATCAACATAGAGACTTACAATCAAAATCTTGTTGTTCTCATATGTTTTGACAAATAAAGTATGGTCGCTGCAGCTTCTTTCGAACCCTTCTTTGATAAAGTATCCTTCAATTCTGCTAAACCATGCCCTCGGAGCTTGTTTCAAGCCATAGAGGGCTTTCTTTAGCTTGTACACCTTGTTTTCTTCTTCCTTCACTTCGTAACCTTATGGTTGAGCAACGTATACATCTTCATTGAGTTTGCCATGTAAAAAAGCACTTTTGACATCGAGCTGAAATACTTTCCAGTTATTTTTTGCTGCCATAGCTATCATCATTCGAATGGTATCCCATCTTGCTACCGGAGCAAAGATTTCATTATAGTCTATCCCCTTTTCTTGAGCATACCACTTTGCCACCAGTCGTGCTTTACACTTGTCAATTTCTCCATTCTCGTTTAATTTTGTTCGATAAACCCACCTGACTCCTATCACCTTCACTTCGGAGGGAGCGTTTACCAGCTTCCAAGTATGGTTTTTCTCTATTGCCTTGATCTCAAGATCCATTGCATCCCTCCATTTTTTTTATTTTACTGCTTGTTCATAGAATAAAGAATCATCGGTTGATATAAATAATGCAAAATTTTGTACCTCATCTTATGTGAGCCCTTCTCCACTAGTATAGTCTTCTAAATATGTCGGAGTTCTTCTTACTCGAGTTGGAGAATCTGTTGCATCACTAGAGGTGGTATCTTCATCTGTTGCATCTTGATTTTGTGAGATTGCTGCATCACTCAAGAAGGTGTCCTCATGTACTGCATCTCCTTCATTTGAGTTTGCTTCATCTTCACTTTCCTCACCTTGATTGTATGTCTCTTCATAGGCTTCTCCCCAATCCAGAACATTATCTATGGTCTCTTTTGTTGTGCTTGTCTAGTCCCAACTTTCACTTTCTTCAAAAACCACATCCCTGGTGATAGTTACTTTCTTAGTACAAGGATCGATCATCTTGTACCCTTTGGACTCTTCACTATAACCGATCAAAACTTGCTTTTGGCTTCTTGCATCCAGTTTTTGTCTCCTTGCTTCAGGTACATGAACGTTTCCAATGCATCCAAAAACCCTGAAATATTCAATGTTAGGTTTCAAACCACTCCAACAATCTTCTGGAGTTTTGTTCTTCAAGGAAGCAGTGGGACTTCGATTTAATATATGACATGTCCACTTTACAGCATCTGGCCAAAGCATTTTAGGCATCTTCTTTTCTTCGAGCAAGCATCTCACCATGTTGAGGATTGTACGATTTTTACGCTCAGCAACTCCGTTTTGCTAAGGCGTATAAGCCATAGTCAATTGTCTTTTGATACCTTGTGACTTGCAAAAATCTGAGAATTCTTTAGAGTTGAATTTTCCTCCTCTGTCTATTCTGAACCTGCATATGGATAAACCAGACTCCTTTTCTACCATTATTTTGAAATTTTTGAAAGTTGTAAATGTTTCACTCTTCTCATTTAGGAAGTAGACCCACAATTTTCGACTGAAATCATCAATGAAAGTTAACATGTACCTCTTTTTGCTGTAGGATGCAGGTGAGATAGGACCACAAATGTAAGAGTGAATGAGTTGCAGTAGCCTTGTAGCTCTCCACTTGCTCTTCTTTGGTATAACTTTTCTGTGTTGTTTCCCCAGCATACAATTTGTGCACCTTTTTATTGGCGTTTTAATGTTTGGAAGCCCTCGAACCATCTCCTTATTATGCAGCAATGCTAGATTTTTGTAGCTCAGGTGCCCATATCTCTTGTGCCAAATCTCGCTTGTTTCTTCATCATATGTATTAAAACAAGAGGATGATGCCATGAGAATGTTTGTGATGACTACAAACATTCTATTTGCAGTCATTATACTTTCCATTATGAGCCCATGAGTCGGATGATACAGCTTGCAAGCTCCATGTTTGATCAGAATAGTAATGCCTCGATCTTGTAGCTGACCTATCCTGAGCAAGTTGTTATGTAATAGTAAAATGAAACAATAAAGTAACACAACCAGCTTTATCTTTCTTTTATCTTTGTATTAGGCTGAGTATATAAGGCCCATTTGTCCTCTCTCTGTTTTATATAAAGAGCCATCTCTCTACAACAAATTGTATTTAGTTTTGTATCAATACCATCATATTAATAAAGAGTAAAACATTTTATTCTCTCTCAATAAGCTTTCTGAAATCATCAAATTGATTACAAATTCTATCTTGGTATCAGAGTCAAAGATAGAATCATCTATAGGCTTAACAGCTTTTCATACAAAAACTGATCCATCAGAGAAATCTCATCATCTGGATCAGTTTACCCATCAGAATCTTTCTATCATCACTTGGGTAAGGAATCTATTCAAGGATCTACTGCCTTGCCAAGATTTGCAATCGGTTGCAGCATATCCACAGAAACAGATTCAAGAATCAAGAGAAAAAAATCAGAAATCCAGACAGGGAAGAGAACATAAACTCATCAATCAAAAGAAAGTAAGTGCCATACCAGGAGCAATCAGAGAAGCCTCATCATATTGCTCGGTTGCAACATACCTGTTGAAGGAAGAATTTCTTGATTACCCATTTCTTGATTTCCTTTTCTTAATTCTATTTTAAAGAAGTTTCTTCATGGCTGAAGGAAGCAGTGCAACATCAGGTAATGATACTAGCACCTCACCACAATCTATGGATGTTACTGACAGTTTAATCAAAACTGTAATCAGCCCACACTCCAATCTCATTACTACACATCTTAAAGATGACAATTATCTTCTCTGGAAGGTGCAAGTTGAAACTGCTGCCAGAGGATATGGTCTTGATGGATACATTCTTGGCATGATAGCCACTTTATCCAAGTTTATCACTAATCAAGAAAACAAAACTGTGAGTAATGAGGAATATGTCAAATTTCTAAGGCAAGACAGTTTAATAAGTTCTTGGTTGCTTTCTTCAATCAGTGTAAAGTTGTTACCACAAGTTATAGGGTGCAAAACAACAAATGAAATTTGGACTACAGTTGAAAGGATCTTCAATACACAGTCAGCAGCCAAAATAATGCATTACAAAAGGCAGCTACATAATATAAGGAAAGACAGTCAATCCTTGAAAGAGTACCTCTACAAGATCACGAATACTTGTGATCTACTTGAGGCAGTAGGACATAAGATGTCCAATACAGAGCATGTTTTAACAATACTGAGTGGGTTAGGCGATGAATATGAAGCAGTGGTGGCAGTCATTGCATCACAAGAAACACTACCCACTATTGACTATGTCCACTCAATACTATTGGCTCATGAAGGAAGGTTAGACTACAAGAAACCCTTAGATACAGACATGTCTATCAACTATGCTTCAAATAGTAAAAACAGAAATCAGAACTATGGAAGAATAGACCAGCAATCACAGAGGGGAGGTTAGACTGCCATAGGAAGAGGCAGAGGAAGATTTAATGGCAATAACAAGCAAAATGTCAGATATGTGAAAGACTTGGACACACTGCTGTAAAATTGATGCAGCGCACAAAACCCTAGATCGAGAAATCCTAGATCGCGATCGCGAGGAAGACGATACTTCAGGATTCCATAGGTCGCGAGCGACCTACCGAAGGCACTCCAGAATTCCAAGATTCCTTAGGTCGCGCAGCCTCACTCCAAACTTAGATCGTTCCAGCTTAAGTCGCGATCAACACCATAAGTCATGAAGTCGAAGGTCGTTCCAGATCTCCAGTAGGTCGTTGTGCCTTATGTCGCGAACAGAGTTTATGTCGTTTCAGTTTGAGTCGCCTCCAGAAAATCGCGAACGAAGCTTAGGTCGCGAAGATTGTTATGCCGCTCGAGTTACTTAAGTCGCGAATTCTTTAAGTCACTGATGATTGTTAGGTCGCTGCCATTTCTTAAGTCGCTGAAGAATTTTAGGTCGCTAATGCCTTATTACTTAAGTCGCAAACGAGAAGTCTTATGTCGCTGATTGCTTCCAGCCTAGGTCGCAAGCATTTCTTTAAGCCGCTGATTATTAGGTCGCTGTTTTTGATGTCTGTATTTCTTAAGTCGCATTGTTTTGTTAAGTCGTTTGTGTTTTGTTTTCTTAAGTCATTGATGTTGTAACTTGTTAAGTCGTTGATGTTGTAACTTGTGAAGTCGTGTGTGTGTTGTAACTTTCCCTATAAATAGGGATGTGTTGTCATTTGTAAAGGAAGTTGATTTTTGAATAAAAATTTGGTTTGTGCTTTGTGCCACCATTTAAATTGGAAGTTGAGTGTTATCTCCTTTCTCCATCTTCGGATATTCGAGTGCGCTCGAATCAACGAACTTGAAGACGATTCATGGAATCTTGTGCGTGAGATCAACGTCGAAGAATCGTAAATCTTCTAACGCGGTATCGTGCGCGATCAACGTGTTGAAGATAGCTAGAATCCAGTATCTCGAGAGATCAACGGATTTGGGCACTTGGGTATCTTTAATTCATCGATTCATTTTGTTTCACCGATTCATTTTCCACGAATTCATCAATTCGTGAGTGTTTGATCCTGTAGGCTACATCATTTGGTATCAGAGCGAGGAGACGAACTTTTCCAAGTTCGTTGGGTGTGAAGTTTCGAGATTTGAAGTTTGTGTTTGAATTTGTTGAAGATTTGATAATGCCTCCAAGAAGAGTTAATCGTCATCAGAATGTTGCAGATGTGTATCGAAGAGAAGATGCTGAACAAATGGAGCAACGAATTAGTGATAAATTCAATGAGAAGTTTGATGAGGGAATTAGTAGATTGGAAAGGCTCATGTTGGATATGAATCAAACTCGACAAAGAGCATCACCAGGTTCAAATCAAGGTGGACATAGAATTTCGCCGTCAAATTCCGAGAGGAGAAGAATGTCACCACCATCGGATCGGGAAAGAAGAGAACCCTCAGTCTCGGGAGAAAGAGACGTGCGTGGTAGTAGAAATGTTGATGGTCAGAATCGACATCGACATACATCAGATTTGGAGGAATCCAGTGATAGTGGTAGTAGCTATTGTCGAAACCATGGCCAAGCGCGAAATCGAAATAAAGATCCCGAAGATCATCGTCGATGGGAGTCGGGGATGAAAATAGAGATTCCAGAATTCAAAGGGGGAATGCTAGCAGAAGAGTTTCTGGATTGGTTATCAAATGTTGAAGAAATTTTTGACTTCAAGGAAGTACTCGAGCATCGTAGAGTTAAGTTGGTTGCTACACGATTGAGGGGAAGAGCTATGGCATGGTGGCAACAAAATAAACTTACACGAGAAAGAATGGGAAAGTCGAAGATTGTTTCATGGGAAAAGATGAAGAAGTTGATGAAGGCTACTTTCTTGCCTTATAATTATCAGTCTCTTATGTATCAGCGCTTATAGAATTTGAGACAAGGGACAAAGTCTGTAAATGATTATGCAGATGAGTTTTATCAACTGATTGCTAGAAACGATATTATGGAAACGGAGGAACAGTTGACATCCAGATTTGTTGGAGGATTGAGAATGCAAATTCAGGATATGGTAAATATGTTTGATCCGAGATCCGTTGCTGAAGCACAGCAGAAGGCTCTAGCTTGGGAAAAGCAAGGTAGAAGAGGAGGTGGTGCGTTTACAAGTTCGAGCAATCAGGTGAAGGGGGGTAGTAGCAATACTAATGTTTCCAAGGCTGTTAGTAAACCGGTTGTCAATGAAGCTGCTAAGACCAAGGTCAACAACAATTTCAAGTGTTATAACTGTCAGGAGTTTGGTCATAAGAGTAATGAATGTACAAACCCAAAGAAGAGAGCATTAGTTGCAGAAGAATGTGAGTATGAGGATGGTGAAGCTGAAGTTGATTATACTCATTCACCGAAGTTTGATGAAGAAGAAGAAGTTGTGTCAGGAGATGAAGGGTGTAACTTGATGATGAGAAGGTCTTGTTTAACGCCAAAGCAAGAGGATGATTCTAGTTGGCTGAGGAGCAATATTTTTCATTCTACATGTACTATCTTGGGAAAGGTTTGTCGATTTGTTATTGATGCGGGAAGCTGCGATAACATTATTTCTGAAGAAGCTGTCAAGAAGTTAGGGTTGAAGACTGAAAAAACACACTAGACCTTATAAACTAGCATGGCTAAAGAAAGGTGGAGAAGTGAAAGTGGGAAGATGAGCATTTATTACATTTTCTATTGGGAAGAAATACAAAGATGATATCTGGTGTGATGTGGTTGATATGGATGTGTGTCACTTACTATTGGGGAGACCATGGCAGTATGATAGAGCTGTACAACATAATGGTCGCACCAACAGCTACAGTTTCATGTTCGAAGGGACTCAAATCACCTTAGTTCCTAAGAAGCGTGAACAAAGTGAAAGCAAGTCAGAGCCAAAAGTGGAACCAACTAGTCTTTTATCTACCAGAGAATTTGTTGAAGAAGTGAAAGATAGTGCTGAAGTGTTTATGTTGATTGGGTATGAAACGAGTGAAGATCTTGAAATTCCTGAGGAAGTTAGGCCGGTGTTGACTGAGTTTGAAGATGTCTTTCCTTCGGAATTTCCCAAGAGATTGCCACCACTGAGGGACATACAACATCAGATTGATCTAGTGCCAGGTGTTGTTTTACCGCATAGGCCACATTATCGTATGAGTCTGAAAGAACATGAAGAGTTAAGGAGACAGGTTGAGGAGTTGCTTGAGCAAGGGCGTGTTCGGGAGAGTCTCAGTCCTTGTGCTGTACCAGCTTTGTTAGTGCGGAAAAGGATGGTTCGTGGAGGAAGTGTACAGATAGCCGAGCACTTAACAAAATAACCGTTAGATACAGATTTCATATGCCAAGACTGGATGATCTGTTGGATCAAATTAGTGGATATGTAATCTTTTCGAAGATCGATTTGAAGAGTGGTTATCATCAAATTCGAATGCGACCAGGGGATGAATGGAAGACAGCCTTCAAGACATGGGAGGGGTTGTATGAATGGCTGGTCATGTCGTTTGGTTTATCTAATGCACCAAGTACATTTATGAGGTTGATGAATCAAATTTTCCGACCTTACTTTGGAAAGTTTGTTGTAGTTTACTTTGATGATATCTTGATATACAGTGCTAGTACAGAGGAGCATATTCAACACTTGTGAGAAGTGTTAACTATTCTTCGTCAAGAACAGTTCTATGCGGCAACAAAGAAATGCGTGTTCATGACGCCGAGTGTTTTATTTCTGGGATATGTTGTGTCCGAGGAAGGTATACAGGTGGATCAAAGTAAAGTTGAAGCAATCAGAAATTGGCCACAGCCCAAAACTATAACAGAAGTCGGAAGTTTTCATGGGTTAGCTTCATTTTACCGAAGGTTTATACCACACTTTAGTAGTGTGATGGCACCAGTTACTGATTGCATGAAAGGAAAGCAGTTTGTGTGGACTAAAGAGGCTGATTCTGCTTTCCAACAGATCAAGTCACTCTTGACTACAACACCGATTCTTAAATACCCGGATTTTCAGTTACTATTTGAGTTACATACAGATGCGTCCAAAGTTGGAATTGGAGGAGTGTTGAGTCAGAAGGGTCGTCTAATTGCCTTTTTTCAGTGAAAAGCTTTCTGGAGCAAAGATGAGATACAATACTTATGATGTGGAGTTCTATGCTATTGTCCAAGCCATAAAGCATTGGAGACACTATTTGTTTCATAAAGAGTTTGTGTTGTATACTGATCATGAAGCATTGAAACATTTGCAGGGACATGATAAGATTGCAGCCAGGCATGCTTCATGGATCGCATACTTGCAACAGTTTACATTTGTTGTAAAGCATAAGTCGGGAGTTACAAATCGTGTGGCAGACGCATTGAGTAGAAGAAATCATTTGTTGACTACGATGAAAGTTGAAGTGACGGGGTTTGATGTATTTCCAGATTTGTTTGTTGAGGATCCTTACTTTGCCAAGATTGTAGATGAAGTCGAGAAAGGGAGGACGGATGAGTATGTGTTGATAGAAGGTTTTCTATTTAAGGGAAATCGGTTGTGTATACCAAAGTGCAGTTTGCGAATGAAGATTGTGTAGGAATTGCATGAAGAAGGTCATGTGGGAAGAGATCGTACCTTGCAGTTGATTTCTCAATCATATTTTTGGCCTTCCATGTGGAAAGAAGTTGAAAGATTTGTGCAGAGATGTCACATATGTCAAGTTTCCAAAGGGACAGCTACGAATACAGGATTGTATATGCCATTGCCCGTGCCTACTAGACCATGGGTTGATGTTAGCATGGATTTCATTTTGGGTTTGCCAAGAACTCAACGAGGGAATGATTCTATATATGTTGTGGTGGATAGATTTTCGAAGATGGAACATTTCAGAGCTTGTAAGAAGACCACTGATGCAGTCCGTGTTGCTCAATTGTTCTTTAAAGAGGTTTATCGACTACATGGACTACCTGAGTCTATTGTTTCTGACCGGGATACTCGATTTCTAAGTCATTTTTGGTTGAGTCTGTGGAAGATGGTTGGGACTAAGCTGAATTTTAGTAGCGCCTATCATCCACAAACGGATGGGCAAACGGAAGTGGTGAACAGATCTTTGGGAAACTTGTTGAGATGTCTTGTGAAGGATAATTTGAAGAGCTGGGATGTGAAATTGTGTCAGGCAGAATTCTCACATAATCATGCCATTAATCGAAGTACTGGATTCAGTCCATTTCAAGTGGTATATTCAGCAATTCCGAAGGGACCGTTGGATTTGTCGACAGTTCCACTTCAGAAAGGGGTTGTTAAACGAGCTTGTGATTTCGTGAATGAGTTGCAGGAGTGTCACAGGATTGTTCATGAACGATTGCTTAAGTCAAATGAGAAGTATAAGCAATTGGCAGATAAGAAGCGAAGGAGTGTGGACTTCAAAGAGGGTGATTTTGTTTACGCAGTATTGACGAAAGATTGTTTTCCAGTTGGAACTTACAACAAGTTGAAATCTTGAAGAAGATCAATGATAATGCATATCAGTTAAGGTTGTCAGAAAATATTCATACTTCTGATGTTTTCAACGTCAAACACTTGATTCCATATCATGAGGATAAGCATGGCGAAGAAGAGGAAAGTGTGAATTCGGGGTCGAATTCTTTCAACCAAGGGAGGATGATGCAGCGCGCAAAACCCTAGATCGAGAAATCCTAGATCGCGATCGTGAGGAAGACGATACTCCAGGATTCCATAGGTCGCGAGTGACCTACCGAAGGCACTCCAGAATTCCAAGATTCCTTAGGTCGCGCAGCCTCACTCCAAACTTAGATCATTCCAGCTTAAGTCGCGATCAACACCATAAGTCGCGAAGTCGAAGGTCGTTCCAGATCTCCAGTAGGTCGTTGTGCCTTATGTCGCGAACAGAGTTTATGTCGTTTCAGCTTGAGTCGCCTCCAGAAAATCGCGAACGAAGCTTAGGTCGCAAAGCTTGTTATGCCGCTCGAGTTTCTTAAGTCGCGAATTCTTTAAGTCGCTGATATTGTTAGGTCGCTGCCATTTCTTAAGTCGCTGAAGAATTTTAGGTCGCTGATGCCTTATTTCTTAAGTCGCAAACGAGAAGTCTTATGTCGCTGATTGCTTCCAGCCTAGGTCGCAAGCATTTCTTTAAGTCGCTGATTATTAGGTCGCTGTTTCTGATGTTTGTATTTCTTAAGTCACATTGTTTTGTTAAGTCGTTTGTGTTTTGTTTTCTTAAGTCGTTGATGTTGTAACTTGTTAAGTCGTTGATGTTGTAACTTGTGAAGTCGTGTGTGTGTTGTAACTTTCCCTATAAATAGGGATGTGTTGTCATTTGTAAAGGAAGTTGATTTTTGAATAAAAATTTGGTTTGTACTTTGTGCCACCATTTAAATTGGAAGTTGAGTGTGATCTCCTTTCTCCATCTTCGGATATTCGAGTGCGCTCGAATCAACGAACTTGAAGCCGATTCACGGAATCTCGTGCGCGAGATCAATGTCGAAGAATCGTAGATCTTCTAACGCGGTATCGTGCGCGATCAACGTGTTGAAGATAGCTAGAATCTGGTATCTCGAGAGATCAACGGATTTGGGCACTTGGGTATCTTCAATTCATCGATTCATTTTGTTTCACCGATTCATTTTCCACGAATTCATCAATTCGTGAGTGTTTGATCCTGTAGGCTGCGTCAAAAATGCTATTTCAGATTTAATGCAAATTATGTGCCAGGTCAGGGACCAAACAATCAGAGAAATAGTAACTACAGTGCAAACATGGCACAAGTACAACTGGATACAGGCAAACAACCCAGTGTAAACAGAAATAAAAACATGATGAAATTGCTAAAGCAGATCATATTCAAGATGAGTCATGGTATCCAGATTCAGGGGCAACAAATCACTTAACAAGCAACTTAGAGAATCTAAATCTGGGCAGTAGAGAATACATAGGTAAACAATCTATTATTATGGGAAATGGCAAAGCAATTGAGATCACACACACAGGTAATGCCCATATCGAAGGTAAAAGACAATTATATCTCAATAATCTGTTAAGAGTACCCAGCATAAAGAAAAACCTGTTGAGTGTTTCTCAATTTGCTCATGATAATAATGTTTATTTTGAATTTTACCCAAATTATTGCTTAGTTAAAGATATTCTAACTAAGGAAATACTCTTGCAGGGAAATGCAGTAAATGGTCTATACAAGTTCACACTGACTAATAGCAAAGGTTCAAATCAAAGAATGACAAATTGTAATAATAGTGAATTGCAGTCATGTGAAACCAGTAAAAATAATTTTGATCTTTGGCATTACAAATTAGGTCATCCATGTACAAGTATTGTAAAACAGGTTCTTAAAGAAAATAAAATTTCTTTTGATGATATAACTTTGCCTTATATATGTTCTTACTGTCAAATGGGCAAAAGCCACAAATTAGCTTTTGCAGATTCTGTAACAGAATACAAAGTACCTCTTGAATTGATCTCCACAGATTTGTGGGGTCCAGCACCTATCTGCTCAGATTATGGGTATAAGTATTACATATCCTTTGTTGATGCATGTACAAGGTACACTTGGATATATTTCTTAAAATACAAGGCAGAAACTTATAATGCTGTTATATATTTTATCACTCAAGTTGAAAAGCAGACCAATCATAAAGTTAAGATCATTCAGAGTGATGGGGGTACTGAATACAAGTCTCTTAGTAAATATTTTCTAGATAATGGAATAGTTCATAGAATCACATGTCCCTACACATCTGAACAAAATGGCCTGGTGGAAAGAAAACACAGGCACATTGTTGAGACTGGTCTGACCTTACTAGCACAAGCATCACTACCCTTGAAATTCTGGCCAGATTCCTTCAGTACTGCTGTTTATTTAATCAATAGACTTCCAACTAAAGTACTGAATGGAATAAGTCCCTTAGATAAGTTTTTAGGTGTCAAACCAGACTATCAAAACTTAAAGACTTTTGGATGCTTGTGTTTTCCCTATCTGAGACCATACAACAACCATAAACTAGACTTTAGATCTCAACCATGTACATTTATAGGTTATCCAATTAAACAGAAAGGATACAAGTGTTTAGATGAAACTGGAAAAATATTTATAAGCAGACATGTAGTTTTTAATGAGAGAATATTTCCTTTTGCCAATTCAAGTATTAGAACTACACATAAAGTTTATAATCCAACGGTTTCCATACCAAACATACCAGTATTGCCACATATATGGCATGCTAGTGAAATTGAGAAAAGAACAGGAGCCACTGGATCACAACACACAATGTCATCTGGACCAGGTCATGATGCAGATGATCAGCCTGCTGCTCATCCTCAGTCACCTGTAGAATCAAGCAATCAAGATCAGAATAATTATGAAGATCAACCAGATGATACTGCAAATCAGGACAACAATTCAGAGTCATCTGATGCTGAACTACAGACCAGAACAGGCCATCATATGATTACCAGATCAAAAAGTGGAATTTATAAACCAAAGGTTTATACTGCAACTGCATGCATCACAGAACCACAAACACTTGAACAAGCATTTAAAGACAAAAACTGGAAAGCAGCAATGGATGAAGAGTATCAGGCATTAGTGAAAAACAATACATGGAGCCTTGTTCATCCACCAAGCAAGAAAAACATCATAGGATGCAAATGGACTTATAAATTGAAAAGAAATCCAAATGGAACAGTGTCCAGACATAAAGCAAGGCTTGTTGCCAAAGGATACACACAAGAATATGGCTTTGATTTCAGTGAAACCTTCTCACCAGTGGTGAAACCAACAACCATCAGAATAGTTCTTACTATTGCCTTAAATAATAACTGGAACTTGAGATAGTTAGATGTAAACAATGCATTTCTAAATGGTGTTCTACAGGAAGAAATCTGCCACAGGGATACAAGCAAGGCACTAATTGTGTGCAAGCTAAACAAAGCCATATATGGGTTAAAACAAGCCCCTAGAGTATGGTTTGATAGATTGAAAGCCACATTAGTTCATTTGGGCTATCAATCTACCAAATCTGATAACTCTTTATTCATCAAAATTAGCAGTAATCTTATTGTTTACATACTGATATATGTTGATGATTTAATTATAACAGGTAATGATGAGAATGAGATCAAAGGGATAATACAGTATCTTGACAAGCAATTCTCAATTAAGGACTTGGGTGAACTAAATTATTTCCTGGGAATAGAAGTAAAGAAAAAGTCAGACTCAGAAATTTTCCTAAGCCAAAAGAAGTATATCAAAGAGCTACTGATTAAAGCAAAAATGAATGGTGCTAAATCCCAGCCTACACCAATGATTAGTCATCAACAACTATCCAAACAGAGGGGAGAACCAATATTAAATATCAAACAATATAGAAGTACTGTAGGAGCCCTACAATACTCCACCATAACAAGACCAGATATATCTTTCAGTGTTAACAAAGTTTCACAATTTATGCAGGAACCACACGAAGAACACTGGAAAGCAGTCAAAAGGATACTTAGATATCTCAATGGCACAACAAATTATGGAATTATGCTAAATAAGTGCAAACAACTAAGCATCACAGCGTATGCAGATGCAGACTGGGCAACAGATGTCGATGACAGAAAATCAGTGACAGACTACTATATATACTTAGGCAACAATCCAATTTCTTGGTGCTCAAAGAAGCAGACTACTATTTCCAGATCCAGCACAGAGGCTGAATACCGAAGTATAGCTAGTGCTGCCGCAGCTTGGATTCAATCATTACTTTCAGAAATGAACATCAAAACAGAGATTAAACCAACGATATGGTGCGACAATCAAAGTACTGTCTACATGGCAGCTAATCCAATTATGCACTCAAGAACAAAGCATATAGAGATTGACTTATATTTTGTTCGTGAGTTGGTACAAAAAGGAAAACTTCAAGTGAATCACTTACCATCAACTTACCAACGCGCAAACATACTTACAAAGGCATTATCTGCAAAGAATTTTCATCGATTCAGACAAGGCTTGAAGGTTGAAGCAATCACTGAAGAAATAAACAAAGGCTCCATCTTTCAGCTCAACGCTTCAGATCTATAGCTGCATCAGTCTTCAGATCAAATCTCGAAGACGAATTGAAGCAGCGATAGATTTTACTTCAGATCTGCAAGTCAAAGCAGATCACAATCTTACTATGTTATCATGATGTAGTGATTCAAGAGAAAAAGAGAGAGAAGGGCTCTAAAAAGAATCAACTCGGCCAAGCTTCTGAATCGCTCTCGAAAGATAAAGAAACCCTAACCCTAGCTTTTGGTTGAGGGGGGGGAGTAAAATGAAACAATAAAGTAACGCAACCAGCTTTATCTTTCTTTTATCTTTGTATTGGGCTGAGTATATAAGGCCCATTTGTCCTCTCTCTGTTTTATATAAAGAGCCATCTCTCTACAACAAATTGTATTCAGTTTTGTATCAATACTATCATATTAATAAAGAGTAAAACATTTTATTCTCTCTCAATAAGCTTTCTGAAATCATCAAATTGATTACAAATTCTATCTGTAATTCAGGTATAAAGTACACATCACTCACTGTTAGAACTTGGCCTCTAAATTTCAACTTTATATTTCCTTTCCCCATTACCATTAGTTTAGAATCATTCCTAAGCTTTACAGAGTGCCTGAATCCTTCATCAAGATGCGTGAACCATTATTTGTTTCCAGACATGTGATTTGAACATCCGGAGTCAAGAAACCAGATTCCTTCCTTGTTGTTCTGCTTGAGATCTACTTGTGTCATTAGAAGCATCTCATCTTCATCGTTGATTTCAGTATAGTGAGCTCTCTTCTCCCAGTTGGGACATTCATACTGATAGTTCCCCAGATTATGACAGTTATAACATTCCACGGTTGCTTTGTCAACATAATGTCATCCTCTCCCTCTTCCTCGACCCCTGGTCGTGCCTCTACCTCTTCCACCTTGGTACTCATGTGTGACTTTCAAAGCTTGCTCTTCTTCAGATGGACCTTTCATTCTTTGTTCATGAATCAGTAGGCTACTTTGGAGTTCATCCACAGTTAGAGCATCCACATTGTTTGATTCTTCAATTGAGCAAACTACATAGTTAAATTTGGGAACTAAAGATCGTAGAATCTTTCCTATGATATCAACTTCCCTGACATTCTCACCACATGCTTTCATCTTCTTGGCAATAGAAAGTGTTCTTCCAAAGTAAGCATTGACAGTTTTTCCTTCCTTCATTCTTAAGATTTCAAATTCAGTCTTAAGAGCTTGGAGTTGTGCTCTCTTGACTCTTGTCGATCCCTTGAACTTCTGCTTCATGGAATCCCATATTTGCTTGGATGTATCATCATTGAGAATGGTCTCCATGATTTCTCTATCTATGGATTGATAGAGATAATTCTTCACTTTCTTATCTTTCAATTGCTGTTCTCCAATAAGCTTTGTCTCCGCTTCTGATGGCTCTCTTCCTACTGGAATCACAACTATTCCATCTTCTACTAGGCTCCAGAATTCCTTTGCTCGAAGGAAATTCTCCATCAGTTTTGCCCAGTGATCATAGTAGCCATCAAATTTAGGAATAACATGTTGCACGAACAGGCTATTGTTAGCACTGCTTTCAGCCATTCCTTCTCACTCTTCTCTTGTACTTTACTCAAAGGAAACTTCTCTTCTCTTCCTCAATCAGGCTCGTTTGATGAGGCGATACCAAATGTTAAAATTATGAATAGAATAAAAAGTTTGCAAAAGATGCAAATGTATTTCTTATTACAAAAAACAAACAACAGAGGCTTTTAAATAGCCTTACAAGCAACAGAAGAAAAACTAAAGAAGTAGACGTTTCCTATAAACTAAGGAAACGTGATTATAAGCAAAAGACTAGGTCTAATTAAAAACAAACTTTATCCTGTTCCTATTATCTAGGAACTTGTTAATAACTTGGACTTCTTCAAATCTGAACCAACAAGAAATGAGTATCATAATGAAAGTTATATTGTCGGGTCTTCAAGAAATACAGGCTTAGATGTCACTTGCTGGCTGTCTTCTGTATGCGACAGTATCCGAGCTATGTTTACGGACCTATGCTATTTTGGATGAGGTCTTTTTAGCTTACTTTTAAATTTCTAGTTTTACCTTGCCTTCTTCTAGGGATAACTTATTATGGAAAATTTAAGCCAAAATGAGCAGGTGTTTTTCTCTCCTATACCAAAGCTTTTTGGTCGCTCCTCTCGATAGCTTCTGTGGCTGCTGTTATTATTAGCCGAGCTATGACAATGGCCACATTCTCATACAGAAAGCAAGCAACAGCTCTTGGTTGTTTTTTTCGCCTCAAAATAGTACACACATCTCGAAAATCATGGTATATATGTGTGTGTAAGAATTTTCCATTCTTACAATTTGCTGGTATCAATAATAAATGCTTTGGAGCATAAGCTTTTTTGAGCTTTACAAATATTTGACGAGAGACCAAACAGTTGCAGCTAAAATCACAATGGCCAGAACCGAAAAGAGCATACACATGCATGAACAACCCCCTTTGGTCCCTTGTTTATAATCGCCAACCTCTTTTGGTACCCTCTATAGTCTCGAGTCTAATTTGAACATGCTGATCCAAATCATTAAATTTGAATGCAAATCCATTTCCTCATTTACTGCCAGTGCAATATCTTTTGTGCTCAAAACTGTCTCCTCGAGCTTTTCAAGTCCTTCATCTTTTGCTCTCTTATTATTTGTCGTTGTAAACCACTATTATCTAATCCTGTAATTTTGTTTGCTGTCTCTTCTGATCTTTTACTTTTTCCAAGTAAATCTTCACTATTCGCAAAGTTTGACATGTTCAAAGCAGATGCCATCTGTTTTGTTTTTTTATCTTACATTTGCAATCATGTCTTTATGCTTATTTAACTCCTTTCCTGTAATATTTTGCTTACTACGAAGCTTGGAAAGGAGAGATTCCAAGTTATCTAATTTAGTTCCAAGGATTAATATCTTTCTTCGGATAGCAGATAAATGCCTTTGAGCATCCGGACTAGATGGAAGAGAGCTTCTTTAAGATATCATAGAAGAAATATCATCAGTAAGTTTTGATGCTTCATTCAGGTCCCTGATCCATGGATCTGAAGATGAACTTTAAACTGAACTGAATACTGCGGTGAGGAAAATCTGTGCACTGATATTGTGGTCAGTCATAATATACTTAACTGTCATTTAAAATAGAGACAGAGACAAGGCTTGGTTGTTTAGCACTAGTATTTTATCTCAACGCCTTGACTAACTTTGATTGATGGCTTCTTTTGCTTTTTAACTTGTCACATGATCATTTTATTTAAAATTTTCTCATTAATAATTAACTTTTACATGCACTTTTATCCCAAAAGTTAAGGGAATTAGTTGATACTCATGGTGAGGAGACACCGGAATTGAGATTGCAAGCATATGTGTCTATAAGAGGTTATGAGACCAGTGGCAGAGTTCGAGGCTATGGAGAAGTTGTAGCACCAAGCATGGTTCCATGGGTGCAACAAACTCAACATGTTTCATCTGTTCATAGATCCCGAAAAGAAATAGATTATGCATTATTGAGAGAAATAATGTGAACCGATTGTTTTCCTTCAATACTAAAAGCACAAATCCCAGTCATCATACAGGGATTAATATGAGCCATCAGATCTTGTGTCATCCAACGGTTCACAACAGCAATCCATAGCAACTCAGCTTATAGGATATTGGGCATAGCCCAGACGAGTATATATATTGCTATTACTTCTGTAATTAGTTTATCAGTTCTAATAATACAATTCTTGTATCAAAATTTATGTACAACTCTGTTCAATCAATAAAATAACATTCTACTCTCAATCATAAACTCTCTCATATTCTCTTATATGGTATCAGAGCCATAGCTTCAAAGCATCATCGGCTATCACTTAACCCATCAATTTATCTTTTGCTTGTCTCACCCATCAGAAATATCTCATCATTTGGGTATACAGCAACTTACCCAAGCAAAGAAAAAGAAAGAAAGTTATCACCGCTATCCAAGAAATTCAAATTTCATCCAAGATCGAAGAAATTTAAACTCTGGTGATGGCTCATACCTTTCCTCTCTGAAAAAGAAAAGTCAGTAAGTTGCTGTTTGTTCAACTCCTTCAATTCTTGCCTCGCCATCAGTTGAATTGGCTGCAAGAAGTGTGGTATCTTCTATTCTTGAAAGCTTTTTCGTTCAAGAATCACTATCTTGGTCATCATCAGCATCATGGCACAAGATCTAAACTCAGCAACCTCAAATATTGGCAATGAATCACTGGAAACCCAGACCACTGCCGAAAGCCTCATCAAAACTGTGATTAGCCCACATAGCCAATTAGTCACAGCTCGTCTCAATACTGACAACTATCTCCTTTGGAAATTGCAAGTCAAAACAGCACTGCAAGGGTATGGCCTTGAAGAATACATTCTTGGCAGCATTCAAGCACCACCTGCTTTCATTACTAAAGAAGACAAGACAGTAAGCAATGATGAATATGCAAAATATTTCAGACAAGATAGGTTAATCTGCTCATGGTTGCTATCATCTATTGATACAAAGCTATTATCAGATGTCATCGACTGTCAAAATGCTCATGAAATATGGATAACTATTGAAAGGGTGTTCAATACACAATCTTCAACAAAGGTTCTGTTCTACAAGAAGCAATTACACAACATCAAGAAAGATGATCTTAATATGAGGGACTACTTATCAAAAATTAAGAATATATGTGATTTACTGGCCTCTACAAATAACAGAATACCATCATCAGATCACCTCATGACACTACGCCATAGATGACATTCTGCAACATTTTTGCAAGGTGTTGCCAGCTAAAATGTTGCGATAGATATAAAATTTTGGTCCTACTGCAACGTTGTATTTATGGTGTTACCTTAGCCATAAAAATGTGTTGCTCTAGCTAAACAAGTGTAACACGATGCAACATTTTTATATAGTGTTGCTATAGATGTATTCAAATTAAAAAATTAATAAAATTAGCAATCCGCGTGAATACGATCCAACGGTCTACATTTAATCTGATTGTTAAACCGGATCACCGCTACAATTTGCCCCAAATTTTTGTTTTCCCGCTTTACTTTTCATATCATTTCGTTCTCACCCCCAATTTCCAAATCCCTAATTTCGTTTTCCCTAATCGAGCTTTCAATGCCTCATTCTTCTCGACCAACCATGCTACCGCCTGATTTCTTAGCTTCTGACAATTATTTCCCGCTGCTAGGAGGCTCTGTTACATCACAGCACCATAAATAAACCTTCTGCTCAATCTCATCGCTCTTTAGCATTGATCCACTAATCAGCATCCTCTTCCATCTAAAAGAAAGAGGTCGAATTTATAGATTTAGGAAAACTCGAAGCTGATTCAAACGATTTCAAAACCGATTTGAACTTTATATCGACAATCTGAGTTTACTTCTTAGATCCAAGCTTATGGAATCAAGTGATAGTGAGTTCTTAGATCTGAACGGTGACAAGCTTGGAGGTTCAGAGGAAACTTGTATTTATAGATGGAAATGGTGAAACCGTGATCTTTGATGTCGAGGAAAGTAATGACACTTGGTGTATGACATCGCTGGTCAGGATAGATGTCGAAGTCAAGCAGTGTCGTAATAGGTGAAGTGGAAAATAACCAGTGTCGAAGATAATCGATGTTGTGAGTAACCAATATTGAAGGACGGCAGCAGATGGTGTAAAATGAGGCAATCGATGTCTAAGCCAACCTTCACATTCGTGCTTAAAACAGAGGCTTCCAAGGGTTCATTTCAAAGGTTTTGCACTGAAAATCTAAGTACCATTTCAAAGCTTCATATCAAAGCTCAAGTCATTGCGGCTCAGCACCAACAACTCATATGCCTAGAACTACTGCAGTTTTTACTTCCCTTAAGCCTGAAATTGATCCAGGTCCTTCTCATATGCCCGGTAGCAAATAGTCTTCTCTTTTTAGTATAATGCCAAGGAATGCGGGTGAATATGTTCCCCATTCATTTGATATTGAGTTCATTTGATATTGAGTTCATTTGATATTGAGTAAACGAGTTTGGTTTTTCTTTTGTAGGCTAATGATGGTCCAAATCTGAAGATATATAGCTTGGTGCTTTGAACTAATGTACATGTATGAACTGACCTTTGATTCTCTTGTTGATGAAAGGCGAAGCAGTTTGCTTAGAGTTGATGGTTCAAATCTGTAGATATATAGCTTGCAGTGAGAAGCAATGTTGTTTGCTATCAGCCAAGGGTGGTGCTTGGTTTTGTTGTGAATTTACAGTGTGAAAGTTTGAAGATGTTTGGGTTGTCGGAATGGGTAATCAGCGATTGTGATTAGGTGATTAGACGATTTGGCAACTGAAATAGTTTGTTGGTAGGCAATTAGAGGATGGAGGCTGGTGGTTTAGAAGTATGTGTGGTGCATCATTTTACGTCGTTTCAAAGAAGGTCGACCCCCACCGGGACTACGGTGCCCCGGACCCCCGCCGGCGCTACGCCCGGACCCGCTTCTCGGCTCGCCTTCGGCTCGGCACTCGGCTCGCCTTCGGCTCGTCATATATTTGTCAGTGTCAGTGTTTGTATAAATTGAAACTGCATATGTAATGAGTGAACTGAGTGATGTAGTGAGGAATATCTGTATATGTGAATATCAGTGTTATATATCATTGAATTGTAAAATAGTGGAGTCAGGAATTTGTACTATTTTAAATGTTGAAATAAAATATTTATTTAAATAAATTACTGTTTGAATATCAAATTCTGTGCAATAGCGTTTTATTAAATAAATATTTATTTCTATTAAAAAATCAAATATGCTCTACATTGTGGGCCCCACAAATTCAGAAAGTTAATATCTATAGCAACATTTTGGAATGTTGGTACAGACACCTATGGATGTTGCTATAGACTCAAATAGGGTTCTATTGCAACAATATTTCTTATGTTGCCTTAGATAGTCAAAATGTTGCCTTTGAGGTCTGCGGCAACGCGGCAAAATGCATCACTGAGAAAGTGTTGCCTTTGCCATTTTTTAGCCTATAGCAACATTTTTTGGCACTTCCTGCATCACTTCTTTGGTGTTGCAGTATGCAATCTATGGCGTAGTGTGATAATACTAAGTGGCCTACCAGCAGAATATGAGTCTGTTGTGGCAGTACTCACCTCAAAAAAGAATCAACCATCCATTGATGAAGTGCACTCAATTCTACTAGCACATGAAGCCAGACTGGGAATCAATAAGCCTCAAGAAGCAGAACTGAATGTTAACTTTGTAGCAAAAGGAAGAGGAACAAGCAGTTACAATAGAAATGAGCAGCAAAATCAAAGAGGTGGTGGCAGATTTGGTCGTGGCAGAGGAAGAGGCAGATGGAATAATAACTTTAAGCCAAAATGCCAAATATGTGAAAAGACTGGGCACACTGCAGCCAAGTGCTACTTCAGATTGAATCTAAACTATGTTCCAGGTCAGAACAACAACAGTCAAAGAAACCCAAATGCAAACATAGCACAAAGCCAAAATGACACAGATGGGCAAAATTCAGAGAAAAGAGATTTTGAAAAATCAGAAGGCATGAATGATGAGGACTGGTATCCTGACTCTGGAGCCACAAATCACATCACCAACAATCTAAGCAACTTAAATCTTGGAAACAAAGAATGCAAAGGTATGAACTCTATACACATGGGTAATGGCAAGTCTATAGCAATAACACACACTGGTAAATCATATATTATGGGAAAAATAAAGCTGTATTTAAATAACTTGCTAAGAGCTCCACAAATAAAAAAGAATTTATTAAGTGTGTCAACATTTGCTAAAGACAATAAAGTATTTTTTGAATTTTACCCTAATCACTGCACTGTTAGAGACATTAACACCAAACAAATGCTTTTGCAGGGTAGATTACATAAAGGGCTATACAAATTCTGTTTGGACAAATCAGGAAACTCTGAAATTGAAACATGGTGTAACAATTCTGAATGTAGAAACACTGATGTACTTGATTTGTGGCACAGTAAACTTGGTCATCCAGATATTAATATAGTCAAGCATGTGTTGAAAAATAACAATGTTCCTTTTAGTAATAACACTTTACCATATGTTTGCACACACTGTCAAATGGGAAAGAGTCATAAACAACCATTTCCCAATTCTGAAACTGTGTATCACAAACCACTTGATTTAGTGGCAGCTGACTTGTGGGGTCCTGCACCCATAACAGCTGATTATGGATACAAGTATTTTATATCATTCATTGATGCTTACTCCAAACATGTATGGATATATTTTCTAAAATCAAAGGCTGAAACTGCTAGTATTGTAAAACAATTTATCACTTTATCTGAAAAACAAACTAGTAACCAGCATAAGATTTTTCAAACTGATGGTGGCACTGAATTTATGCCTTTAAAAGATTTCTTTAAAGAAAAAGGGATTTTTCATAGAATTACTTGTCCCCATACATCCGAGCAGAATGGTATAATAGAAAGAAGACATAGGCAAATAGTCGAAACTGGCCTAACTATATTAGCTCAGGCACATATGTCTCAAAAATTCTGGCCTGAAGCATTTGCTACTTCAGTATATTTGATAAACAGATTACCTACCAAAATACTTAATTTAAGATGCCCTTTGGAGGTACTGTTTAATATAAATCCAGATTATAAGTTCTTAAAAACCTTTGGGTGTTTATGTTTCCCATGTCTTAGGCCATATAACACACACAAACTCAACTTTAGATCCACACCTTGTACATTTATTGGGTATGCACCAAATCAAAAGGGCTACAAGTGTCTAAATGAACATGGAAAAATTATCATCTCTAGACATGTAGTGTTCAATGAAAAAGTTTTTCCTTTTAAAGAGAGAACCATAAAAACTACAAATAAGGTATATAATTCAAAAGAATCCATACCTGCCATCCCAATCATATCAGAACAGATCATCACTGCTCCAATGAGAGATCAGAACAGCAGCAAAAGCTTGGAAAGCAGCCCAGGCTCACAACACTTGTTGTCCAAAACTGGACCAGATCAAGAACACATTAGTGAACCCTCTACACCTGTTCAACTATCTCAACCAGAGGTAAGTAAAAATTCAACTCATTCTTCTCATGAGCAGGATGTTAACCAAGGTACAACTGAAACTATCTATGAAACTTCTGAAAGAACTGGGCATCCCATGGTAACTAGATCCAAGAGTGGTATATTTAAACCAAAGATTTACAATACCACTCTAGATCAAGAAGAACCAAGTAATTTTCATCAAGCATTAGAAAACAACAACTGGAAAAATGCTATGATAGAAGAATATAATGCCTTGATAAAAAATAAGACTTGGTCACTTGTCAAAGCACCAAGAGATAAAAATATAGTGGGATGCAAATGGACCTTTAGACTCAAAAGAAATGCTGATGGTACAGTTTCAAGATATAAGGCAAGATTGGTTGCAAAGGGTTACTCACAACAGAGTGGGTTTGATTTCAATGAAACCTTCTCACCTGTTGTGAAGCCCACAACTATAAGAACAGTCATAACTATTGCCTTACACAAAAACTGGACCATCAGACAAATTGACATCAATAATGCTTTCTTAAATGGTGTTTTGCAGGAGGAAGTCTACATGGAACAACCTCATGGCTTTCAAAAACAAGGAGAACTTGTCTGCAAGTTAAACAAGGCTATCTATGGTCTAAAGCAAGCCCCAAGAGTGTGGTTTGAAAAATTGAAAGCCACTCTCATGAGTCTCAACTACAGCTCAACAAAATCTGATATCTCTTTGTTTACTAAATTTCATAATAACTCTATAACATATGTTCTTATATATGTGGATGATTTTATTATTATAGGAAGCAGTAATGAAGAGATCAACAAACTAGTCAAACATCTAGACAATGAATTCTCTGTAAAAGACTTGGGCACACTTAACTACTTCCTGGGCATTGAAGCAAAGAGAACATCTGACAATATCATGCAATTAAATCAGAAAAAATATATTGAGGAAATTTTACTCAAAGCAAAGATGGACAAAGCCAATCCTATTTCCACACCCATGGTCACAAACAACCAGTTATCAAAATATAAGGGTGAAGCTATATCAATTGACACTCAATATAGGAGCATAGTTGGTGCACTGCAATATGTGACAATTACTAGACCAGAAATCACTTTTAGTGTCAACAAAGCCAGTCAATTCATGCAACAACCTACTGATGAGCATTGGAAGTTGGTCAAAAGAATACTAAGATATCTAAAAGGAACTTTAAATATGGGGTTAATCATGAAAGCAAGCAAAAATCTACAAATAACAGGGTATGCAGATTCAGACTGGGCAAATGACCCTGATGATAGAAGATCAACAAGTGGTTACTGCATATTTTTTGGTGATAATCCCGTATCATGGAGCTCAAAAAAACAAACTACAGTAGCAAGATCCAGCAGTGAAGCTGAGTACAGAAGTGTAGCTAATGCTACGACAGAAGTCATGTGGATTGAATCCCTACTTAAGGAACTGCACGTAAAGCTCAACAGAAAATCTGTTATATGGTGTGATAATCTCAGTACAGTTCATCTCACAGCTAATCCAATACTTCACTCACGCACAAAGCACATGGAACTAGACATGTACTTTGTACGAGAGCAAGTCAACAAAGGAAATCTCAGTGTACAACACTTACCATCTACTTACCAGATAGCAGATACGCTAACTAAACCTTTGTTCAAGCTCAACTTCATCAGACTCAGAGAAAAGCTTGGAGTAGGCAGCTGTGAAATTAGATCTGACGAGGCTTCCAAAAGTTCTGAAGATCCTACTCAAAAACTCACAAAAGAAGAAGAGCAAGAAGAGCATCAAACCTCCTTTGCCATTTTCCAACCTTTGAAGGTCACTAATCAATGAAATTGCTTGAGCCGCCATTGTCTCTCAAACCCTAGAGGAACTAGGGTTTGCGGGGGAGTATTGAGGGAAATAATGTGAACCGATTGTTTTCCTTCAATACTAAAAGCACAAATCCCAGTCATCATACAGGGATTAATATGAGCCATCAGATCTTGTGCCATCCAACGGTTCACAACAGCAATCCATAGCAACTCAGCTTATAGGATATTGGGCATAGCCCAGACGAGTATATATATTGTTATTACTTCTGTAATCAGTTTATCAGTTCTAATAATACAATTCTTGTATCAAAATTTATGTACAACTATGTTCAATCAATAAAATAACATTCTACTCTCAATCATAAACTCTCTCATATTCTCTTATAGCGCTATTAGTACAGACTCATGTACCTCCTTCCGAAAAAAAGAATGAAGATGGGTAGTTTACCTGAGATTTGGCAGCATCAAGAAGCTCAGAAGGAGTAGGAATGCCAGAAGCACAGCGAGTGTTTCTTCCAGCAGACTGAAGGTAATCAGAGTAGACAGTGAGAAGGAACGAAGCACTAGTAGCAAACTGAAGGTTGTTCCATTTCTGCTTATAGATCAAGCCACCAGGGGTCTTTGGACATTTTGGTTACCATTTCCAATGCATGAACACATGAAGTTTTCTGCCTTTGCTTGGTATCTTTCGAATACAAGAGAATGCTGGGACGCTTTGCCTTGTAGAAGAAACTGGGTGTAGAAGGAAAGCATTAGAGGTAAACAACATAACTTTGTATTTACAGTTTTGGTATGTCATGTACCTTGGATACAAGAACTTGAACGCCGACATATTTAACATCCCAACCAAACTCAGTCATAGAACAGCCTGTTCCTCCAAGAATGTCTCCATTTTTGCCAAGATAGTCGAGGTAGTAATGATCATTGTTTGCACAAAAAATGGACAAACACCTCGAAGTTGTATGATTTAGTAGATCTTATGTGATTCTTAGTGATTCGAGCGATTTATGCAAATACGTAAAAAACAGGGGCTAAACTGTAAAAAGACACGCAGATTTATAGTGGTTCAGCCAGAATGTGCCTACGTCCACTTTATATGTTATTTCTCTTCAGTTATTCTGATTACAAGTACAAAGCTTTGATATCAGTAAAAGAAAGTTGTTTGAAAGTTCCTTCCGTGCTTGAGCTCTCAAACTTGTCCCCCATTGTTGTACCCCTGCCCCTCTATTTATAGAGTGAGGCTAGGGGTAGGGGTCTTGGAGGTACATAGCAGCTGGTGGGCCTGGGCTGCCACGATCTGGCCTGGCAATGCTTTGGCTCGGTAGGACCTTGGTGACAGGTTGGTTCGGTGGTGAGGACGTAGTTTGGTCCGGTAATGGTTGGAGATGCTTCATTCGGTGATGAACTGGTCCGGTAGGAGGTGGCCTGGACCGGTAGTGGTTGGAGATGTTTCATTCGGTAATGAACTGGTCCGGTAGGAGGTGGCCTGGACCGGTAGTGGTTGGAGATGCTTCATTCGGTGATGAACTGGTCCGGTAGGAGGTGGCCTGGACCGGTAGTGGTTGGAGATGCTTCATTCGGTAATGAACTGGTCCGGTAGGAGGTGGCCTGGACCGGTAGTGGTTGGAGATGCTTCATTCGGTGAAGAACTGGTCCGGTAGGAGGTGGCCCGGACCGGTAGTTGTGGGAGGTGAGGTTTGGTATGTTGATTCGGTAGAGCTTCGTCCGGTAGTGGGAGAGGAGTGGTTCGGTGGAGCCCGGTTCGGTGGTAGGAAAGGAGTGGTCCGGTGAAGAAAATTCACCCAACATTTGCCCCCCAAAGCAGGGCATATGTTTAACATATGTTGTGCTTTGTTCGTCGACCTCATTCGGTCTGAGAACCGAACTGGTTGGACCGGTCAAACAACCTCCTCTTATAAGTATGGGACATGTGTTTCTACCATTCTCCATCGTTTGAAGATAGCCGAATCGGAACTCACGTCTGCCGAACCAAAGTTATTGCCGGGTCATCTTCGACTGCTGAATCAGGTAGTTGCCGAATGCCTCTCATATTTGGAACTATCGAATGAGTCTACGCCGAACGAACCTTGATTCCGGGAATGCCGAATGAACCTTTGTAATGAACTACCGAATGAACTTTTGTAATGACCTACCGAATGAACTTTTGTAATGACCTACCGAATGAACTTTTGTACGACTTGAGTCCTGAGCGAAATTCCAGATTGCACACACTCGCTCCTTCACTTCCTCTATTCTAACGACATTCTTCTTTGTGTTTGTAGATAATGTCTCGTAAAGCGGAAACTCGATCGGATAAAAAGAAATCCGGGGGCGAAGGAAGCTCCCCTGCCGTGCCCCAAGCTCAGCTGAATCCCGAACGTCACGGACCAATCCGGAGATCACTAGTGGACGGGTACGGCCCTCAGGAAATTCTGAACTCCCCGCCCGATTGTTTCCCTAGTTCCCTCAAGGAGGAGCAGCTTGATGTCATCTCTCGTTCTTTCGGAATCGATAGGGCGCGAATGTTGTTGCCAGGGAGAGATGTTATGCCATACGACCCCCCTGAAGGGTACTTTGCTTACAGCAGATACCACTGCATGTGTGGTGCCATTCCACCTCTTAATGCTTGGGTAATCAGCTTCCTCACATATCTCAAGGTGGCCCCATTCCAGCTTCAACCCAACTCCTATGCTATACTGGTAAGCCTCTTCGTCATTTTCCAGAGGAAGTATGGTCGTGCTCCTTCCAACCGGGAGATCCGGTACTTGTATAATTTGAGGGGCTATTAGAAGGGGTCCCCATACATTAGCTTGGAGTCAGCCGTGACCTTCAAACCGGTCTTGGATCTGTATTCTAAATTCAGCATGTTCAAGAAAGAGTGGTTCTTTGTCAGGGACGACTCCGTTTCAATTCGGCGCTTTGCTTCTGGATGTAAGTTGATGCTTTTACTTATAATTTCTATTCCGATTGCGATGCTTCTTCTCATACTTTCTCATTTTTGCTAGCGACAGGTGGCTTTGCGATTGTGGAGACTGACCGCCTGGTTCAGACGGCGGCTGAGATAGAAGCTATTCTCGGGAAATATAGATCATCTGCCTTCTTGATCAGAAATGCGATCCTTCTGGAGTATAACTTAATCCTTCCACAGCAGTCAGTAGTTAATCTGAGGGAAACGGCGGAGGAGAGGGCGGCTGCTCAGATCAAGGAAGGTGTTACGGTAGAGAGTAGCAATAGGAAACCTTTCACAAAACCTCCAACCGTCGGAGGTAAGAAACTCAAGAAGTCGGACGGTCCCTCCCCCAGCAATTGTCCACTTACCCAGGAGGAGGAAGACATAGAGGAGGAAAGAGGTGAGGGTGGAGATGGTCGGGAAGGTGATAAAGGTGGCGATGGCATCGGGGCCTTGCTTCCTGGGCAAGCGGGCGAGATTCATGAGTGGACGGATGATGCGTTCCACCAGGCTTTCGAGGGGCTGGACGAAGATCCGGCTTTGGTAGAGAAAACCGGGAAAGCGGACAAGACCGGGACTGGTGCAAGCGAGTATTCTCAGACCCTTCTAGCCAAGGTGGCTCCGATGACTCAAGGTGAACTCTTGACTCCTGCATGCTTCACTAATGATAGGGACTTAGGAATATTTTATGACCCGCTCCCATCCTGGAATGAAATCCAGGACCTATTGCAGTATCCTACTCCTCCCCAGGGTTTGTACAACCACAGATGTGTTTCTCTCCTTTTAATTTGCCGTGTTTTCTCAAAGTATAGAACAATATATGCTTGTGACACTTTTTCTTCATATCAGGAGCAGGTAAAACGGTCAAAGCCTCAGATTTTCGGCACAGGCTTGAACAGTACAAGCTTTCCAAAACTTCTGTCAAGCCGAAGCCTTCGACCCACCGCTCCGGGGATGTAGTCGGCTACCGTCCTCTTCTCGGGGTTATCGAAGAGGGTATTCAGCAGAGAAAGAGGAGTCGTCCTTTATCTGAACCTTCACTTGGTCCTCAGCTCCCGGCTCAGCCTCTTCATGATATCACGGGGGAGGATAGCGAGTTTGCACTCTCTCCGCGCCCGCCCGGAAACCCTACCGTTATTCATATCGACCGTCCTGACTTGGCTCGTAATCCGTTTGCGGGTCATCCTGACCTGGATCCAAGCTCCCATGATATTACCTTTGACGAGGTCACCGGTGAACACCTTCTTCCCCGCAACCCCATGGTACGAGTACTTGATGAAGCTAAGTCCTTAGATCTCGATTTACTCACTACTCGTATAATTTCTATGGGAGACGAGGCCAAGGCTAATATTGATCGGGTGGCGGAGGAGACTAAGAAGCTGATGGGGCATCATGCCCGACTGGTTAAGGCCGGAGAGGAGATTGAGAGTGCCAACATCCAACTTCGATTGGTGGTTTCGGATCAGGACAAACAACTTGCGGATCAGGCTATTCAGATTTCTCAGCATGAGGCAGCTTCTGGACGACTAAGGAAAACCATGGAAGAGGCCAGTCAGGCCGAACTACGGAAAATGGAAGCTACTTGCAAAGAACGGATTGACATGGCTATTGCCACGGTGGACGAGGTTCGGAAAGCGGATCTTGAGCAGGTGGAGGAATTGTCCGGGAAACTTGAGGCTGCAGAGCTTGCTCAAGCCAAGTTGAGGGAGGAGATGGAGGCAATGCGGGGATCCCTTCTAGCCGACTGCTCGAGATACCGATCGGAGAGAGATGTTGCCGTTGGGAGGTTGTTGGCTTTCGAGGCCCGGATGAGGGAGTTTGAGGAGAATGAGGGGATGATGGACGAAATGCTTCAGGACATGTACTTCCGAACCTGGAAGCAGGGCAACCTATCCTGGATGGATGATTATCCCAGGATCATGGCTAAGATCTATCTTCGGGCTCTGGAGGAGGCCAAGGCCGATGCGGATAAAGATGGTGGCGTGGCCTTCAGCATGGATGCGGTCACTGCCCAGTTTGCCAAGGAGGAGAAGGTGGCGGTGAAGGAAGGTATGCGGTTGCTTGCCGCTGAGGAGGTAGGCGTGCAGGTAGAGGATGACGATCAGGATAGTCAGGAAGCAGGCGCTGGTAAGTCTCCCTTTTTAGTTTCTCCATCAACTTGGTTGCTTATTGCTAATGAGTCCCTTTTTTTATTGACTGGACAGGGGGTCAACAGGGCAAGGATAAAGCTCCACTGCAGTCGGCTCCTTGATTATACCTGGAAAAACTCCTTTTGTGGATTCGACAGTGTTGTATATGTTAGTCGAAAAATAGTAACGTAGCCTTTAGGTTGTGATATTTTGCCACTTGTAATAAATAGTCTTATTTTTAACGTGTAATTTTTTAACTTAAGCTGATTTTGTCGTCTTTTGAATGTTTGCTGTTATTTTGGCATATCGTATGAGAAATATAGCTATGTATATTCTCGTAATTAAATTGTGTTTGATGTTAGATTCTGGTTCTAAATCATAATTTCATGACTTGCAATATTAGCGTGTGGTGTGAACAAATTATAGTCATGTATTTGTACATAAAAGAAGAAAATACCGCCTTTCATGTTTTAATCATAGACGGTAGTCTTGAATATCTTATATGACCGAGCATGGAATGTAGTCGAATGTCCTGCCACTGTGAGTCCCTACACCCATTGGCGAGTATCTCCTACTCTGTATCATGTACTTTAGTGATTGTTATAGAGGATAGGGAAAAAGCTTTTTAAGTAAAATTGAAATACGTGAAAAGGTAAAACTTCCAACCACGGAAGGCCTTCGATGTGCTTAAGTTCGTGGCAAACGGGTTTTGTAGTCACTTTCCCTAGCTGTGGGTCTTGGAGACATTCGTCACCCATCTTACGCCTCCGCGGGGAGTTAATTCTTTTTTACCACAGCCGCACTTAAGACACATCGGAGCCGAGATCGCGCATAGTAACTACCCGGGCCATTATGGCCTGTAACCGTGGGTATTATTCGATTTACTGTGGCCGGCTAGCGTGGGTGCCGATCGTCAACTGTGAACTGCCCCTGGCTGGCCACACCTTATGTTGGGGCTTATAGTCGGTTCACAGTTGCCGGCGAGCCTAACGCCGTAATGAGCTGCCTCGGCTATAGTCGGCCTTCTCGGTGGCTTATAATCGGCTCATTACAGTTGGCTTTAAGGGCCGTCGCGAGCAATGAGTTAACCCACAGCAGAGGGATGCTGGAGCAAAAGTGTCTCATTGGCGAGGGCATAGATTCGCATAGTACCTGTTGGGTCTTGTCCAGGTGAAGTTGCGTTGTGGAGTGCTTTGAATAGAAATGCTATATATTCAGGATTTTGTTCAACAGAAAAGGATAAAGTTAACAAGCAGCCAAGATACAAAGGAACAAGTTAAAAAAGAGACAAGGTTTTTTTAAAGTGGTTCGGCACGAAAATGCCTACGTCCACTGATTCTCTTTGTTAATTCACTTCATATGGGCAATACAAGTTAAGAAAAGTATCGACGGAGGTGTTGGATGTTCCATGCCCTCTGGAACACCTCTCCGTCCACTGTTGACAAAATATAGGCTCCGTTGTGGAGATCTTTATGAATTACATATGGTCCATCCCAGATTGGGTCTAGTGCTCCGGGGCGAGGGAAGATTCGCTTGAGGACAAGATCCCCTTCCTGTAAGGTATGATGCTTGACTTTGGAGTTGTAGTGTGCCGCCACTTTTTGTTTGTGGGCTGCTGCTTTAAGGACTGCATCATTTCTTCTTTCCTCGACTAGATCCAAAGACATGTTGAGGAGCTCTTCATTCTCTTCTGGGTTATAGTGGATCCTACGGTGGGAAGGCACAACGGTTTCAACTGGGAGCATAGCCTCCGATCCGTAAGCCAAAGAGAAAGGAGTGTGCCCCGTTGATGTTCTGAAAGAAGTGCGGTAAGCCCACAGTGCCGTAGGGAGTTCGTCCACCCAAGCGCCCTTTGACTTTTCGAGCTTCTTTTTGATTAGAGTCTTCAAAATTTTGTTGACTGCTTCGACTTGTCCGTTTGCCTGGGGATACGCTACGGATGAGAAGCTTTTATGAATTCCGTGCTCTCGGCACCAGTTGGCGAATTCCTCGCTATCAAACTGAAGTCCATTGTCTGATATGATTTTGAGTGGGACTCCATACCTGCACAGAACATTTTTGATCAAGAAGTTAATAACTTTTGCTGAAGATACTTTATTCAGAGGTTCTGCTTCCACCCATTTGGTGAAATAATCAACTTCCACTATAGCATATTTGGCCCCGCCTCGGCCCATCGGTAGCTCGTCGATTAAGTCAATTCCCCATATTGCGAAGGGCCAAGGGCTGGTCATTTGAGTAATCTCAGTTGTTGGTAGCCGTGGAATCTTAGTAAATTTTTGGCATCTGTCACACCTCTTGACGAAATCTAAGGCGTCCTTGCTTAAGGTGGGCCAGAAATATCCGTATCGGAATATCTTTTTTGCTAATGTTTACCCTCCGGTGTGATCTCCACAGCTCCCCTGATGGATGTTGGATAAGATTTCCTTGGCTTCCCTTCCGGCGACACACCTTAATAATGGGTTAGAGAAACCGCGCCGATAGAGGATGTCTTCTTGTATTGTATAGCGGGACGCTTTCCTCAAGATTTTCTTGACTTCATTACGCCCGTCGGGTAGTGTGCCACTTTGTAGGTAGTTTCGGATGGGAGTCATCCAAGTTGCTTCCTCGGTTGCAGTTATCAGATTCACTTGTTCAAAACTTGGCGCCATTTGCTTTGAGATGGTCACTGCCCCGAAGATGGTGATGTCTCTCACACTTGCTTGCTTTGCTAATTCGTCGGCCTCTCGGTTCTCCTCCCGAGGGATGTGTTTGACTAAGTAGTGGTCCAATCGGCTGAGAAGTAATTTGGTCTTCTTTAGATATGCTATGAGTCGTTCTTCTCGAGCTTGGAATTCCCCTAGTATTTGATTAACAATAAGCTGAGAATCGCTGTGAAGACACAATGAATTGGCTCCGATCTCGATGGCAATTTCTAGTCCAGCTATCACTGCTTCATATTCTGCATCGTTGTTGGTGGCAGCGAACTCCAACCTTATAGCATAGTGCAGTTTATTTCCCCTGGGAGTGATTATTACAACACCTGCCCCCGAGCCCTGTTCGTTCGACGCGCCATCCACAAAGAGATTCCATTTGATGTCTCCTGTTATTTCCAATTGCTCCTTATCTTCGTTGGTAGTGAATTCTGCAATGAAGTCAGCCATGGCATGTCCCTTGATGGCGGTGCGAGGGTGATAGGTGATATCATACTGACTCAGTTCAATGCACCATTTAAGTAGTCGCCCAGAAGTGTCGGGGCGATGGAGTACCTGCCTTAGTGGTTGATCGGTCAGAACTTTGATGGAATGGGACTGGAAGTAGTGACGCAACTTCCGTGATGTGATAAGTAAACAGTATGCTAGCTTTTCAAGTTTAGGATATCTGACTTCTGCCCCAGTAAACCTTTTGCTGACGAAGTAAACTGGCCGCTGCGTGCGGTTATCTTCCCTTACCAAGGCAGCGCTTAGGGTGTGGGATGACACAGCGAGGTATAGGTATAATTCTTCTCCTTCGCTTGGAGTTGAGAGCACCGGTGGTTTCTGGAGGTGTTCGATTAAGTGGAGGAAAGCGGTCAGGCATTCGTCAGTCCATTCGAACTTTCTCTTGTCTTTCTTTAGAGCTTCAAAAAAGGGGACGCACTTGTCCGTCGCCTTGGAGATGAATCGGCTTAGAGCGGCCACTTTTCCGTTCAAACTTTGCATTTCCTTCCGAGTGGAAGGTATCTTGATGTCCCTTAGCGCTCGGACTTGTTCAGGGTTTGCTTCTATCCCTCTGGCATGAACGATGAATCCTAAGAACTTTCCCGATGACACTCCGAAGGAGCATTTTAGCGGATTCAACTTCATTCCAAATTGTCGAAGTACTTGAAACATCTTGCCTAGGTGGCTCACGTGATCTATGTCTTTCCTTGACTTTACTAGCATGTCATCCACATATACTTCCATAGTTTGTCCTATCAGCCCTGCAAACATCTTGTTGACGAGGCGCTGGTAGGTGGCTCCTGCATTTTTGAGTCCGAAAGGCATTACCTTATAGCAGTACAAGCCCCGGTCGGTGATAAAACTAGTGTGGTCTTGGTCGGGAGCATGCATAGGAATTTGGTTATATCCTGAGTATGCATCCATAAAGGATAGGAGTTCGTGCCCGGCTGTGCTGTCTACAAGTTGGTCGATTCTGGGAAGTGGGAAGCAATCCTTTGGGCAGGCATCGTTTAGGTTGGAAAAGTCAATGCAGGTGCGCCACTTCCCATTAGCCTTTTTTACCAGCACCGGGTTTGCGATCCATTCCGGGTAGATAGCTTCTCGTATGAAGTCATTGGCGAGTAGATTCTTTACTTCTTCATCGAGGGCTGCTGATCGCTCTGCCCCCATACTTCTCTTTCTTTGCTTTACAGGCGCCTTGGTAGGATCAATGTTTAATACGTGGCATGCTATGTCGGGGGAGATTCCGGTCATGTCAGCGTGTGACCAAGCGAATACATCCAAGTTGTGGCGGAGGAAATCAATGAGTTGTTCCTTCAATTCAGCTTTCAGCTGGGACCCAATTTTCAGTAGCCTACTTGAGTCGTGCTTGTCTACAGATATAAACTCCATAGCCTCTGCAGGCTCGGCGGTGGCCTCCTCCTCTTTGTCCCTAGGGTCTAATTCATTGAAAGGGTCGCTGGTGTATCGAAGAGGAGGGGCTTTCTTTAGTTGCTATGCTTCAAGGCTTTTTGTGCAGAGGGCAATCTCTACACCTTTCCCTTTATCCTTCCTGTGGTTGTTGCGAAGTTCGGTTACATAGCAGTCTCGTGCAATATCCTGGTCTCCTTCCACTTCCCCTACCCCATTGTCTGTTGGAAATTTCATTTTCAGGCACCATGGGGCTAGGACAATTTGGAAGTCAGACAAGGCTGGTCTTCCTAAGAAGGCATTGTAGGCCGAATGGTTTTCTATCAGCACAAACGTCTGTTTCCTTACAACGGAGCGGGGATGGCTTCCAATCTCAACAAAGAGGTCCAGCTGCCCGAGGGGCATCTTCGCATCTCCAGTGAAACCGTGTAGTGGTTTATCGCAGGGAGATACATCCTTCATTGATAGCTTCATTTTGTCGAATGCGTGTTTGAACAGGATATTTACAGAGCTTCCAGTGTCTACCAGGATTCGGTAAACTTCGGCGGGACCGAGTCGGGCAGAGATAACCATGGGATCCATGTGAGGGTACTGTCTTCCTTCTAGGTCACGCTTACTGAATGTGATGTCATCACTTTCTTTCCGCTTTGGGTGGCGCTCTTCTATAACCGTATTGACACAGTCTTTATTATCTCTAAGCGACTTCCCATATCTTTCCATCTCTCTCCAACTTCTGTCTGCGATGTGCGGACCTCCTGAGATGGTATGGACCACTATCTTCTCTTGACTAGAGCTGCTAGCATTGCGGTTTCCTTTGTCGGTCCCTGGTGAGGGTAGCCTTGGGTTTTCATTGGCAGGAGCTGGAGTCCTGTCTTGACTTTTTACATAACGTTCCAGTTTCTTCCTTCTGATGTGTTCCTCAATCAGATCTCGGAGATGATGGCATTCGTTGGTATCATGTCCATGAGATTCGTGGAAGCGGCAGAATTTTCCAGACTTCTGTGCGTTATCTGATTCTTTCTTGTATGGTGGGCGTTTGTATCTAACTTCGCCTTGGGTGGCAAGGAAGATATTTTCAACGGTCTCGTTCAAAGGGGTGTAAGTGTTGAACCTTGGTCCTGGCCGATATAGGCGCTTTTCTCCCTTCTTGCCCCCAGCATTGTCTCTGGAATCATTTCTTCGAACGTCCCTTGCCGCAGCAGGGGCATTGCCATGGGTCGTCTTATTTTGCTGTCCGGACTGCCCCTCAACGGCAGCATCCTCAAGCCTCATGTATTTTCCAGCTTCATGGAAGAAATCGGGTAAAGTAGCTGGTTTTTCTTTTGTCAATCTTCTAGCAAATTTAGTGTCCGGATGCACACCACTGCAGAGGGCCATTAGGATAAGCTTCTCATCGGCATCTTGAACTGCGGCTGCTGCGGCGTTGAATCTGGTTAGGTATTGCTGCAGCTTTTCTCCAGGTTTCTGTTTGACGCTGGATAAGGAATAAGCGTCCTTAGGTTGCTCCACATGAATGCGGAACTGACTGATAAATTTTTCTTTCAACATTTCCCACGAGCTGATGGATCCTTGGGGTAGATGACAGAACCAGGAGGTAGCAAGATCAGCCAAGAAGAGCGGAAAGCATTTGCATAGTACTCCCTCTGTTGCTCCACTCATGAGCATATGCTGCGTGTACCTCTGTAAGTGTACAATGGGATCGGAGGTTCCTTTGTAGGGTTCCATTGTTGGCATCTTCCATTCTCGGGGTGTGATAGCAATTTCGATATTGAGGGCGAAAGGGCTGGTTACCCTAGCGCCTATCCCTCGATCTCTTTGCTCCCGTTGGACACACTCTCTGAATAAGCGTGCCATCCTTTCATCAGAACTTGGAGCAGATAGAAATGAGTTTGGTTCTGTTCTGTGGGATTGATTCCGTCCAGATGACCTGTAGGGATGATATCGTCTATCATTCCTCATATTTTCCAGTGGCTGCCATTGATCTTCTGGGAGCATGCTTGGGTCAGCTACAGTTGGCCCTTGCCTTGATCTCCCCCTGTTGGGTTCTGATCTAAGCACTTCCTCGGGTCCAACTTCGGGCTGGACTCTAGCTCGGCCCCGTTCACTGGCGTTTCTGTGGTTAGGCAGCATGACAGGCTCAGCTACAGTTGACCTTCGCCCGGTACCTTCCCCGTTGGGTTCGGTACCAAACGCTTCCTCAGGCCTAACTTCGGGCTGTGCTCGGTCTCGGCTCCTACCACGGCTACTTCTGCCGTTAGCTCCTTCGAAGAAGGAAGATCTTTGTTGTCTCTGAGATCCTCCAGACTGGGACTCGCCCCATGATTCAGTGTTGCGGTTGGATTCTTCAGCGTTCCTTAAGCGTGACATGAGATGGTCCACCAAGGCTTCCTGCTGGGATGTGAAGCGGTTAGTTACTTCAACCACAACTCTGTCCAGATCTGCTCTAGTAATTGCTGCAGGCTGTTCTGTGGCAGGAGTAGTTGGGTTAGCCTGTTCTTCATTTGTTACAGTTGCTGGAGGAGGACGATTTACTTGATTCGTGACAGCTGGATCTGGAAGACTGCTGGATGCGATGTTTTTTCCTTTGCTAACATCTTTTCTCTGTTTGGGAGGCATGTTTTTCAAGTGGCGGACGATGCTGTTAGGAAAACTTGTTAAGCGGATGAAGCTGAAGCTTCGAGCTTCTAGCTCTCATTGAAAGCACCAAAAATGTTTGCACAAAAAATGGACAAACACCTCGAAGTTGTATGATTTAGTAGATCTTATGTGATTCTTAGTGATTCGAGCGATTTATGCAAATACGTAAAAAACAGGGGCTAAACTGTAAAAAGACACGCAGATTTATAGTGGTTCAGCCAGAATGTGCCTACGTCCACTTAATAGTTATTTCTCTTCAGTTATTCTGATTACAAGTACAAAGCTTTGATATTAGTAAAAGAAAGTTGTTTGAAAGTTCCTTCCGTGCTTGAGCTCTCAAACTTGTCCCCCATTGTTGTACCCTGCCCCTCTATTTATAGAGTGAGGCTAGGGGTAGGGGTCTTGGAGGTACATAGCAGCTGGTGGACCTGGGCTGCCACGATCTGGCCTGGCAATGCTTTGGCTCGGTAGGACCTTGGTGACAGGTTGGTTCGGTGGTGAGGACGTAGTTTGGTCCGGTAATGGTTGGAGATGCTTCATTCGGTGATGAACTGGTCCGGTAGGAGATGGCCTGGACCGGTAGTGGTTGGAGATGCTTCATTCGGTAATGAACTGGTCCGGTAGGAGGTGGCCTGGACCGGTAGTGGTTGGAGATGCTTCATTCGGTGATGAACTGGTCCGGTAGGAGGTGGCCTGGACCGGTAGTGGTTGGAGATGCTTCATTCGGTGATGAACTGGTCCGGTAGGAGGTGGCCCGGACCGGTAGTTGTGGGAGGTGAGGTTTGGTATGTTGATTCGGTAGAGCTTCGTCCGGTAGTGGGAGAGGAGTGGTTCGGTGGAACCCGGTTCGGTGGTAGGAAAGGAGTGGTCCGGTGAAGAAAATTCACCCAACAATCATCAGTTGCTTGATATAACCATGCTGCCGCCAATAATAATTCATCCTCCAATTTTATAAACATATGTTGGTTAATATATAGATATACAATAACTGTTTAGTTTGTTGTATTGTAAATAGTAAATCGACTTACCGAGTAACCACTGACTGATTGGTAGTATTTTTGAGCTATGGTTATGCTGCTGTCGTACTTTCCTCTGTACTTATCAGCGAACTCAAAAAGCTGAACCAAAAAAATTAACAATGTTAATAAACAATCACTGGTGTATGTATTGAACCTTTAAGAGGAGGATAAAATGTTTAAACAATTCGCAAAACATAAACTGTTGTATCTTCATGTTTTGTAGTCAAATACATTATTCATGTCAATAATGCACCTTATTATCCTTTGTCGAAAGACTTTCACATACAAATATTCAAATAAGTTGGTGTGCTCCTATATTGATCGTACATTAAATATCCGGTCTGGTTAAGTGTGTGGCATTATTTGCACGTAAGGTAGCAAAAAGCAACTAAAATACTGCCAATTATTTGCTTCTTTTTTTCTAAATAAAATGATAATAAAAGGTCTCCGTTTACAATTATGAATTTATGATATATCAAATAAATTGCATCACCATATCACGTAGGTTAATTCATTTTTGATACACCATTCGACAAACTGATTTACGTTTGAGGAATATTACGTACACGTCCTATAAATTGATATCTTCCACTTGTTACCAGATATTATATCATTGATTCCCTGCCTTTACTGTATATATATTTGTTCGCTTTATTCTAGACAGTAAGAAAATTGAGAGTCAATACATACAAAATAGTTTAATCAAGTTGCATATATTGTATTACCACCTAACCTTATTTATTCTAAAACAGACATATACAGTATGATAACAAGCTGTTCTAGTTGGATTCCAATCCCTTTTCACTCACATTCACCTAAGTAACTTTCCAGGTTCAACAAAAGAATTTTTGTTGGTTACATTTAGTTATTAATACTAAGATATACTCCATTTTCAGCTTTACGAATTCATGCTAGTAGCTTGTTTAGCCTAACTTATTTAACCAAAATTGTTGAATTTGGTCTAAATTCTCCATAAAAGACATTTAAGGATTCACAAAATCATAACTAGCTCAATTAAGCTTCACTCTTTGATTAACACTACCAAAAATCAAATTAACAGGAGCATTTAGAAATGCCTCTTATTTTAACTAGGGGCTAAAAACTATGTATATTTGCCTCTACAACTATGAGAGACAAATGAATATTTGCCCCCGTATGCGGACCCAAACACCAAAAACACTTCATTAATGACAATCACAAGCGCCTCTAAAAAATTTAAGGCTTTTATAATTGCCTCTCATGTAAAAGTAGTTACAAGACCTAAAAAAATATACTGTCCTTTGTAAATGCCACTATTGAATAGAATATTATAATCTGATGATATTCAACGTGCTGTACATGCTTAAAATATAACTCATATTACAAATTCAAATCAAAGCAAAAGGAGAATATAAGTTCATTTCAGCATATGCACACACAAAGAATACAAACAATAAGTTAAATAGCAAATTCATACTCCATTGCCGGCGCATGATGTTAAACAAGAAGTTAAATAGTTAATAACAGCAGCATATGCACACATAAAGAATACAAACAGTAAGTTAAATAGCTAACTCATACTCCATTGCCGCATGATGTTAAATAGCAAGTTAAATAGTTAAACAGCAAGTTAAATAGTTCAACAATCAAATATCTCTGTACTACATGAAACACAAAAAAGCTGCATTTATTTCCCATTTCAAACAGCAAAGAAAACATGAAATTTTAGATCTCATATATACATAATTCATAAGTACCTTGACTAAACCACTTACATAACAAGGAAACTAATAATAACATAACATCAAGTTTTTTAAAACTAACTACTTACATGATGTGGCGACATGAGTTGTTGTAGGGAAACAGGAAAATATGCAGAGGGAAGAAGTCGTAAAAATTTTAGTTTCAGGGACAGCAGGTTTGTTTTTTAGTTTGAATGACACTTTATAATGTGATTAGATAATGATAGCTGCAACCATCATTCTGTGATTTACACAAAAAATGTCTTTCAGCATAAAAAGCAAACTTCCTGTTCTTGAAACTAAATTTTTCTCCAACTTTTTCTCTGAGCCTAAAAACTCCTTATAGAAAATCCATATCACTTAGAGTTGATGTGAAATTACCCACATGACGAGAAATTGGTGCATATAAAGGTGCGTGATATGGATGAGGATAGTAAAAAGGTCCATTTTGTGGATATGCTGACTGTAGATGTAAGAGAGACTGATGTCGTGGTGGCGAATTATTTTGCGCAGGCATTTGAAGTCGGACGGGCGATTGATGTTGGATAGGCGATTGATGTTGCATGGATATGTGAACTGGAGATGAGTGTTATCCGGAAGAAGTATTTGGATTAGAAGACTGATGCTGTGAAGATAAAATCATATGCCGCAACTCATCAATCTCCTTCCTTTGTTGTTCTTACATTTCCCGTAGGTCAAGATATTCCGACTGCAGCGGTGAAGATTTAATACCTTGGTTGATAACTGCATGTCTGGTGTCATGGATGATTGAATTAAAGATCTAATTTGTTTGTTGTTAAACAGGTGGACTACATTTTTAGGAGACAACCCAAGAGCAACTAGTACATGGTAGGGCACGGGTTGAACTGGCCTCAACAAGTGCACCACCGTGGTTCATCAATCGTATCCATAAAAGTGAACTCTTCGTTCATAACATGCAGAGGTGGTTATGCAACGTGGTTCAGTCGAATGGCCAGTGACCCCAACCTATTAGATGGAGCCATTGTTGGTGGACCTGATGCCTACGGTAACTTTGTTGATGAAAGAGATAATTACCAACAAACTGAACCTGCTACTTACAATAACGCCCCTCTTTTGGGTGTTCTGGCCCGACTTAACAGAGGGCAGAGCTCTTTCAGTCGATTGCTTTCTGGGGTTGTTCCTTTGCCCGATCAACCCATCATTGAATCTCCTAACTTGGCTCCTCAGGTCAAGCCAACTCCTGCACCAGGTATTTTATATATAATATTAGTCAAAACTCTAGAATTTTGATATTTTCAATTATCAAACACTTACACTTCAAATGTGCAAATGATATGCAGTTACCAAATCACCATCGCCCTTCACAGTCCAGCAAACCACGACATCATCATGGACTTCAAAAGGGAAGACATATTATCGATATTCAGTTACAGTTACTAACAAGTCAGTGAAAACTGTGAAGAATCTGAACATTGTCATATCTAAACTGTATGGTCCAATATGAAGGCTAAACAAATCTGGAAATGGGTATGGATTTCCAGCATGGCTCAATTCTCTTCCTACTCGAAAAAGCTTTGACTTCGTTATTCACTCTGCATCTCAAGCAGATGTTTCAGTTTCGGGCTATCAACTTGTTTAAAAAAGTTTGGTGGTTATATCACATGTTACGGTGGTAATGTCATGGGTGCATCTTGGAATGAGAAATGTTTCTCGTACTGTCTGGTATGAATACCTATTTCAACAAATCATATACCCTGTTGTATAGTACATTTAGCTCTGCACTTCATATCAAGGAAGGCATTCAATTACAGTCGAGGACAGTTTTCTTACCATAGACATTTATTGAGCTATGATCACAAGACAAAGTAATTGTAATTTGTAACCATGGCTTTGTCGTTTAATCTTATTGATATTGTTTGCATCAAGATTCCAGCTACAGAATACCTAGTCAACCGCTTTGAAATAAGTGAGAAGTTAACTGAATATTGTCATTTGTTGTTGTTTATCGTATGCAGGTGGAGAATATTTTTTCTGCAAGCCATCCAGGCCCATTTGAGGTAGAAAAAGCGAAGAAAATGGTCAAAGTATGTAAGCATTTACTTCATCGTTCATCACAAATGAATTATCTACCTGCATTGGTAAGTTTTTGGTAAGTTTTTCCCTTTTTTAATGATGCTTGGGTATGAAAGGATATGGTAGAATACTGATACGAAGGAATTATAATAATATGCGGATGGGTTATATTATGTTGGGCCGAACCCGTAGCCCATATATCAGAGAATTGTATTATAAATACATTGTACAGAAGCAATGTGCGTATGTAACTTTGAATGTTAATAAAGCAAACATAATAAAAAAAGTACTTCATTTCTTTTACATGGTATTAGAGCAGTCTATATTGCTTAGCAGCAAATGCCTTGTCTAACTCTTATCGAAAAAATTTCATCACCTGAGAATTGGCTTCACAGTTGGCCTCATCGGAGAGTTATCATCATCTGAGTACCATCCACATAGATTAGCATCTGAGTTGAAGAATCTTGCAAGAAGATTCAGTTGTTTTCTTCACTTGATTGCAGTGTCACGCCTAGACAAGGTGTGTCAGATTAATTCATCATTCAACACCTCGCTGGCTGCATCTACATCATCAGGAAATCTTTGTTTCAACAACTTACTCATCAGGTTGCAATCAGAAGAGGTGTATCAGAAATCTCTCATCACTCAGGTAGCCTTTCTCTTTATTCTCATCATCAGTTCTTGATTCTTGATTCACTGCTTTAGCAACATGGTTGAAGAAGGCAGTGATAATGCCACGTCCCCCAATTCCAGATTCAAAGATTGTGTATAATGAACCACTTGAGTTGATTGCCACAAATCTCTATGGACCTGCCCCAGTAAATACTGACTATGGTTACAAATATTACATTTCATTCATTGATGCTTATTCTAGATAGGTGTGGATTTATTTTTTAAAATCAAAATGTAAGTCTAACAATGCAGTGATGCAATTTATATCAAATGCTGAAAGACAGACAAATTGTCAGGTAAAATAATGCAGACCGATGGTGATAAAGAATTCCTACCACTTAAAGATTACTTTCAAAAGAAAGGAATCATTCAAAGGACCACATGCCCATACACTTTAGAGTAGAATGGTCTCATTGAGAGGAAACATAGACATATTGTTGAAACTGGTTTGACTTTACTAGCACAAGCATCTCTACCACTAAAATTCTGGTCAGATGCCTTTTCTACAGCAGTCTATTTAATTAACAGACTTCCTATAAAGGTATTAGAGTTTAAAAGTCCAATGGAAGTGCTAACTAAAGTCAGACCAGATTATCAAAGTTTAAAAGTGTTTGGATGTCTATGTTTCCCTTGTCTGAGGCCATATAACACACATAAGCTAGAATTTAGATCCCCACCATGTACATTTCTAGGTTATGCAGCTAATCAAAAAGGGTATAAGTGTCTTGATAGCAATGGAAGAGTATAAATATCAAGACATGTGATATATAATGAGCAATAATTCTCTTTTAGTAAGGCGGAAATCAAGACAACACAAAAGGTATATAACCAAAGTATTCTTTACCTCCAATACTCCCTTCACCAGAGGTGATCATATCAGTCAAGAATGAAAATAATCAAGGTAGAAGTGACTTCAGCCCATAACACACAGTGTCCACAAGTGAACCAGGTCATGAGCAAATTGAAGCACCTGCAAATATCGAAATCATTTAACCAAATGTCAGTCATCACTCAGATCCATGTCAAATATTGAATGACTCTCGGTCATCCAATACTCAACAAGAGACCACTGTGGATAATGATGATCAGTCTTCCACACCTGCATATACTAGTCATCATATGATAACAAGGGCAAAAAGTGTTATATTCAAACAAAAAATATTCAATGTTGAATCTGAGATCATTAAACCAAGTACATATCAGCAAGCAATTATGGATGACAACTGGAAAACTGCCATGAAAGAAGAATATGATGCATTGATAAAGAACAAGACATGGGATCTTGTACCTTTACCGATGCACAAAAAAATGTTCCAATTCCAACAGCTCGGACTCGGATCGTGGGGATCGCCGGAATACTTCGTATCAACAGACAAGATACTCGGTATATCAATATTGATTAGATCCGAAATCTGTTCTTGAATTGCTCATTCAATGAGCATTCTCAATATTATGCCTTGAAGAGGACTCGAACCTCCACGCTATTTAGTACGAGATTTTGAGTCTCGCGTGTCTACCATTTCACCATCAAGGCATAACTTCCCAAATGATTGAGCTAATGAGGGACTTTCTAGGGAAATTTTGGAAGCGGTTAGACAGCAGTAACTACAATATGGTTTTTTCTCTCTTTTTTGATCTGTCTCATTTGGATCCTGTATTTCTCGGATGGTTCAATTCTTAAGTATAAAGCAAGATTGGTAGCAAAAGGGTATTCACAACAAAATGGCTTTGACATTAATGAAACTTTTTCTCCTGTTGTGAAACCCTCTTCTATTAGAATTATTTTGACAACTTCTTTGCATAAAAATTGGATCATCAAGCAACTAGATGTGAATAATGCTTTTCTAAATGGTGTGTTGCAGGAAGAAGTCTACATGGAGCAGCAATATGGATTCATAAAAAAGGGCAATCAACAACTTGTATGCAAACTCAATAAAGCACTCTATGGACTCAAGCAAGCATCAAGAGTCTGGTTTGACAAATTGAAAGCAACCTTATCAAGACAAATACAATCCAAACAAATCTGATAACTCTTTATTCACTAAATTTCTTAATAACACTATAACTTATGTACTAATTTATGTTGATGATTTTATTATTACAGAAAACAACAAATCAGAAATCGAAAACATCACACAGTGCTTGAAGGAAGAATTCTCAATTAAAGACTTAGGAGACTTAAACTATTTTCTTGGCATTGAAGTTAAAATAGTTTCAGATTCAGAAATACATCTAAATCAGAGAAACTATATCAATAAAATACTTGTGAATGCTAAAATGGACAAGGAAAATCCACTTTCCACTCCAATGACAAGCAATTTACATCTCTCAAAAGATAAAGGAGAACCAATACTAAATGACAAACAATACAGAATTATAGTGAGAGCACTAAAATATGTCACAATAACCAGACCAGATATTTCATTCAGTGTGAAAAAAGTGAGCCAGTTTATATAGAGACCGCTAGACAAACATTGAAAAGCTGTAAAAAGAATTTTAAGGTATATTAAGGGGTCAATCAATCTGGGTCTAATTCTACAATCAAGCAAGACACTGTGCATTAATGCATATCTTACAACCAAATTCCCTTTCGACCTTGTCGAAACCTGAATGAGTAGAAGACAAAGAAGAATAAGAGATAATAGCTCCAGCAAGACCTTTCGAAGGAGTCGAAGGGATGCTATAACCAAAGGCCAGAAGTATTACAACCTTTCGAAGGGGTCAAAAGGGCCAAAATCAGCCTTCCAGTGCACTTCAGTGGTTCCCTTTCGAATCAGGTGCTTCCATGTGCATAAAGGTCTTTTGAATGAGTTGAAGAGACACCTTTCGAAGACAATGGATAACAACCCTTCATATGCGCACCAAACCTTTGGAAACCAAAAGTTTCGCCTTCATTCAAACTACTCAGATAGATGCATTGGTCTGAACAACCCTTTCGAAAGCAGAATCAAGCCTTTCGAACCGATCGAAGCCTTTGATATCCAGGGAAGGTTCCGCATCAATTCAATAGCACATTCGGAAGCAACCTACCGCATCAGAACCATCAACACTTCAATAAATTCAAAACCACAGGAAACTACCTATCGACAGAGTCAAAAGCTTGTACCTTTGCTTCTTATGACAACAAAGCAACACAAAGAGAAAAGGTGCAACCATCCCTTTCAACGAAGACGGAAGCGTTCAAGCCCATTCGAAAGCATTGTAGGGAAAAGCGCAAGTGTCAAAGGAGTCGAAAGGTATCTGAAACCACCTTTCAACCAGGTCAAAAGCACTGGATTGAAAGGTGCCAACCCGCATCTATAAATAAGACTCAAAGGGTCTGGTTTTAGGGATCCGAATTCATTCACTCTATACTTGTATTTTCTTAACTTCGCCAATTTGTGAACCCTAATTTGTAAATCAAATTGGGGTAAATTGATCTGTATTGACTTCGTTGGATTTATAATGGAAAGATTACAATATTTTTTATTATACAGCTGTTTGAAGGCTTTTGTTGGATAAAACTGTGTTTTACAGGTATCGACCTCATCGAAAGGTACCCTCCGAGTGGATCGAAACCTGTGCTTTTCTAAATAATCCAAGCCCTTAACTCCAAACCACCATTCACCAAATACTCACCTTTTAGTGAGTCGAAACCTTAAACCTAGCTGGTTTTACCTTAGATTTTAGAGTCAAACCCAAGTCACTTAAAAATCTAGCTTTCAACAAGGTCGAAACCCATCCAGACAAACCTTACCCTTAAATCCTTAGATCCATCCTTTAGCGTTTTGCAACTTTTTCGAAAGGAAGGTTTCGAAGGGATAATCAAACTACTTCAACAGGCTCGAAAGACCAAAAAGAAGGGAATATAAGTGTTTCGACTGGGTCGAAAGGTCAATAAGAAAAATTTACCACAATAAAAACCTATTCAAAAAGGGTGAATCAAAGGAAGAATTAACGTTATAACTTCTCCTACTTAACCAAGAGAGACTTCGGAAGACTAACCTTTTTCCCTAACTCAACTTTGGGATGTTGACAAGTTTTCTTGTTAACATTTTGGAGCTAGAAGGAGGGCTTGAACCTCCGACTCTGTGGAACATCCAACACTACTTATCTCTAACCTAATCCTATTTCAAGGTTAACTACTCAAGACCTTAGTTCATCATGACTAGCAGAGCCAAAAGATCTGAGCAAGGATCCTCGAAACCACAATTAATAGGATTCTCCCCAAGAACAACTTAAGATTCCAAACTATATGAAGAGCAAATGCTAAGATTGGAAGCTCTAAGGATTATAAAGAAGAAAAGAGCAGAATCATATGATCCAGAAAAATGAAGCTTAAATCCTTTCCATATTAGCCCTACCCTTATCTTTGCCCTAAAAGAAAAGACAAATGGAAGTGACAACCTGTTTGACCAAATGAGGAAAACAATTCAACACTATACCAAAAACACAATCTTCGAAGAAGGGATAATGGCAGATTACAACGTCTTTACACACAAATGGAAACAAGCTACAACTGGAACACTTCTAGCACAGGAACTCCAAAGGGTGTTAAAAAGAAAAACAACCGATGAGGGTGAAACAATAAAGCCAAGTAACAAAAACCCTAGAAGCCATTCTCAAGAAACAAGCTTCAAGTCAAGACTTCCTAAAGAATGCAATCTAACAATATTTATAGAGAATGTCTACATGCTAACCAAGGATGAACTCAACTATTGGGCATCACAAAAGAAGAAACCAAAATATGAAGGGAATTTAGGAGGATCCTACTGCCATTACCATATGATGAATGGTCATGAAACTAATCATTGTAGAGCGCTTGAAGGAATGATAATTAACCTTTTCAGACAAGGAAAAATCAATAAGTTTGTAAAGAGATCATGAATGTAGTCATTAAGAACAATTTTACTAAGAAAAATTTACATGGTTGGGAGTGAAATACTCCTTTCATTTGGACACTACCTTAAACGGTCAAAGCCTCTGTCCGCGCCGAATTGGCCAGGGCAGAGCACCTCTTGGAGGGAGGAGTGTAAGCCTTTATCCGTGCCACGCAATGGCCAGGTTAAAGCATCGACAAGCCCTTGACCGCGCCATGCTATGGCCATGTTAAGGCACCTCTTGGAGGAAGGACGGAGTAAGCCCTTGGTCCCGCCACGTTATGGCCTGGTCAAGGCACCGAACAAGCTCTTGGCCGTGCCACGCTATGGCCAGGGCGAGGCATCTCTTGGAGGGAGCACTGTAAGCCTTTATCCATGTCATGCTATGGTCAGGTTAAAGCATCGACAAGCCCTTGGCCGCGCCACGCTATGGCCAGGTCAAGGCGCCTCCTGGATGGAGGTTGGGTAAGTCCTTGGTTCCAGCTTGAGAATAAGCTAACCAAGAGCACCAGACAACAATGGAGTAAGACGTCCAAGCCCAAGAAGAGGCATATCAAACCATGGACTAAGATGTCCAAGCCCGAGGAGCGACATATTAAACAATGGATTAAGATGTCCAAGCCCAAGAAGCGGCATATTAACAATGAACTAAGATGTCCTAACCCAAGAGGCGGCACATCAAATATCGGACTAAGACGTCCAAACCCGAGAAGCGACATATCAAATGGTGGACTAATACGCGCAAGCTCAAGAAGTAGCCAATCAAACCGCAACTATGTACAAAACCTAAAGGGTTTACACATGTCAAAGAAGTCAAAATCTAAAGGGGTGGAACATAATTCTGCTTATTAATACCTGAATCTGGGTTTCAGGTCTCTCATTTCCAAACTTCATCAGTTAATGCCCTAATCTGGGCTTGAGATTTCTATTACGAAGAAAATTATTATGAATTTCTTATTATTCACCACTAATACTCGAATCTGGGTTTCGAGGCTATTACTTAACTTCACTCATTAATGCCCGAATTTGGGACCAAGACTTCTATTAAGAAGATTATCATGGATTTCTGGTTATTATCCGCTAATACCCTAATATGGGTTCCAAACTTCCTAACTTTTGAATTTCATTTATTAATGCCCGAATCTAGGTCATTAGATTTCTATCACAAGTGTTCAAACAATGATCTTTGGACTTATATTACATGGTCATTATTAACTTTCTGTTAGCTATCTCGAGAGGATGACTTTTTAAAAACATTTATATCCTTGGTTGAGACAATGGTTTTCTACCATCAGACTTTAGATAATCCAATAATATGTTTAAAGTTGAATTCTTAGTTATCTCTTATCATTACCAAAGATGGGTTTCAAGACATTTCATCAAAAGAGACTACTTTTCACTTATTGTCATATGTTGACATAATGATTTATTAATCTCCGCAAATGATATAGATAAAAATTTATATAGATTTCAAGCTAACAATAAGAAATATTTTTTGCTTTGTGCTTTTCAGGGAAAGCAGAATAGTAAAAAGAATTGAAAGATCCAGCAAATACAGAAATTAAGGTACAAGCTATCAAACAGATGTTTCAAAAACAACATTACAAGAAAAGATCATGAACCAGGTGATATTTACAAAAAATTCATAACTTACATAATTTATGAAATTATTTGCAAGTGTACAGAACAAGTATATACATTTCATAAATATAAATCATTCACAGATCTTGAACAACTTTATTTAAATTCTCAGCTATTAAAGGATCCACGATGTGATGAATAGTAATACAAAGAACCTCTTTAAGTTTCTTCTCTTTCTTTCTCTTCCTATCTTCATCATCAATAGTCTCGATGTTGTTCTTCAAAGCATGGTTAAAGGCTTTGTTCACACCTTTAAGGGTTTTATTTTCCCTTTTCAAATCAACGATACGCTTCTGAAGAAGATACCTCTCGCGTTCAAGCTATTGAATTTTAGCAGCATAATCATTTATTCGCTGCGAGTATCTCATCTTCTGCTGCTCATCAAAATACTTCATCATTTCGAATTTGACTTTCCTCCACCATTCTACTACTACTTTTTCATCTAAACTAGGAGGAGGATTAGTCATAGTAGGGAACTTTTGGATGGCAAGAGAAGTAGACCTGATTAGTTTTGCAACAGAGGGAACAATGGAAGATGTTAGTGAATCGACGTTTGAAATATTATTTCCCACGATGAATTCGAGCGATTCACACTGACGTTGGCTATCTTTCAATTTAATTTCCAAGTCACTTACTTGTTGAAGAAGTTCCGACATCTTGTGGTCAAAGTCAATTGAAGGATTTGACTTAACTTGGCGCTTCAATGTGGAATCACTTCGTTTTTACTCTTAATATTTGCCTCTAAATTGGCAATTTGATCATTAAGATTCCTAATAATTGTTTTCTGAAGCAAAATTCTCCTATGCCATTTTAATGCTTCTATGTTACCTTGGAAACGATCAGATAAAGTATCATCAAGAAGTTTTCTCTTTTCAAGATCTGCTAACAACCTATCTTTTGATAAAGCGTGATGTTGAATTTAACAAGAGTGGCGTTGCAGATAACTGTAACTCCTATTAAATAAACGAAGAAAAAGAAAATGAAGTCAAGACTTGAGTAATCCATCTCTTTATTATAACGATGGAAGATTACAACTTAAGTGAAAATGAAACTAAAAAATACAATAAGACATTTGTTTTACATCTAAAGTTGGGAAACTGCATTTCTAACTTTATGTAATGAATTAGCAGAAAGAGTAACTGTTGAGTCAAAAGGAACATTAAGTCCTTCCGAAGTAATAACCAGGGGATATTTGCTGTAATCCCATTCCCCAACGGGAGGACTATCACGACCACATATTAATTTGGTATGATATGTCCGGATTTCCTTAAGTAGCTTTTATTTTTCTTCACCAAGAAAATCGAAGCGGAGACGAGGATGTTCCATATAAATTTTTTGCAAATCTCTAAGAAAACAATATCCGGTTAATTTTGAAGATTTCAAAATTGATGCTTTTCAAGATAATCTCTTCTTGGTTTAACATATTTGCTTAGATAATCTGTAGAAACAAAACTACCAGGGGGACGTTCATTCTGTGATAACGTACTAAAATACAGCTAAGTATGAAAAGAAAATTAAAGCAAAATTTTATTACACAATTATGACTGTTCATCTGGTTCATACAAAATTGACTTTGTAAATAATTCTGAAATAAACTTGTCCTTATAGTATTTGAGTTTATCAGGAGGTAGATCTTGGAGAATTGATCTGACCCGTGGTAAGTTCCAACATGCTCCAGGATGCGGGTCAGATCTGAATTCGTCCAAGTATCTCTTGTGTAGACGCCTAAGTAGACCCCTACTAAAGTCACCTAAATATGAGAAACCTACAATAGGGTGTCTACAATAAGCTTTGTATAGAAAATCTACCAAAATGTTTCTCTTCTCAATCAACATCCAGAAGAGTGTGATCAACTCCCGATTCTCTTTTAATAGGCCATCGTATCGGAGGCGCGCCCTTCTCAATCGCGGGTCAGCTTCTTGATGTTTAAAGGATGCTAACACTGCCATACTCCAGTTAAGCCTATGATATTTATCGGAAAAAATGTTGTGTTCTTTCAGTTGTTTACCTAACTCCCTATACAATCTATTTATTTCCGCTTGTTTTCTTTCAAGCTTGGTTTTATAGAGGTGAACGGGTTTCCTCCTTATCTAAAATAAAGGATTTAAAACTATTACTATCTTCGAAGTGAAAGCTGTTTAAACAAAGAATCTCATACCTGAGAAACGGCAATTGACGCTTGAGAAATCTGCTCTTTCTCTCTTGATTATTCAACATTAATATAAGCTGGCTCCTCTTGAGGGTGTGAAGGCGCAGGGGGTTCAGGTAGGCTAGCTTCATAAGAAGATGGATCGAGATTGACTTTTTTAGAAGTTCTCATGCCGTCATCTCCATCTTTCTCAGGAGCATCAGTGTGGCCACTCCTATAGCCACTTGAACCTTGGCCCCATCAACGTTGTCATCATCATTGTCATTATTGTCATCATGATCATTATCATCATCATCATTGCCACCCTCTCCTTTGGCAACTTCATCTTTGTCACCTTCCTCTTCGGAGTCAGATTCTATTTCGAAGGAAGGGACTTCAAAAGATAGAATTTCGGAAGTGTTGATCTCCTCTCTCTCCGTGACTTCAACCCCCTGCTCCATCTTTTTTATTTTGTCCATGACCCTATTGACAAGAGCAGGGCCGAGTGAAAAAAATCTCAATCCAAGCACTTATCGACATTGTCAGCATAGGCGAGCATCATAGCATCTTCAAAGGAATTCATGATGATATCCTCGGGAGAAGTGTCAAGAAATTAAGACATACGCCACTTAGCATCAGAAATGGTGTCGATGAAAAACTTTAAAGAACCTTTATTTTTATTCATCTTTTCCTTTAATGATGATTATTTGGCTAAATTCGAGTCTTTTCCTCCTCGGACTCTTTTAGAGTCATTTTCAATGCTAAATTTTCATCAGAAAGTAGTTGACGAGCCTTCCTCTCTTCAAAAATAGCATATTCTGACCGAGCTAGAGAAGCTTTTAATCTCTCTAATTCCATTATGGCTTCATTCTTATCTACGGACAAGGAAGAGACTTGGCTATTTAAGTTTGAAACCTCTTCTTGAAGTCTCGATGTCTCTGCGGAAAATTTTGATGCACCATCTTGCAAGGAGAACCGGCTCTTGGAAATCTGAAAGGAAAGTACAACCTAAGTCAAAAACTTGAGTAGAGACAATAATAATAAGGTTAAGTGATATGAAGCCTACCAGAAGTTGTTGTTCAATTAGAGAGCGACAATGATCCATTAAGTTAGAAACAGAGGAAGGCGGTAGAATTAAAGCAAAAGATGAAGAGTTTAAGATAGATTGGATCATCTTTCCAAAGTCGCTCGAAGGCATAGAAGATGACGGTCCAAGAGGATTCAGCTCTTGAGAAAGGGTCGAAGTCCCCAAATCTTTTTGCATTTTCCCAATCACACTTGTAGAGGTGGAGACAAAAATGCGAGAGAGTGGTTCAATTTTTGAAGGAGTCTTCTTAGATGGATCAAGAGGGGCTTCGATGATAGTACTCTCCGAAGATTTGTCAATATCAACAAACTCCCCTTCTTCCAGTGGTGGAGAATCGGGAACTTCGACAATTTTTGCTTTCTTTGGAGATGGTTCCACCACGGTCGTTTTACCCAATTTTCTTTTGGCGGCCATCTTTGATTTAGCAATGGCTTAGCAAAAAGATGGTGCACGAGAAGTTGAAGTAGGATGGGCCAGATCACTTGAAGGTTGTTCAACCTGAGGAGCAGATGTAGAAAATTCAAACAAGTTATGAGTCAGTAAAGCGATTTGAAATATAATATAGCAATAAAATGCAGGTACAATGTTTAAACTTACTAGAGTGATTATGGCAGATTGGTGACATCGGGGAGAAGTTATGCAGGTCTCCCAAAGAGAGGAAGCGCTTGCTTTGAGATGTATGCTGGACAAGAGGAGGTTGGCCAAGTATTCTCTGACCAGCTGGCAAGAGGGAATGTTTTTGTAAATTCGTGGGATTCAACAAAGTTAGTCTATTGCCAATTTTGCTCGAGGCAGCAATCAACGACTCCACTATTTTCTTATCTTCTTCATTTAGCCCTTTAGTAGAAGCGCCTAGCAAAGAAGCATAGATCATCAAAGAAAAATAACAAAATGGCAAAATAAAGTCTGAGATCAACTTACGGGGAGAAGAGAAAACCCCACTAATGTTGGGAAAGCACTTGACAAAGAAAAACTATGTCTCCCAGTCCCTGAATTTATTTACCCCCTCATATATTAGCTTCTTGAGGGGGGATTGGCTCTAAAGGTTTGGTTGTTCAAGATGCTAAGCTTAACCAACCTAACAAGATAATTCAGCACTTCTGCATTAAGAGAAGGAATGCCAAACTCCAAGGCCATGAGCTCAAAGGATAGAAGATAAGTGTACACATTAGGTGACAGTTGAATGGGAGAAACTCCAAGGTAGGTTATAAACTTAGATAAGAAGTCCAAAAAGGGTAGGAATCCTCCATGCTAGATATGGATTACTGCGTAGGCAAAGAACCCTTCAAAGGGGCTGTGAATGGTGTCGTTTTCAGAGGGAGGGATGGCTTCCATCCCAGTAATTCCAAAAATCATTGAGAATCGCAACCACCTCATCCTGGGTGGATATTAAGGAATGTTTAGAGGTAGCTTCAATCTTCTTGGGTGAACTCATCACTCTGCCAAGTGAAATCATTTCAGTTAGAAAGTATAGTATGTTATGAAATTAACATTCTTTCAAAGATATTGAAAACCTATTACAACATTTAGAATGTCAAACAAAAACATGAAATTACATATTCTTGAAAGAATGTTAAAGTTAAAAAAATGTATAAGACTTATTAAGCTTTTGATATAGTCAAAAGGGAAAAATAGATGTTAACTCCCAACAAACACCCTTCAACAATATCGAAATCCCAACTATGAAATTTACTAAGCTTTCGACATGGTCGAAAGGGAGGTCGGAAGTATACGACCGACAAACACTTTTCAACAATATCGAAGGCTCAATAGAAGTTTTGTTATTGAAAAAAGTAGTTGAGACTTACACAACAAATTTTAATAAAATATGCGCTACAAACATTCAGTAAACAATTTGAAAGAACCTTTCGACGGTCTCGAAAGCCATATACTTTGTTTTTCGAAGGGAATATGAGCGCTGTCGAAACCTCATATTCCAATTAAGTCGAAAGGTTTTGAGTTTGAATCACATTGATAAAAAAAGAACTGGGGACGTTTCGACGACATTGGTAAAAAATAATTATCGAATCACAATTAGTTACAAAAGGTTCCGACAGAGTCGAAAGAGGTGCATGGTTTCGAAAGCATACCAACAACCAAATTTTAATCAATACAATATGTTTCGACTAAGTCGAAACATTTGACTTGATTCACAACTTGTACAAAGTATCCTTTCTTCAATTCAGTTTACAAAATGTATGTATCTCTAACTTAAAAAAATTAGAAGTATGTACCAAAGATTGCGAAACCTATAAGATAAAGTTTATGCTTTCGAAAGTACATACAAGGTAATTATTTAGTAAGACACGTTTGCCAACTTCTTCGAAAGGTATTGGGAAACACTAAAATACAAAACTGCTTTCGAAGAAGTCGACTTCATACTAAATATAAAACTTTTCGACGGGATCAATTAAATGAAGCGTTAGTTTACCTTTCGACCCCATCGAAAGGGGCTATAAAAGCAAAATAATGGTTGCTGCCTTAATCCCTTTCGAAGGGGAAGAAAGGTAAAATTGTAGCCTAAACTTTGATTTGTATAGCTCAAAACTTCTATGTGAAGTGAATAAAAATCACCTTCTTCCCCAAATCCGATTTCAACCCAGAAATTCAAAAAAAATCAATAACAAAGTAGATTTGAGTGCGAATTAACCATTTATACTCGTAAAATCATTGAGATGAAGATTCAAATTATTTTAAAATAATAATAACAGTAAGATTCGAATCAGGTAGGTTTAGAATGAAAATTAACAGAAAAAGCAAATCGAATCAAGGAATTAAAATAAATTATAGAATTCTTTCAGGCAGATAAAATTTAAAAACTATAAAGGTTTAAGAAATCGAAATTCACTTTGAAATGAAAATTTCGAAAAGCAAGATAATAGAAACTTATTTTAGATCTGAATTTTTGCTTGTTGGAGATGAAGATTATTTGAGGGTTTAAGGACTTTAATGTCTGCTCGAAGTTTGCTTTGATTACAGATGAATGAAAAAAGAGAAGAAGAGAACATGGTTTATAAGAAAAGTCAGCAAAGACGCAAACCGCTCGATCAAATTTAAATGAATGGCCAAGATTTACTCTGAAATATGAAAAGGTGGGAAACATTGAGGGTATCGAAATGATTGACTTGGAAAGTCAAGGGCATCCCTTCGCAAGGGGGAGGGGCAAATGTTACTACCAAATTCCCTTTCGACCTTGTCGAAACCTGAATGGGTGAAGACAAAGAAGAATAAGAGATAATAGCTCCAGCAAGACCTTTCGAAGGAGTCGAAGAGATGCTACAGCCAAAAGCCAGAAGTATTACAACATTTTGAAGGGGTCGAAAGGGCCAAAAGCACCCTTCCGCTTCAGTGGTTCCCTTTCAAAGCAAGTGCTTCCTCATGCATAAAGGCCTTTTGAACGAGTTGAAGAGCCCCTTTCGAAGACAATGGATAACAACCCTTCATATGTGCGCCAAATCTTTCGAAACCAAAGGTTTCGCCTTCATTCAAACTACTCAGACAGATGCCCCTTTCGGAAGATGAATCAAGCCTTTCGAACCGGTTGAAGCCTTTGATATCTAGGGAAGGTTCCGCATCAATTCACAAGCATACATTCGGAAGCTACCTACCGCGTTGAAACCATCAACACTTCAACAACTTTGAAACAACAGGAAACTACCTATCGATAGGGTCGAAAGCTTGTAACTTTGCTTCTTATGACAACAAAGCAACACAAAGAGAAAAGGCGTAACCATCCCTTTCGACGAAGAAGGAAGCGTTCAATCCCATTCGAAAGCATTGCAGGGGAAAGCGCAAGTGTCAAAGGAGTCAGAAGGTATCTGAAACCACCTTTCGACCAGGTCGAAAGCACTGGATCAAAAGGTGCCAACCCGCATCTATAAATAAGACCCAAGGGGTTTGGGTTTAGGAATCGGAATTCATTCACTCTATACTTGTATTTTCTTAACTTCGCCAATTTGTAAACCCTAATTTGTAAATCAAATTGGGGGAAATTGATCTGTATTGACTTCGTTGGATTTATAATGGAAAGATTACAATATTTTTTATTATACAGCTGTTTGAAGGCTTTTGTTGGATAAAACTGTGTTTTACAGGTATCGACCTCATCGAAAGGTACCCTCCGAGTGGATCGAAACTCGTGCTTTTCTAAATAATCCAAGCCCTTAACTCCAAACCACCATTCACCAAATACTCACCTTTTAGTGAGTCGAAACCTTAAACCTAGCTAGTTTTACCTTAGATTTTAGAGTCAAACCCAAGTCACTTAAAAATCTAGCTTTCGACAAGGTCGAAACCCATCTAGACAAACCTTACCCTTGAATCCTTAGATCCATCCTTTAGCGTTCCACAACTTTTTCGAAAGGAAGGTTTCGAACAGATAATCAAACTACTTCAACAGACTCGAAAGACCAGAAAGAAGATAATATAAGTGTTTCGACTGGGTCGAAAGGTCAATAAGGGAAAGTTATCACAATAAAAACCTATTCAAAAAGGGTGAATCAAAGGAAGAATTAATGTTATAACTTCTCCTACTTAACCAAGAGAGACTTCGAAAGACTAACCTTTTTCCCTAACTCTATTTTGGGATGTTGACAAGTTTTCTTGTTAACATCATACACTGATTATGACTGCGCTAACAGCAGGCTACTGCATTTTTCTAGGCAAAAATCCAATATCATGGTGTGCAAAAAAACAGTCAACGGTATCAAGGTCTAGCACTGAAGCAGAATATAAAAGTATTGCTAGTACTACAGCAGAGATCATGTGGATAGAGTCACTTTTAAGTGAACTACAAGTTAAAGTCAACAACAGAGCAACCATATGGTGCGACAACCTAAGTGCAATTTCACTTGCTGCCAATCCAGTCTTACATTTTCGAACGAAACATATGAAATTTGATCTCTATTTTCTAAGAGAACAAGTCATGAAAGGAAGACTTAGGGTTAACTATATACCTTCGACTTAACAAAAGGAAGACATTCTGACCAAACCTCTCTCGAGAGTGAACTTTGTTAGATTCAAACACGAGCTTAACGTTGACGAAGCAGACGTCAGACTCAGATCTCAAGCCCCGATTTATATTCCAGTGGCTATTCAAGATGAAAAAGAAGCTCAGTTGAACATCAATTTATGAACTAAACATTGGAAAGCCAGCGCCTTCAATCTAGTCGATAGTTTTAGGTTCAATCATCTATCGAAGCTTGTGGAAGAAAGAAAATCATCTTTAATTGAATAATTCTTTGCAATCACCGATGTCGGCTGGATTTGGGAATCACGTGCCAACCCTAACCCTCGTTTGGGTTTGAGGGGAGGTATGAAAGGATACGGCAGAATACTGATATGAATGAGTTATAATAATATGCGAATGGTTTATATTATGTTGGGCCGAACCCGTAGCCCATATATTAGAGAATTGTATTATAAATACATTGTACAGAACCAATGTACATATGTGACTTTGAATGTTAATAAAGCAAACATAATAAAAGAAAGCGTTTCATTTCTTTTACATTGGGTTACTACTTTATTGGCAATTTTTTCCTTTTTTAGAAAATATGTTGTTTGCTTAATCAATTTATCATAATTTAAGATTCTAAATTTTTTTTACTGAAATTTCAATTATACTGCTCTTCAAAATCCCATTCCTAATATGTACCTGATCTACATTGTTGTTCTGCTGACAGTTATGCACATTAAAGTCTAGTCTTGCTCCATTTTTTCACTACAAGAGCCTTTTACTAGCTCTGTTGATGCTATGTGTTGGATTTTCCTTGCTCTACTTTGTTGCTCTGTTTCTACTCAATGCTGATGTTCTTGAAATGTGTTGATCTAATATACACTCTTGCTAATCCTGCTGCACTTTATTTTACAACATCTTCTTGAATTGCTATACTTGACATGATTGCACAATGCCGTATCTATTTGGTACTCGTCTATAATGATCGTCTTTCCGGTGATCCTTACGTTGTCTAGTTAGAGTACGGCAGGACATTCACTCTTTTTGTATTTCATCCTATTTTTTGTATACTATTTATTTTTATTAATACAATATCATAGTTGTTCTCATTTTGAGGAATGCTTTTTCCATCAACAGCAGAAGAAGAAAATCACATTCCCAGTATTTATTAGTTTTAATCCAAACTGACTTGATTCGTAGGTTTGCCAAATAAATAACAAAATCCTTGCAAAATCATCTATTTTAATGTAATTTACATGGATACACAGTTCTGTTACTTTCTTGCATACACCGCTTTATTTAGATTATTATAATAAAGCTATCTAGTTGAATTTTTTTCTTTTTTTCTTTGCATAATAAAGCTATTTAGTTGAAGTTATTCAATTTGCTGTATAGTTTTATTTGCTCTATATGCTACATGTTTCATTGGCTTTTATGAATTTTCCTTTTCTTTTATCATTACTGCTAGAACTTATCATGTTGAGAGCTTAAAAATGAACCGATGCTTTTGTTTTCATAAAATGTTTGTTTCTTCCAAAAGAAGTCGAGTGTGGAAATGCTAAAAACACATTCAACATAGTAGCATTACAGTCTGAACTGAATAACCTCGTGCAATTTGAACGGTCATAAAATATTGCCTAATTGGTCTGATTTTTTATCTTTTTCATAATGGCTAAGTAATTATGAGGAATGCGGATTACAGATCTTAAGGCTAGGAATAACACTAGAGGGGGGGTGAATAGTGTTTATAAGAAATTACTAAATCTTTTTGAGTTTATGTTAATTTGAACACAAATGTATGTAATATTCAGACACAGATATAATCACAGAAACAAACAGAGATGCAGAAATAAAGTAAATGCAGTAAAGGAAAGAACACACCAAATTTTATACTGGTTCGGGGTTACCCTACATCCAGTCCCGCACAACTAAGTACGGATTTCCTTTCAAAAGAAATTCAACAATTACAACCCTTGGTTTCAAGGCTACGAGGTACACCCTCCAGAATCACAATCCTCTGGGTAGAGATACTTGATTTTACGGGCAACAAGTTCACCCAATTGATTTTCAAGGCTACAATCACACCTTTTCTCGCTTGATTGATTTCCAAGGCTACAATCACACCTTTTCTCGCTAGATAGATTACAAAGAAGCCTATAACTCTGAATAGCACTTGGATCTTGTTGAGATAGTGATAGAGAATCAAACCAGATATAATCTAGTTAGATTCAATGTTGATTTCGGCAGAGTGATGATAGGATTTTGAATAAGAAACTGTGGAAGAATAAGAGAAGTGAAAAACCAGAAAATCTGATATAAAATTCGTTGACACTAACCCCTATTTATAGAAGAACAACAGTCATGTCCATTGGTGAAATGTTATGGCGAATAGACACTTCTTTTGAAATTCAAATTTTTGGTCCTAACTGACACTATGTCAACATGGGGTACTAGGGCATGTCGACATCCCAAAGGAAATTTTGATGTTTTGTTTTTCTTTGAAAATAACCTTTATTTTTTATTAAAACTATTTTAAACTTTATAAATATACTTGACTATAGATAAAATACATAGATGAATATATGGAATAATATATATAAAATTTTACTATAATTTTATATTTAAATCTAAGTATAATTATAATTAAAAGACAGTTTAAAACAAACGAAGTTTAAAAACATGAGTTTATTAAAAACAAAAACAGAGAATATTTTAAGGCTAAAACATCTTTTTGAAAATCATTTAAACATTTTGAAAAGAAATTTTTGAAAATCATTCTGAAGTAGTTTTGAAAATCATTTTGAATTGGTTTTGCAAGCTTCTTCCTGCAGAATATCTCATCATGTCAGGACTCGAGAACTTGTGCAAAACCAGGATGTTCGTGGGTTTGTAAGCCACTTCTCGTAGGTTTGTAAGCTACTTGTCATGGGTTTGTAAGCCACTAAAAGGTAGAAATGGGTTCCATCCCAAAAGAAAAATGGAGTGAAGATTTCAGTGCTATTGTGAAGTTTTAACATAATTCTAGACTCAATACTTATCTTGAAATCTTGAACTCTTGATAATCTTGATACTCATGAGTCTTCAATCTGGATATCTTGAATCTCTATATTGTACAGTCTTCATTCTTGGTACTGCATGGTTAAATCCTGCATATACATATATATCTAAACTATAATGTTAGTATTTATATTTTATAATCTTATTCTAAGGTTGTTGTCAACAAAACCATCATCTCAAGGACTAACAATCTCCCCCTTTTTTATGATGACAACCTTTGTTTATAAAATATTACTTCTATCCTAATAACTCCCCCTAAATCCAATAACTCCCCCTTAATCTATGCCTAACTACCCTATTTTATATTTCTCCCACTTTGTCATCTACAAAAACAAACTAACTTTGAACTATATAATTCTTAGTCTAATATCCTATATGATGATAGTGTTATCATCAATACTTACTTGTAAACCTAAAAATTAGTCCTAAATTACAAACTCTCCTAACTAAGAATCTATATAATAATACTTTTATTAGAACATATATAAGAACACATATTATTTATTAGTTATATATTTGTTTTATATTTACATTTTCATAGAGAACGTAAAAACAAACAACAAATAGAAAAGAAAGAGAAGAAACTAATGTGTATCTTTGAACATAGGAGATCTATGAACCGAACAATTTGGATAGTGGAGACAGAAATTTCCACGTTATTCGACAAGATTTCCATCTTTGTCAAAGCACACTTCACCAACGCAAACGACTTTGTCGTTGTCTTTCGCATGCTCTTCTTCCATTGGTTCTTCTTCTTCTTCACTTTCCTCTTGTTCATGATCTCCTGAAGAGTCCTCGTCAATCAAGATTGGGTTAGCATGATTATCCATAAGAAATTTTTGCAAATTCCTAAGGATTTTGCCTTGCCTCTCTTATTCTTTGGCCATTCGAAGTTGCATCACTTGGATTTCAGTCAATAACTGAAGGGTATCTTTCAGAGAATCCTCTATTTTCGTTACACGAGCGAGCGTTGATTGTTGAAACGGACCAGAAGTAGGTGATGGGAACAAAAAGGTTGATTTTAAGTTTGATTTGGAAGAGGAGGCCATTGATAAATTGATCTCAGAAGATAGAACAGAAAGAGAACAGAGAGAATGAAGAAAATTTCGAAATAGGAGAAATTTATAACCACTTATTTGAATTTTGGTGGGAAAAAATTTAAAATTTAAAAACGTTATATGTCGACATGGTCTAAGGGGGATGTCGACATGGTTCTTGAATTTTTACCTATTTAATTTATTTTGAATTTAATTTTTAATTATACTTTGTTGTTTATATTTTATATTTCAGTTAATGGACAAATACCTAATTCTCTTCTTAATTTAGTAAATGTAGATTCATTTAAGGGTTTTGTTAAGATATCAACAATTTGATTTTCAGAATTGATATAGTCGAGAGAAATTACTTCTCTACTTATATTATCTCTGAGAAAATGGTGTCTGGTATCAATATGTTTAGTTCGAGCATGTTGAGTAGTATTTTTGGATAAATTTATTGCACTAGTATTATCACAATATATTGGTGATTTTGAGATATTTAAACCAAAATCTTTTAAAGTTTGTTGCATATATATTACTTGAGAACAAGACAAAGTAGCAGAAATATACTCTGCTTCAGTTGTTGATAGAGAAACTATGTTTTTCTTTTTACCAAACCAGGAAATCAGAGAATGCCCTAAAAGGTGACAAGTTCCACTTGTACTTTTTCAGTTTGATTTACAACCAGCATAATCAGCATCACAGTAAGATATTAAATCAAACGAATCATTTTTAGGATAAAATAAGCCATAATCAAAGGTGTGTTTAACATATCTTATAATACGTTTTACAGCTTTTAAGTGAGTTTCTTTAGGTTGGGATTGATAGCTTGCACAGAGACAAACACTATGCATGATATCAGGTCTACTTGAAGTGATATAGAGTAGTGATCCAATCATTCCTCTATATAATTTTTGATCTACATCTTTCGAGAGATCTTCTTTACTAAGGTACTCATTGGTTGCCATGGGAGTGGGTTTTCCACTCGCAGTAGTCAAACCAAATTTACTAACTAGGTCTTTAGCATATTTTTCTTGACTAATAAAGATACCATTATCTAATTGTTTTATTTGTAATCCTAAAAAGAAGTTTAATTCACCCATATGACTCATCTTAAACTCTTTTGTCATTATTTCAAAAAATTCTTTATTCATTTCAAAATTAGTTGATCCAAAAATGATATCATCTATGTAGACTTGTACTAGTTGAATATCATTTTTATTTCTTTTAATAAAAAGAGTATTATCTACTTTACCTATTTCAAAATTTGATTGTAACAAGTAAGATCTTAGTCTATCATACTAGGCTCTAAGAGCTTGCTTTAGACCATATAGAGCTTACTTAAGTTTGTAAACATGATTTGGAAATTTATCATTTTCAAAAAGTGGTGGTTGTTTAACAAATACTTCTTCTTTTACAAAACCATTTAAAAATGCAATTTTAACATCCATTTGAAATAATTTGAAATTATTATGATTTGCGAAAGCAAGTAGCTTCAATCTTGCTACGGGGGCAAAGGTTTCATCAAAATATATTCCTTTTTCTTGACAATAACCTTGAGCGACTAACCGAGCTTTATTTCTAACAACCTCTCCTTGTTCATTCATTTTATTTTTATAAACCCATTTAGTTCCAATTATTGTTTTATTTTTAGGTCTAGGAACAAGTTCCCAAACATCATTTCTAGTAAATTGATTTAATTCTTCTTGCATAGCCAAAATCCATGAATCATCAGTTGATGCTTCTTTTGGATTTTTGGGTTCAATAGTTGATATAAAAGCTACATTACTCATTTGACTTAGTTGGTTTCTAGTTTTAACAACAGATTGCATATCTCTAAGTATATTTTCTATAGGGTGATCTTTTAAAAGTTTAATCCTTTTATTAGGATGATTTAATTCATTATTAGTTTCAGTTGACTCTTGGTTTTGAGTGATTAAATCCTCTTCATCATTTATTTCTTCAAAATTTTTGAAATTTTCATCAAATGAAACATGCATTGTTTCTTCGATGGTATTAGTTCTTAAATTAAATACTCTATATTCTTTACTTCTATTAGAGTATCCGATAAAAATACCTTTGTCGGATTTAGGATCAAATTTATCTAAGTTATCTTTTGTATTTAAAATAAAACATTTACTTCCAAAGATTCTAAAATAAGATACCTTAGGTTTCTTTGAGAAAATAATTTCATAAGATGTCTTATCAGTTAAAGGTCTAATTAAAATTCTATTTAAAATATAACAGGTGGTAGCAACTGCTTCTGCCCAAAAGTACTTTGGTAAATTACTATCAGAAAGCATAGTTCTCGCACACTCTTGAATCATCCTATTTTTACATTCTACTACTCCGTTTTGTTGTGGAGTTCTTGGAAATGAATTTTTTTGAATTATTCCCTTTTTATTGTAGAATTCTTCAAACTTTTCATTTTCAAATTCACCACCGTGATCACTACGAATGGTTATAATTTTTTGAGAAAATTGATTTTGAACCCTTTTTGAAAAATTCTTAAAACATTCAAAAGTATCACTTTTATGTTTCAAAAATATTGTCCATGTAAATCTAGAATAATCATCTACAATTACAAAAACATATTTACTGTGATTTAATGACTGAATTTGAGATGGACCAAATAAATCAAGATGAAATAATTCAAGAGATTTTGAAGTTGAAATCAAATCTTTTAATTTAAAGGAACTCTTTCTAAGTTTTCCTAGTTGACACGCATCACATAGACTATCTACTTTATAGGTAGGCCTCTTACTAGATCATGTTTTAACAGTCTAGATAAGAGTTTGAAATTCAAATGCCCAAATCTCTTATGCCAAATCCAAGGGTTACTTGCATTTGCCAAAAGACACAAGTTATCATTTGAAATTTTCATACTAAGAATATAAATATTCTTTTTCCTAATTCCCTCAAATATTATGGTTGAATTATTATCTTCAATGCGACACTTATCTTTTTCAAATTTAATTTTATATCCTTTATCGCATAGTTGACTTATACTTAGCAGATTGTGTTTCAGATTCTTAACTAGCAAAACATTAGTAATAATAGGAGTTTTAGAGTTACCGACTTTGCCGATGCTGATCACATAACCTTTTGAATTGTCTCCAAAGTTAACCAGTCCTCCGTCTTTGTATATTATATCATTCAGTAAATCTGGATTCCCAGTCATGTGTCTAGAACATCCACTATCGAGTATCCATTTGTTCTTTTTGATCTGCACAGTTTGTTTGTTCTGGATTGATTCCTCAACTCCTATAAATCATGATTCCTGCACATCAAACAATCTTAGTAGACAACTTGTATTTGAATATTGATTATATGCTGACTCAAGGGACAATGATGATCTGAATATTTCTAAACATGCATTAACAAATTTCTTAAACATAGCCATTTTTTTAAAAAAAGTTTTTCAAAAATCAGATTATGAAACTTTTGAAAACCTCGCTCTAATACCAAATGTGAGGAATGTGGATTATGGATCTTAAGGCTAGGAATAACACTAGAGGGGGTGAATAGTGTTTATAAGAAATTACTAAATCTTTTTGAGTTTATGTTAATTTGAACACAAATGTATGTAATATTCAGACAGAGATATAATCACAGAAACAAACAGAGATGCAGAAATAAAGTAAATGCAGTAAAGGAAAGAACACACCGGATTTTATACTGGTTCGGGGTTACCCTACATCCAGTCCCGCACAACTAAGTATGGATTTCCTTTCAAAACCAATTCAACAATTACAACCCTCGGTTCCAAGGCAACGAGGTATACCCTCCAAAATCACAATCCTCTAGGTAGAGATACTTGATTTTACGGGCAACAAGTTCACCCAATTGATTTCCAAGGCTACAATCATACCTTTTCTCGCTTGATTGATTTCCAAGGCTACAATCACACCTTTTCTCGCTAGATAGATTACAAAGAAGCCTATAACTTTGAATAGCACTTGGAACTTGTTGAAATAGTGATAGAGAATCAAACCAGAGATAATCTAGTTAGATTCAATGTTGATTTCGGCAGAGTGATGATAGGATTTTGAATAAGAAAATGTGGAAGAAGAAGAGAAGTGAAAAACCAGAAAATCTGATATAAAATTCGTTGAAACAAACCCATATTTATAGGAGAACAACAGTCATGTCCATTCGTGAAAGGTTATGGCGAATAGACACTTCTTTTGAAATTCAAATTTTTAGTCCTAACTGACACTATGTCGACATGGGGTACTAGGGCATGTCGACATCCCAAAGGAAATTTTGATGTTTTGTTTTTCTTTGAAAATAACCTTTATTTTATATTAAAACTATTTTAAACTTTATAAATATACTTGAATATAGATAAAATACATAGATGAATATAAGGAATAATATATATATAATTTTACTGTAATTTTATATTTAAATCTAAGTATAATTATAATTAAAAGATAGTTTAAAACAAACGAAGTTTAAAAACACGAGTTTATTAAAAACAAAAATAGAGAATATTTTAAGGCTAAAACATCCTTTGAAAATCATTTGAAAAGATAATTTTTAAGGCTAAAACATTTTGAAAAGCAATTTTTGAAAATCATTCTGAAGTAGTTTTGAAAATCATTTTGAAGTAGTTTTGCAAGCTTCTTCCTGCAGAATATCTCATCATGTCAGGACTCGAGAACTTGTACAAAACCAGGATGTTCGTGGGTTTGTAAGCCACTTGTCGTAGGTTTGTAAGCTACTTGTCGTGGGTTTGTAAGCCACTAAAAGGTAGAAATGGGTTCCATCCCAAAAGAAAAATGGAGTGAAGATTTCAGTGCTATTGTGAAGTTTTAACATAATTATAGACTCAATACTTATCTTGAAATCTTGAACTCTTGATAATCTTGATACTCATGAGTCTTCAATCTGGATATCTTAAATCTCTGTACAGTACAGTCTTCATTCTTGGTACCTGCATGGTTAAATCCTGCATATACATATATATCTAAACTATAATGTTAGTATTTATATTTTATAATCTTATTCTAAGGTTGTTGTCATCAAAACCATCATCTCAAGGACTAACAGTAATGATAAGAGCTACCATATATACATCTCTAATTTATTTCTTATATGACCAGTATTGGTTTTGTGATATTGTGTCTATGATTGAGAAGGGAGAAGGATAGCAAGAAGGAATGAATGCCCATTACAAGCAAGTGGCCATTGATAAAATTAAAAGATGCACTCAATTCTGATATTTTTATCGACACATGGTTGGGATAAGGTTAAAAGAATATGAACCATAACCAAGTGATAGTCCAACCTGGAGTGGGGTCATCTTTGCTCAGTTTCCTTGCTAAATCTATTGTTCTGGACTTTGAAGGTATGCCTTTTTCATTTTACTGAAATGAAATTAGGCATGGTTTCTCAATTTTTTTGTTCTGTATGCATAACATTGGAATGTCCATTAAATCGAAGTTCATAATGAATGCATGGATGAAGTTAGTGGGGATGCTTATCAGTGAAGCTATGAAAAAAAACTAGTTTATTGTATAAAACGGCTAATAAAATGTGTAATTGATAATAGAGAACCGAGAATACATTATTTTTGATAAACTAGTGTTGGATGCAGGACTAACCTGCTAGGAAACTAGACCGTTTGCAGTGAAATGCAAATTATATGTCATTCAGTTTCTGCTTTAGTCTGGTTGTAGTTCATAACATAACAATTATCATATTGTTGTTGCCAACTAAAAGTATTTGGGATTTTATGAATGGTGGGAGCAGGCTTAACTAGTGTCAAAATATATGGGCTAAAAAATGGAACAATCAAATTATCTTCAAATAGTTGGGCATACAAGGTTACTGAATCCATTTCTTTTGAATATAGCGTGTTGTTTCAAAACTTCTTGTGGCTGTCTAGATTTGGTTTTGCAAATTAAATTGTTTTAAGCTGCTACAATAATTTGTCATGCCTAATTTCTTTGTAATTAGATTGGGTTGGAAGGAGAGCATCACAATATCTACGTGGAAGATGGTGCAAAAAACGTGAAGTGGTTGCAAAACTCAGAGCCACCAAAGAATCAACCTCTTACATGGTACAAGGTACGTTGTAATATATTTCCAAAACTAGTAACTCTCTTTTCTTCTTCAAGCATGTACACTATTCCAATTATATATTGCAGGCGGTAATAAATGCTCCAAAAGGAGATGAACTTGTTGGTATTGACATGATGTACATGGGGAAGGGGCAAGTTTGGATCAATGGAAAAGAAATGGGAAGATATTGGCCAGTATCAAGTTCCAGATATGAAAAATGCATGTCTGTTTCTGATTATAGAGGCAAGTTTTTTCCAAACAAATGTCTTACTAGATGCGGAGAACCATTTATTAAGTCGGGGACTGCAACAGTCATTTCTTATTACAACAAAGCTTGAAATCCATTTGAAGTCTGAACATTTGGGTATGCTCAGAGAACATGAACTGGAGCTGGAGTATAAGCTTTGGGATTTTGGACTTTCTCATCAGCCAATTAGATAGTTTGAGCATCAAATTGATGCACAGAATGTGCATTCAATCTTGTAGCATCAGGTTGATAAGCAGAAGCATGGGTAGGGGTCATATCCGCATGAAAGAGAGCATTTGATCACTAATGCATGGGCAGAAGTATGCAGAGCAATTCAAAGGACAATCTCACTTTTTCCGGTAAATATTTTATCATGCATTTTTCCTAACTATTAGTCTATCATTTTTAGTTTGTCCCAACAATGTATGTTTTGTCTTGGCTACATTTTAATTGAAGTATATTGAATCTTCTCTGGTACTTACTTTTGCTGTAGAGGTATGTGTTTGGGTTGTGTGTGTACCGTGCGTATGTGTTTGTGTTGTGTGTGTGCTGTGTTAATACGAGTGTTGTGCGTGTGTTTGTGAATCCCTGTATATAGGTAGATAATCTTCAGTAAATGATATATATTCAGTCTTATTGGTTACTGTGACCAGCTTCAGTAAACGATCAGGTCTCGTTATTGATTATTACTTAGGTCTCATTGTTGATTATTACTTGTTTATAGGTAGATCATTTGAAAACTGCTTTTAATTCTAAGATTATTTGCTGCCATGATTTCCACTATGTCATCTTCTTGTATTCTGTCTGCAGTAATTTCCGCTATGCCATCTTCTTGAATGTCGGTAGGCAATGCGTCATTTAAAAATCTAACGTGTCATTTCAGTTTGGTCAGTATTGTACTCATAATTGTTATTTTGTTGTGCAGAGGTAGTTGAAGATATCGAATTCTCAATCCGAAGAAATGATCAACTGTGTAGAGGAAGTTGAGGGTAATTCAGTTGTTGATGGTACTTGCTTAGTCGTCTATATTATAGCATTTTGTTTATGGTAGTTCAGTTGTGTGAACTTCTCTATGTATGGATTTTACTTTAACTTCTTGTTTTGAAACTACTGTATGTACAGTTATGTACTAGTTGTGTATCTATGTACGGTTATGCACGAGTTGTGTTTATGGTAATTCATTTGTTTATGTATTTTTTGATTATTTGAGTGTGATAATCATATAACTGTTTGTTGGTTTCATATTGAACTGTTTATTATTACTGTACAATATAAGCTATGAACAAAGTGAATTAGAGAGTGAATGAACTAGCAAAGCTAGGGAAATACGCACAAAACATCAAAAAAATCTAGCAGCGTTTAGCAAATGCTACAGAAATAATATGCGGCAAGAAAAAAACGTTACTAAACAAATATGGTGGTATAAAAAAGATAAAAATATATATTGTGACGATGAAATGCTTAAAATATATATGGTGACATTTAATAAACGCAGCTGTAAGTTTTGGGTTTAAGCTGAACCCTCTATAACGGCATTTAAAAAAAGCTACTACAATATTTTATAGTAGCGTCAAATGTTACCTTTTGCTGGCATTTTCGAAGCGCTACAATAAAGATTTATGGTAGCGCTTCTAAAACCTGCAATAAGATACTTTATGGTGGCGTTTAGCAAAATGCAATAGAAAGTTTGGGATTTTTAGTTGCGTGTTTTTAGCGGTGTTATCTAAAACGCTCCGTAAGTTATGGCAGCGTTTTTTGTATGCCACCAAAAATACTTTTTGTTGTACTCACATCTCCCATCAAGAATAAAGGGCCATCACGCTCTAGGAACCATCACATCCCCCGTATAATAAGGAACCATCACGCTCTAGGAACCATCACGTCCCCAGTGTAATAAAAAGCCATCACAAATTAGGAACCATCACGTCCCTTGTGTATACCCATCTCACGAGTATCCAATGAACCCTCGAGTCTCAACTATCCCTTTGCACACGTCATCTATAGTAGAGCACATTTTTGAACTGATCTTACGACCCCCATCACGAAGTCACAATGTGTAACATCCCGTATCTAGAAGCCAAAATCTAAGGGCTACAGATGCTGCAGTCATCCATAGTATTAACTTCTGGTGAAAATATATGGTAATTCTAATGGTATCCATAATATCATAAGCACTTGAATATGAACAAAATCATAGATTTTCCAAAAACAACATTTTACTGATTACATTTCAAAATAAATTCATATCCAAATTACATAATCCCATAACGTTTCCCAGGTAAAGGTCAACTATAATCATTACAAAAATACACAAGAGCGACATATGACGATTCCCCTTGGTTGATCAGAGTCAATATAGTCATATCTGGCTTAATATACATAGCGGAATCAAAGAAAAATAAACTATAACTCCTAATTAGCTATCCGTCAGCCACCTTCTCGTCTTCGGAAGCTTCATTCACCAAAACTAAAACTTGTAAACCTCAACACTCAGCCTACTCAAATCAATTTTGAGCACCCAAGAGTTTAAGGGAAAACAAAAACATCAAGTCAGACATAAAGCCTGGTGTTAATAATACTGTTACATCTTGAATATTTTATGTTAAGTGAGACTACGCCGCATAGCGGAACGAGTTTCTCCTCACTAACACCCTTTTAAAACAGATCTTTTGCAAATCTTTTTCCTGCAACCAAAACTGGTTAAATCTGTAAAGCATTATTATGTAAACATACATATCAAATAAATGAACTATCTGTTTAAACATTATAGTTTTGTTTGGCTAACTATTAACCTTTGGCTGACTTCGGCCTACCAGACAATATCAAAATTTATCTAACATCTGTTAGACACTCCTTTTCTGGATGGTCTGTCATTAACTATATGTTAAATACTTCTCTTCTGGATGATTTGTCCTTAACTTAAAATCTCCCAGGGTCACCTGATCCTAATGGTTTTGCGAGCTCACTAATAACGTAGCTGTATACAAACATATATTCCTTTCTATGTGTAATCATAATTTTAGTCTTACCTGTGACAAAGCCCTACACACTGGAATTTTAGACTAAATTAGCTGGGGCTAATAGCTAATGTATAGGGCGTGACCCTATACTAGTCTCATCTAGTATTCTAATATCTCAGTCATTTATCTTAGGGATCTCTACCCATAATTTTCCTTGAAAACCTTTTCAAAATGATTTAAACCTTTGAATCAAACTCAAACAATGAAAAAATATAATCTTTATGTTTTACTCAAAATCACCTTGCCATGTTATATATTTATATATACTTTACTCAAATATTAGTTGATGAAAACATTTATACCATTGAAAGTCCTTCTTTCGAATCTATTGAAAGTACCCCTTTCGAAACCTTTGAAAACCAAGTAAAACCCTTTATTAATCTAGGCCGAAAGGTCAAAACCTTCCTTTCGAAACCATTCTAAAAACCCTTTTTCAACCATTGGAAATCCTTCCTTTTGAAAGCTTTAAAACCCTTAGACAGCTTTCTTTTAAAACCTTTAAACATTGCCTTTCGATACCTTAGGAAAGCCTTTCCTTTTGATCCTTTTGAAACAACCAGATAAACCTTCCCTTTCGACTCCTTCGAAACCATTGGAAAACCTTTCTTCAAAACCTTTCGAAATCATTTGGGAACCACCCCTTCAAAACCTTCATTTAAAACTCTTTCGAAAGCATTAAAATACTAAACCTTTCGAAAGTCTTTGGGTTCAATTAAAACAGGTGGAAACCTTTCGAAACCATTCAAAATTTTACTCCTTCGAAACCTTTGAAAACCGTTTCGGTCGAAACCATTTGGATTATTCCTTCAAGTAGAGCAAAAGAATCAAAAACCCATTAAAGTCGAAAGAATTCCTTTCATAATCATTCCTAAGTAAAGAAGTGGTGGAGCCAAAACCATCCATTCGAAAGCATTAGAGAAGTGGTCAAGTTAAAAAAGAAAAACAAAGCAAAACAACCTTTTCGAAACCCATTTGAGTCAAAAGGTAGAAAGCGGTAGCCAAAAGGTTTCGACTTAGTCGAAAGCATTCATTTTAAAACAAAAGCGCAACCTAATTGAAACCATTTCTTTAAATTCATTTGACCTTGTCAAAAGCTAACCAAGTCGAAAGCTACTTAGTCGAAAGCAAGCAGGCGCATTTTCATTTAAAACCAATGGTGTGCTTCTACCCCTTCGAAACCCCTAGTTTCGAACCTTTACCTTCCACCTACATCCAATTCACTACGTACCAGTTAACTTATCCCATATGCATTGGTTTCGACAGAGATGGAGGCAAAGGTAAGGAGGCGGAACCTGGTGCTGAAAGCATCGAAATGGTGAAAAACATGTAGATTAGTCCCTTTTAAACCATTTCTTTGTACCTAACCTGCCTTGTTTGTCAAATTGTGAATGGTTGCAAGTGTTACCCCGCCTTTTGGTCAAGGCCGAGATATCAACAAATTGGCTAAAAAGGATGGATATCGGGATTGGAGATCGATTGGAAATAAGGCTATGATCGATACCTTCAAATTGGACCAAGCTCCAATCAAGGTGGGATCGATCGGGAATGATAACAAGGCTCGATGAGGCTACACTTTGAATTTCAGGTCAATCGGAGTTCATATGCTCGAGTTATGTATGGATCAATATTCAAGAAAAACTGGCTCGTATCGATACTCTCGTATCGATCACTATGGATATGAATTTGGATTAACACATGCGCTTTATATTTGGTTTGGATCGATCGATATTCGTATCGATACATCTTGTATCGATACAATTCGTATCGATCAGGCAGCTCTAGGAAGGATACAGGTTGATGGATGTGGATTGTTGTTTTCATATCGATACATGCGTATCGATCGGATGGATACAGCAAAGCATGTTAAGACCCGATACGGATTTGACTACGAATCGAGGAAAATGGTTTCGATCAATACACTTCGTATCGATCAAAGCTGGGATCGATACGAGGAGTAAAGCAACCAATGAATACGGAGGCAACTGCACTTGGAAGTATTTCATATCGATCATTCGTATCGATCGATACGAAAGAAGCAATCAAAGACTAGAACATATCGCATGGATCACAGCGTAAGACTCGAATGGACACGCAAACTATGGAGTGCTGCTGATGGATATGAAACTCTTCATGAATACAAAATAATCAGGCTAAATTTGCAAAGGCAAACTTGGATCGATCATATTTCAAAAACTACACGTTGGAATTTCATGAAAATTGGAGAGCAAGGACTTTGCACTATCATCTTTTACCATTATCGATCTTAGCTCGTTCTAACGTGGGGATTATCGATACGAAGGACTTATTGATCGATCCCAAAGCATGGAGGTGGGCCTTATCGATCTGCATACGGGCCCACATGGACCAAGAGACTTCCAAGCCAAAATTTCAGCTCGATATTTTGCCTCCTTCACCTATAAATACAAGAGGCATGGCAACAGGAAGAGGACTTTTCCCAGCTTCTCTTTATCTCTTTTTTGGCTAAACTATGTTACTTTGGTGATTGATATTGTAACTGTAATTACAGTATAAAAGGAATAAAAGGATCAATTCAAAGTGGATGTGGGTCAAAGATAGCCGAACCATTATAAATTTCTTACGTTCTTTACTTTCTTGCTCATTTTACATTTGTTATTTCTTCACTTTTACCTTATACATTATATGGATCTGTAGTCTGTGTTTGGATATTGAGGATTTGTGTGTAAACACTGGTGCTTTCACTACTTTTGGGGTTTGTGACCATTTTTGGTACAAACACTTTGGTTCTTTCACAGAGAACTCTAGCACCTGCTACTTTGGAAAATGATTGGATCTGAAGCTATGGTTAGGCAATCGGCTGGAAGGACTTTATCTGAAAGGAGCCATCAAGAGGGAAGGCAAGAGGCTTCCTCCAGAGCTGGAGCAGATCAGGCATCCATTCACATCACAAGAGATGAGATGCAGACTATGATGAATTCCATGCAGGTACGGTTGCTGAAAAGGCAGGATTAGATGATGCAGAATCTTCTCAGATAGTTCGGACAAGCTGGAGCAGCAGGAGCTGCAAGAGCTCAGATCCATGGAGCTGGGTCATAAGGACTCAACAGGCAATCAGATGGAGTGGTTCAACAGGAGGCAGCGCCCAATCCGCAAATAGCTATCAATTTGGGTGGACCTAGACTTGGGGACACACCACCGCGTAATGTTGTACCAATTCATAGAGGAATACCAAGTGACGCTGCACAACATGGTTCCGGCAGGAATACATGAGTGCGTGACGAGGAGTACGTACCAGAATTCCCTTGAGGACTTGGGGGGCAGTTAGGAAATGAAGACGGGAGACAACCTTTGGCGGACAATGCTGGATTGGCAGAAATTAAAAGGCGAACTATGCATGGAGGTCTGATAAATAGAGATCTGGAAGGAGTAAACAGGAGTCCATTTGCCCATAACATCAGGATGACTAGGAATCCACTAGAGTTCAAGATGCCTACTCTGGAAGCATACAACGGTAGGATGGATCTTACCGATCATTTGATGATGTATACAAGACACATGGAAGTACTGGGGGTATTGGAGGAGGTTATGGCCTGATGTTTCCCCTTGTACTTGATTGATATAGCTGCTATGTGGTTCAAGCAGTTGGAAAATTGTTTTATTAGTACATTGACAGAATTGATGGACAGGTTTTTAAAGCAGTTTCGGGTTCATATCAAGAGGCCAAAAATGTGATGACATTGACATTGGTAATGCAGAGGACATGAGTGTTGCTCGGGACTTTCCTAACCCGGTTTAATGTGGTGGTTGCTTCGGTGGATCGGCCGGATCCATCAATGGTTCTAATGGCGGTAGTGTCAGGAGTCAGGGACAACTCAGATTTCAAGATATCATTGATAAGGGATCCACCAATGGATCTCGGGGAATTCTTTCATGAGGCTGAAAGGTTCCTTCGGCAGGAAGATGCAAGCTTGGATTTGAAACCAAAGGAAGTAAACGTGGTTAAGGATGGAGGACAATCCGGTGAGAGCTCAGGTAAGGATAAGGATAAAAGGAAGTGGAAGTCGGATGATGACTTAGGTAGGACAAGGAAACGATGGGGGGAACCAAAATTCTCCACCTATACCAGACTGAATGAGACATTGGAACAGATATACTTGGATACTCGGGATTGCCTTCCTTATCGAAGGTTGGCAAGGAGGGAGCCCTCAGAACATGAAAGGCCATCGGGAAGGCACTGTCTTTTTCATGACCTAGATGGGCATGATACCAAAAGCTGCAGGCATTTAAAGGATATAATCGAGGAGCACGTAAGGAGTAGTCAGCTATGGCAATATGTCGGGACTCGGAATACGGTGGTGGAACAAGAGCAGCCACCGTCTACCTCAAACAACGACGGCGTAAGGCCCAGGAATGATGGTTGGTTGGTCATCAACTGATCGGGGTGGTATGGAATAAGTAGCAAACTCTGGGCAGACGGCTAAGTCACTTACTCATGTACGGGGACAGAGATAGCCCCTAGGCATGCTCTGAGATGATGATAAATCATGATGCTCTAGTTTGTGAAATCTGCTTTTTCTTTCTTGTCTGGACATTTTCTTTTTCTGGTTTGGTTTTGGAGTTTGGTTTGGACTCTTGGTTTTGTTGATTTTCTGGTTCGGATTTTGGTTTGGATGCTTTTTTTTGTTTGGATCTTGGTTTGGATTTTTGATATGGATTTTTGGTTTTTTGATTTGATCAAGATTTCGAATTGGATTTTGATTGGATTTTTATCTGGTTTTTTGGTAAAAGGTCGTCGGGTATGGATTATGCCTGGTAAGGGGTAAGTCGCTTCGTCCGAACATGACGAATCGACTTATTCAGGTCGTCGAGTATGGACTATGCTTGGTAAGGGTCCGGAGAGACCAGGATTCGGCCTAGGACTTAGGCCCCATATTATCTATCATTTATTATTTCAAGTCGTCGAGTATGGACTATACTCGGCAAGGGTCCGGAGAGACCAGGATTCAGCTTAGGACTTAAGCCACGACATTACTCAGCATTCAGGGACACTGAACCAGGATCACCGTCGATCTAGGACTTATGCCAAGGCATTGCTTAATACAGGTCGTCGAGTGTGGATTACGCTTGGCAAGAACCTGGAGAGGTTATGGATTCGGATATTGGCTATGAATAGCTAAGGATTTGGGCATGAACCCAGAGTGGTCCCGGATTTGGCTAAGGTCCCGGAGCAGTCCTGGATTTGGATATCGACCGGGAGAGGTCATGGATTTGGTTATTGGTTACTGGATATAGATAGATTAGAACTCGGTTGTCGGGTTTGGATGGATATGAAATTGGCTAAGGACTTGGTTACAGGATTCAGAATCGCATATCGACTCAGAGCAGTCGTGGATTTGGATAAGGATATGGCTATGGCACTTGGATAGAATGGCTTGGAATATGGACTTTGGATGTTGGATTTAAAGCTATTCAAAACACGCCTTCCTACCGCAAGGCATGTTTTGAGGGGCAAATGTTACCCCGCCTTTTGGTCAAGGCCGGGATATCAACAAATTGGCTAAAAAGGATGGATATCAGGATTGGAGATCGATTGGAAACAAGGCTATGATCGATACCATTAAAATTGGACTACTCTCCAATTAAGGTGCAATCGATTAGGAATGATAAAGAAGGCTCGGTGAAGCTACACTTCGAATTTCAGGTCAATTGGAGTTCATATGTTCGAGTTATGGATGGATCAATATTCATGAAAAACTGGCTCGTATCGATACTCTCGTATCGATCACTATGGATACGGATTTGGATTAACACATGCGGTTTACATTTGGTTCGGATTGATCGATATTCGTATCGATACATCTCATATCGATATAATTCGTAATAACCAGGCAGCTCCAGGAAGGATACAGGTTGATGGATGTGGATTGTTGTTTTTGTATCGATACATGTGTATCGATCGGATGGATACGACAAAGCATGTTGAAGACCCGATACGGATTTGACTACGATTCGAGGAAAATGGTTTCGATCGATACACGTTGTATCGATCAAAGCTGGGATCGATACGAGGAATAAAGCAACCATTGAATACGGAGGCAACTGCACTTAGAAGTATTTCGTATCGATCATTCGTATCGATTGATACGAAAGAAGCAGTCAAAGACTGGAATGCATCGCATGGATCACAACGCAAGACTCAGATGGACATGCAAAAGATGGAGTGTTGCTGATGGATACGAAACTCTTCATGGGTACGAAATCAGCAGCCTACATTTGCAAATGCAAACTTGGATCGATTATATCTCAAAAACTACACGTTGGAATTTCATGAAATCTGGAGAGCAAGGACTTTGCACTATCATCTTTTACCATGATTGATCTTAGCTCGATCTAACATGGGGATTATCAATACGAAGGACTTATTGATCGATCCCAAAGTATGGAGGTGGGCCCTACCAATTTGCATATGGGCCCACATGGACTAAGAGACTTCTAGGCTGAAATTTCAACTGGATATTTTGCATCCTTCACCTATAGATACAGGAGGCAAGGCAAGTGGAGGAGGACTTTTGTCGGCTTCTCTTTATCTCTTTTTTGGCTAAACTCTGTCACTTTGGTGATTGATATTGTAACTGTAATCACAGTATAAAAGGATCAATTCAAAGTGGATGTAGGTCAGAGATAGCCGAACCACTATAAATTTCTTGCGTTCTTTACTTTCTTGCTCATTTTACATTTGCTATTTCTTCACTTTTACCCTCTATGTTATCTAGATCTGTAGTCTGTGTTTGGATATTGAGGATTTGTGTGTAAACACTGGTGCTTTCACTACTTTTGGGGTTTGTGATCATTTTTGGTACAAACAGCAAGTTTCTCTTTTCTAAAAGTACTGCCAACTTTCCCGAATTAACAATTTGAATTTATTTACAAAAAGCCCCTTCTCCTTTTATAAATATATAAAGCATTTAAGTCTCATACCTTAAATAATTTTATATACCTATTAAAACACTTAGGAAAATTTTAAAAAAATTCCAGAAAATCACTTTTAATATGTTTTCTAACATATATAAATTTCAGATCCAAATCATTAATTATTTAACCATAAATAATTTTTAACCCAAAATAACATTTTCTTCACTAGAAAATTTATATAAATTCCACATAAATTCTGAAAATTCTGAAAATGGAAACCCATATCTAAAATATTATTTCTGGTGTATATAAAAATTCACAGGGCATTTAGATGTCATTTAATAGGATTTTTACCTTAAAACATATCATAAAATCAATATGAACATGAATAAATCATCAACAAAGTATATATAATCATTCCATCGTTCAAACCATGGCAAAACATTGCGAATAGGTTCGGATTTCATCTTAAAACCGAAAATAAAACAAATATGAGATGTAAACATTATTCACCTTAGCTTTAGAGATTAAGGATGTAAGATTTGAATGAATTTGATGTTGATTAAGCTTCCCCTTTATCTTTCTTCCTCTTACTCTTGTTAATGGTGGCCGGCCTTGAGTTTTAAAAAATTTCAAATGAAATGACCGTGTATGGGATACACGACCAAGGGTTTAAGGATATAGGAATGGCCTCTTTCCTATTTTACCCCTCCTCTATTTAATTTTAACTCTTATTTTAATTCATTGTTTAAATGGCACGGCTGCTCCTTAATTAAAATCAAATCTCAATCCCCTAATCAACACATTATTTTATTTAATATAACTAACTAAATATCCTAAATAATGTTACCAAAAACATGGGGTGTTACAAACTCTCCTCCTTAAAGAATTTCATCCTAGAAATTATGATAAGGTACACAACACATCAATCAAAGAGGTAAAACATACCATCAAACAAGTCAGGATAAGTATCTCTAATCCTGCTTTCAGTCTCCCAAGTACAGTCTCTCTCATCGTCGCTCCACTAGACTTTCACTAATCTGACTGTCTTGTTTCTAAGCCTCTTCTCATCTCTTACAACAATACGAATCGGCTTTCTCACTATAGTCAAGTCTGGTTCTACCACTATGTCATCTAGCACAGTCGGTGCAATATTAGTTTCCGGGTCTCTAACACACTTTCAGAGATGAGAAACATGAAAAACATCATAGACTCCTGCCAAACTGCTCGGTAACTCTACTCTATATGCGAGTTTCCCGATCCTCCCAATAATAGGAAAAGGTCCAACGAACCTCGGTGCTAACTTCCCTGATCTTCCAAATCTGATCACACCTTTCATCGGTGACACCTTAATAAATACTTGACCTCCGACGGAGAACTCTATGTCTTTCCATCTTATATCTGCATAACTCTTCTGCCTAGACTGAACCTCTTTCATTCTAGCCCGAATGACCTCAATCTTTTCTGCAGCTTCCCTAACCAAATCTGGACCAAGATCCAACCTATCCCCAGTCTTTAACCAACATACAGGAGATTTGCATGGCTTTCCATACAAAGCTTCAAATGGTGCTATCCCAATACTAGTTTAATAACTGTTGTTATACGAAAACTCGACAAAATGCAGATGGTCTTCCCATGATCCCCCGAAATCCAATACACAAGCTCTTAACAATCTTCCAAGATTTTGTTAACTCTTTCTGTTTGCCCATCTGTCTACGGATGATAAGCGGTACTCATTTGGAGCTTGGTTCCCAAAACTTCCTGTAGACTCTTCCAGAATTCACTAGTGAATAAGGAATCTCTATCACTTAATATACTACTAGGAACTCCATGCAGTCTAACTACAACTTTCATAAACAACTTTGCTAAAACAGGCGTCGTTCTGGTTGACTTAACTGGAATGAAATGGGCACTCTTGGTCAGTCTGTCCACTATGACCCATATACTATCATTTCCCATATTCTACCTTGGCAACCCATCAATAAAATCCATAGAAATAGAATCCTATTTCCATACCGGAATATCTAATGGTTGAAGCAACCCACTTGGCTTCTGGAGTTCAGCCTTTGCCTATTGGCAAATCAAGCACAGCTTTACCCATAAGCCAATATCCTGCTTCATACCTTCCTAGAAGAAACTCCTCTTCGTATCCTGATACATCTTAGTTCCTCCTAGATGGATAGAGAACTTCGAATGATGGCATTCCTCCAAGACTTCTTTCCTTATGTTTCCTACACTCGGAACACATAATCTTCCTTTCTTTCACAACCATCCATTCTGGTCAAGACTGAAATCTTTCAAGTCATCGCTCTCGGTTCCATCTCTTAACTTCCTGATCCGTTCAGCTAATACTAGATCATCCTCCTGTTTAGAAGCAATCCTTTCGATCATCACTTGTCGAACTTCCAAACAAGACAACACTACGGTTTCTCCGCTAGACCCAGCCTCAGATCTCCACTTCACTCTGCAATCTGCTAATGCTTCCAAATCTTTCCACTCGGCAATCATTGCCAACACTGCATTCTGATGCTTTCTGCTAAGTGCATCTGCAACTTTGTCGCCTTTCACTGGTGTGTACTCAATCCCAAAATCATAAGCGGCGATAAACTCTAACCACCTCTGTGGTCTCATGTTCAACTCCTTCTGAGAGAACAAATATTTCAGCGACTTATGATTTGTATATATAACTCAAATCTCTCTCCCAAAAGTAATGTGTCCACACCTTCAATGCAAAAATCACTGCAGCCAATTCCAAATCATGCGTTGGATATCTGACCTCATGTGGTCTAAGCTATCTAGAAGCATAGGCAATCACTTTACCTCTCTGCATCAGCACATCTCCAAACCCCGTTCCACACGCATCTGTATAAACCACCAAATCCTGATTCCCTTCCGGAACAACCAACACCGGTGTATGGGTCAATAAGTTTTTCAAACTCTGGAATGCTTCCTAACACTTATCGGTCTACACAAACTTCACATCCTTTCTTGTTAGCTTGGTTATTGGTGTTGCTATCCACAAAAAATCCTTAATGAACCTCCGATAATAACCAGCTAGTCCAAGGAAACTCCTTATCTCAGTCACTGTCTCGGGTCTCTTCCAACTATTCACCGCTTCAATCTTAGTCGAATCAACTGACAACCCTTTCTCTGAGACTACATGACTAAGAAACTTCACTTCTTTCTTCCAAAAATGACACTTCGAAAACTTCACCTTCAGTGATGCTTCCTTAGCGTCTCAAGCACCACTCAAAGATGAACTTAATGCTCCCTTTCATCCTTAGAGTCTACCAAGATATCATCTATGAAAACCAATATGAACCTATCCAAGTGCTTTCGGAAAACTCGGTTCATCAAATCCACAAATAATTTCGGCGTATTAGTCAGTCCGAATGGCATAACTAACCATTCGTACGATCCATATCTGGTCCTAAACACTGTCAAAGATGTACTATCCTCTGCTACTCTGAGCCAATGGAAACTCGTTGCCAAATCTAGTTGAGAAAATATTTTGGCTCCACTCAACTGGTCGAACAAATCGCCAATTCTCGGCAATGGATATCGATTCTTTATCATCTTCTCATTCAACTTACGATAATCGATACATAGCCTTAATGATCCGTCTGGCTTCTTAGCAAATACTATAGCTGCTCCCTAAGGCGAACTACTCGGCCTGATAAAACTCTTGCCTTCCAGATCCACCAACTGCACCTTCAACTCCCTCATCTCTGTAGGGGTCATTCTACTTGGCAGCCTACTTACTGGTTCTGCTCCCGAAACCTAATCTATCTGAAACTCAATGGCTCGTTTCGGTGGCAATCCATCTACTGGCTCAAACACATCTGCAAATTCTTTACCATGAAAACTCAATTCAACTCATCTTCCAATTCCATAACACACAACAAAGCATTCACCTTAACGCTAGAACCTTCTACGGCATAAACAATCCGGTCACTACAATCAGGGTGTCTAAGAGATATTTTCCTATCCTGGCAAAATATCCTAGCATCGTACTCACTTAACTAATCCATTCCCAGAATAATCCCGAACCTCACGAAATCAAACACATGCAAATTGCAAACAAAAGTATGACCTAACAAGCCAAGCTCTAACTGGTCACATCTCAACCCTAGAGTTGCATACCCTTCTATTGGATTCGCAACCCGTAAGGAAGTAACTAAATATGTGGGTTCTAGGTTAAGCTTGTCTATCAAACATCTAGATATAAAAGAATGTGATGCACCAGTATCAAATAGAACGCTAACAGACATACCATGAATCTGAAGCGTACCTCCTAAAACTACCTTTTCTTTCTCCTGAGTTGTTGGGTTCGAAGCAGCAGACTCTAATGCATACACCTTGCCCTTTCCATCCTTAGCGGGCTCCTTGCATTGATTCTTATAGTGGCCTATCTGATCGCAGTTGAAGCATCTGACATTCTTCTTCCCAGCCACTTCCTTTGCCTTTCCAGTACGACACTCATTAGCGAAATGACCCTTCTTGTCGCACTTGAAATAGACCACCTCAGATTTCCCCTTCTTGGTTGCTCCACCCTTCTGAGCACCCTTCTTGTGAAAGAACTTCCTCTTCTGGCCTTGCCCAACCTGGACCTCCTTCACTCTACTCCTCCTGACAAGTGAGCATCTCGTCGTGTCTCAAAGCCATCTCCACAACCACATCACATGGATCTCTAATATGCGATAAGGTAGCCCTGGCCAACTCAGGCTTCAATCCCCTAATAAACTTCTCATTCCTCTTCATCACTGTGTCAATAGTGGTATAACCATATCTAGCCAACTCTTCAAACCTGCTAGCATACTCCAGAACAGTCATTTCTCCCTGTTCTAGCTTAGCAAACTTCCGGATTAAAACATACCACGCCATCACCGACATGAACCTCTCCTGGAACCTATTTTTAAACTCTTCACATATCATTGTCTCCTCATCCACTACCACAGTCACACTATTCCACCAAAACAAGGCTGCTCCCTGAAGCTGTCTAGAAGCAAGCCTCCTCTTCTTCTCATCATTGAGCCCCAAGTCTGCACAAATCCTTTCATAGTGCAACAACCAGTTTTCCACCTCGATATTATCCTCGGTTCCAATAAATGGCTTCCCTCCAAGCTTGGTATAATCTCGACTGAACTTAGCATAATTGTAAACTACCGGAACTTTCGAAACTCCTGCACCTGCAGCATTACCTCCTACCACTCCAGCTGCAATTCCAGCTTGCATCATATTCACGAAAAACTATTACATAGCTTCCATTCCAACTTACGGGACTTCAGCACCTACATTCTCTACTTATGCCTGACCTTGGGTCCTCCTCACACTAGGTTTGGCATTCCCATCGGTACCCTCCCCTCATGGGTTAACTCTTCCTCTTATACCATCCATATCTATATTCAAATCTCATGAGATACAAAAAAATAACCTTACAACGATAGGAGACTAGAGATAAAGCGTATACTTATATATAGCGAATACGAGTACATTACTATAGCGTTATCCCATACCCCAATCTTACTCTAATTCCTTAGGATTATGTTTTAAAAACCATTTTTTAGTTAAAGTTTTTCATAAACCTATGCTCTGATAGCAAGTTGAAACATCCGTATCTAGAGGCCAAAAGCTAAGCGCTACAGATGCTGCAGTCATCCATAGTATTAACTTCTGGTGACAAAATACGGTAATTCTAATAGTCATAATATCAGAAGCACTTGAATATGAAAAAAATCACAGAATTTAAAAAAAATAACATTTTAATGATTACATTTCAAAATAAATTCGTATCTAAGTTACATAATCCCACAACGTTTCCCAGGTAAAGATCAATTATAATCATTACAAAAGTACGCCTAGAGCAACATATGACGATGTCCCATTGGTTGATCAGAGTCAATATAGTCATATTTGCCTTAATATAGCGGAATCAAAGCAAAATAAACTATAGCTCCTAATTAGCTATCCATCAGCCACCTGCTCCCCTCCGAAAGCTTTATTCGCCAAAACTAAAACTTGTAAACCTCAACCCTCAGCCTACTCAAATCAATTTTGAGCACCCGAGAGTTTAAGGGGAAACAAAAACATCGAGTCAGACATAAAGCCTGGTGTGAATAATATTGTTACATCTCGGATATTTTATGTTAAGTGAGACCAGGCCGCTTAGCGAAACAGGTTTCCACTCACTAACATCCTTTTAAAACATATATTTTGCAAATCTTTTTCCTACAACCAAAACTGGTTAAATCTGTAAAGCATTATTATGTAAACATACATATCAGGTAATAAATGAACTATCTGTTCAAACATTATAATTTTGTTTGGCTAACTGTTAACCTTTGGCTAACTCGGGCCTACCAGACAATATCAAAATTTATCTAACATCTGTTAGACACTCCTCTTCTGGACGGTCTATCTTTAACTATTTGTTAAATACTTCTCTTCTGGACGATCTGTCCTTAACTTAACATCTCCTAGGGTCACCTGATCCTAATGGTTTTGCACGCTCACCAATAACCTATCTATATACAAATATATATTCCTTTCTATGTGTAATCATAATTTTAGTCTTACTTGTGATAAAGCCTTACACACTGGAATTTTGGACCAAATTAGCTGGGGCTAATAGCTAATGTATAGGGTGCGACCCTATACCAGTCTCATCTGGTATTCTAAAATCTGAGTCATTTAACTTAGGGATCTCTTCCCATAATTTTCCTTGAAAACCTTTTCAAAATGATTAAACCTTTAAATCAAACTCAAACAAGGAAAATATATATAATCTCTATGCCTTACTCAAAATCACCTTGCCATGTTATATATATACTTTACTCAAATATTAGTTGATGAAAAAATTTATACCATTGAAAGTACCCTTTTCGAATCTATTGAAAGTACCCCTTTCGAAACCATTGAAAGTACCTCTTTCTAAACCAAGTAAAACTCTTTATTTAATCTTGGCCGAAAGGCCAAAACCTTCCTTTCGAAACCATTCTAAAAACCCTTTCGAAACCATTGGAAATCCTTCCTTTCGAAAGCTTTAAAAACCCTAGACATCTTTCTTTTAAAACCTTTAAACATTGCCTTTCGATACCTTAGGAAAACCTTTCCTTTTAATCCTTTCGAAACAACCAGAAAAACCTTCCCTTTCGACTCCTTCGAAACCAATGGAAAACCTTCCTTCAAAACCTTTCGAAATCATTGGGGAACCAACCCTTCAAAACCTTCATTTAAAACCCTTTCAAAAGCATCAAATAACTAAACCTTTCGAAATCCTTTTGGTTCAATTAAAATAGGTGGAAACCTTTCGAAACCATTCAAAATTTTATTTCTTCGAAACCTTTGAAAACCGTTTCGGTCGAAACCATTTGGATTATGCCTTCAAGTAGAGCAAAAGGATCAGAAACCCATTAAAGTCGAAAGCATTCCTTTCATAATCATTCATAAGTAAAGAAGTGATGGTGTCGAAACCATCCCTTCGAAAGCATTGGAGAAGTGGTCAAGTTTAAAAAGCAAAACAACTCTTTTGAAACCCATCCAAGTCGAAAGGTAGAAAGCGGCAACCAAATGGTTTCGACTTAGACAAAAGCATTCATTTTGAAACAATAGTGCAACCCAATCGAAACCATTTCTTTAAATTCATTTGACCTAGTCGAAAGCTAACCAAGTCGAAAGCTACTTAGTCGAAAGCAAGCAGGCGCATTTTCATTTAAAAGCAAAGGTGTGCTTCAACCCCTTCGGAACCCCTGGTTACAAACCTTTACCTTTCGCCTACATCCAATTCACTACGTACCACTTAACTGATACCATGTGCATTGGTTTCGATAGAGACGGAGGCGAAGGTAAGGAGGCAGAACCTGGTGTCGAAAGCATCGAAACAGTGAAAAACATGTAGATTAGTCCCTTTTAAACTATTTCTTTATACCTAACATGCCTTGTTTATCAAATTGTGATTGGTTGCAAGTTTCTCTTTTCTAAAAGTACTGCCGACTTTCCATAATTAACAATTTGAATTTATTTACAAAAATCCCCTTCACCTTTTATAAATATATAAAACATTTAAGTCACATACCTTAAATAATTTTATATACCCATTAAAACACTTAGAAAAATTCTACAAAAATTCTAGAAAATCACTTTTAATATGTTTTCTAACATATATAAATTTCAGATCCAAATCATTAATTATTTAACCGTAAATAATTTTTAACCTAAAATAACATTTTCTTCACTAGGAAGTTTATATAAATTCCACATAAATTCTAAAAATTCTAAAAATTGAAACCCATATCTAAAATATTATTTCTGGTCTATATAAAAATTCGCAAGGCATTTAGATTTCATTTAATATGTTTTTTACATTAAAACATATCATAAAATCAATATGAACATGAATAAATCATCAAAAAGTATATATAATCATTCCATCATTCAAAACATGGAAAAACATTGCAAATAGGTTCAGATTTCATCTTAAAACCGAAAATAAAACAAATATGAGATGTAAACATTATTCACCTTAGCTTTAGAGATTAAGGATGTGATATTTGAATGAATTTAATGTTGATTATGCTTCCCCTTTATCTTTCTTCCTCTTATTCTTGTTAATGGTGGCCGAAATTGAGTTTTAAAAAATTTCAAGTGAAATGAACGTGTATGGGATACACGGCCAAGGGTTTAAGGATATAGGAATGGCCTCTTTCCTATTTTACCCCTCCTCTATTTCATTTTAACTCTTATCTTAATTCATTGTTTAAATGGCACGGCTACCCCTTAATTAAAATCAAATCTCAATCCCCTAATCAACACATTATTTTATTTAATTTAACTAATTAAATATCCTAAATAATGTTACCAAAAATATGGGGTGTTACACAATGGTTTGGACGATTCTCAAATATCATCATCACGTAGAATACCACCCTGTGTCCCATGACAATCATCTAGCAGTTCCCTCTATCCGACCCATAGTCCTCAACTCTCCATCCCAAAGTACAGCTATCAATCATCAAAGCGAACTCTTCCCATCGCGATATCGTCACCACCAAGTCTCAAAGTCATTGCGTCGAAGTTTCGCATCCTCGCTTCACCGCCAAAACTACTCGTCAAAGAGCCATAACATTGAAATCAAATGTTGAACGAATGAACGAACCATCACATCTTGCTCCTTGAAGCCTCTCCATCGCCCATGTCAAAATTAGTAAAATTGTCCACTATCAATAGTGGTAGATATTGTCCACTTTAGAGTAGTCAATAACGACCACTTTTTCCATGTACTTAACCAAAATTGGTTGAGTACAAACCAAATGAAAACATCCAGCACCCTGAAGTCCGAAGCATATACCCAAGTCCATCGTCTTTCCTCTTTAGATCGGTTGGTACGCAAGAAACTCTATGCATGAAATTATATCCTATGGGAAATTTCCTAATACTATAACACCTACGATCGACGTTTTCAACCAAACTAAGCAAACATGCATACACGCAACCAAAAAACATACATACATCTATCATAGCATACATACAACATATATAACACGTTTATATCAACCAGAAGGGGATTCATATCAAAAGTAGCCTAAATCTAGTGATTTTCTAAAAATAGTACGTCAATAAGAAAAAATATGATATTTGATTTAAAACCATTTTAAAACACTTTTAAATTCTTTTATAAAATAAGGGGTAGGTTTAAATATATTAGAAATCACGTTTTAAACTTAGAAATTATTTCAAAACGACATTTTTATACTATACTAACAATTATAGTATGATGAGAGAAAATATCACTGACCTCAACAAAAGCTGACCAATTAAATACCAAGTTGTAGAGCTCTCCATCATGAGTGCAACACAAGAATTCACGTCCAACATGGATATCGTACGCAAAAGATACAAATCAAATACAAATCGAGATTAAAATAGACTATTGATTAACTTAATTACTAATTAATCACCTTAATTAAGCTAATCCTTCTTCCCTAATGCGCTATGCATTCTCGTGCACATGTGAACCCATATCACCGCATGCTTCAAACCCTAATTCTTGCACCATGCTTCACGAATCGAAGAACCGATAGCTCCTACGTGTTGCACGATGCGTGCTCTTCGCAATGGTCCTAAAATTGACAATTCTGAAGCCCTAGGTCAAATCGCGACCTGCTCATCCCCTCACGTCGCCACAAACGCCGCAACTGTCCCTAGGTGATTAGACATCCCCAAATCACCGTCCCAATAGGCTTTTCTTCCCTTAAGCCGACATCAGCCTTCTTTCCCTCTATCTTTGACTACATCGTCAGAAAATCGAAACCCTAGTTTGAAGCCCACTTTCATAGCCATCATCAAACATGCAGAGAATGGTACTAGAGATGCTACACTCCATGAGTCCAATGCACCCTATGATGTCTCCTTACTTGCCTCGAAGTCCTTGATTTAATTTGGGGTAGGGTTTAAAAGGAGACGGCCATTTTTCCCATTTACAGTAACGGAACAATAACGAGTGAGAGAGGGGTAGATTTAGATAATGTATATTTATTTTGGTATTATATAATTTATTTAATTTCTCAAGTAAATTGCCCTACTTTTCGAGCTCGTACGATCATATGGTACGTCTGATCACAACGAAATTCGTCGGCGTACGTCACCTCACTTTCCGGTACCAACGGTATAAATTACGTTGTTATCTGAGATAATGTTCCAGGATGATATTTTCACGCATTTCAAGATCATTTTGGCCATTAGATCTCCCGATATTCAAATATAGCAATATTTATACTTATTTTAATTCGCAACGTCGATCCGAACTCAACGGAAGTTGTCTCAAGTCCTGATTCAACCGTGTGAAAAAACATATTTTTGGACCTTCAAATAATTAACGATTCAATATTTAAATCAATTATTTAAATACCTTATCGTTAAAAATAGGATTTGTTACATGTATCATGGTATGAAGCATATTTTATAGTAGAATGGCATGAAGATGGTTGTTGTTATGCATGTAAGTAAATGTCTTAATTGATAGCAGGTAAAGGGTGAACATCCGAATCCAGGTGGATTGCTTCAACTGCTTGATTTTCCAAAGTTGAAATAAGGGAAGACATCTACGGATTTTATTAATGGACTACTTAGGATGAGATGAGGGAACAGAGGTATATGGGTCATAATATATTGCGTGCTTACACTTCATTCTACTGAAGTCGACTCGGACAACATTAAATTTGGCTGGTTTGAATGTGAAGGAAGTTGCTAGACTCCATGCAATTCCTTAAAGTATTTTAGTGATAGAGATCCATTGTTCATGGGTCTGTCCTGGAGATAGTTATAAGTACCTTATAGATGGATTTGAATTTGAGTGCAGATTACCATCTGCAAATTGACGGTCATACCTATAGGGTGAACCGAGTATTGAAGGATCTAGTAAGTGCATGCATTACTGATTTCAGGAGTTCTCAGGAGGATCGTCTATATTTGGTAGAGTTTAGATTCAACAATAGCTCTTAGTCTATCATTGGCATGACGCCTTTTTGAGGTATTATCTGCTTTACTATGAAAATCACCATTATGTTTGCTTGAGACGCTAATAGAATCATACTTGGACCTAATATGGCTCGGTATGTGACCAAAAAGATAAATATGATTCGTGGTTAGATATTGGTTGCACAAGATAGGTATAAGATTTATGCTGATAAAAGGCAAAGGAACTTAGAGTTCTTGGTTGGAGGCTTTGTATTTGTGAAGGTTTCTCCATTGGGAAATGTTGTTTGATTTGGTAAAATGGGAAAGTTTGCTCATCAGTAGGTTGGAACTTTCTCGCTAATTGATACGATTGGTAAACTTGCGTATAGAGTTGAGTTACTGACTAGACTATCAGGTATGCATAATGTATTTCATGTTTCACATTTGCGAAAATATGTGCATGATCCTACTTTGATAGTGGAACCAACATAGTTGGAGGACTTGGAGATTGGCCCTAATTTGATTGTACTTAGGCCGCTTATTCATATAGTTGATAGAGATACGAAGCATTTGTGGAAAAATCTCATGAAGTTAGCCACGGTGCAATGGAGTGACGATGCATGTGACTATACACGAGAGACCAAAGATAGTGTTGGGATGTTTTATTCTACATTGATATGAGTTTAGCAATTACATGTATGTAATACGTTTATAGTGCATTCAACGCATGAGGTGAAGTCACTTATCATGCACATTTACTTAGCATGTAGTTTCATCGATTATATATATGGATTTTGGTCCTTGTTGATCTCTTGAGTTGTGACGACCCACCTCTTCAACCCTCGAAAATCGACTCTAATACATCCATGGTATTCACATGCCACAAATTCAAGTGCCGGAGAGGCAGATGATCATGAATAAAAGAAAATAAAGATAGAAGATAGAAACACGGGTTCTCACATCGCATTCAACAACTTAAACTTTTTATATATAGATAGTACATACAATCACTCTCAAAATAGTGTATTAGAGTTATAGCAAGTACTAACCCAACTAGGGACAGTTATAACTGCCTATCCCTACATAGGTGCTAGTATATACTTATATATAATACAGCAGAAATAGAAATGGATAACTATCTATAGAGGAATCTTCTACTCCATGCTCCAAGCTCCACCAAAATGATCCGAGCTAAACCTGACTACTTGGCTGTCCAAAAAAATAAGGCACCCCGAGTTTAAGGGAAAAGAAAATAAACTTCGGGTCAGTCATGAGACTTGTTTGAGAAAACTCAAAAGACTGGATACTTTTCAAATCAAAGGGTATCTTATAAGACCACGCCGCATATAAACACAGACGATTTTTTACCCTACGATAACCAAAACTTTTGCTATGTAAAATCAGAGATATTATTTTTAATGGCATTCTTTGAAAACCCTTTCAAATAACATATAAATCATAGCCAAAATTGTTACATTATTTAAATTCCATCATACTAGGTTCTACAATCAAAACCGTAAAGACACGTATTAGAATTACCTTCCTACGGTGCATCTCTAGGGAATGTACCTAGGCAAAGCCCCACTGCCCTATACCAATATAGAACCAGCCTACCTCTACCATAGATAGTATCGAATATCTCATCACCCTAGTCATTCCCGACCTATCTGTGGGATCCCAAAGCATACACAACAAACTTGAAATATAGAGGGTGATCTAGAAAGGTGATGATTATATCCTAATAGGTGCGACCCACTTAGCCATGCCGCCTCTACCCTGTTTTTGCCATTACTGATGTGTGAGGCTTAAGGTAACGTTTTACCCGTCACATGACAAATCCCACTTTAAATGCCATATTGCCATTCCTGATGACATACTAATTGGTTTCCACAAAAGTACAACCCCTAGTTTATACACCTCAGGGAAGGGTGTTAAGTATAAGAGGGGTTACCTCATACACCATCAAACAGATGTACGTTTGTAAAAACCAATGTACGTGGTCATAGAAATGCAATGTCAAACATTTGTCCATATGTAACGACCCAAAAATTTTTATCCCGAAATTTTCAGATAGTTAGGAAAAGAAGAAAGAGATAGAAGAAGAAGAAACAGAAACGCTACACAGATTCTCACATTCGCAGCGGATAAAATATAATATCAAATAATAGCAGTTTACAAAAGTGTACCATATCTGTCAATTATATTTTTACATCAGAGTTACACTCACGCACATACACTGGTCATATACAAATCGCATGTCTCAGATAAACAGAAATAATATCACAGTGGAAACACTCCATACGTTCCTGCCATCCAGCTCGTCTCCTGAGCTCCAGAACGTCCTTACCTGAAAATCTTTAATATCGGTCTGACCCGAGCATTACAATAAAGTAATACTCGAGTCAGGCTGGAAACCAACGTGAGTAAACTCATCTAACATGAAATACCAAGCTATAACACATGTGAACACCAGGGTAACTCGTACCTTTATGAGTTCTTATAGTCAAACGTTTATCACACAACAGTTTCAGGTTCATTCCATTCCAGCCTGTTTAGTTTTACATATCCACTTATAAAAACTTAGATTACTAATCGAAGTGGGTTCGGGTATTGCTGATACCCGATCCTTGTCCCTTCGAATTCAATGTCACTCCAAAACTAAACCCTTTTTTTACAATTCAAATTTAAACACAAGATGTCACACTTTACATGACAATTCACTATTGATAGTTAATCCAAATATCACAGTACAACCTCACATCTCATATCAGAGTTCTTAAGTTATCAAATAAGGTTGATTCAAAACGCCGTTTTAAATGTCCAAGTTGGTTTAAAGGATTTAAACAATTTAGTTATTCAGAACATTTCAAATAGATGGTTCATACCAATACAGATAGATAATCCACATTATTTAATTCAACCATATATCACAAATAGCACATATCACATATCAGAGATATCTCATTCAAATCATCCAATATCATCACATTATCCATAAACAAATTTGATCCATTCTTAATTAATTTAATTTATCTCTAATTAAATTAATTTCTAACTTAATCACTTGGATTATCTTTAATCCAGCTTACTTATCATTTAATTAATTACAAATAAATTAATTGATCATCCTTTAATTATCATCTTTAATTATATGAAGTAATTAGCCTTTAATTAATTACACAAATTAATTAACTTCAACCATTCACATTAAATAATCCTTTAATTAATCACATTCATTAATGAACTAACCCTTTTATTAATTTCCTTAATTAATCCATCTTTTAATTAATTACTCTAAGTAATTAATCCTCAATTACTTCCATTAAGTAATTATCATTATGTGACGACCCTTAAATCTTAAGATAGCCCATTTACAAAATTATCATTTAAGTCTTATTTAAATAACCTTTGAACAAACTCACATAATTTAACTTAAACGTTTTAAGTTAATCGAAAATCCAAACCATTATTTAAGATAAATCATTTATCTTTTAAATCTTGTTTTAAATAATCTTTGAAATACGTTCATTATTAACTCGAAACCCCTAAGTTAAAATTAATTATTTTGTATAACAATTCATCTTTAATTTATTACAATATTTAAAACTTTTCATTTTCAAAACATATTATCATGGCCCAAAAACCCCGAGCCATACGAAACTTTCCCCGATCCCAGCTTCGAGTCTCCTGTCTTCCCTTCTACTTCGAGAATTTCCTTCAACTGCTTTGAGACATTCCTTCATTTGCACGAGACCAACCCGAGCACCTCAACTTCCATGTACGACGTGCACGTGGTGCACGTATACCAGCGCTTTCGATCGCCGGAGGTCATCGCAGCGACCTTCGACAACCACTCGAACCCACGCAAACACATACGTGAACCCAGATCGTTCGAAACCCATATAAATCGAAAACAAGGCATTCTCGACCAAACTGGAACCCACCATTGCCGGAAATCTTCTTCTTCCCGGCGTCTCCGACCTCGAGATCACCTGCCCCCTTTACTGAAGCTACGCCGCATCATCCAGCTTCCATTCCCACCATCGCAAACAAACCCGATCCATCCCCGACGATGAAATCGTCTCTAAAACATCGTCGACTCAACCAGCAACAAAACCCTATTTCGCCAAAATTCCACCACCTCGATCATCGATAAATACCACCAGTATTTTTCCTAGGTTCATCGATCTCCAAGCTATCTTCGATACAAAGCACAACCTCATAATCGTCGACGATCTCAAAAGATTGACGAAAATGTCAATCACATTCATCTCATATTTTCTCACAATTTAATAAATTAAAATTCTTGAGATGATATTCAAAAATCATTATTTTGAAATGCGAATCTGTTCATATAATTGAAATTCGAAATTTAAATCACTTTATTTTCCACTTTATGTTGATCATTACTGTAAATCTTCCAATTTCCAAAATATTTGTTCACTAATATACTTGTAATTATTTTTAAATTCTGCATTACATTATTATGATCACTTTTCATTTAAAGATCTAATTCTAAAATCAATCAAATATGAAGATTTGAATTTTTCAAATAGGTTTCAAATCCTGTCAGGTATAACAGAGGTATATGCCTGTATGCAGTCCTATATATATATATATGTATGTATATATATCATATTTAGATCCATTCAACATATTTCACAACACCATTAATTTCATCCATCATCAAAGAACATAGATCAATATAAAAATTTGGTTTTAAAAGTTTGCTCACCTTTATAATGTTTGAACAGAGAAGTAGCTTGAGGTTTGAAAACTGGAAATTTTACTTTGATTTTTGAACTTGCTTGACTTAGTTGATGTTTGAGATGACAGTTTGATTTACTTACTTCCAGGTTTGAAAGTTTTGAACTTGAATCAGTTTTTGAGATAATCTGATCTTGCCTTGATCTGATATTGATTTTGTTGTTTGTTTTATATTTTCTGTTTTTGCTTTTGATTCTTGAATTTGATTTTCTTTTCTTTCCTGGTTTACTATGTTGTGAACGAACTAGGACAAGTGGATATGCATACATAGAAAACAGTTTTGTACAAGGGTAGGCTTTACTGGTACAAGCATATTTCCTTGGTCAGAGATTTTTTTCTCTATGGTGGCTGAGATGATATATTTTGTGCTAGCATTAATTAAAAATTGTCCTGTTTCTTATTATCATACTTATCTATTTTTTTTTTCAAGTACAACTTATGCGTACAGGAAATCTATTTTTGCTTTGTAAAGTTAGTTACATAATAAAAGTATAAAGTGATGTCGAATATGTTCACCAAGTTGAGGGTCAAGCAACAATGCTTGGTAATTAAAACACACAGGCCTGTACAAATCGAGGCAAGGACAGGGACCAAAATGGAAGCAAGAATACTTACTAGTATAATCATATTACAAAGCAAGGACCAATGTACTTATATATATACTCAAGACCGAGTCAGACACAAAAATATGTACAAGCTATGCATTGTTTAAGACTCAATAGAAAACATATATCTATATGTGCCTTAGACACAACTTCATCTTTTTACATATTCTTTTCTCTGGTCAGAGATTTTCTTCGACCTGATGTGATTTTTGTACAAAGATTTGTTCTGATTTAAGGCTTTGTATGCTAGAAATGATGTATTATATGCTCAAGATGAATGTGCATTAAATGCTTGCTATGATGATATTTCATATGTATATATATTTATATGCACTCTTTTTGCTTACATATATACATTTATATTCTTGTTTAGGTATATACTTATATATGTATATATTTTATCATTTTATAAATATACATATATACCTCCATATTTATTTTTCTAATTTCATATATATTATTCCATATGAGCATATATTCCTATATTTGTATATTTATACACTTATATTTACATATATATGTCATCCAACATAAAAACTTGTATCTATATTTTTATGGATATTTTATCTCAATTTTAAATGGTAAAGTTTATCTATACAAAAAGTTTATTTTCTTTCTATAATATTTATCATACCCAGAGATTAAATATCTAATATAGTTTTTAATTCAATATTTATTCTAGTTTCCAAATCCACATATATATTCATATTTTTTTATTTATCAGAAATTCATTTGTTCGACCCATCAAAATTAATATCCCGATATTTTAAACCAGATAATCACCAATTAACAACCGTTAAAAATCCGAGTCATCACACCATACAAGTTGTTCGGGAACAGGACAAACCGAAGGCACTCCTCTTACTACATCCTGTTTGGGAATCACCCATAGGATTAGTAGCAAGTAGTCCTTGCCAATCGATGATTTTTCAAATGAAGGCACCACTGCCACCATATATATAATATAGAAATAACCCCAGAGGTTGTGGCATGCGGCCCTACATTATGAACACCTCCATCTTTAAAATCATTGTCTTCAACTTGTCTTCACTTTCGAATGCGTATACTGGTTAGAATTGGTTTTCAGATAGGAATCGCTCGAATCCAACCCCGGTTTCTCCAAACCAATTATCGATAAAAGATGTCAAGTATGTGGGTGATTATTATTCAATTAATAAATATCTTTTATCTAATTAAATATCTTCTTAAAGATATGTGTCTTTAAACCATTTTATTTTTTAGCATATATAGGATTATTAAACCTCTTTTATCAAAAAATTTGGTTAATTAAAACCCCTTTTATCTCCGAAAATAAAAAATCATTATTCTTTATTTACTTAGGAAAAATATTTCCATACTCAATTATTAGCATAATTCCAATCTAAATGAAAATTTCACATTTCTAAAACAAATTTTTAATGGGTCAAAAACAATGTTATTGAGGACATCGTTTACCGTATACCCAAACCAATTAGTACCGAGTAAAAAAGATACATAGATTTTAATTAATTAAATACTAATTCCATATAGAACCTATACTATTCGTCAAATAATGGTGAAATCACTTTTTTAAATTCACATGGATAGTATGGTTTTCCTCCTCGAAATTTAATACAGAGTTTAACTAGAATGTTTCCTTTACCATCAAACATCATATTATTTTAAAATCTGGTTTAACCTTTGGAAAACTCCATATCTCCTTTTCTTTTATCTTAGCAAGATGTGGTTCGAGTAAATCAAATTTACTATCCCATTCGTCGGGCTTGTTCGGATAGTTAGGGAGAGCAGGAAAATGGTTTTCCAAACCCAAGCCTAGAGACTATCTCCCTTTCATCCATAAGACGGTCAAGTTATTTGATCTACTATAAATCCTTTAAAATACTTGATTTATAATTAAAAAACATTTATAAAGGATTCAAAAAGAAAACTCATTTAAATCTTATTTCAGAAATTTCCAAATTCCTTTGTTAAATTTCCGGTAAATAGTGCTTTTAAGGGCTTCATATCACAAATCTCATTTAAACCTTTTATATATACAATTTTTACGTTAAAGCTATTTTAAAATATTTCAACATATTTTTAGAATTTACCTTATATTCTTAAAGATTTAAAAATATCCATTTTAAAGAGTTGAAATTAGTTTTTTACGAATGCCAAAATGCGATGATTTTAAAAACTTGATTTGGACTTATCTCAAAATTTATAAAATGAAATCTTGAGTTTTCTGCTTCGTTTGAAAACTATAGTTATAAGAGTTCGGAAAATTCTTATTTCGAATAATTCCGAGCTATATTCCATTCTCCACGTTGATTTAATTTTTACGGCGCGAAATCGCGAACTGCCGTTACGGGACACGCCTATTTTGACTCCAATTTCATCTCTTTTCAAAACTTTGTTGAAATGAGTTTTAATGTTTACAAAATATTTATAAACCATTTTAACACATTTTATTCATGTTTAAAGAGGTTTAACTATACCGTAACACTTCTATAATTCATAAGAAGAAAGTGATTTCTTTGTGTAAATTCGACGTGTATTTAACATGAATTACTTCCGTACCCAATCAAACATATTATCATATCCAAACATGATAAACAACCATCATAAAAAAGCATAGAAATCATATCATATCATCATTGATTTTATATAATAATTTAGTAGAGTTTCTCACTTAATAGCTTTCCCGGTCTAACTTTAAATGCTACGAAATCGAATATAGCTCTGCTATTCGTGTACCGGAGCTTATGAATATTGCTCTGGGACTCTTAGGGGATTCGGCCTTGGGCTTGTAAGGGTGGAAGAGTGCTTAGATGGGCTCGGCCTAGGTGGAAAAAGAAGAGGATATTACTAACTCGGCTTCGAACTCGAAGTGGTATATCTCTTTTTGTATTACGACTTATTTTGGCCGAACTTCGACTCTATTTTTGAATTTTCCTAAGAGGCCATGGAAGCAATTAATGAAGAGGAAGAAGAAGATGAAGAAAGAAGGAAATTAGAGAAGGAAGTGTGAATGAAAGTGAAGAGATATACCATGTATTTATAAGCAAAAGATGGAATCAAAATATCATGAAATTTTCATCAAACATCACATCATCTTTCCACCTCAACACCATCACTCCCCCCTCCATGTGCATGGACTAACCCCGTGACACACCCCATCACTTTAGGCCTCCTTCTTTGACTCTAAGGAAGTGTATTTGGATGAGAATGTGGACTAAGGGGGAGATATGTCATCATTAGCTTAGATTTTCTCCTTTATAAATATCATGATATTTATTTCATTTACCATTAGTAATTAGTAAATGTAAATGTTAATTCTAAGGTGTATATAAGTGTATATGTGTGCATGTATGTCACACGTAACATATAACGTTGCATAACTTCTCTAGGTCAAACCGTTACGAGTTCAGATTCTGATTTCCGGTTATATTTTTACTTCTTAGTTAAAAATTATATATATATATGTAAAATAATTTAAAAATGAAATTTCTATTATTTTTTAATAATTAAAAGAGCCTCATTTGATTTTAAAATAATTATTAAATCATTTAGACTCAATTTAAATTCAAAAATCAAATATTTAAAAAAGATGACATCATTTATGATGTCATAAAGGCATTTTATTTTCAAAAATAAAATAAATAATTTTATTACATATTCTTACTTAAATAGAGAAATAAATGTATGTAAAAAAATCGTATGTGACTTCTGATGGTAAAAAGCTGTTTATCGATAAAACGATTTTTGGTCACATTATCGATATTTTTCCAAAGAATATATTTTTGAAAATATTTTTCCAAAACAAAATCACCATTATTATTATCATATAAAACATGATTATTTATATTTTAATAAACCTATATTTGAATAATTAAAATTAATTAATTATTCCAAATCAAAGTGATAAAATTACGGGTCGTTACATTCTTCCCCCTTAAAAGAACTTTGTCCCCGAAATTTAAGTTAAGAAGAAGAGAACTCAAAAAGGAATATATTGTATACGATGAAATATGTACAAAGATATGATAAGCGACTACACCACAGGTGGTGAGTACACTACATCGATATAATATATATAGACTGTCTATCCATCCTAAACTTAGGATATGCCTTTCTCATTCTATCCTCAATTTCCCAAATGCAGTCTTCAACATCACTACTCCACTGGACTTTAACTAATCTCACAACCTTTCACCGCAACCGCTTCTCACCACAATCAAGGATTCGAATTGGTCATTTGGTAACTGCCAAGTTTGGCTCTACTTTTAAGTCTTCCTGAGCGGCTGCCTCTATAATTAGTTCATGGTCATGCACATATTTTCGTAAATGGGACACATGAAAGACATTATGCACACCTAACAACCATTCTGGTATTCCAGTCGATAGGCTAGTGGGCCAATCCGCTCAAGAATAGGAAAAGGTCCAAAAATATCGAGGTTCTAACTTCCCAGCCCTCCCAAATCTTACTAATCCCCTCAACTAAGAGATTTTCAAAAATACTAAATCTCCTACCGAGAATTCTAAATTTCTATGTATCTGATTGGTGAAACTTTTTTGTTTTCTTTGAGCTTTTTCAGCTTCTTCCGGATCATATCTACCTTCTCCGAGACTTCTCGAATCATATCCGGACCAAGTACCGGTCAATCTCTAGTTTCAATCCAACATGCTGGTGATCTACATGGACGACCATATAAGGCTTAATACGGTGTCATGTCAATACTTGCTTGTTAGCTGTTATTATAAGAGAATTCCACAAGATGAAGATGATCCTCCCATGAACCTTTAAATTCTAAAATGTAAGATCTCAGAAGATCTTCTAATACTCTATTTACTCTCTCGGTATGTCCATCAGTCTGGGGATGATATGCGGTGCTTAAACTCAGCTTCATTCCCAAAGGTGTCTGTAATGCTTCCCAGAACTGACTGGTAAAAATTAGATCCCGATCACTTACTATTCTGCTCGAAACTCCATGCAAATGAACAATCTACTTCATGTATATATCTGCAAGGCCTGAGGCAGTCCTTAATGGCTTTACTGGAATAAAGTGTGCACTTTTGGTCAATCGATCTATGGTAACCCAAACGCCTTCATTTCCTTTCCTTGTTCGAGGTAAGCTGTCGTTGAAATCCATTGATATCTGGTCCCATTTTCAAGTTGGAATTTCGAGAGGTTGAAGTAAACTTGCATTCTTTTGCTGGCCACTTTTGATCTATTGGCAATTGGCACATCTACCAGTATGAATGGAAATGTCCATCTTCATACTCTTCCACCAAAATGTCCGTCTTATGTCTTTGTACATCTTATGAACTCCAGGGTGAATATTAAGCTTGGATTGATCACATTCAATTATCATTTCCTATCTAAAGCTGTCAACATTGGGAACATAAATTCTCCCATTTAACCGTAATACCTAATGGTTATCTATTTTCAAGCTTGAATCCCGCCCTTTTCTTATATCCTTGATTATTTTCTTTAGATTCATCTCTTCTCTTTGCTTGTCGGCAATTCTCTCCAGAAGAATCGAAGTTACTACCAGATAAGCTATAATGGCATGCCTTCTGCTTAGCGCATCTGCTACTACGTTGGCTTTTCCGGGTGTATATAAAATATCAAGATCATATGATGCGAGGAATTCTAACCAACGTTGATGTCTTATATTTAAATCCTTCCGAGTGAAAAGATATTTTAAATATTTGTAATCTATGAAGAGATCAAACTTTTCGCCTAGTAAATAATGTCTATGTAGTTTTAATGCGAACATAATGGCTAATAGTTCTAAGTTGTGTGTTGCATAATCTCGCTCATGAGACTTTAGCTACCTGCTTGCATAAGCGATAACTTTCTCATGCTGCATTAATAATGCACTCACTCCTTCTCCACGAGCATCTGTATATATGGTCAAACTGCCGCTTCCTTCAGCAATAACTAGGACTGGAACACTGGTTAACCTTTTCTTCAGCTTATTAAATGCTTCCTCATATTTTGGTGTCCATTCAAATTTAACATTCTTCTTGGTTAACTTCTTTAGATGGCAGGAAAGTTTGGAGAAGTCCTGAATAAACCTCCAGTAATATCCTGCCAATCCTAAGAAGCTGCAGACATCCGTCGAAGTCTATGGCTGTTCCAATCTTATATAGCTGAAATCTTCCCTGGATCCACCAAAACTCCATCCCTTGACACTACATGTCCAAGGAACCTTACCTCCTTTTCCCAAAAATGGTACTCTGAGAATTTGACTTTATGCACATATCTCCTTAATATCCTCAATACAATCTCTAGATGTCTTTCATGTTCCTCCTCAGTAATTGAATAGATGAGAATATCGTTGATAAAAACCAACACGAATTTGTTGAGCACATATCTAAACACCCTATTCATGAGATCCACAAAATAGGCGGGCACATTGGTCAGCCCAAAAGGCATAACCAACCATTCATAGAAACAATCCAAACCTTTGAATTCAGTTAATGGAATGCAATCTTCTGCTATCCTCATTTGATGGAATCCTGTGCCCAAATCCATTTGCGAGAATATTCGAGTACCATGAAGTTGATCAAACAAGTCATCTATTCGGGGTAGAGGATACTTGTTCTTAATTGTCTGCTTGTTCAGGTTTCGATGGTCTACAAAAACTCTTAGGGAGCCATCAGATTTTGCAATGAATACTACTGCTGCTCCTCAACTTAAGCAACTCGGTCTAATCAGTCCTTTCTTCAACAACTCATCAGTTTGGTTCTTCAACTCCTCCTTTTCTCTTGGAGCCATTCTTCGGATAGGGTGAATAACAGGCCTTGCACCAGGAATCAAGTCAATACGAAACTCAATTTCCCGGTTTAGGGGCACACTTTTCACTTCTTCAAAAACATCCTGAAACTCCTTAACAATCTGTATCGTCTCTAAATCTTTTTGGGATGAATCTAGTGCATACATGAAACTATCCCTCACCGAACTAGGTTCTTTACACAATATCTCAACAAACCTCCCGAAGTTAGTCCATATAGACAATGTCCTCTTAACACAATCAAGAACAGCTTTATACTTAGATAACCAATCCATACCGAGTAGAACCTCAAACCCAATAAAGTCAAGAACAAATAGGTTGCATGAAAGATTATGGGAAAGGTAAACAACTCGGACATCTTCACAAATCATACAAAGATTAGTTGTACCGCCTATGGGATTAGACACACATATAGGAATATCTACTTTTGTGATCAGTTTAGGTCTATCAACCAATCCCTTAGTAATAAAACTATGGGAAGCTCCGGTATCAAACAATATTTTAACTAAATTCTCATTAACATGGATATTACGTTCTAGAACTCCCTTGCCCTTTACATCTTTAGAGGTTGAAGGCTCATCCTTAATAGCATAAACCTTAACTACTCTCCATTCTTCATTAGTGGGCAAGCATTTTTCCAATGTTCGGGCTGATGGCAGTTATGGTAGAGACTTTTCGAAACTATAGGATAGATGAGACCCTGTTGCTGTTTCTGAACTTTGGGACTCCTACAAAACCTTGAAAGATGGCCCTTCTTTCCACAGTTAAAACACTTCACATTCTTAAACTGGTTCTCCTGATATCCTCCACTGGTCTTACCTTGCTAGGGCTTCTTCCTTTTATTATTGTCATTGCCTTGAACTGCTACCGGATTCATTTTGTCAAAAACTTCATACCGAAAACCCATATCTCCAGATCCATAATGGTTCCTTTAACATGAACGGTCATCCTATCCTGATATTGCTCCTTCATCCTAGTAATAACATCTCACTTTTCTTCAGGGGAGTATCTATCTACCTAGGCCCAAAGCGAGATAATTCATTAAACTTGCACAAATATTCTTTTACGGACATTTCTCCTTGCTTTAGATCCATGAAACTTCTATAAAGGCGGGACCTTCCAACAGCGGGAATGTATTGTTCTTCAATAACTTCTTTAAACCTTGCCCAAGAGAAATTATCTTTAGATTCATTAAGAGTAATGGACTCCCATCAAGCTAGAGCCCCATCCTTCAATTGCCAAGAGGCTAAGAACCTTTTTCAATCATCATTGATGTTTAATCCTTTAAGATTTTCTTGTATGATCAAAGACAAGCTTGAAATTTAATAATAGTTTATGTGCCTTTAAATGGCTTTCCTCCTAAGCTGATATAATCTTTGCATAGTGTGGCAAAGTTAACCTGAGGTTACATAGGAACTACTACTTCTTCAATTACCGCAGCATTTGGAGTTCAACCATTGGTGGTTGTTGTGCTATTATTTCCCCCTCTATGTCCTCTTCGGTTACTCATTTCCTACTATCTGCATATAGTAAGGAAACAATTTTAGAATCCATAAACAAGAGTAACTTAGGGAATGGGTATAAAATAACTCAAATGTATTTATTCGGATAAAAATATCAAATACGCACTCTCATTGAATAAACTCATTCTAGGGCATTACTAATTCTATCTCTAATGAGTCGACCGCATCAAGGCTTAGGTGTTCGCTTAGCCTAAGGTCTGATAAGTGTGACGACCTACCTCTTCGACCCTTGAAAATCGACAATAATACATTCACGATATTCACGTGCCGCAAATTCAAGTGCCAGAGAGGTGGATGATCAGGGGTAAAAGAAAATAAACATAGAAGATAGAAACACAGATTCTCACATCGCATTGAATAACTTAAAAATTTTACATACAAATAGTACATACAATCACTCTCAAAATGATGTATCAGAGTTGTGGAAAGTACTGACCTAGCTAGGGACAGTTATAACTGCCTATCCCTACATAGGTGCTGGTATATACTTATACATAATACATTAGAAATAGAAACGGATAACTATCTACGGAGGAATCTTTTGCTCCATGCTCCAAGCTCCTCCAAAATGCTCCTAGCTAAACCTAACTACTCGGCTGTCCGGAAAAATAGGGCACCCAGAGTTTATGGGAAAAGAAAAAAAACTCCGGACCAGTCATGAGACCGGTGTGTGAAAACTCAAAATAATGGTTACTTTTGAAATTAAAGTGTGGCGGCCCACCTTTTTGGACGGTTTAAATCGAAAACTAAACACGCATGTCTAACTCAAACCATTCAAAAGGGAGGATTGTCAATAAGGCTTAATAAGAAAATAAGAGAAAAGAAGGGAAAGCAAAACACAGAATCTCGCAGCGGAATGATAAAATATAATAATCAAATAAACAGTTCATGAAGCTATTTTACAATATACAATTGATTACACAAATTTTACAACATAATCAGAGTACAATCAACAAACATACCAAAATAATGCAGCGGAATAATAATAGTAAATACAGTCAAGCAAACTCCATCTTCATCTTTAAGGAATAATGGTCTTCAACTACTAGAATACTCGGGCTGACCCGAGCGTAATGAAAAGACAAAACATTCGAGTTGGAACTAAAAGTTCTTATGTAAGTTAAATCAATAACAAGTAAATATGAGTGCAATAGCTTCAGAGTTGTTCACGGGATTTTCCATCTCCTACCAAGTGTACGACTGAGTGCAATAACTTAAGAGATGTTACGAGATTTTCCATCTCCTAAGGATCCGTTAAACTATCTATATATGTAATAAGATACAATATATATGTAGTGTCTATCAGTAAAGTATTAAAATAGTGTTAAGGCTTTACATTGATCCCCTTAACACATTTTTAAGCAGGTAGTCTATGCAGGTCCTGTAACACAACCAGTAACGTCGGTAGCCAGTTACTCCTCTATAGATATCATACTAAAACAAATCGTAGTGGTCGCGAATAAAGGTAAAAGTATGACAAAGCACGTGAGGCAATGCCCAAGGTAGGATACTACCAATTCGAGTTGCCTGACTGGTGGTAACCTCTAACGGCCCACTGCGAACATCCATCCCATAATCAAATCAAGGTGCACCAATCGAGTCAAAATCAATATAGTAATACGAAGAACAAATGTCCCTAGAGGTAGCTAGCCTAAATGGTCAGGACAAGTCGTCATGTTTTAGTCATTTCCAATTGACACAAGTGTCGGGGTGTATCCATCATCCTTCTCTTTCTTCAAATCCAACAAACGTTCACCAATCTAACCACTTCATTCTGGATCATCCACCGTGTGCACGGTTGTTAAAGTGGTTCCGGTATTGACAAAGAGTATGCCAATATTCGGTCACGATCTCTTTAACAACAAAACGTCATTTTTTGCACCGGTTGGTACTTTTAAATTTCAAGACCAAGTCATACTTCATATCAAGTTTTAATTTAAATCAACCTCAATTAAAATGATTTCAAAATTTACTTCAAATTCAGTTTAAACGGTTCTATTCAAATGGCTGAAAGTTTCAATTCAATTTCTCATTTTTAAACAATTTAGTTTAAATCCATTTCACATCCAAAAGTTGGAAATACCAATTTAAAACTCCTTTAATTACAGTAAATTCAAAGTTTTAAATTAAAATTTAAACTTTAAAATAATTCACTTTCAATAATTTAAGTCATTTCTCAAATTCAACTTAAGATTTAAAATTTAATCTTTAAACAATTTCATTTAACAGTTTCAATTTCAACGTTTCCAAACTCGAATTTAGAAAATAATTTAATTCATGTAAACAATTTTTTATTTCTTTAAGATAATATCATTTAAACCAATTTAAATTCAAGACTTTAGAAACCATTTAATTTAACCAAATCCGGTGTATGTATATAATTTTCTACCATATGGCCAAGTGATCGGTTATTTCATTTTAATTACAAGGATGGATATATATCATTTCAACCCAAAATTAAATGACATAGGTATATATCATTTCAACCTATTTCTTAGCTTATTTGTAATAATTCAAATGACAATTTATAGGATGTTAAATAATAAATAGGGTAATAACAGGGATATATCAAAATAAATAACAACCATACATACAACATATTAATCAATAGGCATCCAATTACAATCAACATCTAAATCAACCAATATATTACAACAGTTGCAAATTATCAATTATCGCTGTTTAACTAGCAATTAATTTCAATATTAATTTCAATTTCAATTTAATTAAATATAAAATTCAAATTAATTTAAATTTCCATTTAAACTACCAAATACCAATCAATAAAATTTTATCACTTCATTATTTCAATTTGACTAACATCAGAAAATTTAGTATTGCGTGAGTGGGTTTAATCACTCACCTTTGTAGGAATCTAAAAATAATAGACTTCTAATCAATAGCTCCTCTCTAGGTTTCCTTAGTCTCCTTCTGAAACACCCCACACCCCTTAATAAACCCAAAAGGACACATTAAAAAGCGTGGTGCGTTGTAGGTATAACTAAAACTAACAAAGACTAAGATTCACAAGACAAAAACAGGTAAAAACAGCAGAAACTAAAATAATAACTTAATTAAAAAAAGCTCCATAATTACTTCATAAATAAGTCAAACACCAAATACAACATCCATATCTCAAAACCCATTATGTCTTATGAAATAAAAATTCATAGTCTCAAAATCAGAGTACATAATATCCCTCATAATAAGCCGGTACACAAAGAGAATTAAAGCTGAAATAAAAGAAATACATAATAGAGAACTCCTCCAAGAAACCGCCAAGCAACAGCAATCTATCGCCTGCTCCCTTGATTGCCTATGGAGGGGGAAAGGGAAAATAGAGGAGTGGATCAAACTAAAAGTCTGGTGAATGATAGTAACTACTAGAGTCTTTAAGCAAGATAAAAGTAATAGACTCTACAACAGTTCTAGCATAAATATGGATAATAAAGGAAATAGAAAAGAGATAAACTGAAAATAAGTACGATTAAATATTGCTCAATTTTTAAGATATGTTAACTTTGATTGCTTGCACTTGTCCTTGATTTCTGCTTTGATTATGCTGAATTCCTAATCCTATAATTAGGATGCAACCCTAATTCTACCCTTTTTGATCGGCCTGCTACTCCATAGACCTTACTGCGGACCAGCCGCTATATAACTCCCTACACAGCAGCCAATGGTATCTACGAAAGATGCACAGAGCAACTACTGTGGATCCGGACGACATATATAGCTCCCTACATAGAATGCAATGGTGTCTACGAAAGACACCCATACTAAGCGCTTGGAACTCATAGCTATTACTGAGCACCCAAATGTAAGTCGCACGCGTAACTGCCACCATGCTCATGCTACCTTTTGCTCCACCTATTGGGTCTTCTTATTACCTCCAACTTCTAGCATAAGCGTGCCCCTCATCTCACTTGAAGCTAATGTGAGATCAGCGTGTGTCCATAGAATCTATAGGGGAAATGCTGTTGGTACTGGCCCTTCATCCAAACAATATCTAGTTACGCCCCTTATCCAAATCCTCCATGATTTGGACTTCTGTTTGACCAATTACTACTATTCTTAGCATAAGCGTGCCCTCATCTCACTTCGGACTAATGTAAGACACCGTTTTTTCTAATAGGGAATGTTATTTGGTACAGGTCCTACTTTCATCTTTGCTTATTAACTTAGATAAATTATATAAATAAGCCTTTATTATCATTTTTACTTTCTACGCTTATTCATTTATCCCAAGTCTTAAAATAAGCCCCATTCTATTCTTTTTCTTATTATAACCTACGTTATAATCATGCTTATTACTTAACCCAAGGTCTAAGTGTGAAAATAAGCTCTTTCATCTTTTACTCTTTTTTAATTATAATTCTACGTCATAACTAAGCCAATTAATTAGTCCAATTCTAATCATAATTAGGCATAATATCAGTCCAATTTCATTTATATTACAGCCTTTATAATTTACATCTCATAATTATAAATAGGCCAATCTTTTTAATTCAGTCCAATTAACGTCATAATTAGGCATAATTTCAGTCTAATTCCATTTATATTACGGTCTTTGAAATTTACATCTTATATTCCATTATTTCAGTTTTCTTACAATTTAATCCATATTCACGTTAATCTTATTCTAATCCATACGCGAAGAAGAAGGAGGAATAAAAGAAAACTGAAAATAGAAGAAAATCCAAAGCGTAAAAAGAAGATGTAAATAACGTATAAATAACAGTAAATAAACTAAAATACTGTAAATAAATGGAAAGCTATAATTAATAGAAATAAACTAAATTTACTGAAAAGAATAGCTGAAAGGAAATAGACTGAAAATAATTCTAAAAACTGTAAATAAACTACTGGAAAGGCTATTCCAAAAATCGTAGTAAAACTACAACTATTGGAAACCCTATTATTTTAAATTACTAAAAGAAATCTTAAAATAATTACAATCACTCACCTCCAGTCCTAAGCTCTTTCTTTAGTCTTCCCGGATCCATTTGGAGTTGTAAAATAATTTAATTTATAACGATTTTCTCCTTTGGAAAAATTATTCCGTTTAGGGTCCTTCCTAGAAAGGTGAACCCAACTGGAGAAAACCTAGAATGAGAAAAAGTGTTAGGTCTAGGGGTCTATTTATAGGTGTTGAAGTAGATCTTGGAACGTTGGATTTGAAGATTGAATAGGATGCAACCACGTCATAGGCTGAATAGGGGCCATCGGATGCAGAAACCGAGGGGCCAGATCAGTTTAAACATGCAAAATAGGTCTATTTATAGGTGTTGAAGTAGATCTTGGAACGTTTGAACGAACGAAAGTTCGTTCGTTCGCAATTAGCAGAGGCGGGTCGACCGGGCGGTCGACTGCCTTGGTGACCAGGTCGACCGGCCTGTCGACCTGCCTATATATATAATTTTCTTTTTATTTCTGCTTATTTTGTTTATTTTATAACTTGGTCATATTAGCTTGGTTTTTGACGTTCTATATATGAAAATTGACCCAAAAATTATCACGGATATAATGGTGCAAATTTCGTGGCTTAATTCTGATAATTTCACGAAGTTATTTTTTATCTAATTAATTAACGAATTAATTATTACGAGTTAAATTTCGGGTTGTTACATTCTCCCCTCCTTAAGGGATTTCGTCCCTGAAATCTCTAAGGACAAAAGAATGTATTAAATGTTTTCATCCAACTAAAAAACCAACTACTAAATCATCAACCATTCATCCATTGTCCTTATGTTTTTTCTATGCAATTTATGATACTTATGCAATTAGTGTAGTGTAAATGTCCCTAACTAATGCAAAAGATTAGGTGATCCACTGATTCAGTTGACCTCCTTTTTATGCAATCATGTCCGTGCCATGTATCCAAATGAATGCAAAATTTTCCTAATGATACTGATAATTCTATATGCGTGCTACAAACATCATCCAAATGCAACAATCATGCGATAAACATCCATTTATAGCAATCGTGGAAATAAAATAAAAATGCGCACACATCCATATGCATATGCTCTAGTGTCCTAGTTATGCCGATCCCTAAGGAATAATAGTGCCTAGTGTACCTATATGCATCCATAGCATCCACTAGCAAACACTTGCAACCACTAGCATACATCATTCATAACATGTTCTATTAACATGTTTACATCAAATCCTACCATCCATAGGTTAAATCCTAAGTTCTACCCTTCCAAAGGATAATAAAGGAAAGAACCTATTCAAAACTAAAGATGGAAAACGAAAATTCTAAAACCTATTATCAAAGAGACATGGATATGAGATACGAATTTTCTCCTAATCAATTTAGTCTTCTCCGAAATCTCTCTAACTATGTCGGAACCAAGAAGCAACCTTTCCGTAGACTCCAATCAACATGAAGACGTCTTACACGGCCTTCACAAAAAGAGCTACAAAATGTGCCATTCTGATGCTAGCTTAAAAACTACTACCATATGAGTTCCACTAATTTCATTTTACTGTTCTTCATGAATCAACATTCCTAGATTCTTGCTAGTGTCCTATACACTTTACGGAAACTTCCATTATTACTTCTTAAAGTAATTACTGCTATCTCCTTACACCTTTTCCGTTAATCCTAGGAAATGATTCTTATATACTCCACATTTAAGAGTTTGGTTTGGTATTTATCACCTTGTTTTAAAAACTAAGGTTTCTAAAAAATTTAAAACATTGAATCCCAAAATCTTTGTCTTTAAAAGTGTTATCTTTTCAGTTTCTATTAATTTCAAAAATACTTGGTCACTTAATATTATTTCCCAAACCTAGAGGGAAAAACTTCCAAATTTTTAAGTCTAAAACTTATATCTCTGTTTCTTTTAAAGACTTTTACAGTTTTCTATAAAAATTTGAATTTTCAAATTTTACTTTTATTAAGTTTTTTATTTCAAAAAGTTATTTACTTTTTCGCCAAACCATTTTCTTTTAAAATATCTTTAAAATATCCTTTATGTGTTTTCAAAATAGCTTCTTATTACACCTAACAGTCTCATATCTTAATGTATTGGAACTACTTTCTCTTATGAGAAGTTATTAACGCTAAAATCTTCTATGAACCTTTTAAATGAGAATTTTATGTTTATGTGAAATTACAAGGAACTTATTTTATATTTTTTGAAATAGACTATACAAAATATGGTGCTTTTCATACCTTGTATATCTCTTTCATGTATTCCTTGTAACTTGCACAAAACATTTTTATTGGTTCCATAGAAATACCATTATTCTTTTCATTCCAATCGATTAAAATATGTTTAAATTATACTCTTCCATGATAAATATTTTCTAATATCTAACTTACACATTTTCCTTTCAGAAAAACTCATCTTCAAAACCGTTTTAATATTTCCGTAACTACAAAAACACTTCATTGTACTTATTAATAATAAGTGTACTTTACAAACCATTTTGTTTCTATACTTAGAAATTACCTTTTAAAATACATTTTTATTTGGGGTTAAAATGGATGTTGCGTAAAACACCGTTACTACAACCTAAAAAAAGTACTAGTGTATGGATTCAATACCAATAAATCTCATATACCTATGTAAAAATGTTTCTCTTGAGAGTCACTTACTATAACAATAGTGTTAGAGCCTATGCTCCACTTATTTTCCATGAAAACATTTATTACAATAATAAAAGTTGTAATCTACATTTTCGATACTTGATACACTCTAGGCTTTTATGTATAAAATCTTTGTTTACTTACAATGAAACTAGAGAGTTATATATATACTCTATAATTCTTCAAAAAGAATTCCAATTTTTCATTATATAAAAAAACCAACTTAAATTTCATACCATTTTTCAAAAACCCCATGTTTATTTTCTAAAGAAAATATTAACAATGAAAATTTTCAATTACAAATTTTTTTTCAACTTTTTAAATTTTGAAAATTTCATATTATTGGGCTTAGCATAAAGTGGGTCTTCCTACTTACTACCATCAGAGTACTTTTCCTAAACTAAAGGCTTTTACTCCTATTCCTCTTGTATATTCATATTTATTCTAAGGCATCGCCGTCAAATCCACTTGTCTAAGACAATTACAATTTCTGCAATTACCTACACATGGACTTTCTTCTCTGCTTATCTGCTGAATTTTATTGTACATCTCTAACCTTGGCCTACCTCTCTTTGGATTTCCATAATCCCAATCCTAAATGTACAAAACCGTCTCTTAAATCCCTATCATGTGTAGATATTCTCTATACCCCAATAAATGCACTTCAAAAGTGATACTTCAAGAACATTGCTCTCAACTGACGAATACGAAACGTACAAAGAACCTCTTTTAAATGAATAACATGCTCTTCCATACACCAAAATGTCGACCACGAATATCACCACGAACTTTATTTTAGGACATCTCTAAAAACATGGTTCATCAAATCTATAGGATAGGCTGGGACATTGGTTAGCCCAAAAGTCATGACTAACCACTCAAAGAATCCGTCTGGTATCCTAAATGCGGTCTTATCAATGTTATCATAAGCGACCCAAAGCTGATGAAATCCAGTGGCTAATTCAAGCTAGGAGAATACTAAAGAGCCAACTAACTGGTTGAAAAGATCATCAGTCCAAGAGAGAGGATAATGGTTCTTCTTTGTAAGCTTATTCAATTCTCTATAGTCAATGCAAAGTCGAAGAGAACCACCTACTTCGGTAGCGAAGACGATTGGCGCTCCCTATTCCGATATGTTCTTCTTATGAAACCTTTCTCCAAAGCTCACGGATCTGCTTGCTCAATCCCTTCCTTTCCCTAGGCGTCATATGTCCTACGGGTAATGCTACTGGCTAGCCAAATAAATCCTGAAGTCAATCTCTCTCTTAGGATGGAAGTCCCCTAACCTCCTCAAAGATGTCTGGAAAAATCTCTGACGACAGGAACCGAATCCAACTCCGATGAGAAGACCCTTGCGGGTTGCAAGAAATCTCGAGAGTCCTACTGATGCATGTCTCTAGTCTAACGACTCTCCTCTCGCAATCTAATATAGCTGCATATATGGATAGCCAACCTATTCCCAAAATCGTCCCATACCCCGAAAATCCCAAAATATAGGCATCATAGTCAAATTCTACGCCTAGGGTATAAATTTTCAAACCCCTACAAACCATAGACAAGAGTGCGATCCTCCCATGGGGTTTGAAATAACAATGGGGTCTACTACTAAAGAGATGTCTAAGTGCAAACAATCTACCAAAAAACCAGAGATGAAAGAGTGTGATGCTTTAGGATCGAAATGAGTCTGAATGGGAAAATCAGAAATAGAAACCAAATTTTCTGACCTTGATTTGGTCTACTGCTGGAAGGTGCTATATCCAAAGCCTGAATCTGCGCTGCAGGTGCACTCGCTCACTGCCCCATCTTCTGAGGACAAAACTTACTAAAGTGACCAATCTGTCCACAATTGAAACACCTTCGCTACATTCCTGCCTTCTTATAGTCTTTTTCGTAATGACCATTCATTCTACAGCGCTTACATTTCCCATTTTTCTTGATTCGCTTCTGAGGTCCCCTTTCTTTGCTCTTATCCTTCTTGCCCTTCCACCATGGCTTCTTAGAGCTTGTAAGAACTACCTTAAGCTCTTCTTCCAACTGCCAAGATATAGGTTGACCACTCTGTCGATCCTCCAAACCTAACCGCCTAAACTTTCGCTCCATATCTTCCAACCTAGCTTGTGTCTCCTTGAAAGCCTTCATGCCAGAAAACGTTCCGCCCCCTATGCTAGTGAAGTCCTTGCATAGCTTAGAAAAATCCGCTGGTGCAGGTGTATTAAAGGGATTTCCACCTGCCAGTGTTGTATTGGGCACTTGCCCTTGTACCCTGGTACCGAAGCTCTACGGAACCAGTCAGCCATACTATGCAAAGAAAAGGAAACTTATGCTCAAAAGAATTGAAAGAAGGTTGAACTGGACTTTGAGGGGATTTTTATAAAAACTCTTTTATACTTAAAAATTATTTCTAAGAGTTCTTTTCTGAAAAATACTTTTAGAACAAGTTATTTTGGAAAATACTTTACTTTTAAAAATAATTTTTTAGGAATCCTGTAAACTTAGGTTCTAATACCAAGTGAAACACCCCACACCCCTTAATATACCCAAATGGACACATTAAATGGCGTGGTGCATTATAGATATAACTAAAACAAACAGAGACTAAAATTCACAAAAAATAGGTAAAAACAGCGGAAACTAAAATAACAACTTAATTAAAACAAAGCTTCATAATTACTTCATAAATAAGTCAAATATCAAATACAACATCCATATCTCAAAACCCATCATGTCTTATGAAATAAAAATTCATAGTTTCAAAATCAGAGTACATAATATCCCTCATAATAAGCCAGTACACAAAGAGAATTAAAGCTGAAATAAAAGAAATACATAGTAGAGAACTCCTCCAAGAAACCGCCAAGCAACAACAATCTACCGACTTCTCCCTTGATTGCCTATGGGGGAATGGGGAAAATAGAGGAGTGGGTCAGACTAAAAGTCTGGTGAATGATAGTAATTACTAGAGTCTTTAAGCAAGATAAAAGCAATAGAGTCTACAACAGTTCTAGCATAAATAAGGATAATAAAGGAAATAGAAAAGAGATAAACTGAAATTAAGTACGATTAAATATTGCTCAATTTTTAAGATAGGTTAACTTTGATTGCTTGCACTTGTCCTTGATTTTTGCTTTGATTAGGCTAAATTCCTAATCCTATAATTAGGATGCAACCCTAATTCTACCCTTTTTGATTGGCCTGTTACTCAATACACCTTACTGCAGACCAGCCGCTATATTACTCTCTACACAGCAGCCAATGGTATCTACGAAAGATGCATAGAGCAACTACTGTGGATCCGGACGACATATATAGCTCCCTACATAGAAGGCAATGGTGTATACGAAAGACACCCATACTAAGCACTTGGAACTCATAGCTATTACTGAGCACCCGAATGGAAGTCGCACGCGTAACTGCCACCATGCCCATGCTACATTTTGCTCCACCTATTGGGTCTTCTCATTACCTCCAACTTCCAGCATAAGCATGCCCCTCATCTCACTTCAGGCTAATGTGTGATCACCGTGTGTCCATAGAATCTATAGAGGAAATGTTGTTGGTACTGGCCCTTCATCCAAACAATATTTAGTTGTGCCCCTTATCCAAATCCCCCATGATTTGGACTTCTATTTGACCAATTACTACCATTCTCAGCATAAGCATGCCCTCATTTCACTTCAGGCTAATGTGAGACACCGTTTTGTCTAATAGGGAATGCTAGTTGTAACATGTCATACTTTCATCTTTGCTTATCAACTTAGATAAATTATCTAAATAAGCATTTATTATCATTTTTACTTTCTACGCTTATTAATTTATCCCAAGTCTTAAAATAAACCCCATTCTATTCTTTTTCTTATTATAACCTACGTTATAATCATGCTTATCACTTAACCCAAGGTCTAAGTGTGAAAATAAGCTCTTTCATCTTTTACTCTTTTTTAATTATAATTCTATGTTATAACTAAGCCAATTAATTAGTCCAATTCTAATCGTAATTAGGCATAATTTCAGTCCAATTCCATTTATATTACAGTCTTTATAATTTACATCTCATAATTATAAATAGGCCAATCTTTTTAATTCAGTCCAATTAACATCATAATTAGGCGTAATTTCAGTCTAATTCCATTTATATTACATTCTTTGAAATTTACATCTTATACTCCATTATTTCAGTTTTCTTACAATTTAATCCATATTCGATCCATACGCGAAGAAGAAGGAGGAATAAAAGAAAAATAAAAATAGAAGAAAATCCAAAGTGTAAAAAGAAGATGCAAATAATGTATAAATAATAGTAAATAAACTAAAATATTGTACATTACTGTAATCTGCAATCGCCTCTTCACCTAGTCAAACCGTAGAGCTGATCCTGCCTTAGCAAAACTAGACAGATTTCTCTTTAATGCAGCCTGGGATGACCTCCACCCCCTTTCCTCGGTCTCTGGCCTCGCTACGACCATCTCCGATCATTGCCCCCTCATCTTGGACACCGGATCTTTGCCCAACATCAAACGCCCTTTCAGATTTGAGAGTCTATGGCTTCTGGAGCCATCCTTCGATAATTTAGTCAAACAAGTTTGGTCCCAACCCACGCAAATCCAATATACTTCCGCTAGAATTGTTTTCAAACTCCGCTCCCTTAGGAAAATTATCAGACCATGGGCCAAATCCGTTTGGGGGTCCCTTTGCTCGCGTATCTCATCAACCCAAGACGAGATCTTAGATCTTAACATCCTTGAGGAATCACGACCGCTTTCAGATATTGATCTGACTCGCCTGAAAGATCTAGAATCAGAACTGGATAGACTCATAAAGCAAGAAGAGATAGGCTGGAAATAACGATCCAAAGCTAAATGGTTGGAGGAAGGGGACAAAAACACCTCTTACTTCCACCGCCTAGCTAGTGGCCGCCGCAGATCCACTTTAATCTCCGAAATATCCCATAATAACACTTCATACACTGACCTCTCTGATCATCTCCGCCTGTTTACAGACTACTACCGAAGCATCTTAGGCAAACAATCCCCAGCTCTCCCCGACATCGATTGGTCCCTTCTTTATCCAACCCCCTCCCACATCCCCATCGATCATCCATTCACTGAAGATGAGATTTAGGACGCTTTGAAAGACATATCTGATGACAAAGCACCCGGCCCAGATGGTTTCGGCCCACTCTTTTTCTAACATTTCTGGGTAACTGTAAAATCCGATATTTTAGAATTGTGTGCTGAATTCCAATCCGATCCTTCAGCCATATCTTGATTGAACTATGCAAACATCATCCTCCTCCCTAAATCCCCTGGCGCTAACTCCCTCTCCTCCTTCCGTCCCATTGGCCTTCTCAACACAACCTTTAAAATCATTACTAAGGTCATTGCCAACCGCCTTCAAGCAGTTATTGCCCCCCTGGTCGGTGTTGAACAGTTAGCCTTTATTCTTGGTAGAAACATCATGGACTGTGTAGCAACAACTCAAGAAATCATTTCCTTCTGCCACCAAATGTTGACCCCAGGAGTTTTATTGAAGCTTGATTTTTCTAAAGCATTTGATTCGGTAAATTGGAATTTCATTCTTGATCTCATGAAACATAGAGGCTTTCCCCCCAGATGGTGCAACTGGATCAAACATATTCTTAACCCAAGCCTCTCTTCTATCTCGGTCAACGGTGTTTTAGGGGGCCACATCAAGTCAGCTCGTGGCCTGAGACAAGGTGATCCCCTCTCGCTACTTATTTTCGTCTTAGTTGCCGACATTTTCAACAGAATGATCAAACTAGCCATATCCGACAACCTCTTCTCCGGCATTAAACTCCCAGATTCCTCCTTAGCAGTTTTCAACTTGCAGTTCGCTGATGACACAATACTTTTTGCCTCACCCCAAATCAACTACATCCATTGCCTAAAAGCGGCTCTCTACTCATTCGAGCTCATATCCGGCCTTTCCATCAACTTTAACAAGAGCTCCGTCATCATGTTAGGTAACTCGAATCATCTTGGCCCGTCCATTTCATCGTTGCTTAACTGTAACCTTTCGGATTTCCCTTTATCTTACCTTGGCATCCCCCTTCGTCCCACCAAGCTTCATAGATCAGACTGGTCCCCACTTATCTCCAGGATCGAATCCAGACTTCTGAGTTGGAAGGCCCATTCACTCTCCGCAGTCGGTCGCCTCGTCCTTGTCAAATCTGTCTTATCAGCCATCCCATCTTATTGGATGTCCTTCCACAAACTTCCTTCCTGGGTCATTAACAGAATTGATACAATCAAAAGTACCATCCTTTGGAACGGAGGTGGTGTCAAAAGGCTTGTTAATTGGAGTACCGCCTGTTTGCATCAGGATCAGGGTGGTCTAGGTATCATCAATCTCAGTGCCTTTAACTCCACGCTCCTCACGAAATGGCTTTGGAGACTACTCTCCCCTGGCAATTTTCTATGGAAAGATTGGATTCTCTCGCTTCATTACCGCTCAAACCACCACCTCATCCTTCACTTCCCACCGCGATGTAGACCTTCTCCATTCTGGGCTGGCGTGCTCCAAACCCTTCCCCGTGTCAGACCTCTTTTTCATGTAGTCATCGAAAATGGTAACAACTGTGTTTTTTGGTTAGATACATGGCATAATCAACTTCCCCTCGCCAAATCTTTGCCCCACCTTTTCTCCCACTCGAGTACCCTTTCAATTTCGGTTAGAGACTGTGTCAACTTCGGTCCTGACTTCCTTTGCCCTCCATCCCTCTTCGACACTGACACCTTTCCCGACCTTATTACCACGTCCAATTTGCTTCATTCTCTACAGTTCACCACCTTGCCGGATCGTATAGTCTGGGCCCCTGCACCTGCTAAGGGCTTCTCCGTCGCCTCCTGTTACTCCCACCTTAATAACCCTGGCCGCTTCTTTGCCTTCCCCAGACTCTAGAAATGCCCTCTTCCACCGCGTATCGCCTTCTTCCTGTGGTGTCTTGCTCATGAACGAATCAACACTAAAGAGAGACTTATCCGTCTACATATCCCGGTTGACCCATCTTGTGTCTTTTTCTCTAATCACATTGAAGATATTCCTTACTTGTTTCGTGAATGTGACTTTGCATACTCGATCTTGGTTGCAACCAGTGCCCACCTCCTTGGCCATATCCCTGAACCGCCCGTCATATTTGATCACTGGCAATATAACCCCCCTAACCTCCTCCTGGATGTCTTCATCGCTCTCTTCTGTTGGTTCATATGGAAAGAACGCAATGCACACGTGTTTAACAAACCGAAATATCATTTTGAAGGCATATGCAGATGTATAACTTATCTATTCAATAGTTTTACAGGTCGAAGCTTATTTGCACCTTTCAGACTTCGTCTTCCACAGAGAAGTTCATCCCCAATAGAATCACAAGGAAGCACTTCGGCGTACCCTCTGGCCAGCAGTTTAGGCCATAGTTGTGAACCGTTGGTAGTAACTTGATGCTTTCAGATCTTTGTCTTCCCTTTTGTTATTTTGTTATGATACCCTTGTATATATTCATGCACTGCCTTGTCCTATCTATGTTGAATGTTTGTGTAGTTTCTGTACTTGCTCTACGTGCCATCGATCAGGCCTGTTGATCGAAACAATATTATATTATATATGCTTCTAATCGGTTGTGTAGTGTCACGCTACACACCCGTCTTGCTAAAAAATAAATGGAAAAACTATAATGAAAAGAAATAAACTAAAATTAATGAAAAGAATAGCTGAAAGGAAATAGGCTGAAAATAATTCTAAAAACTGTAAATAAACTACTGAAAAGGCTATTCCAAAAATCGTAGTAAAACTACAACTATTGGAAACCCTATTATTTTAAATTACTCAAAGAAATCTTAAAATAATTACAACCACTCACCTCCGGTCCTAAGCTCTTCCTTTGGTCTTCCCGGATCTACTTGGAGTTGTAAAATAATTTAATTTATAGCGATTTTCTCCTTTGGAAAAATTATTCCGTTTAGGGTCCTTCATAGAAAGGTGAACCCAACAGGAGAAAACCTAGAATGAGAAAAAGTGTTAGGTCTAGAGGTCATTTAGGTGTAGAAGTGGATCTCGGACCGTTGGATTTGGAGATTGAATAGGATGCAACCATGTCATAGGCTGAATAGGGGCCATCGGATGTAGAAATGGAGGGATCGAATCAGTTTAAACGATGCAAAATAGCCGGTTAGGGGCTCTGGAACGTTCGAACAAACAAAGTTCATTCTAAATTAGCAGAGGTAGGTCGACCGGGCGGTCGACCGCCTTGGTGCCCAGGTCGACCGGCCGGTCGACCTGCCTATATATATATATATATATCTTTTAATTTCTGCTTATTTTGTTTATTTTATAACTTGGTCATCTTAGCTCGGTTTCTAACGTTCTATATATAGAAATTGACCAGAAAATTACCTTTGACACAATGGTGCAACTTCCATTGCTTAATTCTAATAATTTCACAAAATTATTTTATTATCTAATTAATTAACGAATTAATTATTACGGGTTAAATTTCGGGTTGTTACACCTTCTTGATTGCCAGCTTTGTTCCTAATTTTACTTTTGGTTTGATTTATTTTAATTTGCCTCCTTGTTATATTAATACATACATGCATAAACATATATATATATATATATATATTTAGAAGGTTTGAAGTCTGCCTTAGTGGCGCAGTGGTTAGGGGTTCTCGCTACCTGGTAATAGGTCCCGAGTTCGAGCCCTGGCCTGCGCACCTTTGCCCCAAGTAAATCTAACCCGGTATTGCGGACTGTCCAAGGGGGACTGCGATAAGCTGTACAAGCTTGCGGTTGCGGACTGGGTGGCCCATACCTTCCTAAGATGAGCGGTGTCCGTTAGTCTTCGGTGACCGTTCATTTTTTTTAGATGGTTTGAAAAAAAGAAGAAGATATGAAAAAGAAGAATAAAAAAAGAGAAAAGGATTAAAACAAGAAGAATTGAAAATGAAAGAGAAGATCAAGATTTGAAAAGAAAGAAGAAAGTTTGAAATAGAAGAAAGTTTGAAATAGAAGAAGATTTGAAGAAGAAGAATATTTGAAGAGGAAGGAAAAAAATAAAATGAGAGAGAATAAGAAGATTTGAAGAAAACAAAGAAAATGAAAAAAGAAGAAGATTAGAATGGAGGCTAGGGTTTCATTTGCATCATACCTTATTTATAAGGTTAGAGTTAGGTTTAGGGCCATTGAAATTTGAAAAGAGAGGCTGCTATAATTTAAAATAAATGAAATGAGGCTTCAGGAAATGTAGTTGAAAGATGAATGTAAAGGTGGTAAAGTAAATATGAACAAACTAGGTATTGAAATAAAGTAAACATGAACAGCTTTTTTAAAAGTGGCATGTATTAAAAAGAGGTGAAGGAAAGAATTAAAAGCATGAAAAGTAATTCACATTTTCGAAAATAAATAAAAAAAACTTTAGACAATGTAAATGGAAAGGAGTAATGGAACAAATGAGGAAACAATGAAAATAGTGTGACAATTATTAATTAGAAAGGGAATAAAAGGACCAACTCCACCCTGTAAACAAACTTTTAGAATTCAAATTTCAAAAACATTTGTTCAGTCAATTAATTTTGTTAACTCCAAACATACTAAAATTGACGTCCATTAAAGATTTAATTAACACACAATAAATGAAAATAAATTTTGCACACAAATTTGTGTAATTAATTAAGAGAATATATAACATTAAAAATATAACAGCATAAATGAGGTAATATAAAGTAAATAAAGAGGACCAGCCATACACCGCTACGAAACTTTTGGGATCTTATTCTAAAATGTATTCTCCACTCAATTAATTCATTAACCTCTAAAATACTAAACTTGCACTCATTTAAATTTTTATTAACACATAACAAATAAAATTTGAACACACCAATTAACGTCATGGAGACCGCAGCTACACACAAATAAAGATAGCTCGGGACTTCAAACTCAAATTTAAAAACAATATCTTTCTCAGTGCATAATCAAGAACTCAAATATTTAATTTATTTTAAAATTTAAGGTTAGCATTAAAACTACTTTCGTATTGTCTCCGACTGCTATTTAACGATCGTAAAATGTTGTTTCAGAATTTATTTTTTCTCTTTTCACACAATTATACTTAATTACAAAATGAAAACATTCATTTTATTTTATTTTCCAAAATAGTCTTTTAATTTGATTAAAAATATTCCTTTTTTATTACATCAAATTCCCTTTTCAATTAAAACATATGTTTCCTTTTTATTTCCTTAACTTTCTATTTTATTTTAATTCAAGCGTATGTTTCTATTATTACGTCCATTAATTACAATTAATGTTCTCTTTCCTTTTATTTGATAGATTTCAATTACATTAATTGCAGTTAATCCCACAATTAAATTTTAAAAAAGAAATGAGACAATTCAAATCATGTTTATAGTAATTTAACGTATTTATGCAATTATTGTATACAAACCAAAAGTTATTAATTTTTTATTAAATAATTGATTTCTTACACCTGTAATCAATCTTTCAGCTACCAAACATTTCAAATGAATAAACATATGATTTTTTCTTTAATAAAGAAACATTTATTATTCTTTATTAACATTTATTATTCCAATCAATTGGTAATTTATATTCAGAAATTTATCGATTTCATTTAAACCAATATCATTAAATACACACTAGCCTTTGTTATTATTCTTACCTTATTGCAAACATATGTAATTAATAGACATTTAAATTAAGCTCATAACTTATATATTATAATTTAGTTTGTATCAATGCAATCTTAAATATATTTTTCTAACAATTTTTTTCAAAAATCTTATTTAATTTAACATTTTTAAATGGTTAAAATACGGGTCGTTACACAAAGGGTATCTCATAAGACCGCACCGCACATAAACACAGACGAGTTTTCACCTTATGATAACCAAAACATTTGCTAAGTAAAATCAGAGATATTATTTTTAATGACATTCTTTGAAAACTCTTTCAAATAACATATTAATCATAACTGAAATTGTTACATCTATCAAATCCCAACATACTAAGTTCTACTATCAAAAACCGTAAAGGCATGTATTGGAGAATGGATTTTCAATAATGACAAGGGACAACCTTAAGACAATATATCTCTAGAGAAATGTACCGAGGCACAACCCCGCTGCCCTCTACCAACACAGAACGGGCCTACCTCTACCATAGGTTGTAACGAATATCCCTTCACCCCGGTTGTTCTCGGCCTATCCGTGGGATCCCAATGCATACATAATAAACCCGAAATATACAGGGTGATCTAAGAAGATGATGATCATATCCTAATGGGTGTGACCCACTTAGCCCTGCCGCATCTATCATGTTTTTGCCATTACCAATGTGTAAGGCTTGAGGTAATGTTTTACCTTTCATATGACAAATCCCACTTTAAATGCCACATTGTCACTTCCTATGACACACTAATTGGTTTCCACAAAAGTATAACCTGTTTGTACCAAAAATGGGCACAACACTCTTCGGGAGTTGTTTGAAGAGATAAAATGAAGATTATAAATGTAAAATAGAGATTATCTAACAAAAACTCCAACAAATAGGAATGTGAAGTGCACAGACAAGCAGTTTAGAGTGGTTCGGCATATAGCCTACGTCCACTATGAAGTTTTGATGATTTTATTGATTCTCTTTCAATGATTACAAGCGTTTACAACGATGAACAGCGGATTACAGTTTAGATTTCGAAATTGACAGCAAAAGTATGGTGCAAATCTCAATCCGGCAGAGTCTGGACGCTTCAGAGAAAAAAGATCCTTTTTCCGTTGATTCTGGGGCTCTATTTATAGGCGTAGGAGGCTTGGATTTCGCTCAAACTCCGGGAGACTTGGCCTGACATGTGAGGGGACCCATTCGACCACTTCCAGAGAGTTTCAAGCCAATCTGTGATCGATACGAAATCATTTCGTATCGATCAAGATTACTTCCAATTGAGCTCAAAATTGGTGGAGATGTTCCTTGTTATGTGTGTAACCTTCAGTTAAAATTTCATCGTGTTTGGATCAGTGGATTACGAGATATGGTCGATACGAACTGGAATTCCTCTTAGGCTGTCTGGTTCGTATCCATGATTTCGACTCCATCCGTTCGCCTCGCTGGCTGCACGTGCTCTTGAAGTGAGGTGGCGCGCGCGCTTCGTTTCGATCCGGTCTTTGTGCCGCATTGACTGTTTCGACTCCACATATCTCGCCTCGTTTTACTTTGATGGAAGACACGTCATCCCTGGTCAGTTGACTCGTGGGTACGAACAAGTCATTAGGCATGGATTCGAAGTGAGGCCCTCTGATGGATACGAAGCAAGCAACGAATGATGGATACGAAGCGAGCACCGAGTGATGGATACGAAGTATACGCTGAACGATGGATACGAAGCAGACGTTGGCTGAAGGATACGAAGTCCTTCAATTGCTGGTATGTGTGAAGTCCATCGATACGAGCTCGATGGATACGAAGAAGGTCGAGCCGAACCTGGGTACCTCGATGGATCCGGAGCTGATCGGTACGAAGCTTGATGGATTCGAACTGGGGCTTCGGTGATGGATACGAAATTGCCCAGAGTGATGGATACGGAATCTGGGCTTCTTCCCTCCAATTTGACTCGATCATAACTTGAGCGTATGAGTCCGGATTGACTTGGAATTTGAGGTGCTGATCTCTATGGCCTCTCTTGTCATGTCCTATCAATTGTAGCTCACTCTGGGCTCGTACAAAATTCAGTGATATCCATGGCGTGCTATCCTTGTCCTCTAGTCGGCTTCTTGGTGTCCTGGCCTTGCCAAAAGGCGGGATAACATTTGCCCCCCAAAGTACGTCATGTGAAAACATGACGTGCTTTGAAAAGTTGTATGTCTTCTTTGGATAATTTTGAAAGTCGTACCCCTTAGCCGTTCTTCTCGTATCGGTCCTCTTATGAATCGATGCTCAAAGTCGAAAAGCCCTCTTTCGTATCGATGTGGGTTGACTTGATGGATACGAAAACAATCATTCGTATCGATGGTCACAAATCGATAGATACGAAATTGACGCTCGTATTAACAGGTCTGCTCTGTTTCGAATCGATGGCTCAAAATTTGGATGTTTCGAAACGATGGTGTCTGGTGAACATTTCGCCTCGATGAATGCACAACTTGATGGATGCGAGGAAAGCGCGTGCACCTACCCATCGTATTCACGTGGCCTCCCTGTGCGCTTCGAACCGATAAAGGTTAGTGGGTTCGATACGAATGCTCGCATCGATGCGCTGCTTGACTGGTTGCGACCGGTCAGATTGACTGGGAGTCGAAACGACTCGGTTCCGTCCTAGGCTTCATATAAATATCTGGGACTTTGCCATTTCTCACTTTTTTACCTTCTACTTTTACTGTTGTCTTCTGCCTTCTCGTATCGATTCACAGACAAGCAGGAGAGAAGAATTACTCCAATCTTCGAATCGATCAAACATCATCTTATTATTTCCCCAAACTCCAATTCGATTCAGGTAAATAAGCAATCACGGCTAATTTGAGCGACGAAGTTCAGATCTCAGATCCATCGTCCCTTTGCCGATTATCGATTTCGATGGTGCCAAGGCCAGATCTGGACCAGAGCTTGGTCGAGGATGGCCATGGCTATGTTCGCTTCAATCGGAGAAGAAAGAGTTCTGGAGTGATTGTTTCACCACTAGTTCGTGTCGATCCGGGACAGGAGGATTCGACTCGATCCAGATTTCATGATTTCGCATCGATTGATGGGTTAAAGGGGATGCAGAGGTTCGCATCGATCTAAGGTGGTTGGGGCTTGTGTTGAACTGAGATGATCGATGTAAGCGCTTGGCCGGCGTGATCGATGCGAAAATCTACCTCTCTCGATCGATACGAAGACCAAGAGATCTCATTGGTCCCATATCGATAGCCCCAGATCGATGCGAAGTTATTGCACTTGGTTGTCTCACAGCCGTTAACCCTTGGCCGATGCGAAGTAAGCCTACCTGATCGATACGAAATCTCCTCCTCCGGTCGATACGAACTGACATCGATACGAAAGGTATCGAGTTGACCTGATCGATACGAAAGTATCGATTCGAACTGGATCGATACAAAAGACATCACGCCTCCGAATGAATTTGAACTTGAACTACGATCGATTCCATGCTGAAATTTGACGAACTTAGCGAACTTTTGCACGTTCTTATATTCGATTCCGACGAGCTTCTGCCTTGCATAATTGGACTTGATTACAGGATTGCATATTTGACTGACTTTCGAAGCTCGTCGATGGAACTGCCTTCTAACAGAAAAGTACAACGAACTCTTTAATCTTGAATCGATCGTTATCATCTGGATGGCGCAGTCATGACGGTCAGCGATGACGGTCATGTTTGTCTGACTTCCAGAATCTCGTCGCTTGCACATTTTCTTTAATCCTGCAGAATTTGCTCAAGTCACGCACAGCACTCGCACTACACAACACATTCATGCACTTTACACTGGGGAATGCACGGGCTTTTTGTCACCTAATGATGGTTTCTCGTGAGTTAGCTAGTGATGGAACCGTCAAGTTCGCAGCAGCAAGAAACTCAGAACCCTATCCTTCCCAGAATTGAGATTCCGGTCATCGAGACCGAAGCTATTGGCCCAGCTCCGGACGAGTTGCCCAACGCGTCCTTCATTAATAGTCCACCTGATTCCGTCTCATCCAACATCTCCGAAGACATGTTGGGGAGGATATGTTTAAGGCATGGTTTATCTTTGGATGAGGTATTGCTGCCTGGACCGGATGATAGGCCACATAATCCCCCGGAGGGGTATACTGCTTTTAATCGGCATGCGTGCGCGGCCGGCACACTTCCTCCATTCAACGACTATATAAGAGAAGTGTTGGCTTATCTGGACATCGCTCCGTCTCAATTGCATCCAAACGGATATGCCTCACTCAACAGCTTGTTCATTGTATTCATGGAGTACCTCCATCGTCCTCCCCGTATGACCGACATAAGATACTTGTTTAACTTCAAGAGTCGGACTGACAGCCCATCTTATACGTTCTTGGAGTCTGTAAGGAACTGCCAAGTTGTCGTGGGGTCGTGGACTAGGCTAAGCTATTTTAAGTCGGAGTGGTTCTATGTCCGATGTCCTCCGGGGTTTGCCAGAAGATGGTTATTCAGACGTGAGTATCGTCTTTTTTCCCAAGTAATTTACAGGGCAATTTTTGGAGTGAAATTAAACTTACGTCTTCTTCTCTTTTTCTTTCAGCTATCATCCAGCGGCCTGAGGGTGGCTACTATAAAGAAATAGTTCGGGTCCTCCAAGAGATTCCTAGCGAAGAAAGGAATATTGAACTGTTATTGACAGATCGGAATCTCAGAGTCCTTGGGCTGATCGGTCGGAGGCAGAGCATAAGACTCGACGGTGCATTAAAGACCATCTCCAGGAAAAAGGTCAAGCGGATGAAGCCCAGGGTCGTGATAATCGAGGAACCCGACTCCGAGAAAACCCACACTGACGAAGAACCGTTGGTCGGACCTGCTAATGCAACCCCAGAGTCCGATGCTAAGAGGAAAGGCAAAGCTGTGGCTTCGAAACAGCCTAAGTCTGGGAGGCGGAAGTCTGTGGTTTTGCACCGTCCTTCGCCAGGGGTTAAGATTACGGAAGCAGCCTCCCTGCAAGCTGGAGACCAACCCGGAGAGCCTGCTGACCCTCCAATCCCTGACATTGAGCCGGAGCAACACGATGTTGGGTCGGGTGGACCGCAACATATTGTCGATGTTAGCGAGCCTGAGCTTGCCGATGCGACTGACACTTCTGGTTGGTCCGGGGGGTTACACATTCACACACTCCTCACGGCACAACACATTTTCCTAACCATAAACAACACATCGCAAACGGTGACTGATTCTTTGTGGTTTTCTTTTCAGGTACGATGTCTGGGAAAGGTTCCGTGCTTGGTAGTTTGCGTAAGCGCCGTTATCACGAGCCACGCAGGAGAGAGGGCGAGAGGGATTATGACACGGGACACTCTGGTCAGGAGAAGTCTGACAGAGATAGGGGACATGTTCGCCGATCCCGATCTCGCTCTCCTCCCCTCAGGACCTCTGCACCTCCTACGGTCGCAGTTACTCGTCCTCCCGAAACTTCACGGCCTAGGCCGCCTTCTCAAGCTTTGAGGTCCGATCCTCCGCGCAGGACTGAAATAGCCACCTCCTCGGCTACTGTACCGGTTCCGACCGAGGCGTCTAGCGAAGGAGCGCTTAAGCTGGCACAGATGAGGAAGGAATTTCCTGACATCTGTTTTGATGGATATGTCTTCCCCCCGCACCTGAAGAGAATCCCGCCAACCGCGGAAACCACTATCCACGATTATGTCGCGGACATCTTTTTCCAGTATAGGGAGTGGGGACGGGCCGCGAGGAAGGCATCTAAAGTGGCATTTGAGCGGGGCGTCACCATCGAGAAACTTGAGAAGGAGCTGGGTCGCAACGACCAAATCATAAAAGCGCTCAACTCAGAGGCTGAGTCTTCTCGTAAGTCTGAAATGGAGGCTTTAAAGAAAGTTGATGAAGTGACCGCTGCCATGGCCAGGATGAAACAAGAACATTACACCGCAATTGAGGACATGGGTCACAGGAACACTTCCATTACTGCCGAGAGGGATGCCGCTCTCAAGGAGCTTAATGAGCTGAAGTCAAAGTTTTCAGAGATGGATAAGGAAAAAGACGCAGCTAATGTCTCTGCGCAGGAAGCCTGTGACCAGGCAGTGACACTCCAAAAGGAGAAGGAAGCGGCTGTACAACAAGCCCGTGAGGCTGAGGCTGGAGTTGATGAGAAAGTACGGCAGGCGGAGGCCAGGGTTGAGGCCGAGGTGGAGGAGCTACTCGTCACTTACAACGCCAATGTGCTAAGGCACCGAGATTTGACATGGCTTGACGATTACCCCACACATCTCTATAACGCCTGGAACCTACTGGTTGATGAGGAGAGATCTGGGCACCCTGATGAAGCCCCTGATGAGTTCGAGCTGGAGAACCGCATCCTTAATGATGACGAAAAGAAGGTTCTCCATGACTCCATGATTTCCCATGACAAGGTGAGGCTTGGTGCTCAGATCCAGGAAGTCGGAGAGAGCTCTGGTGCAGAACACCATGTTACGAGTTCTGAGATAGTCGTGTCATCTCAGTCTGAGCCAACTTCAATGATCTATTCCCAACCTATCCCAGCGTATGACCCAGATCAACCGCACTTATCTCCTATTAAGGAACATCCTTCTGAAGTAGTTCAGACGACCTCGAGCCAAACCGAGGAAGGTACTTTGAACTAACTTCCAGTATATTTGGATTGAAGAACCCGTGTTGAAATGTTGCTAATGACATGTCTTTTCCTTTGATCAGTGACAGGAGTTGCACCAGCCGCGCCTCTTACCACCCAAATATTAGGTCAAGCGCCAGGAGCCATCGTTTCTGAGGCGACCTCCGTCGCAGCAATGGCACCAGTTGGAGTGACGGAGGGGAGCTCACTTTCTTTCGACGAGCAGATGATAAACGAGCTCCTTGGTCGTCAAAGTGATCCTTTTGCGGACTTGCCATTTGGCTTGGGTGGATTCACGGCTACTTCTGACACCTTGTCTCAGACTACTACGGCTCCTAGCGAGGCCAGAGCACGGCGGGAAGTGGCGATGTTAGCCGAGATCAATGCCGAGATGGCGGCTGCGGCGCACGGCGGTGAAGTAGATGGCGGAGCGGCAGCACAGTGCCCCATTCCTCTTATGACTGTGTCTCCTGGGGGCACACTTACTGATACTGATGTACCAGCCCCTCCTCCGGCTGCGGAGTCTGTTCTTCCCACTCCTCCCGCGGGAAGCATCCCTATAGAGTCCAGCTCAGACGAGGACGTTGACATTATGCCTTCACCCGAAGGGAGCTTGCCTAGGGAGAAAGGCTCCAAGCGAAAGGGTGCTGGCGGCTCCAGTAGTTCCTCGAAGAAGAAGAAAAAGCTGAGGAAGCAGAAGGATTAGACATCCTTTTCATAGGCAGTTAGGGACTTTTGTTATTTTTTCTGTCTTTTCCCTTTTGTAGGCCGTGTTTAGATGCAGGTTCGGCCCCTGCTAGTAGGAACATTTTGGAAAGAACTTATGTATGAAGCATTGTTTTTGAGTTTAGTTGGAATAAAATTTTGTCTTTTAGCTTCAGCTTGCGTTCCTTTCTATGCTTGAATATTGCAGTGTTCGGACTTTGGTCCAGTGTATTTGCATTTTCTAATTGCTTCAAGAATAGCTCATTTTACTTGTTAAGTACGGAACTTTTGGACTCGAGTTGTGATAGGGGATCGCATCGGAGCTGAGCACCATATAGTTTCGGGCAATGACTAACATTCGCTTCTGCCCCCAGTTTCGAGGTCAAGTTGTGATGATCAGCTTGTGATGGCACCAAGCGAGGACCGAGTGGTCGAACTACGCTTGTTCTCTTATGAATCGTTCCATCCACACTCCGGGGATATGCGTCATCTCGTAAGCGGTTGTTCGCACTCTGGGAACATGGAGTTGACTGTTTATACTCCGCTTCGCACTCTGGGAATGCGGAGTGGAATGTTTATACTCCATTTCGCACTCCGGGAATATGGAGTTAGATGTTTATACTCCATCTCGCACTCTGGGAATATGGAGTTAAGTGTTTATACTCCGCTTCGCACTCTGGGAATGCGGAGTTGGATGTTTATACTCCATTTCGCACTCCGGGAATATGGAGTTAAGTGTTTATACTCCGCTTCGCACTCTGGGAATGCGGAGTTGGATGTTTATACTCCATTTCGCACTCCGGGAATATGGAGTTAGATGTTTACACTCCGCTTCGCACTCTGGGAATGCGGAGTTGGATGTTTATACTCCATTTCGCACTCCGGGAATATGGAGTTAGATGTTTACACTCCGCTTCGCACTCTGGGAATGCGGAGTTGGATGTTTATACTCCATTTCGCACTCCGGGAATATGGAGTTAGATGTTTATACTCCATCTCGCACTCTGGGAATATGGAGTTAAGTGTTTATACTCCGCTTCGCACTCTGGGAATACGGAGTTGGATGTTTATACTCCATTTCGCACTCTGGGAATATGGAGTTAACTGTAGGGTTGTCGTGTGTCAACCCTATTAATATCGGTGTCATGGCTTGTCCCCGAGCTCGGGTTTCACCTAGTGAGTGGCCGGTCGTATCACAGCCACTCTCCATTTGAATAAGTCCCATTGCGTGATGGGATTCAGCTCTTCGTGCATCGTGACGTTGTATATCGTACATAATGAATCACAGCTCTGGCTCGAAGAAGTGGCATTTTATTGCTGAAATAAGAAAATGCGGCAAAGTCAGTTGCCTTATTACAAAATTCAGATTTCGAAATGCAGAAACAAATTGCTAAACAAAATGAAATAAATAAAGCCTGTCATATGTAGTAGCGGCGGAGACTTTCGCTGTTCCAAGCCCTCGGTAAATCGAGACCGTCAACAGTCGACAGCTTGAAAGTACCATCTCCGAGCTTTCGTGTAATTACATACGGCCCTCCCCAGTTCGGTTTCATGTGTGAAGGAACTGGGTAAATTCTCTTGAGCACGAGGTCGCCAAGTTCAAAGGTTCGAGATCGAACTCTGGTGTTGTATAATCGGGCGACCCGGCTTCGATGTGCGGCTGCTCTCAAATCAGCCTCCTCCCGTTTTTCATCCAATAGATCCAAAGATTCGGCTAGGAGTATAGCGTTTGTTTTTGGATCATAATAAGTCACGCGATGAGAGAGCACCTCTGTCTCGACCGGGATAACGGCCTCTGAGCCATAAGATAGGGAAAACGGAGTGTGTCCGGTCGCGGTTTTGTGGGTCGTTCGATAGGCCCATAACGCCATAGGAAGTTCATCGACCCACTTGCCCCCAGCCTTCTCTAATCGTTTCTTCAGGATCGATTTTATAACTTTGTTGACAGCTTCAACCTGCCCATTCGCTTGGGGGTGTGCGACAGCCGAGAACTTTTTGCGGATATGAAACCGTTGACAGAAATTCTTGAATTCCGCACTTTCGAATTGGGCTCCGTTATCAGTGATGATAGTATGCGGGAGTCCAAATCGACAGATGATGTTGCGAACCACGAAATTTATCACCTTCTTTGTCGTAATGGTTGCTAGGGCTTCGGCCTCAGCCCACTTTGTGAAGTAATCAACTGCGACGATGGCGTATTTCGCACCGCCTTTTGCTAAAGGTAAAGCGCCGATGATGTCAATGCCCCACATTGCGAATGGCCAGGGACTGACCATTTGGGTTATTTCAGTTGGCGGAGCTCTCGGAATTCGGGCATGTATTTGGCATTTATCGCATTTCCGGGCATAGTTTGCCGCATCTCGGTTCACCGTCGGCCAGTAGTACCCATATCGGAGTATCTTTTTAGCGAGAGCTTGCCCGCCGGTATGATCACCACACTCTCCTTCGTGCACGTCATGTAGCACTCGCTTGATTTCCTCGTGGGCGACACATCTGAGGAGAGGAACGGAATAACCCCTCCTGTACATGACTCCGTTTTGGATGACGAACCGCGAGGCTTTTCGCTGAATCTGTCTCTTCTCATTTCTAGGTTCAGGTAGCACCCCATTCTCAATGTAATTCCGATACGGAGTCATCCAGGACTCTCTACTGGGAGCGGTTTCAAATACAGAGTTCATTTCTATCCGATCGATGCTCGGAGTGGCCAAAGTTTCAACGGGGACAAGTCCCATTTGTTGCGCTTCGCCTGTGCTGGCTAACTTCGCCAGTGAATCGGCTTTCTGATTGCGTTCCCGAGGTACATAGTAGATGGCATAATAATCAAACTGGTTTAGGATTTCCTGAACTCGTGCCAAGTAAGCGGCCAGTCTTCGGTCTCTCGCCTGGTATTCTCCTCGCATCTGGCATACCACTAACTGCGAATCGCAATAAATTTCTACAGCGATAATTCTCAAATCTCTGGCAAGCCTCAGGCCGGTCAGGAGGGCTTCATATTCGGCTTCATTATTAGTTGCACGAAAGTCGAATTTAAGAGCGTAACATATGGATCGGCCCTCGGGAGTCTCAAGTACAACCCCAGCGCCCGAACACCGGTCATTTGACGCACCATCAGTATACAGCTTCCAGATGTATTCGGGAGATTCGCTGGTTTCGGGTAAGTCTTCCGGAACGGTGAATTCGGCTATGAAATCAGCTAGGACTTGTCCCTGAATGGCCCTCCGCGGAGCGTATGCGATATCAAATTGGCTTAGCTCAATGTTCCACTTGAGTAACCTACCGGACGTCTCAGGCCGCGTAAGGACCTGTCGTAACGGCTGGTCGGTGTACACAGTAAGCGGATGAGCTTGGAAGTAGGGACGGAGCTTCCTCGAGGCAATGACCAAACAATAAGCCAGTTTCTCCAGTCTTGGATAATTTCTTTCAGCTCCGGTTAGTCGCTTACTGACATAGTAGACCGGGTTTTGCACTTTGTCTTCTTCCCGGACCAGAGCAGCGCTGATCGCATGTTCTGATACTGCCAGGTAGAGATATAGTTGCTCGTGGTCAACCGGTTTTGACAAGATCGGAGGTGTGGAGAGATGTTGAACTAAAGATCGGAACGCGCCTTCACACTCCGTGGTCCATTCAAAGTTTCGTTTGCACTTCCGAATCAGGTCGAAGAAAGGAATGCATTTGTCGGTGGACTTTGAAATGAACCTGCTCAATGCTGCGACCTTCCCGTTAAGACTCTGGACTTGCTTTATAGTTTTAAGGGTTTGCAAATTTCTAATAGCCCAGATCTTCTCAGGATTCGCCTCTATTCCTCGAGCGTTGACAATGAACCCAAGGAATTTTCCGGATGCAACGCCAAAGTGACATTTGAGTGGGTTGAGCTTCATTCCGTACTCCCGGAGGATGCTGAACATTGAATTCAAATCTCTGACGTGATTGGTGGAGAATCGGGACTTCACCAGCATGTCATCCACGTAAACCTCCATGGTCTTCCCAATCTGATCAGCGAACATTCGGTTGACTAAGCGTTGGTATGTTGCTCCAGCGTTCTTTAGACCAAACGGCATGACTTTGTAACAATAGAGTCCCAGGTCGGTCACGAAGCTGGTATGTTCCTGATCAGGCAGATGCATGGGTATCTGATTGTAGCCGGAATAAGCGTCCATAAAGGATAGTAGTTCATGTCCGGCCGTCGAATCTACGAGTTGATCGATTCGCGGAAGCGGGAAGCTATCTTTTGGACAGGCCTTGTTTAAGTCAGAGTAGTCAACACAGGTTCTCCACTTCCCGTTTGGTTTCCGAACTAGTACAGGGTTGGACACCCATTCTGGATACAAGGCATCTCGAATGAACCCATTCGATTGTAGTTTATCAACTTCTTCCTTAAGGGCGGCAGATCTCTCTGGATCCATACCGCGCCTTTTCTGCTTCACTGGGACATGTCGCGGATCTATATTCAGGGAGTGACTTGCAATGCTCGGCGAGATCCCGCACATGTCAGAGTGCGTCCAGGCGAAGACGTCGAGATTCGCCCGAAGAAATTCGACCAACTCCTGCTGTGTCTGCTTGTTTAGTTGGGACCCAACTTTCAGCATCTTCGAATCATCATCCTCACTGATTGGGACGTCCACAGTCAGTTCGGCTGGAGAGGCTTGACTCTCCGTTGATTCGTCTCTATCCTCGTTGTCCCTGGGGTCCAGGTCTTTCAGGAATTGGTCGTGGTGCCCGGGCCGAGGCCCAGGCACCAATTGTCAATTATCGATAGAACGGACGCAGAGAGATTCCTCTACGCCCTTCCCCTTCTCTTTACGTTGCGCCCCGCGCAGCTCAGCAACATAGCAGGCCCTTCCCGAGGCCTGATCTCCTTGAACAACTCCAATCCCATGATCAGTGGGAAATTTCAGAGTCAGACACCATGGGGCGATCGCCGCCCTGAACTCGGCTAAAGCTGGTCGACCCAGAAACGCATTGTATGGCGAATCTATTTCTAGCACAACAAATTGTAACATGCGGACCCTCCGGCGTTCTCCAACGCCTAACTCGACTGGGAGTTCAGTTATTCCGATGGGTATCGTGGCACTTCCATTGAAACCATGGATTCTGGATAAACAGGGTTTCAAATCCTTCGTTTCCATCTTCATTAGATCGTAAGCCCGTTTGAGCAAGATGTTTACAGAGCTCCCACTGTCAACCAGGATCCTCTTCATCCAAGCAGGACCTACCTGGGCAGATATGACTAGTGGGTCGATAGTAGGGGCTTCGACTTTATCGGCGTCTCGGCTCCTAAACACGATATCATCGGACATTATCTTTTGTTGTTTTGCCGGGGTTCCATCCTCGCAATTACTATAGCACTCGAAGTCCGCATGCCTGATAGAACTGGCATACGACTCCATTTCCCCCCAGCTTCTGTCTGCCGAATGGGGGCCACCACTTATTGTGTTGATTACTAATCTCCCGCCCGCACGAGCGGGTTCATCCTCTCTTTCCTGATTTTGTGAACGATTTTGATTCGAGGGGCCCGCTCCGCCAGGCTGCGGCGCCCGTACAAACTGATCTAGCTTCCTCTCTCTAATCAGCTTTTCGATGAGGTCCTGTAAATGTCGACACTCGTTGGTATTATGTCCATAGCTCTCATGGAACCTACAGAATTTCCCTGTCTGAATCTGTCTCTCCGATGAGGGCTTCGGAGCAGGCTTCTTATACTGTACAGTGTTGCAAGTCTGTAAGTATACGTTTTCCAATGATGTGTTTAGCGGTGTATAACTGTCAAACATCTGAGCTCTACGTCGTGGACCTCGGTTCTCATCTCTCTTCTTATTCTGGCCATTGTTTCCTCTCTGCTGGGTTTGCTTGTTTTGTATATTCAGCTGAACTTTCCCGGAACTTTCGCCGGACTGTTTAACTGCCACATTGCTCTGTATTCCTTCAATGCTAGGCCTCGCATCGTCCTGCTTCCTAAACTGTTTTGCATCCTCCTGCCGCAGGAATTGAGCGGCCTTGGAGTAAAAACGGTCCAACGACGCGGGCGGTTTTCCAGCCAGCCAGTTTCCGAATTCAGAATCAGGATCAATCCCCTTGGTCAGAGCCATCAAGATTGAATTATCGTTGGGATTGGTGATCTCGACGCATGCGGCGTGGAACCTCTCCAAGTAACGCCTGAGCGTTTCTCCAGGAGCTTGAGTGACGCTGGACAAGGTGTTGACGTCCTTTGGCCTAGCAACATGCATCCGGAATTGTTCCACAAACCTCTTGGCCAACTGATCGAATGAAGAAATTGATCTAGGCGGTAGGCGGGTAAACCACATTGTCGCGATTCCTCCCAGAGAGATGGGGACACTCCAAAGTGTTTATACCAAAAATGGGCACAACACTCTTCGGGAGTTGTTTGAAGAGATAAAATGAAGATTATAAATGTAAAACAGAGAAAGGTGTTAAGTATAAGAGGGGTTAACTCATACACCACCAAACAGATGTATGTTTGTCAAAACCAATGTACACGGTCATAAAAATGCAATGTCAAACATTCATCCATTCAAGTTGTCCATAACAAGATAAGCCAAAGGCACTCCTCCTACCACATCCTGTTTGGGAATCACCCCTACGATTGGTAGTGAGTAGTCCTTTCCAATCGAAGATTTTTCGAATGAAGGCACCACTGCCACCATATACATAACACGGGAATCACCCCAGAGGTTAGTGGTAAGCAGCCCTACATTATGAACATCTCCATCTTCAAAATCATTGTCTCCAACTTGCCTTCACTTTCGAATGTGAATATTGGTTCGTAGTGGTTTTCAGATAGGAATCACCTAAATCTGACCTTGGTTTCTCCGAACCATCATCGATAAAATATGTCAAGTATGTGGGTGATTATTATTCAATTAATCGATATCTTTTATCCAAGTAAAATATATTCTTAAATATATATGTCTTTAAACATTTTCTTTTTCAGCATATATGGAAATATTAAACATCTTTTATTAAATCCTTTAGTTAATTAAAACTCATTTTATCTCTGGAAATACCAAATCATTTTTCTTTAATTACTTAGAAAAAATATTTCCATATTCTATTATTAGCATAATTCCAATCTTAATGAAAATTTCACATTTCCAAAAGTGGAAATTAGCCACAAGGGCCTCTTTAGCTAGTGCAATTAGTTTCTAGGACGCACAACTGAAATAATTACTTTTAAGGACAAAATGCAAAATAATTAGTTTCTAAGGCCTAAAAACCTATGAAATTATGTCCTTGAAAGTAATTGGACTGCTGACTTTGTCCTTAAAAGTAATTATTCTGCTAACTTTGGCCTTGAAATTAATTTCTATGGATGTGTGTCCTAGAAACTAATTGGACTGCAAAGTTTGTCCTTCTAGTGAAATGCCCTTTTCCAAAACATATATTTAATGGGTCAAAAACAATGTTATTTAGGACATTGTTTACTATATACCCAAACCAATTAGTACCGAGTAAAAAAGATTCATAGATTTTAGATTAATTGTACTCAATACTAATTTCTATATTCAACCTATACTATTTGTCGAATAATAGTGAAATCTCCTTTTTAAATTCACATGGATAGTATGGGTTCCCTCCTTAGAATTTAATACAGAGTTTAACTAGAACGTTTCCTTTACCATAAAACATCTTATTATTTTGAAATCTGGTTTAACCTTTGAAAAAATCCAAATCTCCTTTTCTTTTATCTTAGCAAGATATGGTCCGAGTAAATCAAATTTCCTAACCCCTCCGTGGGACCAGTCCGGATAGCTAATGAGAGTAGGAAATTGGTTTTCCAAACCATGTCTAGAGGCTATCTCTCTGTCACCCATAAGGCGGTCAAGTTATTTGATCAAATATAAATCCTTTAAAATACTTGATTTATTATTTGAAAAACATTTATAAAAGATTCGGGAAGAAAATCCAAGTTAAAATCTTATTTCAGAAATTTCCGATAAATAATGCTTTTAAGGGCTTCGTATCACAAATCCCATTTAAACCTTTTATATATTCAATTTTTTCATTTAAAACTCTTTTAAAATATTTCAACATATTTTTAGAATTTATCTCAAATTTTTAAAGATATAAAATATCTATTTTTAAGAGTTGAAATCCATATTTTACAAATTTCCAAAACGCGATGATTTTAAAAACTTGATTTGGACATATCTCAAAATTTATAAAATGAAATCTTGATTTTTCTTCTTCATTTGAAAACTATAGTTATAGGAGTTCGGAAAATTCTTATTTCGAATAATTCCGAGCTATATTCCATTCTACACATTAATTTAACTTTAACGGCGCGAAATCGCGAACTACCGTTACGTGATGCGCTTATTTTGACACTATTTTCATATCTTTTCAAAACTTTGCCGAAATGAGTTTTAATGTTTATAAAACATTTATAAACCATTTTAAACCATTTTATTCATGTTTAAAGAGGTTTAACTATACCGCAACACTTTTATAATTCATCAGGAAAGTGATTTCTTCGTGTAAATTCGATGTGTATTTAACGTGAATTATTTCCATACCCAATCAAACATATTATCATATCCATACATGATAAACAACCATCATAAACAAGCATAGAAATCATATCATATCATCATTGATTTTATAAAATAAATTAGTAGAGTTTCTCACTTACTAGCTTTCCCGATCTAACTTTAAATGCTACGAAATCGACTATAGCTCCGCTATTCCTGTACCAGAGCTTATGAATCCTGCTCTGGGACTCTTAGGGGGGTTCGGCTTTGGTTTGTAAGGGTGGAGGAGTGCTCAGATGGGCTCAACCTAGGTGGAAAAAGAAGTGGAGATTACTAATTCGACCTCAAATTCAAAGTGGTATATCTCTTTATATATTACGACTTATTTTAACAGAACTTCAACTCTATTTTTGAATTTTCCTAAGAGGCTATGGAAGCCATTAATGAAGATGAAGAAGAAAATGAAGAAAGCTTAGGAAATTAAAGAAGGAAGTATGAATAAAAATGAAGAGGAATGCCTTGTATTTATAGATAAAAGTTTGAATCAAAACATCATGATATTTTCACCAAACATCACATCATCTTTCCACCTCAACACCACCACTCCCCCCTCCATGTGCACGACCAACCCCCCATGACACCACCCCATCACTTCATGCCTCCTTCTTTGACTCTAAGGAAGTGTATTTGGATGAGAATGTGGACTAAGGGGGAGATATGTCATCATTAGCTTATATTTCCTCCTTTATAAATATCATGATGTTATTTTATTTACCATTAGTAATTAGTAAATGTAAATGTTAATTCTAAGGTGTATATATGTGTACATCGAGTTATATATGTGTATACATGTGCATGTATGTTACATATAACATATAATGTTGCATAACTTCTCTACGTCAAACCGTTACGAGTTTAGATTTCGATTTCTGATCATATTTTTACTTATTAGTTAATATATATGTATATATATAAAATTTAAAAATGACATTTCTATTATTATTTAATAATTAAAAGGGTCTCGTTTGATTTAAAACAATTATTAAATCATTTAAACTCAATTTAAATTCAAAAATCAATTATTTAAAAATGATGACATCATTGATGATGTCATAAAGACATTTTATTTTTAAAAATAAAATAAATAATTTTATTACATATTCTTGCTTAAATAGAGAAATAAGTGTATGTAAAAATAATCATGCGCGATTTCTGATGGTAAAAAGCTGTTTATCGATAAAACGATTTTTGGTCATATTATCGATATTTTTTCAAAGAATATATTTTTGTAAACATTTTTTCAAAACGAAATCACCATTATTATTTATCACATAAAACATGATTATTTATGTTTTAATAAACCTATATTTGAATATTTAAAATTAATTAAATATTCCAAATCAAAGTGATAACCGTTAGATTTAACCGTTCAAATCCAAATCAAAATTAATGAAAATTCTCTTCATTCGCATTTATTCAGTATGACACAATTGATTTTAACCGTTGGATCCCATTGTATTCACATTTGAGTTAAAATCAAGGGACAAAGGTTCATTGTGTCACCAACTTGTATTCCAATAAAATTTGCATCATCTTCATTATCATCACTATAATTATAATTATCAATAATCAAATTGTAAAGCAATGGAGAAAATAGTGGAGGTCTCGGTATTTTTTTCCACTATGTCGGACTACTTTAAATAATTTACTATCCATCGAAAAATGAAAAAACACAATAATATTTCACCGAAAACCATTTTTGGTGAGATATGGTCGGGAATAAAGTAAAAAAAGACAGAAAGTAATCGAAATAGTAAGGGCATTTATAGAACTTTTTTTGTTAATGGAGCATATTTTTTTTGCCAAGTCAGGCAACAATTTTTCCAAAAATAAAAAAATTGACCTCTATTCCAAATTAAAATCCCTTCAGCGTCTATAATCTATTTTTTAGGATGAGCGGATGTGTGTTTTGAAATCCAAGAAAGCATTTTTTTTTTCTTTGATAGAAAGTTTATTCATGTAGTTTATATCTTGTAAAAGATTTATGGAGGGAATTTCAGGTTGTGTTGGTATATACTTCCTAAAGAAAAGAGAAGCGTTGCTCCGTTGCTGAAAAAGTGAAGCATAAGTGTCTATCCTGAAACAATCAGCCCTGGATTCTATAATTCTTATCAGGAATTTACACAGCCCTCTCCAATGGCGTTACAATCTATCAAAGCTCCATTTCTTTTCAACTCATGCTATTGCCATTCTCCCTTCTTCTTTGTCCTCTCTCAAATCTCTCCAAAAACTTGCCCCAACTCATGCTCTAACCATCACTTCTGGCCTCTCCGACACTCCATTCTTTGTTGGCCAGCTCATAAACAAGTACTCCGATTTCAACAACCCTAAATCCTTCATTTCCGTCTTTCTATCAACTCATAATCACAGAACAAACGTCTTTTTGTGGAATACCTTGATTCGAGCGTTTGTCAATAACACTTTGTATTCTCAAGCTTTAAACAAGTACATTGAGATAAAAAAGATAGAATCTTTAATCCCCGATGCTTATACATTCCCTTCTTTGCTTAACGCCTGTGCTGGGGTAGGTAAAATTAAGCTAGGTAGGAATGTACATTGTGATCTTCTTGAACTGGGTTTTGGATCTGACATGTACATTTCGAATTCTTTGATTAACATGTATTGCAGGCTCGGCTGTTTAGTTGATGCACGCAAGGTGTTCAATGGAATGCGCCAAAAGAAAGATCTTGTATCTTGGAACAGTTTGATTTCGGGTTACAGTGCGAATGGAGAATGGGAAAATGCTTTGGAGATTTATACTGAGTTAAGAGCAGCAAGTTTAGTTCCCGATTGTTTCACTGTTGAGAGTGTTTTACCTGCCATTGGAATGCTTGGTGCCATTGAGGAGGGAATGATTTTGCATGGAATTGTGTACAAAATTGGCGTTGAAGTCGACAGATTGGTTAGCAATGGCTTAGTTGCTATGTATTGTAGGATTGGTGAAGAATTTTTGGAAGATGCATGCAATGTTTTCAACTTGAAAGCCACAAGAGATATTGTTTCTTATAATATCATAATTGATGGGTATTTTCGAAATGGAAAATTAATTAAGGCTTTTGATCTCATTCGTGAAATGGTATTTTACATTACCAAACCTGATATTGTCATGGTAACTATCATTCTTCGTAGTTGTTATGAGTTAGAGGTGTTGGATAAGATGGGTAGATCTGTTCATGGTTTTATTTTAAGAAATCAATATGAATGTGATATTGCTGCTTATAACATGTTAATACTGATGTATTCAAAGAGTGGAAGGTTGAGCACGGCACGTGAAGTTTTTAATGGAATGGCTGAAAGAGATTCAGTTTCATGGAATTCCTTAATTAATTGCTACGCGGGCAGGAAATTTTTTAATGAGGTGCTACAACTTTTTAAGTCAATGGAGTGTACTGATGATAAACCAGATTCAGTTACTATTACAGCTCTCATATCTGTTTGCTCTCAATTGCTAGATCTACATGGAGGTCAAGAGCTTCATTGTAATGCTATTAAAAGAGGTTTATATTCAAATTTATTCGTGAGCAATGCTCTACTTGGCATGTATTCAAAATGTGATTTATTCGAAGATGTTCTGCAAGTTTTTAATGAGATGGAAGTTCATGATGCTGTGAGTTGGACAAGCATCATTTCTGGATGTGTTCTGAATGGAAACTACGAACAAGCATTCAAACTTTTAACAGATATGAAGGTTAAAGGAGTTAAAATGGATATAGCTACAATGCTAAGTATACTACCAGCATGCTCATTCCTCGCAGCAAAAAGACAAGGAAAGGAGGTTCATGGATGCATTCTAAAGCTTGGGTTAGAGCAAGAAGTTCCAGTGGGAAATGCACTGATTGAAATGTATTCAAAGTGCGGTATCTTGGATTATGCTGTTCATGTTTTTGAGTTCATGAATAGTTATGATGTAGTGACATGGACTGCTCTAATGTATGCCTATGGAATGTATGGTCAAGGAGAGAAGGCACTGAGAGCTTTTAAACGCATGGAGGAGAGTGGCATAGTGCTTGATCATGTAGCGTTTGTGGCTTTATTTTATGCATGTAGTCATGCTGGATTAGTTGGGCAAGGAAAAGCTTACTTTGATAGGATGGAGAAGGAGTATAAGATTGTTCCAAGAATGGAACACTATGCTTGCATGGTGGATATTTTTGCTAGACAAGGGCACTTAGTTGAAGCTGAAAAAATAATTATGGAAATGCCAATGGAACCAGATGCAAGTATATGGGGCACACTGCTTAGCGCTTGCAGAGTTTCGGGGAATATGCAGATGTCCATGCGTATAGCAGAGAAAATCATGGCATTAAACTGGGAGAACCCAGGCTACTACGTGTTAGCATCAAATGTGTATGCATCTATAGGAAAATGGAGCATGGTAGGTAATGTGAGAAGAGTTATGAAGGACAAAAAGTTGAAGAAGGACACTGGGTATAGCTGGATTGAGATTAAAAATAAAGTATATGTTTTTGGAACAGGGGATCAAGTAGTTGATCAGACGGTGGAGATGCATCGGTTGTTGGAGAAACTTGAAGGTTTGATGAAGAAAGAAGGGTATAAACTAGATAAGAAGTTTGTACTGCAGGATGTAGAGGAGGATGATAAAAACTACGTGCTTTGCACGCATAGTGAGAGGTTGGCGATAGCTTTTGGTTTGTTGAATACAAAGGAGGGCACACCCCTTCAGATTATGAAGAATTTGAGGGTATGTGGAGATTGTCACACGGCAACAAAATATATATCAAAGATTGTGAAGAGGGAGTTGTTGGTTAGGGACGCCAATAGATTTCATCTTTTTAAAGATGGAAAATGTAGCTGTGGGGATAACTGGTGATACTGTCACGCTAAAACTTTAAGGGTATGGGTTGATCTTTTAATCTGTGGTTCATTTTAGTATCAAACACTATTATTTGTTAAATTTACAGTGATGATGAAAATCATAGTAAAGAAAATTGAGTTTACCTCTTGCTTTATTATTATCGAAGAAGTACTAAAAAAGATAAGAAGAGGTTAACCCGACCGATCATCATTGTTATAGGATATAAAGTCCGATGGTCTATATTAATAATATTATTTTTATAACCCTTGCAAAATTGAAATATTGCACATATACTTTAAATCGATCAAGACCATTGGATTTTGCAATTCAACAGGCAACAGCTGAGATATGGGTGAACATTTTCTCAAATTTTTTTAGTAAAGAATGAGATATTTGTCCATTCGATTTCTGAAACTTCATTATATTGGTCTTTTGCCACCACCTGTGTGGACAACGTGCACATGTACACTCCTATTATTCTTTATTGTTCTATTTAGGTTTCATTACTGGCCTTCTGAAGCTACCACCTCACTCTCCTTGACCTCTGATAAACTTTCCTGATCAAATTTTGACTTGGGTTGGCTGTGAATAGATATCTTGATGAATCCGCTGTCAAATGATTGCCTAGCACTTACAGATAGGTGAGATGCAATGTTTTGTGATCAATGTCTTCTAGGTGGTAGATTTCGTGATCATAGTGTCTGTCTTTAGTGGCTTCTGTAAATCATTTTAATAGATGTTCCAATGCAGGAGAATTCCCTTTGGTCTTAGGGATTGCACATAGTTCATTGGTCACCGTTCGGATATGCAGCAGGACTTTTGATTGCTCAAAGCCTAATTCGTTATTCACAAGTAGTTCAGCTATCAATCTGGAGTCGGTGTTGTTGATTCGCTCCCCATTGGTAGGTGAATTTGTGTTGCAGTTTGTGCAGTCAAAACCATCCGACATCCAATCATAGGTAAGAGTAGTGTATCATTGCCTTGTCTAGAAAAATATAATTCCATGGCAAAGTCCAGCCCCTTTATATTCATGACCTGTTTATCATAGATGAAGTTGTGTTAACCCAGAATCAATCCATGTACACGTGCTACTAAAAATCTCCCCTGTATTTTAGGGATCTTTTGTACATGGAATTTTAGTTTGTGTACTTAAAGATTAGTGGGGAATGGAAGTGATAAATCCACGCAATCAAAACATAAACAAATGAACACTGATTCAATAGATGATTTTTCAGAGTTGAATGATTCAGTTTCTAAAATCACAGAACAAACCAGTGGTTCCTCTCTAGATAATCGGTTAGGGTCTTCAGATAATTAATCTCTGATCTATTAAATTAAATCTTTATTAATAATTGAAATAGAAGCGCAATCTCTTGGTCCGATCGTGAAATTTCAAAAATACTCTTATATGCAACAAAGATTATGAATTTGAATCCCGCAAAAAACAAAAATTAACATCTATTTTCAAATCGAAATGTTGAAACGTAAATAAGATTACAACTTTGAAACTCTATTCCGCCAAAAAAATTACAATTTTTTTCTTTATATTTTTCAGTTTGTTTTATCATAACTATATAGAAATTCTAATTTTTTTTCTTTCTTTTCCTTAATTCTCTCTCTAGATATTTTATTGTCAAATTTTTTAATTTACCACTTTAAACTTATTTTACTAATTCTCTCGTAGTATTTTACATTCTGTATGGACATTCTAAAGTTTATACAATTATTTACGTATATATAATTTATCAGTTACCTCCTAATACTTTATATTTAAGTTCATACATTTAGGTAATTATTTAATCCAAAATTTAAACTATTTAAATAAATTCAGTTAATTAATATTTATTAATATTTCTTATATATGTTAGGACGAGATTTCAACTGGAGATCACTCAAATCGAAACCTCACAAGCAAGCGGAAGACGGGATCGTGGTATGAAGTGTAAAAACAACCAATCAATAACTCATTTCCAATCAATTCAATCCAAAAGCAATCACAATCCCCAAATAAGCAATGTAGAAATCAAAGCAATAATGAAAAATAAATCACACAGCGATTTATAGTGGTTCTACTAACGTTGTGTTAGTTTACATCCACTTTAAAAGAGAGCTTTTATTAATATTGATGGGAAGAGTACAAGAGATTGATTACAATGATCAAAATTCTTATTAGAAATTGATTTGTGGAGAAGAGAATTGAAGAAAATTAGGTTTTGATAAACCCTAATTAGTGGAGGCTAAACTCTTGCAGCCGCTTTTCGTCGTTTGTAGATCTAAAACCTGAAGCTAGCTTATATAGGAGAATAGAAACCCTAGGCAATGTTTTGAAATTGCCCCTGCAGATATCATAAATCTTCACGCCAAGCCCACACCTGAAAACAGGCGAAAGTCGCCTCAGACGTCCGTCCATATCCTTTGGAAAAAGTTCTCTATAGGCTTAGACGTCTGACCATTTATGGGCTTAGACGTCTGACCATTTGGTCAGACGTCTAACACGTCTAACTTAAGCCTTTGGAAGAAATTTTGCACAGACTCAGACGTCTGACCTAACTCTTTGGAACAGGTCTAGTGCAAATTTGCTGAAGTGTCAGACGTCTGAATTTTTTCCTCAGACGTCTGTCGTTGTCAATTCAGCCCACTTTACCTTTTTCCTTTATAACTTCCACCTCCGAACTCCAATTTGTGAACCATTTTCTCCGTTACGAAGCTACTTCCGACCTCTACAATTCTCCATATAGTGTCGTCAAAATTTAACACTCCATCTCGACACTATATTCATCTCCAACTCCAATGGTACCATACCATCAACAACAACCGATAGCACCAACTATCACTTCTTCTACCTTCAACCAAACATGAATGTTTTCCCAATGAGCTCCGGCAAAGCCACCGCCCATTGCACTCCACCAACGAGCTCAGGCAAAGCCCCCGCCCGCTAATGAAATATTGAAAACATTCAAATCCTAAGCCATCTCACCAAATACTAGCACTTACCAAGAAGATAGAACCTCAATCTCTCACCGATACTCTTTCTCATCTACCACCAAGCTCCTCCCTTAACCGTGCCACCCCGTGGCACCTAGCACTTCTCCAAGCGAATCAAGTTCGAGCAATGCTCGAACTTCTTAACCGGCAATGCCTTAGTGAACATGTCCGCCGCGTTATCCTTTGTGTGCACTTTCCGAAGATATACTTGCTTATCCTCATCCATGGCTACTAAAAATGACTCTCACCTCAATATGCTTAGTCTGTGAGCTAAACGTCAAATTCTCCGTCAAGTGAATAACACTCTGGCTATCATATCGAACATCAATACTATCATGCTCGAATCCCAAGTCACACAACAATCGCTTCAAATAGAGTGTCTCCTTTGCCGCCTCCACTGCGGCTATCAACTCCGCCTCCGTAATGGATAAAGCAACTACGGTCTGCAATCTCGATCTTCAACTTATGGCTGTACCACCAAGTGTGAAGACATATCTGGAAGTTGATTTTCTTCGATCCTTATCACCGGCGTAGTCCGAATCACAATAACTAACCAACTTGCAATCCATCGCCTTATTACCGCCAAAAACAAAACCATGAGATGATGTGTCTCTAAGGTATCTCAATATAAGCTTCACAGCTTCCCAATCTGATTTCCCCGGATTAGCCATATATCGACTAACCATTTCGACGGCATTTGCAATATTGGGCCTTGTACACACCATAACATACATTAGACTTCCAACCGCACTAGCATATGACACCTTTGCCATATAAGCCTTGTCTTCCTCCAAGATAGGCGATCCTTTACTCGAAAGCTTCATATGCAAAGGTAAAGGTGTATTTGACGCCTTTGCATTCTCCATGCTAAACCAGCAAAACACTTTCTCAATGTACTCCTTTTGAGTTGGTTTCAACTCAAAATGCTTTTGATCCCTTACAATTTCCATGCCCAATATCCTTCTTGCTTCTCCAAGGTCCTTCATTTCGAACTCTGATTTCAAACTCAGTTTTAGCTTGTTGATTTCATTCTTATCCTTAGAAGCAATGAGCATGTTGTCCACATACAATAGTAAATACACCCAACAATCATTTCTCAACTTCTTGAAATAAACACAAGCATCCTTGATGCTTCTATCAAAACCATTTTGAAGCATAAAATGATCAAACCTCTTGTACCATTGTCTAGGTGATTGCTTTAAACCATTGTAACATCCCGAAAATTTTCGACTTTCGAAAATTCAACATCGATACTCACTTTATCGATTGCTGAGCCATCGAATGCCGGAAACCCGGAAAGTTATGGTTTTAAGAAAGAAAGAAAAGGTAGAAGAAGAAGATAGAAGAAAAAGAAAGAAGAACAACAACAGAACAAGAGCAGAAACAGAAACAATATCAGAATCTCACATATCGCAGCGGAACAATATATAATAGATAAATCAGTAATCTTTAAAACAAAGAACTATATCATTTTATACATACATCAATCAGAGTCAATATACAACTCAATACAATACATCACATCAATGGACAGTTATATAAACTTGTCCTCATACAGAATACACAGCGGAATAAATATATCAGATACAATTACTACGTCTCGTCATCCAGCTTATCTCCAAGCTCCAGAATATCCAGAATATCCTGATAATATAACTCTAGGCTGCCCGTGTGGAAATTTGTGGGCACCCAGAGTTTAGAAGGGAAACAATAAACTCCGAGTCAGTCATGGTGACTGGTGTGAGATCGTAAAACAGTTATTCTTTCACAAAGAAAATAAAACAAATTCGCAATGCTTTTTGGAAAATGAGACTACCATAAGACCTCCCACCACACACACAATGCAAACGCAGAATTGGAGGAGATTTCTTCTTATGATAGTCAAAGATGCTTACTACGCAAAATCAAATCATTTTTGATATTATTATTAGTGCATAGTGTAGAAAACATTTCGAAAGTATAATATAAATCTTAGCCAACATACGACCAGTATCGTATGCCTACTATAGCTACCATCTAAACAGTGGTGACCACCGTACGTAAATGGCAGGTTCTACAACTAATACCGTACAAAGTTCGTATTGGAGTTTGGATTTCCAACAAATGGTCAGGCTAAGGAACTTCCTTTTCCACGATGGGTACGTCCCTGGAATAGACGACCCGAGAAATAACCTAACATTACGGTTAGATCTCTGCCAACACAAGGCCGGGTTACCTCTGCAAAAATAGGTAACTACTGACACGCGTATGCCATCCCCCGATCGTAACCGATCTTCCCGAGGATCCCCGATTTCCAACAAACCACATAGATAATAATGCAGCAACCACATAGGTTAAGTATCTGGGCTCCATACCATGATACCACCTCTATCCAGAAGGAATGACATACACTAAGGGGCGCTACTCCCTAGAACCTTGCCGCATCCTTCCTGTTTTGACCATTTCCGGGGTGTGAGGCTCGACGAAGTCTCGTCCACAAAGCTACGCTTTCTCAAAAAGCCCTGCTTCGGGTCAAACAAAATGATCAACCTATGATCACAAAGATATAAGATCAAACAAATGATCATATCGCAAATGATCAAACACTGATCATTTCACAGCAACACTTAGTGTGCCACGTTACCAAATTGGGATATATCGCTGATAAATTTCAACTACATAACCTCTGAGCTCGTACGTCTCAGAGAAGGGTGTTAAGCTAAGAGAATAAATTCTCCGCCACCAACAGAAATGTATTTGAAAGAAATCAGCTTTATATCTCAAATTGTAACGTCAGACACACAATCCATACAAGTCTGTTCCGGAATCGAACAGAACCGAAGGCACTTCTCACGAAGCCCTTGCATTTCCGGATAAATTTCTAATCACGTCCGGACTTCCCGTCACTAAGGGTGATAAAACCTCTAAATCGGAGATCAGCCGATGTAGAGTAACTCGACGGTAATCCTTCCGTTTTCAAAAATATCCGGTCTTCAACATCGGTCTTCGAATGCAATTCATAACGACGTATCACATATTCGGAATGGGTTATACGACCCCATGGTCCTTTCCCGGCTAACCCGAATAGTGAGCGTTTATTCAAAAACAAGTGTGGCATTCAAATTCATCCAATTCATAACAAATACCTATCTAAAGGTAATTATCGATAGTCGGTTATTTAACTATCAATAAAGATGCGCAACATCATCAGATTCCAAATAATTTCCCAAATTATTTAATTTCCAAAAATATCTTTACTAGATATAAAATTTCCACACTTCAAAAATAAATCAACGTTTATTTTTCTATACAGTTTCCATTTCCTTTATAAATTCCATAGTGAATTTATATCTTTCAAAATATCTACTGATATACAGTTTTCAATCGATTTCACATATTCACTTTCGATTTATCTTTAAGAAGATAAATTCTCAAAAACATTTCATTTCATTTTGGAAAAGCAATCCCATTCTTATTAATAATAAGAAATTCACAAATCTTTTATTTTCAACACTTGGAAAATATTCGATATACTTAAATCAATATTAAGTATATATCTCATTCTTTAAGGAAATCATTCTCTTTGAACACATTTATTTGAGTCAAAACGAATGTTGCGTAAAACATCGTTACGACGACTCAACATCACTAGTATAGGGATTCGAAATTAGATAGATATATAAATCCCAATACTACATAAAAACATTTCCTTTCGGAAATCATTTACTATAACAACAGTGTTATAGTCCATCATTTCCTTATTTTTCGAAAACGTCTATTTCAACAATGGACGTTGAAATCTATGCTTTCGATTCATAATACATTTTAAAACATCTTTAAAATGGCCTTGCCAAAAAAAACATCTTTAAAATGTTTAACTTCATTTTTAATATCACTTCTTCAAAAACGTATCCATTTTACTTAAAATTATATCCACTGTCCAAAATCGTGAATATAATTTACGTAACCAAATTTTAATCTTTTCTACACATTTTATTTCAATAAAAATTCGCTATCCAAAATCGCGAATATATCTTCTTTAACATTTTAATTGATCAAATCCAATTGATTTCGAATTTATAAACTATGTCTATAAATTCTTTCCCTATTTATAAACTTCGATTTATAAAAATTCCCTGAATTAACAAATTTAATTCATAACTCAAATCTTATACCAACAATCCATATTATAAGTCAAATACTTATAATTTCTTTATTTTACAAAATCATCTCCATTTATAAGTTCACAATTTATAAATTCCATTTATTTATAAATTCTTAAAAATTCATTTTAACGCTTATAAAAACTCGTTTTATAATACCAACATTTTAATTTATAAAGTGTCAACTTTATAAACCTTTTAAGTAAACCGTTTATAATATTTTAAAAATCTCAACTTAACCCATTTTATAAATCAATCAACTGTTTATTCCAAAAATCACTTTTCGGTTATATTTCACAAAGGTCTTAACTTTTATAACTTTAAAATTTGAACGTTTATTTATTTAAAATAAATCACTTCAACAATTCAATAAAATGTATATTTTCACAAATCACTTTAAAAAAACTTTTTACGGTAAAAGTCGTTATTTTTACATTTCAAAACTGAATCCGATGATGCAACAACACCAATCAGTCCATCACAACAGTCGAATATCATATATCATCATATGATAACAGAATATATCAAAATATCTGTAAATAAGTAAATACAATTGAGGAATCCAGTTGGATCCCTCCAACCTGTTTCCCTGCATCCAAAGATGTTAGCACAATACCAATTCCGCTCCAGTACGGAATTATCGCGGTATATGGGTTTTATAAAAATCCGCTTACTAACGGCGCAATAGGGTCTCATCCGCTATACGAGGCGGGAAATCAACAATCCAATATATACATATGCCAATATGTATATACTGCTATATATATAGATATATATCCTACTATATCTAATATCACATCCAAACAGTCAATCATCAATCAATAACTGTAAAAATTCCACATTCAATTTGAGTGAGAAGATCTCACCTTGATTTCAATTCTGATTTCAGCGTTTATTTCGAATAAAATTAAACAGACGTTTAATTTCACCCGAATTATTCACTGACTCCAATCGCTTCCAAATCAGTTGCATCGCGTAGTGCTCGACAAAACGAAGCCAATGCAATTCGTTTCGTAATTTTCTGATAATATATGACAAAGTTATGACATTACAAACTTTATACAATTTAATATATATTCAATTTCAAATTAAATTTCTTTATTTACAAACCCTATCATCTGGACCGTAGAATATTGAACAAGAGAATCAGGGCCGTGTTCTACATCATCTCCTCCATCAGGTAATCGAACGCAAGCTAACCCATCTAGCCGCCACTTTGCCCTAACCAACGCAACACCATTTCTCGACTTCACGACGATCAGGCTACGCCGTTTCGAAGCCCACCCCTCGCTCCACCTTCGCCGTTAGTATCATAGAGCTCGGCCCCCTGCTTCTCTCGAAAAGCGTGCACGAACCGAGCACGAACGCGGCCTCCTAGCGACAAATCTACAGCTCCTTTCACGATCTTGACCATTGGATATATCGATCTCAATGCCCTCTACCTTTTGTTAGTTGATGACTTTGCGTGGATGCTGACGGATTGGGAGATAAATGAGGATGAACGTAGGCAAATTTCGGCCATTAAATCATCACGTGGCGGCTGGCTTTGTTTTCTAGGGTTAGGGTTTTAATTTTGCAAAAAAAGAAAATAATGAAGTGCTTTTATAGAGAAAACGACGAACACTATTCATCCTGATTTCCCGAACTCCGATTTACGCACGATCACTATCGTTTCTAGGGTTTATCCCGCGTTCCGGACACAATGGAACAGGTTTCGAAAGCTAATTCGATCGTATGTGTGAGATATGGAAATAAACGATCAATTTAAATTAAACCGATTTAAATCGATTTCGAGGCGTTTTGATTCGTACCGGACAAACGATAAATCCAAAAATTACGAAATTTGAAATCTTACAATAATATCACATTACGAATCCGATGAAACTGGTTTCGTCGAAATCCGAGACTTTTTGAAAAATGACTATTTTAACTCGACGATTTAAAATTAAAACGATATCGATGCGTTTCGAGCTGCCACGGTCAAACGACAACTTCGATTGATACGAAAATCGAAATCCGATAATAACTAACTATTACGGATCCAATGGAACTAGTTTCGTTCAATTCTGAGACTGTTCAAAAATTGACTAATATTCAGTCGATAATTAAATATCAAAATATTCAATTTTCACAGATTAACTCCAAATTCAATTTTAAAAGTTCTATAACCTTTCTATAACTCCAGTATGATTAAATAAAATTTTACAAATCATTTTAAATCATTTTAAACTCGATTTTCAATTATTTCTGGAATTTCAATTATTAATTTAATATTTAATTATCAAATAAAACCCAATATTCGAAAAATAAATCATTCGACTTATTAAATTCATTTATTAATATTTAAAATTAATTAAATATTCGAATTTTAATTATCAAAAATTCTGGGTCGTTACAGACTTCCCCCCTTTAAAGAATTTCGTCCTCGAAATTACAAGTTAGGAAAAGATACAAAATCCGTTAACTTTCCAAAACAAACCGTTCAAATTAGATTTTCAAATCTGTTAAGTGTTTAACTTCTCCAAAATTCATAGTTAACTTCTCACAAAATCTTTACTAAGTTTTCAAATCATAACTTAGTTTTCAAAATTTTCAAATTTCTCTAAAATATTCTAACGCCTTAAATTTTCAGAAAATTTCGCCAGCGTCTCCTTTGCGCGGCTCGATCCGAAAAAAAATGACAGTGTATATATATCACAAATATACATCCCATCAAGTGATGAGGCATCCCGTAGGGAAAAAAGTGTAAAAGTACGATATTTAATCCGAGATATGTACTTTATTATTTATTTAGCGAGCGTATACGGCTAATATAGCGCGAAAGCGAGCTCCAAATGCGAAGCAACGCCATCCGCACCTACTAAACACTCAACAAACCATATGAGAACATGTAGATATGAAAATATAGTCAATATACATCATATAGCAACATAATACTACATATGTCAACATAGCAAATGCAACAAACAACAAATGCATTCAGAAGCAACAATGCAACCATCAAACCATCATCATCCAATAAACATCCAACAAATCCATACCGAATCAATATTCATTCATTTCTCATTAATATTCATTGAATTGGTTTTCAATTTACTCACATTTGATTCGTTAATATTGGATTTAACTAACATTCATTCATTTGTTTCCAATTAGTTTACATTCACTAATTTACATCCATGTTGGTTCATTTTCAATTTGAATCAAATTCATTTCTATTCAAATTTACATATTATCAATTTGAATTTAATCACTTTGCTTCCAATTTGTCGATTCAATTTCATTAACCCTTAATGAATTACACGAAATCAACTAACAATCAATCTAACAACCAATGTATAACCAATCATAACCAAATTTATTCAATTTACATTTCTTTACATTCAATTTGGTTCAACACTTTAAGTTGCAATTTGTTGATATTAAATTGATTTCCATTCAATTATTCAATTCCTTTAGCTTCTAATGAATTAACACTTATATTCATTGCTTCATATCAATTATTTATATTCAATTGATTGACATTCAATCCATTTATTAATTCAATTGCTAATTCATTTTAACAAATAAAATTGAATTTTATATAACTCAAGTTCACATTCATTTAATAAATTCACTTTATTAATTTCTTTGATATCAAAATAAACTTCACTTCAACATCACTTAAGTTATTTTCCATTTCAAACATCATTTGTTCAACTTAACTTAAGTTTCCACTTATAAATCCAATTCAGATTTTGTTTTTCTTAACAAAATTCATTTAACCTTTTACCAAAATCAAATTTCATCAATCATTCAAATTTATATCACATTTGACTTTCTTTTAGTTAAATTTCACATCATATTTCATTATGCTACTCAAATTCATTAACTTTACCAAAGTTAAATCTATTATCTCATATCATAAGTATAAATCTTATTTCACTTATATTTACCATATTTAAATTTGGACTTTAATTTTCAAATTTGTTTATCACAACATAACCTCAATTTCCAATTTACTATGGTAGCAAATCAATCACACAGAAACTCGAAAATGATACTGATGATGCTGCAGTCATCACCCTTATTATTTCCCAGCAACAATAGTGAAATCAGTGCTTAAATTCTTTCAAAAATTTCCTTTTATTCATAAATCACATTTATAAATCTCCTTGCACATAATTTCACTTCTTACATATAAGATTATTTTACCATTGTAAATCATTTTAATTATAACTTCATACATTATAATTCATTGGTTTATACAATTTACTCTTTCACAATTGTTGTTTTCATTCAACTTATTCAAACAATCTTAACAATCAATTCATATACACTTTAATAATTCTTAAAAAATTATTTCTTTATATACAAAATATAATCAAGGTAAAATTATTTCATTTACCCAATTTAAAACAATATCGTGCCGAATTGTTCTATATAAGTGTTTAGAGATCCCTATCGATAGAGTTGTACGGACAATACCGACCAGAATCCATATACCACTCAACAAACCAATCATCACAATATAAAACAATTTTATATTAACTAACAAATACGCACTCATATCTATAATTACACTCAAACTCATTCTAGAGTACTACTGACTCTATCTCTAATGAGTAACACCCAACAGAGCAGGGTTGTCGCTTAACCATATGCTCTGATACCAAATGTAACATCCCGAAAATTTTCGACTTTCGAAAATTCAACATCGATACTCACTTTATCGACTGCTGAGCCATCGAATGCCGGAAACCCGGAAAGTTATGGTTTTAAGAAAGAAAGAAAAGGTAGAAGAAGAAGATAGAAGAAAAAGAAAGAAGAACAACAACAGAACAAGAGCAGAAACAGAAACAATATCAGAATCTCACATATCGCAGCGGAACAATATATAATAGATAAATCAGTAATCTTTAAAACAAAGAACTATATCATTTTATACATACATCAATCAGAGTCAATATACAACTCAATACAATACATCACATCAATGGACAGTTATATAAACTTGTCCTCATACAGAATACACAGCGGAATAAATATATCAGATACAATTACTACGTCTCGTCATCCAGCTTATCTCCAAGCTCCAGAATATCCAGAATATCCTGATAATATAACTCTAGGCTGCCCATGTGGAAATTTGTGGGCACCCAGAGTTTAGAAGGGAAACAATAAACTCCGAGTCAGTCATGGTGACTGGTGTGAGATCGTAAAACAGTTATTCTTTCACAAAGAAAATAAAACAAATTCGCAATGCTTTTTGGAAAATGAGACTACCATAAGACCTCCCACCACACACACAATGCAAACGCGGAATTGGAGGAGATTTCTTCTTATGATAGTCAAAGATGCTTACTACGCAAAATCAAATCATTTTTGATATTATTATTAGTGCATAGTGTAGAAAACATTTCGAAAGTATAATATAAATCTTAGCCAACATACGACCAGTATCGTATGCCTACTATAGCTACCATCTAAATAGTGGTGACCACCGTACGTAAATGGCAGGTTCTACAACTAATACCGTACAAAGTTCGTATTGGAGTTTGGATTTCCAACAAATGGTCAGGCTAAGGAACTTCCTTTTCCACGATGGGTACGTCCCTGGAATAGACGACCCGAGAAATAACCTAACATTACGGTTAGATCTCTGCCAACACAAGGCCGGGTTACCTCTGCAAAAATAGGTAACTACTGACACGCGTATGCCATCCCCCGATCGTAACCGATCTTCCCGAGGATCCCCGATTTCCAACAAACCACATAGATAATAATGCAGCAACCACATAGGTTAAGTATCTGGGCTCCATACCATGATACCACCTCTATCCAGAAGGAATGACATACACTAAGGGACGCTACTCCCTAGAACCTTGCCGCATCCTTCCTGTTTTGACCATTTCCGGGGTGTGAGGCTCGACGAAGTCTCGTCCACAAAGCTACGCTTTCTCAAAAAGCCCTGCTTCGGGTCAAACAAAATGATCAACCTATGATCACAAAGATATAAGATCAAACAAATGATCATATCGCAAATGATCAAACACTGATCATTTCACAGCAACACTCAGTGTGCCACGTTACCAAATTGGGATATATCGCTGATAAATTTCAACTACATAACCTCTGAGCTCGTACGTCTCAGAGAAGGGTGTTAAGCTAAGAGAATAAATTCTCCGCCACCAACAGAAATGTATTTGAAAGAAATCAGCTTTATATCTCAAATTGTAACGTCAGACACACAATCCATACAAGTCTGTTCCGGGATCGAACAGAACCGAAGGCACTTCTCACGAAGCCCTTGCATTTCCGGATAAATTTCTAATCACGTCCGGACTTCCCGTCACTAAGGGTGATAAAACCTCTAAATCGGAGATCAGCCGATGTAGAGTAACTCGACGGTAATCCTTCCGTTTTCAAAAATATCCGGTCTTCAACACCGGTCTTCGAATGCAATTCATAACGACGTATCACATATTCGGAATGGGTTATACGACCCCATGGTCCTTTCCCGGCTAACCCGAATAGTGAGCGTTTATTCAAAAATAAGTGTGGCATTCAAATTCATCCAATTCATAACAAATACCTATCTAAAGGTAATTATCGATAGTCGGTTATTTAACTATCAATAAAGATGCGCAACATCATCAGATTCCAAATAATTTCCCAAATTATTTAATTTCCAAAAATATCTTTACTAGATATAAAATTTCCACACTTCAAAAATAAATCAACGTTTATTTTTCTATACAGTTTCCATTTCCTTTATAAATTCCATAGTGAATTTATATCTTTCAAAATATCTACTGATATACAGTTTTCAATCGATTTCACATATTCACTTTCGATTTATCTTTAAGAAGATAAATTCTCAAAAACATTTCATTTCATTTTGGAAAAGCAATCCCATTCTTATTAATAATAAGAAATTCACAAATCTTTTATTTTCAACACTTGGAAAATATTCGATATACTTAAATCAATATTAAGTATATATCTCATTCTTTAAGGAAATCATTCTCTTTGAACACATTTATTTGAGTCAAAACGAATGTTGCGTAAAACATCGTTACGACGACTCAACATCACTAGTATAGGGATTCGAAATTAGATAGATATATAAATCCCAATACTACATAAAAACATTTCCTTTCGGAAATCATTTACTATAACAACAGTGTTATAGTCCATCATTTCCTTATTTTTCGAAAACGTCTATTTCAACAATGGACGTTGAAATCTATGCTTTCGATTCATAATACATTTTAAAACATCTTTAAAATGTTTAACTTCATTTTTAATATCACTTCTTCAAAAACGTATCCATTTTACTTAAAATTATATTCACTGTCCAAAATCGTGAATATAATTTACGTAACCAAATTTTAATCTTTTCTACACATTTTATTTCAATAAAAATTCGCTATCCAAAATCGCGAATATATCTTCTTTAACATTTTAATTGATCAAATCCAATTGATTTCGAATTTATAAACTATGTCTATAAATTCTTTCCCTATTTATAAACTTCGATTTATAAAAATTCCCTGAATTAACAAATTTAATTCATAACTCAAATCTTATACCAACAATCCATATTATAAGTCAAATACTTATAATTTCTTTATTTTACAAAATCATCTCCATTTATAAGTTCACAATTTATAAATTCCATTTATTTATAAATTCTTAAAAATTCATTTTAACGCTTATAAAAACTCGTTTTATAATACCAACATTTTAATTTATAAAGTGTCAACTTTATAAACCTTTTAAGTAAACCGTTTATAATATTTTAAAAATCTCAACTTAACCCATTTTATAAATCAATCAACTGTTTATTCCAAAAATCACTTTTCGGTTATATTTCACAAAGGTCTTAACTTTTATAACTTTAAAATTTGAACGTTTATTTATTTAAAATAAATCACTTCAACAATTCAATAAAATGTATATTTTCACAAATCACTTTAAAAAAACTTTTTACGGTAAAAGTCGTTATTTTTACATTTCAAAACTGAATCCGATGATGCAACAACACCAATCAGTCCATCACAACAGTCGAATATCATATATCATCATATGATAACAGAATATATCAAAATATCTGTAAATAAGTAAATACAATTGAGGAATCCAGTTGGATCCCTCCAACCTGTTTCCCTGCATCCAAAGATGTTAGCACAATACCAATTCCGCTCCAGTACGGAATTATCGCGGTATATGGGTTTTATAAAAATCCGCTTACTAACGGCGCAATAGGGTCTCATCCGCTATACGAGGCGGGAAATCAACAATCCAATATATACATATGCCAATATGTATATACTGCTATATATATAGATATATATCCTACTATATCTAATATCACATCCAAACAGTCAATCATCAATCAATAACTGTAAAAATTCCACATTCAATTTGAGTGAGAAGATCTCACCTTGATTTCAATTCTGATTTCAGCGTTTATTTCGAATAAAATTAAACAGACGTTTAATTTCACCCGAATTATTCACTGACTCCAATCGCTTCCAAATCAGTTGCATCGCATAGTGCTCGACAAAACGAAGCCAATGCAATTCGTTTCGTAATTTTCTGATAATATATGACAAAGTTATGACATTACAAACTTTATACAATTTAATATATATTCAATTTCAAATTAAATTTCTTTATTTACAAACCCTATCATCTGGACCGTAGAATATTGAACAAGAGAATCAGGGCCGTGTTCTACATCATCTCCTCCATCAGGTAATCGAACGCAAGCTAACCCATCTAGCCGCCACTTTGCCCTAACCAACGCAACACCATTTCTCGACTTCACGACGATCAGGCTACGCCGTTTCGAAGCCCACCCCTCGCTCCACCTTCGCCGTTAGTATCATAGAGCTCGGCCCCCTGCTTCTCTCGAAAAGCGTGCACGAACCGAGCACGAACGCGGCCTCCTAGCGACAAATCTACAGCTCCTTTCACGATCTTGACCATTGGATATATCGATCTCAATGCCCTCTACCTTTTGTTAGTTGATGACTTTGCGTGGATGCTGACGGATTGGGAGATAAATGAGGATGAACGTAGGCAAATTTCGGCCATTAAATCATCACGTGGCGGCTGGCTTTGTTTTCTAGGGTTAGGGTTTTAATTTTGCAAAAAAAGAAAATAATGAAGTGCTTTTATAGAGAAAACGACGAACACTATTCATCCTGATTTCCCGAACTCCGATTTACGCACGGTCACTATCGTTTCTAGGGTTTATCCCGCGTTCCGGACACAATGGAACAGGTTTCGAAAGCTAATTCGATCGTATGTGTGAGATATGGAAATAAACGATCAATTTAAATTAAACAAATTTAAATCGATTTCGAGGCGTTTTGATTCGTACCGGACAAACGATAAATCCAAAAATTACGAAATTTGAAATCTTACAATAATATCACATTACGAATCCGATGAAACTGGTTTCGTCGAAATCCGAGACTTTTTGAAAAATGACTATTTTAACTCGACGATTTAAAATTAAAACGATATCGATGCGTTTCGAGCTGCCACGGTCAAACGACAACTTCGATTGATACGAAAATTGAAATCCGATAATAACTAACTATTACGGATCCAATGGAACTAGTTTCGTTCAATTCTGAGACTGTTCAAAAATTGACTAATATTCAGTCGATAATTAAATATCAAAATATTCAATTTTCACAGATTAACTCCAAATTCAATTTTAAAAGTTCTATAACCTTTCTATAACTCCAGTATGATTAAATAAAATTTTACAAATCATTTTAAATCATTTTAAACTCGATTTTCAATTATTTCTGGAATTTCAATTATTAATTTAATATTTAATTATCAAATAAAACCCAATATTCGAAAAATAAATCATTCGACTTATTAAATTCATTTATTAATATTTAAAATTAATTAAATATTCAAATTTTAATTATCAAAAATTCTGGGTCGTTACAACCATATAGTGATTTCTTCAACTTGCAAACCAAATTTGACTTACCATCCACAACAAAACCTTCCAGTTGCTCCATGTAGACGTCTTCATCCAAGTCCCCATGCAAGAATACGGTTTTCACATCAAGTTGCTCCAACTCCAAGTCGTGAATAACAACTATAGCAAGTAATATCCGGATAGAAGAATGGCACACAACCGGTGCGAATATCTCATCATACTCCTTCCCCTTCCTTTGTGCAAACCCCTTAGCCACTAGCCTAGCTTTGTATCTCCCATCGTCCTTCACCTTGTATATCCATTTGTACCCAATAACACGGTTTCCTTTAGGAAATGGAACCAAATCCCAAGTTTGATTCTTCAACAATGATTGCATCTCTTCCTCCATGGCACAAATCCATTTCGAGCTATCACTCGACTCCATGACGTCATCAAGGTCCATCGGCTCATCTTGGACTAAATGAAGGGCATAGTCCAAATTATCACAAAAGCTAAGATAGTTCCAATCACCATATCTTTCGGGTGGTCTTATAGTACGATGGTCAACCCGAGTAGCAATACCATCACCCAAACTCCCTTCGGCTCCACCTTGAACCGAATCTTCTCTAGAATCATGCACATCACCAATACTACTAGAGGAATCCTGTGGACTATGTGATGTAACATCAACCGCTACTTCCTCACAAGCATCTCCAACTACTCCACTCTCTCTACTCCTTGGACAAAATGTGAAAATAATTTCCTTCTCCTTTGATTCATCATGAACCAAGTCCGAAACATCCGATGAGCTTTCTTTCTCTTTGAACATCGCCAACTCATCAAAAGTAACATGACGAGAATCCACTACCTTTTTCGTTTTTGGATTTCAAATCCGGTTGCCTTTTACTCCATCCGTATAGCCAAACTAAATCCCCTTGAAAGCTCTAGGTTCAAGCTTATCATTTCCGGATCATGCACATAAACAGGACTACCAAACACACGAAGATAACTCAAGTCAATGCTCTTTCCCTTTCACACTTCCTCTGGAATTTTGTTACTAATAGCCGAGCATGGAATTCGATTAATAATATGCACTGCGGTTGACAAAGCTTCAGCCCAAAACCTCTTCGCCAAACCCAATGTCAATCTCAAGCATCGAGCTTTCTCAAGTAGAGTACGATTCATCCTCTCCGCAACACCATTCGACTGCGGATCTCCAGGTGTAGTAAAATGCCTCCGAATACCATGATGCTTGCAAAACTCCAAAAATCTTCGGAAACATAATCTCCGCCATTGTCGGACCTTAGAACCTTCAAAGACTTGTCACTCTCATTCTCAACAAGAACCTTCCATGCTTTGAACTTTGCAAATGCCTTCGACTTGGCCTTTATTACATACACCCAAACTTTCCGAGAAAAGTCATCTACAAAAGAAATATAATAGCGAGCACCACCTAAAGAAGCTACATGTGCCGGCCCCCAAACATCCGTGTGAACATACTCAAGAACCCTTCTCGAATCATGCTTTCCCTCACCGAATGAAACTTTAGTTTGCTTCCCCATGACGCTTCTTCGCAAAACTCCAACTTGTTGAAACTTTCTCCATCGATCATCTCCCTCTTCCGAAGAACATCCAAACTCCTCTCCGAGACATGACCTAACCTCAAATGCCACAACCTAGTCGCATCCAAGCCACGAAAACTATCAACTCCTATACAAGTTTCACCTTCTACAGTCACTCCTTGAAGCAAATAAATACCATGAGTCATAGCACCCTTCATCACCACAAGCGCCTCCTTCGAAATCCGCAAGCTATCACTCTCAATAGTGATCTTACAACCTAAAGAATCCAGCTGCCCCAAAGAGATAAGAGGCTTCCTAAGTCTCGGAACATAGCGTACATTAGTGAGAGTATGAACCACTCCGTCAAACATCCGAATTTGTACGAAACCAATGCCTTTCGACTTACAAATAGCACCATTTCCTATAACAATTGAATTTCCTTCTTTGTCGATGTAAGAAGAAAAACAATTCCTATTTGGCGTCATATGATAAGACGTCCCCGAATCGAGCACCCATTCGCTACCCGAAACATCCGATGCTACTGCCGACAAAACATCTACATCTCCCTCACCAACTCTACTCTCCATCGCTACTGATGAAGATGCTACTTCCTTCTTTGCCTTCTCCTTTTCCGGACACTCATTCTTCCAATGATCGGGCTTCTTGCAAATATAATACTTGCCTTTTCTTTCCTTCGAATTTCCACTCCAACTGTGGTTCCTTGATTTAGAACGCCCCCAGTTCTCCTTCTTCACATACCTCTCCTTCTCCATAAATAAACCATGACCATTACTAGCACCACTACTTCCATCACCTAACTCCTTCATTTGATCCCGCAACTTCTCGCTAAGAAGACCCGTCTTGACATCATCAAGAGTCAATGTATCCCGGCTATACATCAAACTATTTGAGAAACCTGTATAGCGATCCGGTAACGAACACAACAATATCATTGCCTTTTGCTCTTCCTCAATCTTCAAATCTACCGCCTTCATCTTCATTAGCAAATCATTAAAAGTATTCAAGTGCGCCTTTAGTGAAATACCTTCCTTCATATTATAGGTGAAGAATATTCTCAATAAGATCAAACGATTTGTTTGTGACTTCTTCATATACAACTCCTCCAACTTGTCCCAAATACCCTTAGCGGTTGTCTCACCACTAATTTCAGAGATAACATTCTCTCCCATAGCAAGTTGAAGTGTAGTGAATACCCACTCTTCCATCTCCTCTCTCTAAACATCTGAGATGTCCGCTGACAACAAATGTGTGTCAAACACTACCTATGCACCCGATTCCTCCTTAGAACCGCTTTCATCTTCCATTGCCATTTTTCAAAATCATTATTGCCATTCCACTTGTCTATTACCAATTGTGATCCTGAAGCTGCGTACGAACCACGTACATAAGGAGCTACACCACTTGGATTACCCACTGAGGAATTACTTGAGATATTATATGATTTCGGCATTTCTACAACCACCTACCAACACTAATGCTCTGATACCAAATGTTGGGACGGGATTCCAACTGGAGACCACTCAAATCGAAACCCCACAAGCACAGTGGAAGACGGGATTGTGGTAAGAAGTGTAAAAACAACCAATCAATAACTCAATTCCAATCAATCCAATTCAAAAGCAATCACAATCCCCAAACAAGCAATGCAGAAATCAAAGCAATAATGAAAAATAAATCACACAGTTCCACTAACATTGTGTTAGTGTACATCCACTTTAAGAGATAACTTTTATTAATATTGATGAGAAGAGTACAAGATATTGATTACAATAATCAAAATTCTTATTAGAAATTGATTTGTGGAGAAGAGAATTGAAGAAAATTAGGTTTTGATAAACCCTAATTAGTGGAGGCTAATCTCTTGCAGTCGCTTTTCGTTGCTTGTAGATCTAAAACCTGAAGCTAGCTTATATAAGAGAATAGAAACCCTATGTAATGTTCCGAAATTGCTCCTGCATATATCACAAATCTTCACGCCAAACCCACGCCTGAAAACAGGTGGAAGTCGCTTCAGACGTCTGTCATAAAGGGGCAGACGTTTGTCCATATCCTTTGGAAAAAGTTCTCTACAGGCTCAGACGTCTGACCATTTGGTCAGACGTCTGACTTAAGCCTCTAGAAGAAATTCTGCACAGACTCAAACGTTTGACCATTTGGTCAGACGTCTGACCTAACTCTCTGGAACAGGTCTAGTGCAAATTTGCTGAAGCGTCAGACGTCTGAATTTTTTCCTTAGACGTCTGTCGCTGTCAATTCAGCCCACTTCACCTTTTCCCTTATAACTTCCACCTTCAAACTCCGATTTGCGAATCGTTTTCTCCGTTACGAAGCTACTTTCGACCTCTACAATTCTCCATATAGTGTCGTCAAAATTTAACAATATATATGTAACGACCCTAGATTTTTATTTAATTTAAGTTAATAATTAAATCAATTTTTGGATAAAGATAGTAGAATAAATCGATAAGGTGAAGCGAGTTTCCCCGAACTCAAATAAATCCTATGTTAAATCATTTAAAATTTAGATATTGTAAATATTATATGTATGTGAATATATATGTGTTGAGCATATATGAGCGAATTTGAACTAATAATATATACATATAAATATAAGATAAACTATATAAAATATAAAGTAAACAAATTTGTAAAATTATAACAAACAAAATAAAAATAGAACTTTATTTGGTTTCAAAGAAGATAAGGCCAAAGAAAAATAAAAATATATTCAAATATAAGCAAGTGAAAAAGAAAAAAATCTGCCAGTAAACGAATAAATATAGATATGTATGTAGTAGCTTACAAATACAAAGCTAGCTAAATAAACAAATGCATAAATAAGAAACAAAACAAAGTAAAAGTGTTCAAACAAATAAAATGCAAGTACAAAAACATATGCAGGTTAGTCAAAGTAAGAAATATAGATATAAGTATGTAAGCTTGTATAGGAAGACAAAGAAAAGTAATACCAAATTATCTCAGCCGAAACAAACAAGTAAACATAGACATATGTGTGCAAGTATGCAAACATATGAAGACACAAAGGACTTGAGCATTTAATGCATGTACAAATGTATTCATTAGCCACCAAAAGAAAAAAAGGAAATCTGATGAATTGTACAACTAGAAACAAAATAAAATATATTTGTACAAGCCTAATTAATATCATCCACCATTGAATAGAAATATCCTGTACACATCCTTTCTTATATCAGCCTTCTTATCTTTCAATTCATTTTTGTTCCGTTCAAACAAACTAAGAAAGAAGAAAAAACGAAGTGAATGTCATCTGTAAACAAAACAAACAACTGGAAAATGAATTCAACAACTTCAATCTGAAACTAAAGCAAATCAAACCAGAGAATCAGGAAGAAAGGTTTCAACTTTGCAAATCTTCACACTCCTGTTTCAAAAGAAAAAGCAACCCTGTTCTTCTTCAAAACCACTGTGAGTAACATTTTTTTTTTAAGGTTTAATAACTCAAGTTTATGTAGCATGCTTTCCTTGTGATATGTATCTGGTGTTGGTATGTATGTGCAAGTACCTGTTTGCTCATGCTCTATTCCTGTTTTCAGTTTTGGTTTGATATAAAAGAAATTCAAAATCTCACAATAAAGTCTATATCTGACTTTGATATGTAAACGAAAATAGTTTGTTAGGATGTGAAGATAATTTTAAAAATAGTTTCTGTAAATTTTAAATTAAGTTAAAATGTTTAAATAGGATAATACAGTGAAGCTCAAACTTTGGTTAAAAATCAACTGTTTTAAATTCGAATTTGGATTATCTATATGTAATCGTGATGAAAAATCATGATTTTAGATGATACTATCATAATTTTTTAATTGGGTATTAAACGAGGATTTTGTATTAATGCGAAATTTGGAATTTTGAGAGTTGCCGATTATCCACACATTAATATGAGATAAAATTGTGATCGAAGCTTGGTTATAGATGGTGGATTATGGGAAAAATGTAAAAGAATTTTTCTAATGAGTAAATAGTTCGAATGGGATCGAACTAGGGTTTTTCTTTGATTTCTTCACTGTTGTATGACCATGGCTATGGCGTCTTGGTTATAGGACCGGAGGCGTTCGCTTTTGGGGAGAAGGTAGCTCGTGGTCGTGGGGTTCGATGGTGGGGACGGCGAGGTTCATCGGCGTGAGGTTGACCGGTGGCGATGGGTTTTATGGTTCGAGCAGCTGAAGCTTTTACGAGCTGGAGGTTCGAATTTCGATTCGTTGATGTATTCGTGAATCTGGGTTGGGTTTTGGGTTCGCATGTGGTCGAGTGGTTGTAGGCGATGGTCGTGACGATCGTAGTTGGCCAGGGCTGAGGGGAGACGTGTACCGTGCACGTTCGTGTGCACGTTTGGGTTCAGGCGAATTTCGTTTGGAGAAGACGAGTTCGACTCGGGGAGATGTTCGAGTAAATGGAGCTACGACTCGAAGCAGGGGTGTACGCGAGTTTCTCGCGAGAAAACTCGGGTCAGGCTTCGTGTTTTGTGGGGATGTACTCGGGTTGTTGTTTAAGCAACCCGGGTTTTGAAAATTTTAAAGCAAATCACATTTTAGGTTTGAAATTTAAAGCTGGAACAAGTTTCTAAGTATTCAAACAAGTTGTAAGTAAATAGTTGTTTAATTTGACTCAATATGTTTGAAATGTTTTTTTTTTAAAAAGATTTTAAAAGTAGTATAAATTAAATGTTCAAGTTATTTTGTTAAAATAAATCATATTCAAATTTTATTTCTAAATTTGGTTTAATGAAATAAATGATTTAAGTAAGTATGAAATATAAATACAAGTTTATTTTAAATTAGATATGTTGAGATTAATTAAGGAATTATAAATTAATGAAGGTGATTAAGAGGAAAGATAATAAATTAAGGGCTAATTAATCAATGTGATTAATTAAGGATAATTAATTTAAGAATAATTTATTAATTATTAATGGTTAGTTAATAAATGATTAAAGAATAATTAATCAAAATGATTTGTAATTTATTAATGATTAATTAACCCGGATTAGAAATTCATAAGAAATTAATTTGATTTGGGTAAATCAGATAATTAACTGACCTTACTTGTGAATGTTTGGATTCTATTGAATGACTTGATTGTTTGATATCCCTGATATATGATGCTTTGTGATACATCCTGATTTATGTTGTGATCTGTAGTTTACTTATCTGTGACCTTTATATATCTATGATCTGTGAATGAACGATACGCGTTGTTCTTATACCGCTTATCGAATTATATTTCTGTATTCTGATATGTGATGATTCATTGTGTTGCACTATTGTGTGTGAAACCCCTGGACTACACTTTTACACACACAAATATGGATTTCATGTGGAAATCGGTTAAGTCACAGATAATTTAAATTTGATGTTTTTGAAATTGAAATTTTTAATTTCAATTGATTTTGAAAATTTGAAATTTGGGTTTAAAGTGAAAAGCAATTGAAATAGAATTTCAAAGATAAAAGTTATTTTAAATAACTTAATCGAGTTTTGAAAATTTAAATAATTTGATTTAAATTTGAATTCAAGTTTGAAATTGAATCCTATGATTTGAAACTAGGGATTAAAAATGTTATAAATGTGTTTGTATGAATCTAAACCATTTAAAAGTATAATTTTGAGAATTTAGATTTAACCCAAAGATTTCAACTTGTATGAATGAATCAGATTTCCAAAATAAAACTGTTTGTTTTAACAGAATAAAAGCTTTCATATAGATAAGAAATGAAATTCCAATTTAATTAAAGGAATTTCAAGATTGAATTGAAAAATGGTTTTCCAAGTTATGAATGAATTCTTTTTGAAAGTTATGAATTGAATCTGTTTATTTTTAACAGATTTAGAATAATGATTGGTTTAAATCATTTGAAATGGAATTGTTTTGAAAGCTATAAGTTAAATCTTTGATTTAAAGATTTAACGAGTTAAATTGAAATGGAAATTGATTTGGAAAATCTGTGAATGAATCTTTTGTTTAAAAGATTAAAGTGTGGAAATTGTTTAAACCATTTAAGGTTGTTAAAATGAATCTTCTTGTTTAAAGATTTGAAATGGTAATTTGTTTAACCATTTAAAAGAAAAGTTCTGGGTTTAAGTTGTGACTTAATTGAAATCTCATATCCATATGTTTTTAAATATTTCGCTCATTATTCGGTTTAGCCGGGAGAGGACCTTTGGGTCGTATAACCCATTCCGAATATGTGATAGGTCGTATATGGATAGCATTTGAAGACCGGTGTTGAAGACCGGATATTTTTGAAAACGGAAGGATTACCGTCGAGTTACTCTACATCGGCTGATCCCCGGTATAGAGGTTTTATCACCCTTAGTGACGGAAAGTCCGGACGTGATTGGAAATTATCCGGATTTGCAAGGGCTTCGTGAGAAGTGCCTTCGGTTCTGTTCGATCCCGGAACAGACTTGTATGGATTGTATGTCTGACATTACACTTTGAGATATAAAGCTGATTTCTTTCAAATACATTTCTGTTGGTGGCAGAGAATTTATTCTCTTAGCTTAACACCCTTCTCTGAGACGTACGAGCTCAGAGGTTATGTAATTGAAATTTATCAGCGATATATTCCCAATTTGGTAATGTGGCATGCTGAGTGTAGCTGTGTGATGATCATCGTTTGATCATTTGTGATATGATCATTTGTTTGATCATTTATCTTTGTGATCATAGGTTGATCATCTGTTGACCCAAAGCGTGGCTTTTTGAAAAAGCATAGCTTTGTGGACGAGACTTCGTCAGGGCCTCACAACCCGGAAATGGTCGAAACAGGAATGTTGCGGCAAGGTTATGAGGGTCGCGCCCTTTAGGGTATGTCATTTCCTTCTGGAAAGGGGTGGTATCATGGTATGGAGCCCAGATACTTACTCATGTGGATACACTTTATTATGTGTGATGTTGGTTTAGAGGCGCCTCGGATAAAGGTCCCAAAGGACCGGGGGGTGGCATATTCGTGAGTTACCTGTTACAGGGGTAACCCGGCCTTGTGTTTGCAGAGAGCAGTTTGTCTCTCGGGACGTCCCGCCAGAGACGATCCCATGCGGCGGAAGGAAGTTCCTTAGCCTGACCATTTGTTGGAAATCCATTTCCCAATACGAACTTGTACGGTTTTAGTTGTAGAACCTGCCATTTACGTACGGTGGTCACCACTGTTTAGATGGTAGCTATAGTAGGCATACGATACTGGTCGTATGTTGGCTAAGATTAATATTATACTTTCGAAATGTTTTTCTACACTATGCACTAATGATAATATCCAATGATTTGCGTAGTAAGCATGTTTGACTATCATAAGAAGAAATCTCCTCCAATTCTGCGTTTGCATTGTGTGTGTGGTGGGAGGTCTTATGGTAGTTTCATTTTCCAAAAGCATTGCGGATTTCAATGTTTAAAATCCTTTTGTTGTTGTTTAAAGATAAACTGTTTTTGTTGCTCACACCAGTCCGATGACTGATCCGGAGTTTATTGTTCCCTTCCTAAACTCTGGGTGCTCATAATTTTCCACACGAGCAGTCTAGAGTTGGGTTTCTTTTCAGATATTCAGGTTTAGTAGATTATCTGGAGCTAGTTCATTCATCGGAGTTGCTTATCTTGGAGTTGTGGATTCATTCTTGTCTGAAGATCATTTTGGAGTTATCATTTCTATTGATATTGTTCCGCTGCTGTTGTTATCTTTTCTTTTCCGCTGCTATTTCTTGTATCATATCTCTGATGTATATTGATATTCATTGTATCACTCTGTTGTATCAGATAATATATATCAATGTATTATTCTTTTCTTCCGCTGTGTTATTTACTTAATTGTGTTATAGCTTCGGCGAATCGGATTTGTACGGTCGAATCTGCGGCATTCTAGTACAATGTGAAGTACGGATGTTGATTTTCGAGCGGGCAAAACCCGAGTCGTCACATGTGGTATCAGAGCTAAGGTTGAACTTTAGCTCAGGAGTGTAACACGTTAAGTAGCTCATTAGAGATAGGGTGAAGTATACCCTAGAATGAGTAATCTCTAAGATATCCGTCTGAACGTCTCAGTAAATTCTCTTACTATCCACTGATAGTGAGTATGAGTGCAAGAAGAGGATGAGATAGGGGACAGGAGAATACGACTATAAATGGTCGATACCCTGTAACAACAAGGAAATAATTTTTTTCTCTATCAATCTCTTTTGTTCGTCATCTTTTCTCAATTCTTTGATAATTTCTGGTGGATCCAGAAAGAAATTCAATATATCAATATGGGACATAAACTCCGAAATGGCCAAAATTGTTTGTTTGGATGAATTAGTTGCTTTGTTTGTTATGGTTGATAGGTATACTTTAGTTCTAAACTAAAAATTTTGAAATTGTATCCATCTATATATCTATTCTTTGGGTCCGGATATGTTCTACGAATGGTTAGTTATCCCTTCGAACTAACCGATGCCACTGCATATTTCGTAGATCTGGATAACCCGAGTATCTTGTGAGTGTTAAACAGATTCGTTCTTCTATATATGATATTCTGATTGGTGAGCCAAATGCAGAATATATGTTCAGTTTGATTCGATGAAATATTCTTCATCTATCTTTTTGTCTCCTTGGTAATTTCGAGGAAGAAATTCTTTTAAGGGGGGAAGTTTGTAACGACCCTAGATTTTTATTTAATTTAAGTTAATAATTAAATCAATTTTTGGATAAAGATAGTAGAATAAATCGATAAGGTGAAGCGAGTTTCCCCGAACTCAAATAAATCCTATGTTAAATCATTTAAAATTTAGATATTGTAAATATTATATGTATGTGAATATATATGTGTTGAGCATATATGAGCGAATTTGAACTAATAATATATACATATAAATATAAGATAAACTATATAAAATATAAAGTAAACAAATTTGTAAAATTATAACAAACAAAATAAAAATAGAACTTTATTTGGTTTCAAAGAAGATAAGGCCAAAGCAAAATAAAAATATATTCAAATATAAGCAAGTGAAGAAGAAAAAAATCTGCCAGTAAACGAATAAATATAGATATGTATGTAGTAGCTTACAAATACAAAGCTAGCTATATAAACAAATGCATAAAAAAGAAACAAAACAAAGTAAAAGTGTTCAAACAAATAAAATGCAAGTACAAAAACATATGCAGGTTAGTCAAAGTAAGAAATATAGATATAAGTATGTAAGCTTGTATAGGAAGACAAAGAAAAGTAATACCAAATTATCTCAGCCGAAACAAACAAGTAAACATAGACATATGTGTGCAAGTATGCAAACATATGAAGACACAAAGGACTTGAGCATTTAATGCATGTACAAATGTATTCATTAGCCACCAAAAGAAAAAAAGGAAATCTGATGAATTGTACAACTAGAAACAAAATAAAATATATTTGTACAAGCCTAATTAATATCAGCCACCATTGAATAGAAATACCCTGTACACATCCTTTCTTATATCAGCCTTCTTATCTTTCAATTCATTTTTGTTCCGTTCAAACAAACTAAGAAAGAAGAAAAAATGAAGTGAATGTCATCTGTAAACAAAACAAACAACTGGAAAATGAATTCAACAACTTCAATCTGAAACTAAAGCAAATCAAACCAGAGAATCAGGAAGAAAGGTTTCAACTTTGCAAATCTTCACACTCCTGTTTCAAAAGAAAAAGCAACCCTGTTCTTCTTCTAAACCACTGTGAGTAACATTTTTTTAAGGTTTAATAACTCAAGTTTATGTAGCATGCTTTCCTTGTGATATGTATCTGGTGTTGGTATGTATGTGCAAGTACCTGTTTGCTCATGCTCTGTTCCTGTTTTCAGTTTTGGTTTGATATAAAAGAAATTCAAAATCTCACAATAAAGTCTATATCTGACTTTGATATGTAAACGAAAATAGTTTGTTAGGATGTGAAGATAATTTTAAAAATAGTTTCTGTAAATTTTAAATTAAGTTAAAATGTTTAAATAGGATAATACAGTGAAGCTCAAACTTTGGTTATAAATCAACTGTTTTAAATTCGAATTTGGATTATCTATATGTAATCGTGATGAAAAATCATGATTTTAGATGATACTATCATAATTTTTTAATTGGGTATTAAACGAGGATTTTGTATTAATGCGAAATTTGGAATTTTGAGAGTTGCCGATTATCCACACATTAATATGAGATAAAATTGTGATCGAAGCTTGGTTATAGATGGTGGATTATGGGAAAAATGTAAAAGAATTTTTCTAATGAGTAAATAGTTCGAATGGGATCGAACTAGGGTTTTTCTTTGATTTCTTCACTGTTGTATGGCCATGGCTATGGCGTCTTGGTTATAGGACCGGAGGCGTTCGCTTTTGGGGAGAAGGTAGCTCGTGGTCGTGGGGTTCGATGGTGGGGACGGCGAGGTTCATCGGCGTGAGGTTGACCGGTGGCGATGGGTTTTATGGTTCGAGCAGCTGAAGCTTTTGCGAGCTGGAGGTTCGAATTTCGATTCGTTGATGTATTCGTGAATCTGGGTTGGGTTTTGGGTTCGCATGTGGTCGAGTGGTTGTAGGCGATGGTCGTGACGATCGTTGTTGGCCAGGGCTGAGGGGAGACGTGTACCGTGCACGTTCGTGTGCACGTTTGGGTTCAGGCGAATTTCGTTTGGAGAAGACGAGTTCGACTCGGGGAGTTGTTCGAGTAAATGGAGCTACGACTCGAAGCAGGGGTGTACGCGAGTTTCTCGCGAGAAAACTCGGGTCAGGCTTCGTGTTTTGTGGGGATGTACTCGGGTTGTTGTTTAAGCAACCCGGGTTTTGAAAATTTTAAAGCAAATCACATTTTAGGTTTGAAATTTAAAGCTGGAACAAGTTTCTAAGTATTCAAACAAGTTGTAAGTAAATAGTTGTTTAATTTGACTCAATATGTTTGAAATGTTTTTTTTTTAAAAGATTTTAAAAGTAGTATAAATTAAATGTTCAAGTTATTTTGTTAAAATAAATCATATTCAAATTTTATTTCTAAATTTGGTTTAATGAAATAAATGATTTAAGTAAGTATGAAATATAAATACAAGTTTATTTTAAATTAGATATGTTGAGATTAATTAAGGAATTATAAATTAATGAAGGTGATTAAGAGGAAAGATAATAAATTAAGGGCTAATTAATCAATGTGATTAATTAAGGATAATTAATTTAAGAATAATTTATTAATTATTAATGGTTAGTTAATAAATGATTAAAGAATAATTAATCAAAATGATTTGTAATTTATTAATGATTAATTAACCCGGATTAGAAATTCATAAGAAATTAATTTGATTTGGGTAAATCAGATAATTAACTGACCTTACTTGTGAATGTTTGGATTCTATTGAATGACTTGATTGTTTGATATCCCTGGTATATGATGCTTTGTGATACACCCTGATTTATGTTGTGGTCTGTAGTTTACTTATCTGTGACCTTTATATATCTATGATCTGTGAATGAACGATAAGCGTTGTTCTTATACCGCTTATCGAATTATATTTCTGTATTCTGATATGTGATGATTCATTGTGTTGCACTATTGTGTGTGAAACCCCTGGACTACACTTTTACACACACAAATATGGATTTCACGTGGAAATCGGTTAAGTCACAGATAATTTAAATTTGATGTTTTTGAAATTGAAATTTTTAATTTCAATTGATTTTGAAAATTTGAAATTTGGGTTTAAAGTGAAAAGCAATTGAAATAGAATTTCAAAGATAAAAGTTATTTTGAATAACTTAATCGAGTTTTGAAAATTTAAATAATTTGATTTAAGTTTGAATTCAAGTTTGAAATTGAATCCTATGATTTGAAACTAGGGATTAAAAATGTTATAAATGTGTTTGTATGAATCTAAACCATTTAAAAGTATAATTTTGAGAATTTAGATTTAACCCAAAGATTTCAACTTGTATGAATGAATCAGATTTCCAAAATAAAACTGTTTGTTTTAACAGAATAAAAGCTTTCATATAGATAAGAAATGAAATTCCAATTTAATTAAAGGAATTTCAAGATTGAATTGAAAAATGGTTTTCCAAGTTATGAATGAATTCTTTTTGAAAGTTATGAATTGAATCTGTTTATTTTTAACAGATTTAGAATAATGATTGGTTTAAATCATTTGAAATGGAATTGTTTTGAAAGCTATAAGTTAAATCTTTGATTTAAAGATTTAACGAGTTAAATTGAAATGGAAATTGATTTGGAAAATCTGTGAATGAATCTTTTGTTTAAAAGATTAAAGTGTGGAAATTGTTTAAACCATTTAAGGTTGTTAAAATGAATCTTCTTGTTTAAAGATTTGAAATGGTAATTTGTTTAACCATTTAAAAGAAAAGTTCTGGGTTTAAGTTGTGACTTAATTGAAATCCCATACCCATATGTTTTTAAATATTTCGCTCACTATTCGGTTTAGCCGGGAGAGGACCTTTGGGTCGTATAACCCATTCCGAATATGTGATACGTCGTATATGGATAGCATTTGAAGACCGGTGTTGAAGACCGGATATTTTTGAAAACGGAAGGATTATCGTCGAGTTACTCTACATCGGCTGATCCCCGGTATAGAGGTTTTATCACCCTTAGTGACGGGAAGTCCGGACGTGATTGGAAATTATCCGGATTTGCAAGGGCTTCGTGAGAAGTGCCTTCGGTTCTGTTCGATCTCGGAACAGACTTGTATGGATTGTATGTCTGACATTACACTTTGAGATATAAAGCTGATTTCTTTCAAATACATTTCTGTTGGTGGCAGAGAATTTATTCTCTTAGCTTAACACCATTCTCTGAGACGTACGAGCTCAGAGGTTATGTAATTGAAATTTATCAGCGATATATTCCCAATTTGGTAATGTGGCATGCTGAGTGTAGCTGTGTGATGATCATCGTTTGATCATTTGTGATATGATCATTTGTTTGATCATTTATCTTTGTGATCATAGGTTGATCATCTGTTGACCCAAAGCGTGGCTTTTTGAAAAAGCGTAGCTTTGTGGACGAGACTTCGTCAGGGCCTCACAACCCGGAAATGGTCGAAACAGGAATGTTGCGGCAAGGTTATGAGGGTCGCGCCCTTTAGGGTATGTCATTTCCTTCTGGAAAGGGGTGGTATCATGGTATGGAGCCCAGATACTTACTCATGTGGATACACTTTATTATGTGTGATGTTGGTTTAGAGGCGCCTCGGATAAAGGTCCCAAAGGACCGGGAGGTGGCATATTCGTGAGTTACCTGTTACAGGGGTAACCCGGCCTTGTGTTTGCAGAGAGCAGTTTGTCTCTCGGGACGTCCCGCCAGAGGCGATCCCATGCGGCGGAAGGAAGTTCCTTAGCCTGACCATTTGTTGGAAATCCATTTCCCAATACGAACTTGTACGGTTTTAGTTGTAGAACCTGCCATTTACGTACGGTGGTCACCACTGTTTAGATGGTAGCTACAGTAGGCATACGATACTGGTCATATATATGTTGGCTAAGATTAATATTATACTTTCGAAATGTTTTTCTACACTATGCACTAATGATAATATGCAATGATTTGCGTAGTAAGCATGTTTGACTATCATAAGAAGAAATCTCCTCCAATTCTGCGTTTGCATTGTGTGTGTGGTGGGAGGTCTTATGGTAGTTTCATTTTCCAAAAGCATTGCGGATTTCAATGTTTAAAATCCTTTTGTTGTTGTTTAAAGATAAACTGTTTTTGTTGCTCACACCAGTCCCATGACTGATCCGGAGTTTATTGTTCCCTTCCTAAACTCTGGGTGCTCATAATTTTCCACACGAGCAGTCTAGAGTTGGGTTTCTTTTCAGATATTCAGGTTTAGTAGATTATCTGGAGCTAGTTCATTCATCGGAGTTGCTTATCTTGGAGTTGTGGATTCATTCTTGTCTGAAGATCATTTTGGAGTTATCATTTCTATTGATATTGTTCCGCTGCTGTTGTTATCTTTTCTTTTCCGCTGCTATTTCTTGTATCATATCTCTGATGTATATTGATATTCATTGTATCACTCTGTTGTATCAGATAATATATATCAATGTATTATTCTTTTCTTCCGCTGTGTTATTTACTTAATTGTGTTATAGCTCCGGCGAATCGGATTTGTACGGTCGAATCTGCGACATTCTAGTACAATGTGAAGTACGGATGTTGATTTTCGAGCGGGCAAAACCCGAGTCGTCACAATATACTAAAGAATGACAACATAAATATGTATACCACTTCGATAACAACTAAAATGGTAAAATTAATTTTTCATTCAACCATAAAGATATATAAATCACATAAATTAGTTTATTTATTTCAATAAATTTATCATACATTTCATTGTAAATTCTACTTTTAATTTCAATTACCTACATTAATTACCATAATTATCTACATAACTTGCATCATTTTTTTTCTAATATTTTACATTTCATTTCATATATTTCAATTTATTAAGCGATCTTAAATTTAAACTAATTAGATAAATCCAGTTAATGTTTCATTAATGTAATAATACGTAAGTCATATAACTTAAAAGTATATACATAAACAATAATAACAAATTCAGTTTACATTTTATCTCAGTAAATTTACCGTATGCTGCATTACAAATTATGTTTTTTAACGTTAAATAACTACATTTTAAATTTTCTTTAATCATCTACAAAACCCCTCAATTTCCTTTTAATATTTTACATTTACGCTAATATAATATAATTAACTATGTAACCCAAAAACTATATAGATAAATTTAGTAAACTATTATTCGTTGATTCGTCTAACAAATCATAAAAATACGAAAATATCAATATTCATACCATATTTATATTAAGAAAGGTAAAAAAATTCATTTAAACGAGTATATATGCACGTCCAGTTGGACCTGCATCTAATTACTTCGATACTTGAACTATGTATATCATGATATTTGTACTATTTTTTTCAACTAACAGTTGTTTTCTTCCTTTAACATCTAACTGAGTTAAGATGATGTCGTGTAGTTTAATAATACGGCCCATGAATAGATGGCATGTAAATTGAAAGACAAATAATTTTAGCTACTATGGAGATGTAAAAGGTATTTTAGGAAATTCAAAAAGACGCGGTTGAATCATATTCATGGAATTCTCATTATTAGAAGTAGAAATAAAGGCAGTTTTATGTTTAGTGAATAAAAGAAAATTTCCTTTCTACTTCAAATATATATATATATATATAGTTTTGATCTCACTTAGCAACAATAATAAGGAATTAAACTGCTCACATTTTTTTCATGTAAATTAAAAAGAGTAAGGAATTTAATTGAACATTTACCGATTTAAAACTTTGTTAAAACATGTTTAAATGATGTTATAAATAATATCAGGAACATAAAAAAATTTGACTTCATCCATACGTTAAAACTAAAATCAACTTCATAAATAACATTCAAAAGGTTAAGGTCAAATCAATCATATTGAGCAGTGCTTGTGTAAAACCAAATCAGTGTCAGTTAAAAAATATTTTAACTATTGCTCATATCAATATCATACTCATCAAATCAATTTATCAGACAGTATAATAGGATGTAGCTAAATCATTTTGCATCTCATTAGCTCCAAAAGTGAACATATGAGTAATAGGACCAGAAAGCAGAGCATTGAAACCTAGAAAATTATATGAAAGAAGGACAAAAGACATCATATTATTAGTGCAATTAATCCTTATGGGAGGTGATGGAAAATGCAGTTTCAGAAAACCAATGAGATCAAATTCATTCCATACAATAATTGCATATCTTCATTAACTGCTAAATATGTAACTTGTTTAAAGCTGAATGTACCCAAATGATAATTTATTATGGTCTACAACTTCACCAAATATATCTTTATGTTATCATCAATTTTGACTTCATCCCTATCGTAGAACAATGGAGATTAAACATGACTCTTCTTCATAGAATGGTGCATTTTTCTATTGCAAGTGTATAATTATTGCTTGCTAAGATGAGAACAATAAAATGCATATCAAGGTTTACTGACCCGATCCTTGATCCTTGTAAGGTAGAATTAGTCCTCTTTGAAAATAAAATAAAAGGAGTAAAGTTGAAACTGTTCAGTAATGCAGATTGCTCTAACATCATCACATAAAAAAGCAATTGGCGGGTTTAAAAGGTGCAGGTCCTTCGGGGTAGGAAACATAAAAATTACAGATAAATCAAGTTTTTCATAAAAAGCAATCACGATGTCTAAAAAGGTTAAAAATTTTATAATAATAGACAAAACATATGGAACATACTTTTTTATTACAAAGGGATTTCTAAGATTAAATAAAAGGAAGTAGTTAAATAAATTAACTTTGAGGCAGTGGTTTAGCCAGAAAATAAACCTGGGTGGTTACCATCCAAACTAAGATGGTGACACAAACAATGAATTACAATTTGTCCTCAGATTTAAATCTTCTTGTGTAAACAACACACACACACATTCAATTATCCAAATATGTGCAGAAAAATAATAAATCATCAGTTGACCACAACTAAAACAACCATACACAAATAATACAAATCTAGACTTCCTTACATTGAGTTTTCTTGTTTTACAATCAAACGATAGTTACATCTTTGCTAAATCTATGAAAACGTAAAATCAAGACTGCAAAAAAAGTATGGTACAGAGAAGTCCATCACACTTGTCCTCAATCTCTCACTTTGATTCAAGTATAATACATCCCTCTTAGCAACCTATTTAACTGAAAATCACAATAGTAAGAAATTTAGTAATGTAATTTATAACTGAAATGAAAATATCAGAAGCCTTACACATGACATCTATCATCTGGTTTTTTCAAAGTCGTTCAATTGGTTAAAGAGGAAGAAGAATGGAGGCATGGGGAGAATTTGGACTGGAAAATTAGATTTGACAAAGCTTATTTGGACAGAGGAAGAAGAATAATGTAAAGGACTGGGAAACTAATAAATAAGAAAAATCAAACTATGGTTAAGCAAGTAATGATAGAGTATAAGATTCACAATTCTGAGGGGCGTATGGGAATAAAGTTTCTGCTTCACAGTTGTTAAAAATGGATGCTTTAGTATTAATTATTTGAAATATTAAAACTTATATGGGATGGAACAACTGAACTAAGAATTTCTCCTCTATCTCTAATCTGACATAATACAAATCACAATGTTTATTATACTTAATAATCTAATATTCTAAAACCACCAAATTGTTAAAAGACTATAGTTATTGAATAATTCATCTTAGACACATTAAATATTGACTGTGCTCATTATAAAATATTGTACAATTCGGAACTATAGCCGGTTAATGAGCATAGTCTTCTGAAATTGGAAAATAGTCATTTAATACTCATAAAATTTGGTGAACAGTCATTTGTTGAGTATTATATGCATATCAAGGCCTTAGAGGTCCGTTTATTCACCTTTATGAATCCTAATTAACAAATGAGCATAGCTATTAAAATACTACGAATTAGTAATAGTTATTGAACTGCATTCTTAAATTAACATTATTTATTGAATGTAAATATTCAGATGTCATATATTTTGGGTTCCAATTTAACAAACCAATGAGAATTGTATATTACGTTAAATGGGCATAGTATAATGGGAGAAAAAATCTAGTGAAAAATCGACATTTAATGGAAGATAGACATTTTACAATGGAACCAAATCCAATAGAGTAATATTTATTCACGTTTATATCCTCTAATGAATATGGGAAAAAAGGGAAAAACAAAAAAGAAACTTAAATATTAGACTTTCCTTTTCTACACACATATGTTTGCAATAAGAAGGGAAAAAATGAGCATCAACTGATTATATATAAAACTTTTCCTGTAAGTGTAAAAGGCAAGTGTAGAAAATAACAATAATTAACATCTACTTACCAAATGAAACCCATTCAAGAAAGACTAAGTCATCTAATATAATACCAAATGAAGTAAATAGAACTAATTTAATTTCAAAATTTGTTTCCAAATGACCAAGCACAAACCTTCTCAAAAATTAGAGACGACTGTTGTACATTCGCAATGAGGGAGATTATTGATTGATGTTGAAGAAGATTCACAACTGCTATTTTTTTCAATTCTTCTACCGCATGATCCAGTTCCTGGAAGGTTAAATCTGTTACATTGCAATGCTCAACGTATAATCGGATATTCCAATATGACATTAAATGCATAATCACCAAATTTTGGTTTTAACCTTCTACTATCAGTGTATATACAAATGTCAACTCAATCAGATGCATATAAAATTTCTATATTCAGATTTCATGTTACCTGCTGAATCGAAGCCCTACTCCATAATTTTGAGGGGTCCAAAGTTAGAGAAATACTAACTTCACTGGTAGCAACGCAGTCCATGGAAATATCATTTTCATTAAATATTGCAAAGACCTAGCATCATAAGATCCATTGCAACATCAGCTTCTATCTTTCTTTAAAGCAGCTAAAATATTAATTTTTTAGGATAAGGGTTAGATTCTACCTTAGCCAAGAAACCATATTGTCCAAGCATACGGGTGCTCACAATATCTAGCATTGTTACATTTGATTTCAAGACAATGCTAGTTAATACAGCCTAAGAAAATAAAGGATATAACTTTCCAGGCTAAAGTGTGCAAGTAAATTAATTGAATGATGTAAAGTGTAAACATATATTAGTTACAAACCCCAATCATATCTCTGGATTTAGTGATGAGAGTGCCAGGAGCCATTGAATCGTATGAATTCTTCACTCTAACAGGTATATCACTTTCTCTAGCAGGTCGCATTGACTGGGAATGCGAATTCTGAATACAGGCACGTGACATTGTTGTAAGATGAATTCCAAAACATCAGGATTCAAATCTTTGCATTACAGAAATTTTATACCACATGTAACATTAACATAAACTTATACGATTTTATTAGCTACAGACTGCATGTCCCGTTGCTATTTCCTGTTCCAGTAACAGGTGAAATTTGAGCCTCAAGTACAATTGTTTGTCGCTTCTGTTTACTACAATTATAGTTCCTTTTTGTTTCTGTTTAACTTATTAATCATTTATATTTTGTCAAAGTTGTCAAATTGTATAGAATCAAGTCACATTGGGATCCTACATTAGCTGGTATTAAAATGCAGTTAACATAATAAATGCTAGCTACTAAATTACATAAGATTGTTATTATGGATAAAATTCGACTTGAAAATTTAACCAACTTTCAATTTTCTATCATTATTTTAATTTATATCAAAGTTACTAAACTAACAAACCAATAGTATTTGCTATAATGGAAATGGACAACATATTTACTTTATATTTACTAATTACAATTGATCCAAATATATTTTCATAAACAGCCAAATCAAGAGTTGAAATCAAATTTTGAAAAGCAAATTAAAAACTTAATAGAGTAAAACTACATTTTCTAAAATTTGATTAAATTTTTATTCTTTTTTCAAAATGAAATAGTGTAAGACTAAAATTTCCTTTTAGTTTTATATCTTAGATATATATTTTGTAACTGTTCAAATTCTATATTATATATTGACATTGAAGTTTTACTTCAACATTTTGAATTCTCTTATTAAAAATAACTTTTTTCTTTAAAAAAAATATTCCAAAATTTTGGTTTTCTTTCCAACTAATCTTTTCAATTTAGATTTAAAAATTTTGAATTCTCAAAAATAAAAAAACTTCATAAAATATGCTTTTTAAATTCAGATAATTGATTTTTAACTTTATTCGATTTATTTATGTTATATATTTCAACATACATATATTAATTTATGTTTTGAAAATGTTGAAAATAAACATTTCTAAGTTCAAATTTTATCAAAAAATAATAATAAACCTCTGTTTGAATAGAACGTGAAGTATGCAATAACATAATTTATTTTAATATTCTACCACATTTGTACTGTGTAATATATAGTCATATTCATAAACGACAAAATATACAATGATGATGATGATCCAATTCCATTTAGCAATGCACATTATGTATACCGGTACTCAAGCACTCGCAACTGTGAAAATAAAGTGAGTATATTCATTAGTTTGTGCATGCAGTATGCCAATTAGATCAGGCATCATGTGCATCCTAAGGAATATAAAATTTTGCAGTTGTCATTCAAATGAGTATTATACACACTACTTTTCTAATCAGACTACTTTTATGTCACGTCTACAAAACTTTTGTATCTTATAGTTACAACATTATTATACTGAGACTATATTACCTGATAGATTTTGTGTGTGCAAGTGCAGTTCTTTTCTTTTTCGTCTTGCTTGCAAGCACTTATGTTGCCGCATCAATCTACAGTTGGTAACTCATAACTCCTTGCATCGATATTCAAGTTGTTGTTTTGTCTGTATGTGTAGGATAAGAGAGCTGTAAAAAAAGACTATGTTAACATAATACTTTTTGCAATTAAAGAACGAAAATAATATTTATACATTTTTTAAAGATGAATATGATAGTATACATGGTTTCATATAGTGGAGGTAAAATGAATTGTTCCATATTATGTAGTAGATTAATAGCATATTCAATTTATATGAAATAATAGATAAGGTCCATGCTAAAGATGATGAAAACTACAACCTATTTTCTGAATCTAGTATGTGCATTGTTTATTTTCGAATTTGTGAAAAGGGCAAAATTTTAAAATAAAAATGGGAGAGAAGGTAGCAAGTAGTAGATGAGCTAAAAGCAAATGCAAAGTAGAAGGAAATGAAAAGAGATAAATTTGAATCCTAGGGTTATAAGATATTGAATTTTGTGCATGATTAATTTGCTTACAAATTTAGGATACATCAAAATGTTATGGTCAGAACCCATAAAATTATAAGTTATTGAATCTTTGTATGAATAACTTGCTTACAAATTTAGGATCCAGGAAAATTTTCAATAATTTCCAAGGGAAACAAAAAGAATGCAGCACTCCAACCAACTTATTCACTGATTGTACAATGCTATTCGGTTTATGCTGGTATTTAGTAGTATCTACAAGACCAAAATCATAACTTAAAAACAATGTTTACGAACAGGCAATACCGCATGCATGCATTTATGCAAAGAGAAAACAACTTAAAGAATTTATATTATATAAACGGATAGAAAAATATAAAGATTGCAAACATGAAGATGTTATTTTACAACTAACAAAATATCACCACACTATGTCTCATAAATAATTGAAAAACTCACTTGTTCGGTCTACAATAAAACCTATCAACTTCATACATAATATTCATAAAAATTATAACCAAATTAATGTCATTGAATAGTTGCCATATAAAACAAAATCAATGTCATTTAAAAAATATTTCAATTAGTGCTCAAGTTAAATCATTGCTTATCATTGTAGTTAATAGGGAAGAAGAAAAATGAATTCTAAGTGTATAAATTGATATTGGATTAAGATTATTTATAAATTAACTTAAATATTACCAAATTAAATAGTAATAAGTGATTCACCGCCAATCATACATGTGTAAATTCAAATGCTACCAAATTGGACAAATTTTAATTATGCTCAAGTAAGAACACCGTGAACAAAACCATCAGAATCATTAATTAGTGTTCTCCACCCAGTGAATAGTTGGTTGGAAAATTTTATCCTCAAATAGACTGGATATCATTAGTTAATTTTAATATGCTACTGTTGTTGCCTAGCAGACCTTGGTTGGAAAATTTTATCCTCAAATAGATCGGATATCATGGTCAACTAAATAAATTCCATTTTGAAACATATGCAACAAAACTGTTGAAATATAGCCTAATAAAATCTCAAATTCTACTAACTTGCTGTTACTTTAATCCAATTTAATGCATGTAATAACACTCTGGATTCAAAGAATAAAAAGCATAACTACCTAAAGTCTGTTCTCAAAACCATAACCTATGCTTGAGTTAATACCATGAAAAGCTGGATTTTCAATGATTTTCAAGGCAGTCCACTACATGTTTTACGAATACACACTTCACGTTACCTTCTGTATTGGAAAAAATTATGAGCTAAACAACGGATTGCAAAATTTGACGTACAAAATAACCGAAGTTAAAGTCGGCAGTCAAATGATTGAGACTTTAACTTCTCAAGCCAGTATAAGCGCAATATGGTTAAACTGCTATGATTAATGGAACAGCAATTCAATTTTAATCAAATAAACTTAGCTTTAGAAAAAAAGAAGAAAAAAAGCATAATCTGCTGAATTTTATCCCACTTGCATCCTTGATCATCAGGAACACAGAAAAAGAAAGAAAAAAAAGGAAAAAAGGAAAAAAAATGATAGGATTCTATCATTTATCATGGTAATTAATTAGGAAAATTAAGATAGGAAATGAAGATTTTTCGCAATTTCTACTATAGAATCATTTAAGAGAATATAATAACAAATTTCATGAAAGAACATTGTAACATATCAATGATATAATCATATAATATTAAGTGTGATGAGATCAAGGAAATGACTAATATGTGCAATAAGAAGTAGAATAATATGAGAATCTACAGATACTATCTTAAACCATAGAAAACAAATTAAATAAGCATTATTAAAACAAATAAAGTACATGTGCTATCTTAAATAGTATATCCTACTTTATTAATGTTCTTGAGAAATTTCAATGTTATGCATCACTGTCCTTTCTATTCTATATTAACAACCTTTTACCACTTCTGCTAATAAAACTAAAATGATATAAATTTTACTTGATTAATGAATTAAATATATAAGCTCACAATTAATAAAATAAACCTTTCCTAATTAGTTACAACCTTATTTGTAACATCATTCAACAACTTATTTTCAATACAATAAACTACTGAGTATGTGTTTATAAACAGCCTATTTTGATGCATTAAACTGCACGTAAAAACCTTACCTAATCCCAAGTTCAAGATGTTAGCCTGCAATGCTCAACACTCACAGAGTTATTTTTGCTATCCCCGAGCTTATATAGAAGGGACTCTATTCTGATTCTGGTACCTTTTTATGTTTACTGAGAAATTTTATATAGCAGTTTATAGTCTTAAGGCAGTTTAATCTTCAATTTAAAATTAAAAGTAGCACTCAATATTGATGTTTAAAAATAACATAGAGTAATTAAATTCCAAGCTACAAAAAAAGACTAATACAAATGTGGTTGCAAAATCTAATTACAGAAGATTCAAATCTAATGGTGACGTAAATTCAGCTAAAGGTGTTACCTTAAGATTGTTGAAGAACTATGATGCACGACCAATGATCATCAGAAAAAAGAAGCTTAAAGGATCTGATACACGAAACAATTTTGGAAACTAACTGCAAAAGGTTCGATGTGAAAAAAGCGGTCAACATTTAAGGTTTGGAATGGTGGGGAGAGCGTCGCGAGATGAGGCGAGCGTCGTCGGAGGTACGGTAAGAGTCGTTGGAGGTCATGCTAGGGTTGTCGTAGATGAGGCGAGCGTTAGCGGTTTAATTTGGGGGAACGTAGGATTAGGTTTTAGAATTTTGACGGAGGAGGTTGGATTTGATAACCGAATATGTTTTCGCAAGAACGATCGAAGTACGGTGGGACTGAGGGCATTTTGGATAATCCAAAAAGACACGGTTGAAATCAGTTTATGCAATTATCATTATTAGTAGTAAAGATTTATAGATACATCAATCGCATAACATAAATAATAATCGTAAATTTAATATATTATTCATTTTATGTTAATATATTAACCATGCATTGCACTGTAAAAAATTCCCTTTTTAACATCAAGTATCTACGTTTTGAAATTTTTATACTTATTTATAAAACCTCCTCGATATCATAGAATATTATACATAAGTCAATATATTTAAATTAATTATGTAATCTTGAATTTATGCTATTTGAATAAATTCAGTTAAAAATATTCTTAATTTTTTTGATGAAAGAGTGGTCCTCTTACGAGGATAACAGTCGTTACTTTATTAACTACAAACTCAAAAACCATACAAAGGTTTATTTGTAGTTATCTAGTAAAAAAAAAGAAGGATCGTCACTTTAATTGTCAACAAAGAGAGAATGGAAAGAACGATCTAAAAGAAAATAATTACAAGCATTTAAACTAATAAAATCAACTAGAAGTAAGGGATGAGTTATGTTTCTAAAAAGGGTATCTTGTTGCTTGCTCATTGATGCGGTTGCACTGCTGTAATGGGTATCTTGCTGCTTGCGCGAAGAGCAAATAAATGCTACCGGATCTAAGATTCTTAATAGTACAGGCCTGGACAATTGAAGGAGAATGCAATGAAGAGGGCGAGTTGCGAACTGTTGAAGTTGAGTGCAGCGTTGACAGTGCTGAGTTGCAAACTTGTGAGAACTGATGCTATGCAAAGAAGTGAGTAGGATAGTACGGCTTAATCAATTAAAGGTAAATGTAATGATGAAGGCGAGTTGCGAACTGATGCAGATAAGAGCAATGTTGATAGTGTTGAGATGCATAAAAGTACATTGCTGAGTTGCAAACTGAATGATTGCAATAGAGGATGCACTGCTGAAAATGTTGAGACTTTGCAAGCATGACCGAAACTGCTGTATAAGTGGTAGAGCAGAAGGTTGGATTGTGGACACACGAAGGCGAGAGGTACAAGGCTGCAACATACAAAGCTGAAGTGGGTGATCGTATGTGTATTTCATGACGTACATGGTGGAGCAAGAAATTGAAACACATATATGAAGTGTTAGGCTTGTAACAAGAGTGTACAGAATGCAAGAGTGTTGTCTTACTGATGTCGATGAACATGCTGGTGCGGCTTGTAACAAGACTGAATGATGAACATGCTGGTGCAAGGAGCATATGCTTATGAAGACTGTGTGGCAGAGGTTGCTGCGGCAATGAAGCGTTGCTGAAGCAAAAGCGAAGACAGAATATGCTGGATTTCGGAGGGTGAACCTTTGAGAGATTTAAGTAGTGTTTGGTTTAAAAAGAAATTTTGCGCTTTCGGTTTTCAATATGTATGTCAAATATGAGAAGAATGGAGGGACGACGGAGGGGATGAAAGAAAGATGGATGGAAAGCGAAGGAGATAGAGGGATGACGGAAGAATGGATTGTTTCACGTGCTTGTGTTATTTCCTAAATCACAAAAAATAAAAAAAAGTTGTTTTCTATTTTGTATGTTAACTTCTTTTTCTAAATTGGTCGTTTTCGGCAATATACATGTGTCGTGTGCATTTTTATATGGACGAAAACCCAAAACTAAAAATAACAAACCAAACACTACCTTAGTTTCCCAAATTGCGATTAAACGTAAGAGGTGGATAGCCTGAGTGAGTTGCAAAGTCTTCCCTGATGTCATCTAAGCGCATCTTCCAGTTTGATTGGTCACTGCGGACACCTGTCCAAAGAGAAATTTTCTAAGCAATAAAATATAGGATACTTAATGAATTTTTATAAGAGTTATTAAATATCCTTTGGTTACATTCGTACCAGAGGCCCCAACACGTGGTAGAATATGAGGCGTCTAGAAATTTTCTATTAGTTTTATTATATTTGAATTTAAATTTCGTTCAATATTCATATGGAAATGATATACTACTGTCTGTGTCAAATCCAAAAATATAAAAGATTTTGCGAATTATATATTGAGTGAATTGGCAATCGTAAAAGAGGCGTATTAGATTCAGGAGTTATTTTGCAAAAATAGCAAGGGTTCTGGTTTATATTGTTGCTTAGTTTAAAGTTTAAGTTGCTAATAGTATTTAATTTGTCGTGAAAAGCGATCCACATATGAATTTTAATCCTGTGAGCCGCGTTCATCTTCCAAATAAGATTAAAATAATTAAATGTAGATGAGCCAGAATAAATTAAGAATATGTACATAGATTTAGACAAATATACTTCATTTTTATTCCAAATCCAGAAATTTGATCTGAATGCTCACCCATATTAATTCTATCAATAATGTTAATAAGATTCACGTATTGATTTAATACATTTCCAACCAAGTTTTGATTAAAGGAAATGTTCCGTTTAAATATCTCGTGCGGTCTAAAGACGTGGATGATAAAATCATTTTTATTATTTGAGGTGTAGTAAAGATCAGGGAATTCATATTTTAGTACAACAGGAGAAGCCCGACGATCGTTCCAGAATGATGTTTTATTCTCGGAGCGAACATTAAGGCTGAGACCAATCTTAAAATACGATAAAGCTTGATTACGTCTTTTCGAAAAAATGATAACAAAAGGTTGTTGGGTTTATATAGATTCTTGGATCTATTATAATAAAAGTTTATAATAATTTCTTTCCATATTGTATTATCGTCTTCTAGAATTTCCAAATCCACTTACATAATAAGGAGATATTTAGAAATTTTAAGTTTATAATACTTAGCCCATCTTATGATTTGGATTTACATACAAGATCCCAGTTAATTAGATAGTTTAAATTAGAGCATTCTGAATTTCATTTCCAAAGAAATTTGCATCTAGTGATATCAATTTTTTTAATAACCCATGAGGGAAATTGATAGAAGGAAAGCCAATAAATCAGTATTGTAGATGATACCGAGTTAACGAGGACAACTCTTCCTGCTCTTAAGAGACAATTGGTTTTCCAAGGAGGTAATCACTTATTAACTTTATCAGTGACTATGTTCCAATCTTATTTTTTCGGTTTCGTCGGTCTAATGAGAATTCATAAATAGTTTATTGGAAAATTCATAATTTTGAAGTTAAACATTTGGGCTACCTCAGATATCGTGTTGGATACGTCATTAATGATCATAACCGAGCTCTTGTGGAAATTAATTTTGAGTCCTGAAAGTAATTTAAAATTATAAAGAATTAGTTTAAGTGAAGCGATGTGATGAGGAAGATGGGATGATAAGAGCAGAGTGTCGTCAGCATATTGAAGGATAGAGACACCATCGCTAGCAATTTGTCCTCCGAGTTTAGGAAGAATGTTATTATTAAGAGCTAATTTAATTATTTTGTTAAATATATCAATCGCTAAGTCGAATTGCAAGGGCGAGAAGGGATCTCCTTGGCGACGACCCCTCTTGTATTGAATTTTATTGCCTTTAATTCCATTTACTAAGTTCGATAATGCGCTGGATTTCAGGATCAAATTAATCAAAGAAATCCATTTTTCGGAGAATCCCCTAGCTTTCAAGGTGTCTATTAGAAAACCCTAGTCGATTGAGTCAAAGGCCTTGGCAAAGTCAAGTTTAAGGACGACATACATTATATTTTCATTCTGACAGAAGTTAATAAATTCTTGTGCAGTAGCGATACCATCTACAATGCGTCTGCCTTGAATGAAGGCTGTTCGGGATTTATCGATTAACTTATCCATTTTATTACTTAATCGGTTAGCTAGTGCCTTAACGATAATTTTTATTGAACGATTAATCAGTGAGATAGGTCTAAAGTCAGACAACTCATGAGGATTCTCCTTTTTTGGGATGAGAATAACATTCGCAAAATTAATTCTTTCTAGTTGGAGTCTACCATTGTAAAATTCAACAAATAAATCCATAATATCATCTTTAATGGTATGCCAAAAAATTTGATAGATAGGGAAACTGTCTGGGCCAGGGCTTTGTCACCGGCCAGACTATTTATGGCCAATAAAATTTCCTCTTCGGAGAAAGGCGAGTCTAAGTCAGTCATGGAGTTATCCACCATTGGATATAAAGTCAACCAATCAGCGTGAATTCTACGACTGCATCTAGTTTTGAAAATTTCAGTATAATGATTGGTGAAAGCATTATTTAGTTTAGATTGATCAGAAATTTCTGTTTCGTTCATTGTAACGTGTATGATAGTGTTTTTACGTCTTCTACTGTTAGCCATGCGATGAAAGAAAATAGTGTTTTGTATCCTTCATTGATCCAGTTAATGCGGGAATGATGTTTCCATGTAATTTCTTCCTGATCCATTATTTTGTTCAATTGTATTTTTAAGTTGTTTTGTTTGTCCTTTTCATCTAAGTTTAGTCTCATGTTCTCTCCTGTTCTTTCTAAATGCAAAATTTCAGTGAAGATCATATCATTTTTAATACTTATATTGCCAAAAACATTATTATTCCAATTTTTTAAGAATTTTCTTAATTCGTCGAATTTGAAGACTAATGTTTTTTGCTGCAATATTTTGGACCTGATTATTCATCGAGGTCCATTTCATTATTATGAGGTTCTCAAAATTTTCCTCTTTGAGCCACATTTTTTCGAATTTAAATGATTTGGTTTTTGGGAGATGATCATGCAGATTTAACAGAATAGGGTAGTGATCGGAAATGAGGTTGGCTAGACCATAAGCTTTAGAGAGGGGGGATTTGTCTTTTCATTCCCCACTGACGAAAAATCTATCTAATAATGCTAGCGACGACTCTCTAAAATTAGATCAGGTAAATTTCTTTCCAATGAATGATATTTGAATAAGGCTGTTAGAGTTAATAAAATCATTAAATTCAGTTAAAAATATTCGTTAATTAATCTGATAAATCATCAAAGATGATGGTTTCATTTTGTTTATATCATATTCATATCAACAAAAGTCGTATAGTTATTTTTTTCATTTAAATGCACACATATATGAATCACATAACATAAATAATATACATAAAAAGTATTAACAAATTTAATTTACTATTCATTTATCTCAATAATTTTTTCCATATATTGCATTGTAATATTTTAATTTAGCTTCAAATCCCTACATTTTAATACTTCTACAATTATTCACACTCCCTCAATTCTTTTCAAATATTTTATACTTAAATCCATATATTTTAAACTAGTTAAGGAATCACAAGTTTGAACTATGTCTTTGTAAACACTTACTCTATTTTTCTAATAAATCCCTAAAAATATATGTCAATTGTAATATATATATGTACGTATGTATTCATATTAACAAAAGTGGTAAAATCATTCATTTATCTACATGAACCTTTGAGAGATTTAGGTAGTGTTTGGTTTAAAAAGAAATTTTGCGTTTTCGGTTTTCAATATGTATGTCAAATATGAGAAGAATGGAGTGACGACAGAGGGGATGAAAGGAGGATGGATGGGAAGACGAAGGAGATAGGGACGACGGAAGAATGAATTGTTTCACGTGCTTGTGTTATTTTCTAAAACACGAAAAATAAAAAAAAAGTTGTTTTCTATTTTGGATGTTAACTTCTTTTTCTAAATTGGTCATTTTCGGCAATATACATGCGTCGTGTGCATTTTTATATGGACAAAAACCCAAAACTAAAAATAACAAACCAAACTGTAAGGACCCGATTCTTCGACTTCCGAAAATCGACATCGATACGTCCACTGTATCAACTGCCAAGCAACGAATGCCGGAAAACCGAATTCTTAGGGTTTTAGAAAGAAGAAAACAGAAGAAAAGAGAGAAGAGAAGAAAGAAGAACAACAGAACAACATCAGAACAGAAAACAATATCAGAATCTTACACATCGCAGCGGAACAATATACAATAGATAATTACTAGTCTTTTAAAACAAAGAACTATATCAGTTTATACATACATCAATCAGAGTCAATATACGACTCAATACAACACAGCACAACAATGGACAGTTATATAAACTTGTCCTCATACAGAATACACAGCGGAATAAATAATATCAGATACAAATACTATGTCTCGTCATCCAGCTTGCTTCCAAAGCTCCATAATATCCTGATAACATAACTCCAGGCTGCCCGTGTGGAAATTGGTGGGCACCCAGAGTTTAGAAGGGAACAATAAACTCCGAGTCAGTCATGGTGACTGGTGTGAGATCGTAAAACAGTTATTTTCACAAAGAAAATAAAACAAATTCGCAATGCTTTTGGAAAATGAAACTACCATAAGACCTCCCACCACACACACAATGCAAACGCAGAATTGGAGGAGATTTCTTCTTATGATAGTCAAAGATGCTTACTACGCAAAATCAAATTCTTTTTGATATTATTATTAGTGCATAGTGTAGAAAACATTTCGAAAGTATAATATTAATCTTAGCCAGCATAGACATTTCGAACTATGCCTACTATAGCTACCAACCAAACAGTGGGGCGCCACCATAAGTGAATGATAGGTTCTACAACTAAATCCGTACAAGGCTCGTATTGTTTCTTTGGATTTCCAACAAATGGTCAGGCTAAGGAACTTCCTATGCCACGATGGGTACGTCCCTGGAATAGACGACCCGAGAACCTAACCGGATCTCTGCCAACACAAGGCCGGGTTACCTCTGCAAAAATAGGCAACTACTGACACGCGTATGTCATCCCCCGATCGTAACCGATCTTCCCGAGGATCCCCGATTCGCAACAAACCACATAATAATAATGCAGCAACCACATAGGTTAAGTATCTGGGCTCCATACCATGATACCACCTCTATCCAGAAGGAATGACATACACTAAGGGGCGCTACTCCCTAGAATCTTGCTGCATCCTTCCTGTTTCGACCATTTCCGGGGTGTGAGGCTCGACGAAGTCTCGTCCACAAAGCTACGCTTCTCAAAAAGCCATGCTTCGGGTCAAACAAATGATCAACCTATGATCACAAAGATATAAGATCAAACAAATGATCATATCACAAATGATCAAACACTGATCATTTCACAGCAACACTCAGTATGCCACGTTACCAAATTGGGAGTATATCGCTGATAAATTTCAACTACATAACCTCTGAGCTCGTACGTCTCAGAGAAGGGTGTTAAGCTAAGAGAATAAATTCTCCGCCACCAACAGAAATGTATTTGAAAGAAATCAGCTTTATATCTCAATTTGTAACGTCAGACATACAATCCATACAAGTCTGTTCCGGGATCGAACAGAACCGAAGGCACTTCTCACGAAGCCTTGCATATCCGGATAAATTTCTAATCACGTCCGGACTTCCCGTCACTAAGGGTGATAAAAACTCTAAATCGGAGATCAGCCGATGTAGAGTAACTCGACGGTAATCCTTCCGTTTTCAAAAATATCCGGTCTTCAACACCGGTCTTCGAATGCAATTCATAACGACGTATCACATATTCGGAATGGGTTATACGACCCCATGGTCCTTTCCCGGCTAACCCGAATAGTGAGCGCTTATTTAAAAATAAGTGTGGCATTCAAATTCATCCAATTCACAACAAATACCATTCAAGGTAATTATTGATAGTCGGTTATTTAACTATCAATAAAGATGCGCAACATCATCAGATTCCAAATAATTTTCCAAATTATTTCATCTTCAAAAATATCTTTACTAGATATAATTTTCCACACTTCTAAAATAAATCAACGTTTATTTATTTTTAAAACAATTCCCCTTTCTTTTATAAATTCCATAGTGAATTTATATTTTCAAAATATCTACTGATATACGATTTTGAAATCGATTTCAATATTCAATTTCAATTTATCTTTAAGAAGATAAATTCTCAAAAACATTTCATTTCATATTGGAAAAGCATTTCCATACTTATTTAATAATAAGTAATTCACAAATCATTTATTTTCAACATTTGAAAATATTCAATATACTTAAATCAAATTTAAGTATAAATTTCATTCTTTAAGGAAATCATTTTCTTAAGCACATTTATTCAAGTCAAAACGAATGTTACGTAAAACATCGTTACGACGACTCAAAATTACTAGTATAGGGATTCGGATTTTTAAGATAGATTTATAAATTCCAATACTAGATAAAAACATTTCCTTTCGAAAATCATTTACTATAACAACAGTGTTATAGTCCACCATTTCCTTATTTTTCGAAAACGTCCATTTCAACAATAAAAATGTTGAAATCTATGTATTCGATATTCATTATATTGAAAACATCTTTAAATGTTTAACTTCATTTTCAATGTCACTTCTTCAAAAATAAATCCATTTTTCTTAACAATATATTCACTGTCCAAAATCGTGAATATAATTCACTTAACCCAATTTCAATCTTTTCCACACATTTAATTCAAGAATAATTCGCTATCCAAAATCGCGAATATATTTCCTTTAATAACCTTCTACATTTAATTTATCAAATTCAATTGATTTTGAATTTATAAACACGTTTATAAATTCTATTTTCTAACAACTTCAATTTAATAAATCTCCTTTATTAACAATTTGATTCACAACTCAAACCTTATACCAACAATCCATATTATAAGTTAAATACTTATAATTCCTTTATTTTACAAAATCATTTCCATTTATAAGTTCACAATTTATAAATTTCATTTATTTATAAATTCTTAAAAATTCATTTTAACGCTTATAAAAAACTCGTTTTATAATACCAACATTTTAAAGTTATAAATATCAATCTTGTACATCTTTTACATACATCGTTTTTAATAATTCAAAATTTTCAATTAAAACCATTTTATAAATTTCTTAACTATTTATTTCAAAAGAAATTACCTTTTCGGTTATATTTCACAAAAATCTAAATTTATATAACTTTAAAATTTGAACGTTTATTTATTAATTCAAAAATTAAATAAAACGTCTACTTCCAAAAATCACTTTAAAATCCTTTTAAAGTAAAAGTCGTTATTTTTAAACTTCAAAACTGAATCCGATGATGCAACAGCACCAATTAGTCAATCACAACAACAAACATCATATATCAATATATGATAACAGAATACATCACAATATCTGTAAATAAATAAATACTGGTGAGGAATCCAGTTGGATCCCTCCAACCTATTTCCCTGCATCCACAGATGTTAGCACAATACCAATTCCACTTCGAGGTGGAATATCGCGGTATATGGGTTTTATAAAAATATCCGCTTACTAACGGCGCAATAGGGTCTCATCCGCTATACGAGGCTGGAAATCAACCAATCCAATATATACATATGCCAATATGTATATATTGCTATATATATATAGATATATCCTACTATATCTAATATCACATCCAATAGCAATTAATCAGTCAAAAACTGCAATTAATTTTGAGTGAGAAAAATCTCACCTTAGCTTTTATTTTTCCATCCCATTTTCCATTTTCGGCTTGATTTCCTTGATTTTTTACCTTGTATAAACAATTTCATACAATTTTATTAATACTCACACTAATCGAAAATTTTTATTTTCTTTTTTTTTATAAATTAAATTAATTTATGATTTTCATTTCAAACAAATCTAAAATTTGCATATGTATACTTTTTTTCCCCAGTTGAAACTAAAATCATTCCTATGTATATATTTTGTTTATTCACATATAAGCTTACTGTAAAATAAACATTTTCTTTAACTCGCATCAATATACATAAAAAAATTCAAATTGAACGAGAGTAATCAAACGATTACCTCACTATCGACTTTGAAACCACGACGCTGCTCGCGAAGCCCTAGTCGCCTCAACACTGGCCAGCGCGCCACTCGGAAGTTGCAAGCACCAGTACTTGCCATTGCGACCACGTTGCCCTATCCCAGTCGCGAAACCTACCTCATCGATTGCCATCGCGAAACCCACGAACCATATTTGCCTGCTTGCCGCCATCGCAGCCTCCCACGCGAATGTGAACCACCACCATCATCGAGTACCCACGCGAGTTCGAGCTATTTCCTCTGACATCGAGAACCACGTGAAGTCAAATCCTAGATCTGGGTTCGCGATCCCTCACTCGCACGCGCTCGCCCACGCACTCGCACGTCTCCACTCGTCGAACGCGACGCCGCCACCTCACAGTGCCCTTCCTATTCGCTAATTCAAGCTCGCGGCAAACGTCGAGATGCCATTTTTCTTAAACGAGGCTTGCCATTTAATTTTGAGAAGGAGGGCTCGGTATAATTTCTGAGTTAAAGAGGGGAAAGAACAAAGAACGCGGCCATTTATTTTGTTTTGGAACGAGAGCAAATTTTCTTTCTTTGTTTCGTTCGATTTGATTTCTTTGAACTGAGACTTGAGAGGATGGGAAGGAAAAGGAGATGGGTACGAAGGAGACATAACGGTGGCGGGTTGTACGTAATGTTGGGTTATAAGAAAGCAATTAAATTTGTTTTTTTTAAATTTAAATTTGTTTCAAAACAAAATTCAACGCGTTTAAATGTCGTACACTCACACAACTGCTCCAATTACTACGGAAATTGAAATCCGATAATAATACAATATTACGGATCCAATGGAACTGGTTTCGTCGATTTCCGAGACTGTGCCTCGGACGGCTATTTTTAAATGTTGATTCAAACGATATGAAGTTCAAAACTGATCAAATCAATTCGAAATTAGATTCTGAAGCTTCTGTTATTTTCAGTTTTATCAATATGAATTTTAAAAGTTTTTGAAATATTTTTCTTCAGCTTAAAAGTGAAGATACAAATTTTTATTCAACATTCAACATATTAAATTTTAAAGTTTATTCGCAAAATTCAGAGTTATATCGGGATTCAAATTAAATCATCGTTCAAATATTTAAAATAAATTAAATATTTTCAATTTAATTTGTTCAAAATTTTGGGTCGTTACACAAACACTATCTTAGTTCCCCAAATTGCGATTAAACGTAAGAGGCGGATAGCCTGAGTGAGTCGCAAAGTCTTCCCTGATGTCATCTAAGCGCTTCTTCCAGTTTGATTGGTCACTGCGAACACCTGTCCAAAGAGAAATTTTCCAAGCAATAAAATATAGGATACTTAATGAATTTTTATAAGAGTTATTAAATATCCTTTGGCTACATTCGTACCAGAGGCCCCAACACGTGGTAGAATATGAGGCGTCTAGAAATTTTCTATTAGGTTTATTATATTAGAATTTAAATTTCGTCCAATATTCATATGGAAATGATATACTACTGTCTGTGTCAAATCCAAAAATATAAAAGATTTTGCGAATTATATATTGAGTGAATTGGCAATCGTAAAAGAGGTATTTGATTCAGGAGTTATTTTTCAAAAATAGCAAGGGTACTGGTTTATATTGTTGCTTAGTTTAAAGTTTAAGTTGCTAATAGTATTTAATTTGTCATGAAAAGCGATCCACATATGAATTTTAATCATGTGAGCCGCGCTCATCTTCCAAATAAGATTAAAATAAATAAATGTAGATGAGCCAGAATAAATTAAGAATTTGTACATAGATTTAGACAAATATATTTCATTTTTATTCCAAATCTAGAAATTTGATCTGAATGATCACCCATATTGTAACGACCCGTATTTTTACGGATCGACAAGTTCGTCAAAATCTGGAAAATTTAGCATCATTAAGTCATTTCAGATTTTGGGCATGATTTTTTTTTCTAAGTCTTAGGTCGTGACATTTTAGGTCGTCACATTTGGTATCAGAGCATTGGTTAATCGATTTTACCCAACGCTCGCTGACATAACTACGTATGAGAGACGTAATTGTAATTTTGATGGATGACTACTACATATAATATAGTAGATTAGTAGAGCTTGAGTCCTTTGTGCAGTTGTTCTCCAAGATGTTCTGATCATTCTCTTTTTATAGATACTGAGAATGAGTCAAAGAGGGAGACCAGCTGCTAGGGAAGGCCGTGCTGCTGAAGGAACTACTGATTATGCAGCTATGTTCGAAGCTATGATGACTTCGATCATGAGAAGGATACCAGTTCCGGGGACAGCAGTTGATGTTGGAGTTCAAGTCCAAACTCCAAAGCCGGTGGATTTTGCTAAGCTGAGTAAGGACTACACTGCTCTTGGAGGGAAGGTTTTCTTGGGAACAGAATCAACTATCGAGGTCCAAAGATGGATAGATGCTTGTAGAAGGATCTTTGGTGATTTGGGAATTGATGATGCAACTAAGAGGAAGTTGGCATCAAGGCAGCTTCAAGGGAGAGCTTCTGATTGGTGGAACTCTATTACCATCAATACTGCGGAGGAAGAGATTACTTGGGAGCAATTCCAAGCTATATTTGAAGCTATGTTCATTTCTACAGCTCAGAAGTCTGTTCTGTTCAAGAAGTTTGTGGAGCTCAAGCAAGGTGGAAGATCTGTTCTTGAGTATGTTTCTGAGTTCAAAGCTCTGTCCAAGTATGCCCGATCATATATTGAATCTGCTTATCAGAAGAATGAGAAGTTTGTCACAGGCTTGGACAGTTATCTTGGGAGACAGTTGGTGGATCATTTGGACGATTCATTTGAGAAGTTTGTGGAGAAAGCTCTCAGGCATGAGAGTCTGTTTCCTAAGGAAGGATCTGTTGTTGTTGTGACCAAGGGAGAGTCTAAACCACAGCAGGGTGGAAACCAGAAGAGGAAGCAGCAGCAGAAGGGTAAGGATGGCCAGAAGAAGCCGAAAGGCGAGGTGACTTGCTACAATTGTCAGCAGAAGGGCCATTTCTCTAAGGATTGTAAGAATCCGAAGGCACCGATGAAGTGTCACAACTGTGACAAGCCAGGGCATTTCAGGAAGAATTGTCCGGAACCGAGGAGGGACAAGCAGATTGTGCAAGCTTATGCTTTGGGAGCTGTTCCGTCGTCTTCAAAAGCTCCTACTGCGAAAGAGAAGGGGAAGAGTGTTGTGGTCCAAGGTACTCTTTTTCTATGTGGTGTTCCAGTTAGAGTTCTGTTTGATACTGGAGCGTCGCATTCGTTTGTTTGTAGTGAACTTGTAGACCGGTTGGGTTTGGAACCGGATATTGTTGATAGGCCATTGGTTGTGACTAATCCAGTTGGGGGTTCGTCTTGTTTGTGTATGATATGCCGTGGTCTAGTTGTATCGAGTCATGGTTGCTCTTTTGTTTGTGATTGCTTTGTTCTGAACTTTGCGGGGTTCGGAATTATTTTGGGTATGGACTGGCTTAGAAAGTATGCGGCAAAGGTTGATTGTGAGAGATTGGAGGTGACAGTCGAGAATGTGGAAGGGCGAAAGATTGTGATACGATGTAAGCATGAAGAAGGCGTCTTCATGAGATTCATGTATTCGCTGGTTGTTCCACGGGATGGACTGTCATCATTGCCAATCGTTAATGGATTCGAGGATGTCTTTGACGAAGTCAAAGGGTTACCGTCGCATAGAGAGATCGAGTTTCGTATAGATCTAGTTGAAGGAGCCAGACCTGTTGTGATGCCTCTTAGGCGGATGGCGCCTAGCGAACAGCAAGAGTTGAGGGTGCAAGTTGATGATCTTTTACAGAAAGGATTCATTCGGCGTAGTGTGTCCGAATGGGGTGCACCAGTTGTGTTTGTAACCAAAGCGGATGGATCGCTGAGGTTGTGTGTGGATTATCATGAGCTGAATAAGGTGACTAAGAAGAACAAGTATCCATTGCCGAGAATAGATGACTTGTTTGATCAGCTTCACGAAGCTAAGGTGTTTTCTCAGATGGATTTGACAACGGGATTCCACCAGTTGAGAGTTGCTAGGGATAGTGTGCCGAAGACTGCTTTCAGGACACCATCTGGATTCTTTGAGTGGCTGGTAATGCCGTTTGGATTGACTAACGCGCCAGCATATTTTGTGGATCTTATGAATAGAGTGTTCAGAGATCAGTTGAACAAGTTCGTGCTTGTGTTCGTGGATGATATTCTGATTTACTCCAGAACTGAAGAAGAGCACAAGACACACTTGCGTATTGTTTTGGAAATCTTGCGGAAACATCAGCTGATGGCTAAGTTTTCGAAGTGTCACTTCTGGAAGAGCGAAGTGAGGTTCTTAGGCCATGTTATTTCTGGAAATGGAATAGCGGTTGATCCCGCTAAGGTGGCAGCAATCCAGGATTGGGTTAGACCTAAGAATGCATCCGATGTGAGAAGTTTTCTTGGATTAGCAGGATATTATCGACGGTTTATCAAAGACTTCTCCAAGGTGGCTGCACCGTTAACAGGATTGACAAAGAAGAACCAAGTGTTCAAGTGGGAAGATAAGTGTGAGCAAGCTTTCAGAATCCTGAAAGAGCAATTGACAAGTGCTCCTGTTTTGACTATTCCAAGTGGGAATGATGAGATGGTGGTTTACACCGACGCATGTGGTACTGGACTTGGAGCAGTGCTGATGCAGAGGGATAAAGTTGTTGCGTATGCAAGTCGACAACTGAAGCCGCATGAAAGGAATTACCCGACTCATGATTTGGAGTTAGCGGCGATTTTTTTTGCTCTGAAGATGTGGAGACATTATCTATTGGGAGTTCGATTCGAGTTGTTTACAGATCATAAGTCGTTGAAGTATCTTTTCTCCCAAAAGGATTTGAATCTTCGGCAGCAGCGATGGCTAGAGTTTTTAGCATCATATGATTTTGGTATAGCTTATACTCCGGGAAAAGGTAATGCAGTGGCTGATGCGTTAAGTCGAAAACATGCAGAATTGGGAGCCATGTTTTCAGAATGGAAGAGTCTCGAGTATTTAGCTGGATTTGACTTCATGCCTAGATGCGAATTGGAACCTGAGATGTTGGCAAACTTATCAATAAGACCGACTCTTGTGGAAAGGATTGGCGAGAGTCAAAAGCGAGATGATAAGATTGTCAAGATTATCCGTGATTTGGAATCTGGATTGGATCTAGAAAAGGATAAAGGATTCGAGGTCGATCGAGAGGGTTGGCTTCGAAAGCAAGGACGACTAGTTGTTCCCGATATAGATGGATTGAGAGATGAAGTTCTAAAGGAAAGTCATCACTCGAAGTTGACGATTCATCCAGGTGGAAATAAGATGTATCGGGATATGAAGAGAACCTACTACTGGGAAGGTATGAAGAAAGATGTTGGAAATTTTATTTCCAAATGCATGAACTGCCAGTTGGTAAAAGCCGAACAGAAGAAGCCAAGTGGATTGCTTCAACCATTAGAAGTTTCTACATGGAAGTGGGAGCAGGTATCGATGGATTTTATCGATGGATTGCCTAGAACCAGAACGGGAAATGAAGGGATTTGGGTCATTGTAGATCGTCTGACTAAGAGTGCAAGATTCATTCCTGTTCGATCGACTAGGACTGCATCAAAGTTGGCTGAGTTGTATGTTAAGTGGATAGTTCGATTCCATGGTATTCCGAAGAGTATAGTGAGCGATCGAGACCCATTGTTCACTAGTGGATTTTGGAAGAGCTTCCAGGAAGTTTTGGGAACCGAGTTGTGTTTGAGTACAGCTTATCATCCTCAAACAGATGGTCAGACCGAGAGAGTCAACCGAGTTTTGGAAGATCTTCTTAGAGCTTGTGTTTTGGATTTCGGAGGATCATGGGAAGATCACCTTCATTTAGTGGAGTTTTCGTATAACAACAGTTACCAGTCAAGCATTGGTATGGCACCATATGAGGCATTGTATGGAAGACCGTGTAACTCTTTGACATGTTGGTTAGAGACCGGAGAAAAGTTAATACTTAGGCCAGAAATGATTCGACAGACTTCGGATTGTATAGAGATCATTCGGCAACGAATGAAGGCAGCCCAAGATCGTCAGAAAAGTTATGCTGATAAGCGTCGTAAAGATTTGGAATTCGACATAGGTGATATGGTTTTTGTGAAGATTTCTCCTCTGAAGAATGTTATTAGATTCGGGAAGAAAGGAAAATTGACTCCGAGATTTGTTGGACCATTCCCGATCATCGAGCGAATTGGAAAGCTCGCCTACAGGTTGGAATTACCGGAGAAGATGTCGGGTGTGCACAGTGTTTTCCATGTATCGTATCTACGGAAGTATGTGCACGACTCGAGTACGGTGGTTTCTGCTGATAGCTGTGAAGATTTTGAAGTTGATCCAGTTGATAGAAGACCTCGTAAGCCGCTTCGTGTTGTGGAAACCGACACGAAACAGCTTAGGAGGAAGGTAGTTAAGTTGCTCAAGATACAATGGAGTGATGATGATAACGACTGTATGTGGGAGGTGGAAGAGAGGATGAAGGCAGCTCATCCTGAACTCTTCGAGGTATGGCCCTAAGGTGTCGGGTCATCTCACAATGTTGTAACTTGCTCTAGTTTTTGAATTCTGCATGCTAAGCTAGAATTGGATGCATGGTTTGTTGATTGCTATGGATGGTAGGCGTACAGAATAGTCTTTGATTGCTTTGATTGCTTGGAATTTCGGGGACGAAATTCCTAAGGGGGAGAGAATGTAACGACCCGTATTTTACGGATCGACAAGTTCGTCAAAATCTGGAAAATTTAGCATCATTAAGTCATTTCAGATTTTGGGCATGATTTTTTTTCTAAGTCTTAGGTCGTGACATCTTAGGTCGTGACATTTTTAGGTCGTGACATTTTAGGTCGTGACATTTTAGGTCGTGACATTTTAGGTCGTGACATTTTAGGTTTCCAGCCTATAAATACACGTCCATTTCCTCACTTTTTGGGATTCGAATTTTGAAGCGACGAAGTCCTGCCATTTTGAGAGCTCGAGTGCTGCACTTCTTCACTTCTTTTCTCCACTCTAATCTTGTGATTCCTTCCATCCAAATCGAAGATCAAGATCGAAGATCCAAGAGTTAAAGTTGAAGATCTACATTCTTCGAAGAGAGATTTCATTGTTTGAAGTGGGATTTTGGTAGATCGAGTTAGATCCTTCGCTGTCCAGATCTGAAGTGTGTTGATTTAGGGTTGTTTAGGTGATTTGGTGAGTGGTGATTATCTCTCACACGGATCCAAAGGAGTAGATCGGATTGTTGGCTTGATTTGGTGTTAAAATAGTGATTTCTATGCATTTTTGTAAACCTAAGTGTAGATCCATGTAGATCCATTGTTCATGATGATTTGACAACCATTTTTGTGCATGATTAACCTATGCAAGTTTATTCATCAAATTGTAGAGATAATTCTCATGTTTTCATGCTTGTTAGACTTTCAACTCTTTAGTTACGAAATTGCCATTATTGTTATAATTGTCCATTTTGCTTATAATTGAATGCTTGATTTCTTGGATTGATGTTTGACATGATTGATTACTGTGAATTAGATAATTGTTGATTGTTTTAGACAAGATGGTCGAAGATGATTCAAAAGCTAAGAGAAAGGCTCTTGAAATGGGAAAGCTGCTTATGGCATATGTAGCGGGATGATGAAGCTCTTATGCATAGATTTGATGATGAAATGTTGAGATGAGGCTTTGCGAGGATGTGATGAAGCGAGGCATCATGTGATGAAGACTTGGTTTAATCCAGACGGGATCATCCCAAACATGTTGATAACTCGGTGAAATGGTTCGAGTTGAGGATAATGGATGGTTATGGAAATAGTCGTCGAGGAGGATGACTAGGAGGCTTGGGTCTCATCGTGGTTGAAGGTTCTAGCATGCTCAAAGCAAGAGTACGTTTGGGCAGATTCGATAGTCCCAACGGCTAACTGTTGATGGTCGAGTACTCTGGGCAGATTCGATAGTCCTAGGCACGGGTCACGATGACGTGCGGGAGTTATGTCTAGAACCGGGGTTTCCCTTAGCCCTTGACGGACGGCTGAAAGAATGTGCCGGTCATTAAATTAACGGTGATACCGAAGTAGTGATAACGGTGATAGCTAGAGTCATGGATGTTTGGATGTATCGTCATTCGGACTCAAGAGCGGTATTTTCTGGGTGCTTATCTGATTTAGGCCTTGGTACTTGGAAAACATCGTCCTTGACTCGAATGATTATTACTTTACTTTAAATTGTATGCTCTGCTATGTTGCTTCTGCTTAGTGTGTGTCTGGGGGCTATCACTGTAGAAAGAGGTGGAGTGGGAGGGTTGTATTCCTATTCCTTTTTCCTTTATGCTCTTTTGGTATGTTGTTAGTTAATTTACTGCTCACTAAGACTGTTGTCTGACTCAAGGCTTTATGTTTTAATTCTTATTGCCTTGGGCTATTCATCCATTTTGGGACGGGCATACTAGGTAGCAGGTGACAGGTGCTGTTCTTGCTTCCCACGTTGCTGATATCGAAGACGAGCTGGAGGGTTGCATATTATCTTTTTACTATATGTACTGGATGTTCCGCTGCTTTGTATTCTCTGAGTGATATGTAGTGAGGCTTGATGTATTGACTGTTCAGATGCTTGTATTCAACTATTATGAAGTTTTATATGATGACATTTTATTCTGTAAAGCTTCCCTATATATATGTTCTATTGTATTGTCCATACGCTGTGAGTAATACGATAGATCCTGTTGTTTTAATTTACCATGGCAATCGTCCATGGTCGCCTGGCACACTTTACAGCGCACTATCTCTAGATTCGGTTCAGGGGTCATGGGCGGTCGTCACACATATTAATTCTATCAATGATTCACGTATTGATTTAATACATTTCCAACCATGTTTTGATTAAAGGAAATGTTCCATTTAAATATCTCGTGCGGTCTAAAGACGTGGATGATAAAACCTTTTTTATTATTTGAGGCGGAGTAAAGATCAGGGAATTCATATTTTATTGCAACAGGAGAAGCCCGGCGATCGTTCCAGAATGACGTTTTATTCTTGGAGCGAACATTAAGGCTGAGCCCAATCTTAAAATACGATAAAGCTTGATTACGTCTTTCCAAAAAAATGATAACAAAGGTTGTTGGGTTTATATAGATTCTTGGATATATTATAATAAAAGTTTATAATAATTTCTTTCCATATTGTATTATCGTCTTCTAGAAATTTCCAAATCCACTTACATAATAAGGAGATTTTTAGAAATTTTAAGTTTATAATACTTAGCCCATCTTATGATTTGGGTTTGCATACAAGATCCCAGTTAATTAGATAGTTTAAATTAGAGCATTCTGAATTTCATTTCCAAAGAAATTTGCATCTAGTGATATCAATGTTTTTAATAACCCATGAAGGAAATTGATAGAAGGAAAGCCAATAAATCGGTATTGTAGATGATACCGAGTTAACGAGGACAACTCTTCCTGCTCTTGAGAGACAATTGGCTTTCCAAGGAGGTAATCACTTATTAACTTTATCAGTGACTATGTTCCAATCTTCTTTTTTCAGTTTCGTCGGTCTAATGAGAATTCATAAATAGTTTATTGGAAAATTCATAGTTTTGTAGTTAAACATTTGGGCTACCTCAGATATCGTGTTGGATACGTCATTAATGATCAAAACTGAGCTCTTGTGGAAATTAATTTTGAGTCCTGAAAGTAACTTAAAATTATAAAGAATTAGTTTAAGTGAAGCGATGTGATGAGGAAGACGGGATGAGAAGAGCAGAGTGTCGTAAGCATATTGAAGGATAAAGACACCATCGCTAGCAATTTGTCCTCCGAGTTTAGGAAGAATGTTATTATTAAGAGCTAATTTAATTATTTTGTTAAATATATCAATCTCTAAGTCGAATTGCAAGGGCGAGAAGGGATCTCCTTGGCGACGACCCCTCTTGTATTGAATTTTATTGCATTTAATTCCATTTACTAAGTTCGATAATGCGCTGGATTTTAGGATCAAATTAATCAAAGAATTCCATTTTTCGGTGAATCCCCTAGCTTTCAAGGTGTCTATTAGAAAACCCTAGTCGATTGAGTCAAAGGCCTTGGCAAAGTCAAGTTTAAGGACGGCGTACGTTATATTTTCATTCTGTCAGAAGTTAATAAATTCTTGTGCCGTAGCGATACCATCTATTGAAGGCTGTTTGGGATTTATCGATTAACTTAACCATTTTATTACTTAATCTGTTAGCTAGTGCCTTAACGATAATTTTTATTGAACAATTAATCAGTGAGATAGGTCTAAAGTCAGACAACTCATGAGGATTCTCCTTTTTTGGGATGAGAATAACATCCGCAAAATTAATTCTTTCTAGTTGGAGTCTACCGTTGTAAAATTCAACAAATAAATCCATAATATCATCTTTAACGGTATGCCAAAAATTTTGATAGATAGGGAAACTGTCTGGGCCAGGGCTTTGTCACCGGCCAGACTATTTATGGCCAATAAAATTTCCTCTTCGGAGAAAGGCGAGTCTAAGTCGGTCATGGAGTTATCCACCATTGGATATAAAGTCAACCAATCAGCGTGAATTCTACGACTGCATCTAGTTTTGAAAATTTCAGTATAATGATTGGTGAAAGCATTATTTAGTTTAGATTGATCAGAAATTTCTGTTTCGTTCATTGTAACGTGTGTGATAGTGTTTTTACGTCTTCTACTGTTAGCCATGCGATTAAAGAAACAAGTGTTTTGTATCCTTCATTGATCCAGTTAATGCGGGAATGATGTTTCCATGTAATTTCTTCCTGATCCATTATTTTGTTCAATTGTATTTTTAAGTTGTTTTGTTTGTCCTTTTCATCTAAGTTTATCTCATGTTCTCTCCTGCTCTTTCTAAATGCAAAATTTCAGTGAAGATCATATCATTTTTAATACTTATATTGCCAAAAACATTATTGTTCCAATTTTTTAAGAATTTTCTTAATTCGTCGAATTTGAAGACTAATGTTTTTTGCTGCATTATTTTGGACCTGATTATTCATCGTGGTCCATTTCATTATTATGAGGTTCTCAAAATTTTCCTCTTTGAGCCACATTTTTTCGAATTTAAATGATTTGGTTTTTGGAAGATGATCTTGCAGATTTAACAGAATAGGGTAGTGATCGGAGATGGGGTTGGCTAGACCATAAGCTTTAGAGAGGGGGGATTTGTCTTTTCATTCCCCACTGACGAAATATCTATCTAATAATGCTAGCGACGACTCTCTAAAATTAGATCAGGTAAATTTCTTTCCAATGAATGATATTTGAATAAGGCTGTTAGAGGTAATAAAATCATTAAATTTAGTTAAAAATATTCGTTAATTAATCTGATACATCATAAAATATGATGGTTTCATTTTGTTTATATCATATTCATATCAACAAAAGTCGTATAGTTATTTTTTTCATTTAAATGCACATATATATGAATCACATAACATAAATAATATACATAAAAAGTATTAACAAATTTAATTTATTATTCATTTATCTCAATAATTTTTTCCATATATTGCGTTGCAAAATTTTAATTTTAGCTTCAAATACCTACATTTTAACACTTCTACAATTATTCACACTCCCTCAATTCTTTTCAAATATTTTATACTTAAATCCATATATTTTAAACTAGTTAAGAAATCACAAGTTTGAACTATGTCTTTGTATATACTTACTCTATTTTTCTAATAAATCCCTAAAAATGTATGTCAATTGTAATATATGTATGTATGTACGTACGTATGTATGTATTCATATTAACAAAAGTGGTAAAATCATTCATTTATCTACAAAGAATATAAAAGACAAAACATAAATTATGTACATAACCAATAATGACAAAGTTAATTTGCAAACCAATTATAATTCATTTATCTCAGAAATATATCATACATTGTATTATAAAATTCTGATTTTAACTTCAAATGACAAAGCATCAATATTTCTAAGTTTTTTACAAAACCCTTTACGATCATTCTACCATTTACCTTTAAGTCCATATATTTGGATTAATTACCAAAATTTGAATTCAACATATAAAAAAAGAATTAGTTAATTTATTTTCGTTAATATATGTCGGTTTCAACATGTATACCATATTAAAAAAAATGATAGAATAATTTTTTTGTAAGGCCAGCCGGTTTTTACAGTGGACCGTGCACTTTTATTATGAACAAATCAATAGTTAGTACATGAGCAAGACATCAAGCCTCAGCTACTAATAAAGGAAAATACAAAACAGGAGTTAGGCCAAAGGGGCCTAAATTACAATATATGACTTAAAGCTAGACCTCCTTAGAAGAGGAGAATCCACTTTCAACATCCGAAGAGACTGGCCTAATCACATGCAAAAAACCCGCATAATTAGACACAATATTCGGAACATATGCAGAGTAATTCTTGCAATAGATAAGTTCACTATCGCAACTATCATCTTCAAGTATTGCTCTATTCCTAGCACCAAGTTCAGCATCTACAGAATGAACAAGATCATCTTCATCTACAGAGTAAAAAAGACGCTTGAAGTCACCTTCAACTTCACTAACAAACATAAAGAATTCACCTTGAACTGGGTCATATCTCATCTCAGATGGCTCATGGATCCACGCTTTCTCAAAAGCATTCCATTCAATTACATATGCTAGGACGGTGCTTGAAGTCACAAGATCAACAGTAGCATCTGAAGGAAAAATCACAGAGGATATAGTACCTTCAACTGAAGGAGAGGCAGGAAGAGACACAGTCGGAGGAGGATCAGTTGCATCTTTTGGAATTGTGGTAGAAGGAACTTCGAAAGGGCTAACAGACTGGTTCACAATATTAAGAGAGCTGATCTTGACCTTAGGAACCCATATCCATATAGAGGGGCGAGGAAGAGGCACCTTTGGCGGTGGAGGAGCTACGGACGAGCTTGAGCGCTTGCAAGAGTTTGCAAGATGGCCAAAAGAATGACAGGCGGTACAGATGTCAGGCGCCCAACTATATCGATCTAACACTAATTCCACAACTTGGCCAACAGCTAGCTGAACACAAATCGAAGAAGGAAGCGGCTTATCAGGAGATATTTCAATAAGCGCCTTAGCATAAACCAATCTCTCAGGTGCCACCGTATTACAATCAAAACATTTCTATTTTCCAATAGTGCATGTTAACCAAATCATGCCCACCAACAGTTGTAAAACAGATGGAATGTGCGTAAAATATGCCAAAACAAGAATAAACAGAACTTGTTCCCTAGCACTTGCCACAGTAGGAGACCAACTTGTGAAGGTTCATGGGACAAGTCAGTAGATATGCACTTTTCCATAGGGCCAATTGATCGAGCACAACCAGTGCACGAACGGGAATTAATAGAATAATCTTTTACTCAAATATAAAGGAATATAAGCTATATAACATAAATTATAAAGAAACAATAATAACAATTTTATACTAATTCATTTATTTCAATGAATTTATCATACATTGCATAACAAATTTCTGGCTCTCTTATTGATTTTAAGAGTTTTCTCTATTTTTCTTATTCCATTTGTTGATATTTGTTTTCAAATCCTTTTAATGTACCAATTTACACATATTTTACTAATTCTCTCTTATCATTTTAGATTATGGTATGGATATTTTAAAGTTTATACAACTACCTATAAATAATTCATCAATTTCCTCATAATATTTTCTATTCAAGTCTATATATTTAAGATAAAATCCAAAATCTAAACTATTTAAAAAAATCCAGTTAATTAAATTTCATCAATATTTCTTATAAATACTAGAGAACGACAATATCAATATGTATGCGAGTATTGTACCAATCAAATTTGTACAATTAATTTTTCATTCAATTATAAAAATGCAGAAATCACATAAAAAATAATAACAAATTTAATTTGTAATCAACTTATTTCAAAATATTTATCATACATTGCATTGTAAATTATGCTTTTAACTTCAAGTACCTACATTTAAAATTACCATAATTCTTTATAAAACACACCTCACTTTTTTCTTAATATTTTACATTTCAATCCATATATTTAAATTAATTACGAAACCTTCAAATTAAACTTATTAGACTAATTCAATTAAACAATATTCGTTAATACATCTACTAAATTATGAAAATATAAAAAATTTAATATGTACACCATGTTCATATGAACAAAAATTGTAAAATTATACCATGTTCATATAAACAAAAACTGTAAAAAAAAATTATTATGGTAAAGATACATAAGTTACAAGACATGTATTGTAACAACCCATAAATTTTAAACGGTTTGAATAACGTATTTAATTGAATTTGTAAGAAATTTTTAATAATAATATTTTGAAATAAAAAATTTAATGTTTGGATTACGTATAATTAAATATAAGTAGTTGAATTAGATTTTTATTTGATTTTAATACGAAATTAATATTTGTATTTGTTGAAATCTTTCCATTAAGGAAAGAGAATGTATTAAAATGAACATTTAATTTGGTAGTTAACATAATGATATTTTATTTATAAGTTTTAAAAGAGAAATTTTTTTTTCAAAATGTTTTCCAAATATAATAATTATTATAAGAAAGATATTTTGAAATAAGTAAAGTATAAATTAATAGGTAGAGAATAAATAGGTAACGTATAAATTAATAGGTAGAAAATAAATAGGTAACGTATAAATTAATAGGCATAGAATAAATAAGTAATGTATAAATTTAGATACGTTACTTTTTGTATAAATTTAGCGTATATTGTACTAACTATATGAAAAATATATATGAACAACGCATTCAATATTGTTTAAAAATCTTATTTTAAAATCTAATCTTTATACATATTTATTTTAATTTATTACCTCTATTCACCAGCATTCAAACTTTATACATATTTTAATTTATTTCCTCTATCCATCCATGCCATTTCAAAAGTTGAAACGTATAAAATACTATACGTTATTTCGCGTTCATTGATTTCTTTTATTTATATAAACTTTATATTCGTTGCACGTTACATTCATTTATTTGACCGGTCCTTTCCTTTGTTATTTCCGAATTTCATGCGTTACTAACCAATGCTCCATATTTATTTGCCTTAATAATTCAGCTAAATTTAAGGATCACCGTTGCTTTTACATTTTGTTTATATCACCTTTCCCCTATTTTAGCCGGTTGCATTTGATATTTCCTTGATTTAAGCTTTCTAACTTTTAAATTTCCATTACTCTATATTTATTTCTGTACGTTTATCTTTGCTTGAATTTCTCTGTCCATTCCTTTTTCCATTTTTATATTCTTCATTTCCAAACTCATTACGTGCTCTCCAAACAAACAAAAATTTATTTCTTTAAACGTATAGCTGTTACTTTTCCATCATCTCAGTTTATTTTCAAATTGATACGTTACCTCTGGTCTATCTGTCTATTCCTTTTAGCATTCCTCAATTTTAAGCAAATAATTTTCCCAATTCACGTTTGAAACGTTCCTATTCCTGGCTATTAATATAATTGAAATCAGTGTCTTTTGCTTAAATTATGGCATACGTTCAAAGCATAAATTATTCTCAGCTAAATTTTAGCCATTACTATCTTTATTTCTTGCCACTTTAAACAAAATTTCTTTCCACTTTATCAATATGGGGCTTCTCTTATAAATACAAATTACTCGTACATATCCTACTCCATATCAATAGACCTTCATCTCCTCTCTTGCGTGTGAAGCTTCTTCTGTAGGTAAATGGCTGCACTAATTTTTTTCTTCTTACTTCTTTTCTTTTTCTTCTTCTTTTTCATCCTTTTCTTTTGTTTTCTTATTGTTTATATTGCTTTTCCTTTATTTTAAGCACAACATGTTTTTCTCTATATTTTTTTTTTCATGTTTTGATTTTCAATGTAACATAAAAGTTTATAATTTACACGTATATATATATATATTTAAAAAGGATCTCTTTATATTAAGGTCACATGGTATTTGGAGAAGTATGTTTAAACTATTTTGTCACTTTTCTTTATATTTTACAGTCCCGGTCCTAGGAGCATTTGATTGTTGGCTATACATTTTGAGTCTAAGTATTTACATTTAAAAGATAATGTTTAAATTTATGTAAAGGAAGGCAAAATTTTGATGTATAAACTGGGATAGTTTAACATAAATAGGCAAGGCCATCATTAATTCATACTTTCTATTTTCATCAGTTTTGGTTTATGCATTTAGTAATGCTAACTAAGCTATATATATATATATATTGAATAACAAGTGTTTATAGCTTTCTTTGTCGCAGTTAATATAAGTTATGTTGAAAATGGGTCTCAACATTGTTTTTCTTTAAACTTGCATGTGTTTATGTACATTTCAATATGAAAGTTACAATATTTATTTCAAATTTTATTACATTTGATTTTTAATACAAAACAATGATTTTTCTTACATACGTATTTTGTTTTGATATTGGTCTTAAAAAGAAATATTAATTTAATAAGAAAATAATATATTTATTTTGATTTATATATGTATATGTGCTTTAAATGGATATTGTTTTCAAATTCTCTTATACCAATTTTCTTCATCAAACCCGGTTCTAATTTGATTCCGTCGATTCCTGTTATCAGCTTTGTCCGTCGTGCCCGTTTTCTCCATCGAATCGTATCCATCTAGCGTTGCTTGGAATTCGTAGCTCGTTTCCTTGTCAAATCTGTTTAGCCTCGAAAGGTGAGCAATCACTCACGATTAACGATCCTATATTTATTAAATTTGATTTCAATTGAAACGACAATTGAAATATGCTGCTGTAATTATTTAAATTGTTATATATGCTATTATCTATAACTGTTCACTTATGGGAGATGACACCATATCCTATTCTTTATATTTATTTTTAATGATATATGCCTGTTGTTATTATTTTCATATCTGTTATCACTCTGCAATTTCCCTGTTAGTATATAGAAATCGTTATGGGTTGAAATGATAGACCCAAGCGATTTTCATTTAATTAAGTTTGGGATTACGGGTTGAAATGATATCCACCCGTATATATTTAGTGTACGGATTGAAATGATAAATATCCGTAGCACTTGACTATATGATAGGAAAAATACATACAGACACCGATGGTCCATATATAAATATTTTGGAAATAATTTCTATGATTTTGGAAAGAAATATATGGGCTAATAAATTTTGATTCCTAAGATGTATAAAAATGGAAATTTTATATATAGATTTAGTAGTAATATTTGATAAATTAGATTGATTTAATACATATAATGTGGCTAAGTATACAAGTAAATCTATGTTTCAAATAGATTTTCTTGTAATAAATTGAAAAATTAAGATTGGGAGATAAATTGGGTTTATTAAAAATAGTATTTAAATAAGGATCTATTTAATTAAATCAATTTGAAATTATTGAATGGGAAATTTAAAGGTATGATTGTGTAACTGGATTTTTGAATTAAGTGATTTAATGAATATTTCACGTTTAAATAAATTGAAGTAATATTGAGTAAAATGTGATTTAAGGTTACTTAAATGATATTGAATCTAATGAGGGAGTATTTCAAGACTAAATAATAATGAGGTTAAATCGAGATCTATATGAAATATATTGAACATTTAAATATTTAAGCCTTGAACTATATTGGAATTTAAATGGTTTATTTTGAGATTCAGATCTGTATTTGAAATTAATATAGTTGAATTTGTTATTTAGAAACTAAATTGAATTAAAGTGAAAATTTAGGTTGAATTAAACTTGAAATTGTTGTTTAGAAAACTAAATTGAATAAAATTTAGTTTGAAACGTTGAATACTTAAAGTTTTGAAATATATTGAAATTTAAATGGGTATTTTGTGATTTCAAATCCGAATTTGAGATCGATAAAATTTAAGTGGTTAATTTAGGGATTGAGTTGAATTTAAATTGATAAATTGAGATTGAATGGGAAGGTCGGGTTGAAACGATTTGTTAAGTTGAGGAAATTGAAAATACTTTACTTTATAAATTATTTATTATATATAAATACTATTTTGGGAAATATAGAGATAATTGAAGTAAAATGATATTTGGTTTGAAGTATAAATTAAGTTGAAATGGCCACGGTGTTATAGTGTATATTTCTACCTTGTAGATAGTTCTATGGACCCTTAGAGGATGGTTATCCCAACATCCTTTAAGTTATTTGTATTTCAGTTGATATTTCACTTGGGTTGGATTTATTTATATAAGAATGTTAATCCTGACTCGAGTGTTTTGTGTTTTGCTTTACGCTCGGGTCAGACTGAGTAATACAGCCTTTTGAGACTCACCTTTGGAGTTTGGAGCTTCGTTTGGAGATCCAACTATCGATTCAGCTTTCAGCTTTTCCAGCCAATTGGTTTAGAGAAGTCATCTGCTTGTACTGAAGACTTCACTGTATTTGAGATATTCTTATGTATTTTATTTTCTAACTCTGATGTATATAGTAGCTTCATGAACTACTATCCTTTTATCTATTCTGCTGCATTATTCTACTCTGTGTCTGTGATCTGTGATTGATTTATTTACTGTATATGCTATGTTTTGCCAAATTTTAAATTAACAATTCGGTATTTTGAATTATTCAAGTCAGATATGTATGGTTTTATTATCGATTTGAATGGTCCAAAATAGTGGGTCGTTACAATTGGTATCAGAGCTTTGGCTCTAGGCAAAACTTTGCATATATTGTAAATTTATTTACAGAATCACTTTTGTTTGAGTTTAATCTCTTCCTTTTGACTCGATTTCCTTTGAACTTTGGAATGTTCCCTACGGTTCCAAAATTCATTCTTGTCTCTCTCTATTGGTATTCTTTTGATTATGGAGTATCCCATAACTCCACTTCGAATAATCTCTATAAGAATAGGCGATCCCGCCGATCTTTGAATGTTTTGTAAAGGGGTGAAACTCCTTTACAATTGGCATTGATTCACCGAAGATTTATATATCACTCGGTTTAGATGCTGCTATCTCCTGTTATTCCAAAATCTATCTCTAGCAATCGAATGTCGATTGCCTTAGAATTCTACATCCATCATATTGCTAAATACATGATTGACCCGGTTAAGGTCGTCCGCGACTTGTATAAGTATATCTATCTTCTATTTAGAAATTTAATTATCTCATCTTTGTTCGAGCCTATCTTCGAATCAGAATTCTATTTGATTAGAGTCCCTCTAATTTGAATCCCTATCTTTGTTCTGAAATCCATCCTTGAATCATCCTTCGAAAATCGGGTTTGTTTGTATTTTGGAAATTGTTTTCTAAACTGAAATTATTATTTTGATAAGTATGATTATATTCTATAAATAAAAGTGAAATGTTTTCGATAAAGATTATATACCCTTTTTAAAATGAGAAATTGATGTTTCGAAAGGATTTGAAATTTTGAAAATTTTATAAGAAATTTGATTTATCTAAAAATGATTTATGACTGAAGGATTTTAAATTTGAAATTCAAGAATTGAACTCCGATATTTTGAAATTGGTTTTAAGATTTTGAAATATATAATAATAATGTGATTTAAAAGTATTTTCCGAATAAGAAATGTTTCAAATGATTTTAATAAGTTTTGAATGATTTCAAAGAAATTTCAAAAGAAGTTTGAGAAAATAGAAGTCCAGAACTCACTTATGTCGCTGGAAAATAATTTCGGTGATGAGTGCACGCATCATCGACATTGATTTTCGAGTTTCAGAGTGGGGGAGAGGCCACTTTAGTAGCATTGCTACGCGAGTGATTTTGTGAAACCATTTTGATTTCAAATTTCGAAGTATGAATTGATATTTGAAAGACATATGTATATATATATATATTTGAAATGAATTGAAGTAAGCCGGTGTTCAGTCCTCGAGTTTCAGATTTGACTTGGTATAACCCTATCTTTTGAAATTGATTTACTGATTTATTGCTGATTTCCAACTCTTGGAGTGGAAATTTGATTTCTTTGACTATTTTGAAGGTTCGAGCACTTCCAAATCAAGGTTTAATTTTCAAAGCCAAGTAATTTTGAAAAGTATGAATTATTTGATAAAGTATATAAGTTTGGTATGTATGTTAAAGTATGTAGTAATATGATTTAAATAAGTTGAAACTGTTTTGTTAAGTAAATGAATAAGGCAATTTTAAATTTTTCGTAATATGAAATTTAGATTTGAAATGTTTTGAAAAGAATTTGGTCTTCAAAATATTTTGAATAAAGTTTAATTAAATGTTTTAACTTAGTAACATCTTTATGAAACTATATATTTAACAAGTTGGAATAAATATATAAGTTGTACGTATGTTGTTTTATTCGCATAATTAATTTGATCCAGGTTTGAGTACACAAGTTCGTGGTGAATTACACCATTTCGTGTTAGGATTTTTCATTCGATTCTTGATGGCGAATATTTGATATGGATTTTGGGCTTGATTCTAGAATTCTCTATCATAGTATATGGCTATGCAAGGAGACTGATGGCTTCTAGTCGAGAAACCACATCGAAATCCGCATTAGGGAAGTCGAATGGACAATACTAGTTCGAAAGCGAATTTGTGTGATCGAGCGAGCGATCAAATGTGATTTTGCGAAATGATGACGTATGTACATCTTATATTCTAATATCGGTGATATATTTTGATGCTGAAATTGAAAGCCGTCGGGTTAGAATATCTTTGCTTACTAAAAGAAAATTTCCAATTTAAATTACAAAGATATATAACCCATAAAAGCAAAGATATTCAATCCCATATGGCTCTCCATACAGCGAAATTTATTTTGTAAAATTTGATCCTTATATAAGATGGACCTTATGTAGGTATAAAATTGATTTTGAAAACCATTGATTTTGGAAACGAATTGGTTGACTTAAATGATATTGATTTAGAAACTTGGATTATTTTCTAAATTTATTATGTTGGAAACTTTGAAACTAAAGATATTTAAATTGAGAAGAAATAATTTAGTGAGATTGTATATGATTTTGAAACTAAACTAATATTGAAACAAATTAAAATTTGAGAACCTTATTTTTTTTCTAAATACCTGATTTGGGAGTTATCGAACTTATAAAAAAAAATTGGTCTGTATAAGGATGAGGTTGATTCGAAAACTATAGATTTGAAATGGTACTCAATTTGAAAAGTGAAATCTTATATAATTGAAGTCTATATAAGTGTGATTTGATATACTATTGATTTTGGAAAGGTATTTGATTTGAAAATTTAATCTTATATATAATGGACTTTATATGAGTAGGATATTTGAAATTAATTTGAAAGGTACTATATGATACATATTTCGAAGTAAAGATATGGAAAGTGCCTTCTGCTTGATATCCGCTTTATGGCCACATTGTGGATTCATTCTATCGATATTCTCTGATTTTGGTTTTCCGGATATGATACTCGAGTGTCCATCGAATTCCATGGCGTTACCCATGGTCTTACGAGCGCGACTGCATAGCGCAACTGCCTGGCTGAGTCTTGCCTAGGGGTACGGATTGTTTCCTAGGGGATCCAGGCGTAACCATTGTGTATCCTGCAATCTGTGTAGGTCGCGAATAGTAGCGCAACTGTTTGGCTGAGTCTTGCCTAGGGGTACGGATTGTTTCCTGGGGGATCCAGGCGTAACCATTGTGTATCCTGCACTCTACTAGTCATCATGGCGTAACTCGTAGGGCTGAGAAAGCTTACGGATATGGATTGTTTCCTGGGGGATCCAGGCGTAACCATTGTGTATCTGCGAACCATGGTTAGACAAAGGTTTTGTTTGTTTTTTGTTTGGATTGTACTTTCCATATCTGTTTTTTTTAAAAAAAGTTTTTCCAGTATTTTCACTAGGTGTTAAAACAAGTCTACTAAGTACCTGGAGAATTCTAGTTTTGCGCCTGATCAACGCACTACCAGAGTCTACAGGAACAAGGATAAACTTGTTGAAACATCGAGTTATAAAAGTATTTTATTATAAAAGTACTTTCAACAAAGGAATTCTGTATTAATATTTGAAATTGAAATTCTTATGGTTCTAAATTTTTTATTCGTGCCCGATACTATTCTTTTGAATCTACCTTATCCGCCCTGCTTTATTTATTCACCTATATTCTCTTTTCCGAATCTATCTTCTTTCCTTCTTTCCTTCTTTTGAATATATCCTTTAAAATATTGTTTATTTATATACTACATGGTATAATAGGAAATTTTTAGTGTTTCAGAAGTTAAAATTAATTATAACATATGTAAAGAGAATGATTATTAATTTATTATAATGTTGGAAGTATCTTGAGATAAATAAAAAGTTTTTTTTTTGGATTTAAAATTTTCAATAGCTTCTTTGTAAATATAAGTAATAATGTAAATAATTGTTTTCAAAGGAGTTTTGAAAGGTATTAAAGTATTAAAGAAAATTAAATTTCAAATGAAGTTTTAAATGAATATTTCAAGTAAAATTTGTATAGTTTTAAATTAATTGTTTATCTTGTACTTCAATCTATTTTTTCTTTCTGTTTGTTGCTATTCTCCTACCTCCTTCCTTTTCGGGGACGAAAAGTTTTGAGTGGGGGAGAGTGTAACAACCCATAAATTTTAAACGGTTTGAATAACATATTTAATTGAATTTGTAAGAAATTTTTAATAATAATATTTTGAAATAAAAAATTTAATGTTTGGATTACGTATAATTAAATATAAGTAGTTGAATTAGATTTTTATTTGATTTTAATACGAAATTAATATTTGTATTTGTTGAAATCTTTCCATTAAGGAAAGAGAATGTATTAAAATGAACATTTAATTTGGTAGTTAACATAATGATATTTTATTTATAAGTTTTAAAAGAGAAATTTTTTTTTTCAAAATATTTTCCAAATATAATAATTATTATAAGAAAGATATTTTGAAATAAGTAAAGTATAAATTAATAGGTAGAGAATAAATAGGTAACGTATAAATTAATAGGTAGAGAATAAATAGGTAACGTATAAATTAATAGGCATAGAATAAATAAGTAACATATAAATTTAGATACGTTACTTTTTGTATAAATTTAGCGTATATTGTACTAACTATATGAAAAATATATATGAACAACGCATTCAATATTGTTTAAAAATCTTATTTTAAAATCTAATCTTTATACATATTTATTTTAATTTATTTCCTCTATTCACCAGCATTAAAACTTTATATATATTTTAAATTATTTCCTCTATCCATCCATGCCATTTCAAAAGTTGAAACGTATAAAATACTATATGTTATTTCGCATTCATTGATTTCTTTTATTTATATAAACTTTATATTCGTTGCACGTTACATTCATTTATTTGACCGGTCCTTTCCTTTGTTATTTTCGAATTTCGTGCGTTACTAACCAATGCTCCATATTTATTTGCCTTAATAATTCAGCTAAATTTAAGGATCACCGTTGCTTTTACATTTTGTTTATATCACCTTTCCCCTATTTTAGCCGGTTGCATTTGATATTTCCTTGATTTAAGCTTTCTAACTTTTAAATTTCCACTACTCTATATTTATTTCTGTACGTTTATCTTTGCTTGAATTTCTCTGTCCATTCCTTTTTCCATTTTTATATTCTTCATTTCCAAACTCATTACGTGCTCTCCAAACAAACAAAAATTTATTTCTTTAAACGTATAGCTGTTACTTTTCCATCATCTCAGTTTATTTTCAAATTGATACGTTACCTCTGGTCTATCTGTCTATTCCTTTTAGCATTCCTCAATTTTAAGCAAATAATTTTCCCAATTCACGTTTGAAACGTTCCTATTCCTAGCTATTAATATAATTGAAATCAGCGTCTTTTGCTTAAATTATGGCATACGTTCAAAGCATAAATTATTCTCAGCTAAATTTTAGCCATTACTATCTTTATTTCTTGCCACTTTAAACAAAATTTCTTTCCACTTTATCAATGTGGGGCTTCTCTTATAAATACAAATCACTCGTACATACCCTACTCCATATCAATAGACCTTCATCTCCTCTCTTGCGTGTGAAGCTTCTTCTGTAGGTAAATGGCTGCACTAATTTTTTTCTTCTTACTTCTTTCCTTTTACTTCTTCTTTTTCATCCTTTTCTTTTGTTTTCTTATTGTTTATATTGCTTTTCCTTTATTTTAAGAACAACATGTTTTTCTCTATATTTTTTTTACATGTTTTGATTTTCAATGTAACATAAAAGTTTATAATTTACACGTATATATATATATATTTAAAAAGGATCTCTTTATATTAAGGTCACATGGTATTTGGAGAAGTATGTTTAAACTATTTTGTCACTTTTCTTTATATTTTACAGTCCCGGTCCTAGGAGCATTTGATTGTTGGCTATACATTTTGAGTCTAAGTATTTACATTTAAAAGATAATGTTTAAATTTATGTAAAGGAAGGCAAAATTTTGATGTATAAACTGGGATAGTTTAACATAAATAGGCAAGGCCATCATTAATTCATACTTTCTATTTTCATCAGTTTTGGTTTATGCATTTAGTAATGCTAACTAAGCTATATATATATATATATATATATATATATATATTGAATAACAAGTGTTTATAGCTTTCTTTGTCGCAGTTAATATAAGTTATGTTGAAAATGGGTCTCAACATTGTTTTTCTTTAAACTTGCATGTGTTTATGTACATTTCAATATGAAAGTTACAATATTTATTTCAAATTTTATTACATTTGATTTTTAATACAAAACAATGATTTTTCTTACATACGTATTTTGTTTTGATATTGGTCTTAAAAAGAAATATTAATTTAATAAGAAAATAATATATTTATTTTGATTTATATATGTATATGTGCTTTGAATGGATATTGTTTTCAAATTCTCTTATACCAATTTTCTTCATCAAACCCGGTTCTAATTTGATTCCATCGATTCCTGTTATCAGCTTTGTCCATCGTGCCCGTTTTCTCCATCGAATCGTATCCATCTAGCGTTGCTTGGAATTCGTAGCTCGTTTCCTTGTCAAATCTGTTTAGCCTCGAAAGGTGAGCAATCACTCACGATTAACGATCCTATATTTATTAAATTTGATTTCAATTGAAACGACAATTGAAATATGCTGCTGTAATTATTTAAATTGTTATATATGCTATTATCTATAACTGTTCACTTATGGGAGATGACACCATATCCTATTCTTTATATTTATTTTTAATGATATACGCCTGTTGTTATTATTTTCATATTTGTTATCACTCTGCAAGTTCCCTGTTAGTATATAGAAATCGTTATGGGTTGAAATGATAGACCCAAGCGATTTTCATTTAATTAAGTTTGGGATTACGGGTTGAAATGATATCCACCCGTATATATTTAGTGTACGGATTGAAATGATAAATATCCGTAGCACTTGACTATATGATAGGAAAAATACATACAGACACCGATGGTCCATATATAAATATTTTGGGAATAATTTCTATGATTTTGGAAAGAATAATTTCTATGATTTTGGGAATAATTTCTATGATTTTGGGAATAATTTCTATGATTTTGGGAATAATTTCTATGATTTTGGGAATAATTTCTATGATTTTGGGAATAATTTCTATGATTTATTTATAAATTGATAAATTGAGATTGAATGGGAAGGTCGGGTTGAAACGATTTGTTAAGTTGAGGAAATTGAAAATACTTTACTTTATAAATTATTTATTATATATAAATACTATTTTGGGAAATATAGAGATAATTGAAGTAAAATGATATTTGGTTTGAAGTATAAATTAAGTTGAAATGGCCACGGTGTTATAGTGTATATTTCTACCTTGTAGATAGTTCTATGGACCCTTAGAGGATGGTTATCCCAACATCCTTTAAGTTATTTGTATTTCAGTTGATATTTCACTTGGGTTGGATTTATATATATAAGAATGTTAATCCTGACTCGAGTGTTTTGTGTTTTGCTTTACGCTCGGGTCAGACTGAGTAATACAGCCTTTTGAGACTCACCTTTGGAGTTTGGAGCTTCGTTTGGAGATCCAACTATCAATTTAGCTTTCAGCTTTTCCAGCCAATTGGTTTAGAGAAGTCATCTGCTTGTACTGAAGACGTCACTGTATTTGAGATATTCTTATGTATTTTATTTTCTAACTCTGATGTATATAGTAGCTTCATGAACTACTATCCTTTTATCTATTCCGCTGCATTATTCTACTCTGTGTCTGCGATCTGTGATTGATTTATTTACTGTATATGCTATGTTTTGTCAAATTTTAAATTAACAATTCGGTATTTTGAATTATTCAAGTCAGATATGTATGGTTTTATTATCGATTTGAATGGTCCAAAATAGCGGGTCGTTACATGTATACATAAACAATAAAAAAAATTCAATTTACAATTTATTTATCTTAATAAATCTATCATGAAGCGCATTACAAAATTACATTTTCTACTCCAAATACCTACATTCTAAAATTTCTATAATCATTTACAAAAACCCCTTGATTCCTTTTTTATATTTTGCATTTAAGGCCATGTATTATAGCTAATTATATAATCTTAAAACTATTTAAATAATTTTAGTAAACCATTGTTCATTGATTCGTCTAATAAATCATTTCAATATGATCCATATTCATATTAATAAAAAGGGCAAAAAAATTCATTTAAATATATAAATACATTAATCACACAATAGAAATTATTATCCATAGATAATAATTACAAGTTTAATGTTTAATTCATTTAAATAAGATATTTACTGTACATTACATTGTAAAACCCTTTATTATACGATTATTTACAAAACATGTGATGATCTGCCTTTCTTACACCCAAAGACGACACTTAATACATCCTCGGTATTCATTTGCCGATCATCTAAGTGTCCGAAAGACAGGTTGTGGGGTAAAAAAAATAAAAGACAAGGAAACAAACACAGATTTTTCTCACAGTGTCAGAGTTACATAAACATCATCACAGAATAGTATATATGGTTACTTCAAAATGTTACATCAAAGTTACAATAAGTACTATTCCAAAAAGGATAGCTATATCAGCCTGTCCAAGCTACTAATGCATAATATACAGTCATAGCAGAAATATAGACAACTACAAGATGAAGATGAAAGCTCCTACTCCATACTGCTTCCCAAAATGCTCCAAAGAAACCTGATTACTTGCCTACTCATAAAAACCTGAGTACCCAAGAGTTTAAGGGAAAGAGATAAAACTCCAGATCAGACATGGGTCTGGTGTGAGTAAAGTAAAGGTATCTCATAAGACCACACCGTACATAAACACGGACGAGTTTTTACCTTACGATAACCAAAACATTTCTATATAAAATCCTCTGATATTATCATAATGTTTAGGTTTAAAATAAATATGGAATCATAGCCGAAATTGTTACATTAATTAAATTTCAGCTTAGTAGGTATACAGTCAAGTCCGAAGGCTCGTATTGGAAAATGGATTCTAACAGATGGCAAGGTAAGGGACTACGTTTCATATAGTACACTTCTAGATAAAATGTACCGAAGGCTACAAATGCATTTGCCTCTCTACCAACACAGGACCGGCCTACCCCTTACTGGATAGTACCGAAAATGAGCACCCCTTGGTTGTGATCAACAACCATAAAGGGATCCCCAAGCATACATAAACCATAGATATCGCTCTAGATTATGCGATGATCATACCCTAATGGGCACGTCCTACGTAGTCTTGCCGCATCTACCCTGTTTTAGTTGCCTCTGGGGTGTGAGGCTTGAGGTTACGCTTTACCTTTCCTCCTAGCAGACCATCTTGGAATGCCAACACTGCCCTTCAAGCAACCAATGCAATGATAGCATTCATCCGTACAAGTTGTTCTGGGATCGAACAAACATTCAACAATTACTATCTTCCATTTTGGAATCACCCTCAGGAAGAATAGTACAGCTCCATAGCATACTTTATAACAATCCATCACGAACGTTATTATTTTGGAGTGGTTCGGATAAATATACTTATCTAGAAACCGGTATCTCTAAACTAAATGGTAATTCCCGGCCGACTCAATTCCGTTTCTTTGAAAGTATGCAACAAGTATTCGAGTCCTCACTGGGAAACTGGAATATACACAACAAACTTCCTGAGTTAAAATAGGTCAAGTTATTGATAGCGAACAAACAACTATTTAGGCTAATTATACAGAGTTCACATATGGATAACCATATACTTAACTAAACATGATCCATTGATAGAAATTAACCTTCCCATATCTTTCACGTTTCCGATATTTCGACCTTACTTTATCTCTTGTCTAGAAATGAATTCTAGATCCCATAGATAAAGAATCAACCTACTCGTTGGCTTTTAGTGTTACATATGAGATGACATACTTCCCGTAAAATGTGTCACCACATTAGTATTAGTTTCATATTTGTTTGAGGATACTTAAGGATAATCGATAAAGAAATCCCTTGATTTAAAACACTTTTGTAAAATAAAGCTGCTTTTAAACAAAACCCGATATTTAGAAATAGAGTGATTTTAAAATTTCAAAACCTTTATCAATTAATTAAATAATAAATTAAAACTTTATTAAATAATAATTAAATCTTAATTAAGTCCTAATTTAAATCTCAATTAAGTCCTAACTTAATTATTAATTAATTCATAATTAAACCTTTTATAATTAAATAATTAATTAATATTTAAATAAATAACTAAATAATCATCAATCCCAAATTAATAATTAAATAATAATTAACTTTTAATTAAAAATCTAATTATAATTATCTTATTTGATTAACAGTTAAGTTTTAATTACCTTGTTAACGAATGATTAAGTACTAATTACTTTGCTTAATTTATTAATTAAATAATCATTAATTAAATAAATAACTAATTAATTAAATAATTAATTAAATAATAAATACTTATTATTAAACAAAATATGTTTTAAAACACTTTTCAAAAAGATTCCTAAGTGAAAACGCTTTGATTTTTTTCAAAATAGTTCGTTTTACGAACTGCATTCATAGAGACTATCGTTATATGATCCATAATTTTCAAACTTGTTTAACCTTCCAAATATCCTTTAAAACCTTTCCTTTTTTTTATTTAAACCCACTTTATAACTTGTATGAAGTTTGTAAATCAAATAAAAGTAAAGTTAACACTTAATAGAAATTTTTCCGAAATTGCATAAGAAAATCAAGTTTAAGCAAAGGATTTCCTATGTCGTAACAAGTGATTTTAAGTGTTGATTCCTTTAGCATACAACACATCCAATAGTACAACATTATCCCAACATAAGCAAGATTTCTACCATATATATACGTGCCATAATTTAACACATACAAGCAAAGATTACAACTTGTATACTAACTTAACTTTTAATTTCCATATTCAAAACTATACGTCATCTCAACCAAGCACATATACATACATCCTAGTCAACACTACATATACCCAAACAAACATCATATTTTAAACAAGTCATGCATTTATATAAGTTTTTAAAAATTAGTAAAAAGCTAGCTTTACTCACCAAAAGTTGACCAAATCAAGCCAACTTCTACTAGAACTCGAATATGACCTAAGTCTTTGCTTCTAACTTGGAAAAATGATATTTTTATGGGCTTGAATGAGAAATATAGTTCGGCTAGGGGCAAGGTGAATTTGGCCACTGAGGGTATGAGTGTGTATGGTCTTATTTTGTGAAAGAGAAGTGTTGAAATAGGAGAAGGAGACTTTAAACAAGAATTAAATGAATTTTAAAAGTGGATGAAACTAGGATTTTTGGACTTAAGAATTTTTGGAGGCCATTAAAGTGTACATAAGAACTTGGATGAGTTTTAAAAGTGAAAATGAAAATGAGAAATGAGAATAATGTTAGGAATTTCGTATATATGTAAATGGATAAATCAAATTACCAAATTGATCTAAAGGTACATAACCTCCACTACATGTTTTCCACACCATCCACCTTGCCTCCTCTACTCTTGCTCAGATGATGATGTCCCCTTCCCCCTTCCATTTTGATTAGCAAACATACATTAATAGCTAATGTACTTAATGTCTCTAATGAAATGACATATTATGTCCCTTTATATTTTACCTTTTTATTTTGTTTTAAATCTACATAATATGTCACATGATATCCTATTATATTTCCTAAGTAAATATACATTTTTTCTCTCTAAAGTGTGCTAACTTATTTATAAATGAATGTGAATATATATACCATATAGTTCACAACGTTCCTAGCAACTCTTAGACGACGAAGAGTCGAAAATTCGGAAAACGATTTTCGATTTTTCTTGAACTAATTATTTTTGTAAACGAATTTTGAAAACTATTTCACCGTCATTAGTTACTATTTAAAAGAGTTTTATTTTGAGTTACAAAATCCATTAATTAATTATTAAAAATATATTTGAATATTTATATTTAATGTGATTAAATTCTGGGTTATTACACTTTCCCCTTTTAAAAGAATTTCATCCCGAAATTAGCAAACAAGGAGATAACTCAAAGTAACTCAAAAAGCCATATATTATATACCATGAAATCCATACAAAAGACATACACTAAGCATCCATAACACAAACTATGCATACATAATATATACAAACAAACAACTATTCTAACATCAACTCAGGATAGGCTTCTCTTATATGATCTACAGTCTCCCAAGTACATCCTCTAGGATCGTCACTCCACTGAATCTTAATTAATTTCACCACCTTATTTTGCGAGCTCTTCTCATCATGATCCATAATATGAACTGGATGCCTAATCATTATCATATACGGTTCTATCCAAATCCTCTTGAATTGATGACTCCACAATTAGCGATAGGTTATGAACATACTTTCTCAGATGGGACACATGAAAAACATTATGGACCCCCATCAACCTTCCCAGCAACTCAACTCTGTAGGTGAGCGGTCCAATCTTCTCAATCACTTTAAAAGGTCCAATATACCTGGGTGCCAACTTCCCAGCCCTTTCGAATCGAACAACTCCTCTGATAGGGGAAATCTTCAAAAATACAAAGTTTCTGACTTTAAATTCCAAATCCCTTCTCCTTTTATCGGCATAACTCTTTTGTCGATCCTGAGCTTCTTACATCCTTCTCTTGATTACCGCAAACTTTTCCGCAGCTTCCTGAATCATATCCGGTCCAAGCACTAGCTGATCTCTTGTCTCAACCCAACATGCCGGTGACTTACATGGACGTTCATAAAGTGCTTCGTAGGGTGTCATGCCTACGCTCGCTTGATAACTATTGTTGTAGGAGAATTCCACTAAGTAAAGGTGATCTTCCCACGATCCTCCAAAATCCATAATACATGCCCTCAAAAGATCTTCCAGAATCTTATTCACCTTTTCGGTTTGTCCGTCCATTTTGGGGCGACATGCTATGCTCAAGCTTAGTTTTGATCCTAAAGCTACTTGCAACACCTCCCCAAACTGACTAGTAAAGATAAGATCTCGATCACTTATAATGCTTACTAGGACCCCATGCAGTCGAACAATCTCTCTCATATAAATTTCTACCAAAGAAGCTGCAGTTGTTGTCGGCTTTACTGGATTAAAATGAGTACTCTTTGTTAGCCTATCTACAATGATCCACACACCTTCATTCCCTTTTCTGGTTCTGGGTAAACTATCGATAAAATCCATTGATATCATCTCCCATTTCTAATTTGGGATTTCCAAGAGTTGAAGTAAACCAACCGTCTTCTTGTGTCGCCTTTTATCCGTTGACAGATAAAAAATCCGCTGACATATATTGAGACATCTCTCTTCATGCCTTTCCACCAAAATACCAGCTTCATATCTCGATGCATCTTAGAAACACCTGAACGGATAATCAATTTGGATCGATGACATTCTGATAAAACTTCTTATCTAAGGCCATCGACATTAAGGACGCAGATCCTCCCATTCATACGCAAAATGCCTCGGTTATCCATCTTAAAACTTGCACACTATCCCTCCTTAACATCCTTGATGATCTTCATTAAGCGCTTATCTTTCTTTTGCTTACTAGCAATCCTTTCCTATAGTGTCGGTGTAACTTCCAAGAGGGCCAAAACTACATTCCTACTTAGAGCGTCTGCCACCACATTTGCTTCTCCTGGCGTATAGAGAATATCCTAGTCATAAACTGCCAGGAACTCCAACCATCGATGTTGCCTCAGGTTCAGATCCTTTTGAGTGAAAAGATACTTCAGGGACTTATGATCCGTGAAGAGCTCAAAATTTTCACCTATTTAAAGAAGGAAATTGCTAACTAGGATCCTTAAAGATTAAAAATAAATAAAAGGGAAAAAGAAGGATTCTTACCCAGCAAGTAATGCCTCTATATCTTTAACGCAAATACTACGGCTAACAGCTCCAGGTCATGCGTTGCATAATTCCTCTCATGAGGTTTTAACTGTCTACTTGCATAGGCTATAACGTTCTGTTTTTGCATCAACACTGCACCCAAACCAACTCTACATGCGTCCGTATAAATAGTTAACCCTTTTCCTCCATCAATAATAGCAAAAATAGAAGCACCGGTCAACCTTTCTTTTAACTCGAGAAATGCACCCTCACACTTTGAAGTCTACTCGAATTTAACATCCTTCTTCGTCAGCTTGGTTAGATGAGCGGTGATTTTGGAGTAATCCTGTATAAACTTTCTATAATATCCCGCCATCCCTAAAATGCTTATCACTTCGGTGAGAGTTTGGGGTCTCTTGAAATCTTGCACGACAGCTACCTTTGCCGGATCAACTGAAATGTCATCTCCTGATACAATATGTCCTAGGTATCTCACTTCCGATTACCAAAAGTGGCATTTAGAAAAATTTTCCTAATGTTTTTTCTTAACATTTTCAACACCACTTCCAAATGGTGTTTATGCTCTTCCTCCATCTTTTAGTAGATAAGAATGTCGTCGATGAAAACCAACACAAACTTATTCAACACATCCCTAAAAATGTGATTCATAAGATCAACGAAAAATGCAGGTGCATTGGTTAGCCCAAAAAGCATAACCAACCACTCATAGAAAAAGTCTGGCCCTCCAAAAGTAGTTAAGGATATACTATCCTTCGCTACCCTTAACTGATGGAAACCAGTAGCAAGGTCCATTTGGGAAAATACTCTAGCCCCATAAACTTGGTCAAACATATATCTATCCGAGGTAATAGATACTTATTTCGAATGTTCTGCTTGTTCAACTCCCTATAAACCACGCACAATCTTAACGAACCATTAGACTTAGCTACAAAAACTACTATTGATCCCTAACTCGAACGGCTTGGTCTAATCAACCCTTTTCTTAACAAATCACCGGTTTGACTTACTAGCTCCTACTTCTCTCTCGGGGCCATTTTACGCAGAGGTTGAATGACAAGTCTTGCACCGGATACTAAATCAATATGAAATTCAATTTCCCGATGGGAAGGTAAACTGTCAACTGGCTCAAAAAGATCTGGGAAATCTTTAACCACTAATATAGACGCTAACTCTTCTTGCAATGATTCTAAGGAATAAAGAAAACTACTCATTCTTTTGTTAGGCTCTTCACACAACACCTTAATAAATTTTCCAAATTTAGCCCTTAAGAATATAGTTCTCCCAACCCAATCTAAAACAACCTTATTTTCCCCTAGCCAATGCATACCAATTATAACATCAAACTCCTCAAAATCCAAAAAAAATAAGTTGCAAGAAAAATAGTGGGTAAGGTAGGGAATTTGTACATTCTCATAAATCAAGCATAGATTAGTTGCACCACCCATGGGGTTTGACACACAAAGAGAGGTTTCTACCAATTCTGGGGTAAGTTCTAATCTATCAACCAATTTCTTAGAAATGAAACTATAGGAAGCTCTGATACCAAATAAAACTTGAACTAAAGTACCATTAATAAGTAAAGTACATTCCAAGACTCCCTTCGCTTTAACGTCTTCAGAAGTTGAGGGCTCATCTTTCATGGTGTAAACCTTTATCAGTTGACCCTTCTTCAAATGTGGGCAGTCCTTAATCATATGTCCCGGCTGGTGGCAATTATAGCAAAGCGTCTTCTGGACCATTGGAGAGATAATCTTTAGCCGCTGATAATGTGGTGAAATGTGCCCCTTTTTATTACACTTGGAAACACGTAACATCCTTAAACTTGTCTCATTGATTTCCTCCTGCTGGTTTTCCCTTACCCCGCTTCTTTTTCCAGCTCGGGTTAAACTTCCTTTTATTTGGGTTAACGATACCGCCACTGGGTGCTGCTGCTGCTGTGGCTTCTTCTTCAAAAGCACTTCATACCTTAAGGCCATGTCAGTCTACCAAATCTACAAATGATTCCTTCACATGAGCGGTCATCTTTTCATGGAACTCTTCTCTCATACCCAATACAAACATCTTGTTTTTCTTTAGCGGCATGTCAATAAGTCCAAGGCAAAAACGAGATAATTTATCAACATTTCATCTCAAATTCCGCCACCGACAAGTCTTCCTACTTGAGATCCATGAAACTTCTATATAGTCAAGTTTTTCCTGCAGCTGGCATGTATTGGTCTTCGAATACTTCGTTGAATCTAGCCCATGAGAACTCATCTTCTGAAACATTTACGGTGACAGAATCCCACCATACCGCTGCCCCCTCTTGCAATTGCCATGATGCCAAGAAGCGTTTCTGATCATCAGAAATGTCCAAACCTTTAAAAATCTTCTCACATGAATGTAACCAAGCTTGTACTTCAATGATGGATTCTTTACCTTTGAAAGGTTTTCCTCATAGGTTTTTGAAGTCTTTGCACAGTGTTGCGAAGTTTACTCGGGGTTGTACTGGAGCTACTGCCTCAACAATTATTCCACCCCTTCCAACATTTGGGGTTCTTCCATTTGTGGTTGTTGTGCTACTATTTTCCCTTCCTCGTCCCCTTCTCATACTCTTTCTTACTACCTGAATAAAGTAAGATATTTTTAGAAAGCATAGACGAAATTATCTTAGGGAAAAAAGAGCATAAAACCAAACATAGAAATGCTGATTAGAACAACACGGAAACGCACTCTCAAGACTGATCTCATTCTAAGGTACTACTAACTCATCTTTAATGAGTTGACCCCAACCAAGGCTTAGGTGTTCCCTCAACCTAAGATCTGATATCAAGTGTAACGATCTGCCTTTCTTACACCCAAAGATGACACTTAATACCTTCTCGGTATTCATGTGCCGAGCATCTAAGTGTCCGTAAGACAAGTAGTGGGATAATGAAAATAAAAAACAAGGAAACAAACATAGATTTTTCTCACAAAATCAGAGTTGCATAAACATCATCACAGAATAGTACATATGGTTACTCCAAAGTGTTACACTAAAGTTACAACAAGTACTATTCTAACAAGGACAACTATATCAACCTGTCCAAAACTACTAATACATAATATACAGTTACAGTGGAAATATCAGCAACTACAAGATGATGAAGAAAGCTCCTACTCCATATTTCTTTCCAAAATGCTCCAAAGAAACTTGACTACTTGGCTACTCATTAAAATTTGAGTACCCAAGAGTTTAAGGGAAAGAAATAAAACTCCATTTCAGATATAGGTCTGGTGTGAGTAAAGCATAAGTTTAACTTTATAAAAACCTTCAAACCAAAGGTATCTTGTAAGACCACGCTGCACATAAACACGGATGAGTTTTTACCATAAGATAACCAAAAAATTTCTATATAAAATCCTACGATACTATCTAATGTCAAGGTTTAAAATAACTATGGAATCACGGCTGAAATTGTTACAATGATTAAATTTCAGCATAATAGGTAAACAATCAAGTCCGAAGGGTCGTATTGGAAAATGGATTCCAATAGATGGCAAGGTAAGAGACTACCTTTCGTATAGTACACCTCTAGGTAAAATGCACCGAGGGCTACAAATGCATTTTCCCCTCTACCAACAAAGGACCGACCTATCCCTTACTGGACAGTACCGAATATGTTCATCCCTTGGTTGCAATCAACAACCATAAAGGGATCCCGAAGCATAAAGAAACCATAAATATCACTCTAGATTAGGCGATGATCATACCCTAATGGGCGCGACCTACATAGCTCTGCCGCATCTACCCTGTTTTAGCTACCTCCAAAGTGTGAGGCTTGAGGTTACGATTTACCTTTCCTTCTAGAAAACCATCTTGGAATGCTAACAATACCCTCCAGGCAACCAATGTAATGATAGCATTCATCCATACAAGTTGTTCCGGAATCGAACAGACATTCAACAATTACTATCTTTCAATTTGGAATCACCCTCAAGAAGAATTGTACACCTCCATAGCATACTTCATAACGATCCATCATGAACGTTATTAGTGTGGAGTGGTTCAGATAAATCATACTTATCCGGAAACCGGTGTCTCCAAACTAAGGGGTAATTCCCGACTAACTCAATTTTGGTTCTTTGGAAGTATGCAACAAGTATTCGAGTCCTCACCGGGGAACTCGAATATACACAACATGCTTCCTGAGTTAAAATAGGTCAAGTTATTCATAGCGAACAAACTGCTATCTAGAGTAATTATATAGAGTTTGCATATGAATAATCATATACTTAATTAAACATGACCCATTGATAGAAATTAACCCTCCCATATCTATCACGTTTCTGATATTTCGACCTTACTATATCACTCGCTTAGAAATAAATTCTAGATCTCATAGATAGATGATCAGCCTACTCATCGGCTTTAAGTGCTACATATGAGATGACTTACATTCCATGAAAATTTTCACCACATTAGTAATGGTTTCATATTCGTTTGAGGTTACTTAAGGATAATTTACAAAGAAATTCCTTGATTTAAAACACTTATTTAAAGCTGCTTTTAAACAAAACCTGATATTCAGAAATAGAGCGATTTTAAATTTTACCTTTATTAATTAATTAAATAATAAATTAAACCTTTATTAAATAATATCTAAATCTTAATTAAGTCCTAATTTAAATCTTAATTAAGTTCTAACTTAATTATTAGTTAATTAATAATTAAACCTTTTATAAATAAATAAATAATAAATAATTAATCTTTAAATAAATAATTAAATAATAATCAATCCCAAATTAATAATTAAATAATAATTAACTTTTAATTAAAAATCTAATTATAATTATCTTATTTGATTAACACTTACGTATTAATTACCTTGTTAACTAATGTTTAAGTACTGATTACTTTACTTAATTAATTAAATAAATAAATAATTAATTAATTAAATAATAGATACTTACTATTACGTAAAATATATTTTAAAACACTTTCTAAAAAGATTCCTAAGTGAAAACACTTTGAATTTTTCCAAAATAGTTCGTTTTACGAACTACATCCATAGCCACTATCGCTATATAACCCGGAATTTTCAAACTAATTTAACTTTCCAAGTAGCCTTAAAAACATTTCCTTTTTATTTAAAACCTCTTTATAACTCGTATGAATTTTGTAAATCAAATAAGTTAACACTTTATGGAAATATTTCCGAAATCGCATAAGAAAAGCAAGTTTAAGCAAAGGATTTCCGATGTCGCAACAAGTGATTTTAAGTGCTAATTCCTTTAGCATACAACACATACAATAGCACAACATTATCCCAATACAAGCAAGATTTCTAACATATATATACATGCCATAATTTAACACATACAAGCAAAGATTACAAGTTGTATACTAATTTAACTTTTAACTTCCATATTCAAAACTATATGTCATCTCAACCAAGCATATATACATACATCCGAGTTAACACTATATATATATCCAAACAAACATCATATTTTACAATAAGTCAAGCATATATTTAAATTTTAAAAACTTAGTTAAAAGCTAGATCTTTACTCACCAAAATTTGACTAAATCAAGCTAACTTCTATTAGAACTCGAATATGACTTAAGTCTTTGCTTTTGACTTGGAAAAATGTTATTTTTGTAGGCTTGAATGATAAATATGGTTCGGCTAGGGGCAAGATGAATTTGGCAAAGGAGGGTATGGGTGTACAGGGCTTGTTTTGTGAAGGAAGAGTGTTGAAATGGGAGAAGGAGGCTTTAAACAAGGATCAAATGAATTTTAAAAGTGGATGAAACTAGGATTTTTGAAGGCCATTAAAGTGTACATGAGAGCTTGGAGGAGTTTAAGAAAATGGAAATGAAAATGAGAAATGAGAATACTGTTAGGAATTTTGTATATATATGCAAATGGATAAATCAAATTACTAAATTGACCTAAAGGTACATAACCTCCACTACATGTTTGCCACATCATCCACCTTGCCTCCTCTCCCCTTGCTCACGTGATGATGTCCCCTTCCCCCTCCCATTTTGATGAGCAAACATACACTAATAACTAATGTACTTAATGTTTTTAAAGAAATGCCATATTATGTCACTTTATATTTTACCTTTTTTTTTTAATTTACATAATATGTCACATCATATCCTTTTATATTTCCCAAGTAAATATATGTATATAATATATTTCTAAAGTGTGCTAACTTATTTATAAATTAATGTGAATATTTGTACCATGTAGTTCACAACGTTTCCGGCAACTCTTAGACGACGAAGAGTCGAAAGTTCAGAAAATGATTTTCGGCTTGATTTTTCTTTGAACTAATTATTTTGTAAATAAATTTTGAAAACTATTTCACCATCATTAGTTACTGTTTAAAAGAATTTTATTTTGAGCTACAAAACCCACTAATTATTTATTAAAAATATACTTAAATATTCATATTTAAAGTGATTAAATCTGGGTTGTTACAAAACATTCCTTAATATCGCATAACATCATACATTGAAGTCAATATATTCTAATTAATTATGTGATCTTGATTTTTTTAATATTCAATTAATGAATATTCGTTAATTCATTTAATAAATGCTGAATTACGAGGGTTTTAGTATGAATATCATATTCATATCAACAAAGGTGATAAAATTAGTTTTTGTTCAAATATAAAGGTACGTAAGTCACATAACATAAATAATATTATAGACAATATTAACAAATTAATATATTATTCATTTATCTCAATAAATTTATCATATATTACATTATTTAAATTATGTATTTAGTTTCAAATACCTACATTTCTATAGTTATTTACTAAACCCCCTTCAATTCTTTCTTGATATTTTATATTTTAATCTACACATTTAAACTACTTATGGAATCACAAATTTAAATTATTCAAATAACCTTAATGAATATTTTGTCTATTCTTCCAATAAATCCTACAAATATACATCATTTGTATTATATATGTATATATATTACGAAAAATGGTTAAACTATTTTTCCATTCAACATATAGATATATAAATCACATAATATAAATTATGTAAATAAATAATAATAACAAAGTTAATTTGTATATTAGCTATAATTCGTTTATATCAAGAATTTATCATATGAAAATTCTATTTTTAACTTTAATAATTTAACATTAAATTTATACAATATTTACAAATTCTTTCTCAGTTCGTCCTACTATTTACCTTTAACTCCATATATTTAAACTAATACATAATTTTAATTTTAACTTATTTAAACGAATTTCATTAAAAAATATTTGTTAATTCATCTAATAAATCACTAACATACGTCGGTTTCAACATGTACACCATATTGATGTTAACAAAAATGATAAAATTATTATATCTCTTAAATATATATATATATATGTGTGTGTGTGTGTGTGCGTATTCACACACACACACATACATAACATAAATTAGACACAAAACGGTATTAACAATTTTAATTTATAATTCATTTATTTCATTGCATTAATCATACGTTGCACAACAAAGTTCTCATTTTAACATTAAACGTAAAAATACTTTATTTTACAATATTACTATGTGCAACACACGGGCTACACACTAGTAGAGTAATTAATTTTTTTGTTGTAATCAAAATGAAGTACAAATATAGGAGCTATCAACCTACAACAATGGAAGAATGTACTTCTCGGTTGTAGTTAAAAAGAGAAGCTTCACAATTCCAATCGGAAAAGGAAGTTCAAATATATAGAAGAAAAAATTATTAATTAACCCAGATCTAGTGATAAAACAACTAACTTGAGTTGTTAAAGATCACAGGTTCAAAACTGTAAGCATACATAAAAGTCAATGTAAAAAGAAAAAAAATAGATTGTTAACATTGAGAAACTTGCTCTCATCAGGGAAAGACATATATCAAAATTTGATTGGTAGAAGAGTTCAATGGTTTTATATGTTATTGGATACATATCTTTCAGTGTCCACCTTAAAACATATACTATTATAGAATAGAAATATATAACATAGTTTATTTTTTTCTAAAGGGATAAGGACATCATTTGTAAAGGCCTGCAGTTCCATACCCCTTCGAGTCTACAATATTTCACATCAGCTCAACTCAAATTGGACGGAAATACGAATCTTTATGGTAAGAAGAAGAAAGAGAGAGGAGAAAATAGAACAACAATCACAGATTCTCACAAACGCAGCGGAACAAAATATAATATATAATAACAGATTTTTATATACAAAAAAATCTGTAACTGTTTAACACTTACAATCATTAGAGTACAATATCAATACATTAATCTGGACAGTTAAATAACTTGTCCTTCCACAACGGAATAATAATCAAGTACGGAAGTACGCCTTGCCATCCGGCTCGTCTCTTGAGCTTCATAGCATCTTATCCTGAATCTGTAATACTCGGTTTGACCCGAGCATTATACTAAAATAACACCCGAGTTAGTCTGGAAAACCAGCGTGAGAAAACACACTCAATTTGAATTATTAGGGTTATCAAAATCCTTTGAAAACAAAGGTATCTCATAAGACCGCGTCATACATAAACACGATGGGTTTTTACCTTACGATAACCAAAACACTTTATAGAAAAATCCAGTGATATTATAATAGTGTCTAAATACAAATATTTATTCAAATAGGTGAAATTGTTACATTAATTAAATTCCAGCATACTAGGCTCTACAAACAAAACCGTAAGCTCGTATTGGAGAATGGATTCCAACGAATGACTGGGGCACTGGGGTACCGCCCGTCACAGTACACCTCTAGAACCATGTACTGAGGACCACGCCGGGATCCCCTGCTACACAAGACCGGCCTACCCCTAACATGGATAGACCGAATATGTTATCACCCCGGGTGTTCCCACCCTTACCATCGAGCGCTTCTTCTTTCATGTGTATCCATATCTAAGATAAATAGAGTTTCCGAGGACATCTAGAAAGGTGATAACATACCCTACTTGGGTGCAACCTACTTAGCCTTGCTGCATCTCCCCTGTTTTAGTCATTCCCGGTTGATGAGGTTCGAGGCTAAGCGTTACCTTTCAAGGAACAATTTCTCTTAGAATGCTCATCGTCCTCCAATGACGATGTTCTGATAGCATTCGTCCATAAAAGTTGCCCTGGGTCTGGACAAACCGAATCATCGTCTTCATCATCTTCACGACATTCATTCGTAACGTTCAAACCAGATCGAAGTGGTTTTTGGATAATTAAATCTGATCCCCGTCTCTTCGAAACGATTAACGAAATTGGTCAAAATTGATAGTTGGTTATTTAACTATCAATATACATCCAAAAGCAACACTAGGCCTTATTTTATAAATTTCCAAAATATTTATTTCAAACATCTTCACCAAGATATATATATTCAATCTCTTCAATATTCTATATTTGAAAACAATTTCAACACTTGCATCCACAACAGGATATTTTACCATTTCAATACTTAGAAATATTTCCAACTTCTATTTTTACAACACTTAGAAAATATTTCTATTTCAAATCCTTTCCCACTAAAAATATTTCCAAAACCTTCCTTTCGATACATAGGAAAATATTTACGTAAAATTTCCAAAATCATTTTGATATTTAACTTAGAAATATTTCATACTTATATCATAAGTCTTCTGAATTTTTAATAAATTCCTCTTATGATTTCCAAATCCATTATACTTGTTTATAATCCAAATCCACCATTTATAACTCCTTTAAATGAATTCAAAATCCTTCTGAAGTTATCGCATCTAGACATCGGAAATTCTCTTAAGTCTCTAACATTCCATTTATAAGATTTCTCTTATAAAAATCTCATCCTTTAAAATAAAACCTGTCTACACATCTCGAGAGAATTTTATACATAAATTTTCAAACATTTCAAACTATATATATATTAGATCATTTTTAAAGAGTAATAAATTATTTTTATTTTTAAAATATGTTTTAAGCTATTATTTAAAATATTAATCACTTTTTAAATAAACCGTCAATAACTCATTTAAATGAAACAAATCAATTTACAAAGTTGATTACAAAAGTTAAATTTTTTAATAAATATTAAATATTTGAAAATCCATTTTCTGAAGTATTCCAATACTAACTAGTTTAAAATTTCATAGTTTAAATAATAAAGTTTTCCCTTTGAAAAACAAACTTAACTTCTTAAAAATATATTTTAAAATCTCGATAACTAATTTAATTTATAACTTCCTCTCGATTCCACAATATATCGATTTATTTTCGCTTCCCTAACCATTCCCATTTCAAAAATAAAATCTACTATTTTTCTCAACCCTGTTTCCAAATTCTAATATAAATTCACCCTATGAATTTATATCTCCAATTATCATCTGATATCGAATTCCTGTATTTATAAATATTGTTTATAAATTTTATAACCCTTTTTGGTTTTTATATGTTTATAAACCAATCTTATTTATTTAACTCCATTATATAAATTCTTTCTTATAATTCCCATTTATACCTCCAATCTATTTTAAATATTGATTTTTAACTCCTAGGATATCACTTATAAATTTTCTTATATAATTTATTTTTAAAATCCCATTTAATAATTCAAAATAGTTAGGTATAACAAAAAATCTATATATTTTTCTAATTAAATTCTTTAAAATAACTCCAGTTCCAATATATATATATTTTATCTCAAATTCCTTTTTATTCTTTAAATTTTAAATTTTAAATTAACAAAATTCAGGCCAATGCTACAATAGCATCCAATAATTCCAATCACTACAATAATCTATAATAGATTATTCTACACAAATCATATATCACTATATATGAAAAATAAACAATTAATTTGAGGAATCCAGTTGGATACCTCCAACCTATTTCCCTGCATCCACAGATGTTAATACAGCATAAAATAAATACCAATCCCACTTCGAGGGGGATATCGCGGTATATAGGGTCATCCGCTATTATGCGGGCGTATAGGGTCTCATCCGATATAATGTGCAGGAATATCACTCCAAATACTAGTACATATATATTACTATATATATATAATATCATTCACAGATAACAATTTCTAAATTCAATCAAGCAGCCAATATTTAATTTTAATTTTTTATAATTAAATTCAGAAATTCCAAATGAGTGAGAATTTTCTCACCTTGATTTTATTTTGCAATCCATCCCAATTTTTATTTTGTATCTACGACATAACGACTCCAACGATTCCAGTTCATGCGATTTGGGCCTCGAAATAAAAAGTTAAATATTTTATAAGTATTCGATTAGATTTCTAAATAAATTTCAAATTTATAAATTAAATTAAATTAACAAATTATAAAGGTTAATTACCTTCCACTGGAATTTTTTTTCTAGTCGAAGTCAGCCTCGCCATCGCAAACCCTAGCTTCGATCGAAACCTATAGCCGAGCCCTAGTTCACCGTCGCTACGCACATCGCGACTTCAAACTTTCCATCGCGACCATCTGCACTCGATGCCTTGCCCATCGAGCTCGCTGCCACCCAAACCGACCCATACGTAAACTAACCTGCTCGACTACATCCTCGCGACCAAACACCCCAATCTAACTACCGCCCCTTGCTGCAGTACATCGCAACCATCCCTATGCTCGAACGCGACCATCCCCTTCCATCCTCGTGCGCCTGCCCCTCATTCCCAATGTCGATCGCACTACCCCCCAAGCCTCGACCCTTACGATTTGAATCGAAATCGACTTCGATTTATACGAGTATTTTTTTTCTTCTGCTCTTCGATTTCGTATTCGATTGAAGGAAGAAAAGGGAAAGAGGTTCGCGGTTATAATTTGAAGGCAGCGGGTTTTTTTATAAAACCGAACGAGATAGTTTTTTTTATTTTGTTTGAAAGGATATGAGAAGCAGTTTTAAAGGAAGGTTGTGTGTTTAAATTTATAGAAGGGAGTGGACACGACATAAAGCTGAGGGAAATGGCGTGTTGTAGAAGGTAGGGTTTGATTTTGACAGATTAAAATGTTATTTAATTATAAATATCTCATTTAATGTAACTTACAATTCTGGTATCCTATCGAGGCATGCCGCTAGGCGTCTATAATGTTATACCCCTATTCTGAACACAATGGAAAATGTCTCGAGTCCTAATTCGGTCGTATGGAGAAGATAGCATTTTGGACTCAATTATTATATTAAAATTTCGACATTAATTCCAATACGTTTCTATCCCGTACGACCAAAGGATAACTCCAAACACTATGAAATTTAAAATCCGATAATAATACACTATTACGGATCCAATGAAACTAGTTTCGTCAAATTCCGAGACTATGCCTGGAAAGGCTATTTTTAAATGTCAATTTAAACAAGCTATTTATAAAATTGAACAGACCACTTTTAAATTAAATTTTTATTATCTTTATTATTATTAATAAATTTTTTACAAGCCTTTATATTATTTTTATCGAGCTTAAAACTCAAGACACAAAAATTTAACCAAATATTCAATTATAAAATTCAATAATTAAATTATCCAATAAATCGCTATTTAAATTCTGAATTTATTTTATAAATAAACCTAAATTTTCCATATTCAAAATCAATCTATAATTCAAATTCAATATTTAAAACCATTTAAATATCTCAAATCAAACGTCGAAAAATTCGGGTTGTTACATCATTTTTACTAAGTGTAACAAAGATGAAGATATCAAGAGAGCATTGAAAGGGCGTCTGTACTTGTTTGATTCGATGGATGTGGATACAGAGATGGAAGACGGAGATCAAACAAACTAGAGAGCTTCTGTTGTTTGTATTTGGGTTTACAACCTCAATTTTAAACTATTAAAGGATTGTATTTTTAGTGTAGTGTAAAGTATTTTGGAGTCCCCTTAGAGCTTGATAGATATACGCAAACAAAATTGAGATATGTGAGAACTCTTATAGAGACAAATGTTCATAGATTCTTAATTTAGCCAACATAGATTCTTTAATGGAAAGGAGCCAATAGTAAATGTGAGATGTGAATATAAACTATGTGGCTCATTGTATTCATCCCCCGTGAATCGCCTTTAGCCCCTACCATTTTGGTTTAGGGCATTGTTAAAGTGAGTCCAAAAATGAATAATGAGAGGTTGAATAGTCTGGAGTCCTCTTTAAATATAGTTATAAATTTTTTTCAAAATGCTAAGGGAAGTCCAAAATAGTCCTCCCTTATCTATTTTTTGAGTCCCTTTAGCAACGACCTTTTGATTTAAACCATAGTACCTTACATTTTGCCTTTAACACGCCTAATTTATCTAATCATACCCTTCTTCTCTACTTTAATTCCTTCATAACTTATACTTCTTCTCAATTGAAACTTTTCTACGAATCTTCAAAATTCATTGTCATTCTCAAAATTAATTTGATGAAGTAAAAATAAAAATATCAAAATGCGATAAAGAAAATTTCTTTTCTATTCTATTTACTCTCCACATTGAAAATAAATCGTGTATGGTTTGGAAATAGTAAGGGCTTAAATTTGTTAGTGAATTTATAATTAGTTATTAATTAATTTGATTTAACTAATCTAATAAGTCTGCAATATTCTTTAATTTTGATTCTACTTGATGAAATGATTTTAATAGTTTTACCAAATAAATAGTTTAGGAAAGGAATTCATAAAAGCAGAAAGACTGATAAAATAGCTTCTTATTGGTAATAATGATACTTGGTTTTCAAAGAGTGTCTTTCATGTTCATAGCAGGAGGTTTTTTCCAAAATTGTTGCCTATAATTGATGTGGATTTCGGCTATAAGCAGTCAATTCTAAGCCATGCTTACTTGTTTTAGGTTTAGACTAAATATGCATGTTTAAGAAGTAAATAGAAAAAGGCAATTTTCTATATCTATTTTGTTTGATTTTAGCGGGGTGAGTAAAGATATTTGTGGATTGTTAATAGAATTTTCCAAAAATATGTAGCTTTTGTCACATAACCAAAATCAATGAAAAAGAGGATGCAAGAACTTTATTCCCTAGAAATTGGTGTATAACCATCATGATCTGATGCCAAAGAAAATAAAAGAACATATCACAGATACTAGAAATTAGGTTGAGCCAGCTGAGTAAACAAAGGAGGAGACTTATGTAGTGGTGAGGAGTTGAACAAACAAGTGGATGAATGAAAAATATCGAACATATAAATACATTCAAATTTACACCGGGACATTAAAGGGAAGACAAACATGATAAAGGTAAAAAGTGTGATATATAATGATGTAGAGGATGAGTTTCTGCTTTTTCACAAATGCTAAGAAGATGGTATAATTAGCACACATGAATGTTTGTGAATCTTTGCTAGAAATATTTGTCAAAGATAATCTAGCTTATATTGAACACATGAAGAGCTTGGCATAAAATTTGGAGAAATAAACTATTAGAGTATTAGATGCATTAGAGAATGAAATGGATTAGAGAGTTGAATTACATATTTAAATTTTATTCATTTCTTGTTAATGTTCATTCTGTTGCAATAATGGTACATAATTATAAAAGTGCAAATAAACCGAATTAAGATTGTGGTACTTATAATTAATCATCGTTAATTTAAATAAATGTCATTCTACAATAACAAGGTGAGTCATTACCATTTATCATGACTGTAAATTCAATTTTCAAATTATGAACAATTATGCATAAATGTGTGTGTAACTCAAATAAATTAATCAAATCATTGTTTAAATATGTCTTCTCATCTTAATTTTAATATGATTTCAAAGCCATAGTCAACTTTTATTCTCTCATGCTATTCTCATTCTTCCTCACTTCAATTACTCAAAACTCCGGTTTACTAACCCAAATCATCAGTTTGTTTATATTAAGTCAAAGCACTTATCTCTCTCTCTCTCTCTCTTCTACCAATATCCAAAAAAAGAGATGATAAAACATCAATAATCCTAATGGTTTACATAGGTTTTTGTCAAGCATGCGACATTTAAGGACACACTGTCGGCACATGTCCAGTGGTTCGACTGGTTTTTAGTCAGCAATTTTCAACATCTCATCCTCAAGACTTTCATGATTATAATAGCTTCATGTCTCGACAATCAAAGAAAATCAAGATGTTCTCAATAACAACAGTAATTCTACTTGGTTGTTGGATAGTTGAACATCTTATCATGTTAAGTACTCTCCAATTTATAGCTTGTTCAAAGGATACGACAATGTCGTGATTGGCGATAAATCGATCCTTCGTATCACTCATACTGGTTCTACCACTCTACCTACTTCTTGAACACATCTTTACAGACGTTCTCTGTGTTCTCTCCATGTAAAGAATTTAATTTCAATTTATCAATTTTGTATCAATAATAATGCTTTTATTGAATTTTCCTCGTCTGCTTTTTAGGTGAATGATTTAAACTCGAAATAATCCTTTCGATGAGTGAAGCCAAAAATGGTAAATATGAGTGATCAACTGAATCTTTTTTGTTACCTCTTCACTATTACTTGCATTTTCCACTTTCAAAACCAATCCATCATTCCCTAATGGAAAATATTATTTTCAATTTTTCTTTACCATTTTCTAGTCCTTTAACATCGTCCTCACTTGGCAAGGAATATGTTTATGAAACAAAAGTCATAAATTTAAACTTTTCTATTTACCTTAACCTCATCACATCCACTTGAACATTTGTTCTCTAATGTATGGTCCTCCCTATTACTCAGTGGATGATTATCTATCATATTCTTTTGAAAAACTCTTTGAATCTCAATCCAACTACGCTAAACTTTGGATGTTCATTTGATTATGTCATCAATGTCTTCGTCCGTATTCTCAGCGTAAACTCGGCTCTCGTTCTGCTACTTATGTTTTTCTGGATTACTCTACAATACAAAGTGCATATATTTGTCAAGATTCATCCACCACTAAAATATATATGTAACATCTCCCATTTCAAAACCCAAAGATGGAACCCCAATATGTTGCGTTATCTTGGAATTATCTTTCGGCGACAGAATAAGTTTAGTATATATAATAGTCTAAGTAGACAGAGCAACTAAATAAAGTTCGCTATATAACATAGTCTTTACATCGTATATATTTTCGAATTTCTAATCATGGACATGCATGGGTAAAATATAAATCATTACATAGTAACATCAAAGGTCCAACATATGATGATTCTGAACCCTTGTAGTCCCTTGGACTTAACAAATATTTAATTGCACAATGGAATTTAAGATACTATAAAAAATAGTAAGATCTCCCGCCCATCTTCATCTTCAACATAATTCTGACAGGAGTTTACGTTCGTCTAATAACTGAAGTATGGAAACTTATAAACTCAACGTGCTCAAATGACTACTCGTGAGTTTATAGGAGAAAAACAACAAACACATAGGTCAGATAAAATCTAGTATGAGTAATACCATTTTTCATCCAAGTCCTCCATTAGTGGCAACACGTCATTAAAGAAGGGAACGAGTTTTCTCCTACACTAGCCTCGGTCGCACAATCAATATAAGACAATCTTAAGTTGTTGGTTACAACAAAACATAAGTGTTACCCGGTGCCATGACCCGGCTACATAGGGTTGATTACGAAGACCAGACTCAACTGTTGACAAGAAGGATGGTCACGAGATAACAACCACATGATCAAAATATAATGTTCGGGCAGTTGTATCTAGCTCGGGATAAATGAAGTTGATAGATGGATGATGCAGGATGTCGTATTATGGGATTAAGTTTGGTTGGAATAGGGGTCGACATGGATGTTTGACAAATTGGAGTGAATATGAATGGGTCGGCATAGCTTGTAAACCAGTGGGATCGACACATTGATGGTCAGCAGAAGAGGTCAGCGTGATGTGTTCGTAGGTTATAGGTCGGTATGATAAAGTTAGAGGGGTCGGCATGTCGATGGTTAAGGAATAAGGATCAGTATGATGAGGCTGGAGCGATACGGTTCGGCGTGGTATGGCTTATGCAAAAGGGGTCGGCGTAGTGTGTTTGGATCGGCATTACATGTATGGGTCGAAATAATGTGAATGGATCAGCATAGTGTGTTCGGGTCGACATAGAATATTTGGAAGGTATGGACCGGCATCAGCCTAGTGGTGCGACTCATGGAGGGTTCAGTAGGGCATGACTTGAGAAGGATGGATCAGCATAGTACTATCATGGAACATGGATCCGTATTGTCTTAACCAGGTTGGAGTTAGAGCTAAAACGTGATGAGAACTAAAGATCTACGAGTCCAAACGTTATGATATTTGGAGAAACATCAATATAGATCATAAGGAAGCCACCACAAGGGTCGCTAGCCCATACTCGACTCATGAAGGGGTCGGTAACGACCTCTATCCATTGGGAGTTGGGCATAGCCTTTCCTGTGGTTGGCCCATATGGTTGAGGAGGTCCAGATGCCGAAGTTTCAGTCAGATTGGAGGCTGCCTTCATCTATAAATACGGCCACAGGGGGGCATTTTGAGGGACCTTTCTTTTTGGCTCGCAAGTGAAACTCTGCCATTGTTGCAACCAATTTCCTTTTGTTCTTTCCGAATCTCTTGCTATTTCTTACTGATTGTAATTGTAATCAAGTGAATTGTGAAGCAATAAAGTGATTATTCAAATGGACGCAGGCAATCAGCGCCGAACCACTATAAATTCTATTATTTTTGCTTTTTGTTGCATTTTTCTTGATATTCAGTGTTATTCCTCTATTTCCATTTAATATATTCATTTATTTCACTACTTAAACCTATTCTCGGGTGTTTGTGTCCAATTTGATTGCAAACATTTTGGTGCTTTCACTAAGAGCGTCGATTCTCAGGCTATTAGGATCACCTTTGTTGCTACTGGATTGAAGAAATCCCCTGAAGGATATCCAGGTTTATTTTCAGAAGCTTGCAGATACTATTTAGATTTTTCAAGATCTAAGCAAAGGAATCTAAGATGGTAAGATGCACCAGATCTACTACTCACAATGTTGATGCCAACGAAACTGCCAGTGTCCAACAAGGGTGCCTAAACAACCAGCCTGCTATGTGAATGTGGAGCCTGCTGTAGTTCGAAACCCTGCTGATTCCATTACCCAAGCCGAATTTAACGGCTTGATGAGAGAGTTGATGGAAATTCGTAAGCAGCTAAACGAGAAAATTCAGGCTAATGCCAACTTGATGAATCTGATTGCTCAACAGCAGCGCCAAAGCACCGATGGAGGTCTCGCTTCGTACTCAGTGTCTGATAGTTCGACTTCTTTAGACGAACATCACATGCGAAGGCGCCGAAGAGTTGAAGCAACACGAGCAGGGACATCGGAGAAGCACTTGGCAGACCACCGCGGCCGGCCAAGCCGGGTCGGTGCCGATCCCTCCCTAGGGGTCGGTACCGATCCCTCAACCAGGGGAGCGGCTCCTCAACTGTAGTTGGGGGGGTCGTACTCGACTTGGATCCGGGAACTTGGACACTGGAGCACGCTTGGATGCTGACCAACTAACTCTCCAGAATGATAATGAAATGAATGCTTGGGATACACATCTAGAGGATGGTAGGCCAAGGAGGCGTGAAATGCTCCGGAGACACCGGCCAGAACATTCACACGGGATGGAGCATGACCACCACTTAGCGCTACCTATCCAGGCACTGGATTTATCCATAATGGTCAGACAGTTGATGAGGGAGAATCAGGGCTTGACAAATGATGACTGGGGAGTCTCTAGGAGCCACACTCCATTTACCGATAGTATTTTACCGGCAAAGTATCCTAGAAGGTTTAACATGCCTACGATGCCTACTTATGAAGGGAAGACTTACCCTAGACAGCATATCATGAGGTACGAATGGTTCATGGACTCGGCAAGAGCGAATGATGCTACCAAATGCAGATGCTTCCCTATAACTCTATCTGGGATCGCTACAATGTGGTTCACGAGACTACCCTCGCGATCGATCTCAAGATTCGACAAGTTGGCAACAAGATTTGTGGAGCAGTTCCAGATGCTACTCGCCCCAAAGATGTGATGTTGATATCCAGTGTAATCCAGGCTCCGGGGGAATCACTGAAGGACTACTTGCAGAGATTTCATGTTGCTGCCACTGAAGTTAGTAACCCTAATGATCACGCCATACTTATGGCTGCGACAAGGGGTGTTGACCCAGAATCCGAGTTCAGGGATTAGCTAGCTGGAAAACTGCCAGCCATGCTGGAACGTTTCTACACAAAGGTGGCTCAGTTTATGAGAAAGGAAGAAGCCAGATTGTCTAGAAGAAGCAATGTAACGACCCACTATTTTGGACCATTCAAATCGACAATAATCCACACATGTCAGACTTGAATAATGCAAAATAACAGATTGTAATAAAATTTGGAGCAAATAAAATCATTCACAGAATCACAGACACGGAAATATCAGAATAACTCGCAGCGGAATTTAAAAATAACCATAGTGGTTCATGAAGCCACTAAAATACATAGTCTCAAATCAAATACAAAATACAAAGTCTGAAACCCAATACAGTTCTGAAACAAGTACAATAGAAATCCCAAATACACAAGTCTCTAGATAAAGGCTGAAATAAGACAACTGAAACTGAAATAGGAAGATAACTAGATAAGCAGAATCTCCAGCGATTCCGAGCTCCAGAAAGGTGAATCCAAAGCTGTGAATACTCAGGCTGACCCGAGCGTAAAATAAAACATAACACTCGAGTCAGGATATACATACTTATACAGTGTAAGCCAACTCAAATGAACTGTAGTAAAGGTACAAGTAACTTAGAAGATGCTTGGGACCGCCCATCCTCTAAGGATCCGTTAAACTATCTACTATGTAGTAATATTCGCTATTATAATAGTGTCTAAATAAGTAAAGTATAATCATATCGGAAAATAGCGTTAAGGGGATGGAGAACCTTAACACGGTCGGATCTTAAAATCATAATCGTAGTAAAGCTCGATATGGTAGGTGACACGGCACAGCTAGGCAATGCCAGGGTAGATATACCAATTACGCACACGGACTGATGGATACGCATAGCAGCCACTACCGTTCCACCTCGAACAACATTCCCAAATCGGAGGATGGCCATCTAGTCAAATCACAAGTAAGAGTATAATATCGAAGAAATGCGTCCGAGAAGAGGTGCTACCTCACTGGTCCGAGATCGCTCCTGTTTTAGCCACCTTATGCCAACTCACGGGAGTTGGGTCCACGTAACATACCTTAAGAACGTCGCCACCATCCTACTTCATTCTGGAATCTCCACCGCGTACACGGTTGTCAAAGTGGTTTTCGGTATCGACAGAGAGTATGTCCATATCCGATCCCGGTCTCTTTGCCAACCAATCGTTATTATAACCCGTGGTTATAGATTTAAAAACAATTTATCAAATATACTTCGAATTAAATCATTTAAAAACAAAGACATTATTCTTTTAAAAATCAAATATTAAATTTCTAAAATCTAACCTTTTCGGAGTTCACTTATTCACTTAAAAACAATAACGTTAAAATTTTCAGCTTTTACGGCATTTAAAAAAAATGCGGCGGTAAGTTATATTTGAAAACAATTTTATTCAACAAAACAACATTTATAAACTGCTATAACAATTCAGTTTTAAACAAAAATCATATTTCAGCCTACTGCAGTCCTTAACAAGTGCTACAGTAGCCCTTTATTAGTTCAGGTTCAATTTTAGTTTCTGCTACAACAGCACTTACCAAGTACTATCATAGCCTTAGTTCATTTTAGTCTTTTGGTTCACTTATACAATCCACAACACTTAACAAGTGCTACAGATTCTACCTAGTTAAAAACTTATAAAATCATACATTAAAAATGTTCATTTCAATCCTTTAACTAATTTTATTTCAAGAGAAATTTTACAAGTTAAAAACCAAAACTTACCAATTTGCTTATTACATTCATTTCAACATTTAAACTTCATTTTTCTACCAATTTAAAACTAAATTTCATTTCAATTAAATTAACTTAAGTTTCATCTTTCTTTTAATCAAAATTTCAAATTTAAGTTTCATTTTTAAAAATCAATATTCCTCCATTTATTTATTTATCACATAGAAAAATCATTTCTATTTTAAATAAATCACTTAAAAATTCGGTTTAAATCAATTTAATATTATTACAATTTTTAAATTATTTAAAAATATTCAGAAAAATACAGAAAAATAACCACGGGTCTGTATAATATTTTCTAGCCTAATTCAAGTGATATGGATACTATATCATTTCAATCCGTAATTTACAAAGAAAAATCCGGGTTTTATCATTTCAAACCCGCAATCCCAAGTAAATAAAATTTAATTGTAAATCGCTCAGGCCTATCATTTCAGCCCATAACGACCTTCCCTTATTCTAAAGTCCGTTCGGGTATGTATCATTTCAACCTATAGTGATTCTATTCTACAGGGAACTTGCAGTGTGATTTAACAGAATAGAATAACAGTAAAATAAGAACCGAACATAACAGATGATACGATATGCAGTTTTAACAATTAACATCAACTATAAATAAATCACAGGTAGTTATAACATCATTTATTTGTTTATTTATTTCTACACATTCAGTTGCGGTCGTTTCACAATCATATAAGTATGGATATTCGTGTGAGATTTACTCACCTCTACGAAGCTGGAGATTCGGAAAAAGAAATACGATGTAAGTTGAAAGCACGCGGATAGCACGATCAATCGTTAGCGGATGCGCCGACTGGATTCAAACCAAAGGCACAATAAATAACCAACTCTAAGATTTCACGAATAACGAAATTTAAATAAGCAAACAAACGAAAAAGAAACAAGTTGAAATCGAAAGCACTAGCCTGACCACTTTTACAATGGGGATTATAACTTAAAATGCAAAGTGACCAAACACACATTTTTTTCAAAACAAAGTCAGAGCCTAAAATACACTAAGATACCTACCCGTAACCAAAAGCATTTTCTCTCTTTTTTTTTCTAAACAAACTCAAAAGAACTACTACAAAGTACAAGGTGACAGAACAAAATTTTTTTTTCCAGAAATGACCCAGTCGAAATATAACCAAAATCCAAAGATTCAAAAGGACATAACATTTTCCTTTTCATTTCTCAAATACACATAGCATGGCCCTGACTTGGCAGTAAAACCTCAAGAGTGTGACAACGCATCATGCTATTCAAAAACAAAATTTGACAAAACCAATTCAATTCTTTTTTTTTCAAAACAAGCCAGTAAAACTATATTATTTGTCTCGGCTAAACCCAATACCACACAAAAACAAACGAAGCAGGGGTTGAATGGCTGGTCTCATGGTGTGGCTCGGCATGGATTGGAGACGGGGAATCTCGGTGGCGAACTGGTTCGGTGGCGGAGCACGGCATGGTGGCCTGGGGACGAACTGGGTTTGGTCTGGTTGGTCTTGTGGTTGAAGCCTGGCGAGGGACGTGGGGTTCGTGATTAGCAGGGCTGGGGTAAGAGTGTGGCTGGAGGTGGTCTGGCGTGTGTCAGTGGGTCCGGTATGTGTCAGTGGCGGTTGGCATGGGTTTGTGTGGTGATCTGGTCACGGTTGGGGTCTGGCGAAGGGGTCAGGTAGAGATGACGAGGCTGGTGTCGGCATGGAGTCGATGGTGGCAGGTCGTAAGGTGACAGAGCGTGATAGCATAAAGCTGGAAATGGGTAAAACAACAAACAGGGGACAGCAAAATATAAATATAAAGTGAACAAAAAGTGGAAAAAAGATGTTGCCTGTACCTTCCAGAGAGATATGCTCACGAATTTAGAATGATTTGTGGTATTGAAATTTTTCCTTATTTGTGAATGAGGACTGATAAAAGCTATTCACAGATTTGTAGAGAAGGCAAAAGAAATGGTCTTGAACGGTTAGAGAAAATTTAGGAAAAATAAAAGGTTTTTGAAACGGTAGAGTAATCAGAGGAAAATTAATTATATTAAATGTTGGACACGTATGGAAGGCCAAAAGAATGAAATGATTTGGTGCAAGCTTTTGGGTACGAATTTTTTTGAACGGCTGAAACTGAATTGCCAACGCATACAAAAATCAATTTTAACAAGGGAAAACAAACAAGAGAGATCATAAAACGCCCAAAGTAACGTACAATTTGTTTTATTTCTTTTATTTAATAAATTTAAAAATGTTAACGGTTTCTTAAAAATATAACGTATCTTTTTAAACCGAATTTAAAATAGCTATTATCATCATTAATAAAATTTGATTCTAATGTAAAGTTAAGAACGGACAAAACGTAACGAAATGTAACGCTTTAAACTTTCGTTTTATACAAATTACTACACTTTATATTTAAATCAATATTTCGAAATGTTTTGTTTTTAATTAAAATTTTGTTTTAAAATATCGGGCTGTTACACTCTCCCCCACTCAAAGCTTTTCGTCCTCGAAAAGGAACGAAGAAGGAAAACAAAGAAAGATAAGACAGAATAGCAAAAGTACCTGAAATAAACAATTCCGGATTCGAAGCACGAATGCTCTCCTCCGTCTCCTAGGTGCAATCCCGTTCATCAGTGCTCCACTGCACTTTGACCAGGTTGACAGATTTTCTTCTTAGCTGCTTCGTACCTCGATCGACGATACGAAGTGGCTTCCTCTCAACAGTCAGATTTAGCTCGATATCCAAACTATCAAGAGCAGAAGGCTGAATAATAAGAGATGGATCATGCAGATAACGACGATGATGAGATACATGAAAGACATTGTGTATTCCAGAAAATTTCTCGGGTAAATCCAAACGATAAGCAAGAGAGCCAATTCTTTCCAAAATGCGGAAAGGACCAACAAATCTAGGAGATAGCTTTCCTCTACGACCAAAACGAATAACATTCCTTAAGGGAGAGACCTTAAGGAAAACCAAATCACCAACAGCAAACTCTAAACTCCGTCTTCGACGATCGGCGTACTTTTTCTGTTTATCCTGAGCAATCCTCATCTTCCTCTTAATCTCTTCGACTCTCTCTGAAGCTTCCAAAACCATCTCAGGACCAAGAACCAAACGATTACCGGATTCAATCCAACAAGAAGGAGATCTACAAGGTCGTCCGTAAAGAGCAGAAAATGGAGATGTCTCAATACTGGCCTGATAACTATTGTTATAAGTGAATTCGACAAGATGGAGATGATCTTCCCAAGATCCTCCATAATCAAGCACACAAGCACGAAGAAGATCTTCTAAAATCTGATTCACCCTTTCCGTTTGACCGTCGGTCTGTGGATGGTAAGCAGTGCTCAGATTTAGATGAGTACCCAAAGAATCCTAAAAGGCTTTCCAAAACCTACTAGTAAAGATAGGATCACGATCACAAACGATACTGAGAGGAACACCATGGAGACGAACAATCTCCCTCATGTAAATCTCAGACAAACTAGAAGCTGAACGGGTAGACTTGACCGGAATGAAATGAGCTGATTTGGTCAATCTATCCACAATAACCCTGATACTCTCGTTACCCTTCCTAGTCCTCGGTAAACCATCAATGAAATCCATAGAAACTTGTTCCCACTTCCAATTGGGAATCTCAAGAGGTTGCAATAAACCAGGAGTCTTCTGATGATCTGTCTTGACTTGCTGACAAGTCGCACACCTATTGACGAAAATGGAAATATCTCGCTTCATACCTTTCCACCAATATAACTTCTTCATGTCCTGATACATCTTGGTTACGCCTGGATGAATAGAAAGTCTGGACTGATGATTCTCTCGAAGTAACTCATGTCTCAATCCATCAACATTCGGGACACAAATCCTATTATTGATCCTCAATACACCCTTATCGTCAATCTGAGCTCCATTACCATCAAGACTACTACCTCCAACTCTGCTTCGAACACTCTCCTTAATCAATCTAAGCATCTGATCCTCATCCTGTCTAGCCATAATACGATCCACAAGAGGTGAAGAAACAACAATCTGACACAACAAAGCTTTCTTCCTACTCAAAGCATCCGCCACTACATTAGCCTTTCCCGGTGTATAGTTGATGTCGAGGTCATAAGAAGCAAGGAACTCTAACCACCTAACTTGTCTTTGATTCAAATCCTTCTGCGAGAAAATATACCTCAAAGACTGATGATCTGTGAAAAGCTCGAACTTGGTACCCAACAGATGATGTCTCCAAAGCTTCAAAGCGAAAACAACTGCAAGCAACTCTAGATCATGGGCAGCATAATTTACTTCATGGGTCTTCAACTGTCTACTAGCATAAGCAATCACTCTACCATCCTGCATCAGAACAGCTCCCAAACCTTCTCGACAAGCATCAGTGTATACCGTTAATCCCTCATCTCCATTTGGAACGGTAAGAACAGGTGCGGAAGTAAGCTTGTCTTTTAACTCATTGAATGCGGCTTCACACTTACTATTCCAAATAAACTTAGCATTCTTCCGAGTTAAAGCAGTGAGAGGTGCAGCAATCCGAGCGAAATTCTCAATGAATCTCCGGTAATAACTGGCGAGGCCCAGAAAACTACGGATATCAGTAGGAGTCTTAGGAGTTTCCCAGTCCTGCACAGAATAGGAAAAAAAAAGGATAATAGGAAAGATAGAGTAAATTGAACGAAACAAGGAAAGAGAAAGAGAGAGGAACTTACATTGATCGCAACGATCTTGACTGGATCAACTGAAACTCCATTACCAGAAACAATATGCCCGAGAAATCGGACTTCATCCTTCCAGAAATGGCATTTGGAAAATTTAGCTTTTAACTGATGATTTCGAAGAGTCTCAAGAACAGATTTCAAATGCGACTCATGTTCTTCTTCAGACTTAGAGAAAATGAGGATATCATCCACAAAGACTAGAACAAATTTATTAAGCACATCACGGAAAACACGATTCATCAAGTCAACAAAGAAAGCGGGAGCATTAGTCAAACCAAAAGGCATGACTAACCATTCGAAGAATCCATTTTCAGTACGGAAAGCAGTCTTAGGAATACTTTCTTCGGCAACTCGGAGTTGGTGAAAACCTGTGGCAAGATCAAGCTGAGAGAAAACAGTAGCACCATAAAGCTGATCAAACATGTCATTGATGCGAGGCAATGGATATCTATTTTTCATAGTGATTTTGTTCAACTCCCTATAATCAACACACATCTGAAGAGAACCGTCGGACTTGGTGACGAAAACCACCGCAGCTCCCCATTTAGAAAAACTAGGTCTGATCAGACCCTTGGAAGATAGGTCTTCAATTTGTTTCCTTAACTCAACCTTCTCGCGGGGTGCCATTCTTCTAGGAGGAAGAACTATAGGTCGAGCTCCAGGAATGAGATCAATGCGGAAATCAATTTCCCGCTTGGGAGGTAAAGCAGTAACTTCACCAAATACATCCGGGTAGTGATTGACTACACGGGTCGACTGAAGATCATCAATAGAAGCATCTAGAGAAAAGATAAAGCTACCAGCATAATCATGAGGCATACGGCCCTGAATAACCAAAGAATTTCCTCGATCATCCTTAAGAGAAACAATTCGGGATTTACACGAGATACGGGCATCGTGTCCATCAAGCCAATCACTTCCAAGCAACAAATCAAAAGCATCGAAACCAAGGATATAGAAATCGCCACTAAAACTATGATCGAAATGGAGGAGTTTCACATGTTTACAAATCTTATTAAGATTTGCGGGACCACCAATAGGATTAGAAACACATAGAGGAACAAAAGCATACTCAGGAGAAAGGAGATGTTCAAACTTATTACACAGGTCATCATAAATAAAACTATGCGAAGCCCCGGTATCAAATAAAACACGAACTGGATGATGAAATAAAGTAAAGGTGCCTTGAAGAGTACCTTGACCATCGCTAGGAGCAGGAGCAGGTGCAGGAGCAGGTGATGAAGCAGATGTGACAGCAAATATGCCAGATGGCTTTCCCTTCTGATATAAAGGACAGTCCTTCCTAAAATGACCCGGCTGAAGACAAACATGACACAGATCGTTCCTGGTAACCTGGGGTGGAGGAATAGCAGCACTGGATGGATTAGGGCAACTATTGGCATAGTGTCCCTTCTGGTCACATTTGAAGCAAGTAATGGAGGAAAGATCAATAGGATGTCTCTGGGAAGGAGCAGATGCTGAAGATCCCAAGCCCGCATGCTTGATCCAATTCTTCTTCTGCTGGTGGAAGTTGGGCTTTCTCTTCTTGGAATTTGCAGAGGAAGATTGTGAGACATGAGTACCAGAAGCAGTAGGACCCTTGGAAGTAGGGTTCTCATAGCGAATAGCCATATCCATGAGCTCAGTAAATGTGCCATGAACATGCGAAATAAGGCGATCGTAGAACTCTGGGCGAGCTCCAGAAATGAACTTCTCGTTCTTCTTTAGCTGAGTGTCGATAAGACCAGGACCGAATTTGGAAAGTTCATTGAACTTCCGTTCATACTCTGAGAAGGACATGGTACCCTGCTTGAGGTCCATGAATTCACGGTAAAGCTGAGATTTCTCGGCTTCGGGCATCCATTTTGCCACAAAAGCCTCCCTGAAAGAAGATACAAATCGAACTTAAGATAGATTCGAAAAGAAAGGAATTCAAGTTAACACAAAGGATACCTGAACTGCTCCCACGAAAGATCACCTTCGTTAGTGCGAGTCGTAACAGACTCCCACCAATCTAGGGCTGACTCTTGCAGCTGCCATGCTGCTAACTGACGCTTCTGGGCATCAGTGATCTCTAAACCAGTAAAGATTCTTTCCAAACTTCTTAGCCATTGCTGGGCTTCGATGATACTCTCTGAACCGGTGAACTTAGTGCCACCGAGCTGAGAGAATTCTTTGCAAAGAACTGTGAACTTAACGGGTGCAACAGGTGGAGGAACTGGGGCAATACCACGACCCCTACCTCTAGCATTTCCATGATTCATCCTGGAAATATCAAGAATAATTTAGGACAAGGTACAGAGAAGACCAAGATAAGTTAAGATAAAATACGATAAGGTCACTTGGGTGAATATTCTAATAACAAAATTCCTAACAAGGTAGATACAGAAAAAAGGAAGTTTAGAAAATTTCTTCTTAAAACAAAAAAAAACTTTATATCAAAATAATCTTTGAAAAATCATTAGAAAAAATCATTTAAAATCATTTTATACTTTGAAAATACGTTCACTCACAAGGAAATGATTCTGAGTTTGATTTCACTCATTCTAGGGTATTTCTACCCTATCTCTAATGAGTTTTTGCTCCATAGGCTAAGGTTTGCCTAAACCTCGCTCTGATACCAAATGTAACGACCCACTATTTTGGACCATTCAAATCGACAATAATCCACACATGTCAGACTTGAATAATGCAAAATAACAGATTGTAATAAAATTTGGAGCAAATAAAATCATTCACAGAATCACAGACACAGAAATATCAGAATAACTCGCAGCGGAATTTAAAAATAACCATAGTGGTTCATGAAGCCACTAAAATACATAGTCTCAAATCAAATACAAAATACAAAGTCTGAAACCCAATACAGTTCTGAAACAAGTACAATAGAAATCCCAAATACACAAGTCTCTAGAATAAAGGCTGAAATAAGACAACTGAAACTGAAATAGGAAGATAAATAGATAAGCAGAATCTCCAGCGATTCCGAGCTCCAGAAAGGTGAATCCAAAGCTGTGAATACTCAGGCTGACCCGAGCGTAAAATAAAACATAACACTCGAGTCAGGATATACATACTTATACAGTGTAAGCCAACTCAAATGAACTGTAGTAAAGGTACAAGTAACTTAGAAGATGCTTGGGACCGCCCATCCTCTAAGGATCCGTTAAACTATCTACTATGTAGTAATATTCGCTATTATAATAGTGTCTAAATAAGTAAAGTATAATCATATCGGAAAATAGCGTTAAGGGGATGGAGAACCTTAACGCGGTCGGATCTTAAAATCATAATCGTAGTCAAGCTCGATATGGTAGGTGACACGGCACAACTAGGCAATGCCAGGGTAGATATACCAATTACGCACACGGACTGATGGATACGCATAGCAGCCACTACCGTTCCACCTCGAACAACATTCCCAAATCGGAGGATGGCCATCTAGTCAAATCACAAGTAAGAGTATAATATCGAAGAAATGCGTCCGAGAAGAGGTGCTACCTCACTGGTCCGAGATCGCTCCTGTTTTAGCCACCTTATGCCAACTCACGGGAGTTGGGTCCACGTAACATACCTTAAGAACGTCGCCACCATCCTACTTCATTCTGGAATCTTCACCGCGTACACGGTTGTCAAAGTGGTTTTCGGTATCGACAGAGAGTATGTCCATATCCGATCCCGGTCTCTTTGCCAACCAATCGTTATTATAACCCGTGGTTATAGATTTAAAAACAATTTATCAAATATACTTCGAATTAAATCATTTAAAAACAAAGACATTATTCTTTTAAAAATCAAATATTAAATTTCTAAAATCTAACCTTTTCGGAGTTCACTTATTCACTTAAAAACAATAACGTTAAAATTTTCAGCTTTCATCGCATTTAAAAAAAATGCGGCGGTAAGTTATATTTGAAAACAATTTTATTCAACAAAACAACATTTATAAACTGCTATAACAATTCAGTTTTAAACAAAAATCATATTTCAGCATACTACAGTCCTTAACAAGTGCTACAGTAGCCCTTTATTAGTTCAGGTTCAATTTTAGTTTCTGCTACAACAGCACTTACCAAGTACTATCATAGCCTTAGTTCATTTTAGTCTTTTGGTTCACTTATACAATCCACAACACTTAACAAGTGCTACAGATTCTAACTAGTTAAAAACTTATAAAATCATACATTAAAAATGTTCATTTCAATCCTTTAACTAATTTTATTTCAAGAGAAATTTTACAAGTTAAAAACCAAAACTTACCAATTTGCTTATTACATTCATTTCAACATTTAAACTTAAACTTCATTTTTCTACCAATTTAAAACTAAATTTCATTTCAATTAAATTAACTTAAGTTTCATCTTTCTTTTAATCAAAATTTCAAATTTAAGTTTCGTTTTTAAAAATCAATATTCCTCCATTTATTTATTTATCACATAGAAAAATCATTTCTATTTTAAATAAATCACTTAAAAATTCGGTTTAAATCAATTTAATATTATTACAATTTTTAAATTATTTAAAAATATTCAGAAAAATACAGAAAAATAACCACGGGTCTGTATAATATTTTCTAGCCTAATTCAAGTGATACGGATACTATATCATTTCAATCCGTAATTTACAAAGAAAAATCCGGGTTTTATCATTTCAAACCTGCAATCCCAAGTAAATAAAATTTAATTGTAAATCGCTCAGGCCTATCATTTCAGCCCATAACGACCTTCCCTTATTCTAAAGTCCGTTCGGGTATGTATCATTTCAACCCATAGTGATTCTATTCTACAGGGAACTTGCAGTGTGATTTAATAGAATAGAATAACAGTAAAATAAGAACCGAACATAACAGATGATACGATATGCAGTTTTAACAATTAACATCAACTATAAATAAATCACAGGTAGTTATAACATCATTTATTTGTTTATTTATTTCTACACATTCAGTTGCGGTCATTTCACAATCATATAAGTATGGATATTCGTGTGAGATTTACTCACCTCTACGAAGCTGGAGATTCGGAAAAAGAAATACGATGTAAGTTGAAAGCACGCGGATAGCACGATCAATCGTTAGCGGATGCGCCGACTGGATTCAAACCAAAGGCACAATAAATAACCAACTCTAAGATTTCACGAATAACGAAATTTAAATAAGAAAACAAACGAAAAAGAAACAAGTTGAAATCGAAAGCACTAGCCTGACCACTTTTACAATGGGGATTATAACTTAAAATGCAAAGTGACCAAACATACATTTTTTCAAAACAAAGTCAGAGCCTAAAATACACTAAGATACCTACCCGTAACCAAAAGCATTTTCTCTCTTTTTTTTTCTAAACAAACTCAAAAGAACTACTACAAAGTACAAGGTGACAGAACAAATTTTTTTTTTTCCAGAAATGACCCAGTCGAAATATAACCAAAATCCAAAGATTCAAAAGGACATAACATTTTCCTTTTCATTTCTCAAATACACATAGCATGGCCCTGACTTGGCAGTAAAACCTCAAGAGTGTGACAACGCATCATGCTATTCAAAAACAAAATTTGACAAAACCAATTCAATTCTTTTTTTTCAAAACAAGCCAGTAAAACTATATTATTTGTCTCGGCTAAACCCAATACCACACAAAAACAAACGAAGCAAGGGTTGAATGGCTGGCCTCATGGTGTGGCTCGGCATGGATTGGAGACGGAGAATCTCGGTGGCGAACTGGTTCGGTGGCGGAGCACGGCATGGTGGCCTGGGGACGAACTGGGTTTGGTCTGGTTGGTCTCGTGGTTGAAGCCTGGCGAGGGACGTGGGGTTCGTGATTAGCAGGGCTGGGGTAGGAGTGTGGCTGGAGGTGGTCTGGCGTGTGTCAATGGGTCCGGTATGTGTCAGTGGCGGTTGGCATGGGTTTGTGTGGTGATCTGGTCACGGTTGGGGTCTGGCGAAGGGGTCAGGTAGAGATGACGAGGCTGGTGTCGGCATGGAGTCGATGGTGGCAGGTCGTAAGGTGACAGAGCATGATAGCATAAAGCTGGAAATGGGTAAAACAACAAACAGGGGACAGCAAAATATAAATATAAAGTGAACAAAAAGTGGAAAAAAGATGTTGCCTGTACCTTCCAGAGAGATATGCTCACGAATTTAGAATGATTTGTGGTATTGAAATTTTTCCTTGTTTGTGAATGATGACTGATAAAAGCTATTCACAGATTTGTAGAGAAGGCAAAAGAAATGGTCTTGAACGGTTATAGAAAATTTATGAAAAATAAAAGGTTTTTGAAACGGTAGAGTAATCAGAGGAAAATTAATTATATTAAATGTTGGACACGTATGGAAGGCCAAAAGAATGAAATGATTTGGTGCAAGCTTTTGGGTACGAATTTTTTTGAATGGCTGAAACTGAATTGCCAACGCATACAAAAATCAATTTTAACAAGGGAAAACAAACAAGAGAGATTATAAAACGCCCAAAGTAACGTACAATTTGTTTTATTTCTTTTATTTAATAAATTTAAAAATGTTAACGGTTTCTTAAAAATATAACGTATCTTTTTAAACCGAATTTAAAATAGCTATTATCATCATTAATAAAATTTGATTCTAATGTAAAGTTAAGAACTGACAAAACGTAACGAAATGTAACGCTTTAAACTTTCGTTTTATACAAATTACTACACTTTATATTTAAATCAATATTTCGAAATGTTTTGTTTTTAATTAAAATTTCGTTTTAAAATATCGGGCTGTTACAAGCAATGCTATAGGGCCTAGTGGAGAAGAGGTATAGAGCAACATCACAGTAAAGTAGTCTGGCGAGAGTTCTGGAAAGGTTCGGGTCAATGTTCAAACAAGCCGGGTCAATAGAAAAACAGCGGAGAAGGGAATCCTGATCGGAAGAGGGGGCCCGGAAAGTCGAGGTCAAAGTTAGATCAAGTGGGATCAGCACATTGATGGTCGGCAGAAGGGGTCGGCGTGATGTGTTCGTAGGTTATGGGTTAGTATGATAAAGTTAGAGGGGTCGGCATGTCGATGGTCAGGGAATAGGGATCAGTATGATGAGGCTGGAGCAATACAATTCGGCATGGTATGACTTATGCAAAAGGGGTCGGCGTAGTGTGTTTGGATTGGCATAACATGTATGGGTCGACATAATGTGAATGTATCAGCATAGTGTGTTCGGGTTGGCATAGAATAATTGGAAGGAATGGACTGACATCAACCTGGTGGTGTGACTCATGGAGGGTTCGACAGAGCATGACTTGAGAGGGATGGATCGACATAGTACTCTCATGGAACATGGATCAGTATTGTCTTAACCAGGTTAGGGTTATAGCTAAAACGTGATGAGAAGTAAAGATCTACGAGTCCAAATGTTATGATATTTGGAGCAACATCAATATAGATCATAAGGAAACCACCAAAGGGTTCGCTAGCCCATACTCAACTCATGGAGGAGTCAGTACCGACCCCTATCAATTAAGAGTTGGGCCTAGCCTTCCCTGTGGTGGGCCCATATGGTTGAGGAGGTCCAGATGCCGAAGTTTCTGTCAGATTGGAGGCTGCCTTCATCTATAAATACGGGCACAGGAGGCCATTTTGAGGGACCTTTCTTTTTGGCTCGCAAGTGAAACTCTGCCATTATTGCAACCAATTTCCTTTTGTTTTTTTCCGGATCTCTTGCTATTTCTTACTGATTGTAACGGTAATCAAGTGAATTGTGAAGCAATAAAGAGAGTATTCAAAGTGGATGTAGGCAATCAGCGCCGAACCATTATAAATTCTGTTGTTTTTACTTTCTGTTGCGTTTTTCTCGGTATTCGGTGTTATTCCTCTGTTTCCATTTAATTTCTTCATTTATCTCACTACTTGAACCTATTGTCAGGTGTTTGTGGCCAATTTGGTTGCAAACAATAAGTTATCATAAACATATAAAACATGTCTCAACAAAACTTCACCTGAAACTATCTTAGGTTTATAAGATCTTAATATTTAACTTGAGATCATATCCAAGTTTTGGAAACACTATCTACAAAACTTTTTATTATTATAGTTTCAGTGTCGAAAGGTACGATCCCTTCTGACCTCGGTAACCCATTTATTAGTTCCATACTACAAGGTACGACCGCAAACAGTCTTGGTTAGTCTTTTACTTAGTTTATTCTGCAAGATATAACCTCAAGCAGTCCCAGTTCTTTTATATTTTTACTCCAAAGTACAACCTATGTATTTTCATTTTCTATTTATTTTTATACTGCAAAGTATAACTCCAAGCGGTTTCTTTATCTTTTTCTTAAGCATGAACCCTATAAGTGAGTTACAACTACTCTCGCGAAAGTGTACAACCCGCTTGGGCCTCCCACGTCCGTTTGGAAGTCGAATGACGGATCCTACCTCTTGAAGTAGATAAAATCGAATGAGCGTCCTCATTTGGTGTCAATCCGCATTATTTGTAGGTTCTTACTTATTTACTTCTTAGTTATCTTTAATTTTTCAAACTTTACATAATTGTTCATTTACTAGGTTTTGGCTTTAGCTATTTTTTTAGCTTCGGCAGGCTCCCAGCCTACCTTTGGCTATCTTAAGCCTTGGAACTATTTTCATAACGCAACTTGCTTTAGAAAAGTCTAAGTACTATCTTCGCTTATACTAATCCTTAGGTTTCAGTATTGGCTCTTCTCGAAAGTCAAGAGGTGTCGGCTATCGAATTACTACCCTCAGATTTCATCTGAGGGAAGCCTTGTTTATGCACTCTCATTTGAAACACTTTCGGTAATATTCCTCCACTATCGCTTTCTTCTAGAACCTTCTTCAACCATCGCTTTAGACTATGCTCTTACTTAGTTCGTTTACCTAGAACTTTTTCTTATTATTTCTTAGTTCATTTTAGGTTTTGGGTGTTATACCCTCGTCATAACACCTTTGGCTAGTTTCTCACTTTAGTACACGTAATAAAGTCTGCATAACTAACTGCTCACGCCTGCAATTCTGAGCACGTCTGCGTATGTCTTTCCACGTGTCACTTTCTTATTCATTTTGTTTCCACTTTTGGTTAGTAGCAGTGCCCTTTATTTAATTTTTACAGCATTTTTTTATGATTTTGTCCTTTTTTATTACCGAGTTATGAAATTAGCATTAATAGTTAGATCTCAATCGTATTAATATTTGATTTCAGTATTGAAATATAACTTTCAAAATTGGTTATTTATAATTAGAAAAGTACATATAGAATCTTAGAAATTTGTAAACAAGCTCTTTTGCACATTTTTACCAACATTATACTCTTTAGCCATTTTCTTTTATTTATTTAAATCGTGGGTTGCTTCAAAAATTCATAATTAAATAATTTGACTTAGAAAAATCTTCAAATTTAAAGCATGTCACTAATAATAAGTTTTGTTCATCATATTAAGTTTTCAAGGTATTTCAAAATCATTAAATTAAAGAATCGTAGCTAAACATCCTCCAATAATGTTATTTCAACCCATAATATTTCTTAAATCAAGATCTATTATTTATAAGCACATAGTATATTTACTTCATTTTAGAAAATCAAACCTGTAATCTACGTAGATGAAAAACACTTAAAAAGAAATGATATTACTCACCTAAGTCTTAAGATTTCACTTGATCTTTAATATTCTTAGGTTTCCTTAGGCTTTTCTCCTTTTCTTCTTTTTCTCTTCTTTTATCTTTAGCAATGAAGGCCGATAAGGTTTTGTTTTGTTTTAATTTGAAGAGAGAATGAATATATGAGGTAAATGATATATTTAGTGGAGGGGTGTTTGTATAATAATGGTTTTTGATTTGGTAGATCCTTCATTTCCTCATTATATTAATTTGTTTCCCTTAATATAAGATCTCCTTCATTTTAACCCTTTCGCGCTTAGTTTATTTCCCTACGTAAAAATATCATTCATTCAAATGTTTGCATATTCCCTTTATGCATAGCCAAATTTAATTATATCTTATTTAATTAAATTCTCTAAATTTTCACTCAATAATATCCTATTATTAATTTAGTCCCTCATTTTGTTATTTAATTTCATAATGGAATCTTTAAACCTTTATTATTATAATTAATTCCTTAATTTTTACTTGTTAATTTATGGGTCATTATAGGCTTCCCTCCTTAAAGGATTTTCACTCTTACGATAGTGATTCTTAATCTACATTATGTCTACACTAGCATAAACACATTAGTTTCCAACTCATGCGTTATAGCCAAAAATATAATTCTGCATCTACTAATACATAACAGAATCAACCATAACAATATTATATGTATGTATGTGTAGTTCATAACACACATAGCAAACATACATGCTAAGCCTAATCAAACAAGTTGGGATAAGTCCCTTGGACCTTAACTCCTATTTCTCATGTATAATAATTTCGGTCCTCACTCCACTAGATCTGTACAAGCTTTATTTCCTTATTGCGAAGCTACTTTACATCCCGGTCTACAATTTGAAAAGAACTTCTAACATAAGTCATATTTGGTTCAACAATCCAACCATGCAGGACTCTCGAATTTATTATCGCCTCAGGGTCTCACATATACCTTAAATGTTATACATGAAACACAATATGGACCCCAACAAAACTACTCGACAACTCAACCATATATGTTATATTTTAGTTTCTTTCTAGTATTGCAAATGAGCCAACAAACCTAGACGCTAATTAGCCAGTCTTTCCAAACCTCATAATTCCTCTTATCGTTGATACCTTAACAAACACATCATCTCCCAGATCAAACTCTAAGTCCTTCCACCTTTTATCGACGTAGCTCTTCGACCCTAATTGAGCTTTCTTCATTTCTTGCTGAATTAACTCGAGCTTTTTCGAAGCTTACCTCACTAGATTCGGTCCTAATATCTCCGTCTCGCACTAACATACTGGTGATTTACAAGATCTTCCATACAACACCTCAAAAGATGTCATCCCTACAATGGGTTGGTATCTATTATTGTATGAAAATACCGCTAAGTGCATATGATCTTCTTTAAATCCGTAGAAGTCTAATACACAAGCTTGTAATAGGTCTTCTAGTACTCTACTGACATTATAGGTCTATCCATTGGTCTGAGGGTGGTATGATATACACATTGTAACGACCCACTATTTTGGACCATTCAAATCGACAATAAAACCACACATGTCAGACTGGAATAATTCAAAACAATAGATTATCAATAAATTTGGAGCAAATAAAACCAATCATAAAATCACAGACACAGAATATCATAATAACTCGCAACGAAAAAAAATACATAGTGGTTCATGAAGCCACTACAATACATAGTCTCAAAACAGATACAAAATACCGTAGTCTGAAAAAAGATACAACAGAAGTCTGAATACATAAGTTCACAAATACATAAGCAAAGCTGAATGAAATAACTGAAATGGAAAGACAACTAGATAGATAGATAAACTCCAGCAATCTCTAGCTCCAGAAGGTGAATCCAAAACTGTGATACTCAGGCTGACCCTAGCGTAAATAAAAAATACAAACACTCGAGTCAGGATATACATACTTATACAATATGAACCAACTCAAGTGAACTGTAATAGAAATGCACAAGTAACTTAAAGGAAGATTGGGATCGCCCATCCTTTAAGGATCCGTTAAACTATTTACTATGTAGTAATATACGCTATTATAATAATGTCTAAAGTAAAGTAAACTTACTTAAAAATAGCGTTAAGGCTTTACATTTTCCACCTTAACACATATATAGTGCCAATAGTCTATATAGTACCGTAATACCTCCAGATCGGGAGGCTACCAGAGGATACTCCATAGGTACGACACAAATCAAACTCGTAGTAAGGCGCGCTAGGGTAGGTGACATGGCACAACTAGGCAATGCCAGGGTAGATATACCAATTATGCATCCGGACTGGTGGTAACGCATAGCAGCCACTACCGCCCACCTCGAGCAACACTCCCAAAAATCAAAGGTGTCACGACCCCGAAATTTAAATTTATTTAAATTTATAATTAAATGAATTCTTGAGTTAAATTTATGATTAAATAAATTTTAGATAAAAATTTGTAAATTTAATTGATAAATTGAGAGCGAGTTTCCCCGATATCCAAGTATATTCTGTATAAATCATTTGAGATTAAAATATTGTAAATAGTGTATAAGTGAGTATAAAGCAAATAACATATTAAAATAGAATCTCATGTATATAAAATAACAAACAAAAACAAAATCATCTCAACACAAACAAATCATTTCAGCCGAAAGCAAAGAGAATAGGATGTCTTTGTACAAATAAACAAAGTAAAATACAAACAAACTAGGCAAAACAAATAAATATAAGTACAACCAAACATAACTAAAACAATAAGGTACAATAGCATGTCAAAGAAAAAGGTATCAGCCGAAGTAAAGGAAAGTAAATGTCTCCAGCCCATAACTCTAAAAGCAACTTCACCCATGCCTATATTGTATAAACAAATACAATCCCTGTACAAAGCATGATATCAGCCTTCTCCCCTCATTTTAGTTCGAGCACCCTCATAACTGAAAAAAAAATGAAAGAAGTAATATCATCTTAACCTTTCCAGTAAACACATTTAAAACTGGAGCATCCTTCATTCAAATAAAAACAAGAAAATTTAAAGAAGAGCAAGCCTGCATCTTTTCTAACAAGGGCATTAGCAACTCAAAGTTTTGAAGTTTTAAAAGCAAAAATATTTGCCAGTTTTAAAGCAATAGGGATTTCAGTTTTCAAAAGCAAGAATGTGCTCTGTACATCATCTTTACAGGTGAGTAACTTCAATTTAAACTTAAATTTAGTGGTATAGAAAAATCTGATACTTTGTTGATTGAATGAGATATACCTATATACATATATGATGGATAACCGGTACATATATACAGAGTCTCAGAATAAATATGATACAGGAAGTAAAGATTAGTTTGTTCTCTGACACTTTGGAAATCAAATTTTGATTTCAAAAATCAATTCTTCCCAAACCATTTGATATTTTGACTGGGAATCAAAAGAGTTATTGCTTGTTTAACTTTGAATTAAATTTTAAAAATAAATTCGAATTGAAATCATTTAATATTATCTCTGGAAAATAATAATTTCAAGTACAACTTGATATTTGACAAAATTCGAATCTCGCCATCTTCGAATTCAAATACATAACATGAATGTGTGTAGAAAATGATGATTTTAGCAATAAGTATCGTGATTTTTAGTGATCTGATTTGATAGCAGTTCGTGGTTTTCTACTTTGGAGTTTTTGGGTCGCCGTGGTTGATCGAGGCGGTTGGAAGGCTCGGCGTTGTGTGAGGCGGTAGAAGAGCCTATGGGGGTGCTGGGAAAAATGGAGGGTGGTGCCAGTGATGACGATGGCGGCGATGGCCGTGGTTCAAAGTTTTTAAACCTAGTTTGGACGTGGGGACTTGTTTCGATTCGTTCGACCTTTATGGTCGACCGAGTGCAACCGGTCGTTGGTGGTTGGAAGTGGGGTGTCAGATGAGGTCGTAACCGGAATTTCGTGGCCACCGGTGGTCGAGGCGGCGAGGACAAGTGGATTGACAGGTTTCAGTTGAAGTTGGGTTTGTTGGTTCCAGGTTTCTTTGGGTTGTCTATTTCGATCGAAGAGGTCGAAATTTGATTCGAATGGATTTTTGTGGTTTGGGGTTGAGAGGATGATGGTTGGGGTCGCCGCTGACTTAGTGATGATCGGAGGAGGGCTCGTCATCGATAGGGTCGCGGTGCAGTATGCACACGTGTACGTGTGTACACTGGAAACAAAACAGTGGGGAAGAAGGGTTCCCCGGGGTAGCATTCGCGTTTATCTCGGGTTTACTCGAGTTATTCGAGTACTTTACTCGAAGCAGGAGGGGGAGGCGAGGAACTCGAAGACAATGTCGTGATTTGGCCTGGAGGACTCGAAGAAGGAGTGATGTACTTCGGGTCTATTTGGGTAGTAGGTTTTGAAGGATCTGATTTGTCTCTAAACTTTAAAACTGAATTTAAATTATCAAGCAAAGCTAAAATAAGTTTAAAAATTTAAATCATAATGAATTGTGAAAAAAAAAATTCTTTTATACAATTCTTGGTTTTAAAAGTTTTAATAAAAAAATTTATATTTTAAATAATATTTAGGAATAACCTTTAATATTTATAGAAATAAATTTAAAGTAAAGGGATGGTTTGTATATGATTAAAAGTCTTAAGTGATTACTTGATTCAAGTATTGAAGAAAATTTTTCAATATAAGAAATTTTAAGGATAACTACTTAATCAAAGATTGATTAAGGCTAATTAGTTTCACGATTAAGAATAATTAATTAATTATAAAATTAATTAATATATATGCAATTAGATGTAGTTAATTACTTAAATGTAATTACTTAGTTAAAAGAAATTAATTAATAGGCAAAGTAAATTAAGCGATTAAAGATAATCACTTATTGAAATTTATCAAGAATGGTTAATTAAATAGTAATTAATTAATGGTTAATTTATCAATGAAAAGATTAATTGAAGATAATTAATAAAATGGTAATTAATTAAGGGTTAATTTATCTATTGAAGATAATGAATTAAATGGTGAATTAAATAAGTGAAGGTTAATTATTAAGTAATTTAAGGTTAGTTAATTTATTTTAAATTGTTAATTAATAAATGATTAAAGAAAAATTTGTCAAAATGATTTGTAATTTATTAATAATTAATTAACCAGGAGTAGAAATAAATTCATAAGAAATTAATCTGATTTAAATAAATCAGACAATCAACTGTCCTCACTTATGGATGTTTGAATTCTATTGATTTGAATTGTTTGATATCCTTGATATATGATGCTTTGTGATACACCCTGATTTGTATTGTGATCTCTGATAAATTATCTGTGATGTAATCTATTATCTGTGATATATACCTGTGATCTGTGCATAAAGATAAGCGATATAGTTTATATCGTTTATCAACTATATTTCTGTATTTGATCTGTGATGATTCATCGTGTCGCACTATTGTGTAAAACCCCTGGACTACACAGTTACACACACAAATTTGGATTTCACGAGGAAATCGGTTAAGTCACAGATAACTTAAATTTGATGTTTTTGAAATTTAAATTGTAATTTCAATTGATTTTGAAATTAGAAATTTAGGCTTAAAGTGAAAAGCTTTTGAAATGGAATTTCAAAGATAAAAGTTATTTCGAATAACTTAATCAAGTTTTGAAAATGTAAATAATTAGATTTAAATTTGAATTCAAGGTTGAAATTGAATCCTATGATTTGAAACTAGGGATTAAAAATGTTATAAATGTGTTTATATAAAGTTAAACCATTTAAAAGTAAAATTTTGAGAATTTGGATTTAACCCAAAGATTTTAACTTGTATAAATGAATCAGATTTCCAAAATAGAAACTGTTTGTTTTCAAATGATAAAAGCTTTCAGATAAGAAATGAAATTCCAGTTTAATTAAAGGAATTTCAAGATTGAATTGGAATTATTTTTCCAAGTTATGAATGAACTGTTTTAAAAAGCTATGAATTAAATCTGTTATCTTAACAGATTTAAAATGATGTTTGTTTAAACCATTTGAAATGGAATTGTTTTGAAAACTATTAGTTAAATCTTTGATTTAAAGATTTAACGAATTAATTAAACTGAAATGGAAATCGATTTGGAAAATCTGTGAATGAATCTTTATGAAATTAAGTGAACTTTGTGAATTGAATCTTTTTGTTTAAAAAGATTAAAATGGTAATTTGTTAAACCATTTGAAGAAAGATTTTTGGGTAATAAGTTGTGACTTAATTGAATTCCCAATATCCATATATTTTTAAATATTGCGCTCACTGTTCGGGTTAGCCGGGAAAGGACCTTTGGGTCGTATAACCCATTCTGAATTAGTGATACGTCGTATATGGATGGCATTTGAAGACCGGTGTTGAAGACCGGATATTTTTCGAAAATGAAAGGACAACCTGTCGAATGTCTCTGCACTGAGTTGCTCCGGTATAGAGATTTATATCACTCTTTTGTGACGGGAAGTCCGGACATGATTGGAAATTACCCGGATTTGCAAGGGCTTCGTGAGAAGTGCCTTCGGTTCTGTTCGATCCCGGAACAGACTTGTATGGTTACATGTCTGACATTACACTTTGAGATATAAAGCCGATTTCTTTCAAATACATTTCTGTTGGTGGCGGAGAATTTATTCTCTTAGCTTAACACCCTTCTCTGAGACGTACGAGCTCAGAGGTTATGTAGTTGAAATTTATCAGCGATATATCCCAATTTGGTAATGTGGCATGCTGAGTGTTGCTGTGTGATGATCAGTGTTTGATCATTTGTGATATGATCATTTGTTTGATCTTATATCTTTGTGATCATAGGTTGATCATTTGTTTGACCCGAAGCATGGCTTTGTGACAAAGCGTAGCTTTGCGGACGAGACTTCGTCGAGCCTCACACCCCGGAAATGGTCAAAACAGGAAGGATGCAGCAAGGTTCTAGGGAGTAGCGCCCCTTAGTGTATGTCATTCCTTCTGGATAAAGGTGGTATCATGGTATGGAGCCCAGATATTTAACCTCTGTGGTTACTGCATTATTATTATTATGTGGTTGTTGGAAATCGAGGATCCTCGGGAAGATCGGTGACGATCGGGGGATGGCATACGCGTGTCAGTAGTTACCTATTTTTGTAGAGGTAACCCGGCCTTGTGTTGGCAGAGATCCGGTTAGGTTCTCGGGTCGTCTATTCCAGGGACGTACCCATCGTGGATAGGAAGTTCCTTAGCCTGACCATTTGTTGGAAATCCATCTTCCAATACGAACTTTGTACGGTATTAGTTGTAGAACCTGCCATTTACGTACGGTGGTCACCACTGTTTAGATGGTAGCTATAGTAGGCATACGATACTGGTCGTATGTTGGCTAAGATTTATATTCTACTTTCGAAATGTTTTCTACACTATGCACTAATGATAATATCAAAATGATTTGATTTTGCGTAGTAAGCATCTTTGACTATCATAAGAAGAAATCTCCTCCAATTCTGCGTTTGCATTGTGTGTGTGGTGGGAGGTCTTATGGTAGTTTCATTTTCCAAAAGCATTGCGGTTTTCAATATTTAAATTCTTTTGTGTTGCTTAAAGATAAACTGTTTTTGTTGCTCACACCAGTCCCATGACTGATCCGGAGTTTATTGTTCATTTCCTAAACTCTGGATGCTCAAAATTTTTTCTACACGAGCAGTCTAGAGTTTGGTTTTTCAGATAGTCAGATTTGTAGATTTATCTGGAGCCAGTTCAGTCTTTGGATATGGACTGCACTTGCTTATCTTTGTGGCTCGTTACTGGGAGTTCGAGCTATTTCTAGATTGGTGCTTTGGAGATGAAGATTATCTGCTGCTGATGTTATCGTTTTCTTTTCCGCTGCTATTTCTTGTATCATATCTCTGATTGTATATAGATATTCATTGTATCATCATTGTATCTGGATATTGTATCAGATGTTGTATATCTATATTCTTTTTATTCCGCTGTGTTATTTACTTAATGTTGTTATAAGCTCCGGCGACTCGGATTTGAACGGTCGAATCTACGACATTCGAATACGATGTAAAGTATGGATGTTGATTTTCGAGCGCGAAAATCCGTATCGTTACATTTGGTATCGGAGCTAAGGTTGAACTTTAGCTCAGGAGTATAACACGTTAAGTAGCTCATTAAAGATAGAGTGAAGTAAACTCTAGAATGAGTAATTCTCAGATATCCGTCTAAACGTCTCAGTAAATTCTCTTGCTATCCACTGATAGTAAGTATGAGTACAAGAAGAGGACGAGATAGGGGACAGGGAAATACGACTATAAATGGTCAATACCCTGTAACAGTGGAAATAACCTTCTTATCAATATTCTTTGATTCGATTCCAAATTCTTTTGATTTCTTCGTACCAGCTACAGAAGAAGTTTCGGTGTGATGATGGCTCTACGAATCATTGTAGAAAATCCTTACTTCGTATTTCATCGATTTCTTATCAGCTTTTCCATTTAAACTTTAATGAATTTGAAATTGGAAGTTTTAATTTGAGTTAATTTGATTAATAGGATATGACGATAAATTGAATTGAATCGATAAAACGATTTTTGTTTGAAACCAAATTTTGAAATTCTATTGAAATTTCTTGTGAATATCGAAGTCCGAAGAGGGACAAATTGGTATGTATTCTGAGATATTCCGACTTGAATTCGGAATCCGTATCTTTTGTTTGAGGAGTTATAGGAGATCGAATCTGTCTATCTCTGTGTTGTTTTCGTGCCTGCGAATTTCGAGGACGAAATTCTTTTAAGGGGGGAAATTTGTCACGACCCCGAAATTTAAATTTATTTAAATTTATAATTAAATGAATTCTTGAGTTAAATTTATGATTAAATAAATTTTAGATAAAAATTTGTAAATTTAATTGATAAATTGAGAGCGAGTTTCCCCAATATCCAAGTATATTCTGTATAAATCATTTGAGATTAAAATATTGTAAATAGTGTATAAGTGAGTATAAAGCAAATAACATATTAAAATAGAATCTCATGTATATAAAATAACAAACAAAAACAAAATCATCTCAACACAAACAAATCATTTCAGCCGAAAGCAAAGAGAATAGGATGTCTTTGTACAAATAAACAAAGTAAAATACAAACAAACTAGGCAAAACAAATAAATATAAGTACAACCAAACATAACTAAAACAATAAGGTACAATAGCATGTCAAAGAAAAAGGTATCAGCCGAAGTAAAGGAAAGTAAATGTCTCCAGCCCATAACTCTAAAAGCAACTTCACCCATGCCTATATTGTATAAACAAATACAATCCCTGTACAAAGCATGATATCAGCCTTCTCCCCTCATTTTAGTTCGAGCACCCTCATAACTGAAAAAAAAATGAAAGAAGTAATATCATCTTAACCTTTCCAGTAAACACATTTAAAACTGGAGCATCCTTCATTCAAATAAAAACAAGAAAATTTAAAGAAGAGCAAGCCTGCATCTTTTCTAACAAGGGCATTAGCAACTCAAAGTTTTGAAGTTTTAAAAGCAAAAATATTTGCCAGTTTTAAAGCAATAGGGATTTCAGTTTTCAAAAGCAAGAATGTGCTCTGTACATCATCTTTACAGGTGAGTAACTTCAATTTAAACTTAAATTTAGTGGTATAGAAAAATCTGATACTTTGTTGATTGAATGAGATATACCTATATACATATATGATGGATAACCGGTACATATATACAGAGTCTCAGAATAAATATGATACAGGAAGTAAAGATTAGTTTGTTCTCTGACACTTTGGAAATCAAATTTTGATTTCAAAAATCAATTCTTCCCAAACCATTTGATATTTTGACTGGGAATCAAAAGAGTTATTGCTTGTTTAACTTTGAATTAAATTTTAAAAATAAATTCGAATTGAAATCATTTAATATTATCTCTGGAAAATAATAATTTCAAGTACAACTTGATATTTGACAAAATTCGAATCTCGCCATCTTCGAATTCAAATACATAACATGAATGTGTGTAGAAAATGATGATTTTAGCAATAAGTATCGTGATTTTTAGTGATCTGATTTGATAGCAGTTCGTGGTTTTCTACTTTGGAGTTTTTGGGTCGCCGTGGTTGATCGAGGCGGCTGGAAGGCTCGGCGTTGTGTGAGGCGGTAGAAGAGCCTATGGGGGTGCTGGGAAAAATGGAGGGTGGTGCCAGTGATGACGATGGCGGCGATGGCCGTGGTTCAAAGTTTTTAAACCTAGTTTGGACGTGGGGACTTGTTTCGATTCGTTCGACCTTTATGGTCGACCGAGTGCAACCGGTCGTTGGTGGTTGGAAGTGGGGTGTCAGATGAGGTCGTAGCCGGAATTTCGTGGCCACCGGTGGTCGAGGGGGCGAGGACAAGTGGATTGACAGGTTTCAGTTGAAGTTGGGTTTGTTGGTTCCAGGTTTCTTTGGGTTGTCTATTTCGATCGAAGAGGTCGAAATTTGATTCGAATGGATTTTTGTGGTTTGGGGTTGAGAGGATGATGGTTGGGGTCGCCGCTGACTTAGTGATGATCGGAGGAGGGCTCGTCATCGATGGGGTCGCGGTGCAGTATGCACACGTGTACGTGTGTACACTGGAAACAAAACAGTGGGGAAGAAGGGTTCCCCGGGGTAGCATTCGCGTTTATCTCGGGTTTACTCGAGTTATTCGAGTACTTTACTCGAAGCAGGAGGGGGAGGCGAGGAACTCGAAGACAATGTCGTGATTTGGCCTGGAGGACTCGAAGAAGGAGTGATGTACTTCGGGTCTATTTGGGTAGCAGGTTTTGAAGGATCTGATTTGTCTCTAAACTTTAAAACTGAATTTAAATTATCAAGCAAAGCTAAAATAAGTTAAAAAATTTAAATCATAATGAATTATGAAAAAAAAAATTCTTTTATACAATTCTTGGTTTTAAAAGTTTTAATAAAAAAATTTATATTTTAAATAATATTTAGGAATAACCTTTAATATTTATAGAAATAAATTTAAAGTAAAGGGATGGTTTGTATATGATTAAAAGTCTTAAGTGATTACTTGATTCAAGTATTGAAGAAAATTTTTCAATATAAGAAATTTTAAGGATAACTACTTAATCAAAGATTGATTAAGGCTAATTAGTTTCACGATTAAGAATAATTAATTAATTAGAAAATTAATTAATATATATGCAATTAGATGTAGTTAATTACTTAAATGTAATTACTTAGTTAAAAGAAATTAATTAATAGGCAAAGTAAATTAAGCGATTAAAGATAATCACTTATTGAAATTTATCAAGAATGGTTAATTAAATAGTAATTAATTAATGGTTAATTTATCAATGAAAAGATTAATTGAAGATAATTAATAAAATGGTAATTAATTAAGGGTTAATTTATCTATTGAAGATAATGAATTAAATGGTGAATTAAATAAGTGAAGGTTAATTATTAAGTAATTTAAGGTTAGTTAATTTATTTTAAATTGTTAATTAATAAATGATTAAAGAAAAATTTGTCAAAATGATTTGTAATTTATTAATAATTAATTAACCAGGAGTAGAAATAAATTCATAAGAAATTAATCTGATTTAAATAAATCAGACAATCAACTGTCCTCACTTATGGATGTTTGAATTCTATTGATTTGAATTGTTTGATATCCTTGATATATGATGCTTTGTGATACACCCTGATTTGTATTGTGATCTCTGATAAATTATCTGTGATGTAATCTATTATCTGTGATATATACCTGTGATCTGTGCATAAAGATAAGCGATATAGTTTATATCGTTTATCAACTATATTTCTGTATTTGATCTGTGATGATTCATCGTGTCGCACTATTGTGTAAAACCCCTGGACTACACAGTTACACACACAAATTTGGATTTCACGAGGAAATCGGTTAAGTCACAGATAACTTAAATTTGATGTTTTTGAAATTTAAATTGTAATTTCAATTGATTTTGAAATTAGAAATTTAGGCTTAAAGTGAAAAGCTTTTGAAATGGAATTTCAAAGATAAAAGTTATTTCGAATAACTTAATCAAGTTTTGAAAATGTAAATAATTAGATTTAAATTTGAATTCAAGGTTGAAATTGAATCCTATGATTTGAAACTAGGGATTAAAAATGTTATAAATGTGTTTATATAAAGTTAAACCATTTAAAAGTAAAATTTTGAGAATTTGGATTTAACCCAAAGATTTTAACTTGTATAAATGAATCAGATTTCCAAAATAGAAACTGTTTGTTTTCAAATGATAAAAGCTTTCAGATAAGAAATGAAATTCCAGTTTAATTAAAGGAATTTCAAGATTGAATTGGAATTATTTTTCCAAGTTATGAATGAACTGTTTTAAAAAGCTATGAATTAAATCTGTTATCTTAACAGATTTAAAATGATGTTTGTTTAAACCATTTGAAATGGAATTGTTTTGAAAACTATTAGTTAAATCTTTGATTTAAAGATTTAACGAATTAATTAAACTGAAATGGAAATCGATTTGGAAAATCTGTGAATGAATCTTTGTGAAATTAAGTGAACTTTGTGAATTGAATCTTTTTGTTTAAAAAGATTAAAATGGTAATTTGTTAAACCATTTGAAGAAAGATTTTTGGGTAATAAGTTGTGACTTAATTGAATTCCCAATATCCATATATTTTTAAATATTGCGCTCACTGTTCGGGTTAGCCGGGAAAGGACCTTTGGGTCGTATAACCCATTCTGAATTAGTGATACGTCGTATATGGATGGCATTTGAAGACCGGTGTTGAAGACCGGATATTTTTCGAAAATGAAAGGACAACCTGTCGAATGTCTCTGCACTGAGTTGCTCCGGTATAGAGATTTATATCACTCTTTTGTGACGGGAAGTCCGGACATGATTGGAAATTACCCGGATTTGCAAGGGCTTCGTGAGAAGTGCCTTCTGTTCTGTTCGATCCCGGAACAGACTTGTATGGTTACATGTCTGACATTACACTTTGAGATATAAAGCCGATTTCTTTCAAATACATTTCTGTTGGTGGCGGAGAATTTATTCTCTTAGCTTAACACCCTTCTCTGAGACGTACGAGCTCAGAGGTTATGTAGTTGAAATTTATCAGCGATATATCCCAATTTGGTAATGTGGCATGCTGAGTGTTGCTGTGTGATGATCAGTGTTTGATCATTTGTGATATGATCATTTGTTTGATCTTATATCTTTGTGATCATAGGTTGATCATTTGTTTGACCCGAAGCATGGCTTTGTGACAAAGCGTAGCTTTGCGGACGAGACTTCGTCGAGCCTCACACCCCGGAAATGGTCAAAACAGGAAGGATGCAGCAAGGTTCTAGGGAGTAGCGCCCCTTAGTGTATGTCATTCCTTCTGGATAAAGGTGGTATCATGGTATGGAGCCCAGATATTTAACCTCTGTGGTTACTGCATTATTATTATTATGTGGTTGTTGGAAATCGAGGATCCTCGGGAAGATCGGTGACGATCGGGGGATGGCATACGCGTGTCAGTAGTTACCTATTTTTGCAGAGGTAACCCGGCCTTGTGTTGGCAGAGATCCGGTTAGGTTCTCGGGTCGTCTATTCCAGGGACGTACCCATCGTGGATAGGAAGTTCCTTAGCCTGACCATTTGTTGGAAATCCATCTTCCAATACGAACTTTGTACGGTATTAGTTGTAGAACCTGCCATTTACGTACGGTGGTCACCACTGTTTAGATGGTAGCTATAGTAGGCATACGATACTGGTCGTATGTTGGCTAAGATTTATATTCTACTTTCGAAATGTTTTCTACACTATGCACTAATGATAATATCAAAATGATTTGATTTTGCGTAGTAAGCATCTTTGACTATCATAAGAAGAAATCTCCTCCAATTCTGCGTTTGCATTGTGTGTGTGGTGGGAGGTCTTATGGTAGTTTCATTTTCCAAAAGCATTGCGGTTTTCAATATTTAAATTCTTTTGTGTTGCTTAAAGATAAACTGTTTTTGTTGCTCACACCAGTCCCATGACTGATCCGGAGTTTATTGTTCATTTCCTAAACTCTGGATGCTCAAAATTTTTTCTACACGAGCAGTCTAGAGTTTGGTTTTTCAGATAGTCAGATTTGTAAATTTATCTGGAGCCAGTTCAGTCTTTGGATATGGACTGCACTTGCTTATCTTTGTGGCTCGTTACTGGGAGTTCGAGCTATTTCTGGATTGGTGCTTTGGAGATGAAGATTATCTGCTGCTGATGTTATCGTTTTCTTTTCCGCTGCTATTTCTTGTATCATATCTCTGATTGTATATAGATATTCATTGTATCATCATTGTATCTGGATATTGTATCAGATGTTGTATATCTATATTCTTTTTATACCGCTGTGTTATTTACTTAATGTTGTTATAAGCTCCGGCGACTCGGATTTGAACGGTCGAATCTACGACATTCGAATACGATGTAAAGTATGGATGTTGATTTTCGAGCGCGAAAATCCGTATCGTTACAAAAGGGTGCACCCAATCGATCACAAAGTAATAGAATGGTATCGAAGAAGTGTGTCCGATCAGAGAGGCTGCCTCATTGGCCCGTCAATCGCTCCTGTTTTAGCCACCTTATGCCAACTCACGGGAGTCGGGTCCACGTATATACCTCAGTAGGATCGTCACCACCATCCTACTTCATTCTGGAATCTCCACCGCGTACACAGTTGTTAAAGTGGTTTTCGGTATCGATAGAGAGTATGTCCATATCTGATCCCGGTCTCTTTAACAACCAATCGTTATTATAACCCGTGGTTATAAATTTCAAAATGGTTTATATTTCAAATCAAAACATATTCATTTAAACCATTTATATTCAATGTTAATATCCTTCAAAATAATATTCCTTTCCAAAGTCGTATCATTTCTAAGTTCATTCATTCAATTATCCATTTTCAAAACATTGTATTTTCAGCATTTATAGCACTTTGAAAATGTTAGTGTAGATATAGTATTCAAAAATATTATCTTTTTCAGAAACCGCAGCACTTATAAAATGTTACTGTAGATAGTAGTATTATTTCAGAAAACAGTTCATTTACAGAAACAACAACACTTATAAACTGCTACAATAGGTAGTAGTATTATTTTAGAAAACAATTCATTTACAGAAACAACAGCACTTATAAACTGCTACAATAGGTATAATAGTAATTTGGAAAACACTACATTAAAACCACAGCATTTCTGAAACGCTACAATTACTGTTATAAGTTTATGATAACAATTCAAAACAATATATTTTCAACTTTTCTCATTTTTAACTTATCAACCTTATTCCACTTTTCAAATTTATCTATTTGGATATTACTCAACTTATAATTGTTAATAAAATAACATTTTATTTATAAATATCCAGTTAATTTATAATCCATTTATTAAGTCAAAATTCATTATAAATTTTGCATAACTTTTCATTTTAACCAACAAATCTTAATACTTTATTTACTTTTAAAAATATCCATTTCATAAATAAAATATTTTATTTCTAAGTTAAGCCAAAATTCCATTTTAAACCAAATTTCAATTATTAAGTTAATTCACATTTTATTTTACATTTTTAATCATTTAATAACTTATACATTTTTAACTTATAGAAAATCACTATAGAATTTATTTAAACCATTTTAAAATCAAATTAAGTTAAAAATCTCATATATTTTTATATTCCAAATACTTAAAATTTTCAGAAAATATTTATATTTAAAATTAACGATGGGTCTGTATAATATTTTCTAACCTAGGTCAAGTAATACAGATAATATATCATTTCAATCCGTAATGAATTAAAATCCCGGGTTTTATCATTTCAAACCCGCAATCCTAAGTCAAATAAAATAAAAATTGCTTGAGCCTATCATTTCAGCTCATAACGACTTTTCCCTATTCTAAAGTCCGTTCGGGTATGTATCATTTCAACCCATAGTGATTCTATATTAACAGGGAACTTGCAGTGTGAGAAACAGAAAATAAATAAACAGTAAAACATATCATATGATGTCAGGTGATGCAACAGGTATATAATCAGGTAATATCATCATATAATGTCAGATAACAGGTAAATGTGAGGATATAACATAGTATATCAACTACTACAATTCAAATGATATTGTTTTACATTTATATAAGTACGATTTGTCGAGAGTGATAAACTCGCCTTTTTAAAGCTAGAGATGACAATTCAAACACAAGAACAAACTCCGAAAAAGCACGACAAAGCACGAATCAATTTCGAGTAGATGGAGAGCCAAGATCCAAGTCTTGTAACAACAAAATATACACATATATAAGTATATAATTCAACATAAAAAATAAAACAAAACAATGTAAAATATGAATCAAAATGAAACAAAATTGGCTTTAACCAAACAAGTGGGCTCGGCCATCATGCAAGGAGACTTGACCACTTTGGTTTGTGCTCGGCCATGGTCAGATCTGAAGAAACTAGGCTCGGCTATGGTAAGAAAATAGAAGGCAAAGCAATGGGAAGTTGAAGAGATAGGGGGTTGTGAATGCAAAGAGGCAAGGTAATGAAAGGTCTTGGGTTTCAAGAGCATTGGGTTCGGCCATAGTGCAAAGTGGTTCGGCCATGGGCTAGGCTTGGGTCAAGTCTGGTCATCATCATCAGGTGGTGCGGCCAGTGGTCATGTCAGTCATGACAAGGGGCTGGAGGAGGTGGAAGACAAGGTGGTGGCCGAAGTCATCGAGGAGGAAGTGGTGATGTATATAGGCTTGGTTAGGGTTTCAAGGCAACTATGTGATGGATTTTTGGATCATGGTGGTCACGGCAAGGTCTGGGTCAGATCAGGGTGAGTCCGTACAGTTGGTGGTGGAGGTGATGGTGGAGAAGTCGGCAAGGGTTGGTGGTCATATGGTAGAGGCCGAGCAAAGTTAGTAACCAAAAGAAAAAAAAAGAAAAGAGAAAAAAAGAAAGGAGGAAGCCATGGACAAAAGAACTTACTTTAAAACTTTTTTTTTTGCTAGAAATGAAAATGGGAATGAGATGTACGGCTAAGAGAAGTGGAAATACATGGCTAAGAAGGAAAAATGAAAAGGCTAAAAAATGGAAAGGCTCCAATTAAACAAATAACTCAAGTCTCTTGAGTTTCCAAGCCCAAAATCAAATAAGTTCAAAACAATAAATAAATAAACAAAGTCCAAAACTAAAATAAAATAGAAATAACATAGAAAAATGTAGATAACAAAATATTGAAAATAATTTCTTGTAAACCTATGTATTTATCAGATAAAAAAAAGTATAAAACAGAATTTAACAAAACGAAAAGCAGAACAATTACCAGAAACAAATATTGTTTCAAAGAAAAAGATTGGAAATTTAAAATTCAAATTTAACATTTCACTGAAAATCAAAGTTTGACTAAAATTGAACAAAATATAAAATTTTCCTGAAAATCATTATTTTATTATATTTGGAAAATAAATTATCAATAAATTCCAAAATTACATTGGAAAATTCAATTAAAAATGATTTAAAAATCAAAGTTTTCAAATAAATTAATTTTAAAATATTTGTTAAAAATATGGGTTGTTACACACATACATAACTATAACGATCCTAAATTTTTAATTAATCAAATAAATCAATTAAAAAGCTGAGGCATGCTAAATAAAAGAAATAAATTAATGGAAAAGGGGTATGAGGGCCCAAGCCCAAATTTTTGTGGAATAATAAACATTACTCTTTTTTTATTTATTCATTTCATATTACTTAAAATAAAAAAAATAAAAGCTAGAGAAGAACTCTAATAGAGGCTTAAAGAGTGCAAATAGGATGGAAGATAAGGGAAACACAAGCAAAATGGGATTAAGAAGACCAAAGCTAGACATCTTAAAATTCCATGTGAGTAATACTTAACCTATCTACAACGATCTCTCATATATGGTTTCGATTTAGATTTGTATGTTTTAAATATGATGGGGTTCATACGGATTTTAGTAACAAATATAAAGGTTTAATAAATGTTTCGGGGAAGGATAGATAAACATGGGATGTTTAGACGTGTTTCCCATACTTTAATGATTTTGAAAGTTAATAAATTTTTTATATCATGTTCTGATCATGGTTTTAGAGATGGGTTTTTAGTTTGAGAAGTTTCTTAAGCTTATATGATTTTATTTGATTTATTGAAGGAGCGTAACTAGAAAACAAATATGGAAAACAATGTTAAAAGTTCAAATAAAAATTATGTGTATTAGAACAAGTGTTCACAAATTTTCTAGAAATTTAACAGAATTTTCTATAAGAAAAAATAGACCAAAATGGTCAAGTACTGCACTGGGGCAAGTGGGGAATTACGATGGTGCAGGAAAAATAAATTTTACATGGGAAAAATATAATATATTAATGGGTGTTGGAAAAAAGAGAAACCAGATAAAAATAATTGGTTGAAAAGAAGGAAAATTGGGACGAATAAGATAATGACACATGTAGAGACATTGTCAGGCAAGTGGAGTTTGTCTTGTTTGGAGCTAAGGCGGCAACCTAACGAGTTGTGAGGGAACTACGCGTACGGGGGAAATGCTAGAGATTAGCCGAAGGGATCCATGAGCTTTCAGGGGAAAGCAAGTATATGCCGCAAAAATGTAGAAAATATTATGCGCTGCAATTTGAAAGGATTCGCTAGTAGAGAATGAATTGTGCACCTAGGTTGGGATAGGGAAGTACTGCGCCATGGGAGGGTGAAAATGAGACTGAATGAAAAGGCAATTCGGTCGGAATCGAGGAGGGTCCAGGGATAGTAAAGGAGAAAACTTCTGCGCTTGAGGTAAGGATGGAACGGCTATTGATGCAAGGGTGGGGACGCTCACTCGGATGCACATCTTGGGAAGGTGAGGAAAGACATTCAACTTCTAAAGAATGCGGCATGTGATTCTAAGCAGTTCAAATTAAAAGAATATTTAAGGACTACGGGTGGCGGTTACACAGTAGACCAGAGTCTAAGTAAATAAACGGAGGCTATGGGTGTTTGTTTCACAATGGTCTAGAACTTAAGTTAAGAAATATAGAAGGACTGCATGTGACTGTTTCTTTGTGATCTAGGGCATAGCTAATAAGTAGTTGAATACTGCGGATGGCTGGGACTACGCAGTTTGAACCAAACAATGATTCTAAAAGAATAATGCAGGGGGCTGAGTTTATGCAATGTAAATATAGAGAACAAATTGGAAAAATGATACTGCAGAGTAGGCTGATTCCAGCCAGTATCAGTTAAAAAGACAAACCTAAATAGGAAATCAAGTGGGGACTGTATTGAGGGCACAATAGCATGTAGGAATAGTAGATTAAAGAATAATATGAAATGAGAAATAAGTGGGGACTGCGTCGGGGGCGCAACAGTAATTAGGGACCGCGTAAGAATGTATAAGGCACGTTGGAAATAAGAACTACTTGTGCAATATCTGTGGTTGTTTCACTTATGATATGTGAATAGTGATGGGAAAACCCAATCTGAGCAGTATGGGCTGGTCTCATGTAACAACCCGCATATTTTATGATTCATATATTTAAATGTTTAATTTAAATATAGCATCATTAGTCGGATTTTAGTCCGAAAAAGTCACTATTCGTAGAAGAACTGTTGAATTAGTGAAAAGTCTATGCGGATCGTGCTATTTGGAAGCGCCTATTTGAAAACACCTTCAAACACAAATTCAGACGTCTGAAATGGATCATTCAGACGTCTGAAATTGTTCGAGTCAATCAAGAAAGGAAATAGGCTAAAATTACCATTTTCAGACGTCTGAAATAAACAATTCCGACGTTTGAATATTGTTCTAGACAACTTCTGTTTTTCCAGATTCAGACGTATGAATCGTTCATTTCAGACGTCTGAATGAAGTCAGAAATCTCATACTTTTCCAGATTTAGACGTCTGGTTTGGAAATTTCAGACGTTTGAATGAAGATTGAAATTGAGATTCAACAATTTGGACTCGAGACCAATTCCATTGACTTCAAAATGGTGTTTGCGACTTTTTTAAGTATAAACATCGATATGTTTTGAGTTGGGTAAAATTTTGAAGTTTTCAACTAGGGCTTTGGGTTTGGGTTTCAGCCCATCAACCTTCTAGTAACTTAACCCTTCATCCAACTCCTCTTCATTCACTCTATTATTTCCTAACACTCAAGCTAAAAGAAAAATGGGGGAAGAGAAAAGAAATTAGAAATTCCTAAGCCCTAATTTTCTTTGGAATTATCATCTTCAAGCTAGAAATCAAAGAGAAGCTTAGGTAAGCATCATCTTCATCTTCTCCATCTCAATCCCTCTTTAATTTCAGAAATTTCCTAAACCTAACTTAGGAAATGTTCTTCTTTTGAGCTTAGATTCAAGCTTCTTGGGTTGAAGTGAAGAGTGGTTGATCTCTCCTTTGTGATTAAGCTTCTCTATCATTGTTTTTGGGTTTAAAGGTGAGTTTTTGGGACTCCCATCTATGTCTATATCTTTGATAGTCGTTGGGTATGAATTCCTAACATTTATTTCTTCTCCATTTCATTTGAATTGAATTGGTTTGATGAATATTCCAATTATGGTGTTTTGAAATCAAAATCTATGAAAATCCTTATATGGATGTTGGACATGTTGGTCGGAGAGTATTGGTGAGTCTTTAGGGTTGGGTAGTCGTTTGGCGTCAACCCCTAGCAAATTGTCACTCATCCGATCGCTTCCGATATGATTTGGCCATCATTGGCCTAGGCAAAATATTGCCCAGGGCATCAGGTTCAGATGTCTGAATTATTCATTTCAGACGTCTGAATCTGCTTGTCTCGGCCCAATTTGCCTAATTTGTGTGGGTTTCCAATTTTAATCGATTTTAGTTGATCCGGATAGTTGTTATCACTTACTATCGACTTTAATGACTTCTCTCTTTGGATTTTTGAGAATATCCATTTTGATGGATTTGGTATCGATTTCTTTGAATTTAATTCACGTCTTCGAATGTGGATTTTTGTGATTGATTGATTCTACAATCATTTTGTGATTTGTCACTTCTAAATACAAAGGTTTCTATACTAGTAGTAAATATTCAATCTCTTTCATCAAAATGATTTTAACTCTATTTTTAATACAAAGCTCGTTTATAAAACTGTTTTCTAATCTATTAGTATATACAAACCTTTACCTCATTCGTATGAGAAAATCTAATTAAACGACTTAGCAATACAAGTGGTATGAAACGCTTGCTTTTACTTCGTCGGTTAATTTTTGGACTTGTTCGATTGAAAATCTTGTGACAATTTTCAAGTGGAAATCTACAATTTGTTCGTAAATATTTAAGTTAAGCTAGTGGTTATGGGACATGAAGCTAAACTCATATATTTACTAGCTTAGTGTAATCGACACTTTTATTGATCGATGACGATCATTTTATGATTTAGACTAGCGATGTGCAATGTCTATTTGTTTGTTTGAGCATTACAATCCCCGTTTGTGGATCTTCGGTTCAATTTGGCGAGGTAGCGACCCGTGGTCTATGGGCCGTTTGTGGGGCTACGGCTCAAAATTTATGGCTAGCGACCATGGAATAGTGTTCCGTTTGTGATACACGTGTTGGTGAGTTTTCATGCTCCCGTTTGTGATAGGCCTCCCCCTTTGTGATTTCTGGATTTCTAATTGATGATTTCTAGAATTTGTCTTTCACCAACTTTTGCGATTGGCATTAATACGTTTGTCAATATTTGTGGCTTGGTGAATAATATAAAGAATATGACATTCTTTTTGATGTTATGAGATTTTTGAGATATTGTGTGATTTTTGTCGTTGTTAAATGTATACTTGTCATATTATGGCATTATTGTTATCATGCGTATTTGTCATATCTCTTATTCTATCTCATTTTATCTAATATTTATAGCTAGACTGATCTGTTTATTATTTTCTTATTAAATAATACTCAGGTCAAACCGAGATGTTACAGGTGCTTCTACTTGACTCCTTATCTGGGATCATCTTCTGACTTTTGTCTAACTATATTAGATTGGTAGTTTTTATTGTTATAAATTTGAGATAGAGACTCCTTGATGTATACATATTCTTTTGTCTAGCACTTGTATCTATTCTTTTATGATATTGTGGATCTTGTTTGACCACTACTCAGATGTACACTTTTATGTGTTATATTCATATCTGTTTCCGCCTTTGAGATATGAACATCTGTGATTGATTTATGTTATGTTTATTTCTATATTTGTTTCCGAGGTCCACTTAGCCACTGTGTGGTAGCTTTGAGTTTGTATTTGATATGTCGGATTTCCTCTTGAAATGAAATGCATTTTTTAAAATCTGACATATCGGTACTCGCACAAAGCAATTACATGGATGGTCGCTCCTCAACAGCCTTATTCTTCGCGCTAGTTGACGACATTACTCCGTAGTGTCCTTGGCTAGCATGAGTATTGAGGTGGGGCGTCACATCTCACAATATAATTTTTTGGGTATGTATTATTCACACTAGACTTTATATATGACCCGTGTTTTTATTACTGTTTTCTCCGTAAACTCACGGGTGCTCATTTGAGCAGGTTGAGTTTATAAGATCAGAGAGGTATAAAATAAGGACCGTGGTACGAGGATCGAAGTTGGAGTAGGAGGCTTGGTGGCTAATAAAGATTTTGTCTTTCACTATATTAAGAAGGGCGGGCCGCATCATCATATGTTGACCCGACTCTTACTATGTTATTTTCTATTATATTTGACCACTACGTGGGCACGTTTTTGGGTTTAATAGTGATTGAAGTATTTGTAAAGAATGTTATAGAGAACTTTTGATGTAATGGAAAAATTTACCTACTCTGTTTACTTATCTGTGTTCATTAATAAGCTGAACTCGGTTTTTTCGCTGGAAGATAATTCCGGTGATGGCTGCTATAACGAACAGGCTTTTCGACGCTAAAAATTGACACTAATACGTCCACTATATTATGTGCCGAGCATTAAAGTGCCAGAAAAACCGATCATTAGGGGTGAAAGAAGAAAATAGAAGATAAAAGAAATAAAAACAATCATAGAATCTCACAATACAACGGAATAACATATATTAATCAACATAATTCTTTACAAAGTCATTTCCAAAATGATACATCAGTCATACTAATACAAATTCTACCCTAGGATAGTTATAACAGCCTATTCCTACCTAACTGATACTAGATCATACATACATACACAACATAAATAAGATAATAACTAGTTATCGATGAAAGCCCCATACTCCCAGCTCCTCCAAGATGCATTTGGAGAAAACTTGAATTACTTGGCTGCCCATAAAAATTTGAGCACCTAAGAGTTTTTAGGGAAAGAAAATAAACTCTAGGTCAGACATGGGTCTGGTGTGAGTAAAATCCAAACAACCGAATTATTTCTTTTAAAACACTTCTAAAATCAAGGGTATCTCGTAAGACCATGCCGCACATAAACACAGATGTGTTTTACCTTACGTTAACCAAAACACTTTCTATAGAAAATCCAATGATATTATAATAATGTCTAGGGGTGAAAATAAAATATTAAAATAACTGGAATGCTTGCATCTCACGTTCTGATATAGTTGGGTACATCTAAAACCGTAAAGGCACATATTGGAGAATGAATTTCATACTATGACAAGGTAAGGAACTACCTTCCGATGGCACATCTCTAGATAAAATGCACCGGTGTCTAATAAGAATATCTTGTACACCTGCCACACAGGACTGGCCTACCACTTGACTAGTAGTACCGAATATGATCACCCTACTTTGGGCCCCGAAGCATACATGAGTAGATAGTAATCGATCTAGATTTGGGATAACCATACCCTAATGGGAGCGACCCACTTGGCCCTGTTGCATTCCCAATTTTTGTCATTTCCCGATTGATGAGGCTTGAAGCTACATTTTACCTTTAGTTAGCACTTTCCACTTGGAATGCTACACTACCCTCCAGGCATCAATGCAATGCTAGCATTCATCTATACAAGTTCATTCTGGGACTGAAAGAAACTGAAGGCACTCCTTCTTTTACATCCTTTTCGGGGAATCCCTTGCAGGATTTTTAGCAAATAGCCCTTGCACTTCAAAGCTCTATCCTCGATTCCATATTCTTCAAGACGTATTCAAGTCGAAATGCTGGAGTTGGATCGAAGTGGTTTTAGAATAACATATCCGATCCGGTCTCTTCGTAACAACTTTCGACAATTTCTGGTAAACTTAACCCTAGTTCTTTAGAAAATAAAGAGACAAAGATAAGAGCGGAGATCACCTCCTAACTAATAGTGGACGGATTTCCTTATCATTTATTCTAGAAGAAACGAAACGAGTTTATACGTACAATATAGCACCATCGACGGTAACTGTATCATATAATCCCCGTGTTTCTCCTAGATATTTCCAAAATTACGTTTTAGTCCAGATTTTGATAGTCGGTCATTCAACTATCAAATAAACAAACTTTCAAACATGGATTTAATCCCATATGGAATCCACTAAGCCTTATTTAATTAATCTTTAATTAATTAATATCACTTTATAAACATTCAATCAAAATATCTTTACCAAACACTATTCCAAAACCACTTACATCCCTTTTTTACTTGGAAAATATTTATACTTACCTTAGGTGTATAAGTATATTATCAAAACATTTGGAAAATTCCTCCTTTCAATTTTTTTTTGAAAACATTACTTACTATAAAACCAAACCTCTTATCCTTTAAAAAAATTCCATTTTTAAAAGCTCACTTCATAATTCAAATAACTTATAAATTTCCAAAGTCGATTTATAAAACACTTTTATAAGTCTACAAGTCAATTTACAAAACCTCTTTACAAACCTCTAAAATCATTTATAAAACATTTCCCCATTTAAAACTCCTTTGATAAATCTTCTTTAAGAAAAATCCCTTACAAAATATCTTTTTGCAACTCATCCCTTTAAACCACTTTAAATAAACCTTTCCACTTAGTAAAACCCGTTTTTATAAACAAGTTATTATTTATAAATACCTTTATAAAATAATAATATAACTTGAAAATCATTTATAGAATTTAAACCCAAATTGATTGGAGAATTGAAGCTAATTTAGAACCATACTTTATAAATTTAAAAAGAGCTTAACAATCCCATTAGTACTTATTTAAGTTACCATCTAGTTTTAATTTAATTCCAAATCACTTATCAATTATTAACATATGCCAACATACATGTAAGTCAAATCCATTATCAAATCAGGGAATAACATATCAATACAACTCAACTAGCATGTACATGTCCCAACAACATAATAACAGGATGGTGATTTGTCCCGCAAAATAGATGTCCAAAACAATTCAACCAATTTATAATAGAATTGGAATTTATTCTGCTAAAACACATGTCCACACAAACAACAATTACATTATAGCAAAACGAGGATTTATTCTGCTATCAGATGTTCAAACAATCAAACAATCAACTTATAGCAGAATGAGGATTTATTATACTAACACATGTTCACACAATCAAACCATTTACTTAACTCATTCACCATTGTTTGTCTACTAAATAGTATCGATATTTAAATCCCTTATGTTCAAAACCATCTTTGGAAAGGAAGTAGCTTTAAAATAATTTGATTCTCAAAACAAAGGATTTAAAACTTAAAACTCCCTTTTAAAATGATTAATTACAAGTTAAACTCTTTATTAAATCAAGTTAATCTTTATTAAAATTGAACTTAAATTAAGTATAAATTAATAAATAATTAAACTTTTAATAAATAATTTATTTATAAATTAAACCCTTAATAAATCCTTTATTAATTTTTAAATAAAATTTTAAACCATTATTAATAATTAACGATTAATAAATCTTAATTAATTAATTAAATAATATTTTAATTAAAACTTAAATAATAAATGAAACCTTTAATTAATAATTATTTTAAATTAAAACCTTAATTAATTTATCACTAAAAATAGTTAAACACTTGACTAATTAAATAAATAAATAATTGACCTTATATTTGATTAATAATTATTTAAAAATAAATCATATATTTAACTCATAATTAGTTAAAAATTAATCTTGCTTTTAAAGGATAATTAACTTGTAACATCTTGAAATTTTCAACCATTCGCATCCATACATGTCGGATTTGAATTGCTCAAAATATCAGATTGTTAATTTAAATTTGGCAAAACTCAACATATACAGTAAATAAATAATCACAGAATCACAGACACAGAGTAATATAACAATAATGCAGCGGAAACAAAAGAAGAGTAGTTCATGAAGCTACTATATATACCAGAGTTAAATAAGATACAACGGAAGTCACGAATACATAAATATCTCAATACAATAGTCAAATACAAGATCAGAATACATCACTAAAGTCAACTTAATTTAGCTTCATTTATAATTGAAATCATTCCTCAACAAAATTTAAGAATTAAATTTCCGATTAACTTCAAACAATTTGGAGATAAATATAATACATACATATATCAAATCAAATCCATAGCCATATACTTATATAAATATTATACATCAAATCCTACTTTAGAATTTCAACTCAATTTAATTTCCAAAATAAAAGTATAGCAAGGCTACAAAATGGTCTCTCCACTTCGAAACTCGAAAATGAATGTCGATGATGCGGCCGCCATCCCCGAAATTATTTTCCAACGACAAAAGAGGAGAGCACTGATCTAAAATTTAAAAATTCTTTGGAAACGATTTATATTCGAAAATACTTTAAATAATAGGCATTTTAAAACCTTAAATCCAAAGTTTGAAATCACTGGAAATTAAATTCTCAAATTCTAAATTTAAATTCATTTCAGTTCCAAATCAATTTATAAACCATGTTTATAAATTCATTTATAGAACAATAAATGATAATCAAATATTATCATTTCAAACAACCAAATTAATTGACTTATTATATTCCAGAAAATCTTACTTATATATTTATAATATAATTATACAAATTTATTCATTTACCAAATTTAAAATATAATATTGTGTCAGTTTGCTCTGTTCAAGCATTTTGGAAATCCTATCGATAGCGTTGATCAGACGAATCGATCGAAATCCCAAATCAACATCAACAACTCAAACAACACACTATAAAACATTTTAATATTAACAATAAATACACTCCCTCACTCGATGATACAAGAAGGGATTTCAAAACAAGGATAGAGATCCAAATATAGAGGGATCCTAACAAAAAGAATTCAACTAGAAGATAAACTTGAAACGAAGATGAGATGATCAAATCAAAATTGGAAGATGGATAAACAGATATTAATCACGGGCGACCCAAACTGGCCAACCGTGACTTCAAAATAAGATCAAGGTAGAATTCTGGAACAAATCGACATTTGATCGCCATAGATAGAATTCGGGTATAGCAAAAGATAGCAGCGTCATAATCCGAGGATACAGAAATCTCCAGTGAATCAATATCGATTGTAAAGGAGTTTCACTCTTTTACAAATCATTCGGTGGAGCTATGGGATGCTCCGGAATCAAGAAAACTCGAATAGGGAGAGACAAGGATGGACTTTGGAACCGAGGGGAACGTTCCAAAATTCAAAGGAAACCGAATCAAAGAGGAAGGAATTCAAGTTCGAAATAAGGTGACTCTGTAATTAAATTTACTTTATATGCTAAGTTCTGCCTAAAACCAGAGCTCTGATACCATATGTAACATCCTGAAATTTTCAACCATTCGCATCCATACATGTCGGATTTGAATTGCTTAAAATATCAGATTGTTAATTTAAATTTGGCAAAACTCAATATATACAGTAAATAAATAATCACAGAATCACATACACAGAGTAATATAACAATAATGTAGCGGAAACAAAAGAATAGTAGTTCATAAAGCTACTATATATATCAGAGTTAAATAAGATACAACAGAAGTCACGAATACATAGATGTCTCAATACAATAGTCAAATACAAGATCAGAATACATCACTAAACTCAACTGAATAACTGGAAGCTTGATAGATAGCTGGATCTCCAAGCGAAGCTCCAAATCCATAGGCGAGTCTCGAACACTGAACCACTCAGTCTGACCCGAGCGTAAAGCAAAACACAAAACACTCGAGTTAGGATTAACATTATTATATCAATAAATCCAACTCAAGTGAAATATCAACTAAAATACAAGTAACTTAAAGGATGTCTGGGATAACCATCCTCTAAGGATCCGTTAAACTATCTACTATGTAGTAATGTACGCTATTATAATAATGTCTAAAGTAAAGTAAACTATCAAAATAGCGTTAAGGCATTAACCATATCCCCCTTAACACATTTTATATAATCCCATAGTCTATATAGTACCGTAATCTCCCCCGTAATGGGCGTCGTCATAGGGCACTCCATAGGTATGGTACAAAACAAACTCGTAGAAAAGCACGCTAGGGTAGGTGACACGGCACAACTAGGCAATGCCAAGGTAGATATACCCATTACACTTCCGGGCCGGTGGTAACATAGAGCCGCAGCAATCGCCCACCTCGAGCCACACTCCCGAATCAAGGGTGCGCACCAAATCAATCATAAGTAATAGAATGGCATACGATGGAGTGTGTCCGATCAGAGGTGCTACCTCATTAGCCCGTCAACTGCTCATGTTTTAGCCACCTTATGCCAACTCACGGGAGTCGGGTCCACGTATATACCTCATATAGGAACGTCGCCACCATCCTACTTCATTCTGGAATCTCCACCGCGTACACAGTTGTTAAAGTGGTTTTCGGTATTGTAACGACCCGTAAATTTCGATAATTAAATTGGATAATTTAATAAGATTTTTGTAACTGAATTTAGAGGGAAATAAAAACTTTATAACGTATAATGAAGCAAATGTTAGAAATGAATGTAGCATTGGTAATTAAAATTTATTTTTGACAATTGGAGTAAAATCCCAATAATGAATTAGTGTAATTTGTTGCACTTTGTCATAAAATTGAAAATAAGTAAGTATTGAATTAACCAATGAAATAATAACTTAAATAAGGAGTAATAAGGTTAATCTAAGCTAAATATTGACTATTTGAATGAAGTTACAATTAACGGAATTAATGTAAATGTTATACTAGGCTATAAATCAAATATAAGAAATAAAACGTAAATATTGAATTAATTAATGAATTAATATTTATTGAATGGTAATTGAATGTAATCAATGTTTAGTAAGAAATTATAACATTGGTTTGGAAATGATTAAACTTGTAAGAATGTAATTAAGAGTTAATGATAACAAATTATTATAAGTTACCTGTTTTGATGGAATTGGAATTGGAAATAAATTTTAATAAATGTTACATTAATGTGAAATGTAATACAATGTTTAGGAGTTGTTAAATTGGAGTATATTAAGGTAATGAAGGGAAAAACAAGGCAACTAAGTTTATAGAGTAGAAATGAACTTAATAAAAAGATTTGAATTGAAACAAATCAGTCCATTGAAATCCAATTTATAATAAGTGTAATTATTGTAGCAATTGAAATTAAATATTATGCAAGTGAAATAAAGATAAAATGGGAAATTGTTAATGTATTAGGATATACACCAATGTAAATGGTACCTAAGATGATAATGTGATAATCAAATGAATAACAAGACTTAGAAATCAAATAAATGGATTCCATTTGAATTTCAATCGAATTTATGAATTTAATGGAATTGGAATTTAATACTATAATTGGTGAACTAATTAACCTTAAATTGACATGGGAATTGGTTATAATGGATTTTAAATTACTAAAGTAATCCAAGTTGATAAAAATTATAAATTATAGGATTTGAATTTAAAGGGTGATTTAATTAATTTAATATTAATTTATTTAATTAACTGGAAAATAGCCATTTTGGCCACTGACTCGGATTTCGATGAAACTAGTTTCATCTGATCCGTAATGGTAAATTATTATAGGATTTCAAGTTTCATAACGATCGAGCTTGCGTTTGATCGTACGGGCTTGAAACGCCTCGAAATAAATTAAATTGAAATTAATTGAAATCAATTTGAAATAACTTGATTTTTGCATAACTTCTCCATACGATGGAATTTGGTTTTGAAACCCATCCCCCTGATTTTAAAACTATCGAAAACATCTATTTTGATATATGGATTGACCCATTTTCGTTACGGTTTTGAAACGGGCTTTTCGGTTCGTTTATCGTTCAATCAACTTGTCCATTCATCCTATTTCTCACCTACCTATAAATACCTCGTTATAAACCCTAGCCACTCCTTATTCTTATTTTTCTGGGCGTACATCTCCTTCTTAGATCCTCATTCCAATGGTAGACAAACCCTAATTCCCAAATTCCAAAACCTAATTTCAAAAAAAAATTGCAAACCTGCAGCAACTTCGGGTCGCGCTTCGGGTTTCAGAGGCAAAAACCCTGGAGATACTTCGGATCAGGAAGAAAATGACTCGGGTCTCTGGGTCGTTTTGGCAAAAACTCAGAGCAAGCACCAGGGATTTGAGGTGGCGGACTGAAGTTGAACCCGAAGTCGACCCAGGACCAGAATTTTCCAATCTTCAAATTTTCATAACTTTTTCATACGAGCTCGGATTCATGCACGGTTTGTTTTGCTGGGATCATGTCAAAATTCCGGACTCTTTAAAGCTTGTTTGGATGAATTTGGAGACTTTTCAAATTTTGGATTTAAATTGGATTTAAATTTAATTTAAATTCAAAGGTGAGTGTTTTAACCCACTCACAACTTCTAAAAATTTCTTATGTTTGTTAAATTGGTATATGATGTGATTTGAAATTTATTTATGACTGTTTGGCATATTTTTAATCATCATATCAGCTAAATTGAATTTATTTAATTAAATTGTTATTTAATTTATTATTGCATATAAACTGCCAGTTAAATAGTTATTTAATTTGTTATTGAATATAAACTGCCAGTAAATGCCTGTTATTTATTATCTGATCTATTTTGATGTTATTGATTTAATTGGATGATGATTGTGATAAATGCTTGATGATTGATATTGGATGAATGGATGTTTATTTTATATCATTATAATCTGCAAGTTCGTTATGGATTTATTTTATTCGGGATTGCAGTTTGAAATGATATATAACTGTATTTATATTTTAAATTACGGATTGAAATGATAAACATCCGTATCACTTGACCATTGGATAGAAAATTATATACAGACACCGCGGTCTATATATATAAAAATATATTGAAATGATTTCTATGGTTTTGTAAAGAGATATATGGGTTATATAAAATATTGATTTTAGATATTATATCAAGGTGATTTTATTGATTTTTAAGCTATGTATAAAATTGATTTAAAGTATAAAAGAAGTTTAATAATAATAGTCTGATTTTATTAAGATATAATATGGGTAAGTATTTATTTAAATTATATCTCTGGAGTTTTATAATAACTTAAATGAGAATAATGTGGGAAGATAATATGGAATTGGTTTGAATTAAATTATTTAAGAATTATACTCGAATAAATTTGATTTGAAATTTAAATGAAATTGAGGCTTTAAGGGGTATAAATTTTATAACTGAATTTTAGTTTATAATGACTTAAATGAATATATCAAGTTAAATAAATTGAAAGAATATCCAGTGTTTGAAGTTAAAAGTTTTACTTAAATGTTATTGGATTATTAAGTAAACATTTCAAATCTGAATAATAGTAATTGAATTTGATATAATTGGAATTATCAAAGAGTTAGTTTTGAAATGGTGGAATAATTAAAGCTTTGAAATATATGGAAATTGAAATGGTTTATTTGGGAGGGGGTTCAAATTTGTATTTGGAATTGATTTGTGAAATTTAAAGGAGCTATTTTATTACATAAAGTAATTTAATATTTAAACTATTTAAGTGGTGTAGTTATGTTTCAAAGTTATGAAATTCAAAGTTTTATGTTTTAAAAGGCTATATTTCAAGCGGTTGGTTTTGAAATATTATAACTTTGAAAATGTTATGGTTTTAGAAAATGATATATTTGAAAAATGATATTATATTGATTTTGGTTTTATAAAAATGATATCATATTGATTTGGGTTTTAAAACGGAAATGATATCGTATTTATATGGTGTTGAAATGGATATTATATTCTGGTTTTGAAGTACAATTATTTTGAAATGACCGTGGTGTACTAATAACGTTTGGTTGTTAATGAGACCGGGATCGGAAGTTGTCATACTCTCTGCCAACTCCGAAAACCACTTTAACAACTATTTACGCGGTGGAGATTCCAGAATGAAGTAAGATGGTGGTGGCGTTTCCTTTGAGGTATATACGTGGACTCGACTCCCATGAGTTAGCATAAGGTGGCTAAAACAGGAGCGATTAACGGGCTAAGAAGGTAGCACCTTTTATCGGACACATCCCTTCGATATTATACTCTGACTTTTGGATTGATTCGGTGGCCACTTTGATTTTTATTTTGGGGGTGTGGCTCGAGGTGGGCGGTAGTAGCTGCTACGCGCTACCATCAGTCCGGAAGCGTAATTGGTATATCTACCCTGGCATTGCCTAGTTGTGCCGTGTCACCTACCCTAGCGAGCTTTGTACGAGTTTGGTTTTCTCCCATAGCCCGTGTGGTATCCTCTGGTGGCTTCCCGATCAGGAGGAACTATGATACTGGATGGACTACTGGGACTATTATGTGGTAAGGGCTATATGGGTAACCCCTTAATGCTATTTAAAAGTAAGTTTATTTTACTATTAGACATTATTATAATAGCGTATATTACTACATAGTAAATAGTTTAACGGATCCTTAAGAGATGTGAATCCCGAACATTTCTTAAGTTACTGCACTCACGTTAGACACTGGATAGGAGATGTCCAACCCCGTAAACATCTCTGAAGCCGTTTACACTCGTATTTATTCCGTTGGTTTAACTTACATAAGATCTTTTAGTTCTGACTCGAGTGTTTTGTCTTTTCAATTCGCTCGGGTCAGCCTGAGCATTTCAGGATTTGAAGGCCCTATTTCTGGAGGACGAAGACGAAGATTTTATTAGTACTATTTATTATATTCCACTACACCATTGTATTCCGCTGCATTAATTATCATTCTCTGGTATGTGTAACTCTGATATGTATTGTACAAGTATAATCAAATGTTTTGTAAAACAGCTTCATGACTGTTATTTGATTATTATATTTTATAGTTCCGCTGCAAGATTCTATTTTGTTTCTTTTATTTCTCCACTTTTTCTTATTTACCCCATAACAATCCACCCTTCTGTATGGTTTAAGTTGGCATGTGTGTCTGCTTAAGCATACAAAAAGGCGAGACGTTACATCTGGTATCAGAGCCTTGGTTTAGCGATAAACCTTAGCTTTGTGGGGTCTGACTCTTTATCAATAGGGTAGTAATACACTATGATGAGTCGCTGAGTGTATATATATGAGAGAGCGTATTTGTTAGTGTTATAAAAAGGTTTTAATATTGTGTTAATTTGTTCCGTTTTGTATTTATAAATTTTGGTTGATGCATGGGACGCTATGACATCAATAGGGATTTCTAAACACTTAATAGGAAAGACCGACATAATATTTGTTTTAAAATATAGGTGAATGAAATAATTTTGCCTATTGTATATTTTATATATAAAATGATATATTTTCTAAATGATATTTTTGGTTGTAATATATTTGTTTGTTAGGTATTGAAATTTTAGATATTAGTTGAAAATATGATTTGAAAATAAAATAAATGAAAATTGGAAATTTAGGACTTAAGTTCCGGGATTTTGAAAACTTCTTTCAATTGATTTTGGAATATAATAACAATATTATTTAGAAGTATTTCTTGATATAAATATTTCAATACGATTTGAAAGAATTATTTTTAAAGAAACTTTGAAAAGAAATAAGTTCTGTACTCCTCTCTCTGTCATTGGAAAATAATTTCAGTGATGAGTGCATGCATCATCGACATTCATTTTCGAGTTTCGAAGTGGGAAGGCCATGGTAGTAGTTTTACTATAGATTTATTTTAATATACAAATATAAATTTCAAATTGCCTTAAATATAATTGGATATATAAGTTGCAAGTATATACATTTATCTATTATTTTAAAAAATGATTTGAAATTTAACCTGGTATTTAGTTCTTAAGTTTCCGTTAATTAATAGTTTCTATTAGTGTAGGGAAATGAAATTCAACTAACAAATTGAAACCACTAAAGGAATAAGAGATTTAATGCTAAGTTATAAATGGAATTAAAAAGAAAGTTGAAATTTGTAACTTACAAAACAAAAGATATAATTATTGAACATTAAATTTAAAATTAAAAGAAATGAGATAAACTTGTATGATTTTCAATGGCATTCTTTAACATATATATGACTTACCAACTATAAAAAGTTAAAATGTTAAAAGAAAATGTAATGGATATTATACAAGTAATAAAGCTTGAGGTAATGAAAGTATTCAATGAAATTCTTTAGTAAATACGAGTTGGAAGTTATAGTTGGTATAAACTTAAGTATAATTGAAAGGCTACTAATTAAATAAATATTTGCAAGTAATAAGTGAAAATAAATGAAAGAGACATTGAATCAATGAATAAAAGTAAATGTTTGTAAGAAGTAAATGTAAATTAAAAAGACAAATCATTATATGAATGAAAAAGAAATCAAACAAAAATGTTATGAGATGAAATTTATAATAATGAACTTAATTTATTGTTTGAAATGCTGTTTGTTGTTGTTTGGTTTATGAGTTGCTTGGGTAAAGGATACTTTTAATTACTTAGATGTATGAATAATTTATTGGGTTTATCTAAGACTATTGAGTAAATGGAATACTTCATAGTTATTTGTCATTCTATGCGATATAAAGTGTCTTAACCCGAACAAACAAAATTGTTTGTCTTGCTTGAATGGTTGATTTTATATGATGATTGTATGTGGGTGCAAATGATTGTTGTTTGTATTGATTCGTTGGTTAGAGATTGAAACAACTGTAAATATTTCATTTTATATAATTATTAACTCTTTCTGGATTATATGAGTGAAATACAGGTTATGGAAGTAATAACTATTGCTTTTGGTTTCATAAAATAAACGTTAAGTGCCCGACAAATAGGTACGTTCTCGGATTACGGTTTTCTAGCATTCTTATATTCTTTTTCCCGTGTTGGGATATATTATTTTGGAAAATATATGTTGTATATTGTTATATTTGATATTATATTTTTTCCCGAGCCTCTCCGTACAAAGGAGACTCTGCCGAAATTTTCTGTAATTTTGGACTTAGAAAATTTTTGAAAATGTTTTCCAAACTTTATTAAATTAAGTATAAAAAGATTTAATAGTAAAAATTTGGTATATTTTATTAAAAATAAATTAATTTTGAAATTTATTTGTTTATAAAGTTAATATTTTTGAATAAGATATATTGTTTATTTAATTCCTTCTTCTCCCTTTCTTTTCCTTTTCGAGGACGAAAAGTTTTGAGTGGGGGAGAGTGTAACGACCCGTAAATTTCGATAATTAAATTGGATAATTTAATAAGATTTTTGTAACTGAATTTAGAGGGAAATAAAAACTTTATAACGTATAATGAAGCAAATGTTAGAAATGAATGTAGCATTGGTAATTAAAATTTATTTTTGACAATTGGAGTAAAATCCCAATAATGAATTAGTGTAATTTGTTGCACTTTGTCATAAAATTGAAAATAAGTAAGTATTGAATTAACCAATGAAATAATAACTTAAATAAGGAGTAATAAGGTTAATCTAAGCTAAATATTAACTATTTGAATGAAGTTACAATTAACGGAATTAATGCAAATGTTATACTAGGCTGTAAATCAAATATAAGAAATAAAAGGTAAATATTGAATTAATTAATGAATTAATATATATTGAATGGTAATTGAATGTAATCAATGTTTAGTAAGAAATTATAACAATGGTTTGGAAATGATTAAACTTGTAAGAATGTGATTAAGAGTTAATGATAATAAATTATTATAAGTTACCTATTTTGATGGAATTGGAAATAAATTTTAATAAATGTTACATTAATGTGAAATGTAATACAATGTTTAGGAGTTGTTAAATTGGAGTATATTAAGGTAATGAAGGGAAAAACAAGGTAACTAAGTTTATAGATTAGAAATGAACTTAATAAAAAGATTTGAATTGAAACAAATCAATCCATTGAAATCAAATTTATAATAAGTGTAATTATTGTAGCAATTGAAATTAAATATTATGCAATTGAAATAAAGATAAAATGGGAAATTGTTAATGTATTAGAATATATACCAATGTAAATGGTACCTAAGATGATAATGTGATAATCAAATGAATAACAAGACTTAGAAATCAAATAAATGGATTCCATTGGAATTTCAATCGAATTTGTGAATTTAATGGAATTGGAATTTAATACTATAATTGGTGAACTAATTGTGAAGACCCAAATTATTGAGGTAAAAATAATTTTATAAAAATCAGTTAATGGAAAATATTCAAAGAATAAAATAAATTGAAAATAAATATCAAGAATGAGTGAAATAAATAAGGAAGAGGATAGTTGTTTTCAATAAATAATAATGAGAAAGAAAATAACTAAGTATGAATAAGTTTTATATTCACATATCTCATATATACATATATTGCATATAAGTAGCCAGAGGAGTATAGAGTGATAAAATAAACTCTTATGATGATTAAAATATATGAAACCAGATTAGTATTATATAGGTATAAATACATTTTATAATCAAGAGAAAACAAATGGCTTGAAACATTAGTAAGGAATTAAATTGATAAAAAGATATATATATATATATGTGAACATTTCAGATTTGTCTTAAGAAAATAAATAATGTAGATAAGTCACATGAAAATAGTGTGTAGGTGAAACATGCAAGTGGCATGTACACAGAAAAAGAAGAAAAGCAACTGAAATACCCGAAATGGAATCAAAAAGAAAATGGCATATTTAGCCATAAAAACATTTACAAAATTATCTTATTTGTGTGGGGATAAAATGGGTTTTTCACTCCACTAAAACCCTAGTTATATGTTTTAGAAATCAAAGGAAAGGCAGTAGTTATTTTTGAAAACAGAAAGATATTTTTAGAAAATAAAAAAGAAGAGCAAACTCACACTGTTTTCAAGTTAGAGCATTCTCGGGGAAAGAAAAAGGAAGTTGAGTGATTAATCATCTTATGAGATTTAAGGCATTAAGACCCAAGTTAAGGGCATCCATATTACTTATATAAAACCATATCATGTTTTTGTTTGATTTTATTCTCTGAATAAATAAATGTTGATCATGGTTAGTGTTTTGGCTGAGTCTTTGGTTGATGTTTTGATCTATTTTGATTGTTTTGGTTAATGCTTTGAAAAGACAAACACTCTGATCACAGAAATGGCTTCTGTAACTTATAATCCAGTTTTTAAATGGGAATGAGATAAACATTTTTACTGAGAAATAGGGTACTAATGAAGAATGAAGTAGGCAGTGTGAATAAGGAGATTCATGCTTATGTCTAGTTCATTTTAAAAATGATATGAACAATGCAATATTATATATATATATATGTGTGCTGATTTGTTCAAATCAAAAGTCAATATAATTTTATGGGTTTTTCTCAAAAACCTTACGCTATGTTCACAGTAAAATAAATGCAATGTTTTATATGACTTCACCGGATTTATGTAAGAAATGGGAATATTTCTAGAAATAAATTTATGCAAGTCTTAGAAAATATGATTGAATAAAAATAACCTTAAAATGGGATGTGGTGTTTTCCATCAATACTTTGTATGTCTGGCTGAAATCCCTATGTGAGTTTAGTACTCTCTGATTTATGAAAGGAAGAAAAAGAATAGGAAGCATTTCAAGAATTAATAAAATTCTCCTGAAAGAAAAATGACAATGGTCTCTAGATTATAAAGCTAATCTAGGAGTAGTGCCTTGATCTATTCATCATTAGGTGGATGATGGGTATGTGAATGACTTGTTTAAGTTCTGTAGGCCTTTGTGTAAAGGGTCAACAGAATTGAGCCCCTTTGCAATGCACACATGGTGTCCAATGGCAAGAGTTAAGACCAAATAAATGATAAATGGGGATTGAAAAATTGAGCTATGGAATTAAGGGAGTCAATCCATAGGAGTATATGTACATACAACTGAATTGTGTTGATGAATGAATACTTGTGTGCATGTATGTTAGTATTAGCTTCTATGTATATATATATGTACCCAGATTTTTGTATGAATCTAAATAAGTATCAAACATATGACTCTCTGCATAGAGTTTAGTAATTATAAGTTATTTATAAACTATGATTTCACTCATACCAGAATATATTTTCTGACCCTATTTGTTGCCTTTGCAATCTTTGGGGTGTTTCATTTTCACCGAGGCAGTTCAAAGTGTTGTTGCAGGGAAAGATGCTTGAGTAGATTGCTTGTATGGATGTTTGAAGAACTTGTTGGTTTTAAAATGCTTTAGAGAAGTATAAGTTTAATTGTAATAAATAATCTAGGCAAACTCTCTTATGTTTTGTGTATTTCCAGGATTGATACTTGCTTTGTTTTCTTGAAAAGAACATGTAAAGGAAAAAAAACTTAAGTATCATATGTGCTTGTGAGTTGTTGATTCAAGTAGCAAACTCTGGAAATAATCCAAAGGATCATAAAAAGGGAGAACATGCCATTTAATTTGATATGTGGATGTGTTCCCCTTGGCATGTTTGCTATATTTCAGTTATAAAGTTTAAGTGTTTTTGAATAAATATGTGCCAAAGTATTGAGAGGATGAGTTGAACATGTTATTGGCTAACTAGTAAGGCTTGTACATATCTCGTAATTGATACAAGTACATGCAAAAGCTTGAAGCCATAGTCTTCAGATTCCTGAAGCAAACAAGACTATAGAGCAAGCTAATTCGAAATGCAACTAAATCCTATGGTATGTCTGGAACAAGAGTAGGATTATATTACCATAAAACCTGAAAATCATAAGTATATAAGGATTTAGGAATTGATATTAATAAAATCTAGAACTGTCTTAAATAGGAAACTGAAGTAGCAAGTCAGAAAATAGGGATAAACAATACAGACTTAAACAAGAATGTAGAGTAATTTTGTTAAGTGTATAAAAATCCAGAACAGCACACTCTATATTCTTTTAGTCAGAATAATGCAAAGACCTTTCTAAAATCATATTCAACACTATTTCCAATCTAAATATCGGAAATCTGTATGACCTTTAGATTAGTTTACAACTGTATTACTCACATGATCATTACATGCTTCATGAACCTGGATATGTGCATTTTGCTGACCTGAATTGCTTGTGCATGGTTGTGCATGTTTTGTGCATGTTTATGTTTGAACAAACCAGTGATCCATAGATCAAACCAAGTTTCAAAATGTTTTATCACTCTAAAACAACATGTATGAATTTCTGAATTCCAAAGATCTATTACATGGGTTATAAATCCACAAATTAATCAATCTGGTTTAATAGAATAAATTGGAAAATGAAGAAGATAATAATAGGTGCTAATACTTGCAAAATGTATTAGTCAATCTTGAGTCATTCCAAGATGAAAATATCTAAAAATGTATTAATTAATCCTGAGTCAATTAAGGTAGTAACACTTGAATCCTGTATTAGTCAGTCTTGAGTCAAATAAAAGATTAAATTGTAGAAATAGCTATGTGACACAAAATGTCAAATAAAAGATTATTTTATTAATTCGTTGCGGTTTGCTTCTATGAATTCTTTCAATTATGAAAAATGTTGTGTGATTAAATTTCTTTGCTACTTTAACACTCTGATAGGCAAAGAAACATTTATATATCTTCACATATATAAATGATATGACTTGATTAAAATACTGATATTTTTATATTAGTAAATTCTGGAACTTGGGAAATTAATTAAAAGAAATGAAAGAGGCAAGAAAAGAAGTGATCCCTTGCCTAAAAAAAACTCAACTAAAAATTAGTGAAATATAGTAGAAGAAAAGTGGGTCACTTCAGTTGGTATCAGAGCTATGTTACCAAAAACATAGCAAAAAAAATCTAATTTTCTCATATGGATAAAATTCTAAGGAACAAACCACATAAAAATATTTTCAGTAGGAATAAATTAATGAAACAATTGAATCAAAAACAAGACTAACTAGCTATGTAAATTATATAGCAAATCATGGTAGGAAGACCACCAAACTCTGGAGCAGGACCCTCTAGTGCAACACCATTGGTCAATTTGCAAGATTTGGTGAGGGCATTTAGGGAAGGAGTAGTGCAGAGGGAAGAAAATCCTCATGAGGAGTTATCTAAGCTACTGAAAACATTCTCAAATTTAGGAGGCAAGGATTTTGAAGGCACTGAAGGAGTCATGGGTGTGCAAACATGGCTAAGAACTTTGGAAAGGATATTTGCAGACATGCAAATCAATGACCAAAGGAAGAGGCAAATAGCTTCCAAAAGGCTCAAAGGAGCACCACTGGATTGGTGGGAGGTAATCATCATAGGAAGACCAGAAAATGAGATAACATGGGATCAGTTCAAGGATATGCTTGAGGCTAGATTTGTCCCAGCAACAGCTAAGGCAACATTGCTTGAGGAGTTTATAAGATGGAGACAAGGATCAATGAGTGTGACTGAATACACTCAAAAGTTTGAGAGCTTGTCTAAGTATGGAACCATGCTCATAGGGAATGAGGAATCAAAGAATTCAAGATTTATTCAAGGACTTAATGCTAGTTTAAGTAGAGCAATGCTACCATACAAAGACAAAACATTTGATCAAGTCATAGATCTCACTCTTTCTTTTGAACAACATGATAATGCAAGGGAGAAATTCAGGAACATGTGAGCTAATAACAACAACAAGAAGGGGAAAAATAGAGCACATCCTTATGACAAGAAGAATTCAGACAAGAAGGTTGAAGGAGCAACCAGTGGGGAAGTTAAGAAGAAAATTATTTGCTACAACTGTGGCAAGGATAGACAAATGAGTAATAGGTGTCAAGCAGCTAAGAAAACCCCATTCAGTTGCTATAATTGTAGGAAAGAAGGTCATATCAAAAGGAATTGCCCATAGTTCAAGAAAGGAGCAAAGGTAGGAGCATTGGATGGCAAAGCAAAAGCAAATGCAGTGGGAAATTCTGGACAATTGGAAGGTATACTCCTAATTAAAGATTATCCAATCTCAGTTATATATGACACTGGAGCTACACATTCCTTAATATCACAAGACATCGTAAATAAATTGGCTCTCACATGCAATTTAGTTGATAAGCCTTTGTTTATTCAGAGTCCCCTAGGTAGTTCTTGCATGCTAGGAATTAAATGTTTGGGAGTAAAATTAAACATAGGAGGAAATATGTTTAAATCTGATTTGTTTGTGTTAAAATATCCTGGAATAGGAATTATTCTAGGAGTAGATTGGTTGAGTAAATTCAAAGCAATTTTGAACTTGGAAAATTTTACTATTTCTTTGAAAACAGAAAATGGTAAAAATATTATAGTCATGAGTGAAATAGCCAAAACAAATTGCCTTAATCAAATGTGGAGCATTACTGAAAAAGAATTAATTCTGGAAGACATAAATAAATGAATACCCAGATGTCTTTGGAGAGTTTATAGGAGTTCCAAAAAATAGGCAAGTTGAATTTCAGATAAGATTAATCCCAGGAGCAAGTCCTATCATCAAGAAGCCTACCAGAATGGGTCCTAAAGAATTAGTGGAATTGAAACAACAATTGGAAGAATTGGAGCAGAAGGGCTTCATAAGGCCTAGTAGTTCAAACTGGGGTTCTCCAGTAGTATTTGTAAAGAAACATGATGGTACAATGAGGATGTGTATTGATTACAGGGAATTAAACAAAGTTACCATCAAGAATAAATATCCACTCCCCAGAATTGATGATTTATTTGATCAATTAAATGGAGCAAGAATCTTTTCAAGGCTAGACTTAGGCTCTGGATTCCATCAAATGAAGGTTGAGGAGGAGAGCATTAAATACACTGCATTCAACACAAGATATGGGCTTTATGAATTTTTAGTGATGCCTTTTGGATTGACAAATGCACCATCCTATTTTGTAGATTTAATGAATAGGACATTTAGAGATTTTCTAGATAAATTTGTAGTTGTTTTCATTGATGATATATTGGTGTATTCAAAATCAAAAGAGGAGCATGCAAGGCATTTACATCTGGTTTTGTCAAGATTAAGAGCACATGATTTAAAGGCAAAATTTACTAAGTGTACATTTTGGCAGAATGAAGTTAAATTTTTGGGACATATTATATCTCAACAAGGGATTTGTGTAGACCCAAACAAAGTCATGGTAGTGCAATCATGGAGTAGACCCAAATCAGTGACTGAGGTGAGGTCATTTTTAGGAATGGTAGGCTACTATAGAAGGTTTATAAAAGACTTTGCAATGATAGCCATTCCATTAACCATGCTAACCAGAAAAGAGCAACCATATGTGTGGACAGAAAAATGTGAACAAGCTTTTGAATCATTGAAGAAGGCATTGATGGAAGCTCCAGTCTTGCAAGTTCCAGAGGGAAATGAGGGATTAGTGGTTTATACTAATGCTAGTGGGTCTGGGTTAGGGGCAGTACTCATGCAACATGGAAGAGTCATAACATATGCATCAAGGTAACTCAAGCCAAATGAAACTAGATATGCCATACATGATCTAGAGCTTGCTGCCATTGTTTATGCATTGAAGCTACGGAGACACTACTGGTTAGGTACTAAATTTGAATTGTTTACAGACCATAAATCACTTAAGTATTTGTTTTCTCAAAAAGGCTTGAATATGAGACAACATAGGTGGGTAGAGTTTTTAGCTGCCTATGATCTTGATATATTATATACTCCTGGAAAAGCTAACAAGGTAGTAGATGCTTTGAGTAGACATCAAGCAAGATTTACTCAAGCAAGATTGGCAAGCTTAATGATGACTGAATTCAAGGATTTAACCATCCTTAGTGAAGTAGAAATGAAGGAAGAAATTGGTGCATCAGACAATGTACATAGTGACATGATTGAATATGGAAAATTAAGTCTCATCCCCTTAAGATCAACCCTGGTTGATAAAATAGGAAATATGCAGAATCAAGACACTAATTTAAAAGAAAAGAAGGACATGATATCACAAGGCATGTCAGTGGAAAATTATGAAGTTGATGATATAGGCTACTTGAGAAAGAAAGGGAAACTCTGCATACCCAATATAGAAGAACTGAAGCAAGAGGTTATGGATGAGCATCACAAGACAAAGTACACTATACATCTAGGTGGTACAAAAATGTACCATGATCTTAAAAGAAACTACTGGTGGCCAGGAATGAAAGGGGCAGTGGCAAGATATGTGGCAAAGTGTTTAAAATGTCAACAAGTCAAGGCAGATTATCAAAGACCTTCAAGCTTACTACAACCTATGGAAGTGCCTACCTGGAAATGGGAAAGCATTTCAATGGATTTTGTGGATGGTTTGCCCAGAACAAGAAGAGACAATGAGAGTATTTGGGTTGTGGTTGATAGACTCACAAAAACAACTCACTTCATTCCAGTGAATTCAAATAGAAATGCTCACAAATTAGCTCAATTATTTGTGAAGGAGATAGTGAGATTACATGGAATCCCCAAGACTATCATTAGTGATAGAGATACCTTGTTTACCTCGAGGTTCTGGGGTAGCTTTCAAGAGGCTATGGGGAAGAATTAAGCTTGAGCACAGCTTACCACCCACAAACAGATGGGCAAACTGAGATTGTTAACAAGACTTTAGAGGATTTTCTTAGAGCATGTATACTTGATTTTGGAGGCAACTGGGAAGATCATCTCTATTTAGCTGAATTTGCTTATAACAATAGCTATCAGTCCACTATAGGTATGGCTCCATTTAAGGCCTTGTATGGGAAGCCTTGTGTATCTCCTGCATGTTGGATGGAGGCAGGTGAAAGAGTGTTGCTTGGACCAGAACATGTGAAAGAGACCTCTACAAGGATTGAACTTGTAAGGTAGAGAATGAGAGCAGCACAAGAGAGACAAAAAGCCTATGTAGATAAAGGGAGAAGGCTAGTGGAATTTGAAGTGGGAAATTATGTATTTCTCAAAGTTTCACCAATGAGAAAAATATTGAGGTTTGGCAAGGCAGGAAAATTGTCACCAAGATATATAGGGCCATATGAAATTATTCAAAGAGTAGGATCTTTGGCTTATAAGTTGAAATTGCCAGAGGAATTGAGTAATATACATGATGTATTTGATGTATCTCAATTAAGAAGATGGGTGCATGATAAGGAGACCATTTTGAAATCTCCTATACAAGTTGAAATTCAAGAAAATCTGGTTTATAAGAAGGAACCAGTGGGTATTGTGGCTAGAGAAGAAAAGAAATTGAGAAATAAAATAATTAAATTGGTTAAAATCCAGTGGAGTTTAGATGAGAGTGATTGTACATGGGAGACTGAAGATAGGATGAAAGATAAATATCCTAATCTATTTTTTGCCTAAAGGTATGCCTAAAATTATGATAAACTTAAACATTACTTATGTATGTTTGATTGGTTTTGAATGCATGAGTATCTGAAATTTCTGAAATGAAATTATGCTTTGTATACATATGGATAGAAATGTATGAGAAAAATAATTGTGGGACACAATTCCTTTTAGGAGGAGAGTATGTGAAGACCCAAATTATTGAGGTAAAAATAATTTTATAAAAATCAGTTAATGGAAAATATTCAAAGAATAAAATAAATTGAAAATAAATATCAAGAATGAGTGAAATAAATAAGGAAGAGGATAGTTGTTTTCAATAAATAATAAATAGAAAGAAAATAACTAAGTATGAATAAGTTTTATATTCACATATCTCATATATACATATATTGCATATAAGTAGCCAGGGGAGTATAGAGTAATAAAATAAACTCTTATGATGATTAAAATATATGAAACCAGATTAGTATTATATAAGTATAAATACATTTTATAATCAAGAGAAAACAAATGGCTTGAAACATTAGCAAGGAATTAAATTGATAAAAAGATATATATATATATATATATATATATATATGTGTGTGTGTGTGTGTGTGTGTGAACATTTCAGATTTGTCTTAAGAAAATAAATAATGTAGATAAGTCATATGAAAATAGTGTGTAGGTGAAACATGCAAGTGGCATGTACACAGAAAAAGAAGAAAAGGAACTGAAATACCCGAAATGGAATCAAAAAGAAAATGGCATATTTAGCCATAAAAACATTTACAAAATTCTCTTATTTGTGTGGGGATAAAATGGGTTTTTCACTCCACTAAAACCCTAGTTAAATGTTTTAGAAATCAAAGGAAAGGCATCAGTTATTTTTGAAAACAGAAAGATATTTTTAGAAAATAAAAAGAAGAGCAAACTCACACTATTTTCAAGTTAGAGCATTCTCGGGGAAAGAAGAAGGAAGGTGAGTGATTAATCATCTTATGAGATTTAAGGTATTAAGACCCAAGTTAAGGGCAGCCATATTACTTATATAAAACCATATCATGTTTTTGTTTGATTTTATTCTCTGAATAAATAAATGTTGATCATGGTTAGTGTTTTGGCTGAGTCTTTGGTTGATGTTTTGATCTTTTTGATTGTTTTGGTTAATGCTTTGAAAAGACAAACACCCTGATCAAAGAAATGGATTCTGTAACTTATAATCCAATTTTTATATGGGAATGAGATAAACATTTTTACTGGGAAATAGGGTACTAATGAAGAATGAAGTAGGCAGTGTGAATAAGGAGATTCATGCTTATGTCTAGTTCATTTTAAAAATGATATGAACAATGCAATATTATATATATATGTGCTGATTTGTTCAAATCACAAGTCAATATGTTTCTATGAATTTTTCTCAAAAACCTTACCCTATGTTCACAGTAAAATAAATGCAATGTTTTATATGACTTCACCAGATTTATGTAAGAAATGGGAATATTTCTGGAAATAAATTTATGCAAGTCTTAGAAAATATGATTGAATAAAAATAACCTTAAAATGGGATGTGGTGTTTTACATGAATACTTTGTATGTCTGGCTGAAATCCTTAAGTGAGTTTAGTACTCTCTGATTTATGAAAGGAAGAAAAAGAATAGGAAGCATTTCAAGAATTAATAAAATTCTCCTGAAAGAAAAACGAAAATGGTCTCTAGATTATAAAGCTAATCTAGGAGTAGTGCCTTGATCTATTCATCATTAGGTGGATGATGGGTATGTGCATGACTTGTTTAAGTCCTGTAGGCCTCTGTGTAAAGGGTTAACAGAATTGAGCCCCTTTTCAATGCACACATGGTGTTCAATGGCAAGAGTTAAGACCATATAAATGATAAATGGGGATTGAAAAATTGAGCTATGGAATTAAGGGAGTCAATCCATAGGAGTATATGTACATACAACTGAATTGTGTTGATGAATGAATATTTGTGTGCATGTATGTTAGTATGAGCTTATATGTATATATATATGTACCCAGATTTTTGTATGAATCTAAATAAGTATCAAACATATGAGTCTCTGCATAGAGTTTAGTAATTATAATTTATTTATAAACTATGATTTCACTCATACCAGAATATATTTTCTGACCCTATTTGTTGCCTTTGCAATCTTTGGGGTGTCTCATTTTCACTGAGGCAGTTCAAAGTGTTGTTGCAGGGAAAGATGCTTGAGTAGATTGCTTGTATGGATGTTTGAAGAACTTGCTGGTTTTAAAATGCTTTAGAGAAGTAGAAGTTTAATTGTAATAAATAATCTAGGCAAACTCTCTTATGTTTTGTGTATTTCCAGGATTGATACTTGCTTTGTTTTCTTGAAAAGAACATGTAAAGGAAAAAAAAACTTAAGTATCATATGTGCTTGTGAGTTGTTGATTCAAGTAGCAGACCCTGGAAATAATCCAGAGGATCATAAAAGGGAGAACATGCCATTTAATTTGATATGTGGATGTGTTCCCCTTGGCATGTTTGCTATATTTCAGTTATAAAGTTTAAGTGTTTTTGAATAAATACGTGCCAAAGTATTGAGAGGATGAGTTGAACATGGTCTTGGCTAACTAGTAAGGCTTGTACATGTCTCGTAATTGATACAAGTACATGCAAAAGCTTGAAGACATAGTCTTCAGATTCCTGAAGCAAACAAGACTATAGAGCAAGCTAATTCGAAATGCAACTAAATCCTATGGTATGTCTGGAACAAGAGTAGGATTATATTACCATAAAACCTGAAAATCATAAGTATATAAGGATTTAGGAATTGAAATTAATAAAATCTGGAACTGACTTAAATAGGAAACTGAAGTAGCAAGTCAGAAAATAGGGATAAACAATACAGACTTAAACAAGAATGTAGAGTTATTTTGTTAAGTGTATAAAAATCCAGAACAACACACTCTATATGGTTTTAGCCAGAAAAATGCAAAGACCTTTCTAAAATCATATTCAACACTATTTCCAATCTAAATATCGGAAATCTGTATGACCTTTAGATTAGTTTACAACTGTATTACTCACATGATCATTACATGCTTCATGAACCTGGATATGTGCATTTTGCTGACCTGAATTGCTTGTGCATGGTTGTGCATGTTTTGTGCATGTTTATGTTTGAACAAACCAGTGATCCATAGATCAAACCAAGTTTCAAAATGTTTTATCACTCTAAAACAACATGTATGAATTTCTGAATTCCAAAGATCTATTACATGGGTTATAAATCAACAAATTAATCAATCTGGTTTAATAGAATAAACTGGAAAATGAAGAAGAGAATAATAGGTGCTAATACTTGCAAAATTTATTAGTCAATCTTGAGTCATTCCAAGATGAAAATGTATTAATTAATCCTGAGTCAATTAATGTAGTAACACTTGAATCCTGTATTAGTCAGTCTTGAGTCAAATAAAAGATTAAATTGTAGAAATAGCTATGTGACACAAAACCTTTCAATTATGAAAAATGTTGTGTGATTAAATTTCTTTGCTACTTTAACACTCTGATAGGCAAAGAAACATTTATATATCTTCACATATATAAATGATACGACTTGATTAAAATACTGATATTTTTATATTAGTAAATTCTGGATCTTGGGAAATTAATTAAAAGAAATGAAAGAGGCAAGAAAAGAAGTGATCCCTTGCCTAAAAAAAAAACTCAACTAAAAATTAGTGAAATATAGTAGAAGAAAAGTGGGTCACTTCACTAATTAACCTTAAATTGATATGGGAATTGGTTATAAAGGATTTTAAATTACTAAAGTAATCCAAGATGATAAAATTTATAAATTATAGGATTTGAATTTAAAGGGTGATTTAATTAATTTAATATTAATTTATTTAATTAACTGGAAAATAGCCATTTTGGCCACTGACTCGGATTTCGACGAAACAAGTTTCATCAGATCCGTAACGGTGAATTATTATAGGATTTCAAGTTTCATAACGATCGGGCTTGTCGTTTGATCGTACGGGCTTGAAACGCCTCGAAATAAATTAAATTGAAATTAATTGAAATCAATTTGAAATAACTTTATTTTTGCATAACTTCTCCATACGATGGAATTTGGTCTTGAAACCCATCCCACTAATTTTAAAACTATCGAAAACATCTATTTTGATATATGGATTGAGCCATTTTCGTTCCGGTGTTGAAACGGGCTTTTCGGTTCGTTTATCGTTCAATCAATCTTGTCCATTCATCCTATTTCCGACCTACCTATAAATACCTCGTTATAAACCCTAGCCACTCCTTATTCTTATTTTTCTGGGCGTACATCTCCTTCTTAGTTCCTCATTCCAATGACAGACAAAACCTAATTCCCAAATTCCAAAACCTAATTTCAAAAAAAAAATTGCAAACCTGCAACAACTTCTGGTCGCGCTTCGGGTTTCAAAGGCAAAAACCCTAGAGATACTTCGGGTCAGGAAGAAAATGACTCGGGTCTCCGGGTCGTTTTGGCAAAAACTCAGAGCAAGCACCGAGGATTTGAGGCGGCGGACCGAAGTTGAACCCGAAGTCGACCCAGGACCAGAATTTTCCAATCTTCAAATTTTCATAACTTTTTCATACGAGCTCGGATTCATGCACGGTTTGTTTTGCTGGGATCGTGTCGAAATTCCAGACACTTTAACACTGGTTTGGATGAATTTGGAGACTATTCAAATTTTGGATTTAAATTGGATTTAAATTCAATTTAAATTCAAAGGTGAGTGTTTTAACCCACTCACAACTTCTAAAAATTTCTTATCTTTGTTAAATTGGTATATGATGTGATTTGAAATTTATTTATGACTGTTTGGCATATTTTTAATCATCATATCAGTTAAATTGAATTTATTTAATTAAATTGTTATTTAATTTATTATTGCATATAAACTGCCAGTTAAATAGTTATTTAATTTGTTATTGAATATAAATTGCCAGTAAATGCCTGTTATTTATTATCTGTTCTATTTTGATGTTATTGATTTAATTGGATGATGATTGTGATAAATGCTTGATGATTGATATTGGATGAATGGATGTTTATTTTATATCATTATAATCTGCAAGTTCGTTATGGATTTATTTTATTCGGGATTGCAGTTTGAAATGATATATAACCGTATTTATATTTTAAATTACGGATTGAAATGATAAACATCTGTATCACTTGACCATTGGATAGAAAATTATATACAGACACCACGGTCTATATATATAAAAATATATTGAAATGATTTCTATGGTTTTGTAAAGAGATATATGGGTTATATAAAATATTGATTTTAGATATTATATCAAGGTGATTTTATTGATTTTTAAGCTATGTATAAAATTGATTTAAAGTATAAAAGAAGTTTAATAATAATAGTCTGATTTTATTAAGATATAATATGGGTAAGTATTTATTTAAAGTATATCTCTGGAGTTTTATAATAACTTGAATGAGAATAAGGTGGGAAGATAATATGGAATTGGTTTGAATTAAATTATTTAAGAATTATACTCGAATAAATTTGATTTAAAATTTAAATGAAATTGAGGCTTTAAGGGGTATAATTTTTATAACTCAATTTTAGTTTATAATGACTTAAATGAATATATCAAGTTAAATAAATTGAAAGAATATCCAGTGTTTGAAGTTAAAAGTTTTACTTAAATGTTATTGGATTATTAAGTAAACATTTCAAATCTAAATAATAATAATTGAATTTGATATAATTGGAATTATCAAAGAGTTAGTTTTGAAATGGTGGAATAATTAAAGCTTTGAAATATATGGAAATTGAAATGGTTTATTTGGGAGGGGGTTCAAATCTGTATTTGGAATTGATTTGTGAAATTTAAAGGAGCTATTTTATTACATAAAGTAATTTAATATTTAAACCATTTAAGTGGTGTAGTTATGTTTCAAAGTTATGAAATTCAAAGTTTTATGTTTTGAAAGGCTATATTTCAAGCGGTTGGTTTCGAAATATTATAACTTTGAAAATGTTATGGTTTTAGAAAAGGATATATTTGAAAAATGATATTATATTGATTTGGGTTTTATAAAAATGATATCATATTGATTTGGGTTTTAAAATGGAAATGATATCATATTTATATGGTGTTGAAATGGATATTATATTCTGGTTTTGAAGTACAATTATTTTGAAATGACCGCGGTGTTCTAATAACGTTTGGTTGTTAATGAGACCGGGATCAGAAGTTGTCATACTCTCTGCCAACTCCGTAAACCACTTTAACAACTATGTACACGGTGGAGATTCCAGAATGAAGTAGGATGGTGGCGGTGTTTCCTTTGAGGTATATACGTGGACCTGTGTAACGACCCAGAATTTCTGTCATTTGAAAATTCGTATATTTAATTGATTTTAAATATTAACAAGTAAGTTTTGTAAGCTGAATAAATTTAATTTCGAATATAAGGATTTAATTGGATAATTAAACCGATAATTTAATATTTGAAATTGCTGAAATAATTGGAAATTGGGTTAAATGTGAATGAAAATGATTTATAAAGTTATATTAATCATATTGGAGTTAGAATGATGTTATAGAACTTTTAAAATTGAATTAAATGTTAAATTGTAGAAATTGAATATTTTAATATTTAATTGACGAGTGAAAATAGTCATTTTTCAAACAGTCTCGGATTTCGACGAAACTAGTTTCATCGGATCCGTAATGTTAAATTATTGTAATATTTCAAATTTTGTGTCAATCGGATTTACGGGTTGTCCGGGGCGAGCCAAAACGCATAGAAATCGTTTTAATTTTAAATTTGATCGTTTAATTCCGTAACTCGCGCATATGACCGAATTAGCCTCCGAGACACGTTCCATTGTGTTCGGAACGCAGGTAAAACCTTAGAAATGTCAGTCGGCACGCTCTGTTTGGAGTTCGGAAAATTTTCGATGAATAGTGTTTTGGCAATTTTCTATAAAAGGACGTCACAATTTCTGTTTTGCACTTAAAGCCCTAGCTAGGGTTTGCAGCCGCCGTTAACGTTTCGATGGCCATAAACGCACGAAACTTCCTTTCCAATTTTCTCTCAATCCATAAGAAATCATGAGAAACTTCTAACGTGAGAATTGTAGAGCTCGATGATACCTTTTAATCCATACGGCTGCGATCGCCAGAAACTCATCATCGACGACGAAAAGTGGCCGCGTTCAGCCGATGTTTACACATGGTTTTCGAGGAAACGGCGAGGCCGAGCTCCAAGCGGCTCAAGGCGGTGATAGGGGCGGCAGCGCGCTTCGAAATGGTGGTCCTGGATCGTCGTAAAGTTCGTCGTAGTTGGTCGTAGAAATTGATGGGAAGCGGCGGCATGGGTTATCTTCGTTCGAACGTGAGGCCTGGGGGAAGAAGAACACGCGCGGCCTTGATTCTAGGGTTGAGAAACGAACGGCCCAGATTGAAACGAGGTTTAAAAAGAAAATAAAATTGAAAATTGATTATATATAAATTCGTATAAATTGTGAAAAATCATATCTTTTTGATACGAGGTCGAAAACTGACGAAACGACTTGCGTTGGGTTCGTTTTGACGAGCACTACATAATGGAACTAGATTGGAGTTGATTGGAGCTAGTGATAATTTTGAGTAAAATTAAACGCGTGTTTAATTTTATTCGAAATAAAACACTACAATTGTTATTGGAAACTCAAAGTGAGAACTCCTCACTCAATCGAATTTGTTTCGATATAAATTTTAAATAGTTAAATTTAAAATTTCTTGATTGTGTGATTGAATGATAGTTGTTATTGGATGTGTTGAAATAGACCCTATACACCGTATATTAAGCGGAGGTTATTATATTAAAAACATATACCGCGATATTCCACTTTGAAGTAGAATTGGTACTATATATGTATTTGGAGTTGATTTCCAGCATTATATAACGGATGTGACCCTATTGCGCCGTATAATAGCGGATAATATTTTATAAATCCCATATACCACGATATTCCACCTCGAAGTGGAATTGGTATTGTGCTAACATCTGTGGATGCAGGGAAACAGGTTGGAGGGATCCAACTGGATTCCACAAACATTTGAAATTGTTTCAATATTGTGTGTTGATTATTTATAATCTCTGTGTGATTATATTGTGATTGAAATTGTTGAAGGCTAAAATTTAGCCGAATATATTTTTGGTATCATTGGATACCGGAAATAAATAAAACTGGATTTTTGAAAATTCGAGTTGAAAATTATAATAAAATTTATTTTTGAGAATTGAACAAATTTAAAAAGAAGTTTGAAAAGGGGGAAGTTTTATTTTTGAATCATATCGAATTAGTTCCAAAATATGGAAAAAGGGCTTAGTAAATGGATTTCTAAAATATTTTTTATAAGTTGAAGAATTTATTTAAATTTGGATTTTTAACTAGATCTGAAGAGATAAAGAAATTTATTTTAAAAAGGAAATAATTTTGAAATTCGTTGAAAATTTGATTTGGTTTGGAAATAAATTTGAAATTAATTGATTATTAATTTATCATAACTAGTAAAATTGATTTATAGAAATTCATTTGATTTAAATTAATCAGATAATTAAATTAATCCTACTTATGGATGTTTGGATTATATTGGATGTCGAATTGTTTGATATCTCAAATATGTGATACTTTGTGATTTATCCTGGTTTGTGTTGTGATCTGTAAATTGTTTATCTGTGATATATATATATATATATATATATATATATATATATATATATATATATATATATATCTGTGATCTGTGAATGAAAGATAAGCGTTATAATTTATACCACTTATCAATTATATTGTTATATTTGATCTGTGATGGCTGAATGTTGTTGCACTATTGTGTCAAACCCGTGGACTACACCATACACACACAAATGTGGATTTCACGTGGAAATCAGTTAAGTCACAGATTTTTAACAATTCTAATGATTGAATTTTTGAGTCAAAAATAGTTTTGGAATTGGAATTGAAAGTTTTTGAAAATGAGTTTTCAAAAATAAGAGTTATTTTAAATAACTTAATAAAAATTGGAATTTAAATCATTTGATTTAAATTTTGAATTCAATACTTGAAATTGAATTCAATGAATTGGGAATTTTGGTTTAAAAGATTATGCAAGTGTAAAAGGTGTTTATATGGGTTTTTAACCATTTAAAATATGGTTTTGGAAATTTAAATTTAAATTCATGTTTTATACTTGGATGGCTTTAACCTGTGTAATTCTAACCAGTTTTTCCCAAAACGAAAACTATCTGTTTTCAAATAATAATAGCTTTCATAAAGTGAAAAGATTTCCAATTTGTATCGAAACATTTCAAGTTGCAATGAAATTGTAAATAGTTTGGAAAAACTATGAATTAACCTTTGTGAAGATGATTAAGCATTATTTTGAAATTAAAGAAGATTTTAAAAGATGTATCTTTTATATTATAAAAGACTTGAATTGTGAATAGTTTTGAAAGCTATAAGTTAAATCTTGATTTAAAGATTTAATGGGTTAATCCAATTGAAATGGAAATTGATTTGGAAATCTGTGAATGAATCTTTGTGAAACTGGGTAAACTTTGTGAAGTAAATCTTTTTGTTTAAAGATTTAAAATGGTAATTTGTTTAAACCATTTAAAGGAAAGGATTTGGGAAATAAGTTGTGACTTAATTGAAATCCCTATATCCATATGTTTTAAATATTGTGCTCACTATTCGGATTAGCCGGGAGAGGACCTTTGTGTCATATAATCCATTCCGAATAAGTGATACGACGATATGGATCGCATTGAAGACCGGTGGTGAAGACCGGGTATTTGTGAAAACGATAGGATGACCTATCGATTGTCTCTGCACTGTTAGCTATGGTATAGAGATTTCCTTTGTGATGGGAAGTTCGATCGGGATTGTGAATACCCGGATTGCAAGGGCTTCTGCGGAAGTGCCTTCGGTTCTGTTCAAACCTGGAACAGACTTGTATGGTTACATGTTTGACATTACATTCTGAGATATAAAGCTGATTTCTTTCAAATACATTTCTGTTGGCGGCGGAGAATTTATTCTCTTAGCTTAACACCCTTCTTTGAGACGTACGAGCTTAGAGGTTATGTAGTTGAAGGTTATCAGTGATGTACTCCCAATTTGGTAGTGTGGCATGCTGAGTGTTGCTGTGTGATGATTATTTATTGATCATTTGTTGATCAAAGCGTGGTTTTGTGAAAAAGCGTAGCTTTGTGGACGAGACCTCTTCGGACCTCACAACCCGGAAATGGTCAAAACAGGAATATGCGGCAAGGTTATGAGGGTCGCTCCCTTTAGGGTATGTCATTTCCTTTTGGAAAAGGGTGGTATCAGGTATGGAGCCCTGGTATTTTACCTATGTGGTTACTCCAATCTCATTTACTGTGTGATTGTTGTTTTGTCGAGGCGCCTCGGATAAAGGTTCCAAAGGACCGGGGGGTGGCATATTCGTGTAGTAGTTACCCAGTGTAAGGGGTAACCCGGCCTTGTGTTGGCAGAGAGCAGGTTGACTCTCAGGACGTCCCGCCAGAGGCGTACCCATTGGCACTAGGAAGTTCCTTAGCCTGACCATTTGTTGGAAAATCCAAAGAAACAATACGAGCCCTTTACGATTGCAATTTGTATAACCTGTCTCCTCAAGCGGCAGCTATAGCAGGCATAATATAATGGTACCTATGCTGGCTAAGATTAATATTATATTTTCGAAATATTTTCACACTATGCACTAGTAATAATATCAAAAGAGTTTTACTTTTGCGTAGTAAGCATATTTGACTATCATAAGAAGAAATCTCCTCCAAGTCTGCGATTGCATTGTGTGTGTGGTGGGAGGTCTTATGGTAGTTTCATTTTCCAAAAGCATTGCGGATTTCAATGTTGAAAATTCTTTTGTTGTTTGTTTTAAAGATAAACTATTTTTAGTTCTCACACCAGTCCCATGACTGACCAAGAGTTTATTGTTCCTTTCCTAAACTCTGGGTGCCCATAATTTTCCACACGGGAAGCCTAGAGTTAGGTTATCAGGTCATTCTGGATTCAGGAGATGCTTTGGAGCTCAGTGGCGGGCAGGATGGCGAGACGTATCACTTGTATATGATATTATTATTCCGCTGTGTATTCTGTATGAGGACAAGTTTGTATAACTGTCCATTGATGTATTGTGTGTATATTGACTCTGATGATGTAATGTATAAACTAATATAGTTCTTTGATTTAAAGATTATTCATTTATCTATTATATGTTGTTCCGCTGCGATATGTGAGATTCTGATATTGTTTCTATTGTCTCTTCTTTCTTTCTGTCTTTTTCTACCTCTTCTTTTTAACCATAACAATTCAGTTTTCGGCATTCGATTGCTCGGCAGTTGATACAGTGGACGTATTAATGTCGATTTTCGGAAGTCGAAAAATCTCGAGATGTTACATGTGGTATCAGAGCCTTTGGTTAAGCGACAACCTTGGCTCTGTTTGGTGTTACTCATTAGAGATAGAGTCGGTAGTACTCTAGAATGAGTGTGAGTGTAATAATAGATACGAGCGCGTATTTGTTAGTGAATATGAAATTGTTTTGTATTGTGTTGACTTATCGGTTGATTGTTTATGGATTCTGGTCGGTGTAGTCTAGCTAACTGTAATCGATAGGTGTTTCTAAACTCTTAAACAAGATGAACCGACACAGTATCATTTTAAATTGGGTAAATGAAATAATTTTACCTCGATTATATTTTGTATATAAAGGAATAATTTTTCTGAAATATTAAAGTGTATATAATTAATTGGTTGGTTGTTGAAAATGTAAGAATATATATGAGTTAATAAAAGTTGTTTGAATAATCTAAATAAAAGCAAAAATTGTAAAAGAAGAAAGTATATAAGCAAATGAATTATTAAGTATGGAATTATAATTAAAATGATTTGCAATTGTGAAATAATCTTGCATAAGTAAAGTTAAATAGTGAAATTATATGAGTAAAAAGATTTATAAATGTGATTTATAAATAAAAGGGAAATTTTGAAAGAATATTAAGCACTGAATTCACTACTGTTACTGGGAAATAATAAGGGTGATGACTGCAGCATCATCAATATCATTTTCGAGTTTCTGTGTGATGGATTTGCGACCATAATAAATTGAAAATTGAAGTTTTGTTGCGATAAACAAAATTTAAATTAAAATCCAAATTGAAATTGATGAATATAAGCGAAACAAGTTTTAGACTTATAATATGAAATAAAGATTTTAGCTTTGGAAAAGTTGGAATAAAATTTGGGTTAGCATAGTAAATATATGATTTGGAATTTAACTAAAGGAAGTTAAATAAATTAAATCAGATTTGGAAAGTTGGGTAATAAGTTGTATAACTTATTAAATGTGAAAATGTAAGTAAAACCAAATATCAAAGTGGTTAAACAATTTTGTTAAGAAAAACAAAATCTGAATTGGATTTATAAGTGGAAATTTAAGTTAAGTTAAACAAATGATGTTTAAAAGGAATATAACTTAAGTTGTATAGTGAAAGCAAATGTAAGTGGAAATTTGAAATGGAATATAACTTAAGTGATGTTAAATGAAGTTGATTTTGGTGTCGAAGTAAAATAACAAAGTGAATGAAATGGATGTGAACTTGAGTTATATAAAGGAAATTCAACTTTATTTGTAAAATGAATTAGCAATTGAATTAATAAATGGATTGAATGTTAATCAATCTAATGTAAATGAATTGATATGGAATAATGGATATAAGTGTTAATTCATTAAAGCTAATAAATTGGAAATTCAATGAAAGCCAATTTAATATTAAACCAATTGGAATTAAAAATGTTGAACCAAATTGAAAGTAAATTGAATATATTTGGTTGTGTTGAATATACATTGGTTGTTATATGATTGTTGGGTGATTGAATATAGTATAATTCATTAAGTGGTAATGAAATTGAATTAGTGAAATTGAAAGTGAACCAACTTGAATTTAAATTAGTGAATGTAAACTAATTGAAAATGAATAATTGAATGTCGTTGTGTATAAATTGGTTGTAAACAATTACAAGTGATGTCGAAATTTTATAAGTTGCTTATAAACCTTGTTTAGTATGCATTTCTTTTAATATGCATGTGTTGTAGTTGTTTAAAAGAGTAAAATGTTAATAACTTTATATATATGTCACTTACGTGTTTAAATTGAGTAAGTACAGGTGTCGTGGCTGCCGTTCGGTTGGTTGGTTGTGCTAAAATGCTAAATAAATAACTGCTTTGCTTAAAAATGCTAAAAAGGTACGCCTACGCAATAAAAATAGGAAATATGAACTGTTTTTCTGCTTTTCCGACCGTGTGGGTCGATGTGTGTGTGTGTGTGTATATATATATATATATTTATGTCTATTGTGATCCTACTACGATCGAACCGCGCAAAGGAGGCTATGGCGAATTTTTCTAAAAATTTAAGGTGTTAGAAAATTTTCGGGAAATTTTGGAAAATTTGTGAAAACTAAATTTTGGATTTGGAGTTAAAAGTTAAACGATATAGTTTGTTTTGAAAAGTATAACTAAGTATAGTTTTGAAAAACTTAGTAAAGTTTTTGGAAGAGTTTAACTATTGGATTTTGGGGAAATTGTACACCTAAGTGATTTTGAAATCTAATTTGAACGAATTGTTTTGAAAAGTTAATGGATTTTGTGACTTTTTCTTACTTGGCAATTTCGAGGACGAAATTCGTTTAAGGGGGGAAGATTGTAACGACCCAGAATTTCTGTCATTTAAAAATTCGTATATTTAATTGATTTTAAATATTAACAAGTAAGTTTTGTAAGCTGAATAAATTTAATTTCGAATATAAGGATTTAAATGGATAATTAAACCGATAATTTAATATTTAAAATTGCAGAAATAATTGGAAATTGGGTTAAATGTGAATGAAAATGATTTATAAAGTTATATTAAATCATACTGGAGTTAGAATGATGTTATAGAACTTTTAAAATTGAATTAAAAGTTAAATTGTAGAAATTGAATATTTTAATATTTAATTGACGAGTGAAAATAGTCATTTTTCAAACATTCTCGGATTTTGACGAAACCAGTTTCATCGGATCCGTAATGTTAAATTATTGTAAGATTTCAAATTTTGTGTCAATCGGATTTACGGGTTGTCCGGGGCGAGCCAAAACGCATAGAAATCGTTTTAATCGATTTAATTTTAAATTTGATCGTTTAATTCCGTAACTCGCGCATATGACCGAATTAGCCTCCGAAACACGTTCCATTGTGTTCGAAACGCGGGTAAAACCTTATAAACGTCAGTCGGCACGCTCCGTTTGGAGTTCGGAAAATTTTCGATGAATAGTGTTTTGGCAATTTTCTATAAAAGGACGTCACAATTTCTGTTTTGCACTCAAAGCCCTAGCTAGGGTTTGCAACCGCCATTAACGTTTCGATGGCCATAAACGCTCGAAACTTCCTATCCAATTTTCTCTCAATCCATAAGCAATCACGAGAAACTTCTAACGTGAGAATTGTAGAGCTCGATGATACCTTTCAATCCATACGGATGTGATCGCCAGAAACTCATCATCGACGATGAAAAGTGGCAGCGTTCAGCCGATGTTTACACACGTTTTTCGAGGAAACGGCGAGGCCGAGCTCCAAGCGGCTCAAGGCGATGGTAGGGGCGGCAACGCGCTTCGAAATGGTGGTCCTGGATCGTCGTAAAGTTCGTCGTAGTTCGTCGTAGAAATTGATGGGAAGCGGCGGCATGGGTTATCGTCGTTCGAACGTGAGGCCTGGGGGAAGAAGAACACGTGTGGCCTTGATTCTAGGGTTGAGAAACGAACGGCCCAGATTGAAACGAGGTTTAAAAATAAAATAACATTGAAAATTGATTATATATAAATTCGTATAAACTTTGAAAAATCATATCTTTCTGATACGAGGTCGAAATCTGACGAAACGACTTGCGTTGGGTTTGTTTTGACGAGCACTACATAATGGAACTAGATTGGAGTTGATTGGAGCTAGTGATAATTTTGAGTAAAATTAAACGCGTGTTTAATTTTATTCAAAATAAAACACTGCAACTGTTATCAGAAACTCAAGGTGAGAACTCCTCACTCAATCGAATTTGTTTCGATATAAATTTTAAATAGTTAAATTTAAAATTTCTTGATTGTGTGTTTGAATGATGGTTGTTATTGGATGTGTTGAAATAGACCCTATACACCGTATATTAAGCGGAGGTTATTATATTAAAAACATATACCGCGATATTCCACTTTGAAGTGGAATTGGTATTATATGTGTATTTGGAGTTGATTTCCTGCATTATATAGCGGATGAGACCCTATTGCGCCATATGATAGCGGATAATATTTTATAAATCCCATATACCGCGATATTCCAGCTCGAAGTGGAATTGGTATTGTGCTAACATCTGTGGATGCAGCGAAACAGGTTGGAGGGATCCAACTGGATTCCTCAAACATTTGAATTTGTTTCAATATTGTGTGTTGATTATTTATAATCTCTGTGTGATTATATTGTGATTGAAATTGTTGAAGGCTAAAATTTAGCCAAATATATTTTTGGTATCATTGGATACCGGAAATAAATAAAACTGGATTTTTGAAAATTCGAGTTGAAAATTATAATAAAATTTATTTTTGAGAATTAAACAAATTTAAAAAGAAGTTTGAAAAGGGGGAAGTTTTATTTTTGAATCATATCGAATTATTTCCAAAATATGGGAAAAGGGCTTAGTAAATGATTTCGAAAATATTATTTATAAGTTGAAGAATTTATTTAAATTTGGATTTTTAAATAGATCTGAAGAGATAAAGAAATTTATTTTAAAAAGGAAATAATTTGGAAATTCATTGAAAATTTGATTTGGTGTTTTGAAACAAATTTGGAAATCAATTTGAAATTAATTGATTATTAATTTACAATAACTAGTAAAATTGATTTATAGAAATTCATTTGATTTAAATTAATTAGATAATTAAATTAATCCTACTTATGGATGTTTGGATTATATTGGATGTTGAATTGTTTGATATCTCAAATATGTGATGCTTTGTAATTTATCCTGGTTTGTGTTGTGATCTATTAATTGTTTATCTGTGATATATATATATATATATATATCTGATCTGTGAATGAAAGATAAGTGTTATAATTTATACCGCTTATCAATTATATTGTTATATTTGATCTCTGATGGTTGAATATTGTTGCACTATTGTGTTAAACCCGTGGACTACACCATACACACACAAATGTGGTTTTCACGTGGAAATCAGTTAAGTCGCAGATTTTTAACAATTCTAAAGATTGAATTTTTGAGTCAAAAATAGTTTTGGAATTGGAATTGAAAGTTTTTGAAAATGAGTTTTCAAAAATAAGAGTTATTTTAAATAACTTAATAAAAATTGGAATTTAAATCATTTGATTTAAATTTTGAATTCAATACTTGAAATTGAATTCAATGAATTGGGAATTTTGGTTTAAAAGATTATGCAAGTGTAAAAGGTGTTTATATGGGTTTTTAACCATTTAAAATGTGGTTTTGGAAATTTAAATTTAAATTCATGTTTTATACTTGGATGGCTTTAACCTGTGTAATTCTAACCAGTTTTTCCCAAAACGAAAACTATCTGTTTTCAAATAATAATAGCTTTCATAAAGTGAAAAGATTTCCAATTTGTATCGAAACATTTCAAGTTGAAATGAAATTGTAAATAGTTTGGAAAAACTATGAATTAACCTTTGTGAAGATGATTAAGCTTTATTTTGAAATTAAAGAAGATTTTAAAAGTTGTATCTTTTATATTATAAAAGACTTGAATTGTGAATAGTTTTGAAAGCTATAAGTTAAATCTTGATTTAAAGATTTAATGGGTTAATCCAATTGAAATGGAAATTGATTTGGAAATCTGTGAATGAATCTTTGTGAAACTGGGTAAACTTTGTGAAGTAAATCTTTTTGTTTAAAGATTTAAAATGGTAATTTGTTTAAACCATTTAAAGGAAAGGATTTGGGTAATAAGTTGTGACTTAATTGAAATCCCTATATCCATATGTTTTAAATATTGTGCTCACTATTCGGATTAGCCGGGAGAGGACCTTTGTGTCATATAACCCATTCCGAATAAGTGATACGACGATATGGATCGCATTGAAGACCGGTGGTGAAGACCGGGTATTTATGAAAACGATAGGATGACCTATCGATTGTCTCTACACCGTTAGCTACGGTATAGAGATTTCCTTTGTGATGGGAAGTTCGATCGGGATTGTGAATACCCGGATTGCAAGGGCTTCTGCGGAAGTGCCTTCGGTTTTGTTCGAACCCGGAACAGACTTGTATGGTTACATATCTGACATTACATTTTGAGATATAAAGCCGATTTCTTTCAAATACATTTCTATTGGTGGTGGAGAATTTATTCTCTTAGCTTAACACCCTTCTTTGAGACGTACGAGCTCAGAGGTTATGTAGTTGAAGGTTATCAGTGATATACTCCCAATTTGGTAGTGTGGCATGCTGAGTGTTGCTGTGTGATGATTATTTATTGATCATTTGTTGATCAAAGCGTGGCTTTGTGAAAAAGCGTAGTTTTGTGGACGAGACCTCTTCGGACCTCACAACCAGGAAATGGTCAAAACAGGAATATGCAGCAAGGTTATGAGGGTCGCTCCCTTTAGGGTATGTCATTTCCTTCTGGAAAAGGGTGGTATCAGGTATGGAGCCCTGGTATTTAACCTATGTGGTTACTCCAATCTCATTTACTATGTGATTGTTGTTTTGTCGAGGCGCCTCGGATAAAGGTCCCAAATGACCCGGGGGTGGCATATTCGTGTAGTATTTACCTAGTGTAAGGGGTAACCCGGCCTTCTGTTGGCAGAGAGCAGGTTGACTCTCGGGACGTCCCACCAGAGGCGTACCCATTGGCAGTAGGAATTTCCTTAGCCTGACCATTTGTTGGAAAATCCAAAGAAACAATACGAGCCCTTTACGATTGCAATTTGTATAACATGTCTCCTCAGGCGGCAGCTATAGCAGGCATAATATAATGGTACCTATGCTGGCTAAGATTAATATTATATTTTCGAAATATTTTCACACTATGCACTAGTAATAATATCAAAAGAGTTTTACTTTTGCATAGTAAGCATATTTGACTATCATAAGAAGAAATCTCCTCCAAGTCTGCGATTGCATTGTGTGTGTGGTGGGAGGTCTTATGGTAGTTTCATTTTCCAAAAGCATTGCGGATTTCAATGTTGAAAATTCTTTTGTTGTTTGGTTTAAAGATAAACTGTTTTTAGTTCTCACACCAGTCCCATGACTGACCTGGAGTTTATTGTTCCTTTCCTAAACTCTGGGTGCCCATAATTTTCCACACGGGTAGCCTAGAATCAAGTTATCAGGTCATTCTGGATTCAGGAGATGCTGTGGAGCTCAGTGGCTAGCTGGATGGCGAGACGTATCACTTGTATATGATATTATTATTCCGCTGTGTATTCTGTATGAGGACAAGTTTGTATAACTGTTCATTGATGTATTGTGTGTATATTGACTCTGATGATGTAATGTATAAACTAATATAGTTCTTTGATTTAAAGATTATTCATTTATCTATTATATGTTGTTCTGCTGCGATATGTGAGATTCTGATATTGTTTCTGTTGTCTCTTCTTTCTTTCTTTCTGTCTTTTTCTACCTCTTCTTTTTAACCATAACAATTCGGTTTTCTGGAATTCGATTGCTCGGCAGTTGATACAGTGGACGTATTAATGTAGATTTTCGGAAGTCGAAAAATCTCGAGATGTTACAACCTGACTCCCATGAGTTGGCATAAGGTGGCTAAAACAAGAGCGATTGACGGGCTAAGAAGGTAGCACCTTTTATCGGACACATCCCTTCGATATTATACTTTGACTTTTGGATTGATTCGGTGGCCACTTTGATTTTTATTTTGGGGGTGTGGCTCGAGGTGGGCGGTAGTAGCTGCTACGCGCTACCACCGGTCCGGAAGCGTAATTGGTATATCTACCCTGGCATTGCCTAGTTGTGCCGTGTCACCTACCCTAGCGAGCTTTGTACGAGTTTGGTTTTCTCCCGTCGCCCGTGTGGTATCCTCTGGTGGCTTCCCGATCAGGAGGGAACTATGATACTGGATGGACTACTGGGACTATTATGTGGTAAGGGCTATATGGGTAACCCCTTAACGCTATTTAAAAGTAAGTTTATTTTACTATTAGACATTATTATAATAGCGTATATTACTACATAGTAAATAGTTTAACGGATTCTTAAGAGATGTGAATCCCGAACATTTCTTAAGTTATTGCACTGACGTTAGACACTGGATAGGAGATGTCAAACCCCGTAAACATCTCTGACGCCGTTTACACTCATATTTATTCCATTGGTTTAACTTACATAAGATCTTTTAGTTCTGACTCGAGTGTTTTGTCTTTTCAATTCGCTCGGGTCAGCCTGAGCATTTCAAGATTTGAAGGCCCTATTTCTGGAGGACGAAGACGAAGATTTTATTACTACTATTTATTATATTCCACTACACCATTGTATTCCGCTGCATTAATTATCATTCTCTGGTATGTGTAACTCTGATATGTATTGTATAAGTATAATCAAATGTTTTGTAAAACAGCTTCATGAACTGTTATTTGATTATTATAGTTTATCGTCCGCTGCAAGATTCTATTTTGTTTCTTTTATTTCTCCACTTTTTCTTATTTACCCCATAACAATCCGCCCTTCTGTATGGTTTAAGTTGACATGTGTGTCTGCATAAGCGTACAAAAAGGCGGGATGTTACAGTTATCGACAGAGAGTATGCCCATATTTGATCCCGGTCTCTTTAACAACCAATCGTTATTATAACACCGTGGTCATTTCAAAATAATTTATACTTCAAAACCAAAATACCATTTCCATTTCAAAAACCAAATCAATACGATATCATTTTCACTTTAAATATATTCACTTCCAAAATCATAGTACTTTCAAAGACATAATACTTTTGAAACCAAAACAATTTGAAATAATAATACTTTGGAAATCATAATACTTTGAAATTCATAACTTTGGAAATCATAACACTTTGAAATTCATAACACTTTCCTTCAAACAGTTTAGATATTAATAATAGTATATAAAATAAAATAGTTTGTAAAATAAAATAATTTATATAAAATAATTATAAGTTTAAAACAATTTATATTAAAATAATTAGTATATTTAAAATAGTTTATATTAAAAATAGTTATATTAAAATAGTTTATATTAAAAATAGTTATATTAAAAATAGTTTATATTAAAAATTATTATATTAAAAATAGTATACAAAATAATATAAAATAGTTTTAAATATAATTTAAAATACTTTATAAAATATAAATAGTTTCCACAAATTTCACGAATCGATTCAACTCAACTCGGATTCCAAAGTTCAAATTTAATCAAATCTCAAATCCTCAAATTTCAATTCAATTCAATTTCTCAATAAACCATTTCAAATCATCGATTTCAAATACATATTTGAACCATAAAATAAGCCATTTCAATTTCAATATATTTAAATCTTTAAATATTCAACATTTCAAAACTAAATTCGATATTTCATATATATATATATATATATCAAATTCACTTTACTATTATTTAGTTTTGAAATATTTACTTAATCATTTCAATAACGTCTAAATACAGCTTCAATTTACAAATTTAAATAACAAAATATCCCATTTCAATTTATTTAAATTTGAAATATTCATTTAAGTCACTTTTAATCAAATTCAAGTTATAAAATCATATCTTTAAAATTTCAATTTTAAATAAATTTCAAATTAAACTTATTTAAGTAAAATTCTTAAATAAATATAATTTAAAATCAATTTCAAATTTATCTTTCCAACGTGAATCATTATAAACTCTATATTTAAAATATAGATACTAAATAAATACTTAAACATATTATATATCAACTTTATTAAATCAATTTTAATAAATCTTTAAAAATCAATATTTATTAAAACCATATACTTCTTTCAAAAACCATAGAAATCATTTCAAAACATTTATATATAGACCAACGGTGTCTGTATATAATTTTCTATCCTATGGTCAAGCGATACAGATATTTATCATTTCAATTCGTAACTTAAATATATACGGGTATATATCATTTCAACCCGAAATCCCAAATTCAATTCAATAATAATCACTTGGGTTTATCATTTCAACCCATAACGATTTTCTCATATTCTACAGATCGTTCGGGTATGTATCATTTCAACCCATAGTGAATTCTATACTAACAGGGAACTGGCAGTGTGATAACAGATATGATAATAATATAACAATAGTAACAGGCAGATATCATCAGTGATAAATAACAGATAATGGTGCCAGATGTCACAGGTGAACAAATACAGTTAATAACATATATATAGCAATGTAAATAACTACAATAGCATATTTCAATTGACATTTCAATTGAAATCAAATTTAATAAATATAAGAACATTAATCGTGAGTGATTGCTCACCTTTCGAGGTTAGAGGAATTTGACAATGAAGTAAATTATGGATCCAGTCGCGGATTCCAAAGCAAAACTAGATTGCCACGAATTCGACAGACAACTGATAAATGGGAATAGACAAATTCAAATAAGAACTGGATCGATGAAGATAATTGGTATAAGAGAACTTAAATATAACAATATATAACTATAGATATATAAATCATATTCTAAATCCAAATACATTTTAAATTTAACACATATAATTATTTTAAAATCATTGTTTTAAATAAAATCATATATAAAAAATCCAACATATAATCATAATATATTTGGAAATAAATACTTTGAAATTAACAATACTCACATATATAACTAATATATAAGATAATGTGTAACTTACTTATATATATACTAAATATATCTATATCCAAAATTTTAGAATTAAATGTGTATACAACAGAGTACACACCTATATATAACTTATATTATATCTTATTCCTTTCAGATGTCATAAGTATATATTAAAAATAATGGCATGACTTATATGTAGACTTATACATCATTTAAACCACACTATCATACATATATATACAAATCAGTATGTAAAAATATACTTTTCTCAAAATTCCCTTATCATCCTTATAATATATATGTATATAATTTGGTATACAAACAGAAAGAGTCTGTAGCTTTTCAAAACAAAATATATGTGCAGACTATATATTTATAAACAAATGTATACGAAATCACACTATAACAGTTATATACAATATATGTTCATACAAATATATCTACTTATATATAGACTAGTATATAAACATATATATCCTAGAATACAACAAGACAGATGCAGACTAGTGTATAGTATACATATATACATATATATAAGTTTTAAACACATAATTTTTTATTTAAAACCAGACATATATATATATATAAGATAATATGTGCACAGGCTAATAGATATGCAGACTCAAATATATTGATGAAATATACATGCAGGTTACTATGCAGTCTCAAAGGTGAGTTTATATAGAATAATATATATATATATATATATATAATTTCTTCTTCATTAAACAAGATAACTGACATTGCATAAAATCTTACTTTACAGCAATTGCTACTATGTAAATTCACTGTGTGTGTATATATATATATATATAAAACAAAATCATAGCTCATATAACTTAAAAATAAAATATATAAAATACTACATCTATATACCTTATAGTTTAAAACCGATCCTTACATCAACATTCCCAAAACACACGTAAAATGAAATATAAACATAATACATGAAATATAAACATAATACATGAAATATAAAGCAAATCAAGTTATAAAAATATCTTTATATATTATGGTTTTCATATAGTAACTGCAGTGACTGGTTTTAAACAATATAAAGCTATCGCGAGGACAAAAAAAACAAAACCAAACATATATTAAAACTGATATATATACACATCTTTAAATTTCAAAAAAACAATACCTTTAATTTATATATATATTTTGGAATAGATCAATGTAACAACATTTTATAACATTGTATTATATACCATTAACATATTATATAATACTGTACAATATAAAGGAGCTACTGTAATTGCATATACTTTGTAAATATAGATATTACTGAAAATATGCATATACCTATACATGAGCGTTAGACAAGAAGATGGGAAGCACGACACAAGGGAGAGGGGCGGTTTGGATCTGGAGGCGAAAAATGAAGTGGCGAGGGTAGTCGGATCCTCTTGGTTGTTGGGTAGTGCTCCAGTGACTGCAAAGAGATGGAGACTCGAGGGGACGAGCGAGTGGGTTAGTGGTTGGCTAAAGATGGCGATTGGCAGGAGAGGGGGAAAGCGGCGGGCGGCGGAGCTGTTCGTGAGGCGCGCATGCTCGGGAGAGAGAGACGCAGCAGGGTTGCAAAAGACGATGAACAGTACGCTTAACATATTTTAGCATGGCCGAACCAAAAGAAAGAGGAAGGGACAGAGAGTTTGCAAAATGTTATGGCTTAGGACGTGTATAGGTTAGGTTCATAAAACAACTTTTATCATAACTCATATAAAAAAATTCTTGTAGAAAGAAGAGCAATCGACGAACCTGAATTTTAAATCAAATATTAGGAATAGTAAATGGACCTTGGTTGAATTCTGAGATTATTAAAGGCAACAACTATTTGTATTATACGATGGATATACGAAGGGACCCAAGAAAACCAAGAGGTTCGAAATAAATACCAATACAGACATTGTTCCGTACATTTCATCGTCTCCCAGACGTCGAAACAGACAAACGAATATACCATGGAGATCAGCACGACGAGACGATCAAAACGGTATACAGATATCACTGGTACGATTATCCTATCAAAAGTCGATATCGGTACCGAAATGCTGTTAAAATGTCAGAAATAAGATGAACCGAGCAATAGAAGTCCAAATTTGAAGAAACGAAATATGACGCCTCATTTAGAAGATGATTTACATATTTTCTATAGAAAAAAATTCAGGTTTGGAAAACATTTTATTATCATCAAATATTAACTGATTTAAATTGAAATAGAATTATACAATAAAATAAACTTCCATATTATCAGATGAAAATTTACCATTTTCTATGTTAAAGAAGACGTATTCCAAATATTAAATATTTATTTCAAATTTTTATTGTTTAAAATTTTACAAAAATTCAATTAAATATAAAAATAAAACAAATAAAATTATGAGAATTTACGAGTCGTTACATAACTAGTAACTAACCTTTATTTAATTAAGATTACCGAAACTTTTTTAATACTTAATTAATTATTAAAAACTAATTAACTTTCTAAAACATTTTTATTAATTTTATAAAACCTTTCCAAAATAATTTTCCATTTACTAACTTTCCATATCACTTCCAATCAGAAGACAAAGATAATAACTTTATAACCAAAACCATCACTTTAACATTCGATTCACAAATCTATGCTAAACCATAAACTAGCAACATATGTACATCCAAACCAATAATAATTCAACCAAACAATCAAATTATCTTATCACCAAATAGTCAATAAATGAAACGGTAAAAACTTTTCCAAAAATTAAGAAGTTCACTCACCAAAATTTTGCAAAACCCTTTTGAAAACTTGAAATACATTATAACTTGCATAGCTTGGAAAACCACAAAATCAACTCGAAAATGTGTCATATTTTCCTCGTTTTATGGTTATGTTACTCTCGGAATTTGGAAAAGTGGTCAAAAGAAAATTTCTTGGAATTTCTTTTCTCTATCATTTCAGGAAAGAATCACTCAATTTGAGTTAGTTTCGAGGGAGATATGGTCAAAAGAAGAAGAGGTATTTTCAGACTTGAAAATATGGATCCGAAAATGGGTCTGAAAGAAATGAGATTGGGACATAGCGAAGCTTAAAATTTGAAGAAGTGTTACAAATAGAAGTTGTAGCCACTGAAATTTTACACGGTTTTAAAAAATGAAACCCTCCATTTGGATCGGAGATGAGGAATATATGATAGGAGGAAGAGGAGGAAAAATGAAGGATTATTTATAAATAAGAAAAAAATGAATTACTTATCAACCCTTGTACTTCTACCCTCCATGTTGTTTTACCACCTCAACAGCCTCCACCACACATTCCATTTCTACCCCCATAGCCTCCCTTCCTATCATGTCAAAGCAAACATGCATTTAAACTTCTTACACTTAATGTTTAAACAAGTTTCATTGTTGTGATGTTTGCTTTTACTAAATTTTTATATTATATAATCTTAATTATATATACATACATACATATACTTATATAATGCATACATGCATGAATACATACATATCCTAACTTATTTTCAAATTGAATTTGTATATTAATACTAACGGGTTCATAACATTTTCGATAACTTTTAGCCGACGAAAAGTCGAAAATTCGGAAAACGAATTCCAGGCACATTTTCTGTTTTTCTTCGAACTAAATATTTTTGTAAACAAAATTTGAAAATGATTTCACCATTATTAATTATTATCAAAAGAGTTTATTTTCATTATAAAACCTATATATTGAATATTTAAAGTTAGTTAAATATTTGAAAATCAAAGCAGTGAAATTCAAGGTCATTACAACTATAGCATCATCAGCGTTCATCCTCAAGTCTCAAGTGGGGGATGTTACGATTTGGTATTAGAGCATAGGTTAGGGACACTTAAGTAAAATAGAGCTAGAAAAGATGAGAGTCATACTTAGGATAAACTAAACACTCGGAGTAGGTGATGCGCTATTATATATATAACATACTTGTATGTTGCTACATAGAGATTTAGGAAGATATATCTATCCTTCTATTGTTTTTCACTCCTTATCCTTTTGTTTCTGATGAAGACTTGCTTAACAAAAAAGCAACATGGATTTGAGAAGTGGACAAGTTATGATAGAAGGAGCAAGTCTAAGAAGGGAGGCTGAAAGTACGTATACTAATGGAAGGAATAATGGAGAAATTCCAAGAGTAGTGGGTGAGGAAGCTACACTCCTAGCAAATAGGGCAGTAATGGATGTGAATGTCTTATTTAGACAATTTATGGTCCAGAAGTTGTGGGAAGCTGCAACAGAACCAGTTCAGCCAAGACCCACGGCGATTAGAGAGGATTTCCCAATGATGAATAAAGATTATAGGATTTTGAAATGAGAATCTTCTAAAATGTCTTTACGAAGATCAATAATATTTGGCACAATAAGTCTACCAAATTTTCGAATGCCGCCACGAGCATCAATATCAAAGTCTTTCAAACCTTCAATATCAATTTTGTCCCTACAACTTTGGCTATGAAGAACCAATTCGGGATCATGCTTTTGAGCTTCAAGAATGCGGTCTAAAAGAGAAGGATGAGCCTCAAGGCTACATAAAACAAGAGATGAACATAAATCGGATTCACGATCTCGAATCTCACTAGAGGACAAAGTCTCGAGATCATTCCATTCGGATACCATCATGGAAACAACAGCTTGTTGCTTACGACTAAGGGCATCGGCAACCCGATTTCCTTTTCCGGGAGTATAAAGAATGTCAAGATCATAAGATGCAAGGAACTCGAGCCAACGTTGTTGACGCAAATTAAGTTCCTTTTGAGAAAATAAATACTTCAAAGATTTATGATCGGTGTAGAGAACAAATTTCTCTCCCAAAAGATAATGACGCCAAATTCTAAGAGCGAAAACAATAGCCGCGAGCTCTAAATCATGAGTGGCATATCTAGTCTCGGCAGGCTTTAATTGCCTAGAAGCATAAGCAATAACACGTTCCCTTTGCATGAGAATGGCACCTAAACCAACACGACTAGCATCGATGTAAACAATAAAGTCTTGGTTCCCATCGGGAATCACAAGAATAGGAGCATCGGAAAGGAGTTCTTTTAATTTTTGAAACGAAGCTTCACATTTGTCTGACCAAATGTATTTAACTCCCTTCTTTGTCAAACTAGTAAGAGGTATGGAAATTTTAGAAAAGTCTTTTATGAAACGACGGTCATAACCCGCCAATCCAAGAAAGCTAGGAATTTCCGTCACACTCTCCGGTCTCTTCCAATTTTGAATCGCTTCAATCTTTGAAGGATCCACGGAAATTCCAGAAATAATATGCCCCAAAAATTTCACACGAGATTGCCAAAAGTGGCATTTAGAAAATTTTGCTTTCAATTGATTTCTCCTAAGAGTTTCCAACACAATCCGAAGATGATTTTCATGCTCTTCCTCGGTTTTGGAATAAATAAGAATATCATCGATAAAGATGAGAATAAATCGATCGAGGAAGTCTTTGAAAACTCGATTCATAAGGTCAACGAAATAAGCTGGAGCATTCGTAAAACCAAATGGCATAACAAGCCATTCATAAGATCCATAACGAGTATGGAACGATGTCAAAGGAATGCTATCCTCTGAAATACGGAGTTGATGAAAACCAGTTGCTAAGTCTAACTGTGAAAAGAATTTAGCACCACTAAGCTGATCGAATAAATCATCAATCCGAGGCAAGGGATATTTATTCTTGATGGTGAGATCGTTAATCTTGCGGTAGTCAACGCAAAGCCTAAGTGTACCATTAGATTTCTTCACAAAAATAGCTGAACCTCCCCATGGAGAGGAACTAGATTGAATAAATTGCCTCGCTTCCAATTCGGATAATTGTTTACGCATCTCCTCATTTTCTTTATTGGATATACGATAAGGAGGGCGAGTAATAGGCCGAGCTCCAGGGATTAGATTAATTCTGAACTCAATTGCTCGCTTAGGTGGTAATCCTAGAACGGGCTCAAATATATCGGGAAATTCACAAACAATGTGAATGAGATAAATAACATCTTCCTCATCATTATTATCGTCGTCATGAGGATTTAGTGAATACAAGGATGCTTTCGAATTGGAATATAAATCTTTCAGAACAAGAGAAATCTGCTTAACAGACCGAGGATGCCGAAGATAAATAGTCCGCTCAGGACATAGGATATGGGCTTCATAACGGTTAAGCCAATCCATCCCCAAAATCATTCCGAAACCTAAATAACGCATAACATGCAAATCGGCACGGAAAGAGTAATCACATAAAATAATTTCGACATCTTTACAAAGTAATCTGAGTGTTGCGGATCCACCAACCGGATTCGCAATTCTCAAAGAAGTCATCAAACCAATAACATTCAAAGACAAAGCATCAACAAGTTCTTTTGATATAAAAGAGTGAGATGCACCCGTATCAAAAAGAACTCGAATAGGATGATCACGAAATATAATAATGCCATCAAGGATAGAATGAGAAATCCCTTGACCACGAGAAGTGTTAGTAGGGGCTTGTACAACATTTAGCTTGCCCTCATTTTTGCTTTGAAGTTTGGGACACAAGGATATAGTATGACCCGAACTCTTGCAATAGCGGCAAGAAATAGACTTCGGACATTTATTTGCATAATGGTCCTTGAACCACAATTGTAACATTCTCCCCGACGAGAGTTAGGAGTATTTGCTACCGGTGTTGCTTGCTTTCCCTTCTTGTTGGGATTAGGCTTGAATTTAATAGGTCACTTCTTGTTGATGTTTGGTTTGACCTCAGCATCACTATCTTTATCAGCCTCTTCGAGTCGAAGAGCAATATCAACAAGTTGGTCAAAAGAAACTTCTAATTTCAGAAGTAATGGCTTTTTGAGGCTCTTGTTTAAGCCATACACAAATCTTTGATTTTTATTCAATGGGGTATTAATATACTCGACCCCATATTTTGAGAGAGATTCGAAAGATGCAACGTAATTCGTCACAGAAGATTCACCTTGAACAAGGTCAATAAATCGTCGAGCTAAAGATACTTTTTCAGCTTCCGGCACAAATTTTATTTCGAACCTTTCCCGAAATTGCTCCAAAGTAAGGTTTGCTTCAACAATTTCGGAGATCAGAAGTTCGTACCAGTCTAATTCTCTCTCTTGGAGCATGCTAGAAGCCACTTGGACTCGATGGAGATCAATAAGATTCATGCGAGAAAAGATGCGGTCGCATGCTCGAAGCCAAGCCTGGACTTCTATAACGCTCTCGGAACCTTTGAATGGCTTTCCACCCAAATTGGTGTAATCACTGCACAAGCATTGTAACGACTCGGGTTTTGCCCGCTCGAAAATCAACATCCGTACTTCACATTGTACTAGAATGCCGCAGATTCGACCGTTCAAATCCGATTCGCCGGAGCTATAACACAATTAAGTAAATAACACAGCGGAAGAAAAGAATAATACATTGATATACAATATCTGATACAACAGAGTGATACAATGAATATCAATATACATCAAAGATATGATACAAGAAATAGCAGCGGAAAAGAAAAGATAACAACAGCAGCGGAACAATATCAATAGAAGTGATAACTCCAAAATGATCTTCAGACAAGAATGAATCCACAATTCCAAGATAAGCAACTCCGATGAATGAACTAGCTCCAGATAATCTACTAAACCTGAATATCTGAAAAGAAACCCAACTCTAGACTACTCGTGTGGAAAATTATGAGCACCCAGAGTTTAGGAAGGGAACAATAAACTCCGGATCAGTCATGGGACTGGTGTGAGCAACAAAAACAGTTTATCTTTAAACAATCAACAAAAGGATTTTAAACATTGAAATCCGCAATGCTTTTGGAAAATGAAACTACCATAAGACCTCCCACCACACACACAATGCAAACGCAGAATTGGAGGAGATTTCTTCTTATGATAGTCAAACATGCTTACTACGCAAATCATTGGATATTATCATTAGTGCATAGTGTAGAAAAACATTTCGAAAGTATAATATTAATCTTAGCCAACATACGACCAGTATCGTATGCCTACTATAGCTACTATGTTCAATAGCAGGTTACCGCCACATTCCATAGCAGGTTATACAATTGCAATCGTAAAGGTTCGTATTGTTTCTTTGGATTTCCAACAAATGGTCAGGCTAAGGAACTTCCTTCCGCCGCATGGGATCGCCTCTGGCGGGACGTCCCGAGAGACAAACTGCTCTCTGCCAACAAAGCCGGGTTACCCCTGTAACAGGTAACTCACGAATATGCCACCTCCCGGTCCTTTGGGACCTTTATCCGAGCGCTCGATATCCAACATCACACATAATAAATAAGTGTATCCACATGAGTAAGTATCAGGGCTCCATACCATAATACCACCCCTTTCCAGAAGGAAATGACATACCCTAAAGGGCGCGACCCTCATAACCTTGCCGCAACATTCCTGTTTCGACCATTTCCGGGATGTGAGGCCCTGACGAAGTCTCGTCCACAAAGCTACGCTTTTTCAAAAAGCCACGCTTTGGGTCAACAGATGATCAACCTATGATCACAAAGATAAATGATCAAACAAATGATCATATCACAAATGATCAAACACTGATCATCACACAGCAACACTCAGCATGTCACATTACCAAATTAGGATATATCGCTGATAACCTTCAACTACATAACCTCTGAGCTCGTACGTCTCAGAGAAGGGTGTTAAGCTAAGAGAATAAATTCTCCGCCACCAACAGAAATGTATTTGAAAGAAATCGGCTTTATATCTCAAAGTGTAATGTCAGACATACAATCCATACAAGTCTGTTCCGGGTTCGAACAGAACCGAAGGCACTTCTCACGAAGCCCTTGCAAATCCGGATAATTTCCAATCACGTCCGGACTTCCCGTCACTAAAGGTGATAAAACCTCTATATCGGGGATCAGCCGATGCGGAGTAACTCGACGGTAATCCTTCCATTTTCAAAAATATCCGGTCTTCAACACCGGTCTTCAAATGCTATCCATATCGTCGTTTCACATATTCGAAATGGGTTATACGACCCAAAGGTCCTCTCCCGGCTAAACCGAATAGTGAGCGTAATATTTAAAAACATATGGATATGGGATTTCAATTAAGTCACAACTTAAACCCAAACTTTCTTTTTAAATGGTTTCCATCGATTACCATTTCAAATCTTTTCAACAAAAAGATTCAACCTTTACGGTTTAAACAATTTCCACATTTAAATCTTTTTAAACAAAAGATTCATTCACAGATTTTCCAAATTAATTTCCATTTCAATTTGATTAACTCGTTAAACCTTTAAATCAAGATTTAACTTATAGCTTTCAAAACAATTCCATTTCAAATGATTTAAACCAATCATTATTTTAAATCTGTTAAAGATAACTGATTCAAATCATAGTTTTCAAAAACAATTCATTCATAACTTGGAAAACCATTTTTCAATTCAATATTGAAATTCCTTTAATTAAACTGGAATTTCATTTCTTATCTGAAAGCTTTTATTCTTTTAAAACAAACAGTTTTATTTTGGAAATCTGGTTCATTCATACAAGTTGAAATCTTTGGGTTAAATCTAAATTCTCAAAATTACATTTTTAAATGGTTTAAATTCAGATAAACACATTTATAACATTTTCAATCCCTAGTTTCAAATCATAGGATTCAATTTCAAACTTGAATTCAAATTTAAATCAAATTATTTAAATTTTCAAAACTCGATTAAGTTATTCAAAATAACTTTTATCTTTGAAATTCCATTTCAAAAACTTTTCACTTTAAACCCAAATTTCAAATTTCAAAATCAATTGAAATTAAAATTTCAATTTCAAAAACATCAAATTTAAATTATCTGTGACTTAACCGATTTCCACGTGGAATCCATATTTGTGTGTGTAAAAGTGGGGTCCAGGGGTTTTAACACAATAGTGCAACATAAATCAATCATCAAAGATCAAAATACAGTATATAGTTGATAAGCGATATAACTATAACGCTCATCTTAATTCACAGATCGCAGATAAGTAAATTACAAATCACAACATAAATCAGGATGTATCACAAAGCATCATATATCAGGGATATCAAACAATCAAGTCATTCAATAGAATCCAAATATTCATAAGTAAGGTCAGTTAATTATCTGATTTATTCAAATTAGATTAATTACTTATGAATTTCTAATCCGGGTTAATTAATCATTAATTAATTACAAATTATTTGAAATAAATCTTCTTTCAAATTTATTAGTTAACTCTTAATTATTAACTAATCAGTTCTTAATTCATGAATTAGTTGATCTTTAATTATTAATTAATAAACCTTAATTATCAATTAATAAACTTAATAACAAATCACTTAATCCTTAATTAATCTCTATAGAGCAATCATTTCTTATTCATTAATTAATTAATAAAACCAAGTTATTAAGCAATACACTCAATTTCACTAAGTACTTCTTAATTACAAATTAATTGACCTTAAATTTTCTTAATTAATAAATTTTCCATTTATTAATCTCTAATTACTAGTTAATCAATTATAACTATTAATTAATTATATTACTTAATTATTCTTAAATTAACCATTTAATTAACCTTTATCTTTAATTAACTAAATTAACTAATTATACTTAATTTCCTAATTAACTTAATTAACACCAAGAAAATAAAACATTTTTACTTAAGATAAACATTTCTTAGTTCCCATCTTCATTTAAAAACCCTTTTATCTTTAAAAATCAATTTCTTAACATTTATTTAGTAATGGTGTAAAGAGAGTTTAAACAAATTTGTTTTTAATTTCAAAATCTTATTTTTAAAACATTTAATAAAAACTGGGCTTCCTTTCTCACTTCGGGTCCTACCCGAATACTACTCGGGGCTCTCCCCGAGTTTTCTTCCTTCTTCCCCCATTTTACAAAACTTAGTTAAAATTTTTAAAGTATAAAAACAGTAGACACTAAAACAGAAAATCAGGCTCATCACCTTCAACTTACTCGAGCACGAACTCGAGTTAAACCCCAACAATCCCGACCTCGCTTCGAGGAAACTACTCCAGATTCTCGAACAACTCACGCGAAGAACCTCTTCTTCCCCAAACTCCACGATACTCCCAGATACAACGTGCACGTGCACATCCTTCCCTGAACTACGACCATGCCTCCGACCATCCTTACGCATCACTGCCGAGCCCCGCAAGTCCTCCGACCACCCAGTAGCACGCGATAAACATTAAATCAAAAATCCAGGCTTTCGCTCGAAAAACTGACACCAACAACCCTCAGTAAAACGCCTCGCCACCGCTGCATAGACCACCGTAGTCGACCAAATTCCGACCACACCTCGACAACACTCCAAGCCATCCTTCCCCGAAGTATCGCGAAGCTCGATCACGAGAAGAAATCGAACTCGTCACATTGCCAGATCATAACATATACGAACCCTAAACCCTATCTCGATCTCGTTCACTTAATTTATGAAGTAGAAAAATTCTTTAACATTTTTCCTGTTATCAACAAGTGTCAAGCAAGCTTCAACCAGAGTTTCAACATCTAAAATTAGTTCGAACGTTAGAAATTGGAAAAAATACAAGTTTTATTCAAATTCACATTACTCTTGAAACACAGCACTAAAAATCTTCATTTTAATTTTAAAAATCCAAATTTGCGAAGTATATTCGAATTACAATCCTGAGACTACAAATTTCTATGATGGATTTTTACAGGGTCTTAAGAATTTCCCTGTTCTTTCTATTTTTACAGTTAACATTCAAATATCTTTCCCTTAACTTCATTTCTAAGTTTAATCTAAGACTAACAAACCATCCTTGTTTGATAACTAGTCCAAAATAAAGATCAGCGGAAAAAGGAATGGATTAAAAGTTTAAAACTAAATTGTTAAACTCTGTAATAGGGAACATAGGTAATTAAATCAACAGTCATATAAGTTCAAACATAACAACATGAAACACTATCTCTACATATAAACAGAATCTTATTCTTATATATATATGCAAGATATCATCACAAAGATTTCACAAGCAACCATCATTAACTAATTTAGATTTTAAATAAATTGTTTACTCACCGTGTTTTATGAAGATGAACAGAGCTTTATATTGAAACATGCTTGAACATTTCAAGTTGAAATTCTTCCTTTGACCTTTGGTTTGCTTTGATTCGTATTGGTGTTGACACTGATCTCAGGTTGAATGAATTTGTATTTTTATTAAAAGTTGAAATTTTGGTTTACTTCAAAGATTATCCAGTTGAATGGACGAACTGGAATGAGATATATTGATGTATAAAAGAAGTTTAAAGAAGACTTTGGTTGTACAAGTGGTTCACATACAAGTACAGGGATTCTTTGGTTTGGTCAGAGATTTTTTTTCTTTCTTCAACTTTGCAAAGTATATTTCGGCTGATATGATTCTCTTCCTTGCTTGAGAAGATAGCATTAAATGCTCATGTTCCCACCTTTGTTTACATGAAATCCTATTTTATTTTCCTTTTACTTTGTCTGGTTTGCTTTCTATATAAAGGTAGTATATTATATTTGGTTTGTACTTGCCTTGCATTTTCTCACTCGGCTGGAAATGATATTGAGAAGATTTTGTGGGGTGCTAGAGATATTTGCATTTATTTATTTGTACTGTAATACTTAGATATTTATATGTTTCTTCATTTTGCAAGTGTACAAACTTATTTGGTTTGCTGTATTTACATGTTGTTAGAATTTTATCTAATATGTTTACTTCCTATTTTACAAACTATATAAGTTATGTTATATATATATATATATTTCAATTTCCTTTTGAAGTTTAACTATCCAACATTTAATTTACTTATCTATTATTATTATTTATTATTAAACCATTTATTTACAATTTTAAATTCAAATCAAATGTATATACAATATTTTTAAATTTCGAATGATTTATATCAATTTTATTTTGAGGTCGGGAAACTCGCATCAATAAATCGATTAATTTCACAATTTTTTTTATTCAAAAATCAATTTAATTATCACTTAAATGTAATTAAAATTCGGGGTCGTTACAGACTTCCCCCCTTAAAAGAATTTCGTCCTCGAAATTGCCAAGGAGACACAAAGATAGATGAAGAATATTTCATCAACTCAAACTGAATATCTATTCTGCATTTGGCTTACCAAATCAGAATATCAATAAAAAATACGAAAACGAATCTTTTTTAACACTTCACAAGATACTCGGGTTATCTAGATTTACGAAATATGCAGTGGCATCGGTCGGTTCGAAACGATAACTAACCATTCGTAGAATATATTGGGACCCAAAGAATAGCTAGATATATGGATACGATTTCAAAATTTTTAGTTTAGAACTAAAGAATACCTATCAACCATAGCAACAAAGCAACCAATTCATCCAAACAAACAATTTTGGCTCAGTTGGAGTTTATGTCCCATATTAATATATCGAATTTCTTCCTGGATCTACCAGAAACTATCGAAGAATTGAGAAAAGATGTTGAACAAAAGAGATTGATAGAGAAAAGATTGCTTCCTTGTTGTTACAGAGTATTGACCATTTCTAGTCGTATTCCCTCTGTCCCCTATCTCATCCTCTTCTTGCACTCATACTCACTATCAGTGGATAGCAAGAGAATTTACTGAGGCATATAGACAGATATCTGAGGAATACTCATTCTAGAGTTTACTTCACTCTATCTCTAATGAGCTACTTAACGTGTTATACTCCTGAGCAAAAGTTCAACCTTAGCTCTGATACCACATGTAACGACTCGGATTTTCGCGCTCGAAAATCAACATCCGTACTTCACATTGTACTAGAATGCCGCAGATTCGACCGTTCAAATCCGATTCGCCGGAGCTATAACACAATTAAGTAAATAACACAGCGGAAGAAAAGAATAATACATTGATATACAATATCTGATACAACAGAGTGATACAATGAATATCAATATACATCAGAGATATGATACAAGAAATAGCAGCGGAAAAGAAAAGATAACAACAGCAGCGGAACAATATCAATAGAAGTGATAACTCCAAAATGATCTTCAGACAAGAATGAATCCACAATTCCAAGATAAGCAACTCCGATGAATGAACTAGCTCCAGATAATCTACTAAACCTGAATATCTGAAAAGAAACCCAACTCTAGACTGCTCGTGTGGAAAATTATGAGCACCTAGAGTTTAGGAAGGGAACAATAAACTCCGGATCAGTCATGGGACTGGTGTGAGCAACAAAAACAGTTTATCTTTAAACAATCAACAAAAGGATTTTAAACATTGAAATCCGCAATGCTTTTGGAAAATGAAACTACCATAAGACCTCCCGCCACACACACAATGCAAACGCAGAATTGGAGGAGATTTCTTCTTATGATAGTCAAACATGCTTACTACGCAAATCATTGGATATTATCATTAGTGCATAGTGTAGAAAAACATTTCGAAAGTATAATATTAATCTTAGCCAACATACGACCAGTATCGTATGCCTACTATAGCTACTATGTTCAATAGCAGGTTACCGCCACATTCCATAGCAGGTTATACAATTGCAATCGTAAAGGTTCGTATTGTTTCTTTGGATTTCCAACAAATGGTCAGGCTAAGGAACTTCCTTCCGCCACATGGGATCGCCTCTGGCGGGACGTCCCGAGAGACAAACTGCTCTCTGCCAACAAAGCCGGGTTACCCCTGTAACAGGTAACTCACGAATATGCCACCTCCCGGTCCTTTGGGACCTTTATCCGAGCGCTCGATATCCAACATCACACATAATAAATAAGTGTATCCACATGATTAAGTATCAGGGCTCCATACCATAATACCACCCCTTTCCAGAAGGAAATGACATACCCTAAAGGGCGCGACCCTCATAACCTTGCCGCAACATTCCTGTTTCGACCATTTCCGGGATGTGAGGCCCTGACGAAGTCTCGTCCACAAAGCTACGCTTTTTCAAAAAGCCACGCTTTGGGTCAACAGATGATCAACCTATGATCACAAAGATAAATGATCAAACAAATGATCATATCACAAATGATCAAACACTGATCATCACACAGCAACACTCAGCATGTCACATTACCAAATTGGGATATATCGCTGATAACCTTCAACTACATAACCTCTGAGCTCGTACGTCTCAGAGAAGGGTGTTAAGCTAAGAGAATAAATTCTCCGCCACCAATAGAAATGTATTTGAAAGAAATCGGCTTTATATCTCAAAGTGTAATGTCAGACATACAATCCATACAAGTCTGTTCCGGGTTCGAACAGAACCGAAGGCACTTCTCACGAAGCCCTTGCAAATCCGGATAATTTCCAATCACGTCCGGACTTCCCGTCACTAAGGGTGATAAAACCTCTATATCGGGGATCAGCCGATGCGGAGTAACTCGACGGTAATCCTTCCATTTTCAAAAATATCCGGTCTTCAACACCGGTCTTCAAATGCTATCCATATCGTCGTTTCACATATTCGGAATGGGTTATACGACCCAAAGGTCCTCTCCCGGCTAAACCGAATAGTGAGCGTAATATTTAAAAACATATGGATATGGGATTTCAATTAAGTCACAACTTAAACCCAAACTTTCTTTTTAAATGGTTTCCATCGATTACCATTTCAAATCTTTTCAACAAAAAGATTCAACCTTTACGGTTTAAACAATTTCCACATTTAAATCTTTTTAAACAAAAGATTCATTCACAGATTTTCCAAATTAATTTCCATTTCAATTTGATTAACTCGTTAAACCTTTAAATCAAGATTTAACTTATAGCTTTCAAAACAATTCCATTTCAAATGATTTAAACCAATCATTATTTTAAATCTGTTAAAGATAACAGATTCAAATCATAGTTTTCAAAAACAATTCATTCATAACTTGGAAAACCATTTTTCAATTCAATATTGAAATTCCTTTAATTAAACTGGAATTTCATTTCTTATCTGAAAGCTTTTATTCTTTTAAAACAAACAGTTTTATTTTGGAAATCTGGTTCATTCATACAAGTTGAAATCGTTGGGTTAAATCTAAATTCTCAAAATTACATTTTTAAATGGTTTAAATTCAGATAAACACATTTATAACATTTTCAATCCCTAGTTTCAAATCATAGGATTCAATTTCAAACTTGAATTCAAATTTAAATCAAATTATTTAAATTTTCAAAACTCGATTAAGTTATTCAAAATAACTTTTATCTTTGAAATTCCATTTCATAAACTTTTCACTTTAAACCCAAATTTCAAATTTCAAAATCAATTGAAATTAAAATTTCAATTTCAAAAACATCAAATTTAAATTATCTGTGACTTAACCGATTTCCACGTGGAATCCATATTTGTGTGTGTAAAAGTGTGGTCCAGGGGTTTTAACACAATAGTGCAACATAAATCAATCATCACAGATCAAAATACAGTATACAGTTGATAAGCGATATAACTATAACGCTCATCTTAATTCACAGATCACAGATAAGTAAATTACAAATCACAACATAAATCAGGATGTATCACAAAGCATCATATATCAGGGATATCAAACAATCAAGTCATTCAATAGAATCCAAATATTCATAAGTAAGGTCAGTTAATTATCTGATTTATTCAAATTAGATTAATTACTTATGAATTTCTAATCCGGGTTAATTAATCATTAATTAATTACAAATTATTTGAAATAAATCTTCTTTCAAATTTATTAGTTAACTCTTAATTATTAACTAATCAGTTCTTAATTCATGAATTAGTTGATCTTTAATTATTAATTAATAAACCTTAATTATCAATTAATAAACTTAATAACAAATCACTTAATCCTTAATTAATCTCTATAGATCAATCATTTCTTATTCATTAATTAATTAATAAAACCAAGTTATTAAGCAATACACTCAATTTCACTAAGTACTTCTTAATTACAAATTAATTGACCTTAAATTTTCTTAATTAATAAATTTTCCATTTATTAATCTCTAATTACTAGTTAATCAATTATAATTATTAATTAATTAAATTACTTAATTATTCTTAAATTAACCATTTAATTAACCTTTATCTTTAATTAATTAAATTAACTAATTATACTTAATTTCCTAATTAACTTAATTAACACCAAGAAAATAAAACATTTTTACTTAAGATAAACATTTCTTAGTTCCCATCTTCATTTAAAAACCCTTTTATCTTTAAAAATCAATTTCTTAACATTTATTTAGTAATGGTGTAAAGAGAGTTTAAACAAATTTGTTTTTAATTTCAAAGTCTTATTTTTAAAACATTTAATAAAAACTGGGCTTCCTTTCTCACTTCGGGTCCTACCCGAATACTACTCGGGGCTCTCCCCGAGTTTTCTTCCTTCTTCCCCCATTTTACAAAACTTAGTTAAAATTTTTAAAGTATAAAAACAGTAGACACTAAAACAGAAAATCAGGCTCATCACCTTCAACTTACTCGAGCACGAACTCGAGTTAAACCCCAACAATCCCGACCTCGCTTCGAGGAAACTACTCCAGATTCTCGAACAACTCACGCGAAGAACCTCTTCTTCCCCAAACTCCACGATACTCCCAGATACAACGTGCACGTGCACATCCTTCCCTGAACTACGACCATGCCTCCGACCATCCTTACGCATCACTACCGAGCCCCGCAAGTCCTCCGACCACCCAGTAGCACGCGATAAACATTAAATCAAAAATCCAGGCTTTCGCTCGAAAAACTGACACCAACAACCCTCAGTAAAACACCTCGCCACCGCTGCATAGACCACCGTAGTCGACCAAATTCTGACCACACCTCGACAACACTCCAAGCCATCCTTCCCCGAAGTATCGCGAAGCTCGATCACGAGAAGAAATCGAACTCGTCACATTGCTAGATCATAACATATACGAACCCTAAACCCTATCTCGATCTCGTTCACTTAATTTATGAAGTAGAAAAATTCTTTAACATTTTTCCTGTTATCAACAAGTGTCAAGCAAGCTTCAACCAGAGTTTCAACATCTAAAATTAGTTCGAACGTTAGAAATTGGAAAAAATACAAGTTTTATTCAAATTCACATTACTCTTGAAACACAACACTAAAAATCTTCATTTTAATTTTAAAAATCCAAATTTGCGAAGTATATTCGAATTACAATCCTGAGACTACAAATTTCTATGATGGATTTTTACAGGGTCTTAAGAATTTCCCTGTTCTTTCTATTTTTACAGTTAACATTCAAATATCTTTCCCTTAACTTCATTTCTAAGTTTAATCTAAGACTAACAAACCATCCTTGTTTGATAACTAGTCCAAAATAAAGATCAGCGGAAAAAGGAATGGATTTAAAGTTTAAAACTAAATTGTTAAACTCTGTAATAGGGAACATAGGTAATTAAATCAACAGTCATATAAGTTCAAACATAACAACATGAAACACTATCTCTACATATAAACAGAATCTTATTCTTATATATATATGCAAGATATCATCACAAAGATTTCACAAGCAACCATCATTAACTAATTTAGATTTTAAATAAATTGTTTACTCACCGTGTTTTATGAAGATGAACAGAGCTTTATATTGAAACATGCTTGAACATTTCAAGTTGAAATTCTTCCTTTGACCTTTGGTTTGCTTTGATTCGTATTGGTGTTGACACTGATCTCAGGTTGAATGAATTTGTATTGTTATTAAAAGTTGAAATTTTGGTTTACTTCAAAGATTATCCAGTTGAATGGACGAACTGGAATGAGATATATTGATGTATAAAAGAAGTTTAAAGAAGACTTTGGTTGTACAAGTGGTTCACATACAAGTACAGGGATTCTTTGGTTTGGTCAGATATTTTTTTTCTTTCTTCAACTTTGCAAAGTATATTTCGGCTGATATGATTCTCTTCCTTGCTTGAGAAGATAGCATTAAATGCTCATGTTCCCACCTTTGTTTACATGAAATCCTATTTTATTTTCCTTTTACTTTGTCTGGTTTGCTTTCTATATAAAGGTAGTATATTATATTTGGTTTGTACTTGCCTTGCATTTTCTCACTCGGCTGGAAATGATATTGAGAAGATTTTGTGGGGTGCTAGAGATATTTGCATTTATTTGTTTGTACTGTAATACTTAGATATTTATATGTTTCTTCATTTTGCAAGTGTACAAACTTATTTGGTTTGCTGTATTTACATGTTGTTAGAATTTTATCTAATATGTTTACTTCCTATTTTACAAACTATATAAGTTATGTTATATATATATATATATATATATATATTTCAATTTCCTTTTGAAGTTTAACTATCCAACATTTAATTTACTTATCTATTATTATTATTTATTATTAAACCATTTATTTACAATTTTAAATTCAAATCAAATGTATATACAATATTTTTAAATTTCGAATGATTTATATCAATTTTATTTTGAGGTCGGGGAAACTCGCATCAATAAATCGATTAATTTCACAATTTTTTTTTATTCAAAAATCAATTTAATTATCACTTAAATGTAATTAAAATTCGGGGTCGTTACAAGCATGCAAAACCAGATTTAGGATGTGTGGGCTCAGGAATAGGTCCGACAGCTTGAGCGTTTCTTACAAGATCGAGAAGTTGCTGAGCAGACATAAATACTCCATCCTGGGGAGTAGCACTAGATTGACCGGCGCTGGGACGGCCTGGTCTTACCATTTCTCTTCTTTAAGAAAGAAAGAAAAGAGAAAAAAAAGTTATTCACAAAATGAATATCAAACAAACTTGATTGATCAAACAAGGCATCATAAAAAGAAATAGGATAGAACGGTACAAAGACTCGAATTAAATCCTACGGCACGATTCCTAAGAAAGACTTAGGACAATGATCCTTGCTAGATTATTCTACATTCTTCCAAAGTTTGGCTCTGATACCAAGCTCTGACGCCCCACCTCTATGCTCACGCTAGACAAGTACACTACAGAGTAATGCCGTCAACTAGCGTGAAGAATAAGGCTGTTGAGGAGCGACCATCTGTGTAATTGCTTTGTGCGAGTACCGATATGTCAGATAATATAACTTACATTTCATTTCAAGAGGAAATCCGACATATCAAATACAAACTCAAAGCTACCACACAGTGGCTATGGGGCCTTCGAAAACAAATATAGAAATAAACATAACACAAATCAGTCACAGACATTCATATCACAAAGGCGGAAACAGATATGAATATATAACACAAAAAGGTGTACATCAGAGTAGTGGTCAAATAAGTTCCACAATATCACAAAAGAATAGATACAAGTGCAAGTCAAAAGAATAAGTATACATCATGGAGTCTATATCTCAAATGTATAACAACAAAAACTACAAATGTAATGTAGTTAGACAAAAGTCAGAAGATGATCCCAGATAAGGAGTCAAGCAGAAGCACTTGTAACATCTCGGTCTGACCCGAGTATTATTTAATAAGAAAATAATAAACGGATCAGTCTTACTATAATTATCATTAAAGAAATGAGATAGAAGTAGAGATATAATAAAAACGTATGATAACAATAATATCATACTAGGATAAGTACGAATTAAACAACAACAAAATCAAACAATATCTCAAGAATCTCAAAGCACCAAAAAGAATGTCATATTCTTTATTTTATTCACCAAACCACAAATATTGACAAACATATCATTGCCAATCACATAAAGAGGTGAAACACAAATTCTAGAAATCATCAATTAGAAATCCAGAAATCACAAAGGGGGGAGGCCTATCACAAACGGGAGCATGAAAACTCACCAACACGTGTATCACAAACGGAACACTATTCCATGGTCGCTAACCATAAATTTTGAGCCGAAGCTCCATAAATGGCCCGAAGACCATGGGTCGCTACCACGCCAAATTGAACAGATGTTCCACAAATGGGGATTGTAATCCCTAAGCAAACAAATATACATCGCACATCGCTAGTCTAAATCACAAAATGATCATCATTGATCAATAAAAGTGTCGATTACACTAAGCTAGTAAATATATGAGTTTAGCTTCATGTCCCATAACCACTAGCTTAACTTAAATATTTACGAACAAATTGTAGATTCCCACTCGAAAATTGTCACAAGAATTTCAATCGAGCAAGTCCAAAAATTAACTGACGAAGTAAACGCAAGCGTTTCATACCACTTGTTTTGCTAAGCCGTTTAATTAGATTTTCTCATACGAATGAGGTAAAGGTTTATGTATACTAATAGATTGGAAAACGGTTTTGTAAACGAACTTTGTAATAAAAATAGAGTTGAAATCATCTTTGTAAAAGAGTTTGAATATTTACTACTAGTATAGAAACCTTTGCATTTAGAAGTGACAAATTACAAAATGATTGTAGAAACAATCAATCACAAAATCCACATTCAAAGATGTGAATTAAATCCAAAGAAATCGATACTGAATCCATCAAAATGGATATTCTCAAAAATCCCAAAAAGAGAAGTCATCAAAGTCAATAATAAATGATAACAACAAATCGGATAATCACGAATCGATAAAAATTGGAATCTCAAGCTAAATAGGCAAAATAGGCAAAATCAAGCAGGTCAGTCGACTGGCCTTCTGCAGTCAGTCGACTGAACCAGAACTCGAGAGTTTTTAGACCCTGCAGTCAGTCGACTGACTGCAGGGGGTCAGTCGACTGGCTGTAGCTAAAACTGTTTTCCAGCCTATCAAATGGAAGAGCAAACTCTCACCATTTGCAACCGGTCGAGCAATGGACTTTAGGGGCTTTTGCCAATCGACAACCTAGCCCTATAGGCTCTCCGATTCACCATCAAAAAACATGTTCACAAATCAAAGCTAGGATTTTCATAGTTTTGACTTCGAAACACCAAAAATTGGAATGTTCACCAAATCAACTCAAATCAAAAGCAAATGAATATGCATAAGTGTTAGGAATTCATACCTAACAACAAAGATAGCTATAGACATAGATGTGAGTTAAAGAACTCACCTTTAAACCCAAAAACGATGAAGGAGAAGCTTGAAAGCAAAGGAAGATCAACTACTCTTCAACTTCAACTCTAGAAGCTTGAATCTAAGCTCAAAAGAATATCATTTCCTAAGTTAGGTTTAGGAAATTTCTGAATTTAAAGAGAGAATGAGTTGGAGAAGAAGAAGGAGATACTTACCAAAGCTTCTCTTTGAATTCTGGAGCTAACACTTGGATTTGTAAAAGAAACTAAGGTTTTGAATTTTAATTTCCCATTCCTCTCCCCATTTTTATTGAAGCTTAAGTGTTAGGAAAATAAGAATGAAGTGAAGAGGAGAGGTGGACTGAACTGGGGTGTTAAGACGGGTTAGTGGGCTGAAACCCAAACCCAAACCCAAAGTGAAATAGTCATAATTTTTACCCAACTCCAAACATATCGATGTTTATACTCAAAAAAGTTGTAAACGCCATTTTGGACTCAATGGAGGTGGTCTCGAGTCCCAATTCGACTATTTACAAAAAGTAGCTTTTCGGACTTTAATCCGATTAACGATTCTATATTTAAATAAAATATTTAAATATTCAAATCGTAAAATATGCGGGTTGTTACATCATTATTATCCCGATGAAGAAAAATGAGAAGTTTATCAAGGGATTGAAGTAAGGTCTTTGATCATAAGGTGATGGCTCATCTAGCATCTCCTTTTGAGTTTGTAGTTGACATGGTTAGAAGGTATTATGGGATATGCCAGGAGTAGCGTAGGGTGGAGGCGAGACCTAAGGCAGAGCACAAAAAGAAGTTTACTTCACACACCAAAGGTAAGAAGGGCAACCCAAAAGGGAAAGGTGGAGCAGTTGCTACCGCAGAGGTTACTTGTTATAACTGCGGACAGAAGGGACACTATGCAACAAAATGTCAAATGCTAAAGAACCTCGTGAGGGTGAAGTGCTTCAAGTGCGATTAGATGGGACATTTGAAGGACTTCTCAGAGCTTAAAGCATAGGTTTATGCTTTGAAGGGACCAAGAGAAGGACCATCTGTCAAGGAAAGAGGCAAGAGGAAAGTCCTAGAAGGTATGGCTTTGATTGCTGGTATTTCAGTTAAAGTACTGTTTGATACTGGGGCTACACATTCATTTATAGTTAAAAAGTTGGTTGATAGACTTGGGTTAGAAATCACCTATTTAGTCACTTCCATACATGTAGCAAATCCGATAGTAGGGTATGCCACTCTCGGATTGAGATGCACTGACCTAGATATTAAGTTAGGTGGGTGTAGGTTTTCTTGTGATCCCTGCGTGTTTGACTTCAAAGGCTTCAGAGTTACTTTAGGGATGGACTGGTTGGAGAAGTATAGTGCAAAGGTGCACTGCGCAGAGAGGATAATTATTCCGAGTCATCCAGACCACAGAGATAGAGTATTTATGGTCTTAGAGGAAAGTAGGGTGGAGCGCAAGAGCATTTTATATGATTTGACTTCGAAAAAAGAAGATCTTGGAGCAGTACGTGTAGTGATAGAGTTCCATGACGTATCTGAACCAGTTTCGGGGTAACCAACCCCGAGAACGGTGGAGTTTCGAATAGATTTACTACTGGGGACTAAACCGTTTAGTCGACCCCTAAGTTGAATGCCTCCAAAAGAGATGGAGGAGTTGAGGAAACAATTGGCAGAGTTAGAAGGAAATAGCTTTATAAGACCAAGCAGTTCACCTTGGAGAGCAGCTAAAGTATTTGTAAGGAAGTCTGATGGGTCATTAAGACCGTGCATTGATTATCGAAAGCTGAATGAAAGGATGTTAAAGAATAGACATCCTTTTCCAAGAATTGATGATTTGTTTGATCAGTTAAGTGGAGTTAAGTTGTTTTAGTAGTTAGACTTGGCTATAGGATTCCATCAGCTGAGAGTTGTGGAGGAAAGCATTCCTTTGACTATATCCAGAACAAAGTATGGTTTATATGAGTGGTTGGTTATGCCATTTAGGCTGACTAATGTGCCTGAATTTTTTGTAGACTTGATGAACAAGACCTTCTGAGATAAGATGGATAGATATGTGCTAGTGTTCATAGATGATATTTTAGTGTACTCTAAGGATGAGGAGGAACATACAGTTCATCTAACAGTTGTGCTGGAGATGTTGAGACAACATAAATTAAAGGCAAAATTTTCTAAGTGTCATTTTTGGACGATGGAAGTGAAGTTCCCAAGCCATGTGATTTCGGAAGAAGGATTGTCTATAGATCCTACGAAAGTGGAGGTAGTAAATGGGTGGAAAAGACCAGAGACTATAATTGAGGTGCGAACTTTCTTAGGATTGGCAGGCTATTATAGGAGGTTTATAAAATACTTCTCCCGTATAGCTGCGCCGATGATGAAGCTAACCACGAAGGGTGAGTAGTTAGTTTGGGCGTAAGAGTGTAAGAAGATATTCCATGAACTAAAGTGAAGATTGATGAATGCACCTATGTTGGTAATACCTGAAGGGAATGATGGTATGGCAGTATACACCGATACGTCAAGTTTGGGGTTAAGTGCGGTATTGATGCAGAAGGGCAGAGTAATTGCTGATGCACCTAGGCAATTTCGACCCTATGAAGTTCGGTACCCAATGCATGTTTGGAGTTGGCAACATTTGTCTTCGCATTGAAGATTTGGAGAGACTATCTCTTGGGGGAGAGGTTTGAGTTATATACTGACCACAAGTCCTTGAGATATTTATTCTCTTAGAAGAAGTTGAACATGAGGTAGCAGATATGGTTAGAGTTTCTAGCGTCATATTATTTTGGGATGGAGCATACCCCAGGAAAAGGCAACAAAGTAGCTGTTCCCTTAAGCCAAAAACATCAAAGTTTTTTTTTGGCTACGATAGAGGAATAAACCGTGTTAGAAACATTGTCTACGTGTAATGTGCAGTTTCGGTCTAGTGCAGGTTCGAGCAATGCATCCGGAATGCTATCATGCCTAGAAGTCAGGCCTGCGTTGGTAGAAAGGATAGCTGAACTATAGAAGGGAGATGAAAACGTAGTAAGGAAATTGGACTCAGGAGTGGAGTTGTAGCGACCCAGGATTTTTCGACCCTTGAAAATCGACTTCAATACGTTCACTGTATAGCATGTCGAATATTCATGTGCTGGAAATACCGATTGCTAGGGGTAAAGAAGAAAAAAGATAAAAGAAAATAGAAACAACAAAGAATCTCACAATCGTAGTGGAATAAAATATAATATATAATAATAGATCTTTATACAAGAAACTGTAACTGTAATATACATACAATCATCAGAGTACAACAGTTAACAATCAGTCTGGACGATTATAATAACTTGCCCTCACATGTACTGAATATACAGCATAACACACACAGCGGAAATAACCAAGTACGTGTAACACTACACCAAATAAGTGATTTTGCAACATTTTATATCTGTCAATTGCTAACACTTATAAATGTCACAGACCGCTAACAGTAAAAAAGTGTTAGGATATCTAAAAAGTGTTAGTAAAAATAAATAGTCTTCTGCATTAATTTTGCCAACGCATGTAAGTGTTACAACAATTGGTAAAAGTGTAAATAATTTAATAACAAAAGGAGTCTTTTGTAATTTGTAAATACAGCCCTTTTTCCCACGCTTGCCCATTCAGATTTTGGCCGCTTAAAATTTAATTTAGGGTTTGCTCTTCCTCACAAAAAAACCATAGTCCTTCTTCTCCCTCAATCGTAATTTTTATTTCTCAAATTTTTTGAATCTCCTATATCTCGAATCGAGTTTATTTCCGCAATTCAAAAACCCGTCTCCTTTTTTTGTGGTTCGGGCTCTGGGTGATTTCGTTTGTGGTGGTTAATTGTTGCAATTTGGGTCGTGTCAATTCGTGATTTTGTCAGGTGATTGAAGTGGTTGTGGAATTCGAATGATGTGGCTACTGCGAGTTGCTGTGGAGTCGATGAGGCCAGAGGTGACTTTGAGTGGATTGCAGATTGAGGCGTTTGACTTGCGAGGTTAGATTGAAGCCGGCGATTTTGGGTATGAGGAGACTTTGGGATAGTTTGATTTTATGGTTAGTCTAGGTTTTTTTTCTTTTTTTTCTTTTTTTTCTTTTGGAATGGACTGGTGGATGGTATGCTTTGATGAATGGTGGTATGCGGTGAAGTGCTGGAAGCTTATCAGTGATTTGGTTCGACAATGGTGGTGTTTTGATGGGGATGTAGTGGATGGTATGGGAATTCTCAAGTGATGGTGAAGATGGTCATTGCAGTTTGAATTTGCGATCAAGGCAAGTTGCAGCAGTCAGGTAAGGCAGTGGGTTAAAAGGAGTTGCAATGAAGTAGGGGATGATGGAGCAGTAGCAGCAGTTGTAGTTGAATGCTGAAGTGGTTGTCTCAAAGGTAGTTTGGGTACCATTATCTCACATCAATATAAAACATATATAAAATATGGAAGAATTGATTTGTGATATGACGGTACCATTGTTTCAATAATCTCATTTTCACAATAATAGGGTTAGGAATTGTATGGTTTTGTACCCTCAACGATGTTGAATTCATTTGTCATAGGACCCAGGAGCGATATGCAATGTGTGAATTCAAATGAAACATATGCTCCATTATCTGCTAATCCAATAATTGGAAAGTTACGATATCTTTTACGTTAATAATTTTAGTGGTTTCATTATCGTAATAATTCCATTTCCACGTTGTAAATCCGATCTGAGATAGCGTCTTCCTTAATAATTAAGATACGTTATATTTAGTCTGCTTTTCAGTTTGCTCTATACTGCTTAAGACTTAAGACATGAAGTACAGCCAGGTATTACCAAATAATCATCATTTATATTGTTGTCGTCGTCATGTAATTCAACGTTTATTTATGTCTAAGAGCATCTGCAAATGTTGTGGGGTTCAGAACTGCATTTTCATTGATTACAAAATTTACTTATGTATTTTTCAAACAAAAACTGAGACAAACATTCGTTCAGCTTTTTGAACTTTTTGCACTAATCAATTACAAAATATAACTAATGTTAGAGTCAGGTTTGGGATACATCTTAAACATTTTAATTTTGAATCTTTTTCCATGGAGGTTCTAAAATCCCATTCAATGGTCGCTAACCCAAAGAGTTTACTGAAACTAAAACCATTGGCACGAAATAGAAATTGCCCTGATTCAATATTACTGAAGACGATATCACACACAAATTGCTGTTGAACTTGTTTCTTTTCTTTATTTAGTTTGCTTCTAACTGATAAAGGCTTATGCTAGAAACAAATTATCATACAGAGGATATGCGTAGAAAGATTATAACATTCTAGAAAAAAATTAATGTAGACGTAACTTGAATATATATATGCACACAGTATATCGACGAATGGTTAAGAAGTTGTATATTACCAACATGTGTTCTAATGGATAGTCAAACAAGGCCAAGAGGAAATCAATCAAACATACGCTAAAATCACTTGGTTTTGGTTCACATACTGATACGGAGAAATGACCCAAACATAAGAGAACACTAAGAAAAAGTTCGTACCAATTCCATAATATGTATGTTTAAATTGTGCAGTAAACGGCATGACTGGTAATTTTAAAATAGATGAGAAAGATCATTTTATTTTAAGTGACCGTATTTTCTTTGTTTTAACCGAGTGATGGATGATTAAATTCATGTAACTATTTTCTTTGATAGTGTCGATCAACGTCTATGATTTAGGTATTAGAGATCGGGAAATTTGCACTGATTATTTGATGTTCAAATTAATTTCAGAGATATTTGATTCATTCGTATCACAAACTATGTACTGTATATGATTTTTTTTCTTACTAATTCTAAACTTTACTCTTAGTTGGAGTGATTTGGTTTACAATTTGAATTTTTGATTGATAATTACAATTTGAATTTTTGATTGATATAATAACTCTATTTTTTAAATTAATTTTTTATTGATGATAAGAGTTTCTCTATTTGCAACTTATATGCTAATATATTTACAATCTTCATCAGAGAATCTGAGAGTGAAGAAGATCGTACCTATGACAGTGCAGCTCTCTTCACTCCAATCGTGGTATTATTTAAATTCAACTAATATTTTCTGTTGAAAACTCCCTCGCTTATTCTGTTCTAATCAGCAATGAAACATTCCCGTTCTTCCAATAAACAAGGTATACATAGGAATAATCAACACACAAAAATATAAATAAAAAATAGGATTCCCATTGATATAAATGTTTTGTTATTATTGCCTGTCTAGCTTGGGTTTTCCTACCAGTTAATAGTTGAAAAGTATTATCCTTCTACCCAAATCATAAATCCGTGCTACTTTCAATTTCAGTTTCCATTTTTACATTGGTTTATATAATCATATATGATGGAGGATATCGTACTCAGTTGCATATGATATGTTTTGACCTGCTAATGGAATATGTTACCATTTTTAAACCGGTACCAAAATAGTATTGGAATATGTTACCATTAAATCATGTAGAAAATGTAGTATGTTGTTAGTACAAATTAAATAACCTTTGACGAAGGCTCTTTTTCTCTTGTTTTTGGTAGAGAAATAGTTATCAGAGAAAATGTGTATATGACATGCATGGTTATGTGGATATGGATATGTGCACAGAGATGCACAGAGTATCTAATTATAAATGTATTAATTAATTTTTAGTTTTATTTACAGATTTACATATTACAGCCTTATTTGCAATCTGTTCATCGCAAATTTGACATTTTTGGCTACAAATATGATTTTATACATGATGCTTGATTTATTAATTTTTCTTTTGTTATATTGTGCCATAAATAACATTTGCAACTTGAAACTGATACTGTAGAAAATTTAATTTCTATATGCTGTATGCAGTTGCTAACAATCATTTCTTACTAAAAAGTAATCATATTTGATACGAACTGGGTACATTTATATTGACCAAATTAGAAAGGATATAAAGAGTAAGAACGAACTTTGGAAGCTTTATTTTTAGAAGTTTACCTTTTAGCTTGAGTGGCGATTATTTCCAGTAGTTATAATATGAATGATGTCATGCATTTTTTTGATTTAAATGTGAAAAATCAAATAGAAACTAAATGGGGAATTATTTAACAATCATGTATTTGATCTTGAAACAATTGTGGCTGCAACTGACTAATTTTTAGTCATTAAAGAACTGGATGAAAATTTGGCCCTATTACAAGGATAACACTTTGTTTTCTCTTATACTGGAAAAACTTGAAAACCATCAAAAAATAGCACTGTAGAGACTGTCGAAAACATTTCTCCCCCTTTTTGTACTATCTGTACAGTTTTTTTTAACTGTTTGTAAATTTATTTTAGTCTGTTGGTCATTATTGTAAAAAATTACAGCGACTACTTGTACTTTACTATTTCCAGAAATAATATGTTATGCATTATGAAGCAATTATCTAACTACTTGATTTATTGATTGGATCGCATCAAATGCTATGAAGTCAATTCCTGATTTGCCAGCAACCGAATTCATTTCAATTGAGGTAATTCATCATACTTCACCGAATTATTACAAGATTTTTGTATTTATGAGACTGGATATTTTTTTTGCTATATATTGTCATCCATTGATCGTTATATATTATTTAAACAGTGTAACTTTCAGTTAGCAAGTGCATACTCCCAACGCAGGACTGTTGAGAGTATGTTTCTCTATTTATTTTCTTTCCTTGCTATATATTTTCTTTCAGATCTGAAACAGCTTCTCTATTTAAATGTTATATATTATTTTCTTTCAGATTTAGTTCGAGGTGATGGGATCGTTTGATTTTTGTTAGCAATTCGAAATGGTTTGGAGTCGCGGTTCGATACAAGGTAGTGACAGCGGAGTTGCGGTGGATTGCCGGGGCTTGGGTCGTGGTTTGGTCGCTGCTGTAACTGTTGTTAGAAGTCAGTAGGCGATGTTGAGGAAGAATTGAGGCTCGGTAGGTGGTCGTGTTCGATTCAGGCGTTGTAGGGTGCTTCCGATGTTTGAAGTGTGAAGAAAGGCTGTTGTGGCAAGAAAAAAACTTGTTCGACGAGGTGTTTGGTTGGCTGTAACAGGCAGTGAATGAGGGCAAGTTGATGGTTTGGAGGAGTGTGGAATCGATCAGTATTTGGTTGAGGTGAAGGAGGATGTATTGGAAGTTGACAGATAAGAATGTGCAGTGACAAGGAGTTTTAGTGACTGTTTGATTTAGGTGAGATGACAGTGGGCAGGAATGGGTTTTTGAAGTGTTGATTGCTGGAGGATGGTTGACAATGGCGGATGGTTGAGGGCAATTTGTATTGCATGGGGTGGAAAGTGAGCAGTCTGGTGATGCTTGCGGGCTGTCTGTGTAGAAATTAAGTTGGTAGGGGGGTTTGGCAATGAAACAGTGGTTTTGAATTGCTCGGAGGAGGTGAATGCAAGTGGTCGGAGGGTAGTACTAGCAGGAGATTGTTGATATGTAGATGATGTTGAAGGGAATAGTGATGAAGGTGTTAACGATGGAAGTAGACAGTGGAAGGAATATGTAGATAGTTTGATGTGGTGAACTTGCAGTTTGATGTAGCAGTGGAAGGAATATGAGATGAACTTGCAGTTTGTTTGTGGATTTACTGGTGAAGTGGGATCAATGACTGGTTATTAGAGAAGTGTGGTCATGAATGTTGATGTCTGGTTGATTAGGCAATTGAGAAGGGGATATGAAGTTGTTGTGATGTTAAGTAGTTTGGGTGGTTGACAGTTTTTTGTGTCAGTGTAACAGTGGAGCGGGCAGATATATGCAACAATCGAGTTTGTTTGATATTGTTTTAGTTATCACGGTTATAAGTGTTAGAAAATAACCTTTCTGGTGTTGTGATTGTGGTATTTTAGATATGTAAATAATTGTTTGTGATATATTATACTACATTTGCAGAGTGTTTAAACTTTGCATTGAATATGTATGATGAATTATTTGTGATATGGAAACCATTATTTGCAGTGTGTTTATATTTAAACTTTGCGTTTAAGTTTTGGTATATGTGTGTGTGTGTTACTAAATAATCATTTTCCAACACTTATAAGCGTTACCGTGTATTTCCATACCAACACTTATAAGTGTTATCGTATATTTCGTTACCAACACTTATAAGCGTTACCGTATATTTCTGCACCAACATTTATAAGTGTTACCATATATTTCGTTACCAACACTTATAAGCATTACCGTATATTTCTGTACCAACACTTATAAGTGTTACCGTATATTTCGTTACCAACACTTATAAGCGTTACCGTATATTTAGGTACCAACACTTATAAGTGTTAGTAATACGTATGTTTGTAACACTTATAAGTGTTACAAATTTGGCCGCTCCATTCCTCACAGTCCATTAGTAACACTTAAAAAGTGTTAATGAAATTATTTGTAACACTTATAAATGTTAGAATTTGCCTATTTTGGTGTAGTGTAATATGCCTGAAGTCCTCCAGCTCGTCTCCTGAGCTCCACAGCATCCTAACCTGAATTTGTAATACTCGGTCTAACCCGAGCATTATAATAAAATAACACCCGAGTCAGTCTGGAAAACCAGCGTGAGAAAACACACTCAATTTGAATTATTACTGTTATCAAAATCCTATGAAAAACAAAGATATCTCGTAAGACCACGCCACACATAAATACGACGTGTTTTTACCTTACGATAACCAAAACATTTTATATCAAAATCATCTGATATTATAATAGTGTCTATAGAAAATAAACTATAAAATAGCTGAAATGCTTGCATCTCATGTTTTAGCATAGTTGGGCAAAAACAAAACCGTACAAGCTCGTAGTGGATATTGGATTCCATACAATGACTGGGCTACTGGGCTACTGGGGTATCGCCCGCCACAGTACATCTTTAGAAACATGTACCGAGATCGTACCTAACGATCCCTGCCAACACAGGACCGGCCTACCCATTGCTGGATAGTACCGAATATGTTATCGCCCTGGGTGTTCCCACCCTATCGAGCGCTCTAGAAAAGTGATAACATACCCTACTTGGGTGCGACCCACTTAGCCCTGCTGCATCTCTCTTGTTTTAGTCATTTTCGGTTGATGAGGCTTGAGGCTACGTTTTACCTTTTGAATAGCATTCAAACTTGGAATACTAACAGTGCCTTCCAGAACACGATGTAAATGATATCATTCATCCATACAAGTTGTTCTGGGTCTGAACAGACCAAATGTCCAAAATCACCATCTTCATTATCCTCACGATATCACAATTCGTAACGCACAAATCGGATCGAAGTGGTTTTCGGATAATTAAATCTGCTCCGGTCTCTTCGAAATGATTAACGAATTTGGCCAGATTTGATTGTCGATTATTTAACTATCAAATAACACACATAAGTAGTCACTAGGCCTATATATATATTATAAATTTTCCAAAATATTTATTTCAAAATATATTTACAAAGATATATATCCAAATCTCTTCCAATATTTCAATATTCGAAAACAAATTCAAATGCTTATATCCATAACAGGATATTTTCAAACCATATCAATACTTAGAAATATTTTCAAATTCCATTTTATAACCCATTACTTAGCAAAATTTCTATATAAATCATTCCGTAGTTAAAATATTTCCAAACCCTTTCATTCCAATACTTAGGAAATATTTATGAGTATATTTTTCTAAAACCATTTTATTTCCCCATACTTAGGAAACGATTCCATTTATTTCCTATTTCTCAAAATCTTTTACAATTTATTTGTAAATCCCTTAACTTACTTAAAATGAATTCTATAAGTTTCCAGAATTCATTAATTAATTTCCTTTAAAATTTCCAAAATCGATTACACTTGTCTAAATTCCAACTACCCATTTCTAACTTCTTTTATGAATTCTAATTCATTTTCGAAGTTCTTGTATTTCAACATTCCAGAAGTTTCCTTAAGTTTCCAGGATTTCCACTACAAGATTTCCCTTATAAAAATCATATCCGTTAAATAAACCCTGCTTACAAATCTCGAGAGGATTAATAAATAAATTACAATCATTTCCAAAACTCTATATGTATGATAAGTATTTTTCAAGAATAATAATTTATTTTTAAACCATGTTTAAGTAATTATTTAAAATATTAAAACACTTTAAATAAACATCGGCAACTCATTTCCAATTCATTTTTAAATAAAACTAACCGATTTACAAAGCTTATTATAAAAATGTGAATTTATTTCAATAAATATTAAATATTTGAATAATCCACTTTCTGAAATATTTCAATACAAAAACAACTTTAATTATATAGTTTAATAAATAAAAATTCCATTTTAAAACAATTTTAAATTTCTTGACAAAAATTTATTTTTAAAATCTAATATTACCACTTTCAATTTATAAATCTCTCTCGATTCATATCACATCGACTACATTTCAATTTCATAATCATTCTCACATTCAAAATATAATCCACTAATTTTTTTCCAAAAACCAATTTCCATAATCGATATAAAATCAAACTGTAAATTTATATTTCCAATTTATCAATTGATAATCATTCCCTTATTTATAAACGTCGTTTATAAATTTATAAACTCATTTCTTGTTTTTCTCTGTTAACAACAGATTTATATTAAACAAACTCTATTTATAAATCGATTTCTAATTAAAATTTCATTTAGAAATCTATTTCTTATATAATCAAAACTATATTCCAAATCCTTTTTTAAAAACCTCGATTTTGACTTCCATTCCCTAGTTTAAGAAATCTCATTTAAAACTTATTGTTTAAAAATTCCTTGTATGGATTATTTAAAAATATCTATATCGAAAACAGTTTACAAGATAGTTAAATAAATTTCAAAAAAATTAGAACTTGTATTTAATTCAAACTCATCTCTTATTTAATAATCCAAAATTTAGTGTAAATATTTTTATTTCCAAATTCCCCTTTAATTTTCTTTTTCAAATTCAAAAATACTATTTTTGGTATTTATAATACCAAAATTAAGGCCGGTGCAATAATAGCATCCAAAAAGTCAAACATATCACAATCAATCTATAACAGATTATCCACACACCTCATATGTCACTATATGTGAAAACAAAACTAACCACTTTGAGGAATCCAGTTGGATCCCTCCAACTGTTTCCCTGCATCTATAGATATTACATATCATAAAATATCAATCTCGCTTCGAGGCGGGATATCGCGGTAATATAGGGTCATCCGCTATTATGCGGCGCGTATAGTGTCTCATCCACTCTAATAGGCGGGAATATATCCAACTACTAATATATATACTATTATATATATAATATAACATCCAATTGATAAATTATCATCAATTCATCAAATAAACCAACAAATAATTTTAAATATTTTAAATTAAAACCAGCAATCCAAATGAGTGAGATTTACTCACCTTGATTTTTAATCTGCCGAACATCCAGATTTTAAATTAAATCGAACAACGTTAGATTTAATCTAAAATTCCAGCTGACCCCAAAAAATTATAAACCAATTCCTATGCGTAGTATTTGTTGTCACGAACCCAATGCAACTTATTTCGTTTGATTTCGACCTCGTATGAAAACAGTATGAATTTATAAGATAATGATTTATATAATAAAATTCATTAACTTAATTACAAATTTAAATTACAATTTACCCCTTAGTTATCCATCTTCCCCAATTTCCTTGTCTTCCTATGCACGCTGCGCCTCCATAGCCGTGCCACCATCAACCCTTTATCCCTCCTTGTTCCGCCATTCGACAAACGAACGCTTCCATTGTTCATCTCGTTCTACGCTCTACCCGACCATACCCCTAAGGCACGGTTCGACCTTCCCTTTGCAACCACATCCAACCCCGTACGAGCCTAGGTCTCCATAGTTTCGACCCCTCCAAAGCCCATCGAGCTTCACCAAAACCCAGCCATCGACTCACCCACTCCCCACAAACCCAAATCCAATCACCAAACCACCCATCCCCTCATCAATCATTCAAAATGGCCAACCCTAGTTACAGTTCAAACGTGAAAACTCTTCGCGCCTCATGAGAAGGGTACCACAATGAAGCGCCTGAATTTTTGAGAATTTAGGAACCGGTCTTGATTTTTATTTCGTTCGTTCCGATCCTATTTCAATTTTCCTCTTTTTTTGCGTTTCGACTGTAACGACCCAGGTGTTTGACGCCTGTTAATGAGGTAATTAACTAATTTCAATTATTGAAATATTAATGTTTATTTATCGAATAAATATAAAATTGATTTAAAAACTATATAAACCGGGGTATGATTGATTTATTGGAAATGTATATAAACTCCACCATTTAAATTAAGATAAAATATCCATAAATATATATATATATACACAAGCCTTATGATGTTTGAAAATATATACTTAAGTATATAAATTTACAAGTATATGAATGCATACCATATGAAATAATATATATGGAGGATGTATAAATGTGAATATATATGTATATATAATGACAAAATATACATAAGCATTGTATATGAGAATATGTTTAAATATAAGTGTATATATATGATGGAAAAACATATGTAAGTAAATGTATATGTACAAATGATACTTAAAATGGTAAATAGGTAAAGTAATGATGTATCTTTCATATGTATGCATATTTACATAAATATATATAAGTGTTATGGTGAAATAGTGTATAGAAAATACATACATACATACATACATACATACATACATACATACATACATATATATATATATATAGACACACACACATATATGAAAGCACATGTACATGCATAGAGGGAACATCATCATGACAAGAATTAAATTCAAGCATACAAAATTTCAACTCAAGCCATAATACATCAAATCTTTTTATAAAATCAAATCGAAGATCTCTTCAGCTCAAAAAAAATCAAATCACTAAGGAGAAAAGGAAATATATAAAAAAATTGTAAAAGAAAGCCGGCATATGTACAGACCTCTACCTTGCTCTGTACACTTCATTTCCATGTATATATGTGTGTGGCCGAGCTTATCACCTTGTTCATTTTGTTGAACTAAAAAAAGAATCAAGATAGTAAAAGCCTGAAGGAATAAGGACTTAAAGCAATGCAGCAGCTCAACTCAGCAAAGACAGTGAGTAAAACAACTTCTATTTTTACTGGATATTGCATACACTTCACAACAGATGATGTTGGGATGAATCTTGGATTGACATCAAGTGTGGGTGAGTTGTTTTGTGGATATGGGTGTGTATATGAATATTTGACATGATCAGTAAACCCAAAAAACACTGCCTTTTCACTAAAACTCCTCTGTTTTTTAAAAGATAAAAACAGTAAAAACTTTCCCATTTAAAAATGTTTATCTCAACATTTTGTGAGTTTTAAATCTTGGTTTCAAAATGAAGGTTGTTTACTTTTGACTAAGGTTCTTTTTAAAATTTATCTCACTTAATTTCATCGAGTATGGAAGGAGGAATCGTCGAATACCAGAAAAGGGTAAAAATGCTCGTGAAATTTAAAAATTAAATTCCTAAAATCTGTTGAGAATGGATCTATGCCGTCCATGCCGTTGGATTCGTATAGAGGAGGGAAATTTTTGGTGGAAGTTCGATGGGAATTGGTGATGGTCGTTGTAACAACTCGCATATTTTTACGATTTTTATATTTAAATGTTTTATTTAAATATAGCATAGTTAGTCGGATTTAAGTCTGAAATGTCACATTTTGCAAACAGTCGAATTAGGACTCGAGACCACTTCCATTGAGTCCAAAATGGCGTTTGCGACCTTTTTGAGTATAAACATCGATATGTTGGAGTTGAGAAATTTTTTGACATTTTCATTTAGGGGTTTGGGTTTCAGCCCACCAACCTAACAAATAACTAAACTCCACTAATCTTCATCCATTCACTCATTCTATTTCCTAACACTCAAGCTAAAGCAAAAATGGGGGAAGAGATTGGAAATTGGAATTCCAAAACTCTAGTTTGTTTAGGAAATAGAAATTCAAGTCCAAAATCCAAGAGAAGCTTAGGTAAGCATCCTCTTCATCTTCTCCATCTCAATCCCTCTTCAATTTTCAGAAATTCCAATAAACTACTTAGGAAAAAATTCACCTTTGGTAATAGGTTGAAGATTCTAGAGGTGTTGTTGAAGAGAAATCAATCTTTGCTTGTTCTAGACTTCTCATTTGTTGTTTTGGGTTTAAAAGGTGAGTTTTTAAACTCACATCTATGTCTATATCTTTGATAGTTGTTAGGTAGTAATTCCTAACATCTATTCCTTGTTCATTTGCCTTTGAATTGAATTGGTTTGATGAATTTTCCAAATTTTGGTGTTTTGAAGTCAAATCTTTAAAAATCATATCTTTGCTGTTTGAACACATTGTTGGGGTGTATCGAAGAGCCTATAAGGCTGGGTTGTCGCTTGGCATAAATCCCTAGTCTCCGTTGCTCGTCCGATCACTTCCGTTTGGATTTTTGCCCCTTCTTGGGCTAGATTGAAAATACTTCAAATGGAAGTTCAGTCGACTACAAGGTAAGGTCAGTCGACTGAACCTGGGAGAAGAAAGCTTCTGTGCATCTATCAGTCGACTGGCAGTCGACTGAACCTGGGAGCAGAAAACTTCATGTCCCTGTGTCAGTCGACTGACCATATAGTTCAGTCGACTGAACCAGGAACCCGAGAGTTTCTGGCCTTGTATCAGTCGACTGACCTTCCGGTTCAGTCGACTAAATCTGGGAGATGTGCTTTTTGCCTATTTTAGGCAGTTTTGTGTGGATTTCTGATTTTTAATCGATTCTTGATGATCCGATTTTTTGTTATCATTTATCGACTTTGATGACTTCTTTTTTTGGGATTTTTGGGAATATCCATTTTGATGGATTCGGTATCGATTTCTATGGTTTTAATTCACAATTTTGTATGTGAATTTTTGGTGATTGATTGTTTCTACAATCATTTGTGTGATTTGTCACTTTAAAATACAAAGGTTTCTATACTAGTAGTAAATACTCAAAACTCTTTCACAAAAACGATTTCAACACTACTTTTAAATACAAAGCTCGTTTTTAAAACCATTTTCCAATCTATTAGTATACACAAACGTTTACCTCACTTGTATGAGAAATCTAATTAAATGGCTTAGCAAAACAAGTGGTATGAAACGCTTGCGTTTACTTCATCGGTTAATTCTTGGACTTGTTCGATTGAACTCTTGTGACAATTTTCGAGTGGAAATCTACAATTTGTTCGTAAATATTTAAGTAAAGCCAGTGGTTATGGGACATGAAGCTAAACTCATTTATTTACTAGCTTAGTGTAATCGACACTTCTTGATGATCGATGATGATCATTTTGTGGTTTAGACTAGCGATATGCGATGTCTCTTTGTCCGCATGGGGGACTGTACCCCGTTCTGTTGAGCTTCGTCTCATTTTTATAGGCTAGCGACCTATGGGTTTTATGGATTTCGGTTCATCGGGCCTACCGTTGTACTACGTCGTTGTTCCGGCTTATTTGAGTTTCAGGTTCCTCGGGCGTACCGTTGTACTACGTCGTTGCACCGGCTCTATGGTTAGCGACCATGGGAAGCGTTCTATTTGTGATGCACGTGTTGGTGAGTTTTCATGCTCTCATTTGTGATAGGCCTCCCCCCTTTGTGATTTTTGGATTTCTTGTTGATGATTTCTAGAATTTGTGTTTCACCAATTTTCGTGGATTGAATTGTTAAGCTCTATCAATATTTGTGTTTTGGTGAATAATTTAAAGAATATGACATTCTTTTGGTGTTTGAGAATATTTGAGATATTGTATGATTTTTGTTGTTATCTGATGTATACTTGTCACAGTATGGCATTATTGTTATCATACGTTTTTGTCATATCTCTTGTCCTATCTCATTTTATCTGATATTTATAGCTAGACTGATCCGTTTATTATTTTCTTCTTAAATAATACTCGGGTCAGACCGAGTTATTTCAGGTGCTCCTGCTTGACTTCTTATCAGGGTTCATCATCTGATTTTTGGGCTAACTACTTTATATTAGTAGTTTTTGTTGTTATACATTCGAGATAGAGACTCCTTGATGTATACATATTCTTTTGTCTAGCACTTGTATCTATTCTTTTGTGATGTAGTGGATCTAGTTTGACCACTATTTTGATATACACTTTTATGTGTATATTCATATCTGTTTCCGCCTTTGTGATATTAATATCTGTGACTGATTTGTGTTATGTTTATTTCTATATTTATTTCCGAAGTCCACATAGCCACTGTGTTGTAGCTTTGAGTTTGTAATTGATATGTCGGATTTCCTCTTGAAACGAAATACATGTTATACTATCTGACATATCGGTTCTCCCACAAAGCAATTACATAGATGGTCACTCCTCAACAGCCTTATTCTTTGCGCTAGTCGACTGCATTACCCCGTAGTGTCCTTGGCTAGTGTGAGTATAGAGGTGGGGCGTCACAGTCGATGGCAGTGATTCGAAACTAGGGTTGGGTTTAATCTTTGATTCGAGTGTCATTTGAAGTTTTGGAGCTTGGCATTGTGGCCGTGGAGGTGAGGGCTTCGTCGTGGTAAGATTTGGTAGAAATCGGAGGAGATAGGTGTCGTGATTTTTTTCATGGTGGTCACGTGTTTCCTGTAGCTCGCCTGAAGATGATCGCATTTTGTTTGGAGAGGTCGGAGCGAGGATTGAGGTGGTGGCTGGAACGAGGATGGCGAGGCAATCATGCTAGCGGTTTTGAGTTAGTCGAACGACGAAGTGGGAGGTTGTGCACGTATACGTGCAGGTGTGTGCATGTTGTTTACAGGCGAAAGAAAAAGGAAGAGAGGAAGAAAGAAAACTGGGAAGAAAAGAAAGAAGGAGGGAAGAAGAGAGTGGGCCAGAAAAAAAAAGAGAAAGGAAAAGGAAGAAGGAAAAGAAAGGGGAAAAAGAAAGGGAAAAGGAAAAAGGGAAGGAAGAAGGAAAAAGGAGCTACGGGTTTGATGTTGTAAATGAATACTTTCGGTCAGCCTTGGTTTGAAATTATTTCACTTAATTAATTTATAATTGGAATATAAGAAAAGGGTTAATTTTTATTGAAAAAAAAGTATTATTACCTTTAATTAAATTCTTAATTAAGAAAATCTCAGGTTTGGAAAAGATTATTGGATTGTTTAATTTTAGTTAACTAGAAATAATATTGTTTTATAATTTCATTAATTTAAAATTCATTTGGTTTTAATAATATAAATGGGTTCAGTAGTTAAGGTTAATAAAATCGTAAATTGCAAATTTGCTTAATGTAAATTATTAATCGTTAAATTAAGTTAACGACCTATGATTTTCCTCCTTTCTCTTGAATATTTATTCAAGTGTTCATGCATGTGTAATGAGTAGCCAAACAAATTTAAAGGTTGGGAATAAAGTGTTGACACGTTTTATTGAAGGTAAACGTCTGAAATAAATTACTATATGCGAATATCGTCACCCTAAATATAAATTGTTTATTTTAAAACAATTTACCCTTTAAAAATGTATTGCTTGGATTCGAAGGGACCGGGATCGGATATTAGTGTTATCCAGAACCACTTCGATTTGAAATCACTGCTAACCTTTACGGTTTTTTATTATAAAGTTTAATATGTCGGAATTGGATTAATTTACAAATTTGACTATTTTAAATAAGTAACGTGTACCTAGACATTTTTACAATATCAATGGATTTCGGAAAGTGTTTGGTTATAAATGAGATAAAAACTCGTCGTGTTGTACGAGTTACCTTGGTTTCCAATGATTTTGATAACTCCAGTATTTCAAATTAAATGGGTTTACTCATGCTGGTTTCCAGCCTGACTCGGGTGTTACTTTACTGTAATGCTCGGGTCGGATCGAGTATTATAGAATTTCAGGTTAGGATGCTTTGGAGTCCCGGAGACGAGTTGGATTGGAGAGACGTATTTGACTATATTCCGCTGTATATTGTAGGCTGTATAGATAGCAGTTGAGGACAAGCTATTATAACTGTCCAGATTTGTTGTACTCTGATATCTTGTATGTATATTGACAGTTACAGCTTTTTCTTGTATAAAATGCTGCTATTATATATTATACTTTGTTCCGCTGTGATTGTGAGATTCTATGCTGTTGTTTCTGTTCTTCTTCTATCTTTTTTTCTTCTTAACCCTAATAACCTGGTATTTCTGGCACTCGATTGCTCGGCACTCTTATAGTGGACGTATTAGTGTCGATTTTCGAGGGTCGAAAATCGCCCCGGCTGTTACACGTGGTATCAGAGCTGAAGGTTAAGCGAGAACCTTGGCTCTGGTGGGGATTACTCATTAGAAATAGGGTCGGTAGTACCCTAGAATGAGTTGAGTGTATATATGAGGGCGTACTTGTTATTTTCATATATAATGATTTTAAAAATGATTTTTAAATAATTTTTATATAAGATTATATTTGATATATAAAGGAAATAATTTTTGTAGACTATTATAGTATATTAAGGTGATTGGATGTTGTTATTATTATAACCAAATGAGATTATAAAATTTAAGGGTAATATGTATATAACCAAATAGAAATTTGATAAGAATGAACTATACAAGTAAGTTAAGCTAGAAATGGATTCAAATCAGAATTTAAAATTCTGGAAATTGCAGAAGTGGTTTTCAACGTATTTTGAAATGAAATGAGTTTAACCTGATTTTGTTTTAGATAATCCTTCCAGAAAGTTATTATGGAATATATGGTTGTTTGGTTTCTAGATATGATAATATTGATTGTTATCATAAAATTGGTTGTTATGTCTTAATAAAGGATGTTTATTACAGAATAAACAATGATAAAACAGTGTAAATGTTTTAAGGAAGTGAAATTATATAAGCTTAATTTATAAACATGATTTATAAATTAAAATGAATTTTAATGTGAAGTTTTAAATCTAAACCCTAGAAAATTTTGAAATGTGTTTCAAAGTGTTTAGGGAAATAATAAGTAATATTATGAGAATATATCTTGATGTGGGAATTTTGTTTTGAAAACAAGAGTTGTTTTGAAAATTCCTAAGGAATATATTTTGGATAGAAACCAAGATGGGTTTAAAATTTAAAAGTGTGACTTGATATGTAAATGGGATAAATATGTATATATATGTGGATATATATGTATGATTTCAAAGTTGATTTGAAATAAATATTGATATTTGAATTCTGAAATTCCCCTTTGGAAAACGAGAAGTATAACCCCAAGGAAAATAAGTTTTTGAACTTATAATTGGGAAGTGATATTAACAAGAATGGGGTTTGGGATGTAAAATTTAAACTGAGTAAAGTTTAAATGGATTGAACGAATGAGGAAATTAACTCAGGCCAAGTAAATAAGTTTTGAACTTATAGCTTGAAATGGGAGATTTCAAAATGGGATTAAGATTTAACTTATGGAAGTTAAATGGGTTAAATTGAAAAAGAAGTTATGTATGATTTCAAAACGATTTTTGAAATGAAAACGGGTTTTGAATTCTGGAAATTTGTGATGGATGCTATTGAATGATGTTTTATATAATTTGGATGTTTATTTGTTTAATATATCATGCTATCATTCTATTTATTATTTACAGTATATAAAACTATAGATTGCATTATTTCGAATAAATTAAGAAGTGGATTGAAATGATATATATCCAACCCTAGGATTGAATGGAAATAAAATTGAACTTATGAAAATGGAGTCATTTTGAACTTAAGTTTGAAATGTTGAAAATGAATTTGTCAACCGGAATTGTTTAAGAATTGGGTTTCAAAGATTGAAATTATAATTGGAAAATAAATTGAATTCCTAAAATTGATTTGTTTTAAAAATATTTGAACTCTCACATGAACCTTGAAATAAGTTTAAGTAGAGGTAATTTAAATGAATACTAAAATTTAGGCTCAGGATTGAATTATTTTAAAGACTTAGACTGTTAAATTAAATATTAAGGGTTAATTTGATTTAAGTGATTAAATCGGTATTTTGAAAACCGAACTCGAATTTATATAAATCGAGATGGTTTAAAATTTGAGAATGGAATTGAAATTAATTCAAAAATAGAAATTGAATTAAATTAATTGGGATTGTAATCAAAGTTGAATTAGTTCAAAGTCGAAATGGGAATTGATTTGAATTGAAACTAGACTCAAAGTTAATTCGAATTGGAATCTGGATTGAATCAATTTAAATGGAAGTGGGAATTGAAAATGGATTTGAATTGGAGATTGGGAATTGAACCGGTTAGACCTTGAAACTATTTTCAAATAAATTATTTTAATATAAACTGTCTTAAATCCATCTTCTGAAATATTCAAATTATTTTGGGTTTTCCAAGCTATTACTATACAAACTGTTTTTAAATACTCAAACTATCTTCTATTAACTATTTAACTATTTTAAAACTATTCAAACTATTTTCTAAACTCAAACTGGTCAGAGTGAAAATTGGTTATATTTAAATCATGGATTTAAATACGAATTGGGATAAATTGAAGTTTTAACCCAAAAGGAAATTGAAGCAATTTTGAATTGGAACCGAAATCGGGATATCAAGGCAAAAATGATTTTGAAATGGAACAGTATATTTGAGAAAAATATGATGATTTTAAAATGAAGATGGAATAGTTACTATAACTGAAACTTACCTTATAAGGAGTAAGTAATGTTACAAATCACTTTGGAAGGTAATCGAACTTGAAAAAAATTTGGTTTGGTATTAATGAGATTATAAATGTTAGTTATATATTCAAACTCCCCTTATTGAAATTATAACCAGAAGAAGTGATCTTTGAAAGATATTTGGAATACTAAATGGAGTTTATATGAATATGAAGTTGACTCAGAAATTATTGATCTAAAAATTATTCGAGTTGAAAGGAATGATTTTATATGTATATGAGAATGAAACTGAAAGGTTTATGGAACCCATTGAATTTTTTAAAAGACTTTTGATTTTGGGGAAAAGGTCAATTTTGGAAATTCGGTAAACCAAATTTGAGAATTATCGATTTTGAAGATATCGATTTTGTGTAAATGAAGTTTATATGTGATACATATAAAGAGTATGATTTGAAAGGTACTATATATATAATGTATGATATGTTTTGAGAAAGGTATGGAAAAAAAGGCACCCCCATGATAGTTGAAACTTATAGTAGGAGATCCACTGGGTGGTTCTGCCTAGAACCCAAAAGGCGGGTTCAATGAGATTGGGTAGCATAAGTTGGGTGGTGCTGATGCCTATAGTTACATTGGATTTTGCCGTGATGGCAACGTAACCTTTGTTGTAACTGCGATCTATCGTAGTTCCATAGCGTAAGTCGAGTGGCAGTGATTGCCTACAATCTACGTTTGATTTCGATGGGATAGCGACGTAACATCGGTAGATTGCGATCTATGTGGTTTAGTTCCATAGCGGAATTCGTGTGGCAGTGAGTGCCTATAGTCTACATTGGGTTCCACTAGAACAGTGACATAACTTTGTGTAGTCTGCGATCTATGTGGTGAAGTTTCGTTTGGCAGCATAATTCGAGGGGCTCTGATGCTTATAGTTACACGGGTTTTGCTGTGATGGCAACGCAACCCTGGATGTAGCTGCGATCTGTGCAGTTTCCATGGCGATAGTCGAGAGGTGCGGATGCCTATGATTTTCTTATGGATTTCACCGGAATGGCGACGCAATCATCGTGCTAACTGCGATCCATAGAGGGGGTGATGCTTTCCATAGCATTTTTGAAAAGTGGTTTTCAAGTATTTTCACTAGGTGTTGAAAATGGGTCTACTAAGTACTTATAGATTTTCAGTCCTACGCCTGATCAACGTATGACTAAATTTTTATGAGAACAAGGATGGACTTGTTAAGACATCGAGTTATGAAAAGTATTTTTATATAAAATTAGCTTGGTAATACTATATAATTTAAAGTGTTTTAAATTGTATAATAAAAGAGTAATGAGTTAAAATGTTTAAAGATGATTAATCTAATAATATACATCGAAGTTAAAATTCTTGTTTCGTTCCTTTTCGAGGACGAAAAGTTCTGAATGGGGAGGAATGTAACGACCCGGGTTTTTGACGCCTGTTAATGAGGTAATTAACTAATTTCAATTATTGAAATATTAATGTTTATTTATCGAATAAATATAAAATTGATTTAAAAACTATATAAACCGGGGTATGATTGATTTATTGGAAATGTATATAAACTCCACCATTTAAATTAAGATAAAATATCCATAAATAAATAAATATATATATATACAAACCCTATGATGTTTGGAAATATATACTTAAGTATATAAATGTACAAATATATGAATGCATGCCATATGAAATAATATATATGGAGGATGTATAAATGTGAATATATATGTATATATAATGAAAAATGTACCTAAGCATTGTATATGAGAATATGTATAAATATAAGTGTATATATATAATGGAAAAACATATGTCAGTAAATGTATATGTAAAAATGATACTTAAAATGGTAAACAGGTAAAGTAAAGGTGTATCTTTGCATATGTATGCATATTTACATAAATATATATAAGTGTTATGGTGAAATAGTGTATAGAATATATATATATATATATATATATATATATATATATATATATATACACATATATGAAAGCACGTGTACATGAATAGAGGGAACATCATCATGACAAGAATTAAATTCAAGCATAAAAAATTTCAACTCAAGCCATAATACATCAAATCTTTTTATAAAATCAAATCGAAGATCTCTTCAGCTCAAAAAAAATCAAATCACTCAAGAGAAAAGGAAATATATAAAAAAAATTGTAAAAGAAAGCCTGCATATGTACAGACCTCCACCTTGCTCTCTACACTTCATTTCCATGTATATATATGTGTGGCCGAGCTTACCACCTTGTTCATTTTGTTGAACTAAAAAAATGAATCAAGATAGTAAAAGCCTGAAGGAATAAGGACTTAAAGCAATGCAGCAGTTCAACTCAGCAAAGACAGTGAGTAAAACAACTTCTATTTTTACTGGATATTGCATACACTTCACAACTGATGATGTTGGGATGAATCTTGGATTGACATCAAGTGTGGGTGAGTTGTTTTGTGGATATGTGTGTGTATATGAATATTTGACATGATCAGTAAACCCAAAAAACACTGCCTTTTCACAAAAACTCCTCTGTTTTTTTTAAAAGATAAAAACAGTAAAAACTTTCCCATTTAAAAATCTTTATCTCAACATTTTGTGAGTTTTAAATCTTGGATTCAAAATGAAGATTGTTTACTTTTGAGTAAGGTTCTTTTTAAAATTTATCTCACTTAATTTCATCAAGTATGGAAGGAGGAATCGTCGAATATCAGAAAAGGGTAAAAATGCTCGTGAAATTTAAAAATTAAATTCCCAAAATCTATTGAGAATGGATCTATGCCGTCCATGCCGTTGGATTCGTATGAAGGAGGGAAATTTTTGGTGGAAGTTCGATAGGAATTGGTGATGGTCGATGGCAGTGATTCGAAACTAGGGTTGAGTTTAATCTTTGATTCGAGTGTCGTTTGAAGTTTTGGAGCTTGGCGTTGTGGCCGTGGAGGTGAGGGCTTCGTCGTGGTAAGATTTGGTAGAAATCGGATGAGATAGGTGTCGCGATTTTTTTCATGGTGGTCGCGTGTTTCCTGTAGCTCGCCCGGAGATGATCGCATTTTGTTTGGAGAGGCCAGAGCGAGGATTGAGGTGATGGCTGGAACGAGGATGGCGAGGCAATCATGCTAGCGAGTTCGAGTTGGTCGAACGACGAAGTGGGAGGTTATGCACGTATACGTGCAGGCGTGTGCATGTTGTTTACAGGCAAAAGAAAAAGGAAGAGAGGAAGAAAGAAAACTCGGGAGAAAAGAGAGGAGGGAAGAAGAGAGTGGGTCGGAAAAAAAAAGAAAGGAAAACGAAGAAGGAAAAGAAAGGGGAAAAAGAAAGGGAAAAGGAAAAAGGGAAGGAAGAAGGAAAAAGGAGCTACGGGTTTGATGTTGTAAATGAATACTTTCGGTCAGCCTTGGTTTGAAATTATTGCACTTAATTAATTTATAATTGGAATATAAGCAAAGGGTTAATTTTAATTGAAATTTTTTTTATTATTACCTTTAATGAAATTCTTAATTAAGAAAATCTCAGGTTTGAAAAAGATTATTGGATTGTTTAATTTTAGTTAACTAGAAATAATATTGTTTTATAATTTCATTAATTTAAAATTCATTTGGTTTTAATAATATAAATGGGTTCAGTAGTTAAGTTAATAAAATCGTAAATTGCAAATTTGCTTAATGTAAATTATTAATCGTTAAATTAAGTTAACGATCTATGATTTGCCTCCTTTCTCTTGAATATTTATTCAAGTGTTCATGTCTGTGTAATGAGTAGCCAAATGAATTTAAAGGTTGGGAATAAAGTGTTGACATGTTTTATTGAAGGTAAACGTCTGAAATAAATTACTATATGTGAATATTGTCACCCTAAATATAAATTGTTTATTTTAAAACAATTTACCCTTTAAAAATGTATTGCTTGGATTCGAAGGGACCGGGATCGGATATTAGTGTTATCTGGAACCACTTCGATTTGAAATCACTGCTAACCTTTATGGTTTTTATTATAAAGTTTAATATGTCGGAATTGGATTAATTTACAAATTTGACTATTTTAAATAAGTAACCTGTACCTAGACATTTTTACAATATCAATGGATTTCGGAAAAGTGTTTGGTTATAAATGAGATAAAAACTCGTCGTGTTGTACGAGTTACCTTGGTTTCCAATGATTTTGATAACTCCAGTATTTCAAATTAAATGGGTTTACTCATGTTGGTTTCCAGCCTGACTCGGGTGTTACTTTACTGTAATGCTCGAGTCGGATCGAGTATTACAGAATTTCAGGTTAGGATGCTTTGGAGTCCCGGAGACGAGCTGGATGGTAGAGACGTATTTGACTATATTCCGCTGTATATTGTAGGCTGTATAGACAGCAGTTGAGGACAAGTTATTATAACTGTCCAGATTTGTTGTACTCTGATATCTTGTATGTATATTGACAGTTACAGCTTTTTCTTGTATAAAATGCTGCTATTATATATTATATTTTGTTCCGCTGCGATTATGATATTCTGTGCTGTTGTTTCTGTTCTTCTTCTATCTTTTTTTTTCTTCTTAACCCTAACAACCTGGTATTTCCAGCACTTGATTGCTCGACACTCTATATGGTGGACTTATTAGTGTCGATTTTCGGGGGTCGAAAATCGCCCCGGCTGTTACATCGACTGAAGAAAAGAAAAGAGGAGTCTCGCGTCGGTTTTTAAAATTGGGGAGGCAGCGTGTGTAGAGGCATAGGGTGGCACTGAGACAAACATAGGGTGGCTGTGATTTGAAATTTATATTTTACTTTATTCAAAATATCTCGCATTACATATCTCGAAATTCTGAACCCCTATCAAGGCATGTCGCCTGGTGTTCCAAATGTTATACCCCTATTTCGAACCCAATGGAACTAGTCTCGAGGCGTAATTTGATCGTATGTGGAAGCTGACTTTTTAAATCGACGATTTTAAATTAAATTAATTTTGTGCGTTTTTAGCTCCAACGACCAAACGGTAAATCCAAATGCTACGAAATTTGAAATCCGATAATAATACACTATTACGGATCCAATGGAATTAGTTTCATCGAATTCCGAGACCGTGGCCCGGATCGCTATTTTAACACGTCGATTAAATCGACGATTTCAAAAACTGATGAAATCACTTGAAATTTCAGTTTTAAAAACTTATCAACTCAATTTTAATTCCAATAGAATTTTATATCAATATTAGAAATCGTTTCAATTCATATTCAACTCAAATTTCAATTATTCACCATTTCCATATTACGATAAATCGTTATATTTGAAATTTAATTCATTCTATAATTTCAACCAAAATCTTCATATTCAAACATCAATTTGTATTCCAAATTCAACATTTAAAATAAATTAAATGTTCAAAATTAAACGATTGAAAATCCGGATCGTTACATTCCTCCCCCCTTTAAAAGAATTACATCCCCGAAATTGCTAAGTAGGAAAAATGCATCAAACCCATTAACTTATCAAAACCCACTTAGTTAAAACTCGACATTTCACCATTCTAAATCTTTTAGTTCCAACAAAAAAAACTAGCTTTCATCTCTAATTCAAAACCCTTTACTTCAAATACAATTCAAAAATCAACTTTTCAGTTAACAAAAATTTTCAAAAATTTTCTAACACCCTAAATTTCTGAAATGTTTTGGCAGAGTCTCCCTTGTACGGAGGGCCTTTTGCAATATGGCAAATGTGATAAAAAGATATACATCGGCTCTCATGGCCGGAAAACACAATATATAATCATATTTTATTTTTTTCGCGCGCTAAATTCGTAAGTGTACCTTATTTTAGCATTATTAAGCGAGCTCGCTCAATTTATATGTAATTTCATAACCCGATAGCCTCCTTGTACCTGTACTTAAATAAATCCCATCAGTTTCATATATATGAAATTTAATAGCATTACATTCATTTCTACTAGTTAAACACATTATTTTCATAAACCAACATGTTATACAGGAATGTACAAACCATTTTATAAACAAAACACGTTACCACATGTATATTAGAATGTACATGCGAATACAAGGTTCCAACATCAATTTATTTACTTCCAATTTGATCCATAAATTATTTATTCAAATTATAATTGGTACGCATACAACTCATTTGAATTCAAGTCATAATCTTCCATTCGATTATTTACTTTCAATTGATTTATATACCTTTTCATTCAATTCAAATAATTCACAAGCTAATTTACTTGCAATCAATTTCATAATTGCACTCAACATATTCATATCCTTTCCAAATTGCTTCTAAATCAATTTTATATAACTTTCCATTGATTCACAATTTTTTTCGCTCAATTTTATACTAAACGATATTTTATTCCATGACAATTCATTTATGAACCAATTCATAAAATCCATTAAGGTTTCATTCCATTCCAAAGTTTAAGCTTACTTCCCCTTAATTCATTCCAGATTACCTTCAATTTGATTTCCATACTCAAGTCTATACTCATTTTATTAAGCTATTACAAATTCAAATCCAATTCCATTTAACACATCCTGAATTCACTTTAATTTTCTTTACTTGAGTTAAGTTCATTTTGAAAATCATTCCATCAAAATTATTTCTTAAGTCTTATTATAAACATTTTATACCATTACTTAAGTTCATATTCATCTTATAACTTAAATTCCTACTTGATTTAAATCAAGCAATACTCCAAAACATAATTTAATTCATTTGCACTTTTTAAAATACAAATTTTATCAATCAATCCTTTAAACCATATTAAATTTGTTCACACTTAGGTTGAATTTCCATTCTTATCACTTAAGTTGAATTTATTTATAACTCAAGCCTCATTTTTCAAAAACCAATTTATATTTCAATATCCAATCCACAAATTAATTTATCTAATTAGTTTACTTCCATTTTACTTAAGTTAAGTTTCAATTCAAAAATCATCTCATTTAACTTGACCTGAGTTAACTTCATTTTTATAATTCAAATTCAGATTTTCATTTCTTTCAAACAAAATATTTAACCATCCTAACTTGGATTCCACTTTTCATTTCCTCAGGTTTATAAGGTATACGACTTATTATTCCCAATTCCATAAATTCCATGTTGGAGTTCATTCCATTCAATAATTATAACTTATAGTTACATAACCACTTTTCTATTCAAAATTATATTCACTTCAATTTTAATTTCATTTCCAATCCAATTCAACTTTATTTAACTTATCTTAAGTTAAATTCAATTCATTTTATTCATTTAACTTACTCAAGTTAAATTTCAATTCCAAACTTTAATGCTCTACATTTTCCTTTCTTCTATACCATTTTCACAATTATAAATTCAGAAACTTATTTTCTTCTGGTTTCACAAAGCACATAGTTGATAAATTTTAGAATTCAAACATCCAGTTTCATTTCAAATCATTTTAAAATCAATATATATAGCTCTTTAGGTTTAACAAACCATTTCTTTGGAATTTTCAAAATCAACTTGGTTTCATTCAAAACAAATTCCCTTCGGAATTTCTGAAACAACACTTGCTTTTCAACAAAAATCTTCATATCAAATTATTTCGGTAGCAATCCATCACTTAGAAACTCGAAAATGAACACCAATGATGTCACGATCATCATCGGAATTATTTTCCAGCGATTGAAGTGAGTTTAGTGCTTTATCACCTCAAAATCCATTTAAAACCATTTTTATTTCAAAAATATTATCAAAAATAATACTATTTTTAATTTTCTCAACACTTTGGAAAAATATTTTCCGAACTTTCCGGGATTTTAAATCTCCGAACTCTGGTTTGAATCCATTTTTATTTATAATTCATTTGCATAAATCATTCTTATACAATCTCTATTTGGTTACATATAACCATTTCAAATTTTATAATCTGGATTGGATTATAATAACGACAACCAAACATACCAATATACTATAATAATTTCTAGAAAATCATTTCTTTCATATCAAAATAAAGTTTGGGTAAAATTATTTCATTTACCACTTTAAAACAATACTGTGTCGGTTTACCTGGTTCAAGTGTTTAAAAATTTCTGTCGATTTCGTGGCGTCCCACTATTCGACTAGAATTCGTAAACCACTCAATAGATAAATCAACACAATATAAAACATTTTATATTCACTAACAAATACGCGCTCATATTTATTGATACACTCAAACTCATTCTATGGTTCTACTGACCTTATCTCTAATGAGTAATCCCCACCGAAGCCAAGGTTCTCACTTAACCTTGCGCTTTGATACCAAGTGTAGCGACCCGGGATTTTTCGATCCTCAAAAATCGACATCAATACGTTCACTGTATAGCATGTCGAATATTCAAGTGCCGGAAATACCAATTGCTAGGGGTAAATGTAACAACCCGGAGTTTTACAAAAATTATTTATCGTCAAATGTTGATTAAACCGGTTGTTAATTGCTATTGCAAATTTGAATCGATTGAAATTCTTTTCAGATTTGTATAATTCTTTAATAAAAGTTGGGTTAAAATTCGTTAATAAATTGTTGAACGTTGGTGGGTTTTAAAGAAAGAAATTTTTTACCTTGGCCCATGTTGAATTTAGTTGCTGTGACATTATCTCAAACCGTTCCTCCTTTTATTTTCACTCGTTCAATCCCTAAAACCCTAAACGTTCGAAAAGATTAAAAATGGCGGCTCCATTCTTCTCCGTTCGCTCGTCTTCTCCAAATTAGGGCATGCTCATCTCGTCTTGAATTGGGGCTTCGTGATATGTTCATCGCAGGCGATCGTTTTTAGCCGCTCCTCGATTGATCGAGTCATCTTCACTTCGAATGCTAAGGTGAGTGGATAACCGCTCACATCTAATTCCAGCTCAAGTTTATTCGTGTTCGAATTTGATGATTTTCAGTCGTATTTGTTTTTCTGAGCTTGGTTGTTAGCTGTTCGATTTTCGTTTGGAGGTTGATGATTTTCTCTGTTGTGTTCGATTCGAATTTACTAGTTATTGGGTTCGACTGAGAGGAGCTTGTCTTCGGCTCGGCCACTCAATTTTGTTTCAAGAGTGATGTTGTTCATATGTTGATTTTGGCTTTCGTGGTTGAGCTTGCTGCTGTTGATTTCTTTTGTGAGTTCGCCCATTTGAAATGATCTCTGGAATTCATTCGAATTAGTATCTTTTGTGGTTATTAACTTTAGAGTTGTTGTTTCGTGGATTTTGGGGACTTCGGCATGTCTACATCCATATATGCATTCATCTTTGCACTGACCAGTTTTATAGTTGCATATATGTTGTATCAATTGTGATTTTGTCTATTTGTTTGCCCAGTTTCTTCATGTCATTTTTATGGGTGCACTGAGTGGTGATAGTAGATGATTACCAGTATCCTATTTGGTGCCTACTGCATTTACTTGCATACCTGTCCATCATGTAGTTCACTGTTTTGGGTTTCAAACATGGCCATTTCAGTATTGTGACTTCTGCACATGTGATCCATTCTTGCATATAGAGGCCAGTTGAAAATGTTAGGTTCATCGTGGAGTATTTAATTCACTTGGTCATCTGGTTGAGGCTGCCATCGACTTGTACATGGCCTCATCTCTGTTTTGACACTGAAGCTTTGTCTTGTGGTCTTCTCTTTACAGTTGTGCGAGGTAGCTTGTATATTTATTAGCTGTCTCGACCACTTGAGATAATTGGATTTGTTTTCGAACTTCCTTGAGTTGAACCCGATTTCGGTGTTTGACCTTGTAATCATTTGTTGACTTCAGTCTCTTGTTTATGTGTTTCTATTTCCATGTCCCTTGAAGTGTTTCTACACTTCTGGTTTCTCTGATGCACTTTGTTGTACCACACTATCACTTGAGTCTGGTGATACTAGTTCATGTATTCATTGAGATATTCATGTTGGTTTAGTTGTGTATTTTCTTGAGTCTTTGGGTACATGATATAAGCACTGTGTTGTTTTGAACCAGCTGCTTCGATTTTTTATTGCACTGCATCACCCCTAAGTCGAGTTTCAATTCCTGTAGCTTCACTGATGGTCTATATTGTAAGTCTGCACTATGCTTTGCTCACTGATTCCTGGTTGTTGCAGTTGCAGTCCATCTCTTTAGTTGCTGCACTGTGTTTCATTTGTACATCACTGTGCTTTGTTTTCATTTGTGCACTCCACTGCCTTGTGCATTTGAGTTTGATCACTTTGTGTGGTCTTCACACTGGCCATCTTACTGTTCACTTGTAGTTGAGGTATTTCGCGAGTTTGATTATTCATTGTAGCTGTCTTGACCATTTGGGACAGTTACATACCTGTTTCAAGTAGTATTTGGGTTTCCCTGACCACGCATGCTTGTTAGTATCGACCGATACTTTGAGGCGTATTGTACCCTGCTGTCTCTGTGCAGCCATTGTTTTCTGTTGATTGATTTGAACTTGGGCCGAGATTTAATTTTATGTCTCGACCATTTATTTGAATCGCATTTGAGTTGAACCCGACTTTCTCTGGGTTTGACCTTATGCGCGTTTCGTGAATTTCCGTTGATCTTTTATGCATTTCATATGATAGTGGCGAGGCAGTACACGCGTGCGTGTACTGCAGCCCTATCAGATTTGACAGTTTTAAATTGATTTAGTCGATTTGATAAATTGTTTATTTATCTCTGTCGATGATTTAAATCTGCTGATTTTTGCTAAACACTGTTAAGTGTTATATTGACCGTTATCCGGTTTCTTTGTTTAAAGAATCGGATAGACGGGAATTATTGTGACTGTCGTCTATTTAAATTATTACTGCCTATATGCACTAATGAACTGGTTTGAATTAGACTGACCTAGGTATTATTTTCTTTTGAATGTAATACTCGGGTCAGACCCGAGTTATTTCAGGTTGTAGATTTTCTTCTTTGAGTTGCTGTTCAGGATTTGAAGACTTTTCACATCTTCTGAAGTTGTCAGTGTCATTTTGTAGTAGTCGCATCATTGTATAGAATGATATGTATTCATGTATATTAGTCGATAATGTACTTGTATATATAACTTCTAGAGTCGACAGTTGTAGTTGTATCATATGTATCGTGTCAACTATATTGTAACTGACATCGGTTATATATATATGAGATTATTGTTATTCTGTGTTCCGCATTTATATTATCTATGTTATTGTTATATCTAATGTCCTAAACTATTATGAACTATCGTAGTTTGTTTTATACTGATAATTAGATATGTCGATGGGAGTAAATAAATAATAGATGAAAAATAAAAAGTATATACCACTCCTATCGAGATAACCAATATTAGTGTAAGGCCAATTACGGATGGTCGCTCCTATCCAGCCTTATTCTTCGTAATAATAGACAGTATTTCTTTTAATACTCTTTGTTATTATGAGCATAGAGGTGGGGCGTTACAGTTGGTATCAGAGCTTGGGGTTTATGGACATAATATAAAACATAACTTGGATGGAACATATATTGCAACTATTGGTCGATGTTTTATTTGTGCTTGAGTCAAAACTAAAGTTTTGAAATTTGGATGAAATTTTTAAATAGCTTTATTTAAAAATAATAGTGAAATTGTGTTCTGATGATTTGATTGATTTGTGTTCTGTTTATCAGAGTGCGCAGCGGAAACAGTGAAACTGTCTTCGCTGAGTACAACTGATATCTTTTTGATTTAAAAATCAAAATACGAAATTGATATGAATTTCATTTGTTGTTTACATAACTGTAATTATTTTTTTTCTTTGAGAACTTTGAATCCGAATTGAGGATTCGAAGAAATTGCAGATATGTAATTTTTGTTGAAATTTCCGCTGGCTTTCTTTTGTACTAATCATCTATTGATTAGATTTTTGCTGTTTTAAATTATCTTCATTGAAGATACATTTGAATGATTCTTTGTTCATTTTGTAGTACGTGCAAAAATATAAATTGCACGTTATTGCATTTATTTTACGTTGAACCGATGCTTGGTTATGAAACGTATTTTGTTGCCGTTATTTTTACAATGGAATTTTACACCAATGCTATATTTTGAAGTACGGTGTTTTGTGGCATTTTGATGAATGAGAATTCACTGACATTACTTTTTGATGTAGATTGTTTTGATGTGATTTTGACGTTTTAAAACTACTGTCGCTTTGGCTTCCGTAACCGTCAAATTTTAAAAGTGGATTTTCAAGCGGTTATTCCGCAATGCTGATTTGTAACCGTTTTACGGTATTTTGAGAAGTACAATTTCCTTATCGAAATTGTTACTGATTTGCTGTTTTAATCACGTGATTGGAAAATCGTTTTAAAATGAAAATTGTTTTATAAAATTTTAGCAGTTTGCGTTTTCAAAAGAATGAGAAAGTGACTTAAACGATTCAGCAAAATCGAGGATTATGACCCCTTTCTTTTACTATTTCGCTTAACTCCGGACTTGTTCAGTTGAGAATGCGAATTGTTATTTTTACAAAATAAATAAAATTGTTTTCAGAAATTTTAACAGTTTGCGCTTTCAAAAGAATGAGGAAGCAATTTAAACGTTTCAGCAAAATCGAGGACTATGACCCCTTTCTTTTACTGATTCGCTTAATTCCGGACTTGTCCGTTTGAGAATGTAAAGTGTATTTTTACAAAATACACAATTTTGCACTTTCAAGGAAACGATGAAGAGATTTAAACGATTTAGCAAAAGTGCGGAGTATGGAACCACACTTTTACTTTTTCGGTTAATTCCGGACACGTTAATTGAATATCTGTTGTTTTGATGATTTTGATGAATTTTACACTTTCAAGGAAACGATGAAGAGAATCAAACGATTTAGTAAAACACGTGGTATGGGACATGTGCGTTTGCTATTTCGGTTAATTCCGGACTCGTTAATTGAAACATTTTGATGCTTTCGTGTGCTTTCGAGCCACTCTGCGGACCTTCGGGTCATTTGTTGGGCTTTCGGGCCACTCTGCGGACCTTCGGGTCATTTGTTGGGCTTTCGGGCCACTCTGTGGACCTTCGGGTCAAATACCAGTACTAGACCTTCGGGTCACTCTGCGGACCTTCGGGTCAATCTGATGGGCGCCAAAATTATGTTGAGTACTTGGTAGGCTTCGGCCATATGTTGTTGCACGTGCGGCGAATTAAAAACTCGCCATCTGATGGGATCGATCCAAGCTTTTATGTTGATTTTCTAGTCTTCTTAATTGATTTCTAGATATTTGTTGCTTCCAATTATCTGCAGGTAATTGGATATTTGTTGATATGAGTTCTGATTATCGTTTTTGATAATCGGATATTTGTTGTTTCTAATTATCGCTTGTGATAATTAGATATTTGTTGATATGAGTTCTGATTATCGTTTTTTGATAATCAGATATTTGTTGTTTTTAATTATCGCTTCAGATAATTAAATATTTGTTGATTCGAGATTTAATTATCGCTTTAGATAATTAAATATTTGTTGATTTGAGATTTAATTATCGCTTTAGATAATTAAATATTGGTTGGTTTTAGATTTAATTATCGCTTTAGATAATTAAATATTTGTTGATTTTAGATTTAATTATCGCTTTAGATAATTAAATATTTGTTGATTTGAGATTTAATTATCGCTTTAGATAATTAAATATTTGTTGATTTTAGATTTAATTATCGCTTTAGATAATTAAATATTTGTTGATTTTAGATTTAATTATCGCTTTAGATAATTAAATATTTGTTGATTTTAAATTTAATTATCGCTTGAGATAATTAAATATTTGTTGATTTTGAGATTTAATTATCGCTTGAGATAATTAAATATTTGTTGATTTTAAACTTAATTATCGCTTGAGATAATTAAATATTTGTTGAATTTGAAATTTGATTATCGCGTGAGATAATTAAATAATTATTGAATTTGGAATTTGATTATCGCTTGTGATAATCAAATAATTGTTGATTTGAAATTTGATTATCATTTTTGATAATCTAATATTTGTTGATTTGAGAAATTTGATTATCGTTTTTGATAATCGAATATTTGTTGATTTGAAATTTGATTATCGCTTTTGATAATCGAATATTTGCTGATTTGAAATTAGATTATCGCTTTTGATAATCGAATATTTGTTGATTTGAAATTTGATTATCATTTTTGATAATCTAATATTTGTTGATTTGAGAAATTTGATTATCGTTTTTGATAATCGAATATTTGTTGATTTGAAATTTGATTATCGCTTTTGATAATCGAATATTTGCTGATTTGAAATTAGATTATCGCTTTTGATAATCGAATATTTGTTGATTTGAAATTTGATTATCGCTTTTGATAATCGAATATTTGCTGATTTGAGATTTTTGATTACCGTTTTTGATAATTAGATATTTGATGTTTCTGATTATAGTTTTTGATAATTAGATATTTGTTGACTTGTTTTCTGACTATCGTATTGGATAATTGGATGTATGCTGATTTTATTGGGTTGTTGTTGTCTATCTATCTCTATCTCTGTTGATATTTAGAATTGGTTGATTATGAAGTTTGTGTTTTCTAGTTATTTGTTGAATAACTAGATATTTGCGATTTTGCGATTTGTGATTTGTGTTTTCTAATTATCTTTGTTGATAACTAGATTTTGCTGTTTTCAAATTATCGTATCGATAATTAGATATTGCTGTTTTGTGAATTTCTATACTCCTTTTGTTTGAAATTAAAAGATTTCTTTGTTGTTTGTGTTCTTGACCTTATTTTTCTAGCTTAACCAGTTTATGTTAGAAAAATAATTGTTATTGACAGCTTTAATTATTTTAATTGCGGGGACGCAATTTTATAAGGAGGGGAGTCTGTAACAACCCTGAGTTTTACAAAAATTATTTATCGTCAAATGTCGATTAAACCGGTTGTTAATTGCTATTGCAAATTTGAATCGATTGAAATTCTTTTCAGATTTGTATAATTCTTTAATAAAAGTTGGGTTAAAATTCGTTAATAAATTGTTGAACGTTGGTGGGTTTTAAAGAAAGAAAATTTTTACCTTGGCCCATGTTGAATTTAGTTGCTGTGACATTATCTCAAACCGTTCCTCCTTTTATTTTCACTCGTTCAATCCCTAAAACCCTAAACGTTCGAAAAGATTAAAAATGGCGGCTCCATTCTTCTCCGTTCGCTCGTCTTCTCCAAATTAGGGCATGCTTATCTCGTCTTGAATTGGAGCTTCGTGATATGTTCATCGCAGGCGATCGTTTTTAGCCGCTCCTCGATTGATCGAGTCATCTTCACTTCGAATGCTAAGGTGAGTGGATAACCGCTCACATCTAATTCCAGCTCAAGTTTATTCGTGTTCGAATTTGATGATTTTCAGTCGTATTTGTTTTTCTGAGCTTTGTTGTTAGCTGTTCGATTTTCGTTTGGAGGTTGATGATTTTCTCTGTTGTGTTCGATTCGAATTTACTAGTTATTGGGTTCGACTAAGAGGAGCTTGTCTTCGGCTCGGCCACTCAATTTTGTTTCAAGAGTGATGTTGTTCATATGTTGGTTTTGGCTTTCGTGGTTGAGCTTGCTGCTGTTGATTTCTTTTGTGAGTTCGCCCATTTGAAATGATCTCTGGAATTCATTCGAATTAGTATCTTTTGTGGTTATTAACTTTAGAGTTGTTGTTTCGTGGATTTTGGGGACTTCGGCATGTCTACATCCATATATGCATTCATCTTTGCACTGACCAGCTTTATAGTTGCATATATGTTGTATCAATTGTGATTTTGTCTATTTGTTTGCCCAGTTTCTTCATGTCATTTTTATGGGTGCACTGAGTGGTGATAGTAGATGATTACCAGTATCCTATTTGGTGCCTGCTGCATTTACTTGCATACCTGTCCATCATGTAGTTCACTGTTTTGGGTTTCAAACATGGCCATTTCAGTATTGTGACTTCTGCACATGTGATCCATTCTTGCATATAGAGGCCAGTTGAAAATGTTAGGTTCATCGTGGAGTATTTAATTCACTTGGTCATTTGGTTGAGGCTGCCATCGACTTGTACATGGCCTCATCTCTGTTTTGACACTGAAGCTTTGTCTTGTGGTCTTCTCTTTACAGTTGTGCGAGGTAGCTTGTATATATATTAGCTGTCTCGACCATTTGAGATAATTGGATTTGTTTTCGAACTTCCTTGAGTTGAACCCGATTTCGGTGTTTGACCTTGTAATCATTTGTTGACTTCGGTCTCTTGTTTATGTGTTTCTATTTCCATGTCCCTTGAAGTGTTTCTGCACTTCTGGTTTCTCTGATGCACTTTGTTGTACCACACTATCACTTGAGTCTGGTGATACTAGTTCATGTATTCATTGAGATATTCATGTTGGTTTAGTTGTGTATTTTCTTGAGTCTTTGGGTACATGATATAAGCACTGTGTTGTTTTGAACCAGCTGCTTCGATTTTGTATTGCACTGCATCACCCCTGAGTCGAGTTTCAATTCCTGTAGCTTCACTGATGGTCTATATTGTAAGTCTGCACTATGCTTTGCTCACTGATTCCTGGTTGTTGCAGTTGCAGTCCATCTCTTTAGTTGCTGCACTGTGTTTCATTTGTACATCACTGTGCTTTGTTTTCATTTGTGCACTCCACTGCCTTGTGCATTTGAGTTTGATCACTTTGTGTGGTCTTCACACTGGCCATCTTACTGTTCACTTGTAGTTGAAGTATTTCACGAGTTTGATTATTCATTGTAGTTGTCTTGACCATTTGGGACAGTTACATACATGTTTCAAGTAGTATTTGGGTTTCCCTGACCACGCATGCTTGTTAGTATCGACCGATACTTTGAGGCGTATTGTACCCTGCTGTCTCTGTGCAGCCATTGTTTTCTGTTGATTGATTTGAACTTGGGCCGAGATTTAATTTTATGTCTCGACCATTTATTTGAATCGCATTTGAGTTGAACCCGACTTTCTCTGGGTTTGACCTTATGCGCGTTTCGTGAATTTCTGTTGATCTTTTATGCATTTCATATGATAGTGGCGAGGCAGTACACGCGTGCGTGTACTGCAGCCCTATCAGATTTGATAGTTTTAAATTGATTTAGTCGATTTGATAAATTGTTTATTTATCTCTGTCGATGATTTAAATCTATTGATTTTTGCTAAACACTGTTAAGTGTTATATTGACCGTTATCCGGTTTCTTTGTTTAAAGAATCGGATAGACGGGAATTATTGTGACTGTCGTCTATTTAAATTATTACTGCCTATATGCACTAATGAATTGGTTTGAATTAGACTGACCTGGGTATTATTTTCTTTTGAATGTAATACTCGGGTCAGACCCGAGTTATTTCAGGTTGTAGATTTTCTTCTTTGAGTTGCTGTTCAGGATTTGAAGACTTTTCACATCTTCTGAAGTTGTCAGTGTCATTTTGTAGTAGTCGCATCATTGTATAGAACGATATGTATTCATGTATATTAGTCGATAATGTACTTGTATATATAACTTCTAGAGTCGACAGTTGTAGTTGTATCATATGTATCGTGTCAACTATATTGTAACTGACATCGGTTATATATATATATGAGATTATTGTTATTCTGTGTTCCGCATTTATATTATCTGTGTTATTGTTATATCTAATGTCCTAAACTATTTTGAACTATCGTAGTTTGTTTTATACTGATAATTAGATATGTCGATGGGAGTAAATAAATAATATATGAAAAATAAAAAGTATATACCACTCCTATCGAGATAACCAATATTAGTGTAAGGCCAATTACGGATGGTCGCTCCTATCCAGCCTTATTCTTCATAATAATAGACAGTATTTCTTTTAATACTCTTTGTTATTATGAGCATAGAGGTGGGGCGTTACAGTAAAGAAGAAAAAAGAAAGAAGAAGATAGAAACAACAAAGAATCTCACAATCGCAGCGGAACAAAATATAATATATAATAACATATCTTTATACAAGAAACTGTAACTGTAATATACATATAATCATCAGAGTACAACGGTCAACAATCAATCTGGACAGTTATAATAACTTGTCCTCATATGTACTGAATATACAGCATAACACACACAGCGGAAATAACCAAGTACGTGTAATACGCCTGAAGTCCTCCAGCTCATCTCCTGAGCTTCATAGCATCCTAACCTGAATCTATAATACTCGGTCGGACCCGAGCATTATAATAAAATAACACCCGAGTCAGTCTGGAAACCAGCGTGAGAAAACACTCAATTTGAGTTATTACTGTTATCAAAATCCTTTAGAAAACAAAGGTATCTCGTAAGACCACGCCACACATAAATACGATGGGTTTTTATCTTACGATAACCAAAACATTTTATATCAAAATCATCTGATACTATAATAGTGTCTACAGAAAATAAACTATAAAATAGCTGAAATGCTTGCATCTCACGTTTCAGCATAGTTGGGCTCAAACAAACCGTACAGGTTCGTAGTGGATATTGGATTCCATATAATGACAGGGCTACTGGGGTACCGCCCGCCACAATACATCTCTAGAAAAATATGCCAAGCTCGTACCTAACGATCCCTGCCAACACAGGACCGGCTTACCCCTTGCTGGATAGTACCGAATATGTAACCACCCCAGGTGTTCCCACCCTATCGATCGCTCTCTTTCCCACGCACAACCATATCCATAATTATAATATATCAGAGGGTATCTAAAAAAGTGATAACATACCCTACTTGGGTGCGACCCACTTAGCCCTGCTGCATCTCCCCTATTTTAGTCATTCTTGGTTGATGAGGCTTGAGGCTACGTTTTACCTTTTGAATAGCATACAAACTTGGAATATTAACACTGCCTTCCAGAACACGATGCAAATGATAGCATTCATTCCTACAAGTTGTTCTGGGTCTGAACAAACCAAATCTTCAAAATCACCGTCTTCATTATCCTCATGATATCACAATTCGTAACGCACAAATCAGATCAAAGTGGTTTTCAGATAATTAAATCCAATCCCGATCTCTTCGAAACGATTAACGAATTTGGCCAGATTTGATAGTCGGTTATTTAACTATCAAATAACACACATAAGCAGTCACTAGGCCCATATTATAAATTTTCCAAAATATTCATTTCAAAATATCTTAACAATGATATATATCCAAATCTCTTCCAATATTTCAATATTAGAAAACAAATCCAAATGCTTATATCCATAACAGGATATTTTCAAACCATATCAGTACTTAGAAATATTTCCAAATTCCATTTTATAACTCATTACTTAGAAAATATTTCTATATAAATCATTCCGTAGTGAAAATATTTCCAAACCCTTTCATTCCAATACTTAGGAAATATTTCTAAGTATATTTTTCTAAAACCATTTTATTTCCAATACTTAGGAAATGATTCCATTTATTTCCTATTTCTCAAAATCTTTTACAATTTATTTGTAAATCCCTTAACTCACTTGTAACGAATTCTATAAGTTTTCGGAATTCATTAATTAATTTCCTTTAAAATTTCCAAAATCGATTACACTTGTCTAAATTCCAACTACACATTTCTAACTCCTTTTATGAATTCTAATTCATTTTCGAAGTTCTCGTATTCCAACATTCCAGAAGTTTCCTTAAGTTTCCAGGTTACAAGATTTCCCTTATAAAAATCATATATATTAAATAAACCCCATTTACAAATCTCGAGAGGATTAATAAATAATTACAATCATTTCCAAAACTCTATATATATGATATGTATTTTTAAAGAATAATAATTTATTTTAAAACATCTTTAAGTAATTATTTAAAATATTAAAACACTTCAAATAAACATCGGCAACTCATTTCCAATTCATTTTTAAATAAAACTAATCGATTTACAAAGCTTAGTATAAAAATGTGAATTTATTTCAATAAATATTAAATATTTGAATAATCCACTTTTTGAAATATTTCAATACTAAAACAGCTTTAACTATATAGTTTAATAAATAAAAGTTCCATTTTAAAACAATTTTAAATTTCTCGACAAAAATCTATTTTTAAAATCCAATATTACTACTTTCAATTTATAAATCCCTCTCGATTCATATCACATCGACTACATTTCAATTTTACAACCATTCTCACATTCAAAATAGAATCCACTATTTTTTGTAATGACCCGTAATTTTCGATAATTAAGATTTGTTAAATTAATAAGGTTTTGTGATTAAATGTTGAAAAAAAAGAGTTATGATTAAATAATAAGAATGTAACTAGAATAAAAATGTAATAGTATTAATTTAAGGTAACTGATAACTGCTTTAAATGTAATTCCATCTAATTAAAAGGATTAAATAGTTATAATTGATATAGATTGTAAATAAATTATAATAATGTATGTATTAATGGATAATTGGATTTAAAGATCAATTGATAATTTAAATGTTGATTTATTAATGAATATATGTGAAATAAAATGTAATTGAATCAAATTAGTGTTGTAGTAGTAATTATAACACTTGTTGTGGATAATAAACTTATAAAATGTGACTAAAGGTAAATGGTGACAATTATTATATGTTACCTGTTTATTTAGCCTGTTAAATTTAATTGGAAATCAATTGCAATTAATTCACTTAATTAGTGCAGTTAATGTAGATTAAATTGATAATTGTAGAATATTATTGTTCATTCAGGTAATAATATATCTTTTTGGCATGATAGTTGGATTTCCTCTACTCCTCTCAAGAATGAGTTCAAAGATTTATATGATATTTGTAACTTTAAATTCGCATTAATTTCTAATGTTTTCAACTCTGAAAGTGACCCTCCTTGGATTTTCAATTTTAATTGTATTTTAGTAGGCCTCTACCCTTAGACAACTTTACTTGCTTTATGCTAAACTAAATCTTTATAAAATTGACAATGATAATGACTGTATTAGTTGGGAGTGGGATAAGAGTAAGAAATATTCTTCTAATTCCTTTTACAAATTTATTAACTTTTCGGGGGTTTATGTCAATTGCTTTAAATTTATTTGGAAGTCAAATGCTCCTCCAAAATCAAAGATTCATATGTGGCTCATCATTCATGGTAAATTAAACACTATTGAATTTTAAAAAAAGAAAAATATTAGCATTGGTAATAAATGTTACTTTTGCAACACATACTCTAAAGACAGTAATCATATTTATTACGAATGCATGGATACTCATTTTATTCTTATAAAGACCCTTAATATTTTTGAGTTTTATATTAGTTCTAGAGTTTCTGATTGTTTTTTCTATTGGAACTCTTTTAGATTTATGTTCAATAAGGATTTTAGATACTTGCTCGATACTTTATTCACTATTTCTTGTTGGTACATTTGGTTTGAAAGAAATCAAAGGATTTTTAATAATAAAAATCAACATTACAATAATTTGATAATTTTAATTTCAAATTTCTGCTTAAATTGGATTTCTAATCCCAAATATAAATTAGCCAAAAATAATTGCTTTAAGGATTACCTTAACAAGGTTAGAAATAATATTAATATATTCAATCTTAACATCAATAATTTTGTTTCTAATAATACTTTTATTAATCCCTATTTTGATTTAAATAATGTTCACATGATGCAACATAATTCTCTTTCTATATTAGGCCCATAAAATAGTTTCTTGTATTGTTTTTTCTTCTATTTTTAATTTTATCTCCTTTTTCCTTTTATTCTTTTAGTATTGTTTGTTTTTGTTTCTAGTTTATCCTTGCTTTAATTCACTCTTTGGTTTTTATTCTCACATATATGTATATAAATTCTATTTATATACATATATGTGATTCATTCTAACTTGTTTTCCTAGTTTTGTTTCAGGTATGGTTTAGGTTGGTTGCTGGTTTTTTCCTTATCTGGTTTGCAGGGTTGCTTTCTGTTTTATTCAGGTTTTCAGGATAGCTCTTCTCAGGGACTCGGATTGCATCTGGCTTTTCTCTTCGGTTACTCTAGGTTTTCAGTGTGGAGTTCTTCATTTTGGTCCTCCTATTGGAGTTCTTCGCTTTGGATCTTCTCTCTTGTGAGACTTGTTTTTTAGATACCTCTATCACCCTAGTATTGGGCAGTGGCCTTGCCGGAGCTCGGTATTAGGGTGTAATGGGCGGTGGCTTTGCCGGAGCTCATTTGAGGGGTATCTTTTTCTTTATTTTATTTTGTTTTGTTTTCTAGTTTTTAGACTTGCCACCTGCCAGGCATGTTGGCAGCTCCATCTTTTTGTTATATATATAGCGTTCCATGTGTGCTCTCCTCTTTTATTAGAGGATCACACATTTTTCTCAAAAAATTGTAGAATATTAATTCAATAAGATGTAACCAATGTAAATTTTATTCATAATATGATAATTGATTGAATAAAAAGAACTGAAATCAAGTTTGGTCAGTTTATTGGAATTTAAGCTATAATAAATGGATTTATTGCAATTAAATGTAATTAAATACTACGTTAATGGAAATTAAGATGAAATTGTAAAATATTAATGTAGTAAGAGATAAACTAATGTTAATTATATCCTTAGGGTAATAATTGATTGAATAACAAGATTGAAAAGTCAAACAAATGGATTTATTGGAAATTAAATTTATAATTACTAAATTTATTGAAATTGAAATCAAATATTGTAATTTGTGCAATCTTGAATATTGAATTGATATAGAAATTTTTGTTAAAGGATTGTAAATTACTAAGTAATCTAAAGTGACAGAAATTTGTAAATTATAAAATTTGAATTAAAAAGTGATTAATTAATTTAATATTAATTTATTTAATTAACGTGAAAATAGCTATTTTGACCACTGTCTCAGATTTCGACGAAACCAGTTTCATCGGATCCGTAATGGTGAATTATTGTAAGGTTTCAAGTTTCGTAGCAATCGGACTTGTCGTTCGATCATACAGACTCGAAACGCCTAGAAATCAATTTAATTAAAATCAATTGAAATCAATTTGAAATAAGCTGATTTTAAAGCAACTTCTTCATACGATGGAATTTGGACCCGAAACCTGTTCCATTGAATTTAAAAATATCGAAAACATCTATTTTGATATATGGGATGACCCATTTTCGTTTCGGGAACGAAACGGACTTTTCGGGTCGTTTATCGTTCAACTTTCAAATCGATCCAGCTCATTCATTCCTATTTCTGATCTGCCTATGTATAGCCCGTTATAAACCCTAGTTGTTTTTCATATTCTCATTTTAGTACGTATAATTCTATTTGCTTCTCTCTTGTCAATGGCAGAAACCAATTCAAACTCGAAACCCTAATTCGCAAATTGCAAATTCAATTCCAAAATCAAACTCCTCCAAACCCTATCAAATTATATATCGTTTCGAAGCTCTCGACGAGCGTAAGTCAAATTTGCAGCTTTTCGACCTGGGTTTCAGTGTGGCCAGAACTGGGCGAATTAATCTCGGCCGTTCATTGCGTTGTGATCAACGTCGACCGAACGTCGATCAGAGGGTACTTGGTTGTAGAGAGCGGCGAGCGTAGTTCATCGGAGTGGGTTGTTCGATGGGATGATGGTCCGATTGGCCTGGAATTTCGACTAGGGTTTACCCTATTTAGCGGCGGCTGCAAAAAATTTTGGGCGATAGTCGTCGAGGTGGCAGCGTGTTGACGTGGAGGGGGAGCCGCGCTTAGGGGCGCGGCGATCAGAACAATTTGGCATGGCTGCGGCGCATCGTGGAGGCACGATGCAATGATGGGAACGGCGACGCTGGGTTCATTTGCGTTCTAACAAGGAGGTAGTGACGTTTAGGGTAAATTTCTTTTTATTTTATTTTGTTTTGTTTTAATTTAAATTTTAAATGTTCTAATGTTAATAACTTTCGCATACGAGGTCCGATTTAAGCGCGGTTTGCTCCGTTACGATCGTATTAAAATTTCGGACATTTTGACGTTGGTTTGGACAAATTATGAGACCGTTTGAATTTTGGGCTTAAATTGGATTTTTAATCGATTTGAATTCAAAGGTGAGTGTTTTAACCCACTCATGATTACTAAACTATCTTATGTTAGTTAAATTAAATTTATGATGTGATTTAAAATTTATTGATTGATGTTTGGTATGTTTAAATTGTCATTCTATTTAAATTTGACTTTTATTACCTTTAATCATCGTTTAATTTAAATATTGAATTTAATTGCCAGATTAATACCTGTTGTTGATGATCAGTTATCTATTGATATTTATTGATTGATTTGGATGATGATTGTGACGGATGTTTGACTGTTGATATTGGATGACTGGATGTTGTATTTTATATTGTTATAATATTGCAAGTTCCCTATGGGTTGAAATGATACATACCCGAATGATCTATAGATTAGGGAAAAATCGTTATGGGTTGAAATGATAGACTTGAGCGATTTATGGATTTTTATTTAATTCGGGATTGTAGTTTGAAATGATATATAACCGTAAAATTGTAGATTGTGGATTGAAATGATAAATAGCCGTATCACTTGACCCGAGGGTAGAAAATTATATACAAACACCGGATTGGTTAAATTAAATGATTTTTAATTCTTTAAATTTTGAATTCAGTTAACTGGCACTTTGAAATAGGAATTGATTTATATAAACTGAATTATTTTCGATAATCCAAGTGTTAAATGTTGAAATTGTAATTGGTTTAGTGAATTGCTCAAAGAATTTAAATTGGAATTTCAAAGTTGAAGTGTCAAATATAAATGAATTTATTGGAATTGAGTTATTGGAATGTTTGGATATAACTTTGAAATCTATTTAAACTAATTTAAACTATTTTAATTAAATTGACTATTTTAATCAATTTAAACTACTTTAAGTTATATTAATCTGTTGCAACCTATTTAATCCAATTTAACCTATTTTACCTATTTTAAACTAATTAAATTTATTTAATCTATTTTAAATCCATTTTATATAATTTAAATCTATTTAATCTATTTTAAATTTATTTAATCTATGTAAAATCTACTTAATATAATTTAAAATCTATTTAATCTATATTTAATCTATTTAAATCATTTTTAAAACTAATTAAATCAAATTTAAGTCTATTTAAACTATTTTACTATTTAAACTACTTTAAATCTAAACTATTTATAAAAAAACTATATAAACTATTTATAATTACCTAAACTATTTTCAAAATAAAAATCCAGACTGTGTAAAGTTGAAGTATTTATATTTAATTCCTTGATGATGATACAACCTATATTTGGAATTTGGAATTGAACCCTTTTGTTAACCAACATAATTGAGTAAATATGATGGTTTTGGAATAAGGATTTAATTAACCTATCTTATCGATAATTTCAAAAGTAAATATGATTTCGAAAATGATATGGTTTTGAGAATATGATATTTTGATATCAATTGTGAATTGACTTTTGAAATGTAAAAGAACCATCCGTTGTGAAATAAGCGTTTGGTTGTTAAAGAGACCGGGATCAGATATTTTCATACTCTCTGCCAATACCGAAAACCACTTTAACAACTATGTACGTGGTGGAGATTCCAGAAATGAAGTATGATGGTTTGGCGAACGATTCTGTATGAGGTATTTACGTGACCCTGACTCCCGTGAGTCATCTTGATGTGGCTAAAACAGGAGCTATACTGGGCCAAGTGAGGTCATTCCTCCGATCGGACACATTTCTTCGATACTATATTCTGACTTTGTGATTGATTTGGTGACCACCCTTGATTTTGATTTGGGAGTGTGTTCCGAGGTGGGCGGTAGTAGCTGCTATGCGTTACCACCAGTCCGGGAGTGCAATTGGTATATTTACCTTGGCGTTGCCTCGAGTGTCGTGTTCACATGCCCTATCGCGCCTTCTACGAGTTTGGTTTGTACCATACCTATGGAGTGCCCTCTGATAGCCTCCAGTTTACGGAGGAGTTACGGTACTACATAGACTATGGAAATATATAAAAATATGTTAAGGGGGATATGGGTAACGCCTTAACGCTATTTTAATACTTTACTTTATTGTAGACATATTATAATAGTGTATTGTACTACATAGTAGATAGTTTGACGGATCCTTAGGAGATGGAAATCCCGAACATCTCTTAAGTTATTGCACTCACGTTAGACACTGGATAGGAGGTGTCAAACCCCGTAAACATCTCTGACGCCGTCACACTCATATTGACCGTTGATTTAACTTACATAAGATCTTTTAGTTCTGATTCGAGTGTTTTGTCTTTTCAATTCGTTCGGGTCAGTCTGAGCTTTTCAGTTTATCGAAGACTGCTTTCTGGAGGATGAAGATGAAGATTTTGTACTACTATTATCTATTATAGTTATTCCACTGCATCATGTTGTTCCGCTGCATTTATTTATTCATTTATTCCTGTTTTCTGTAACTCTGATTTTGTGTTGTAAAGGATAGTCAAATATTTATAAAACAGCTTCATGAACTGTTATCTGATTATTATATTTTGTCATTCCGCTACGAGATTCTGTATTTGTTTTATTTCTTTCTCTTTTTCTTATTTACCCCATAACAATCTGCCCTTTTGAATGGTTTTGAGTCTGACATGTGTGTCCGCTTAAAACGTCCAAAAAGGCTGGTCGTTACAATTTTTTTTCCAAAAACCCATTTCCATAATTGATATAAAATCACACTGTAAATTTATATTTCTATTTTATCAACTGATAATCATTTCCCTTATTTATTAATGTCATTTATAAATTTATAAACTCATTTCCGGTTTTTCTTTGTTAATAACAGATTTATATTAAACAAACTCCATTTATAAATCGATATTAATTTAAAATTTCATTTAGAAATCTATTTCTTATATAATCCAAACTATATTCCAAATCCTTTTTTAAAAATCTCGATTTCGACTTCCATTCCCTAGTTTAAGAAATCTCATTTAAAACTTATTGTTTAAAAATTCCTTGTATGGTTATTTAAAAATATCTATATCAAAAACACTTTACAAGATAGTTAAATAAATTTCAAGAAAATCAAAACTTGTATTTAATTCAAACTCATCTCTTATTTAATAATCCAAAATTTAGTATAAATATTTTTATTTCCAAATTCCCCTTTTATTTTATTTTTCAAATTCAAACATACTATTTGTGGTATTTATAATACCAAAATTAAGGCCAGTGCTACAATAGCATCCAAAAAGTCAAACATATCACAATCAATCTATAATAGATTATCCACACACCTCATATATCACTATATATGAAAATAAAACCAACCACTTTGAGGAATCCAGTTGAATCTCTCCAACATGTTTTCCTGCATCCATGGATGTTACATATCATAAAATACCAATCCTGCTTCAAGGCGGGATATCGCGGTAATATAGGGTCATCCGCTATTATGCGGGGCACATAGTGTCTCATCTGCTCCAATAGGCGGGAATATATCCAATTATTAATATATATACTACTATATATATAATATAACATCCAATTGATAAATTATTTTCAATTCATCAAATCAACCAATAAATAATTTTAAATATTTTAAATTAAAACCAGCAATCCAAATGAGTGAGATTTACTCACCTTGATTTTTAATTTGCCGAACATCCAGATTTTAAATTAAATCGTTTTAAATTAAATCGAACAACGTTCGATTTAATATAAAATTCCAACTGACTCCAAAAAATTCCAAACTAATTCCTATGCATAGTATTCGCTGTCACGAACCCAATGCAACTAGTTTCATTCGATTTCGACCTCGTATGAAAACGGTATGAATTTATAAGAAGATGATTTATATAATAAAATTCATTAACTTAATTACAAATTTAAATTACAATTTACCCCTTAATTATCCAACTTCCCCAATTTCCTTGTCCCCATGTGTATGCTACGCCTCCATAGCCGTGCCATCATTAACCTTTTCTCCCTCCTTGTTCCGCCATTCGACAAATGAACGCTTCCATTGTTCATCTCGTTCGATGCTCTACCCGACCATACCCCTAATGCACGGTTCGACCTCCCCTTTACAACTGCATCTAACCCCGTACGAGCCCAGGTCTCTAAGTCACGACCCCTCTAAAGCCCACCGAGCTTCACTAAACCCAGGCTGTCGACTCACCTACTCGCCACAAACCCAAATCCAATCACCAAACCACCCATCCCCTCATCAATCATTCAAAATGGCCAACCCTAGTTTACAGTTCAAACGTGAAAACTCACCGCGCCTCATGAGAAGGGTATCACAATAAAGCCCTGAATTTTTAGAATTTAGGAACCGGTCTCGATTTTTATTTCGTTCATTTCGATTCTATTTCGATTTTCCTCTTTTTTTCCGTTTCGACTAAAGAAGAAAAGAAAAGAGGAGGCTCGAGTGGGTTTTTAAAATTGGGCGGCGGTGTGTGCAGAGGCATAGGGTGGCGCTGAGACAAACATAGGTGGCTGTGATTTGAAATTTATATTTTATTTTATTCAAAATATCTCGCATTACATATCTCGAAATTCCAAACTCCTATCTAGGCATGTCGTCTGGCGTTCTTAATGTTATACCCCTATTCCAAACCCAATGGAACTAGTCCCGATGCCTAATTTGATTGTATGTGGAAGATAACTTTTTAAATCGATGATTTTAAATTAAATTAATTTTGTGCGTTTTCAGCTCGAACGACCAAGCGGTAAATCCAAACGCTACGAAATTTGAAATTCGATAATAATACACTATTACAGATCCAATGGAACAGGTTTCATCGAATTCTAAGACTGTGGCTCGGATCGCTATTTTAACGCGTCGATTAAATTGACGATTTCAAAAACTGACGAAATCACTTGAAATTTCAGTTTTAAAACCTTATCAACTTAATTCGAATTTCAATAGAATTTTATATCAACATTTGAAATCATTTTGATTCATATTCAACTCAAATTTCAATTATTCACCATTTCCGTATTACAATAAATCGTTATATTTGAAATTTAAATTCATTCTATAATTTCAACAAAAATATTCATATTCAAACATCAATTTGTATTCCAAATTCAACATTTAAAATAAATTAAATGTTCAAAATCAAACGATTGAAAATCCGAGTCGTTACCAGAGTAATAGAGCTAAAGGGATTCAACTGATAAAAAAGGAAAATTGCGGAAGAATGGTAGGTTGTATGTTCCGAGTGTATAAGGACGGCAGAAGAAAGTATTGGACGAATGTCATCGTTCAAAATTTACTATACATCTTGGAGGTACAAAGATATACCGAGATATTAAGAGAAGTTTCTTCTAGGAAGCGATGAAGAAAGATGTGAGAGAGTATGTAAGAAGATGCCTTACATGCCAATAGGTGAAGGCAAAACATTAGAAGCCAAGTGGGCTTCTGCAACCTTTAAAGGTTCCAGTGTGGAAATGGTATTTAGTATCTATGGATTTTGTACATAGGTTGCCAGGGAAAATGCAGGGAATGAAGCCATATGGGCTATGGTTGAAAGACTAACTAAGTGTGCCCATTTTATTCCAGAAGGCTAAGAGGACTGCGTCGAAGTTCGCAGAGATATAAGTGAAGGTAATAGTGAGACTGCACGGGGTGCCTAGTACTACTATTAGTGATCGAGATTTTCTGTCCACCAGCATGTTTTGGCAAGTCTGCAGGAGGTATTACATACTAAACTGCGCATGAGTACTGCATACCATCCACAGACAGATGAGTAGACCGAGAGAATCAACAGGGTCCCGGAAGACTTGCTGAGAGCATGCATTTTAGACTTCGATAGATCGTAGGAGGATTACTTACATTTGGGAGAGTTCTCGTATAACAACAGCTATCAAAGTAGTATTGGGATGACATCGTTTGAAGTTTTGTATGGAAGGCCATGTAAGTCTCCTGCATGTTGGTTGGAGATAGGGGATAGAGTTGTGTTGGGACTAGATGTGGTGAAGGATGCAGCTAAGAAGGTAGAATTGATCCGAGCTTGAATGAGGGCAGCGCAGTCTAGGCAGAAGAGCTATGCTAACACGAAGAATAAAGAATTAGAGTTCGTAGTAGGCGATCAAGTGTTCGTGAAGGTTTTTCTGATGAGGGGTGTAATGTGCTTCAAAAAAGATGAGAAGTTAGCACGCAGATATGTATGAACATTTCTGATCATAGAGAGGACTGGGATGGTGGCTTATAAGGTGGATCTACCTAGTGTTTTTGCAGGGATGCATAATCTGCTTTATGTATCATGTTTGCGGAAATGCATTAGAGATCCGAACGTAGTAGTTAATCAAAGTGCAGTAGAAGACCTGGTCATAAAGTTAGATATGATCTATGTGCGCAGATCGATTCGAATAGTGGACCAGGATGGGAGTAGCTTCGAAACAAGGTAGTGAAGCTGGTGTGTGTCATATGGAGCACAGATCGGGAGGACTGCATATGGGAAATAAAGGATAAGGTTAAGAAGATCTATCCAGAGCTATTTTGTGACGACCCTGAATTTTTGAACAATTGAAATTGAAATATTTAATTGATTTTAAATATTTGGAAGTTAGTTTAACTTGAAATTCAAATATCAGGATTTATTTGGCAATTAAATTATTAAATTTAATTTTTGAAACTGGGTAAAATATTGTATCTTCGGTTCTGAGCTTGTTAAAAATAATTTGAAGTCTTGTAAATCTATATTAATAATACTGAAGATAATAAAAGCTTCAGAATTTAATTTGAAACTGTTTTGCTCAGTTTAAAAATATATTGTTTAAATCGATATTTAAAAATAACCTTCCGAGGCACAGTCTCGGAATTTGACGAAACCAGTTCCATTGGATCCGTAATAATGTATTATTATCGGATTTCAATTTTCATAGCATTCGGAGTTGTTGTGTGATCGTACGATATATAAACGCGCTGAACCTATATTGAAAATTTAAAATAAACAACGGGTTCAAAAAGCTATCTTCTCCATACGATCGAATTTGGACTCGAAACCTTTTCCATTTTGTTCGGAATAGGCATATAACATTAAAAACGCCTGGCGGCACGCCTCGATAGGATGTCGAGATTTTGAGTTGCGAAATTGATACGATTTGAATTTGAATTTAAATTTAAAATATAATATTTTTGAAATTAATATTATATCAGGTCTTTGATGACACGTTTCTTCATTCTTTAAACACTTGGCATCTTTTCTATTACATGCGTTTGTTTTGAAATAAATAAAAAAAATATACGAACAAAGAAATATAACTTCTTGGGTTCATCTCAAATTCAAATCAATGGCCGAACAAACAAAATAATTGGCCATTCTTTTCCTCTTTATTCTTCAAATCGTTCGTGTAAAAATAAAAATATAATAAAATGAAAATATTGGCGGCCAAGCAATTCGAGCTCGAAGGGGATGATTTCGACCTGGATTTGAACGCGATGTTGGATAGAAGGGGCGGTGGTTCGTCGCGATGGGATTCGAGCTTGGTGGTAGGGTGCGGCTCCGCATGAGGCTTCATTCGTGGTCGCGGGGTTGCGTGATGTTCGAGCAGCAGTTGTTGGCGACGAGGAATCGTGTCGAACGGTAAGGAGTTTGGGAACGAGGTGATGTTGTCTATGGCAGTTTCGAACTCGAGCTGGGTGATGGTCGCGATTGGTTCGTGGCTCCGATATGGTCGTGGCGGCCGCGTTCGAGTTGTGGCTAGGGCTTCGATTCAAGCAGAGGCTTATCGTTCGTTTTCCTGTTCGTCTTCAAGAAATTTAAATTTCAAAATAAATATATATAAAATTCACTCACATATTTTACATACCTATTTTTATATAAATATATATACAGATATGAATAGAAAATGTATGTATGTTTTGGTCAGAAAATATATAGCAGTATTGATTTTACTGCAAGTTTTAAAATTTCTGTTTTGATTTAAATAGATATATAAACAGAAAATATATAAAGTAGCACATGTATGCAGATTTTCAATTTATACATATAGGTAAAAGTTTGAAAATTTAAAAGGAATTGGTTTAAAATTAAAAGTATTAGTTCAAAATAAAATCACTTGTGAATTAAAATTATCAAATGAAGATTGAATTATTCGATTGATTCGAATATTAATAAATTGTATAAATTGTTTATACAAGGTCAAGAACTGTGAAGAAAACAATCTAGAATAAAAATGGGTTGCATGCATAAGCAAAGGTGAGATCTTCTCACTCACATTTGGATATAGTTAATTTAAATGGTTGAAATTTAAAAATATTGTTGATTGCTTGAATGGATGTGATAGTATATATGATAGTATATATAAATATATATATATTTGGAGTGATTGATCTCCCGCATTATATAGCGGATGAGACCCTATGCGCCGCATGATAACGGATGATATTATATAATCCCATATACCGCGATATTCCACCTCGAAGTGGAATTTGTATTTAATTGTTGTGCTAACATCTATGGATGCAAAGAAACTGGTTGGAGGGATCTAACTGGATTCCTCACATTGTTGAATTTATTTGTATATGTTGTGATGTGATAATCTGTGAATGATTATATTGGTGTGAATGATTATATTGATAAATGGAATTTATTTGAAGGCTATAGTTTAGCCAAATATATTTTGGTATCGTAGGATACCAGAAAAAAAAAATGAATTTTTGGAAATTAAAGTAGAAAATTTGGAGTAAATTAATTTTAGAAAATTGGATAAATTTAAAGGAAGGAATTTAAAAGCATAAAAGTTGATTTTTGTAATCTTATCAAATTAATTCCAAAATATGGGAAAAAAGATTTTAATAAATGGATTTTGAGTAATATTGTTTAAAAGTTGAAGAATTTATTTAAAATTGGATTTTAAATAATTTGGGAGAAATAAAGGGATTTATTTTAAAAGGTAATAAATTTTTAGAAATCAATATGAAAATTTATTTGATGTTTGAATGAAAATTGATTTGGTATTTGAAAATAAATCTTTAGGAAATCAATATGAAAATTTATTTGGTGTTTGAATGAAAATTGATTTGGTATTTGAAAATAAATTTTTGGAAATCAATTTGGAAATAAATTTGGAATTTGATTTGGTGTTTGAAATAAATTTGGAAATAAATTTGGAATTTGATTTGGTGTTTGAAAATAAATATTTGGAAATTTATTCCGCAAAAGAAAAGTGATTTGAAATTGGTTTTCAAAGTGTTGAAGTGTTAAAATATATCTTACGAAGATATTTTGAAAATAAATAATTGGGGAAAAATTATTTAAATTTGATGATTGTTGTGAATGTTGTTTGATAGTTAAATAACGGACTATCAATATTGGCCTTTGAAACGACACTTGAATTTGTTTTCAAAACAAGCGCTCATTATTCGGTTAAGCAGGGAGAGGACTTTATGTCATAAAACCCATTTCAAATAATGATACGACGAAATGGGGTTGTATTTGAAGATGGTGTTGAAGACTAGGTATTTTCGAAAACGAAAGGATTACTTGTCGAATGTCTCTGCATCGATTTGCTCCGATATAGAGATTTTTATCACCCTTTGTGATGTGGAGTCCGGACGTGATTAGTGAATATCCGGATTGTAAGGGCTTCTTTGAAGTGCCTTCGGTTCCGTTCGAACCCGGAACGGACTTGTATGGATGTATGTCTGACGTTACACTTTGAGATGTAAAGCTAGTTTCTATCAAATACATTTCTGTTGGTGGCGGAGAATTTATTCTCTTAGCTTAACACCCTTCTCTGAGACGTATGAGCTCAGAGGGTATGTAGTTGATTGTTACTAGTGATATATTCCCAATTTGGTAATGTGGCATGTTAAGTGTTGCTGATCATTTGTTGATCGAAGCATGGCTTTTGTGAAAAGCGTGGCTTTGTGGATGAGACTTCGTCGGACCTCACAACCCAAAATGGTCAAAACAGGAAGGATGCGGCAAGGTTGTTGTTTGAGGGTAGCGCCCTCTAGGTATGTCCATTTCCTTCTGGAAAAAGGTGGTATCATGGTATGGAGCCTAGATACTTAACTTATGTGGTTGCTGCAAGTTTATTACTTTGTGGTTGTTGGTGTTGAGGATCCTCGGATAAAGGTCAGTAACGACCGAGATGGCATACTCGTGTGTGGAGTTATCTAGTTACAGCTTCATTGCACCAGAAGCGTGAGATAACTCGGCCTTGTGTTGGTAGAGATCCGGTTAGGTTCTTGGAGCATACCTTCAGAGGCGTACCCATGTGGTGTAGAAAGTTCCGTAGCCTGACCATTTGTTGGAAATCCAAAGAAACAATACGTGCCCTGTACGGTTTTAGTTGTATAACCTGCCATTTACTTATGGTAGTTTCATTTCCCAAAAGCATAGCGGATTTCTTTTTATTCCTTTGTGCAAATAACTGTTTTAAGATCTCACACCAGTCCCATGACTGACTCGGAGTTTAGTTCCCTTTCTAAACTCTGGGTGCCCATAATTTTCCACACGGGCAGCCTAGAGTCAGGTTATCAGTTGTTCTGGAGCGAAGTCAAAAATGTATGTTGTGGAGATCAGGAGGCGAGCTGGATGGCGAGACGTACTTCCGTATATTATTATCATTCCGCTATGTATTCAATCATATGGGCAGGTTATTATAACTGCCAGTGTTGTGTGTTGTTGTTGTAAACTCTGATGATGTATTGTATGAACTGATATAGTTCTTTTGTTTAAAGATTATTCAATTATCTATTATATATTGTTCTGCTGCGAATGTGAGATTCTGTTATTGTTTATGTTTCTTCTTCTTTCTTCTTCTACCTCTTTCTTCTTTAACCCTAATGATTCGGTTTTTCGGCATTCGATTGTGCGGCATTTGATACAGTGGACGTATTAATGTCGACTTTCGGGCGTCGAAAAATTAGGTCGTGACATATTTGTTTTAGATTAGCCTATGAACTATGTCTTGAGTTGTACTATTATAGACCATATATATATATATATATGTGTGTGTGTGTGTATGTATGAATATTATAGTTGTTTATTGTATTACTAGATAGCACTAGTACGTTTTATATGCATGGATTGGGAATTCATGGGTATGCTTAGCGCAAGTAAGGGATAGTTGGAAAATCACTACCATGCCTTAATTGAATTTTGGGGGTGAAATTCCTTTAAGGAGGGGAGACTGTAATGACCCTAAATTTTTAGTTAATCAAATAAATCGATTAAAAAGCCAAAGCGGGCTAAATAAGAGAAATAAATTAATGGAAAAGGATTATGAGGGCCCAAGCCTAAATTATTGTGGGACAATAAACATTACACTTTTCTATTCATTCATTTCATATTACTCAAAATAAAAAATAAAAGCTAGAGAAGAACTCTAATGGCGGCTTAAAGAGAGAAAATAGGAAGGAAGATAAAGGAAACACAAGCAAAAGGAGGATTAAGAAGACTAAAGCTAAACATCTTAAAGATCTAGGTGAGTAATACTTAACCTATCTACACTGATCTCCAATCAATTGTTTCAGTTTAGATTTGTATGTTTTAAGTATGATGGGGTATATATGAATTTTAGTAACAAATATAAAGATTTAATAAATGTTTCAGGGAAGGATAGATAAACATGGGATGTTTTAGATGTGTTTCCCCTACTTTAATGATTTTGAAAGTTAATGAAAATTTTATATCATGTTCTAATCATAGTTACAGAGATGGGTTTTAGTTAGAGACGTTTCTTAAGCTTATATGATTTATTCGATTTGTTGAAGGAGCATAACGGGAAAATAAATGAGGAAAACACCCCTAAAAGTCCAAATAAAGGTTAAGTTTGTTAGAATAAGTCTTAGCAAATTTTCTAGAAGTTTACCAGAATTTTATATAAGGAAAAATAGACCAAAATGGCTAAGTATCGCGCTGGGGCAAGTGGGGAACTACGAGGGTGCTGGAAAAATAAAATTTACGTGGGAAATATATTAGGTGTTGGAAAAAAGAGAAATCAGATCCAAATCATTTGTTGAAAAGAAGGAAAAGGACATTGCAAATAGCAAAAAGTAAAATGGGGACGAATAAGATAACAACACGTGTAAATGCGTTGTTAGGAAAGTCATACTTTGTCTTGCTTGGAGTTGAGGCTGCAGCCTAACGAGTTGTAAGGGAACTATGCATACGAGGGTAATGGTAGAGATTAGCCGAAGGGATCTAGGAGCTTTCAGAGGAAAGCAAGTCTGCGCCGCAAAAATGTAGAAAACATTATGCACTGCAATTTGAAAAGATTCGCTAGTAAAGAGTGAACTGCGCAACTAGGTTGGGGTAGAGAAGTACTCCACCAAGGGAGGGTGAAAATGAGATTAAATGAAAAGGAAATTCGATAGGATTCGGAGAGGGTCCAGGGATAGTAAAGGAGAAAATTCCTGGGCTATAGGTAAGGATGGAAGGGCCATTGACACCGAGGTGGGGATGCTCATTCGAATGCACATCTTGGGAAGGTGAGAAGAGCCATTCAATTTCCAAAGACTGCGGTGGGTGATTCCAAGCAGTTTCAAATTAAAACAAATTTTTAAGGACTGTAGGTGGCGGTTACATAGTAGTCCAGAATCTTAGTAAATAAACAGGGACTACAGGTGGTTGTTTCATAGTGGTCCAGAACTTAAGTTAAGAAATATATAAGGACTACATTTGGCTGTTTCTTTTTGGTCTAGGGCGTAGCTATTAAATATTTGAATTCTGCAGGTGGCTGGAACTACGTAGTTTGAACTACTGAATGAATCAAAAAGAACAATGCAAGGGGCTGAGTCTATGCAATCTAAATCTAGAGAACAAATTGAAATACTTGTACTGCATAGGGGGCTGATTCCAAGCAGTATCGGCTAAAACGACAAACCTAAATGGGAAGTCAAGTGGGAACAGCGTTGGAGGCACAATAACAGGTAGGAACTGTAACAACCCGCATATTTATCAATTCTATATTTAAATATTTTATCGTTAGTCGGATGTTAGTCCAAAAAGCTACTTTTTGCATACGGTCAAATTAGGACTCGAGACCACCCCTATTGAGTTCAAAATGACGTTTGCGATCTTTTTGAGTGTAAACTTCGATATGTTTGGAGATAGTGAAATTTTCGTCACTTTTCCCGCTTGTGACTTTGGTTTGGACTGCACCTTCTTTAGTTCAGCCCAACCCTCTTCCTCACTTCATTCACCATTTGTTTTAACATTCAAGCTTCATCAAAAATGGTGGTGGGAAGTGGAAATTAAAACTCCAAACTCAAATTCTATTGCAAATCCGAGATTCAACTCCAAATTCAAGTAGAAGATAGTGGATTCAAGCTTTGGATTGCTTCTCCTTACTTTCAATCTCCATCTTCATCCATTTTAGTGAAAAGGTGAGATTTTTAATCTCACATCTTACTTATAACTGTCATTGGGTTGTTGGGAATGATTCCCCATCACTTTAGCATGCATATTTGCATTTGGTTTGGATTGGATTGGCGAGAAACTCCAAGTTTCAGTGTTTTTGGTGATTTTCTGGCACTAGGTCGCTCTGGAATATTAGCTCGTCTGGCCTTAGGTCGTTTCTGACCTATTATCACTCGGCAAACACTAGGTCGTTCGTCCCAGTATAGGTTTTAGGTCGCTCGGCTTCGTGAAGTCACTAGGTCGTTCGGCTCCTCTCTGATTAGGTCGCTGGCCTTAGGTCGCTTCCTCTTTTAGGTCGTTCGACAATTAGGTCGTTCGATAGTTTTAGGTCGCTTGCGAGTTAAGACTTAAGCCTTTTGGCCTTCATAACTTTAGGTCGCTCGCGAGTTATTACTCTAAGTCGTGTGGCATCCTGCTTAGGTTGCAAGGCCACTAGGTCGTTAGGCCATTGACTCTTTAGGTCGCATATCCCCTTAGGTCGCTGGACCTCTTAGGTCGCTCGCCTTTAGGTCGCTGACGTTAGGTCGCTTGGCCTCACTTGCCTAGTTAGGTCGCTCTGCCATTCCAGTTAGGCCGCAACCACTAGGTCGCTTGGCCTCCGATTTCAGGCCGTTAGACCTACTTCTGTTAGGTCGCGTGATCTCTTAAGTCGCTCGACCTTGGTTAGGTCGTTGGTTCCTTACTACCTTTAAGTCGCGCTCACTTAGGTCACTCGGCATCTTCTCCTTAGGTCGTTGCACATTAGCTCGACCATGCTAGGTTGCGAGGCTCATAGGTCGCTCACCCCTATTGTGCCGCTTCACTGCTTAGCTCGGCCTTGTTAGGTCGTTCACCTCTTTTGCCGTTACTTCCTTTAGGTCGCTCGGCTCTGGTTACCACTAGGTCGCTCGGCACTTGATTCCACTAGGTCGTTTGACCTATATGACTTAAGGATTTTATGCACTTTATTTCGACCACGTTAGGTCGCAAGTATATTCCTACTTTGATGGATTTTGGATTGTTTCCCTTGGACTTTACTCTCGTCTTCAAACGTGAATTTATGTGATACGATTTGTTTCAACAATCGTTTTGTGACTTGTCACTCTAAAGATATGAAGGTTTCAATACTAGTAGTAAATATCAAAACTCTTTCATCAAAGCGATTTCAACACTATTTTACTACAAAGCTCTTTCTTCTCAAACCGTTTTCTAATCTACTAGTATATACAAGCCTTTACTTCACTCGGATGAGAAATCGAATTAAACGACTTAGTAAAACGAGTGGTATGAAACGCTTGCGTTCACTTCGTCGGTTAGCTCTTGGACTTGTTCGATTGAACCCTTTTTGTGACAATTTCCTAGTGAAGATTTACAGCTTGTTCGTAAATATTTAAGTTAAGCAAGTGGTTATGGAACATGAAGCTAAACTCATATATTTACTAGCTTGGTGTGATTGACACTTCCTTATGATCATGACGATCATTTTTGTGATTTAGACTAGCTATTGAGCGATGTCTCTTTGTCTGCGAGGGAGACTAGACCCCGCTTTTGTGATGTTTCGCCATCACATATATGGGGTAGAACCCCATGGTCTTCGAGGAATTTCTGTGTGGAAATTTAATGGATAGCTTCCATGAGATAGCATCTCGTTTATGTGTTTCACGCGTTGGTGAGTTTGCATACTCCCGTTCATGTGTTAGGCCTCCCCTTTTTTATGTGTTTTTCTGGATTTCTGGTGATGATTTTTGGAATTTGTGCTTCACCAATTTTCATTGATATGATATCAGTTTTTGTGCGTTGGTGAATTTATGTGTTATTGACTTGTTATGAATACAAGTTTAGGGTATGATACCCTATTTTATCTTTGAGAAGATTCTTGTGATATTGATTGATCTTTTGTTGATTATCATTTACATACTTATAGTAGTATGCCGTTATGGTTGTTACATGTTCATGCCATATTATTTATCCTATACCTTATCATCTGATATTTATAGCTAGACTGATCCGTTTATTATCTTATAAATAATACTTGGGTCAGACCGAGATGTTACAGGTGCTTCTGCTTGACTTCTCTTCAGGATTATTCTGACTTTTGGCACTACTTAGATTAGTAGTTTTGGATGTACGTATTTGAGATATAGACTCTATGTTGTGTACTTATTCTTTTGTATAGCACGTGTTGCTATTCTCTTGTATTATCGTGGACCTTTCTGACCACTACTCCGATGTACACTTTCACGTGTTATATACATATTCATATCTTCTTCCGCCATTGTGATATGGATGTCTGTGACTGATTTATGTTATGATTACTTCTATGTTTTGTTTCCGAAGATTATATATAGCCACCGTGTGATAGCTTTGAGTTTGTATCGGTATGTCGGATTTCCTCCTTAAAAGATATGCATTCTATTCTATCTGACATATCGGTGCTCGCACAAAGAAGTTACATGGATGGTCGCTCCTCAACAGCCTTATTCTCCGCGCTAGTTGACAGCATTACACCGTAGTGTTCTTGGCTTGCGTGGGTATAGAGGTGGGGCATCACAGCTTGGTATCAGAGCCAGACTTCGGAACAATGTAGAATAACTTAACAAGGATCATCGTCCTAAGTCCACCTTAGGAGTTGTATTTCAGGATTTAGTTCGAGTCTTCGAGCCAAATTCTCCTGTTTTCTTTAGGATTCCTTGTTTCATCTATCAAGAATTGCTTGATATTCATTTGGTGAATAACCTTTTTCTTCTTCTCTCTTTCTTAAAGAGGAGAATGTCTAGACCAGGCCGTCCCAGAGCTGGACCATCTACTGTTACTCCCCAAGATGGAGTTTTCATGACTGCTCAACATCTTCTCAATTTAGTGAAGAATGCTCAAGCAGCTGGTCCTAATCAGGAACCTACTCATCCAAAGTCTGGATTTGCGCGTTTGTGCAACGATTATACCAACTTGGGTGGGAAACCATTCAAAGGTTCTGAAACTATTATTGAGGTCTAGGCTTGGTTAAGAACATGCGATAGAATCTTTTCTTGCATGAATCTTGTCGATCTTCACCGTGTTCAGGTGGCCTCCAGTATGCTCCAAGAGAGAGCATTGGATTGGTACGAACTTCTTATTTCAGAGATTAATGAAGCGGATCTCACCTGGGAGCAATTCCGGGAATGCTTCGAATTAAAATTCATACCAGAAGCAGAGAAAGTGACATTGGCTCGTTGTTTCATAGACCTTGTTCAAGGTACATCTTCTGTGAAAGATTATGTCGCATCCTTCGAGTTACTGTCCAAATACGGGGTTGAATACATCAACACCTCATTTAAGAAGAACCAAAGGTTCGTCTATGGCTTAAACAAGAATCTCAAGAAGCCATTACTTCTAAAATTAGAAGTTTCTTTCGATCAACTGATTGATATTGCTCTTCGTCTTGAAGAGGCTGATAAGGACAGTGATGTTGAAGTGGTGGTTGCTAAACCAAACTTCAATAACAAGAAAAGGCCTAGTAAGTTCAAAGGTCCCTATCCCAATAAAAAGGGTAAACAAGCAACTCCTGCTGCAAAGACTTTTTCCTCTAATGATAAGAAATGCTTCAACTGTGGTGCTAAGGGTCATTTTTCGAACAAGTGTTCAAAGCCCCGCTCTTGCCGCTATTGTAAAAGTCCATATCATTTTATGCACCAATGCCCTAGGCTTCAAGAGAAGGAGGGAAAGTTAAACGTTGCTCTAGCCCCTGGAAACACATCTCGCAGTCAAGGTATGTCTCATTCTGTCCTTGATGGCATTATATTATTTCATGATCAACCTATTAGAGTTCTCTTTGATACGGGTGCATCCCATTCTTTTATATCAAAGGAACTTGTCGATACTTTTTCTTTAAGTGTTGTTGCTTTAATGACTTCTTTAAGAATTGCGAATCCAGTTGGTGGATCCGCAACTCTTAGTCTGCTTTGTAAAGATGTCGAGATTATTTTGTGTGATTTTTCTTTCCTAGCCAATTTGCATGTCATGCGTTATTTAGGCTTTGGAATGATTTTGGGTATGGATTGGCTTACTCGTTATGAAGCTCATATCCTATGTCCTGAGCGGACTATTTATCTCCGACATCCGCAATCTGTTAACCAGATTTGTATTATTCTTAAAGATTCAGATTCCGCTTTGGTTGCATCTTTATATTCTTTAAATCCTCGTGATAATGATAATGATGATGAGGAAGACATCATTTCTCTTATTCGCATCGTTCGTGAATTTTCCGACATCTTTGAGCCCGTTTTAGGATTACCACCTAAACGAGCAATCGAGTTCAAAATTAATCTTATACCTGGAGCTCAACCTATTACCCGTCCTCCTTATCGCATGTCCAATAAGGATAATGAAGAGATGCGCAAACAACTATCCGAGTTGGAGACGAAGCAACTTATTCGCTCTAGTTCCTCGCCTTGGGGAGCTTCAGCTATTTTCGTAAGTAAGTCCGATGGTACACTTAGGCTTTGCGTCGACTACCGCAAGCTTAATGATCTTACTATTAAGAATAAATATCCATTGCCTCAGATTGATGATCTGTTTGATCAACTTAGTGGTGCTAGAGTCTTTTCACAATTGGACTTGGCTACCGGTTTCCATCAGCTTCGTATTGCAGAGGATAGTATTCCTTTGACTTCGTTCCGTACACGCTATGGATCTTATGAATGGCTAGTTATGCCATTCGGTTTAACAAATGCTCCGGCTTATTTCGTTGACCTTATGAATAGAGTTTTCAAAGATTTTCTCGATCGGTTTGTTCTCATCTTTATGATGATATTCTTGTGTATTCTAAAACCGAGGAGGAACACGAAAAGCATCTTCGAATTGTATTGGAAACTCTTAGGAGCAATCAACTAAAAGCAAAATTTTCTAAATGCCATTTTTGGCAATCTAGTGTGAAGTTTCTCGGTCATATTATTTCCGAATCCGGAATATCCGTGGATCCTTCAAAGATTGAAGCGATTCAAAATTGGAAGAGACCGGAGAGCGTGACTGAAATCCGTAGCTTTCTCGGATTGGCTGGTTATTACCGCCGTTTTATAAAAGACTTTTCTAATATTGCCATTCCTCTTATTGGCTTAACAAAGAAAGGTGTTAAATACATTTGGTCAGACAAATGTGAAATTTCTTTCCAGAAATTAAAAGAACTCCTTTCTGATGCTCCAATTCTTATTATTCCCGAAGGTAATCAAGACTTCGTCGTTTATACCGATGCTAGTCGCGTTGGTTTAGGTGTCGTTCTTATGCAAAAAGAACGTGTTATTGCTTATGCTTCTAGGCAATTGAAGCCGGTTGAGACTAGATATGCCACACATGATTTAGAACTCGCGGCTATCATTTTCGCCCTTCGAATTTGGCGACATTATCTTTTGGGAGAAAAGTTTATACTTTATACTGATCATAAGTCTTTGAAATATTTATTTTCTCAAAAGGAACTTAATTTGCGTCAATAGCGTTGGCTCGAATTTCTTGCCTCTTATGATCTTGACATTCTTTATACTCCCGGAAAGGGGAATCGAGTTGCCGATGTAATCAGTCGCAAGCAACAAGCGGTTGTTTCCATGATGATATCTGAATGGAACGATCTCGAACTTTTATCCACTTGTGAAATTCGATATCGCGTTTCTGATTTGTGCTCATCTCTTGTTTTATGTAGCCTTGAGGCTCGTCCTTCTCTATTAGAACGCATTCTTGAAGCTCAACAGCTAGACCCTGAATTGGCTTTGCTTGGCCAAAATCTTAAGGATAAAACCGATATTGAAGGTTTGAAAGACTTTGATATCGATTCTCGTGGCGGCATTCGAAAATTTGGTAGACTTATCATACCAAATATTAGTGATCTTCGTAAATATATTCTTGAAGATTCACATCGTTCCAAGTATTCTATTCATCCCGGTAGCAGTAAAATGTACGCTGATATGAAGCGACTTTATTACTGGGAGGGAATGAAATCTGATATCGCTAACTTTGTTAAGTGTTACATGACTTGCCAACTTGTTAAGGCTGTACATCAAAGGCCTGGTGGGTTATTGCAACCATTGGAAATTCCGGTTTGGAAGTGGGATCAAATTTCCATGGATTTTATTGATGGCCTTCCCTGTTCTCGTTCGGGTCATAATAGCTTATGGGTGATTGTTGATAGACTTACTAAATCTGCACATTTTATTCCAGTTCGGTCGAACCGAACCGTTCCTCTTCTGGCCAAACACTTTGTTAAAGAAATTGTTAAACTACATGGAGTTCCTTCTTCCATTGTTAGTGATCGAGATCCATTGTTTACTAGTGGATTCTGGAAGAGTCTTCAAAAAGCTTTGGGAATGAAGCTTAATTTTAGCACTGCTTATCACCCCCAGTCCGATGGACAAACTGAGCGTGTGAATCAAACACTTGAAGATCTTCTTCGTGCTTGTGTTCTTGACTTTGGTGGAAGTTGGGAAGATCATATTTCACTTGTTGAGTTTTCCTATAATAACAGCTTCCAATCTAGTATTGGTATGGCTCCTTTCGAGGCACTCTATGGAAGGCCATGCCGATCTCCTTCTTGTTGGCTTGAGGCCGGTGAGAAGCTGGTTTTAGGACCAGATTTTATTCGAGATTCCACAGAAAAGATTGAACTTATTCGACATAGGATGAAAGAAGCCCAGAGTAGACAAAAATCCTATGCCGATAACCGAAGAAAGAAATTAGAATTTTCTGTTGGTGATCTTGTATTTATTCGTGTTTCACCAATGAAGGGTGTTGTACGCTTCAATCGATCGGGAAAGTTAGCGCCTCGATATATTGGGCCATTTCCTATCACCAAACGTATTGGTTCCTTGGCTTATCGCCTTTCATTACCGGCTCAGTTTTCAGCTATGCATGACGTGTTCCACGTTTCTCAATTACGGAAGTGCCTTCGGGATTCCGATTCCATTCTTGAGCCCGGTGTTGTGGAAGAGATAGAAGTTTCACCTAATTTAACTTATGAGCAGCATCCTATTCGAATTATTGCTTCGGAGATCAAACGACTTCGAAATAAAGATGTTCCGCTTGTTAAAGTGCAATGGTCTTCAAATCCTAAGGATTGCTCTTGGAAAAATAGAGAATTCATCTAGTGTACACATCCGGAATTACTTTCTCATGCTTTTTGAGGTAAACTTCTTATTTCAAATTTCTTTTGTGTTAATATGCATTTATGGTTGTTACTTTTTATTTTTTTCGTCTTATATATTGCGAGGACGCAATTTCTTTAAGGAGGGGAGTCTGTAACAACCCGCATATTTATTAATTCTATATTTAAATATTTTATTTAAATATTTTATCGTTAGTCGGATGTTAGTCCAAAAAGCTACTTTTTCATACAGTCAAATTAGGACTCGAGACCACCCCCATTGAGTTCAAAATGACGTTTGCGATCTTTTTGAGTGTAAACTTCGATATGTTTGGAGATAGTGAAATTTTCGTCACTTTTCCCACTTGTGACTTTGGTTTGGACTGCACCTTGTTTAGTTCAGCCCAACCCTCTTCCTCACTTCATTCACCATTTGTTTTAACATTCAAGCTTCATCAAAAATGGTGGTGGAAAGTGGAAATTAAAACTCCAAACTCAAATTCTATTGCAAATCCGAGATTTAACTCCAAATTCAAGTAGAAGATAGTGGATTTAAGCTTTGGATTGCTTCTCCTTGCTTTCAATCTTCGTCCATTTTAGTGAAAATGTGAGATTTTTAATCTCACATCTTGCCTATAACTGTCATTGGGTTGTTGGGAATGATTCCCCATCACTTTAGCATGCATATTTGCATTTGGTTTGGATTGGATTGGCGAGAAACTCCAAGTTTCAGTGTTTTTGGTGATTTTCTGGCACTAGGTCGCTCTGGAATATTAGCTCGTCTGGCCTTAGGTCGTTTCCGACCTATTATCACTCGGCAAACACTAGGTCGTTCGTCCCAGTATAGGTCGTAGGTCGCTCGGCTTTGTGAAGTCACTAGGTTGTTCGGCTCCTCTCTGATTAGGTCGCTGGCCTTAGGTCGCTTCCTCTTTTAGGTCGTTCGACAATTAGGTCGTTCGATAGTTTTAGGTCGCTTGCGAGTTAAGACTTAAGTCTTTTGGCCTTCATAACTTTAGGTCGCTCGCGAGTTATTACTCTAAGTCGCGTGGCATCCTGCTTAGGTCGCAAGGCCACTAGGTCGTTAGGCCATTGACTTTTTAGGTCGCGTATCCCCTTACGTCACTGGACCTCTTAGGTCGCTCGCCTTTAGGTCGCTGACGTTAGGTCGCTTGGCCTCACTTGCCTAGTTAGGTCGCTCTGCCATTCCAGTTAGGCCGCAACCACTAGGTCGCTTGGCCTCCGATTTCAGGCCGTTAGACCTACTTCTGTTAGGTCGCGTGATCTCTTAAGTCGCTCGATCTTGGTTAGGTCATTGGTTCCTTACTACCTTTAAGTCGCGCTCACTTAGGTCGCTTTGCATCTTCTCCTTAGGTCGTTGCACATTAGCTCGACCATGCTAGGTCGCGAGGCTCATAGGTCGCTCACCCCTGTTGTGCCGCTTCACTGCTTAGCTCGGCCTTGTTAGGTCATTCACCTCTTTTGCCGTTACTTCCTTTAGGTCGCTCGGCTCTGGTTACCACTAGGTCGCTCGGCACTTGATTCCACTAGGTCGTTTGACCTATATGACTTAAGGATTTTATGCACTTTATTTCGACCACGTTAGGTCGCAAGTATATTCCTACTTTTTTGGATTTTGGATTGTTTCCCTTGGACTTTACTCTCGTCTTCAAACGTGAATTTATGTGATACGATTTGTTTCAACAATCGTTTTGTGACTTGTCACTCTAAAGATATGAAGGTTTCAATACTAGTAGTAAATATCAAAACTCTTTCATCAAAGCGATTTCAACACTATTTTACTACAAAGCTCTTTCTTCTCAAACCGTTTTCTAATCTACTAGTATATACAAGCCTTTACTTCACTCGGATGAGAAATCGAATTAAACGACTTAGTAAAACGAGTGGTATGAAACACTTGCGTTCACTTCGTCGGTTAGCTCTTGGACTTGTTCGATTGAACCCTTTTTGTGACAATTTCCTAGTGAAGATTTACAGCTTGTTCGTAAATATTTAAGTTAAGCAAGTGGTTATGGGACATGAAGCTAAACTCATATATTTACTAGCTTGGTGTGATTGACACTTCCTTATGATCATGACGATCATTTTTGTGATTTAGACTAGCGATTGAGCGATGTCTCTTTGTCTGCGAGGGAGACTAGACCCCGCTTTTGTGATGTTTCGCCATCACATATATGGGGTAGCACCCCATGGTCTTCGGGCCATTTCTGTGTGGAAATTTAATGGATAGCTTCCATGAGATAGCTTCTTGTTTATGTGTTTCACGCGTTGGTGAGTTTGCATACTCCCGTTCATGTGTTAGGCCTCCCCCTTTTTATGTGTTTTTCTGGATTTCTGGTGATGATTTCTGGAATTTGTGCTTCACCAATTTTCATGATTTTCATTGATATGATATCAGTTTTTGTGCATTGGTGAATTTATGTGTTATTGACTTATTATGAATACAAGTTTAGGGTATGGTACCCTATTTTATCTTTGACACTACTACAAAACAGGCCATTTGCATCGGTTGTTTACCCCCCTTTTGCATCAGTTCAACAACCGATGCATATGCAACCGATGCAACAGGCTTAACACTTTTGCATCAGTTTTGAAATCGATGCAAAAAGATCCTTTTTCCATCTGTTGTTAGTAACAACCGATGCAAAATATCATGGTTGGTTGCTTGAACACAGCCCCCATGTTGCATCGGTTGTAATGAAAACCGATGCAACAAAGTAACTTGTTGCATCGGTTTTTTATAAAAACCGATGCAAACTAATCCCTCTATTTCATCAGCTATTTATAGCTATTTATACCTGATGCAAAAAAACCATTCTCAAAAACCATTATTATAGTACTCAAATAGACTATATGTATATTATTGATTATAACAAACAATTATTGCATGCAATATTACAATCATTCAAAATTAAATTTGATGACAAATACATAATCAGATTTAATAATTCTACAAAAGAATGAAAAACATAAATAAATTCCACAGTACATAATCAGACAGTCAGTAGTAAAAAATAAATGCAGCGTGTTAATCAGCTGACTTGCCTTTTTATACATTACTGCCTTCATATCAACTGACTTGCCTTCTCATACATCCACCTTCAACATACCAACTTAATAGTGACACTTCCAACAAACCTCTACCCACCACTCATACCATCTTCATCATCTCATCCACTTCCAACAACATCACCATCACTGCCATACCACACACAAACCATACAAAACTTCCTTCACTTTCTCTACATCTACCACAACAGCCATCACGCTTTAACTTCACTACCTTCTTACCACACTTCAAATTACTGCTACCTCAACCAAACAACCATCTTCCTTTATTCAACACTTCAAACATCATAGCCTGCCTAGTGCCTACTGCCACTCCTTATCACCCTGCACACAGACAACCCAACCCACTTACACACCATTCACATATCACACATCAACAGCAACAACCAACCATCATTCAACTACCACTACTTTAATCTCCACTCTACCATCCTTTGCACTGCTACACTTCACTACTGCCTACTGCCTTCAACTACCACTAATTTACTGCCATACATCATCCACCATCTCACCACAGCCTGCCTTGCAAACTGCACTCAAACCCAACTTCTGCCCTGACCATTCTTTTGGCACCACCACACTTCATCCTTACCACTACATATCACTGCCTTGCCACTAAATATCAATAGAAAATACATTCCCTGCCCACCATCATATCATCAAAACATCCAGTTCTTCCACCAACATTAAAAATCCATCACATGTCTACATTATCCCTTGCACACTTCAATGTACCATACCATCAACCCACCTGAGCAATCTTATCACCCCTGCACACTGCCAATACATCAACTATTGCGGCTGTACTCAACCTGTTGCATACAACATACATACAGCTTCTGTGCACATAAATAAATTATGCCATTCATCTACCTTATAGGCACCTTCCACTATTGCCAATAACTTCAAACAGCAACTTCGTCCTCCTCTGTCTAATCGGCAACCAAGATCTCCTCTCCCCTCCCTGAATCAGGTTAGTAAATAATAAAATACCTCAACAATGGCAATATGCAAGAGAATTCCTATCAAACCAACAGCAAGAGAAGCAGCATCTACCACATCTGGTCCTGCAATAATTTGATTAGAATTGATGTTATTCTCATTAATGATTTTGATAATATAAGATGGTAAATAGATGTGACAGGTTTATGAAAATGGACTTTGAGTAAATAATATATAGCACAAAAATAGTATGAAATGAAACTAAAACAAAAATAGTCTGTCTGTTGTTTATCAACTTGCTACAAGAAAACCAACTTTAGATTTGATTTTTTTATTCTTTTAATTGTACTGCATTATTTTTGGTTAAAAAGATGATCCTCAAACAAACAAATATTTTGAAATTATTATTAATAGTCATCATAGTTGGACATTAAAATCATGACTATGCATAGCCAATGCCACTAGTTTATCTCATAAGCAAGTGGATCTAGTACATAGTTTTCATACTAAGCAATCCTATTAAGATATAGTTCCTTATAAACTAATTTAAGAGTAAATATATAAGATTAAAATACAATAGTGAAAGCATGATGTCTTGCGTACTTGAACATAATACTCAGCCATCCCATTAACTCGCTTCATGAAGACATCACCAAACTTGTATCCTTTCACCTACATTTAAGATGCCTAGTTAACTCTGACTTATAACTAAGACAACAACATCAGGAATTGCAATACCAATAATGAATAAAAAGCATAACAACTCAGCCAAGTATCCTTAGAATCAGACTTGGACAAGCCTGGCAAATAATGGATATACCGAGATTATTTAATTTAAATAAAACATTTATTGTGTCTGTATAATATCAATTGGTTTATATATGTATATTTCAAAATAGTGTGAAAGTATACTTAGACTGGTCAGTAATGATACTAACGTGCACTCGTTATTCGAAAGCACTGAAAAATCTATAAGCACCTTAGAGCTAACCGCAGTTGAGTTAGAGGAACCGTAATGATTTCAGGTGTGATTACCATCACGCCTGTCACTACTGCCACTGTCTCTTTTATAAGCAGTACAAATACCTTATCAGTTGCATGATCATGAAGAGCAAGCTTGTCTAGGCTTTGGTGTAATTCAAGTCAATACTGTGCATTTCTAGAAATGTAACAAGTCACCTAACACTATACATTAGCTATGCAAGACTTTCAACTGCCTGAACTCAACTCCAAGTAGATTAGCATCAATTATAATAAATTTATCAATACAAGTATGTTTCCATAAGTAGTAGATGATTTTGAATGTGGTGAATACATTTACTGAGATAACACTTATGACAAAAATATTCACAAAGTAGACAAACTGTGCTAAAAGTTTGACTATTCTTATCATTTAACCAACTGTGAATTTGTTTCATTCATTTATTCAAAAAGATTATGTTTATTTTTTAATTTGAACTATACTACAGAAAGAATTATAATCAATGTGTTAACTAAATTACTTTTTATTTACCTAAATTACTTTTGTATTTTTGGTTTTCTCGGTTTTGTTGTTTGTGATTGGAGTAGAACATATGTCTCTGGTTTCTAATCTGTCTTTCCAAAACATTCAATAGCTCAAACTCATATGTATGAACATATTTATTATACATAATATTAATTAGATTTAGATCTTCCTTTTATTTTGTAACTTTAGATTCTAACCAAGTTATTTAATTAGACTTGGAAATTAATAACTTTTCTTATTAAACTTCATAAATATAAGATAATTGTTTCAGCTTGGAGTTAAATTACAGAAAGAACTTTGAATCTTTGCACGTTTATAGTAGAACTTTCAGTGGAAATATCAACAAACATATATGCCAGACTTGCTATTCACGTGTTTAACTGCATGTACGCCACCATATATGAGATACATTCTGGCATAAATTTCACTGTAATGAGAATATTGAAAAACTTATGAAAAAAGGTAAAGCATGGGTAAACTTGATGATCTAAGCAAATTGAATTTACCTTAAAATAGTGTTGATTTAGAACAGCTTGAATGGTAAGAAAACCCAAACCCATGCTGGAGAGAAGGAGCCACTACGGTAATAAACGACAAACTTGATAATCTAAGAAAATTGAATCAAGGGAGGTGCAAAAGAAACAGAAAAATGTGATTTTACCAGAAATTTTGATAATCGACTAAAATCGGAGAAGAAGAAGAGTGTGGCCAGAAAATGATTAGTTTTTTTAGCGTGTTTGTATAAAATATATCCATGTATGAGAATATAAAGATAAAGATGAACTGATGAATAAAGCAAAATCATGCATAGCTTTGTAGAGATGAAGATGTCATAAGAGAGTTGATATTTCCTACAATATGATATAGTCAGGAACTCAGGCCATTTAAGCATCTCAGAAACCATAAAAAAGGATCAGGAATGCAACTAGTTCTTGCTTTCTATCATTACCAACTGTGTTGCTACTCCAAGAGTTTATACACATGCAAGAAATATTTCCAGTTATATGTTATATTAATCACAAGTCTCCATACCCGTCAGCACCTTTGCAAAGAAGAAAGAGTTGTCCAGATTCATCCCGAACAACTACGGATATTCTCTTCCTCTTGCTGCTAAATTCCAAAAAGTTTAGAATCTTGAACTCTCTACGACAATGAAGTTTGAAAGTGTTAATTTTACAGTACACAAAAACTAACAAATGACAAATATATGTTTTATTGGAACTATATATAAAACTAGAAAGAAAGAAACAATGAAGATCCATCTGACTATATTCAAAAGCATGTCAGGTTATTGCTATTTACATATAAGCCTACTACTAACCTGCCATCAGAGAAACACTACAGCTGAACCATCATCACATCAGACATCCCCTCAACATCACTGTGTTGTTCGTCAACCTTGTACATCCTTACTGCTCACAAACGCATCACTGCTGCCTGTACACATACCCACTACCCACTTCTACAACTCTACACTTATACACTTCACCAACTATTGGCTCTGTTACAACAGTCATCACCACAAACATTGTTTACCACTATCCACCAAATACTGCCCAAAACTTCACTGTCCACTACCTTTCCCCGCCAGACAACCTACAGACTACTACCCCACTAGAGATTCAGAAATCAACAGAGACTACGTCATAAGGACCGGATGGATTTGTACTGTTGCAACCATCACATGTATTTACTTAATAAGTGAAAAGGGTTGTTACATTAAGCTTGAAATTATTGCAATGAGAAACAAAAGAATTTCCTAGCTCGTAAACAAGTTTATAAAATGGATATGTATAGTTCCTTGGCTTATGGATAGATGGTATGATTAAGAACAAAATAAAAGCATATACTGATCCAAAACTGAATATGCTTATTTGTATAGTTCACCAAAATCACTGACCATCCCTCTAGCTACACCATTCCAGTGCATTGCATTACCCGAGCCCATACCCCTAACATCAACACATCCAACAAGAAACCATAACTACAACATCAAATACCTAGCCTGCCTGCAACTACTCCATATCTCTTCAACCTTCTTCTTCTACATTAACATTACTGCCTTCCCTCAACTTTAAAATTGTCATATAACCTTAACACATGATGCCTGTTTGCACAAAAAATGGACAAACACCTCAAAGTTGTATGATTTAGTAGATCTTATGTTGTTCTTAGCGATTTGAGTGATTTATGCAAATATATGAAAAGCAGGGGCTAAACTGTAAAAAGACACGCAAATTTATAGTGGTTCAGCCAGAATGTGCCTACATCCACTTTATATGTTATTTTTCTTCTCTTCTTTTGATTACAAGTACAAAGCTTTGATACAAGTAAAAGAAAGTTGTTTGTTTGAAAGTTCCTTCCGTGCTTGAGCTCTCAAACTTGTCCCCATTGTCGTACCCCTGCCCCTCTATTTATAGAGTGAGGCTGGGGGTAGGGGTCTAGGATGTGTACAGTTGCTGATGGGCCTGGGCTGACATGATCTGGCCTGGTACGTCTTGGTTCGGCATCGCTTGGTTCGGAGATGGTTGGAGTGTAGAGTGGACCGGTTGTAGGTGATCCGGTGCTATGTGGTAGAACCTTGGTCCGGTTTGGGGTATGGTCCGGTAGGAGCTTGAGTAGTGAGTTGTTGGTCCGGTGGGAGTATGGATCGGTAGGCTTGGTTCGGCATTGAGATGGGATGCATGCTGGTTCGGTGAGGCTTGGTCCGGTAAGGATTGGTTCGGCATTGAGACGAATGGACCGGTAGGCTTGGTTCGGCATTGAGACGAATGGACCGGTAGGCTTGGTTCGGCTTTGAGGTGTTGGACCGGTGAGGCTTGGTTCGGTCGCGAGTGGGATATGCGTTGGTGGGAGTTCAATGAGGCAGGACCTGGTCCGGTGGTGTTGATCCGGCGGAAACATACCCAACACTTGCCCCCCAAAGTAGGGCATGTGCATGCATATGGCGTGCTTTGTTTTTGGTTGTCTATCCTAGACAATCCCATTCGGTCTCGGAAACGAACCTGTGGTCCGGCTATCTTTCCTTTCCTCTATAAGTAGGGGCTCCGTACCCTTGTTGTTTCTTTACCGATCGAAAAGTGCCGAGCCAAATTCTCAACACCGAATCATTTGTAGTGCCAAACTAGGCTAGTTTTGCCGGATCAGGTGAGGCCTTCTTTCCTCGCCGAATGCCTATTAAGTTTTATACTACCGAATGACCTTGAGAATTTTGCACTTACTTTACCGAATGACAACGGGAGTTTGAGCATTTTGATTTTATGAGTGAAATTCCATATTATATACTTACTTGTTTACATTCTTTGTTCTAACAATATGCTTTTCCGGTGTTGTAGATAAATGTCTCGAAAAGCAGAAACCCGCTCGGATAAAAAGAAGTCCCAGGGCGAAGGAGAAACTTCCTCAGTGCCCCCTGTTCAGCCAGGTCCGTAACGTCATGGATCTACCCCGAGATCACTAGTGGACGGGTATGGCCCTCAGGAGCTTCTGAACTCCCCGCCCGATTGCTTTCCTAGCTCCCTCAAGGAGGAGCAGCTTGATGTCATTTCCCGATCTTTTGGAATTGATAGGGCGCACTTGCTGTTGCCAGGGAGAGAAGTTATGCCGTACGATACTCCTGAAGGGTACTTCGCCTATAGCAGATACCACTGCATGTGTGGTGCCATTCCTCCTCTTAACGCTTGGATAGCCAGCTTCCTCACATATCTAAAGGTGGCCCCTTCCAGCTTCAACCCAACTCCTATGCTATATTGGTGAGCCTCTTCGTCATTTTCCAGAGGAAGTATGGTCGTGCTCCTTCCAACCGGGAGATCCGGTATCTATATAATCTGAGGGTCTATAAGAAGGGGTCCCCATACATTAGCTTGGAGTCAGCTGTGACCTTCAAGCCGGTCTTGGATTTGTATTCTAAATTCAGCATGTTCAAGAAGGAGTGGTTCTTTGTCAGGGACGACTCCGTTTCAATTCGGCGCTTTACTTCTGGATGTAAGTTGATGCTTTTACTTATAATTTCCATTCCGATTGCGATGCTTCTTCTCATACTTTCTCATTTTTTGCTAGCGACAGGTGGCTTTGCGATTGTGGAGACTGACCGCCTGGTTCAGACGGCGGCTGAGATAGAAGCTATTCTCGGGAAGTATAGATCATCTGCCTTCCTGATCAGAAATGCGACCCTCCTGGAGTATAACTTAATCCTTCCACAGCAGTCAGTAGTCAAGTTGAGGGAAACGGCGGAGGAGAGGGTGGCTGCTCAGACTAAGGGAGGTGTTACGGTAGAGAGTAGCAAGAGGAAACCTTTCACAAAACCTCCAACCGTCGGAGGTAAGAAACTCAAGAAGTCGGACGGTCCCTCCCCCAGCAATTGTCCACTTACCCAGGAGGAGGAAGACATAGAGGAGGAAAGAGGTGAGGGTGGAGATGGTCGGGAAGGTGATAAAGGTGGCGATGGCATCGGGGCCTTGCTTCCTGGGCAAGCGGGCGAGATTCAGGAGTGGACGGACGATGCGTTCCACCAGGCTTTCGAGGGGCTGGACGAAGATCCGGCTTTGGTAGGGAAAACTAGGAAAGCGGACGAGGCCGGGACCGGTGCAAGTGAGTCTTCTCAGACCATTCCAGCCAAGGTGGCTCCGACGACTCAAGGTGAATTCTTGACTCCTGCATGCTTCATTAATGATAGGGACTTAGGAATATTTTATGATCCGCTCCCGTCCTGGAATGAAATCCAGGACTCATTGCAGTATCCTACTTCTCCCCAGGGTTTGTATAACAGACGTGTTTTCTTTCTTCTTTTAATCTGCCGCGTTTCTCGAATTATATAGTGATGTAAGTTTGTGAAACTTGTTCTTCATGTCAGGAGCAGGTAAGACATCCAAGGCCTCGGATCTTCGGCACAGGCTTGAGCAATACAAGCTTTCAAAAACTTCCGCTAAGCCGAAGCCTTCGACCCACCGCTCCGGGGATGTAGTCGGCTACCGTCCTCTTCTCGGGGTTATCGAAGAGGGTATTCAACGGAGAAAGAGTAGTCATCCTTCATCCGAACCTTCACTTGGTCCTCAGCTCCCGGCTCAGCCTCTTCATGATATCACGGGGGAGGATAGCGAGTTTGCACTCTCTCCGCGCCCGCCCGGAAACCCTACCGTTATTCATATCAACCGTCCTGACTTGGCTCGTAATCCATTTGCGGGTCATCCTGACCTGGATCCAAGCTCCCATGATATTACCTTTGATGAGGTCACCGGTGAGCACCTTCTTCCTCGCAACCCCATGGTACGGGTACTTGATGAAGCTAAGTCCTTAGATCTCGATTTACTCACTACTCGTATAATTACTATGGGAGACGAGGCCAAGGCTAATATTGATCGGGTAGCGGAGGAGACTACGAAGCTGATGGGGCATCATGCCCGGCTGGTTAAGGCCGGAGAGGAGATTGGGAGTGCCAACATCCGACTGCGATTGGTGGTTTCGGATCAGGCCAAACAGCTTGCGGATCAGGCTATTCAGATTTCTCAGCATGAGGCTGCTTTTGGACGACTAAAGAAAACCATGGAAGAGGCCAGCCGGGCCGAACTGCGGAAAATGGAAGCTACTTGCAAAGAACGGATTGACATGGCTATTGCCACGGTGGACGAGGTTCGGAAAGCGGATCTTGAGCAGGTGGAGGAGTTGTCCGGGAAACTTGAGGCTGCAGAGCTTGCTCAAGCCAAGTTGAGGGAGGAGATGGAGGCAATGCGGGGATCCCTTCTGGTTGACTGCTCGAGATACCGATCGGAGAGAGATGCTGCCGTTGAAAGGTTGTCGGCTTCCGAGGCCCGGATGAGGGAGTTTGAGGAGAATGAGGGGATGATGGACGAAATGCTTCAGGATATGTACTTCCGAACCTGGAAGCAGGGCAACCTATCCTGGATGGATGATTATCCTAGGGTCATGGCTAAGATCTATCTTCGGGCTCTGGAGGAGGCCAAGGCCGATGCGGATAAAGATGGTGGCGTGGCCTTTAGCATGGATGTGGTCACTGCCCAGTTTGCCAAGGAGGAGAAGATGGCGGTGAAAGAGGGTATGCGGTTGCTTGCTGCTGAGGAGGCAGGTGTGCAAGTTGAGGATGATGACCAGGATGGCCAAGAAGCAGGTGCTGGTAAGTCTTCCTTTCTTAGTCTCCCCATTAACCTGGTTGCTTATCACTAATGAATCCTTTCTTTGACTGGACAGGTGGTCAACAGGACAAGGATAAAACTTCAATGCAACCGGCCCCTTGATTAGACCTGGAAAAAACTCTTTTTTGTGGACTTGACAGGGTTGTATATGTTAGTCTTAAAACAGTAAAGTAGTTTTTAGGTTGCATTATTTTGCTACTTGTAATAAATAGCTCCATTCTTGATGTGTAATTCTTTAACTTAAGCTGATTTTGTCGTTTTTCTGAATGTTTGCTGCTATTTTGACATGTCGCATGAGAAATATAGCTATGTATATTCTTGTAATTGAGTTGTGTTTAAAACATAATTTCATGACTTGCAATATTAGCGCGTGGTGTGAACAAATTATAGTCATGTATTTGTACACAAAAGAAGAAAATACCGCCTTTCATGTTTTAATCGTAGATGGTAGTCTTGAATATCGAGCATGGAATGCAGTCGAATGCCCTGCCATCCAATTGTGAGTCCCTACACCCATTGGCGAGTATCTCCTACTCTGTATCCTGTACTTTAGGGATTGTTATAGAGGATAGGGAAAAAGCTTTTTAAGTAAAATTGAAATATGTGAAAAGGTAAAACTTCCAATCACGGAAGGCCTTCGATGTGCTTAAGTTCGTGGCAAACGGGTTTTGTAGTCACTTTCCCTAGCTGTGGGTCTTGGAGACATTTGTCACCCATCTTACGCCTCCGCGGGGAGTTAATTCTTTTTTACCACAACCGCACTTAAGACACATCGGAGCCGAGATCGCGCACAGTAACTACCCGGGCCATTATGGCCCGTAATCGTGGGTATTATTCGATTTACTGTGGCCGGCTAGCGTGGGTGCCGATCATCAACTGTGAACTGCCCCTGGCTGGCCACACCTTATGTTGGGGCTTATAGTCGGTTCACAGTTGCCGGCGAGCCTAACGCCGTAATGAGCTGCCTCGGCTATAGTCGGCCTTCTCGGTGGCTTATAATCGGCTCATTACAGTTGGCTTTGAGGGCCGTCGCGAGCAATGAGTTAACCCGCAGCAGAGGGATGCCGGAGCAAAAGTGTCTCATTGGCGAGGGCATAGATTCGCATAGTACCTGCTAGGTCTTGTCCAGGTGAAGTTGCGTTGTGGAGTGCTTTGAATAGAAATGCTATATGCTCAGGATTTTGTTCAACAGAAAAGGATAAAGTTAACAAGCAGCCAAGATACAAAGGAACAAGTTAAAAAAAGAGACAAGGTTTTTTAAAGTGGTTCGGCACGAAAATGCCTACGTCCACTGATTCTCTTTGTTAATTCACTTCATATGGGCAATACAAGTTAAGAAAAGTATCGACGGAGGTGTTGGATGTTCCATGCCCTCTGGAACACCTCTCCGTCCACTGTTGACAAAATATAGGCTCCGTTGTGGAGATCTTTATGAATTACATATGGTCCATCCCAGATTGGGTCTAGTGCTCCGGGACGAGGGAAGATACGCTTGAGGACAAGATCCCCTTCTTGTAAGGTATGATGCTTGACTTTGGAGTTGTAGTGTGCCGCCACTTTTTGTTTGTGGGCTGCTTCTTTAAGGACTGCGTCATTTCTTCTCTCCTCAATTAGATCCAAAGACATGTGAAGGAGTTCTTCGTTCTCTTCTGGGTTATAGTGGATTCTACGGTGGGAAGGCACAATGGTTTCAACTGGGAGCATAGCCTCCGATCCGTATGCCAAAGAGAAAGGAGTGTGCCTTGTTGATGTTCTGAAAGATGTGCGATAGGCCCATAGTGCCGTAGGGAGTTCATCCACCCAAGCACCCTTTGACTTTTCGAGCTTCTTTTTTATTAGAGTTTTCAGAATTTTGTTGACGGCTTCGACTTGTCCGTTTGCTTGGGGGTACGCTACGGATGAGAAGCTCTTGTGAATTCCGTGCCCTTGGCACCAGTTGGCGAATTCCTCGCTGTCAAACTGAAGTCCATTATCTGATATGATTTTGAGTGGGACTCCATACCTGCACAGAACATTTTTGATCAAGAAGTTAATAACTTTTGCTGAAGATACTTTATTCAGAGGTTCCGCTTCCACCCATTTGGTGAAATAGTCGACTGCTACTATAGCATATTTTGCCCCGCCTCGGCCCATTGGTAGCTCGCCGATTAAGTCAATTCCCCATATTGCGAAGGGCCAAGGGCTGGTCATTTGAGTAATCTCAGTCGTTGGTAGCCGCGGAATCTTAGCAAATTTTTGGCATCTGTCACACTTTTTGACGAAATCTAAGGCATCCTTGCTTAAGGTGGGCCAGAAATATCCGTATCGGAGTATCTTTTTTGCTAATGTTTGTCCTCCGGTGTGATCTCCGCAGCTCCCCTGATGGATGTTGGATAAGATTTCCTTGGCTTCTCTCCCAGTGACACACCTTAATAACGGGTTAGAGAATCCGCGCCGATAGAGGATGTCTTCTTGTATTGTGTAGCGGGATGCTTTCCTCAAGATTTTCTTGACTTCGTTACGCCCGTTGGGTAGAGTGCCACTTTGTAGGTAGTCTCGGATGGGAGTCATCCAAGTTGCTTCTTCGGTCGCAGCTATTAGATTCACTTGCTCAAAACTTGGGGCCAGTTGCTTTGAGATGGTTACTGCCCCGAAGATGGTGATGTCTCTCACACTTGCTTGCTTTGCTAATTCGTCGGCCTCTCGGTTCTCCTCCCAAGGGATGTGTCTGACTAAGTAGTGGTCCAATCGGCTGAGAAGTAACTTGGTCTTCTTTAGATATGCTATGAGTCGTTCTTCTCGAGCTTGGAATTCTCCTAGTATTTGATTAACAATAAGTTGAGAATCGTTGTGAAGACACAAAGAATTGGCTCCGATTTCTATGGTAATTTCTAGTCCAGCTATCACTGCTTCATATTCTGCATCGTTGTTGGTGGCAGCGAACTCCAACCTTATAGCATAGTGCAGTTTATTTCCCCTGGGAGTGATTATTACCACACCTGCCCCCGAGCCTTGTTCGTTAGATGCACCGTCCATAAAGAGATTCCACTTGATATCTTCTGTTATTTCCAATTGCTCCTTATCCTCGTTGGTAGTGAATTCTACAATGAAATCAGCCATGGCTTGTCCCTTGATGGCGGTGCGAGGGTGATAGGTGATATCATATTGACTCAGCTCAATGCACCATTTAAGTAGTCGCCCGGAAGTGTCGGGACGATGGAGTACCTGCCTCAGTGGTTGATCGGTCAGAACTTTGATGGAATGGGATTGGAAGTTGTGACGTAGTTTTCGTGAAGTGATTAGTAAACAGTATGCTAACTTCTCAAGTTTAGGATATCTAACTTCTGCCCCAGTAAACCTTTTGCTGACGAAGTAAACTGGCCGTTGCGTGCGGTTGTCTTCTCTTACCAAGGCAGCGCTTAGGGCGTGAGATGACACAGCGAGGTATAGGTATAATTCTTCTCCTTCGCTTGGAGTTGAGAGTACCGGTGGTTTCTGGAGGTGTTCGATTAAGTGAAGGAAAGCGGTCAGGCATTCGCCAGTCCATTCAAACTTTCCCTTGTCTTTCTTTAGGGCTTCAAAAAAGGGGACGCACTTGTCCGTCGCCTTGGAGATGAATCGGCTTAGAGCGGCCACTTTTCCGTTCAAACTTTGCATTTCCTTCCGAGTGGAAGGTATCTTGATATCCCTTAGCGCTCGGACTTGTTCAGGGTTTGCTTCTATCCCTCTGGCATGAACGATGAATCCTAAGAACTTTCCTGATGACACTCCGAAGGAGCATTTTAGTGGATTCAACTTCATTCTATATTGTCGAAGTACTTGAAACATCTTGCCTAGGTGGCTTACGTGATCTTTGGCTTTCCTTGACTTTACCAGCATGTCATCCACATATACTTCCATAGTTTGTCCTATTAGCCCCGCAAACATCTTATTGACGAGGCGCTGGTAGGTGGCTCCTGCATTTTTAAGTCCGAAAGGCATTACCTTATAGCAGTATAAACCTCGATCGGTGATGAAACTAGTGTGGTCTTGGTCGGGAGCATGCATAGGAATTTGGTTATATCCTGAGTATGCATCCATAAAAGATAGGAGTTCGTGCCCGGCTGTGCTGTCTACAAGTTGGTCGATTCTGGGAAGTGGGAAGCAATCCTTTGGGCAGGCGTCGTTTAGGTTGGAAAAGTCAATGCAGGTTCGCCACTTCCCATTAGCCTTTTTTACCAGCACTGGGTTGGCGATCCATTCCGGGTAGATAGCTTCTCGTATGAAGTCATTGGTGAGTAGGTTTTTTACTTCTTCATCGAGGGCTGCTGATCGCTCTGCCCCCATACTTCTCTTTCTTTGTTTTACAGGCGCCTTGGTAGGATCAATGTTTAATACGTGGCATGCTATGTCGGGGGAGATTCCGGTCATGTCAGCGTGTGACCAAGCGAATACATCCAAGTTGTGGCGGAGAAAATCGATGAGCTGTTCCTTCAATTCAGCTTTTAGTTGGGACCCAATTTTCAATAGTCTACTTGAGTCGTGCTTGTCTACAGATATAAACTCCATAGCCTCTGCAGGCTCGGCGGTGGCCTCCTCCTCTTTGTCCCTAGGGTCTAATTCATTGAAAGGGTCGCTGGTATATCGAAGAGGAGGGGCTTTCTTTAGTTGCTATGCTTCTAGGCTTTTTGTGCGGAGGGCAATCTCTACACCCTTCCCTTTATCCCTCCTGTGGTTGTTGCGAAGTTCAGTTACATAGCAATCTCGAGCAACGTCCTGGTCTCCTTCCACTTCCCCTACTCCATTGTCTGTTGGGAATTTCTTCTTTAGGCACCATGGGGCTAAGACAATTTGGAAGTCAGACAAGGATGGCCTTCCTAAGAAGGCGTTGTAGGCCGACTGGTTTTCTATTAGCACAAACGTTTGTTTCCGTACAGCAGAGCGGGGATGGCTTCCAATTTCAACAAAAAGGTCCAGTTGCCCGAGGGGCATCTTCGCATCTCCAGTGAAGCCGTGTAGCGGTTTATCGCAGGGGGATACATCCTTCATTGATAGCTTCATTTTGTCGAATGCGTGTTTGAACAGGATGTTTACCGAGCTTCCAGTGTCTACCAGGATTCGGTATACTTCGGCGGGACCAAGTCGGGCAGAGATGACCATGGGATCCATGTGAGGGTACTGCCTTCCTTCTAGGTCACGCTTACCGAACGTTATGTCATTACTTTCTTTCCGCTTCGGGTGGCGCTCTTCTATAACCGAATTGACATAGTCTTTATTGTCTCTAAGCGACTTTCCGTATCTTTCCATCTCTTTCCAGCTTCTATCTGCGATGTGTGGCCCTCCTAAGATGGTATGGACCACTATCTTTTCTTGGCTAGAGCTGCTAGCGTTGCGGTTTCCTCTGTCGGCCCCCGGTGAGGGTAGCCTTGGGTTTTCATTGGCAGGAGCTGGGGTCCTGTCCTGACCTTTTACATAACATTCCAGTTTCTTTCTTCTGATGTGTTCCTCAATCAGATCTTGGAGATGATGGCATTCGTTGGTATCATGCCCGTGAGATTCGTGGAAGCGGCAGAATTTTCCAGACTTCTGTGCGTTATCTGATTCTTTCTTGTATGGTGGGCGTTTGTATCTAACTTCGCCTTGGGTGGCAAGGAAGATATTTTCGACGGTCTCGTTCAAAGGGGTGTAAGTGTCGAATCTTGGTCCTGGCCGATATAGGCGCTTTTCTCCCTTCTTGCCCCCAGCATTATCTCTGGAATCATTTCTTCGAACGTCCCTTGCCACAGCAGGGGCGTTGCCATGGGTTGTCTTATTTTGCTGTCCTGACTGCCCCTCAACGGCAGCATCCTCAAGCCTCATGTATTTCCCGGCTTCATGGAAGAAATCGGGTAAAGTAGCTGGTTTTTCTTTTGTCAACCTTCTAGCAAATTTAGTGTCCGGATGCACACCACTGCAGAGGGCCATTAGGATAAGCTTCTCATCGGCATCTTGGACTGCGGCTGCTGCGGCGTTGAATCTGGTTAGGTATTGCTGCAGCTTTTCTCCAGGTTTCTGTTTGACGCTGGATAAGGAATAAACGTCCTTAGGTTGCTCCATATGAATGCGGAACTGACTGATAAATTTTTCTTTCAACATTTCCCACGAGCTGATGGATCCTTGGGGTAGATGACAGAACCAGGAGGTAGCAAGATCTGCTAAGAAGAGCGGAAAGCATTTGCACAGTACTCCCTCTGTCGCTCCACTCATGAGCATATGCTGCGTGTACCTCTGTAAGTGTACAACGGGATCGGAGGTTCCTTTGTAGGGTTCCATTGTTGGCATCTTCCATTCTCGGGGGGTGATAGCAATTTCGATATTGCGGGCGAAAGGGCTGGTTACCCTAGCGCCTATCCCTCGATCTCTTTGCTCCCGTTGGACACACTCTCTGAATAAGCGTGCCATCTTTTCATCAGAACTTGGAGCAGATAGAAATGAGTTTGGTTCTGTTCTGTGGGGTTGATTCCGTCCAGATGACCTGTAGGGATGGTATCGTCTATCATTCCTCATATTTTCCAGTGGCTGCCTTTGATCTTCTAGGAGCATGCTTGGGTCAGCTACAATTGGCCCTTGCCTTGATCTCCCCCTGTTGGGTTCTGATCTAAGCACTTCCTCGGGTCCAACTTCGGGCTGGACTCTAGCTCGGCCCCGTTCACTGGCGTTTCTGTGGTTAGGCAGCATGACAGGCTCGGCTACAGTTAACCTTCGCCCGGTACCTTCCCCATTGGGTTCGGTACCAAACGTTTTCTCAGGCCTAACTTCGGGCTGTGCTCGGTCTCGGCTCCTACCACGGCTACTTCTGCCGTTAGCTCCTTCGAAGAAGGAAGATCTTTGTTGTCTCTGAGATCCTCCAGACTGGGACTCGCCCCATGATTCAGTGTTGCGGTTGGATTCTTCAGCGTCCCTTAAGCGTGACATGAGATGGTCCACCAAGGCTTCCTGCTGGGACGTGAAGCGGTTAGTTACTTCAACCACAACTCTGTCCAGATCTGCTCTAGTAATTCCTGCAGGCTGTTCTGTGGCAGGAGTAGTTGGGTTAGCCTATTCTTCATTTGTTACTGTTGCTGGAGGAGGACGATTTACTTGATTCGTGACAGCTGGATCTGGAAGACTACTGGATGCGATGTTTTTTCCTTTGTTAACATCTTTTCTCTGTTTGGGAGGCATGTTTTCCAAGTGGCGGACGATGCTGTTAGGAAAACTTGTTAAGCGGATGAAGCTGAAGCTTCGAGCTTCTAGTTCCCAGTGAAAGCACCAAAAATGTTTGCACAAAAAATGGACAAACACCTCAAAGTTGTATGATTTAGTAGATCTTATGTTGTTCTTAGCGATTTGAGTGATTTATGCAAATATATGAAAAGCAGGGGCTAAACTGTAAAAAGACACGCAAATTTATAGTGGTTCAGCCAGAATGTGCCTACATCCACTTTATATATTATTTTTCTTCTCTTCTTTTGATTACAAGTACAAAGCTTTGATACAAGTAAAAGAAAGTTGTTTGTTTGAAAGTTCCTTCCGTGCTTGAGCTCTCAAACTTGTCCCCATTGTCGTACCCCTGCCCCTCTATTTATAGAGTGAGGCTGGGGGTAGGGGTCTAGGATGTGTACAGTTGCTGATGGTCCTGGGCTGACATGATCTGGCCTGGTACGTCTTGGTTCGGCATCGCTTGGTTCGGAGATGGTTGAAGTGTAGAGTGGACCGGTTGTAGGTGATCCGGTGCTATGTGGTAGAACCTTGGTCCGGTTTGGGGTATGGTCCGGTAGGAGCTTGAGTAGTGAGTTGTTGGTCCGGTGGGAGTATGGATCGGTAGGCTTGGTTCGGCATTGAGATGGGATGCATGTTGGTTCGGTGAGGCTTGGTCCGGTAAGGATTGGTTCGGCATTGAGACGAATGGACCGGTAGGCTTGGTTCGGCATTGAGACGAATGGACCGGTAGGCTTGGTTCGGCTTTGAGGTGTTGGACCGGTGAGGCTTGGTTCGGTCGCGAGTGGGATATGTGTTGGTGGGAGTTCAATGAGGCAGGACCTGGTCCGGTGGTGTTGATCCGGCGGAAACATACCCAACAATGCCTTCCCTCAACTTGCTCAAACAAACATTTCTAACCTCTAGCCATACTTATTTTCCAACACTCGCCACTTTAACGTCAAAATTTCAACTGCCATGAAAAAAACCACTGTCATACTTACAACATTTCGACACAACTGCCGCTGCATATCAGTCACTACCTCTACTGCTATTGCTATCAGAACTGACCAATCCTCACCTGACCTCTGCACTACCAACAAACTTTAATTTCCTTTCCACCAAATCAACCAGCACCATCTCCTTTAGCAGCCAACCCTCACCAAAAAATCGAAATCGCAACCTCGCTGCTGAAAATTACAACTACGAGCATTGAAAACAGTAACCTCAAAGCAGTTCTGCAACCAAATTCCCCTCATAGTTGAACTGCTCAACCCACCACTCACGACCTTGCCTCCAAACAATTACACAGTTCCATTACAACCACCCCTGACTTCCACCACTACCAAACAGGACCTCAAACATACTGTGCCATCCACCCCACAACTGCCACAACTGTCTTCTCCATCATCAACTGGCTACTTAATCCGAAAACTGCTGCATTTACACTCCTACTCTCTGCAGAAAAACCACCTCCAACAGCGAGCTATACCCTTTGCCCATTGCCTACACTTCCTCTGCCCAAACCACATTTCATCCTACAGTAAAACCGCTTCCCCTTCTATGATCATCTCCAAACCAGTAACCCCACAAATCACACTGTTACATCCCTGACCATCAACAAACTCAAGAAACCACTGCACTCGCCCTCAATTTTACCGCGACTTCATGAAACCACGATCGCCACCCAAACATCACCGTGACCTTCAACCTCAACTCAATCGCGAGAACTCCTTTAAACCAAATCGATACAACAATCGCCTCGAACACTTCGAAACCCAACTTCCAGACCCTACAACTACTCGCGAACTCCAATAAGCAACATCGCAACCTACAACCACCAGAACTCCGCCTTCATCCACAACAATCATCGCAATCGACGTGAACAAGTTGACCTTTGACCCAAGTCATCGACAAATTGCAAGCTCCAAGTAGCAATGACTTGAATCAATGTTGAATTGAGAATCTTGTCTGTGAAATTTGGTGTGGAAAAGTTAGATTTGGGTGCATGCGATTTTATAATGGAACTGTGTAATTGTTTTGGAGAAAGGAGTACATTTGTTCGAAATAGTTACTTTGGAGCCAATTTTTCATTATTTCCCTCCTAAATTTCATATTGCCATCAACATGTAGTTGCATCGGTTGACTTTAAAACCGATGCGACTAGAACTATTTGCATCAGTTGTTGGTGAGAACTGATGCAAATTTGATTTTTTACTACCTATTGCTTTCCACGTATCAATTGCATCAGTTATCAAGATAGAACTGATGCAAATAGTTCTATTTGCATCAGTTTTTACTTCAGCCGATGCAAATGAGGCGAAGCAATATGCACTTTTTGTACTAGTGTGAGAAGATTCTTGTGATATTGATTGATCTTTTGTTGATTATCATTTACATACTTATAGTAGTATGCCGTTATGGTTGTTACATGTTCATGCCATATTATTTATCCTATACCTTATCATCTGATATTTATAGCTAGACTGATCCGTTTATTATTTTCTTATAAATAATACTCGGGTCAGACCGAGATGTTACAGGTGCTTCTGCTTGACTTCTCTTCAGGATTATTCTGACTTTTGGCACTACTTAGATTAGTAGTTTTGGATGTACGCATTTGAGATATAGACTCTATGTTGTGTACTTATTCTTTTGTATAGCACGTGTTGCTATTCTCTTGTATTATCGTGGATCTTTCTGACCACTACAATGATGTACACTTTCACGTGTTATATACATATTCATATCTTCTTCCGCCTTTGTGATATGGATGTCTGTGACTGATTTATGTTATGATTACTTCTATGTTTTGTTTCCGAAGATTATATATAGCCACCGTGTGATAGCTTTGAGTTTGTATCGGTATGTCGGATTTCCTCCTTAAAAGATATGCATTCTATTCTATCTCACATATCGGTGCTCGCACAAAGAAGTTACATGGATGGTCGCTCTTCAACAGCCTTATTCTCCGCGCTAGTTGACAGCATTATTCCGTAGTGTTCTTGGCTTGCGTGGGTATAGAGGTGGGGCGTCACAGGAACAGTAAATTAAAGAATAATCTAAAATGAGAACTAAGTCGGGACTACGCCGGGGGCACCGCAATAATTGGGGACCGCATAAGAATGTACAAGGCGCATTTGTAAATAAGAACTAATTGTGCAGGATCTATGGTTGTTTCACTTATGAAGTGTGAATAGTGAAGGGAAAATCCAATCAGAGCTGTATGGGTTGGTCTCACTATATGATTGTTTCGAGGTAAGTATTATTCACACCAAACTTTATGTCTGACCCGTGTTTTTATTATTGTTTTTCCCATAAACTCACAGGTGTTCATTTGAGTAGGCTGAGTTTATGAGATCAGACAGGTATAAAATAAGGACCATAGTACGAAGATTGAAGATGGTGCAGGAGGCTTGGTAGCTAATAAATTTTTTGTTTTCCGATGTATTAAAAAGGACGGGCCGCATCATCGTATGTTAACCCGAATCTTACTATGTTATTTTCTATTATATTTGACCTCTACGTGGGTACGTTTTTGAGTTTAATTATGACTGAAGAATATGTAAAGAATGTTAAAGAATTTTTTTGATGTAATGAAAATATTTAGATGCTCTGTTTACTCATCTATGTTAACTAATAAACTAAACTCACTTTCTTCGCTGGAAGATAATTTTGGTGATGCCTGTAGGATCATCGGCGTTCATCTTCGATTCTCAAGTGGGGGATGTTACAATAACTTCGAACCCAAAGCACTCTCTAGGCTTCATCAAAACTCACTAACAAACAATGTGTCTCAGTCACTAACTATAGTATTTGGTACTTCATGTAATCTCAGTATAAGCTTCAAATAGATCTCGGTCAATTTTGTTGTCGTATTTGTAAGTCTCACTAGGATAAAATGTGCACTCTTAGTTAATCTATCAACTATAACCCATATGCTCTCGTTTCTAGCCCTAGATCTCGGTAAGCCATCTATAAAATCCATAGATTATCATCCCGAGAGTTTTGTTAGATGTCTTTATTCCTTGGTCAGACTTCTGAGTTGCTGTAGATTTTTTTCTGAGAGTTTGGTCAGATGTCTGAGCCGTTGAAGCTTTGTTTTCTCGGCTCTTTTGCTGATCCGAATTTGGAGGGCTATTTCGTCAATTCGGTGCTTGTTTCTTCTCTATTGATGGTGCAGATTCTTTTAATGTGATCTGATGGTCTAGAGTAATTAGAGCTTCTATATATTAATCTTCTAATCATCTTCCCAATAATGCAATCATATGAGATTAGATTTCCAATAATTAAGATTAATAGAAACTGTAGCTAAATCAATTTGTGTGTTTTTTATTTTGAGTACTTTATTTTATAATTCTTCAATCGGGTGTTTGATTAGAGAGAGTCTCCGCATCTTGTAACTCTCTGATTATTGATTAGGCTTTGTAATCTCTCCGAATTTGGTAATTAGATTAAAAGGATTGTTGGGTCTCCATGGACGTAGAATACAAATCTGAACCATGTTAAATCTTTTGTATCTCTTTTATTTCTACTATTTGATTTTATGTTATATCATATTTGATTTTGAGTGGCATTGGTATCCTAATAGGCAATACTAGATTCTGGCTATATCGCTTCCACTCATTATTATTGGTGATAAATCCTTCCCTACATTTTTCACAACACTCGTATCAACTCCTCACTAGGTAGATGTATAGGCAGATGTTCCATAACATTAAATACACCTGGAGGAAATATTTGTTCCATCTTGCAAAGCAACAGCAGTATGCCTTCTTCTAGTTTTTTCAAATGTTCTATTTTCAATGAAGTTGAATACAAGTGTTTGTAAAACATGTGAAGCTCGATGATAACTTTCCAAACTTTACTTGGAAATAACTCTTTAAAATCTATTGGAAAAAGTGTCTTAATGAAAACATGGCAATCGTGGATCTTCATTCCCGACATTTTCATAGATTTTAAATCAATATATCTGCTTATATTTGAAGCAATCCCATCTGGAAAATTTAAAGTACTAATCCATTCCAACAACTTCTTACAACGATGATGATCTAGCTCGTAACAAGCTAGAGGTTTAATATTCTATAAGCTGGGTCAAGTTCAAGTTTGGGTCGCTTACAATACAATGCAATATCCCGTCTTGATTTCAAGTCATATTTTGTCTTTCCACTTGCATTCAACACCGTGTTAAACACATTTTCAAACATAATTTTCTCATTGCGCATTACATCGATATTGTGTCAAAGCAATAAATGTTTCTAATACGGCAATTCCCTAAATATGCTTTGTTTGCACCAATTATGAGTTCTTCCTTTACCTAAAATAACTTCTTTACTAAATAAATTTGGTGGTGACGATCTAGTTTCAACTTTATTTGCTTTAAAATTCTTCTTATTATATCTACAACGATCATTAATATGCAAAAAGCAGCGATGACAATCAAACCATGATTGTTTTCCACCATTTTGTAGTCTAAATGCTCGTGTATGTTCCATACAATAAAGTCAAGCTAGTTGCCCGCTTGTACTCCAACCAAAAAGCATTCTGGATGTAGGAAAATCGTTTATAGTTCATAACAAAGAAGCATACATTCTGAAATTATTCATTTTAGATATACCATAGGTAATGATTCCCTCATCCCATAATTTATTCAACTCATCGATTAAAGGCTGCAAATACACATCAATTCCATTTTTTTGGATTTTGTGGTCCGGGAACATTAAGAGTCAAAAACATATATAGATTTTTCATACACATCCAAGGTGGTAGATTATATGGTGTCAAAATAACTAGCCAAGACCAATATTTACTTCCAAACTGAATAAAAAGGTGCAAACTCATCTGTACATAAGTCTCAAGTCTAACATTACGTGATTCATTTGCGAAGTTTGGATAAGTATTGTCAAAATGTTTTAAAGCTTCACCATCTGATGGATGACATAAAACTCCTTCCTCTCGAGTCCTTTCTCTATGCCTTCTCATACGGCATGCAGTTGCTAGAGATGCATACAGCCTTTGTACTGTAGGTGTAATGGGAAGGTAGTGCGTTCGAGTATATGGAACATTTTTACCTTTACTTTTCTTCAGCACATATCATAGACAATTACAAAATTTGCAATTGGTAAGATTTATATCTCCCTTCCAATATAACCTGCACCCACTTTTACTTGTATCTATCTTTTGATTAGGCAAACCAAATGGAGATATTTGTTTTTCATCTTATAAAAGTTTTCTGCTAATACATTATCAGGTGGTAACATTTCTTTACTCACTTGAAGAAATGCATCAAATTCATTTTATGTAGTATTGTATTTAGCTTTTATTGCTGTAAACCTAGCTGTCGCTGATAACTCCGTGCATGTTTCACAACCATTCCATAAGGGTCCGTTTGTAGCTTGTAACAAATCATAAAACTTTTTGGCTTCTGGGTTAGGATCTTCCTGTACATTATGCTCTTCAAGATGAGACTCACGTAAAATGGACCTACAGCATCATAAACCATTTCCAACATCCTATTTTCTGACCTAGCTACTTCAAAGTAATTTATTGTTTCATTTTCATCATCTTCATTCATTCTTTCGGACGTCTTCTCCACTTCTCCGTGATATTTCCATATGTAGTAATCAATAACAAACCCCTTGGATAATAAATGCTCTCTTACGGTATCATTCTTTTGCAGTTTCCTACTATCACATTTAATGCAAGGGCAATGGATTACATCTTCGGTGCCATTGTTAGTTCCAAAATTCATGAATACATCCAAACCATCCAAAAAGGGTTTCTTGATCCATCTTGTCTCCCCTTTTCTATTGTACATCCATCTACGCTAGCTTAAGTAATTCATTGAAACTGCAAATTTACCATGATTAAAAGTATCATAAAAGGAGGGATCATATACTTAGTTATGGTTGATCCATTAAATTGCTAATATAATTAAATTAAGTAATCAACTTAAACAAAACTCGCCGAAAATCTTATAATTTTGCTTTCACTTAACCTTTGGAAAATAATCATTTTGGTATTATGAATTATTAGGTTGGAATAGCTAACTAGCATTCATCAAAATTTGCTTTTAGAATCTGGATGAATCAAGGTATGTCTATAGAATCATAATAAAAGACTGCACATCATTTTTATATTTTCTTCATACTTCCATTATCCTGATGGTAAGATGATTCATCGATCTTACTCTCCATCTTGATTATATTTAAATATTGAATAAATTGGTGTTATTGCGTCTTAAATATAAAAGGGAACTTGATTGTTATTATCACCCATTATGAGTTTGTATTATAGATTGGTTTCTCCTTAACAACCCCACAATATCAAAGTTTGGTCAACACATCACATGTTTTGTAAATGTACACATGAAATTGAATAGTGTTGGATTTGTTAAACAATATTTGAACAGAGATTAGAATCAAAATATGAAGTGCTTTATTACACAAGATAAAACTGGAATGATACAGCAGTTTCAATTTATATACATATTGGTGGGCTTTTACAGTCTGGTCCATATTCACATAAACAAAAACAAAAACAAAAGGAGTGGCTGAGATGAGCCCTGATGTAATAGGCGGTTGAGATCATGATACTTTTGTATATCACGCGGATCGTTGAATGCTTCTGCACTTGACTATTTCAGTATCTCGAAATCTCGAATCCTCTTATTCCCCCCTTCGAAACCTAGCTCTCTTAGGGTTAGGGTTTGAGTAAACGATTTGTAATTTGAAGAGGAAATCAGAGATGGATTTTGTTGATATGAGCTCCTATAGGAGATTGGTGAGCTGCTCTATGCGAAATTTTTGAGCTTTCCTTTCTCAGTCTTCATTTGAAGTTCTGAGTTGAGTAGATCTGAGTTGCAGCTTAGAAATTTGGTTCGTCTTGCTTCGACTAAAAGGAGATTCAGCGTTTGTTGACTCTGATTGGATTTGTTTGACCGAGGATTGGATTTCTGTAACTTTGAGGTCGCTTCTGAATTGCAAAAAATTTCTTTTTGAGAGTGACTTCGTTAGTGTATCTGCCCTTTGGTAAGTGGCTGGTAAGTGGTTTACTTGTATGTTGCCTTTGAGTACTTGATCTCTGACGAAATGTAAGTCTATTTCAATATGCTTAGTCCTTGAGTGCATTATAGGATTTGCAGTCATATAAACTGCGCTCTGGTTATCACACCATAGAGTTGCTTTGGTGTTTGTATTGAGTCTTAGTTCTTTAATAATTGCCTGTAGCCACATTACTTCCGCTGTTGCGCTTGCTATGCTTCTATATTCGGCCTCGGTGCTGGATCTAGAAATGGTTGATTGCTTTTTAGAACTCCATGATATTAGATTATCTCCAACAAATATGCAGTATCCTGTAACTGATTTTCTATCATCAGGATCAGTTCCCCAATCTGAGTCTGCATAGCCTGTTATGTTGAGATTTTTACTTGCTTTAAATGTCAGACCATGATTGATTGTTCCCTTTAGGTATCTTAGGACCCTTTTTACTGCCTTCCAGTGCTCATCCAATGGATTCTGCATAAATTGAGAAAGTTTGTTAATACTGAAAGCAATATCAGGTCGTGTTATAGTGACATATTGTAATGCCCCTATAACACTTCTATATTGTTTAATGTTATCTATGACTTCTCCCTTGTTCTTTGAAAGATTTTGATGGCTGATCATGGGAGTAGTCATGGGTTTTGCATCTTCCATTTTTGTTCTTGCTAGCAACTCTGATATGTATTTTTTCTGACTTAAGATGATCTCTGAATTTGATATTTTGTGTACTTCGATTCCCAGAAAATAATTGAGATACCCCAAATCTTTAATTGAGAATTCTTTGTTCAAATAACATATAACCTTGTTGATCTCATCCTGATCATTACCTGTAACAATTAAGTCATCGACATAGATTAGTATGTAGATAATTAAGGATGAATTACTTTTGATAAATAATGAGGTGTCTGATTTGATAGATTGATATCCTATTGATATTAGAGTTGATTTCAGTCTGTCAAACCAAACCCTCGTGGCTTGTTTTAGCCCATATATGGCCTTGTTTAATTTGCATACAAGACTTAAGTCTTGTTCATATCCTGGTGGTTGTTTCATGTAGATTTCCTCTTCTAATTGGCCATTTAAGAAGGCATTATTAACATCCAATTGCGTTATAGTCCATCCTTTATGTAAGGCAATTGAGATGATGAGCCTTATTGTGGTGGGTTTGACTACTAGACTGAATGTCTCTGTGAAGTCAAACCCATACTGTTGGGTATATCCCTTGGCTACTAGTCTAGCTTTGTATTTATTGATGGATCCATCAGGATTCCTTTTTATCTTGTATGTCCATCTGCAGCCTACAATATTTTTGTGTGCAGGTGGATATACAAGATTCCAGGTTTTGTTTTTTATAAGAGCATTGTACTCTTCATCCATTGTTGCTTTCCAGTTTTTGTTTTTTGCAGCCTGATCAAAAGTGAATGGTTCACTGGAGTTTGTGTTGATCATGTATGCCTTGGGTTTAAAGATCCCACTTTTGGCTCTGGTGATCATTTGATGGCTTGGTCTGACAGGAGCTTCGACTTGAGGTAATTCAGATCTTCTGTTTTGATTAGTATTACTTTCTGAATGTTGATCTTCTTCATTTGTTGAATGTGTAGGTGAGTAGATGGCATGACTGTGATCATCATCACACTCTGTATTGTGTTGAGTAGATTCAGATGAGTGTGGTTGATGATCATCGGTAGTCCTCCTTATTTCTGCTGTGCTCCTGTCTTCAGATATTATTGGTAATTCAGGTATAGATATGCTTGGGTTATATACCTTTGCTGTTGTTTTTACTTCAGCATTTTTGAAGGGAAAAACTTTTTCATTAAATGCAACATGTTTGCTAATAAATATTTTTCCACTATCATCAAGACACTTGTACCCTTTTTGATTAGAGGTGTAACCTAGAAATGTGCATTTTTTTGACCTGAAATTTAACTTATTACTGTTATAAGGTCTTAAACATGGAAAACACAGACACCCAAAAAAATTTAAGCTATGATAGTTTGGCTTTACCCCTTGTAACTTTTCAATGGGAGTTATACCATCTAAAGTTTTGGTTGGTAATCTATTAATAAGATAGACGGCAGTACTAAAAGCCTCTGGCCAAAACTTTAGTGGTAGATTTGCATGACTCAGTAGGCTGAGTCCTGTTTCAACCACATGTCTATGTTTCCTTTCTGCTAAGCCATTTTGTTCTGATGTATAAGGACAAGTAAATCGGTGAACTATACCTTTTACTCTAAAGTACTCCTTAAGAGGTTTGTATTCAGTTCCACCATCTGATTGAATGGTTTTTCAGAAAGTATATCCAAGTGTGTCTTGTGTGAGCATCTACAAAAGATATATAATATTTATATCCATAGTGTGAATATATTGGGGCAGGTCCCCAGAGGTCAGTAGCAATGAGTTCAAATGGTTTAGTATATTCAGTTGTGGAATTACCAAATGGTAGTTTGTGACTTTTTCCCATTTGGCAGTGAGTGCATATATAGGGAACAGATATACTATTACAGAATATATTATTTTCATTGAGAATCTGTTTAACTATTTTAGCATTAGGATGCCCAAGTCTATAATGCCACAAATCAAAAGTATTGTCATTGTTTTCTATTTCACGATGATTACAACAATTTTTATCATCACTGTGATAAGCATAGTTCACAGATTTAAATCTGTATAATCCTCCTTCAGCATCAAGCATAGTTCATAGATTTAAATCTGTATAATCCTCCTTCAGCATCACCCTGCAACAAAATATCTCTAGTTAGTATATCTCTAACAACACAATGCTTAGGAAAGAATTCAAAGTAAACATTGTTATCACTAGCAAATTGAGACACACTCATGAGATTTTTTTTGATTTTTGGAACTCTTAGTAGATTATGTAGGAATAGTTGTTTCTTTCCTTTAATAACAGCATTTCCTATATGTGAGATATTGATGCACTTACCATTACCCATGCAAATGGATTTTTTACCTTTGTACTCTCTATTGCCAAGATTTAGATTTTCAAGATTATTGGTTATATGGTTGGTAGCCCCTGAATCTGGATACCAGCAGTCATCATTTGATTGATTGTTTTCATTAGAGTTATGCTCTCTGTTATCAGATTGACTGTTGGAACTTGCTTGAGCTATGTTGGCACTATAGTTTCCACCTTTTTGATTGTTGTTCTGATTAGAGTACCTCAAATAGCATTTTATAGCAGTGTGTCCAATCTTTTCACAAATCTGACATTTTGGTCTGTTGTTTTTGTTATATCTGCCCCTTCCTCTTGATCTGTTTGAGAATCCTCCTCTCTGTGTTCCTCCTTTTTGTGTGTTTTGATCTGTTTTGCTGCTGCTTTGAGTTTTGTTTCTTGAAGTAGCTGAGTAGTTAACTGTAAGTTCAGATTCTTGTGTCCTTTTATTGTCAATTCTTGCCTCGTGAGAAAGTAGTATGGAGTAGACATCATCAAGTGATGGTAAATCTTTTTGTGAGGCTATGACAGCAATAATTGATTCATACTCCTCGCTTAATCCATTGAGGATGGTCAGAATGTGTTCTGAATCTGATACTTTGTGGTTGGCTGCCTCCAGTGAGTCACATATTCCTTTGATTTTGAAGATGTATTCTCTTATTATGCTGTTGTCTTTCTTTATACTGTGTAGTTGCCTTTTATAATACATCACCTTGGCAGCTGATTGTGTATTGAATACTTTTTCAATAGTTGTCTATATATCATTTGCAGTTTTGCACCCAATAACATGTGATAGTAAATTTGTGCTTATTGAAGATAGAAGCCAGGAACAAATTAGTCTATCTTGTCTATGATACTTAACATAATCTTCATTACTGATGACTTTGTTTTCATGATTAGTTATATTTTTGGGAGGAATGAGGATGGTTCCAAGAATATGGTCTTCAAGTCCATATCCTTGAATTGCAGTCTCAATCTGCAGTCTCCAGAGAAGAAAGTTATCTTCATTCAATTGGACTGTGACAAGATTACTTTGTGGGCTGATTACTGTTTTAATCAACTTTTCTGCGGCAACACTTTGCTGATTACTGTTGCTTTCATTGGCAGTGCTAGCCATGCTGGGCTGATTGTTTGATTCATCACCCATGATGATATTAAAGCAAGATCCAAATACAGAAAAGAGAAAATGCAGAGCAGCAAGAAAAAGGTTTGATTCAATCCAGAAAACAAAAAGAAAGGTAAGTCAAGAACTTCTCACAGTGAGTTTGATGCAACCGTATAACAGAGATGATGATCTCCTTAGATCTGATATGTTGTACAGGATGGCACTTTCTTTGTTTTGGGATGATTCTTGATTTCTTGATTTTTTTTTGTTTTCTGGGTTTTCTGACTGATTTTCTTGTGAGAGTGTGTTGATGAATCTTGATGCAGCCACTTATGTTTGGCACGGCACTAGATTCAAAAATCTTCAGATGATGAACTAGTTTCTGATGAAGATTAATTCTCCAAATTATGATACCGTTTCTGATGGATTTAGATCAACTGATCGAATGGCTGTTAAGCCTTTGTGAGCTCTGATACCATGTTGGATTTGTTAAACAATATTTGAACAGAGATTAGAATCAAAATATGAAGTGCTTTATTACACAAGATAAAACTGGAATGATACAGCAGTTTCAATTTATATACATATTGGTGGGCTTTTACAGTCTGGCCCATATTCACATAAACAAAAACAAAAACAAAAGGAGTGGCTGAGATGAGCCCTGATGTAATAGGCGGTTGAGATCATGATACTTTTGTATATCACGTGGATCGTTGAATGCTTCTGCACTTGACTATTTCAGTATCTCGAAATCTCGAATCCTCTTATTAATAGGTAATACATACAAAACTAGGCAAGAACTTCATAAATCAATGAACCTACACAATTGATTTCAACGAAAACTAAACAGACATATCATGACAATTGTTTTCAATTTAGAAACCTTTATACTGAAAATGTCTACTTAAAGCAACCTTAACGATCATTTTAGTAAAAAAATCAATTATTTATTAATACAAAACCCATTTGAATGAGAAAAAAAAACTTGATAAAGCAGCAAAAAGCATATTATACGTATTATATCTTGCTTCCCCTGAATATGGTTCTAATTATAGAAATTCCTAATGTGCTATAATATTTCTATTTCTACACCATCAAATTTCAAACAAAATTGAAACAAAAAAAAATCATCGAAATTCTTTCAACATAACAAAACTCAGTAAAATAGAAAAGATATCACAAGTTTTAACATGCTTAACTATCTTGCATAATGAAATTACAATGTATGGTTTAGAATCGTCCAATAATTTTAGCTAACCGAGATTTGCTAGTTGTGAGTTATGAACCTATTCTAAAAATTTTAAGTACACGGATTCGAAAACAATTTAGTTACTTCTAAATACCAATTTCTATAAATTATTTATGAAGATATCAACAAAATTCTATAATAGTATTAATAAACTTAAAAGTAATAATAGTTCGTTATTCTAAATTGTCGTAATTTTTCATCTTCGACCATTTACATGTTCTTGTTCCTTACTATAAAGTATGAAATTAGATGTCCATCGATATATATTAAATAATTTTATAGTTCCAAATAGTAAGATTCTTATTTCATAAGTTCAAAAACAATAAATTTGGCATATTACATTCTTTGAATTCATAATGGTTCATCACGTAAAGTAGCTATAGAAAGATTTTGAAATCTAGGGTTTCCTCACTACAACAAAGGCAGCGTATAGCGACGGCAAAAATGCGTCGACGGCCGTCGCTAGCCGTCGCTAATTGCCATCGCTATTCAATCCGTTGCCATCAGGAAAAGCAACGGCATAAGCGACGGCTCCGTCGCTAAGATAGCGACGACAAGCGACGGTATCTTACACGTGTCAACGCCACGTGGCAGGTAGTTGTTCCAAAAGCAAGTCTGTTACTCGCCGTTGCCTGCCGTTACTAGCCGTCGCTATTTTTGCCCAGTAAGCCGTTACTAGCCATCGCTTTTCTAAGCAAAATCTGCTGTGCATACAGCAGCTATACTTCCATCAAACCTCGTCCCAAACCTCAAACCGTCTTTTCAAACCTCAATAATATCAACAACAACACAACTCAACAATACCCACAACATCAATATTCAACAATATAACCAAAAAAACACAAAAACCAACCAAACCAACATAGTATACAAAACCAAACCAAAAGTATCAAGGTACAAGGATCAAATCTAAATATAACCAAACCCAAACATCATCCAAAATGCCAAGTATCCAAACCCAAGTATCAAATCTAGTCTAAATACGTACATAAATACATACCCACAAGAATAGTAAAACTATGCATCATCATCCTCCTCGGCATCATCAGATCCATCTCCCTGCTCTCCAGGCATAGAGTCGTGCTCCTGATAAAATGCTGCAATGCGCTCATCTATCTGATGTGCCAGTTGGCCCTTTCGCCAATCGTTGAGCTCATCCAGCTGCCTCTGCATCTGAGCAATACGCTCCTCCTCCATCGATTTTCCATAAGCTCTTTGAAAATTAACAGCCTGTGAAATAACTGAAGTTAATACGATTGCATTTCACATGAATTTTGAATGAATTGGATAGTATATAAATAATTCTTTTGATGTGAGAATAATGTGGATCTTTTAATATGAAGTTAGTGAAATGGTTTACCTCCTGATTGCCGAAACCATAACGCCTATTTCGAGTAGGTGGTGCAATAACGGAATCCCAAATCCTGTTGGACTCCTCAACTGTAAGCTCTGCTCTTCCACTCGCCTGTGTCAATGCCGATGCCATTGCCTCATATCGCCCCTGCAATTACAAACATAATTTTAAAATAATTGGTATACAATTTACATATATACAATTTGAATCACGAGTTAGCATATTTACCATCGCTGCTTCAGCTTTGCTGTCGGTCCAATCATAGGTCGCATTCCCCTCATCATCAACAGACTCAACTGTGTGTGTGGCTCTAAAAACCTCAGCCATTGTAGGCTCCCTTCCGTACTTTACAAAATGAAGATATACACAAATAAGATATATTGAAAATAAGCATAAATGTTATACATGAAGATATGCATCACCATATGCTAAATATATTTTATATTTACCAATTCTCTCCTATGCTGTTGGAAAGATTTAGAGCCACCTCGATGTAAACCAGGATTCTTATTCCTATTGGCTTGGTTTCTTGCTGCTACTTCCTATATTAATTTAGATACACGATTAAAATAATGCAACTAACATAATTGTAAGCATTCTCATCATAGCTTACTTTAGCTGCTTCTGACTCCCAATATGTGAGAAATCCGTTCCAGACTTCATCGCTCATCCAACCTGGCTTTTTGCCAGCCTTCTTCGCCCTTGATATTGTCTCTCTATAATTCTTCCGCATTTTTTGGTTCCAATTATTGCTAAAAACATCTAAATCATGCGGCTCCACTCGTACAACAGCCTGCATATTGAATTTATTTTGAATTACATACAGCATATTATTTTCAATAGAAATATATAAATTGTAATTACCATCAAGTCGGCCCATATAGCATTTTTAATATGAGCTGGAATGCTATCCCAATGCAGCCAAACTACTGACATCCGACCCTTATATGATTTCTTCGAGACATCTAAAATAAACTGTGATGGTTCCACCTCGAATCCCCTGTGATTGTTAACGTGCATATTTTATATAGTTTATATATTTTAAATAATATAATTGAAATAAATTTAACATTTACCCAACACTCTTCGGAATAATCTCTGCAACTTGGCGTGTATCTGCCTCTAAGCTACTAGGACCCGCTGCAGCTCCAGGAGACTGAGATGGAGAAGGCTGAGATGGAGAAGGCTGAGATGTACTCCTACGTCTTCTATCAGCCATATCTGCCACAATCATATATTATATATAAAAGCATAATGATCAAATGAGCATCACATAATCATACAATAAAACGATAATGCATAAATCAGAATAATACATCGCTCAGAATAGTACATCGCTCAGAATATTACATAGCTCAGAATAGTACATTGCATAAGTGAATACATAGCTCAGAATAGTACATTGCATAAGTGAATACATAGCTCAGAATAGTACATTGCATAAGTGAATACATAGCTTAATATAACACATGACATAACTCAGAATAGTACATCACATAATACAACAAACGATGCCATCTGTGATCATTCTTCATCATCTTCTGATTCAGACGTCTCGGTCTCGTACTCTATATCGTTTTCTTCGTTACTAACAAATGCATCTATTAAAACATTCGCTTCATCATTCAATGATCCTACATCGATGTCATCGGCTATTATTATTTCGGAATTTGGCTCAAGATCTGCTTGATACGCTGCTTCATCTGGAATATTATTTCCATCAAATGTAAATCTTGCCTTTGTTTTAAAAACAGCCCACCAGTCTGCTTTATCTTTTTTTAAGGATGGATACGGAGCAAAATAAACTTGTAATGCTTGCTTAGCTAACACGAAAGGATCATATTTATAGTAATGTGACGTATGCTTTATTTCAATTAACTTATAATCCTTATGTACGTTAATTCCAGAACCGGGAACGTTGCTAAACCAGTTGCATTTGAATAAAAAACTTTCTCTAGCGGTTGTGTATAATAAGTCAACTCTAAAATTTGTGTTAAGACTCCATAAAAATCTTTTATATGCTCTTCTGGATCATCGCTGCCTTTGACAAATACACCGCTGTTATACGTTGATTTTTCAGCTCCATAATCTTTGGTGTTAAATTTAAATCCGTTGACGAAGTATATAGGATAGGTCTTGACATTTCTTCTTGGTCCGATAGCAAGGTGTCGTATTCCTTCGTCAACAACACTGTTATTCGGATCGTGAACATAGCTTTCAAACCACCCAGCAAATTGTTTACTGAAATCACCAGATGGATGTTGTGATTCGTATATGCTGCAAATAAATGTATTATATTCCCCTAATTATTAATATATAAATACACGTATAATTGAACTGTACAATCATTTAGTATTACCTGATAAATGGTCAACTTCAACACAATTTAAAAGAACATATGTGTGTGCCACATGGTAGTCTCTATCATCTAACCATACTTCCACACATTTTCCGGCAGGTCTTCCATGTTGTCTAAAAATAGATAACATTGTTTGAGAAGAATCATGCTCAACAGCTTCTTCATTACGGGGAACACTTACAAACGATAAGTTCACATCGTCACTAAAGTAGTGTGAGAAAAAAAAAGAAGCTTCCTCTTCAAGGTACGATTTGCAAATCGAACCTTCTACTCGTGCTTTTTGTCTAATTTTTTTCTTCAAATGATTCAAGTACCTATATTAAAAATAATTAATTTTGTATATTGGTACAAGAATATGCATTTTCAACTAATCAACAAGAATATTGAGGAGTTTAAAATCACCTCTCAAATAGATACATCCATCCATATTGCACAGGACCTCGAAGGAGTGCTTCGGATGGCAGATGCACAGGCAAATGCTCCATTACATTAAAAAAACCGGGCGGAAATATTTTCTCGAGTTTGCAGAGCAATACAGGAATTTCTACTTCAAGTTTACGTAAATGATCTACCTTTAACGTGGTCGAACAAAGCTGTTTGTAAAACATACTTAATTCTGTTATAACACTCCATATTTTTGTTGGCAACCGTTCTTTGAATATCACAGGTAAGAGATATTCCATCATGATATGGCAATCATGACTTTTCATCCCACTCAATTTATTGTTTTTCAAGTCAACACATCTGCGAAGGTTAGAAGAAATCCCATCAGGACATCTTAGTCCTTCCACCCATTTGAGCACGAGTTTTGCTTGCTTGTTGTCTAGCTCATAACATGCTTTGGGTTTTTTGTTATCGTCGTAAAACTGAAGTTCGGGCCGCTTACAGAAATGTAATATATCACGTCTCGAATTTGCATCGTCCTTGGTTTTCCCCTTTACATTCAAAACTGTATTAAAAACGTTATCAAACACATTTTTTTCATTGTGCATGACGTCAATATTATGTCGCAGTAAGAGATTTTTCCAATAAGGTAACTCCCAAAATATACTTTGCTTGCACCAGTTATGAATGTCCGATTTACCCGGAATGTCGACCTGTTTTCCAGTTTCATTAGTCTTAGGATAGTCTTTCACGATTTCATATATCTCTTCACTTGTCCAAACTTTAGGTGGTAGCATATTCTCTACTATGTTAGCTTTAAAGTTCTTTTTATCGATTCTGAATTTATGATTAATATGTAGAAAACACCGATGACAGTCAAACCAGGAAATTTTCTTGCCGTACTTTAATGAAAATGCTCGTGATTCTTCCATACAATATGGACAAGCTAGACGTCCAGCTGTGCTCCAACCTGAAAGCATGCCATATGCGGGAAAATCATTAATAGTCCATAATAAAGAAGCGAACATACGAAAATTTCTTTTTCTCGAAATGTCATATGTTTCAACTCCTTCATGCCATAGTGTTTTCAATTCTTCGATCAACAGTTGTAGATAAACATCAATTCCTTGAGTCGGATCATCAGGACCGGGAACGACAATCGTTAAAAACATATGTGGAGTTTTCATACACATCCATGGAGGTAAGTTATAAGGAGTGACAATAATAGGCCATGATGAATATTTACTACCAAATTGAGAGAATGGCAAAAATCCATCTATACATAAACCGAGCCTAACATTACAGCTCTCTCGAGCAAATTCAGGATACGTCCTATCGAAATGTTTCCATGCTTCTCCATCAGATGGATGTATCAATGTTCCTTCTACTGGTGTTCTCACGATGTGCCATCGCATATGACATGCTGTAGCAGAAGAAGCATATAGCCGTTGAACTCTGGGAGTGATGGGTAAATAATGCATTCTTTTATAAGGGACTTCTTTTCCTTTCTTTTTCCTTGGTTTGTATCTTTCCTCGTTACATATTCTGCATTTTTTAAGGTGAGCGTCGTCTTTCCAAAATAACATGCAACCTTTAACACATGTATCTATCTTCTGGTATGGCAATCCAAAAGCAGACATAAGTTTTTTAACTTTATAATGACTATCGCACATCAAATTATTGGGTGGCATGTGTCGTTTAGCAGTTTGTACAATTGCTGTAAACGATGCTTCTGTAAGATTGAATTTTGATTTCATCGTGATGTATTCAGCGGTTACAGATAATTCGGTTCCACTTTCACATCCATCCCACAATGGTCTCTTAGCGGAATCCAATAAATCATAAAAATTTTTAGCTTCCATAGTCGGTTCTTCACCATTTTCGTTTTCAATGTCGTCTTGATCAGTGGATGGAAACATTGATCGGGCTGCATCTTGCACCATATTTTCTATTGGATTTGCCGCTGTATTATCATCCTCTTCCACTACAGGATTAGGTGTATATTGAACAAACTCTCCGTGACGATCCCATAAATAATAATTCGGTACAAAACCAAATTTATACAAATGAACTTCTACTACATCTGCCTTCCAATGCTTCAGATGTTTGCACTTAGCACACGGACAACGAATGTCTACGTTATTTCCATTATTAGATTTAGCAAATCTAATAAACTCGTGTACACCGTTAACAAAATGTCCCTTTATTGATCCTTTCATACCTTTTCGGGGTTCATACATCCAACTACGATCGAGAAAATAATCGAACATATCTCCTGATTTGCAAAAATTATATTAGAAAATTCAAACAAACACTTCATTGAAACTTTATTAATAATTTGACAAATTAGACTGAACTTCAGTAAATTTAATAATTTGGTAAACTAGACTAACTTTATTAATTTGGTAAATTTTAAACTAACTTTAGTAAATTTTAAACAAACTTTAATAAATTAGACTGAACAAATTTATTAGTTTCAAACTAACTTTTAAATTTTATTACTTTAGTAAATTGCACTTAATAAATTATTTGATTGTTTTATAAAATACAGATCATATATATACAAAACTTGTTAATACTTGTTTAACGGCCGGTCATCCTACTTCCCATTACAAACACAATAACGTAATCATATTTTATAAATCATTTCAGATTAAACGATTCAACAAAATTTCGGCAGCACTTCCCTTTATTCCCTGTATCGTACACAAATGCATGTACACAGGGAAAAAAAGGAAGTGCCATCGAAATTTCGTTAACCGTTTAAATTGAAATGATTTATAAACTGCGATTACGTTATTGTGTTTGTAACTTGTCCAATACTGGGACAAATCCAACAAATATTGTATCAGATGAATACAGATATCCGTTCTGTGTAAAAACGAACATCCATATAACGATCATATACAACGCTTGTCAGACGGGGCCAAAAATTGTCTAAGGGGTTCACACAAATAAAACAAATTTTCTAATTTATATTTTAACAACTATAAAATTTTTAATAATACGTTCAATAAATATTTGTCAAGTAAATTTCACATTTTAACACGATTACACTTATAACTAACGCATGCTAAATAATTAAAATTTCACCTAATCGACAACCGACATTGCATAAACTTATCAATAAGCATCTTAAAATGTTATCACCATCTTAATCCAAATCACATCACCAATCGTTAATTCTACAATAACCAACATCATAATAGTATGCTTTAATCATCGTTTTCAACGTCGAAATAAAATGATTTTATTCTCAAATTAACCTACAATACTACTATCACCATACGTATACCACGTAACTACCAATCTCAAACCCATAAACATGCCATTAACAACCAATTTTTAAACCCAATAAACATGCAAATAAACCCTAAATAAACCCTAATTGAATAGGAAATAGGGTTAGAACACATACCGGATCAATTTGGGAGGTAGGGAGCGAACGTTTGAGCACCGAATCGGCGGAGCGACGGGGGGGCGACGGGGGGGGGGGTTTCTTTTTTTTTAGGTTTTGTAGAATGGGGAAGAAGAAGGCTCGGTTCTGGCTGATATACAGGTCGAGCGACGGTTAGCAACGGCTAGCGACGGCCGCTTTTTTTAGCCGTCGCTAACCGTCGCCCCAGTCCGACGCTATGCCAACCGATTTTAGTAGTGCCTTCAGCCATGGGGGAAAATCAATTCCCTCATCAAATTTCCTCAAATTTCTCATATTCTTCTTCTCAAATCAGACCACCTGAGGCCTCTCACATTAGTAAGCCATTAGGGGTTTTCAACATTGATGATGATGGTTTTAAAATAGTCCAATCCAAACAGCAAAAAAGAAGAGAGGCCAATAAATCTCAGGAGTTGCTACCGGTTCCCAATAAAGACAAAAGAAAAGGCAGAGATGGTCAGAATCCAACCATACAGAATGCAAAGAAAGGTGAAATGTTGTCGACGTAGAGGAAACCGATAGCCATCTCACTGAATAGAGAGCAAGGTCGGAAATCTTGGGCTGATATTGTTGCTGATCAGCCTCAAGAACCCAATGATGAAGATTGCAATCTAGAGCATTTTGCACCAATCAAGATCAACAACAAGAAGTATGGTTTGGTAAGGGAAGAAGTATGTAAAAGGGCAACTGAATCATGGAATAATTCTGTTCTTGTGTATGTAGTGGGTACCAAACCATACTACTTATTTTTTAAATCATATATACAAAGATTCTGGAATCCGATCGGTGATTTTGAAATCTTTAACAGAGAGAATGGATTCTTTCTAGTAAAATTTAAAGAATCTCAAGATTGCTCTTCAGTTTTAAAAAATGGACCATATTTCTACAATGGCAAACTCATCATAGTGAGAAAGTGGTCTGATTCTTTGAAAATGGACAAAGACATGTTAACGTCTATGCCAATTTGAGTAAGATTACCCTGTGTTAATCTAAATTTATAGGACAAAGAGGCTTTCAGTGTCATGGCAAGTATTATAGGAAAACCCATTAAAATGGATGCAGCCACAACTTCGAAGACGAGATTGAATTACGCTCGCCTTCTCGTAGAAGTGTTTGTAAATGATGAACTTCCCAATGAAATCTACCTTTCTTTATATAATGGAGAAAAAATTACCCAAAAAGTTGAATATGAATGGTTCCCGCCTAAGTGCAATGTCTGCAAATGCTTTGGTTACACTAGAGATCAATGTAACTCAAAACAGGCATGGGTCCCAAAGAGCAATATTCAAGAAACTCAAGATGAAGAAATTTCAAATTCTGAGCCAAGAATTCATTCAATAGTACAAAAGAATATTGCATCTGCTGATGATAATGATCGTATCAACCAAACAGGTATCATTTCCGACCAAAGAAGTAATAACAGTGTGCTCTTTGATCAGGATGATCAGGTCATTGCTGGGGAAGTTCACCTTATAAGAAATGAAATCATATCAAAGGGAAAAACGTGGAGCAATAAAGAGGTGGGCGAAAAGAATACAATGGTCTTAGAATCTGTAACCCCACCAGTTACAGACTCTTGTTTAATTACAAAAAATGATGATGCACAAAACAATAATGATAATGAAAATGAAGATCATCAGCATTCTGCAATTCCTGATACAGAAAAGCCTACTGAAACAGCCCCTCCACCTAAGCAGGCTGCACTGGCTGAGGCATATGACTCAACCATGCCTCGCACTGCTGATCCATTTGATATATCTCTTATTAAAATTCCAGAAGGCACCAATAATTCTGGAGCAGAAATGGAAATGGTGGATGCTGTTGATCAGTTTGATATCTCTGAACTACATATACCAAAAACAAAGGCTATTGGTAAGAGCAAGGGTAATAAAAAGAAGAAAGCTTTTAAACAAAAATACATATCTATAAATCCAGATTGGGATGAAATGTCAACCAGGCTAAAAGCTAAGAGTGTGGATAATAAGAGGAGAGGTAAGAGTACTACAGTGTCAGGTACCATTTAAATTTCCTTTTATTATTTTATATATATGTCTATATTTGCTTGGAATGTCAGGGGGATGAATTCCCCTGCTAAACAGTCTGATATCTTATATATGATTAACATTTATAAACCTACCATTATAGCTCTCTTAGAAAACAAAATGAATGATGATAATTATGACAAATTTTGTCTTAAGCTGTCTAGTAACTGGAAATCTACAAATAATAATGATTGTGACTGTAAAGGAAGAATCATTGTTATATGGGACTCTAATATCTGGACAAACTTAAAAATTAATAAAAACAAACAATTTATAGATTGTCAGTTTAAAAATATTGGTGGTTTCCTTATTCAAGTTACTAGTGTATATGGTAGTAATTTTGAAAATGAAAGAAATGAATTATGGTATAATCTGACAGATTTGAATTCTAAGTATAATTTTCCCTGGATTATCTTGGGTGATTTTAATACTGTTTTACATGTTTCAGAAAAATTTGGAGGAAGTAAAATTCCTGAAAGTAAATTTGATAGGGAAAATAATTTTTTATTAAACACTGGTCTTATGGAACCAACTATTAGTGGGAATAAATATACTTGGAAGTCTGGTATGGCTAAGAATATTCATTGTAAGTTAGATAGAATTTTAATCAACAAAGAATTTTCTAATATTTTCTCAGACTTTATATGTTCAACCCTAGAACAAAATTCTAGTGATCATACTCCTTTAATTATAAATCTTTTTACCACTGAGAATTTAAATAAAAAAGCATCTCCTTTTAGATTTAAAAACAGTTGGGTTTTAGAAGAGGATTTTAAAACTTTGATGGATAATAGTTTAAATTTTTCTTGCGATGGCACTAAACAATTTCAATTTAGTATGCTTTTGAAAAATATTAAATTCAATATTAAAAATTGGAATAAGAATAATTATTTAAATAATAATAGACTGGATTATTTAAGAAAGGAAGGAAAAATCTTACAAAATCTTGCAGATGATAATCCAGGAGATATGGATATAGCCAGCAATTTTTTTAATAATTAGAAAATTTTATCTACTGAAATTTATAAAAATGCAGTTAATGCTAAGAAAAAAGCAAAGGTAGATTGGATAACTCTTGGTGATGATTGCACAAAAAAAATTTATGCTAAAATGAGCAATAGGAAGCATATTAATAATATTGGTAACATCATAGATAATTCAGGTAATCTTTCTAATGCTTATGTCAAAATTATTAATGAAGCTGTTGAGTATTATGAGAAATTATACTTTAATGAGAATGTTGAAACAAATTTTCCTCATATTATTTGCAAAAACATTTTGAAAGAAAATGCTTCAGATATTTTACTTGCTCCTATTTCATTAGAGGAAATAAAACATATTATTTTTAATGCTGGTGATAATAAAAGCCCAGGCCCTGATGGATTTAATGCAAAGTTTTGCAAGAATCAATGGGATAATATTAAGAGTCAAATTTATGAAGTCATAAATGAATTTATGGATAATGGTAAAATTCTTAAAAGCATCAATCACACATATATTACTTTAATGCCTAAAAAGAAAAATCCTTCTAATATTGGAGACTATAGACCAATTTCTTGCTGTAATTTTATTTACAAAATAATCTCTACTATTTTAAGCAATAGAATTAAAAAAATTCTGCCTTTCGTCATTTCTGAAAACCAGAGTGCTTTTGTGCCTGGTAGATTAATATCAGAAAACTCTATGCTAGCACATGAAATGGTGAGAAAATTCAATACTAAAAAAGGTGATAATGTGTGCCTAAAAATTGATTTACAGAAAGCGTATGATAAAGTGAATAAGCACTTTATTAATCACATTATGAAATGTATGGGCTTCCCCAGTAAATTCTGCGACTTAATCATGGAATGTATTAACACTCCTACCTTCTCTATACGTATTCAGGGTAAATCAGAAGGTTTCATCAAAAGTAATAGGGGTATTAGACAAGGTGACCCTCTGTCACCTTATCTATTTACAATGGTTATGGAATATTTTTCTATACTGATGGAAATAGAAGCTTTGAAAGGGAATATTAATCATATAAATAGAGTCCAACCTTGTATTAACCACCTTATTTATGCTGATGATCTTATGGTTTTTATTAAGGCAAATAAAAAAATGCAGTATCTATTAAAAATGTTTTTGACACTTTGAACAATTATGCAGGGTTGCAAATAAATCTAGACAAAAGTAATGCATACTTTAGTAAATATAGCAGTTATAAAAGTGATGTTCTAAATGTTTTAAAAATACTGAAGGTAATCTTCTATAAAGTATTTGGGATTGCCTCTATCAGTTAATCAAATAAAAGATTTAGACTGTTCTATATTATTGGATAAAATACAAGAAAGAATGGAAACATGGTCTAGTAAACTTCTATCTATTGTTGGAAGAATAGAATTAATTAAAACTGTGGTTTATGCAATAATCTTATACTGGCTTCAAACTTTTCATATCCCTGCAGCTTCTATTAAAAAATTAGAAAGCAGATGTGCTAATTTTTTATGGAGAGGTAAATATCATAAAGCTAGTTGGGATACTATATGTAAACCAAAGAATGAAGGTGGGTTTGACATTAGAAATATGAAGGACCTTAGTCTAACTTGTCATTTAAAATTACTTTAGAGATTTCTTAGTGCAGACTCGCTTTGGGAAAGATGGATGAAGGCTAAGTATCTCAGGAAGGGTAATTTTTGGAATATTACTCCAAACAGCAATCAGTCTAATACGTGGAAACAAATTTTAAATTGCAGAAATACTGGTAAGTTTCTTTTGGAAAGAAATTTTAAATCAGGTGAAGAAACAAGCTTATGGTTTGACCCGTAGTTCAATAATGACTCATTTGTCAATAAAATTGGTTGGAGTAATCTGGTTATATTTGGTGATGCTAATGCAACAGTGTCATCTATTATCATTAACAATCAATGGCAACCTCAATTCACCCAATAACCAACCCACACAAAGATGAAATATGTAAAATTCACCTAGATTGTAATGTAGACAGTGACTACTAGTTATGGAAAGCAAACAATAAAGGGAAGTTTTCATTTAAAAACACTTGGAATGCTATTAGAAATAAAGTCACCAAGGTGAATTGGTATGATTGCATTTGGAATAAGGTGAACAGCCCCAAGATGACATACTGATGCAGCTCAGGCTAGAGTCGAAGCAGTGCAAGCTCTGAATTCACCAGGCATAGGTCGCCCACGACCTAAGAAATCACTGGTTTTAGATCGGTCGCGACTTAAGAAAGGAGTAGGCTTAAGTCGTACACGAGATAACGGAGCTGAAGAAGAAATCCCAGGTCGTACCCGACCTAACGAAGCGGATGTAAGTCGTCCACGACATAACAAAGAAGACCTAAGTCGTCCACGACTTAACTCAAGCGGGTCACGACCTAAGGAAGAAGATTTAGGTCGTCTGCGGCCTAAGGGGGAAGCTTTAGGTCGGCTACGAGATAACGAAGTAGCGGCACGAGTTGAGAATGCGCCAGGCTTAAGTCGGCTACGACTTAAAGGAAGTGTTTTAGGTCGTCTACGACCTAATGAGTATGCTAAAGAAAGGATCTCACGACCTAAGATAAGTCGCGTACGACCTACGATCTAAGTTAGGTCGCGAGAAACGTTAGGTCGCCAATTGCTACAGTTCGCTGAAGATTGAAGCTGTGGATTCCTATGCCGCTTTACTCTATGCCGTTGATTGTTTTAAGTCGCGAAGAATGTTATGTCGCTGCTGTTTGAGTCGTTGGGCCTGTTAAGTCATAGGTCGCAGGTTATAGGTCGGAAACGACCTAAGTGTTGTAAATTCGTGATGTGTTGTATGTGTTGCTTTGTTAAGTCGCTATGTACTATTTGTTGTGTCTTTTAAGTCGTAAGTCGTCTGATTTTTAAGTCGTGGGTTGTTAGGTCGGAGACGACTTATGTGTTGTACAATTTTGTTTGTGGCGTGAGTTGTAGCCTATAAATAGGCAAGTTGAGTCATTTTTAAAAGTTTAGTTGATTTGAAATAAAAACTTTGTTTTGATAGCTTTGTGCTTTCACCAAATTGGTAGTTGAGTGTAATCTCCTATCTCCACTCTCGGATAATCGAGTGCGCTCGATTCAACGACAGCTGAAGCCGATTTACGGAATCTAGTCCGCTAGATCAACGTGCGAAGAATCGCAGATCTTTAAACACGGAATAGTGCGCTATCAACGTGTATGGGATAGCTAGAATTCGGTATCTTCGAATCAACGAATTTGGGCATTTCGGTATCTTCCAATCCATCGATTGCTACTTTCATCGCTCTACCTTTTTTTTGTATAATCCGCTGCGTCAGTTTGGTATCAGAGCTTGTTTTAGCCAATCATAGCTAAATCGAGTCTTGGAGCCAATTCTTTGAAGAAGTTTGAAGAGTTGAAGTGCTAGCCGAGCTTGAAGTGTAGAGCCGAGCTAAGTAGAAGTGTGGAGATCGAAGTTTGCATTATTTTTAGAAGTTGTGTTCGTCGTGTTCATCATACTTTTGCAACAAAGTGGGAGTTTTCGATCCATTTCATTTTGGATCTAAGTTCGAAAGGTGTTTGAAATTTGGAGTGGAGCCGAAAGTCAAAGTTTTGAAGAATCAACCATGCCGCCGAGAAGAGCTAATCGTCACCAAAACGTAGAAGCTTTGTACAGAAGAGAAGAAGCTGATGAGATGGAGCAAAGAATTAATGAAAACTTTAGTGAAAAGCTTAACGAAGGGATCGGACGATTAGAGAAGATGATGTTAGAGATGAATCAAAATCGGAGAAGGGTTTCACCTGAATCTAACCATGGGGGAAGTAGAGTCTCACCACAATCCAATCGAGAAAGAAGTGTTGATGATGATCAAAGACGTGGGAGAAATGTGAATGATCGTGAACGGAGGAATGTAGATAGAAGGGATGTTGGTGGAAGACGTGATGGTAGTAGAGATGTTGGTGGTCAGGATCGACATCGATATACATCTGATTTTGAAGAGGAGTATGATGGTGGAAGTGTTCATGGACAAGGACGTGGACAAGGAAGAAATCAGTCGGAGTATGATCACAAGTGGGAATCTGGGATGAAGACTGAAATTCCAGAGTTCAAAGGAGGTATGCAAGCTGAGGAGTTTTTGGATTGGTTGTCTAATATGGAGGAGATTTTTGACTTCAAGGAAGTTCCAGAACATCGTAGAGTGAAGTTGGTTGCTACGAGGTTGAGGGGTAGAGTGTTTGCACAAAAAATGGACAAACACCTCAAAGTTGTATGATTTAGTAGATCTTATGTAGTTCTTAGTGATTTGGGTGATTTATGCAAATATATGAAAAGCAGGGGCTAAACTGTAAAAAGACACGCAGATTTATAGTGGTTCAGCCAGAATATGCCTACGTCCACTTTATATGTTATTTCTCTTCTCTTGTTTTTGATTACAAGTACAAAGCTTTGATATAAGTAAAAGAAAGTTGTTTGAAAGTTCTCTCCGTGCTTGAGCTCTCAAACTTGTCCCCATTGTTGTACCCCTGCCCCTCTATTTATAGAGTGAGGTTGGGAGCAGGGGTCTTGGATGTATATAGCTGCTGGTGGGCCTGGGCTGACCTGGCCTGGCATGTCTTGGTCCGGTAGCGTTTGGTCCGGTGGTAGGAGGTTGGTTCGGCATTGTCTGAAGGAGGTTGGTTCGGCAGCCTTGAAGAAGGTTGGTTCGGCGGTCTCGAAAGAGGGTTGGTTCGGCAGTCTTGAATAGGGTTGGTTCGGCAGTCTCGAATATGGTTGGTCCGGTTATGGAGTCTGCCGAATGGACATGGCGGGATGAGAATGTCGGATGGGCATTGTGGGATGCGAATGCCGGATGGGTTTCTATTAGGCATGGATACCGAATGAATTCCTGTCGAATGGGCCCTGGAGAACGTCAATGCCGAATGATTTTAGGTAAGCCTGGGTGGATGCATCTGGCTTTTTGGTCTCGAGGTCTTCTGGGTGAGAACACGCCCAACATTTGCCCCCCAAAGCGGGGCATATTTTCGAATATGGCGTGCTTTGTTTGATACTTTCATTTGGCCCTTGGATACCGAACCAGATGGTCCGGTCGTGTCCTTTTGTCTATAAGTAGGGATCGTATGCTTTGGCTATTTCTTACCTGCCGTACTAAACACTTGTCTTTGCCGGATCAGACTCTTACTCTCGCCGAATCAAAATGTGGTAGCCGAATCAAATCTGGTAGCCGAATCAAATCTGGTAGCCGAATCAAATCTGGTAGCCGAATCAAATCTGGTAGCCGAATCAAATCTGGTAGCCGAATCAAATCTGGTAGCCGAATCAAATATTTTTGCCGAATCAGGTGAGTGAATATTCTGCCGAATGAATTTTCTTCAGTTTTACCGAATGGAATATGACGAACGAAGCTTGGCTCAACAGAGTGCCGAATGAACCTTTTACTTGAATACCGAACGAAACTCCGGTATCGGGAGTACCGAATGAACCTTGTTTTACTAGACGGACTTTTGTGTTGGATGGATTTTACATAGACTCGCTTGTTTATATCCCCCGTTTTAACAACGTGTTTTTTCGATGTTGCAGATAAATGTCTCGAAAGGCAGAAACTCGATCAGACAAAAAGAAATCCGGGGGCGAAGGAGGTTCCTCTACCGTGCCCCCAGCTCTGCCGAATCCCGAACGTCACGGACTAACCTCGAGATCATTAGTGGACGGGTACGGCCCTCAGGAAATTCTGAACTCCCCGCCCGACTGTTTTCCTAGTTCCCTCAAGGAGGAGCAGCTAGATGCCATCTCCCGTTCATTTGGAATTGATAGGGCGCGAATGCTGTTGCCAGGGAGAGACGTTATGCCATACGACCCCCCTGAGGGGTACTTTGCTTACAGCAGATACCACTGCATGTGTGGTGCCATTCCGCCTCTTAATGCTTGGGTAGTCAGCTTCCTTACATATCTCAAGGTGGCCCCATTCCAGCTTCAATCCAACTCCTATGCTATCCTGGTGAGCCTCTTCGTCATTTTCCAAAGGAAGTATGGTCGTGCTCCTTCCAACCGGGAGATCCGGTACTTGTATAATTTGAGGGGCTATAAGAAGGGGTCCCCATACATTAGCTTGGAGTCAGCCATGACCTTCAAACCGGTCTTGGATCTGTACTCTAAATTCAGCATGTTCAAGAAAGAGTGGTTCTTTGTTAGGGACGACTCCGTTTCAATCCGGCGCTTTACTTCTGGATGTAAGTTGATGCTTTTACTTATAATTTTTATTCCGATTGCGATGCTTCTTCTCATACTTTCTCATTTTTGCTAGCGACAGGTGGCTTTCCGATTGTGGAGACTGACCGCCTGGTTCAGACGGCGGCTGAGATAGAAGCCATTCTTGGGAAATATAGATCATCTGCCTTCTTGATCAGAAATGTGATTCTTCTGGAACATAACTTAATCCTTCCGCAGCAGTCAGTAGTTAAGCTGAGGGAAACGGCGGAGGAGAGGGCGGCTGCTCAGGCCAAGGAAGGCGTTACGGTAGAGAGTAGCAAGCGGAAACCTTTCACTAAACCTCCAGCTGTTGGAGGTAAGAAACTCAAGAAGTCGGACGGTCCCTCCCCCAGCAATTGTCCACTTACCCGGGAGGAGGAAGACATAGAGGAGGAAAGAGGCGAGGGTGGAGATGGTCGGGATGGTGACAAAGGTGGCGATGGCATCGGAGCCCTACTTCCTGGGCAAGCGGGCGAGATTCAGGAGTGGACGGATGATGCGTTCCACCAGGCTTTTGAGGGGCTGGATGAAGATCCGGCTTTGGTAGAAAAAACCGGGAGGGCGGACAAAGCCAGGACTGGTGCAAGTGAGTCTTCTCCGACCATTCCAGCCAAGGTGGCTCCGACGACTCAAGGTGAACTCTTGACTCCTGCATGCTTCATTAATGATAGGGACTTAGGAATATTTTATGACCCGCTCCCGTCCTGGAATGAAATCCAGGACTTATTGCAGTATCCCACTCCTCCCCAGGGTTTGTACAACCACAGCTGTGTTTCTTTTCCTTTTTTAACTTGTAATTTACCGCGTTTCTCGAATCATATAGTAATGTAAGTTTGTGACACTTGTTCTTTATATCAGGAGCAGGCAAGACGTCCAAAGCCTCAGACCTTCGACACAGGCTTGAGCAATATAAGCTTTCCAAAACTTCTGCTAAGCCGAAGCACTCGACCCAACACTCCGGGGATGTAGTCGGCTACCGTCCTCTTCTTGGGGTCATCGAAGAAGGTATTCAGCAGAGGAAGAGGAGTCATCCTTTATCCGAACCTTTGCCTGGTCCTCAGCTTCCGGCTCAGCCTCTTCATGATATCACTGAGGAGGGTAGCGAGTTTGCACCTTCTCTGCACCCGTCTGGAAACCCTTCTGTTATTCACATCGACCGTCCCGACTTGGCTCGCAATCTATTTGCAGGTCATCCTGATCTGGATCCAAGCTCTCATGATATTATTTTTGACGAAGTCACTAGTGAACACCTTCTCCCCCGTAACCCCATGGTACGAGTACTTGATGAAGCCAAGTCCTTAGATCTCGATTTGCTCACTACTCGTATAGTCACTATGGGAGATGAGGCCAAGGCTAATATTGATCGGGTGGCGGAGGAGACCAAGAAGCTGATGGGGCATCATGCCCGGCTGGTTAAGGCCGGAGAGGAGATTGGGAGCGCCAATATCCGACTTCGATTGGTGGTTTCGGATCAGGCCAAACAGCTTGCGGATCAGGCTATTCAGATTTCTCAGCATGAGGCTGCTACTGGACGATTAAGGAAAAACATGGAAGAGGCCAGTCGGGCCGAATTGCGGAAAATGGAAGCTACTTGCAAAGAGCGGATTGACATGGCTATTGCCACGGTGGACGAGGTTCGGAAAGCGGATCTCGAGCAGGTGGAGGAATTGTCCCAGAAACTTGAGGCTGCTGAGCTTGCCTAAGCTAAGTTGAGGGAAGAGATGGAGGTGATGCGGAGGTCCCTTCAGGCTGATTGCTCGAGATACAGATTGGAGAGAGATGCTGCCGTCGAAAGGTTGTTGGCTTCCGAGGCCCGGATGAGGGAGTTTGAGGAGAATGAGGGAATGATGGATGACATGCTCCAGGACATGTATTTCCGAACTTGGAAGCAGGGCAATCTCTCTTGGATGGATGATTATCCCAGGGTCATGGCTAAGATCTATCTTCGGGCTTTGGAAGAGGCCAAGGCCGATGCGGATAAAGATGGTGGCGTGGCCTTCAGCATGGATGTGGTCACTGCCCAGTTTGCCAAGGGGGAGAAGGTGGCAGTGAAGGAGGGTATGCGGTTGCTTGCTGCTGAGGAGGCAGGGGTGCAAGTGGATGATGACGACCAGAGTGGCCAGTAAGCTTATGCTGGTAAGTTTTCCTTTTCAGCTTCCCGATTAACTTGGTTGCTTATTACTAATGAATCCTTTTTATGATCGGACAGGTGGGCAACAGAGCAAGGACAAGACTCCGACGCAACCGGCTCCCTGATTAGACCTGGAAAATTCTTTTTGTAGGCTTGGTATGGTTGTATACGTTAGTCTTAAGACAGTGGAGTAACTTCTAAGTTGTAATTCTTGCTACTTGTAACAATCAACATTACTCTTGACGTGTAATTTTTTAACTTAAGCTGATTTTGTCGTTTCTTGAATATTTGTTGCTATTTCGACATATCGTATGAGAAATGTAGCTATGTATATTCTTGTAATTAAATTGTGTTTGATGTTAGACTCTGGTTCTAAACCATAATTTTATGACTTGCAATATTAGTGTGTGGTGTGAACAAATTATAGTCATGTATTTGTACATAAAAGAAGGAAATACCGCCTTTCATGTTTTAATCGTAGATGGCAGTCTTGAATATCTTGTAGGACCGAGCATGGAATGTAGTCGAATGTCCTTCCACTGTGAGTCCCTACACCCATTGGCGAGTATCTCCTACTCTGTATCATGTACTTTAGGGATTGTTATAGGGGATAGGAAAAAAGCTTTTTAAGTAAAATTGAAATACGTAAAAAAGGTAAAACTTCCAATCACGGAAGGCCTTCGATGTGCTTAAGTTCGTGGCAAACGGGTTTTGTAGTCACTTTCCCTAGCCATGGGTCTTGGAGACATTCGTCACCCATCTTACGCCTCCGCGGGGAGTTAATTCTTTTTTACCACAGCCGCACTTAAGACACATCGGAGCCGAGATCGCGCACAGTAACTACCCGGGCCATTATGGCCCGTAATCGTGGGTATTATTCGATTTACCGTGGCCGGCTAGCGTGGGTGCCGATTGTCAACTGTGAACTGCCCCTGGCTGGCCACACCTTATGTTGGGGCTTATAGTCGGTTCACAGTTGTCGGCGAGCCTAACGCCGTAATGAGCTGCCTCGGCTATAGTCGGCCTTCTCGGTGGCTTATAATCGGCTCATTACAGTTGGCTTTCAGGGCCGTCGCGAGCAATGAGTTAACCCGCAGCAGAGGGATGCTGGAGCAAAAGTGTCTCATTGGCGAGGGCATAGATTCGCTTAGTACCTGTTGGGTTTTGTCCAGGTGAAGTTGCGTTGTGGAGTGCTTTGAATAGAAATGCTATATACTCAGGATTTTGTTCAACAGAAAAGGATAAAGTTAACGAGCAGCCAAGATACAAAGGAACAAGTTAAAAAAGAGACAGGGTTTTTTAAAGTGGTTCGGCACGAAAATGCCTACGTCCACTGATTCTCTTTGTTAATTCACTTCATATGGGCAATACAAGTTAAGAAAAGTATCGACGGAGGTGTTGGATGTTCCATGCCCTCTGGAACACCTCTCCATCCACTGTTGACAAAATATAGGCTCCGTTGTGGAAATCTTTATGAATTACATATGGTCCATCCCAGATTGGGTCTAATGCTCCGGGGCGAGGGAAGATTCGCTTGAGGACAAGATCCCCTTCCTGTAAGGTACGATGCTTGACTTTGGAGTTGTATTGTGTTGCCACTTTTTGCTTGTGGGCTGCTGTTTTGAGGACTGCATCGTTTCTTCTTTCCTCGATTAGATCCAAAGACATGTGAAGGAGTTCTTCGTTCTCTTCTGGGTTATAGTGGATCCGACGGTGGGAAGGCACAATAGTTTCAACTGGGAGCATAGCCTCCGATCCGTATGCCAAAGAGAAAGGAGTGTGCCCTGTCGATGTTCTGAAAGATGTGCGATAGGCCCATAGTGCCGTAGGAAGTTCATCCACCCAAGCGCCCTTTGATTTTTCGAGCTTCTTTTTGATTAGAGTTTTCAGAATTTTGTTGACTGCTTCGACTTGTCCGTTTGCCTGGGGATATGCTACGGATGAGAAGCTTTTATGAATTCGGTGTTCTTGGCACCAGTTGGCGAATTCCTCGATGTCAAATTGAAGTCCATTGTCTGATATGATTTTGAGTGGGACTCCATACCTGCACAGAACATTTTTGATCAAGAAGTTAATAACTTTTGCTGAAGATACTTTATTCAGAGGTTCTGCTTCCACCCATTTGGTGAAATAATCAACTGCCACTATAGCATATTTGGCCCCGCCTCGGCCCATCGGTAGCTCGCCGATTAAGTCAATTCCCCATATTGCGAAGGGCCAAGGGCTGGTCATTTGAGTAATCTCAGTTGTTGGTAGCCGTGGAATCTTAGCAAATTTTTGGCATCTGTCACATCTTTTGACGAAATCTGAGGCGTCCTTGCTTAGGGTGGGCCAGAAATATCCGTATCGGAGTATCTTTTTTGCTAATGTTTGCCCCCCGGTGTGATCTCCACAGCTCCCCTGATGGATGTTGGATAAGATTTCCTTGGCTTCCCTTCCGGTGACACACCTTAATAATGGGTTAGAGAAACCGCGCCGATAGAGGATGTCTTCTTGTACTGTATAGCGGGACGCTTTCCTCAAGATTTTCTTGACTTCATTACGCCCGTTGGGCAGTGTGCCACTTTGTAGGTAGTCTCGGATGGGAGTCATCCAAGTTGCTTCTTCGGCTGCGGCTATCAGATTCACTTGCTCAAGACTTGGGACCGTTTGCTTTGAGATGGTTACTGCCCCGAAGGTGGCGTTGTCTCTCATACTCGCTTGCTTTGCCAATTCGTCGGCCTCTTGGTTCTCTTCCCGAGGGATGTGTTTGACTAAGTACTGATCCAATCGGCTGAGAAGCAACTTGGTCTTCTTTAGATATGCTATGAGTCGTTCCTCTCGAGCTTGGAATTCTCCTAGTATTTGATTAACAATAAGTTGAGAATCGCTGTGAAGGCACAAAGAACTGGCTCCGATTTCTATGGCGATTTCTAGTCCAGCTATCACTGCTTCATATTCTGCATCGTTGTTGGTGGCGGCGAACTCCAACCTTATAGCATAGTGCAGTTTATTTCCCTTGGGAGTGATTATTACCACACCTGCCCCCGAGCCCTGTTCGTTAGATGCACCGTCCACAAAGAGATTCCACTTGATATCTTCTGTTATTTCCAGTTGCTCCTTATCCTCGTTGGTAGTGAACTCTGCAATGAAATCAGCCATGGCTTGTCCCTTGATGGCGGTGCGAGGGTGATAGGTGATATCATATTGACTCAGCTCAATACACCATTTAAGTAGTCGCCCGGAAGTGTCGGGACGATGGAGTACCTGCCTCAGTGGTTGATCGGTCAGAACTTTGATGGAATGGGATTGGAAGTAGTGACGCAGTTTTCGTGAGGTGATTAGTAAACAGTATGCTAACTTCTCGAGCTTAGGATATCTAACTTCTGCCCCAGTAAACCTTTTGCTGACGAAGTAAACTGGTCGTTGCGTGCGGTTGTCTTCCCTTACCAAGGCAGCGCTCAGGGCGTGGGATGACACAGCGAGGTATAGGTATAATTCTTCTCCTTTGCTTGGAGTTGAGAGCACCGGTGGTTTCTGGAGGTGTTCGATTAAGTGAAGGAAAGCGGTCAGGCATTCGTCAGTCCACTCGAACTTTCCTTTATCTTTCTTTAGGGCTTCGAAAAAGGGGACGCACTTGTCCGTTGCCTTGGAGATGAATCGGCTTAGGGCGGCCACTTTTCCATTTAGGCTTTGCATTTCCTTTCGGGTGGAAGGTATCTTGATATCCCTTAGCGCTCGGACTTGTTCAGGGTTTGCTTCTATCCCTCTGGCATGAACGATAAATCCTAATAACTTCCCTGACGACACACCGAAGGAGCATTTTAGTGGATTCAACTTCATTCCATATTGCCGGAGTACTTGAAACATCTCGCCTAGGTGGCTTACGTGATCTTTGGCCTTCCTTGACTTTACCAGCATGTCATCCACATATACTTCCATAGTTTGTCCTATTAGCCCTGCAAACATCTTGTTAACGAGGCGCTGGTAGGTGGCTCCTGCATTTTTAAGTCCGAAGGGCATCACTTTGTAGCAGTATAAACCCCGGTCAGTGATGAAACTAGTGTGGTCTTGGTCGGGAGCATGCATAGGAATTTGGTTATATCCTGAGTATGCATCCATAAAAGATAGGAGTTCGTGCCCGGCTGTGCTGTCTACAAGTTGGTCGATTCTGGGAAGCGGGAAGCAATCCTTTGGGCAGGCGTCGTTTAGGTTGGAGAAGTCAATGCAGGTCCGCCACTTCCCATTAGCCTTCTTTACTAGTACCGGGTTGGCGATCCATTCTGGGTAAACAGCTTCTCGTATGAAGTCATTGGCGAGTAGATTCTTTACTTCTTTATCGAGGGCTGCTGATCGCTCTGCCCCCATACTTCTCTTTTTTGTTTTACAGGCGCCTTGGTAGGATCAATGTTTAATACGTGGCATGCTACGTCGGGGGAGATTCCGGTCATGTCAGCGTGTGACCAAGCGAATACATCCAAGTTGTGGCGGAGGAAATCAATGAGTTGTTCCTTCAATTCAGCTTTCAGCTGGGACCCAATTTTCAGTAGCCTACTTGAGTCGTGCTTGTCTACAGATATAAACTCCATAGCTTCTGCAGGCTCGGCGGTGGCCTCCTCCTCTTTGTCCCTAGGGTCTAATTCATTGAAAGGGTCGCTGGTGTATCGAAGAGGAGGGGCTTTCTTTAGTTGCTATGCTTCAAGGCTTTTCGTGCAGAGGGCGATCTCTACACTTTTCCCTTTATCTTTCCTGTGGTTGTTGCGAAGTTCGGTTACATAGCAGTCTCGTGCAATATCCTGGTCTCCTTCCACTTCCCCTACCCCATTGTCTGTTGGAAATTTCATTTTCAGGCACCATGGGGCTAGGACAATCTGGAAGTCAGATAAGGCTGGTCTTCCTAAGAAGGCGTTGTAGGCCGAATGGTTTTCTATCAGTACAAATGTCTGTTTCCTTACAACGGAGCGGGGATGGCTTCCAATCTCAACAAAGAGGTCCAGCTGCCCGAGGGGCATCTTCGCATCTCCAGTGAAACCGTGTAGTGGTTTATCGCAGGGAGATACATCCTTCATTGATAGCTTCATTTTGTCGAATGCGTGTTTGAAAAGGATATTTACAGAGCTACCAGTGTCTACCAGGATTCGGTAAACTTCGGCGGGACCGAGTCGGGCAGAGATAACCATGGGATCCATGTGAGGGTACTGTCTTCCTTCTAGGTCGCGTTTACTGAATATGATGTCATCGCTTTCTTTCCGCTTTGGGTGGCGCTCTTCTATAACCGTATTGACACAGTCTTTATTGTCTCTAAGCGACTTCCCATATCTTTCCATCTCTCTCCAACTTCTGTCTGCGATGTGCGGACCTCCTGAGATGGTATGGACCACTATCTTCTCTTGACTAGAGCTGCTAGCGTTGCGGTTTCCTCTGTCAGTCCCTGGTGAGGGTAGCCTTGGGTTTTCATTGGCAGGGGCTGGAGTCCTGTCTTGACTTTTTACATAACGTTCCAGTTTCTTCCTTCTAATGTGTTCCTCAATCAGATCTCGGAGATGATGGCATTCGTTGGTATCATGTCCGTGAGATTCGTGGAAGCGGCAGAATTTTCCAGACTTCTGTGCGTTGTCTGATTCCTTCTTGTATGGTGGGCGTTTGTATCTAACTTCGCTTTGGGTGGCAAGGAAGATATTTTCGACGGTCTCGTTCAAAGGGGTGTAAGTGTCGAATCTTGGTCCTGGCCGATATAGGCGCTTTTCTACCTTCTTGCCCCCAACATTGTCTCTGGAATCATTTCTTCGAACGTCCCTCGCCACAGCAGGGGCGTTGCCATGAGTCGTCTTACTTTGCTGTCCTGACTGCCCCTCAATGGCGGCATCCTCAAGCCTCATGTATTTCCCGGCTTCATGGAAGAAATCGGGTAAAGTAGCTGGTTTTTCTTTTGTCAATCTTCTAGCAAATTTGGTGTCCGGATGCACCCCACTGCAGAGGGCCATTAGGATAAGCTTCTCATCGGCATCTTGAACTGCGGCTGCTGCGGCGTTGAATCTGGTTAGGTATTGCTGCAGCTTTTCTCCGGGTTTCTGTTTGACGCTGTATAAGGAATAAGCGTCCTTAGGTTGCTCCACATGAATGCGGAACTGACTGATAAATTTTTCTTTCAACATTTTCCATGAGCTGATGGATCCTTGGGGTAGATGACAGAACCAGGAGGTAGCAAGATCTGCTAAGAAGAGCGGAAAGCATTTGCACAGCACTCCCTCTGTTGCTCCACTCATGAGCATATGCTGCGTGTACCTCTGTAAGTGTACAACGGGATCGGAGGTTCCTTTGTAGGGTTCCATTGTTGGCATCTTCCATTCTCGGGGGGTGATAGCAATTTCGATATTGCGGGCGAAAGGGCTGGTTACCCTAGCGCCTATCCCTCGATCTCTTTGCTCCCGCTGGACACACTCTCTGAATAAGCGTGCCATCCTTTCATCAGAACTTGGAGCGGATAAAAATGAGTTTGGTTCTGTTCTGTGGGATTGATTCCGTCCAGACGACCTGTAGGGATGGTATCGTCTATCATTCCTCATATTTTCCAGTGGCTGCCTTTGATCTTCTGGGAGCATGCTTGGGTCAGCTATAGTTGGCCCTTGCCTTGATCTTCCCTTGTTGGGTTCTGATCTAAGCACTTCCTCGGGTCCAACTTCGGGCTGAACTCTAGCTCGGCCCCGTTCACTGGTGTTTCTGTGGTTAGGCAGCATGACAGGCTCAGCTACAGTTGACCTTCGCCCGGTACCTTCCCCGTTGGGTTCGGTACCAAACGTTTCCTCAGGCCTAACTTCGGGCTGTGCTCGGTCTCGGCTCCTACCACGGCTACTTCTGCCGTTAGCTCCTTCGAAGAAGGATGATCTTTGCTGTCTCTGAGATCCTCCAGACTGGGACTCGCTCCATGATTCAGTGTTGCGGTTGGATTCTTCAGCGTCCCTCAAGCGTGACATGAGATGGTCCACCAAGGCTTCCTGCTGGGACGTGAAGCGGTTAGTTACTTCAACAACAACTCTGTCCAAATCTGCCCTAGTGATTGCTGCAGGCTGTTCTGTGGCAGGAGTGGTTGGGTTAGCCTGTCCTTCATTTGTTACCGTTGTTGGAGGAGGACGATTCACTTGATTCGTGACAGCTGGATCTGGAAGACTGCTGGATGCGATGTTTTTTCCTTTGTTAACATCTTTTCTCTGTTTGGGAGGCATGTTTTCCAAGTGGCGGACGATGCTGTTAGGAAAACTTATTAAGTAGATGAAGCTGAAGCTTCGAGTTTCTAGCTCTCAATGAAAGCACCAAAAATGTTTGCACAAAAAATGGACAAACACCTCAAAGTTGTATGATTTAGTAGATCTTATGTAGTTCTTAGTGATTTGGGTGATTTATGCAAATATATGAAAAGCAGGGGCTAAACTGTAAAAAGACACGCAGATTTATAGTGGTTCAGCCAGAATATGCCTACGTCCACTTTATATGTTATTTCTCCTCTCTTGTTTTTTATTACAAGTACAAAGCTTTGATATAAGTAAAAGAAAGTTGTTTGAAAGTTCTCTCCGTGCTTGAGCTCTCAAACTTGTCCCCATTGTTGTACCCCTGCCCCTCTATTTATAGAGTGAGGTTGGGAGCAGGGGTCTTGGATGTATATAGCTGCTGGTGGGCCTGGGCTGACCTGGCCTAGCATGTCTTGGTCCGGTAGCGTTTGGTCCGATGGTAGGAGGTTGGTTCGGCATTGTTTGAAGGAGGTTGGTTCGGCAGCCTTGAAGAAGGTTGGTTCGGCGGTCTCGAAAGAGGGTTGGTTCGGCAGTCTTGAATAGGGTTGGTTCGGCAGTCTTGAATAGGGTTGGTTCGGCAGTCTCGAATATGGTTGGTCCGGTTATGGAGTCTGCCGAATGGACATGGCGGGATGAGAATGCCGGATGGGCATTGTGGGATGCGAATGCCGGATGGGTTTCTATTAGGCATGGATACCGAATGAATTCCTACCGAATGGGCCCTGGAGAACGTCAATGCCGAATGATTTTAGGTAAGCCTGGGTGGATGCATCTGGCTTTTTGGTCTCGAGGTCTTCTGGGTGAGAACACGCCCAACATAGAGCTTTGGCATGGTGGCAGCAAACCAAACTTACACGTGAACGGATGGGGAAGTCAAAGGTTGAATCATGGGAAAAGATGAGGAAAATGATGAAAGCCACATTCTTACCTTATAATTATTAATCGCTTATGTATCAGAGGCTGCAAAACTTGAGGCAAGGAACGAAGTCTGTTAATGACTATACTGATGAATTCTATCAACTGATTGCATGGAACGATATCATGGAGACAGAGGAACAGTTAACAGCTAGATTTGTTGGGGGGTTGCGAATGCAGATACAGGATATGGTTAACATGTTTGATCCCATATCTGTAGCGGAAGCACACCAGAAGGCGTTGGCTTGGGAGAAACAGGGAAGACGAGGAGGTGGTGTGTTTACAAATTCCAACAATCCAGTGAAGGGTGTTAGTGGAAGTTCTAATGTTTCAAAAGCTGTTGCAAAACCAGTTGTGAATGAGGTTGGGAAGATGAAAGTCAATAATGGTTTCAAGTGTTATAATTGCCAAGAAATGAGCCACAAAAGTAATGAATGTCCAAAGCCGAAGAAGAGAGCTATGATAGCGGAGGTTGAGGATGAGGATGAAGAAGTCGAATGTTCCAATTCACCACCTGATGAGGAGGTAGAAGAAGTGTCGGGAGACGAAGGTTGTAATCTGATGATGAGGAGGTCTTGTTTGACACCCAAGCAAGAGGAGGATTGTAGTTGGTTAAGAAGCAATATTTTTCAGTCGACATGTACTATTCTGGGGAAAGTTTGCAAATTTGTTATTGATGTTGGAAGCTGTGATAATATAATTTCGTCAGAAGCTGTAAGGAAGTTGGCATTGAAGACTGAGAAACATCCGAAACCGTACAAGTTGGCTTGGTTGAGGAAAGGCGGGGAGGTGAAGGTTGGACGAAGGGCTTGTGTGAATTTTTCAATTGGAAAGAAATACAAGGATGAAATCTGGTGCGATGTGGTAGATATGGATATCTGTCATTTGTTGCTGGGGAGACCGTGGCAGTATGATAGGGCGGTGCAACATGACGAGCGTACCAACAATTATAGCTTTATGTTTGAGAGCACAAAGATTACTCTAGTTCCAAAGAAGCGTCAACAAGAAGAGAACAAACTGGAGGAGATTGAAGAGCTGAAAACTTTATTATCCTTGAAGGAGTTTGTTAAAGAAGTTGAAGAGGAGCCAGAAGTGTTTTTGTTGATTGGGCGAGAGAGCAGTGAAGTGGTTGAGATACCCGAAGAAGTTAAACCAGTACTTGAAGAATTCAATGATGTGTTTCCTGAAGAGCTGCCAACGGAATTGCCACCGTTGAGGGATATACAACACCAGATAGATCTTGTTTCGGGTGCTGTATTGCCACATAAACCACATTATCGAATGAGTCCGAAAGAACATGAAGAGTTGCGAAGGCAGGTAGAGGAATTGCTTGAACAGGGACGAATACAGGAGACTTTGAGTCTGTGTGCTGTACCAGCATTACTCGTACCGAAGAAGGATGGCTCATGGAGAATGTGTACGGATAGCAGGGCACTGAATAAGATAACGGTTAGATACAGATTTCCGATGCCGAGGCTTGATGATCTGTTAGATCAAATTAGTGGGTCTGTGATCTTTTCTAAGATTGACTTGAAGAGCGGTTATCATTAGATTCGCATTAGACCAGGGGACGAATGGAAGACAGCATTCAAGACGAGGGAAGGATTGTATGAATGGCTGGTAATGCCGTTTGGTCTATCGAATGCACCGAGTACATTCATGAGGGTGATGAATCAAATTTTCAGGCCGTACATTGGGAAATTTGTGGTGGTTTACTTTGATGATATTCTGATCTACAGTGCTAGTATAGAAGAGCATGTTCAGCATTTGAAGAAAGTGTTAATTATCCTTCGTGAAGAACAATTCTACGCTGCTACGAAGAAGTGTGTTTTTATGGCGAGGAGTGTTTTATTTCTGGGGTATGTTGTATCAGAGGGAGGAATACAGGTTGACCAGAGTAAGTCGAATCAATTAGAGATTGGCCATAGCCCAAGATGATAACAGAAGTTCGGAGTTTCCATGGGTTGGCTTCATTTTATCGGAGGTTTATTCCACACTTTAGTAGTGTGATGGCTCCTGTGACTGATTGTATGAAGGGTAAACAGTTTGCATGGACAGAGGAAGCAGGGGTTGCTATTGAGCGAATCAAAGAACTCTTGACGTCAGCACCAATTCTAGTATTACCAGATTTTCAGTTAGTGTTTGAACTACATACTGATGCATCCAAGGTTGGGATTGGAGGAGTGTTGAGTCAGAGGGGACGTCCGATTGCATATTTCAGTGAGAAGTTATCGGGAGCAAAGATGAGATATAGTACTTATGATGTGGAATTTTACGCTGTTGTACAAGCCATTAAATATTGGAGACATTACTTATTTCAGAAAGAGTTTGTTCTTTACACTGATCATGAGGCGTTGAAGCATTTACAAGGGCAAGACAAGATTTCAACGAGACATGCATCGTGGATTGCGTACCTACAACAGTTTACGTTTGTGGTGAAGCATAAATCTGGAGTGACGAATCGTGTTGCGGATGCGTTGAGCAGAAGGAACCATTTGTTAACTACAATGAAGGTCGAAGTGATAGGGTTTGGTGTGCTACCAAAAGTAATTGTTGAAGATCCTTACTTTATGAAGCTTGTAGATAAAGTCAAGAATGGGGAGACGGATGAGTTTATGATGGTAGATGGTTTTCTGTTCAAAGGAAATCGATTGTGCATACCTGATTGTAGTTTGAGAATGAAGATTGTGAAAGAGCTACATGAAGAAGGCCACGTGGGTAGAGACCGTACATTACAGTTGATTTCACACTCTTATTTTTGGCCATCGATGAGAAAAAAGGTTGAGCGATTTGTGGAACGATGTCATATCTGTCAGGTTTCGAAAGGAACTGCGACCAACGCTGGATTATATATGCCGTTACCTGTACCAACTAAGCCTTGGGTTGATGTGAGTATGGACTTTGTGTTGGGGTTGCCGAGGACACAGCGTTGTAACGATTCCATTTATGTGGTGGTGGACCGATTTTCGAAAATGGCACATTTTATTGCTTGTAAGAAGACGGCGGATGTTGTTCATGTTGCTCAGTTATTTTTCAAAGAGATATATCGACTTCATGGATTGCCAGAATCTATTGTGTCGGATAGGGATACTCGTTTTCTGAGTCATTTTTGGCTAAGTTTGTTGAAGATGGTGGGAAAGAAGTTGAACTTTAGCAGCGCTTATCATCCGCAAACGGATGGACAGACCGAGGTTGTGAATAGATCACTGGGAAATTTATTGCGGTGTCTAGTTCAAGATAATCTGAAAAGCTGGGATGTGAAGTTATGCCAAGCAGAGTTCGCTCATAATCATGCCGTAAATCGTAGTACAGGATTCAGCCCATTCCAGATTATATATTCCAATTTGCCAAAGGGACCGTTGGACTTAACGGTAATACCACATTCGAAGGGGACAGTTAAGAAAGCTGATGATTTTGTTGAAGGGTTGACGGAATGTCATAAAGTCGTTCAGGAACGATTGGAGAAAGCGAATGAGATATATAAAATGTCCGCAGACTTGAAGCGAAGAAATGTTGAGTTTAATGAAGGAGATAGGGTATATGCTGTGTTAACTAAAGATCGTTTTCCAATGGGCGCTTATAACAAGTTAAAAGCCAGAAAAATTGGTCCTGTCGACGTTGTGAAATGAATTAATGAAAATGCTTATAAGTTGAAGCTGCCGGAGGATGTGTACACTTCTTATGTGTTCAATGTTAAGCATCTCGTACCATATTATGGGGATGAACGATCCGATGTGGAGGAATTTACAAATTTGAGGATGAATTTTTCTCAACCTAGGGAGGATGATGCAGCTCAGGCTAGAGTCGAAGAAGTGCAAGCTCTGAATTCACCAGGCATAGGTCGCCCACGACCTAAGAAATCACTGGGTTTAGATCGGTCGCGACTTAAGAAAGGAGTAGGCTTAAGTCGTACACGAGATAACGGAGCTGAAGAAGAAATCCCAGGTCGTACCCGACCTAACGAAGCGGATGTAAGTCGTCCACGACATAACAAAGAAGACCTAAGTCATCCACGACTTAACTCAAGCGGGTCACGACCTAAGGAAGAAGATTTAGGTCGTCTGCGACCTAAGGGGGAAGCTTTTGGTCGGCTACGAGATAACGAAGTAGCGGCACGAGTTGAGAATGCGCCAGGCTTAAGTCGGCTACGACTTAAAGGAAGTGTTTTAGGTCGTCTACGACCTAACGAGTATGCTAAAGAAAGGATCTCACGACCTAAGATAAGTCGCGTACGACCTACGATCTAACTTAGGTCGCGAGAAACGTTAGGTCGCCAATTGCTACAGTTCGCTGAAGATTGAAGCCGTGGATTCCTATGCCGCTTTACTCTATGTCGTTGATTGTTTTAAGTCGCGAAGAATGTTATGTCGCTGCTGTTTGAGTCGTTGGGCCTGTTAAGTCATAGGTCGCAGGTTATAGGTCGGAAACGACCTAAGTGTTGTAAATTCATGATGTGTTATATGTGTTGCTTTGTTAAGTCGCTATGTACTATTTGTTGTGTCTTTTAAGTCGTAAGTTGTCTGATTTTTAAGTCGTGGGTTGTTAGGTCGGAGACGACTTATGTGTTGTACAATTTTGTTTGTGGCGTGAGTTGTAGCCTATAAATAGGCAAGTTGAGTCATTTGTAAAAGTTTAGTTGATTTGAAATAAAACTTTGTTTTGATAGCTTTGTGCTTTCACCAAATTGGTAGTTGAGTGTAATCTCCTATCTCCACTCTCGGATAATCGAGTGCGCTCGATTCAACGACAGCTGAAGCCGATTCACGAAATCTAGTGCGCTAGATCAACGTGCGAAGAATCGCAGATCTTTAAACACGGAATAGTGCGCTATCAACGTGTTTGGGATAGCTAGAATTCGGTATCTTCGGATCAACGAATTTGGGCATTTCGGTATCTTCCAATCCATCGATTGCTACTTTCATCGCTCTACCTTGTTTTTGTATAATCCGCTGCATCACATACTGTACTTTCTTTGCCTTTCATAATAAATTGCCAACTTGGGACAGAATAAATAAGTGGTGTAATAGCTCTAGTTCACTTTGTTCCTTATGCAATCTAGAAAATGAGAGCTCTAATCATTTATTTTTTGAATGCAGTTATTCACAGTTTATCTGGAAGCATATTAAAGCTAAACTGGATATTCAAAACAATGATCTATTGGTTCTCAAGCAAATTATTCAGCTAATAAATATCAAGTTCAAAGGAAAATCAGTGGATCGAGACCTAGCTCACATATATATAACTACTGCGGTCTATCATATCTGGAAAGAACGAAATGCTCGTACTCATAATAAAGTTAGTAGATGTAAAGAGCAGAAATGGCTTATTATTGAAACAGATAGTAAGATCCTACTTCACAAATCAAAGAAAAAAAGGAAGGATCAAACCAAGTTTCCGAATTTAGCTGAAGACTGGAGTATAGAAGCAGGAAGTAAGCATCTGGAACAACTCTTAGCCCATCCAAAGAGTATTAGGGCAAGTAATCATCCATCTGAAGAGTATACTTCCGATAGTGCGTCTAACAGACTTCGTTTTGCATCGAGTAGAGATCGCGCTGCTTTCCCAAGGGTAGATTCAGCAGATCAGAGTCGTATTGACTACAGATCTGGTAATCTTAGTAAACAGATGGAGCAAGAGTTTACTTCTGATGAAACGTCAAACAGAGCTCTAGCTGCAATGAATCGAGTTCGTGTTGTGTCCCAAAGGGAGGAATTAACAGATCTGAGTCGTATTGACTACAGATCTGTTAATTTTCCATGGGAAAATCAATATCAGAATAATCTTTTTACAATCGAAGAAATGGAAGGCATGCGAGGAAAATTTAACAAAGGCCTTTCGTACTGGGAAAGAGGCGAAACAAGTGGAGTTAAGAAGGGAGGCGGCGAAGCATAAATGGTTTAGCGTCGCCATTGTTTTTCTTCTTTTTTCTCTGGAGATAGAGGAGGCTGTGACGCCCCACCTCTATACTCACGCTAGCCAAGGACACTACGGTATAATGTCGTCGACTAGTACGAAGAATAAGGCTGTTGAGGAGCGACCATCCGTGCAATTGCCTTGTGCGAGTACCGATATGTCAGATAGTAAACCATGCATTTCGTTTCAAAAGGAAATCCGACATACCAATGCAAACTCAAAGCTACCACATGGTGGCTAAGTGGACCTCGGAAACAAATATAGAAATAAACATAACATAAATCAGTCACAGATGTTCATATCTCAAAGGCGGAAACAGATATGAATATATAACACAAAAAGGTGTACATCAGAGTAGTGGTCAAATAAGATCCACAATATCACAAAAGAATAGTTACAAGTGCTAGACAAAAGAATAAGTATACATCAAGGAGTCTATATCTCTAATGTATAACAACAAAAACTACAAATGTAATGTAGTTAGACAAAAGTCAGAAGATGATCACAGATGAGGAGTCAAGTAGAAGCACCTGCAACATCTCGGTCTGATCCGAGTATTATTTAATAAGAAATAATAAACAAATCAGTCTAGCTATAAATATCAGATAAAGGAATGAGATATAAGCAGAGATATAATAAGAACGTATGATAAAAATAATGTCATACAAGAACAAATATGACTTAAACAACAACAAAATCATAAAATATCTCAAAGAATCTCAAAGCACCCAAAAAGAATATCATATTCTTTATTTTATTCACCAAACTACAAGTTTTGACAAACATATTAATGCCAATCGCAAAAGTTGGTGAAACACAAATTCTAGAAATCATCAATTAGAAATCCAGAAATCACAAAGGGGGGAGGCCTATCACAAACGGGATCATGAAAACTCACCAACACGTGTATCACAAATGGAACGCTATTCCATGGTCGCTAACCATAAATATTGAGCCGAAGCTCCAAAAACAGTCCGAAGACCACGGGTCGCTACCCCGCCAAATTGAACCGAAGTTCCACAGAAACGGGGTTTAATCTCCCTCGCAGACAAATAGACATCGCACATCGCTAGTCTAAATCACAAAATGATCATCATCGATCAATAAAAAGTGTGAATTACACTAAGCCAGTAAATATATGAGTTTAGCTTCATGTCCCATAACCACTAGCTTAACTTAAATATTTACGAACAAATTGTAGATTTCCACTCGAAAATTGTCACAAGATTTTCAATCAAACAAGTCCAAAAATTAACCGACGAAGTAAACGCAAGCGTTTCATACCACTTGTTTTGCTAAGCCGTTTAATTATATTTTCTCATACGAATGAGGTAAAGGTTTGTGTATACTAATAGATTTGGAAAACGGTTTTGAAAACAAGCTTTATATTTAAAATAGAGTTGAAAACATCTTTGTAAAAGAGTTTGAATATTTACTACTAGTATAGAAAACCTTTATATTTTAAAGTGACAAATCACAGAAATTATTGTAGAAACAATCAATCACCAAAATCCACGTTCGGAGACGTGAATCAAATCCAAAGAAATCGATGCCAATTCCATAAAAATGGACATTCTCAAAAATCCCGACAAAAAAGAAGTCATCAGAGAAGATAATAAATGATAACAATAAATCGGATAGTCACGAATCGATAAAAGTTGGATTCTCAAGCTAATTAGGCAAAATAGGCAAAACGAACCAGGTCAGTCAACTGACTGTAGGGGGTCAGTCGACCGATCCAGAAACCATAATGTTTCTTTTCCTACAGTCAGTCGACTGACTGCAGAGGGTCAGTCGACCGACTGCAGAAAACAGAAACTTATGTTCTCTGCAGACAGACCTAGGTTGGCCTGATTTCTACAACTGGTCGACTGACTACAGGGGGTCAGTCGACTGACTGGAACTGAAGCTGTTTTTCAGCTTATTCAAATGAAGCACAAACTCTTCCAATTCGCGATCGGACGAGCAATGGACTTAAGGGGCTTTTGCCAATTAACAACCCAGCCCTATAGGCTTTCCGATTCACCACCAAAAGCATGATAAAACATCAAAGCTAAGATTTTTAGAGTTTTAGACATCAAACACCAAAAATTGAAATGTTCACCAAATCAATTCAAACCAAAATCAAATGAACATGTAAAGATGTTAGGAATCCATACCTAACAATCAAAGATAGTTATAGACAAAGATGTGAGATAAAGACCTCGCCTTTAAACCCAAAGACGATGAAGGAGAAGCTTTAAAGCACAAAGGAGATCAACCACTCTTCAATTTCAACTCTAGAAGCTTGAATCTAAGCTCAAAAGAAGAACATTTCCAAAATTAGGTTTAGGAAATTTCTGAAATTAAAGAGGAGAAGATGAAGATGGAGCTTACCAAAGCTTTTCTTTGATGTTGGAGTAAAATCTTGAATTTGCAAATGAAAACTAGGGCTTTTAGTTTCTATTTCCCTTCCTCTTCCCCAATTTCAGTTGAGCTTGAGTGTTTGCTAAAAGAAGTAAGTGAATGAATGAAGAGAGGGCTGAGTTAGGGTAATATACTGAGTCAGGTGAAACCTAAAACCCAAAAAGCCCAACATAAAATAGCAAAATTCGACTCACTCCAAACATATCGAAGTTTATACTTAAAAAAGTCGCAAACGCCATTTTGGACTCAATGGAAGTGGTCTCGAGTCCCAATTCGACTGTTTGCAAAAAGTAGCTTTTCGGACCTTAATCCGATTAATGATTCTATATTTAAATAAAATATTTAAATATTCAAAACTTTAAAATATGCGGGTTGTTACAGACTCCCCTCCTTAAAGAAATTACGTCCTCGCAATCTTTAAGAAATAAATAAGAAGTAACAACAACAAAAGCATACCAACACAAAAAGAAGAAATTTGAAATAAAAAGTTCACCTTAAGGAGCACGAGAGAGCAAGTCCGGATGTGTCCGCTCGATGAATTTTCTGGATTCCCAAGAGTAATCCTTATAATTTGAGGACCATTGAACTTTCACAAGAGAAACATCTTTATTTCGAAGGCGTTTGACCTCCGAAGCAATGATTCGAATAGGATGTTGCTCATAAGTCAAATTAGGCGAAACTTCAATTTCTTCAATAACACCGGGCTCAAGAATAGAATCAGAATCTCGAAGGCATTTCCGTAATTGAGAGACGTGGAATATGTCATGAATATCAGAAAACTGAGCTGGTAATTAAAGCAATAAGCCACGGAACCAATGCATTCGGTGATGGGAAATGAGCCAATATATCGAGGTGCTAATTTTCCCGATCGACTGAAACGCACAACACCTTTCATAGGTGAAACACGAATAAACACAAAATCTCCCACAGAAAATTCTAATTTCCTTCTTCGATTATCGGCATAGGATTTTTTTCTACTCTAAGCTTCTTTCATCCTATGACGAATAAGATCAATCTTTTATGTGGCATCTCGAATAAAATCTGGACCTAAAACCAGCTTCTCACCGGCTTCAAGCCAACACGAAGGAGATCGGCATGGCCTTCCGTAAAGTGCCTCGAAAGGTGTCATACCAATACTAGATTGGAAGCTATTATTATAGGAAAATTCAACAAGAGAGATGTGATCTTCCCAACTGTGACGCCCCACCTCTATGCTCATAATAACAAAGAGTATTAAAAGAAATACTGTCTATTATTACGAAGAATAAGGCTGGATAGGAGCGACCATCCGTAATTGGCCTTACACTAATATTGGTTATCTCGGTAGGAGTGGTATATACTTTTTATTTTTCATCTATTATTTATTTGCTCCCATCGACATATCCAATTATCAGTATAAAACAAACTACGATAGTTCATAATAGTTTAGGACATTAGATATAACAATAACACAGATAATATAAATGCGGAACACAGATAAAAACAAAAGTCTCATATATATATATATATAACTGATGTCAGTTAATACATAGTTGACACAATACATATGATACAACTACAACTGTCGACTCTAGAAGTTATATATACAAGTACATTATCGACTAATAACGAAATGACATTGACAACTTCAGAAGATGTGAAAAGTCTTCATATCCTGAACAGCAACTCAAAGAAGAAAATCTACAACCTGAAATAACTCGGGTCTGACCCGAGTATTAAATTCAAAAGAAATTAATACACGGGTCAGTCTAATTCAAACTCAGTTATTAGTGCATAGCAGCAATAATAATCAGATAGTCAAATAGACGACAATCACAGAAATCTCGTATATCCAACTCCTCGATAAGAGAATCAGATAACGATAGATATAACACCAAAGGGTGTAAATCAACAAATCAGAAATCTCAAAATGATCAAACAAATCATAATTCTGTGTGGCTGCAGTGCACGCACGCATGCGCTGCCTCGCCACACAGTACGTGAAATCATCAACAAAGATAAGAGAAAAGAATCTCAATGAAGACAATCATAAAAACATTAGAATTGCCTAACGGCAATTAACAACAACAAAGTATCAATATAAAACACCAACTCTGTAGGGCTGTAGTATACGCACGCGTATACTGCCTCACCACCACAACCTGAACCCGCAAAAAGTCAGCAACCAGATTCAAATGAAGATTCAAAACTCAAAGTCACATACTCAATGGTCAAAGCAGACAAATATGGACAATGTGCGCGTATTTACAGACGATGGCAGCCTCAACCAGATAATCAAGTGAATATATATACAGGTTCAGTGCAAGTCAAAGAGGACAACTCGAGTGAACCAGACTCAAAATCTCAAGTACAAAACATACTTGGTGACTCAAAACAATACAAACCTGGATCGAAAAGAGCAGACTTCACATCACAAGTCCAAGTGAAGTGTACAACCAAGGTAGACAATGCAAGTGCAGGCTATATATATATATAGCACAGAGTGCAAAGGAGATGATCAGTGTATATGAATTTAGGTAGTGCACAAGTATGCAGACTAAAGAGCAAAATATTCTGGATCAAATGCCAGAAACTATAACTGAAGATCCAACTGTAATGAAAGCCCACAACAACAAGTATAAAGTGTCAACCAAGCTAGATCAACAAACAACTCAGAGGCCAGGGGATCAATATGGCCATGAGGCAAATATACATAAATATATGTATCCTATGCCAACCTAACAACATGAAGCAAATTACTCAAATCCAGGCATAATGAGTGAATGATGGCGATCAGGACAGTAGTTCTACCCAACATCAAGTGCAATTTCTACATGAGAGAAGTCAACGTATATGATCAAGTGAAATCTGACCATCAAGTTCAAATTATCTGCTGACATGACAATTTAAATGCAACAGTGGAACAAACCAAAATGCAGACCAGAATCAAGGCAAGAGTCTCAGACTACAAAGAGGACAAAGCAATGAAGACTACAAGGAAATGCCACACTGCTTCATATATAGGTCATACCTGACAACACATGTAAATGGAAGCAAAGCCCCATTTACATTAATGAACTGATATGCAGTGCACCAAGTATTTGAAGTGCACTACACCAGCGAACACTTGAACGAAGTCAAGCTTAAATTGGCCATGTTCAAAACAAATTCGACCAACAAAGAAAAAGGTACAAAAGCTACCAGATGAATCAGACTACACAATCACAAGAAGTCACAAAAGATATCAACATCGTCAAACAAATTCGAGGGTAACAGATTCAAACTAGAACCACAAATCAATCAGGTCGAAGGCTACAGGCTAACGCAGTTCAAATCAAACTGCAATGAACCGATCAGGTAGGTTTTAAAAGTTTCAAATCAGAGTTCAATGACAGAGTGATAAAATCACCACATAATCGAAATAGCAGGTTTCACGAAGTCAAATAAATTTCAACTAGACAAGGCCAACCAAGAACAGTGGTATTTACAAAAGCAAATAGCAACAGATCACGGCCGAAGTCAAAAATGAATAAATATCGTGCAAAATCGAACTACCAAAACAATATACTACGCATGAATTTAGATGTGAGTGAAAGAATCACTCACTAGCATCAAAACAAAATCGAATAGCCAAAATAAATCATCAACTTCAAAACAAAACGACTGTCGCAGTATAGTATTATCAACCCGATAGCCTGCTCGAAGCAAATCCAACTACTGCAGTTCAAAGCAACAAGGAAGCAACGAAAATCGAACTGCAAAAGCATCATACGAGTATGAAATAGATGTGAGTAAACTCACCTTAGCATCGACGAGCAAGAAGTGAACTTCGATCGAGCTACGCAAATCGGCAGAAGCCCTATTCTCGAGCGAACGAACACATAAGTTAGAAGTTGCCATTTCTTTTGGGAGACGAACGAAACTAACAGCATGCCCTAATGTTCTTAGATGAGGAATGAACGAAGACGACGAATTCGTGCCGCCATTTTTATTTTCTTTCGTTCGATTTGGTTTTAGGGTTCACGAATGGAAGTGAAAATGGAGGAACGGGTTATCAACCCTTAATAAAAATCATAGCATCACAAAGCATGGGCCGAGATGATTTTTAAGGCCCACCTAATTCCTTAATCAAATTTATACTAGAGTTTGTAACTGATTAAACACTTAAAAAATTTCCAAACAGCAATCGAATAGGAAAGATGACCGTCCAAAGATGATAATTAATTGGTACGCAATACCGGGTTGTTACAGACTCCCCTCCTTAAAGAAATTGCGTCCTCGCAATCCTAAGAGATAAGTGGGAAAGAGGTAACAACCATAAGAACATGGCAATGTCGAATGTATAAGCAAAGCAAGTGTCAGCGGGGAAGTATTAGATAAGAAATCAAAAGGTTCGACTGCTTCAATCAAAAGAATCAACATCGTGGGAATCAGGGATCAAAATCATACGACTAACACAAGCAAGAACAATCGAGTTCCAGCAACTAAAAGAGAAGGAAAAATAGAGCAGAAATCCCATACAGAGCACGAATTGAATGTGAGTAAATCAAATTACTCACCTGAATCGCCAGAGAAAAAGACGAAGCTCAAATCTCAAAAATCGCAAATATTCAATCATCAAAAGCAATAATCAAATTTCTCAAATCAACAAATATTCGATTATCACAAGCGATAATCAAATTTCAAATTCAACAAATATTCGATTATCACAAGCGATAATCAAATTTCAAATCAACCAATATTTAATTATCTAAAGCGATAATTAAATCTCAAATCAACAAATATTTAATTATCTCAGGCGATAATTAAATCTAAAATCAACAATTATTTAATTATCTCAGGCGATAATTAAATCTCAAATCAACAAATATTTAATTATCTCAGGCGATAATTAAATCTAAAATCAACAAATATTTAATTATCTCAGGCGATAATTAAATCTCAAATCAGCAAATATTTAATTATCAAAAGCGATAATTAAATCTCAAATCAGCAAATATTTAATTATCAAAAGCGATAATTAAATCTCAAATCAGTAAATATTTAATTATCTAAAGCGATAATTAAATCTCAAATCAGCAAATATTTAATTATCAAAAGCGATAATTAAATCTCAAATCAGCAAATATTTAATTATCAAAAGCGATAATTAAATCTCAAATCAGTAAATATTTAATTATCTAAAGCGATAATTAAATCTCAAATCAGCAAATATTTAATTATCAAAAGCGATAATTAAATCTCAAATCAGCAAATATTTAATTATCAAAAGCGATAATTAAATCTCAAATCAGTAAATATTTAATTATCTAAAGCGATAATTAAATCTCAAATCAGCAAATATTTAATTATCAAAAGCGATAATTAAATCTCAAATCAGTAAATATTTAATTATCTAAAGCGATAATTAAAAACAACAAATATCTGATTATCAAAAACGATAATCAGAACTCATATCAACAGATATCTAATTATCACAAGCGATAATTAGAAACAACAAATATCCGATTATCAAAAACGATAATCAGAACTCATATCAACAAATATCTAATTATCACAAGCGATAATTAGAAACAACAAATATCCGATTATCAAAAACGATAATCAGAACTCATATCAACAAATATCTAATTATCACAAGCGATAATTAGAAACAACAAATATTTAATTACCGATATGATAATTAAATCTCATAACATCAGATATCTAATTACCTGTAGATAATTAGAAACAACAAATATCTAGAAATCAATTAAGAAGACTAGAAAATCAACATAAAAGCTTGGATCGATCCCATCAGATGGCGAGTTTTTAATTCGCCGCAAGTGCATCTCAGAGTGGCCGAAGCCTACCAAGTACTCAACATAATTTTGGCGCCCATCAGATTGACCCGAAGGTCCGCAGAGTGACCCGAAGGTCTAGTACTGGTATTTGACCCGAAGGTCCGCAGAGTGGCCCGAAAGCCCAACAAATGACCTGAAGGTCCTCATAGTGGCTCGAAAGCACACGAAAGCATCAAAATGTTTCAATTAACGAGTCCGGAATTAACCGAAATAGCAAACGCACATGTCCCATACCACGTGTTTTACTAAATCGTTTGATTCTCTTCATCGTTTCCTTGAAAGTGTAAAATTCATCAAAATCATCAAAACAACAGATATTCAATTAACGAGTCCGGAATTAACCGAAAAAGTAAAAGTGTGGTTCCATACTCCGCACTTTTGCTAAATCGTTTAAATCTCTTCATCGTTTCCTTGAAAGTGCAAAATTGTGTATTTTGTAAAAATACACTTTACATTCTCAAACGGACAAGTCCGGAATTAAGCGAATCAGTAAAAGAAAGGGGTCATAGTCCTCGATTTTGCTGAAACGTTTAAATCGCTTCCTCATTCTTTTGAAAGCGTAAACTGTTAAATTTCTGAAAACAATTTTATTTATTTTGTAAAAATAACAATTCACCTTCTCAACTGGACAAGTCCGGAGTTAAGCGAAACAGTAAAAGAAAGGGATCATAATCCTCGATTTTGCTGAATCGTTTAAGTTGCTTTCTCATTCTTTTGAAAATGCAAACTGTTACAATTTTATAAAACAATTTTCATTTTAAAACAATTTTCCAATCACGTGATTAAAGCAGCAAATCAGTAACAATTTCGATAAAGAAATTGTACTTCTCAAAATACCATAAAAACGGTCACAAAACAGCATTGCGGAATAACCGCTTGAAAATCCACTTTTAAAATTTGACAGTTACCGAAGCCAAAGCGACAGTTATTTTAAAACGTCAAAATCACATCAAAACAATTTACATCAAAATGTAATATCAGAGAATTTTCATTCATCAAAATGCCATAAAACACCGTGCTTCAAGAATTTAGCATTGGTGTAAAAATCCCGTTACAAAAATAACGGCAACAAAATACGTTTCATAACCTAGCATCGGTTCAACGTAAAATAAATGCAGTAACGTGCAATTCAAATTGTGCACGTACTACAAAATGAACAAAGAAACTATTAGAAGGTATCTTCAATGAAGACAATTCAAAACAGCAAAAATCTGATCAATATATGATTAGTACAAAAGAAAGCCAGCGGAAATTTCAACAAAAATCACATAGCTGCAATTTCTTCGAATCCTCAATTCGGATTCGAAATTCTCAAAGAAACAAAATAATTACAGCTATGTAAACAACAAATGAAATTCATATCAATTTCGTATTTTGATTTTTAAATCAAAAAGATTATCAGTTGTACTCAGCGAAGACAGTTTCACTGTTTCCGCTGCACACTTTGATAAACAGAACACAAATCAATCAAATCATCAGAACACAATTTCACTATTATTTTTAAATAAAGTTATTTAAAAATTTCATCCAAATTTCAAAACTTTAGTTTTGACTCAAGCACAAATAAAACATCGACCAATAGTTGTAACATATGTTCCTTCCGAGTTAAGTTTTATATTATGTCCATAAACCCCAAGCTCTGATACCAACTGTGACGCCCCACCTCTATGCTCATAATAACAAAGAGTATTAAAAGAAATACTGTCTATTATTACGAAGAATAAGGCTGGATAGGAGCGACCATCCGTAATTGGCCTTAAACTAATATTGGTTATCTCGGTAGGAGTGGTATATACTTTTTATTTTTCATCTATTATTTATTTGCTCCCATCGACATATCCAATTATCAGTATAAAACAAACTACGATAGTTCATAATAGTTTAGGACATTAGATATAACAATAACACAGATAATATAAATGCGGAACACAGATAAAAACAAAAGTCTCATATATATATAACTGATGTCAGTTAATACATAGTTGACACAATACATATGATACAACTACAACTGTCGACTCTAGAAGTTATATATACAAGTACATTATCGACTAATAACGAAATGACATTGACAACTTCAGAAGATGTGAAAAGTCTTTATATCCTGAACAGCAACTCAAAGAAGAAAATCTACAACCTGAAATAACTCGGGTCTGACCCGAGTATTAAATTCAAAAGAAAATAATACACGGGTCAGTCTAATTCAAACTCAGTTATTAGTGCATAGCAGCAATAATAATCAGATAGTCAAATAGACGACAATCACAGAAATCTCGTATATCCAACTCCTCGATAAGAGAATCAGATAACGATAGATATAACACCAAAGGGTGTAAATCAACAAATCAGAAATCTCAAAATGATCAAACAAATCATAATTCTGTGTGGCTGCAGTGCACGCACGCATGCGCTGCCTCGCCACACAGTACGTGAAATCATCAACAAAGATAAGAGAAAAGAATCTCAATGAAGACAATCATAAAAACATTAGAATTGCCTAACGGCAATTAACAACAACAAAGTATCAATATAAAACACCAACTCTGTAGGGCTGCAGTATACGCACGCGTATACTGCCTCGCCACCACAACCTGAACCCGCAAAAAGTCAACAACCAGATTCAAATGAAGATTCAAAACTCAAAGTCACAGACTCAATGGTCAAAGCAGACAAATATGGACAATGTGCGCGTATTTACAGACGATGGCAGCCTCAACCAGATAATTAGGTGAATATATATACAGGTTCAGTGCAAGTCAAAGAGGACAACTCGAGTGAACCAGACTCAAAATCTCAAGTACAAAACATACTTGGTGACTCAAAACAATACAAACCTGGATCGAAAAGAGCAGACTTCACATCACAAGTCCAAGTGAAGTGTACAACCAAGGTAGACAATGCAAGTGCAGGCTATATATATATAGCACAGAGTGCAAAGGAGATGATCAGTGTATATGAATTTAGGTAGTGCACAAGTATGCAGACTAAAGAGCAAAATATTCTAGATCAAATGCCAGAAACTATAACTGAAGATCCAACTGTAATGAAAGCCCACAACAACAAGTATAAAGTGTCGACCAAGCTAGATCAACAAACAACTCAGAGGCCAGGGGATCAATATGGCCATGAGGCAAATATACATAAATATATGTATCCTATGCCAACCTAACAACATGAAGCAAATTACTCAAATCCAGGCATAATGAGTGAATGATGGCGATCAGGACAGTAGTTCTACCCAACATCAAGTGCAATTTCTACATGAGAGAAGTCAACGTATATGATCAAGTGAAATCTGACCATCAAGTTCAAATTATCTGCTGACATGACAATTTAAACGCAACAGTGGAACAAACCAAAATGCAGACCAGAATCAAGGCAAGAGTCTCAGACTACAAAGAGGACAAAGCAATGAAGACTACAAGGAAATGCCACACTGCTTCATATATAGGTCATACCTAACAACACATGTAAATGGAAGCAAAGCCCCATTTACATTAACGAACTGATATGCAGTGCACCAAGTATTTGAAGTGCACTACACCAGCGAACACTTAAACGAAGTCAAGCTTAAATTGGCCATGTTCAAAACAAATTCGACCAACAAAGAAAAAGGTACAAAAGCTACCAGATGAATCAGAATACACAATCACAAGAAGTCACAAAAGATATCAACATCGTCAAACAAATTCGAGGGTAACAGATTCAAACTAGAACCACAAATCAATCAGGTCGAAGGCTACAGGCTAACGCAGTTCAAATCAAACTGCAATGAACCGATCAGGTAGGTTTTAAAAGTTTCAAATCAAAGTTCAATGACAGAGTGATAAAATCACCACATAATTGAAATAGCAGGTTTCACGAAGTCAAATAAATTTCAACTAGACAAGGCCAACCAAGAACAGTGGCATTTACAAAAGCCAATAGCAACAGATCACGGCCGAAGTCAAAAATGAATAAATATCGTGCAAAATCGAACTACCAAAACAATATACTACGCATGAATTTAGATGTGAGTGAAAGAATCACTCACTAGCATCAAAACAAAATCGAATAGCCAAAATAAATCATCAACTTCAAAACAAAACGACTGTCGCAGTATAGTATTATCAACCCGATAGCCTGCTCGAAGCAAATCCAACTACTGCAGTTCAAAGCAACAAGGAAGCAACGAAAATCGAACTGCAAAAGCATCATACGAGTATGAAATAGATGTGAGTAAACTCACCTTAGCATCGACGAGCAAGAAGTGAACTTCGATCGAGCTACGCAAATCGGCAGAAGCCCTATTCTCGAGCGAACGAACACATAAGTTAGAAGTTGCCATTTCATTTGGGAGACGAACGAAACTAACAGCATGCCCTAATGTTCTTAGATGAGGAATGAACGAAGACGACGAATTCGTGCCGCCATTTTTATTTTCTTTCGTTCGATTTGGTTTTAGGGTTCACGAATGGAAGTGAAAATGGAGGAACGGGTTATCAACCCTTAATAAAAATCATAGCATCACAAAGCATGGGCCGAGATGATTTTTAAGGCCCACCTAATTCCTTAATCAAATTTATACTAGAGTTTGTAACTGATTAAACACTTAACAAATTTCCAAACAGCAATCGAATAGGAAAGATGACCGTCCAAAGATGATAATTAATTGGTACGCAATACCGGGTTGTTACACCAACTTCCACCAAAATCAAGAACACAAGCACGAAGAAGATCTTCAAGGGTTTGATTCACACGCTCGGTTTGTCCATCGGTTTGAGGATGATAAGCGGTGCTAAAATTAAGCTTCGTTCCCAAAGCTTTTTGAAGACCTTTCCAGAATCCACTAGTAAACAATGGATCACGATCACTAACAATAGAAGTTGGAACTCCATGCAATTTAATAATTTCTTTGACAAAAAGTTTAGTCAAAATAGGTACGGTCCGATTGGACCGAACGGGAATAAAATGGGCGGATTTTGTAAGTCTATCTACTATCACCCATAGGCTATCATGGCCCAAACGAGAACGGGGAAGACCGTCAACAAAATCCATGGAAATTTGATCCCACTTCCATATTGGAATTTCCAATGGTTGCAATAACCCACCGGGCCTTTGATGTTCGGCCTTAATGAGTTGGCAAGTCATGCAACGCTTAACAAAGTTAGCAATATCGGATTTCATTCCCTCCTAATAATAAAGTCGCTTCATATCCACGTACATTTTACTACTACCGGGATGAATGGTAAATTTAGATCGATGAGAATCTTCTAAAATATCTTTACGAAGATCAATAATATTTGGCACAATAAGTCAACCAATTTTTCGAATACCGCCATGAGCATCAATATCAAAGTCCTTCAAGGCTTCAATATCACTTTTATCCCTACAACTTTAGCTAAGAATAACCAATTCGGGATCATGCTTTTGAGCTTCAAGAATGCGGTCAAAAAGAGAAGGATGAGCTTCAAGGCTATACAAAACAAGAGATGAACATAAATCGGATTCACGATCTCGAACCTCACAAGTGGATAAAGTCTCGAGATCATTCCACTCAGATATCATCATAGAAACAACCACTTGTTGCTTACGACTAAGGGCATCGGAAACAAGATTTCCCTTTCCGGGAGTATAAAGAATATCAAGATCATAAGATGCAAGGAACTCGAGCCAACGTTGTTGACACAAACTAAGTTCCTTTTGAGAAAATAAATACTTCAATGATTTATGATCGGTGTAGAGAACAAATTTCTCCCCCGAAAGATAATGACGCCAAATTCTAAGGGCGAAGACAGTAGCCGCGAGCTCTAAATCATGAGTGGAATATCTAGTCTCGGTAGGCTTTAATTGTCTGGAAGCATAAGCGATAACACATTCCCTTTGCATAGGAACGGCTCCCAAACCAACATGGCTAGCATCGGTATAAACAATAAAATCTTGGTTCCCATCGGGAATCACAAGAATAGGAGCATCGGAAAGGAGTTCTTTTAATTTTTTAAATGAAGCTTCACATTTGTCTGACCAAATGTATTTAACTCCCTTCTTTGTTAAATTAGTAAGAGGTACGGAAATCTTAGAAAAGTCTTTTATGAACCGACGGTAATAGCCCGCCAATCCAAGGAAGCTACGAATTTCCGTCACACTCTCTGGTCTCTTCCAATTTTGAATCGCCTCAATCTTTGAAGGATCCACGGAAATTCCGGATTCAGAAATAATATGTCCCAAAAATTTCACACGAGATTGCCAAAAGTGGCATTTAGAAAATTTTGCTTTTAATTGGTTTCTCCTAAGAGTTTCTAACATAATCCGAAGATGATTTTCATGCTCTTCCTCGGTTTTAGAATAAATTAGAATGTCATCTATAAAGATGAGAACAAATCGATCGAGGAAGTCTTTAAAAACTCGATTCATAAGGTCGACGAAATAAGCTGGAGCATTCGTCAAGCCAAATGGCATAACAAGCCATTCATAAGATCCATAACGAGTACGGAACGATGTCAAAGGAATGATATCCTCTACAATACGCAGTTGATGGAAACCAGTTGCTAAGTCTAATTGTGAAAAGACTTTAGCACCACTAAGCTGATCGAACAAATCATCAATCCGTGGTAAGGGATATTTATTCTTGATGGTGAGATCGTTAAGCTTGCGGTAGTGAACGCAAAGCCTAAGTGTACCATCAGATTTCTTCACAAAAATAGCTGAAGCTCCCCATGGAGAGGAACTAGATTGAGTAAATTGCTTCGCTTCCAATTCGGATAATTGTTTGCGCATCTCCTCATTTTCTTTATTAGATGTACGATAAGGAGGACGAGTAATAGGTAGAGCTCCGGGGATTAGATTAATTCTGAACTCAATTGCTCGCTTAGGTGGTAATCCTAGAACGGGCTCAAATATGTCGGGAAATTCACAAACAATGTGAATGAGAGAAATGACATCTTCCTCATCATCATTATCGTCATCATGAGGATTTATAGAATACAAGGATGCTTTCGAATTGGAATCTGAATCTTTCAGTACGAGAGAAATCTGCTTAACAGATTGAGGATGCCGAAGATATATAGTCCGCTCAGGACATAGAATATGGGCTTCATAACGGTTAAGCCAATCCATTTCCAAAATCATTCCGAAACCAAGGTAACGCATAACATGCAAATCGGCACGGAAAGAGTGATCACACAAAATAATTTCGACATCTTTACATAATAAACTGAGTATTGCGGATCCACCAATCGGATTTGCAATCCTCAAAGAAGTCATCAAGCCAATAACATCCAAAGATAAATCATCAACAAGTTCTTTTGATATAAAAGAGTGAGATGCACCCGTATCAAAAAGAACTCGAATAGAAATATCACGAAATTTAATAATACCATCAAGGATAGAATGAGAAATATCTTGACCACGAGAAGTGTTAGAAGGGGCTTGTGCAACATTTAGCTTGCCCTCCTTCATGCCTTGAATTTTGGGACACAAAGATAAAGTATGACCCGAACTCTTGCAATAGCGGCAGAAAAGAGGCTTCGGGCACTTGTTTGCATAATGGTCCTTAGAACCACAATTGTAACATTCTCCGCGACGAGGGTTAGGAGTATTTGCTACCGGTGTTGCTTGCTTTCCCTTTTTGTTGGGATTAGGCTTGAATTTGAAAGGTCTCTTCTTGTTGATGTTTTGCTTGACCTCGGCCTCACTATCTCTATCAGCCTCTTCGAGTCGAAGAGCAATATCAACAAGTTGGTTAAAAGAAACTTCTAATTTCAGAAGTAATGGCTTTTTGAGGCTCTTGTTCAAGCCATAAACAAATCTCTGGTTTTTCTTCAATGGGGTATTAATATACTCGACCCCATATTTAGAGAGAGATTCGAAAGATGCGACGTAGTCTGTCATAGAAGATTCACCTTGAACAAGGTCTATGAAGCGTCGAGCTAAAGATACTTTCTCAGCTTTCGACATGAATTTCAACTCGAACCTTTCCCGGAATTGCTCCCAAGTAAGGTCCGCTTCATTACTTTCGGAGATCAGAAGTTCGTACCAGTCTAATGCTCTTTCTTGGAGCATACTAGAAGCCACTTGGACTCGATGAAGATCAATAAGATTCATGCGAGAAAAGATACGGTCGCATGTTCGAAGCCAAGCCTGGACTTCAATAACGCTCTCGGAACCTTTGAATGGCTTTCCATCCAAGTTGGTGTAATCACTGCACAAGCGTGCAAACCCAGATTTAGGATGGGTGGCTTAGGAATAGGTCCGATAGCTTGAGCATTTCTCACAAGATCAAGAAGTTGCTGAGCAGACATAAATACTCCATCCTGGGGAGTAGCACTAGATTGACCGGCGCTGGGACGGCCAGGTCTAACCATTTCTTTTCTTTAAGAAAGAAAGAAAAGAGAAAAAGGGTTAATCTCAGAATGAATATCAAACAAACTTGATTGATAAAACAAGATATCATGAAAAGAAATAGGATAGAACGGTACGAAAGCTCGAATTAAATCATGTGGCACGATTCCTAAGAAAGACTTAGGACAATGATCCTTGCTAGATTATTCTATATTTTTCCGAAGTTTGGCTCTGATACCATGCTGTGACGCCCCACCTCTATACTCACGCTAGCCAAGGACACTACGATATAATGTCGTCGACTAGCGCGAAGAATAAGGCTGTTGAGGAGCGACCATCCGTGCAATTGCCTTGTGCGAGCATCGATATGTCAGATAGTAAACCATGCATTTCGTTTCAAGAGGAAATCCGACATACCGATGCAAACTCAAAGCTACCACATGGTGGCTAAGTGGACCTCGGAAACAAATATAGAAATAAACATAACATAAATCAGTCACAGATGTTCATATCTCAAAGGCGGAAACAGATATGAATATATAACACAAAAAGGTGTACATCAGAGTAGTGGTCAAATTAGATCCACAATATCACAAAAGAATAGTTACAAGTGCTAGACAAAAGAATAAGTATACATCAAGGAGTCTATATCTCTAATGTATAACAACAAAAACTACAAATGTAATGTAGTTAGACAAAAGTCAGAAGATGATCCCAGATGAGGAGTCAAGTAGAAGCACCTGCAACATCTCGGTCTGGCCCGAGTATTATTTAATAAGAAATAATAAACGGATCAGTCTAGCTATAAATATCAGATAAAGGGATGAGATATAAGCAGAGATATAATAAGAACGTATGATAACAATAATGTCATACAAGAACAAATATGATCTAAACAACAACAAAATCATAAAATATCTCAAAGAATCTCAAAGCACCCAAAAAGAATATCATATTCTTTATTTTAATCACCAAACTACAAATATTGACAAACATATTAATGCCAATCGCAAAAGTTGGTGAAACACAAATTCTAGAAATCATCAATTAGAAATCCAGAAATCACAAAAGGGGGAGGCCTATCACAAACGGGAGCATGAAAACTCACCAACACGTGTATCACAAATGGAACGCTATTCCATGGTCGCTAACCATAAATATTGAGCCGAAGCTCCACAAACGGTCCGAAGACCACGGGTCACTACCCCGCCAAATTGAACCGAAGTTCCACAGAAACGAAGTTTAGTCTCCCTCGCAGACAAATAGACATCGCACATCGCTAGTCTAAATCACAAAATGATCATCATCGATCAATAAAAAGTGTGAATTACACTAAGCCAGTAAATATATGAGTTTAGGTTCATGTCCCATAACCACCAGCTTAACTTAATTATTTACGAACAAATTGTAGATTTCCACTCGAAAATTGTCACAAGATTTTCAATCGAACAAGTCCAAAAATTAACCGACGAAGTAAACGCAAGCGTTTCATACCACTTGTTTTGCTAAGCCATTTAATTATAATTTCTCATACGAATGAGGTAATGGTTTGTGTATACTAATAGATTTGGAAAACGGTTTTGAATACAAGCTTTATATTTAAAATAGAGTTGAAAACATCTTTGTAAAAGAGTTTGAATATTTACTACTAGTATAGAAAACCTTTATATTTTAAAGTGAAAAATCACATAAATGATTGTAGAAACAATCAAACACCAAAATCCACGTTCGGAGACGTGAATCAAATCCAAAGAAATCGATACCAATTCCATAAAAATGGGCATTCTCAAAAATCCCGAAAAAAAGAAGTCATCAGAGAAGATAATAAATGATAACAATAAATCGGAAAGTCACGAATCGATAAAAGTTGGATTCTCAAGCTAATTAGGCAAAATAGGCAAAACGAAGCAGGTCAGTCGATTGACTGTAGGGGGTCAGTCGACCGATCCAGAAACCAGAATGTTTCTTTTCCTGCAGTCAGTCGACTGACTGCAGAGGGTCAGTCGACCGACTGCAGAAAACAGAAACTTTTGTTCTCTACAGACAGACCCAGGTTGGCCTGATTTCTACAGCCGGTCGACTGACTACAGGGGGTCAGTCGACTGGTTGGAACTGAAGCTGTTTTTCAGCTTATTCAAATGAAGCACAAACTCTTCCAATTCGCGATCGGACGAGCAATGGACTTAAGGGGCTTTTGCCAATCGACAACCCAGTCCTATAGGCTTTCCGATTCACCACCAAAAGCATGATCAAACATCGAAGCTAAGATTTTTAGAGTTTTAGACATCAAACACCAAAAATTGAAATGTTCACCAAATCAATCCAAACCAAAATCAAATGATCATGTAAATATGTTAGGAATCCATACCTAACAATCAAAGATAGTTATAGACAAAGGTGTGAGATAAAGATCTCACCTTTAAACCCAAAGACGATGAAGGAGAAGCTTGAAAGCACAAAGGAGATCAACCACTCTTCAATTTCAACTCTAGAAGCTTGAATCTAAGCTCAAAAGAAGAACATTTCCAAAGTTAGGTTTAGGAAATTTCTGAAATTAAAGAGGAGAAGATGAAGATGGAGCTTACCAAAGCTTTTCTTTGATGTTGGAGTAAAATCTTGAATTTGCAAATGAAAACTAGGGCTTGTAGTTTCTATTTCCCTTTCTCTTCCCCCATTTCAGTTAAGCTTGAGTGTTTGCTAAAAGAAGTAAGTGAATGAATGAAGAGGGGGATGAGTTAGGGTAATAGACTAAGTTGGGTGAAACCCAAAACCCAAAAAGCCCAATAGAAAATAGCAAAATTCGACTCACTCCAAACATATCGAAGTTTATACTTAAAAAAGTCGCAAACGCCATTTTGGACTCAATGGAAGTGCTCTCGAGTCCCAATTCGACTGTTTGCAAAAATTAGCTTTTCGGACCTTAATCCGATTAATGATTCTATATTTAAATAAAATATTTAAATATTCAAAACTTTAAAATATGCGGGTTGTTACAGGAGGGTTTGTATGAAGAAAGATATGTCGGCGTTTGATTTGTTTTAGGGTTTGATAAGGTTGTATAGGGAGGTCTGGTTGTACCTGTTTTGTTGTATTTTGGCTGGGCTTGTTTACTTTTATTCAAAAAAAAGTTAGAAAACAATAAGATGTCAATTCATCATTACAGTATAAGAATTTTAATTGAAATTTACTCACCTATATAAAATTGTATCTTAATGTACTATTATATCAAAGTTTTTATGTGATGGCTCTCAATATATAAACAAAGTAGCTCAACGCAGATATAGTAATCATAGTCATATGAACTTTATTACTATATATGTATCTCAAAGTCAAATCAGAATTATATACTTTTCACTTCAGCTTCAATACTTGTTTTCAATAAATTTAGACCGAAATGAATAGCCTTTAACCAATAAAAGACAAGTTATAATTAATAAGATTTCTATTCAAAGTTACGAGAACTTTCCATGTATTAACCAACCTCAAACCTTGTTACAATAAGGAATAAAATATGAATTCTTTATACTGTATAATGTTTGTATGTCTATAACGTTATAAATTTGTATTCAATATCATAGCGAAAAACTTTCCTTCTCTATTATTACAATAAATGGAACTATTTCAATACCCTTTTTCAGTACCATAAATGTTTTTACAGTTCAGAGACATTTTAAAATCAAAGCATGAACAAATAAAATTCTACTGGCATCTCTATATTTGCAATGAAGTTGCAAATTTCAGCCAAAAGGTACTCTAAAACTATAAAGAGAAACAAATAAGTTCACCCTTCTAAGTCAATACTTCCAAAAACAAACATAGAGCTTTGATTGTATTTTGGTAGAAACTCATATATTCTGATGACAATAGACAAAACGGATAGAGTTAGGGATATGCCCAAGGGGCAATTATGTAATTTGTTACATATATCTAACTCGTTGACCAATCTTGTAGAAATAAAGTTATTTTCTTTCTATTATATACTTGATATAATATTGTTTTATTAATTAATTAATTTAATTAAAAGTATATTTAATAGAAAATCCATAAATGGTAGGTTTTGTGAAAAAAGTTATAAAGTGTTGTAACCATGAGTAATTTATCACAATGAAACAAATATACCATCTTAAATATTCCTAGTCAAGATGCATCGAGACTGGATATCGATGTATTCGTTGAGACTAGAGTACGTAACGCTGGGGGTGAGTGTTCAGTCGGTTCGGTTGGTTTTGAGGTAAAAAATGTCAAACCGAACTAAAACCGAAAAAAATCAGAACCAAACCGAACCGAACCAAATTAATTTCGGTTAATTTGGTCGGTAACCGATTTAACCGAACTAGAAAGGTAAGTAAAATAAATTTCCATAGATTATTATTTAAATGATCGGTTTACTTAAAGGAAAACATATATTTATGTTTAGAGAAACTATTTCGAGTACTTTTTTAAGTTTATAAGAAAATTAACATATTTTCAATAGATAAATTTGGTTTTTATTACTAAACAAATTATTAATAGTATTACAATGCTATGAATTTGGATAATATAATAAACGTTCGGTTAATTCGGTTAAACCGATAACCAAAGTTAGATTATTTTACAACCCGAATTCAAACCGATAGAATTTCATAACCGAACCGAACCGACAGAAATGAACCGGTTTGGTCGGTTAATTCGGTTCGAACCGAATATTGCTCACCCCTACGTAACGCTCTTCAAATGTTGGATAGTGTATTACTCATGACTGTTGGAGACACCATGGGGTTACGTACTGATAGTTATTGGATAACAATGGAATGACTCACTTGATAGTTTTCTGTTGGTTAATATAACTAAGGTCAAGCAGATAATATCGATGTGACTAATTTACACAGTTCTCTTGACTTAAGAATACCGTTGATCTTCAATGTGGAAGCTCCGCTTTGATTATTGTTAAATCATGGCGCGGCATCAATCGAACGACTATAGTTGGGTCGAGTGGAAGCTTTGGAAGCGAAATACTATTCAATAGAGGATTCATCTCCTTGGTTATATGAGTTTAGTATCATGGTAAACTAAAGTCAACTCAAAGTCTCTGGACAGAGCATTTCGGTTAATAATGATTGTTATTATTGAACCAAAGACTTTGTGTTTGGACTATAAAGTTGAATGCGGATGATATTAGAATTTTGACCATTACCAAATTCCATAAATCCAAAGTGAGATAGTTTTGACGAAGAGAATTGGTGTAAATAATTGTCACTATTAGGTACCGCTTATAATAAGTAAAATTGGATTTTTACCAAAAGATGTGTAAGTGATAATTTGACCAAAATGTCATACCACCTGCTAAGTGAAGTGTGAACGTTAATATTCGAACAGTTCGATATTAATCGCTGACTGAATTTGCACCTATGAGTCGCACAATTGTAATGATGAATTCTCTTAAAAACCACATAATTTGATTAATTTATAAAATGATATTTGAGAAATATTAGTTATTATTTATTTGATGTTTGGAAGTTCCTTTTTAATTATTTTGACGCATTTATAAAAGTTATATTTGTGCGCATTGATATATGATATCGATGTAATTTAAAGATAATTGCATGAAATGATTTATGAAAATTTTATGTCATTTGATGACATGATTTGTGGAATTTTATATCATTTGATGACATACGTGTAAAGAAAGGATTGGAAAAGGAGAAACAATCAAGGGAATTAATTAGGGAAGTTTTAATTAAAGAATGAGAAAAGTTTCATTCTTTCAAATAAAACATATTCTCTAATTCATTCTGTACGTACAATTTTTTTCCTTCTCATTCGTTCTTTTCTCTCCTCCTAACTTTTCATGGCAGAAACATTCCAAAATATTTCAACTCCAAATAAAAAGATCAAATAAAATAAAACAAAAGTGGTTCATCCATCTCTTGCAAGGATAGGATGTGGATCTTGAAGATCTGAGGAGATATCATCATTCAAGTTGTGATTTTTAAGCAACATCCTAAGGTGATTCAATCGGATCTAGAAGCATTCTTAATTCAAGGTGCAAATCAAAGGCAACACCAACAAGGTGTGTTTTAAGGATTGGGTAGGAAGGTATGTTATTTTCTATATATAGATAGCGATTTTGCAATGTTTGATGGAAATTTAATTTGACTTTCATAATGTCTATGTATTACTGTCTTGCTTAACTAAAAAATTGTTTATGAAGATTGAATTATTTGTTGAATGGTATGATTGAGTTTTCATTTTATAGATCAAAATTAAATTTGTTTATGTTTTAAAAAAAACATTTAAGTGTAGATCTATGTTTTTAAACATTTTAATCAAATTGTAATTCTTCGGATCTGAATGTTTACATGTTCGAATTGATTAGCTGTTTTTCTTTACTTTGTTAAATTGAAAACAAATCTATATATTTTAAAATACAATATTTTATTTTAGTTCTATGTTTTAACATTTAATTTAAATTTCATATCTTTAAATTTGGAAATTTACATTTTCATGTTGATTGATTGCATTATATTTAAAGTTAAAAATGAAATTTATATGGAATCAATACAATGGTTCAATTTTAGATCCATGTTTAACCTTTCATAACAAAGTATAATTTTAGTTTTGAATTTTAATACATATATGTATGTATGTTTGCATGTATTACTTGCACTTTTTATTGCATTAGATATACACATATGAATAAAAGGAATTTTAACAACAAATCAAAGTTTTGAAATTGACTGTAACAACTATCTAATTTGTATTAATAGAAAGCTTTGATTGAATTTCATTTATACCTATTTGGATCTACTTTATGTGTTCATATAAAAAAATTTTTTTTACACATATTGTCATAGTATGAAATCATTTCTCTTTTTTAATTAAAACAATAATGTATACATACAATTCATTGTTTACCTTCCATATTCTTACATTATGGTACCTATTGATTGTCATTAATATGTTGCATTAATTAAGTTTACTAAAAGGGAAACTATATCAATCACCATTGTCATCCCTTATTTATTTCCATTTCAATTTATATATAATAACCATTCAAATTGTTCTTGTTTATTTTATGTATACATATTAATTACCACCGACTATGCACACTCCATGTATGTTGCACTTGCACAATATTTACTGTGAATATATTTACAATTCATGTCATATTTAGATTAGTCATTAATGTTATTTTATTAATCAATTATTTAATTTAGTTAAGAGAAGAAAGTGAATAGCTTTATTCTCTAACTAAATTTATGATCCCTCATTAATTGAATAATTTAAGAGAAAGGAAATGAAAAGTTTCCTTCTCCAAATAAATTTATGCCCCCGAATTAATTGAATAAGTTAAGAGAAAGGAAATGAAATATTTCATTCTCTAAATAAATTTGAAAAGTAAATGTTACACACAAATTTGTATATAAGAGTGTATTTGATATACTTTAACTTACATACACATTAAATTAAAGTGAAACTTTATTTATGAAGTTAAATAAAATGCTGATTTTATTTAAAAGAAACTTAAAAAAAATTCCAAATGAATTTAGACTTCATAGGCCCATTAAAGATCTAAAATGGTTAAATTTTTTTGAAATTCACCCATTTCTTCCGTTGCGGGCTGACCCAGTTCCAACAATGGTATCAGAGCCCAATAGCCTGTGCGGTCTAAATTAGTCATGTTAGGGCTAACTAATTAAGCTTGTGCACTTTGTACGGTGTCTAGAAAGGTGATGTCTAGGATTGGAATTGGGTAATCAAGTACCATGTCCTACCTGGTTACCTACCTGGCCTGAAAAGTGATGTGAGCTCAAAGGTTGCCCTTAATAGAAAATGCACAATTTGAATTGGGCCTTGGACTGATTTTCAAAATAGTTTTGAAAATTAAGACTATTTAAATATTAATTTCAAATTTTAAAATTTATTAATAAGATTAATAAAATAAATTAATTAAATGAGTTAATTAATTAATACTTATATGCACGTATTATATATGTTGATATATGTTATGTTATTTAAAAGTGTTTAAGATAACATAAGTATACATGTATCTAAGATAAATTTTGAAATTGATATAATTTAATTAAAATTATTTAATTAAATAAATTAATTAAAGGTTAATTAATTAAATTAAAATACACATATATAAGATATATGTGTTATAGTATAAAGGTTATAGTATACACTATAAAGGTTATAGTAGATATGTCCAATATAAAAGTTGTATTGGAATACTAATATAAAATTAATTAAAGAGTTAATTAATTAAAATTAATTAAATAAGATTTAATTAATGAAATATTATACATAAGACTATCATATAAGTAATATGAAATATAAAAGTTATATAATAACATTATTTATATGATATGAAATTATAAACTAGAAGTGGAACATTAAAGAAACCCAAATAGAATTAAGGAATAAATACATATGTAGCATCCCCTATCGGGAGGCCCGAAGCAAAGCGCTACAGATGCTGCAGTCATCCATATTATTAACTTTTGGTGACCAAATACGGTAATGTTAATGGTATCTATAATATCAAAAGCACATGAATATGAAACAAAATCACAGATTTTAGAAACAACTTTTATGATTACACTTCACAAAACATGTTTCATATTCCATTACATAATCCCAATCGTTTCCCATGTTCAGATCAAATAAAATTATTACAAAATATGCCAAGAGCGACATATGAAGATGCCCCCTTGGTTGACCAGAGTACTAAATTACTGAGACAACAACCGAGATCAAGGAGTGAACGATAGCCAAGCTATATTACTGAGACAACAACCGAGATCGATTAAACCAAGGGACCAGCCTTCTTAAGGCCCAATCAGTAGTTGAGCGCAAACAGCTAGTGAACTACTATCAAAACGAAATGACTACGATAAAAGACTATAGAAACATCTCCAATTCCAAACTCTAGAAAAATCCTAAGTGATTGGATCATCAACGACCCATGCCTCTCCTCAAACCTTCAAACGAGCTAGCTAAGGAATACTACAAAAGGAGGCCAAGACATTGGCTCGCAAACGAGCCAAGACCATGGGTCGCCAGCGACCCATGTTCTTGTCTCGTTTTGCGAGCCAAACCCTCCCTTCCCATAAGCCTACATCCTTCTTCATACCTTCCCAGAAGAAACTTCTCTTCATGTCCTGATACATCTTAGTTTCTCCTGGATGAATAATGAACTTCGAATGATTGCATTCCTCCAAAACTTCCTTCCTTATGTCTCCCACCTTTGGAACACATAACCCACCTTTCTTTCTCAGCCATCCATTCTAGTCAAGACTAAAATCCTTCAAGTCATCGCTCTTCGTTCCTTCCTTTAACTTCTTGATCCGTTCAACCAATACTGGATCCTTTTTCTGTTTAGAAGCAATCTTCTCAATCATAACTGGTCGGACTTCTAAACATGACAACACAACAGATCCTCCACTAGACCCAGCTTCAGATCTCCATTGCACTCTGCAAGTCGAAAACGCTTTCAAATCCTTCCACTCAGCTATTATTGCTAACGACGCATTCTGATGCTTTCTGCTAAGCACGTCCATAACCTTATTGCCTTTCCTTGGTGTGTATTCAATACCAAAGTCATAAGCAGCTATAGACTCTAACCATCTCTTTTGTCTCATATTCAGCTCCTTCTAAGAGAATAAATACTTCAACGACTTATGATCTGTATAAAGATCAAACCTCTCTCCCAAAAGGTAATGTCTCCACACCTTCAATGCCAAAATCATCGCAGCCAACTCCAAATCATGCATTGGATATCTAATCTCATGCGGTCTAAGCTGTTGAGAAGCATAAACAATAACTTTACCCCTCTGCATTAACACAGCTCCTAACTCGGTTCCACACGCGTTTGTATATACTACCAAATCCTGATTCCCTTCTGTAACAACTAGTACAGGTGCATGAGTCAATAAGTGTTTCAGCTTCTGGAATGCCTCCTCACACTTATCGGTCCAAACAAACTTCACATCCTTTCGCGTTAGCTTGGTCATCGGTGCTGCTATCCGCGAAAAATCCTTAATGAACCTCCTATAATATTTAGCCAATCCAAGAAAACTATTTATCTCAGTCATTGTCTTGGGTCTCTTCCAATTATTCACCGCTTCAATCTTAGTCAGATCTACAGACAACCCTTTCTCCGAGACTACATGACCAAGAAACTTCACTTCCTTCTTCCAGAAATGGCACTTCGAAAACTTCGCCTTCAACTGATGCTGCCTCAGCGTTCAAGCACAACTCTAAGATGAACTTCATGCTCCCTTTCATCCTTAGAGTATATCAAGATACCATCTATAAAAACCAACACGAAACTATCCAAGTGCTCTCGGAAGATTCGGTTCATCAAATCCACAAAGAATGCCGGTGCATTAGTTAGTCCGAACGGCATAACTAACCATTTGTACGATCCATATCTGGTCCTAAACACCGTCAAAGGAATGCTACTACCGGCTCAAAATCTATCTGAAACTCAATGGCTCGTTTCGGTGGCAATCCTACTACTGGCTCGAAAACATCCACGAATTCTCTAACCACAAAAACTCGATTCAACTCGTCTTCTACCTCCACAACACCCAATAAAACATTCACCTCACAACTAGGGTTTTCTACGGTATATACAATCCGGTCACTACAGTCAGGGTGTCTAAGCTATATTTTCCTATCATGGTAAAATATCCTAGTATCATACTTACTTAACCAATCCATACCCAAAATAATTTCGAACCCTACGAAATCAAACACATGCAAACTGCAAACAAAGGTATGACCTAACAAATCAAACTCTAGGTGGTCACACTTGATCCCAAGTGGCGCATACCCTCCTATCGGATTTGCAACCCTTAAGGAAGTAACTAAGCATGAGGGTTCTAGGTTAAGCTTACCTACCAAACAATGAGCTATAAAAGAATGCGATGCACCAGTATCAAACAGAACGCTAACAGACATACCATGAATCTGAAGAGTACCACCTAACACTGATTTCCCTTTCTCCTGCATTGTTGGTCCCGATGTAGCAGGTTCTAATGCAAATACTTTGTCCCTTCCATCCTTAGCAGACTCTTTGCACTGGTTCTTATAATGGCCAATCTGATCGAAGTTGAAACACCTCACCTCTTTCTTCTCACAGTTTTTTACTTTGCCCGTCTGGCACTCATGGGCATAGTGTCCTTTCTTGTCACACTTATAACCAACCACTTATGACTTTCCCTTCTTTGCGGCTCCAACTTTCTGAGCACCCTTCTTATGAAAGAACTTCCTTTTCTGACTTTGCCCCACTTGGACTTCCTTTGCCTTATTCTTCTCCAGAGAAGCAAGCATCTCCTCATGTCTCAACGCCATCTCTACTACAACATCATAAGGATCTCTAAGATGAGGTAATGTAGCCCTTGCCAACTCAGGCTTCAACCCTCTTATGAAGATCTCGTTCCTCTTAATATTAGTATCAACCATAGCATAGCCATATCTTGCTAGCTCCTCAAACCTTCTAGCATACTCCAACACTGTCATCTCCCCCTATTCCAACTTAGCAAACATTCCAATCAAAGTAGATTTTGCCATCATAGACATGAACCTCTCCTCGAACCTTCTCTTAAACTCAGCCGATGTCATCGTTTCTTCATCCACTCCAACTGTCACACTATTCCACCAGAATAAAGCTACTCCTTGAAGCTGTCAAAGCAAGCCTTCTCTTTTGCTCATCATTAAACCCCAAGTCAGCAAAGATTCTCTCACAATGCAGCAACCAGCTCTCCACCTCAATAGCGTCTTCCAGTCCGATAAATGGCTTTCCTCCAAGCCTAACATAGTCTCTACTCAGAATAGCATTGTTGTTGACCACCGGAGCTTCCTGAACTCCTCCTACAGCGTTTCCTCTAACCACTCCAGCAGCAACACCCGCCTGCATCATGTTGACAAAGAACTGACACATAGCTCCATGTTAACCTGTAAGACTCCAGCACCCACATTTCTAGCCTGTGCCCGACCTGGGTTTCTTCTTATATTTGGTCTGGCATTTCCATTTGTTGTGGTGCTTCCCTCAAGGTTCACCATTCCACTTCTAACATCCTTATCTGTTTTTAAGCCTCGTGAGATATAAAAGGATAGCCTTAGGGAGATAAGAGAATAGAGATATAGCGCATTCTTATATATAACAAATACTAGTGTGTTATTATAGCGTTATCCCATACCCCATCTTATCTCTAATTGCTTAGGATTATGTTTTCAAAAATCATTTTAGTTTAGAGTTTTTCATAAACTTATGCTCTGATACCAAGTTTTAACATCCCCTATCTGGAGGCCCGAACCTAAGCGCTATAGATGATGTAGTCATCTATAGTATTAACTTACGGTGACCAAATACGGTAATGTTAATGGTATCCATAATATCAGAAGCACATGAATATGAAACAAAATCATAGATTTTAAAAACAACTTTTCTAATGACGTTTCACAAAACATGTTTCATATTCCATTACATAATCCTAATCGTTTCCTAGGTTCAGATCAAATATAATTATTATAAAATACGCCAAGAGCGACATATGAAGATGCCACCTTCGTTGACCAGAGTACTAAATTGTCATAACTGATATAATTCAACACAGCGGAATCAAACAAAGTAAAACAGCAACTCCTAAATAGCTATCCGTCAGCCACCTGCTCGTCTCCGAAAGCTTTATTTGCCAACCTACTAAAACCTGAAAATCCTCAACCCTCAGCCTATTCAAATCAATTTTGAACACCCGAGAGTTTAAGGGGAAAACACAAACTTCGAGTCAGATATAAAGCATGGTGTGAATAATACTATACATCTCGGTTATTTGATATTAAGTGAGACCACGCTGCTTAGTGGAATCGGTTTCCCCTTACTAATATCCTTTTAAAACTTATCTTTTGCAAACCATAATCCTGCAACCAAAACTGATTAAAACTGTAAAGCATTATCATGTAAACAAACAAATCAGGTAACAAATGGACTATCTGTCCAAACACTATAGTTTTGTTTGGCTGACTACTAACCTTTGGCTAACTCGGGCCTACCAGATAATACAAACAAATAATCTAACATATGTTAGATACTCCTCTTCCGGATGGTCTGTCCCTAACTTACTTTCCCTAGGTCAACTGATCCTAATGGTTTTGCAGGCTCACCAATAACCTACCTCTGTACAAATATATTCCTTTCTGTATGTAACATCATTTTAGTCTTACTTGTGACAAAGCCCTACACACTGGAAATCTGAACTAAATTAGTTACGGGCTAATAACTAATGTATAGGGTGCGACCATATACTAGTCCCATCTGGTATACAAATATCTAAGTCATATTACTTAGAATTAACTACCCATAAATTTTCCTTGAAAACCTTTTCTTTCAAAATGATTTAATCCTTTAAATCATACTTTAAACAAGGAAAATATACTCTATCCTTTACTCAAATCACCTTACCATGTTACACATACTTTACTCAAAACTTTGTTGACGAAAACATTTAAACCTTCAAAAGTACCCCTTTCGATTCCATCGAATGTATCCCTTTTGAAACCCAGTAAACCCTTTATAACCTAGGCCGAAAGGCCAAAACATTCATTTCAAAACCATTTATATAAACCTTTCAAAACCATTCAAAAACATTCTCTTCGAAAGCTTTAAAACCTTAGACATCCTATCTTTAAAACACTTAAGCATTGCCTTTCGAAAACATTGGAAAACATTTCCTTTCAAACCTTTCGAAACCATTGAGGAACCAACCCTTCAAAACCTTCATTAAAACCTTTCAAAAGCATTAAAGCATCAAACCTTTCGAAAGCTTATGGGTTCAAGTAAAACATGTGGAATAACCTTTCGAAACCATTTAAAACTATCTCCTTCGAAACCTTTGGGTTCTACCTTCACCAGAGCAAAAGGGTCATAAAAAATTTAAGTCGAAAGCACACTTTCTAAAGCTTTTTCCTAAGCAAAGAAGTGATGGTGTCGAAACCAAACCTTCAAAAGCATTGGAGAAGCAGCTTGGATTTTAAAACAAAGTATACCTTCTGAAACCATTTGCTTTGAAAGGTAGAAAAGCGGCAACTATGGGTTTCGACCCCTTCGAAAGCATTTACTTAAAACAAAAGGCGCAACCTCTTCAAAACCATTCCTTTAAAACATTTTGACTCGGTCGAAGCCAACCAGGTCGAAAGTAGACCCTTCGAAAGCAAAGTAGGCGCGTTTTCATTTAAAAGCAAAGTAGTGATTCGACCCCTTCAGAATCCTTGGTTTCGACCCAATACCTTCCGCCTATTTCCAATTCACTGCGCACCAAGTCTATGATGCCATACATATTGGTTTCAATGGTGATGGTGGCGGAATTACTAAGTTGGAACCCCAGGTGTCGATAGTGGCCAAAAAGGTAAAAAGCCTGTTTAAACTGAATTTTATCTTTTTAAAGTAATTTTTTCAGCTAACTTGCCTTGTTTGTTAAAAAATGATTAGTTGCAAATTATCTTTTCCAAAAACACTGCCAAAATTTCAGAAATAATTTTTTTTATAAATTTACAAAATACCCTTTCTCCTTTTATAAATATATATAACATTTAAGTCCCGTACCTTAAATAATTTTATATATCTATTAAAACACTTAGAAAAATTCTACAAAAATTCCAGAAAATCATTTTTAATATGTTTTCAAACATATATTAAGTTCAAACCCAAAACATATATTATTTAACCGTAAATACTTTTTAAACCCAAATAATCAATTTCCTCACTAGAAAATTAATATTAAATCCACATTAATTCAAAAAATTATGAAAATTGAAACCCATCTCTAAAATACCATTTCTGATCTAAATCTAAAATTACAAGGTATTTGGATATTTTTTAATAGGGTTTTCACATCAAAACATATCACAAAAGCTACATGAATACACATAAATCATCAACAAACATATAAAAACATTTTATTATTCAAAAACATGGCTAAACTTTGCAAAATAAATCGGGTTTAACCTTAAAATCGAAAACAATAGAAAATATGAGATGTAGTCATTACTCAACTTAGCTTTGAGATTAAGGATTTGAGATTTGAATGAATTTGATTTTGATTACTCTTCTTTCTTTGGTTGCTTTCTCTTTCTCTAGCTTGTCTAATGGTGGCCGGCCTATACTTTGTCTTTGATTTTGAAATGAACGTGTAAATGAATTCCTAAGGGTTTAGGGTATAAGAATACTCTTTTTCCTATTTTACCCCTTCTCTATTTCATTTTAACTCATCTTTAGTTCATTGTTTACATGGCATGGCTACCACTTAGTTTAATCATAAATCTCAGTCCCTCAATCATCACAATATTTTATTTAATTTAGCTAATTAAATATCCTAAACAATGTTACTAGAAATTAAGGTCATTACAATATACGTAAATGTACGTATACCGTGATTTCTGATGTGTCTGACACTTGAATCATGAGGGTATTTCTTAAGAAATACATTATTACGTAAGTCGATATCACTTAATATAATATATTGAAGATTATGAATCTTTAGTATAATGTTGTCCTCTACCATATATATATTAATAAATTACTTGCATACTCCTTAGTTGTTGAGCAAACTCAAGCTAGGGATGTTATGTGTAGTATTATTAATTATTAATATATTGAATAGACGAGATAAGATAACTATATGTATTTGTTGAGCAAACTGAAGGTACATATACTATGCTTAGGCTGTTACGGTATGGTAGGTATGAGTGAATAATCTCTTTCGATTTGTTGAGCAAACTCAAGGTCGAAATGAGGTTAGGACAAGGAAACATGGGTTCGGAGTATGTGATACAACCAATAAGGAGTTATCCATCATTTGTGGGGCTATGATTCGTTGAGCAAACTCAAGATCAGAATACCAAGATAGACGAGTCCTAACACCCACTAGTGAAGTCGAAGACTTCTATTTTTCATCTTAGGGTTTGGAGAAACATAAAAGGCTAGTGGGAGCCTTATTAGAAAAATGAAATGGTAACATTTAACCTTTCTAATATTGTAAGAACATATGCTAAATAATGTTATAATTATCTACAATAATAAATTTGTGCATTTAATATGATTGATAAAATATTTATCAATTAACATATACAAACAAACTGAACTGAAAGTTGACAAATGGAAATATACTACCCACTATTAAATGCTTATTGCATGTTAATGTTTTCTATCCCATGCAAGTGTCTAATTTTTACAACTACTTAAATTTGTAAAATGGTCACTTACATGCTTATTTGGTTGAGACCATGTATTGCACTTTATGAGTTTTGAACTCTAAAAGTAATATAAAACTACAGATATTTGATCCATATATTATCATTTATAAATGTTATATAGTGAACGGTCACAGTTCGTAATGTACGATTCTTCAATGAATATAGTTCGTTGGAAATAAGCCAATAAACAATATTTTGAGATCATGTATTCAACTTGATTGATTACAAAAGGGATCATATTGTGTTAATGTAACACAAGACCAAAAACTACAAGATAGATCTAAGAACTCGATCACTAAAATGTCATTTTGATCGGTTTACGTAAAGTGCAACATATTTGATGTCCTTAAATGTTAAGGATAATCGAATGCGCTTTTGTAAAGAGTTTGTTATGATATTGTAGTAAGGTTTTCTTTTAAATAGTCTGACCATTTGAAAGGAAAACGAATGTATAAGAATAGATGTAATTTAAGGTACAGTTAGGATGAAGAGAATGAATAGTCACTTCTACTTCATAGAGAAACATTGGAAACGAGAATTGTAATAATAATTGATACTTAATATTGGGATAAGAAATATAATTCTCATTTCGAAATGTATTTTCATATAGAAAATTGTTTTCTACGAGATTTATTTCTTTGAGCTCAAGATATTTAATCAGCGAACTCTCCACTGTAAATAGTTACAGTGTATGAAATAAGAAAATTGTATTAAGTGAATGATGAACCTCTGAATTTAGTACACTATTATAGTAATGGTGGAAATAGTGGGAGCATGCCGTATAGCACCTACTAATTGCATCATAATACGAAAATTGTTTTCGTAAAACTAACCATACAATATTTATGAAATAATGATTATTTTTGGTATCGATTGAAAAAATAATAATAGACATAGCTATATTTCAATATGAATATTATGAATATTCTTTATGAAACAAAACTATAATGTGGTTTTCTTTTATAAAAAAAGTGATGCATTGGAAAATACAAAGGTATCTAATATTATTTACAGTTGTTTTGGAATTATAGACTAAGCCATAGTTTTGAGAAAAATAATATTATTATATGATTTTGAATCATATGATACTAGTTAATTATATCTCAAACAATTAAGGGTTATGCACCCATTCAGTAAGACTTGATGAACTCTTCGGATTGATAATATAGATGTATGCAATCGTAAGTCTATTAATACTAAATGGTTCCACGTACTTCGTCATATTTGCCAATGAGTTATCATTGATGTACGACCCGTATTTTTTGATAATTAAAAACTATTAAATTAAATAAGATTTTGAAATTTAATATTGTGAGGAATTAAAATTTATGATTTATTAATGAGAAAAATAATTAGAATATGATTTAATAATGTTGATGAATGTTATTGACAACTATTCTAATGTAATTTCAATCAATTAAAATAATTGTAAAGTTAATTTGGTTATAATTATAAATAGGGAATAAATTGAATGTTGTATTTAATGTTGAAATTATGTGTTATTAATTGAAATAGGTTTATTATAGGATATGAAATAAATTAACTAGTACATAAATTTATTAATTTTGTTTGTAAATAATAGATGTGTTTGAATTCCTAACGTGTAATACTTTTTTTAATTATAATTTTATTATTTAATCCGTTGACATAATTTGGAAATCAATGTGAATTTAATATAATTAAATATTGTCGTTAATATGAGTTAAGATGTTAACTGTAGAATATGAATGTAATAAAATTGTAAACTAATGTTAGTTATATTCATAAGGTAATAGTTGATTGAATAATAAGAGTGGAAATCAAAATAAAAGAATTTATTTGAATTAAAATATAATTAACTGAGATTTTATTACAGTTGTAATTGAACACTGAAATTTGTGCAATATTTAAATATTGGATTTAACATGGAAAATTTATTTTAAAAGATTATAAATTTCCAAGTAATCAAGAATGACAAAATTTTTAACTTTTAAATTTGAATTTAAAAGTGATTAAATCAATTAATAATAATTTATTTAATTAACGTGTAAAATTGGGTTTTTGGGTACTGTCTCGAATTTCGATGAAACCAGTTTCATCGGATCCGTAATAGTGAATTATTGTAGGATTTCAAGTTTCGTAACGATTGGACTTATTGTTTGATCGTGCGAGCTCGAAACGCGTAGAAATCAATTAATGGAATTTAAATGAATATAGTCTGATTTTAAAAGCTAACTTCTGTATACAATGGAATTACGGTTTGAAACTAATTCCATTGAGTTTAAAAATATTGAAAACCTATATTTTGATATATTAGATGACCCATTTTCGTTTCGGGAACGAAACGGGCTTTACGGGTCGTTGTTATCGTTTCGACCCAAATCGATCTGTCCATTCGTTCTTGTCCATCTCTGTATATATATAGCCTGTTATAAACCCTAATAGTTTCTCATTTTATTTTTCTATACATATCTATTCATTCATCCGTTCCGCCTTCTCAATGCCAGAAATGTCAAAACCCTAATTCACAAATTCAAAATCAAATCGAAAATTTAAACTCATCAAACCCTATCGAATTATATATCGTTGGAAAGCTCTCGATGAACGCAACCTACATCTGCAGTTCATTTTTGCAATTGAGTCTCGGTTTGGCCAGAATTTGACTGTAACGACCCAGAATTTTTGATAATTAAAATTCGAATATTTAATTTATTTTAAATATTAATAAATGGAATCTAGAAGTCGAATGATTTATTTTTCGAATATTGGATTTAATTTGATAATTTAATCGATAAATTAATAGTGAAATTCTAGAGATAATTGAAAATCGAGTTTAATATGATTGAAAATGATTTGTAAAATTTTATTTAATCATACTGGAGTTATAGAAAGGTTATAGAACTTTTAAAATTGAATTTGGAGTTAATCTGTGAAAATTGAATATTTTAATATTTAATTATCGACTGTAAAAATAGCCAATTTTCGAACAGTCTCAGAATTGAACGAAACCAGTTCCATTGGATCCGTAATAGTTTGTTATTATCGGATTTCAATTTTCATAGCAATCGGAGTTGTCGTTTGACCGTGGCAGCTCAAAACGCATCGAAATCGTTTTAATTTTAATTCGGCGAGTTAAAATAGTCATTTTTCAAAAAGTCTCGGATTTCGACGAAACCAGTTTCATCGGATCCGTAACATGATATTATTGTAAGATTTCAAATTTCATAATTTTTGGATTTACCGTTTGTTCGGGGCAAGTCGAAACGCCTCGAAATCAATTTAAATCGGTTTAATTTAAATCGATCGTTTATTGCCATATCTCGCACAGATGATCGAATTAGCTTCCGAAACCTGTTCCATTGCATTCGGAACGCGGGATAAACCTTAGAAACGTCAGCCGGCACACTCGATTTCGAGTTCGGAAAATTTCGATGAATAGTAAATTGGGCAATTTTCTATAAAAGGACTTGTTATTTCACTTTTGCAAAAGAAAAACAACTCTAGGGTTTAAGAAACGCAGCCGCCACTAACATTTTCGATGGCCAGAAAACATTTTCATTCTTCTCCAATTATCTTCTAATCCAAGCATCCATTCGAGAAATCTTCAACTAGACATTTGTAGAGCACGTTGAGATCTATATATCCAACGGTTATGATTGGATTTCATATGGTAGATTGTCTGCAATTCGAGTATGAAGGCACATCAGTTTTTCACGTTTTTCAAGAGGAATACAGGGCTGAGCTTCATGCTATCTTGGCCGAGTGTTGTACTTGAGATGCTCTTCGAGGCGGTGTAACCTGATCGTCGTCAGGTGGCTCGGAGGGGTTGCGAGAATTAGGGCTAGGGGTGGCGGCATGGGTTCGAACGTGATGAACTGGGAGCAAGAACGTGAGGGGAGGGAAAGAAGGGGCACGGCCCAGATTTGCATAAGAGATATCAACGGTTTTGATTTGGTTAGGGTTTGAAATTGAAATAAAAGTGTAAATTAATTATATAATAATTTGCACGATCTTTAAAATGCTATAACTCTTTCATACGAGGTCCGTTTTGGACGAGATTTTTTGCGTTGGAATCGTATTGACGAGCACTACGCAATGGAGCTGAATTGGAGCCATTTGGAGCTAGTTTGAATTTCGGGTAAAATTAAACGCCGTTTAATTTTATTCGAAATAAACGCTGAAATCAGAATTAAAATCAAGGTGAGATCTTCTCACTCAAATGAAAGTGGATTTTCTTTTACAGTTATTGATTGATGATTGACTGTTTGGATGTGATATTAGATATAGTAGGATATATCTATATATATATAGCAATATATACATATTGGCATATGTATATATTGGATTGATGATTTCCCGCCTCGTATAGCGGATGAGACCCTATTGCGCCGTTAGTAAGCGGATTATTTTTATAAAACCCATATACCGCGATAATTCCGTACTGGAGCGGAATTGGTATTGTGCTAACGTCTGTGGATGCAGGGAAACAGGTTGGAGGGATCCAACTGGATTCCTCACCAGTAGTTATTTATTTACAGATATTGATGTATATTCTGTTATCATATGTTGATATATGATGTTGTTGTTGTGATTGACCAATTGGTGCTGTAGCATCATCGGATTCAAGTTTTAAAAATAACGACCTTTAATTTAAAAGGATTTTTAAAGTGATCTTTGGAATTATACGTTTTATTGAATTGTTGAATTGATTTATTTTAAATAAATAAATGTTTAAAATTTTGAAGTTATAAAAGTTAAGATTTTTGTGAATTATGACCGTAAGGTGATTTTTGAAATAAATAGTTTAAGCAATTTATAAAATGGTTTGAACTGAGATTGTCGAATATTTGTGAACAGTTTATTTAAAAGATTTAAAAAGTTGATATTTATAAATTTAAAATATTGGAATTTTAAAACGAGATGATAAGTGTAAAAAAATGAAATTTATAGAATTATAAATCGTGAAGATATGGAATTTATAGATTTATAAATTGTGAAGTTATAAAATGGATGAAACTGTAGAATAAAAAATTTATAAGAGATTAACTTATAAATTGGATTTTTGCCTTTAAATGGAATATTGATCGAGTTATTAATAAAGAAGATTTATTAAATTGAAGTCGTTAGAAAATAGAAATAGAATTTATAAACGTTGTTTTATAAATTTGAAATCAATTGGATTTGATAAATTAAAATGTTAAAGAAGATATATTCGCGATTTTGGATAGCGAATTTTTATTGAAATAAAAATGTATAGAAAAGATTGAAATTGGGTTAAGTGAATTATATTCACGATTTTGGACAGTGAATATAATTTTAAGTAAAATGGATACGTTTTTGAAGAAGTGATATTAAAAATGAAGTTAAACATTTTAAAGATGTTTTAAAACGTGTTAAGTATCGAAATCATAGATTTCAACATTTATTGTTGAAATAGACGTTTTCGAAAATATAAGGAAATGATGGACTATAACACTGTTGTTATAGTAAATGATTTCCGAAAGGAAATGTATTGATGTAGTATTGGGATTTACATATCTATCTTAATTTCGAATCCCTATACTAGAGATTTTGAGTCGTCGTAACGATGTTTTACGTAACATTCGTTTTGACTCAAATAAATGTTGTTATAATAAATGATTTCCTTAAAGAATGAATATATACTTAATTTGATTTAAGTATATCGGATATTTTCCAAGTGTTGAAAATAAATAGATTTGGGAAACACTTATTTTTAAATAAGTATGGAAATGCTTTTCCAATATGAAATGAACTGTTTTGAGATTTTATCTTCAAAGATAAAATGAAATGTGGAAATTGATTTGAAATTGTTTTCAAACGGTTAAGTTGTGGAAATTTTATATCTAGTAAAGATATTTTTGAAGATGAAATAATTTGGAAAATTATTTGGAATCTGATGATGTTGCGCATCTTTATTGATAGTTAAATAACCGACTATCAATAATTACCTTTAGATAGGTATTTGTTGTGAATTGGATGAAATTGAATGCCACACTTATTTTTAAATAATCGCTCACTATTCGGGTTAGCCGGGAAAGGACCATGGGGTCGTATAACCCATTCCGAATATGTGATACGTCGTTATGAATTGCATTCGAAGACCGGTGTTGAAGACCGGATATTTTTTGAAAACGGAAGGATTACCGTCGAGTTACTCTACATCGACTGATCTTCGATTTAGAGGTTTTATCACCCTTAGTGACGGGAAGTCCGGACGTGATTAGAAATTTATCCGGATATGCAAGGACTTCGTGAGAAGTGCCTTCGGTTCTGTTCGATCCCGGAACAGACTTGTATGGATTGTGTGTCTGACGTTACAATTTGAGATATAAAGCTGATTCCTTTCAAATACATTTCTGTTGGTGGCGGAGAATTTATTCTCTTAGCTTAACACCCTTCTCTGAGACGTACGAGCTCAGAGGTTATGTAGTTGAAATTTATCAGCGATATATCCCAATTTGGTAACGTGGCATACTGAGTGTTGCTGTGAATGATCAGTGTTTGATCATTTGTGATATGATCATTTGTTTGATCTTATATCTTTGTGATCATAGGTTGGTCATTTTTGTTTGACCCGAAGCAGGGCTTTGTAGAAAGCGTAGCTTTGTGGACGAGACTTCGTCGAGCCTCACACCCCGGAAATGGTTGAAACAGGAAGGATGCAGCAAGGTTCTAGGGAGTAGCGCCCCTTAGTGTATGTCATTCCTTCTGGATAAAGGTGGTATCATGGTATGGAGCCCAGATACTTAACCTCTGTGGTTGCTGTAAAATTTATTTCTTTGTGGTTGTTGCGAATCGGGGATCCTCGGGAAGATCGGTGACGATCGGGGGGATGGCATACGCGTGTCAGTAGTTACCTATTTTTGCAGAGGTAACCCGGCCTTGTGTTGGCAGAGATCCGGTTAGGTTCTCGGGTCGTCTATTCCAGGGACGTACCCATCGTGGGAAAGGAAGTTCCTTAGCCTGACCATTTGTTGGACATCCAAAGAAACAATACGTGACTTGTACGGTTTTAGTTGTAGAACCTGCCATCTAATATGGCAGCTATAGCAAGCATACTATAATGGTACCTATGCTGGCTAAGATTAATATTATACTTTCGAAATGTTTTCTACACTATGCACTAATAATAATATCAAAATGGTTTGATTTTTCATAGTAAGCATCTTTGACTATCATAAGAAGAAATCTCCTCCAATTCTGCGTTTGCATTGTGTGTGTGGTGGGAGGTCTTATGGTAGTTTCATTTTCCAAAAGCATTGCGAATTGACTTTAAAATTCTCTGCTGTTTATTTTTAAAGAATAACTGTTTTACGATCTCACACCAGTCACCATGACTGACTCGGAGTTTATTGTTCCCTTCTAAACTCTGGGTGCCCACCAATTTCCACACGGGCAGCCTAGAGTTATATTATCAGGATATTCTAGATATTCTGGAGCTTTAGAGATAAGCTGGATGGCGAGACGTAGTACTTGTATCTGATATATTTATTCCGCTGTGTATTCTGTATGAGGACAAGTTTATATAACTGTCCATTGTTGTATTGAGTTGTATATTGACTCTGATAATTGATGTATGTATAAAATGATATAGTTCTTTGTTTAAAGATTATTCATTTATCTATTATATATTGTTCCGCTGCGATGTGTAAGATTCTGATATTGTTTTCTGTTCTGATGTTGTTCTGTTGTTCTTCTTTCTTCTCCTCTCTTTCTTCTATCTTTTCTTCTTCTACTACTTTTTCTTTTTCTTAAAACCCTCACTATTGGAGTTTCCGGCACTCGATTGCTCGGCAGTCGATAAAGTGAGTATCGATGTCGAATTTTCGAAAGTCGAAAATTTCGGTACGTGACATTGATGATCTTTCTCACCCGTCCTTTGCTAGGGTTTTGGATTTAACGGCAGATCGTCGACCAATCGATGATCGGGGAGTTGCGTCTGGAAGAGGATGATGAGCAGCGCTCATCTATATGGTTCATTCTTGCCGAAGGCGATCGATTTCGCCTGAAATCGACCTAGAACGCGAGCGGCGGCGCTAGCTCCAGGGGCGGCGAGTGGAATGGGGTCGTGGCCATAGGTGCGCTTGGACGCGCGCAAGATGATGGCGTGGCTGGATCGGCGGTTAGGCGATCGGAGCGGCGTGCGATAGGAGATGATTGATGGCGGCTGTGGTGATATGTAAGGTTCCTGTAGCGTGCGCGTACGAGTTGGGTGAAGGTAACGTTATTTACAACTTTGCCCTTGTTTTAATTTAAATTAAATTTTAAATTCAAACGTTCTAACTATCATAACTTGTTTGTACGAGCTTGGATTTGGATGCGATTTTTTCCGTTGCAATCGTATCGAAATCCCGGACAGCATGGAACCGGTTTGGTTGAATTCTAAGACTTTTGGAATTTTGGGCTTTATTTGGATTTTAAATCGACTATAAATCAAAGGTGAGTGATTTAACCCACTCACAAATACTAAACCTTCTTATGTTAGTTGAATTAAATTTATGATGTGATAAGAATATTAGTGGTTGATGTTTGGTAGTTTAATCTGACATTTTTATTGAAATTGAATTTTTTGAATTAAATTGCCAGTTAAATTAATATTGAATTTAATTTGTTAGTTAAATACCTGATAATGATAACCAGTTAATTGTTGTGATTTATTCGCTGATTTGGATGTTTATTGTGATGGATGTTTATTTGTTGACATTTTGGATGATTGGATGTTTATATCCCCATTATCACTATGGGTTGAAATGATACGTACCCGATTGATCTTATAGACTAGGGAAAATCGTTATGGGTTGAAATGATACATACCCTATCACTTGACCATAGGGTAGAAAATTATATACGGACAATGTTGGTCGGTATTAATTTATTTTCTAAGGGTAAAGTATGTTTGATTTTTAAATTTGATTATTAAATTTAATTTAATGATTTTATTTAAAAATTTATATTTGGAAAATAATTTATTTTATATGTTTTAAAGTTTCAAATTATAAGTTATTATATGGTTTAAAAAGTAAATTAAAGATTTTTACTTATAATTTTATTTAGTTTTAAAAATATATTTTAAATGGTTTAAATTTTAATTTAATAAAATATTAATATATTTTAAGAGATTTATATAAAATTTAATTTAATAAAATATTTAATATAGTTTTAATATATATATTTTAAATTTAATTTAGTATAATAAATATAGTTTTGATTTAAGATAATAAATATAGTCTTTTATAATAACTTTAATAAATAAAAAAATGGAGGTTTTGTAAAGAATTTATAAAAGTTTTGTAAGATATTTTTTAATGGATTTTATAAAAAAAATTTATAAAAAAATTTATAAAGGATTTTTATAATGGTTTTATAAAGGAGTTTATAAACGTTTAAAGGATTTTGTAAAGGGGTTTTATAAAGAACTTGTATAAAGGGGATTTGGAAGTGTTTTAAAGGAATTTGCATAGAAGTTTATGAAAGGGGAAGAGTCGTAATCTGTTTTGGAATTTATAAATAGCTTTTTAAATGGTTTTAAAGCATATAAATAGTTTATAAATAGTTTAGGAGAGATTTATAAATTATTTTCGAAATTGATTGAAAGAAATCTTCCTCGGTATTTATGAATATATTTATACTTTTGTAATAAGTATATGGATATCTTGATATGAAGGTACAGACTGTTTTCTAGATTTACTATTAAAAATGTTTTATAAAATGACCACGGTGTTAAATAAGCATTTGGTTGTTAAAGAGACTGGGGTCGGATATTGTCATACTCTCTGCCAATTCTGAAACCACTTTAAAAACTATGCACGTGGTAGAGAATCCAGAACGAAGTAGGATGGTTGGCGAACGCTACTGGTATGAGGTTAAGAACGCAGCTCTGAACTTTGGGTCAGCTTGATATGACTAAAATAGGAGCTATCCTGTAATAACCCGCTTTTCCGTACCCCTTGAATAGACACTAATCTCCATCTATTTACTCAAGGTGAACGAAAAACCGAACCATTAGGGTTTTAAAAGAAGAGGTAGAAGGAAAAAAATAGAAGAAAAGAAAAGAGAAAGAAGAAACAAAAGAACAACATCAGAACAGAGACAATATCAGGATCTCACATATCGCAGCGGAACAATATATAATAGATAATCACTAGTCTTTTAAAACAAAGAACTATATCAGTTTATACATACATCAATCATCAGAGTCAATATACAACAATGGACAGTTATATAACTTGTCCTCATACAGAATACACAGCGGAATAAATATATCAGATACAAATACTACGTCTCGTCATCCAGCTTATCTCCAAAGCTCCAGAATATCCAGAATATCCTGATAATATAACTCTAGGCTGCCCGTGTGGAAATTTGTGGGCACCCAGAGTTTAGAAGGGAACAATAAACTCCGAGTCAGTCATGGTGACTGGTGTGAGATCTTAAAACAGTTATTTTTCACAAAGAAAATAAAACAAATTCGCAATGCTTTTGGAAAATGAAACTACCATAAGACCTCCCGCCACACACACAATGCAAACGCAGAATTGGAGGAGATTTCTTCTTATGATAGTCAAAGATGCTTACTACGCAAAATCAAATCTTTTTGATATTATTATTAGTGCATAGTGTAGAAAACATTTCGAAAGTATAATATTAATCTTAGCCAACATACGACCAGTATCGTATGCCTACTATAGCTACTATGTTCAATAGCAGGTTACCGCCACATTCCATAGCAGGTAATACAACCAAAACCGTACCAGGTTCGTATTGTTTCTTTGGACTTTCCAACAAATGGTCAGGCTAAGGAACTTCCTTTCCCCCTGCCGATTGGGATCGCCTCTGGCTGGACGTCCCGAGAGACAAACTGCTCTCTGCCAAACAAGGCCGGGTTACCCCTGTAACAGGTAACTCACGAATATGTCATCACCCGGTCCTTTAGGACCTTTATCCGAGCGCTCGATATCCAACATCACACATCATAAAGAAAGTGTATCCACATGAGTAAGTATCTGGGCTCCATACCATGATACCACCCCTTTCCAGAAGGAAATGACATACCCTAAAGGGCGCGACCCTCATAACCTTGCCGCAACATTCCTGTTTCGACCATTTCCGGGGTGTGAGGCTCGACGAAGTCTCGTCCACAAAGCTACGCTTTCTCAAAAAGCCCTGCTTCGGGTCCAACAAAATGATCAACCTATGATCACAAAGATATAAGATCAAACAAATGATCATATCACGAATGATCAAACACTGATCATTTCACAGCAACACTCAGTATGCCACGTTACCAAATTGGGATATATCGCTGATAAATTTCAACTACATAACCTCTGAGCTCGTACGTCTCAGAGAAGGGTGTTAAGCTAAGAGAATAAATTCTCCGCCACCAACAGAAATGTATTTGAAAGAAATCAGCTTTACATCTCAAATTGTAACGTCAGACACACAATCCATACAAGTATGTTCTGGGATCGAACAGAACCGAAGGCACTTCTCACGAAGCCCTTGCACATCCGGATAATTTTCAATCACGTCGGGACTTCCCGTCACTAAGGATGATAAAACCTCTAAACCGGAGATCAGCCGATGTAGAGTAACTCGACGGTAATCCTTCCGTTTTCAAAAATATCCGGTCTTCAACACCGGTCTTCGAATGCAATTCATAACGACGTATCACATATTCGGAATGGGTTATACGACCCCATGGTCCTTTCCCGGTTAACCCGAATAGTGAGCGATTATTCAAAAATAAGTGTGGCATTCAAATTCATCCAATTCACAACAAATACCTATCTAAAGGTAATTATTGATAGTCGGTTATTTAACTATCAATAAAGATGCGCAACATCATCAGATTCCAAATAATTTTCCCAAATTATTTTATCTTCCAAAATATCTTTTACTAGATATAAAATTTCCACACTTAACCATTTGAAAACAATTTCAAATCAATTTCCACATTTCATTTTATCTTTGAAGATAAAATCTCAAAACAGTTCATTTCATATTGGCAAAGCATTTCCATACTTATTTAAAAATAAGTATTTCACAAATCATTTATTTTCAACATTTGAAAATATTCGATATACTTAAATCAAATTAAGTATATAATTTCACAAATCATTTATTTTCAACATTTGAAAATATTCGATATACTTAAATCAAATTAAGTATAAAATTTCACAAATCATTTATTTTCAACATTTGAAAATATTCGATATACTTAAATCAAATTAAGTATATATTCATTCTTTAAGGAAATCATTCTCTTTAAACACATTTATTTGAGTCAAAACGAATGTTGCGTAAAACATCGTTACGACGACTCAAAATCACTAGTATAGGGATTCGAATTTAGATAGATATATAAATCCCAATACTACATAAAAACCATTTCCTTTCGGAAATCATTTACTATAACAACAGTGTTATAGTCCATCATTTCCTTATTTCTCGAAAACGTCTATTTCAACAATAAAGGGTTGAAATCTATGATTTCGATATTTAACACGTTTAAAACATCTTTTAAACAATTAACTTCATTTTACAATATCGCTTTTCCAAAACAAGTTCATTTTACTTAACAATATATTCACTATCCAACATCGTGAATATACTTTACTATTTACATTTCACTATTTTCTACACGTTTTATTTCGATAATAATTCGCTATCCAAAATCGCGAATATATCTCCTTTGATAATCTTCTATATTTAATTTATCAAATTCAATCGATTGGTTTCCGAATTTATAAAACAACGTTTATAAATTCCAATTTCTATTTTCTATAACAACTCCGGTTTAAAATCTCATTTTATTAACTTCAAAAATCCACTTATAAGAATAAGTGATTTCGGATTTATAAAACAACGTTTATAAATCACATTTGTACTTTATAACGATTTCAACTTACAAAATCATTTCATTTTGCAATTTCTATTTATATCCCATTTAAGTGCAAAAGTCGAATTTATAAGTAAATTTCTTATAAATCTTTTATTCTACAATATCTATTTACTTTATAACTTCACGTTATAAATCTATTAATTTCATTTACTTATGAAATCCATTTATACTACTTTCTAACACTTATAAAAAAATTCGTTTTATAAGTCCAATATTTTGATTTATAAAATATCAATTTTATAAATTTTTCTATACAAATCGTTTATAGTTATTCAAAAATCCCAACTTAACCCATTTTATAAATAAATCAACTTTTGTTTCAAAAACGACACTTCGGTTATATTTCACTAAAAATTATACCTTTGATAACTTTAAAATTTTACGTTTATAAATCGATTCAAAAATTCCATAAAACGTATATTTCCAAAAATCCCTTTAAAAATCCTTTTAAATTAAAAGTCGTCATTTTTAAAGTTCAAAACTGAATCCGATGATGCAACAACACCAATCAGTCCATCACAACAGTCAAATATCATATATCATCATATGATAACAGAATATATCAAAATATCTGTAAATAATCAATACTGTGAGGAATCCAGTCGGATCCCTCCAACCTGTTTCCCTGCATCCACAGATGTTAGCACAATACCAATTCCGCTCCAGTACGGAATTATCGCGGTATATAGGTTTTTATAAATCCGCTTACTAACGGCGCAATAGGGTCTCATCCGCTATACGAGGCGGGAAATCAATCAATCCAATATATACATATGCCAATATGTATATACTGCTATATATATAGATATATCCTATCATATCTAATATCACATCGAATAGCAATCATCAAATCAATAACTGTAAAAATTCCACATTCAATTTGAGTGAGAAGATCTCACCGAGATTTTAATTCTGATTCCGGCGTTTATTTCGAATAAAATTAAACGGGCGTTTAATTTTACCCGAAATTCAAACTAGCTCCAAACGACTCCAATCCAATTGCATTGCGAAGTATTCGACGATACGATTCCAACGCAAAAAGTTTCGTCGAATTCCGACCTCGTATGATAAAGTTACATCAATTTAAACTTTGAATGAATTATAAATGTAAATATTTTACAATTCTATTTTAAATTTAAAACCCTACTCTATATCGTGGCCGCACGTTCCAGTATGATGAAATCAGGGCGTTCCCCTTTTTCTTCCACGCGCGTTCTTGCTCCAGGTTTCATTCGAAACCACGTACCCACAGCCGCCTATTAGCCCTAAATCTCGCGACAAATTCAAGCACTTTGACGATGATCAGGTGATGCCGACGTGTAGCCCTTCCTCGCCTCTACCATCGGCCGAAAAATCATAGAGCTCGGCCCCCTCTAGCGTCTCGAAACACGTGCGAACACAAGCATGAACGTGGCCCGGTAGACATTGATCCACGCACTCAAATTCAATCACAACCGTTCACATTATAGATCTCGATGCCCTCTTCCATTTTGTAGTTGAAAGTTTTCTGAATCGGTTGACGGATGTGGAGGAATCGAGGGGAGAAAGGCGCACGTTTCTGGCCGTGGGTTATAGAAGTGGCGGCTGGCCATTTAAATTAGGGTTTAGTTTATATTTTTTTTTTTTTGTGAATGAAGGCTATTTATAGAAAACTGATCGAAACACTATTCATTCCGGGATTTCCGGACTCCGATTTACGCGCAGTGACTGGCGTTCCTGGGGTTTATCCCGCGTTCCGAACGCAATGGAACAGGTTTCGGAAGCTAATTCGATCGTATGTGTGAGATATGGCGATAAACGATCAATTTAAATTAAACCGATTTAAATCGATTTCGAGGCGTTTTGGCTTGCCCCGGATAAACGGTATATCCAAAAATTACAAAATTTGAAATCTTACAATAACATCACATTACGGATCCGATGAAATTGGTTTCGTTGAAATCCGAGACCGTTTGAAAAATGACTATTTTAACTGGCCAAATTAATATTAAAACAATTTCAATGTGTTTCGAGCTGCCACGGTCAAACGATAACTTCGATTGCTACAAAAATTGAAATCCGATAATAACTAACTATTACGGATCCAATGGAACTGGTCTCGTTCAATTCTGAGACTGTCCGAAAATTGGCTATTTTTCAGTCGATAATTAAATATTAAAATATTCAATTTTCACAGATTAACTCCAAATTCGATTCTGAAAGTTCTAAAACCTTTCTATAACTCCAGTATGATCAAATAAAATTTCCCAAATCATTTTCAATCATTTTAACTCGATTTCCAATTATTTCTGGAATTTCACTATTTAATTTATCGATTTAATTGACCAAATTAAATCCAATATTCGAATAATAAATTATTCGACTTCTTAATTCTACTTATCAATATTTAAAATTAATTAAATATTCGAATTTTAATTATCTAAAATTCTGGGTCGTTACAGACTTCCCCGCTTAAAAGAATTTCGTCCTCGAAATTACAAGTTAGGAAGAAGATACAAAATCCGTTAACTTTCCAAAACAAACCATTCAAATTAGATTTTCAAATCTGTTAAGTGTTTAACTTCTCCAAATTCATAGTTAACTTCTCACAAAATCTTTACTAAGTTTTCAAATCATAACTTAGTTTTCAAAATTTTCAAATTTCTCTAAAATATTCTAACGCCTTAAATTTTCAGAAAATTTCGCCAGCGTCTCCTTTGCGCGGCTCGATCCGAAAAAAAAATGACAGTGTATATATATCACAAATATACATCCCATCAAGTGATGAGGCATCCCGTAGGGAAAAAAGTGTAAAAGTACGATATTTAATCCGAGATATGTACCTTATCATATTTTTAGCGAGCGTATACGGCTAATATAGCACGAAAGCGAGCTCCAAATGCGAAGCAACGCCATCCGCACCTACTAAACACTCAATCAAACAATATGAGAACATGTAGATATGAAAATATAGTCAATATACATCATATAGCAACATAATACTACATATGTCAACATAGCAAATGCAACAAACAACAAATGCATTCAGAAGCAACAATGCAACCATCAAACCATCATCATCCAATAAACATCCAACAAATCCATACCGAATCAATATTCATTCATTTCTCATTAATATTCATTGAATTGGTTTTCAATTTTCTCACATTTGATTTGCTAATATTGGATTTAACTAACATTCATTCATTTGTTTCCAATTAGTTTACATCCACTAATTTACATTCATGTTGGTTCATTTTCAATTTGAATCAAATTCATTTCTATTCAAATTTACATATTATCAATTTGAATTTAATCACTTTGCTTCCAATTTGTCGATTCAATTTCATTAACCCTTAATGAATTACACGAAATCAACTAACAATCAATCTAACAACCAATGTATAACCAATCATAACCAAATTTATTCAATTTACATTTCTTTATGTTCAATTTGGTTCAACACTTTTAAATTAAATTGACTTCCATTCAATTTATTTAATTCCTTTAACTTCTAATGAATTAACACTTATATTCATTGCTTCATATCAATTATTTATATTCAATTGATTGACATTCAATCCATTTATTAATTCAATTGCTAATTCATTTTAACAAATAAAATTGAATTTTATATAACTCAAGTTCACATTCACTTAATAAATTCACTTTATTAATTTCTTTGATATCAAAATAAACTTCACTTCAACATTACTTAAGTTATATTCCAATTAAACATCATTTGTTTAACTTAACTCAAGTTTTCACTTATAAATCCAAATTCAAATTTTTAATCCTATTTAACTTTTACCAAGGTCAAATTTCATCAATCATCCCAATTTATATCACATTTGACTTTCCTTTAGTTAAATTTCACATCATATTTCATTATGCTACTCAAATTCATTAACTTTACCAAAGTTAAATTTATTATCTCATATCATAAGTATAAATCTTATTTCACTTATATTTACCATATTTAAATTTGGACTTTAATTTTCAAATTTGTTTATCACAACAAAACCTCAATTTCCAATTTACTATGGTAGCAAATCAATCACACAGAAACTCGAAAATGATACCGATGATGCTGCAGTCATCACCCTTATTATTTCCCAGCAACAATAGTGGAATCAGTGCTTAAATTCTTTCAAAAATTTCCTTTTATACATAAATCACATTTATAAATCACTTTGCACATAATTTCACTTCTTACATATAAGATTATTTTACCATTGTAAATCATTTTAATTATAACTTCATACATTATAATTCATTGGTTTATACAATTTACTCTTTCACAATTGTTGTTTCCATTTACTTATTCAAACAATCTTAACAATCAATTCATATACACTTTAACACTGAAAATTTATTTCTTTATATATAAAATATAATCGAGGTAAAATTATTTCATTTACCCAATTTAAAACAATATTGTGCCGAATTGTTCTATATAAGTGTTTAGAGATCCCTATCGATAGAGTTGTACGGACAATACCGACCAGAATCCATATACCACTCAACAAACCAATCATCACAATATAAAACAATTTTATATTAACTGACAAATACGCACTCATATCTATTATTACACTCAACTCATTCTAGAGTACTACTGACTCTATCTCTAATGAGTAACACCCAACAGAGCAGGGTTGTCGCTTAACCATATGCTCTGATACCAAATGTAATAACCCGCTTTTCCGTACCCCTTGAATAGACACTAATCTCCATCTATTTACTCAAGGTGAACGAAAAACCGAACCATTAGGGTTTTAAAAGAAGAGGTAGAAGGAAAAAAATAGAAGAAAAGAAAAGAGAAAGAAGAAACAAAAGAACAACATCAGAACAGAGACAATATCAGGATCTCACATATCGCAGCGGAACAATATATAATAGATAATCACTAGTCTTTTAAAACAAAGAACTATATCAGTTTATACATACATCAATCATCAGAGTCAATATACAACAATGGACAGTTATATAACTTGTCCTCATACAGAATACACAGCGGAATAAATATATCAGATACAAATACTACGTCTCGTCATCCAGCTTATCTCCAAAGCTCCAGAATATCCAGAATATCCTGATAATATAACTCTAGGCTGCCCGTGTGGAAATTTGTGGGCACCCAGAGTTTAGAAGGGAACAATAAACTCCGAGTCAGTCATGGTGACTGGTGTGAGATCGTAAAACAGTTATTTTTCACAAAGAAAATAAAACAAATTCGCAATGCTTTTGGAAAATGAAACTACCATAAGACCTCCCGCCACACACACAATGCAAACGCAGAATTGGAGGAGATTTCTTCTTATGATAGTCAAAGATGCTTACTACGCAAAATCAAATCTTTTTGATATTATTATTAGTGCATAGTGTAGAAAACATTTCGAAAGTATAATATTAATCTTAGCCAACATACGACCAGTATCGTATGCCTACTATAGCTACTATGTTCAATAGCAGGTTACCGCCACATTCCATAGCAGGTAATACAACCAAAACCGTACCAGGTTCGTATTGTTTCTTTGGACTTTCCAACAAATGGTCAGGCTAAGGAACTTCCTTTCCTCCTGCCGATTGGGATCGCCTCTGGCTGGACGTCCCGAGAGACAAACTGCTCTCTGCCAAACAAGGCCGGGTTACCCCTGTAACAGGTAACTCACGAATATGTCATCACCCGGTCCTTTAGGACCTTTATCCGAGCGCTCGATATCCAACATCACACATCATAAAGAAAGTGTATCCACATGAGTAAGTATCTGGGCTCCATACCATGATACCACCCCTTTCCAGAAGGAAATGACATACCCTAAAGGGCGCGACCCTCATAACCTTGCCGCAACATTCCTGTTTCGACCATTTCCGGGGTGTGAGGCTCGACGAAGTCTCGTCCACAAAGCTACGCTTTCTCAAAAAGCCCTGCTTCGGGTCCAACAAAATGATCAACCTATGATCACAAAGATATAAGATCAAACAAATGATCATATCACGAATGATCAAACACTGATCATTTCACAGCAACACTCAGTATGCCACGTTACCAAATTGGGATATATCGCTGATAAATTTCAACTACATAACCTCTGAGCTCGTACGTCTCAGAGAAGGGTGTTAAGCTAAGAGAATAAATTCTCCGCCACCAACAGAAATGTATTTGAAAGAAATCAGCTTTACATCTCAAATTGTAACGTCAGACACACAATCCATACAAGTCTGTTCCGGGATCGAACAGAACCGAAGGCACTTCTCACGAAGCCCTTGCACATCCGGATAATTTTCAATCACGTCGGGACTTCCCGTCACTAAGGATGATAAAACCTCTAAACCGGAGATCAGCCGATGTAGAGTAACTCGACGGTAATCCTTCCGTTTTCAAAAATATCCGGTCTTCAACACCGGTCTTCGAATGCAATTCATAACGACGTATCACATATTCGGAATGGGTTATACGACCCCATGGTCCTTTCCCGGTTAACCCGAATAGTGAGCGATTATTCAAAAATAAGTGTGGCATTCAAATTCATCCAATTCACAACAAATACCTATCTAAAGGTAATTATTGATAGTCGGTTATTTAACTATCAATAAAGATGCGCAACATCATCAGATTCCAAATAATTTTCCCAAATTATTTTATCTTCCAAAATATCTTTTACTAGATATAAAATTTCCACACTTAACCATTTGAAAACAATTTCAAATCAATTTCCACATTTCATTTTATCTTTGAAGATAAAATCTCAAAACAGTTCATTTCATATTGGCAAAGCATTTCCATACTTATTTAAAAATAAGTATTTCACAAATCATTTATTTTCAACATTTGAAAATATTCGATATACTTAAATCAAATTAAGTATATAATTTCACAAATCATTTATTTTCAACATTTGAAAATATTCGATATACTTAAATCAAATTAAGTATAAAATTTCACAAATCATTTATTTTCAACATTTGAAAATATTCGATATACTTAAATCAAATTAAGTATATATTCATTCTTTAAGGAAATCATTCTCTTTAAACACATTTATTTGAGTCAAAACGAATGTTGCGTAAAACATCGTTACGACGACTCAAAATCACTAGTATAGGGATTCGAATTTAGATAGATATATAAATCCCAATACTACATAAAAACCATTTCCTTTCGGAAATCATTTACTATAACAACAGTGTTATAGTCCATCATTTCCTTATTTCTCGAAAACGTCTATTTCAACAATAAAGGGTTGAAATCTATGATTTCGATATTTAACACGTTTAAAACATCTTTTAAACAATTAACTTCATTTTACAATATCGCTTTTCCAAAACAAGTTCATTTTACTTAACAATATATTCACTATCCAAAATCGTGAATATACTTTACTATTTACATTTCACTATTTTCTACACGTTTTATTTCGATAATAATTCGCTATCCAAAATCGCGAATATATCTCCTTTGATAATCTTCTATATTTAATTTATCAAATTCAATCGATTGGTTTCCGAATTTATAAAACAACGTTTATAAATTCCAATTTCTATTTTCTATAACAACTCCGGTTTAAAAATCTCATTTTATTAACTTCAAAAATCCACTTATAAGAATAAGTGATTTCGGATTTATAAAACAACGTTTATAAATCACATTTGTACTTTATAACGATTTCAACTTACAAAATCATTTCATTTTGCAATTTCTATTTATATCCCATTTAAGTGCAAAAGTCGAATTTATAAGTAAATTTCTTATAAATCTTTTATTCTACAATATCTATTTACTTTATAACTTCACGTTATAAATCTATTAATTTCATTTACTTATGAAATCCATTTATACTACTTTCTAACACTTATAAAAAAATTCGTTTTATAAGTCCAATATTTTGATTTATAAAATATCAATTTTATAAATTTTTCTATACAAATCGTTTATAGTTATTCAAAAATCCCAACTTAACCCATTTTATAAATAAATCAACTTTTGTTTCAAAAACGACACTTCGGTTATATTTCACTAAAAATTATACCTTTGATAACTTTAAAATTTTACGTTTATAAATCGATTCAAAAATTCCATAAAACGTATATTTCCAAAAATCCCTTTAAAAATCCTTTTAAATTAAAAGTCGTCATTTTTAAAGTTCAAAACTGAATCCGATGATGCAACAACACCAATCAGTCCATCACAACAGTCAAATATCATATATCATCATATGATAACAGAATATATCAAAATATCTGTAAATAATCAATACTGTGAGGAATCCAGTCGGATCCCTCCAACCTGTTTCCCTGCATCCACAGATGTTAGCACAATACCAATTCCGCTCCAGTACGGAATTATCGCGGTATATAGGTTTTTATAAATCCGCTTACTAACGGCGCAATAGGGTCTCATCCGCTATATGAGGCGGGAAATCAATCAATCCAATATATACATATGCCAATATGTATATACTGCTATATATATAGATATATCCTATCATATCTAATATCACATCGAATAGCAATCATCAAATCAATAACTGTAAAAATTCCACATTCAATTTGAGTGAGAAGATCTCACCGAGATTTTAATTCTGATTCCGGCGTTTATTTCGAATAAACTTAAACGGGCGTTTAATTTTACCTGAAATTCAAACTAGCTCCAAACGACTCCAATCCAATTGCATTGCGAAGTATTCGACGATACGATTCCAACGCAAAAAGTTTCGTCGAATTCCGACCTCGTATGATAAAGTTACATCAATTTAAACTTTGAATGAATTATAAATGTAAATATTTTACAATTCTATTTTAAATTTAAAACCCTACTCTATATCGTGGCCGCACGTTCCAGTATGATGAAATCAGGGCGTTCCCCTTTTTCTTCCACGCGCGTTCTTGCTCCAGGTTTCATTCGAAACCACGTACCCACAGCCGCCTATTAGCCCTAAATCTCGCGACAAATTCAAGCACTTTGACGATGATCAGGTGATGCCGACGTGTAGCCCTTCCTCGCCTCTACCATCGGCCGAAAAATCATAGAGCTCGGCCCCCTCTAGCGTCTCGAAACACGTGCGAACACAAGCATGAACGTGGCCCGGTAGACATTGATCCACGCACTCAAATTCAATCACAACCGTTCACATTATAGATCTCGATGCCCTCTTCCATTTTGTAGTTGAAAGTTTTCTGAATCGGTTGACGGATGTGGAGGAATCGAGGGGAGAAAGGCGCACGTTTCTGGCCGTGGGTTATAGAAGTGGCGGCTGGCCATTTAAATTAGGGTTTAGTTTATATTTTTTTTTTTGTGAATGAAGGCTATTTATAGAAAACTGATCGAAACACTATTCATTCCGGGATTTCCGGACTCCGATTTACGCGCAGTGACTGGCGTTCCTGGGGTTTATCCCGCGTTCCGAACGCAATGGAACAGGTTTCGGAAGCTAATTCGATCGTATGTGTGAGATATGGCGATAAACGATCAATTTAAATTAAACCGATTTAAATCGATTTCGAGGCGTTTTGGCTTGCCCCGGATAAACGGTAAATCCAAAAATTACGAAATTTGAAATCTTACAATAACATCACATTACGGATCCGATGAAATTGGTTTCATCGAAATCCGAGACCGTTTGAAAAATGACTATTTTAACTGGCCAAATTAATATTAAAACAATTTCAATGCGTTTCGAGCTGCCACGGTCAAACGATAACTTCGATTGCTACAAAAATTGAAATCCGATAATAACTAACTATTACGGATCCAATGGAACTAGTCTCGTTCAATTCTGAGACTGTCCGAAAATTGGCTATTTTTCAGTCGATAATTAAATATTAAAATATTCAATTTTCACAGATTAACTCCAAATTCGATTCTGAAAGTTCTAAAACCTTTCTATAACTCCAGTATGATCAAATAAAATTTCCCAAATCATTTTCAATCATTTTAACTCGATTTCCAATTATTTCTGGAATTTCACTATTTAATTTATCGATTTAATTGACCAAATTAAATCCAATATTCGAATAATAAATTATTCGACTTCTTAATTCTACTTATCAATATTTAAAATTAATTAAATATTCGAATTTTAATTATCTAAAATTCTGGGTCGTTACATATCCCGGGCCAAGTGAGGTTGCCCCTCCTATCGAACACGCTTCTTCGATACCATACCTGTTACTTTGTGATTGATTAGTGGCCACCTTTGATTTGTTTATGGGAGTGTGTTCTGAGGTGGGCGGTAGTATCTGCTATGCGTTACCACTAGTCCAGGCGTGCAAAACGGTAGAATGCTACCCTTGGCATTGCCTCGCGTGCCTTGTCATATGCCTTATCGAGACCACTACGATTTTGGTTTGTGTCGTACCTATGAAGTGCTCCCTGATAGCCCACCAGTTTGGTGGAGTTTACAATACTGTATAGACTATGACATTTATAAAAATGTGCTAAGGGGGATATGAGTAACGCCTTAACGTTATTTTAATACTTTACTTTAATGATATACATTACATATATAGCTTATATTACTACATATAAATAGATTAACGGATCCTTAGGTGATGAAAATTCATAAACATCTCTTAAGTTATTGCACGCACATTATACACTGGATAGGAGATGTAAAATCCCGTAAACATCTCTGAAACCATTAATCTCATATTTACTTATTGTTGATTTAAATTACATAAGATCTTTTAGTTCTGACTCGAGTGTTCTCTTTTCATTATGCTCGGGTCAGCCTGAGCATTTCAGTGTTGAAGACTTTATTTTTGTAGGACGAAGATGGAGATTTGTATACTATTTATATATATATATATATATATATTCCACTGCATCATGTTTGTTCCGCAGCATTATCCTATTATACTTGCTGTATGTATAACTTTGATTGTATTGTAAAAGTGTAATAAAATGTTATTTGTAAACAGATTCATGAACTATTTATTTGATTATTATATTTTTTCATTCCGCTATGAGATTATGTGCTTTTTTTTCATTTATTTCTCTTATTTTCTTATTTACTTCATTAACAATCCTCCCTTTTGAATGGTTTGAGTTGACATGTGTGGTTTATTGTCAATTTAAACCATCCAAAAAGGTGGGTCGTTACAACTGAGATATACATGTGTAGTATGTCTATGATAAACTCATGGAGTATAAAACAGAAGTAAATAAAATAACATGCAATAGAAATGATTCGATTTGATCGAATGAGTGAGTATATTGGAAAAAGTTCCGAACGTACCTAAAAATGAATAAAGATTCAATCTCAAAAGTCACTCCTCCATGTGACGCATAATGATGCATCGATAAGGGGTAATCAAACTTTGTTGGACAATGTGCGATCAATTGTGAGTGAAGTTGAGTTAGTTTCTTTCTACAAGGACATGTACTTAAGAGTAGTACACAAGGTTAATATTATTTCATCTAAATAACGGTTTACAAAATCATACAAGATAAGGATTTATAAGAAACTCCAACATATCCTAGGCCAAGGAGTTGGCAGGTTGTGCGAGTCGAAAGATTGCACGTAATAATTGTTCATGAAGGATCTTGTATGAATCTTTCCAAAAGGATTTTGGGAAAGACTGTCATTGGATGATATATTTATGTTATGAACATGATTTTTGTAAACTCAAACCAACACTACGCCATAAATGGCCTACTGCAACACAAAACAAATGTTGGCTCAGGCCCGAAAAATGTTGCCATAGGTCTATGGCAACACTTTTAGGGTGATGCAATTTTTGTCGTTGCCTTAGACCTCAAAGGCAACATTTTGACTATCTAAGGCAACATAAGTAATATTGTTGCAATAGAACCCTATTTGGGTCTATGGCAACACCCATAGGTATCTATAGCAACATTCCAAAATGTTGCTATAGATATGAACTTTTTGAATTTTGTGGGGCCCACAATGTAGAGCATATTTGATTTTTTTAATAAAAATAAATATTTATTTAATAAAATGCTATTACACAGAATTTGATATTTAAACAGTAATTTATTTAAATAAATATTTTATTTCAACATTTGAAATAGTACAAATTCCTGACTCCACTATTTTACAATTCAATGATATATAACACTGATATTCACATATACAGATATTCCTCACTACATCACTCAGTTCACTCATTACATATGTAGTTTCAATTTATACATACACCGACACTGACAAATATATGCCGAGCCAAAGGCGAGCCGAGTGCCGAGCCGAAGGCGAGCCGAGTGCCGAGCCGAAGGCGAGCCGAGTGCCGAGCCGAAGACGAGCCGAGAAGCGGGTCCGGGCGCAGCGCCGGTGGGGGTCCGGGGCACCGCAGTCCCGGCGGGGATCAGGGGGTAGCTGGGGGCGATGGGTCAGGGGGTAGCTGGGAGTGAGGAACGAAAATATGATTTGGAAATTAGGGATTTGGAAATTGGGGGTGAGAACAAAATGTTATGAAAAGTAAAGCGGGAAAACGAAATTTTGGGACAAATTATAGTGGTGATCCATTTTAACAATCAGATTAAATGTAGACCGTTGGATCGTATTCACGCGGATTGCTAATTTTATTAATTTTTTAATTTGAATACATCTATAGCAACACTATATAAAAATGTTGCATCCTGTTACACTTGTTTAGCTAGAGCAACACATTTTTATGGCTAAGGTAACACCAAAAATACAACATTGCAGTAGGACCAAAATTTTATAGCTGTCGCAACATTTTAGCTGGCAACACCTTGCAAAAATGTTGCAGAAGGTCATCTATGGCGTAGTGCAAATTAGATTTATAAATAAAGAAATTCATAAAAAATTTATGAATGCCTATTCTGTTGCACTGAGAAAAAAAATTTATTTCAAGAAATACCAACTTCATTGTGAAGAAATTCCTTTGAGAAATTACTAGTAGTAAAATAGAATTGGATACGATCCATAGATAGAACTGATTAGATGAGATGAAATGAAATTAACTAACCTAAATGAACACAACGCATTAGAGTGTCTAATAAGTATCCTCGCACATTGAAGAGAAGCTATGAATTTCTTATCAATTTCAAAATATATAATCCTCGGTTGTTTAATTAAACCGTTAAGAGTGTCGACTTTATGGTATGATGTGCAAATCTAAAAGAATTCCAAGTACGCTATCAAAATATGATTTTGGTAGCCATAACGAAGGAATGTGATCCATCGGTTGCGATTGTGTCTTTATGACCAAGACTAATGCAGTTGGAATTAAATAAGCAATGTTGATAAGAATAATATCGCAAATTTCAATTATTGAAATTAGCATAATAGATTGGTATTCAACGTGCTCAAGTTTATTCGAATTTACTCACAAAATTACCACTTAGTATGACTTTACATTTGGTACATATGTATTGAAACAGAAAATTCTAAATAATGATTTAGAGTAAACTATTTACACATGATAATCAAAAATTATCTCGAAGTCAGTGGGAGCGATGTTGTGTTTGTGAGTATTTGGATATGAACCAGGAAATGATAGAAAGTATCATTTTATAAGCATCAAAAATTGAAAAATTATTTTGATAGAAATATCAAATAGTTTGATTATCAATCAAAATGCGAAGGAAGCGTGTGTTCATAAGAAAGAACGTTAAAAGGTACATTGAAATTTCTAAACTATAACAACACATTGTTGATTTTAACGATGTACTTCTTTAAAATCAACCTTTGTTGTTTTAATACTCAACTTTGGATTGTAAATGGTGTCTTTTATAGCGAGTATAAAAAATATTGGGAATGTCCCAAATCGATATGCAAAGACACCTTACTAGATTGTTTAATACGGAACATGTGAGATTAGTTCCTTATGCATTGACAATAGGAATTATCATACATGTTATTTTGTCTATGATAACGTGATTTGTTTATATATTTGATACATGAAGCAAATATCAAATTCAAATTGATATCACTAAATTGTTGTTTGAGGTGTTATCGTGTATTTATAAAATACTAGAGAATTGTTTACAGAAACAAAAACTTCTTATGAAGAAGTGTTTGGACTCAAACTTCATAAGCGATATTGAGTAAAATATGTCAATAATAAATTCAAGTTAAGAATATTTAAGTTGGAAATATTCCAAATGAAAGACCGTGGCCGATTCAATGAAAAAGGCTAAGTACATTGCCTTGAATAGCACCGAAATAAAAACAATGTATATAAAAATATAAGTGCACAAATTTATAACTGAGTCGATTCCAAATGTTGAGAATCTCATAACATTGTTATATGATAACAATGTCGCAATATAGTTTGTAACAGAACTAATAACTCACTAGAAGTCGAAAAACATACTCCAAATTATTCCACATGATAAAATAGTTTTTCACCGTCTAAGAGAGTTGGTTGACATAGCAGATAATTAAAACATAATAACATATCCGTTCATAAAGAGACTGACCCAATTGGTTTTGAGAAAACCGATTGGAGAAGTTGGAATAAGATTCTATATTTGACCCAATTGCAAGTGGGAGATTGATAGAGTTAGGGGTATGCCCTAGGGGCAATTATGTAATTTGTTACATATATCTAACTCATTGACCAATCTTATTCAAAATAAAGGTATTTTCTTTCTATTATATATATACTTGATATAATGTGGTTATATTAATTAATCAATTTAATTAAAAGTATATTTAATAGAAAATCCATAAATGGTATGTTTTGTGATAGTAGTTACAAAGTGTTGTAACCATGAGTAATTTATCACAATGAAACAAATATACCATTTTAAACGTTCCTAGTCTAGATGCATCGAGACTGGATATCGATGTGTCCGTTGAGACTAGAGTACGCTCTCCAAATATTGTGTAGTGTATTACTCATGATTGTTGGGGGCACCAAGGGGTTATGTACTGATAGTTATTGGATAACCATGGAATGACTCACTCGATAGTTTTACGTTGGTTAATATAACTAAGGTCAAACAGAGAATATCGATGTGACTAATTTACAATGTTCTCTCGACTTGAGAATACTATTAATCTTCAATGTGGAAGTTCTGCTTTGATTATATTTAAATCGTGGCATGACGTCCAACGAACGACTGTAGTTGGCCGAGTGGAAGCTTTGAAAGTGAAACACTATTTAAAAGAGGATTCGTCTCCTCGTTTATATGAGGTAAGTATCACGGTCAACTGAAGTCAACTCAAAGTCAAAGTCTCTAGCTAGAGCATTTCGGTGAATAATAATTGTTATTATTGAATCAAAGACTTTGTGTTTGTACGATCAAGTTGAATGTGGATGATATTGAAATTTTAACCATTACTAAATTCCATAAATCCAAAGTGATATAGTTTTGATGAAGAGAATTGGTGTAAATAATTTTCACTATTAGGTACTGCTTATAATAAGTAAATTGGATTTTTACCAAAAGATGTGTAAGCGATAAATTTGGCCAAAATGTCACACCACATGCTAAGTGACGTGTGAACGTTAATATTCGAATAGTTTGATATTAATTGCCGATTGAATTTGTACTTATGAGTCGCACAATCGTAAGGATGAATTCTATGAAAAACCACATGATTTAGTTAATTTATAAAATGTTATTTGAGAAATATTAATTATTATTTATTTGATGTTTGGAAGTTCTTTTGTAATTATTTTAATGCATTTATAAAAGTTATATTTGCTCGCATTGATATACGATATCAATGTAATTTAAAGGTAACTGCATGAAATGAGTTATGAAAATTTTATGTCATTTGATGACATGATTTATGAAAATTTATGTCATTTGAGGACATGATTTGTGAAATTTTATGTCATTTGATGCCATATATGTAAAGAATGGATTGGATAAAAAGAAACAATCAAGAGAATTAATTAGAGAAGTTTTAATTAAAGAATGAGAAAAGTTTCATTCTTTCAAATGAAACATATTCTCTATTTCGTTCTGTACGTACAATTTTTTTCCCTTCTCATTCGTTCTTTTCTCTTTCTCTCCTCCTAAATTTTCATGGCAGAAACAAAAAAATAAAATGAATCTTCAAAATATTCCAACTCCAAATAAAAAGATCAAATAAAACAAAACAAAAGTGGTTCATCCATCTCTTGTAAGGATAGGAAGTGGATCTTGAACATCTGAGGAGATATCATCATTGAAGGTGTGATTTCTAGGCAACATCCTAAGGTGATTCAATCGGATCTAGAATCATTCTTCATTCAAGGTGCAAATCAAAGGCAACATCAACAAGGTGTGTTTTAAGGATTGGGTAGCGAGGTATATCATTTTCTATATATAGATAGTGGATTTGCAATGTTTGATGAAAATTTAATTTGACTTTCATAATTTGTATGATGTATTACTGTCTTGCTTAATTAAAAAATTATTTATGAAGATTGAATTATTTGCCGAATGATAAATTTCATAAATCAAAATTAATTTTGTTTATGTTTTAAAACAACATTTAAGTGTAGATCTATGTTTTTAAACATTCTAATTAAATTGTAATTCTTCGGATCTGAATGTTTACATGTTCGAATTGGTTAGCTGTTTTTCTTTACTTTGTTAAATAGAAACTAAATTTATATATTCTAAAATACAATGTTTTATTTTAGTTCTATGTTTTAACATTTAATTAAAATTCCATTTCTTTAAATCTGGAAATTCATGTTGATTGATTGAATTATATTTAGAGTTAAAATGAAATTATATGGAATCAATACAATGTTTCAATTGTAGATCTATGTTTATTCTTTCGTAACAAAGTGTAATTTTAGTTTTGAATTTTAATACATGTATGTATGTATGTTTGCATGTACTACTTGCACTTTTTATTGTATTGGATATTTACATATGAATAAAAGGAATTTTAACAACAAATCAAAGTTTTGAAATTGACTTTAATAACTATCTAATTTATATTATTAGAAAACTTTGATTGAATTTCATACATACACATTTGGATCTACTTGTATGTGTTCATATAAAATTTATTTTTCTTTACATATATTGTCATAGTATGAAATCATTTCTCTTTTTTAATTAAGAAAATAATGTATACATACAATTCATTGTTTACCTTCCATATTCTTAGATTATGGTACCTATTGATTGTCATTAATATGTTGCATTAATTAAGTTTAGTAAAAGGAAAACTGTATCGATCACCCTTGTCATCCCTTATTTATTTCCATTTCAGTTCTTATGTAATAACCATTCAAATTGTTCTTGTTGATTTTATGTATACATATCAATTACCCCTGACCATGCACACTCCATGTATGTTGCACTTGCACAATATTTACCGTGAATATATTTACAATTCATGTCATATTTATATTAGTCATTAATTTTATTTTATTAATCAATTATTTAATTTAATTAGGAGAAGAAAATGAAAAGCTTCCTTCTCTAACTAAATTTATGATCCCTCATTAATTGAATAATTTAAGAGAAAGGAAAATGAAAAGTTTTCTTCTCTAAATAAATTTATGCTCCTTATTAATTGAATAAGTTAAGAGAAAGGAAATAAAAATTTTCCTTCTCTACATAAATTTGAAAAGTAAACGTTACACACAAATTTGTATATAAGAGTATATTTGATATACTTTAACTTACATACACATTAAACTAAAGTGAAATTATATTTATGAAGTTAAATAAAATATTGATTTTATTTAAAAGAAACTTAGAAAAGTTCCAAATGAATTTAAACTTCATAGGCCCACTAAAAATCCAAAATGGTTAAAATTTTGAAATTCACTCATTTCTTCCACTGCGGGCTGACTCAGTTCCAACAAAAATGAGATAACATCTACCATAGGCAAACATGGTTCCAATAATTACATGAACGAATGAGATTCATGTGTATAAAACAAAAAATTTAACACAATTGATAAGAGCCGTGGACGAGCAAAGTCGCATGGATAGCTCAGTTGATTAGGGCTGCCTAACGATCATGGAACAAAGTTCATTGAGGTCGCTGGTTCGAGTCCTAGCGAGTTGCGCTGTGTATCCTCTAAGACGTTGATTAGGGCATGCTTGGAAATAATTCGTCAACATAAAATTGTAAACAAATTTTCAATACTTTGACTAATGGACTAAAATTTTCTTTGTTTTCTTGAACTATACATGAAAATTGAATATTTTAATTATAACTTTCTCTGCATATTTTTATAATTAAGTGAATTCTTGCTTCTTAAAGTTCCATTTATACATCCTCAAGTCTGAAGCATACAAATGCATATAAAGAAAGTCAAAATAAACCAACAAGAACAATTTTTTAAATCAATATATATGGAAAATAAAACATAAATAACATATCTCAATTTTAGGCAGAATGTTGTGGTTCTTACCGAGTTAAGAAAAGAAAGCTACTACAAAGAAGGTTCTAAAGCAAATAATTGAAATCAAAACATATAAAGAAATCCAAATATGTCAAACAAAAACAAGAAAGATAAAAGTTACTAACATACCTAAAATGGGTTATTAAAATACCTAAAATCAGTGCAGAGAGCTGTTTTTCTATGGTTGAAATGAATAAATGGAAATTAAAACAATACATAGAAATCCAAATCAACTTTTATGATTTTTCTTTGTAATCGTTTGATAAATTAATAAAGTTTTTTTTTTGGAAGATATTGTTTGTTTACTGATTTTTTTTCACTTTTTATATCCTCTTAACTTTATTTGTTCATGGATCTTTGGGGAAAAAAATAAAAAATAAAAAAACACTCTTTGAGAAAACAAAAACAAACTTCTCGTCCAAATCCAACAAATAATACAAATAATGATTATGTGAACTTTGCTGGATCATTTTCAACTATCATGTTGTTCGTCTTAGACATATTGAGGGAATTGATGTTGGTGAAGGGACTAGGGATGACAATGGGGCGGGTCTAGGGTCCAAACCCGGTTGACCCGCCCCTGTTTTGGCCCACCCAAACCCGCCTCATTGGGTCATCGGGGTGGGTAGATCCATGACCCGTTCTTGAGAGCTCCGGGTCTAAGGTCGGGTCGGGGCTTGGATGACCCGCCCCAACCCGACCCGCACTTCTAAGATCTCATGAAATTGCTTTAGTATTATAACGATGATTTGTTAATCTTTATATATATATATATATATATATATATATATATATATGTATGTATGTTTGATTATGACATGGATATTATAATGTTCCAATCAATAAGCTATAAAATGTTTATAGTATTAAGCTGCATCATTGATATTTATAAAATAACATATGCATATTTTTTTGAATTATTTTGTACACCACATTTTTATTATCTTCTTTTATAATCGTAAACACATTGTTATTTGTATTTAATGTATCATTTAGTAACAACAAATATAAATACATGTACATTAGTACACAATTTTGAATCAATACAAAAACCTTCACCGGGGTGGGGCGGGTCTACCCTGACCCGTACGGGTCTCGGGTTGGGGCAAAATTCTGGACCCGCACCGGGTCTACGGGGCGGGTCTGGGGCGGGGTCTAAAAACCTCGGGGCGGGCCTGGGGCACAAGAAACCCGCCCCAACCCGCCCCATTGCCATTCCTAGAAGGGACCTCGTAATTTTTTTATTATATTTTTTACGTTTTAGATGTTAGAAATAGCTGGAAGTTGATTGATGTATGAGATATCATTAAGGCAACGCATAGGCACTATTAACAATTTCAAATAAATGGATCTAGTTGCATTAAGTAGAATAATAATTATAGTTGTAAATTAGTCGCGTGTCCATTTGTTTTTAGTCGGCTGTATCATGGTTTCGCATTAGTCGTATTCTTTAATTGATTAACCAATGATTATCAGTATTAATTTTATTTTAGTAGAAATTAAATTTAATAAACATTATTTTTTCCAAATTAATTTTATTTCACTTGAAACAAAAATAACCATCGATAATAACAAAATCACAATTTAATGATGTAAACAAACTTGAGGTTTAATGTTGTACCAAGATTATCTATGTACTTGAAGTCTTGAAACAGAAGTGCAAAATGAAACAAGGGTGCCTGCATCTAAATAAGAATATTGATTGATTTATGTCGTAATGGGTCCAGCTTGACTGATCTCCAAACTCATTTTGAAGCTGGCATTAAAATGATTAAAACAACTTAACCATTAATTAACGTGTGGACAAAAAGCAATAAAAAGCCCAACTTAAAAGTAGGGCCCACCGAGAACTGGGAACGCGCATATGGTCCACAATTAATCGAGTCGGTCTCAATCCCATTAATGTCATATGAGACACGGAGCATTAAATTCTATACCAAGGCCGCATGAAGTATCACGTGCCGAACGCAATCGCTGAAATCGACTCTTCCTTTGATTAATGATGACGCGGACGTCGACCGGGCTGCATTAAATGAACGACTTATCATTTATTAGTCCGATGATGTGCACTACTTGTATGCTTGTGAACACACTAATATCTACCAACATCTTTCTATATATGCATTTTTTCCATGGTAAAAGCTCCTGGGGATTATATGAACTGTGCCTCTGAGTCAACAGCGCAAATTTTGTACGATTGTTCGACTTTCAGTTCGAATCGAGACTGTAAAACGTCTGATATGTGTCTGTACGATTCTTATTTAGATATGAACTAGAACAAGAAAAAATGTACAAAAAGATGTCCGTTCGAATACGTTCGAAGTTTATCTATTGTCTGAACATTGTCTATGCGCTTTGTCCAGTTCAAACAATATTCGAACTTAAGCCATGTCTCATTCATGTTCGTCCGAATCTCTTATAGGACAGAACATGTACATACTTTCATCTGGTCCGATCCGACCATTACACCCCTACCCAAGTCCACGCTCCAGGTAGTTTCACATATATACGATAGTTGTCGATGATCGAACCTTCAACATTAGTGCTGAAAACCGGTTACTTCAACCGGTAGCATTGTGCATGTGAGGCATCTTTTTATATATGTTTTATAGAGCAATTCTATTGTTTATTTTGTTTTTAATAACATTAGTTCGAATCCGTGCTACGCACATGAGGTGTTCTAAATATGATATAAAACAGTACATACTAAAAAAATTACGTCTATGCAAATCATAAAAACATTAGGAAAATAGTTAGGTCTTAAAGGTTGATATCAATTAAAGTATCGATTAATAAATTGTTTGAGTCTATGAGTTGAGCTTTAAAAAATTCAAAAATAACTTTATTATGCGGAACTAAATTTAGAAACAAAAATAATAATAATCATGGTTGTTGCATTAGAGAGTTGAAGTTTTATTGTTGGGATGGAGTATATTAATATATCTTAACAACATAAAACATAAAACCACATAACAATCTAAATATAGCTCTATTACATTTTCTCTAAAATATATTAAATGTTCATACCATGAATAAAAAATGGACCATAGTTTTATGATTGCAATAGTAATATAACAAAAAAATTGATAATTAACATGCAATATTAAACTATTTAATTTCATCTTCTCGTGTTACAATAATGTTAACTTGGTGGAAGGTGGGTAAAGCTGCACTTTAATCTTTTTCATCATATCTGCTTCATTCTCCTCTTTCCTTTCCCTCTTCAAAGATTTGATCAGAGCCTAACGCTTACCGTTCCTAATATGGAAAAACTGTTACTGTACCAATTCCATTGTTAAACCAAAAATGAATACAGTTACTTTACCAGTACTGCTGGTAAAACAGTTTCTGGTATACCGATGGATTGATATACCGATAGCTGGTAATGGTAAGTTACAATAGATAAAAGATATCAAAAGCGTGATGTATTATTTCTTTGATAATGATAAAAATTAAGTTAATTGTTATTGATACTAAGTTCATTAATGCTGTGTGTGTGTATGTATGTATTGAATTTGGATACTTAGATGGTAGTACATATTAGTATTATAAGTTTTAGGTAGTATATAATATACTACATATCAATATATATCCAACGCTTTGAATCACGATACACAAGCTTCGAACCTGTGACCACTTGCACTAATGCTACACACACACATCAACATATTTATTTTATTAGTTGACATCAAGAAATTACTCGATTCATCTCAAGTTATTTACTACTACATGAAAAAATAGTTTGGCTTATCTCAAAAATTAAAGTTGAAAAACAAACAAAATGGGAAGAATTATCATAAATTAGACCACAAATATCAACGAAAAATTCGATAAACTTCAACAATTGTCCATTATTTGAATTAATTATAAAATAGTAAGATTAAAACCATTTGGTAAATTTACCGTTACTGTAGGTTTTGATATTTTCTACCTTGAATTTAACGTTATCATTGGTAAACTTACCATTACCATAACGATAATATTGGTATGCCGATAAAGTTCAATATTTGTTACCAAGTGTTTGGTAATGGCTTAACGATCCGAAATTTCACCACTTTAATTGGGAATGTTTAATTAGTTTTAAATATTCAAATAATAGGTTTTATAACTAAAATAAAACTCTATTAAATAATAAATAATGATGGTGAAATAGGTTTCGAAATTAGTCTAAAATAATACTTAGTTCGAAGAAAAATCGAAAATGTGACCAGAATTCGTTTTTCAAATTTTTGACTTTTCGTCAGCTAAAAGTTATCGGAAACGTTGTGAACTTTTAGCATAAGTATACACATTTGTAAATAAGTTAGTATATGTATATATGCGTGTATTAGTGTATGTATATATGTATTCATACCTAAGTATATAAAGTTTAAAATAAAAATATAAATGTCACATCATTAGAAACATTAAGTACAAAGAGTACTTAAACATGTTTAAACATGTTTGCATGGAAATGAGAAGAGGGGACAACGGTGTGGGTGTGAGTACATGAAGTGGAGGAGGCTAGGTGAGGCGGCAAAAGGGTAGTGGAGGGAAAGGACAAGGGCATTTAGGTAATTCACTTTTTCTCTTGCTTATAAATAGCCCTTCACTTCTACAAAACTTTCCTCATCTTTATTTTATTATATCTTCCTCATCTCTTATCATAATGAAGAAATTCTTTTCTTGAAATCGTAGCAAATTCCATGGATACAACTTTTATTTGTATCACTTCTTCAGATTTTGAGTTTAGCCATGTCAAAATATCATTTCTTTGCAGATTGTTTTTGGACCCATATTTTCAAGTCCGAAAATACTTCTTCTTATTTTGACCATATCTCCCTCAAAACAGATCCAATTTGAGTAATTCTTTTGTCTAAATTTTAGAGAAGAGAATTTCCAAGAACTTTCTTTTTGACAACTTCTCCAAATTCCTAGAGCAACGTAGCTAAAAATCTAAAAGAAGATGACTAAATTTTAGGTCCAATTTTGTGAATTCAACATTATCCGAGTCCCTCCACCTCTCCAAAACAAGTCCTCACCTCACCTATACATGTCATGATCGAGGCTATTTCCAATTTTTAAGTCCAAAGATTAAGTTTTGCATAGTTCTAAAGTTATTTCAAGTTTTTAAAAGGGTTTTGCAAATTTTCGTTGAGTAAACTTCTAAGTTTTCAAAAGATGTTGCCTTTGCATATATGATGGTTATGTGTTATTTATATATGATGTTAATGTTTGGATTATGATATGGTTTGGATGTATATGTATGTGGTAGCTTGTGTTTTAGCATTTAACTTGAATCGATGGATCAAAGTGATGTATTTGGATTTAAAGTTGTGATCTTTGTGATGCACGGTGATGATATGATTTAGTATTCATAATCTTGGTCTTGGATATATGATTAAATGGTTTGGAAGTTAGGACTTGAGATGTGGGAAAGGACTTGAGATCCTTTTGAAAATCAAATCAGTTGCTAGTTTTGATTTAGTAAATGTTTTATTTTATTTTATTTTAGTTTCTAACTTTAGTTAAAGCTTTAAAACTCTTTTAAACTATGTTTTAAAAGTAAGCAAAAGTGAAAAGTTAAAGTTTTGAATGGTAACTTAGAAAAGTAATTCTAAGTTATTACATCCATAGCGATAGTCGCTATGGATGCAGTTCGGGGAGTAATTTATTGATTTTCAAGTTTTAAAAGTGTTTATTTTTCCAAACTAAATTAACAAGCATATAAGTTAATTATTACTTAATTAAGCATGTTTTGATAATTAATTAAGAATATTTATTTATTAATTAATTAGTAATTAAGTTAAATAATTAATTAGTATTAATTAAGTTTAATAAAGTTAAGAAATAATTAAGCATTAATTTTTATACTAAACAAGTTTAATTATTTTAATTAATTATTATTTAATTAGTGGTTAATTATTTAATTAATTATTATTTAATTGAAGATTAATTTTTTGATTAGTTATTAATAAATTAGGGTATAATCATTAATTAATTAGGACTTAACTAAGAATATTTTATCCAAAGGATTTTCTTTGTCGATTACCCTTAAGTAACCCTAATTGAATATGAAACCCAATGACATCTGTTTAGTAGAATAAAATACCATTTTGCTAATTAAATTGTAATTGACATCTGTTTAGCAGAATAAAACCCCGTTCCACTATCATTTGGTTAGATGAAATATAAATGACATATGTTTAGTAGAATAATTCCCCGTTCTGCTATTATATTATTTGGACATTAAATTGTATGCCAATAGATTAATATTTGATAGGTGATGTTTTCTATATGTGCAAAGTTGTTATTTTCGTTTGTATACATATCCACATATTTAAGTTATGTGATGTTTGAATTAAATGGTATCCCCTTTGAAGTATTTTGTTAAATCTTGTTCATGGGTTTTACAAAGATAATTAATTATTTAAATAAAGATGGTTTAAAATAAGTTTATTATTTCAATAATAATGTTTTGAAGTTAATTGATTATTTTAATAATAATTTATAGTCAATTAATTATTTTATTGATGGTGTTTTAAAATTGATTAATCATTTTAATAATGATGTTTTAAAGATAATTAATTATTTAAATAATAATGAGATTAAGATTAATTAATCATTGTATCAATGATGTTTTGAAAATTAATTAATCATTTTAATTGATGATGTTTAAGGCTAATTAATTATTTAAATAATTAGGTATTAAAGTTAATTTAACATTTTCCTAATAATGTTTAAAGATCAATTTATCACTATAATAATAATGTTTTAAGTTTAAGTAATCATTTTGTTAATGATGGTTTAAGATTAATTAATCATTTTAATAATGAAGTTTTAAAGGTTAATAAATTACTTTTAGCAATAAAAGTTTAAAGTTAATTAATCATTTAAACAAGGATGATTAAAGTAAATTATTTTAAATAAAGCTATGGGAAATAATTAGCCATTGTTTTAAAAGTTAATTGATCATTTTAAATAATGCTATTGAAGTAATAAATTTTGGTTTAAAGTTAATCAATCATTTTGATAAAGTTGTTTAAAGTTAATCTTTTAATGTGAAACCCCAACACAAGTTTGGTTTTAAAAGTAAAGTTCGATTCAGTTATGGAAAAGTAGTTCCGTAAACGATATCGCTTATGTGGAAAGGATTTAGACATATTTTTAACATTAAACATCGAGGCATGGACTTGTTTCTGTCTTGAAGGTTATAAATGTCATCAAGGAAATGCCTAGTAACACTACCTCAACTTGCCCGACTTCAGTTTCAATCAAAGGATAACACTTGTTTGGAATCGATGAGTAGTGGTAAGATTATGAAATTTAATTTCCATGTATGAACATTTGTATTTATCCCTGTTAATTGATTTATTAACTATCGGTTCAGCTTTCTTCATGATGTATCGTCACCATAAAAATGATTTGTTGCTCTTTTGAGAATTGTTATCCTTTGTCGAAAATGACTAAACCCAAAGTGCGAGTGGAGGTCAAGTTATGTGGGGTTGCTCCCATTAGGGTATCCTTACATCCACTCTAGATTGGATTCGGTTTGCGCATTGAGATGTGAAATACTCGGATTCTCAGTAAAGTTGGCGGGGTTAGGCTTGGAGTTTCCGAGAGGTGTCACCGAGTATATGACCATCTCAAGTATATTTCTAGAGTTATACTTTTGGTATAAGGGGGCGCACCCTCCTAGTCATTTGTTGGAAAATTTTCCTATTCTTTCCTTTGATTCCAAGTTTTTAAATTAACTTCTTTCTTAATTACATCAGGAAGTGTTGAGAGCACTTCACGATGTTTAATTATTTGCATCCATGGTTGAGATTGGATATTTTTATTGTGAAAGGAAACCTGTTCCGCAGTTGGCGTCATGGTCCCACATATATTGTGGGAAAATTCTTTTCCTAATTGTTAATTCAAATCATTGATTTTTTTCTTAATTGCACCGAGAAGTGATTAAGGTTCTTCTCGATGTTTAATTATTTGTGTTCATTCTTTAAGTTTGGATTTTTATCTGTCTATGCTCATTTATTCTTGTTTGGATTGTAGTTCTGATTTGTTTCCCATTTCTTCGTCTGTGAATGTTGACCTTGTGAGGTGAAAACCTGTTCCGCGTTAGTGGCATGGTCTCATAGAATTATTTTATGTTCACCCCATTTGTGAGGACCCGTTTCTTCGACCCTCGGAAATCCACACTAATACATCCTCGGTATTCTCGTGCTACAAATCCAAATGCCGGAGAGGCGGATTCTCGATGGTAAGAACGAAATAAAGACAGAACAGAATCTCACATATATTATTTCAAAAAATAATCTTTACAGCAGAAATTTAAATACATTTATCAGAGTTTAAAAATGGACGGTTATAAATATTTGTCCATACAAAGGCGGAATACAATACCACACAACTGTGGTGGAAACAATCTTCTAACTCCATACTCCAAGCTCTTCCAGATTTCTTCGAACTAAACCTGACTACCAGGCTGCCTGGGGTAAATTAGGGCACCCAGAGTTTGAGGAAAAAGGCAAATAAACTCCGAGTCAGTCATGAGACTGGTGTGAGAAACTCAAAATACGCGGTTTGAAAAGAAAAGGTATCTCATAAGACCACGCCCACACATAAATACGGATGAGTTTTTACGTTATGATAACCAAAACATTTGATACGAAAAATCATTTGATATTATTTTTAATGGCATTCCTTTGAAAACATTTGCAAGTAAACTTATTAATCTTAGCCGAAATTGTTACCGTATTAAATTCCTGTATGTTAGGCTCTACAAACAAAACTCTTACAAGGCTCGTTTCGAGAATGGATTTCCATAAAATGGCAGGTAAGGAACTACCTTTCTACAGTACATCTCTGGAGGAATGTACCGATGATACACAAACAATCTACCGCATCTGGCAAGACCGACCTATCCCTATTTGGCACTCATACATGGACTAGATAGAACCGAATATGACATCACCCTGGTCGTAACCGACCTATCCGGGACCCCATAGCATACACCACATACTCGACATACCAAGAGTAATCTAGAAAGGTGGTGACCATACCCTAACGGTCGTGAACCACATTGCCTTGCGGCGTACCTTGTTTAAGCCATTACCGGGTGATAAGGTCTGACGTAGCAATTACCTTTCACATAGCATATTCCACTTTGAATGTCACATTGCCATCCCATAGTCACACAACTGATTTCTACAAACGTATAACTCTTAAGCTCATACGTCTCAGGAAAGGGTGTTAAGTTAAGAGAAGTTGCCTTCTTCGCCACCGAACAGATGATACGTTCATAGAGACCAATTTATGTAACTAGAAATGCAATGTCAGACTTCCGTCTATATAAGTTGGCCAGGAACAGGACAAACCGAAGGTACTCTTCTACCACATCCTGTTGGGAGTAACTCCTAGGATTAGTAGCAAGAATTCCTTGCATCAAAGATCTTAAATGAAGAAATGCTGCCACATAATATGATATGAGAAATTTCCCCCAAGGATTAGTGTCAAGCATCCCTACATTCCATCTTCCAAATAAAATCCATGTCTTCATTTCGAATACGTAAATTGGTTCGAAGTGGTATTCGGATAGGAATTACTCAAATCCGACCCTGATTCCTTCGAACCAACCATCGATAAAAAGATGTTTTGTGAATAGGGATTCATTCTTTAATTGATTAATTTCTTTTTATCAAAATATCTTATGGAGAGATATATTTCTAAAATATTCTTTCCAGTATATACGAAATCATTAAACCTCTCTTATCAAATCCTTTGATTACTTAAAACCTTTTCAAACTTGGAGTAATTCGAAATCATTTCATTTAAAACTTAACATAGATTTCTTAATTCAGAACCCAAAATTTTGATTGAGTTAAAACTATGTTATCAAGGATGTTAATCTAAAACCAATAAATATTAAGTGAGCATAATCTATAGAAATCATCTAATTCTACTCAATATCAATTCCCGTATTCAACAAGTACTATGGGTGGAATAACAGTGAAATCACCTTTTAAACTCCATGAATAGTATGAGTTCCCTCTTCGGGCTTTAACACCGAGTATAAGAAGATTATCTCCATAAAACCAAGTTATTTATATTTAGGAAAATCATATATTTTCTACTTTGAAAATCTTTGATCTGAGTAAATCAAATTTACTATCCCATCCGTCGGGCCAGTCCGGATAGCCAGGGAGAGTAGGAAACTGGTTTTCCAAATCTAAGCCTAGACACTGCCTCTCTAACACCCATAAGGCGGTCAAGTAATTTGATCGACACTAAATCATTTAACATTTAACCATTCCATAAATCCTTCAAATTACTTTTAAAATACTTTATTAATCATTTGAAAACGTTTACAAAAGATTTGGAAACGAACGGTTGCGTTTAAAACTATATTTTAAAAGTTATAGAAAAGTGCAGTGGAAAAGTGCTGCGGAAAGTGCTTTTTAGGTGATTAAAACGACTTTTTTTTATTTGAAAATTCATTTTTATAACTCAAATCACTTTTAAAAAACTCTAAAAGATTTTTAGAATTTATTTCATATTTTTAAACAAATTTAAAATATAATTTTTAAAGAAATCTTTTTTATGGATTTCGAACTACAAAACCGCGATTTTTCCAAAAACTTATTTTACTAATATTTCAAAATTTATTTATCAAAATCTCGATTTTCTTTCTTTGTTTGAAAACTATGGATATAATAGTTTGGTAAATTCTTATCTCGAAGAATTCCGAGCTATATTACATTCAATATACTTGTTTGACTTTTATGGCGCGAAATCGCGAACTACCGTTACGCGATATGCCTATTTTTGACTAGATTTCAATTACTTTTCAACTTCACCAAAACACTTTCAAATGTTTATAAAACATTTAAACTCATTTTTAAACCTTTTTAAAGAGGTTTAACATTCATATTCACCATTTCATTTTCAAAAGGAAAGTGATTTCCTTTGTGCTTATCGACTTGTATTTACGTGACTTGCATATATATTCAACATTCATATTAAAAAATGATCATCAACAATCGTAATCAAACATATATAACATCTAATAGCATATAATACTATAGTTTAGGAGTTTCTCACCTTCATTTCTCCAATGGGCTAGTCTAAAATTAGCTATAGCTCCGCTATGATCGAATCAAAGTTAGTGAAATTGAGCTTGAGACCCTTAGGAGGGCTCGGCCTGGCCTTGTAGATGGTGGTGCTCACGGCCTTGGTGAATGGAGGAGGTGACCGTGGGTTTAGGAATAGGAATGAAGGAGATTTGTCTTCGTTTGAAGTGGATTTGATAACTTATATGTATTATACAATTTTAATTTTCTTTTGCTAAATTTTTTACCATTATTTTGTTAAACATAGAAGCCATGAAAGAAGCTTGAAGTGGAGAAGAAGATGATAAGAATATGGTGAAAAAATATGAGAAAGTGGATGGGTATTTATAGGAGAAAATTTGGAAAAAGATATCTAATGGCAGAATGACCATTTTACCCTTGAACCACACCCCTCCTACTCCTCCTACACACACATGGTGGCCCCCCTAAGATAGAGATGGTGATGTTAAGGTGATGGTGTGATGATGGTGTTGAAAAGGTGAGTTGATGTTTGCTTTTTCGTTGCTTAAGTGTTAAGTGTTAGGAAATTATTTTAATATTTGTAATATTTATATATTTAAGTGGTCATGTACACATATATATGTTATTATGTGTATGTGACATGTATATGCATGTACATATATGTGCATAAGAGGATAACAACATTTCAAGTGACTTCGAACAACTTTTGTTTGTTAAATCGTTGAAAATCGGGAAACCGATTATCGGTCACATTTTCACTTATCAATTTATATACATATATTTATAAACAAAATATAACAATAAATTTCTTATCTTTATTAATAAATTAAAATGTTCACATTTCATTTATAAAATTATATAAATTAATATTAATAATTATTTATAGTAATTTCTATTATATCGATAAAGCGATATTGATTTTTTCTTATATTTTCAAATCAATTATTTGTCTTTATAAAATTACCATAATTGATTTCTTAACACTTTATAACTTATTTAAAATGAATTACTATCATTTAAAAATAATTATTTGAATAATTATAATAAATATTAAACCATTAAATTCTAATTAAATTTAATAAATCAAGTATTATATTAAGGGCATTACTAACAATGTCATAAATACATTTAAATTTCAAAAATACAATATATTATTTTATTTCATATTATTGTTAAATTATAGAATAAGTGTATGTATCCAGCTCTGTATGTGACGTTTTACGATTATAGAGCTGTTTATCGATAAAACGGCTTTCGACCATTTTATCGACTTAATTCCCGAGGAAAATATTTTTATAAATATTTATTCAAAATAGGATTATTATTATTTATTATCACTCAAAACAATATTATTTGTATTATCAACCTTTTATTTGAATTATTTTAAAAATAAATATAATTTGTCAAAGTGATAAATTTATGGGTCGTTATAGACTCCCCCTTTAAAAGAATTTCATCCCCGAAATTACCCAAAGAAAAACTCAAAGGTTTGCTTAAAATATTTATTTTTAAACTTACATTCTTACGACGTGTATATATATATATCAGCCATACACAATATCTGATTCGATCAATTATTCGAATTCACAACTTTACTTCCGAACTAGTATTGATCCCCCGATCCTTTAGTGTAGACTCTGACTAGGCTTTCCGATCAGAATTTCATTTTTCCTTGCATAGCTCTCAACTATGATAGAAAACTCAAGTATCTAACCACAAACCCTCATCAATGTTCGTCGTCAAAAATCCAGTGATAAATCCTTTTTGGACTGGTGTAAACACCTCAAAATTCTACACTCGATTAAATCGTGCGACGAAATAATCCATATGCTTCATATGAATTTAATAATCTTTCCAAAATTCTTATTTAGAAGATTCATACTAATGTGAAGTTAGAACAAACATTATATTATAGATTTTCATATGTTACATCATTCAAATTTAAGCTTGGGTCCAAAAAAAGAAAGCCCCCTCCCTTATACTAATACGATACAAAATACTAAATCAAACAACAACCAAGTCGAACTTAAACATACATACTAGAACTACTCTTAACTCCCCAATATCTCTTTTACTCCTCCGAGTCCGAAGCTGATGGTGGACTCCAGTTACCAAGGTCTATCATAACTTCTCCCTCTCCTTCTTCATCACTACCTAGCTCATCATCGCTCATTGTCATCCCCTTCTGGTATCTCTCCCACAACCTGGGGTAGCCATGGTTGGTTCCATGGGACATGTCCCATGCCAACCGGTATTCCGAGAATTACCTCGCCCCCTTCTAGTTCTTCGAGGCCTTTCACATTCTCTTCCCAAGGATTTTCGAATTCTTCGACTCCTTCTTCTTCTTCCTCTTCTTCTGCTATTTCTTCGTCATTGCTCTCCACTTCGTTCCAGTTTATGTATGAACTGGATGATCCTTCCTGCCATATAACATACTCTCCGTCCATATCCCATATCACATTACTACAATCGCTAGATATAATAGCATCTGGGTCTTCCATTGGTTCCGATTCTTCCTTTATGGGTTCTACCTCCTCTTCCATGGGCTCCGACTCTTCTTCCATGGGTTCCACTTCTTCTATAGGTTCCAATATGGAGCTAGCAAGATCTGTTATCTGATTTCTTTTTGAGGCCTGCCCGGGATCATCATCACTAAAAATCATAGTTATTTCTGGAGCTGTGGTGGCATTAGCATTCCGGCCATTGGATATCCGTCTTCAACCCTACGAGTGTATGGGGCATGCTTCTCCTCAATCGGGAACCCACCATTGCTAGGTGGATACTTCGGTTGCTCCTCTTCATCACTGGAGAGAATAATGAGGCAGTCCTTATCACCCCAATTTGCTTTGGAAGACTCCCCTTTGGAGTAATTTCCTCCATACGGTTTCTACAAGGTAAACAACATTTCCTTAGACATAAGCAATAGGTAATTATCTTAATCTATCATATTCTTAGGTAGAAAGGTTTACTAGTTGCTTGGTATTATTTTTCTCAAACCAAGGTTTAGTCAATACTCGAAAAATGACTCGAGATCTAAAGATAACTTTTAAAATTCTTCGTATGACAAAAATGCTTTATCCTTCGAAAAATTCTTTGAAAATTTTACCAAATTTTTGTTTTAATTACTTATAAAGTTTTTTTAAATCATTTCTCAAAAATATATTTTTAGATAAAATGATTTCATGTACAAATTTTCAAAACCAAATTCATTTGTATATAAATTAACAAATACGCGCTCATATATACTCAAAACTCATTCTAGGGTGTTACTAACCCTATCTCTAATGAGTTACTCGTCCTAGGGTATTACTAACCCTATCTTTGATGAGACTTTACCCCTACCAAAGCTAAGGTGTTCGCTCAACCTAGGCTCTGATACCAAAATGTGAGGACCCGTTTCTTTGAATCTTGGAAATCGACATTAATACATCCTTGGTATTCTCGTGCCGCAAATCCAAGTGCCAAAGAGGTGGATTCTCAAGGGTAAGAATGAAAATAAAGACATAATAGAATCTCACATATAATATTCCAAAAAATAATCTTTGTAGTGGAAATTTAAATACATCATCCTCACAAAGGCGGAAGATAATACTACACACGTATGGTGGAAACAATCTTCAGGAAAATTCTTCTAACTTCATGCTTCGAGCTCTTCTAGATTTCTTCGAACTAAACCAGACTACCAGGCTGCCCAGGAAAAATTAGGGCACCCAGAGTTTAAGGAAAAAGACAAATAAACTCCGGGTCAGTCATGGGACTGGTGTGAGAAACTCAAAATACGCGGTTTGAAAAGAAAAGGTATCTCATAAGACCACGCCCACACATAAATACAGACGGGTTTTTACCTTATGATAACCAAAATATTTGATACGCAAAATCATTTGCTATTATTTTTAATGACAGTCCTTTGAAAACATTTGCAAGTAAACTTGCTAATCTTAGCCGAAATTGTTACCATATTAAATTTTGGTATGTTAGGCTCTACAAACAAAACTCTTACAAGGCTAGTTCGAAGAATGGATTTCCATACAATGGCAGGTAAGGACTACTTTCCATAAAGTACATCTCTAGAGGAATGTACCGAGGATACATAAACAATCCTCCACATATGGCAAGGCCAACCTATCCCTATTTAGCACTCATACATGGCCTGGATAGAACTGAATATGACATCACCCTAGTCGTAACCGACCTATCCGGGGCCCCATAGCATATACCACATACTAGATATATAGAGGTTAATCTAGAAAGGTGATGACCATACCCTAATGGTAGCGAACTACATAGACTTGCGGCGTACCCTATTTAAGCCATTATCGGGTGATGAGGTCTGCGGTAGCAATTACCCTTCACATAGCACATTCCACTTTGAATGTCACGTTGCCATCCCATAGTCACACAACTGATTTATACAAACGTATAACTCCTGAGTTCTTATATCTCATGAAAGGGTGTTAAGCTAAGAGAATTTGCCTTCTCCGCCAACAAACAGATGATACGATCATAGAGATCAATTTATGTAACTAGAAATGCAATGTCAGACAAACCGAAGGCACTCTCCTACCACATCCTGTCAGGAGTTACCCCTAGGATTAGTAGAGAGAAGTCCTTGCATCGAAGATCTTAAATGAAGAACTACTGCCACATAATATGATATGGGAAATTTCCCCTAGGGTTAGTGACAAGCAGCCCTACATTCCATCTTCCAAATCAAATCCATGTCTTCACTTCGAATACGTAAATTGGTTCGAAGTGGTCTTCGGATAGGAATTACTGAAATCTGATCCTGATTCCTTCGAACCAAACATCGATAAAAAGACGTTCTATGAATAGGGAATCATTCTTTAATTGATTAATTTCTTTTTATCAAAATATCTTCTGGTGATATATATTTATAAAACATTATTTTTGGTATATACGGAATCATTAAACCTCTCTTACCAAATCCTTTGATTACTTAAAACCTTTTCAAACTTGGAATAATTCAAAATCATTTCATCTAAAACTTAACATAGATTTCTTAATTCAAAACCCAAAATTTTGATTGAGTTAAAACCATGTTATCTAGAATGTTAATCCAAAACCAATAAATATTAAGTGAGCAGAATCTATAGTAATATTCTATTTCTACTCAATATCAATTCCCATATTCAACAAGTACTATGGGTGGAATAACAGTGACATCACCTTTTAAAATCCACGAATAGTATGAGTTCCCTCTTTAGGCTTTAACATCGAGTATAAGAAGATTATCTCCATAAAATCCAAGTTATTTATATTTAGGAAAATCATATCTTTTCTACTTTGGAAATTTTTGATCCGAGTAAATCAAATTTACTATTCCATCTGCCGGGCCAGTCCGGATTGCCAAGGAGAGTAGGAAACTGGTTTTCCAAATCCAAGCCTAAACACTACCTCTTTGACCCATAAGGCGGTCAAGTCGACTCTAAATCATTTAACATTTAACCATTTCATAAATCCTTCAAATTACCTTTAAAATACTTTATTAATCATTTGAAAACATTTACAAAAGATTTGGAAAAGAGTGGTTGCGTTTAAAACTATATTTCAAAAGTTATAGAAAAGTGGTGCGGAAAAGTGCTCAGGAAAGTGCTTTTTAAGCTATATTGATTAAAACGACCTTTTATCATTTGGAAATTCATTTTTATAACTCTAATCACTTTTAGAACATTTTAAAAGATTTTTAAAATCTATTCCATAGTTTTAAACAATTTTAAAATATCATTTTTAAAGAAACCCTTTTATGAATTCCGAACTACAAAACCGTGATTTTTCCAAAAACTTGTTTTACTCATATTTCAAAATTTATTTATCGATATCTAGATTTTCTTTATTTTTTTGAAAACTATGAATATAATAGTTTGGAAAATTCTTATCTTGAAGAATACCAAGCTATAATCCATTCTATATACTCGTTTGACTTTTATGGCGCGAAATCGCGAACTGCCGTTATGCGACGCACCTATTTTTGACTAGAATTTCAATTACTTTCAAACTTCACAAAACACTTTCAAATGCTTATAAAACATTTCAAACTCATTTTCAAACCTTTTTAAAGAGGTTTAACATTCCATATTCACCATTTCATTTTCAAAAGGAAAGTGATTTCCTTGGTGCTTATCAACGTGTATTAACGTGACTTGCATATATATATATATATATATACATACATATACATATACATATATATATATATATATATTCAACATTCATATTAAACAATCATCATCAACAATCGTAATCAAACATATATAACATCCTATAGCATAAAATACTATAGTTTAGGATTTTCTCACCTTCATTTTTTCAATGGGCTAGTCTGAAATTGGCTATATGTAATGACCCACTTTTCCATACACTTCAGGCTGACAATAAACCTCACATGTCCAACACAAATTGAATGGAAAGGCGGATAGTTAGGGAAAAGAAAGAAGAAAGAAGATAAGAAGAACTCAACAAGTACAGAATCTCAAAGCGGAACAAATAATCTATATTATATAACAAATCTTAAAACAAAAACAAAACTATAATATATGTATATACAGATGTCAATCATAGTATACTAACATATTCAGCATGGACAGTTATAACAACCTGTCCTCACAATTGCTGATAAATACAACTACGAATGCAGTGGAAGAAAAATAACCATCTACGTGAATACATCTCAAGGCCCCCAGCTCATCTCCTAAAGCTCCAAATATCCAAGTAAACCTGGAAATATGCTCGGTCTGACCTGAGCATTTTAGGAAAACTATCAAATGGTGTCTTAAAGTTTAAATAACTTTTGAAAACAAAGGTATCTCGTAAGACCACGCCGCACATAAACACGGAAGGGTTTTTACCTTACGATAACCAAAAACATTAATATCAGAAACTCTAATGATATTATAATAATTTTTACAGGCGGAAGTAATAATAATCAAGTAGCTGCGATGCTCGTGAGTCTACATCACAACAATACTAGGTATATAATCGATAAGGCATGTTCGCTAATTGTGTAGGATTTCCATGGAGGTGTCCTCAGTACTTTAAGGAACGATCCTCTTGCACAAGGATCAGAGATATCCTTCCGATGCAGCATACATCCTTAGTAATGTACCATAGGAAAAACATAATTGGTCTCGCTAAGACGGAGTGCATCGCCCCATGCATGCATAACAACTTTAGATAATGTCCAGGTGGAGCCGACTACACCCTATGAGTTTGCCAACCTACTGGCCATGCCTCCTGTAACGACCCGGATTTTTTGACGTCTGTTAATTGGGTGATTAATTGATTTTATTATTGAAATATTGATTTTATAAGTCGAACAAATAAATTTCTGATGATTAAAATATCTGGATATATATATATATATATAAATTGATTTAACAACTATATTAAATATTGGATTATAAAATCTCTGGATATGATAAACCTTTTAGGAAAATAAAGAAATAAAAATAAATTATATGTATATATATAACTCCACCATTTAAATTAAGATAAATATCCATAAATGTATATATGTAGATATATTACAGCTTTATGATGTTGACAGTATATATAAGTATTTATGCGTATATGAATGTAAAGCTTCATAATGGAAAAATTCAAATTTGTAGATATATGTATATATGTGAACATGTAAATGTATATAACATGTGTGTATTTAAAAGTATATATATATATATATGTATATATGTATATATTCCTATATGAAGTAAAATATAGGAAAGTATAAATATGAATATATATATATATATTATATATATATATATATAATAACAAAATATACATGAGTATATGTGTATATATATATATATGTGGGGTATGGAAAAATAAAAGTGTAAGAAGGATATATTCAAAGCTTGTGATGTTTAAAATATATATGAAAGTATAAATATACATATAGTCTAACTAGCATTCATATAAATGTATGTATAAGCTATGGGGACATCATCATAACATATTTCAAAATCAATGTCGAAACCAAATCAAGTCAAGCATATGAAATAGCAAATCAAAACTTTTCATAAGAAATCAAATCAAGTAAATAAAATAAAAAGAGGAAATGAAACAAAAATAATAAAAATCATATGAAATGAAGCCCGTGCAAATCTTCAGTCACCTATTGCTTACCCAATACACTTCCTCCTTCTATATATATATATATATATATATGTGTGTGTGTGTGTGTGTGTGTGTTCCTGGCTTAGACTTGCCTTATTCGTTTTGCTCACAAAAAGAAGAAGAAGAAGAAATAATTGTAACATAGAGCTGCAATTAAAAGGGAAATCAAAGCTTAAAGCTATGGACCGAAGAGCAAGAAAATATAACTGCAGTGCATCATTTTTCTAAAGACCGTGAGTAGAACACTGCTAGTTTACTAAACTTATACATGGAACTTGATTCCTACTTGAATACTTATAGTGTATATATGGTCATGTATGCAAGTATGTGGTATGAGGGCTTTAACATGTTAAAATTTCTACCTATGGGCAAATTGAGAAGGGTAGAGTACTATGCTGTAACGACCCCGGATTTTATATGTATTTAAATTGATAGTTAATTTAATTTTGAGTAAAAATTTGTGAAATTCATTGATAAATTGATTCGAGTTTCCCCGAATCCAAATAAAAATATATTAAATCATTTTAAATTTAAATATTGTACATATATGTGAATATATATGTATACGTGATATATGAGTAAATTTGAAATTATATATATATGTATATATATATATATATTGAATTTGAGTTTAAAATCTCAAATAAATGGTTTGAGGAAAATAAATATAAAAATATAGAAAAAATGAAAAAAATGATAAGATTAAAGGAAAATAAAATACATTCAAGTGTGTAAACAAAATCAAATTGGATGTGAATAATAAAATGAAACAAATAAACGTATGTGTGCTAGCTTGCAAAAGAAAGGGAATTAAGACACATTCAAGTATATATTGTATCAGTATGAAACACTTGAAACAGGGAAAACAAAACATATACATGAGGAAAGCTTGTAAAAGAAGCCACTAGATCATACTCATGCATTGTACAAATGAAGAAAAAAAAGAATACAAGTTTTACAGCCAAAATGGAAATAGGATAAGTGTATGGTACAACACCATTAATGCCATCATCTCTTTAGCCACCAACACTTCATTATCAGCCAACAAAGAAAAAATATCTCTGTTCAAAATTTGTACAAAATATACACTATTGTACAAACAAGATTATCACCTGTACAAATTTTATCACCCTATAACTCATTTATATCAAAGCCTTCCTCATTTCATTTCATTTTCGTTCATTTTCACTGAGAAGAAAAAAAAACTAAAGTATACCATCATCAAAACTCATACAAAAAATTCAACTGAAATAATTCAACTCAACAAACCAGAGGTTCAAGAGAAAGACTTCAGCTTGAAAATTTTCAAAATCCTGTTTCAAAAGAAAAGTAAAACTCTGTTTCATTCTGGAAAACAAGGTGAGTAACATAAAATTTAAATAGCTTAAGTATATATTTATGTTGCTTGTTCATCTCTGAAAAGTATGTTTGTGAATGTATTTTAAGATAGTTTTGTGTATATACATATGAATACACTGGTATGCATGATGTATTTGGATTCTGTTTCTCTGATTCAAATTCCAGGCTAAATTTATATCTAAAATCTACTTGCTCTTGATCCCAGTTTTGTTAAGGCTTAAGTCCTGAAACAAATATGTTAGTTATACCATAGTTTTTAGTTTAAGAACTTGTTTAGGTAAAAACAAATTGGTGTTGTCTCTGTAAATTTATAACATCAGAGCATGTTAAATAAAGGTAAAAACTCAAACATAATAATTTATAAATTCAGTATTATAAATTGAAAACTTAAATAAAAACATGATTTTTAAAACTAAAATCATAGTTTTTAGTTTGGAATTGAGGCTGTAGTTCTTGTTCGAACAGAAAATGGGTTATAGTCAATTCCTGGTGATCCAAGTATTAGGAGAAGTCGGGATTTTGAGTAATGATGGAGGAGTGATTAGAGATTCTAGGAAAAATGCTTGATGGTGCTGCATTTCATCGAGGAGGTAGCGGTGGTTGATTCTTTTCTGGAACCCTAGTTTTCACTAGGCCAGGAAATTCGATCAACACGGGTTCTACAGTTGATCGAGTGCGATGGGGCTTTGGGTGATGGAAGCGTGGTCGTAGACGAGTAGTTGGCCGAAGTTTTGAATATTTTGGTGGCCGGTGGTGGCTATACGAGGTGGATTTATGGATCGGGGTTGGTTCCAGTTAGGTGCTCGTATGCTCAATTTTGAATAACGATGAAAATCTCACACCTGGGTGGCCGTAGCGTTTGTAGGGGTTGTCGACGACATGTCGAAGGTCGCGGCTGTGACCGGAGGTGATCAAAACGATCGTACACGTGCACGATGTATCGCCTGTACCTGGTTGATCGAAATGATTTGGGAAAGAAGTAAGGGCCTCGGGGATGGTCTCGAAAAAATGATGGTTGGACTCGAAGTAGAAGGAGATCGTGAGTGGCTCGGTGTTTTAGTTTGGTATGCTCGGGGTTTTTGGTTGAGTAACTCGAGTGGTTGGCTAACCTGGTTTTAGAAGTAAAGTTAAGAAAAAGAAATGAAACAGTTTTATAAAAACATAGGTTAGTAAAGGTGATCAAGGTTAAATATTGAACAAAGTTTTCAAGGCAATGTGTTAATAAAGTTTTTAAATAAACTTAATGATTAAGAAGTTAATCGAAATGATAAAATGTTTTTGGCTGTTAATTAACTTAAAAATCTAAGTTAATTTATGGAATAATAATAATAACATTGTTATCAAAGATTTAAGGGTTAAAGATTAAATGTGTTTAAAGATAATTGATGAATAATTACTTTGTGTAATTGATTAAAAAGCTAATTACCTTGTGTAATTAAATTAAAGCTAATTACTTTGTGTAATTAAATTAAGGCTAATTAATTATTGTGACTAAATTAAAGAAAAAATTATGTAATTAATTAAAGGGTTATTTAATTAAGGGAAATTAATTACTTAAAGATAATTACTTAATTAAAAGTAATTAATTAATGGTTAAAGTTGATTAAGTGATTAGGGATAATCACTTATTGAAATTAATTAAGGATAATTAATTAAATGGTAATTAATTAAGGGTTAATTAATTAATTAAGGAAAATTAATTAAAAGATAATTAATTAATGAATGTGATTAATTAAAAGGTGATTAATAAATTAAGGTGATTGATTAAAGGATGATTAAGAAATTAAAGGTTAATTAAGTAATTAGGGATAATTAATTACATGATTAAGGTTAATTAATTTATTATTAATGGTAAATTAATAAATGATTAAAGAATAATTAATTAAAATGATTTGTAATTTATTAATGTTAATTAACCAGGATTTGTAATTCATAAGTAATAAATCTGATTTGAATAAATTAGACAATTAACTGATCTTACTTATGGATGTTTGGATTCTATTGAATGTTGAATCATTTGATATCCCTACTGTGTGATGCTGTGTGATATGAATTGTTTTAATTCAAGCTGTGATGAATGTAATTTATTATCTGTGATATATTTGTATATTATCTGTGATCTGTGTACAAAAGATAAGCGTTATAGTTAATACCGCTTATCAATTATATTTCTGCATTCTGATCTGTGATGATTGAATGATGTTGCACTACTGTGTAAACCCTTGGACCACACTCTTACACACACAAATATGGATTTCACGTGGAAATCGATTAAGTCACAGATGATTTAAATTTAATGTTTTTGAAATTGAAATTTTAATTTCAATTGATTTTGAAATTGGAAATTGGGGTTTAATATGAAAAGCTTTTGAAAGGAGTTTTAAAGATATTTTGAATATCTTGAAATTTAAATAATTTAATTTGAATTTGAGTTCAAAATTTGGAATTGAATTCCATGATTGGAAATTATGGTTAAAAGATGTTATAATGTGTTTATATGAATTTAAACCATTTTAAAAGTATGGTTTTGAGAATTTGAATTTAACCCAAGGACTTTAAATCGTATAAATGAATCAGATTTTCCAGAATGGAAACTAATTGTTTCAAATGATAAAAGCTTTCATATAAGAAATGAAATTCCAATTTAAATTAAAGGAATTTCAAGTTTGAATTGAAAATGGTTTCCCAATCTATGAATAGATCTTTGTGAAACTGGGTGAACTTTGTGAATTGAATTTGTTTATTTTTAACAGATTTAAAATGGTGATTTGTTTAAACCATTCGAAATGGAATTGTTTTGAAAGCTATGAGTTAAATATTTGTTTTATAGATTTAATGAGTTAATTCAATTAAAATGGAAATTGTTTTGAAATCCATGAATGGATCTTTGTGAATGGGGTGAACTTTGTGAATTGTATCTTTTTGTTTAAAAGATTAAAAGTATGGAAATTTGTTAAACCATTGAAGGTTGTTGAAATGAATCTTTTTGTTTAAAAGATTGGAAATGGTAATTTGTTTTAACCATTCGAATGAAAAGTTTTGGGCTTTAAGCTGTGATTTAACTGAGACCCCAGTATCCATATGATTTTTAATTGCGCTCGTTATTCGGTTTAGCACCCGACTAGGACCTTTGTGTCATATAACCCATTCCGAATAATGATACGACGTATATGGATCGCATTTGCTATATTACAACATGATAGGGGGTTCTCGCTTCGCGTCCCTACATGTCCCTGAGTGGGAGGGGTTGGTTGTGACAGTCGAGAGGCTGGCCGTAAAAGCAACTACGAGGTACCAGTGTATGCCACGGTGGTGCTGAGATGGTTGCAAAGCCTACCGGTTGCCACTGCCTCGTGTGGGCTTTTACAAGTGGTATCAGAGCTAAGGTTGAACTTTTGCTCAGGAGTATAACACATTAAGTAACTCATTAGAGATAGGGTAAAGTATACCCTAGAATAAGTAATCTCTAAGATATCCATCCGTATGCCTCAGTAAATTCTCTTACTATCCACTGATAGTAAGTATGAGTGCAAGAAGTGGATGAGATAGGGATAGGGGGGATACCACCACGAAATGGTCAATACCCTGTAACAACAAGGAAACAATCTTTTCTTTACCAATCTCTTTTGTTCGTTATCTTTTTTCAATTCTTTGATAATTTCTGGTAGATCCAGGAAGAAGATTTGATATATTTGTATGCGACATAAACTCCAAATTGGTCAGAATTGTTTGTTTGGATGTATTGGTTGCCTTGTTCGCTTTGGTTGCTATGGTTGATAGGTATACTTTAGTTTCTAAACTAAAAGTTTTGAAATTGTATCCATATATCTGTCTATTTTTGGGTTCCAATATGTTCTACGAAGGTTAGTTATCCCTTCGAACTGACCGATGCCACTGCATATTTCGTAGATTTGGATAACCCGAGTATCTTGTGAAGTGTTAAAACAGATTCATTCTTGTATCTATTATTGATATTCTGATTTGGTAAGCCAAATGCAGAATAGATGTTCAGTTGATTTGATAAAATATTCTTCATCTATCTTTGTGTCTCCCTGGCAAATTTCGGGGACGAAATTTTTTTTAAGGGGGGAAGTCTGTAACGACCCCGGATTTTATATGTATTTAAATTGATAGTTAATTTAATTTTGAGTAAAAATTTGTGAAATTCATTGATAAATTGATTCGAGTTTCCCCGAATCCAAATAAAAATATATTAAATCATTTTAAATTTAAATATTGTACATATATGTGAATATATATGTATACGTGATATATGAGTAAATTTGAAATTATATATATATGTGTATATATATATATATTGAATTTGAGTTTAAAATCTCAAATAAATGGTTTGAGGAAAATAAATATAAAAATATAGAAAAAATGAAAAAAATGATAAGATTAAAGGAAAATAAAATACATTCAAGTGTGTAAACAAAATCAAATTTGATGTGAATTATAAAATGAAACTAATAAACGTATGTGTGCTAGCTTGCAAAAGAAAGGGAATAAAGACACATTCAAGTATATGTTGTATAAGTATGAAACACTTGAAACAGGGAAAACAAAACATATACATGAGCAAAGCTTGTAAAAGAATGCACTAGATCATACTCATGCATTGTACAAATGAAGAAAAAAAAGAATACAAGTTTGTACAACCGAAATGGAAATAGGATAAGTGTATGGTACAACACCATTAATGCCATCATCTCTTTAGCCACCAACACTTCATTATCAGCCAACAAAGAAAAAATATCTCTATTCAAAATTTGTACAAAATATACACTATTGTACAAACAAGATTATCACCTGTACAAATTTTATCACCCTATAACTCATTTATATCAAAGCCTTCCTCATTTCATTTCATTTTCGTTCATTTTCACTGAGAAGAAAAAAAAACTAAAGTATACCATCATCAAAACTCAAACAAAAAATTCAACTGAAATAATTCAACTCAACAAACCAGAGGTTCAAGAGAAAGACTTCAGCTTGCAAATTTTCACAATCCTGTTTCAAAAGAAAAGTAAAACTCTGTTTCATTCTGGAAAACAAGGTGAGTAACATAAAATTTAAATAGCTTAAGTATATATTTATGTTGCTTGTTCATCTCTGAATATTATGTTTGTGAATGTATTTTAAGATAGTTTTGTGTATATACATATGAATACACTGGTATGCATGATGTATTTGGATTCTGTTTCTCTGATTCAAATTCCAGGTTAAATTTATATCTAAAATCTACTTGCTCTTGATCCCAGTTTTGTTAAGGCTTAAGTCCTGAAACAAATATGTTAGTTATACGATAGTTTTTAGTTTAAGAACTTGTTTAGGTAAAAACAAATTAGCGTTGTCTCTGTAAATTTAAAACATCAGAGCATGTTAAATAAAGGTAAAAACTCAAACATAATAATTTATAAATTCAATATTATAAATTGAAAACTTAAACAAAAACATGATTTTTAAAACTAAAATCATAGTTTTAATTTGAAATTGAGGCTGCAGTTCTTGTTCGAACAGAAAATGGGTTATAGTCAATTGCTGGTGATCCAAATATTAGGAGAAGTCGGGATTTTGAGTAATGATGGAGGAGTGATTAGAGATTCTAGGAAAAATGCTTGATGGTGCTGCATTTCATCGAGGAGGCAGCGGTGGTTGATTCTTTTATAGAACCCTAGTTTTCTCTAGGCCAGGAAATTCGATCAACACGGGTTCTACAGTTGATCGAGTGCGATAGGGCTTTGGGTGATGGAAGAGTGGTCGTAGACGAGTAGTTGGCCGAAATTTTGAATATTCTGGTGGCCGGTGGTGGCTATACGAGGTGGATTTATGGATCCGGGTTAGTTCCAGTTAGGTGCTCGTATGCTCAATTTTGAATAACGATGAAAATCTCAAACCTGGGTGGCCGTAGCATTTGTAGGGGTTGTCGACGACATGTCGAAGGGCGCAGCTGTGATCGGAGGTGATCAAAACGATCATGCACGTGCACGATGTATCGCCTGTACCTGGTTGATCGAAATGATTTGGGGAAGAAGTAAGGGCCTCGGGGATGGTCTCGAAAAAAGGATGGTTGGACTCGAAGTAGAAGGAGATCGTGAGTAGCTCGGTGTTTTAGTTTGGTATGCTCGGGGTTTTTGGTTGAGTAACTCGGGTGGTTGGCTAACCTGGTTTTAGAAGTAAAGTTAAGAAAAAGAAATGAAACAGTTTTATAAAAACATAGGTTAGTAAAGGTGATCAAGGTTAAATATTGAACAAAGTTTTCAAGGCAATGTGTTAATAAAGTTTTTAAATAAACTTAATGATTAAGAAGTTAATCGAAATGATAAAATGTTTTTGGCTGTTAATTAACTTAAAAATCTAAGTTAATTTATGGAATAATAATAATAACATTGTTTTCAAAGATTTAAGGGTTAAAGATTAAATGTTTTTAAAGATAATTGATGAATAATTACTTTGTGTAATTGATTTGAAAGCTAATTACCTTGTGTAATTAAATTAAAGCTAATTAATTTGTGTAATTAAATTAAGGCTAATTAATTATTGTGATTAAATTAAAGAAAAATTTATGTAATTAATTAAAGGGTTATTTAATTAAGGGAAATTAATTACTTAAAGATAATTACTTAATTAAAAGTAATTAATTAATGGTTAAAGTTGATTAAGCGATTAGGGATAATCACTTATTGAAATTAATTAAGGATAATTAATTAAATGGTAATTAATTAAGGATTAATTAATTAATTAAGGAAAATTAATTAAAAGATAATTAATTAATGAATGTGTTTAATTAAAAGGTGATTAATAAACTAAGGTGATTGATTAAAGGATGATTAAGAAATTAAAGGTTAATTAAGTAATTTGGGATAATTAATTACATGATTAAGGTTAATTAATTTATTATTAATGGTAAATTAATAAATGATTAAAGAATAATTGATCAAAATGATTTGTAATTTATTAATGACCAGGATTTGTAATTCATAAGTAATAAATCTGATTTGAATAAATCAGACAATTAACTGATCTTACTTATGGATGTTTGGATTCTATTGAATGTTGAATCATTTGATATCCCTACTGTGTGATGCTGTGTGATATGAATTGTTTTAATTCAAGTTGTGATGAATGTAATTTATTATCTGTGATATATTTGTATATTATCTGTGATCTGTGTACTAAAGATAAGCGTTATAGTTAATACCGCTAATCAATTATATTTCTGCATTCTGATCTGTGATGATTGAATGATGTTGCACTACTGTGTAAAACCCTTGGACCACACTCTTACACACACAAATATGAATTTCACGTGGAAATCGGTTAAGTCACAGATGATTTAAATTTAATGTTTTTGAAATTGAAATTTTAATTTCAATTGATTTTGAAATTGGAAATTGGGGTTTAATATGAAAAGCTTTTGAAAGGAGTTTTAAAGATATTTTGAATATCTTGAAATTTAAATAATTTAATTTGAATTTAAGTTCAAAATTTGGAATTGAATTCCATGATTGGAAATTATGGTTAAAAGATGTTATAATGTGTTTATATGAATTTAAACCATTTTAAAAGTATGGTTTTGAGAATTTGAATTTAACCTAAGGACTTTAACTCGTATAAATGAATCAGATTTTCCAAAATGGAAACTAATTGTTTCAAGTGATAAAAGCTTTCATATAAGAAATGAAATTCCAATTTAAATTAAAGGAATTTCAAGTTTGAATTGAAAATGGTTTCCCAAGCTATGAATAGATCTTTGTGAAACTGGGTGAACTTTGTGAATTGAATTTGTTTATTTTTAACAGATTTAAAATGGTGATTTGTTTAAACCATTCGAAATGGAATTGTTTTGAAAGCTACGAGTTAAATCTTTGTTTTATAGATTTAATGAGTTAATTCAATTAAAATGGAAATTGTTTTGAAATCCATGAATGGATCTTTGTGAATGGGGTGAACTTTGTGAATTGGATCTTTTTGTTTAAAAGGTTAAAAGTATGGAAATTTGTTAAACCATTGAAGGTTGTTGAAATGAATCTTTTTGTTTAAAAGATTGGAAATGGTAATTTGTTTTAACCATTCGAATGAAAAGTTTTGGGCTTTAAGCTGTGATTTAACTGAGACCCCAGTATCCATATGATTTTTAATTGCGCTCGTTATTCGGTTTAGCCGGGAAAGGACCTTTGTGTCATATAACCCATTCCGAATAATGATACGACATATATGGATAGCATTTGAAGACCGGTGGTGAAGACTGGATACTTTCGAAAACGAAAGGATTACCATTGATTGTCTCTGCATCGGCTGATCCCCGGTATAGAGATTTTATTACCCTTTGTGATGGGAAGTCCGGGCGTGATTAGAAATTATCCGGATTGCAAGGGCTTCTTCAGAAGTGCCTTCGGTTCTGTTCGAACCCGGAACAGACTTGTATGGTTGTATGTCTGACATTACATTTTGAGATATAAAGCTGATTTCTTTCAAATACATTTCTGTTGGTGGCGGAGAATTTATTCTCTTAGCTTAACACCCTTCTCTGAGACGTACGAGCTCAGAGGTTATGTAGTTGAAGGTTATTAGTGATATACTCCCAATTTGGTAACGTGGCATGCTGAGTGTTGCTGTGTGATGATTATTTATCGATCATTTGTTGATCAAAGCGTGGCTTTGTGAAAAAGCGTAGCTTTGAGGACGAGACTTCGTCGAGCCTCACAACCCGGTAATGGTCGAAAGAGGAATGTTGCGGCAAGGTTTTTAGGGGTCGTGCCCCTAGGGTATGTCCATTTTCTTCTAGATAAAGGGTGGTATCATGGTATGGATCCCAGATACTTAACTCGTATGGACACTTTAAATTTATTACTGTGTGATGTTGCTTTGTTGGTTGAGGGGCCCCTCGGATAAAGGTCGGTAACGATCGGGAATGGCATACTCGTGTGGTAGTTACCTAGTTACAGCTTGGTTAAAGCGTGAGGTAGCATTGGCCTTGTTTGCAGAGATCCGGTTAGGTTCTCGGGGCGTCTTTCCAGAGGCGTTTCCATTTCGGTAAGGAAGTTCCTTTGCCTGACCATTTGTTGGAAAATCCAAAGAAACAATACGCGCCCTGTACGGTTTTAGTTGTATAACCTGCTATGGAATGTGGCGGTAACCTGCTATTGAACATAGTAGCTATAGTAGGCATACAATAATGGTTGTATGCTGGCTAAGATTAATATTGTATTTTCGAAAGGATTTTCACACTATGCACTAGTAATAATATCAAAAGAGTTTCATATGCGTAGTAAGCATGTTTGACTATCATAAGAAGAAATCTCCTCCAATTCTGCGATTGCATTGTGTGTGTGGCGGGAGGTCTTATGGTAGTTTCATTTTCCAAAAGCATTGCGGATTTCAATGTTTAAAATCCTGTTGTTGTTTGTTTAAAGATAAACTGTTTTTGTTGCTCACACCAGTCCCATGACTGACCCGGAGTTTATTCTTCCTTTCCTAAACTCTGGGTGCCCATAATTTTCCACACGGGCAGTCTAGAGTTGGGTTTTTCAGATAGTTAGGTTCAGTAAACTAGTTGGAGCTAGTTCAGTTTTTGGAGATGATGACTGACGTTGCTTATCTTGGTGCAACATGATGGTGGTTCGAGCTGATGTTGGAATTGTTGGAGTCATTCTCTTTTGGAGATCATTTGGAGTGATCTCTTCCATTGTTGTTATTTCCGCTGTAGCATTGTATCATATCTCTGATATTGCTGTGTATTATTGATATCATTGTTGTATATCATTCTGGATATTGTATTCATGGAAGTTGTATCTGATATCATTGATTTCTTTATTCCGCTGTGTTGTTATACTTACTGTGTTATAAGCTCCGAGGAGCCAAATTCGGCGTTTGGATCTACGACATTTGAGTACAAGTGAAGTACGGGTGCCGATTTTTGAAGGCCGAGTCCGGGATCTTTACATATGCTACTTCCATTAACACTCTGTTCTTGTTCACTTTGCTTAAAAAATTAATGACTTATAACTTCAAAAATCCACATCTCTTTATTCAATTTGATTTAGGGTATGATTTCAAAAGATAAATTGTGTGGTTCTAAGTATAGTTTACTCTAAAAATCATTTCTTTTGATGTCATAAGATATAGAAGGAGAAAAACCCATTTTACAGTAAAACGGATATAAGTGGTTGCAATTCGAATATCATATCTTCATCGATCGAGTACATGAGTGTATTTGTTATTTAAAAGCGTGATTTTCGGCATCTCAGTTGATTTGGGGGCATGATACTTAGCGTGGAGGGGCGTTAGGTGGTGGTAGAACCGAGAAAAATGGGAGACAATTTTTCTGTGGAATGGGGAAGCATGGCGAACTCGCAGTAGGGTTTAGGGTAGGATTTTGTGGAGGGTCATTGTCGAGGCAATGGCGATGTGGAGGAGGCGAGTGAAATGTGCGGTAGGGGGGAAAAGATGGGGAAGGTCATGGCGAACGTCACAGTGAAGTTTTGTGGTATACGGTGGCGAGTGGTGGCGTAGGGAGGCGAAGTGGTGGCTCGACTCCGTTTGTGGTTGGGGTAGCAGCTCGAAAATTCAAACTGGGCCTGGATAGCGTATTTCTGGTGGGTCATTGGGATGTGGAGGTCGGCGGCGACTTGTAGAGGTGGTCGGCGTCGAATGGCGGTAGTCGGGGGCGGTGTGCACGTGAACGTGCACAACTGTGCATTTGCTTGGAAGTTTGAATAAAGAGGGATAATGGAGGATCGGAAAGAAAGGAAGAAGGAAGAAAAAGGATTGGGCTGGGTGGTTTGGGCCGAGAAAAGGAAGGGTAGAGAAAGAGTAAAAGTAAAAGAAAATAGAAGATAGAAAAAAAATGAAAATAAAATAAGGAAAAGGTAAGAAAATAACGGAAAAGAATAGTAATAGAAAGGAAAATAAAAATTAAAAGATAAGAAAGAAAAATAATAAGAGAAAAGGAAGGAAAAAAGAAGAAGAAGAAGAAGAGAGAGGAATGGAACCTATATGCGTTATATGATAATATGCATCCTCCTTTTTTTTCCTAGCCGAAAATCTATTTTTACTTGGAAATATGTATGGTAATTTTGTTGATATTTTGTAATTAGAATGGTAATCGATTTTATGATTATTGACTTAAGAATTTATACAAATTTATAAAGTTAGATTTAAATAGAGTATTTAAGTGTTAATTAACTAAAAATAAATTGTTATTGATTCTTAAATTTGAAATTATATTAGGCTAAAACATAAAAGGATTCAGATAATTGAAGTTAATTAAACCCTGATGTGAGAATCTTCTGATAATGGGTATTGACCGTTAAATTGGTTAAAATCTATGCCTTGGTTTAACTCTATTTGGCATTTATTTCAATTATCCTTGTCCGTACCATTAAGTGGACATACAAGTTAATAGTAGATTAAAATGATGATCCGATTTATTTCAATAATAAATGGTTTTTTTTAAACAATTTATTCCCATTTAAATTTATTACTTGGATTCGAAGAGACCAGGGTCGGATATCAGTGATATCCGGAACCACTACGATTTAATAAGCACTGCAAGTCTAATGAGCTGGAATTGAATAAATTAAGTAAATCTGACTATTTTAAATAAGTAACAGTACTTAGATATTATTATAATATCAATGGATTTCCATAACAGTGTTTTGGTTATAATCAGATAAAACTCGTCGTGTTGTACGAGTTACCTTGGTTTTTGAAGAACTTTGTAACATAAGTATTTCAAAATAAAGTGTGTTTACTCACGCTGGTTTCCAGCCTGACTCAGGTGTTACTTTATTGTAATGCTCGGGTCAGACTGAGTATTGCAGAATTTCAGGATTAGGATGCTTTGGAGCTCAGGAGACGAGCTGGATGGCAGAGACGTATTGGTTTTATTTCGCTGTGTATTATGAGCTGTTTATTTCAGTATTCAGGGACAAGTTATTATAACTGTCCAGATTTATTTGTTGATGATTGTACTCTGATAACTTGTATATATGTTAACAGTTAGAGCTTTCTTCATATAAAATGCTGTTGTTATATATTATATTTTGTTCCGCTGCGATTGTGAGATTCTGTGCTGTTGTTTTCTGTTCTTCTTCTCTCTCTTTTTTCTTAACCCTAACAGCCTGGTATTTCCGGCACTCGATTGCTTGGCACTCTATACAGTGGACTTATTAGTGTCGATTTTCCGAGGTCGAAAATCTCCCGATCGTTTCATGTGGTATCAGAGCTGAAGGTTAAGCGAGAACCTTGGCTCTGGTGGGGATTACTCATTAGAGATAGGTTCAGTAGTACCCTAGAATGAGTTGAGAGTATTATATGAGGGCGTACTTGTTATTTTCTTATAAAATGATTTAAAATGGTTTTATAAATAATAATTTTTATATAAGGCTATATTTTGATATATAAAGAAGTAATTTTCTGAATTATTATAGTATATCAAGGTGATTGGCTGTGATTATTATAATCAAATAAAATTATAAAATTTAAGTGGTAATTTATATAACCAAATAGAATTTGGGTAAGGATAAACTATACAAATAAGTTAAGCTAAAAGTGGACGGAAACCTGAATTCAAATCCCGGAAAATTCAAAAGAATTTTCAAAGTTTTTATAAGTTACCCTGATTATGTTTTTCCAATAAATTATGATGGAATATATGGTGTGTTAGTTTCTGAAGATGATAATATTAATAAAGGATGTTTATTACAAATTTGATTATGATGAAACAAGAGTGAAATGTTTTAAAGAAGTAAAAATTTATATAAGTATGACTTATAAATTAAAATGGATTTAAATCATGAAGTTTTAAATCTAAGCCCAGAAAACTTTTGAATTTTTTTTCAAAGCGTTGGGGGAAATAATAAATGTTATTATTTAGAATATTTTTGAATATAGAAAACTTTGGTTTAAAACAAGAGTTGTTTGAAGATGAAATTGTCTTGGATTAAAAACCAAGAATGGTTTAAAAATTTAAAGTATGATTTGGTACATAAATGGGATAAAAATGTATATATGTGGATATATGTGATTTCAAAGTTGATTTGAAATAAATATTGATGTTTGAATTCTAGAATCCCCCTGAGAATGAGATGTATTACCCAAAGAAAAATATGTTTTTGAACTTATAAGTGGGAAGTGATGTTAATAAGAATTGGGTTTGGAATGGGAAATTTAAACTAAGTAAGGTTAAGTGGATTGAATGGATTGGAAATTTACTCAGGACAAGTTGATTAAGTTTTGCACTTATAACCTGAATTGAAAATTTAAAGGTGAAATTAAGATTTAACTTATGGAAGTTAAATAAATTGAATTGTGAAAGAGAAGAGTATGGATTTGATAAGAAGTTATGTATGATTTCAGATGAATTTTGAAATAAAACGAGTTTCTAATTCTGAAAATTTGCGATGGATGCTATTGATTGATGTTTAGATAATTTGGATGTTTATTTACTTTGACATATCCTGCTATCATCCTGTTTGTTATTTACAGCATATAAAACTGTAAATTGGATTATTTCGAAAAAATTAAGAAGTGGATTGAAATGATATATATCCATTCCTGAAATTAAAGTAAAACTTTATCCTGAAATTTATTTAATTGATTTTGATTCTTAGAAATAAAAATTGAATTTATGGAAATAAAATCATTTTGAACTTAAGTTTAAAATGTTAAAAATGAATTTATCAACCAAATTTTTTTAAAGGATTGGATTTAAAAATTTGAAGTTGGGAAATCAATCAAATTCCGAAAATTGATTTGTTTAAAAAGATTTGAACTCTCACTTGAACCTTGAAATAAGTTTAAGTAGAGGTAATTTAAATGATTATTTGAAATTTGGGCTCAAAATTGAATTATCTTAAAGACTTAGGTTGTTAAATTAAATATTAAAGGTTAATTTGATTTAAGTGATTAAATCAGTATTTGAAAACTGAACTCGAATTTATATAAATCGAGATGGTTTAAATTTGAGAATGGAATTGAAATTAATTCAAACTGAAATTGAATTGAATTAATTGGAATTGTAATCAGAGTTGAATTAATTTGAAATCAAAATGGGAATTGATTCGAATTAAAGTGGGAATTGAAGTTAATTTGGATTGGAATCTGGATTGAATCAATTTAAATGGAAGGGAAAATTGAAAATTGATTCGAATTGGAGATTGGAAATTGAACCGGTTTGACCTTGAAACTATTTTCAATGAAATTATTTTAATATAAACCGTTTAACTCTATCTTCTTTAATATTCAGATTATTCTAATTTTCCAAGTTATTTACTATATAAACCATTCTTTTTAAAACTCAAACTATCTTATATGGACTATTTCACTATTTTAAAACTATTGAAGCTATTTTTCTAAATTCAAACTGGTCAAAGTGGAAATTGTTTACATTTAAATCATGGATTTAAATTGAAGTTATAACCCAAATGGAATTCGAAGCAATTTTGAATTGGAACCAAAATCGAATATTAAGGCAAAAATGATTTTGAAGTAAATAGTATATATTTGAGTAAATATGATGATTATAAAATGAAGATTGGATAGTACTATAACTGAAAATTACTTTATAAGAAGAAAGTAATGTTACAAATGACTTTGAAAAAGGAAATCGAACTTGAAAATTTTGATTTGGCATTAATGAGGTTATATATATTTGTTATATATTAAAAACTTCCCTTAATGAAAGTATAACCGGAAGGAAATAATCTTTAAAGAATATTTGAAATATAAAGTGGAATTTATATAAGTATGTAGTGACCCAAAAATCATTCAAGTTGAAAGAATAATCTTATATATATATATAAGAATGATTTTATGAGAATGAAACTGAAGGGGTTTTGGAACTCATTGATTTTGAAAGGCTTTTGGTTTTGGCAAAAAGCAAATTTTGGGAATTTGGAAAGCTAAGTTTGAGAATCATCGATTTTGAAGATATCGATTTTGTGTAAATGGGATTTATATGTGATACATATAAAGAGTATGATTTGAAATGTACTATATGCGTATAGTATGAAATGTTTTGATAATGGTATGGAAAGACAAGCGCTCCCATTTAGAATTGAAACTTATAGTAGGAGATCCACTGGGTGGTTTTGCCTTGAGCCCTGGGGGGGGTTCTATATTTGGATCCCAGAGGACGCCCGGACAAAACTTAGTTCCTGAGGATTGTGTTTGGGGTAGCGTAATTCGTGTGGCGCTGATGCCTACAGTAACATTGGGGTTATGATGTGATGGCAACGTAACTCTAGTGTAACTATGATCTATCGTTGTTCCATAGCGTAACTCGAGTGGCAGTGATTGCCTACAATCTACGTTTGATTTCGCTTGGAAAGCGACATAACATCGGTAGATTGCGATCTATGTGGTTTGGTTCCATAGCGTAATTCGTGTGGCAGTGAGTGCCTACAGTCTACACTGGGTTCCACTGGAACAGTGACATAACTTTGTGTAGTCTAGGATCTATGTGGTAAAGTTTCATTTGGCAGCGTAATTCGAGCGTCGCTGATGCCTACAGTTACATGGGTTTTGCTGTGATGGCAACGCAACCCTGGGTGTAGCTGCGATCTGTGCAGTTTCCATGGCAAAAGTCGAGAGGTGCGGATGCCTACAGTTTTCTTATGGATTTCGCCGAGATGGCGATGCAATCATCGTGCTAACTGCGATCCATGGAGGGGGTGATGATTTCCATAGCATTCTAACAAAAAAAAGTTTTTCAAGTATTTTCACGGGGTGTTGAAAACGGGTTTACTAAATACTTATACATTTTCAGTCCTGCGCCTGATCAACGTATGATTGAATTTCTATGAAAACGAGGATGGACTTGTTTAGACATCGAGTTATAAAAAGTATTTTTATATAAAACTAGCTTGGTAATGCTATATAATTTAAAGTGTTTTAAATTGTATAATAAAATAGTAGGAGTTAAAATTTTAAAGAACGATTTAACTAATAATAAACATTGAAATTAAAATTTTCATTTCGTTCCTTTTCGAGGACGAAAAGTTCTAAGGGGGGAGGAATGTAACGACCCGGATTTTTTAACGGCTGTTAATTGGGTGATTAACTGATTTTATTATTGAAATATTGATTTTATAAGTCGAACAAATAAATTTTTGATAATTAAAATATCTAGATATATATATATATATATATAAATTGATTTAACAACTATATTAAATATTGGATTATAAAATCTCCGGATATGATAAAAATTTTAGGAAAATAAAGAATTAAAAATAAATTATATGTATATATATAACTCCACCATTTAAATTAAGATAAATATCCATAAATGTATATATGTAGATATATTACTACTTTATGATGTTGAGAGTATATACAAGTATTTATGCGTGTATGAATGTAAAGCTTCATAATGGATAAATTCAAATTTGTAGATATATGTATATATGTGAACATGTAAATGTGTATAACATGTGTGTATTTAAAAGTATATAGAGATATATATATGTATATATATGTATATTCCCATATGAAGTAAAATATAGGAAAGTATAAATGTGAATATATATATATATATATAATAACAAAATATACATGAGTATATGTATATATATGAGGGGTATGGAAGGATAAAAGTGTAAGAAGGATATATTCAAAGCTTGTGATGTTTACAATATATATGAAAGTATACATATACATATAGTCTAACTAGCATACATATAAATGTATGTATAAGCTAAGGGGACATCATCATAACATATTTCAAAATCAATGTCAAAACCAAATCAAGTCAAGCATATGAAATAACAAATCAAAACTTTTCATAAGAAATCAAATCAAGCAAATAAAATAAAAAGAAGAAATGATACAAAAATAATAAAAATCATATGAAATGAAGCCCGTGCAAATCTGCAGTTACCTATTGCTTACCCAATACACTTCCTCCTTCTATATATATATATATATATGTTCCTGGCTTAGACTTGCCTTATTCGTTTTGCTCACAAAAAAAAACAAATAATTGTAACATAGAGCTGCAATTAAAAGGGAAATCAAAGCTTAAAGCTATGGACCGAAGAGCAAGAAAATATAACTGCAGTGCATCATTTTTCTAAAGACTGTGAGTAGAACACTACTAGTTTTCTGAACTTATACATGGAACTTGATTCATGCTTGAATACTTATAGTGTATATATGGTCATGTATGCAAGTATGTGGTATGAGGGCTTTAACATGTTAAAATTCCTACCTATGGGCAAATTGAGAAGGGAAGAGTACTATGCTACTTCCATTAACACTCTGTTCTTGTTCACTTTGCTTAAAAAACTGATGACTTATAACTTCAAAAATCCACATCTCTTTATACAATTTGATTTAGGGTATGATTTCAAAAGCTAAATTGTGTGGTTCTGAGTATAGTTTAGTCTAAAAATCATTTCTTTTGATGTCATAAGATATAGAAGGAGAAAAACCCATTTTACAGTAAAACGCTTATAAATGGTTGCAATTCGAATATCATATCATCATCGATCGAGTACATGAGTGTGTTTGTTATTTAAAAGCATGATTTTTGGAAAAGGTTTGATGGTTTTTAAGTTTGTATTGAGGGAGGAAAAGGAAGATGATCGAAAATTGGGCAAACAGCAAATTCCGGCATCTCTGTTGATTTGGGGGCACGGTACTTGACGTGGAGGGGCGTTAGGTGGTGGCAGAACCGAGAAAAATGGGAGACGATTTTTCTGTGGAGTGGGGAAGCGTGGCGAACTCGCAGTAGGGTTTAGGTTAGGATTTTGCGGAGGGTCGTTGTCGAGGCAATGGCGATGTGGAGGAGGCAATGGCGATGTAGGGTTTATGGACTGTTTATTTCAGTATTCAGCGACAAGTTATTATAACTGTCCAGATTTATTTGTTGATGATTGTACTCTGATAACTTGTATATATGTTAACAGTTACAGCTTTCTTTATATAAAATGCTGTTGTTATATATTATATTTTGTTCTGCTGTGATTGTGTGATTCTATGCTGTTGTTTTCTATTCTTCTTCTATCTCCTTTTCTTCTTAACCCAAACAGCGTGGTATTTCCGGCACTCGATTGCTCGGCACTCTATACAGTGGATGTATTAGTGTCGATTTTCTGGGGTCGAAAATCTTCCGGCCATTACACCTCCTACCTCTGATTTTAGTCATTCCTGCTGATGAGGCTACGTACGGCATTCCAGCTTACGCCATCGCCACCAAATAGATCATGGAATCCTACGTGGATTCCAATACCCCAACGGGTCTCGGAATCACACATAGATTCCCACATCTCAATTATAACTTGGAATCCCCCATGAATTCCCATACCCCATCGAGTCTCGGAATCACATATGGATCCCAACATCTCAATATATCACGAATCTCCTCCATAGAACCATATATGGTTTTCGGGGTGGTCACGGTTCGAGCATCTCTTACGAGTACACTCTTCGGTTTCCCGGGTGCTCCACAACACCAAACGCCGATTTTCGAAATGCTCAATACCGGTTCTTTAGGAAATAATCAGACAATACATAAGAGCGGGGATCACCCCTTAACCGTTTAAGTGGACGGATCTCCTTATCATTTATCCTAGAAGAATGAAACGAGTTTATACGTAAAGTATAGCACCACCGATGGTAACTGTACTATATAATTCCCGTGTTTCCCCTAGATATTTCCAGAGTTAAAATCCTTCGGTATTAAGCAGGGAATATTTCCCTACCATCAAAATTAAAATGGATTACATATTTAAGCCAGGATTTGATAATCGGTTATTTAACTATCAAATAAACAAAAATTCAAACAGAGATCACATTTCCCACTGAAACCACTAAGCCTCATTTAATTCAATTTTGATAAATTGAATCTCTTTATCAAAAACAGTCATATACTTATCTCACTGGAATAAGTATATTCACAAACCATTCCCTTCAAAAATATTTGAATTTTTCTCTTAAAATAAATATGGAAAGCACCATTCGGTATCGATCATGGATGGCAGCTCAATGATTACGTCTCTATCCCAAAGAAATCCAAATTCAACTGCAGGCAATCTCGGCCTCTCGAATTACGCCATGAAATTTCATAAATCGCAATTTGTACAATGGTTACATCGCTATACCAACGAAAACATAATAAACTTTAGGGAATCTCCGCTCCTTCGAATTACGCTATGAAAATATACCATTACTTCCCGAAATCTTTTATTTTAATAAACATCTCAAAAGAATACTTATAAAGTTTCTATATAAATTCCTAAGTTTAATTTAGGAAAATAGTCTTTTATAAATCTCAAACCATTTGTAAAACTTTCCTTTTTAAATCCTTTCGTTTAAAACCAATTCTTTAGAACAAAAACATTATTTAATTATAGTAAAAATAAAAATTTAATATTATAAAAATAACTTTAAATATTTTAAATTAATTAACTTCAAACAATATTAATATAATATATTAATTTTGAAATAGTATTAATACTTTAACAAATTATCCTTGAAATAACATTATAATACTAATTAACTCTTAAATAGCAATTAACTTTTAAATCAAATTATTATAAAATAACTTTAATTAATAATTAAAATATAATTTAAAAACATTTTAAATAAATATATAACCTTGAAAATAATAATTAAATATTAATAATAACTTTTAAGAATCATAAAATAATTAACTTTAAATCATTATTAAATTACTATTAATTATCTTTAAAACCTTATTAATAAATAATAATTATCCATAAAATTACTTTGATTCAAAAATCAACTTTCAAATTTGGAAAGTGGCTAAGTATCTCCAATGGTACTTAATCAAGTCACCATTACTTCCATTTATTCATTCAAGTTATAATCCAAGTATTTACATAACATCCAATATGTAAATTCACTTCATAATCAACAAGCAGTTGTTACTACATCACTTAATAAAACCAACTGGAATGTAATTATGTTACACTAATGTTATAGTAGAATGGGCTTTATTTCTAATAAAAAAATGTCCAAGTATGACCTATAAGTCATTTATCGCGAATAAAAAGCGCAATAAAAATAATATAATAGCGCAAAAAGTCCGTTATTTTAAACATTTTATAACGGCGTATTCTGTGTTATTGATTACTATAATAGTGCTGCTTTTCCGCTATGAAATTCATTATTAGCCACAAAATATTTTTTGTTTTTTCTAAGATAGCACTAATTATTCGCTATAAAAAATATTAATAGCGGATTATTAGCGCTGTATATTGACACATTATTGTAGATGTTGACTTGTCACAACACCAGTATGCCGCTATAAAGGTTCAGCTATAATAGCGCTTATACTCTGTTATGATATGTTATTTTATATCGCTTTTTATAATACCATAGCGCTTTTTATAATACCAGCGCTTTTTCTGTTGTGCATCTTTAATACTAAAAGATTTAATAGCGGTCATTCGGCGCTATTAAATATTTATAGCGGTTTTCAAGTGCTATGGTTTAGGTTCACAATTCAAATATTTTCTACATCCTATTCATAAGCTACAGTATTAAATACCAATATCAAAATGCACAATAATAATCATTTTAAACATAAAATCATTTAAATAATGCAAGAATCGTAAAAGATAATAAATATAGATGTAACAAATTATATTAAGCATATCAAATATTCATACACATTATATCTTATAGCTTAAACCATATAAATCAAAACGTAGTAGCAAATGTTTTAAGCACAACCCAAAAAATAGTAGCAAAGTTAAACAAAAAAACAAGTACATATTTAGTTGTTTGCATTAAAAAGAAGACCACAACTTTCGCATCATTCTTCTTTCACACACCTGCAAATAAGATAAATATTTACATTAGCAACGAATATGAAGGAAGCTTGATGAATTCAAAGTGCCATGCTCATAATATATCAAATCTCAATATATAACTTCCGTCTTCACCTACGGGTTATTATGTTTCATTTTCTACAGGTATAGAATTATTTCTATGTTTCCAACTTAATTTATTGATTTATGTGTTTGAACAGTCTATATCTATGTGCTTAGTCTATAACTATACCATTGTGAAAGAAAAAATGTAGGAAACTATCTAAGTTTGGTTTTACTTTCAATAAAATGCATCTTTTATTCTATCAGTCTTTGCAGTTGTTGTACTGACAATGGTTGCCCATCTATCATAATTAAATTTTCAAGTGCTAGGGATATAGGAGTTATATTAAAACAAACACTCAATTTTTTTTATATTGAATTTTCTACTTAGACAACAAAGTCCAGTCAATTTTTTTAATATCAAAACAAACACTCAATTTTTTATATATTGAAGTTTCTACTCAGATAACAAAGTCCATTCGCTTAGTTATATTTCACTGTGCATGGAACGCTAATTTTTTATTGAAGTTTCTCCTGTGACTTATGTGTAGCCTAAAAAACAGGAAAAGGAAAACAAAGAAGAGCTAACAATACACTCTATATTTAGTTATGAATTACTAGGAAGACATTAACATAGAGATAATGATACAACAAGATTTTCTCCATGTCATTAGTTGCTAACTCATTAGCTGCAAATTTACTCCTTAAGCATGATTTTTTATATATTTTTAATCATTAGTGTTTTTAAGAACATTTAAATTTAATGGTTATCATCAAAAGCCAACTCACTGATTGTGGCAATTTGTCAAAATTCACATGATTTTCTTTTTAAAGTTTTTACTTTGGAACGACTTATAATAATAGTTTGATATAACTGTAAATATCTAAGATCTTAAAATTCATTAAGATTATTAATTATACGTTAAGAGTAACATGTCACTAACCACTGTCTACGTGTGATTAGTATTTTGATATATCCGAACGTGGGTGGAATATGGATGTTGTTGGAAGACCTTTGTGCCAATTTCTGCAGAAAATAAAAGCAATAAAATGCAACTTGATAAATTGGGCTAAAGGAAAGAATGATACTCGCAAAGAAGTTGATATGATCAGAAAAGAATGCGCAAGAATTCAATTCCATTTGGAAAATGATAGACCAGACGAAACCAAAGAACAATCTAACCATATGAATATGATTCCAAATCGCCTATCACCATTACCTCCAAAACTATCAGACTCCTAACTCCCCATTCTCTACGTAACGTGTAACGACCCCGAATTTTAATTAAATTTAAATTGATAATTTATTGAATTTTTGAATAAAATTTGTGAAATAAAACGGTAAGTAGATTACGAGTTTCCCCGAGACGAATAAATTTGTGTTAAATCAATTAAATTTAAATATTGTATATATATATATATATGAATATATATATGTATATGTGATATATGAGTCAATTTGAATTGGGTTTTGTAAATATAATGAATGAATGCAAATATAACAAAAATAAAATAAAATAAAATTATGTAAAATATAAGTAGAAGTATTAACTAAAATCTAACAATATAGAAATCATGCATATTTCAAAATATAAAACAAAAGAAAGAAACAAAATAAAATATATTTGTACATAAGTTAAAAACTATAACCAATAACTAAACAAAATTTTATAACATTGACTAAAAATAACAATGCAACAACCACTCAGCTCAATACACTCATGTATATACAAATAAGTAAATGAACATAGGCATAAGCTGGCATAAGCAGTAGAAATCTGCACCCAAATAAATAAATCAAATGAAATGATTCATGTTCATAAAAATGGAAACCTAAGCATACAAAAGAAATGAATCTGCATAGTCAAAAAAAAAAAAGTGAAATATCTAGACTAAGGAAAGTATGGAGACATAGGGTACTTAGTAATCAATGACAATATCTCCAGTACACAACCTTTTTATCTCATCAGCCACCATAACGTATCTATCAGCCTACAAGCAAGAAAAATCCCTGCTAAGCTTTGTACAAAACATTATAACATATTGTACAAACAATATTTTAACATACTGTACAAAATATCACCTGTAACTTTCTTTCTTTATATCAAACATCTTCATTCCATTCATTCGAAGCTGAGGAAAATATCATGCAAAACTAAAGGAACAAAAGCAAATGTCACTCAAAAACTTAAACAAAAAAATCAATTCAAACTGAAGATTAAAAAGCTTTAGCAAGCAAAATTCCAGCCTGGTTCAACCTATCAAGCTCTGTTTGTTCTTTCTTCTCTGGAAAACAACGGTGAGCAAATTATCTATACCACAATCTGGATTATGTTATAGTCGGTTTAAATATGGTTAATGCTTGAGATGTGCTGTGAAATTGCTTGCTTGTCTATATGTTTGTGTGCATACAGGTATGTATATCCCTGTGTATACATTACTGTGAGCAAACTTCCCACCTAAATCTATTTTTGATGTCTGTGAGTAACATCACTAATAACAATTTAAATGCATATAATTCTGATGCATACATATGTGAATAAGTGTGTTTATATCCTTTTACAAGAATGTGCTGTGAATGATAATATTTAAGTGCAGGCTAGTTATCATATAAACTCTCTGTTTGAATTTTCCCAATGCCATGCTTTGATTTAAAAATCATTTCTTCAAAATCTACGCAATGTTAGGACCTAATATTAAAACGAAAAATGTTTGTTTGATCCTAAACTAAGTTCTAAAAATAAATTTAAGTAAAAACAATATATAAATATCACTGAAAAATCAAGAACTGAGCAAAATTTGATTTTATCAAAATTTTCGAATATCTTAAATCATAGATTCAAGTATGCAAATTAAATTCTCATATCTTAACTTGATTTTTAAAGCAAGAATGGTGATTTTTAAATCATGAATTCAAGAGAGGTTTGGTCTTATTCGAATTTCCTTGTTTTGGGAAATCCTGGCGAACACGTTGATGATGAGGGTCGGGGTTTTCTGAGATTGTAGAGGAGGCTACGGGGTGTCGGAAAAAAATGATGGATGGTGGTGCAGTTGGTTGTGGTAGCGACGGCGAGGGGTTTAAGTCTAGTGACCTAGTTTAGTGTGGTCTATTGTTTTCGCCTCGTTCATCGCCGTTCGTCGATCGAGTTGCTCGCGCTTGTGGGGTTTCGTAGAGGGAGTGTGGATGAAGGGTTGGCCAAAGTGTGGGATTTTCTGGTGGTCTATGCGCCGAGTTAGAGGCGATGTTCCAGGTTTTGGGTGGAAGTGCCATGGTTGTTTCAGGTTTCGAGTTTAAACTCGAATTTGAATTTGTGAGGTGGATGGGATTTCTGGTGATCGTGATGAATTGCTTGGGAGACTGTCGACTTGCTCGGCGTTACGGCGAAGACCGGAGGTGATGATCGACGATGTGCATATGCACGGTGCACGTTTTTGATTTCTGGTAATAGAAACCTGGGTAGCTTTATGAAGCAGGGTTTGTGACTCGAGTTCTTACTCGAGTTATCTCGTGATTTACTCGGAGTTTTGGGGTATGGAACTCGAAGCAAGAATGGGAAGGCTCGGGTAAATGTTTGTTCCTGGTTTTAAAACCTGAACTTGTTGGTTTTGTTTTAAACAGAACTTAAATTCAAATTTGAACTAAATTGTAAGTTCAAAAGTAAATGTAAAAAAAATATATACGTTAATTAAGTCATTAATAAAGAAATTTTTATCTTAGAGATAATTAAGGTATTAAAATGATTTAATGAATAAGATAATTAAGGAATGACTTATTTATTTAATTAATGATTTAGATTAATCTATAATTAGAGATTAATTAGGTAAGTAATTAAAGAATTGTTTTAGTTAATGAAGGTCATTAACTAATATTATTAATTAATGTGATTAATTCTAATAATTAATTTGACTAATTAATTAATGAAAATCATTTATGAAATTGTAATTACTTTATGAAAGTAATTAAGAAATTAATTACTCATTGTAATTAATTGAGTTTAAGTAAATTGTCAAATATTGTGTACTGGATTGATATTCCTGTTGTGGTTGTCTTACTATGTTATGCGAATTGCATTGTGCTGAACTGTGATTTGTGATTGTTTCCATATGTATGTGAAAACCTTTTGGACCCATAGAATGACATTTGAATTTCGATGCGACAGGGAGTCGGATTTCAGTTGGTTATCCGAAACCCACATCGAATTGTAATGATGAATCTTTGTGACTGATAAATTTACTTTATATATGAATCTGTAAATGAAGATAAGCGTTATCGACTTTACCGCTTATCGATATATCTGTGATGATTGATGTTGCACTATTGTGTGTAAAACCCATGGACTACACTTATACATACACAAATATGGATTTCACGTGGAAATCGGTTAAGTCACAGATGATGTAAATTCAATGTTTTTGAAATTGAAATTTTAATTTCAATTGATTTTGAAATTAGAAATTTGGGTTTAAATGTGAAAAGCTTTTGAAATAGAATTTCAAAGATAAAGGTTATTCTGAATAACTTAATCGAGTTTTGAAATTTAAATAATTTGATTTAAATTTGAATTCAAGTTTGAAATTGAATTCTATGATTTGAAACTAGGGATTAAAAATGCTGTACAAGTTATATATGGGTTAAACCATTTTTTTGGGTATTGATTTGGGAATTTGAATTTAATTCAAGGGTTTTAACTCGTGTAAATATAACTGGATTTTTTGAACGAAACTATTTGTTTTCAAATAGTAAAAGCTTTCACATAAGTAATGAACTTCCAATTTGTGTTGAACGGTTTCAAGTTTGAAATAGAATTGAAATGTTTTGAAAACTATAAAATGAGTCTTTGATTTCAAAGACCGGATGAGTTAATCTAACTTGAAATGGAATTGATTTTGAAAGACTATGAATGAATCTTTGGAAACGAGTTTTGAAAGCTATAAGTTAAATCTTGATTTAAAGATTTAACGAGTTAATCAAATTGAAATGGAAATCGATTTGAAAATCTATGAATGAATCTTTGTGAACGGGGTAAACTTTGTGAATTAAATCTTTTGTTTAAAAGATTAAAGTGTGGAAATTGTTTAAACCATTGAAGGTTTTTGAAATGAATCTTTTTATTTAAAAGATTGGAAATGGTAATTTGTTTTACCATTCGAATGAAAAGTTTTTGGGCTTTAATCTGTGATTTAACTGAGACCCCAGTATCCATATTATTTTTAATTGCGCTCGTTATTCGGTTTAGCCGGGAGAGGACCTTTGTGTCATATAACCCATTCCGAATAGTGATACGACGATATTGATAGCATTTGAAGACCGGTGGTGAAGACCGGGTATTTGCGAGAGCGATAGGATGACCTATCGATTGTCTCTGCACTGAGTAGCTACGGTATAGAGATTTCCTAAGTGATGGGAAGTCCGATCAGGATTGTGAATACCCGGATTTGCAAGGGCTTCTTCGGAAGTGCCTTCGGTTCTGTTCGAACCCGGAACAGACTTGTATGGATGTGTGTCTGACGTTACACTTTGAGATGTAAAGCTGGTTTCTATCAAATACATTTCTGTTGGTGGCGGAGAATTTATTCTCTTAGCTTAACACCCTTCTCTGAGACGTACGAGCTCAGAGGTTATGTAGTTGATGGTCACTAGTGATACATTCCCAATTTGGTAATGTGGCATACGAAGTGCTGCTGATCATTGGTTGATCAAAACGTGGCTTTGTGAAAAAGCGTGGCTTTGTGAAAAAGCGTAGTTTTGTGGACGAGACTTCGTTGAGCCTCACAACCCGGTAATGGTCGAAACAGGAATGTTGCGACAAAGGTTTGTAGGGGTAGCGCCCCTAGGGTATGTCATTTCCTTCTGGATAAAGGGTGGTATCATGGTATGGAGCCCAGATACTTAACTCATGTGGACACGGTAATTTATTACTGTATGATGTTGCTTTGTTGGTTTTCGGGATCCCGGGATAAAGGTTGGTTACGACCGGGGGATGACATGACTCGTGTGTTAGTTACCTAGTTACAGCTGTACAGCGTGAGGTAGCGTCGGCCTTTTGTTTGCAGAGATCCGGTTAGGATCCGGGCGTCTTTCCAGAGGCGTTTCTATTTCGGTAAGGAAGTTCCTTAGCCTGATCATTTGTTGGAAATCCAAAGAAACAATACGAACCCTGTACGGTTTTAGTTGTATTACCTGCTATGGAATGTGGCGGTAACCTGCTATTGAACGTAGTAGCTATAGTAGGCATACGATGAAATATTGTATGCTGGCTAAGATTGATATTATATTTTCGAAATGTTTTCGACACTATGCACTAATGATAATAATATCGAATGATTTTTGCGTAGTAAGCATGTTTGACTATCATAAGGAGAAATCTCCTCCAATTCTGCGATTGCATTGTGTGTGTGGCGGGAGGCCTTATGGTAGTTTCATTTTCGAAAAGCATTGCGGATTTCAATGTTTAAAATCCTTTGTTGTTTGTTTAAAGATAAACTGTTTTTGTTGCTCACACCAGTCCCATGACTGATCCGGAGTTTATTGTTCCCTTCCTAAACTCTGGGTGCCCACTATTTTCCACACGGGCAGTCTAGAGTTGGGTTTTTCAGATATTCAGGTTTGGTAGATTATCTGGAGCTAGTTCAGTTCTTGGAGTTCATGGACTGACGTTGCTTATCTTGGAGCATTCTATTGGAGATTTTCTATCCGCTGCTGGTGTTATCTTTTCTTTTCCGCTGCTATTTCTTGTATCATATCTCTGATGTATATAGATATTCATTGTATCATCATTGTATCTGGATATTGTATCAGATGTTGTATATCTATATTCTTTTTCTTTTCCGCTGTGTTGTTTACTTAACTGTGTTATAGCTCCGGCGAATCGGATTTGAACGGTCGAATCTACGGCATTCTAGTACAAGGTGAAGTACGGATGTTGATTTTCGAACGCGAAAAATCCGAGTCGTTACATTTGGTATCAGAGCCAAGGTTAAACTTTAGCTCAGGAGTATAACACGTTAAGTAGCTCATTAGAGATAGAGTGAAGTAAACTCTAGAATGAGTAATTCTCAGATATCCGTCTGAACGCCTCAGTAAATTCTCTTGCTATCCACTGATAGTGAGTATGAGTGCAAGAAGAGGATGAGATAGGGGACAGGAAAATACGACTAGAAATGGTCAATACTCTGTAACAACAAGAAAACAATCCTTTCTCTATCAATCTATTTTATTCGTCATCTTTTCTCAATTCTTCGGTATTTTCTGGTTGATCCAGGAAGAAGATTCGATATATTTGATATGGGACGTAAACTCCAACTGAGCCAAAATTGATTGTTTGGATGAATTGTTTGCTTTGATTGCTATGGTTGATAGGTATAATTTGGTTTCTAAACTAAAAGCTTTGAAATTGTATCCATATATCTATCTATTCTTTGGAAACCGATATATTCTACGAATGGTTAGTTATCCTTTCGAACTGACCGATGCCATTGTATGTTTCGTAGATCTGGATAACCCGAGTATCTTGTGAAGTGTCAAACAGATTCGTTCTTGTATCTGTTATTGATATTCTGATTTGGTTAGCCAAATGCAGAATAGCTGTTCAGTTTGATTTGATGAAATGTCTTTCATCTATCTTTGTGTCTTCTTGGAAATTTCGAGGACGAAATTCTTTTAAGGGGGGAAGTTTGTAACGACCCCGAATTTTAATTAAATTTAAATTGATAATTTATTGAATTTTTGAATAAAATTTGTGAAATAAAACGGTAAGTAGATTACGAGTTTCCCCGAGACGAATAAATTTGTGTTAAATCAATTAAATTTAAATATTGTATATATATATATATGTGAATATATATATGTATATGTGATATATGAGTCAATTTGAATTGGGTTTTGTAAATATAACGAATGAATGCAAATATAACAAAAATAAAATAAAATAAAATTATGTAAAATATAAGTAGAAGTATTAACTAAAATCTAACAATATAGAACTCATGCATATTTCAAAATATAAAACAAAAGAAAGAAACAAAATAAAATATATTTGTACATAAGTTAAAAACTATAACCAATAACTAAACAAAATTTTATAACATTGACTAAAAATAACAATGCAACAACCACTCAGCTCAATACACTCATGTATATACAAATAAGTAAATGAACATAGGCATAAGCTGGCATAAGCAGTAGAAATCTGCACCCAAATAAATAAATCAAATGAAATGATTCATGTTCATAAAAATGGAAACCTAAGCATACAAAAGAAATGAATCTGCATAGTCAAAAAAAAAAAGTGAAATATCTAGACTAAGGAAAGTATGGAGACATAGGGTACTTAGTAATCAATGACAATATCTCTAGTACACAACCTTTTTATCTCATCAGCCACCATAACGTATCTATCAGCCTACAAGCAAGAAAAATCCCTGCTAAGCTTTGTACAAAACATTATAACATATTGTACAAACAATATTTTAACATACTGTACAAAATATCACCTGTAACTTTCTTTCTTTATATCAAACATCTTCATTCCATTCATTCGAAGCTGAGGAAAATATCATGCAAAACTAAAGGAACAAAAGCAAATGTCACTCAAAAACTTAAACAAAAAAATCAATTCAAACTGAAGATTAAAAAGCTTTAGCAAGCAAAATTCCAGCCTGGTTCAACCTATCAAGCTCTGTTTGTTCTTTCTTCTCTGGAAAACAACGGTGAGCAAATTATCTATACCACAATCTGGATTATGTTATAGTCGGTTTAAATATGGTTAATGCTTGAGATGTGCTGTGAAATTGCTTGCTTGTCTATATGTTTGTGTGCATACAGGTATGTATATCCCTGTGTATACATTACTGTGAGCAAACTTCCCACCTAAATCTATTTTTGATGTCTGTGAGTAACATCACTAATAACAATTTAAATGCATATAATTCTGATGCATACATATGTGAATAAGTGTGTTTATATCCTTTTACAAGAATGTGCTGTGAATGATAATATTTAAGTGCAGGCTAGTTATCATATAAACTCTCTGTTTGAATTTTCCCAATGCCATGCTTTGATTTAAAAATCATTTCTTCAAAATCTACGCAATGTTAGGACCTAATATTAAAACGAAAAATGTTTGTTTGATCCTAAACTAAGTTCTAAAAATAAATTTAAGTAAAAACAATATATAAATATCACTGAAAAATCAAGAACTGAGCAAAATTTGATTTTATCAAAATTTTCGAATATCTTAAATCATAGATTCAAGTATGCAAATTAAATTCTCATATCTTAACTTGATTTTTAAAGCAAGAATGGTGATTTTTAGATCATGAATTCAAGAGAGGTTTGGTCTTATTCGAATTTCCTTGTTTTGGGAAATCCTGGCGAACACGTTGATGATGAGGGTCGGGGTTTTCTGAGATTGTAGAGGAGGCTACGGGGTGTCGGAAAAAAATGATGGATGGTGGTGCAGTTGGTTGTGGTAGCGACGGCGAGGGGTTTAAGTCTAGTGACCTAGTTTAGTGTGGTCTATTGTTTTCGCCTCGTTCATCGCCGTTCGTCGATCGAGTTGCTCGCGCTTGTGGGGTTTCGTAGAGGGAGTGTGGATGAAGGGTTGGCCAAAGTGTGGGATTTTCTGGTGGTCTATGCGGCGAGTTAGAGGCGATGTTCCAGGTTTTGGGTGGAAGTGCCATGGTTGTTTCAGGTTTCGAGTTTAAACTCGAATTTGAATTTGTGAGGTGGATGGGATTTCTGGTGATCGTGATGAATTGCTTGGGAGACTGTCGACTTGCTCGGCGTTACGGCGAAGACCGGAGGTGATGATCGACGATGTGCATATGCACGGTGCACGTTTTTGATTTCTGGTAATAGAAACCTGGGTAGCTTTATGAAGCAGGGTTTGTGACTCGAGTTCTTACTCGAGTTATCTCGTGATTTACTCGGAGTTTTGGGGTATGGAACTCGAAGCAAGAATGGGAAGGCTCGGGTAAATGTTTGTTCCTGGTTTTAAAACCTGAACTTGTTGGTTTTGTTTTAAACAGAACTTAAATTCAAATTTGAACTAAATTGTAAGTTCAAAAGTAAATGTAAAAAAAATATATACGTTAATTAAGTCATTAATAAAGAAATTTTTATCTTAGAGATAATTAAGGTATTAAAATGATTTAATGAATAAGATAATTAAGGAATGACTTATTTATTTAATTAATGATTTAGATTAATCTATAATTAGAGATTAATTAGGTAAGTAATTAAAGAATTGTTTTAGTTAATGAAGGTCATTAACTAATATTATTAATTAATGTGATTAATTCTAATAATTAATTTGACTAATTAATTAATGAAAATCATTTATGAAATTGTAATTACTTTATGAAAGTAATTAAGAAATTAATTACTCATTGTAATTAATTGAGTTTAAGTAAATTGTCAAATATTGTGTACTGGATTGATATTCCTGTTGTGGTTGTCTTACTATGTTATGCGAATTGCATTGTGCTGAACTGTGATTTGTGATTGTTTCCATATGTATGTGAAAACCTTTTGGACCCATAGAATGACATTTGAATTTCGATGCGACAGGGAGTCGGATTTCAGTTGGTTATCCGAAACCCACATCGAATTGTAATGATGAATCTTTGTGACTGATAAATTTACTTTATATATGAATCTGTAAATGAAGATAAGCGTTATCGACTTTACCGCTTATCGATATATCTGTGATGATTGATGTTGCACTATTGTGTGTAAAACCCATGGACTACACTTATACATACACAAATATGGATTTCACGTGGAAATCGGTTAAGTCACAGATGATGTAAATTCAATGTTTTTGAAATTGAAATTTTAATTTCAATTGATTTTGAAATTAGAAATTTGGGTTTAAATGTGAAAAGCTTTTGAAATAGAATTTCAAAGATAAAGGTTATTCTGAATAACTTAATCGAGTTTTGAAATTTAAATAATTTGATTTAAATTTGAATTCAAGTTTGAAATTGAATTCTATGATTTGAAACTAGGGATTAAAAATGCTGTACAAGTTATATATGGGTTAAACCATTTTTTTGGGTATTGATTTGGGAATTTGAATTTAATTCAAGGGTTTTAACTCGTGTAAATATAACTGGATTTTTTGAACGAAACTATTTGTTTTCAAATAGTAAAAGCTTTCACATAAGTAATGAACTTCCAATTTGTGTTGAACGGTTTCAAGTTTGAAATAGAATTGAAATGTTTTGAAAACTATAAAATGAGTCTTTTATTTCAAAGACCGGATGAGTTAATCTAACTTGAAATGGAATTGATTTTGAAAGACTATGAATGAATCTTTGGAAACGAGTTTTGAAAGCTATAAGTTAAATCTTGATTTAAAGATTTAACGAGTTAATCAAATTGAAATGGAAATCGATTTGAAAATCTATGAATGAATCTTTGTGAACGGGGTAAACTTTGTGAATTAAATCTTTTGTTTAAAAGATTAAAGTGTGGAAATTGTTTAAACCATTGAAGGTTTTTGAAATGAATCTTTTTATTTAAAAGATTGGAAATGGTAATTTGTTTTACCATTCGAATGAAAAGTTTTTGGGCTTTAATCTGTGATTTAACTGAGACCCCAGTATCCATATGATTTTTAATTGCGCTCGTTATTCGGTTTAGCCGGGAGAGGACCTTTGTGTCATATAAGCCATTCCGAATAGTGATACGACGATATGGATAGCATTTGAAGACCGGTGGTGAAGACCGGGTATTTGCGAGAGCGATAGGATGACCTATCGATTGTCTCTGCACTGAGTAGCTACGGTATAGAGATTTCCTAAGTGATGGGAAGTCCGATCAGGATTGTGAATACCCGGATTTGCAAGGGCTTCTTCGGAAGTGCCTTCGGTTCTGTTCGAACCCGGAACAGACTTGTATGGATGTGTGTCTGACGTTACACTTTGAGATGTAAAGCTGGTTTCTATCAAATACATTTCTGTTGGTGGCGGAGAATTTATTCTCTTAGCTTAACACCCTTCTCTGAGACGTACGAGCTCAGAGGTTATGTAGTTGATGGTCACTAGTGATACATTCCCAATTTGGTAATGTGGCATACGAAGTGCTGCTGATCATTGGTTGATCAAAACGTGGCTTTGTGAAAAAGCGTGGCTTTGTGAAAAAGCGTAGTTTTGTGGACGAGACTTCGTTGAGCCTCACAACCCGGTAATGGTCGAAACAGGAATGTTGCGACAAAGGTTTGTAGGGGTAGCGCCCCTAGGGTATGTCATTTCCTTCTGGATAAAGGGTGGTATCATGGTATGGAGCCCAGATACTTAACTCATGTGGACACGGTAATTTATTACTGTATGATGTTGCTTTGTTGGTTTTCGGGATCCCGGGATAAAGGTTGGTTACGACCGGGGGATGACATGACTCGTGTGTTAGTTACCTAGTTACAGCTGTACAGCGTGAGGTAGCGTCGGCCTTTTGTTTGCAGAGATCCGGTTAGGATCCGGGGCGTCTTTCCAGAGGCGTTTCTATTTCGGTAAGGAAGTTCCTTAGCCTGATCATTTGTTGGAAATCCAAAGAAACAATACGAACCCTGTACGGTTTTAGTTGTATTACCTGCTATGGAATGTGGCGGTAACCTGCTATTGAACGTAGTAGCTATAGTAGGCATACGATGAAATATTGTATGCTGGCTAAGATTGATATTATATTTTCGAAATGTTTTCGACACTATGCACTAATGATAATAATATCGAATGATTTTTGCGTAGTAAGCATGTTTGACTATCATAAGGAGAAATCTCCTCCAATTCTGCGATTGCATTGTGTGTGTGGCGGGAGGCCTTATGGTAGTTTCATTTTCGAAAAGCATTGCGGATTTCAATGTTTAAAATCCTTTGTTGTTTGTTTAAAGATAAACTGTTTTTGTTGCTCACACCAGTCCCATGACTGATCCGGAGTTTATTGTTCCCTTCCTAAACTCTGGGTGCCCACTATTTTCCACACGGGCAGTCTAGAGTTGGGTTTTTCAGATATTCAGGTTTGGTAGATTATCTGGAGCTAGTTCAGTTCTTGGAGTTCATGGACTGACGTTGCTTATCTTGGAGCATTCTATTGGAGATTTTCTATCCGCTGCTGGTGTTATCTTTTCTTTTCCGCTGCTATTTCTTGTATCATATCTCTGATGTATATAGATATTCATTGTATCATCATTGTATCTGGATATTGTATCATATGTTGTATATCTATATTCTTTTTCTTTTCCGCTGTGTTGTTTACTTAACTGTGTTATAGCTCCGGCGAATCGGATTTGAACGGTCGAATCTACGGCATTCTAGTACAAGGTGAAGTACGGATGTTGATTTTCGAACGCGAAAAATCCGAGTCGTTACATAACGCCAACCCCATCACAAAATCGCGAACCAAAAACTACCCAAATTCATCTAAATATGATTCCGAAGTCCTCAAATTGCCACTGCACCATCGACCAAGAGCAAACTCGCAACCCTCGAACACATCATCTAATCGATTCACAGCCCGAACTCCATGCAACCCTGCCAACCCAAAATCACCCACATCTGATTAATTTTTCTTTTGATTTCGCGATTTCCCTATCTTCTATTTTTGCTTCTTAATATAGAATTATTTCTTTGCTTATTTGTGTGGTTAGATTATAATAACCAATATGAGAATGTAAATAACTGAGCTCGTGCCAGCAATATTGATACAGTGATTATTGTTATATTGTTCTACAATTTGTGCCATTTAATTACTTTATGATTTTTAATTAACTTATTCATGGTCACATTAACATGGCCATGGGGCCGCACCCTCTCAACAACCACCAAAACCACAAACTTCCGCCACTAACAACCAAAACAGAACCACCAAACTGCACCCTACCACACTTCACAATACCTCCCACTGTCGCAAACATACACCTAACTACTCATGCTAAATATTCCACTATGTCACTTACGACATCTGTTTGAGTAATTAATATATCATCTCAAAAATTACATATACACACTCCCCCCTCAATATCCACTACCAAATTAACCTTTTCTTCTTCTTCTTCTTCCAAATCAAAACAAAAACAAAAAAGCATCCAAGTTCTGGATTCAATTACTATCAATGGCACATTCTCTTCCTGGCCTTTCTTCTCCTTTCTTATCATCTTCTTCTCGTGTCAAACTATCGCCATTGATCAAATTCTCGAAGATTCATGGCACTCAATTGTCATATCCACGCATTAGAGCTCTAGAACTTGACCAAGACACTCTAAACCTGAATTACTTACTACTGTCTTCTTCATTTAAATTCTTTTGTATTGGCTCACCAGACATGCACTTTTTAATGAAATTAAATTACAGATAGTTGCAATCCTGTTGGCACTGTTAGTCTAGCGGTTGGCATTGGAATTCCTGCGTTTTACGAGACTCAGATTGATAGTGCTGTAAGTTAATTTCATCTTTCTTTCCATTCATTATTTTTCTCATTTCTATAAATTAAAATTTTATATGATTCATTTCAGAGAGTAAGAATGATATTTTATCTTGATGAATCAGGCAAAAAGAGAGAACACACAAGCTTGCTTCCCTTGTAGTGGATCTGGTGCTCGTAAGACTTTCAACAATACTATAAATTCTTGAGTAGCTTAATTTAAAACCCAGATATAAAAAATAAAAATGGAGAACTTAATAAAGAAAGTGTAATTTGTACCGAGCAATGCAGGTTCTGCACAGGGTCAGGGAACGTTACAGTAGTTCTAGGACCTGGGGAGACAGAAGTATCAAAATGTGTGAACTGTGACGGTGCAGGTTCATTAACCTGCACCACATGCCAAGGCTCTAGTATTAAACCTCGTTATCTTGACCGCAGGTATCCTTTCTTTTTCATAAATTTATGACATATGAAGTATTTTGATGGTTTTATTGTAATATTTTCTGGTCTAACGAAATCTTGGAATATTTATTACAGATAGGGCTACCTATTTTCTGCTTTGACAAAATATATTTTAATAGATATAAAAATCTATCATGTTGTTCCAGTCTGGAGATTAACGTTGAAATATCTAGAGTCGACTGGCCGCATATACGATAAACAACGAATAGAATTAGGCTATTGTTTATTAATTTCAAGTACTAAACCTTATCTCATTCTCAGGCTACGTGATTCAGAGCTTCCTCGTAGACATGGAAATAAAGTTTTTTTAGACTGCATAACTACATGAGATCTGATTTTATAAGACGATGCAAAATTAATATGTTTATAAACAAAGTAGATTATACTTATTGAAAATTCATGTCATTTCAACGTGCGCAGCAGGCCAAGCTATTATAGAACCAATGGCGTCTTCCATGTATTGTAATTCAGATGTTTGTCTCCATAGCACCGCAGATGGCTCTTTGACAGCCTCTATCCAAACTTTAACTGCATTTGGTCCTAGTGGTTTAAAATGGACCGTGCTTTTAGATCAGTTGACTCTACACGTCCTACAACAACTATTTTTCCCTTTTTTGATAAATCCATTTGCTTGCATCTGTTGTTCATTCTTGAATTTGCCGTCCGTAAATTAACAAAAAGGATATGATGTGGTTGGTTTATGTTGATAAAAAATATTGATTAATCATTGTAAAATCATAATTTAAAAGATACGCCAGTGAATAAAAATCAAGTACCATAAATATTTGCACTATGGTCCGAGGCGTAGGAGATGCTAGAACATTAACCATCTCAACAACTACTTGGGACTCAAGCCATGCTATCTTCCTACCGACAGCTTCTTCAACAGTATCATAGCAGGGGTTGGCCTCCACAAAAAAGCATTTTTTTATTGGATTATCTATCCAAACAATCATGGCGCATGGTCTAAGAGGAAGGTCATTAATAATTTCATTTGAGTCATTCAAGTGTAATCGCCCTTCAGCCACTAATTCTTTGCTCCCTCCCCAATCATAAACCTTGCATTTGCATTCTAAGTTGCCACTTTTACTCTATTCGAGACAAAAAATATTTATTCAGTAAAAGTTAAATATTTTAAAATAGTATGTCAATTGCGAAAGATAAATGTTTACCACGTCGTCTTCTTCAGGGTGATCACTTGGATGTAAAACAACTCTATTCGCTGGCCATGCCACTAGATCATCCTTTTCTTCCCCAATAAGTGTGAAACTAGATGTAGGCCTCCATAAAAAACATCTAGCTTTGTTGGTAAGTCTATTAGAATTACCATAGCATCCGGTCCTAAAGGAATATTATTGACAAGCTTGTTTGGATCCTTCAACACAACTCTTCCTTCAGCAACAATTTCTTCATTCTCTCGCCAATCCAATAAATCACATTTTTGGAGGCTTTTATCATACTTGCACTACAATTAATCAAAGGAATAATACATTAATTACTGAAAAAATAAAAATGATGTGAAACCAATAATACAGCATACATGAGGTGTGTTTACTTCTGTCCAACTGTCTCTACCTTGCAAAACCAACAACATAAATTGTTATAACATTAGTTTACCCTTCAATGCTCAATTATAATAACATGAATACAATTATGAGAACAACTAGCAAATATTGGGATCGATCCTCAATAGACGAGAGATATTTTACCCGATTTTTCATCATCGCGAGAAATTTTTGCTTTAACTCTAAAATTTTCTTCAAGTTGCATTGTTTGCTTATCCTTAACTTGTGCTAAAGTTGCCCTAGTGATGTTCATATTCCTTCCCATTGCTCTTAATCGACCCGGTCTATCTTGTCCCAGTACTTGAGAAAGTGCATCTTCTTTGTAATTGATTGCCGAGTTTGATTGTGGAACACTTTCAACTTTTTTTATCTTTGTCTACAAAAGTTAATGCACATAGATTATATAATGATACATTTATATACTAAGAAAGTGATGTATCTGAAATTGAAAGAAGTAAAATGCCATGATTGCATTGAATATTCATAAGAATGAAAGTTGTTTATCAATTCATAAACAAACAATACACTAAATTACAATAAATGATTTCTGATTATGTTTCGTTGATGAAATTGTGCTTCAGGATATCACCCTCTATTACCTTTTCATCTTCATTTTGTTAATAGAGAAAAACTGACGTACATCACTTCCTTGAATACTTTCAATTATAAGTATTTATCACATCCATGTTCAAATCAATGCATAAATTATCTACATTTTAGGTTTCACAACTGTAACATGTGGTTCCTGCAATTAACCTTAAAGGATCGTGTGAGGAGGTACATTCCTAACCAAACAATGATAGTGCACATTTCTAGAGCCATAATTGATGCTCAGCCTCGCTTTACTATACATCCTTATTTTTTTGATAAATTCAATATCAACATTGTGGTTCATTAATTCATATTTTTTGCACTTCATACTATTTTTTTTCCAAATAATATTGATGTAGCTTCAAACTATAAATATACTTGAGGTACGTTATGGAGATTCTAGACATGCATAATTCGACTTTGAAGGAGAGAAAATTTAAAAATATTTGTCAACATGGTAAGTCAGTGTCTTTTAAAAAACATTCAAGTTGTTCGTAATTTGTGCAAACTGTGTAGAAAAACTTACCTTATGTATGTTGTTGATCAATTAATGAGCTGTGTAAACAAAGTTTGGGGAATTTTGGTTCACGATACGTTCTATAATCCAGAATGCTTTATCTTTAAATTACACAATAGTTACAACAAGCTTTGCAAGTATAATTTATAGTAAAATCATTTTATTGTACAGCTTACGTTCCTCTTAAAACAGACTAGAATCTTGCCTCCAAATCATATGTCGTTGTCCATCATATTGGTCAAAATCAATTTTTATAAACTTATTGGTCAAAATCAATTTACTATTATTTTAGAAGGAAAAACAAATTTTGATCAACTTACTATAGTATCTGCAACTATCATATTCACTGGTTCACCATTTTTCCGTGTGCGAGATTTGATCCAAACTTGACTTCTAGTGATGGAAGAGCAATCACCATTTTGCTTTTTCTACATTCAAAAGAATATCAAATAACAAATTGTATTAAGTAATAAGTTCATAAATACTACAGTAGATAAAATTACTCTTTTTCTTACCATATCTTTAGCTAGTCGAGCCATTCCTTTACGACTGCATGTATGTGGCAACTGTTTGTCTCTAATAGCTTTGTTCTTCACGCTTAATACCTAAAATAAGAGATTCAAATACATTATTTATATCCTTTGTGTTCTTATATTTCATACAAAGAAATAAACAACAATAATAAAAAATTACTTGAAATTCCGAACTTGTTTTTGACTTTATAAATTTCTTCCACTCATTTATACTTTTGATGTTACTTGGCTTCAACTGAAGCTTTTCCTCCATGGACTTTGATTTAACTATTTGGCGAACTAGTCTACATTTTGACGCACGCCAAATACCTCCCATTTGCTTAAATATTAGTGTTTTTTGCCAATCTGCATTCAGTTTAAACCTTGCCTGCAACATTTTTCATAACAAGTGTCAATATTCTTAAACATAAGAACACACTATTATAGTATTTGTTGATATCTTTAAGAAAACGTAACAGTAACAACAAATTAATTAGCATTGGTTTCAAGACCTGTATCAAGTAACTACCTTTTATCTAACTATTAAATACATTCATACAAGCTACCCATGACCCAACTAAGGTTACGCAATGTTGTTTCAAAAATTACTGAGTAAACTTAGGCAAATAGGTTGAATGATCATCATTTGCAGATACACAACCAGACAGTGATCAAAGTGATAATCCACAAACAGTCTACACATAATGGTATTTGCAAGTTAAAACCATGATTAATATTTAACTGCTAAAAATTTGGGATTCAATGTACAGAAACATAACTATAAGGTGCATATTAAAATTCAAAAGATTGCTTCAATGTTTTGTGGGTTACCCACAGCTGCATAAATAATTTAGCAGAACAATAACATATGAACGTAATTTTATCCGCAAACATGGACTTCTAAAAATGAAAATGGTGTTTTCAAATATATTACCTAGTTCTTGTGTAATGATTCAGAAATTCCTATATTTGTTATAAATTTACAATTTGGTTTCTATATAGATGAAGTTGAAGGGTGACCAGACTGGTAGGAAAGGCCACTTATCTGTAGCAACAGAGGTAGTAAATCAATCTTGCTTTATTTTCTCAGTTATAAATTATTTAAAAATAGATGTAAAGAAATAGCATTGTTTACATGCTTAAGTAATTAATCAAATTTTATCGTGAATCAAAAAACAAAACAAAACAAATAAATAAAATACAATAAAATGAAATAAAATCTAACAGTATGTGCACCGGAGAATGAATTATTGATAACCTTTAACTCCTATGTAGCCATTTTCATTTGTCATTAAAATTGTTAACCAAATTTAATTGCATCTTATTTGCATATAGTGACGAACTATCTAAAATATGATCAAGTACTTCAGAAAATGCTAGATTAGATATTATTTGCTAAGTTTGACTTAGGTTTTTGAGGTAGCTCCCAGTCTTCATATGGTAGAGCTCCGTAAATCAGGAGGCGACACTTTGGAGTTTCACAAGGCATGCAAATATTTCACAAGACATTGATTGGGTGAATGTCTTTGGATAACTTGCTGCCTAAGTTTTGGAATATGATGGACAACCGATCTAGGTAGGAAGTCATTTTATTCAGTAGATGATAATATTATATCTACATAAAATCTTATTGTCGCACTTCTTTATAAAAAAATACTTATTTGGTATGGTTTTAGTTTATTTAAGTTCATAAATAAAGCTGTTAGTTACAATATGTTGTCCACCAATAATTAATTATATTAATTTACTGCTCCACTAAGGACATCAATGCATGGAGCATTGAGTTTTCTCATTTTTTTTATCCCAAATCTGTAGATTGACCGATGGAATGTTTGAAGCTGAGACTCAATGTAATATAAAAAATACAATCGCTTTTCACTTGAGAAGTCTTCCACTCTTCTGCATTCTAAATAGATAAATATTTTTTTCTCTTTTTGGTCATCTTCAATCTTGCCACCATTTAGATCATCAATTTCTACTTTTCACCTTTGGTGATAAACATTTTGGTTTTTACTTTTGAATTTCCTATGAAGTAATGATGTACGCTCCTTAATTATATGAACCTTATAATTAGCCAAACAGCTATAATTCCTACAGATATTTGTCTGGTATATATAAGTACATAAATAATTATTTAGTGATTTATTTAATGGTACTACTACGGGGTAGGAAACTGATCTATGATTCTTTTTTGTTATTTAATTTAATGCATTCCAAAAATTAAAAAATTTGAGTATTCGACTTCCAATAGATTGCTTTGCAGTTTTTTTTATTCTAATTTTTTTAGAACAAAAGGAAAATTGGGCTATTGAATGCTGTTGAAAATTTTCATATTTTTTTTGTTCTTTTTTCAGTCATTTCGAAAGAAACCTGAGTTTTTTTTGCGTAAGTTCTAAGTTTTCTAACATATTTGTTTTTTTAAGTTCGTAAAAAAATGAACTTTTCTAATAAACTTGTTACTTTCTACAGACTTTTGATTTCTCTTTTAAGGAAATGGAGTTATTGTGACTATTTAATTCAGAAATATATGGCTAAATAAATTAGTCATGCAAGATACTTCAGTCTAACCTCACTTATTTCTCTAGGTTGGTAAGAATAACGTGTACAGTTCAAATAGGACTATGCCATCTAATTATATGAATATTTACAAGTGACACAATAATATTACCAAATGATACTTTGGATGATACGATCAGGAAATGTGAGTCACTGACCACATCCAGAATCACTGAACTACAGTGTATGCTATGTATTAAAAGTTAACCAAGAAACTATGCACTTGGCAAAACCAGCTCACTAGTAGGATGACTAACAATTATCAACTCCATAACAACAACAGTGCCTAATTATTGGACAATGCACTGCATTTTACCACCTAAACTACTCCACTAATCAAGAGTAACACATTAGTCACTTTTAGAGAATTCAAACACAAATCCCAAACAAAGCCGATGCACGTTCCTATATCAATGATGGTTATCAACATTCCTAACAGTGAATTATGGCAAAACCAAATGTATCTATGAAGATGTTGTTTAAATGAAAGAAAATGTGAGTTAGATAGTAAAATTCTTTGAGGAAGAAATGCCATAGCATTATCTAACGAAAGCTATATGGTAAAAAAAAAGAGAAATATACACCCTTGAAGTAAAGAATGGAAAAATTAATAGGAACTGCAATTTGAAAAAAAACCAAAAGCAAATTTGCATACAAAAAATATAAATAATTATATCCATGTTTATATGTGGTACTTGATGAAAAATTAATTTACATGGAAGTGTAGTGGTTGTGAAACCAACCATTGCAAATAATACTCGGTTTGAATATTAAATCATATACAATTTGATATATTGAACGATAAAAAATTTGAGAACTTAAGTAATATCAGAATACAACTGATATTTATCATATACAATTTAGAAGTATCCGATTAGAAGAACTATCCTTTTCTACTTTAAATTATTTGATCTACCTGATATAATGAACAGCTGATACACTAATTTCAGTCCACTTTAAAGATGAATTATGAGTTGCTTGTTAGACGTTTGTTGTGTCTCTTTTGAACCCCCAGAAAATCAAACTTTCACAATAGGCCAAAGGAAGTTCATTCTTGCTTTTTTACAGATATTCCTTCTTTCCATTTATGTTATGTATATGTGATGTCATGATCTAAATTATGCATAATAGGGAGATGATTTTTTTTGCTACAGCACATAAGCATCTCGATATAAGGAAAAAATCTATATGCAATAAATTCTAATCCAATATGGTCGGTATAACAACAATTAAAATAAAATATATCATAAACTCTTATTATGCTGATATAGCTAATTCAATTAAGAACAAACTTGGCGATAAAACTGAAGTAAGAATTCACTAAATTTTATTAGGTTGGTAAGAATTAATATTAGGTTGGTAAGAAAGGTATGTCACCTAAATGCTTTCCCATAAAACATCTCTCAAATCATCACTAAGGTGCCTCCAATCATTTAATGTGACTGGAACCACTTCTCGTACAAGCGACCCTAAAAAGGAAGATAACTTGATCGAACCATCTCCTATTGGTTCATCGACACCATTAAATTCAACTTCGATTACCTCCAGAGAGTTGAATGGAAGCCTTCTAGCTTTAGTTGGCCCTTTACTTTTTTTCCCACATTTAGACATGCACCGCCACCATGCATATGTCTCTCACCATTCATTGCACCTTCGAAATTTTCTTCCAATTGAATTGCATCGTCTTCGTCTATTTGTGTGTTGTCATGTAGTTGAGCATTGTTGTTTTATTCATTTTGTAACTAATATTTGTCTAATTCTTGTGGGTTGTGTTCATTATGAATCTCATTGTCTACCTCAAACTGCTCATCTCTTGCAATGCATTTGTTGGGTGTAGATTTAGACTCTTCGACTTCTTTTTGCCTGTCAGTATGCTTTCTCTTTTTCACAGTCCTGCCCATTTTCTGTTACAAAAATTGATCATGTTACAAAAAGGTGTGAGATTACATGAAGTAAGAATAGGCAAGCATATAACAATGAGAGAAACTCATGTATGCTGCTTTCTTATTCTGTAGTTAAACGTATAAAGTCATTCGCATAAAAAAAATGAAGAAGCGGTTCATCGACTTAATTAAAAATACACAGCAAAAGTTTGCATTTTTTACATAAACTTGTTTTAGATTTATATTTGCTTTAGATCTTTACCAATTTACCATTATGACATAAAAATATGAACTGTACAAGTATAGTTAGCACACAATTGGTTATATGACTAGTAGAATGCACAATATAGTTGATGGATTTAGTTCCAGCAAGTATTTTATTTACTATGAATGGTGAAACGTTAGTTTGACAGAGATCAATTATCTCACTAAATTATTTGATCTACCTGATATAATGAACACCTGATACACTAATTTCAGTCCACTTTAAAGATGAATTATGAGTTGCTTGTTAGACGTTTGTTTTGTCTCTTTTGAACCCCCAGAAAATCAGACTTTCACAATAGGCCAAAGGAAGTTCATTCTTGCTTTTTTTATAGATATTCATTCTTTCCATTTATGTTATGTATATGTGATGTCATGATCTAAATTATGCATAATAGGGAGATGATTTATTTTTGCTGCAGCACATAAGCATCTCGATATAAGGAAAAAAATCTATATGCAACAAATTCTAATCCAATATGGTCGATATAACAACAATTAAATTACAATATATCATAAACTCTTATTATGCTGATATAGCTAATTCAATTAACAACAAACTTGGTGATAAAACTGAAGTAAGAATTCACTAAATTTTATTAGGTTGGTAAGAATTAATATTAGGTTGGTAAGAAAGATATGTCACCTGAATGCTTTCCCATAAAACATCTCTCAAATCATCACTAAGGTGCCTCCAATCATTTAATGTGACCGGAACCACTTCTCGTACAAGCGACCCTAAAAAGGAAGATAACTTGATCGAACCATCTCCTATTGGTTCACCGGCACCATTAAATTCAACTTCGATTACCTCCAGAGAGTTGAATGGAAGCCTTCTAGCTTTAGTTGGCCCTCTGCTTTTTTCCCCACATTTAGACATGCACTGCCACCATGCATATGTCTCTCACCATTCATTGCACCTTCGGAATTTTCTTCCAATTGAATTGCATTGTCTTCGTCTATTTGTGAGTTGTCTTGTAGTTGAGCATTGTTGTTTTGTTCATTTTGTAACTGATATTTGTCTAATTCTTGTGGGTTGTGTTCGTTATGAATCTCATTGTCTACCTCAAACTGCTCATCTCTTGCAATGCATTTGTTGGGTGTAGATTTAGGATCTTCGACTTCTTTTTGCCTATCAGTACGCTTTCTCTTTTTCACAGTCCTGCCCATTTTCTGTTACAAAAATTGATCATGTTACAAAAAGGTGTGAGATTACATGAAGTAAGAATAGGCAAGCATATAGCAATGAGAGAAACTCATGTATGTTGCTTTCTAATTCTGCAGTTAAATGTATAAAGTCATTCGCATAAAAAAATGAAGAAGCGGTTCATCGACTTAATTAAAAATACACAGCAAAAGTTTGCATTTTTTTACATAAACTTGTTTTAGATTTATATTTGCTTTAGATCTTTACCAATCTACCATTATGACATAAAAATATGAACTATACAAGTATAGTTAGCACACAATTGGTTATATGACTAGTAGAGTGCACAATATAGTTGATGGATTTAGTTCCAGCAAGTATTTTATTTACTATGAATGTGAAACGTTAGTTTGACAGAGATCAATTATCTCACTAAACTTAAAATAAGGACAGCAAGAAACAACATAACAAAATGAATGAGTTATAAATAACATTACAACATCATGGTGAAATCATTATTAAAATCATTATCTAGAAACTTGACAAATGCATTAAAGCAAACCAAAATTTAAACAAATGTTGTAAGAGACCATGTTAACACAGAGATATATTTACCTATGATAAATAAGCAAACCAAAAAGATTACATAGGTCTGAGAGCATAAGTCAAGAGAAACATAATTCTTGTAATCAAATCTCACTGAGGTGGCATGAAACTGTCATAGTAAATTAACAAACAACATTGAAGCATACTTATCATCAGAAAATTAATAGATGCTAACGATTTATTTATTTTTTAAATAAATAAAATTTACATCGATTAGTTGTCATACTTATCATGCCGCAAAAATAGATGGGGGTCCAAAAAGATCATTAGTACATTATAGTTTGTATTCCTTCAATAGCCTCCAGTTATCATGTAGAAAACATAAATCAAATCAGAATCCAAAGATACGGTATACAATTATTCAAAACATAATATGTGGCCAACTTGAATCATGGGATGAAGCTTGCTCATAATAACTGCTAATCTTCATTCAAAAATCTTAATATGTAGCCAACTTTAATCATGGGATAAAGAAGCTTGCTCATAATAACTACTAATCTTCATCCAAAAATCCATGAAAAATGACAAAATAGCAAGAATACTTAGCCAATGTTAGGAAGAGAAGATTACCACATCACCCTAAATGACCGCAGATTAGTAATTTTAGCTTCATTAGTAAGTAGTGAATTGAGAAATATATTCACGTCAATATATAAGTTTTACATGGTAAAGCAACAGAAGTCATTGAAAATATTTTTTAACTGCTATAAATTTGACAATTTGAAAATATTTCAAAAAAGTCTCAACAGGCAGAAAAAGTCTCAACATAGAAAAAAGATTTTGGAATATTTTGTACTTTCTACTTTTACAGAATATGATGATCAATTGGAGATTGAGGAAGAAATAAATATCATCAGATTCATTACAAGTTCTCTTTTTTAACCGTTTTCAACATGTGTAATTTCCAAAGTTACTTTTTATACAATTCTTTTGTATTCTTCATTAGTTTGTGAGTTCACTTTCTCAGTATTTTCATTTGTTCTCCTTTAAATAACTAGAAATCATAAGAATGTGCTGAAAATGAATGATTGGATTTTAGATAATTGTAAGTAGAAGCTTTTTATGATTAGATTTTTGATAGTTGGTAACTTGTGTGCTAGTTTCAAAATCAAGGTGTATTTGCACGAAATTTCACCGAAAAGAAAAGAAAAAACCATTTTATAGTTAAATTTACTAAAATCAAAGCCGGTTTTATCATTGGAACATAACATCTTGAATAGCATTGCTTGAAACAAACAATATAGCACTATCCTCTTTATGTACAATATCCTCCATCTAAAGATAGTAAAGAAGAGTCGTAGCATCTATTTTGAAACATAAATGCAATACATCTATTCGGAAACATAATTGTAATTTTGTTATTCAGTAAGTTTTAATTTGAAAATATATCAAAGGACAATATTTTTTTTATGACCACAATCTCTTTTTTTATGACTTGTAAATTTAGGTTAATCTATTAACTTGGCACTTGTTTAATTCATCTCTATAAAAAATATATAATCATTTTGACATATGCCTCGGACAGAAATCCCTTGGAGTCTGGGACATCATCAGTAATGGGCATAAAAAAAACTTAAAACTAGAGTCTTTTAGCCTTCAATCCACAATATGACTTTAGTTGATGCACATTATAAACACTAAGGTATCAATGAGTATACTTGCATGGGCTAATTATATGCGATGAAGGAAAAAAGTCAATCTTACAGAATCCATGCATAATTCAGCACAACAACTTGCAAAAACAATGGTGAATACAACTAAAAGAAGCAAAATTGAATCCAAGTGTTATACACTAGCATGTCGGTAAATTTTAATAGTTTAAAGTAAAGAATTTAAAATATCAAACATTTATTGTTATCACAATTTTTCAAATACTTTGTCTAGTGACTTTTAAAAAATTATTGAAAGAGTTGCACTTACAGTTATGTGTCATGCAAAGATATTTAAGGTACCATATTAAAAAACAAAATGAAATGTTTTATAAATATATTTACCACAGTTATCCATTTTATAAGTAGTTTATTCTATCTTTATTTCTACTATTTCATTTATCTTGATACCGAAATCAACAATGCATATACCTCCATGTTAAAATAAAGTAACAATTAATAAACAAATTGATAGCTCACAACTAAAAAGTAAAATAGAAAATTACCAATCAACTATTATTAAGAAGCAGGACATAAAACATCTTATTTGCATGAGCAATATGAGTTATATTTGTGATTCCAATCCACAGAATACAAATCAATAAATTAAAATTTACATCTAAAAATGATACTACCAATCATGCTTCAACAAGTTCAATGAAACATAAAGAAAAAAACCGAACCTAATTAGCCAATAAGATTGCTAGCAATGCTACATGAAGGGAAAGTGCAAGTTAAGTGAAATCAGGTTTCATTGTCATATATATATATATATATATATATATATATATATATATATAACAAAAAAGCATAAACAGAACAAACCACATCTGTTATAGCTCAGCAAATTCAAAATGATGCAGACAATCAACTTAATAAAGAAGTCTGAGAAGTTGAAAATCTACTCATAACAAGAATAAACAAGCCAAACACTCATAACAAGCCTCACAAGCAAATAAGGTTGAAAATCTACTCAAATATGCCTTCACAATCTTCTCTAACATAACTAATATTCTCCATGAAATCAATATCCATATCAGTTTCTTCATAATCTATCCTAATAAAGCTAACTTCCATAACATGATCATGTGTCTCTAATTCATGAAAACCTCTTAATGGTGCCTTCATTACAACATACCAGTTAGAATGATCATTCTCTCTTGAATAAAAAACTTGTTTCGCTTGAGATGCTAGAATATATGGATTTTTTACAAATGAAGCTTGATTTTGATGTAAACCGACAAGAGTGAATCCGTCTTCGACCTTCACCCCGTTTCCTATATTTGCCCAATGACACTTAAATACGGGAATATAAAAAACATGATAGTTTAACAAAATTATGTCAGTCACTATCCCATAATAAGTGACCACATCAACTCTTTGAGAAATACCTTTTTCACTTGCCCTACACATGGTTGTCGCATCATAAGTCACCCCGTAATTTTGAGTTTCCCTCTCGACGTCTTTTGTGTGAAAACATTGTCCATTAATTACATACCCTTTATAGAACAATGCACTACAACTCAGACTAAAGGCAATCCATTTTAACATTTCATCATTCCTTGAGTGAATAGGTTTCTGCGAAAAATTCAGTGTACATAAATTTTGAAAAAATGAATTCTTGCTAATGAAAGGATAAATTAAAATTAAACTAACCTTCTTTTTAATCCAATCGGAGAAATTATCTGTATGTTTTTTCCAAATGCATACCGGTTTTCAAAAAAATTTGTTAAGTAATATTTAATGATGCAGTTTCACCAAAAAATAGAATCAAAATATAAATTGTACTTACTCTAAATATGGTTCCACTACAGCCATATTCATTAACACGTCCAAATGAGAAATATCTTTTTCATTAGATGACAATTCAATTGGCTTTGGCTTCAAAATTGGACGTCCTTCGAGTATCACATTGTTCTTGTAATCTTTGTTTCGAACTTGTATCCCCTCCATTTGTACTTTCTTTTTTAGAAATTCAGTAAAAAATCTCATTGACTCTTCTGCAATACACCCTTCAGGTCATGCATAATTCCTTACGTAATCTTTAAGTGTTTTCATGTATCTTTCGAATGGGTACATCCAATGAAAATGAATCGGACCACACAATTGCGCTTCTCTTCTAAAACGAATTGTCAAATGTATCATTATAACAGAAAAAGATGGTGGAAAATATCGTTCAAGCTCGCACAAGGTTCCAATAATATCATCATCAAGTTGCCGCAACTTCTCTTGTTCAAGAACACGTTGACATATTTTATTGAAAAAGAACATAGACGAAATATTGTTGTTCTGACCTTCTTTGGCAGTAATCCTCTAATTGCAATGGATAGCAATTGTTGCATTAGAACATGATAATCATGAGACTTCAAACCACTAACTTTACAGTCTTCTAAAGATACAAATCTTTTGAAATTTGAGCAATAACCATCAGGATCCTTAAAATCATATAATCTTCTACAAATTAATTTTTTTCAAAAAAAGACAATGTATACAGAGCCGGTGGAAGATATGTTCTATTTCCACAAGGTTGAACATAAAGACTTTTTCAAATCCTTCAATCCTTCAAATCCTTTCTGGAATTAGTACCATCTTTCGATTTATTATCATGCAACATTGTGCCTAATAGGCTTTCAACAACATTTTCCTCTACATGCATTACATCTAAATTATGCCGCAAGGGAAGTTCTTACAAATATCAATAATATAACGGTTCAATAAGATAACTTTTTTCTTGTTAGGCCAATGAGAAAAAAGTATAATTAAAATACTAATCTCCTAATATGGCAATCAAAGAAGATTGAACTTTTTTCCACCTTAACAACTCATTTTTCTCATCATCTTCATCTTTTTTATTGTGTTTACTCTTTCTCTTTTTACTTGTTATCTTCGTACTCAACTTCACATTTAACTTCTTCTTGATCTCCCACTTTTTGGTTTCTTTATTCTTATTTTTGCCAATAACATTTGGAAAGCCTTTCAAAATTATTGAAATGTTTCTTCCAGTTAAAATTCTAGGCTTGTTGCCTTTCTCTATGGTGTTATCAAACCAAGTTTTCTGTTTACTCCATGGATGTGAAGAATCTTGAAATCTTCTATGTCCCATATAAACAATCTTTCGACTATGTTTTAACCATCGATGATGCGTTTTGACACCACATAATGGACAAGCTTTTTCGCCTTTCACACAACATCCTGTAAGATTTCCACAGGACAGAAAATCATTTATTATCCATAGTAAAATTTCTCTTAAATTGAAAATGGTTCTACTAAACGCATCATAAATATCAATTCCATTATTCCACAAATGATTTAAGTCTTCTATCAATGGCACCAAATATACATCAATATCGTTTCCTGGTTGCTTTGGACCAGAAATTAGTAATGTTAGCATAATATTTTCCTTCTTCATACACAACATAAGTGAGAGATTATATGTCACAAGCATGACGGGCCAACAACTATCTTTGGAGCTTATCGAACCAAATGGATTGACACCAACTGTAACAAGACTAAGTCTGAGATTGCATGGATCAGATGAAAATGATTTCCAGCTCTCATCCACTACATTCCATGTTACAGAAACTACAGGGTGATGCATTTTTTCATCACTACTTTTATTATTGAAATGCCACCTTAGGTCTTCCGCCATTTTTTGAGATCTATACATTCTCCTAAATCTTGGAATGATTGCAAAGTACATCAGCACTTTAGTTGGAACTCCTCGCATAATCTCCTTTGAGTCTTCATTTATCTTCCATCTTGGAGAATTACATTTTGGACAACCATCTAAATCTTGGTACTCATTTCTAAAAAGACAACAATCATTCTTACAAGCATGAATCTTTTCGAATCCTATGTCGAATACTTTAAGGAATTTCTTTACATCATATAAAGTCTTAGGATGTACATTATTCTTTGGCAACAACAATTGTAGCAAGGCGAAAAGCTTATCAAAACCATTATCAGATAATCCAGTCTCACATTTTAGATTGTACAAAGAAGTTATGGCATATAGCTTAGTTTGATCTATACAATCAGGATACAAGGGGGTTTCTGCATCTTCCAAATTTTTAGCTAAATCCTCCTCCCGCTTTTTCACATCCTCCTTTTCTTTTTCATCGGAAAAAAAGTAGTATCCAAAAAATCTTCATCTTCTTACCGAATGGATTTAAGTAAGTCATATGTATTATCCAACTTGATTTCGTTGCCTACATTGATTTGTTCGCCATGATTATACCATCTACTGCTCTTGTACTTAAGATCCATCCCTATTATAATCAAATGTTCAACGATAATGTCATCACGATGTCGACTAAGATTCCGACAATCTACACAAGGGCATAAAAGTTTCTCTACATTTCTTAACTTTCTCCTTATAGCATCAACAAAACACCTAACCTCTTGCTCGTACTCCTTAGTTTCTCTTTAATGAAAAAATATAAAAACTGCATAATATTAATATTTACTATCAAATATTTTTTATTTTTGAAATTAAACATAATTTAAAATATTGTATTATCTATTTACGTGTGTAAATGAACCCAATCTTTTTCCATCAGCGTATATAATGTGGAAAGAAGCAAATTTCTAGAATACAAAGCATATGCTTTAATAATTAAATACAAAATATGATGGTAACGTACAAATTATCAATTTAGACATGATAAAGTATGGTTTTCTATAGACAAATTATCATCAATACTCATTTCTTTGAGAATGCATTGATATATGTATTATAAATTGAAATGCATGATTCACGTTTAATATATATGCATATACTTAGTAACGAAAATTGACCATATATTTTCAATTTGAAAACAAAGAACGTTTCTTTGCAGTGGAAAAAATGACTGTTTAAAAGATCTTAGAGAAGAATAAAATACCATGTGTTGCTTAACCGTTTAGACCAATACATTTCAAGAAAATATCTAAAGCCTAATTAAAGGATGCAACATTATACATAAATACATACATACATACATACATACATACATACATATATATATATATACATATATATATATATATATATATAACGGGACTACTTGTTGAAATAAAGAAACAGATATTGAAATTATTAGTGAGTTAAAGTGTTAGTACATGATGAAAGATATCGACTTGTAAACTCTAAAAGATATGAGGAATATGACACAATCCCAACTATATGATTTATTGTTTCATTGTATCTACTAATATAATTGTGTTGCAACCATTGATGATCCTAGTATCATGGTGGTTTCAATAATGCATCTGCATTGAATTTGCATGGGTCAAGATTGTTAAATATATCACATAATTTAATTAATCATCTCGATTTGATTTCTTGTTGAGATTGAGTGATATATAAGTATTAATTAACAATTAAAACCTTGTAGAAATCGCCTTTTCAGTATAGCCAAAAATCAACATCAGCTTTCATTCCTCTAATCTGATACATATTCCTTGATGCATATAAATATATCATCATGGCAATAGAAAATTTTCAAATAACATATATATTGCAAAACTAGCAATACCAAGTGTATAAAATTTAATAAATAAATAATATGAAAATTATATATTTTGCAAGAAAACAAACATCAAACTGATATACACATGGACTTTGTGAATTATATAGGAAGAACATCAATCTAACAGCAAAGACAAGCTAGAGCAATATTCCAAAAGGAAAGAGAATACAATGTAGTGTCATTATAGTAGCTGTCTTCAGACTAAAATAACTTGTCAATTTTCTATTAACTATGTATTATATATTGAAATGAGTATTGATGATATATTTGATTAAGAAGTAAGGTAAATTGAAATGCGTTCACGTTAGTCGCAGTTTCAATTTGCTATTGATTTCATAACTTAATCAAAATCAATTATCTATTAACTATGTCCATGAATGCCTGATGTTCAACCCAAAATTCTTTGTAAAACAACGCCTGATGTCTCAGTTTCAAATGACCTAGAATAGTATTGGATGCAAGATGGCCTCGTGCCATTCGGACAACTAAGCTTATAATTTTACATAGGTACTTAATTCAAAATTGTGTAATTCAAACAGATTCATGAACCTAATAATTGAATTTCGGTGAGCATCACAAACTGAAACATGAATTTTGTTACTGATGAAACAATATCGTTACTGATGGAACATGAATACTGGTTAAGTAACACAACTTTGCATGCGTTTGTATTGTTTTTAAGCTTTCACAAAACATGTCTATCAGTAAAACACTAGAAACAAAAATAAAAACATAATAATTCCATTGAGCACATGCCATACTAGCTATTTAAAACACTAAAAAATAAAAACCCAAAGTCACTGTGCCTACCAACTCCAGCTAGAAACTGGATCTATGTTTATTCACACACTAGCTTTGAAACATGCCATTAAGCAGATGACGTACTTGTAGCTTAAATGGGTACAACCTATGATGTACTTATATACATTATGATTAAAGACTCATAAATAAAGTTCGAACATGTATTATGCTTGAAAACTGTTCAAACTTGATAAGCTAAAAAACAGAGGACAAATGGCTATAATGAAATTAAGAATCAGCAATAGTGATTTTAACCTTAATACTAGGTTCGATATCAGTAAAAGTGATATCATTTACCATAACAAAATATGACAAGATTAAAAATAAAACATAGAAAGTAAAATATATAGGACAAAAACATTATCTTTAAAAGCTCTTGCAGTATTAACAAAATTATGAATTCCTTAATCCTTGAATTCAAACTCAACAAACTGGTTCAACTAACAATCATTTAGTTAACAAACTGGTTCAATTATGAATTATGAATCATGAATTAAACAAAATTATGAATTCCTTAAACCTTGAATTCAAACTCAATAAACTGGTTAAATTATGAATTCAAACTCAACAAATTGGTTCAACTAACATTCGTATGAATAAAGAAGAATCAATTAGTTCAGAGATTGATGAAGAGCAAAATCGATTATAAGTTAACATGTTTGATAATATACCTTTGAGTTTGTTCCTGAGCGAAATTGAAGTTGGAAATTGGAGATTAGGGCTGTTGACGTCGTCGACTTCTCAACTGCTAAGCGAGGGAGACGAAATGGAGATGGAAATAGAGTAGAACGTGGATGAGTGCTTTCTTCATTTTGGGAGGGAGATGGAAAGTGTTAAGCGAGGGAGACAAAATGGTTAAGTGTTTTTGGAGGGAGTCGAAAATTTTGAGACCAGTGTTACATAGCTACAGTACATATTAACCAAGTACAAAACAAATCAAAAGACTAAAAAATAACGCTTAGAATAATGCGCTATTAAATTGTGTTATCAATAACATATTTTCTTGTAGTGTACCCTATTTCTAGTGAGCCAGACCCCACAAAGCTAAGGTTATCACTAAACCAAAGCCCCGAAACCACTTGTAACGACCCACCTTTTTGGACGGTTTAGATCGACGATAAACCACACATGTCGGACTCAAACCATTCAAAAGGGAGGATTGTTATGAGGTAAATAAGAAAAAGAAGAGAAAGAAAAACAAACACAGAATCTCACAGCAGAATGACAAAATATAATAATCAAATAAACAATTCATGAAGCTGTTTTACAATTAACATTTGATTAAACTTTTACAATAAAGATCAGAGTTACATACAACAAGAATAAATAACTAAATGTAGCGGAATAACATGATGTAGTGGAATAAATATAATTAATAGTAATAGTACTGAATCTTCGTCTTCGTCCTCCAGAAAAGCAGTCTTCGATACACTGAAAAGCTCAGACTGACCCGAGCGAATTGAAAAGACAAAACACTCGAGTCAGAACTAAAAGATCTTATGTAAGTTAAATCAACTGTAAATAAATATGAGTGTAACGGTGTCAGAGATGTTTACGGGGTTTCATATCTCCTATCCAGTGTCCAATGTGAGTGCAATAACTTAAGAGATGTTCAGGATCTCCATCTCTTAAGGATTCGTTAAACTATCTACATACATAATACAATACGCTATTATAATAGGTCTACAGTAAAGTAAAGTATTAAAATAGCATTAAGGCGTTACCCATATCCCCCTTAACAAATTTTATATATTCCCGTAGTCAATATACTACCGTAAGCTCCACCAAACCGGTGGTTTACCAAGAGGGCACTCCATAGGTATGGTACAAACCAAACTCGTAGAAAGCGCGCTAAGGCATGTAACACGGCACTCGAGGCAATGCCAGGGTAGGATTCTACCATTTGCACTTCTGGACTAGTGGTAATGCATAGCAGCTACTACCGCCCACCTCGGAACACACTCCCATAATCAAAATCGAGGGGTGACCACCAAATCAATCACAAAGTAACAATATGGTATCGAAGAAATGTGCCCGATAGAAGGGGCGACCTCACTTGGTCCGGTATAGCTCCTGTTTTAGCCAATCAAGCTGACTCACGGGAATCAGGATTACGTAAATAACTCATACAGAATCGTTCGCCAAATCATCCTAATTCATTCTGGAATCTCCACCACGTACACAATTGTTAAAGTGTTTTTCGGTATTGGCAGAGAGTATGACAATATCTGATCCCGGTCTTTTTAATAACCAAACGCTTATTTCACACCAGATGGTTCTTTAAATTTCCAAAACTTTTTTATAATTGATATCAAAATATCATATTGAATTCAAACCATATCACTTTTGAAATCATATTCACTTTTGAAATCATATTCACCTTTGAAATCATATTCACTTTTTAGATTATATCAATAAGATAGGGTAATTAAATCCTCATTCAAAATCATTATATTAAATCAAATATGTTATTTCACTAGCAAATATCATTTCAAATACTAACTTAAGTTATAACATCATTTAACCATATTCCCTTTAAAATCAATGATTTAAATATAACACTTCCACTCTACACCATCTGAAATTTAGAAAGTAGTTTTAGATAGTTATAAATAGTTTAAAATAGTTAAAATACTTTAAAGTACTTTAAAGTAGTTTTTATAGATTTAAAATAGATTATATAGATTTAAAATAGATTAAATAAATTTAATATAGATTAAATAAATTTAAAATAGATTAAATAAATTTAATTTAGATTAAATAGAATTAAAATAGATTAACTAATTTTAAAATAGATTAAATAAATTTAAAATACATTAAATAGATTTAATATAAATTAAAATGGATTAATTAGTTTAAAATAGGTATAAATAGATTAAATTGGATTAAATAGATTTAAAATGGATTAAATAAATTAAAATAGTTTTAAATTGATCAAAATAGTTTTAAATTAGTTTAAAATAGATTAAATTGGTTTAATAGTTCGAAAATCTTAATAATCAGGATTTTTTTAAGGTTATATCTTCAACCAGTTTATGTTAAGATAATAAAATTTTAATTAACATCAAATTTAACTATTTCTTCCATTTCAACAAATCTGGACCATATCCAGATTTCAAATCAAACAAAATTCCAAATTTTAAAATATCAATTTTAAGCTATTCCAATTTCAATAGATTTCAAGGTTACAATATCAAACTTCTTCAATAACTCAATTTCGATAAATTTCGTTTATATTTCAAATTCAACTTTTGAATTCCAAATTAAATCCTTTAAGCAATTTACTTAAAACAATTCCAAATTTCAAATTTAATCCTTTAAACGATCATTTTGAAATAATTCATTTTATATAAATCCAATTCTATTCCAAATTATCATTTAGCTGAATTCCAAATTTAAAGATTTAAAATCATTTAATTTAACAAATCCGGTGTCCGTATATACTTTTCTATCCTATGGTCAAGTGATACGGATATTTATCATTTCAATCCGCAAATGTTTTAAATTTTACGGGTATATATTATTTCAAACCGCAATCCCAAATCTTACTTCAAATCCATGAAATCGCTTGAGTCTATCATTTTAACTCATAACGATTTCCCCTAATTTATCAGATCGTTCGGGCATGTATCATTTCAACCCATAGGGAACTTGCAGTGTTATGACAGTATAAAATATAATATCCAGTCATCCAATATCAACAATCAAACATACATCACAATCATCACTCAATCAACCAATAAATAACATGAACTAACCGATTATCATCAACATGTATTAAATTGACAATTTAATTCAATACTAAATTAAATGATGATTAAATGCAATAAAAGTCAATTTAATTAGAATAATAATTTAAATTTACCAAACATTAACCAATTAATTTCTAATCACATCATAAATTTAAATTAACTAACATAAGACAATTTAGTAGTTGTGGGTGGGTTAAAACACTCACCTTTGATTTCATATCGATTTGAAATCCAAAATAAGACCCAAAATTCAACAGTCTCAGAATTCATCCAAACCAGTTCCAAAATGTCCAGAATTTCGATACTATCCCAATGAAACAAACCGCGCCCAAATCCGAATATGTATGTAAAAGTTATGCATATTAGAACGTTGAAATCAAAATTTAAAAAATAAAATAAAAGAGGAAACGTACACATACAGTTGCCACGCCATCAAGCGTACTTCTCCCTCTCCAACCCTAATGCGCTTCCAGGCTCTCGATCGATCTTCTCACATACGGCCGCCACCACCAATCCATATATCGTCGGCGCCTGAGGCCACGAGACCCAGATCTCAGAATGCCACACTCCACCCTTCGCCTAGCCGACCCCCCGGACCCCACTGTGAAAGCCACGACGAAGCCAGGCGCCTCCGCCGCCGTTCGTTCTTCCACCCCTTTTCCGGCGATTTCATGAACAACCACAACCATCGAACAACACCCTAATGACCAGCTCGACACCCGCTTCCCAACGCCACCTCCCAATCGACAAATGGTCATAGATCCACCATTGGATCGTCACAAACCTAATTTCAACGGTCGAGGTTCATCCTTGATTTCTGGCTAAGGGATGAACCTAATTGAAAAACGAATTGCAAATCTAGCTTGCGCTAGTTGAGAGCTTCGAATCGATATATAATATGATAGGGTTTCGAGAAGTTTGATTTATAAATTGATTTAGAAATTGAATTATGGTTTGTGTCTGCAGCCATTGGGAAGAAGAAGAATTTGATAGATGGAAAGACAAATATGTACAGAAATGAGGAGTAAGAAGGCTGCTAGAGTTAGAACAAAATTAATTTATATGGACTAGGCCCGATAAAATGAACTACATATCGAATTAGTTCGGAACGACAATAACGACCCGAAAAGCCCGTTCTGCTTGCGAAACAAAAGTAGGTCTTCCCATGTATCAAAATAGATGTTTTCGATATTTTTGAACTCAATGGAATAGGTTTCAAGTCCTAATTCCATTGTATGAAGAAGTTAGCTTTTAAAATCGGCTTATTTCAAATTGATTTAAATTAAATTGATTTCTAAGTGTTTCTAGTCCGTACGATCAAACGACAAGTCTGATTGCTACGAAACTTGAAATCATACAATAATTCACCGTTATGGATCTGATGAAACTGGTTTCATCGAAATCCAAGACAGTGGCCAAAATGGCTATTTTCGCGTTAATAAATAAATTATTATTATATTAATTAAATCACCTTTTAAATTCTGTATTTAAAAGTCAATTTTTTTTCGTTTTGACTACATATAAACTTATAATCCTTTAAAACAAATTCCATGTCCAATTCAACATTAATTATTGCACTACTTACAGCGTTCAAATTCCAATTGAAATAAATCCATTAATTATAATTTAATTCCAATAGATTGACTTAATTTGATTTAAACATTTTTATTCAATCAATCATTACTCTGTGGTCATAGTTAACATTGGTTTATACCTCATTACACTAATATTCTATAATTATCGTCTTAATTTACACTAGTGTAACATTTAATTACATTTAATTGCACTTGATTTCCACTTTAATTCATCATCTTAAATAAATAGGTAACATATAACAATTGTCATCTTGTACTTAATTTAATCACATTTGTAAGGTTGTTATCTACACACAAATGTTATAACTACTTACACAACACTAATTTTATCTAATTACAATTTGATTACATATTATTTCACCAATTAATATAAAATTTAATTTATTTACTTATTTAAATTTATAACCAATTATAACTTACAATTAGTATAATTACTTGAGATTACATTCAATTAGTCATCCATTACATTAAATTTACATTATTAAACTTCATCCTAATTAGTTTTTCTCATTCCTACATCATAATTTTTATTTTCTTCCAACATTAAATCATAAAATCTTATTAAATTCAATATTTTAATTAACGGAAAATTGCGGGTCGTTACAAGAGCACCGACGTCGTTTTGCGGCAAGACACACTACAACCACTTACATCACCAATGGCTCTCCTTCGTGTAGTATTTCTCAATAAAATTATCCATGTTTGCAATTTTTATTTTGAATTCTGTACCAGTACAACTACCTAATGGTGGGAACCGAACGTTCAATCACAAAATTTCAAGAAAGAAATATTTGATGTAGTTTTTCATTAATATTAATTAAACATCAAATGAATATGTTGGAGAAAAATTAAAATTAATGAGATTTAAGGAGACGTTTATGAAGAGAACAAATTAAATAGCACTAAAGAGAATCAAAAAGACATATTAAAGACATTTATAATTTTTGTCTGACATAATATATTTTAGAGAAAGCATAGTAATAAGTGTTGTTGGTTATATTTTTAGAGTAATTACATAATTAGTTTCTTTGACATATATATTCACTTAATTCACGAATTATTGCCATTTTTTCATCCAAAGGAATTGTTAATCCTTTACAACCGTGTGTTAGTCAGAAAATAGAACCAAAAAATATAAATCATGACAACATTTAATAAAATAACCAAGGACTAAATGTTATATGCAAAATCCTAATAAAAGTGTATACCCTACATCATATTATTACTTTAGAATAAACTAGTACAATCGTCCAACAGTGGGAACCAATCGTTCAATCGCATAATTTCAAGGAAGAAATATTTGATGTAATTTTTCATTAATTTTAGTTAAACATCAAATGAATATGTTGGAGAAAATTCAAAATTGAAGAGGTTTAAGGAGACATTTATGGAGAGAACAAATTAAATAGTACTGAAGAGAATTAAGAAGACATATTAAAGACATGTATATTTTTTGTCTGGCTTCACACAATTTGGTTTTGCAAGCATACAATTGATAAACCTCCCTAATGATCGGTTTGATTAAGTAGTTAATATGGATGTTGAGATAAATTTTAGTTGGTATTTGATTATTAAATCATCTTGTTTTGATTAGAATTTGAGTTAATTTTGTTTTTATGAACATGATTTAGTTTAGGGATGAAAAACTGATAGTCAATGATAATTTATGGAGATGGATTAGGAATGTAGTTGAATGAATTTCCATATTGTGGAGATCAGTGAAAATTCAATGTGGCATTAGGAAGTAGGTAATTTTATTAATTTATATTAAAAAAATTACGGTATTAGAAAGAGGGTTTATGGGTGCTTTTAGCAACACAGTATTTAAATAATTTTTTATAGCCTCATACTGATAAGATATTCATTGGCTATGCAATCAAATAAGAAACAACCTATTAGACAATAATACCATATTGGAATTATTATCGGTAGTTATATTATATATTGTAATAATTTTCTAAACCTTTTAGGAAAAACAACACCATGATAATGTATTGGTAATTTGTCAGCTATCATTATCTGCTACTGTAAATATGTATGAGTGATTTATTTACATTGTTGACCTTTTTTTAAGAATGACATGGTTAAATATATTCAATTTAAGATCACAAATAGATATATTACTATGATTAGAAGAGAGGAAATGATTTATTAGTGGAATTATAAAAAATCATAAATTCAAAGGTGGAAAGAAAATAAAAAAATTAGGGAAAAATAGTTAGGTAAAAACTTATGGAGGATGTTGGAGTAGAGTTGCTTCAGTGAGGATGAATGAGCATGACAACTCATGTTAACTTAAGAAAACGAAGATTGATTCCACATGAGGATAGACAGTGGTAAAAAAATGTTTTTTATTGTCATACTACACATACAACTGTAATAGTCAATGTAATACAACATACTTATATGCAAATCAACATTCAAAAAGTTACATCAATGCCGACCTCTAAGTTGATTTCTATTAGTAGAGAAAAAGAAATACACAAAAAATAAGGAGAAAGAATGCTAGTTGAATTGAGGGGAGTTAAAACGTAATCAAAGCATGAAAGTGCAGAGGCAATTTTTGAAACCGATTAATTAATAGATCCTAATTTTAAAACTAATATCTCATTTGAAATTGATAAATAGTGGGAAATAAAAAATCACTAAAAATAAATTGGAGAGTCTCCATATATAGCAACAATTAATTTTGTCTATCATAACTGGAAAATGATACGCGATGTGAAAGACTTATAATAAATTGAAAACCCATCATACATAGCAACCATTAATTGTATTTTGATCTTCGAACTAAAAATTTGAAACTAAAATTATGGAAAGGATCAATTATTAAATATAATATATTATATAATAAGTTCAATATTTAACTTTGTTATAATTAGGAAAATATAAATAAGTGTGCAACTATTAGTACCTTAGTGATTGGTTTTGATTACAACAACCATTTTACATTATATATAATATAGATACTAATGTTTTTATCAAGTTATATAGCATTCAGTACATGATATTAGAGAGGTATTGATTATTAAGACTGTACAGTATCAAGAGTAGATTAAAGAGGCTGATATAGAGATTCAAGAGTTAGAGATTGAAGACTCATGAGTTTGAAGATTCAAGATATCAAGGTAATCTATAAAGTCATAGATTATTTTGTTAAAGCCCTAATAGCACTTCTTTGATCTCTCTTCATTTTCAAAAAAGGTTTTTAAAATCTCTACTCTGATTTTAATTATTTTCAAATATCTTGGTTTTCAAAATTGATTTTAATTATCCCTATTTTAAAAATCATTTTTCAAACATCTTTTCAAAATTGCTTTCAAATGATTCCTGACCTTTTAAACATTTACAAGATTATTATATGTTTTAATTATTTTATACCTTAATATATACTTTAAATTATTTATAGATTTTGGTTTTATATTTTCTAAATGATTATGACATTCAAATGTATATTTTGACATTTATTAATACTTTGATTTCAAATATATATTCACTTATACTTTATTTTTAAAGAAATTCATATTTAAATCCTTTATATATTAAAATACTTCAAAATAATTTTATAAAGTTTTATTATGGTTAAATAAATAATGTATAAACTATGTTTAAATGATTTTACAAAACTTAATATTTTTTTTATAAAAATTTAATTAAGTGTTTTTCAAAATTACAAAGGTATGTCGAAATACATTGAACCTATAAATCGACATATAGTCCGATATTTTTAAAAAACAAATTTTGAATGGAAGTGTCTTTTCGTCATATCTTTTCGCAAACAGACATGACTGTTTTTTCTCTATAAATAGGGGTTCTCTCAATGAATTTTGGTTAACTAATTTCTCATATTTTCTGTGATGCCCCATCCCGAGACCCACATTAACAAAGAGTATTACTGAGTAATAGTATCTGCTAATGCGGATAATAGGGCCGGTTAGGAGCAACCATCCATAGCTTTGTCTTAAACATCTATTGAATACGTCGATTGGGTGCCCTAATTTTTTTCTTTTTCTTTCTCAAATGGATCGACATATTCAATAAATGCTTAATACAAATCTATAGTGGCTAACAGATCTATCAGAACAAAATACAACAATAATAAATACAACATATCATAGAACAGCAGTCACATAAATATACATATACACAGATACATCCCAGTACAATACAAAATGATACAACATAAGTGGTACAAGGACCATAATATATACATTGAGTCAAAACAATAGATACATATCAGAGTTTACAAAGCGACTACAAAACTACACAAAAGGTGACCAGTAAATATCCAAAGTGGAAGCAGCATAGCAAAGTCCTATAGTAGGTATCTAACCTGAAACAACACGGTCTGACCCGAGTATAAAATACACGTGTAAGTCTAGCTAAAACAATCATTTTAGTAAGACAAGTGATATATGAAGCATAGGGTAAAGGGTGATAACTCTTCTCGAATGAGAAGAAATAGCATAAGTAAGCATATGGCATTACTTCAAGTGATTTAGTATCACTAAGCATGTATAGTCTCGAAAGAGATAACTCAACATTAAAAGTAATTAAGTATAAACATGCCTCATATCATCGGTATAATCCCAAAACTACTATAATGGTTTAGAGAAAACATGACTCTTAAAAAGGAGAAATCCCAAAACTCAAACTCGCCATAAAAGGGCAATCTCAAATAAATTCTCATAATAGAGAAATCTCAAAACAATAAATACGCCAAAAATGGCAATCTCACATATCTCCCAAAAAGGAGTGTATAATCTTAAATAAATGCCAAGAATGGCAAAATCTCAAATCTCAAATAAATGCCAAGTGTTGGCAAACCCAAATCTCAAATATAGAACTCAAAGGAGTTCAAATTTCCAAGGATGTAATCGCCATATATGTAATGTCTCGAATGCCTCAAATGGCTAAATATGTAAATAGGCGATAACACTTGGAAAAACACAAATAATCAATGAAATCATCTCAAAGATATAGCACGTGCATATGGCCGAAGCCCGCCAAGTACTGTTCCCTAAAATAAGGCGCCACGTCTCTTAGACAAATGTCCCGAAGGACAAATAAATATGTAATAACCCGCATATTTTAAAGTTTTAAATATTTAAATATTTTATTTAAATATAATTGTTAATCGGATTAAAGTCCGAGAAGCTACTTTTTGCAAACAGTCGAATTGAGACTCGAGACCACTTCCATTGAGCCCAAAATGGCGTTTGCGACTCTTTTGAGTATAAACATCGATATGTTTGGAGCTAACTAAAATTTCGACCTTTTCACTTAGGGCTTTGGGTTGGGTTTCAGCCCATTAACTTAACATATCAACCCAACTCCACTCCACTCCTCTTCCATACTTCATAATATTTCCTACAACTTAAGCTTTAGCAAAAATGGTGGTGGAGATGGGAAATTAAAATCCTAAACCCTAGTTTCTTTAGCAAATCCAAGTTTTAGCTCCAAATTCAAAGAGAAACTATTGGGAAGTATCTCCATCTTCTTCTCCAACTCAATCTCTCTTTAAATTCAGAAATTTCCTAAACCTAACTTTGGAAATGTTCTTCTTTTGAGCTTAGATTCAAGCTTCTAGAGTTGAGTTTGAAGAGTGGTTGATCCTCCTTTGTTTCCAAGCTTCTCCTTCATCATTTTTTGGTTTAAAAGTGAGTTCTTGAACTCACATCTATGTCTATAGCTTTGATTGTTATTAGGTATGAATTCCTAACATCTATTTCTTATTCAATTGCTTTTGAATTGAATTGAATTGGTTTGGTGAATTTTCCTAATTTTGGTATTTTGAAGTCAAAATTTATGAAACCCCTAGTATGGGTGTTTAGACATGTTGTTTTGGGTGAATTGAAGAGCCTTTAGGGCTGGGTTGTCGCTTGGCATAAATCCTTTGTCGTCGTTGCTCTTTCAATCGCTCCGAATCTAAGAAGTTGTGTAGGTTTTCCCATTTAAGGGCTATGAAAATTCTGTCCTGCTACAGGTGACAGACGTCTGTGGATTAACCACAGACATCTGTGGCTTCAGGAAAAATATTTCTCGAAACAGGTGACAGACGTCTGTGGATTATCCACAGACGTCTATGGCTGTTGATTTCTGGAAATTAACCTATTTTTATGTGGATTTCCAAATTTATCGATTTTTGATTATCCATATAGTTATTGTCAATTAATATCAACTTTGATGATTTCTTTTCTGGATTTTTGGTGTTTCTATTTGATCGATTTGATATCGATTTCCATGGCTTGATTCACGTTATCGAAATGTGAATCCTTGTGATAGATTGTTTCTACAATCATTTTGTGATTTGTCACTTCTAAATATAAAGGTTTCTATACTAGTAGTAAATATTAAAACTCTTTTACAAAGATGATTTCAACTCTATTTTTAATACAAAGCTCTTTTATAAAACCGTTTTCTAATCTATTAGTATATACAAACCTTTACCTCACTCGTATGAGAAAATCTAATTAAACGGCTTAGCAAAACAAGTGGTATGAAACGCTTGCGTTTACTTTGTCAGTTAATTATTGGACTTGTTCGATTGAACTCTTGTGACAATTTTCGAATGGGAATCTACAATTTGTTCGTAAATATTTAAGTTAAGCTAGTGGTTATGGGACATGAAGCTAAACTCATATATTTACTAGCTTAGTGTAATCGACACTTTTTATTGATCGACGATGATCATTTTGTGATTTAGACTAGCGATGTGCGATGTCTATTTGTCTGCGAGGGAGACTAAACCCCGTTTTGTGGAACTTCGGTTCAATTTGGTGGGGTAGCGACCCGTGGTCTTCGGGCCATTTGTGGAGCTTCGGCTCAAAATTTATGGTTAGCGACCATGGAATAGCGTTCCATTTGTGATACACGTGTTGGTGAGTTTTCATGCTCCCGTTTGTGATAGGCCTCCCCCTTTTGTGATTTCTGGATTTCTAATTGATGATTTCTAGAATTTGTGTTTCACCAACCTTTGCGATTGGCATTAATATGTTTGTCAATATTTGTAGTTCGGTGAATAAAATAAAGAATATGATATTCTTTTTGGTGCTTTGAGATTCTTGAGATATTGTATGATTTTGTTGTTATTTTAGTCACACTTGTCCTGGTATGACATTATCGTTATCATACATTCTTATTATATCTCTGCTTATATCTCATTTCTTTAATGATAATTATAGCTTGACTGATCCGTTTATTATTTTCTTATTAAATAATACTCGGGTCAGACCGAGATGTTACAAGTGCTTCTGCTTGACTCCTTATCTGGGATCACCTTCTGACTTTTGTCTAACTACATTACATTTGTAGTTTTTGTTGTTATACATTTGAGTTAGAGACTCCTTGATGTATACATATTCTTTTGTCTAGCACTTGTATCTATTCTTTTGTGATATTGTGGATCTTGTTTGACCACTACTCTGATGTACACTTTTATGTGTTATATTCATATATGTTTCCGCTTTTGAGATATGAACATCTGTGACTGATTTATGTTATGTTTATTTCTATAATTGTTTCCGAGGTCCACTTAGCCACTGTGTAGTCGCTTTGAGTTTGTATCGGTATGTCGGATTTCCTCTTGAAATGAAATGCATGTTATACTATCTGACATATCGGTGCTCGCACAAGGCAATTACACGGATGGTCGCTCCTCAACAGCCTTATTCTTCGCGCTTGTCGACGGCATTACCCAGTGGTGTCCTTGGCTAGCGTGAGCGTAGAGGTGGGGCGTCACAGCTTGGTATCAGAGCCAAACTTCGGAACAATATAGAATAATCTAGCAAGGATCATTGTCCTAAGTCTTTCTTAGGAATCGTGCCATAGGATTTAATTCGAGTCTTCGTACCATTCTATCCTATTTTCTTTTGTGATTCTTTGTTTTATCAATCAAGTTTGTTTGATATTCATTCTGAGATTAACCTTTTTCTCTTTTCTTTCTTTCTTAAAGAAAAGAAATGGTTAGACCTAGCCGCCCCAGTGCCGGTCAATCTAGTGCTACTCCCCAGGATGGAGTATTCATGTCTGCTCAGCAACTTCTTGATCTAGTGAGAAATGCTCAAGCTGTCAGACCTATTCCTGAGCCCACACATCCTAAGTCTGGGTTTGCACGCTTGTGCAGTGACTACACTAATTTGGGTGGAAAACCATTCAAAGGTTCCGAGAGTGTTATAGAAGTCCAGGCTTGGCTTCGAACATGCGACTGCATCTTTTCTCGCATGAATCTTATTGATCTTCATCGAGTCCAAGTGGCTTCTAGTATGCTCCAAGAAAGAGCATTAGACTGGTATTAGCTTTTTATCTCCGAAATTATTGAAGCGGACCTTACTTGGGAGCAATTCCGGGAAAGGTTCGAATTAAAATTTGTGCCGGAAGCTGAAAAAGTATCTCTATCTCGATGCTTCATTGACCTTGTTCAAGGTGAATCTTCCGTGACCGACTATGTCGCTTCTTTCGAATCTTTGTCTAAATATGGGGTCGAATATATTAATACCCCATTGAAGAAAAACCAGAGATTTGTTTATGGCTTGAACAAGAGCCTCAAAAAGCCATTACTTCTGAAATTGGAAGTTTCTTTTGACCAACTTGTTGATATACCTCTTCGACTCGAAGAGGCTGATAAAGATAATGATGCTGAGGTCAAACAAAATATCAACAAGAAGAGACCTTTTAAATTCAAACCTAATCCCAACAAGAAGGGAAAGCAAGCAACACCGGTAGCAAATACTCCTAACACTCGTCGTGGAGAATGTTACAATTGTGGTTCTAAGGACCATTATGCAAACAAGTGCCCGAAGCCTCTTTTCTGCTGCTATTGCAAGAGTTCGGGCCATACCTTATCTTTGTGTCCCAAACTTCAAGGCAAGAAGGAGGGCAAGCTAAATCTGGTACAAGCTCCTGCTAACACTTCTCGTGGTCAAGGTATTTCTCATTCTATCCTTGATGGCATTATTATATTTCGTGAATTTCCTATTTGAGTTCTTTTTGATACGGGTGCATCTCACTCTTTTATATCAAAAGGACTTGTTGATGCTTTGTCTTTGGACGTTATTGGCTTGATGACTTCTTTGAGAATTGCGAATCCGGTTGGTGGATCCGCAACACTCAGTTTATTGTGTAAAGATGTCAAAATTATTTTATGTGATTTCTCTTTCCGTGCCGATTTGCATGTTATGCATTACCTTGGTTTCAGAATGATTTTGGGAATGGATTGGCTTAACCGTTATGAAGCCCATATCCTATGTCCTGAGTGGACTATATATCTTCGGCATCCGCAATCTGTTAAACAGATTTATCTCGTTCTGAAAGACTCAGATTCCAATTCGAAAGCATCTCTGTATTCTCTAAATCCTCGTAATGACGATAATGATGATGAGGAAGATGTTATTTCTCTCATTCACATTGTTTGTGAATTTCCCAACATATTTGAGCCCGTTCTAGGATTACCACCTAAGCGAGCAATTGAGTTCAGAATTAATCTCATTCCTGGAGCTCTACCTATCACTCGTTCTCCTTATCGTATGTCCAACAAAGAAAATGAGGAGATGCGCAAACAATTATCCGAATTGGAAGCGAAGCAATTTATTCAATCTAGTTCCTCTCCATGGGGAGCTTCAGCCATTTTTGTGAAGAAGTCTGATGGTACACTTAAGCTTTGCGTTGACTACCGCAAGCTTAATGATCTCACCATTAAGAATAAATATCCCTTGCCTCGGATTGATGATTTATTCGATCAACTTAGTGGTGCGAAAGTCTTTTCACAGTTAGACTTAGTGACCGGTTTTCATCAGCTCCGTATTGCAGAGGATAGCATTCCTTTGACATCATTTCATACATGTTATGGATCTTATGAATGGCTTGTTATGCCATTTGGCTTGACGAATGCTCCAGCTTATTTCATTGACCTTACGAATTGAGTTTTCAAAGACTTCCTCGATCGATTTGTTCTCATCTTTATAGATGACATTCTAATTTATTCTAAAACTGAGGAGGAGCATGAAAATCATCTTCGGATTGTGTTGGAAACTCTTAGGAGAAACCAATTAAAAGAAAATTTTTCTAAATCCACTTTTGGAGATCTCGTATGAAAATTTTGGGGCATATTATTTCTGAATCCGGAATTTCTGTGGATCCTTCAAAGATTGAAGCGATTCAAAATTGGAAGAGACCGGAGAGTGTGACGGAAATTCGTAGCTTCCTTGGATTGGCGGGCTATTATCGTCGGTTCATAAAAGGCTTTTCTAAGATTTCCGTACCTCTTACTAATTTGACAAAGAAGGGAATTAAATACATTTGGTCAGACAAATGTGAAGCTTCATTTCAAAAATTAAAAGAACTCCTTTCCGATGCTCCTATTCTTGTGATTCCCGATGGGAACCAAGATTTTATTGTTTATACCGATGCTAGTCGTGTTGGTTTGGGAGCCATTCTCATGCAAAAGGAACGTGTTATTGCTTATGCTTCTAGGCAATTAAAGCCTGCCGAGACTAGATATGCCACTCATGATTTAGAGCTCGCAGCTATTGTTTTCGTCCTTATAATTTGGCGCCATTATCTTTTGGGAGAGAAATTTGTTCTCTACACCGATCACAAATCTTTGAAGTATTTATTTTCTCAAAAGGAACTTAATTTGCGTCAACAACGTTGGCTCGAGTTCTTGGCATCTTATGATCTTGATATTCTTTATAATCCCGGAAAGGGAAATCGTGTTGCCGACGCCCTTAGCCGAAAGCAACAAGCGGTTGTTTCTATGATGATATCCGAATGGAACGATCTCGAGACTTTGTCTACTTGTAAGATTCGAGATCGTGTATCCGATTTATGTTCATCTCTTGTTTTATGTAGCCTTGAGGCTCATCCATCTCTTTTGGACCGCATTCTTGAAGTTCAAAAACTAGATCCCGAATTGGTTCTTCTTGGCCAAAATTTGAGGGATAAAATTGATATTGAAGGTATGAAAGACTTTGATATTGATTCTCGTGGCGGTATTCGAAAATTTGGTAGACTTGTCGTACCAAATATTAGTGATCTTCGCAAAGACATATTAGAAGATTCCCATCGTTCTAAATTCACCATTCATCCCGGTAGTAGTAAAATGTACGCGGATATGAAGCGACTTTATTATTGGGAGGGAATGAAATTTGATATCGCTAACTTCGTTAAGCGTTGCATGACTTGCCAACTCATTAAGGCCGAGCATCAAAGGCCCGGTGGGTTATTGCAACCTTTAGACATCCCAATGTGGAAGTGGGATCATATTTCCATGGATTTTATTGACGGCCTTCCCCGTTTTCGTTCGGATCATGATAGCTTGTGGGTGATAGTTGATAGACTTACTAAATCCGCCCATTTTATTCCCGTTCGGTCTAATCGGACCGTTCCTCTTTTGGCCAAACTCTTTATTAAAGAAATTGTTAAATTGCATGGAGTTCCTACTTCTATTGTTAGTGATCATGATCCATTGTTTACTAGTGGATTTTGGAAGAGTCTTCAAAAAGCTTTGGGAACGAAGCTTAATTTTAGCACCGCTTATCATCCGCAGTTCGATGGACAAACCGAGCGTGTGAATCAAACTCTTGAAGATCTTCTTCGTGCTTGTGTTCTTGACTTTGGTGGAAGTTGGGAAGATCATATTTCTCTTGTTGAATTTTCCTATAATAATAGCTTCCAATCTAGTATTGGTATGGCACCTTTCGAGGCACTATATGGAAGGCCATGCCGATCTCCTTCGTGTTGGCTTAAAGCTGGTTTTAGGACCAGATTTTATTCTTGATGCCACAAAAAAGATTGACCTTATGTCGATGATCGAAGAAGGAAATTAGAATTTTCTGTGGGAGATTTTGTGTTCATTCGTGTTTCATCTATGAAGGGTGTTGTGCGTTTCAGTCGATCGGGAAAATTAGCACCTCGATATATTGGCCCATTTCCCATCACTGAACGCATTGGTTCCGTGGCTTATCGCCTTTCGTTATCGGCTCAGTTTTCTGCTATTCATGACGTGTTTCACGTCTCTGAACTACGGAAATGCCTTCGAGATTCCGACACTATTCTTGAGCCCGGTGTTGTTGAAGAAATTGAGGTTTCGCCTAATTTAACATATGAGCAACATCCTATTCGTGTTATTGCTTCGGAGGTTAAACGCCTTCGAAATAAAGATGTCCCGCTTGTGAAAGTTCAATGGTCCTCAAATCCTAAGGATTGCTCTTGGGAATCTAGAGAATTCATCGAGCGAACACATCCGGACTTACTCTCTTGAGCTCTTTGAGGTGAACTTCTTATTTAAAAATTTCTTCTTTTTTTGTGTTGATATGCTTTTGTTGTTGTTACTTCTTATTTATTTCTTAAAGATTGCGAGGACACAATTTCTTTAAGGAGGGGAGTCTGTAACAACCCACATATTTTAAAGTTTTGAATATTTAAATATAATTGTTAATCGGATTAAAGTCCGAGAAGCTACTTTTTGCAAACAGTCGAATTGAGACTCGAGACCACTTCCATTGAGTCCAAAATGGCGTTTGCAACTCTTTTGAATATAAATATCGATATGTTTGGAGCTAGCTAAAATTTCGACCTTTTCACTTAGGGCTTTGGATTGGGTTTCAGCCCATTAACTTAACATATCAACCCAACTCCACTCCACTCCTCTTCCTTACTTCATAATATTTCCTACAACTTAAGCTTTAGCAAAAATGGCGGTGGAGATGGGAAATTAAAATCCTAAACCCTAGTTTCTTTAGCAAATCCAAGTTTTAGCTCCAAATTCAAAGAGAAACTATTGGTAAGTATCTCCATCTTCTTCTCCAACTCAATCTCTCTTTAAATTCAGAAATTTCCTAAACCTAACTTTGGAAATGTTTTTCTTTTGAGCTTAGATTCAAGCTTCTAGAGTTGAGTTTGAAGAGTGGTTGATCCTCCTTTGTTTCCAAGCTTCTCCTTCATCATTTTTGAGTTTAAAAGTGAGTTCTAGAACTCACATCTATGTCTATAGCTTTGATTGTTGTTAGGTATGAATTCCTAACATCTATTTCTTATTCAATTGCATTTGAATTGAATTGGTTTGGTGAATTTTTCTAATTTTGGTATTTTGAAGTCAAAATTTATGAAAACCCTAGTATGGGTGTTTAGACATGTTGTTTTGGGTGAATTGAAGAGCCTTTAGGGCTGGGTTGTCGCTTGGCATAAATCCTTTATCGCCGTTGCTCTTTCAATCGCTCCAAATTCGAGAAGTTGTGTAGGTTTTCCCATTTAAGGGCTATGAAAATTCTGTCCTGCTACAGGTGACAGAGGTCTATGGATTATCCACAGATGTCTATGGCTTCGGGAAAAATATTTCCCGAAACAGGTGACAGACGTCTGTGGATTATCCACAGACGTCTGTGGCTGTTGATTTCTGGAAATTAACCTATTTTTATATGGATTTCCAAATTTATCAATTTTTGATTATCCATATAGTTATTGTCAATTAATATCAACTGTGATGATTTCTTTTCTGGATTTTTGGTGTTTCTATTTGATTGATTTGATATCGATTTCCATGGCTTGATTCACGTTATCGAAATGTGAATTCTTGTGATAGATTGTTTCTACAATCATTTTGTGATTTGTCACTTCTAAATATAAAGGTTTCTATACTAGTAGTAAATATTAAAACTCTTTTACAAAGATGATTTCAACTCTATTTTTAATACAAAGCTCTTTTATAAAACTGTTTTCTAATCTATTAGTATATACAAACCTTTACCTCACTCGTATGAGAAAATCTAATTAAACGGCTTAGCAAAACAAGTGGTATGAAACGCTTGCGTTTACTTCGTCAGTTAATTCTTGGACTTGTTCGATTGAACTCTTGTGACAATTTTCGAGTGGGAATCTACAATTTGTTCGTAAATATTTAAGTTAAGCTAGTGGTTATGGGACATGAAGCTAAACTCATATATTTACTAGCTTAGTGTAATCGACACTTTTTATTGATCGATGATGATCATTTTGTGATTTAGACTAGCTATGTGCAATGTCTATTTGTCTGCGAGGGAGACTAAACCCGTTTTGTGGAACTTCGGTTCAATTTGGCGGGGTAGCGACCCGTGGTCTTCGAGCCGTTTGTGGAGCTTCGGCTCAAAATTTATGGTTAGCGACCATGGAATAGCGTTCCATTTGTGATACACGTGTTGGTGAGTTTTCATGCTCCCGTTTGTGATAGGCCTCCCCCCTTTGTGATTTTTGGATTTCTAATTGATGATTTCTAGAATTTGTGTTTCACCAACCTTTGCGATTGGCATTAATATGTTTGTCAATATTTGTAGTTCGGTAAATAAAATAAAGAATATGATTATCTTTTTGGTGCTTTGAGATTCTTGAGATATTGTATGATTTTGTTGTTGTTTTAATCACACTTGTCCTAGTATGACATTATCGTTATCATACATTCTTATTATATCTCTGATTATATCTCATTTCTTTAATGATAATTATAGCTTGACTGATCCGTTTATTATTTTCTTATTAAATAATACTCTAGTCAGACCGAGATGTTACAGGTGCTTCTGCTTGACTCCTTATCTGGGATCACCTTCTGACTTTTGTCTAACTACATTACATTTGTAGTTTTTGTTGTTATACATTTGAGATAGAGACTCCTTGATGTATACATATTCTTTTGTCTAGCACTCGTATCTATTCTTTTGTGATATTGTGGATCTTGTTTGACCACTACTCTGATGTACACTTTTATGTGTTATATTCATATCTGTTTCCTCCTTTGAGATATGAACATTTGTGACTGATTTATGTTATGTTTATTTCTGTAATTATTTCCGAGGTCCACTTAGCCACTGTGTAGTCGCTTTGAGTTTGTATCGGTATGTCGGATTTCCTCTTGAAATGAAATTCATGTTATACTATCTGACATATCGGTGCTCGCACAAGGCAATTAGACGGATGGTCGCTCCTCAACAGCCTTATTCTTCGCACTAGTCGACGACATTACCCAGTGGTGTCCTTGGCTAGCGTGAGCATAGAGGTGGGGCGTCGCAAAATACGTCTCTTAGACAAACATCCCAAGGGACAACATCCCGAAGGACAAATACGTCGCAATGACAAACGTCTCTTAGACAAACATCCTGAAGGACAATTGACCTGAAGGTCCAGTACTGGCAAATACGTCTCTTAGACAAATGTGTCACGGACTCTCGGATAGGAACCCGAACAGTGTTAACGTGTGTCCTATACCACACGTTCGCACTAAACGGTTTACTAACCGCTAGTAAATTTCACACTTAAAATAGTAAAAAGTTTAGCTCATCTCATCGGTAAACTGGACCCGAAGGTCAAAACGATCAAACAGACAAGTTGGGAATTAACCAATAAGATAAACGCACGAATCGCATACCACGTGTTTTACCAAACCGTTTAATTCTCCTTCTCATTCGCTCTAATAGTGCAAAAATGTGTATTATATATATATAAAATAATTTACTTGAGAAAACAAGGTTTTAAAACCAATTTTCGAAATCAATTTTGAAAACCGTATTTGAAAATTCCCTTATTACAGAGAATAAGTAGATTTTATATTTGAAAATACTATAAAAATATCATAAAATAATTATTTGAAATGCCAATTTATTTTAAAAATTATTTCAAAATCGTTAGGAAAAATCCGTGCTCGAAATCAAAGAAATCACTCTAAACCGTCATTCAAATTCAATTCAAATTCAATTCAAATTTGAATTTCAAATTCATCAAAACTAGGCTAGCCTATTAATATGCATCATAGCCCTCAAAACAATTCAAAGGTATCACAAAAACATGAAGTAAAAGTCAAAAGTCGGACGGAAAAAGAACAATGCATAGACAAAATAATTCGCAGGTCTGAAACCTTCTCTCGGTTCAACTTTCGAACATGAAACAGGTGGCCAAACTACCTTTGATTGAACTAAAAATTAGTGTGCACATATTCGAAAACTTCAGCTTTCAAACATATAAAGAATTGATGAATTCCAACTGGAAATGAAAAGGTTACGCTGTCTCAAACATGGACTCAGGCCATGTTTGCAACAGTTCAAAAACAAAAATGTGCCCAGGCCTAAAAACCACTTGGTTCCAAATTACAGGCCTGAAACAGATGACCAAACTATCTCATATTGAGCTGAAAATTGGTATGCACATACTAGAAAACTTCATCTTTCAAAAAAAAAAAGAATCAATGAATTTCGACCGGAAATGTAAAAGTTACACAATCTCAAACATGGACTCGGGCCATGTTCGGAACAGTTAAAAAAACGTACAGGCCTGAAAACCATCTCGGGTTCAACTTTCAGATACGAAACAGAGGAACAAACGACCTTAGATTGAATTGAAAATTGGTAAGCTTAAAGTATTACACTCATACTTTAAACTGGAAAAAGAATCACAGAATTTGGATAAGGAATGAAGAAAATATGATGTCTCAAAGTTGAACCCAGGCAATGATTTCATTGTAAAAATCTGGAGTAAAACATGCTCCGAATCAATGTTCGGCAGGAGATTTATAAAAGCTACAGAGGTCTGAATGACCTGAAAATTTACATGAATAAATTTTAACACTCATACTTTAAACTGGAGAAAGAATCACACAATTACGATAAGGAATGAGAAAGTTATGATGTCTCAAAGTTGTACCCAGGCAATGATTTCACTGTGAAAATCTGGAGCAAAAACATGCTCCAAATCAAAGTTCGGCGGCAGATTTCTGTAAGCTACATCGGTCGGAATGACCTAAAAATTAGCATGCATAAATTTCAACAACTGTAATATCAAAAAAAAAACCTGACGAAAATTGGATAAGAAGTGTGAGAGATATAAGCTCTCAAAATTGGACTCACAGCCTGTTTTTGGTGTAATCTTCCAAACAACATAAATTTGTTTATAGTAAGGAATTTATGAGGAATTTCAACTTCCAAACTTTTGTATTAGCTAGAATTTGTGAGTTAGCAACTCACCATAGTGAAATGTTGAGCAATCTTCAGCAAGATTAGAGCTTTGGCCTCAGATTTAGCTGTAGGAACATGAAACTTCACAAAGAACAGACATGCAGCAAAAAGAAAGCAAGTTACAGACAATCAAACTCTTGAGAATTAAAAAGAATGAATTTGGTTTTGGTTTTTAGATGGATTACCTGAAATAATTAGCCTCAATTTGATTGTTTTTAGCAAAGATTCGGAGAATTTGGATAATTGAATTTTATGTTTTGAAGAGGAAATTTAGTTTCAGCTCTTTCTCTTTATTTTTTTCTGCTTTGAGAATCCTGTATGTTAGCACCAAAATTGGTCACTAACCTCGTTGAGAAAGATTGTGTAGAGATATAAGTGATGAAGATAAATTAAACAAGGAAGAATATGCCAATTTAAATGCAGAAAGTAAGAACACCGAATTTATAGTGGTTCAGCGTAATTGCCTACGTCCACTTTGAGGTTAAACTTTATTGCTCTTCTTAATGATTGATTACAGATACAATTCGTAGATCAAATGCTTGAATACAATTGCTAAGTAAAGAAGATGAGTCTTGAAAGTGGCAGAGTCTCCCCAGTGTTCCCGAAAAAAGATCCTTTTCACTGTGCCCTTGCCATCTATTTATAGACAAAGGTGGGTTGGACTTCCCAAGCGGGCCTGGCAGCCGAACACCTTGGCCCAAATGGAGTGGTCACTGTGTGCCTAACCACACAGGCCGAATGGTCGGATGCCGAACCACTCTCCTCATGCCGAACGTGGCGCATGCTATGTGGGAAGAGTAGGCCGAATAGCCATCGAAGCCGAACGTGCCTTCTGGCCGATCGAAGCCCTTAGCCGAACGATGCCTTTGGCCGAACGACGTCTCTGGCTGAACGTTGCTTTTGGCCGAACGATGTCTCTGTCCGAACGAAGTTCTTAGCCGAACGATGCCTTTGGCCGAACGACGTCTCTGGCCGAACGTTGCTTTTGGCCGAACGATGCCTCTGGCCGAACGTTGCCTGATGCTGAGCGCTTGCAAATGCCGAGCGCTCCTGGATGCCGAGTACTCCTAGATGCCGAGTACTCCTGAATGCCGAGTACTCCTGGATGCCGAGCGCTCCTGGATGTCGAGTACTTAGTTGCCTGGTCAGATCTCCAGGAAACACTTGCCCCCAAAGTGTATTACGTGACTGAACGTGATGCGCTTTGAATTACGTATCCTCCATGTTTTGTTTCAAATCCTTGACTAAACCCTAATGGAGATACCTTCTTGAGAATATCAGTGGTTGAGGTGCACGCCTAACGTGGTATAAATGCCGAATGATACGTTCGAAGCCGAACGTTCCTCATGTTCCGAGCTACTTTATGTTTCGAAGCCGAACGCTACGGCTCTGACCGATTCTACCGGATATAGCCTCTTCGGCTTCTTCTTCCTCCCTATAAAACCAGGCATTCTCCCTCTTCTCTTCTTTTTACACTTTTATTGCCGTCATTCCCTAAAGATTTGCGATTCTTCGCCTACCAATCGGACTTAAAGCCCACTCAATCCTTTCCAAGTTTCGATCTATTAACTAGGTATTATCCCTTCTATCTTAATCCCTTCTCTGATTAAATAGTTTCAACACAAGACTTATGTTTGTGCGCAGCCGAGAGGGTCATGTGGAAAACTTTTGATTAGGTCGTCTTTATTGCTGAACGATGCGAGGCGAGGAGGAATGACCAGGGGTGATCGCACATAAGATCATTGGGTGACTAGCTTCTTCGTGCCGAAACAAAATTAAAGGAGAAGAAAGAATAGTGGAAGTGTTGGAGGTGGTAAGGGTGTCGAACGACATAACTCTGGTTCGGCGTATCTTATCATACGCCGGACAGGGAAATGGAAGGCTAAGGTGAAGGCATGAATTAGTGGGGATGTCGAACGATTACGAATGCCGAACAATATCTCAGCCGAACAAACTTAAATGCCGAACCATGTCAAGGCCGAACACTACTTAAATGCCGAACCATATCAAGGCCGAACATAACTCAAACACCGAACCATACAAATGTCGAACAACATTTCAGCCGAACAATACCAAGGCCTAACATTACTTAACTGCCGAACCATATCAAGGCCGAACATAACTCAAATGCCGAACCATACGAATGTCGAACAATATTTCAGCCGAACAATACCAAGGATGAACATTACTTAACCGCCGAACCATATCAAGGTCGAACATAACTCAAATGCCGAACCATACGAATGTCGAACAATATTTCAGCCAAACAATACCAAGGCCGAACACTACTTAAGCCGACCAATACAAATGCCGGACAATCATAAGTGCCGAACAGCATAAATGCCGAACCACACTTAACAAAACAAGGACAAGGACCCGGGCGTGCTAGCATATAAAACTGACCTGGATCATTAACTCCCTAGCTTTTGTAGACATAAATCTGAACTTAGATTAACATACGTTTTATGAATCTAAAACTGTAATCATCACAAGGCAGGATTTTTGAGACGGTCAGTAATGACGGTCTTCGAAGGCGATGATTCGAAGCTCACTTTTATATCTTTGTAACCTTCAAATTCTCAATGCTTATACACGATTGCTTGCACTAGTTTACACACCACGTGGGGGGAATATTCGTGTTGTTAATTCTAACGTTGAACATTTTTCAAGTATAGTTTTCACAAGCGCTTAGCCAGCTTCACTATTTATTGGAGATGTCTAAAAAATCTAGCTCCGCCACTATATCTGATAGGCCTAGGCCGTCATCAAGGCAAGAAGTCGTGGATACTTCAAATCCGTCGACTTCCCCTGCTCATAACTTAGCTCCTGATGCCCTGGAGGCAAGGATTCTCTTGGACAATCCGATTGACTCACAGGCTTCGAAGATTAACGAAGTCGCGCTTCGGCGAATATGTTCCATCCACGAAATCCCTTTTTCCGATGTGTTGGTCCCGTCGAGACATGATCGTCCTCATCTGCCCCCAGTCGGGTATACTGCTTGTAACAAGTTCATGTGCTGGATGGGCAGCGTGCCTCCATTCAATTTATTTCTTCGGGACGTGTTGCAGTACATAGACATCGCCCCGTCGCAGCTGCATCCAAACAGTCACGCGTTCATATACAGGACCTATCTACTTTTCATGGCCGTCTTCTCTAGGCCTCCAACTTCCGGCGACATTAGGTATATTTATATGATTAAGAAGTGGAAAGATAGCCCCTTCTTCATGTTCCTCGAGCCGTACCACAAATGCCAGATCTTAACCGGAGCATGTAGCAAATTCGCCCTGTACAAACAGGAATGGTTCTATGTGCGTTGCCCTCCTGGTTTCGTGAGGAGATGGGTCGAAGGCAGTAAGTCTCTTCCCTGAGTTATCCTTCGCGCTCAATCAGAGCTATGCTTTTTCTAACTCCTTGTTTCATCTTTTCAGCTATTAACCCTCGTCTTGAAGGCCGAGGATATTCTGAGGCCGTCGAAGCCATTAGAGCTCTTCCTGCCGAGGATCGGGACATCCGAACCATCATTTCAAATGAATCATTGTCGAGGTTCGGTTTGTTAGCCCTAGGTCGCCAGCTTAGCCTTTCGGAGGGCGTTTCCATCCCCAAATCTGCTCCCGCTAAAGGGAAAAACAAACCGGATCGTCATCACGCCATACTCCCGATGCACACGAAGGGGGTGAACACAAGTAGGATGAAGCTCCTGAGACTCAAGGCGAGAATGTGGGTCCCGCTTGGAACCCGGCGGTCGAAGTGCACGATATTGAAACGTCATCTTCCCCTTCGAAGGGAAAGAAGAAATTGACGTACAAGATACGGAAGGAGAAAGTTGGCGGAACTTCAAAAGTTACGCTCATCCCGTCAGAGAAAGAGGCTTCTTCACAGCACATGGAAAGTTCTTTAAAGGGTCTGTCGAACCTTACCATCCCCGACGATATACTCAATTATGGTTTCGACAACCCGGAAGCCTTTAAATTTCATTCGCCCTCTAGAGGCAATGCAGGAGTCCAACCCCCAGTCCAGGGAGATAACACTCCAATCAGTAAAGATAAAGGAACCAGTCCGTCGGGGGGGAACACTAGGACACACACGCACACACGCACTTCATCATACACTTCAAGTTTTTCATTACCCCGATTTTCCTAACTCGTTGTTATTTTTATTCTTTGTAGGTGACATGGGGCGCTCCCACGGACTCGATCGCCTCCACGGCTCTTCCATATTTCATCATCCCGGATGGGATTCAGGTTCGGGTAGACGCAGGGACAGAGACGATTACGAGGATCGAGACAACCGTCCTTGCGATTCGTCTTATCGAAAGAAAACATACTCCCAGTCTTCATATTCTCGTGATCCTCCTCCTCAAACTGAGCCAGATAGAGAGAAGCTTTCGCAGAAGGGGTCCCAACCCGATGTCTCCCAAGAACAACATTCCGGCTCATCGAGCACAAGGCAAACTCGGGAGCATCGAAAAAGAGTAGAACTTTCCAAGCCCCCTCCCCCTACTCCTGCGGCTGACCCAACTATAGCAGAGAAGATGGCCGATCTTAAGTCTAAATTCCCAAAAATCTGCTTCGATGCCCTGAAATTCCTCCCAGTTATTCATCATATCCCAGGGCACGTTAAGTAGAGTGTCATCGCCTGCAACAACGACGTCTATGTTCAACATGACGCATTTGTACACTTGGTCGAAAAGGTCTCGGAGGTATCTGTTGAGCGCCAACAAGAGATTGACCGTTTGAAGTTGGAAGCTGGCTTTGACAAGGACATCATCAAGAGCCAAGATGAGGAGCTTGCCTCGTATAAGTCGAAACTTGATGCCGCAGAGCAGAGTGCAAAAGACACTGCCGAGGCCGTTACTCGTCTCGAGGCGACCCATAAAAAGGAACTTGATGAAGCAGTCTAGCGCAGCGGAGCCCTTGCCTTAGAAAAAGATTCTATCTAGAAAGAAAGGGACGCGCTCGCCCTACAAGTCAGAGAGTTGAAAGAATTACTCTCTAAGGAGAAAGAGGATAAAATAGCTGCTCAAGAAGAGTCCCAACGATACTGCGACGAAATCGTTGCTACACGGCTCTTAAAAACAAAGCTTGATGATGAACTCGCTTGGGTTGAAAAAATGAAAGACGAATCCCGTGAGGAGGGCAAGAGAAAAGCTTCGGAGGAGATTGACTCTCGCCTCGAAGCAGCTGCAGAGGCCGGCAGGGAAGAGGTCAAGTGCATGTTTGACCTGCTGATTGCCGAGTACGGTGCCCGCGTCCTTATGCATCGCGACTTGACATTCCTAGGCGAGGGCTATCTTGAATCCCCAGCTGAGGCTTGGGAAACTTTAGTGAAGATCAGAAAAATCGAGTCGGGCTCTGAGGAAGTCGATGAGGATGCTCTGGTGAAGGAATTTCTTAGGGGGAACAAGCCATCGGACTTATCTGCAGCTTTGGTTCTTTATAGCAAAGGCTCTCCCTTACCAAAAGAGAAAAACGACGAAGCTGGTCCATCTGGGGCTAAGACTGCAGCTCCTCATTCTGCTGCTCCTCCCTCTGCTCAATCGGCCGGTCGGCCAACACTTGACCCATTCGAGCAGCATGCCGGCTACGATCCAGAAGATCCCGGGCTTGGCGTTCATGTGATATCCCCTATTCTAGAGGGTGAAACTCCACGTGCAACTGATAGCCACCCAGAACCCGGCATGAAATTCTTCTTTTAGAAGTTAAAAGATCTGTCACTTTCTGGTAGCGGTTATTTGTCCTAATGTTCATTCTTTATGTTTTCATGTAGGCTGCTCTGATCCTGAACCAACTCCGAGGAGCGACGATGCCAAGGAGGAGGCAGAGAAAACAAGCGATGTTGCTCATGCGGGAGTAACCCCTGGCCCTGACGCTCAAGTGATCGGGGCGCTAGATGATGATAAGTCTGACACTTCATCTCCCGTCGAAGGGAGTGATGAAATCGAGATCACTGGCGCCTCCGAACATACTTCGAAGAAGAGCATGAAAGAGCGCCTCGCCAAAGAGGAGAAAAAGAAGGTTGAGATCAAAGTTGAGCCTCAAATACTGGAACTTTCCGACCCGCGGAATAGACCTTTGAAAATCATTCTCCTCGGCAAATCCAAACCGCTGGATGTTCCTTCTCCCGCTCCTGACTCTACTTCTTTGGTAAGCAAAAAATCCAAGAAGAAGCACGAAGGAGAGGAGTCATCTGAGAAAACAAAAGAAGATAAGAAGAAGAAACCAAAGAAGTAGTCGATATACTCGTTCAACAAGATTTTGCTTAAGTCTTGTAACTACTTTTATTTTTCGTTTCCGTAGTTTGCGTAGATAGGTTTTTTGACTCCAAGTTTTGGAGGAGTAGCCGTGTAACCCCATTTTGGACTATTAAATAAAGTTTAGTTCCTTAGTCATTTGAACGATTCTTTTGCTTCTTTAGCTTTCTGAATAACTGTGGTCAAAACTCAAGTTCTTATGAGTTGCATGATTTTCCAATCCGTTCTTATATTGTTCTAACATTCTTTGGAGTGGCATATTTCTTGTTCCACATTCTTGAGTACCTAGAATTTTTTCTAAACCCGTGCCCTGGAGTTTTTAGGGTAATTTGATCCGCCTTCAAGGGATTCGGAGATTCGAAATGCCTATATTCCAGTCCGCATTCCGGGGACTTAGAGTACTCCGGTCCGCACTCAGGGGACTCGGAGATTGAAGTTATTTATACTCTAGTCCGCGCTCCGTGGACTTAGAGTATTCCGATCCGTACTCGGGAGACTTGGAGATTGAAGTCGTTTATAATCTAGTCCGTGCTCTGGGGACTTAGAGTACTCCGGTCCGCACTCAGGGGACTCGGAGATTGAAGTCGTTTATACTCTAGTCCGCGCTCTGGGGACTTAGAGTACTCCGATCCTACTCAGGGGACTCGGAGATTGAAGTCGTTTATACTCTAGTCCGCGTTCTGGGGACTTAGAGTACTCCGATCCGCACTCAGGGGACTCGGAGATTGAAGTCGTTTATACTCTAGTCCGTGCTCTGGGGACTTAGAGTACTCCGGTCCGCACTCAGGGGACTCGGTGATTGAAGTCATTTATACACTAATCCGCGCTCTGGGGACATAGAGTACTCCATTCCGCACTCAGGGGACTCAGACATTGAAGTCGTTTATACTCTAGTCCGCGCTCTAGGGACTTAGAGTACTCCGGTCCGCACTCAGGGGACTCGGAGATTGAAGTCTTTTATACTCTAGTCCGCGCTCTGGGGACATATAGTACTCCGGTCCGTACTCAGGGGACTCGGAGATTGAAGTCGTTTATACTCTAGTCCGCGCTCTGGGGACTTAGAGTACTCCGGTCCGCACTCAGGGGACTCGGAGATTGAAGTCATTTATACTCTAGTCTGCGCTCTGGGGACTTAGAGTACTCCGGTCTGCACTTAGGGGACTCGAAGGTTGAAGTCGTTTATACGAGTTCGTACATCGTATAGAATAATGTAACTCTATGAATTCATCACCCGACTGTGGGATATAGAAACATCAGTAATTTATGGGAAAGACGGCTTCAAGCCTTTATTAATGAAAACCAACTAAATTGCCTGATTACATGGTCAAAAAACTAAATGATAACGGAACGAAAACATACAGGAAATAACTGTGCCTAAAACAGGAAAGAAACGTGCTAAATGTAATAATGTCGCAGATGTTCACTATTCCACACTCGGGGGAGTGTTACCCCATCAACGGTCGCTAGCTTGAATGTTCCCTCTCCAAGCTTCCGTTCAACGACGTATGGACCTTCCCAGTTGGGATTCATACGTGATGGTACCGGGAAAAATCGTTTCAGAACGAGATCACCCACATCAAAAATCCTTGGGCGGACTCTGCCGTCATAATAATGCCTTACTCGGTGCCTATATGTTGCCGCCCTTAATTCAGCCTCTTCACATTTTTCATCGATGCAGTCCAGTGATTCCAACAAGAGATCCTGATTTGTCTTGGGATCATAATATGTCACTCGATGTGATGGAACCTCAAGTTCCACGGGTATAACGGCTTCCGAGCCGTATGCCAAGGCGAATGGAGTGTGGCCGGTCGTGGACTTGTGGGTAGTTCTATAAGCCCATAATGCTGTCGGGAGTTCATCTACCCACTTGCCTCCGACTTTCTCCAAACGCTTCTTCAGTATGGACTTGATTATTTTGTTTACGGCCTCGACTTGTCCGTTAGCTTTTGGATGCGCAACGGCGGCGAACTTCTTCTCAACGCCATACTTTAAACAGAACTCTTTGAACTCTCTGCTTTCAAACTGCATTCCGTTGTCTGTAATGATGGTTCGAGGGAGGCCAAAGCGGCATATGATGTTTCTTACAACGAAATTAATGACCTTTTTAGAGGTGATTGTGGCTAAAGGTTCTGCCTCGGCCCATTTTGTGAAATAATCGACTGCAACTATCGCGTATTTCGCACCACCTTTGGATATGGGCAAAGAGCCGATTATGTCGATTCCCCAAATTGCAAATGGCCAGGGACTAACCATTTGTGTGAGTTCTGTTGGTATAGTCCTCGGGATTTTCGCATATCTTTGACACTTGTCACATTTCCTTGCGTAGTCTGCAGCGTCCCGATTTACGATTGGCCAATAATATCCATAGCGGAGGATCTTTTTTGCTAGTGTTTGCCCCCAGTATGGTCGCCACATTCTCCTTCGTGAACCTCCTTCAAGACCCGCTTTGTCTCATCATGAGCGATGCATCGTAATAATGGGACCGAGAACCCCTTTCGATACATTAATCCATCCTGCATCACATATCGCGCGGCCTTTCGAAGGACCTGTCGTCTTTCGCTCCTTTTTCTGGTAAAGTCCCGGTCGTCAGGTATAGTTTGAATGGGGTTATCCACGACTCCCTCTCGATTCCTGTTTCCAACACAAAATCAACTTTCATCGCGTCTATGCTTGGAGCATGCAAGGCCTCAACGAGAAACAATCCTATTTGCTGCGCATCGCCAGTGCTTGCAAATTTAGCCAATAAGTCGGCTTCTTTGTTCTGTTCACGTGGGACATGCGAAATATCATAACGCTCAAGGTTCGACAGTAGTTCTTGAACAGAACAAGGTACGGAGCAAGCTTCTGTCCCTTTGCTTGGTAATCTCCCCGCACTTGGTAGACCACCAACTGTGAGTCACAAAAGATTTCAACTGATTTGACTCCGAGTTCTCCAATGAGTTTTAAGCCAGCAATCAGTGCTTCATATTCTGCTTCGTTATTTGTGGCCGGGAAATCGAGCTTCAAAGCGTAACAAATCGATCGATTTTTCGAAGTTACAAGAACTACACCAGCGCCGGAGCAACGGTCATTTGATGCCCCATCGGTGTACAATTTCCATCGAACGGGGGGAATGGCATTATGATTATCTGGTTCGTCAGATACAGTAAACTCCGCGATGAAATCTGCTAATGCTTGCCCTTGTACTGCTCTCCGTGGCAAGTAGGTGATATCGAACTGGCCCAACTCGATATTCCATTTTAACAACCTCCCAGAAGTTTTTGGTCGTTGGAGTACCTACCGTAGGGGCTGATCGGTATAGACACTGACTGAGTGTGCTTGAAAGTATGGGCGCAGCTTACGTGATGCAATCACCAAACAATAGGCCAATTTCTCAATCTTAGGGTAATTTCTTTCTGCCCCCGTTAAACGCTTACTAACGTAATACACCGGCTTTTGGATTCGGTCCTCCTCGCGGACCAAAGCCGCACTTATAGCATGTGGGGATACGGCCAAGTATACGTACTGCATCTCGTGGTCTACTGGTTTTGACAGCACTGGAGGACTCTCCAGATGCCTCACCAGATCCCGGAATGCTTCCTCACAATTAGATGTCCATTCGAAATTCCTCTTCCCTTTCTTTATTATATCAAAGAAAGGAATGCACTTGTCCGTGGCGCTGGATATGAATCGACTCAGCGCAGCCACTTTTCCATTCAAGCTTTGCACCTGTTTTATAGTTCTGGGTACTTGCACATCCCGAATAGCTTGAATCTTTTCTGGGTTGGCTTCAATTCCCCTAGTATTGACAATGAATCCCAAAAACTTTCCCGACGCAACGCCGAAGGAACACTTCAGAGGGTTGATCTTCATCCCATAATATCTGAGTATATCGAACATCTTTGCCAAGTCTCGAATGTGGTCGTTTGACTGTCGTGACTTCACGAGCATGTCATCCACATAGACTTCCATTGTTCTACCAAGCTGGTCTTTGAACATTCGATTCACCAGACGCTGATAAGTTGCTCCTGCGTTTTTCAATCCGAAGGGCATCACTACATAGCAATATAGCCCGACGTCTGTGATGAAACTGGTGTGTTCTTGGTCCGGAATATGCATCGGGATTTGATTATAGCCCGAGTATGCATCCATGAATGATAACAGCTCATGTCCTGCCGTGGAGTCGACCAACTGATCAATCCTAGGCAACAGGAAACTGTCCTTGGGGCACCCCTTGTTCAAATCGGAATAGTCTACGCAAGTTCTCCATTTCCCATTCGCCTTTTTCACCAGCACGAGGTTCGATACCCATTCAGGGTAGAGGGCGTCGCGGACGAACCCATTGGCTTTGAGTTTGTCCACCTCCTCTCTGAGAGCAGCGGACCTCTCTGGGTCCATTCCTCTCCTATTTTGTTTAACTGGGACGTATTTAGGGTCTATGTTCTACATATGACTCGTAATGGCGGGAGAAATCCCGGACATATCAGAATGCGTCCAGGCGAAAACATCAAGATTCGCTCGGAGGAAATCACTAAGGTCTTCAGTCATTGCAGGGCCGAGTTGTGATCCGATCTTCAATACTCGCGATGGGTCGTCTCGGCTGACTGAAATGTCAACTGTTAATTCAGCCGGCGCTGCCTTTTCTTCCCTGGGTTTCTCATCGTTGTCTCTCGGATCTATGTCTCTGACGATCCGATAATTATGCCCGAACCAGGGCACTACTTGTCAATTATCAGTATTAAGGATGCGGACGAGATCGTCCGCAACCTTTCCTTTCTCCCTCCTATGGGCCTCTCGGAGCTCAGCCACATAACAGGCACGACCAGTTGCCTGGTCGCCATGAACAACACCTACTCCTTTGTCAGTTGGGAACTTCAAAGTTAAGCACCACGGGGCCAATGCTGCCCTAAACTCTGCCAGGGCCGGTTGGCCCAAGAACACATTGTACGGAGAATCCACATCCAAAACTACGAAGGGTAGGATCCGCACCCTCCGACGTTCGCCTTGTCCCAGTTCAACTGGTAACTCAACATACCCCACTGCATCGGTCGCTGCGCCATTAAAGCCGTGTATACGAGCTTTAGACGGTTTCAAATCCTTCGTTTCCATCTTCATCTCATCATAAGCCTTCTTGAAGATGATGTTGACAGAACTTCCACAATCAATCAAAATTCTTTTCACATAAGCCGGTCCGATCGTCGTAGATATGACCATCGGGTCGATGGTTGGAGCCTCCACTTGGTCAGCATCTCTGTTCCTAAATACTATATCATCTGTCATCACGCACAACTGCTTAGCTGGGGTCTCATCCCCTATGTTGGAACAACACTCGAAATCTGCGTGCTTCAGGGGACTGGCATACCACTCCATCTCTTGCCAATTCTTAATCGCGGGGTGAGGCCCGCCGATGATCGTGTTTATGACTAGTCTACCCACAGTCCTAGCAGGCTCCTCGGGATGACGCAGAGCTAGCGCACGACCTGGGTTGGATGTTCCATATCCTCCTTCCTGTGGATCCTTCACAAACTCCTGTAACTTCTTCTGCCTGATCAACTTCTCTATAGCATCGTGTAGGTGTCTGCACTCTTCCGTATTGTGCCTGTAAGTCTCATGGAAGCGACAGTATTTCCCAGTCCGCTTCTGTTCCTCGGTTGACTCCTTTGGTCGTGGCTTTCTGTACTGAAAGGTATTGCAGGTTGATAGGTAAATGTTCTCAAGAGACGCATTCAGCCGGGTATACTCGTTGTAGCTTGGAATTCTCGGCTTCCACTTCCCCGCTTCTCTCTTCTTCCCTTGACTTCTTCCTTCGGATTCTTTAGGCTGCCCGGGCTTGTTCTGGACATTGACTTGTACTTTTCCCGAGTTGTCCCCGGACTGCTTCACTGCAATGTTGCTTTTCGTGGACTCCTGGACAGGTCCCGGTGCCTTATCTCACCTTACCCACCTAGCTTCCTCTCTTCTTATGAACTGGTGTGCCTTTGAGTTAAAACGCTCTAGCGTAGTCAGAGGTTTTCCTGCCAGCCAGTCTCCAAACTCAGAATCCGGATCCACACCTCGCATCACAGCCATTAGAATTGCATGATCATTGGGATTACTGACTTCAGTTGCCACAACATTGAATCTTTGCAAATACTCCTTCAATGACTCGCCAGGAGTCTGGATTACACTTAATAGGGACATCACGTCCTTTGGACAAGTAGTGTGTATCCTGAACTGTTCTATAAACTTCTTCGCCAGCTCCTCGAAACTGGATACGGACCACGGAGGAAGTCGAGTGAACCACATAGTAGCGATTCCAGATAGAGTGATTGGAAAGCATCTACACGTGGTTGCATCATTTGCTCTAGCTGAATCCATCATCCACTCGTACCTCATGACATGTTGTCTGGGATCAGTCTTTCCTTCATAAGCCGGGATAGTTGGCATACTAAACTTTCTGGGGTACGCTGCCTATAGAACAATGTCAGTAAACGGAGTATGACTTCTCGTCACTCCCCAATCGTCATTCGATAAGCCTTGATTCTCTTTCATCAATTGTCTGATCATGGCTGTCAGGTCTGGTGTCTGTATGGAAGGTGGAAGGTTGGAGTCTGTTCTACGTGACTGTCCATGTTGATGCCTCCTCTCCTGGAGATCTGCCAAACGTGCATCTTGATGTTCGACATCGTTAGCGTGTTGATGGTCTGGGCCTCCAGTCTCCACCTGCACTTCTGCTCCTAAGTTCCCGGCTCCGGCTTGGACACGGTCCCCAGCTGTTCGAACAGCAGCACCTGCCCACGCAGTTTCCGTCTTACGACGTCTACGCCTGGGAGGTTCATCGGAGGAAGTTGAGCTGTCGGATGAGGAATAAGGAGCGGGATCGCCCCCAGCATTCTGTTGCTGTTGTTGAGTGAGTTGTGCCATGAGGTTGGCGTTAGCTTGCATCTGCTCTCCTAGTTGTCTCCTGCTTTCCCTGAGTTCTCTCATCAAGTCGTTGAACTCTATTCTGGTGACAACCGGCATTTGGTCCTCGGCGGTAGTCCCTGCACCTGGGATCGCTTGCTGATTGCTAGGTCCTGCTTGTTGCATGCTAGCAGTCTCGTGGGCGTCCGCATTATGAGAAGCTGACCTGGTACGTGGTCTCGCCATTGTAGAGTTATTGGTATGAACTCTGAGTAGAATCACCGGACGTCCTATCAATGAGTTGGATCTTCTTTGGGGGATTTGTTCAATCCAATAGCTTCAAAGCAGATCCTTGAGGTCTGAGAATTCAACTCTCAATGAAAGCACCAAAGTGTTAGCACCATAATTGGTCACTAACCTCGTTGAGAAAGATTGTGTAGAGATATAAGTGATGAAGATAAATTAAACAAGGAAGAATATGCTAATTTAAATGCAGAAAGTAAGAACACCGGATTTATAGTGGTTCAGCGTAATTGCCTACGTCCACTTTGAGGTTAAACTTTATTGCTCTTCTTAATGATTGATTACATATACAATTCGTAGATCAAATGCTTGAATACAATTGCTACGTAAAGAAGATGAGTCTTGAAAGTGGCAGAGTCTCCCAAGTGTTCCCGAAAAAAGGTCCTTTTCACTGTGCCCCTGCCCCTCTATTTATAGACAAAGGTGGGTTGGACTTCCCAAGCGGGCCTGGCAGCCGAACACCTTGGCCCAAATGGAGTGGTCACTGTTTGCCGAACCACACAGGCCGAATGGTCGGATGCCGAACCACTCTCCTCATGCCGAACAAGGCGCATGCTGTGTGGGAAGAGTAGGCCGAATAGCCATCGAAGCCGAATGTGCCTTCTGGCCGATCGAAGCCCTTAGCCGAACGATGCCTTTGGCCGAACGACGTCTCTGGTCGAACGTTGCTTTTGGCCAAACGATGTCTCTGTCCGAACGAAGTCCTTAGCCAAACGATGCCTTTGGCCGAACGACGTCTCTGGCCGAACGTTGCTTTTGGCCGAACGGTGTCTCTGGTCGAACGATGCCTCTGGCCAAACGTTGCCTGATGCCGAGCGCTCCTGGATGCCGAGTACTCCTAGATGCCGAGTACCCCTGGATGCCGAGCGCTCCTGGATGCCGAGTACTTAGTTGCCTGGTCAGATCTCCAGGAAACACTGTACATATAATTGTTTTGAGAAGAAGGAGTTTTTCTTTTGGGTAAGATGCTAAGTGGCTTTAACCCAATTAAGAAAAAGAAATAGCTTAATTCTCTAATTATCTCAAAAACACTTATTTTTACATGATTTCAACTCTATAAAAATTGTACAAACATATTTTTATGTTCACAAAAAAATATTTTACAACAAACAAAAGTTATTTTAACTATAAAAATTATTTTTCATTATTAAAACTCCATTTTTAATTAAATACTCAATTTACACTATAATTTACATAAAACAATATTTTTAACATCAAAAATTACATAAAAATCATTTCCTTGTATAACTAAATACAACAAACCATATTAACATCATTTCTCATCCAAATATTATTTTTAAAACTAATTTCTCCTTTTTATTTACAATATACAACATATTAAACATATTAAATTTCAATTACTTCACTTAAAATTAATAAAAATCACATTTGGAAATAATTTGCAAAATTATTGCATTATACCAAATTTAAACCATATAATGTTCATTTTTGTTACAAAGTAACATAAGAAAGTTTTAAAATTTTATTTTTAACATTATATACATATACACATATATATATATATATATATATCCACAAATGATATTGAATTAAACTATTTTACTGCAATAATTTAATTCAATTAACCTCCAAATCAACAAAATGTCATTATTCATCTTAATTCCATTTTGTTTATTTCGAATCCATTGTTTATTTAAAAGAAACAATTTTTAACAAATTTATATCTCCAATTTACTTTATTTCTCCATTATTAAATTATAACCACTACTATAATTTAATAACACAGGTAATCACCAAAACCAGGATAGTTACATTTTCTCTCCTCTTTCACTCTCTTAATTTCTAAATGAAATTTTCTACTCAAAATCTTCTCAAATTCAATCAGAATCAAATTCAAACTCCATTGATTTGATTATCTGTTGTACACTCTCTGATCTCTCTCATCTCTCTCACTCAAATGAAGATCAAAGTGCTATTCAAGAGGTTATATGACTATTTGTGCTCAAGCTCAAGAAATTGATTTTGTAAGTTCTATCAAATCATACTCTTATACTTTTGGGTGTGTTTGGTGTCCCTAAAATCCAAGTGGGTGTGCTCATGTCCCGTTTGAATCAAGTGGATATGCTTGGTGTACAGTTTGAATCCAGGTGGGTGCGCTGGCGTCTCGTTTGAATCCAGTGAGTGTACTAGGAATTTGGAAATTCTGGAGGGCGTCTCATAGCCTTGAAATCGAGATTGTATAAACTTTGATATTAGAAAAGATATCTGTACAAAAATTTGTATGAGACTGGATGTAGGGTAACTCCGAACCAGTATAAAAATCCTAGTGTGATCTCTCCAACTCTTTACTTTTTACTTTCACTGCATTTAAATTGTCTTTGTTTGCATCTGTAATTGTCAATTTACATTGTTTAAACTATAATCTTAAAAGAATTCAAAAGAATTCATAAAAGTTATTAAACACTATTTACCCTCCTCTAGTGTTAAATTAGCCTTAAGATTCTTACTTTCGCAAACTAATATTTCGTATCAGAGCATTAGTTTTCAAAGTATTCATAATTTTGATTTTTGAAAAGTTTAAATGGCTAACAACACTGTTAGTAATACTTTTAGTAACACTGTTAGTTCACTTGTTCGTAGTACTTTTGTCGAAGGACAATCTACTGCTAGACTCCAACTTTTTAATGGCGGTAATTACTCCTATTGACCATGTAGAATGAAAATCTATATACAGTCAAATAGTCTAGATATTTGGAATGTCATACAGACTGAGTTTATTAAGCCCCAAACTAACCTTCCACAATGGACTGCCGACCAAAAGGCACTTCCACAAAGTAACTCTAAAGCCATGAATATTTTATTTTATTTATTGGATAATAATGAATTCAATAGAGTGTCTATTTGTAAGTCTGCATATGAATTATGGAGAATACTATAAGTTACACATGAGGACACTAGTAAAATTAAACGGACCATAATTTCTACGTTAACTAATCAGTTTCAATTATTTAAAATGAGTCCAAATGAGTCCATTTCTGATATGTATAGTAGATTTCAAGATATAGTACATTCACTAATTGCATTGGGTAAAAGTTTTTCTAAAGAGGATCAAGTAAGAAAAATCATCGATTCACTTACTCCTAAATGGGGCAAAAAGACTTTTGGAACTGAAGAGGCTAATGACATTAGCACTCTAAAAATTGAAGAGCTAATTGGCAATTTAATGTCATTTGAATCACAAATGCATGGCAGGAGAGGCAATAGAGAAGAAATCCATTGCTTTCAATGCCATAACAGATGATCTGGATTCAGACAATGATGATGAAGAAATTTCCTTCATGACTAGAAATTTTAGAAAATTTATGAAATACAAAAAAATGAATAATCTAAGGAGGATTAATAACAAAAATCCAGGAGGTGGAAATGTTGTTAGATGTTTTATCTGTAATGAATTTGACCATATGCAGAGAGACTGTCCACAACCAGAGAAACCGAAAATCTCACCAAATACCGATTCATCCACAAAATGGAGATGGGCTTATACTACAATATTAGAGATTCAGATACTTTCTCAAGTGATAATGAACCAGATATAGAAGATGCCAATATGTGCTTCACAACAATAATTAATTAAATTCAGAAAAGTTCGAAGAAATGGAGCAAAATTAGGTACACATTTAAAATTTAAATTTCAAAATATTCTTGATTGGATTTTTTGGTTGCTTTTGATGGGATTAGTTTAATAACAATATTAGATGAATATAATATGAAAAAATTTATAAAATTATTTTAATAAGAATATAATATTGAACAAAAATAATATAAAATATATATTTAAAATAATTTTTAAATTATTTACTAAGTATATAGATTAGTAATAATTATAGGATAATTATATAGGTATACGTATATAAGTAAATAAGAATAATTTATTCACTTCCTCCTTTTGGAATTCATGGGCTATATGTCGACATACACACTATGCATATGTCGACATATGCACATGAATTCAAAATTTGAATTTTCATTTCATATTCAAATTTTGAAATTCCCTCCAACTTTTCACTAACTCTAATGTCCTAAAAATGTGTCTCTTTACCAGAGAACATGTCTATTGATTCTCTATTTAATTATTCTATCTCTATCTATTTATTTCACTCTCATTTTCAAAAATCAAAAATCCATTATCTCTCTTATCTCTTCAAATAGTTCATCAATGGCATCCTCAAGCAACACTCCAAAAACCATAAGGCTTTCAAAGAAAACTAAGGCAGTCTCTTCCATGACAAAGAGGCCTTTGAAGCCTATATGGAATATGTTTCTTTCGGAAAAGTCTCTCCAGAAAGATTCGCCAAATTTAATGATTTTCCTTCTTATAATCTTGATGATCTTTGTAATCAAAATGGAATTATTGGTTTGATTGATGCTTCCCAAAATGATTTTGTGTATTTTTCAATCTTAGTAAAAATGTTTTATGCTACTTTAAAAGGAAAGTATTATGAAGGAATTGAAGGTGAAGTTTGGAGTAGTGTCAAAGGCACTTAAATTGTTTTGAATTTTGAAATTTTAGGTAACATTCTCGGATGCAAATCTAGTGGAATGGACCTTTCGTCTTTTAAAATTGAAAATCCCAATCGTGAAGTTATTCAAAATATTTTTGAAAGTGATGATGATATTGAGTTTAAAAATAAAAATTTGCGTCTAAAGTAAGAATTTTAAGTCTCATTTTGCAATAAAGCATAACTCCGAGAATGGGAGATTATAATAACCGAACTCAAAAGATTTTCAAAGCAATTTTTCAGTTTATGGTCATTACGACATAAATTGGGCATGTTATCCGGGTTTTTAACCCAGCAGGATCCTACAGGAGATAGAACAATCTCGTGTTATCAGAATGGTTTAGAACTTAACCAGAAAGGCTAAGGCAAGGAGTTAAGGAGAGCCAGGCTATACTACTAAGGCAATGACTGGGATCGACTAAACCAAGAGACCAGCATTATTTCAGCCCAATCAGCAGCTGAGTGCAAACATTTAGTAAATTGTCATCAAAATAGAACGACGTGCAACAAGACTACGCAAACAACGGCAACACAAGACCATGGAAACATCTCCAATTCCAAACTCCAGAAAAATACTAAGTGCTTGGATCATCAGCAACCCATGCCCTCCTCAAACCTTCAAACCAGACAACCAAAGAATACTACGTAAGAGGCCAAAACATTGGCTTGAAAACGAGCAAAGTCTATGGGTCGCCTGCGACCCATTGTTTTACATTGTATTGCGAGCCAAATACTCCATAGGTCGTCTCCTACCTGTCTGCGAGCCGGTGATGATGTGGCCTGGCCTAGAAGCCCTTCGATCCATATAAATACCATCACACCTACAACATAAATAGGATCTTCTCCGGACTGGTGGCTGAAGCTCTGCTATAATTATTCCTCCTTCTCTGCCTCCCTCATAACAATCTCCAAAGGAATACACTGTGATTCTCCAGTAGATTCCAACTCTCGAGATTTAATCTAGTTAGGAAACAATCAAAGCCTTGTAATCATACATCTCTTGTAACAGCAATCAGTCTATAATAAAACTATAAAGTGGACGTGGCTTAATTAACAGCCGAACCACTATAAAAATTCTCTATCTACTTTCTTTTAACGTTCTTTCTTGATATCTGTTATCTGTGATATTGCTCTGTCAGAACGGGGCTGGTGCTTTCAAACTCAAACCAGGGTGTTGGTCCATTTTTTGGGTCAATATGGCACAAATTATTTTGGATGAATTTTTTCCAAATAATATCACTAGGCATAAGAGCATACTCTTTCATGGTGTGTATCTCACTAGAATATTCACATATTTTGGTGTTGACCTAAGAGGAGTGGAAACCATTTCTCGAAAACTCTTCGATAAGGCTAACATCTCTCTCATGCACATTTCACCCATCTTTGAGCCTTATGAAAATCTTTTAGAGAAGGAAGCAAGATTGGCTTGGGAAGAGGGCATAAAATTATAGAAGTGGAGGAAGAGGAAGAAGGAATGGAAGTCGAAGAGAAAGAAGAACAAGAAGAGGAGGAAGAAACTTCTTTGGAGAGTTTCGAAAAGTCGTCTTATCCATCCACCAAGGAAATTCTCAAGAATCAAGAGAAGCTTCTTAATAACCAAAATAAGCTTAAGCTACCATTCACTTCTCTTTCCAATAGAGTAGGCAAGTACTTTGGAAAGATTATTCGCAATATTAGTGGAAAGTCCTCATCTTCATCTACTTCTTCCTAGTTGTATTTCCTATGATTTTCTGGCTTTTAGCTTGGATTGTTCTGGTTTTAATCCATGTATCTTTTGTGTTTATCTTTAAATTTCATGTACTTATCTACGATTATCAATGAAATCATGTTACTTGCTGTTATATATTGTTATTAGTCTTTCGAAAATTATAAAAGTTCAACAGTTTAGGCTAATTATAAATATATAACAAATAAATTAAATTTGCAAAAAATGCTATATATGTCAACATAAGTACGTATACCCTATATGTTGACATATAATGGGTAGATTACAAAAAATTTTAAAATTCAAAATAAAATAACCACCATCTACTCAACTTATTCAAATGACTTTTCACCTCTATATAAACATATTCACTTTAGAAAAACACCATTCTTCTCCCTTTTCACTTATAAACTTAACTTTTCAAATATGACTTCTCCACACCAAAATTTGTATGAAAATCTTAAACAGACCCTTCAATCATTCAAGAATATCCTTACTTTTATCTTTAGAAATCAAAGATACTTAGAATTGAGTCAAATATAGGTGATAAAAGAACAAGAAAAACATTTTGACGTTATTCGATGGATGATTTCTTCCCTTAACAAAGATGACCAACCAACAATCCGGATTATGCCATCAACAAACATAATGAAGATTGGGATGCCATCAAAGCAGATCTAATGTTCAGTTCCCATGGTTAGGTAGAACTTCCAAGGGATGTTAAGTTGATTAGTTAGTTTTAATATATATATATAAGATTTGATTTCTATATATATATATATATATATATATTTCACTAGAATAAGAAGTATGAATTGGTATGCATAAACTTATTGGTTTGGATTGATTTTTTTGATTTATGGTTGGATTGAATTGTATTGACTTTGGTTTGGATTGACAGTATGTATGTATTGAATTGGGGTGATTAATAAAATTGATTTGTGTTATCACTTATTATTCTTATATATCCTATGCAGTTAGAGCCCCGCTAAAGCCCCACAAAAATCCTCGTTATAGTGTGTAACGCTCTTCAACCGTTATGCTCTTTGAATTTAGCGCTATTAAATAGTAGATCCACTTTAGGCCCCATTATTTTCTCCTACACCTGCTAAATTATGGCTTTTCACCACCCGCTTTAGCAATATTAATATATAAAGGTTTATTTACTATTTCTCTTTTAAACCACATCAACAAAGTTAGAGTAAAGACCTAATTCTAAGGCATAAGTACTCAATATACATTAGAAATCTATTATAGTCATCAACTCTAATCTGCATAAATCATGATATTCTTCAATTTTGTTATATAATATTAAAATACGTTTCTTTTTTCCTACAAGAGAATGAGAATAAATTAACTTTAAATATTGTATTTTATATATAATGAAGCTTATTGAACCTCTGTTATTTTCCGCTATATCCCCGCTATAACTTTTTACACCTCTATTGCTATAGAACCACACTGCGCTTTAACTGCACAGTATGCATCACTTATATGCATTGCAGTACTTTAATTATGGGGAGTTTTGGTTATTTTTATTGACGACAAAGGGGGAGAAATGTATAAAATATCCAAGCATAGATTAAGGGTGAGTTTTGTAACTCAGGGGAGTTATATCATATTTTATATAGATGGTTGTCATCATCAACAATAAGGAGATTGTTAGTACCTTAGGAATTGGTTTAGATGACAACAACCATACGACATTATATAAAATATAGATACTAATGTTTTTATCAAGTTATAGATATATTATATAGTGCAAGATATTAGATAGGTGCTGATTAAGAAGACTGTATAGTATCAAGAGCAGATTAAATAGGCTGATATAGAGATTGAAGACTCATGAGCAGATTCAAGATATTAAGATAAGTTATAGAGTCATGGATTATTTTTTTAAATCCCTGATAGCACTTCTTTGATCTCTCTTCATTTTTTTCAAAAAAGGTTTTTTAAATCTATTCTCTAATTATAATGATTTTCGAATATATTTAGTTTTCAAAAATAATTTCAAGAATCTCTATTTTCAAAATGATTTTTCAAACATCTTTTCAAAATAGTCAAATGATTCCTGACTTTTTAAATATTTACATGATTATTATAAGTTTTAATTATTTTACTTTAATATATACTTTAAATTATTTATAGTTTTTAGTTTTACATTTTCTAAATGATTATGATATTCAAAAGTATACTTTGACATTTATTAATACTGTGATTTTAAATTTATACTCACTTATACTATATTTTTAAAGAAATTCATATTTAAATCCTTTATATATATAAAATATTTCAAAATAATTTTATAAAGTTTTATTATGATAAAAATATTTATAAACTATGTTTAAATGATTTTACAAAGTACCAAGATATTTTACAAAACTTAATATTTTTAAAACAATTTTTAATTAAGTGTTTTTCAAAATTACAAAGAGTACGTCAACATAGTTGAACCTGTATATTGACATATAATCTGATATTTTAAAAATTCAAATTTTGAATGAAAGTGTGTTTCGTCATATCTCTTCATGAATGAACATGACTATTATTTCTCTGTAATTTGGGGTTCTCTCAATGAATTTTGGTTAACTACTTTCTCATATTTTCTCTCCTCTTTCACTATCTTGATTTCTAAAAGAAATTCTATATAAAATCTTCTTAAATTCAATCAGAATCAAATTCAAACTCTATTGATTTGATTCTCTATTTTATACTCTCTGACCTCCCTCATCTCTCTCACTCAAATCAAGATCAACGACGTGTTATTCAAGTAGTTATAGGATTATTTGTACTCAAGATCAAGAAATTGATTTTGTAAACTCTATCAAATCATACTCTTATACACTTAGGTGTTCTTTGAAAATGACTAAGGATCGTAATATGAAATATTAACTAATTTATCTACTAGTGCGGAATATAAATATGAAAGTAAGGTAAATGACACCAGGGATTTTTATACCGGTTCGAACTTCCCGTTCTACGTCTAGTCCCAAACTCCTTCGGAAATTTAACTATCAACCCTCTTTTAACTCAGAGGAACATGTATTACACCGCCTGAGCAACCGAACAGGACTTCAACCGCCTAAGCAACAAAATAAGACTTCAATCGCCTGAGCAACCGAATAGAACTTCTAATACAAACAATAAAAATTGCTTCTGACTGGGTATGCTCTTGAATAGCACTGATAAGTCAATAACGTACGCCCTTCCTATAATCTTCTCCTTTGTGGTATATAGTGTAGTTTGTGAAGATAGGAAGTTAATTTAATCAAAAAGGAAATTGCTCTTGAATGTGCAAGTGATTAGAACGAGAGTTTGAATGCAAATGGCAAGAGTTTAGACAATAATAATATAAGATAGAATCAGAAAATTAGATGATTAAAACAAATGATTTGAAGACTATATATAGTGTTTAAGAGTTGTAATTATTCGTGAAAAGTAGCGATCAAAAGATACAGAAACAACACTTGAATCACAGGTCGTTTCTGTTCGATGAAGTGAAGTGGCTTTTCATAAATATAGCCATTATGCAATTTCAGTCGATTGAACAAAAGAATTCAGCTAGCTAAACTATTTAAAATTCAAATCAGAAATGAATCAGTACAAAAAACACCTTATTTAGTCTACTGAAATGGGTAGTTCAGTCGGTTGAACATTCATATCAATTTGTGCATGTGCACAGATATTCAATCGACTGAATTGGGCATTTCAATCGGCTGAATTTCAAGTTTTTTTCCATATTCATGATTTTTCAGAAATATTTTTGTGTGAACAAGTGTAATAAGAACTTTGATATATGAACTATGATTTGGAAGCTTTGAAATTGCATGTGTGTGCGCATATACCACTTTAGAGAGATTTTAACAAAGATTAACCACTGAACTTAGATTATAGACAAACCATAAACAATATTGAAGCTTCTATCTGGAATCTGGTCTGCAGTCTATTATCGAGTAGAATTGTATCTTCTCTTGCAAATATTGTTAGTTCACATAATATTTACTTATATAGTTGTCACAATCAAAATAAAAGGTTCTAACATTCTTGATGTCCCTGAAATCCAAGTGGGTGTGCTTGTGTCCCGTTTGAATCAAGTAGGTGTTCTTGGTGTCCCTTTTAAATCCAAATGGGTGTGCTGGTGTCCTATCTGAATCCAGTGAGTGTGCCCAGAGCTCGAAAAATCTGGAGGGTGTGTCTCATAGCCTTAAAATCGAGATTGTATATACTTTGATATTTGAAAATAAATCTGTATAAGAAATTGCATGGCATTGGATGCAGGGTAACTCTAAACTAATATAAAATCCTTGTGTTATCTCTCCAACTCTTTACATTTTACTTTTATTGCATTTATAAATGTCCGTGTTTGCATCCGTGATTGTCAATTTGCATTTTTACACTATAATTCTAAAAGAATTTTAAAAGATTCATAAAAATTATTAAACACTATTCATCCCCACTCTAGTGTTAATTTAGGCTTAAGATCCTTACTTCTGCAAACTAACAGTAACAACCCACCTCGAAACAGGCCTAAATCCTGATCCAGAAAAGACCCATTGAAACTTAGACCCATTCCAAAGCTGTTGTTGATTGGTAAAAAGAACAAAACAGAGCTATTTATCTATTCATTCAGAACTCGCAGTGGAAGGATAAAATATAATAGCATAAATAGTACCCATTCTATTTCAAATTCCAAATGTCATAAAACAAAACTATAACATAATGTCAACAATAACCGTTACATTATCTTGTTCAAAAATACATTTTTAAACTTCAAATGTGTAACGACCGGGGTTTTTTTGACCCTCGAAAATCGACACTAATACGTCCACTGTATTGCATGCCGAGCATTTGAATGTTGGAAAACCCGATTGTTAGGGAAAAAGATAGAAGGAAGAAGAAAAGAAGAAAACTAAACAATACAGAATCTCACAGTGGAATGAATAATCTATAATATACAACAAATCTTTATACAAAAGCAAAACTGTAATATATATACAAATATCAATCAAAGTATACTAACCTATTTTAGCCTGGACAGTTATAATAGTATTTCCTTATAATTGCTGTTAAATACCACTAATGAACACAACGGAAAAATAACCATCTATGTGAATACATCTATGGGCCTCCAACTCGTCTCCTAAAGCTCCAAGCATTCCATTTAATCTGTGATATACTCGGTCTGACTCGAGTATTATAATAAAATAACTCCCGAGTCAGTTTGGGAAAGCAGCGTGAGAAAACACACAAAACTGGATTTTTTAAAGTTATATAAAAATCTTTGAAATCAAAAAGCATCTCGTAAGACCATGCCGCACATAAACACGGATGGGTTTTTACCTTACGATAACCAAAACAATTTCATATGAAATTCTCTGATATTATAATAGGGTCTAGATACAAATACTTGTTAATCTTAGCCGAAATTGTTACATTAATTAAATTCCAGCATAATAGGTATACAACTAAAATCGTAAAGGCTCGTTTTGGAAAATGGATTCCATACCATGACTGGACTACTGGGGTACCACGCATCATGGTTATCTCTAGAAAAATAACACTGAGGACCTCGCCTGGATTCCCAACCAACACAGAACCGACCTACCACTTGACTAGTAGTACCGAATATGATCACCCCTCTATTAATGGGCCCTGAAGCATACAAATGAGAAATAATAGCGACTCTAGATAGGGATGATCATACCTTACTTGGGAGCAACCCACTTAGCCCTACTGCATCTTCCTTATTTTAGTCATTCCCGGTTGATGAGGCTTGAGGCAATGTTTTACAATTTATATAGCACTTCCCACTTGGAATGTTAATACTGCCTTTGAGGCCGCAATGCAATACTAGCATTCATCCATACAAGTTCGTTCCGAGACTGAATGAAACATTTGAGAGCTCCATCTCCAAATCCATCATCTTCAAGATGTCTTCACTTCGAAATGCTTAAGTTGGATCGAAGTGTTTTCAAGTAACATACCCGACCCCAGTCTCTTCGAAACAACTTTTCGATAATCCACGGTAAACTCAACCCCGGTTCTTTAGGAAATAAACTGTCAAAGATAAGATCGGAGATCACGTCCTAACCGTTAATGAACGGATTTCCATATCATTATCCTAGAAGAAAGAAATGAGATTTATATGCATAGTACTGTATCATCGGAGATGAACCTGCCATATAACTCACGTGTTTCTCCTAGATATTTCCAAAGTTACATTTGGGTCCAAATTCGATAGTTGGTTATTTAACTATCGAATAACAATCATTCAATCATGAATTTAATTCCATGGGGAAAACCAACATTGGTTCGGCATATAAGCAATCACTTGCCTCGTTTTATAAATCTGTCATAACTAAAACCATTTGTAAATTTCTTGTATAAGAATACTTCTACATAGGTATAGCCACCAAATCCTATATTTTCAATACTTAGAAAATATCCATATACTTATCTCAACGGTATAAGTATATTTACACACTGAGAAAGATTCCATTTTTATTCGATTCAAAAATCATTCATAAACTTCTTCTAATTCGCTAAAACAATTTAGAAACCATTTTATAAAACTTTTGGAACCATTTATAAACTTCTTTTATAAATCTATAAACCCGTTTCTTAAGTCCCTTTGTAATATCTAACCATTTATAAAACTCGTTATAAAACTCTTCACCTTGTAAATAATCTTCCTTTTGTCTTTGAACCATTTTATAAGCTTTTTTAAAAAATCCAAGTCTTTCAACTCTATTTATGGGTCTCGGAAATATTTACACACAATTAAAAGTCTTTACTTCAAAACAGTTTCATATAAAATAATTATTTAAAATAATATTATAAATATATAAATAATAATTATCTATCTTAAAACATCCTAAAATAATTATTAATCACCCCAAAAATAATAATAATAATTCTTTATTCTTATTATAAATAATAAAAATTTATTTTCAGATTCTTATTAATAAAGCCTAATTATTAATTCCAAACCATAATTATTCTTGAAATAATTAACCTTTCAAATTATTAACATTTTGATAAATTCTTTAAAACAATATTAACTATAAACAAATAAATTTAAAACAATTATAATATAATTAAATAACCTTAAAATAATATTACTATAATTAAATAACTTTAAAATAATATAAATTTAATTAAATAATTTAAAACAATATTAATATAACTAAAAAACTTTAAAACAATATTAATTCAATTAAACAACATTAAAACAATATTAATATAATTAAACAACTTTAAAACAATATTAATATAATTAAACAACTTTAAAACAATACTAATATAATTAAATAAATAATCCTTAAACAAAATATTTCTGAAACCCAATTTCGGATTTAAAAATCATTTCTTGTTTCAAAAACCAATTCCAACTTAAACGTTAATTTATAGTATTTTTAAAATACTAGTTTGTGGCCAATAGCCACCCGACACTTAACCAATATCGATATTGATTTTCTAGCACTACTAGGTTATTTAAAAAAATATAATGATGTTGTAACCACGGTGTACACAATCATGTTTATTATTCCATAATCCATATAAAAGAAATATTATTGAAACAATTCGATAATAGCGAGGAATTTGTTAGATCCCTCCAACCTGTTCCCCTCCCCCCCCCCTCCCCGCATCACATACGTTATATAATCAGAAAATATAAATCAACCGCTTTGAGGCATGATTCGTATACAAAGGGTCATCCGCTCTTACACGAGAATGTAATAGGGTCTCATCCGCTCCAGTAGGCGGGAATATATCCAAACCAACAATATAAATATAGTAAATCATCCAAACGATCATTCAATAATTTTTATCAACTATATATCAAACTAGTTAACCAAAAAGGTGAGTTTAACTCATCGAAATTTTCTGTTTTCACCGAGGCGTTTCGGTTTGGAACTAAAATCGAACAACGTCCGATTTTAGCCCAAATTTCACTTGTCTCCAAATCCGTCCAAACTAGTTCCATTGTGAAGCTTTCGTTGTTACGAGCACAACACAAAATGTTTCATCTCGATCGGACCTCGTATGAGAGAGTTGTGAAACTTTTAGTCAAACGGTTTTAAATTAACATTTTATACGCCAATAATATAATTAACTTTAAAAAATTACAATAATACCCTTAATCTTCTTCCACAAACATTGCCTCTCCCTCGTTAGCTCCCTATGCACGCATGCACTACTCTCACGTACACGCACGACCAAAGCCTTCCTCCGATCCACGAAACCGAGCTCCGACGCCATGTACGTGCCTCCCGCCCCCTCCTCGTCACGTCGGCCACCACCACGCTAGGCACGCGAATGCCCCCCGAATCACGATCTGATGAGTTCGAACACGACCGCGGGCATGTCGCAGACCCCCATAAGCGATCGCACACCATGAAACTTTGCCCCGAGGAGTTATTTCAGCTCACAAACTCGAATATGATGCTCAATTTCCACATTGAGCACTCAGTCAATCACAATCCCCAACCCTAGTTCCAATGCAATTTCGATCATCCCCAAAAACACGATCGGCCATCACCATAGCATACTTTGATCGAAGCTAACCACCATATGGCCCTTTGGAACAAATTTCATGGTTTTATAGTGGGTATAGGATTTTTGTTTGATTTTTGAATTCTTGAAATTTAAGAAGAAGCTTCTGCTTTGATTTACAGTGAGGTATATAAAAAGGGGGAGGGTGTATGGGCTAGCATATGGGTATGGGCACGGTATGGTTGATGTAAGTGGTAAGCATGGTTATATAATAATATATATTTATTTCTCAATTAAAAATATCAAATTTGAAACGTCCGACAATCCCGAACTCGTATCCAGAGGTGCCACCTGGCGTTCTATATGTTATACCCCTATTCCAAATCCAATGGAACTAGTCTCGAGGCCTAATTCGATCATATGCAGAGGATAGCTTTTTGTACCCAATTATTATATTAAATTTTCAGTATTAAACTCTACGCGTTTCGATCTCACGTGACCAAACGATTCATCTGATCGACATGAAATTTGACGGCGTATTATAATTCATTATTACGGATCCAATGAAACTAGTTTCGTCGAAGTCCGAGACAATGCCTCAGAAGTCTATTTTTATATGTTAATTAAAACCAGTTATTATTAAAAATTTGTAAATCACTTTTAAATACAATTTAAAATTATTATAATCTTTATTCTAATTAATAGAATTTAAATAAGCTTTGAAATTATTTTTATCTAACTTAAAACCCAAGATTCAATTATTTGGACAATTTCAATTATTAAATTCAACAATTAAATTATCCAATAAATTGCTATATTCGAAATTTTAGCTATTTGACTTATAAAACTAATTATTCAATATTTAAAATCAATTAAATATTCCAAATTCAAATGACTAAAATTCTAGGTCGTTACAAAATGGGTACATCAGAAAATAGCATAAATAGATAAATAGGTTACTACCACAAGCTCCTCTCATTGTCATCTCTATCTTGATCATTACATCCTTCCCTAGCCTGTGTTGTAACGAGGAGGGAGTTAGAACAACAATGTCTGGTGAACAGAAAATCTTGAGCCTTTCTATACAGTACTTGGGCAGTATAATTTAAATAAGAATATGTCTTTTGCATTTTTAACTCTATTCAAAACCATTTAATACTTCGTATAAGGGAAGGAGGCGGGCCCTCAAAGAACCACTTAATACCTTCAATCCCCGAAGTAGGTTTACCCATAACAAATAACCCATAACCATCATTATTAATGTTTGTCATTACGAGAGATAGAACCTAAGTCACTTAATAATATTCAATGGAAATAGGCAGACTTTGACCATTTAAGACCTCAATTATGGTAAGCCCTCACATTTAATACCTATTCCCAAGGCGTACTTCACACAGGTCTCTATCAAGCTGACATTGCATGGAAATCTCTTTGTACACTTAATACTTCCTATTGAAGAGGGCCTTTCTGAGAAATCATCTACCGTGCCTAAACCCAATCTCGACCATTTAATGCTTCAAATAAGGGAAAGAGGTGGGCCCTTAAATAACCACTTAGTACGTTCAATTCCCCAAGGCAGGTCCTTCGTATTATGACTCGTACCCAATGGAGACGTCTCACAATAGTCCGACTATTCTTAGGAAATGGCAGCTAAATTAGCTGGGCAGATTTACCCTACAGAATATAGACTAACCTCACAGCATTCATATTTACTTATTATAGGAGATGTCTCACATCAGCCTCAAAGTCACACTATTGGTAGCCAGATTAGCTGGGCATACATTTGTGTTTTGATGACTGACCTTGCATCACTATAACTTAGTCATATTTCATAACACTCTCTAAGTGTATAATCACACCTCTTACCGTATGTAATATTTAGGCCTTATAAGAAATCCTTCTTATTTCACCTAATTAATTACTGTCCTAAAGGGAATTTAAATCACAATTATTAACCTAATTAACTATGCAATTAATATATTATAATTGTATGTTATTTACGCTAGTTTATATATATATATATATATATATATATATATCACCATAGTATTAGTATAACCAATTTGACTCATAATGTTATTGTTAAAAATATATTTAGCGATTTATTATCAATTTGAAAAACATATATTCAAATGTAAATTTTAATAATAAAATAATTTTCATAAGTAATGATATATATATATATATTAATACAAACATACATACATATCTGTGTGTGTCTGTGAATGTATTTTACTTTGAACAACAAATATCTTAGCTATGACAATTAATAAAAATTCATTATAAATTATAATAGCACCTATTAAAATTATAATCATATATTTGAATGATTATAATTAGTTTTAACTTAAATATCATATATTTGAGTCAAACAAATAACTTTAAAAAAATTAATTTTATTATCAATGGTGTTGATATGTAAATATTTAATAACAAATATATAGATATATAATACACACACACACATCGTTATCCATATTAAAATTTCATGTACATATACATATGCACATATATATCTTTGAGTCTGTATGCAGCAAAATAATACCAGTGTGTTTAGAATTTTAAACATGCAATGCTGCAAATTGCGCTTACGGTGGTTCTCATATGTAAAAGTTATGAAGGCTATAAGTTGTGGGGGGTTTTGTGTAAATAATATATTATAATAGCTTGATTGTAATTTATAAATGAAGAGGGACTTATAAGAATACTTACCTCTGATGATTCTTAAGTCCTAACCACTAGCTATCACCTCTTCGTCTAATTTCTTCCGTAGCTAGAGGCTATCGCCGACACCACCATTATCACTATTGAGCTACAACTAGTATCGATCAGTACATTCATATGCATATCCGATGTCTTCTCCTCGAAATCCTAATTTCAATCATGTTGCCGTTGTACAAATCTAGCTCTCTTTGACAGTTGACAATGATAAACACTAATGAAGTCTTTGCTTCGATGGATGGCGCTTGCAAGATGAGTCATCATGGATGACGTGTTCATCATGTACGTGATATGCACCCACGGTGCATGTATAAAATTCCCTTTTTGTAAAATAGAAAAAAAAACTAATTTAAGTATTTTCCTAAATTGATTTCACAAAATAATTTTAAAAAATCCTCAGTAGTTTTTTCGGTCGAATACAACTTGAAATGGAAGATTCACCTTTGAGAAGTCATATCTTTTACTCAATGGTAGAGTTGCAAAGTCCACCATTATGATATAATTTACTTTTTAAGAGATAGAATAAAATAATGTATCTTTAATTGGAGACTCTATGGATCTATTTATGGCATAAGAAGCTAAAATGTCTTCTTAATATATTTCCATTGGGCCATAATTTATCTATTAATTAGGTTCAATAACGCACTTAAATAATAAGCCATTCAGCTAATATTAATATGGTTATCCCTTTGATTATTAATCAATATTACTAATTTCAACTACCATAAAAAAATATTATATTAATTTCGACATATATAAATAAATATATAACAATTTTATATTTTATTAGTTAATTTTTTGGCCATTTGATAATACTAAAAATATTAAATTAATTAATATAACCATTGTATAAATTTCTCCATAAAAATAATTTATGTTTTTATAAATTATTCAATAAATCATTTTCAATCAAAAATTGAAAGAAATGGTTGTGTGACTCCCAGGTGTGAACACAACCCTCGAAAATATCTAAATAATTTAAACAATAAAGCTTGTATGAACTTTGCTTAAGCATGGTAGTGGACACGAGTTATGTTGCTTACATATTATCTAGTTAAATCCAATTTCTTACCTTTAAAGCGACACCCTTAAGTAATGATATATTGTGCATATTTTCTCTTCACCAACAATATTTCACCTAGATATCTATTACCTGGTCAATGGTAATACTAAAGTCATATCTGTTCTTAACTGTGAAGTCCAGCACTATATTCGATGGTTCAATCCGACAAAAATAAATGATTAACTAATTTGCTTTAGCCAAAGCTTTGACTTTACAATGACTACCAATTACGATGATACTAACCTTCTATACGAAGGAGATGAATCCTTCCATGAACAGTATTTCATTTTAAGTGGTTCAACGTATACCCAACTATGGCTTAAGATTATTGTTGTCATGTGATTGACCATAATCAAAGTACAGTTTGGACAATTAGGATTCATAATATTTTCAAGTCAAAAGTCTAGTGTAATCGTCATGTGAGATCTTTTATTTGATATTTTACCTGTAGAAGACTCTCGCTAAGTCATTCTGCAATTGTTTCAAACAACTACACATAGGTAACCCCTTGTTATCTCATGAGTAATTGACTATCCATCATATGGAGAGCGTTACATACATTAGTCTCAATGGATATATCGATACCCCATTCTCGATATATCTTGACTAGAAATACTCAAGGACAAGTAATCATTTTGTACGATTCAATACCCATGATTATGAACACATTCATAACAACAACTGATTAAATTCTTTTTCTAAGATTTCTTTCAATAATGTATTTAAAACATTAATTATATCCTATTATCACAATATATATACATATAATAGAAAATAAAACCAAAAGCTTACTTTATTTCGAATAAGATTCACTGTAAGGGTTAAGTTATATAATCAAATTACATAATTTCCCCTATGGAACACTCTTAACTCTTTAATTCTCCTACTTGCACTTTGGTCTAATTTGGTGAATCACATCCATACCCATAGTCAATTTTTTTAGACAAAACTGAGATAGCTCCTAAACGACTGGATCTGTGATATTATTATTTCGTATCTTCTGTTTTATTATACTTCATCAAAGATCAACTCTTTTGTCATTTTTTAACAATAGAGAACATATCTCGATCTCTTATTAGTCGTCGATTCATATTGCAACCTATATTGCATTGCCATCATAATATGTTACTGGAATTTCAATGGTGATATCCATCCCTAAATTTCTTATAAATTTGCACACATGTACTACTTCCATTGCGACATTATTCAAGGCCATGTACTAAGCCTTTATAGGTTAATCTGCCACAACCTCTAGTTTGGAACACTTCAAAATTAAAGCCGCTTTATTAAAGGTTAACATGAATTTATGATTGATTTACTATAATCGATGTTACTTATGAAGTTTGAGTTTGACTACTCCTTCATAAGAAGTTCATTGTCTCCATAAGAAGTTCTTTAATATTTCATAAATACTTAGGAGAACTCTTAATTACCATTCATTAATTTCAACTCGAATTTGATCTTCGTTCAATGCACCAAGTTCAAAAGAGAATTTCGCTAAAGGATTCCTATTGCTGATGCATTAAAAATATATCTATGATCCATATTAAACATTATAATATGGTGTCTGTGTCTAATGATTTAGTCATTCCCAACATCCACTTATACTGAGTATAAATGACACATTTTTCATATCCTTCATCAAGTATTAAACAACCACGCTTTAACTGATTTGAAGTAGTACATCATTACCAATTTGTCATGTTATTTACTTATAACATTAGAATGTCTAAGTACCTAATAGTTTCTTTCTTATATGCACATGCATCCTCTACATTTTGATTGAAATCAGATTATTTGATTTCCCTATCAAATTACTTGCTCAATGTCTTGATGTTTGTTCAGGATCATATCTTAAGGAGTCCACAAGCTTTATTATCGCTTCCAATTACTTCGAGATATCTGGCTATGGTGTGCAAACATTTTCCTCTTAATCATTATATAGAAGTTCTATTTCAACGTCAATATGCCAAAACCCATAGTTATATTGTGCGATAAATCGCAAGTAGAATCCAAATGGACTTAAGCATGTGGAATTAAGAAATTACTACATTAATTTCAACATTTGAAATCAATGAGATCGTTTCCCATTAACCTTGCTTTATACATTTCCAACTGCATTAGTCTTTTGCTCGAAGACTCACTTATGGCCGATGGATTATATCCTTTCAAGTATAATTTCAAAAATCAATTTTTGTTAGTGTGCTTGGAATTTTAGATTTAGAGCTTCACTCCATAAGGCATAGTCTATACCCTCAATGGATTTTAAACAACTGAGAAGATTGTCACTACAAATAGTCTATTTTCGCAATATTAATAAGAAACTCATAATTTATTTCAAATTATGAGATTTCCTAGTAGAATTCTAATAAGATGTGCCCTTTTTAGGCTTCATAAAATTTGTATCATCTACTTATTGGTTTCTATGTTTAAATTAATCTTGGATCACATTCAAGTCCATCGCAATACCGTTAATTTCCCTAAAAAGAAATCCCTTTGATAAGATGGTGGTTTGTCTTGAAATGGTCATTTTTTCTCAGTGCGATTGATTCAAAATATTTTATGAACCACCTATAAAATTACATGTAATAGATTTGACTTTTAGTTCACATAAACTTATGTTCATAACGTAAGTTGAACAATCGCTTGTCTTAAACTATTTATGATGAGGTATCTTCCCAATTCATATCTTATATTTAATCATAATCTCAGCTTTATATGAAACCAAATTCAATATATATGCTTTCTCGTAAGTACATACCATTACAAAAAGAAGTAGCTCAACTTCACTCATTATTAATAATACTTTGAATAATAGAGTTTGATTTAATTACTCCATATCGATACAACATTATGTAGCATAAAGAGGAGTTACTTTAAGAGAAAATCATATTCTCTTTTAGGTACTTTTGGAAATCTTATCCAATGTACCCATATATTCAATTAAATCAAATTTTCTTAACTAATTTGCATGATATATGTTTCAATTTCCATTTTATATTATATGTTTTTATCATAGTTATTTAACTTATGAATCAAATACACATATTCTTATCAGAGAAAATACCTCATCGAATTTAAAGAAGTAAGTGGATTCCCTTTTGATATCATTACATATTGGATTACAAACATTTATATGTATCATTCCCGAGAGTTCATTAACTCTTTCGTCACTCCCATTAAATGATTGGTTTTCCATTAATTCTTTGAGATACAATTTATAATTACCATAGTATTCACAATTATATAATTAAAGAATTATTTCTTTAAAATATGATTTAGTTCAAGATTCCAAAAAAATAGTTGTTAAATATTTTATATTCTTCTATATTTCTTAAATATTTAACATGTCACTATTGTTATGGAAACAAATACCATCATCGAAATACCGAAAACAAATTATTTTATAATGAATATTTAAAATATATACATTGAAACAAAATTGCATCTATTTTCGATCAAAACTAAAAATGATTATTATTTCATAAATATTATTTAGTATAAATGAAAATAATTTTTTAAACTTAATGTATCCATTTGCAATTGTTCGATGGTATGCCCCCTCTATTTTTATTGTTATAATAATGACTTTCAAAATACGAAGCTCCATTAATAACATACTATGGGCCATTTCTTTTACTGTAACTAATTTACTATCGAGAGTTTTGATTCAAGTACCTCGAAATTGAAGAAATAGATTTATAGATAAAATTTTCTATAAGAAAAACAAATTTAGAATATAAAATATAAAATATATTTATTATTCCTTATTAAGCATCTACAGATATTGTACACAATTTCGTTCCAGATGTCTCTTCATGAAGCAGAGGCGACCATTCGCTCTCTTCACCCTAACTGTGCAAATATTACTTCCACTTTCAAACTTTTGATCTCACATTCAAATGGTCAAACCACTCAAAAAAGAAACCCTTAACTATAAGACTGCATCCGATTTATTTACAAAAATGCTTTAGGTCATTATTAACACGTAAGGTGATCGAATAGGTTGTACTTAAGTAAACCGATAAAAATGACATTTTGTAGATTTAATGCACAGGTTTGTCTATAGATCTTGGTCTAGTATTGTTCCAACACAACAAGGTCCTTATTGTTTTCAATTATATTGACAAGTGTTCTCACACTCTGGTTTACTTACTCATTTCAAGAAAAACAATTTCATTGAAATTTCATATATTATGAAATGCAAATAGTCACCATACAATATTTGTATATGATCTAATATGGATTGAATATCCATGTCCATTTATTGTTTTAGAGTTTAATACTCATAGAAGACAATACACAACGTCGAGAAAATTCATATTCAAGTAACAAAGCCTAATTTTTTTTTATCGTTTGTCTAAATTCAGATCTCGCATGAGTATTGCAGTGACAACATGACAAAAGATTAATTTGTTGGTAAGTAAACTCTTATGTTTGTTCATTAATCTTTAGTTCAGTTTATTTAGTATAATTTAGTCGATAAATAACTTTATCAATTACATTAGTTGTGCAAATGTAGTAAATTAGATAATTATGTAATTACATATGTCCTTATACTTATTAGAATGGTTTTTTTAATTTTCTAACAGGGCTTCCACAAAATAGATCTCTTAAAACCCTAAATGTGATTTTGGAATTTCGTAAATTCCTCTAGTGAGTGTTTGGATCTGTTTATTGTGTTACTATAACCTTGAAGGTGCTAAACAAACTGTAGTCCTCGTAAGTGGTAGATAGCACATTATTAGTTATATTTCACACATAGCTCCTAACATTATACTCTTGTCTCCTAGTAATCTTTATGTTCTTGATGGTGCTCAACAAATCATAAAGTACATTAGGTACTCATGACCCAACATTTCATAATTGCCTAACAAAAATTTTATAACCCTCGAGGGTGCTTAATAAAAGTACAAAACATCCTTAGTAATCTAGGGATAATAAAAACATCACTACAATTAATTTATGGCTTGAGGATGGTAAACAACAATAAGTATGTATAGTACTCTATTTATATTGTAAATGATAGAGAGCAACATTATTTCAGATTCATAATCTTAAATAATAATAATGGGTATTATCGTCTATATAGGATAATGAGTTTTCACAACACTCAATGGTATTATTTGGGATTTTATATATATACATGTGTGTGTGTGGGCGTGTGCGTATACAATTATGTATGTATGTATGTGTTTATTCTTTATACTATTATGAGTTTTAATTTGATTTTAAGTTCTAAAATCATGTATTTTTATTCTATTTTATATTTATTATTTAAGAATCTCTTATTAGATTATAATAATTATAATTTAATATTATATCTTATATTTACGTATATATTATTATTAATTAACAATTAATTAATATTACAATTTTATTATAGCCTTTTATGAACTATTATAAATTTATTTATTTATAACTTTTATAGTAAATTCAAAATAATTTTTGTTTATTTATTACTTTTATCAATTTAAATTTAAAGAATTTAAATTTATTTTTTTATAACCATTATGAATAGAAATTTAAAGTAAATTTAAATTTCATTCATAACATATTTTAATTTTAATTTTAATTTAAACAATTTTGATTAAGTTATTTATAGCTTTTATAAATATAAATTTTAAATAATTTTAAAATTTATTTATAACCTTTATAAACTTAAATTTAAATTAATTTTAAATTTAAATTTTATGTCATTCATAAAAATGCAATGTAGGCTTTGATACAATCGTTGGATCGGATGCATCGGGCAACGTGGTCAAAGGGGCAAACTTCAAAAATATCTTTTTAATTCGTTATACACTAGGTCTTCTACTATGTTATTATGAATAATGTTACTAACATTAAATCATATTTAATGTTTTAATGAACGATTTAATTCTATTTTAATTTTAATTATATAACCAAAATAGTAAAATAAACCAGATTCATAATTTTAATATTAAAAAGGGAATTTAATGAAATATTTAAAATAATTTTCATATCTAATGATACATATGTACGCATGTATGTATTTTTACTTTGAATTATAAATATCTTAGTTATGACAATTAATAAATATTTATTATAAATTTAATAGCAATTTTTCAAATAGAAATCATATATTTGAATGATTATAATTTTTTTAACTTAAATATCAAATATTAAAGTCAAACATATAATGTTTTAATATAATAATTTTATTATCGGTGGTGGTGATATGTAAATATTTAATGAAAAGTTTAATTATATATATATATATATATACACACACATATATATATATCATTATCTTATCTAAAAAGTCATATATATATTATGATATATAGTTAGATGGTAATTGTGAGTTTGTAATTCTAATATGAGCCCAACATCGTAAGTTATGCATAAAATAATTAACGTAATTAGAAGTTATGAAGGTCGTAAGTTGATGCTTTGTGTAAATAATATATTATAATTGTCTAATTATAATTTATTAATAAAGAGGGATTTATAAGAAAATTTTCCTTCTGTAATTCTCAAACACTAATCGCCAGCTATGTAACGACCCTATATTTAGTGTAGTATTTTTAATTTAATTTATAGGATTTTTCATAATTTTTAATTTGGAAAATATTTAAATTACCGTTTGACGCATTTTGCGGCAAACGTTGGTATTTTTGAAACTTCACAGGATAAGTTGACATGTTTATTTTTGTATAGTTTTATGATTGTCTCGCATTATTGTGCACGATCGTATTTTTATTTTGTCGTTCGCAGCTCATACGCGAATATGGTATTATGTGCGGACACCCCAAAACAACCCTAAATAAAGTACTTAGCACCATACCCATATCTTTCATCTCCTTCTTTCTTGCCAAGATTTTGGCCATGATTTGTGCCTTGTTAGGTGGAAGAAAAGTATGGAGCATCTTCGTTCTTTTTATTTCTTGTTTGCCTATATAAACACTCACATATAATAAACGATAACACTGGAACCCCCCTCTTCTTCTTTTTCTTTTTCTTCTTTCCTGTAAATGAAAACACTCCACCTCTCCTCTTTAAAAATCAATAATTCCAAATTCATTGATAGACAACCAAAAGTGTAAACATGAAAGTTTTTTAGTCTAGTCCCTAGTATTTTATAAAAATAAGCTTCTAAGTTTTCATTGAGCAAAGTGGCAGTGGTTGCTCGATGATAGTAGTTGGGGAAATTTTTCCATAGACCTCAAAAATAAATTCCCCCATTCCACTTTGAATTAGACGACGCCATCTACTGCATCAGCTTCATGGCAAGATGATGGATTTTTGGTGACGTTTCTATAATGTTTGGTGAGGGTCGATGACGATGGGTCGAAAACTAAGTTTAGGGATTAAATGAGTTAGGAGCGAAGTTAGACCAAGGCGGGGTGGGGATGTGCTTCTCGTCCGAAGCTAAAGTGGTGGTGGTGGTTTGGTGGAGTGCGGTCATGGATAGGATGGTGCAACCTGGGAATGGAGAATGGGGGGATAGGTGTCAATTTGATTAGTGAGGCTGAGGGTGGTGTGTTCGGGTGCATTTCAGAGAGATTGCAAAGAGAAGTTGAATGGAAGTGGTTTGGTGCAATTTCATGGAGCGAAGCTCCATGTCAATGAGTTGGTGTGCATGCTTTGGTGGGTTGTGCATACCGTGTACAGGTAGTGGAGATTTGAGGAAGAACACTATTCAAAGCAGATTGGGCTTCGCAAGTTCGAGCCTGGGTTGGGTGAGGTTTAGTTGATTAATTTAGTTTGTTTTAAATTGATTCAATAAATTTGTTAACTTTAAAATGAGAAATCTAGTTCATTTTAAATCCGATTAACCCAAGAATTTTTGCATTAGATTCGTATCGACATTTAGGATACGATGGTATAACCTGATGATAGTTTTAATAAAGTATAAAATATTAATAAATTAATTGTGAATAAATTAATTACATTTATTGTAGTTTAATAATTATTCTTCGTTTGTGATATCTATTTGGTAGAATAAAACACCGTTCTGCTATAATTAAATTGAATAGATTATTTTGGACACCTATCGAGTAGAATAAATCCTTGTTTTGTGCTTACAAAGTAAAAATATTATTTTTAAAGTTAATTAATATGTGAATTAATTAATATTGAAAAAACGATGTGTTAGCTATTAATTGTTAATTGTTGATAATAATGTGTTTATTATTATAGTTGTTTGGTTGTTTGAATTGTGCTTGGCCATTTTATGAGCAATAACCCTTTTCTTATGCATATGTTAGGTAGACATAAAATTCGAGAATATATATAATACAAACTTTGTGATTAGAATTTAACAGTTTGACTATAAGGTGTTCGATGAAAATATTTGTAAAGGAATAGTTATAATAAAAAATGTTTATTAGAATTTTAAAAAGAAAAGATTCTTTTGAAATAAAAATATTTGGAAATAAATATCTTTGAAGTGATCTTATATAAAAGTTATTTATATAAGGATATTTATAAAAATGTGTTTTATAATTGAAAAGAGAATTCAAGGACTAAAACCCTGGTGTTTTTAGAATGGCTTTCCAAGTATTTTTAGGAAATAAAAAGTACTATGTTTTGGAAGTATTTGAGAATATTAGTGCAAAATGATTTGTCACTTCGGGAAATAAAATGATTTGTTATGTTACCGATTTTCAGGTAACCCATAACTAAAAAGTGGGCAAAGGGTTTTGTAACCCTCGGTACAGTCCACTCTTGATATAGACGGATATATTTATTGATTTTGGAAAGGCTGGGACCCAGTTGCCTTGTTATGGAAGAAAACCTCCCAATTTGGTTGCATATATTTTGATATGCTTTTGTAGTAGAGTGTTTGGGATTTCCAAATAAATATATCAAATATTGCACTGTATTATTATAAAGAGTATTTGATACCGTTTCCAAAAAGTGATTTGTTTTAGATCTCAAAGAAAAGTATGATTTGATACAAAAGATATATATTATTATTTCAAAAAGATTTGAAATGAAACAGGGAATTTAGTTCAAAGAGATTATTTTCGAAATAGATTATATTTTGAAAATAATATAGTTAATCAAATTATAGAAATATGAATGAAAGGATATAAGCCTAAGTGGATAGATTTGGAAGCTACATTTGCATGTTATATGTTATGTAGTTTGGGAATTACATATATGTATGAACGGTAGGCTCCTTGAGTCCTATTTGCAGTATGAGAATTACGTTGGCTTGATCCTGTATCTAATTGGCTACCCAACTAGATAAAGGTACGTATGCAGTCACAAGTGGTAGTGATGCAGCCCCAATAATTAGGAAACATTTTCCTATCCATTGTTTGCTATTTATCATGTCTTGATTTATCTTTTATGCTTATCATTTTAGTCCGCATTGACATATTTAATGATTTATAGGAATGGACATTGTTGTCTCTCACTTCATAGTGTGTAGCGGTAGATTTACTATTTGAGTTTTTTATGTATAAAGTACGTCCAGTTGTTATATGATTACTCTGATATATTATTGAAATTGTATCATATGCATTTAGTTGAGTGTCGCCTATTTGTCAGATTATGATATGTCCTTTGGTAGTTTTCATTTGTTTATTTTAGAATAGGCGGGTTTTTAACAATTTTGACTGGTCTGAAAATCCGAGTCAATATTGGTATCAGAGCTTCGGTTAGGTGTTTAAATAAATTTCACCTAGGGTTAGTAAATCAACCTAGAAATTTTAAATGAAACAATCTAAATTCGATAAATAAAATGGACATGGTAAGGCACCATACCTTGAGTGGGGTTATGGGTGATATTTTTTTGGTATGGTTAACTGTTCTTAAGTATGGGCTTTCATTATATTTTTCACTCCATGGAATTTCCGGGACGAAATTTTATTAAGGAGGGAAGAACGCAACGACATGATTGTTAGTGTAGTATTTTTAGTTTAATTTATAGGATTTTTCCATAATTTTGAACTTGAAAAATATTTAAATTACCGTTTGACGCATTTTATGGCAAACGTTGGTGTTTTTGAAAATTCACAGAATAAGTCAACCCATTTATTTTTGTGTCATCTTATGATCATGTCACTCGTTGTGTGCGATCGTATTTTTATTTCTGTCATTCATGGCTCATACATGAATATGGTATTATGTAGCGGAAACCCCAAAACACTCCTAATTAAAGTACTCAGCATGATACCCATATCTTACCTTTCCATCTTTCTTGTCTAGATTTTAGCCATGATTTATGCCTTTTTTGATTGAAGAGAAGTATGAACATCATCATTCTTTTGCTTTCTTGTTTGCCTATGTAAACACTCACACACATGACAAAAGACAACATTAGAACCCTCCTCTTCTTTTTCTTCTTCTTTTTCTTCTTTCCTGTAAATGAAAACACTCCACCTCTCCTCTTCAGAAATCAAGAACTCCAAATCCATCGATAATCAACCAAAAGGTGTAAACAGGAAAGTTGTAGAGTGTAGTCCCTAGTATTTTATAAAAATGAGCGCTAGATTTTTCATCGAGCGAAGTGGTTGTGGATGCTCGATGATAGTAGTTGGAAATCCATAGAATTTGAAAATTAAATTCTCCCTTTCCGCTATGAATTAGATGAAGTTGTCTACTGGATTGGCTTCGTGGCAAGATAATGGATTTTGTATGAAGTTTCGATGAAGTTTGGCAAGTGTCGATGATGATGGTTGGAAGCTAAGGTTATGGATTAACGGAGCTAGGGGCGGAGTTAGGCTAAGGCGAGGGCGGGGATGTGGTTCTTTTGCAAAGCCGAAGTGATGGTGGCGATTTGGTGGAGTGCAGACGTGATTGGGGTGGTGCGACCTAGGTATGGCCGAATGCGGGATCGGTGCCGCGATTTGATTAACAAGGTCAAGGGTGCCATGTTCGAGTGCATTTCGGAGAGAATACGAAGAAGAGTTGAATAGAAGTTGTTTGGCATGATTTAGTGGAGCGGAGCTCCATGTCGATGGGTTGGCATTCACGACTTTGGTGGGTTGTGTGTATCGTGTACAGGCTGTAGAGATTTTGGGAAGAACACTATTCAAAGCAGGTCGGGCTATGCAAGTTTAGGCCTGGGTTGGGTGAGGTTTAGTTGATTAATTTAGTTTGTTTTAAATTGATTTACTAAATGTGTTAGCATTAAAATGGGATATCTTGTCCATTTTAAATCCGATTAACCGACAGATTTTTGCATTAGATTCGTACCGACATTTAGGATATAATGGTATAACCTATTGATAGTTTTAATGAAGTGTAAAATATTAGTGATTAAATTTAATTACATTCATTGCGGTTTAATAATTATACTTCATTTATGATATCTATTTAGTAGAATAAAACACCGTTCTGCTATAACTAAACTGAATAGATTATTTTTCACATCTTTCGAGCAGAATAAATCTCCGTTCTATGCTTGCAAAGTAAAAGGATTGTTTTTAAAGTTAATTAATATGTGGATAAATTAATGTTGGATAAATGATGTGTTAGCTATTGATTGTTAATTTTTGTTAACAATGTGTTTCTTATTATTGTTGTTTGGTTGTTTAAACTATGCTTGGCTAGTTTATGAGCAATAACCTTTTTCTTATGTATGGGTTGGGTAGACATAAAATTTGAGAATGTATTGAATATGAGCATTTTGTGATTAGAATTTCATAGGTTGACTATAAGATATTCGATGAAAATATTTGTAAAAGAATAGTTATAATAAAAGATGTTTATTATAATTTTAAATGGAAAAGATATCTTCACATAATGAAATGTTTTCCTTTAAAGAAATAGAAATATTTGGAAAAAAATATCTTTGAAGTGATTTTATATAAAAGTGATTTATATAAAGGTATTTATAACAGGTCAAACATCCTCTGCGCCGTTCCGTCTGAGTCTCCCGCCTTGCAGCGTCCAGCCAGCTGAATCTCAAGGTAGTACTAATGCATCTCCAGAAAGGTAGTTATAATCTAGCGTGGGCAGCACTAGTTAGCATGCAATGGACTATGATACTCTAGCTCGTTAATTGTATTTTGTTGCTTCGTACCTATTTTTTTGGCCATCGATCGGGCTTGTCGATCGACCTCTTACTTACTTTATAATATAACTATTTAACCGGCTGTGTAGTTTCACGCTACACACCCGTCTCTCTCAAAAAAAATAAAGGTATTTATAAAAATGTGTTTTATAAATGAAAAGAGAATTTCCTGTACTAAAACCCCGGTGATTCTAAAATGGCTTTCCAAAGATTCTGAGGAAATAAACAATAAAGTGTTTTGGAAGTATTTGTGAATATTAGTGCAAAATGATTTGTCACTTCGGGAAACAAAATGATTTGCTATGTTACCTATGTTCGGGTAACCCATAACTAAAAAGTGGGTAAAGGGTTTGTGTAGCCCTCGGTATAGTCCACTCTTGATATAGAGGGATATACTTATTGATTTTAGAAAGGATAGGACCAATTTGCCTTGTTATAAGAGAAAACCTCCCAATTTGGTTGCTTATGTTTTGATATGCGTTTATAGTAGAGTATTTGTGATTTCCATAAAATATATCAAATACAACACTATATTGTTATATAGAATATTTGGTACTATTTCCGAAATGTGATTTGTTTTAAATCCTCAAGAAAAGTATGATTTGATACAAAAGATATATATTATTATTTCAAAAGGATTTGAAATGAAACTGGGGATTTAATTCAAAAAGATTATTTACAAAAAGGATTATATTTTGAAAGTGATAAAGTTAATCAGATTACAGAAATATGAATGAAAGGATATAAGTCTAAGTGGGTAGATTTGGAGGCTACATTTGCATGTTATATGTTATGTAGTTTGGGAATTGCATATATATTTGTGCATCATAGGCACCTTGAGTCCTATTTGTGGTAGAAGAACTACATTGGCTTGATCCTGTGTCTAATTGGGTACCCAATTAGATAAGGGTACATAGGCAGTCATAAGTGGTAGTGATGCAGCTCCAATAATTAGTAATCATTTTCCTATTCATTGTTTGCTATTAATCATGTGTTGATGTATCTTTTCTGCTTACCATTTTATTCCGTATTAACATGTTTATTGAGTTGCAGGAATGGATATTGTTGTCTTTCACTTCAGGATGTGTAGCGGAAGATTTATAGTATTTTAGTTTAGTATATATGAAAGTACGTCCAATTGTTGTATGATTACTCCGATAGGTTGTATTATTGAAATTGTATCATATTCATTACTTGAGTGTTTCATATTTATCAGATTATGATATGTCATGTGGTAGTTTTCATTTGTTTATTTTAGAATAGGCGGGTTTTTTTGGCGATTTTGACTGGTCTGAAAATCCGGATCATTATTGGTATTAGAGCTTAGGTTAGGTGTCTAGGTAAAATTTCACCTAGAGTTGGTAAATCAACCTAGACATTTTAAATGAAACAACCTTAATTTGATAAATAAAAATGGATATGATAAGGCACCATACCTCCGACCAGGGTTATGGGTGACAGTATCGGCTTTCGTTATATTTTTCGCTCTATGGAATTTGGGGGATGAAATTCTTTTAAGGAGGGAAGAATGTAACGACCTGATTTTTATTGTAGTATTTTTAATTTAATTTATAGGACTTTTCCAAAAATTTTACTCTGAAAAATATTTAAATTACCGTTTGACGCATTTTGTGGCAAACGTTCACCATCTTCTATGTAACCGCTACCAATATTGAGCTTTATTTGGTAAGAAATTGATCGGTACCTTCAGATGTAGATCAGAAGCTTATTCTCCTTAAAAATGTAATTTCAGTCAAGCTACCATCGCCGGTGTACCAACCATTTCTCTTGGCCAGCCAACTAAGATGAACGACGTTGAAAATATTTGCTCCCACGGTTGATGCACGCATGATAGGTTACCTTGGATAATGTATGCACGATTAATGCAATATGCGCATACTGTGCATGTTCAAAAATTCCTTTTTATATAAAATAGTTTTTAGAAAAAAGTAGTTTTTTATAAACTATTTCACAAAATAATTGATTTTTAAACCTCCTCGGTAGTCCTGCCATCGAGTTCACCTTGTACTACAAGATTCACTTTAGAGAGATCTTATCTTTAACTCAATAGTGCAGCTAAAAAGTCCATCATTAAGATATAATTTATTTCTGAAGAGAAGGAATAAATTTTTATGTCTCAAACAGGCACTGGATATTTTTATAGCACCAGATACTAAAAATATCTTTTTAATATTTTTCCATTGGGCTAAACTTTATCATTTAATTAGGTTCAATAACCAAGTTAAATACTATAACATTTAGCTAATATCAACATGGCTATTCCTTTAGTTATTAGTCAATATTAATAATTTCAACTCCCAATATTTTGTTATTAATTCATCACTATATCACTTAGATATCTCGAGCTCAATAATGATAAAAGCTCTATTAATATTCATAGTTAATACGAAGTCTAACATTAAAGTCCGTGGCCCAAAACGAAAATTTATTTTCTTTACCTAAATACTTTGACTATATGTTGATACTAACATTCTATTCAAAGAAGATGAATCCTCTCTTAAACAATGTTGCACTTCAAGTGGTTCAACTTATATCCTACTATAACCTAAACACCATCATCGATTGACCATAATCAAAGTATGGTTTGGACACTTAAGATTCATAATATTCTCAATCAAAAGATTACTGCACTTCGTCACATGAGATCTTCTATTTTACTTTTTAACTTATAGAAGACTTTTTGTGAGTCATTCTGTAATTGTTCCAAATTACTACATGTAACCCTTACCCCTAATAGTCATGGGTAATTCACCTTCTATTATATAGAGAGCATTACATAAACAAATCTCAACAAATATATCAATATCATGTTCCACTCCATCTTGACTAGGAACATTTAAGGAAAAATATCAATTTTATACGATTCAGTACCCATGGTTATGAACACATTCATAACCGCAATTGATTAAATACTATTCATGATGATTTTCTACTTATATATATATCTAATGTATTTAAAACATTAATTATATCCCAATATTATAATATATAAAATAAAAAATAAAATGAAAAGCTTACTTTATTTCAAAAAAGATTTGGTATAAGTCTATAAGAGTTTAGTTATATAATCAAATTACATAATTACCGTTAGGGCTTACCATTCACTCTATCAGTTATAGGTAATATTTATTTTTGACTATGCCATAATATATTTCATTAGTGTGATGGGATCATATATTTTATTATTCTAAGTTCTTAGTTTATGTTCATGTGATGACCCGGATTTTGTCGCTTTGATTTGTGAATATTTGATAAATTTAAAATATCCAATTAAATGGTTTTTATTAATTAATTACCTTCTTTTAATTAATAAGTAATGATAGGAAATTAATTTTTAAATTTTGTTTACAAAAATAAATAATTCAAAGAAAAATCGAAACTGTGACCGAAAATCGTTTTTTGGATTTTTAACTTTTTATCATGCAAAAGTTGTTGCATACATATGCAAACACATTTATACATAAATAAACATAGCAAATATATAGGAAAAGGATTAGAAAAGGCAAGTACGATTTGAAAATTCAAAAGTAATAATTAAAAAAAGTAAGTAAGGAATAAGAAAAGATAAGACTTTTCCCTTTTCTTATTATAAGTGCTTCTTTTGTGATGTGAAGGCTAAGTACATGTTATGATGATGAGAAGATGTGTTGTCAAAATTTTAGAAAAAGGCATTTACTTTTTTTAGGAGGGTTAGTTTTGTAATTAGCCACTTTCATTTTCTATAAAAAAACACCTATTTTCCACTTTCCACTTTATTTTATATTTTTCATATTCCATCTTCTTACTCCCTTTTTTTCCACATTCTTTACTAAATTTTCCTCTTTGTTTCCTAAAGAAAATAAATTCAAGTTTGCTTCTTTCCACTTTTAATTCAAAACCAAGTTTATAAAAATATTAGCGAACTCTTTACCACCTTAAAATCCAGAACTTTAGCACCCTAACCCAATAGGCTTGGCCCATGAGCTAAGAAGGAAGAAGAGGCTTGCATGAACTTTAGGGGGGTGGAGGTATTTTCAAGTGATCGTGTCATGTTTTGGTAGTTCGTTGTCGCATTTTGGTAATTTAAAAGTGAGATTTCTCACTTTAAATTAGCTTTTAAATCGACAAAATATTGTAGTATTTTGGTAGTTTCTTGTTTATGTTATATGTAAGAATTGTATTGTTTGTTTGGTTTTGATTCCCACTTAAAAGCGGATGGCATAAATAATACATTGTTTTGTAGAAGGAGAATGGAAGTCAATGTGCCTTCGTAGCGATTAGGTCGTTGCGGAAGAACTTCACAAAATTAAATGTTGTAGAGAAATCCTAAAAGATTTTTTTCTTTATATATTTTTATTTACATATGTTATTGGTTATATAAATACTTGTGGTTGTGAAAGGTTAATGTTGCTTAGTTATTGTGACGACCCGCCCTTCTCGACCCTCGAAAATCGACACAAAACACTCAACAGTATAATATGCCGACGATCGAATGCCGAAAAAGACAGATTGTAGAAGAATAAGAAAGTAGATAGAAGAAGAAGAACTAACAAATCAGAACCTCACAGTCGCAGCGGATAAAATATAATATATAGAACAGATCTTTACACAAAATGAAAATTATATCTGTTTATATACAATACATCATCATCAGAGTATGTCATAATACAATCATCAATAACCAGTCAATCAGTCAATACAACAATCACAGCAGCGGAATAATACAAGTACGAGAAATACGTCTCGGACTCTAGCTCCTCTCTTGAGCTCCATAGCAACCTATCCTGAAAATATACTCGGTCTGACCCGAGCATTATAATAAAATAACACCCGAGTCAGTCTGGAATACCAGCGCATCTTAAATACACCCAATTGATTATTAAAGTTTCAAAAATCCTTTGAAAATAAAAGCATCTCGTAAGACCACGCCACAAATAAACATGTCGGGTTTTTACCTTACGATAGCTAAAACACTTTTTTATAAAAATCCTCTGATATTATAATAGTGTCTATTTACAAATACTTATAAAATAGCCGAAATTGTTACATCTATTAAATTCCGGCATACTAGCCACAACATGGGTAATACAAACAAAACTCGTACAAGGCACGTAGGGAAAATGGATTTCCAACGAATGACTAGGCACTGGGGTACCACCTGTCACAGTACGTGGCCTAGATCACAGTACCGAGGAGTACGCCCGCTCCCCTGCAACACAAGGCCGGAATCATCCCTTACTGGATAATTCCAAGTAAAATCACCCCACGGTTGTGATCAGCAACCGCACCACTAAGCCAAAATAAAAGGGACATCTAGACAGGGATGACCTTACTCTCAAGTGGGGGCTACCCACGAAGCCTTGCTGCATAACCCCTGATTTTCAGTCATTCCCGGTTGATGAGGCTTGAGGCTAAACGATACCTTTCAGAACATATCCCTTAGAATGCCCATCGTCCACCTGACGATGTCACGAAAGCATTCGTCCATACAAGTCCGTCCCGGGTCCGAACGGAACCGAAGGCACTACTCCTACTACATCCATTTTGGAAATATCCTCAGGATTAGTAGCGACTAGCCCTTGCTCTTCACAGCTCCATCTTCGACTCCGAACACGTTACACGAAACGTACAAACCGGATCGAAGTGGTTTTCGAGAAATAAATCTCGATCTCGGTCTCTTCGAAACGATCAGCGCTTTTGGCCAATATTGATAGTCGGTGATTTAACTATCAATTCACATTCACAAGCATCCATAAGCATCCATCACACAATAAATAATATCGCACATTATTTATTCTTTCCCTTTAATATCTTTAAAAGATATATTCACATTTCAAAACTCATTTTGAACGAATTCCCAAATTTCCTCCTTTACATGGTAAACCATTTTACCCTTTATTTCCATTTGGAAAAAAACAAGTATAAAACCTTTTTGCATTTAAAAACAGTTAAAATACTTTATACTGAAATATGCTTAAAATATGTAACTTTCTTCTATCTATTTACTCAAAATATAAAATTTCAAAACTATTTTAAATACTATTATTTAATAAGATTTAAATTCGATTTAAATAAAGGTTTAGTTTACTAAATTTAAAGGTGGAGTTTAAAAGAATAATACTAGCCTTTACCAATAACTTAATCATATAACTTTAAAACAAACTTGAAATTTCTTCTTTCAAAGTAATACTTTTCTTAAAATACTCTTTAAACAATTTAAAACTTTAACTTTTAATTAAATAAAAACCTTTAAAACTTTAACTTGGTTTTCCCAGGGAAACACTATCCCGTTCAAACATTCCATATTATCCTTCATATAAATCCAAACGATTTATTTCAAATTCAATTTATGTTTACAACATAAATTCCCAATTCCATACTTATCTATAACTTCATCCGAAGTTCACACTCAATTTCCCATATCCGGAAATCAAATTTTTAAAATATAGGTTTAAAACATTTTTAATAAAACATTTTTTTGTGAATTTCCAATGGAAGCCAAATTTCCAATTCACTTAATTAAATTCCAATGAAATACGACATTTCAAAACATTCTATTTTTCATTTGAACTTGTTAATTTATATTCGGAAACTCCATTTTAACATATTTTTAATTTCCAGATAACATTAGTCATTATTAAAATAAACACCGTTATTTTAAACAATTTTTAATTTCATAAATTTAATCTCCAGAAAACTATACTTTCCATTTACCCATTTCATAAACTTCCCATTATATTCAAAATCCCAATTTGACCCAATTTACATTTTTCTTTTCAAATCCGATTTCAAATTTTATTCTTTGAAATTCTAAATTTAACAATTCATTTTATTTCGTAAAAACAAAATTTATTCATTTATAATTAAATTCTGTGATTATACTTTATACAACAATTCCACAGTACAATTAAACTTCCAGATTTATCAATCACAACATATAAACAGGTATGACTATCAACTATAAATAATTGCTACATTTTGAGGAATCCAGTTGGATCCCTCCAACCTGTTTCTTCCTGCATCACAAATGTTAGCACATCACAATATAAATATCAATCCAGACAGATAAACACAAATATAGACAATCAACCACACAGATATTTAAGTATCAATTATTTATAATGTCTAGCATCCAGATGTGAGTGAGAATAACTCACCTTGAGTTTTCGACGAGCGTTCGAAATTTAAATTAAACCGGACGGTGTCCGATTTAACTCAAATTTCTACTTGCCCGGAATGACTCCGGATCTACACCATCACGTAGCACGCGTTCCTGCGATTCCAACGCTTCCAGATTCGTCTGAATATGAGTACGTATGAACTCGTTATGATTTTATAAAGTTTTGTATATAATTTAAAACAATTATCCTTTTTGTTACAAAACTATACCATCTCAGCCCTTCATCACGAAACGAGCCCACTCCTTCTTCTTCCCTCTCGCGCTCACGTACAGGAGAACAACACCCATCGACATAGTCTAGGGTTCAAAGCTGCGACCACCATAGCCTGATTCACTTCGATCAGAAGCTACCCCTGAGACGCCCTTTGAGAACCCCACCCACGCCTTGAATGCGACGAAACTCGGTCAACCAAATGGCCCAGAAATCGCGATCGAACTGCCCTAGAACACGGCCACTAAACACCTCCATACGACGACATCAGGAAAAATCCACCGTTGGATCGGTAATACTCGATGAGATCTTCGATTCTCCAATTAGGAGTTTCACGAATTAAAGCCTGGATTGGTCGCGATTTGGAGGAGAAAATCGATCGCTACCGGCCATTGAAAATGAACTGGAGGCGGCTCACGTTATTTCTAGGGTTTAGAGAAAATATATGTATATATAATAAATTTTAATATTATTTAATTAATATAAATCTCGATTTAACAGTAAATGCAAACGACCTCCAATTCTCACGTTCCGACAGGCTATCCTAGGGTTTTTCCGCGTTCCGGACACAATGGAACAGGTTTCGTAAGCTAATTTGATCGTATGCGCGAGATACAGAATTAAACGATCAATTTAAAATTAAATCGGTTAAATCGATTTCGATGCGTTTCGAGCTGCCACGGTCACACAACAACTCCGATTGCTATGAAAATTGAAATCCGATAATAATTAGCTATTACGGATCCAATGAAACTAGTTTCGTCGAATTCCGAGACTGTGCCCCGGAAGGCTATTTTACTCGTCTATTAAATCAAGCGATTTTCAAAATTAACGAAAACGCTTAAAATTTCACTTTTAAAATTTTATTAACTTAACAATAAATCATATAAAATTTATAAACACATTAAAAATCATTCTGGCTCATTCTAGACCAAAATCTGATTAAATTGCATTTTAATTATTATTAAATTCTATTATTAAATTAATATAAAATTCCAAATAATAACTTGTTAACTTTAAAATTCTCCTAAAACTCAACATTATTGTTTATAACCAATTGAACTTAAAAATACATTTAAGCACCATTTTTTATCACTATTTACATCCAGATTTACCTTTTTATCCCAAATTCGAATGTTTAATTATTATTTTTCCATTAATCAAATTCAACCAGAATTGCTATAAATTAAAATTATAGCTCATTTTCATTGATTGAACCCAAATCCATTCATTTCAAAATCAAATTAAGAATCCACATTAACATTTAAAACGAATTAAATGTTCAAATTCAATAGCTTAAAATACGGGATGTTACATTCCTCCCCCCTTATAAAAATTTCGTCCCCGAAATTTGCTAAGGTAGAAAATACTCTCAAACTCACTTACTTATCCAATTTGCTGAATTAAAAGCTTATATTCACTTTCCAAACCTTTAGCCCAATCCCAAACTCAATTGCTACATTTACTCTAAAGCCTTTATTTTAACACTCGCTTTCAAAATAACTTTACTTATTAATAAATTTTCCCAAAAACCCCAAAAATTTTCTAACTCCCAAAATTTCGGAAAATTTTTGGCGGAGTCTCCTTTGCACGGAGGAGCTTCTGCGATATCGCAGGATACACAAATATATATACATCGGCTCACACGGCCGGAAACCAAAATATATCACAAAATATATATCATTTTCCCAATTATATTTGCGTAGGCGTACCTCTTAGCAAATTTTTAAAAGCAAGCGGCTAATATCTCGCATATACGCGCTCCAACTCTCTCGAACGCCTCCCGCACCTGTACTATACTCAACAAACTCATCAGTTTCCCAATATGAGCATTTTAATAACATTTCCAATACAAATGCAAGCCAAACATATCCATCTCATAACCAAACCGAGCATAGTTCAAAATTTAACAATGTTAACCATAATTTATCAACAATTCAAAAGTTTCAATCACTTTTTAAATTTCTTATTCAAATCCAAACTTCATTTTTATTTCGCTTGAATGCCTTAAATTCAAGTTCTCTGCATACAATCCATATTAATTATAACCAATTCATTTCTATCTCAATATGATTAACATATGCCTTTCTTACATTTTTAATTTTAACTTACATTCCAAATTTGATTTACAATCAAATTTCATTTTGAACTTGAAATATTTGCATTTCTTTTATAATCCATTTCCATTCATATGCAAATATTACCTATTAAAATGTCAACTCATTCCTATTGATTCAAAATCAATTCCATTAGCTATTTTAATCTAATTCACTTACATTTATACACAAACTCTTTGAATTAGATTCCCATCCATATCAATTTATTCACAATTCAATTCCAATTGTTTTTAAACACTCAATTGCAAATACATGCAAATTTCCATGTCATTCAAGCAAAACAATTGCCACTTAAGCTTATAACCATTTAAAATTATTTCCAACTTGGATTCATATAAATTTTATTCCATTACAAGGTTCACAAACCAAATATTTTCTCTTTCCAATGTAATTGTTAAATTACATTTTCCTTACATCTTTATTTCCATTAACCAAATTCAAGTTTATATTAATATCATTTCACCGTTACCTCAACTTCCATTTAATTCCAATTCATTTAGATTTAATTCAATTTCAAATTCTTAATTTTATTTAACTTATCATAAGTTAAATCCAGATATATTCCATTCACCTTCATTTATTCAAAGTAAATTTACATTCCATATATACTCAATTCTTCTTTAAATCAACTTTCCTTTATAAGTTATATAGTTGAATCATTTCAACTTTCACATTTTTATTTTAAAATAGAATTCCCAGAATTCAATTTACCCGGATTTATTTCAAAACCAATTCGAAATAAAAATCAACACATTTCTCTTTTGATATTCAAATCAAATACCAAATTCCAAAACAAACTGCTTTTACCAAACAATTTTCCTTTGAAAATTCCAAAATCACTTGTTTCTCAAACAAGTCCAAACAATGTCATAACCAACTATTTTGGTAGCAATCCATCACTTTAGAAACTCGAAAATGAATTCTAATGATGTGGCCAGCATCATCAGGATTATTTTCCAGCGACTGAAGTGAGTTCAATGCTTTCCACTTCCAAAATCCACCTCAAAACAATTTCTATCCAAAAATATTTCCCCAAAATATACTCCATTCTTACAAATGCTTTTGAAAACATTTCTAACATTTCCACAAAGTCAAACTCCCAAAACTTTGTTTAATTTCATTTGAAAGCCCTTTCAAAATTTCCGGGGTCAAAATTCTAGTTTAAATCAAATTTTAATTTTTTACTCTTCTTATTTAAAACATATTCAGTCAATTCCATTTGGTTATAAACCATTTTAATATTTTAACTTCTTATTTTCTTATATATATCATTTCAAATTTTAGATCATGTTTTAATTTCTTATTTGATTATAGAAGAAACAACCAAACGAGCATCCAATACATATAATAATTTAGAAAATTATTTCTTTTTATATCAAAATACAATTTTGGGTAAAATTATTTCATTTACCCACTTTAAAAATAATACTATGTCGGTTTATCTTGTTTAAGAGTTTAGAAACCCCTATCGATACGGTTGTACTTCCCGTACCGACCAGAATTCATAAACACTCAACCGATAAGTCAACATAGTATAAAAACAATTTTATATCCACTAACAAGTATGCTCTCATAGCTATTATTACACTCAACTCATTATAGAGTACTTCCGACTCTATTTAAAAATGAGTAAATTTCCCCACCAAAGCCTAGGTTGTCGCCAACCTAAGCTCTGATACCAAGTGTGACGACCCGCCCTTCTCGACCCTCGAAAATCGACACAAAACACTCAACAGTATAATATGCCGACGATCGAATGCCGGAAAAGACAGATTGTAGAAGAATAAGAAAGTAGATAGAAGAAGAAGAACTAACAAATCAGAACCTCACAGTCGCAGCGGATAAAATATAATATATAGAACAGATCTTTACACAAAATGAAAACTATATCTGTTTATATACAATACATCATCATCAGAGTATGTCATAATACAATCATCAATAACCAGTCAATCAGTCAATACAACAATCACAGCAGCGGAATAATACAAGTACGAGAAATACGTCTCGGACTCCAGCTCCTCTCTTGAGCTCCATAGCAACCTATCCTGAAAATATACTCGGTCTGACCCGAGCATTATAATAAAATAACACCCGAGTCAGTCTGGAATACCAGCGCATCTTAAATACACCCAATTGATTATTAAAGTTTCAAAAATCCTTTGAAAATAAAAGCATCTCGTAAGACCACGCCACAAATAAACATGTCGGGTTTTACCTTATGATAGCTAAAACACTTTTTTATAAAAATCCTCTGATATTATAATAGTGTCTATTTACAAATACTTATAAAATAGCCGAAATTGTTACATCTATTAAATTCCGGCATACTAGCCACAACGTGGGTAATACAAACAAAACTCGTACAAGGCACGTAGGGAAAATGGATTTCCAACGAATGACTAGGCACTGGGGTACCACCTGTCACAGTACGTGGCTTAGATCACAGTACCGAGGAGTACGCCCGCTCCCCTGCAACACAAGGCCAGAATCATCCCTTACTGGATAATTCCAAGTAAAATCACCCCACGGTTGTGATCAGCAACCGCACCACTAGGCCGAAATAAAAGGGACATCTAGACAGGGATGACCTTACTCTCAAGTGGGGGCTACCCACGAAGCCTTGCTGCATAACCCCTGATTTTCAGTCATTCCCGGTTGATGAGGCTTGAGGCTAAACGATACCTTTCAGAACATATCCCTTAGAATGCCCATCGTCCACCTGACGATGTCACGAAAGCATTCGTCCATACAAGTCCGTCCCGGGTCCGAATGGAACCGAAGGCACTACTCCTACTACATCCATTTTGGAAATATCCTCAGGATTAGTAGCGACTAGCCCTTGCTCTTCACAGCTCCATCTTCGACTCCGAACACGTTACACGAAACGTACAAACCGGATCGAAGTGGTTTTCGAGAAATAAATCTCGATCCCGGTCTCTTCGAAACGATCAGCGCTTTTGGCCAATATTGATAGTCGGTGATTTAACTATCAATTCACATTCACAAGCATCCATAAGCATCCATCACACAATAAATAATATCGCACATTATTTATTCTTTCCCTTTAATATCTTTAAAAGATATATTCACATTTCAAAACTCATTTTGAACGAATTCCCAAATTTCCTCCTTTACATGGTAAACCATTTTACCCTTTATTTCCATTTGGAAAAAAACAAGTATAAAACCTTTTTGCATTTAAAAACAGTTAAAATACTTTATACTGAAATATGCTTAAAATATGTAACTTTCTTCTATCTATTTACTCAAAATATAAAATTTCAAAACTATTTTAAATACTATTATTTAATAAGATTTAAATTCGATTTAAATAAAGGTTTAGTTTACTAAATTTAAAGGTGGAGTTTAAAAGAATAATACTAGCCTTTACCAATAACTTAATCATATAACTTTAAAACAAACTTGAAATTTCTTCTTTCAAAGTAATACTTTTCTTAAAATACTCTTTAAACAATTTAAAACTTTAACTTTTAATTAAACAAAAAACCTTTAAAACTTTAACTTGGTTTTCCCAGGGAAACACTATCCCGTTCAAACATTCCAAAGTATCCTTCATATAAATCCAAACGATTTATTTCAAATTCAATTTATGTTTACAACATAAATTCCCAATTCCATACTTATCTATAACTTCATCCGAAGTTCACACTCAATTTCCCATATCCGGAAATCAAATTTTTAAAATATAGGTTTAAAACATTTTTAATAAAACATTTTTTTGTGAATTTCCAATGGAAGCCAAATTTCCAATTCACTTAATTAAATTCCAATGAAATACGGCATTTCAAAACATTCTATTTTTCATTTGAACTTGTTAATTTATATTCGGAAACTCCATTTTAACATATTTTTAATTTCCAGATAACATTAGTCATTATTAAAATAAACACCGTTATTTTAAACAATTTTTAATTTCATAAATTTAATCTCCAGAAAACTATACTTTCCATTTACCCATTTCATAAACTTCCCATTATATTCAAAATCCCAATTTGACCCAATTTACATTTTTCTTTTCAAATCCGATTTCAAATTTTATTCTTTGAAATTCTAAATTTAACAATTCATTTTATTTCGTAAAAACAAAATTTATTCATTTATAATTAAATTCTGTGATTATACTTTATACAACAATTCCACAGTACAATTAAACTTCCAGATTTATCAATCACAACATATAAACAGGTATGACTATCAACTATAAATAATTGCTACATTTTGAGGAATCCAGTTGGATCCCTCCAACCTGTTTCTTCCTGCATCACAAATGTTAGCACATCACAATATAAATATCAATCCAGACAGATAAACACAAATATAGACAATCAACCACACAGATATTTAAGTATCAATTATTTATAATGTCTAGCATCCAAATGTGAGTGAGAATAACTCACCTTGAGTTTTCGACGAGCGTTCGAAATTTAAATTAAACCGGACGGTGTCCGATTTAACTCAAATTTCTACTTGCCCGGAATGATTCCGGATCTACACCATCACGTAGCACGTGTTCCTGCGATTCCAACGCTTCCAGATTCGTCTGAATCTGAGTACGTATGAACTCGTTATGATTTTATAAAGTTTTGTATATAATTTAAAACAATTATCCTTTTTGTTACAAAACTATACCATCTCAGCCCTTCATCACGAAACGAGCCCGCTCCTTCTTCTTCCCTCTCGCGCTAACGTACAGGAGAACAAAACCCATCGACGTAGTCTAGGGTTCAAAGCTGCGACCACCATAGCCCGATTCACTTCGATCAGAAGCTACCCCTGAGACGCCCTTTGAGAACCCCACCCACGCCTTGAATGCGACGAAACTCGGTCAACCAAATGGCCCAGAAATCACGATCGAACTGCCCTAGAACACGGCCACTAAACACCTCCATACGACGACATCAGGAAAAATCCACCGTTGGATCGTTAATACTCGATGAGATCTTCGATTCTCCAGTTAGGAGTTTCACGAATTAAAGCCTGGATTGGTCGCGATTTGGAGGAGAAAATCGATCGCTACCGGCCATTGAAAATGAACTGGAGGCGGCTCACGTTATTTCTAGGGTTTAGAGAAAATATATGTATATATAATAAATTTTAATATTATTTAATTAATATAAATCTCGATTTAACAGTAAATGCAAACGACCTCCAATTCTCACGTTCCGACAGGCTATCCTAGGGTTTTTCCGCGTTCCGGACACAATGGAACAGGTTTCGTAAGCTAATTTGATCGTATGCGCGAGATACAGAATTAAACGATCAATTTAAAATTAAATCGGTTAAATCGATTTCGATGCGTTTCGAGCTGCCACGGTCAAACGACAACTCCGATTGCTATGAAAATTGAAATCCGATAATAATTAACTATTACGGATCCAATGAAACTAGTTTCGTCGAATTCCGAGACTGTGCCCCGGAAGACTATTTTACTCGTCTATTAAATTAGGCGATTTTCAAAATTAACGAAAACGCTTAAAATTTCACTTTTAAAATTTTATTAACTTAACAATAAATCATATAAAATTTATAAACACATTAAAAATCATTCTGGCTCATTCTAGACCAAAATCTGATTAAATTGCATTTTAATTATTATTAAATTCTATTATTAAATTAATATAAAATTCCAAATAATAACTTGTTAACTTTAAAATTCTCCTAAAACTCAACATTATTGTTTATAACCAATTGAACTTAAAAATACATTTAAGCACCATTTTTTATCACTATTTACATCCAGATTTACCTTTTTATCCCAAATTCGAATGTTTAATTATTATTTTTCCATTAATCAAATTCAACCAGAATTGCTATAAATTAAAATTATAGCTCATTTTCATTGATTGAACCCAAATCCATTCATTTCAAAATCAAATTAAGAATCCACATTAACATTTAAAACGAATTAAATGTTCAAATTCAATAGCTTAAAATACGGGATGTTACAGTTATAGTTAACTTACTTATTGTTGATTTTATTGCGATGTTGAAATCCCATGCTCGTTTTTAGCGATTTACTACTTGTTTCTAATCTGTACAGTTAAAGCGCTCAGCGGATCTATAGCGGTAGATGTGAAACAAGTTATAGTAGGGATATAGCACATAATAGCGGAGATGCGAAAAGCTTCATTATATATAAAACCAAATATTCAAAGTTAATTTATTCTTGTTCTCACACCATTTTTGTAAGAAAATAAAATATTTTTTAATCTTATATAACAAAACTGAAGAATATTATGATTTATGCAGACTAGATTTGGTGACTACAATAGATTTTCAACTTATATTGAGCATTTATTGATTAAAAATAGGTCTTTAGCCTAACTTTGTTGATTTAATTTAAAAGAAAACCACCCAAATCAACCATTGTATATTAATGTGGCTAAAGCCGATGCTAAATGGCCTTGATTTAGTGGGTGTAGCGGAATATAGCAGGGCTTAAAGTGGATCTACTATTTAATACCATTAAATTTAAATAGCACTGTGGTTAGAGAGCGCTATGTGCTATAGCGGGGCTTTAGTGAGGATTTACTGCTCAGTTTCTAATATGTTTTGGAATTGTTTCCAAACGCAACTTGGTTTTCAAACTTTAATAAATGTATTAAAGTGGTTTAAATATAGAAAGAAATGTGGTTTAAAAGTTATTTTACTTACAAAAACAAGTTTTAAAAGTTTTGGTCCATGTAGCGATAATCGTTATGGACGCAGTTTGAAAATTTTCATTTTTGTAAAGTAAAAAGAGTTATCTGTCTTAGATATTTTGGAATGTCTTTTCAAACGTATTTTTAAGTTTAAAAAAAGAGTTTGAAGTTTCATGTATATTTCTAAGGATTTATTTAGTTATTCAAACAAGAGGTTTAAATTTTATTTTATTTGTTTCAAAAGTAAAGTTTTGTTAACAGTTACCATCTTCAAAAAGGATGTTTAAATACAAGTGTCAATCTTATTTTAAAAGAGTTTTAAAAGTATTTTAAAAGAGAAATTAAGCATGGATTGTAACACTATTGTTGTAATAGATGTTTTCGAGAAAGGGAAAGAGATTATGGACTATAACGCTTTTGTTATAGTAAATGGTTACGGAAAATTTGATAGGGGCTAATTTATTACGCTTTGTTATTATTAAATAAGCTATTTGCTTTTATAAAAGAAAGTTGTTTTAATGTGGTTTGGAATTCATCGATTTAAAAGGATATTTACTTTATAAAGGAAAGAGGTTGTCTTTTTAAATCAAATTGTTTTAAATAATTGATTTTTGGAAATTGTTTCCAATAACTAGTTTGAAATCGAGGACTAGTAATAAATTGTGAAGTAGAGTTTTTAGATTGTTTTAAAAAGGATTTTTGTTTTAAACATAGGATATCTGTGTCGGTGCCATTATGTAACACCAAACAAATAAGATAAAGTAGTGAGAAAATGTTGACACGTTTATGGAAAGTAAGTCATCTTATATTTATAATTAAAAGCAGATGGGTAGGCTTTCCTTTATCTATGAGATCTAGAATCGGAGTATTTTAACTAAGGTAAGGCTGGGTGCAACCAGTACCTTAACTTACATAACTTTGATTCCAGGCGAGGAATAGAGAAGTCAAAATGTCGGAAACATGATAAGTATAAGAAGGTTAATTTCGATAAATGGGTCACGTTTAATTAAGTATATGGTAGATACTTCATCATATACTTGACACCAAATTCCAAGGTATGGAAACTCATCTCGATCTTGAGAAATAAGAATGTATGTCGAGGCAAGGATAGTTTTCTAACTTGTCCAACTTCATTGTTAATCAAGGGATAGTACTAGTTGAAATTGGAAAGTGGTGATAAGTATAAGATGTCTGATTCTACATATGCAAACTATACTTACACCAAATAGTGGTATGTCCACTATCGATAATTTAACCTACTTTGACTTAGGAAGTATATCAAAGCTTCGTGTTTTCATGCAGTTTGAGATTCCTTAAGGAGACTTCAATCTGGTGAAACATCTCTTACTTAAAGGGGTATATTAGAGATCCCTTTGGGACACTTATATAGTCCTCTTACTTTTGAATGAATCGGGATTGAGTCAACCGAAAACTATCGATTGTAGATTCAAAGAGACCAGGATCAGATAAGCATAGAGTTATTTGAAACCCACTTCGAACCAACATAAGCACTCAAATTGAGACATCTTGAAGACGATAGAACCAAAGATAGAGTTCTTTGAAGTGAAAGAACTACTTGTTACTAGTCCTGAGGGTGATTCCAAAAAGGATGGGTGGAAGTGGTGCCTTCAGTTTGCTCACATCCTGCTCAACTTGTATGGATTGATGCTGGCATTGCATTGTTGCCTGGAAGGCAGTGTTAGCATTCTGCGGGATTTGATAAGAGAAAAAGGTAACCGTTGCCTCAAACGTCACAACCGAGAATGACTAAAACATGGGATATGTAGCAAGGCTATGTGGGTCGCAACATTAAGGTATGATCATCACCTTTCCAGATCACTATTTATGGATTTGGTATGTGCATGTGAGCTCACGAGAAAGGGTTATAAAGCAACCGAGGTGATGACATATACGATACTATCTAGGAAGGAGTAGGTCGGTCTTGTCATGCAAGGGGTCCATGTGAGGCCCTAAGTATATTTTATCTAGAGATGTACTATGGTAGGCGGTACCCTAGTGCCTTGTCGTTGTATGTAATCCATTTTCCAATACGTGCCTTTATGGAAATAGTTGTATACTTAATATGCTGGAATGTAATTAAAGTATCTATTTCGGCAATGATTAAATATTTATTTTAAACCCTAGACATTATTATAATATTATTGGATTTTCTATTTGGAATGGTTTGGTTATCGTAAGATAAAAACTTGACCATGTTTATGTGCGGCATGGTCTTATGAGATACCTTTATTTTGAAAGAGTTTTATAATTATAACAATCCATATGATTGAGTTTCTCACGTTGGTTTACCAAACTGATCCGGGTTTTATTTTCTTGTAATACTCGGGCCGGACCTGAGTATTTTTCTAGAGTTAGCTTTGGATGCTCTGGAGCTTCGAGAGATGAGCTGGATGCCACCAAGACATATTCCCATACTTTTATTTTTCCGATGTATTACTTGTTTATATTTGTCAGCATTTGTAGGAATAGGTTGTTATAACTATCTAGGCTAATGATATGTTAGTTACTCTGATTTCTTGTTTGAATATTAAACCTTTATTTTGTAAAGATCTTTTGGATATTATATATTACTCGTCACGATGTAAGATTCTATTCTATCTTTTCTTTTCTTTCAGCCCAACAATCTATCTTTCCAGCACTTGGATGTTCGACACGTGAATACCGTGCATGTATTAATGTCGACTTTTGAGGGTCGAAAAGGCGGATCGTCATAGTTTACCATAGTGATCTCACGTTCAGAAGCTTAAATATTAGCACATGATTAATAGTGTATGATATTAGGTATTGATCTTGTGTGTCATAATGGTGGTTTGTTATATATTATGTTTCTTGTCCCATATAATCATGACCATTAGTGGGTTAACTAAATTCAATCTCTTGGTCAGTGGGAATGCAAAGGCACATGCTCAAAAAACTAGATTCTTACTTAACTTGAAATCTTAGGTTCATGGACGCAAGGATCATCCCTTAAATATGTAGCAAGTGGCAAAGTTATGATCCAGTTTGAAGCATTGAGTGGATCATGGGGATCAATAGAAGGGCAAGCACTTAACTAAACAATTGGGTTCATTTTTGGCTTGGAGGTCAAGCAAAGAGCAATTTGGCGAGGGCAAATGGATGTGAGCTGAATTAAAAGCATATCAGCTATGATTGCAAGAGGTAAGTGAGTGGCTTAGGAAGCGCTATGTACATTCACATGGATTGTAATATGAAGTGTTTACATATCTACTATGCACAATGAGTACAAGTGAAACAAAAAATATCTATGCTACTTTGAGTGGAAAAATTAGGAAGCAAGCTTAATTAGGAGGCCAACGCTCTACTTGTTTTGTGTGGATAAGTGAATGTAGCATAGTGAGTCGTTGTGAGTAGTTAGGAGCTATGTAGAAGAAATTTGTGAGAAGATTGATGGTGCCCAAAGATGACCAATATAGGTTGAGCCATATGAAAAAGTAACTTTGGGTTAAAGGGAGAGAAGTTCCTAGTGTGGTGTTTACTTAATTATGAATGTGTTTATTTTATGAGACATAAAGAGTTACCCGATCTTTCCTTAGTTTACCATACATGGTGCTTAAGTGATCTGTTCAATTCCTTATGGATCAAGGATAGGGTATAACACTTTGGTTTGACCATTTCACAATGGAGACCATATTTGAAAGAGTAAAAGTTGGTGATCCATACAAGGGAGATGGCATTTGAGATAAAAATGAAAGAATGATCGGGGCATAAGTAACCGAGTATCCAATGGGCCTTAGAATGGATGCTTGTATCCTGGGATTTTGGGATGCGTGTGGCTGAGATTTTCTCTAAGACTAATGGAATCTTGGATTAGTGTTCCTGCAGCATTTGTCCAGGTTGTGAGAATGCAGTGTGGATAGGAGCTCATTGTATAAATTTAGTTGGAGCTTAGCATACTTAATTTGTGAGTTTGAGCTCACACCTACAAGCCAGGTTAGACATTTGATATCTCATACTTGACACTAAACCAAAAAGTTGAAGCCCCTCTCCTTTTTCCTCCTCCTCCTCTTCTCTTTATGAACAACTCAAACCCATTTCCTTGACTATTACACCTACAAGTTGAAAGTCAATCAATTTTGTTTTCAAACCAGCAATTGAATTTTAAGGTTTTTTTTGGATGTTTGTGTTTAATATCTTCATATCCATTGTGCATACTTTTTAAAGATTTTTTGCATGACATATATTTTCTTTCTTAGATTTAGTATAACCAATCTTAAACTGGATTATGGTTAAAACGTCAACTTTTACCCAAATTTGCATGAAGTGGTTACCATCATGGAGGGGATGTTAACAAATGGTACACTCAGGTGGCCATTATTTTTAACGAGCAATTATAGCTCGATTATATTGATTCCCAATTGTAAATAGGTGGGATATATAAACCCACTTGTATAATTTTTAATAAATTATTACAAACCAAATGAGAATTTTGAAATCCATAGATGTTTGATAGTATTGATGAATGGTGGGTATAATTGCTAGGAAATAAAAATGATTCAGACATCATTCTTAAGTCAAGTTCAGACTTAAGGCGGCAATTAGACCCATCGAGTTGGACCAAGACCCGATTCAGTGGGTCTTGGTTCTAAGAGATTTGGGCTTTTTTAGGTACAAACTATACATTTTAAAACATTGATCGAATAAGTCGATAGTAGGTCAAGTTAGGTTAAGTCGATTCGGGTTTAAAATTCATATATTTTTATGTTTTTTACTCAACACTTTCGGATCAGTCAGGTTTGATCGGATTTAAATAGTATTTTTATCACTTGGACTCAACTTGATAACCATCGAGTTCAGATAGATTTTGACACTTCTCAAATCAATTCATATTGGGTTTGCGAATCTTGATTATAATTGCCAGCTTTATTTCAAACAACTCAATCTCATGTTCAAAGGATATAAAAAATGACAAGTTGTAAATGTCTTATGATTATCAAATCTCCTGTATAGAAATTTAGTAATCTTGTACATAATATTATGAGGATTGGACTACCGGTTTTGAGGATTAAATCTTCACTCCTATGTCATAACTCTAAATCTGATCTAGAATAGATGAGCATGGTGAATCATAAGAATCCAAACCAAGAACTAGGAAGCTTGCCTCTACACAAGGTATTGTGGCGACTGTTGTTTTTTTAACATCGTCCAACTATATATGTATCCATAGGGATTAGAGTACATGAGCCAACGATAGAAAATCATGGTTATTTCCATAATAATATGATGGATTTAGATCTTATAACCAATTAACCGACAAAGAATGCAAGCGCTATAGGCTATGAATCATAAAATCCACATAACTCCCAAAATTATTAGTGTTGTGTCTTTTAATGCTTTTATAATCGTTGTATTATTTGCATATTTATTTTTAAGCCACATGTATTTCTAATATTCTAGTATTGTTTAGTTTTCACACTCAATTCTAATTAATTACAATTAATTAAGTCAAGGACCATTAGCAACTGTCAAGTGGTAATGCACTGCATGCTGAGGTCTTAGAGGTCATGGGTTCAAACCCCAAAGACATCTTAATTAATGCCCTTCTTGAATAAACTAAAACACTTATTATAAAAAATATACAGCTAGTTAAAATACATTAATCAAGAATAAAAATGATTATTGAAATATAAATTCAATTTTACCTCTATTAAATACCTTTTCACCATCTCTTAGCTAATAACAAACACATTCATCTTCACTAAGATTCCCTTTGAGATAACTTTTTAAAATAACTCACATTAATTTAACAAATTTAACATCAAATGTGTTTTCTTTACAAGTCAAGATGAAACAAAATAAGATGTATCACATCATTATTTGAAAGCACAAGCTCAACAATATAAATGTGTGTTACTGATGTATCTATCACGTTAATTTCTTATAGATATGAATCACTAAACATATAGATGGTACAAGATTATTTTAGATAATTTACCTTGCAATTTTCTTAAAGAACTTTTCCGTAGTTAATAAAATCTAGTAAATAAACTTTACTTAAAAGATGAAATATGACATGGGATTCACATGTCATTTTATCTCCTACAAGTGAAATTCACATGTTATTTTATTTTTTGTAAGTAAAATTTACTTACAAACTTTTTTAGTAAAAGTACCATTTTTTGTTCTTTATTGTGATGCCCCACCTCTATGCTCACAATAACAAAGAGTATTAAAAGAAATATTGTCTGTTATTATGAAGAATAAGGCTGGATAGGAGCGGCCATCCGTAGTTGGGCCTTACACTAGTATTGGTTATCTCGGTAGGAGCGGTATATATTTTTATTTTTCATCTCTTATTTATTCACTCCCATCGACATACCCAATTCCAATATAAAACGAACTATGATGGTTCATAATAGTTTAGGACAATATATATAATAATAACACAGATAATAAGAATGCGGAACACATATAATAAAAGTCTCATATATACATATATATATATATATAACTGATGTTAGTTACAATACATTTGACACAATTCATATGATACAACTAAAACTGTCGACTCTGGAAGTTATATATACAAGTACATTATCAATTAATATACGTGGATACATATCATCCTATACTATGACACGACTACTCCAAAAGATATGAAGTGACTTCATAGCTCAAGCAGCAACCCAAAGCAAGATATCAACAACCTGAAATAACTCGGTCTGACCCGAGTATTAAATTCAAAAGAAAATAATACACATGTCAGACTAATTCAAACTCAGTTATTAATGCACAAAAGCAATAATAATTAAATGATCAATAGACGACAGTCATAGAAATCTCGTATATCCAACTCTTCGATAAGAGAATCGGATAACGGCAGATATAACACTAAATAGTGTTAAACAACAAATCAGCAAATTCAAATCATCAACAAAGATAAAAGTAAGGATTATCAATGAAGATAATATGAAAACCATAGAATTGCCTAAACAGCAATTAACAAAAAATCTAATTATTAAATAAATAATTAGAAACTCATACTCCAATTATCAAATAGATAATTAGACAATCTCAAAATGATCAAATCAAACCAAATTTCTGTGTGGCTGCAGTACACGCACGCGTGTACTGCCTCGCCTCTACAGCATAAGATGTCATCACAAATCCCAAATACTTCAGCAAATCGAAACTGCAGAGGTCAAGTCACGGCTATCATGACTCCACACGACTGCAAACAAAAGCAAACAAGTATGCACTTGACAAATTCCAGAGCAGACAAGCCCAAATAAATGCACAAACTCAAGTCAAACCATATACAAACTGCCTCAATGAATCAAAAGCATACGGCACCAACTCACATTTAAAATGCAAAAAGGTCAAGTCACTGACTCAACTCCAATGCAGAGCACAAAGGCTCGAATGACCAAGTGCACAAAGGCAGTAGTATCACTACATGAAGGCACAGCCGAATGAAGGTGAAAGCAAACAAAGATATGACCAAATCTAAGCTGCACTCTCAAGGTACAGTGCATATCAATCCAAAAGCATGCTCAAAGCAAAAATCCAAACCAAGTTCAATTTGTTGTGTACCTGAACCAAGGCCACGAGTTCAAATGTATACAACCAAATACAAGGTCATAAAGCACACGTGCCCAGACCAAAGACACGAAAACAGAAGGCAACAGGAAATCAATATGAAAACTACAAACACATGAACACCTAGATAGGCAGAAGTTACCACGATGAACTCAATCAATGCTGAAGCCATTGAACAGTAGGTCAAAGACCAAAAATCTCTACAGAACAGTTCAACATGACAGCAGGTGGAACGAGGCCCAAAATGCTATCAAGTGAATATGCAGACAGTGATCAAAATCATCAATATAGTGGAGTACAACTTCAAAACCAAAGAAGAAAACCAACCTCAATGACAATGTTTCAAACAAATGCACAGCATAACTCAGGTTCTAAAAGAACCAACGACAAATGCAATGCATCACTGGGACATAACTACATAGACCACATAAGTCGACAATGCAACTTAAACTTCTCGATGAACACATGAAACAAAATGCCACTTGCCTCAAATGGTCAAGACAGCAACAATGAACCCAAACTGACCAGGCAGCTAACAAGTATAAAACAATGCAACTATATGCAAACTGACTCGAAGTGAACAGCACGCACATGTAAACAAAACAGTGAAGCAACAATGTCTGGACCAATGCCATCAAGTAAGCATGAACCAGATCAAAAATCAAAATGACCTGGCAATTCAAGAACCAAGTTCATCACGCAACAGCAAATGATAAACCAGAAAATACAATCAGACTACAATGAACCAGGTGAAACAGCTCGAGCCAGCATATTAGACATATGGACATGTACTTGATACAATCCAGTTAACATCAAATAATCAACATGTGTCATATACATGATAACCAGAGCATGCACGAGCTCATATGCCATATCAAAATACATGAAGTGTAACTGCAAACAACAGAGTGAAGCAAGAAGACTTCAATATGCAGAGAGTCAAGGAAATGTACAAAGATATGATACAAAGTGCAACAGAAAATCAAAATAGCAGTTTTGAACAAGACAGTGCCAAAGTCGAACATTATCAGCTAATTCACAAAATCGTGGTAGCCAAGGCAAAGTTCGGCCAAGTCAATGATCTCAAAAATAAAGAGATCGATTCCAGCAGATAAAAGATAGCAACTTCAAAAATAACACATCGAACAATTTAAAATCAAGTCAGAGCCGCAAGTAAACTAAGGAAGTCAAACACGCTAGAAATTCGAAGCCGTGATAAGCAAGGAAATCGCAAGTTCAATATCGAAGCCGCAGTTAAAATGCAACAAGCATAAATAAAGGTAAGGCAAAAATCGAACAGTAAGAACAAGTCAAAAATCATCTCGATCACTCAACCAAAATCAAACAACAACCCAAGAATTCAAACTACGAATGTCACGAATTTGAACAACCCAGAATCATTTGAATTCGAATTAGATGTGAGTATACATTACTCACCTTCTTCGACGAGGCAGCCGCGAGCAACGACACTTGGCGGAGTCGACGCCGTGGCATCACAAAGACGAGCGAACCCTAGCAGCCAATTTCGATTTTCTCGAAAACCCTAATTGTTGAAGGAAGAGGGACAAACGAAGAAACGAGAGCCGCCATTTTCATTCCTCTCTTCGTTTTATCTCGTTTTAGGGTTAGTGAATGGGAAAAAGAAAGAAAGGGGAACGGGTCGAATTTTTATAAGAAGGGAACGTATTCGCATTGATAATTATCACAGCAAAAACAACAAATGAAAATATGGGCTACCATATTACATTTTAAAGTCCACATATCATTCACCAAATCATAAAAGAATTTCAACTCGATTAAAATTCCAAAATCAATTTGTTAGCAATTTTAATCGTATAACGACGATAACTAACTTTTACAAAATCCCGGGTTGTTACATTTATTCTTTTCCCTAATCCTTTTCCTATGCAATTACAAAGGACCTTCCAAGTAAAATACTACTGCTAAAATCGTGTCTGGTATTATTTTATGAAATTGTAGTAATTCTGAAAAAACAACGTTGAAGAGTATGGTTAGTACATCTGTGTTATTTGGCAAATTCAATCAGGCCAAGTTATTATTTAAATTTCAATGAGAACAATTTCTTGTTCATGGAGCTTGGGGTATGCTCTAGGGTAAATTTTGTTATCCATTGTAAATTATAAACTCTATAATAAAATATTGCTTGAAATAAAATGTTTTTTTCTATTATATATTCAGCATAGCATGATATGTTAATTAATTATATAATTTAAGTATATTAACAGAAAATCCTTAAATAAGATATTATGTTATAGTAATTACAATGTTCGATAATCATGAGAAATTTATCGCATTAAACATAATAATATTGTTTTAGATATTCCTAGTCAAGATGTTTCAAGATAAGATATCGACACATCCGTTGAGGCTAGAGTACGTAACACACTCTAAATGGTGGGTAGTATATTACTCACGAATGATAGAGGCACTAAGGGGTTGCGTACTGATAGTTATTATATAAATACGGAATGACATACTCGAGTGCTTTCTATTGGTTAATATAACTAAGGTCAAATAGAGAATCTCAAATTGACGGTATTACATAGTTCTCTTGACTTGAGAATACTATTGAGCTGACACTCCACTTTGATTAGATTTAAATCATGGCATATCGTTCATCGAATGACTACACTAGATCTAAGTTGAAGCAATGTAAGTGAAACGCTATTTAATAGAGAATTCATCTCCTCGATTAATGGGGTTAGTATCACGGTCAACTATAATCAACTCAAAGTCAAAATCTCTCGCCAGAGTTGTATGATTATTATTATTGAACTAAGGACTTTGTATTTGGACTAACGAAGTTGAATGTGGATGACATTGGAATTTTGAACAAAACCAAATTCCAGAAGTCCTAAAGTGATATAGTATTGACAAAGAGAATTGGTCTAATAATCATTACTTTCAGGTACTGTTTATAATAAGTAAAATTGGATTCTATCTAAAAGATGTGTAAGTGATAAATCCAGCCAAAATGTCATACCACTAGCTAAGGTGACGTGTTAACGTTAATATTTGAATAATTCGATATTAATCATGACTGACTTTACAACATTGAGTCGCACAGCTTTAATAATGATTACTCCAAATAAACCACATGATTTAATTAATTTATAATTATTTTAAATTAATTAATATTTATGAAATATTAATTATTAATTTTATTTTGTGTTTGAATATCATTAGTATTTAATGAAATGCATGTGTGTGTATTATGTATACAAGTATCTGTATGCGATATAAATAAAATATTTAAATTAGATTCAATTTAGATGAATATTAAATGGTTTTGGTGAATTTTGATTTCCATTTTGCCTCTTTCTATGGATGGTCGTGGGTGTGGGAGGAGGAGAGGAAGAGAAGTGTTTCAATTTTGAATTGAAAATGCAAAGGAGTAATTAAGGAAGGCAAAAAATCTCTGGCCATTAAATATCTTTTATTGCCCTCCTAATAGATTCATTTATCGGTTTTCCTCTCTTCCTCCATCAAATCTTAGTCGAAATTTCCATGGCCTCCATGGCTAGAAATCCCAGAAGAAATTTAAATAAAATCCTATTAAAAATGTAGTAATTGTCTTGATTGCTGCAAAATCCAGAGGTTAATTAAGTTGAATCTAGGAGCTTTGTTCATCATTCAAGGCACAAACTTTTGGCTATATCCTAAGGCGACTTTCAAATTTTATTTATTCATATATTAATCAATGTTCATATGGTTTGAATACTTTACATGCTACATATCATAAGTTTGTATATTCGTCTTGTATTATAAATCAGATCTCCTTTTGCCACAACTTAATTAATTAAATGCTCATCATGCTAATTTAATTTGGATCCTCTTTTGTACTATTCCTCAATCGATTATATGATTATTTCATTAATATATTTTAGACCCTTCTTTTCTTTTGATTATTTGTTCAAATTTCTTTATATAATTTTTACCTAAATCGTTAACAATGAATTCATATGTTCCTAAGTTGTCTGATCTATTTTGATGTTGTTTTAGAAACCATTTTTCAAAAAAAAATAATTTTGATTGATTTATTTTAGTAAGTATGTGCTTGTGTATGTGTGTGTTACATGGTTATTTAAATAATTTTGTTTAAAATCAATTTTATTAACTTTTAATTAATTTTGACTGTAAACAATTTTAATTGAAAATAAATTGATTGAAAACCTTTTTCCATTAAGGATATATATATGTATGTATGTATATATATATATATATGTTACATGCTAATTTTGGTTGAAAACAATTGTGATTAACTTTTAATTAATTTTGATTGTAAAGAATTTTGATTGAAAAAACAATTTTAATTATTTAAACTCACCTTTAAAATTGAATACATGTGCTACATGGTTGTTGTTTTGAATATAACTTGTTTGTTTGTTGTTACATAAGTGTAAAAGTTATTTCAATTTGGAAATCAATAAATGGACTTTTATGTAAATTCATAAACCATTTGACTCCTTCCTAAGTTAAAAATTGGATTTCGATCTGTCAACTTTAAATTCATATATGTATATATAGACGCACACACATAATATATAAGAATACAAAATTTACATACATATGTTGTTTGAAATATTAAACAAAGTTTACAATATTTATATATGGACATATGTATGTGTATTATTTTAACTATAATTTTATAAAATCGACTTTTGTGTAAAAATATAAAATTCAATTTTAAACCCTTCCTTAGTTATATATATGCATGCATGCATGTGTGTGTGTCTGTATGTGTGTGTGTATTTCTAAACTATGGACAATAAAGGCTTTTATAAAAGGACAAATATATCTGTCGCGGTGTAAGTCGTAGAACCTACATACAGTCACATTAACTATGTACACTTTTTATTTATAGTATATGCACTATACACAAATAAGTGTATTTATTACACTTATAAATTTAAACCTAGAAAAAACCTTTTCCAAACAAATTAAAAAAACAAATATTTTATTTGAAATAGTTTAAACTAGACCTAAAATCCATTTAGACTTCATCCGTCCAATAAAGATCTAAAACGGAAATTATTTTGAAATTCTCCCATTTAACCAGCTACGACCCAGCACGTTTCCTTCAATATTAATCGGTTTTAATAATTTATTAAATTAATTAAATATGATTAAATTAATAAAATTAAATAAAATTAAATATGATTTAAGTTAAATAGAGTGGAAATGTAATTAACCCAAATTTGATTTAAAGAGTAAATACATACTTATAGTATGTATACCATGATTTCAGCACTTAAATCAAGAGGGTATTTTATAAGAAATACATTTTACGTAAGTCGGTATAACTCAAATATATATATGTATGTATGTATATGTGTGTGTGTGTTCTAAAGACTAAATCTTTAATATAAGTGTTTCCTCTATCATTTATATTAATAGATTACTTGCATGGTTGTTGAGCTTTCCTCAAGCTACAAATGTTATGTGTAGTACTATTAATATATTGACTAGATGAGGTAAGATACATGCACATATTTGTAGAGCTTTCCTCAAGGTACATTCATTATACTAAGGTCGTTGCGAATGGCGGGTAAGAGTGTTAATCTAACTTTATTTGTTAATCTTTCCTTAAGGTCAAGATGCGATTCAGATAAAGACCGTATGTTAGGAGTTGTATGTGATACAACCGATAAGGTGTTATCTATCGCATGTGAGCCAATGGCATGTTGAGCTTTCCGCAAGGCCATAATCCTAAGGCAAGTAAGTCCCAACACTCACTGGAGAAGTCGAAAGCCTTCTATATTTCTCTTTGAATTTTGAGAAATATAAAAAATCTAGTAGGAGCTTATTAGTAAAATGAAATAAATGTATTTATCCTTACTAATAACATAAGAACATTTGCTATGTATTAAAATGCTCTAATCTACTTAAAATCAAATTTGTAGAAAATGTCCACACCAAGATTGTTTTTAGAAAATGACAAACTCACTAGACCAAATTATGTTGATTGACTAAGAGCGATCAAAATAGTACTGACTTATTAACACCTATGGTCATCTTTATAATAACCTCTAAAAGAATAATCCACTGAAAATGCGGATAAAAAATTAGTGATTGCTTATAATAATGGGTGGCAAATCTTGAAATTGACCGAGGTTACGTGTTGTCTACTTTCAACAAACCGTTGCGAAGACAACACGAAAGCATGACTATTCATTAAATCTTCCATTGTTTGGGGAACAATCTTGTTCCGAAAGGTATGAAATTACTAAGAAACTTTTCAATATGACGATGACATAGGGCACTGATGTAGAGAATTATGTCTTGATGATGAAAGGCTATGTTAATTGACTTCCATAGCTAGACACTCCTTTAAGCAAAGAGCTACAGGTGGACTTAATCTTAGGCTCGCTCACTCCATACCTTGAGTCGTTCATATTGAACTACAATATGAACCATCTAAATTTGGGCCTCATGTAGCTGCTTAATATGTTTAGATCAACTTAGAGCTCATCTAAGGATCAAGGCATAGTGCTTTCTATAAAGGGAAAGGCATTGTCTTAGAATGGTCAAAGGAGGGAAAGCGTGTTAATAAGAAGGGTATGAAGAATGCTCCTAATGACAAAGGTGAATGTCACCATTATCACAAGAAAGGGCATTGGAAAGGAAATAATACAGTCAATCTAAAGCCTGTCAAAGAGAAGAAAATGAATAGTTTTACTTCTCCTACTTGTAAGTTTATGATTCAAAATTGTTTTGCAATTAATATAACATCTTTGGTTTTAGATAACGAATCTAGAAATCATACCTGTAATTCGTTACAGGGACTTAGGAGCAAACAACATGTGGCTAGAGGTAAAATGAAGCTTCAAGTTGCTAATGGATCTACTATAGATGTGACTGTCGTTGGAGGCTATCACTTACTTTTGCCTAGTGGTTGTGATTTATTCTTGAATAATTGCTCCTATATAAGGAACTTTGTCTACGGTATTATATATGTTTCATGATTGTATGAATCGGGTTATCATTTTCATTATATTAACAGCATTATGAATATTGTGTTTAGTGAAAAATATATCTGTGACGGTGTTTTGGATAATGGCATTTATGTGCTTAATCTTAATGAAATTTATGCTATTAATAATTCTTCTAATATTGACATAAATGATAATTATCTATAGCATTGTAGGCTAGGTTGTACCAGTAACAAACAACTGCACAAATTAAAAACTAAAGGTTTTCATTCAATTTTGAATAATTTGATACTTATGAGTCATATCTAAAAGAAAAATAACCAAGCACCCCTTTAGTGGGAGCAACGATAGAGCTGATGAACTCTCAGGTCTCGTGCATACTGATGTTTGTGGCCTAACGACTATAATTACCAAGATAATTCTTCTTACTTTATATTTTTTACTGATCATTTCTCGAGACTGTGATATGTATATCTTATAAAGAACAAATCTGACGGCTACGAGAAATTCAATGAGTATGAGAATGAGGTTGAAATCAGACGAACCATACGATTATAATATTTTGACCTAATCGAGGTGATGTGTATGTTAAACAAGATCTATAATGCTACTTGAAAGATAAAGGGATTATCTGTTAGGTTACTCCATCCTATACTCCCTAACACAATGTGTGTTTGGAAAGAATGAATCAAACCCCATTAGATATGATTTGTTCCATGATGAGAAAAGCTAAGTTGCCTTTTCTTATTTGAGAAATACTAATTACTTATTCCTTATTTACAGGAATGAAGACCTCCTTATGAAGAGGTATACGCATTCTAGCTTTCAAAATAATATCGACTATAGTAAGTCTATATCTGGTTTTGTTTCTACCTTGAATGGTAGGTTTGTTAGTTGAAAAGGTTCTAAATAAGAAACAATAGTTGATTCAATGATAGAGGTTGAATACATTGCCCTCAACAAAGAAGCAAAGGAAGCTATTTGGATGCGCAAATTAATGACTAAGTTAGCAGTGATTCTAAACATTGAGTATCTAATGGCATTGTTTTGTGACAACGATACTATGATGCAGACCACAAAGGAACTAAGAACTCACAAGTAAAGGAACATACTTAGAAGGTTCCACCTTATTAGAGAGTTCGTTACTAATAAAGAAGTTGTGGTTGATAAGGTAGATACCAAGGACAACATAGTAGATCCATTTACGAAGGGACTAACTCAACCAGTTCTTGGTAAACTGATCAAAGGGATGGGATTGAGATTCCATAATTGGCCTCAAGTGAAAGTAGGAAACTGATAGAGCTAGGGGTATGCCTTAGGGTAAATTCTGTAATTCATTGTGAATTATTAACTCTATAATAAAACCTCATTCAAATAAAAAGGTGTTTTCTTTCTATTATATACTTGTTGTATTATGATATGTTAATTACTTATTTAAATTAAATGTATTATATAGAAAAATCCTTAAATAATATGATGTGTGATAGTAATTATAATGTGTTGTAATCACGAGAAATTTATCACATTGAAAATAACATATTATTTTAAACATTCTTAGTCAAGATGTTTTAAGACAATATCGATACATATATTATGACAAAAGTACGTAACGCTCAAATGTTGGGTAGTGTATTACTCTTGACAGCTGGAGGGAACCATGGAGTTGCGTAGTGATCTTTATTGGATAACTATGGCAGGACTCACTCGAGAGTTTTCTATTGGTTAAATGACTAAGGTCAAACAGAGAAAATCAAAGTGATGGTATTACACTAGTCTATCGACTTGAGAATACTATTGAGCTTTACTGTAGACATCCACTTTGATTATAGTTAAATTGTGGCATGGCGTCCTCCGAAGGACTATAGTTAGGTCCACTTAAAGCATTGCAAGTGAAACACTATTCAATAGAGAGTCCCTGTCAGAGCAGTATCATTAATAATAATTGTTATTATTGAACCAAAGACTTTGTATTTGGACTAACGAAGTTGAATATGGACAACATTGGAATTTTGACCAACACCAAATTTCAAAAATTCTAAAGTGGTATAGTGTTGATGAAGAGAATTGGTGTTAATGATCATTACTACTGGGTACCACTTGTAATAAGTAAAACTGGATTTTACTAAAAATATATGTAAGAGATAAATTAAGCTAAAATGTCACACCACTAGCTAAGATGACATATGAAAGTTAATATTCGAATTGTTTGATATTAATTGCTGACTGAATTTGCAGCTATGAGTTGCACAACCGTAATGATGAATACTCCAAACAAACCACATAATATTATTAATTTATAATCATTATAAATCAACTAAATTAATTAATATTTATAAAATATTAATTATTAGATTTATACGATGTTTTAATATCATTAGTACTTAATGAAATGCATTTATATAAAAAGTTATGTATACGCATATCGATATACGATATCGATAAAATATTTAAATTGGATTTAAATTGAATAAATTCTAAATTGTTCTTAGGAAATTTTTAGGCCTATTTTTCCTCTTTATATAGATGTCCAAGGTGGAAGAGGAGGTTGTTCAATTTTAAATTGAATTGGCAAAGGGGTGGTTAAAGGAAGGCAAAAGATCTCTAGCCTTTAATTATCATTTATCGCCTTCTTAAAGGTTCATTCTTGAGTTTGTTCTCTCTTCTTTCATCCTATCTGAAACACCCCGCCTCTATACCCATACTGCCAAAGAGTATTACTAAGCAATACTATTTGATAATATGGAGAATGATGCGAATTTGGACTATTACATGTGAATATTCCCTTGTACTAGTACCAGTACGTATTTCAAAATCGTATACTACTCATCTGTACGTACTCAGTATTGGCACAATGCAATAAACACATGAATTTCTAGGATAGAATAAAACACAATATAAAACAAATAATATAGAACATAGAGTCGGCAACAAAGCAATAATATATAGTGGGAAATATACATAATATATGTCTAATGTAACGACTCGTAATTTCGAACACTTCGCATTTAAATATTTGAATCTTGGTTAAATGTGATAAATTTGATTTTATAATCATGTCGAACCCCTTTTATTAGTAACATAAGATTATAATCATGTTTTTGGAAAGTATTTACAAAAAATGGTTTGAAGAAATATGGATAATGTGACAAAAAATCATTTTATCGATAAACGGCTTTTTTCTCAGTAAAAATTGTTCGAACTTTTTGGGTATGTATAATATATGAATGTGCCATTAAATAGCAACTAATTGTGATTAGTGGGGTAAGCATGATGTCATGGGGAGTAGATATTTATTGAAGATATCATCTCTAAGGAGAGTATGAGGTGGATAGTGAAACACATGGGGGGTGAGCTTTGGCCAGCCAATAGAGGTGGTATAGGAAATGGTGTCCTCTTGTTAAAGTCTACATAAACAATTCATAATATCACAAATTTAGTTTACAAAGTATAGCACAAGAAAAACTAAGTCTTCATCCTCTTCTCTATTCACTTTAAATTTTAAAAATCATATCAAATGAAGTACAAACTCCACCAAAATTTGGCAAAAGTCCTAGCACAATATAGGAACATGGAATAGCATCTAAATTTTGAAGGAAGAAGGCTGACAAGTGGAGGCATGAGCATTTCTACTGAAGGGGAGGTGGTCGTGAGCTAATGGATGCAAGGTTGAAGTTGTTGGCTTATTTTTCTCGAAATTTCTATATTAGTTATTTTTATATAGATATTTAAAACATATTTATAGTATTATATGTAAGTGTACGTATAGTACTAAGGATCGTGTAATATGGTATATAAATGCGGAAACTAATAATAACAGTAAAATAAAAATTAAAGTAAGCACACCAGGAATTTTTATACTGGTTCGAACTTCCCGTTCTACGTCCAGTCCCAGAATACCCTCTAGATTTAAACTAAACCCCTCACTTAACCCGGAGGAATAGGTATACGACACCTGAGCAGCCGAACAGGAATTTTTCCGCCTCAACAGCTATTATCCCGCTTTTTGGTCAAAGCCGGAATATCAAACAAATCAACAAGAAAGGATGAATATCAGGATTGGAAGTCGATTGGAAACAAGGCTGCGATGGATGTCGTCAAAATTTGACCGGGCTCCGATCAGGACGGAATCGATTGGAGATGATGATGAGGTCTAGGAGAGGCTACGTTTCAAATTTCAGGTTAATCGGAGTTCATATGAAGGAGATATGGATGGATTACGATGTACAGGGAATGGTTCGAATCGATGTGCTTCGCATCGATCAAGAGGATGATGGTTCGAATCGATGTGTTTCGTATCGACCATAAAGTAAGGACTTCGAATCGATACCGATCGTATCGATTGGCACAGGTTCGACTCGATGGCAACACACCCAGGTTGTTAAACAAGCATGCAGAGGTTTGTTCGAATCGATACCCTTCGTATCGACCGGCATGGACTTGGATTAGTAGCTTCGTATCGATAAGAAGGCAAGGGTTGATGATACATTTCATATCGATCGTAGCTAGAATTGATACGAAGGAAGGACAGATGCGTATGGATACGAAGGACTTAGGGACAATGTTCATATCGATCGTATTCGAGTCGATCGATACGAAGGAAATAGCCGGAGCAACACGAATGGATGGATACGAACGAGTCTCAGTTCGAATCCATGATATGGTTGAATCCCTCGAATCCACTAAGTCACAACAGCTAAAAACTAGGATTCGACCCGGTCAACTCGGAGAAAAAGGAGGATCGACTCAAAGATTGCGCGCCACATCACCACGAGCGCGCGTGCCATGATCGATTCGACCTAATCGATTCGAAGGAAGATCGATTCGAACAGAGCACTGCAACCAGAAAAGCGACCTTGAATCGATCATAACTCGAGATCTACAAGTCCAAATGCTATGAAATTTTCATAGTAGCTTGGACACATGTCGAAGAATGTTCACACCAAATTTCAGCTTGATTGGACAATTTCTTGATCGATTCGAACATAGCTTCGAATCGATCCCAAAGTGGGCCTGGATTTCCAGAAAGCGGGCATGTGGGCCCCCTCACGTGCCAGAACTGGTCTCCCTTCAATTTAGGCGAAATATCAGCCTCCTACACCTATAAATAGAGCCCCTGGTCATTCAGAAAAGGGGTCGGACAATTTTGAGAGCTAAAGAGCGCCCGGACTCTGCCAGATTTACTCCAGATCACCAATGCTGCCTTAGATTCAGATTATAATCATAAAATCCGTTGTACTACGCGATAGGAAATTGTAATCTTGAAGCATCGATCAATAAAAGATAAAAACTTTGGAGTGGACGTAGGCCGGAGATAGCCGAACCACTATAAATCTCGTGTTTTTCTTCATTATTTCTGGATTGCTGTTTGTTGTTTGTTTAGTTCTGAGATTTGTGTTTGAATATTGCTGATTTGTATTCATACATTGGTGCTTTCACAACATTCGGGGTTTGTGACCATTTTTGGCGCAAACACTTTGGTGCTTTCACTGAGAAGGACTAGCACCCGCTACATAGGATTGAAGTTCAGCTTTGGAGAGCATGAAGAGTTAAGATTCGAAAGACAATGACTCGACAAACAAGACAGAGAGCTGAGAAGAGCCAACAGGGAGGAAGTCAAGAGGCATCCTCCGGAGCTGGAGAAGGGCATGCTTCGATTTACATTACCAGAGACGAGATGGAAGCTATGGCGAATTCATTGCATGAGAGGTTGCTGAAGAGTCAACAGGATATGATGCAGACTTTCTTCGAGCAGATGAGAGCCGTAGGAACACAGAACCTTGGACCAACTATAGCGACTGCAAATGTGGAACAAGGAACTAGGGTTGTAGAACCCAATGGAGGACAGAATACAGAACCGGAAGGCAATCAACAAGGGCTTGGGGGCAGGCCCACAGGATCCAACGCAGAAGGACCTTTGGAAGGAGTTCAGCAAGCTAGAGCCAACGTTGCGGCTAATGAGCCACATGAAGAATATGTGCCGGAGTTCCCTCGGGAGCATGGGGGGCAACACCTAACAGGCAATGCTGGATTAATGGAAATCATTAGGAAGACTATGCGTGGAGGTTCGACCAATAGAGACTTGGAAGGAGTGAATAGGAGTCCGTTCGCTCGGGAAATCAGGATAGCTCAGAATCCACCTAAGTTCAAGTTACCCAGCGTGGAAGTATATAATGGCAAGGCTGACCCGACTGATCACTTAATGAGATACACCAGACGCATGGAAGTGCTGGGGGCATCGGAGGAAGTGATGGCCAGATGTTTCCCTTTATACTTGACAGACCTAGCGGCAATGTGGTTTAGGCAGCTGGAGGAAGGATCTATCAGGAATTGGAGGGAATTGGTGGACAGGTTTTTGGGACAGTTTCGGGTTCATATCAAAAGACCTAAGAACGTGATGACGTTAACATCGGTAAAGCAAAGAACGGACGAATCGCTTAGAGCATTTTTAACTCGATTTAATGCAGCGGTTTCTTCGGTGGATCGGCCGGATCCATCGATGGTTTTGATGGCGGCAGTGTCGGGAGTCAGAGAGGATTCGGATTTCAAGGTATCTTTAGTACGAGACCCACCACTGGATCTCGGGGAATTCTTTCATGAAGCTGAAAGGTTCCTTCGGCAAGAAGATGCATGTATGGACTTAAAGCTAAAGGAAGTGAATGTGACTGGGGGTGGAGGACCATCCGACGGAAGCTCGGATAAAGATAAGGGAAAAAGGAAGCTGGACGAAAATTCTGAAAAAGCTAGGAAGCGATGGAAGGGTCCAAAGTTTTCCACATACACAGAATTGAATGAGACGCTGGAGCGGATTTACTTGGAAACTCGGAATCGCCTTCCTTACCGAAGGCCGGCTAGAAGAGAACCATCCGAACGGGAAAGGGCATCAGGAAGGCACTGTGTCTTTCACGATCTGGACGGGCATGATACCAACAGCTACAGGCACTTAAAGGACATAATTGAGGAGCATGTGAGGAGTGGGCAATTAAGGCAGTATGTTGGGGCTCGGAATGCAGCGGTGGAGCAGGAGCAACCACCGTCCTCAAACCATGAGGATATGAGGCACAGGAATAATGGTCGATTGGTCATCAATTGATCAGGATAATATGAAATAAGTAACAAACCATTGGCGAGCAACCGAGTCATTTACACATGTATGGGGATGGAGATAGCCCCTAGGCATGCTCTGAGTATTGATAAACCGCAAAGCCATGGTTTGCGAAATCTGCCTTTTGTTTTTGGATTGGACACTTAGTTTTCTGGTTTGGTTTTTGGAGTTTGGATTAAACTCCTGATTTTGCTTGTTTTTCTGGTTTTGGCATTCATTCGGATGATTGTTCTCCGTTTTGGATGATGGTTTCGATTTCTGGTATGGATTTCTGGCTTTCCGATTTGATTTGGATTTTGGATTGGATTCTGATTGGATTCTTTTTGGTTTTTGATAAACGATCGTCAGGTGTGGATTACGCCTGGCAAGGGGTGAGTCCTTTTGCCCGAACGTGATAAATTGACTCATTCAGGTCGTCGAGTATGGACTATGCTCGGCAAGGGTCCGGAGTGACTAGGATTCAGCCTAGGACTTAGGCCCCCTATTATCGATTATTGTTTCAGGTCGTCGAGTATGGACTATGCTCGACAAGGGTCCGGAGAGACCAGGATTCGGCCTAGGACTTAGGCCTTGTATTATCAATTATCATTTTCAGGTCGTTGAGCATGGACTATGCTCAACAAGGGTCCGGAGTGACCAGGATTCGGCTTAGGACTTAAGCCATGGCATTACTTACGTCCAGGGACACTGGACCACGGTCGTCAGGTGTGGATTGCGCTTGGCAAGAACCCGGAGAGGTTAGCTTAACGTCCAGGGACACTGGACCACGGTCGTCAGGTGTGGATTGCGCTTGGCAAGAGCCCAGAGAGGTTATGGATTTGGATATCGACCCGGGGAGGTCCTGGATTCAGTTATTGGCTATTGGATAACGATGGATTAGGATTCGGTCGTCGGGTTCAAATGGATATGGATTTGTCTAAGGCTTTGGTTATTGGGTTTGGAGTTGGGCATCGACTCCGAGCAGTCAAGGATGATGCACTTGGATGATGTGGTTATGGACTTTGGATATCGGATACGGAACTATTCAAAACACGCCTTCTTATCACAAGGCATGTTTTGGGGGGCAAATGTTATCCCGCTTTTTGGTCAAAGTCGGAATATCAAACAAATCGACAAGAAAGGATGGATATCAGGATTGGAAGTCGATTGGAAACAAGGCTGCGATGGATGTCGTCAAAATTTGACCGGGCTCCGATCAGGACGGAATCGATTGGAGATGATGATGAGGACTAGGAGAGGCTACGTTTCAAATTTCAGGTTAATCGGAGTTCATATGAAGGAGATATGGATGGATTACGATGTACAGGGAATGGTTCGAATCGATGTGCTTCGCATCGATCAAGAGGATGATGGTTCGAATCGATGCGTTTCGTATCGACCATAAAGTAAGGACTTCGAATCGATACCATTCGTATCGATTGGCACAGGTTCGACTCGATGGCAACACACCCAGGTTGTTAAACAAGCATGCGGAGGTTTGTTCGAATCGATACCCTTCGTATCGACCGGCATGGACTTGGATTAGTAGCTTCGTATCGATAAGAAGGCAAGGGTTGATGATACATTTCGTATCGATCGTAGCTAGAATTGATACGAAGGAAGGACAGATGCATATGGATACGAAGGACTTAGGGACAATGTTCGTATCGATCGTATTCGAGTCGATCGATACGAAGGAAATAGCCGGAGCAACACGAATGGATGGATACGAACGAGTCTCAGTTCGAATCCATGATATGGTTGAATCCCTCGAATCCACTAAGTCACAACAGCTAAAAACTAGGATTCGACCCGGTCAACTCGGAGAAAAAGGAGGATCGACTCGAAGATTGCGCGCCACATCACCACGAGCACGCGTGCCATGATCGATTCGACCTAATCGATTCGAAGGAAGATCGATTCGAACAGAGCACTGCAACCAGAAAAGCGACCTTGAATCGATCATAACTCGAGATCTACAAGTCCAAATGCTATGAAATTTTCATAGTAGCTTGGACACATGTCGAAGAATGTTCACACCAAATTTCAGCTTGATTGGACAATTTCTTGATCGATTCGAACATAGCTTCGAATCGATCCCAAAGTGGGCCCGGATTTCCAAAAAGCGGGCATGTGGGCCCCCTCACATGCCAGAACTGGTCTCCCTTCAATTTAGACAAAATATCAGCCTCCTACACCTATAAATAGAGCCCCTGGTCATTCAGAAAAGGGGTCGGACAATTTTGAGAGCTAAAGAGCGCCCGGACTCTGCCAGATTTACTCCAGATCACCATTGCTGCCTTAGATTCAGATTATAATCATAAAATCCATTGTACTACGCGATAGGAAATTGTAATCTTGAAGCATCGATCAATAAAAGATAAAAACTTTGGAGTGGACGTAGGCCGAAGATAGCCGAACCACTATAAATCTCGTGTTTTTGTTCATTATTTCTGGATTGCTGTTTGTTGTTTGTTTAGTTCTGAGATTTGTGTTTGAATATTGCTGATTTGTATTCATACACTGGTGCTTTCACAACATTCGGGGTTTGTGACCATTTTTGGCGCAAACAACAGCCGAAGAGGACTTCAACTTAATACAAATAGCTTGTTGACGAATGTGTTTTTAATAACACTGATTGTCTTTTGATAGTACAACTTTCCTATAATCAAATCCTTAAGAGTATATATGTGTGTGAATATTTAGAAGGAAGATAATCATGTAGAATCGAAGTATATGAATTAAATCAAGGATTCTAGTGATATTAAATAAGAATGAATACTTTTATTTGCAGAAATAAATAGAGAATAGATTTCAGAATTATAAACAAGAATCGGTGATTGTAGAAGTGAATTGAACATGTTTATATAGTTGTAGAATAGTTACAATCTTTCATGAAGAGTTTCAATCAAGAGTTGTGTCCATATCTGTTGGATTAAAGAACATTCCTCTTCATGAACAATTGCACCTCTTCAGAAAACTAACCGTTATGTTCTGGTCGGTTGACCGAGAAACCTGGGCCGGTCAGTTGAGTTTACAGATATAAATAAAACGGTGCATATCTGTGCACTGGACACAGAGTCGGTCGGCCGAAGCTTCTGGTCGGTCGGCCGACCTGCTGTTAATTGCACAGTGACACTTATTTTTGTATAAATCAATTTGTGTGTATGTGTAACTACTTGAGGAATGATTTTAACAAATTTCTAAGACTCAATAAAATAAAATACTCATACTAATATCTGGATTGTAGTCTTGTCTCCTTTGTAGTGTTCAATATACGGTTATTCTCCTTTTTGTCGCTTTCATATAGTATTCTCGTCGTATGATATTGAAGCTTGTGTCATGAATCAAAACTCATGAATCAACATTTTAAAAGTATATACCTAAGTTTGGAAAAGTGAGTTAAGTATTTTACAAAAGGTGTTGGGTTTATAGTAAACAATGTTTTAATAACATTTTTTAACCCTTTTGATTATACTTTTGACTATACTTAGATCTTTAAATGAATATTTTTAAAGATAATGTTAAGTATGGAATGTTTTGGAAAAATGGTAGAAAAAGTAAACTTTTAATTTTATAAAAGTGAGAAGGGGTTTATAGTAACAATGTTTGAGTAACATTTGTTTTTAACCTCTTTGATTATATTTTAAAGTGGAAAATCTTGTTATGTGATTTGTGAATATATTATTACACCTTTGAGATAAGTGTATGAATATATTTGGAAGTTGAAAGGAGTATAAATGAATAGTGAAGTGGTAGTATACATGTATATATCTTTATAATGGAATTTTAACTATATACACAAGTATTTACAAAGAAGTATTATTTGATAATATGAGGATTAGAAGTCATTTGTGTGACTTAATCGTGTTTATGTGTCCACTCATTTATGGATAGTATTTACTCCTATACTTAGCACTAAAAGCCAACAAAGTAGACTTGTTCAATATGTGAGAGTTAAGAATGATGCATCAAGGTAGCTCTTTGATGCAACTGGTGCTCTAACCTACCTGGCTTCACTCTTGACTGATGGATAGCATAACTTGAGAAGGTCAGAAAAGGTGATAAGTATATGAGACTTTATTTCCATACAAATTCATTTTTATTTCTTTTGAATTTGACCAAAATTAACTTAGGAAATATAATATCAATCAGTAATAGAATACATTTAAACAAAGGCATGCCCCATGCCTTAAGGATTATATTCTCTTAAGGATCTAGTAGCCCCATGCCGCACACCAAAATAGAATACAACTCTAAAGTGTTAAATACTTACTAATAGCAATCACACGAATTTAACCAAGGCATCCCATACTACCCGGTGAAATTCGAATATTCACTAAAGGGCTAGTAAGTACCACTCAAACATTCTATTCAATGAGTTATACAATATTCGATGAAGTGTTTCTTGAAAGCATTTTAATCCAGTCGGTAACACTAAGTCTAATATTAGTATTCCCCAAATTATAGAATTAAGGTTCTTAAAACATTTTTATTTAAATAACCAAAAGTCGCACGGTATTGCCAAATGACAAAAAATATTATAAGAGTTTAAGGTTTGAAAGTAATTAAATATAATCTTAATATATATATATATATAATGATTTTATAAAATTACTTTATATAAAATATAACTTTCAAGCTCATTTATTTAAAATCCATAACTTAATTATTATTCAACTTTATATAAATATTCGCTGTTTGATAAAATATTACATAAATCTGAATTATTCAAAAAATGCACTTATATATGTATATTTATCTCAAAATTCCATATAGAATATTTATTTAATGAACCATGTTTTGAAAATATAAATATGTATATATATATATTTATATATGTATATGTATATGTATATGTATATGTATATGTATATGTATATGTATATGTATATAAGTCCTTTTATTTTATAAAATCCATATTTACTCTTATCCAAAACCATATAAATATTTAAACCTCTAATTAGAAATAAATTTATTTACATTATAAAATCATTCTTATTATATAAATAATAAATAATATATCTATTTACTATTTCAAATTTCCTTCATAAATAACATAACTTTCTTCTAACAAGATTATGTAGAAACGGTTCGACATGAAAATCCATTCTCTTTGAAAAACCTTGTTGAAAACATGCAACGGAGATTTGATGTTGTGCTATGGACTCTATGGCATAACCATTCCAAAACAAATTCACAATTCAAAATTTGGAAATTGCATAGAAACCGACATGAAAACAACATCAAAACAAGCAATTCAATTCGAACGATCAAACGAACGGAGAAGCGAACGGGAGCAAATGGAGCCTGAAATGGCGTGACTTAGGTATCAACGCAGGTCATGACCAGTGCACCGGTTGGCATGCCTGGGCTAAGCCTCAGGCATCGCCGGAGATGCTCCAATTGCCCGATCGCCCGTTGCCGGTGATTTCTTCGCTGAATTGAGCCTAGACTTCTACTGCACTGAGTTAGATATCATGCAAGGAACCAAACAACTTCAAATTGATGATTTATAAGATCATTTGACAAGGGTTGCAGCAAACAGAGATTTTAATATCAAAAGATGCAACCAACACAAGAATTTAAGAGAAATTCAATCATAGATTCAACCAATTTACTAAACAGTGAATAAACTTGCATTTAGAGATGGTAGTGTGAGGTAATGTAACGACCCTGATATTCACTACTTTGATTTGCGAATATTTAATTAATTTTAAATATTCAATATATAGGTTTTATAATGAAAATAAAACTCTTTTTGATAACAAAAAATGATGGTGAAATAGTTTTCACATTTGGTTTACAAAAATATTTAGTTTGAAGAAAAATTGAAAATGTGACCGGAAACTATTTTCCGAATTTTTGACTTTTCGTCGGCTAAAAGTTATCGAAAATGTTGTGAAACCTTTAGTATAAATATAAAAATTCAATTTGAAAAAAAGATAGGATATGTAGGTATTCATGTACATATGCATTAGATAAGTATATGTATGTATAAATATATTTAATATAATATAGTATAAAATTTAGTAAAAGTAAACATCACATCAATGAAACATATTTAAACATTAAGTACAAGAGGTTTAAATGCATGTTGGCTTTGATTTGATGGGAGGGTGGCTAGGTATAGGCTGAAATGGATCAGGTGGAGGAGAAGGTGTGACATGGCATGCATGTGTGGAGGGTAGAGTACATGAGGGTAAAATGGTAATTTGTTATTTCTATTTCACATAAAACTTATTTTTCACCTTTTCTTTCTCATTTTATTTTCATTTCCTATTCTCCCATCTTCCTAAAAGCTTCGGGAAACCTTTTAATGTCTTCGATTCATATTTTAAGTTTTTAAAAATCCAAGTTTAAACTTTTAAAATGATTTCAAACTTGTTTAATCTCCTCCTTTTCATTTTAAAAACTTCTTCATTTTCCTCCCACTTCAGTCAGCCATAACTTCCTCCAGACTACTCTAATTCAAGATATTCTTTTTTATAAAGGATGTAGAATTCTAGTGGCTACAACTTTTGTTTACACAACTTTTTCAGGTTTTGAAATATTTTGGGTCAAAATTGCATTTCTTTCTGACTCATTTTCGGACTCATATCATCAAGGCCGAAAATAGTACTACTTTTGACTATATCTCCCTCAAAAGTAATTGAAATTGAGTGATCCATTTTTTAAATTATAGAGAAAATAATTTTCTAAAACTTTTTTTTACCACTTGTCCAAATTCCAAAAGTAAGATGGTCAAAAATCGAGGAGAAAATGACCCATTTTTGAGTGATTTTTGTGTGGTTTTCCAAGCTTTACAAGTTCTAAAGCATTTCAAGTTTTCAAAGATTTTGGGTAAGTAAAATTCTAATTTTTGGAAAGATGTTTTCTTTGCTTATATGATGGTATTTATATATGATGTTAATGTTTGGATTATGACATGGTTTCGATGTATATGTATGTGATAGTTTGGGTTTAGGCATTAGACTTGAATCGATGGATTAAAGTGATGTGTTTGGTTTAAAGTTGCGATCTTATTTATGTGGTAGTTGTAAAAATGGTATGCGTTATAAACATGTTATATGGTGTATGCTAGATAGCATCTTGTTTGTAAAAGTGAAATGTCAGTAAATTATAAGGTGAAATTTCAAAAGAAAAGATAAAAACAAGTAGAGGTTTTGGGTATCCATAGCGATAGTCGATATGGATGCAGTTTTGCATAAAAATCTGACTTTTGCAAGATTTGGTTTTATTAACTTAAGGTGTTTTGAAAATGTTTTATAAACTTATAACGATGTTTTATGAAGTTGATTAATTTTTTAATGATTATATTTTTATTAATTAAGTTTTAATAATAAATTAAGATTAAACAGGGTTTATTAACTATAATTAAGTAAAGATTAATTATTAATTAATTATCTTTTAAAGATATAATTTTAATTAATTATTAATTAAGTAAGAATAATTTTAATTAAATATAATTTAAGTATAAGATTTATTATTAATTAATTATTAATTAAGTATAAGGTTAATTATTTATAAATAATTAAATCGATTGTTTAATTATTTTTAATTATTAATAATTAAGGATTTAATTTAAAATAAATTATTTATTTAAGGTTTAATTTTTTAATTAAGTTTTAATTAAAGGTTATTTTATTAATTAAATGTGATTAATTAATGTTTAATTATTAATGAAGGTTTAAATTAATATATCATAATAAATAAAGGATTAACTAGGGTTAAATTACTATATAATATTTAATTATTGTTTAATTAGTTACTAAAGGTTTAATTATTTCTTAATTTATACTTTAGTTAAGTTAAGACTTAATTAAGATTGATTATGATTTAAATAAGCGATTAACTTGTAAATAATTATTTTAAAAAGGATTCTTAAGTTTTAAATTATTTGTTTTTCAAAAATCAAATTGTTTTAAAGGTACTTTTCTTTTCAAATATGGTTTTGAACTCAAGGAATTCAAACGTTGGTGCTATTAAGTAGACAAATGACTATGAATGAGTTATGATGTGATTGTTAGTGTTTGTGTGGACAACCATTAGCAGAATAAAACCCCGTTCTGCTATAAATTGATTGTTTGATTATGTGGACATTTGATAGCAGAATAAAACCCTGTTCTACTATAAATTGATTGTTTGATTTTTTGGACATGTGTTAAGTAGAATAAATCCTCGACGCAGCAGTTTAAACAAAACGATCTTCAATCGGTGAAAGTAGTAATCGGTGGATTGGCAGATACTGAAATGCCCAAATTCGTTGATCCGAAGATACCGAATTCTAGCTATCTCTGACTCGTTGATCCGAAGATACCGGGAAAGAGATCTACGATTCTTCGACGTTGATCTTGCGCACAAGATACCGTGAATCGGCTTCAACAAACGATGATTCGAGCGCACTCGAATGACGTAAGTGGAGATAGGAGATACACTCGACTACCAATTGAATTTGAGAGCACAAAGCTAACAAAAGAGAATTTTATTCAATATTCAACAACCCCTTACAAATGACTCACACAGCCTATTTATAGGCGTTTTACAACTCACGCAAAGAAAACAGAAAATTTACATTAACTCCTAAGTCGGCAACCGACTTATAACCCCTCCGACTTATGACTTAAGAAAGTATACAGCACATCACGACTTACATAGGTCGTACACGACTTAGAGTATTTACGACTTAACATCAACGGTTCAGATGGACGCGACATCAAGATCTTCGGCTACAAGTTTCTGCGACTTAAGAAACAGAGAACACAAACATATCACTTAGGTCGTTGACGACCTAACAACTTCCACGACTTACGACTTAGTATAAGTCGGTGGCAACTTAACAGCAGTTTCTTCATGACTTAAGGAATCAACGGTTTCATATTAACTCGGCATAAGATTCTACGGCCTCCAGAGCTTCAGCGATTTTAACATAAGCGGTGTCCCAAATCAACGTCTTAAAGAGATCAACGGTCTTCATACTCCAGCGACTTAAAGAATGGACGGCATCCGTAGCTTTGCGACCTAAAACAAAAGCGGTATCAGGAATCAACGTCTCAAAGAGATCAACGACAGAGATTAACTCGGCAGACATATCAACGGCATCCAGGGCTTCGCGACTTAAGATGAGACTTTGCGACTTAAGAAGCCTAACTCCGCGACCTAAGTCTGTATGACTTAAAACCTCGCGACTTAAGAACATAGCATCTTCACCCTCTTCATGTGACCTTAGTTCCAACTCGTTAAGTCGTACACGAGTTAAAAACAAGTTAAGTCGTATCTCTTTTTCCTTCAGGCTGGTAGGTCGTAGCTCCGACTTAAAAAATACGTTAGGTCGCTCGCGACCTAACACTTCAGCTCCCAGCCAATCCTCACACACTGCTAACTCGCTAGCCTCTTTGTTAGGTCGTAGCCTTTTCTCCCCGACTTGGTTAAGTCGTAACCCTCCCCCGTTAAGTCGTAGCTCCTCCTCACGTGGCTCCTTAGGTCGTAGATGACCTACAACTTCTACGTTAGGTCGCAAAGCTGGGTCATGACTTATGCCTTTGACAAATGAGAGTTGCGCTGCAACATCCTCCCCAGGTTGAGAAAAATTCGACCTCGAATTTGTAAATTCTTCTCTATCAGCTCGTTCATCTCCGTGATATGGTACGAGATGTTTAACATTGAACACATCAGACGTATACACATCATCTGGCAGCTTCAGTTTATGAACATTTTCATTGATTTGTTTCACAACTTCCACCGGACCAATTTTCCTGGCTTTCAACTTGTTATAAGCGCCTACTGGAAAACGATCTTTTGTTAACACGGCATAAACCATATCTCCTTCATTAAACTCAACATTTCGTCGTTTCAAATCTGCAGATTGTTTATACTTCTCATTTGCTTTCTCCAATCGTTCCTAAACGATTTTATGACATTCCGTCAACCCTTCAACAAAATCAGCAGCTTTCTTAACTGTCTTCTTTGATTGTGGCACTACCGTTAAATCCAATGGTCCCTTCGGTAAACTTGAATATACTATCTGAAATGGACTGAACCCAGTACTTCGATTCACAGCATGATTATGAGCAAATTATGCCTAGCATAACTTCACATCCCAACTCTTCAGATTATCTTGAACAAGACACCTCAGCAAATTCCCCAATGATCCGTTAACCACCTCAGTCTGTCCATCCGTTTGTGGATGATAAGCACTACTAAATTTCAGCTTCGTTCCCACCATTTTCCACAAACTCAACCAAAAGTGACTCAGAAATCGAGTATCTCTATCCGACACAATAGATTCGGGCAATCCATGAAGTCTATAGATCTCCTTGAAAAACAATTGAGCAACATGAACAGCATCCGCCGTCTTCTTACAAGCAATAAAATGTGCCATTTTCGAGAATCGGTCAACTACCACATAAATGGAATCATTACCACGCTGCGTTCTCGGCAACCCCAACACAAAGTCCATACTGATATCCACCCATGGTTTTACAGGCACGGGTAACGGCATATATAAACCAGCATTAGTCGCAGTTCCTTTCGAAACCTGACAAATATGACAACGCTCCACAAACCTCTCTACTTCTTTCCTCATCGATGGCCAAAAGTAGGACTATGAAATCAACTGTAAGGTACGGTCTCTCCCAACATGTCCCTCGTCATGCAACTCTTTGATAATCTTCATTCTCAGACTACCCTCCGGTATGCACAATCGACTTCCTTTAAAAAGAAAACCATCTACCATCACGAACTCATCCGTCTCTCCCTCCTTGACTTTATCAATAAACTTTGCAAAGTAAGGATCATCGGTAAATAATTCTGGCATTATTTCAAACCACGTCACTTCAACCTTCAATGTAGTTAACAAGTGATTTCTTCTACTCAACGCATCAGCCACTCGATTCGTCACCCCTGATTTGTGTTTAACAACGAAAGTAAACTGTTGCAGATATGCAATCCACGATGCATGTCTTGCTGAAATCTTGTCTTGCCCTTGCAAATGCTTCAATGCTTCATGATCAGTATACAGAACAAACTCCTTCTGGAATAGATAGTGTCTCCAGTGTTTAATAGATTGTACAACGACATAGAATTCCACATCATAGGTACTGTATCTCATCTTTGCTCCTGACAACTTCTCACTGAAATATGCAATTGGACGTCCCTTCTGACTCAACACTCCTCCAATCCCAACCTTGGATGCATCAGTGTGTAGTTCAAACACTAGCTGAAAATCAGGTAATACTAGAATTGGTGCAGTCGTCAGCAACTCCTTGATCTTCCCAAAAGCATCCCCTGCTTCTTCTGACCATGAAAACTGTTTGCCTTTCATACAATCTGTAACAGGCGCCATCACACTACTAAAGTGTGGAATAAACCTTCGATAAAATGAAGCCAACCCGTGAAAACTACGAACTTCCGTTATCGTCTTGGGCTGCGGCCAATCTCTAATTGCTTCAACTTTACTTTGGTCAACCTGTATTCCTTTTTCCGACACAACATATCCCAAAAAAAGAACACTCCTCGCCATAAAGACACACTTCTTTGTAGCAGCATAGAATTGTTCTTCACGAAGAATAATTAACACTTTCTTCAAATGTTGAACATGCTCTTCTTTACTAGCACTGTAGATTAGAATGTCATCGAAGTAAACCACCACAAATTTCCCAATGTATGGTCTGAAAATTTGGTTCATCACCCTCATGAATGTACTCGGTGCATTCGATAGACCAAACGGCATTACCAGCCATTCATACAAGCCTTCCCTCGTCTTGAATGCTGTCTTCTATTCGTCACCTGGTCTAATGCGAATCTGATGATAACCGCTCTTCAAGTCAATCTTGGAAAAGATTACAGACCCACTAATTTGATCCAATAAATCATCAAGTCTCGGCATCGAAAATCTGTATCTGACTGTGATCTTATTCAATGCTCTACTATCTGTGCACATCCTCCACGTTCCATCCCTTTTGGCTACCAATAATGCTGGTACAGCACAAGGACTCAGACTCTCCTGCACACGCCCCTGTTCAAGCAATTCCTCTACCTGCCTCCGCAACTCTTCATGTTCCTTCAGACTCATTCGATAATGTGGTCTGTGTGGCAACACAGCACCTGGAACAAGATCTATCTGATGTTGTATATCCCTCAACGGTGGCAATTCCGTTGGTAACTCCTCTGGAAATACATCGTCAAATTCTTTCAAAACTGGTTTAACTTCTTCTGGTATTTCAACCTCTTCACTGCTTTCTCGCCCAATCAACAAAAACACTTCAGGCTCTTCCTCAACCTCCTTAACAAAATCTTTCAAAGATAATAAAGTTTTCAGCTCTTCAATCTCTTCTGACTTACTTTCTCCTTGTGATCTCTTCTTCGGAACTAGAATAATTTTCGTGCCTCCAAACATAAAACTGTAGCTATTGGTCCGACCGTCATGTTGTACTGCTCGATCATACTGCCATGGTCTTCCCAATAATAAGTGGCAAACATCCATCTCTACTACATCACACCAGATTTCGTCTTTGTATTTCTTCCCAATAGAGAATGGAACACGAACTCGTCTATCCACTTTCACTTCTCCTCCTTTTCTCAACCATGCTAACTTGTATGGACTCGGATGTTTCTCTGTCTTCAATTTCAATTTTGTCACAGCTTCAGTTGAAATAATATTATCACAGCTTCCTGCGTCAATCAAAAACTTACACACCTTCCCCAGAATAGTACATGTTGACTGAAAAATATTACTTCTCAACCAACTAGCTTCTTCCTGCTTTGGTGTTAAACACGATCTCCTCAGCATTAGGTTACAACCTTCATCTCCTGACGCAATATCCTGTTCATCTTCCTCTACTGGACTAGAACAATCCCCTTCAACATCCTCATCTTCAACTTCTACAATCATGGTTCGTTTCTTCGGCTTTGGACACTCACTGCTTTTATGACCCAATTCCTGACAATTGTAACATTTGAAACCATTGTTAACCCTTGCCTTCTCAGCCTCCTTCACCACTGGTTTACTGATAGGTTTAGAAACATTAGAACTTCCACCAACACCCTTCGCTTGATTGTTAGAATTAGTAAACACACCACCTCCTCGTCTCCCTTGTTTTTCCCAAGCCAACGCTTTCTGATGTGCTTCTGCCACAGATCTTGGATCGAACATATTAACCATATCCTGAATCTGCATTCTCAATCCCCCAATGAATCTCGATGTCAGCTGCTCTTCTGTTTCCATAATATCATTCCTTGCAATAAGTTGATAGAATTCATCAGCATAGTCATTCACAGATTTCGTCCCTTGTCTCAAGTTCTGCAAACGTTGATACATCAAAGATTGATAATTGTAAGGTAAGAACGTTGCTTTCATCAATTTCTTCATCTTCTCCCAAGATTCAACCTTTGACTTCCCCATTCGTTCACGTGTAAGCTTGGTTTGTTGCCACCATGCCAAAGCTCTACCCCTTAATCTCGTAGCAACCAACTTCACTCTACGCTGTTCTGGAACTTCTTTGAAGTCAAAAATCTCCTCGACATTAGCCACCCAATCTAGAAACTCCTCTGCTTGCATACCACCTTTGAATTCAGGAATTTCAGTCTTCATCCCCGACTCCCACTTGTGATCATACTCAGAGTGATTTCTTCCTTGTCCTCGAACACTACCACCATCATATTCCTCTTCAAAATCAGATGTATATCGTTGTCTATCTCGTCCACCCACATCTCTACTTCCATTACGTCTTCCACCATCATCCCTTCTATCTACATTTCTCCGTCCATGATCATTCACGTTCCTCCCACGCCCTTGATCATTTTCAACACTTCTGTCTCGATTAGAATGCGGTGAGACTCTACTTCCCCCATGGTTAGATTCTGGTGAAACCCTTCTCCGATTTTGATTCATCTCCGTCATAAGCTTCTCTAACCTGCCAATTCCTTCGTTAAGATTTTCACTAAAGTTCTCATTGATTCTTTGCTCCATCTCATCTGCTTCTTCTCTTCGATACAAAGCTTCTACGTTTTGGTGGCGATTAGCTCTTCTTGGCGGCATACTTGAAAACTTCACAAACTCTTCAACACTTCAAAATTCAAACACTTTTCGGACTTTGATCCAAAATGAAACGGATCGAAAACTTCCACTTTGTAGCAAATCGCGATGAACACGATAGACAAAGTTTCGGCTTCCAATTCGAATTCGATCAATCAATCTTCGAACAAGCCTTCTTACTCTCGGCCGTGATAAACAAATTCGAATCTTCACTTCAAGCTCGGCAAATCTCTTCAATTTCTAAATGAATAGGCTCCAAGTCTCGATCTAGCTATGATTGGCTAGAACAAGCTCTGATACCAAAAAACTGACGCAGCGGATTAAACAAAACGATCTTCAATCGGTGAAAGTAGTAATCGGTGGATTGGCAGATACTGAAATGCCCAAATTCGTTGATCCGAAGATACCGAATTCTAGCTATCTCTGACTCGTTGATCCGAAGATACCGGGAAAGAGATCTACGATTCTTCAACGTTGATCTTGCGCACAAGATACCGTGAATCGGCTTCAACAAACGATGATTCGAGCGCACTCGAATGACGTAAGTGGAGATAGGAGATACACTCGACTACCAATTGAATTTGAGAGCACAAAGCTAACAAAAGAGAATTTTATTCAATATTCAACAACCCCTTACAAATGACTCACACGGCCTATTTATAGGCGTTTTACAACTCACGCAAAGAAAACAGAAAATTTACATTAACTCCTAAGTCGGCAACCGACTTATAACCCCTCCGACTTATGACTTAAGAAAGTATACAGCACATCACGACTTACATAGGTCGTACACGACTTAGAGTATTTACGACTTAACATCAACGGTTCAGATGGACGCGGCATCAAGATCTTCGGCTACAAGTTTCTGCGACTTAAGAAACAGAGAACACAAACATATCACTTAGGTCGTTGACGACCTAACAACTTCCACGACTTACGACTTAGTATAAGTCGGTGGCAACTTAACAGCAGTTTCTTCACGACTTAAGGAATCAACGGTTTCAGATTAACTCGGCATAAGATTCTTCGGCCTCCAGAGCTTCAGCGATTTTAACATAAGCGGTATCCCAAATCAACGTCTTAAAGAGATCAACGGTCTTCATACTCCAGCGACTTAAAGAATGGACGGCATCCGTAGCTTTGCGACCTAAAAAAAAAGCGGTATCAGGAATCAACGTCTCAAAGAGATCAACGATAGAGATTAACTCGGCAGACATATCAACGGCATCCAGGGCTTCGCGACTTAAGATGAGACTTTGCGACTTAAGAAGCCTAACTCCGCGACCTAAGTCTGTATGACTTAAAACCTCGCGACTTAAGAACATAACATCTTCACCCTCTTCATGCGACCTTAGTTCCAACTCGTTAAGTCGTACACAAGTTAAAAACAAGTTAAGTCGTATCTCTTTTTCCTTCAGGCTGGTAGGTCGTAGCTCCGACTTAAAAAATACGTTAGGTCGCTCGCGACCTAACACTTCAGCTCCCAGCCAATCCTCACACACTACTAACTCGCTAGCCTCTTTGTTAGGTCGTAGCCTTTTCTCCCTGACTTGGTTAAGTCGTAACCCTCCCCCGTTAAGTCGTAGCTCCTCCTCACGTGGCTCCTTAGGTCGTAGACGACCTACAACTTCTACGTTAGGTCGCAAAGCTTGGTCACGACTTATGCCTTTGACAAATGAGAGTTGCGCTGCATCATTCTTCCATAAATTAATTGAATTTTGTGGACATCTATTTAGCAGGACAAATCACCATCCTGCTAGTATTGTTATTTAGACATGTTTATGCTAGTTAGTTTATATTGATATGTTATTTCCTGATTTGGATGTGAAGCATATTTACATATATGTTGACTTATATAAATAAATTATTGAATGATTTGAAAGTGAAATTGAAATTAAATGGTAACTTTAACGGGTACCATTGGGATTGCTAAGCCTCTTTTGAATTTATAAAGTATGATTTTGAATTAACTACAATCCTTTAATAAATTTTAGGGCTTAAAGTTTATAAATGGTTTTCAAGTTGTATAATTATGTAATAATGGTATTTATAAATAATAGCTTGTTTATAAAAGGGGCATTACTAAATAAAAGGGTTTATTTAAAGTGATTTTCAAAAGAAGTTTTGGAAATGATGTTTGTAAAGGATTTTTCTTTAAGAAGGTTTATTAAAAACATTTAAAAATAGGGAAATGATTTTATAGATTGTAAAGGTATTTTCAATAATAAAGTGAACTTTTAAGAAAGGAAAATTTTTGTGAAGGATAAGTGTGTTGGTTTTATAGGAAGAAATGTTTTAAACGGAATTTGTTTAGTCATTTAATATGGAATATGAAGAGAGAAAATCTCTTATAAAGTTTGGTAATATTCTTATATCATTGAGATAAGTATATAATTGCTTTCCAAATATAAAAGAGATGTATGTGGTTTTGGGAATAGTGTGTCGTAAAAGATCTTTTGATCGAATGTTTATAAAATGATTTTAATTAATGAAAGATTATGTAATAAAGGCTTAGTGGATCCCATATGGAATTAAATCCATGTTTGAATGTTTGTTTATTTGATAGTTAAATAACCGACTATCAAAGTATAGACCATAACGTAAATTTGGAAATATATAGGTGAAACACAAAAATTATATGGTACAGTTTTCGTCGATGGTGTTATACTGTACGTATAAATTCATTTCGTTCTTCTAGTATAAATGATAGGGAAATCCATCCACTAACTGTTAGATGGTGATCTCTGCTCTTATCTTTGTCTGTTTACTTCCTAAAGAACTAGGGTTGAGTTCACCGAAAATTATCAAAAGTTGTTTCGAAGAGACCAGGATTGGATATATTATCCGAAAACCACTTTCATCCAACTCAAGCATTTCAAACTGAAGGCATCTTGAATAGTATGGAATTGAAGATGGATGTTTGAAGTGCAAGGGCTATTTTCAACTTACCTTGAGGGTGATTCCAAAATGGGTGTAGTGGAGGTAGTGCCTTCGATTTCGTTCAGTCCTAGAATGAACTTGTATGGATGAATGCTGGCATTGCATTGTTGCCTGGAGGGCAGTGTTAGCATTCCAAGTGGGAAGTGCTATATGAAATGTAAAATGTAGACTCAAGCCTAATCAACCGAAAATTACTAAAATAGGGGGGATGCAGCAGGGCTAAGTGGGTCTCTCCCAATTAGGGTATGATCATCCCTATCTAGAGTCGATATTATTCCTCATTTGTATGCTTCGGGGCCCATTAACTAAGGGTGATCATATTCAGTACTACTAGTCAAGTTGTAGGCCGTTTCTTTGTTGGTAGGAGATCCTGATGAGGTCTTCGGTGTTATTTTATGTAGAGATGCACCGTGACGGGCAGTACCCCAGTAGCCCAGTCATTATATGGAATCCATTCTCCAATACGAGCCTTTACGGTCTTAGTTGTATACCTATTATGCTGGAATTTAATCAATGTAACAATTTTGGCTATGATTAATAAGTATTTGTATCTTAGACATTATTATAATATTAGAGGATTTCATACAAAATGGTTTGGTTGTCATAAGGTAAAAGCCCGTCCATGTTTATGTGCGACGTGGTCTTACGAGATACCTTTGATTATGAAAGAGTTTTAAACATAATAATTCATTTGTTTGAGTTTACTCACACCAGAACCATGTCTAACCCAGAGATTTATTTTCTTTTCCTAAAACTCTAGGGTGCTCAAATTTTTATGGGCAGCCAAGTAGTTTAGATTTTCCCGCGGATGCATTTTGGAGGAGCTTGGAGCAAGAGGCTTAATCGATAACTAGTTATTATCTTGTTTCCGCTGTATTATATGTATACTATTTCAGTTAGGTAGGGACGGGCTTTCATAACCATCCAAGGGTAGAATTGTATTAGTATGACTCTAGTGTATCATTTTTGAAATGACTTTGTATTATGTTGATTAATATATGTTACATCGTTGCATTGTGAGATTCTGTGATTGTTTAGTTTCCTCTTATCTTCTATCTCCTTTCTTTCCCCTAACAATCTGTCTTTTCGACACTTAGTTGTTCGGCACGTGAATACCGTGGAAGTATTAGTGTTAACTTCTAGGGTTCGGAAAGGCGGGTCGTTACAGGTAACTCGCCTTTAAAACATGAATTTATGTTTTAAAACTCGGATTCACCTAGGCCAATTACTTTCAACGACAACAAAGCAAATTTCAGAAATTGAAAGAGAAAAGATCACAACCCTAGACAAAATATAATATTATTCAATGAATTAAACCCATTAGAAGATAGGGGAAGTTACTTAAGATTGATTTATATAATTATTGAACAAAAGCCCTTTGTTTTGATCTTGATTTGGGGACTGTTTGAGCTTGGGTTTATGAGAGCAATAGTTTTTGCATTTTCTGTTTTGTAGAACTAAATGTTGAGAAAGGAAGTATACGTACTTTTTATTTTCTCTTTTCTAACAATTCTAAATGGGTGAAGAGGGTAATATATGGATCCAATCAGCAAAGTGTTACTAATTTTCCTTTTAAGAGAAGTGTTGCTTATTTTAATTTTTTTATCACTTATAACATACTCATTTATACTAAACAATGTTTTATAATATATAAATTTGATCTCACAAAATTTGAAAAATACTAATATGTTAGAAATTATTATTTTAATCAATATTGGTTTAAATTCAATACAACTTTTCGAATACAAATTATTATTATTTTGATAAAGATGAATTATATGTTTCCAAAAATCCCATTTTCACCATAATCCCAATATTGACAATTTATTCGAATGCCAAATTAAATAATTGGTTTAATCATATTTCAACTTTAAACTGAAATTCTATTTAAGAAATGAAACTCATTTCTTAATTAAAATAAATCAACTATTCTCAAAAATTAGATTTAATTTCCCAAATCACAATTTATAATCAATTACCCGTAATTAAATTTGATTAATTAGGTAATTAACAATATGGTTTTTATAAACTTTCCCCTTAACGAAATTGCATCTCCATAATTTCCTTAACGAAAGAAATCTAAAAAAATTTAATTTTCAAATTTCACGTAAAGATACTTAAGATATACTACCTTTTATTTTTCAAAAAACTTATTAAATTTTCCCTAACCAATTCATAAACTATGAATTAAAATTTTCTCACTAGATAAAATAATATTAAGCCGCAGAATTATATTGATCTACTTCATTTCTCACAAATTTGATCGCATAAGCTATGAACAATGTTTTACCAAGTCCCTCCGCTTTACATAATTATTTTATGGTGAAAATATTATTTCAATTTAATTTTAGCTCGAATTAATTTTTTCCGAAAATAATTATTCTTAGATTCTCGTGTCAAAAATCCTTAAACATTTACCGGATAAGTCAACACAATAATTAATTAAAAATTTTCCCTTATTTATAACTATTTTATTACTAATAGCATCCATGCATCAAGTTGAATGAATATAACCAAAAAATCAATTTCTAACTACCAATCAACCAAAATCAAACAACTTTTGTCCTAAACCTAATCCATAAAATGCAAAGGCTCACAAAAAGGGTGTTTAACTTATTCCTAAAACTAACTCTAATGCAACTTAACAAAAAACGAACACTTCCTAAAAATAAATAAAACTATACCTAGCTAAGCCGATCCATATGAAGTTCCAACGGCCTTCCTTTTTCCTTCCTTCTTTTCCTTATATGGGCAAGCCGCTACCAAATACCTCTTTTTCTTTCAATATAAACAAACATCCGCTGGAGAATAAACTTTAGCCTTCTTACACTCACTCGAATAATGGCCCTTAGTTCGACAATTGAAACATGCTACATGACTCCTATGTGCGGTTGTAGAACCAGACTCATCCTGCTTCTTCTTTTTACCCTTTTGTTTAGAATTTCCTTGCTCCATCGGTTGTTTCCTTTTCTGGTAAAACTCTTTTTTTGGCTTCTTAGGAGTTTCTCACTACAACAAAACAGGCTTTTTACAACGGGCAATGCCCGTTGTAATATGTGGTCCACAACGGGCAGCGGACCGTTGTAATAGGCGATGTTGTAATAGGTCATCCATATTTTACAACGGGCAATGCCCATTGTAATACACCTTTTTACAACGGGCAATGCCCGTTGTAATATGGAATATTGCAACGGTTTCTGACCGTTGCAAAATAAATGCAAATTTTAAAAAAAATTACAGCATCATACCTTCATACCAATAATGAATAATTTAACGAGTAATAAATATTATCATAAAACAACCAAAATCACATTCGAAAAGACTAAAGGCTAGAGTCATAAAATTCCAAGATATTCCAAAAAGTTAGATAAGTTTACATTGACATAGTTCTAATATACACTATTTTTCATTTATTTAGTTCTCTACCTAGTTCTCTGCACCATTTCACATTTACAAACAAACCACCCACCACAGTCATTCACTTCCTCCATATTTAACTAACTTCTCCCTCATACAACTGTGCATTTCCCTTCTGCACACTTTAAACATTGCACTACCCAAACCACTTTGCTACTTAGATAGGTTCATTCATACAGGGATACTCAGTTTTAGGTAGTTCTCCTTTGTTTAATTTCTCGATCAATTCCTGGAAGAAAATGTCATATATCGATGTAGGTAAGAATTAAAATACCACCTGACAGAATTCATGATAAACAGAAGTAATTGGAATGTCTTTTCCACTATCATGACATATTCATTCTCTATGTGTATTAGATAACTTTTAGATACCACAAAAGACACAAGCTTAGGTCAAGTGAACCCAAAACAACAACACTATTTAATAACTTGAACAACAACGGAATTAAGAGAGATTTCAAACGTCAATAACTACCTCTATCATAGGGTAAAATCGTGATAACTGCCAAGCTTCTTCTTCTTCTTCACGGTCCTTCCTTGCTGCATGCTTCTTCTGAAAGTTTATTAATGCATTGGCAAATATAAGAAACTTATTGAGACCGTAAATATATTCTAATTGATTAGCTATACACCTGGGCGTCAAATCTTAGAGAGAAGCTTCCAGATGACTTTTTGGATTCTAATCCACCCAAGTACTTCATGTTATTTACAGTATTCATATCTTTAGGAGATAATTTTGCAAGCTGAAACAAAAACAACATTAACATAATAACTTCAATTTGATATGCATTTCAATGCTGAAAATGGTATAACATCAGTTATTTCAAGGATTTGAGTCATTTGACAACTGAATACTCGCAATATATACTTGCATTATAATTGTTATAAAATATATGCATTTACTTTTCAAGTGTAGAACTGATAAGCATGCTCCTTCAAAATGAATATATCAAAGTAACCAACGGTGACAACATAAACAACAATTTAAAAAAAATAAACAATCACTCAAAGTTACCTCTAACCAAACCAGCCTCTAAATATAACCACATCGAACTGAAGCAAATATCAAAAACGCCCTCAACTTACCTCTAACCAAACCAGCCTCTAAATATAACCAACACTTAGCTCTACGTAAGAGATGTCTAGTAACACACTCCCACATTTGTAACATTAATCCAGTTAAAAGTGCAGTGCCTAGTTGGTTAGAGAATAACAAGAAAATGGATAAAGATATGCTATGATTGCTAATCAACCCCATTGCCCAGGAATAAACGATGGCTGCAGTCTAAGACCATAGCCAAACTGGAATAGACTACCTCCTGTTATCAAAAAAATGTTTGGATTACATTCCATATGTCATGTTGACTTTAATAGTGTAGCATACAAATATATGAAAAATCAGACAATGTTCTATGCAAATATGATTTCATGTTAATTTTTTCCTTAATAGATGAACTGAATCAATTATACACATATATACTACATATCATTGTGGCTACTTAAAGCCTTATAATTATGTCTATTTTCAAATCCATAATCAGATCATATGTTTCATTGCCTTAAATATGGAAAAGGGAGCTTACACCTTCTATCAATCTGAACATGCTTAGCTGAGAGTCACTTATGAGGCAAAGATTAACGAGCATAGCAACGGGCGACAACATCCCCAAAGTGACATGGTTGGTCGACTTGCCGATTATATTTCTACCAGGGGTCGTTAAAAATGGAGATATAGGGATCAGCTTTTGGCAGAGGTTGAACAAATTAGGAACAATGCGGTAAAACACATACGTGCACTTACTAACAAAGTTGACTAGTGGAAAGCAGGAGCTCCTTGGCAGACCACTTCCATTTATACTGAGATTGCTGGTGAACCATGGAATGCTAAGGTTCAAAAAACAATGACAAAGATCAGGCTTGCTCATTGTATTGACATAATAGTGGCTTTGTGCCTTAACATGGATCTTTCATTCTTAAAAATAGGCCAGGTTTATCCTCCCAAAATGTCGATGTGCTTGTACTTAGCAGCACTTAACAGATTAAATACACTAGATAAAGTTAAACAGTGGTCCAATATCCAAACGATGGTCCGCAAACTGTGTGATAACGGAGATGAAACAATAAACCATCTATTTTTTCAATGTTATTATTTGAACCAAATCTGGAATAACATCAAACAGAAATTGCAAATATAGGCTAACAACACAGATACTATTCAAACAAGTCTGGAGTACACTGCAAGTAATTTCAAGAATAATAACTTTCATGCAGATTTTGTAAATATAGCAATAAGTGCAACAGTGTGGCACATTTGGGTAGAGTGTAACCAAAGAAAATTCCAGAACAAACAATTTCTAGCTAATGTCAGGTTAGAGTTAGTAGCAGAGGATTGAAGAATACTAGTATCTGAATTGTTTCAAGATGCATGTAATAAAAGAAGCGAGCTTTGCAAAGCTTTTGGGCTTATCTGAATACGAAGGATTGGATTCGGCTTTTGGTGGTCAGCAACAGTCTCGAGACAGTGTCCAACTTCCAGATCCACTTCTGAATACGAAGGTTTATCCTCCCAAAAAATCGTTTGAAGGTCTTCTTCAGTGAACCACGATGGCAGAGGAGTAGCCGGATCTACAAGATCCATTATCACTTGATTTGCATCTGTCGCGATGGGGATCTCAGAGCTCGAAAATAAAATGTAAACGTTGCGTATAACAGTCTTCACACGAAAAAGACCAAAATCTGCCTCTGCTCTTCCAGGTTCCTACATGTCTTCACATCAAAGCGGCGACAAAACCCTAATTTATTTAAGAGGAACGAACGAACATCAAAGCTTTTAGTTTATTGAAGAGGAACAAACAAATCCCTAGTTGGGCCGGCTCCTTTATATTATAAACTGCGCTTTTAGTTTTACAACGGGCGTAATATGTGTTGCAAAATTGGTACCTTTTACAACGGGCACTTTGTGACCGTTGTAAAGTTAGCATCTATTACAACGGGCATTTTGTGACCGTTGTAATAGCCTTCTATTACAATGGGCAACCAATGCCCGTTGTAAAAAGGGCATTGTGTATGACATCTTTTACAACGGGCATTTTGTGACCGTTGTAATAGCCTTCTATTACAACGGGCAATCAATGCCCGTTGTAAAAAGGGCGTTGTAATAGGGTATTTTTGTTGTAGTGTCTTCCTCCTTACTATCCTTCTCTGCATCCTCAAGACGAAGTTTTGAATTGACTAAGGACTCGAAAGATATATCCATCTAAACTAATAGAGCCTTCTTCAAAGACTTATTCAATCCATAAATAAACTTTTGATTTTTCTTTCTTGGGGTATTAATGAAATCCAAGCCATAATTGGATAGTGGAACAACCCTAGATTTCTAGTTATAATTTTGGAATTTGAGTTTATTTTGTTTGAAATTATTTTAAATTTATTTTATTTGTGAAATTTCATCTCTAAATATATTTAAAATAATAATAGAATTTTTCTAAATTTTTCTGTGATGATTTCCTATTTTTTAAAGGCAGTTTTCTTATTTTCTACTATTTTCTGCATTAGAATTATATTTAAATTAAATTTTAAATATTTATTTTGTGAATGCATTTTTATTTTATGTTATTATTTATGTTTAAAAATATATTACAAGCTCATATGATTTTTCCAAAATTTATTCCAATTAATTTCAAATTTTCTAGACTAGTTTACTAATTTTAGCTATTTTCTTATTTTAACTTTATATAAATTATAAATAATTTTATATATTTTATATTTTGATAGATTTTCGAATTTTTATCTGGTATTACTATTATTACCAGAAATATAAAGTTATTTAAATTAAAATAAGGAAATATGAAAGGGTTTTGACCTTTGAATTGCCTTTTGCCTTTTTGAATTCCACCTCTTCATTTCCACACAACTCTTCATTTCTTTTGACATAACTCCCCACACCTTCAGCTGGCCATCATTTCTCATTCACATAAAAATATTTTCTCCTTCCTGAAGAGAAAAAATTCGGCAATCATTGCTTGGGAAAGTTTGGTAAAAACTTTTGTTCTTTCATCTATTTTCTACTTATACTATCCATTTCTATTTGATTTTTGCTCTTGCTTCCACCTCTTTAGGTTCGACCATGCACCCCTTGGCTGCCTAGCTACCTCCACCACCTGATGGCACACCACCACCACCACCTCCTCACCAGCCACCCATGCCGTGACCCCCTTGGTTGATTAGTATTCATCAGTTTATCTAAACACCACAAATACTTGCATAGCCGAGCACTACCTCACATCCACCACTTCACCACCTCCTTAGCCGCCCCCTACATCACCTCCACCACCTCCAGCACTCTCGGCCACACCATTCCAGTGGACCCCACAGTAGTGGCCGTGGCATATAGGGCCTTGGCCGAGCCCCAAAAATCAAGACAAATCCATATATGCATGCTTTGTGATATTGTTTGCCTTCACCCACTTTTGCACCATCATCCAAACTTGTTGGCCGACCCATACCCAACCCAAACCTGATCCAAACACCTTCCATTCTCTCGTATTTAACCTTATGACTAAGCCTAGCAAAGGTTGGAAGCAAGTGCAAGCATTTCAATTCGATTCTGTGCAGTTTATTCTAGCATAGTTTTAATCGTAGTTAGTTTGGAACTTATTGTTGTTATATTATTTTGTTTGATGTGTATCCAAGGAATTTGATATTTGGCTCCTCCATTCAAATCTGTGTCGTGCTTTCGTGCTTGTGTAGATCTCGTTTGTGCAATTCGTCATTGTGTCATCAGCTCAAACCAGTGAGTTATTCTCACCAGACAGTTTTATACTTATATTAATAGTAAATTGATCACATGTGAATCTGTAATTGCACCACCATATTATATTTGCTATGTCACTATTATATGATGTTCACACCTGCTTAAACACCAGTTATATCATATGTTACTGTTATATTTTATGCTGTTTTGTTATTTTCATCAGTTAATCACACTGCAAGTTCCCTTTAGATTAGAATCACTATGGGTTGAAATGATACATACCCGAACGGACTTTAGAATCAGGGAAAATCGTTATGGGCTGAAATGATAGGCCTGAGCGGTTTTCAAATTATTTCATATACTTGGGACTGCGGGTTTGAAATGATATATTACCCGTATCACTTTTCCTAGTGTAGAAAATTATATACAGGCCCGTAGTTAAAAATATGTTTTCTAAATTTTTAAAAATATCTTAGAAATATAAATATTATAATAATTTGATTTAAACTTAATTAAAAATGATTTTTGTAAAATATTATTGATTTTCTGAATATTTACAAGTGAAATAAATTAATGAAAGTAAGAAAAATTTGAATGTAAGTTATTTTGGAAATATTGATTTAATTTTTAATTGGAAATTAATTAAATATGAAATATGACAAATTTATGATAATTTGAATAAATTTAAAATGATTTTAAGATATTATGATTTTTTTTGAATAAAGTTAAAATAAGGATTGAATGAATATTTGAGTTGAAATTTTGCAATATAACTAAAAATTGGAAACTTGTGAATTTGGCTTAAAAATGAAATGTAAGCTAAGTTTAATAAAAAAACAAATGGGATTAAGTTATATTTGATTATTTTAAACTTAATGGTTAAGTTGAAATTTAATTTATTGAATTTTAAAAATTAAATGTTGAAAGTTAATAAGTGAATTTTTGAATAAATATTTATTTTGGAAGAAAATTTAACTTTATAAAATCATGAATTTAAGGAAATTAAATGATGATTTTAAATGTGAAAATGTATGATTTTATAGTTAAAATGTTTTAAATGAAAAATAAATGGTTGTGAAATTATATTGAGCATTTGAAGTTAACTGCATTTTTGAAATGTTATTATTTCTAATGAAATGATATTACAACAATTGTAAATGCTGTAGTTGATAATAAATGAACTAAAAAGCTAAATAAGATTTAAGGTTATTATAGCATTTTGTAAAATGCTATAAGTGTTGAATTTAATTAAGTTTATTTGAAAACTAATGTAACCCTATTACAGCATTTAAATGCCGTCTTTTGTTAAATTAAACTGTTTTGAATGTAATTTTACGTAGCATTTTCTAAATGCTGCGAAAAGTGAATTTTCACTGTTTTGATAAAAAAGTAAGTGAATAAAGAAATTTGGAAAATTGAAATCTTGGAAATTTGATAATTGAATTATTAAATGTAATAACTTCATTTTATGAAGTAAATTGATTTGAAATATAAATTATTTTGAAATGAAATTGAAATGGTATTTCAAATTGAATAAATGAACTTGGTTTTGGAAATAAAATAATGAGTTTGATATTTTGAAATGATTTTGAAAGATATTAAATTTGTTAAATGATATTTGATTTTGAAATATAAATACCATTTGGAAATTATAACTATGGGTTATAATAACGATTGGTTGTTAAAGAGTCTGGGATCGGATATGGACATACTCTCTGTCGATACCGAAAACCACTTTAACAATTGTGTACGCGGTGGAGATTCCATAATGAAGTAGGATGGTGACGACGTTCCTAAGGTACATTTCGTGGACCTAACTCCCGTGAGTTAGCTTAAGGTGGCTAAAACAGGAGCGATCTCGGGCCAAAGGAGGTAGCACCTCTGGTCGGACACACTTCTTCGAACCATTCTATTACTGTTGTGATCGATTGGGTGCACCCCTTGATTTTGGAGTGTTGTTCGGGGTGGGTGTAGTGGCTGCTACGTTACCACCAGCCCGTGTGCTTAATTGGTATATCTACCCTGGCATTGCCTTGTGTGCCGTGTCACCTACCATACCGAGCCTTTACTACGAGTTTGTTTTTCTCCCGTAGCGTGTGTGGTATCCTCTGACAGTCCCCCGGAGTGGAGATGGCATGATATTGGATGGACTACTGGGACTATTATGTGTGAAGGGTGATATGAGTAGCCCGGAACGCTATTTAAAAGTATGTTTATTTTACTGTAGACATTATTATAATAGCGAAATATTACTATATAGTAAATAGTTTAACGGATCCTTAGAGGATGGGCGGTCCTAGGCATCCTTTAAGTTACTTGTATCTTGATTATAGTTCATTTGAGTTGGTTTACATTATATAAGTATATATTGTCCTGACTCGAGTGTTTTGTGTTTTGCTTTACGCTCGGGTCAGCCTGAGTATTCACAGCTTTGGATTCTCTTTCTGGAGCTGGTCTTTCACTGGAGTTTCTACTTATCTACATATATTTCTATTTCTGTTTCAGCTGTTCTAGTTTATCTCATGTAGTAGTGAACTTCTATGTATTTGGGATTTCTATTCTGTTGTTTTCAGACTATATTATGTATTTGGTTTGAGACTCTGTTATAGTAGCTTCATGAACTACTATGTTATTTTATATTCCGCTGCGAGTTATTCTGATTGTTCTGTGTCTGTGATTCTGTGAATTTGTTTTCATTTGCTCCAAATTTATTTATAATCTGTTATTTTGCATCATTCAAGCTTGACATGTGTGGATTATTGTCGAATTTGAATGGTACAAAATAGTGGGTCGTTACAGTTGGTATCAAAGCTTTGGTTTTGGCAACCATTACCTCTGAGGAGCAAAACTCATTAGAGATAGGGTATTTCAACCCTAGAATGAGTGAAATCAATCTCAGAATCATATCTTTGTGAGAGACATGTTTTCAAGGTATAAAATGATTTTTTTTAAAATATTTTTCAAAAGATTTTCAAAGATTATTTTGATATATATACATTTTCTTGTTTAATGGATTTTCAAATGTTTCTAACTTCCTTTCTTTTGAATCCACCTTGTTAGATTTTTCTCTCTTTACTTTAGGATATTCATTCAAGTGTATGCTCTTGTCATATCTTAATTCATCTTTGGCTTGTCTTTAGTCTTGGCCTAAATTCATTCTTCATATTTTTCAGGATGAATCGAGGAAATGCCCCAGCTCCTCAACCTGTTGCTCCAGTCAGGTTCACTGTTCTTTGTAAGGAATTCTCTCAACTAGGTGGAACCCCATTCACTGGTTCAGAGACTATTATTGAGGCTCAACAGTGGTTGCGGGGTCTTGAAAGGATATTTACTGGTCTTGACATTACTGATGCCCAGAAGCGTCAGCTAGCAGCCTGGCAGTTGCATGATTCTGCTTTAGATTGGTGGGAGTCCATTACGGCTAACACCGTTGAGGCTGATCTCACTTGGGAGCAGTTTAGGTATCCTTTGTGTTATCTCAATTTTGTTCCTATTTGAGTTCCTTTCCTTTTGAATCTAAATCAAGCTTGTTTCTATTTCTCTTTCCAGGGAAGCTTTCGTGGCAAAATGGATGCCAGAAGCTGGGAAATCTCAGCTTTATCGTGAGTTTATGGATCTGAAGCAGGGTACCATGTCTTTTGCTGAGTATGAGAGGAAGTTCAATGAACTTTCCAAGTTCGGTCCTAGACTTATTGACACTCCTCTCAAGAAGAATGAGAAATTCATTGCGGGTGCTCGTCCAGAGTATTATAGTCGCCTCATTTCACATGTTCATGGTTCTTTCACCCAGCTCATGGATATGGCCATTCGCTATGAGAATCCCACATCCGAAGGTCCTGCTGTTTCTGGTGCTCAGTCGTCCTCTGCAGTTTCCAAGAAGCGTAAGCTTAATTTTTAGCAGCAGAAGAAGAATTGGCAGAAGCGTTCTGGTTTGGGATCTTCATCATCTACTTCTGCTCAAAGACAACAAGTTGATCTCTCCTCCATCACTTGCTTTAGGTGTGACCAGAAGGGACACTATGCTAATAGTTGCCCTACTTCGGTTAGTGCTGCTGTTCCTCCGCCTCAGGTTACCAGGAACAATCTTTGTCATGTTTGTCTTCAGCCAGGTCATTTTAAGAATGACTGTCCTTTGTATCAAAAGGGAAAGCCATCTGGTATTTTTGCTGTCACTTCTGCCTCATCTCCAGTTCCTCCACCTACTCCTGCTCCTGCTCCTAGTGATGACCAAGGTACTCTCCAGGACTCATTTACTTTATTTTGTCATCCTGATCGTGTGTTGTTTGATACTGGTGCTTCACACAGTTTTATTTCTGTTGATTTGTGTGATAATTTTGAGCATCTCCTTTCTCCTGAATATGTTTCTGTTCCATTATATGTTTCAAATCCTATTGGAGGTCCTGCTAACCTTAATCGAATCTGTCGAGAAGTGAAACTTCTCCATTCTGATCATCGCTTTTGTGGTGACTTTTATGTTTTGGGCTTCGATGCTTTTGATTTATTGCTTGGTCAGGATTGGTTAAAGAATCATGATGCTCATATCTCTTGTAAATCCCGAATTGTTTCTCTTGAGGATGATCGGGGTAATCCTTTGGTTATTCAGTGTCATATGCCTCATGATTGTGTTGGTAGATTTATTTATTCTTTGGATTCTTCCTGTTGATCTTCGTCGACTCTTGTAGTAAATCTCTATCCCGATGTATTTGGTGAAGTTACTGCTTTACCTCCTAAGCGGGAAATTAATTTCCGCATTGATCTTATTCCTGGAGCTCGACCTGTAGTTCTTCCTCCTAGAAGAATGGCACCCCGTGAGAAGGTTGAGTTAAGGAAACAAATTGAGGATCTGTCTTCCAAGGGTCTGATCAGACCTAGCTATTCTGAATGGGGAGCTGCGGTGGTTTTCGTCACCAAGTCCGATGGTTCTCTTCGGATGTGTGTTGATTATAGGGAGCTGAACAAGCTCACTATGAAAAACAGATATCCAATGCCTCGCATCAATGATATGTTTGATCAACTTTATGGTGCTACTGTTTTCTCTCAGCTTGATCTTGCCACAGGTTTTCACCAGCTCAGAGTTGCTGAGGAAAGTATTTCCAAGACTGCTTTCCGCACTGAAAATGGGTTTTATGAATGGTTAGTCATGCCTTTTGGTTTGACTAACGCCCCTGCTTTCTTTGTTGATTTGATGAATCGTGTTTTTCGTGATGTTCTTAATAAATTTGTGCTAGTCTTTGTTGATGATATCCTTGTCTTCTCTAAGACTAAGGATGAACATATGTCGCATTTGAAGTATGTTCTTGAGACTCTCAGAAATCATCAGTTAAAGGCTAAATTTTCTAAATGCCATTTCTGGAAGGATGAAGTCCGTTATCTCGGGCATATTGTTTCTAGTAATGGAGTTTCTGTTGATCCGGTTAAGATTGCTACGATCAATGTAAGTCTTTCTTCCTTCTCTTTTCCCTCGATCACTTACATAATTCTATTTTCCTGTTGTCCTTATTTTCTCCCTATTCTGTTCCAGGATTGGGAAACTCCAAAGACTCCATCTGATATTCGTAGTTTTCTGTGCCTTGCCGGTTACTACCGGAGATTCATTGAGAATTTTGCTCGGATTGCTGCACCTCTCACAGCTTTGACTCGAAAGAATGCCAGATTTGTCTGGAGTGATAAGTGTAAGGCTGCATTCAGTGAGTTGAAGAGCAAGCTAACTTCCGCACCAGTTCTTACTGTTCCGAAGGGAAGTGAGGGATTTACAGTTTATACTGATGTTAGTCGTGAGGGTTTGGGTGCTGTTCTCATGCAGGATGGTAGGGTTATTGCCTATGCCAGCCGTCAGTTGAAAACCCACGAAGCAAATTATGCTGCTCATGATTTAGAGTTACTTGCTGTTGTCTTTGCTTTGAAGCTTTGGAGGCATCATCTTCTTGGAACCAAGTTTGAGCTTTTCACCGATCATCAGTCTCTGAGATATATCTTCTCCCAGAAGGATCTGAATCAGAGGCAAGTTCGTTGGCTTGAGTTTCTGGCTTCTTACGACCTCGACATTAACTATACTCCCGGTAAAGCTAATGTTGTGGCTGATGCTCTGAGTCGGAAAAAGGCTTTGTTGTGTCAGCTTGTTGTTTCTTCTTCTCCTCTTCTGGATCAGATTATGGCTAAGCAGGATGAGGATGTGATGCTTAGATTGATGAAGGAGGGTATTCGTAGCAGAGTTGGTGGTAGTAGTGGTAGTAGTAGTGGAGCTCAGATTGATGATAAGGGGATTTTGAGGATTAATGGCAGAATTTGTGTCTCGAATGTTGATGGGTTGAGGCAGGAGTTGCTTCAGGAGAATCATCGATCCAGACTTTCTATTCATCCTGGTGTGTCGAAGATGTATCAGGATATGAAGAGGCTTTATTGGTGGAAGGGGATGAAGAGGGATATCTCTATCTTTGTTAATCGGTGTGCGACTTGTCAGCAAGTCAAAGCCGATCACCAGAAGACCCCTGGTTTGTTGCAGCCCCTCGAGATTCCCAATTGGAAGTGGGAACAGGTTTCCATGGATTTCATCGATGGTTTACCGAGGACTCGGAAAGGTAATGAGAGTATCTGGGTTATTGTTGATAGACTGACCAAGTCCGCTCATTTTATTCTGGTCAAGTCTACTCGTTTTGCTTCTAGCTTATTTGAGATTTACATGAGAGAGATTGTTCGTCTCCACGGTGTTCCTCTCAATATTGTTTGTGATCGTGACCCTATCTTTACTAGTCAGTTCTGGAAGGCTTTTCAGGAATCTTTGGGTACTCATTTGAATTTGAGCACTGCTTACCACCCATAGACCGACGGTCAAACGGAAAGAGTGAATCAGATTCTTGAGGATCTTCTTCGTGCTTGTGTGCTTGATTATGGAGGATCTTGGGAAGATTATCTCCATCTTGCCGAATTTACCTACAATAATAGCTATCAGGTATAAGTTTATCTCCTATCTTTCAGTCTACCCTTGATCTTTTATCTATCTCATTTCATAATTGCATCCAGGCCAGTCTCAAAATGTCTCCGTTTGCTGCTTTATACGGACGACCTTGTAGATCTCCATCTTGCTAGATTGAATCCGGTAATCGTTTGGTTCTTGGTCCTGAAGTGATTTTGGAAGCTTTTGAGAAAGTTGAGGAGATTAAGAAGAGGTTGAGAGCCGCTCAGGATAGGCAGAAGAAGTTTGCTGATAGGCGTAGGCGGAATTTGGAATTTGCTGTTGATGATCTGGTGTTCCTTAAGGTTTCTCCCTTGAGGAATGTCATTCGCTTTGGTCGTAGAGGAAAGCTTTCTCCTAGGTTCATTGGTCCTTTCCGCATTGTGGAAAGAGTTGGTTCTTTGGCTTATCGTCTGGATTTACCCGAGAAGCTTTCTAGAGTGCATAATGTATTCCATGTCTCACATCTTCGCCGTCATCTTCATGATCCATCTCTTGTTGTCCAACCTTCTGTTCTTGATAGTTTGGATGTAGAGCCTAATCTGACTGTTGAGAGAAAGCCACTTCGTATTGTCGGTAGAGATACGAAGCAGCTCAGAAGGAAATCTGTTAATCTGGTCAAAGTACAGTGGAGTACTGACGATCGAGATTGTACCTGGGAAACGGAGGAGAGCATTCGTGCTTCGAATCCAGAATTGTTCGTTTCAGGTACTATTTTGTTTTCTATCTTGTTTCTCTTTATTTTCTTGCCATTCTTTTCGAGGACGAAAAGATTTGAGTGGGGGAGAGTGTAACAACCCTAGATTTCTAGTTATAATTTTGGAATTTGAGTTTATTTTGTTTGAAATTATTTTAAATTTGTTTTATTTGTGAAATTTCATCTCTAAATATTTTTAAAATAATAATAGAATTTTTCCAAATTTTTCTGTGATGATTTCCTATTTTTTAAAGGCTGTTTTCTTATTTTCTACTATTTTCTACATTAGAATTATATTTAAATTAAATTTTAAATATTTATTTTGTGATTGCATTTTTATTTTATGTTATTATTTATGTTTAAAAATATATTACAAGCTCATATGATTTTTCCAAAATTTATTCCAATTAATTTCAAATTTTCTAGACTAGTTTACTAATTTTAACTATTTTCTTATTTTAACTTTATATAAATTATAAATAATTTTATATATTTTATATTTTGATAGATTTTCGAATTTTTATCTGGTATTACTATTATTACCAGAAATATAAAGTTATTTAAATTAAAATAAGGAAATATGAAAGGGTTTTGACCTTTGAATTGCCTTTTGCCTTTTTGAATTCCACCTCTTCATTTCCACACAACTCTTCATTTCTTTTGACATAACTCCCCACACCTTCATGGCCATCATTTCTCATTCACATAAAAATATTTTCTCCTTCCTGAAGAGAAAAAATTCGGCCATCATTGCTTGGGAAAGTTTGGTAAAAACTTTTGTTTTGTCATCTATTTTCTACTTATACTATCCATTTCTATTTGATTTTTGCTCTTGCTTCCACCTCTTTAGGTTCGGCCATGGCCCCCTTGGCTGCCTAGCTACCTCCACCACCTGATGGCACACCACCACCACCACCTCCTCACCATCCACCCATGCCGTCACCCCCTTGGTTGATGAGTATTCATCAATTTATCAAAACACCACAAATACTTGCATAGCCGAGCACTACCTCACATCCACCACTTCACCACCTCCTTAGCCGCCTCCTACATCACCTCCACCACCTCCAGCACCTCCAGCACTCTCAGCCAGACCATTCCAGTGGACCCCACAGTAGTGGTCGTGGCATATAGGGTCTTGGCCGAGCCCCAAAAATCAAGACAAATCCATATATGCATGCTTTGTGATATTGTTTACCTTCACCCACCTTTGCACCATCATCCAAACTTGTTGGCCGACCCATACCCAACCCAAACCTGATCCAAACACCTGCCATTCTCTTGTATTTACCCTTATGACTGAGCCTAGCAAAGGTTGGAAGCAAGTGCAAGCATTTCAATTCGATTCTGTGCAGTTTATTCTAGCATAGTTTTAATCGTAGTTAGTTTGGAACTTATTGTTGTTATATTATTTTGTTTGATGTGTATCCAAGGAATTTGACATTTGGCTCCTCCATTCAAATATGTGTCATGCTTTCGTGCTTGTGTAGATCTCTTTTGTGCAATTCGTCGTTGTGTCATCAGCTCAAACCAGTGAGTTATTCTCACAAGACAGTTTTATACTTATATTAATAGTAAATTGATCACATGTGAATCTGTAATTGCACCACCATATTTTATTTGCAATGTCACTATTATATGATGTTCACGCCTGCTTAAACACCAGTTATATCATATGTTACTATTATATTTTATGCTGTTTTGTTATTTTCATCAGTTAATCACACTGCAAGTTCCCTTTAGATTAGAATCACTATGGGTTAAAATGATACATACCCGAACGGACTTTAGAATAAGGGAAAATCGTTATGGGCTGTAATGATAGGCCTGAGCGGTTTTCAAATTATTTCATATACTTGGGACTGCGGGTTTGAAATGATAAAACCCGGATTTTCTTTGTAAATTACGGGTTGAAATGATATATTACCCGTATCACTTTTCCTAGTGTAGAAAATTATATACAGGCCCGTAGTTAAAAATATGTTTTCTAAATTTTCAAAAATATCTTAGAAATACAAAAATTATAATAATTTGATTTAAACTTAATTAAAAATGATTTTTGTAAAATATTATTGATTTTCTGAATATTTACAAGTGAAATAAATTAATGAAAGTTAGAAAAATTTGAATGTAAGTTATTTTTGAAATATTGATTTAATTTTTAATTGGAAATTAATTAAATATGAAATATGAAAAATTTATGATAATTTGAATAAATTTAAAATGATTTTAAGATACTACGATTTTTTTGAATAAAGTTAAAATGAGGATTGAATGAATATTTGAGTTGAAATTTAGCAATATAACTAAAAATTGGAAACTTGTGAATTTGGCTTAAAAATGAAATGTAAGCTAAGTTTAATAAAAAACAAATGGGATTAAGTTATACTTGATTATTTTAAACTTAATGGTTAAGTTGAAATTTAATTTATTGAATTTTAAAAATTAAATGTTGAAAGTTAATAAGTGAATTTTTGAATAAATATTTATTTTGGAAGAAAATTTAACTTTATAAAATCATGAATTTAAGGAAATTAAATGATGATTTTAAATGTGAAAATGTATGATTTTATAGTTAAAATGTTTTAAATGAAAAATAAATGGTTGTGAAATTATATTGAGTATTTGAAGTTAACTGCATTTTTGAAATGTTATTATTTCTAATGAAATGATATTACAGCAATTGTAAATGCTGTAGTTGATAATAAATGAACTAAAAAGCTAAATAAGATTTAAGGTTATTATAGCATTTTGTAAAATGCTATAAGTGTTGAATTTAATTAAGTTTATTTGAAAACTAATGTAACCCTATTACAGCATTTAAATGCCGTCTTTTGTTAAATTAAACTGTTTTGAATGTAATTTTACGTAGCATTTTCTAAATGCTGCGAAAAGTGAATTTTCACTGTTTTGATAAAAAAGTAAGTGAATAAAGAAATTTGGAAAATTGAAATCTTGGAAATTTGATAATTGAATTATTAAATGTAATAACTTCATTTTATGAAGTAAATTGATTTGAAATATAAATTATTTTGAAATGAAATTCAAATGGTATTTCAAATTGAATAAATGAACATGGTTTTGGAAATAAAATAATGAGTTTGATATTTTGAAATGATTTTGAAAGATATTAAATTTGTTAAATGATATTTGATTTTGAAATATAAATACCATTTGGAAATTATAACTATGGGTTATAATAACGATTGGTTGTTAAAGAGTCCGGGATCGGATATGGACATACTCTCTGTCGATACTGAAAACCACTTTAACAACTGTGTACGCGGTGGAGATTCCATAATGAAGTAGGATGGTGACGACGTTCCTAAGGTACATTTCGTGGACCTAACTCCCGTGAGTTAGCTTAAGGTGGCTAAAACAGGAGCGATCTCGGGCCAAAGGAGGTAGCACCTCTGGTCGGACACACTTCTTCGAACCATTCTATTACTGTTGTGATCGATTGGGTGCACCCCTTGATTTTGTAGTGTTGTTCGGGGTGGGTGTAGTGGCTGCTACGTTACCACCAGCCCGTGTGCGTAATTGATATATCTACCCTGGCATTGCCTTGTGTGCCGTGTCACCTACCATACCGAGCCTTTACTACGAGTTTGTTTTTCTCCCGTAGCCCGTGTGGTATCCTCTGATAGTCCCCCGGAGTGGAGATGGCATGATATTGGATCGACTACTGGGACTATTATGTGTGAAGGGTGATATGGGTAGCCCAGAACGCTATTTAAAAGTATGTTTATTTTACTGTAGACATTATTATAATAGCGAAATATTACTATATAGTAAATAGTTTAACGGATCCTTAGAGGATGGGCGGTCCTAGGCATCCTTTAAGTTACTTGTATCTTGATTACAGTTCATTTGAGTTGGTTTACATTATATAAGTATATATTGTCCTGACTCGAGTGTTTTGTGTTTTGCTTTACGCTCGGGTCAGCCTGAGTATTCACAGCTTTGGATTCTCTTTTTGGAGCTGGTCTTTCACTGGAGTTTCTGCTTATCTACATATATTTCTATTTCTGTTTCATCTGTTCTAGTTTATCTCATGTATTAGTGAACTTCTATGTATTTGGGATTTCTATTCTGTTGTTTTCAGACTATATTATGTATTTGGTTTGAGACTCTGTTATAGTAGCTTCATGAACTACTATGTTATTTTATATTCCGCTGCGAGTTATTCTGATTGTTCCGTGTCTGTGATTTTGTCAATTTGTTTTCATTTGCTCCAAATTTATTTACAATATGTTATTTTTCATCATTCAAGCTTGACATGTGTGAATTATTGTCGAATTTGAATGGTACAAAATAGTGGGTCATTACAGATAGCCTCAAATTTTGCTACGTACTCCATGATAGATATCTGATTCTGCCTAAGCTCAATGAATTTCTTAGTCATTGCGTCCTTCTCTGCCTATGGTAGAAACTTCTGCTCCAATCTCTCTCCAAATTGAGCCCTACTAACTGATCCTCCTCAACCTCTGCTACTAACAAGTCGTACCATTCCAATGCCCTTTGTTGTAGCTGACTAGATGCCACCTGAATCATTTAGGTATTATTAAGATTCATGCGCGAAAAGATACTCTCACATATCTTTATCTAGGCTTGAATCTCAATAATCTTCTCTGTTCCCTTAAAGGGTCTACATCCTAAATGTCCAAAGTCACTGCAAGAGCGATCAAATCAACATGAACCAAATGTCCCTCAGAAGTAACTGTTTGGGCAGCATGGACAATATCTGCAATCTACTCAAGAGTCAAAAACATCCCTCATGTTCCAGGATTACCGGTCGATCCTGGTGTAACTCTAGGTTTACCTCCACCCATAATTCTTGTAACGACCCAGAATTTTAGACAAATTAAATTGAGAATATTTAATTGATTTTAAATATTTGAACGATAATTTAATTTGAACCCCGGATATAACTTTGAAGCTGACGATTAAATTATAAAATTTAATCTATTGTAAGTAGAATAAAAATTTAAATCTTCAATTTTAAGTTGAAGAAAAATATTTCAAAGGCTTTTTAAAATTCATAATGATAATACTGAAGACAATTGAAGCTTCAGAATCGAATTTGAAACTGCTTTGTTCAGTTTTGAATTTATATCGCTTGAATCGATATTTAAAAATAGTCATTTTTCACACAGTCTCGGAATTTGACGAAACCAGTTCCATTGGGTCCGTAATATTGTATTATTACCGGATTTCAAATTTCGTATTTATCAAAATTATTTTGTGACCACACGGTGAGTAAACGCGTTGAGATTTTTAAAGCAAATTCAATTTAAAATTTAAATTTAAATTGGTAACATCTGCACGTTCGTCCCTTTTATCACGCGCTTAAATCACGCCTAAAATCGGGATGTAGAAATCGTGCGAAGTATGGCCGAGCATCCTTTTATCTCGTCCAAAATCAAAATAAGCTGAGCTTCTTCATTTCAATCTTCGTTCGAATCAAAGAAAAAAAAATGGCAGAACGAAATCGAAACAAAGAAAAAATGGCCGAAGCCCACTTCAAATTTTCGTTCGAACGAACGAAATTCAAATTGCGTTCAAATGGCGGCAACGCGAATGGTGGCTGCGAGTGTACTCGCGCATTCGAGGGAGGCGTCGCATCGATGGAGGCGGCGATGTCTGGGCGTTCGTCGAGGTCGCGTTCGCGCGTGAGGGTCGAGCAGGCGCAAGGCGGAAAGGGGAGTTTCTCGCGAGCTAGGGCGGTGACCTGGGAGGCGTGGAAGGAGGCAGTGTGCGATGGTGATGGAAATTCGCTTGGGTGAAAGCGAATTAGGGTTCGCGAACTCGAGCCGGTCGAAGGGCAGAGGCGAAGATGGGCAAGCGGTGGCCGGGGTCGAAGTCAAGTTCGAGGCAGCGACGAGTTCGAGGTTGATTTGGGGTCGCAAGCGACTGTCGAAGTCGAGCAGGCAGTGACTTTGTTCGATCGAGTGAGTTATATGAAAATTTTTCAACTCAATTTAGTTTTGAATATGGATTTAAATATGAACAGAAAATGATTTCTGTTTCACTAGATTTTAAAATACATATATATGTATGTATTTAGATTTCAAAGAAAGTATAATAACATAAATGGAAATATGTAGATTAAGGAAGAAAGTATTTACAGTAGAGTAAACTTCTGTTTTTATAACTACAGAAAGGAAATATTCATAAGGAAATAAGGAAATTTGTTTAAATCAAAATGTTAGTAAATTAAAACTTAAAAGGAAATTTATTATTCGATTATTTCGAATATTAATAAATTGTATAAATTGTTTATACAAGGTTTAAAATCAAGAAACAGCCGAAAATGGAAAGTGGAATTCAAAATAAAAAGCTAAGGTGAGATTTTTCTCACTCAAAATGAATTGCAGTTATTATTGATTTGATTGATTGCTATCGGATGTGATATTAGATATAGTAGGATATATCTATATATATATATAGCAATATATACATATTGGCATATGTATATATTGGATTGATTGATTTCCCGCCTCGTATAGCGGATGAGACCCTATTGCGCCGTTAGTAAGCGGATATTTTTATAAAACCCATATACCGCGATATTCCACCTCGAAGTGGAATTGGTATTGTGCTAACGTCTATGGATGCAGGGAAACAGGTTGGAGGGATCCAACTGGATTCCTCAACAGTATTTATTTACAGATATTGATGTATATTCTGTTATCATATGTTGATATATGATGTTGTTGTTGTGATTGACTAATTGGTGCTGTTGCATCATCGGATTCAAGTTTTGAAGTTTAAAAATAACGACTTTTACTTTAAAAGGATTTTAAAGTGATTTTTGAAAGTAGACGTTTTATTGAATTTTTGAATTGATTTATTTCAAATAAATAAACGTCTAAAATTTTAAAGTTATAAAAGTTAAGATTTTTGTGAAATAAAATCAAAGTGTGATTTTTGAAATAAAAGTTAAGAAATTTATGAAATGGTTTAAATTGGGATTTCTAGTATTATAAACGGTTTATTTAAAAGATGTATAAAAATGGATATTTATAAATTTGAAATATTGGGATTATAAGACAAGTTTCTATAAGTGTTAAAATGAAGTGTAAATGGGATTTCATAAGTTAATGAAATCTGAAAGTTTTAGATTTTGTGAAGTTTAAAAGAACGATTTCTTTTAAAACAAATGAATTATAAGTTATATTAACTTTTAAATTGAATGGGTCATTAAAGAAGATGTATAAATCGAAGTAGTTATAAAATGGAAATAGAATTTATAAACGTTGTTTTTATAAATTCGAAAATAAATCAAATTTGATTGATTTTAAATATAGAGATTATTAAGGAAATTTTATCCACAATTTTGGACAGTGGATAATTCTTGAAATAAATGTGTAGAAAAGATTGAAATTTGGTTATTGAAGTATACTCACGATTTTGGACAGTGAATATATTATTGAAAAAAAAATGGTTATGTTTGGAAAAGCGATATTATAAATGAAGTTAATTGTTTTAAACGATGTTTTAAAATATATTGAATATCGAAATCATAGATTTCAACATTTTTATTGTTGAAATAGACGTTTTCGAAAAATAAGGAAATGGTGGACTATAACACTGTTGTTATAGTAAATGATTTTCGAAAGGAAATGTTTTTATCTAGTATTGGGATTTATATACCTATCTTAAAATCCGAATCCCTATACTAGTGATTTCGAGTTGTCGTAACGATGTTTTACGCAACATTCGTTTTGACTCAAATAGATGTTAAAATTAATGATTTCCTTAAAGAATGAAATGTATACTTAATATTGATTTAAGTATATATAATATTTTCAAATGTTGAAAATAAATAGATTTGTGAAATACTTATTTTTAAATAAGTATGAAAATGCTTTTCCAATATGAAATGAACTGCTTTGAGATTTTATCTTCAAAGATAAAATGAAATGTGGAAATTGATTTGAAATTGTTTTCAAATGATTAAGTGTGGAAATTTTATATCTAGTAAAAGATATTTTGGAAGATAAAATAATTTGGGAAAATTATTTGGAATCTGATGATGTTGCGCATCTTTATTGATAGTTAAATAACCGACTATCAATAATTACCTTGAATGGTATTTGTTGTGAATTGGATGAATTTGAATGCCACACTTATTTATGAATAAGCGCTCACTATTCGGGTTAGCCGGGAAAGGACCATGGGGTCGTATAACCCATTCCGAATATGTGATACGTCGTTATGAATTGCATTCGAAGACCGGTGTTGAAGACCGGATATTTTTGAAAACGGAAGGATTACCGTCGAGTTACTCTACATCGGCTGATCTCCGGTTTAGAGGTTTTATCACCCTTAGTGACGGGAAGTCCGGACGTGATTAGAAATTTATCCGGATGTGCAAGGGCTTCGTGAGAAGTGCCTTCGGTTCTGTTCGATCCCGGAATAGACTTGTATGGATTGTGTGTCTGACGTTACAATTTGAGATATAAAGCTGATTTCTTTCAAATACATTTCTGTTGATGGCGGAGAATTTATTCTCTTAGCTTAACACCCTTCTCTGAGACGTACGAGCTCAGAGGTTATGTAGTTGAAATTTATCAGTGATATATCCCAATTTGGTAACGTGACATACTGAGTGTTGCTGTGAAATGATCAGTGTTTGATCATTTGCGATATGATCATTTGTTTGATCTTATATCTTTGTGGTCATAGGTTGATCATTTGTTTGACCCGAAGCATGGCTTTGTAGAAAGCGTAGCTTTGTGGATGAGACTTCGTCGAGCCTCACACCCCGGAAATGGTCAAAACAGGAAGGATGCGGCAAGGTTCTAGGGAGTAGCGCCCCTTAGTGTATGTCATTCCTTCTGGATAAAGGGGGTATCATGGTATGGAGCCCAGATACTAAACCTCTGTGGTTGCTGCAAATTTATTACTTTGTGGTTGTTGCGAATCAGGGATCCTCGGGAAGATCGGTGACGATCGGGGGATGGCATACGCGTGTCAGTAGTTACCTATTTTTGCAAAGGTAACCCGGCCTTGTGTTGGCAGAGATCCAGTTAGGTTCTCGGGTCGTCTATTCCAGGGACGTACCCATCGTGGAAAAGGAAGTTCCTTAGCCTGACCATTTGTTGGAAATCCAAAGAAACAATACGAGCCTTGTATGGTTTTAGTTGTAGAACCTATCATTCACTTATGGTGGCGCCCCACTGTTTGGATGGTAGCTATAGTAGGCATAGTTCGAAATGTCTATGCTGGCTAAGATTAATATTATACTTTCGAAATGTTTTCTACACTATGCACTAATAATAATATCAAAAATGATTTGATTTTGCGTAGTAAGCATCTTTGACTATCATAAGAAGAAATCTCCTCCAATTCTGCGTTTGCATTGTGTGTGTGGTGGGAGGTCTTATGGTAGTTTCATTTTCCAAAAGCATTGCGAATTTGTTTTACTTTCTTTGTGAAAAATAATTGTTTTACGATCTCACACCAGTCACCATGACTGACTCGGAGTTTATTGTTTCCCTTCTAAACTCTGGGTTCCCACCAATTTCCACACGGGCAGCCTAGAGTTATGTTATCAGGATATTCTGGATATTCTGGAGTTTTGGAAGCAAGCTGGATGGCGTAACGTATCACCTACACTTTGTATTATTCCGCTGTGTATTCTGTATGAGGACAAGTTATATAACTGTCCATTGCTGTATATTGACTCTGATGATTGATGTATGTATAAACTGATATAGCTCTTTGTTTTAAAAGACTAGTGTTTATTTATTATATATTGTTCCGCTGCGATGTGTAAGATTCTGATATTGTTTTCTGTTTCTATTGTTGTTCTTTCTCTTTTCTTCTATCTTTTCTTCTACCTCTACCTTTTTCTTCTTTTAAAACCCTAAGTATTCGGTTTTCCGGCATTCGTTTGCTCGGCAGTTGATACAGTGGACGTATCGATGTCGATTTTCGAAAGTCGAAGAATCGGGTCCTTACAACGTGGTATCAGAGCATATGGTTAAGCGACAACCCTGCTCTGTTGGGTGTTACTCATTAGAGATAGAGTCAGTAGTACTCTAGAATGAGTTGAGTGTAATAATAGATATGAGCGCGTATTTGTTAGTGAATATAAAAATGTTTTATATTGTGTTTGCTTATCCGTTGAGATGTTTATGAATTTTGGTCGGTATGTGGGACGCCATATTATCGATAGGGATTTCTAAACACTTAAATGAGGCAAGACGACATAGTATTGTTTTAAAATAGGGTGAATGAAATAATTTTATCCAAAACTATTTTTGTATAGAAAAGAAATCATTTTCTGTAAATTATTACAGTATATGGATGCTTGTTTGTTAGGAAAGTGATAATATTGAAATGTTATCATTATTATATGAAATTGAATAAGAAATTGAAATCGTAACTCCAAAGTTAAAAAAATAAATTCATATACAAATGAAATTTGAGAATATAAATTATAAATGTGATTTGTAATTTGAAATGGAATTCCAGAGATGTTTGGAAATGTTTTGAAAAGAATTTGAAAATTTTGGAGATTTGGAAAGTTTAAATCTTTTTTGATTTGAAAATGAATTTCAAGGGTTTTGAAAAACGTTTTGAAGGAATGAAAAGCTCTAAACTCTTTTCGGTCGCTGGAAAATAACTTCGATGATGACCGCGGCATCGTTGGTGTTCATTTTCGGGTTTCCAAAAGAGAAATTGCTGCCAAATTATTTTAAATGAAGTTGTTTGAAAAATTTGGGTTTTGTTTTGGAAATTCAAAGGATAATTTGAATTGTTTTCAAAATGATTTTGAAATGATGGTAAGACTCTGGAATGCTATATAAAGATATTTATGAAATATTATTAAGTTGATAACTTATACAAATTGAATTTTGATAGAATAAATTTAACTTAAAGATGAAGTTAAATAAATGTAAATACAAGTGAATCAATTGTGATTTAATGAAAGCGAAATTGAAAGTTAAATTAGTGAAATTAAACCTTGAATTGTGAACTAAATGAAAGAATGGTTCGAAATTGCAAATAAATTCAAGTAAGTAGAAATAAATTTCAAATGAACGGAATTTACAATTGTAAGTGAATAAAATTGAAACTGAATGTTGAAAACAAATTTGAATTTGTAAGTAAATTGGAATTTGTGATAAATTAGTAATTGAAACTAATCTAAAAAGAGCAGTTATGAATGAAAGTTGTTTAGTTAATAAAATAAACCGAATGAAAATATGAAATGCAAATTAAATTGAATGGAATCAATTGCAAATGAAGTGAACTAAAGATAAGAAATTGAATTCAAATGAAATTTGAAATGTAAAATTGAATCAAAATGGATATATAACTTCAATAATGAACTTAAAGATGATATAAGCAGTTATATTGAAAATTGTATAATAAAATGTGCAAAATGGTTTGATATATGTAACTAGATATTATGGCTAGTAGGATATACAGGTATTATAAAGGATTTGGATTTGATTTCAAAGATAATTTTGAATTGCTCGACAAAAGGTAAGTATTTGAATTTCTATATGAGATTTGATTACTTTCTTGTCTAGCCGCTTGGCTTTTTCTTTTCTTTTTGAAATTTGAGAGTCCGTAGGGACGTTTTGTAGTCGTGCCGTATTAGCCGCGCAAAAGAGACGCTGGCGAAATTTTTCGAAAATTTCGAGTGTTAGAAAATTTTGAGAAAATTTTGAAAGTTAAAAATTTGAATTTAAATTTGAATTGTTAAGAAAACAATGTTGTTTGAAACTTATAATTTGAGTTGGAAAATTTAGTTGAAATGATAACGAATCTTTAGTAGAAAGATTTGTTTTGATGATTTGATAAAACTATTAGGTTGTGAAAAATAGTAGACGAGTTAAGGACCATTTTTCCTAACTTGGAATTTCGGGACGAAATTCTTTTAAGGAGGGAAGTTTGTAACGACCCAGAATTTTGAACAAATTAAATTGAGAATATTTAATTGATTTTAAATATTTGAACGATAATTTAATTTGAACCCCGGATATAACTTTGAAGCTGACGATTAAATTATAAAATTTAATCTATTGTAAGTAGAATAAAAATTTAAATCTTCAATTTTAAGCTGAAGAAAAATATTTCAAAGGCTTTTTAAAATTCATAATGATAATACTAAAGACAATTGAAGCTTCAGAATCGAATTTGAAACTGCTTTGTTCAGTTTTGAATTTATATCGCTTGAATCGATATTTAAAAATAGTCATTTTTCACACAGTCTCGGAATTTGACGAAACCAATTCCATTGGGTCCGTAATATTGTATTATTACCGGATTTCAAATTTCGTATTTATCAAAATTATTTTGTGACCACACGGTGAGTAAACGCGTTGAGATTTTTAAAGCAAATTCAATTTAAAATTTAAATTTAAATTGGTAACATCTGCACGTTCGTCCCTTTTATCACGCGCTTAAATCACGCCTAAAATCGCGATGTAGAAATCGTGCGAAGTATGGCCGAGCATCCTTTTATCTCGTCCAAAATCAAAACAAGCTGAGCTTCTTCATTTCAATCTTCGTTTGAATCAAAGAAAAAAAAATGGCAGAACGAAATCGAAACAAAGAAAAAATGGCCGAAGCCCACTTCAAATTTTCGTTCGAACGAACGAAATTCAAATTGCGTTCAAATGGCGGCAACGCGAATGGTGGCTGCGAGTGTACTCGCGCATTCGAGGGAGGCATCGCATCGACGGAGGCGGCGATGTCTGGGCGTTCGTCGAGGTCGCGTTCGCGCGTGAGGGTCGAGCAGGCGCAAGGCGGAAAGGGGAGTTTCTCGCGAGCTAGGGCGGTGACCTGGGAGGCGTGGAAGGAGGCAGTGTGCGATGGTGATGGAAATTCGCTTGGGTGAAAGCGAATTAGGGTTCGCGAACTCGAGCCGGTCGAAGGGCAGAGGCGAAGATGGGCAAGCGGTGGCCGGGGTCGAAGTCAAGTTCGAGGCAGCGACGAGTTCGAGGTCGATTTGGGGTCGCAAGCGACTGTCGAAGTCGAGCAGGCAGTGACTTTGTTCGATCGAGTGAGGTATATGAAAATTTTTCAATTCAATTTAGTTTTGAATATGGATTTGAATATGAACAGAAAATGATTTCTGTTTCACTAGATTTTAAAATACATATATATGTATGTATTTAGATTTCAAAGAAAGTATATTAACATAAATAGAAATATGTAGATTAAGGAAGAAAGTATTTACAGTAGAGTAAACTTCTGTTTTTATAACTACAGAAAGGAAATATTCATAAGGAAATAAGGAAATTTGTTTAAATCAAAATGTTAGTAAATTAAATCTTAAAAGGAAATTTATTATTCGATTATTTCGAATATTAATAAATTGTATAAATTGTTTATACAAGGTTTAAAATCAAGATACAGCCGAAAATGGAAAGTGGAATGCAAAATAAAAAGCTAAGGTGAGATTTTTCTCACTCAAAATGAATTGCATTTATTATTGATTTGATTGATTGCTATCGGATGTGATATTAGATATAGTAGGATATATCTATATATATATATAGCAATATATACATATTGGCATATGTATATATTGGATTGATTGATTTCCCGCCTCGTATAGCGGATGAGACCTTATTGCGCCGTTAGTAAGCGGATATTTTTATAAAACCCATATACCGCGATATTCCACCTCGAAGTGGAATTGGTATTGTGCTAACATCTGTGGATGCAGGGAAACAGGTTGGAGGGATCCAACTGGATTCCTCAACAGTATTTATTTACAGATATTGATGTATATTCTGTTATCATATGTTGATATATGATGTTGTTGTTGTGATTGACTAATTGGTGCTGTTGCATCATCGGATTCAAGTTTTGAAGTTTAAAAATAACGACTTTTACTTTAAAAGGATTTTAAAGTGATTTTTGAAATTAGACGTTTTATTGAATTTTTGAATTGATTTATTTCAAATAAATAAACGTCTAAAATTTTAAAGTTATAAAAGTTAAGATTTTTGTGAAATAAAATCAAAGTGTGATTTTTGAAATAAAAGTTAAGAAATTTATGAAATGGTTTAAATTGGGATTTCTAGTATTATAAACGGTTTATTTAAAAGATGTATAAAAATGGATATTTATAAATTTGAAATATTGGGATTATAAGACAAGTTTCTATAAGTGTTAAAATGAAGTGTAAATGGGATTTCATAAGTTAATGAAATCTGAAAGTTTTAGATTTTGTGAAGTTTAAAAGAACGATTTCTTTTAAAACAAATGAATTATAAGTTATATTAACTTTTAAATTGAATGGGTCATTAAAGAAGATGTATAAATCGAAGTAGTTATAAAATGGAAATAGAATTTATAAACGTTGTTTTTATAAATTCGAAAATAAATCAAATTTGATTGATTTTAAATATAGAGATTATTAAGGAAATTTTATCCACAATTTTGGACAGTGGATAATTCTTGAAATAAATGTGTAGAAAAGATTGAAATTTGGTTATTGAAGTATACTCACGATTTTGGACAGTGAATATATTATTGAAAAAAAAAATGGTTATGTTTGGAAAAGCGATATTATAAATGAAGTTAATTGTTTTAAACGATGTTTTAAAATATATTGAATATCGAAATCATAGATTTCAACATTTTTATTGTTGAAATAGACGTTTTCGAAAAATAAGGAAATGGTGGACTATAACACTGTTGTTATAGTAAATGATTTTCGAAAGGAAATGTTTTTATCAAGTATTGGGATTTATATACCTATCTTAAAATCCGAATCCCTATACTAGTGATTTCGAGTCGTCGTAACGATGTTTTACGCAACATTCGTTTTGACTCAAATAGATGTTAAAATTAATGATTTCCTTAAAGAATGAAATGTATACTTAATATTGATTTAAGTATATATAATATTTTCAAATGTTGAAAATAAATAGTGTCACGTACGGGGTTTTCGACTTTCGAAAATTCGACATCGATACTCACTTTATCGACTGCCGAGCAATCGAGTGCCGGAAACTCCAATAGTGAGGGTTTTAAGAAGAAGAAAAAGGCAGAAGATGAAGAAAAGAGGAAGAAGAATGAAGAACAACATCAGAACAGAAAACAATATCAGAATCTTACACATCGCAGTGGAACAATATATAATAGATAATCACTAGTCTTTTAAAACAAAGAACTATATCAGTTTATACATACATCAATCAGAGTCAATATACAACAATGGACAGTTATGTAAACTTGTCCTCATACAGAATACACAGCGGAATAAATATATCAGACACAAGTACTACGTCTCGCCATCCAGCTTATCTCCAAAGCTCCAGAATATCCAGAATATCCTGATAATATAACTCTAGGCTGCCCGTGTGGAAATTGGTGGGCACCCAAAGTTTAGAAGGGAACAATAAACTCCGAGTCAGTCATGGTGACTAGTGTGAGATCGTAAACAGTTATTCTTTATAACAACAAAATAATTTTTAAAGTCAATTCGCAATGCTTTTGGAAAATGAAACTACCATAAGACCTCCCGCCACACACACAATGCAAACGCAGACTTGGAGGAGATTTCTTCTTATGATAGTCAAAGATGCTTACTACGCAAAAATCAAATTCTTTTTGATATTATTATTAGTGCATAGTGTAGAAACATTTCGAAAGTAGAATATTAATCTTAGCCGACATAGGTACCATTATAGTATGCCTACTATAGCTACCATATTAAATGGCAGGTTCTACAACTAAAACCGTACAAGGCTCGTATTGTTTCTTTGGATTTCCAACAAATGGTCAGGCTAAGGAACTTCCTTTTCCACGATGGGTACGTCCCTAGAATAGACGACCCGAGAACCTAACCGGATCTCTGCCAACACAAGGCTGGGTTACCTCTGCAAAAATAGGTAACTACTGACACGCGTATGCCATCCCCCAATCGTCACCGATCTTCCCGAGGATCCCCGATTCGCAACAACCACAAAGAAATAAATTTTGCAGCAACCACAGAGGTTAAGTATCTGGGCTCCATACCATGATACCACCTTTATCCAGAAGGAATGACATACACTAAGGGGCGCTACTCCCTAGAACCTTGCTGCATCCTTCCTGTTTTGACCATTTCCGGGGTGTGAGGCTCGACGAAGTCTCGTCCACAAAGCTACGCTTTCTACAAAGCCATGCTTCGGGTCAAACAAAATGATCAACCTATGATCACAAAGATATAAGATCAAACAAATGATCATATCGCAAATGATCAAACACTGATCATTTCACAGCAACACTCAGTATGCCACGTTACCAAATTGGGAGTATATCGCTGATAAATTTCAACTACATAACCTCTGAGCTCGTACGTCTCAGAGAAGGGTGTTAAGCTAAGAGAATAAATTCTCCGCCACCAACAGAAATGTATTTGAAAGAAATCAGCTTTATATCTCAAATTGTAACGTCAGACACACAATCCATACAAGTCTGTTCTGGGATCGAACAGAACCGAAGGCACTTCTCACGAAGCCCTTGCACATCCGGATAAATTTCTAATCACGTCCGGACTTCCCGTCACTAAGGGTGATAAAACCTCAAAATCGGAGATCAGCCGATGTAGAGTAACTCGACGGTAATCCTTCCGTTTTCAAAAATATCTGGTCTTCAACACCGGTCTTCGAATGCAATTCATAACGACGTATCACATATTCGGAATGGGTTATACGACCCCATGGTCCTTTCCCGGCTAACCCGAATAGTGAGCGATTATTCAAAATAAGTGTGGCATTCAAATTCATCCAATTCACAACAAATACCTATCTAAGGTAATTATTGATAGTCGGTTATTTAACTATCAATAAAGATGCGCAACATCATCAGATTCCAAATAATTTTCCAAATTATTTATCTTCAAAAATATCTTTACTAGACATAAAATTTCCACACTCTAAAAATAAATCGATATTTATTTTTAAACAACTTCCCTTTCTTTTATAAATTCCATAGTGAATTTATATTTCAAAAATATCTACTGATATACGATTTTCAATCGTTTTCAAATATTCAATTTCAATTTATCTTTAAGAAGATAAAATCTCAAAACGTTTCGTTTCATTTTGGAAAAGCATTTCCATACTTATTTTATAATAAGTAATTCACAAATCTATTTATTTTCAACATTTGAAAATATTCGATATACTTAAATCAATATTAAGTACATATTCATTCTTTAAGGAAATCATTCTTTTTAACAACATCTATTTGAGTCAAAACGAATGTTACGTAAAACATCGTTACGACGACTCAAAATCACTAGTATAGGGATTCGAATTTTTAAGATAGATATGTAAATCCCAATGCTAAAAATATTTCCTTTCAGAAATCATTTACTATAACAACAGTGTTATAGTCCATCGTTTCCTTATTTTCTCGAGACGTCTATTTCAACAATAAATGTTGAAATCTATGTTTCGATACTTAACACGTTTTAAAACATCTTTTAAAACAATTACTTCATTTTATAATATCGCCTTCCCAAAACATATCCATTTTATTTAATAATATATTCACTGTCCAAAATCGTGAATATACTTCACTAATTACATTTCACTATTTTCTACACGTTTTATTTCAATAATAATTCGCTATCCAAAATCGCGAATATATCTCCTTTAACAATCTTCTATATTTAATTTATCAAATTCAATTGATTTCGAATTTATAAAAACAACGTTTATAAATTCTAATTTTATTTTATAACAACTTTGATTAAAAATCTTCCTTTATTAACTTCTATACTTTACTTATCAAAATAAGTGATTTCGGATTTTTAAACAACTTTTATAAATTCCAATCCCATTTATAAAAACTTCAATACCAAATCAATTTCAATATTGATTTCTAAATTTATTTTCCATCCCATCTCATTTTATATTGAATTTCCAAATTCGTTTCAATTTGCCAATTAAATTTATAGTTGGACTTCCAACTTATTTCCTTTTTAAATAAATTTCTCTTAAAGAAAATAAATCTCTTTATCTTTTTCAAACTTTTTAGAAATCCAAATTTTAATTAAAATCTTCAATTTAAAATCACTATTATACGAAATTCATTTATTTGACATTTTCACTTGATTCTGGAATTAATTCAATAAGATTATAAAAAATTAACTTTTTATACTTTAAAATTCCTTTCTTCAAAATTTCTTCAATTTCAAAAATTGATTCACTTAGAAATTTTCTACTTGAATTTCAAAAATTCAATTTCGTTTATCTTTGGAATCCAATGATGTCAAACATCCATTCAGCTAAATTTTAGCTTTCAAACAATTTCCAAATATCAATATGATTAATAGCATCACTATAATCATTCACAAATTCATATCACAATAGAAATAAATTCAATCAATGTGAGGGGTCCAGTTGGATCCCTCCAACCTGTTTCCCTGCATCCAAAGATGTTAGCACAATACCAATTCCGCTCCAGTACGGAATTATCGCGGTATATGGGTTTTATAAAAATCCGCTTACTAACGGCGCAATAGGGTCTCATCCGCTATACGAGGCGGGAAATCAATCAATCCAATATATACATATGCCAATATGTATATATTGCTATATATATATAGATATATCCTATCATATCTAATATCACATCCAATAGCAATCATATCAGTCAATAAATAACTGCAATATTAATTTTTTCCTTCGAGTGAGAAAATCTCACCTTTGCTTTTATTTAGCGATCCCATTTTCCATTCCAGGTTGATTTTCTTGATTTTATAGACCTTCATAACATTATATGATTTCATTAATTATTCGAAATAATCAAACACATAAATTTTTATTTATGATTTCAATTACCAATGAATCTAATTTCAAACCAATAATTAAATATTTTTAAACTCATGCACTTATAGAAATTTATTGACATAGATAAAAATTTAATTTTTCTTTTATAAATTTGTGATAACCCGGATTTTGAACTATCTGTTAATTTGATAATTAACTGATTTTAAACTATTGAGATACTGATTTATAGATTGAACAATTAAATCTGATAATAAAGGATATCTGAATATGTAAATGAATTTGATTTTGGATTTAAATTTGGAATTTAAAAGATATATATCTTAATTATATTTTGGATTTTTAAATATATTATATGTGACTTTATTTAGAATATAATTAGTTTTTATTTTATTTTCTTTAAAAGGGTTTATTTATATAAATTAAGAAAGGTATTTATAATTTAGGAAAAATAATACAAAAGCTTTAATTTAACATTTAAAAATAAATAAGAATGAATAATTACAAGTGTTAGCCTTTAAATCATGTTAAATACATGTGTAATAAGATTAAAATATGAAATGGACAAATGTTAACTAATGTAACAAGTGTCATCTTTGTATTTTTATTTTCTTTTAAGTTTTAATAAATCACAATTAAGCTTATATAAACATATATCTTCTCCCTTCCATTCTTTTCCTATTCTCATTTCTAAAACAAAGAAAACTCAAAAATCAAAACCTGTAAAACAAATCACCGGATCAAATTAAAACCTGTAAACCATTTTCAAACTCAAGTGAAAAACCTAAAGCCTGTAGCATTTTTATCTTAAAAATCAACAAAACAAGCTTCGACCTGTAATCTAGCAAGATCATCTCTGTTTCAAGTTTTTAATCTGGAAATTAAAGATCAACTCAACAACATCAGATTCAAGCTAAGATCAGAATCAAATACAAGTTTTAGAAAACGAAAGCATTCCCAGATCATCATCAAAAAAAAAATACTGTTCTCTGCTCCAGGATATAAATGTGAGTAAACAAATCTATTTAAAAGTTTTAAATCTGTCTTAAACATAGATGCATGCTGAAATTCCTTAAAATGAATTATGATAAGTGATTGCATGATTGTTTAAATATGATTGCATGTATATATGTATGATGTTATTTGTGTGCATGTCTGGATTTTGAAGGTGTATGTTTGTATTCAAAACCGTTGTCTCTGTTCTTGTTGTTCAAGCTTCAAAACTTGAAGAAAATTCAAGATCTTCTTCTCTGAATCTTTTTAGACTTCAAATTATAATAAAAGTTGTTTGTTATATCACAATATAAATTTTAAAAATGTTTCAAAGTTCAATCTGAAGCTAGTTTAAATAAAAGGGAAGAAGAACAGTAGGTTTGAGAATATATCAAAATCCCGAACAAAATAATTGTTTCTTTCAAAGTCTATAATCTGTTTTGTCATCGAAAACAAAGATTTTTAAAATTAAAATAAAGATTTTTAGGCGGTTAAATTATGAGAAATCGAGAGATGAACGTATTTCAGATTTCGAGCGTTTTCCAACGAACCCATCGGAGATAGGCGTCGAATTTGCTGCTGGAGGAAGCTCGTGTGGCGAGGGTCTTGGGAAAATTAGTAGGTGAATTTTTAGTTCGCCGTGGAGATGGTACGACGATGGAATAGGGTTTGTCGACCAGTTTTGGCCGAGGATGTTTCAGAGGGAAATTTGTCACCGTGGGTGAACCGGTCTTGACCGGAGCGAGGGGGATTGTAGCGTAGGATCGTGACGAGGCTCGAGGTTGATCGGCAAGGACTCAGGTGGTTGTAGGTGGCGATACGTGGTGGTTGTCGTTGATCGATGGGTTCCAGTGGGTACTCGTATAGCTCGTTTCCGATTTCGGGATCGATTTGAAGTTCTGGGCGATGAGGATCGTAGGCGAGGAGATTGGCGACTTGTGGGTGGTCGCAGCGATGGTCGGAGTGGCCTCGATCGGTGTGCACGGTGCACATGTGTCCTTCGTGTCAGGTGAGTTGCTGGGATTACTTGAAGCATCGAGAAGGTCAGGGTTTTGCTCGGGTTTTGGTACGTGAAGTTTGGTCCCTGGCTCGAGTTTCTCAAACCTTTATAAAAGCAAACCTTATATACAAATTCAAAGTTAAGAAAGATAAGGGTGATCAGATTTAGAATAAGAAATATACAGTTTTATCTAGAGCAATGTTTAAGCAACTTTAAAGTTTTAAAGGTTACTAAAGTAAATTTTATATATTTTAATTATGTAATTAATTCGAAATGTTTTTCTAATGAAGTTTAATAAGTAATTAATGGAGATAACGAATTTATCTTTAATTAATTAGGAATATGATTAAATAGATAATTAGGGGTAAATATATTGAACCTTAAGATTCGAGTGAGTTTGTATAAATAAATTTTAAAACGTTTGGTTTAAATAAGATTTAAGAGTAATTAAGTAATTAATCAAGATAATTATTTGTCTTAAATTTATGAAAGTTGATTAATTTATAATTAATCAAGTGATTGATTGATTGTAGAAAATTAATATAAGTAATTAAAGATTAATTATTTAAGAAATTATTACTTAATAAAAGTGATTAAATGATTAATTACTCAAAAGGATTAAATTTTATGTGGATTTTTAATTAAAGATTAATTAATTTATTAAGGAAAGTAATTAAAGTTAATTAATCAAGGATCGATTAATTAAGGAAGATAATTAAAAGATGATTAATTATTTAGAGTAAATCACTTAATGAAATTAATTAATGACAAATACCTAATGAAGTAATTATAGAAATAATTACTTAATGTCATTAGTTAAGGTGGGTAATTAATAGACAATTACTAAATGTGATCTATTAAAGGATAATTACTTAAAGTAAGTAATTAAAGGTTTGATTAATTAAGGGAACTTATTTAGGGTTAGTTAATTAATGAGTATGATTAATTAAGGGATAATTAATCGATATAAGTGATTATAAGATAACTAATTTAAGTGATTAATTAAGGATAATTACTGTAATGGTTAAGGATAATTAATTTGTGAAATTAATTAAAGGCTAATTACTTAATGTAATTAAAGTATAATTAATCAAGGGTGATTAATTAAAATGGAAAATTTTTGGATGATTAATTAAATGGGTTTGTAATTAATAAGCAAGGTTTAAAAGTAATTGAAGTAATTAATTTAATTCATTTGTGATTAATTAAATTAATTAGAGATGGTGTGGTTGATTAATCTTGCTATGAATGATTGAATGATATTGTATGCCTTGGATTAGTTGATATCTCTGGTATGTGATATGGAATGCTATGTGATAAAATATGTTGGGTTAAAACAGTGACACCCTGTATTTAAAGTTTGAATTATATTTCATTTGAATAACTTGGGTTAAGATGACATTGGATTCGAAGAGACCGGAGTCGGGTATTAGTTAATACCCGAAACCACTTCGATTTGAAATCTTCTATAACTCTTTATAAATTGATATGTGATATCAATAGGCCGGTTTGGGATAATATGGACCACTTAAACTAAGTTGGATACCTAGATATTGTTTTGTGAAAAATAAGTGATGACTATATAAGTTGTTTACGTATAGTAAGTACGAGTTACCCGGGTTTTATATAAGTTCTATGAATTGGAATTTCTTGTTAGATGAGTTTACTCACGCTGGTTTCCAGCCTGACCCGGGTGTTACTTTGATGTAATGCTCGGGTCAGACCGAGTATTACAGATTTCAGGTAAGGACGTTCTGGAGCTCAAAAGGCGAGCTGGATGGCAGGAACGTATGGAGTATATTCCGCTGTGATATTATAGTTGTCTGAGACATGCTAATTTTAACTGTCTAGTACATTTGTGAATGTTGTAACTCTGATGTGTTAAAATGTAATTAACAAATACAGTTTTCTTTGTATAACTGATATTATTATTTGTTATTATATTTAATCCGCTGCGAATGTGAGATGTTGTGTTCTCTGTTCTTCTTTCTTCTTTCTGTTTCTTTCTTCTATCTCTTTCTTTTCTTCTAACTATCTGGAATTTTCGGGTTCGAAAATCCTCGGGTCGTTACAGTTGGTATCAGAGCAAAAGGTTAAGCGAGAACCTTGGCTCTGTTGGGATTACTCATTAAGAATAGGGTCAATGGTACCCTAGAACGAGTTGAGTGTATATATATATAAGAGCGTAATTGTTATTTTCTTATATAAGGATTTTAAATGATTTTATATAAGAATATATTTTGATATATAAAATGATATTTCTTTCTAATAAATATTAAGGTAATTGGTTGTTAAAATATTGGAATTAAATTAAGTGGTAATAAAAATAAAGCCAATTGAATAAAGATAAGTTTGAAATGAATTCAAACTGAAATTAAAATCTTGAATTTGTAGAAATGTTATCAAGAATAAAGGTAATAATGAATTGGTTTCCAGATATGATAATCTTGGTTATTATCATAAATGGTAATTGTGTTTAATAATGAATGTTGTTAATGATTTAGCAAAATGAAATGTTTAGGGAAGTAAACATTTAAGTGAGTATAACTTATAAATTGGAATTGAAGATAATTTAAAATTGTGAAGTTTTAAATCTAAGTCCAGAAAACTTGAGATTGTTTTAAAGAAATTTGTTTTGAAATTAAAAACCAAGAATGGTTTAAAATTTAAAGTATAACTTGGTGTGTAAAGAAAATGTATATATGAGGAAAATACATAATACCAATGATGATTTGAAATAAACACTTAGTGTTGAGTTTTAAATTGGAATGTGATGTAAAACCCAAAGTAAAGTAAGTTTTTAAACTTAAAAGGGGAAAGACTATTAATCTAAAGTTTAAAATTTGAATGGGAATTCAAATTGTGAAAAGTTGACCGGATTAAGTAAATTTAACTTGAAGAAAGTTAAATAAGTTGAATAAATAACTTGAATTGGAAATTTCAAGATGAAATTTAAATTTAACTTGGGTAGTTAAATGGTTAATTTAAATGGGAGTTATGAGTGATCTCAAAATGGGTTTGAGATCTGGAAATTGAAAATGGATAATAAATTAGAATCTGAAGATTAAATTGTTTTTGAATTCTTATTTGAACTTTGTAATAAGTTAAGTAAAGATAATTTTTAAAATGGAATTTTGAAATTTGAATTCAGAATTAAAAGGTTTAAAGATTTAATTTGTTAAAATAAAAAAAATAAAGGTTGAATTAATTTAAAAGTGAAGGAATTGTGATTTAAGGAATTAAATCAATATTTAAAAATTTTAACTCGAATTTATATAATTCGAGATAGTTTAAAATTGTGATTTAAACTGAATTAGTTCAAACTGAATTTGATTTGAATAAATGGGAATTGGGATTAATTCATATAGAAATTGAAATGATTTGAAATTTAAGTGGATTCAATTTGAAATTAGTTTGAATAATTTGAAATTGTAATTAAAATGAATATGTTTAAAATCAAATGGAATTTGATTTGAAATTTGGAAAGGAATTAAGATTAATTCAACTTGAATTGGGATTGAATAAAATTCAATGGAAATTGAAGTATTGAGTCAATTTAAATGGAAGTGGAAATTTAAATTGAATTAATGGGAAATTAATTGGAAATGGAGATTGGGAAATTAAACAGTTTGGCTCTGGATTATTTTTAAATTGTTTTAATACAAGTATATGTTTCCAAACTATTTACTATACAATTTTTCTTCTTAAACCCCAAACTATCTTATACTTATTTTACAATTATTTTGAAACTATTTAATTATTTCGAAATTATTTAACTATTTTGAAACTGTCTTATAAACTAATTACTATTTTTCAGTTACTTATATCTAATCGCTATTTTAAAAACTATTTTGCAATTATCTAACTATTTTATACCTATTTAACTATTTTACAGCTATTTTACAAACTAATAACTATTTTTCAACTACTTATCTACTTTAAACTTTTCCACGCTATTTTTAAATTTAAATAGGTCAGAGTTCAAACTGTTTGTAATTGAAGTAATAACTCAATTAGAAATGGAAGCAATTGAGAATAAGTGAATGGAATTAAAGGAAATGTGAATAGAAAAGAGAATTGATTTGGCTAATAACCAACAAAGATAAATACGTAGGATATACGTATATTATTCTATTCGCATAGTGATTTGAACCAGATTCGAACACAGAATTTCGAGATAATATTATCGATCCGAGTTAGGATTTTTCGCTCGATTTTCGACGGCGAACCTGGATATGGATTTTTGATTGGTTCTGGATATTCTCTATCATAGCTACGACTATGCAAGGAGAATGATGGATTCTGGTCAAGAAACCAGATCTGAGTCCGCACTAGGAAGTCGGGTGGACGATACTAGTTCGGAAGTGAAATTTTGTGATCGAGTGAGTGATCAAATTGATATAGCGTACGGATGATATGTGTACATCGTACGGGTTTGAATGAAATTGGTATTGAAAATTAGTGGATAAGAACTGTAAAAAGGGTTTTGAAATATTTGAAGTATAAAAGAGGTTTTATACAAAGTTGAAATGATCCAAAGATTTTAAAAATTATATATATCTATATCTATATATATATAAAGGATCTTATGAGAATGATTTTGGAAAAGGTTTTGGGAACCTATATAATTTGGAAAAGGCTTTTGATTTTTGGAAAATCAATTTTGGATTTTGAAAAGCCTAGTTTGAGAATTATCGATTTTGGTAATCGATTTTGTGAAAAGGAGATTTTGATAAATCATAAAGGGTATGATTTGAAGATACTATAAGTATATAGTATAAAGTGTTTTGAGAATAGCTCTGGGGAAAAAGGCGCTTCCTTGAAATGAACTTCTCAGGAGTACCACTGGGTGGTACTGCCTTGAGCCCCAAGGGGGGTTTCTAAAGTTAATCCTGTGAGGAGTCCGGAATAAACTAGTTCCTGAGGATTATTTGTGTAGCGAAAGTCGAGGGGCTGGTGCCCACAGAGGCATTTGGGTTATGCTGTGACGACAGTTTAACTCGATGTCACTGCGATCTACTGCAGACCATAGCGGAAGTCATGTGTGCCGCTGAGAGCCAACTGTCTACGTTTGATTTTATATCGGTAGACTGTGACACTATGGTAACATAGCGAAAGTCGTTTGTGCCGCTGAGAGCCAACTGTCTACGTTTGATTTTATATCGGTAGACTGCGACCTATGTGGGAGAAGTTTCATTTTGACAGCGAAATCGTGTGTGCCGCTGAGAGCCAACAGTTACATGGACTTTTGCTGCGACGGCAACGTAACCCTGGAATGTAACTGCGATCTGTTGTGGGTTCCATGCTGTTATTAGTTACATGGACTTTTGCTGCGATGGCAACGTAACCCGTGATGTAACTGTGACCATGGATGGGGGTGATGATTTCCAGAGCATTCTTACCAAAATGTTTCCTCTATTTTCAAAAATATTTTCTATATTTTCAATAAATTATTTTCCAAGTATTTTCACTGGGTGTTGAAAACGGGTTTGCTAAGTCCTTATAGATTTTCAGTCCTATGTCTGATCAACGTATGACCGAATTTCTGTGAGAACGAGGATGGACTGGTTGAGACATCAAGTTATAAAAGTATTTTTGCAAAAAAACTATCTTATAAAATTATATAGATTTTAAAAGTGTTTTAAAAATGATCAAAGAATAATTTATCTAATTTTAAGTATTGAATAAATTTTGGCTTCGTTCCTTTTCGAGGACGAAAAGTTTTAAAGGGGGGAGGAATGTGATAACCCGGATTTTGAACTATCTGTTAATTTGATAATTAACTGATTTTAAACTATTGAGATACTGATTTATAGATTGAACAATTAAATCTGATAATAAAGGATATCTGAATATGTAAATGAATTTGATTTTGGATTTAAATTTGGAATTTAAAAGATATATATCTTAATTATATTTTGGATTTTTAAATATATTATATGTGACTTTATTTAGAATATAATTAGTTTTTATTTTATTTTCTTTAAAAGGGTTTATTTATATAAATTAAGAAAGGTATTTATAATTTAGGAAAAATAATACAAAAGCTTTAATTTAACATTTAAAAATAAATAAGAATGAATAATTACAAGTGTTAGCCTTTAAATCATGTTAAATACATGTGTAATAAGATTAAAATATGAAATGGACAAATGTTAACTAATGTAACAAGTGTCATCTTTGTATTTTTATTTTCTTTTAAGTTTTAATAAATCACAATTAAGCTTATATAAACATATATCTTCTCCCTTCCATTCTTTTCCTATTCTCATTTCTAAAACAAAGAAAACTCAAAAATCAAAACCTGTAAAACAAATCACCGGATCAAATTAAAACCTGTAAACCATTTTCAAACTCAAGTGAAAAACCTAAAGCCTGTAGCATTTTTATCTTAAAAATCAACAAAACAAGCTTCGACCTGTAATCTAGCAAGATCATCTCTGTTTCAAGTTTTTAATCTGGAAATTAAAGATCAACTCAACAACATCAGATTCAAGCTAAGATCAGAATCAAATACAAGTTTTAGAAAACGAAAGCATTCCCAGATCATCATCAAAAAAAAAATACTGTTCTCTGCTCCAGGATATAAATGTGAGTAAACAAATCTATTTAAAAGTTTTAAATCTGTCTTAAACATAGATGCATGCTGAAATTCCTTAAAATGAATTATGATAAGTGATTGCATGATTGTTTAAATATGATTGCATGTATATATGTATGATGTTATTTGTGTGCATGTCTGGATTTTGAAGGTGTATGTTTGTATTCAAAACCGTTGTCTCTGTTCTTGTTGTTCAAGCTTCAAAACTTGAAGAAAATTCAAGATCTTCTTCTCTGAATCTTTTTAGACTTCAAATTATAATAAAAGTTGTTTGTTATATCACAATATAAATTTTAAAAATGTTTCAAAGTTCAATCTGAAGCTAGTTTAAATAAAAGGGAAGAAGAACAGTAGGTTTGAGAATATATCAAAATCCCGAACAAAATAATTGTTTCTTTCAAAGTCTATAATCTGTTTTGTCATCGAAAACAAAGATTTTTAAAATTAAAATAAAGATTTTTAGGCGGTTAAATTATGAGAAATCGAGAGATGAACGTATTTCAGATTTCGAGCGTTTTCCAACGAACCCATCGGAGATAGGCGTCGAATTTGCTGCTGGAGGAAGCTCGTGTGGCGAGGGTCTTGGGAAAATTAGTAGGTGAATTTTTAGTTCGCCGTGGAGATGGTACGACGATGGAATAGGGTTTGTCGACCAGTTTTGGCCGAGGATGTTTCAGAGGGAAATTTGTCACCGTGGGTGAACCGGTCTTGACCGGAGCGAGGGGGATTGTAGCGTAGGATCGTGACGAGGCTCGAGGTTGATCGGCAAGGACTCAGGTGGTTGTAGGTGGCGATACGTGGTGGTTGTCGTTGATCGATGGGTTCCAGTGGGTACTCGTATAGCTCGTTTCCGATTTCGGGATCGATTTGAAGTTCTGGGCGATGAGGATCGTAGGCGAGGAGATTGGCGACTTGTGGGTGGTCGCAGCGATGGTCGGAGTGGCCTCGATCGGTGTGCACGGTGCACATGTGTCCTTCGTGTCAGGTGAGTTGCTGGGATTACTTGAAGCATCGAGAAGGTCAGGGTTTTGCTCGGGTTTTGGTACGTGAAGTTTGGTCCCTGGCTCGAGTTTCTCAAACCTTTATAAAAGCAAACCTTATATACAAATTCAAAGTTAAGAAAGATAAGGGTGATCAGATTTAGAATAAGAAATATACAGTTTTATCTAGAGCAATGTTTAAGCAACTTTAAAGTTTTAAAGGTTACTAAAGTAAATTTTATATATTTTAATTATGTAATTAATTCGAAATGTTTTTCTAATGAAGTTTAATAAGTAATTAATGGAGATAACGAATTTATCTTTAATTAATTAGGAATATGATTAAATAGATAATTAGGGGTAAATATATTGAACCTTAAGATTCGAGTGAGTTTGTATAAATAAATTTTAAAACGTTTGGTTTAAATAAGATTTAAGAGTAATTAAGTAATTAATCAAGATAATTATTTGTCTTAAATTTATGAAAGTTGATTAATTTATAATTAATCAAGTGATTGATTGATTGTAGAAAATTAATATAAGTAATTAAAGATTAATTATTTAAGAAATTATTACTTAATAAAAGTGATTAAATGATTAATTACTCAAAAGGATTAAATTTTATGTGGATTTTTAATTAAAGATTAATTAATTTATTAAGGAAAGTAATTAAAGTTAATTAATCAAGGATCGATTAATTAAGGAAGATAATTAAAAGATGATTAATTATTTAGAGTAAATCACTTAATGAAATTAATTAATGACAAATACCTAATGAAGTAATTATAGAAATAATTACTTAATGTCATTAGTTAAGGTGGGTAATTAATAGACAATTACTAAATGTGATCTATTAAAGGATAATTACTTAAAGTAAGTAATTAAAGGTTTGATTAATTAAGGGAACTTATTTAGGGTTAGTTAATTAATGAGTATGATTAATTAAGGGATAATTAATCGATATAAGTGATTATAAGATAACTAATTTAAGTGATTAATTAAGGATAATTACTGTAATGGTTAAGGATAATTAATTTGTGAAATTAATTAAAGGCTAATTACTTAATGTAATTAAAGTATAATTAATCAAGGGTGATTAATTAAAATGGAAAATTTTTGGATGATTAATTAAATGGGTTTGTAATTAATAAGCAAGGTTTAAAAGTAATTGAAGTAATTAATTTAATTCATTTGTGATTAATTAAATTAATTAGAGATGGTGTGGTTGATTAATCTTGCTATGAATGATTGAATGATATTGTATGCCTTGGATTAGTTGATATCTCTGGTATGTGATATGGAATGCTATGTGATAAAATATGTTGGGTTAAAACAGTGACACCCTGTATTTAAAGTTTGAATTATATTTCATTTGAATAACTTGGGTTAAGATGACATTGGATTCGAAGAGACCGGAGTCGGGTATTAGTTAATACCCGAAACCACTTCGATTTGAAATCTTCTATAACTCTTTATAAATTGATATGTGATATCAATAGGCCGGTTTGGGATAATATGGACCACTTAAACTAAGTTGGATACCTAGATATTGTTTTGTGAAAAATAAGTGATGACTATATAAGTTGTTTACGTATAGTAAGTACGAGTTACCCGGGTTTTATATAAGTTCTATGAATTGGAATTTCTTGTTAGATGAGTTTACTCACGCTGGTTTCCAGCCTGACCCGGGTGTTACTTTGATGTAATGCTCGGGTCAGACCGAGTATTACAGATTTCAGGTAAGGACGTTCTGGAGCTCAAAAGGCGAGCTGGATGGCAGGAACGTATGGAGTATATTCCGCTGTGATATTATAGTTGTCTGAGACATGCTAATTTTAACTGTCTAGTACATTTGTGAATGTTGTAACTCTGATGTGTTAAAATGTAATTAACAAATACAGTTTTCTTTGTATAACTGATATTATTATTTGTTATTATATTTAATCCGCTGCGAATGTGAGATGTTGTGTTCTCTGTTCTTCTTTCTTCTTTCTGTTTCTTTCTTCTATCTCTTTCTTTTCTTCTAACTATCTGGAATTTTCGGGTTCGAAAATTCCGGGTCGTTACAAAATTCTTATTTAAAATAATCTAGTAGATTACAATTTATATATGTATATTTATATACTTTAAATAATTAGATTTAAAAGAAAATCTGATTTTTATATAACCCAAACATTCTAAAGTCCCTATATATTTCTTTCAAAATCTTATATACATACATTAATTTATAAAAATACAATTCTTATCAAACCTCTATATTAACCGGAAAACAGAGATGTTTTATATACAACTTACTGTAAATTTCACAACTTCCTTCATATATTTCATTTCTGCTTTTTAGATAACATATGTATTTTTTTTCTTATAACACTTACTGTAAAATCAAAAAAAAAATGTTATATATATATTTCTTTACTGAAACACTCATATGTATATAAAATTATATGAATTTCAAATCTGAAAAAAAAAAATAGATGTATATACCTTACTGTTAAATCGAGCAACCCATTCCAGTTTGCTTCGCGAGACCATCACCATCGTCAGCATCCTCCTGTCGATCACGATGTACAGCCATTTGCCAAAATCGCGAGCTCCTCGAAATCGTGTGCCTTGATGCTTTGCCCTCGACGAACCCTAAATTGAACGAGAAGGCTTCGTCTTCCCCTGATTTTCCGACTTTTCGAGCAAAACCATCGCGAATCGCCTCTATCCATCGTACGTGAGCTCGTACGCGTGCGCCTCCTACGTGCTCGCGATTCGATGCCCACCCCTCCTTCCACTCGCGAAGCCCACGCGAGACCATCACGAGCCGCCGCTCAATTCGCGAATTCCTAGACCTCCCTATCACCTCGCGTTCACGACTCGCTCGTGTTCGCTGTTTTGATTATGAACGAATCAGGCTCGTATTGATTTTTATTTCTCTTGCTTTCGATCAATCGCGAATAACTGGAGAGGCTTGCAATTGATTGCGTTCGACCATTTTTGTTTGAACTGAGGAATCGAACTAAAAAGATTAGGAGGTGCGATTTTTATTTTAAAACACTCGGTCATGATGAATTGAAGAAGACAAAGGGAGGGAGCGTTAAATTTTTGTTTTCTTTTCGTTCGAATTTGTTGAACAGATAGAGGAAGAGGATTATTTAAAACTGGAAGGGGCATGGGTCACACGATCTCATCGCGTGATATCAGGCGCGATTTAGGAGATAACGTGATGTCGTTTGACCAAGTTTAGATTTAAATTTGAATTTAATTTAATTTAAATTTTGATGCGTTTGCTCGCCGTATAGCCATGTATTAACTCCGAAAAAATACGAAATTGGAAATCCAGTAATAATACAGTATTACGGACCCAATGAAACTGGTTTCGTCGAATTCCGAGACTGTGCCTCGGACGACTATTTTTAAATATCGATTCGACAAATAAAATTCAAAACTAAACAGAACGGTTTCAAATTCAATTCTGAAAGTTCTATTACCTTCAGTGTTATCAATATAATTTTTACAAGCGTTTGAAATATTTTTCTTCAGCTTATGATTGAAGATTTAAATTTTTATTCAATTCAATAGATTAAATTTTATAATTTAATCGCAAAATTCAAAGTTAAATCGGGGATTCAAATTAAATCGTCGTTCAAATATTTAAAATTAATTAAATATTCTCAATTTAATTTGTTCAAAATTCTGGGTCGTTACAGACTTCCCCCCTTAAAAGAATTTCGTCCCGAAATTACAAGTTAGGAAAAAAAAGTCCTTAACTCGTCTACTATTTTTCAACATTCAAATAGTTTTATCAATTCATCAAAACAAATCTCTCTACTAAAGATTCATTATTATTCAACTAAATTTCTAAACCTTTCATAGTTTTCAAACATCATTGTTTTCTTAACAATTCAAATTTAAATTCAAATTTTAAACTTTCAAAATTTTCCCAAAATTTTCTAACACTCGAAATTTTCGAAAAATTTCGCCAGCGTCTCCTTTGCGTGGCTAATACGGCACGACTACAAAACGTCCCTACGGACTCTCAGATTTCAAAAAGAAAAGAAAAAGCCAAGCGGCTAGACAAGAAATCATCAAAAACTCATATTATAATTCAAATACTTACCTTTTGTCGAGCAATTCACTTTTTTATCTTTGAAAATCAAATCCCATTCCTTTTATAACACCTGTATGTCCTACTAGCCATAATATCTAGTTACATATATTCAAACCATTTTGCAAAGTCTATTACAAAATTTCGATACTTCTTATATCATCTTTACTTCCCTATTGAAGTTTCATATTCATTTTCTTCAATTTTTTCTCATTTCAAATTTCATTTGAATTTAATTCACAATTCCAACCTTATTTGGATTCTATTTAACTTCTGGATATTGAATTTTATCAATTATCTTTCATTCACAACTGCATCATTTTAAATTAGTTTCAGTTACTAATTCCTTACAAATTTTAATCCACTTATTCAAATTTGTTTTCAACATTCAGTTTCAATTCCAGTTTTATTCACTTTTGTTCATTCCAAAATTTATTCATAATTCACTATTTTGGTTGAATCTACTTACATTTAAACTGGATTTGCAATTCGAATTCAATTTACCTTCATGTACTTGCAATTGCAAATTGATTCATTCATTCACAATTTTATTTTCATAATTCAATACTCAATTCCAGAGTCTTTTCAACCCTTTCAAAATCATTTTGAAAACAATTCAAATTATCCTTTGAATTTCCAAAACAAAACCCAAATTTTCGAAACAACTTCCATTTAAAATAATTTGGCAGCAATTCCTCTTCTGGAAACCCGAAAATGAACACCGGTAATGCTGCAGTCATTACCGAAGTTATTTTCCAGCGACCGAAAAGAGTTTAGCGCTCTCATCTCTTCCAAAATACTTTTCAAATCCTTTGAAAATCACTTTCAAACCAAAAAGGATTTAAACTTTCCAAATTTCCAAAATTTTCAAATTCTTTACAAAACATTTCCAAAAACCTCTCTGGAATTCCATTTCACATTACAAATCACATTTATAATTTATATTCTCAAATTTCATTTGTATATGGATTTATTTCTTAACTTTGGAGTTATGATTTCAATTTCTTATTCAATTTTAGTGATGATAATTCACTATTATTACTTCCTAACATCCATGCAACCATATACTATAATAATTTACAGAAAAATCATTTCTTTTATATACAAAATATAATCAAGGTAAAATTATTCCATTTACCCAATTTAAAACAATACTGTGCCGAATTGTTCTATATAAGTGTTTAGAGATCCCTATCGATAGAGTTGTACGGAAAATACCGACCAGAATCCATATACCACTCAACAAACCAATCATCACAATATAAAACAATTTTATATTCACTAACAAATACGCACTCATATCTATTATTACACTCAACTCATTCTAGAGTACTGCTGACTCTATCTCTAATGAGTAACACCCAACAGAGTAGGGTTGTCGCTTAACCATATGCTCTGATACCACGCTGTCACGTACGGGGTTTTCGACTTTCGAAAATTCGACATCGATACTCACTTTATCGACTGCCGAGCAATCGAGTGCCGGAAACTCCAATAGTGAGGGTTTTAAGAAGAAGAAAAAGGCAGAAGATGAAGAAAAGAGGAAGAAGAATGAAGAACAACATCAGAACAGAAAACAATATCAGAATCTTACACATCGCAGTGGAACAATATATAATAGATAATCACTAGTCTTTTAAAACAAAGAACTATATCAGTTTATACATACATCAATCAGAGTCAATATACAACAATGGACAGTTATGTAAACTTGTCCTCATACAGAATACACAGCGGAATAAATATATCAGACACAAGTACTACGTCTCGCCATCCAGCTTATCTCCAAAGCTCCAGAATATCCAGAATATCCTGATAATATAACTCTAGGCTGCCCGTGTGGAAATTGGTGGGCACCCAGAGTTTAGAAGGGAACAATAAACTCCGAGTCAGTCATGGTGACTGGTGTGAGATCGTAAAACAGTTATTCTTTATAACAACAAAATAATTTTTAAAGTCAATTCGCAATGCTTTTGGAAAATGAAACTACCATAAGACCTCTCGCCACACACACAATGCAAACGCAGACTTGGAGGAGATTTCTTCTTATGATAGTCAAAGATGCTTACTACGCAAAAATCAAATTCTTTTTGATATTATTATTAGTGCATAGTGTAGAAACATTTCGAAAGTAGAATATTAATCTTAGCCGACATAGGTACCATTATAGTATGCCTACTATAGCTACCATATTAAATGGCAGGTTCTACAACTAAAACCGTACAAGGCTCGTATTGTTTCTTTGGATTTCCAACAAATGGTCAGGCTAAGGAACTTCCTTTTCCACGATGGGTACGTCCCTGGAATAGACGACCCGAGAACCTAACCGGATCTCTGCCAACACAAGGCCGGGTTACCTCTGCAAAAATAGGTAACTACTGACACGCGTATGCCATCCCCCGATCGTCACCGATCTTCCCGAGGATCCCCGATTCGCAACAACCACAAAGAAATAAATTTTGCAGCAACCATAGAGGTTAAGTATCTGGGCTCCATACCATGATACCACCTTTATCCAGAAGGAATGACATACACTAAGGGGCGCTACTCCCTAGAACCTTGCTGCATCCTTCCTGTTTTGACCATTTCCGAGGTGTGAGGCTCGACGAAGTCTCGTCCACAAAGCTACGCTTTCTACAAAGCCATGCTTCGGGTCAAACAAAATGATCAACCTATGATCACAAAGATATAAGATCAAACAAATGATCATATCGCAAATGATCAAACACTGATCATTTCACAGCAACACTCAGTATGCCACGTTACCAAATTGGGAGTATATCGCTGATAAATTTCAACTACATAACCTCTGAGCTCGTACGTCTCAAAGAAGGGTGTTAAGCTAAGAGAATAAATTCTCCGCCACCAACAGAAATGTATTTGAAAGAAATCAGCTTTATATCTCAAATTGTAACGTCAGACACACAATCCATACAAGTCTGTTCCGGGATCGAACAGAACCGAAGGCACTTCTCACGAAGCCCTTGCACATCCGGATAAATTTCTAATCACGTCCGGACTTCCCGTCACTAAGGGTGATAAAACCTCTAAATCGGAGATCAGCCGATGTAGAGTAACTCGACGGTAATCCTTCCGTTTTCAAAAATATCCGGTCTTCAACACCGGTCTTCGAATGCAATTCATAACGACGTATCACATATTCGGAATGGGTTATACGACCCCATGGTCCTTTCCCGGCTAACCCGAATAGTGAGCGATTATTCAAAATAAGTGTGGCATTCAAATTCATCCAATTCACAACAAATACCTATCTAAGGTAATTATTGATAGTCGGTTATTTAACTATCAATAAAGATGCGCAACATCATCAGATTCCAAATAATTTTCCAAATTATTTATCTTCAAAAATATCTTTACTGGACATAAAATTTCCACACTCCAAAAATAAATCGATATTTATTTTTAAACAACTTCCCTTTCTTTTATAAATTCCATAGTGAATTTATATTTCAAAAATATCTACTGATATACGATTTTCAATCGTTTTCAAATATTCAATTTCAATTTATCTTTAAGAAGATAAAATCTCAAAACGTTTCATTTCATTTTGGAAAAGCATTTCCATACTTATTTTATAATAAGTAATTCACAAATCTATTTATTTTCAACATTTGAAAATATTCGATATACTTAAATCAATATTAAGTACATATTCATTCTTTAAGGAAATCATTCTTTTTAACAACATCTATTTGAGTCAAAACGAATGTTACGTAAAACATCGTTACGACGACTCAAAATCACTAGTATAAGGATTCGAATTTTTAAGATAGATATGTAAATCCCAATGCTAAAAATATTTCCTTTCAGAAATCATTTACTATAACAACAGTGTTATAGTCCATCGTTTCCTTATTTTCTCGAGACGTCTATTTCAACAATAAATGTTGAAATCTATGTTTCGATACTTAACACGTTTTAAAACATCTTTTAAAACAATTACTTCATTTTATAATATCGCCTTCCCAAAACATATCCATTTTATTTAATAATATATTCACTGTCCAAAATCGTGAATATACTTCACTAATTACATTTCACTATTTTCTACACGTTTTATTTCAATAATAATTCGCTATCCAAAATCGCGAATATATCTCCTTTAACAATCTTCTATATTTAATTTATCAAATTCAATTGATTTCGAATTTATAAAAACAACGTTTATAAATTCTAATTTTATTTTATAACAACTTTGATTAAAAATCTTCCTTTATTAACTTCTATACTTTACTTATCAAAATAAGTGATTTCGGATTTTTAAACAACTTTTATAAATTCCAATCCCATTTATAAAAACTTCAATACCAAATCAATTTCAATATTGATTTCTAAATTTATTTTCCATCCCATCTCATTTTATATTGACTTTCCAAATTCGTTTCAATTTGCCAATTAAATTTATAGTTGGACTTCCAACTTATTTCCTTTTTAAATAAATTTCTCTTAAAGAAAATAAATCTCTTTATCTTTTTCAAACTATTTAGAAATCCAAATTTTAATTAAAATCTTCAATTTAAAATCACTATTATACGAAATTCATTTATTTGACATTTTCACTTGATTCTGGAATTAATTCAATAAGATTATAAAAAATTAACTTTTTATACTTTAAAATTCCTTTCTTCAAAATTTCTTCAATTTCAAAAATTGATTCACTTAGAAATTTTCTACTTGAATTTCAAAAATTCAATTTCGTTTATCTTTGGAATCCAATGATGTCAAACATCCATTCAGCTAAATTTTAGCTTTCAAACAATTTCCAAATATCAATATGATTAATAGCATCACTATAATAATTCACAAATTCATATCACAATAGAAATAAATTCAATCAATGTGAGGGGTCCAGTTGGATCCCTCCAACCTGTTTCCCTGCATCCAAAGATGTTAGCACAATACCAATTCCGCTCCAGTACGGAATTATCGCGGTATATGGGTTTTATAAAAATCCGCTTACTAACGGCGCAATAGGGTCTCATCCGCTATACGAGGCGGGAAATCAATCAATCCAATATATACATATGCCAATATGTATATATTGCTATATATATATAGATATATCCTATCATATCTAATATCACATCCAATAGCAATCATATCAGTCAATAAATAACTGCAATATTAATTTTTTCCTTCGAGTGAGAAAATCTCACCTTTGCTTTTATTTAGCGATCCCATTTTCCATTCCAGGTTGATTTTCTTGATTTTATAGACCTTCATAACATTATATGATTTCATTAATTATTCGAAATAATCAAACACATAAATTTTTATTTATGATTTCAATTACCAATGAATCTAATTTCAAACCAATAATTAAATATTTTTAAACTCATGCACTTATAGAAATTTATTGACATAGATAAAAATTTAATTTTTCTTTTATAAATTCTTATTTAAAACAATCTAGTAGATTACAATTTATATATGTATATTTATATACTTTAAATAATTAGATTTAAAAGAAAATCTGATTTTTATATAACCCAAACATTCTAAAGTCCCTATATATTTCTTTCAAAATCTTATATACATACATTAATTTATAAAAATACAATTCTTATCAAACCTCTATATTAACCGGAAAACAGAGATGTTTTATATACAGCTTACTGTAAATTTCACAACTTCCTTCATATATTTCATTTCTGCTTTTTAGATAACATATGTATTTTTTTTTCTTATAACACTTATTGTATAATCAAAAAAAAATGTTATATTTCTTTACTGAAACACTCATATGTATATAAAATTATATGAATTTCAAATCTGAAAAAAAATAAATAGATGTATATACCTTACTGTTAAATCGAGCAACCCATTCCAGTTTTCTTCGCGAGACCATCACCATCGTCAGCATCCTCCTGTCGATCACGATGTACAGCCATTTGCCAAAATCGCGAGCTCCTCGAAATCGTGTGCCTTGATGCTTTGCCCTCGACGAACCCTAAATTGAACGAGAAGGCTTCGTCTTCCCCTGATTTTCCGACTTTTCGAGCAAAACCATCGCGAATCGCCTCTATCCATCGTACGTGAGCTCGTACGCGTGCGCCTCCTACGTGCTCGCGATTCGATGCCCACCCCTCCTTCCACTCGCGAAGCCCACGCGAGACCATCACGAGCCGCCGCTCAATTCGCGAATTCCTAGACCTCCCTATCACCTTGCGTTCGCGACTCGCTCGTGTTCGCTGTTTTGATTATGAACGAATCAGGCTCGTATTGATTTTTATTTCTCTTGCTTTCGATCAATCGCGAATAACTGGAGAGGCTTGCAATTGATTGCGTTCGACCATTTTTGTTTGAACTGAGGAATCGAACTAAAAAGATGAGGAGGTGCGATTTTTATTTTAAAACACTCGGCCATGATGAATTGAAGAAGACAAAGGGAGGGAGCGTTAAATTTTTGTTTTCTTTTCGTTCGAATTTGTTGAACAGATAGAGGAAGAGGATTATTTAAAACTGGAAGGGGCATGGGTCACACGATCTCATCGCGTGATATCAGGCGCGATTTAGGAGATAACGTGATGTCGTTTGACCAAGTTTAGATTTAAATTTGAATTTAATTTAATTTAAATTTTGATGCGTTTGCTCGCCGTATAGCCATGTATTAACTCCGAAAAAATACGAAATTGGAAATCCAGTAATAATACAATATTACGGACCCAATGAAACTGGTTTCGTCGAATTCCGAGACTGTGCCTCGGACGACTATTTTTAAATATCGATTCGAAAAATAAAATTCAAAACTAAACAGAACGGTTTCAAATTCAATTCTGAAAGTTCTATTACCTTCAGTGTTATCAATATAATTTTTACAAGCGTTTGAAATATTTTTCTTCAGCTTATGATTGAAGATTTAAATTTTTATTCAATTCAATAGATTAAATTTTATAATTTAATCGCAAAATTCAAAGTTAAATCGGGGATTCAAATTAAATCGTCGTTCAAATATTTAAAATTAATTAAATATTCTCAATTTAATTTGTTCAAAATTCTGGGTCGTTACAAATAGATTTGTGAAATACTTATTTTTAAATAAGTATGGAAATGCTTTTCCAATATAAAATGAACTGATTTGAGATTTTATCTTCAAAGATAAAATGAAATGTGGAAATTGATTTGAAATTGTTTTCAAATGATTAAGTGTGGAAATTTTATATCTAGTAAAAGATATTTTGGAAGATAAAATAATTTGGGAAAATTATTTGGAATCTGATGATGTTGCGCATCTTTATTGATAGTTAAATAACCGACTATCAATAATTACCTTGAATGGTATTTGTTGTGAATTGGACGAATTTGAATGCCACACTTATTTATGAATAAGCGCTCACTATTCGGGTTAGCCGGGAAAGGACCATGGGGTCGTATAACCCATTCCGAATATGTGATACGTCGTTATGAATTGCATTCGAAGACCGGTGTTAAAGACCAGATATTTTTGAAAACGGAAGGATTACCGTCGAGTTACTCTACATCGGCTGATCTCCGGTTTAGAGGTTTTATCACCCTTAGTGACGGGAAGTCCGGACGTGATTAGAAATTTATCCGGATGTGCAAGGGCTTCGTGAGAAGTGCCTTCGGTTCTGTTCGATCCCGGAACAAACTTGTATGGATTGTGTGTCTGACGTTACAATTTGAGATATAAAGCTGATTTCTTTCAAATACATTTCTGTTGGTGGCGGAGAATTTATTCTCTTAGCTTAACACCCTTCTCTGAGACGTACGAGCTCAGAGGTTATGTAGTTGAAATTTATCAGCGATATATCCCAATTTGGTAACGTGGCATACTGAGTGTTGCTATGAAATGATCAGTGTTTGATCATTTGCGATATGATCATTTGTTTGATCTTATATCTTTGTGGTCATAGGTTGATCATTTGTTTGACCCGAAGCATGGCTTTGTAGAAAGCGTAGCTTTGTGGACGAGACTTCGTCGAGCCTCACACCCCGGAAATGGTCAAAACAGGAAGGATGCGGCATGGTTCTAGGGAGTAGCGCCCCTTAGTGTATGTCATTCCTTCTGGATAAAGGTGGTATCATGGTATGGAGCCCAGATATTTAACCTCTGTGGTTGCTGCAAATTTATTACTTTGTGGTTGTTGCGAATCGGGGATCCTCGGGAAGATCGGTGACGATCGGGGGATGGCATACGCGTGTCAGTAGTTACCTATTTTTGCAGAGGTAACCCGGCCTTGTGTTGGCAGAGATCCGGTTAGGTTCTCGGGTCGTCTATTCCAGGGACGTACCCATCGTGGAAAAGGAAGTTCCTTAGCCTGACCATTTGTTGGAAATCCAAAGAAACAATACGAGCCTTGTACGGTTTTAGTTGTAGAACCTATCATTCACTTATGGTGGCGCCCCACTGTTTGGATGGTAGCTATAGTAGGCATAGTTCGAAATGTCTATGCTGGCTAAGATTAATATTATACTTTCGAAATGTTTTCTACACTATGCACTAATAATAATATCAAAAATGATTTGATTTTGCGTAGTAAGCATCTTTGACTATCATAAGAAGAAATCTCCTCCAATTCTGCGTTTGCATTGTGTGTGTGGTGGGAGGTCTTATGGTAGTTTCATTTTCCAAAAGCATTGCGAATTTGTTTTATTTTCTTTGTGAAAAATAACTGTTTTACGATCTCACACCAGTCACCATGACTGACTCGGAGTTTATTGTTTCCCTTCTAAACTCTGGGTGCCCACCAATTTCCACACGGGCAGCCTAGAGTTATGTTATCAGGATATTCTGGATATTCTGGAGCTTTGGAAGCAAGCTGGATGGCGTAACGTATCACCTACACTTTGTATTATTCCGCTGTGTATTCTGTATGAGGACAAGTTATATAACTGTCCATTGCTGTATATTGACTCTGATGATTGATGTATGTATAAACTGATATAGCTCTTTGTTTTAAAAGACTAGTGTTTATTTATTATATATTATTCCGCTGCGATGTGTAAGATTCTGATATTGTTTTCTGTTTCTATTGTTGTTCTGTTGTTCTTTCTCTTTTCTTCTATCTTTTCTTCTACCTCTACCTTTTTCTTCTTTTAAAACCCTAAGTATTTGGTTTTCCGGCATTCGTTTGCTCGGCAGTTGATACAGTGGACGTATCGATGTCGATTTTCGAAAGTCGAAGAATCGGGTCCTTACAATTCTATTCTGCATAATCCAAACTCTAATATTATTATTAATACAACCAATTAAAATCAAATTATGTCCCAAATGATTATGGGACCAAATGATTATTCCTATAATCATTTTATATTTCTATTCCTATATAGATAATTAAGATAACAATCTACCACACACCCCCAATGACAGGACTCTAAGTCATATAGGTCTCAGATCTGTGATATTATGTGTTATAATGTTCTGACTCTACTTTGATACCAAACTGTAACAACCCCACCGCAATACTCATACTATTAAAGAACATTATAAATAATGTCGTCTAATAATACAGAAAATAAGGCTTATTAAGGGTGACAAAATATGGATATTTCTTTAATCTAACACTGACAGATCACACTTAATCATTTTGCTAAATATCTGGAATGAAATTTTGAAGTGTACAGTCATATTTTAAAGAAATAAACACATCGATTTCTCATTAGAATAATATATCATATAAACAATAGTCCCAGTTATAGTGGATGATTTATATCATATACAATACATACTGTGAGTCTACAAAATGAAATACTAGACTCGCATAATATACATCCAAAATAAGTCACTATCTCAAATAATACATCCCATAATACAATCTGTGAATATACTACAGACGATAAACTAAGATGTCAAAATGTATATCCTCTGCTAGCTCACCTACCCAAAAGCCTGAGCATCCTAAAAACCTGAAAATTCTTGGCCTGACCCGAGTATTATAAATTAAACAAGTTAGAGTATCTCTAAATATTCCAAAGGGTGAGAACAATATATAATATAAGGTATATGGTACAATAAATATAAACTGGTTACATGAGTGATTTAACTTGGAACTTATCGCAAAACTCAAGAACATTTAAACCACGAAATATCAGAAAGTCATGAAAACCAAAACAATCCATATCGATCACCTAGATCGTCCATACCAATCATAACGATCATCTAACCGTGGAAACAAACTAGTATCACTCGTGCCGATCTGATACTAAGGATTATCTATACTGTGAAACAACCTTAGCCAATCACTAGAGGTTATCCACATCTATCCAAACGATCGTAGACTACATAGCACGACACAAAGGAATTTACAGAAATCCATAAGTGTATCTTTTAAGGGTTTATCAGCCCTCGGCCGAACCCTAAAAGGAATTATACTCTAAAGTGCCAAATACTACCGATTTCAGTAATCACTAGAACTTAACCAAAACGTCCCATACCGCCTGGTGAAATTCAAGTATTTATTAGAAGCTAGTAAATCTCACTCGTTCTGGATACTACTGGAAAACCTAAATTATATTCTCTTAAGGATCTAGCAGCCCATGTCGCACACCAAAAGAGAATACAACTATAAAGTGTTAAATACTTCCTAATAGCAACTACATGAATTTGACCAAGGCATCCCGTACTACCTGGTGAAATTCGAATATTCGCTAAAGGGCAAGTAAGTACCACACAAACATTCTATTCAATGAGTTGTATAATATTCGATGAAGTGTTACTCAAGAGCATTTTAAACCAATCGGTAACACTAAGTCAAATAATAGTATTCCCCAAACTATATAATTAAGGTTCTCAAAACATTTTATTTATAAAAAAAAGTTGTACGGGTTTGCCAAATGATAGAAAATATTATAAGAGTTTAAGGTTTGAAAGTAATTAAATATAATCTAATATATACAATGGTTTTCAAAAATTACATTATATAAAATATTACTTTCAAGTTCCTTTATTTAAAATCCATAATTTAATTATTATTCAACTTTATATAAACATTCACAATTTGATGAAATATAAATAAATTCGAATTATTCCAAAAATGCACTTATATATGTATACTTATCTCAAAAATCCATATAGAATATTTATTTAATAAACCATATTCTGAAAATATATATATAAGTCCTTGTATTTTATAAAATCTACTTTTATCCGAAACCATATAAATATTTGAACCTATAATTAGAAATAATTTTATTTACATTTCAAAACCATTCCTATTGTATAAATAATAAATATGTATATCTATTTACCCTTTCAAATATCCTTTATAAATAACACAACTTTCTTCTTACAAGATTAAGTAGAAACATTCGACTTGAAAATACATTCTCTTTGAAAATCCTTGTTGAAAATATAAGACAGAGATTTGCTGTTGTCCTATAGACACAATGGCATAACCGTTCCAAAACAAATGAAACCGACATGAAAAAGAGCATCAAAACAAGCAATTACATTCAAGCGATCAACCGAACGAATAGAGAAGCAAATGGGAGAAAACGGAGCCCGAAACGGTGTGACCTAGTTCTTAGCCTAGGTCATGACCGGTGCACTGGTTGGTACGCCTAGACTGAGCCCCATGTGTCCCTGGAGGTGCTCCGATCGCCCGTTGGCAGTGATTTCGTCGTTGAATTAAGCCTAGACTGTTACTACACTGAATTAGCAATCATGTAAGCAACCAAACAACTTCAAATTGATGATTCATAATATCATTTGACATGGGTTTCAGCAATCAAATAATTGAATATCAAAAGATGCAACCATCCTAAGAATTTGAGAGCAGTTCAATCATAGATTCAACCAATTTACTATACAGCGAATAAACTTGCATTTAGAGATGGTAATGTGAGGTAAACTCGCCTTTCAAACTTGAATTGATGTTTTAGAACTCAGATTCACCTAGGCCAATTACTTTCAGCTACAACCTAAAGAAAAGTTAGAAATTGAAAGAGAAAAGATCATAATCCTAGACAAAAACTAAAATTAACTAATGAATTAAACCCATTAGAAGATAGAGAAAGTTACCTAAGATTGATTTCTATACTTATTAAGAAAAAGCCCTTTGTTTTGATCTTGATTTGGGGATTGTTTGAGTTAGGATTTATGAGAGCAAGAGTTTTGCAATTTTTGTTTTCTGGAACTAAATGAATTGAGAAAGGAAGTATGTACTTTTATTTCTCTTTTCTAACTATTCTAAATGGGCCAAGAGGGTAAGATATGGATCCAATTAGCAAAGTGTAACTAATTTTCTTTTTAAGAGAAGTGTTGCTAATTTTTTAATTTTGTTTTATCACTTATAACATACTCATTTATAATAAACAATCTTTTTATAATTTATAAATTTGATCTCACAAAATTTGACAAATACTAATATGTTTGAAATTATCATTTTAATCAATATTGAAGTGCTTGGTATAAATTCAATACAACTTTTAAAAATACAAATTATTATTATTTTGACAATGAATTATAAATTTCCAAAAATCTCATTTCACCATAATCCCAATATTAACAATTTATTCAAATGCCAAATTTAAATAATTGGTTTAATCATATTTCAAATTTAAATTGAAATTCTCTTTAATAAATGAAACTTGTTTCTTAATTAAATTAAATCAACTATTGTCAAAAAATAGATTTAATTTCCTAAATCACAATTTAGAATTAATTACCCGTAATCAAATTTGATTAATTAGATATCTAACAACATGGTTGTTACAATTAAACTATCCATCCTGACGAAAACTCCAAGGAAGTGGTCAACGTTAGCATTCGCCGAACGACTTATGCTAGAATCCATTGTGAGATTCGTGAACTTTACGAGTGATGACGGCTCGTGTGTTCAGATGCTAGAATCCACGAAGTGATTTGAGATATGTTCGAGTGATGAAGACTCGTGTGATGATATGTTGAACATGACTTCACCATCGGAAATGATAGAAAATAGAGTAGGACGCATAGCTAGTGGTTTTATCTAACCTAAGGGTGCATCAACCCCAAATATCTAAAGTGGTTTTCGATTGAAGTGCACTGGAGTTGATGGCATTCAGCATCATGTGTTCGGGCATGATCCAGCTATGTTTACATTTGTGATATATTTTACCAAGAGATATATGTGGTTTTGGATGGTACTTTATGACCCTTGTCGAGAGGCCTGCCTCAGTTTGCTGAGGGCACCTCCAATGGAAATCCATATGTGAATGCAACCCTTAGCGATTTTGATTTTATACCAAATATTATTGTGATATGAGATGCAAGAAGCACAACTGTTTCCGGATTTATATTCTACACCCCGGACACAATCTATTATATCGCCCTATTTATTTATTAGATGGTTTGGTTCTTTTAAGGGGAAAACCATCCCAGTGATTTGGTTGGTCTGAAAAGATACTGTTATGTAAGCATATATTTCTTGAGTTTCTCACACCAGACTTATGTAATGACCCTCCTATTTCTACCCTAATTTCATAAGGATTTTTTTTTTACTTCATCAAAGGGAATTTAAATCAAATAGGAATCAAAATGCCATACAAGCTATTGACATAGCCACTTGTTTCATTTTAAATAGGCAAATTAAGCAAATCAGCTGTTCAGACGTCTAAATTCTTATGACAGGCGTCTAAACTTAATTACAGACGTCTATCTAATTATGACAGACGGCTCAGAGATCAAAAATTGAAACAGAGAGAAAAAGACATTTTGAACTGAATTCAGACATCTAATTATTTTGTGACAGACGTCTACATTTAACCTTAGACGTCTAAGTTTAATCTCAGACGTCTAAATTATTCAGACTGACGTCTAAATTCGATTTCTATGTACATGCATATGCACATCCAATTTATATGTGTCTGGATGTCCACCTACATTCATTTACACTTTTAAGTTTGATTTAAACTTCCTTTGAACTATCAGAGATGATATATATATTGATCATTCATTACAAATATATTTTCCAGGGTCATTTTCTTTTTCCAATAAACAAAATATATCCAGGATCAAAACAATTAACCAATATAAATATATCAGTGCATTCACAAAGATAAGCACATACATGTGAGGATGCATATGCCTCTCTTGTTTGAATCAGAGTTCTGGAAAACAAGAGGATATTGGATTGATTGAATTTAATCAATCCACACATAGTACAGTGTTATATGCAATAAAACTTCCATTCATGTTTGATTTTCTTCTTATAAAATCTGTCTGGAATTTAAAATGCATTTGGTTAAAATCTGAATGAAAATTCATATTCCTATTACAAATACAAAGGAAAAGGTGTGTTAATATTTGCACAAAACATGTTTATGTGCATATATAACTGCAACTATTTGGATCTGGCTTTCAATTCCCTTATTACAGATCCTTCCTTTATTTAAAAATAAGACATGAAACATTTGTATGAAACAAGTTAGGTTATGAGAACCTTGCAGTCATGTAAAAACATTCAACCTATGCCTATTATCTTTTGTATACACTTACCATGTTTGAAAGATAAAACCATTGAATTTTTCTGAGAATAAACTATCCAGATTTTCCAAAACTTAAATCCTTTCTAAAGACTCAAAATTTACTAATACATTTATAAAATGTAATCATTCAGTTTTCAACATGGTGTTCTTACGAAATCCACTTACAATATTTTGATTAACTTCATTAATATCAGATATTAACCAGATTCATAAATTCCAGATACAAGTCAATCTCTTAATAAAACACTTAACCAAATATCCATCCCATATTCAACACTTAATACAAGTAACAATTTAAATCATTAATACATGCGGATTTTATCATTTTGGCTCTTATCTAACTAAGTTTAGCATGCTATAATCCTCTTCTCAAAGCCTTGCTCCTACTCCTACTTAGTTGCTGCAATCCCTGAAAAAGCATTAGAAACTGCCTCATTTTTAAATGAGACACCCCAGATGCCATTAGCACACTAGGGTCAGACACATGTCTGGTATGAGAAAATTCACAAAAGCAATTAGTTAATTAGGTTAAAATCAAAATTAAATACATATACATAAAGTTCTGCCCTTTGAAATCAATCATACTTGTGTGCATGCTCTGTGTCATTGTGCATGTGCACACTTTAATTTTCCTTTCCAGAGACTACATATATCAATATGGCACATACATTCAAGCATACAATTCAGTCATAATCAAACAATCATTCATACCAAACAGGAAAATAACCAATATGAGTTAAATCATTTATTCAATCCTCATATTTCAATTCTGGGAAAAACTCTAGTTTTCTCATCATCTCAAATATTATTCCCTTGGTATATTTATCTATCCTGGTTTCATCTGCAATATTTATGAATCAATGGACACACTGTAATGAACTAATTCACTCCATTACACAAAGATCTCAGAACTTAAACAAGCCATGTGTCAACTTGTGTTACTCAAGAACACAAGTCATTCCTGCAGTGTTCTTGACCCCAATTTCCTAATCAGGTTTAAGTTAATAATAACTCTTTTGATTTTTCATGACTAAACCATTCAGTGATCCATTTCACTAACTAAAACATCCATATCATGGCATCTCATATTATTCAAAACCATACAGAGACAAGCAAGCAAACAACCATTGGTGACTACAAAATAAGGTTTTGTATGTATATATATACATCCTGGTATTTTAAAAAGGGGTTTAGGCAACTAACATTGGCTTATGGCTTTTGAGAGAGTTTTTCTTTTTGCAAACATTTGTGCTTGAGTTAAATTCAGAATGACCTGGTTTCACTGAATCACAAAATTTTGTTTGCTATGCATATGAATATATATATTTTTTCATTGAATCAGGAGCATCAGCACATAGGCAACCCTATTGCACCCCTAATTCCTTTTTGTCTCAAGCCTCAGCACTTATACATGAGTATATTGCAGCTCAACTTTATTTACATCTTTCTGGGTTGAGCCAAAACCAATACTACTTGCCTATTTTCAACATTTTATTTTCTGGGTATTTGTTTATGTTCCTAAACATTAACATATCAGAGATCTGGATTTATAAAACATATATGTATACTAACTACACATAAAACTTCCTTATAAATAAACAAGTAAAACAACCAAAGAGGATCAAAACATTTTCAGATTTAAATTCACAGATAAGCATTCATATATGAAAATACTCTTTTTAAGAAAATTACTTATAACTGGCTGCCTACATTGGGACTTATTGCCTTAGATTTTTGAGTGAGTTTTCTCACCTAGCTCTCTTCTTTGCTTCCTTAATTAATTGATGAACTTCTGCCTTTAGCCTCAAGCTCTTTTCCTTCCCTTGCCTTATGATTTCTATGGTGTTGTTTCTTTTTTTTTCAAAATTCTTTTCTGAGAAGGAGAGGAGGCTGCTGCATATACATGTATATATACAGGGTCTTCCTTAGGGTTTTGGGTATTGGCTAAAGCCATTTTTGCCCACTAGAAAAATCATGTTATCTGCATTTTATTTAAACCCAAAGTTCTACCCTTCCCGGCTTAATTTAGGTGAAGAGAAAAGTGGTTACTTTCTTTTTGGCTAATTTCAGAATTTTGCTTTTCAGAAAATATCTTTTTTCCTTTGTCTACAATCATGCTAAAAATGTGACTTGATTTTGTTATTTACCCAATACTCTTCCTAATTCTGCCTATACCAAGCATTTCCCTGTTTTGTTTTATTTTTCCTATTTTTAGCTTTCATGTAAATGGTATGTACCTTCTTTATTTATTTACAAGAGGAATACTCCTTTTTATATCTTCAGTTTTTTTCTTTCTTTCTTCCTATATACTAAAATATGTCTGTATATTTTATCTTATTAATTTGAACTCTAGTATTTTATTAACACATATATATTTTTATATAAGTCTTACTGAAATAATTAGTACACATATATTTATATATATATATATATTTATACATCATACTGTATTGACACACACATGCACATGTATACTCAAAAATATTCAGTAGCATCCATATATGTATATTTACTTATGCATTCATCTTTTAAGGATTTAATCTATATATATATATATATGTATATATATATATATTCCCATACATATCAATATGTATTTATTCTTAGAGTTCAGGGATTTTAGCTTTAGTTCATGTGCATCTCCTGTGCACACATGTACACACATACTGATACACTATCAAGCTATATCACTCCCCTTTCAAAATTTATTCAAAAATTATTTTGAATTCATTTATATTTTTCAGAATAGATTCCTAAAATCTTGGGTCATTACATACACCCCTCCTTTTAGAAATTGTGTCCCACAATTTTCCTAAGCTTAAAATAAAATTTAAACTTAATTCAGAGAACAAGTACATTCTCAACCAAATAAATTTTTAGTTCTATAATAACTAAAAACATATGCATCTAAAAAGAAAACAATCAAAGATCAGAATTACCTTTAATCTGAAAATAGCTTAGGATAATTCATCCTAACTTTGTATTCTAATTCCCATGTGCAATCACTAGGATCAAGACTCCACTGTACCTTCACAAGTTTCAGAGATTTATTTCTCAACTTCTTCACATCTTTTACCAAAATTCCCACTGGATCCTTTTCATAAATCAAATTAGGATTTATCTGCACTTGGGTTGGGGTCTCAAGAATTTCTGCCTTGTCATGGACCCACCTTCTCAATTGTGATACATGAAAAACATCATGTATACCTTGCATGTTTTCTGGTAATTCCAACTTATATGCCAAGGGACCAATTCTTTCCAGAATTTTGTATGGTCCAATATATCTTGGGGTTAATTTGCCTTGTTTTCCAAACCTCAGCACATTTTTCATAGGTGAGATTTTGATGAAAACAAAATTTCCCACTTCATATTCTACCTGCCTCCTTCTCATGTCTGCAAATTTCTTTTGCCTATCTTGAGCTGCTGCCATTCTCCTTCTTATTAACTCAATTTTCTCCTTAGTTTCTTGTATGTACTCAGGTCCTAAAATAGACCTTTCTCCTGCTTCTACCCAACAAACAGGTGACAAACAGGGTTTACCATATAAGGCTTCAAATGGAGCCATTCCTATGGTGCTTTGGTAGCTATTGTTGTATGTAAATTCAACTAGATGAAGATAATCTTCCTAGTTGCCCCCAAAATCCAGTATACATGCCCTCAACATGTCCTCCAAAACTTTGTTTACTACCTCAGTCTGCCCATCTGATTGAGGATGGTAGGCAGTACTTAAACATAGTTCACTTCCCATTGCTTCTTGAAAACTTCTCCAAAATTTTGAAGTGAAGATGGTGTCCTTATCACTCACAATGGTTTTGGGAATGCCATGTAACTTTACCACTTCCTTTATAAAAATTTGAGCTAATTTTGGTGCTGTTCTTTCTGACTTGACTGGAATGAAGTGTGCTACCTTGGTTAGCCTATCAACTATCACCCATATACTTGTATTACCTCTCTTAGATCTAGGCAGTCCATCTATGAAGTCCATAGATATGTATTCCCACTTCCACTGTGGTACACTAAGAGACTGCATCAACCCTGATGGCCTTTGGGTTTCAGCCTTGACTTGTTGGCAAGTCATACATTTGGCAATGTATTTAGCTACATCAGATTTCATCCCCTTCCACCAGAAGTCTCTTTTCAAATTTTGGTACATTTTTGTGTTGCCTGGGTGTATTGAGTATTTACTTCTGTGATATTCATTCAATAACTCTTTCTTCAATTCTGTGTCCTCTGGTACACATATCCTATTTTGGTATCTCATATAACCATTTTTATCAATATGGTGATTCATCACTTCCTCCCCTCTTGAGAGGAGCATTTTCTTCTCTAATAAGTTGGCATCTTGTTCTTGCATTTTTCCTACCTTCAGAATTAAATCTGGTTGAAGTGTCATTAAGCTTAACTTCCCTTTATCTTCTTGTGCATCATGCATCTGCTCATCCATGTGCACACAACCATTCTCCCCAATTTCTAACTCAGTTAGCAAAGACAAGTCTTTAAATTCTTCTATCATCATCATAGCCAATTTAGCATGCTGTCTACTTAGAGCATCTGCAACTTTGTTTGCTTTGCCTGGTGTATAGAGTATGTCAAAGTCATAGGCAGCTAAGAACTCCACCCATCTATGTTGCCTCATGTTCAAATCTTTTTGTGAAAATAAATATTTCAGAGACTTGTGGTCAGTGTACAGTTCAAACTTTGTGCCTAACAAATAATGTCTCCAAAGTTTTAAAGCATAGATCACAGCTGCTAATTCGAGATCATGTGTGGCATACCTTACTTCATGGGGTTTAAGTTGTCTGGATGCATATGCAATGACTTGGCCTTGTTGCATCAACACTGCACCCAAGCCAAATCCACTAGCATCAGTGTATACCACTAGTTCTTCATTTCCATATGGTACCTTTAAAATTGGAGGATTCACCAATGCCTCCTTCAACTGTTCAAAAGACTTCTCACATTTTTCTGACCAAACAAAAGCTTGGTTCTTCCTGGTTAGGTTAGTGAGTGGTGTAGAGATTTTTGAAAAATCTTTTATAAACCTCCTATAATACCCTGCCATCCCCATAAATGACCTCACTTCACTCACAGTGCTTGGCCTCTTCCATGCTTGGATAGCCACTACTTTATTGGGGTTCACTGAAATTCCTTGAGCAGATATAACATGGCCAAGGAAATGTACTTCCTCTTTCCAAAATACACATTTTGAAAATTTTGCCTTTAAATCTTTTTCCCTTAACCTAGACAAAACCAGGTGCAAATGATGCTTATGTTCTTCCACTGTTTTGGAATAAATCAAAATGTCATCAATAAAAATAAGCACAAACTTGTCTAAATAATCTCTAAAGGTTCTGTTCATTAGATCTACAAAGTATGATGGTGCATTGGTCAAACCAAATGGCATAACCAAAAATTCATACAACCCATACCTAGTGTTAAAGGCAGTGTACTTGATGCTTGATTCTTCCACCTTCATTTGATGAAAACCAGATGCTAAGTCTAGTCTAGAAAACACTTTTGCCCATGCTAATTGATCAAAAAGATCATCTATTCTTGGCAGTGGGTATTTATTTTTAATAGTAACCTTGTTTAATTCTCTATAATCTATACAGAGTCTTAAGGAGCCATCTTGCTTCTTAACAAATACCACTGGTGCTCCCCAGCAAGAATTACTTGGTTTTATAAAACCCTTTTCTTCCAATTCTTCCAACTGTTTCTTTAATTCCTTTAGTTCATTTGGCCCCATTCTAGTTGGCTTTTTAATCACTGGGCTTGCTCCTGGAACTAGATTGATCTGGAATTCTACTGGTCTATGGTGTGGAATACCCTTGACCTCACCAAACACATCCAAATATTCATTGACTATGGGAATTTCTTCAATGGTTAGTTCACTAGAATCTTTTTCTGAGTCAACTAAATGATATAGTTTTCCTTCCTTAGCTACTTCACATAAAGCTGTGATTCTCTGACCTCTAGAATTTTGCAATGATATGGTGGATGAGTCTAAATTAATTATGGCTTTAAATTGCCTTAACCAGTCTACCCCCAATATAACACCTATATTTGGGTAATTCAAAACATATAAATTGGAAATAAAAATATTTCCTCCTATGTTTAATTCCACATCCACACAAATCATATTTAAAACACTAGAACTCCCCAGTGGACTTTGTATATGCAATGGGGTTTCAACCAATATGCAATTCAGTTTTAGCATTTTAACTAGTTCATACGAAATTAAAGAGTGAGTTGCCCTAGTATCATATACTACTGCTATGGGTATGGTACAAATAAGTAATGTACCTTCCACTTGGCTATGGTTTTCAGTGTTACTCTCCACTGTGGCTTTTCCTTTTCCTTCCAAATTTGCCAATTTTCCTTGCTGTTTGTACTCAGGACAATTCCTCTTCATATGCCCCTCTTTCCCACATAGATAGCACTTGAAAGCTCCTCCTTTCAATTCTGGACATCTTGGTTTGATGTGTCCTTCTTTTCCACACAGATGGCACACAATTTTCTTCTTAGTTTCCTTAGCTTTGACATCTCCAGTGCTTTTGTTACTGGCCTCTTCCTTCTTCTTATCATAAGGGTGGTACCTCCCCTTACTCTTCTTGGTATTATTGTTCTTAAAATTTATGAACTTCTCCCTTTCCTTGTCATGCTGTTCCAACCTCAAAGATAAGTCTATCACATGGTCAAAAGTCCTGTCTGCATAGGGTAACATGGCCCTGCTGAGTCCTGGGTTCAACCCTTTTATGTACCTATCATTTTTGGATGCCTCATTTGCCACAAGCATTGCTCCATATGTGGAAAGCCCCTCAAACTTTTGAGTGTATTCTGTGACAGTCATGGTTCCTTGTCTAAGTCTAATAAATTCTTCTAGCAAGGTAGTCTTTGCTGATGCTGGTACAAACCTTGCTTCCAACATCTCTTTGAATTGATTCCAAGTGATTTCATTCTCATTTCTTCCCGCAATGATAACTTCCCACCAGCCTAAAGCTACACCTTTTAGCTGTCTTGAAGCCACTTGCCTCTTTCTTTGATCATCAAGTTGCATGTCATTGAAAATTCTTTCCAATGTTCTTAACCATGTTTGAATTTCCATGATACTCTCTGTCCCTTCAAAGCTTTTGCCTCCTAAATGAGTATATGTCTTAAGTAATTTTGAGAGTTCTTCATAGGGATTTTCTTGCCTTTGTCCTGCCCCATCCCTAAATGCTCTCACCAAGTCTTGCAGATTGACCGTTGGTGGTGCATGGGAAGATCCTGCTCCCTGATTTGGTGGTCTCCCTACCATAGTTTGCTAATAATAATTTACATAGCTGGTTAGTTTGATTGGTAATTTTATTATTTCAGTGGTTTTTTTTTTCACACTGAAAACATTGATATATATATTTAGTTCCTTTAAATTTTTTATTTCTCTCTAAGAACTTGATCTTTACTTCTACTATGTTGAATAACATAGCTCTGATACCAACTGTAATGACCCTCCTATTTCTACCCTAATTTCATAAGGATTTTTTTTTACTTCATCAAAGGGAATTTAAATCAAATAGGAATCAAAATGCCATACAAGCTATTGACATAGCCACTTGTTTCATTTTAAATAGGCAAATTAAGCAAATCAGCTGTTCAGACGTCTAAATTCTTATGACAGGCGTCTAAACTTAATTACAGACGTCTATCTAATTATGACAGACGGCTCAGAGATCAAAAATTGAAACAGAGAGAAAAAGACATTTTGAACTGAATTCAGACATCTAATTATTTTGTGACAGACGTCTACATTTAACCTTAGACGTCTAAATTATTATGACTGACGTCTAAGTTTAATCTCAGACGTCTAAATTATTCAGACTGACGTCTAAATTCGATTTCTATGTACATGCATATGCACATCCAATTTATATGTGTCTGGATGTCCACCTACATTTATTTACACTTTTAAGTTTGATTTAAACTTCCTTTGAACTATCAGAGATGATATATAGATTGATCATTCATTACAAATATATTTTCCAGGGTCATTTTCTTTTTCCAATAAACAAAATATATCCAGGATCAAAACAATTAACCAATATAAATATATCAGTGCATTCACAAAGATAAGCACATACATGTGAGGATGCATATGCCTCTCTTGTTTGAATCAGAGTTCTGGAAAACAAGAGGATATTGGATTGATTGAATTTAATCAATCCACACATAGTACAGTGTTATATGCAATAAAACTTCCATTCATGTTTGATTTTCTTCTTATAAAATCTGTCTGGAATTTAAAATGCATTTGGTTAAAATCTGAATGAAAATTCAGATTCCTATTACAAATACAAAGGAAAAGGTGTGTTAATATTTGCACAAAACATGTTTATGTGCATATATAACTGCAACTATTTGGATCTGGCTTTCAATTCCCTTATTACAGATCCTTCCTTTATTTAAAAATAAGACATGAAACATTTGTATGAAACAAGTTAGGTTATGGGAACCTTGCAGTCATGTAAAAACATTCAACCTATGCCTATTATCTTTTGTATACACTTACCATGTTTGAAAGATAAAACCATTGAATTTTTCTGAGAATCAACTATCCAGATTTTCCAAAACTTAAATCCTTTCTAAAGACTCAAAATTTACTAATACATTTATAAAATGTAATCATTCAGTTTTCAACATGGTGTTCTTACTAAATCCACTTACAATATTTTGATTAACTTCTTTAATATCAGATATTAACTAGATTCATAAATTCCAGATACAAGTCAATCTCTTAATAAAACACTTAACCAAATATCCATCCCATATTCAACACTTAATACAAGTAACAATTTAAATCATTAATACATGCGGATTTTATCATTTTGGCTCTTATCTAACTAAGTTTAGCATGCTATAATCCTCTTCTCAAAGCCTTGCTCCTACTCCTACTTAGTTGCTGCAATCCCTGAAAAAGCATTTGAAACTGCCTCATTTTTAAATGAGACACCCCAGATGCCATTAGCACACTAGGGTCAGACACATGTCTGGTATGAGAAAATTCACAAAAGCAATTAGTTAATTAGGTTAAAATCAAAATTAAATACATATACATAAAGTTCTGCCCTTTGAAATCAGATCATACTTGTGTGCATGCTCTGTGTCATTGTGCATGTGCACACTTTAATTTTCCTTTCCAGAGACTACATATATCAATATGGCACATACATTCAAGCATACAATTCAGTCATAATCAAACAATCATTCATACCAAACAGGAAAATAACCAATATGAGTTAAATCATTTATTCAATCCTCATATTTCAATTCTGGGAAAAACTCTAGTTTTCTCATCATCTCAAATATTATTCCCTTGGTATATTTATCTATCCTGGTCTCATCTGCAATATTTATGAATCAATGGACACACTGTAATGAACTAATTCACTCCATTACACAAAGATATCAGGACTTAAACAAGCCATGTGTCAACTTGTGTTACTCAAGAACACAAGTCATTCCTGCAGTGTTCTTGACCCCAATTTCCTAATCAGGTTTAAGTTAATAATAACTCTTTTGATTTTTCATGACTAAACCATTCAGTGATCCATTTCACTAACTAAAACATCCATATCATGGCATCTCATATTATTCAAAACCATACAGAGACAAGCAAGCAAACAACCATTGGTGACTACAAAATAAGGTTCTGTATGTATATATATATATCCTGGTATTTTAAAAAGGGGTTTAGGCAACTAACATTGGCTTATGACTTTTGAGAGAGTTTTTCTTTTTGCAAACATTTGTGCTTGAGTTAAACTCAGAATGACCTGGTTTCACTGAATCACAAAATTTTGTTTGCTATGCATATGAATATATATATTTTTTCATTGAATCAGGAGCATCAACACATAGGCAACCCTATTGCACCCCTAATTCCTTTTTGTCTCAAGCCTCAGCACTTATACATGAGTATATTGCAGCTCAACTTTATTTACATCTTTCTGGGTTGAGCCAAAACCAATACTACTTGCCTATTTTCAACATTTTATTTTCTGGGTATTTGTTTATGTTCCTAAACATTAACATATCAGAGATCTGGATTTATAAAACATATATGTATACTAACTACACATAAAACTTCCTTATAAATAAACAAGTAAAACAACCAAAGAGGATCAAAACATTTTCAGATTTAAATTCACAGATAAGCATTCATATATGAAAATACTCTTTTTAAGAAAATTACTTATAACTGGCTGCCTACATTAGGACTTATTGCCTTAGATTTTTGAGTGAGTTTTCTCACCTAGCTCTATTCTTTGCTTCCTTAATTAATTGATGAACTTCTGCCTTTAGCCTCAAGCTCTTTTCCTTCCCTTGCCTTATGATTTCTATGGTGTTGTTTTTTTTTTCAAAGTTCTTTTCTGAGAAGGAGAGGAGGCTGCTGCATATACATGTATATATACAGGGTCTTCCTTAGGGTTTTGGGTATTGGCTAAAGCCATTTTTGCCCACCAGAAAAATCATGTTATCTGCATTTTATTTAAACCCAAAGTTCTACCCTTCCCGGCTTAATTTAGGTGAAGATAAAAGTGGTTACTTTCTTTTTGGCTAATTTCAGAATTTTGCTTTTGAGAAAATATCTTTTTTCCTTTGTCTACAATCATGCTAAAAATGTGACTTGATTTTGTTATTTACCCAATACTCTTCCTAATTCTGCCTATACCAAGCATTTCCCTGTTTTGTTTTATTTTTCCTATTTTTAGCTTTCATGTAAATGGTATGTACCTTCTTTATTTATTTACAAGAGGAATACTCCTTTTTATATCTTCAGTTTTTTTCTTTCTTTCTTCCTATATACTAAAATATGTCTGTATATTTTATCTTATTAATTTGAACTCTAGTATTTTATTAACACATATATATTTTTATATAAGTCTTACTGAAATAATTAGTACACATATATATATATATATATTTATACATCATACTGTATTGACACACACATGCACATGTATACTCAAAAATATTCAGTAGCATCCATATATGTATATTTACTTATGCATTCAGCTTTTAAGGATTTAATCTATATATATATGTATATATATATATTCCCATACATATCAATATGTATTTATTCTTATAGTTCAGGGATTTTAGCTTTAGTTCATGTGCATCTCCTGTGCACACATGTATACACATACTGATACACTATCAAGCTATATCACTCCCCTTTCAAAATTTATTCAAAAATTATTTTGAATTCATTTATATTTTTCAGAATAGATTCCTAAAATCTTGGGTCATTACAACTTATTTCTAACTCATGGTTTTACTTTTCTCTTTATTCCTCGGGTGTTCTTTAAAGTAGTTTGAGAATGGTAGGTTTTCATTAGATTTTCTTTGGAGCTCGAGGAGATGAGCTGGATGCTTTCGCATACCATAGTATTTTCTTTTTGTTGCACTACTACTGTGTGTGTATCAGTATTTGTGAGGATAAACTGTTATAACTGTCCAGGTTGATATTGTTCTTAGGATAGTAACTCTAAAAGCTATGTATCTTAGAGTAGCCCTTTATACTATCTTTTTGAATATTATATATTATCGTTCAATAGTGAGATTCAGATGTATATTTTTTCTTTTCTTTTCCTTCTCGTTCTGCCCTTTCTTTTTACCCTAACAATCAGTCTTTTCGGCACTTGGGTGTTTGACACGTGAATACCGTGGATGTATTAGTGTTGATATTTAGGGGGTTGAAAAGGCAGGTCTTTACAATAAATATCTCACATCTACACAACAAATAAGAATGTGAATTTGCAATCACAAATATGTATTTGTACACTACTTGACTAAATAGTATCCTAGTCCCCAAGCAATGCCTAACAATCAGAAGTTGGTCACATCGTCCATAAACCAGAAATATATCGGACTGACCCGAGTATTATATAAATTACACATGGGTCAGGCTCTATCTAAAATTTAGATGTCAAAATATAGCAACAACTAGCATGGTATAACAAATGTATCTCTAAGTGGAAAGTGGATAACTCGATCTAAGTATATAACATCATATCTCATACCATGCATATCTCATTACCCAATCGCTAATTTGTCAAGTAACACATCAACAAGCCTAATATCAAAATAGGTGAAATATCAAACATCCAACTATCATCAATACACAAAATCATCAAGTTCCATAGGGCATGCACACAGTTATGCCCAAGATTATATATCAGCTAACCATAAAGTAGACATACCCAGAATTTTTCATATTCAACATACACGATGACTAATAATCAAACATCCAAGTCAAATACAAGTAAGGTATGCCCTCAACAACCTGATTATCTCTCAGATAACTGTTTAATAGGTAAGTACGGGATCACACTAATTCATGAACTCTTGGTCCAATAAATCCACACATTGGTTCTTAGCCACACGTAATAATGATAGTACAATTGAGGTATAATCTCAGTATCGCATATCCAATATAACCAAACAAGAGACTAACAGCTCTTAGCTTACTCCTGGAGCCTTCCTCACATGCTCTCAACACTACTTCTACCAACTTTCAACCAACTACCTCAATGTAATAATCTTGTAAAATACCTCATATTTCCCTATGTTAGTGATATTTATTCACCAAAGGTAATCAAACAAATATCAGCTCAGGTATCCCATACCATCTGGTATTACTCGCTCGTTTACTTATTATTTGTAAGCGACACTCACATCACATAATATTCTATATGATGATTCTAAAGGATAATTAGATATTACCGAATATCCTATACAGCTCGGTATTACTAATCTGTTCACTCAAAACTCTCATGATATAAAATTCCACACAAATAACACACTTCAATTTTTTATCGATTCAGAAGGGATTTTATAATAAATTTCCATTTTAAAACCTTCAATTTAATTTCTAAAAGAAAAACATTAATTTCCGAAGAGGTTAAATAATAAAATCTTATTTTATTTTAACAAATCTTATATAACTGAAAGCAATTCTATATTTCACACATTCATTCAATTTCAAAGTCCTTAAACTCCTTTTGAAAATAATTCATAACTTTTAACATTTTCTTTAATAATTTAAACTAACAATACCAATGAAGGTTTATAATTCACAAATTCCTTTAAACAACAAATTAAAAATGATATTATTTTCCAATGAGAATTTTTAATTTGAAATATTTCTTAAAGCCATAAAATAAAATTCCAACAACAATATAATTTCCAACTTAAAACATTTCCCAAAGGCATAAAGATAAAATTCTTGCATTAATATATTTAAAACCCTCGCTTAGATTCCGAATCACTTTTAAACTATTATTGAAAAGTAATTCATTAATCTAAAAGTCTATCATATATAGTTACTTTTAAATATTTGATATCGAAATATCAATTTGTAAGAATTTATTTGTATAGCAAAATCTAAAAATTTCCTTTCTATAATAATTAATCCAAACATATATATGTATATATATTACCAAAAGCCTTTAAAACCATTTCCCTTTGTTTAGAAATAATCAAATGCAATAATATATTACTTCAAAAAAATTTCTTAATAATATATATACTTAATCCCATAAAAAAAATTCCCATATAATTCATAAATTTGCATCCAACTTATTATTACTTTATATTTTTCGAACTTCAAATTTGTTAAATCCAAATAAAATTACTCATCACTTGAAAATTACAGATCATAGATCCCATTCTTTTTAAATACTTTAAATATTTTTTAATCATTAATAAATAAAATATAATATTCAAAAATTCACTTATTTAATCAAACCTCAAAAAATAAGCACTCCTAAATAATTTCTATTCACATAATTCTCAAGATTATTCCACTTCTATATTTTGTATTAATAATCACATTTTCAATATTAAATGAATAGATAAAAACTCATTCCATAATCACTATTTGTATTAAAAATATTTTTAGTACGTTCAAAGCTTCCAATTTGAATTCATTTACTCCCTTCTAGTCAATTTCTAGTGTCATTTCCAACTAATGCAATCATCTGTTTATTGCACACAACATACAATATTAGTGTGTCTAACAATCAACTAATATATCATCACAACAACAAATAATCAACTAAATTTCATCCAATTTAGTCTTGTATCAACTAACAGTTCATCACCAATCAATTAATAAAAATAGAAGAAACGAGCAACTAGACTAAAGCTTTGAGTTTTAAAATAACTCACCTTAGTTTCTAGGCAACCCAACTAAAACTTTCTTCCTCAAGCCTAGCTACCCTCTTTTCCATCTGCCATCTCATAGCTACCATCACCACACATGCACTACCAAACCCAATAGCCATCACGACCTGTCCTCCCTTGCCCCAGTCAGCCTCGTAATGCCATGCCTAAAGTCATGCCAGACCGCACCTAACAGCGCCCTGTAACGACCCATAAATTTCGACAATTAAAAATAGTTAATTTAATAAGATATTGTAAGTTAATGTTGGAAGAAATTAAAATTTGTGATTTATTAAGGAAAATAATAATTGGAATGAAATTGTAACCATATTAATTTAAGTTAATTATTAACGACTTTCATGAAAACCCAATTAATTGTAATAAGTTAAATGTTACACTTGGTTATAAATTGAATATAAGAGAACTAATATAAATATTGAATAAATTATTGAAATAGTTTGTAATAAATGGCAATTGAGTAAAACCAATGTTATGTAAGTAATTATAATATTGGTTTGTAAATAATAAACTTATAAAAGTGTGATTAAGAGTTAATGGAAATAATTATTGTACGTTACCAATTTTATTAGTTTGTTAAGTTTAATTTGGAATCAATTGCAATTAATTCACTTAATTATTGCAGTTAATGTGGATTAAATTGGTAAGTGAAGAATGTTGATTCAATAAGATGTAACCAATGTAAATTCTGTTCATAATATGATAATTGATGTAATAAAAGGAATGTAACCAAGAGGAAATAATTAATTGAGATTTTTAAATTTTAATTAATGTGTAAAATTGACAAAATTCCAATATAATTGAAATATAGTAATTAATACAAATAAAAGATGACATTTGAACACTGTATTTATTGAAATAATTAAAACTAAATTGATATGTGAATTTGCTTTTAATTATTATAAATATCTAAGGGATCAAAAATGATAAAAATCAACAAGTTTATAAATATTGAATTAAAAGGTGATAAATTAATTTAATATTAATTTATTTAATTAATGTAAAAATAGCCATTTTGGCAACTGTCCCGGATTTTGACGAAACCAGCTTCATCGGATCCGTAACGGTAAATTATTGTAGGATTTCAAGTTTCGTAGAAATCAAACTTGTCGTTTGATCGTACGGGCTCGAAATGCCTAGAAATAAATTTAATTGAAATCAATTTGAAATAAGCTGCTTTTAAGCTAACTTCTTCATACGATGGAATTAGGACTTGAAACTTGTTCCATTGAGTTTAAACCATAGAAAACATCTATTTTGATATATGAGATGACCAATTTTCGTTTCGGGGTCAGAACGCGCTTTTTGGGTCGCGTAGTCGTTTCGATCCAACCCTGCCTTTATATAGGCTGTTATAAACCCTAGTTGTTTCTCATATCATTATTTCTGTACGTACATCTTCTTCCTCCTTCATCAAACCTATTTCCCAAATTCCAAAACCTAATTTCAATTTCAAAAAAAAAAGAGAAAAAAATGCGGATCTGTAGCAACTTCGGGTCGCGCTTCGGGTTTCAGAGGCAAAAATCCTATAGCAACTTCGGGTCAGAAAGAAAATGACTCGGGTCTCGGGTCATTTTGGTAAAAACTCAGAGTAAGCACTGGGGATTTGAGGCGGCGGATCGAAGTTGAACCCGAAGTCGACCCAGGACTAGAATTTTTCAATATTCCAATTATCATAACTTTTACGAGTTTGTTTTGCACCATACCTATGGAGTGCCCTCTGCGTAAACCTCTCAGAGGAGCGTACGGTACTGTATAGACTATGGGAATATATAAAATGTGTTAAGGTGGATATGGGTAACGCCTTAACGCTATTTAAAACTTTTAATTTACTGTAGACATATTATAATAACATACTGTACTACATAGTAGATAGTTTAACGGATCCTTAGGAGATGTGAATCCCGAACATCTCTTAAGTTATTGCACTCACGTTAGACACTGGATATGAGAAGTCAAACCCCGAAAACATCTTCGATGCCGTTTACACTCATATTTATTTACCACTGATTTAACTTACATAAGATCTTTTAGTTCTGACTCGAGTGATTTGTCTTTTCAATTCGCTCGGGTCAGCCTGAGCATTTCAGGGTTGAAGACCTTATTGCTGGAGGATGAAGACAAAGATTTTTACTATTATTATTTATTATTTTTATTCCACTGCATCATGTTGTTCCGCTGCATTTATGTATTTATCTCTGATATGTGTAACTCTGATTCTGTGTTGTATAAGTATAATCAAATGTTTTGTAAACAGCTTCATGAACTTTTATTTGATTATTATATTTTGTCATTCCGCTGCGAGATTCTGTATTTGTTTTATTTCTTTCTCTTTTTCTTATTTACCCCATAACAATCTGCCCTTTTTAATGGTTTGAGTTTGACGTGTGTGTCTGCTTAAAGCGTCCATAAAGGCAGGTCATTACAGTTGGTATCAGAGTTTTGGTTTAGCGATAACCTTAGCTTTGTGGGGTCTAACTCATATAACATAGGGTAGTAATACCCTAGAAAGAGTCGCTGAGTGTATATATATGACAGAGCGTATTTGTTAGTGTTATAAAAAGGTTTTTGTATTGTGTTAATTTGTTCCGTTTTGTATTTATAAATTCTGGTTGGTGTATAGGACGTTATGATATCGATAGGCATTTCTAAACACTTAATAGGACAGACCGGCACAATATTTGTTTTGAAATATAGGTAAATGAAAAATATTTGCCTATTATATATTTTTGTATATAAAATAATAAATTTTATAAATGATATATTTGGTTGTAATTCATTTGTTGTTAGGTCATGAGATTTATAAATATTGATTGAGAAATAAGATTTGTAAATAAAATAAATATAAATTGGAAATTTTAGAACTTAAAGTTCTGGGAATCTGGAAATTTCTTTCAAAGGATTTTGGAATATATTAGAATTATTTGGAAGTATTTTCTGATATAAATATTTCAATATAATTTGAAAGAAGTTTTTAAAGGAGAATTTTGGAAGGAAATAAGTTATGTACTCTCCTCTCTGTCGCTGAAAAATAATTTCGGTGATGAGTGCACGCATCATTGACATTCATTTTCGAGTTTCAAAGTGGGAATGCCATTGTAGTAGTTTTACTACAGATTTATTTTGATAAATAAATATAAATTTCAAAGTTTAAATATGATTGAGTATGGGAGTTATGAGTATATATACATATATATATTATTTTAAATGATTTGAAATGGAACCCGACATTTAGTTCTTAAATTTCTATAAATTAGAGATTTCAATTATTGTAACGAAATGGAATTTTAACTATTTAATAATTGGAACTTCTAAATGAAAATAAGAAAGTATATGCTAAGTTATAAATGAAATATGTAAGAAATTTGGAACTTGTAACCTGTAAATAAAAAGGATATGAAAATGAGAAGTGAAACTATTGAACATTTTGCTAATTCAAATAAATAAGATAAACTTGTGTAACATTCAATTGCATTCTTAAAAACATATATGTATAACTTACCAAATATTAAAAGTTGTAATGTTAACAAGAACATGTAATGGAATATTTTACAACAAAAACTTAAGTAGTGAAAGTGTTCAATGTAATTTCTTTTATAAATAAGAATTTCGGATATTATAATTATTATAAACTTGAGTTATAATTAAACTGCTACTAAATCAAATGTAATGGAAAAGTGAGTACTTTAAGTAAAAGATTATAAACTTAAGTTAATGTTAGAAGCTATTGATAATTAAAGTGAATAATTAAAAAGAATACTATATTAAAATTTAATGGCTAGAACTTCAGAAATTGTTAAAAAGGATTCAGAAAACAGATTTAATATTCAATGGCATTATATAAGAATAATGAATGTAAATTTAAGGGTAAGAAACTTGAGAATGAATTTATGCACTAATGAATATTAATATCTAATTGAAATCAGGTATATAAATTAATGGGAGCTAAACTGTAATAAAATGTATGAAAATACTTGAATAATGAATTCATTGATCTTTTTTTAACAACTGAATGGACATAACTTATGTAAGAAATGAATGTAACAAAATGAAAAAAGAAAATTTGCACTATATGGAAATGAAAATTTAATTTTTAGAAGTAATGAATAGGAAAAAACTGAAATAAATACTGAATGAATGAATGTGAATGTAATTACATGGAAACCTATATAGTACTTTAAGAACTGATATACACATGTTAAATAACTATATATGAGTCACATATGTAAGAAAAATGTAAATAACATATGTGAGTAAATGAATACAAATAAATGGAATTAAGTGCTGAATGAATAAATAGGAATAAAATTTTGTAAGAAGTAAATGCAAAATTTAAGGAAGTAATCATTTAATGAAGAAAAATGAACAACAAATCTTGTGAAAAGAAACTAATAAGAATAAAACCTGAATAATGTTTGGAATTTGATGTTTGTTTGGTTTATGGGTTGTTTGGGTAAAGGTACTTTTAATTGTTTGGATGTATGGATAATCTATTGAGTTTTATCTAAGACTGTTGAGTGTATGGTATACTTAGTAGTTATTTATCATTCTGTACGATTGAAGTGTCTAAACCTAAACAAACCATTTGTTTTACTTGCTATGGGTGAATGGTTGATTACTTTGATTCCTTGTGATGATTGTATGCTTGTTTGTAAGTGATTGTTGTTATGTTATATTGATTGTTTGTTAGTAATTGAAACAACATAAATATTTTATTTTATATAATTATTAATCTTGTCGGATTATATAAGTGAAATACAGGTTATGGAAGCAATTGCTACAGCTTTTGGTTTCATAAATTAAGCGTTGTTTGCCCGACAAATAGGTACGTTATCGGATTACGGGTTTATAGCGATATTATATTGTTTTTCCCGTTGTTGGGATATATTATTTTGAAAATTTTGTGATATATATTGTTTTATTTATATTATTATTTCTCCCAGACCTCTCCGTACAAAGGAGACTCTGCCGAAATTTTTCGAAAATTTTGGACTTAGGAAATTTTGAGAACTGTTTTCCAAATTTTATTAGTTTGAGTATAAAAGGATTTAATTGCTTATAAATTGATAAATTTTATTTAAATTATTTAATTTTGTAAAATTTATTTGTTTATAAGTATAAACATTTTGAATAAGATATTGACTTTCTTAATTCCGTCTTTTACCTTCTTTTTCCTTTTCGGGGACGAAAAGTTTTGAGTGGGGGAGAGTGTAACGACCCATAAATTTCAACAATTAAAAATAGTTAATTTAATAAGATATTGTAAGGTACTGTTGGAAGAAATTAAAATTTGTAATTTATTAAGGAAAATAATAATTGGAATGAAATTGTATGTAACGACCCGATATTTTGCATCATTCGCATCCGCACATGTCGGACTTGAATAATTCAAAATACCGAATTGTTAATTTAAATTTGGCAAAACTGAACATATATAGTAAATAAATAATCACAGATCACAGACACAGAGTAATAAATGCAGCGGAAACAAAAGATAGTAGTTCATGAAGCTACTATATACATATCAGAGTAGAATAAGGTACAATAGAAGTCTCGAATACAATAATCAAATACAAGAATCAGAATACCATCACTGGAATCAACTGGATATCTGAAAGCTGGATAGATAGCTAGATCTCCAAGCGAAGCTCCAACTCTAAAGGTGAGTCTCGAATACTGGATCACTCAGTCTGACCCGAGCGTAAAGAAAAACACAAAACACTCGAGTCAGGATTAACATTCTTATATCAATAAATCCAACTCAAGTGAAATAGCAACTGAAATACAAGTAACTCAAAGGATGTTTGGAATAACCATCCTTTAAGGATCCGTTAAACTATCTACTATGTAGTAGTGTACGATAAGTAGATAATGTCTATCAGTAATATAAAATATCAAAATAGTGTTAAGGCGTTACCATTATCCCCCTTAACACATTTTATATAAGCGTTATAGTGTATACAGCACTGTAAACTCCACCGTAAACTAGTGGGATATAAGGGAGTACTCCATAGGTATAACACAAAACAAATCATAGTGGTCGCGTATAAAGGGATACAAGTATGACAAGGCACATGAGGCAATACCCAAGGTAGTGAGACTACCGTTTGCCTGATCCGGACTGGTGAAAATGCATCGCCGCAGCGATCGCAACACCGCGAAACAACACTCCCAAAATCAAGGGTGCACCAATCGACAACAAGTAATGAGTAGTTCGAAGAAGTGTGATCGCTCGAGGTAGCTAACCCCCATTTGGCCCGGCACGGCTCCTGTTTTAGTCATTTCCAATTTGACACAAGTGTCAAGGCTATCCATTATCATTCTCTTTCTTCAGTCATCACGTACATCATTCCAACCACTTCATTCTGGATCACACTCCGCGTATTGTTATTAAAGTGGTTTTCGGTTTAGACAGTGAGCATGTCCCTAACCGATTTCGGTCTCTTTAATAACCTTCGTAATTATTTCACCGATTGGTCGTTTATTAAATTTCAAAACCAAATCAATTTCAATTTCAATTTGAATTTGTAAACCAACATTTCATTTGTCTTTCTAAAAACAATTTCCATAATTTACGTTTCAAAACTTCCAAATTACCAATTCAAGATCTTATAATTCAATTTCAATTTCTATTTAAAACAATTCCAATATTCATTTAAATTCGTATATAAGTTTCATTCCGAAATCATTTAAAATGATTTAATCTACATTCAAATCAATTTAAATCCATTTATCGATTTCATTCAATATTCGTTAAGTAAATTTTCATTTAAAACAATTACTTAAGTTCAACGCTATTATATCAAACTTACAAATTGCATTAAATTAAATTCATCAAATCAAATTCTTTACATTTCAAGTATTACATTAATTACCAAAATATCACATTTTCATTTCTTGTTAAAGAAATTCAATTTCACTTATTTATTTACTTAGTTACAATTTCAAAACTCAATTAATAAAGAAACTTAATTTCACTTATTCAAGAAGTTCAATTTCATTTAAAAAAGAATTAAATTTTATTTAATTATTAAATAATTCAATCTTATTCAATTATTAAATAATTTCAAAACTTAATTATTAAATAATTTCAAACTTAATTATTAAATAATTTCAAACTTAATTATTAAATAAATTTCAAAACTTAATTCAATCGTTTCTCAAATTAAACAACGTTCTTTCATCAATTACATTGTTAATATTTTGTTTCATATTATTAAATATATAACATTTTCCTTTCATAAAAATTCAAATTCCAACTTCATTTCAAAACCTTATCATTTATTCAAATAAAATCTTTATTTTATTTTTAAATCAAATTATTGACCAATCGGGTTTTATTTAATTTTCTATCCTAAGTCAAAGTTCAATTTGGGTATTTATCATTTCAACCCGATTCCAATTCAATTCAAATCAAAACAAAGCAAAGGGAACTTGCAGTGTGATAACTGGGATGGTGTCAAAGTAAATAAACAAGCAATAACAACAATCAATAAAAATTCAATAATTAATTCAAATAATCCCGAAATAATCGTATTAATTCCCATTGTTATTTGTGCAAATTAATATAATTATTTCTAGAATCTACACTATCATTTCATGTAGATTAAAGATTATTACACTGATATTAATACGGTTCTTCATTTGATATTTAATATCCAATTTCAAACTACATCAGTTTACTCAACATACATTCAATGATTCAAGGTGTAGTTAACCCTATTTTTACGTGTCAAATAATTTAACATTTCAAGGGATAATATTATACAAATTTAACTAATCAATTTAACACATATATCAAATCTAACTATCCTACGCCAATTTCAATTTCAAATTATTTATCACTTACAACATTAACAAATTTAACGTCCAATTGTAAACATCAATCAATCAATCATTTAACAACCAAACTGGATTATCATTACATATATAACAGATAATAGTGTCAGGTGTCACAGGTGAACTGATACAGGTAATAACAGTGTAAATATCTAACAGTAGCATATTTCAATTGTCGTTTCAATTGAAATCAAATTTAATAAATAAAAGAACATTAATCGTAAGTGATTGCTCACCTTCCGAGGCTAGAGATATGAATAGACAACGAAGTCGAGTCACGGATCGCAATCACGATTTTCGAAATAAACTAGATTGGCACGAATCAACGAGCAAAGCTGTGAAATATGAATTGCCGAAATCAAATCAGAATAGAATCGATGAAAGTAAATGGTATCAGTGAACATATATATACATTTCAAATGCCATCTTTAAATTAAATCACATATATTAAATTCAAACATATTATTAATTTAAAACATGTACGGCTTAAAATCTCAAAACATATTTACACCATATGCTTTATATACTAACAATAGCTAAAATATTTTTACCCAACAGTTGCTTAAAAAAATGCAGACACAATAACATATATCATGCTTTATAAATGTGAAAACAAATGCAAAAAATGCAAACAATACTTCATGCAAAACCCAAATACATGTGTGCCCTCCCAACATGGCCCAATATGCAGACAACCCTTCTACTAACAGGTTTACATAACTTAATATATATATACAATATATAAAACATATCATATATTCCCACTTTCAAACTATCAACTTTACATAATACGTAGTATGTACAGCCGAACAATATATGCATGCTTTTAAAACACATATGCTAAACTATCAACTGATAGACTATATCTCTCTCATATATGTTTTAAACAACTTTTATAATTCTATTGCAAAGACTAATATGTTTATACTTGAACCAACTCATATATAGCATTATATAGGCTGATATGACATTTACAAGTCAAATACTTATACATAAACCAACAGAGAATGCATATATGAACTAACCATTTAAAACTATAATATATATACCATATAAAACTAGGATTTTGTAACCAAAATATATGCAACATACTCTTTTCAAAATAATACCCTTACGCATATATTATAACTAAACTTAAACTTGCATGAATAAAACACTATTATATAACCCACGTAGCTCACAGACTAACATTGACTAGCCTCCCCTAAATATATATACTAGTATACGAAAAATATAAAACTAAAACTAAAATAGACTAAACAAATCACTTAAAACCACTGTATACACAAACATATTTCACTTCCTTCTTATAGTAAAATGAATTTACATATTATCCACATATCCATAAACTATAGTATATGTCAACTTATATACCAGATATATAAACATAACTCGTTTATTCGTATATAAAAGTAATGCATCTTCATAAATTTTGTATTTCAGCATCATATTACACGCAAGTGGGAAGGACAACACAACAAATCAAATATATATAGTACTACTAAAACCTATTCAAACAGATACTGCATATATATTTAATAGTATTATATGGTATAGCTTTTAAAATAAAGCATATATATATATAAACCGACAGAAATGCAAAATGTAAAACATAAACAATACCTATACAAAGAAGAAGTAAAAGGCACGGTGGCCACGCGGCAAGAAGGTGAGTTGGCTTACAGTGGTTGATATTTAAAATGGAGCAAGGTCGAAGAAGGTTAGCATCTTCGTTCTACAGTATATTGAAGCAAAAAAATTCGAAAGCAATGGAGGAGGAACGGCATGGCAATACACCGGGCAATGGTGAGCAGGTTTGTATTGGATAGGAAGAAGAATAGATGAACAAATAGAAATAAAATAAAAGAAATAACAGCAAACATATATTGGAACTCGGCGAAGGAATGTTAAAAGTTAAAAGTTTATATTTTGGGAATATAAAAGGTAGCCACCGAGTGGTATCTCAGCACCGAACAGATAAATGGACAAGAAACCTAAAAGGCTTGGTTGCGGAACCGGTACTTTAGGCGTTTCGTAGGTTTCACGGCACACCGGACTTCAAAATCGACAATTGAATTTACCATAGAGATCAGTACAACGAGACGATCAAAATGGTATACTGATATCAGTGGTATGATTGAATTATAAAAATTCGAATTTTTCTACTGGCGGAAAATGCAAGAAAAACGTAGAAAAATAAGATCGACGGAGCCAAAGAAATCCGAATTTGGAAAAACGAAAAATGACGTTTGCTCAGATGATGGTTCAGAATTTTTCTATGTAAAAATATTTAGGTTCCAAATACATTTAATTTTCATCGCTTTTTAACTGATTAAATTGAAGTAAATTTACGCGCGAAATAAACTTTCATATTTTCGGACGAAAATTTACCAGTTGCTATGTTTAACTAGACGCATTCCAAATATCAAATTTATATTTCAAAATTTTATCGTTTAAAATTTCTCAAAATTTCAATTAATAACGTTAATAAAAACCGGTTAAATTTACGGGTCGTTACACTCTCCCCCACTCAAAACTTTTCGTCCCCGAAAAGGAAGGAGGTAGGAGAATAGAAACAGCTAGAAAGAAAATAGATTGAAATACAGAAGAAAACAATTAATTTAAACCATATAAATTTCAATTTAATTAATCAATATTTTACAATTTGGTTTAACCCGCTTAGTTTCACTTAAGTTAAATCAATCAATCTATTTCGAAATTCATTATCTTATTATCTAATCATTCTCAACTAACACTTTCTAAATCATCAATTTGTATTATCATTTAATATACTCATATTTTATTCAACAAATTTAATTCTTTTATTCAAATTATTATCAATTTTATTTCACTTAATATATCTTATTACATATATTTAAACCATATAAATTAATTTAAACCATATAAATTTCAATTTAAATTAATTTATATTTTTCAATTTGGTTAAATCCATTTATATTAGATAAATAAATAGTCATTCGATTTAAATTTGTTAGTTCAACTGTTAATTCTGATCATATAAATTTCATTTTAAATCAATTAATATTCAATAATTTGATCTTAATTCAAGGTATTTCATTAAGCTGATTCAATTCAATTTGTTAATTCTTTCAGAACAAAATTTACTTTATTTATCACATTCAATTAACTTATTATTCTATCATCTTTATTAGCATTTTTGTATAATTAAAATCTAAGTGCATAACATTTATTATAAACACTCAAATTTTATTTATAAAATTATTTTATATTGTATATTATCCAATTACATTTTAACTTATGAATAATTTAGGTAAGTTATATTGAAATGCAATTTAGTACTATACAAATAAAATTTTCAAATTCAATTATCTCAAGTTTAAATACTTATTCAAAATTTAGCTTTATTTATAATTGAAAACATCTTTTAACATGATTTTTAAGAATTAAATTTCCGTTTAATTTCAAACCCTTTAGAAATAATTATGTATATACTATATATTTTAAATCAAATTAAATTTAAAATAATATACCCATATATATATATATATATATATAAATCAAGTCATACTTAAGAAATTCAAATCAAAATATTTTTCCAAAACAAAACCGTAGCAAAGCTACAGAATGGTTTCTCCACTTCGAAACTCGAAAATGAATGTCGATGATGCGGCCGCAATCACCGAAATTATTTTCCAGCAACAAAGAGAAGAGCACTGATTTTCAATATTTTAAAATTCTTTGAAAACGGTTTCTATTTGAAAATAAGTTCAATAATATACATTTTAAAATTTTAAAAACTAAAGCTTGAAATTTTAGGAAATTAAATTCTCAAATTCTTACTTTAAATTCATTTAAATTTCTAAATAAATCTATAAACCAACTTTTATAATTCCATTTATTTTTATGTTGGAATAATCAATGATTTACAAAACAAATAGTGAAAATCAAATATTACCTTTTTGACAACCAATTCAGTTAACAATTCAATTTCAGAAAATTTATACTTATATATAATATAATCATACAAGATTATTTTATTTACCAAATTTTGAAAATACTATTGTGTCAGTTTGCTCTATTCAAGTGTTTTGGAAATCCTATCGATAGCGTTGATCAGACGAATCGATCGAAAACCCAAATCAACATCAACAACTCAAACAACACAATATATAAAACATTTTTAAATATAAATTTACAAATACACTTCCTCGCTCGACGATACAAGAATGGATTCAAAGCAAGGATAGGGATTCAAATTTGATGGACTCAAATCTAAGAAAATTTTGATTCGATAATAAGTTCGAAACAGAAGATGAGATAATTCAATTAACAGAACCGAGAGATGGATAAGCTTATTTAATCCATGGGCAACCTTAACCGGGTCGTCCGTAACTACAAGAATAAGATCGATGCTGAATTCTGAGGTAAATCAACATTCGATCTCAAGAGATAGGATTCAGGTATAGCAGGAGATAGATAGCACCCTAAACCGAGGATACAGAAATCTCCGATAAATCAATGCCAACTGTAAAGGAGTTTTTACCCCTTTACAAATCATTCGAAGTTTGGCGAGACCGCCGATTCATTATAAGGGTCATTCGAAGTGGAGCTATGTGATGCTCCAGAATTGAAAGAAGACGAACAGTGAGGGACACGAATGAATTTTTTTTTTGGAACCGCAGGGAACGTTCCAAAATTCAAAGGAATCGAGTCAAAAGGAAGAGATTGAAACTCGAATGAGAGTGATTCTGTAAATACATTTACCCTATATGCTAAGTGTAACGACCCTAGATTTTAATTTATTTAAATTAATAATTAAATGACTTTTTGAATAAAAATTGTTTATTTAATCGATAGAGTGAAGCGAGTTTCCCCGATTCAAGTGGAATCTATATTAAGTTATAAGGATTTGAAAATATGTATATTTGTGAATAGATATGTATTTGAGCTTAGATGAGTAAATTTAAAATAATATACATATTTGATTTGAATTTAAATCGCAAATAAATGGTTTAGTAATAAATAAATAATAATAATTTGAACTTATAAATTAAATACAACATAATAGATATAAAGTAATAAATAGATAAAAATTTAACAACATATTAGGATAGAAGCTTATTTATATTGCAAAGCAACAAGGAAAAAATAAAGTAAAATAAAATAAATATACATTCAAGTATAAAACTAAGTAAAACAAATGTATGCATACAAACAAATACACATATAAACAAGAAAAAGAAAACAAAGTGTATACAAATAAAAAGTTTACATATAAAATAAAGTACAAAGCATAAAACAAACAAAACAAAAACTTAATCTTCAAGTAACAAAAGTATGAAACAAAATCTTCTCAATATATTCTCAGCCGAAACAAAAAGTAAGAAAAATAACAAAACAAAGTATAAAAACAAAACAAAATATAAAAAAAGTACATATACAAATCATTCCCTCCCACCAAAACATAGCTGCAGCCACCACAAAGTGAGCTTTGTCAAAGATAAAGTATGAACAAACAAATTAATATATATATACTTTGTACAAGTCATTAATGCTACTACCTCTAGCATACAAGAGAAGGTATCAGCCGAGCAAAACAAGTAAACATATGAAACATAAAGTACAAAGAAACAATACCCTGTACCATGCCTTATACCCTGTATACATCCCCTATGCATCAGGCATGCTTAGTATAGTACAAAGAAAATATGATACCCTGTAAACTATCTTCCATTTATCAATCCCCACTTCAGTATTCGTTCCATTCTAAACTGGAAAAAGAAAAAGAAAAAGAAAAGAAACTAAAGTAAATATCACCCAAAGCTACAACTTGAACAACATCATTTTCTTCAATCTGGAATTGTTACTGCATGCAAATCTAAACAACAAAGCAACTCGAGTTTTATCAAAACAAAGAAGATTGACAATTCAGTTTCAAGTTTTCAAAACATTTTTCAAAGTTAAGGCTTCAGCTTATATCTTCTCAAGCCTGAGTAAATTCAAGTGCTCTGTTCTTCAACCTTCAAAAACTGTGAGCAACTCTAAATCCCATTTTTCTTTGGTTTGCATGTGATGATTTTTGATGAATGATGTGTTTGTTTTGCCTGCATGTAGAATATATAGATATATGTTGATATGCATGAATAAGTTAAGCCAGTTCGATATGGATGAAGCTCTATTTAAACTAAATACAGTGAGTAACATTTTATTTCCAAACCTGTTTCAACTTTCAAATAGGCTCTGTTCTTTTCTGTCATCAATATGAGTAAACTACATAACATAAATGCTTAAGCTAATCATAATCATTAAATGGCTTATGTTTAATATGGATACTTGAATATCTTCTTGTTTAACACTGTGTGTATATGTGTATTTAACTGGGTTGAGCTATGCATCTTCATCTCTGTTTAGTTTCTCAGGGTAAAGCCAACCAAGACATCGAATTTTTCTTATCATGTAATCAGTATCAAGCTTAGATTTTAAAAACAAAGAGTTATGTTTAGTCCTGAGCTATAACTTAAAAATAGATTTCAAGAAGAAAGAATGCACAGTGAGCAAGAAATGAGTTTTTACAGGCAAAGTTTGATTTTCGAATAAATTCAAACATAACAATTTGCGAATTCCTATATATGTCTTGAATCCTTATTGGAAACTAAGATTTTTAATGCAAGTTTGATGATTTTTAGTGTGGTGTTTCGAGAGCAGTTTGGAAATGAACGGGAAGTTGTTTTTGGGCGAATTCCGATGATCGGAGGTTCTGGGGGTGACGGGGTTGTTCATGGTGATGGTCGAACCTACGGTGGTGGTAGGAAAAATGATAGGAGGTGACATCGTCCACTGTGGCGACGATGGCGAGTCGATCTAATTCCTAAACCTAGTTTGGACTGTGATCGAAAATTTGGTCGAAGTGGCCTCGTTCGTGCATCGAGTTGCACGTGGCCTTTGGAGGTGATGGCTGGGTGGGTGATGGTGGCGTGGCCGAGATTGTGGGCTCTCCGGTGGTCGAGGGTGTGCGCGCGAGGCTGTTTTAGGTGGGGTCTGTAGTTCCAAATGTGGGCTTGAATACTCGATTTTGATTTCGAGTAGTTATTGACGATTTGGTGGTCAGAATGGTGTGCGAGGGTGATAGTCGACTTGTCGACGCTAGTGGTGATGGCCGGAGTGTCGCCATGGTGGTGTACACGTACACGTTTGGGGTCGCGTGAATATCTGGGTAAGTGGATTTGGGAAAGAAGAGTTGAGACTCGAAGAAGTCTTCGGGAAAACTGGATGCAGGCTCGAGTTCGAGCTCGGGTGGTTTTGGGTGGTTCCGGGTCATTTAAACACTTAACCAAATTTAAGTCGAATTTTTTTTTGTATCGGGTTGGTTTGGAGAAAACTCGAAGCCAGTCTCGAGTATTTCTGGGTAGGACTCGAAGTAGGGACAGGGTAGTTTGGGTGGAATGTTGGTTTCAGGTTGTAAAAGCCTGTTTATTTCTGGAATTTAAAACTAAGTTTAAATACGAATTCAAGTTTGGAATTTAGTTTGGAATAAAATAAATTTTTGAATCAATTTTTTTTTACTACTTTAAAGTGGTTAAATAGTTTGAATTTTAAAATGGAAGTTTTTAAAATATAAAATGATTTAAACAATTTTGATTGTTAAAGTGGAAGTTTCTAAAATGTTTTACTTTTAAAATGAATGAGGATTAATGATTTATAAGTCATTAAAATTAATAAGGAAATTAAAGAATGATTTATTTAAATCATGAATAAATAATTTAGACTAATTAATAATTAGAAATGATTAAATGATGATTCAATCTAAGATAATTTCTTAGGAAAGTGATTAAAGAAATGTTATTAGTTAATGAAGATAATTAACTAAGAATTACTAAGTAATTAATTAATGTGATAGATTGTTAATAATTAATTAGATTGACTAATTTAGATAATCAATTATAAATTGTTTAAATTGTTGATTAGTTCAAATTATGTAATTGGTTTAAAGGCTAATTTAATTTTATATGATTAATTAAGAAGATTAATTAAAGTGTTTGATAAATTAATTTATATCAAATGATTTGTAATCAATTAATCAGAATTTGATAATTAATTCATAAGTAATTAATTTACTTGGAAATAAATTGAATCAATTAGGATTAAACAATTAATTAATCATGTTTATAAATTATTATTGAATGCTTGGATTGTTTCTGAATGTTGCATTGTATGCATTGCCTTGAATTGATTGGCCTAGTTGATCTGTGATATCCTATTCTGTGAATTAAGCTGTGTGTAATTTATTTATTTATTTATCCGTGATACATATATCTGTGATCTGCCATCTGTAAATGGAAGATGAGCGTTATAGTTTATACCGCTTATCAATTATATCCTGTATTCTGATATGCGATGATTCATTGTGTTGCACTACTGTGTGAAACCCCGGACTACACTATTACACACACAAATAAGGATTTCACGTGGAAATCGGTTAAGTCACAGATAATTTAAATTTGATGTTTTTGAAATTGAAATTTTAATTTCAATTGATTTTGAAATTTGAAATTTGGGTTTAAAGTGAAAAGCAATTGAAATAGAATTTCAAAGATAAAAGTTATTTTGAATAACTTAATCGAGTCTTGAAAAATTTAAATAATTTGATTTAAATTTGAGTTCAAGTTTGGAATTAAATCCTATGATTTGAAACTAGGGATTAAAGATGATATAAATGTGTTTATATAAAGTTAAACCATTTAAAGTATAATTTTGAGAATTTGGATTTAACCCAAGGATTTCCACTCGTATGAATGAATCAGATTTTCTGAAATGGAACTGTTTGTTTTTAAATGATAAAAGCTTTCATATAAGAAATGAAATTCTAATTTAGTTAAAGGAATTTCAAGATTGAATTGAAAAATGGTTTTCCAAGTTATGAATGAATTGTTTTGAAAAGCTATGATTTGAATCTGTTTATTTTTAACAGATTTAAAATAATGATTGGTTTAAATCATTTGAAATGGAATTGTTTTGAAAACTGTAAGTTAAATCTTTGATTTGAAGATTTAACGAGTTAATCAAATTGAAAGGGAAATTAATTTGGAAAATCTGTGAATGAATCTTTTGTTTAAAAGATTAAGGTGAAATTGTTTAAACCGTTGAAGGTTGTTTAAAATGAATCTTTTTGTTTAAAGATTTGAAAATGGCAATTTGTTAAACCATTTGAAAAGAAAGATTTTGGGTAATAAGTTGTGACTTAATTGAAATCCCATATCCATATGTTTTAAATATTTCGCTCACTATTCGGTTTAGCTGGGAGAGGACCTTTGGGTCGTATAACCCATTCCGAATATGTGATACGTCGATATGGATGGCATTTGAAGACCGGTGTTGAAGACCGGATATTTTTGAAAACGGAAGGATTACCGTCGAGTTACTCTACATCGGCTGATCCCCGGTATAGAGGTTTTATCACCCTTAGTGACGGGAAGTCCGGACGTGATTGGAAATTATCCGGAATTGCAAGGGCTTCGTGAGAAGTGCCTTCGGTTCTGTTCGAACCCGGAACAGACTTGTATGGATACATGTCTGACATTACACTTTGAGATATAAAGCCGATTTCTTTCAAATACATATCTGTTTGGTGGCGGAGAATTTATTCTCTTAGCTTAACACCCTTCTCTGAGACGTACGAGCTCAGAGGTTATGTAATTGAAATTTATCAGCGATATATCCCAATTTGGTAATGTGGCATGCTGAGTGTTGCTGTGTGATGATCAGTGTTTGATCATTTGTGATATGATCATTTGTTTGATCATTTATCTTTGTGATCATAGGTTGATCATCTGTTGACCCAAAGCGTGGCTTTTTTTTGAAAAAGCGTAGCTTTGTGGACAAGACTTCGTCGAGCCTCACAACCCGGTAATGGTCGAAACAGGAATCGTGCGGCAAGGTTTTCAGGGGTAGCTCCCCTAGGGTATGACCATTCCTTCTGGAAAAGGGTAGTATCATGGTATGGAGCCCAGATACTTACTCATGTGGACACACTTTATTTATGACGTGTGATGTTGGATTCGAGGCGCCTCGGTTAAAGGTCCCAAAGGACCGGGGGTGGCATATCTGAGGTTTCTTTTATCCCTTGGGAAAAGAGGTTGCCGGCCTTGTTTGGCAGAGAACAGTTGGTTCTCGGAGCGTCCCGCCAGAGGCGTTTCTTTCGTGGAATAGGAAGTTCCTTAGCCTGACCATTTGTTGGAAATCCAAACAAAACAATACGAGCCCTGTACGGTTTTAGTTGTATTACCTACCATGGAATGTGGTGGTAACCTGCTATTGAACATGGTAGCTATAGTAGGCATAAGTGCGAAATGTCTATGCTGGCTAAGATTTATATTCTACTTTCGAAATTTTTTTCTGCACTATGCACTAGTAATAATATCAAATGATTTGATTTTTGCGTAGTAAACATCTTTGACTATCATAAGAAGAAATCTCCTCCAATTCTGCGTTTGCATTGTGTGTGTGGCGGGAGGTCTTATGGTAGTTTCATTTTCTAAAAGCATTGCGAATTGACTTTAAAATTCTCTGCTATTTGTTTTAAAGATAAACTGTTTTTGTTGCTCACACCAGTCCCATGACTGATCCGGAGTTTATTGTTTCTTTCCTAAACTCTGGATGCTCAAAATTTTTATACACGAGCAGTCTAGAGTTTGGTTTTTCAGATAGTCAGATTAGTAGGTTATCTGGAGCTAGTTCAGTCTTTGGATCAAACTGCCCTTGCTTATCTTTGTGCCTCGTTATTGGGAGTTCGAGCTATTTCTGGATCGTGCTTTGGAGATGAAGATTATCCGATGCTGATGTTATCTATTTTTCTTTCCGCTGCAATTTATTGTATCATATCTCTGATGTATATAGATATTCATTGTATCATCATTGTATCTGGATATTGTATCAGATGTTGTATATCTATATTCTTTTTATTCCGCTGTGGTATTTACTTAACTGTGTTATAAGCTCCCAAGAACCAGATTCGGCATTTGAATCTACGGCATTTCGAGTACAAGTGAAGTACGGGTGCCGATTTTCGAAGGTCGATTTTTGGGTCTTGACAAGTGGTATCAGAGCTAAGGTTGAACTTTAGCTCAGCAGTGTAACACATTAAGTAGCTCATTAGAGATAGAGTGAAGTAAACTCTAGAATGAGTAATCTCTCAGATATCCGTCTGAACGTCTCAGTAAGTTCTCTTACTATCCACTGATAGTGAGTATGAGTGCAAGAAGAAGACGAGATAGGGGACAAGGGAAGTATGACTATAAATGGTCAATACCCTGCGACAGTGGAAACAATCTTTCTCTATCAATTTTCTTTGATTCGTTTCCAAATTCTTTCGATTTCTTCGTATCAGCTACAAGAAGTAGTTTCGGTGTGATGATGGCTCTACGAACCGTTGTAGGAGATTCTTATTTCGTATCTTCATCGACTTCTTATCAGCTTTTTGATTTAAACTTTAATGAATTTGAAATTGGAAATTTTAATTTGAGGTAAATTGAATTGAATCAATTAAAACGATATCGTTTAAAACCGAATTTGAAATTTTATTTGAAATTTCTTTTGAATACCGAAGTCCGAAGAGGGACAAATTGGTATGTATTCTGAGATATTCCGACTTGAGTTTGGAATCCATATCTTGTGTTTGAGGAATTATAGGAGATCACCTCTGTCTATCTCTGTGTTATTTTCGTACCTGCGAATTTCGAGGACGAAATTCTTTTAAGGGGGGAAGTTTGTAACGACCCTAGATTTTAATTTATTTAAATTAATAATTAAATGACTTTTTGAATAAAAATTGTTTATTTAATCGATAGAGTGAAGCGAGTTTCCCCGATTCAAGTGGAATCTATATTAAGTTATAAGGATTTGAAAATATGTATATTTGTGAATAGATATATATTTGAGCTTAGATGAGTAAATTTAAAATAATATACATATTTGATTTGAATTTAAATCGCAAATAAATGGTTTAGTAATAAATAAATAATAATAATTTGAACTTATAAATTAAATACAACATAATAGATATAAAGTAATAAATAGATAAAAATTTAACAACATATTAGGATAGAAGCTTATTTATATTGCAAAGCAACAAGGAAAAAATAAAGTAAAATAAAATAAATATACATTCAAGTATAAAACTAAGTAAAACAAATGTATGCATACAAACAAATACACATATAAACAAGAAAAAGAAAACAAAGTGTATACAAATAAAAAGTTTACATATAAAATAAAGTACAAAGCATAAAACAAACAAAACAAAAACTTAATCTTTAAGTAACAAAAGTATGAAACAAAATCTTCTCAATATATTCTCAGCCGAAACAAAAAGTAAGAAAAATAACAAAACAAAGTATAAAAACAAAACAAAATATAAAAAAAAGTACATATACAAATCATTCCCTCCCACCAAAACATAGTTGCAGCCACCACAAAGTGAGCTTTGTCAAAGATAAAGTATGAACAAACAAATTAAAAAATATATATATATACTTTGTACAAGTCATTAATGCTACTACCTCTAGCATACAAGAGAAGGTATCAGCCGAGCAAAACAAGTAAACATATGAAACATAAAGTACAAAGAAACAATACCCTGTACCATGCCTTATACCATGTATACATCCCCTATGCATCAGGCATGCTTAGTATAGTACAAAGAAAATATGATACCCTGTAAACTATCTTCCATTTATCAATCCCCACTTCAGTATTCGTTCCATTCTAAACTGGAAAAAGAAAAATAAAAAGAAAAGAAACTAAAGTAAATATCACCCAAAGCTACAACTTGAACAACATCATTTTCTTCAATCTGGAATTGTTACTGCATGCAAATCTAAACAACAAAGCAACTCGAGTTTTATCAAAACAAAGAAGATTGACAATTCAGTTTCAAGTTTTCAAAACAGTTTTCAAAGTTAAGGCTTCAGCTTATATCTTCTCAAGCCTGAGTAAATTCAAGTGCTCTGTTCTTCAACCTTCAAAAACTGTGAGCAACTCTAAATCCCAATTTTCTTTGGTTTGCATGTGATGATTTTTGATGAATGATGTGTTTGTTTTGCCTGCATGTAGAATATATAGATATATGTTGATATGCATGAATAAGTTAAGCCAGTTCGATATGGATGAAGCTCTGTTTAAACTAAATACAGTGAGTAACATTTTATTTCCAAACCTGTTTCAACTTTCAAATAGGCTCTGTTCTTTTCTGTCATCAATATGAGTAAACTACATAACATAAATGCTTAAGCTAATCATAATCATTAAATGGCTTATGTTTAATATGGATACTTGAATATCTTCTTGTTTAACACTGTGTGTATATGTGTATTTAACTGGGTTGAGCTATGCATCTTCATCTCTGTTTAGTTTCTCAGGGTAAAGCGAACCAAGACATCGAATTTTTCTTATCATGTAATCAGTATCAAGCTTAGATTTTAAAAACAAAGAGTTATGTTTAGTCCTGAGCTATAACTTAAAAATAGATTTCAAGAAGAAAGAATGCACAGTGAGCAAGAAATGAGTTTTTACAGGCAAAGTTTGATTTTCGAATAAATTCAAACATAACAATTTGCGAATTCCTATATATGTCTTGAATCCTTATTGGAAACTAAGATTTTTAATGCAAGTTTGATGATTTTTAGTGTGGTGTTTCGAGAGCAGTTTGGAAATGAACGGGAAGTTGTTTTTGGGCGAATTCCGGTGATCGGAGGTTCTGGGGGTGACGGGGTTGTTCATGGTGATGGTCGAACCTACGGTGGTGGTAGGAAAAATGATAGGAGGTGACATCGTCCACTGTGGCGACGATGGCGAGTCGATCTAATTCCTAAACCTAGTTTGGACTGTGATCGAAAATTTGGTCGAAGTGGCCTCGTTCGTGCATCGAGTTGCACGTGGCCTTTGGAGGTGATGGCTGGGTGGGTGATGGTGGCGTGGCCGAGATTGTGGGCTCTCCGGTGGTCGAGGGTGTGCGCGCGAGGCTGTTTTAGGTGGGGTCTGTAGTTCCAGATGTGGGCTTGAATACTCGATTTTGATTTCGAGTAGTTATTGACGATTTGGTGGTCAGAATGGTGTGCGAGGGTGATAGTCGACTTGTCGACGCTAGTGGTGATGGCCGGAGCGTCGCCATGGTGGTGTACACGTACACGTTTGGGGTCGCGTGAATATCTGGGTAAGTGGATTTGGGAAAGAAGAGTTGAGACTCGAAGAAGTCTTCGGGAAAACTGGATGCAGGCTCGAGTTCGAGCTCGGGTGGTTTTGGGTGGTTCCGGGTCATTTAAACACTTAACCAAATTTAAGTCGAATTTTTTTTGTATCGGGTTGGTTTGGAGAAAACTCGAACCCAGTCTCGAGTATTTCTGGGTAGGACTCGAAGTAGGGACAGGGTAGTTTGGGTGGAATGTTGGTTTCAGGTTGTAAAAGCCTGTTTATTTCTGGAATTTTAAACTAAGTTTAAATACGAATTCAAGTTTGGAATTTAGTTTGGAATAAAATAAGTTTTTGAATTAATTTTTTTTTACTACTTTAAAGTGGTTAAATAGTTTGAATTTTAAAATGGAAGTTTTTAAAATATAAAATGATTTAAACAATTTTGATTGTTAAAGTGGAAGTTTCTAAAATGTTTTACTTTTAAAATGAATGAGGATTAATGATTTATAAGTCATTAAAATTAATAAGGAAATTAAAGAATGATTTATTTAAATCATGAATAAATAATTTAGACTAATTAATAATTAGAAATGATTAAATGATGATTCAATCTAAGATAATTTCTTAGGAAAGTGATTAAAGAAATGTTATTAGTTAATGAAGATAATTAACTAAGAATTACTAAGTAATTAATTAATGTGATAGATTGTTAATAATTAATTAGATTGACTAATTTAGATAATCAATTATAAATTGTTTAAATTGTTGATTAGTTCAAATTATGTAATTGGTTTAAAGGCTAATTTAATTTTATATGATTAATTAAGAAGATTAATTAAAGTGTTTGATAAATTAATTTATTTCAAATGATTTGTAATCAATTAATCAGAATTTGATAATTAATCCATAAGTAATTAATTTACTTGGAAATAAATTGAATCAATTAGGATTAAACAATTAATTAATCCTGTTTATAAATTATTATTGAATGCTTGGATTGTTTCTGAATGTTGCATTGTATGAATTGCCTTGAATTGATTGGCCTAGTTGATCTGTGATATCCTATTCTGTGAATTAAGCTGTGTGTAATTTATTTATTTATTTATCCATGATACATATATTTATGATCTGCCATCTGTAAATGGAAGATGAGCGTTATAGTTTATATCGCTTATCAATTATATCCTGTATTCTGATATGCGATGATTCATTGTGTTGCACTACTGTGTGAAACCCCCGGACTACACTATTACACACACAAATATGGATTTCACGTGGAAATCGGTTAAGTCACAGATAATTTAAATTTGATGTTTTTGAAATTGAAATTTTAATTTCAATTGATTTTGAAATTTGAAATTTGGGTTTAAAGTGAAAAGCAATTGAAATAGAATTTCAAAGATAAAAGTTATTTTGAATAACTTAATCGAGTCTTGAAAAATTTAAATAATTTGATTTAAATTTGAATTCAAGTTTGGAATTAAATCCTATGATTTGAAACTAGGGATTAAAGATGATATAAATGTGTTTATATAAAGTTAAACCATTTAAAAGTATAATTTTGAGAATTTGGATTTAACCCAAGGATTTCCACTCGTATGAATGAATCAGATTTTCTGAAATGGAACTGTTTGTTTTTAAATGATAAAAGCTTTCATATAAGAAATGAAATTCTAATTTAGTTAAAGGAATTTCAAGATTGAATTGAAAAATGGTTTTCCAAGTTATGAATGAATTGTTTTGAAAAGCTATGATTTGAATCTGTTTATTTTTAACAGATTTAAAATAATGATTGGTTTAAATCATTTGAAATGGAATTGTTTTGAAAACTGTAAGTTAAATCTTTGATTTGAAGATTTAACGAGTTAATCAAATTGAAAGGGAAATTAATTTGGAAAATCTGTGAATGAATCTTTTGTTTAAAAGATTAAGGTGAAATTGTTTAAACCGTTGAAGGTTGTTTAAAATGAATCTTTTTGTTTAAAGATTTGAAAATGGCAATTTGTTAAACCATTTGAAAAGAAAGATTTTGGGTAATAAGTTGTGACTTAATTGAAATCCCATATCCATATGTTTTAAATATTTCGCTCACTATTCGGTTTAGCCGGGAGAGGACCTTTGGGTCGTATAACCCATTCCGAATATGTGATACGTCGATATGGATGGCATTTGAAGACCGGTGTTGAAGACCGGATATTTTTGAAAACGGAAGGATTACCGTCGAGTTACTCTACATCGGCTGATCCCCGGTATAGAGGTTTTATCACCCTTAGTGACGGGAAGTCCGGACGTGATTGGAAATTATCCGGAATTGCAAGGGCTTCGTGAGAAGTGCCTTCGGTTCTGTTCGAACCCGGAACAGACTTGTATGGATACATGTCTGACATTACACTTTAAGATATAAAGCCGATTTCTTTCAAATACATATCTGTTTGGTGGCGGAGAATTTATTCTCTTAGCTTAACACCCTTCTCTGAGACGTACGAGCTTAGAGGTTATGTAATTGAAATTTATCAGCTATATATCCCAATTTGGTAATGTGGCATGCTGAGTGTTGCTGTGTGATGATCAGTGTTTGATCATTTGTGATATGATCATTTGTTTGATCATTTATCTTTGTGATCATAGGTTGATCATCTGTTGACCCAAAGCGTGGCTTTTTTTTGAAAAAGCGTAGCTTTGTGGACGAGACTTCGTCGAGCCTCACAACCCGGTAATGGTCGAAACAGGAATCGTGCGGCAAGGTTTTCAGGGGTAGCTCCCCTAGGGTATGACCATTCCTTCTGGAAAAGGGTAGTATCATGGTATGGAGCCCAGATACTTACTCATGTGGACACACTTTATTTATGACGTGTGATGTTGGATTCGAGGCGCCTCGGTTAAAGGTCCCAAAGGACCGGGGGTGGCATATCTGAGGTTTCTTTTATCCCTTGGGAAAAGGGGTTGCCGGCCTTGTTTGGCAGAGAACAGTTGGTTCTCGGAGCGTCCCGCCAGAGGCGTTTCTTTCGTGGAATAGGAAGTTCCTTAGCCTGACCATTTGTTGGAAATCCAAACAAAACAATACGAGCCCTGTACGGTTTTAGTTGTATTACCTGCCATGGAATGTGGTGGTAAGCTGCTATTGAACATGGTAGCTATAGTAGGCATAAGTGCGAAATGTCTATGCTGGCTAAGATTTATATTCTACTTTCGAAATTGTTTTCTGCACTATGCACTAGTAATAATATCAAATGATTTGATTTTTGCGTAGTAAACATCTTTGACTATCATAAGAAGAAATCTCCTCCAATTCTGCATTTGCATTGTGTGTGTGGCGGGAGGTCTTATGGTAGTTTCATTTTCTAAAAGCATTGCGAATTGACTTTAAAATTCTCTGCTATTTGTTTTAAAGATAAACTGTTTTTGTTGCTCACACCAGTCCCATGACTGATCCGGAGTTTATTGTTTCTTTCCTAAACTCTGGATGCTCAAAATTTTTCTACACGAGTAGTCTAGAGTTTGGTTTTTCAGATAGTCAGATTAGTAGGTTATCTGGAGCTAGTTCAGTCTTTGGATCAGACTGCCCTTGCTTATCTTTGTGCCTCGTTATTGGGAGTTCGAGCTATTTCTGGATCGTGCTTTGGAGATGAAGATTATCCGCTGCTGATGTTATCTATTTTTCTTTCCGTTGCAATTTATTGTATCATATCTTTGATGTATATAGATATTCATTGTATCATCATTGTATCTGGATATTGTATCAGATGTTGTATATCTATATTCTTTTTATTCCGCTGTGATATTTACTTAACTGTGTTATAAGCTCCCAAGAACCAGATTCGGCATTTGAATCTACGGCATTTCGAGTACAAGTGAAGTACGGGTGCCGATTTTCGAAGGTCGATTTTTGGGTCTTGACACTAAGTTTTGCCTAGAGCTACCAAAGCTCTGATACCAACTGTAACGACCCGATATTTTGCACCATTCGCATCCGCACATGTCGGACTTGAATAATTCAAAATACCGAATTGTTAATTTAAATTTGGAAAAACTGAACATATACAGTAAATAAATAATCACAGATCACAGACACAGAGTAATAAATGCAGCGGAAACAAAAGATAGTAGTTCATGAAGCTATTATATACATATCAGAGTAAAATAAGGTACAATGGAAGTCTCGAATACAATAGTCAAATACAAGAATCAGAATACCATCACTGGAATCAACTGGATATCTGAAAGCTGGATAGATAGCTGGATCTCCAAGCGAAGCTCTAACTCCAAAGGTGAGTCTCGAATACTGAATCACTCAGTCTGACCCGAGCGTAAAGAAAAACACAAAACACTCGAGTCAGGATTAACATTCTTATATCAATAAATCCAACTCAAGTGAAATAGCAACTGAAATACAAGTAACTCAAAGGATGTTTGGAATAACCATCCTTTAAGGATCCGTTATACTATCTACTATGTAGTAGTGTATGATAAGTAGATAATGTCTATCAGTAATATAAAATATCAAAATAGTGTTAAGGTGTTACCATTATCCCCCTTAGCATATTTATATAAGCGTTATAGTCTATACAGCACTGTAAACTCCACCGTAAACTAGTGGGATATCAGGGAGTACTCCATAGGTATAACACAAAACAAATCGTAGTGGTCGCGTATAAAGGGATACAAGTATGACAAGGCACATGAGGCAATACCCAAGGTAGTGAGACTACCGTTTGCCTGATCCGGACTGGTGAAAACGCGTCGCCACAGCGATCGCAACACCACGAAACAACACTCCCAAAATCAAGGGTGCACCAATCGACAACAAGTAATGAGTAGTTCGAAGAAGTGTGATCGCTCGAGGTAGCTAACCCCCATTTGGCCCGGCACGGCTCCTGTTTTAGTCATTTCCAATTTGACACAAGTGTCAAGGCTATCCATTATCATTCTCTTTCTTCAGCCATCACGTACATCATTCCAACCACTTCTTTCTGGATCACACTCCGCGTATTGTTATTAAAGTGGTTTTCGGTTTAGACAGTGAGTATGTCCCTAACCGATTCCGGTCTCTTTAATAACCTTCGTAATTATTTCACCGATTGGTCGTTTATTAAATTTCAAAACCAAATCAATTTCAATTTCAATTTGAATTTGTAAACCAACATTTCATTTGTCTTTCTAAAAACAATTTCCATAATTTACGTTTCAAAACTTCCAAATTACCAATTCAAGATCTTATAATTCAATTTCAATTTCTATTTAAAACAATTCCAATATTCATTTAAATTCGTATATAAGTTTCATTCCGAAATTATTTAAAATGAATTAATCTACATTCAAATCAATTTAAATCCATTTATCGATTTCATTCAATATTCGTTAAGTAAATTTTCATTTAAAACAATTACTTAAGTTCAACGCTATTATATCAAACTTACAAATTGCATTAAATTAAATTCATCAAATCAAATTCTTTACATTTCAAGTCTTACATTAATTACCAAAATATCACATTTTCATTTCTTGTTAAAGAAATTCAATTTCACTTATTTATTTACTTAGTTACAATTTCAAAACTCAATTAATAAAGAAACTTAATTTCACTTATTCAAGAAGTTCTATTTCACTTAACAAAGAATTCAATTTTATTTAATTATTAAATAATTCAATCTAATTCAATTATTAAATAATTTCAAAACTTAATTATTAAATAATTTCAAATTTAATTATTAAATAATTTCAAACCTAATTATTAAATAAATTTCAAAACTTAATTCAATCGTTTCTCAAATTAAACAACGTTCTTTCATCAATTACATTGTTAATATTTTGTTTCATATTATTAAATATATAACATTTTCCTTTCATAAAAATTCAAATTCCAACTTCATTTCAAAACCTTATCATTTATTCAAATAAAATCTTTATTTTATTATTAAATCAAATTATTGACCAATCGGGTTTTATTTAATTTTCTATCCTAAGTCAATGTTCAATTTGGGTATTTATCATTTCAACCCGATTCCAATTCAATTCAAATCAAAACATAGCAAAGGGAACTTGCATTGTGATAAGTGGGATGGTGTCAAAGTAAATAAACAAGCAATAACAACAATCAATAACAATTCAATAATTAATTCAAATAATCCCGAAATAATCGTATTAATTCCCATTGTTATTTGTGCAAATTAATATAATTATTTCTAGAATCTACACTATCATTTCATGTAGATTAAAGATTATTACACTGATATTAATACGGTTCTTCATTTGATATTTATTATCCAATTTCAAACTACATCAGTTTACTCAACATACATTCAATGGTTCAAGGTGTAGTTAACACTATTTTTACGTGTCAAATAATTTAACATTTCAAGGGATCATATTATACAAATTTAACTAATCAATTTAACACATATATCAAATCTAACTATCCTACGCCAATTTCAATTTCAAATTATTTATCACTTACAACATTAACAAATTTAACGTCCAGTTGTAAACATCAATCAATCAATCATTTAACAACCAAACTGGATTATCATTACATATATAACAGATAACGGTGTCAGATGTCACAGGTGAACTGATACAGGTAATAACAGTGTAAATATCTAACAGTAGCATATTTCAATTTTCGTTTCTATTGAAATCAAATTTAATAAATAAAAGAACATTAATCGTGAGTGATTGCTCACCTTCCGAGGCTAGAGATATGAATAGACAACGAAGTCAAGTCACGGATCGCAAGCACGATTTTCGAAATAAACTAGATTGGCACGAATCAACGAGCAAAGCTGTGAAATATGAATTGCCGAAATCAAATCAGAATAGAATCGATGAAAGTAAATGGTATCAGTGAACATATATATACATTTCAAATGCCATCTTTAAATTAAATCACATATATTAAATTCAAACATATTATTAATTTAAAACATGTACGGCTTAAAATATCAAAACATATTTACACCATATGCTTTTTATACTAACAATAGCTAAAATATTTTTACCCAACAGTTTGCTTAAAAAAAATACAGACACAATAACATATATCATGCTTTATAAATGTGAAAACAAATGCAAAAAATGCGAACAATACTTCATGCAAAACCCAAATACATGTGTGCCCTCCCAACATGGCCCAATATGCAGACAACCCTTCTACTAACAGGTTTACATAACTTAATATATATATACAATATATAAAACATATCATATATTCCCACTTTCAAACTATCAACTTTACATAATACGTAGTATGTACAGCCGAACAATATATGCATGCTTTTAAAACACATATGCTAAACTATCAACTGACAGACTATATCTCTCTCATATATGTTTTAAACAACTTTTATAATTCTATTGCAAAGACTAATATGTTTATACTTGAACCAACTCATATATAGCACTATATAGGCTGATATGACATTTACAAGTCAAATATTTATACATAAACCAACAGAGAATGCATATATGAACTAACCATTTAAAACTATAATATATATACCATATAAAACTAGGATTTTGTAACCAAAATATATGCAACATACTCTTTTCAAAATAATACCCTTACGCATATATATAACTAAACTTAAACTTGCATGAATAAAACACTATTATATAACCCACGTAGCTCACAGACTAACATTGACTAGCCTCCCCTAAATATATATACTAGTATACGAAAAATATAAAACTAAAACTAAAATAGACTAAACAGATCACTTAAAACCACTGTATACACAAATATATTTCACTTCCTTCTTATAGTAAAATGAATTTACATATTATCCACATATCCATAAAATATAGTATATATCAACTTATATACCAGATATATAAACATAACTCGTTTATTCGTATATAAAAGTAATGCATCTTCATAAATTTTGTATTTCAGCATCATATTACACGCAAGTGGGAAGGACAACACAACAAATCAAATATATATAGTACTACTAAAACCTATTCAAACAGATACTGCATATATATTTAATAGTATTATATGGTATAGTTTTTAAAATAAAGCATATATATATATAAACCGACAGAAATGCAAAATGTAAAACATAAACAATACCTATACAAAGAAGAAGTAAAAGGCACGGTGGCCACGCGGCAAGAAGGTGAGTTGGCTTACAGTGGTTGATATTTAAAATGGAGCAAGGTCGAAGAAGGTTAGCATCTTCGTTCTACAGTATATTGAAGCAAAAAATTTCAAAAGCAATGGAGGAGGAATGGCATGGCAATACACCGGGCAATGGTGAGCAGGTTTGTATTGGATAGGAAGAAGAATAGATGAACAAATAGAAATAAAATAAAAGAAATAACAGCAAACATATATTGGAACTCGGCGAAGGAATGTTAAAAGTTAAAAGTTTATATTTTGGGAATATAAAAGGTAGCCACCGAGTGGTATCTCAGCACCGAACAGATTAATGGACAAGAAACCTAAAAGGCTTGGTTGCGGAACCGGTACTTTAGGCGTTTCGCAGGTTGCACGGCACACCGGACTTCAAAATCGACAAAAGAATTTACCATAGAGATCAGTACAACGAGACGATCAAAATGGTATACTGATATCAGTGGTATGATTGAATTATAAAAATTTGAATTTTTCTACTGGCGGAAAATGCAAGAAAAACGTAGAAAAATAAGATCGACGGAGCCAAAGAAGTCCGAATTTGGAAAAACGAGAAATGACGTTTGCTCAGAAGATGGTTTAGAATTTTTCTATGTAAAAATATTTAGTTTCCGAAAACATTTTATTTTCATCGCTTTTTAACTGATTAAATTGAAGTAAATTTACGCGCGAAATAAACTTTCATATTTTCGGACGAAAATTTACCAGTTGCTATGTTTAACTAGATGCATTCCAAATATCAAATTTATATTTCAAAATTTTATCGTTTAAAATTTCGCAAAATTTCAATTAATAACGTTAATAAAAACCGGTTAAATTTACGGGTCGTTACATTGTAACCATATTAATTTTAGTTAATTATTAACGACTTTTATGAAAACTCAATTAATTGTAATAGGTTAAATGTTACACTTGGTTATAAATTGAATATAAGAGAACTCATATAAATATTGAATAAATTATTGAAATAGTTTGTAATAAATAGCAATTGAGTAAAACCAATGTTATGTAAGTAATTATAATATTGTTTGTAAATAATAAACTTATAAAAGTGTGATTAAGAGTTAATGGAAACAATTATTGTACGTTACCTATTTTATTAGTTTGTTAAGTTTAATTTGGAATCAATTGCAATTAATTCACTTAATTATTGCAGTTAATGTGGATTAAATTGATAAGTGAAGAATGTTGATTCAATAAGATGTAACCAATGTAAATTCTATTCATAATATGATAATTGATGTAATAAAAAGAATGAAACCAAGAGGAAATAATTAATTGAGATTTTTAAATTTTAATTAATGTGTAAAATTGACAAAATTCCAATATAATTGAAATATAGTAATTAATACAAATAAAAGATGAAAATTGGAAGATATTAATGTAATGAAATATAAAACAATGTTAACTATGTTAGTTGAGTAATAATTGATTGAATATTAAGTTTGGAATCAAATAAAATCAAATTTATTGGAATTAATTTGTAATTAATTGGATTAATTGCAGTTGACATTTGAACACTGTATTTATTGAAATAATTAACACTAAATTGATATGTGAATTTGCTTTTAGTTATTATAAATATCTAAGGGATCAAAAATGATAAAAATCTGCTAGTTTATAAATATTGAATTAAAAGGTGATAAATTAATTTAATATTAATTTATTTAATTAATGTAAAAATAGCCATTTTGGCAACTGTCTCGGATTTCGATGAAACCAGTTTCATCGGATCTGTAACGGTAAATTATTGTAGGATTTCAAGTTTAATAGAGATCAAACTAGTCGTTTGATCGTACGGGCTCAAAAAGCCTAGAAATAAATTTAATTGAAATCAATTTGAAATAAGCTGATTTTAAGCTAACTTCTTCATACGATGGAATTAGGACCTGAAAACTGTTCCATTGAGTTTAAGCCATAGAAAACATATATTTTGATATATGAGATGACCTATTTTCGTTTCGGGGTCAGAACGGGCTTTTTAGGTCGCGTAGTCGTTTCGATCCAACCCTGCCTATATATAGGCTGTTATAAACCCTAGTTGTTTCTCATATCATTATTTCTGTACGTACATTGTAACAACCCGCATATTTTACGATTGAATATTTAAATATTTTATTTAAATATAGAATCGTTAATCGGATTGAAGTCCGAAAAGCTACTTTTTGCAAATAGTCGAATTATTACTCGAGACCACTTCCATTGAGTTCGAAATGTCGTTTGCGACCTTTTTGAGTATAAACTTCGATATGTTTGGAGATAGTAGAATTTTGCTACTTTTTCACTTAGGGCTTTAGTTTGGGTTTCAGCCCTATATCCTAACACAAGCTCCTATCTCCAACCCCACTTCTCTTCATTCACTTCCATTTCCTAATAGAACTCAAGCTTTATCAAAAATGGGGGAAGAGAGAAAGAATTAGGAAATTCAAAGCCCTAATCATCTTTGCAAATCCAAGTTCTATCTCCAAATTCAAGAAGAAGCTATTGGTAAGCCTTCTCTTCGTCTTCTCCAACTCTTTCCTTCTTCAATTTCAGAAATTCCTAAACCTAACTTTGGGAATGTTCTTCTTTTAAAGCTTAGATTCAAGCTTCTTGAGTTGGGATTGAAGAGTGGTTGATCCTCCTTTGCTTTCAAGCTTCTTCTTTATCGTTTTTGGGTTTAAAGGTGAGATTTTTTATCTCACATCTATGTCTATATCTATCTTTGTTGTTAGGTATGAATTCCTAACACTTATTCATGTGCATTTGATTTTGGTTTGGATTGATTTTGTGTATATTCCAATTTTTGGTGTTTTGGTTTAATTGTTGTGAAAATCCTATTATGGATATTTGGACATTGATATTCGAGGCGTATCGAAGAGCCATTAAGGCTGGGTTGTCGCTTGGCATAATTCCTTAGTCGTTGTTGCTCGTCCGATCGTTATCGATATCGTTTGGCCATCATTGGTCCAGGTTCAGGAAAGATCTGAAATTTCAGTTTTAGACGTCTGAATTGATATTTCAAACGTCTTAATATTATTGGGAAAATTTCTATTCCCAGATTCAGACGTCTGAATCAAAGGCTCCAGACGTCTGAATTGGTTCGTTTGCGACCAGAAAGAAAACAGGCTTAAATTGCCAAATTCAGACGTCTGAAATATTTCGTTCAGACGTCTGAATCTGTGTTGTGGAAAAATATTTAATTTTCCAGATTCAGACGTCTGAACCATTTATTTCAAACGTCTGAATCTGCTGTATTTTTCCAGTTTGCCTGTTTTGCTTGATTTTCCAAATTTAATCGATTCGTGTCGATTCCCATTTGTTGTTATCATATTTTATCGACTTTGATGACCTTTTCTTTGGGATTTTTGGAACATCCATTTTTGATGGATTTGGTATCGATTTCTTTGGATTTTATTCACGTCTTCGAATGTGAATTTTTATGATTGATTGTTTCTACAATCGTTTTTGTGATTTGTCGCTTTAAAAATACAAAGGTTTTCTATACTAGTAGTAAATATTCAAACTCTTTCACAAAGATGATTTCAACACTATTTTATTACAAAGCGCGTTTCTTAAACTGTTTTCCAACCTATTAGTATATACAAACCTTTACCTCATTCGTATGAGAAAATATAATTAAACGGCCTAGCAAAACAAGTGGTATGAAACGCTTGTGTTTACTTCGCCGGTTAATTTATGGACTTGTTCGATTGAAACTCTTGTGACAATTTTCTAGTGGAGATCTACAATCTGTTCATAAATATTTGAGTTAAGCAAGTGGTTATGTGACATGAAGCTAAACTCTTATATTTACTAGCTTAGCGTAATCGACACTTCTTGATGATCGATGATGATCATTTTATGGTTTAGACTAGCAATGTGCGATGTCTCTTTGTCCACGTGGAGGACTGTTCCTCGTTTTATTGAGCTTCGTCTCACTTCTCGCATGGGACGTACCTATCTAGGTGCGTCGATGTTTATTTCTCGCATGGGTCGTACCTATTTAGGTGCGTCGATGTTTATTTACTTCGTGGAGCAATCGGCTCAATAAGTCGGGGCATGGGGCGTATCTATTTAGGTGCGTCGATGTTCGTCTATGCATGGGTCGTATCTTTCTAGGTGCGTCGATGTTCGACATTGCATGGGGTGTATCTTTCTAGGTCCTTCGATGTTAGACATTACATGGGGCATATCTTTCTAGGTGCGTCGATGTTTATTTATGCATGGGGCGTATCTGTCTAGGTGCGTCGATGCTAGAGCATGGGGCGTATCTTTTTAGGTGCGTCGATGTTCGACTTTGCATGGGGTGCATCTTTCTAGGTGTATCGATGTTTATTTATGCATGGGGCGTATCTATCTAGGTGCGTCGATGCTAGAGCATAGGGCGTATCTTTCTAGGTGCGTCGATGTTCGACTTTGCATGGGGTGCATCTTTCTAGGTGTATCGATGTTAGGCTTTACATAGGGCGTATCTTTCTAGGTGCGTCGATGTTCAGTTTTATGGGATTGGTCATCCTCTTTTCTTGTGATTTCTGGATTTCTCGTTGTGATTTCTGGAATTTATGTTTCACCACCTTTTTCAGTTGGCATTGATATGTATGCCATTTATTGTGGCTTGGTGAATTAAATAAAGAATATGACATTCTTTTTATGCTATGAGATTCGTGAGATATTTGTATGATTTTCCTTTGTTGATTTTCTAATGTATACTTGTCGAGGTATGACATTTTTGGTTATCATACGTTTTTATTATATCTCTTCTTATATCTCATTTTATCTGATAATTATAGCTAGACTGATCCGTTTATTATTTTCTTATTAAATAATACTCGGGTCAGACTGAGATTTTACAGGTGCTTCCTCATGACTTCTTATCTGGGACTATCATCTGACTTTTGGCTAACTATTCTAGCATTGTAGTTTTTGGTTGTATACATTCGATATATTGACTCATTGATGTATACATATTCTGTTGTCTAGCACTTGTAACTATTCTCTTGTGATATTGTGGATCTTATTTGACCACTACTCTGATAAACACTTTTAAGTGTTATATATTCATATCTATTTCCGCCTTTGTGATATGGATGTCTGCGACTGATTTGTGTTATGTTTATTTCTATATTTGTTTCCGAAGATATTATAGCCACTGTGTGGTAGCTTTGAGTTTGTACCTGTAACAACCCGTATATTTGGACCATTTAAATTGACAATAATCCACACATGTCAACTTAAATAGTGCAAAACACGAATCATTATTGGAGTATATGTATATAAATGAGAATCATCACAGAATCACAGAAAATATAACATAACAGAATAGTGCAGCGGAATTACAACATAGTCATAGAGTAGTTCATGACGCTACCCATAATACAACAATGTCTCAAATAAAAGAAATACAACAACATAGATATCCAAATAGTCCAAATGGAAAGAACAATACTGATAAAGATAAGATAGTGATAGTCTTCGGTCTTCAGCTCCAAGTAAGCAGCAACAGCAATCCTCAGTCTGATCCGAGCATATGCACAAACAAACACTCGAATCAGGACATATATTCTTATACAGATAATATGGTTCAAAATTTGGAATAACAAAAACTCAAAGATGAATGGAATAAACATCTTTCAGGATCCGATAAACTATCTATACATAGTAGAGTACGATAAATAGATAATGTCTAACAGTAAAGTAAAATATCAAGATAGTGTTAAGGCGTCACCATTATTCCCCTTAACACATTTTATATAAGCATCATATACTATACAGCACTGTAAACTCCACCGTAAACTAGTGGGATATCAGGGAGTACTCCATAGGTATAATACAAAACAAGGTCGTAGTGGTCGCGTATATGGGAATACAAGTATGACAAGGCACATGAGGCAATACCCAAGGTAGTGACACTACCGTTTGCCTGATCCGGACTGGTGAGAACGCATCGCCGCAGCGATCGCAACACCGTGAAACAACACTTCCAAATCAAGGGTGCGCACCAATCAATCACAAAGTAAATGAATAGTTTACGAAGAAGTGTGTTCACTTGAGGTAGCTAATCCTCCATTGGCCCGGCACGGCTCCTGTTTTAGTCATTTCCAATTTGACACAAGTGTCAAGGCTATCCATTTTCGTTCACTTTCTTCAGTCATCGCGTTCGTCAATCCAACCACTTCATTCTGGATCACACTCCGTGCGTAGTTATTAAAGTGGTTTCCGATTTAGACAGTGAGTATGTCCCTAACCGATTCCGGTTCCTTTAATAACCTTCGAAATTATTTCACCGATTGGTCGCTAATATATTTCAAAACCAAATCAATTTCAATTTCAATTAAAATCGTAAATCGACAATTCGTTAGTCTTCCTAAATCAATTTCCAAAATTACATCTCATAACTTCCCAATTTCAATTTAAAATTTCTATAATTCAATTTCAAGGTTTCAATTTTAAAAAAATTCAAATATTCATTTCATTTCGTATATAAGTTCATTCCAAAATCATTTAACTTAATTAACGTTCAAAACGATTTAAACTCAATTATCGATTTCATTCGATATTCATTCAATTAATTTATCATTAAAACAATTTCAATTAAATTTCCAATTCATTACATTACTTACTTAAGTTCAACTTGTTATATAAACTTTACAAATTTATTTAAATTAAATTTGTCGAATCCAATTCTTTAAATTACAAGTCTTTCATTTGTTAACAAAACACATTCTATTTCTTATTAAAGAAATCCATTTCACTTATTATTTACTTAGTTACACTTGTTCAAAATTCAATTTCACTTAAATAAAATATTCAATTTAGTTTAACCATTAAATAATTCAATCTCATTCAATTATCAAATAATTTCAAATCTTAATTATTACTTAATAATTTCAAAACTTAATTATTTCCAATTTCAACTTAATTATTAATAATTTCCAAAACTTAATTATTTCCAATTTCAACTTAATTATTAATAATTTCCAAAACTTCATTATTAATCAACTTAAATTTAAAATGTTCTTCGTCAATTACTACGATAATATTTGTTTCAAATTTCAAATATTCACATTTCACATTCATTCGAATTTACATCCCATTTCATTCAAAACTTTATCATTAGTTAAATAAAACCTCATTTTATTTTTAAATCAAAACATTGACCAATCGGGTTAATTAAATTTTCTATCCTAAGTCAAGTTTATTTGGGTATTTATCATTTCAACCCGATTCCATTTCAATTTAAAATCAAAACATACAAAGGGAACTTGCAGTGTGATAGCTGGGATGGTGTCAAAGTAAATAAACAAGCAATAGCATCCATACATATCAATTCAACAGTTTATTTAATAATCCCGAAATAATCGTATTAATTTACCTTTGTTATTTATGCAAATTAATATAATTATTTCTATAATCTACACAATCATTTCGTGTAGATTAAAGATTACTACATTTCGGTTTTTCACTTGTCGTTAAATTAAATTTCAATACTACGACAATTAATCAATTATACGGTCAAGGGTACAAGTTTATCTATCAAATTCTACGTGACGATTTAATTAACAAATAAATGTCAAGTTTTAACTAATCAACATATGAGAGTGTCAAGTTCAACATTCAATACATATAATACGTTTTAAAAATTATTGTTAACCTATATCGATTCAACTTGCATATTATTTATCACTTAACCATAATTAACATCCGATACAAACATCATATAGCAATCATTTATCAATTCAACTTGTATAAGAATATAGTCGTAAAAATTAATTCACCTTTCGTGGATAAAGAAATTTTGACGACGAAGCAAAAGAAGCATGAAAAGAGTCGGTACAGCACGAACAACGGACACTGTAATATCGACAAAAGAAAACGATATTAATACAATGAACGTTTGTATATAATATTAAATTTATATAAATATGCTTACCGAAAACGAAGAAAAGAAACGAAGCTGAAAATTTACTGTTGCGAAAGAAGCTCAGTCGGTCGCTGCAACAACAAGCAAAGAAAAACGGTTACTATATACTCAACAAATTTATAACCTTCAATTTCTTTTTCTCTTTTTTTTTCTAAAAAAAACACGCATGCACAAGACCCCTTTACACACGCATACCCAGTCTCATATTCCCGTTACCTACTCACGCAAACTTCACTTTTTGTTCTTTTTTTTTAAAACACACGCAACCAACCAACACACCATAACCCAACATTCCACAATGACACTACACATGCACGCACATCCTTCTTTTGCTTTTTTTTTATAAACTCGCGACACATGCACGTGTGCTCTCATGCACGCCCATGCGTGCACAGGGCTGGGTGTAGCCGGGGTTCAGAAGGCCGTACGAGGTGGTGAATGGAAGGGTGACACACGATGGAGGGTTCGGGTTGACTTCGGGATGTTGGTCGAAGGTGTCAAGGGAGACGAGGCCTAGGCGGAGTCGAGAGAGCGGGTAGTGGCGTGGGCCTGTGGCTGGAGGTGATGGGTCGGTGGAGCACAGTGGTGGAGAGGCGGACATTGAATGTGGCTGAGATGAATATAGGAGTTCCACATCTTCATATACACATTTAAATAGTAATGGAAATAAAGTAAAAGAGGAGTGAATATGGAATGGGAAGAAGAGAGCAGAGAGTACATGTTTACGTTAGGAGGGAATGAGTGAATTGAGCAGTGAGGGAAATGAAGAGAAACGTTTGATTATATTCATTTTATAATTTACCGCAATAAATATCAGCTTCGAACTACGAAAGGCCACACCAAATTCCAAGTTAAACCCATCTTCCAACTACCGCCTTCATTTCTTCCAGCTGAAGTTATTATTTTCAAAATTTTGAACGGATATGGGCAATAGTTTGGGCTGACTACTATTTAACCGGTCCGCCCGGAACTGTTAAATCAACGCGGCGGATTATGTCAGACTCCGATACGCGCAGATAAATATACCGTTATGATCAGCGCGACGAGGTGCTTCTAACGGTGCACAGATAATGGTGGTACGATTTTATTACAAAATTTCGAATTTTATATTATCGAGAAAAATGCAAGAAAAACGCCGAAAAATAAGATCGACGGAGCTAAAGAAGTCCGAATTTTGAAAAACGAAAAATGACGTCTTGCTCAAAAGATGTTTTAGAATTTTTCTATGTAAAAATATTCGGGTTCGGAAGATAAAAATTTTCGCGCTTTAAAATGAACTGTTATACAACAAAACGCAAACGAAATTTTCAGTGATATTTTACGACGAACTTTACCCCTATCAATAACTAACTAGGCGCATTTTATAAACAAAGTTTGGATGTTAATTGAGATCGTCTAGAAATTTCAAAATTTTATATTGAAACGATGAATTTAAAATTTTAAATTGAGTCGGAAATTTAGGGTCGTTACAGTACCGGTATGTCGGATTTCCTCTTGAAACGAAATGCATGTTATACTATCTGACATATCGGTGCTCGCACAAAGCAATTACACGGATGGTCGCTCCTCAACAGCCTTATTATCTGTGCTAGTTGACGGTATTTCTCCGTAGTGTCCTTGGCTAGCGTGGGTATAGAGGTGGGGCGTCACAGCATGGTATCAGAGCCAAACTTTGGAACAATGTAGAATAATTTAGCAAGGATCATGTCCTAAGTCTTTCTTAGGAGTCGTGCTTTAGGAATTTATTCGAGTCAATTGGACTCATTCTATCCTATTTTCTTTTATGATTCCTTGTTTTATCAATCATGATTGTTTGATATTCATTCTAAGAATAACCTTTTCTTCTTCTTTTCTTTCTTTCTTAAAGAAAAGAAATGGTTGGTTCTGGCAGTCCTAGCGTTGGTCAATCCAGTAGTCCTTCTCTGGATGGCGTATTCATGATAACCCAACAACTTTTGGATCTTGTAAAGAATCAAAGGTTTATCTGTGCTTTGGGTAAGAACTCCAAAAAGATTTTACCTTTGAAACTTGAAGTTCCTTTCAATCAGCTTGTGGATATCACTCTTCGACATGAAGAGGTTGGTAAAGGAAGTGTTTGTGATATTGGGACTTTCAAGAAGAGGCATATTAAGTTCAAGAGCCTTAATCCCAATAAGAGAGTGAAGCAAACTACTTTTGTAGCAAAGACTCCAATCCCTAATCATGGAGGATGCTACAATTGCAATTCTAAGGAACACTATGCGAATATGTGCCCGAAACCCCATTCTTGTCGCTATTGCAAGAAACCGGGTCATCTTTTATCTGCATGTCCCAAACTTTTGAACAAGGACATGAGAAAGCTAAATATTGTGCAAGTCCTTAGCAACTCTTCTCTTAGTCAAGGTATCCATTCTATCCTTGATGACATTTATTTGTGATTATCTTATTCGAGTTCTTTTTGATATGGGTTTCATCTCAATATTTTTATATCAAAAGAACTTGTGATTCTTTTTCTTTAAACATTTCTGGGCTTGATGACTTCTTTGAGGATTGCGAATCCGGATTGGTGGATCCGCAACACTCAATTTGTTTTTATTGATGTCGAAATTATTTTATGTGATTTTTCTTTCCGAGCTGATTTTTACTTAAGCTTCGGAATTGACTTTTGTAAGGATTGGCTTAATTATTATGAAGCCATATCCTTTGTTTCGTGTGGACTATACATCTTCGACATTTCCTAGCTATTAAGCAGATTTCTATTTTTCTTCGTGACTCCGTTTTCAAATTTTTGGTGGCATCATTTCATTCTTTAAGCCCTCATGATGAGGAAAGTGTTATTTCTCTCATCTAAATAGTTGTGTGATGTTCCGGTATTTTTGAGCTTGTCTTAGGATTATCACCTAAGCAATCCTTTGAGAGGTGTTAAGGTCTTTTCAGCTCGACCTTGCCATCGATTTTCATTTGCTTATAGTTGCGGGAGTTAGCATTCCATTTACCGCATTCCGCACTCGTTATGATTCTTGTGAATGACTTATTATGTCATTTAGTTTATCCAGTTTATTTCATCCATTTTATAAATCGAGTATTCTATGAATATTTCGATGAGACCATTCTTGTATTTATTGATTTTGGATGAAAACAGCAATTTAAAATTTTGCAAATCTTTTTCATAAGATTTATTTATAAGTACAATTTGATTTTGATCTTAAACGAGCAAAGAATATTCTTAAAGGTTTTTAAGAAACATGTTTATCATATAGAAGATGATTTTGTGATTGTATTGCCCATTGAGTGCTTTAAGAATTCTGGTCGATGCGCTTGATCAACGTTATCGATAAGAATCTCCTAAACGCTTTGATGAGACAATCAGACACAATAAATTGACTTGTAAAATAAAAGTTTTTCTGAAAGGATAATTACATAAAGATAATTGTAATTTTGAAAGTTTTAGCTTTTGAGAAAAGAGGATCAATTTAAAAGAACTCTTTCTTTTCGATATTCCTATTCTTGTTGTTCCCGTAGGGAACCAAGACTTTATCTTTTGTACCGATGCTAATCGTGTTGGTTTGTATGTCGCTCTCTTGCAAAAGAGAACGTACTATCATTTATGTTTCTAAATCATTAAAGCTGATCGATACTAGGTATGCCACTCATGATCTAGTGCTCGCGGCTATTGTTTTCGCTTTTAGAGTTTGGCATCATCATTTTTGGGGGAGAAATTTGTTCTCCACCTCGATCATAAATCTTTGGAATATTTATTTTCCCATAAGGAACTTCATGTTGACTCGAGTTCCTGGCATCTTATGATTTTGATATTCTTTTTATTCCCAGAAGGGAAATCGTGTCGCCAATACGCTTAATCATAAGCAACAAGTGGTTGATTCTTTGATGATGATTGAATGGAATTATCTTTTTATCAAGTTCATTGGACGTTTTGATATACTTCGCTTTATTGAGCTTTATCTCATTTCTTATATGGACTAGCGCCCGATGTTCTTTTATGGTGTTCCGTTTATTAGACGTACCGTTATTGTACTACGTCGATGTTCGGAGTTATTCGTGTTTCTAGTTTCTCAGGCGTATTGTTTTGTACTACGTCGTTACACCGGCTCAATTTTCTGCTATTCTTGACGTTTTCCACGTCTTTTAACTATGGAAATAATTTTAGGTTTCCGATTTTATTCTTGAGCCTGGTGTTATAGTATGGATTAAAGTTTCACCAGATTTGACTTTTGAGCAACATTCTATTCGCATCATTTCTTCGGGGGTTGAGTGCCTTCGAAATAAAGATGTTCTTTTTGTGAAAGTCCGATGGTTCTCAGATCCTAAGGATTTCTCTTGGGAATCCAGAGAATTCATCGAGCGAACACGTTCGGACTTACTCTTTCGTGCTCTTTATGGTGAACTTCTTATTTCAAATTTTCTTTTGTGTTGATATGCTTTTATGGTTGTTACTCTTTATTTTCTTATTAAGTATTGCGAGGACGCAATTTCTTTAAGGAGGGGAGTCTGTAACAACTCGCATATTTTACGATTGAATATTTAAATATAGAATCGTTAATCGGATTGAAGTCCGAAAAGCTACTTTTTGCAAACAGACGAATTAGGACTCGAGACCACTTCCATTGAGTTCGAAATGTCGTTTGCGACCTTTTTGAGTATAAACTTCGATATGTTTGGAGATAGTAGAATTTTGCTACTTTTTCACTTAGGGCTTTAGTTTGGGTTTCAGCCCTATATCCTAACAGAAGCCCCTAGCTCCACCCCCACTTCTCTTCACTCACTTCCATTTCCTAATACAACTCAAGCTTTATCAAAAATGGGGGAAGAGAGAAAGAATTAGTAAATTCAAAGCCCTAATCATCTTTGCAAATCCAAGTTCTATCTCCAAATTCAAGAAGAAGCTATTGGTAAGCCTTCTCTTCATCTTCTCCAACTCTTTCCTTCTTCAATTTCAGAAATTCCTAAACCTAACTTTGGGAATGTTCTTCTTTTAAAGCTTAGATTCAAGCTTCTTGAGTTGGGATTGAAGAGTGGTTGATCCTCCTTTGCTTTCAAGCTTCTTCTTTATCGTTTTTGGGTTTAAAGGTGAGATTTTTATCTCACATCTATGTCTATATCTATCTTTGTTGTTAGGTATGAATTCCTAACACTTATTCATGTGCATTTGATTTTGGTTTGGATTGATTTTTTGTATATTCCAATTTTTGGTGTTTTGGTTTAATTGTTGTGAAAATCCTATTATGGATATTTGGACATTGATATTCGAGGCGTATCGAAGAGCCATTAAGGCTGGGTTGTTGCTTGGCATAATTCCTTAGTCGTTGTTGCTCGTCCGATCGTTATCGATATCGTTTGGCCATCATTGGTCCAGGTTCAGGAAAGATATGAAATTCCAGTTTTAGACGTCTGAATTGATATTTCAGACGTCTGAATATTATTGGGAAAATTTCTATTCCCAGATTCAGACGTCTGAATCAAAGGCTCTAAACGTCTGAATTGGTTCGTTTGCGACCAGAAAGAAAATAGGCTTAAATTGCCAAATTCAGACGTCTGAAATATTTCGTTCATACGTCTGAATCTGTGTTCTGGAAAATATTTAATTTTCCAGATTCAGACGTCTGAACCATTTATTTCAAACATCTGAATTTGCTGTATTTTTCCAGTTTGCCTGTTTTGCTTGATTTTCCAAATTTAATCGATTCGTGTTGATTCCCATTAGTTGTTATCATATTTTATCGACTTTGATGACCTTTTCTTTGGGATTTTTGGAATATCCATTTTTGATGGATTTGGTATCGATTTCTTTGGATTTTATTCACGTCTTCGAATGTGAATTTTTATGATTGATTGTTTCTATAATCGTTTTTGTGATTTGTCACTTTAAAAATACAAAGGTTTTCTATACTAGTAGTAAATATTCAAACTCTTTCACAAAGATGATTTCAACACTATTTTATTACAAAGCGCGTTTCTTAAACCGTTTTCCAATCTATTAGTATATACAAACCTTTACCTCATTCGTATGAGAAAATATAATTAAACGGCCTAGCAAAACAAGTGGTATGAAACGCTTGCGTTTACTTCGCCGGTTAATTTATGGACTTGTTCGATTGAAACTCTTGTGACAATTTTCTAATGGAGATCTACAATCTGTTCGTAAATATTTGAATTAAGCAAGTGGTTATAGGACATGAAGCTAAACTCTTATATTTACTAGCTTAGCATAATCAACACTTCTTGATGATCGATGATGATCATTTTATGGTTTAGACTAGCAATGTGCGATGTCTCTTTGTCCACGTGGAGGACTGTTCCTCGTTTTATTGAGCTTCGTCTCACTTCTCGCATGGGACGTACCTATCTAGGTGCGTCGATGTTTATTTCTCGCATGGGTCGTACCTATTTAGGTGCGTCGATGTTTTTTTACTTCGTGGGGCAATCGGCTCAATAAGTCGGGGCATGGAGCGTATCTATTTAGGTGCGTCGATGTTCGTCTATGCATGGGTCGTATCTTTCTAGGTGCGTCGATGTTCAACTTTGCAGGGGTGTATCTTTCTAGGGGCATCCATGTTAGACATTACATGGGGCATATCTTTCTAGGTGCGTCGATGTTTATTTATGCATGGGGCGTATCTGTCTAGGTGCGTCGATGCTAGAGCATGGGGCGTATGTTTCTAGGTGCGTCGATGTTCGACTTTGCATGGGGTGCATCTTTCTATGTGTATCGATGTTTATTTATGCATGGGGCGTATCTGTCTAGGTGCGTCGATGCTAGAGCATGGGGCGTATCTTTCTAGGTGCGTCGATGTTCGAGTTTGCATGGGGTGCATCTTTCTAGGTGTATCGATGCTAGACTTTACATAGGGCGTATCTTTCTAGGTGCGTCGATGTTCAGTTTTATGGGATTGGTCATCCTCTTTTCTTGTGATTTCTGGATTTCTCGTTGTGATTTCTGGAATTTATGTTTCACCACCTTTTTCAGTTGGCATTGATATGTATGCCATTTATTGTGGCTTGGTGAATTAAATAAAGAATATGACATTCTTTTTATGCTATGAGATTCATGAGATATTTGTATGATTTTCCTTTGTTGATTTTCTAATGTATACTTGTCGAGGTATGACATTTTTGGTTATCATACGTTTTTATTATATCTCTTCTTATATCTCATTTTATCTGATAATTATAGCTAGACTGATCCGTTTATTATTTTCTTATTAAATAATACTCGGGTCAGACTGAGATTTTACAGGTGCTTCCTCATGAATTATTATCTGGGACTATCATCTGACTTTTGGCTAACTACTCTAGCATTGTAGTTTTTGCTTGTATACGTTCGATATATTGACTCATTGATGTATACATATTCTGTTGCCTAGCACTTGTAACTATTCTCTTGTGATATTGTGGATCTTATTTGACCACTACTCTGATAAACACTTTTAAGTGTTATATATTCATATCTATTTCCGCCTTTGTGATATGGATGTCTGCGACTGATTTGTGTTATGTTTATTTCTATATTTGTTTCCGAAGATATTATAGCCACTGTGTGGTAGCTTTGAGTTTGTATCGGTATGTCGGATTTACTCTTGAAATGAAATGCATGTTATACTATCTGACATATTGGTGCTCGCACAAAGCAATTACACGGATGGTCGCTCCTCAACAGCCTTATTCTCCGTGCTAGTTGACGGCATTTCTCCGTAGTGTCCTTGGCTATCGTGGGTATAGAGGTGGGGCGTCACATACATCTTCTTCCTCCTCCATCAAACCTATTTCCCAAATTCCAAAACCTAATTTCAATTTCAAAAAAAAGAGAGAGAAAAATGCGGATCTGTAGCAACTTCGGGTCGCGCTTCGGGTTTTAGAGGAAAAAACCCTGCAGCAACTTCGGGTCAGAAAGAAAATGACTCGGCTCTCGGGTCATTTTGGCAAAAACTCAGAGCAAGCACTGGGGATTTGAGGCGGCGGATCGAAGTTGAACCAGAAGTCGACCCAGGACCAGAATTTTTCAATATTCTAATTATCATAACTTTTACGAGTTTGTTTTGTACCATACCTATGGAGTGCCCTCTGTGTAAACCTCTCGAAAGAGTGTACGGTACTGTATAGACTATGGGAATATATAAATGTGTTAAGAGGGATATGGGTAACGCCTTAACGCTATTTTAATACTTTTACTTTACTGTAGACATATTATAATAACGTATTGTACTATATAGTAGATAGTTTAACGGATCCTTAGGAGATGTGAATCCCGAACATCTCTTAAGTTATTGCACTCACGTTAGACACTGGATAGGAGATGTCAAACCCTGTAAACATCTTCGACGCCGTTTACACTCATATTTATTTACCGTTGATTTAACTTACATAAGATCTTTTAGTTCTGACTTGATTGATTTGTCTTTTCAATTCGCTCGGGTCAGCCTGAGCATTTCAGGGTTGAAGACCTTATTGCTGGAGGACGAAGACAAAGATTTTTACTATTATTATTTATTATTTTTATTCCACTGCATCATGTTGTTCCGCTGCATTTATGTATTTATCTCTGATATGTGTAACTCTGATTCTATGTTGTATAAGTATAATCAAATGTTTTGTAAACAGCTTCATGAACTATTATTTGATTATTATATTTTGTCGTTCCGCTGCGAGATTCTGTATTTGTTTTATTTCTTTCTCTTTTTCTTATTTACCCCATAACAATCTGCTCTTTTGAATGGTTTGAGTTTGACGTGTGTATCTGCTTAAAGCGTCCAAAAAGGCAGGTCGTTACAACGCCCACTCCCTGAGGTCGCCAGTCGCAACACCCAAATTGATAAAGCATTGTCGCATGCGTAGCAAAAATCTGCCAATCCCATCGTTCATCTCACGTGCGCACCTTATCCAGATAGTTCATTTACTCGCGTCAGCCTACCCTAAACCATCATGCCTCCTCATCAATCGTGTCTGCCTTCCATTGCCTGGCTCCTGACGTTTTGGCCGCATGTTGTCATTATGTAGCGCTTCCCTTCCATTGATGTGGTCACATTGCACACATCCATATGATTTTTGTAATCATGATTTTATTTTTTCTTAACAAATTAAGATGTGCAGCAAAAGATATGAGGGGGAGAGAGATGGAAACATGTATCAACTATTTGGGTATTGGCCTAAAAGAAGGGTCTTGAATGGATGGTTAGCGAACATTCTAGAGCATCATTATTTATAGTTAAGCCTTTTCATTTGTTTAATTTAAACATCATACTTTTTTTGCCTTTTAATTAATTTTATCGTTTATCTATAAATTCATTTTTAATTTAACCCGAACTATTAAATGTTTCACAAAGTACTATTGATAATTTCTATAAAATATTTAATTCACAAATTATTTACATTTATTCACTTATTCATTTATTGACGTCGAATAAAATTTCTTTTATATATATCAATCATAAAAAATTATTTACAGTACAAAAAATATTTGTATCCATTGTAAATATTTTATTAAAATTTAATATATTTTCTGGAAAATTTATAATTAATTCAGTTTATTAAAGTAAAATCTTTTATCAAATAATCCTTAATTCCATAAAAATATATTTTAAAAAAATAATGTTATCCAAAAATTAAACTCAAACATTTCATTTTAAGTAAAATTATCTATTTCAACGACATAAAAAGTAGGGTTGTTATAATATCATGGCCGAAAATTTCCATGGCCTCCTGGTTTGAAAATCCCAAAACAAATTCAAATAAAATCCAATTAAAAAGGCAGTAATGTCACTTGATTCTGCAAAACCCAAATGTTGATTAAGTTAAATCAAAAAGCTTTGTTCATCATTTAAGGTGAAATTTTTTGCTTACATCTTAAGGAGACTTTCAAATTTTATTTATTCCTATATTAATCATGTTTATATGGTTTGAGTCATGTACATGCTACATATCATATGTTTGTTCATTTATATTGTAATATAATTCAGATCCTCTTTTGCCACACCGCAACTAATTAAATTTTCATCATGTTAATTCGATTTGGATCCCCTTTTGTACCGTTCCTCGATTGATTATATGATCATTATGTTAATATATTTTAGGTCCTTCTTATCTTTTGATTATTTATTCATATTTCCCAAACACTGTTAAGAGCAAGGTGACATAACACCAAGATCATAGTGGGATGCCCTTACAACAAAAGCTTAACTGCAAAAAGGAAAAGAAAAGAATAAAGCGAGGTCAAAATAATGTTGTGCCTTGAAACTATAGGACGACGGCAAAGATTCAAACTGCGTCGATCCCTCAATTTTAATGTCACGTTATGATATAGAACCCAAAACTAGACATGGTCATAGGATGCAGTAAATAATCTACAATTATAATACTCATGACCATAATGTAACCAAACTCCCAAATAACAATTAGACGTTAATGTCGCGTTGCGGCACAAAGAGCCGTATAATGGTGTCAAAGCATAACACACCACACTTAAAAAATGTTATATACAAAAGATGACATACTGCACCCACGGACCGATATAAACAAATAATAGAACTGCGCTAACAATCTTGCATTAAAGGGAAATAAAGATGAGTTGCCCCTCTTTTTTCTTCTTACAACTGAAAAAGAATGGAGCAGTCCAACGTGCCGCCATCATAACAGTTCAATAAGGAAACAAACTACCATCCAAACATGACAAGCACGGGAGCATAAAGACAAAAACTATGTCGCAGCTTTTCACTAAAATCTACCCTTGATCCATTCCGAGTAGGCCATAAATGAACACTCTGCGTGTCAAGTGGCCCAGTAAGCCTAACTATTGTTCTTGAAGTCTAATGCGATGCTAACACTTTCAAAGTATGAGCTATGCTGCGCTTAGAAAGTACCCTTTATGCAGTACCATGAGGAATCCAAAGCACTCCAAGGGCTGCATACGAGGTTACCTAAATAGTGCTCGATCGTAGTTCTTCACTTGTCTGGAAATGGCAAAGACACAGGCAGCCCTTATCGAGAAACTTGCAAGTACCAATATCAAGGGCAACTCAGAACACATGCATACAGATATTGGGCTAATACCATAGGCTGGAGCAAAGCAACTCAACTCCAACTACCCTCAATGTAATGTCAGAAAAAAATGGCAAGTTGAGGCCACTTAAACAGAGCTCCAGCGATGTTCCGCACTTATAGCTCAAACTCCACCTCCATTCTCAGAGCGGTACCATACCAACAATGCACAAGCAGACCGCATAAGTCAACCCCAAGGATATCAACGAATCCCAAGGCGTAATAAGAGGGGAATGACTCATTACACTCTAATTCCTTAAAAGGGGCGAATTAGATGTTGTCCACTCCTCAAGTCAGAGCAGGGAGCCTATTCAAATTCAAGTTTACCGCTCCTATTTTAGATGTGCCCGGTCAAATTCAGAGGTTCCTGCTTTAATCTCAAACCTTCCGCTAATACCCAAAATTTAGCCGCTCAAATTATAGTTTTCCGCCAAAGATTCATCATCGATTCATACACAACAAACTAACAATGCGGATGGATGACACATGGCAGGATCCAAAAATGAAGATTAAAATAACAATGGAAAAGAGATTGTGGGAGTCCAGATGCATCTTTACACTATAAATAGGAGAGACACTGCAATGAGATAGGGATCCTTCTTTTTGGAAAATTGAAAGAATTGTATCTAACATTTTACTCTAATCCATGAAAAGCTGTATCAAGGAGAAATACATAAACAAAGATTTAAGCTGTAGATGTAGGATTTCGAAAGAATCCGAACCACATAAAATTCATGTGTCATTTATTTTTATATACTAGTACTTAATTATTTTACTTCAAATTCCCCTGAACTTTGAATTGTTAGTAGAATACAAACCTAGTTCGAGTATCAGACTGATCTTGTTGCGCACTTACTAGGAGGATGGGAGAAATTTCTGCCAAGCCAATAGGTTATCTTAACAAACAGTTAAAGTGCAACTACTTGATTGTGTAAGCTTCCAGCGACACGATTACTACTCAAAGGCAAATTTAATGTAACTTAAATTTGTTGATTCCAAAATTGTGGAGGTGATTAAAAGCTTCAATTTCTCTATGATCATATGAGATGTTGTGAGATAAAAAATCTTACTAATATTTTTGACGCTAGAAGGAGGGCATGAACCTCCGTTTCTAGTTTCCCATTTCCGGAGAGTCTGCTGATGCTCCCTGTAATGACCCGCAAATTTATCGCTTTGATAAATTATATTTATATTTGAAATATTCAAATACAAGATTTTATAACACAAATTATAATGTTTTGAACCATAAATAATAATGGCAAACTAGTTTTAAAGGTATATTAACAAGTATGGATATTTAAGGGTTTTAATCAGAAAAATGACCGAAAATCGTTTTATTAATAAACAACGTTTTAACCATCAAAAGTCGCACACGATTTTTTTTACATACACTTATTTCTCCATTTAAGTAAGAATATGTAATAAAATTATTTATTTTATATTTGGAAATAAAATGCCTTTATGACATCATCAATGATGTCATCATTTTTAAATAATTGATTTTTGAATTTAAATTGAGTTTAATTGATTTAATAGTTATTTTAAATGATAATAATTCATTTTACTTATTATACATTGATAATAAGTGATTTATAATAGTTTTATAAAGATATATACTTGCTTTAAAAATATACGAAAATTCATAACGCTTTGTCGATACGACAATAATTTTTGTAAACACTTGTTTAATATTAATTTATAATTAAAATGTGGTCATTTTAATTTTTTACTAATGATAAGAAATAAGTTTTCAAATTTTGTTTACATTTATATATAATTTAATTAATAAGTGAAAATGTGACTGGGAATCGGCTTTTAGATTTTCAACGGTTTAATAAACGGAAGTTGTTTAAAGTGATTGCAACGTTGTTGATATGTTTGATGCACATATATAACATACACATGAATGTCCTAAGATATACATATACACATGTATATATACCAAATACATACATACATATACGTATATAAATATCAAAAAATATCATGATATTTATACAAAGGTAATAAAACAAGACTACACATCACCTTACACACTTACACACTACATAAAGATAGCACATGGGAGGGGGTGTAGGTGAGGAGGGGACGGCCGTGCATGATGGGGGAGGAGGGTTATGGGCGAGGGGTAGAATGGTAACTGTACCATTTAGATATTTTACACATTTTCTTTCTATAAATACCCACCCATTCTCTAATAATTTTACACACCAATCGTCTTCATTTTCTCCTTCCTCTCAAGTTATTTTAATGGCTACTTACCTTAGAGAAATAATGGTGAAAATTATGGCAAAGAGAAAGTAAATTTATATAAGTATATATATATATATATATATATATATATATATTATCAATCCACTTCAAAAACAAGTTCAAACTCCTTCTCTTCTCCTTCTAAATCCACGGCCACCACCTTCACATGTCAAGGCCGAGCCCATCTCTCGTACAAGCCAAGGTCATGCACTTCTAAAGGGAACCAGGATTGATTCCATAAGCTTCGGTGAAATAGTAGCGAAGCTATAGTCAAATTTAGAAAATATAGAAACTAATAAAGATGAGAAACTTTGCTTATTTTTATTATAAATTATATGATGATCTGATATGTTTGCTATGATTGTTTTCTGTGGTTGATCATCATGTTTGGATATGATAATATGTTTGTTTGGTTGTGGAAATAATTCACGTTAAATACACGTCGAATTTATACAAAGGAAATCACTTTCAAATATGAATTATAGAAGTGTTACAGAATAGTTAAACCTCTTTAAATATGAATAAAATGGTTTAAAATGGTTTACAAATATTAAAACTCATTTCGATAAAGTTTTGACACGATATGAATTTTGAGTCAAAAATAGGAGCGTCTCTTAACGGTAGTTCGCGATTTTGCGCCATAAAAGTTAAATCAATGTGTAAAGTGAGATATAGCTCGGAATGATTCGAATTAAGAATTTCTCAAACTCTTATAACTATAGTTTTCAAATGAAGAAGAAAAATCAACATTTTATTGAATAGAATTTGAATTATGTCCAAATCAAGTTTTTTTTAAAACATCATTGTTTGGCAATTTGGGAACCAAAGTGGTAAATGCTTTAAATTAATATTTTAAATCTTTAAAAATATGAAATAAATTTTATTAATCTGTTAAAATGTTTTAAAATGGATTTGAGTTATAAAAATGGACATATATGAAATGGAATTAGTGTTTTGAACAAAGAAGCTTTAAAAACGCTATTCGCAACACTTTTTGCAGTAGTTTTTGGTAACTTTTGAAATTGAGATTTAAACTTAGGATTTTCTTCCCAAATATTTTTAGTAATCTTTTCAAATGAATAATTAAGTATTTTGAAGATGATTTGGAAGTTTTATAATTATTGTAAAGGACTTTTAAATAAATGTTTAAAGAAAATTGCTTTGAACAATATTTGGAATTGTGTTAAATAAATGAAAATCATATCTAAAAGATTATATAAAAGAGTTTAGAGTTGATCAAATAACTTGACCACCCTATGGGTGACAGAGAGATAATCTCTAGTCTCGATCTTGGGCAACCAGTGTCCAGGTTCCGCTCTAGCTATCCGGACTGGCCCAACAGAGGGGATAGTAAATTTGATTTACTCAGGACCACTTCTTCCTAAGATAAAAAGAGATTTGGATCTTTACAAAAGTTAAACAAGATTTAAAATAAGATTTTGGTTGTTAAAGAAAACATTCTAGTTAAACTCCGTATTAAATTTCGAGGAGGGAACTCGTACCGTTCGTATGAATTTAAAAGGTGATTTCACCTTTATTGGACGAATAATATAAGTTGAATACATAAATTAGTATTGGGTATAATCAGTTTAAAATTTACGGATCCCTTTTATTCAAGACTAACTGGTTTGGGATTACAGTAAACTATGTCTTAAACAACATTGTTTTTGACCCATTAAAGATATGTTTTGGAAATGTGAAATCTTCATTGAGATTTGAATTGTACCTTTTCTAAGTATTAAAGATGAAATGTTTTGGTATTTCCAAAGTTAAAAAAGGGGTTTTAATTAATCAAAGGAATTGATAAGAGAGATTTAATTATCCCCTATATGTTGAAACAGAATGTGATTTAAAGATGTGCATCTCTAAAGAGATATTTTACTTGGATAAAAGATATTGATTAATCGAATAATAATCACCTATATACTTGACATCTTTTATCGATAATTGGTTCGGAGAAACCGGGGTCGGATTTGGATGATTCCTATCCAAAAACCACTTCGACCCAATATACGTTCGAAAGTGAAAACATGTTGAATACAATGATTTTGAAGACGAAGATCTTCATAATGTAGGGCTGCTTGCCACTAACCTCTGGGGTAATTCCCTTATCATATGTATGGTGACGGTGGTTCCTTCGATTTATAATCTTCAATGCAAGGATTACTCGCTACTAATCTTAGGGGTGATTCCCAACAGGATGCAGTAGGAGAAGTGCCTTCAGTTTGTCCCATGCATGGACAAATTGTATGGACGAGTGTTTGACATTGCATTTCGAAGACCACATACATTGGTTTTTACAAACGTACATCTATTGGTGGTGTAGGAGGTAACCCCTTTTATACTTAACACCCTTCTCTGAGACGTACGAGCTTAGAGATTTTGCTTTTGTGGAAATCAATTAGTGTGTTGTTGGAAATGACAATGTGGCATTCAAAATATGATTTGTTATATGAAAGATAAAACGTTATCTTAAGCCTCGCATATCGGGAATGACAAAAACAGGGTAGATGCGGTAGGGCTAAGTGGGTCACTCCTATTAGGGTATGATCATCACCTTTCTAGATTACCCTCTATATTTCTAGTTTGTTATGTATGTTGTGGCCACGGATAAGTCGGGAATGACCAGATTAATGGGATATTCGGTACTATCTATGGCAGAGGTAGGCCACTTCTGTGTTGGTAGAGGTTGGAGCCTCAGGTGCTTCCTTCTAGAGATGTACCATCGAAAGGTAGTCCCTTTGAGACGACCCACCTCCTCGATACTAAGAAATCGACACTAATACATCCTTGGTATTCACGTGCCGTAAATCTAAGTACCGGAGAGGCAGATTATCATGGGGTAAAGAAAAAAATAAAGATAGAAGATAAGACAATAATAGAATCTCACATCGTATTCCACTCATAATCATACATGTCATAACTTCAAATTGCTCCATCAGAGTTAATACAATCCAGCAAGGATAGTTATAACTACCTATCCTTACATATGCTGGTAACTACATAATACATAACATAGCGGAATAAATAGGTGGCTTCTACAAAAGATCCAAAATGCTCCAGGCTCCATGCTCCATTCCAAAATGCTTTGAGCTTTCCTAACTACTTAGCTGTTGGGGAAAATAGGGCACCCAGAGTTTAAAGGGAAAAGAAAATAATCTCCGCGTCAGTCATGGGACTGGTGTGAGAACTCAAAATACGATGTTTAAAAACAAAATGGTATCTCATAAGACCAGGCCGCACATAAACACGGAACGGGGTTTTCCCTTATGATAACCAAAATCTTTATTACGTCAAATTTAAGGATATTATCTCAAATGACATTCTTTGAAAAACATTTTCATATAAACTTATTAATCTTAACCGAAATTGTTACCATTATTAAATTTCAGATACTGGGCTCTATACAAAAAATCCGAAGGCACTTAAGGAAAATGGATTCCATACAAATGACAAGGTAAGAGACTACCTTCCGACAGTACACCTCGAGAGGGATGCACCTAGGATCGAGATACTCAACGCCTAAACCAACACAAAACCGGCTTACCCCTTCTCGGATAGTACCGAATATGTCATCACCATGGTCGTTACCGACTTTGAACGGGATCCCGAGTCATACATTCACCACATACTTAGGCATGTGTAGATTAATTTAGAAGGGTGATGACATCTCCTAATGGAAGCGACCCACTTAGCCCTGCTGCTTCTACCCTGTTTCTATCATTTCCGGGTGATGAGGCCTGAGGTAAACGATTACCTTTCACATAAAACATCTTCTTTCTTCTTTGAATGCCACATTGCCATTCCATAATCACATGACTGATTTCTACAAACATACAACCTCTGAGCTCATATGTCTCGGAGAAAGGTGTTAAGCTAAGAGAAGTTGTTTTCTCCGCCACCTTGTAGATACAAGTTGTCCAGTAACAGGACAAACCAAAGGTACTCGCCTACTCCATTAGTAGCGAGAAGTCCTTGCATCAGTGATTTTCATAACAGAGCACTGCTGCCACCATACGATATGGTAATTTTCACCTCGAGGGACTAGTGGCAAACAACCCTACATCATGAAGATCTCCATCTTCAAAATCATTTGTCTTCAAACATGTTTTACTTCGAACGTAGATTGGTTCGAAGTAGTTTTCGGATAGGAATCACCCAAATCCGACATCGGTTCCTTCGAATCCAATCATCGATAAAAATGATGTTTTATAAGTAGATGATTATTGGTTATTTGATTCATTCCTCTTTATCAAGATATCTTCGAGAGATATATATTTCTAAAATCTTCTTCTTTAAATATGGAATCATTTAAACCTCTCTTTTGAATATTTCTCAAATCATTTTAAAAGATTACCTTTGAGAAAATAGGATTATAGAAAACACTCTACTTTTATTCACTATCAACTTCTGTATTCAACAAGTGGTATTGGCGGAATAATGGTGAGATCACCTTTCAAATTCCATGAATAGGATGAGTTCCCTCTTTGGATTTTAATAATGAGTATAAGAAGATTATATCTATAAAATCCAAGTTGAGCATCTGGGCTTTCCCTGCGATCTGTTCCACCCCTTGCCTAAAAGATAAAGCGAAGGTGTGATGCCCCACCTCTATACTCACGCTAGACAAGAACACTACTGGGTAATGCTATCGACTAGCACGAAGAATAAGGCTGTTGAGGAGCGACCATCTGTGCAATTGCCTTGTGCGAGCACCGATATGTCAGATAGTATAACATGCATTTCATTTCAAAAGGAAATCCGACATACCGATACAAACTCAAAGCTACTACACAGTGGCTAAGTGGACCTCGGAAATAAATATAGAAATAAACATAACATAAACCAGTCACAGGCATTCATATCACAAAGGCGGAAATAGATATGAATATATAACACCAAAAAGGTGTACATCAGAGTAGTGGTCAAATAAGATCCACAATATCACAAAAGAATAGACACGAGTGCAGGACAAAAGAATAAGTAAACATCATGGAGTCTATATTTCAAATGTATAACAACAAAAACTACAAATGTAATGTATTTAGACAAAAGTCAGAGGATGATCCCAGATAAGGAGTCAAGCAGGAGCACCTGTAACATCTCGGTCTGACCCGAGTATTATTTAATAAGAAAATAATAAACGGATCAGTCTAGCTATAAATATCAGATAAAGGAATGAGATATAAGCATAGATATAATAAGAATGTATGATAACAATAATGTCGTACTAGAACAAATATGATATAAAACAACAACAAAATCATACAATATCTCAAAAATCTCAAAGTACAAAAAAAAGAATGTCATATTTTTTATTTTATTCACCATACCACAAATATTGACAAACATATAATTGCCAATCGCATAAAGAGGTGAAACACACAAATTCTAGAAATCATCAAATAGAAATCCAGAAATCACAAAATGGGGGAGGCCTATCATAAACGGGAGCATGAAAACTCACCAACACGTGTATCACAAATGGAACGCTATTCCATGGCCGCTAACCATAAAAATTGAGCCGAAGCTCTATAAACGGTCCGAAGACCACGGGTCGCTATCCCGCCAAATTGAACCGAAGTTCCACAGAAACGGGGTTTTGTCTCCTTCGTAGACAAATAGACATCGCACATCGCTAGTCTAAATCAAAAAATGATCATCATCGATCGACGAAAAGTGTGAATTACACTAAGCTAGTAAATATATGAGTTTAGCTTCATGTCCATAACCACTAGCTTAACTTAAATATTTACGAACAAATTGTAGATTTCCACTCGAAAATTGTCACAAGATTTTCAATCGAACAAGTCCAAAAATTAACCGACGAAGTAAACGCAAGCGTTTCATACCACTTGTTTTGCTAAGCCGTTTAATTATATTTTCTCATACGAATGAGGTAAAGGTTTGTATATACTAATAGATTAGAAAACGGTTTTATAAACGAACTTTGTAATAAAAATATAGTTGAAATCATTTTAGTAAAAGAGTTTGAATATTTACTACTAGTATAGAAACCTTTGTATTTAAAAGTGACAAATCACAAAATGATTGTAGAAACAATCAATCACCAAAATTCACATACGAAGACGTGAATCAAATCCAGATAAATCAATACTGAATCCATCGAAATGGATAACCACAAAAATCCTGAATAAGAAGTCATCTGAGAAGATAATAAACGATAACGACCAATCGGAAGCCAAGAACTGATAAAGATTGGAAAGCATGAACAAAATACTCACGCACAACACATTATAATTCTGGAAATACATACTCCAGACGTCTGGGCTAAATACTCAGACGTCTGCAGTAAGTTTCAGGAAGTTCCTTGAAGCAGACTCCAGACATCTGAGCTTTACTGCAGACGTCTAGTGACGTATTCTGGTTCAGTCTAGCCCCCTTTGGGGCAAGTTCGATAAACGACGGAAGCGACGAATTGAGCAACCTCGACTGAGGATTTACAGCTTTCGATAACCCAGCCTTGTATAGCCCTTCGAAACGCTCCACTAACGTGTTCAAACATCAAAGGTTGGATTTTTAGCAAATTGGATTCCAAAAACCAAAAATTTAACAATTCACCAATTCAATCCAAATCAAAAGCAAATGAACATGATTTAGTGTTAGGGATTCATACTCAACAACAACAATATCTATAGAAATAGATGTGAGTTCAAAACTCACCTTTAAACCCAAAAATGAAGAAGGAGAAGCTTGAAAGTAACTGGAGATCGACCACTCTACCACTTCCACTCAAGGGACTAGAATCTAAGCTCAAAAAGAAGAACATTTCCTAAGTTAGGTTTAGGAATTTCAGAGATTGAAAAGAGAACGAGTTGGAGAAGATAAAGAGAAGGCTTACCAAAGCTTCTTCTTTGAATTTGGAGCTAGAACTTGATTTGCAAATGGAAACTAGGGCTTAGGATTCTAATTCTTTCTCTCTTCCCCCATTTTTACCTAAAGCTTGAGTTGTATTAGGAAAATGAAATGAATGAAGAGAAGAGAGGGTGAAGCTTGGGTCTAATGGGCTGAAACTAGACCAAAGCCCTAAGTGAAAAAGTATCAAAATTTCACTAACTCCAAACATATCAATGTTTATACTCAAAAAGGTCGCTAACGTCATTTTGAACTCAATGGGGGTGGTCTCAAGTCCCAATTCGACTGTTTGCAAAATGTAGCTTTTCGGACCTTAATCCGATTAACGATTCTATGTTTAAATAAAATATTTAAATATTCAATCGTAAAATATGCGGGTTGTTACAGACTCCCCTCCTTAAAGAAATTGCGTCCTCGCAATCTCCAAGAAATAAATAGGAAGTAACAACAACAAAAGCATATTAACACAAAAAGAAGACATTTGAAATAAAAAGTTCACCTTAAGGAGCACGAGAGAGCAAGTCCGGATGTGTTCGCTCGATGAATTCTCTGGATTCCCAAGAGCAATCCTTAGGGTTTGAGGACCATTGAACTTTCACAAGAGGAACATCTTTATTTCCAAGGCATTTGACCTCCGAAGCAATGATTCGAATAGGATGTTGCTCATAAGTCAAATTAGACGAAAATTCAATTTCTTCAATAACACCGGGCTCAAGAATAGAGTCGGAATCTCGAAGGCATTTCCGTAGTTGAGAAACGTGAAACATGTCATAAATAGCAGAAAACTAAGCCGGTAATGAAAGGCGATAAGCCACGGAACCAATGCGTTTGGTGATGGGAAGTGGGCCAATATATCGTGGTGCTAATTTTCCCGATCGATTGAAACGCACAACACCTTTCATAGGTGAAACACGAATAAACACAAAATCTCCCACAGAAAATTCTAATTTCCTTCTACGATTATCGGCATAGGATTTTTGTCTACTTTGGGCTTCTTTCATCCTATGTCGAATAAGGTCAATCTTTTTTGTGGCATCACGAATAAAATCTGGACCTAAAGCCAGCTTCTCACCGGCTTCAAGCCAACACGAAGGAGATCGGCATGGCCTTCCGTAAAGTGCCTCGAAAGGTGCCATACCAATACTAGATTGGAAGCTATTATTATAGGAAAATTCAACAAGAGAAATATGATCTTCCCAACTTCCACCAAAATCAAGAACACATGCACGAAGAAGATCTTCAAGAGTTTGATTCACACGCTCGGTTTGTCCATCGGACTGAGGATGATAAGCGGTGCTAAAATTAAGCTTTGTTCCAAAGCATTTTGAAGACCTTTCCAAAAACCACTAGTAAATAATGGATCCCGATCGCTAACTATAGAAGTAGGGACTCCATGAAATTTAACAATTTCTTTGACAAAAAGTTTAGCCAAAATAGGTACGGTCCGATTGGACCGAACGGGAATAAAATGGGCGGATTTTGTAAGTCTATCAACTATCACCCATAGGCTATCATGGCCCGAACGAGAACGGGGAAGACCGTCAATAAAGTCCATGGAAATTAGATCCCACTTCCATATAGGAATTTCCAATGGTTGCAATAACCCCCGGGCCTTTGATGTTCGGCCTTAACAAGTTGGCAAGTCATGCAACGTTTAACAAAGTTAGCAATATCGGATTTCATTCCCTCCCAATAATAAAGTCGCTTCATATCCGCGTACATTTTACTACTACTGGGATGAATGGAAAATTTAGAATGATGAGAATCTTCTAAAATATCTTTACGAAGAACAATAATATTTGGTACAATAAGTCTACCAAACTTTCGAATACCGCCACGAGCATCAATATTAAAGTCTTTCAAACCTTCAATATCAATTTTATCCCTACAACTTTGGCTAAGAAGAACCAATTCGGGATCATGCTTTTGAGCTTCAAGAATGCGGTCTAAAAGAGAAGGATGGGCTTCAAGGCTACACAAAACAAGAGATGAACATAAATCGGATTCACGATCTCGAATCTCACAAGTGGACAAAGTCTCGAGATCATTCCACTCGGATATCATCATAGAAACAACCGCTTGTTGCTTACGACTAAGGGCATCGGCAACACGATTTCCTTTTCCGGGAGTATAAAGAATATCAAGGTCATAAGATGCAAGGAACTCGAGCCAACGTTGTTGATGCAAATTAAGTTCCTTTTGGGAAAATAAATACTTTAATGATTTATGATCGGTGTAGAGAATAAATTTCTCTCCCAAAAGATAATGATGCCAAATTCTAAGGGCGAAAACAATAGCCGCGAGCTCTAAATCATGAGTGGCATATCTAGTCTCGGCAGGCTTTAGTTGTCTAGAAGCATAAGCGATAACACGTTCCCGCTGCTTGAGAACGGCACCCAAACCAACTCGACTATCGTCGGTGTAAACAATAAAATCTTGGTTCCCATCGGGAATCACAAGAATAGGAGCATCGGAAAGGAGTTCTTTTAATTTTTGAAATGAAGCTTCACATTTGTCTGACCAAATGTATTTCACTCCCTTCTTTGTCAAACTAGTAAGAGGTACGGAAATCATAGAAAAGTCTTTTATGAACCGACGGTAATAGCCCGCCAATCCAAGGAAGCTATGAATTTCTGTCACTCTCCAGTCTCTTCCAATTTTGAATCGCTTCAATCTTTGAAGGATCCACGGAAATTCCGGATTCAGAAATGATATGTCCCAAAAATTTCACACGAGATTGCCAAAAATGGCATTTAGAAAATTTTGCTTTTAATTGGTTGCTCCTAAGAGTTTCCAATAAAATCCGAAGATGATTTTCATGCTCCTCCTCGGTTTTAGAATAAATAAGAATGTCATCTATAAAGATAAGAACAAATCGATCGAGGAAGTCTTTGAAAACTCGATTCATAAGGTCAACGAAATAGGCTGGAGCGTTCATCAAACCAAATGGCATAACAAGCCATTCATAAGATCCATAACGTGTGCGGAACGATGTCAAAGGAATGCTATCCTATGCAATATGAAGCTGATGAAAACCGGTTGCTAAGTCTAACTGTGAAAAGACTTTAGCACCACTAAGTTGATCAAATAAATCATCAATCCGAGGCAAGGGGTATTTATTCTTGATGGTGAGATTGTTAAGCTTGCGGTAGTCAACGCAAAGCCTAAGTGTACCATCAGATTTCTTCACAAAAATAGCTGAAGCTCCCCATGGAGAGGAACTAGATTGAATAAATTGCTTTGCTTCCAATTCGGATAATTGTTTATGCATTTCCTCATTTTCCTTATTGGACATACGATAAGGAGGACGAGTAATAGGTAGAGCTCCAGGGATTAGATTAATTCTGAACTCAATTGCTCGTTTAGGTGGTAATCCTAGAACGGGCTCAAATATGTCGGGAAATTCACGAACAATGTGAATGAGAGAAATGACATCTTCCTCATCATCGTTATCGTCATCATGAGGATTTAGAGAATACAAGGATGCTTTCGAATTGGAATCTGGATCTTTTAGAACAAGAGAAATCTGCTTAACAGATTGAGGATGCCGAAGATATATTCTCCTCTCCGTACATAAGATATGGGATTCATAATAGTTAAGCCAATCCATTCCCAAAATCATTCTGAAACCAAGGTAACGCATAACATGCAAATCGGCACGGAAAGAGTAATCACATAAAATAATTTCGACATCTTTACATAATAAACTGAGTGTTGCGGATCCACTGACCGGATTCTCAATTCTCAAAGAAGTCATCAAGCCAATAACATTTAAAGATAAAGCATCAACAAGTTCTTTTGATATAAAAGAGTGAGATGCACCCGTATCAAAAAGAACTCGAATGGAAAGATCACGAAATATAATAATACCATCAAGGATAGAATGAGAAATACCTTGATCATGAGAAGTGTTAGAAGGGGCTTCGACAACATTTAGCTTGCCCTCCTTCTTGCCTTGAAGTTTGGGACACAAAGATAAAGTATGGCCCGAACTCTTACAATAGCGGCAGAAAAGAGGCTTCGGGCACTTGTTTGCATAATGGTCCTTAGAACCACAATTGTAACATTCTCCACGTTGATTGTTTGGAGTATTTTCTACCGATGTTGCTTGCTTTCCCTTCTTGTTGGGATTAGGTTTGAATTTAAAAGGTCTCTTCTTGTCGATGTTGTGTTTTACCTCAGCATCACTATCTTTATCAGCCTCTTCGAGACGAAGAGCAATATCAACAAGTTGATCGAAAGAAACTTCTAATTTCAGAAGTAATGGCTTTTTGAGAAAGATGCGACGTAGTCCGTCACGGAAGATTCACCTTGAACAAAGTCAATGAAGCGTCGAGATAGAGATACTTTTTCGGCTTCCGGCACAAATTTTAATTCGAACCTTTCCCGGAATTGCTCCCAAGTAAGGTCCACTTCAATGATTTCGGAGATCAGAAGCTCGTACCAGTCCAATGCTCTTTCTTGGAGCATACTAGAGGCCACTTGGACTCGATGGAGATCAATAAGATTCATGCGAGAAAAGATACGGTCGCATGCTCGAAGCCAAGCCTGGACTTCTATAACGCTCTCGGAACCTTTGAATGGCTTTCCACCCAAATTGGTGTAGTCACTGCACAAGCGTGCAAACCCAGACTTAGGATGTGTGGGCTTAGGAATAGGTCCGACAGCTTGAGCATTTCTTACAAGATCAAGAAGTTGCTGAGCAGACATAAATACTCCATCCTGGGGAGTAGCACTAGATTGACCGGCGCTGGGATGGACAGGTCTAACCATTTCTCTTCTTTAAGAAAGAAAGAAAAGAGAAAAAGATTAATCTCAGAATAAATATCAAACAAATTTGATTGATAATACAAGGAATCACAAAAGAAAATAGGATAGAATGGTACGAAAACTCGAATTAAATCCTATAGCACGATTCCTAAGAAAGACTTAGGACAATGATCCTTGCTAGATTATTCCATATTGTTCCGAAATTTTACTCTGATACCATGTTGTGATGCCCCACCTCTATACTCACGCTAGACAAGAACACTACTGGGTAATGCTGTCGACTAGCACGAAGAATAAGGCTGTTGAGGAGCGACCATCTATGCAATTGCCTTGTGCGAGCACCGATATGTCAAATAGTATAACACGCATTTCATTTCAAGAGGAAATCTGACATACCGATACAAACTCAAAGCTACTACACAGTGGCTAAGTGGACCTCGGAAACAAATATAGAAATAAACATAACATAAATCAGTCACATGCATTCATATTACAAAGGCGGAAACAGATATGAATATATAACACCAAAAAGGTGTACATCAGAGTAGTGGTCAAATAAGATCCACAATATCACAAAAGAATAGATACGAGTGAAGGACAAAAGAATAAGTATACATCATGGAGTCTATATTTCAAATGTATAACAACAAAAACTACAAATGTAATGTAGTTAGACAAAAGTCAGAGGATGATCCCAGATAAGGAGTCAAGCAGGAGCACCTGTAACATCTCGGTCTGACCCGAGTATTATTTAATAAGAAAATAATAAACGGATCAGTCTAGCTATAAATATCAGATAAAGGAATGAGATATAAGCAGAGATATAATAAGAATGTATGATAACAATAATGTCATACTAGAACAAATATGATATAAAACAACAACAAAATCATACAATATCTCAAAAATCTCAAAGTAGAAAAAAAAAGAATGTCATATTTTTTATTTTATTCACCATACCACAAGTATTGACAAACATATAATTGCCAATCGCATAAAGAGGTGAAACACACAAATTCTAGAAATCATCAAATAGAAATCCAAAAATCACAAAATGGGGGAGGCCTATCATAAACGGGAGCATGAAAACTCACCAACACGTGTATCACAAATGGAACGCTATTCCATGGTCGCTAACCATAAAAATTGAGCCGAAGCTCTATAAATGGTCCGAAGACCACGGGTCGCTATCCCGCCAAATTGAACCGAAGTTCCACAGAAACGGGGTTTAGTCTCCTTCGTAGACAAATAGACATCGCACATCGCTAGTCTAAATCACAAAATGATCATCATCGATCGACGAAAAGTGTGAATTACACTAAGCTAGTAAATATATAAGTTTAGCTTCATGTCCCATAACCACTAGCTTAACTTAAATATTTACGAACAAATTGTAGATTTCCACTCGAAAATTGTCACAAGATTTTCAATCGAACAAGTCCAAAAATTAACCGACGAAGTAAACGCAAGCGTTTCATACCACTTGTTTTGCTAAGCCGTTTAATTATATTTTCTCATACGAATGGGGTAAAGGTTTGTATATACTAATAGATTAGAAAACGGTTTTATAAACGAGCTTTGTAATAAAAATATAGTTGAAATCATTTTAGTAAAAGAGTTTGAATATTTACTACTAGTATAGAAACCTTTGTATTTAAAAGTGACAAATCACAAAATGATTGTAGAAACAATCAATCACCAAAATTCACATATGAAGACGTGAATCAAATCCAGATAAATCGATACCGAATCCATCAAAATGGATAACCATAAAAATCCCGAATAAGAAGTCATCTGAGAAGATATAAACGATAACGACCAATGTGAAGCCACGAATTGATAAAGATTGGAAAGCATGAACAAAATACTCATGCACAACACATTATAATTCTGGAAATACATACTCCAGACGTTTGGGGTAAATACTCAGACGTCTGCAGTAAGTTTCAGGAAGTTCCCTGAAGCAGACTCCAGACGTTTGAGCTTTACTGCAAACGTCTGGTGACGTATTCTGGTTTAGTCTAGCCCCCTTTGAGACAAGTTCGATAAATGACGGAAGCGACGAATTGAGCAACCTCGACTGAGGATTTACGCCTTTTGATAACCCAGCCTTGTATAGCCCTCCGAAACGCTCCACTAACGTGTTCAAACATCAAAGGTTGGATTTTTAGCAAATTGGATTCCAAAAACCAAAAATTTAACAATTCACCAATTCAATCCAAATCAAAAGCAAATGAACATGATTTAGTGTTAGGGATTCATACCTAACAACAACAATATCTATAGAAATAGATGTGAGTTCAAAACTCACCTTTAAACCCAAAAAATGAAGAAGGAGAAGCTTGAAAGTAACTGGAGATCAACCACTCTACCACTTCAACTCAAGAGACTAGAATCTAAGCTCAAAAAGAAGAATATTTCCTAAGTTAGGTTTAGGAATTTTAGAGATTGAAAAGAGAACGAGTTGGAGAAGATGAAGAGAAGGCTTACCAAAGCTTCTTCTTTGAATTTGGAGCTAGAACTTGATTTGCAAATGGAAACTAGGGCTTAGGATTCTAATTCTTTCACTCTTCCCCCATTTTTATCTAAAGCTTGAGTTGTATTAGGAAAATGAAATGAATGAAGAGAAGAGAGGGTGAAGCTTGGGTCTAATGGGCTGAAACTAGACCAAAGCCCTAAGTGAAAAAGTATCAAAATTTCACTAACTCCAAACATATCAATGTTTATATTCAAAAAGGTCGCAAACGTCATTTTGAACTCAATGGGTGTGGTCTCGAGTCCCAATTTGACTGTTTGCAAAAAGTAGCTTTTCGGACCTTAATCCGATTAACGATTCTATATTTAAATAAAATATTTAAATATTCAATCGTAAAATATGTGGGTTGTTACAGAAGGCCAGGTAAGTTCAAGGCACCGGTTGCTCCACTCCTAACTTTAATTACACACCTTCTTTTACCGTTTAGCTCTCACAAGCGGAACAAATGTACTAGTCGTTTCTACATACTCGTTATCTCTTTTTAAATCACTTAATTATTTGTTTAACCACCTTTGAAATAAATTTTTATTTTTAAATTGTTCAAATCTCTTTTAAAATACTTTATTATTTACTTAAAAATGTTTTCATAAGATTTGGTAGAGAATTGTTGAGTTTCAACCTTTATTTCAAAAGTTATAGAAAAGCGTTGCGAAAAAGTGTTGCAAATAGTGTTTTAAAGCTATATTCTTCAAATCGACTTTTATATCATTTAGAAATCCATCTTTTCAACTTAAATCACTTTTAAAACATTTTAAAATATTTTTAGAATTTATTTCATACTTTTAAAATCTTTAAAATATAAATTTTAAACTTTGGTCACGTTACTGCAATAGCGCGATTTTTTCTGGAAAATTGTTTTAGATGTATTTTAAAATCTACTTAACAAAATCTTCATTTTCTTTTTTTGTTTGAAATTTTTTTGGATATAATAGTCCGGAAAATACTTATCTCGAAGAATTCCGAGCTAAATTCCATTTTGTATACTTATTTAAACTTTTCGGCGCGAAATTGCGAACTACCGTTGCGCAACGTGCCTAGTTTTGACATATTTCATATTTTTCATTCAAACTTTGTTAAAACAAGTTTATATGTTTATAAAAAATTTCTAATACATTTTTAATCATTTTAAAAGGAATTAAACGATTCCATATCACTTTTTCAATTTATTTTGGAAAGTGTTTCCCGTGTGAATCAATGTCGTGTATATCGTGACTTGTTTTAATATTTACATGCAATAAACAACATATGGAAATCAATATCATAACCAAACATCCAAACAAACATATCACAACATCACAACCAAATATATTCATATAAATAGGAGTTCTCACTTTGTTTGGTTTTGGCAAACGAAAAATCGGCTATAGCTTCGCTACTTGTTGTTTTTCGCTTACGAAATCTTTGCGCACTTGGACTCGAATGGCTCGACTTGGCTTGGGGGAGGTGGATGATGCTCACGACCAAGGTGGAGGAGGAGGGAGTACTCGGCTATTGGTGGTGGAGAGGTGGGTCGTGGTTAGAGGGGAGGAGGAGGAGGTGTTTGAAGTGGAGTTTGAGTGGATATTTCTTTTAGTAATTATTTTTGGAATATTTTAGCATTATTTTATTAAGGAGAGATGCCATTAGATAAGTGGAGAAAAGCTTGAAAAAGGAAGGAGAAGTTGTGAAATAAGTGAAGAAAGTGGATGGTTATTTATAGAAAAAGTTTTGGATTAAAATAATATTTTGTAAAAAGACCAAAATACCCTTTTCTTATACTTTAAGCAAACTAATTTTTGTCAACACTTAACATCACATTTTAAATCATTACTTTATGTCATTTTCACTTAAGTAAAGGAAGTAATAATTATGTTTGCTTGATTTGTTGTTTACTTATTGACTTTATAACTCTTTTTTGTCTTATTATGCTTACCTTTTCTTAATTATATTATAGAATTTTCTAAGTATGTTTAGTAAAATTAAACTTGATTGGTAACTTAATTAATACTTATATTATTTGAATATATGTTCATATATAAGAAAATATAGGTGCAACAACATTGCGACAACTTTAAATCGACAAAACGTTGATTTTCGACAAAATGTTTTATGGTCACATTTTGACGTTTTAGTTAAACTGTTTATTTATGTAAACCAAATTTGAAAATAATTTTGTATATTGCTATTTAAAAATACAAACACTCATAAATTAATTAAAATAATTCATTTAACCATTGAAACTTATTTCTCTAAAATCAAGATTTTGTTACTTTTACCGATATAAGCAATTGTTCATATTTATTGTATATTTCTATTTCCAAATCCTATCTAATATTATTTAAATCATAAAACCTTATATATTTTATATTTAAAATAACTTTAAATATTATATTTTGGAGTGGTCAAATTCTGGGTCGTTACACCCTTACCTTGTCATTGTATGAAATCCATTCTCCAAAACGAGTCTTTATGGTTTTAGTTGTAGAACCAAGTATGCTAGAATTTAATAAATGTAACAATTTCGACTAAGATTATATATATGTATTTGAAAGAGTATTCAAAGAATTTCATTAAAAATAATATCTATGATTTTGCCTTGCAAATGGTTTAGTTATCATAAGGTAAAAACCTATCTGTATTTATGTGCGGCATGGTCTTATGAGATACCCATTTTTTCCAAAAATATCAGTGTTTTGATTTTCTCATACCGGTCCTGTGACTGACCCGGAGTTTATTTTCTTTTCCCTTAAACTCTTGGTGCCCTATTTTTCTGTGCAGCCAAGTAGTTCAGATCTGGCTTGGAACATTTTGAGGAGCTTGGAGCAGGAGTTGGAGTTTCCTCTATAGTTTGTTAAACATTTCCATTTCTGATGTATTTGTTTACTGTTTATATTCACCACTAGTAGGGACAGAGATTTATAATTTTCCAAGCAGAGATTAGGATAGACTCTGATATAGGTATTTAAAATTTCCACTGTAAAAAATATATATTGAAATAATATATGTTATTCCATTCGTGTACAATTCTGTTTTATCTTCTTTTTTCTTACCCTTGATCGATCCGTCTTTCCGGCACTTGGATTTACGGCACGTGAATACCGAGGACGTATTAGTGTCAATTTCTATGGGTCGAAAAGGAGGGTCGTCACACTCCACTTTACATACCATGGTCTAAAAAATATCAAAGATGCCACTCATGGCATTAACAACTCAGCAAAGGCGGAGGCCTCATACGAAGCCCCTAGAGATCCCATTCTAACCATGATCTAGCACTTCATTAAACTAGGGAACCAACAAAGGGTAAAGAAGATAATGGCCTAAATTAATGCCCTTAGGTGAACTTTTCCACCACCATCCATGCCTCATCGCCTTCACTCTCCAGTTGCACAGACTATGCAGCAGGTAAGTGATAATGGCACTCTCAGAAATGAGAACGGTGAAGCTGGTCAAAAAATTAAATCCAACCCATCTAACATTAACCCACTACTACTTGATAGACGAACTAAATCTAAGGTGTTGCATGGAGTCAAGTTGAAGGGCTATTACTAGTTGATCATTATCCTCATTTATCAATCAATAACTGTAGGATGGACCAGAGTGCATAGGTATTTGTTGATTTGGACAATGATTCCGATCATAGAACGAAACAAAGGACTGGAATCCAAGAATCCCCAATACTATGCCTAAAGAATCTAAAAAAACACCCATACTATGGCCATGTTGTTAAGGACGTTTGCACATTATTCTTGGAAACTGAGAGATTCAATTGTTGTGCCATTCAATGCTGATCACCATCCGGGCCAAACGACAAGCTGAAGTGATTGTAATGCACACCGATTTGGAAGATTTATTACCCTTATATCCTACTGATAGTGCTGAGATTTCTTATGCTTCTCTGGTTAACCAAAAGAAACCCTTATCTCAAAGAGATAGCCAAGATCTGAAGCATGATGGATTCAAAATCTGTTGGGGGAACTAAAGTTGAGGCATCACCTATAGCTGCAAAAGACAAGTGTTCAATACTGCACTGGGGATCCCAGGCCTCATTCAGAACGATCTATATTACTATGTAATCAACATTGTAATTATTATGAAAAACAGTAATACAATAAACTGGATGTAGGGATATTAGACGTTCTGAACTAGTATAAAAAACCTCCATGTTAATTATGTTATCATGGTCGTATGGATGTAGGGATATTAGATGGTATGAACCAGCTATCAAAACAAAACTACACAAATGCAGCTCGTCATTTTCAGCTAAACTACTAAACTGGACGTAGGGATATTGGATGGCCTGAACTAGTATAAAAACCTCTTTATGTTAATACTATTAACGTAATCATACTAGACGTAAGGATATTAGACAGCCTGAACCAGTTATTAAAACCATGCACGTGATTTGAAAAGGTTGTAAGTACGCGACCTGACTACGCAACCAAATATCAGTCTGGCCCAAAATAGTAGGGCAGACTGTGCCAAGCACGCGAATATAATTGCACCCAAATAACGGGGCTGGTCATACCAAGCATGCAGCAAAACATGTGCGCTAAAAATCAAGTTTAGGAAGCATGAACCACAAGAAGTTAATTCAAAAAATGGCAAGCGAAGAAAAAAAAACTCATGGAATGTACTACAGCCTACAAATCAACTACAATTCCAGAAACTACTCAAATCTTGCCGAGTAAACATCAGAAACAAAGATTTTATTATATCATTTAAAATCCTATTAGAATGCACTAAATATTACACTTATATGGACACGACCAGTATTTTTACAAACACCTTAAAAAATGCAAAAGAAAAACAACGCATCCCAATTAAACAGAACTGTGTTACAAGTCTGGCTTAGACTCAGAGGAAGAACTAGTTATAATCCTTCTCCAACGATATGATCTACAAGAAGCAGTGCGGAATGTTAAGGAGAGCTGCCCTTAAGTTGAAGGATAGGAGGTGGGTCATTCAACTCAGTAATGACGACAAATGAACGACTAGGGACAGCACGGCTGTAAGTATAATGAGGATCGTAACTGGCGCCAGCCTAATGATCGCCATAGTCCTGTTGGATCAAATTCATAATTCGCCCGATTGTATAAGAATGTCAAATCAAACCTTGGTCAGAAGTGAGTGAAAACATCAATTGCACGCTTCACATCAATATATAGCTTAACTTTTCCTACCTTCATATCATGAAACTTTTCCAACAAGGAAGCCCTATCTAACACCCATGTGAAACTACGATAGAGTCCAAATGAGCTTCACACTCTAGGGTGAATATTTTATTCTCAGGGGCATTCACACGTCTCATAGCGACCCTCCTAGTTTGTTTGATCTCACACAAAAGTTGATCCCTTGTTTTATCAGTGGTTCTAGAAAAAGGACCAAAGAGCTCTTGCGTAGAAGAAAGGTAAGGCGAAGTGCGCGTTCAAAAGTTCCTAATTCCTTCTTATGATGATCATCGAACTCATTAAACTTAGTCTCGTAATAGCTTTTCAAGCCATTCTTCTATTTAAGAGTATCGTTTGGATCAACCCTAGAATGGAGTGTGGGGCAACACCAGACCTTGAAGTCACACCCAGGGTTGACGGTGTAAAAGATGCATCTTCGGCACTAATCCACTTTGCAATCTGCCTATCAAATTCCTCAACTTTATACTCTAAAGCTTTAGTCTCAATCATATATATGGCCTCGTATAGTCTTTCGGTATTTTTAATAAACCTTTCAATTCTACAACTCTAGCCAAAGTAGAATCAAGAGTCTTTTTCAAAATGGCCACCTCCAGGTCTTGGTTAGAAGGAGTGGGTTGAAAATCACACGAGCCCACACAAAATAAAATTAGGGAGAAATACATGAATTTTGCAAAGAACTTCAAGCCTATAGTTTAGTGACAACTTAGGAAAAATATTCATCCAGATAGAAACTTTGCAAAGATAATGTCCAACAATGTAAATTTACAAAATCATTTTCTTACACAAGCTCCTACAATACTACCCTAACACACCTAAGACATAACAGCTAAAGACGGGGCTGAACTAATAGGGAAAGTCCTTCGAGGGTCATAACATGCTCCAAACAAATGGTCCATTGGTCCTTCTATGGATACTTTAAACCCATAATATTGTATAAGAAATTTTGATCAAGTGAAGGATAGAAATATTCAAGAACATCCCTGGAACGCTGCACAAAAATCTATACCTTCTTGATTTCAATTCTCCCAAGTCTAAGTTTTTTTAAGAAGGAGGCTATCTTACCTTGAGCATCACTCAAAGAATCCTCAAGTTTATAAATCTTCTTTATGGCTTTTGCTCTCGCAATTTTCAAAGTACCAATCTACTCTGCTTTAGTTTTCTTAATATTCCTTAAGAAACCCCCAAAGAGTTTATGGGCATCAGTCCTCCATCCTTCTCTTCCCATTTGAGAAAACTTTTTCGCCTCCCTGCCTTCAACGCTTTCTTCCTCTCTGATTTGGCGAGCTATTTGCACAGGCGTAGCCTCGTTTTCTCCATTCGATTTATCTCCACCTCGTAAACAATCTCATAAAGTTTCTCTCCATCTTTCTTAACTGCTGCATCTTACCTAACTCTGACTTTGCAGCATTAAGCCCAGTATGCAACATGGTATTTAGTTGATGTTGGCGGTTCAGCGCCTCTTTCGCCTCCTTGAGTTCCATATTGACCTTCTTCAAACCTTTTGCAAGTCTTTCATTGGCTAATGCAAGATGGATATTCTCCTCTTTTATGATTGCAGTAGGAGCCTTCACCCCAACCTCGGACTCATGCATGCCCGTATCATCATGGCCATGAATCATAAGGGCAGAAGGGACGTTGGATTCTTGAATTTCGTTAAAATCGGATGAAGACCCATGATGACCAACCTAGTGAGTAATAATCAAAAGTCCGAATCAAGGAAAATCAAAATACATGACATTAAAATAAAAATAGGAATACATATTTCTAACTACATCGTTATAACGACAAATTCAACAAAACCATATACAAACAATGACAAGAGTAGGCAGAATTCAATCCCTAAGTAAGTTCCTGAGCCTGTTCCTAAACCGCTTAAGGTGAGGACTATCTGGTGGGAAAGAGCCACTTTCTAGGCTGTATTGCCATCAACGTAGCACGAAGTCACTAAGTGCCTCCTTTTCTTTAACTACTCGATCAATCCTGGAGAATAACTCTTGGATTTCATCCCTAAGTTTTGTAAAAGACTCATTTAACCCTCTCTTATGCTTACTGATAATCGTGGCACTAAGACCAACATGATCTAAAGTTTGGGTCTTGAGCCTATCCTTGCGTTCCTTGAAAGGTTTGGTAAACAAAACTTCTTCAGAAGACAAAAACAAAAACAATAAAGATGACATAATCATTAATAAGATGGAAATGAAGTAAGATAGCCGCAAAGAAATAACTAGTATGACAAAAATAGTAAACAGTTTTCATTGCATACTAAAAGAAGTCTTAGAATTCACATACAAAAAACTAAATATTTACATGAGGATTTGAAACAACCTCGGTTTTCTCAGACCCCTCTACACCATTAGACTGCTTTTCTTCTCTGGTTTCTTCCTTCGCCTCCTCCTCATTTACTTGTAAAGAGGTGGAAGGAGTGGCATTCTCTACAGCAACCTCATCTGCCTGTTGAGCCCGATAGTAGGCGTAGACCCTATCAATCAAAGCTCGTCAATAAGAAATCAAGCTTGACCTCTAAATTAAGCTAACGTCGAGCCATGGCATACAACTTGTAGGTATATTAGAAGTATTCTCGTTGAGTTCTGTCTCTTTCAATTTTAGTTCCTAGAATTTTAAGGCAAAGGCGTCCATTGTAGATTTGGTCTCTCTCTTAGCATCCTCCCGAAACGCCTTAAAATCTTCCTCGATTTTGGCCTTATTTAGAAGCAATCTGAGTTTTTTAGAAGCAAGGTTGGCCTTCTCAAAAGTCGCAAAAGAAAGACTCGCTTCAAGTGTAGTAATCTGGCCATGGGTAACAACCTGGTCATCTTCCCACTTCTTTCGGGCCTCAATTATCAAGGCTCCAAGCTAAAAAGGGAGAGGGAAGAAAACAACAACGGGTAAAGAGTAGGTAAAAAATGCTTACATAGGACTAGGCCTTTTACATCTCAGACATAAGATGGAAAGAAGTTTCCTACAAAGGTCAGAATCAAAGAACAATAAATCTAAAATATATTATAAACAAATTATATCTCTAAACTCAGCCGAAGTCATGGAGGGCTTAAAAATATTGTGAGAAAATGTGTGATTTGGGTGCAGAAAATTATGTTTCTTCAACATATCTTTATTAAAGAACTTTTTCCTTTTCTTCTCCTTTGGGTCTAATCCTAAAATGCGGATCCTACACAATTTATATGATTCGACATCCTCCTTATTAACAACGATGTGAGTAGAGTATTGACGGAAAGAAGAAGGAAAACTATCGAAGCTCGAAGTAAAGAAGTACAGATTAGCCCATCACTGAGCCTTCCAAGTGATGTTCGGAAGAATCGATTTTTTGGCTTGGGCATAGAAAAAGCCAATGTTGCTCTTTGAAGGACTTCTTTAAATGTCAAACAAAAAATGAAGCTCCTCGCAAGTGAGGTCATAATCATTCTCAACATAAAAGATAGAAGTAGCAATCATAAGAGTATAAGAAAGAGCGGCAAGTTAGACAGGCACGAGATCAATGGCGGACAACCATTGAGGAAGGACTTGGTTTAGGAGGAGATAAAGCCCACATCATATATGTTCATGCGTTAGAGGGGTAAAACTCATTGGGGGATTATCGATGCACTCATGAGGTTTGGGAACCCTAACCTCATAACCTACAAACCTAAAATGCCCTTGACTTCTTCCAACCGAGTAATTTTAGAGGACGAAAGTAAGGGGGAGGAAGAAGAAGCCATATCTGAATCTCAAGATTAATCAAAAAAGAGAAAAGGAAATGTTAAAACAAGGGGGTCTAACAAGAAGAAGAACAGAATTCTTACTTCAATTTAAAAGAATATCTGAATTCAAGAACAAGATCGATCTAACAGATGATGATGTTTTCACTTCTTTCTTTATTTTCCCTTGAATAAAAGCATAAAAAACAACAAGAAGAAGAAAGAAGAAATATATACATACCCTAATTTGATTGTTGACCACACGATCGAATGATGAAGGAATTTGCAAAATGTCAATCAATTAACAGCCGAAATAATGAAAACAAAGGTCGAGACAGGTTTGTCTAGAGAAACGAAACATTTGATTTAATAATGATCCAAAGAGTGGCCCAATGAGCGAATGAGCACATATGCAAGAGCATTAAATGCGAAATGGCTATCAAGACTTTTGCCTTTGGTAAAAAGAAAGAAAGGAATAGACAGAAGTGATGGGATGCGAAGTCCCAGCATGAATGTAGACAAGTTTACACCGATCTACTATTGTCGTAGACTTAGGAGGCAAGTGTTACGCCCATATTTCCAAAACCCTGTAAAAAGAAAGGTGACGTAGCACCAAGATCAGAGCAAGATGCCCTCAAAATAAAAGATTAACTGCAAAAGGAAAAGCAGAGAATAAAGCAAGGTCAAAAGAATACTATGCTTTGAAATTATAAGATGACGGCAAAGATTCAAACCGTGTCGATGCCACCAATTTCAGTGTCACATTATGATACTGAGCCCAAAACTAGACATGGTCATAGGATGCAATAAATAATATACAATTATAATACTTAGGACCACAACGTAACCAAACTCCCAAATAACAAGAGGTTAATGCCATGCTACGGCATAGAGAGCCGTATAATGGTGTCAAAGCATAACACGCCACACTTAAAAAATGCTATATACGAATGATGATATACCACACTCATGGACAGATACACACAAATAATAGAATTGCACTACAATCTTGCATTAAAGGTAAATTGGGATGAGCTTCCCCTTTCTTTTTCTTCTTACAACGGAAAGAGAACGGAATGACACAACGCGTCACCATCAGAACAATTCAATAAAGAAACAAACCGCCATCAAAACATGACATGCACAGGAGTAGAAAGACAAAAACTGTGTTGTAGCTTTTCACCAAAATTTGACCTTGATCCATTCCGAGCAGGCCATAAATGAACATTCCATGTGTCAAGTGGCCCAGTAAGCTCAACTATTGTTCCTGAAATATAATGTGATCCAAACACTTTCAATCTCAGGGCTGCACTATGCTTATCAAGGACCCTTTAAGCAGTACTATGAGGATTCCAAAGCATTCCAAGGGATACACATAAGGTTATGCAAACAGCACTCCATCGTAGTTCTTCACTTGTTAGGAAACGGCAAAGACACAAGAAGCCCTTATCGAGCAACTTGCACGTACCAATATCAAGGGTAGCTCGTAACATATGCATATAGATACTGGGCTAATACCACAGGCTGGAGCAAAGCAACCCAACTCCAAGTACCCTCAGCTAATGTCAGATAAACACGGCAAGCTAAGGCCACTTAAACAGAGCTGCAGCGATGTTTTGCACTTACGGCTCAAACTCTACCTCCATTCTCGGAATAGTATGAGACCAACAATGCACAGGTGGACCGTGCAAGTCAACCCCAAGGATATCAATGAAACCCAGGGCTAAAACAAGAGGGGAACGCCTCATCACACTCTTATTCTTGAATAAGGCCGGCTCATATGTCGTTCACTCCTCAGGTCAAAAGCAAGGAGGCTATCCAAATTCAAGTTCCTCGCCCTTATTTCAGATGTTCCCGCTCAAATTCATAGGTACCCACTTCAATTTCAAACCTCTCATCAATACCCAGAATTTAGCTGCTCAAATTTTAGTTTCCCACCAAAGAGGCATTAGCAATCCATACACAACAAACTAACAATGCAGATGGGTGACACATGGCAGGATCCAAAGGTGGAGATTAAAATAACAATGGAAAAGAAATTCTGGTAGTCTGCATGCATCTTTACACTATAAATTAAAGAGACGATACAATGAGATAGAGGATCCTTCTTATTGGAATATTGAAAGAACCGTATATACTATTTTACTCTCATCCATGTAAAGTTGTATCTATGAGAAATATATAAACAAAGGTTTGATCCGTAGACATAGGATTTCGAAAGAATTCGAACCACATAAAATTCCTATGTCATTTATTTTTATGCACTAACTTAATTAGTTTATTTCAAATCCCTATGAACTTTGAATCATTAGTAGAATACAAACCTAATTTGACATTTTAACAAACGGTTAAAGTAGAACTACTTGATTGTGTAAGCTTCCAACGACACGATTACTTGAAGGAAAATTTAATGTAACTTAAATTTGTTGATTCCAAATTATGAAGGTGATTAAAAGCTCCAATTACTCTGATCTTTTGAAGCGTTGTGGGACGAAAAATCTCACCAACAATCGTTATGTAAATATATTTTTGATCCTTCTTTTCTTTTGATTATTTATTCACATTGTTTTTTATAGTTTAGATCTGAATCTTTTACAATGAATCTATATGTACCTAATTTGTTTGATCTATTTTGATATTGTTTTAGAAATCACTATTCAAAAAAATTGGATGAACTTTTTATTAAGTACACACATAGATATATATATATATCTGTGTGTGTGTGTGTATTTGTATGTGTTACATGGTTATATAAACAATTTTGATTAACTTTTAATTAATTTAGATTGTAAACAATTTTGATTGAAAATAATTTGATTGAAATCCTTTTACCAATTAAGTGCGCACACATACGGATATATATATATATATATATCTGTGTGTGTGCGCGCATGTGTGTATATGTATTATTTAAAAAAGATTGACTAAAAACAATTATGATTAACTTTTAATTAATTTTGATTGTAAACAAGTTTGATTGAAAACAATTTTGACTATTTTACTCATCTTTAAAATTGTATAGATCTACTACATGGTTATTTTTTGAATATAATTTGTTTGGTTACTGTGTACATATGTGTAAAAGTTATTTCAATTCGACAATCCATGAGTGGACCTTTATGTAAAATTATAAACCATTTGATTCCTTCCCAAATTAAAAGTTGAATTTAAATTTATTGACTTTAAATTTATATGTATATATATTAGATTATGGACTTTATATAAATATATTGTCTTTAATACTGAACATAGTTACAATTATTAATATATGGACATATGTACATGTATATGTTATTTTAACTCAAATTTTATAAATGGAAATTTATGAAAAACTAAAAAATTCTATTTTATATCTTACCTCAATCATATATATATATATCAAAATTATGAACAACAAAGGCATATATAAAGGAACAAATAGGTCCGTTGTGGTGTAAATCCCAACACCTACATACGATCGCGGTACACATGTACACTTCTTATCTATAACACGTGCACTATACACAAAATAAATGTATTTGATACACTTATAAATTTAAACCTTAAAAAAACTTTTCCAAAATAATTAAATAAAACGTTGATTTTATTAAAAATATAAAATTGAATTTTTTTGAAATTCTTCCATTTAACCTGTTGCGACTCAGCCCAGTTCCTTCACTAGTTATATATGATATGTTTGGTAAACTTTTTACATATAAAGAAGTGTATGGATGTGCTCTTTTGGCATATGAAAAGGGCAAAGGAAAGAGGCATTTGAAAGGGATACGAAAGGAGAATGTTTGACAAAAGGAGAAGACGTTCTTGTGTTGCGAAATATGCATTTGAAGAAGTATTTTAATTATTTTGTTAAGAATAATGTTTTTTTGTATTATATATTTTTCAGTTAAGTAGTTAAATAATATAATTAAAAGGATAATTTTGATTAATCATAAGAAATTTATATAAAATATAAATAAAACGAGTTTATGGATTTAAAAGTGATTTTAGAAAATTTTATCTTTGTATATATATATATAAAACTTTTTTATTTATTTATTATGTATTTAAAATTTTAATGAGATTTCTTGCTTTTCTATGAAACAAAGAATTTTAATAAACGATTGAATTGTTGGATTGGTGTAGGACATTTCGTACAATTCTTTCGCTTATTATTATAATTTGTTAAATAGAGTTTGAATGGAATTTATTAGCTTTTAGTAAATACATGAATTTACTATCTGGTATGGGACAGTTAGTTAAATTCTTGTGTTTACTTGAGTGACAGTGATCTACACTTAGAGTTGTATTATCTTAAGGTGTTCGGGTTTCGGGCTGATAGATCCCCAAGAGACGATGACTTATTTTTCATCGACCGGAGAGTCGTTACCATTTTTGATTTGGGTAGACAACCCTATTTCTTTTAGTTAGGTTTGTTATGGTATGACACGGCTGCCTTTCTTTCTTGGACAGGTGTTATATGTAGGCCTATCAGTTTATTTCATAGATGGACAATATTTACCTTTTTATTTTCGTTAGGTAAATTCACATTGTTTTGTCATAAACATGGCCACCTATTTCTTTTCGTTAGGAGTCGGGGTTTATACCTGGTAGTCTATTTCTTTTCGTTAGACTATTGCGCTATGTGGTGGGGTTTATTTATTTTATTTAGACCCCATGTCGCACTGTATCATACTGAAAGTTGACTACCATTATTACTTCATTAGTGGTGATTATTTCTTCAGAGATTTTGGGATAGATATTTAGTATCTTTTTGGCTCGGGAGAATTTTGAATTGTTATCACCAATTTTTTTTATTATAGTCCATTTGAGACTTGAAATGGATTCGTGAATTGGTGATTATGGATTGATATACATTTTTATGTTTATTTGGTTTTAGGCATATTTGGAGATGAATTATTTTATAAATAAGTCACATATGTATGATATTAGTATTTGATTTGGTTTGATATGCCTTATTACAATTAATTAGTTTTTAGGCATATTTTGAGATGAATTATTTTATGGTTAAGTCATAAATGGATTCATGAAATAGTGATTTTAATGGATATGCCTTATTTCAACCATTTGTTTTGGCATGTTTTATTATGACTTAGTTATTGTTAAGTCATATATTTTGATATCATTATCTCACCTTTCTATTAGATATAGTCTGACCCATTTATTTCTATAATACTCGAGTCAGGCCGAGACTCTATGGGTACAAGGACTAGTTGACTTTTGGATTTTAGGCTAGCATTGAATTAGACTATTCTGACCGGTTTGTTTACTTCATACTTGTATATATTAACAGTTAGGAGTTTATGTCATATATATTATTTAGTAGTGACTTTGTACCTAATATAACATTTTGGATATGATGTATATATTTATGTGCGTCTAGTACTGATATTTTATAGACTCATATTCTATCATGTGTCTGATGTATATTATTCCGTTGTGATCTGTGATTCTGACTCTGATTTATCTGTATTATATACTGTTCTGAATATTTTTAAACGGTGTGTTTATTACTTTATATTAATGCTGCACGCGTTAAATTTTTAGTTCAGATCCTCAGAAAGGTAAATAAGACGTGTCAGTGTTAGTATAAAGATATATTCACATTCGATCGCTCTTAACCAGCCGTATTCTCTAGATTAGCAGATGATGTTACTTGTAATGTTCTTTGCTAAACTAGACATGGCGGTGGGGTCATTACAGCTTACTAGATATCAGATGGTGGGTAAGGTAGTGGATAGCAGGTGGATAGAAAGGTGGACAACCATCATGTTTTGGTGGTACTGGATTGTGTGTTGGGAACATTCTATCACTAACTGTAACCAATTCTAGGCATTATCATCTTCCAAAGAACTGAATGTTTCTCTGTTCTCTTGAAACTTGAGTACTAATAATGCTTCAGAAAGTTGAATTTCTTCAAACTTCTTCACCCAATCAATGGCATCTTTGAAGGATGTAGACGAGAAAACGGATAGGGAGGGACTTGGATAAGGGACGGACTAAGATTAGAGGAGGGGCTATCTATTTTAGAACAAGATTTCTTTAAATTCCTTTCATATATCATATTAATAATCTCATTTATCTTCTCGCCATTCTCCATTCGGCTTCTTCTAGTATGAACCATGGAAATGAACCTCTGCCATACACTGGTATAGGTAGTTGTGATAGTTGTGAGTTGAAGTCTTCAAGTGGAGTATTAAATCCATCAAATACCCACATTGCATCGAACTACTTATTGGTAATTTGTTTTAGAGGAAGTGAATGTTAAGTTTTCACTAGTTTTTCTGTGAAATCGGGTGTGAAAGAAGCCTCTACCGTTGCAATAGTATCTTGAAAATTTTGTTGTAGTAACTCCATATAGGCTATTGGTTCTTTCCTATACTTCAGAGTTATGGTGTCGCGCTTCTAAAAACAAAAAAAGGACTAAAACTTAGTACTAACTTGAAAACCAAAAATAAAATCGCATTACAAAATTACCTTAACACGATCGACCCACCATTACTAATGTGTAGTAATCATATGAAATTTTATGACAATAAAAAATAACATATTATTTTAAATATTCCTATTCAAGATGTTTCGATATGGGATGTCGATACATCCCCTAAGACTAGAGTGTGTAATGCTCTCCAAATGTCGGGCAGCATATTACTCGCGGCTGTTAAAGTCACCAAGGGGTTACATACCAATAGTTATTGGATAACTATGGAATGACTCACTCGACAGTTTTCTGTTGCTTAATATAACTAAGGTCAAATAGAGAATCTCGAAGTGACGATGTTGCACAGTTCCCTCGACTTGAAAATACTGTGGAATTTCAGTACGAGCACTCCACTTTGATTATAGGTAAATTATGGCATGACGTCCATTGAACGACTATAGCTGGATTAGAGTTAAAGAATTGGAAGTGAAACACTATTCAATAGAAAATTGGCATCCTTGGTTATATGGATTGGTATCACCGTCAACTGTAGTCGGCTCAAAGTCGCAATCTATGGACAAAGTAGTATGGTTAATAATAAATGTTATTATAGAACTAAAGACTTTGTTTATGGAGAAACAAGTTCAATGTTCATGATATTGGAATTTTGATCAAAATGAAATTCCATAATTCCTAATGTGATATAGTGTGGACGAAGAGAATTGGTGTAAATAATCGTTGGTACCGTGTACCACTTATAATAAGTAAAATTGAATTTAACTGAAAAGATTTGCAAGTGATAAAGTCAACCAAAATATCACACCACTAGTTAATATGATTATGGATGTTAATATTTGAATTTTTCGATATTAATCATTGATAATATTTAACATTTTAGTTGCACAACCAAAATGATGAATACTCCAAACAAACCACGTGATTTAATTAATTTATAATCATTATAAATTAATTAAATTAGTTAATCTTTATGAAATATTAATTGTTGAATTATATTTGATTTATTTTGGATAATATTAGTATTTAATAAAAATGAATCTATAAAAGTTACATATGCACGTATCGATATTTGATACCGATAGAATGTTTAAATTAGATTTAAATGAAACAAATTTTGAATCAATTTGAAAATTATGGAGGCTCGCGCTACCTCTTTTTATAGCCTGCCATGCATGTGGGGGGAGAGGGAGGATTTGATGATATTTAATTATGAATTAAATAAGGAAGGTTTTAAAGGAGGAAATTGAAAGGTTTTAATGTTTCCTTTAAAACATATTCTTTCTCATTTATTCCACTATTTTTTCCTGGAAAATTTTATTTCCTTTCGAATGCTCTCCTCCTCCCTTTAATGGTCTCGATGGCTTTATAATTCCCAAAAACACATACAAAATAAATCAATTTATTAAAGGTAGTTTTCATCTCTCAATCCTTGCAAAATCCGAATATCGATTCAACTGAATCTAGGAGCATCGATTCATCATTCAAGGTGTGACTTTTGGCAACATCCTATGGTAATTCTATGATTTAGTATGTTTATGTTATTCATATGTTTAGACTCTATATGATATGTCCGGCATTTTGATGGTTTATTTTGCAATAAGCAATTCAAACCCTTTTATGTCTATCTAAGTCAAAGTATATCTACTGTGTTGATTTAATTTAGAATATTTGGTAGTTCATCTTTTCCAAAACATATTCATTATAATAAATATGATCTGGATCCTCTTTCTACATTGTTAATTTATTGTTCTTTTTTGTATTATTTATAATTTCATGTTATTTCATGAATTTAAATATGCCTAATGTGTTCAATTTTTTTTCTTTTGTTTTGGAAATTTTATTAACAAAAAAGGCTAATTTTTGATTAAGATCTATTTTATAATGGTATAATATTTACATACACAAATGCCAATAAACTATATATGTTAATCTTTTTTTCATATTGAAAGTTAGTTTCTATTCTATATGATTGATATTTTGTTCATGAATGTTTTAGATATTGTTTGCATAAAAAAGGGTTTGATATAAAATCCATGAATGGACATTTGTGTAAATTTTAAATCTTTTATCTCTTTTCAAAACTTAAAGTTTTGTGTAAAATCTCAAAATTTTAGTTTCTTTTCAAAACTAAAAATTTGATTTAAATATTAAATTTAGATTCTAACACACACATACGCGCACACACACACACACACACATATATATATATATATATTACATATGACAGTGTTTATATATATAAGTTATTTTTAAATCAAAACATTAGTTAGAATATTTATATATATGGTAACACATATGTGATGCTTTAATTCAAAACCACTAGAAGAATCTTATGTAATAATGTAATATTTAATATCAAACCTTTCTATCATTAAAACCGAGTTCACTATTGTTAATTATAGAATTCAAAACATTAAAAATTGTCTAATATGATATATATATATATAACATATATAATTTAAATTCAAAATCTTGGATAATTAAGGCATATATAAAGGAGAAATGGTCGCTATAGTGTAAATCCCATAACTTACATACGGTTATATTAACTTGATACACTTTTTATATGTTGCACTTATACAATATGTACTAGACTATATTTGGATATAGTTACAATTTATGTATGTATAAAGTATTCATTAATGATATTTAATAAATCTATCAATCTAATTAAGAGAAATGAAAGGTTCCCTCTCCAATGAAAGCAAAATCTTCCCTTTAGTTAATTGCATGGGTTTTAAAGAGAAAAACAAAATATTTTCTTCTATAAATTAACTTTAATCAATGATTGTTACACATATTGGTGTGTTTGATACACTCATACATTTAAATTTAAATCAAATTCAAACCTTTTTAAACATATTAAATAAAATAAAGATTTTATTTAAAATATTTTGATTGGATCTAAAATCCATTTAGCCTTCATAGACTCAACTAATATCAAAATGGATTTTTTTTTAATTCACCTATTTAAATTGCTTTCGACTAGTCCAGTTCCTTCAATGGTATTAGAGTCCGATGGTCGAATCTAAATTAGTAATGTTAGGGTTAATATTATTAACGTCTACCCATTTAATATGGTGTTTAGAAAGTTAGTTGGGATTGGGTAATCGAGTACTCTATCCTACTTGGCTACTAGCCTAACCCAAAGGATGAAGTAAGCCCAGAGGTTATCCCTAATATAAAGGCCCAAATCGATTATGGGCCTTGAGCTAATTTTTTTCAAAATATGTTTTGAAAATTAAAAAATATATTTTTTAAATCTGAAAGTTAAGTTTAAAATATGATATGTTATAAATGTTACAAATTTTTCAAAATTGGTTTTGAAAGTTAATGTATTAATTTCCAAATTTTACCTTAATTATTTAATTAATTAGATTAAATAAATAAATAAATCGTAAAAGTTAATTAACTAAATTAAACATATATAATGATATGTGTATATTTATCATAAAATGTTTAAGGTAAAAGATGATAAAATAATGAATTTAATTAATATTATTTTAGTTAAAAAATATTTTTAATTAAGTAAAATAATTAACAGTTAATTAATAAATAATATACATGTATAATGATATGTGTACATAATCACTACAAATCTTATACAATATATTCATCTTTAAATTTTTACGACTGAATGAACTAAAATTCAATAGTTGAAAATTAAATTAAAATTAGTGTTATTTAAAACAATTAATAAAATTAAGTAATTATGATATAATTAATTAAAATTAATTAAATAAGATTTAATTAATAAGATAAATGTATATATTATATAAGTAAATTAAATTATCATAGTTATAAATAAGTTAATACTTATATTACTATGTATGTATAAAATCAAGTGTAATTGGAAAGAACCCCAAATTAGATTTAAGGAATAAATACATACCTATAATATGTATATGGTGATTTCAAATGTGTCTGACACTTGAATCATGAGGGTATTTTATAAAAGATACATTGTTCCTTAAATCACTCAAAAAATATATATTAAAGATTATGAATCTTTAATGTAAGTTGTCCTTTACCACTTCTATATCAAAAGGAATACCTGTATACTCTTTAGTTGTTGATATTCCTTAATATGTTGACTAGACTAGGTAAGATACATGCATGTATTTGTATACTCTTAAGTTGTTGATATTCTCAAGGTATGTGCATTATACATAGGCCGTCGTAAAATGGTGGGTATGAGGGAATAATCTTTTTTTATTTTTTTTGATATTCCTCAAAGTCGAGATGAGATTAGGACAAAGATGATGGGTTAGGAGATGTATATGATACAAACGATAATGTGTTATCCATTGCTTGAGGGCCTATGATTTGTTGATATTCCTTAAGGTTAGAATCCTAAGGCAAGCGAATCATAATGCCCACTGGGGAAACCAAAAGATTTCTATGTCTTTCTTAGGATTTTTATAAACATAAAAATCTACTAAGAGCTTTATTAGAAAATTGAAATGGTAACATTTAACATTTCTAATATTGTAAGAACTTTGTTTATATAAAATTATTATAATCTACATCGATAAATATGTGCAGTTAATCAAATTTACAAATTTTTTATCAGTTAAGATATACAAATGAACTAAATTAAACATTGACAAACAAATATAAAATATACTTACCATTATATCTGTTGGCATGTTGTCACTTCAATACCCATGCAAGAACCAATTTGTGCAGTCACTAAAATATTCGTGTAACGATCCAAAATTTGACCACCTTAACATATACAATTTAAAGTGATTTAAAATATAAAATATATAACATTTCATGATTTAAATAATATTAGATAGGATTTGCAAAGAGAAATATACACAAAAATAGGAATAATTGCTTATATCGAAAAAAGCGTCAAAATCCTAATTTCAGAAAAAATAAGTTTCAATGGTTGAATAAATTATTTTAATTAATTTATGAGTGTTTATATTTTTAAATAACATTATACAAATTTATTCTCAAAATTTGGTTTACATAAATATATAGTTTAACTAAAACGTCAAAATGTGACCGCAAAACATTTTTTCGAAAATCAATGTTTTGTAGAATAAAAGTTGCCGCAACGTTGTTGTACCTTTATTTTCTTATATATGAACATATATTCAAATAGTATAAGTATTAATTAATTCACTAATCAAGTTTACTTTTACTAAACATACTTCGAAAATTCTAGAATGTAATTAACAAAATGTAAGCATAAAAAGACAAAAAGTGTTATGAAAGTCAAAAAGTAAACAATAAATCAAACAAACATAAGTATTATATCCATAGTTTTCCAACGAAGGAAGAAAATTGAGATTTTGACAAGTAGATTTTGAAATATGAGCAAAACAAGTTCTTGGAAAAATCACGGTTTTGCAGTTCGGAACCCAAAACTGGATTTCTTCGAAAATAATGTTTTAAAAATGTGAAATAAAACTTATAAATCTGTTAAAATATTTTAAATGTGATTTGAGTAATAAAAATAAATTTTCAAATAATAAAAGGTCGTTTTGATCAATAGGGCTTAAATGAGCACTTTCCACAGCACTTTTCCATAACCTTTGAAATATAGCTTTAAACTTAACAATTCCTTTTCAAATCTTTAATAAATGTTTCAAGTGAATAATTGAGTGTTTTAAGGATAATTTGGAAGTTTATAGTTTATTTAGAAAAAGAATTTAAATAAACGATTTAAAGAAAAGCTATTACAAATTAAGTGATTTAATCTTGGCTCTAAAAGCTGACGAGTAGACTGGATTTTTCTATTCATAAGATCCGGATGTGAGGTGCTTAATCTAAGGAGATGTTCAGAAATAAACAGTGCCCTGGCTCACCTGGCCTCTTCCCTGGACGAGGGATAGATAAGGTCAAAATGTCGGAAACGAGTTAAGTATAAAAATGGTTTTAAGGAATCTAAGGATTGATAAGAGAGGTTTAATGATTCCATATGTATTGGAAAAGGATGTTTTGGAAATATATATCTCCAAAAGAGATTTTGATAAAAATAACTTAATCAACTAAAGAATGATTCCCTATTCAGTTAACATCTTTTATCAATGATTGCTTCGAAGGAACCAGAATCGGATTTGCTTGATTATATTCAACATGATAGGGGGTTCTCGCTTTTTGTTAGGTAGCGAATGGATGACTGTTACTCCTACATGTCCCTAGTGATAAAGGGTTGGTTTGCCATTTGGGCTTACAGTCGAGAGACTGGCCGTAAAAGAAAATCGCGAGGTGCCAGTGTGAGCTATGGTGCGGTATATCCACTGTCAATGGTTGAGAAGCCTAGATCATCACATTTGGTATCAGAGATTAGGTTAAGTGCCTAAGTAAAATTTGTCTAGGTTAGTAAATTAACCTAGGAATTTTAAAAATGAAACTACCTTAATTGGATAAATAAAATGGATAGGATAAGGCACCGTACCTCTGACAGGGGTTATGGATGATATTACTATTTTTGGTGTGCTTAACTTTCGTTAATTGTTGTTTTTTTCGTTATATTTTTCCATCCTTGTAATTTCGAGGACGAAATTCTTTTTATGTAGGGGAGAATGTAACGACCCGGAATTTGACCACTTTAAAATATATTATTTAAAGTGATTTTAAATATAAAATATATAACATTTTATGATTTAAATAATATTAGATAGGATTTGCAAAGAGAAATATACACAAAAATAGGAATAATTGCTTATATCGACAAAAGTGACAAAATCCTGATTTAAGAAAAGTAAGTTTCAATGGTTAAATAAATTATTTTAACTAATTTATGAGTGTTTATATTTTTAAAAAATGTTATACAAATTTATTCTTAAATTTGGTTTACATAAATGTATAGTTTAACTAAAACGTCAAAATGTGACCGTAAAACATTTTGTCGAAAATTAATGTTTTGTCAAATAAAAGTTGCCACAACGTTGTTACACCTTTATTTTCTTATATATGAACATATATTCAAATAGTATAAGTATTAATTAATTCACTAATCAAATTTTGCTTTTACTAAACATACTTAGAAAATTCTAGAATGTAATTAACAAAAAGTAAGCGTAAAAAGACAAAAGGTGTTATAAAAGTCAAAAAGTAAACATTAAATCAAACAAACATAATTATTATATTCTTTACTTAATACTCAAGTGAAAATGACATAAATTAATGACTTGAAATGTGATGTTAAGTGTTGAAAAAATTAGTTTGCTTAAAGTATAAGCAAAATGTATTTTGGTCTTTTTATTCAAAACTTTTTTCTATAAATATCCACAACTTCTTTCACTAATTACACACACTTTCCATTGTTCTTCTTCTTCCTTTTCTAAACTTCTCCTTCTTCTACCTTAGAGCTTTAATGGTTTCCATGCCTCTCTTAAAAAATTCCAAAAGCATAACAAAGTTATGGCAAAAATAATCGACAAAAAAGTATACCATTTAAGTCATGTTCAAGCTAGTAAGTTCCATCCATCCACCCAAGGCCATGCCCACCTAAAAGCCATCTCCACCTCTTTTAATCTCAACTTCTAGGATAGTGGAGCTATAGCTGGATTTCAAGAAGTTACGGAAAATAGTAGCGAAGCTATAGTCAAATTTGTAGTGACAAAGTTAGCGAAATTGGTAGGAAGTATAGTTTAGATCTAGAGTTCCTTGCCTTAAAGTTTAACGGAGTGGAATCCAAAGTGAGTTATTTCTTCCTTTAAGTTCAATAAAACCATTGCTAAGTTGAAGGAGCTTTAAATGTTGAGTGTTATTTGAAAACTCTTGTTGAATGCTTGTTTACTTAGTTTGCTAAAACAATGGTTTGATTTCCTTGTTTGACTATGTTTGGATGGTTAATTAAGTATTTTAAAATTTAGAAGTTAAATACTTAATGGGGTATGCGGAAATGACTAATACACGTGTTTCATCTGTGAGATCCAAGGAGACTTGGGCGAGGGACGGAACATATCGAAGGGAAAGCCCGGATGCTCCAAAATAAATATCAAACCGTTTTAACCTAAGTAAAATAAAGTGTTATAAATATTTGATAGAATGAAACATCAATTATTATTGTTGTGTTTATTTCATTGAATGATTGTTTGATTTAGGCTCGGCTAGTTTATGAGCACTAATTATTATTTATTGATTGTTGACTTTGCTCGACCAGTTTATGAGAATTAATTATCCATATGCATGGGCTGGGTAGAAAATAATTGTAACTAACATCTTATGATTTACTTCACGTTTTGACTACAAAGTGTTTAGCGGTAATATTTGGTTCACTTCAATTTAATGAATTGTTTTAAAAATTGATTTTCAAGTTGAAATGGTACGGAATGTTTTCCTTTAAAAGAAAAAAAGAGATATTTGAGAATAAATATTTTGGAGTGATTTTATATAAAAGTGATTAATATAAAGAATGGTTTTATAAAAATGTTTTATAAAATGGAAAGAATTTCGAGGACTAAACCCCATGGTTTTAAGATGACCTTTGAAAGGATCTGGAAATGGAAATTATTGCAGATTAGAAGTATTTGTAATTATTAGTGTAAATGGTTTTGTCACTTTGGGATATAAAATGATTTGTTATGTTACCAAAGATTCGAGTAACCCATAACCAAAAATGTGGGCAAGGCAGGTGCAGATGTTCTATAGCCTCAGTATAGTCCGCTCTCGTTGAAGAGGGATACATATCTATACTTATTTTTCAAAAGGCTAGGACCCAGTTGCCTTGTTATGGCTAGAAACCTCCCGATCAGGTAGCATATAGTTTTGTATGATTGTATATTAGTATCGTTTCAAAGGTGATTTGTTTCCAGATCCCGAAGTAAAGGACTAGTTTGAATATTAAAGATATATATATATATATATTTCAAAAGTTTTGAAATAAGAATTCGGGAATAAAGTCCAAAGAGATAATTTATGTAAAGTTAATTAGATTTTGAAAATCTAAATTTGAAGATTAAGCCTAAGTGGGTAGTTTTGGAATTGCATATTGTTTGTACATCGTAGGCTCCATAATTCCTATTTGCGATAGGAGAACTACGTTCGCTTGATCCTGTATCTATTTGGGCACCCAATTAGATAGGGGTACATAGGTAGTCACAAGTGGTAGTGATGCAGCCCCAATAATAACATAATATTTTTCTGTTTATTGTTTGCCATATATCGTGTATTGATGTACTTTTCAGGCTTACTATTTTATTCCGCATTTGACATGATTATTGAGTTAGCAGGAATGGCTATTGTTGTCTCTCTCATCAGAGTTGTGCAGCGGTAGATTTATTTATATTAGTATTTAGTATGTATTAAAGAACACCTTGTAGAATAAATTAATTACTTACTCTGATAAGTTGTATAATTGAAATTGTATTCTATACATTTAGTAATGTTAAATATTTATCAAATATTGTGTATTAAGTTGGTAGTTTTCATTCGAAGTTTTAGAATGGATGGATTTTTTGGCGATTTTGACTGGTTCGAAAAACAGGGTCGTCACAATTCGTGTCTCAATCGCTTAATTGTTTATTTGTACAAAACTGTCTATTATCTTTTATGAATGTCGAACTCTAATAGCAATACAAGAATATGCAAATTTGATCCATATTCAATCACATATGTATGTTATATGGTGAACGGTCATAGTTCATAATCTACAAAACTTCAATGAAATTAGTTCATTGGAAATTAGCAAATAAACAATAACGCAAAATCATGTATTTAATATGATTAATTACAATAAGGATCTCCTTTGAATGGTTCGACTATTTTGGATAGGAAAGCGAATGTATGGGTGGATATTACTTAGGCACAGTTGGGACGATCAGAGTGAATGACCACCTCTGCTTCATAAAGGGACATCGGAAATGAGAATTATACAAAATACTAAAAGACACTTAATATGAAATGAGAAATGTGATTTCTATTTTCATTGTGTTAAAATATAGAAAATTGTTTTCTATAAAGGTTAGTTCTTTGAGTTTATGATATTTGATCAAAAACTCTCGATTGTAAACTAATTCTAGTAGAAGAATAAAACAGCGCATAACAAGTAGTTAAATGGAACTTCAAATTTCATACGCTATTATAATAACGGCAAAAATAGTGGAAGTGTACTATATGACACTTGTAAATGGATGCGTTAAGATACAAAAAATTATTTTCGTACATATAACAAATATTATTTATGAATTAATAAATGTTTCCAGTATTGACTAAAGTTTCGCTTTATTATGAATATTATGAATATCCATTATTTAAAAAAAATCTAGAATAATGGTATTTGTTGCATTAGCTATATAACACAAAAGTATCTAAAGCTTTACAATTATTTTTGAAATAGGGACTAAGCCATGGTAACATAAATAATTCTTTAATCCTATGATTGTGAATCTTATGGTATAGATGAATTGTATCTCAGAAGATTAAGGACAAAGAACTCATTCAGTGGGAGCCGTATAAGAGTTGTGAAACTTTTAGGATTGATACATATAGATTTATGCAACCATAAGTTTAATGATACCAAAATGGTTCTAAATAATTTGTTAAATTTATTGATGAACTATTGCAAACATGAATGAGTGCATTCAATACACATGGATTATAAATATAGTAAATTCATAGAATTTAAATGGAAGTAGAACATAAAATGCCAAGGAAATATTTGATTTGATCGAATGGGCAAGTGTATTGGAAAGGGTTCCAAAAGTACCTAAAAACAAATAAGATTCAATCTCAAAAGTCACTCCTCCCTATGGCACATAATGATATATCAATAAGGGGTAATTGGACTTTGTTGGATAAAATACGATTAATGATGAGTGGAGTTGAGCAAACTTCTTTCTGTAAGGTTTACATACTTATGAGTAAGTACATAAGGTTAAAATTAAGGGACAGTTTGGCACAGGTCCCTAATAAGTTTCAAAATACACAAAAACCCCAGTAAAAAAAAGTTTGTAAATTAGGTCCCTAGAATTAAGTTACTAAATAATGGTATACACTTATGCAATTATTCAGTGAATAATTGCAGACATTTATGCAATTATATCAAAAAATTGTAGACATTTCCACAATTATTCACCAAAAAAATTGCTGAAATTTCTGCAATTTTTTGAAAAAATTGCGGAAAATTCCGCAATTATTCACCAAAAAAATTGCAGAAATTTCCGCAATTTTTTCAAAAAGTTGCGAAAATTTCCGCAATTATTAACCAAAAAAATTGCGAACATTTAGCAACTTAATTTTAGGGACCTAATTTATATACTTTTTTTTACTGGGGTTTTTGTGTATTTTGAAACTTATTAGGGACCTGAGCCTAATATTCACTAAAATTAATTTCATCTAAGATATAGTTTACAAGATCATACAAGATAAATGTTTATAAAAAAAACCTACATATCCTAGGTTACCGAGTTTATAGGTTGTGTGAGTTAAGAGAATACACGTAATACTTGTACATGAAGGATCATGTGCGGACCACCCTAAATGAATTTGGGACGATCAGTATTGACTGATCAATTTATGTTTTAAACATAAGTTTCATAAACTAAAATACCAAATCAGATATGTGCATGTGTGTATGTATAAGCAATTCACAAAATATTTATGAATACCTACTCTATTGCACTAAGAAATAGTTATTATTTCAAGAAACACTAACTTCATAAAAAAATGAATTTCTTTCAGAATTATTGGTAGTAGAATGGATTTGGTGCAATCAAAAGATAAAGTGGATAACGAAGGATGGAATAAAATTAACCGAACAAAATATACACTATGCATTAGAATATCTAATAATAAATTTTTCACATTAAAGAGAAATTATGAATTTTATTACTATCGAGAAAAGAACTTTATCGATCTTAAATAAGCCACTAAAAGTATTAACTCTACCATGTGGCATGATACGCAAATCCAACATGGATTCAAACTACATTATCAAAATATGATTTTGATATTGGTGACAGAAAGGATAAGATTCATCGACTACAAAAGTGTCTTCAAAAAGAAGGTCAATGCAGTTGAAACATAAGCCTTATTGATAAGAGTAACATCATAAATTTCTATTGTTGAAACTAACGAAACAGATTCGTTATTCGACGTACTTCAATTAATTCATATTTTAATCATAAAATTTGTCGCTCGGTATGACTTTGGTACATATATGTTGAAACGAAATTTTAAATAATGAATTAGAATAGGCTGTTTGCATTTAACAAATCTCGAAGTCTGTGGGAGCGATAACTGAGTTTGTGAGTATTGGATATGATCCAAGAAATGATATGAAAGTGTTATTCCATATGCATCAAAGTTAAGCAAGTATTTTGACAAGAAATCAAATAGTTTGAATTTCGGTAAAAATGTAGAGGAAGCGTGTATCTTTAAGAAATAATATTAAGGGTGTGTTTGGCATACATCATTGGCAAGGTTTGAAAATACACAAAATATCCCTCCGTTTTTTTAATAAGTTTTCGGTCCCTGTTTTCAAATTCACGTGCGCACAAAGACCCAAATACCCTTTACGTTTTTAACATTTCAAACGCGTATAACTTTTTGGAGAAACATCGGATCAGCATACCGTTTTCACCAAAAAATCAAAAAAATTATGACCTTTAAAATGAGATCCATTGTTGATACTAAAAGATCATATTTGCAGTAAAAGTGCAATTATTGCATATATTTGTAGACAATTCTGCAAATTTTAAACATCTTCGATTTTTCTTTAAATCTGCAACTATTGCATATAATTGCAGACATTTATGCAATTATATGGTATAATTGCAGACATGTCTGCAATTATTGCATACAGTTGCAGAAATGTCTGCAATTATTTCATATAATTGCAGATATTTCTGTAATTATATGGTATAATTGCAGACATGTCTGCAATTATTGCATATAGTTGCAACTATTGCATATAATTGTAGAAATTTCTGCAATTATATGGTATAATTACAGACATGTCTACAATTATTGCATATAGTTGCAGAAATGTCTGCAACTATTGTAGATAATTGCAAACATGTCTGCAATTATATGGTATAATTGCAGACATGTTTGTAATTATTGCATACAGTTGCAAATATTGCATATAATTGCAGATATTTCTGCAATTATATGGTATAATTGCAGACATGTCTGTAATTATTGCATATAATTGCGAATAGTTTGCCATATCGTTGTTTTTACATATGCACGATGCCACTCGTTAGAAAGATAATAAAATTTGCGATTTAATAGTGAAAACGGTTTGTTAATCCATCGTTTCTACAAGAAGTTATTGCGTTTTAGAGATTGATAATTAATGAGGTGCAAATTTTAATTATGGATGTGAGAATAACACCCATATATGAAGAATCAACATTGCTACAATGGAGAAGAGGGGTATTGTAGGGAAGAAAATTACAGTATTTGAAAATAGAGATGTAATTTATATCTTTTTTATGAGAAGGATGTTTTGTATATTAAGTTTGATTTTAGGGATGTGTCCCTTATTTTCACTAATATTAATCGATAGTAAAATATTTCCAAAACCACAAATGGATAACAAACCTATGATTATTAATGATATTTTCATGTTAAAATCGTTTCAGTTTGGTTGTTGAATTTTCTATATAGAATTTTAATAGACAACTTTTAAAATAAGTATAAAAGGATGTTGGGAATGTCCTAAAACACTGAATAGAGCATGTAAGATGGATTCCTTATGCATTAGCAATAAGAACTATCATACGTGTTATATTGTCTGTAATATCACATTTTGGTTATATATTTAATACATAGAGCGATAACTGAATCTGTATTAAGGTTACTATATGATGGTTTGGAGTGTTCTCGGATATTTTATGAAAAATCAGAAAATTGTTTATCGAAAGGAAAAACTCCTTATAAAGGACTGTGCGGACTCGAACTTATTCAGTGATATCGAGTTAATGTGTTGAACCTAAGTTCGCATTCAATCTTAAGTGAAGAAATTTAAGTTGGAAAATGTTCCAAATAATAAGTAGTGGCTGATTCAACCAAAGGTTAAGTACATCGCCTTGACTAAGCATCGCAATAGGAGAAGTATAAATAAATGTACGAATCTATAACTGAGATCGAGGTGATTCCAGATATTGAGAATCTTATGACATTGTTATACGATAACAATGCAGCAATACAGTTCGTATAAGAACCTAAAGCTTACTAGAATTCAAGAGACATAATCTGAATAGTTCCATATGATGAAGGTAGTTTATCAGCGATCGGAGAGAGTTATTGACAGAGTAGATAATAAAAACAAAATAGCATACCGGTTCACTAAAGGACCGAACCGATTAATTTTTGTGAAAATCGAATGAAGAAGTTGGAATAAGATTCCATAATCGATCCCAAGTGCAAGTGGGAGATTAATAGAGTTAAGGGCATGCACTAGGGGTAATTATGTAATTTCTTATATATATCTAACTCGATAACCAATCTTGTTCAAAAATAAAAGATGTTTTTTCCTATTATATACTTGTTCTATTGTGATATAATTAATTATGTAATTAATTTAAAGTATATTAAATGAAAAAACTTTAAATGATATGTTATGTCATAGTAACACAATGTGATGTAATCATGAGAAATTTATCACATTAAAAAATGACATATTATTTTAAATATTTCTATTTAAGATGTTTCAAGATGGAATATCAATACATCCGTTGAGATTAGAGTGTGTAATGCTCTCCAATACTGTATAGTGTATTAGTTATGGCTGTTGGGGGCACCAAGCAGTTACGTGTAGATAATTATTGGATAACTATGGAATGATCCACTTAAAAAATTGTTGGTTAATATAACTAATGTCAAATAGAGAATCTCGAAGTGACGATGTTACACGTTTTCCTCGACTTGAGAATAATGTGGAACTTTAATGTAGGCAGTCCACTTTGATATAGTTAAATCATGGAATGGTATCCATTAAACGACTACGGTTGGATTTGAGTTGAATCATTGAAAATGAAACACTATTCAATAGAGAATTAGCCTCCTCAGTTATATGGATTAGTATCACAATCAACTATAGTCAACTCAAAGTCAAAATCTCTGGATAAAGTGGTACGGTTAATAATAAATGTTATTGTCGAACCTAGGACTTTGTATATGGACTAACTAAGTCGAATGTGGGCAATATTGAATTTTGGCTAAAACCAAATTCCATAAGTCTAATGTGATACAGTGTTGACGAAGAGAATTAGTATAAATAGTCGTTGTTGCTGGGTATGGATTATAATAAGTAAAATTGAATTTTACTAAAAAGATGAGTAAGCGATAAATTCATCCAAAATATCACATCACTGGCTAAGATGACGTGAGGATGTTAATATTTGAATTGTTTGATATTAATCGCTGACTGAATTTACATATTTGAGTCGCGCAACTAAAATGATAAATACTTTGAATAAAACACACGATTTAATTAATTTATAATCATTGTAAATTAATTAAATTAATTTATATTTATGAAATTAATTATTTGATTTGTTTTGTATACCATTAGTATTTAATAAAGTGCATCTATAAAAGTTATAAATGCGCATATCAATATACGATAATGATAGAATATTTAAATTAACATGATCAAATGCTGAATGGAATTGGAAATTTTTAAATCCCACTCTACCTCTTTCTATAACCTTACATGCATGTGAGGGGGAGGTGTTACTCAGTTTTTTAAGGATACAATTATTAAGGCTAATAAGCCTCGCCCGGTATGGTCCAGTCCAAGTCAGCTCGGGTCTAGGCCAGTCTCCCTCAAGCTAGCCAAAGGTTAAGGGCAGGTCGGCAAGGCTCCTTTAGCTACGATCTCAGGTCCAAACCAGGCCTATATAAACCCATCTACTCATGTCGATTCAGTAAGGCACGAGGACCAGTATAGCTTAGCAAAGCATAAGACGACTATCAATCCCACGTTTGATCGGTCGTCTTATGTTGGCCTGCTTTCAACATGACACCAAGTTTGTCCGCTTGCTTAAGCATCACTCTCAGCTGCTTGCTGACCAGCTCTACTCAAGGTTGTCTTCAGCGTAGCCCATAATTTGAGCTATTTTTAGTGTTACTACCCATGGATTACAGGTTGTTTCGTCATCCCTCGCCTGGCTCGGCTTGTCCTTATTTCCCAGAAATTCCCTATCCTCTTCATGGTCTTAGCGGCCCGCGAACTAACTCGGTCTGTTTTTCCACCTAAGCATACGGGAGTAAGAAGACAAAAGGTTCAACCAGTGTACCTACTCGTAACAAGAAGCATGTTCCATTTCGCTAGCATGTCGCTATGGTACAAATGCATTGAATATGAAGTAAGGTAGGGCATGCCTCTGGTATAGTTCTCCTGTTAGCCTTCATCTTAGCCACACATTCCGTTCATTTAGTCGGATGTCTCCATCAAGTCTGTACAAGCAAATCAATGGCCAGGCGTGTTTCCTGACTGTTTTACTGCATGATCTTAGTCATCCAAATATTATCTATAAATATAACATGCATTGCAACATCATAAAAAAATAGATTCAATTCCGGCCCCCAACACTAGGCTGGTGGTTGTTGGTTTTCTAGTCAGAAACTAGATAGTCGCTTCATAAAAGTAGGAAGTGATAAGAATTATGGATACTATACGCAATTCAGGGTCCTTCACGGGGCAAACCCTTAAGATTAGCTGCTCCATCGGTATTAAGTGTCTCATTTCTCTTGTTCTTTTCTTATTATTCTCTTGTAGTTCCTTGTAATTATAAGAGAACTATATAGTAAGAAAGCTTCAAAGTTGACATAGGCAGTTCTGGCAAACCACTCTATATCTTGTATCACTTACATTTAATTCCTTTCTTCCTCATAGTTTTTCACTCTTAAGCCTAGTGATTAACTAGTGACATTTGCTCTTCTTGATGCATCATCATAATTCGAAGGTTGATGAAAAATATAGTTAATAGAAGGATTTGAAGAAATTTAACTGTGAACTAAACAGGAGGATTTATGTTATTCATATGTTTAGCTTCATATGATTCATTTGCTGCTTTGACGGTTCATCTTACAAGCAATTCAAAACTTTTTATGTCCATCTCAGTCAAAAGTATGTCAGTTGTGTTGATTTAATTTAGATCTATTTTGTTCTTTATCTTTTTCCAAATTATATTCAATATAATAAATATGATTTAGATTGTCTTTCTACTTTGTTAATTTGTTTTTGTTTTTTGTATTATTTGGATTCGCATGCTGTTTTCATGAATTTACATATGCCTAATTTTTACAATTCCTTTTCTTTTGTTTTGAAAAATTTTGTTAATAAAAAAGACTAATTTTGATTAAGATCTATTTTATAATTTTATAATATTTCCACACAAATGTAAATAAACTGTATATGTTAGTCTTTTAATTTTCACTTTGCAAATTAATTTCTATTTTATATGATTGACGTTTTGAACATGAATGTTTTAAATATTGTTTACGTTAAAAAGGTTTTGATCTAATATTCGTGAATGGATATTTATGTAAATTCAAAATTTTTGTCTCTTTTCAAAATTTAAAGTTTTGTGTAAAATCCCAAACTTTAGTTTCCTTTCTAAACAAAAAAGTCTGATTTAAATGCTAAACCTAGATTCTAACATACATACACAGACACACACACACACACACACATATATATATATAAGTTGTTTTTAAATCAAAACATTAATAAGAAGATTTATATATATGGTAACACATATGTGCTGCTTAATTCAAAATCACAAGATGGATCTTGTGTAACAATGTAATATTTGATATCAAACATTTCTTTAATCGAACCTAAATTCACTATTTTTAATTATAGAATTCAAAATGTACAAAATTATCTAATATGATGTGTGTGTGTGTGTGTGTACTTCTACATGTCTATTACACATACAATTTTAAATCAAAATCTTGGACATATATAAAGGATAAATGCGTCTGTTGCGCTATAAATTGTAGAACCTACATATGGTCACATTAACTGTTAAGCAAAAAATAGATTAACACCCTGGATTTAGTGTGAAAGCATCGGTCCTGTTTATCAAGGCAAATAAAATAGAAAAAGTAATTGTAGATCATAGAAAAGTAAAGGAACAAGAAGATTTTTATAGTGGTTCAACTTTTAATGAAGCCTACATCCACTTTATAACTTTCTATTAACCAACCGTTGTTACAAGTTGAATCGCATTACAATATGATTGAATCTTATAATTTAGATCAAGTCACGAGTACAAGAGTTATTGGAGAATCACAGCGAACCCCTAGGTGACTGTTGTGTAGGAGGAGAAGAGTGATGAATAGTTTCTGTAGAATTTCAACAACTAGTCTAGAAGATTCTCTTTAATTTGTAGGTAGGATTGTATTTATAGGGGCTGGAGTGCTAATAGGCTAAGCCACTTTGATAGAGACCTAAACATAACAATACGAAAGTGCTCCAAAAGTTTCACATCGATCCAACTTAATGTGATGGATCGCTAGCGATCCATGCAGTTAGAATATTCTTATATTGTTTCACTCTGGTTGCGCTCCTTGCCTTCTGTAGATGCTCTCCATGTAATATGGTAACTAGTTGCCTCGTTTTGATGGTGATTCGTATACAAGTTGCATTGGGCTATGACTGGAGTCAACTGAATGCTCACTTCTTAAACTAGCTTGTTTGGAATATCATGAAACTTGGCAGACATCCCTAGTAAAGATATTGGATCATGATGCAAGAAGTTTGGAGGGTCCATGAGCAAACATAATGGATCGTTATCGATCCACAAGTGATGGATCGCAAGCGATCCATCGCCTTAGCTTATTTTGGCATCTTTCCTTTTGGGTCCTTCTTAGCTCCTTCTTCTGGTCTTTTTGGTTGATTCTTGAGATGTTTTGACTTGTTGTAGATGTTCTACTTCCTTTCAATTCTATTGGGTTAAAAACTCGGTTAACATTTGCCCTCTAGAGTACGTCTTCATTAGAAACAAGGTGTGCTCTGGAAGTAACTGCATTTTAGTTCCCATTTCGTGAAGTTTAATTGATCGTGTTGAGGCTATCATGTGAATTTGGCTTTAGCTATTCAGCCGTTTGTTGAGTTCCGATGTGAATTTCCGTTGCTCATAACTATGAACCAATTTCGACCCCACAACTTTCCAAATACTTGCAAATAACACAAGGATCGGGCTTAGCTAGTTTGGGGAAGATTGGTTGCAATTCCATGGATCGCTAGCGATCCAAGGACTTAGCAAAAAAATTCCACTAAATCCCATATTTAATTTTGTAAATGCCAACCTTCCCTTATTCACGTTTTCATTTGCGAGCTGAGCCATTTGCCTTACGACCCAATACAACGCCTCCAAACCCAAAATTCGCTCCCACCATCGATGCCGTCGATCTCCACTACCAAAGCTGCTTGCCACTGACCCCACTTGACTTTGTCGTCACCTTGAGCTAGCCTTTAGTTCCTGAAACACCACCTACTTGGATCGCCACCAAACTTGTCCACCTGGATCGCTACCGATCCTGGCCACCTTGGATCACCAACAACTTGAGATTGACCGTATTCGCCTTTTGATTAGAGGTGGGTGATGTGGATTTTGGCTTTTATTTAGCGATTGGTGATGAAGTTGTGTTGGTGATGGATGCAATGGAGAATTCGAGTTGATTGTGATTTCATGGAAGAAGATAGTACATCGAGTCTTGAATTCTTTATGGAACGAAGCCCGAGTTTTTCCCCGATGCTTGGCATGTTTTGCTACCTTCGTCCACGGTGTTAGAATTAACTTGCACTGAGTTACACAATTAATCCGGCATGATGTCCTGTGGATTGATTTTGGTTTTTCTTGGAGGTGATAATAGCTTAGGGTAGCGTCTCGTATGCAACTTATGCTGTCATCACTTTCCAAAAAACTGAAATCGACTTATGTAGTGAATTCGCTACTCAATTCGGGCCCATTGATATATAGTTTCTCACTTTGGATTGGTCCTGTCATTGCACAGTCGATGTACCTGAAATAGGAAGAGCTTTCCGTGTCCTTTCAGACAGTGGATCTGTTATCGATCGGTAACGAGTAAGTGTAGGAGAAATAACTTTAATGAATGATACGAAAATCCCTTTCCTTTCTTTACTACGAGTGAACTATCTATACAGGATAGAGCGTTTGTAGCATTCAAGACACCGAGCCCATCCTACATAGATAACACACTGCACTTGCCTAGTCAACGCTTGAAATCTGACGAGTCAGCATAAATCGATATTTTCTCAGAATTCAAGTGTTAAGCGTAGAGGGACTTTTAGTTATAAATAGAATTACCTAACAGGGTTAGATACAAGTTATGTTGTATAGAATGAAGCACCTGTCATCCCATCGTAAATCCAGTGGAGGGAGTCTGGCACTCTCAAAAGCCGAATCGACATCAGTTATGCCTTCACAAATGGTTTCAATAATGCCTACTTCTTCAGCACCGCCAGTTGAATATTGTCAATTGGTTCAAGTTAGTCTGGTTGTAGATCGAACTCTAAACTTTAGAGTTTTACTCAACCCTCCAAAGAGTGCTTCCTCCGTAATCTCTGCTAAAGTTTTGCACAGCATTTCTTTACGCATTCCGGATGATGACGTATGCCTTCCATTAAAAAACAAGTTTGCACATATGCCACCTTCGGGGTACACCGCTTGCCACCAATACATGTGCTTGAATAGAGCAGTGACCCCCTTCATTCACTTCTTGAGAGAGACTCTTCTGAACTTGGGAATTGCTCCATTTCATATTCACCCCCAACGGATATGCGATTTTGACTTGTCTCCACGTTACATTCAATCGTGTCCCGAGTTTTGATGAGTTTTGATATTTCCTCTCCTTCAAGAAGAGGGACGAATATCCGTCCCTTGTGATCATTGAGGCTCAAAGAAATTGCAAAATCGTGTCGCAGCTTCAAAGTAACCTGTCCCAATTCAAGGTCTAATATTTTTTCATTAGGTGTCCTGAGGGATTTAATCGTCTTTGGACGACAGGAGGTAAGTCTTCTCTTTTTCTCGTTGCGATTTAATATGATGATGGAGGAGTTTTAATAGACCGAATACTCCTTGTAGTTATTCTGAGGCCAAACAAAGATCCATCACTCGATCCCATCTTCCATACTCTGAAGGCCGTAGACGCTTAGGAGAGATTAATTAAGTTTTTACTAACGGATGAGAATTTGCTTTGGTATGGGTTGTTGCATCCCGGAAGACCTGCCATAGCCGTTGAAGTTCCATCTCCTTCCTATTCTAGGATTCGAACACACTCAACTTCTTCACTGCATGACTCAAAAGAGGGCGATCTTCCAGAAGAAGAAGGTCTATCTGGTGGATCAACTGAAGAGATTCATGAAGGAAAAGGTGTTATGGCCGGAGCCAGTTGCTCGATTAGGATGCCCCCGATCCTAGAGGAGGGAGAAGAGGAGTTCAAGCAGCATGAGTCCAAGGCTGTGGTGATCACGGAAAAGGAAGAGGGTGAAATTGGGAACGGCGGCATCTATGATTCCTCCTCCAATGATGAGGATTTTGATGCAATTTCTAGTGAAGAAAACTTTGAATCATGCGACAAAACTCTAGGAATGAGTCCTATTCTCCTGGATTTTCCTCCCAAAGAGATTTCTGCTAAAGATGCTCCCCCAGTAGCTGAACGACTTTATGGTTTTCTGCCTAAGGAAACCGATGTTAACTTTGGTGACTTGAGCAACGATTATGTTAATATCGATGAACCCATGGGAGTTGATTCCGAGTTTGAAGGAATGTCTTCTTGCCCTGGTCATGCTGTGTCTGCAGTTAGCCTGATTCCTACTATGGTAGCTTCTCGATCTGGTCGATGAAGTCTTTTTAGGCCGCCTATGACACGTTATACATTTCACTAGGGTCACGTACACTTACAGATGCATTATTTGAGTTCATTTTCTGTTGCTAAAGTTCTTCATTTATTTTTTATATCAGTTACTATGAGAGGTCATGGACTTTATAAGGACCTTGAATAGTTTACCGACGCACAACGCGGTCAAGGCTGATTTCAAGCTGCCATTAGCCTTGAGAAACTGAGGATGGGTGGAGGAGGAGGAAAGATTCTGAAGCCTAAGTTCATCGCCGGGATGACAAAGACCGAGGCAGAGTTCATAGGAGTGGTTATGAGAAGAGGAAAACTCCCAAAGATCAGGAAGAACCATCCAAGAAATCGAAGGTAGACCGTGGTTCTCATCCTTCCGGGCACCAAGCATTTTCCCCGGCTCCAGTGTCTATAGGAATTGAAGCACCGACTTCTACTGTTCAAGTCTCTCCATCAATACAGGCTCCATCAACCCATGTAGTTCCTGCTTCTGGTTCTTCGCACCCCCGTAGGAGGCTGGCTTATGTTCTCCTGTCCGGTCATCCTAAGCTTGAGGCTGCGGTCCCCGAATGGTTTTTGAAGGGAGTTAAATTTGATCGTGACCTGCGCCCGATCCGTAAAAATTCTTACATGCCCCATATCCAGGCGATTCAAAGCGATTTGGATCAAGCTGAAGGATGGGAGAAGTTATGTAAGCAACTGGCAGACACAAACCATAACAACTACCCAGAGATCTTTTCCTTCAAGTTGGAAAAGGATGATTACAAACTTATGTCAACTTAACGTGACATTAGAATTGAACAACTGACAAAGGAAAGGGATGCTGCAATTTGGGAGAGTAAGAGCAACGCTAGCTTGCTGAAGGAACCGAAAGTGGCCCATACAAAAATAGAAATCATGTTCAGAGACGAAATCAAGAAGGCCCATGTTGATGAAATTAAGCTGAAAACGGAGCTTGAAATTTGAGACATAATCATCAAGGCTCAAAAGAAAACTATTGTTGGTTAGGAGGAAGCCGTCGAAGCTCATAAAAAGACAATCGCTAATTATGCAGGAATGGTGGAATCCCGTGACAAGACCATTTCTGATCAGGCTCAAATGATTGTTTCACCTCAGGCAAAAGTCACGCAACTTAACACAGAAAAGACCCAAGTTGAAGTTGAGAAGGCCACTGTGACGGCGGACTACTTGGAGCTGCAGGATACTTTTAAAAGGAAGATGGAGAAGATGGATGACACCATCTTCAATTTCTACGTTAACTACTTGCTACACCAGGGCAGCCTCAGCTATTTGGGCCACAAATTCCTACTTACTCTTGCTGTGGTTTGGGAAGAAGTTTTTGTCCATTTTCGAGAAAATGGAGATGCATATATCAAGAAAGAGCTGGAGGATGCTTGTATTAACAAAGAGTCGAAGAAAGCTTTGATATAGGGCGTGAGATCATTTGGATTGAGAGGGAGCAGGAGGCACCGATGCCACTGCACCTGCAACTATTAAAGTGCCATCGGAGCCTTTCTCTTCCTAGGCCTTTCATTTTTCACCTTATAGGTCCGTCTTCTTTGCCACTGAACTGGCAATTTCTTCAGTTTCGAGGCCTGCTACTGTTTCGACTGCCTCAACACTTGTTTCTGTACTTGCTTCGATCACCACGCTCGTGTTTAGGTCACAACTAGGGCCGAAATCCCAGAAGATTACTACTTTATATGGCATGGATGACCCTTCCATGTCTTTGGACGGCGATTTAACAGCAGTTGAAGCTCGAGGGTAGATAGACCAAGCTAGCCAGCTAAGTAAATCTAAATAGCAGATGGTGGCTGTTAAGAAGGAAAAGATTGAGAAGAGAAATCCTTCAAGGAGCTTCTGCAAGTCCCAGAAGCGCAAGACCAAGGGGGAGTCTTTCAAGGTGGTGAAGGATAAGGAGGAGACCTGGGCATGGAGTCGATAATTGATATTTTAGGCAGGACATGATCCTGGCAGGGATTCTGAGAAGAAGAAGAAACTTCCGAACAAAGGCAAGAAGGGAAGTGGAGGAAAGAGACATTGACAGGCTCGAGTGTCAATGGAGTCAGATACTTGAACATTCTAATTTGTTTGACATGTATATTGTATAAGTGTAGAGTCTGCACTTGTTACTTTTGTTGTCGTAGCTCTGTATTTTTCTTTTTGTTGGCCGAAATTATGTGGGTACGGGCCCCACATTTTGTATTTGTACAGAAAATGTTATATGTAATGAAAAGATTAATATTTCAACTGTCATCTCTTCTGTGTTCTTCCTTATTTATCACATACTTAGCTTGTTTTTTAAACTACTTATGTTTGCACATGGCGCGATTGCCAAAATTCTTTGTTTGGAGAAACGGCCCTGTGGAGTAGTTTTCCTTTCAACTAAATGTTGGTATGTATGGGCCCCCTACTTCACAGGGTTGTTTTATCTGAACACTTGACAAGTAACCGGTTGATCCGAGCAATTCCTCGGATGTCTGTAGCCGAATCAACTTTATGGTTCCTATCTTCGAGCACTTATGACTCGAGCGTCTCGATTCTATAGATTTTGTCGGTCGACGATCGGAATTCTTTGTCGATTTCTAGTTGTGGGTTCTTGATAATCCTTCAATAAGTGAGTTTCTTGGTGTAGTTAGGACAATACCAGTACTTATAAGATCTTAATGGCTTGCTGATGGCGCCGGAGCAACATCGAGTAGTGCTTGAGCGGAGTACGTGGCTATTAGGCATGCATGGCTTACGAAATGCTTGGCTTTTAAAAGTGCACGGCTTACGAAATGCGTGGCTTTTGAGAGTGCGCGGCTTACGAAATGTGTGGCTTTTGAGAGTGCGTAGCTTATGAAATGCGCGGCTTATGGGATAGATATGATCCATCGATCCAGAACAGTTTGGAATTTCCCGATGTTACCAATCTTCGGGTAACGTGACGAGTTCATGCTTCGAGAGCGTGGTTCCACGGGTCAAGAAGTGATGCGCGACTAATGAGTGTGCGTGACTTAAGTAATTATATTTGCTTGGGTGTGATTCCACAACCCAAGAAGCGGTGTGCGGCATAAGGAATGCGCGGCTTTGAGTTGGGCCTTCCTGGTATTTCCGGAGCAACATTGGTTCTTAGAAGGTGGGGGTCGAGTTTCGTCGATACAACGGGTTGAGTCAATTTGCTTCCATCGACTCGGCGAGTAGATGGAGCATACTTGAGCATGGTTCCATTATCGCAAGCAACGATTGGATGATCTTGTGTCGATTTGACTCCATCGACTCAACAGGTTACTTTTGTGAACATAGTTTTATTGGTTCAGAAAGCAAAGCAATTTTAATAATAAAAGTTGGGCAAGTTTTGCCTATTACAATGCCTCCGATATTTCGGGATGGTTTATTCGTAGGAAATAGAAAATACATAAGATAGTCTTAGATAAAATAACGACGCGGTGATTTGTTGTTCCAAGCTCGGGGAATTTGGGTTCCATCAACGGTTGTTAGCTTAAACGTGCCATCCCCCAGCTTCTGGCCGATCACATAGGGCCCTTCCCAATTTAATCCGAATATTCCTTGTACAGGGTAGACCCGTTTGAGGACAAGGTCTCCTACTTCGAAAGTACAATTACGGACTTTGGAAATATTATGCGACCTTTTTCTGGTGAGCAGCAGTCCTTAACTCGGCTTCTTCCTTCTTCTCATCGACCATATCAAGTGTCTCAAGTAGGAGCTGCTCGTTTTGCCTTTGATTGAAGTTTTGCCTTCAGTGAGGGGGGACTTCTAGTTCGACTGGAATCCTTCTTCTGAACCATATGCTAGGGCGAACGGAGAGTACGCGGTTGCAGATTTGTGTGTTGTCCTGTAAGTCCATAGTGCGAGTGGAAGTTCATCAATCCAGTTTCCTTTAGCTTTAGTTAGCCGCTTTTTGATGGTGGACTTGATGATCTTGTTCAGTGCTTCCACTTGCCCGTTTGCCTACGGATATGCAACAGTGGAAAAGCTTTTATCAATTCGAAAGCATTTGCAAAAGTCTTTAAACTCAGCGCTTTTGAATTGAGTCCCATTGTCCATGATGATTTTTTGTGGCACTTTAAACCTTCAAATAATGTTTTTAGTGACAAACTTAATAGCTTTCTTGTGGTAATAGTGACTAGCGGTTCCGTTTCGGTCCATTTTGGTGAAATAGTCAACAACAATTATAGCATATTTGGCTCCTCCTTTGGCCATTGGTAATACACCAATCAAATCAATTCCCCAGATTGCAAATGGCCACGGGCTGACTATTTGTGTCAGCTCTATCGATGGAGTTCTTTTTATCTTGCCAAATCTTTGACATTGGTCGAAGCGTCTGGCATAATCTGCTGCGTTGCAATTTACTATTGGCCATAAATACCCATATCGGAGGACTTTCTTCATGAGGGTTTGCCTCCCAATGTGATCTCTGCAGTCGCCTTCATGAACTTCCCTAAGGATTCTTCGAGCTTCATCATTGGTCACACACCTGAGCAAGGGGGAGAGAATCCCCTTCGGTAGAGCATCCCATCCTGTACTACAAACCGCGGCGTCTTTCGAAGAAGCTTTTCCATTGATTCTTATCTGCAGGGAGTGTTCCTTTGAGTAGGTAGTCCTTGATCGGTGTCATCCACGTTTCCAGTTCTTCGGTTATTTCAAAAATCCAATCTATATCCATCTCGCTTATGCTTGGAGCGTCATAGTTTCGACTGGGACTAGCCCCACGGACTGAGCTTCTCCGAAACTAGCCAGTTTGACTAGATAATCTGCCTTCGTGTTTTGTTCCCTCAAGATATGAGTTATGGTGTAATGTTCGATGTCATTCAGCAATTCTTACACCTTAGATAGATACAGGGCGAGGTTCTCTCCCCGAGCTTGGTATTCGCCTTTCACTGGATAAACGACTAGCTGAGAGTCACTATAGATGTGTATGGACTTTATCCTGAGTTCCTTTACAACTTTCAATTTGGCTATCAATGCTATGTATTCCGCTTCGTTATTTGTTGCATGGAATTCCAAGTGCAAGGCATAGCAAACGGATCGTTTTTCAGGAGTTTCGAGCACTCCTGCCCCCGAGCAGAAGTTGTTAGATGCACCATCAACAAACAACTTCCAACGTGTCTCCACTTCTGGAGTCATTTCTTCCTCGTTATCTCGTATTGTAAACTCAACAATGAAATCTGCTAGCGCCTGCCCATTGATCGCCTTTCGAGGATGGTATGTGATTTCATACTGACTTAGTTCGATGTTCCATTTGATAAGCCATCCAAAGGTCTCATGGCGGTATAGCACTTTCTTCAATGGTTGATTTGTCAGCACTTTGATCGGGTGTGCCTGGAAGTACGGTCGTAACATTCTGGATGCGATTAAGAGGCAATATGCCAGTTTTTCCAATTTTAGATAGTTCTTCTCTGCTCCAGTGAACCGTTTACTGATGTAATATACGGGTCGCTGGATCTTAGCTTCTTCTCGTATAAGTATAGCGCTTAATGCATGGGTCGAGACTGTTAAGTAGATGCACAACTCTTCTCCGTCTACCAGCTTGGACATGATTGGCGGGGTTTCTGTATGTCATAGCAGCACTTCGAATGCAATTTGACAAGCTTGATTCCATTCGAAGTTCTTCTTTCCCTTCTTTAGCGCGTCAAAGAATGGTATACATTTGTCGGTTGCTTTTGAAATGAAGCGACTTAGTGCTGCAACTTTTCCATTCAAGATTTGTAACTCCTTCTTGTTACTCAGGGCTATGATTTCCCGTAATGTGGTAATTTGTTAGGGATTTAATTCGATGCCTCTGGCACTTACAATGAATCCTATGAACTTTCCAAAGGCTACCTCGAAGTGACATTTAAGTGGATTGAGTTTCATTCCATATATACGAAGTATTTCAGACATTCCGATGAGGTTGTCCAAGTGATTTACAGTTATGCGCGATTTAACCAACATATCGTCTACATAAACTTCCATGGTCTTCATGATCTGCCGTTTGAACAAGGCATTCACCAGTCATTGATAGGTTGCCCCATCATTCTTTAAGCCAAATAGCATCTTGTAGAAGTATAGTCCCAGATCAGTAATGAAACTAGTATTTTCCTGGTCAAGTTCATGCATCATGATCTTGTTGTACCCCAAATAAGCATCCATAAATGATAGTAGTTCATGTTTAGCTGTCTCGTCCACAAGTTGGTCGATTCTAGGTAGAGGAAAGATGTCTTTTAGGCAAGCTTTGTTTAAGTCGGAGTATTTGATACAAGTTTTCCATTTTCCATTAGACTTCTTGACCAAGACCAGGTTGGATACCCATTCGGGGTAAGTTGCATCGCGAATAAAACCATTCGCCATCAGCTTATCCACTTCTTCTCTCAGCGCTTTGGACCGTTCAGGTCCTAGGCAACGTCTTTTCTGCTTCATTGGTGTACACTTGGGATTAATATTAAGTGCGTGGCATGCAATCTCCGGTGAAACCCCACACATATCGGAATGTGTCCAAGCGAATATGTCCAGGTTGGCATGAAGAAATTTAATGAGTTCCATTCGCATCTTGTTTCCAAAATGTGATCTAATTTTCAAGACCCATGTTGGGTCATTCATATCGACTGGGACAGACACCGTCAATTCTGCCGGTGCTGCCCGTTCCTCCCCTGAGCTCTTCTTTCTAAGGTTCAAAACCTTGTCGAATCGGTTATGGTCCTTAAACCAGGGGTGGTTTTGTAGTTGCTATTCAGTAGGTTCATGAATGTGGAGAGTTCTCCCCACATTCTTCCCATTTTCTCTCCTTCTAGACTCGTGTAGTTCTACGATGTAGCATTCTCTAGTGGCACTTTTGTAACGACCCGTAAATTTTAACTGTTTTAATAACGTAATTAGTAAAATTTTAATCGATAAAATTTTGAAATAAAAATTTAATATTTGGAATACGTATAGTTAAACATAGCGACTAGTAAATTTTCATCCGAAAATATGAAAGTTTATTTCACGCGTAAATTTACTTCAATTTAATCAGTTAAAAAGTGATGAAAATAAAATGTTTCCGAAACCTAAATATTTTTACATAAAAAAATTCTAAACCATCTTCTAAGCAAGATGTCAGTTTGTCGTTTTTCCAAATTCGGACATCTTTGGCTCCGTCGATCTTATTTTTCAGTGTTTTTCTAGCATTTTCCGCTATTAGAAAATTCGAATTTTTATAATTCAATCATACCACTGATATCTTTATACCGTTTTGATCGTCTCGTCGTGCTGATCTCCATACTATATTTATTTCTGTCTTTTGAGGTTCGGTACGCGCCGAAAATGAATAATAAAAACAGTGCGTACTGGTACCGAAAATTTTAACCCTTTGGTTCTTTGCTTTATAGATTTGAACTGCGCAGCCTAGCATTTAATGAATCGTAATTATAACGTTGCAGACAGCTATTTGATTGGTGACATTTGCTTTTCCAGGATTTGATTTTCATTTTCTCTCTGTTTATCTGCGGTGATCTGAAAAGCAACAATAACAAAATATATATTTTCTTGCACTATATTTCCTCTGAAGCCAAACCTTTCCCTGTTCTTTTGCCTGCAAGCTTCACATCTCCTTCCTAAAGCTACCATCACCCCACCGAGCACCTCTCCAGCAAACTACACCGCCATCGACCTTCCTCCCAACTCCGACCTCATCCCCCTTACCAACGCCCACGCCTGGACCTTCCCATCCACCGCCACCCTCGCCTAAGCACGTGCCCACCTCTCCTCCGTCTTTTCTCTTCCGCCTGCCACGTTCGGCCAGTGAAGCTCTCCACCAATCATCTACTCAGGCCCGCGTTCACCATTGGTAGCCGCGACCTCATGCCTTCTCCGCCTACCCTTCCTACCGAGCCCATCAAACAGATCTGCCACCTTCATTCCCGTTGCCATGACATCCGCCACCACATCGCCTTCACTCCACCTGAAATGACAACCACCCTTCTTTTGCCCATCCAACAGCCTTGCAACCGGCCACCACCTCCTCGTGACCATCACCCGAACCCAGATCTGCCGAGACAACCAAGGCAGCCCCGTCCACATCATCCGCCTTTTGCCAAACCCCACCAGATCTTGCCGCACCCCATCTCCACACCCGAAACAAACGCCCATGGCAGCACCTCCCTCGGCCGAACTATCACCTCAACCCTCGCTAGCGAACCCTTCGGCATTCCAATTTGCAGCCGCCGTTCCATATGCCATTCAGCCTTGTACGTCACCCTCTCCTCTGTAGCCGAACTCTCTACCTTTCCTTCTTTCTTAAATAGGTAATATGTATATCATTTTATATATTAGTTTAGTTTATTTAAGTTTTATAAAACTTTATTCGCATGTACCTGTATGAATATTATACAAAACTGGTTCGTTGTATAAATAGTTTTACTGTCTATTGTCTACAGTAAGATATATATATATATTTGGTTTTGAGTACACTTTGCATACATTATGGTTGTAGTCTGATTTATACAGAGATATGTTTATAAATATAATCTATGCATAATTTTGTTTATACTCTACTATATAAAGGTTACAGTATTATATGTATAAGTTGTATTACTACTTAAGTTACAGTGCTATATTGCAGTCCACTGTATTAAAAGCTTTCACCTATATTTGCAAGCCTACCTACATATACATTTCGTTATCATACATTTTAGTCTGCATACTTTTTTTTTAAGCCACTGCATACGTGTAGATGTCTACTTTAATGTATGTGACAATATTATGTTGGCATAAGATATAATGTTTTAGCTTGTTACTGTGTAAAGGTTTGAACAAAGTTATATATATATAAATATATTTGACTATTGTGTATATATGACATTTATATATTATTTGAATATAATATTTTTATTTATATTCGAATATATATTTCCTTCTTCTTATTATGTTATTTATTTATTATTATTATTTTTCCTGAACAGCAGTTAGACTGCATGTTCACGATATCATATCTCACTCATGTTTTATCGGAATGGGTTGATTTTATTTTTAAAAAGAAGTCGAAGTTACCTAGTTTATGCTTGTCAAATTTCAGCCAAATCCGACATCGTTTGATTAGTGGTCGAGGATCTGGAAGTTAGACCCAGACAGCTATTCTTTTGTACTTAGAAATTATTTTACACTGCTGCAAACACGACCTGAGTTCATGTTTGACGCATCGTATCTCTTCTTTCTTACGTCGGAATGGGTTGATTTTATTTTTAAAAAGAATTCAAAGTTACCTAGTTTATGCCTGTCAAATTTCAGCCAAATCCGACATCGTTTGATTAGTGGTCGAGGATCTAGAAGTTAGACCCAGACAGCTATTCTTTTGTACTTAGAAATTATTTTACACTGCTGCAAACACGACCTGAGTTCATGTTTGACGCATCGTATCTCTTCTGTCTTACATCGGAATGGGTTGATTTTATTTTTAAAAAGAAGTCAAAGTTACCTAGTTTATGCCTGTCAAATTTCAGCCAAATCCGACATCGTTTGATTTGTGGTCGAGGATTTGGAAGTTAGACCCAGACAGCTATTCTTTTGTACTTGGAAATTATTTTACACTGCTGCAAACATGGCCTGAGTCTATGTTCGTGACATCATAACTTTTCTCGTCTCTTGTCCAAAACAAGTGAATCTTTTGCAGTTTGAAATACAAGTTTTGATCTTTATTCATACCAAATTTCAGACTATTTCGATCTTGGTAGCAAATAGAATTATATTGTTAAACTTTGACGCAGGACATGTTTTATTTGTTGCTATGTTGAATGTTTTGATTTGATTTCATCGATTTCTGTTATCAGCTTTGATCGTTGAATTCGTGCCGATTTGTTTTGCTTGGATTCGTAACTCAATCTCTATGTCCGTATCAGTGTGCGTATCCGTGTCATCTTCTCGTGCATCTCTAGCCTCGAAAGGTGAGCAATCACTCACGATTAACGTTCTTATATTTATTAAATTTGATTTCAATTGAAACGACAATTGAAATATGCTGCTGTTAGTTATTTATATTGCTATATCTATGCCATCACCTGTATCTGTTCACCTGTGACACCTGACACCATTATCTGTTATTTATATTGATATATATATATATATATGTCATCATCTATATCTGTTCACCTATGACATCTGACACCCTTACCTGTTATTTATAGTGATGATATTGATATATGCCTGTTACTGTTGTTATTTTATTATCATATCTGTTATCCCTCTGCAAGTTCCCTGTTTGTATAGAATCACTATGGGTTGAAATGATACATACCCGAACGATCTGTAGAATAGGAGAAAATTGTTATGGGTTGAAATGATAAACCCAAGCGATTTTCAATTTTTTTTGAATTTGGGATTGCGGGTTGAAAAGATATATACCCGTATATATTTAAATTGCGGATTGAAATGATAAATATCCGTACCACTTGACCATAGGGTAGAAAATTATATGCAGACACCGTTAGTCTATATATAAATATTTTGAACATGATTTCTATAGTTTTGAAAAGAAATATATGGTTTTGATAAATATTGATTTTAAAGATTCATTAAAGTTGATTTGATAAAGTTGATAAATAATATGTTTAAGTATTTATTTAATATCTATATTTTCAAATATAGAGTTATAATGTTTTGAAATTGATTTGAAATTATATTTATTTAAGAATTATACTTAAATAAGTTTGATTTGAAATTTATTAAATTTGAAATTCTAAAGATATGTTTTTCTTGAATTTGATTAAAGGTGACTTTAATGAATATTTCAAATTTATATAAATTTAAATGGGATATTTTGTTTATTTAAAATTTGTGAATAGAAGTTGTATTAGATGTTATTGAAATGTTGAATATTTAAAGTTTTGAAATATATTGAAATTGAAATAGCTTATTTTATGGTTTAAATATGAATTTGAAATCGATAGATTGAAATGGTTATTTAGAAACTGAATCGAATTGAAATTGATGATTTGAGATTTGATTTAAATTAAAATTTTGGAATTCGAGTTAATTCGAATCGATTTGTGAAATTTGAGGAAACTACTTTATTTTATAAAGTAATTTTAAATTATATTTAAACTATTGATATTTTACTTTATGAATTATTTTAATATAAACTATTTGAATATAAATCATTTTTAATATAAATTATTTTATTTATAAACTATTTTATTATATATACTAATTTTAATATCTAAATTGTTTAAAAGAAAAGTGTTATGATTTCCAAAGTGCTATGATTTCAAAGTTGTGATTTCCAAAGTGTTTTGATTTTTAAAAGACTTATGATTTCGAAAACGATATAACTTTGGAAAGTGATATTATTTTGGAAATGGATTTATTTAAAGGAAAAGTGATATCGTATTGGTATGGTTTTGAAATGGCAATGATATGTCGGTTTTGAAATATAACTATTTTGAAAATTTAGTAAATGACCATCGGTGTAATAATACGTAGTTATTAAAGAGACCGGGATCGGATATGGACATACTCTCTGTCGATACCGAAACCACTTTAATAACTAATATACGCGGAGTGTTGATCCTGAATGAAGTGGATGGTTTTGATGAACGCGTTGACTGAAGAAAGAGAACGATTTTGGATGACCCCTGACATGACTAAAACAGGAGCCGCGCCGGGCCATTGAGGTTCGCCACCTCTAGCGGACACACTTCTTCGTTACCATATCTATTACTTTTGTTATTCGATTTGGATGCACCCCTCGATTATGGGAGTGTTGTTTCGCGGTGTTGGGGTAGTAGCTGCTATGCCCAACATCAGTCCGGATCACGCAACTACTAGTATCCTAGTTGGTATTGCCTCATGTACCTTGTCATACTGATTATTCTATTCGCGACCACTACGATTTTGGTTTGTACCTTTAGTATATGGATTACCCTCTGGTGACTTCCGGTTTTGGGGAAACTACGGTCTTGTATATGCTCTTGGGAATAAAATGTGTTAAGGGTGGAATGGGCCATGACTTAACGCTATTTTGATATCGTACTTTACTGATTAGACATTATCTACTTAGCGTACACTACTACATAGTAGATAGTTTAACGGATCCTTAGAGGATGGTTATCCCAAACATCCTTTGAGTTACTCGTATTTCAATCGTTATTTCACTCAAGTTAGATTTATTGATATAAGAATGTTAATCCTGACTCGAGTGTTTTGTGTTTTCTTTACGCTCGGGTCAGACTGAGTGATACAGTATTTGAGACTCACCTTTGGAGTTGGAGCTTCGCTTGGAGATCCAGCTATCGATTCTGCTATCAGTTATTCAGTTGATTCCTGTAACGACCCGTAAATTTCAACGGTTTTTAATAACGTAATTAGTTGAAATTTTACGAAATTTTAAACGATAAAATTTTGAAATATAAATTTGATATTTGAAATGCGTCTAGTTAAACATTGCAACTGGTAAATTTTCGTCCGAAAATACGGAAGTTTATTGCGCGCGTAAATTCACTTCAATTCAATCAGTTAAAAAGTAATGAAAATAAAATGTTTTCGAAACCTAAATATTTTTATATAGAAAATTTCTAAACCATCTTCTGAGCAAGATGTCAGTTTGTCGTTTTTCCAAATTCGGACATCTTTGGCTCCGTCGATCTTATTTTTCAGTGTTTTTCTTGCATTTTCCGTAGTAGAAAATTCGAATTTTTATATTTCAATCATACCACCGATATCTGTATACCGTTGTGATCGTCCCGTCGTGCAGACCTCTACGGTATATTCAACTTTAAATTTTGAAGTTCGGTATACAGCGGAATCCGCGAAATAGTCTGTCGTATCGTTAACCGTTCGGGTCTATTGTTTCCCTATGACCATTTAATTAATCCACCGGTTGATAACCAACAGCCATAACGTTTAAGATTCCTAGAAATCCAACCGGTGACTTTTATCATTCCACCTATTCGAATTTTCCATACACTCATTATTTTGTTTCAACAAATCTTTTCCAAAGACCACTTTTTCCCTATGCCTGCTCATTTCTTTTTCCCTTCAGCAAACACTTTCCTCCTCTCTTTCATGCGTCCCCTCCACTTGAACACAACCCATACACTTCCCTTTTCACTCCTATATTTTTCCTCTGACCTTTCTTTCGTCCTGCAACTTCTTCTCCCATTTTCTTTGGAAAGAAAAAATATATATAACTAAAATATATAAAAAGTTGAGATTTTGGTCTCTACAACCTGCTCCTATAATTAAGCTTTGGATTCGTCACCTACTTGTTCAAATTGCTTACATATATTTCCTCTGCAACCTGATCATGCCTCATTCGATACTCACCCTCTCATTTTCCGACCACCCTCCACCCAAGACCCGAAGAGACCACCCCAAGCATAGACGTTCGCCACCTCCTCCCTCCGCGCAACCAACCCGCGACTGAACTACCGCCTGCACACTCTCCCAGTTTCCCTTCTGGCCTATGACCACTTCGCCGTGCCTCAAGATCACCCGAGCCACCTCGTTCTCCTCTTCCCCTTCCCATTCCGTTCCTTGAACTGTGCTCTCCTTCGAACAACCGAAGCCTCCATCATCTCATTCCCTCGGCCACGCGAGCACAGCCTTCCGAAGCACGCAGAAGCCATCATCTTCCCTTCTTTCTTTTCTTTTGAGTAAGTCAATTCTTATATTATATATATATTTAATAATAGCTTGCATTCAATTTTGCCTAAGGTCGCATTTATATTTACAGTATAGTCTATTAGTATATGAGTGTTATATTTGGATTCCTCTGTTTCATGTTCTTTCTTCTTTACTGTTGCGCATATATAATTATAATATTACATACTATATTAGATTTTGGTTAATATATGTGTGTATTTTCGGTATATATTTATATATAACAGCCGAGAGTTGATATGTTTATATAGCAGTATTGGATCAGAGTATGTAGATCTATATATATTATATTGGTACTTTTAAAATAGAGTTGTTTGTAATAATATATGTATGTTAAATTGTATATGTCAGTTTAGATGATTTAAAGTATGTAAGTTATATATATATCGTACGGTCTGTTCTTTGGCAATTGTTTATATAATAGTATACTTTGGGTCTAAACTTTTGTATATACTGGTATCTATCTTATATATATTTAGTTCAAGTTTTGTTTATATATGATAATATACTAAGTTGAGTATATGTTACAGCAAGTAGTATATTCATTATAAGTGTATTTGTATAAAGTTAATATATTAATTTTATAAGATGTAGGGATAGTTTAAGTTTTCGCATGTATGTGCATTTGTTTCGTACTTTAGTGCCTGCATGTGTTGATTTATAAACATATAAGAGTATTTTTACTTTAAGCGTATAAATATATGTAGTACTGCGTTTTACTTTAAGCGTATAAATATATAAGAGTATTTTGTTTTGTATTATGTCAAGATAGTATACATTTGCGTATTGACCTGAGTTTTATAAAGTGTATAACCAATCAGTTCTATATGTTTTAGTTTCTACCTATAGGTGATATGTAGTTATTTTATAATTGGTACAAAAAGTCTACACATATGTTGCTCAAATAAATGCATGTGGTCTATAGTTGTTTCAAAACTATAATTTTAGAAAAACGCATGTATATATATTATTTTAATCGGTTGGGTTAGGAAATAACATTAGAATAATATACATATTTTTGTTTCGATCTACATCAAGCTGTTTCTGATCTATTTTCATCGATCTCTGCTCCTCAGCTCTGTCGTCCAATTCATGCCGATCTTGTTCGCTTCGGAAATTTGTGCTTCGATTCGTAACTCGAATTCATCGTCAATTTCTCTCTAACCTCGAAAGGTGAGCACTCACTCACGATTAACGTTCTTTTATTTATTAAATTTGATTTCAATTGAAACGACAATTGAAATATGCTGCTGTTAGTTAATTACACTGTTATATATGCTATTACCTGTATCAGTTCACCTGTGATATCTGACACCATTATCTGTTAATTATTTATGCGATGATAATACAGTTTGGCTGATAATTGATTGATTGTTGATGTTTACATTAGACGTTAAATCGTTAATGTTAAAAATGATAAATAGTATGAAATTGAACTTGATATAGGATAGTTAAATGTTAAATTTGATTAACTGACATTTGTATAATATGACCCCTTTAAACTGTTAAATTTATTGACACGTAGGATTGTTTAACTACACCTTGAACCATCAAATGTATGTTGTTAAATTGATGATGTATGAAATTGTAAATTGAATGACAAGTGAAAACCGTAATGTAATAATCTTTAATCTACATGAAATGATAGTGTAGATTCTAGAAATAATTATATTAATTCGTACAAATAACAATGCGAATTAATACGATTATTTCGGGATTATTTAAATTGATTGTTGGATTGTTATTGTTTGTTGTTATTACTTGTTTATTTACTTTGACACCATCCCAGTTATCACACTGCAAGTTCCCTTTACTAGGATTTGATTTTGAATTGAATTGGAATCGGGTTGAAATGATAAATACCCAAATTAAACTTTGACCTAGGATAGAAAATTAAATAAAAACCCGATTGGTCAATAATTTGATTTGAAAATAATTGAAGATTTTATTTGAACAAATAATATGGTTTTGAAATGAAGTTGAAATTTGAATTTTAATGAAAGGAAAATGTTAATATTTAATAATCTGAAACAAAATGTTAACAATGAAATTGATGGAAGTATGTTGTTTAATTTGAGAAATTAATTGAATTTAGTTTGAAATTATTAAACTTTGAAATGATTTAATAATTAAGGTTTGAAATTATAATTAAGTTTGAAATTATTAAACTTTGAAATTATTTAATAATTAAGTTTTGAATTATTTAATAATTAAATAAGATTGAATTTTTAATGATTAAATTGAATTGGATTTCTAATAAGAAAAATTGAACTTTTGAATAAGTAAATTTTGTTCGTAAATAATTGAAATTGAATTTCTTTATTAAGTAAGTTTTGGAAAATTATTTAAGAAAGTAAATAAGTGAAATGGATTTTCTTTGACAAGAAATGAAAATGTGATATTTTTGGAATCAGTGTAAGACTTGTAATTGAAAGAATTGATTTGACGAATTTAATTTAATTCAAAAGTGTAAGTGATTTAATGAAGCTGGACTTAAGAAATTGATTTAATAGATTGGAAATTTAATAGAAATTGTTTTGAATGATAAAGTAACTTAACGAATATTGAATGAAATCGATAAATGAGTTTAAATTGATTTGAATGGTAAAACTGAATTGATTCTAATGATTTCGAAATGAAACTTTTGTACGTACTTGGATCAATATTTGAATCGTTTTAAATAGAAATTTGAAATTGAATTATAAGATTTGGAAATTATGATTTGGATGTTTTGAAACGTAAAGTATGGAAATTGGTTTTTGAAAAACAAGTGAAATGTTGATTTACGAATTGAAATTGAAATTGAATTGATTTGGTTTTGAAATATATAAACGACCAATCGGTGTAATAATTTCGAAAGTTATTAAAGAGACCGGAATTCGGTTATGGATATACTCTCTATCTAAACCGAAAACCACTTTAATAACTATACGCGGAGTGATGATCCAGAATGAAGTGGATGGAATGATGTACGCGTTGACTGAAGAAAGAGAACGATTTTGGATGACCCCTGACATGACTAAAACAGGAGCCGCGCCGGGTCATTGAGGATCGCCATCTCTAGCGGACACACTTCTTCGATACCATATCTATTACTATTGTGATTCGATTTGGGTGCACCACTTGATTTGGGAGTGTTGTTTCGCGGTGTTGGGGTAGTAGCTGCTATGCCCAACATCAGTCCGGATCAGGCAACTACTAGTATCCTAGTTGGTATCGCCTCATGTACCTTGTCATACTGATTATCCTATTCGCGACAACTACGATTTTGTTTTGTACCTTTAGTATATGGATTGCCCTCTGGTGACTTCCGGTTTTGGGGAAACTACGGTCTTGTATATGCTTTTGGGAATAAAAATGTGTTAAGGGTGGAATGGGCCATGACTTAACGTTATTTTGATATCTTCTTATATTACTGATAGACATTATCTACTTAGCGTATATTACTACCTAGTAGATAGTTTAACGGATCCTTAAAGGATGGTTATTCCAAACATCCTTTGAGTTACTTGTATTTCAATTGTTATTTCACTTGAGTTGGATTTATTAATATAAGAATGTTAATCCTGACTCGAGTGTTTTGTGTTTTGCTTTACGCTCGGGTCAGACTGAGTGTACCAGTATTCGAGACTCACCTTTGAAGTTGGAGCTTTGCTTGAAGATCCAGCCATCTATTCTGCTTTCAGCATTCGATGATTCCAGTGATGTATTCTGATTTGTATCTGATGTATCGTATTACTCTTCTGTTGTAAACTCTGATGTATTTTATATATTCATATAGTAGCTTCATGAACTACTATCTCTTTTATTTCCGCTGCACTTATTACTCTGTGTCTGTGATTTGTGATTATTAGTTACTGTATATGTTCAGTTTTGCCAATTTAAATTAACAACGCGGTATTTTGAGCAATTCAACTCCGGCATGAGTGTCTACCTATTCACTTATAATGGACGCGAATGGTCCAAAATGGTGGGTCGTTACAGTTGGTATCAGAGCTTTGGTAGCTCTAGGCAAAACTTAACATATAGGGTAAATGTATTTACAGAATCACTTTCATTCGGGTTTCAATCTCTTCTTTTGACTCGATTCCTTTGAATTCTGGAACGTTCCCCTCGGTTCCAAAATTCATTCGTGTCCCTCACTTTTCGTCTTCTTTCAATTCTAGAGTATCCAATAACTCTACTTTGAATGATATCTATAATAGATCGACGGTCTCGCCAATCTTTCAATGATTCGTAAAGGAGTGAAACTCCTTTATAATAGGCATCGATTTACCGGAGATTTCTGTATCCTCGGTTTACGATGCTATCTATCTCCTGCTATACCTGAATTTTATTTCTTGAGATCGAATGTCGATTTACCTCGAAATTCTACAACGATCTTATTCTTGAAGTCACGGTTGACCCGGTTAAGGTTGTCCGCGATTTATATAAACTCTTCCATCTTCTTATTTGTTATTTAAATCATCTTATATTCTGTTTCAAACTTATCTTCGTATCAAAATTTTCTTTGATTTGAGTCAACAAAAATTTGAATCCCTACCCTTATTTTGAAAATTCATTCCTGTATCGTCGAGCAAAGAAATGTATTTGTAAACCAATATTTAAAATATTATTTTCAAATTTTTGTAAATGAAATAAATTTGTATGATTATATTATAAATATATATAAGTAAAATTTTCTAAAATTTAATAAGTTAATGAATTTGTCGTCTGGAAATAATAATTTTGGATTTTCATTTATTGTTTTGTAAACCATTGACTATTGCATAATAAATAAATGAATTTATAAACTTAGCTATAAATTGATTTGGAATTTGAAATGAATTTAATTCAGAAATTTGAGAATTTAGTTTCCGGTGATTTCGAACTTTGGTTTTAAAATTTTCAAGTATATATTATTGAAAGTATTTTCGAATAGAAATCGTTTTCAAAGAATTTTAAAATGTTGAAATCAGTGTTCTTCTCTTTGTCGCTGGAAAATAATTTCGGTGATGGCGGCCGCATCATCGACATTCATTTTCGAGTTTCGAAGTGGAGAAACTATTCTGTAGCTTTGCTACGGTTTTGTTTTGTGAAAAAAAAATATTTTGATTCGAATTTCTACAGTATAATTTGATTTATATATATATAGGTATCTTATTTTTTTTTAAATTTAATTTGATTTGATATAAATATATTATATATATCTCTAAACTGTTTAAAGTTAATCGGAAATCTAATTCTCAAATTTTGTAAAAGATGATTTTAATTATAAATAAAACCAAAATTTGGAATAATTATTAAATCTTGAATAATTGAATTGGGAAAATTTTATTTGTACATTATTCAAGTGCATTCTAATACAACTTACCTAAATCATTCAGAAGTTGAATATGTAATTGGATAATGTATAGGATAAATTGAATTTATAAATAAAATTTTAGTGTTTATAATAAATGTTATACACTTGGATTTTGATTATATAAAAATGCAAATAAAGATGATAGAATAATAAGTTAATTGAATAATAGATGAGACAAATAAATTTGTTTTGAAAGAATTAATAAACTGAAATTTGATCAACTTAGAGAAATACATTGAATTTAAAAGCAATTAGTAAATATAAATTAATTTAAATCGAAACTTTTGTGGTTTAAATTAATTTATATGGGTTAAATATATGTGATAGGATATATTAAGTAGAATAAATTTAACAGTAATTTGGAATAAAGAAGAATTTAAAATTGTTGAAGAAAATATGATTATAATAAATAACTATTCAAATTGATAATTTTAGAAATGGTTAATTTAAGATAATTGGATAATAAGATAATTAATTCAGCAATAGTTAAGATTGATTTAACTTTAGTGAAATTAAATGGGTTAAAATCAATTGTTGAATATAAATTAGTTTAAATTTGAAATTATATGGTTTAAATTAATTGTTTTACATTGTTTTCAAATCTATTATCTTTCTGGTTGTTTCTATTCTCCTACCTCGTTCCTTTTCGGGGACGAAAAGTTTTGAGTGGGGGAGAGTGTAACGACCCGTAAATTTCAACGGTTTTTAATAACGTAATTAGTTGAAATTTTACGAAATTTTAAACGATAAAATTTTGAAATATAAATTTGATATTTGAAATGCGTCTAGTTAGACATAGCAACTGGTAAATTTTCGTCCGAAAATACGGAAGTTTATTGCGCGCGTAAATTCACTTCAATTCAATCAGTTAAAAAGTAATGAAAATAAAATGTTTTCGAAACCTAAATATTTTTATATAGAAAATTTCTAAACCATCTTCTGAGCAAGATGTCAGTTTGTCGTTTTTCCAAATTCGGACATCTTTGGCTCCGTCGATCTTATTTTTCAGTGTTTTTCTTGCATTTTCCGTAGTAGAAAATTCGAATTTTTATATTTCAATCATACCACCGATATCTGTATACCGTTGTGATTGTCCCGTCGTGCAGACCTCTACGGTATATTCAACTTTAAATTTTGAAGTTCGGTATACAGCGGAATCTGCGAAATAGTCTGTCGTATCGTTAACCGTTCGGGTCTATTGTTTCCCTATGACCATTTAATTTATCCACCGGTTGATAACCAACAGCCATAACGTTTAAGATTCCTAGAAATCCAACCGGTGACTTTTATCATTCCACCTATTCGAATTTTCCATACACTCGTTATTTTGTTTCAACAAATCTTTTCAAAGACCACTTTTTCCCTCTGCCTGCTCATTTCTTTTTCCCTTCAGCAAACACTTTCCTCCTCTCTTTCATGCGTCCCCTCCACTTGAACACAACCCATACACTTCCCTTTTCACTCCTATATTTTTCCTCTGACCTTTCTTTCATCCTGCAACTTCTTCTCCCATTTTCTTTGGAAAGAAAAAATATATATAACTAAAATATATAAAAAGTTGAGATTTTGGTCTCTACAACCTGCTCCTATAATTAAGCTTTGGATTCGCCACCTACTTGTTCAAATTGCTTACATATATTTCCTCTGCAACCTGATCATGCCACATTCGATACTCACCCTCTCATTTTCCGACCACCCTCCACCCGAGACCCGAAGAGACCACCCCAAGCATAGACGTTCGCCACCTCCTCCCTCCGCGCAACCAACCCGCGACTGAACTACCGCCTGCACACTCTCCCAGTTTCCCTTCTGGCCTATGACCACTTCGCCGTGCCTCAAGATCACCCGAGCCACCTCGTTCTCCTCTTCCCCTTCCCATTCCGTTCCTTGAACTGTGCTCTCCTCCGAACAACCGAAGCCTCCATCATCTCATTCCCTCGGCCACGCGAGCACAGCCTTCCGAAGCACGCAGAAGCCATCATCTTCCCTTCTTTCTTTTCTTTTGAGTAAGTCAATTCTTATATTATATATATATTTACATAATAGCTTGCATTCAATTTTGCCTAAGGTCGCATTTATATTTACAGTATAGTCTATTAGTATATGAGTGTTATATTTGGATTCCTCTGTTTCATGTTCTTTCTTCTTTACTGTTGCGCATATATAATTATAATATTACATACTATATTAGATTTTGGTTAATATATGTGTGTATTTTCAGTATATATTTATATATAACAGCCGAGAGTTGATATGTTTATATAGCAGTATTGGATCAGAGTATGTAGATCTATATATATTATATTGGTACTTTTAAAATAGAGTTGTTTGTAATAATATATGTATGTTAAATTGTATATGTCAGTTTAGATGATTTAAAGTATGTAAGTTATATATATCGTACGGTCTGTTCTTTGGCAATTGTTTATATAATAGTATACTTTGGGTCTAAACTTTTGTATATACTGGTATCTATCTTATATATATTTAGTTTAAGTTTTGTTTAAATATGATAATATACTAAGTTGAGTATATGTTACAGCAAGTAGTATATTCATTATAAGTGTATTTGTATAAAGTTAATATATTAATTTTATAAGATGTAGGGATAGTTTAAGTTTTCGCATGTATGTGCATTTGTTTCGTACTTTAGTGCCTGCATGTGTTGATTTATAAACATATAAGAGTATTTTTACTTTAAGCGTATAAATATATGTAGTACTGCGTTTTACTTTAAGCGTATAAATATATAAGAGTATTTTGTTTTGTATTATGTCAAGATAGTATACATTTGCGTATTGACCTGAGTTTTATAAAGTGTATAACCAATCAGTTCTATATGTTTTAGTTTATACCTATAGGTGATATGTAGTTATTTTATAATTGGTACAAAAAGTCTGCACATATGTTGCTCAAATAAATGCATGTGGTCTATAGTTGTTTCAAAACTATAATTTTAGAAAAACGCATGTATATATATTATTTTAATGGGTTGGGTTAGGAAATAACATTAGAATAATATACATATTTTTGTTTCGATCTACATCAAGCTGTTTCTGATCTATTTTCATCGATCTCTGCTCCTCAGCTCTGTCGTCCAATTCATGCCGATCTTGTTCGCTTCGGAAATTTGTGCTTCGATTCGTAACTCGAATTCATCGTCAATTTCTCTCTAACCTCGAAAGGTGAGCACTCACTCACGATTAACGTTCTTTTATTTATTAAATTTGATTTCAATTGAAACGACAATTGAAATATGCTGCTGTTAGTTAATTACACTGTTATATATGCTATTACCTGTATCAGTTCACCTGTGATATCTGACACCATTATCTGTTAATTATTTATGCGATGATAATACAGTTTGGCTGATAATTGATTGATTGTTGATGTTTACATTAGACGTTAAATCGTTAATGTTAAAAATGATAAATAGTATGAAATTGAACTTGATATAGGATAGTTAAATGTTAAATTTGATTAACTGACATTTGTATAATATGACCCCTTTAAACTGTTAAATTTATTTTTTTTGAGATCATGGGGAACCTTAAGATCATGGTATTCATTGATACTCACTTAAGTAAACCCCACGCCGTGTGCCTACCCCGCTTTTATTTAGTCGTCGCACATGGTAAACTGTTAAATTTATTGACACGTAGGATTGTTTAACTACACCTTGAACCATCAAATGTATGTTGTTAAATTGATGATGTATGAAATTGTAAATTGAATGACAAGTGAAAACCGTAATGTAATAATCTTTAATCTACATGAAATGATAGTGTAGATTCTAGAAATAATTATATGATTTCGTACAAATAACAATGCGAATTAATACGGTTATTTCGGGATTATTTAAATTGATTGTTGGATTGTTATTGTTTGTTGTTATTGCTTGTTTATTTACTTTGACACCATCCCAGTTATCACACTGCAAGTTCCCTTTACTAGGATTTGATTTTGAATTGAATTGGAATCGGGTTGAAATGATAAATACCCAAATTAAACATTGACCTAGGATAGAAAATTAAATAAAAACCCGATTGGTCAATAATTTGATTTGAAAATAATTGAAGATTTTATTTGAACAAATAATATGGTTTTGAAATGAAGTTGAAATTTGAATTTTAATGAAAGGAAAATGTTAATATTTAATAATCTGAAACAAAATGTTAACAATGAAATTGATGGAAGTATGTTGTTTAATTTGAGAAATTAATTGAATTTAGTTTGAAATTATTAAACTTTGAAATGATTTAATAATTAAGGTTTGAAATTATAATTAAGTTTGAAATTATTAAACTTTGAAATTATTTAATAATTAAGTTTTGAATTATTTAATAATTAAATAAGATTGAATTTTTAATGATTAAATTGAATTGGATTTCTAATAAGAAAAATTGAACTTTTGAATAAGTAAATTTTGTTCGTAAATAATTGAAATTGAATTTCTTTATTAAGTAAGTTTTGGAAAATTATTTAAGAAAGTAAATAAGTGAAATGGATTTTCTTTGACAAGAAATGAAAATGTGATATTTTTGGAATCAATGTAAGACTTGTAATTGAAAAATTGATTTGACGAATTTAATTTAATTCAAAAGTGTAAGTGATTTAATGAAGCTGGACTTAAGAAATTGATTTAATAGATTGGAAATTTAATAGAAATTGTCTTGAATGATAAAGTAACTTAACGAATATTGAATGAAATCGATAAATGAGTTTAAATTGATTTGAATGGTAAAACTGAATTGATTCTAATGATTTCGAAATGAAACTTTTGTACGTACTTGGATCAATATTTGAATCGTTTTAAATAGAAATTTGAAATTGAATTATAAGATTTGGAAATTATGATTTGGAAGTTTTGAAACGTAAAGTATCGAAATTGGTTTTTGAAAAACAAGTGAAATGTTGATTTACGAATTGAAATTGAAATTGAATTGATTTGGTTTTGAAATATATAAACGACCAATCGGTGTAATAATTTCGAAAGTTATTAAAGAGACCGGAATTCGGTTATAGATATACTCTCTATCTAAACCGAAAACCACTTTAATAACTATACGCGGAGTGATGATCCAGAATGAAGTGGATGGAATGATGTACGCGTTGACTGAAGAAAGAGAACGATTTTGGATGACCCCTGACATGACTAAAACAAGAGCCGCGCCGGGCCATTGAGGATCGCCATCTCTAGCGGACACACTTCTTCGATACCATATCTATTACTATTGTGATTCGATTTGGGTGCACCCCTTGATTTGGGAGTGTTGTTTCGCGGTGTTGGGGTAGTAGCTGCTATGCCCAACATCAGTCCGGATCAGGCAACTACTAGTATCCTAGTTGGTATCGCCTCATGTACCTTGTCATACTGATTATCCTATTCGCGACAACTACGATTTTGTTTTGTACCTTTAGTATATGGATTGCCCTCTGGTGACTTCCGGTTTTGGGGAAACTACGGTCTTGTATATGCTTTTGGGAATAAAAATGTGTTAAGGGTGGAATGGGCCATGACTTAACGCTATTTTTATATCTTCTTATATTACTGATAGACATTATCTACTTAGCGTATATTACTACCTAGTAGATAGTTTAACGGATCCTTAAAGGATAGTTATTCCAAACATCCTTTGAGTTACTTGTATTTCAATTGTTATTTCACTTGAGTTGGATTTATTAATATAAGAATGTTAATCCTGACTCGAGTGTTTTGTGTTTTGCTTTACGCTCGGGTCAGACTGAGTGTACCAGTATTCGAGACTCACCTTTGAAGTTGGAGCTTTGCTTGAAGATCCAGCCATCTATTCTGCTTTCAGCATTCGATGATTCCAGTGATGTATTCTGATTTGTATCTGATGTATCGTATTACTCTTCTGTTGTAAACTCTGATGTATTTTATATATTCATATAGTAGCTTCATGAACTACTATCTATTTTATTTCCGCTGCACTTATTACTCTGTGTCTGTGATCTGTGATTATTAGTTACTATATATGTTCAGTTTTGCCAATTTAAATTAACAACGCGGTATTTTGAGCAATTCAACTCCGGCATGAGTGTCTACCTATTCACTTATAATGGACGCGAATGGTCCAAAATGGCGGGTCGTTACAATTCCAGTGATGTATTCAGATCTTGTATTTGACTATTGTATTGAGATATCTATGTATTCGAGACTTCTGTTGTATCTTGTTTAACTATGTTATATTTATAGTAGCTTCATGAACTACTATTCTTTTGTTTCCGCTGCATTGTGTTATATTACTCTGTGTCTGTGATCTGTGATTATTTTATTTACTGTATATGCTGAGTTTTGCCAATTTAAATTAACAATCTATTGTTTTGAATTATTCAAGTCCGACATGTGTGGATTTATTGTTGATTTGAATGGTCCAAAATATTGGGTCGTTACAGTTGGTATCATAGCTTTGGTAGCTCTAGGCAAAACTTAACATATAGAGTAAATGTATTTACAGAATCACTCTCATTCGAGTTTCAATCTCTTCCTTTGATTCAATTCCTTTGAATTTTGGAACGTTCCCCTCGGTTCCGAAATTCATTCGTGTCCTTCACTATTCGTCTTCTTTTAATCATGGAGCACCCCATAACTCCATTCTGAATGTTATCTATAATAGATCGGCGGTCTCGCCAATCTTAGAATGATTCGTAAAGGAGTAAACTCCTTTATAATAGGCATCGATTTACCGGAGATTTCTGTATCCTCGGTTTACGATGCTATCTATCTCCTGCTATACCTAAATTTTATTTATTGAGATCGAATGTCGATTTACCTCGGAATTCTACAACGATCTTATTCTTGAAGTCACGGTCGACCCGGTTAAGGTTGACCGCGATTTATATAAACTTATCAATCTTCCTACTTTGCTATTAATCATCATATCTTGTTTCGAACTTATCTTCGAACCAAATTTATCTTTGATTTAAGTCCATCAAATTTGAAACCCTATCCTTATTTTGAGAATTCATTCATGTATCATCGAGCAAAGAAACGTATGTGTAAATTAATCTATATAAACGCTTTTAATATATACTGTGTTGTTTGAGTTGTTGATGTTGATTTGGGTTTTCGATCGATTCGTCTGATCAACGCTATCGATAGGATTTCCAAAACACTTGAATAGAGCAAACTGATACAATATTATTTCAAATTTGGTAAATTGAATAGATTCGTATGACTATATTATATATATATAAGTATAGGATTTTCTGGAATTAAAATGGTTAATTAAATTGGTGGTTGAATGATAATATTTGATTATCATTTGTTGTTCTAAATGAATTTATAAACATGGTTTATAAATTGATTTGGAATCGAAATAAATTTTAGAAATCAGGAATTTGAGAATTTGATTTCCGGTGATTTCAACTTTGGTTTTAAAGTGTATATTATTAAAGGTATTTTGGAATAGAAACCGTTTTCAAAGATTTTAAAAATGTTGGAATCAGTACTCTTCTCTTTTGTCACTGGAAAATAATTTCGTTGATGACTGCAGCATCATCGACATTCATTTTCGAGTTTCGAAGTGGAGAGACCGTTCTGTAGCTTTGCTACGGTTTTGTTTTGAAAAAAAATATTTTGATTTGAATTATATATATATGAGTATATTATTTTAAATTTAATTTGGATTAATATATATAGTATACACATAATTATCTCTAAAAGGTTTGGAAATTTAATTTGTTTTGAATTCCTGTGGTATGGCTTGATTTATTATATATATAAAGGAAAATTTTGATCTGATATATACTATATATATATTTATCTCAAAATTGTTAAAGTAAATCGGAGATTTAAATTCTTAAGTTTATGATTTAAAGATGATTTCAATTATAAACTGAAGTCAAATTTGAATAAATATTTAAACTTGAGATAATTGAATTTGAAAATTTTATTTGTATAGTACTAAATTGCATTTCAATATAACTTACCTAAATTATTTAGAAGTTAAAATGTAATTGGATAATATACAATATAAAATGATTTCATAAATAAAATTTGAGTGGTTATAATAAATGTTATACACTTAAATTTTAATTATAAAATGTTAATAGTGATAAATAGAATAGTAAGATAATTGAAAAATAAATTTTGTTTTAAGGAATTAATAAATTGAAATTAGATCAACTATTGGAAATACCTTGAATTTAAAATCAATTAATGAATATAAATTAATTTAAATTGAAATTTATGTGGTTTAAATTAATTTATATGATTTAAATATATGTGATAAAATATATCACGTGGAACAAATTTAATAATAATTTGGAATAAAAGAATTAAATTTGTTGAATAAAATATGAGTACAATAAATGATTATACAAATTGATGATTTAGAAATTGTTAATTTGGGATGACTGGATATGAGATAATGAAATAGATAGATTGATTTAACTTAAGTGAACTCAAAAAGGATTTAACCAAATTGTTAAATGTTAATTAATTTAAATTGAAATTTATATGGTTTAAATTAATTGTTTTACTTGTATTCCAATCTACTTTCTTTCTGGTTGTTTCTATTCTTCTACCTTCTCCCTTTTCGGGGACGAAAAGTTTTGAGTGGGGGAGAATGTAACGACCCGTAAATTTTAACTGTTTTAATAACGTAATTAGTAAAATTTTAATCGATAAAATTTTGAAATAAAAATTTAATATTTGGAATACGTCTAGTTAAACATAGCGACTAGTAAATTTTCGTCCGAAAATATGAAAGTTTATTTCGCGCGTAAATTTACTTCAATTTAATCAGTTAAAAAGTGATGAAAATAAAATGTTTCCGAAACCTAAATATTTTTACATAGAAAAATTCTAAACCGTCTTCTGAGCAAGATGTCAGTTTGTCGTTTTTCCAAATTCGGACATCTTTGGTTCCGTCGATCTTATTTTTCAGTGTTTTTCTTGCATTTTCCGCTATTAGAAAATTCGAATTATAATTCAATCATACCACTGATATCTTTATACCGTTTTGATCGTCTCGTCGTGCTGATCTCCGTACTATATTTATTTCTGTCTTTTGAGGTTCGGTACGCGACGAAAATGAATAATAAAAACAGTGCGTACCGGTACCGAAAATTTTAACCCTTTGGTTCTTTGCTTTAAAGATTTGAACTGCGCAGCCTAGCATTTAATGAATCGTAATTATAACGTTGTAGACAGCTATTTGATTGGTGACATTTGCTTTTCCAGGATTTGATTTTCATTTTCTCTCTGTTTATCTGCGGTGATCTGAAAAGCAACAATAACAAAATATATATTTTCTTGCACTATATTTCCTCTGAAGCCAAACTTTTCCATGTTCTTTTGCCTGCAAGCTTCACATCTCCTTCCTAAAGCTACCATCACCCCACCGAGCACCTCTCCAGCAAACTACACCGCCATCGACCTTCCTCCCAACTCCGACCTCATCCCCCTTACCAACGCCCACGCCTGGACCTTCCCATCCACCGCCACCCTCGCCTAAGCACGTGCCCACCTCTCCTCCGTCTTTTCTCTTCCGCCTGCCACGTTCGGCCAGTGAAGCTCTCCACCAATCATCTACTCAGGCCCGCGTTCACCATTGGTAGCCGCGACCTCATGCCTTCTCCGCCTACCCTTCCTACCGAGCCCATCAAACAGATCTGCCACCTTCATTCCCGTTGCCATGACATCCGCCACCACATCGCCTTCACTCCACCTGAAATGACAACCACCCTTCTTTTGCCCATCCAACAGCCTTGCAACCGGCCACCACCTCCTCGTGACCATCACCCGAACCCAGATCTGCCGAGACAACCAAGGCAGCCCTGTCCACATCATCCGCCTTTTGCCAAACCCCACCAGGTCTTGCCGCACCCCATCTCCACACCCGAAACAAACGCCCATGGCAGCACCTCCCTCGGCCGAACTATCACCTCAACCCTCGCTAGCGAACCCTTCGGCATTCCAATTTGCAGCCGCCGTTCCATATGCCATTCAGCCTTGTACGTCACCCTCTCCTCTGTAGCCGAACTCTCTACCTTTCCTTCTTTCTTAAATAGGTAACATGTATATCATTTTATATATTAGTTTAGTTTATTTAAGTTTTATAAAACTTTATTCGCATGTACCTGTATGAATATTATACAAAACTGGTTCGTTGTATAAATAGTTTTACTGTCTATTGTCTATAGTAAGATATATATATATTTGGTTTTGAGTACACTTTGCATACATTATGGTTGTAGTCTGATTTATACAGAGATTTGTTTATAAATATAATCTATGCATAATTTTGTTTATACTCTACTATATAAAGGTTACAGTATTATATGTATAAGTTGTATTACTACTTAAGTTACAGTGCTATATTGCAGTCCACTGTATTAAAAGCTTTCACCTATATTTGCAAGCCTACCTACATATACATTTCGTTATCATACATTTTAGTCTGCATACTTTTTTTTAAGCCACTGCATACGTGTAGATGTCTACTTTAATGTATGTGACAATATTATGTTGGCATAAGATATAATGTTTTAGCTTGTTACTGTGTAAAGGTTTGAACAAAGTTATATATATAAAAATATATTTGACTATTGTGTATATATGACATTTATATATTATTTGAATATAATATTTTTATTTTTATTCGAATATATATTTCCTTCTTCTTATTATGTTATTTATTTATTATTATTATTTTTCCTGAACAGCAGTTAGACTGCATGTTCACGATATCATATCTCACTCATGTTTTATCGGAATGGGTTGATTTTATTTTTAAAAAGAATTCGAAGTTACCTAGTTTATGCTTGTCAAATTTCAGCCAAATCCGACATCGTTTGATTAGTGGTCGAGGATCTGGAAGTTAGACCCAGACAGCTATTCTTTTGTACTTAGAAATTATTTTACACTGCTGCAAACACGACCTGAGTTCATGTTTGACGCATCGTATCTCTTCTGTCTTACGTCGGAATGGGTTGAGTTTATTTTTAAAAAGAAGTCAAAGTTACCTAGTTTATGCTTGTCAAATTTCAGCCAAATCAGACATCGTTTGATTAGTGGTCGAGGATCTGGAAGTTAGACCCAGACAGCTATTCTTTTGTACTTAGAAATTATTTTACACTGCTGCAAACACGACCTGAGTTTATATTTGACGCATCGTATCTCTTCTGTCTTACGTCGGAATGGGTTGATTTTATTTTTAAAAAGAAGTCAAAGTTACCTAGTTTATGCCTGTCAAATTTCAGCCAAATCCGACATCGTTTGATTAGTGGTCGAGGATCTGGAAGTTAGACCCAGACAGCTATTCTTTTGTACTTAAAAATTATTTTACACTGCTGCAAACACGACCTGAGTTCATGTTTGACGCATCGTATCTCTTCTGTCTTACGTCGGAATGGGTTGATTTTATTTTTAAAAAGAAGTCAAAGTTACCTAGTTTATGCCTGTCAAATTTCAGCCAAATCCGACATCGTTTGATTTGTGGTCGAGGATCTGGAAGTTAGACCCAGACAGCTATTCTTTTGTACTTGAAATTATTTTACACTGCTGCAAACATGGCCTGAGTCTATGTTCATGACATCATAACTTTTCTCGTCTCTTGTCCAAAACAAGTGAATCTTTTGCAGTTTGAAATACAAGTTTTGATCTTTATTCATACCAAATTTCAGACTATTTCGATCTCGGTAGCACATAGAATTATATTGTTAAACTTTGACGCAGGACATGTTTTATTTGTTGCTATGTTGAATGTTTTGATTTGATTTCATCGATTTCTGTTATCAGCTTTGATCGTTGAATTCGTGCCGATTTGTTTTGCTTGGATTCGTAACTCAATCTCTATGTCCGTATCAGTGTGCGTATCCGTGTCATCTTCTCGTGCATCTCTAGCCTCGAAAGTTGAGCAATCACTCACGATTAACGTTCTTATATTTATTAAATTTGATTTCAATTGAAACGACAATTGAAATATGCTGTTGTTAGTTATTTATATTGCTATATCTATGTCATCACCTGTATCTGTTCACCTGTGACACCTGACACCATTATCTGTTATTTATATTGATATATATATATATATATATATACATATGTCATCATCTATATCTGTTCACCTATGACATCTGACACCCTTACCTGTTATTTATAGTGATGATATTGATATATGCCTGTTACTGTTGTTATTTTATTATCATATCTGTTATCCCTCTGCAAGTTCCTTGTTAGTATAGAATCACTATGGGTTGAAATGATACATACCCGAACGATCTGTAGAATAGGAGAAAATTGTTATGGGTTGAAATGATAAACCCAAGCGATTTTCAATTTTTTTTGAATTTGGGATTGCGGGTTGAAAAGATATATACCCGTATATATTTAAATTGCGGATTGAAATGATAAATATCTGTACCACTTGACCATAGGGTAGAAAATTATATACAAACACCGTTAGTCTATATATAAATATTTTGAACATGATTTCTATAGTTTTGAAAAGAAATATATGGTTTTGATAAATATTGATTTTAAAGATTCATTAAAGTTGATTTGATAAAGTTGATAAATAATATGTTTAAGTATTTATTTAATATCTATATTTTCAAATATAGAGTTATAATGTTTTGAAATTGATTTGAAATTTTATTTATTTAAGAATTATACTTAAATAAGTTTGATTTGAAATTTATTAAATTTGAAATTCTAAAGATATGTTTTTCTTGAATTTGATTAAAGGTGACTTTAATGAATATTTCAAATTTATATAAATTTAAATGGGATATTTTGTTTATTTAAAATTTGTGAATAGAAGTTGTATTAGATGTTATTGAAATGTTGAATATTTAAAGTTTTGAAATATATTGAAATTGAAATGGCTTATTTTATGGTTTAAATATGAATTTGAAATCGATAGATTGAAATGGTTATTTAGAAACTGAATCGAATTGAAATTGATGATTTGAGATTTGATTTAAATTAAAATTTTGGAATTCGAGTTAATTCGAATCGATTTGTGAAATTTGAGGAAACTACTTTATTTTATAAAGTAATTTTAAATTATATTTAAACTATTGATATTTTACTTTATGAATTATTTTAATATAAACTATTTGAATATAAATCATTTTTAATATAAATTATTTTATTTATAAACTATGTTATTATATATACTAATTTTAATATCTAAACTGTTTAAAAGAAAAGTGTTATGATTTCCAAAGTGCTATGATTTCAAAGCTGTGATTTCCAAAGTGTTTTGATTTTTAAAAGACTTATGATTTCGAAAGCGATATAACTTTGGAAAGTGATATTATTTTGGAAATGGATTTATTTAAAGGAAAAGTGATATCGTATTGGTATGGTTTTGAAATGGCAATGATATGTCGGTTTTGAAATATAACTATTTTGAAAATTTATTAAATGACCATCGGTGTAATAATACGTAGTTATTAAAGAGACCGGGATCCGATATGGACATACTCTCTGTCGATACTGAAACCACTTTAATAACTAATATACGCGGAGTGTTGATCCAAAATGAAGTGGATGGTTTTGATGAACGCGTTGACTGAAGAAAGAGAACGATTTTGGATGACCCCTGACATGACTAAAATAGGAGCCGCGCCGGGCCATTGAGGTTCGCCACCTCTAGCGGACACACTTCTTCGTTACCATATCTATTACTTTTGTGATTCGATTTGGGTGCACCCCTCGATTATGGGAGTGTTGTTTCGCGGTGTTGGGGTAGTAGCTGCTATGCCCAACATCAGTCCGGATCACGCAACTACTAGTATCCTAGTTGGTATTGCCTCATGTACCTTGTCATACTGATTATTCTATTCGCGACCACTACGATTTTGGTTTGTACCTTTAGTATATGGATTGCCCTCTGGTGACTTCCGGTTTTGGGGAAACTACGGTCTTGTATATGCTCTTGGGAATAAAATGTGTTAAGGGTGGAATGGGCCATGACTTAACGCTATATTGATATCGTACTTTACTGATTAGACATTATCTACTTAGCGTACACTACTACATAGTAGATAGTTTAACGGATCCTTAGAGGATGGTTATCCCAAACATCCTTTGAGTTACTCGTATTTCAATCGTTATTTCACTCAAGTTAGATTTATTGATATAAGAATGTTAATCCTGACTCGAGTGTTTTGTGTTTTCTTTACGCTCGGGTCAGACTGAGTGATACAGTATTTGAGACTCACCTTTGGAGTTGGAGCTTCGCTTGGAGATCCAGCTATCGATTCTGCTATCAGTTATTCAGTTGATTCCAGTGATGTATTCAGATCTTGTATTTGACTATTGTATTGAGATATCTATGTATTCGAGACTTCTGTTGTATCTTGTTTAACTCTGTTATATATATAGTAGCTTCATGAACTACTATTCTTTTGTTTCCGCTGCATTGTGTTATATTACTCTATGTCTGTGATCTGTGATTATTTTATTTACTGTATATGCTGAGTTTTGCCAATTTAAATTAACAATCTATTGTTTTGAATTATTCAAGTCCGACATGTGTGGATTTATTGTCGATTTGAATGGTCCAAAATATTGGGTCGTTACAACTTTGGTCTCCTTTGATCACCCCAACACCATTCTCTGTCGGAAATTTCATGGTTAGAGACCATTGAGCTAAAGCAATCCTGAAATCTGCCAAAGCGGGCCGACCCAAGAAAGCATTGTAGGCTGATATTTCATCTAGAATCACAAAGGTATGGATAAGGATGACTCTTCGGTCACCTTCTCCGAATTCTATGGGTAAATCAATTATTCCAACGAGTTGCTTAGGTTCACTAGTGAATCCCTGGATCTTTGTTCTACAAGCGGATACGTCCTTTATACTGATCTTCATTTGGTCAAACGGGTGTTTGAATAGGATATTCACAGGGCTGCCACTGTCTACCAATACACGCTGGACCATGGCTGGTCTGATCCCTACTGTCACGACCATGGGGTCGACGGTTGGAGCTTTTATTCCTTCAGTGTCTCAATTCCATAACACTATGTCCTCGTTCAAGGTTCTCTCCTGCTTGGTAGGAGTTCCATCTTAGACCGCGAAGCACGAATCTCTCGGAGCATGTCTTAGTGAGCATGCATATCGCTCCATTTCTCCCCAACTCCTCTGCACGGGATGAGGTCCTCCAGATATTGTTCTGATAATGAGTACCTGGTCGGTCCGTCTAGATCCCTCTTCACTGGTTCCAGCTTGGTTTCCCCGGTCTTTAGGAGCTTTGGGTGCTACAGGCTGGTCAGGATTTTATGGTTTCCTCACATACTGTTGAAGTTTATTCTCCCGAATTAGTTCTTCAATCAGGTTTTTAAGTGACGACACTCGTTCATGTTGTGACCATGTGTTTCATGGAAGCGGCAGTACTTTCCAGAACGCTTTTACTGTTCAATCGTTTCCTTTTTAGACGACTTCTTGTACTCTTCTGTCCCTTGTGTCACGAGGTAAATATTCTCTAGAGTATTATTGAGTGGAGTGTAATCTTCAAGCCTTAGGCCTTTAAGTCGCTTGCTACTTCCATTTCGCTTATTGGAATTTTGATTCTTCCTTTTCTGATTCTCGTCCTTTCCCGCAGCGGTCTTGGAAGTATTTACGTCTTGGTTCGGCGCCATACCATTCTTCCCAATGTTGGTTGGTTGTAGGTTAGCAAGTTTTCCTTCTAGCTTCTGCCTCTTCCAATCTCAAGTACTGGCTCGTCTTCCGATTAAAGTCCTTCCTGGTGGTAGGTGGTTTCATCTTGATCCATTTTTTGAATTTAGTGTTGGGATGGTTGGCACAGACCAGGGGCATGAAGACCGTATCTTCGTTTGGGTTACTTACTTTGGTGATGCAGTGTTAAAATAACTCATGAAGGATTTCAAAGATTCATTTCATCCTTGGAATAGACCTGATAAGGACATTACTTCTTTCGGTTGTGCCATGTGAAGCCTAAACTAATCAAGGAACTTTGTTGCTAATTCACCGAAAGTAGAGATGGATTTAGGTGGGAGCCTGATGAACCACATGGAAGTAGTTCCCTTCAAAAAGATTGGAAAACAACTACACCGAATAGCATTTAAAGCATGTGTTCCATTCATGTACCAACTGTACTTGTACAAGTGAGGTTTCAGGTCTATAGTTCCATCGTAGGATGGAATAGTCGGTATAATGAACTTTTTGGGATATCGTTCATTCAGAATGTCATCAGCGTAGGGAGTCCGGCTTGGAGCGGATTCTCATTCATCATCCCTCCTTTTCTTACTTTCGTCCATTGGGCACTTGACCATGTCCGCGACATACGCCTTGGATGTTCGGTAATCCATGGGTTGGCTATAAGTGACTGTACCAAGTGTTTTGCATCTTCAGAGTTGGAGAGATCTGCTGCTATATCTTCCTATGGGGTTTTCGTCTCCAGATTCAAGTTTATGGTAGGCTGCTTTGCAGTTGGTGGAGTGCTTGCATTTCCTTCTATGGTGATTCCTGCAGCCCTACATACTACTCCTTTTTGCTGTTGCTTTCTGTTTCTCCTGTTTAGGCTGGAAACGGAAGAGTTTTCCTGCTCTGTGGCAGCCGCGGGCTCTAGCATGGTTCTCGGAGTAGCAAGTGATTACAAGTTTAGGAGGGCATTTAATTTTTACATAAGAGCTTTTTAGTTGTTTTCCATCTTTTGATTGATTTCATCAACCATCTTGTTTAACTCGCCTCTAGTAATAACTTCATGCTGGTAGAAGATCCCGGCACTTGATCTCCTATGTTGGCGCCGTTGACTTCAACTTTCTCAGGATTGGTTTCCTCTCCAACTATTACAGCTCCTATGGATCTTCCGGAAGCGGTTCTTTTTCTTCCTGGTACCATAAATTCTCAATAGCTAATTTTCTAAGCAAAGATTGAGGATCTAGCTTCTGAACCTGTTTGATCCAAAGTAGATAGCTAGATATGGGCCTGAGTTCAATTCTCAGTGAAAGCACCAAAATGTTAACCCAAAAAATGGATCAACGCCCTAGATTGAGTGTGAAAGCACCAGCTCTGTTTATCAAGGAAAATAAAATAGAAAAAGCAATCATAATTCATAGAAAAAGTAAAGGAACAAGAAGATTTTTATAGTGGTTCGGTTGTTAATGAAGCCTACGTCCACTTTATAACTTTCCCTTAACTGACTGCTGTTAAAAGTTGAATCGGATCACAATATGATTGAATCTTCTTGGTTAGATCAAGTTGTGAGAAATGCGGATTACGGATCTTAAGGCTGGAATAACACTAGAGGGGGTGAATAGTGTTTTATGGATTTTATAAATCTTTTTGAAACTTATGTAAATTTAATCACCAACAAATGCAATTCACAGACACAGATATAATCACAGAATCATACACAGATGCAAATAATAAATAAAAGCAGTAAAGGAAAGAACACACCAGGATTTATACTACTTCGGAGTTACCCTACATCCAGTCCCGTACGTACGGATTTCTTATCAAAAATAATCTCTCAAATTACACCCTCGATTTCAAGGCCACGAGGTACACCCTCCTGTATTCGAGTCCGGGGCAAACTCTCTTGATTTACCAAGCCACAAGATCACCTAATCGATTTTCAGGGCGACAATCACACCCAATTGATTTCAAGCCTCAACCGCACCTTTTACTCAATAGTTTGATTTACAAATAATCCAATAACTCTGAATAGCACTGAGATCTTATGGAGAGAGTGGCAGAGAATCAAACAAGAGATAATCAAGTTTGGTTCACTTGGTATTTTGGTAGAGTATAGTTTGGAATTCTTTATAATAAATGTGGAAGATGAAGAGAAGAGAAAACAAGTGAAATCTGGTTAAAAATTCGTTTAGAACTACTGGTATTTATAGGAAATCAACAGCCATATCTATTCGTGAAAGGATACGACGAATAGACACTTCTTTTGAAAATTTGAATTTTGAATTTAACGGACACCATGTCGACATGGGGTATCCATGATGTCGACATACCCTAGTTAAAAATAATGTAAAATTTGTTTTGAAAATGATATTGAAAGGAAAACAAGATGAAATGATTCTGGAGTAAAATAAACTAATTTCTCTATGTTTTAAAATAAAGAAGAGTAGAAAAATATATATTTAGAATGTATATATAAATTTGATTTTAAATCTCAAGTATATGTATATTATAAAGAATATTTAAAAATCAGAAGATAGTTTTAAAAACAAACGAAGTTTAAAACAAGAGTTTATTTAAAAACAAAAACAAAGAATATTTTAAGGCTTAAATATTTTAAAAAGCAGTTTTGAAAATCATTTTGAAGTAGTTTTGCAAGCTTCTTCCTGCAGAATATCTCATCACATCAGGACTCGAGAACTTGTATAAAACCAGGATGTTCGTGGGTTTGTAAGCCACTTGTCGTAGGTTTGAAAGCCACTTGTCGTGGGTTTGTAAGCCACTAAAAAGGTAGAAATGGGTTCCATCCCAAATGAAATATGGAATGAAGATTTCCGTGCTATTATGACGTTTTAACATAATTCTAGACTCAATACTTATCTTGTACTATTAAAATCTTGAACTCTTGATAACTTGATTTCTAGATACTCATGAGTTTTCAATCTTGATATCTTTGATCTTTAAATTCATCAGCCTTATATCTCTATACTGTACAGTCTTCATTCTTGGTACCTGCATGTTTATATCCTGCATATACATATATATATATATATATCTAAATTATAATGTTAGTATTTATATTTTATAACAAGTGCTAAGGTTGTAGTCATCAAAACCATCCTGGTCAAGGACTAACAATCTCCCCCTTTTTGATGATGACAACCTATATTTATAAAATATACTTCTCCTTCACAATAACACCCCCTAAAACTAATAACTCTCCCTTAATCTAAGCCTAACTTCTCTAACTACTCTATTTTATATTTCTCCCCCTTTGTCATCAACAAAAACTAATCCTAAACTCCCCCTTAATCTAATACTATTTAAATTAAATACTAATAAGGAAGTATAATAAGTAAAACAAATATATTATTATATATGATGTTATATTTACATGTGGATATGAAACATAAACATACAAATATATTTAAGTACATAAATTATAGGATAACAATACTAACGAGAGTTTTTGACAATCGGAGATCTATGAATCGAACAATTTGGATAATGAAAACAAAAGTTTCCACGTTGTTCAACCAAATTTCCATCTTTGTCAAAACAGACTTCGCCTACACATACCACATTGTCGTCTTCTTCCATTGGTGCTTCTTCCTCTTCTTCTTCTTCTTCCTCTTCTTCTTCTTCCTTTTCGTTGTGCTCTAAAGGATTATGCACGTGAATGTTGGGAGAATCTTCTTCAATCACAATAGGATTTGCGTGATTATCCATTAGGAACTTTTGTAAATTTCGAAGAATTTTTCCTTGCTTTTCTTGTTCTTTTGCCATCCTTAGTTGCACAACTTGAAATTCAGTCAACATTTGCATGGCATCCTTCATAGATTCTTCAATCTTTATCACACGTGCCAGTGTAGTGTGTTGGAATGGACCAGTATGAGGAGAAGGGAAAGAAATGGTGTCAATTTGGTTTGATTTAGTGGAGAAGGCCATTAATTTTAATTTACAGAAGTTTATTTCAGAAAAAGAAAAGTGAGAAGATAGAAAAATTCGAAATACATAGGTTTATATAACTACCAAACTGATTGTAGTAGGAAAATCAAATTTTAAAATTTTGCCGTTGTATGTCGACATGGGTGGTAGGGGTATGTCGACATCCTTATGAAAAATTTGATATTCTTGTATATATATGTTACTATATCTATATTCTATATCTCAGTTATTGAACAAATACCTAGTTCTCTTCTTAATTTAGTAAATATAGGTTGATTTAAGGGTTTGGTGAAAATATCAGCAATTTGATTCTCGGAATTGATATATTCAAAGGAAATAATCTCTTTACTTATATTATCTCTGAGAAAATGATGTCTGATATCAATATGTTTAGTCCTAGCATGATGAGTAGTATTTTTAGACAAATTTATTGCACTAGAATTATCACAATAAATTGGTGATTTTGAAATTGTTAATCCAAAATCTTTTAAAGTTTGTTGCATATAAATGACTTGGGAGCAAGCCAAAGCAGCAGAGATATATTCTACTTCAGTTGTTGATAAAGAAACAGTATTTTGCTTTTTGCTAAACCATGAAACCAGAGAATGCCCAAAAAAGTGACAAGTTCCACTTGTACTTTTTCGGTCAAGTTTGCAACCAGCATAGTTAGCATCACAATAAGAAATTAAATCAAATGAATCATTTTTAGGGTAAAATAAACCATAGTCAAAAGTTTGTTTAACATATCTTATGATACGTTTCACAGCTTTTAAGTGAGTTTCTTTGGGTTGAGATTGGTATCTTGCATAGAGACAAACACTATGTAGGTCTACTCGCAATGACATAGAGTATTGATCCAATCATTCCCCTATATAATTTTTGATTTGCATCTTTTGAAATGTCTTCTTTATTTAAAGCATCATTGGTTGCCATAGGAGTGGGTTTTCCACTCGCAGTAGCCATACCAAATTTACTCACTAGATCCCTAGCATATTTTTCTTGACTAATAAAGATACCATTATCTAATTGTTTTATTTGTAAACCTAAGAAAAAATAAAGTTCACCTATATGACTCATCTCAAACTCTTTTGTCATTATTTCAAAAAATTCTTTATCCATTTCATGATTAGTTGAACCAAAAATAATATCATCTACATAAACTTGTACTAGTTGAATATCATTTTTATTTCTTTTAATGAAAAGAGTATTATCTACTTTACCAATTTCAAAATTTGATTGTAATAAAAAAGATCTTAGTCTGTCATACCATGCTCTAGGAGCTTGTTTCAGACCATATAGAGCTTTCTTAAGTTTGAAAACATGGTTTGGAAATCTTTCATCTTCAAAGAGTGGAGGTTGTTCAACATAAACTTCCTCTTTAACAAATCCATTTATAAAAGCACTTTTAATATCCATTTGAAATAATTTGAAATTATTATAATTTGCGAAAGCAAGTAGAATTCTAATGGCTTCTAATCTTGATATGGGTGCAAAGGTTTCATTAAAACATATTCCTTCTTCTTGACAATAACCTTGTGCGACTAATCGAGCTTTATTTCTCACGACCTCACCAAGTTCATTCATTTTATTTTTATAAACCCATTTTGTTCCAATTATACTTTTATCCTCAGGTCTAGGAACAAGTTCCCAAACATCATTTCTGGTAAACTGATTCAATTCCTCTTGCATAGCAAGAATCCATGAATCATCAGATGATGCTTCCTTTGGATTTTTAGGTTGATATAAAAGCTACATTACTCGTGTTATTTAGTTAATTCCTAGTTCTAACAACAGATTCAGTATTTCCTAGTATATTTTCTATAGGATGATCTTTTAATAGCCTAATTCTTTTATTAGGTTGAATGATTTCACAATTAGTTTCATTAGGTTCACTATTTAAAGTTACAAAATCTTCTTCATCTTCTATTTGTACAGTATCTTTCAAAATTTTCACAAAAGATACATGCATTGTTTCTTCAATAATTTTAGTTCTTAAATTATAAACTCTAAATGCTTTACTTCTATTACAATATCCGATGAAGATACCTTTGTCGGATTTAGGTTCAAATTTATCTAAATTATCTTTTGTATTAAGAATAAAACACTTACTACCAAAAACTTTAAAATAAGCTACTATGGGTTTCTTAGTGTAAAGTAATTCATATGGTGTTTTATTAGTTAATGGTCTAATTAAAATCCTATTTAATATATAACAAGCTGTAGCGACTGCTTCAGCCCAAAAGTTTTTAGGTAAGTTACTATCAGAAAGCATTGTTCTAGCACACTCTTGAATTGATCTATTCTTACGTTCTACCACTCCGTTTTGTTGTGGAGTTCTTGGAAAAGAGAAATTATGAGTTATTCCCTTTTTATTGCAGAAGCTCTCAAAATTTTCATTTTCAAATTCCCCACCGTGATTACTATGAATAGTTATAATTTTTAAAGAAAGTTGGTTTTGAAGTCTTTTTGTAAAAAATTTAAATGAATTAAAAGTATCAGCTTTATGTTTCATAAAAATTGTCCATGTAAACCTAGAATAATCATCTACAATTACAAAGACATATTTATTGTGATTTATTGATTGAATTTGAGATGGACCAAATAAATCTAAATGAAGTAACTCAAGAGGTTTTGAAGTTGAAATCATATCTTTTAATTTGAAAGAACTCTTCCTAAGTTTTCCTAATTGGCAAGCATCACATATACTATCTACTTTAAAGTTTAACTTGGGAAGACCTCTAACTAAGTCAAGTTTTGATAACCTAGATAACAGTTTGAAATTTAAATGACCAAATCTTTTATGCCAAATCCAAGAGTCACTTGTATTAGCCAAAAGACATAAGTTATCATTTGAAACTTTCATACTAAGGATGTAAATATTTTTCTTCCTAATTCCTACAAATATAATATTTGAATTATTATCTTCGATGTGACACTTATCTTTTTCAAATTTAATCTGGTATTATTTATCGCAAAGTTGACTAATGCTAAGCAGATTGTGTTTTAGATTCTTAACTAATAAAACATTAGAAATAGTAGGAGTTTTAGAGTTACCGACATTGCCGATGCCAATCACATATCCTTTTGAGTTGTCTTCAAAATTAACCAATCCTCCATCTTTATAGATAATATCATTCAACATATCTGGATTACCAGTCATGTGTCTTGAACATCCACTATCGAGTATCCACTTAGTCTTCTTGATTTGCACAATTTGTCCATTGAGTGTTGATTCTTCAAAGACCATATAACATTTCTCTTTCTGCACAGAATAAAAACTTGGTAGATAACTTGGTTTTCTATAATAACTATATGCAGACTTATGAGACAATGATGATTTGAACAGTTTTAAACTAGTGTTAACAAAATCCCCAAAAAATAGCCATTTTAAAAACTTTTTCAAAATTCAGATTATGAAAACTTTAAAAACCTTGCTCTGATACCAAATATGAGAAATGCGGATTACGGATCTTAAGGCTGGAATAACACTAGAGGGGGGGTGAATAGTGTTTTATGTATTTTCTAAATCTTTTTGAAACTTATGTAAATTTAATCACCAACAAATGCAATTCATAGACACATATATAATCACAGAATCAGACACAGATGCAAATAATAAATAAAACCAGTAAAGGAAAGAACACATCAGGATTTTATACTGGTTCGGAGTTACCCTACATCCAGTCCCGTACAAACGTACGGATTTCTTATCAAAAATAATCTCCCAGATTACACCCTCGATTTCAAGGCCACGAGGTACACCCTCCTGTATTCGAGTCCGGGGCAAACTCACTTGATTTACCGTGCCACAAGATCACCTAATCGATTTTCGGGGCAATAATCACACCCAATTGATTTCAAGGCTCAACCGCACCTTTTAATCAACAGTTTGATTTACAAATAATCCTATAACTCTGAATAGCACTGAGATCTTATGGAGGGAGTGGCAGAGAATCAAACAAGAGATAATCAAGTTTGATTCACTTGGTATTTTGGCAGAGTATAGTTTGGAATTCTTTAGAATAAATGTGGAAGATGAAGAGAAGAGAAAACAAGTTAAATTTGGTTAAAAATTCGTTTAGAACTACTGGTATTTATAGGAAATCAACAGCCATATCTATTTGTGAAAGGATACGACGAATAGACACTTCTTTTGAAAATTTGAATTTTGAATTTAACAAACACCATGTCGACATGGGGTATCCATGATTTCGACATACCCTAGTTAAAAATAATGTAAAATTTGTTTTGAAAATGATATTGAAAGGAAAACAAAATGAAATGATTCTGGAGTAAAATAAACTAATTTCCCTATGTTTTAAAATAAAGAAGCGTAGAAAAATATATATTTAGAATGTATATATAAATTTGATTTTAAATCTCAAGTATATATATATTATAAATAATATTTAAAAATCAAAAGATAGTTTTAAAAACAAACGAAGTTTAAAACAAGAGTTTATTTAAAAACAAAAACAAATAATATTTTAAGGCTAAATCATTTTGAAAAGCAGTTTTGAAAATCATTTTGAAGTAGTTTTGCAAGCTTCTTCCTGCAGAATATCTCATCACATCAGGACTCGAGAACTTGTACAAAACCAGGATGTTCATGGGTTTGTAAGCCACTTATCGTAGGTTTCAAAGCTACTTGTCGTGGGTTTGTAAGCCACTAAAAAGGTAGAAATGGGTTCCATCCCAAATGAAATATAGAATGAAGATTTCCGTGCTATTATGAAGTTTTAACATAATTCTAGACTCAATACTTATCTTGTACTATTAAAATCTTAAACTCTTGATAATTTGATTTCTTGATAGTCATGAGTCTTCAATCTTGATATATTTGATCTTTAAATTCATCAGTCTTGTATCTCTATACTGTACAGTCTTCATTCTTGGTACCTGCATGTTTATATCCTGCATATACATATATATATATCTAAACTATAATGTTAGTATTTATATTTTATAACAAGTCATAAGGTTATTGTCATTAAAACCATCCTTCTCAAGGACTAACACAAGTCACAAGTACAAGAGTTACTGAAGAATCACAGTGAACACCTAGGTGACTATTGTGTGGGAGGAGAAGAGTGAAGAATAGTTTCTATAGAGTTTCAGCAGCCAGTCCATAAGATACTCTTAATGTTGAAGGTAGGGTTGTATTAATAGAGGTTGGAGAGCTATTGGGCTAGACCGCTTTGCTAGAGACCTAAACATGACAATACAAAAGTGCTCCAAAAGTTTCAAAGCAATCCAACTTAATGTGATGGATCGCTAGCGATCCATAGAGCATGGATCATTGGCGATCCATGCGGTTAGAATATTTTTGGATCATTTCACTTGGATTGTGCTCCTTTCCTTCTTTATATGCTCTCCATTTAATATGGTAACTAGTTGCTTGTTTTGATGGTAATTCATATACAAGTTGCATTGGACTATGACTGGAACCAGCTGAATGCTCATTTCTTGAACTAGCTTGCTTCGAATATCATGAAACTTGGTAGATATCCCTAAGAAAGATATTGGATCGTGATGCAGGAAGTTTGGAGAGTCCATGAGCAAGCATTATGGATCGCTAGCGATCCATAGGTGATGGATCGCTAGCGATCCATCGTCTTAGCTTGTTTTGGCATCTTTCCTTTTAGGTCCTTCTTAGTTCCTTCTTCTATTCTTTTTGGTTGATTCTTGGGATGTTTCGACTTGTCGTAGATGTTCTAACTTCCTTTGAATTCTACTGGGTTAAAAACCTGGGTAACATTAACTATATACACTTTTATATGTTGCACTTACATAATATACACTAGAATATATTTGGATATACTTACAGTTTATGCTATGTATAAATTGCTCATTAGTGATATTTAATTAATCTATCAATTAAAGAGAGATATGAAAGGTTTCTCTCTTCAATTAAAGCAAAATCTTCACTAAATCAATTGCACAAGTTTTAGAGAGAGAAACAAAATGTTCCATTCCCTAAATTAACTTTAACATGTAGCTATTACACATAGGTGTATATATACACTCATACATTTAAATTAAATCAAATTCAAACTTTTTAAATATATTAAATAATACAAAATTTTTATTTAAAATATTTTAGCTTAGATCTAAAATCCATCTAGGCTTTGTAGACCCAACTAAGTTCAAAATGGAAAATTTTGAAATTCACTCATTTAATCCACTTTCGACTGGCCCGGTTCCTTTAATTGGATTCCATCCCGAGCCCATTTTGTTACACAAACTCTACCATACTGACTATTGTTTCTTTAATCTCTTGTATTTGTAGCAAACTTAATCGTCTGTTACTGTTATTATTCGGAATAGTCATCAATGCCTCATTCAGTGTCTTTGTAATTTTCTCATTGACGCGTTTTTTGTTGTTGTTTCCAACTACTTGGTAAGCATCAACTGAGAATGCAACAATTCCATCGTAGCTGTTTCGGACCAATTCTTAGGACTTTAGCAAAAGTTTCTCAAACCAATTTCGCCCATTTTCTTGCTAAAAACAAACTAAAGAAAATCATAAGAAATATGGCGAATAAATGGAATGGGATTGAGATGAATGTAACAAAAATTACTCAGGATTTGATTGTTATTTGTGGATTTTTGGGTTAAAATTTTGGAATTTCGGTTTGATATTGATGAGAAGGAAGAAAAGAGAATGATAGTAATATATAAGGGTTAATTTTTTGACTGATTTAGCTAATGGTTGGGATTATGTCGCTGGCATCAGACAAGTTCGGCATGTTTGGCATGTCCAACGTGTTTAACGCCAATGACACAATTTCAACAGTTTGCCTGAACGGACTATTTGTGTGGGTCCTACCATTGACGCATCTGATGTAACGACCCAGAATTTTGGTTATTTGAAATTGGAATATTTAATTGATTTTAAATATTTAAAATTAATTTTTAACTTGAATTTCAAATATAACTAATTATTGGATAATTAAATTAACGAATTTAATAATTGAGAATTGGTTAAATTATTGAATCTAGAGTTTTAAGCTTGATAAAAATAATTTAATGGCTTATAAAATTTATATAAATAATATTGAAGATAATAAAACTTTTTAAATGGAATTTAAAAGTGATTTGTTCAATTTTAAAAATATATCATTTAAATTTACATTTAAAAATAGCTTTCCGAGGCACAATCTCGGATTTCGACGAAACTAGTCCATTAGACCCATAATAGTGTATTATTATCGGATTTCAAATTTTATAACGTTTGGAGTTATCCTTTGGCCGTACGGGATATAAACGTGCTGAAATTAATATCGAAAATTCAATATAATAATTGGGTCCAAAAAGCTATCATCTCCTTACGGTCGAATTTGGACTCAAAACCTTTTCCATTGCATTCGAAATAGAGGTATAACATTATAAATGCCTAGCGGCACGCATCGATAGGTGGTTGAGATTTTAGGCAACGAAATCGAGACGATTTAAATTTAAATAAATATATATATTTATTTGACTTGATAAATATTTTCACATCAGCTGTTTTTTTTCTCACCTCAAAACATTGTAGCCGTCTTTAAACACACCTCCTATCTTATCCATCGTTTCCCTCCTTCTTTTTAAATCAAGAAGCACACAAAGATTTACAGTTCGAAAGAAGAAAAAATGGCGTTATGTTTGTCTTCATTCAAAAGGGAAAAATTGAACTGCCTCTTCCTTCAGAAATCAAACAATTCGAAGGGAGCCTCTTCCCTCTTCTCTTCAATTCAGAAAATCAATTCGAATTAATAAAAAACGAGAGCTGGGTTGATTGAAAATCACAATGCCAGGAGAAGCTAGGGCGTGGGCAGGCGGCGAGCATATAGGGTCGCGGTCGCGAGGTGGGTGTTCGGCCAAGTTAGGGATGTCGCATTTGAAGGGGAGGTTGCGAGTTTAGGGGTCATGTGACTGGGGTGATCGCGGTGTTGTACTGTGGCATGGAGGGAGGAAGTTGTCGCGTTCGTGGTCGAACTGGGCTCGGTTTTGGGATGAGATCGTGGAGGAAGCACTGATGGGTGTTCGAAGTCGTGCTTGGAAGTTGGCTACGTTTTCTTATGTCACCTGAAAGCGTGTTTTGGAGGGAGGAGGTAGATTAAGGGAGTTGATCTTCGATAACAGCAGAAGTTCATGGAGGAAGGTGGGGATGGTGGCCGAAGCTTGGAAAGTTGAGTGTGCTGGTTATCGTTCGTATGTAATGAAGAAATGGGTAATTAAGGTTAGGTGTTTATCGTTAAATAATTTATAAATTAAATCGTCATCTTACAAAATTCGTAAATTGCTTATACGAGGTGGAATTCGAGAGTGGATTTTTGCATGGGATTTGTGATGGCGTAGAATACGAAATAAATTTGGAATTGGGACAATTAACAATTTCAGAAAAATCAAGGTGGGTTAATCTCCCTCAATTTTGGATTACCGTAATTGATTTTAAATAGTTAAAATTAATTATTGATTGATTGATAAAAATTGATAAATTATTATCAGTTGAATGTGATATTATATATAGTAGTATATATATATTGGAGTGATTGATATTCCCGCATATATATAGTGGATGAGACCCTATGCGCCCCGCATAATAGCGGATGACCCTATATACCGCGATATCCCCCTCAAAGTGGGATTGGTATTTTTATATTATGCTAACATCTATGGATGCAGGGAAACAGATTGGAGGGATCCAACTGGATGTTGAATTAAATTTCATATATATTGATATGTGATCTGTTTAAATATTATGTGGTAGTTTCGGCCTAGATTTTGATATTTTTAAATATCAATAATAAATGTTTAAAATTTGGAAAGGAATTTAAAAGAAATTGGAAGTAAAAATATTTATAGTGAAATTTTGGGATTTATTAAAAGAAATGAATTGTGGGTAAAATAAATAGTTTGATTTCAAAATTTGGACTTGATAATTTTTGAATATGGAAAATAGGAATTTTGGAATAATGTAAATAAAAGGATTTTAAAATAATAAAACTTAAGCGATATTTGTTTAGATGTAAACGGATTTTAAATCGAGATTTAAAATAGTTTAGGAAAAACAAAAGGGAAATTTGAAAATAAATAAATGAAATTGTTATACTAGATTTTAAATGATGAAAAGGAAAATGGAATATGGTTGGGTTATTAAAGAAATTGATTTAGAAATGGAATTTAAATTAGTAATCGATTAAGTGTTGTGAAATCGTTATAAACGGGAAATGAGACTATGGAAATTATAAACAAGGTTTATAAATAAAGTAAAGTGATTATCAGTGGATAATTTGAAGTTATAAATTCACGTGAGGATTTATAATGAGTTGGGGAAATCGGCTTTAAAACAAATGGTTCATTTTTTTATTTTTTTTAGAAATGCGAAAAGGGGATTTACGGAATTGGGACGTAAATCAAATTGGAAACAAATCAAGAGAGATTTATAAATGTTGGACTGATTATATTGGAAATGGAAAAATATATTTTTATCGATAAATTGAGTTTGTCTTAAAAAGTAGGATTTTTAATTATTAACTGGTATTTTAAAAAGTGTTTAAGAATATTTCAGAAGAAAATGATAATTAATTAGTTATTTAAAATTGTTTTAAGTATATGTAATTGTTAATTAAGTAGTTTATAATGGGTTGATATTAAGTTAATTATTATTTAAGAATTAATCGGTGTTATTATTTTAAAAAGACAAATTATTTCAGTATTAATATTATTTTATATAATAACTTTTATTAAGGAGTATTTGCCTAAAGTTTAACTTGGAAAATTATTATAGAAATTTCATAAGTATTATTTTGAAAATTTTTAAATAAAGTCGGGAAGTAATGGTATACTTGCATGGCGAAATCGGAGGCAGTGAGTGCCTGTAGTTAAGTTTTGGATTTTTCTGGGATAGAGACATAACCATCGAGCAGTGAATCCATGGTTTGATACCGCAGCGGTACTTTCCAAACTTTTTTAACTGTTTCCAAATATATTTGAAAAGATTAGTTTGTAAATATACTAAATTCGGTAAGAAAGTATATACTTTGGATAAAAGATTTAAGTGATTGAAATTTAAATTGAATAAGACTTAGTGTTTTTCAGTGAAAAATGGAATCTTTGATTGTGTGATTGTTTATTTGATAGTTAAAGAACCGACTATCAAATCTGGACCCAAAATATAACTTTGGGAATATCTAGAAGAAACACGAAATTATATGGTACAATTGTCGTTCGAGGTGCTATACCGTACGTACAAACTCGTTTCGTTCTTCTAGGACGATAATAAGGAAATCCGTCCACTAACGGTTGGGAGGTGATCTCCGATCTTATTTTCGTCTGTTTATTTCCTAAAGAACCGGGGTTGATTTTACCGGGAAATATCGAACTTTGTTTCAAAGAGACCGAGATCGGATAAGTTATCCAAAAACCACTTCGATCCAATGAGTACGTTTTCGAAGTGAAAACAAGAGTATGGAGTCGAAGATGGAGCGGTGAAGTGTAAGGGCTAATCGCTACTAATCCTGAGGATTATTCCAGAATGGATGTAGTAGGAATAATGCCTTCGGTTTCGTTCGGACCCAAAACAGACTTGTATGGATGAATGCTATCAGTACATTGTCATTGGAGTACAATGAGCATTCTAAGTGAAAATTCCTTAAAAAGGTAATCGTAGCCTCTAGCCTCATCAACCGAGAATGACTGAAAAGCAGGGGAGATACAACAAGGCTAAGTGGGTCGCACCCAATTAGGGTATGTTTATCACCTTTCTAGATACCCTCGGATATTATTACTACGATTCATGGAAGGATCTTGGAAAGGGTGGGAACACCCGGGGTGATAGCATATTCGGTATATCCAGGTTAGGGATAGTCCAGTCTTGTGTTGTAGGGGATCCCGGCGTGGTCCTCGGTACACTGTTTCTAGACGTGTACTGTAACATGTGGTACCCTAGTGCCTAGTCATTCTTATGGAATCCATTCTCTAATACGTGCCTTTACGGTTTTGGTTGTAGAACCTAGTATGCTGGAATTTAATTAATGTAACAATTTCAGCAATTTGAATAAGTATTTGTACTTAGACACTGTTATAATATCAGAGGATTTGATATGAAACGTTTTAATTATCGTAAGGTAAAAACCCGTCGTGTTTATGTGTGTTGTGGTCTTACGTGATACCATTGATTTTCAAAGAATTTTGAAAACTTTAATAATTCAAATTGAGTGTGTTTTCTCACGCTAGTTTTCCAGATTGGCTCGGGTGTTATTTTATTATAATGCTTGGGTCAGACCGAGTATTACAAATACAGGATAGGATGCTATGGAGCTCAGGAGACGAGCTGGATGACGATGACGTATCACACGTACTTGGTTTTTATTCCGCTGTGTATTGTAGGTTGTATATTCAACATTTGTGAGGGCTAGTTATTATAATTGTCTGGTATTGAGTTGATGTATTGTACTCTGATGATGTGATATGTGAATAACAGTTATAGTTCTTTTTGTATAAAGACGTGACATTATCAATTATATATTGTTTCGCTGCGATTGCGAGATTCTGTGTTGTTATTTCTATTTTCTTCTTCTACCTCTTTCTCCTTTCCCTAACGATTCGGTATTTCCGGCATTCGATTGTTCGGCATGTTATACGGTGGACGTATGGATGTTGATTTTCGGGCGTCGAAAGTCCGGGCCGTCACACTGGGTATCAGAGCTGAAGGTTAAGCAAGAACCTTGGCTCTAGTGGGGATTACTCATTAGAGATAGGGTCAGTAGCACCCTAGAATGAGTGTATTAATAGATATGAGCACGTATTTGTTAGTGAATATAAAATTGTTTTATATTTTGTTGATTGATCTATTGAGTAGCTTATGGATTCTGGTCAATACGAGTAATTAACGTTATTGATAGGGATCTCTAAACGCTTGAATAGAACATTTCAACATAGTATTGTTTTGAAATGGGGTAAATGAATAATTTTACCCAAATTATTTTATATATAAAAGGAATAATTTTTCGGAAATTAGTTTATATGGTGTTCTTGGTTGTTAGGAAATGATAATATTAAACTATTATCATTTGTTGTTGTGGTAATTGAAATAAAAGTGGATATTTTAATCAATAGTTAAGAAATAATTATATAATCAAATGGGATTACATAAATAGATGATTATAAATGTGATTTATAATTTGAAATGAAATTCTGGAGTATATTTAAATATAGATTTGAAAAGGATTCAAAAGTTGGAAATTTGGGAATTTAAATCCCGTTGGTTTGAAATAGTTTTTAAAGCCTTGGAAAATAATAGTGATATTATTTGGAGAAAAATATTTTTAATTGAAAATATTTAAAAAATGGTTTTTAAAGGGATAAAAGCACTAAACTCACTTCGGTCGTTGGAAAATAATTTCGGTGATGACTGTAGCATCATCGACTTTCATTTTCGAGTTTCCAAGGGAGGAATTGCTACCTTAATAATTTGCATTGGAGTTTTGGTTTGGTAAAACTGATTTGATTTGGAATTCAAAGAGAAGATTTGATACACAAAAGGTTGTGTGTGTGTGTATATATGATTTCAGAAATGATTTTGAAATACTTAAGTAATTGTTTAAACTCTGGAGTTTGATCTAAAATGTTTTATGGAAAATAAATAAGTTTGAAAACTTATAAAAATTTGAAATTTGATTTTTGGAGTGAAATTTAGCTTACATTAAGTTAAATAAGAGTGAATTTTGAGGAATTAAGCCTAAGTAGGCTAAATGGAATAGTTATTGAAATGGAATTTATTAAGTTGGAAATAAATTAGTGGATGAACAAATTAATTTAATTTGTAAGTATATGGAATTGAAATTGAATATCGGTAGGATATTTAATTTGAATTATGTTAAATAAATTGAAATTGAAAAAAAAATTGTTCAAGTTGGGCCAAATAAAATAAAGTTTGGGAAATAAAATTTATTGAGATTCGGAATGAATTAGTGGAAGGAACTAATTACAATAATTAGTGAATTAAATATGGTTTGAGAGATAGTTGATAAAATTCAATATTTAAAAATTGGAAGGTAAATTGAGTCCAAATAGAAATTGGAATTGAATTTGAATACAAATGGATATAAAAATTAAGTTGTGAAGTGGTAATAAGCATAAGAACTTTTGTATAAAAAGTTTATAATTAAATTAAGAAATTTAAAGAGGAAATTCTTAAGTGGAATTGGTACTTAAGATATATACTAAGTAAATATTTGAATACAGATTGAATAAGGAATGTGAATAATGGTTTGAGAAAAATTGAATGGAAATGAAAGTAAATGTGAATAAAAAGAATTGGATATAGCTAATAATCAATTGGAAATTAATACGTAAGTTGTATGAATATTATTTTATTCGCATAGCGATTTGATCCAGATTCGAGCACAGAATTTCAAGATAATTTATATCAATCCGAGTTAGGATTTTTAACTCGATTTTCGACGGCGAACCCTGGATATGGATATTTGATTGATTCTGGGATTCTCTATCATAGTTATGGCTATGCAAGGAGAATTACGGTTTCTAATCAAGGAACCAGATCTGAGTCCGCACTAGAGAGTCGTGTGAACGATACTAGTTCGGAAGTGAGATTGTGTGATCGAGTAAACGATCAGAGTTGATATTGCGTACGGATGATATATGTACATCGCACGGGCTTAAGTAAAGAAAATTTATAAATTTTTGAAAAGGAATAAATAAAATGATTTTGAATTGTATGATTGGATATTGTTGGTAAGTAAGATGCAGGTATTTAAAAGCAAAAGCTAAATTGATGTCTTCGATTTCAGAAGTAAAAGTTTGATTGCCCGACAAAAAGGTACATGTTTGAATTGTTGAATGAAATTGATGATTTTCTGATTGAGCCACTTGGATTTTGTTTTCTTTAGATGATTCGGGGCCGTAGAGGCGTTTTGTAGTTTTCAGATCTAGCCGCGCAAAGGAGATGCTGGCGAAATTTTTCGAAAATTTAAGGAATTAGAAAATTTTGAAGAAAATTTTTGATAATTGAAATTTTGATTTGTAATTATAGTTTAAAATGGTTGAATAGATATATTATTTGGAATCTATGAATGAATCTGGAAAATTAGTAAAAGTGATAGCGTACTTTCAATAAAATTGGTTACGGGGAGTTGATTATAACTGTGTGGTTTTGGGAAAATAGTTAATGGGATTTAAACCATTCTTCTTACTTGGCAATTTCAGGGGCGAAATTCTTTTAAGGGGGGAGGAATGTAACGACCTGGAATTTTGATTATTTGAAATTAGAATATTTAATTGATTTTAAATATTCAAAAGTTAATTTTTAACTTGAATTTCAAATATAACTAATTATTGGATAATTTAATTATCGAATTTAATAATTGAGAATTGGTTAAATTATTGAATCTGGAGTTTTAAGCTTGATAAAAATAATTTAAAGGCTTATAAAATTTATATTAATAATACTGAAGATAATAAAACCTTTTAAATGGAATTTAAAAGTGATTTGTTCAGTTTTAAAAATATATCGTTTAAATTTACATTTAAAAATAGCTTTCTGAGGCACAGTCTTGGATTTCGACGAAACCAGTTCTATTGGATCCGTAATAGTGTATTATTATCGGATTTCAAATTTCGTAACATTTGGGGTTATCGTTTGGCCGTACGGGATATAAACACGCTGAAATTAATATCGAAAATTCAATATAATAATTGGGTCCAAAATGCTATCTTCTCCATACGGTCGAATTTGGACTCGAAACCTTTTCCATTGCGTTCAGAATAGGGGTATAACATTATAAACGCCTAGCGGCATGCCTCGATAGGAGGTCGAGATTTAGGCTACGAAATCGAGACGATTTAAATTTAAATAAATATATATATTTATTTGACTTAACAAATATTTTCACATCAGCTGTTTTTTTTTCTCACCTCAAAACACTGTAGTTGTCTTCAAACACACCTCCTATCTTATCCATCGTTTCCCTCCTTCTTTTCAAATCAAGAAGCACACAAAGATTTACAGTTTGAAAGGAAAAAAATGGCGTTATGCATGTCTTCATTCATAAGGGAAAAATCGAACTGCCTCTTCCTTTCGAAATCAAACAATTCGAAAGCGAGCCTCTTCCCTCTTCTCTTCAATTCAGAAAATCGAGTCGAATTAAAAAAAAATGAGAGCTGGATCGATTGAAAATCGCGATGCCAGGAGAAGCTAGGGCGTGGGCAGGCGGCAAGCATGGGGGGTCGCGGTCGCGAGGTGGATGTTCAGCCAAGTTAGGGATGTCACGTTTGAAGGGGAGGTTGCGAGTTTAGGGGTCATGTGGCTATGGTAATCGCGGTGTTGTACTGTGGCATGGAGGGAGGAAGTTGTCGCGTTCGTGGTCGAACTGGGCTCGGTTTTGGGACTGCGATCGTGGAGGAAGCACTGATGGGTGTTCGAAGTCGTGCCTGGAAGTTGGCTACGTTTTCTTGTGTCACCTGAAAGCGTGTTTTGGAGGGAGGAGGTAGATTAGGGGAGTCGAACTTCGATAACAGCAGAAGTTCATGGAGGAGGGTGGGGATGGTGGGCGAAGCTTGGATAGTTGAGTGTGCTGGTTATCGTTCGTCTGTAATGAAGAAATGGGTAATTAAGGTTAGGTGTTTATCGTTAAATAATTTATAAATTAAATCATCATCCTACAAAATTCATAAATTGCTTATACGAGGTGGAATTCGAGAGTGGATTTTTGCATGGGATTCGTGATGGCGTAGAATACGAAATAAATTTGGAATTGGGACAATTAACAATTTCGGAAAAAATCAAGGTGAGTTAATCTCCCTCAATTTTGGATTACCGTAATTGATTTTAAATAGTTAAAATTAATTATTGATTGATTGATAAAAATTGATAAATTATTATCAGTTGAATGTGATATTATATATAGTAGTATATATATATTGGAGTGATTGATATTCCCGCATATACATAGTGGATGAGACCCTATGCGCCCCGCATAATAGCGGATGACCATATATATCGCGATATCCCCCTCGAAGTGGGATTGGTATTTTTATATTGTGCTAACATCTGTGGATGCAGGGAAATAGGTTGGAGGGATCCAACTGGATGTTGAATTAAATTTCATATATATTGATATGCGATCTGTTTAAATAATCTGTGGTAGATTATAGTGCGATTTAAATTTATTGGATACTATGGTAGTTTCGGCCTAGATTTTGGTATTTTTAAATATCAATAATAAATGTTTAAAATTTGGAAAGGAATTTAAAAGAAATTGGAAGTAAAAATATTTATAGTGAAATTTTAGGATTTATTAAAATAAATGAATTGTGGGTAAAATAAATAGTTTGATTTCAAAATTTGGACTTGATAATTTTGGAATATGGAAAATAGGAATTTTGGAATAATTTAAATAAAAGGATTTTAAAATAATAAAACTTAAGCGATATTTTTTAGGTGTAAAGGGATTTTAAATCGAGATTTAAAATAGTTTGGAAAAACAAAAGGGAAATTTGAAAATAAAAAAATGAAATTGTTATACTAGATTTTAAATGATGAAAAGGAAAGTGGAATATGGTTGGGTTATTAAAGAAATTGATTTGGAAATGGAATTTAATTCAGAAATCTATTTAAAATCGATTAAGTGTTGTGAAACCGTTATAAATGGGAAATGAGACTATGGAATTTATAAAAAAGGTATATAGATAAAGTAAAGTGATTATCAGTGGATAAATTGAAGTTATAAATTCATGTGAGGATTTATAATGAGTTGGGGAAATCAGCTTTAAAATAAATGGTTTATTTTTTTTATTTTTTTTAGAAATGCGAAAAGGGGATTTACGGAATTGGGACGTAAATCAAATTGGAAATAAATCGAGAAAGATTTATAAATGTTGGACTGATTATATTGGAATTGGAAAAATATATTTTTATCGAGAAATTGGATTTGTCTTGAAAAGTAGTATTTTTAATTATTAACTAGTATTTTAAAAATTGTTTAAGAATATTTCAGAAAAAATAATAATTAATTAGTTGTTTAAAATTGTTTTAAGTATATGTAATTATTAATTAAGTTGTTTATAATGGGTTGATATTAAGTTAATTATTATTTAAGAATTAATCGGTGTTATTATTTTAAAAAGATAAATTATTTCAATATTAATATTATTTTATATAATAACTTTTATAAAGGAGTATTTGCCTAATGTTTAACTTAGAAAATTATTATAGAAATTTCATAAGTATTATTTTGAAAATTTTTAAATAAAGTTTTCGGGAAGTAATGGTATGCTCGCATGGCGAAATCGGAGGCTGTGAGTGCCTGCAGTTAAGTTTTGGATTTCTCTAGGATAGAGACATAACCATTGAGTTGTGAATCCATGATTTGATACCGCAGTGGTACTTTCCAGACTATTTTAAAGGTTTCAAAATATCTTTGAAAAAAATAGTTTGTAAATATACTAAATTCGGTAAGAAAGTATATACTTTGGATAAAGAGATTTAAGTGATTGAAATTTAAATTGAATAAGACTTGGTGTTTTTCAGTGGAAAATGGAATCTTCGATTGTGTGATTGTTTATTTGATAGTTAAAGAACCGACTATCAAATCTGGACCCAAAATATAACTTTGGGATTATCTAGAAGAAATACAGAATTATTTGGTACAATTGCCGCTCGAGGTGCTATACCGTACGTACAAACTCGTTTCGGTCTTCTAGGACGATAATAAGGAAATCCGTCCACTAACAGTTAGGAGGTGATCTCCGATCTTATTTTCGTCTGTTTATTTCCTAAAGAACCGGGGTTGAGTTTACCGGAAAATATCAAACTTTGTTTCAAAGAGACCGAGATCGGATAAGTTATCCAAAAACCACTTCGATTCAACGAGTACGTTTTCGAAGTGAAAACAAGAGCATGGAGTCGAAGATGGAGCAGTGAAGTGCAAGGGCTAATCACTACTAATCCTGAGGATTATTCCAAAGTGGATGTAGTAGGAATAATGCCTTCGGTTTCATTCGGACCCAGAAAAGACTTTTATGGATGAATGCTATCAGTACATTGTCGTTGGAGTACAATGAGCATTCTAAGTGAAAATTTATTAAAAAGGTAATCGCAGCCTCTAGCCTCATCAACCGAGAATATCTAGAAAGCAGGGGAGATGCAGCAAGGCTAAGTGGGTCGCACCCAATTAGGGTATGTTTATCACCTTTCTAGATACCCTCGGATATTATTACTACGATTCATGGAAGGAGCTCGAAAAGGGTGGGAACACCCGAGGTGATAGTATATTCAGTCTATACAGGTTAGGGGTAGTCCGGTCTTGTGTTGCAGGGGATCCTAACGTGGTCCTCGGTACACTGTTTCTAGACGTGTACTGTGACAGGTGATACTTCAGTGCCTAGTCATTCGTATGGAATTCATTCTCCAGTACTTGCCTTTACGGTTTTGCTTTTAGAACCTAGTATGCTGGAATTTAACTAATATAACAATTTCAGCTATTTGAATAAGTATTTGTACTTAGACACTATTATAATATCAGAGGATTTGATATGAAATGTTTTGATTATCGTAAGGTAAAAACCCGTCGTGTCTATGTGTGGCGTGGTCTTACGAGATACCTTTGACTTTCAAAGGATTTTGAAAACTTTAATAATTAAAATTGAATGTGTTTTCTCACGCTGGTTTTCCAGACTGACTCGGGTGTTATTTATTATAATGCTCGAGTCAGATCGAGTATTACAGATACATGATAGGTGCTATGGAGCTCAGGAGACGAGCTGGATGACGATGACGTATCACACGTACTTGGTTTTTATTCTGCTATGTATTATAGGCTGTATATTCATCATTTGTGAGGGCAATTTATTATTACTGTCCAGTATTGAGTTATTCATGTATTGTACTATGATGATGTGATATGCAAATAACAGTTATAGTTCTTTTTGTATAAAGACGTGTCATTATCTATTATATATTGTTCCGCTGTGATTGTGAGATTCTGTGTTGTTATTTCTATTTTCTTCTTCTACCTCTTTCTTCTTTTCCCTAACGATCTGGTATTTCCGGCATTCGATTGTTCGGCATGTAATACAGTGGACGGATGGATGTCAATTTTCGGGCGCCGAAAATCCGGGCCGTCACATTTGATGTGTCGGATGCGACGCCAACTCCTACCAGGTAAAAAAACTGTTTTGAACGACACATACTTTTTGTGCAGTTAAAGCTTAGCGGTTTCATAGCAATGGAAGTGCAAAAAGTTATAGCGGTGATATAACAGAAAACAGCGGAGGTGAAAAAACATTCATTAAATATAAAACCAAATATTAAAGTTAATTTATTCTCATTCTCACATTATTTATGTAGAAAAAAATATTGTTTAATCTTATATAACAAAACCGAAGAATATAATGATTTATGTAGTCAGAATTTGGTGAGTACAATTGATTTCTAGTTTATATTGAACACCTATACATAAAAGTTTGGTCTTTACCCTAACTTTGTTGATTTGATTCAAAAGAGAACTAGTTAAATCAAACATTTTATTTTATGTTGCCAAAGCGGATGCTAAAAGGTTTTGATTTAGTGAATGTAGCGGAGAATAGCGGATTTAATTCGGATTTACTGTTTAATAACACTATATTCATAGCATTCGAAAACGTCATGCACTATACTGGAGATTTTACAGGATTTTGGGGAGACTTAAGTGTAAGGTCTACTTCCAAAGCATTAACTTAATGACAAAACAAGAGGATTAGCTCAAGTATTCTAGTTTCAAATTTATATATCCACGTGTATCCAAACAAATTTCCACCATTAAAAATCGAATCCCCACAATTAAAAATCAAATGAATAGCATTACTAATATTAGACAAGAGAATAATGAATAACTAGAATGTTATTGAAAGAGTTATGTAAGGTTTAAACATTAAACACTAAAAAGATAGATTTACCATTTATTCTGAAAATATATGGTAAATATAATGCATATTTGATATTTCATCAGAAAATCATGTTCTGGGTATTTAAAAATAAAATTAGCTTCTTCCCATCTGACTGTATTATATGGTTCAAATTTTATTTCGTAAATCAATGCCCTGTACATATGCAACTGAGATTCTTTTAGACTTAGTATACACATATATCTAATATTTCCTTAATGTTAAAAATCTATTCAACCGAGCTGTAAAATGAAATGTGTATTAAAAACCGAGCTTTTTAATGCTTTGATGCTAATTTGGGCGGACTAGAAGAAGTGAACGAAACTTTTTGATAGTTAATGATGTGGGCTCGGTTACGCAGACTAGTAGCAAACAAATAGAACACCAAATATAATTTTAGGTATAATTCAACCTAAAAATAAAATTTAATTTCCTTCAAGCATAATGTTTTTTAAAAGTTTGTCATTTTCTCTAATTCTTCTTTTTTAATTTCTTTTTTTCTACTTTTCTTGTTTCCAAATGTAAAAGCGACCGCTTCGACGTGTATTACGGTTATGAATTATGGACTTGAGAGCAGCATGTTAAGATTGGTAAAATTATTAAATACCTTTGTGAATTTCAATTTTTTTTTTCAATAGAGATGTAATTTATAAAAAAAAAATTAAAATTAAGTAGGGCTACTTTTTTATAATCACGGAGCCCTAACTTCTATATTAAAAAAAAAAAAAGCATGTTTGAAGTACCTACTACTGGCAATACAATTTATTTTATTTTGAGCTGGTAATTATTGCACATATTTCATAATAATCTTCCAATGATACACAAGGTTGATGTTAATATTTCAAATGATCAAAAAAATTATTTGCTAAGTTATAATTTATAATTTACAAAAAAAAAAAAAATTCACAATGATACATGAAATAATACGTAGCAAAAGGTCAAAAAATTTACATGATTAAATAAGTTAAAAAGAAGATTGGACAAAAACCATAAACAACATGAAAGGACTTTGAACTAAAGTTCGAAACCCTTCACATCAATTATCAACTTTCAACTCCTTCCTCTTTTTTCTTTTCCATTCTTTTTCATTTTTTCTTTTTGACGATCCAATTATAACAAAAGTTCTTCAAATAGCACTTCCTGTCGAATGAGGTACTAGAAATAACCACCATTCAATCCTGACTATTTTATTATAATATTAAATTTAGTAAAATCTAGTAAGATAAAAATTAAAGGATCCATCGTTTTAGGGTTTGTTGGTTGAGTTCCGGATTTGGCAGTGTTTACCCGCATTTGTATTTTGTTGGGTTTTTGTATTTTGTTGGGCTCGGCCCTTACCTTCTTTCAAAAAAAAAATTAAAGGATCCATCTAAAAGACAATAAAAGTCATGGAAGAAGTAGCTGGTGCCAACATCATCAAAGACCCATAATATTTAATCTAGTTTCACGAATAAAATCGAAAAGAAATTTTCAACCATCATAAATTTGTTTGTAACTAAAACCGTCTTTTTACCAATAAAAAAAAAAGAAAGAAAAAACAAATATTTATATCAAACGTTGGCAACCTAACAATTAAGATCAATCTTAGACTTCTTCCTACTAAACAACTCGCCCGCAACCGACACAACCCGGTTGCAGTTGGGACATCTCGGATCATTTTCCGATATCAACAAATACTGAAAGCAACTCCTACAGACCGTCACGACCATCTTCGACCCGCTGCCAGAACAATCTCGTCCGCTCATCAAATCCTCCACGCTCGCCGCTCTTTTCATCTGACCGTCCGATTTCGGATCCTGCCTCGAGTTCACGTCCTGTTCGCGCTTCGCCCGATCGAGGGCATTTTTGACTTTTTCCAACGTGCAGACGCTTGCGTATGAGGATGCTGGTGACTGCGGCGGTGGAAAGTTCAAATCGTGCAATTCATTCGAGCTGCTCGAACTGCGGGACTGCAAATTATCAAATTTTAGAGGGTTTGAAAAAAAAATATAAATATATACAGTGCACGATTTCCTAATTTGAGGAAAATTAAGAAAGATGGAATTACCAGAAAATCGAATTTTTCCTCCCATAGTTTCTTCTCTGAATCTTTACTGCTGCAAGCGAAGAAATCAATAGTGACAAATTCTTTGTTTTTGTTGTTGTCTTTGTTGATTTCAGTACTAACAACAGCCGCCATTAAAACAGAATTGTATTATTCGTGGTTAATTTTGGAAAAGAGAGAAGCAGTTAAGAATGAATGGACAGAGAGTTAATAGTTTATTTATAGGTGAAAGATGCAAAGCGTAAATCCCTTTATATGCAGTCATTAATTGAGAAGATTTTATTACAATAAAGAGGGACTGATTATTTTACAAGAAACTTAACACGGTTACTACTAAGGAATTTAATACTTTATTATTTTTGTTAATTATTATGATTCAATTAATTGTATTTTGTGAGAAAGTGGTTAAGTTTATGCATGTATGCTGTGATTTTTTATTTAATAATCTTAATGTATTAACAGATTAATGTACTCTAATTATGCACATAATCTTTTTTATATTTTGTTGATTATCCTTTTTTTGGGACTATTATTGATATTTATGAGTAATGCACTACCGCATGATATATTTAATGCAATATTTCTTGGTCCTAAATTTAAATATATGCATGTTTATCCTTAATCCACCATCAACCACATTTATTATGTGCTATGTAGATTAAAACCAATAAAGTAATTCTTCAAGATTGGCATGTGTATTGTTCAAACAAAATTAAAGACTTTGGCACCTTTTTTTTCCCACATCCATATCGCATCAGTACAATCGATATATGATACATTTGCATAGAATGTAAAAATTGAAAAAATACGCTTAAACGTATTTTCATAGCATCGGCCTTTTATTAAGCCAAAGATGCCAAATAAACAATGAGTCACTTGGAACAACAATTCAAAATTAACATTTTTTATTTTATAAAAGACGATCGTTTCACTTATTATTTTATTCTCTTTCATGTTAAAACCTTTAATTGCATACATATATGTTACATGTGTGTACGGAGGTGGTTTACATTATATTATACATTAAGCTATAAGATAGAGTGTTCTTTAAATAATTACATTTTAAGTGTCAATTATTCATCATCGTGTGATTTATTGTTATTTTTTAGTCTTCCAAACAAATCCGTCGGCTCTACGTAGAATAGGTTTCCCTCAACTCCCATGATGTAAATCATTAAGTCAATCATAACGAAGGAAATATTTTCTTTTTGACTATCAGAATTACATAACATATTTCAAATGTACATAATCCACTCAAAATTAAACATAAATCTTTAGTTCACAAAAGTGACTTTGTTATCATAAAACAATTTTCATTGCAAAAAATTGTATATTACTTTTGATCATTAAATCTTATATTTTGTACAACTGTTAAATGAAAGACATATAATAAAAACATATGTATCTAATTAATCACTCGACACACTTGCATGGAACATTTACCCATACATCTGCCAATTAAAGCTTTAATTCGAGGACTAGTGCAGTATGGATGGATGTATCCTTTTGGAAGATACATAAATACAATTAGGAGTTATATGTTCTTTTTTGAAATCAACATAGCAGATGAATAACTTTTTGATATGAATGTATCTAGCACCTTAAAAAAAAGTGAAACAGAAGCATGCATTGAAGATTCAATATGTCAAGCATACTCGTTAAAGAAGCATCCACATTTTTTTAGTTATTATTTTGAAGGTCATGTTAAGTTGAATTCTAGCATCAGTCCTCTTAATGATGATGCTATGGATGAGTCATTTGACTTTTTTCTTTCCATTTTTTAAAATCATAGATGTCCTTTAGGTAAATAAAGGATGGAAGTTTTCAAACACTTAAAGAGTTTATCATAGGTAGAACAATGGTACTTCTCAATTATCAAAAATTATCATATCTTATTAGGTACCACAATATTTGTTTATTTACTGCCAATTAATACCATGTTATATAGAATAATCATGTTTATCTTAACAATATCAGTTTTTTAATAATCAATTTGAGCAATAAATTCCGAGGGTTTAAGCTAGTAAAGAATTTGAGACTTGGTTTCAAAATATGCAAGCCTATATAATTGTTGAATAAACTTATTATGAAATAGTTTAATTATTACGTATATTAGTGCAAATTACTTTAATACGGTAGGTTGTTGGTAATGAAACTAGTGATACTTGTTATAAAACTCTTGTGTTTGGTCCAATAACGAAATACAGAAAATGATCAATCCTGTACGTAAATGGCTATTAATTTCACACAAAGGAGTTTGGAGCCATTAAAACAACTTGCAATAGTGGGGTATATATTAAAGACGATGAACATGGTGATGATTGACAAGATTATTATGGAGTGTTACGAGAAATAATTGAACTCGCTTATTCTGTGATACTGGAGCTTAAAACATTTTTATTCAAATACGATTGGTTTGATGCTACTACCGACGTAGGAGTATGTTGTATACATAAAGATGACCCTCTTGTTGTGGTAAATCATAAAAGATGATATAAAGGAAATGATTCATTTATGCTAGCGACACAAGCAACATTAGTTTATTATGTGCCTTGTCCTACCATGAACGACAACAAGGACGACTGGTGGGTTGTCATTAAAATAAAACCTAGATGGTTATTCAATGGAGATATGATCATAATCGATAATCAGTCATACCCAAATGATCAGGAGGACAACGAAATACTCTAAATAACAGAAGATGATGATGATTTAGGACCACTTAACAATGAAGTATTTGACGAAGTTGAATCAGATGAAGATGTCGAAGTCGATGATGATGTCGATGTCGATGTAAATGAACATGAATATGATAATGATATTGTCAATGATGATTTTGATAATGATATTTACAATTGGTAACTTATGCATAATTTATCAAAAGACTGTTTTTATGTATGCATATTATTTTCATTTTTCTTCGATTGTCATGCCAAGTAAATATTAATTTTTTTTAACTTTATGCTTATGCACGTTGATTTTGTTAGAGATGATTGTACGTTAGATAGCATGCATTCATATCATCATCTTCATATTATAGTTGGCTCATATTACAGTTAAGGATATATTGAATGTAAAAATTGTCGATTATCAACCGACTATAATATGAAGATGGATTTATCATTCTTTATTATATCATATAAATCTGTATATATGTATTATTATAACAGATATGTCTAATCGATGCCGACACAGCTGTGGTGGCTCATCATCCGGTCAAGGCAGCTCATCATCAAGTCTTGGTATTTTTCACTCATCAGAGCATGAGGCCGATGCACATATGATGTTACCATTCATTCGGACTACCGATGCTCCTATCGATGGTACTAGTCCATCTACCCGTGTGTCTAAGACAAACTCTTCATCCTCCATCAGCCGGCTTGATGTCTTCCCAAGAGAGAAAGGATCGCGGTGAGTAATTACATACACACACACATAAACATACAAACAGATACACTCGCGTACACATATACACATGCATGTACATATACACTTACACACACATACACATACATGTACATATACACTCACACACATACACACATGTATATAATAATTTACTAATTAAATATTCATACATTCGTGTGTGTGTGTGTGTGTATATATGTACAGGTTTGGTTTCAGCAGCGGCTTTGCATCTGATGCCATTAATGATGGATTGCTAGCACAGATCACAACAATCTAGCCTTTATTTGGTGACATTCCTGATGATGTGAAGGAAGCCACGGTCGAAGAATTTCAGGTAACATAACTTTATTACATACCACTCTATATATATGTATATATATATATATATGTATGTATGTATCATTTTGTTCATAATATATTAAATTTTCATTCACAAAGGAAATTCTGTTGGAAATAGGGTCTTCACGAAGAGACAGTGTACGAGCTTGGTCGGCTGCAATGTCCAAAAAATACCATGAATGGACATATAGTATGTGTAGGAGTGGCAAGAAGCATCCAGCCCTTGTCCAAGAGATATATGAGCAGTTCATGCGGCATTGGGAGTCAAAGGAATTCAAGGCATTATCAAAAAAGGATGCCAAAAATAGCATAGAAATCCTATATTACATACTAGTTGCTCCAGATCTTACGCAAATCATTGTAACATTCTGGTACATTTTTATTTGTTAAATTTATTTAACATTTAAAAAAAATTAAAATAGACTTATACGATAGTGTACTTAATTCAAATTTCAGTACGAAGAGCAACATAATGAGCCTACATCTTGGCGGTTCTTTTACAAAACTCTCAAGATTGAGTCATCGGATGGGTCCAATACCAATAATTGAGTAGATGATTGTTCCACTGAGTTTATGGTATGTTATCCATAAAACGTAACTCATTTACATAATATTTACGCATATATACATGTATAAAATTCTAATGAATACATAAAATAAAAAATAGGTGAAATACTAGGCTAGGATTGACGAGCTTCGGTGTAAAGGTGTGGAGATACTCAGAGAAGTGGACGAAGATGTATTCCACCACTCACTAGAGCTACTACAAAAGGGCAGACTGTTAGCCCTGCTATGACAATTTCCTTATATACATAATAGCTTAAACATTCGTTATATACATATGATATTAAATATATATGTATACAAAACAATTTATTTATATGTGTATGGTATACTATATGTATATATACATTGGTTTTAGATCCCAAGAACCATATGTTTGTGTGTGTGTATGTATGTGTATTTTATATGAAGGCTTAGCATTATCACCAACTTGCGGTGTTAAAACAACGATTAATTTCGCTCATTTCCATTTATAAACGCTTCATTTCCATTTTCACTATAGCGCTAATATTGAACAATTAAAATCAACGACTTCTGATTATATAATTAAGCTAAATTATAAATTTTGTTTCAATAAATTAAACAAGAGTTTATTTGAGTTAAAATAAAGATTTTTTTAAATCACACAATAAATCAAAAAAATATGTAATTTAAATCACTCGTTAAATTTTAAAAAATATATATAGTTGAGTTAAATTATAAATTTCATTTTAATAAATTAAACAAGAGTATGTTTATATTAGTTAAATCACTCAATAAATTTACTTCCAAAAATGAAGCTTTTTCTCATCAATGGGAATCAGGGTTCCAGTTGCCATCCACTTTTTTCTTTCTCCTTTGTCCCGCTTTATCAGTTTTCTCCAATCTTTTCATCGCTCATTTCACTCCTCAACCCTAGCTTCCCCCGTTGTTGTTTGATTACCTCTTCGCTGCTTGCATGCTTTTGTGATTCCTTCTAGATCCGGCCATCTTTTCGGATCCGGTATAAATAGACTACCCCTCGCTTATTCCAAAACTTCTGAAATCATATGGTGGGTCTACCTTCACTTTATAAGTTGAAATTTATGCTTCTCTGATCCATCTTGGTAGCTTGCCTCATCTATTAGCAGTGATTCAGGTAGCGATCGGTTTGGTTTCTAAATTTTACATTGATAAATTCATGCAATTAATATAATTGTTCGTGAATTAAGATATACAAATGAACTAAATTAATGATTAAAAAATAAAAACATAAAATATACTTACCAATAAATATTATTTGCATGTTATTGTTTCAACACCCATGGAAGCACCAAATTTTACAACTACTAGATACATTCATAATTGGTCATATATGTTTATTTGCCCAAGACTATGTATTGTCCTTTATTAGTTTCAAACTCTAGAAACAATATTTGAATACGGATGTCTGATCCGTACTCAATCACATGTGAATATTATATGGTGAGCGGTCATAATTTATAATGTACGAAATCTCGATGGAATTGGTCCAATCAAAATAAGAAAATAGACTTTATGTTAGATCGTGTATTCAATATGATTGATTACAATCATGATCTTGCTGTGTTAAATGTAACACTAGACTAAAATCTATGAGATAGGTGTAGGAATTCGATCATTGAAATGTCAGTTTGATCAATTTACGTAAAGTGTAATTCATTTGATATCTTTAAATGTTAAGGATGACCAAATGCACTTTTGTAAAGAGTTCATTGTGATATTGTTGTAAAGATTTCCTTTGGATCTTACGACTGTCTAAATAGGAAATTGAATGTATAAGAGTGGATGTAACTTAAGGCATAGTTAGAATGGAGAGAGCGAACGATCATTTTTGCTTTATAAAGAAATTCAGATATAAGAATTGTAAAATAATAATAGATACTTAACATTGGAATGAGAAATATGGTTTCTATTTCAAAAGTATATTCACGTAGAAAATGTTTTCTATGATATTTATTCTTTGAATTTAAGATACTTGATCCGAAAATTTTCGACGGTATACCAGTTAAAGTAAATGAAATAAATAGCTTATATTAAGTGGTTGAATGGAGCTTTGTATTTCATCCGTTATTATAGTAATGGTGGAAATAGTGGGAGCTTGCCATGTAGCACTTATTAGTCACATCAAGTAACAAAAATTGTTTTCATATGACATACCAAACATTATTTATGGGATAATAATTGTTTTCCAGTTTGACTGAAAAATAGACATAGTTTGTTTCAATAGAGTATTATGAATATTCATTGTAAAATAAAACTATAATAGTAATATTTATGATGCAGTGGAAAATAGAGAAGTGTATAAATATATTTAAAATTATTTTGGAAATGTAGACTAAACCATGGTTTGGAGAAATAAATTTTTAATTATATGATTATAAATTATATGGTACTAGTGAATTATTTCTCAACCAATAAAGGGCAAAGCATCTATTGAGTGGGAGCAACGTAAGAGTTAATGAAATCTTTGGATTGATATATATATATATATATATATATATATATAGATGTATGCAATCATAAGTCTGTTAATACAAAACAGTTCCATATACTTTGTTGTATTCACCACTGAGTTATCACAGACATGAACATGTGTATTTGATACGTGTAGTATGTCTATGATAAGCTCATAGAATATAAAACGTAAAAAAAATAACATGCAATATAACATAAAATGATTTGATTTGATCAAATAGGTGAGTATATTGGAAAGAGTTCTGAATGTATCTAAAAATGAATAAAGATTCAATCTCAAAGTCACTCCTCCTTTTGATACATAATGATGCATCGATAAAGAGTAATCGAACTTTATTGAACGAAGTATGATTAATTGTGAGTGAAATTGAGTTGTCGTGTACCTAAGACTAGTACACAAGGTTAAAATTAATTTCATCTAAAGAATGATTTACAAAATCATATAAGATAAGGGTATATAAGAAAACCCAACATATCCTAGGCCAAGGAGTTTGTAGGTTGTATGAGTTGAAAAACTGCATGTACTAATTATTCCTGAGGGATTTTGTATGAATTTCCCCCAACTTATTTTCTAAGGGAAGTAAGGTGGAATGGCAAGCACATAGAGGCAAGAGGGAGGTGAGCCTTTTTAGCCAGAAATGGGAGGTGAACAGAATATTAAAGAGCACCACATGGAGCCTATATAAGTGTGTGCATATCTCACGTGATCCCTTTTACATTTTTACCAAGTTTAAACTAGCTCTCTTCATCTCCTTCTCTCTTCATAAATTTCCTAAGACACATAAATTCAAATCAACTTCAAATCTCTTCAAACTTTGCTAGAAGCGTTACAACAACATTACAACACAATTTATTAACTTGAATCTCGAAGAAAGGAGCAAAACACCCCTCTAAAGCACATAGGCCATGAGCATATTTAGGCTTAATCCAACTTAGGCAAGTGCAAAAGCAAAGGAGTGGTAGGAAGTTAGATGTTTGCAAGGTTGAGGCAGGAAATGGAAGCTTGGACTTGAATGTTTTCATGGTTAAGGGTAAGCTAACTCAACACTAAAATGAATTTGAAGCGTATATGTGTCTGTGTTTGATTGTTTATATTTGCTTGAAATTATATTGATATATGTTGTAATATTGGCTGTGATTCTTGCTTCGAAAAGCAAATAGCATATGTAATCCATGTGTATGGACTTGTATGACTTGTTGCACAGTCTTGAAAAAAAGTACAAATGTTGTAGTTGAACTTTGGCTTGAATTGGACTTGGATTTGAAAGTGCTCGTATAACGATAGTCATTTTAGATGCACTTAGAAATTGCCTTGTGTTCGTCAATTTCTAAAAAACTTTGTAGAGAGATTCTTAGGGGTTTCTAGCCATAATTGTGATGTACATCGTGTGTGTTAGTTTCTATAAAAAGAGTGGATGTTTAAAAGTTAAATAACATATCGAAAAATGGCCAAACTTTCCAATATGCAAACCTTTCCCGTTTTAGTCTTTGTTTTGAATTTTAAATGTTTGAAATGACTTTAAATTTAAGTATTTTGTTTTATTCTATTTTCACAAGCCTTTGCTAACTCATATTTGAGTATTTTAAAAGTGGTTGGGCATTTTTATGTATTTTTAAGAATTAGTTATGAATTTTTAAAGTAGAAATGTTTATTTTTAAATATAAAGAAAACATGGTTTTTCTAGTTTTTAAATAAATTATAAAATGATTACTTTTAAGTAATATTTTGAAGGAATGTTTTAAAACCTATTATAAGTATGTTAAAGTATTTTAAAAGCATTAAGTACATATAGTTTTTAGAAATTTAGTAAATTATTTTATTAAAGTATTAATATCTTATATAATATAATATCTTTTAAATTATTTTATTAGATATCTAGTTTTATAAATAAATTATTGTGTATATGTATATATTTATATCATTTTAAAAAGGTTTTTAAATTATAAACACATGATTTGGAAAAGGGTTAGGAATTGCTTAGCGGCTAAATTGTGTTTTGTTTAGTTACTTGTTAAGTAAAGTAATTAACTATGCTTAACACTAAAAACGACGAACTAGATTTATCTATTTATGAGAGTTAAGATTGATGTTCGAGTAGTGTTTAGAAGCAATAGTGCTCTTACCTACCGTCTTCGCTCTTGACCGAGAAATAGCAAGTTGAGAAGGTCGAAAACATGTTAATCGTGTTGTTTACTTCCTAGTTTATAAAATGTAATTAACTATAATTAACACTAAAATCTGATGAAGTAGATTTGTCTATCCATGAGAGTTTAAGAATGTTGTTCGAGAGGGTTTATAAGCAATAGTGCTCTAACCTACCATTTTCACTCTTAACCGAGGGGTAGTAAGTTGAGAGGGTCGGAAACATGTTAAGTATACGAAACTTGATTTCCATAAGCGATCATTTTTACAACTAGATAGTCGATTAGTTGACTAATCGAACTTGACCATTTAACTTAGGAAGTATATGGAAGCTTCACAGCTTCATACGGTTTAAGATCCCCCAGGGAGGACTAACTGGTAAGAAACGTCTCTAGCTTTAAAAATTGTGTACATATAAGACCCTCACGGAGGACTCCTTTATATATAGTTCGTTTACTTCTAAAAGAACCGAAATTAAGTGTACCGAAATTTCATAAATTTGGTGTTAAAGAGTCTAGAATCGGTAAGTGTTTAAGTAGTGAACACCACTTCAAAACTAATATACGAGTCTATGTTTCAAAGCGGTTGTGAAGCAGAATGTTATAGAGTTGAACTGTCCATCCTAAGGTTAAGGCCAAGGGAGAGGTCAACTTTAATATTTCAGATAAATGCTATAGAGTTGAACTGTCTACCTAAGATTAAGTCCAAGGGAGAGGTCATCATTAGTATTTGTCAATCGACTTGAGTTGGAACCAATGAAAAGGATTCTTGTACTGTTAGAGTAATGAAGACTCATGTGAGAGATGTCAAATTAGCTCAACATCTAATGGAAAATAGAGTGGACCTCATAGCTAGTGGGTTTACCGAACCTCAATTCAAAATCTAGAATATGTTTATCGATGTTGCTAGGGGAGTTGATGAAACTCGATATCACGTATTAGGATGTTGACTGGCTATGTTTTTTTTCTTAATGGTATATTTTATCTAGAGATATACGACGTTCAGAAGGTAGTTTCTGACTCTTATCAGGAGGTTCACTTCAGTTTACTAGAGGCGCCTCCACAAAAATCCAAATGCGAACGTACCTTAGTGGTTTTACATGTACTTCTAATATTGTTGTGTTGCGAGAAATGAGATGCAAGTAGCACAACTATTTTCTGGTTTATATTCTACACCCTAGACGTTATCTATATATCAACATAGTAACTTAATAAATGGTTGGTTTTTTTGAGGAGAAAACAGTTACGATGATTAATACGGTCTCAAAAGTTATTGTTACATGAATGCATGTATCTTGGTTTTCTCACGCCAGACTTATGTCTGACATGTAGTTTTTATTTTCTCTAAATTCCTCATGTACTTCTTTGAGTAGACCGAGTAAAGTAGGTTTTACTTTGGACGCTTCAGAGTTCAGGAGATGAGCTGGAGGCTTCCATTATCTATCTATTTATATTTCCGTTGCAATATATTATGTATGCTGTATCAGCATTGTGAGAATAGATAGTTATAACTGTCCAAGCCGATGACAATACTTAGGCTTTTGTAACTCTGAAATTACTTTGTATTTTGAAGCAACCCTTTGTATTGTCCTTTTGATACTATACATTATCGTTCCGCTGTGAGATTTTGATATTGTGTTTTTCTTCTTGTTCTGTCTTTTTTATTTTTTTTTTATTTTACCCTAACAATTTGTCTTTTCGGTACTTGGGTGTTTAACACACGAATACCGTAGATGTATTTATTGTCAACATTCGAGGATCGAAAAGTTTGATCGTTACACTTTACTACAATCTTGATGATCGTTATGCATCGATCAGACACTGTTACAAAGCACTATATAAGTATATTGAGTGCCGGTGGTGTAGGGCAGCCGTCGCATATATTAACTTTCATAAAATTTTGAGATTGTAGATTGCTCATGGCAGAATGTTGTCTGACTCAAGATTTCATGCTTTTCTTTTTATTATCTCGGGCACCTTTAAATAAGTAGGCTAGATAGCAGATACGTGATAGTGCATGGAGTTGTTCGGGGGATGGGCAAGTGGGTACGCTTTTCATATATTTACTTTTGAGGCTTTTCCGCTTTATTTCCGCTGTGTAGCACTGAAGAGCTTTTTCAGTGCTATGATATATTTATCTAGAGATTGTTATTATGTTTTTTTTTTTTTTTTTTTGAACTGGTACTTTATATACAACAAATCATGGGGACAACATATCCCATGTCAAATAAACGTTCGAAAGCAAGTTTCGAACTTGTGACATCCTGCACCAAAGCCGAATCAATTAACCACTTGGACAAAGGTGCTTGTCGATTGTTATTATATGTTTATCATTTGATGTATAAACTCTAATGATATTTGCTTGTATAACTATGATGGATCTTTTTGATTCATCTAATTATATTTATTGTCCAACTTAGTTTTATATATATGTTACTATATGTTATGATATGTGTTGTGTTGTGTGATATAAAATGAGTTTGCTTTGGAGCTTTTGATCATTTTACAACCTTGACAATTGTCCAATATCGATTGGGCACTGCCACGTCGTATTCTACAGGTTATATTGGGTATTGTAAAGTCATTAATATTGAAGCCTTTGGGAAGTATGCAACGTGTTACAAGTCCAACAAATGTAAAACAAATTATAACAATAGGTGATGAGATCAGAAATGAAATGATTAATGCGATATGAGTTTCCAATTCATGTTGTATTTGAATCGAGTAATTCTTAGCTCTTATTATGAAAATGGTTAATTATAAATTATTTGAATAAATTTTCAACTAATAATGACTAGAACACCAATCGACAAGGATGTACGTATATTATGTTCAAAGCTTTTGTTGAGACAATTTTTTCTGTGTTCTTTTGTTACGGAGAGCAACGCACCCTTGCTCAGCCTTCAAGGTGGATTACGATTAAATGACCAGAAATAAGTTGCATTTTCTGTATTCTTTTGTTACGCTTTTCAAAATTTTCACCGAGGAGAGGAGACTGGAGAGTATTACTTTCAGTGTCGTCATCCGTTATGTGGAGGGTGGACCCAATTTTACCGCAACAATTAATATCACTGCATGCAATAGATGAAGCTTCAAACTCAATAAATGCTCATCCACGGAGTCTCTCCTTATTCAAGGATTCAATGCATGCATGAATTAAAAGCAGACTACGATTTTGTGCATTAATAATAATAATAATGCAGTAATTGTAGCAAAATACATTAATTGCAGGAGCTTGTGAAAAGTGCACGCATTGAAGATGCAAACATTAATTAGCCCACTCTCTCTTTATTGCATTTATGGGTCGACAATTTTTTCTGTTTTCCAAAATTGCTATCCTAAACTCGTGGCGCTCCTATTGACTGCTTAAAAATATTACGTTCATAGTTCCGATGCTTAAAAAGTTTAAAACGCTTAACATTGGATGGCATATATATAATGAAACATGACGTACGCGCGAAATCTTTCTCCAAATGGATTACATTAGTTGTTGGGGTTTCAAATGGAGAATTTAATAGACCATAAATGAGGACTGAGAGAACATGGCTTCAACTTTGAAGTAAGGCTTGATATTTGGTAGCTTTTCTCATTTAATGAGAGCAGGAAGATGGTGCATGCGGAATTAATTAATGCATCATTTTCATTGGCAAATCGAGACATACAAACGCAAAGGCATCTCATTTTCATAAACATTTAATGAGTTTTTAATGCAAGCAAGTTTAAATGAAAAAAGAGGAAGTGATGTCTCGTAATCAGATTCAAGTACAAATTCACTTGTCCCGGAAATTAATGGTAACTTTAATTGATTTGCACTGCCAAGTATTCGTTTGCACTGAAGTATTGGAGGAGCGAATCCACTAGTCCCTATAATCAATAACCCATTATGCTTCACCAATAAAATTTTGACACTGTCAAATATTTCTCATAAAACTACCGTGCTTGGTACACGGTAGATGTTAGAATTATGATGTGAATAGCCGTTATGGGGCTGAAGGATGTAGTTTCCTTGTTAACTGTTTGTTATTTTTATGGACGAACACAGCAAAGACTTTCAGCACCGAGCTTTTTCCAAAAAACAGCAGTTCATTATTTTGTCAACCATGACACTAAGTATGAGAGCATCTCCGACGCTGCTTAATTTTGCAATGTTGGATAAATACAATAAAACTTAGTCTTTTGATTTGTCCAATCTTCTTTTGTATGTTGCAATTAATGCATGATCATTGCTATTTGTTTACCATTTCATGGGGAATGACTCATTTTGAGAGAGAAAAAAAGTTATTTATTCTTCGGTGTTACTATCTACATACATCCAAGGATGACAATGAGACCGGTATAAGGTTTAACCTGCTAGACCTGCCCCTGTTTTGATATATCAAGATTTATCTCATTGGATCATCACGGTGAGTAGATACATCATCCATTCTTAAAAGCTCTAGGTATAGGGTCTGGGCTTGGCTGACCCGCCCCAATCCAACCTGCACTATAAAACTCATAAAATCGCTTTATTATTATAACGATGATTTGTTAATCCTTTTATACATAAATGGTTATAACATGGATATTCTAATGTTCCATTCAATAAGTTATATGATTTTTATAGTATTAAGTTGCATTACTACTAATTACATAATAACACATGCATGTTTTTTTAACTGTTATCATACACCTCATTTTTACTACCTTGCTTATCATTATAAATACATTCATATCCATATTTATTGTATCATTTAGTAACAACCTCTCTTGCAAATAAAATAAATATATGTACATTAACACATAATTTTGAATAAATATGTAAAGCCTCACCGGGTCATAGAACGGAGCAGGTCTACCCTGATCCGTATGAGTTCCGGGTACTAGGCGAAAATCCAAAACCGCACCGAATCTACGGGGTGGGTCTGGAACACGGTTTAAAAAACCTAGGATGGGTCTGGGGCACAGAAAACCCGCCCCAACCCGTCCCATAGTCATCCCTGCATACATCTAACTTTTTGTAACGCCATCAAAATAGAAATTAAAATTAATTCGAAGAAGATATTGCAAACGCCTACTTCGCCCGGTTATGTATAATTGAGTGAAGGATTAGTCATGCAGTTTGTATAACCGAACAACACGAATATAAAAACCCAAAACCCTACTTATATAACGTAGTAATTGCTTCTCTTATCATCAATTGATGACAGAGCACACTGAAATTGGAAATGTAAGTAAGACCTAATTTTTTGTTTTTGAATAAATTGTTGTATGAATCAATTGTTTTTTCTATTACTATTCAAAGTATGCAAGGCATTTATTTTTGTTGTGATCCCATTAAAATCAATGTTGAATTTATTATAGTTTTTGTTAATGTTTGTTTTAAAATGGTATGTATTATAAATTTAATTTTGATTGAAATACTAGCGCATATGCTAATTTAATTTTTGATGTAAAAAAAGATTTCAGAATTAAACTGTTTTATAAAACCATTTTTTGTCTGTGTTGTAGTAGTTTGGAAACCTTGCTTAATATTTAGTTTTGGGCGAATCTTGATTTGAGGGAGGAAATATAGTATAGTTTTATTTTTGGGAAAAGAAAACACGGGATGAAAATAAATATTTAAATTCGTGGGTGTGGATTAATGTGTGGAATAATTTAGTAGGTGAGAAAAAAAGGATGAGAGATGTATATTTGGTGCTTATGGATACTTTTCTTCTTCATTCTCATTATTTCATCTTTCTCATTTGACAAACGCATAGTAGACAAAAATTCATCTTCTTCAGCTCTTTCTTTTCACATATTCCTCCATGATAATATCTTCTTCCAAATATACATATAACTCCTGAGTAAAGATTTGTTATGCTCTTAAGATACTTGTTTGTGGAACATGATTATTTATCAATATGACACCAGTATTCAATAAATTTGATTTTTATGCAAGGTAATTATGCAAATAAAACTTTTTTGAACAAAATAAGTTCACGAACTCTATTCTCGTTTATGTATATTATTCAAATATTGCATTTATTTAAACAATAAATATATCATTTTTTTGCAGTGACTATTAGCACTTATACTATTATTAATACCATTAATTCTTAAGAACTTATTTAATTCTAATAGAATTTAGTTTATTTTTATAAAACCTAGTTAATTAATTTTTAGAAACTTAGTTAACTTAGGTTAAAACTTATGAATCTCAATAAATTCTTCTGAAACTTAGATAATTTAGTTAAATTATTATTAAACACAGTTAATTTATATAAACATATTAAATTGTTATATAATTCGGTTAAATTTTGTAAATCTTAGTTAAATTTTACAAATTTAGTTCATTTAGTCAAATGTTCATAAAACTTGCTAAATTTTATTAACTTAGCTAATTTTACAAACTTGTTTTTTTATTTAAACTTAATTAATTTTTATAAACTTAGTTATTTTATAGAGTTATTTAATTTTTATAAAACTGAGTTAATTTTTATAATAATTGGTTAATTTTTATAAATTAGATTTATTTTTATAATAATTGGTTAGTTTTTATAAAACTTAGTTAACTTAGCTAAACCTTTTAAAACTTAATTAATTTTTATAAACTTATTTAAGTTTTATAAAGTTTTCTTAATTTTTTTTAAAATTATTTCATTTTTATAAAACTTGGTTAAATTAGTTAAATTTTTACATAACTTAGTTAATTTTTATAAATTATTTAAGTTTTATTAAACTTAGTTAATTTTAGAAAATTATTTAATTTTTAGAAAACTTGGTTATTTTTTATAAATTTAATCAACTTAGTTAAATTTTATAAAAACTAGTTAATTTTTATAAACTTTTATTCAACTTGTTTAAATTTGTATAAAATTAATTATTTTTTATAAAGTTAGTTATTTCTTTGTACCGACACAACCTCTTCCAATATGAGTGAAAGACTGCGTACATTATCGACCTCTACAAAGCTTGCTATCGTGCGGGAGCCTCATGCATTGGGTTCCACCTTTTAGTTATTTCTTTGTAAAACTTAGTTAACTTAGTTAAAATTTGTAAAAATTAGTTAGTTTTACAAATGTGTTTAGTTTTTATAAATCTGTTTAATTTTAATAAACCTTGCTTAATGTAGTTATTTTTTTGTAAAAGTTAGCTTTGTAAATAAATTTTTATAAAAATTCAATTTAGTTAAATTTCTATAAAATTAGTTAATTTATATAAACTTACAAATTTCATAAAATTTCGATAACACCTCTTTTGCGTGGTTAGTGCTTTTCCGCACAACCCAATTCAATATATATTTAAATAATGAAAAAAAGATCGGGTTTATATCATATATAACAAAATATACTCCAAGATATTATACGAATGAATTATGCGCTTGGAATGGGTATATTTATCAAAAATGTCAGAAAGGTATCATAGCTTGCCGAGGACAATGAAGTAGAATCGCGTGCCCTGCTCTAATGCCATGTTATACTGAGTTGCATTTTGCAACTCAGTTTGCATTCTACAACTTAGATTTTTCAAAACCGGTGTTGCGATTTGCAAAACTAAGTTCCATTGCCAAAAAGTTTGCAACTGAGTTGCATTTGCAATTCATGTTTGAAAAACTGAATTGCAAATGCAAATAGCGGTTTGAATGTTGCATTGTTTTATATTACTAAGATGTTTGCATTAGACATGGTTGAACATGAATAATTAAAAACTTTTCTTACTAGTTAATAGCTAGAGGATAAGATACAGTTTCATGTTCACATGACTTTTATTTCATATTTCTTTACATAAGAGAAGCTTTAATTGATCCACATTTTGCGTATGCCAAAGTTTCAAACCATTTTACCTAATTACACATGCAAGTGCCTAAAATATGTATATGGTATAATAATCTCATAGCTATGTCTAACGTGGTTCATATATATTAGTGATCCAAATAATGAATATTTGTAGTTCAGGTTCCTTAATAAAAAAGTACACAAGAAAAATAAACTAGGTATAGAAATATTTTAAATAATGAAGTATATAAATGAGAAAAAAAGGAAAAATATACCTGAACATTATACTCTTCAGCGGCCTTCGGAAAATCTATGAACCAAAATCATTATCGTTTAGATAGTTCTATCTGAAAATAACCAACAATATTAGTATTATACAATACGAGCATTACGGCACGCGCTTCGCGCGTGATAAAAACACCTGAATTGTTTTTGTACAAATTGTATTTGTTTAATACGTTTAAAAGAAAATGTTTTCCACAGACATTTAGCCATATGTTTGTGTTGAATCATACGTAGTTAATTTGAATTTTGTTTCTAAGTTGCAATATTTAATTTTTTGTTAGTTTGAAATTTTATTTATATTATTAATTTATAAAAAACAAATTTGTAAAGTAGTTTATTTGTTAGACCCTACTTTTAAGTAATATGAAGACTTGGTAATATTTATAGAGGAAAATTTGAATATGTAAAGGAAGCTTAATTATCAGATACTATTTTTGAGTTATACTAAATCTTGATAATATATGTAGAGAGAAATTTTTGGTATTTCACGCTGACATCAAAAGAGTGTGACACCAAATGTATTACAACCTTTAATAAAAAAATACATATAGGAGCAATTTTGAATGTTCGTAGTCGAACCAAAAGTTTGTGCTTCCAAGCCAACTATTAATAAAGATTCCTAAGGTTATTTCACAACACTAAACATGAGTCAAGATTCATCAAATACGGTTTATGTCAAGTGAAACCACAAGCCTTTTCATCTCTATGGTAACGGTAGCAAAAAAACAATATTAATCTAAAGAGACATTCATCAAAATTTACATAAATAAAGATGGTTGTTATGACTGAAGGGAAGAAAAAACATGAAAGACCATTTGTTTACTCTTTTCGGCCTAAATCAAGACAGTTGGTGCACTTTGGATCAGTACTGAAATCATGGCTCGATTTATCATCATCATTGTAGGCCAATCGGGTATTAAGTGAAGAGGGTGATAAATCATTAACCGTTGATCCAGCTCTGTGAGTCCCAACTCCAAAAGAAGAGCGTGGGGTGCAACTTTAGAGAGGTTTAGAGAGGCAGAGATAATCTTTGGTTACTGGATGACCTATGTACAACAGATGTACACGTATCTACATGTTTTAATCAATCAACAATAAATAATAGTCATGCTAAAGTCAATATAATAGTGCCGCCTTTCTTAGCAAGTTTAGAACAAAATCTATAAAATTTGAGAATATTTTTAACGCGTCAACTTTAGACCAATATTACCCAAGAATATTACAAATGGTATTGTTGGGTAATACAAAGAAAAATGTAGGATAGAAGGGATCATCCGTGTTCGCTCCCTTGGGCTAACACCGTCACGTTTTACCTTTTTGTCTAAAGAAATATAACAACGTGGATAGTCTCGACACAAAGCAATAGACACGTTGGCCAATATATAAAACAGAATAATGTATCATATAATATACAACACAGAATCACGGTTCGCAATGAAAAATATAATACAGATCATATCGCATAAAGTAAGACAACAAAAAGGGTTCTGGACCCATGTACACACACATATGCAAGGAACTACAACCAGTCTCAAAAGGATATATACATACATCTAAAGGAGTCACTATGCCATATAAAATTTCACTACATACATATGATACTAATACAAAATAGAGGCACTAGAAATAACTACAAAGATCATCTGTCCGTGCACAAGCTAACGAATATCCATAGTCAATGAGTCCCTGGATTAATCAAGTCCCGGTCTGATCCGAGTATTATAAAATAAATGGGTTAGACTATCTCTAAATATAACTGGATGAGATCACATAATGAACATGTATAATGCTCAATATATATATATAGTAATAACTATATCATATGCCATCACCCAATAAAATGCATTATTATAAATTCACCATGTCACAAAGTCATCTCATGCCTATCAATGACAATCATTTCAAATATGATGTTAAAGTCATAAATTTCAGAAATCATAAGAGTAGATATGATCACATGACAGCGAACCAAATCTTAGAAAAATAAAACTACATGAAAGCAAGTCACAATCAAAAGACCAAAATGAAAGTGAGTCAAATAAGAGACGAGGACGAAGCAAGTCGGGAAAAATAACTGATTCTATAGATATCTTGACTATAAGGGAATTCATAGTGTGAGTTGCTCTATTCCAAGGGGAGACTAATAAGACATGCTCCAGGAGTCTAACATGGACTGACACCGATAAACTCATACAGTCATTATATACCCGATCCTCGTAACACAAAGTGTTCCCATGGTACTAACTGTTGGCTTTTATGGTATTGGGCTAATAATTGACAAAGGTACCACGACTCGGGGTGCTGCCATCGTAGTTAACCGCTAGGGTGGTTACTAGCGTACAAGGTCAAGCGATAGAATGCGCTAACTAAAATGATAAGCTATAGACATAACAAGTTTTCTCCAAGATACTATTTAATCAAAAAGTGTTATATACTTTTCGGTGGTAATTACTTGAGTGTCCCCTCGTAGCGACTCGAAAATTCGAACACTTCATTTTCGAATGTAGAAATGATTTGAAATATAATTAAATGTTATAAATATGATTTTATAAACATGTTAGACATCATTTAATTAATGAATAATGATAAGAAACTTGTTTTTGAAAATCATTCACAAATATATATATATATATATATATATATATATATATATATATTCTTCGATGGAAAATGGATAATGTGACCGAAAATCGGTTTATCGATAAACAGTTTTTCGATCGATATAAGTTGTTTGAACTCTTATGCACCTTTCTAATGATTGAATGAATACATTAGCAACTAATTAATACACTCTCCTTTTCATAAACTTTGGACGGTTCTAGAATGTTCTAATGGATAAGAGATATTATCATGAGAAGGGTATAATGGTAAATAGCATAAAGGAGAAGTGAATTAAAGGGGAAGTGATGGGAGATGAGTCTTCCATGGAAAGAAGGGGGGTGAAGGTAAGCTTAAAGAACACCATCCATTGCCTATACAATGAAGGGCACACCCTTAGTTATTATTCACAAAGCTTAGAGTTATAAAATCCATGTCTTCTTCTTCCTCCTTTTCATAGTTTCCTAAAGCAAAATATTTTCAAATCAAATCCAAATCAACTCAAACTTGGAGTGAAGCCTTACTATCACATTACAAAACATCCTACATAGTTAGAAGTTGAAGAAGCAAAGCCACTCTCACCCTGGGAGGGAAGGCCATGAGCATATAGTGAGGAAGAGAGGCAAAATCAAGTGCAAAAGGAAGGAAAGGTGGTTGCAAGTAAGAGGTTAGGCTTGGGTACTTGGATCTTGGTTGTTTATGTGGTTAAAGGAGAGTTAACACCTCACTTTGAATGAAAATATAACATATATATGTTATGTTTGATTGTGTTTAAATTGTTTGAATTGTTGTTGGCATATGTTAAAACACTGGTTTAAATTCTTGCTTTGAAAGTAAATGACACATGTGATCCATATGTATGGACTTGGTATGGACTTAAATAGAATCGTATGACTTGTGACAAGACCTTGAACAATGCACATAGGATATAGATGTACTTTGGTTTGGATTGGACTCAGATTTGAAAGTGCACTTATAGCGATAGTCACTACAGATGCAGTTTGGAATTGTCTAGTATTCGACGATTTCTATGGAACTTTATAGAGAGATCCTTAGGGTTTTTTCGTCATATTTATAATGTCTTATACATATGTTTGTTCCTATTAAAAGCTTTTGGATTGAACTCAGATTTGAAAGTGCACTTATAGCGATAGTCACTACAAATTCAGTTTGGAATTGTCTAGTATTCGACAATTTCTATGGAACTTTATAGAGAGATCCTTAGGGGTTATTCATCATATTTATAATGTCTTATATATATGTTTGTTGCTATTGAAAGCTTGGATAGTAAAAAGTTAAGTAAATCTCGAAAAGTGGTCAAAACTTCACTTGTGTGAAACTGCCCCGTTTAACCTTGATTTTGGACTTTAAATGGTTTGAAAAGATATTTAAATTTAAGTATTTTGCTTCATTATTTTTATAAGTGTTTACTAACTCATATTAGAGTATTTCAAAATTAGTTTGAGATATTTATGAATTTTAAAAATTAGTTGTGAATTTTTAAAGAAGGGATATTTTGTTAAAATATTATAAAGTATTATTTTCAAGTAATATTTTGATCAAATGTTTTAAAACTTATTATAAGTATTATAAAGTATTTTAAAAACATTTTTTAGTATTTATATTTTTTAGAAAATATGTTGACTATTTTATATCTTATGGAATAAAATATTTTTTGACTTTTTTATTTAGATATCAAGTTTTACAAATAAGTTACTATACATATATATCATTTTAAAAAGGTTTTAAAAGTATAAACAAAACATTTAGAAAGGGGTTAGAATTGCTTAATGGCTAAATGGTTAATTGTTTGATTACTTGTTTGAAAAGTAATTAACTATGCTTAACACTAAAATCCGACAAAGTAAGACTTATCTATTTATGAGAGTTAAGATTGATGTTCGAGTAGGGATGAAGCAATAGAGCTCTAACCTTCCGGTTCCCCTCTTGATCGAGGAATTGTAAATCGGAAAATGTTGGAAACGTGGTAATTGTGTTGATTTCTTACTTGTTTATGGAAATCATTAATACTATACTTTACACTAAAAGCTGACAAGGTAGACTTATTTATTTGTGAGATTCAAGAATGAAGTGTCTAGGCAAGGCTTTGATGCAACCAGTGCTCTAACTTACCTGGCTTCACTCTTGGACAAGGAATAGTTAAGTTGGAATATCAGAAACAAGTTAAGCGTACGAATATTGATTTGTATAAGCAATTGTTTTGAATAGATAATCGATTAGTCGATTATCAAACTTGATCGAATATTGGCTTAAGGAGTTATCGAAAGATTTTGTGGTTTCATATCAACGAGAACCCCCAGGGAGGAGCATTGGTACGAACGTCTCTAGCTTTCGCTTACTTTTGAGAAAATTGGAATTGAGTTAACAGGGAATTCATCGATTGGTTTTAGAGAGTCTGGTAAGCGGGACGAGTGTACTTATATGAGATGACTCAAACCTGTAATCACTTCAAAACCATATACGTGATCTATGCTCTGGAAGAGGCTATGAAGTAGAATATTATAGAGTTGAACTGTCTATTCTAAGGTTAAGTCCAAGGAAAAAGTCAACGTTAATATTTTGAACAATGCTATTATGAGGGACTGTCTATCTTGAGGAGCATTCCAAAATAGGAGACAACATTAGCATTCGTCGGAGGACTTATGCAGGGAACCTATGTGGAGGTTCGAGATTTGTTCAAGATGCTCAAATCCATGTAGTGATTCGTGATCTGTTCAAGATGAAGGAATCCAATTGGGGATTCATGTACCGCTCAAGTGAAAAAGACTCGTATGAGAGATGCCAAACTTAGTCTGGACATTAGGAATGACTAAAATTAGAGTAAAATGTACAATCTTGATTTTAGCTTACCCATGAGGGTATATCAACTCCAGATCTAGAGTATGCTTTTGATTATTGGGCACCGGAAGTTGGTTATACTTGGTGCCACATAGTTCATCATTGGGTCGGTTGTGTTTACCTTAGAGTATATACCATTTAGAGATATACGATGCTTGGAAGGAAGTTTCCAATGCTTGTCATAGAGATCCGCTTCAGTTTACTAAGGGCGTCTTCATGGAAATAATTCATATACGAATGCACCTTAGCGATATTGATCGTATACCTATTACTGTTGTGGCATTCATACAACAGCTATTTGATATGATTTATGTGCTACACACGAGAAATTATCTATCATATCACTATATATTAAACTAAATGAATGGTTGGTTTCATTTGAGGGGAAAACTGTTATGGTAATTCATACGGTCTCAACAAGGTGCTATTATATCTCACTTTTATTTCTTGAATTTATCACGCTTGTTTCCCAGACCGATCCAGGTGTTATTTTCTTATAATGCTCGGGTCAGCCCCATGTATGTTTCCACATATAGCTACAAACGTTATAGAGCTTATGGAGAAGAGCTGGATGATTACTTCCGTAGTATTCTTATTTCCGCTACATTTATGTATTGTATATATCAGTATTGTAAGGACATGAAGTTATAACTATCAGACTGATGATAACACTTAGGTTTTAGTAACTTTGAAATTTCTGTATTTAGAGTAACCCTTTGTACAGTTTGTTTGATATTATATATTACCATTCTGTTGTAAGATTCTGATATTGTGTTCTTCCTTTTCTATTCTATTCTTTTTTTATTTTACCCTAACTTTCTGTCTTTACAACACTTGGGTGCTCAGCCTGTGAATACCGTGGATGTATTTAGTGTCGACATTTGAGGGTCGAAAAGTCGGATCATTACATTTGGTATCAGAGCTCAAGGTGGAGCGAACACCTTGTCTTTGGTTGGGTATGGATCATTAGAGATAAGGTAAGTAACACCCTAGAAATGAGTCAAGTGTATAATACATAGGAGTGCATTTGTATTTTAAAAACTTGAATTTTAAATTTCTTCGTAACCCTCCTTTTGCAATAACTCTATCCTTTAGTTTCCTAAAGCTGTTCTGCTTTGATTAGGTAGTAAGAACTATGGATACTAGAGCTTCTAATGTTAGGAGAGGTGTAGTAGAAGATGCGGTGCAAGTTTGACCATGGAAAGACTTTGCTTCGATATGGCGCGAGTTTGAGGTGTTGGGCAGAAAGAGGTTCAATGGCATCGAGACTATCATCGAAGTTCAGGCTTGGATTTGTTTTTGCAACATGGTATGTAAGGATGTGATAGATTATATCTAAGGAGCATTCAAGGATATTATAAGTATGGCTTTTCGATTTGAGGGTACGACTCCAAGGCCGTCTATACCTGCGTTGACCAGAGGCAAAAGCGAAAGTTTCAGTCGTCAAGAGATATTTCTGGTTTAACTTGTTATAAGTGTGGAAGAAGGGACACCTTGCTGCAAGTTATAGGTCAGATAATGGAGGGCAAGTGGCGAAAGCACCGTTAGTGAAGGCACCGATCGAGAAGTTTTCGAAGCTTGAGGCCCTGTTTGGACTAAAAGGTTGTTATGGCTGCCGCCAGTCTAGCCATTTTGTTAGGGATTGTCCACTGCTTTAGGTAGGGCAACAGCCTAGGGTATTTGCACTTGCTTCAACATCTTCCACTTCTGCAGCTGCGAAACGAAAGCAGATTCTTGAGGTATACTATCTGTTTATAGTTTACCTATTTGTGTTTGGTTTGATATTAGTGTTTCTCATAGTTTAATTTCCCATAACCTTGATTGTTTAGTCATGCTAGGCATGTTAGGAACATTAAGTATTGTTTCTTATTGATTTGTGCTCAACTAGTTTATGATCAGCATTACCTTTTTACATCATGGAGTGGATAGACAGTAATTGTGAGTACATTGAACGAACACCTTATGAATTAAGTTTCACGGTTTGACTATAAGGCGTTTGGTGATAATGTTGGGTTAGAAGTAAAAATTTAGTAAATGATGTTTACTATTAACAAAAGGAAAGATAGAATATTTTGAAAATAAATATTTGTGAAAATATTTATATAAGGAAGCGATTCTACATAAGTACGGTTTACATAATAAGGTTTACAAACAAAAAAGGATTTAAATAGAGAATTTGTGGACTTAGATCCTGGAATCTTTGAAAATGTTTTTCAAGATTTTGGAGAAAATAATACTATTATTTTTGAAAGTAAATATTTAGGAATTGGTTTAGATCATGATATTTAGTATTATTATACGAAGTATCTGATACCGCTTTGGAATGATTTTAGTCAAGTACCAAGAATATGGTTTGGGTGTACTGAACTCACTTCTATCACTTGAAAATAATTTATGTGATGATTGCCGCATCATCGACATTTATTTTTAGTTTCTAAGTATGGGATGCTACAATATCGTTTTAGTAAAACCGATTTTGATTTAATCCCAAAGTAAGATTTGATGCATAAAATTTATATGTATATATTATTTCAAAATAATTTGAAATGAAAACTGGTGTCAAGTTCTAAAGTTCTCTTGTTATGTTATTTCATGGGCACATATAGCCTATTGTTTGAACCAAAAATGATACAAACACCCAAGAGTTAATGTAGAGAATAAAAAGGGAATAAAATTAATTGAAAACGAGTAAGAAAGAACACAAAACAATTTATAGTGGTTCGGCAAATCAAGGCCTACGTTCACTTAATGATTTTATTGCTTATATTCTGACTTGGAGACAGAAGTTTTTATGGGTCAGTACAACTCCAACAGAGGTTATAAGAACTTAGCGTAAGAAGAGTAAGAGCCAAAAGATCTTGAAAAATGAGCCTACCCTCCAATTTATAGAGGAAGGGATCCCAAGCATAAAAGATCCCCTCCTCATTTTCCAAGCCTAGACTGTTTCTCCACTAAAGTAGAACGCCACCTCATCAACTTATATGGGTTGGTACGACTCCAAGGGCTTAGGGTACCGATCCATAAGATGACCAATCTGGTCATCTTGAACTCTTTTCTTTGGCTCGTCTTGTAATTAGCATCATGATTCCATAGTTGTTTGCATCAACATTAGCTTGTTTCTGAGTCCAAATAATGGATCCGTGGAAGAACAGAGTTGTTGATTCAAGTGTTCATGGAGATCGATGGAGAATTGCATTAGATCAACAAAACAACATTGGGGTGAGGCTTCTAACATCAAGTAGAGCATGCAGGCAGAAGATGGACACCCATAGATGAAGGAAGTTAGGTCAGTATCGACCCATCACATAGGTGGATTTTTGGTCCTTTTGGCTTGGGTTGGCTTTGCTTTGGCCTTGTGACTCTATTTGTGTTTGGTTTCCGGACTCTTGGGCTATCCCTCTAGGCTTCCTACCTTGATAACTCCAAGTTCGACTCATCTAATCTGTCCGAATTTTTCCTAGTCAAAAGGCTGGATAACACTTGCTCCTCAAAGTACGTATCATTTCAAACATAATTTGCTTTAAATCGAGATAATTTGGAATTGCTGCGAAGGAATCCACTATGTGTTTCGAATGGTCGTTATCCTTCCTACGAATCGATTCCATGAAGAGTTATGACCATAGTCATCCGTCGTGATGCTTTACTAGCATCTGGGTTTATAAATATGGAACGTATTCTCATAATCTATCATTCTGAGCTTTATAGTTTCAAACCGACTTCTTTTATGGATTATTCAGGTTAGAATCTAATTCCGTTTGACTCTAGTCATCGGGTTATCGAATATGTACTCATACATGTATATATGTGCACGTTCTTGAATAACCTTTGGCATGCACATACATACATACATACATACATACATACATATATACGTTTTAAAAAAATAAGACTCGGTACAGTTCCCTTTCTTGGGCCGATACCGACTTGAGAGTTGGAGAAATTTCCTACTTCCAACTTCATAGCCTAAAGATACGTGTTTAAGGATTATATAACCCAATCCTCTTCGTTTATCTTCTCACTTTATTTGCCTTTGCCGACCGAACCTAAAATACTACCATCAAAATTCCTTGCTTGCGACCCAAACCTCCTCCTTTCCACGACCATCAACAACTGCCATCTTCGCGTTTAGGACCCTCATCGATGCCATCCAAGCCTTGCCGAACGACCGTCCTGCCTCTATTTGAAGCTCACCAACCCCAAACTCTCAAGCCTTGAATCTTTGGATTGGGTCATTAATCATTTCTACGTAGGTGATGGGTTTGAACGTGGATGAGTGGCCGTGGATGAACTTGGACATGGATGAGATTGCCGTGGTTGCCCATGGTTTGAAGTTGTTAAATAGAGGGAGGAAGAGGATAAAATTATCCCTTGGAGGGGTCGGTATGACTCCAACACTTTGGAAAATTTTGTGAAAACCAAGTTTGCAAGTAAGCTTTGTCTTATGGACTTGTGTTGATTCCTTACTTTATTTCGAAGCATTTCCAAAACATGGCTGATAACATAAAGCTTGTCGGGACGATCAGCGATGATGGTCACTTCAAGTGATATCAAAAACTTAAAAATGAACTGTTAAAAAATACCAAAAATATGAACTGCATGACACTGCACTAGACCCCACTTTAGCATGGGAGCTACAGTTTGCAATTAATCTAATTTTTATTTTCTATCGAGTTTTTTATAGAAATGGATCAAAGACTTTCCAAACATCTTGTTGCTCAAGCCATAGTTACATCCACTTCCAAATACATTGATCTGATGTTGAGTCAAGCTCAACTACAACATCGCTTGCACAACAAACTCCAGTAGAGAATGCACAACAACAAGAGAATCCTCAAGATGAACAATAGGTTCCTAAAAACCCAATAGAGCCAGCAGAGGTGCTAGCGGTAGATCCTGCACCTGATACTCTCGAAGATGCCATTCTTTTAGATGATCCCGTTGATTCCGTCGCTTCTAAAATTGATAAAGGATCACTTCATAAAACTAACAAGCACAGAATTCCATTTGAGGATGTTCTAGTCCCTTCCCACCATCAAAGAGCTCATAATCTTCTAGAAGGATACACTCCTTGTAATAGGTACATGTGTTCGGTAGGTTGTGTCCCACCGTTCAATCAGTTCATCTGCCAAGTCTTGAATTTCATGAGATTGGCTCCAACACAACTGCATCCGAATAGCTATGCTTTTCTAGCACATACATTGTCTTCACTGAATACTTACGCTGAATGCCCAACGACGAGGAGATTCGATACATATACAACTTCAAGAGTCGAAAAGAAAGATTGTCTTTAACCTACCTAGAACCGGCCAAGGGTTGTAGAGTAGTCTCCGACACATGGAACAAGTTGAGCTATTTCAAAAAAGAGTTGTTCTATGCCCGTTGTCAGCCTAGATTCATATGTAGATGACTGTATGGATGTAAGTCCCATTCCATGTGCATTACATTAATTTTCCTTATAGTCTGCAGACTTAACTCATATCTTGTTTTACCATCTAGATATCCCGACGAGACCCAGCAGCAAAGCGCTTTTAGATGCCGTTAACGCTCTTATAGCACATCCGATAGAAGACAGAGATATCAGAATTCTCCTTTCATATGAAAATATTCTCGTCCATAATCTATTGGAAGCGTGCCGTAGCACTGGTTAAGTCCAAGTAGCTACCAGTGACGACAACGATGATGATAATGCTGATGATGGTAATAACTCGCGTGGAGGAGGCAATATTGATCTATATGTGCCCCCAGCCCTAAGTCTAGAGGCCGGGGTCGAAGAAAATGTTAGAGATGTTCAAGAACACGCCAAGGAAGGCGAGATAGTGGGTTAAAGCGGTGGAGCTGCTCATGACGATATCGGTGTGGGCCATGAGTCTCAAATTGAACAACCCAAAGATGACCATTGGTCTGCTCTAAAAAAGAGACTTGTTGTGAAGATATCCAAGACATAGATTTCTATGCAGCCTCTGCCAATTACAACACTGGAGGAAACTCCTCTTCTCTCAACAGGCACATTTGCTCGCTTTGGGCCAATGCTTACCGAGTTTGGCTCCTTTGATGTTGGTAACAATAGTATCAAGGGCATCGATTCCCCTATTCACTTTGATAGGGACACCATCCCTAAAAGTGTAGGAGAGATCACTCCTATGAGAAAAGCTACTGTACACGGTCCATCGGGGGTACACTATGACACTCACACATATGTGCACTTCACGTCAATGCACAACACTTGATTTGTGTCCTTACTCCTTTGAATCTAACTTTCTCCCATTTCTTTTGCAGGGTCCATGGAGAGGAAGAAATCCATACATCAATCTCTTGAGGAAAATGCATCCCATTCATATAGGCATCGTCCAAACTCATATCATCAGGGCAATGGCCGAGATTCTAAGTCTAGTTATCGATATAGTCGAGATAGAGACAGTAGGGATAGAAGAAGCTATGACAGAGATCATCCATCACATGATTCTGCTTCTAAACGTTGTTCTAGGTCTTGGTCACCCTTTAAGAGGCTCAAATAGACATTCTGAACATTGTGATAACCTACCATCAGGCGGCGTCTCCCGTGTACCACCTCCAACTTCCACTCCTGCTCGACACTTAGCGCCATCTCATTCTAGTTGATCTTCTGATCATAGTCACCATAAGAGCGGCTCTGAGACTTCCCATCACATACCCAGTAAGGAAACTACTGAAGCTCCAGTCATCACTATGGAGCAAGAACTCACCGCCAACGCCCGAATGGCTTAATTGAAAGAGCAATTTCCAAATATTTGTTTTGATGGGCTCATGTTCATGCTCAACTTGAAAAGAATTCCACCTGATGTCCTAGACATGACCATTGCTTGTGTAACCGATGTTCATAACCAATACAATGAATGGTCACGAGTGGCCGAAAAGATATCCAAGGTATCAATGGAAAGGAAACATGAAATTGAGAATCAAAAACTCATCGAGGCCGATAACAATAGAATTATAGCCAATCTCGATGACGAGGTTGAAAACTTGAGGAAATCTCATGCCGAAGCTGAGAAGAAGGCCGGTGCTATCAAGGCACTCAAAGATGAGAGGACTAGGCATCAAGATGAGATGGAGAAAGCATTCCATTGGAACCATGATTTATTGTTGGAGAGAGATGCCGCGAACAGGAGTGCAACTGAGCTGAAGACCAAGCTTGATCGTAAAACAAAAGAACGACGCGCTCTAACCAGCTCAGGATTGCTGTGATGAGCTACTCAATGCTAAGGAAGAGAGGGACAAGGCGGTTGAACATGCTAAAGATGTAGATGCGCTTGTCAAGAAAGATGTCGAGGATATTAAACAGTAAGTGATAGAAGAGTTTGAGCCACTGCTTAACAAATACAATGCCAACGTGCTCAAATTCCGCAACTTAGGGTGGTACAAAGATGATTATTCAAGGATTCTCTCCCTTGCTTGGGAACAAATCATCGAGGAAGAAAAAAATTCTTGAAGTGCGGTGAAGTGGATCTGGCCCAGCTAGAGAAGGAAATCTTGATTGGAGATGAGCCCAAGGTGTTGAAAGAGGGTCGACTTATCCTGCATTCGGTGCAAGCTACTACCATGCAGAATTTTTTTAGTGAAGGCTCCAGATCATTGCCTTAAGATGCTGCCATTGGGGACACCCCTGGGCCTAAAAATAGTCCCGATCCATCCAACGTTCCTGGCTATGATCTAGGGAGTCCCTAGATGCATAAGCATGCTATCCTTTCTCCCATCCCGAAAGGAAATTCTAGTGGCACTCCGACCCACACAGAACCCCAAACAGAAGAAGGTATCTCATTGACATCCCTTATATTTCAGAGGCTTAACGTGTCACTGATCGACACCACTAATCTATCTTTTTATATATTTCAAATTTCAGGTCAGCCCCTAATCGCCTCGCTTCTTGATAAGGACTCTCAGCCGAGACAACAAGTGCCTGCAATAGCATCAGTAACCATTACAACTTCAACAATGGTCCCAACCATCCTGGTTGGAGAGACTTCCGGCCTTGATGAGTAAATGATTGATGCTTTGTTGGATGAGGTGACTGGTGGAACCCAGGGTGCTCAGACTAATGATGATGTCATGATTATTAGAGTTTCTAAGCCCATATCTGGTCGCTCCATGAGTATACTCGAGCAGGAATGCCTTCGAGATATAAAAATCAAGCTAGAGAAGATTGATAAAATCCCCTTTCCTTTATCCGTAGCCCTATTGAGCCAAACCATCTTCGCTTCAGTCTATATTCCTTTGCCTGGAAGTGCTCAGAGCACACCTGAGGGATCTTCGCAAAGCACTCCAGCCTCCCTTCCTCCGCCTGGGAGCACTCATGATGAATCTACCATCCCACCACTTAGCTCGCCTCTAAAGGGCAAAGGGAGTGGAGGAAGAGGAGGTAAGAGGAAGGGTGAAAGCTCAAGTGACGTGTCTCCCGACACCAAGAAGAGGAAGCATATAACGAAGAAGTAGTTATCAGTTTACTTGGTGTAGATAGACCCACTTTTAGTCAGCAATAATAGTAGTAGTATATTTTGGTTTTTTGGCCGACTTTGTGCGGGTTCAGCTCCCTCTTTTGTTTTTGTTTTAGGCGTAAATAAAACTTGTACTTAGCTTTCCAAGTTCCATTTTGAATGTTAATAACAAAGGGTTTTTGTTTTGTTAAATCTCTGTGTGAATTCACCTAAGTTGTTTTAGAAATGCACTTTTCATTCAATGCACTTGTGAACCATTCCTTTTAGTTATTATTATTGGACTAAATCCTTAGCCCATTATGTAATTTACCGGCCATTCATTGTTGAATGTAAAATAATTGTTGAAGTGCCAAACTCTGGGCGTTAGTTGAGGTTTGCCACTTAGAACTGCGATCTGGATATCCTTTTCTAGGATAACGATATCCGATTGCGCTGAACTCCCGATGCTAGTTTAAATTAGCTACTTAAGTTCGTTGTATGTACATCCTCATCCAGGATATTTATTTTCAATCGCGCCTAACTTTGGCCATCGATTCAAAGTTCATAGGTAAGATCCCACCTTACATCGGGTATGGACCTTTTGTTTCGCCTACTTTGGGCAAAAATGTTAAGGATTGGATGGTCTTATCATGTTCATTTTGGTTTATACTCCTTCCCCCACATCGAAGACGAGAGTTAGTGAATGAACGGTCATGTCACATCAGTTTTGGGTTTATACTCCTGCTCCTACATCAAGGGCAAGAGTTGGTTGATAGACAGTTGAATTATGTCCGTTTAGTTTATACTCCTGACCCTAATTCGAGGACAAGAGTAAGCTGATATCAATCTCTGGATATCGGCAGAAACTTCAAGGGTCTGATCATGAATCATAGAAGTTTGGTTGGCACCTATCTTTGGGTACCTACAGACTTGCACTATTCGCATGCAGATTCATTCGAGTTGGTCAAGTCACAACTCTTAAGCAATGTAAAGACAAATCTGAGAAGCCATTTATTGAAATTGGGAAATAAAAAATTCTATCTTATTACATGGTTTCATTAAATTATGTACAAATTTATTTCTATGTGAAATAGCATCGTAAATGCTCACTATTCCATTCCCTCCGGAGCGAGATCTCGTCAACCACTATAAACCTGAAAGTGCCATCTCCAAGCTTTTGTTTTATTGCGTACGAACCTACTCATGTCGAGCCTAAGTTTCTAGGGCCCGTGGAGATTCTTTTGAGGACCGGATTGCCAATTTCAAAGGTCTGATTCCTGACCTTGGCGTTGTAATACCGTGCGACTCGGTTGCGGTTCGCAGCTGCTCTCAAGTCAGCTTCATCTTGTTTCTCATCGATCATGTCAAGTGACTCCAAAAGGAGTTTCTTATTCATCTATGGATTGTAATGAATTACCCAATGAGAAGGTACTTCTAGTTCAACCAAAACCATAGCCTCCGATCCACATGCTAGGGCAAATGGAGAATGGCCAGTCGTTGACTTATGGTGTGTTCGATAAGCCCAAAGTACCAATGGAAGTTCATCAACGCACATGCCCTTAGCCTTTTCCAATCGCTTTTTAAGAATAGACTTGATAATCATATTTATAGCCTTAACCTATTTATTCGCTTGGGAATGTGCCACCATAGAAAATCTTTTCTCTATGCGATGTCGACGGTAGAAATATTTGAATTCGGTACTATTGAATTGGGTCCCGTTATAGGTAACGATTACCTGTGGATCTCCAAAATGACAGATAATGTTTTGAACTACAAAGTTGATCACTTTCTTTGTGTTAATTATGGCTGACGGCTCTGCCTCATCCCATTTGGCGAAGCAATTAACCGCGACGATGGCGTATCTCGCACCACCTTTAGATATCGGCAACATACCGATAATATCAATCTCCCAAACTGCAAATGGTCAATGACTGACCATTTGAGTAATATCTATCGACAGGGCTCTAGGAATCTTAGCAAATCTCTAGCACTTGTCCCACTTTCTAGAGTAATCAGCTGTGTCTCGATTGACAGTTGGCCAGAAGTACCCACAGTAGAGAATCTTCTTCACCAAGGTTTGCCCCCCAGTTTAGTCACCACAGGCCCCCTTGTGCGGTTCCCTCAGGACTTTTCTAGCCTCATCATGAGTGACATACCAAAGCATAGGGACAGAAAAAACCCTTTATGTACAGCAGTCTTTCCTGTATGATGTATCATGGAGCTTGGCGAAGGAGTTTCCGTCACTTATTCCTCCTGTTTGGAAGGATTCCTCTTTGCACGTAGTCTTTTATTGGAGTCATCCGTGACTCTCTTTTAGATTCAGCCCCCAAGATCCAATTGACATCCATCTGGTCGATGCTCAGTGCTGACTATATTTCCATTTGAACCAAGCCACGAGTTATGCATCTCCGAAACTGGCCAGCTTAGCTAGTGAGTTTGCCTTGGCATTTTCCTCTTTGGGAATATGCATTATCGTATAATACTCAATGCCACCAATCAGTTCATGGACTTGGTTTAGGTAAGGGGCTAGTCTTGCTCATTTTTCCTAAAACTCTTTCTGCACTTGACACACCACTAGCTGTGAATCACAGAAAATATGTAAAATATTTATCTACAGTTCTTTGGCAATCTTGAGTCCTGCAATCAAAGCTTTTTACACCGCTTCATTGTTTGTTGCAGAAAAATCGCGTCTCAGGGCATAACAGATTGAACGTTCCTTGGCAGTGCCAAGTATAACTCCAGCATCGGAACATTGTTCGTTTGATGCACCATTCGGGTACATCTTCCACTAGCATTTTTCTCACCGCTGTTCTTTAGAGTATCATATCGTGCATTGAATTCAGCTATGAAATCCACCAAAGCTTGACCCAGAATAGCTCTTCGAGGGTGATATGTTATATCGTATTGGCTCAATTCAATGTTTCATTTCAACAGCCTTCCAGAAGTCTCAGGTTGTTGCAAGACTTGTTGCAAAGACTGGTCGGTAAGAAATTTAATCGAATGAGCTTGAAAGTAAGGGCGGAGCTTCCTTAAAGCAATCAACTGGTAGTACATAAGCTTTTCTAGCTTCGGATAATTTCTTTCTGCTCCTGTCAATCACTTACTAATGCAATAGACCGGTCGTTGGATGCGGGCTTCCTCACGTACTAGTGCGGCGCTCAAAACATGCACCGACACTGCCAGATATATAAAAACAACTCCTCATCATCCACCAGCTTCGAGAGGATGGGCGGTCTCTCCAAGTGATCAACTAGAGCCTGAAACGTGTCTACACACTTCTGCGTCCAAGCGAAAGTTCTTTTCCCCTCGTACTTTTACCCTTCTTGATCTGGTCAAAGAAAGGGATGTATTTGTCGGTGGCTCTGAAGATGAATCAACTTAAGACGGTGACCTTTCCATTTAAACTTTGGACCTCCTTGACTATCTTAGAGGCCTCCATGTCCCTTAATGTCTTTATCTTCTCCGGATTGGCTTTAATTCCATGGGAAGTCACAATGAAGCCCAAGAGCTTCTTTGATGCAATGCCAAAAGAGCATTTCAAAGGGTTGAGCTTCATTCTGTATTTTTGGAGAACGCCGAACATTTATGCCAGATCATCAATGTGGTTTTCCAAACGTCGTGACTTCACGAGCATGTCATCGATGTAGACCTCCATTGAACGAATAACCTGATCTCTAAACATCTTGTTTACCAGTCTTTGATAGGTTGCTCCAGTGTTCTTCATGTCAAACGGCATGACCGGATAGAAATATAGTCCCAAGTCGATAATAAAGCTGGTATGTTCTAGGTTCAGGACGTGCATTGGAATCTGGTTGTATCCATAGTACGCATCCATAAATGAAAGCAATTCATGTCCGGTTGTTGAATCCACCAACTGATCAATCCTTGGAATTGGGGCATCATGGATAAAGAAATTGTCCTTCACCTTCTCCACTTCTTCATTGAGTGTAGTAGATCTCTCCGGACCCAGGCTGTGGTGCTTCTGTTTCGCAGGAACGCATTTAGGATTTATGTTCAATACATGTCTCGCTATCTCTGGTAAGATCCCACACATATCAGAGTGCATCGAGGCAAACACATCCAGGTTCGCCTGGAGAAAACCAATCAACTCCTTCACCATCCCGACACCAAGCAGCGATTCAACTTTCAGGATCTGTGTTGGGTCATCCCGACTGATCGGGATATCAACGTTAGCTCGACTGGAGTTACTCTTCCATCCAGTTGCTCTTTTCGTGGATCCATATCCTTATGGAACCGACTATGCATCCTAAGTCAGGGCTTAAGCATTGGTTGCTATGTGTCCAAATCCTTGATGTAGAGATTCCCCTCCATACCTTTTCCTTTCTCTCTTCGCCTCGCCTCTCTTAGCTCGACGATGTAGCATTCGCGGCCAGTCACCCGATCTCCCTATACAATCCATATGCCATTCTATGTAGGAAACTTCATTTTTCAAGCACTAGGGGGCTATAGCCGCTCCGAATTAAGCCAGGGCCGGTCGGCCCAAAAATGCTAAGCTGAGTAAATATCCAATACCAAAAAAGACACAACCTGCACCCGCTTGCGGTTGCCCTCACCAAGTACCACCGGTAATTCTAGAATATCCAATTGGCTCAATAGCCATCCCATTGAACACCTGTATTCGAGATTTACAAGGTTTCAAATCCTTCGCCTCCAAGAGCACTTGATCATAAGCTTTTTTGAATAGGATGTTAACCGAACTCCAATAGGCAACCAACACGTTCCGTACTATCGCAGGACCAATCGTGGCTGTAATCATAAGTGGGTCAGTTATTGGAGCCTCCGCTCCATCAGCATCTTTGTTCCGGAAGACAATGTTGTCAGTCATCATTCTGCATTGTTTTGCCGGAGTTCCATCCTCAACTGCAAGGCAGCTCTCATCCACAATATGCTTTATAGCACCAACATATCTATCCATTTCAGCTGGATTTTTATCGGTTGGATGTTGTCCACTGATGATTGTGTTAATCACCAACCGTTTTTCAAGCCACCTTGGCTCCTTACCACTAGGCTCGGCTTGCCTCTATTGGGAAGATGACCCAGGGGGATTTGAATTTCCTTGTTTGCCATCCTGCGGGGATTTCACATATTGTTGCATTTTCATCTTACGTATCTACTCTTCAATCATGTCTCGCAAGTATCTACACTCATTAGTATTGTGACCATAGGTCTCATGGAATCTACAAAACTTGCCAGACTTTCTATCCTTCTCAGTCAACTCTCTCGGAGCGGACTTTCTATACTGCTTAGTGTTTTGAGTTGCTAGATAGATATTCTCTATCGAATTGTTTAGTTCGGTATAGGTATCATACTTAGAATCCTGGGACAATTCCTATTATCTAGCTTCTTCTTCTTAGCCCCATTATCATTCCATTTTCGTCCGTCATTCCAGTTAACAACATTTACATCTACATTTCCAGAACTTCCTCCTAATTGCTTTACAAGAGCGTTGCTTTATAGTCCTCCAGCTGAACTCCCAGCCTCAGTTCTCCATGGACGTTTACATGCTTCTGCCAATCGTAAGTACTCGTTGGCCTTTCTATATAAAAGCACCCATTATTAATGGGGGTTTGCTTTCCATCCATTCCCCGAAATCCGTATCAGGATTAATCTTCTTGATTAGTGCCATCAGCACTGTGTCATCCTTGGGATCTATAACTTCTATCACGGTTGTGTAGAACCAATTCAAGAAATTCTCCTACGACTCTTTATCAGCCTAGAAGTGGTTTGATAGAGACATCACATGTTTCGAACATGAAGTATGTAAGCGGAATTGCTCTAGAAACTTTCATCATGACCCAGCGAAAGATGATATGGACCTCGATGGAAGTCGAATGAACCAAATCGTAGCTACTCCTTCAAGGAAAATTGGAAAACAATGGCATTTCACGACATGGAAAGCTCTAGCAAAATCCATATGCCATTCATATCTCATTAAATGCTGCCTAGGATCCGTTGTTCTTCCACATGACGGCATAGTCAACATTGCAAACCTTCGAGGATATCTGTCATGTAGGATGTTCTCAGTAAATGGCTTTTGACTTAGAGAGATACCCCACTCATGATTGGTTCTGAACCAATTTTCACTTACAAGTCTTCTGACCATGTCTTCTAGGTATTCCGAGTCCACAAGTTCGACTGAATCCTAGGGTAGTCGGGATTCGCCCCAAGTGTTCGGCCTGGAAAACGCACTCGGTTTGGCTCTTAATACCAGGTTCCCCAGCCTTTGAGGGATTAATTCATCCAATAGTCCCTTCTGTTTGATTCCCGTGAGTTATATCATCAGCAGTAGCACAATTTTCCAGATTCTGATTATCCACTATGCGACTAAAAGTCTGATGCATGCCACCATCCAGAGGGCGAGCATTGGGCTCACCATTAGTTGGGTCGGTACCAACCCATCCTCTTAGGTCGGTATCGATCCACAAACCCAAACCATGGGTTTTCCTTCTTCCTTGATGTGATGCTCTAGCATTGTTTTGAGTCCTTTTCAGCTTTCTGCCTCTCCATCTCTGCTCGGATGATGAAGAACTTTCAGAATCTGAGCTGGAATTCCTTCTACTCCTTCTACGGCTGTTCTAAGTTAACTTATTCAACAACCTTAAGCTCTACTGCATCGTTTGATTCATTTCATTGCGACTAGCTTGGAATCTATCTTTCAACTGCTTTATCATCCTATCCATCTCCATTCTAGTCACGACTTCAATTGGATTCTGGATCTCCAATTTCTCTAGTTGTAGCAATATCCACATGCTGAGCATTTTGGTTCTTAGCTTCAGTAGTAGCTATGGAATTGGTAGAATATTCTCTTCTTAATGGAGCCATTGCAAATAGCTTCTCTTAGATTATGAAAAATATAAATAGTAGAAAATAAGGTAGGAAAATTGGATCTATCTGTTGGAATTAAGAAATCCAATAGTTGATGATGGATCCAAGTAGTCCGAGAATATGAATTATTAGTGAAAACACCAAAATGTTTGAACCAAAAATGACATAAACGCCCAAGAGTTTATATAGAAAATAAAAAGTGAAGAAAATTAAATGAAAACGAGTAAGAAAGAACACAAAACAATTTATGTAGTTCAGAAAATCAAGGTCTACGTCCACTTAATGATTTTATTGCTTATATTCTAACTTGGAAACATAAGTTCTTACGGGTCAGTACAACTCCGATAAAGATTACACGAAATTAGAGTGAGAAGAGTAAGAGCCAAAATATCCTAAATATGAGCCATACTCTCCTATTTATAGAGGTAAGGAGCCTAAAATCTTGCATAAAAGGTCTCCTCCTCATTTTTCACGTCTTAGAATGTTTCTCCACCAAAGTAGGATGCCACCTCATCAACTTATACGGATCGGTACGACTCCAAGGGCTTAGGTCAGTACCGATCCATAAGATAGCCAATCTGGTCATCTTAAACTCTTTGCTTTGGCTCGTCTTGTAGTTAGCTTGTGATTCCATAGTTGTTTGCATCAACATTAGCTTGTTTCTAAGTCCAAACGATGGATCTGTGGAAGAACAAAGTTGCTGGTTCAAGTGCTTATGGCGATTTGCGTTGGATCAATAAAACAAAATTGGGGTTAGGCTTCTAACATCAAGTAGAGCACGTAAGAAGAAGATGGACTCCAATGGATGAAGGAAGTTAGGGTTGGATCGGTACCGACCTAGGGGGTTAGATCAGTACTGACCCACCACTTAGGTGGGTTTTTGGTCCTTTTGGCTTAGGTTGGCTTTGCTTTGGCCTTATGACTTTGTTTGTGTTTGGTTTCCAGACTCTTGGGCTATCCCTCTAGGCTTCTTGCCTTGATAACTCCGAATTCCACTCGTCCAATCTATCCGAATTTTGCCTAGTCAAAAGGCTGGATAACAGCTATGCATTAGAAAAGTATAGTATGTGCATCATAATATGATATGTTGTTGGGTAGTTTTCATTTTTTTAAATGAAATGGGATTTTAGCGATTTTAGATAGTCGAGAACTTTTGGATTGTTATAGGACTTGAAATTAAGTGTTTTGAAAATATGAAGTTGAGTTTATATAACACTTAAATTGAAAAGGTAGTAAGTTGAAACAATTTTAAATTATAGATCATCCTTGTTGAGTAAAACAAATTTGATGTTTCTATATACTCTTCGGATGTAATGAAGTATTATAAAAGTATGAACTTAAGTTATAAAATATGGATAAACTTGAAGTTATGTTTTATGAAATGATTAATAAATGGTTTTAGTATTGAATGACATACTAATTGTATAAATGAATGTAATTAAAAAGGAATCAGTGTAGTTAAGAAACAATAGGATAAATACGTAAGTTGTACGTAGATCGTTTAATTTACATGACTGTTCTTGATCCAGTATTCGAGTACATGATTTCGAGGTGGTTTACACCACTCTGAACAAGAAATTTTCAGTCAATTCTTAATGGTGGACACTTAATATGGATTCGTGATACGATCCCTATGTTTTCTATCATAGTATATGGCTATGCAAGGAGAACAGAGGTTTTAATCAAGGAACCAAATCGGAGTCTGCACTAAAAAGGTCAAGTGATCTATACTAGTTTGGAAGTGAAATTTATGTGATCGAGTAAGTGATCCGATCAGATATTGCATATAGATGGTTCATATGCATCATACGGGCTTTAGTACATTTGTATACTATGTTTGTCGGCTTATAAAGAGTTTGGGGAATGACTCTTTGATTTATTATAAGGTAGCATGAATAACCATCTAAGTAATGACCTGAGGCTATTGAGCGTAAGGTATGCTTAGTATATTGTTTATCGTCCTTTGACGATGGGAGAGTTTTGAACCTAAGCGAACCATGAGTACTGGTTGATAGCAATTGTGAATAATATTTGAGTATTTGTGCGCTTGTTCCTTTTTTAAGGTTAGAAGTGTTGAGGAGCAAGGATACTCGGGATGGTATAAAAAAGACGGAGTACAGTTTGAAGGAGATTCATCTGGAGTTGCTTATAGATTAGGGATTTCTTCTTTTCTTAGTATCATATATCTTTTGTAGTGTACTCACCGCCTGAGGTGGAGTCGCTTATTATGCATTTCAGTTTGTAGTTTAGTTTGTATATAGTTTCAACAGTACTCTATATATATATATCCTATTTCATCTATCTCCTTTGATTATCGTTCTTGTTTTAATTTCGAGGACGAAATGTCCTAAGTGGGAAAGAATGTAGCGACTCAAAAATTCAAATACTTCATCTTCAAATATCGAATTTTTTTGAAATATAATTAAGTGTTATAAATCTAATTTTTTAACCTTATTTGACATTATTTAATTAATGAATAATGATAAGAAACTTGTTTTTGCAAATTATTTACAAAAATATATTCTTCAATGGGAAATCGATAACGTGAAGGAAAATCGGTTTATCGATAAACAGCTTTTCGATCGATATAAGTTGTTCGAACTCTTGTGTACTTATCTAATACTCGAATGAACACTTTAGCAACTAATTAACACACTCTCCTCTTCATAAAGCTTTGAAGGTTCTAGAATGTTATAATCGATAAGAGATATTATCATGAGATGGGTATAATGGTAATTAGCATAAAAAAGAAGTGACTTAAAGGAGAAGTGATGGGAGGTGAGTCTTTCATGGCATGAAGGGGGGTGAAGGTAAGCTTAAAGAGCACCATCCTTTGCCTATATAATGAGGGCAAACTCTTAGTTAATACTCACAAATTCATAAAGCTTAGAGTTATAAAATCCATATCTTCTTCTTCTCCCTCTTCATAATTTCCTAAAGCAAAATATTTGAAAAACAAATCCAACTCAACTCAAACTAGAGTGAAGCGTTACTACCACATTACAAACATTTTACCTAGTTAGAAGTTGAAGAACCAAAGCCACTCTCACCCTAGGAGTGAAGGTCACGAGCATATAGTGAGGAGGAGAAGCAAAAGCAAGGAAAGGAGGAAGGAAAGGTGATTGCAAGGAAAAGGTTAGGCTTAGGTACTTGGATCTTGGTTGTTTGTGTGGTTAAAGGTGAGTTAACACCTCACTTTGAATGGAAAATATAACATATATATGTTGTGTTTGATTATGTTTAAGTTGTCTGAATTGTTGTTGACATATGTTAAAACATTGGTTTGAATTATTGTTTTGAAAGTAAGTGACACAAGTGATCCATATATATGGACTTAGAATGGACTTGAACGAACTTGTATGACTTGTGACAAGACCTTGAACAAAGTACATAGGTTATAGATGGACTTTGCTTTAGATCGGTCTCAGAATTAAAAGTGCACTTATAGCGATAGTCGTTATAGATGCAGTTTGGAATTATCTAGTGTTCGACGATTTCTATGGAACTTTATAAAGAGATCCTTAGGGGTTTATCCCCATATTTATAATGCCTTATATATATGTTTGTTGCTATTAAAATCTTAAATAGTAAAAAGCTAAGTAACATCTTGAAATGTGGCCAAAACTTCATTTGTGCAAAACTGCCCATTTAGCCTTGATTTGGACTTTAAAAGGTTAGAAAAGATATTTAAATTGAAGTATTTTGTTTTATTCTTATTAAAAGTGTTTACTAACTCATATTAGAGTATTTCAAAAATGTTTTGAGATATTTATGAATTTTTAAGAATTAGTTGTGAATTTTTAAAGTAGGGATATTTTGTTAAAATATATAGAAAACATGTTCTTTTCAAGTTTTAAGGAAAATTGTAATGCCGTTATTTTCAAGTAATATTTTGAGTAAATTTTTTAAAACCTATTATTTGTATCATAAAGTATTTTAATAGTGTTTTTAAGTATATATAGTTGTTAGAAAATATGTTTTATTTTATATCATATGGAATAAAATATCTTTTGACTTATTTATTTAAATATCAAGTTTTACAAATAAGTTACTGTACATATATATCATTTAAAAAGGGTTTTAATAGTATAAGCAAAATGTTTAGGAAGGGGTTAGAATTGCTAAATGGAAAAATGGTTGATTTTTCGATTACTTGTTTGAAAAGTAATTAACTATGTTTAAAACTAAAAGGCGATGAAGTAAGGCTTATTTATTTGTGAGAGTTAAGATTGATGTTCGAGTAGGGATGGAGCAATAGAGCTTTAACATACCGGCTTCCCTCTTGACCGATGAATGGTAAATCAGAAAATGTCGAAAACGTGTTAATCGTGTTGATTTCTTACTTGTTTATGGAAATCATTTATACTGTACTTAACACTAAAAGCCGATGAGGTAGACTTATCTATTTGTGAGATTCAAGAATGAAGTGTCTATGCAAGTATTAGTTAATTTGAAATGTCAGAAACGAGTTAAGCATATGAATATTGATTTGTTTAAGCAATTGTTTTGACTAGATAATCGGTTAGTCGATTATCGAACTTTACCAAATATTGACTTAAGGAGTTATCAAAAGACTTCGTGATTTCATATCAGTGAGAACCCCCATGGAGGAGCATTGGTAAGAAACATCTCTAACTTTTGCTTACTTCTGAGACAACCGGAATTGAGTTAATCGAAAATTGATTGATTGGTTTTGGAGAGTTCGGTAAGTGGGAAGAGTGTACTTATATGAGATGACTCAAACCCATAATCACTTCAAAACCATATACACGGTCTATGTTCAGGAAGCAGTTATGAAGCAGAATGTTATAGAGTTGAACTGTCTATCCTAAGGTTAAGTCCAAGGGAAAGATCAGCGTTAACATTTCGAACAATGCTATCATGAGGGACTGCTTATCTTGAGGAGTATTCCAAGAGAGAGGACAATGTTAGCATTCATTGGAGGACTTATGCGGAGAAGCTATGTGGAGGTTCGAGATTTGTTCAAGATGCTCGAATCCATGTAATGATTTGTGATCCGTTCTTGATAAAGGAATCCAATTGGGGATTCGTGTGATGCTCGAGCAATAAAGACTTAGGTGAGAGATGTCGAACGTAGCCTCGACATCGAGAATGACTAAAACCAGAGTAGGATGCACAATCTTGTGTTTAGCTTACCCATCAGGGTATATCAACTCCAGATCTCGAGTATGCTTTCGATTATTGGGCTCCGGGAGTTGGTTATACTTGGTACCATGTAGTTTGCCGTTGGGCCAGTTGTGTTTACCTTAGTGTATATCATATCTAGAGATATACGATGCTCGGAAGGAAGTTTCTGATCCTTGTCATGGAGATCTGCTTCAGTTTACTTAGGGCATCTCCATGGAAAAAAATCCATATATGAACACGCCTTAGCAGTATTGATTGTATACCTATTACTGTTGTAGCATTCACACAGCAGCTATTTGATATGATTTATGTGCTACATAATATACATATTTATCATATCACTATATGTTAAACCAAATGAATAGTAGGTTTCATTTGAGGGGAAAATTGTTATGGTAATCCATACGATCTAAAAAAGGTGCTATTATATATCACTCTTATTACTTGAGTTTTTCATGCTGGTTTACCGGACTGATCCGGGTGTTATTTTCTTATAATGCTTGGGTCAGCCCCGTGTATGTTTACAGCTTTAGCTATGGACACTTTGGAGCTTATGGAGAAGAGCTGGATGTTTACCTTTCGTAGTATTCTTATTTTCGCTGCATTTCTGTATTGTATATATTGGCATTGTAAGGACGAACAATTATAACTGTCCAGGCCGATGATAGTACTTAGGTTTTAGTAACTCTGAAATTTCTGTATTCAGAGTAACCTTTTGTACTGTTCCTTTGATATTATATATTACCATTTTTTGTAAAATTCTGATGTTGTATTCTTCCTTTCCTCTTTAATTACTTTTTAATTTTACCCTAAATTTCCGTCTTTTTGGCACTTGGATGCTCAGTGCACGAATACCGTGGATGTATTTAGTGTCGACATTCGAGGGTCGAATAGTCGGGTTGTTACACCCTTGGTGTCCCATAACCACTTGGCGACACTTGAATATTTACTAAGGGATAGTAAATTTCACTCAAGTAGAATATTCTATCCAATGAGTCAAAGAATTAAGCGATAAAGTCATACAAGTGTTCCATACCACTTGTACTACTAAACCATTTAATTAGAGTTCCCGTTTTACCGAAGGAATAATTAGCACAAAGGATAAATTTAATAAAATTGCTTGAAAGTGATTAATTGTTTTAAAAATATAATTTTAGTTAAGAATTAGTTAAGGCTATACTTATATAATAGATATGAAAACTATAGTTTATACATTTTAAATAGATATATATATATATATACACTCTATAGATTTTTATCTATATGAAAATCAGAAATGTGCAAAGTGTATGTATGTATGTGTGCGTGCATGTATGTATATATATATATAGTAAATTTATAAAATTACATAGGAAGATTACTGTTATTTTCAAATACCATTCATTGATAAATTCATATTTAAATCCAAACCATATTTAAATAATTTGAAGAATATTTTAAAATACGAATTTACTTTACTGTTAAATTCAACTATTGGAAAACAAGCAACGGAAAACAACCGAATAAAGGGCAGAAGCTAAGAGCAAACAAAAGAAAAAAAAATATAACATCATTAAGATGGAGCTGAAGGCTCCAGGAATATTGTCCATCGGTCGACCGGTGGACCGACGAGGAAGTTTTTCATGAAGCTTTCAGCTCCAGACGGTCGTCATTGATGGTCGTTTTTCGACCTCCGCCACCTAGATTTCTTCCTATATCACCAAGGCAATGTTCCCAAACATGCATGCACTTATTAGCAACCAACTAAACATTTTATGATTAATAAAATAAGGATTATTTGCAGCTTTTACTATTGTCTGATATTAGAAATTTCAAACACAAAGACAACACTTTTTAACACTGTTATATAATCAGACATCAATTTTTAATCAATGGATATGTATACAGTAAATCAGATGTGGATCTTGTGAGAATTAACTCACCTTAAATTCTTAGAATCCTTTTCCCAAACACTTCAGAAATCCTCTGCCTTCTCAACTATAGTCAAGCCCTAGTACCAGTTTACAAAAGAGAGCAAAGAGATTTCAAAACTCAATTAAAGCTGAAATTACGGGTATAGAAGATATATAAAGGCTTGAATATCATACCGTAATTTTATTAGATTTTTACAGAATTTTCTTGGCATTGAATGAGAGGTTTTTCTCTAGGTTTTCAAAGAGGAAGAAAATATATTTTGATTTCTTTTTGTTTTTCTGAACTATGAGGAACCTAAAATAAATAGTACGTGAGTGAGTCAGGGGATGGGCTCATGGATTTTTACTTTGGGCCAGGTGTTTGTAACTAAGTTTAACCTGGTTTAAAAGGTAAAATAAATATGGATTTTGTAAACAAATGAGTTAAACAAAGTTTCAAAACATTGTGTTAACAAAGTTTTTAAACAACCGAGTTAAAAAAAATTTGAATAGAAAACATGTGTTTGGATTTCAAAAGCAATTTATTTAAATCAAGTTTTTAAAACGAATAGTTTTCAAAAACAAGTTTCCAAAGGAAATTTATTAAACCAAGTTTACAAAAAGTTTCAAATATATTAACAAAAGGTTAATTAAGTAGTTAATTAATATGATTAATTAAAAGTAAATTAATTAATTAAAGGTTAATTAATTAATGATTAGAGATTAATCAACTAAGGATTAAAGGTGAATTAATAAATGATTAATGTTTAATTAATTAATGATTAAAAGATAATTGCTTGATAAAAAATTAATTAAGGGTTAATTAATTATGTAATTAACTTAAAGATTAATTAATAAATGATTATAGGATATAATTAAAATGGTTTGTAATTAGCTAATGTTAATTAACCAGGATTAGTAATTTATTCATAAGTAATTAATCTGGTTTAAATTAATTATAATCAGATGTTAATTGATCTTACTTATGAATATTTGGATTCTGTTAAATGTTTGAACTGTTTGATATCCCTGATGTATGATATGATTGAGTTGTGAAATGTAATTTATTTATTTGTGTTGAATTTACATATTTATCTGTGAATGAAGATAAGCGTTATAGGATTATACCGCTTATCGTATTGTTGTGCTTGAATCTGTGATGATTAATGATATTGTATTATTATGTGTAAAACCCCTGGACCACACTCACACACACACAAATATGGATTTCACGAGGAAATCGGTTAAGTCATAGATATTTTGAATATAATATTATTTTATTCAACATGGTTTTAAAAGTTGAACTTTAATCCAAATGGTTTTGGAAATGGAATTGAGTTGAATATGAAAAACTTTTGAAAAGAAAATTTTGAAATTGAAATCTAGTTTGAATATAAGATATCTTGTTTAAGTTTTGAAATTGTTTTGGAAATATGGTTTGAAAGGTTTATACAAGTTATACAATAATATATATGGATTTTAAACCACTCTAAATGTATTATTTTGGGAATTTAAATTTAACCCAAGTTTATACTTTAAAAGCTATAACTTGTGCATATTTGATCGGATTTTTCCGAAACGAAAAGTATTTGATTTCAAATGATAATGGCTTTCATATAACGAAAGAACTTCCAGATTTTGAAAATATTTCAAGTTTGAAATGGATTTTTTTTGAAAGTTATGAATGAATCTTTGTGAAAGATTAGTGAACCTTGGTTTTAAATTTAAAGTGATCTTAAAGGGTGAATCTTTTGTTTAAAAGGTTAAAGTGGAAATTTGTTTAAACCATTTGAAGGAATGGTTTTGGGTAATAAATTGTGACTTAACTAAGATCCCATATATCCATATGGTTTTTAAAATTAGCGCTCATCATTCGGTTTAGCCGGGAGAGGACTTTGTGTCATAAAACCCATTCTGAATAGTGATACGACGAAATGGATAGCATTTGAAGACCGGTGGTGAAGATCAGACATTTTTGAAAGCGAAAGGATTACCTGTCGAATGTCTCTGCACCGACTGGTCCCAGGTATAGAGATTTGATCACCCTTTCTGATGGGGAGCCCGGACGTGATTAGGGATTATCTGGATTTACAAGGGCTTCTTTTGAAGTGCCTTCGGTTCTGTTCGAACCCGGAACAGACTTGTATGGATGTATGTCTGACGTTACACTTTGAGATATAAAGCTGGTTTCTATCAAATACATTTCTGTTGGTGGCGGTGAATTTATTCTCTTAGCTTAACACCCTTCTCTGAGACGTACGAGCTCAGAGATTATGTAGTTGATGGTTACTGGTGATATATTCCCAATTTGGTAATGTGGCATGCTGAGTGTTGCTGATCATTTGTTGATCGAAGCATGACTTTTGTGAAAAGCGTAGCTTTGTGGACGAGACTTCGTCAAACCTCACAACCCGGAAATGGTAGAAACAGGAAGGATGCGGCAAGGTTATTGGGGGTAGCGCCCCTTAGGGTATGTGCATTTCCTTCTGGATAAAAGGTGATATCATGGTATGGAGCCCAGATATTTAACCTATGTGGTTGTTGGAATTTGTTGGTGTCGAGGCCTCGAATAAAGGTCGGTTACGACCGGGGTATGGAATACTCGTGTAGTAGTTACTTAGTTACAGAGGTAACCCAACCTTGTGTTGGCAGAGATCCGGTTAGGTTCTCGGGGCGTCCCTCCAGAGGCGTACCCATTCGGAAAGGAAGTTACTTAACCTAGCCATTGTTGGAAATCCAAACAAAACAATACGAGCCCTTTATGATTGCAGTTGTATAACTTGCCACCTCAGGTGGTAGTTATAGCAGGCATAATATAATGGTACCTATGCTGGCTTAGATTAATATTATACTTTCGAAATGTTTTCTGCACTATGCACTAATAATAATATTAAAAGGATTTTGCGTATCAAGCATGTTTGACTATCATAAGAAGAAATCTCCCCCAAGTGTGCGATTGCATTGTGTGTGTGCCGGGAGGCCTTATGGTAGTTTCATTTTCCAAAAAGCATAGCGAATTTCTCTTTAATTTCTTTTGTTTAAAGATAAACTATTTCTATTTGCTCATACCAGTCCCATGACTGACCTGGAGTTTATTTGTTCTCTTTCTAAACTCTGGATGCCCATAATTTTCCACACGGGCAACCTAGAGTCAGGTTATCAGATAGTAGATGTAGCTTTTGGCAATCTTTGGAGTCTTTGGTTTGGCGATCGCATTGAGATACCTAGTTTGCTTCATTCAGCATGATTGGGGATTCGAGCTATCTTTGGTTTGGAGTTTTGGAGTTGGAGTTGCACTATGGTGTTGGATCTTTTGGAAGCTTATGTTGGTGTATCTTTCCGCTATGATGTATTTGTATGGTCTGATATTGTTGGGCATCTGTTGTATCATATTGTATCAGATATTGTATCCATTGTTGTATCAATGATATTCATTCTGTTTCCGCTGTGTTTGTTCTTACTTAATGTGTCATAAGCTCCGACGTATTGGATTTCGTCGTTTGAATCTGCGGCATTCAAATACGAGTGAAGTATGGATGTCGATTTTCGGTGTTGAAATCCGGGTCGTCACATTTGGTATCAGAGCTAATGGTTGAGTAAGAACTTTCGCTTTGGAGTATAACACATTAGGTGACTCATTAGAGATAGGGTTACAAATGCCCTAGAATGAGTATCCCTAAGATATCCGTTCGAATGCCTCAGTAAATTCTCTTACTATTCACTAATAGTGAGTATGAATGCAAGAAGAGGATGAGATAGGGGACAGGGGAGTACCACTACAATTGGTCGATACCCTGCAACAACAGCAATGGGTGGGAACGCCTTTTTCTATCAATCTCCTTTGATCATCACCCGATATCAATTCTTTGATGGTTTCCTGGCAGCTACAAGAAGAAGCTTTGGTGTGATGGTGGCCCTGCGAATCGTTGTAGAAAAGGTCCTAATTCCTATTTCGTATTAATTTCATCAGTTTCCTATCAGCTTTTCGTTCTTAACTTTAATGATTTTGAAATTTTATTTAAAATGAATTGGTTAATTAAATATGAAGTTAAATTGAATTGTAACCATTTCTCTATCTTTCATCTATTCTTTGTTGTCTCCCTGTTCTGCAAATTTCGAGGACGAAATTTTCTTAAGGGGGGGAATTTGTAACGATCCCATTTTTAAGCCAAAATTAATTTAGTGATTAATTTAATATTTATAATTAAATTGTGAATTAATTTGAAATTTCAAAATTTAATAAGATATGTGTTTATTTATTTATATATATGTATATAAATTGATTTTAAATTGAATTGTTTTCTAATTATAATATATATCTATATTTCAAATTTTATAAAATTTGTTTTCTAATTATAATATATATTTATAGGTATATATATTAAGGAAGTTGTATTTTGAATTAAATATAATAATTCTCAAAGAATATTTAAAAGGTTAAATTCTAGTGTGTGTGTGTGTGTGTGTGTATATATATATTTACATATATATATTTATTAATGTATAATTTAGTTCTAAATCATTTTCTTTAAGATCATATAAATATTTATAAAAAGGAAATGCATTTATTAATTTTAAGAAAATATATATATAAAAGTGTAAACATATTTTTTTTGAGAAAGACGGTTGTGTAGTGATAGACTACACAGCCGGTTAATAATAATATTAGAATAATATGAAATAAAGTCCGGTTGACAAGCCCAACCGGTGGCCAAAAAATTAGGCTAAGCTAGCTAACATAGAAATGTACATAAGAGCTAATGGATTACAGGATGGGACACAATCACCGATATTGATGATACAACAAACAAAATGGGGGCAGACAGATTCGCGCCGGAGCTGCTACCGCGGGGTGGCGCTGGTACTGGCCATTGATTCCGCCGAGTCAGCAGGAGCGGACCTCAGTCTAAATCTGAAGGGGGCCGAGCTGGTACCTGTCCAGTAATTGAAAAGTTGTGAGATTCGACTACAGATGGCCGTGGATGAAGATCTAGGTTTGTTGAAGACAAAAGCATTTCGTTCTTTCTAGATGCACCAACAGTAAATGGTGATAAAGATGTCGAGATTGTGATTTCCAAGGTCTTGCTGCCAGTATTCAAAAAATGAAATGCGCTCCGGAATGTAACCCAATAGATGTGCGCTGGTTGGGGCCCAAATTGCGAAAGAGAAATCGCAGTCTAAGAAAAGGTGGGTAATTGTTTCGTCTTGAGAGGAGCAAAGTACGCAGAGGGGATCAGTGGGGATGTTTAGGCGAATAAGTCTGTCTTTGGTGTTGATGCGGTTACGAATGAGGCACCATTGGAAGAAGAGGAATCTAGGGTGTGAATGGAAGTTCCAGATCCTGCTGTAGGGGAAAAGGCGGCCAGGATGGATGAGGAAAGAGTAGCAAGATGATACAGAGAAGCCTTTGGATGGATTAAGTGCCCAGGTGAAGCGGTCTGGTGAGTGGGATAGGCGAAGGGATTGTAGGATTTTCGAGGCTACGAGAAGTTCATTGAAAGTTTCGATGGAAAAAAGGGAGGGGGATGAAGGCTACTGGGGCCTAGGTGACACAGGGTAGAAGTGGTGGCAAGTTGTAGATTTGCGGAGGAGAAGAGGTTAGGTAGTGTTTTGGCTAGGGGGAAAGAGGCTACCCACGTGTCATGCCAAAATAGGCAGTTGTTGCCATTGCCTATTAAAACATGAAAGAGGGATTTGACTCGGGGGATGGTGTGGAGGACATTGGACCAGAATGGAGAAGGTCTGCAACTGGGGGGGAGGTGTAGAGCTAGGTGTGGATTAGAGTAGTGATATGAATGTAGGATCCAATCCTTCCAGAGGAAATTTTCGGGGGAGAGAAAACGCCAGAGCCATTTTGTTAATAGGGCAGTGTTGAGCGAGGAGAGATCCGGGACACCAAGGCCACCATGGCATTTTGGGAGGCAGACTGAGCGCCAGTTGATAAGGCATTTTGCTTTGGAGCCATTCCATAAGAAGGTCCTGCGGGATTTGTCAATTTTATTGGAGACCCAAGAGGGGAGTTTGTGGAAGGAGATCCAGTAGGAGGGGATGGCAGAGAGGACCGATTTAACTAAGATTAATCTACCAGCTGTCGAGAGGGAAGCAGCTTTCCAGGATGCGAGGCGGGATTCAATTTTGTTGATGAGGGGTAACCAGTTAGGACGCGTGAGTCTGGTGGGCCGAATAGGTAGACCCAGGTAGGAAATTGGAAACTGGAAAAGTTTGCAGTTGAGGATGGCAGCGGTTGCGGAACCAAGGTGGTTGGTGTTGCCAAGCATGATAAGGGAGCTTTTGTGGAAGTTGATGGAAAGGCCAGAGATTAATTCGAAAACGTAGAGGAGAATTTTGAGGCAGTGTAGGTGATTAGGATTGGGTGAGGCAAAGAGGATGGTATCGTCAGCAAATTGTAGGTTGGAAATTTGAAGGTTAGATGTAGGGGTGCTGATTCCCGCCAAGTGGTTGTTGGAGATGGACAGTTTAATCATGCGGTTGAAGACATCTGCAATAAGAACGAAAATTAGGGGGGAGAGAGGGTCTCCTTGACGAAGGCCTCTCGTAGACTTGATCAGACCGCCAAGTTCTCCATTGACTGATACAGAAGACATGCTGGAGTTCAGGATAGAGGATATCCAGGAGCACCATCTCGGTGGGAAGCCTCTATGTCGTAATAGTGCGAGAATGAAGTTCCAATTGACTGAGTCAAAGGCTTTGGAGAAGTCAAGCTTAAGTAGGATTCCTGGGGTGTTGGTTCTGTGACAGAAAGACACCACTTCTTGAGTGGCGGCCACACAATCTAGGATATTGCGCCCGAGTATGAAGGCCGATTGCTCCAGGCCAACTAGAGGGGATATTACAGCTTGAAGTCGGTTTGCAAGGATTTTTGTAATGATTTTGAAGGTGGTGTTGAGGAGGCTGATAGGTCGAAAGGAATCAAGGGAGGAAGGGTCATCAGTTTTTGGGATGAGGGAAATGATGGCATAATTGATTCATGCAACCGAGCTGGGATCATTTTGAAATTCGAGGCACATGTCCATAATGTCAGATTTCACTGTACTCCAGAAGTGTTTGAAGAAAAGGGGGCCAAAGCCGTCAGGTCCAGGAGCTTTATTGTCTGACATATCTTTAACTGCATTCCAGATTTCTTGTTCCGAGAAGGGGTGATCTACTTGCAGACTTTGAGGGTCAGGGTAAAGGAGACTCCAGTCTATGTCTGGTAGAGGGGTGGAAAGTTTGCCAAGGATGTTGCGGTGATGGTTGGTGAAGAGGCGGAGGAGATCAGATTGGTCAGAGTAGGTGATGTTGTTATGTTGAATGTTAGAGATGGTCGAGGATCTGCGTCGTCCATTTGCTAACCTGTGGAAGTAGACCGTGTTTCTATCTCCTTCTTCCAGCCACTTTGCTCTGGAGCGTTGTTTCCAACCAATTTCTTCCTGTTTAAGGAGCCTGTCCAATTCCTTTTCAAGGAGGTTCAACTGATGTATTTGTGGTTCAATTAGGGGTTGAGATTCAGCGAGGATATTAAGGTTGAGGATTTCGTCTTGGACTTGTGAGATCCGAAATTTAAGGGAGCCCCAGATGTATTTGGCCCAAGGTCTTATCAATTTTCTGAGCGAACGGAGCTTGGCCACAATACGAGCAGTAGGAGATTCTAGATTGGTGGGTTGAGACCAGGCCAACTTGACAAAGTCATCAAAAGATGGCTCTAGAAGCCAGAGTTGTTCGAATCTAAATGGTTTGTGAGTGGTGTTCAGAGAGCCAGAGTCAAACAGAAGGGGGCAATGGTCTGAGATCGTGGTTGCCAGGCCCGAGACAGATGAGAGGGGATGTTGGTCTTCCCAGGCTGTGTTGAAAAGGAATCTATCTAATTTGGCCAGGGATGGGTTGTCTCTACGGTTAGACCAGGTAAAGAGGCGGTTACTGATGGGGGGATCAATTAGCACACAAGAATTGATGAAGTTGTTGAAGGCGGTTGAGTCTTGGGAAAGGTTACCAGAGTTTCTTTCAGAGGGGTGTCTAGTGGTGTTAAAATCTCCGGCAATAATCCATGGGCCATTTATTCGGGCTGCGAAGTCCATGCAATGATCCCACAAGACAGCCCTGCCTTGTGAGTCGGAGGGACCATACACATTCGAGAAAAAGTAGATTATGCCAGATTCAGAGTTTCGCAGAGCGACATTAAGTATTGAGGGGAATTTGATGATTTGATGTAGGGACCATTTATTTTCATTCCATGCTGTTAGGATCCCACCACGGGATCCAGTGGCATCAATGTGGGCCCACCCAGATAAGAGTGTACCAACAGTTTGTGTCAAGTGAGATTGTGTGGGGTCTGCTAACTTAGTTTCTTGAAGCATTATAATATCAATTTTGTGGGGGGACAGGATTGTGTTTACAGCGTAACGCTTAGATGAGTCCCCCAACCCCCGTACATTCCAAGTGATGAGTTTCATTGGGATTGGGAAATACGCTCTTGTTCTAGAGTTTGCATGCATGTGAAGTGTTCATCGTGCAAACTCACGCCCACGCAACGTGATAAAATTTTATTAAGCCTTTTATTTGCGGATGAAAAAACAACAGGCATTAAAAAACTACCAGGTTGTCCAGGATCTGAAGCTGCTCCAACCAATCTGGAGCTACGCTATAAGATTTAAATAAAATTTAAAGTGAAGGATTTAAACACAAAATACATGAATTAGTACAAGTGTAAGAAGAATACAACATTAATTAACAAATGTAAACGTTTTTCATAATAATTTGAACAAGTGTTAGCTTGCATAAACAAGTGGCAATCTTATTTCTTTAAAATTTTAAATAATGTAAATGAATATCAAAAAGGGTAAAACCAGGCTATTTTCAGTTATAAGCTTCATCAGTTTTCTTTCTTCATCCTTCAAAAACTATAAACCAGAAAACAAAATGAAAATCAAACTAAGATCAGATTCAACTCAAGTTCAAATCAAATTCAAAGCTTCATTCAGGAAGGCCATGCTTCATTCTGGACCATTAAATATTCCACCCAAAAGCGGAGTTGTGATCAAAGATCAGAAGAAACCCGAACCAGAAAGCTCATCAAAAAAGGAGGAACTTACTAAGAAGGTCATGAAGTATTACAAGACTCATCATTTCAAACCTGAGGCTAAGTCTAAGATGGAGAGATATCTCACTAAGAAGCTCTTATGGGTTGGACTGAGTATTGAAACATTTGTGGATGGACTTGGAATCAGTCTCCCAGAATTGTATGGTTATCTTTCACATAGCCCTGATAAGGAGTCTGCATTTCTGAGCAAAATAGGTGGAAGAAGCATTGCTCCAGTGAAGATTATTGACCAGCTCACTAAGTACAAGTACAAGGGGACTCTTCCAACTTTCGGAGCTTGATGAAGGACAAGAAGAAGATCTGAATCTGTTTTTTGCTTTTCCTATCTAATATTTGCATCTTAGTTTTATTTCCTAAGTGTGTTGTATGAACTATTTCCTATTTCGAACTTTGTTGTGTAATATCTAAGTAGATCTTATCTGAACTCAGTGACTGGATGACCTTATTGAATCGTATCTCTTTTATTTTTGAATGAATTCTGTCAATTTTTCTATTGTTTCTGGTATGTGATAAAATCTAAAATGTGGTTGAGATCTTATTATGACTGTGATTCTTATGTTTTCTGATATAACTATTACATCTTGTGTATTTTTCGCACTGTCATTCTTTAATCATGATGGAGTGAGGTGATCTTCTTAGACAAACTTACTAGAAAAAAAAAAAAATTCAAAGCTTCAGTTTCAACATGATTCCAGAATAAATCAAAGTTCAACTCAACCAAAAACAAGCAGCAAATCAAACACAGCAGATCAAAAGCATTTCCAGATCATAAATCAAACCTGTTCTCTATTCAACTTTTCCAGGAGAGCAAACTATTTCTTTAAACCCTTAACATGTTTTAATATTCTAATGCTTGTGAGTATCCTTGAAATTTGATAAGAAATCTGCTGATATGTTTATATGTATAAGGATTTATGGGTGCATGTCTGTATATATATATATATATATATATATATATATATATATACGTTCATATCTCTGTTGTAAACAGGCACAAAAATTTTCATATAAAAATTCATATCTTAACATTCAAGCAGATTCATGTCATAATTCTTAAAGGAAACATGTTTGTATTAAAAAAATCTTGACTTTAAAAATATTTATGAAGAAAATTAGAAAGTAATTAACTGTAAATGGAAATATACAGTGAAAAATCATTTCTAGATAAAAATTTAAGTATGTTAATTTCAAGTTTGGATTGCTTGTTTGGATTCGAACTCGAAAAATAGGATTTTTGATGAAGATTTCATAAATTTTATCGTTGGGGTTGTCGAGATTTCTAGTGATGAACGGAAAACATGGTATCGTCAATTCCCGATGGACGATGAAGTTTGGGAAGTCGTGCCTGACATCGAGGGTAGCTGGGAGGTTGTAGATCACGGGAAAAATAGAGTTGTATTTTTCTGATCGTCGTTGTCAACCTTACGGCAGGAAATAAGGTTTTAGGAATGGGTTTGTTCGACTGGGTTTGCAAAACAAATTCGTTGTCAATGGTGGATTTTAGGTGATCGGACCGGGGGGAAGGGTTCGTGGGTCATCAGAGCAGTTGGGGTTGTGGTCGCATGGCGTCCGGTGGTCATAGTCGGTGGGACGAGGTGATTTCAGATGATTGGTTTTGTTCCAGGTAGATGTGAGGTTGCTCGATTCTGATTTCTAGTGTATATTGATGATTGGGGTGCTCGGGTTGATCGTGTAGGTCATCGACGACCTGTAGGCATTGGCAAGGTTGGTCAGAGAAGCGGCGATCGCGCATGCACGTGCACTGTGCACCTTGGCATGTCTGGATTTTGTTGGGTTTGGGGAGAAGGCTGGCTTGGGTTTTTCTCGTTGTTTTCTCGTGATCGACTCGAGGAAGGTTGTACGCGAGTGAATCAGGGGATGGGCTCGTGGATTTTTACTTTGGGCCAGGTGTTTGTAACCTGGTTTAAAAGGTAAAATAAATATGGATTTTGTAAACAAATGAGTTAAACAAAGTTTCAAAGCATTGTGTTAACAAAGTTTTTAAACAACCGAGTTAAAAAAAATTTGAATAGAAAACATGTGTTTGGTTTTCAAAAGCAATTTATTTAAATCAAGTTTTTAAAACGAATAGTTTTCAAAAACAATTTTCCAAAGGAAATTTATTAAACCAAGTTTTCAACAAGTTTCAAATATATTAACAAAAGGTTAATTAAGTAGTTAATTAATATGATTAATTAACAGTAAATAAATTAATTAATTAAAGGTTAATTAATTAATGATTAGAGATTAATCAACTAAGGATTAAAGGTGAATTAATAAATGATTAATGTTTAATTAATTAATGATTAAAAGATAATTGCTTGATAAAAAAAAATTAAGGGTTAATTAATTATGTAATTAACTTAAAGATTAATTAATAAATGATTAAAGGATAATTAATTAAAATGGTTTGTAATTAGCTAATGTTAATTAACCAGGATTAGTAATTTATTCATAAGTAATTAATCTGGTTTAAATTAATTATAATCAGATGTTAATTGATCTTACTTATGAATATTTGGATTCTATTAAATGTTTGAATTGTTTGATATCCCTGATGTATGATATGATTGAGCTATGAAATGTAATTTATTTGTGTTGAATTTACATATTTATCTGTGAATCTGTGAATGAAGATAAGCGTTATAGGATTATACCACTTATCGATATTGTTGTGCTTGAATCTGTGATGATTAATGATATTGTATTATTATGTGTAAAACCCCTGGACCACCCTCACACACACACAAATATGGATTTCACGAGGAAATCGGTTAAGTCACAAATATTTTGAATATAATATTATTTTATTCAAAATGGTTTTAAAAGTTGAACTTTGAATCCAAATGGTTTTGAAAATAGAATTGAGTTGAATATGAAAAGCTTTTGAAAAGGAAATTTTGAAATTGAAATCTAGTTTGAATATAAGATATATTTTTTAAGTTTTGAAATAGTTTTGGAAATATGGTTTGAAAGGTTTATACAAGTTATACAATAATATATATATGGATTTTAAACCACTTTAAATGTATTATTTTGGGAATTTAAATTTAACCCAAGTTTATACTTTAAAAGCTATAACTTGTGCATATTTGATCGGATTTTTCCAAAACGAAAAGTATTTGTTTTCAAATGATAATGGCTTTCATATAACAAAAGAACTTCCAGTTTTTGAAAAGATTTCAAGTTTGAAATGGATTTGTTTTGAAAGTTATGAATGAATCTTTGTGAAAGATTGGTGAACCTTGGTTTTAAATTTAAAGTGATCTTAAAGGGTGAATCTTTTGTTTAAAAGATTAAAGTGAAAATTTGTTTAAACCATTTGAAAGAAAGGTTTTGGGTAATAAATTGTGACTTAACTAAGATCCCATATATCCATATGGTTTTTAAAATTAGCGCTCATCATTCGGTTTAGCCGGGAGAGAACTTTGTGTCATAAAACTCATTCCGAATAGTGATACGACGAAATGGATAGCATTTGAAGACCGGATATTTTCGAAAGCGAAAGGATTACCTGTCGAATGTCTCTGCACCGACTGGTCCCCGGTATAGAGATTTGATCACCCTTTGTGATGGGGAGTCCAGATGTGATTAGGGATTATCCGGATTTGCAAGGGCTTCTTTTGAAGTGCCTTCGATTCTGTTCGAACCTGGAACAGACTTGTTTGGATGTATGTCTGACGTTACACTTTGAGATGTAAAGTTGGTTTCTATCAAATACATTTCTGTTGGTGGCGAAGAATTTATTCTCTTAGCTTAACACCCTTCTTTGAGACGTACGAGCTCAGAGGTTATGTAGTTGATGGTTACTGGTGATATATTCCCAATTTGGTAATGTGGCATGCTGAGTGTTGCTGATCATTTGTTGATCGAAGCATGGCTTTTGTGAAAAGCGTAGCTTTGTGGACGAGACTTCGTCGAACCTCACAACCAGAAAATGGTCGAAACAGGAAGGATGCGGCAAGGTTATTGGGGGTAGCGCCCCTTAGGGTATGTGCATTTCCTTCTGGATAAAAGGTGATATCATGGTATGGAGCCCAGATATTTAACCTATGTGGTTGTTGGAATTTGTTGGTGTCGAGGCCTCGGATAAAGGTCGGTTACGACCGGGGTATGGCATACTCGTGTAGTAGTTATCTAGTTACAGAGGTAACCCGGCATTGTGTTGGTAGAGATCCGGTTAGGTTCTCGAGGCGTCCCTCCAGAGGCGTACCTATTCGGAAAGGAAGTTCCTTAGCCTGGCTATTGTTGGAAATCCAAACAAAACAATACGAGCCCTTTACGATTGCAGTTGTATAACCTGCCACCTCAGGTGGTAGCTATAGCATGCATAATATAATGGTACCTATGCTGGCTAAGATTAGTATTATACTTTCAAAATGTTTTCTGCACTATGCACTAATAATAATATCAAAAGGATTTTGCGTATCAACCATGTTTGACTATCATAAGGAGAAATCTCCCCCAAATGTGCGATCGTATTGTGTGTGTGCTGGAAGGCCTTATGGTAGTTTCATTTTCCAAAAAGCATAGCGAATTTCTCTTTAATTTCTTTTGTTTAAAGATAAACTGTTTTTGTTTGCTCATACCAGTCCCATGACTGACATGGAGTTTATTATTCCCTTTCTAAACTCTGGGTGCCCACAATTTTCCACACGGACAGCCTAGAGTTAGGTTATCAGATTGTAGATGTAGCTTTTGGCAATCTTTGGAGTCTTTGGTTTGGCGATCGCATTGAGCTACCTAGTTTGCTTCATTCAGCATGATTGGGGATTCGAGCTATCTTTGGTTTGCAGTTTTGGAGTTGGAGTTGCAGTATGGTGTTGGATCTTTTGGCAGCTTCTGTTGGTGTATCTTTCCGCTGTGATGTATTTGTATGATCTGATATTGTTGGGCATTTGTTGTATCATATTGTATCAGATATTGTATCCATTGTTGTATCAATGATATTCATTCTATTTCCGCTGTGTTTGTTCTTACTTAATGTGTTATAAGCTCCGGCGTACTGGATTTCGACATTTGAATCTGCGGCATTCAAATACGAGTGAAGTATGGATGTCGATTTTTGAGCGCCGAAATCCGGGTCGTCACAAAACTTATTTCCAGTCTCTAGCCAATAAGAAAGTGAATGGCATGGTCTTCTATATAAGGCTTCAAAAGGAGCTATACTGATAATTGACTGAAAACTATTGTTGTTGGTGAATTCCATAAGATAAATGTGGTCTTCCCTACTACCACCAAATTCCAAAGCACAAGAACAGAGCAAATCTTTCAAAGTCTTGTTCACTCGTTTGGTCTATCCATCGGATTGAGGATGATAGGCAGAACTAAGATTAAGCTTTGTACCTAATGCTGATTGAAGACTCTTCCAAAACCCACTTGTGAAGAACAGATCCCAGTCACGAACTATGGCACTAGGAATGCCATGCAACCTAACATCCTCCTTAACATAAAGCTTAGCCAACTGAGAAGCGGTTCGGTTAGACTGTACAGGAACAAAATGAGCTGACTTAGTCAACCGATCCACAATCACCCACAAACTATTGTGCCTGTACTTAGAACAAGACAATCCATCAATAAAGTCCGTGGAGACCTACAAAAGATGAAAAATAAACGATCATTATTAGATCAATTCAATGCAAGATATAAATATGAACTTATCAAACTTCTAAGTCCACATTTACCTAATCCTACTTCTACAATGGAACATCTATAGGATTAAGAAGTCCACTAGGTCTTTGGTATTCTGCCTTAATAAGTTGGCATGTCACACAGTGACCTACAAACTGAGCAATATCCCACTTCATCCCTTCATAATAGTACAATCGCTTCATATATGCATACATTTTACTACTACCGGGGGTGAATAGTGTACTTAGGGTGATGACACTCATCCATAAGGTCTTTTCGGAGACTATCAATATTAGGCACAAAAAGTCCACCCTGTCTTCGAATACAACCGCACGCATCAACCACAAACTCCTTCACTTCGGCTTCTTCTCTACCATCAGAAAGAATCCAAACAAGTTCTAGAAGCTCGGGATCACGCTTTTGAGTTTCTAAAATCCGATCGATGATAGAAGGTTGAGCCTCCAAACTAGAAAATACAATATCTGATCTCAACATCGAATCCCGATCTCTGACCATGCACAAATAAAGTGCCTCGAGACCTTTCCACTTAGCTAACATCGAGGAAACAACTGCGTGGTGTTTGTGACTAGGGGCATCGGCTACTCTATTACCCTTTCCTTGAGTGTACAGAATCTCAAAATCACATATTGGTAGGAGCTCCAACCACTGCTGCTGATGCATATTAAGTTCTTTTTGAGAAAAAGATACTTCAAAGACTTATGATCGGTATAAGAATAAATATCTCTCCTAAAAGATAACGACGCCAACACTAAAGTGCAAAAAAGATAGCTGCAAGCTCGAGATCATGGGTAGCATAACAGATCTCATTTGGCCGTAATTCTCTCGAAGCATAAGCAACTACTATGTCTCTCTGCATAAGCACAACACCAAGACCAGAACCACGCACATCCGTATAAACAACAAGGTCTTGATTACCTTCTGGAACAACAAGGATAGGAGCATGAGTTAGAAGATCTTTTAACCTCTGAAACGCTAATTCACACTTCTCAGACCAAATATTCTTCACTCCTTTTCTGGTGAAACAAGTGAAGGGAAGAACATTCTTCGAAAAGCCTTTAATGAACCTCCGGCAATAACCAGCTAATCCCAAAATACTATGCACTTCCGTCACACTCTCTGGTCTTTTCCAATTCTGAATCGCTTCTATCTTAGCGAGATCGATCGAGATTCCAAATTTAAAAGTAACATGGCCTAAAAACTTAACCTGCTTCTGCCAAAAATGGCATTTAGAGAATTTAGCTCTAAGTTGATGACTATGGAGTGTCTCAAGCACAATACGGAGATGCTTGTCATGCCCTTCCTCCGACTGGAAATAAACTAAGATGTCATCAATAAAAACAAGAACGAACTTGTCAAGGAATTCTCGGAATACCCGATTTATTAAGTCAACAAAACATGCATGTGCATTCGTCAATCCGAATGGCATCACAAGCCACTTATATGAACCATATTGAGTTCTAAAAGATGTCAAATGAACATTATCATCTGCTACACGAAGCTGATGAAAACCGATCGCTAAGTCTAACTAAGAAAAGACTTTCACGCGACAAAGCTGATCGAACATATCATCAATCCGGGGGAAAGGATATATGTTCTTAATAGTAAGCTCATTTAATTTTCTATAATCGATACACAATCTGAGTGTACTATCAGACTTCTCCATAAACACAACGGTTGTACCCCCAGGGTAAACTACTAGACTGAATAAGATGCTTCGCCTCGAGCTCAACTAATTGCTTCTTTGACTCTTTATTCTCTTTTGCTAACATCCTCGTGGGAGGACGAATAACTGGCTGAGCACAAAGAATCAAATCGATATAGAATTCAATTGCCCTCTTAGGTGGCAATCCAGAAATAGGCTCGAAAATATCAAGGAAATCACACACAACCGGAATACTATCTATCTCCTCATCATCACAAGACTCGATAGCAAAAGGAGGGATACTCTTACTTGGATCGATTTCTTCAAGAGCAAAAGAAAGTCGCTCACTTGAAGAAGGATGCTTCAAATAGATGTTGCGTTCGGGACAGAGAATATAAGCTTCATACTTATCGAGCCAATATAACCTAATATCATATCGAAACCCAAATGCTAAATAACAGGAAAATCAATGAAGAAAGAAAATCCGCAAAGAACAATCTCTACGTCCTTACAAAATAGACTGAGAGTTGCATATCCACCGATAGGATTTGCAAATCTCAAACAAGATATCATACACACAACATCCAAAGAGCCAGCTTTAATGAGCTCTGTTGACACGAATGAGTGTGATGCTCTCGTGTCGAAAAGAACTTGATTTGAATGACCATGAAATAATATAGAACTAACTAGAATAGACGAAGATATACATTTCTTCTTAAAACCTCCAGAGGACTCAAATCTTCCTCCATTTTGTTTCCGAGCTAAGAAAGGACAATCAGAAATCTGGTGGCCTTCTTTCTTACAATAGCGACATGCTTGAGATGAGACTGAGGCTGCTGTATGAGGTTTGGTGCATTCCTTTGCATAATGTGTCCTTACTCCACAATTCAAGCACTCAATCTAATCTTTCTTCTGATTCCTAAAATCTGAATCCTGCGTCTTAACTTTCTTAAAAGGAAATCTGGGTTTAAACTTTCCAAATGGCTTCCTTTTCTTTTGGAAAAATTCCTTCTTTTGTTCATCACTACTATCCTTCTCGGCTTCCTCCAATCTAAGGGCATTATCGACAAGCTTCTCGAATGTGACTTTGCGTTGAGGCTAAAGGGCCTTCCTCAAAGTCTTCTCCAAGCTATACACAAAATTCTGGTTCTGATTCAAAGGTGTACTAATGAGCTATACACCATACTTAGACAATACCTCAAATACCGCTACATATTCTAAAACTAAAGATTCTCCTTGCTTAAGTTCTATAAATCTCCGGGCTAGCATCGCCTTCCCCGCCTTGTGTAAAAACTTCATCTCAAAATGAGATCTAAACTACTCCCAAGATAGAATTATATCATCAATCTCTACAACGAGTAAATCATACTAATCTAGCACTCTTTCCTGAAGCTGGCTTGAAGCTACTTGCACTCTATGCATATCAGAAAGCTCCATGCAAGTGAAAATCCTCTCACGCGTCTTCAACCAAGCTTGGACTTCAATAACTCCTTCGCCCCCAAAAACTTTTTTCCTCTTAAGTGAACATAGTCACTACACATACGAGCGAAACATGTCCCATGAATGGACAGATCTGCGGGGCTACATTAGGTGGCTGAACCTTGCAAACCAACTCCATAATCTGCTCGATAGTCATAAATACTCCCTCCAGAAAAGGACTATTAGATGGTCCAGAATTAGAACGGGTAGTTATACCACCAGACATATCTTGCTCTGCCACACATGGCATTCTAATTTAGAATTTTTTTTCCAAGATAATAACAATATAAAGAAATGTAACCATACAAATACATCCCATAATTACCCTTAGTAAAATATATACTGCTTCCTAATAGGAAAAAGGGTTTAAGGTCTACCGTACACACCCAAGGGATGAGACTCTAAGTCTGTCTAAGTCAAGATTCTTGCCTCTTATATTCAGTATTGTTCTAAAATTTAGCTCCGATAACAAGCTGTAATGCCCTAACTTTAGATCCATATTATCTAAGAATATTACAATAAATATTGCCGAGTAATACAGAAAATATCTTATATTCAATATTGTTCAAAAATTTGGCTTTGATACCAAGCTGTAATGCCCCACCTTTGGATCTATATTATCCAAGAATATAATAAGTAATATTACCGAGTAATACATAAAATAAGGCTGGATAGGAGCGACCATCTATGTTTATTCCCTTGGGATAACACTGTCACGTGTTACCTTTTTGTCTGAAGAAATATGTCAACATGGACAATCTCGGCATAAAGCAATAGACACGTTGGCTAATATATAAAATAGAACAATATATCATATAATATACAATACAGAATCATGGATCGTAGCTAAAAATATAATATAGATCATATCCAAAGGGTTCTGGACCTATATATATACATATGGGAGGAGCTACAACCGGTCTCAAAAGAATATATACATACATCAAAAGGGTTCACAGTCTCATATAAAATTTTACTACATACATATGAGACATACAAACTGAAGACACTAGAAATAACTACAAGATCATCTGTTCGTGAACAAGCTAATGAATATCCATAGTCAATGAGTCCCTAGACATGTCAAGTCTCGGCCTGACCCGAGTATTATAAAATAACGGGTCAGACTATCTCTAAATATAACTGCGTGAGATCACATAATGAACATGTATAATACTTAGGATATATATATATATGCCAACACCCAATAAAATGCATTATTATCAATTCACCATGTCACAAAGTCATCTTATGCCTATCAACGGTAATCATTTCAAATATGGTGTTAAAGTCATAAATTTCAGAAACAAGAGTAGATATGATCACATGAAAGCAAACCAAATCTCAGAAAAATAAGACCGCGTGAAAGGAAGTCACAATCAAAAGACCAGTATGAAAGTGAGTCAAACAAGAAACGAGGACGAAGCAAGTCGGGAAAAGTAACCGATTCTATAGATATCTTGACTATAAGGGAATTCTTAGCCTGAGTTGCTCTATTCCAAGAGGAGTCAAATAAGATATGCTCCAGGAGTCTAACAAGGACTGACACCGATAAACTCCAGCATCCATTATATACCCGATCCTCATAACACTAAGTGTGCACGCGTTACTGACTATTGGCATTTGTGGTATTGGGCTAGCTAATAACTACTGAAGATATCACGACTCGAGGTGTGGCAACCGCAATCAATTGCTAGGGTGGTTACTGGCCTACAAGGTCAAGCGATAGAATGCGCTAAATAAAATGACAAGCTATGGGCATAACAAGTTTTCCCCAAGATACTATTTAATCAAAAATTGTTATATACTTTCCGATGGTAATTACTCAAGTGCCCCCTAATGTCCCATTACCACTTGTTGACAGTTGAATATTTACTAAGAGACATAAACTTCATTCAGGTAGAATATTCTATCCAATGAGTCAAAGAATTAAGCGATAAAGTGATACAAAGTATTCCATACCATTTGTATTACTAAATCGTTTAATTAGAGTTCTCATTTTAGAGAAGGAATAATTAGCATGAAGGCTAAATTTAATAAAAGCTATTGAAAGTGATTAATTGTTTTAAAAATATTATTTTAGTTCTAAAATCTCAAAAAAAAATCAATTAAAGCTAATTTAGTACTACAAGTCTCTTTTAGAAGGCTAATTATATACTTATATAATAGATATGAAACTATAGTTTATACATTTTAAATGTATATATATGTATATATGTGTGTATACACACACACACTATAGATTTTTATATCTGCATGAAAATCAAAAATAAGCAAAGTTTATATATATGTGTGCGTGTGTGCATGTATGTATATGTGTGTGTATAGGTATATGTATATATGTATATGTATGGTAATTTTATAAAATTACATAGGAAGATTATGATTATTTTCCAATATCATTCATTGATAAATTCATATCTAAAGCCAAACCATATTTAAATAATTTAAAAATTATTTTAAAATATAAATATTTATTTGCTTTCAAATTCAGCTATTGGTAAACAAGCAATAAAAAACAACCGAATAAAGGACAGAAGCTAAGAGCAAAGAAAAGAAAAACAAAATAAAAATAACATCATTAACATGGAGTTGAAGGCTACAAGAATATTACCCACCGGTCGATTGGTGGATTACACCGGTGGACTGGCGACATGTTTTTCCTAGATTTTTTGATGCAGCCCAGGAAGATGAAGCTGTAGGTCGTGTACGACCTAACATGTTGGTAAATCGAATACGACCTAAGGAGGAGAGTAACGAGCTAAGATTTTGTGAAGAATTGTGGAAAGTTGAAGTTTTAGGTCGCGACCGACCTAACGAAGCCTTTAAGTCGCTCCAACGACTTAGTGAAGATCGGCAACGACCTAGTGGAAAGGCACGAGTTAACGAGCTAGAGGGAAAAGCGCTCGAACGACCTAACGAGTTACGACTTACATTAGGTCGCAAAGAAGTAATACAACCTAAGTTAGGTCGTATGGACGACCTACGACCTAAGATAAGTCGCTCCAAAATTCAGAATGAAGAATGCCTCGACCTACGACCTAAGTTAGGTCGCGTACGACCTACGACCTAAGTTAGGTCGCGAGAAACTTTAGGTCACCGATTGCTACAGTTCGCTGCCGCCTGGATTCTTGGAAGTTGCTGCCTTATTTTAGGTCATTTCCGATCTATGTGTTGTAAAGCGTTGTGTTGTATTTGCTTATGTTGTACTGTTTTAGGTCGTGATGTTTTAAGTCGTGATGTTTTTAAGTCGTGATGTTTTAAGTCGTGATGTTTTTAAGTCGTGATGTTTTAGGTCGTGTACTTTTAGGTCGTGATGTGGTAAGTCGTGGCCGACCTAAGTGATGTACAGTTTTGTGTGGCGTGAGTTGTAACTTCTATAAATAGGCCGGTGGTGCCATTTGTAATAGTTTAGTTGATTTGAATAAAAACTTTTGTTTTGTTAGCTTTGTGCTTTCACCAAATTGGTAGTTGAGTGTAATCTCCTATCTCCACCTTCGATATTCGAGTGCGCTCGAATCTTCGATCGTTGAAGCCAATTCGCGGAATCAAGTGCGCTTGATCAACGCTCGAAGAATTGTAGATCTCTCCTCACGGTATCGTGCACGATCAACGTGTCAGAGATAGCTAGAATTCGGTATCTTCGGATCAACGAATTTGGGCCATTCAGTATTCTTCATTCCATCGATTGCTACTTTCACAGAATCATCATTTTGTTATTTCCGCTGCTGCACCATTTGGTATCAGGGCTTGTTTTTAGCCAATCATAGCTAAATCGAGTCTTGGAGCCAATTCTTTTTGAAGAAGTTTGAAGAGTTAGAGAGGCCGAGCTACATCAAGCAAAGCCAAGTTGAAATCGAAGAGTTTTGTGTTCGTCGTGTTCATCACAAATTGCAACAATTTGGTAGTTTTTCGATCCATAGCATTTTGGATCTAAGTTCGAATTGTGTTTGAATTTTTGGAGTGTTTGTGAAGTTTTCAACTATGCCGCCGAGAAGAGCTAACCGTCATCAAAATATTGAAGATTTGTATAAGCGAGAAGACGCTAAACAAATGGAACAACGCATTAGTAACAAATTCAATGAGAAGTTGGATGAAGGTATTGGGAGGCTAGAGAAGCTTATGATGGATATGAATCAACCCCGAAGAAGAACATCGCCAATTTCAAACCAAGGTGAAAACAGGGTTTCGCCATCGGTATCGGGAGGAAGGAGAATATCGCCACAATCTCATCAAGGAAGAAGAAGTCATAGAGAATTCGAAGAAGAACTATATCGAGATGATGATAGACAAAGTAGAAGAGATATGCGAGATCGTAGAGATGAGGGTGGTCGAGATCGATATCGAAGTACATCTGTTGTTGATGAAGATGGTGATAGAGGAAGTTTTTATTATCGAGATCATGGTCAAGGAAGAAATTATTCAGAATACGATCACAAGTGGGAGTCTGGGATGAAGACTGAAATACCAGAATTCAAAGGAGGTATGCAAGCTGAAGAGTTTCTGGATTGGGTGGCTAATGTTGAAGAAATTTCTGGCTTCAAGGAAGTTCCAGAACATCGTAGAGTGAAGTTAGTTGCTACACGGTTGAGGGGTAGAGCTTTGGCGTGGTGGCAGCACCAAACTTACACGTGAACGGATAGGGAAGTCAAAGGTTGAATCATGGGAAAAGATGAAGAAATTGATGAAAGCAACGTTCTTACCTTACAATTATCAATCTCTTATGTATCAACGTTTGCAGAACTTGAGGCAAGGGACGAAGTCAGTGAATGATTATGCAGATGAGTTCTATCAGCTGATTGCATGAAACGATATCATGGAGACGGAGGAGCAGTTGACAGCTAGATTTGTTGGAGGGTTGAGAATGCAGATTCAAGATATAGTGAACATGTTTGATCCCAGATCTGTCGCTGAAGCACACCAGAAAGCACTTGCTTGGGAGAAACAAGGGAGAAGAGGTGGTGGTGTGTTTACTAATTCCAACAATCAAGTGAAGGGGGCTAGTAACAATGTTAATGTTTCGAAGGCTGTTGCAAAACCAATTGTTAATGAAGTTGCGAAGACCAGAGTCAATAGTGGTATCAAATGTTTCAATTGTCGGGAACTTGGTCACAAAAGCAATGAATGTCCAAAGCCGAAGAAGCGAGCAATGATTACTGAGGTTGAGGATGAAGATGAGGAGGCTGAATGTTCTAATTCATTACCAGTTGAGGAGGAAGAGTTATTGTCAAGAGATGATGGATATACATTAATGATGAGAAGGAATTGCTTGACACCGAAGCAGGAGGAGGAGACTAGCTGGTTGAGGAGTAACATCTTTCAATCAACATGCACTATCTTGGAAAGGGTTTGCAAGTTTTTCATTGATGCGGGAAGCTGTGATAATATTATCTCTACAGAGGCTGTGAAGAAATTGTCATTGAAGACGGAGAAACATCCGAAACCTTACAGGTTAACTTGGTTGAGGAAAGGTGGGGAGGTGAAAGTTAGTCGAAGAGCTTGTGTTACTTTTTCAATTGGGAAGAAATACAAAGACGAAATTTGGTGTGATGTTGTGGACATGGATGTATGTCATCTGTTGTTGGGGAGACCGTGGCAGTATGATAGAGCAGTACAACATGATGGACGTACAAACAGCTACAGTTTCATGTTTGAAGGCACCAAGATTACTCTAGTTCCTAAGAAGCGACAACAAGAGGAAAGCAAGTTGGAGGAGATTGAAGAGCTTAAAACTTTGCTATCTTTGAAGGAGTTCGTGAAGGAAGTAGAAGAGGAGCCTGAAGTATTTTTGTTGATTGGACGTGAAAGTCATGAAGTGGTTGAGATTCCTGAAGAAGTAAAACCAGTACTGGAAGAATTTGAAGATGTATTTCCTGAAGAGTTACCAACAGAGTTACCGCCGTTGAGAGACATTCAACACCAAATTGATCTTGTTCCAGGTGTTGTGTTGCCGCATAGACCACATTACAGGATGAGTCCAAAGGAACATGAAGAGTTGCGAAGACAAGTAGAAGAGTTGCTTGAACAGGGCGTGTGCAGGAAAGTCTAAGTCCTTGTGCTGTGCCAGCTTTGTTGGTACCCAAAAAGGATGGGACGTGGAGAATGTGCACCAGTAGTCGGGCATTGAATAAGATTACAGTGAGATACAGATTTCCTATGCCTAGACTGGACGACTTGTTGGATCAACTTAGTGGAGCTGCTATATTTTCGAAGATTGATTTAAAGAGTGGTTATCATCAAATTCGAATTAGACCAGGGGATGAATGGAAAACAGCGTTCAAGACACGTGAGGGGTTGTACGAATGGCTGGTTATGCCGTTTGGACTTTCGAATGCACCAAGTACATTCATGCGGGTGATGAATCAGATTTTTAGACCATTCATTGGGAAGTTTGTAGTGGTGTATTTTGATGATATACTGATATATAGTGGAAGTCCGGAAGAACACTTGCAACATCTGAGAGAAGTGTTGATGGTACCGCGACAGGAACAATTTTATGCTGCAACGAAGAAATGCGTGTTCATGACGCATAGTGTTTTATTTTTGGGATATGTTATATCGGAAGGAGGTATACAGGTGGATCAGAATAAAGTTGAAGCAATCAAAAATTGGCCACAACCCAGGACGATTACAGAAGTTAGAAGCTTTCATGGTTTGGCGTCATTCTACCGAAGGTTCATTCCACACTTCAGTAGCGTGATGGCATCAGTTACTGATTGTATGAAGGGGAAGCAATTTTCATGGTCGAAGGATGCAGGGGTTGCTTTTGAACGGATCAAGGAGCTTTTGACGACAGCACCAATTCTAGTATTACCAGATTTTTAGTTGTTGTTTGAATTACATACGGATGCATCTAAAGTTGGGATTGGAGGGGTACTAAGTCAGAAAGGACGTTCTATTGCATAATTCAGTGAGAAGTTATCAGGAGCAAAGATGAGATATAGTACATATGATGTCGAATTCTATGCTATTGTGCGGGCTGTGAAACATTGGAGGCATTATTTGTTTCATAAAGAATTTGTTTTATATACTGATCATGAAGCATTGAAGCATATGCAGGGACATGACAAGATTGCAGCAAGGCATGCTTCTTGGATTGCATACTTACAACAATTTACATTTGTGGTGAAGAATAAATCGGGAATTACAAATCGAGTTGTAGATGCATTGAGCAGAAGGAATCATGTGTTGACTACAATGAAGGTTGAGGTGACAGGGTTTGATGTGTTACCAGAATTATTTGATAATGATCCTTACTTTGCAAAGTATGTAGATGAAGTCAAGGAGGGAAAGACGGATGAGTTTGTAATGATGGATGGTTTTCTTTTTAAAGGAAATCGATTATGTATACCGGAGTGCAGCTTACGAATGAAGATTGTAAAGGAGTTGCATGAGGAAGGACATGTGGACAGAGATCGTACTTTACAATTGATTTCTCAATCTTATTATTGGCCGTCGATGAAGCGGGAAGTTGAAAAGTTTGTGGAGAGATGTCATATTTGCCAAGTTTCCAAGGGAACAGCGACGAATGCGGGATTGTATATGCCGTTACCGTGCCAATTAGACCGTGGGTTGATATCAGTATGGATTTTGTTTTAGGATTACCGAGAACTCAGAGGGGGAATGATTCGATATATGTTGTAGTGGATAGGTTTTCGAAGATGACACATTTCATAGCTTGTAAGAAGACAGCTGATGCCGTTCGTGTTGCCGAATTATTCTTTAAAGAGATCTATCGCTTACATGGTTTACCGAAATCCATTGTTTCTGATCGGGATACCAGATTTCTGAGTCACTTTTGGATAAGTTTGTGGAAGATGGTCGGAACGAAGTTGAATTTTACTAGTGCCTATCATCCGCAAACAGATGAGCAAACGGAAGTGGTTAACAGATCGTTAGGAAACTTGTTGAGGTGCCTTGTGAAAGATAATCTGAAAAGTTGGGATGTGAAGTTATGTCAAGCGGAGTTTGCTCATAATCATGCTATAAACCGTAGTACAGGTTTCAGTCCATTTCAAATAGTGTATTCAAGTTTACCGAAGGGGCCGTTGGATTTGACAATAATACCACAACCAAAGGGGACCGTTAAACGAGCTGTTGATTTTGTTGAAGGGCTGACAGAATGTCATAAGATCGTTCAGGAACGATTGGAGAAGGCGAATGAAAAGTATAAACGATCTGCAGATTTGAAGCGAAGAAGCGTTGAATTTAATGAAGGAGATTCAGTATATGTTATACTAACGAAAGATCGTTTTCCAGTAGGAACATATAATAAACTGAAAGCACGAAAGATTGGTCCTGTAACGATCGTGAAATGGATCAATGAAAACGCTTATAAGTTGAAGCTGCCAGAGGATGTATACACGTCTGATGTGTTTAATGTTAAACATATTATACCATATCATGGGAATGAGTTTGGTAAGGAAGAAGAGGGTGCAAATTCGAGGACGAATTTTTCTCAACCTGGGGAGGATGATGCAGCCCAGGAAGATGAAGCTGTAGGTCGTGTACGACCTAACATGTTGGTAAATCGGATACGACCTAAGGAGGAGAGTAACGAGCTAAGATTTTGTGAAGAATTGTGGAAAGTTGAAGTTTTAGGTCGCGGCCGACCTAACGAAGCCTTTAAGTCGCTCCAACGACTTAGTGAAGATCGGCAACGACCTAGTGGAAAGGTGCGAGTTAACGAGCTAGAGGGAAAAGCGCTCGAACGACCTAATGAGTTACGACTTACATTAGGTCGCAAAGAAGTAATACGACCTAAGTTAGGTCGTATGGACGACCTACGACCTAAGATAAGTCGCTCCGAAATTCAGAATGAAGAATGCCTCGACCTACGACCTAAGTTAGGTCGCGTACGACCTACGACCTAAGTTAGGTCGCGAGAAACTTTAGATCGCCGATTGCTACAGTTCGCTGCCACCTGGATTCTTGGAAGTTGCTGCCTTGTTTTAGGTCATTTCCGACCTATGTGTTGTAAAACGTTGTGTTGTATTTGCTTATGTTGTACTGTTTTAGGTCGTGATGTTTTAAGTCGTGATGTTTTTAAGTCGTGATGTTTTAAGTCGTGATGTTTTTAAGTCGTGATGTTTTAAGTCGTGATGTTTTTAAGTCGTGATGTTTTTAAGTCATGATGTTTTAGGTCGTGTACTTTTAGGTCGTGATGTGGTAAGTCGTGGCCGACCTAAGTGATGTACAGTTTTGTGTGTCGTGAGTTGTAACTTCTATAAATAGGCCGGTGGTGCCATTTGTAATAGTTTAGTTGATTTGAATAAAAACTTTTGTTTTGTTAGCTTTGTGCTTTCACCAAATTGGTAGTTGAGTGTAATCTCCTATCTTCACCTTCGACATTCGAGTGCGCTCGAATCTTCGATCGTTGAAGCCAATTCGCGGAATCAAGTGCGCTTGATCAACGCTCGAAGAATTGTAGATCTCTCCTCACGGTATCGTGCGCGATCAACGTGTCAGAGATAGCTAGAATTCGGTATCTTCGGATCAACGAATTTGGGTCATTCAGTATTCTTCATTCCATCGATTGCTACTTTCACAGAATCATCATTTTGTTATTTCCGTTGCTGCACCAGTTTTCAGTTTCAGAAGGTCCTCGTTGATGGTCGTTTTTGGACCTCTGGTACTTGAGTTTCTTCCTATATCATCAAGCCAACGTTCCCAAACATGCATGCACTTATCAACAACTAGCCAAACATTATATGATCAATAAAATAAGAATTATTTGCAACTCTTACTAATGTCTGGTATTAGAAATTTCAAACACAAAACAACAAATTTTAACACTTTTATATTATCAGACATCAATTATTGATCCATGGTTATGTATACAGTAAATCAGAGATAGATCTTGTGAGAATTAACTCAACTTAAATTCCTAGAATTCTTAGCCCAAACATTTCAGAAATGCTCTGCCTTCTTAGCTACAGTCAAGCCCTAGAACCATTTTACAAAATGAGCAAAGAGATTTCAAAACTCAATCAAAGCTGAAATTACTGGTCTAGAATAGATAAAGGCTTGAATGTCATACCTGATTTTATTAGATTTTTGCAGAATTTTCTTAGAATTAAAGCGAGAGGTTTTGCACTAGGTTTTCAAAGAGGAGGAAAATAGACTTTGACTTTTTTTTTTTCTGAACTATGAAGAACGCACAGGAAATAGAAATGAGAAGATGAACTTTTCTTTTGTTTATTGTCGATATGAGCTTGGGTTGTAAATGAAACCAACAAGGAAATAATTTGTTTTTTTTATTTCTTTTGTACTTTTCCACTAAGGCCTTTTTTCCTTTTTAAGGCTATTTTATTAACCCATGAATAGTTTTCTTAACACAATTCAATTCACCATTTTAAAATTCTATTTAGTAATCCTTTTAACTATTTAATTAAATTTTCCTACTCTTTTGAATGAAAATCTCAACATTAAATTTAAAGAAATGATTCCTAAGCACTTTACAATTTAATTTATTTAAAATTATAAATTTTCATTTGATTTCTCAATTTAATTTATTTACATAAAAATTCCAATTAAAGTAATTTACAAAACCAGGATTGTTACAATGTTATATGCTTCAAAGATATCGGTAAAACTCTAAATTGATTATTTTTTAGAATATACTCAGAGAACCCGAAGACCTAAACTGATCTTATTGCGACGTTGCATACTCATAATATTTCAGAGGAAATGGGAAAGAAAAAGATGGCATAATGAGTACGACCAATGATAGGTCTAAACAAAACCAAACTAGGTTTTCCATCTGTGCTTATCCTTGAAAACTTGGTGCATGCGATCTTGCCCTTTAATATTTCACCAGCACACTCCTCATCAACCTATGTAATGAGAGAAATTTATATTATCACCTCATCTTGATTAATTGAATATTCTTAAAAAAAAAGCGGTGACATAACCAATAATTTCAACAAATAAAAAGAAAAATGCAGCGTCGAAAATCTGTACCGTTGGTTGTTAAATCGTATATCTTTCCATGTAGTGAGTGTATGATATGGTTCAAGCGGTCCATGATAATTTACAGAATTTGAAAGAACCCATCAAAAAAGATGCTATCATACCTCAATGGAGCTCCTACCTTCTTTTGCATCATAATTCACATTTACATCAACAAATTTCTCGGGTCAGGGAATGAATATATTTAATGAACTAGGTAGTCCTTCAGTTGATATGACACCTATATCCAAACGTAGGAAATTATATACTGACAATAATATAACTGTTCAGATTTAGGAAATTATATACTGACAATTATATATCCAAAAGTATATTATCAAAACGTAGGTATAAGCGTTGGGGTCTTATTTTTGAGCATATAATAATATATCTGAAAGTGGTTTCTTCATCTTAACCATATATTTCTGTAACCTATTCATAAACAAACAAAAACTATAGTATTTAGATTAAAGCAAAACATTAAATAAAATTCATTATTAAAATATATAACTAATAAAAGCAGCCAAATATAATGAATTGTAAAGTAGAAGTTTTTATCAAAATATATATTAAGTAGAAGTAAAAAGGAATAGTTGAATGATCAATAGAGGTAGGAAGAAAAAACACCTACAGTTATACCTATCATTTAATAAAATATGTTAAAAAAATGATAATTAATTTTAATATGGATACAACAAATTAAAATGTGTAAACCATAAATTTAGACATATAAAGCTTTAGGACCTTGAATAAAATCTCTTCAACTGGAGTTCTATCAAACCGTTCAAAAGGTCTTCCATTATACATTCACTGCAAATAGACCACCTTCGCCAAATTCACCCCAACGAGAAGTCCCTAGCTATAGAGCAAAGTATGCCACTTCAAAAAACTCATCACTCTGAATTTGACCAAATATACTTTCCAATTAAGAAAATCATGATGCCCTATTAATAATATCACATGTATCAAAATGTGTACTCTTCCAATCGAACTTTAAAGATACATATAATCAAAGTGAGAAATAAACTGTGTGGTTCATGAAGTAGGTAAATGAGTCTACGCCAATCTTACAAGATGATATCCTAAACCATGGACTTTAGACCTTAATGGGAGAGTGCAAAAGAATAAGGGGATAAATAAGTAAATTTAAAATAACTAAGATGATGTAAAAATACAACTATGGCATGAAAATGATATAACACGTGTCTTCCACCTGAAAATTACGTCTCAAAGAAGTATGTAGAACTAAATGGTGGCATATTCATGTTTGAAGCTTATTAAATATAGCCTCTTCAATAAGACCATCTTCAATTGAATATGTTTTCGTAGTCTCAATGACTGAAATTAGGCAGTAGCCTTTAGCACATCATGGGATTCCTATAGTTGAAATATTATATGTCAAGTATAGAAGGAACAAAAATCTATATAAAGAATTGAATAAAATGAAAATAGAACTTTATTAACAGTGGGAGTATTTGTACAGAAGTGTTTTACAAATGATTTTTTGTATATACTGTAAAGCCACATGTATCTCGTATTTATATAAATTGAAGAAATGAGTCTTGGGCCATAATGCTGAAGCTCATAGCCTGTATACTGAATGCTCTGATATATTCTTCATATTAACGCTTCAGACTTGTAATCTTTTATAATACTCCCCTCTCAAACCTAGCTGCGACTCTAGGGTTTGCAATCTTCATATGAAAAATTGTGCCGCCATTGATGAGATGCTCGAATCAACTCAGATCCGTAGCAAGTAACTCAGATCTGAAGCAAACTTGAGATCTTTGAAATCTTGCTTGAGTATTTGAAGAAAAATTGTACCGCCATTGAGGAGATACATGAATCAACTCGGATCTGAAGCAAATAATTTGGATCTGAACTAAAGTTGGGATCTTTGCAGTTTTGCTAGAGTACTTATGAGAGCTTTGCTGGACAAAGTGTATTTTATAAGATATTCTTACAAAATATACTTATTGTCTTCTAATTGAGGAAGCGCATGTGAGCTCTGAGAAGGAAGTTTGCTGAGGTATGAACATTTATTGTTCGTTTGATGATGCTTGTTGAAATTTTGACTCAAAGCGAAGCAGAGCATTACTTTCTGTCTGACATTTGGGATCTATAACACCAAGCTTTTCTCTGAATCGAGTGAAATTTAGCTTTGATAATGGTTTCGTTAGAATGTCAGCAACTTGGTAAGTGGCAGGTACATGATTAATTTCTAGTTTTCTCTTGGCAACTTGCTCTCGAACAAAATATAAGTCTAACTCCATGTGTTTTGTTCTGGAATGCAAAACTGGATTTGCAGTGAGTGACACAGCACTTAAATTATCACACCATAATATAGTCTTGCGATCAGTTTTAATCTGTAGCTCATTTAGTAATGACTCTATCCACATTATCTCTGCCACTGCATTAGCAACACTTCTATATTCTGCCTCTGTACTAGACCTGGATACTGTTGTTTGTTTTTTTGAACACCATGAAACCAGATTTTTGCCTAAATAAATGCAGTGTCCACTTGTTGATCTTCTGTCATCTATATCACTTGCCCAGTCTGCGTCTGCATATCCAATGATACTAATAGTTTGACATGCTTCAATAGTTAGACCATAATTTATTGTTCCCTTGAGATATCTCAGAATTCTTTTGACTGCTCTCCAATGCTCATCTGTTGGACATTGCATAAATTGACTTACTTTATTTACACTGAAAGAGATTTCTGGTCTAGTGATTGTTGCATACTGAAGTGCACCTACAATACTCCTGTATTGACTGTCATTTGTGATTGCCTCTCCTTTTGTTTTTGATAGATGAGCATTGGTTATCATAGGTGTTGAGATAGGATTTGATTGATTCATTTTGGCTTTATTGAGAATTTCATTGATGTATTTTTTCTGGCTGAGATGCATTCTGGACTTTGAGAATTTATTCACTTCAATTCCCAGAAAATAGCTCAGATTTCCAAGGTCTTTAATTGAAAATTCCTTATTTAGATGCTTGATAAGATCATTGATTTCTTGATCATTGTTGCCTGTAATAATGAAATCATCAACGTAAATTAATATGTAAGTAACAGTATCTGAATTAAATTTTGTAAAGAGGGAATTGTCTGATTTTGTGCTGCTGTAGCCCAATCTGAGTAATGTTGACTTTAGTCTTTCAAACCAAACTCTTGGTGCTTGCTTGAGACCATAAATTGCTTTGTTCAACTTGCATACTAATTTTTCATTTCCTTTCTTTATAAATCCATTAGGCTGCTCCATATAAACTTCTTCCTGCAAAACACCATTTAAAAATGCATTATTTACGTCAAGTTGCTTTATATTCCAGTTTTTATATAAGGCAATACTGAGTACAATTCTAATGGTAGAGGGTTTCACAACTGGAGAGAAAGTCTCAGTAAAGTCAAAACCATTTTGTTGTGAATATCCCTTTGCCACTAGTCTTGCCTTATATTTGGAAATAGAACCATCAGCATTTCTCTTTAATCTATATGTCCATTTACAGCCTACTATATTTTTATCATTAGGCTGAGCAACAAGATCCCAAGTCTTGTTGTTCATAAGAGCCTCATATTCTTCATTCATAGCTGTCTTCCATTTGTCATTTTGTATAGCTTGCCAGTATGTGCTTGGTTCTTCATTTTCTAGAACTGCATTGTATAATTTTGGTTTGAATATGCCACTTTTTGCTCTAGTGATCATGTGGTGTCCAGTCCTTTCAGTGGTTTGTTGATGATTGTTGTTGATTGCTTCTGTCTCTTGACATACATTGGGTGATTGCAAGTCACCTGATTTCTGACTTGAACTTTGCTGTATTTGATTTTCTAACTGTTGTATTTGAGATGATGAATTAGATGATTCAGATTGTTCATGACCTGGTTCTGGAGAGAACACTGTGTGTTGTGGACTTTCATCGCCTTGAACTTCACTTTCAGGGATGTGAGCAGCTTTGTCACTTATCACAGGTATTGGCATTAAAGTATGCCTAGCATTGTACACTTTCTGTGTAGTTTTAATTGCTGAATTGCTAAAGGGAAACACTTGTTCATTAAAGACAACATGTCTAGAAATAAATATTTTGCCATTACTAGATAAACATCTGTAACCTTTTTGGTTTGCTGCATATCCCAAAAATGTGCATGGTGATGATCTATAGTTTAACTTGTGAGAGTTATATGGTCTGAGATAAGGGTAGCATAGACAACCAAATACTTTTAAACTATGATAGTCAGGCTTGATACTGTACAGTATTTCTAATGGACACTTTAAATTTAAGATTTTTGTGGGTAATCTATTAATTAGAAAAACTGCAGTAGCAAATGCATCAGGCCAGAACTTAAGGGGTAATGATGCATTTGCTAGTAGTGTCAAGCCTGTTTCTACTATGTGTCTATGCTTTCTTTCAATCAGACCATTCTGTTCTGATGTGTAAGGGCAAGTTGTTCTATGTATAATACCTTTTTCTTGAAAGAATTTCTTTAGTGATAGAAACTCTGTACCATTATCCGTCTGTAGTATTTTCAGTTGGCAGTTTGTTTGTTTTTCTGCCTGCACTATAAATTGCTGAACTGCACAATACGTTTCAGACTTTGTTTTCAAAAAATATATCCATACGTATCTAGAATATGCATCAACAAAAGAAATGTAATATTTGTACCCATAGTCAGTTGATATAGGTGCTGGACCCCATAAGTCAGTTGCAACAAGTTCCAGAGGTTTGTTGTAACTTGCTTTAGAGTCCATAAATGGCAATTTGTGGCTTTTGCCCATTTGACAATAAGTGCAAATATATGGAGTAAAAATATTGCGAAAAGAAATATTGTTCTCATTCAATACTTGTTTAACAACATTTACATGAGGATGTCCAAGTTTACAATGCCAAATATCAAAGGTTTTACAGTCATTCACAGTTTTGATTTCAGAGTAATTACACCATTTTTCTCTACATCCTGAGATTCTTGAATTAGCAACATTGAAAGTGTACAGTCCCTTAACTTCTCTACCCTGTAAGAGGACATTTTTAGTTAGTATGTCTCTAACTAAACAGTGATTTGGGTAAAATTCGAAAAACACATTATTGTCTCTAGCAAACTGAGATACACTTAGTAAATTTTTTTTGACAGATGGTACTCTTAATAGGTTATGTAAGTATAGCTGTTTCTTTGCTGATATGTAACTACTACCAGTATGTGTGATTTTAACAGCCTTACCATTACCCATAAGTAACTTTTGTGTACCTTTGTACTCTTTGTTGCCAAGATTTAAGTTTGCCAAGTTGTTGGTGACATGATTTGTTGCCCCAGAATCAGGATACCAGCTGTTGTCATGAATATCTTCAATTTTTGCACTTTCATTGTTGTTGCTGTCACTTTGGCTTCCAATTTCTTGATTAGCACTTATCATATTTGCACTTGGATTGCTGTTTCTTGTATTGTTGTTGTTCTGCTGAGATGAGGAGTAATTGATGTCAAATCTGAAATAGCACTTGCTAGCAATATGACCAACTCTTTCACAAATTTGACATTTGGGTCTGCTATTTCCATTATTGTTAGACCATCTTCCACCTCTTCCTCTTGACCTGTAGGACTGACCACCCCTCTGATTGAAGTACTGTTGGTTTCTGTTATTTGATGACTTTGCTTGATTCTTGTTCCTGCTATTTGAGATGAAATTCAGAGACATATCTGATGTAGTTGATTTCTTTTGTTCCAACCTACCCTCATGGGCTAGAAGAGTAGAATGAACATATTGAATTGTGGGTAAGGTTTCTTTTGATGATATAACTGCTACTACTGATTCATATTCATCGTCTAGCCCTCCAAGAATTGATAAAATGTGCTCTGTGTCACTTACTTTGTGTCCTGCAGAGGACAAGTGATCACACAATGTTTTTACCTTTACAAGATAATCTCTCATTGACTGATTTTCTTTCTTTACATTTTGTAATTGTCTCTTGTAGTACATGATCTTGGCTGCTGACTGAGTACTAAAGATTTGCTCTAGTGTGGACCAGATTTCATGTGATGTATTACATCCAATTAGCTGTGGAAGAAGATTAGCACTAATAGATGATATTAACCAAGAACTGACTAAACTGTCTTGTCTTTGATGCATTATGAATTCTTGATTACTAATAAGCTTTCCATCCTTATCTGCAGTATATTTGGGTGGAGCAATTATGGTGCCTTGAATGTATTGCTCTAATCCGTAAGCTCTGGCTGCTGTGTCAACTTGAAATTTCCAAAGTAAAAAAATTTGTTTCATCAAGTTGAATGGACAGCAACTGGCTCTGAGGCTTGATAATTTCTTTCATAAGCTCTTCAATAGGATTTGGCCTGACATTGGTATGAGTACTGGAGGAGGCAGACATGTCTTGATCTCCTTCAGCCATAGATTCAAGAAATCAGTATGGTGTTACTTTTTGACAAAGAAACAAATGAGAACTGTGCAGCCAAGAAGTTCTTGATTGCTTCTTGAGCAAGGCACGGCAAGATTTTGATCTGAAATGAAGGATATGACGATGATGAGAACCTTCTTGATTCTCAGATGATTCAGATAACGAATGCAGCCTGATTGAGAGGTGATGATGTTGTATCTGATCTTAATCACTGGCACGGCATTATGCTGTTAGGCAATCAATGCTCTGATACCATATAAAGAATTGAATAAAATGAAAATAGAACTTTATTAACAGTGGGAGTATTTGTACAGAAGTGTTTTACAAATGATTTTTTGTATATACTGTAAAGCCACATGTATCTCGTATTTATATAAATTGAAGAAATGAGTCTTGGGCCATAATGCTGAAGCCCATAGCCTGTATACTGAATGCTCTGATATATTCTTCATATTAACGCTTCAGACTTGTAATCTTTCATAATAATCTATTAAAGCTTCATAAAAATAAAATAGTATAATACTTCCAAATATGCTACATTAGAATGAACTTAAAACTAGGATATCAAGTATGCTTTGATCGTATTTTACCATTCAACTGTAAATGGTAAAATATCATCCAGAAGTTTGACTAAAAGATTTGTTCAATATATTAATGTTTTTTATGCACTATATCGGCCTAGTAGAAATATCTGATTTCTCTTGTTCTTCCATTGCTTAACAAAGTGGAGACAGAAGGGGTTTGAAAGAACACTGAGTTGTATATGTTGGTCAACAGTAAAAATGCCCATAAATTAGAAATTATTATATATTTTCTTCTAAAACGTTATTTTCTTGAATTTAAAATCTACTTTACTTCATTCTTGCCGTCTAAAACATGGTACATTCAGTCAAAAAGTTCAGAATTTTAAGGTATCCTTGATTCGTATATGCCCATAATACATATACAGTTAGATGGCAAACAATAGGTGTTAAGATTTGATGAATTGAAGTAGATGATTGTATTGAAGAAAGAATGCAAAGCTGTTCATGTTTCATCTGTTTCGTATTACAGAGCTTGTATATAAATGAAATACAATGACTTGGGCTGAGTTACTACGGCCCATAACCATATACTTATAACATATATACAAAAGAAAGCTTACGCATACTATCTCATCTCATTTCTAATAGGAGATTTTCACTTCAAGGGCTTATTTGTGCAGGGTAATAAGTTTCAAGGACACTACTTTTGAAAAATTAATTTTAAGGACAATTTACAGGAAAAAGATAAAAGAAGTTATCATTCAGTTATACAAAAATAATGATAAAAGAATTTATCATTTTCCTGTATAACTTAAAAAGATAAATGAATTTATCATTATCTTGTAAATTGTCCTTAAAACTAATTATTCAGAAGTGTTGTCCTTAAAACTTATTACCCTAAAAATAGAAGCCCTTCAACCTAATTTCCACTTTCTAATACCCCTCGAACTGATATTAGGGTTCGGGCATAGCTACTTCAAATTGGTCGGTTGTTTCAATTTTGCTTCTAATTCCATCTTTTTTAAAGAAATTTTGATTTGTGAGTGTTTTGCAGCTCGATTTCCTTGTAGATCTCGGTTCTTTTATGATTAAATTTGCAGTTTTGCTGAGATTCTCATGTAAAGATGATTTTGGCTTTCGAGCTTCAATTCATTCGGTAGCTTCTCTTGTATTTACTTGAATCTCTCTTACTCTCAAATCATTTCAAAATATGATGAAGTTTCGAGCTGATAAAGCCTTTGTAAGTACATCGGCTCGTTGGTAAGGTGCAGGAACGTGGTTGACTTGTAATTTTTCTTTTAGAACTTTTCTCTCGAACAAAGTAGAGATCAATCTCTATGTGTTTAGTGTTTGAATGTTGAACTGGATTTGCGGTTATGTAAACTGTGCTTTGATTATCACACCATAATATTGGTTTACTCTCTATTTTGATGTTTAATTCACTTAAAAGTGATTGTATCCATATTATTTCTGCTGTTGCACTTGCCACACTTCTGTATTTAGCCTCAGTGCTAGATTTGGATATGATTGATTGTTTCTTTAAGCACCATGATATAGATATATGCAGTAACCAGTTACCGACTTTCTATCATCTAGATCAGTATACCAATCAACATCAGAGTAGCCAGTTATAGTGAGATTGTTGCATTCTTTTAGCAGTAGTCCATAATTTGTTGTTCCCTTTAAATACCTCAGTATCCTCTTTACTGCCTTTCAATGATTATCCAGTGGTTCCTGCATGAATTGACAAACTTCATTAACACTACATGATATATCTGGTCTAGTTATTGTTGCATACTGTAAAGCACCAACAACACTTCTATATTGTTTGGTATTTGTTATGGGTTCTCCCTTGGTTTTCGTCAATTGTTGATTGCTTATGATGGGCGTCTACTGTGGCTTTGCATTATCCATTTTAGTCTTAATTAATAGGTCTGAGATATATTTTTTTTGACTTAAAATCAATTTTGAATTTGAACCCTTTTTGACTTCTATGCCCAAAAAATAGCTTAAGTCACCAAGATCTTTAGTTGAAAACTGCTCATCTAGATACTGAGTGAGCTTGTTGATTTCAGTTTCATCATCCCTTGTAATAATTAAATCATCAACGTATATTAGAATATATATACTTGATTTTTTTATTGAGTTTGATGAATAAAGAGTTATCTTGTTTGGTAGACTGATAACCTAAAGTAGTTAAAGTGGTTTTCAGTCTATCAATCCACATTCTTGGTGCTTGTTTAAGACCATCTATGGCCTTATTTAATTTGCACACAAGATTCATATTTTGCTTACATCCCAGTGGTTGCTCCATGAATATTTCTTCCTGTAAAGTACAATTTAGAAAAGCATTATTGACATCAAGCTGTCTAATTCTACAATGTTTATGTAAGGCAATGGTTAAAACTATTCTTATAGTTGTTGGTTTGACCACTGGAGAAAATGACTCATTGAAATCAAACTCATATTGCTGTGTGTATCCCTTAGCCATAAGTCTAGCCTTGTATCTGGCTGTAGTTCCATCTGGATTTTTCTTTACTTTATAAATCCACTTGCATCCAACTATGTTTTTATTGTATGGTGGATACACTAGACTCCATGTTTTGTTCCTCATGAGAGCATTATACTCCTCATCCATTGATGCTTTCCAGTTTTTGTCTATTGCGGCTTGCTCAAATGTTTCAGGCTCTTTTAAACTAGTTATTGCAATGTATAACTTCGGTTTGAAAACCTCACTTTTTGCTCTTGTGATCGTGGGATGACCTGCTCTTGCTTGTGGTGGTACTTCTTCATTTGTCTGATAATTGTCATTTCCTGATTAAGCTTCCTGATTATCTGAATAGTTTTCACTAACTTGTTGTGGTTGCTCATTTGAATATGCAGTAGATTGACTGTGATAGTTGGATAGTTCTGATGATTCATGACCTGGTTGATCTGTCATTATGAGTTGAGAATCATCAGCTCCAGCAGTCCTTTCAGTCTTCAAAGTTTGCAGTTCATCAGTACACCCTGGTATATTAGGTATGGGCATATTTGGATTATATATCTTTTTGGTTGTCTTTATATCTGAATTGCTAAAAGGAAATACCTGCTCATTCTACTAACAAATATTTTTCCACTATTATCAAGATATTTATAACTCTTTTGATTTATTCCATACCCCAAAAATGTGCATGGCTTTGATCTGAAGTTTAATATGTTAGTACTATATGGTCTTAAGTAGGGAAAATATAGACATCCAAAAGTTCTCAAGTGTTGATAATCAGGCTTACTCCAAATAACTTTTATATATGAGATATTTTTTTTGAAATGAAAAGGTTCTTTATTAATATCTTAGAACCAAATATAGTCGGATTCACCTCCTTAAAAAACATTACCATTGTGGTAAGGAAAAAGAGCATGACACCCGCTATAAAACAGTCTCCAATAGAGGAAATTACAAACAAATACCAAAAAATACAAAACACATGTATGTCTTAAGCAAATAAAACAACATATATAAATCAGGCTCAAAAGAAATTCACACTGGAACTTTGAAACACCACCGCATCCCACCTTACTACCCGGTCCAGCCCAATAACACAGGAGAAAAGCCACACACTAAACCCCTTTCCAAACAATAGAGCGCCGCCATTCACCTATTATCCTGTAATTTGATCGCCCATCGGAATAACACCTCTTTATCTGACAACGTCGCCGATATTTTGCCTACTTGACGTGTTAACTGAAGCCGAACATCAATCTCCAGCATTCTCCATCTCACCTCCTTCGAGCATACCTTATTCTCAAAGCGCCGCCGAATACGTTCTATCCAAATATGGATAATTGTAGATGCTGCTATAAAGCCCAAATCACGGATCACCGAAGATGCATTGAGATGGAACCTTAATTGGGTCAGATAATCTCACAAAGAAGTAGCCGTGAAAAGAGGAATTCCAAGTTGAAGCAACAAATTATCCTACAGATAAGTACCCTATTCGCAGTTTAAAAACAAATGTTGATGATTATTCATTATAATCGTTACAAAGTTCGCACCATGCATCTGCATTTATGCCCCAATTTATGAGTCGATCAGCAGTGGGTAATCATTGTATATATGCCATGTACGAAGTGTATGACAATTTCTTTGCTGTTTTGTTGCACCATATTAGTTTGAAGTTGTCGTCAGTAATGTTTGGCAATCCGATTTCATTCCATACTTTAGAAAAGACGAACTTTCTGTTATTACAGACTTTCCAGTAATCGATGTTACTATCAGAACGAATGTTCAAATGCTTTATTTGATTAGCAACTTCCCTTGTCTCAGATAAAAGTTGAGTTTGAAACTGTCCATCTCGTATTATATAGCTGAATTTGTATTTAGCTGTGTTGCTTAAGTGAACTATGTTCCATCCTAGAAGCTCAACAAGAGACTTATGGTTTAACCAGGGGTCGAACCATAAGTTTGTATTTTCCCCGTTGATAATAACACGATCCATAATAGAGGCTGATGTATCACGCTATCTCAATATTGATTTCATAGTTCCAGAGTAGTTGTTATCAACGGGTAAAATCCAAAAATTAGACTTTTACATGTATTTAGCTCGCATCCATTTAGACCATAAACCATCATTCGTTAACAAATTCCACAAAAGCTTGAGTCTGGCAGTTTTCTTGAGGTCTATAAATCTACGTAAGCCAATGCCTCCTTCAATCTTTGGCTTACATAATATTTCCCACAAAATTTTGTGCATCTTACCTTTCCAGAAGAAATCAGCGCATAATTTGTCAATCTTATTAAGCACTGATTGAGGCAAATTATAAATAAGTAGCCAATACATCACAATAAGGGTTATAGTACTATGGATTAACTCTGCACGACCCGCAGCTGTTAGAAAATTACAATCCCATCCTTCTAATTTTCCAGTGATTTTATGTAACAGGGGTAAACAATGCGTGGCATGGATGTAGTCCACTGACAAAGGGACCCCAAGATACTTCACAGGTAAATCATGTTCTACTATGTTAAGAATGCCAGAAATTTTTAATTTATATGTAGACCCTTTGCTGTAGAAATCTGAGATTTGATTAATTTTTAACCCCACTATCTCCTCCATTATGTCAAAAATAGTATTCATGTAGGTAGCATTACTAATGTTTGCTGATCGGAAAATCATCACATCATCTGCATATAAAAGATGTGTAATAGCAGGCTGAAAATTAGAAATAGGCTGAAGATATCCATTAGCAACCCCCTCTGCCATTAATAGTGTAAAAAACTCCATAGCTATACAAAATAAATACGGCGATAGAGGATCTCCCTGCTGGGGACCTCTATTGGAAGTAATAAAACCTTCCGGTCTTCCATCAATCATAATGGAAAATGTAGGTGTAGATATACACACATATATAATCTCAGTAATGGATGTAGGAAAACCCATTGCTTGAAGCATATGTATGACAAACTCCCGATTGACCATATCATATGCTTTCTGAAGATCAATTTTAATACACATATTTTATTTACCTCTCTTTGAGAAATCTCGAATAAGTTCACGAGCAAGCAGAACATTTTCTCCAATGTTTCTCCCCGGAATAAAAGACGATTGATTTTCTGCAATTAAAACGGGAAGGAACCATTTAATTCGATTGTAGATAATCTTTGAAACTATTTTATATAAAACATTAGCACAAGAAATAGGACGGTAATCATATATAGTTTGGGGCTTATCTTTCTTAGGAATAAGTGTGATAAAGTTGTGATTAGCCGCCCCTTTCGGAAATTTTTTGGTATGAAAAACTTCTGACACAGCCTGAAAAATGTTGTGCTGCAGGTCAGTCCAATGCAACTTGAACAATTTTGCTGAATAACCATCGGGTCCCGAGCTTTTTGCATCGTCAATTGAAAGGAGAGCCTGCCTAACTTCATCTATAGAAACAGAAGAAGGTAAGTATTCTCTCCCTATACCATTAATATGCATCCTTGGATTAATAGTGGGGAAAAAATTCATAGATTCCCGTAAATAGCATATGATAATAGTGAAGTGCTTCAGCCTTTATACTGTCACTATCATAAATGTATTTTCCTTGTGCATCTAGGAGAGCCTGAATTTTATTTATATGTCATTGCATTGACATTTGGCATAGAAGTACTTAGTGTTACTATCACCCTGCTGAAGCCATTGGACCTTGCTTTGTTGTCGAAGGAACACTTGTTGTTGCATAAGCATGATATTTAACTTCTGTCCCAACTGGCATACATTATCATATAGATTGCAGTTTTCTGGGTCTTGATCTGCTAAGTAGAACATTGATTCGAAATCAGATTGCAAATTATTGTCCCTAGCTCTTAACCGATGCCATGTTTTTAACTCGATTTTCCTGCTTTTAACTGGGAAACCAGTCTCTGAAATTGAGAGCCCCAAACAGTTTTTGATAATCCCCTTTCAATACACTGAGCATATCCATCCTTGTAACACCAGTTATTAATATAACGAAAAGGGATACGTTTTTTATGTCTTTGGCGTGGGCTAAAGAATATTAGAATGGGTGTGTGGTCAATAGATGGTAAGGCGATAGTGCTAAATTGTGGAAATATAGATATGAAATCATAATTTATGAGAACCTTATATATGTTTGTTGCAATTCCTCTATGCCGTCATGTGTACTTACATCCCTGTAAATTAGATTCAACCAAGCCGCAGTTAAATAAACAATTTTTAAAAGTATTCAAATAGGAAAAGGGGATTGGCAAACCTCCCTTTTTATCCTTCGGGTTAAGAGTATTATTAAAATCCTTCATTACAAGCCAAGGAGATCTTACACTTGAAGCGTCAATGCGAAGCAAATCCCACAATTTTTGACGCTCGAAAAATGAATTACTAGCATATATACGTGTACAATAAATTGTAACCCTCCTTTATTCGATAAGAGGAGAGTAATGTGCTATTGTGATTGGCTAAATACAACTTGTTCCCAAACATTTGTATCTAGTATTATCACTATTCGGCCCTTGCTGCCCTCCTCATTATTATGTATGATAGTCCATTGGGATAATTTCGTACGTAATCTGGCTATACCTGTAGTAGATAGTTTCATCTCCACTAAGCTTAACAAGTTAAGCTTATGGGACTTTAGAAGTGTGAATACCTGACTAACCTTATCGTCGGTATTCATACCTCTAATATTCCATGTTATGATATTCATTTACCCGGCATAGTGCTCCTTGTTGTTCTTTTAGAAGGAGCTTTACGAACTGTTGTGAGATTTGCTTCCGTCATGCGTTTATGAGCATATGAAGGATTCTTCGAAACCATGGAGGAGACATTTTTAGTGGGATGAGACGAACTGCCAATTTCTTGAATTTGCGTAGCAATGTCCTTTATATAACTATCTATAACTGTTCAGTTTTAAGTTTTTTGTCTTTCAGGTCTAAACTGGAGTCCCCAAAGTCATCTGTAGGATCTGGATTGAAAGGCACATGACTAGCTGCTGCTGGTGGGTTTGGATGATGCGAGGATGTGGCATGTTGACTGTCAGCAAGTTCTTCAAAGGTGTCATTAAGCACCGAAAACGGATTTCGAGTACTTATGGTTGTATTTGTATTTTTATCCATTGTGCATATATTGAAGGCTTCAGGAGTTTGCATTTCAAAAATTGTAATATTAGTATCTCTGGTATTTCTGTTGTGTGGCACCGAATAGTTTTCTGTTTCCGATGTAACAGTGTTTGTGTTTGATGTGTTTGTGTTTGATGTTGCCTGGCCTTTAGGCCGCCATTGTTGTGGGAAAGTTTTATCACAGTTTGCATCATTGTGCCCAAATACATGACAATTCGAATAAGGCATCATTTTTTGTTCATATTCTATTTGAATGATATCCTTTTCACCGTTATAGAGTTCCATTTGAACTGTCTGAGGTAGTCAAATTTCACATCGATTTCAACTAAAACCCGAGCGTAATTTAATCTACTCTCTATCGCCGTGTTAGAGTCCATCCTAATTAGTTTACCAAGAACGCTAGCAATTCTGCTAATACCTTCATTATTCCAGTACTCAAGTTTCAAATCCATTAGGCGTGTCTAAATGGGAATAGTAGCAAATGATTCCTTTGTAAGCACAATGTCGGGTTTCCATTTTTTTATAATTAGAATTCTTGATCCGATCATATAAGGGCCTGATTGAATTATCTTACAACAGTCATCTAAGTTATAGAATTTAATGAAAATAAACCCGTTCTTCTTATAAAATAGATCGTACTCTCCACTTGGTGTCCAGATCTTATCAATGAAACTTTTAAAATTACTGTAAAAAGGACGCCTACCCAAAATGTAAACCACTAACGTGTTCTTCCACCGCTCTTCCGCAGTAGTAAAAACTGATTTAGGAAGAATTCCTTTAGTAATAACCCCATCAGAGATAGGTGCGAAATAAGTGAGGTCAGTTATAGCCTCATCTCTGCTAGCAGAGCATGCTTTCACCGTTTCATCCCAGGAGTGGGTCCAAGTATTCATTGCGCTATGAGTAGAAGGCCCTGAAGCATCGGCAGTTGAAGATTGTGAATCAACATGGTCTGTTTGTTGCTGCCTGATGACACATGGGCTTTTGTAGAGGAGATTTCAACTATACCAGGCCGATCTGGTTGAGGAGGAATGTCAACCGGCCTTGGTGGAGTGGGGATAACCGTTCCCTCTCTAAAGTCTTCATTCACCATTTTCAGTTTTATTTTATATAGGAGATATTCCTTTGACAACTTTTGTTGGCAATCTATTAGTTAGATATACAGCTGTGTTGAATGAATCAGGCCAAAATTTGATGGTAAAGATGCTTGAGCTAACAATGTAAGACCTGTTTCAACTATGTGTCTATGTTTTCTCTCGATTGAACCATTTTGTTTAGATGTATAGGGACATGTAGTTCTATGAACTATTCCCTTTTTGTTGAAAAATCTACTGAGTGATTTATACTTAATTCCACCATCAGTTTGCATAATTTTGACTTGACAACCAGTTTGCTTTTCAGCCAAGGATATAAAATGAACAACTATTTTACATGTTTCAGACTTTGATTTCATAAAGTATATCCATTTATGTCTGGAAAAAGCATCAATAAAAGATATATAGTACCTGTAACCATAGTCTGAGTATATTGGAGCTGGACCCCAAAGATCAGTTGCAACCAATTCTAATGGTTTTGAGTACACAGTTAATGAGTTACTAAATGTCAATTTGTGACTTTTACCCATCTGACAGTAAGAACAAATATATGGAAAAGATATATCATTAAAAACAATTTTATTTTCACTGAGTACTTATTTGACTACATTTGCATTTGGGTGACCTAGTTTATAACGCCAAAGATCAAATACATTTCTATTTCTTTTTGGTTAAACAATTTCAACCATGTTACAACATTGTTGTTTCCTTACAGAACTTGATTGAATTAACAAGATTAAATCTGTATAATCCCCTAACCACATCACTCTGTAAAAGAATTTCCTTAGTTAGTATGTCCCTAACCAAACAATAATTTGGATAAAATTCAAAATAAACAATATTATCTTTAGCAAATTGTGATACACTCGTAATATTTTTCTTTATCTTTGGCACTCTTAATAAGTTATTAAGAAATTACTGCCTTGCACCTTTGGTAAATGCATTTCCGGTATGAGTAATACTAATAGACTCACCATTTCCAATGCAAATTGACTGTTTACCTCTGTACTCCTTATTGCCAAGATTTAAATTGTCAAGATTGCTTGTTATGTGATTAGTTACTCCTGAATCTGTGTACCAGCTTCCATCATGTATATGTTCTGACTTTGTAGTGATATCTTGATTAGTTGCCCTGTTATTACCTGATTGATTGCTTATGTCTGATTGTTCTGGAGCCATATTGATACTGGGGTTGCCACTTCTTTGATTATTTTGATTCTGACCAGGCACATGACTAGCATTGAATCTAAAGTAACACTTCATTACTGTATGACCCAACTTTTTTTTACATATTTGACACTTTGGTCTATTGTTGTTGTTATTACTCCACATTCCTCTACTTCTTGATCTATTCGAATATCCCCCTCTTTGATAAGATTGACCTTGTTTGTTGAAATTTGGACCTTTGTTTTTAATACTTATGGCATAATTGATTGATAAATCTAAATCTTATGGTTTTTGTGATCTATTCTTGCTTCACGTGCAAGTAGAGTTGAATACATACTCTACTAAAGGTAAGGTTGGTTAAGATGATAATACTACTACAACTACTTCATATTCATCACTAAATCACTAAGACCATTCAAAATAGCCAAGACTTGTTCAGTCTTTGTAACCTTACGTCCAGCAGCTTCTAGCATATTGCATATATTGTTGACATGTGCTAAATATTCTCTCATAGCCTGATTATCTTTGTTGACATTTTGCAGTTGTCTCTTGTAATGCATGATCTTTGTAGCAGATTCTTTGTTGAAAATTCTCTCCAATATAATCCATATTTCATTGGCAGACTTGCAGCCAATCACTTGTGATAATAGATTTGTATTGATGGATGACAACTAAGAACTTATTAACCTATCTTATATATAATAACTTGTGTATTCTTCATTACTAATCATTTTATTTTGTTGATCAGTAATGAATCTTGGTGGGATAGAACTGGTGCCAAGGATAAAATCTTCAAGCCCATATCCTTGAATTGCAGTTTCAACTTAAAGCTTTCATAGAATATAATTATCTTCTTCAAGATGGATGGTGATAAGCTGACTTTGTGGGCTAATGATAGTTTTGATCAACATTTCAGTTGCTTCAACTATTTGTTGTTGAGGATTGGTGGTATTATCAAAAGTTGCAGAGTTAGTATCTCCTTTAGCCATGATGAGAAAAATAAAAGAGATGACAAGCTTGATAATTTAGTAGCTTGCAGATACAACATTGCTTTGACTACAACATGTACAGGTTAGTTGCAGCCAGCTCCAAGTGATGAAAAATATTCTGATTGATTCTTGGCAGGGCAATTGCTTTCTTTCTGCTTTGATTGCTTTCTAGATTTCTGATTTTGATATTCTAAATCTTCTTGTGTAACATCCCTAATTTTTGATAACATTATTCAGAATATTTAATAAGATAAATTAAATAGAATAATGATGATAAGGGGATTGAGATTTGAATAAATTGTATAATGGGCCGTGCTTAATAATAAAGATTTAATGGGCTTTAAATTTGTTTATAAGATAATTAAATTACACATGGGCATATTAGTAATTTAGCCAATCTATTATACATGGCTATAACTTCTCATTTTTATCCATTCACGTTCATTTTTCTCAAATAAAAAATAAAACGCAAACCCTAAGATAGCCGGCCATCAACAAGGAGGAAAAGAGGGATTTCAATCAAAAGCTAAAGATAAAAAGCTAAGGAGGATTAATCAACAACAAATATCAAATTCCTTATCAATTTTAAGGTGAATAATAATTTTATACCATCTCTATTTTATTTTATGACTATGTGTTTTCGGATTTATGTTTAAATTCGTTTTTAATAATGATATGGAAGATGATATGCTTGAATCATGTTATGATCGAATTATTTTAATTCATATACATATGATTTTGCTTGGTTTTAAGGGAAAACCAAGGGTTTATGATTTTCGATTGCCATGGAAAATTTTTATGTTGAATAACACATAATTTTGGAGATGGATTTTGATTTTCATAATTTTCTAAGCTATAGAAAATTTGTTATGAATTTCTAAAGGAAGATATGAAGTATTTGGGTTAAAAAATTTATTTTGAATATACCTGGAAGAATCTGGGTCCAAATTTTTAATATGTTTGATTATATGATGAAATTGATTTTCTGTGATTTTTGGGGATTTTTCCTAGTTGATTTATTTGGGAAAATAAATTATTATTAAAGGAAGACTTTTATGCAAATATTACTTTTGACATATGGAAGGGCTTAAACGTTACCTTTCTATGGTTTAAATCTAATTAATGCAGCAGTTTTAATGGTAAAGTATTTGAAAAGTTTTAAAGTAGCCAATCAAGGTGTTACAACTAGTAGGTGAGTAATAAAACAATTACTATGTTTAGCTATAAATCAGCATTTCAGGAACAAGGTAGTTTCACCTATTTCGAAGGCCCCTTTCGACTCCTTTACCTCCGTACCATCTCAGTTGAAACCATCCCTGTCGAAACCCACATTGTCGGAACCAAGACACGTGGTATCAATGGAAATTGGTACGAAGTGTATTGGTAAGTAGTGGAAGGTAGGGTGTCGAAAAGTATTCTTTCGTCACAGTCGAAACCAAGGTTCTATTTTAAAGTGATAAACGCCTACCAAGTTTTTGAAGGGCTTTCGACTAAATCGATACCCTATAGAGTCGAAACCTTTGTTTGTTTTCTAAAGCTAAATTCTTGCCTTGTTTCACTTAAAGTTTTTAACAAAGTCGAAAGCTATGCTTTCGAAAGGGACTTTATAAATGTCTTTCGAAGGGGAACTTTTTCTTTAAATAAGAAGCTTCCGAAAGAGTAGGTTCCAACCTAGTCGAAACCTAGTCGCTATTTTCCTTCCGAAGTATTGAAGTCATCAATACCTTCGAAAGGTTATCCTTGTTTTTACCTAAGTTAAGCCACTTCCTAAATGCTTTCGAAAGGGGTTGAGGGTTGCGAAGGTGATGAAGTCGAAAGGGGGTTTCGACTTCGACCTTCGAAGTTTTAATTTTTAAAGGTCTTTGCTTTCGACTAAGATGGTTCCGACACTATCAACTTTTCCCCAAATTTATTTTAGTTGGTTTCGAAAGAGATACTTTCGTATATAACCATTTTGACCCAAATGATGTTTTTAAAGAGTAAACCCAATGCTTTCGAAAGGGTATTTTAATTGTTTCGAAGCTATGTTTAGAAGAATGTTTCTTGATACCATCGAAAGGTATCATTGGTTTCGAAAGATATATACTTAGAGTTTTGAAAAGAGGCTTTCTATGCTTTCGAAAGAGGCCATCCAGTGGTTTCGAAAGTGATGTTTTAAAGTTTCAAAACAAATGACCCATTCTCATTTTAAAGAAAAAACCATGGCATAAATGAAGATTTTGGAAATATTATTCACTTTGTTATTAACCCATAACTATATTTTGGGAAAAGGGCAGAATAACCAGTTAGGTTGACCCAGTAGTGAATATAACTTAACAAGGTGTTAAAATCTTAATTAAAGGTATTGGCAGGGGCCAATAGGTTTACAATAAGCCCATGAAAACTGTATGATATTGGCAGGGGCCAATAGGTTCATAATCAGTCCGTGAAAATTATGATTTGATACTGGCAGGGGCCGGTAGGTTTATAGTCAGCCCATGAAAACTATATCCGGATAAGATATTGACAGTCGGTCAATAGGATCCTAGTTAGCCCATGAAAAACTAGGATAAGAAATAATATATTGGAGTTACCAATAGGTTCTTAGTGATCCCATGAAAACTATGTAATTGGACAGATAGTCCATAAATATTTGATAGGTTAATAGTAACCCTAGAGACTATAATTGAGACAGATAGTAAGAATAAATGAGGATGGGTAATCCAGAATTGATTTATTTGTTTTGCATATCATCTTAATGTTTTGAAATATTATGTTTTAACCATTGTGGATGCATGAGCACAGTATATGGTTTTATAAATGTTTTAGGATACTAGTGAGGGGAAAACCCGTTCCGCTAAGCGGCGTGGTCTCGCTAGATATCTAAATGGTTTGAGATGTTAAATTATTATTCATACCAGGATTTATGTTTGACACAAAGTTTTTTTTCCCCTCAAACTCTCGGGTACTCAATTGATTTTGAGTAAGTTGAGAGTTAAGGTATATAGGTGTTCTTTTAGGCGAATAAAGCTTCTGAGGACGTGCAGGAGGCAAGCGTGTTATTAGAGTTCTTTTATTTCCACTGTGTGTTTTGTTTTCAATGGAAAATTATTTTCTTGCCAATCTATATACTCTGATCTACCAAGAGGGCATCTTCATATGTCGCTCTTGGCATATTTTGTAATAATTATATGTTATCTGAACGTGATCTGCGAATTGGGATTATGTAATCAATTTGGAATATTTTGAAATAGAATGTTGAATTTGTTTGCTGTTTAATTTTTTTCCATATTCTTGTGTTTCTGTGTATTAATGTATCTAATATCGTCGTATTTGGTCATCAAGGATTAATAACTATGGATGACTACAGCATCCGTAGCCGTTAGTTTTGGGCCTCCAAGTAGGGGGATGTTACAAGTTGGTATCAGAGCATAGGTTTATGAAACTTTGAAAGAAACTTAAACCTAGGAGATTTTCCAATCATAATCCAATGAATCAGATAATAAGATTAGGGTTTAGGTTAACGTTATAATAACGTACTTGTATTTGCTATATATAGTTATATATATATATATAAGTACGTATTCCCCACTATCTTAGACCGTTCTTCTATATCTTACTAAGGCTCGTATGCATATTTACGAGAAAGGAGATATGGAAGCAGGAAACGGAAGAGGAAATCTCAGTGGAGGAAGCACCAAAACTAATGGAAATGCTCAACCCACTACCAGGAGAAACCCGGGTCGACCGGCTAATGCTAGTAACCAAAATGCTGAAGCCAATGTGGGTGCTGGAAATCCACCAATAGATATGGGGGTGATGTATCGGTTCTTTGCCGGTTTGATGCAAGATGGAGTTGCTGGAAATGTAAGAGGAGCTAATCATGTGGCTCCAGTAGGGAATATTGCTTTGCTGAGTAGAGATTACACAGTTTGGGAGGGAAGCCATTCTTGGAAACGGAAAGTGCCGTAGAAGTTCAGAATTGGCTGTTGCACTATGAGCATATATTTTCTGATTTGGGTCTGAATGATGGACAAAAGAGAAGGTTGGCCTCCAGACAGTTGCAGGGGTCAGTGCTACATTGGTGAAATAGTGTCACTGCCGGAGTTCCGGAAGAGCAATTAACTTGGGCTAATTTTAAAACGAGATTTGAGCAAAAGTTTGTATATGAGTTTAACAAATCTAAGCTGATGAGGAAATTTATGGATTTAGTGCAAGGAGAGATGTCAGTAGTCGAGTATGCTACTAAGTTTGAAGAGCTGTCTAGATATGGATATGCTATTATAGATACTGACATCAAAAGGAATGAGAAGTTCTTTTGGGGATTAAGGCCTGAGCTTGCTAGAATGACCATGACACATGTCCGTTATCCTTGTAATATAGTGGTAGAGATGGCCATTCACTATGAGGAGTTACTTGTTGATCTTGCTAAAGAGAAGTCAGTGGAAACTCAAGGTTCTCTGGGGAAGAAGAGGAAGTTCTTTAAGAAGAAGGGAACCCAGAAGGGAGATACTACCAAGAAGTTAAAGGCTAAGGTAGTATGTTATAAGTGTGACAAGAAGGGTCACTTTGCTAATGAATGCCGATTAGGAAATGGGAAGAAAGCTGCAGTTAAGAAGAATGTGAAATGCTTCAACTGTGATCAAGTTGGGCATTACAAGAATCAGTGTCTAGAGCCAGTTAGGAAGGACAAAGGAAAAGTTTATGCTATAGGACTAGCTAGACCTACCGCAGCTAATAAAGGAAAGACTGTGATGGAAGGTACGCTTTTGATTCAGAGTATTCCAGTTAAAGTACTTTTTGATACCGGTGCATCACATTCATTTATATCTCAGCGTTTGATTGATAGATTATGTCTAGAACCCTCCTACCTTATTACTTCCATAAGGGTTGCGAATCCAATAGGAGGGTATGCAACTCTAGGGTTAAGATGTGACCAGTTAGAACTTGACTTGTTAGGTCATAAGTTTGCATGCAGTTTGTATGTTATTGATTTCGTAGATATCGGAATCATTTTGGGTATGGATTGGTTGGGTAGGTATGAGGCTAGAATATTTTGCTAGGATAGGGAAATATCACCGAGACACCCTGATAGTCATAACCAAGTGATATTCTCAGTAGAGAATACTGACCGGAGTGATAGTTCTATGCTTAGTGCTATGGAGGTAGGAAATGAGTTAAGTCAGGTTCAAGTTGCAAGAGAGTTTGCAGATTGTCTTTGAGCTAGTCACTGGACTACCCGTGAAAAGAGCTGTTGAATTTAGAATAGATCTTCCAGGAGCTGAACTTGTAAGTAGATCACCTAGCAGGATGACACCAACTGAGATGAAGGAATTGAAGGTGCAGCTAGTGGATCTAGAGGGAAGGAGTTTTATTAGACCAAGCAGTTCGCCTTGGGGAGCGACCATGGTGTTCGTAAAGAAAATGGATGGATCGTTAAGAATGTGCATTGACTATCGTAAGTTAAACGAAATGACGATTAAGAATAAGTATCCTTTGCCAAGGATAGATGATCTGTTTGATCAGTTGAGTGGAGCCAGAATGTTTTCCCAATTGGGCATGGTGACAGGTTTCCATCAGTTAAGAGTGGCGGAGGACAGTATTCCTTTGACAGCATTTCGAACTAGGTATGGTTCATATGAGTGGTTGGTGATGCCATTTGGATTAACGAATGCACCTGCTTTCTTTATGGATTTGATGAACTGAGTTTTCCAAGAGTATTTGGACAGGTTTGTATTACTGTTTATAGATGGCATTCTAGTCTACTCTAGGGATGAGAGAGAGCATAAAGTTCATCTTAGAGTGGTGCTTGAGACGTTGAGGCAGAATCAGCTAAATGCGAAGTTTACCAATTGTCATTTCTGGAAGAAAGAGGTAAATTTTTTGGTCAGATGATTTCAGTGAAAGGATTGTTAGTCGATCCAGATAAGACCGAAGCCGTGAATAATTGGAAGAGACCAGAGACGGTGACTGAGATCAGGAGTTTTCTTGGACTTGCTGGTTACTACCGAAGATTCATTAAGGATTTCTCGCGGATAGCAGCACCCTTAACTAAGCTAACCAGGAAGGAAGCGAGATTCGTTTGGTCCGACAAACGTGAGAAGGCAATTCTTAAGTTAAAGCAATTGTTGACCAATGAACCCATGTTAGTAGTTCCAGACGGAAACCAAGGATTGGTGGTGTATACCGATGCATGTGGAACTGCACTAGGAGCAGCGTTGATGCATGATGATAAAGTTATTTCCTACGCATCTAGGCAATTTAGACCACATGAAGTTAGATATCCTACTCATGGTTTGGAGTTGGCAACTATGATCTTCACATTGAAGATTTGGAAACATTATCTCTTAGGGGAAAGATTTGAATTGGATACCGATCATAAGTCTTTACAGTATTATTCTCTCAGAAGGAGTTGAATATGAGACAACATAGGTGGCTGTAGTTTTTGGCCGCTTATGACTTTGGTATAGAATACACCAAGAAAAGGTAATAAGGTAGCAGATGCTCTTAGTAGAAAGCATCATAATGTGATGTTAGCTATGTTGACGGAGTGGAAAAATTTGGAAGCTTTAGCCAGTTGCGGTGTGCGGTTAAGATCAACTGCTGGTTCTAGTCAGAGTTCCGCCAGATTGTCTTGTTTAAAAGTTCGGCCAGTATTGATTGAGAAAATTGGTTCTAAGCAGAAGGAGGATCCAGTATTAGCTGAAAGGATCAGAAGACATGAGGTTGGAACAGAGATCGACGATTTAAAGGATTTTAGTCTTGACCAAAGAGGGTGGCTAAGAAAGAAGGGACGGTTGTCTGTTCCAAATGTGGAGGACTTGAGGAAAGAAATCCTTGGAGAATGTCATCGATCCAAGTTTATGATTCATCTTGGAGGGACCAAGATGTATCAAGATATGAAGAGGAGCTTCTATTGGGAAGGCATGAAGAGGGATGTTGGCCTGTGGGTTAGATAGTGTGCAAACTATCAACAAGTGAAAGCTGAACATCAGAAACCGAGTGGGTTACTTCAACCTTTAGAGATTCCAGTTTGGAAATGGGATTCGATATCTAAGGATTTTATAGATGGGTTGCCAAGGTCAAATAGAGGAAATGAAAGTATATGGGCTATAGTGGACATATTGACCAAGAGTGCCCATTTCATTCCAGTTAAGTCAACCAGAACATCACCTGTTTTAGCTAAGTTGTTCATGAAGAACATAGTTAGACTTCATGGAGTTCCTAGTAGTATAGTCAGTGACAGAGACACATTGTTCACTAGTGAATTCTAGAAGAGTCTACAGGAAGTGATGGGTACCAAGCTTAATATGAATACTGCATATCACCCTCAGACGGATAGGCAGATGGAGAGATTCGATAAGGTACTCAAAGATTTATTGAGAGCTTCTGTATTAGACTTTGGTGGACTTCGGTGGATCTTGGGAGGATCACCTACATTTGGTTGGGTTTTCCTATAATAATAGTAACCAAACCAGTATAGGAATGGCGCCGTTTGAAGATTTGTATGGAAGGCCATGCAAATCACCAGCGTGTTGGTTGGAGACTGGAGACAAATTAGTCCTAGGTCCAGATTTGGTTAGAGAGGCGTCAAAGAAGATTGAGTTAATCCAAGAAAGGATGAAGGAAGCTCAATCAAGACAGAAGAGTTATGCAGATAAGAGGCATAAGGACTTAGAATTCTCAGTTGGAGATAAAGTTTTCATTAAGGTATCTCCAATGAAGAGTGTGATACGATTTGGAAAGTCATGGAAGTTAGCCCCAAGATATGTAGGTCCATTCCAGATTATAGAGAGGATTGGAAAGCTCACATATATTATAGACTTGCCGAGCAGTTTGGCAGGTGTCCATAATGTATTTCATGCGTCTCATCTTCGCAAGTTTGTGCATGATCCAGAGACTACTATTCCTCCGACAGGGTTGGATGACTTAGTGGTAGAGCCTAATTTGACTTTTGTTAGACAACCAGTTCGGGTTGTAGGTAGAGATGAGAAAAGATTAAGGAACAAGACAGTCAGGTTAGTGAAAGTTCAATGGAGCAACAACGAGAAGGACTGTACTTGGAAGACGAAGGACAGGATTAGAGATACTTATCATGATCTTCTTTGAGGGTATGTCTATATTAGATTCATATAGATAGTTGCTAGTCAATTAGACTAGTATTGTTGCTAGGTGTTGTTATAGATGATTGCCATGTTTAGTATTTAGTCCTTACGTAATTTCGAGGATGAAATTATTTAGGGGGGATCCTGTAAAATCCCTAATTTTTGATAACATTATTAAGAAGATTTAATTAGATAAATTAAATAGAATAATGATGATAAGGGGATTGAGATTTATATAAATTATATAATGGGCCATGCTTAATAATAAAGATTTAATGGGCTTTAATTTTTTTTATAAGATAATTGAATTACACATGCACATATTAGTAAATTAGCCAATCTATTATATACAGCTATAACTTCTCATTTTTGTCCATTCACATTCATTTTCTCAAAGGAAAAATAAAACGCAGACCCTAAGATAGCCAGCCATTAACAAGGAGGAAAAGAGGGATTTCAATCAAAAGCTAAAGATCAAAGGCTAGGGAGGATTAATCAACAACAAATCTAAAATTCCTTATCAAGTTTAAGGTGAATAATAATTTTATACCATCTCTATTTTATTTTATAACTATGTGTTTTCGGATTTATGTTTAAATTCGTTTTTAATAATGATATGGATGATGATATGGTTGCATCATGTTATGATCGAATTATTTTAATTCATATACATATGATTTTGCTTGGTTTTAAGGTAAAACCAAGGGTTTATGATTTTTGTTGCCATCGAAAAAATTTATGTTGAATAACGCATAATTTTGGAAATGGGTTTTGATTTTCAGAATTGTCTAAGCTATAGAAAATTTGTTATGAATTTCTAAAGGAAGATATGAAGTATTTGGGTAAAAAATTTATTTTGAATATTCCTGGAAGAATCTGGGTCTAAATTTTTAATATGTTTGATTACACGACGAAATTGATTTTCTATGATTTTTGGGGATTTTTCCTAGTTGATTTATTTGGGAAAATAAATTATTATTAAAGGAGGACTTTTCTGCAAATATTACTTTAGATATATGGAAGTGCTTAAACGTTACCTTTCTATGGTTTAAATCTAATTAATGCGGCAGTTTTAATGGTAAAGTATTTGAAAATTTTTAAAGTAGCCAATCAAGGTGTTATAATTGACAGGTTAGTTATAAAGCAATTACTATGTTTAGCTATAAATCAGCTTTTGAGGAAAAAGGTAGTTCCGCCTATTTAGGAGGCCCCTTTCGACTCCTTTACCTCCGCACCATCTCAGATGAAACCATCCCTGTCGAAACCCACATTGCCGGAACCAAGACACAGGGTATTAATGGAAATTGGTACGAAGTGTATTGGTAAGTAGCGGAAGGTAGGGTGTCGAAAGCTATGCTTTCGTCAGAGTCGAAACCAAGGTTCTGTTTTAAAGAGATAAATGCCTGCTAAGTTTTTGAAGGGTTTTTGACTGAGTCGATACCCTATAGAGTCAAAACATTTGTTTGTTTTCTAAAGCTAAATTCCTGCCTTGTTTCACTTAAAGTTTTTAACATCGTCGAAATCTATGCTTTCGAAAGGGACTTTATAAATAGCTTTCGAAGGGGAACTTTTTCTTTAAATAAGAAGCTTCCGAAAGAGTAAGTTCTGACCTAGTTGAAACCTAGCCGCTATTTTCCTTCCGAAGTATTGAAGTCATCAATACCTTCGAAAGGTTATCCTTGTTTTTACCTAAGTTAAGCCGCTTCCTAATTGCTTTCGAAAGGGGTTGAAGGTTTCGAAGGTGATGAAGTGGAAAGGGGGTTTCGACTCTGACCTTCGAAGTTTTAATTTTTAAAGGTCTTTGATTTCGACTAAGATGGTTCCAACACCATCAACTTTTCCCTAAATTTATTTTATTTGGTTTCGAAAGAGATACTTTCGTATATAACCATTTTGACCCAAATGATGTTTTTAAAGAGTAAACCCAATGCTTTCGAAAGGGTATTTTAATTGTTTCGAAGCTATGTTTTGAAGAATGTTTCTTGATATCATCGAAAGGTATCATTTGTTTCGAAAGGTATATATACTTAGAGTTTTTAAAAGAGGTTTTCTATGCTTTCAAAGGAGGTCATCCAGTGGTTTCGAAAGTGATGTTTCCAAGTTTCAAAACAAATGACCCATTCTCATTTTAAAGAAAAAACATGGCATAAATAAAGATTTTGGAAATATTATTCACTTTGTTATTAACCCATAACTGTATTTTGGGAAAAGGGCAGAATAACCAGTTAGGTTGACCCGGTAGTGAATATAACTTAACAAGATGTTACAATCTTAATTAAAGATATTGGCAGGGGACAATAAGTTTACATTAAGCCCATGAAAACTGTATGATATTGGCAGGGGCCAATAGGTTCATAGTCAGCCCATGAAAACTATGATTTGATACTGGCAGGGCCAGTAGGTTTGTAGTTAACCCATGAAAACTATATCGGGGTAAGATATTGACAGTCGGTCAATAGGTTCCTAGTTAGCCCATGAAAAACTAGGATACGAGATAAGATATTGGAGTTACCAATAAGTTAGTGATCCCATGAAAACTAGGACATTGGACAGATAATGCATAAACATTTAACAGGTTAATATTAATCCATGAAACTATAATTGAGACAGAAAGTCAAAATAAATGGGGATGAGTAATCCAGATTTGATTTACTTATTTTGCATATCATCATAATGTTTTGAAATACTATGTTTTAACCATTGTGGATGCAGGAGCACAGTATATGGTTTTATAAATGTTTTAGGATACTAGTGATGTGAAAACCCGTTCCGCTAAGCGGCGTTGTCTCGCTAGATATCTAAATGGTTTGAGATCGTAAATTATTATTCATACCAGGCTTTATGTCTGACTTGAAGTTTTTGTTTTCCCCTTAAACTCTCGGGTACTCAATTGATTTTGAGTAGGTTGAGAGTTAAGGTTTCCAGATGTTCTTTTAGGCGAATAAAGCTTCCGAGGATGTGCAGGAGGAAAGGGTGTTATTAGAGTTCTTTTATTTCCGCTGTGTGTTTTGTTTGTAAAAGCAAATTATTTTCTTGCCTATCTATATACTCTGATCTACCAAGGGGGCATTTCATATTTCGCTCTTTGTGTATTTTGTAATAATTATATGTTATCTAAATGTGGTCTGCGAATTTGGATTATGTAATCAATTTGGAATATTTTGAAATAGAATGTGGAATTTGTTCGCTGTTTAATTTTTTTCCATATTCTAGTGTTTTTATGTATCAATGTATCTAATATCGCCGTATTTGGTCGCCGAGGATTAATAACTATGGATGACTGCAGCATCCATAACCGTTAGTTTTGGGTCTCCAAGTAAGGGGATGTTACATCTTGCTTCTAAATTTGCTTATTTTCTTTGTACAAAACTTGTTGCAGCCGGAAATTTGCTTATTTTCTTTGTACAAAACTTGTTGCAGCCGGAAATTTGCTTATTTCTTTGGCACGCACCTGTTTTGTAAGCAAATTCAATTATATATAACCCAAATGATGAATTATACCTGATGGGTTATCAAGATATCGAATGATGAAGATGTTCTGATGATTTCTTGAATTTTATATCTCTACCTTCTATAAAAATACTAACATCCTTCAAAACTAGATTTAAAATGCCGTTAGGCTTGTTACAACAGCTCTAATACCATGTTAAGATTTGATGAATTGAAGTAGATGATTGTATTGAAGAAAGAATGCAAAGCTTTTCATGTTTCATCTGTTTCGTATTACAGAGCTTATATATAAATGAAATACAATAACTTGGCTGAGTTACTATGACCCAAAACCATATAATTATAACATATATACAAAAGAAAGTTTATGTATACTATCTCATTTCTAATAATAGGCATTCAATTTTAATAAAGAAAAGAAAAGTGATATGAAACTCAATAGTTAAATGGTTTTTTATTTCAACAAAATTGTGTACCTTCAATACACATTTTACATTTATAAGCTTGCAAAATACCCACATAAAGAACCACTAAGTTCAAAAAATTACAGTAAGATGAACTTCTAGCTATCTTCAATTTTAAGAATGTGCAAATAAGGCAACTATTATTCTACCACAATGCACATGTTTTTTATAATTGCAGTAATGTACTATCCATAAAAGAGATTGCCAACAATAGGCATTGGCATTGGAATATCAACATCGAACTATAAAAATTGTTGCATCCATTTAAAACATGACATATTATTTTTTAGTCTGGTTTATTAGTATATACATATGTTGCAATATTAAACTTGACCCTAGAAAAATCTATCAATGCTAATCATATTTGAAATAAAATATCTCAACCAATATTAAATTATTACGAGATGGTCTTAACAACTGCTTGTAAATTATAAGTTATTTGACAAAATGAGTCACCGTATATTGTTTTGTAAAATATAATAGAAATAAACATATTGGTTATAAATTATCAATATGTAATGAATTTATCTTCTTGTGCATATTGTTTGGACAACTAAATATATATGTAATAATCTTATTGCAACTAATAAAGCAAAAAAAATGATTAAGAATTTTGAAATGTTCAACTAATTACATCACTACAAAAGTAACTGAGGTAAAAGTAAATTAATGCGCTTAAATTGTAAGAATACGAAAGTAAACCATATTTGCAGTCTATATATTAGCTTTGGTTTTCCTTTTCCCCTATTTTTATAGGAACTCACCTAATTTTGGATTTCTCAATGATAATATAACAAATACAACACTAAATTTATGGAGTCACTCTATAAATTAATAACAAACATGCATTATAAAAACCGTTCTTTTACAAAACCATTATATATTTCTCAATGTCGGTTCTTATTTTGGTTTTTCTTTTCTCCTATTTTGATGTCATTTAGGAGTAAGTGAATTGAAGATTTTTCTAACTTGATCCTCCTCAGAAAAACTTTTACCTAGTGCAATAAGTGAGTGTACTATATCTTTGAATTTACCATACAAATCTGATATGGGCTAATTTGGACTCATTTTGAATTATTGAAACTGGTTTGTTAACATGGAAATTTTGGTCTGTTTAACCTTACTTGTGCCTTCATGTGTAACTTGCAAAGTTCTCTAAATTTCAAATGCAGACTTACATATAGATACTCTATTAAATTCATTTCTATCTAATGAACGAAAGAATATATTCATAGCCTTAATGTTACTTGGTGAAACTGCTTTTTGGTCAGCAGTCCACTATGCAAAATTTGTCTTGGGTTCAGTGTACTCAGTTTGTGTGATATTCCAAGTGTCTAAACCAATTGACTATAAATACATTTTCATTCTACATGGCCAATATGTGTAGTTACTACCATTAAAAAGTGAAAGTTTAGCAGTAGATTTTCCTTCGACAAATGAGTTACTAACATGTGTATTAACAGTGTTACTAACAGTACTATTACTTGTGTTGGTAGCCATTTAAAAATTTTCAAAAATTCAATGATGAATACTTTGCAAACAATGCTCCGATACCAAAGGTGAATCGATGGAATATGGATCTTCAGGCTAAATTAACATTAGAGGGGGGAGGGGTGAATAGTGTTTAATTGATTATATGAATATTTTTCAAATTCTTTAATATTCTACTTGGAATGATGTAATTAACAATCACAGAATCAAAGTGCAGATAAAAGTAAATGCAGTAAAAGTAAAAAGAAAAGAACATAGTAGAATTTTATACTGGTTTGGAGTTACTCTACATCAAGTCCCACATAATTCTTTATACGGATTTCTTTTCAACTAATAAATGCAAATACAATCTCAATTTCAAGGCTACGAGACATACCCTCTAGAATCCCGACCTCTGGATAGAGTCACTTGATTTTTGGGCTATAAGCACATCCACTAGATTTACGGGCTACTAAGCACACCCAGTTGATTTTATGGGCTACAATCACACCTACTAGTATAACAATATGATTTGATAGAGTTTTATAGACTCAGATCTTCGATCTTGATTACAGTTGATCATATAACTGTTGAATAACACTTTGATCTTGGTTTGATTGAGAGAGATGAGAGAAATCAGAAACTAGATGAAGAAGAATCAAAATAGTGATGATTGAATTTGATTCTGGTTGAATTTCGGCAGAGTTTGGGTATATTTTGATTTAGAAAATGAGAGAGTGGTAGGAGGGGAGATGAATAAAAAAATTATGGTTAAAAATTCATTCAAAAGTCTGGTATTTGTAGAGGAACAACAGTCATATCCATTCGTGAAGAGGTATGACGAAAAGAAACTTCTTTTGAAAATTAAATTTTGAAAAAATCGACAACTATATCGACATACATACATAGAGTATGTCGACATTCTCTTTTTTAAAATTGAAAATACTTTAAAACATTATTTTGAAAACTCATTGTTTGTATAATAGTTTGATACTTTGTAAAATCATTTAAGCATAGGTTATACATATTTTAATCATAACAAAATTTAATGAAACTTTATATAATAATTTTGAAAATTTTAATATAATGTAAATAATATATATATATATATATAATAACTATTATTGTATCTTATTAAAGTAAAAACAAAAATTCAATATATATATATATATATGTATGTATAAACTTAAAAACAGTTAAATAATATCTTTATAAGTCTAAGAGATTGAAAATCATTTTAAGAAATATTTTTTAAAAATTATTTTAAAACCAGGATATTTGAAAAACAATTTTAAACAAAATTAGAGAAGCAGAGAGAGATCAGGAAAGTGCTATCAATGTTTTCACATAAAATCTACGACTCTATAACTTAAATCAAACATCTTGAAATCTTGAACTCTTCAATACTCATGAGTCTTCATTCTCCAACTCTTGAAACTCTATATCAACATCTTAAATCTACTCTTGATACTGTACAGTCTTCTTAATCAACACATGTCTAACATCCTGCATTGTATACTATATATAACTTGATAAAACAATAGTATTTATATTTTATATAATGTCTATAGTTGTTAGCATCAAAACCTATACCTAAGGTACTAACAATCTCCCCATTTTTGATGATAACAACTCTGTATATAAAATATAATATAACCCCCTCCCTATGGGTTACAAAACTCTCCCTTAATATATCCCTAGATTTTATATATTTCTCCCCCGTTGTTATCAACAATGATAACCAACTGAAACGATAACTCTAACACTAACTCTTACTCTAAGTCTAACTCTAACTCATCCTAAATAAAATACTAATTGATATATATAAGAATTATATATAATGATGATGAGAATGATTGTATAAAAACAATAAGTGATATGTAAAATGAAATAACCGTAATCAATCTGAATGTTCATCCAATCCAACAAAGTTAATGTCAAATACCATTCAAATAAATCCACGCAAATCAAACCAATCAAATCCAACCTAAATCAAGTATTATTATTATTATTATTTATATACAATGAAACCTATTTAAACTAGACATTTTGAGGAACTTCAACCTATCCATCAGCGCCAAAATTGGATCCGCTTTGATAGCATCTTAATCTACATCATCTTTGTTGATGGTGCACTCTGAACTGGTGGTTGGTTCTTCTTTGTTCAAGACAGAAATCATCCACCGAATCATTTTGAAATGCCTTTCTTGCTCCATGATCATCTGCTTTTGACTCAATTCTAAGTGCCTCTGGTTTCTTAGGATGAAAGAAAGAATATTCTTGAATGATTCAAGAGTTTGTTCGAGGTTTTCGGTTGTTTTTGGATAGGAGAAGCCATTAATTTTTATTAGAGTTTAGGAATAAAAAGGAAGAAGAAAGAGACTTGAAACAAATTATTCTCTAGTCTTAACAGGTATTTAAATGGATGAAAATTTATTGGAAATGAATAGACACTAACTATCCATTTAATTTTAAAAATTAAAAAATTTGAAAAATTACCATTATATGTCAACATACATATTGAAGGTATGTTGACATATAAAGAAATTTTCAAAACAATTTTGTTTTGATATTTTAATGTATTTAGTTTATACGTTTATACTTGTATGTTTTCCAGAGATGATAAACAATGTATAATTGTAAGGAAACATATTTTTTTATTACTACTAGATGATGATTACATAGCTCATACACTAAAATAATGAAAAGATACAAAAGATCAAAACAAATTCAAACTAAAATGACCAAATACAATACATTCACAAGCAACTAGATAGATAGTAAACTAGAAAGATATAGGTAAAGAAGATGATGAAGATATCCCAAGCTTGTATTTCACTTTTCCAAAGAATTTTTCCATTCAGTTGAAAATAGTGGTTAATTTCTTACTAACGGAATGCGTGAGAATCTTTTGGTTTTCAACAATCTTCTTTTGATTGTTGAGAAGGTCTTTATTGGTTGGTCGAAGAGGAAATTCAATGCTTTCTAAGGAGGTCTCCTCCTCTACTTCTTCAATATCTTTATTTTCTCCTTATTCCTCTTCCTCCTCTTCTGTAGGATCGATTTCACCTTAGAAGGGGGAGGGTGAATAGGGTGATACTATTACTTATAAAAATTATTGCGGAAGTTTATATAAAATAATTACAGCACTGATCACAGCAGAATAATAGCAGCACAGATAATGGCAGAATATAAAAAGCAAAAAATAGAACACACAGATTTACCCAGCTTCGACAAAACCCTGCCTACGTGCTGCTCCCAAGATTTCTACTAGAAATTAAGTAGTCCGACGCTTACACACGTAAACTTGCGACACCCACTACCGACTAACCTAACACTACGCTCAAAACCCTGCCACAACTCAGCCACCGAGTTGCGAATTCTCGAACTACACCACCGTAGTTCGTCCCCTAGTCACACGACTAGAAAATACAATCGTTTAAAAAAGGAAAATACAAAAAGTAAAAACAATTTAAAATCTAAACCCTAATTTTAAAAATAAAAGCCCAAAATATAATTTAAAGAAGCCGGCCCATAAGTTTAAGGCTTAGGAAATAAACTCGTCCCCTTTTTATTTCTTATTGTATATTCCTTGGCCCGTATTTCTTTTGTTGTGAAAAATGGCATCTTCCTTTCTTCTTTCGTTCCTCTTTCTAATTTAGGGTTTAGATAAATTGAGGCTCCACTTGATATCGTTCGATTGTAGAGATGAATGCTCTTTGGCTTGCTGATTGTTGCTTGCGGCTGCTTCAATTTGTCGAGCGCATATGCTTGGTATAAAATTGGTACGTGATGTTCCTTTTGATTTCAATTATGCTCGACTGTTGATTCGAGTTGCTGTATTGATTTTGGTGTTAATCGGTTATTTGACCCAGTAACGAGAGGCTCGGCACAGAGTTCCCATTCAGCATGCAAAGCCATCGTTCGGCGTAGAGCCTCGATCGGCATAGAGTCTCGCTCGGCGTAGAGCCTCGACCGGCACAGAGCCTCGCTCGGCATGCAACCTCGTTCGGCATGCAGGGATTCGTCTGTCTTCAGACCTTACTGGGCACAAGTCTCTCATTCGGCATACGATTGCCGCTCGGCCTACACTGATCGCTCATCGTCCAGATATCGCACAAATTCGAAGAAAAAGTTAACATTCAACCTTGAGTGAGGGCGTCGCTCGGCATGCCTCGCTCGGCAAACGTCGTTCAGCCACGATAGCGCATAGTTCCTAGTTCTACCAAATGTGGTCCGGCTTGTCTCGTCCGACATGTCTCGTTCGGCTTACATGGAACGGTGCGCAGTAGTCATCTACTATGAGCCGAGGTACGTTGTTCCTAGGCCCGTGAGGGAAGTCCAACCCATCTTCGTCTATAAATAGAGGAGCAGGGACATGCTGAAAAAAGGACCTTTTTTCGAGAACACTAGGGAGACTCTGCCACTTTCAAGACGTATTATTTTCAGTTCAAAATTGTATTCAAGTCATTAATATATGGATTGTATCTGTATTCAACTACTTGTGAAAGCAATAAAGATCAAAACTCAAAGTGGACGTAGGCAGTTACGCCGAACCACAATAAATATGGTGTTCTCGTTTTTGTTGTTTTTTTGGCATTGAATTACACTATTTTTCAGTTCTAATTTATCTTCTTCATTAATCTCTCTACATAATCTTTCTCAAGGAGGTTAGTGACCAATTTTGGTGCTAACATTTGGTATACCCTGAATTTTGTCTTCGACTCGAATGAATATTGTCGATGATGTATTAGGGTTTATATAGGGTTTGATTCCCTATAATTTCGTTCGTCTGATATTTTGCTCGGCCGTTTGATTATTCTTGAATGATGGTGATTTCTCTGACTTCTTCAATTCGTATAATTTCGTTGCTTGTTTCCCACGGCTTCGATTTTGAACTTGCTTGACTTCCTTGGCTACTACGGTTTTGATTTGCTTTTGAACTTGTTTTCATTTGTGATAAATTACTGCTTGGATTTTTGGCATTGGATTTGATTCCATTTTGACTTTGGCCTTGATTTTGTTTATGTGATGATATTTAAGATACTTCTGTCTTTGTTCGAAACTGCTACTTGCAAAAATATTCAACCTGGAACATTTTATCATTTGAATGATTTTTGACTCACGGCTTGTTTATATTCGTATGTTCTCTGTTACTTGACAGTTTTGTATTGCTCGATGAACTCTGGTAGTTTTCATCTGACCTGTTCTTGAAGTCTGTAGCTTGGTTGCACTGTTCTCTGTAGCATATATAGGTTACTTGTTGTTCATGTAGATATGTACTAGATTGTGGTCTACACTTTCACATGAGTTCATATTTATGAACTTGAAGTTGTCCATTAGAGTCTTGTCTGAACTTGCCTACATTGTTTGTCATATATATGAACCAGTTGCTATGTTGCTTGATCACCGGCCTTCACTACACATGTATATGTATATGTATATATATATATGTTCAGGTTGGTATTTGCAGTCTTCTGTTTAGTTGCCAGGTCTAGTTGCTTCACTTGCATATTGAACTGGTTGCCTTGAGTACATATATACATACACAGATATATATATATATATATACATACACAGATATACATATATATATATATACATATATATATATACATACATATATATACATATATATATACACACATATATATACATATATATACACACATATATATACATATATATATATATACACACACATATATATATATGATGTTTGTTTCACTGGTGACATTGTATATTGATGTCACCTCTGTTTGTACTGGTTTATTATGTTGCTCCTTGATTTTCTGGCCTTCACTTGATATCTGACGCACCACTATTTCATTTGTTTGGTGGCATTTTTGAACTGCTGTTGCATTGCACGTAGTTTGGTCTGGACATCTGATGCATTGTGGTTCGATGCACTTGTATATGTCTTCTGGTTGACATTATGTACATGTTGCATGTTGTCATTCACTTGCGTACTTGGTTTCCCTGTCCACTGCTTGACTCGAAGTCTCGTTGCCTTTTTGTGATGATCATCACTTCTGCATTGTGTATGTTGACATTACTGTGTGCATCTCTCTGTTGCATACCTGTGCATGTCACTGTTGCTTTGCTTCGAGTCAGGTTCCATTGGTGGCTTCACTTTGGTATTGTTGCATTGTACTTGAATCCGAATCTGGTTTGTAGCCTCAACTGATTGCATTGGTCACTGTCATATGTTAAAGTCTTGATCAATTTATGGTGCACTTTGTTGTTTGAATCTGGCCATTGGTTCATTTTGTAGCTTGACTTGATTACTTGTTTCTCTGACCAGTCTGGGTTCAAGTGTACATTCGAATTTTTGTCCGAGGCTGTGTTGTATGTATCTTGACCCATAGTTTTGTATTGCACCTGAGTTGATTCTAGCTTAAAGCTTGGGTTTGACCTTGTGCTCAATATCGTGACTTAATATTTATTTCACTTGAGTTGAACCCGGCTTTTGATTTGGGTTTGACCTTGTGCTCACCTGTCCCTGTAATTTTATCAAGTGTATATTGGTGTGCACGGCCTTGTGGCATGTACAGTGATACACTGTGCATGTCACAAGCTGTTCGTGTATGATGAATTCAAAATAAATGATGACGAACTACCCAAATAACTGAGGCAAATAATATTTTCAAAATACATTTTATTTTACACTGCAAAAATATTTTCTTTTCAATTTTACTGTGCTAGTGTTTATTTTGCAGATTGCTCAGATGTTGGATTCAATCTGGAATGGAGTTGAAGATAAATACGAGTGAATGAGTGATATGTAGTGAGGTGCTAATGTAAATGAAACTTGTGATGTAGTAAAATTTGTACTGTAATTGAAATTGTATATATATAGTGAGAGCTCAAATTTGTACTATTCAAAATTGTAATAAAATATTTGTTTGAATATTTGTTTGAACATCTATTTGAATTTAACTTCTGTGTTATTTATTTTATTCAGAAAATTTTTGTTTAATCATGTGAAAAATAAAATAGTACATTATCAAATACATTTAAATGAATATATATATATATATATATGTTTATTATCATCGAACAAAAATCATATACTCGCATATTCAACAATCTCCCCCTTTTGATGATAACAAACATATATTTAAGATTTTGAATTTATTAAATGTATTTGATTATTCAATTTTCTCCCCCTATTTGAATGCTCCCTCTCTACATAAAGCTCGCCCTTCATATATGCATGAAAATAAATAAAAATATGCAAATGAGCCTAGATGCAAATAGAAAATACAAAATATAGAATATTTGACCTTTATTTATCAAAATCTTAACTTTTCTCTCCCCCTTTTGTTTTCAGCAAAAGAGTAATAGTGTTAGAAAAATAGAGATAAAGTGATTGTCATTAATACAATATTAATGCTCAATCGAGTATAAATATTAAATTTCAATAAAAAATCAAACAAAAATCATAAATACTCTGTTGGACGCATATTCCACTTTAGAATGATAGGGATGATGTCATCATATAAAACCGTATAGTTGTGTCTATTTGTGGTATATTTATTTCAGGAATTTGAATATCTACTATCCATGCATAACCGTTAGGACTTTTAAATGAGATTAGTAGTATTCTATTTATTTTTTAAAATGAATTCAAGTATCTTCTAACCACGCATAACCGTGAGGACTTTTAAATGGGATTAGAATCAACTTGTCTATTTAATCAATCAATTTTGATATGCGTTCCATACATGCATAACCGTGAGGACTTTTAAATGAGCATGGAAGCACATAATAAAAAATTCCATGTAATTCACCCATGCATAACCGTGAGGACTTTTAAATGAGAGTGAATACTTTGGATGCTTTTATTTCTTAAAAATATAATCAATTGAAAAACGAATGAATTCCCGTTTAAAATACCACATATTGACATACTATATTGAATTTTAATGAGTGATGGTCGATAGAAATATGATAGAAATAGAAATGGTCATGGAATTTTTACTAAACAAAAGCTTTCATAACTCTTGTTTAAATTTCTAAAGAAATTTACCAATTATACTGTCTCAAGTTATAATATATGATTAATATCAACACTCATCACTTTTTCAATCACTATTTATCCTTTTGATAATCAGTAGGAAGTCAGATTAGTTAATGCAGTCATTTAAAATCAAATCCAAAAATAATTATAAAATCAAATTTTCCAAAATGACTAATCTGAAACAAGGTCAACAAAAATGATTTTCAAGAAGGGGTTTTATAAGAAAAATGTCTGCTATTTGAAAATTATTTCAAGTGAAAAATATGTAGATATTTTTTTTGAAAATGTGATGCAGCTAATGGATGTCTCATCATAAATCACGTTCCACTAGTAATTTTTCTATCAACTAGATTACCAGCGTAATCTGCATCTGAATTTTTCTTTCACTCGAGATTATCATTAGTTCGGTATCATAGACCAGACCGTGAAATTGCAACAATTTCTTGAAATCATTTTTAACAGCTTTTAAATGAAGTTCTCTTGAATTTGAATTGAAGCCGTGTAAATAAACAAACAGTGACCGTAGTGTCAGAACAAATATATCCACTTGTATTATGAGTGATCAGTAATCAGCAAAACATCATCATTAATCCAAACACATCTATATGAACTAGTTCAACTATGATCGGTCAACATTTTTGCACAAATCAAAAATAAGAACAAGTCAAATAGGAACATATCAAAAGAGTCAGAATCAATATCAACATTTATTTTATTCACATAACTGGCTGATTAGATTATGGTGTAGATTTTCACAGTAAATATATCGTTCTAAATATACCGTTACCTATTTTACCTTTACCGATAATATTTCGTTTGTTGCCCATTGTGATTCTGCCACCTCTATACTAGGATAAGGAACTTTGATTTATTGCCCGTTGTGTATTTGGAACAGTCGGAATCTAGATAACACTGTTATTGTTCCTTAGCCTGCCACTATACTTACACGAGAAAATATTTTTGTGACCTATTTGTTTTTATAGGTCCATGATTGTTAGTGGCAAATGATTTTGAAAAATAAGTTTGTGGAGACCCAAAACTATTTATATATGTTCATTTCGGCACCCCGATTTGTTTGACTTTGAGGAATTTTGTATTCGTGCCTTTAGGAACTCAAATTGGAATTGTTTTCATGTGTTTGGGTCTATACCAACAATTATTTAGATTGTGTCCAAATTTTCTACAAATTGTGCACTCGGATTTGACTTGATTAATTTTGCTTTTAACAGGTTCAGATTGATTATACCCAAGTTCTTGTCTATCTGTATTAGCAGTTTGTTTTCCTATTAGCATATTTAATGATCTTTCACTTGGAAAATTTTCCTAAAGTCGTAGACAGTTGTTGGACTTGTGTTTTGAGTGATTCGTTTTCATTTAATAATTGAGTGCACTTTTTAATAGAATTTTCTCTTCTAGTGTTTTCACTCTCTTTCAAAATCAGAATTTCATTTTCAAGTGATTTTATTTTAATTTCTAATTTTTTAATCTCTTCTTCGAATGTTGGACACTTATCACACTTAGGGCTCTTATTTGATAGTATTTAATCAATTGATTAAGCTGTTTATTTGATTCAATCAAACTATCTCTTTGTGATTCAATTTTGGCATTTTTTCCCTAAGTCTTTCAAAACAGCCATTTACTTCGTGGAAATATATAAGTAATTCTGAGTGAGTGGGTTTTGATACCTCGCTTGGCTCGTTAATATCGCTATCAGTTATATCACCTCGAAGGCACAAATCTCCTTTCTCACTCTCACTGCTAGTACTTTTATCATCTTCATCACTTGTATTCCACGTGGCTGCAAAACTTCTCCTTTTCGATTTCTTTTCTTGGCCGAGTCGATTTCGGGGACAATTGGGCTTGATATGGCCAGGTTTGTTGCACTTGTGACGGATGATCTCCCGCTCTTCTAGGTTGTCTAGTGCTTTGATTATTCTACTTTTCAATTGTTGATTTAGAGCTGGATTTCCGTATTTATGATTCCACCTTTTGAATTTCTTCATTAATAGTGCCAGCTCAACTGCTCCATCATCATCGTCATCATCATCATCACTTTCAGTTGTTCCTTTGAGAGCTATTGATTTCTTTCAAGTATCTCCTCCTTCACGCTCTTCCTTGAATTTCATTTCTAGCTCATAAGTGGTGAGATTTCCAATGAGTTCTTCAACTTTGATTTGTTACAAATCTTTAGATTCTTAAATGGCAGTTACTTTTGCTTCAATACTTCACGGAAGAACTCGGAGGATTTTTTGGACCATCACCAACTCTGTGTATGATTTTCCGAGAGCTTTTGATTTGTATACGATATTGGAAAGTCGTCCGTACATCTCTTTGACATTTTCTTCCTTGCCCATTGTAAAATTCTCGTATTCGCTACTCAGCATGGCAAGGCGAGATTCCTTGACTTGAGATGTTCCTTCGTGAGTCACTTCTAGTGTGTGCCAGATTTCCTGCGCAGTTAGACAATGTGAGACACGATTAAATTTGATTTGATCCAATGAGCAAATAATAGAATTCATAGCTTTAGCATTAGCATTTTGTAGTCTATTTTCAAGATCTGTCCATTGATCCATCGGTTTATCTATTTCCTGATTATCTACCATTATAGTTGGGGTCCTATAACCTATCTCAACAATATTCCAAGCAACAATGGTTTTAAGAAAGATTTTCATTCTATTTTTCCAGTAAGCATATTCACTATTGAACATTGGTGGTCTAACTATGGACTGAACCTCAGCAAAAGCATTATTAAAAGAAGCCATTAAAAAATTCAAATTTTTAAAACAAAATTTGATTTTTGAAAAATCAAATTTTTTTGAATCAAAAATTGACTTATGTTCCTAGCTCTAATACCACTTGTAGGATCGATTTCACCCTAGAGGGGGGGGGTGAATAGGGTGATACTATTAATTATAAAAATTATTGTGGAAGTTTATATAAAATAATTGCATCATTGATCACAGCAGAATAATAGCAGCACAGATAATGGCAGAATATAAAAAGCAGAAAATAGAACACACAGATTTACCCAGCTTCGGCAAAACCCTACCTACGTGCTGCCTCCAAGGTTTCTACAAGAAATTAAGTAGTCAGACGCTTACACACGTAAACTCGCGACACCTGCTACCGACTAACCTAACTCTACGCTCAATACCCTGCCACAACTCAGCCATTGAGTTGCGAATTCTCGAACTACACCACCGCAGTTCGTCCCCTAGTCAAACGACTAGAAAATACAATCGTTCAAAAAAGGAAAATACAAAAAGTAAAAACAATTTAAAATATAAACCTTAATTTTAAAAATAAAAGCCAAAAATATAATTTAAAGAAGCCGGCCCATAAGTTTAAGGCTTAAGAAATAAACTCGTCCCTTTTTTATTTCTTATTTTATATTCCTTGGCCCGTATTTCTTTTGTTTTTAAAAATGGCAGCTTCCTTTCTTCTTTCGTTCCTCTTTCTGATTTAGGGTTTAGATAAATTGAGGCGCCACTTGATATCATTCGATTGTAGAGATGAATGCTCTTTGGCTTGTTGATTGTTGCTTGCGGCTGCTTCAATTTGTCGAGCGCAAATGCTTGGAATAAAATTGGCACGTGATGTTCCTTTTGATTTCAGTTATGCTCGACTGTTGATTCGAGTTGCTGAATTGATTTTGGTATACCCTGAATTTTGTCTTCGACTCGAATGAATATTTACGATGATGTATTAGGGTTTATATAGGGTTTGATTCCCTATAATTTCGTTCATTTGATATTTTGCTAGGCCGTTTGATTATTCTTGAATGATGGTGATTTCTCTGACTTCTTTAATTCGTATAATTTCGTTGCTTGTTTCCCACGGCTTTGATTTTGAACTTGCTTGACTTCCTTGGCCACCACAGTTTTCATTTGCTTTTGAACTAGTTTTCGTTTGTGATAAATTACTGCTTGGATTTTTGGCATTGGATTTGATTCCATTTTGACTTCGGCCTTGACTTTGTTTATGCGATGATATTTAAGACACTTCTATTTTTGTTCGAAACTGCTACTTGCAAAAATGTTCAACCTGGAACATTTTATCATTTGAATGATTTTTGACTCACGGCTTGTTTATATTCGTATATTCTCTGTTACTTGACACTTTTGTATTGCTCGATGAACTCTAGTAGTTTTCATTTGACCAGTTCTTGAAGTCTGTAGCTTGGTTGCACTGTTCTCTGTAGCATATATAAGTTACTTGTTGTTCATGTAGATAAGTACTTGATTATGGTCTACACTTTCACATGAGCTCATATTTATGAACTTGAAGTTGTCCATTAGAGTCTTGTCTGAACTTGTCTGCATTGTTTGTCATATATATGAACCAGTTGCTATGTTGCTTGATCACCGGCCTTCACTACACATGTATATATATATATATATTCAGGTTGGTATTTGCAGTCTTCTATTTAGTTGCCAAGTCTAATTGCTTTACTTGATATTGAACTGGTTGCCTTGAGTACATATATATATATATATGATGTTTGTTTCACTGCTGACATTGTATATTGATGTCACCTCTGTTTGTACTGGTTCATTATGTTGCTCCTTGATTTTCTAGCCTTCACTTGATATCTGATGCACCACTGTTTCATTTGTCTAGCGGCATTTTTGAATTGCTGTTGCATTGCACGTAGTTTGGTCTGGACATATGATGCATTGTGGTTCGATGCACTTGTATATGTCTTCTGGTTGACATTATGTACATGTTGCATGTTGTCATTCACTTGCGTACTTGGTTTCCCTGTCCACTGCTTGACTCGAAGTCTCGTTGCCTTTTTGTGATGATCATCACTTCTGCATTGTGTATGTTGACATTACTGTGTGCATCTCTCTGTTGCATACCTGTGCATGTCACTGTTGCTTTGCTTCGAGTCAGGTTCCATTGGTGGCTTCACTTTGGTATTGTTGCATTGTACTTGAATCCGAATCTGGTTTGTAGCCTCAACTGATTGCATTGGTCACTGTCATATGTTAAAGTCTTGATCAATTTATGGTGCACTTTGTTGTTTGAATCTGGCCATTGGTTCATGTTGTAGCTTGACTTGATTACTTGTTTCTCTGACCAGTCTGGGTTCAAGTGTACATTCGAATTTTGGTCGAGGCTGTGTTGTATGTATCCTGACCCATAGTTTTGTATTGCACCTGAGTTGAATCCAGCTTAAAGCTCGGGTTTGACCTTGTGCTCAATATCGTGACTTAATATTTATTTCACCTGAGTTGAACCCGGCTTTTGATTTGGGTTTGACCTTGTCCTCACCTGTCCCTGTAATTTTATCAAGTGTATATTGGTGTGCACGACCTTGTGGCATGTATAGTGATACACTATGCATTTCACAAGCTGTTCGTGTATGATGAATTCAAAATAAATGATGACGAACAACCCAAATAACTAAGGCAAATAATATTTTCAAAATACATTTTATTTTACACTGCAAAAATATTTTCTTTTCAATTTTACCGCGTCAGTGTTTATTTTGCAGATTGCTTAGATGCTGGATTCAATCTGGAATGGAGTTGAAGATAAATACGAGTGAATGAGTGATATGTGGTGAGGTGCTAATGTAAATGAAAATTGTGATGTAGTCAAATTTGTACTGTAATTGAAATTGTATATATATAGTGAGAGCTTAAATTGTACTATTCAAAATTGTAATAAAATATTTGTTTGAATATCTGTTTGAATTTTACTTCTGTGTTATTTATTTTATTCAGCAAATATTTGTTTAATTATGTGAAAAATAAAATAGTACATTATCAAATACATTTAAATGAATATATATGTTTATTATCATCAAACAAAAATCATATACTCGCATATTCAACATCTTCTCTAATTTCTTCCTCCTCTTCATAAGCTAACCTTTCCTCTTTCTCTGCAAGAGTTCATATGGCTCGAAAAAGGGTAGAATTTTCATAAGAGTGATGTTGCATTGATTAAAGCCTTTAGGAGAAACAAATTCCTCTCGTTTAAAGTCAACACCAAAGTAATTGAAGATTCGAGTAAGATACACACAATGAAATAGTGTATTTTCATGATTAGAAATATTTTTTGGGATAAAATTTATCTAAAATAACTTGAGCCCAATTTATGTCATATTGACCATAAATGGCAAAAAGAGCTTTGCACACTTTTAGAGTTGGATTGTTGAAATTTCCCAATCGAGGAGTGATACTTTGTTGTAAGAGAAGGTTTAAAATTCTGGATGAAAGTTTCAGTTTTTGAATTCAAAGTCATTATCACCTTCAAAAATGTTGTGAAATACTTCATGATTTTGATCATCAATTTAAAATATGTAAGGCCCATTCCTGTAGATTTACATCTAAGAATGGGACCCAAAAGTTCAGAATTTAGAACATTAAAGTTCCTTTTACACTACTCCACACTTCTCCTTCATTACCCTCATGAAATTTTCCTTTCAAGTTTGCATAAAACATTTTGTCCAAGTGTGGATATTAAACATAATCATTTTAAGAAACATTAATTATTAAACCGAGAATTCCATTTTGTAAACAAAGAGAATCAAGTTCATAAGTAGAAAAATCATTGGAAATTGCAAATCTTCGTATAGAAACCTTTTCAAAATTCATATAACTAATGCAGGCTTTCATAGCCTCTTGATCATTGAAGAGAAAAATCTTGATATTTTTGGAAAGTCTCGTAGATGAAGGAGTTCTTGAGGAGGCCATTGATGAAGAGTTTTGAAGCGATTCGAGAGTCAATGAAATTTTGAAATTTAAAAGTGAAATATGGTTAGAGATAAAGATAATAAATAGATAATCATATGACATGTTCTCTGGTCAAGGGAAACCTTTTCAGAACATAAGGGTAGGTGAAAGGGTGGAAGGAAAATTCAAAATTTTAAATTGAAATTCAAAATCTGCTTAATTATGTCGACATATGCTAGGGGTGTATGTCGACATACATGTTGAATTTTAAAAAGTGATTTTTGTTTAACTACATCCTATTTTATTATATATATATATATATATATATTTATAGTTATTCTATTTACAGAAAAATAATTTTAAAAATAATTTATATTATTACTATAAAATATTTAAATTTAAAATATAATCACACAATATTCAACAAATATTATTATTAATTTATAGGATATTCCTAACCAATAAAGCAACCAAAATAAATTCATTCAAGAAATTAAAACTTTTGATATATTAAAAGCGTACCTTATTCTGATCAATTTTACCTTTTTGTTCTGAATTATGTATTGCTATGAAGCACGTGCTAGCAATTTCTATTTATGATTCATTATCACTTAAGAATGTGTCTGAATCATCTAATGTTGCAGTATATACTCTTCTCCATTTTCCAGATGAATCAGTGTTTGGTGTAGATTTCAGTTTATCGGGATGTGGACAGTCTCGTTTTAAATGGCCAGGTTCATCGTAGTTATAAAATCTAATCGCATTTTCCCTTCCACTTTCGCTTCCTGGATTTTTGCTGTCGTTTCTTTTGAAATTGTCCATCTTCCTATATTATAGATTTTTTTTTGAAATTTCTTACCATGAAAGCAATTTCTTCATCGCCATCGCTGTCTGAATACAGATTATCCGTCATTGCATTAAAAGCTATAGATTTCTTCTCTATTGCTTTTCTTTCTCTTCTGCCTTGCATTTGTGCTTCAAAAGACATTAAATTACCAATTAACTCTGTAATTTTTAGAGTGCTAATGTCATTAGCCTCTTTGATTGCAAGAGTCTTTTGATCCCATTCATGATTAAGTGAATTGGGAATTTTCCTAACTTGATCCTACTCAAAAAAACTTTTACTAAGTGTAATAAGTGAGTGTACTATATCTTGGAATCTACTATACATATCAGATATGGACTCATTTGGACTCATTTTGAATAATTGAAACTGGTTTGTTAACATAGAAATTTTGGTCTGTTTAACCTTATATGTGACTTTATGTATAACTTACAAAGTTCTCCAAATCAAATACAAACTTACATATAGGTACTCTATTAAATTCATTTCTATCTAGTGAATAAAATAATATATTCATAGCCTTAGAGTTACTTTGTGCTTCTACTTTCTGTTCAGTAGTCTATTGTGCAAAATTAGTCTCGGGTTCAGTGCACTCAATTTCTGTGATATTCCAAGTGTCTAAACAAATTGACTGTACACAAATTTTCATTCTACACGACCAGTATGTGTAATTACTGTCATTAAAAAGTGAAGGTCTAACAGTAGACTGTCCTTCAACAAATGAGTTACTAACAAGTGTATTAACAGTGTTACTAACAGTACTGCTACTAGTATTAGTAGCCATTTAAACTTTTTCAAAAATCAGATGATGAATACTTTGAAAACCAATACTCTGATACAAATTGTGAGTTAGCGGAATAGGGATCTTAAGGCTAAATTAACACTATAGGGGAGGGTGAATAGTGTTTAATTGATTATATGAATATTTTTCAAATTCTTTAAAATTCTACTTGGAATGATGTAATTGACAATCGCAGAAACAATCACAGAATCAAAGTGCAGATAAAAGTAAATGTAGTAAAAGTAAAAAGGAAAGAACACACCACGATTTTATACTGGTTCGGAGTTACCCTACATCCAGTCCCGCATAATTCCTTGTATGGATTTCTTTTCAACTAGTAAATGCAAAAAAAAATCTCGATTCCAAAGCTACGAGACACACCCTCCAGTTTCCTGATATCTGGGTAGAGTCACTTGATTTTCGGGCTACAAGTACACCCACTAGATTTATGGGCTACTAAGCACACCCAATTGATTTTATAAGCTACAATCACACCCACAAGTATAGCAATATTGATATTCTTTTACAGACTCAGATCTTCGATCTTGATTATAATTGATCTTATAACTCTTGAATGTCACTTTAATCTTGGTTTGAGTGAGAGAGATAAGAGAAATCAGAGTGTAGATGAAGGAGAATTAAACTAGTGATGATCAAATTTGATTCTAGTTGAATTTCGGCAGAGTGTGGGTATATTTTGATTTAGAAAATGTGAGAGTGGAAGGAGGAGAGATGAATAATAAAATTATGATTAAAAATTCATTTAGAAGTTTGGTATTTATAGAGGAACAACGGTTATATCCATTCGTAAAGAGATACGACAAAAAGACAGTTCTTTTGAAATTTAAAATTTGAAAAAATCGGATACTATGTCGACATACTTACATAGAGCATGTCGACATACTCTTTTTAAAAATTGAAAATACTTTAAAACACTGTTTTGAAAACTCATTGTTTTGTAAAATAGTTTGATACTTTGTAAAATCATTTATGCATAGTTTATACATATTTTAATTATAATAAAACTTAATAAAACTTTATATAAGAATTTTGAAAATTTTAATATAATGTATATAATATATATATAATCAATATAATTATAACTTATTAAAGTATAATAACAAATTCAATATACAAATAAACTTAAAAACACTAAAACTAATATCTTTTTAAGTATTAGAGATTGAAAATAATTTTGAGAAATATTTTAAAAAAATTATTTTGAAACCAGATATTTGAAAAACAATTTAAAACAAAATTTGAGAAGGAGAGAGAGAGATCAAAAAACTGCTATCATAGTTTTAACATAAATTCTACGACTCTATAACTTATCAGGAATATCTTGAACTCTTCAATACTCATGAGTCTTCGTTCTCCAACTCTTGATACTCTATGTCACCATCTTGAATCTACTCTTGATACTGTATAGTCTTCTTAATAAAAACCTATTTAATATCCTACACTATATACTATATATTACTTCATAAAACATTAGTATTTATATTTTATATAATGCTTATAGTTGTTATCATCAAAACCAATACCTGAGGTACTAACATATTCAATTTTTAGAGTGCTAATGTCATTAGCCTCTTCGATTGCAAGAGTCATTAGTACCTTAAGTATTGGTTTTGATAATAACAACTATAGACATTATGTTAAATATAAAAACTAATGTTTTATCAAGTTATATATTGTAATAGTGCAGGATATTAGACAAGTGTTGATTAAGAAAACTATAGAGTATCAAGAGTAGATTCAAGATGCTGATATAGAGTTACAAGATTTGGAGAATGAAGACTCATGAGTATTGAGGAGTTCAAGATTTCAAGATATTTTAGATAAGTTATAGAGTCATAGAATTTATGTTAAAACCTTGATAGCACTTTCTTGATCCCTCTCTCCTTCTCTAATTTTGGTTTAAATTGTTTTTCAAATACCCTGGTTTTAAAATAATTTTTTCAAAGTATTTCTCAAAATGATTTTCAATCTCTTATACTTATAAAGATATTATTTTAGTGTTTTTATCTTTAAATATATTGAATTTTTGTTTGTACTTTAATAAGTTATAATTATATTGATTATATATATATATATTAAATACATTATATTAAAATTTTAAAAATTATTATATAAAGTTTATTAAGTTTTAGTATGATTAAAATATGTATAAACTATGCTTAAATGATTTTACAAAGTATCCAACTATTTTACAAAACAACGAGTTTTCAAAATAATGTTTTAAAGTGTTTTCAATTTTTAAAAAGAATACGTCGACATACTCTATGTATGTATGTCGACATAGTGGCCGATTTTTTCAAACTTTAAATTTCAAAAGAAGTGTCTTTTCGCATATCTCTTCCCGAATGGATATTACCATTGTTCCTCTATAAATACCTAATTTCCAAACGATTTTTTAGTCATAATTTTCTTATTTATCTCTCCTCCTTCCACTCTCTCATTTTCTAAATCAAAATATACCCAAACTCTGTGGAAATTCAACCAGAATAAAATTCAATCATCACTAGTTTGATTCTCCTTCATCTACTCTCTTATTACTCTCATTTGTCTCACCCAAACTAAGATCAAAGTGCTATTCAAGAGTTACAGGATCAATTGTAATCAAGATCGAAGATCTGAGTCTGTAAAACTCTATCAAATCGTACTGCTATACTTATGGGTATGATTGTAGCCCATAAAATTAATTGGGTGTGCTTAGTAGCCCGTAAATTTAGTGGGTGTCCTTGTAGCTCGGAAATCAAGTGACTCTATCCAAAGGTCGGGATTCTGGAGGGTGTGTTTTGTAGCCTTGAAATCAAGATTGTATTTGCGTTTACTAGTTGAAAAGTAATCTATACAAGGAATTGTGCTAGACTGAATGTAGGGTAACTCTAAACCGGTATAAAATCCTGGTGTGTTCTTTCCTTTTTACTTTTACTACATTTACTTCTATCTGCACTTTGATTCTGTGATTGTTTATGTGATTGTTAATTACATCATTCCAGGTAGAATCTTAAAGAATTTGAAATTTTTTTATATGACCAATTAAATACTATTCACCCCCTCCTCTAGTGTTAATTTAGCCTTAAGATCCCTATTTCGCCGACTCACATTTGGTATTGGAGCATTGGTTTTCAAAGTATTCATCATCTTATTTTTGAAAAAGTTTAAATGGCTATCTACATGGGTAATAGTATTATAAGTAACACCGTTAATACAGTTGTTAGTAACTCATTTGTTGAAGAACAATCTACTACTAGATCTCCACTTTTTAATGACAGTAATTACATATATTGGTCGTGTAGAATGAAAACTTATTTATAGTCAATTGGTTTAGACACTTGGAATATCATACAAACTGAGTACACCGAACCCGAGACTAATTTTGTATAGTGCACTGCCGACCAAAAAGCAGTTGCACAAAGTAACTTTAAGATATGAATAATTTTTTTTTCACTAGATAGAAATAAATTTAATAGAGTATTTATATGTATGTTTGCATTTGAAATTTTGAGAACTTTGCAAGCTACACATGAAGGTACAAGTAAGGTTAAACAGACCAAAATTTCCATGTTAACAAACCAATTTCAATTATTAAAAATGAGATTATATCTGATATGTATGGTAGATTCCAAGATATAGTACACTCACTTATTGCATCGGGTGAAAGTTTTTCCAAGGAGGATCAAGTTAGAAAAATCCTCAATTCACTTACTTTTGAATGAGATCAAAAGACTCTTAAAATCGAAGAGGCTTGTGACATTAGCTCTCTAAAAATTTAAGAGTTAATTGGCTATTTAATGTCTTTTGATGCACAAATGCAGGGCAGGAGAGAAAGAATAGCAGTGGAGAAGAAATCTATAGCTTTTAATGCGATGATGGATAATTTGGATTCAAACAGCGATGACGATGAAGAAATTGCTTTCATGACAAGGAATTTCAGAAAATTTCTATAATATAGGAAGCCTCACAATTTCAAAAAAAATGACAACAAAAATCTAGGAAGCGGAAGCGGAAATGGCATTAGATGTTATAATTATGATGAACCTGGCCATTTAAAACGAGACTGTCCACATCTCGATAAACTGAAAACTACACCAAACTCTGATTCATCTGGAAAATGAAGAAGAGTCTATACTGCAACATTAGAGATTCAGACGCATCCTCAAGTGGTAATGAATCATAAATAGAAATTGCTAGCATGTGCTTCACAGCAATACATAATTCAGAAAAAAATGGTGAAATGGATCAGAATAAGGTACGCTTTTAATATATCAAAAGTTTTAATTTCTTGAATGAATTTATTTTGGTTGCTTTATTGGTTGTTAGGAATATCCTATAGATTAATAATAATATTGTTTGAATATTGTGTGATTATATTTTAAATTTAAATATTTAAATATTTTAATAATATAATAATAATACAAAATATATTTAAAATTATTTTTAAATTATTATTTTTAAATAGAATAACTATATATATATATAAGAAAATAGGATATATTTAATCTATTTATTATCTTTATCTCTATCTATTCATTTCACTTTTATATTTCAAAATTTTATTAACTCTTTGATCTCTTCAAAACTCTTCATAATGGCTTCCTCAAGCACTTCTTCATCTATGAAATTTTTCAAAAGTATCAAGAATGTTCTCCTCAATGATCAAGAGGCTATGAAATCCTACATCAGTTATATGAATTTTAGAAAGGTTTCTATGGGAAGATTTGCAATTTTCAATGATTTTTCTACTTATGAACTTGATTCTCTTTGTTTACAAAATGGAATTCTCAGTTTAATTGATGCTTCTCAAAATGGTTATGTTTGCTATCTACACTTGGTCAAAATGTTTTATGCAAACTTGAAAGGAAAATTTCATGAGGGTAATGAAGGAGAAGTGTGGAGTAGTGTAAAATGAACTTTAATAGTTCTAACTTGTGAACTTTTGGATACTAGTCTTAGATGTAAATCCACCGGTATGGACCTTACATCTTTTAAAATTGATTATCAAATTCGTGAAGTATTTCACAACATTTTTGAAGGTGATAATGATTTTGAATTCAAAAACTGAAACTTTCATCCAAAAGCAATAATTTTAAACCTTCTCTTACAACAAAGTATCACTCCTCGATCGAGAAATTTCAATAATCCAACTCTAAATGTGTGCAAAGCTCCTTTTGCCATTTATGGTCAATATGACATAAATTAGGCTCAAGTTATTTTAGATGAATTTTATCCCAAAAATCTTTCTAATCATGAAAACACACTATTTCATGGTGTGTATCTTACTCGAATCTTCAATTACTTTGGTGTTGACCTTAAAGGAGGGGAATTTGTCTTTCGTAAAGTCTTTAATCAAGCCAACATCGCTCTTATGAAAATTCCACCCTTTTTCAAGCCATATGAAATTCTAGCAGAGAAAGTGGAAAGGTTGTCTTATGAAGAGGAGGAAGAAATTAGAGAAGAGAAGGAAGAGGAAGAAGGAGAAGATATGGACATTGAATAAGAAGATGAAGAAGAGGAGGAGGAAACCTCCTTAAAATGCATTGATTTTCCTCTTCGACCAACCAACAAAGACCTTCTCAACAATTGAAAGAAGTGAAAGTCTACGAAGTGGATCGTGTAGTGGTATGGATGCGCGTTATTGCCTTTAGCATCCTGGTTCGAAACTTGGTGTGGCCTTTTTCTTTTGGAGCTATTTATTAGTGACTTTCATTTACACTTGTAACTTCCTTTATTTCGAAAGCTTGCATGGTCTGATGGAACTGAAGATTGTTTCTCTCCTTGATGACCTGGGTTCGATTCCCACCCTCAGCTATTTAATTTTTGTCTTCCATTTTCCCATATTTTCAGCCTTTTGTTTTTCTTCTATTTCAGTGCCAAAATATAAACTGCTAAGCGGCCTTTAAAGTGAATGTGTCCTTTGCACTATGTTCTTGTGCTCCATATTTCTTTTATTCTTTAATATATCTATTTGAACTCCATTATGCATCGTATGAGTGCTTGACCTGAAATTACTTCACAAACAAATTAGTAGCATCATCATATAGTTGTTATCATCAAAACACTAAAATCGTGTTTTCAACATTCTCCCCCCTTTTGATGATGACAACTATATGACTTTCTAAAATAATATTATATTGCTCCCTTTTAATATTTGCTCCCCTTGAATTATATACTTTTTCTATCAACATGCCTAATTTTCTCCCCCTTTGTCATCAACAAAAAGGTTGAAAATATGTAATTATTAGCAATTTTCAAAAAATAAATATACATAGTATTGGCCACTGTTAGGTACAAAAACCGATTCAAAACAATATGAAGCATAGTTGTACCTTTTTAAAAAAAATATTTATTGCCTTCCAAAAAAACAATTTTATTTTCCTTGAAATAATATTTCACATTGTATTTCTAGTACCTTTGAAATCAACGTATTATATAAAAAGGGTGCCTAATTTGTAATTTTCAAAAATATTCCTTTTTGATATTCTAATAAAAATACCTACCACAAACCGTATATAAAAAATGAGTCAGATATACCGAATCTGCTGTAGTTCCATTATCTATAAATGCTCGTTCTCCATTGTATGTATAGAACATTTGTTATTCGAAATTGATCTCATCCTTTTATCTTTCTTGGGTACCTGCAAAAATAAATTCTATATTTTGGTACCCACTACCTACGTTAGGGTCCACGGGTTAGGTCAAAGGTAACCATACCCAAGAGGGTTTGGTGGAACCTTTGAAAATAAAATTTTCATTATTAACCACTATATCAAAATAATCATCAATTTATTTTTCTCTGTTTTTCCAATTAATAGGAACCCAAATACTTAGATATTTTTTGTTCATATTTCCCGTCAATGATTTTGTACTTCTAGAGATATTATAAACGTTATTGGTCATAAAAGTACTTGAATTCCTATACAAATTGCATTTAGACTTTACCCGAAATCTAGTACTAGCCCTAAAATTTTTACTATACATAAAAGCGTATCTGGTGCTATTTCTAAGATTAGTTTTATTATATCCTAAGCCACTTTAATCATGTAAAGGTCTAGAACTAGAAAAATCATGTTTAAATCATTTTGACCTTTATTAAATTTCACAAATTCATTTTTACGTTTTCCAAATTTAATTTTAAAGTCACAATTTTTATTTTCAAAAGAAATATTACTATTTTTCAAAATATCAATCTCCTCATTTAATTCAAAATTCTCGTTTTTTAACGCACAGTTCTCATTTTTGAGAAGAAAATTTTGAGATTTTGAATCATCTAAAGAGGATTGTAATAAATCATTTTGTCTTTTCAAATCAAAAATTTCTTTTGAAAATTTTTCTTTCTCCTTTTCAAATAAGGTGTTTTGTTCATCTAGAAAATATTTAAGAGTTATAAAATTATTTTTTAAAATACCAAGTTGATTTTCTAAATTTAATTTCTCGTTTTTCAATTTCTCATTTTCACCTTCAATAGATTTCATCTTTTTTAAAATAATAAAATTAAGCTTTGTGATCTTATCGCTTATACTAACTAATTCATTACTACCTTTTCTTGAAATTTGTAAATCAGAAAGTACCTTCTTGTAGTCCTCATTGGTGGCTTTGACGGGGATTTTTCTTGTTTTATTTCGATTGGATCTTTTTCTGGCCATTATTCTATGATGTTGTGACGATCGATAGAATTCCAAGCTTTGATACCACTTGTTAGTCTACGAGGTGGAGAAGAGAAATATATAACCTTACATACTTACGCTTTCTAATTCTATACTATATTCTTGATCTCTGCACTCTAGCAATCTTTACTTGTATTCACTCTTCCATATACTCAGTTCTTTATAGACAATATTCTTGAGAGATACATTGGAAGCAATTGTACAAATTAGTCAACATCCGTGTTATACTAGAACACACATTTGGCAAGAACAACTCATTGTAACCAAGCCTATTCCTCTGGGCGAAGCGTGGGTTTTTGATAGTCGAATTCCGAAGGGGAGCTTCGGGACTGGACGTAGGACGGGAGGTCCGAACCAGTATAAAATCCTGGTATGCTTATTCTATATTTACTTAGATTAATATTATTTTAGTTGCATCATATATTTTGTCACATATACTTGCATATACACTACACGATCCACCTCGTAGACTTTCAATTGGTATCATAGCCTGGGATTCTAGAGATCGTAACAACATCCTAGAATAAATGGCTATAAAGAGATCTAGACAAGGCAATAGAAAGAGGAAGAACAATAAAGAAGAATCAAAGGAGAAAACAAACAAATGCTTCATGGCTAAACTCAGATCACAATCGGTATGCTTAGATTCCTTATATAAAGATATTCTGTTAGCACATGATGAATTATTAAAAGATTGTAAAACCTTGAATAATATTAATACAATTGCTTTAGCTAAGTTAAAAGATTGTGAGCAAGAAATTTCCAGTTTAAAAGAGGAAAATAAATTTTTGATAAAACAAACTAAATGTTTTGAAAATACCGTAGAAGAACTTGTTTCACAAAAAGATTTCGTACAAAAAAAAAGAGCAGTTAGAAGATAAAAACAATGATCTTTTGGAGGAAATTAATGTTTTGCAAAATAAAAATACTATGTTTAAAAAAGAAAAAGAAATTTTTTCAAAATAAATTACGGATTTGAAAAGACAAAATGATCTATTACAATCATCCTTAGATAATTCAGAATCTCAAAATTTTCTTCTCGAAAATGAGAACTGTACGATAAAAAGGGAGAATTCTAAATTAAACAAGCAAATTGATATTTTGAAAAACAGTAATATTTCTTTTGAAAATAATAATTTTGACTTCAAAGCTAAATTTGATAAACTTAACGCTGAAGTCACAAAATTTAATAAAGGTCAAAACGATTTAAACATGATTTTATCTAGTTCTAGACCTTTACATGACAAAAGTGGTTTAGGATATAATAAAACTGATCGTAGAAATAGCACTAGATACGCTTTCATGTATAGTAAAAATGTTAGTGCTAGTACTAAGCTTCGAGTAAAGTCTAAATACAATTTTTATAGAAATTCAAATTCTGCTATGACCAATAATGTTTATAATTTCTCTAGACATACAAAATTATTGACCGGAAATATGAATAAAAATTATCTAAGTATTTGGGTTCCTGTTAATTGGAAAAATAGAGAAAAATACATTGATGATTATTTTGATATGGTAGTTAATAATGAAAATTATATTTATAAAGGTTCAACCACTCCCAAATGGGTATGGTTTTCAAAGACCTAACCCTCCGGACCCTAACATAGTAAGTGGGTACCAAAAAATGATTTTTATTTATTGCAGGTACTCGGAGAAACAAAAGGAAAGATTTTGGAATTTGCAAATATGATTCCCTCATTCTTTTTTATAATGACAAAGGGGGAGAAATAATGGAAAGCACATATTCAGGGGGAGATTTATAAAAATTATATATAAGTACATTGTATTGTTGTCATCATCAAAAAGGGGGAGATTGTTAGGAAATCAAATCCATGGTTTTAATGACAACAACTATACAATGGAAATCAAATGTACATATATATTTATATATACAAGAACTTGCTAGAACAACATCACTAGAAAGACAAGAACGAGGCTCAAAGGTCACTACAATAGACTACAAGTCGATAGGTACAATGAAGCAAAAGAAAAGATGCACAAAACAGACATGCACAAGTATCAGACGTTTGGGTGCACAAGCCAGACGTCTAGAAAAGTCCTCTGGAATAACAAACAGGCTAAACTAGACGTCTGTTAATAGCACTCAGACGTCTGAAAACCTACTATGTTCAAAAAATATATAGTATCAGACGTCTGATACAAATACTAGACGTCTGATTTCAAACTCGGATTTCAAATAAGAACTTCAACTGTCACATTCGAATGGACATCTTTGCTTCTCTTCGCTGCAACTCTTCATCATCAACAAAAGCAACTGTAGAGCACTTGTTAATGGACATAACTACTCAAGATACCTATCTAAAACTATATATAACATCAAGAATCAAGAGAAAGTTCTAATCTTACATACTTACGCTTTCTAATTGTATACTATATTCTTGATCTCTGCACTCTAGCAATCTTTACTTGTATTCAATCTTCCATATACTCAGTTCTTCATAGACAATATTCTTGAGAGATACATTGGAAGAAATTGTACTAATTAGTCAATATCTGTGTTATACTAGAACACACATTTGGCAAGAACAACTCATTATAACCAAGCCTACTCCTCCGGGCGAAGCGAGGGTTTTTGATAGTCGAATTTCGAAGGGGAGCTTCGGGACTGGACGTAGGATGGGAGGTTCGAACCAGTATAAAATCCTGGTGTGCTTATTCTATATTTACTTAGACTAATATTATTTTATTTGCATCATATATTTTGTCACATATACTTGTATATACACTACACGATCCACCTCATAGACTTTCAGGAAAATTGCTGAAAATCAAAAGATTCTCAAGTATTCCGTTAGTAAGAAATTAACAACTATTTCCAACAAAATGGACAAATTCTTTGTAAAAGTGAAACACAAGGTTGGGATATCTTCACCATCTTCTTAATCTACATCTTTTTAGTTACTATATATCTAGTTGCTTATGAATGTGTTGTATTTGTCATTTTAGTTTGAATTTGGTTTACCTTATATATCTTTTCATTATTTTAGTGTATGAGCTATGTAATCATCATCTAATATTAATGAAAAATCTATTTCCTTGCTATTATACATTGTTTATCATCTTTGGAAAACATACAAGTATAAATGTATAAGCTAAATATACTAGAATATAAAAAAATTGTTTTGAAAACTTCTTTATATGTCGACATACTTTGGGTATGTATGTTGACATACAATGGTAATTTTTCAAAATTTTTAATTTTGAAAATTAAATAAACAACAAGTGTCTATTCATCTCTAACGAATTTTCACCTATTTAAATATTGTTAAGACCAGAGAACCTATAACGACCCGCAAATTTATCGATTTTATAAATTATATTTATTTTTAAAATATTAAAATATAATATTTTTAACATAGATTATGTTGTCTTAAATAACAAGTAATGATGGTAATTTTATTTTGAATAATTATCTACAAAAATATATACTTTGGAAAAATATCGATAAAATGTCTGAAAACCATTTTATCGATAAACAACTCTATAATTATCAGAAATCACATACAAAGCTGGATAAATACACTTATTTATCTTAAACAAGAACATGAAATAAAATTATTTAGTTTATTTTCGAAAATAAAATGTATTTATGACATCATTATTAATGGCATCATATTTGGTAATTGATTTATGAATTTAAATTGTGATTTAATGATTTAATAATTATCATAATTATTCAAATAATTGTTTTTAAATGATAATAATTCATTGTAATTAGTTATGAAGTGAAAATAAATCATTTATAATTGTTTTATAAAGATATATACTTGATTTGAAAATATAAAAATATTCGTATCGCTTTACCGATATAACGACACTTTTTGTAAACAATTGTTTGATATTAATTTATATGGTTTTATAAATCAAATGTGATCATTTTAATTAGTTAAAAATGATGAGAAATTAGTTTTTAAATTTTGTTTACATTTATATGTAAATTAATTTATAAGTGAAAATGTGACCGAGAATCGGCTTTCCGATTTTCAACGGTTTAACAAACGAAAGTTGTTCAAAGTCGTTGCAACCTTGTTTATATGTCTTGTGCACATATATAACATGCACATGCAGACCCTAACATATACATGAACACATATATACATACAAATATACATATAGGAAAATATCTAAGATATTTTCTCAAAACTTCATCCTTAAGCATCCTAAAGTTAACTTACCCTCACCCATCAACTCCTTACACACCATGACACACCAAGAGAGGACAACCACATGGAGGTGCACATGGAGGAGGGGGTAATGTGTGAAATGATGGAGGAGTGGAGGTGGATGTGAGGAATGCGGATTATGGATCTTAAGGCTAGGAATAACACTAGAGGGGGGGGGGGGGTGAATAGTGTTTTTAAGAAATTACTAAATCTTTTTGAGTTGTTGTTGATTTATACACAAATGTATGCAATATTCAGACACAGATATAATCACAGATGCAGAAATAAAGTAAATGCGGTAAAGGAAAGAACACACCGGATTTTATACTGGTTCGGGGTTACCCTACATCCAGTCCCGCACAACTAAGTACGGATTTCCTTTCAAAAGCAATTCAACAATTACAACCCTCGGTTTCAAGGCTACGAGGTACACCCTCCAGAATCACAATCCTCTGGGTAGAGATACTTGATTTCCGGGGCAACAAGTTCACCTAATTAATTTCCAAGGCTACAATCACACCTTTTCTCACTTGATTGGTTTCCATGGCTACAATCACACCTTTTCTCGCTAGATAGATTACAAAGAAGCCTATAACTCTGAATAGCACTTAGATCTTGTTGAGATAGTGATAGAGAATCAAACCAGAGATAATCTAGTTAGATTCAATGTTGATTTCGGCAGAGTGATGATAGGATTTTGATTAAGAAAATGTGGAAGAAGAAGAGAAGTGAAAAACCAAAAAAACTGATTTAAAAATTCATTGAAACTAACCCCTATTTATAGAAGAACAACAGTCATGTACATTCGTGAAAGGTTATGACGAATAGACACTTCTTTTGAAATTTAAATTTTGAACTCAACTGTCACCATGTCGACATGGTCACCATAGGCATGTCGACATCCCAAAGCAATTTTTGATAGTTTGATTATTTTTGAAAATAACCTTCATCTTATATTAAAACTATTTTAAACTTTATAAATATACTTGACTATAGATAAAATATATAGATAAATATAGAGAACACTATATATATAATTTTACTATAATTTTATATTTAAATCTAAGTATAAATATATTATATTAAAAGATAGTTTAAAACAGACGAAGTTTAAAAACAAGAATATTTAAAGCTAAAACATCTTTTTGAAAAATCATTTGAAAAGATAATTTTTAAGGCTAAAACATTTTGAAAAACAATTTTGAAAATCATTCCGAAGTTGTTTTGAAAAAACATTTTGAAGTAGTTTTGCAAGCTTCTTCCGGCAGAGTATCTCATCATGTCAGGACTCGAGAACTTGTACAAAACTAGGATGTTCGTGGGTTTGTAAGCCACTTGCCGTAGGTTTGTAAGCTATTTGTCGTGGGTTTGTAAGCCACTAAAAAGGTAGAAATGGGTTCCATCCCAAAAGAAAAATGGAGTGAAGATTTCAGTGCTATTGTGAAGTTTTAACAAAATTCTAGACTCAATACTTATCTTGAAATCTTGAACTCTTGATAATCTTGATACTCATGAGTCTTCAATCTTGATATCTTGAATCTCTATACTATACAGTCTTCATTCTTGGTACCTGCATGGTTAAATCCTGCATATACATATATATCTAAACTATAATGTTAGTATTTATATTTTATAATCTTATTCTAAGGTTGTTGTCATCAAAACCATCATCTCATGGACTAACAATCTCCCCCTTTTTGATGATGACAACCTTTGTTTATAAAATATTACTTCTATCCTATTTACTCCCCCTAAAACTAATAACTCCCCCTAAAACTAATAACTCCCCCTTAATCTATGCCTAACTCTCCTATTTTATATTTCTCCCCCTTTGTCATCAACAAAAACAAACAAACTCTAAACTATACAACTCGCCCTCATTCTTGTACTGAAGTACCTGCATTAATAAACTATATAATAAAGTATATTAAGAAATAACTATACTTATAGACATGATATTCAATCAACGATTATAAATATATCAATGTATATTTATACAAACCACACCAAGTATAAATCAAATCAATCAAAACAACCAATTTCAATCAAAACAATCAGTTCAAACAAAGTAATAAAGCAAACAAATTAAACGTTACGTGGAACTTCCACCCATCCTTCTTCTCCAAAAATAGGGTCTGCTTTGATGGCATCCCAATTTTCATTGTCATTTGTGAGAGAGACAGGAGGATGTGCATCTTTATCATCCTTGTGCAGGGAAGAAATCATCCATCGAATTGCATCGAAATGCCTTTCTTGCTCCTTGATCATCTGCATTTGACTCAACTCTAAGTGTCGCTGGTTACGAAGAATGAACGAGATAATATTCTTGAATGAATTAAGAGTTTCTTCAAGATTCTCGAATAAGTTATGAATTGGATTAGCCATTTTTGAAGTTGAGAGATAGAATAGATAAGAAATAATATTCAGTAATGATTCTGGAAGAAATGGGTATTTATAGGTGTAGAAATTCGTTTGAAATGAATAGACATATGGTAGTTATTCAAATTTCAAATTCAAAATGAATTGTCATTTCTGACCAGTATATGTCGACATGGTTAAGGGGGGTATGTCGACATACTACAGTGAATTTTGATGGTAATTTTGACTTTGTGAATAATTGTGTATATATATAAATTTATATAATATACTAACATTTATTCAAGAGATAAGATAAGCTAGATAACAGAAAGGAAATTCAATTTCATTGCATAATAGGATAATACAATGATTAAACATAAAGACTCAAATTAAAACAAACTTAAACTAATTTGATATGATATGAAGATATAGAACTAGTTAGAGGATGATGAGGATGAAGATAATCCAAGTTTCTTGCTGACTTTGGAGAAAAACTTGTTCATCTTGGATGATATTTTGTCCAACTCTTACTAACGGATATTTTAAGAACCCGTTGATTCTCAACAATAATCTTTTGGTTTTTGAGAAGGGTTTTGTTCGAAGGATTGGAGGGATATTCAATACTTTCTAGGGATGTTTCTCCTTCTTCTTCTTCTTCTATTTCCATTTCATCCCTTTCTTCTTCTTCTTCCTCTTCCATTTCTTCATGAGCCAAACGCTCTTCTTTTTCGGTAAGAGTTTCATAAGGTTGAAAAACATATGGGATTTTCATGAGATAAATGTTTGAGATATTAAAAACTTTTCTTGAAATAAATTCTTCTCCTTTGAAATTTACTCCAAAATAGTTGAAAATCCGAGTAAGGTAAATTCCATGATATAAAGTGTTTTCTCCCATTTCAAAATTTTTAGGACGAAGTTCATCCAAAATAACTTGCGCTCAATTGATATCATAATTTCCGAAAATAGCAAAGAGTGCTTTGCACACTTTTGAAGTAGGATTGTTAAAATTTCCCGATCTTGGGGTCAAAATATGTTGTAAAATAAGATTGACAATTCTTGCTTTAGGACGAAAGTTTCGGTTTTTAAATTCAAAGTTTTCATCTCCTTCAAAAATATGATGAAATGTCTCACGATCATGTTCATCGATTTGAAAACTAGAAAGATCCATTCCCGTGTTTTTGCAATTGAGAATGGTACCTAAAAGGTCACAATTCAAAACAATTTTAGTGCCTTTGACACTACTCCAAATTTCATTATCATTTCCTTCATAAAATTCTCGATTGAGATTTGCATAGAAAATTTTAACAAGATTTGGGTAACAAACAAAATCATTTTGAGAAGAATCAACAAGACTAAGAATTTGATTGTTTGCGAAAAGAGTATCAATTTCATAAGAAGCAAAATCTTGAAAAATAGCAAACTTTCCGGGATGGACTTTTCCATAATTAGCATAATTGATGTATGCTTTTATTGCCTCCGGATTATTGAGGAGTTGCTCTTTCAAGTTTCTGGAAAGTCTCATGGTAGAGGGGTTGCTTGAAGAAGCCATTAAAGTAGAAAGTAGAGAGCTTGGAGTTTTGAAGAGAGAGTTTGAATTTGAAAATGAAAGTGAAAAGTTGTGATAAAAGATAGTGACTAAATAGATTTTTGAAAGACATGTTCTCTGGTCAAAAGATGTCTTTTCAGAGTATTGAATGAAGTGAAAAGGTGGAGGGAAATTCAAGCATTTGAATTCAAATTTTGAATTTCAAAATTTGTACCCATGTCGACATCATGGTAGGGAACATGTCGACATGTGCCTGCGAATTGCTATGATTTATTTTTCCTAAATACTCTAATATATATACGCTTATTATTTTAATGTCTATATATATATATATATATATGGAGTATTCTTATAGTATATTCCAGAAAATATTATTATATTAAAAATAATAAAAATAATAATAAAATTATAATAAAAAATAAAAAATAAATTTAAAATTCAATCAACACACCAATTCAAAACCAATCAATCAAGCAATCAATCATCTAATTCTAAGCATGCAATTTCAATCAATTGTATTGTAAATGTGTACCTTTTTCTGAGTCCGTTTCCTTGAATTTGTTGAAGTCGTGAACTGCCGTGAAACACAAATTTGAGTTATCTGTCTTCTCATCATCATCGCTTGAGGACGAGTCTGAGTCATCTAGAGTAGCAGTAAATGCACGCTTCCGTTTCTTCACTGAATCATTGTTTATAGGAGGATTCTGCCTTTCTGGATACAGATAGTCTCTTTTGATATGGCCTGGTTCATCACAGTTGAAACATTTGACATTGTTTGGTACTACATTCTGATTTCCAGAATTCTTATAGTTGTTTCTCTTGAGATTATTCATCTTTCTGTATTTCAGAAAATTCCAAAAATTCCGGTCATAAATGCTATCTCTTCATCATTATCACTGTTTGAGTCTGATCCGTTGATTAATGCATTGAATGCCATTGATTTCTTTTCAGATGCTTTGCTTTCTCTTCTCCCGATCATTTGAACTTCAAACGACATTAGATTTCCAATCAATTCTTCTATCTTTAAAGTACTAATGTCATTTGCCTCTTCAATTGCAAGTGTCTTTTGATCCCATTCTGGAGTGAGAGAATTTAAAAATTTTCTGACTTGATCTTCTTCCGAAAATTCCTTTCCCAAAGATATTAAAGAATGCACAATATCTTGAAATCGACTATACATATCTGAAATAGACTCATTAGTATTCATTTTAAATAACTGAAACTGATTTGTGAGCATGGAAATTTTGGTCTGTTTAACTTTGCTTGTTCCTTCGTGAGTTACTTGCAAAGTTTTCTAGATTTCATATGCAGACTTACAAACTGACTCTATTAAATTCATTTCTATCAAGTGAACAAAACAGAATATTCATTGCTTTAGAATTATTTTGTGCAACTGTCTTTTGCTCAGTGGTCCACTGTGCAAAATTAGTTGTGGGTTCAGAATATTCAGTTTGTGTGATAGTCCAAGTATCTAATCCTACAGATTGTAAATATATTTTCATTCTACATGCCCAATATGCATAGTTACTGCCATTAAAAAGTGGTGGTCTGGCAGTAGACTGACCTTCTAAAATGAACTAGTGACAGAGATACTAGTGTTAATAATAGTACCAGTGTTGGTAGCCATTTTGAAAATTTTTCAAACATCAGATTATGAAACTTTTGAAAACCTTGCTCTGATACCAAATGTGAGGAATGCGGATTACGGATCTTAAGGCTAGGAATAACACTAGAGGGGGGTGAATAGTGTTTTTAAGAAATTACTAAATCTTTTTGAGTTGTTGTTGATTTGTACACAAATGTATGCAATATTTAGACACAGATATAATCATAGATGCAGAAATAAAGTAAATGCAGTAAAGGAAAGAACACACCGGATTTTATACTGGTTCGGGGTTACCCTACATCCAGTCCCGCACAACTAAGTATGGATTTCCTTTCAAAATCAATTCAACAATTACAACCCTCGGTTTTAAGGCTACGAGGTACACCCTCCAGAATCACAATCCTCTGGGTAGAGATACTTGATTTCCGGGGCAACAAGTTCACCCAATTGAATTCCAAGGCTACAATCACACCTTTTCTCGCTTGATTGGTTTCCAAGGCTACAATCACACCTTTTCTCGCTAGATAGATTACAAAGAAGCCTATAACTCTGAATAGCACTTAGATCTTGTTAAGATAGTGATAGAGAATCAAACTAGAGATAATCTTGTTAGATTCAATTTTGATTTCGGCAGAGTGATGATAGGATATTGATTAAGAAAATGTGGAAGAAGAAGAGAAGTGAAAAACCAGAAAAACTGATTTAAAAATTCGTTGAAACTAACCTCTATTTATAGAAGAACAACAGTCATGTCCATTCGTGAAAGGTTATGACGAATAGACACTTCTTTTGAAATTTAAATTTTGAGCTCAACTGTCACCATGTCGACATGGTCACCATAGGCATGTCAACATCCCAAAGCAATTTTTGATAGTTTGATTATTTTTGAAAATAACCTTTATCTTATATTAAAACTATTTTAAACTTTATAAATATACTTGACTATAGATAAAATATATAGATAAATATAGAGAACACTATATATATAATTTTACTATAATTTTATATTTAAATATAAGTATAAATATATTATATTAAAAGATAGTTTAAAACAGACGAAGTTTAAAAACAAGAATATTTAAAGCTAAAACATCTTTTTGAAAAATCATTTGAAAAGATAATTTTTAAGGCTAAAACATTTTGAAAAACAATTTTGAAAATCATTCCGAAGTTGTTTTGAAAAAACATTTTGAAGTAGTTTTGCAGGCTTCTTCCTGCAGAGTATCTCATCATGTCAAGACTCGAGAACTTGTACAAAACTAGGATGTTCGTGGGTTTGTAAGCCAGTTGTCGTAGGTTTGTAAGCTATTTGTAGTGGGTTTGTAAGCCACTAAAAAGGTAGAAACGAGTTCCATCCCAAAAGAAAAATGGAGTGAAGATTTCAGTGCTATTGTGAAGTTTTAACAAAATTCTAGACTCAATACTTATCTTGAAATCTTGAACTCTTGATAATCTTGATACTCATGAGTCTTCAATCTTGATATCTTGAATCTCTATACTGTACAGTCTTCATTCTTGGTACCTGCATGGTTAAATACTGCATATACATATATATCTAAACTATAATGTTAGTATTTATATTTTATAATCTTATTCTAAGGTTGTTGTCATCAAAACCATCATCTCATGGACTAACAGTGGAAAGTGGTGATGTGAATGCATATGAAAATATCATGGTATTTTCCAAATCTTAAGCCTATAAATACATGCACATACTCTCTCATATTTTCACACATTCTTCTACTTCTTCCTTCTTCTTAAATCCCTAAGAGCTCTTCTTTAACAGCTTACATGCCTAAAAAAATGTAGCAAAGCTATGGCAAAATATTCCAAAATAAAGTAAAATATATACACATGTATATACCATGTCAATCCACTTCAAACCCAAGTGCAATCACCTCCTCTCCATCTTCCAAAACTCATGGCCACCACCTCCATCACCATTGGCCGAGAGCTATACCTTATCCTAGCTTGGTCGTGGCTATCCAAAGGTCCAGGCCTAGATTCTGTAAGCTTTGGTTCAATTGTAGCGAAGCTATAGTTCGCTTTCCTAAGTTTAATATCCAATAAAGATGAGAAACTGTCTCTATATATATAATGTGATATGATTGTTATGGATGTTTATTATTCTTTGATCATCAAGTTGGGTTGTTTTAATGTAGGTTTGTAATTCTCTAAACAAGTCACGTTAAATACGCGTCGATATTACACAAGGAAATCACTTTTCGAATCAAGTTATAAGAGAGATATGGAATCATTAAGCTCCTTTGAAATTATTTAAAATAGTTTAAAAATGTTTTATAAATACTAAAATCCAATTTGGTGAAGTATTGACAAGTTATGAAAATTGAGTCAAAAATAGACGCGTCACGTAACGGTAGTTCACAATTTCGTGCCGTAGAAAGTTAAATCCACTTAAACGTTGGATTCGAAGTCGAAATCCTTTGGAATAAGAATTTTTCGAGCTCTTATAATCATAGTTTTCATACAAAAGAAAAGGATTGAGATTATGTTTAGTATATTTTAAATTAGGAGCAAAACAAGTTTTCAAAATAGTCGTGGTTTGGCAATTTAGAAACCAAAGCGACAAATTCTTTATAAATGATATTTTAAATTCTTTAAAAATATGGGATAAATTCTATAAATATTTTAATTTTTTTAAAAGATATTTGATTTATAAAAATGGATTTCTAAATGATAGAAAAGTTATTTTGATCAAATAAACTTAAAAGCACTATCCGCAGCACTATTCGCAGCACTTTTTGCAATACTTTTAATACTTTTAAAATATGGCTTTAAACTTAAGTGTTCTTTCCCAAATCTTTTATAAAAAATTTCAAATAAATATTATGTATTTTAAAGATGATTTGAAGGTTCTATGATTTATTTTAAAAAGTTTGAATAAATGATTTAAAGAAAAGCTATTAAAATCAAGTGATTTAACCTTGGCTCTAAAAGCCGACGAGTGGACTGGATTTTTCTATTCATCTGGATGTGAGGTGCTTAAATTAAGGAAAGGTTCAGAAGCAACCAGTGTGCTGGCTCACCTGGCCTTTTTCCTGGGCGAGGAATAGATAGGGTCGAAATGTCAGAAATGAGGCAAGTATAAAAGATTCAAATTCACAAATTTAATTTAATGCAACTTGGATTGTATAGAAATAATCTTCTTATACTTGGTATTAAATTCCAAGGAGGGAACCCGTACTATCTGTTATCCGGGTTTTTAACCCAACAGATACCGGCAGTAAGCAAGGTAGCCTTAAGCCGTTGGATGTTCAAGAGCTAACCGGTGATGTTACGATTAGAGTTCAACAAGGACTGAGCTACTCGGTTTGGATGATAACCTGAGTCAACGAAGCCAGGAAACCAGTCTCCTTGCGTTGCAACAAGGGTTTAAGAATAAACAGCCAGTGACTTGCTATCAGCATGTGATTACAGCGACAAATACATAAGAAGAAATCTCCAGTGCCGAAGTCCAGGATCGACCTCTATGGCCTTAACGACAGCAATCAATGCACTCCCTGAAGACCACGAACAAAAGAACTACGAAATATGACTAAAGGGAGAGGAATATAGTAGGCGAAAATCGAATAAGTCGATGGGTCGCCAACGACCCATGGCTCATGTGTCGCCAGCGACCCATACCCCATGATGGATCGCTAGCGACCCATGGAGTTTATCAATTTTTGACCGCTGAGTCATCTTGGGTCGCCTGTACCTTACTTGGGACCTGAAAATGATAGGCCTAGCCCAGGAGCCCTCCAACCTCTATAAATAGCTTGCCTCCTTCAACATAAAGGGGGTCTGGGAACTGACTGCTGAAGCTCGGCTGGAACTCTTCTTCACCTCCAATCTTCCACGCAATGGTCTTAGAAGGAATACACCGGGATTCTCCCATGGATTCTAACTCTAGAGATTCCATTCAACTTAGGATTAGCTAAATCATTGTAATCAAACAACTTCTATAATAGCAGTCAGCTTATAATAAAAGTAAAAGTGGATGTAGGCTTAGTTGACAGCCGAACCACTATAAAAGTCTACTGTCTCTTTTCCTTTATGGCTTTCTCCTATTTTCTGTGATCTGTTATATTGCTCTGTAAAAACAGAGCTGGTGCTTTCAAATCTAAACCAGGGTGTTGGTCCACTTTTTGGGTCAACATTTTGGTGCTTTCACTGAGAACTGCAACCCATGACTCGGATCTAGCTATCTACTTTGGATTGCATAAGTCCATAAGTTAGATCACCACTTTCAACCCTGAATCTAAATCTAGAAATCTACTTTGGATTGCATAGATCCAGAAGTTAGATCTCCAATCTTTGCTTAGCGATCTTGCCATCTTACAAAGTTAAATGGCTCTTGGAAGGAAAAGGACTGCCTCAGGAAGACCCATAGGGGCGACCATAGCAACGGAAGGTGTTAGTACCCAACAGGCTGAAGTAAATGCTGCCAGCTCAGGGAATCAAGTACCGGGGTCCTCTGCTCAGCATGAAGTTGTCACCAGAGATGAGTTAAACAAGATGGCTAAAGAATTTAACCAAAGAATGGAGGATAGTCAAAAGGCTCTAATGGAGAAACTCAACGCCCTGATAACTCTTCAATCAAATCCCATTCAGAGAACCATCCCTGAACCGGCTACTACCGTGGAGCAAGAAAACTCCTCTGTTTTCGGTTTACATAAGATAAACGGGATACATCCATTGAGGAGAATGACAATAGGGCAAAACTTTGAAGAAAATGAAAACACTCCACTTGACTCGAGACAACCAAATCTGAATTTGAATTTGAATCAAGGGGCTAAGACCCCACTGGAGGATGTGGCTTTGAACCTCTTCGACTCAGAGGGCGGAGAGCTGGGTGATCATGTAGAGGAGGATACCAATGCTTGTGAAAACATTAAAAACATCCAGACTGCCCCAGTTAGGCCAAACGCATGCCAACGGGTCCTGTGAGAATGGCCATCCCGAAGACAGGAGAGCCTAGGCATCAGCCCACGCGCCAGGATCATTTGCTAAACCAAACACTTATTGTAGTGACTGACTGCTGCCCCCAGGACCACAGGGCATGTATAGCAGGCATGGTCAAGTGACTAATTGATGAGAGTAAAAACCAAAAGGACGATGAGTGGGGATCTACCCCAAGTCGGACTCCTTTTACCGACGAAATCCTGAATGGAAGATATCCAAACAAGTTTACCATGCCAACCATCCCCTCCTACGATGGGACTAAGGACTCGAAGCCCCACTTATACAAATATAGTTGGTACATGGACAGAGCCAATGCCCCAGAAGCTGTACGCTGCCGATGTTTTCCCATCTTCCTAGAAGGCGTTGCATCCATGTGGTTCACCAGACTTCCCCAGAGATCTATCGCTACTTTTGACCAACTTGCAACAAAGTTCCTTGAACAGTTCAGACTTCATACCGCCCAACCAAAGGACGTCATGTCTCTATCAGGGCTGGTTCAAGGGCACAACGAGTCATTGAGATCATTTATGAATAGGTTCGACACGACAGTAATGAAAGTGAGTAATCCTAATGAAGACATGGTTTTTATGGCCCTATTCTGCATTATTCATCCGGAAATGGAGTTCGAGAAATGGATTAAAATGAAGCAGCCCACCAACAGGAAAGGTTTCAACCATAAAGCAAGCCAGTACTTGAGGTTGGAAGAAGCGTGGGAGCTAGAAACAAAGGATGTAGGAATACAACAGACAAACACCAAAGGGAATGGTACGACGGCTGATCAAAGCACACGCAGCCCAGGGAATAGCCAAAGGGCCGCAGGGAAGAACATAAACTAGAAAAGAGGAAACAAGAACTCTGATAAAAAAATGGTAGCGGTCGCAACAAAAGGTTTAGAGAATTTGGACCAGTAGATTATACCCCCCTGAATGACACCCCAGAGAATATCTATCTCGCAACGCAAGAAACTCAAGAGTATAGAAAACCCCCCAAGAAAGAAGTAACGAAACAACAAAAACGGTCAGGGAAATTCTGTCGCTTCCATGAGACACACGGGCACAACACAAATGAATGTCGCCACCTCATGGACCTCATTTAAGGACTGATTCGCGACAACAAGCTCCAACAATACGTTAAAGGGCCGTGAAAACCCAACCAGGCCATAGTCCCTCAACCACCTAGAGAGCAAGGAGATCAGGCTGGAACTAGTGACCAAGGGTCAAAACAAACTGACTAAAGGCTCATTATCGAAACTATATCTGGTGGACCGCATCCTGCACAAAGAAGCTGGGGAGAGATGGAGAGATACGCAAGTTTGTTAAAGCATGTCCCAAAAGGGGCATGTTTGACAATAGATGGTGAAACCCTAGTCAAGCAGTAGAAAGTGCTAAGCAATGATATAGTATTTCACGACCGCGATACTGAAGGAATTGAGACTCCAACTCTTGATCCAATGGTGATAACAGTGGGAATCGAACCCGCAGTTGTTCGTCGAGTATTGGTTGACAGCGGCAGTTTAATATACTTTTCAAGCGCACTTTTTATCAGATGAAGATAGGTATGAAGAGTGTATCTACATGCCGAACGAAGATCCAAGGATTTACCGGAGAACCTAAGCAGCTAGTAGGAACCGTTGACCTACCTATAGAAATTGGAGAAGGGGAACGACGAGTCACCCTCATTTAGACTTTTGTGATTGTAGACGAGGTGTCAGCATATAATGCATTTCTAGGAAGGCCTGCGTTAGCCAACTTTAAGATAGCACTGGCTCAATGGTGCCTCACTATGAAATTCTCGACCGAGTAGGGAGTCGGAATTGTGAAAGGAGACCAAAGCGTTGCTTGAGAATGTTACATCATAGAATTGCATGAATCTAGAAGAAAGGAGAAGGGAAAGGATGTGGGGAAAGCTCTCCACATCCGAGAACCCTTTGAATAGCAATTATAGAACCGCCCCTGGCTTGGGGACCATAGCCGATTCAATAAGGCTTTGGACTCTAGGAAGAAGAGCTCAGGGGAGGATACGGCGGCACCAGCTGAACTAATGGTGTCTGTCCCAGTAAGTATGGATGACCCCACGTGGGTCCTGAGAATCGGATCGCAGCTTGAAAACAAGATGCGATCAGAGTTAACCAAATTTCTTCGAGCCAACTTAGATGTATTTTCCTGGATGCATGTCGATATGTGCGGTGTATCACCCGAAATTGCTTGTTATGCCCTTAACATTGACCACAAATTCCCTCCAGTAAAGCAAAAAAGGCATAGTTTGGGCCCTGACCGGTCCAAGGCATTGAGAGAAGAGGCGGATAAGCTAATGGCCAGTGGTTTCATCCGGGATGCAACCTACCCTGAATGGGTACCGAATTCGGTATTGGTCAAGAAATCTAATGGAATATGGCGAACCTGCATTGACTTTTCAGACCTCAACAAAGCTTGTCCGAAGGATAGCTTTCCGCTCCCCAGAATTGGTCAACTGGTGGATGGAACAGCGGGACACGAATTGTTGTCAATTATGGATGCGTACTCGGGTTATAACCAGATCCTAATGCACGAACCAGATCAAGAAAATACCAGTTTCATCACTGACCTAGGATTATACTACTATAGAGTAATGTTGTTTGGCCTATAGAATGCAGGAGCCACGTATCAAAGACTTGTGAATACAATGTTCAAGAGCCAGATTGGGAAAACTATGGAAGTTTATGTGGATGACATGTTAGTCAAATCCCGAGTAGCCACCAACCGCCTAGATCATCTCGCTGAGATGTTCGAGATACTCCGAAAGTACGGACTGAAGCTTAACCCACTTAAATGCCATTTCGGGGTAGCTTCCAGGAAATTCTTGGGATTCATAGTGAGTGCCTGGGGCATCGAAGAAAATCTGGAGCAAATAACAGCATTATGAGAAGTCCAAGCCTCTAAGAATAAGAGAGAACTTCAAAGTTTGAACGGAAAAGTCGCAGCATTAAGCCGTTTTATTTCAAAATCTATAGAAAAGTGCATACCATTCTTGACACATTAAAGAAGGGAAAGAAAAACTTTGAGTGGAGCAAAGCATGTCAAACAGCCTTTGAGGAATTGCTGTGACACATGGAAACTCCTCCGGTCTTATCAAAACCAGTCGATGGAGAAGACTTATTCATTTACTTAGCAATTTCCCCGCACGCTTTAAGCCCAGCTCTCGTACGGGAAGAAGCAAGGATTCAATGACCCGTGTATTATATTAGCAAACGATTCACCGGAGCCGAAAAGAACTGCCCGAGATTAGAAAAGTTGGCCTATTGCCTTTTGATCGCATCCCGAAAATTGCGGTCGTATTTTCAGGCTCATCCAATCAAAGTGCTAACCGACCAACCATTGAAACAAGTTTTATACCGGCCAAAGACATTCGGGCGATTACTTAAGTGGAACATAGAATTGAGTCAATATGATATTACTTACCACCCAAGGAAGGCAATCAAGGGGCAAGCGTTAGCCGATTTCATCGCTGAGTTCGTAATAAGGGACGACGAAGAGGAAGTTCAGTCGCAGGTAGACACACAATGGAAGCTTTTCGTTGATGGAGCATTGAACAACTCCTACTCGGGCGTAGGGGTAGTCCTTGAAACCCCCGAAGGGTAGGCCATTAGTTACGCTCTACGATTGGAATTCCCTGCCACAAACAACGAGATGGAGTATGAGGCACTAATCGTAGGGCTGAAAGTTGTAAAGGAACTCAAGATAACATCCATTCATGTATATAGTGACTCTCAGCTGGTCGTGTGTCAAGTGAAAGGAAAGTATCAGGCGGGCGGCAAAAACCTGGCTCCATATCTCTCCAAGTGCAAGAGCTACTAAGCGACATCGAGCACTATACCATAACCCACATACCACGGGAGCAAAACACCAAGGCGGACTTTTTGGTCAAGTTGGCATGCTCCGGAGAAGCGCAGTAGCTGGGAGTCGTCCCAGTCGAAACCCTGACCCATCCAAGCATTAACGAAATGGATGTAGAATGGATTCTCGAGACCACTGTGGAATTGGATACGTGGATGACACCAATAAAAGATTATCTTCTGGCAGGAACTCTTCCGGCTGACCGAAACCAACGAAAGAAATTACTCAGGAAGGCACCGCGGTTCATGATACAGGATGGAATACTCTATCGAAGGGGATTCTCGACCCCTCTTCTCAGGTGTGTGACCAAAGATGAAGCGCACCGGATCTTGGAAGAAGTGCACAAAGGCGAGTGCGGAGACCACACTGAGGGGCAGATGCTAGTAAAGAAAGTTCTTCGGTACGGGTACTTCTGGCCAATAGTAAACCACGATGCCGCAGATCATGCCAGGAGATGTGATCACTGTCAGAGGTTCAGCAAGATTAAGAGAACTCCATCAACAGAGCTGACGCAAATGGTCAGCCCATAACCGTTTGCGATATGGGCATCAACTTGATTGGCGTCCTTCCGATGGCAAAAGGAGGAGCCAAATATGTGATAGTTGCCGTAGATTATTTCACAAAGTGGGCCGAAGCAGAACCGCTAGCCACCATAACCATAAAGAAAGTTATTAACTTTGTTACTAAAAATACCATTTGTAGGTTTGGCGTACCACAGAAAATCATCTCAGACAATGGAACGCAGTTCGAAAGTGCCGAGTTCAAAGACTTTTGCAAGCGCTTCCGAATTGAGAAAAGCTTTTCCGTAGTGGCTCACCCATTGGCAAACAGGCAAGTGGAGGCAATAAATAAGATCATCAAGTCCACCATCAAAAAGCGATTGACAAAAGAAAAGTGAAACTAGGTTGACGAGCTTCCACTCGCACTATGGGCTTACAGAACAACACACAAAGCTGCCACCGGCCATACTCCTTTCGCATTAGCGTATGGTTCAGAGGTGATGATCCCTGTCGAACTAGAAGTCCCCTCTTACCGAAGGATGAATTCCAACCAAAAACAAAATGAGCAATTCCTACTCGAATCACTTGACATGGTCAATGAAAAGAGAGAGGAAGCAGAACTAAGAGTTGCCGCCCACCAGAAAAGGGTTGCATGATACTTCAACTCCAAAGTTCACAGTCAAACCTTCGAAATAGGCGACCTTGTGCTCAAACGAGTTTACCCGGTTCCAGGAGCCTTCGAGCCGAATTGGGAAGGACCATTTGTCATTCATCAAAAACTTGGAGATGGGACGTTCAAGCTGACGACGGTCGATGGGATCGCAATTCCCAGATCTTAGAACAGCGAATCGCTTCGCCGATATTTCGTTTAAAAGCAACTTCATGTATCTTTCTAATTTTCATCAAATAAGCCATTACGGGAATGCCGGTGGTATTGTAAAGAGGCAAAAAATCTACCATGTTTTTCTTAATAAAGTTTTCTTTTTGAATCATTCAAATTGTGTGCATAATAATGACCCAATGATCCGGTGGGGGCAAACCGACTCAAACCGTCGAATCAGCGGTACCCGATCGTGGCCCTTTGAAAAATTATGCTGCCCCGGCTGCAATAAGAGAGCCACACGTTTAAAGTCTTTCACATCGCCCAGAAATAGGCGATGCCAAAAATTCTAGATTCAAGTTTCTCACATCGCCCGAAAATAGGCGATGTCGAGGAACTCATGATGCAAGCTTCTCGCGTTGCCCGGAGATAGGCAACTCCAAGGAGCCCCTGATCCAAGTTTCTCGCACTGCCCGGAGATAGGCGACGACGAGGAACTCATGACGCAAGCTTCTTGCGTTACCTAGAGATAGGCAACGCCGAGGAGCCCCAGATTCAAGTTTTTCGCATTGCTCGGTGATAGGCGACGTCGAGGAACTCACGATGCAAGCTTTTCACGTTGCCCGAAGGTAGGCAACGCCGAGGAGCCCCAGATTCAAGTTTCTTGCATCGCCCGGAGATAGGCAATGTCGAGGAACTCACGACGCAAGCTTCTCGCGTTGCCCGGAGATAGGCAATTCTGAGGAGTCCCAGATTCAAGTTTCTCGCGTCGTCCGGAGATAGGCGACGCCGAGGAACTCTCGACGCAAGCTTCTCGTGTTGCCCGGAGATAGGCAATGCCGAGTAGCCCCAGATTCAAGTTTCTCGCGTCGCTCGGTGATAGGCGACGCCGAGGAACTCTCGATGCAAGCTTCTCGCATTGCCCGGAAATAGACAACGTCGAGTAGCCCCAGATTTAAGTTTCTCGTGTCGCCCAGAGATAGGCGATGTCGAGAAACTCAGGACACTAGTTTGTTTGGAATTCCTAATTTCCAGCTTCTCGCATTGCTTGGAAACTTCGGACACTTGGAACTTGTTTGGAATGAACAGCCCTGTGAACTGGGGGTTATATACCTGCATAAAGATAAAATCACCTGAATGCAAAGAGTCCATGAGTCCTGTTACTCCAAACAACTACAAACTCACAAGTTTTATCTCAAAAGTGAACAGAGATCCTGAGCGAGAGTTAACTCCCTAAGGAAAATTTGAAAATCCTCTAAGTTTTATCTCAAAAGTAAACAAGATTAAGCAATTCAGTAAAAGTACGATATGAAACGTACGCGTGCACACAGAATATGTATGAAAAGACAGACAAAGTTACAAGTAAAAATATCGTTGCATTGTTTGTAATTTTATGAACATATAATCAAAATGTGGGGGCCGTACCCACACAACAGCGGCCAACAAAAGAAAGAATTCTATTACAGACTCTGCAATCAAGACCCAAAGTACTGACACTTGGGCTTAAAGACAAAAAAGCACACAACAAGTCAAGTCGCCCACGAGCCATACAACATAATATAATCCCTCCTCGAATGGACTAATCAACGCTTTTTACCACTGCTCCCTTTCCCGCCTCTAGTGGAAAACTTCGACTTCTTTTCTAGAGAAGTATCGCTGCCAGTAATGTCGACTTGGATTTCTTCAGCGATCTCCTCCTCCTCCGAGTGCTTCCCAGTAGAGCTACCCAACCCTTGACATTCTCCGCTTTCAGGAACTCTTCGAGGCCTTGATCGCCTCCACTTTTTCGTTCTTGATGGCAACCAAGGCATGTGAAGTCTTCGGTGGCTGCTCTGTCAGTGTCTCCTGCTCTTTGGCCTCAACGACAGTCATATCGCCTTCAAGAGAAGCCGAGGGATCATCCAGGCCATGAAGTGCTTCGATATTTTCAACCCCCGGTCCCATTTGAGAACTGGGTGTCGACATAGGGGCAGGAACAGGAATGGACATGATTTCTGAAGATGTAAAAATAGCCCTGTTCATAAGCGCCAAGGTGACTGACGCATCAACAGGAAGACTAGAGGGACCTATAAGATCAAAGATAAAAGCATTAAACTCCTCTTGCTCCTATGGCATAAGATGGAGTGCCCCAATTTCGAGAAAGGGGTGATCGTTACCTGTCCAGGAAGTAGGGTCATGGACAGCAACTTCAAACTCGTCTCCTTCATCACCTTTGGAAATCCCTGCCATGAGGGGAGCAACATCAAGTCCCGAACTTGTCGGCTGGTCATGAATCTGCCCTGAAGGTCCACCCTCATCGGAAATTAAAGGCTTGGCAGGCACATCTGTGGTAACCGTCAGAGCCGCTTCGGCGATTTCCATCTCCCATTCAGCCTGGAGAATTTCTTGGCCTTCAACCAACGCCTTCTTGGACTGCTCGTTAAGGTAAGCATCCCGCAACTCCTGATCTATATATATGTCACCGTTCTTGGCAAAACGAAACAGGATTTCCTCCCAAACAAGGGCAAGAGTGCATGGGAACTTCGGGCCAAGATAAGAAAGACTCCCCTGATGCAATATAGATATGACGTAGAAATTCAAGATCGTCGAGTCTAATTTCTCCATCTTTCGGTCAAAAGTATGCTGGAGTTCTAAATAATTTGCTGCACCGTGGCCTTCTCTGTCTCAATCGCAGTTTTGTTGGTGTTAAGTTTTGTGACCTGAGCTTGTAGTCTAGCGATCGTCCCCCGCAGCTCCTCAATCGTCTTGGCCTAATCGGAGATCGTTTTAGTCTGCCTCTCTACAACTAAATTGTGATCGACAATTGTCTTCTTTTGGGTTTCGATAATAGTATCGCGGGCAGCCACATCTTCCTTCAGCTTGGCTTCTTCCACATGCGTCTTTTTGATTTTGTCTCTCTAAACGATTTCGGCTCTCTCGTGCGCATGCTTCATCTCCTACATCAAGTTAGCAGTCCTCGTACTATCCCGAAACGCTTTCTCTTTTTCCTTCTCCTATTGTTTAATGCTGGCATCCCGCTCAGTTAGCGCCTTTTCAAAATCATCTTTTTCGGCTTCGAAGGAGAGGATCTCCTGATAGTTGTTCTTGTTAGTATCAGCTAGTTTTTTGCAGAGCCTCTCCTACTTCTCACCCTGCTCCAAATCAGCTTGAATGCCTTGAAGACGCGGCATGTAAATGTCTGTCCAAATGGGATGAATATCCATGTCAAACTTAACACCCTTTAGAAACCAATCCTGGGGAGCTGCCTCCAGCTCAGGTGGGCCTGTAGGGAGGGTGTAGGCCGGTCTACGGTGGGGATGAGAAGGAACAGGGGCAGTGGCAACAGCTGAAGAAGATGAAACATGCGTTGAAGGAGAAATGGGGACAGAAGAATTGGCGATTGTGATAACCCTGATTTTTGTGAGTAATTTCATGATTTAATTTAGTTTGTATTTGTTTGAAATTGCATTGGGAAAAATAGGAATAGGAAATTGATTTGCAGATATAAAGTATAAAACATGTACATGTGCACAAGACAGTGTACACATGCACACAGATTTCTGTGTAACAAAATTTGGCAGAAATTAATAGATAAAATAAAATAACTGATTTAGAAATACATATGCATAAAGATAGAATTTTGTCTTTAAATAAAATATAGTACAAAGAAAATAAGAGCTAGGCTGAAATAAACTTAAAATTATTTAAAGAAAGAAAGAAAAATAAAAGGCTTAGGTATACATAGGTTATACATGTATACAGTCAATCAATTTCTGGAAGAAAACAGAAGTTGCATGAAAATGGCATGAGTCCCTAAAACAAGCACTTTATCTATTCTCAGTAATTTCTTTTATTAAGAAATAATAATAATAATAAGAAGTCATGCTTATGACATGACCAGGGAAAATTAAAAGAGAGGAACTGATTTCTGGAAAGGAAGACAAGGACCACATACCCTTTTATTTTCTTGAATCAAACCAGAGGCAGGCTATGTTTGGGATGGGGTAGAACTGACATTGGGTAAATCCATAAACCCTAGTAACAACCAAGATTTATATAAAAGGCCTAGTATAGTAAGACCATATATTTTTGTTCTTCATTAACCTAAAAAAACATATACAAGACATAAACCAGAGAAAATAGGAGAAGGCAGAAGACTAAAAGGGGGTTCATAAGGCATAGGGAGAAGAAGGATTAAGGTGAGTAACCTCACTTAAAACTTTGGCATTAAGACCTGAATATTGAGGCAGCCTGTTTGAACTAATTTTCTTTTACAAGTTATGTTTTATGATTGGATGACTTTGGTTTGTTAATGATTTGTTTAAGTGTAAAACCTCTATCTGATTTACCCAGAAAAATAAGAGTCATGGATTCATGATCTAAAATGTTTGTCTGTGATATGGGTTAGCTTTGAGATTGAGTGATTTCTTTTATAAGTTTTCTTTATAAAGTTGTTTATAAAAATCCCCGGATTCAAGTGGTGGGTATATGGTCTGAAGGTAGGAAGAAATATGGGGCTGTAACATTGTGTTGTTGCTTATGTCTCATATTAATTAAAACAAAAGAAAATGTAGAAGTGCAATGTTGTACATGTGCTGAGCTTCTATGTTTTATGAAATACCCAAATCAAATATACTTGTGGTTTAGCCAGATCATGAATCTAATTGAACCAGAGGTAAGAGAAAAAATATATATATCTAGTAAATTACTCAGGACCATATGCTTACATTTTGATCCAGTGAAACCCATAGGCAAAATAATGTGCTAAGAAGTCACCTCCCTTTTTCATGATTAAATGTTTGCTTCTGAGAATATAACTTACCAAACTCTGGATGAATACATGTTGCTTGCATTATTTATATTTCTCTGATTAAGAAGTGAGATGCAGAAGGGATTAGCACTGCTATGAAAAATAATAATAACACTTAGTAATTTAACTAAGGACTTAGGATCTTAGGGCTACCAAAGTATAGCTTGGCAAGGGGAACATTGCAAGTTCACACATGGTATGTTTATACCCAGGGGCCTGAGTGTGCTGGGTTAACAGAGAGATGTCACAGGCAGTGTGTGTTTAAAAAGGAGAAAGTAGCTAAAGACCCTATTATATTTGATAATGAATTCTAGGAATAGATTCAGGAGAGGCCTGGGCAAAATCCCTGATGGCCAGTAAAGTTGAAAAGGGCATGATAACTGAATTGATGTTTGCATTTGGTTGTTTTGATGCTTTTTATTGATGAATCTTATGATTGTTTTCTATGAATCAAGTCATGGTGATTATATATATAAATAATCTGTTAACACTGAGATGAAGGAACATGCTTCATAAAAACAAGCACAAGGAAGATACTGAGTTTCTTATTCATGCAAAGTTTTGTATATAAAGAGAATTGAATGAGATCATGTTTTCAGTTGGATTATTCATACCAGACAAATAGTCTGACCCTTTTGTGTTTATGCACCATTGGGTGTCTCATATTCATATGGGGCAGCTCATGGTGATTTTGCAGGAAAATAGGAATTGCTTTGATCAGGCTTTGGATGTTTAACTGCTTAAGATTTGGATGCTATGTTTTAAAAGACTTTGCTGAAGTAAACCACACCTTCATGATGAACTAGATTAAGACCTATTGTTTAAAGTTACTTTGAGAAACCAATGTATGGTTAATTGCTGTTTTGTAGTTGTTGAACTTATATGTCTCAGCTGAACTATGTGCTTTGTTTTGCCAAATGCTTTGCTAAGGAAAAATGAATTTTAAGCTTCAAGAACAGTTAGGCTATAATGGTAGAAAATCTGAGATTGAAAGAATTTGTGGTTTGTATGTATATCTAAAGAACTGGCATAAGAAAATCCATGTTTAAGTCAAAAATAAAATCTGATAGAAAGGGTTTGAGTTGCTTTGAAAAGAAAATAAAATAGCAGGTATTTTGTAACAAAATAGTGCAAACCAGAACATGGCTAACATAGCCATTTTTCTTGAGCCTGGGTCAAGCCAGCAACCAAGGGTTTAAATTAAATTTTCAGATCTGTTTCATAGCCCAAAGTATAAAATAGATTCAGACAATTTTGTTAACAAGGAAAAATAAGGCACTGAACTGCTCACTGACACACACATGCACAGAAACATGCACACACACATGCACAAGTAAAAGCACAGTTTACCCAGTAATAAAATCAGAAGAATTTATGTAAAATAAGGAGCCTTGAGACATAAAATCAATAGTAATGCATTAACCCAAGTCACTTGGAAAAACCTAGTTTTGAAAAAAACACTATTGCTATGAAGAGAGTATTTTTTTTAGCAATACTCAAACAGATTTCTACCTTCAAAATTTCTGTACTCTGATTTAGGTAGAAGATGACTTATATATCTTCATATATATAAGTTCAAGATAAAATGAATAAACCAATATTTTTATATTGGCAGAAAGGTCCTGGATAGAAGAAAAATTTGAATTAAATATTTTTCTTGATTAAATGGCCACTGAATGTTTTTTAAAAAAAATAAAATTTAAGAGGGTCATTTCATTGGGTATCAGAGCTATGTTGTTAAATAACATAGCAAAAATTTTGTATGAATTTGTTTGCATTGGATGTATAGAAGTGTTTACTGCTTTGGATGTTTTGTTTTTTTTTATATATTTACACTATTGATATCTATTATGACAGAATAAGTGATAAATTAAAATGAATTAATCTATAGAGCATTAGGCAAAACAGACTAACCTAAGTGTTATATCCATAGAGCTATGGTAGGACCCAGACATCAAAATGTAGGAACAAGTGAACCACCCATGGTGAATGTGCAAGAATTCATGAGGGCCATAAGAGATGGAGTAGGCAACAGGCAGGAAAATCCACATGAGGAACTTTCCAAACTACTCAAGACTTTTACCAATCTTGGAGGCAAAACATTTGATGGCACAGAAGGAGTTATGGGGGTTCAAAATTGGCTTAGAATTTTGGAAAGAATCTTTGCAGACATGCAAGTTGAAGACCAAAGGAAGAGGCAAATTGCATCCAGGCAATTGAGAGGAGCAGCTTTGGATTGGTGGGAGGTTATCATAGCTGGAAGACCTGAAGGAGAAGTAACATGGGATCAATTTAAAGCAATGTTGGAAGGCAGATTTATCCCTGCATCAGCTAAGGAGTCTTTACTGGAGGAATTCATCAAATTGAGACAAGGGACTATGAGTGTCACTGAGTACACTCAGAAGTTTGAATCATTGGCAAAGTATGGTGCAGTGCTCATCACTACCGAGGAAGCTAAGAATGGCAGATATATTCAAGGGTTGAACCCTAGCCTTAGTAGAGCCATGCTACCATACAAGGATAAAACTTTTGATCAAGTTTTGGATTTGACTCTGAGCATTGAACAACATGATAAAGCTAGAGAGAATTTCAGGGCATTCAAAAATAATCAAAACAAGAAGGGAAAGGGTAAATTTCACCCTTATGATAAAAAGAAAACAGACATAACTTCCACCAAGAAACCAGAAGAAGCCAGAACTGTTGAACTTAAGAAGAGGATCACTTGTTACAACTGTGGACAAGAGGGGCACATGAAAAATAGGTGCACCAATCCTAGACCAGCATCCTTCAATTGTCACCATTGTGGGAAGGAAGGTCACATAAAGAGGAACTGCCCAGATTTTAAGCAAGGAAAATTAGGGGCTTTGGAAGGGAAAGGCAAGGCAGCTGAGGGATCAAATGTTGAAAAGCATGGTCAAGTTGAAGGTACTTTGCTTATCCATTCAATACCTTTAACAGTAGTATATGATACTGGGGCTACACACTCATTGATCTCTCATGATATTGCACAACAATTAAAATTGAATTGTATGATTGTTGATAAACCACTGCTAATTAGAAGCCCTATAGGTAGTTCATGTGTTATGGGTATGATGTGCATGCAACTGGGATTAAATATAGGAGGACATGTGTTTGAGTCAAACCTATATGTGTTGCAATATCCAGACATAGGAATTATTTTAGGAGTTGATTGGTTGAGTAGATATAAGGCTATCATAAATATGGAGACATCCACCATATCATTGAAGGTTTCTGATGGACAAAGAATAATCGTTCTTTGTGAGGCAAACAAAAATAGAAGTATAGCCAACCTTTCTGCATTGTCAAATGAAAAACCCATGCCTGCATTAGAAGAGATCCCCATAGTTAATCAATATGTTGATGTGTTTGGGGAAGTAAGAGGAATTCCTAATCACAGGCCAGTTGAATTTTCAATTAGAATAATTCCAGGAGCTAGCCCAGTGGTTAAAAGACCAACCAGAATGGGGCCTAAGGAATTGATGGAGTTGAAAAAGCAATTAGTTGAACTAGAAGAAAAAGGTTTTATTAGACCCAGTAGCTCATCATGGGGAGCACCAGTAGTCTTTGTTAAGAAACATGATGGATCCCTTAGATTATGTATTGACTATAGGGAATTAAATAAAGTCACAGTTAAAAATAAATACCCCTTACCAAGAATTGATGATCTCTTTGATCAATTGAGTGGTGCAAAGATATTCTCCAGGCTTGATTTAGCTTCAGGCTTTCATCAGATGAAAGTAGAAGAGGAAAGCATTAAGTATACAGCCTTTAACACCAGATATGGACTTTATGAATTTTTGGTGATGCCATTTGGCTTAACAAATGCTCCTTCCTATTTTGTTGATTTGATGAATAGGATTTTTAGAGAATACTTGGATAAGTTTGTATTAATATTTATTGATGATATACTAATTTATTCTAAGTCAGTTAGAGAGCATGAAAACCATTTTCATATAGTATTTGAGAAATTGAGACAGGAAGACTTGAAAGCAAAGTTTTCAAAATGCACTTTTTGGCAGAATGAAGTGAACTTTCTAGGCCATATTATATCAGAAAAAGGAATAGCTGTGAACTCCAATAAAGTCATTGCAGTGCAAGCTTGGAAAAGGCCTACTAATGTCACTGAAGTCAGATCATTCATGGGAATGGCTGGTTACTATAGAAGATTTATAAAAGATTTTGCAAAAATCTCAATTCCATTAACCAGATTGACTAGGAAAAATCAAGTGTTCACTTGGACTGAGGAATGTGAAAATGCCTTTGGGAAATTAAAAGAAGCACTGGTACAAGCTCCAATTCTTAAAGTACCTGAGGGAAATGAAAACTTGGTGGTGTATACTGATGCAAGTGGACAAGGGCTTGGAGCAGTGTTGATGCAACAACATCAGGTAATAGCTTATGCTTCTAGGCAGTTGAAATCAAGTGAAGTAAGGTATGCTACTCATGACCTTGAATTGGCTGCTATAGTGTATGCCCTTAAGCTATGGAGACACTACTTGTTAGGAGCAAAATTTAAAGTATATACAGACCATAAATCACTTAAATATTTGTTTTCACAAAAAGAATTAAATATGAGGCAGCAAAGATGGATTGAACTCTTAGCCTCATATGATTTTGAAATATTATACACACCAGGTAAGGCTAATAAAGTAGCAGATGCCCTAAGTAGACAACATGCTAAAGTGGCTAGATTAATGATAGAAGAGTTTAACACTTTATCATTATTAATTGATTCAGAGATAGAAAGTGATAACATAGAAAACATGAGCTTATGCAGTGGGAATGTAGAAATGGGAAAATTAAGTTTTATTACTCTGGGATCAGAATTGAAGAATAAAGTTGCAATGCTACAAAACCAAGATCCATTTTTATTTGGAAAGAAGACTCAAATATTAAATGGTGAGACAGTGGAAGGTTTTCAGTTGGATGATCAAGGCCATCTGAAGAAAGGAGAAAGAATATGTGTTCCAGCAGTGGATGAGTTGAAGCAAGAAATTTTGGATGCTTACCACAAAAGCAAATATACTATACACCCAGGAAGCACAAGAATGTATCACAACCTCAAGAGAGATTATTGGTGGAGTGGTATGAAGAGTGCAGTGGCAACCTATGTATCAAAATGTATGGTTTGCCAGCAGGTGAAGGCTGAGTATCAAAAACCCTCAGGAATGCTTCAACCTTTACAAATACCACAGTGGAAATGGGAAGACATATCAATGGATTTTATTGATGGTTTGCCTAGAACTAGGAGGGGAAATGATAGTATTTGGGTAATGGTTGATAGGTTAACCAAGTCAGCCCACTTTATACCAGTGAAATCAGAAAGAAATGCTAATACCCTAGCCCAGTTGTTTATTAAAGAAGTAGTCAGACTGCATGGTATACCAAAGACTATAGTAAGTGATAGAGATACCATCTTCACTTCAAAGTTTTGGCAGAGTTTTCACAAGGCAATGGGGACTGATTTATGCTTGAGTACAGCATACCATCCTCAATCTGATGGCCAAACAGAAATTGTGAACAAATTGCTTGAAGACATGTTGAGAGCATGTGTATTGGATTGGGGAGGAAGCTGGGAAGATTACATATATCTAGCTGAATTTGCATACAATAACACCCATCACAGTAGCATAGGCATGGCCCCCTTTGAAGCTCTCTATGGAAGGCCATGTTTATCACCTTCAAGTTGGCATGAGTCTGGAGAAAAAGTGGTCTTAGGACCAGAAAATGTGAAGGAGACTTCTGTAAAGGTAGCCTTGATCAGAAAAAGAATTGCCTCTGCCCAAGATAGGCAAAAGAAATATGCAGATCAAAGAAGGAAGGCAGTACAATATGATGTTGGGGATTATGTGTTCATCAAGATATCACCCATGAAAAAGGTTCTAAGGTTTGGGAAATAAGGAAAGTTGATTCCTAGATATATAGGACCATATAAAATTCTAGAAAGAATAGGGACAGTAGCCTATAAATTAGAATTGCCAGAAGAAATGAGAGCAATGCATGATGTCTTTCATGTGTCTCAACTAAGAAGATGGGTTCATGATAAGGAAGCAATACTAGAATCCTCTAAGGATGTGCAGATTGATCCTAGAATGATCAATGAAAAGGAACCAGTGGGCATAGTTTCTAGAGAAACCAAGAAATTGAGAAACAAAGAAATTAAATTAGTAAAAGTACAATGGAGTCTAGACCCAAATGATTGCACATGGGAAGTGGAGGATAAAATCAGAAATGATTATCCCCAGCTGTTTGATTGAAGAAAAGGTAAATCTATATATATATATATATACATACTAATGAATGTGTTGGTTGAATATGCATTGTGATTTTTATCTTGTGTTGATATGCATAGTGCTTAATAGGTGATTGGTTTGAAAATGGTTTTGAAATCAGAAAAATTCATTTTTCTCAAGAGATGATACTTAAGTTAAGTATGAAAGAATTGTGGGACACAATTCCAAAAAGGAGGGGTATATGTGATAACCCTGATTTTTGTGAGTAATTTCATGATTTAATTTAGTTTGTATTTGTTTGAAATTGCATTGGGAAAAATAGGAATAGGAAATTGATTTGCAGATATAAAGTATAAAACATGTACATGTGCACAAGACAGTGTACACATGCACACAGATTTCTGTGTAACAAAATTTGGCAGAAATTAATAGATAAAATAAAATAGCTGATTTAGAAATACATATGCATAAAGATAGAATTTTGTCTTTAAATAAAATATAGTACAAAGAAAATAAGAGCTAGGCTGAAATAAACTTAAAATTATTTAAAGAAAGAAAGAAAAATAAAAGGCTTAGGTATACATAGGTTATACATGTATACAGTCAATCAATTTCTGGAAGAAAACAGAAGTTGCATGAAAATGGCATGAGTCCCTAAAACAAGCACTTTATCTATTCTCAGTAATTTCTTTTATTAAGAAAAAATAATAATAATAATAATAATAAGAAGTCATGCATATGACATGACCAGGGAAAATTAAAAGAGAGGAACTGATTTCTGGAAAGGAAGACAAGGACCACATACCCTTTTATTTTCTTGAATCAAACCAGAGGCAGGCTATGTTTGGGATGGGGTAGAACTGACATTGGGTAAATCCATAAACCCTAGTAACAGCCAAGATTTATATAAAAGGCCTAGTATAGTAAGACCATATATTTTTGTTCTTCATTAACCTAAAAAAAATATACAAGACATAAACCAGAGAAAATAGGAGAAGGCAGAAGACTAAAAGGGGGTTCATAAGGCATAGGGAGAAGAAGGATTAAGGTGAGTAACCTCACTGAAAACTTTGGCATTAAGACCTGAATATTGAGGCAGCCTGTTTGAACTAATTTTCTTTTACAAGTTATGTTTTATGATTGGATGACTTTGGTTTGTTAATGATTTGTTTAAGTGTAAAACCTCTATCTGATTTACCCAGAAAAATAAGAGTCATGGATTCATGATCTAAAATGTTTGTCTGTGATATGGGTTAGCTTTGAGATTGAGTGATTTCTTTTATAAGTTTTCTTTATAAAGTTGTTTATAAAAATCCCCGGATTCAAGTGGTGGGTATATGGTCTGAAGGTAGGAAGAAATATGGGGCTGTAACATTGTGTTGTTGCTTATGTCTCATATTAATTAAAACAAAAGAAAATGTAGAAGTGCAATGTTGTACATGTGCTGAGCTTCTATGTTTTATGAAATACCCAAATCAAATATACTTGTGGTTTAGCCAGATCATGAATCTGATTGAACCAGAGGTAAGAGAAAAAATATATATATCTAGTAAATTACTCAGGACCATATGCTTACATTTTGATCCAGTGAAACCCATAGGCAAAATAATGTGCTAAGAAGTCACCTCCCTTTTTCATGATTAAATGTTTGCTTCTGAGAATATAACTTACCAAACTCTGGATGAATACATGTTGCTTGCATTATTTATATTTCTCTGATTAAGAAGTGAGATGCAGAAGGGATTAGCACTGCTATGAAAAATAATAATAACACTTAGTAATTTAACTAAGGACTTGGGATCTTAGGGCTACCAAAGTATAGCTTGGCAAGGGGAACATTGCAAGTTCACACATGGTATGTTTATACCCAGGGGCCTGAGTGTGCTGGGTTAACAGAGAGATGTCCCAGGCAGTGTGTGTTTAAAAAGGAGAAAGTAGCTAAAGACCCTATTATATTTGATAATGAATTCTAGGAATAGATTCAGGAGAGGCTTGGGAAAAATCCCTGATGGCCAGTAAAGTTGAAAAGGGCATGATAACTGAATTGATGTTTGCATTTGGTTGTTTTGATGCTTTTTATTGATGAATCTTATGATTGTTTTCTATGAATCAAGTCATGGTGATTATATATATAAATAATCTGTTAACACTGAGATGAAGGAACATGCTTCACAAAAACAAGCACGAGGAAGATACTGAGTTTCTTATTCATGCAAAGTTTTGTATATAAAGAGAATTGAATGAGATCATGTTTTCAGTTGGATTATTCATACCAGACAAATAGTCTGACCCTTTTGTGTTTATGCACCATTGGGTGTCTCATATTCATATGGGGCAGCTCATGGTGATTTTGCAGGAAAATAGGAATTGCTTTGATCAGGCTTTGGATGTTTAACTGCTTAAGATTTGGATGCTATGTTTTAAAAGACTTTGCTGAAGTAAACCACACCTTCATGATGAACTAGATTAAGACCTATTGTTTAAAGTTACTTTGAGAAACCAATGTATGGTTAATTGCTGTTTTGTAGTTGTTGAACTTATATGTCTCAGCTGAACTATGTGCTTTGTTTTGCCAAATGCTTTGCTAAGGAAAAATGAATTTTAAGCTTCAAGAACAGTTAGGCTATAATGGTAGAAAATCTGAGATTGAAAGAATTTGTGGTTTGTATGTATATCTAAAGAACTGGCATAAGAAAATCCATGTTTAAGTCAAAAATAAAATCTGATAGAAAGGGTTTGAGTTGCTTTGAAAAGAAAATAAAATAGCAGGTATTTTGTAACAAAATAGTGCAAACCAGAACAGGGCTAACATAGCCATTTTTCTTGAGCCTGGGTCAAGCCAGCAACCAAGGGTTTAAATTAAATTTTCAGATCTGTTTCATAGCCCAAAGTATAAAATAGATTCAGACAATTTTGTTAACAAGGAAAAATAAGGCACTGAACTGCTCACTGACACACACATGCACAGAAACATGCACACACACATGCACAAGTAAAAGCACAGTTTACCCAGTAATAAAATCAGAAGAATTTATGTAAAATAAGGAGCCTTGAGACATAAAATCAATAGTAATGCATTAACCCAAGTCACTTGGAAAAACCTAGTTTTGAAAAAAACACTATTGCTATGAAGAGAGTATTTTTTTTAGCAATACTCAAACAGATTTCTACCTTCAAAATTTCTGTACTCTGATTTAGGTAGAAGATGACTTATATATCTTCATATATATAAGTTCAAGATAAAATGAATAAACCAATATTTTTATATTGGCAGAAAGGTCCTGGATAGAAGAAAAATTTGAATTAAATATTTTTCTTGATTAATGGCCACTGAATGTTTTTTTTAAAAAAAAATTTAAGAGGGTCATTTCAGCGATCTCTTGTCCCACCGAAGTATGTTTCAAAACAAGTTCGGAAGAATGAGAGCGATAATCGAGCTTAGACTTCTTCGAGGACTTTTCTCGGTTATCGTGAGACCGTTTTCTCTCGTAACTGCCTCTGTGCTGGTGATATTTATCCTTCTCCTCCTGACGGCGGGCCTCTGCCTCGAGTTCTTTTCTTCGCCTATATTCTTCCTTCGACTCCCGGACTTGGTGGCGACTGTAAGAACGGTTTGGATATCGTTGTGAATCAGTGTAATCTTCGAAGTCGTCATAAAGATAGCGCCCTCTTGTCATTCCTAAAATGAAACCATTGGAACTTTAGTAACAAGCGAAGAATCAGATGAACATACGAAATATAAGAGTGATCCTAATGAGTCGTGTTGTGTATTCCAAAAATGAGCCTAAGACATCGTCATAAACCAAAGCAAAAGATTGAAGGTGGGGGAATAGGGCTGACTTTAGTTGTCACAGGAAGAGCCGGACTGATAGATGGTGCGATACCGCCAGAACAAGATGGCGTTACCTCAAAGTTGAAATCATCTTTCATGAGGGCATCAAAATCGACGAATACATTGCTATTGTCCCCAAAATATACCCCGGCAGCCTTACCAGGAGAATCTTGATGCTTGCCGGCATCCGGAGCCTTATCCTTACCCTCGGCATCGGAAGGGGGTGAGTCCGAAAGGACGGGACTCATTCCCGGCATCCCGTCACATGATTCTAAATCATCGCCTTCAGAATTTGACAATTAATAGTCACTGGCCGTGGATTCATCACTGCTGCTTTCAAATTCTCCTTTCTCTTTCTCCGAGTCTATTGCGGCTTTCCCCTCTCTCTGCACAGTCTCGATCTCCGATTCCTCCTAAATCGGGGACATTCTAGTAGAACCACTTAGACCAGCTACGATTCCTTCCTCATGGGTCTCGTCGAGCGGACTTTTAGAGGGACTTCCTATTTCACAACCTTCCTCAGACTCCTGTGAAGAGGAAGAAGGCCTTGCATGAATCCTAGCTCGACCTGGGGAGGGAGGTTCAGCTTGAGCAACTGATCTCCCTGAAGCTAACAACCCAAATTCTCATCAGTGAGCAAGACTCTTGCGCTCCGCTCCTCGACATCAATAGCTTTAAGAGTTTGACAAATTTCATTAAGAGTCGTGTCTTTGTTTGGCCTTGGGATAAGTGCAAACGGAGCAATCAATTAGAAACTCTATCACACTACTTCAAAGCTCGACGAACGGGGAATAAGAAAACTTACCTCCTGTCGTCCAACGACGATTAAATCCCTCGGGGTACCTAACGAAGAAGTATTGTATCTTGAATTGGGATAAGTTGCTTTGTAGATGCAAAATGATCTTCCGGTTTCGTTGGGCCTCGATTATGATTAGGGAGGGGCAATCGTCTCTTCTCTTGAAAGTAAGAAGTATTGCAACTCATCGAAACTTGGAGTGCGATGAAATGTCCGCATAAAGAGGATGTACAGGCACGTAAGGATGGCATAACCGTTCGGGTGAAGCTTGAAATGGAGAAATCCCTAAGTTTGATAGCGTTTCACGAAGAAAATCGTTGAAGGGGGGCATGGCTCCATTCAAACACATGAACTGGTACTTCTCCGGAAGGCGTACGTCCTCTTCGGGGATTCCATGCTGTAAGCAGATGTTATAGAGAACCTTGGCAAAAATCATCGATGGGGCTTTTTTAGGCGGATTGAGTAAGAATTGAAAATTGGGTGGCGTGCGATCCACGATCGGCCTAACCGGAACTAGTTGACCGAACTCGGCCTGTGAAGTGGAATACGTCTCAGCTTTAGAGAGCGCTGGACTTCGCCCACTCAGCTTGTGGCGTGTAGGCGGCTGCTTCATTCTATATAACAGAGCTCGCATTCGAAAACGGTCAGGTAAATCTATCCTAATTTCATGAGTCTCCCCTATCATACTTGAATTTCGAGGGAACTTTTAACTGGTAATCAATACCCCGGACTTCAAATACGAACTGGGGCAAGTGCAGTATGCTGTCTATATAGGATGAACTCGGTGCTCAACGCACTACAGACACTCTATCCCGTGTGGATAGTTCGCTCGCAGTAGAGAAGAAAGAAGAACTTCCCGTGTCAGTTCATTTTCTATTTTTCCTATTTGCCTCTTGTACACTCACCCATTATCGGTGGATGATCGATAACGAAACCGTTGTCCAAAGCGACACAAAAGGCTCTTCTTATTCTAGGAACACCGAGTGCGGAATAATTAATCGGGATAAGCCCGGATTCTTTGAATTGTCCGATGAAATGTCGTATGGTGGTGTTTGTGAAACTTGGCACAAGTCAATTCCGGTATAATGGACGAAGATAGTGAGACGTGTTAAGCATTGGGTCAGAACCCAAATGTCGTTCCGGGAAACAACACAAAACTCGAATCGCTATCTTCCTCCATATAACCGCAATTAACTCAGACTTCTCACAATCAACGTCAAAGAAGGGCATTAGTCGCCAAATCATCAGAAAAACACGATAATTAACCAACCCACTAAGCAAACCCACCTCACAATCAATTTGGTGGAACAAGAGGAGTCACGAATTGAACTTAGCGAGCTATGAACTAGGTCGGGGGCGAGCTAGTGAAGGGTTGGCTCATGTACAACACAACAATGGATCAGCTCGTGTATAACGAGGAGATGGATTGGCTACACCTTGAACCCGAGCAGAGTGGGTCGACTAGGGTTAGGCTCGAATGAATTTGAGGATCGACGACGACGAATGGACCGAAAAAATTAGCTGAATTACTGAGGCAATCGAGTCAAATCGATAGCTAGAATCATGGGATACTCGATCGCTTGAAGGAATGATCGCCGGAAGGAATGAGAATGAATCGGGTCGAATGAAGGAATGAAGGCAAGGTCGGGTATAAGTAGACAAAGTCAGAGGAAAATTTTCACCAAGTGTTTAGGTCGCATGCGACCCGACCCTCTATGGGTCGCGAGCGATCCGACCCTGAGGCGTTGTTGAGTTAGGTCACTAGCGACCTACCCCCCTATGGTCGCTAGCGACCCATCATAAAAAAAGGGTGTAAATATATAGAAATTTGCATACCTTGTATGTTTGTGTACCCGAAAAAGAAAGCTCTGTCAAGCTACTTCAGAATCAGTCAATTGCAGCTGTCCGTCATTCCAAGACATGCCGGGAAACTACGAGTGAAAGCACGACGAGTTGAGGTAGGCAGCAATAGATAGAACCAAAGAAAAATAATCGACGACGTTAGGCTATTCAATGCATAGAGCTCCGATACAACCACTTGAAGGTTAAAGAATGGATATGGAAGACGATAACTTCCAGAGCTCACCTTGTTTACAACGAGGACATACTCTGGAGGCAAATGTTATCAGGGTTTTTAACCCAGTAGATACTGGCAGTAAGCAAGGTAGCCTTAAGCCGCAGGATGTTCAAGGGCTAACCGGAGATGTTACGATTAGAGTTCAACAAGGACCGAGCTACTCGTTTAGGATGATAACCTGAGTCAACGAAGCCAGGAAACCAGTCTCCTTGCGTTGCAACAAGGGTTTAAGAATAAACAGCCAGCGACTTGCCATTAGCATGTGATTACAACGACAAATACATATGTTAGCACCAAAATTGGTTACTAACAACCAAACGCCGTTGAAAGCACCAAATCACGGTTACAGATCACAGATAGAATGTATGTAGAGAGTATAAATGTGAAGAACAGTGAAAATTAAAAAGAAAGCAGTAATAACATAGGATTTATAGTGGTTCGACTGACTCCGGCCTACGTCCACTCCAGAAATTTCCTTTTTATTGATATAAGAATCAATTACAATTACAATCCATAGTTTTTAAAGCAATAATGGCAGAGTAGCCTTAATGGGGAAGTAGGAGGAAAACAGAATGAAGATCCCTTTTTCCGAAGCCCTACATGCTGTATTTATAGGCAAAACCTGAGTTACTGGGCTTCGTGAGTGATCAAGGCCGATCAAGACCATAGTCGACCCAAATCCCAAACACCACGACCGACCCCGAGTTTATAATATGCTGACCCGAAGTAGCTAGGGTACAGACCCGAAGTGACCCTAACCCTGACTCGAAGTAAAGTGCTCAGCGACTCGTAGCAGCTCCAACATGCTGACCCCTTAAGTGAATGCCGTTCCCATGGCTCGCTTCCTGACCCGAAGCCACTTGCATGCCGACCAGGAGCTAGCTAAGTGCCGACCCAAAGTCCTCTTCAATGCCGACCCGAAGATCCGCGAATGCCAACCCTTTTTCCTACTCACAACCTCCTACTATGCCAACCGACCCACTACAGCCAAACCACGTATGGCCGATTCATATGCTCCAATCCTCTTGAGGCTAGAACCATTCATACTGAACCACTTTGCCTTAAACTCCCTGACCAACCTTATGTGACAGAGCGACACATACCGAACCATGCATGACCGACCCACCTTAGCTTTCACATCATGACCGAACGACATGGCCTTCCTTCCTTTGTCCGACCGACCCTCCTTAACCGATCCACTCTGACTTATCTACCCTGACCAATCCTTCATGACCGATCCACTCCACTGCCGATCCACTCCAACATGTCGAACCACCTTCGTACCAACCCAAAACCTTCACAACACCGACCTACTCGTGAACTCCTACCGACTCAGAGCAACTCGAAGCATGACCCATTGTAACCCGAAGCAAACTGGGGAACGACTCGAAGCAAACCCTGGGTGACTCGCGACAACTCGACTTTTGTCGAAACCCATATTTCGAGTATCCTGTGACTTTTGTCCATCGACTATGCCAAACACCGGCTTCATAATCATGATTATCATCTGTGATTGACCGTCTATCCATCCAATTGACTAAACCTATTGTATTCCAGTCTCGACAAACAAGCAGTCGATTTAGTTAAATCCACCTGTCTACGGCTTTGCCAAAAGGCGGGTTAACATTTGCCCCCCAAAACATGCCTTGCTGTTGGAAGGTGTGTTTTGAACAACCTCAAATTTGATACCCAAAGTCCATGTTACATTCATTACCAAGCAATTCCATCCAAATCCAATAGTCTACTCTGCGACCATTCCAAGTTGTTATCCAATTCCGTATCCATCCCAAATCCATTAATTGAATCCAAGATCTCTCCGGATCATTTTTTCCGAGTCCGGGACCTCTCCGGGTACTTAGTCCAAATCCGAGACCGCTCCGGGTCCACGCCCAAATTGTTAGCTGTTCATAGCCATTATCCAAATCCGTAACCTCTCCGGGTTCTTGCCAAGCGTAATCCATGCTTGGCAACCTGTGTTAATCAATCCTTTGGTGTTCTTGGTTCAGTGTCCCCAAACGCTGAGTGATGCCATGGCTTAAGTCCTAAGTTGAATCCTGGTCGCTCCGGACCCTTGCCGAGCATAGTCCATACCCGACGACCTGTTTTAATAACTGATAGATAATACAGGGCCTAAGTCCTAGACCGAATCCCGGTCTCTCTGGACCCCTATCGAGCATAGTCCATACTCAACGACCTGAAATAGTAACCAACAGATAATACGGGGCCTAAGTCCTAGGCCAAATCCTGGTCTCTCCGGACCCTTGTCAAGCATAGTCAATGCTCGTCGACCTTTTAGCCAAAAACCAGAGGAAAATCCAATCAAAATCCAATCCGAAATCCTGATTCAAACTAGAAAACCATAAACCTATATCAAAAGTCCAAATCGAAAGGAAACGTCCAAACTAGAATCCAAATCAGAAAACAAACAAAACTAGGAGTTCAAACCAAACTCCAAAAACAAACTAGAAAAAGTAAGTGTCTAAACCCAAAAGAAAAAACAGATTTCACAAACCAGAGCGTCACGGTTTATCATCATCTTAGAGCATGCATAGGTGTTGTCTCCATCCCCGTACATGAGTAAGTGACTTAGCCGTCTACCTAGAGTTTGCTACTTATTCCAAACCATCACGATTAGTTGATGACCAACCGACCACCATTTTTTGGCCTCGCGCCATTGTCGTTCATGGTAAGTGGTGGCTGCTCCTGTTCCACCACCCCATTTTGAGTTTCAACATATTTCCGCAAATGACCATTCCTTACATGCTCCTCGATTATATCCTTTAGATGCCTACAGCTGTTAGTATCATACCCGTCTAGGTCATGAAAGAGACAGTGCCTTCCTGATGCCCTTTCGTGTTCTGAGGGTTCCCTCCTTGCCGGCCTTCGATAAGGAATGCGATCCCGAGTGTCCAAGTATATCCGTTCCAATGTCTCATTCAGTCCTGTGTAAGTGGAGAATTTTGGTTCTCCCCAGCGCTTCCTCTTCCCTTTATCCTTATCTTTACCCGAGCTTTCACCGGACAGTTCTCCATCCTTAACCATGTTTACTTCCTTTGACTTCATATCCAAACATGTATCCTCTTGTTGAAGAAATCTCTCAGCTTCATGAAATAATTCCCCAAAATCCATTGGTAGGTCCCGTATCAACGATACTTTGAAATCCGAATTATCCCTAACTCCTGATACTGCAGCCATCAGAACCATTGATGGATCCAGCCAATCCACTGAAGCAACCGCTGCATTAAACCGAGTTAAGAAAGTCCTGAGCGATTCATCCGCCCTCTGCTTAACTGACGTCAGTGTCATCACATTCTTCGTTCTTTTTATGTGAACTCGAAACTGTTTCAAGAACTTATCCACCAGTTCTGTCCATGTTCTAATAGATCCATCCAACAGCTGTCTGAACCATATAGCAGCTATATTGGTCAAGTACAGGGGGAAACATTGGGCCATAACCTCCTCTGATGTCCCCAGCAATTCCATATTCCTTGTGTACCTCATCAAGTGGTCAGTGGGATCCGTCTTACCGTTGTATACTTCCAGAGTGGGTAGCTTGAAATCGGGTGGATTCCTAGCCATCCTGATGTTACGGGTAAATGGACTTTTGTTTACTCCCTCCAAATCCTTGTTTGTCAGACCTCCACGAATAGTTCGCCTGATAATGTCATCTAATCCAGTGTTATCTACCAAGGGTTGCCCTCTATCTCCATTTCCTAACTTCCCTCCAAGTCCTCGAGGGAATTCCGGCACATACTCCACGTCATGCACTCCTGTATTCCTATTGGCGCTGGGCTGCGCAGCGTCATCTGGTATCCCTCCATGGATTGGTCCAGCATTACCTGGTGGTGTGCCCCCGATGCTAGGTCCATCTAGATTGACAGTTGTTTGCTGATTGGGGGATGCCCCATGCTGAACCACTCCATCTGCTTGCCTGTTGAGTCCTTCTGATCCAACTCCATGGATCTGAGCTCCTACAGCTCTTACTGTTCCTGCCTGTCCAAATTGTCTAAGAAGTGTCTACATCATTTCTTCTTGCCTTTTCATCAGCTGCTCCTGCATGGAATTCATCATGACCTGCATCTCGTTCCTAGTGATAGATCGAGGCTTGATTAGCTCCAAAGGAAGCCTCCTGACTTCCCTCTTGCTGACTCCTTTCCGTCCTTTGTCTCCTGGTTGATTGCTTTGCCATAGTCTCCAGAATCCAAGTTCCTAGGCCTTTAAATCCAAAATCCAAGCTTCTGAATCCCTGAGTGCTAGCTTTCTCAATGAAAGCACCAAAATGTTAGCGCCAAAATTGGCCACTAACACCCAAACGCCGTTGAAAGCACCAAATCATAGTTACAGATCACAGATAAAATGTATGTAGAGAGTATGAATGTGAAGAACAGTGAAAATTAAAAAGAAAGCAGTAATAACACAGGATTTATAGTGGTTCGGCTGACTCCGGCCTACGTCCACTCCAGAAATTTCATTTTTATTGATATGAGAATCAATTATAGTTACAATCCAGAGTTTTTAAAGCAATAATGGCAGAGTAGCCTAAATGAGGAAGTAGGAGGAAAACAGAATGAAGATCCCCTTTTCCGAAGCCCTACATGCTGTATTTATAGGCAAAACCTAAGTTCTTCCTGAGTGATCCAGGCCCATCAAGACCATAGTTGACCCAAACCCTAAACACCACGACCGACCTCGAGTTTATAATATGCCGACCCGAAGTAGCCAGGGTACTGACTCGAAGTGACCCTAACCCTGACTCGAAGTAAAGTGCTCGGCGACTCGAAGCAGCTCCAACATGCTGACCACTTAAGTGAATGTCGTCCCCATGTCTCGCTTGCCGACCCGAAGCCACTTGCATGCCGACCCAGAGCTAGCTAAGTGCTGACCCGAAGTCCTCTTCAATGCTGACCCGAAGATCCATGAATGCAAACCCCTTTTCCTACTCACAACCTCCTGCTATGTCGACCGACCCACTACGGTCGAACCACATATGGCCAATCCATATGCTCCAATCCCCTTGAGGCCAGAACTATTCATACCAAACCACTTTGCCTTATCCTCCCTGACCAACCTTATGTGACCGAGCTACACATACCGAACCATGCATGACCGGCCCACCTTAGCTTTCACACCATGATCGAACGACATGGCCTTCCTTCCTTTGTCCGACCGACCCTCCTTAACCGATCCACTTTGACTTATCTACCCTGACCGATCCTACATGACCGATCCACTCTACTACCGATCCACTCCAACATGCTGAACCACCTTCCTACCGACCCAAAACCTTCACAACACCGACCCACTCGTGAACTCCTACCGCCCAGAGAAACTCGAAGCATGACCTAATGTAACCCGAAGCAAACTCCATGAAAACTCAAAGCAAACCTGGGAACGACTCGAAGTAAACTCCGGGTGACTCGCGACAACTCGACTTTTGTCGAAACCTATATTTCGAGTATCCTGTGACTTTTGTCCATCGACTATGCCGAACCCCGGCTTCACAATCATGATTATCATCCGTGATTGACCGTCTATCCATCCAGTTGACTAAAACCATCATATTCTAGTCTTGACAAACAAGCAATCGATTTAGTTAAATCCGCCTGTCTACGGCCTTGCCAAAAGGCGGGTTAACAACATAAGAAGACATCTCCAGTGCCGGAGTCCACGATCTACCTCTGTGGCCTTAACGACAGCAATCAATGCACTCCCTGAAGACCACGAACAAACGAACTATGACTAAAGGGAGAGGATTTCAGCGGGCGAAAATCGACTAAGTCTATGGGTCGCTAGCGACCCATGGAGTTAATAAATTTTCGACGGCTGAGTCATCTTGGGATGCCTGCACCTTACCTGAGACCTGAAAATGATGGGCCTAGCCCAGGAGCCCTCCAACCTCTATAAATAGCTTGCCTCCTGCAACATAAAGGGGGTCTGGGAACTGACTGCTGAAGCTCGGCTTGAACTCTTCTTCACCTCCAATCTTCCATCCAACGGTCTTAGAAGGAATACACCGTGATTCTCCCATGGATTCTATCTCTGGAGATCCAATTCAACTTAGGATTAGCTAAGGCCTTGTAATCAAACAACTTCTGTAATAGCAGTCAGCTTATAATAAAAGTATAAAGTGGATGTAGGCTTAGTTAACAGCCGAACCACTATAATAGTCTTCTGTCTCTTTTCCTTTATGGCTTTCTCCTATTTTCTGTGAATTGTTATATTGCTCTGTGAAAATAGAGCTGGTGCTTTCAAATCTAAATCAGGGTGTTGGTCCACTTTTTGGGTCAACACTATCCATGTGAATTTAAAAGATGATTTCACCGTTATTCGATGGATAGTAAAGGTTGAATACGAAAACTGACTTAGTATAATTTCTATCAAACTCTTTTACTCAAAAAGTTTTTGCAATATGATTTATGAGAAATGATATCGATTCAGTATAATTTCTATGAATCCATTTTACTCGAATACTAACTAATTTGGACCTACCATCTCAGATAACATGGTTTCAACCTATTAAAAAGATATGTATTGGAAATAATAAATCTTTTGTCAAGATTTAAATAAATGATTTGGAATTAATTTAATTCCTATACTTAAAATTAATTGTTTTGGGTTTACAGTAAACGATGTCTTAAATAACATTGTTTTTGACCCGTTTAAAAGATATGATTTAGAAATCTTTGTTAAGATTTAAATAAACGATTTAGAGATATTTTCCTAAGTAAAGGATGAAATGATTTGGAATTATTCCAAGATTTAAAAAGTTTTTAATTAAACAAAGATTTCATAAAGGAGGTTTAACAATTCTATATATAATAGAAAGAAAAGTTTTAAAGATATATATCCCTAGAAGAAATTTTTTGATAAAGAGAAAGTAATTAATCAAATGATAAGCGCCTATTTAATTAACATATTTTATCGATGATTGGTTCGAAGGAACTGAGATTGGATTTGGGGCGATCCCTATTCGAAAACCACTTCAAACCAATTTACGAGTTCGAAAGTGAAGACATGTTAAAGACAATGAAGTTGAAGGCGGGGATCTTCATAACAGAATTACTGCTTGTTGATAATTTCGGAGTAGCTCCCAAGATAAATAAACAGCAGTGGTCCCTTTGTTTTGGGATCTTTGTATGCAAGGACTACTCGCTATTAATCCTACGGGTATTGACCGACAGGATGTGGTAGGACAGTGCCTTCACTTTGTCATGTTCTTGGACAACTTGTATGGATGAATGTCTAATGTTGCATTTCTAAGATCACGGTGCATTGATCTCTACAAACGTACATCTGTTTGGTGGTGTAGGAGGTAACTCTCTTATACTTAACAACCTTATCTGAGATGTACGAGCTCAGAGGTTGTACTTTTGGTTAAAATCAATAGTGTGTTGTTGGAAATGGAAATGTGGCATTTTAAGTGAAAATGTTCTAACAAAGGCAAACGTTACCTCGACCCTCACACCCGTGGAATTGTGAAACAGGGGTTGCTTTAGGGTTAAGTTTTTCACTACCATTAGGGTATGATATTGCCTTTCTAGATTTATTTTGCACCCATTATGGCATCAGGTAAAAAAAACGTGGTGTATGGTATGTGAGATCTCGGATAGGTCGGGAAAGGCCGGGGTGATATCATATTCGGTGCTATCCACCACCATATGGGCCTACAGGTAGGTCGGTTTTAATTCGTAGAGGTTTTGAAGACGTCGATCCTCGGTGCATCCCTTTAGAGATGCACTATATGGGAGGTAGTCCCACCTCGCTATTCACTTGGAAATCCAAATCTCCAATGAGTGCCTTCGGTCTTAGTTGTAAACTATTATGCTGGAATTTAATAAGGTAACAATTTTGGCTAAGATTATGTATATTTATTTGAAAGGTTTTCAAAAGAATGTCATTAGAAATAATATCATTAGATTTCACGTAGAATGTTTTGGTTATATAAGGTAAAAACCCATTTCATGTTTATATGCGGTGTGGTCTTATGAGATACCCTTTGTTTTCCAAATACTCGTATTTTGAGTTTCTCACACCAGTGCCATGACCGATCCGGAGTTTATTTTCTTTCCCTTAAACTTTAGGTGCCCTATTTTTCCGGGCAGCCTAGTAGTCAGGTTTAGTTTGGAGCATTTTGAAAGAGCTTGGAGCATGGAGTTAGAAGATTCTTCTGAAGATTGTTATCCATTTCCACCACACTCATGTACTATTGTATTCCGCATTTGTAAGGACAGATATTTATAACTGTCCATGTTAATTTAAGTTAAACTCTGATAAATGTATTTAAAATTTTCCGCTGTAAAGATTATATGTTGAAATAATATATGTTATTCCATTCATGTAAGATTCTATTTTCTACTCTGTTTCTATCTTTATTTTATTTTCCCCCTAACTATCTGCTTTTCTTTTCAAATTGGGTTGGACATGTGTGGTTTATTGTCAAAATGTATGGAATTATGGGTCGTTACAGTTGGTATCAGAGCTTAGGTTGAGCGAACATATGAGCCTGGTTGGGGTATGGCTCATCAGAGATATGGTTAGTAATACCCTAGGATGAGTAACTCATTAGAGATAGGGTAAGTGACACCCTATAATGAGTTGAGAGTATTATATATGAGCCTGTATTTGTTAATGCTAAAACTGATTTTGTTTTAGAAAATTTGGGTAAATGAAATAATTTTACCTAAGATGATATTTTATATATAAAGAAATAACTTTCGAAAATGTATAGTTATAATCTGCCGTTAAGGGAATAATAATATTCAGTTATTATCATTGATAGGTTGATTATTTGATTTCAAAAAAAACATGAACACCTAGTGAACTAAGTTTCACGATTTGATTTTATGGTGTTGGTAATAATATTGGTTTAAAGTTAAGAAATTTATTTAAGATAAATAAATTTATCAGCCTAGAAATGTAAAAATAAGATGATCCTAAGAAATGAATGTATAAATCAAGTTTTATAAATAAAGGAATTGAAAAGAAGAATCTTTGATGACTAGTTCGAGTGGCTCGGAAGTAACTAAAAAATGGGCAGGAGATATGATCGGACAGTAAACACTTCTCTTAAGTATTACCCTTTTGGTTAAGGGGATATATGTAATGTCCCCTACATGGAGGCCGAGAACTGACGACTACGGATGCTGCAGTCAAGCATAATTATCAATCCTCGGCGACCAAATACGGCAATGTTAGATACATTGATACACATAAACACATGAACATGGAAATTTTTTAAAACAACAAACAGAGTCCACATTCCATTTCAAAATATTTCAAGTTCATTACATAATCCTAATACGCAGACCACGTTCAGACAAAATATACTTATTACAAAATACACCAAGAGTGACATATGAAGATGCCTCTTTGGATGATCAGAGTATAAAATATGGCAATAAAACAAGTTTACCTTTACAACCAAACCCAACAGAAATAAAAGAACTCTAAGTAGCTAATGTGCCTCCTGCACGTCACCGGAAGCTTCATTCGTCTAAACGAACACCTGAAAACCTTAACTCTCAAACTACTCAAAATCCATTGACTACCTAGGAGTTTAAGGGGAAAACAAAAACTTCGAGTCAGACATAAAGCCTGGTATGAATAATAATCTACCATCTCAAATCATTTAGATATCTAATGAGACCACGCCACTTAATGGAACAGGTTTTTCCCTCACTAGTATCCTAAAACATTTATAAAACCATATACTGTGCTCCTGCATCCACAATGGTTAAAACATAGTATTTCAAAACATTATGATGATATGCAAAAGAAGTAAATCAAATATGGATTACCCATTCACTTTTCATTCCGACTATCTGTCTCAATTATAGTTTCTAGGGAAACTATTAACCTATTAAATATTTATAAGCTATCTACCCAATTTCATAGTTTCAAGGGATCACTAAGAACCTATTGGTATCTCCAATATATTTTCTATTATCCTAGTTTTCATTGGCTAACTAGGAACCTATTGACTAACTATCAATATCTTAATCCAGATATAGTTTTCATGGGCTAACTATAAACCTATTGACCCCTGCCAATATCAAATCATTGATTTCATGGGCTGACTCTGAACCTATTGGCCCCTGCCAATATCTTTAATTAAAATTTTATCATTTCATAAGTTATATGTTCACTACTGGGTTAATCTAGCTGGTTATTTTGCCCTTCCTCAAAGTACCGTTATGGGTTAATTACAATGTGAATAAATATATGAAGAAGTAATACCCTCAAAATCTTTATTTATTCCATCGTATTTCCTTTTAAAATGAGAATGGGTTATTTGTTTTGAAACCTTAAAACATCACTTTCGAAACCACTAGATGACCTCCTTCGAAAGCATAGAATACCTCTTTTCAAAACTCTAAGTATATGCCTTTCGAAGCTCTATAAATCAATCCTATCGAAACTAAACCATACCTTTCGAATTTATCAAAACCTGGTTATTAATCTCTAGGAAAATAGTTTCGAAACAAATGAAAGTAACCATTTCGAAGACATTGGGTTTTACTCTTTAAAAACACCTTTTGGGTCAAAGTGGTTATATGCGAAAGTATTTCTTTCGAAACCCTTATAGAATTGTTTGGGGAAAAGTAGATAGTGTCGAAACCACCTATTATGATGACCAACATTTCTGACCCCTGTGAACGTCACTTAATACATCCATGGTATTCATGTGCCATTGCCCAAGTATCTAAAAGATGAGTTGTCATGGGGTAAAATATAAGAACAGAACAATAATCTCGCAACAGAATGGTTAAATATAACATAAAAATAAGACAGTACATAAGGTTACTCCCCAACATGGAGTTATCAAAGTTACAACAAAAGTGCTACTATAAGTCTAGGTAGTTATAACAACCTGCCTTTAAATATACATACATAGAGCCAACATCTCATAATAGCAGAAAAAAAGCTAGATAGACAAGGAGCCTCCTGCTCGTCCACTATCTTCAAAAGATCCCAAAGGAACCAGTCATTTTTGGACTACTCAAATATAAATGAGTACCTGAGAGTTTAGGGAAAACAAACAATTCGGGTAAGACAATATGTTCGGTATGAGTATACGCCAAATAAAAAAATAGAACACACAAAATAACCGGTGAGACCACGTCGCAAAAACACAGAACAGATTTCCCCTCACAAGGACAACATCCAAGCATAAAAGAATGGACACAAATAATTAAACAGCGCGAAGAGCGAAAGACGCTTCCCGATGCAATTAAGAAAAAATCAATTCAAAGATTTGAATCAAAAACGAGGAAAAGGAAATTTTCCAACAATGACTAGGAGGGTGCGCCCCCCTTATCAAAAGTATTCCTCTAGAAAATATACTTGAGAAACTACGATGGCCCTTGGAAACCTCCAAGCCGAACCGCGCCAAACTTATAGAGTATCCGAGTATTTCACATCTCCGTGTGCATACAATCGAAACAAATCTAGAGTAGCTGTGACAATACCCCAATGGGAGCAACCCCACATAGCTTGGCCCTCACTCGCTCTTTATTTTGTTATTTTCGATAAAGGATATCAATGCTCTAAATGAGCAACAAATTGTCATAGATTGACGAAACAAAAATTAAAGGAAGAAGGGTATCGAAATCGATAGTTAAGATATCAACTATCGGGGATAACAAAACGATCGTATATGGAAATTAAATCTTATACTCTTTTAGTGCTTGGAAAATATCCATATACTTATCTCATTGGTATAAGTATATTCACAAAACATTTAGGAGGATTTCATATTTCAAAAGAATACTTAAATGGGTCAAAAATAATTGTCTACAAAAAAGGCAAATGTTTTCCATACCATCATAATTATAAAGATCATTTATGGAAATCAAATCTCTTACACTTGTCACGTTTTCGATATTCTCGACTTACTCTATCCCTCGCCTAGGAACAAATCCAGGTAAGTTAGGGCACTGGTTGCTCCTAGCCTTGCTTAGACACTTCGGTTCTAGATCTCAAAGATAGAGGATAAATCTACCCATCGGCTTTTAGTGCCAAGTATAGGACTACTTATTTTGCAAAAATAACCCATTTAAATCATTATATAAATTTCGAAGCTCCTTTAAAATACTTTAAACCAATTTCTAAAACTTCCATTCAAATCATAACTTAAACCCATCATCGTTAAAGGAGAATACGGCCAAGAGGGGTGAAGCTCCCACTCAATCAAATGAGATAGCCAAAGGGGTGTTATTTCCTTTTAACCAAAAAGTCACTAAATGTCAATCCTGAGTTAAAAGGTGGTGTAATTTCCCTTTAACTAAACGTCAAGGTTATTGCTCATAAACTGGCTAAGCACAAATCAAACAACCAAACAAGAATAATAACAGATCTGTTATTATTAACAATTTACAATCAATAGTTAACACAACATTTATTAAAATGTGAATGAATCAAAGGAAAGAGACTAAGATTACACTCACTGTAAAATGATTAAATTATACACACGGACTAAGTCATACCCACTAAACTATGAAAGTAAGGAATATAATCATATCCTATTTGCTTTGCTGGAGACTTGGAATACTTTGCCTTTGATAATGAAATTTAGTTCTTTTCTTTAGTTTGTGAATGAATTAAAATGAGATATGGACTTGGCTATTTATAGGTGAAGAGAAGGGTACCTTAGTAATTTCCTATAGCCTAACCTGATTCGACCAAAATTTTGGTCCAATAAAAACCAGCCTTATGGCCTAATTTGATTCAATCACATTTTGGTCCAATAGAAAACATCCTTATGGCTTAATTTGATTCGACCACATTTTGGTCCAATAAGAATCCTCCTTATCAACTATGACCTAACCTGATTCGACCAGATTTTGGTCCAATGGCAACCATCCGCATGGCATAACCTGAATCGACCAGATTTTGATCCAATGGCAACCATCCGTATAGAATACAATAATCATTATGCTATTTTGTTTTATTAGGCAAGTAATTATACTATTCTGTTTTATTAGGCAAGGTTAATAATTCTTTCTTGTTTTATTAGGCATGTAATTATACTCTTCTGTTTTATTAGGCAAGGTTAGTAATTCTTTCTTATTTTATTAAGCAAGGTTAATAATTCTTTCTTGTTTTACTGGAATTTTTCTTCTTCTTAAGTAATTGTTCTCATTTGGCTTATTAGGCAAACTTATTCTTAAATAAATCGGTACCCCTAACCGCCTTATAACTCGAACTGTCTTTATACTAACATTTTACATCAGTTTTAGAAATCCATTCGAGACGTTTTATCCAAAATTTTATTTTAGATATAAATCCAGTATATAAACATTTAAAAACATATTAACTATTCAAGTTCAAAGTGATTAAATTATGGGTCGTTACATCCTCCCCTCCTTAAAGGAAATTTCAACCTCGAAATTAATCACATAAACTCAAGATATTAAAGAAACCCAAATGATATCATATATACCACACAAAGATACAAGGAAAGTGACCTCAACACAACTGGTGAGTACACTAAAAAGAAACAACAAAATACAAATAACAACTACATCAACTCAGGATAAGAATCCCTAATATAGTCCTCAGTTTTCTAAGTACAATCTCCAACATCTCCACTCCACTGAACCTTAACAAGCTTCACAACCTTCTTCTTTAATCGCTTTATATCTCGAGCGACAATACGAATAGGCCGCCCAAGAATGGTTAGGTTAGGCTGAACCTCCAAATCTACTTGTTGTCCCGGTTCTACTATCATCGAAGGGTCGTGTACATACTTACGTAAAAGAGATACGTGAAATACGTTGTGCACATCCGATAGTCGATCTAGTAACTCCACTTTATATGCAAGTTTACCAATCCGGTCCAGTATGGGTAAAGGGCCAATATATCGAGGGGCTAACTTCCCTATCTTCCCAAACCTCACGACACTTCTCAGAGGAGAGACTTTTACAAATACCAAGTCCCCGACTAAGAACTCTAGATCCTTACGCCTTTGATCTGCAACACTTTTGCCGATCTTGCGCTTCCTTCATCTTTCTTCTAATATCAGCTACCTTCTTATTAGCTTTTAAGATTATGTCGGGTCCAAGAACAAGTCTATCTCCAGATTCAACCCAACACAAAGGAGAATGACATGGACGACCATAAAAAGCTTCAAAAGGGGCCATACAAATGCTTCCTTGATAGCTATTGTTGTAAGTGAATTCGACTAAGGGTAAATGATCTTCCTAAGAACCCCCGAAGTCTAGAATGCATGCTCGCAATAAATCTTCCAAGATCCGGTTCACTCTCTCCGTATGCCCATCTGTTTGGGGATGGTAAGCTGTACTTAGACTTAGCTCGGTCCCTAAAGCAGTCTGCAGTCCCTCCCAGAACCTACTAGTGAATATCGGGTCTCGATCACTTACGATACTATGAGGAATCCCATGGATTCTCACAATCTCCTCCACATACAAACTCGCCAGACTCGTAGCAGTCCTAGTCAGCTTAATAGGAATGAAATGGGCACTCTTGGTTAGTCGATCGATTATAATCCAAATGCTATCGTTACCTCTTCTTGACCTAGGAAGCCCATCAATAAAGTCCATAGAGATCTGCTCCCACTTCCACTTTGGGATCTCAAGTGGCTGAAGCAGTCCAGCTGTCTTCTGCTGGTCACTCTTAATCTGCTGGCAGTTTGCACAATGACTCACTAAGATTGAAATATCTCACTTCATCCCCTTCCACTAAAATACCCTCTTCATATCTTGGAATATCTTTGTCACTCCTGGATAAAAAGATATCTTTGAATGGTGGCATTCGGCTAACACTTCTTGCCTAAGTCCATCAAAGTCTGGAACACATATACGTCTTCATTTTCAATATGCCCCGAAAATCAATCTCAAAGCTAGAAACAACACCTTCTTCAACATCCTTCTTAAGTTGAGTCAAAATAGGATTTGCCTTTTGACTGGATGCAATTCTCTCTAACAATACTGGCTTAACTTCTAGGTTAGCAACCATTGCTACATTCCTACTCAGTGCATCAACAACAACATTAGATTTTCCAGGGGTATAAAGAACTAAGCGAGAAACTCCATCCATCTCTACTGCCTCAAATTAAAATCTTTCTAGGTAAAAAGGTATTTTAAGGATTTGTGGTCCGTGTATAACTCGAACCTTTCACCTAAAAGATATTGCCTCCACATCTTTAGTACGAAAACAACAGCCAAAAGCTCCAAATCGTGCATAGCATAATTTTTCTCATGCAGCTTTATCCGTCGACTCGCATAGGCGATAACTTTCCCATGCTGCATTAGAACTGCTCCCAATCTGGTTCCACAAGCATCTGTATACACGGTTAAACCTTCGCTCCTATCTGGAATGGTTAAAACAAGAGCACTAGCCAACTTCTCTTTCAATCCATTGAATGCTTGATCACACTTAGAAGTCCAAACGAAATTAACATCTTTCTTTGTTAACTTTTTCACATGAGAAGCAATCTTCGAGAAGTCCTTGATAAACCTACGGTAAAAGCCAGCTAATCCCAACAAACTTCTAACTTCCGTCGCACTTTTGGGCTTCTTCTAGTCTTGAACTGCCACAACTTTAGCTGGGTCCACCGATATGCCTTCTCTCGAAATAACATGCCCTAGAAACCAAACTTCGGATTTCCAGAAATGGCACTTGGAAAACTTAGCCTTCAACACATGGCTTCTTAAGGTATCGAGTACGACACGAAGATGATATTTGTGTTTCTCCTCTGTCTTTGAATAGATAAGAATGTCATCAATAAAGATGAGAACAAATTTTTTAATAATATCTCGAAATACTCGATTCATTAAGTCCACAAAATAAGCTGGTTCATTAGTCAATCCAAATGGTATAACTAACCACTCGTCGAAATTTTTTAGAGTCCGAAAAGTTGTTAAGGGAACACACCCCTCTACCACTCTTAATTAGTGAAAACCGGTGGCGAAATGTAATTGAGAAAATATCCGAGCACCGTGGGAATTGGTCAAACATATCGTTGATCCTTGGCAAAGGATATTTATTCTTGATAGTCCTTTTGTTCAACTCCCGATAGTCTATGCATAGCCTTAGAGAACCGTCCGCCTTTGTAACAAAGACGACTGGCGATCCCCAACTCGAGGTACTACGTCAGATCAAGCCCTTCTACGACAAGTCATAAGTCTGCCTTTCTAACTCCCTCTTCTCTTTCGGAGCCATCTTTTGCAAGGGTTGTACAATAGGTCTGGTTCCCGGAACCAAATCAATACGGAACTCGACTTCACGGTGAGGAGGTAAACCTTGCACCTCATCAAAAATAGCTATGAAATCTCAAACAACCAGCACATCTCCTAGCTCCTCTTTAGCCACTTCGAGTGAATAGAGAAAACTACTCATTAACTTCTTAGGCTCTTCACAACTAATATCAGTGCCAACTTCTCCAGCATCACTAACTCTGACGAGCCTTCTACCACAATCCAAGATAGCTTTAAACTTAGATAACCAATCCATTCCCAGCAACACTCCAAAACCCATAAACTCAAGAACAAAGAAGTCAAAAGGAATGAGATGATTTCAAGAAGAAATTGGTACATTTATACACATAGTGTCAAGATTTGTCAGACCTCCAATTGGGTTTGACACACAAAGAGGATTACTTATGATAACATATTTAAGGTTTAGTTTACTCATTAGATCATAAGAAATAAAACTATGGGAAGCTCCTGTATCAAATAACACCCTTATAAGAATATCATAGACGGATAATGTACCTTGCAACAGTTGCTTCCCTTTTTGATCTGAAGAAGTGGATGGTATCTCTTTAATGGTAAAAGTCTGTACTTGAGATCCCTTTTTAGGAAAAGGGCACTCATTCTTCATATGTCCTGGCTGGCCGCAATTAAAACATGTGGGAATTGGGCAATGGTTTGCAAAGTGGCCCATCTTATTACACCTGAAACAAAGAATGTTGGCCAGGTTGGTCTACTTCTTCTGTGTTGGAGCACCATCTTTGAGTTTTTTCCCTGTACCTTGCTTCTTTCCCTTAAACTTATGCTTGAAGTTTGGCTTTCCTTCAACTGGTATAACTGATAAAGGCTTAGCACTTACTGCTGGTACTACACCCTTCTGGTTTCCTTTCTTAATATGAAGAGCCTCAAACCTCAAAGCAATGCTAATAATGTTGGTGAACGTACCCATAAGATGATTGGTCATTTCACGATGGAACTCTGGTCGCATTCCATTCACAAACATTTCATTTTTCTTGAGCGGCGTGTCTATCAATCCAAGTCCAAAATGAGACAAGCATTGAACTTATGCTTATACTGCGACACCGTCATATCACCCTGCTTTAAGTCAATGAAACTTCTAAATAACTGAGTTCTTCTAGCTTCTGGAATAAACTATGCTTCTAAAACTTACTTGAACTGGGCCCAAGAAATGACCTCCTTCGGAGTACTAGCTGTTTCTGAATCCCACCAATCCACCGCCAACTTTTGAAGTTGTTGTGATGCCAACAGCCGTTTCTTCGCATCCTCCAACCGAAGATCTCCAAATATTCTTTCACAAGTTCGAAGCCACATCTGCACTCCAAGAATATCTTCATTCCCATAGAAAGGTTTCCCATCCAAAGTGGTAATTTTTTTACACAAAGCCGTAAATTTCATAGGGGTTTGAACTTGCACTACCATTTCCTCTACCGAATCTACAACTGACATATTTGATTTGCAGGTACCCTGCCATTGGTAGTCGTGCTAGTTCTAGATCCTCTCCTTCTTCCTCTTCTTTTATTCATTTTCTATCATCTGAACAAATAACAGGTATCTTTAGAATACATAAATATGATTAAAATGGTTTAAGGAAATAACACCAAAGGATCTAAAACGAGACTTTAGAGGATAAATACTATTATTATTATTATGATAAAAATTACAAATACGCTCTCTCAAGGTTAACTCATTCTAGGGAATCACTTACCTTATCTCTAGTGAGTTGTACCCCAATCAGGATAAGGTGTTCGCTCAACCAAAGCTCTGATACCAACTATGACGACCCACCTTTCTGACCCTTGAGAATGACACTTAATACGTCCATGGTATTCATGTGTCGTTGCCCAAGTATCTAAAAGATGAGTTGTCATGGGGTAAAATATAAGAACAGAACAATAATCTCACAACCGAACGGTTAAATATAACATAAAAATAAGACAGTACATAAGGTTACTCCCCAACATGGAGTTATCAGAGTTACAACAAAAGTGCTACTATAAGTCTAGGTTGTTATAACAACCTGCCTTTAAATATACATACATAGAGCCAACATCTCATAACAGCGGAAATCGATAGCTAGATAGATAAGGAGCCTCCTGCTCGTCCATCATCTTCAAAAGAGTCCAAAGGAACTTGTCATTTTCGGACTACTCAAATATAAATAAGTACCCGAGAGTTCAGGGAAAACAAACAATTCGGGTCAGACAATAAGTTCGGTATGAGTAAACTCCAAATAAAAATAATAGAACACACAAAATAACCGTTGAGACCACGTCGTAAAAATGCAGAACGGGTTTCCCCTCACAAGGACAACATCCAAGCATAAAAGAATGGACACAAATAATTAAACACCGCGAAGAGCGCAAGACGCTTCCCGATGCAATTAAGAAAGAATCAATCCAAAGATTTGAATCAAAAATAAGGAAAAGGAAATTTTCCCACAATGATGAGGAGGGTGCGCCCCTATTCATCGAAAGTATACCTCTAGAAAATATACTTGAGAACTACGATGGCTCTCGAAAACCTCCAAGCCGGACCTCGCCAACCTTACCGAGTATTTCACATCTCCGTGCGCATACAACCGAAACATATCTAGTGTATATGTGACAATACCCTAATGGGAGCAACCCCACATAGCTTGCCCCCACTCGCTCTTTATTTAGTCATTTTTGATAAAGGATATCAATGCTCTAAATGAGCAACAAATCGTCTTAGATTGACGAAACAAAAACAAAAGGAAGAAGGGTATCGAATTCGATAGTTAAGATATCAACTATCGAGGATAACAAAACGATCGTATATGGAAATTAAATCTTATACTCTTTCAATGCATGCAAAATATCCATATACTTATCTCATCGGTATAAGTATATTCATCAAACATTTGGGAGGATTTCATATTTCAAAAGAATACTTAAATGGTTCGAAAACAATAGTCTACAAGAACGGCGAATGTTTTCCATAGCATCATAATTAAAAAGATCATTTATGGAAATCAAATCTCCTACACTTGTCACGTTTCCAATATTCTCGACTTACTCTATCCCTCGCCTAGAAACAAAGCCAGGTAAGTAGGGCACTGGTTGCTCCTAGCCTTGCCTAGACACTTTGGCTCTAGATCTCACGGATAGAGGATCAATCTACTCATCGGCTTTTAGTGCCAAGTATAAGACTACTTACTTTCCATAAATAACCCATTTAAATCATTATATAAATTTCGAAGCTCCTTTAAAATACTTTAAACCAAGATTTAAAACTTCCATTCAAATCATAACTTAATCCCATCATCGTTAAAGGAAAATACGACCAAGAGGGGTGAAGCTCCCTCTTAATCAAATGAGATAGCTAAAAGGGGTGTTATTTCCTTTTAACCAAAAAGTCACTAAATGTCAATCCTGAGTTAAAAGGTGGTGTAAGTTCCCTTTAACTAAACTCAAGGTTATTGCTCATAAACTGGCCAAGCACAAATCAAACAACCAAACAAGAATAATAATAAGAATAATAACATACCTATTATTATTAACAATTTACAACCAATAGTTAACACAACATTTATTAAAATGTGAATGAGTCAAAGGAAAGAGATTAAGATTACACTCATTGTAAAATAATTAAATTATACTCATAGAATAAGTTATACCCACTAAACTATGAAAGTAAGAAATATACTCACATCCTATTTGCTTTGCTAAAGACTTGGAATACTTCGCCTTTGATAATGAAATTTAGTTCTTTTCTTTAGTTTGTGAATGAATTAAAATGAGATATGGACTTGCCTATTTATAGGTGAAGAGAAGGGTACCTTAGTAATTTCCTATAGCCTAACTTGATTCGACCACATTTTGGTCTAATAGAAACCAGCCTTATGGTCTAATTGATTCGACCACATTTTGGTCCAATAGGAACCGTCCTCATCAACTATGGCCTAAGCTGATTCGACCATATTTTGGTCCAATGGCAACCATCCGTATGGAATATAATAATCATTATGTTATTTTGTTTTATTAGACAACTAATTATACTATTCTGTTTTATTAGGCAAGGTTAATAATTCTCTCTTGTTTTATTGGGCAAGTAATTATACTATTCTGACTTATTAGGCAAGGTTAATAATTATTTTTTGTTTTATTAGGCAAGTAATTATACTATTCTATTTTATTAGGCAAGGTTAATAATTCTTTCTTATTTTACTAGGAAAATTCTTTTCTTAAGTAATCATTCTCATTTGGTTCATTAGGCAAACTTATTCTTAAATAAATCGGTACCCCTAACCGCCTTATAACACGAACTGTCTTTAAACTAACATTTTACATCAGTTTTAAAAATCCATTTAAGACGTTTTATCCAAAAATTTATTTTAGAAATAAAATCCATTATTTAATCATTTAAAAACATATTAACTATTCAAGTTCAAAGTGATTAAATAATGGATCGTTACATCTATTTGAAAGGTCAAAACCTTTAAGTTAAAACTTCGAATGGTAGCGTCGAAACCCCCTTTCGAAAGCATTTAGTAAGTGGCTTTGCTTAAGTTAAAACAAAGATAACCCTTTGAAAGCATTGATGGCTTCAATGCACTCGAAAGGGAAAGTAGCGGCTGGGTTCGACTTAGTCTGAACCATTGCTTTCGAAAGCACTTATTCAAAATAAAAGGAACACATTCGAAAGCTAATACTTTAAACATAATATGGCAACCTTCTTCGAAAGCTATTTATAAACTACTTTCGAAATCATACGTTTCGACAGGGTCAAAAGCGCTAAGCTAAACAAAGAAAATACTTATCTTTTGAAAACCAAACAGAGTTTTAACCCCATCAGAAGCATTCCTTTCAACACTATAGCTTCCACCTTTTTCTCCAATCCACTGCATACCATCTAAGTGATACCTTTTGTATTGGTTTCAACCGTGTGAGTTTCTGCTGGGTGGGTTTCGACTGAGTTGGAGCGGAAGCAATGGAGTTGAAAGGCATTGCTAAAGGAGGCGGAACCCTATTTTCCGAATAAAGGCTGAAATCATGCCCATTTCTAGTAATTGCTTTAACTAACCTGCCTATGTGTAATATTCTAATTGGTTGCCTTAAAACTTTTCAAATACTTTACAAAATATCTACCGCATTTATTAGATGTAAATCAAAGGAAAATTAACGTTTAAGCCCTTCCATTAAGCAAATCCAATATTTGCAGAAAACTCCCTCTTTCAAAATAATTTATTTTCCCTAGTAAATCTATTGGGAAAAATCCCCAAAAATCACAAAAAAATTCTTTTACTATGTAATCAAACATATTAAAATTTCTGACCCAATTTCTTCCTAAAATACTCGCAATAAATTTTAAACCCAAAAATATCATATTTTCCTTTAAAATTTATAATAAATTTTCAATATCTCGAAAAATTATGAAAATTTAAATTGATCTCTAAAATCATGTTTTACTTACCATAAAATTTTTTCATGTCATTTTAAAATCAATAACCCTCGGTTTTACCCAAAACTGTGCAAATTCACATGTAAATGAATTGTTTAAATCAAACAAATAATAGTTCAAGCATATCATTACTCAAAACATCATAAAAGCGAATTTAATCTTAAATCTGAAAATATGTGATTATACTACAAAATAGAGATGGAATGAATTTTTATTCACCTTAGATTAGGAATTTGAGACTTGTTGTTGATTAATCCTTCCTAGCTTTGGTCCTTAACTTTAGATTGAATTTTCCCTTTTCCTCCTTGTTAATGGCCGGCTCTATTCTAATATTTGATTTGCATTTGTGGAAAATGAGAAATGAAATGTGAATGGGCAATTACAAAGGTGTATAGCCGTGTATAATGAAGTGGCTATTTACTAATATGCCCATGTATATATTAGGTAGCTTACAAACCAAATTGAGCCCATTTATTTTATTATTAAGCATGGCCCTATATGCTTTTTCCAAATCTCAATCCCCTTATCATCAATATTCTATTTAACTTATCTAATTAAATCTCCTGAATACTATTATAAAAAATTAGGCATGTTATAGGCTCCCCCCCTAAAGAATTTCATCCTCAAAATTTAGTAAGGATTAAATACTATACATAGAAATTATCTGTAGCAATTCCTAACAACCATACTAGCCTATCTGACTAGCAACTATCTCTATAAATCGAATATACACATACCCTCACAGTAGATCAGGATAAGTGTCTCTAATCCTGTCTTCTATCTCCCAAGTACAGTCCTTATCATTGTCGCTCCACTGAATTTTCACCCACTTGACCATCTTGTTCCTCAATCTTTTTTCATCTCTCGCTACAACTTGAACTGGTTGTCTAACAAAAGTAAAATTAGACTCTACTACCAAGTCTTTCAACTCTATCGGAGGAATAATAGTCTCTGGATCATGCACATACATGCGAAGATGAGACACGTGAAATACATTATGGACATCGGCCATACTGCCCGGCAACTCTACTCCATATGCGAGCTTCCTAATCATTTCTATAATTTGGAATGGACCCACATATCTCGGGGCTAACTTCCCTGATTTTCCAAATCGTACCACACCCTTCATTGGTGACACCTTAATAAAAACCTTATCTCCAACTGAGAACTCTAGGTCCTTACTGTTAGGAAACTCAATCTACGGTTTTGATGATAACAACTATACAATGGAAATCGAATATATATATATATATACAGGTACTTGCTAGAACAACATCACTATAAAGACAAGAACGAGGCTCAAAGGACACTATAAGAGACTACAAGTCGATAGGTACAAAGATGCAAAAAGGTGCACAAAAACTGATATGCACAATATCAAACGTCTGGGTGCACAAGTCAAACGTCTGATTCAGTTCTGGGGAACAACAGACAGTCAAAACTAGACGTCTGGTATTAGCACTCAGGCGTCTGATATTCTACCATATTCAAAAAATATATGGTATCAGACGTCTGAGACATATACCAGACGTCTGAATTCAAACTCGGATTTCAAATAAGAACTTCAACTGCCACATTCGAATGGACATCTCCGCTTCTCTTCGCTGCAATTCTTCATCATCAACAGAAGCAACTATAGAGCACTTGTTAATGAACATAACTACTCAAGATACCTATCTACAACTATATATAGCATCAAGAATCAAGAGAAAGAACTCACCTTACATACTTACGCTTTCTAATTCTATACTATATTCTTGATCTCTGCACTCTAGCAATCTTTACTTGTATTCACTCTTTCATATACTCAGTTCTTTATAGACAATATTCTTTAGAGATATATATTGGAAGAAATTATACAAATTAGTCAACATCCGTGTTATAAGAGAACACATATTTGACAAGAACAACTCACTGTAACCAAGCCTATTCCTCCGGGTGAAGCGAGGGTTTTTTGATAGTCGAATTCCCTAGGGGAGCTTCGGGACTAGACGTAGGACGGGAGGTCCGAACTAGTATAAATTCTGGTGTTCTTATTCTATTTTTGCTTAGATTAATATTATTTTAGTTGCATCATATATTTTGTCACATATACTTGCATATACATTACACGATCCACCTCATAGACTTTCAATTGGTATCGGAGCAAGGTTTGATCAAAGTACAGTAACACGTATTTGACTCACTTTAATATGGCAAGTATTTTTCAAGAAGGACAATCCACAACACGTCCCCCACTATTTAATGGTTCTAATTATGCATATTGGTCAACACGTATGAGAATTTTTATGGAAGCTAATGGATTAGAAATTTGGTCAGCCACTCAAAATAAATATGAAGCACCTACTACTGCTATGAATACATGGAATGATACAAAAAATACCGCAGCTTCTAATAATGCCAAAGCTACGAATGTTTTATTTTGTTCATTAGATAAGAATGAATTTTCACATGTCATGTTATGTAACACTGCATATGATATTTGGCGTACCTTACAAGTTACACACGAAGGCACAAACAAAGTTAAACAAACTAAGATCTCAATTTTGCAAAATCGATTCTCTTCATTTAAAATGAAACAAAATGAATCTATAGTGGACATGTACTCTAGATTCCAAACTATTCAACACGATTTAATGGCACTTGGAGTTAAATTCACAAATTTTGACTTAGTATCTAGAATACTCAATTCTTTAACTCCAGAGTGGGAAAGAAAAGTATTAGCTATCGAAGAAGCTAATGACCTCTCAACACTCTTAGTTGAAGAATTGATAGGAAATTTAATGTCCTATGAAGCTAATTTGCAGGCAAGAAAAGAACAAAATTAGGAGAAGAAAAACATAGCATTCCCAGCAACAAATGAAGACTCCGACTTAGACGAAGAGGAAATCGTATTTATTGCCAAAAATTACAACAAATTCAAGAAGTTTAGGAAAATGACCAAATTTCAGAAAGGAGGAAAATCAAGCTCAACAAATCAAACGTCAATCAAATGCTATGAATGTGATCAATTTGGACGTATAAAGAAAGATTGTCCCAAGCTCAACAATGATAAAAAGAAGAACAAATTTGAAAAATTCAAAAAGAAGAAAGCTTTCAAAGAAACATGGGATGACTCAGATTCTTCATCATCATCAGATAGTGACAGCGATAGTGACAGAGAACAAGCTAATGTATGTTTTATGACACAAACTGATGAGGTATGTCCTGAACTTAGCTATGATAAATTATTAGAGCTTAGCATGAAATTAGATGATAAATTTAGACAAATTAAAAAATTGAATAAAGAACACAGCCAAAATAAATCAATTAGAACTTGAAATAAGAATTTTAAAAGATGAAAAAATTATTTTAGAGGAGGAACTAGAATTATCTCAAGAAAAAGTTAAAAGTAGTTTGATTGAATATGAGACTATATCTATCGATTTTGGAAAAGTTAAACTAGAAAATGATATCTTGTTAAAAGAAAATATCAACTTGAAAAGTAATATAGAAACATTGAAAATTGATAATTTTGAATTAAAAGAAAAATTAGATAAAATTAGAAATAATGTTTCAAAATTCAATAAAGGAAAACAAGATTTGGAAAATCTTATCAAAATTTCAAAACCTTCATGATATAGAAATGGAATAGGATTTAAAAATATTCCTAAACTAAAAGGGAATAATATTAAGAAATATAGTTTTATTTATCAAAAGACTAAAAGATCACCTAAGTCTAATACGAGTACCAAAAATATAAAAATTTGGATTCCTAAGACAAATAATAAATTGATTAGACAAAAACATATTAATAATTTCCTAGATAACGTAGTCTATAATAAAAATTATATTCATAAAGGTACCAAACCTTCTTGGGTGTGGCTACCTGCTCCTCCTAACATCTAGGACCCTAGCAAAATGTATGGGTACCAATTAAATCATTTTTATCTTGTAGGTACCCAAAATAAAAAATAAGGAGAAATGGATACTTGATAGTGGATGCTCCAAGCATATGACCGGAAATGCAAAAATGTTATCAAATATAACATATATCGATGGTGGAACAATAACTTTTGGAGATAACTCAAAAGGATATGTCGTTGGCATCGGAGAAGTCATCAACTCTGGTATTTCTAACTCTCATATTATTACAAATGTTTTGTTAGTAGAAAATTTAAAACACAACCTACTTAGTATTAGTCAATTATGCGATAAAGGTTTTCAAATCAATTTCGAAAAAGATAGATGTAATATTTTTGATAATAACAAACAACTTATCTTTGAAGGTTTTAGAAACAATAATATTTATGTCTTAAATATGAATATAAATCGAAATTCAAACTTATGTTTACCGCCAAACATGACGATCCATGGTTATGGCATAAACGATTATGTCATATTAATTTTAAATATATCAATAAGTTAGCAAAATATGAGCCAGTTAGAGGTTTACCTAAAATAAATTATAAAGTAGAAAATTTATGTGACGCTTGTCAAATCGGTAAATTAAAGAAAAGCTCCTTTAAATCTAAAAATAATATCTCTACAAAACAACCGTTAGAATTATTACATTTAGATTTATTTGGTCCAACTCAAGTTCGATCTATAAATCACAACAAATATGTTTTCGTAATAGTTGATGATTTTTCAAGATATACATGGACCTTATTTTTAAAGTATAAAAGTGACACTTTTGGTATGTTTAAAATTTTTGCTAAAAAAATTAAAACTCAAATGGATTTAAAAATTAAGAATATTCGAAGTGATCACGGCGGAGAATTCGAAAATGATCATTTTACTAATTTTTGTAATAAAAAGGGTATAAGTCATGATTTTTCTTTTCCTCGCACACCACAACAAAATGGTGTAGTAGAAAGAAAAATTCGTACGTTACAAGAATGTGCACGAACACCATTAAATAGTAGTGGTTTACCAAAACACTTTTGGGCTGAAGCTATTGCTACGGCTTGTTATGTTTTGAATCGAGTGACCATACGACCTATGACTAAACATACTTGCTTTGAAATGTTTTTTGGAAGAAAACCTAAAGTATCATACTTTAAAACTTTCGGATCAAAATGTTTTATATTAAATACAAAAGATAATTTAGGAAAAGTTGACTCAAATGCCGATGAAGGAATCTTTGTTGGATATTCGGATCGTAGCAAGGCATGTAGAATTTTTAATAAACGTACTAACATCATTGAAGAAAGTTTACATGTTTCATTTGATGAATATTTCCTTAACAATCATACTAATGACGATGAAGAAATTATTCCTATAACAAATACAACAAACTCATCTAATAATGAGACAAATGCACAAAATAATACTCTAGTATCACCTCCTAGAATTTTAAAAGACCATCCAAAAGATAATATTATTGGGGATCTTAATTCCAGAGTAATAAGAAATCAACTTAACCAAATAAGTCATATTGCATTTGTGTCAAATTTTGAACCAAAGAATTATAAAGAAGCTTCAAACGATGATTTTTGGATAATAGCCATGCAAGAAGAATTAAATCAATTTGAACGTAATAATGTTTAGGAATTAGTACAAGGACCATAAAATCAATCAGTTATTGAAACAAAATGGGTATTTAAAAACAAAGCAGATGAAAACAGAAATATAGTTAGGAATAAAGCACGTTTAGTCACTCAGGGTTATAATCAAGAAGAAGGTATCGACTATGACGAAACTTTTGCTCCAGTAGCAAGACTCGAAGCCATACGTACATTACTTGCTTTTGCAAGTCATCACAATTTTAAATTATTTCAAATGGACGTCAAAAGTGCTTTTTTAAATGGTTTTATTAAAGAAAACGTATATGTTGAACAACCCCCATTATTTGTTCTCGAAAAATATCCTGATCATGTTTTTAAATTACACAAAGCTCTATATGGTTTAAAGCAAGCCCACCGTGCCTGGTACGAACGTCTTAAGAATCATTTAATTGCTTCTAGGTTTAAAATAGTAAAATAGACACGACTTTATTTATTAAACGAGAAAATAAAGACATCTTAGTCATACAAATTTACGTAGACGATATTATTTTTGGTTCAACTAACGAAAATATTTGTTCTCAATTTTCAAATATTATGAAAAGTGAATTTGAAATGTCTCACATGGGTGAATTAAATTTCTTTTTAGGACTACATATAAAACAACTTGAAATTGGTATTTTTATACATCAAGAAAAATATTGTAACGATTTATTACGTCGCTTTGGAATGGATAACACTTCAAGCAAACCAACACCAATGAGTACTAGTGTTGACTTAGAAAAAGATGACAATGGAAAAGATTTTGATGAAAATTTATACCGTAGTATGATTGGCTCCTTACTATATTTAACGGCTAGTCTACCCGACATTATGATGAGCATATGCCTTTGTGCCCGATTTCAAGCAAAACCAAAAGAATCTCACCAAAGAGCTGTTAAATGCATCTTACGATATCTATCTAGTACTAGAGATTATGGTTTGTTTTACCCTAAAGGATCATCATTTGAACTTGTTTCATATAGCGACGTGGATTTCGGTGGATGTAAAACAGATCGTAAGAGTACTAGCGGAACGTGTCATTTTATTGGACAATCGTTGGTTTCATGGTTTAGCAAAAGCAAAACCGTGTCTCTTTATCCACTTGTGAAGCCGAATATATTTCAGCGGCCTTAGCATGTGCATAAGTGATATACATGCAACAAACGCTTAAGGATATCGGAAAAGTTATTGATAAATCACCAATATATTGCGATAATACAAGTGCAATAAATTTATCGAAAAACCCTGTAAATCACTCACGTACTAAACACATAGATATATGACTTCAGTTTTTACGCGACAATGTAGAAAAAGGAATTATTACATCAGAATACGTAAATAATGAGAATCAAATAGCAGATATTTTCACAAAACCAATAAATGAACAAACGTTTGTTAAACTATGACGCGATTTAGGAATATGTTCTCTTAATGATATTATCAGCTAATTCTGAGTTGCATTTGTTTATTTTTGGTTAAAAAAATTTAATCCACAAACAAATTCTTGTAACACTAACCAACAATTATTTAGAACGTTTGTTTTAACTATTTATAACTTTTTACAACATGAATAAATAGCTCCTACTTTTACAAATAAAATACAGATTTTATTGGTTCCTTTTAAATAAAACAAAAGCAAAACAAAAACACGTCTTCCGACAACTCTCACCTCTCCTTTTCAACACCAACCTTGGATAGTTCAGTGGATACCCCTCATCGACTTCCTACTCCTACACCAGGTCAAGAACCAACCTATAAGTGGTCCTCCTACCACACTTGATTCACTCCCGACAAAAAACAATCCAAATGATCACTATTTGGATATCCTAACACCAAGGAAAAAATCGATGATATACATCATTATCAAAAGCAACAAATGGTGTTACAATGAGAACTATACTTCAAACAAAAAGTCACTGCAAGATGACTAAGTTTTCTGGAGCAAGCAGCGATCAAATTTTGCAATTCACGAAAGAAGGATGTACATGAACCACTTCCGATTCCTTGCAATCCTATGGATCCTTCTACCTATTATCGAACACCTTGGGATCCTCCACCTAGGCAATCCTCTGGTTCCCCAAGAACCAACGAACGTGGAAATATCTGGTCTCCACTCAAGCCGTGGAAGGATATCAAATATGAGGATCGCAATGCTCCATCTCCATTTAAATAAATTTGCTTATTCTCATTATATTTTATATTTGTATTCTTTTTTCCAAATAAATAATATTATGTTTCACGAAAATCAATCTCTCGATAATTAAGCAACACCCTTCAAAATAAGGCTATTTTAAGATAAACTGAATATTTCAGACGTCTGAACAATGCCATCAGACGTCTGACACCTTTGTATCACACAATTTTTCAACTCTGTGCATATATCAGACGTCTGATATAACCCTCCAGACGTCTGAAAATAGTGTCTGCCTCATAAAAATACACAACAGTTTATTTCAGACGTCTAAAAATTGTTCCCAGACGTCTGACCAAAGTTTCTGCCTTCTAAAAATACCAACAAGGAAAATTTCAGACGTTTGATTCTACATCCAGACGTCTGACAAAACTCTCTGTCTTCGAAATTTTACTACTCTATCTATTTTAGACGTCTACCACCAATAACCAGACGTCTGAACATATTTACTGTCTTCATATTAGGTTAAATCAGACGTCTGATTTACTTTCCAGACGTCTGAAATTCAATCGACACTATTAAGTAACCTTATAACGTCTATTTTTCCCACTTTTTTCCAATTCATTTCATTTTGTTTCTACTGCAAATTCAATACCTAAATTCTCCCAATCGCTTTCGCCTTCAAACACACTCGATTCTCATGGCACCAAAAATAAAAAACCCTAAAATCTCTGAAAGAAAGCAAGACCAAGCTACTTCATCCAACCCGCAAGTATGTTCTGATGATCAAATTGAGAGATGGATGAATCGCGTACCACATTCAATCAAAAGATATGAAGACATTCAAAAGAAGAAGCTTCATACAGGTCCTTTCTACAATTTGCTCAAATTTCCTATGTACGACTTGGATGAAATATGCGAAAATGCGGGGTTGCATCAGTTGATCTCCTTCAACTCGAATAATATCCAAATAGACCAACTTGCGATATTCATATTCTATGCTAATTTAGATAGCACAGCCGTTTGGAATACCGGTAACGACGATAATTGGCTATGGTCAAGTGTTTATGGCAACACTATTAGACTAACTACGGGAATCATAGGCCGAACTCTGGGTTGTTCCGACTATGGAGAAGACTTGTATAACATTCCGGATATGCGTATCAAACCGAGAGATAATATCACACATCAAATATGGGAAGATGAAATGCCTAGATTTGCATCAAAATACTTAAGACCTAAGGCGAGACTTCTGACTAGAATGATTATCAACACTGTCATTCCTCGCCTTGGTAGCCATGAGCAGATCACATAGTTAGAGTACAAGGCTCTATACGCTATCTTCAGTGGTACGAGGGTTAATTGGGCAAAATTCATATTTGACGAGCTCAAACATTATTGGACTCGCTCACGCCCATCTATCATCTACCCTACCTACATCATGCGACTTCTGCGAGCTCACAACATCCCTTCATATTTATCAACTTTTGAAGAATTTTCTCCCAAGTACGCAGCCACAAAGTTCTTCTCTCTTATGCACTTACCAGAAAATCCTCCGGATTTTATGTCATTTGAAGAATGGACGCAACGTCGTCAACAAGATAGCCAAGCTATCCCTCCACCCCAACAACAACCTGAACAATCACAAGAGGAAGAGCAACACCGCGAGCATACTCCTCCTCCTCCTGCACCTTTTGATTATTCGTGCCAAGACGACATTTTGGAGACCCGCACTGAGACAAATCCAAAAGAGAGTATTCGCGACTTGACTCTCCAAAATCAACTCATTCTGTCAAGGAATCAAATTTTTTTGGCTAAGCGTATCGATAGCTTTGAAACAACGTTTGCTTCACGCCTAGCCACAGTTGAAGCATCGCTCTCAACTACACTGTCAGTTCTAAAAGAGGTTCTTCAAAGAGTTCTTGGTCCTACACCACCTTTGGAAGGTTGGCCAACTCCAACGCGTTCTCCTCCTCCTTTGAAACACTCAAAACTTTTTGAAGAGGAAAAAGAACCTCTCCAACAAACTCCGACATCTCCAATAAAACAAGCTAGCTCTTCCAAGAATGAAGATGAAGGAGATGATCAAGTTAAAGCTTCCCTAAAAGATCCTTAGTTTTTAGGATTCCATCTTTTGCATTATAATAAAAAAAAATCTATGCATGTAATCAATCAATTTGTTTAATGAAAAGTGCTTTTTGGTTTGTTATTTCTGTTTATATTGATATAATCTTCCTACAGTTGGTATATATTTCATATTACGAACATGTTCTCTAAGTTAAAAAGATATTAACACTTTTTGATAATGCTAAAGGAGGAGAAATAATGGAAAGCACATATTCAGGGGAAGATTTATAAAAATATATCTAAGTACATTGAATAGTTGTCATCATCAAAACGGAGGAGAACGTTAGGAAACTCAATCTACGGTTTCAATGATAACAACTATACAATGGAAATCGAATATACATATATATTTATATATACAGGTACTTGCTAGAACAACATCACTATAAAGACAAGAACGAGGCTCAAAGGACACTATAAGAGACTTCAAGTCGATAGGTACAAAGAAGCAAAAGAAAAAGTGCCCAAAAACTAAGATGCACAATATCAGACGTCTAGGTGCACAAGCCAGACGTCTGAATCAGTTCTCTGGAACAACAGACAGTCAAAACCAGACGTCTGATATTCTACCATATTCAAAAAATATATGGTATCAGACGTCTGAGACATATACTAGACATCTGAATTCAAACTCGGATTTCAAATAAGAACTTCAACTGCCACATTCGAATGGACATCTCCGCTTCTCTTCGCTGCAACTCTTCATCATCAATAGAAGCAACTTTAGAGCACTTGTTAATGGACATAACTACTCAAGATACCTATCTACAACTATATATAGCATCATGAATCAAGAGAAAGAACTCACCTTACATACTTACGCTTTGTAATTCTATACTATATTCTTGATCTCTGCACTTTAGCAATCTTTACTTGTATTCACTCTTTCATATACTTAGTTCTTCATAGACAATATTCTTTAGAGATATATATTGGAAGAAATTGTACAAATTAGTCAACATCCGTGTTATAAGAGAACACATATTTGACAAGAACAACTCACTGTAACCAAGCCTATTCCTCTGGGCGAAGCGAGGGTTTTTGATAGTCGAATTCCGAGGGGGAGCTTCGGGACTGGACGTAGGACGGGAGGTCCGAACCAGTATAAAATCCTGGTGTGCTTATTCTATTTTTGCTTAGATTAATATTATTTTAGTTGCATCATATATTTTGTCACATATACTTGCATATACATTACACGATCCACCTCATAGACTTTCACTTGCGCCTCTTAACTGCGTAACTCTTCTGTCTAGATTGAAATTCCTTCATCTTTTCTTGGATCAACTCAATCTTTTCTGACGCCACCCTAAACAAATCTGGACCTAAGACTAATTTGTCTCCAGTCTCCAACCAACATGCTGATGATTTGCATGGACTTCCATACAAAGCTTCAAAAGGCGTCATTCCTATACTAGTCTGGTAACTATTATTATATGAAAACTCAACTAAATGTAGGTGATCTTCCCAAGATCCACCAAAGTCTAGGATACAAGCTCTCAGTAAATCCTTGGGCACCTTGTTGACTCTCTCTGTCTGCCCATCCGTCTGAGGGTGATATGCAGTACTCATATTAAGCTTGGTACCCAAAACTTCCTGTAGACTCTTCCAGAATTCACTACTGAACATGGCATCTCTATCACTGACTATACTACTTGGAACTCCATGTAGTGTAACTATGTTCTTTATGAACAACTTAGCTAAAATAGGTGTCGTCCTGGTTGACTTAACTGGAATGAAATGGGCACTCTTGGTCAATCTGTTCACTATGACCGATAAACTTTCATTTCCCTTATTTGACCTTGGCAACCCGTCTATAAAATCCATAGATATCGAATCCCATTTCCATACTAGAATCATTAAAGGTTGAAGCAACCCACTCGACTTCTAATGTTCAGCTTTCACTTATTGACAGTTTGCACACTACCTAACCCACAAGTCAACATCCCTCTTCATACCTTCCCAATAGAAGCTCCTATTCATATCCTGATACATCTTGGTTCCTCCAGGATGAATCGTAAACTTGGACCAATGACATTCTCCAAGAACTTCCTTCCTCAAGTCCTCCACATACGGTACACACAACCTTCCCTTTTTTCTCAACCATCCTCTTTGGTCAAGACTAAAATCCTTTAAATCATTGATCTCATCTCCAATCTCAAGCCTTCTAATCTTCTCGGCTAACACTGGATCCTCTATCTGCTTAGAAGCAATCCTTTCGATCAACAATGGTTGAACTTCTAAACAGGACAATATGGCGGTATTCTGACTAGAACTAGTAGTCGATCTCAACTGCACAACACAACTAGCTAAAACTTCTAAATCCTTCCACTCGCCAACATAGTCAATACCACATTTTGATGTTTTCTGCTAAGAGCATCATCTACATTATTACCTTTCCCTGGTGTATACTCTATACCAAAATAATAAGCAGCCAAAAACTCCAGCCACCTTTGCTATCTCATATTCAACTCCTTCTGAGAGAATAAGCACCGTAAAGACTTATGGTCAGTATAAAGCACAAACCTCTCCCCTAAGGGATAATGTCTCCAAATCTTCAATGTGAAGATTACTACTGCCAACTCCAAATCATGAGTAAGGTATCTAACTTCATGCGGTCTAAACTGTCATGAGGTGTTGGCAACAACTTTACCATTATGCATCAACACCGCTCCTAATCCAGTTCTGCATGCATTAGTATATAGCACCAGCCCTTGGTTTCCGTCTGGAACTACTAACACTGGTGCATTGGTCAACAAATGCTTTAACTTAAGGAATGCTTCCTCACATTTTCCGGACCAGATAAACTTCACCTCCTTCCTAGTTAACTTAGTCAAAGGTGCTGCTATCCGCGAGAAGTCCTTAATGAATCTCCGATAATAGCCAGCGAGTCCAAGAAAGCTTCTAATCTTGGCCACCATCTTTGGTCTCTTCCAATTATTCACAGCTTCAATCTTACCTGGATCGACTGACAAGCCTTTCTCTGAAACCACGTGACCAAGAAACTTAACCTCTTTCTTCCAAAAATAACACTTGGTAAACTTCGCCTTCAGCCGATTCTGCCTCAGCGTCTCGAGCACCACTCTAAGGTGAACTTCATGCTCCCTTTCATCCTTAGAGTATACTAAAATGTCATTTATAAACACCAGGAAAAACCTATCCAAGTACTCTCGGAAGACTCGGTTCATCAAATCCACAAAGAAAGCAGGTGCATTCATTGATCCAAATGGCATCACCAACCACTCATAAGAACCATACCTAGTTCGAAATGTTGTCAAAGGAATTCTATCCTCCGCCACTCTTAACTGATGGAAACTTGTTGCCAAATCCAATTGGGAAAACACTCTGGCTCTATTCAATTGATCAAACAGATCGTCTTTTCTTAGCAAAGGATACTTATTCTTTATCATCCTTTCGTTCAACTTACGGTAGTCGATACACATCCTCAATGACCCATCTGGTTTCTTTACAAACACCACGGTCGCTCCCCAAGGCGAACTGCTTGGCTTGATAAAATTCCTTCCTTCAAGATCCACTAGCTGCACCTTCAGTTCCTTCATCTCAGTACGCGTCATCCTATTAGGTAGTCTACTCATAGGTTCAGCTCCAGGCACAAGATCTATTCTAAACTCCACAGCTCGTTTTGGTGGTAGTCATGTGAGCGGCTCAAAGACATTTGCAAACTCTCTTGCTACCCAAACCTGACTTATCTCATCTCCTATCTCCATAGCATTAAGAAAAGTACTAACACTTCAATCAGAATTCTCCATTGAGAGTATTACTCGGTTATGACTATCCGGATGTCTCGGTGATATCTCCCTATCATGGAAAAATATTCTATCCTCATACCTACCCAACCAATCCATACCCAAAATGATTTCGAAATCTATGAAATTAATAACATACAAGATGCATGCAAACTTATGACCTAATAAATTAAGTTCTATCTGGTCACATTTTAGCCCTAGAGTTGGATACCCTCCTATTGGATTCGCAACCCTTAAGGAAGTAACAAGGTAGGTGGGTTCTAAGCATAACTTATCAACTAAACACTGAGATATAAATGAATGCGATGCACCGGTATCAAAACGAACCCTAACCGGTATACTCTGAATCAAAAACGTACCATCCATCACAGTCTTTCCCTTATCAGCTATAGTAGGCCTAGTTGGTCCAATAGCAAAAACCTTTCCTTTGTCCTCCCTAACTGGCTCCGAATTCTTGTAATGCACAACTTGATCACAGTTGAAGCACTTTACATTCTTCTTACTTGCAGCTTTCTTTCCATTTCCTGACCGGCACTCATTCGCAAAGTGACCCTTCTTGTCACATTTATAGCAAACTATCTCAGCCTTTGACTTTTTAGAAGTGTCTCCTTTCTAGGCTCCCTTCTTCTTAAAGAACTTTCTCTTCTTCCCCTAAGAACCCTGAGTTTCAACTAACTTCTCTTTAGCATAATCAGCAAGTAACTCTTCATGGCGAATGGCCATTTCCACCACCACATTACAAGGATCACGGACATGTGTCATGGCTGCTCTAGCGAGCTCGGGCCTCAATCCCCAAATGAACCTCTCATTTCTTCTGATGTAAGTATCTATAGTAGCATATCCATATCGACACAACTTTTCAAACTTAGCAGCATACTCAACTACTAACATCTCTCCCTGAACTTGATCCATAAACTTCCACATCAGCTCTGATTTAGCAAATTTAGACATATACTTCGGCTCAAATCTCCTTTTAAAATCAGCCTAAGTCAACTGCTCTTCCGGAACTCCAGCAGAAACAATATTCCACCAGTGTAGCGCTGACCCCTGCAACTTTCTAGAGGCCAACCTTCTCTTTTGCCTATCATTCAGACACAAATCAGTAAATATACGCTCACAGTGCAATAGCCAATTCTCAACCTCTATGGCACTCTCTGTCCCCAAGAATGGCTTCCCACCCAAACTGGTATAGTCTCTATTCAGCAGGGAATAATTATTCCCAACCGGAGCCACTGGATTAGCTCCTCCTACATTTCCAGCCATTCCAGCAGTAACTCCTGCTTGCATCATATTGACGAAGAACTGATACATCGCCCCCATATCTATTGGTGGATTTCCAACACCCATATTGGCATCAGCATTTTGGTTATTAGCATTAGCCGATCGATTCGGGTTCCTCTTTGTAGTGGGTCGTACATTTCCATTAGTTGTAGTGCTTCCTCCACCGAGATGTCCACTTCTGTTTCCTGCTTCCATATTGCCTTTCTCGTAAATCTACAGACGATCCTTAGTAAGATACAGAAGAATGGTCTAAGAGAGTGGGAAATACGTACTTATTTATATATAACTATATATCAAATACAAGTATGTTACTATAACGTTAACCTAAACCCCAATCATGTTGTCAGATTCATTGGATTATGTTTGAAAAATATTTTAGGTTAAATTTTCTATTAAATTTCATAAACCTATGCTCTAATACCAACTTGTAACCTGTGCAGTTAATGCCCCGCTATTACCCCGCTATAACCCTGTATATCTCATAGCGGATTTCTACCGCTATGGTTTTTTCATATAGCCCCAAATATAGCCTTTCCGCTTTAAGCCCCGCTATTTTCGCTATATCCCGTTATTTCCGCTATATTCCGCTATATCTTCTTTAAAAGAAATGAATTGAAGACATTTATACATTATAAAAATTATGAAATTAATTTATTTAATTGAATTTTTAATATATTTTCAGAAATGAAAATACTCTAATATTCTACTAAATTCAATTATGTTATATAATAGTTTCGCGTTTATTTACAGTATATTCGCACATGTTTTTATTTAAAATTAATAATTTATTAATTATAGTTCAATTGAATGTTAATTTCATTTAATTACCATTTATATATTTGTAAAAACATTAACTACGAGTTCTATATGCTATTTTAGAGTCATCCGCTATATCCTGCTATATCCTCGCTGTATCCCCGCTATGACTTTTTGCACCTCCGCCGCATTGAATCTGCCGAGCGCTTTAACTGCATAGCTTGTAACATCCCCCTACTTGGAGGCCCATAACTGATGACTACGGATGCTGCAGTCATCCATAGTTACTAATCCTCGGCGACCAAATACGACAATGTTAGATACAATGATACACAGAAACACATGAATATGGAAAAAAATTAAAACAATAAACAGAGTCCACATTCCATTTCAAAATATTTCAAGTTCATTACATAATCCCAATACATAGACCATGTTTAGATAAAATATACTTATTACAAAATACGCCAATAGCGACAAATGAAGATGCCCCCTAGGATGACCAGAGTATAAAATATGGAGATAAAACAAGTTTGCCTTTACAACCAAACCCAGCAGAAATAAAAGAACTCTAAGTAGCTAACATGCCTCCTGCATGTCGTCGGAAGATTTATTTGTCCAAAAGAACATCTGAAAACCTTAACTCTCAACCTACTCAAAATCAATTGAGTACCCGAGAGTTTAAGGGAAAAATAAAAACTTTGAGTCGGATATAAAACCTGGTATGAATAATAATTTACCATCTCAAACCATTTAGATATCTAGTGAGACCATGCCGCTTAGTGGAACGGGTTTTCCCCTCACTAGTATCCTAAAACATTTATAAAACCATATACTATGCTCCTGCATCCACAATGGTTAAAACATAGTATTCCAAAACATTATGATGATATGCAAAACAAGTAAATCAAATCTGGATTACCCATCCCATTTTCATTCTGACTATCTGTCTCAATTATAGTTTCTAGGGTTACTATTAACCTGTTAAACGTTTATGGGCTATCTACCCAATTTCATAGTTTTCATGGGATCACTAATAACCTATTGGTATCTCCAATATCTTTTCTATTATCCTAGTTTTCATAGGCTAACTAGGAACCTATTGACTAACTGTCAATATCTTAATCCGGATATAGTTTTCATGGGCTAACTATAAACCTATTGGCCCCTGCCAGTATCAAATCATAGTTTTTATGGGCTGACTATGAACCTATTGGCCCATGCTAATATCTTTAATTAAGATTTTATCATTTCATAATTTATGTTCACTACTGGATCAACCTAGCTGGTTATTCTGCCCTTCCCCATAGTACCATTATGGGTTAACTACAATGTGAATAAATATATGAAGAAGTAATACCCTCAGAATCTTTATTTATGCCATGGTATTTCCTTTTAAAATGAGAATGGGTTATTTGTTTTGAAACCTTAAAACATCAGTTTCGAAACCACTAGATGACCTCCTTCGAAAGCATAGAAAACCTCTTTTCAAAACTCTAAGTATATACCTTTAGAAGCTCTATAAATCAATCCTTTCGAAACTAAACCATACCTTTCGAATGTATCAAAACCTCTCTTATTAATCTCTAGAAAATAGCTTCGAAACTGATGAAAGTCCCTCTTTCGAAGCCATTGGGTTTTTACTCTTTAATTTTTTTTTAGGTCAAAGTGGTTATATACGAAAGTATCTCTTTAAGAACCTTTATAGAATTGTTTGGGGAAAAGTAGATGGTGTCGGAACAACCTATTTGAAAGCTCAAAACCTTTAAGTTAAAACTTCGAATAGTAGCATCGAAACCCCCTTTCGAAAGCATTTAGGAAGTGGCTTAGCTTAAGTTAAAACAGAGATAACCCTTCGAAAGCATTGTTGGCTTCAATGCACTCGGAAGGGAAAGTAGCGACTGGTTTTGATTTGGTCGGAACCATTGCTTTCGAAAGCACTTATTCAAAATAAAAGGAACCCATTTGAAAGCAAATACTATAAACATAATACGGCAACCTTCTTCGAAAGCTATTTATAAACTCCTTTCGAAATCATACGTTTCGATTGGGTCGAAAGCACTAAGAAAAACAAAGCAAATACTTATCTTTTGAAAACCAAACAGTGTTTTGGCCCCATCGGAAGCATTCCTTTCAACACTATAGCTTCCGCCTTTTTCTCCAATCCACTACGTACCATCTAAGTGATACCTTGTGTATTGGTTTCAACTATGTGAGTTTAGGCTGGGTGGGTTTCGACCGAGTTGGAGCGGAAGCAATGGAGTCGAAAGGCATTGCTAAAGGAGGCAAAACCCTCTTTTCTGATTATAGACTGAAATCATGCCCATTTTTATTAATTGCTTTAACTAACCTGCCTATGTGTAATCTTTTAATTGGTTACCTTAAAACTTTTCAAATACTTTACAAAATAGCTGTCGCATTTAGCAGATCTTAATCAAAGGAAAATTAACGTTTAAGCCCTTCCATTAAGCATATCTAATTTTTGTAGAAAAGTCCCTCTTTTAAAATAATTTATTTTCCCTAGTAAATCTATTGGGAAAAATCCCCAAAAATCACAAAAAATTTCTTTTGCTATGTAATCAAACATATTAAAATTTCTGACCCAATTTCTTCCTGAAATACTCGAAATAAATTTTAAACCCAAATATCTCATATTTATCTCCTCTTCATATTAACTATCTGTGAACTGTAACTGTGAATTGGTGCTTTTAACGGCGTTTGGGTGTTAGTGACCAATTTTGGTGCTAACACTATCAAAGCGGATCCAATCGTTGGCGCTAATGGATGGGTTGAAGTTCCTCGAAATGTCTAGTTTAAATTGGTTTTATTGTATACAAATAATAATAATTGATTTGGTTTAGATTTGATTGGTTTGATTTATGTAGATTTGGTTGAATGGTGTGTGACATTACCTTTTTTAGATTGGATGAATATTTAGATTGATTATGATTATTTCATTTTACATATCACTTATTTTTTTATACAACATTCTTATCGTCATTATATATAATTCTTATATATATCAATCAGTATTTTATTTAGGCAGAGTTGGACTTGGACTTAGAGTAAGTGTTAGTGTTAGAGTTATAGTTTTAGTTGGTTATTTTTGTTGACGACAAAGGATGAGAAATATATAAAATCTAGGTATAGATTAAGGAGAGTTTTGTAACTCAAGGGGAGTTATATTATATTTTATATATATAGTTGTAATCATTAAAAAAGGGGAGATTGTTAGTACCTTAGGTATTAGTTTTGATGATAACAACTATAGACATTATATAAATTATAAATACTAATGTTCTATCAAGTTATATATAGTGTATAGTGCAGGATATTTGACAGGTGTTGATTAAGAAGATTGTACAATATCAAGATGCTGATATAGAGTTTTAAGAGTTAGAGAATGAAGACTCATGAGTATTGAAGAGTTCAAGATTTCAAGATATTATAGATAAGTTATAGAGTCATAGAATTTATGTTAAAACCTTGATTGCACTTTCCTGATCTCTCTCTCCTTCTCTAATTTTTTTAAATTGTTTTTCAAATATCCTGGTTTTAAATAATTTTTTCAAAATATTTTTCTAAATGGTTTTCAATCTCTTATACTTATAAAGATATTATTTTAGTGTCTCTAAGTTTATACATATATATATATATTGAATTTTTGTTTATACATTAATAAATTATAATTACATTGATTATATATATTATTTACATTATATTAAAATTTTCAAAATTATTGTGTAATGTTTTATTAAGTTTTATTATGATTAAAATATGTATAAACTATGTTTAAATGATTTTACAAAGTATCAAACTATTTTACAACAAACGAGTTTTCAAAATAATGTTTTAAAGTATTTTCAATTTTTAAAAAGAGTATGTCGACATGTACTATGTATGTATGTCGACACAGTGGCCGATTTTCAAAATTTAAATTTCAAAAGAAGTGTCTTTTCGTTGTATCTCTTCACGAATGTATATGACCATTGTTCCTCTATAAATACCAAACTTCCAAACGAATTTTTAGTCATAATTTTCTTATTCATCTCTCCTCCTTCCACTCTCTCATTTTCTAAATCAAAATATACCCAAACTCTGCCAAAATTCAACTGGAATCAAATTCAATCATCACTAATTTTATTCTCCTTCATCTACCCTCTGATTTCTCTCCTCACTCTCACTCAAACCAAGATCAAAGTGATATTCAAGAGTTCTAGGATCAATTGTAATCAAAATCAAAGATTTGAGTCTATAAAACTCTATCAAATCATACTTCTATACTTGTAGGTGTGATTGTAGCCCATAAAATCAATTGGTTGTGCTTAGTAGCTCGTAAATCTAGTGGGTGTGCTTGTAGCTCGGAAATCAAGCGACTCTACCCACATGTCGGGATTCTGGAGGTGTTCCTTATAGCCTTGAAATTGAGATTGTATTTGCATTTACTACTTGAAAAGAAATTTGTACAAGGAATTGTGCGGGATTGGATGTAAGGTAACTTCGAACCAGTATAAAATCCCGGTGTCTTCTTTTCGTTTTTACTTTTATTGCATTTACTTTTATCTGCACTTTGTTTCTGTGATTGTTAATTACATCATTCCAAGTAGAATCTTAAAGAATTTGAAAAATATGCATATAATTAATTAAACACTATTCACCCCCCTCTAGTGTTAGTTTAGCCTTAAGATCCATATTCCGCTGACTCACAGTTGTAGATTTAAAACTAAGGAATTGAATGTATACTTGGAATTACAAAACTAAAAGTAAACTGAGAATCACATAGTTGCCTCACAAAATACATAGTCCTTTTAGAAGTTTAATTTATAGCTTCCTTCAATTCACAATCCTTTTAGACAACCCATGGAACAAAAAAGGTGAAAAATAATAATCAACTTTAGCTAAAATGTGATACAAAATCACAATAAATGGAAAAACAGTCACCCTACCTTTGAGAAGCACAAAAATAATTCAGTAAAAATCTAAAAGATTGATTTTATCAAGAGCTTTGAGAAAAAGCTAACCCTGCCTTTGAAAAATGACAATAATGATTGATTAACATAAAACTAAAAAAATATTATTCGTCCAGAACAAATGCTAATAGAGATTAGTAAGATCGACAAAGAGAAGGAGATTATTTGGTTAGCAACTCTGAGGTGAATAAAAGCGACAAGAAATAATGAGAGGAGAGGATTGAACAAAATAATGGATTTAGATGAATGATGAAACGATTGTAAGTTCGCTCCATGGAATGAATAAGAAAATAGAGGGAAATTGACTAACTTTGTCATTTAAGTTGGGGCAATACTTTGATAGCATAGTAAATTAATTTTGTTATACTCTAAGTTGCAAAACACACTAGGTTGCTTACAATGCCATCCCAAGTAGCAAGTAAACAGGTTTGTCTTGGAGTGCGACAAGTGTAGAGATAGAACACATTACACGGCAAACATGGAAATACAGAAAATGATAGGGTACATGATACATTACTTGCAAAAATAGAACACTCATATTACACAATAAACATAGAAACACAAACAAACAATATGATACATGATACATTGTACAGTTAAAACACATTAATACTCTCATAAACTAATAATTACGTTGAATAAAAGATGATGTAAGTTGGTTTTTAAGTAGCATAATATGTTATTCCGCCTTTTGCCATGTGGCAAGCACCACTCATCGGCGCCGATTCTTAGGGAAGGCCCAGGTAGACCCCAAACTTTCTGGATCGGTCCAGCTTGGCTTCGGTCTTCTGCATGCGGATTTTCAGTTGGTATTTGCACATCTTCTCCTATAAATACAGGATCATTGGTCATTGCAAAAGATCTTCTTTTGGTTCTTCTTCATTGTTTTTCTTTCCTTCCTCCATTAATTTTCTAAGGCTAAAAAACTGTATTTGTAATCCTATAGTATAATAAAAAGATTATTGGAGTGGACGTAGGCTAGAGTTTGCCGAACCACTATAAAATTCGTGTTTTCATTTACTTTTTTGCCATTTAATCTGTGAACTGCACATTTAATTCTCTGTTTGGATATTTAATATTAGATTGGTGGTGCTTTTCCACCATTTGGGTGTTGGCGGCCATTTTTGATGTCAAAATTTTGGTGTTTTCACTAGGAATACTAGCACCCACTGATTTGGAAATGATTTGGAGCTTGGATTTGGATCAATGGCTAAGCAATCAATAAAGAGAGCACCTGCAGATATGAGTCACCATGGAGGGAGCCATGAGGCTTCCTTAGGAGCTAGGGCTAATCACTCCTTCATCTATATCACAAGGAATGAGATGGAGACGATGATGGATGCTGTGCAAGAGAGGATGATGAAGAGGCAAGATGAAATGATTCAAGATTTCCTTAGGCAAGTCAAATAGGATAGAGTAGGAGCTAATGGCAATATGGATCAAGGAATTGGAGTAGCAGGAGATGCAGAAGATCAAAACCAAGAATAGGGAAACTAAGCTAACAGGTAGAGGAATAGAGTGGAGCATCTGGGGGCATCCTTGGATCAACATGGACCGGTTGACACCGATCCCTCCATAGGGATCGACGCCAATCGCTTTAGACTTGGTTGCATTCCCTCGGGTCATGCTGGATCGGTCAGCTGTAGGCCAGTGGTTGATGCTGTGCAGTTTGGTGCATATCAGAATGCAGATGTATGTCCAGAGAAGCATGTTTCAGGATTCCCTCATGGACTCGGGGGGCAAGTTGGAAATGATTATTGGAGACTACATTTGGGTGATAATGATAGGTTTGCGAAGATAATCAGACGAGCTATGAGAGAAGGATTGGTGAATGGGGATTTGGAAAATGTGAATAGGAGTCCATTTACTCCTAATATTAGGCGTGCTAGGAATCCACCAGAGTTCAAACCACCGGCACTGGGTGAAAATGACAGAAAATCAGACCCTATTGTTCATCTGATGAGGTACATAAGGCATATGAGGTACCAGGGGCATCAGGGGAAGTGATGGCGCGATGTTTTCCCTTATACTTGGCGAATATAGCTGCAATGAGGTTTAGGCTATTGGAGAACGGTTCTATCAGTACTTAGGCAGAGTTGGTTGATAAATTCATGAGGCAATTTTGGGTCCACATCACAAGGCCCAAGAGTGTGATGACTTTGACAACACTGAATCAAAGGACAGGAGAGTCCTTGAGGAATTTCTTAAAATGGTTGAATGCAGCAGTTGCTTCAGTGAATCGGCTGGATCCATCGATTGTCTTCGTGGTGACGGTATTAGGAATAGCCGACAGACTTTAAGGTTGCACTGGAACGGGATCCATCAATGGATCTTGGAGAATTTCATCATAAGGCCAAAAGGTTCCTACAGCAGGAGGATGTCAAGGCTGGTAGAGAAGTGGTTAACATAGTGAGAGACGAAGGACCATTTTGGGAAGGTTCAGGCAAGGACAAAGGAAAGCGGAAAGCGGATGATGGCTTCAACGGATCAAAGCAGCAAAGGTAAGAACCAAAATTTTCCTCTTATACAAATTTGAATGATACTTTGGAGAGGATTTATTTAAATACATAAGGACGCTTTCCATACTGAAAGCCTGCAAGGAGAGAGCCCATCGAGCATGAATGCGCATTAAGAAAATATTGCCTGTTCCATGAGCTAGACGGGCACACTACCAACGATTACAGGCACTTGAAGGATATGGTTAAGGAACATGCCAGGGTTGGCAGGCTAACGCAGTATATAAGAACTCGGACTACGGCGATGGAATATGAGCAGCCACCATCTGCATCAAATGGAAATGGCCTTGGATCGAGGTCAAAGATTGTCATCTCTTAATCAAAATGGCATGAACAAAATAAATAATAAACTCTATAATAAAATGGCTAAGTCAATTACATATGTACGAAATCGAGTTCGGTCCTTAGGCATGCTCTGAGATGACGACAAACATCATGCCTAGAGAGGCAGTTTTTTGTTTTCTGGTTATAAAAACTTAAATTTACTGATTTAATGAATGGATTTTGGAATGCTCAAATCTTCTTTTAAAAGTAATAAATGAAACAGGTCGCAGTTGTCCCGACCGGAGTGATGGGGCAATAACCACAAGGTGCTAGTCCTTTTGTCAAAGAGCGACGGGATGGGCTCGTACATGGATTAACTCCTCGACTGAAGGATCGAGGTCGGAGAATAATACCCACAGATCGTGTTATATTTCGGTCGAAGAGACGAAACCGAAGAAGTAAAAGGTAGGCCGCTTCGTCGGAGAGCGATAGGATCGGCATGCTTATCGTTGTGCCCTTCTCACCGAAGAGTGAGTGAGGTTCAACAAAGGTCCAGAGAGATCATGATCGGCCTAGGAAGGCCATGACGTCGCTTTATGTTCAGGGACACTGAATTGGAGTGCAGGAAGTATTGACACTTCGCCGAAGAGTGATAGGATTGGCTTACTAATTGTTATTTCCCCTTTCGCCGGAGAGTGACTAGATAGGATCCAACAAGAGCTTGGAGAGGTTATGTTCGATCCAGAAAGACTGTGAATCAGGCTATTGGTCCGGCGAGACCTTAGGATTAGTAAACAATCTGGTGAGATCATGGATTCTTTTGCTGGCTTTGGATGGATATGGATTTGACTAAGGATTTGGCATTGTTTTGGAATTGGCTATCAACCCGGAACAATCGTGGACTATGTCAACTTGGTTCGGCAAAGGATTGGATTCTAGATTAGAAATTTGGCTACTGATGAATTATGGACTTTAGATTTATGGCAATTCAAAACACACCTTCCTATCGCCAGGCATGTTTTTGGAGGCAAATGTTATCCCGCCTTTTAGCAAGGCCATGATACCATGGAGTTGGCTAACTGGATTCATGGTCATCAAGGCAGGAAAAATGAAGAGATGGTTATCAAGTTCGGAGATCAGACATAAGCAAGGCTATGGATAATAGTCAAGCGAGTTCAAGCGAGTAGTATCTAAGAAATGGCTAAGTATGGATTTGCTCTTCCCCTAGGCAGTGGATCAAAACGGATCAATATGGTTAGGGACAGATCAGATCAGATCACTATGGCTATGGATCACTTGGATTGGCAGTTCAACTCAACGGTGATCGCTCAGTAACTCAATAGATACCAGAGGAATCGAGCAAACAACTATGGAAACATGAAGAGGAAGTGGAGTGGGACCACCACAATTGATCATAGCTTGCCAAGTGGCAAGCATCACCGATCGACATCGATCCCTAGGAAAGGCCAGGTGGGTCCTAAACTTTCTAGATCGCTCCGCCTATGCTTCGGTCTTCTGCACGTGGATTTTTAGGTCGATATTTACACGTCTTCTCCTATAAACACAGGATCATTGGCTCATTGCAAAGGATCTTCTTTTGGCTCTTCTTCATTGTTTCTCTTTCCTTCCTCCATTAACTTTCTAAGGCTAAAAAACTATATTTGTAATCCTACAGTATAATAAAAATTTATTGGAGTGGACGTAGACCAGAGTTTGCCGAACCACTATAAAATTCTTGTGTTCATTAACTTTTTTGCTATTGAATCCGTGATCTGCACATTTAATTCTCTATTTGGATATTTAATATAGGGTTGGTGGTGGTTTTGCATTATTTGGGTGTTGGCAACCATTGTTGACACCAATATAATCTCATATCTTAAGTTTGAGGCAAACACTTTAGCTCTTCGAGGGACCGACTCCTCGATCCAAAAGTAGATCTTGCACCTATGTTGGGGACATCTGAAGAATTAATGTCTGATATTCGTATCTACTATTATAATAATGTCAATATGAACCACAAGGCCACAGTTGTCGTAAAACATGTTGAGGTATATCTCTTCTATAGGAGTTAACTCTCGCTCTTGAGCCAATACTAGACCTACTTTGTTTTGCAGTGAGGATAATTCCATTTATATTTCAGCAATGTAGTCAATAACATGTTGAGGTAGAGGGTCGTCGATCCACTCATGAAATTCACATATATGGAAGTGACATCTCAGATAACCACATTCAACATCACAGACATATTTAACAATAGACACTGGAAATTCATAAGCATAGAAATAGCAGATTATTGTCAAGTTCCCCACTACAACCCCTTCTTGTTGTTGCAAATAAGTTCTTTCTACTCCCATAGGTTGTAGTGGATAAGGGGTGAATGTAAATTGGTTAAAATTCCATGAAAAATGAAAATATTTTTTCCTTATAAAAATTATAGCAGTGATTTTGAATGAAAGAATAATATCAGTGTTATTTATAAGGTTTTGAAAGCAAGAACAAGAAAACAACACTTTTTTTCCTATAAACTATAGCACTGTACATTGTGCCAATAACAGCCATATAATAAGATCAATAACAGAATATGTAACGACCCGGTATTTTTGACCATTCGCATCCATTATAAGTGTATAGGTAGACACTCATGCCGGAATTGAATTGCTCAAAATACCGCGTTGTTAATTTAAATTTGGCAAAACTGAACATATACAGTAAATAAATATAATCACAGATCACAGAAACAGAGTAATAAATGCAGCGGAAATAAAAGAGATTGTAGTTCATGAAGCTACTATATAAATGTATAAGTTACATCAGAGTTAAACCAGATACAACGGAGGAGTAATACGATACATCAGATACAAATCAGAATACATCACTGGAATCATCGAATACTGAAAGCAGAATAGATGGCTGGATCTTCAAGCAAAGCTCCAACTTCAAAGGTGAGTCTCGAATACTGGTACACTCAGTCTGACCCGAGCGTAAAGCAAAAACACAAGACACTCGAGTCAGGATTAACATTCTTATATTAATAAATCCAACTCAAGTGAAATAGCAATTGAAATACAAGTAACTCAAAGGATGTTTGGAATAACCATCCTTTAAGGATCCGTTAAACTATCTACTAGGTAGTAGTGTACGATAAGTAGATAATGCTTATCAGTAATATAAGATATCAAAATAGTGTTAAGGCGTTACCATTATCCCCCTTAACATATTTTATATAAGCGTTATAGTCTATACAGCACTGTAAACTCCACCGTAAACTAGTGGGCTATCAGGGAGTACTCCATAGGTATAACACAAAACAAATTCGTAGTGGTCGCGAATAGGGAATACAAGTATGACAAGGCACATGAGGCAATACCCAAGGTAGTGACACCACCGTTTGCCTGATCCGGACTGGTGAGAACGCATCGCCGCAGCGACCGCAACACCGTGAAACAACACTCCCAAAATCAAGGGTGCACCAATCGACAACAAGTAATGAGTAGTTCGAAGAAGTGTGTTCACTTGAGGTAGCTGACCTCCATTGGCCCGGCACGGCTCCTGTTTTAGTCATTTCCAATTTGACACAAGTGTCAAGGCTATCCATTATCGTTCTCTTTCTTCAGTCATCACGTACATCATTCCAACCACTTCATTCTGGATCATCACTCCGCGTATAGTTATTAAAGTGGGTTTCGGTTTAGATAGAGAGTATATCCATAACCGATTCCGGTCTCTTTAATAACCTTCGTAATTATTACGCCGATTGGTCGTTTATATATTTCAAAACCAAATCAAGTTCAATTTCAAATAGAATTTGTAAATCAACATTTCATTTGTCCTTCTAAATCAATTTCCATAATTTACGTTTCAAAACTTCCAATTTACCATTTCAAAATCTTATAATTCAATTTCAAATTTTATTTAAACCATTCAAATATTTATTCAAGTTCGTATATAAGTTTCATTCCGAAATCATTTAAATTAATTTAATTTAACATTCAAATCAATTTAACTTCATTTATCGATTTCATTTAATATTCATTAAGTAAATTTGCCATTCAAAACCATTTCTATTAAATTTCCAATTCATTAAATCCATTATTTAAATTCAACTTCTTATATCAAAACTTACAAATTGAATTAAATTAAATTCATCAAATCAAATTCTTTAAATTTCAAGTCTTACATTAATTTCAATAAATAACATTTTATTTCTTGTTAAAGAAATTCAATTTCACTTATTTACTTACTTAAATAATTTTCCAAAACTTAATAAATAAAGTAACTCAATTTCAATTATTTACGAAGTCAAAATTTACTTATTAAAAGTTCAATTTCACTTATTAAAGAATTCAATTCAATCTAATCATTAAATAATTCAATCTTATTTAATTAATAAATAATTCAAAACTTAATTATTAAATAATTTCAAAGTTTAATAATTTCAAACTTAATTATAATTTCAAACTTAATTATTTAATCATTTCAAACTTAATTCAATCATTTCTCAAATTAAACATCGTTCTTTCATCAATTTCATTTTTAATATTTTGTTTCAGATTTTTAAATATTAACATTTCCTTTCATTAAAATTCAAATTTCAACTTCATTTCAAAACCATATTATTTATTCAAATAAAATCTTCATTTTATTTTTAAATCAAATTATTGACCAATCGGGTTTTATTTAGTTCTCTAACCTAGGTCAAGTTTAATTTGGGTATTTATCATTTCAACCCGATTCCAATTCAATTCAAAAATCAAAGCATAACAAAGAGAACTTGCAGTGTGATAACTGGGATGGTGTCAAAGTAAATAAACAAGCAATAACAACAATCAATAACAATCCAATAATCAATTCAAATAATCCCAAAATAACCATATTAATTCGCATTGTTATTTGTACGAATTAATATAATTATTTCTAGAATCTACACTATCATTTCATGTAGATTAAAGATTATTACATTACGGTTTTCACTTGTCATCTATTACAATTTCATCCATCATCAATTTAACAACATACATTCAGTGGTTCAAGATGTAATTAAACAAATCCTACGTGTCAATAAATTTTGACAGTTAAATGGGTCATATTATACAAATGTCATTTAATCAAATTTAACATTTAACTATTCTATATCAATTTCAATTGCATACTATTTATCATTTTAACATTAACAATTTAACATCCAATATAAACATCAACAATCAATCAATTATCAGCCAAACTGTATTAACATCGCATAAATAATTAACAGATAATGGTGTCAGATGTCACAGGTGAACTGATACAGGTAATAGCATATATAACAGTGTAATTAACTAACAGCAACATATTTCAATTGTCGTTTCAATTGAAATCAAATTTAATAAATAAAAGAACGTTAATCGTGAGTGAATGCTCACCTTTCGAGGCTAGAGAGATAGACAGTGAAATTGGGTTACGAAATGCAAGCACGAATTCCAAATCAATGCTAGTTGGATACGGATTCGACGGACAAGCTGATAGACAAAGAATTGACAAAATCAGATCAGAGCTGAATCGATGGAGATAAGGTATAATTGAACACACACACACACACCTATATATAAGTGTATATCCATATATACATATATATAAAAGTCATATTCTAAATACAAACACATTCTTAAATTAAATATATGGATACTTTCAAAACCCATTGTTTCAAATTAAAAAGCTCATAAAAAAATCAAACGTATATATACATTACATTTTAAAATAAATACATATATATTCTTATAAATGCAAAATAATTCATACATACGTTAACATTTATAATAAAATTAATATAAACTTATATTTTATAAAAGTAACACAGTAATAAAGAAATACATGTATTCGATTGTATATAACTTATATATTTATAAAAAAATTCGGCCAACAATGCTTATATTTACAAGCAATACTATACCCACCTTTATACTATAATTATAAAGTGCAAGCACGACATTGGTTTGTTTTTTTTACAAACTCATGCAATTGTCATATTATACCAACCTGATATAAACTTCAACATATGCATAACAGAAAGAATAAGTTTTACAAAACCCCTTTTTTCCGGATCACGTATTAACCAAATATAACTGTAAACCAAATTTTATTATTTAAACATACTTATATAGTAAAATCAATATATCAACAGATTTTGAAATCTTATATAAAATTTACATACTTTATAGTATATACAACTTCTTCAAAGCCAATGATGATATATACACATTCTATAAGTCCTTTTTATTCAAGCATAGCAATCTAATATATATGTCTTAACATATGTCAAACACATAAATGTCTAGTAACTAACAGACCCTACTGTAAACAAAACCAGCAATATGATATGTATTGACATAACTTTATACATATTTAACAACCATATATATACACTAATAACATGTTACATACATATGCGCTAATACATAAACTTATACACTATAATATTATTTATATAACTACGTATTATACAATAAGTTTTTATATTACTTAATTAAGATATATAGCCAACATCAAGGTATACATATACAATTGTATTTTCAAATGATTTAGAGACTGCACATATATTTTACATTAAACATATGTATTTTATGATTTAATCAAAATAAAGTATACGCAGATTTTGGACAAAATACACTTACAAATCATACTTAATAAACTATAAAATATATATTAAAATAGACTTATGTTGTAAAAAGAACAGAGAGTGGAAAGCTTAAAACAATGCATAAATATAACATACATTCGAATAAATATTTAAACTGTAAGAGAAAGAGAGAGTAAAACAAGATCTAAACCCATATATAATAATTTATAAGCTGACCCAAAATCAAATATGCAGACTATAAATCACTAGGCCGACCAATATATAAAATATGCAGCTATGAACACGTAACCAATGTATATCACCTCACATAGAAGATGAAGACGCAGGTATGGCAAGCCGAGAGAGGAGGCACAGGAGATGGTGGCTGAGCATGCTTTGGTAGGAGGCTCGGGACGGCGGATTGTGGAAGAGCAAAGGCGACCGGGATAAGGCAGGGTCAAGGAGGTCGCATGCATGTGGGATCGGCGCTTGGTGGAGGCGGTTCAGGTGGCGGATGACGGAGGTCGGCGATGCAAAGATGGTGAGGAGGCGGGTCGGCTGCGGCTCACGTTGGTTGCATGCGCGTGTACAGGGACGTGATGCATTTGAGAAGGAGGTGTGAAGGGCTTCAGCCCTTTTTTTTCTGTGAACAAAGATGAAGAATTAATGAGAAGGGTTCAGGGAATAGAGAGGAAAATGAACAGATGTGAGAAGTAGATGAGAAGCCAGATACAAACGAACGTGAGCGAAAATGAAGGGACATGGTCGGGGAATTGTAAATTTCCAATGTGCACGAATTCAAGGAAAATTAAATGCTAGTGTCCATTTGAATTTACATAGTGGATAAACGAATAAACAAGAGTTCAAAAGGGTCAAACGGTACCGATACGATTAATCGGTTCAACCGATTCCGTCGTGCATCGGACGTCAAAACACAGAAATGAGTATAGCGTAAAGATCAGTACGATGAGACGATCAAAAACGGTATATAGATATTAGTGGTACGATTGAATTATAAAAATTCGAATTTTTTAATAGCTGAAAATGCTAGAAAAATGCTGAAAAATAAGATCGACGGAGCCAAAGATGTCCGAATTTGGAAAAACGACAAACTGACATCTTGCTCAGAAGATGGTTTAGAATTTTTCTATGTAAAAATATTTAGGTTTCGGAAACATTTTATTTTCATCGCTTTTTAACTAATTAAAATGAAGTAAATTTACGCGCGAAATAAACTTTCATATTTTCGGACGAAAATTTACCAGTTGCTATGTTTAGCTAAACGCATTCCAAATATCAAATTTATATTTCAAAATTTTATCGTTTAAAATTTCACAAAAATTTCAACTAATTACGTTATTAAAACAGTTGAAATTTACGGGTCGTTACACTCTCCCCCACTCAAAACTTTTCGTCCCCGAAAAGGAAGGAGGTAGGAGAATAGAAATAATCAGAAAGAAAATAGATTAAAAGACAAGATAAAACAATTAAACCATATAATTTCAAATTAACTAATTAATATTTAACAATTTGGTTTAATCCACTTGGTTTCACTTAAGTTAAATCAGTCTATCTATTTCTAAATTCATTATCTTATTATCCAATATTCTTCAATTAACAATTTCTAAATCATCAATTTGTATGATCATTTATTATGCTCATATTTTATACAACAAATTTAATTCTTTTATTCCAAATTATTATTAAGTTTATTCACTTGATATATTTTATTAAATATATTTAAACTATATAAACCAATTTAAACCATATAAATTTCAGTTTAAATCAATTTATATTCAATAATTGATTTTAAATTCAAGGTATTTCTATAAGTTAATCTAATTTCGATTTATTAATTCCTTCAAAACCAAAATTAATTATGTTCATCTCATTCAATTAACTTATTATTCTATCATCTTTATTAGCATTTTTTTTATATTTAAATCTAAGTGTATAACATTTTGTTATAAACACTCAAATTTTATTTATAAAATTATTTTATATTGTATATTATCCAATTACATTTTAACTTATGAATAATTTTGGTAAGTTATATTGAAATGCAATTTAGTACTATACAAATAAAATTTTCAAATTCAATTTTCTCAAGTTTAAATACTTATTCAAAATTTAGCTTTATTTAAAATTGAAACATCTTTTAACATGATTTTTAAGAATTAAATTTTCGTATAATTTCAAACCCTTTAGAAATAATTATGTATATATTATATATATTAAATCAAATTAAATTTAAAATAATATATCCATATATATATATATAAATCAAGTCATACTTAAGAAATTCAAACCAAAAATATTTTTCCAAAACAAAACTGTAGCAAAGCTACTGAACGGTCTCTTCACTTCGAAACTCGAAAATGAATGTCGATGATGCGGCCGCCATCACCGAAATTATTTTCCAGCGACAAAATAGGAGAGCACTGATTTAAACATTTAAAATCTTTGGAAATGATTTCTATTTGAAAATATTTTAAATACTATACACTTTAAAACTTTCTAATCAAAGTTTGAAATCACCAGAAATTAATTCTCAAATTCTAGTTTAAATCCATTTCAATTCCTAATTTAAAATTTAAACTATGTTCTATACTTTCATTTATTTGGAATAGTCTATGGTTTACAAAACAATAAATGAAAATCAAATATTATCATTCTTGACAACAAATTCATTAACAATTTAATTTCTGAAAAATTTATACTCATATATAATATAATCATTCAAAACTATTTTTTTGTTTACCAAATTTGAAAACAATATTGTGTCAGTTTTCTCTGTTCAAGTGTTTTGGAAATCCTATCGATAGCGTTGATCAGACAAATCGATCGAAAACCCAAATCAACATCAACAACTCAAACAACACAATATATATAAAACATTTTTAAATGTTAATTTACAATTTCACTTCTTCGTTCGACGATACAAGCATGGGTTTCAAAGAAAGAATATAGAGATTCAAATTTGATGGACTCAAATTAAAGAGAATTCTGATTTGAATACAAGTTCAAAAGAAAAGATAAGATGATTCAATCAACAGAATCGGGAGACGGATAAGCTTATTAAATTCACGGGCAACCTTAACCGGGTCGACCGTAACTTCAAGAATAAGATCGATGCTGAATTCCGAGGTAAATCAACATTCGTTCTCAAAAGATAAAATTCGGGTATAGCAGGAGATAGATAACATCATAAACCGAGGATACAGAAATCTACTGTAAATAGACGTCTATTGTAAAGGAGTTTCACCCCTTTCAAATCATTCGAAGTTTGGCAAGACCGCCAATTCACTATAAAGATCATTCGAAGTGGAGTTATGGGATGCTCCATAATTGAAAGAAGGCGAATAGTGAGGGACACGAATGAAATTTAGAACCACAGGGAACGTTCCAAAATTCAAAGGAATTGAGTCACAAGGAAGAGATTGAAACTCGAATGTGAGTGATTCTGTAAATACATTTACCCTATATGCTAAGTTTTGCCTAGAGCTACCAAAGCTCTGATACCAACTGTAACGACCCGATATTTTGGACCATTCGCATCCATTATAAGTGTATAGGTAGACACTCATGCCGGAATTGAATTGCTCAAAATACCGCGTTGTTAATTTAAATTTGGCAAAACTGAACATATACAGTAAATAAATATAATCACAGATCACAGAAACAGAGTAATAAATGCAGCGGAAATAAAAGAGATAGTAGTTCATGAAGCTACTATATAAATGTATAAGTTACATCAGAGTTAAACCAGATACAACGGAGGAGTAATACGATACATCAGATACAAATCAGAATACATCACTGGAATCATCGAATACTGAAAGCAGAATAGATGGCTGGATCTTCAAGCAAAGCTCCAACTTCAAAGGTGAGTCTCGAATACTGGTACACTCAGTCTGACCCGAGCGTAAAGCAAAAACACAAGACACTCGAGTCAGGATTAACATTCTTATATTAATAAATCCAACTCAAGTGAAATAGCAATTGAAATACAAGTAACTCAAAGGATGTTTGGAATAACCATCCTTTAAGGATCCGTTAAACTATCTACTAGGTAGTAGTGTACGATAAGTAGATAATGCCTATGAGTAATATAAGATATCAAAATAGTGTTAAGGCGTTACCATTATCCCCTTTAACACATTTTATATAAGCGTTATAGTCTATACAACACTGTAAACTCCACCGTAAACTAGTGGGCTATCAGGGAGTACTCCATAGGTATAACACAAAACAAATTCGTAGTGGTCGCGAATAGGGAATACAAGTATGACAAGGCACATGAGGCAATACCCAAGGTAGTGACACCACCGTTTGCCTGATCCGGACTGGTGAGAACGCATCGCCGCAGCGACCGCAACACCGTGAAACAACACTCCCAAAATCAAGGGTGCACCAATTGACAACAAGTAATGAGTAGTTCGAAGAAGTGTGTTCACTTGAGGTAGCTGACCTCCATTAGCCCGGCACGGCTCCTGTTTTAGTCATTTCCAATTTGACACAAGTGTCAAGGCTATCCATTATCGTTCTCTTTCTTCAGTCATCACGTACATCATTCCAACCACTTCATTCTGGATCATCACTCCGCGTATAGTTATTAAAGTGGGTTTCGGTTTAGATAGAGAGTATATCCATAACCGATTCCGGTCTCTTTAATAACCTTCGTAATTATTACGCCGATTGGTCGTTTATATATTTCAAAACCAAATCAAGTTCAATTTCAAATAGAATTTGTAAATCAACATTTCATTTGTCCTTCTAAATCAATTTCCATAATTTACGTTTCAAAACTTCCAATTTACCATTTCAAAATCTTATAATTCAATTTCAAATTTTATTTAAACCATTCAAATATTTATTCAAGTTAAGTTTCATTCCGAAATCATTTAAATTAATTTAATTTAACATTCAAATCAATTTAACTTCATTTATCGATTTCATTTAATATTCATTAAGTAAATTTGCCATTCAAAACCATTTCTATTAAATTTCCAATTCATTAAATCCATTATTTAAATTGAACTTCCTTATATCAAAACTTACAAATTGAATTAAATTAAATTCATCAAATCAAATTATTTAAATTTCAAGTCTTACATTAATTTCAATAAATCACATTTTATTTCTTGTTAAAGAAATTCAATTTCACTTATTTACTTACTTAAATAATTTTCCAAAACTTAATAAATAAAGTAACTCAATTTCAATTATTTACGAAGTCAAAATTTACTTATTAAAAGTTCAATTTCACTTATTAAAGAATTCAATTCAATCTAATCATTAAATAATTCAATCTTATTTAATTAATAAATAATTCAAAACTTAATTATTAAATTTCAAAGTTTAATAATTTCAAACTTAATTATAATTTCAAACTTAATTATTTAATCATTTCAAACTTAATTCAATCATTTCTCAAATTAAACATCGTTCTTTCATCAATTTCATTTTTAATATTTTGTTTCAGATTTTTAAATATTAACATTTCCTTTCATTAAAATTCAAATTTCAACTTCATTTCAAAACCATATTATTTATTCAAATAAAATATTCGTTTTATTTTTAAATCAAATTATTGACCAATCGGGTTTTATTTAATTCTCTAACCTAGATCAAGTTTAATTTGGGTATTTATCATTTCAACCCGATTCCAATTCAATTCAAAAATCAAAGCATAACAAAGGAAACTTGCAGTGTGATAACTGGGATGGTGTCAAAGTAAATAAACAAGCAATAACAACAATCAATAACAATCCAATAATCAATTCAAATAATCCTGAAATAACCGTATTAATTCGCATTGTTATTTGTACGAATTAATATAATTATTTCTAGAATCTACACTATCATTTCATGTAGATTAAAGATTATTACATTACGGTTTTCACTTGTCATCTATTACAATTTCATCCATCATCAATTTAACAACATACATTCAGTGGTTCAAGATGTAATTAAACAAATCCTACGTGTCAATAAATTTTGACAGTTAAATGGGTCATATTATACAAATGTCATTTAATCAAATTTAACTTTTAACTATTCTATATCAATTTCAATTGCATACTATTTATCATTTTAACATTAACAATTTAACATCCAATATAAACATCAACAATCAATCAATTATCAGCCAAACTGTATTATCATCGCATAAATAATTAACAGATAATGGTGTCAGATGTCACAGGTGAACTGATACAGGTAATAGCATATATAACAGTGTAATTAACTAATAGCAACATATTTCAATTGTCGTTTCAATTGAAATCAAATTTAATAAATTAAAGAACGTTAATCGTGAGTGAGTGCTCACCTTTCGAGGCTAGAGAGATAGACAGTGAAATTGGGTTACGAAATGCAAGCATGAATTCCAAATCAAAGCTAGTTGGATACGGATTCGACGGACAAGCTGATAGACAAAGAATTGACAAAATCAGATCAGAGCTGAATCGATGGAGATAAGGTATAAGTGAACACACACACACACCTATATATAAGTGTATATCCATATATACATATATATAAAAGTCATATTCTAAATACAAACACATTCTTAAATTAAATGTATGGATACTTTCGAAACCCATTGTTTCAAATTAAAACGCTCATAAAAAAATCAAACGTATATATACATTACATTTTAAAATAAATACATATATATTCTTATAAATGCAAAATAATTCATACATACGTTAACATTTATAATAAAATTAATATAAACTTATATTTTATAAAAGTAACACAGTAATAAAGAAATACATGTATTCGATTGTATATAACTTATATATATAAAAAAAATTTCGGCCAACAATGCTTATATTTACAAGCAATACTACACCCACCTTTATACTATAATTATAAAGTGCAAGCACAACATTGGTTTTTTTTTACAAACTCACGCAACTCATGCAATTGTCATATTATACCAACCTGATATAAACTTCAACATATGCATAACAGAAAGAATAAGTTTTATAAAACCCCTTTTTTCCAGATCACGTATTAACCAAATATAATTGTAAACCAAATTTTATTATTTAAACATACTTATATAGTAAAATCAATATATCAATAGATTTTGAAATCTTATATAAAATTTACATACTTTATAGTATATACAACTTCTTCAAAGCCAATGATGATATATACACATTCTATAAGTCCTTTTTATTCAAGCATAGCAATCTAATATATATGTCTTAACATATGTCAAACACATAAATGTCTAGTAACTAACAGACCCTACTGTAAACAAAACCAGCAATATGATATGTATTGACATAACTTTATACATATTTAACAACCATATATATACACTAATAACATTTTACATACATATGCGTTAATACATAAACTTATACACTATAATATTATTTATATAACTACGTGTTATACAATAAGTTTTTATATTACTTAATTAAGATATATAGCCGACATCAAGGTATATATATACAATTGTTTTTTCAAATGATTTAGAGACTGCACATATATTTTACATTAAACATATGTATTTTATGATTTAATCAAAATAAAGTATACGCAGATTTTGGACAAAATACACTTACAAATCATACTTAATAAACTATAAAATATATATTAAAATAGACTTATGTTGTAAAAAGAACAGAGAGTGGAAAGCTTAAAACAATGCATAAATAGAACATACATTCGAATAAATATTTAAACTGTAAGAGAAAGAGAGAGTAAAACAAGATCTAAACCCATATATAATAATTTATAAGCTGACCCAAAATCAAATATGCAGACTATAAATCACTAGGCCGACCAATATATAAAATATGCAGCTATGAACACGTAACCAATGTATATCACCTCACATAGAAGATGAAGACGCAGGTATGGCAAGCCGAGAGATGAGGCACAGGAGATGGTGGCTGAGCATGCTAGGAGGCTCGGGACGGCGGATTTTGGAAGAGCAGAGGCGACCGGGATAAGGCAGGGTCAAGGAGATCGCATGCGTGTGGGATCGGCGCTTGGTGGAGGCGGTTCAGGTGGCGGATGACGGAGGTCGGCGACGTAAAGATGGTGAGGAGGCGGGTCGGCTGCGGCTCACATTGTTTGCATGCGGAAGAGACGTGCTCCATTCTTATTCTCCACCGATTCACTTCCATCGCCATTAGCTTCCGTCCTCTTCTTCCTTCCTCCTTTCCCATGTTAGCACTTCGCCAGCCACAGCCTGTGCAGACTATCACATTATACCTTATTATATTAATATATAGTTGAGCTTTCAAAAAAACAAGTTATATATATTTGAGAAATGAATATACCTCAAACATAGACAATGAGGCACCGCATATAATAAGATCAATAACAGAATAAATGTCCATTTAAATAATATCACTATACATCATGCCAATAAAAGTTGTCTTATACTGAATAGCAAAACTAATATCCATATGATCAACATCTTATGAATACAACATCAGTAACGAAATAATATACATGTCTATACGTACTTCATCGGATGAATAAACACTCATCCCAAGAGTACTGCACCACCAACACCACCACCACCACCATCATCATCCTGTACATCAACAAATAAGCCAGACTACTATCATCCACCTAAACTGTAGCCAACTGAGCATGCAACTCATCAATCTGTGTTTGCCAAATCTATCTCTCAACCTCATCCTGCTGATTGAGTATCTGAGAATGAGAGAGTGACATGTGCTGAAGCAAGCAATGTATTGTCTATGCTCATCCAGCCTAGGCACGTACTATAATTACAAGTATTATTTTAGTAGATGAATTTAACTAAGACTGTACAAGAAATTACTAACTTATTAAATTACCTCTAAAGGTGGGTTTAATCCAACTGAAGGATACCATCGATCTTCCGAATTAGAGGAGAGACTAAAGACTACTTGATAAGAGTATTGCTGATGTCATATACTATAAAATTAGAGTTGAAACAAAATCTATCAGTTGTTGCGAGTACTTGGATGGAGTGGATTAAAAGAAAATAGAGTGTCTGAACTCTACCATTGGCTAAATAAGGACCTACATGATCGAAGTTCACTCTACAAGAATAGTCAGGTAATATGGAGCATTATGGAGAAAATCTAGCCCAGTAGACGTTGAAATCACCATTAGCTATGAAGAACATCGAAGCATCTACCCATCCAACCTATGCTACAATCCAATAATATGATGTCTCCCAAACATGTATACTTATCTCACAAGTCATCTGAAACCAACATGTATACATATCAGCTAAGAGGATCTCCTGGTATATGTATCTCATAAGTCGTCTAAAACAAACATCTCCCTCTATATACCAAATAGGAAGAAAGTCTAGTGTATGAAAAGAAATACTCTATTTTGGAAGCATGATATGCAATAGCAAGAGGATGAACATCAGACATCTGGTCGGTTTGCATCAAGTGGATCCAATATTCAGCCCACGACACCTGTAAAATGTTACTCCTACTCCTCAAGTCAATCTGAGATTGGGAGTACTCCATCAAATCATGCAAACCCACATATGCATGTGAGGAAAATATTGTATATGCTTTTATAGATAACGTGGGTATGCATATTAATGTACTCATAGTACCAGCACGACAAAATATAGAAAACCCAAACATTTTCTTAACCACCGTTTATGCGTAAGAATCGAGAGCTGTGTACAACATCCAAGTATAGACGTCCCTTAGTTTATAGTTTGGAGCTGATCTGGATCGGCTCTATACTATAGACTGAGGGATGTCTATACAAAGGCTATATCTAATGGTCCTTCTTTGATTCATAAAGAATATCGAACTAAATAATGTAGAAGAAAGGACTACTGACAACATCACTTAAAGCATCACTATCCCTATGTTGTGTAATTTACTGTTGAAGGTATGTTAAGGGAACAACACCAGAAGTAATAGCATCATCCTCGAAATTGGGTAGATATACGGTGTATATAGCAGGAGTCTCGTACTCATTATAAAAGAGAATCCTGTCTGGTCTTCTATCCCAATTCCAGTCATCATATAAAAACCGGCTGGAGTAATTCCTTACTTAAAATCAAGAAAAACGTATGTAGGATAGGCTACCACCTCTCAACTAGGGAGGTGTTGGGCGTGTTTCCACCGGACCGGGGCCACCGGACCAACACCAACGAATCAAGGCCAAGGAGGCACTGCCGGGTCAAGGCCAGGAAGGCACTACCGAATCAAGGCCAAGAAGGCACTGCCGAGTCAAGGCCAGGAAGGCACTGCCGAATCAAGGTCATCCACTCACCACCGAACCACTTATTACCGGAGCGGATCATCCACTCACCACCGAACCACTCATTACCGGACCGGATCATCCACTCAGCACCGAACCACTCACTGCCGGACCGGATTATCCACTCGCCACTGGACCAATCAACGCCCCACCTACTACCGGTCCAATCCACGTCTCCACCCACTACCGAACCAACATTGCCAGGCCAGATCACGTCAGCCCAGGCCCACCAGCAGCTATATACTTCCAAGACTCCTACCCCCAGCCTCACTCTATAAATAGAGGGGTAGGGGTACAACAATGGCGGACAAGTTTTGAGAGCTCAAGCACGGATAGAACTTTCAAACAACTTTCATATACTTGTATCAAAGCTTTGTACTTGTAATCTGAACAATAAAGGAGAATAACATATAAAGTGGACGTAGGCACATTCTGGCCGAACCACTATAAATCTGTGTGTCTTTTACAGTTTAGTCCCTGCTTTTTATATATTTGCATAAATTACCCAGATCACTAAAGACAACATAAAATCAACTAAATCATACGACTTGGAGGCGTTTGCCCATTTTTTGTGCAAACATTTTTGGTGCTTTCACTGAGAATTGAACACAAGACTTCAGCTTCTCCCACTTGACCTTCTTTCTAGCAGCATCGCTCATTGCTTGGAAGACATGCCTCCCAAGCAGAGGAAAGATGTTAACAAAGGAAAAAACATCGCAACCAGTAGTATTCCAGATCCAGTGGTCACAGATCAAGTAAATCGTCCCATTCCAACAGCAGTACCAAATGAAGGTCAGGCAAATCCGACAACCCCTGCCACGGAACAACCGGCAGCAATTACTAGGGCAGATCTAGACAGGGTTGTGGCTGAAGTGACTAACCGCTTCACATCCCAACAGGAAGCCTTGGTGAACCATCTCATGTCCCGCTTAAGGGATGCTAAAGAGTCCAACCGCAACACTGAATCATGGGGTGAGTCCCAGTCTGGAGGATCTCGGAGGCGACAAAGATCTTCCTTCTTCGAAGAAGCCAACGGCAGAAGCGACCATGGTAGGAGCCGAGACCGAGCTCAGCCCGAAGTTGGACCCGAGGAAATGCTTGGAACCGAACCCAACGGGGGAGGTACCGGGCGGAGGTCAACTATAGCTGAGCCTGTCATGCTGCCTAACCACGGAAATACCAATGAAAGGGGCCGAGCTAGAGTCCAGCCCGAAGGTGGACCCGAGGAAGTGCTTAGAACAGAACTCAGCAGGGGAAGATCAAGGCAAGGGCCAACTGTAGCTGACCCTAGCATGCCCCCAGAAGATCAAAGACAGCCACTGGAAAATATTAGGAATGATAGACGATACCATCCCTACAGGTCATCTGGACGAAATCAATCCCACAGAGCAGAACCGAACTCATTTCTATCTGCTCCAAATTCTGATGAAAGGATGGCACGCTTGTTCAGAGAGTGCGTCCAATGGGATCAAAGAGATCAAGGGATAAGCGCTAGGGTAATCAGCCCTTTCGCCCGCAATATCGAAATTGCCATCACCCCCCGAGAATGGAAAATGCCTACAATGGAACCTTACAAGGGAACCTCTGACCCCGTTGTACACTTACAGAGATACACACAGCATATGCTCATGAGCGGAGCAATAGAAGGAGTGTTGTGCAAATGCTTTCCACTATTCTTATCAGATCTAGCTACCTCCTGGTTCTGCCATCTACCCCAAGGATCCATCAGCTCATGGGAGATGTTGAAAGAAAAGTTCATCAGCCAGTTCCACATTCATGTGGAGCAACCCAAGGACGCTTATTCCTTATCCAGTATCAAACAGAAACCTGGAGAGAAGGTGCAGCAATATCTAACCCGATTCAATGCCGCAGCAGCCGCAGTCTAAGATGCCGATGAGAAGCTTATCTTAATGGCCCTCTGTAGTGGTGTGCATCCGGATACTAAATTTGCTAGAAGATTGACGAAAGAAAAACCAGCTACTTTACCCGATTTCTTCCATGAAGCCGGGAAATATATGAGACTTGAAGACGCTGCCATTGAGGGGTAGTCAGGGCAACAAAATAAGGCAGCTCACGGCAACACGCCCGCTGTAGCAAAGGACGTTCGAAGAAATGACTCTAGAGACAATGCTGGGGCAAGAAGGGAGAAAAGCGTCTATATCGGCCAGGACCGAGATTTGACGCTTACACCCCTTTGAATGAAACAATCGAAAACATCTTCCTGGCCACTCAAGACGAAGTTAAATACAAACGCCCCCGCACAAGAAGGAATCAGATAACGCAATTAAGTCGGGAAAATTATGCCGCTTCCACGAATCCCATGGGCATGATACCAACGAATGCCATCATCTCTGGGACTTGATTGAAGAACACATCAGAAGAAGGAGACTAGAACGCTATGTAAAAGGTCAGAACAGGACTCCAGTTCCTGCCAATGAGAACCCAAGGCTACCCTCCCCAGAAATAGGCAGAGGAAATCGCAACACCAGCGGCTCCAGTCAAGAGAAGATAGTGGTCCATACCATCTCGGGAGGGACACACATCGTCGACGGAAGCTGGGCAGAGATGGAAAGGTAAGGAAAGTCACTTAGAAACAATGAAGAATGCGTCAATTCTATTATAGAAGAACGCCACCCGAAGCGGATAGAGAATGGTGACATCACATTCAGTAGGCGTGACCTGGAGGGAAGGCAGTACCCTCACACGGATCCCATGGTTATCCTTGCCCGGCTCGGTCCTGCCGAAGTTTTCCGAATTCTAGTAGACACTGGAAGCTCAGTAAATATCCTATTCAAGCATGCCTTCGACAAAATGAAGCTGTCATTAAAGGATGTTCTTCCCTGCAATAAAGCACTACACGGTTTCACAGGAAATGCGAAGATGCCCCTCGGGCGACTGGACCTCTTTGTTGAAATTGGAAGTCATCCCCGCTCCGTTGTGCGGAAACAAACATTTGTGCTGATAGAAAACCACTCGGCCTACAACGCCTTCTTAGGAAGGCCAGCCTTGTCTGACTTCCAAATTGTCCTGGCCCCATGGTGCCTGAAGATGAAATTTCCAACGGACAATGGAATAGGGGAAGTAGAGGGAGACCAGGGCATCGCTCGAGATTGCTATGTAACTGAACTCCGCAATAACCGCAAGAAGGATATAGGGAAGAGTGCAGAAACTGCCCTCTGCACGAAAAGTTTGGAAGCATAGCAACTAAAGAAAGCCCCTCCTCTTCGATATACCAGTGACCCTTTCAATGAATTAGACCCCAGGGACAAAGAGGAGGAGGCCACCGTCGAGCCTGCAGAGGCTATGGAATTTGTATCTGTGGACAAACATGACTCGAGTAGACTATTGAAAGTCGGGTCCCAACTAAAAGCAGAATTGAAGGGACAACTCATTGATTTTCTCCGCCACAACTTGGATGTATTTGCATGGTCACACGCTGACATGACTGGAATCTCCCCTGACATAGCATGCCACGTACTAAACATCGATCCCACCAAGGCGCCAGTAAAACAGAAAAAGAGAAGTATGGGGGCAGAACGATTAGCAACCCTCGATGAAGAAGTAAAAAACCTACTTGCCAATGACTTCATACGAGAAGCCATCTACCCGGAGTGGATCGCCAATCCGGTACTAGTAAAGAAGGCTAATGGGAAGTGGCGAACATGCATTGACTTCTCCAACTTAAATGACGCCTGCCCGAAGGATTGCTTCCCACTTCCCCGAATCGACCAGCTCGTGGACAGCACGGTCGGGCACAAACTCTTATCATTTATGGACGCATACTCAGGATATAACCAAATTCCTATGCATGCTCCCGATCAAGAGCACACTAGTTTCATCACTGACCAGGGATTGTACTGATACAATGTAATGCCTTTTGGACTTAAAAATGCAGGAGCCACCTATCAACGCCTCATCAACAAGATGTTTGCAGGGCTAATAGGACAAACTATGGAAGTTTATGTGGATGACATGCTGGTAAAGTCAAGGAAAGCCGACGATCACGTAAGCCACCTGGGCGAGATGTTTCAAGTACTTCGCCAATATGGAATGAAGCTGAATCCCCTAAAGTGCTCCTTCGGAGTATCATCAGGAAAGTTCCTGGGATTCATCGTCCATGCCAGAGGAATTGAAGCGAACCCTGAACAAGTCCGAGCTCTGAAAGATATCAGGATACCTTATACCCGAAAAGAAATGCAAAGCCTAAATGGGAAGGTGGCCGCCCTGAGCAGATTCATCTCTAAAGCAACTGACAAATGCATCCCCTTCTTCGAAGCTCTAAAGAAAGACAAAGGAAAGTTCGAATGGACTGACGAATGCTTGACAGCTTTCCTTAACTTAATCGAACACCTATAGAGACCACCAGTACTTTCAACTCCGAACAAAGGCGAAGAGCTATACCTATACCTTGCTGTGTCATCTCATGCTCTAAGCGCCGCCTTGGTGAGAGAAGACAAACGCACGCAGCGGCCAATATACTTTGTAAGCAAGAGATTTACAGGGGCGGAAGCCAGATATCCTAAACTTGAGAAACTAGCGTACTGTTTACTAATCACATCACGGAAACTGCGTCACTATTTCCAATCTCATTCCATCAGAGTTCTGACCGATCAACCGCTAAGGCAGGTACTCCATCGTCCCGACACTTCTGGGCGACTACTTAAATGGTGCATTGAACTAAGTCATTATGATATCACCTACCATCCTCACACCGCCATCAAGGGACAAGCCATGGCCGATTTCATTGCCGAATTCACTACCAACGAAGGTAAGGAGCAATCGGAAATAGCAGAAGACATCAAGTGGAATCTCTTTGTGGATGGTGCGTCAAACGAATAAGGCTCGGGGGCAGGTGTGGTAATAATCACTCCCAGGGGAAATAAGCTACACTATGCTCTAAGGTTGGAATTCGCTGCCACCAACAATGATGTAGAGTATGAAGCAGTGATAGCTGGATTAGAACTTGCCTTAGAAATTAGAGCCAATTCTTTGTGTCTTCATAGTGATTCTCAACTTACTGTAAATCAAATACTAGGAGAATTTCTGGCTCGAGAAGAACGACTCATAGCATATCTAAAGAAGACCAAGTTGCTTCTCGATCAATTGGATCGCTATTTAATCAAACACATTCCTCGGGAAGAGAACCAAGAGGCCGACGAATTGGCGAAGCAAGCTAGCATGAGAGATAACACTATTTCCAAAGCAGTGGCCATCTCAAAGCAACTGACCCCAAGTTTCGAGCAGGTGAATCTGATAGCTACAATCAAAGAGGAAACTTGGATGACTCCCATCCAAAAATACTTACAAGACGGCACACTGCCCGACAAACGTAACAAAGTCAAGAAAATCTTGAGGAGAGCTTCCCGCTACACAATACAAGAAGGCACCCTTTATCGGCGCGATTTCTCTAACCCCTTATTAAGGTGTGTCGCTGAAGAGGAAGCAAAGGAAATCTTATCCAGCATCCATCAAGGAAGCTGCGGAGATCACACTGGAGGGCATGCTCTGGCAAAGAAAATACTCCGATATGGATACTTCTGGCCCACCTTAAACAAAGACGCCTTAGATTTCGTTAAAAAATGTGACAGATGTCAGAAGTTTGCGAAGATTCCGCGGCTACCCACAACTGAGATTACCCAAATGACCAGCCCTTGGCCCTTTGCAGTATGGGGAATTGACCTGATTGGCAAACTGCCAATGGGCCGAGGCGGAGCCAAATATGCTATAGTGGCAGTCGACTATTTCACCAAATGGGTGGAAGCAGAACCCCTAAATAAAGTATCTTCAGCAAAAGTTATTAACTTCTTGATCAAAAATGTTCTATGTAGGTACGGGATCCCACTTAAAATCATATCGGACAACGGACTTCAGTATGATAGCGAGGAGTTCGCCAACTGGTGCCAAGAGCACGGAATTCACAAAAGCTTCTCATCTGTAGCTTATCCCCAGGCAAACGGACAAGTCGAAGCTGTCAACAAAATTCTCAAAAATCTAATAAAAAAGAAACTTGAAAAGTCAAAAGGCACTTGGGTGGATGAACTTCCGACGACACTTTGGGCCTATCGCACATCTTTCAGAACATCAACGGGGCATACTCCTTTCTCTTTGGCATACGGATCGGAGGTTATGCTCCCAGTTGAAACTATAGTGCCTTCCCACCGTAGGATCCACTATAATCCAGAAGAGAACGAGGAACTCCTTCACCTATCTTTGGACCTAATTGAGGAAAGAAGAAATGATGCGGCCCTCAAAGCAGCAGCTCACAAGCAAAAAGTGGTAGCGCAATACAGCTCCAAAGTCAAGCATCGTAGCTTACAAGAAGGAGATCTTGTCCTCAAGCGAATCTTCCCGCGCCCCGGAGCCCTAGATCCAATCTGGGACGGGCCGTATGTAATCCATAAAGATCTCCACAACGGGGCTTATATTTTGTCAACAGTGGACGGAGAGGTGTTCCAGAGGGCATGGAACATCCAACACCTTCGTCGATACTTTTCTTAACTTGTACTGCCCATATGAAGTGAATTAACAAAGAGAATCAGTGGACGTAGGCATTTTCATGCCGAACCACTTTAAAAACTTGTCTCTTTTTTTTACTTGTCCCTTTGTACCTTGGCTACTTGTTAACTTTATCCTTTTTTGTTGAACAAAATCCTGTGCATATAGCATTTCCATTCAAGGCACTCCACAGCGCGACTTCACCTGGACAAGACCTAACAGGTACTATGCGAATCTATGCCCTCGCCAATGAGACACTTTTGCTCCGGCATCCCTCTACTGCGGGTTAACTCATTGCTCGCGACGGCCCTTAAAGCCAACTGTAATGAGCCGATTATAAGCCACTGAGAAGGCCGACTATAGCCGAGGCAGCTCATTACGGCGTTCGGCTCGCCGGCAGCCGTGAACCTACTTTAAGCCCCAACATAAGGTGTGGCCAGCCAGGGGTAGTTCACGGTTGACGATCGGCACCCACGCTAGCCGGCCACGGTAAATCGAATAATACCCACGATTATGGGCCATAATGGCCCGGGTAGTTACTGTGCGCGATCTCGGCTCCGATGTGTCTTAAGTACGGCTATGGTAAAAAAAAAGGATAAACTCCCCGCGGAGGCGTAAGATGGGTGACAAATGTCTCCAAGACCCACAGCTAGGGAAAGTGACTGCAAAACCCGTTTGCCACGAACTTAAGCACATCGAAGGCCTTCCGTGATGGGAAGTTTTACTGTTTCTCATATTTCAATTTTATTTAAAGAACTTTCCTCCTATCCTCTATAACGATCCCTAAAGTACAGGGCACAAAATAGGAAGCGCTCGCTAATGGGAATAGGAATTCACAACTGAATGACAAGCCACTCGGCCACATGCCATACTCAGTCATATAAGACATTAAAAGCAACCGTCTACAACTGAAACATGAAGGGCGGTACTTTCTTCTTTGGTGTATAAATACGTAGCTATAATTCATTCGCACATCACATTAACGTTGCAAGGTATGAAATTACATTTTAAGCCAGAACTTGACATCAAACACGATCGAATCACAGGCATATGCACAGCTGTACTTCTTATGCAACACATCAAAATAACGAAAGCATTCATACGATAGAATCAGCCTAAGTTAAAAATTACACGCCACGAATAAAGTCGTTTGTTACAAGTAACATAATTACAGCCTAAAAGTTACGTTGCTGATTTGAGACTAACATAGACAGCAATGTCAAGTAAACAAAAAATATCCAGGCCAAGTCATAGAGTCGGCTGCATCGGAGCCGTACCCTTGTCCTGCTGGCCCTCCGGGATCTCTTTAACTGTGGAGTGGGAACTCTCAGCATGTTGACCAGAGGAAGTTGGTGCTCCGGAGGTCCCGCCTGTCCGATCAAGGAAAGAATTCATTAATAATAAGCAACCAAGTTACGGAAAGCTAAAAGGGAAGACTTACCAGCGTCTGCTCCTTGATCATCATCCTCTAACTGCACACCTACCTCCTCAGCAGTAAGCAGCCACATACCCTCCTTCACCGCCGCTTTCTCCTCCTTGGAGAATTGAGCCGTAACCATATCCATTCTAAAGGCCACGCCACCCTCCTTATCTGCATCGGCCTTAGCCTCCTCCAAGGCCCTGAGATAAATCCTGGCCATGACTCGGGGGTAATCATCCATCCAAGATAAGTTGCCAAGTTTCCAAGTGCGAAAGTATATATCCTGAAGCATCTCATCCATTATCCCCTCATTCTCCTCGAACTCCCTTATTCGGTCCTCAGAAGCCAGCAGCGTTGCAATGGAAGCATCCCTCTCCAATTGGTATCGCGAGTAGTCGACCTGAAAAGATTCCCTCATCGCCTCCTTCTCCTCCTTCAGCTTGGTTTGAGCAAGCTCCGCGGCCTCAAGTTTCTCGGATAACTCATGTACCCGCTCGAGATCCGCTTGCCGAACCTCATCCACCGTTGCAATAGCCATATCAATCCGTTCTTTACAGATGGCCTCCATTTTCCATAACTCTGCCCTGCTGGCCTCTTCCATGGTCTTCTTTAATTGCCTAGAGGCGGCCTCATGTTGAGAGATCTGGATGGCCTGATCAGCGAGTTGTTTGGCCTGGTCGGAAACCATTAACCGCAGTCGAATGTTAGCACTGCCGATTTCTTCTCCGGCCTTGACCAGCCGAGTATGATGCCCCATCATCTTCCTGGTTTCCTCAGCAACCCGGTCAATGTTTGCCTTAGCTTCATCCCCCAAAGTTACAACCCGAGTGCTAAGCAAATCAAGGTCCAGGGACTTAGCTTCATTTAGTACTCTTACCATAGGATTGCGAGGGAGAAGGTGCTCACCGGTAGCCTCATCAAAGGTAATATCATGAGAACCAGGATCCAGATCCGAATGACCCGCAAATGGGTTATGAGCCAAGCCGGGATGATCTATCGAGGTAACGGTAGGATTTTCAGATGGGTGCGGAGAAGGTATAAACTCAGTATTCTCCTCCGTGGTATCCTGAAGAGGCTGAGTTGGGGGCTGAGGACCAGGTGAAGATTCAAACAAGGAGCGACTCCCCTTCTTCTTTTGGATATCCTCTTCGATAACTCCAAGAAGAGGACGGTAGCCGACTACGTCTCCAGGGCGGTTAGTTGGAGGCTTTGGTTTAGTAGAAGCCTTGAGGAGTCTGTATTGTTCAAGACGGTGCCGAACATCCAACGTCTTGGCCACCTTACCCGCTTCTGTGATAAAAACCCAGTGTTACAAGCAGACATTGAGCTATAATTCAGGAAATACACCAAGTTAAGAAGAGTAAAAAGACGCTTTTGTTATACAAACCCTGGGGAGGAGTAGGATACTGCAATAAGTCCTCAATCTCATTCCAGGACGGGAGCAGGCCATAAAATATTCCTAAATCCTTATCATAAATGGAGTCAGCAGGAGTCGAAAATTCACCTTGAATCACATGAATTGCCTTAGCTGAAGCGCTCTTAGAAGAATCAGCACCGATCTCGGCCTTGTCAGCTTTCTTAGGCTTCTCCACTAAAGCCGATCCTTCCTCCAACCCTTCAAAAGCTAGGCGGAAAGCATCATCTGTCCACTCCTGGATCACACCTGCTTGCTTAGAAGACAAAGCCCCAGTACCACCACCGCTCTGTCCGTCGCCACCATCATCGCTATGACCATCACCATCACCTTCTCCACCACTTCCACTCTCCGCCTCACCTCCTTCATCCTCGCCTCCTTCCTCCTCCACATCTTCCTCCTCCGGGACATCTGGACATGTGCTGGGGGAGGGTCCATCGGACTTCTTAAGTTTCTTCCCCCCGGCAATTGGATGCTTCGAGAAGGGTTTCCTTTAACTGCTCTTCGCCGTGGCCCCTCCTTTAGCTTTGGCGGCCCTCTCCTCAGCTGTGTCTCTTTTCTTGACCACAGACTGGCGTGGCAGGATTAAGTTGAGCCCCAAAAGAGTAGCATTCCTGATCAAATAAGACGCCGCCCTCTCGCCTTCCGGAATGGCTTCTATTTCTGCAGCCATCTGAACCAGACGATCATTCTCTACAACCGCAAAGCTGTTGAGTCATAGATTCTATGAAGTTTTGATTTCTTACAAAGAAATAAAGGCGATCGACAAAACGAAGACATCATGACTATAAAGAGGCACAAAAGAGCTACATATGGTACTCTAGATTATAGGTTGATTATTTGATGTTGTAATAGTGTTAAACTTGTAAAAATCTATCCTCAAATAATCATACACCTCAATATAATCAATATATATACGTTTGAATGGCATTGCACATTCATTGTGCAATTTGACAGGGACCGGTCGACCGGTATTAAACCAGGCGGTCGACCGTTTCTGTGTAAATTGCACAATAAACGTGCACACATGCACATAACGTCTATATATTTGAAATCTTGTCTACCGGCCATTTTTGACCTGTCGACCGTTTTCAAACAGAAAGCAACCTTTCGTATAGACACTTCCTTTTCTTCAACGGTTGCTTCTCTTTCTCTTCACCAATGATCATGACCTTTGTTTGTACCTTTTCACAAAGGGTTACAACTGTTTATTTCTTATATAAACATCATGAAATCATTATTCCAAATAACCAATTCTATTATTCTAATCTTTATTCTATTGATCTCTGTCTTGAGCTCTCAAACATTTCAATTGCTTATTGAATCATTGAAATTATTTCATATCTTTTGATTCAATAAGTAATATACTTTCTTCAAATCTTCACAAACATCATTCACATATTTTGAGGATAAGATTATAGGAAGGATGTACTACAAGTGACAAATCCGTGTTATCAAGAGCACAAGTTGTCAACAGCAATTGTATTTGTTTTTGTTGAAGTCCTCAGTGTTGTAAGAGGCACGAAATCCCGTTCGGCTGTTCGGGTGTTGTAAACTTGTTCCTCCGGGTGAAGCGAGGTAGTTGGTAGTGAAAATCCAGATAGAAGTCTGGGACTGGACGTAGGACGGGAGGTCCGAACCAGTATAAAAATCCCTAGTGTGATTTTTATAGTTTACTGCATTTACTATTCTATATCTGTGAATTGCTATATAGTTAGTTTATTGAATATTTACTTGTATAGCAATTGTAAATAACATTCCGCATATATTGTTAGTCCATATTACACGATCCATAATTAGTGTGCACACGTATACACACTTTCATTTGGTATCAGAGCACGGTCATCATTTAACCGTAACACCGTTATTTGATATATTTTTGTAATATGGCAAATAATGCAAGCACTAGCACTAACACTTACACGGAAGGTCAATCAACACAAAGACCTCCATTCTTTAATGGTCTCAACAATAGCTATTTGGCAACACGTATGTCATTTTTTATGCAATCAAATAGCTATGATGCTTGGAATGCTACCCAAAAAGAAATAGTGAATCCAACAACTGAATATTCAGAATGGACAACGGTTGAGAAAACGGCAGCAGCCGTAAATGCAAAAGCAATAAATATGTTGTTTTGTGCATTAGACCAAAATGAATATAACCGTGTTAGTATCTGCACTACTGCATATCAAATTTGGAAAACGTTGAAAACCACTCATGAAGGTACTAACAAGGTTAAACAAGCCAAAATAGCCATGCTGAAAAGTCAGTTTCAAAATTTCAAAATGAAACCGAATGAGACAATCAATGATATGTATTCAAGGTTTCAAACTATTCATCATGCACTTATCGGATTAGGGCAAAAATATTCAGATTTTGATGTTGTTTCAACAGTCCTACATTCTCTGACTAGTGAATGGGAAGGAAAAGTATTAGCAATTGAAGAAGCTAATGACCTTTCCATCATGAAGCCAGATGAATTGATAGGAAATTTAATGTCCTATGAAGCAAATTTGCAGGCTAGAAAAGAACGGAAAGAAGAAAAGAAAAATGTAGCATTTCATGCTGAGAAAGATGAAAATGAATCAGATTCTGAAGATGAAGATCTAGCATTCATTGCAAAAGGATTCAAAAAATTCCTAAAATATCGAAAAGCCAGTCGTTACAACAAAAGGAAACCTGGATCAAATAAACCATCTTCATCCGCAATAGAATGTTTCAACTGCCACAAAAAGGGGCACATGCAAAAGGACTGTCCAGAACAGAAGAAGAAGTCAGAAAATGATAAATTCAAATATAAGAAGGACAAGTCAAAGAAACGAGCCTTCTCAGTAACATGGGATGATTTAGACTCATCTTCATCAGAAAGTGAAAGTGATTCGGAGAATGAACAAGCTAATGTTTGTTTTATGGCAACAGAAGATGAGGTACAAATTCCTACATTTGATGAATTACTTGATATTAATGCTGAATTGATAGTCAAATATAAAGACATAAAATGTCAATTAAAAGTAGTCAAAGCAGATTTAAGTAGAGCAGAGTTTGAACGAGATATGTTAAAAGATGAGAAGAAAATATTAGAAGAAGAACTTGAAAAAATTCAAGAATCATCATCTAATGTTGACTCTCAACTATCTCTTTTGAGTCAAGAAATAGAAGCTCAAAAAGAGAAAAATAATGCTCTCACTACTGAAAATCATGAGCTTAAGGCAAAAGTCAAAATTCTAGACCTAGAAAAAGCTAGTTTACAAACAAAGTTTGATGACATTACTCAAAATGTTTCTAACTTTAACGAAGGTCGAGAAAATTTGACAAAAATAATTGAAAATTCACAATCTGCATCAAATAAACAAGGTTTGGGATATAAGAAACAAGAAATCAAGAAACATCTTGATAATAAAAGAAAGGTTGAAGTTAAGAAAAATCTTAGTTTATTATATTCCAAACCAAAGCCAGTTGTGAAATTTCAAAAGAAAAATACAAAGACTATCAAAATATGGGTTCCTAAAACAAATAACAATTTGATTAGGAACAAATACATTCAGCAATTCATGAATACTGTGCATTATAATTCTAATTATGTATATAAAGGAGATACCAGACCCGTATGGGTTTGGATTCCTAAGATCTAACTCTTAGGACCCCATAAAAAGTGGGTACCATGGTCTTAATTATATTTTTTGCAGGTCCCACTTAAAAAAATAGGAAAGTGGATATGACTATGTTTTGCTATGCATGGATATTCTGGTTGATACATTCCTATGATTGTCTATTACTCCTTTTTGTCGATGACAAAGGGGGAGAAAGTGCTAACAATTATTTGCAGGAATATCTATATATATAAAGAAAGTACAGACAAAATCTTAGGGGGAGATCACATATTCAGGGGGAGATTCAGAACTTCAGATATATGTTGTCATCAATCAAAAAGGGGGAGAATGTTGAGTCACGGATTCTATGAAGTTTTGATTTCTGACAAAGAAATAAAGGCGATCGACAAAACGAAGACATCATGACTATAAAGAGGCACAAAAGAGCTACATATGGTACTCTAGATTATAGGTTGATTATTTGATGTTGTAATAGTGTTAAACTTGTTAAAATCTATCCTCAAATAATCATACACCTCAATATAATCAATATATATACGTTTGAATGGCATTGCACATTCATTGTGCAATTTGACAGGGACCGGTCGACCGGTATTAAACCAGGCGGTCGACTGTTTCTGTGTAAATTGCACAATAAACGTGCACACATGCACATAACGTCTATATATTTGAAATCCTGTCTACCGGCCATTTTTGACCTGTCGACCGTTTTCAAACAGAAAGCAACCTTTCGTATAGACACTTCCTTTTCTTCAACGGTTGCTTCTCTTTCTCTTCACCAATGATCATGACCTTTGTTTGTACCTTTTCACAAAGGGTTACAACTGTTTATTTCTTATATAAACATCATGAAATCATTATTCCAAATAACCAATTCTATTATTCTAATCTTTATTCTATTGATCTCTGTCTTGAGCTCTCAAACATTTCAATTGCTTATTGAATCATTGAAATTATTTCATATCTTTTGATTCAATAAGTAATATACTTTCTTCAAATCTTCACAAACATCATTCACATATTTTGAGGATAAGATTATAGGAAGGGTGTACTACAAGTGACAAATCCGTGTTATCAAGAGCACAAGTTGTCAACAGCAATTGTATTTGTTTTTGTTGAAGTCCTCAGTGTTGTAAGAGGCACGAAATCCCGTTCGGCTGTTCAGGTGTTGTAAACCTGTTCCTCCGGGTGAAGCGAGGTAGTTGGTAGTGAAAATCCAGATAGAAGTCTGGGACTGGACGTAGGACGGGAGGTCCGAACCAGTATAAAAATCCCTGGTGTGATTTTTATAGTTTACTGCATTTACTATTCTATATCTGTGAATTGCTATATAGTTAGTTTATTGAATATTTACTTGTATAGCAATTGTAAATAACATTCCTCATATATTGTTAGTCCATATTACACGATCCATAATTAGTGTGCACACGTATACACACTTTCATAAGCCACCTGCCGCTAGCAAGAAATAAAGCACATAAGGAGGAGCATTGCAGTCAGAACGGAAATTATAAATAAGATTCAACTTACAGCCAGAGGTGAAGCGGCGGAAAGAAACAGAGTCGTCCTTGACAAAGAACCATTCCTTCTTGAACATGCTAAATTTTGAATATAAGTCCAGGACTGGCTTGAAAGACACGGCCGATTCTAAGCTAATATATGGAGACCCCTTCTTGTAACCTCTCAAGTTGTACAGGTATCGGATCTCCCGGTTGGAAGGAGGACGCCCGTATCTCCTCTGGAAGATGATGAACAAACTCACCAAGATGGCATTGGAGTTGGGCTGAAGCTGGAAAGGAGCCACCTTCAAGTACGTGATGAAGCTGACTATCCAAGCGTTGATCAGAGGGATAGCACCGCACATGCAATGATACCTGCTGTAAGCAAAATATCCTTCTGGGGGGTTATACAGCATCACTCCGTTCCCCGGCAACCTCATATGTGCTCTGTCAATCCCAAAGGATCTAGATATAGCATCAAGCTGCTCATCTTTGAGGGAGCTGGGAAAGCAGTCAGGCAGTGAGTTCAAGAGCTCTTAAGGACCGTACCCGTCTACTAACGATCTTGGGGTTGGTACATGTCGTCCTGGTTCTGCCTGAACTGGGGGCACTATGGAGGACTCTCCTTTGTCCTTGGATTTCTTCTTGTCAGAACGAGTTTCTACTTTATGAGACATTATCTGCAACACGAGAAAACACATCGTCAGAACAAGGGATGTAGACAGACAAATTCAACACATAAAAAATGTCATTCGGCATTCATGTTCCCTAAGTACCATTCGGTAGTCCCGTGTCTTAGAGTTCATTCAGCATTCATGTTCCCTAAGTACCATTCGGTAGTCCCGGGTCTTAGAGTTCATTCGGCATTCACGTTCCCTAAGTGATATTCGGCAGTCCGAGTCTCAGGGTTCATTCGGCTATCACACTCCCTAAAAGTCTATTCGGCAGAAGGAGAACTCACCTGATTCGACAGGCGTAGGCTTGGTCCGGCTCTTTCAAATAGTTATGAATAACAGGAGTTTGAAGCCCATACTTATAGGCACGTAGGGGACTACCGGACCAATTGGTTCGGCACTCGGGCCGAATGGAGTGTCCAAACTGAGGAAAACAAAGCACGCCATATGCAAGCATATGCCCCACTTTGGGGGGGCAAATGTTGGGCGTGTTTCCACCGGACCGGGGCCACCGGACCAACACTAATGAATCAAGGCCAAGGAGGCACTGCCGGGTCAAGGCCAGGAAGGCACTACCGAATCAAGGCCAAGAAGGCACTGCCGAGTCAAGGCCACGAAGGCACTGCCGAATCAAGGTCATCCACTCACCACCGAACCACTTATTACCGGACCGGATCGTCCACTCACCACCGAACCACTCATTACCGGACCGGATCATCCACTCAGCACCGACCCACTCACTGTCGGACCGGATTATCCACTCGCTACCGGACCAATCAACGCCCCACCTACTACCGGTCCAATCCACGTCTCCACCCACTACCGAACCAACATTGCCAGGCCAGATCACGTCAGCCCAGGTCCACCAGCAGCTATATACTTCCAAGACCCCTACCTCCAGCCTCACTCTATAAATAGAGGGGTAGGGGTACAACAATGGCAGACAAGTTTTGAGAGCTCAAGCACGGATAGAACTTTCAAACAACTTTCATATACTTGAATCAAAGCTTTGTACTTGTAATCTGAACAGTAAAGGAGAATAACATATAAAGTGGACGTAGGCACATTCTGGCCGAACCACTATAAATCTGTGTGTCTTTTACAGTTTAGTCCCTGCTTTTTATATATTTGCATAAATTACCCAGATCACTAAAGACAACATAAAATCAACTAAATCATACGACTTGGAGGCGTTTGCCCATTTTTTGTGCAAACAGGAGGAAATGAGAGGACGATTGAAAGACTGGAGAGGTCTAATTTGTATGAAATGGGCGAATGGACTAGCTTGCAGCTTATCTACTAAAGCTAGAGGGAGTGTATCCTAAAACTATCCAATACACTTGGACCAACTGCCCAAACAACTGAAGTACTGGGTTTATATAATAAACAATAGGTCGTAATTAATATACCAAACATTGATATACGCGAACTATGTAATAAACATTAATGATATTTGGACTATATAATCAATAATAATAAATATTGCTGATTAACTACTATACAATTAACATAGCATTGATGCATTAACATTTATTTTATATTTATAATTATACTTCGACCATATCCAAACCATTCCACAAGTGATGTATGTATCTATCTGAAAGCTCTTGCAAGATCCATATGTCGAAAATCATCATAGTAGGAGTAGGGACAATGTGAAGCAGACCAACTTGCTCATATTTATGTCTTCGAATGGTACATCTTGCAAATTTGGTAGCGTGTGGTGGCATTTCAATGCTTTTTTAGTTAAAAAATAAAAAGAGGAAATATGAGCATCTATTTAATAGGCAACAATGCGCATGTGCCTATTAAATAAGCACCTTATATTTAGCACTTATTAAATAAGTGCTTGAACATTAGGTACCTATTTAATAGGTAGTAACTTGTGTAATTTAAAGCATAGTTGACTATGAGTAGTGCAGTACAATGCATCAAATTTACCTAACATGGAAAACCTCTAAAACTTACCCTCAACTAATAGGATAACGCACAAAAATGCAAAAGAAAATACTTGTACGACTGTAAAGTAGTTTTGAAGTACATTAAAAGACTTTGGTAAATGATCTTCATTGATGCTTGAGAAGTTCAATAAAATGAAAATTACCATTTGTGGAAAAAAATAATCAAAAATTTAATGAACACCACCCGGTCATGTAGTAGTAACATTTCCATTACATTAACCTCAATATGCATGTTTACTCATGCTAACATAAAAGAACAATAAATTAAAATGTTTTTTATTTAAATATATCAAAAGATGTGATCAATGTGACAAATTGAATTTTAATTAGTCTACATTGCTATAATTCAGCTAATTTGTTATGAAATAAGGATTGGCTGATTTATATTTTCCTTTAATCAACTCAATCTACATTGTACTCAGATTATTGAATATTATGTAGTATAGCTTATTTTAATTATACAACATTCATAAGATATAGAGCTTTCCTCTTGTATTTCCTGTAATTCTTTGTTACTTGTCGAAGTGATTCAAAACATACAGGCAGTTGATTTGGTTCTTTCGTTGAGAGTAGTTATCTGGCTATCTTTTTTGTTTTACAACATTGAGTATGATTCATCACTTATAATTTATATGGTCAATTTAACCAAGAATTTTTTTATCTTTTGGTATATTGCAATTTATTTTATATGCCAAAATGTTTAAGGTAGATGCTTAAAGATTTAAAATTCAAATGATGCTTCATGGTCTTTACTTTCTGTTTGGAGTTTAAATCAATCTTTACCATGTTAAGTGTTGTTTTAGGAACTATACTGAGTTAGGGTTTTTGGAATGAAATGAAAAAAGGAACTACTAATATGTTTGGTTAAAATCGACCAAATCTTACAAAGAGTGATAGTGAGAAGTTGGATGAACCTAGAGACAAATACGATGATTTTGATGGAAATATGCATAGACACAAATGTCTATAAATTGTGCTTTATTGTAAATTGGTTACTATTAAAAAATTAATTTCTTTATTTTTATCCTCTTTCAATGTTTGTACGTCCAACCATGTACGTATGATTTATTAATGTTTGCACCCAAAGTTGGACAAACACTCTATCAGATTGTAAGTAGAGAATGAGTGAAAAAATTAAATGAAAAATGAAGTAAACAACACACAAGAATTTATGGTTGTTCAGAAATACTCTGGCCTACCTCCACTAAAACTTTGTTAATGATTTTTGAGAGAGCTTACAAATTGTGTTCTTACAACTTGATACTCACAAGTTGGTGAGGATCCAATAGAGTAACTGTGTAAAATCAGGTAATTCAGAATGTAGAAAAAAGTTCTCGATTTTATGCCTCTCTCCTCTTATTTATAAACATAGATAAATGGAATAAGCTAAGATATTTACTATACATGTTTTCCATGTTTAGGAGGAGGTTAAGAAGGTAGACTCTTGTCACGTTCTTAACATGATGGTCAACTCAATATCGAGTTATGCTTTACAACTTTGTGCCGAGTCAAAAGTTATTCTATTTTCGGTGCGTTTGGCTTCATTATTTCATTCTCTTAAGTGGAAAGCTCTTGGCCAATATCCCTTAGCTCCATGATGCGTGTTGTCTATGTATCATCCCACAATTTCCTTTAAGTGGCTTTAATAATCTGCACTCATGACTGGGTACCGAGTTGAGGGCTTCAACTTGGTAACAAGTTGACACTTGAGTTGTTTTTTGTGACGTTTTCTCCTAATCTCTAGGTTCATTTGGAATTGGAAAAGCCTCTATCAAGTGGTAAGAAAGGTTCTAGGTCGAATCTTCGGACTTCTATTGGATTATTGTCCCCAAAGTTAGGATTCTGGATTTTTGGTTTTCTTTTTGACCATTCAATGGTTATGACTCGTCTAGATATGGCCTGGTTTAAAGGCACGAGAAAATTTGCCCCTCAAAGTATGCCTTGTTATCAATAAAGCATGCTTTAGATTGAGACAAGCCTTAGATTTAAATCTGTTTCAAATAGATATATTCATCCTTAGAGCTATTTTCACAAAACAGTACATCTTCTCAGGATAATCACATCACTCTAAACTATTATGGATTCATATCCTTTGGAGGATTTAAAAGTTGAAGCATGTGGTTTAAGTTCATCACTTGAGTTCTGGAACTTTCGAAAGTTCATTGTTTGAGTTGGTTAGGTAGAATGGCTGCACTGTGAATGCTGTTACATTGGTAGTTGATAATCATCAATTTCATTTTCATTATTTTCTTCCCTTTTTTAAGGATCGATATCGAGTTGTGATGTTTAACTCAGTACTTGTTTTTGGGCCAAACTTTGGGGATGACCTAGTACTTAGGCTATTTCTCCTCTCTTGTATTTCACTTGCTTTATTTTCCCTTATCCACTCTCGAACCTCAAAGCTTCTACGATTGATGACTTTGGACTTAGACTTTAGTTAGCCCTGTCACCTTGCTACTCTTGTGGTCGACCCTCCTCGGCTTCGTCTTTCATCTAGAAATGTTGCCACCTTCAATTCAATTTGAGATTGATCTCGAGCTTACTGTTTTCATCACTTTCATTTCTACCACATCCAGCTTATGTAGGTGGTTGTGTTGCTTTGGAGGATTGCTGGAACTATTGATGATCGTTGCCTTCACTCGACCACGAATGGAAGTCATCTTCCTCTTTTGGCCATGCTACGGCCTTGCAAAAACCTACACATTGTTGTAGCTCAAAGAACTCGGAGTTAACTCAAAGTTTCTTTGCAAAATTCCTAGGCATAACTTGGGTTAGTGCTTGCTTCGAGCCAGGCTTGGGTTGTACTTTGGATAGGCTTGGGTTTTATAAAGCAATGATTTTCCAAAGATGTGGTAAAAATAATTTGAAGTGTAAAGAGTGGAAGGTGATGTATTCATCTTATTCTAAGGCTGAGTGTGAGTTAATGGTCGAGCTCTAATCAGACGGTTTTCAGATAATGGTCACATTGAATGTGCTTCGGCATTCAATGGACATTTTAACCATTGCTTTGAACTTGACACCTCACTCTAGTGTCCCTGCAAAGAGAAATCCTTCGTCGCCCCAGACAACATTTATGTTATCGTAAATCGTACGATAATGGGAAAATTCCAACACACTTTTCTATTATGCGACGGTGCTCGTTTGGCAGCATGAGAGGACTATCTATATAGAATGCTCATTTTCACCACGCTCTGGACACTAAACACACACACTGCATAGAGTGTAATGTTTGTCATTGCCCATATCGATGTATAAGATTTGATTGATCAATACATGTTAACATCCATTGGGTTTTATACATTAGCTACATGGGGTTTTATTTCAGCATTGGAATCACAGTTAAATTCTACCTGACCATGCTTATATGTGAAGTTTTTAATAGTTATGGACCGTACACACTCCTCACATATCTTAGCAATGGCTGTAGGTTTGTCGGCATAAATAATAGTTTCATCCATGGTAGAATCAGATTCGGATCCCACTTCAACATCTTCTATGCCGTCAACTTTGTCATCCTTCCGACCTCAATCACCTCATTGTCAAACAAGGCAATCTCCAAAGGTTCACTCTGTGGTAATGGATAAAGAGTTCATTGGGATTGCCCTCGACATCGATCTCGGGGATGCTATAATTCTTGATAACCCCCTAGACTCCCTCGCGTCTAGGCTAGATTAAGTGTGTATTCGAAGAATCTGTGGAAGGCATGACATCCCAATTGGAGATGTTCTTGCATCGGGCCCATAATCCACCTAATGGCTATACTGCATGTAATCGGTACACGAGTCTATTTGGATGTGTCCCTTCATTTAATTATTTTGTCCGGCTTATGCTCTAATTTATGAACCTTATCCTCCCCAGCTTCACCTAAATAGTTATGCTTCATTACATAGCTTGTATATGGTTTTTCTTCATAAGCTGGGCAGGGTTCCAATACTAGAGAAGATTTTCTATTTATATGCCTTCAAAAGGAAAATGAGCGTGTTTCTTTCACTTATCTAGCGCCATCTAGAGGTTGTCATATCATCTTGTGTCTTTGAAATAAGCTTAGCTATTCAAGGATGTGTTCTTCTTTGTGCGTTGCTTCCCTAGTGTTGCTCAGGAATGGCATTTGGACGTAAGTTATATTACAATATCCCATTTTTATGGCATTAATCCATCTGGATTGTCGATCTTTTATTTCATGAATTCCTAGATATTCCAAGGAGGCCTAGCAGCTTGGCCCTGGCAAGTACCCTTCGACGTTTGCATGTCATCCCTGAAGAAGAGCGGGTGATGAGATATCTATTGACAAATTAGTAACTAGGTTTTTAACCATGCAGAAATCAATAGGTGTTAGAATGTCGAGACGAAGATGAAATGACTTGAAATCTTAGAAGCACACCTAGATAGGCTAGAGAAACAACTCAAAGAAGTTTCAACCCCTCTGAATGAAATGGGATATGAGTTGGGCTGATACACTTATACAATTGAGGTGTTTGATGGGCACCTCATGGTCAACAAAAAAAGGTTCTTTCAAGTAACGAAACGAATGGATTCCAACAGGAGCTAGCATAGTCAGACAAGAGGACCAACGATGAGAAGTCGGTGCCGACTTGAAGAAGTCGGTGGAGACGTCCCATACTTCCATATTTCTCGCTCAAAATTTGCAGAGGCTCTTCTTTACCTATTTCATGTATGCCCAAACAATATCAAAGGACTCCGATCACCTGAATACTAAGATTAGAGAGTTAGTAGTTAAAATAGCAGAATAAACCAAGTGATGATGGAACCATCACCACTATCAACCAAATATTCAAACAAACTACATAGAACAACTCAAAATGAAGTAGCAAGACATGTGCAAAAGAGTTCGACCTCCCTAGAATTAACCATAGAAGCTCGTACCGACATGAGAAGTCGGCACCGACATCTCCGGTTAATCTAGATGAGCTCGCGGTTTCTCACACTCTTCTGGGCTGACTTCTAGACTCTGCTCCAACTCTCCATTTGGCCCAGTGCGACTGCTACCACTATAAATACAATCCATAGAGCAACTAACAAAGGATTGGGATTCTACTATTACTACGCAGAAATAGGACTGGCAATGGGGCGGGTTTCACATGCCCCAGACCCGCCCCAAATTTTTTTACTCATGCCCCGTACCTGACCCACAAACCCGGCACGGGTCCTATTTTTTGCCCCGACCCGTGACCCGTACGGGTCATGGGTAGACCCACCCCAACCCAGACCCGGTTCCTACAGCATGGATTTGCTTTGTTTCAATTCTTAATTAAAATACAACATATAAAAATTTACATCCGTGAGAATCCAAACATCAGTGCACTTAATAAATACATATTAAACACAAGAAATCCATACAAAACACAATTTAAATAATCTACAATCACAACAAATAATAAAAACACATTGCATATTGTCTTCATTTTACTAACAACATCAGTGCATCACTGATAACTCAAGTGGAAAGATAGTTCATTTGACTAACAAATCATACAAAGATTCTTACATCAGTGGAAAATTAGTACAATAGCAACAAACTAGAAATTAGAAAGCTAATATAAACCATATGCACATAAATACATATATCATAACAACACTGCAATATAGCAATTAGCAACTGTCAACTGCCAACGGCAGAAAGCACCAAAGCAAAACTCAAATACCTGCAAACACATGAAGAATTGAAGACATTACAGGGAAATTTAGAATTGCAAAATGGTTCAACCATATGATTTAGAACTGCAAATTTAGAACTGCAAAACTCAAATACCTGGCACCTGCAAACTAATAAATCAATTGTTATACATATGATTTTTTTGGTAATAATTATATACCTGATTTTGGACTTAGTTTGTGTTCTGCCATTCTATGACATATATATACATGCATGCATGCATGTCCATATACACACTACTACAAAGAAAATAGAAAGCCCCAAGCAACAACATAAAAATCTAAAATCGGGTAAATTTTTATGTTATGTCATATAACATAGAAAGGAAGGTACAGACAATCAAATGCAAAATCATTTTCAATCGGCCTGAAGGAATTCAATGCTGGCAGCCGTAAAGTGTGTTCCCCGTTATATCAAATGTAATGAATAATCTCAAAAAAATTAAAATGGCACTGTAATGTGATATTTTCAACTATCCCTAGGCACTGTAATGTCTTATACTCTAAAAAATGCTATCCTTCTATTATGCATAATCTCAAAAAATTTAAAATGCATTTATCTAAATGGTATTGGGACTACAACATTATTTCGTTAAGACTAGAGGATTATTTCCTATAAAAAATGTAGATAAATTTTAGAAAGGATAAAATAAGTTAACGTTATGAATCGGTAGGATAAATTAACTAGAAGTACTTTTTATAACCATAAAACAAATCAAGGAATTGAAAACGCAATCAATATATAAAGTTGGAAATTAAATTATATACCTTTTGAGAGCATGTACATAAGAATCAAACCAATGCATCATGATGAACCAACTCCTAGACCATTATATAAGAAGAAGAAACAAATCATACTCAAAATTTCTTTATTCATGTAAACGTAAGGAAGATGTAGATGCATACACTATCACTGTCTGAATCATTATCCATCGTTGAAATAAGTCCACCCTTGGAAGAACCGACCGTTAACCAACTTTGACAACACATCAATGCCTCTAATGTCGTGGGATGTAATCTACTTCTATGAGGACTAATAAGTCCACCACTAGTACTAAAAGCAGATTCAGATGCTACAGCCAAAATTGGTATTGCATAAATATCTTTGGCAATCATTTGCATTATAGGATATCTAATACCGGTAGTTTTCCACCAAGCTAGAATGCCAAAACTATCACTTATTAGCAATATAGGCTCCAAATATCGATCCAACTCTGATTTAGTGTTTGCTTTAGGTATTTTTCTACTTAAATATTCATCAAACCTTTGAAGACTCGTAAAGCCATCCTTTATGGAACTCAGTTGTGTTGTTCGGGCCTGTGAGGAAAAAGATGAACTGTTTTCACTAGACCTTGAAACCATTTTCTCTTTCTGCTCATACTCATTCAACAACTTATAACAAAGTGTTTAAATCTTATAAATTTCTTCTTCCGCATTTTCACCAAAAATATCAACATAATAAAACTCCAACAATTCAAATTTATATCTAGGATCAAAAACAGCTGCAATACTCATGATACCATGAATCATGCTCCAATATTTCTCAAATTTAGTAACCATATTGCTTGCCATTTCTCTAATAACTAAAATATCAGAAACTAACCATGTGGACAAAGTCAATCTAATTTTCATTGAAATGTTTATTGAGTTTGCCGAATGTATATTGTTTTCTCTCTTATCAGAGTTGCACAATGGTAGACTTTATGATTTTCATTTTGGTATGTATTAAAGCACATATATATAAATAAATACTTCGATAAGTTGTATTAGTTGAAAGTGTATCTTATGTATTTAGTAATGTTGAATATCTATCAAATAATGTTGTGTATTAAGTTGGTAATTATCATTCGTGGTTCTAGAATGGACGGGATTAGTTTGGAGATGATTTGAGAGAGATTCTTAAAGAAATATTTCTATGAGTTCATAATTCTATCATGTCATTTGTAAGAGTGGACTAATGCGACATCATAATAAGAACTTCAAAGGATTCATGAGCTTTAAATTTTGAATCGTACGCTTCTAAACTTATTATATCGTAGTTGTCTCTAAAGTTCCTAAACAATTGCTCGATTCTCTATCGGTCGCCTCTTTAGGCAATGATTCCCTTGTATTTAATGCAAATTCAATTCAAGACATACCATGCCCCTTTTGTTGCTTTAAACATTCACTTTGTAAGATATTTAAAATTTTTATTATAGATCTCATTCACTTTGTTGTACAAGAACCTTCCACCATAAAAACCAGTTGGAAACCCAAAACTACTAACCATGCATATGCCAAAACCTTGAGTTTATGAGGTTTTCATGCTTTTCTATCATCGTTTCTTAATTGGTGAATTCTTTAGCTTGAGGATCATTTGATTTTTTCTTCTATACTTTTTTTTATTTTTTTATTTTCCCTCATCACTTGGAGAAGCCTCGATAGGTTTGTTAGGGTTTATTGGAAGAGTAGGTGGAACGAATGGTTGCGTACCAAATAAGTTTAGTTTATTTGAACTAACATAGGAATAAATCCACATTTTTTAGTAAATCAATAGCTGAGATTGTAGAGTGGATAATTAGGACCGAGAAATTTGATATATCTTAAACATATATATTATAAAATTTAGTGGAACAACCATTCACATGGACATCTAAAGATGCTAGAGTCCATGTTTTACTCTCGATAAATTAATTGATTATTTGTTAGGAAGGATCGAGGATCTCGATATGTTGTAACAACAAAGAATTAAACCTTAATTTACATTGGAGAAAAGGAACCACTATAGTAAATAGCTATAAACTTAGTGATTTTATCAAAATTGAATCAAACAAAGTAAGAGAGGAAAAAATATGACTTTACTTGATGTTTTGATGATCGATGAAAATTTGGAGAAGAGGAATTTTATAGTTAGAGAAGGTGCAAGGTTTATTCGCATTTGTCTTATGTTTTGGTTTTGAGTTTTTGCATTTTTAGTTAAGTTTAAAAAGATGGAAAAAATGTTTTTTGTGCTGTGTATCATGCACATTTTCAAAAATGATAATTTTCAAAATATGTTAAAAAAGAACAATTTTTATTGTTTCTCAAAAGCGAAAACTAAAAATGTTTTTAAAAAGACAAACCAAACAGGGTATAAGATTCTTTTGAAAATTCAACAAACTTCACTCTCAAACATTTCTTTTCATACTGAAACCTAAACCTATCAGAGTATGATCCAACCCATTTACCTAACTTATTAACTATTTTTGTAAATGACATGGATCAAATCTCTTATGATCATTTATTAAAAGGGGGTCGTAAATTTGTAAATTATTATCCTTTGTTAAAAATATGAAATATGAATTTGAATTTTTTTTAGTAATTTGAATATTTGTACTCGAATGACTATGAAAAACTTTCTATTTACTTTGTTCAAACTATAATACTTCGTCATACTAACTGGGAATCGGATGAAATTTGGATTGATGAACTCGTATCTACATTACAGATAATATAAGACTCTGATACTTCCAATTTTGAACATATGCTATTGTTTCCATGGTATCTAACATTTTTACTTAGCAAATAACAAGCTACATTCCTACGTTTAAACTCTGATTTGACTAGTACTTCAATAATTCATTTGTCTCTAAATCAGTGGATAATCATGCTAAAATTTACTTATAATAATTTTAGTTTTGAATATTTTAATGAAACGACTAGGTAGAATTCACAACTTTTTTCATTCGTACTACAATAACTTTATACTAACTCGGAGTTAGATGAGACTTTTGACCAATGAAATTGAATCAACATTATAAACAGTATGAATATTCGGGTACTTCATATTCTAAATGTACATTAAAGTTTTCTATGGTAACTAACAACTGTATTTAGAAAATAACAAACTACATCTCCACATTTAAACTCTAATTCAAATATTACTTCAACAACTCATTCATCTTTAAATCATTAGATAATTATAGAGAAATTTACCCTTAACAATTTTAATTTTGAAATTTTAATTTTGAAATTTTAATTTTGAAAATTTAAGTTAATATTTCTCTAAGTTTTCAAAATTCCACATTTAAACTGAATTTTGAAAGTTTGAAATCAAAATATTAAAAATTTGAATTCTAATGAGAAATAGGATTTAAATTTGAAATTTTGATTATTTTACATATTCAAATTTTTAAAGAACTGACTTTGGGTCTTTTTAATATATTTAAAAAAATTATTAATTAAATCAAATTTAAATTGTTAAACTGGTTAAATGGATATGTCATGTATTAAGTGGATTGGGTTAGGTTGACCATATTAAATGGGTTGAATGAGATGGATCATAAATGGATCAAATAATTTTTATTTGTAACGACCTGGATTTTTCAACGATTTAAATAGGAATTTAATGAAGATTTTAAAATAAAATTGTTTTTATAAAATGATTATTTTATAACAAACAATGGATATTTGAAATACGTCCATTTAAATAGAACCAATAAAATTTGTTTCGTGTCAAAATTCGTCCGAAACCCGGTCAACACAATTTTTCCCGGCGAATTATCAAATTTTGAAGTATGAATATTTTTACATAGAAATGTTCTAAAAAAATTTCTGATTAAAACGCCAAAATTCGTTCCGTCCAATTCCGACCTTTGTAGCTCTGTTTATCTAGAATTGCCGTTGTCGTTCAATTTCATAGCGGTAACAGCTAGAACAGACGAGATTTTGCTATGAACGTCATAACACAGATTTGATTACATCGTTGGAATCGTCTCTTTGCACTGATCACCGTGGTATATTTTCTTTCCTGTTTTGGCTTTCATGGCAAAATGCTACATGGTTGAGATATTGATTCGTGACCGTGCATGGGTCACCATTCTTTTCATGTTTTCAACCGAGATATTTTTCCTTTCAGCCCACAAAAACATTGTTTTCACTGTGACCTTGTGTGTGTTGTCAACCAAAATTAATGCTGCATTTAATGCTCTGTGGGTTCTTTCTTGTATTTATACACGCATGTATGCTTGCCTCACCATTTTCTACTTCCTTCTTCTCTGTGAGATTTGCATAGTAAAATATATAAGTGTACGTGCTGCAACTCTCTCCTCCCCTTCTTTTTTTATTTCCTTCGGCCAAAAGCACGTGCCTCTTCCTCCTCCCAACCCAGCCACCCAGCTCCTCCCCCTAGCCATCCCCAGCCACCCAGCTCCTTCGCCCAACCAACCCAGCCACCCAGCTACCCCGTCCAGCCACCCAGCTCCTTCGCCCAGCCAACCCAGCCACCCAACCACTACAACCAGCCAACCGGCTGATCCGCCCAGCCATCCTCAACCACCCAGCTCCTTCGGTTCAGCTAACCCAGCCTCCGCCCAGCCATCCTCAGCCACCCAACTCCTTCGCTTCAGCCAACCCAACCTCCGCCCAACCATCCCCAGCCAACCCAGCCTCCACTTTAGCTAACCCAGCCACTTCACCCAGCCCTATCACCCAGCACACCACAAGCCAGCCCAGCCACCACTTCACTCAGCCCAGCCACCCAGCACACCAAATCCAATAGCCGAACTCACGAACCCGAAACCGCAGCCGCCTATCCTACATCACCACTCGATAGCACGTAGTCCACTTCGCCGAAGTTCCCGTATGCGGTAGCATAGCATAACTCATGTACGTGTACACGTATCAGGATCCGTACCGCCATTCTTGTTTTTCAAAGCCGCGAAGGTGAGCGATTTTAAGCTCACGATTAGATTTTCATATGCAAGTATCCTACGATATTTATAAATAATTGGTTGATAAAAACCATGAATATTTGACGATGTGATATATGATTTACTGAAATAGTTTAAATTATTGATTGGGATGCCAATTGCATGAAAAAAAACCCGTTAACTATGGAAATTTTTGAATATTGGATGTTGATTGATTTATCGATACCCTGTCACCTTTATATTGTTGTTGTATGCATTAAATTGGACGTTGAAATTTGAACTAGGATATAGGTTAAAATGATATATACCCAAATTAAATCATTTGGCCTAGGATAGAAAATTAAATAATAAACAATGATTTGTCAATTGAAATTTATTTTGGATATTTAATATTTAATTTTGAAATTAAGAAATAATTTGGAAATTTAATATGAATTTATAATTTAAATTTTATGTTGAAGTTAATATTTAATTTTGAAATCTATTAAGTAATTTTAAATTTTAAAATGAAATACCAATTGAATTGTTTTAAATTATGAAATTGAATCAAAAATGGTTATGTTAAATGTTAATGAGATTTAAACTCGTTAAGTTGATTATTTGCAATTTAATGAAATTTGTTAATATTGTATATGTAATTAAATTTTAATTAAATATTTAATTTAATTAAAAAGATAATTTTAATTGATTTTATTGAATTAAAATATAAAGATTAAACTGAATTGTTTTGAATTAAAGTTAATTAAAAGTGTTAAGTTAGATAATTAAGAAAATTAATTCTGAAGTTTAATTAAATTGGAGATTTAATAATAAAACTTTTGTATATGAAGACTTAACTAATTTTGTTAAATTGAATAGTTATTCAATTTGGATAATGTTGTAAAAATGAAATATTTGTTTAAAGTCGAATCTTTTGATTTTAAATCTGAATTTAATTAAGTCAAATGGGAATATGTTCTTTGGAAATAAAAGATATTTTGATTTAATAAAATATCCAATTAGTGTGAAAATAACGTTGGTTATTAAAGAGACTGAGGCCGGATATAGGTATACTCTCTGTCGATACTGGAACCACATTAATAACTGTGGACGTGAAATGATGATCCAGAACGAAGTGGTTGGATTTGGCGTACGATTGCTGGATTTGAAGAAAGAGAACAATGATGGATTAGCCTGGCACTTGTGCCGATTTGAAATGACTAAAACAGGAGCCGTACCGGCTAAGTGGGCTAGCTACCCCGAGCGGACGCACTTCTTCGTTTAAATATACTATTTTGGTTGTTATTGGTGATCACCCTTCGATTATGGGAGTGTTGGACGCGGTAGGCGATCATGGCTATGATGTGTTACCACCAGCTAGAAAGGGTAAACTGGTAGCATCCTACCTTGGGCATTGTCTCACGTGCCTTGTCATACTGTTATCCCTAAACGAGACCCATACGATTTTGGTTTAGTGTTGTCGTATCACGGCGCATCCCTATCCACCGACCGTTTAACTGGTGTTTTATATACAAACTGTACGACGATGCTTAAAAGCACGTTAAGGGGGATTAATGTAAAGCCTTAATGCTAAGAAAAATATTTACTTTATCGATAGACACTACATATATAGCGTATCCTATTGTATATATAAATAGTTTAACGGATCCTTAAGAGATGGAAAATCCCGTAACATCTCTTGAGTTACTTGTACATTTTACTTGAGTAGGACTACTTACATAAGAACTTCTAGTCCTGACTCGAGTGTTCTATTTTCATTAGGCTCGGGTCAGCTTGAGTATTGCAGTGTGTGAGCAGTGCTTATTTTGGAAGCCGAAGACTTGGTCGAAGACTCCACTCTATCCAGTATTAGTTATCTATCTTAGTTTGGTTTGTATCAGTAAAATTTTATGTATCTCTAGTATTGTATAATTAAAGTCTGTAACTCTGATGTATTTGGTGTAGTAGCTTCATGAACTACTATGTATATTATTTATTTCCGCCGTAAGATTTTGTACTATTCTGTGTGTGATTCTGTATCTGATTCTATCTTAAAACCCCAATATGATAATCTCTCTAATTTGAATGGTTTAAGTTGGACAAGGATGGTTTATTATCCGCTTAAGTTGTTCGAAAAATGCGGGTTGTCACATTACTCGTTTCTATTATGACTCAACCCAATTTGTTAACAAATCTATTGCAAGCAAATAAATAACAAAGCAACAAGGAAGATAAAATTTTATATGCTATGGTTAGACTAGTTTGGTATTGTGGGGAGGTATATATAAAAACTATTTGTGTATTGCATGATACATGAGCCAACTATGGTTTTACATTATGCGTATATGTATTTTCAATCAAATGTTATAACACTTATAAACAAATTCATCATCATCATTACCTACAACTACAAGAAAAATCATCAAAATGTCATCACCAAAATGTAATTTGAAAGAAAATAAAAAAGATAGGCATGACATTACAAAAGTTCTGATTTGATGATTCTATTCCTTGCAAAATGGTGAAATCATCTATGTTAATTTTTTTTATTCGTTTATTTCTAAAATTAAGGGGACTAAATAGAAAATTTAAGGAGGACAAAGAAAATTCTTGTACAACAAATTTTTTGAACTATGATACTTCATACTAAGAGCATCTCCAATGGTCACAACCCTTAATATTCATATCTTTGAATGTCAAGTGTTGGTTCTTGAAAAATCCCCAACAACTAGACACTTATTTAATAAGCGCTTGATGTCGGCATTTATTAAATATGTGCCCAAATTCAGGTGCTGATTTAATAAGTGCATGGTGTCAAATGTCTATTTAATAAGTGTCTGACATCAATCGCTTATTAACCGAACATTTATTTAATAAATGTCTGACGTTAAGCACTTATTATATAAACATTTGGTGCCTACGCATTTATTAAAAAGACGTCTAAATTTAGATGCCTAATAATTAAGCGCTCAAACTAATTCATAATTTTGAATCTCAAACTGTATATAACTGTAACAACTCGCATATTTATCAATTTTATATTTAAATAGTTTATTTAAATATTTTATCGTTAGTTGGATGTTAGTCCGAAAAGCTACTTTTTGCATACGGTCAAATTAGGACTCGAGACCACCTCCATTGAGTTCAAAATGCCGTTTGCAACCTTTTTGAGTATAAACTTCGATATGTTTGGAGCTAACTAAAATTTTGACCTTTTCCACTTGAAGTTTGAGTTTGGGTTCAACCCACTAGCCCACTTATACCCAAACTGAACCCCTCTCCCCTCATTCATTTTCATTCCTAATATTTCAGCTCTAAAGAGAACAATGGGGGAAAAGATTGGAAATGTAAATTGCTAAGCCCTAATTTCCTTTTGCAAATCCAAGTTTAGCTCCAAATTTCCAAAGAAGTCTAGGTAAGCATCTCCTTCTTCTTCTCCAACTCATTCTCTCTTCAATCTCAGAAATTACCTAAACCTAACTTAGGAAATATTTTTTCTTTTGAGCATAGATTGAAGCTTCTTGAGTTGTTATTAAAGAGGGATTGATATTAGCTTGTTCTTGTGCTTCTCATTTGTGCTTTTGGGTTTAAAGGTGAGATTTTTATCTCATATCTATGCCTATAACTATCTTTGTTGTTAGGTATGAATTCCTATCATCTATTTCGTGTTCACTTGTTGTGATTTGAATTGGTTTTGCGAATTCTTCAATTTTGGTGTTTTGGTCCAATTTTATGAAAATCCTTCTATGGACATTTGGACATTGATATTCGGAGTGTATCGAGCAGCCTTTAAGGCCGGGTTGTCGCTTGGCGTAAATCCTTAGTCGCCATTGCTCATCCGATCGCTTCCGAATCATTTTGGCCACTTTGGCCTAGGCAAAATGTTGCCCAGACCAGGTGACCAGACGTCTGGTGACCAAGTCCAGACGTCTGGTTTGGAACTGGAGAGAAAAGTGTATGCACGCGTTTTATTACAAAAATGCCAAAGACTGATTTCAGACGTCTGGAATTCAAATCAGACGTCTGGATGAGTCTCAGACGTCTGACTTGAAGTTTCAGACGTCTGGATGTTCTCTGGAGAATTTCCAGAGAACGAAACCAGACGTCTGGATTCAAAACCAGACGTCTGGCCATGGCTCAGACGTCTGGTTTGCTATTCCAAACGTCTGGGTGGTTTTCTGGGCCATTTCCAGAAAACAAATCCAGACGTCTGGATTCCAAATCAGACGTCTGGAAGTGTGCATTTCTGCCTGTTTAGGCTTTTTTAGTTTGAATATCCATTTTGATGGATTTATTATCGATTTCTTTGGATTTGATTCACGTCTTCGTATGTGAATTTTTATGATTGATTGTTTCTACAATCGTTTTGTAACTTGTCTTCAATAGGTCGTACTCCCTTTCGTAGGGGATCTTATCCGAAAAACAATCAACAGAATTTCTACTATGATGGTTTTGGGATTGATTTCTTTGGATTCTATTCACGTCTTTGAATGTGAATTTTTATGATTGATTGTTTCTACAATCACTTCTATGATTCGTCACTTCAAAATATAAAGGTTTTCTATACTAGTATTAAATATCAAAACTTCTTCATCAAAACGATTTCAACTCTATTTTCAATATCAAACTCGTTTATAAAACTGTTTTCCAATCTATTAGTATATACAAACCTTTACCTCATTCGTATGAGAAAATATAATTAAACGGCTTAGCAAAACAAGTGGTATGAAACGCTTGCGTTTACTTCGTCGGTTAATTGATGGACTTGTTCGATTGAAACTCTTGTGACAATTTTCTAGTGGAGATCTACAATCTATTCGTAAATATTTGAGTTAAGCAAGTGGTTATGGGACATGAAGCTAAACTCGTATATTTACTAGCTTAGTGTAATCGACACTTCTTTATGATCGATGATGATCATTTTATGGTTTAGACTAGCAATGTGCGATGTCTCTTTGTCAGTGTGTCAAAGGCCTTCGGGCCATCCGTGTGTTCGGAAAATTAAATGGATAGCTTCCATGAGATAGCTTCTTGTCCGTGTGTTCGGACTTGCCTTCGGGCCATCTGTGTGTTCGGAAAATTAAATGAGATAGCTTCTCGTCCGTGTGCTCGGACTTCCCCTTTTAGTGATTCCTGGATTTCGTGTGTTGATTTCTGGATTTAGTGCTTCACCAACTTTTGTGGTTTTCATTGATATGATATCAGTTTTTGTGTATTGGTGAATTGGTGTGTCATTACCTGCTTATGGGTTTGGATCTTTGAGAAGATCCTTGTGAAATTGATTAATCTCTTGTTGGTTATCATTTACATACTTATCGTAGTATGCCGTTATGGTTATTACATGTTCATGTCATGCCTTTTTCTATATACCATATCATCTGATATTTATAGTTAGACAGATCCGTTTATTGTTTTCTTATAAATAATACTCGGGTCAGACCGAGATGTTACAGGTGCTTCTGCTTGACTTCTCTTCAAGATTATTCTGACTTTTGGCTAACTACATAGATTTGTAGTTTTTGGTTGTACACTTTTGAGATATAGACTCTATGTTGTGTACTTATTCTTTTGTATAGCACGTGATGCTATTCTTTTGTATTATCATGGATCTTTCTGACCACAACTCTGATGTACACTTTCTTGTGATATATATTTATTCATATCTTCTTCTGCCTTTGTGATATGGATGACTGTGACTGATTTATGTTATGATTATTTCTATGTTTGTTTCCGAAGATTATATATAGCCACCGTGTGATAGCTTTGTGTTTGTATCGGTATGTCGGACTTCCTCCTTAAAAGATATGCATTCTATTCTATCTGACATATCGGTGCTCGCACAAAGAAGTTACATGGATGGTCGCTCCTCAACAGCCTTATTCTCCGTGCTAGTTGACAGCATTACACCGTAGTGTCCTTGGCTAGCGTGGGTATAGAGGTGGGGCGTCACAATAACCCTTAATATGCAGACTGAATTGTGATGTTAGAGATCCCGCTCTGAATATTAACCAGAATTCATAACCATCAGAGATGCTCCAAATCCATGGTATTTAGTGTTTTCTCTTCCATCATGAAACATGCATAAGAGTGAACGAACACTTTATAACATGAAGAAATTCATATCTTAACATCCATATGAATGAAATAGATAAATAATGCAATCCTTAAGTTATTGACTGTGTTGGACTAATCCTCCTTTTTCTATATTTTGCTAGTTTCTCCTAATATATACATGCAAGAAAACTAACCAAATTCATTCCTTTCCTTTAGTATATTATGATTAAAAAAAACTAAACTTGTCAATAAGTTTGATCCCTGATATGTTTGCAATCGGTTGCTATTTATCTGTTTACACTACTAGAAAATGCATTAGTATGGTGTTTAATGGCCAAATTTCTACCAGATTAGAAAAATAGCCAAAAAATTTAAATTAAAAATAACCACAAGCGCACAGCGTACAATTTTAGTACGTGGTGAGTACGGGTCGATCCACAGGGAATTATATTAATTTAAAATTCTCTACTCAATCAAATTAAACCAAAAATCGAGAGTGTTGTTAACTACAAAAAATTGCAAAAACTAACTACTACAAAAGTGAATGAAAAATATGAGATGAAAAGACAATTTAGAGATAAATTCACTCTATGATCACATAAATCAACACAACATGAAATTATGATCTCTTTTTTTTGGTCGTTAGTGAATTAGTTGATTTGTTTATCATAAGTATGGAATATTTGTGCTATTAATTAGTCTAATATAAACCATCAAACTATAATACATCCATTAAACCACTTCTTAACTCTAATGAAAATAACAATGAAACTAAAAATAAAATCTATTTTAAGCATGAATTATTTACTATTGAATTAGTAAAATAAACCATCAAATTTTGATTCTAAATCCACTTCCATTACCAAAATCAATTAATTAGATAATGATGCGAATTGTGTTTATTTGAGTAAGAATAGCCTATATGTGATTAACATCATAGACTATCAAATTCATAAATAAACTTACATCAACATGCAACTTTCCATTAAGCATAAAAACAGAACATAAGTTATCAAAATGTTGAATCTACATGATAAGAGAGCTTCATTACCCCTAAATTGAAGGTGTTTAACCTCTCATATTTGTTATCACTTTAACAAATGTAGATTGCAACATGAAACAAAAACAAGAAGAAAATGCAAGCTAACTAAAAAGAGTGCTAATTTAAATGAAATAAAAGCTAATCTACTTGCATAAGAAATAAAACTATGCTACTAACATAAGAGGAAAGAGAGCATGTAAATAGAAAAGAGCATGAATTAAAATTTTAGAAAATTACATGAAAGAAAATGGCTATGTAGCCATGAAAAATAAAAGAGAATTTTTTTGTTTATTTTTGAGTCTAAAACTAAACTAACTAAAGAGGAGGCTAAAAGATTAATTACATGAACATATGAGGTATTTATACAAGCCTAAAACCCTAATGCATATTTATTGGGACTACCCAAAATACCCCTTAGGAAGTGTGGCCTCCAAGTTGTCATTAGCATGAGCATAATCCACCATTACATGTGCATGTAACTTTAATCTTCATTAGCATGTGCATTAGCTCTTAATTGTACATCATGGTAAGTGGGTAGGTAGGGTCCTCCAAGTTGCATGAAATGAATTATTTCCATCTTCATTTGTTTTCAAACTCTTGTGCATGTGTATCTTCATGAAGCCTCTTCCAAAATTCACTAAAATTCCTACAAAACAACATTAAAATATCCAAGTAAAGTCTCAATTCAGATACAAAAATGACCATTTTGCCCCTAAATGAAGATTAATAAATGATGATTTGAAAATAATTTGAATTTTGGTTTAACATGTTAAAACACCCTATATGCTCATTTATTTAATTAAATTAGATTAAATATGAAAGTAAAAATATGCACATTTACGTGCACATCAAATACCCCCACACTTATCTTTTTATTCATCCTCGAATAAAAAAAACTAAGATAAATCCATTTTCGCAGGGAGTACGATTGCATTGAGCGTATGCAATAAGCCGTTAAACCTCTAGGTGTCCCTAGTAGGACGAGTTTGTCTCGTGAGGGTTTTCAGCGGAAACTGTCCACAAAATCCAAATGCGAAATGTAAAATTCCTAAATGCAAGATTTACTTTTAAATCGACACGAATAAGTTAAATATGAGTTTTGGTCATTATCTTGAAAAATTAAGTCATTTACTTGTCAAAACTTCCAATAAAAACTAAGTTATCATAACAAATAGAGACTAGTTTGGCTAGTTATTTCGGTTGATAACATGGTGCAACTATGAAATGGATCCTTAGTTGATTATCAAAGTTTTTCAAAGTGTATTTTCATTACTTTTGAATAACAAGTCAAATCACATAAGTTAAAATAATGCTTGGATTTTAATTGCTCACTCTCTCTTATTTGAAAATTTTATTGATATTAGCAATATTTACATATGCCTAACTCAGAAAACTGAGGCCAAATATATTACCCATGCACTGCCTTGCGAGCTTATGTGAGGGGAATAAAGAGCGTGGTGAGTGAACACACAAGTGTGTATACCTATCAACTGTAGGCATTGTTAATAAAAGAATTTTTATATACATACACCTAACTCGGATAAACCGAGGCCAGATATACCGATCGTGCACTGCCTTTCGGGCTTACGTCAAAAGGGTACAGAACATTTCGAGTGAACACACTTGCGTGTGAACACATGACTATAGGTGTTTAAAATATATATATATATACATATATATTTTTACTTTTTTATATATATATATACACACACTGAAGAGAGAGTTTTGCAAAATCATCTTAGCACCATTTAACTTAGAAGATCAAAATTGTTATAGCCTTTATTTTAAATCCACCACTTTTTAAACAAAGATTTTCAATTAGGATATACTTCATAATTATCTCCCATGAATCTTCCTATATACTAGTTAAACCATCGTTACTTGTAATCAAACTTTATTTTTATTTTTGTTGAGACAAATAAATTTTCAACAATTTCAATTTAATAACCAAAAACATATATTTATCCTATAGTGTTTCTTCAAAAGTAATTTAAAAAGAAATTTGTTTTTAGAATTTTTTTAGTTTTTTTAAAATTTATTTAGGTTTTGGAAAGAAAATGCAAAAAATAAACCATGAAAAATCAAAAAGAAGATAAGGCTCCCCCATACTTGATTTTGATTGTGTCATCACAGTCAACCCAAGTGAAAGCAGAAAAATAAAATAAAAATATGACCTATATTTACATGAAAATGAAACGATTATTATTTACACGACCTTAGAAAATATATCATCAATGAGTAAATGAAACGGTCTTCCGAAGACCAATTCATTTGTCTCGTCAAGTATGAGAGACACAGCTTAAGTACAGAAAACCAAACCATAAAAGATTTCAAAGTTGAATGTTGATTTGGAAAAACAATTGTCGTTTTATTAAAAATCGTATGAGTTGTTTTATTTTCGATGATTTTTGGGGTTGACAGAATAATTAGTTTGAATTCAAGTTTATTTTCACCAACTTGAAATTCAAACTTATCATTGAAAACTTCCTTAGAATTATTGATTTCAAAATCAAAATGGTGATTTAAATCTTCCTCTTCAGGATTCAACTACTCATCTTCAAGAAGTCCAAAAAATATGTGTTCATTAAATTTGACTTCCTTTGTTGAATTATTCACAACTTCATTGCATATATTATTTTCAAAATCTAAACTTGTTATATTCAATTTTTCAAAATTAGGAAAAGGAAGATCGAATTTTAAATCAATTTTCTCACCCTCAAAAGAATTGAAATCCAACTCAATTCCAGCATTTTCAACAACTCATTAAGATTGTCATTTTTAATTTCGAAAGTTGTTATTTGAAAATCGTCAATTTTGGTAATTGGTGGATTATTATTTGACCCGTCACACGTTGGGATTTGATTTTGTTTCTCACATTGTTTCAAACAATAAAACCATGTGATCTTTGTGAATTCTTCCATTTGCTCAACAAAATCAAATTTATAATAATTAACTTGAGGATTTTCAATTTGAAATTGTTGAGAATGAAAATTGACAGCATCATTGAAACAACTCACATTGCCAAAATCATTTAAACAGTTATTTCCATATTTGTTTTTATTTTGAAATTCATATTGGAGATCAAAATTGAATTGGCATGGGTTATACTCGAAATTGTTTGAATTTTGAAGTAAATTCATATTTTGATCATTTTGGAATCCTTGATTTGAGTTATTGCATATATATGAATTACACAAATCATTTATCATTTGGTTTTGTTGTGTAGAGAGTTCAAGTAAAGATGAAATCGTTTCAATGCACTTTTCAAGAGTTGAGGGTTGGTCATCATTTTGAAAATTTTATGGTTCAAAATTCGAATTGTTTGTACAATAGTTGTCATTGAAATATCCATAAGAATTTGATGTAAAATTATATGGATTATATTGATTTTAACAACTGTTGTAAAATTCTGGTGAGTAAGAAAATTCAGACATTTTCAAGAATGTTTTTTTTTACAAAGGAAAAATATTTACCAAGGAGAATTTATTTTTCAAAAAAGAAGATTGATTTTTGTTTTTGTTTTGTTTTTTTTCAAATTTTTTACTGTTTTTGAAAAGATAGTAAAATTATTTTTTTTGGATTTTTGCTTTCCTAAAAAAAACTAACTCAATTTTATTTTTGGATTTTTGATTTTGAAAATTTTCAAAGGAAAGGATTTAAAAACTAAGTTAAGAAATATCTACAATTTTTTTCAGTTTTGGCTTTTGAATTTTTTTAAAACATGCATGAACTAATGCATCTAAATGAATGCAAAGACTTAATTACAAATTTTCTATCCTAAATAGCTCCTAACCCAAAATTGTATAATCACACTTTGTCTTAATTCAACAAGATAGTTCTTAGCCAGGTAACGAACAAGATTTATCGGTGCACCACGAGTCACCGTAGCAATGCAACCGAAGGTTTAAGTACCTTCAGAGAAATAATCAGTATAATATTTATGAATCACCATAATATTTATAACTGATTATTGCTCTGCCATAGCCTAGACACCAAGAAATAAAACTGTTCAAAGAAGACAATTGTCAAGATACAATTAAGCCCTAGGTGAGCTCGCTACTCCCTTAAGTCAAATGTCTAACCGTTATTATTAATCAAAATTCAACGATGAAATGCAATTTATGGGCCAAGGATGGGGTGATGAAATCCCCCACCTTATGTGGTTTGGGTATTGCCCTTAGAAAATAAAACAAGATTAGATGAATGCAAAGCAAAAATTAAACGTTACTTAACAATGCAACTACAATGAAGTTTGTTTTTGTTTTTGAATTTTTGGATTTTTGAATTTTTTTATATATATAAATGCAAGCAACCAACAATGCAAATAAAATAAAACTGGAGATGAGAGCACAATACCAGAGCATGCAGAATTATTAGCAATTTATTTTAAAGCGGCAATTTTTTTATAAGCAAGCGATTTATTTTTGGCAAGCAAAGCGAAGTAAGCAACTCTTCCAATCTGCTTTGGCGACTTGAAACTAAAAACAAGATATATATATATATATAGTTTTTTTAATATTTTTTTATATGGTAAATGAAAAAAAAACAAAATTCAAGAGAAGATTGAAAGCTAAACAAAAGGACTTAAACTATAACATAAAATATTCTACACTTAAACTTCAAAGTAAAAAAAAGAAAAGAAAACACAATGAACTCCGACCCAAAGCCTAATACATTACAAGTTACGTTCAACCCATAATGCAATTTTTAAATCACACCTCCTGTCTAACATTAAAAACCAATCTCTGCGGAATCAAAACAAGAAAAGAAAGAACAAGAAAAAACTTTTCGAATGCCGCAGCAATTTCGTGAATCGCATGGTTCGAGTGATTCTTGGATTGAGGAGGGAGGCAATTTGAGGCGATTTTCTTGGACTTGGATGAAGGTCAGAGAGATTCTTGATTGGTTTTTTTTCTGGTTCTAATTGGTAGGTCGAAGTGGTGGTCCAGAGTCGAAACTTGGAGGCAGGGAGTGAGTTGATGGGTGGCTGTGACAGTGAAGTGTTTGCAGAATTGATGTGCAAATGCGTGGTAAGGTGAGGATGATGCAGCAGTAGAATAGTGGGGAGTATGGTATGTATGTGGAGAAGGTTGTGCAGTAGTATGAGATGAATAGTGAGGCTTGGTTTGCACTGCAAATGTGTTTGCAGTGGAGAAGTGAATGTTGTATTATGGTGGTAGGTGTATATGTGGTGATATGTAGGGGTTGTATGATCAGAGATTTGCTGTAGAGATGATCAGAGATTGATATGTTGTTGACTATGTGTTGTTGATGAATGGCAGTTATGTGTTATGTATGGACAGAGGCAATGGTATGGTGAAGTTTTGGTTGATGCAGTTCTAGTGGTACGGTGGCCGTAAAGTGACTGTGGTTGTGGAATTGGAAGTGCTTTGCAATTGTTTGGAGGTGTGACTGCCGATGTGATGTACAAGAAAGTTGATGACTGTTGGTTTGTTGATGTTTATGACAATAGGATGTATGGCAAGGCTGTTGTGAGTTATTGCTGTGTGATGAAGTCAGGGTTTTTGGGTTATGAAGATAGGTTTTGGAGTGGCTGTGTTTTTGATGATGGTGTGGTGTAAGGAGGGGATAGCAATGTGGAAGTTTGTATGGGGTTGTTGTATGGTGACTTTGTCATGGTGGTAAGGCAGCAATGTTGTGGTGAGTTCCTACAGAGGGTAGCAGTAAATGATCAGTGGTGAATTGTGAAGTTTGGAGATAGTTTTGTGGAATGTTAAGTGAATGGTGGTTGGTTGGCGGGGAAAGTTGTATGTATAGTATTATGAAGGGTGGGTTGTATGTGATGGATTTTGTGTGGATGAAGCAGGAGTATGAAAATGCACAGCGATGATGTGTGTGCACTATTGTAAAGGGTGATGAAGAGGTTTTGTTGTTGTATATGTAGCTGGCTGGGCTGTTGATGTATGCAAGATGTTTTGGTTAGATACACAATGTTGTAGGGGGCCTGGAGGTGGTAGCACTGTTGAGTTGTAGAAGTGAAGGTGTGAGAAGTGGTTTGTGAAGGCACAGTGATGACTGGTGTAGTGTAGGCTGGGGAGATGATGTCTTGTGAATGGCAGTGAAGTGAACGAGGGATGTATGTTGAATGTTGTGATGATCTTAGGATGTTAAGTTTTCAGGTGGTATGGTGGTAGGACTGATGGCAAGCAATGTAGTAGCAAGACATTTTTGGGCAAGAATGGTTTATGTAGGGGAAGGGGCAGAAGTGTAGCAGCAAATTAGGTGGTAGTGTATCAGCAGTTGAAAACAGAAGTAGATGGTTTGATATCGAGGAGGAATGAAGCAGGGCTGGCAGGTGGTGATGAAGTTAATGGCAGAAGTGGTGGTATGTTTGTAAGATGGTCAGGGGGTATGTAAGTGTACTCTGGGTAGTTGCTGTGTACATTGGGTAGTTGTATGATAAATTGAAGGCAGATCAGTTGATAGGAGGTGGTTCGGGGTGAATATTGCAGGTGGTATTTGGAAGTAGATGATGAGGGTATGGCTTATGAAGAATGGTTTGGGTATGGTGTTTTTTTTGTCATAGGCACAGTTGCAGATGTGCACAGGCACAGATGTGGGTAGTATCAGTGATTGTTTGACAGGATAAGTAGCTGTGGTTAGATGTGCACAGCTGAAGTGATATGGTTGTGAAGTTTTGTGGTGGTTTGAGGAAACAAGGTTGATGACTGTTATGGCAATGCAAAAATTGAAATGCAAAATGCAAGGCTGATGAAGCAAGGTTTGATGAAGCAAGGTTGATGAAGTAGGAACAGTGAGTAGTTTTGACAGCAATGCAAAACGCAGAAGTTGTAATTGAAAATTAAAAATGTAAATTGAAAATTGAAAAATGTAATCGAAAATGAAATGAAATAAAAAAAATTATTTTTTCTTCTAAATGAAATTGTGTATTTTTTTTAATATGCAAATGCAAATGCAAATAGAAAGCAAGAGATGCACATAAACAAATGTAAGTAAAAACCAAACAACAATCACACAACACAACACTTTTTTTAAAATGCAAACAAACACACAAAAATAATTTGAAGAACAGAAAATAAAATCAAGTTAAATTCCTCGAAAACGGCGCCAAAAACTTGTTTAACGGCCAAATTTCTACCGGATTAGAAAAATAGCTAAAATTTTAAATTAAAAATAACCGCAAGCACACGGCGTACAATTTTAGTACGGGGCGAGTACGGGTCGATCCGTAGGAAATTGTATTGATTTAAAATTCTCTATTCAATCCAATTAAACCAAGAATTGAAAGTGTTGTTAACTACAAAAAATTGCACAAACTAACTACTACAAAAGTGAATGAAAACTATGAGATGAAAAGACAATTTAGAGATAAATTCACTCTCATTATCACATAAATTAACACAACATGAAATTATGATCTCTCTTTTTTGGTCATTAGTGAATTTAATTGATGTGTTTATCATAAGTATGGAATATTTGTGCTATTAATTAGCCCAATATAAACCATCAAACTATAACACACCCATTAAACCACTTCTTTACTCTCATGAAAATGACAATGAAATTAAAAATAAAATTTATTTTAAGCACGACTTATTTACTATTGAATTAGTAACATAAACCATCAAATTTTGATTCTAAATCCACTTCCATTACCAAAGTCAATTAATTAGATGATGATGTAAATTGTGTTTATTTGAGTAATAATAGCCTAAATGTGATTAACATCATAGACTATCAAATTCATTAATAAACTTACATCAACATGTAACTTTCCATTAAGCACAAAAAGAGAATATAAGTTATCAAAATGTTGAAGCTACATGATAAGAGAGCTTCATTACCCCTAAATTGAAGGGGTTTAGCCTTTCATATTTGTTATCACTTCAACAAATGTAGATTGCAACATGAAACAAAAACAAGAAGAAAATGCAAGCTAATTAAAAGAGAGCTAATTAAAATGAAATAAAAGCTAATCTACTTGCATAAGAAATAAAACTAAGCTACTAACATAAGAGGAAAGAAAGCATGTAAATAGAAAAGTGCTTGAATTAAAATTTGCATTTAAGAAAATTACATGAAAGAAAATGGCTAAGTAGCCATGAAAAAGAAAAGAGAATTTTTTATTTATTTTTGAGCCTAAAACTAAACTAACTAAAGAGGAGGCTAAGAGATTAATTACGTGAACATATGAGGTATTTATACAAGCCTAAAATCCTAATGCATATTTTTGGGGACTACCTTAAATACCCCTAAGGAAGTGTAGCCTCCAAGTTGTCATTAGCATGAGCATAATCCACCATTACATGTGCTTGTAACTTTAATCTTCATTAGCATGTGCATTAGCTTCTAATTGTACATCATGGTAAGTGGGTATGTGGGGTCCTCCATGTTGCATGAAATGAATTATTTCCATCTTCATTTGTTTTCTAACTCTTGTGCATGCGTATCTTCATGAAGCCTCTTCCAAAATTCACTAAAATTCCTACAAAACAACATTAAAATATCCAACTAAATTTTCTCAAATTAATTCACACACAAAAATGACCATTTTGCCCCTAAATGAAGATGAATAAATGATGATTTGAAAATAATTTGAATTTTGGTTTAACATGTTAAAACACCATATATGCTCATTTATTTAATTAAATTAGATTAAAAATGGAAGTAAAAATATGCACATTTATGTGCACATTATATGGCATCGGTATTTAGCTACCTATGAAAGTTTATCGATGCCATGCTGATGCAAAATAAAAGGCATCAACGTGGTGTCACATGCAAATATACATCACTAAACGAAGCTCTCTCCTTCGTATCACAATTGCCTACAAAATTATTAAACGAACCCTCACATTACCGCATCCACTGTGACGCTACCCTCCTCGTAGCCGCTGCCTTGTGTCAACGCCTCCACTCTAATGTCGCTCGCCTCCTCCTTAAAGTCGTTTGCAAACTCTCCCAAGAACTGCCTCTCCCAAGCACTGCCTGTCCTAGCACCCACCCATCAAGCACCGCCTCCTAAGCACCACCACCCCATCATATGATAGCCATGTTGCCAGCACCGCCCTCCTCTTTACATCAAGCCCTCAATTGATATGATTTAATGCTCTAATTCATTTTTTATTCAATGCTATGATTTGATTAGGTTCATACATGATATAGATTCGTTGGTATATGATCATTGGCATAGATTCGTTGGTATGATAATTCCTATATGATTTGGTCGTTGGTATTGTTTTGAAATTGTTCAATAATTCATTGTTACTAATATGGTATTATTAATGAAACCCTGTATATGTTTAATTTGGCCTCATCTAATAAGTATCATATATGATCGTTATATAGATATTTGTTTTTCAAATAATACAGAAATCGATCATCATTTTATATGTCATTTGTTGGATTTGTCCCACAATTGGACAGAATAGAAACACAATGGTATTTATATTTTGTAAATCCATATTTCAAATCAAACGGTTAAGGAAATTAAGATAGCACTTCCTTCTTATTCTTTGTGTTTACTCTTTTTCGTAAGATACAAGGAATAAGGATAAGTGCTACCAACATTTTATTGATCGTTCAATTAAAAATGATTTTTGACTTATACGCATCATTGCGTTCGTAACGGGAAGTAGAATGACCAACCATGAAATTTTTTTTATAGAAGTACCTAAGTTATATTACTTTGATAATATTAGTGAATTCCATTGTTTTATAATAAAACTAATAATGTCACTGAAATTAATAATAAAATTAATAATGTTACAAGTAATAATAAAATTAATTATATAATTAATAATGTTATTTAAATTAATAATAAAATGAATAGTATTACTAAAATTCATAATAAAAGTAATAATAAAATTTATAATGTTATTAAAATTAAGAATAACTTGGCAATGTTATATAAGTAATAACAAAATTAATAATGTTACTGAAATTAATAATTTCATTTAAAATAATAATAAAATTGATAATATTACTGAAAATAATAATACAATTAATAGTGTTAATAATGAAATTAATAATGTTATTTAAATTAATAATTAAATTAAAAAAGTTATTGAAATTAATAATGTTATTTAAAATGGATCTTTGGGGAGTGTTGGTAGTGAAATCTCGCGCAATGGTCTATCTGTCCTTCAATTTGAGGATGATACCATACTATTTACCTCTCATTTGACTAATCATATCATTACCCTTAAATTTATATTATATAGCTTTGAACTTCTTTCGGGTTTAAAAATTAGTTTTGATAAAATTTTGATTTTAGTTTTAAATGATTTTGGAAAGGTTGAAGATTTAGTTGCTAATACGCTTAATTGTAAAACTATGAATTTTCCTTTTGATTATCTTGATTTTCTGATTAGACCAACTAAACTTAAACATGATGACTTGCATATTATTATAGATAAAATTAAAAATAGGATTTCTAATTGGAATGGGAGGTTTTTATCTAGAGCTGGTAGATTAGTTCTCATCAATTCTGTTTTATCTGCTCTTCCAATCTATTGGATGTCTATGCATCTTTTCCCAGATTGGGTGATTAACAAATATGATAAAATAAGAAGGGTCTTCTTATGGAGTGGGGACAATTCTAACAGTAGTCTTAAATGTTTAGTTAATTGGGAAACAGTTTGTAAATCCAAAAAGGAAAGTGGTTTAGGAGTCATTAATTTGCATAACATGAATTTGTCTTTGTTAGGGAAGTGGTTATGGAAATTTAAGGATGTTAATAATAACTCTATTTGGAAAGAAATCATTTTTAAACATTATTATAATGGAGGTAATAATTTATACCAAATTACACCTTCTGTTATTAATAAGTTGTCTAATTTTTGGAAATCAATTTTAAAATGTCATGAGATTTTTAACCTTGGTACTAATACGATTGTTCATTCAGGAAATAATACTTCTTTTTGGCATGATCGTTGGATTTCTGTCATTCCTCTTAGGATAGAATTTAAAGAGCTTTACGAAATTTGTAGCTTTAAGAATGCTTTGATTTTTGATATTTTTTCTCCGGATAATGACCCCCCTTGAAAATTTAGAAGGTACAACTCTTAGGCAACTTTCTTTGCTTTATGCTAGATTGAATCTATATAATATTAATAACGATAATGACAATATTATTTGGGAATGGGAAAAGAGTAAGAAATTTACTTCTAATTCTTTTTATAAATTTCTTAATTTCTCGGGCGTAACTAATAACTCTGTTAAACTTATTTGGAAAACAAATGCTCCTCCTAAATCTAAAATTCATATGTGGTTAATCATGCATGGAAAACTAAATACTATTGAATTGTTAAAAAAAGAATATGCAAATTGATAATAAATGTTTCTTTTGTAATTTGTATTTTGAAGATATTAAACATGTGTATTATGATTGCATAGATACACAATAATACTCTTAAAATCTTTAACTTTAGTCTTACAACTAAAATTGCTGATTGTGACTATTATTTGAATAATTTAAGATTTAAGTTTAAAAGGGAAAATATAATTTTACTTGATACTTTATTCATTATAATTTGTTGGTATATTTGGTTTGAGAGAACCAGAGACTTTTTAATAATAATAATAGTCATTTTAATAAATTGATTTTTATAATATCTTCATTTTGTTTTAACTGGATCTCAAATCCTAAATATAAATTAGCTAAAATTAATCATTTCAAAGAATATCTTAATAAGGTTAGTAATAATATTAAGCTATTTAAACATAAAAACAATATTTTTAACATTAATAATTATAGCATTAACATTTTTTCAAATTTGAATGATGATTTTACTGATTATCATAATCTATTACTTAAATAGGAAAAGAGAAACTAACACATTAATTGGATGACACCTGTCCTATTTCAGAATTTCGCTTTTCCCTAATCTACGCCAATCTATATAACGAAACAGGTCATATTTAACGGAAAAGAGAAAATGATGGACAGGATTTAAGATTGCAGTATATATCAAACGGAAGGTTGCAGTACATATATCTAAAAGTTTAAAAATTAAACGGAAATATTTAACGGAGTGAAGAATGAACCGCTGCACCCCACGATCTGATTTACCGTTCTAAACTTCACACGGTCAAATTCCCAATCCCGATTCTCAATCGCCATTATTCTCAGTTCACTCAAACTGTAATTTTTCTCCACTTCCTCTTCACTTGATCTTAAATTGTGGATCTGTTACTTACCTCATTCCGTCTTCGTTCAATTTCAGCACCTAATGATCGATTTTGGTTCTTACTATCTAATAATTTATTTACTGATATGATTTTTGGTTTCGTTCATTTCATGGATTGTAGGGATTGATCTCTACTTCTTTCAAGGAGTGATGGTTACTGCGTTACCAATTTTATGAGGATGAAAATGGAAGTAATAGATCGACTTAAGCACTACCAATTTTAGGACGAGAATTGATGGTTTCATTTACAAGTGATTTTCTACATTTTTTGCCATTTTTTTCTGGCCTTTTAAATGCAAACGAGTTCTTTTACTGTTTTTGATATGGGTTACACCCTAGAAGCTTAGATATGGTTGCTTTTCACGCTTGATTCCATGGAGCAAGAAACTTCAACCTTTGAACATGGGTGATGATAGATTGCTCTAGGGTTATTCAAAATTATTTTGTTCCATATGCAAGTACGAATCATCGTCCTTAGAGATTGCAGAATTTTTTCGCCATTTGTTCTTTTTGGCAGATACTTTCTACTATATTATTTGTCTTTATTGTTTAAATACTGAATTTGTTGGGTTAGTGGATATTGTGATATTTCCTTTTATTTTAACTATCATGTTAATAGCTAAAGATCACACTTTCCATATCGTCGTATGTGACTCATACTTATTTAGATGTCTAACTATTTGTATTTTCATTTCAACAAGCGAGAATGTTTAGTGTGTGCATGTTAAATTATTCGGATCTACAAGGTATTACATTGATTTATAAATACATACATACATATCTATTTATTCCTACCGCATTTTCCCACGAATTCAACTGCTCACTTCTTATTTAAATCTGTGATTGGACCTTTTATAGTTATAACTAGAAAGGTTTCGGCAATATGTTATTGCTATCAGGGCAAACATTATAAGTAGATGGTCTATCAGATGCAACAAGTAGAAGGCATGGAGAATTCTTACCTCCTCCTCCTTCTACTTCTTTGTGTGTGTATTGGTGGGTGGGTGTGTTCATCTAATTTAATTATTAATTATACAGTCATGTACCCAGTTTTAAACTCCATAAAATGAGCCATCAACTTACTGTTCCATTAAATCCTACAATTTCTACAAAAGAAACAAATTTTTTTATTTTGCTGGAAAAAATAATTTATTGGACGATGAGGTAATGTTGATTTGACAATTTGAGTAATGGATCAAGTATATTCAACATTTTGCTACCTTCTGTTTATATCTCCTTGAGGATACTTTAGCACAAGTAGTCTTTCAATTAAATATTAGTTTTGTATATGGTAGGATATTGCTACTTCCGTCCTGTTTCTTACACATGTATGATGTAATGACCCGCTATCTCAGAATATAGTCAATGTCTATGCGCTGTTGCGATCTATTTACAAATTATCATGTTATTATCGTGTCGATTTTTTGAATCAAAAAATCACTACGGATATTATTTAACATATGCATCCATAACTAATAAATCACTACACAAATTATACTGTCATTTATTTACTTTACATTTTTCCCAACTGGATTTGTCTATATTAAGGGCAGTGTGCTCAAATTCTCTATGCGAAATTTGTTAATCCAATTTCATAAACTTCTTTCTTGGAAAAAGGGTATTATCATGATATAAGATGTGGCTTAATTCATACAGAGAAAACAACAAACTGGGTTATATAGAAAATTGGCATTCAAATCTTTACAAAATTTTGGGTGTTCATATGAACCAAAAACAAAGTCTACAGAGCATGAATAGATGAAGTCATTAAAACTAAAGAGGTTAGTGTTGGTGCTAGGGCGCTTCACTAATTTTAGTGGTGACTCACTATTTTTAGTGGTGAGTCAACACTGTGGCGAGTTATAATTAGTTGGTTGAAATAAATGGATAAATAGAGGGCCAATAATAAGAGTATGTATGAGCAGCTTACCACTAATAACAACGAGGTGATTTAGCTCCAACATTTTTCTGAAAATTAAATACCAAATGTTCTATTATTTTGTAAATGTCATCACTGATGCACTGTGTCATTATACTTAAAGTAATTTGAATTTAGTAAGATACAAATATATATCTACTGCAAGTAAATAATCCTACATTATGGTAATTTAGTATCTAACTCACGTTTGAGTTGTAATTATAGTAACCTAGCTAAATTATTTTTAGTATCATTAACTTACAAATATGTATTTGATGCAAATAAATAACTTAAGTAATGAATTCACCAAATATTAGTGAAAGGAAATAATTCAAAAATTTCCCTTATTATTGATATTCCTAGCACGTGTTTGTTATCACCTCAAAATAAACTTAAGTCGTGAAAATTTTGGTTGTAAAAGTTTTCTTTCCAAATAAATTATTCTTCAAAATTAGACATTAGCCAAAATCATTTAACACGGTTTTCTCCAAAAGCAAAATCATTTAACATGTTTTTTTCCAAAAGAAAAATTATAATATAATAAGTCCACTGTGAAGAGATGTATTTTTATAACACCTTTAAAAATTAAATACATTAAGCCTCACAGATATACTAACTCGGACCGTTAATTCATGAAACAGGCACGCCTGCGTTTATGCACACACATATATACATATACATACACACATAGAGGTATATATACACATACATATAATACACACGCATATATATATATATATACATATATATATACAGATATATATATACATATATATACATATACATATACATATACATACATATACATATACATATACATATATATGCAATGTGCTTTTTTTTTTCTATATTTTTATGTTTAAATTTTAAGGTAGGGTGCACCAGTATTTTTTCACAATATCTTATTCCATAAATGTGATAACATATGGGTGCTCATCAATCTTCCATTTCAATGGTTCTGTAAACAACAACTTTTTACTAAATGCCATCTCTTGATTTTCCAAGGTTGAAAGTTTTTCGTAGATCTTCATCGTATCCTCAATAGTAAATGTAATAACTGAAACCTAGAAAGCTTCGCAGGTACTTCTATATTCTTTATTTATTGTTAATCCATCAATGTATCGTATATTTTAAATTCCTTTCTTTCTGCATAACCATATTTTCAAATATTATCATAGACCTTATGGTTATATTCAGGATTATGATATGTATCAAAGTTGTTTATCCAATTGCAGTAGAATTTGTTATATAGATTTTTTTTTAAATTCTTGGTTTGATAGTATTTTTAACTAAAATGTGCTCTTTTGTAAGAAGTAGCTATCAGTAAAGTGTATTATCACAATTTTAATTTTTCAAAATTCATTACAGAAAAAACTAAAATATATGCATGTAAATTGATTGTATCAATTTATTAATGCTTTCGTGAGAACAGGGAATAAAAGATTTGATTTACTATGTTTTGACTATGTATATTTAACAAATGGTGACATTAAAATCAAAATTATGTTCAGCGATCACTTCACATTTATCACTGTCTAATATGTAATTTTAATTTTTTTTGTTTGTAAACTGAATATTTGTAGGACTAAGAATTGTAAGGAGTATGTATATGTTCATTTTCATGGTATCAATCTTCTTATTTTTAATCAGCTTTATATGTTCATGACCAGTTTGTAACAATGATTTGATGAATAATATGATATTTATCCCCACGAATATAGGTATGAGCAAGCATGCAGATACAGAGGAAGAAAAAAATCAAACAGGTACCCTATTATTTTAAACTCTTTGCTCCTTTCGCCAACTTCTTCATTTATGTATACTTTATAACAAGTTTTGTCTACTTTATGTACGTTTTATGTTTACATGAAAAAAATAATTAACAAACTATTTAGAATATATTTTTTACTTAGGAGGACAGTTAAGTTGAACTAATTCAACCTAAAAAAGTGCAATCTAATAAATATTTGATTTCTTTATATCATTACATGTTTGTTACATATTTAGGATTAGGAACATGTATTAAAAATTGAGCAATAAATATTTTTATATAAGTAATGATATGCGCATGAGAATCGCTTTGTGGAAGAAAAATCATTTTATCTTTGACAGTGCTATTACATCAAAACACTTGCCATAAAACAACTACAACCATGTAAAATGTGCTCTCTCCTGCCTGCCTTGTTGGAAGATGTTAAAGGATGACAATTGTTTTACATGTGCTAAGTGCAACATCAACATGGCCAAACCTGTTAACATGTATACATATTATGGTATTCAAACTACTTGACATGTAAAAACCGTTTTAAAATACAATTTTACAGTAGAAGTTTTTGATCATGCTGTCTTTACAACTGTGATAGCTTTTTACAAAGAGACTGAATGCTTGATCAAAAGAACTTGGTTAGTAGAATAATACTGAAAGATACTGTTCTTTTGATGCCGTATTACGTCATTTTTTGGAAAATATGTACTACAATTTTTCAAACATGTGTAGAAGCTAATATTTTACTATTCAAAAGAATTCTCAGAGTAATGTTAGAACTCGCATGATTTTAAAAACTATTATTTCTATAAATCTAACACTGATGTTGATTAAGATATAAAGTTAATTAATTGAATTGGAGATCTATTATTTGCAACCAAGGTTTTATTTACTATAAGAGAAGGGCACCGAAAAATTTCTAGAAGGTTAATAAGAAAATCCATGAGTGCAATTACGCATAATGTAGAGATTACTTTTGTTCGTAAGGCTTATGAAATTCACAAGATCATCTGTTAAACATACATAACAAGCTCAACCAAACATGTTATGGCTGTTATTTTATTATTCTAGACATGTGGAATTAATCTGAAAAGAATGTTTAATAGATTATTATATATAATATAATAGACTAGATACACAAATCATACCGCTATTCCTTTTTAATCATAAGTTCATTCTCCCTTTTTCCACTTATATCATACAGTATATGAAATATAAACTCGATTGGTTAAAGTATATAGAGATGTTGATACTCTCCATCGACCATTAAACACCGATATTTCTTAATGTTGTGAACATGTTAGACATCATGAGTTGTTTCTAATGTTGTTATATTACAGCTAAATATTGTTTTTATGTTATTTGAGTTGGTGTACCTACGATGGTAAGTCACTCGATATTTTCCTCTACAGTCATCCTTGAACAATATCCATATTATTTTTTATAGTTTTCAAGTGATACTTTTACTTCCATTATGTTAGTTTGATTGTAAACTAGAATCTGTTTGGTAGATGCTATATTGCAGGATAATTAATATAAGGAGATTTAATGGAGAACTGTAAGACAACATTTGAAAATGCTGATGCTTCTCCATTTAAGAAAAGGGAAGGATACGAATTGACCATTTATATTGCTTATTGATGACCAAATAAATTTTCAAAAAACATATTTGATTCTATGTATCCTCTCTTCAATTTTGAGTAACTTTTCTTTACACTCTTATACATTCAAAAGAAAATTATGTGGTTTTAGCTGTTTAGGTGGTTGGCTATCAATATAGTTTCAATAATAAATATAGTTCCACATCCCAGTTGGTAGGCTAAGGTGGTTGCACTAAGTCAAACTTGGCCCACACAGAACTGCCGTGTGTGCTTCAAGTTGAACTCAGTACCCTGCTGTGCACTGAGTTGAACTCAGTTGCACACAGAACTCACATGAATATAATTGTCTGTGTAGGGAATGATGTATATCTCTTTTTATATATTACTACATCTGCAGCTCATTGCTTGGGTACTAAGTTTTTGACTAATATTTTCCAGTTCCAAGGCCTCATTTATTATTTGAATCATAATTTATTGCTGGATCTTCTTTCTTTCGCCTGTTAGCTATCTAGAGCAAGTTGATGTGCCTTCTTCACTTTCCCATCTTCATGCGGCATTGTTTACCGTTTAACTTCAGTTCTTGGAGATGAAGTTGCAAATATATTTGGATATTCAAGCAAATACAACGTTGAGCTATGCAGTTTATATCAAATATCCGATATGCACACAGGATAAAATAACACTCTGTCATGATCCATTTATTATATATAAAAAAGAATGTTCTTACTTTAAAGAAGTGCATTGAGGGTATTTGCTTCTATATTCTGATACAGTTTTTCTACATGCTGGTGGTTACCATCATTTTCACGTCGTCACTTGATTCCAGTGCATTTATTAAAATCAATTTCAATCATTGATTCTCTGCGATGTGCAACTTTTTCCTTCATCTTCATAAGCATCCACCTTCTTATTGAATGGGTAATGAAATTTAAGTCTGGAAATTAAATGTATAGTTTAGCGGGTTTGTTTGCAAATTTATTGTTTGTTATGGAAGAGATGTCTGTAGTGGCTTATTCCTGACATTTGTGGAGAAATATGTCTTCCTTAATCCTTCAATTTGATGAAAAGTAACTTATTTTCTAATTTCTCTATGTGGAATTTACATGTTTTTCATTATGATTTAGTTTTGGTAGTGTATATATTCTAGCAAACCTTGCATAAATACTCAAATGATAAAGAAACCGATATGAGAGAACTATTTAATACTATAACTGGGTAATATTTCCTTGCAGCTTTCAGATACTAGCATACAAAAATGTTGTATAATAGTATATTATTATTTTAAATAATAAATCTACGAAATACCATATTTCCTATATTTTTAATTTTTTTACAATGGTTATCTTATCCTACAATTATAATGAATTATGAACAGTAATTATCCATATAGTTTTTGATTTGGTTGACCTGGAAGAACTAATATATATATATATAAGTTTAACTTGCTCCTTATTGCTTATTTTGAATGAATGAATACAACATAAACCTAAATTGTTGGGAGGAAAACATTAACAAATAAGTCAAATTAGGCTTTTTGTATATACATTGTCAAGCCATACACTAGATAAAAAGCAATGTGCCGAGATTATCATGTCATAGGATAGTAAATTATGATCTGTATTGTAGTTTTAATTGATGCATCATGCATTAGATGTTTTGTAAATTTCTACACATATATTCATTGATCATGTGTGTATATCTATTAGAGCCTTATTAACTTTAGATATATGCTCAAAGAGAGCTGCTATAGTAAATTGCTCAAAAGCAAAGTGAAGCCACAGTCGCTGATATCTGTCGTCTATCTTTCATTATAGTCCAAAATCAAAACAAATGGAATATGTTGTAGCTGATTATGGACTAAAATAGAGAAAGCGGACACGTGTCAGTGAGTTTGGCTTCACTTGCATTTGTAGCGACTCACCATAGTATTCTTGATGTACAAATTATTAAATAGTTCACACGACCTAGGGACCATAGAACTCCTAATTCCGATGTTCGTTTAGATGTTACCCAGTTTGAATTATTTTAAATCAATTTTAAGTACTAGGAACATAGAAATTTATTGACATATGATGGACGATGACATGTTAATTACTACACTTTTGAATCCAAGATCTAAATTTACAACTAACGTCGATCCATAATCCCTCAATTCATGAATTCTTTGAAGTGTAGCCCATTAATGAATGATATTTTTTATCATATTTTAATCTAAAATAAGAAAATATTTTCTTCATTATTTAATCAATATGCAACATATAAGAAATGGTGAAACACCATCTTAACTATTTGAGGGAGATCTAAATGTATGAAAAATTAAAATTCAATACATAAATTTGGATGAATTAGACTTGATCAAACAAACATAATTAATGAATATAGGTATGCCATTGAAGGTATGAATGTGTACGTATAAACCATTGAGTCTAATTCATAATTTGTATAAAAAAATAATATAACACTATATATTATGAAGTTCTCGAATCAACTTTATTTATAATGAAGTAGTCTTTACATTGAAATAGTAGTCTATACTTTTAACAAAACAAATCAATCTAGAGTTATATACACTTCAGTATAAATTACGTTACTGTTTAATTGTTTAAATATAGCTTGCTTACACGATCCTTCTAATTAAAATTTATGCCAAATTTAGTTATCAATTAGATTTTCCTATGGTTAGATGAATCAAATTTGGTCTAATGGTTTGTTTATCTTCAAAATTTTTGTGTATGGGAATCCACTAAACGAAAAGGAAATAAAAACAATAATTTTATAACTACTTGCTATCCAAAATCTATGCGTTTGTAGTTTGGGCCTAATATTTAAGAGCATTGTACGTTTTTATTAGTATTTGAAGTGGAATAACTATTATGCTATGCGTGGAGAGATAATTATCTATAATGCAGTGAATCACACATCCCAAAAAATATCATAAGAGAATTTGAATCAGTTTCGAGTCCAATCATTATTTTAATAAACAACAGAACTACATGTGTAATGAGAATGTATCTTTAGCTCTTCTTGATATTGGTAACCGTAAAGCAATTTTGGGGAATGACAAAAGACATGGTTTTGAAACTATTTGTCCATGAGCTTTATAATGGGCCTAGGGTAGTAATTACTTTTGGGAAATATGTTACACAAAACTACATAGGTTACCATGATGTTTAAGTAGAACTTGATATTTTCACCTCCTAGATTTGAAGTAAATTTGCCCACTCTTTTGAAATCCTTTAGAATTGGGTAAATAAAGAGTCTTTTATGAGGATTATGTACATTGCGACGCGTTTGAAGAGTTTTTCAAAAATATACTAGAGATTTACATGGTAAGGCAAAAACTTTGGAGTATTAATGAATGCTGCTATTGATCGTGTTTGAAAAATTGGAACCTAATTTACATGATCATGTACATGAGCTTTTCTTATAACAATATTAGAAACATAAACATTTAATTTTAATAACGTTATTTAGATTGCTTTCTAACTATCATTACTCCAAAATATTACATTTCTTGATGGATATACCTGGTTGAATCACATTTGAGTTTTCCTTTCTTTGTCCTCTTTTATGATATTTTTTTGTAGAATGCCTCTCCAAGTAAGGAATCACACAAATATTATGAAAATAATGCTCTCCTGAAGAGGATATAATCAATTTTGTATATTTGCAATGAAAAGTTTCAATGGGTTAAAACTTTATGACTGATGGATATATGTGAATCATACTCAACACACTGTTACTAAAAGAAGGAAATAAAGAACAAAGAAAAATACAGTATTAGCGTCCGACAATACATAGCCTCACTTAGAAACTTGCAACTTCCCATGTGCGAAGCATGGGCCACTCACTAGTGTCCTTTTGATTAAAGGAGCATAAGGATAAGTTTTAATTTGTTTTAGTTTATAGGTTTTTTATTTCTTTTGATTATGGATTCTTTTTTAGTCCGTTTCTAATTTTTGTTGTTTTTCCATCTTATTATTTTAGATTTTTTATTATTACTTTTACTTCATTAATACATATATGTGTGTATAAATTTCATTTGTATACATATATCTGTATTATTCTTATAATTTTCTTTAGTTCCTTTTACAAATACAGGTTTTGGCCAGAAATGGTGCTAAATTCTATTTACAAGTTCATAGAGTTGATGTTGGCAGGATTATAGTGAGACGTTCATTCTAGACATTCCGCTTTTGCAGTGAGGAGTTCTTCTCAGTTCTTCTACGTCTTCAGTGTGGCATTCTTCTTTCTAGATTATTCACTTTTGCAGTGAGGCGCTCTTTCTAGTTCATTATCTGCATCTGCAGTGAGGAGTTCATTCTGGATTTTCCGAGTCTGCAGCATGGCATCTCCTTCTTAGATGGAGCTATATTTTGGTATCATCTGCGGTGAGTTGCTTCATTGATTTTTTGGTTACTTCTAACACCTCATTACCGGACGGTGGCCTTGCCGGAGCTCGATATTGAGGTGTAATGGGCGGTGGCCATGCCGGATCTCATTCTAGTTGTACCCGAGTTCTTTTCATTATTATTTGTACTATGATTAGCTACCTGCCAAGCATGTTGGGAGCACCTTTGTCTTCAGTGATATATGTATATATATATTTACATGTGTGCTCTCCTTTACTCTAGAGGATCACACATTTCTTTGTAAAAAAATAATGTTATTTAAAATACAACTGACTAATTGAAAAATACGTATATCCCCAACTTATAGATTATTTGCATCCAACAAAATATTTCTAGTCTGAAGAAAGCACTACACATCATGTACAATAGTATAACCAACATTCCATTTTTCTCTCTTTCCTTCAACTTCAAGAATAAAATAAGAATATTCTTGAAATTTCACAAAGAGACAAACATGAAACTTTGGTTACACTATTACAAAAAATGTGTACTGCTTTCCCCAGGTTGGAAGTGTTTTGGTAGATGCATCATCTACAGGTTGGAGAGATATGTCTTTTTCAACTGGTCAGTAAATGCAGTAGAAAGAAAATGTAAACACATGTATAAAAATAGATTGATTATTTACAACCTATAATTCAAACAAGAAATCAAAAGGTTGGACTATTAGTAAATAAATATTTAATTATATTTATGTTTCATAAGTCAATATTTAAGTCAAATAGTAAACAAATGATATTTATGTTTTGTGAATCAATATTAAGTAAAAATAAAATTATTAATGTCATAATAATGTTATTTAAATTAAAAATAAATTTTATACTAGGTTTTATTAAATAAATGATAATGATGTTATTATAAATGTTTGATTTTATCAAAAAAATACTATTGTGTGAAAAATAAAGTAATTTTTGTTTACGTGTGAGTACAAAAGATGGATTATTTGAAAGATCGAACATGGATATAGATGAGAGATAAAAAAGGAGCGATACCATTGCACTTTATAAATGGTGTGATGTATTCATGAAATTAGCATCTTATAATAAAAAAATGTGAAAGAAGTTTGATGTCCATGTTTGTTAACCCTCTTTTGCCCCAAGGCAGCTTTAACTGGGCTTAGAAGATAGAAATGGAATCAAAATGACTTGAAACTTGGCAAGTACACTCATAACAGGCTAGGAAGGAACTCAAAAAAATTTCGTGAGAATTTGGCTAAGGAATTAAACTCGGACAGGAGTTAAGCCTATAGGTCAGGTCCCACCTATAGATGTCAACCATTTCACTTCCACAACTTCACACCCCATTTGTAATACTCCATTGACGCATGTTCAAGTGATACTTCAAGGATTTATTGAGTTATTCTGATGGATTGAAGGGAAGATATTGAATGAAGTATGATCGATAGAAGATAACAGGAATCAACTTGAAGACGATGGAAAAGAGGATCAAACAACTCAACTAGAAGTTAGAAAAAGCATGCAAGTGGAATTGACAGAATTTCTCCAAGTATTATAACTCAGCCCCGGCCTATAGGCATAGGTCGGACCCCAGATATAACTATGACTTGGGTTGACATATGCTTTCTGGTGGGACTTTGTGCTATCTCTTGGACCTCGTTGTTGCTGGCCTTCTAACTCCATGCTATACGATTCTCTATAACTAAATTACCTGGTATAAGAAAAGGACCTTTTTTTGCTGGATGTCCTTAAACACTCTTGGACTTAAAGCTTCCATTACACTTTCTTCACTTCTATTCTCCTCAAATAACATTCTTACCTCTATTGTAAATCTGGGATCCACTAGATTGTGGTCAGATTGGAACCAACTAGTTGTAGTCTAGAGAGAGGTCAACTAATAAAAAAATTAAAGTAAACGTAGGTCGGAGATTATGCCGAACCACTATAAAAACTTCTGTGAGTTCTACTCTATTTTCTACTTTTTCTCTTACTATTATATGAACTGATGCTTTCATCTTGATTCTGGGTGTTGATCCATTTTTTGGGTTAACATTTTGGTGCTTTCACTGAGAACAAAGCTAGATCTGAAAGCTTGAAGCTTTAATATGATGTTTAGAGAAGATGTAGAGGCCTAATACTAGACCTAAAACTAGAGCAAGTCAACCTGAGCCTAAGGGCAACTAGGACGTGTCCTTAAATTCTCATCAGTCTATCTACGTGACCAGAAAAGAAATAGAGGGAATGATGAAGGAAATATTGGATGGAGTTGGAGCAGAGAAAACTGGAACAATGCTCCTACAAACAGAACAACCTAGTACCGGCCTAAACCAACCTGGTACTGAGAGAACTATACTAAGGGGCAATGTTAGTATGACTACTAGGATGCCGAGAATGGATAACACTAGAGATAGAAATGCAAATTAGGATATGAATGAGCAACAATCGAAAGAATATGTGCCAGAGCTTCCTTATAGGAACATAGGACAGAATGAAACAAGAGGTACGGTTCAGAACACTAATGTGCAGCCAGAGGCGTACGTGCTAAAGTATGTGCTGGAATTCCCCCACAAGAGTGGGGGCAGAATATCGCTTTTGGAGAAAGACTTTCATTGGACGATGAAAACTTGATTGCTGAGTTGGTAAGAAGAATAGTTTGGGGATGATACCCAAACTATTGGAGGATGTGATCAGAAATCCATTCACTTCTAATATCTGAAATGCTAGAAATCCTACTGATTTCAAGCTTCCGACGCTAGAAATATAAGATGAGAAGACAGACCCAACGGTTCATCTGATGGGATACATTCGATATATAGAGGTGTTGGGTGCTTCTGAGGAGGTAATTGGGTGGTGTTCCCATTATACTTAATGGACTTGGCAGCAATGCTGTTCAAATAGTTGGAGAATGGTTCCATTAGCACATGGATCGAATTAGTATGCAGATTCTTGAGACAGTTCAGAGTTCACATCTCACGATCAAAAAAATCTGATGACGCCGTCGGGTATAAAACAATGGCCCGAAGAGATATTGAGCAACTATTTAATAAGATTTAATGCAGTAGCAGCTGTAGTCGACAAGCCAGATCCATCGTTAATCCCAATGGTGGTTGTATCTGGAGTCGCAAACAAGTCCGACGTCAATGCTGCACTGGAAAGGGATCCACCTATGGATCTTATGGAATTCTACTATGAAGCTGAGAGATATTTGCGTCAGGAAGACGTCAAACCCAAGGATGAAGCTGAGGATGTAGATATTTATGTTGTGGATGACAAAGGACTATCCGCAACAGGAATAGGAAAGGATAAAGGGAAAGGAAGAATTGGTAATGACTTTGGAGAACCAAAACGACAAAGGAGAGAGCCGAAATTCTCTTCCTATACTGATTTAACTAAGACCCCGGAGACGATATATCTAAACATTAGGTGGCAAATCCCATATTGTAAGCCTATAAGAAGAGAACTTATCGACCGGGAGAAAAGATCTGGAAAGTTTTGCATTTTCCATGAGCTGGATGGACATGAAACGAACAAGTGTTGACACTTTCATGACCTGATAAAAGAACTGGTTCAGAATAATCAGTTGCAACCGTACGTGAGAAATCGAAGTGCAATGGTGCGGCTGGAGTAACTACCATTTGCCGCAAATGCATCAAGGAGCAACCAGGGATCTGGTTCGAGACTCAAAATCCCATGATCAGGATGAACGGGAGTCAAATTCGATTCCCACACTTTTCTTTGTTGTTTAGTATTTCTTGCATTTTTCTTTTTGTATTAAGCAATAAAGACAACAATAACCTCAGGCCACTTACACGTGTACAAGATCCCAAATGGTCTCTAGGTATGCTCTGAGTTGGGTGCCTGAGATGACTATTTAGAACAATAATAACCCCCAACCACTCAGACGTGCACAAAATCTAGCGTGGTCCATAGCCATGCTCTAAGTCAGATATCTGGGATGAACACTTCGAATTTCAACTTGTTCGCTTTGATTTGATTTAAATATTTGAATTTTTAAAAAATCCATATTGAAAGTGATGACTTATGTTGATCGCTTTAAGTTCCGTCAGGAGAGACGGCACTGGCGTGTAGAGTGCAAGTCCACTCGCCAAGGAGCAAGTAGATGGGCTTGTACAATATTGATCACTTTAAGCTACTGTCCGAGTGCATGAAGTAAGTTACCTCGCCGAAGAGTGAGTGGATGGGCTTGCTTTCATTAAGTTCCTTTGCCGGAGAGTGAGTGGATTGGGATCAGCAAGGACCTGGAGAGGTCTAGGGAAGGACCCCTTATTGGAGTGAGTGTATGGGCCTAATCGGTTGTTGGGTCCCCTTGCATGAGTGCAAGCGAATCAGACTCAGCAAGTGACCGCCAAAGAGATTGAACCCCAGAATGGATGAAGAACAGTCTGGAGAGATCAAGTCCTAAATTGAAAGATGAATGGTCCGGTGGGACTATGCCCCAGAGTGGATGCAAATTGGATAAAAGGACTTGAACGCCTTGCATTCAGGGAAAGATAAGCCCAGGGCGAATAAGGGGTGACTTGGATTCAAGAGATGATATTTCCAGATAATGGATCGTGATTCAGATAGCCAGAGAGTTTGATTGGAAAAGCCGGAGAGCTCAACTATCATAATTTGATTATGGACTATTGAAACTTGTTCTTGAGCAAAGCACACTTACATTTGAAAGGCGTACTTTGGAGGGTTAGTGTTATCTCACTTTTGGACCAAAGCAGCTTTAACTAGGCTTAGAAGATAGAAACATAATCAGAATGACTTAAAACTTGGCAAATACACTTAGAAGATGCTAGGAAGGAACTCAGAAAAGCTTCATGAGAATTTGGCTAAGTAATTAAACTCAGACTCGAGTTAAGACTGTAGGTCGGGTCTGACCTATAGATGTCCACAATTTCACCTTCGCAACTTTACACCCCATTTGGACTAGTCCATTAACTCATGTTCAAGTGATACTTCAAGGATTTGTTGAGATATTTTGATGGATGGAAGGGAAGATATTGAATGAAGTATGACCGATAGAAGATAGCAGGAATTAACTCGAAGACGATGGATCAAACAACTCAACTGGAAGTTAGAAAAACCATGCAAGTGGAATTAACAAAATTGCTCCAAGTATTATAACTCAGCCCCGACCTATAGGCATAGGTCGAACCCGAGCTATAACTATGACTTTGGTTGACTTGTGCTTTCTAGTAGGCCTTTGTGCTATCTCCTAGACCTCATTGCTTTTAGGCCTCTAACGTCATGTTGTTCGATTCCCAATAAATACCAGTCTACCTGTTACCAGAAAAGGATCTTCTTTCTACTAGATGTCCTTCAACGCTCTTAGACTAGGAGCTTCCATTACACTTTCATTACTCCTATTATACTCAAATAACATTCTAAACTCTATTGTAAATCTGGGATCTACTAAATTGTGGCTAGGTTGGATCTGACTAGTTGTAATCTAGTAAGAGATCAAATAATAAAAAAGATTAAGGTGGACGTAGGCTGGAGATTACGCCGAACCACTATAAAAACTTCTATGTGTTCTTGTTTATTTTCTATGTTTTCTTTTACTTTTATCTAAACTGGTGCTTTCATCTTGATTTTGTGTGTTGATCCACTTTTTAGGTTAACATTTTAGTGCTATCACTGAGAATAAAGCTAGATTTGAAAACTTAAAGCTTGAATATGAGGTTTAGAGAAGATGAGGAGGTTTAATACTTGATCTAAATCTGGAGCAAGTCAACCTGAGCCTAGAGGTAGCCGAAGGTGTCCTCAAATTTTCATCAATCTATCTACGTGACCAGAGAAGAAATGGAGAGACTGATGAAGGAGATGTAGGATGGAGTGATAGCCCAACAGCTGGTAACGCTTGAAGGATTCTTCCAAAGGACGAGACAATAAGGAATAGCTAGAGCTGTTGGAATTCAGAATTAGGATAAGGAGCAAATGTTGGATCATCTGGAGTTGGAGCAGAGCAAACTGGAATAATGCCCCCATAAACAAAACAACTCGGTACCAACCTAAACCAACTGGTACCGAGAGAACTATACTAGGAGGCAATGTTGGTGTGACTGCTAGGATGTTGGGAATGCATAACAATGGAGCTAGAAACGCAAATCAGAATGTAAATGAGCAACAACCGGAAGAATATATGCTAGATGTAACGACCCAGAATTTCTATCATTTGAAATTCGTATATTTAATCAATTTTAAATAATCCCAAGTAAAATTTTATAAGTTGAATAACTTATATTTGGAATATAAGGATTTAATTGGATAATTAAATGGTTAATTTAATTATTTGAAATTGTGTAAATAATTGAATATTGAAATTAATGTGAATAAAAATGATTTATAAAGTTGAATTAAATTCTATTTGAATTAGAATGATGTTAGAGAACTTTTGAAATTGATTTAAAAGTTAATTTGTTAAAATTGAATATTTTAATATTTAATTGACGAGTGAAAATGACCATTTTCATACAGTCTCGGATTTCGATGAAACCAGTTTCATTCGATCCGTAATGTTATACTATTGTAAGATATTAAATTTCGTGTCAATCGGATTTACGGTTTGTCCGGGGCAAGCTAAAACACGTAGAAATTCGTTTAAGTAAATTTTTAAATTTAAAATAGTCGATTCGAAAACCTATCTTCCAAATACGATCGAATTGGCTTCCGATATATATTCCATTGCGTTCGGGATAGGGGTAAAACATTATAAATGCCAGAATCGTTTTGAGATCGGGAAAATATCACGTGTGAAAAGGGTTTTTGAATAGTAAAATATATACATATATATACACTCACACACTCAAAACCCTAGCCAAGTTAGGGCCAGCCGCCAAATACAATTCCAATGGCCAGAAAACATCCAACTTCTTCCCTCGATCTCTTCTAATCCATTCACTTTCATCAAAAATGTTCAACTGCAAAGATGTAGAGGGCGACGAGATCTCTCAGATCAACGGTGATGATCGAGAAAGGAGGAGCCGATCATCGGCAAAATGCCCGCGTTCGTACGACCTTTGCACATGAAAATCGAGGTGAGGGAGCGACCGAGCTTTGAGTTATTCTTGGCAGTGATGGAGTCGGCGACGTGCTTCGACGTGGTGGCGATGGATCATTGTCTAGAGGATCGTGGATGGCTTGATAATTCGCGAAAAAACAGGGGCTTTGGGTTATCTCGTTTGTGAAATAAACGAGGGGAAGAAGAAGAAAACTTGCGGCCTGGATCTGAAATCTCAAAATCAACGGCTCTGATTTAAGCAAGGTTTTAAAATATAAAAGGAAAATGAAATTAATTTATATAATAAATTCGTACAATCTTTAAAATTGCATAACTTTGTCATACGAGGTCCGTTTCTGACGAGATGAATTGCGTTGGGTCCGTATTGACGAGCACTACATTTTAGAGCTAGTGTAAATTTTGGGTAAAATTAAACGCTTGTTTAATTTTATTCGGAATAAAACACTACAACCGCTATTGGAAACAATGTGAGTACAACTCACTCTTTCCGACTCACTGATATTTTTATATAAGTGAGAAATAATTTATTCTATGTTGATTGATGATTGTTTGGATGATATATGATATATTGATTGGTATTTGGATATATACCTGCCTATTGGAGCAGATGAGACCCTATACGTTCCCGTGTATGAGCGATGACCCTTTGTACGCGCGTCTGCCTCGAAGCGGACATTGTACACATATTCTAATATGTATATTTGTTATAGGTGACAAGTTGGAGGGATCCAACTGGATTCCTCACCAGTATTGATTTGTTTACAGATATTGTGATATATGCTGTTATCATGTGATATATGATGTTTTGGTTGTCGTGATTGATGTATTTAGTGATGTTGCAGCATTGAGCCTATTTTGGTAATTTAAAAATGTTAAAGTGACGATTTCGAAATTAAAAAGGATTTTCAAATTATTTTTGAAAATATATAATTTTGAATTGTTAAGTAAATGAATTTGTTTTAAATAAATAAATATTATAATTTTTATGTTATAAAAATTACGATGTTTTGGCAAATATAATTGAAATGCGACTTTTGAAATGTGAAGCTAACTTTTTTGTAAAGGGTTTAAATGGAGATTTTTGAATAATTATAATGGTTTATGTAATAGATTTATAAAATTCAATTTTTATAAATCAAAAGTGATTAAATGGTAAAGAAGTTTCATAAGTGTTAAAATGAAGTATAATTGAATCTTATAAGTAGATAAGATTTATGAAGTGATGAAGTTATAAAAGAATGAATTTGTAAATAAGAGATTTATATGTAATTAACTTATAATTTGGATTTTTGGTATATAATTGAGTTATAAATGGAATTAGTTAATAAAGGAATTTTATATATTGAAGTTTTTATAATATATATATATATGGAATTTAGAAACATTGTTTTATAAATCCGAAATCAATCGAATTTGATAAGTTAAATATAGAAGTTTATTAAAGGAATTATATCCACGATTTTGGACAGTGGATTATCCTTTAATAATATGTAGAAATATTGGATTTGGTAAACGAAGTATATTCACGATTTTGGACAGTGAATAAATCTTTGAATTAAATAAATGTTTTGGGAAGTAATATTTCAAATGAAGTTAAATGTTTTTAAGATGTTTTAAAATGTGTTAAGTATCAAAACCATAGATTTCAACATTTATTGTTGAAATAGACGTTTTCGAGAAGTAAGGAAATGATGGACTATAACACTGTTGTTATAGTAAATGATTTTTGAAAGGAAATGTTTTTGTATAGTATTGGGATTTATATATCTATCTTATTTTCGAATCCCTATACTGATGATTTTGGGTTGTCGTAACGATGTTTTACGCAACATTCGTTTTGACCCAAATAAATGTGTTTAAAAGAATGTTTTCCTTAAAGAATAAAATATATACTTAATCCTGATTTAAGTATATGTAATATTTTCTAAGTGTTGAAAATAAAGAGATTTGTGAATATGCTTATATTGTTTAAATAAGTATATGGAAATGTTTTCCAATATAGAAAGTTGAAATGATTTTGAGAATGTGTCTTTTCAAAGATAATTTGAAGTGAATATTTGGAAATTGATTTAATTAATAAAAGATTAATTTAAAGGGCCTAGTGATTGTTTATGGTGTTAAATATTTGTTTGTTTGCTTTGATAGTTAAATAACCGACTATCAAGTATTGACCATATTTTAGTTCCTCGACTTGATATGGGAACTATTTAGTCATACACTTAGTACGTAGCCTTCTGTGTAGGCTTGATTATCGTTTGTGTTGAGGATATTGATACATGTAGTGCGGAGTATTACACCAATCTATCGAGCTTCCTTCTTGGCCCGAAGGATAGCAAGTTGAAAGTTGGAGACGTGATAAGTCTACGAGGCTTAGTTTCTATGTGATGTTGAGAAATGCTTTTGCGTTGTTGGTGCGAAGAGACCGGGATCAGATTTATCTGAAAACCACTTCGGACCAACGTATATGCGACGATTGTGCAGGTTGCTTGTGATGATATTGATATTTTCGGAGTTTCATAGTGAGGGACTGCTTGTTGATCGTTTGGGGTTAAAATCCCAATATACATCCAGTAGCAGTGGTCTCTTCATTATGAAATATCCAATTCAAGGACTATTCGCTACTAATCCTAGAGATTTCCCGACAGGATGTGGTAGGAAAGTACCTTCGGTTTGTCCTGTTCCGGGACAACTTGTATGGATGTTTGTCTGACATTGCATTTCTATAGATTACGTACATAGGTTTTTACAAACGTACGTCAGTGGTGGCAGAGAGGAAACTTCTCTTAGCTTAACACCCTCCTTGAGACGTACGAGCTAAAGGGTTGTATTTTTGTGGAAGGCAATTAGTAGTCAACGGAAATGGCCATGTGGCATTCAAAGTGATGTGATATGTGATTGTGAAAGGTAATCGTTACCTCTCTGGCCTCATCAACCGGAAATGACCAAAACAGGGTTAGATGCAACAAGGCTAAGTGGGTTGCTCCTAAGTAGGATATGATCATCCTCTTCTAGATATATCTTTACACGCTATGACGTCATGTATCTGATTATTGTGGTTTGTAAGCTAGAGGGCCCTCGGTAAAGGTCGGTAACGACCGGAGGATGATATATTCGGTACCATCTAGTTATAGAGGTGGGCCGGTCTTGTGTTGGTAGAGGTTCCTTTGTGATGTTCCTCGGTACATCCCTCTAGAGGTGTACCCTTCAGAAGGTAGTCCCTTCACCTGGTCATTTGTATGGAAATCCAAACTCCACTATGAGCTGCGATTTAGTTTGTAAAGGCGTAATGAATAGCCTCGAAATGCTATATGGGTAACCATTTCGACTATGATTAATATTATTTATATATACTAGACACTAGTATAATATAAGAGGATTTGGTATGAAATGTTCTAGTTATCGTAAGGTAAAAACATGTCCGTGTTTATGTGTGGGCGTGTCTTACGAGATACTTTTGTTTTGATAAAGGAAAAGTTTTAATAATCTAATAAATTTAGTTGAGTGTGTTTCTCACGCTGGTTTACCAGACTGATCCGGGCGTACTTTCCTTTCAATGCTCGGGTCAGACCGAGTATATTTACAGGTTCAGATTGGTGCTATTGGAGCTTCAGCAGGAGAGCTAGAGATCTTCATTTCGTATACACGTACATGTTTTGCTTGATTATCCGATGTGCTTAGTTGTTGTATATTGTCGGCAATTGTGAGGACAGGTTATTATAACTGTCTAGGCTAATAACTATTGATTGATTGTTGAACTCTGATTGATGTATGTATATATAGTTTCTATTTTGAAAAGATCATTGATATGATATCATATGTTTTCCGCTGCAATGTGAGATTCTGTATTGTTCTGTTTTGTTCTATCTTCTCTCTTTCTTCTCTTCTCTTCTTCTCTCATCTTTTCTTTCTCCTGACTTTCCATCAGTCTGTGCTTTTTGGGTCGGACATGTGTGGTTTATTGTCGATTCAGAGGGTACAGATTTGCGGGTTGTCGCATTAGAGCTTACTTTTAGGAATAGAGGACAAAATAAAACCAGGGGAGTGGTATAGAATGCTAATGCGCAGCCAGAGACGTAGGTACCAGAGTACGTGTTGGAATTGCCCTATAGGAGCAAGGGGCATAGTATCGCTTTTGGATGATGACCTTTATTGGATAGTGAAAATTAGATTACTGAGTTGGTAAGAAGAATAGTTAGGAAAGGACCCCTAGATCTGGATTTGGAGGATGTGAACAGAAATCCATTCACTTCTAATATCCGGAACACAAGACATCCTCCCAATTTCAAGCTTCTGACGTTGGAAATGTACGATGAAAAGACAGATCTGACGGTTCTTATAATGAGATACATCTGATATATAGAGGTGTTGGGTGCTTATGAGGAAGTAATGGGGCAGTATTTCCCATTATACTTAACAGACTTGACGGCGATGTGTTTCAGACAGCTGGAGAATGGTTCCATTAGCACATGGACCGAATTAGTAAGCAGATTCTTAAGACAGTTCAGAGTCCACATCTCGTGACAAAAGAATCTGATGACACAGTCGAGCATAAAACAAAGGCCCGTAGAAAACTTGAGAAGCTATTTGATAAGATTCAATGTGGTAGCAGCTGTAGTCGACAGGCCGAATCCATTATTAATCCTAATGGCGGCAGTATCTGGAGTAGCAAGAAAGACCGACTTCAAAGCTGCACTAGAAAGGGATCCACCTATGGATCTTATGGAATTCTACTATGAAGCTGAGAGATATTTGCATTGGGAAGATGCTAAAGCCCAGTATGAAGCTGAGGATGCTAAAATTAATGTTGTGGATGACAGAGGACTATCCGGAGTAGGAATAGGAAATGACAAAGGGATTGATAATATTTGGAGACCCAAAACAACAAAGGAGGGAGCCGAAATTCTCTTTCTACACTGATCTCATCGAGACAACATAGAGGATATATCTAGATACTAATGGGGAAATCCCCTATTGGAATCCTACAAGAAGAGAACCTACTGATCGGGAGAAAAGATCTGGAAAGTTTTGCATTTTCCATGAGATGGATGGGCATGAAACGAACAAATGCGGACACCTTCATGACCTGATGGAAGAACTGGTTTGGAACAATCAGCTGCAACAGTACGTGAGAAATCAAACTGCAATGGTGTGGCAGGAGAAACCACCATTTACTACATATGCATCAAGGAACAACCAGGGATCTGGTTTGAGCCTCGAGATCCCATGATCGAGATGAACAAGAGCCGAATCCGGTTCCCGGGCTTTGCTTTTCCTTTTAGTTTTTCTTGCATTTTTATTTCTATATTAAACAATAAAGACAATAATAACCTTAGGCCGCTTACACGTAAATAGGATCCCAAACGGTCCTTAAGCATGCTCTGAGTCAGATGCCTGAGATGTCAATTTAGAATAATAATAACCTCCGACCACTCAGACATGCACAAAACCTAGATTGATCCTTAGCCACGCTCTGAGTCAGATATCAGGGCTGAACACATAGGATTTCTTCTTCTTCTTCGCTTTGATTTGATTTGAATATTTGAGTTTTGAAAACATTAAATGTGATGACTGATATTGATCACTTTAAGTTTCGTTCGTAGATACGGGACTGGACTGCAGGGTGCAATTCCCTTTGCCGGAGAGCGAGCAGATGGGCTTGTATGATATTGATCACTTTAAGTTACCGTACGGACTGGGCCAGAGTGCAAGAAGTAAGTCACCTCGCTGGAGAGCGAGTGGATGGGCTTGCTTGTCGTTGAGTCTTCTTGCCAGAGAGTGATTCGATTTGGCTCAGCAAGGACCTGGAGAGGTCAAGGGAAGGTCCACTTACCTAAGAGTGAGTGGATGGGCCTACTCGGTCGTTGGGTCTCTTTGCCGGAGAGAAAGCGGATCAGACTCAGCAAGTGAACAAAGAGATTGAACCCCAGAATGGATAAAGAATGGTCCGAAGAGACCAAGTCCTAGATTGGGAGATGAATGGTCCGGCGATACCGTGCCCAGAGTGGATGCAAATTGGATAAATGAACTTAAACGCCTTGCACTTGGAGAAAGATAAGCCCTGGCTAAACAAGAGATGACTTGGATTCGAGAGATGATATTTCCAAATGATAAATCAGGATTTAGATAGCTAGAAAGTTTGATTGGAATAGCAAGAGAGCTCAACTATTAGAATTTGATTATGGATTATCGAAACTTGTTCTTGAGCAAAGCACGCTTATGTTCGAAAGGTGTATTTTGGAGGGCAAGTGTTAACCCGCTTTTGGACCAAAGCAGCATTAGCTGGGCTTAGAAGATAGCAACGAAATCGGAATGACTTGAAACTTGGCAAGCACACTTAGAAGAGGCTAGGAAGGAACTCAGAAATGTTTCATGATAATTTGGCTAAGGAATTAAACTCGGACTTGAGTTAAGCCTATAGATCAGGTCCGACCTATAGATGTCGACTATTTCACCTCCACAACTACACACCCCATTTGTACTTCTCCGTTGACTCATGTTCAAGTGATACTTCAAGTATTTGTTGAGCTATTTTGATGGATTGAAGGGAAGATGTTAAATGAAGTTTAATGGATAGAAGATAGCAGGAATCAACTCTAAGATGATGGAATAGGGGATTAAACAACTCATTCAGAAGTTAGAAAAAGCATGCAAGTGGAATTAACAAAATTTCTCAAAGTATAACAATTCGGCCCCGACCTATAGGCATAGGTCGGACCCGAGTTATAGCTATGACTCAGGTTGACTTGTGCTTTCTTACAGGACTTTGTGCTATCTCCTGGACCTAGTTGCTATTGGGACTCGACTCCATGCTGTCTGATTCTCTATAAATACAATCCTACCTGCTACCAAAAAAGGATCTTCTTTCTACTGGATGTCCTTCAACTCTTGGACTTGGAGCTTCCATTATAGTTTCTTCGCTTCCATTATCCTTAAATAACATTCTTAACTTCATTGTAAATCTGGAATCCACTAGATTATGGCTAGATTGGATCTGACTAGTTGTAATCTAGAGAGAGATCAACTAATAAAAAAGATTAAAGTGGACGTAGGCCAGAGACTACACCGAACCACTATAAAAACTTCTTTTTGTTTATTTCTTTTTTCTTATTTTTTCATTTACTTTTATCTGAACTGGTGCTTTCATCTTAATTCTGGGTGTTGATCCATTTTTTAGGTTAACAATTTTCGAAATGTCATTGCCTGAAACTTATATAGTATTATACCATGATATTACTTTTGCACCGATATGGTTTTACGCCCGACTATCTTGTGTGGATATGAATAACACGTTGTAAAAAGGGAGACCATAATAAAGGATATGGATAATGGATCCATATGGAAGAAAATGTAAATTTAGAAAATAGAACGACTAAAATGGTTCATGGTGCTACTGTTCCAAGTATGTGGACCGATGAACCATATTTGGAGGAAGATCTTGATTCAGTAGGGAAAAAGTTTTTTGACTTGTTACAAGCATTGAAACAACCACTCTCTAAAGGCTATATAATGACACACTTATCAATGACGTATAGGTTAGTCGCTAAAAATCCAAATACAATGCATCAGAAAACTAAATGAACGCAATTCTTATCCGTGTAGGTAAATGCTTCAAGTTAACATAATGTTGATGGAGAACTGGTACTTCCTTAAAAGAGAAGTCTTTGCTTTTGGATTGCTATATGAAAAGATTAACACGTGTCCAAGTGGATGTATGATTTACTGGAGCTAAGATAAAAATAAGGCGTTGTGTAAATTCTATAAACAGCTAAGATATGAATCAACGAAAACTAGTAGTAAAGGTGTACCTTTCATCAGAATGCATTAATTTTTTATTACATCAAGATTGCAAAGGTTATATGCATCTATTGCTATTGCAAAACACATGCAATAGCATATCGAAAGACAAAGAGATGGAGTTGTTTTATGTCATTCTTCAAACGGTGATGCTTGTAAACATTTCGACGGGACATACCTTAATTTTGCTAAAGAATCACATAATGTAAGACTTGGTTTGTGTATGGATAGTTTTACCCCTATTTGCTTTGTTCAGTAAGCCTTACACAATGTGGCCAGTTATTCTTGACAGGTTAGGGGTATGCCCTAGAGGCAATTCTGTAGTTCATTGTAAACATTGCAGTAAAACCTTGTTCAAGTTGTTTTTCTTTCTATTATATACTTGTTATATTATGATATCTTAATAAATTATATAATTTGTGTACATTAAATAGAAAATTCTTCAATGATATGTTATGTGATAGTAATTACAACGTATTGTAATCATGAAAAATTTATCATATTAAAAATAACCTATTATTTTTAATATTCCCAATCATGATATTTTAAGATAAAATATCGATAAATCCGTTGAGACTAGGGCATGTAAGGCTGTTCAAATATTGGGCAGTGTATTACTCATGGTTGCTAGGGGGCACCAAGATGTTATGTTCTAATAGTTATTGGATAACTATAGAATGACTCACTTGAGAGTTTTTTGTTGGTTAATATTACTAAGGTCAAACAGAAAATTTCAGACTGACGATATTACACAGTTCTCTTGACTTGAGAATACTACCGAACTTCCACACGGATACTCCATTTTGATTTTAGTTAACACATAGCATGACAACCATCGAATGACTATAGTTGGGTCCAAGTTGAAGCATTGGAAGTGAAATACTATTCAATGTAGAATTCATCTATATAGTCAACTCAAAGTCAAAGTCTCGGGCCAAATAAGTACGTTTAATAATAATTGTTATTATTAAAACAAGGATTTTATGTTTGGATTAAACAAGTTGAGTGTGAATGATATTGGAATTTTGACTAAAAATAAATTTCGTATGTCCTAAAGTGATAGTTTTGATGACGAGAATTCGTGTAAATAATCGTTACTGCAGGTATCACTTAAAACAGCAAAAATGTATTTTATCAAAAAGATGTGTAGGCGATGAATTCGGGCATATTGTCACACCACTAGTTAAGGTGGTGTGTGATCATTATATTCGAACTATTCGATATTAATTACTAATTGAATTTAAATCTACGAGTCACACAACTGCATTGGTAGATTTTTCAAAATACCTGTAACAACCGCCTTGAAATGCAACTAAATTCTGGTCCAGAAAAGGTCCATCGAAACTTAGACCAATTCTAAAGTTGGTTATTGGTTGGTAAAAAGAACAATACAGAGCTATCCATCTGCACATTCAGAATCTCACAGTAGAAGGATAAAATATAATAACATGAACAGTACCCACTGTATTTAAAATTCCAAATGTCATAAAACCATAACACAATATTAATAATAATTGTTACATAACTGAGATACAACAAGTTCAAAATACATTATTATCTTTAATGGGTACAATGAAAATAACACAAATAGATAAGTAGACTATTGCCACAAGCTCCTATCATTGTCGTCTCCATCTGGATCATCGTCTCCTTTCTTAACTTGTGTTGTAATGAGGGGGGAGTCAGAACAACATATGTCTAGTGAATAAAAATCTCAAGATTTACTACCATAGTACTTGGGCAGTATAATCTAAATAGGAATATGACTTATGCATTCTTACTACATCATAAGTCTTTCCAAATATAAGCTCAAAGGTTTTCCAAACATAAGCCCATAGCCAATTTGCTATCAACCCGACAATCCATATCTATCGTCCGTAATGTACTATCAATGTGAGAGATAGTACATAAGTCACTAAATACCTTTCAATAGGAACTAGGAAGACATTTTCCATTTAATACCTTAATTAAGGCAGGTCCCCGTCATTTAATACATATCCCAAGACGGACTCCTCACTAGTAAGTATCTAGCTGACATTGCATGGAATCTCTTCAGCCACTTAACACTTCCTATTGAAGTGGGCCCTTCCCCAAGGTATCCTCTACCGTACCTAACCCATGGTTTCAACCATTTACTACTTCATACATAGAGAAGAGGCAGTCCCTCACACAGACACTTAACACCTTAAATCTCTGAAGCAGGTCCTTCCTATTATAACCCATACCCAATGGTGACTTCTCACATTAGTCCAGCTATTCTTAGGGACTGGTAGGTAGATTTACCTTATAGAATTTGGGACTAACTCTGCGTCATCTGTAGTTACTTGTTGTAGACGATTCTCACATTATCCCTAAAGTCACACTGCTGTAGCCAGATTAGCTGGGCAGACTTCTATTTGCTTTCGACTGACCTTGCAACCCTATAACTTAGTCATAATTTATAACACTCTCTACATTATCCATAATTGAGGCCTTATAAGAAAACTTCTTATTTTGCCTCTACCATTAATTAATTTCCTAAGGGGGATTTAACAATAATTAATAACCTAATTAACTACACAATTAATACATTATAATTATACATTATTTACACACACACACACAATCACACACACACACAGATATATATATATATATATATATCTGTGTGTGTGTATAGACACACACACACATGCGTCTAGGAATTTCTAAGCGTGCATAGTTTATGCTCTAAAATAATGTTTAAATGTCAACTCTTTCAAAATCATACAAGTCTCATTTCCATATTATTCATATACCATAAATCCAATATCCAAAAATCCAATCAGTGGACTTGTATACAAAATAAAACTCGAGCACAAACTATTATATTAAAATAATAAGATAAACCAATAATAGAAACTTACAACTTTAGTTATTTTTATGCTCTATTCAACTTCTTTTACATGAAACTAGACAATGCAAAATTCTATTCAATCTATAGAAATATACGGTTTAAACTACAAACAAGGATTCGTATCTTACACACCATTTCCTAATCAAATCACTTAATCGGATCAAAAAAAATAAAAAGTGGAACAGAAGGTAAAATCATCGATATTGCAAACCTACACAATTCCCATTATTTTAATATAAACAATTGAGATTTGTACCTAGAATTAACATTTCGCATTAAGGAAGTTTTGGAGATTTATAATATGATGTTTTCGTAAACCAAATCTCCCCAAGGTATATTCAAATCCGGACTATACTAACCGATTACTAAATAGAAAAGCAAAGATTTCCACTCACAGTTTGTAACGAACCGGAATTTTCGACCCACGAAAATCAGCATAAGTACGTCTACTGTATTGCCTGCCGAGCATTCAAATGTAGGAAAAACTGATCATTAGGGGAAAAGAAAGAAGAAAGAACTGAAGAGAAGAAGAAGAGAACTAAACAATCATAGAATCTCACTATGCAAAGGAACAATATATAATATAACAGTGATCTTTACAAAAGGAAAAAAACTGTAATATACATACATCCATCAGAGTAGAACAACAAATCACCAATCATCAGCCTGGACGGTTATAACAACTTGTCCTCACAAATGCCGATAATTTTAAAATTACCAATGCAGAAGAAATAAGATAATAACTATCTATCGGTGAAGCCTCCTGCTCCAAGCTCCTCCAAAATGCATTCAAATCTAATCTGTAAATATACTCGGTCTGACCTGAGCATTGAAAGGGAAGAATGCCCGGATCTGTCGGGTAAACCAACGTGAGAAAACACATCTCGATTAGATTTTAATGCTAGAAAACCTTTTGAAATAAAGGTATCTCGTAAGACCACACCGCACATAAACACGGATGGGTTTTTACCTTATGATAACCAAAATATTTTTATCAAATCATTTGATATTATTTCTAACGACATCGCACATAAACGCAGATGGGTTTTTACCTTATAATAACCAAAACATTTTTATCAAATCATTTGATATTATTTCTAATGACATCTTTTAAAACCCTTTTCAAATAACATATTAAAATAGTTAAAAAATTTACATTGATTAAATTCCAGCATACTAGGCTCTACAATAAAAACCGGAAAGGCACGTATCGGAGAATGGATTCCATACAATGACAGGTAAGGGACTACTTTCCGTACAGTAGATCTCTAGAGGGATATACCAAGGACACACTTACAGGCCTCTGCATTTGGCAAGACCGGCCTACCCCTTTTCGGTGACCAACACAATGGTCCTGGATAGTACCGAATATGACATCACCCCGGTCATTCCTGACCTATCCGTAGCCATGGTATACACAACAAACCCGATATATAGAGGGTAATTTAGAAAGGTGATGACCATACCCTAATGGGTGCGACCCACATAGCCTTACGGCATATCCTATTTCAGCCATTTTCGAGTGTGAGGCCTGAGGTAACGTATTACCTTTCACATGACAAATCCACTTTGAATGCCACATTGCCATTTCCAACAACACACTAATTGGTTTCCATAAAAGTACAACCTTCGAGTTCATACGCCTTATAAAGGGTGTTAAGTATAAGAGGGGTCACCTCCTACACCACAAAATAGATGTAAGTCATGATCTTACAAATGCAATGTCAGACATTCGTCCATATAAGTTGTCCAAGACCGGGACAAATCGAAGGTACTCCTATTATATCCTGTTTGGGAATCATCCCAAGGATTAGTAGCAAGCAGTCCTTGCAAATCAAAGATTTTCATAATGAAGGCACTACTGCCACTATATATATAAAATATAGGAATCACCCAAGAGGTCAATGGCAAGTAGCCTTACATCATGAAGATCTTCATCTTCAAAATCATTGTCTTCAAGAAAATTTCACATTCAAACACACATGCTGTGTGACGACCTGGATTTTCGGACCGGTAAAAATCGCCAAGAAACCCATTCATTTTAAAACTAGGAATGAAAACTACCATTTTGACATATAATATTTGATAAACATTCATCACTATTAATGTATAGGATACAATTTCAATTTTACAAGTTATCAGAGTAATCAATTTAATCTACTAGGTGTGCTTTAATACATACTAAATACCAATACAAATAAATCTACCACTGCACAACTCTGATGAGAGAGACAGCAATAGCCATTCTAGCTAACTCAATAAACATGTCAAATGTGGAATAAAATAGTAAGAAGAAAAATTACGTTAATACACGATATATAGTAAATAGTAAACAGAATAATGTTATGTTATTATTGGGGCTGCATCACTACCACTTGTGACTGCCTACGTACCCCTATCTAATTGGGTACTCAATTAGATACAGGATCAAGCCTACGTAGTTCTCTTACTGCAAGTAGGACTCATGGAGCCTATGATGCACAAACAATATGCAAATCCCAAAACTACCCACTTAGGCTTAATCTTCAAATTTAGATTTTCAAATCTAATTACCTTTACGGAAATTATCTCTTTATTCCCGAATTCTAATTTCAAAACATTTGAAATATATATCCTTTATATTCAAACTAGTCATTTACTTCGGGATCTGAAAACAAATCACCCTTTTGAAATGATATCTATATACAAGCATACAAAACTATACGCTACCTGATCGTGAGGTTTCTAGCCATGACAAGGCAACTGGGTCCCAGCCTTCCGAAAAATAAATATAGATATGTATATCCTTCTTCAATGAGAGCGGACTATACTGAGGTTACAGAACATCTGCACCTGCCTTGCCTACATTTTTAGTTATGGGTTACCCGAATCTTTGGTAACGTAACAAATCATTTTATACCCCGAAGTGGCAAAATCTTTTGCACTAATAATTAGAAATACTTCAAATCTATAATAATTTCCATTTCCAAATCCTTTTAAAAATTATTTTAAAACCATCGGGTTTAGTCCTCGAAATTCTTTCCGTTTATAAAACATTTTTATAAAACCGTTCTTTATACAAACCACTTTCATATAATATAACTTCAAAATATTCATTTTCAAATATTTCTATTAATTTAAACATTTCATAAAATTTTATTTAAGAAAACCAACTTGAAAACCAATTTTCAAAACAATCCATTAAATTAAAGTGAACCAAATATTACCGCTAAACACCTTATAGTCAAATCGTGAAATAAATAACAAGGTGTTAGCTACAATTATTTTCTACCCAACCCATGCATATGGATAATTAATTTCTCATAAACTGGTCGACCAAAGTCAACAATCAATAAATAATAATCGGTGCTCATAAACTAGCCAAGCCTAATTCAAACAATCAATCAATTAAATAAACACAACAATAAATGATAATCAATGTTTCATTCTATCAAATATTTATAACACTTTATTTTATCTTGGGTTAAAACGATTTGATATTTATTTGGAGCAACCAGGCTTTCCTTTCGACATGTTTCATCCCCCGCCCAAGTCTTCTTGGATCTCACAGACGAAACAAGTGTACTAGTTGTTTCTGCATACCCCATTAAGTATTTAACTTCTAAATTTTAAAATACTTAATTAACCATCCTAATAGTCTAACAAGGAAATAAAACAATTGTTTTAGCAAACAAAGTAAACAAGCATTCAATAAGGGTTTTCAAACTACACTTAACGCTTAAAGTTCTTTCAACTTAGCAATGGTTTTAATGAACTTAAAGGAAGGAATAACTCACTTTGGATTCCACTACGTCAAACTTTAAGGGAAGAAACTCCAGATCTAAACCATACTTCCTACCAATTTTACTAACTTTGTCACTATGGATTTTGACTATAGCTTCGCTAATATTTCCCGAAACTTTTTAAAATCCGGCTATAGCTCCGCTAACTTAATTTTGAACTTAAGTGGACTATTAACTTCCGATTTCCCAACAGAACTTCGTTATTACTTTAGATTATTTTAAGCTAGCATGGAAGCCATTAAAGCTCTAAAGAAGAAGAAGGAGAAGCATAGAAAAGGAAGAAGAAGAATTGATGCAGCCCAGAATATTAAAGTCTTAGGTCGCGACCGACCTAACGTGTTGTTAAGTCGCGTGCGACCTAACGAGGAAGCAAACGAGCTAAAACTTTGGGATAATTCGTGGGAAGTTGAAGTCTTAGGTCGCGTGCGACCTAACAGGTTCCAGGATGACGAGATAAAAGGCGAGGAAGCGAGTTATGCAAGAACAGGAAAGCCAACGACCTATGATAAGTCGTAAGGCCTTAGGTCGCGAGGCCTTAGGTCGCTCACTTTAGGTTGCTCCGATCTTCCGAGTACCAGCTTTGAAGTGCTACGACCTAAGTTAGGTCGCGAGACTAAAATACGACCTAAGTTAGGTCGCGGAAGCGAGATACGACCTATGATCGGTCGCTGATGGGGAGGCTGCTTTATTTTAGGTCGCTCGACCATATGACACGGGAAGTTAGGTCGCTCACTTTAGGTCGCTCGAAGATTCCTGAAGCCGCTTCTTTAGGTCGCTCAAGATGGATCGCCGCCGTGTATTTTTAGGTCGCTCGACCTTGTGTGATGTTGTACTTTGTTATGTTGTAATGTTTTAGGTCGTTAACGACTTATTTTCGGTCGTAAGTCGCAGGTCTATTTTAGGTCGGATGTTTTGTGATGAAAGCATGTGTTGTACACTTGTTTGTTTTTAAGTCGCGTCTATTTTTAGGTCGAAGGGTTGTTAGGTCGTGAACGACCTATGTGTTGTACAAATTTGTGTTGTGTTGAGTTGTAAGCCTATAAATAGGCGGGTGGTGTCATTTGTAAGAGTTTAGTTGATTTGAAATAAAATTTGTTTGATAGCTTTGTGCTTTCATTAAATTGGTAGTTGAGTGTGATCTCCTATCTCCACTTTCGGTAATCGAGTGCGCTCGATTCAACGACTGCTGAAGCCGATTCATGGTATCTAGTGCGCTAGATCAACGTACGAAGAATCATAGATCTTTAAACACGGTATCGTGCGCGATCAACGTGTTTGAGATAGCTAGAATCCGGCATCTTTGGATCAACGGATTTGGGCCATTCGGTATCTTCTATTCCATCGTTTGCTACTTTCATCGTATCATTCATTTTCGTTATCCGCTGCTGCATCATTTGATATCAGAGCTAGACTTAGCCAATCATAGCTAAGCCGAGTCTTGGAGCCAATTCTTATTGAAGAAGTTTGAGGAGTTAGTGAAGTCGAGCTACATCAAGCAAAGCAGAGCTAAGTGAAGTATTTGGAGTTAGATCCGAGAGCAAGTGAAGGTCGTGCATCATATTTGTTCACACCGAGAGTTGAAGTGTGTTTCATTTAACAATGCCGCTGAGGAGAGCTAATCGACATCAAAATATTGAAGATTTGTACAAGAGGGAAGATGCCGAGCAAATGGAACAACGCATAAGTAACAAATTCAATGAGAAGTTAGATGAAGGTATTGGAAGGTTAGAGAAATTGATGAATGATATGAATCAAGGTCAAAGAAGGAGGTCGCCAATCTCGAACCATGGAGGAAACCGAGTTTCGCCTTCGGTTACGGAAGCGAGAAGGGTATCGCCACAATCTGATCGAGGAGGAAGAGAATCATCAGTTTCGATGAGAAGAGATCACCATGAGTATCGAGATGAAGAAAGAAGAACTCAACGTGAGTTTGAGTATGAGCCATATCATGATGAAGAACGAGATAGTAGAAGAGACATGCGTGATCGAAGTGATGTTAATGGTCGAGATCGATATCGAAATTCACGTGATTATGATGAAGAGAGTGATAGAAGCAATATTCATTATCGAGATCGAGACCAAGGACGAAATGCATATCGGGATGTTGAGGATGATCGTCGATGGGAATCGGGGATGAAAACTGAAATTCTAGAATTCAAAGGTGGTATGCAACCTGAAGAATTTCTTGATTGGTTGTCTAATGTTGAAGAGATTTTTGACTTTAAGGAAGTTCCCGAGCATCGGAGAGTGAAGTTAGTTGCTACACATTTGAGAGGGAGAGCTATGACATGGTGGCAACAAACTAAACTAACACGGGAGAGAATGGGGAAGTCAAAGATTGAATCTTGGGAGAAGATGAAGAAATTGATGAAAGCTACTTTCTTACCTTACAATTATCAATCTCTTATGTATCAACGTTTGCAGAACTTGAGACAGGGAACAAAGACTGTTAATGATTATGCTGATGAATTCTATCAATTGATTGCGAGGAACGACATCATGGAGACGGAGGAACAGTTAACAGCTAGATTTGTTGGAGGGTTGAGAATGCAGATACAAGATATGGTGAATATGTTTGATCCAATATCTATCGCTGAAGCACATCAAAAAGCACTTGCTTGGGAGAAACAAGGGAGACGAGGTAGTGGTGTGTTTACAAATTCCAACAATCCAATGAAAGGAGCTAGTAGCAGTGTGAATGTTTCGAAGGCTGTTGCAAAACCAGTTGTTAACGAAGTTGCTAAGACCAGGATCAATAGTGGTATCAAATGTTTCAATTGTCAGGAGATTGGTCACAAAAGCAATGAATGTCCAAAGCCAAAGAAGCGAACGATGATTGCTGAGGTTGAAGATGAAGAGGTAGAAGCTGAATGTTCTAATTCACTACATGACGAGGAAGAAAATGTGTCGGGAGATGAAGGGTATTCATTGATGATGAAGAGATCTTGTTTAACCCCAAAGCAGGAGGAAGAGACTAGCTGGTTGAGGAGTAACATCTTTCAGTCAACATGTACTATTCTGGGAAGGGTTTGCAAGTTTGTCATCGATGCGGGAAGTTGCGATAACATCATTTCTACAGAAGCTGTGAAGAAGTTAGCATTGAAGACCGAGAAACATCCGAAACCTTACAAGTTAGCTTGGTTGAGGAAAGGTGGGGAGGTGAAAGTTAATCGAAGAGCTTGTGTTAATTTTTCAATTGGGAAGAAATACAAAGATGAAATTTGGTGTGATGTTGTAGACATGGATGTATGCCATCTGTTGTTGGGGAGACCATGGCAGTATGATAGGGTTGTGCAACATGATGGACGTGCTAACAGTTACAGTTTCATGTTTGAGGGTACAAAGATTACTTTAATTCCTAAGAAGCGACAACACGAAGAAAACAAGTTGGAGGAGATTGAAGAGTTGAAAACTTTATTATCATTGAAGGAGTTTGTTAAGGAGGTAGAAGAGGAGCCTGAAGTATTCTTGTTGATTGGACGTGAGAGTCATGAAGTGGTTGAGATCCCTGAAGAAGTGAAACCAGTGCTGGGAGAGTTTGACGATGTATTTCCTGAGGAGCTACCAACGGAGTTACCTCCGTTGAGAGACATTCAACATCAAATTGATCTTGTTCCAGGAGCTGTGTTACCTCATAGACCACACTACAGAATGAGTCCAAAAGAACATGAGGAGTTGAGAAGGCAAGTGGAAGAATTGCTTGAACAGGGGCGTGTGCAGGAAAGTTTAAGTCCTTGTGTGGTGCCAGCTTTGTTAGTTCCAAAGAAGGATGGAACGTGGAGGATGTGCACTGATAGTCGAGCACTGAATAAGATTACAGTGAGATACAGATTTCCGATGCCGAGACTTGATGATTTGTTGGATCAGTTGAGCGGGGCTACTATCTTTTCGAAAATTGATTTGAAAAGTGGTTATCATCAAATTCGTATAAGATCAGGGGATGAATGGAAGACAGCATTCAAGATGAGAGAAGGATTATATGAATGGCTGGTCATGCCGTTTGGTCTTTCGAATGCACCGAGTACATTTATGCGGGTGATGAATCAAATCTTTAGACCATTCATTGGGAAGTTCGTGGTGGTGTATTTTGATGATGTATTGATATATAGTAGAAGCTCAGAAGAACACTTGAATCATCTGAGAGAAGTGTTGATGATACTGCGACAGGAACAATTTTATGCTGCAACGAAGAAATGCGTGTTCATGATGCATAGTGTTTTATTTTTGGGATATGTTATTTCGGATGGAGGTCTACATGTGGATCAAAATAAAGTTGAAGCAATCAGAAATTGGCCACAACCCAGGACAATAACAGAGGTTAGAAGCTTTCATGGTTTAGCATCATTCTACCGAAGATTTATTCCACACTTCAGTAGCGTGATGGCTCCAGTTACTGATTGTATGAAAGGGAAGCAATTTTCATGGTCGAAGGAAGCAGGATTTGGTTTTGAGAGAATCAAAGAACCTTTGACGACAGCACCAATTCTAGTGTTGCCAGATTTTCAGTTGTTGTTTGAATTGCATACTGATGCATCGAAGGTTGGAATTGGAGGGGTGTTGAGTCAGAAAGGTCGTCCTATTGAATATTTCAGTGAGAAGCTATCGGGAGCAAAGATGAGATATAATACATATGATGTGGAATTTTATGCTATCGTGCAAGCTATCAAACATTGGAGACATTATTTGTTTCATAAAGAATTTGTTTTATATACTGATCATGAGGCGTTGAAGCATATGTAGGGACAGGACAAGATTGCGGCAAGGCATGCTTCGTGGATTGCGTACTTACAACAATTTACATTTGTGGTGAAGCATAAATCGGGAATTACGAATAGAGTGGCAGATGCATTGAGTCGAAAGAATCATTTTCTGACTACAATGAAGGTTGAAGTGACGGGGTTTGATGTATTGCCAGAATTATTTGTTGATGATCCTTACTTTGCGAAGTATGTAGATGAAGTCAAGGAGGGGAAGACGGATGAGTTTGTAATGGTGGATGGTTTTCTTTTTAAAGGGAATCAATTGTGCATACCAGAGTGCAGCTTACGTATGAAGATTGTAAAGGAGTTGCATGAGGAAGGTCATGTGGGCCGAGATCGTACTTTGCAATTGATTTCTCAATCTTATTATTGGCCTTCGTTGAAACGGGAAGTTGAAAGGTTTGTGGAGAGATGTCATATTTGCCAAATTTCCAAAGGGACAGCGACGAATGCGGGATTGTATATGCCGTTACCCGTGCCAACTAGACCATGGGTTGATATCAGTATGGATTTTGTTTTGGGATTACCGAGAACTCAGAGGGGAAATGATTCGATATATGTTGTAGTGGACAGGTTTTCGAAGATGGCACATTTCATCGCTTGTAAGAAGACAGCTGATGCCGTCCGTGTTGTCGAGTTATTCTTTAAAGAAGTGTATCGCTTACATGGTTTACCAGAATCCATTGTTTCTGATCGGGATACTAGATTTCTAAGTCATTTTTGGCGAAGTTTATGGAAGATGGTGGGAACAAAGCTAAATTTCAGTAGTGCTTACCATCCGCAGTCCGATGGTCAGACTGAAGTTGTTAACAGATCTTTGGGAAATTTGTTGCGGTGCCTGGTGAAGGATAATCTGAAGAGTTGGGATATGAAGTTATGTCAAGCAGAGTTTGCTCATAATCATGCCATAAACCGTAGTATGGGTTTCAGTCCATTTCAGATTGTATATTCAAGCTTACCAAAGGGGCCGTTGGATTTGACGATAGTACCACAACCAAAGGGAACAGTTAAACGGGCTGTTGATTTTGTTGATGGATTGGCAGAATGTCATAAAATCGTTCAGGAACGATTGGAGAAAGCGAATGTAAAGTATAAACGATCTACAGATTTGAAGCGAAGAAGTGTTGAATTTAATGAAGGAGATTTAGTATATGTCATACTTACGAAAGATCATTTTCCAGTGGGAGCATACAATAATCTTAAAGCTCGAAAAATTGGTCCTGTAACGATTGTGAAATGGATCAATGAAAACGCTTATAAGTTGAAGCTGCCGGAGGATGTGTACACTTCTGACGTGTTTAATGTTAAACATCTTATACCGTATCATGGGGATGAGTTTGTTGTGGAAGAGGAGGGCGCAAATTCGAGGACGAATTTTTCCCAACCAAGGGAGGATGATGCAGCCCAGAATATTAAAGTCTTAGGTCGCGACCGACCTAACGTGTTGTTAAGTCGCGTGCGACCTAACGAGGAAGCAAACGAGCTAAAACATTGGGATAATTCGTGGTAAGTTGAAGTCTTAGGTCGCTTGCGACCTAACAGGTTCCAGGATGACGAGATAAAAGGCGAGGAAGCGAGTTATGCAAGAACAGGAAAGCCAACGACCTATGATAAGTCGCAAGGCCTTAGGTCGCAAGGCCTTAGGTCGCGAGGCCTTAGGTCGCTCACTTTAGGTTGCTCCGATCTTCCGAGTACCAGCTTTGAAGTGCTACGACCTAAGTTAGGTCGCGAGACTAAAATACGACCTAAGTTAGGTCATGGAAGCAAGATACGACCTATGATAGGTCACTGATGGGGAGGCTGCTTTATTTTAGGTCGCTCCACCATATGACAGGGGAAGTTAGGTCGCTCACTTTAGGTCGCTCGAAGATTCCTGAAGCCGCTTCTTTAGGTCGCTCAAGATGGATCGCCGCCGTGTATTTTTAGGTCGCTCGACCTTGTGTGATGTTGTACTTTGTTATGTTGTAATGTTTTAGGTCGTTAACGACCTATGTTAGGTCGTAGGTCGCAGGTCTATTTTAGGTCGGATGTTTTGTGATGAAAGCATGTGTTGTAAACTTGTTTGTTTTTAAGTCGCGTCTGTTTTTAGGTCGAAGGGTTGTTAGGTCGTGAACGACCTATGTGTTGTACAAATTTGTGTTGTGTTGAGTTGTAAGCCTATAAATAGGCGGGTGGTGTCATTTGTAATAGTTTAGTTGATTTGAAATAAAATTTGTTTGATAGCTTTGTGCTTTCATTAAATTGGTAGTTGAGTGTGATCTCCTATCTCCACTTTCGGTAATCGAGTGCGCTCGATTCAACGACTGCTGAAGCCGATTCACGGTATCTAGTGCGCTAGATCAACGTACGAAGAATCGTAGATCTTTAAACACGGTATCGTACGCGATCAACGTGTTTGAGATAGCTAGAATCCGGCATCTTTGGATCAACGGATTTGGGCCATTCGGTATTTTCTATTCCATCGTTTGCTACTTTCATCGTATCATTCATTTTCGTTATCCGCTGCTGCATCAAGAATGGAAAGTGTATGAAATTTGTGAATGAAGTGGTAGGTATTTATAGAAAAATGTTTTGAATAAAATATTATTTTGTAAAAAGAACAAAATACCCTTTGCTTATACTTTAAGCAAACTAATTTTTTCAACACTTAACATCACATTTCGAATCATTATTTTATGTCATCTTCACTTAAGTATTAAGTAAAGAATATAATAATTATGTATGTTTGATTTAATGTTTGCCTTTTGACTTTTATAACACTTTTTGTCTTTTTATGCTTACTTTTTGTTAATTACATTCTAGAATTTTCTAAGTATGTTTAGTAAAAGTAAACATGATTAGTGAATTAATTAGTACTTATACTATTTGAATATATGTTCATATATAAGAAAATAAATGTGCAACAACATTGCGACAACTTTAAATCGACAAAACGTTGATTTTCGACAAAATGTTTTACGGTCACATTTTGATGTTTTAGTTAAACTATTTATTTATGTAAACCAAATAATAAATTCATATAATGTTGTTTAAAAATGTAAACACTTATAAATTAATTAAAATAATTTATTTAACAATTGAAACTTACTTTTTTGAAATCAAGATTTTGTCACTTTTGTCGATATAAGCAATTATTCCTATTTTTGTGTATATTTCTCTGTGCAAATCCTATCTAATATTATTCAAATCATAAAATGTTATATATTTTATATTTAAAATCACTTTAAATAGTATAATTTAAAGTGGTCAAATTCTAGATCGTTAAATTCTCCCATACTTAAAAGAATTTCGTCCTCGAACTTACAAGGACGGAAAAATATAACCAAAAAACAACAATTAACAAAAGTTAAGCACACCAAAAATAGTAATATCACCCATAACCCCAGTCGAAGGTACGGTTCCTTACCCTATCCATTTTATTTATCAAATTAAGGTAGTTTCATTTTTAAAATTACTTGGTTGATTTACTAACCAAGACAAATTTTACTTAGGCACCCAACCTGTAACAACCCTATATTTTTGCAATTATTTTAAAATTATTTTAAATTAAATTTTATTTCAATATTTTATTTTTTAAAACATTTTAGAAGTATAGTTATAATTTTTCCAAAGTTAATTGCATTTTTGTTTGCAATTTTTAATCTTGTTTCAATATAATAAGCTATTTTCTCTATTTATTTTTATTTTCTTTTCTTTTCATTTTTCCTATGAATAATTATTTATTTCGTTTTCACTTTATTTTTGTTTGTCTTTTATTCATTTACTTGATATTTTATTTGTTTATTTTGAATTAAAAAGAATTGGAAATTCAAGAGGCAAAGTCTCTTCATTTGCTTGACTTTTCACTTTCTAGTCTTTTCATTTTATTTGGCCTTTCATTTTCTTTTGTTTTAGCCATACACTTTTATTGTTTTTCACATGAGAAAACTTTCTCATTCATCACAATTTCGGCCAAGCATTTCTGAAAAAAATTGGTTATGGCTTCTCCTTCTTTTTCTACTTTTTCTTCAAATTTTTCTATTGTTTTTACTTGATTTTGCCTTGCCTTTCTCATGTTTGTTCGGCCACACACCTCCACCATCTCCTCCACCGACCCCACCACTTCCTCCACATCATCACCCACGGCCTGACTCCCTTCCCCTCCGACCAGCAAGTGGCCATGACCATCCCTTGAGCCTATTCCACAAAACAATGTCAAAACTCCTAGAAATTGTCATAGCCGAGCCATATTTCAACAACCCCTTCATATTTGACCACGGCCACCACCATGAACCACCACCACCTATTTGATTTGACCCCTAACCATCTTGTCCAGTCATGTAGCAGCCCTGGCCGAGCCCATAGTGAAAGTGTATGTGTAGTACTAAGGATCGTGTAATATGGTATATTAATGCGGAAACTGGTAATAACAGTAAAGTAAAAATTAAAGTAAGCACACCAGGAATTTTTATACTGGTTCGAACTTCCCGTTCTACGTCCAGTCCCAGAATACCCTCTGGATTTAAACTAAACCCCTCACTTAACCCGGAGGAATAGGTATACGACACCTGAGCAGCCGAACAGGAATTTTTCCGCCTCAACAGCCGAAGAGGACTTCAACTTAATACAAAATGTTTGTTGACGAATGTGTTCTAAATAACACTGATAGTCTTTTGATAGTACAATTTTCCTATAATCAAATCCTCAAGAGTATGTATGTGTATGAAGATTTAGAAGGAAGATAATCACGTAGAATCGAAGTATATATGAATTAAAACAAGGATTCTAGTGATATTAATTAAGAATGAAAACTTTTATTTGCAGAAATGAATAGAGATTAGATTTCAGAAATATAAACAAGAATCGGTGATTGTAGAAGTGAATTGAATATGTTTATATAGTTGTAGAAGAGTTGTAATCTTTCATGAAGAGTTTTAGTTAACAGTTGTGTCCATACCTATTGAAATAGAGGACATTCCTCTTTATGAAATGATCGCATCTCTTCAGTAAACTAGCCGTTATTCTCTGGTCGGTCGACCGGAAAACCTGGCCGGTCAGCTGAGTTTGAAATCGTATATAAAACAGAAAGTCACTGTGCACATAACACAGGGTCGGTCGACCGAGGATCCTGGTCGGTCGGCCGACCTGGTGTTACTTGCACAGTATACACAGTTTTAATATAAATTGTTTTGTGTGTGTGACTATTTGAGGAATGATTTTAACAATATTCTAAGACTCAATAAAATAAAATATTCATACTAATCTCTGGATTGTAGTCTTATCTCCTTTGTAGTTTCACAATATACGTTTATTCTCTTTTTGTCGCTTTCATATAGTATTCTCTTTGTATTTCGTCGTATGATCTCTGAAGCTTGTGTCATGAATCAAAACTCATGAATCAACATTCTCCCCCTTTTTGATTGATGACAATACTTATGTGACAAAGTAAAACTTATCTATTTTATAATTCTCCCCCTGAATATATGGCGACTTTTCTGCAAAAGGTATGTTAGCTCTTATACATTTTTCTCCCCCTTTGTCATCGACAAAAAGGAATACTTATTAGATGTAATAAAAAATTATGGAGCATGTAAGCACCAGTAAGGGAACAACAAGTTATAAATATTACATAGTTTAAACAAGATAGAAATACGTTCATAGTTTCACAACATCTAATAATAAGCATATTGTTCATAATTAATACTCGAAAGTGTAAACATGTGATTATTCTTCATCATCATCGGAATCCCAAAATTCTGGACGAGTATTTTCATCCAGTGGAGCCGGTTCCTTACCCCGTCTTTGTGTGTGAGGAACGTGAGTTGCCGAAGTGCTAGAACTTGTGTTATCGGATGTAGACCAAGAGAAATTTGGCGCTGGTCTTTTTCCAGGAGCAACAAATGAAGCACCGGCTTTGGAAGTACATGATAAGGCATCCCATAGATTTACGAAGAAACCTTTGATCTTCTTGAACCGCCCATCAATTTTTCGAAGTCGAGAATCCAAAGCTATTTGGTTTTGTGCTAAAATATTAATGGCCGCTTCCGTACTCATTCCGGGAGTTGGTCGTTGAATTGAAGTTTGACGAGTTATACGTTCTGTAGAATGAGTAGATGGTTGAGGTGTAGAATAGCTTCGACGTAGTTGTTCTCGAGGAGTAGTATGCCATTGCTGAAAAGTTATGATTTGGGACGGTGCATCGGGTATCTTCATTAGTTTTATGGTTCGTGAGTCAAAATTACGAACTTTGGATGTTTCGGATTCGGGAGCATGGGTGACAAAGTGATTAATCAACCTCATTATGTATTCTCCATAATAAATATGGAGCATTTTTCCTTGGTTGAAAGAGAGAAATTCATCCATGAGAAGTTGTGTCCAATTTACTCTATTATTTCCGCACATAGCATACAATGCTTTGAAGTTTTCGGGATATACTAAGTGGTATGATCCTCCTCTTGGAACAATAAACTTCATCATGAATCGATGAAAGAGTCGGGCTTTAGGGCGAAGGGATGAAGTTAGCCTTAAATCAGTAGCATCATCTTCAAAAAATAGATGACTTAGACGGTCACGAGTCGATGTATTACAGTCTACATCATGTAACGAAATTCCACCCGGTCGAGCATTTAAAATATGATTCATTCGATCAATGGAAAGAAAAATCGAATTGCCACAAACCGATGTCCAAACACAATTTTCAGTGTTTCTCGGTGGATTTACAAGGTTGAGATTTGCTAGGAATAGCTTGACCATTATATGATTAATTTTCAAGTTGTTTTTCCTATGGTCAAGAAATGCATCAAGACCACTTTCAAGAGCGGCATTTTCAACACCGTAGGAGGTAAAATCAGGATAACTTACAAAGGTCTCCTCAAAGATTTTAGCATCTTGAAGCCTTATCCATCTTTCTAAAGCTTTGTCACTTACTAGCCAAGAGGCAATTTGAGAGTCTACGGGAGTTGATGAAGATGAGCCAGCATTAGTCTTAGATTTCTTCTTAGGAGCCATTTTTGTTTGAAGAATTTGAAGAAATTTGGGGAGATTACAATGGGGGCTAGGGTTAAAATCTGTTTTGGAAGAGTAAAAGTGAAGAGGTGAGATAAAAAGGTGAGTGGATGGGTTAAGATATGTAGGCAATTTCAACAGAATAGCAGGCTCGGGCGGTTGAGCGACATGGGTCGGTCGACCGACTTGAGGTTCAGAGCAGTGCTGAATCTTTCGGGAAGAGCTTCGGTCGACCGAGGCAGGGTTTTCGGTTGACCGACTTAAAAAATGTTCTAGTAGATTTTCGGGAAACAAGTTCGGCTGACCGACTCAGGAATTTCGGTCGACCGAAGTATGTGAATAAACAAGTTTCTGCTGTTTTTTTTCAAAAAGAAATATAGAAATATAAATTATATTATTACATCATTTATATCTATACATCTTATTGAAAATAATAACATATATATTATTAAATTATAACCATGGTTCATCAGCATCTACGTTCCCATGAATTTGGAGACGGAACATTTTCTACCGGTGACCATATTGGAGCTATTGGAGTTTGAACATGGTCTGAAGGAGATGGAGTTCTGTAAGAGGGTTCAGCAACATCATCCTTCTTAGATGAACAAATTTTCATGGCAATCTTTTCAAGAAAACTTAAACGTCTCGCCGTGACTTTTTGTTCGTAATATAGTTCCCGTTGCATATTCATTTGCTGTTGTTGGTAGTGATGTATTTCATCAATCTTTTGTTTGGTTGATGGAGATACTACCATTGCATTTTTCCCTTTCTTTTTCTCAGGTGTATAGCCTGTATGGGAGTCTTCCCATGGTTTCCACCTGTGTCGGGGGTCATTATCTGGAGAGGAGAATTCTAGAACACGGTTAGGCATTGGAAAAGTAGGATAGGGACCATTTTCGGGGATGCGATCAGAACAGTCGTCGTCCGGAGATGTGTATGAAAGATGAGAATTTTCAGAATTGTAGACGTCATTGTTAGAAGACATTTTTGTTTCAAGTTTTGTTTTGTAAGAAGATTTTTGTATTATATGTACTATTCAATAAACATAGTAAATATATATAACCATTTATTTTCTAAAAAAATAGTGGTTTAAAACAAATTTTAATTTTAATCACAGAACTTTTTAAACAAAAACTGTTTGTAATTGTATGATATATAATGCTTTAGAGTCAAAAATAGTTTGGTCTGAAATTAAGGTTAATGGTACAGATTGTAAATAGAGCTGGAACAAGAAACACCCATAGCTCAAGTGGCTATAATACAACATCTAACATATAAGTCAAAGGTCATGAGTTCGAGTTCCGCTTTGGTCAGAAATAAAATAATTTTTGTTTTTCCATATTTTTGCATATTTTTATTCATAAGTCTTTAAACGACATTATACCTAAATCACGTCTTAGTTTTATAAAAGTATTTTCATTTAGCGGTTTAGTAAAAATGTCAGCTATTTGATTTTCAGTGTTGATAAATTCTAGATTTATTAATCCTTTTTCCAAACAATCACGAAGAAAGTGATGACGAATATCAATGTGTTTTGTTCGTGAGTGATTGACCGGATTTTTAGAAAGATTTATTGCACTAGTATTATCACAATAAATTATTGATTTTTCAAGATGACAATTAAAATCTTGTAGTGTCTATTGCATATATACGACTTGTGCACATGCCAAAGCAGCAGATATATATTCTGCTTCACACGTTGATAAAGAAACACAGTTTTGTTTCTTACTAAACCAAGAAACTAAGGAACGTCCAATGAAGTGACACGTTCCGCTCGTACTTTTTCGATCCGTCCGACTTCCTCCAAAATCAGCATCACTATAGGAAACTAATTCGAAAGGACATTCTTTCGGATAAAATAGTCCGAAATCTTTGGTTTTAGTTAGATAACGAATAATGCGTTTAACTGCTCTCATATGTGATTCTTTGGGATTTGCTTGAAATCGAGCACATAAACAAACACTCATCATAATATCGGGTCGACTCGCTGTTAAATAAAGTAAAGAACCTATCATACTACGATATAACTTTTGATCAACACTTTTGCCATCTTCATCTCTATCGAGATGAATCGTTGTACTCATAGGAGTTGGTTTGGCAGCAGTGTTTTCCAGACCAAAATGTTTGATTAAATTATAACAATATTTTTCTTGATTAATAAAAATTCCATTTTCAATTTGTTTAATTTGTAATCCAAGAAAATATGACAATTTTCCCATATGAGACATTTCAAATTCATTTGTCATTATAGTTGAAAATTCTTGACATAGTTTTTCATTTGTCGAGCCGAAAATAATATCGTCAACATATATTTGAATTATTAAAATATCTTTATTAGTTTTCTTAATAAAGAGTGTTTGATCTACTTTACCGATTTCAAAACCAGATTCTAATAAATAACTTTTAAGACGATCATACCAAGCACGTGGTGCTTGTTTTAAACCGTATAACGCCTTTTTAAGTTTATATACATGATCCGGAAATTTTTCATGATTGAACAAAGGTGGTTGTTCAACAAAAACATTTTCTTTTATGAATCCATTTAAAAATGCACTTTTAACATCCATTTGATATAGTTTAAAATTATGAAAACACGCGTAAGCTAATAATATTCGTATTGCTTCAAGTCGGGCGACTGGAGCAAATGTCTCTTCGTAATCAATTCCTTCTTCTTGATTATATCCTTGTGCAACTAATCTAGCTTTATTCCTTGTTATATTTCCTAGTTCATCTGCTTTATTTTTGAAAACCCATTTAGTACCAATGACTGATTGATCACTGGGTTTAGGAACGAGTTCCCAAACTTCGTTTCGTTCGAATTGATTTAATTCTTCTTGCATGGCAAGTATCCAGTAGTCATCAGTTGAAGCTTCTTTTATATTCTTAGGTTCTATGTTAGAGAGAAAAGCTACATGACCAACTTGATTTAGTTGATGTCTGGTTTTAACATTCGTATTAACTTCTCCAATTATATTTTGCACAGGATGATCTCTTAAAATTCTAGGTGGAGATTTTATTCTATTAGAAGTAACGTTTGTATTGGTTTCATGAATATCAAGATTTTCATTTGTATTATTATTTTCATTTTGAGTAGATTCATCATCAGAATCAATAGTAACACTTGGATTTATATTTTTAAAATTTTCGTTGAAAGAAACATGTAAACTTTCTTCAATAATTTGAGTTCGTTTATTATAAATTCGATAAGCCTTGCTTCGTTCCGAATATCCAACGAATATTCCTTCATCGGATTTTGGATCGAATTTTCCTAGTTGATCTTTAGTATTTAAAATAAAACATTTGGAACCAAAAACTTTTAGATATGAAATATTTGGTTTTCTTCCATTTAGAAGTTCATATAGGGTGTTTTTAGTTAATGGTCGAATAGAAACGTGATTCAGTACATAACAAGCAGTAGCTACAGCTTCTGCCCAAAAATGTTTCGATAAAGTTGTTCCATTTAGTAAAGTTCTTGCACATTCTTGTAACGTTCTATTTTTCCTTTCTACAACTCCATTTTGTTGTGGTGTTCTAGGAAACGAAAAATTGTGGTTAATACCTTTCTTGTTACAAAATTGTTCAAAAACTTCATTCTCAAATTCGCCTCCATGATCACTTCTTATATTTTTAATTTTCAATGTTTTAATATTTTGAATTCTTTTAACAAAAACTTTAAAATTATCAAAAGTATCACTTTTATTTTTCAAAAAGAAAATCCAAGTATATCTAGAGAAATCATCTACAATAACAAAAACGTATCTATTATGATTAATAGACCGCACTTGAGTTGGACCAAAAAGATCCATGTGTAAAAGTTCAAGTGGTTGTTCTGTAGATATTACTTTCTTTGATTTAAAAGAAGATTTTGTTAATTTTCCTAATTTACATGCATCACAAAATATGTTAGTTTCGAATTTTATATTGGGTAAACCTTTAACTAATTTATTTTTAGCTAGTTTGTTGATGGTATTATAATTGATGTGACAAAATCTTTTGTGCCAAAGACAAGAATCGTTTTCTTTAGCCACTAGACACAGATTTGAATTATTATTAACATTCATATTTAAGATGTAAATATTTTTATCTCTTTTTCCTTCGAAAATAATGTTATGATTTTTATCAAAAATGTTACATTTATTTTCTGAAAAAGTTATATTAAAACCTTTATCGCAAAGTTGACTAATACTTAATAAATTATGTTTTAAATTTTTAACTAATAAAACATCAGTAATGAGAGGTAAATTAGATGTACCGTTGCTATTGACATTGTCTTTGCCGATGATATATCCTTTTGAGTTATCTCCAAAGGTGACTGCTCCTCCATTTGAGTATATAATGTTTGACAACATTTCTTTGTTTCCAGTCATATGTTTTGAGCAACCGCTATCTAAAATCCATTTTCCTCTCTTCTTATGTGGTACCTGCAAAAAGTTTATAAAAAGTTGGTACCCAATCTTTTTAGGGTCCTAAGAGTTAGATCTTAGGAAGCCAAACCCATACGGGTTCAGAATTCCCATTATAAACATAATTTTGGTTATTATGAACAGTTTCCATAAAAATTTTGATATGTTTATTCCTTATCAATATATTATTTGTTTTTGGAATCCATATCTTAATAGTTTTAGTATTTGAATAAGTTGTTTTCTTAATATCTTTCTTAATTTTATTATTAATTTTACTTTTAGCAAAATTATTTTGTTTCTTAAATCCTAGTCCAGATTTATTGTTAGAGGATTGAGAGTTTTCTAGTATACTAGAAAGATTTTCTCTTCCTTTATTGAAATTAGAAACATTTTTAGAAATATCATCAAATTTTATTTTCAGACTAGATTTTTCTAACTCTAAATCCTTAATCTTAGATATTAAACTATTATTTTTGAAAAGTGAAATATCATTTTTACTTTTCTGAATTCCTAGTTCTTCAGATATTGACGTAATTTGAGAAGATAAGTTAGAATTCGATTGTTGAGAAATTTCAAGTTCTTCTTCCAATATTATCTTCTCATCTTTTAACATATCTACTTCTAAAACCGTTCTATCTAACTTTCTTTGCAATTCTTTATTTTTCTTTTTAAGTTGTTTTGTTAAATTTACTAATTCAGAATTTATTTCAATTAAATCTTCAAAAGTAAAATCACTTACATCGTCTGACGAAGCCATGAAGCATACATTTGCTTGTTCATTATCACTTTCACTCTCTGATGAGGATGATGAGTCAGTGTCGTCCCAAGTGACTGAAAAAGCCTTTCGTTTGGTTTTATCCTTCTTGGAGTTATTCTTTTTACGATCTGGACAATCCTTCTTCATGTGTCCTTTCTTGTGACATTCATAACATTCCATTGTTGAAGATGATGGTTTGCTGCTATTGGAATTGTTGTTGAGATTATTTTTGTTTCCCTTGAATTTGTTTCTGTTGAATTTCAAAAACTTTTTGAAATTTTTAGCGATCATTGCCATATCTTCATTATCTGAGTCGGAATCATCTTTTTCTGCTTGGAATGCCACATTTTTCTTTTCTTGTGCACCATTTCATTTTGCCTGCAAATTTACTTCGTAGGACATTAAATTACCTATCAATTCTTCTGATTTTAATGTTGACAAATCAGTCGCTTCTTCAATAGCTAGGAATTTTCGTTCCCATTCGTCCGTTAAAGAATTTAAGATTTTTGTAACAACATCAAAATCAGTAAACTTTTGTTCTAGTGATAATAAAGCATGATAAATATCCTGAAATCTAGAGTACATGTCATTTATAGATTCATTTGGCCTCATTTTAAAATTTTCAAATTGATGTTTCAACATAGAAATTTTGCTTAATTTAACTTTGTTCGTTCCTTCATGTGAAACTTTAAGAGTTCTCCAAATTTCATAACCGGAAGTGCACATGCTAACTCTATTGAATTCATTTCTATCTAATGCACAAAATAAAATATTCATAGCCTTAGCATTTGATGTAGCATCTAGTTTTTGTGTGTTACTCCAAGTTGAGTATTCTCCAGTAGGAGTTGAGTACTCACTTTGTATAATATTCCAGATATCAAATCCACTTGATTGCATATAGATTCTCATTCTAGTTGACCAATAATTGTAATTTATACCATTGAAAAGTGGAGGTCGTGATGTCGATTGACCTTCTGTGAAACTAGAATTAGTGTGAGTGTTAACATCGTTAATTTGTGTGGTTGCCATATTACTAGAAATAAATATCAAATAACTTTGTGATGGTTATAGGATGACCTTGCTCTGATACCAAATGAAAGTGTACGTGTAGTACTAAGGATCGTGTAATATGGTATATTAATGCAGAAACTGGTAATAACAGTAAAGTAAAAACTAAAGTAAGCACACCAGGAATTTTTATACTGGTTCGAACTTCCCGTTCTACGTCCAGTCCCAGAATACCCTCTGGATTTAAACTAAACCCCTCACTTAACCCGGAGGAATAGGTATACGACACCTGAGCAGCCGAACAGGAATTTTTCCGCCTCAACAGCCGAAGAGGACTTCAACTTAATACAAAATGTTTGTTGACGAATGTGTTCTAAATAACACTGATAGTCTTTTGATAGTACAATTGTCCTATAATCAAATCCTCAAGAGTATGTATGTGTGTGAAGATTTAGAAGGAAGATAATCACATAGAATCAAAGTATATATGAATTAAAACAAGGATTCTAGTGATATTAATTAAGAATGAAAACTTTTATTTGCAGAAATGAATAGAGATTAGATTTCAGAAATATAAACAAGAATCGGTGATTGTAGAAGTGAATTGAATATGTTTATATAGTTGTAGAAGAGTTGTAATCTTTCATGAAGAGTTTTAGTTAACAGTTGTGTCCATACCTATTGAAATAGAGGACATTCCTCTTTATGAAATGATCGCATCTCTTCAGTAAACTAGCCGTTATTCTCTGGTCGGTCGACCGGAAAACCTGGCCGGTCAGTTGAGTTTGAAATCGTATATAAAACAGAAAGTCACTGTGCACATAACACAGGGTCGGTCGACCGAGGATCCTGGTCGGTCGGCCGACCTGGTGTTACTTGCACAGTATACACAGTTTTAATATAAATTGTTTTGTGTGTGTGTGACTATTTGAGGAATGATTTTAACAATATTCTAAGACTCAATAAAATAAAATATTCATACTAATCTCTGGATTGTAGTCTTATCTCCTTTGTAGTTTCACAATATACGTTTATTCTCTTTTTGTCGCTTTCATATAGTATTCTCTTTGTATTTCGTCGTATGATCTCTGAAGCTTGTGTCATGAATCAAAACTCATGAATCAACACATAGGACCAGAGGCCGAGACCATGGCGAACCAAACCACTTGTTAGCCTTTGCCTTTTGACCTTCTTCCATTTGTAACTCCTTCCTCTTTATATTCCACTTTGTAACCATGCCTTTATGAGTCCATACCCGAGCTTTCCATTTTGAAATCATGTTGTGGCTGAGCCAAATAACATGTGTGGTCGAGCAAAGTTGAGTGAAGATCAAGCAAAAATTGTTTAAAAGTTTTGTGAAGTCATTTGTCTAATTCTATTTCTATTTTGTTTCAATATAATCTTTGTATTTTGAATTTATATTTATTTTTCTTTGTTTTATTTGTGAATGCAAGATTAACATCTTAGCTATCTCTCCACTCAAATCAAGTCGTGCTTTATCCTGCTTTCTGCTTTTATCTGTGTGTTTGATTTGCGAACTCCAGCGTAAAAAGGTGAGTATTCACACACGACATCTATACTTATATAAATTGTGAAGTGACAACAAGTGAATATGTATAAATATTATATCATGTTATAACTGCCTGTGATGTTAATTAATGACGTTAAACCCTGTTATTAACTTGTCACATCATCTGTTATATTTTATTTTATTTTACTGTTTATTCTATTCTGTTTATCACACTGCAAGTTCCATGTAGAATAGAATCACCATGGGTTGAAATGATACATACCCGAACGGACTTTAGAATAAGGAAAGATCGTTATGGGTTGAAATGATAAGCCTGAGCGATTTATTTATTTATTTATATTTACATGGGATTGCGGGTTTGAAATGATAAAATCCGGATTTTCTTTGTAAATTACAGATTGAAATGATATATTATCCGTATCACTTGACTTAGGCTAGAAAATATTATACAGACCCGTGGTTATTTTATAAAGTTTTCTAGAAATTTTTAAGTATTTTTAAAGTGTAAAAATATGATAATTTGATTTAAGTTGAATTTAAAATGATTAAATAAAGAAATAATGATTTTTCTATGTATTAAAAATGTAAATAAATGAATGGAAAATTGTGATTTAAAACATAACTTAATTTGCAAATTTGTGATTGGATTTTTGATGAAAGTTTAAGTTAATTAAATAAAAATGGAAATTTAGTTTTGTTTATGAAATGAAATTTAAATTTAAGTGTAAGGAGAAATTGTTAAAAGTGAAAAGAATAAGAAAATGGTACACTTGAATTAATTTTTGGAAAATTGGATTTTATTGTAAAAAAATTTACTTTATAAAAATCATATGTTAAAGGGTATTTAAATGAACATTTTTGATGTGGAAAAATGTGATTTTTATAAGTTAAATTGATTTAAATTAAAGTTTATTTATGGCTGGAATTCTATTTAAAATCTGGAAATTCATTTAGTAGCACTTCAGAAATGCTATCGTTTCTGGAAATGAACTAAAATCTGAACTAAATAGAATCTGCAACACTTTGTAAGTGATGTAGTTGCAGAAGTGAACTAAAGACTAAATTTAACTAAGGGCTATGACAGCACTTTGTAAGTGCTGTAGTGGCAGGAACTAAACTTGAAATTGAAACTAATGAAAGAGCTATATTAGCACTTGTTAAGTGCTGCAGTTGGCTGAAATGTGATTTTTGAATATAATTTGAACCCTGAACTATTACAGCAGTTTTGTAAATGCTGTCTTTTTTCTGAATTGAAATATTTTTCAACTAAAACTGAACTATTACAGCAGTTTTTAAATGCTGTCTTTGCTGAATGGAATTGTTTTCAAATGTAACTTACCACAGCATCTTCTAAATGCTGTGAAAGCTAAAATTTTAATAATTTAAAGTATTTAAGTGAATAAATGAACTCAGAAAAGGCTAAAATTTTGGGAATTGAATATTTGATTTAAAGGTATAATGATTTTGTTTTTAAATGGTTTAAATGATGTATTTTGATTTGAAATATAAAATATTTCAAATTTATAACCATGGGTTATAATAACGATTGGTTGTTAAAGAGACCAGGATCGGATATGGGCATACTCTCTATCGATACCGAAAACCAGTTTAACAACTGTGTACGCGGTGGAGATTCCAGAATGAAGTAGGATGGTGGCGACGATCCTATTGTGGTATGAACATGGAGCCGACTCCCGTGAGTTGGCATAAGGTGGCTAAAACATGAGCGATCTCAGGCCAAGTGAGGTCATCCCTCCGATCGGGCACATTTCCTTCGATATTATACTCTTACCTTGTGATTGATTTGATGGCCATCTTCGATTTTGATTTGGAAGTGTGTCCGAGGTGGGCGGTAGTGGCTGCTACGCGTTTCCACCAGCCCGTGTGCGTAATTGGTATATCTACCCTGGCATTGCCTTGTGTGCCGTGTCACCTACCATAGCGAGCTTCACTACGAGTTTGGTTTTCTCCTGTAGCCCAAGGAGTATTTAGGGTAGCCTCCCGATCTGGAGGTATGCTGATACTGGATGGTCTACTGGGACAATTACGTGTTAAGGGCTATATGGGTAACCCCTTAATGCTATTAAAAAGTATGTTTATTTTACTGTTAGACATTATTATAATAGCGAATATTACTACATAGTAAATAGTTTAATGGATCCTTAGAGGATGGGCGGTCCCAAGCATCCTTTAAGTTACTTGCACCTCTATTACAGTTCACTTGAGTTGGTTTACAATGTAAAAGTATGTATGTCCTGACTCGAGTGTTTGTGTTTTATTTACGCTCGGGTCAGCCTGAGTATTCACAGCTTTGGACTTCACTTTCTGGAGCTAGGAACTGCTGGAGATTCTGCTTATCTAGTTATCTATCTATTTCAGTTCAGTTGTTCTTTGTCAGCTTTGTATTAGAGACATATGTATTTGGGATTTCTACTGTACTTGTTTCATAACTGTATTTGTTTTCAGACTATGTATTTTGTATCTGTTTTGAGACTCTGTATTGTAGTGGCTTCATGAACCACTATTTATTTTATTTCCGCTGCGAGTTATTCTGATAATTCTGTGTTTCTGATTCTGTGAATGATTTTATTTGCTCCAAATTTTATTACAATCTGTTATTTTGCATTATTCAAGTCTGACATGTGTGGATTATTGTCTATTTGAATGGTCCAAAATAGTGGGTCGTTACATTTGGTATCAGAGCTTTATTTTTAGGCAAACCATAGCCTATGGAGCAAAAACTCATTAGAGATAGGGTAGAAATACCCTAGAATGAGTGAAATCAACCTTAGAATCATTTCCTTGTGAGAGAACGTATTTTCAAAGTATAAAATGATTTTAAAATGATTTTTCAAAGGATTTTTCAAAGATTATTTTGATATAAAATTTTCTTGTTTTAAAAGCAAATTTTCTAAACTTCCTCTTGTTCGTATCTACCTTGGTAGAAATTTCTTTTATTAGGATATCCATCCAAGTGAATTTATCTTATCTTATCTTACCTTATCTTTGTCTTCTCTTTACCTGTGTCCTAAATTCATTCTTGATATTTTTCAGGATGAATCCTAGAAATGCTAGAGGTAGGGGTCGTGATACTGCCCCAGCTCCTCAACCTAGTGCACCTGTTAGGTTTACTGTTCTCTGTAAGGAATTCTCTCAACTTGGTGGAACTAAGTTCAATGGTTCAGAGAGCATTATCGAAGCCCAGCGATGGTTACGGAGTTTAGAGAGGATCTTTACTGGTCTTGAGATAACTATGCCTAGAAGCGTCAGTTAGCAGCTTGGCAGCTGCAAGAGTCAGCCTTGGATTGGTGGGAGTCTGTTACAGCTCACACTAACGAGGGTGATATTTCCTGGGAGCAGTTCAGGTATCCTTTGTGTTATCTAGAATTTTGTTTCCATTTCCTTTCTTTTGAATCTATCTTAAGTTTTGTTTCTGTATCTTCTTTCCAGGGAGGCTTTTGTGGCAAAATGGATGCCAGAAGCTGGTAAATCTGAACTTTATCGTGAATTCATGGATCTCAAGCAGAGTACCATGTCCTTTTCTGAGTATGAGCAGAAGTTCAATGAACTTTCCAAGTTCGGTCCTGGCCTGATAGACACTCCTCTTAAGAAGAATGAGAAGTTCATAGCTGGAGCTCGCCCAGAGTTCTACAATCGTCTCATTTCTCATGTTCATGGCACTTTCACCGAGCTTATGGATATGGCTATTCGTTATGAGAACCCTACTTCTAAGGGTCCTATTGTTGTTGGTGCTCCTTCATCTCAATCTTCCTCTGTTAACTCTAAGAAGAGAAAGTCTAATTTTTGTTAGTAGAAGAAGAATTGGCTCAAGCATCTAGGTTTGGGATCTTCATCATCTTCTCCTTCCCAGAGGCAGCCTGTTAACCTATCTACCATTACCTGTTTCAAGTGTGATCAGAAGGGACACTATGCTAATAGTTGCCCTATTTCGGTTGGTGCTGCTATTCCTCCTCCTGCTCAATTGAATAGGCGTGATCTCTGCCATATTTGTCTTCAGCCTGGCCATCTCAGGAAGGATTTCCCTACCCAGCAGAAGGGTAATCCTTCTGGTATATTTGATGTCACCTCTGCATCTTCACCTTCTCCTGCTCCTAGTGATGACCAGGGTACTCTTCAGGGCACCTTTTCTTTATTTCAGCATCCTGTTCGTGTTTTATTTGATACTGGAGCTTCCCATATTTTTATTTCTGTTGATTTGTGTGATAAGTTCGAGCATCTCCTTTCTCCTAAGTATGCTTCTATTCCTTTATGTGTTTCTAACCCTATTGGTGGTCCCGCCAACCTTGATAGGATTTGTAAGCAAGTGAAACTTCTCTATTTGGATCATCGCTTTAGTGGTGATTTCTATGTTCTGGGATTCGATGCTTTTGATTTATTGCTTGGAAGTGATTGGATGAATAGGCATGATGCCCATATCTCTTGTAAAGCCCGGTCTGTTTATCTTGTTGATGATCGGGGTAATTCCTTGATTATTCAGTCCTGCATGCCTCAGGATTTTGCTGGCAGTTTCATTTATTCTCTGGATTCTTCTCCTGGTGATCTTCATTCGACTCCTGTAGTCGGACTTTATCCCGATGTATTCGGTGAAGTCACTGCTTTACCTCCTAAGCGGGAAATTGATTTCCGTATCGATCTTATTCCTAGAGCTCGGCCTGTAGTTCTTCCTCCTAGAAGAATGGCACCCCGCGAGAAGGTTGAGTTAAGGAAGCAAATTGAGGATTTATCATCCAAGGGTCTGATCAGACCTAGCTATTCAGAATGAGGAGCAGCGGTGGTTTTTGTCACTAAGTCCGATGGTTCTCTCCGGATGTGCGTTGATTATAGGGAGCTGAACAAGCTCACTATGAAAAACAGATATCCAATGCCTCGCATCAATGATATGTTTGATCAGCTTTATGGTGCCACTGTTTTCTCTCAGCTTGATCTTGCCACAGGTTTTCACCAGCTCAAAGTTGCTGAGGAAAGTATTCCTAAGACTGCTTTCCGTACTGAGAATGGGTTCTTTGAATGGTTAGTCATGCCTTTTGGTTTGAATAATGCTCCTGCTTTCTTTGTTGATTTGATGAACCGTGTTTTTCATGATGTGCTTAATAAATTTGTTCTAGTCTTTGTTGATGATATCCTTGTCTTCTCTTAATTAGACCAAGGAAGAGCATGAGTCGCATTTGAAATCTGTTATGGAGACTCTTAGAAATCATCAGTTGAAGGCTAAATTTTCTAAATGCCATTTCTGGAAAGATGAAGTCCGATTCCTTGGACATATTGTTTCTGGTAATGGAGTTTCTGTTGATCCAGTCAAGATCGCTACGATCAATGTAAGTCTTTCTTTCTCATTTTCTTTTATCACTTAATCATTCTATCTTTTCTGCTGTTCTTATTTTTCCCTATTCTGTTACAGGATTGGGAAACTCCTAAGACTCCATCTGATATTCGTAGTTTTCTGGGCCTTGCTGGTTACTACCGGAGATTCATTGAGAAATTTGCTCGGATTGCTGCACCTCTCACTGCTTTGACTCGTAAGAATGCCAAATTTATCTGGGATAAGAAGTGTGAAGCTGCATTCGATGAGTTAAAGAGCAAGCTTACTTCCACACCAGTTCTTACCGTTCCAAATGGAAATGAGGGATTAACGGTATACACTGATGCTTGTCATGAAGGTTTGGGAGCTGTTCTGATGCAGGATGGTAGGGTCATTGCTTATGCCAATTGTCAGTTGAAGACCCATGAAGCTAATTATGCTACCTATGATTTAGAGTTGCTTGCTGTTGTTTTTGCTTTGAAGCTTTGGAGGCATCATCTTTTGGGTACTAAGTTTGAGATTTTCACAGATCATCAGTCTTTGAGGTATATTTTCACTCAGAAGGATTTGAACCAGAGACAAGTTAGGTGGTTAGAGTTCCTTGCTTCTTATGACCTCGACATCAACTATACCCCTGGGAAAGCTAATATTATGGCAGATGCCTTGAGTCGGAAGAAGGCTATGTTGTGTCAGCTTGTTGTTTCTTCTCCTCTTTTGGATCGTATCATGGCTAAGCAGGATGAGGATGAGATGCTTAGATTGATGAAGGAGAGTGTTCGTAGCAGAGTTGGTGGTAGTAGTCGTGGTAGTAGTGGAGCTCAGATCGATGATAGAGGGATTTTGAGGATTAATGGTAGGATTTGTGTCCCGAATGTTGATGGATTGAGGCAGGAGTTACTTCGGGAGAATCATCGATCCAGACTTTCTATTCATCCTGGTGTGACGAAGATGTATTAGGATATGAAGAGGCTTTATTGGTGGAAGAGTATGAGGCGAGATATCTCTATCTTTGTTAGTAGGTGTGCGACTTGTCAGCAAGTCAAGGCCGATCATCAGAAGACCCCTGGTTTGTTGCAGCCTCTTGAGATTCCTAATTAGAAGTGGGAACGGGTTTCTATGGATTTCATTAATGGTTTACCGAAGACTAGGAAGGGTAATGAGAGTATCTAGGTTATTGTGGATAGATTGACCAAGTCCGCTCATTTCATTCCGGTCAAGTCTACCCGTTCTGCTTCTAGTTTATCTGAGATCTACATGAGGGAGATTGTTCGTCTCCATGGTGTTCCTCTCAGTATCGTTTGTGATCGTGACCCTATATTTACTAGTTAGTTTTGGAAAGCTTTTCAAGAATCTTTGGATACTCATCTGAATCTGAGTACTGCTTACCATCTATAGACCGACGGTTAAACGGAAAGAGTGAATCAGATTCTCGAAGATCTTCTTCGTGCTTGTGTGCTTGATTATGGAGGATCTTGGGAAGATCATCTCCATCTTGTCGAATTTACCTATAATAATAGTTATCAGGTATAATTTCTATCTTTTGTTTTAATCTTATCTTAATCTTTTATCTATCTCATTCTATCTTTGAATTTAGGTCAGTATTAAAATGTCTCCATTTGCTGCTCTTTACGGACGACCTTGTAGATCTCCATCTTACTGGATTGAATCCGGTAATCATTTGGTTCTTGGTCCTGGGATAATTTTAGAGGCTTCTGAGAGAGTTGAGGAGATTAGGAGGAAGATAAGGATTGCTCAGGATAGGCAGAAGAAGTATGCTGATAGGCGTAGGCGGAGTTTAGAGTTTGCTGTTGGTGATTTGGTTTTCCTTAAGGTCTCTCCCTTAAGGAATGTTATTCGATTTGGTCGTAGAGGAAAGCTTTCTCCTAGGTTTGTTGGTCCTTTCCGCATTGTGGAAAGAATTAGTCTTTGGCTTATCGTCTGGATTTGCCCGAGAAGTTCTCTGGAGTGCATAATGTATTCCACGTTTCTCATCTTCGTCGCTATCTGCATGATCCATCTCTTATTGTTCAGCCTTCTGCTCTTGATAGTTTGGATATTGAGCCTAATCTGACTGTCGAGAGGAAGCCACTTCGTATTGTCGACAGAGGTACGAAGCAGCTAAGAAGGAAATCTATTAGTCTGGTCAAAGTATAGTGGAGTACTGATGATCGAGATTGTACCTGGGAGACGGAGGATAGCATTCGTGCTTCGAATCTGGAATTTTTGTTTCAGGTACTATTTGCTTTTCTATCTTGCTTTTTCCTTATTTTCCTTGTTTCGTTCTTTTCGGGGACGAAAAGATTTGAGTGGGGGAGAGTGTAACAACCCTATATTTTTGCAATTATTTTAAAATTATTTTAAATTAAATTTTATTTCAATATTTTATTTTTTAAAACATTTTAGAAGTATAGTTATAATTTTTCCAAAGTTAATTGCATTTTTGTTTGCAATTTTTAATCTTGTTTCAATATAATAAGCTATTTTCTCTATTTATTTTTATTTTATTTTCTTTTCATTTTTCCTATGAATAATTATTTATTTCATTTTCACTTTATTTTTGTTTGTCTTTTATTCATTTACTTGATATTTTATTTGTTTATTTTGAATTAACAAGAATTGGAAATTCAAGAGGCAAAGTCTCTTCATTTGCTTGACTTTTCACTTTCTAGTCTTTTCATTTTCTTTGGCCTTTCACTTACTTTTGTTTTAGCCGTACACTTTTATTGTTTTTCACGTGAGAAAACTTTCTCATTCATCACAATTTCGGCCAAGCATTTCTGAAAAAAATTGGTAATGGCTTCTCCTTCTTTTTCTACTTTTTCTTCAAAATTTTCCATTGTTTTTACTTGATTTTGCCTTGCCTTTCTCATGTTTGTTTGGCCACACACCTCCACCATCTCCTCCACCGAACCCACCACTTCCTCCACATCATCACCCATGGCCTGACTCCCTTCCCCTCTAACCAGCAAGTGGCCATGACCATCCCTTGAGCCTATTCCACAAAACAATGTCAAAACTCCTAGAAATTGTCGTAGCCGAGCCTTATTTCAACAACCCCTTCATATTTTACCACGGCCACCACCATGAACCATCACCACCTATTTGATTTGACCCCTGACCATCTTGTCCAGTCATGTAGCAGCCCTGGCCGAGCCCATAGGACCAGAGGCCGAGACCATGGTGAACCAAACCACTTGTTAGCCTTTGCCTTTTGACCTTCTTCCATTTGTAACTCCTTCCTCTTTATATTCCACTTTGTAACCATGCCTTTATGAGTCCATACCCGAGCTTTCCATCCTTAAATCATGTTGTGGCCGAGCCAAATAACATGTGTGGTCGAGCAAAGTTGAGTGAAGATTAGGCAAAATTTGTTTAAAAGATTTGTGAAGTCATTTGTCTAATTCTATTTCTAATTTGTTTCAATATAATCTTTGTATTTTGAATTTATATTTATTTTGCTTTGTTTTATTTGTGAATGCAAGATTAACATCTTGGCTATCTCTCCACTCAAATCAAGTCGTGCTTTATCCTGCTTTCTGCTTTTATCTGTGTGTTTGATTTGCGAACTCCAGCGTAAAAAGGTGAGTATTCACACACGACATCTATACTTATATAAATTGTGAAGTGACAACAAGTGAATATGTATAAATATTATATCATGTTATAACTGCCTGTGATGTTAATTAATGACGTTAAACCCTGTTATTAACTTGTCACATCATCTGTTATATTTTATTTTATTTTACTGTTTATTCTATTCTGTTTATCACACTGCAAGTTCCATGTAGAATAGAATCACCATGGGTTGAAATGATACATACCCGAACGGACTTTAGAATAAGGAAAGATCGTTATGGGTTGAAATGATAAGCCTGAGCGATTTATTTATTTATTTATATTTACATGGGATTGCGGGTTTGAAATGATAAAATCCAGATTTTCTTTGTAAATTACAGATTGAAATGATATATTATCCGTATCACTTGACTTAGGCTAGAAAATATTATACAGACCCGTGGTTATTTTATAAAGTTTTCTAGAAATTTTTAAGTATTTTTAAAGTGTAAAAATATGATAATTTGATTAAAGTTGAATTTAAAATGATTAAATAAAGAAATAATGATTTTTCTATGTATTAAAAATGTAAATAAATGAATGGAAAATTGTGATTTAAAACATAACTTAATTTGCAAATTTGTGATTGGATTTTTGATGAAAGTTTAAGTTAATTAAATAAAAATGGAAATTTAGTTTTGTTTATGAAATGAAATTTAAATTTAAGTGTAAAGAGAAATTGTTAAAAGTGAAAAGAATAAGAAAATGGTACACTTGAATTAATTTTTGGAAAATTGGATTTTATTGTAAAAAAATTTACTTTATAAAAATCATATGTTAAAGGGTATTTAAATGAACATTTTTGATGTGGAAAAATGTGATTTTTATAAGTTAAATTGATTTAAATTAAAGTTTATTTATGGCTGGAATTCTATTTAAAATCTGGAAATTCATTTAGTAGCACTTCAGAAATGCTATCGTTTCTGGAAATGAACTAAAATCTGAACTAAATAGAATCTGCAACACTTTGTAAGTGGTAGTTGCAGAAGTGAACTAAAGACTAAATTTAACTAAGGGCTATGACAGCACTTTGTAAGTGCTGTAGCGGCAGGAACTAAACTTGAAACTGAAACTAATGAAAGAGCTATTGTAGCACTTGTTAAGTGCTGCAGTTGGCTGAAATGTGATTTTTGAATATAATTTGAACCATGAACTATTACAGCAGTTTTGTAAATGCCGTCTTTTCTGAATTAAGCTATTTTTCCACTAAAACTGAACTATTACAGCAGTTTTTAATTGCTGTCTTTGCTGAATGGAACTGTTTTCAAATGTAACTTACCACAGCATCTTCTAAATGCTGTGAAAGCTAAAATTTTAATAATTTAAAGTATTTAAGTGAATAAATGAACTCAGAAAAGGCTAAAATTATGGGAATAGAATATTTGATTTAAAGGTATAATGATTTTGTTTTTATATGGTTCAAATGATATATTTTGATTTGAAATATAAAATATTTGAAATTTTTAACCACGGGTTATAATAACGATTGGTTGTTAAAGAGACCGGGATCAGATATGGGCATACTCTCTGTCGATACCGAAAACCAGTTTAACAACTGTGTACGCAGTGGAGATTCCAGAATGAAGTAGGATGGTGGCGACGATCCTATTGTGGTATGAACGTGGACCCGACTCCCGTGAGTTGGCATAAGGTGGCTAATACAGGAGCGATCTCGGGCCAAGTGAGGTCATCCCTCCAATCGGGCACATTTCCTTCGATATTATACTCTTACCTTATGATTGATTTGATCGCCATCTTCGATTTTGATTTGGATGTGTGTCCGAGGTGGGCGGTAGTGCCTGCTACGCGTTTCCACCAGCCCGTGTGCGTAATTGGTGTATCTACCCTGGCATTGCCTTGTGTGCCGTGTCACCTACCATAGCGAGCTTTACTACGAGTTTGGTTTTCTCCCGTAGCCCATGGAGTATTTAGGGTAGCCTCCCGATCTGGAGGTATGCTGATACTGGATGGACTGCTGGGACTATTACGTGTTAAGGGCTATATGGGTAACCCCTTAAAGCTATTAAAAAGTATGTTTATTTTACTATTAGACATTATTATAATAGCGAATATTACTACATAGTAAATAGTTTAACGGATCCTTAGAGGATGGGCGGTCCCAAGCATCCTTTAAGTTACTTGCACCTCTATTACAGTTCACTTGAGTTGGTTTACATTGTATAAGTATGTATGTCCTAACTCGAGTGTTTGTGTTTTATTTACGCTCGGGTCAGCCTGAGTATTCACTGCTTTGGACATCACTTTCTGGAGCTAGGAATCGCTGGAGATTCTGCTTATCTAGTTATCTATCTATTTCAGTTCAGTTGTTCTATGTCAGCTTTGTATTAGAGACATATGTATTTGGGATTTCTATTGTACTTGTTTCTTCAGACTATGTATTTTGTATCTGTTTTGAGTCATTGTATTGTAGTGGCTTCATGAACCACTATTTATTTTATTTCCGCTGCGAGTTATTCTGATAATTCTGTGTATGTGATTCTGTGAATGATTTTATTTGCTCCAAATTTTATTACAATCTGTTATTTTGCATTATTCAAGTCTGACATGTGTGAATTATTGTCGATTTGAATGGTCCAAAATAGTGGGTCGTTACATAACCTAAGCTCTGATACCAAATGTAACGACCCGGATTTTCAGACCGGTAAAAATCGCTGAGAAACCCATTTGTCCTAAAACTACGAATGAGAACTACCATTTTAACATACAATATTTAATAAACAATCATTACTATTTAATGTATAGGATGCAATTTTAATTTTACAAGTTATCAGAGTAATCAATTTAATTTACTAGATGTGCTTTAATACATACTAAATACCAATACAAATAAATCTACCACTGCACAACTCTGATGAGACAGACAACAATTGCCATTCCTGCTAACTTAATAAACATGTCAAATGCGGCATAAAATAGTAAGAAGAAAAGGTACATTAATACACGATATATAGTAAATAGTAAACAAAATAATGTTATGTTATTATTGGGGCTGCATCACTACCACTTGTGACTGCCTACGTACCGCTATCTAATTGGGTGCTCAATTAGAAACAGGATCATGCCTACGTAGCTCTCTTACCGCAAATAGGACTCATGGAGCCTACGATGCACAAACAATATGCAAATCCCAAAACTACCCACTTAGGCTTAATCTTCAAATTTAGATTTTCAAATCTAATTATCTTTATGAAAATTATCTCTTTGGACTTTATTCCCGAATTCTTATTTCAAAACTTTTGAAATATATATATATATATATATCCTTTATATTCAAACTAGTCCTTTACTTCGGAATCTGAAAACAAATCACCCTTTTGAAACGATATCTATATACAAGCATACAAAACTATATGCTACCCGATCGGGAGGTTTCTAGCCATAACAAGGCAACTGGGTCCCAGCCTTTCGAAAAATAAATATAGATATGTATATCCCTCTTCAACGAGAGCGGACTATACTGAGGCTACAGAACATTTACACATGCCTTGCTCATATTTTTAGTTATGGGTTACCCGAATCTTTGGTAACATAACAAATCATTTTATTACCCGAAGTGGCAAAATCATTTGCAGTAATAATTACAAAAACTTCAAATCCATAATAATTTCCATTTCCAAATCCTTTCAAAAATCATTTTAAAACCATCGAGTTTAGTCCTCGAAATTCTTTCCGTTTTATAAAACTTTTTTATAAAACCATTCTTTATACGAACCATTTTTATATAATATAACTTCAAAATATTCATTTCCAAATATTTCTATTAATCTAAACATTTCATAAACTTTTATTTAAGGAAACCAACTTGAAAACCAATTTTCAAAACAATTCATTAAATTGAAGTGAACCAAATATTACAGCTAAACAACTTATAGTCAAATCGTAAAATAAATCACAAGGTGTTAGCTAGAATTATTTTCTACCCAGCCCATGCATATGAATAATTAATTGCTCATAAACTGGTCGAGCAAACTCAATAATCAATAAACACTAATCAGTGCTTATAAACTGGCAGAGCCTAATTCCAACAATCAATCAATAAAATAAACACAACAATAAATGATAATCAATGCTTCATTCTATCAAATATTTATAACACTTTATTTTATCTTGGGTTAAAACGGTTTGATAATTATTTTGAAGCATTCGGGCTTTCCCTTCGACATGTTCCGTCCCTCACCTAAGTCTCCTTGGATCTCACGGATGAAACAAGTGTACTAGTCGTTTCTGCATACCTCGTTAAGTATTTAACTTCTAAATTTTAAAATATTTAATTAATTATCCAAATAGTCTAACAAGGAAATAAAACCATTGTTTTAGCAAACAAAGTAAACAAGCATTCAACAAGGGTTTTCAAACTACACTTAACACTTAAACTTCTTGCAACTTAGCAATGGTTTTAATGAACTAAAAGGAAGGAATAACTCACTTTGGATTCCACTCCATCAAACTTTAAGGGAAGAAACTCCAGATCTAAACCATACCTTTTACAAATTTTACTAACTTTGTCACTATGGATTTTGACTATAGCTTCGCTACTATTTCCCGAAACTTCTTGAAATATGGCTTTAGCTCCGCTATCTTGAGTCTGAACTTAAGTGGACTATTAACTTTCGATTTCCCGACAGAACTTCGTTATTACTTTAGATTAAGCTAACATGGAAGCCTTTAAAGTTCTAAAGAAGAAGAAGGAGAAGCATAGAAAAGGAAGAAGAAGAAGAATGGAAAGTGTGCGAAATTTGTGAAAGAAGTGGTAGGTATTTATAGAAAAAAGTTTTGAATAAAATATTATTTTGTAAAAAGTCCAAAATACCCTTTTCTTATACTTTAAGCAAACTAATTTTTCAACACTTAACATCACATTTTAAATCATTACGTTATGTCATTTTCACTTATGTATTAAGTAAAGAATATAATAATTATGTTTGTTTGATTCAATGTTTACTTTTTTGACTTTTATTACACTTTTTGTCTTTTTATGCTTACCTTTTGTTAATTACATTCTAGAATTTTCTAAGTAAGTTTAGTAAAAGTAAACTTGATTAGTGAATTGATTAATACTTATACTATTTGAATATATATTCATATATAAGAAAATAAAGGTGCAACAACGTTGTGACAACTTTAAATCAACAAAAAAATGATTTTCGACAAAATGATTTACGGTCACATATTGACGTTTTAGTTAAACTATTTATTTATGTAAACCAAATTTTAAAATAAATTTTTATAATGTTATTTAAAAATATAAACACTCATAAATTATTAAAATAATTTATTTAACCATTGAAACTTACTTTTCTAAAATCAGGATTTTTTCACTTTTGTCGATATAGGCGATTATACCTATTTTTGTGTATATTTCTCTTTGAAAATCCTATCTGATATTATTTAAATCATAAAATGTTAAATATTTTATATTTAAAATCACTTTAAATAGTATAATTTAAAGTGTTCAAATTCTGGGTTGTTACATGTTGGTCCGAAGTGGTTTTCGGATAAATCCAATCCCAGTCTCTCTTGACCAACAATCGATAGAGGCCCTCTACCTCATGTGGAAACCAAGTCTCGCAGACTTATCATGTTTCCAACTCTCAACTTGCAATCCTTTGGCTAAGAAGGAAGCCCGGTAGAATTGGAGTGTCATAGTAACTCCGCTCTACTCAAATCATCATTCTTAACATTAAACGATAATCAAGCTTACTCAATTGGCTTCATGCTAAGTACATGACTAATCAGTTTACACATCCAGTCAAGGAACCAAAAATAAAATCTAACACACAAGCAGTTACTAGGCCTGTTTAATCAATCTTTTATTAATTAAATCACTTTCCAAATATTAATGTCCAAATATCTTTACGAAGATATATTCCTAAATCCAAGTTTAATCTTTCGACATTTGGAAAACATTTCCATATACTTATCTCAACGGTATAAGTATATTCATAAACCATTTCATTTTCAACACTTAGAAAATACCTCTATATACTTAAATTCGTAATAAGTATATTTACTAAACTTTTGAGGAAAGCTTCATAGTTTCCAAAACACACTTTATTGGGTCAAAACGAATGTTGCGTAAAACATCGTTACGACAACCCACCAATACTAGTATAGGGATTCGATTAATTATATTTAATGTTAATCCTCGATGTTGAACTTAAACTATTTATTAGTTAACAATGAAGCTGATCAAGTTGGGGTATCATTACCTCTTAGACCTTAAATAGACGACATTCTTAACTTCAAAATAGATATAAGTTACCAACCTCAAATATTAACATCAAATATAGGATAGGAATAACAACCGTATACTATATAAAACATCTCCTTTCGGAAATCAATTACTATAACAACAGTGTTATAGTCTATGTCTTCCTCACTTTCTCGAAACATTTATTACAACAAAAATGTTGAAATATATGTCTCCCTATCACTTAATACAATTTAAATCACTTTTAAAACCATCAAACTCCATTTGTAAGTATCACTTTCAAAACATTCCTTAAGAGATTGTTTTTACGTTTAAAACGTAATGTATCTCCCTTTATAAAAATCCATACTTTCCTAATCAAAATAAACCCTTTTATATTTTATAAAACCATGTTTTATAATCTCATTCCTATTTTATAAAACTCCTTTTTTTATAAAATCTCTTTATTTATACAATTCCATTTATAAATCTATTCAATTATAAATCTCATCTATTTATAAAATCCCATTTATAAATCTATTCCTTTCTAAATCTCATTTATTATAAAATCCCATTTATAAATCTATTTCTTTCTAAATATCGTTTATTTATAAAATCCCATTTATAAATCTATTTACAGAATGCCAATTACAAATCCATTTTTAATATTAATAAAACACCGTTTATAATCTACTACTTTATTTATAAAATATAACTTTTATTTATCTTTTATATAAATCATTTCAGTAAACTCCTTTTAATAATTTATAAATAATTATTAAAACATGCATTATTCCAATTATCACTTTAAAAATCATTTCAATTCAAAATCGTTATTTTATAGTATTTCAAAACATTAAAAATAAGGCATATTGCTACTATACACTAAATAAGTAAAATCATGTCCATGTCATCAAATATGGCATCCAACAAACCATATATCACAATATATGAAAAGTAAAATCAATAGTGTAAGGAATACCGTTGGATCCCTCCAACATGTCCCCTTGCATCACAGCTCATATATATAAATATATATATATATATATATATATTTATATATATATATATATCAACACACACAGATATATATATATATGAAAATGAAATCAATAGTGGTGAGGAATCCTGTTGGATCTCTCCAATTTGTCTCCCTGCATCGCATACATGATATAATCATATAATATGGGTCATCAGCTACTAGGCGGGTACATACAAAAGGTTATCAACTCCAAGGGCGTGAATAAATCCAAATAAACTAATAAAGCATTAAATCATCCAAACAAGCAACAAATAGGAATCAATAAAAATATCCGCACTTATATAAAATATAAGTGGGTCCAGAGAGGTGAATTTACTCACCAAAATTCCAGTTATCGCCGAAGTGTTCTGGTTCTGATTAAAATAGAATAGCGTTTGATTTTAGCTTAAAATTCTCCAAGCTCCGAATTAGACGAATCCAACTCGATAGCATAGACAACTTCGATACGAGTCCAACACAAAAGACCGCACAGAAACCCGACCTCGTACGAGAGAGATACAAATTAATTAACCTCGTGTAATTAATTGATAAAAAATAACTTAACAAAGTTTTTAATTAAATTTAATTACTGTTTAAAAGATGATTAGCCACTAATCATCTTGTTCATTCCCAGATCATGGTATTTCCATTTGCCACGATTTCAAAGGTCGCCCGCCGCTTCGGTTCATTTGCCGCTTTCGCTTCTTCGCCGTCGACAGCTTCGACCACAAGCCTTCCATCGCCGCCGACCACGACCCAAAACTCTTCGCCTTGAATACGAACGAACCCATCAATGTCGCGTCGATCAATTAGCAACCACTGCCACCACGGTCAATGAGGGACCACCAAACTCCATTTGTGCACAGCCGTCGACCTCCTCTACCTTTTCCCTTCAGGCAGCGCCGCCTATAGATGATCAATGGTGATGAAATCGCCAATCCTAACTACACCAATCACGACCAATTTCTGGTCGCCCCGCTCCTCCGGTCGACGATCCAACTGGTCAACACACTCATCTCACCATGACGAACAAATTTCATGCTGCGCACTTCACTTAATTCGGCTTCGATCGCCGTGGATGATGGTCGCCATTGGTTGGAGATGGCTAAGGTTTTAGTTTTTAGAAAATAGAGAAAAGTGAGGTCCTTATATAAAAAAATTTCAAGCACTATTCATCCCTACAAATCTCGAACACCAAACAAGGCGTGCCGCCTGGTGTTTTATACTAAATACCCCCATTTTGAACACAATGGAACTAGTATCGAGGCCTAGTTCCATCATATACAGAAGTTAGCTTTTAAAATTAAATTAAATTATATTAAATTCCTATAATTAATTTCTACGTGTTTCGATCTCGCACGACTACACAGTACGTTTGATCATCACGAAACTCACTGGCATACAACAATTTGCTATTCCGGATCCAATGGCATTGGTTTCGTCAAAATCCAAAATAGTGCACCAGAATGATAATTTCACACGTTAATTAAAATTGAATTATTATTAAACCAGTTTAATCACTTTTAATTCTAAATTAAAAGCTTTCCATATAATTCTTATTTAAATGGAATTTTAAATAAGCTTTCGAAATCATTTTTATTCACATTAAGTTCAAGATTCAATTATTTAAATAATTTCGATGTTTAAATCACTATTCCAATATTCAAATAACCCTTATACTTGAAATTTAATCTGTTTGACTTATAAAACTAATATTTCAAATTCAAATGTCCAAAATTCTACGTCCGTGCATAGTTGATCCTTAGTATTGCCATTTTTTGGATTTGACATGCCTTCAATGAACTCTTTCTGATATCTTCTTTTTGATATATACAAAGAATTGTATATATGTTAGATTCAAAAAATTAGAGGTTTGGAGGAGAATAGATTGAGAAGATAAACAATAAACAAAAGTAGATATCTAGAATTTCTTACCTGAAATCCTAATGAAGTTTTCTGAATCTTTGAAGAGACGAACTGACAAAGATACGCTAGGTTCCCAGAATAATTTGTGAATAAAAGTGAGTAGGCTAGGCTCCTATTTGTAGTGGTTGGAATGCACTAGAACGATCGGATTTAAGTTGGTTTAAAATAATATAATTTGATATGTACATTGCTGCAAAACCATAGCCGCCGCCAGTATTCATTGGCGGACCTCTTGCGGTTGACCAGTTATGGGTCAGGGGTGACCGTTGTCCTTACTTTGGGAATGTAATATTGTTTTTCCGTTGTTAATTCATTTACTTCCTTAATAATAATTTAACGTTAACGTTAATTTTTAGCGATTACTTAACCATCAAGTCTTAACTTTCAAATTTCAAATTTAAGAATTATTTGAATTTGAATTCATTTGAATTATTTTGAATGCAAAAACTTCAAACGTCCACAACTTTTCGCTTTGAGCTCCATATTCAACATATTATATATGGAAATTAATCATGATTCCACCATGAATATAGTGACATAGTTTTCATAGTCAAATTCTCACTTTTGTAAAATTTCCATTTTTAACCTTACTTTATTTAATTAATTTATTATTGATTTTTATGTGGTGTTACAATACCTCACGATTTAATAGATTTTTAATTATTACAAATTAATTAAATTAATTAATATTTATAAAATTTTATTTATTTATTTGATGTACTGGATGCTATTAGAATTTTCTAGGTGCCATTAGCAATCAACTCGGTGCGTATATAAAAGTTATATATATATATATATATATATGATATCGATACATATTTAAATTGAATTTAATTATGATTAATTACATAACGAGTTAGAAGTTTTTAAAGGCCCAAAGTTTCCCTATGAATGGCAAACCATTGTAGGATCGATTTCACCCTAAAGGAGGGGTAAATACGGTGATGCTAATAATTATAAAAATTAATGCGGAAATATATAAAATAATTGCAGCACAGATAATAGCAGAATAATAAAAGCAGAAATAAAACAACACAGACGTACCCAGCTTCGGCAAAACCCCGCCTACGTGCTGCCCCCAAGGTTTCTACTAGAAATTAAATAGTCAAACGCTTACACACATAAACTCGCGACACCCGCTATTGACTAACCTAACTCTATGCTCAAAACCCTGCCACAACTCAGCCACTGAGTTGCGAATTCTCGAACTACACCATCGTAGTTCATCCCTAAGTCACACGACTAGAATTTAATAAAAGTTTAAAAGTAAATTACAAAATAAAAAGAAAATACAAAACCCTAAATAAAATTTAAGCCCAAATTAATACTAAAGGAACTGGCCTAAAAGATTAAAAGAGAATCCCCTTTTTCTTTTTATCTTCTTGTATATCTTCGGCCCGTATTCTTTCCTTTGTGAAAATGGCTTCCTCGATATTCCTCTTTCTTTCTGAAAATTAGGGCTTTTGTGAAATTGGAAACGCTGCCTGTATCTGCTCAATGGCAGTGATTATTTTCTCTGTTTGGCTTGGACAATCAATCCTCTAGCTGTGATATGATTTCGGTCGCTCCAATTTTATCGAGTTCGAACTAAATTGGTATGTGATTTTCTTTGTTACTCTCGTTGATATGCTTGAACTCGATTACTCTGTATGCCGATGATGTTAATGGTATTTATAAGGTTTTAATTCCCTAAATTTTCGATCAAATATATTATTTTAATTCGTTTGATAATTTTAGCTCGACCGTTCGATTTTGATTGGTTGTTTGTGATTGATCTTGACCGGTTCAATTTCGAATATTTTTCTGATGTCCTTGTTTGATTACCATGGCTTGTTTGGTTTTCTGATTTTTTGTTCATACGTTCTTTTCTGGGATTTGACTTTGACCATTTGAAATGATAATCTGGACTCTTTTGATTTTTGTTATTTCCTGGTTTTGACTCTGACTTGATTGATTCTTGTTATCACCTAGGTCACCACGGCTTTGACTTTGTTATTTAAAATATGACATGTTCAGATAGAAATTCCTATGACACTGACTTTGTTCATTCTTTGCATTGAGTTGATCTGGTCGCATTTCATTTCGATGTTGTTACCATTGCCAGTTACACACGGCTTCACTCAGTTCATATTGTCAGTTGTGAGCTTGTCTGATTTTCACATATCCATATATATACTGTGTATATACATGTGCTAGTTCCTATTTTTGGACTTGCATTCTTGTACATTTGGTGTGATGCTTTCTGAACTATGTACTTGTGTGTGTCTATATATATATATATATATATATATATATATATATGTGTGTGTGTGTGTATGTATATGTATATGTATATGTATATGTATATATGTATACACATATATATATGACACTGCATATAAACTTGTAAATGTTGAGGCTTGATCTGTTTTCAGATTTGGAGTTAACTTGTTTTCATTTGAAGCTGTGTTGGGTTGTAGTTTGCATTTGCTTCCAATCTGGACTGGCCTTATTGCGGTCTGATATGCTAGCTCAAGTTGCTTTGAGTCATGTCCATATGCATATGTATATATATGCCATTTTGTTTACTACATCACTGCATCCTGTCACTTCATATAAATACATGTATATATGTATGATTGTGATGTCTTCACTTGTTCCTCTTGAAGTCTTCACATGGTTGTTGTGTACATGCACCTGTTTGCTTTATAAAACTGTCCGGATGATATGTCTGACTGCATTTTGTTGTTGCACATTTGAGTTTTGTGCTTTTCTCTACTGCCTTCTTTCTTGTGTTTGGTCTTGGTCATTCACTTGTTACTCCTTTGTGTGCTGTCCACCAATTTTTGTCTTTTTGAACCGGTTCATTTTTTATTTTAGTTGTTTTCAAGTGTACACAATTGTGTACTTGTTAGCATGATCTGGTTTTGGCTCCTTCTTGCATGAGAACTTGTACTCGATAATTTTTTGATGTATTTGTATTGCACCTGAGTTGAATTCAGGCTTTTGGTTGGGTTTGACCTTGTGCTTACCTGTCCCTGCAGTTTTATCAAGTGTACATCGGTGTGCACGGCCATGTGGCATGTACAGTGATACGCTGTGCATGTCACAAGTTGTTCGTGTAGATGAATTCAAAAATAAATGATGACGAACAACCCAAATAACTGAGGCATATAATATTTTCAAAAACACACATTTTATTTTAGACTGCAAAAATATTTCTTTTTCAATTTTACCGCGTCAGTATTTATTTTTCAGATAACTTAGATGCTGGATTCAATCTGGAATAGAGTTGAAGATAAATACGAGTGAATGACTGATATGTAGCGAGGTGCAAATGTATGTAACAATTTTATAGTGTAAAATTGTGTTGTAATTTGAAGTTGTATTGTAATTGAAATTTTGTATATATAGTAAGAGCTCAAATTTTGTACTATTCAGAATTGTAATAAAATATTTGTTTGAATAAAATATCTGTTTGAATTTAAATTATGTGTTATTTATTTTGTTCAGCAAATATTTATTTAATTATGTGAAAAATAAAATAGTTCAATAACAAATACATTTAAATGAATATATATATATATATGTTTATTATCATCAAACAAAAATCATATACTGGCATATTCTATAATCTCCCCCTTAACAAACATATATTTAAGATTTTGAATTTATCAAATGTATTTGGTCAATGATGAACTCTATTTGCTCCCCCTATATGAATGCTCCCTCTCTACAACAAAGCTCCCACTTCATATATGCATGAAAATAAATAAAAATATGCAAATGAACCTATATGGGAATATGCAAATAAAAAAAATAAAATATTTGACCTTTATTTGCCAAAATCTTAACTTTTCTCTCTCCCTTTTGTTATCAGCAAAAGAGTAATAGTGTTAGAAAAATAGAGATAAAGTGATAGACATTAATACAACATTAATACCCAATAGAGTATAAATATTAAATTTCAATAAAAAATCAAACAAAAATCATAAATACTCTGTTAGGCGCATATTCCACTTTAGAGTGATAGGGGTGATGTCGGTATATAAAACCATATAGTTGTGTCTATTTGTGATATATTTATATCGGGAATTTGAATACTTACTAACCATGCATAACCGTTAGGACTTTTAAATGAGATTAGTAGTATTCCTAATTTTTTTTAAAAACAAAAACAAATTTCAAGTATCTTCTAACCACGCATAATCGTGAGGACTTTTAAATGGGATAAGAATCAACTCGTCTATTTAATAACCAATTTTGATATGTGTTCCATACATGCATAACCGTGAGGACTTTTAAATGAGCATGAAAGAACATAAACAAATATTCCAAGTAATTCATCCATGCATAACCGTGAGGACTTTTAAATGAGAGTGAATACTTTGGATGTTAAAAAAACGAATAATTTCCTGTTTAAAATACCACATATTGACATACTATATTGGATTTTGATGAGTGATGGTCGTTAGAAATATGATAGAAATGGAGATGGTCATGGAATTTTTACCAACAAAAGTTATTATAAATCTTGTTTAAATTTCTTAAAGAAATTCACTAATATACTGTCTCAAGTCATAATATATGATTAATATCAACACTCATCATTTTTTCAATCACTATTTATCTTTTCGATAATTAGTAGGGAGTCAGATTAGTTAATGTAGACATTTAAGATCAAATCCAAAAATCATTATAAAATCAAATTTTCTAAAATGACTAATCTGAAACAAGGTCAACAAAAACTATTTTCTAGAAGGGGTTTTATAAAAGAAAATGTCTGCTAATTGAAAATATATGAAATGAAAAATATGCAGATATTTTATTTGAAAATGATGCAACTAATGAATGTCTCTTCATAAAACACTTTCCACTAGTAATTTTTCTATCAACCAGACTACCAATGTAATCTGCATCCGAATTTTCCTTTGACTCAAGATTATCATTAGTTGGATGTCATAGACCAGATCGTGAAGTTCCAACAAATTCCTTAAAATCCCTTTTACATCTTTTAAATGAAATCCTTTTGAATTTGAATTGAAACCGTGCAAATAAACAAAACAGTGAACATAGTGTCAGATTTAGAACAAATATATCCACGTGTACCTAGAGTAATCATCAATCAATAAAACAACATCATTAGTCCAAACAAATCTATATGAACTAGTTCAAGGATGAACAGACGATTTTTCATAATTCAGAATCAAAATCAACATTTATCTCCTTATCACATAACTGGCTGATTTAAATCAGATTATGGTGCAGATTTTCACATTTAATAAATCGTTTAAGATAAATATACCGTTACCTATTTTACCGTTATCGATAAATTTTTTTTGTTGCCCATTTTGATTCTGCCACCTTTGTACTAGGCTAAGGAACTTAGATTTGTCACCCATCGTGTGCCTGGAACAGCCAGAATCCAGGTAACACTATTGTTTGTTCCTTAGCTTGTCACCACACCTACACGAGAAAAGATTTTTGTGACCTATTTGTTTTTAAAGGTCCATGGTGGTAAGTGACAAAAGATTTTGAAAGGTATGTTTGAGTAGACCCAAGATTATTTATATTTTTTTCCTTTTGGCACCCAGATTTGTTTGACTTTAAGGGATTTTACATTTGTGCCTTTAGGAACCCAAATTGGTATAGTTTTCACGTGTTTGGGCCTATACCAACAATTGTTTTGATTGTGTCCAATTTTTCTACAAAATTGTGCACTCGGATTTGACTTGATTAATTTCGCTTCTAAATCGTTCAGATTGATTATATCCAAGTCCTTGTCTAACAGTATTAACAGTTTGTTTCCCTAATAGCATATTTAGCGATCTTTCTCCTTTAGAAAATTTTCCTACAGTCATAGACAATTGTTGGACTTGTGTTTTGAGAGATTCATTTTCATTCAATAATTGAGTGCACTTTTTAATAGAATTTTCTCTCACCGTGTTTTCACTTTCTTTCAAAATCAGAATTTCATTTTCAAGTGATTTGATTCTAGTTTCTGAATTTTTTCATTTCCTCTTCAAATGATGGACACTTATCACACTTAGGGCTTTTGTTTCGATAGTTTTTAACCAATTGATCAACCTGTTTATTTAGTTCTATCAAACTATCTCTTTGTGATTTAATTTTAGCGTACTTCTCCCTAAGTCGTTCAAAGCAGCCATTTACTTCGTGAAAATATATAAGTAATTCTGAGTGAGTGAGTTTTGATACCACGCTTGGCTTGTCATCATCACTATCAGTAATATCACCTCGAAGACACAGATTTGCTTTTTCACTCTCATTGCCAGTGCTTTTATTATCGTCATCACTTTTATTCCACGTGGCTGCAAAACTTCTCCTTTTCGATTTCTTTCCTTGGCCGAGTCGATTCTGAGGAAAATTGGGCTTGATGTGACCAGGTTTATTGCACTTGTCACAAATGACCTCTTGCTCTTCTGGGTTGTCTAGAACTTTGACTATTCTGCTTTTCAATTGTTGATTTAGAGTTGGATTTCCGTACTTGTGGTTCCATATTTTGAATCTCTTTATTAGTAGCGCCAACTTAGCTGCTCCATCATCATTAGTTTCCATTGTTCCTTTAAGAGCAATTAATTTCTTACGAGTATCACCTCCTTCTCTTTCTTCCTTGAATTTCATTTCTAGCTCATAAGTGGCGAGATTTCTGATGAGTTCTTCGACTTTAACTTGTTTCAAATCCTTCGATTCTTGAATAGCAGTAACTTTTGCTTCAAAGTTTCGTGGAAGGACTCTGAGGATTTTTCGGACTATTCCCAATTATGTGTATGATTTTCCAAGAGCCTTTGATTTGTTTATGAGATTGGAAAGTCATCCATACATCTCTTTGACATTTTCATCCTTGGCCATTGTGAAGTTCTCGTATTCGCTACTAAGCATGGCAAGGCGAGATTCTTTGACTCGAGATGTTCCTTTGTGAGTCACTTCAAGTGTGTGCTAGATTTCCTGCGCAGATAGACAATTTGAGACATGATTAAATTCAATTTGATCCAATGAACAAATAATAGAATTCATAGCTTTAGCATTTGCATTCTGTAGTTTATTTTCAAGATCTGTCCATTGATCCATCGGTTTTTCTATTTCTTGATTATTTACCACTATAGTTGGTGTCCTATATCCTGTCTCAACTATATTCCAAGCATCAATGGTTTTCAAAAAGATTTTCATTCTATTTTTCCAGTAAGCATATTCACCAATGAACATAGGTGGTCTAACTATGGACTGTCCCTCAACAAAAGCAATATTGAAAGAAGCCATTTAAAAATCAAAATTTTAAAACCAGGATTTTTTTTTGAAAAATCAAATTTTTAAAAACAAAAATTGGTTTTTGTTCCTAGCTCGGATACCACTTGTAGGATCGATTTCACCCTGGAGGGGGGTGAATAGTGTTGAATATACAAGTATATGATTTTTGTTTGATGATTATAAACATATATATATTCATTTAAATGTATTTGTTAATGTACTATTTTACTTTTCACATAATTAAATAAATATTTGCTGAATAAAATAAATAACACAGAATTTAAATTCAAACAGATATTTTATTCAAACAAATATTTTATTACAATTTTTTAATAGTACAAAATTTGAGCTCTCACTATATATACAACATTTCAAATTACAACAAAATTTTCACTATACAATTATTATTTACATTAGCACCTCACGACATATCACTTGTTCACTCATAATTGTTCTTCAACTGTATTCCAATTTGTATCTAGCATTTGAGTTATCTGCAAAAATAAACACTGACGTAGTAAAATTGAAAAATAAATATTTTTTGCAGTGTAAAATAAAATATGTTCTGAAAATATTATATGCCTCAGTTATTTGGATTGTTCGTCGTCATATTTATTTTGAATTCATCATACACGAACAACCCGTGACATGCACAGTGTATCACTGTACATGCCACAAGGCCGTGCACATCGATATACACATGATAAAACTGCAGGGACAGGTGAGCACAAGGTCAAACCCAATCAAAAACTGGGTTCAACTCAAGTGCGATAAAAATATAGTCACGACACGAGCACAAGGTCAAACCCAAGCTATAAATGTAATGCCCCAGAAAGTCATGAAACCTTATTTTGGTTGAATTTTGAAAATATATGAATTTATTTGTATAGGAATGTATAGAATTAATTGTGTGCAAGTGTGTGTGCACGTGCACACTGATGTGGCACAAGGAAGAACTCCAAATTTCCTGAAATTAAACAAGAACTGGAAAAGCCTTACAAACATGATTTTGTAATGAAAATTATCAAACCAGACATGGATATTTGATTTCTGGATTATATGGATTATTTTAGAAGATAAGAAAAAGCAAGTTTTGTTTGAACAAGCAAACAGATTTTACTTAATTTAAACCCAGGATAAATTAGATAAGGATTTGAAACATGTATGCACATATATGTGTATGTCTTTTTGAAACTAAGGAGGAGATAAGTAAGCCTAGATAAGATATGTATGCATATGTACATTTCTGTAAGTACTGAAAATATTAAAAAGAAATAAGCAAGGGAAAGCATAACATTAAAATAGCAAAAGACATATTGCAAGCAAAACAATTGCTTTAGGCAGAAAATAGAAAGGAGGATTTTTAGAAAATAAACAAGTGACAATGTCACACAATTGTCATGATTTAGAAAGAGAACAAAATAGATATTATGGAAAAGAAAAAGGGGAATAAGCATTACATGGCCGGGGTATTAAGGGTGAAAATAAGCAAATCTGAAATGCAAAATGCATGAGTATTGGCCAGGATAGGAATGGGATTTTACAATGATGAAACCCTAGAAAAACCTCTCTTATAAATCCAAGTTTAAACCAGAAAAATCACTTTCTACCTGAGACATTTAAGAAAACAAAGAAGAAAAATATTGCAAGAAGAAAGGCAAAGTTTCAAAGAGTTTCTTTTCTGGATTAAGCAAGAGGAGCATTTTCTGTGAGTAATCTCACTAAACCCATGGCATTAAGTCCTGTTATGAGGCAGCCAAGTTTATGTTATTTTTCTACATATTTCTGATCTTATTACTATGGTTCTAATGGATGCTTTAATGGGTGCTTATGAATGCTTTTGATTGCTTTGATGGTTGAGTATTTGCTCTGTTTAGTTACACCCAGAAATGTTAAAGTATGAAATCATGAAAGTAAATAGAGAATACTTGTAACTGGCATGAAAAATATAGAAATCAAAATGTATATGAGTTGCATTACACTTGTGTAAGTGCTGAGGCTCAAATGAAAGATTCAAGGGTGCAATGGAAATATCCAAAAGTGCTGAACCCTTGATCAAATAGAAAACCCATGAGCCAGAAATCTTGTTTAAGCTAGATCTTGAATTTAGTTCAGACATGGTTGCTTATGAAACAATAATAACTGAAGTGACCCACTTCTTTTAGATTCTAATTTATGTGATTTTTAGTGAGTTTTTTTTTAAAACAAGTGATCACTTCTTTAATTCATTAATTCATTTCCCCCAAGATCCAAAATCTTACCAATATAAAAATATTAGTACATGAATCAAAACATGTCATTTATATATATGAAGATATATAAAAGTTCCTTTGCCCATCAGAGTAATTAAAATTGCAAAGAAAAATCAATCACATAATATTCTCATATCTGAGAGATGTTATGTCACATAGCTTCATTCTGGTTTTAATTTTTTTTTCCTTTAACAAGCTAAATTCTTTCTTAATTTAAATAATATTCTTTCTTATATTTTCTTATTCTATTTATCAGCTTGTTTCTTAATCCAATTGATTAATTTCCAGATTTTTAGTCAATACTTTCCTTTCATTTGTGAAACCAGGAGTTTAACACTTATAGTTTTTCTTTTGAATTTCATATTAAGTGTTAAAACAACTCAAGCTTGAGAATTTTATCCCGGGGTGCTTATTGCTTACTCTAACAATGTTTGTGTCAAGTAACTATACTCATGTCTTAAAATATTTATAGTGTTCTTTGAACATTTGGTGATCAGTGTATTTTAAATCAGGCAGAGGAAAAACTACAGACAAGCTAAAATGCTAACTTAATCTAGCATACCAGATATGGACTTGCATGAATATAATGATTGAAGCAATATCAAAATCAGCCTAATGTAAACTTTCAGATGAACATTTGAGAAGAGTACTGATAAGTTCTCAGATTATAGAACAGTTGAAAGTGATCAATCAAACAGAGGGATTTTTTGCATGTTTAACATCTAGGTAGACTACATAGCAATGCATTTTTGTGAGTTTAGCAAACTTGTTAAAGACCAGACTCCCCTGACTTAAACCAAGTAGGTGGTCAGATAGGCTCAGTTCAATACAGTTGCATTTCAGATTATAAGTACAAAGCATATATGTTTCATTTTTACTAAACAATACCATGCCAATTCTTCATTGTAAAATCAGATGTTCAAAGAGGATTTTCAGGTTAAGATTTCAAGCTTCTCATGATCCTATATCAGTTATAAGTCATGGTCAAGCTCTTCTGGTTAGCCAATGCCAGACTCAATATCACTTAACAATTTTTAGCTACATGCTTATCCATAAACTAATGCAACTTTTCTATTTAAAAGTTTAACAACCTTTGATAAAGAAAGCATGTCCACATATTAAATTACATGGCATAATTTTCCCCATCATAGTCTATCAGAAAATATCAAAATCAGTCACTTAGATCTGTAACTTCAGACGCATATAATATTTAAGTTTTACAACTTCTTTTCAAATAAACAAAGCCACTACAATGTTGAAAGGTCTACATAGACTTAAGAAAGTTTGCCTAGTTATCTTTATTACAATGAACTACAGCATATTTAAAAAGAAACTCAAGCAAGTCTTCTAACTTCCCAAGTAAGCAATCTACTCATGCATCTCTACCTGCAACAATATTTTGAGCTGCCTCAATAGAAATGAGACACCCCAAATATTGCAAAGGCAATAAATAGGGTCAGAATAAAATTCTGGTATGAGTGAAATTATCATATAATAACTTGTCATTTTTACATTGTTTTGCAGAATTGTGCTCAATGCACTTTGGATTTATAATGTAACTGAGTGTGTGTGTGTGTGTGTGTGTGTGTGTGTATATATATATATATATATATCTAAACTCCTACTACACTCATGCACACAAGCAACCATTCAATCATTCAATACAGTATACATGTACACATACTCTTATGGAACTAACTCATTTTAATTCCACAACTCAGCTCTAAATCTTGATTTATTAATTTAATTTGGTCATATCTCTTTGCCATTGAACACCATGTGTGCATTGCAAGGGACTCAATTTTGTTAACCCCTGCACAAAGGCCTATAGGACTTAAACAAGTCATGCACATACCCATCATACTCCTTATGATGAATAGATCAAGGCTTCTCTCCTAGATTAGTTTTATAATCTAGTGACCAGTCTCATTTCTTATTTCAGAAAGATTTATTAACTCTTGAAATGCTTTTTCATTCTTTCTTTCTTTCTCCATGAATCAGAGAGAATTAGACTCACTCAGGGATTTCAACTGACCATACTTTCATTCATGAAAATAATGCTATATTTCATTTTTTCCAGTTGTTTTATTCAAAATTTGTTTTAACACTTGCATATCCAGAATATCATGATCACTTAAACAAATCCAGTAGAATCATAAAAAAATTCTTATACTCAAATCTATTGTGAACATAGGGTAAGGTTTTTAAGAAAAACCCATAAAACATTGTAGCTTTTGATCTGAACAAATCAGCACATAGATATTTTATTGCATTGTTCATTTCAAATTTTAAAACAATCTAGACATAAGCATGAACCTCCTTTGTTCACACAGCCTAGCTTATTTTCCAATAATACCCTACTTCATAATAAAATGTATTTATTTCTCTAAACATATTTACAAACTGAGGTTTTAAGGTACTGGATTCATATCAGAGATCATGGTATTTTTCTTATCAAACAATCAAACAAACAAAACAAAGCATCAACCAAAGATTTATCAAAACAACAACCATTCTCAGTATTAATCTATTCAGAGAAAACAAATTGATCCAACACCACAAATAAAATGGCTGCCCTTAACTTGGGTCTTAATGCCTTAGCCTCATGAGATTGATTAATCACTCACCTTCCTTTGCTCCTCTCCGGGAATGCTCAGGTCTGAAGGCAATGTGAGTTTATTTTCTATTTTAATTTTTTTTCTTTCCTGGACAACTATTGTCCCCCCCGATTTAAATCACTCTGTTAGGGTTTAAATGGAGGAAAAACCCATTCTATCCTCACCTTACTCAGAGATTCATGTATGTATCTTTATGGCTAAAAGTGCCATTTTCTCTTGGTTTCCATTTTCAGTAAAACAGTTGCCTTATTGCTTTTCTGTGCACATGCTATTTGCATGATTTCCTTGCACATTATTTTTATGTGACTTAGCCTTATATTTCTTTTTTTCTCATTTCTTTTGTAAGCTTGATTTTTTTAGCTAACAAATTTTTATCATCTATCTTGATTTATTTTAAAAATGGATTCATACCCAGAAATATTACTTGACTAGTTGGTATGCATTTTAATTATCAAAAGAAGTTATTTTACTACCCAAATATTTTTCTAGCCATATAAATTTATAGTATCCATAAGATATGTGTATTTAAAACTCATTCATACCTTAGTTATTTTTCTTCTTATTATTTATTGAAATGTTTATTCCCTTTTTGATATTTATTTCAAAAATACATTCTCACTCATAAATATTTCTTAACTGATTTCTATGCAACTTAATTATCAAAAGGATTTTTTTTTATTATTAACATCCCATACTTCTCTGATCATATGTATATATTCTTTTTATACAATATTCACACCTACTCAAATCATGTGAATTTTTGAATTTATTTTATACTTAATCATTTTCCTTTTATCACTGTATTAAAACATTTATTCCTTGCATAATTTCTTCACTCACTTCTGATATTTAATATCAATCTATTTTTCTCCCATTCTTATTTACTTTATTCATTCTTGTATTTATTTTAGAGTAATTTTTATTCTCAAAAAAATTTGGGTCTTCACATACTCTCCCCCTAAATAGGAATTGTGTCCCACAATTATTCTCTCATACATTTCCATCCAAATGTATACAAAGCATAATCCCCATTGAATGAAGTTTCAGAAATTCATTCATTCTAAATCAATCAAACATACATAAATAATTTTAGGGTCTCATCATGAATTTTTTTTTAAACATACCTTTAAGCAGAAAACAGATTAGGATACTTATCCTTCATCCTCTCTTCAGCCTCCCAAGTGCAATCATTCCCATCCAAACTCCATTGGATTTTAACTAGTTTAATTATTTTATTTCTCAGTTTCTTTTCTTCTCTAGCCACAATGCCCACTAGTTCCTTTTTATAAACCAGATTTTCTTGAATTTCAACATGTGTAGGAGATTCAAGAATGGACTCTTTATCATGCACCCATTTTCTCAATTGGGATACATGAAATACATCATGTATTTTGCTCAATTCCTCTGGTAACTTCAACCTATAAGCTAAAATCCCTATTCTTTGAACAATTTCATATGGTCCTATATACCTTGGTGACAGTTTCCCTGCTTTGCCAAATCTCAATATTTTCCTCATTGGTGAAACTTTGAGAAACACATAGTCTCCCACCTCAAATTCTACTGGCCTTCTTCTTTTATCTGCATAGGCTTTCTGTCTCTCTTGAGCTACTCTCATTCTTTGCCTCACTAGTTCAATTCTTGCAGAAGTTTCTTTTACATGGTCTGGTCCAAGCAACACCGTTTCACCAGCCTCCATCCAACATGCAGGAGATAAACAAGGCTTCCCATACAAAGCCTCAAATGGAGCCATTCCTATAGTGGACTGGTAGCTATTATTATAAGCAAACTCAGCTAAATAAATATGATCCACCCAGTTGCCTCCAAAATAAAGTATGCATGCTCTCAGCAAATCCTCTAAAACTTTATTAACAAGCTCGGTTTGCCCATCTGTTTGTGGGTGGTAGGATGTGCTTAGGCTTAGTTCTGTCCCCATAGCTTCTTGAAAGCTACTCCAAAACCTTGAAGTAAACAAAGTATCTCTATCACTAATGATAGTCTTGGGTATGCCATGCAATCTCACTATCTCCTTCACAAACAATTGAGCTAGCTTGTGAGCATTTCTATTTGAACTTATTGGGATGAAGTGTGCTGTTTTTGTGAGTCTATCAACTACTACCCAAATACTATCATTCCCTATCCTTGTTCTTGGCAAACCATCCACAAAATCCATTGATATACTCTCCCATTTCCAAGTAGGCACTTCCAAAGGTTGCAATAGGCCTGAGGGTCTTTGATAGTCTGCCTTTACTTGTTGGCATGTCAAGCAATTTGCCACATATTTTGCTACTGCTCCTTTCATTCCTGGCCACCGGTAATTTCTCTTGAGATCATGGTACATTTTTGTACCACCTGGATGGATAGTATATTTTGTTTTGTGATGCTCATCCATAACTTCTTGCTTTAATTCCTCTACATTTGGCAGACAGAGCTTCCCCTTTTTCCTTAAGTATCCTTTATCATCTACTTCATAATTCTCTACTGTCATGCCTTGTGATAACATCTTCTTTTTCTCCTTTAAATTTAAGTCTTGACTTTGCATTTCTCCTATTTTATCAACCAGAGTTGACTTTAAAGAAATGAGGCTTAGTTTACCATATTCAATCATATCATTAGGCACATTATCCGGTGCACTAATTCCTTCCTTCATCTCCACTTCACTACGGATTGTTAAATCCTTAAACTCAGTCATCATTAAGCTGGCCAATTTTGCTTGATGTCTACTTAATGCATCTGCCACTTTATTAGCTTTTCCTGGGGTGTATAATATATCAAGATCATAGGCAGCTAGGAATTCTACCCACCTATGTTGCCTCATGTTTAAATCTTTTTGGGAAAACAAATATTTAAGTGACTTGTGATCTGTAAACAATTCAAACTTAGCACCTAATAAGTAATGTCTCCATAGTTTCAATGCATATACCACAGCATCTAGTTCTAAGTCATGTGTAGCATACCTAGTTTCATTTGGCTTGAGTTGCCTTGATGCATATGCTATGACTCTACCATGTTGCATAAGCACTGCCCCTAATCCAGATCCACTAGCATCTATGTAAACCACTAACTCTTCATTACCCTCTGGAACCTGTAAGACTGGAGCTTCCACCAGTGCTTTCTTTAGTGATGCAAAAGCTTGTTCACATTTCTCTGTCCACACATATGGTTGCTCCTTTTTAGTTAACTTGGTCAATGGTATGGCTATTCTTGCAAAGTCTTTTATAAACCTTCTATAATAGCCTGCCATTCCCAAAAATGATCTCACCTCAGTCACTGATTTGGGTCTACTCCAAGATTTCACTGCCATCACCTTATTTGGGTCTACACTAACCCCTTGTTGTGATATAATGTGCCCCAAAAATTTTACTTCATTCTGCCAAAATGTACATTTAGAGAATTTGGCTTTTAAATCATGTGCCCTCAATCTAGACAAAACCAGATGCAAGTGTTTTGCATGATCTTCTTCTGATTTTGAATACACTAATATGTCATCAATAAAGACAACCACAAATTTGTCTAAAAATCTCTAAATGTTCTATTCATTGAATCTACAAAATATGATGGTGCATTTGTCAATCCAAAAGGCATCACCAAAAATTCATATAATCCATACCTTGTGTTGAAGGCAGTATACTTAATACTTTCTTCCTCCACCTTCATCTGATGAAACCCAGAGGCTAAATCTAGCCTTGAAAAGACCTTTGCTCCATTTAATTGATCGAATAGATCATCAATTCTGGGGAGTGGGTATTTGTTTTTAATGGTGACTTTGTTTAATTCCCTATAATCAATGCACATCCTCAAAGTACCATCAAGCTTCTTCACAAATACAACTGGAGAACCCCAGTTTGAACTACTAGGCCTTATGAAGCCTTTCTGCTCCAGTTCTTCCAACTGATGTTTCAACTCCACTAGTTCTTTAGGACCCATCCTAGTAGGCTTTTTGATGATTGGACTTGCTCCTGGGATTAGTCTTATTTGAAATTCTACTTGCCTATTTTCTGGAACAGCTATGACTTCACCAAAGACATCTGGGTATTCATTTATAATTTTTATGTCTTCCAGTTCTAATTCTTTCTCAGTCATGCTACATATTTGGTTACAATAATTGATTTTAGCAATTTCACTTATGACTATAATATTTTTACCATTTTCTGTTTTCATAGAAATAGTGAAATTTTCCAAATTCAAAATTGCTTTGAATTTACTCAACCAATCTACCCCTAAAATAATTCCTATTCCAGGGTATTTCAATACAAACAAATCAGATTTAAACACATTTCCTCCTATGTTTAATTCCACTCCCAAACATTTTAATCCTAGCAAACAAGAGCTACCTAGTGAGCTTTGAATAAACAAGGGATTATCAACTAAATAGCATGTGAGAGTCAATTTATTCACTATGTCTTGGGATATTAGTGAATGTGTTGCTCCAGTGTCATATATAACTGAGATGGGGTGATCTTTAATTAGAAGTATACCTTCCAATTGTCCAGAACTTCCCAACTATAACGACCCGCCATTTTGAACCATTCGCATCCATTATAAGTGTATAGGTAGACACTCATGCCGGAGTTGAATTGCTCAAAATACCGCGTTGTTAATTTAAATTTGGCAAAACTAAACGTATATAGTAAATAAAATATCACAGATCACAGACACAGAGTAATAAGTGTAGCGGAATTAAAAGAGATAGTAGTTCATGAAGCTACTATATGAATATATAAAATACATCAGAGTTTACAACAGAAGAGTACATCAGAGTTAAGCCGGATACAACGGAAGAGTAACACGATACATCAGATACAAATCAGAATACATCACTGGAATCATCGAATATCTGAAAGCTGGATAAATAACTGGATCTCCAAGCAAAGCTCCAACTCCAAAGGTGAGTCTCGAAAGCTGAACCACTCAGTCTGACCCGAGCGTAAAGCAAAACACAAAACACTCGAGTCAGGATTAACATTCTCATATTAATAAATCCAACTCAAGTGAAATAGCAATTGAAATACAAGTAACTCAAAGGATGTTGGAATAACCATCCTTTAAGGATCCGTCAAACTATCTACTATGTAGTAATGTACGATAAGTAGATAATGTCTATCAGTAATATAAAAGATATCAAAATAGCGTTAAGTCATGGCCCATTCCACCCTTAACACATTTTTATTCCCACAAGCATATACAAGACCGTAGTTTCCCCAAAACCGGAAGTCACCAGAGGGCAATCCATATACTCAAGGTACAAAACAAATTCGTAGTGGTCGCGCATAAATGGAATACAAGTATGACAAGGCACATGAGGCTATACCCAAGATAGTGATACTACCGTTCGCCTGATCCGGGCTGGTGAGAACGCAACGCCGCAGCGCCCGCAACACCGTGAGACAACACTCCCAAAATCAAGGGTGCACCAATCGACAATAAGTATAAATAGTTCGAAGAAGTGTGTCCACTTGAGGTATCAATCCTCCATTGGCCCGGCACAGCTCCTGTTTTAGTCATTTCCAATTTGACACAAGTGTCAAGGCTATCCATTATCGTTCTCTTTCTTCAGTCAACACGTACATCATTTCAACCACTTCATTCTGGATCATCACTTCGCGTATAGTTATTAAAGTGGTTTTCGGTTTAGATAGAGAGTATATCCATAACCGAATTCCGGTCTCTTTAATAACTTTCGTAATTATTACACCGATTGGTCGTTTATATATTTCAAAACCAAATCAATTTCAATTTCAATTAGAATTAGTAGATCAACATTTCATTTGTCTTTCAAAACCAATTTCCAATAATTTACGTTTCAAAACATTAAATTTACCATTTCAAAATCTTATAATTCAATTTCAATTCTTTATTTAAAACAATCCAAATATCGATTCAAATTCGTATATAAGTTCCATTCCGAAATTATTTAAATTAATTTAATTTAACATTCCAAATCAGTTTTACTTCATTTATCGATTCCATTCAATATTCGTTAAGTTACTCTATCATTCAAACAATTTCTATTAAATTTCTAATTCGTTAAATCAATTCTTAAGTTCAACTTCATTAAATCAAAACTTACAAATTTGAATTAAATTAAATTCATCAAATCGAATTCTTTAAATTTCAGGTCTTACATTAATTCAAAAAATATCACATTTCATTTCTTGTTAAAGAAATCCAATTTCACTTATTTACTTACTCAAATAAATTTCCAAAACTTAATTAATAAAGAAACTCAATTTCAATTATTTGGGAAGTAAATTCACTTATTCAAAAGTTCAATTTTCTTAGTAAAAAAATCCAATTCAATTTAATCATTAAATAATTCAATCTTATTTATTAAATAATTCAAAACTTAATTTTTAAATAATTTCAAAGTTTAATAATTTCAAACTTAATTATAATTTCAAACTTAATTATTAAATCATTTCAAAGTTTAATAATTTCAAACTTAATTATAATTTCAAACTTAATTATATCATTTCTCAAATTAAACAACATTCTTTCATCAATTACATTGTTAATATTTTGTTTCAGATTATTAAATATTAACATTTTTTCAAGAAAATTCAAATTTCCACTTCATTTCAAAACCATATTAATTATTCAAATAAAATCTTCGTTTTATTTTTAAATCAAATTATTGACCAATCGGGTTTTATTTAATTTTCTATCCTAGGTCAAAGTTCAATTTGGGTATTTATCATTTCAACCCGATTCCAATTTAATTCAAAATCAAAACATACAAAGGGAACTTGCAGTGTGATAACTGGGATGGTGTCAAAGTAAATAAACAAGCAATAACAACAATCAATATCAATTCAACAATCAATTCAAATAATCCCGAAATAATCGTATTAATTCACATTGTTATTTGTGTAAATTAATAAAATTATTTCTAGAATCTACACTATCATTTCATGTAGATTAAAGATTGTTACATTACGGTTTTCACTTGTCATTCAATTTCAATTTCATCCATCATCAATTTAACAACATACATTCAGTGGTTCAAAGTGTAATTAAACAAATCCTACGTGTCAATAAATTTAACAGTTAAAGGGGTCATATTATACAAATGTCAGTTAATCAAATTTAACATTTAATTATCCTATATCAAGTTCAATTTCCTACTATTTATCATTTTAACATTAACAATTTAACGTCCAATATAAACATCAACAATCAATCATTTAACAACCAAACTGGATTATCATTGCATATATAACAGATAATGGTGTCAGATGTAACAGGTGAACTGATATAGGTAATAACAGTGTATATATCAAACAGCAGCATATTTCAATTGTCGTTTCAATTGAAATCAAATTTAATAGATAAAAGAACGTTAATCGTGAGTGATTGCTCACCTTTCGAGGCTAGAGATTCAATGATGGAACGAGTTACCAATCCAAACGTAAATTCCAAAGCAAAGCTAGATTGGCACGATTCGACGGTCAAAGCTGATAGATAAGAATAAACGGAGTCAAATCAATGCTAGATCGATGATGGTAATTGGTATCGGGGAAATTCTTTATAAATAACCATATATATCAAATCATAAATTATATTATATAGTTCGAAATTTATATTTTTTTAAAATAAATTCATGTATATTCTCTTTATAAAACTATACTTAAACAAATATACAAATGCAGACAGCACATACTATCATTAATATAACCTGCATAAAGCACTTAACATGTCAACTAATACTGTAGATTTGATATGCACTGACACACAACTAATATTATATATTAAACAACACATTTATAACTTACAAATTTTCTTAATAATAATATATATACACGAACGATATTTTTAATACAACTCATAAGTGTTACATCACGAGAACTAAGTTATATATAAATCCTATGTATATAATAATCAATTTATAAATCTACACATTACTCAACAGTTTTACAGGTTCTTATATAGACTGACATATATATAAATCCTTAGTTTAGTTTAGTTTTTTTTTTAGTTTTTTTTTTTTTTTAAGCAGACAACCATCTATTATAAAACTGCAATCCATACCTACCAACTTATATATATATATACAAACAAGTATAACATATAAAATAAAGAATATATCAACTTACAAAATATATAAATACAAACAAAATTTTATAGACTATAAGAACACATATATATAACCTATACTAGACAGCAAAATGATAAACACTTGTATAAATTTATGCACATACAGACAACCGGTCTTATGTAGAAAACTAATATAAAATTTCATACTTTAAATCAACATATATAACAATTATAAACTGACGTATATAAATTTACTTATATGTATATGTACCAAGTATATTTACCACTAAACTTTTGGAAGTAAAAGTATTCCTGTAAATTGGACAACTCACGTAGCATATATAAGTAAAGTTATATTCGATACAGCATGCACCAACAACAGTCTTAACAGACTATATCTTACATATATCAATATAAGTACACTAACAGCGTATATTTTATATTCGAAACACATTGAGATATATATTATATAAAGCTATAGAATATACATACTAATATAAATATGAGTTTAAAAACTAACGTAAAAATAAAAATGCAGCAAACCTTTTTGAAAAGCAAAATTACCAACTGTACTTAAAACAGTATACACTTTATAGAAGATTATAAATATATATGAAATGAACTACCTCGGACAAAGAATAACGAAAGCTTCGCATAGGGCGAGAGGCGATGGAAGGCTCGGGCTTTCGGCCTGGAGTTGTGTAGTCGGTTGGCTGAGAGGTGGGTCGCTTGCGGTGACTGTCATGGTCGAAGTGTGGGAGATGTATGCGGGGAAGGGGACCGATGGTGGGCACGGTCAGGGTGGTCTGGGTCGACATGGAGAGCGGAGCAGCGTTGGCAGAGGAGGTGTGGCTGCCACGTGAAGAGGCGGAGGGGTTGAGGTTGTCAGAGGACATACGCGGTGGAAAGGAAGAGAGGTGCTACTGCGGTGGAGGGGGAACAATCAGCGAATTGCGGGTGGTGGAGATGGAAACTGGAGATGTGGCCGTTGGCGGCTACCGGTGGATGTGGCGCTTGGGTCTGTCGAGCTGATGGGAAGAGAGGCGGCACGTCGAGGCTCAAGTGGGTTGCGGGTCCCGAGAATGAGGGAGGACGATAGGAAAAGGAAGAGGCAGTGGCAGGGCTGCTCGTCGGTTCAGCCGAGGGCAGGGCAGTGGTGGATGTGAGGTCGAGGAGGGGAAGCGGGTCTGGGTGTGGTTGATCAGCAAGGTGGAAAGCTCGAAGTTGTCGCCTAGAGTAAAGGGAAGGAAGAGGTTAGGCAACATGCGTAGGCCAGGAGGGAAAAATGATGGTGGCCAAAATTTGTAGAAGCAGTATACCAATTATGTTCTTTCGTTTGTAGGAGAAGGTAAGTGGCTCTTCAGAATACAAATCTTTATATATATTAACTTCTCAATAAATGATTCATAAAACGTGAAGAGATGGGAAAATAAAAGTCACGAGCGTGCATATCAATGGAATAAGCAACGGTCACAAGCTAACCAAAAGGCATGGAACCGGTATCGATACGGTAGGCGTTACGCATAGTGCAACGTACACCGGAACACCGAATTTGACAATCGAATATACCGTAGAGATCGGCACGACGAGACGATCAAAACGGTATACAGAAATCAGTGGTACGACCATCCGATAAAAATCGATATCGGTACCAAAATGCTGCATTTTGCAGAAAATAAGAACGACGGAGTAATAGATGTCCGAATTTGGAAAAATGACGAACTGATATTTTGCTCAGAAGATGGTTTAGAATTTTTCTATGTAAAATATTTTCGTTCCGAAAACATTTTATTTTCACTGCTTTTTAACTGATTAAATTGAAGTGAATTTACGAGCGAAATAAATTTTCATATTTTCGGACGAAAATTTACCAGTTGCTATGTTTAATTAGACGTATTCCAAATATTAAATTTTTATTTCAAAATTTTATCGTTTAAAATTTCACGAATTTCAACTATTTACGTTATTAAAACAGTTGAAATTTACGGGTCGTTACATTCTCCCCCACTCAAAACTTTTCGTCCCCGAAAAGGAACGAGGTAGGAGAATAGAAACAACCAGAAAGAAAACAGATTTGAAATAAAAATATCAATTAATTTAAATCATATAAATTCAAATTTAAATTAGTTGATATTCAATAATTGATTTAATTCATTTGATTTCACTAAAATTAACCTCAACTATTTCTAAATTCATTATCTTATTATCCCATTTTCTTCAATTTACAATTTCTAAAACAATAAATTTGAATAGTCTTTTATTATAATCATATTTATTTTCAACAATTTAAATTTTTCTTTATTCCAAATTATTGTTAAATTTTATTCTACTTAATATATCTAATCACATTTATTTAACCCATATAAATTAATTTAAACCATAAAAGTTTCGATTTAAATTAATTTACATCTATTAATTTCTTTTAAATTCAAGGTATTTTCATATGTTAATCAAATTTCAATTTATTAATTCTTTCAAAACAAATTTATTTTTCAATTATCTTATTATTCTATTTATCTCTATTAACATTTTATAATTAAAAATTTAAGTGTATAACATTATAACCACTCAAATTTTATTTATAAATTCAATTTATATTATATATTATCCAATTACATATTCAACTTCTGAATGATTTAGGTAAGTTGTATTAGAATGCAGTTGAACAATATACAAATAAAATTTTCAAATTCAATTATTTCAAATTATATATTTATTCAAAATTTTGGTTTCTCTTAAAATTGAAATCATCTTTTAACCAAATTTTAAGAATTAATTTCCGATTAACTTCAAACAATTTATATCAAATCAAATTAAATTTTTAAAATAAGATACCTATATATATATAAATCAAATTATAGTGAAGCAATTCAAATCAAAATATTTTTCAAAACAAAATCGTAGCAAAGCTACAGAATGGTCTCTTCACTTCGAAACTCGAAAATGAATGTCGATGATGCGGCCGCCATCACCGAAATTATTTTCCAGCGACAAAGAGAAGAGCATTGATTTCAACATTTAAAATTCTTTGAAAACGATTTCTATTCAAAAATACTTCCAATAATATACTTTAAAATTTTAAAAACCAAAGTTCGAAATCACCGGAAACTAAATTCTCAAATTTCTGAATTAAATTCATTTCAAATTTCAATCAATTTATAACTTAAGTTTATAAATTTATTTAGAACAATAAATGATAAGCAAATATTATCATTTCAAACAAACAATTTAATTAACCTATTAAATCCCAGAAAAATTTTACTTATAATTTTACAATATAATCAAACAAATTTGAAAACAATATTGTGTCAGTTTGCTCTGCTCAAGTGTTTTGGAAATCCTATCGATAGCGTTGATCAGACGAATCGATCGAAAACCCAAATCAACATCAACAACTCAAACAACACAATATATAAAACATTTTATATATAATTTTACAAATACATTTCTTTGCTCGATGATACAAGGATGGACTTCAAAGCAAGGGTATAGATTCAAATTTGATGACTCAAATCAAGGAGAATTTTGATTCGAAGATAGGTTCGAAACAAGGATAAGATGATTAAATAACGAAATAGGAAGATGGATAAGTTTATTTAATTCACGGGCAACCTTAACCAGGTCGTCCGTAACTTCAAGAGTAAGATCGATTGCTGAATTCCGAGGTAAATCAACACTCGATCTCAAGAGATGGAATTCAGGTATAGCAGGGAATAGATAGCCACGTAAACCGAGGATACAGAAATCTTCGGTAAATCAATGCCTATTGTAAAGGAGTTTCACACCTTTAAAATCATTCGAAGATTGGCGAGACCGCCGATCTATTATAGACATCATTTGAAGTGGAGTTATGTGATGCTCCAGAATAGAAGGAAGACGAATAGTGAGGGACACGAATGAAATTTCGGAACCGAGGGGAACGTTCCAAAATTCGAAAGAATCGAATCAAAACGGAAGAGATTGAAACTCGAATGAGAGTGATTCTGTAAATACATTTACCCTATAAGTTAAGTTTTGCCTAGAGCTACCAAAGCTCTGATACCAACTATAACGACCCGCCATTTTGAACCATTCGCATCCATTATAAATGTATAGGTAGACACTCATGCCGGAGTTGAATTGCTCAAAATACCGCGTTGTTAATTTAAATTTGGCAAAACTAAACATATATAGTAAATAAAATATCACAGATCACAGACACAGAGTAATAAGTGCAGCGGAATTAAAAGAGATAGTAGTTCATGAAGCTACTATATGAATATATAAAATACATCAGAGTTTACAACAGAAGAGTACATCAGAGTTAAGCCGGATACAACGGAAGAGTAACACGATACATCAGATACAAATCAGAATACATCACTGGAATCATCGAATATCTGAAAGCTGGATAAATAACTGGATCTCCAAGCAAAGCTCCAACTCCAAAGGTGAGTCTCGAAAGCTGAACCACTCAGTCTGACCCGAGCGTAAAGCAAAACACAAAACACTCGAGTCAGGATTAACATTCTCATATTAATAAATCCAACTCAAGTGAAATAGCAATTGAAATACAAGTAACTCAAAGGATGTTGGAATAACCATCCTTTAAGGATCCGTCAAACTATCTACTATGTAGTAATGTACGATAAGTAGATAATGTCTATCAGTAATATAAAAGATATCAAAATAGCGTTAAGTCATGGCCCATTCCACCCTTAACACATTTTTATTCCCACAAGCATATACAAGACCGTAGTTTCCCCAAAACCGGAAGTCACCAGAGGGCAATCCATATACTCAAGGTACAAAACAAATTCGTAGTGGTCGCGCATAAATGGAATACAAGTATGACAAGGCACATGAGGCTATACCCAAGATAGTGATACTACCGTTCGCCTGATCCGGGCTGGTGAGAACGCAACGCCGCAGCGCCCGCAACACCGTGAGACAACACTCCCAAAATCAAGGGTGCACCAATCGACAATAAGTATAAATAGTTCGAAGAAGTGTGTCCACTTGAGGTATCAATCCTCCATTGGCCCGGCACAGCTCCTGTTTTAGTCATTTCCAATTTGACACAAGTGTCAAGGCTATCCATTATCGTTCTCTTTCTTCAGTCAACACGTACATCATTTCAACCACTTCATTCTGGATCATCACTTCGCGTATAGTTATTAAAGTGGTTTTCGGTTTAGATAGAGAGTATATCCATAACCGAATTCCGGTCTCTTTAATAACTTTGGTAATTATTACACCGATTGGTCGTTTATATATTTCAAAACCAAATCAATTTCAATTTCAATTAGAATTAGTAGATCAACATTTCATTTGTCTTTCAAAACCAATTTCCAATAATTTACGTTTCAAAACATTAAATTTACCATTTCAAAATCTTATAATTCAATTTCAATTCTTTATTTAAAACAATCCAAATATCGATTCAAATTCGTATATAAGTTCCATTCCGAAATTATTTAAATTAATTTAATTTAACATTCCAAATCAGTTTTACTTCATTTATCGATTCCATTCAATATTCGTTAAGTTACTCTATCATTCAAACAATTTCTATTAAATTTCTAATTCGTTAAATCAATTCTTAAGTTCAACTTCATTAAATCAAAACTTACAAATTTGAATTAAATTAAATTCATCAAATCGAATTCTTTAAATTTCAGGTCTTACATTAATTCAAAAAATATCACATTTCATTTCTTGTTAAAGAAATCCAATTTCACTTATTTACTTACTCAAATAAATTTCCAAAACTTAATTAATAAAGAAACTCAATTTCAATTATTTGGGAAGTAAATTCACTTATTCAAAAGTTCAATTTTCTTAGTAAAAAAATCCAATTCAATTTAATCATTAAATAATTCAATCTTATTTATTAAATAATTCAAAACTTAATTTTTAAATAATTTCAAAGTTTAATAATTTCAAACTTAATTATAATTTCAAACTTAATTATTAAATCATTTCAAAGTTTAATAATTTCAAACTTAATTATAATTTCAAACTTAATTATATCATTTCTCAAATTAAACAACATTCTTTCATCAATTACATTGTTAATATTTTGTTTCAGATTATTAAATATTAACATTTTTTCAAGAAAATTCAAATTTCCACTTCATTTCAAAACCATATTAATTATTCAAATAAAATCTTCGTTTTATTTTTAAATCAAATTATTGACCAATCGGGTTTTATTTAATTTTCTATCCTAGGTCAAAGTTCAATTTGGGTATTTATCATTTCAACCCGATTCCAATTTAATTCAAAATCAAAACATACAAAGGGAACTTGCAGTGTGATAATTGGGATGGTGTCAAAGTAAATAAACAAGCAATAACAACAATCAATATCAATTCAACAATCAATTCAAATAATCCCGAAATAATCGTATTAATTCACATTGTTATTTGTGTAAATTAATAAAATTATTTCTAGAATCTACACTATCATTTCATGTAGATTAAAGATTGTTACATTACGGTTTTCACTTGTCATTCAATTTCAATTTCATCCATCATCAATTTAACAACATACATTCAGTGGTTCAAAGTGTAATTAAACAAATCCTACGTGTCAATAAATTTAACAGTTAAAGGGGTCATATTATACAAATGTCAGTTAATCAAATTTAACATTTAATTATCCTATATCAAGTTCAATTTCCTACTATTTATCATTTTAACATTAACAATTTAACGTCCAATATAAACATCAACAATCAATCATTTAACAACCAAACTGGATTATCATTGCATATATAACAGATAATGGTGTCAGATGTAACAGGTGAACTGATATAGGTAATAACAGTGTATATATCAAACAGCAGCATATTTCAATTGTCGTTTCAATTGAAATCAAATTTAATAGATAAAAGAACGTTAATCGTGAGTGATTGCTCACCTTTCGAGGCTAGAGATTCAATGATGGAACGAGTTACCAATCCAAACGTAAATTCCAAAGCAAAGCTAGATTGGCACGATTCGACGGTCAAAGCTGATAGATAAGAATAAACGGAGTCAAATCAATGCTAGATCGATGATGGTAATTGGTATCGGGGAAATTCTTTATAAATAACCATATATATCAAATCATAAATTATATTATATAGTTCGAAATTTATATTTTTTTAAAATAAATTCATGTATATTCTCTTTATAAAACTATACTTAAACAAATATACAAATGCAGACAGCACATACTATCATTAATATAACCTGCATAAAGCACTTAACATGTCAACTAATACTGTAGATTTGATATGCACTGACACACAACTAATATTATATATTAAACAACACATTTATAACTTACAAATTTTCTTAATAATAATATATATACACGAACGATATTTTTAATACAACTCATAAGTGTTACATCACGAGAACTAAGTTATATATAAATCCTATGTATATAATAATCAATTTATAAATCTACACATTACTCAACAGTTTTACAGGTTCTTATATAGACTGACATATATATAAATCCTTAGTTTAGTTTAGTTTTTTTTTTTAGTTTTTTTTTTTTTAAGCAGACAACCATCTATTATAAAACTGCAATCCATACCTACCAACTTATATATATATATACAAACAAGTATAACATATAAAATAAAGAATATATCAACTTACAAAATATATAAATACAAACAAAATTTTATAGACTATAAGAACACATATATATAACCTATACTAGACAGCAAAATGATAAACACTTGTATAAATTTATGCACATACAGACAACCGGTCTTATGTAGAAAACTAATATAAAATTTCATACTTTAAATCAACATATATAACAATTATAAACTGACGTATATAAATTTACTTATATGTATATGTACCAAGTATATTTACCACTAAACTTTTGGAAGTAAAAGTATTCCTGTAAATTGGACAACTCACGTAGCATATATAAGTAAAGTTATATTCGATACAGCATGCACCAACAACAGTCTTAACAGACTATATCTTACATATATCAATATAAGTACACTAACAGCGTATATTTTATATTCGAAACACATTGAGATATATATTATATAAAGCTATAGAATATACATACTAATATAAATATGAGTTTAAAAACTAACGTAAAAATAAAAATGCAGCAAACCTTTTTGAAAAGCAAAATTACCAACTGTACTTAAAACAGTATACACTTTATAGAAGATTATAAATATATATGAAATGAACTACCTCGGACAAAGAATAACGAAAGCTTCGCATAGGGCGAGAGGCGATGGAAGGCTCGGGCTTTCGGCCTGGAGTTGTGTAGTCGGTTGGCTGAGAGGTGGGTCGCTTGCGGTGACTGTCATGGTCGAAGTGTGGGAGATGTATGCGGGGAAGGGGACCGATGGTGGGCACGGTCAGGGTGGTCTGGGTCGACATGGAGAGCGGAGCAGCGTTGGCAGAGGAGGTGTGGCTGCCACGTGAAGAGGCGGAGGGGTTGAGGTTGTCAGAGGACATACGCGGTGGAAAGGAAGAGAGGTGCTACTGCGGTGGAGGGGGAACAATCAGCGAATTGCGGGTGGTGGAGATGGAAACTGGAGATGTGGCCGTTGGCGGCTACCGGTGGATGTGGCGCTTGGGTCTGTCGAGCTGATGGGAAGAGAGGCGGCACGTCGAGGCTCAAGTGGGTTGCGGGTCCCGAGAATGAGGGAGGACGATAGGAAAAGGAAGAGGCAGTGGCAGGGCTGCTCGTCGGTTCAGCCGAGGGCAGGGCAGTGGTGGATGTGAGGTCGAGGAGGGGAAGCGGGTCTGGGTGTGGTTGATCAGCAAGGTGGAAAGCTCGAAGTTGTCGCCTAGAGTAAAGGGAAGGAAGAGGTTAGGCAACATGCGTAGGCCAGGAGGGAAAAATGATGGTGGCCAAAATTTGTAGAAGCAGTATACCAATTATGTTCTTTCGTTTGTAGGAGAAGGTAAGTGGCTCTTCAGAATACAAATCTTTATATATATTAACTTCTCAATAAATGATTCATAAAACGTGAAGAGATGGGAAAATAAAAGTCACGAGCGTGCATATCAATGGAATAAGCAACGGTCACAAGCTAACCAAAAGGCATGGAACCGGTATCGATACGGTAGGCGTTACGCATAGTGCAACGTACACCGGAACACCGAATTTGACAATCGAATATACCGTAGAGATCGGCACGACGAGACGATCAAAACGGTATACAGAAATCAGTGGTACGACCATCCGATAAAAATCGATATCGGTACCAAAATGCTGCATTTTGCAGAAAATAAGAACGACGGAGTAATAGATGTCCGAATTTGGAAAAATGACGAACTGATATTTTGCTCAGAAGATGGTTTAGAATTTTTCTATGTAAAATATTTTCGTTCCGAAAACATTTTATTTTCACTGCTTTTTAACTGATTAAATTGAAGTGAATTTACGAGCGAAATAAATTTTCATATTTTCGGACGAAAATTTACCAGTTGCTATGTTTAATTAGACGTATTCCAAATATTAAATTTTTATTTCAAAATTTTATCGTTTAAAATTTCACGAATTTCAACTATTTACGTTATTAAAACAGTTGAAATTTACGGGTCGTTACACCTCAAGTGCTCCTACCTTTGCTCCCTTTTTGAATTCTGGGCAGTTTCTTTTAATATGACCTTCCTTCCCACAGTTATAGCAGCTGAATGGTGCCTTCTTGGCTGCTTGACACTTATTACTCATGTGTCCTTCTTTGCCACAATTATAACAAGTAATTTTTTTCTTAGCTTCCCCAGTGGCTGCTCCCTCCATTTTCATTTCCACATTCTTTTTGTCATAGGGATGTACTTTATTTTTCCCCTTCTTTTGATGGTTAGCCCTCATGCTCCTAAATTTTTCCCTTGCATTGTCATGTTGTTCAAAAGAAAGAGCAAGGTCTATGACTTGATAAAATGTTTTATCATTGTATGGTAACATTGCTCTACTCAGACCTACATTTAATCCTTGGATAAATCTTGAATTCTTTGATTCTTCATCTCCTATGAGCATAGTTCCATACTTGGACAAGCTCTCAAATTTTTGAGTGTACTCAGTCACACTCATTGGTCCTTGCCTCAGCCTTATGAATTCCTCAAGCAATGTTGCCTTAGCTGTTGCTGGAACAAATCTTGCCTCAAGCATCTCCTTGAATTGATCCCATGTTATCTCATTTTCTGGCCTTCCTGTGATGATCACCTCCCACCAATCTAAGGCTGCTCCTTTGAGTCTCCTTGAAGCTATCTGCCTCTTCCTTTGGTCATTAATTTGCATATCTGCAAATATCCTTTCCAAAGTTCTCAACCATGTCTGCACTCCCATAACTCCCTCAGTGCCTTCAAAATCCTTGCCTCCTAAATTTGAAAATGTCTTCAATAGTTTGGCTAATTCTTCATGAGGATTCTCTTCTCTGTGCACTGCTCCTTCTCTAAATGCCCTCACCAAATCTTGCAAGTTGACCATTGGTGTTGTATTGGAGGGTCCTGCTCCATGACTTGGTGGTCTTCCTACCATGATTCACTATTCAATTGCATAGCTAGTTAGTCATATTTCTAATTTAATTATTTTCTGCAATTTATTTCTACTGTGGATATTTATTTCCATCATTATTGTATACATTTATTTTTATTTTAGAATTTTATCCCTACAAGAAAATTGGATAATATATTTATGCTATGTTTTAACAACATAGCTCTGATACCAACTGAAGTGACCCACTTCTTTTAGATTCTAATTTATGTGATTTTTAGTGAGTTTTTTTTTAAAACAAGTGATCACTTCTTTAATTCATTAATTCATTTCCCCCAAGATCCAAAATCTTACCAATATAAAAATATTAGTACATGAATCAAAACATGTCATTTATATATATGAAGATATATAAAAGTTCCTTTGCCCATCATAGTAATTAAAATTGCAAAGAAAAATCAATCACATAATATTCTCATATCTGAGAGATGTTATGTCACATAGCTTCATTCTAGTTTTAATTTTTTTTTCTTTAACAAGCTAAATTCTTTCTTAATTTAAATAATATTCTTTCTTATATTTTCTTATTCTATTTATCAGCTTGTTTCTTAATCCAATTGATTAATTTCCAGATTTTTAGTCAATACTTTCCTTTCATTTGTGAAACCAGGAGTTTAACACTTATAGTTTTTCTTTTGAATTTCATATTAGGTGTTAAAACAACTCAAGCTTGAGAATTTTATCCCGGGGTGCTTATTGCTTACTCTAACAATGTTTGTGTCAAGTAACTATACTCATGTCTTAAAATATTTATAGTGTTCTTTGAACATTTGGTGATCAGTGTATTTTAAATCAGGCAGAGGAAAAACTACAGATAAGCTAAAATGCTAACTTAATCTAGCATACCAGATATGGACTTGCATGAATATAATGATTGAAGCAATATCAAAATCAGCCTAATGTAAACTTTCAGATGAACATTTGAGAAGAGTACTGATAAGTTCTCAGATTATAGAACAGTTGAAAGTGATCAAACAAACAGAGGGATTTTTTTGCATGTTTAACATCTAGGTAGACTACATAGCAATGCATTTTTGTGAGTTTAGCAAACTTGTTAAAGACCAGACTCCCCTGACTTAAACCAAGTAGGTGGTCAGATAGGCTCAGTTCAATACAGTTGCATTTCAGATTATAAGTACAAAGCATATATGTTTCATTTTTACTAAACAATACCCTGCCAATTCTTCATTGTAAAATCAGATGTTCAAAGAGGATTTTTAGGTTAAGATTTCAAGCTTCTCATGATCCTATATCAGTTATAAGTCATGGTCAAGCTCTTCTGGTTAGCCAATGCCAGACTCAATATCACTTAACAATTTTTAGCTACATGCTTATCCATAAACTAATGCAACTTTTCTATTTAAAAGTTTAACAACCTTTGATAAAGAAAGCATGTCCACATATTAAATTACATGGAATAATTTTCCCCATCATAGTCTATCAGAAAATATCAAAATCAGTCACTTAGATCTGTAACTTCAGACGCATATAATATTTAAGTTTTACAACTTCTTTTCAAATAAACAAAACCACTACAATGCGGAAAGGTCTACATAGACTTAAGAAAGTTTGCCTAGTTATCTTTATTACAATGAACTACAGCATATTTAAAAAGAAACTCAAGCAAGTCTTCTAACTTCCCAAGTAAGCAATCTACTCATGCATCTCTACCTGCAACAATATTTTGAGCTGCCTCAATAGAAATGAGACACCCCAAATATTGCAAAGGCAATAAATAGGGTCAGAATAAAATTCTGGTATGAGTGAAATCATCATATAATAACTTGTCATTTTTACATTGTTTTGCAGAATTGTGCTAAATGCACTTTGGATTTATAATGTAACTGAGTGTGTATATATATATATATATTTAAACTCCTACTACACTCATGCACACAAGCAACCATTCAATCATTCAACACAGTATACATGTACACATACTCTTATGGAACTAACTCATTTTAATTCCACAACTCAACTCTAAATCTTGATTTATTAATTTAATTTGGTCATATCTCTTTGCCATTGAACACCATGTGTGCATTGCAAGGGACTCAATTCTGTTAACCCCTGCACAAAGGCCTATAGGACTTCAACAAGTCATGCACATACCCATCATACTCCTTATGATGAATAGATCAAGGCTTCTCTCCTAGATTAGTTTTATAATCTAGTTACCAGTCTCATTTCTTATTTCAGAAAGATTTATTAACCCTTGAAATGCTTTTTCATTCTTTCTTTCTTTCTCCATGAATCAGAGAGAATTAGACTCACTCAGGGATTTCAACTGACCATACTTTCATTCATGAAAATAATGCTATATTTCATTTTTTCCAGTTGTTTTATTCAAAATTTGTTTTAACACTTGCATATCCAGAATATCATGATCACTTAAACAAATCCAGTGAATCATAAAAAAAATTCTTATACTCAATTCTATTGTGAACATAGGGTAAGGTTTTTAAGAAAAACCCATAAAACATTGTAGCTTTTGATCTGAACAAATCAGCACATAGATATTTTATTGCATTGTTCATTTCAAATTTTAAAACAATCTAGACATAAGCATGAACCTCCTTTGTTCACACTGCCTAGCTTATTTTCCAGTAATACCCTACTTCATAATAAAATGTATTTATTTCTCTAAACATATTTACAAACTGAGGTTTTAAGGTACTGGATTCATATCAGAGATCATTGTATTTTTCTTATCAAACAATCAAACAAACAAAACAAAGCATCAACCAAAGATTTATCAAAACAACAACCATTGTCAGTATTAATCTATTCAGAGAAAACAAATTGATCCAACACCACAAATAAAATGGCTGCCCTTAACTTGGGTCTTAATGCCTTAGCCTCATGAGATTGATTAATCACTCACCTTCCTTTGCTCCTCTCCGGGAATGCTCAGGTCTGAAGGCAATGTGAGTTTATTTTCTATTTTTTTTTTCTTTCCTGGACAACTATTGTCCCCCCCTGATTTAAATCACTCTGTTAGGGTTTAAATGGAGGAAAAACCCATTCTATCCTCACCTTACTCAAAGATTCATGTATGTATCTTTATGGCTAAAAGTGCCATTTTCTCTTGGTTTCCATTTTCAGTAAAACAGTTGCCTTATTGCTTTTCTGTGCACATGCTATTTGCATGATTTCCTTGCACATTATTTTTATGTGACTCAGCCTTATATTTCTTTTTTTCTCATTTCTTTTGTAAGCTTGATTTTTTTAGCTAACAAATTTTTAGCATCTATCTTGATTTATTTTAAAAATGCATTCATACCCAGAAATAATACTTGACTAGTTGGTATGCATTTTAATTATCAAAAGAAGTTATTTTACTACCCAAATATTTTTCTGGCCATATAAATTTATAGTATCCATAAGATATGTGTATTTAAAACTCATTCATACCTTAGTTATTTTTCTTCTTATTATTTATTGAAATGTTTATTCCCTTTTTGATATTTATTTCAAAAATACATTCTCACTCATAAATATTTCTTAACTGATTTCTATGCAACTTAATTATCAAAAGGATTTTTTTTTATTATTAACATCTCATACTTCTCTGATCATATGTATATATTCTTTTTATACAATATTCACACCTACTCAAATCATGTGAATTTTTGAATTTATTTTATACTTAATCATTATCCTTTTATCACTGTATTAAAACATTTATTCCTTGCATAATTTCTTCACTCACTTCTGATATTTAATATCAAGCTATTTTTCTCCCATTCTTATTTACTTTATTCATTCTTGTATTTATTTTAGAGTAATTTTTATTCTCAAAAAAATTTGGGTCTTTACAATAACCCACATGCCTAGTCTCTATTCACAGTTGTAAATATTCTTGTATTTTCTTAGAGCCAGAATATTTGAGAAGTATGATTTCCCCTGGATATGAATGTTAGCTTGTTTTTGAAGTATGCTTGCAAGTTTTATGTAATGTTTCATGTACACTGTGATTTAATCACCTAGCTATCTCATGATAGGATCAAACATGAACACTTAGTAAATAAACTAAGGATTGTGAGCCAAGAAGACTACTGGAATGCTTGTTATATTTGAAGTATGCAAGTTGGCACATGGTTTGTTTAAGCCCTGAGATCTTTGTGCAATATTGTGAATTATTTTATTGCAATGTGTCCCCATGATTCCTTTATGGCAGATGAGGCTAGGAATTAATTTGGTAAATGCAACCCTAAGTTGATGAAGTAGGAACTTGAGTTATTCCTAGGTTGGTTGGATTGGAGCTATGATAGTTCCTGAGTATCTCTGTTTGACATGTATGTTTGCATAGTTGAAAGTGTGTACATAATTAGTTTTAATACTGATCATATTTGCACAATATATCAGAAACAAGTCAGGCAAATTGATTAAAGAAGTTATGCCAACCTATACAAAATGCTTATGTCTCACTTATCTACTTAATATCATGGAATTTTTGATATTGCTCATACCAGATCTTATATCTGACCCTTGTTTGCTTATGGCATCTGGGTTGTCTCAATTAAAATGGGGCAGCCTCTAATGCTCTTTCAGGGAATGCTGGTTCTAAATAGGAAGCTTCTATGGCTAATGAGAATGATTGGATAAGCATGCTAAATTAGAATTAAATAAGAGCTTAGAATGAACTATTTGCATGTCATCTTGGAAGTTTTATAATTCTGCTTTTGTTGTTATGTAATGATCTTGAATGTTTGGATTTTATTTAGTTGTTTCAATTGAATCTGGTAATGTATTAAGGTTGGGAAAAACCAAAGACTTAGTTGAATCTTATGCCAGAAAATATCTTTGAGTATTATGGTAGAAATCTGTAGATGATATATGCCTATATTTGAGCAATGGATACATATATATATATATATATATTGTGTATTAGTCAATTTTGAGTCACTTAAAAGCTTTAAGTTTTGAGGTTAAAAATCTGAGTTTAGCTAGAAGAAATATTTCAAGAATTTTGTGACTATATACAGAAGTGTTTTGATAAAAGAAACAATATATATATTTTTGTGCACTGTATAAAGATGTGTACATGTTTTAAGGGATTTTTCAAGTATCTTGTATTTGAATTTACATTGCAATAGCCAGGCACTAATGTTTTGATGACCTAGTCATAAGGTTAACCTACCTCAAAAGGAATAAGGTCTGGGTTGATCAAGATGACCAGAGGTTTTGGGTTTAAAGGAAGAAAATCCACTTTGTAAAATCTGAAGCTTTCTTTACAAATGCATGTACAAAGACATTTCAAATACTTGAGCAATTCACTTTTATTTTGAGTAGCTTTCTTAGTCCAGAGAGCACAATACATCTGATATGCACACATATTACTTAAATACTACTTTTGTTAAATGACAATAAAATATGGATTTTCTAAATCCAGTAAAGCAACCCTTAAATTAGTACAAAACTGAGGTAACTCAGGGATTAGGGAATGGATTTGATTCAGGGAAACACAACAATATAATTGTGAAAGAATCACTTAAGTGTTTGGGTCTTAAATATAAAAGAAGTTGGGGGAAAGATCACTCATGTTGAAAATGATAAATGTGTATATCATTTTTCTTTCTGGCTTTAGATCAAATATCAAACAATTAGATTAAAACTATGATGACTTGCTATATAATCTGAGATCACTTTGCTAAGTCAGACTAACAGACAATCACCATAAGAATGATCAAAATTACTAGGTATAAATTATATATGATTAGGGGATTCACTACCATGACTCAAATATCAAAACCAAAGAAAATGAGCTATGTACTGGTTTATTAGAAACTCAAATTCAATCTGGATGCACTCTTGCTTACCAACACTCTGATCCAAGCAAAAGGGTCACATACATCTTCATATGTGTGTGAATATTTATTAATGAACTGCTATAAATATATTAGTAGAAAAATTAGGATCCTGGATAATTTAATAAAAAGGCTAAATGACTCTAGGAAATTTATTAATGTAAAAAAAATATCCTAGTAAAAATTAGGTAAAATAAATAGGGTCATTTCATTTGGTATCAGAGCTATGTTAAAACTATACATAGCTGAGAATGATTGTATTGATTGATTGAAGTACTATAACCATATGTATGTACTGTTTGTTTGTTTGAGTAAAATAATAGTTTAGCTAGAAAATTATAGTAAAAGAAAAATACTCATGATAAACTAACCCTATCTACCCATACCCTAGTTATCAAATCATGGTAGGAAGAGGATCTCATCACAATGCAGGATCAAGTGCACCACAAATGCTTGATATGCAAGACTTTATGAGGGCCTTAAGGGATGGAGTAAGACAGAGACTTGAGAACCCATATGAGGAACTCTCAAAATTATTAAAGACTTATACAAACTTGGGAGGCAAGAACTTTGAAGGGACTGAAAATGTGATGGAAATCCAGGCATGGCTGAGAACATTGGATAGGATTTTCAATGATATGCAGCTGGATGATCAAAGGAAGAGGCAAGTGGCTTCAAGACAATTGAAAGGTGTGGCTTTAAGCTGGTGGGAGGTAGTCATAGCTGGAAGAATTGAGAATGAAATTACTTGGAACCAATTTAAGGAGATGTTGGAAGCTAGATTTGTGCCAGCATCAGCCAAGACCACATTACTTGAAGAATTTATTAGACTTAGGCAGGGAACCTTGAATATAACTGAGTATACTCAAAGTTTGAGAGCTTGTCTAAGTATGGAGCTATGCTTGTAGCTGATGAGGCATCTAAGAATGATAGGTACATTAAGGGTTTGAACCCAAGGCTTAGTAGAGCTATGTTGCCATATGCAGATAAAACCTTTGATCAAGTCATTGATCTGGCCTTAAAGTTCGAGCAACATGACAAGGAGAGGGAGAAGTATAGGAGTTTTAAGAACAACAACAATAAGAAAATAAGGGAAGGTATCACCCCTATGACAAAAAGAAGGAGGAGACAGAAAACAAGAAGACCAATGATACCAAGACCACTGATACAAAGAGGAAAATAGCGTGTCATCATTATGGAAAAGAAGGGCATATCAAACCAAGGTGCCCAAAATTGAAGGGAGGAGCTTTCAAGTGCTACCTATGTGGTAAGGAGGGACATATCAAGAGAAATTGCCCTGAGTATAAACAGCTAGGGAAGCTAGCAAGTTTGGAGAGCAAAAGCAAATCCACAGTAGAGGCTATTGCAGAAAATCATGGTCAAGTGGAAGGTACCTTATTTATTTGTACCCTACCTATATCAGTAGTGTATGATACAAGGGCAACACATTCTCTGATTTCCCATGAATTAGTTGCATTGCTTAAATTAAATTGCATACTAGTTGAAACCCCTTTGTTAGTGCAAAGCCCCTTAGGAAGTTCTAGTGTTTTAAACATGATTTGGGTGGATGTGGAATTAAACATAGGAGGAAATGTTTTTATTTCCAATTTATATGTTTTAAATTACCCAAATATAGGTGTTATATTGGGTGTAGACTGGTTAAGGCAATACAAAGCCATAATTAATTTAGACTCATCCACCATATCATTAAAAAATTCTAGAGGCCAAAGAATCACAATTTTGTGTAAAGTAGCCAAAGAAAGGAAATTATATCATTTGATTGATTTAGAGAAGGATTCCAGTGAGCCTTCTATTGAAGAAATCCCCATAATTAACAAATACTTGGATGTATTTGGAGAAGTTAAGGGTGTTCCACACCACAGACCAGTGGAATTTCAGATTAGTCTCATACCAGGAGCAAGTCCAATTATTAAGAAACCCACTAGGATGGGGCCAAGTGAGTTGAAGGAGTTGAAGAAACAGTTAGAAGAATTGGAAAGCAAAGGATTTATAAGACCAAGTAATTTATGCTGGGGTGCTCCAGTAGTGTTTGTAAGAAAACATGATGGTACTTTAAGGATGTGTATAGATTACAGGGAGCTAAACAAAGTCACTATCAAAAACAAGTACCCCTTACCTAGAATTGATGATCTCTTTGATCAACTTAGTGGAGCAAAAATATTTTCTAGGTTAGATTTGGCATCTGGATTCCATCAAATGAAGGTAGAGGACTCAAGTGTTAGGTATACAGCCTTAACACTAGGTATGGTTTATATGAATTTCTTGTCATGCCATTTGGGTTTACAAATGCCCCATCATACTTTGTAGACTTGATGAATAGGATATTCAGGGATTATCTAGACAAGTTTGTATTGATTTTTATTGATGATATTTTGATCTATTCTAAAACAGTAGAGGAACATGAAAATCACTTACACCTTGTTTTGTCTAGATTAAGGGAAAAGGATTTAAAAGCAAAGTTTTCTAAGTGTGCATTTTGGAAAGAAGAAGTGCATTTCCTTGGGCATGTTATATCTGCCAAAGGCATTTCAGTGAGCCCCAATAAAATTGTGGCTATCCAAGCTTGGAAAAGACCAAGCACAGTAGGAGAAGTTAGGTCATTTATGGGTATGGAAGGGTATTATAGAAGATTTATAAAAGATTTTTCTAAGATGTCATCACCCCTTACCAACCTAACTAGAAAGAACCAACTCTTTATATGGACTGAGAAATGTGAGCAAGCCTTTAGTAAAATCAAGGAGGCCTTAGTCAATGCACCAGTGTTGAGAGTACCATAGGGAAATGAGGATTTGATTATTTATACTGATGCAAGTGGTTCTGGGCTAGGAGCTGTATTGATGCAGCAAGATCAAGTTATAGCCTATGCATCAAGACAATTGAAACCACATGAATCAAGGTATGCAACCCATGATCTTGAGTTGGCAGCAGTGGTATATGCACTAAAACTCTAGAGACATTATCTTCTAGGTGCTAAGTTTATTTTATACACTGACCATAAAGCATTGAAATATCTCTTTTCACAAAAAGATTTTAATATGTGGCAGCATAGATGGGTTGAGTTTCTAGCAGCATATGATTTAGACATACTTTATACTCCAGGAAAAGCTAATGAGGTTGCAGATGCTTTGAGCAGGTAGCATGCAAAAGTAGCCATGTTAATGATAGAAGAGTTTAGAAATTTATCTCTACTTACTGATTTGGAAATTGAGGAAAACAATGAGGTGAACATGGAGATGATTGAAGAAGGGAGTAAAGGAAAATTAAGTTTGATAACTTTGCAATCAAATTTAATTTTGGAAGTGGGGAAAAAGCAAGAGGAAGATCCAGATTTATTAGAAAAGAAAACTCTAATAGAAAAAGGAGAAGAAGTAGTAAACTACCACACTGATAAGAATGGTTACTTAAGGAATAAAGGTAGGATATGTGTTCCAGAAGATATAGGGTTGAAGGAAGAGATACTTAATGAATACCATAGGAGTAAATATTCCATACATCTAGGCAGCACCAAAATGTACCAAAACCTAAAAAGGGATTATTGGTGGAGAGGGATGAAATCAAATGTGGCCAAACATGTTGCAAAGTGTATGACTTGCCAACAAGTCAAGGCAGAAACCCAAAGACCCTCAGGCCTATTGCAACCTCTAAGCATACCACAGTGGAAGTGGGAAGATATATCTATGGATTTCATAGATGGTCTGCCTAGATCAAAGAGAGGAAATACAAGCATTTGGGTAGTAGTTGATAGATTGACTAAAGTGGCACACTTTATACCAGTGAAGGCAGAAAGAAATGCACCTAAACTAGCTCAAATATTCATGAAAGAAGTAGTAAGGTTGCATGGAATTCCTAAAACAATACTGAGTGATAGGGACACAATCTTTACATCCAGATTTTGGAAGAGCTTTCAAGAAGCCATGGGGAGTGAATTATGCTTGAGTACTGCATACCACCCCCAATCAGATGGTCAAACTGAAGTAATAAACAAAGTTTTGGAGGATTTGTTGAGGGCATGTGCATTGGACTTTGGAGGTAATTGGGAAGATCACCTCCACTTGGCTGAATTTACATATAACAATAGTTATCAAAGCACCATAGGCATGGCACCATTTGAAGCCTTGTATGGAAAACCATGCTTGTCACCAATATGTTGGGTTGAAGCAGGAGAAAGGGCTGTCTTAGGGTCTGAGTATGTTAAAGAGACTACTGAGAAAATTCAGCTTGTGAGGAGAAGAATGGCAGCAGCTCAAGATAGGCAAAAGAAGTTTGCAGATGTAAGGAGGAAGCAGGTGGAATATAAAGTTGGTGACTATGTTTTCATCAAAGTTTCACCTATGAAGAAGGTGTTAAGATTTGGCAAGCAGGGAAAACTTACCCCAAGATATGTTGGACCTTACAAGATTTTGGAAAGAGTAGGTTCATTAGCATACAAGTTAGAGCTACCAGAAGAGATGAGTGCAATGCACAATGTATTTCATGTATCACAACTTAGGAGATGGGTGCATGATAAAGAGGAGATTCTGGAGAAACCCACTCAAGTTCAAATAAATCCTGACTTGGTCTATAAGAAAGAACCAGTGGGGATTTTAGCTAAAGAGGAAAAGAAGTTGAGGAGCAAAACTCTGAAATTGGTGAAGGTTCAATGGAGCCTAGACCCTAATGATTGTACATGGGAGTTAGAGGACAAGATAAAGATGGATTACCCTAAGCTTTTTGCAGTGGAAGGTAAATTCTAATTTCCTAAAAAAGTTTAATATGTATGGTTGTTTTGACTGAATTGTTTGCTTGTGCAATGTTTGATAGATTTTATAAAAATCTGGAAATGTTTAAAGTAAAAATAAGAAAATTGTGAGGACACAATTCCTAAAAAGGTGGGGTGATTGTAATGCCCCAGAAATTCATGAAACCTTATTTTGGTTGAATTTTGAAAATATATGAATTTATTTGTATAGGAATGTATGGAATTAATTGTGAGCAAGTGTGTGTGCATGTGTGCACGTGCACACTGATATGGCACAAGGAAGAACTCCAAATTTCCTGAAATTAAAATAAGAACTGGAAAAGCCTTACAAACATGATTTTGTAATGAAAATTATCAAACCAGACATGGATATTTGATTTCTGGATTATATGAATTATTTTAGAAGAAAAGAAAAAGCAAGTTTTGTTTGAACAAGCAAACAGATTTTACTTAATTTAAACCCAGGATAAATTAGATAAGGATTTGAAACATGTATGCACATATATGTGTATGTCTTTCTGAAACTAAGGAGGAGATAAGTAAGCCGAGATAAGATATGTATGCATATGTACATTTCTATAAGTACTGAAAATATTAAAAAGAAATAAGCAAGGGAAAGCATAACATTAAAATAGCAAAAGACATATTGCAAGCAAAACAATTGCTTTAGGCAGAAAATAGAAAGGAGGATTTTTAGAAATAAACAAGTGACAATGTCACACAATTGTCATGATTTAGAAAGAGAACAAAATAGATATTCTGGAAAAGAAAAAGGGGAATAAGCATTACATGACCGGGGTATTAAGGGTGAAAATAAGCAAATCTGAAATGCAAAATGCATGAGTATTGGCCAGGGTAGGAATGGGATTATACAATGATGAAACCCTAGAAAAACCTCTCTTATAAATCCAAGTTTAAACTAGAAAAATCACTTTCTACCCGAGACATTTAAGAAAACAAAGAAGAAAAATATTGCAAGAAGAAAGGCAAAGTTTCAAAGAGTTTCTTTTCTGGATTAAGCAAGAGGAGCATTTTCTGTAAGTAATCTCACTAAACCCATGGCATTAAGTCCTGTTATGAGGCAGCCAAGTTTATGTTATTTTTCTACATATTTCTGATCTTATTACTATGGTTCTAATGGATGCTTTAATGGGTGTTTATGAATGCTTTTGATTGCTTTGATGGTTGAGTATTTGCTCTATTTGGTTACACCCAGAAATGTTAAAGTATGAAATCATGAAAGTAAATAGAGAATACTTGTAACTGGCATGAAAAATATAGAAATCAAAATGTATATGAGTTGCATTACACTTGTGTAAGTGCTGAGGCTCAAATGAAAGATTCAAGGGTGCAATGGAAATATCCAAAAGTGCTGAACCCTTGATCAAATAGAAAACCCATGAGCCAGAAATCTTGTTTAAGCTAGATCTTGAATTTAGTTCAAACATGGTTGCTTATGAAACAATAATAACCCACATGCCTAGTCTCTATTCACAGTTGTAAATATTCTTGTATTTTCTTAGAGCCAGAATATTTGAGAAGTATGATTTCCCCTGGATATGAATGTTAGCTTGTTTTTGAAGTATGCTTGCAAGTTTTATGTAATGTTTCATGTACACTGTGATTTAATCACCTAGCTATCTCATGATAGGATCAAACATGAACACTTAGTAAATAAACTAAGGATTGTGAGCCAAGAAGACTGCTGGAATGCTTGTTATATTTGAAGTATGCAAGTTGGCACATGGTTTGTTTAAGCCCTGAGATCTTTGTGCAATATTGTGAATTATTTTATTGCAATGTGTCCCTGTGATTCCTTTATGGCAGATGAGGCTAGGAATTAATTTGGTAAATGCAACCCTAAATTGATGAAGTAGGAACTTGAGTTATTCCTAGGTTGGTTGGATTGGAGCTATGATAGTTCCTGAGTATCTCTGTTTGACATGTATGTTTGCATAGTTTAAAGTGTGTATATAATTAGTTTAATACTGATCATATATGCACAATATATCAGAAACAAGTCAGGCAAATTGATTAAAGAAGTTATGCCAACCTATACAAAATGCTTATGTCTCACTTATCTACTTAATATCATGGAATTTTTTATATTGGTCATACCAGATCTTGTATCTGACCCTTGTTTGCTTATGGAATCTGGGGCGTCTCAATTATAATGGGGCAGCCTCTAATGCTCTTTCAGGGAATGCTGGTTCTAAATAGGAAGCTGCTATGGCTAATGAGAATGATTGGATAAGCATGCTAAATTAGAATTAAATAAGAGCTTAGAATGAACTATTTGCATGTAATCTTGGAAGTTTTATAATTCTGCTTTTGTTGTTATGTAATGATCTTGAATGTTTGGATTTTATTTAGTTGTTTCAATTGAATCTGGTAATGTATCAAGGTTGGGAAAAACCAAAGACTTAGTTGAATCTTATGCCAGAAAATATCTTTGAGTATTATGGTAGAAATCTGTATATGATATATGCCTATATTTGAGCAATGGATACATACATACATACATATATATATATATATATATATATTGTGTATTAGTCAATTTCGAGTCACTTAAAAGCTTTAAGTTTTGAGGTTAAAAATCTGAGTTTAGCTAGAAGAAATATTTCAAGAATTTTTTGACTATATACAGATGTGTTTTGATAAAAGAAACAATATATATATATATATATATATATATATATATTTTTGTGCACTGTATAAAGATGTGTACATGTTTTAAGGGATTTTTCAAGTATCTTATATCTGAATTTACATTGCAATAGCCAGGCACTAATGTTTTGATGACCTAGTCATAAGGTTAACCTACCTCAAAAGGAATGAGGTCTGGGTTGATCAAGATGACCAGAGTTTTTGGGTTTAAAGGAAGAAAATGCACTTTGTAAAATCTGAAGCTTTCTTTATAAATGCATGTACAAAGACATTTTCAAATACTTGAGCAATTCACTTTTATTTTGAGTAGTTTTCTTAGTCCAGAGAGCACAATACATCTGATATGCACACATATTACTTAAATACTACTTTTGTTAAATGACAATAAAATATGGATTTTCTAAATCCAGTAAAGCAACCCTTAAATTAGTACAAAACTGAGGTAACTCAAGGATTAGGGAATGGATTTGATTCTGGGAAACACAACAATATAATTGTGAAAGAATCACTTAAGTGTTTGGGTCTTAAATATAAAAGAAGTTGGGGGAAAAATCACTCATGTTGAAAATGATAAATGTGTATATCATTTTTCTTTCTGGCTTTAGATCAAATATCAAACAATTAGATTAAAACTATGATGACTTGCTATATAATCTGAGATCACTTTGCTAAGTCAGACTAACAGACAATCACCATAAGAATGATCAAAATTACTAGGTATAAATTATATATGATTAGGGGATTCACTCCCATGACTCAAATATCAAAACCAAAGAAAATGAGCTATGTACTGGTTGATTAGAAACTCAAATTCAATCAGGATGCACTCTTGCTTACCAACACTCTGATCCAAGCAAGAGGGTCACATACATCTTCATATGTGTGAATATTTATTAATGAACTGATATAAATATATTAGTAGAAAAATTAGGATCCTAGATAATTTAATAGAAAGGCTAAATTACTCTAGGAAATTTATTAATGTAAAAAAAAATCCTAGTAAAAATTAGGTAAAATAAATAGGGTCATTTCAATAAGCTGGATTCAACACAGGTGCAATCCAAATGTACAAGTTCAATAAAATGGTCAGGACAACTAAAACAACTCAACTAGTCCAAAATCAAAAATGAACAAGTACAAAAAGTGGTGAACAACACATGAAGGAGGAAAACAAGTATACACATGAACCAAAAACTTCAACCAGAACAAAGCAAGCCTGGCAACATGGAAGCAAGTGCAAACTAGCTCGAAGCAACTGTATATCAAGTGCACCAACAATAGTTCAAGAATGAACCAGTGAAGACAACAGAGGTGCAGACTACATGAACTCGAACAAATACTAAAGGCTACAACTTCAAGCAACAACAAAGTGTACAACCTGACTACATAATGAATACTATGCACATGAATCAAATGCACAAATCCAGACCAGGCTACAAGATGACCAGCATTCAAGTACAAAAGGTTCAGATATAAGGAAATGGATATGAAACTCGAAACAGAACGAATAAAAACCAAGAAATGACTCGAAGCTATGCACACACATGACTAGACTTTCAATTGATATGAAACTCAAAGTAGTGTAAACCGCAACTCACAACACAGTTACAACACAAACCAATATGCAAGTGAAGATATCAAGTGCAATAGTAGAGAGATGATGAAGTCAACATGTATGCAACAGAGTAATATGAAGATCAGACATCATTATCATCAATGAACCAAAGTATAGAGCAGTATAACATGAACATATATACATGCGTGAACACGTGTATATATATATATGAACACACATGTATACATATTCATATGCAACCAAAATACAGGCTACCAAGGACAGAAGTGACAATATGGTTGCAGTAAAGCAGTGCAACAAAATGGTCAGTACATGAAGCTTCAAACATATAACAGACTTCAACATATGACACTGAACAATGCAATCAACTGAAGTAAAGACCAATAGTAAGTGTCGACCAGGCAGCAAACAAGAACAAAATAGCAACCTCAAATGCTACATAAAACAAGACTGCATCAAGAAACAAATATCAGAGCTAGCTCAATGAACCAACTAAGTACACATGAACTACTCATGATACATGACTCGAGAACAAGACCGTGTTAACATGTAATGTCAACCAGACCAGATCAATACACCAGTAATGATATAAGTGCAGTGCAACTCAATGCAAACAAAGCAACTATTGGTTACAGTTTTAACAAAGTCAAGGCCGAAATCAACCAGAGCTAAAAGAAATTAAACAAGTCAAAGTGGCCGAAGTCAAACCAGAAATTCACGGACCAAATTAGAAATCAAAACCATGATAATCAAGAAAACTCATGGAGCCGTGGTGACCAAGCAACCATAGCAAAGAAATATTCGGAATTGAACTAGTCTAAAGAAATCTCAAGCATTCAAGCATAATCAAATGGCAGAGCTAAAACTAACTGACGAATTCAAAAGATAAATACGAACGTTAATAAAGGGAATCAATCCCTATTTAACCAAAGTCATCATCGGCATGGAAAAAGCATCGAGTTCAAGAAAATCAATCAGTAAAGCAAAGAGCATAAAGAACATACCAATTCAAGTCAAACTCGATCGAGAAGGAGCCGTGTGTAGATCGAACAAACACTCGATCGACAAAGCAAGGAATGATAAATAATTTATTCGATCGAGCAACTGAAGTCGGCTTCTTCGAAATTCCAAAAGCCCTAATTTTCGCACAGAGGAACGAACGAGCAATTTTCACAAAGAAGAATACTAAGGCCGAACTAAATAAAAAGAGAAAAAGGGGCACAGTGTTTTTTTTGTTAGGCCGGCTATATTTTGGGCTTCAAACTTTAAAATTATGGTTTATTGTTTTAAATTGTTTATAATTTGTATTTTCTCTTTTAAACTTTTGTAAATTCTAGTCGGGTGACTAGGGGATGAACTACGGTGGTGTAGTTCGAGAATTCGCAACTCAGTGGCTGAGTTATGGCAGGGTTTTGAGCGTAGAGTTAGGTTAGTCGATAGCGGGTGTTGCGAGTTTACGTGTGTAAGCGTCTGACTACTTAATTTCTAGTAGAAACCTTATGGGCACCATGTAGGCAGGGTTTTTCCGAAGCTGGGTAAATCTGTGTTGTTCTATTTCTGCATTTTTATTATTCTGCTATTATATATGCTGCGATTATTCTGCTATATCTGTGTTGCAATTATTCTATATACTTCCGCATTAATTTTTTATAATTGATAGTTTCACCCTATTCACCCCCCTCCCCCCTCTAGGGTGAAATCGATCCTACAAATAGGGTGATACTAATAATTATAAAAATTAATGCGGAAATATATAAAATAATTGCAACACAGATAATAGCAGAATAATAAAAGCAGAAATAGAACAACACTGATTTACCCAGCTTCGGCAAAACCCTGCCTACATGTTGCCCCCAAGGTTTCTACTAGAAATTAAGTAGTCAGACGCTTACACATGTAAACTCGCGACACCCGCTATCGACTAACCTAACTCTACGCTCAAAACCCTACCACAACTCAGCCGCTGAGTTGCGAATTCTCGAACTACACCACCGTAGTTCGTCCCTTAGTCACACAACTAGAATTTAATAAAAGTTTAAAAGTAAATTACAAAATAAAAAGCAAATACAAAACCATAAATAAAATTTAAGCCTAATACTAAAGGAACCGGCCCAAAAAATAAAAAGAAAATCCTTTTTTCTTTTTATCATCTTATATATCTTCGGCCCGTATTCTTTCCTTTGTGAAAATGGCTTCCTCGATGTTCCTCTTTCTTTCTGAAAATTAGGGCTTTTGTGAAATTGGAAACACCGTCTGTATCTGATCAATTGCAGTGATTATTTGCTCTGTTTGGCTTGGACAATCGATCCTCTAGCTGTGATATGATTTCGGTCGCTCTAATTTTATCGAGTTCAAACTAAATTGGTATGTGATTTTCTTTGTTACTCTCGTTGATATGCTTGAACTCGATTACTCTGTATGCCGATGATATTAATGGTATTTATAGGGTTTTAATTTCCTAAATTTTGATGGGATATATAATTTTAATTCACCTGATAATTTTAGCTCGGCCGTTCGATTTTGATTGGTTGCTTGTGATTGATCCTGACCGGTTCGATTTCGAATATTTTTCCGATGTCCTTGCTTGATTACCACGGCTTGTTTGGTTTTCTGATTTTTCATTCATACGTGTTATCATCTGGCTTTGGATTTTGGTCCGTTCTTTTCTAGGATTTGACTTTGGCCATTTGAAATGATAACCTGGACTCTTTTGATTTTTGTTATCTCCTGGTTTTGACTCTGACTTGATCGATTCTTGTTATCACCTAGGTCACCACGGCTTTGACTTTGTTATTTAAAATATGACATGTTCAAATAGAAATTCTTGCGACATTGACTTTGTTCATTCTTTGCATTGAGTTGATCTGGACGCACTTCATTTCGATGGTGTTACCACTGCCTGTTACATACGGCTTCACTCAGTTCATATTGTCAGTTGTAATCTTGTCTGATTTTCATATATCCATATGTATATACTGTGTATATACATGTGCTAGTTGCTATTTTTGGACTTGTATTCTTGTACATTTGGTGTGATGCTTCCTGAACTATGTACATGTGTGTATATATACATATATATATATGTATATATGTATATATATATATATGACACTGCATATAAACTTGTAAATATTGAGGCTTGATCTGTTTTCAGATTTGGAGTTAACTTGTTTTCATTTGAAGCTGTGTTGGGTTGTAGTTTGCATTTGCTTCCAATCTGGACTGGCCTTGTTGCGGTCTGATATGCTAGCTCGAGTTGCTTTGAATCATGTCCATATGCATATGTATATATATGCCATTTTGTTTACTACATCATTGCATCCTGTCACTGCATATAAATACATGTATATATGTATGATTGTGATGTCTTCACTTGTTCCTCTTGAAGTCTTCGCATGGTTGTTGTGTACATGCACCTGTTTGCTTTATAAACTGTCCGGATGATATGTCTGACTGCATTTTGTTGTTGCACATTTGAGTTTTGTGCTTTTCCCTGCTGCCTTCTTTCTTGTGTTTGGTCTTGGTCATTCACTTGTTACTCCTTTGTGTGCTGTCCACCAATTTTTGTCTTTTTGAACCGGTTCATTTTTTATTTTAGTTGTTTTCAAGTGTACACAATTGTGTACTTGTTAGCATGGTCTGGTTTTGGCTCCTTGTTGCATGAGAACTTGTACTCGATAATTTTTTGATGTATTTGTATTGCACCTGAGTTGAATTCAGGCTTTTGGTTGAGTTTGACCTTGTGCTCACCTGTCCCTGCAGTTTTATCAAGTGTACATCAGTTTTATCAAGTGTACATCGGTATTGCTAGTTGCTATTTTTGGACTTGCATTCTTGTACATTTGGTGTGATGCTTCCTAAACTATGTACATGTGTGTATATATACATATATATATATGTATATATGTATATATATGACACTGCATATAAACTTGTAAATATTGAGGCTTGATCTGTTTTCAGATTTGGAGTTAATTAACTTGTTTTCATTTGAAGCTGTGTTGGGTTGTAGTTTGCATTTGCTTCCATTCTGGACTGGCCTTGTTGCAGTCTGATATGCTAGCTCGAGTTGCTTTGAGTCATGTCCTTATGCATATGTATATATATGCCATTTTGTTTACTGCATCACTGCATCCTGTCACTGCATATAAATACATGTATATATGTATGTTTGTGATGTCTTCACTTGTTCCTCTTGAAGTTTTCACATGGTTGTTGTGTACCTGCGCCTGTTTGCTTTAGAAAACTATCTAGATGATATGTCTGATTGCATTTTGTTGTTGCACATTTGAGTTTTGTGCTTTTCTCTGCTGCCTTCTTTCTTGTGTTTGGTCTTGGCCATTCACTTGTTACTCCTTTGTGTGTTGTCCGCCAATTTTTTCCTTTTTGAACTGGTTCATATTTATTTTAGTTGTTTTCATGTGTACACAATTGTGTACTTGTTAGCATGGTCTGGTTTTGGCTTCTTGTTGCATGAGAACTTGTACTCGATAATTTTGTGATGTATTTGTATTGCACCTGAGTTGAATCCAGGCTTTTGGTTGGGTTTGACCTTGTGCTCACCTGTTCCTGCAGTTTTATCAAGTGTATATCGGTGTGCATAGCCTTGTGGCATGTACAGTGATACACTGTGCATGTCACAAGTTGTTCGTGTAGATGAATTCAAAAATAAATGATGACGAAAAACCCAAATAACTTAGGCATATAATATTTTCAAAAACACACATTTTATTTTGCACTACAAAAATATTTTTTTTTTTCAATTTTATTTCGTCAGTGTTTATTTTTCAGATAGCTCAGATGCTGGATTCAATTTGGAATAGAGTTGAAGATAAATATGAGTGAATGAGTGATATCTAGTGAGGTGCAAATGTATGTAACAATTTTATAGTGATAAATTGTGTTGTAATTTGAAGTTGTATTGTAATTGAAATTTTGTATATATAGTGAGAGCTCAAATTTTGTACTATTCAGAATTGTAATGAAATATTTGTTTGAATAAAATATCTGTTTGAATTTTAATTCTGTGTTATTGATTTTATTCAGCAAATATTTATTTAATTATGTGAAAAATAAAATAATACTATAAAAAATACATTTAAATGAATATATATATATATATATGTTTATTATCATCAAACAAAAATCATATACTAGCATATTGTACAACCATTAGTAGAGCAAATGTGCGGTTTTTGAAGTTTTAAAATGTTAAAAATAAGTAAAAATGAGATTAGGAAATTAAGGGGAAAAGTTCCCTTAGTTTCTCTGCAAATACCTCCTTACCCCTTCATAGTTTGGTTACTGAATATTCTGCCTTACCTATGCCTTACCACTTCCCTTGGCTAAAAATCATTAACCCATTATACAATATCAAATCAAATCATAGAGGTTCTCCAAGCAGTTGCATAGCTAGAAGCTCGAATCAGTATTGAATCTAGAAAGGTGTACACTCAAGGTTCATATCTAAGGCATTGTCTTTAAGGTAACCATCCATTATCTGTGATTACTATATCATTTGTTAGTATAGTTCAATAGTTATATTAGAATGAATTTATATGCATAAACATTGTCCAGTTTAATTGTATTATTCTTCATTTTTGTGTGTCTTAATATGAAACTTTGACTATCTATTTCTTATGTTAATTAATATTAAAATATATTATTATATATACAATACTATACAGTAATTGTAAGTATAATTTTTATTAAAAATCATTAAAACTAATTTATTAATTAAAACTTACTTATCAATTATATATATTTAAATAAATAAAACTATACATATATTATTTCTTTTATCTAAATAAAAATGGTTTCGAAAATTAAAAAAAAACAAAACATAATTTATTATTTATTTATAAACATTAACTATCCGGAAACAGCTTCTTCGCAATGCGAGGGAAAGGCTGCGTACATTATCGACCTCCCTAGAGCCCGTTATCGTGCGGGAGCCTTGTGCACTAGGTTCCACCTTTTTATTTATAAACATCAACTAACTATTTGAAATGGCCCTCCTATTTCTACCTTAATTTCATAAGGATTTTTTTTTCTCCATCAGAGGGAATTTAAATCAAATAGAAATCAGAATACCATACAAGCTATTGACATAGCCACTTATTTCTTTTCTAAATAGGCAAATTAGGCAAAATCAGCAGTTCAGACGTCTAAATTCTTATGACAGACGTCTAAATTTAATCTCAGACGTCTAAATTATTATGACAGACGGCTCAAAGATCTAAAATTGAAACAGAGAGTAAAAAAACATTTTGAACTAAATTCAGACATCTAAATTTTTTGTGACAAACGTCTAAATTTAATCTCAGACGTCTAAATTATTATGACAGACGGCTCAGAGATCTAAAATTGAAACAGAGAGTAAAAAAAACATTTTGAACTAAATTCAGTAATCTAAATTTTTGTGACAGACGTCTAAATTCTTATGACTGACGTCTAAATTTAATCTCAGACGTCTAAATTTGATCTCTATGTACATGCATATGCACATTTAATTTATATGTGTCTGGATGTCCACCTATATTCATTTGCACTTTTAAGTTTGATTTAAACTTCCTTTGAATTATCAAAGTCATTTTTCTTTCAAACAATTCAACCAGGATTCAAAACTCATTACCAATATAAATATATCAGTGTATCCCTAATAATATACACATACATATGAAGATGTACGTGTTTCTCTTGTTTAAATTCAGAGTATATATTTTTTGTTAAACAAGAGTATTCTGTTTGATTTGGATTCTAGCAATTCTGACTAAAGTTAATTACTATATACTTTTGAATATTTGTAACAAGTCAGTAAATCCTATGCATATTTAATTTATATGAACTTTCTCATTCTAATTGATAGTTTTTAATATCAATTTACCATGACAGTTAAATCTCAAGATTCTTGAGATTTTTATTTCAGATCATGGATCAAAGGTATTGATATTTGGCTAAGGCCAAAAATGATATATTCACTTATCATTTTCCACTTATGTATTTTCTAAAAACTTTCTTATTTAAGATTCAATCTATGTGACTTGTTTGCCTTAATCTTAGCCCACATGACACCTAGTGAGTTGTGTATTTGCATAAGATTTGCTATGTCAAGAATTTGAACTTAAAAATATTCATAAGAATAATTCCAGGTTTTCATAGCTAACACTTGAGCATATTTTACTTGTTTATGTTCCAGTCAATACTTCAAAAAGATCAAACCTTAACATACAACAATTTTGTCAGAACAACTAATTTAAATCTAACACTTTACAGAACATAAGAGCAACTTGATTACTAACCATAGAATATTCATTACATGACTGGAAATCTTAGAAACATAATTTTTCCTGAATACATGCAGATATAATCATTTTAAGCTCTTATTGAAACTAGCTAGCATGTTCATTCACTCCTCCACAATAGCCATAACTTCATTTTCTACTTAGTGCCTGCATTCCCTGAAAGAGCATGGAGGCTGCCTCATTTTAAAATGAGACACCCCCATATGCCATGAGCAAACAAGGGTCAGATCTAAGATCTGGTATGAGCAACATCAAAATATTCAAAACATTAAGCTCTGGGTGATGAGCCTTAATACTTATTTTGTATGCATGTAATTTCTTTAATCCATTGCTTTATTACGTTACATACACTTTGATACAAGAATGATATCTTTATCTATCATCTATTCACACAAATTTATTTATTCAATCATGAATATCAATCTACAGTGTGTATATTCAATGAAATAACCAGTGTTCCATTCCAACCAACCTAGGAAATACTCATCTTCCTATTTCTTCATTTACAGGTTGTTTTCATTAATTTAAATCTCTAGCCTCATCTGCTAGTAAGGAATCACAGGGACACATTGCAATGAACTAATTCACATCATTGCACAAAGATCTCAGGGCTTAAACAAACCATGTGCCAACTTGCATACTTCAAATATGACAAGCATTCCAGCAGCCTTCTTGGCTCATAACCCTAGTATATTTACTAGTAGTGTTGGTTAAAATCCTAGCATCAGATAGCTAAATGGACATGTCACAGTGTAAAAAAAACACCTCCCTATATCTTGCAAGTAAACTGTTCAAAAACAAACAGATAATCATTTCATAAATATTGCTATAAGATGTCTTAACTTCAAATCATACAAAAGAACAACTACAACTGAGTGTGGAGCCATGGCATGCTATGTTATTATGATTTACAAGTAACTGTGATTGAACTAGATTCAAGATCTAGCTGAATCACAATTTTTATCTTGTGAATTTTGTTATTTCATGAGGGAATCAGCACACAGAAATTTCTATTGCATCCCTTACACTTTCTTTTCTTAAGCCTCAACACTTATATAAAATATAATGCAGCTCATAATATATTTTCTTTTTTTTTTAAAGAATAATTCCCTGCCATAAATCCCCATCAGTTGTGAGTATTCCTTCCTTGATTTTAAGGTATTGTTGCCTTAGTTTTTTTTTCAAAATGTAGTAAATAGTAGTATGCACATCCATAGCAACCATTCTAACAGATCAAAGGAATTCATCCAAAGAGCATCCATAATAAACATTATATCAGCTCAAAAAAAATCCATTCAACACCATTAATATAACAGTGATTAACAAAAATCAGAAAGTATCAATAGCAACATAAAAACTTGGCTGCCTCATATCAGGTCTTAATGCCATGAATCTAGTGAGATTACTCACCTGAATATTTCTTCTTATTAATCCAGAAAATCCCTGAGTATATTTTCTCTTCCTTTAAAATGTTTTCTTCTTTTCCTATTATAAGTAGCTCGGGTAAAACAATTTCTCTGGCCATAACTACTTATTTATAAGCATATTTTTACTAGGGTTTTTCTCAAGACAAAATTCCATTTCTGTCCTGGCTGGCATCATGCATTGTTTGCATTTTCTCATTTTTATCCCTAATTACCTCCGGCCATATTAACCAATTAAAGGCTGCATTTTCTTTTCTTTACTTTTTCAGAAAATGGCCACTCACTCAAGTCATGTTAAAAGTGTGTGACTATATTTATTCATTTTCTTATTTTTGAAAATCCCCCTTCTTTCTATTCTGCCTATACATAACATACATACCTGTTTAATGTTTCATACCTATTTAATGTTACTCTTTTGCTTAGCTTTGACATTTTCTGCTCACAGAATATACATGTGTAAAAATATTTATTTATTTAATCTCTCCTTGTTTCACAGAAAATACATTTAAGCATATACTTCATTTTTAACTTATGCTTAAATTACAATCCAATGCTTTAGATAAGGAATTTACTTTCTTATATATATATATATATATTTTTTAGAAATTTTAAATCTCTTCCTTGTGCTATTTCCAGTGTACATGTGCACACATATCTCTGCACATTATTTAATTTAAAATTCCATCAATATTTGATCCAAATATTTTTAAACTGAATCATTTTATTAAAAATCATTTTCCTCAAAATTTTGGGGCATTACATTCACCCCTCCTTTTAGGAATTGTGTCCTCACAATTTTCTAGTATTTGTAACAAGCATTCACTGACCTTATGAAAATCTATCAAGCATATGCATAAACAAAACATATTCAATCATATCAACCATGCATAACAAATTTTTCCAGAAAAAGAAAAAAAATTACCTTTTAATTTGCAAAAAGCTTAGGATAATCCATCCTAATCTTATCCTCTAACTCCCATGTGTAGTCATTAGGATCACTACTCCACTGGACCTGTACTAGTTTCAAAGTTTTGCTCCTTAATTTCTTTTCTTCCTTGGCTATAATCCCCATTGGCTCTTTTTCATAAACCAAGTTAGGATTTATTTGAATTTTGGTAGGCTTTTCAAAAATGTCTTCTTTATCATGTACCCATCTTCTAAGTTGGGACACATGAAAAACATTATGCATTGCTTTCATTTCCTCTGGTAATTCTAATTTGTAAGCCAATGAACCAATTCTTTCCAGAATTTTATAGGGTCCAACATACCTTGGTGTGAGCTTACCTTGCTTGCCAAATCTCAAAACCTTTTTCATAGGTGAAACTTTGATAAAAACAAAGTCTCCCACTTCATATTCCACCTGTTTTCTCTTCCTGTCTGCAAATCTCTTTTGCCTATCTTGAGCTGCTGCTATTCTTTTTCTTATTAACCCAATTTTCTCTGTAGTTTCTTTAACATATTCAGGTCCTAGAACAGCCCTTTCTCCAGTCTCTACCTAGCATATAGGTGATAAACATGGCTTGCCATATAAGGCTTCAAATGGTGCCATCCCTATGGTGCTTTGGTAACTGTTATTGTATGTGAATTCAGCTAAATGGAGGTGGTCTTTCCAGTTGCCTCCAAAGTCCAGTGTACATGCTCTCAACAAATCCTCTAAGACTTTGTTCACCACCTCAGTTTGACCATCTGATTGTGGATGGTAGGCAGTGCTTAAGCACAATTCACTTCCCATGGCCTCTTGAAAACTTTTCCAAAACCTTGAGGTGAAGATGGTATCCCTATCACTCACAATGGTTTTGGGTATGCCATGCAACCTTACTACCTCTTTCATGAATATTTGAGCCAATTTTGGAGCATTTCTTTCTGTTTTAACTGGAATAAAATGTGCTACCTTAGTTAGCCTATCCACTATTACCCATATACTTGTGTTTCCCCTCTTAGATCTAGGCAGACCATCTATGAAATCCATAGATATATCCTCCCACTTCCACTGTGGTATACTAAGGGGTTGCAATAGTCCTGATGGCCTTTGTGTCTCTGCCTTGACTTGTTGGCAAGTCATGCACCTTGCAACATGTCTGGCCACATCTGACTTCATCCCCTTCCACCAAAGATTTCTTTTCAAATTTTGATACATCTTGGTGCTACCTGGGTGTATGGAGTACTTACTCCTATGGTACTCATTTAATATTTCCTCCTTCAATTCTATATTTTCTGGAACACATATCCTATTTTTATTCCTTAAATAACCATTTTTATCAACTTGATAATTTATTACTTCCTCCCCTTTTGATATGAGCATTTTCTTTTCCACCATGTTTAGGTCTTGTTCCTGCATTGTGATGAGATCCTCTTCCTACCGTGGTCTGCTAACTAAGTTCTGGGCAAATGGTATTAGTATATTATGAGTACTTCCATAATTACTATTTTCTTATCTAAATTATTTCATCCAAAACAAACAGACATAATACATTTCTATAATACTTAGCAATTAATGCAACCAAGTGCTCTGATACCAAAATGAAATGACCCTCCTATTTCTACCTTAATTTCATATGGATTTTTTTTTCTCCATCAGAGGGAATTTAAATCAAATAGAAATTAGAATACCATACAAGCTATTGACATAGCCACTTATTTCTTTTCTAAATAGGCAAATTAGGCAAAATCAGCAGTTCAGACGTCTAAATTCTTATGACAGACGTCTAAATTTAATCTCAGACGTCTAAATTATTATGACAGACGGCTCAGAGATCTAAAATTGAAACAGAAAGTAAAAAAACATTTTGAACTAAATTCAGACATCTAAATTTTTTGTGACAGACGTCTAAATTTAATCTCAGACGTCTAAATTATTATGACAGACGGCTCAAAGATCTAAAATTGAAACAGAGAGTAAAAAAACATTTTGAACTAAATTCAGACATCTAAATTTTTGTGACAGACGTCTAAATTCTTATGACTGACGTCTAAATTTAATCTCAGACGTCTAAATTTGATCTCTATGTACATGCATATGCACATTTAATTTATATGTGTCTGGATGTCCACCTATATTCATTTGCACTTTTAAGTTTGATTTAAACTTCCTTTGAATTATCAGAGTCATTTTTCTTTCAAACAATTCAACCAGGATTCAAAACTCATTACCAATATAAATATATCAGTGTATCCCTAATAATATACACATACATATGAAGATGTACGTGTTTCTCTTGTTTAAATTCAGAGTATATATTTTTTGTTAAACAAGAGTATTCTGTTTGATTTGGATTCTAGCAATTCTGACTAAAGTTAATTACTATATACTTTTGAATATTTGTAACAAGTCAGTAAATCCTATGCATATTTAATTTATATGAACTTGCTCATTCTAATTGATAGTTTTTAATATCAATTTACCATGACAGTTAAATCTCAAGATTCTTGAGATTTTTATTTCAGATCATGGATCAAAGGTATTGATATTTGGCTAAGGCCAGAAATGATATATTCACTTATCATTTTCCACTTATGTATTTTCTAAAAACTTTCTTATTTAAGATTCAATCTATGTGACTTGTTTGCCTTAATCTTAGCCCACATGACACCTAGTGAGTTGTGTATTTGCATAAGATTTGCTATGTCAAGAATTTGAACTTAAAAATATTCATAAGAATAATTCCAGGTTTTCATAGCTAACACTTGAGCATATTTTACTTGTTTATGTTCCAGTCAATACTTCAAAAAGATCAAACCTTAACATACAACAATTTTGTCAGAACAACTAATTTAAATCTAACACTTTACAGAACATAAGAGCAACTTGATTACTAACCATAGAATATTCATTACATGACTGGAAATCTTAGAAACATAATTTTTCCTGAATACATGCAGATATAATCATTTTAAGCTCTTATTGAAACTAGCTAGCATGTTCATTCACTCCTCCACAATAGCCATAACTTCATTTTCTACTTAGTGCCTGCATTCCCTGAAAGAGCATGGAGGCTGCCTCATTTTAAAATGAGACACCCCCATATGCCATGAGCAAACAAGGGTCAGATCTAAGATCTGGTATGAGCAACATCAAAATATTCAAAACATTAAGCTCTGGGTGATGAGCCTTAATACTTATTTTGTATGCATGTAATTTCTTTAATCCATTGCTTTATTACGTTACATACACTTTGATACAAGAATGATATCTTTATCTATCATCTATTCACACAAATTTATTTATTCAATCATGAATATCAATCTACAGTGTGTATATTCAATGGAATAACCAGTGTTCCATTCCAACCAACCTAGGAAATACTCATCTTCCTATTTCTTCATTTACAGGTTGTTTTCATTAATCTAAATCTCTAGCCTCATCTGCTAGTAAGGAATCACAGGGACACATTGCAATGAACTAATTCACATCATTGCACAAAGATCTCAGGGCTTAAACAAACCATGTGCCAACTTGCATACTTCAAATATGACAAGCATTCCAGCAGCCTTCTTGGCTCATAACCCTAGTATATTTACTAGTAGTGTTGGTTAAAATCCTAGCATCAGATAGCTAAATGGACATGTCACAGTGTAAAAAAAACACCTCCCTATATCTTGCAAGTAAACTGTTCAAAAACAAACAGATAATCATTTCATAAATATTGCTATAAGATGTCTTAACTTCAAATCATACAAAAGAACAACTACAACTAAGTGTGGAGCCATGGCATGCTATGTTATTATGATTTACAAGTAACTGTGATTGAACTAGATTCAAGATCTAGCTGAATCACAATTTTTATCTTGTGAATTTTGTTATTTCATGAGGGAATCAGCACATAGAAATTTCTATTGCATCCCTTACACTTTCTTTTCTTAAGCCTCAACACTTATATAAAATATAATGCAGCTCATAATATAATTTTTTTTTAAAGAATAATTCCCTGCCATAGATCCCCATCAGTTGTGAGTATTCCTTCCTTGATTTTAAGGTATTGTTGCCTTAGTTTTTTTTTTCAAAATGTAGTAAATAGTAGTATGCACATCCATAGCAACCATTCTAACAGATCAAAGGAATTCATCCAAAGAGCATCCATAATAAACATTATATCAGCTCAAAAAAAATCCATTCAACACCATTAATATAACAGTGATTAACAAAAATCAGAAAGTATCAATAGCAACATAAAAACTTGGCTGCCTCATATCAGGTCTTAATGCCATGAATCTAGTGAGATTACTCACCTGAATATTTCTTCTTATTAATCCAGAAAATCCCTGAGTATATTTTCTCTTCCTTTAAAATGTTTTCTTCTTTTCCTATTATAAGTAGCTCGGGTAAAACAATTTCTCTGGCCATAACTACTTATTTATAAGCATATTTTTATTAGGGTTTTTCTCAAGACAAAATTCCATTTCTGTCCTGGCTGGCATCATGCATTGTTTGCATTTTCTCATTTTTATCCCTAATTACCCCCGGCCATATTAACCAATTAAAGGCTGCATTTTCTTTTCTTTACTTTTTCAGAAAATGGCCACTCACTCAAGTCATGTTAAAAGTGTGTGACTATATTTATTCATTTGCTTATTTTTGAAAATCCCCCTTCTTTCTATTTCTGCCTATACATAACATACATACCTGTTTAATGTTTCATACCTATTTAATGTTACTCTTTTGCTTAGCTTTGACATTTTCTACTCACAGAATATACATGTGTAAAAATATTTATTTATTTAATCTCTCCTTGTTTCATAGAAAATACATTTAAGCATATACTTCATTTTTAACTTATGCTTAAATTACAATCCAATGCTTTAGATAAGGAATTTACTTTCTTATATATATATATATATATTTCAGAAATTTTAAATCTCTTCCTTGTGCTATTTCCAGTGTACATGTGCACACATATCTCTGCACATTATTTAATTTAAAATTCCATCAATATTTGATCCAAATATTTTTAAACTGAATCATTTTATTAAAAATCATTTTCCTCAAAATTTTGGGGCATTAAACTATTGGTACTTAAAATTATATACATTAATATATAATATTATATATTAATATATAATATTATATATATTAATATATAATATTATATATATATATTAATAAATTTATTTTATAAAATTATATTTGTTAATCTCGGTTTTAAAAAAGTGAATCCAAATGGCATTTTAATATATATTTTATATTTTGTAACTTGGTTAATAAATTTTTTATGCTAAACTAAATATAGACATATATAAAAAAATTATTATTACATATTATTATTTTCGGCAATTACTATATATTTAAAATATCATTATGTTTTATTTAATATATAATGTTTATAAATAAATACCTTAATTTTAATAGAAACCCTACTCCGAAGAGTAGAGCTAAGAAATTCAACTGGCCCGCCACAATCGACCCACCTTTTAAGCTAACCTAACAAGGAGCATCAATCCCCCAAGCTGTTTTTTACTTCTTCGAGGGATAACCTTAATTTTAAATTATAGATCCAGATCTGTTTTTGAACTGTTTTACTAAGTAAATAAATTAGATATTTTGAAAATGGATTTTTAATTTTGAATTTATTGACTTATATAAAATAAATTATAAAAAAATATTTTGATATTTAATTATTATATGTATGTAAATAATTTAAATTGCTTTGTATGACAATGTGCATATAAAGGGATAAATATTTCTGTTATGGTGTAAATCCTTGCGCCTATAAATGTACACATTAACCGTGTATGCTAATTATATTTACATGTTCACTGTACAGATATAAGTGTAATTGATACACTTCTAAGATTGTAAGAAAAATTAAATTAGATTAAACCTTATTATTAGTGAGGTAAATAAAATAAAGGTTTTATTTAAAATATTTTATATTAGATCTAAAATCAGTTATACTCCATAGGCCCAACAAACATCGAAAATGTTAAAAAAAAATTAAAATTTACACATTTAACCAGATGCAACATAACCTAATTCCTTAAATGGTATTAGAGCTCAATAGTTTATGCGATCTAAATTAGCCGTCTTTGGGATGACTTATTAAAGGCTGCCCATTTAGTAGGGTGTCTAGAGAGGCAGTGTCTAAGGTTAGGTTTTGGCAATCAATTTGTCGTACCTAGCTACTGGCTACTGGCCTGGCCCTAAGGATGAAGCAAGCCAAAAGGTTATTCCCAATATAAAGGCCCGAACAAATTTTGGGCCTTGGGCTAATTTTCAAAATCAATTTCGAAAATTTAAATAATATTTTAAATAAAAAAGTTATGTTTAAAATATTTTCAAAATATTTTTTGAAAATCTACAAAAATAATTTAAATTTTATTTTAGTTAACCCAATTGATTAAATAAATATTTAATTAAAAGTTGAGTAATTAAATCAAAACATATTTAATGATATATGTACATTTATCTTAAACTATTTAAGGTAAATATTAATAAACTTTTTGTAATTAATTTTATTCTGATAAAAAATTTAATTAATTATATTAACTAAATCTTAATTGATAAATAATATGCATGTATAATGAAATATGCATATATGAGAACTATAAATGTTATGGTCGGTATAATTTTAAATTGTATAAAACTAAAGTAAATATAGTGTTTATTCAACAATTAATTAAATAAATTTAAATATGATTTAATTAATAAAGTTAAAATAAAAATCAAGTATGATTTAATTAAATAGTGTGGAACTATAGGAAATCCAAATGAGGTTAAGGAATAAATACGTATGTATAGTACGTATATCGTGATTTCAAATGTGTCTGATACTTGAATCACGAGGGTATTTAAAAAGAAATTCATTATTCCCTAAATCAATATCACTCAAATAATTATATTAAATTTTATGAATCTCTATTATAAATATTGTCATCTACCATTGATATAGTAATAAATTGTTTAAATGCTCTCTAGCTATTGAGCAAAGTCAAGATAGAGATGTTATGTGTAGTATTATTAAAATAGTGATAGACATGGTAAGATATATGTATGTATTTATTGAGAAAACTCAAGGTATGTACATTTATACTTAAGTCATCAAGAAAGGATATGTACGAGTGAATAATCTCTTTCGATTTGTTGATCAAACTCAAGGTCGAGAAAAGATTAGGACAAAAACTATGGGTTAGGAGTTGTATATGATACAACCTTAATGCGTTATCCATCGTTTGTGGGCCTATGATTTGTTGAGCAAACTCAAGGTCGGAAACCCAAGGCGAGCGAGTTCTAGCATCCATAAAAAAATTGAAACATTTCTATGTTTCCTCTTAGGATTTAGAGAAACATAAAATTCTAGTGAGAGCTTATTAAATAAATGAAACAAAAACCTTTAACTTATCTAATAATATAAGAACATTTTCTATGTATAAATTAAACCAATCTACTTCGATAAATTTGTGCAATTAATATAATTGAAAAATGTTTGTCAGTATACAAATGAGTTCAATTACGGTTGATAAAATAAATACACTTACCAACAAATCTTTTGGCATGTTGTCAATTCAAGACCCATGCAAGAGCCAATATAATACAACTACTAAAAACACTCATATCTTGGTCACTTAGGCATTCATTTTATCGAGACTGTGTATTGTCTTCTACAAGTTTTGAACTCTAAAAGCAATGCAAGAATATGGATATTTGACCTATATTCGATCACATATAAGTATTATATGGTGAATAGTCGCGATTTGTAATGCACGAAACCACAATGAAATTAGTTCATTCGGAATATACAAGTAAATCATAATACAAGATGATGTATTCAATATGATTGATTATAATAAGGATGAAGTTGTGTTAGATGTAGCACTAGACCAAGATATACAATGTGTACCTATGAATTCGATCACTTAAATTTCAGTTTGATCGGTTTACGTAAAGTGCAACTTATTCAATATCCTTAAATGTAAAGAACGACCAAATGTAATTTTGGACAGAATTAATTATGGTCTTGCGGTAAGAGTTTCCTTTTGAATAATTCGACCAGTCGAAAGGAAAGCAAATGGACACGAGTGTATGAAACCTAGGTACAATCGAGATGAGGAGTGTAACAACCTACCTTTTTGGATGGTTTAAATCGACAATAAACCACACATGTCAAACTCAAACCATTCAAAAGGGAGGATTGTTAATGGGGTAAATAAGAAAATAAGAGAAAAGAAGGAAAAACAAAACAAAGAATCTCACAGCGGAATGACAAAATATAATAATCAAATAAACAGTTCATGAAGTTGTTTTACGAATAACATTTGATTACACTTTTACAATACAAATCATAGTTATACATATAGCAGGTATAATAGGATAATGCAGCGGAACAACATGATACAGCGGAATAATAATAATAATATAATACTAAACTCTGTCTTCGTCCTCCAGAAATAGAGTCTTCAATGCTGAAATGCTCAAGTTGACCCAAGCGTAATGAAAAGACAAAACACCCGAATCAGAACTAAAAGATCTTATGCAAGTTAAATCAACAGTAAATAAATATGAGTGTAATGGCGTCAGAGATGTTTACGGGATTTTACATCTCCAATCCAGTGTATAACGTGCGTGCAATAACTTAAGAGATGTTCGGGTTCCATCTCCTAAGGATCCGTTAAACAATTTATATGTAGTAATATACGCTATATATGTAGTGTCTATTAGTAAAGTAAAGTATTAAAATAGCATTAAGGTGTTACCCATATCCCATTTAACACATTTTATAAATGCCGTAGTCTATACAGTACTGTAAACTCCACCAAACCGGTAGGCTATCAGGGAGCACTCCTTAGGTACGACACAAAACAAAATCGTAGTGGGCTCGATAAGGCACATGACAGGGAACGCGAGGCTATACCCATGGTAGGATTCTACCGGATTGCGGAACCAGGCTGGTGGTAACGCATAGCAGCTACTACCGCCTACCTCGAACAATACTCCCATAATCAAATCGAAGTGGCCACCAATCAATCACAAAGCAATAGATATAGTATCGAAGAAGTGTTTCCGATAGGAGGAGCGACCTCACTTGGCCTGGTTATGGCTCCAGATTTTAGTCATATCAAGCTGATCTGAGGGGGTCAGGGCTGCGTTCATATCTCATACAGAAGTGTTCGCCAAACCATCCTACTTCATTCTGGATTCTCCACCACGTGCATAGTTGTTAAAGTGGTTTCGGAATTAGCAGAGAGTATGACAATATCCGACCCCGGTCTCTATAACAACCAATCGCTTACATTTTTCACACCGTGGTCATTTTATAAAACATTTATATAATAAATCCATAAATCAGTTCATACTTTCATATCAAGATATCCATAAACTTATTCCAAAAGTATAAATATATTCAGAAATATCATGGAAGGTTTCTTTCAATCAATTTCGAAAATAATTTATAAATCTCTTCTAAACCATTTATAAACTATTTATATGCTTTAAAACCATTTATAAAGCTATTTATAAATTTCCAAAACAATTTACAACTCTTCTCTTCGTTATAAACTTTTACACAAATTCCTTTATACACTTCCAAATCCCTTTATACAAGTTCTTTTATAAAAACCCTTTTATAAAATCCTTTAAAACCTATATAAACTTCTTTATAAAGCTATTATAAAATCCTTTATAAAAATCTTTTATAAAAATCCTTTATAAAATCTTTTATAAAAATCCTTTATAAAGTCTTTTATAAAAATCCTTTATAAAAATCCATTATAAAATCTCTTACAAAACTTTTATAATTTCCTTACAAAACCCCTTACATTTTTATTTATTAAAGTTATTATAAAATCTATATTTATTATATTAAATCAAAACTATATTTATTATATTAAATATTTTATTAAATTATATTTTAAACTATTTAAAATATATTTTTAAAACTAAATAAAATTACAAGTTACAATCTCAAACTTGCATTTAAAACCATATATTAACTTATAAATTTGAAGCTTTAAAACATATAAAATAAATTATTTTCCAAATATAAATTTTTAAATAAAATCATTAAATAAAATTTTAAAAATAAAATTTATAAATCAAACATACTTTATTATTTAGAAAATAATTTAAAACCGACCAACGGTGTGCGTATATAATTTTCTACCCTATGGTCAAGTGATAGGGTGTGTATCATTTCAACCCTAATTAGTTAAATTTTCCAGGTATATATCATTTCAACCCATATCCCGAATCAATAATTTCAAAATCAATAAAATCACTCGGGTTTAACATTTCAACCCATAACGATTTTCCCTAATCTATAAGATCGTTCGGGTATGTATCATTTAAACCCATGGTGATAACAGGGGATATAAACATCCAATCATCCAAAATGTCAACAAATAAACATCCATCATAATCAACATCCAAATCAACCAATAAATCACAACAATTGACTGGTTATTAATATCAGGTATTTAACTATCAATTTAATTTCAATATTAATTTAAATGGAAATTTAATTCAATATAAATTCAAATTAAATTAAAAAGTCAAATTAAACTACCAAACAACAACCAATAATATTCTTATCACATCATAAATTTAATTTAACTAACATAAGAAGGTTTAGTATTTGTGAGTGGGTTAAATCACTCACCTTTGATTTTTAGCCCATTTAAAATCCAAACGAGGGCCCAAATTTCAACAGATTCCAAATGCAGCCAAACTAGTTTCAGGTTGTTTGGAATTTCAATACGAGTCCAATGGAAGAAATCGCGCGTCAATCGGAGTTCGTGTGCAAAAGTTATTAAGGTTAGAAGTTTCAGGGTCAAATTGCAAATATAAAAATTACAGGGACTTTTTTGCAAAATTACCCTCTGGCTAGATCTGGTCAACGCCGAGACCACCTCCACCCAATCAATTTTGACCGTGATTTCCTGTCACCTTAGAGCTCCATTTGCCACGAGACCACTTGCATCTAAAAGCTATCGACCTCCTCTACGCAACTGAACTGCCGACATCTCATATAGACGCTCCAATCACCGCCAATCGACGGTCAAAGTTGCAGTGCAACGACCCATAATTTTCGATAATTAAAATATTAAATTAAATAAGTTTTGGAATTTGATGCTATGGAATTAAAAAATTTAAGATTTAATAATGAGAAAAATAACCGGAATGAAATGTAATAATGTTAATGTAGGGAAATGGATAACTATCTTAATGTAATTCCAATTAATTGGAATGATTGAAAAGTTATAATTAGTTATAAATTGTGAATAATAAAATAAATTGAAGGTTATATCAATTGGTGAAATAATATGTAATTAACTGAAATTGGTTAATATAGAATAATTAATTAGTATGTGAATTTATTTGTTTGTTGTTAACAGTAAACATAGAATTGTGTTTAAAATTGTAAGTTGTAACAATTGTTTAATTAACATTGCATTATTTAATCCATTGAAATTAAATTGTAAATCAATTGTAATTAATCTAATTTAATATTGCAGTAAATATGAATTAAGATGATAATTGTAGAGTATTAATGTAATAAATGGTAAACCAATGTTAACTATGTCCATAAAGTAACGATTGATTGAATAATAAGATTGAAATCAAAATAAATTAATTTATTTGGATTTTAAATTGTAATTAATAAATTTATTACAGTTGAAACTGAACACAGTAATTAGTGTAATATTTAACATTGAATTGATATGGAAATTTGTTTCAAAAGATTATAAATTAATTAGTAATCAAAAATAATAAAAATTGTTAGTTATTAAATTTGAAAAAAAAGTGATTTAATCAATTTAATAATAATTTAATTGATTAACGTGAAAATAGCTATTTTGGCTACTGTCTCGGATTTCGAAGAAACTAGTTTCACTGGATCCATAACAGTGAATTATTGTAGGATTTCAAGTTTTGTAACGATCGGACTTGTCCTTTGATCGTACGGGCTCGAAACGCAAAGAAATCAATTTAATTGAATTCAATTGAAATAAGCTGATTTTAGAAGCTAACTTCTTCATACAATAGAATTTGGACTTGAAACCTGTTCTGTTGAATTTAAAAATATCAAAAACATCTATTTTGATATATTGGATGACCCACTTTCGTTTCGGAAGCGAAACAGGCTTTTCGGGTCGCTATTGTCGTTCGTACCAATTCGATACGTGTTCATTTTTCTTATCAGGCTTTGTTCATATAAATAGATTAGTCCCTAAACCCTAGCAGTCTTTTTATTTCTTATTCTGTATGTACTGAAATTTCTGTCGTTTCTCTCTTCTCAATGGCTGAAACCTAATTCACAAATCCAAATTCAAATCAAAATCCATTCCAAAAATTCAAACTCCTCAAAACCCTAACATATTATATACCGATTCGAAGATCTCGACGAGCATAATCCACTGCAGTGATTCGTTTTTTGATTTGAATCATGGTTTGGCCAGAAATTGATGATTTAATCTCAGCCGTCGAAACTAGGGTTTCGATTTTAACGGTAGATCTTCGTCCTGGGAGCGAACGGAGGGTAACGTGTCGTAGAGGAAGTCGAGCAGGTCTTGAAGGTGATTTCCGTTCATATGATCGACGCCATGGCTCACCAGAAAACACACCATTAGGCAACGGTGGCGGACGTCAAGGTGGGAGCCGGAGGGTTCGTTGTGGGTAATGGGGGAGCGGCTTGGAGAGAGCTGCACGATGGAGGTATTCGATCGAGGCATTGGCGTTCGTGTGGGCGACAAATGGGTGGTCAACGGCAATTTAGGGTGGCGGCTCAGTTTCGAACGAACGAAGATGAAACTAGGGTTTCGAACGTAAATCTAAGGGATGTTGATGTGTAAAGGTATACGTGTTTGTTAATTAAACTAATTTATTTATTTTAATATAAATCGTGTAATGTTCTAATATGCATAACTTTTACGTACGAGGTCGGATTTGGGCGCGGCAAGTTCCCGTAGTTTATTTGTTAGAAAATCCCTATGGGTTGAAATGATACATAACTGAACGATCTGATAGATTAGGGAGAAATCGTTATGAGTTGAAATGATAGACTCAACCGATTTTATGGATTTTTAATTTATTTTGGGATTGCAGATTGAAATGATATATACTCGTAAAATTTAATTATTTGCGGATTAAAATGATAAATATCTGTATCACTTGACCATAGGGTAGAAAATTATATACGAACACCGAATTGGTTAAATAAAATGATTTTAAATCCTTAAATTTTGAATTCTGTTAAATGATATTTTGAAATAAAAATTTGATTTGCATAAACTGAATTATTTTCGAAAATCCAAGCTTTAAATGTTGAATTTGGAGTTGGTTTAATGAATTGTTTAAAAGAATAAAATGGAAATTTCAAAGTTGAAATTTGAAATAAAATGAAATTTATCGAAATTGAGTTATTGAAAATGTTTGAATATTTAAACTTTGAAATCTATGAAATTGAAGTGCTTCAAAATTGTAGTTCAAACATGAGTTTGAAATCGATATAAATTGAAGGATTTTTATGGGAATCTGAATTGAAAGAAAATTTAGTTTTGTTGAAATCTGGATATGGTCCAGATTTGTTGAAGTCGAAGAAATAGTTTAAATTTGATATTAATTTTAAATTAGTTATTTTAGTATAAAACTATTTAGAAATATATTATTCTAAATTCAGTTTAGATTTTCAACCTATTTTATATTAAACTATTTTAATCTATTTTAAACTATAAAAACCATTTAAAACTATTTTAAAGTATTTTAAACTAATTTAACTATTTAAACTATTTTAATCTATTTTAAACTATAAAAACCATTTAAACTATTTTAAAGTATTTCAAACTAATTTAAAGTATTTTAAACTATTTTAAAGTATTTAAACTATTTTTAAAATATTTTAAACTATTTTAATCTATTTTAAACTATTAAAACCATTTAAAACTATATTTAAAGTATTTTAACCATTTAAAAGCTATTTTAAACTATCTAAACTATTTCTAAATTTCAAACTGTGTAAAGTTGAAGTGTTTATATTTAAATCCTTGATTTAAAAGCGGATATGGTAAAATGATGTTATAACCCAAATCGGGATTTGAAATGATATTTTCTAGTCAAATGACATTCTTGAATAAATATGATGATTTTGAAATAACGATTTAACCTATTTTGTCGATATGATTTCAAAAGTGAATATGATTTTGAAAGTCAATGTGATTTCGAAAATGATATGGTTTGAATTGAATACGATATTTTGATATCAATTATGAATCGGTTTTGGAAATGTAAAAGAACCATCCGGTGTGAAATAAGCATTTGGTTGTTTAAGAGACCGGGATCGGATATTTTCATACTCCCTGCCAATACCGAAAACCACTTTTACAACTGTGTACGTGGTGGAGATACCAGAATGAAGTAGGATGGTTTGGCGAACGATTCTGTATGAGGTATTTACATAGCCCTGACTCTCGTGAGTCAGCTTGATGTGGCTAAAACAGGAGCCATGCCGGGCCAAGTGAGGTCGCTCCTCCTATCGGACACATTTCTTCGATACAATATTATGACTTCGTGATTGATTTGGTGGCCACCCCTCAATTTGATTATAGGAGTGTGTTCCGAGGTCGACGGTAGTAGCTGTTATGCGTTACCACTAGTCCGGAGCCGCAAGACGGTAGTATCCTACCCTAAGCATTGCCTCACGTGCCTTGTCACATGCCTTATCGCGCCTTCTACAAGTTTGGTTTGCACCGTACCTATGGAGTGCTCTCTGATAGCCCACCAGTTTACGGTGGAGTTTACAGTACTGTATAGACTATGAAATTATATAAAATGTGTTAAAGGGGATATGGGTAACGCCTTAACGCTATTTTAATACTTTACTTTACTATAGACACCATTATAATAGCGTATTGTACTATGTATGTAGATAGTTTAACGGATCCTTTGGAGATGGAATCTCGAACATCTCATAAGTTATTGCACTCACGTTAGACACTGGATAGGAGATGTCAAACCCCGTAAACATCTCTAAAGCCGTCAGACTCATATTTATTTACTGCTTATTTAACTTACATAAGATCTTTTAGTTCTAACTCGAGTGTTTTGTTTTTCATTACGCTCGGGTCAGTCTGGGCTTTTCAGTGTATCGAAGACTGCTTTTGGAGGACGAAGATGAAGATTTAGTACTATGATTATTTATTATATTTATCCCACTACATCATGATGTTCCACTGCATTATTTATTTGTTTCTGTTGTATGTAACTCTGGTCTGTATTGTAAAAGTGTAATCAAATGTTATTTGTAAAAAAGCTTCAAGAACTGTTTATTTGATTAGTATATTTTGTCATCCGTTGTGAGATTATGTGGTTTGTTTTCCTTCTTTTCTCTTTTTTTCTTATTTACCCCATAAGAATCCTCCCTTTTGAATGGTTTGAGTCTAACATGTGTGGTTTATTGTCGATTTGAACCGTCCAAAAAGGTGGGTCGTTACATGTAGTGATGATTAACTTCCAAGTCAGATCCCGGCCACATCGTTGCTCTGTTCTTAAAATCGAAACTAGATCTGGAATCTACTCATCAAGCCCTACAATACCCAGAAGTCGATTTCACCAGTTGATGCTCCGATCAAAAACCCCCCAAATTTCCCTCTTGACTTCGCCACCAGCACCTTTGACCGCGATTTCTGGTTGATACGAGCACTGTTTCCAGGAACAAACACCACACGCTGACTCCATTCGTCGAGAGATTCAGAACGGTATATTATATGATATGATTTGAAGAGTTTAAATTTTCAATTTGATTTTGAATTTGGGAATTAGGGTTTGGGTTGACAGCCATTGGAAAGGAGGAAGAAGCAGATGATTTGGACAGATACGTACAGAAATGGGAAAAGACAGCTAGGGTTTCAGAAAATAAACATATATATATATAGATGGATAAGAATGAATGGACATATCGAATGGATCGAAATGATAACAACGACCCGAAAGGCCCATTTCGTCCCCGAAATGAAAGTAAGTCATTCCATATATCAAAATATATGTTTTTGATATTTTTAAACTCAATGGAACTAGTTTCAAACTCTAATTCCATTGTATACAGAAGTTAGCTTTCAAAATCAAATTATATTCATTTAAATTCTTTTAATTAATTTCTACACGTTTCAAGCTCGCACGATCAAAGGATAAGTCTGATCGCTACGAAACTTGAAATCTTACAATAATTCACTGTTACGGATCCGATGAAACTGGTTTCGTCGAAATCTGAGATGGTGGCCAAAATGGCTAAATTTCACGTTAAATAAATAAATTATTATTAAATTGATTTAATCACCTTTAAATTCAAATTTAAAAGTTAACAATTTCATCATTCTTGATTAACCAAGAATTTAATAATCTTTTAAAATTAAATTTTCCATGTTAAATCCAAGATTTAAATATTAAATTAACTTTAACGTTTAATTACAACTGTAATAAAACCCGTTCACTATATTTTAAATTTCAAAACAAATTCTTTTATTTTGATTTACATTTTTGTTATTAAATCAACAAATACCTTGTGTGTTAATTAAACATAAGTTTTCATTTTATTTCACTCAAACTCTATAGTTAACATCTTTTCTTATATGAACTACAATATTTAATTACATTTAATTTCATTGATTCCCAAATTAATTCCAAAACGGATTTAATAATAAGATGAGAAATGAACTGCTGTTAATTACATTCAATCAATATTATTAAATTACCCTTTAATAAATTTTTTCCATTTATAAATCATAAATTTTAATTTCTCACAATATTAAATTCTAAAATCTTATTAAATTTAATATTTTTAATTATCAAAAATACGGGCATTACAAAGAGAGTGAACGGTCACCTCTACTTCATAAAGAGACAATGGAAACGATGATTGTATAAAATTCTAAAAGATTCTTAATAATGAGAAATGTGGTTTCTATTCCAAATGCATTTTTATATAGAAAATTGTTTTATATGAAAGTTATTCCTTCAAGTACAAGTTATTTGATCTGAACACTCAACTATAAACTAGTTAAAGTGTATGAAATAAAATTTCATAATAAGTGGTTAAATAGAGCTTCATATTTCATACGCTGTTATAGTAATGATGGAAATAGTGGGAGCATATCATATAACACTACTTAGTTGATGCATCAAGTTTTGTAAAATTGTTTTTGTAAATGTACCAAATATTATTTATGAAATAAGAACTGTTTTCGATATTGACTGAAAATAGACATAGTTTTATTTTAAAATGAATGTTACAATGAATATTTGTTGTAAGATAAAATTATAGCAATGGTGTGTGTTTTCATAACAAAAGTGATGCATTAGAAAATACACAACTCTTCTGGATTGTTACATATAGATGTATGCACATAAGTCTAACGATACTAAAATGGTTTTGTATACTTCGTTAAATTCACTGATGCATTATCACAAACATGAATATTTGTATTTGGTACACATATAGTGTGTCTATAATAAGTTCATAGAATATACAATGGAAGTAAATAACATAACGTGCAAAATGAAATAAAATGATTTTGTTTGATCGGATAGATGGGTATATTGGAAAAGTGTTCCAAATGTACCCAAAACGAATAAGATTTTATCTCAAAAGTTACTCCTCCCTATGTTACATAATGATTTATCGATAAGGAGTAATCTTATTTTGTTGGATAAAAGAACGATTGATGATTAGTGACGTTGAGTTAAATTCTTTCTATAAGGTTGTGTATTTAAGAGTAAGTGCATAGATTAGAATTAATTTTATCCAAGGTATAATTTACAAGATCATATAAGATAATAGTTTACAAGAATCCTTACATATCCTAGGTCAAGGAGTTAATAGGTTGTGTGATTCGAAAGATTGCATGTAATATTTTCTCATGAGGGATATTGTGTAGATCAACCCAAAGGTGTTTGGGACCGATCCATATTGATTGACAATTTATAAACATATAACTTTCATAAACCTAAAGCTAAAATCAGTTTTATACACATCTAAAGGAAATTCATAAAGTTTTTGTGAACACCTATTTCGTTTGAGATACAATGGTCGTTTCAAGAAATGCCAACTTTACAGCAAATGAATTTCTTTAAGAGATTAATGGTAGTAAAATTGATTTGGATACGATACAAAGATAAAACTAATTATGAAGGATGAAATGAAATTAACCAAGCCTAAACGAATATAATACATTAGAATGTCTAATAAAAATGCTCACACATTAAAAAGAAACTGTGAATTTTTTATCAATGCCGAGAAGATAGAATTTCCTCAATTGTCAGTAAAGCATAAAGAGTATTGACTCTGCCATATGGCATGATACATGAATCCAGAATGTATTCTAAGTATATTAGCAGAATATGATTTTGATAGTTGTACCTGAAGGGATATGATCCATCAGCCGCAAATGTGACTTCGAGAAGAAGACTAGTGTAGTTAGAATATAGTAAGCAAGGTTGATAAGAATAAAAAAATAAATTTCAATTATTGAAATTAAAGTAACAGATTTGTCATTCAACATGCTTAAGTTAATTTGGATTTTAGTCCCAAAATGATCGCCAATATGATTTTGAGTTTTGGGCATTTTAGTTGAATAAAATTCTAAATAATGATTTAGAATAAACTGTTTGCATAAAACAAACAAAGTATCTCAATGTAAATGAGAGTAACACTAAGTTTGTGGGTTTTCGGATAAGATCCAATAACTGATACGAAAGTATTGCTCGATAAACAACAGAGTTGAACAAATATTTTGATAGAAGTACCAAATAGTTTGATTTTTGGTCAAAGTGTAGGAGAAGCATGTGTCTACAAGAAAGAATATTAAAGATTCAAAAGTATTTCTCAAACAATAAGTAAACAACATACTTATGATTATTAACGATGTACTTGTTTTAACATCAATTTTGTTTGGTGTTTAATTCTCGGTATAAGATTTGAATATACATTTTTATAGTCACTATAAAAGGATGTTTGAAATGTCTCAAACGATATAAGCAGCAACATATTAAAATGTTTAACCTGGAGCATGTAAAATGGATCCCTTACGCATTGGTAAAAAGAATAATCACCACATGTTATGTTATATATGTTTCTGTATTTCACTAATGTATTTGATATATAAAGCAAGTATCAAATCTGAACTAAGAATACCAAATTATAGTTGAGAGTATTCTTGAGTATTTGCGAAATACTAGAGAATTGTTTATGGAAACAATAAGCTTCTTATAAAAAACGTATTCGGATTGAACTTCATAAGTGATATCGAGTATAGTATGTCAATCCTAAATTCATAATCAACCTTAGTTAAGAAGCTTTAAGTTGGAATGTTCCAAAAGGCTATGGTTGATTCAACCAAAAGGCTAATACATTACCTTGAATAGCTCTGCAATAAAGCAATGTATATATATAAATGAATAAATTTATAACTGAGCTAGGATTGATTCTAAATTATGAGAATCCCATGTCATGCAACAACTAAGAATTACAAACACTTCGTATTTAAATATCCAAATTATTTAAATATTTGAATCTTGAATTTAATCTAATTAAATTGATTTTATATCCTTGTTAACCCTTTTTAAATAATAATTAAGGAAGGAAAAACTTGTTTTTGAAATTTGTTTACAAAAATAAATAGTTCGAAGAAATATCGATAATGTGACTGGAAATCGTTTTATCGATAAACGACATCAAAACACGTGAAATTATCATCCCAAGGCAATTTCTTGGATTTTTTTGAATTGGTGTCATTGGGACCAGAATAAAAAGACGATGTAAGCCGATGAGTTTCGTGGCGATCCGACATCCAATGTGATCGAACGAGCTCGAAACGTGTTGTGATTTATTTTAGAAATAAAATATAATATAAATATTATTACATATACTCTCACCTCCTACCTTACTCTCTCTCTCTCTCTCACTTTATCTCTTCCTTCTTCTATAAACCAAGGAAACTCAGTCGCCTTCTTAAATCAATTAAATCAGGAGCTACGGTCAAAGAAGATCGATGATGTTGGATCCATTGGGATCATAGTGAGAAAATCTTCATATTGTTGTATTTGTTGGAGGGTGCGATCATGATTGGCATGCTAGACTTTTAAGTCCGCCGACTAGGATTGCCGTTTGATGGTGGTTGAGCCGGTGTTTGGCAAAAGGAAAAGTGGGGATGAGCCTTCTATGGCTTGATCGTGCTTTGTGTGTTTACTTGTTTATGGAAAGTATTTAGTCGTGTACTTAGCACTAAAAGCTAATGAAGTAGGCTTGTTTATCTGTGACAGTTAATACTGATGTTCGAGTAGAGTTTAGAAGTAACAATGATTTAACCTACCATCTTCACTCTTGACCGAGGGATAGTGTAGCTGAAAAGGTTGGAAACGTGATAAGTATTCGAGACTTGGTTTCCATATATAATCGTCTATTTTGAACTTGAAATTCAATTATTCGACCATCGAACTTGACCAAATTAACTTGGAAAGTATCTAAAAGCTTCAAGGTTTCATACGATTTAAGAACCCCTAGGGAGGAGCATTGGTATGGAATGTCTCTAGCTTTGAGAACTTATATATACGAGATCCTCCGAGGACTCATCTTTATATATTGTTCGCTTACTTCTAAAAGAACCAGAATTGAGTTGATTATAAATTTATCGATTTAGTTTTGAAGAGACTGTGCTCAGTAAGTGTTTTACTTATCGAAAAACACTTCAAACTGATATACGGGTTTATGTTTTGGAAGTGGTTGTGAAGTGGAAGGCTATAGCATTGAACTGTCTATCCTGAGGTTAAGTCCAAGGGAGAAGTTAGCATTAGCATTTGTCGGATGACTTATGTTAGGATCCTTGTAGAGATCCGTGGACTGTTCAAGATGCTGGAATCAATTTATGGATTCATGTTCTATTTTAGTGATGAAGACTCGTGTGGGAGATGCCAAATATAACCTTGACATTGGAAATGGAATAAAACAGAGTAGCCCTCATAGTTTGGGGTTTAGTTAACTCGCAATAAGATATTATCACTCCAAATCTAGAGTATACTTATTGATGTTACGTGCGGGAGTCTATAATTTTTGGGATCACATTTTTGGCCATGGAATAGCTATGTTTACCTAGAGGTATACTTTGTTTAGATATATACGACACTCAAAGGTAGTTTCTGACCCTTGTGCAGGAGATTCGATTAGGCTTGACCGGAGAGATCTCCATGGAAAATCTATTATACGAACGTACCTTGGCGATTTTAGTTGTACTTCGATATTATTGTGTCTTGAGATGCAAGCAGCATAGCTATTTTTTGATTTATATTCTACACCCTAGACATTATCTATTATATCACCTTATGTACTTATTAGATGGTGGTTCTTTTAAAGGGATAACCGTTACGGCATTCCATGCGGTCTCAAAAGCATTGTTATATGCGGCCACATATTTCTTGAGTTTCTCATACCAAACCTATGTTTGACACGTGTTTTTTATTTTCCTTAAATTCCTCATGTGCTCTTTCAAGTAGTCTAAGAAAAGCAAGTTTTCTTTTATGTTCATTAGAGCTCGAGGAGACAAGCTGGATGTTTCACCTACCATAGTATTCTTATTTCCACTGCATTACTATTATATATGTATCAACATTTGTGAGGACAGGTTGTTACAACAGTCCAGGCTGATGATAGTAGTTAGAATTGTAACTCTGAAATGCTAAGTATTTTAGAGTGGCAGTCTGTACCATCTTTTGATATTATATGTTATCGTTCCGCTGTGAGATTCTAATGGTGTGTTCCTTCTTTCTTGTTCTATTTATTTTTCATTTTATTTTTCCCTAACAATCTTTCATTCCAGCACTTGGGTACTTGGCACGTGAATACGGCAGATGTATTAGTGTTGACATTTGAGGGTTGAAAAGGTGGATCATTTCATTTAGTATCAGAGCCGAAGGTTAAGCGAGAACCTTGGCTTTGGTTGGGTATGGCTCATTATAGATATGGTAAGTGACACCCTAGAATGAGTTGGATGTTTATACATATGAGCGCGTATTTGTAAGGATTAATAATGTTTATAACAATTAACGTATGTCTTAAAGGTAATTATAACTATGAAAATTAAAGACCTTATATAAGGTAACTTATATAAGTACGAATTATTCAAATATAGTTTAATTAATGTAGGGATTAATAATGTTCATTCGTTACCCCTCATTAGTTAGTTTAGCCATGCTCGGGCAGTTTATGAGTATTACTATCCGTTGTAGAATGATTTGACATGCTCGACCAGTTTATGGGCATTATTACCATTTATAGAATTATTAGCTTAATATTGCTCAACTAGTTTACGAGCATTGTTATCATCTGTTGATTGATTAGCCATGCTCGACCAGTTTATGAGCATTGACTATTGTTTTTCGATTATTGATTTGTGCTTGACCAGTTTTTGAGCATTTTTACCTTTCTACTTCATTGGTTGGGTTGACAATAATTATAGGTGCATTGGAATGAACACCTTGTGAATCTCATTTCATAGTTTGATTATAAGACGTTCAGCGGTAATGTTGGGTAAGGAGTTAAATTTAATAAAAGATGTCTACTATAATCTAAAGGAAAGATAAGGTCTTTTGGAAATAAGCATTTGTGAAAAGATTTGGTATAAGAAAGTGATTTTATATAAGTATGATTTATAAAATATGTTTTATAAACAAAAGAAGCGGATTTTAATATTTTGAGAAATTAAATCCCAGTGGTTTTGAATTGGTTTTCTAAGGTTTTGGAAAAATAATAATAGTATTATTTGAAAGTAAATTTTTGGAGAATTGGTTTAAGAAATTGAGATCATGGTACTTAGTAATATTATACGTAGTATTTGATTATGCTTTGAAAATGATCATGGTTAAGTCCCAAAAGTAAGATTTGGATGCACTGAACTCATTTTTGTAGCTTGAAAATAATTCTGGTGATGGCTGTAGCATCATCGGTGTTCATTTTCGGGTTACAAAGTGAGGGATGCAACAAAGTTGTTTTAGTAAAATAGATTTTGATTTAATCCCGAAAGTGTGATTTAATATACAAAAGATATATGTATATATTATAATTTCAATTGATTTGAAATAAAACCTGGTGTTTGGTTAAGTATTCGCTAAAAGAAGTTGATATAAAATATAGAGTAGTTCGATAAAGATTTTGAAATAAACTTTCTACATGGAAAAGCTTAGTATGTATGCTATGTTGGGTGCCCTAGTGGCAGTGGTATAACCCAAATAATTGTGTAACCTTTTATGGTTTCTCTTTGTAGCAAAAAGGTGGTCAATAAATGACTGGAACTTTGTTAAATTATTTTATAGAAACATGTATCATATGCATTAGGATGGTATGGTATGTACATCATGTTATGATATGTTATTTGGTGGTTTTCATTTGTTAAAATGAAACGGGAATTTTGGTGATTTTGGACAGTCAGAAACTTCCGAATCGATACAGAACTTGTAGCCAAGTGTTTTTATGAAAATATAAAACATTAGTTTTTGTAACCCTTGAATTGAGAAGGTAGTAAGTTAAAACAAGTTTCAAATTTGTTGAACACCCTTGCTAAGTAAAGTGGATTTGATGTTTTGCATATACTCTTAAGAGGTAGTGGAGTATTATACGAGTATAAACTTAAGTTATAAAATGTTTATAAACTTGAAGTTATGTTTTTATGGAATGATTCATAAATGATTTTAGTATAGAATGAAATATGATTTGTGTGAACGAATGTGATTTAAAGATATTAGTATAGTTAAGAAACCAATAGGATAAATACGTAAGTTGTACGTATATCATTTTATTCATGACAGTTTTTCATTCAGGATTCGAGTACATAATTTCAAGGTCACTTGCACTAGTCCGAACAAGGATTTTTAGCTTGATTTTTGATGGTGAACACTTGATACGGATTCTTGATGTGATCCTGATGTTTTCTATCATAGTATATGGCTATGTAAGGAAGACAGAGGTTTCTTATCAAGGAACCTGATCAGAGTCCGTACTAGGGAAGTTAAGTGATCTATACTAGTATGGAAGTGAAATCTATGTGATCGAGCAACTGATCGGATTTGATATTACATACAGATGATCCATGTTCATCGTACGTGCTTTGGTATATTATACCATGTTTTGTTGGCTTATGAGGAGATTATGTGATGATTCTTCGATTTTTTATGAGGTAGCATGAACAATTGACTAAGTAATAAATAACCTGAGGTTGTTGAGCATAAGGTACGCTAAGTAGATTGTTTATCGCCCTTGTGTGATAATGGGATTTTTGAACTTGAGCAAAACATACGCCTTGTTTGCTAGTAATTGTGAATGTTGTTAAGTATTAATGTACGATTGTTGCTTTTGTTTCTCGTATTAGAATTTCAAGGATGAAATATTCTAAATGGGGGAGAATGTAATGACCTAGAATTTCGGCACTTCGTATTTAAATATCCAAATTATTTAAATATTTGAATCTTGAATTGGATTTGATTAAATTGATTTTATAACCTTGTTAACCCTTTTTCAAGTAATAACTATGAAAGGAAATTTTTTTAAAATTTGTGTACAAAAATAAATAATTCGAAGAAATTCGATAATGGATCGAAAATCGTTTTATCGGTAAACGACATCAAAACACGTGAAATTATCATCCTGAGGCACTATCTTAAATTTTGATGAAACTAGAGTTGTTGGGACTAGAATAATAAGACGATGTATGCTGATGAATTTTGTAGCGATCCGACGTCCCGTGTGATCGAACGAGCTTGAAACGTGTTGCGGTTTATTTTAGAAATAATATATATATATATATAATCATATATATCCTCACTTCCTACCTTACTCTCTCTCACTTTTCCTCTTCCTCCTTTTGTAAACCAAGAAAACTCAACCACTTTCTTAAATCAATTAAATCAGGAGCTATAGTCAATGAAAAATGACAATGTTGGATCCATTGGGATCGTGGTGAGAAGAGCTTTGTATTGGTTTATGCGTTGGAGGGTATGATTGTGATTAGCCATGCTTGATGAGGCCACGGATTAGGGTTGACGTTTGACAGCATTTGAGGTGGTGTTTGGCAAAGGGGTGAGTAGGGATGAGCTTAGGGGATGGAGAAGCTGAGGTTGGTGGTGACCGGAGGTCGTGTGGTCGATGTTAGAGGACTACGATGTTTGTTTGGATGCGGTGGAAAGTAGCAGGTTGTGATTTACTGTGGGGGACTAGAGATATTCGTGGTGGTGCAGATGGGCTCGGCTCGCGAAGAGAAGATCATTAGCGGTGGTTGAAGGTGCTTCAATAGTCCGAGGCAGCAGGGAGGTATGGATGAAGTGCATGACCTGGTAATTGTGCACATTTGTCCGTGCATAGAAATGAAATTGGGGGAAGAAGGGGAATTGGATTAGAGAGGTAATTAGTTTGGTTAATCATAATTAATTAATCAATCAATTAATTATTGGATTCGTATTTGGTTCATATCTTTTGCATAAGAGATCCAATCGAGATGTCGTCTTCGATGTTGCACTCAAAGTGAGATTATCCACATCTTGGTTTGGCTTGGGCTTGGGTGAGTTACTCACCATTGAATTGTACATGTTGTGTATATAATGTTTGTTGTGTTAAATATAAGTTAAAATAGATAACAATGCAAGTTATTGCTTTTGGACCCCTCCTTGCTTTGGAAAGCAAGTGACAACCTTATATGTGATATAATCTCTCTTATAACCCTCTAAAATATGTATTATGGCAATGATTTATTGTTGATAGTGTGTTGTAAATGTTGTATACATATATTATAAAAATTATTACTACATAGTATTATTTTCGGCAATTAATATATATTTAAAATATCACAATGTTTTAGCTAATATATAATATTTACATATAAATACCTTAATTTTAAATTATAGATCTAGATCTGTTTTTAAACTGTTTTACTAAGTAAACAAATTAGATATTTTTGAAAACGAATTTTGAATAACTTATTAGAAAGACATTTTGGTATTAAACTATTATATGTATATATAAATAATTAAAAAAATTGGACAGCAATATGCATATAAAGAGACAAACGTGTCGGTTGCGGTATAAATACCAACATCTATAAACATACGCATTAACCGTATACACTAATTATATATTGCATGTGCACTTTACACATATATGTTATCTAATTCACTTATAATTATAATTAAATTTAAATTAATTAAACCTTTTATAAACAAACTAATTAATATATATATATATATATATATATATATATTATTTATAATCTTTCAGATTGGATCTCAAATTAGTTAGACTTCATAAGCCCAACAACGATCAAAAATGGTAAAAAAATTGAAATATACTCATTTAACCTGCTGCGACCTAGACCAGTTCCTTTAATTCTAACATCTTACGATCTCCCTCCTTGGATATATGTGAACAATCCATACATACTTCTAACTGTAATTATTCCTTGACCTAAAAATCTAAAAAAGGGATAAAGGTGTATTTGTCGCTATTGGTTGATGATTTGGAAAAGTTGTGGATAGAGTGTTTTGTCGCGTACAATGTTTATAAAAAAATTTATAATGCTAGCTACTTTGTTGTGGACAATAAAGCAATTTTCCTATGTATGGGATGCTTTTTGGATGGAGTAGCGGCAAATTCGATTTTCCTATTTTGCATGGATTGGACAGAATCATTTTGATATGAAAATGGTGGCAAACAGTGTTGGTGGGATCAACATCGTCATTTTCTCCACATAAACGATCGTTTTAGATTTGATGAAAAAAACTTCAAATGAAATACAACAATTACTTTAGAGCCACCTTCCATTTCGAGTAGCGAAGAAGTGTACGAGCTCATGCAAGATTATCCCAAAAAACACCCCGTAATTTGGCATTAGTTATTCAATTAGTTAGTTAGTTAACTAATTAGGCTTCAAAGATGGAATTTGTGCAATGATTAATTTTGACCATGAAACTTGCACCATTGCTTTTTTGGAAAAATTCTAAGCAACTTTCATATTTAGAGTTTTGCGATCGGAATCTAAACGAAGAAGTTATGGACGAAAAACAAATTCGGAACAGAAATAATTCATTTAAGAAATTAACGTTTTTAATTAATTGAATGGGGTCCACTGGTCGATCCGCTTAGTGTAGCAGTCGACCTACGGCAGTCGACCCCCATGAGAGGGGCGGTCGATCACTCTTAAGGCGGCGGCTAGGTTTTTCCCTAGTCCAATGGCTCAGATCTATTATATTTTGATCTAACAGTTTTGGTTGATTCTAGCACCTATAAATACAATCCCAACCCTTCCTTCTCTTCTCATATTTTCCAAAGAGAGAAATGAAGCTCTGCCATTTCTTTTTCTCAACTTTCCTTCTGAATTATAAAAGTAAGATATTTATATCTATACTCATAGAAATTGGAGAAGAACAGAAATCTAATAAAAAGGAGAAGAGAAGAGAATCAACTATACGCATATTTGACGTAATTTATATATTTGTATATTTGTATCTATTTTCTCTCCCAATCTCAAATCTCTTCTCAGATCTAATGTATGCATATACCCTTTTTACGCATATTTTTTGGACTAAAAAGGATTTGGTGATGAACTTAAGGTTCTACTTCAAATCTGGAGATTTGGATTTCTTTTAAAAGATGAGTGAGAAATTTTATATATTGTTTATGATTTTAAACCTATTCTGTTGGCATATGTTTGATTTTTATGGCTAAATCAATTTTATTTGTGAATTGTAGGCTTAAATTAGTGCAGAATACTATTGCCTACATATTCTTGTTTTAGATCTAATTTGAAATATGTTTATACCTAGATCTAGAAATCAGTCCCAAAGATTTTAGAATTTGAATATTGTATATTCTTATTCCATATCTGTACCTAGGTGTAAAATATGATTTTTTGATTATTGCCCAATTTGTGCTATGTTGTAGATTTTCCATAGTTTAATTTATGGGAAGAAATTCCGTTTGATTTTTACAAATTTGTTTAGTTTTTCCACTTTTCATTCAAAAGGGTAATGTTTGATTTAACAAGGAATACCCACAAACCAAAAGGGAAGAGACGTGTAAAATACAGATTTATTCTTGGTAGTTTACACTGTCTATTCCAATTAAAAATAAATTATCCATTCCTTGTAGTTTCAAATGGAGTCAATATTTCCCTTTTGTGTTAAACCAATTTATGGAAATCACAGCATAAAATCTTCCTAAGGAATTTAATTCCCGCAAATTAAAAATAGAAAGCATATTCTAGTTACATATTTATGACTAGAATATATTTGGTTATGATATGAAGGTTTACTAAACATTTTATATGTATTTATTATGTTAATAAAGAAGAACAACGTTTATTCGTGCGCTATTTATATTTAACGTTCTTTTGTTATTATTATATATAGGGAAGTGATAGTTAGAATTAGAAAAGGTAGTTATTCATATTAATGGGAGGTAAATTAAGAATTCCTATTAATTAATTATTAGTAAATGAAAGATTGTAACCTAAATTAATGGGCAATAAATGAGAAATAATGGATAGTATTAAATTAAGGTTACAATTAATAGAGACAAATGGATTAATGAGACTGATAAAAATGGAATAGATATAAAAAATTACTAATTTGAAATTAGTAATCATACATAAATGTCTTAAGAAATATCCGTTAGGATTTTATGAATAAATTTACATTTATGAGCATTAAAAGGGGATTTATGGGTAGATAAGTACTTAAGGTAAATCTTATTTCCATAAATAAAGAGGGAATTTGTAACGACCAGGGATTTTCGACCCTCGAAAATCGAAACTAATACGTTCATTGTATAGAATACCGAGCGATCGAGTGCCGGAAATACCAGATCATTAGGGGTTAAGAAGAAAAGAGATAGAAGAAGAAATAGAAATAACAACAACACAGAATCTCACAATCACAGCGGGACAAATTATAATATATATATAACAACAGATTTTATCCAAAGGAAAAAAAACTGTAACAGTTAATATACATACAAATTATCATAGTACAACCATCAACATAGAAACCGGGACAATTATAATAACTTGTCCTCACAAGTTCTGAATGTACAGCCTACAATACACAGCGGAATATAATCAAGTATGCGTTATACGTCTCTACCATCCAGCTCGTCTCTTGAGCTCCAAAGCGTCCCAATCTAAATCTGTAATACTCGGTCTGACCCGAGCATTGCAATAAAGTAACACCCGAGTCAGTCTGGAAAACCAGCGTGAATAAACACACTTAATTTGAATTACTTAAGTTATCAAATTCCTTCGAAAACAAAGGTATCTTGTAAGACCGCATCATACATAAACACGACGGGTTTTTCCCTTACGATAACCAAAACATTTTTATAGAAATCTAGTGATATTCTAATAGTGTCTAAGTATAGATACTTATTAAAATAGCTGAAATTGTTACATTAATTAAAACCCGGTATACAAGGCTCTACAATCAAATCGTTAAGGTTCGTGGTGGTCATTGGATCAAAGTGGTTTCGGATAATGCAGATATCCGATTCCGTTTTCTTCGAAACGGTCAACGAATTTGGCCGGATTTGATAATCGGTTATTTAACTATCAAATTATCCATAGACAATCACTAGCCCTTTCAATAATTCCTTCCAACCATTTATTTCAAACTACCTTTCTAAAGATATATGTGTATATATATGTCCAAATCTCTTCAATATTTAATATTTTAAAACAATTTCAAATTCCTACATCCATAACAGGATATTTCCAACACCTAGAGATATTTCCAGTCTCAAAATTTGTAATCCATTACTTAGAAAACACCTCCATATAAACCATTTCGTAGTTAGGCTATTTCTAAAGCCATCAAATTTCATCCAATTCAATTTCCTTTTAAATATACTCAACTTTCAATATATTACTAATATATATATATATATATATATATTAGAAGCTCAAATTTTTAGTCAAAGCATAGATTATTAACTCAATCGGCGATAAATGATCAGTATTAAATCCATTTGTACATCAGAACCGAACTGGTCTCAAAAACTAAGCCGAGTAATATAATTTTAAATCCATATCTATTTGTTAACCAAGGCAATCAAATAAATATGTTATTCTTAATTAATTCAAAAATTATCAGTCCATTAAATAATTTATTTATCAATTAACATATAATTAATGAAATATCATTTGTCTATTCACCTAAACCGTTTTAAACATTAAATTTTCATATTGCAGAAAACTGAAAGTTAATTAGTTTAAATAAAATTACATGGCAATAGGATCTCGATGCAAAAATCTGTGTGACGATTGGACTTAAAAGTGAAGAAGAAAAGGGTTGTAATTTGAGGTTTATTAATAATTTGTTTTGGATTTATTTTGAAACTCTCGGCCCATCCAAACACTTTGCCTTCTTCCACATGTCTTTCTCTCTTCCTTTTTATTTATTCGAAGCAAGGAAAGAAAGTTTAAACTTATAAACTTTTAATTAAAATACTTAGTTTAATCTTAAACAAACCAGCTCATGCTACGCTCAATTTGGTCGGTCCAACCCATCAAGCCCAACTCCCTTCTTTTTTTTCCTTTTATCTTCATTTTTTCTCCTATTTTTTTCCTTCTTTATTTTTCTTCGGCCCATCCAAACTTTCCGGCCCATCTTCCTTCTCCTCCTTTCTTTCCCATTCCTTCCCTCTCCTTCTTTTGCATTCAACCGAGAACCCAAGGATGTGCATGTACGTGTGCACATGCACATCAACCTCCAGCCAATATACTCACCGCCGACCACGTCCACCTACCACCAATGCCACCAGCGACAAGACTACCCACCTGGAACCTACGACCGACCCTCCGTTCGAAAAATCGAACTTCCATCGAAACCTAGAACAAACAGCGTTCTTTCCAATCGCCTCGTCTTGCCTCCCACGACCGCCATTTTCCACCAAACTCCTCCCAGAGGTTCGCCAACATCTCCTCTTCCCTTTCCCCTGGTGCGCAGCCCTCCTCCTCTTCCCTCACCATGCAATTACCTCGAACCCAAAACCCACAACACAACTCATCCAAACCCTAAATTGACCTCGACTGGTCAATCCACCCAATAAAAAAATGCCGCACCATTTTTCTTGATTACATCATCCTCCCATCCTCCTCCAGACCAAACCTCGGGCCACGAAATCGTTCCAGTCGCCGGAATTTGCCCTTTTCCCCAATTTCGTTCATCTCTTAATTCACACATCCACACGACACGAGAAATTCCCAAACCACCTCTAAAAATCGTGTTTTCCAATCATGAACCCAACCATATGATCCATTACTTAAAATAAGATAGTTAAATTTTCGACCACACTTGACCCATTCACTGTTAAATAGGTTTTCTCTTTCTATACTTGATAGAATTTAATGAAACAAATTTTAAAATGTTCTATACTCAAGAACAAATAACTTTTGTTTTGGAACCATGAATTAAAACTCAATATATGTTGAGATATGGATTTTTAAAGTCAAATGACTTAACTGATTTTATGCCAAAACATGTACAATGAGCTCTTGAGGAAGAAGAACAGTAGCTTAGTGAGACTGGCCATGTTGAGTGCACACATTCATGTACATATTTACATCACAAATATACATACTTAAACTCAGATCAAGATTTTTCAAACCATAGTGTTATATAAGTACATGTGTAAACCTATAAGTAATATAAAGTTGTTTACTCACCTGTATGTACACACTGCCTAGTTTTATCACCTCTTTCAGGCCTTTAACACCTAACTTGCTTTTGATTTAATGGCAGATTATTATTTTATTTCTTTTTTTTTGGGTGAACAAATGTGGCCGTGTGTGTGTGTGTGTATAAGGGAATGGAAGAGTATAGTGAACATAGGGTGGCTGGGATTTGCACAGGCTTCACATATTCATTTTTTTATTTTTGTTTTTCTTTCCCTTTGGCTTATTTGATTTATGGCTTGATTTGATTTTTGTGTGTGATTTGATTTTTTTTTCATGTGAATTGATTTATTAGGTGATTTGCTATTTTATGTGCTTGATTTAATGTTTTGATGGATTGACTTTGAAATTGTTATCATGAAGCATTTATATACATTTATATATATAGATATGCATATACATTCACCTATACATATTTATCTTATCATATTTGCACACACATATATATACATGTATATTTGATCATAGTTTGAAATTTTGATCATAAAGTTTGTACTTATATATATATTTACATATGCACTATTCTTATATAAACATATATATCTATACTTATATATCTTTTTGTCATCATAAGTTTGAAATGGTGGAGTTTATACACACACACACACACAGATATATATATATATATATATAATTTATCATATTCAGAAATTTACATTTTAAAATTAAATATAGTTTTCAAAATTTATAGATTCAGATATTTCAAATATCAGAAAATTTATCTATTCGACTTATAAAAATTTATATTCCAATAATTAAAATTAGTTAATTATCCCAATATCAAATGGCTAAAAATCCGGGTCGTTACAATCTTTCCCCCTCAGAACTTTTCTTCCTCAAAAAGGAACGAAGCGATAACTAGAATTTTGATGTATATTACTAAATAATCATCCTTTAAAACATTTTAACTTCTTACTCTTTTATTGTACATTTTAGGATACATACACTTTAAATTACATAGTATTTCCAAGCTAATTTTATATTAAAACATTTTCCATAACTCGATGTCTTAACAAGTCCATCCTTGTTCTTACAGAATTTAGTCATACGTTAATTAGGCGTAGGATTAAAAATATCTAAGTTCTTAGTAGACCTGTTTCAACACCTAGTGAAAATACTTGAAAAACCTTTCAAAAACGATATGGAAAGTATCACCCCTTTTCCTTCTTTACCACCATGGATCGCAGTTAACACGATGATTGCGTCGCCATCCCGGCGAAATCATAAGTAAACTATAAGCATCAAGACCCCTCGATTTATGCCATGGGAACACGATAGACCGCAGCTACACGATGGTTGCGTCGCTATCCCAGCGAAACCGTAAGTAGTCTATCGGCAATCTCTGCCCCCCCCCCCCCGAATTACGCTATGGAACCACGATAGATCGCAATTACACAAAGGTTGCGTTGCTATCCCAGCAAAACCATAAGTAACTGTAGGCAATCCCTGCCTCTCGAATTACGCTACCAACTCTCATAGATCGCAGTTACACAAAGGTTGCGTTTCTATCACAGCAAAACCATACGTAACTGTAGGTATAATACCCCTCAATTTATGCTATGCAAACAAATGATCACTAGGAACTCATGAGTTTTTGTCCGGACATCCTCTAGGATCCCAATTTCAATTGAACCCACCTTGTGGATTCTAAGGTAGACCCTCTTAGTGGATCTCCTAACTCCAAATTCTCAACTTTCGTGGCGGGTGCCTTTCCATACTTTTAATTTCAAAACATATCACACTATATATATATATATACAATATCTTTCAAATTATGCACTCTATAAGCATCACATATAAAATTTATTTATATAAATTCGATACTTTTAAAATCGATAGTTTTTGAATTCGTTTTATCCGATTTCCAAAATTGACTATTTGCCAAAATCAAAGGTCTTTATAAATCAATAGGTTCCAAAACTATTTCAGTTTCATTCTCATATACATGTACGATCATTCTTTCCCACTCGAATAATTTAAGGATCAATAGTTTTTAGATCCACTTCATATTTATATAAACTCCATTTAGTATTTCCAAATACCTTTCAAGGATTATTTCCCTTTGGTTATAATTTCAACAAGGGGAGTTTGAATATATAACTAACATATATAATGTTATTAATGCCAAATCAAAGATTTCCAAGTTCGATTACTTTACAAAGTTATTTTTAATATTTCTTACTTCTTATAAAGTAAATTTTGGTTATAATAACTTTTCAATCTTCATTCTAATAAATTTCCGCATTAGTAATTATAAATTTACGTTCAAATCAATATAAAAAGTGATTTTATATAAGATCATATTTCTACAAAATATTTCACAACATTGACAGACTACGACAACTAGTGAGTTCAAAAATTACATCCATTCATCCACCAATTTATTTAATTTAGTTCGTTCCACCAATCCATTTTCGAATATCGTCGATTGGATTTCCGCATCCCAATTCTATTTCATGCAGTTATTTCAATTACAATTAAATTTCATTTGGCTCCAATCTCCATTTCAATATTCAATTCATTAATTTATCCAATTGGTTCATTTCCATCTTCCAAAATCTGATTTTTCTCAACATCACTTCATTTGGGTTTTACTTGGGTTCAACTTTATTTTCTAATCCAAATCGGATTTCCATTTATCTACTAAATATTTAACTATTTTCAAATTATTAGTTCGCTCAATCTATTCATCCTGATTTACCCTCAATATCTTTCATTAACACATTCAAAACGTATTTAGTTGCTAGTCCTTTTTAGTCGAATTCTACTTATGACCCAAGTCCACATCTATTCCTTTTAATTCATTACAAAACAAATTCAATTTCCTTTGACTTCCTTATTTACTTAACATAAGTTAAATTTTCAATATCCAAGGTTAATTTGATAATTTGGTTCATCACAAATTTTCAGAATTCGAAACCCGTTTTATTTCAAAAATCGTTTGAAATCATTCATACATAACTTCTTTTGCACCTTTTTATCAAATCTATACCTTTCCGTTTACAATTTAATTTGTTTAACTTGCATAAGTTAAATTTTAATTTTATCTTAAACTTTCCAATTTCAAGTTATAAGTTCAAAACTTATTTAACTTAGCCTGAGTTAATTTCCAATTTGTTCAACCCATTTAAACTTACTCAACTTAAATTCTTACATTCCAAAATTCAATTTCCACACTTCCTTTCTTATTAACATCACTTCCCACTAATAAGTTCAAAATTTATTTTCCTTTGGTTCTACTCCTCATTTTAATGGGAATCCCAGAATTCAAATGCCCGGTATTTATTTCAAATCACCTTGAAATCATATATATATATATATCCCATTTATATACCAAATCACACTTTTAAATTTTAAACCAACCTTGTTTTTATCCAAAACAAATTCCTTCGGAATTTCCAAAATACCTTTGTTTTCAAAACAAAAATTTCCATATCAAATGACTACGGAAGCAATCCGTCACTTAGGAACTCGACAATGAATATTGATGATGCTGCAGTCATCACATAGTGAGTTCAGTGCTTTATCACTTCAAAAATACATTTAAAACAATTTTCATTCAGAAATATTTCTCAATAATATTGCTTTTTTTCTTCAAAACACTTTGAAACACATTTCAAAATTTCTAGGACTTAGATTCAAAACTTCACAATTTAAATTCATTTTAATTTATAAGTCGCATTTATAAATTATGCTTATATAATTTCACTTCCTTAAAACATCTCACAATGTTTTATCATTGTTTATTTTGTAATAAACATCCTTTATTAGGGCACAACAACCGATTTATGATAATAATCAATATGAGATCATACCTAAAAACCAAGCACACTTTATATTCCATAATAATTTTCTGAAAAATTATTTCTTTATATATAGAATATAATCAAGGTAAAAAAATTTCATTTCAAACACCTTAGAAAACATTTTCGAAATTTCCGGGATTTAAATTCTGGTTTGAACCTAATTTTAGCTTAACCCATTTGTATAATTCATTCTTATCTAATTTCTATTTGGTTATATATATATATAACCACTTAAATTTTATATTCTTATTTTGATTATAATAATTACAACCAATCACCTCAATATACTATAATAACTTCCAGAAAAATTATTTCTTTTTATATCAAAATATAATCCTATATAAAAATAATTTTAAAATCGTTCATCCTTTAAAATTATTATATAAGGAAATAACAAGTACGCTCTCATATATAATACACTCAACTCATTCTATGGTACTACTGACCCTATCTCTAATGAGTAATACCCACCAAAGCTAAGGTTCTCACTTAAGCTTCAGCTCTGATACCACAGGTAACGACCGAGGATTTTCGGCCCTCGAAAATCGATACTAATACGTTCACTGTATAGAATACCGAGCGATCGAGTGCTAGAAATACCATATCATTAGGGGTTAAGAAGAAAAGAGATAGAAGAAGAAACAGAAATAACAACAACATAGAATCTCACAATTGCAGCGTAATATAATATAATATATATAAATATAGATTTTTATACTAAGGAAAAAAACTGTAACTGTTAATAAACATACAAATTATCGGAGTTCAACCCTCAACATAGAAACCGGGACAGTTATAATAACTTGTCCTTACAAGTGCTAAATGTACAGCCTACAATACACAACGGAATATAATCAAGTACGCGTTATACGTCTCTACCATCCAACTCGTCTCCTGAGCTCCAAAGCATCCTAACCTGAATCTGTAATACTCGGTCTGACCCGGGCATTACAATAAAGTAACACCCGAGTCAGTCTGGAAAACCAGCATGAGTAAACACACTTAATTTGAATTACTTAAGTTATCAAATTCCTTCGAAAACAAAGGTATCACGTAAGACTGCGTCACACATAAACACGACGGGTTTTTCCCTTACGATAACCAAAACATTTTTATAGAAAATCCAGTGATAATATAATAGTGTCTAAGTATAAATACTTATTAGAATAGCCGAAATTGTTACATTAATTAAAACCCAGTATGCCAGGCTCTACAATCAAACCGTTAAGGTTCATGGTGGTTATTGGATCGAAGTGGTTTCGGACAATGCAGATATCCGATTCCGTTTTCTTCGAAACGGTCAACGAATTTGGCTGGATTTGATAGTCGGTTATTTAACTATCAAATTATACATAAGCAATCACTAGGCCCTTTCTATAATTCCTTCCAAACATTTATTTCAAAATACCTTTATAAAGATATATGTGTATATATATATACAAATCTCTTCAATATTCAATATTTGAAAACAATTTCAAATTCTTATATTCATAACAGGATATTTCCAACACTTAGAGATATTTCCAGTCTCAAAATTTGTAATCCATTACTTAGAAAACACCTCCATATAAACCATTTCGTAGTTAGGCTATTTCTAAAGCCATCAAATTTCATCCAATTCAGTTTCCTTTTAAATATACTCAACTTTCAATGTATTACTAATATATATATATATATATATATATATTAAAAACTCAAATTTTTAGTCAAAGCATAGATTATTAACTCAATCAGCGATAAATGATTAGTATTAAATCCATTTGTACATCAGAACCGAACCGGTCTCAATAACTAACCTGAGTTATATAATTTTAAATCCATATCTATTTGTTAACCAAGGCAATCAAATAAATATGTTATTCTTAATTAATTCAAAAATTATCAGTCCATTAAATAATTTATTTATCAATTAACATATAATTAATCAAATATCATTTGTCTATTCACTTAAACCATTTTAAACATTAAATTTTCATATTGCAGAAAACTGAAAGTTAATTAGGTCAGATAAAATTACTTGGCGATAGGATCTCGATACAAAAATCTGTGTGACGATTTGACTTAAAAGTGAAGAAGAAAAGGGTTGTAATTTAAGGTTTATTAATAATTTGTTTTGGATTTATTTTTGAAACTCTCGGCCCCAAACCCATTCAACTGTTCCATATACAACTTACCAACCCCAAAGACTTTGCCTTCTTCCACATGTCCTTCTCTCTTCCTTTTTATTTATTTGAAGCAAGGAAACAAAGTTTAAACTTATAAAGTTTTAATCAAAATACTTAGTTTAATCTTAAACAAACCAGCTTATGCTACGCTCAATTTGGTCGGTCCAACCCTTCAAGCCCAACTCCCTTCTTCTTTTTCCTTTTCTCTTCTTTTTTCTCCTATTTTTTTTCCTTCTTTCTTTTTCTTCAGTCCATCCTCCTTCTCCTCCTTTCTTTCCCATTCTTTCCCTCTCCTTCTTTTGCATTCAACTAAGAACCCAAGAATGTGCCCGTACGTGTGCATGTGCACATCAGCCTCCAGCCAATATACTCGCCGCCGACCACTTCCACCTACCACCCATGTCACCAGCGACAAGCCTACCCCCATTGGAACCCACGACCGACCCTCTGTTCAAAAAATGGAACTTCCAGCGAAACCTGGAACAAACACCGTGCTTTCCAATCGCCTCGTCTCGCCTCCCACGACCGCCATTTTCCACCAAACTCCTCCCAGAGGTTCGCCAACATCTCCTCTCCCCTTTACCCCTGGTGCGCAGCCCTCCTCCTCTTCCCTCACCATGACATTGCCTCGAACCCGAACCCCACAACACAACCCATCCAAACCCTAAATTGACCTTGACTGGTCAATCCACCCGATAAAAAAATGCCGCACCACTTTTCTCGATTACCTCATCCTCCCATCCTCCTCCAGACCAAACCTCGAGCCACGAAATCGTTCTAGTCTCTGAAATTTGCCCATTTCCCCAATTCCATTCATCTCTTAATTCACACCTCCACACGACACGAGAAATTCCCAAACCACCTCTAAAAATCTTGTTTTCCAATCATGAACCCAACCATATAATCCATTACTTAAAATAAGATAGTTAAATTTTCGACCAAATTTGACCCCTTTAATGTTACATAGGTTTTCTCTTTCTATACTTGATAGAATTTAATGAAACAAATTTTAAAATGTTTTATACTGAAGAACTAATCACTTTTGTTTTGGAACCATGAATTAAAAATTAATATATGTTGAGATATGGATTTTAAAGTCAAATGACTTAACTGATTTTATGCCAAAACATGTACATTGCGCTCTTGAGGAAGAAAAACAGTAGCTTGGTGGGACTAGCCATGTTAAGTGCACACATTCATGTATATATTTACATCACAAATATACATACTTAAACTTAGATCAAGATTTTTCAAACCACATTGTTATATAAGTAAATGTGTAAATCTGTAAGTAATATAAAGTTGTTTACTCGCTTGTATGTACACACTGCCTAGTTTTATCACCTCTTCCAGGCCTTTAACACCTAACTTGCTTTTGATTTAATGGCAGATTACTATTATTTTTCTTTTTTTTGAGTGAACAAATGTGGCCGTGTGTGTGTATATATATATATATAGGGGAATGGAAGACTATAGTTAACATAGGGTGGCTGGGATTTGCACAAGCTTCACATCTTCATTTTTTATTTTTGTTTTTTTTCCCTTTGGCTTATTTGATTTATGGCTTGATTTGATTTTATGTGTGTGATTTGATTTTTTTTAATGTAACTTGATTTATTAGGTGATTTGCTATTTTATGTGCTTGATTTAATGTTTTGATGGCTTGACTTTGAAATTGTTATCATGAAGCATATATATACATTTATATATATATATTTATATATATATATATGCATACACATTCACCTATACATATTTATCTTATCATATTTGCACACACACATATATATACACATATATATTTGATCATGGTTTGAAATTTTGGTCATAAAGTTTGTACTTATATATATATATATTTACATAGTCACTATTCTTATATAAACATATATATCTATACTTATATATCTTTTTGTATCATAAGTTTGAAATGGTGGAGTTTACACACACACACACACTATATATATATATATATATATATATATAATTTATCATGTTTAGAAATTTACATTTTAAATTTAAATATATTTTTCAAAATTTATAGATTCAGATATTTCAAATATCAGAAAATTTATCTATTCGACTTATAAAAATTTATATTCCAATAATTAAAATTAGTTAATTATGCCAATATCAAGTGGCTAAAAATCCGGGTCGTTACAGGATTCGTCAGCTAAGTCAAATGAAAACTTAAGGTAGTATATGTTAAGACTTAGGATGGTTAACTGGACTTAGTAGGTTGGTGATGCGAGGTCAATAGAGTCACTCGATCGATGATTGCCTTTCACTTTGAGGCTGCTAGTTGTCGGGTGCACTTACTACTGATGTGAGATACCACTAATCCTATGACCCATGACGACATGAGAGATTAGGCTTGGTTTCTTAATTGGAAAGTATTAAATGGTCCAAATTTGGAATTAGGTGCAATGAGGGATATCCCTAAAAAGGTTTGCTTCAGTGTTGAGGTATTAAGTGGCTATCTTAGGGCATACTTCCCTACCAAAAGAAGTAGTCTAAAAAGATTCCATATTTGTAAGAGTGATACTTGATATCTCGAGGGAGGTTCGCTTTTGGTTTGAGGTATTAAGTGGCTGTAAGGTCTGCCTCTTTCCTATAAATGAAGTATTAAGTAGCCCAATGAGATTTTCAAGCAATGTCAACTAGATGGTATAAGTGAGGCGTCCGCCTTGGGGCTAGGTATTAAATGGCAAAGGCCTACCTATAAATAGGTGTTAAATGGTCCGAGGCCTGCCTAGTCCTTATTAATGAGGTATTAAGAGGCATGGGTATACTCTCTCATATTGCTATGACTTTAATAATGATAGATGCGCTAGTGGTATGGCTATTATAAATTATAAGGCCATATATAGTAGTCAAAGGTCTCTGTAGTTAGGACCAATATACCAATAATGACGACGCTAGAAGTCCACCTTGGAAATAGGTCTTAAATGATGGAGTCTGCCTCGATTGAGGTCTTAAACGGTAAAGTCTGCTAATTTCTCTTTTAAAAGTATTATGTGGCGATAGTAGAAGCCAACTTCATATTTAGAAGTATCAAGTGGCTAATGGACTTGCAAGTATTGGGTGGTTGATAAGGCTTCATCAGTATTTTGTACCTTGGGAATGGATAGGCAATTAATCGTGTGTGTAATGCAACATTAGATTAGAATTACTAAGCTTAATAGACATAACAATTAAGTGGAAACTAATCGGCATAAATTTATGTCATGGACAGTTTATATATATTTTCCAGTCACCAGAACATTGTTCTGACCTCCTCCTCATTACAATCCACATGATAGATTTAGAGGAATGGGTCACTAGAGCTAGACATGTGTGATGATTCGCAATTTATCACTTTGATAAATGATATTTAATTTTGAAATATTAAAATACAAGGTTTTATAACACCAACTATAAAGATTTAAACCCTAAAATTATGAAAAGAAACTTGTTTTAAAATATAATTTTGGAATATAGTTTCATGAATAAAGCACGTGTTTCGTACACAAATTTTCATCGATAAATTGATTTTCAATAGAAAGGAGATTTTCTCAGTATTTAAGTGCACGAGTCTGGTTCATACACTAATATATCTATTTAAAAAAGATTATGAATAAAATTATTTATTTTATTTTTACAAAATAAAATGTATTCATGGCATCATCAATAATGATATCATATTTAATAATTGATTTATGAATTTAAATTGAGATTTAATTATTTAATAAATATTATAATTATTTAAATAATTGTTTTTAAATGATAATAATTCATTTTAATAAGTTATGAAGTGATAATAGATTATTTATAATAGTTTTATAAAGATATATACTTGATTTGAAAATATAAGAAAATTCGTATCGCTTTATCGATATAACACTTTTTGTAAACAATTGTTTAATATTAATTTATATAGTTTTATAAATCTAATGTGATCATTTTAATTGGTTAAAAATGACAAGAAATTAGTTTTCAATTTTTGTTTACATTTAGATGTAATTTAATTTATAAGTGAAAATGTGACTGGGAATTGGAATTCTGATTTTCGACGGTCTAATGAACAGAAGTTGTTCAAAGTTATTGCAACGTTGTTATTTCTCTTGTGCTCCTACATACACATGCACATACATGTCACATGCACATATATACATATAAATACACATATATAAAAACATGAGTACACATAAGAATAACATCATGATATTATCAACAAAATGTCTAATGTATTTTACCAAAGTCAAAGGCAAACATCATCTCACTTTACACACACAAGGGGGCCCATGGAGGGGTGATGAAGAACGAATAAGAGGTGGAATTCATGGCTAGAGATGATGGGAAGGGTTGCATGATGATGTTGGAAGATATTTTCCACTTTGCTTAAGGATCAAGCCTAAGGCAAATCACTCCACATCTCCACTCTAACCCACGACCACATCATCTATCACCTAAGGCTGAGCCAATCTCCACTTATAAGCTTAGGCCATGGCTATCGAAAAGCCCAAAGCTCGATTCCATAGGCTTTGATTCGATCGTAGCAAAGCTACAACAAATTTTCATAAAGTTAGAAACCAATGAAGGTGAGAAACTCTATTTATATTATGATATATTGGATGATATATATGTTTGGCTATGCTTGGTTGTGATGGTTGTGAACCATGTTCGGATATGATAATATGTTTGTTTGAATGTGTAAATGATTCACGTTTAAAACACGTCAAATATCACAATGGAAATCACTTTCCTTTGATAAATGAAATGGTGTATATGAGATTGTTATAAAATGGTTTATAAATGTTTTATAAATGGTAAAAACCCAATTCGATGAAGTTTTGACAAGTTATGAAAATTGAGTCAAAAATAGGCACGTCGTATAACGGTGGTTCGCGATTTCGCGTCGTAAAAGTTTAAATCCATCTATATGATGGATTCGTTGTCAGAATTCTTTGGAATAAGAATTTTCAGAACTCTTATAATCATAGTTTTCGAACAAAAGAAAATGATCGAGATTTTGTTTAGTACATTTTGAAATATAAGCAAATCAAGTTTTCAAAATAGTCGCGGTTTGGCAAATCGGGAACCAAAGCGATAAATTCTTTAAACGTGATATTTTTAATTCTTTAAAAATATGGAATAAATTCTATAAATATGTTAAAAAAATTTAAAAGAGGCTTGAGTTATAAAAATGGATTTCTAAATGATAGAAAAAAAATTTGGATCAAATAAACCTTAAAAGCACTATTCGCTACGCTATTTGCAACACTTTTTACAGCACTTTTAATAACTTTTGAAATATTGCTTTAAACTTTCCCAAATCTTTTATAAATGTTTTTAAATAATTAATTAATTATTTCAAAGCTAATTTGGAGGTTTTACAATTATTTTAAAAAGAGTTTAAATAAATGATTTAAAGAAAAGCTGTTATAATCAAGTGATTTAATCTTAACTCTAAAAGCCGATGAGTAGACTGGATTTTTCTATTTGTGAGATCCGGATGTGAGGTTCTTAAACTAAGGAGATATTCAGCAGCAACCAATACCCTGGCTCACCTAGCCTTTCTCCTGGGCGAGGATGGATAAGGCCGAAATGTCAGAAACGAGACAAGTATAAAAGATTCAAATTTACAAATTTAATTTCATACAACTTGGATTGTATAGAAATAATCTTCTTATACTTGGTAACTAATTCTGAGGAGGGAACCCATACTATCCGTGTGAATTTAAAGGTGATTTCACCGCTATTTGACAAGTAGTAAAGGTTGAATATGGAAATTAGTATCGAGTAAAATTAGTATAATTTCTATGGATTTGTTTTACTCGAATACTAACTAATTTGGATTTACCATCTTAGATAACATTGTTTCAACCTATTAAAAAGTGGAAATAAGAAACTTTTTGTCAAGATTTAAATAAATGATTTGGAATTATATTAATTTCTAAGGATCCTTTTAATTAAAATTAATTGTTTTGCGTTTACAGTAAGCGATTCTTAAATAACATTGTTTTGATCCATTTAAAAGTTATGATTTGGAAATAAGAAATCTCTGTTAAGATTTAAATAAATGGTTGGAGATATTTTCGTAAGTAAAGAATGAAATGATTTAGAATACTCCAGGATTTAAAAAGGTTTTAATTAAATAAAGATTCGATAAATGAGCTTTAATGATCCCGTGTATAATAAAAAGAAATGGTTTTAAAAAGATATATATCTCTAAGAAGATATTTTAGATAAAAAGATACTAATTAATGGAATATTAATCACCCACCTACTTAACATCTTTTTATTGATGATTGGTTTAGAGGAATCGGGATTGGATTATGGCAAATTCCTATCTGAAAACCACGTCGAACCAATTTACGAGTTCGAAAGTGAAGACATGCTAAAGACAATGAAGTTGAAGGCGGGGATCTTCATAACGGAAGGAGTGCTTGTTGATAATTTCGAAGTAGCTTCCGAAATAAATAAATAGCAGTGGTCCCTTCATTCTGGGATCTTCGTATGCAAAGACTACTCGCTACTAATCCTAGGGTTAATGCCCAACGGGATTTGGTAGGAGAGTGCTTTCGGTTTGTCCGGTTCTTGGACAACTTGTATGGATGTCTGACATTGCATTTCTAAGATCACAATGCATTGATCTCTACAAACGTACATTAGTGTAACGACCAGTAAATTTTAACGGTTTTTATAACGTAATTAACTGAAATTTTTCTTGAAATTAAGATATAAAATTTAGCGATGAAAATTTGATATTTGAAATACGTTTATTTAGACATAGCAAATGTCAGATTTTCATCAGAGAATATGGAAGTTTATCTTGTTGTGTAATTTTATTTCAAAATAAATCAGTAAAAATTTGATGGAAATTAAATGTTTCAAAAATCTGAATATTTTTATATAAGAAAAATGTTTGATATTTTCTAAGTGAGACGTCATCGTTCGTTTTATCAAATTTGGACTTTTCTAGCCCTTTTTATCTTATTTTTGAATAATTGTAGTAGTTTAGCAGCGAAATATCGACTTTTGATAGGATGATCGTACCGTTCATATCTATGTACCATTCTGTTCGTTTCGTCGTGTTGATCTCTGCAGTATATTCATTTGTTTATTTCGGTGTCCGGTACGCAACGAAATATGCGTAACGGTTAGCCGTATCGGTACCCATTTGGGCATTCTATTTTGTTTGTAACCATTCGTTATCCATAGTGTAAAACTGTAGGGCTATTAACATTTATATTTCCCTGAATTCAAGTCGGACCTTTTCTATTTCCTATTCTCATTTATTATTTTCTGGTTCGTTCATTCTTTTGGTTCTCTGCTCTCTCTCTTTTCGTTTCTGTCAGTTCAAAATATAATACATATATAACATAATAATATCTGTCTCCATTCGTTCATATTGTTGTTCATTTCCTATGCCATTATCCTCTTCCTTTCTCTCTCCTTCACTCTGCTTAAATATATATATATATATCATAATAATAATAATTCTTGTAGCTTAGATTTTTTCTGAACAAATCGATCTCCTTTTTCCTACTCGTTCCATGGCCACTCGAAGCACGCGGCAGCCCATCCCCTTGTCGTCCTCCCTTTGGCCTCCCATTCACATGAGCCTGGAAACCCACTGCTCCTCCCACCCTTCTCTCCTTCCATCATACCGCCATCGACCTTCCATCATGGTGCAAACAACCACAACCACGTGTGTCTTCCCACTGCCAAGCCCGAACCCAAACCCCGCTTGTCTTGCTCCACGTCCACCCAGGCTTCGCCTAGCCGCAACCGAGCACAGCCTGCCATACTGGCCGAAGCACTACAGCCTTCCACCTTGTGACCTCTCCACTCTTTGGCCCGCACACCTTGCCTTCTCCATCTCGTCCACCCACGTGCGACAGCTGGTGTCGATCATCCTTTCCATGCAAGGTAATTTTTCCACTTCTCTATTTATATATATATATATATAGTGTATATACTTTTGCTTCCTGCTTGTCTACAGCTTTTTATAAACGTATATATACCGATTTTGCGATTTACTTTGTGGATTCAAAGATAAGTATGGTAAAGTATATTTGTTTTATTGAATATGTTATATGCAGAGCTTAATATATATATATATATATATATATATATGTATGTATGTATGTATGTATGTATGTGTATATATATATGTTAGTTTTATAATCTGTTAGTTGTAATAGGTTATTTATATATGTTAGTTTATATAAATTTTATAATATGTTAGTATATATATTTTCACATAACTTAAATCATATAAAGTATAATTGTTTACGTGTGTATATAGTTAGTATATGGGTTGGGTAACTCATACGTAGACTTTGACGGTCTATATATATATTATAATATATACACGTTATATATATATACTATTTTTATAAATAATATGTAGGTTTTGTGAGTCTATAGAATATGGTATACCTTAGTCAGCACATTTCAGATTTGATGTATAGATTTTTTTTTTAGTTTAAAGAATATATATGCAAGTTGTGTATTTAGATTTAAAGTGTATATATATATATATTTTTTAAATAAAAAATATACTTGGACCCCACTTTTAAAATATATATAAGTATTGATTTTTAAAAAAAAAAATATATACCTTTGATTTTTAAATATTTGTATTTTAAGAATAATGATTTTGAAATCATATATATATATATTTCATTTTTATAATTATCATAAATTAAAAACATTGATTTTTATAAAATGATAATAATAATATAATATACATTCCGTTTCTGTTATATCAAGCTGATTTTTGGTTCTTGATTTCCCATTTATCAGCTTTGTTCATCGAATTCGTGCTCATCTTGCTTTACTTTGGAATTCGTACTCGGATTCGCTGCTTATTTCGTTATCAAAGCTCTCTAGCCTCGAAAGGTGAGCAATCACTCACGATTAACATTCTTATAGTTAATAAATTTGATTTTACTTGAAACGACAATTGAAATATGCTTTTAAATTTGAATTATTAGTTATTTAATTGTTAAAGATGATATGCCACTATCTGTAATTGCTCACCTGTGATATATGACACCATATCCTATTGTGTATATTTTATTTAAATTGTTACTGATGATATATGCATGTTGCTGATATATTATATTATTATCATATTTGTTCTCACTCTGCAAGTTCCCTGTTAATTTAGAAATCCCTATGGGTTGAAATGATATATACCCGAATGATATTATAGATTAGGGGAAAATCGTTATGAGTTGAAATGATAAACCCAAGCGATTTTCATTGATTATGAAATTTTTGGGATTGCAGGTTAAAATGATATATACCCGTAAATATTTAAATTACGGATTGAAATGATAAATATCCGTATCACTTGACCATAGGATAGAAAAAAAATTATACGGACACCGTTGGTCTATAATTGAAATGATTTCCAAAGTTTGAAAAAAATATATGAGTTTTAATAAATATTGATTTTTAAAAATATAATATATAAATGTTATTTTTATATATGTCTAAATTTTAGATTTTTAAAATTTTATGTTTTGGAAAATTTTAATTTATAAGTTAGTTTTAAGAATATAATTTTTAAGATTTTCTTATAGTTTTATTATTTTTAAAATATATAAAATTAGATTTAATATAAATTAAATTTAATACTAATATTTAATTTAATAAAATTTAATTTAATTAATATATAATATGTTTAAGCATTTATTTAAATTTATATTAATATTTTAAAATAGATTTTTTATAACATTAATAATAGAGGTTGGGAAGAATAAAATTAATGTTGACTTGGAATTTAAGTTGGGTAATGATTGAATTTGAATTAGAATGGATTTAAACTTATTGATTTTTTTGAGGTTTTGAAAGATATGATTCATAACTTGGTTTGATAAAAAGTGATTAAATGAATATCCTCAACTTTAAATAAAATTGAGAGTGAATATTTAATATTGATTTTAAATTTATAAATTGAGATTTTGTTGTTATTAAAATGATTAAGCGAATAAATTTTTTTTCAATTTAAATAAAATTAAAGTTAACTGTTGAAATATAGATGAAATTTATAATGTAAGTGTTGAGTATTTAAACTTGAATCTTTGAACTTTAAATTGAAATGGTTAAACTGGAATTGATTCAAATTGAATTTTGAAAGTTAAGATGATTTGAATCGATTTGCGGAATTGTAGGAAACTATTTTTATTATATAAAGTATTTTAATATGTATAAACTATTTTAAATTTACAAATATTTTAGTATATAAATTATTTTAATATATAAACTATTTTAGGTTTATAACTATTTTAATATATATACTATTTTCAATATCTAAACTATTTAAGTTGGAACTGTTAAGATTTCAAAATTGCTATTGTGATGCCTCACCTCTATACTCACACTAGCCAAGGACACTACTGGATAATGCCGTCGACTAGCACGAAGAACAAGGCTGTTGAGGAGCGACCATCTGTGTAATTGCTTTGTGCGAGTACCGATATGTCAGATAATATAACTTACATTTCATTTCAAGAGGAAATCTGACATATTAATACAAACTCAAAGCTACCACACAGTGGCTATGTGGACTTCGGAAAGAATTATAGAAATAAACATAACACAAATCAGTCACAGATATTCATATCACAAAGGCGGAAATAGATATGAATATAACACATAGAAGTGTACATCAAATTAGTGGTCATACAAGATCCACTACATTACAAAGGAATAGGTACAAGTGCTAGACGAAAGAATATGTATACAACAGGGAGTCTCTATCTCAAATGTATACTAACAAAAACTACTATGCTAAAGTAGTTAGCCAAAAGTAAGGTGACAGACCCTGATAAGAAGTCAAGCAGGAGCACCTGAAATACCTCGGTCTGACCCGAGTATTATTCAAGAAGAAAATAATAAACGGATCAGTCTAGCTATAAATATCAGATAAAATGAGATAGGATAAGAGATATCACAAAAACGTATGATAACAATAATGCCATACTGTGAAAAGTATACATCAGATAACAACAAAAATCATACAATATCTCAAATATTCTCAAACACCAAAAGAATGTCATATTCTTTAAATTATTCACCAAAACACAAATATTGATAGAGCTTATCAATGCAATCCACGAAAATTGGTGAAACACAAATTCTAGAAATCAACCACCAGAAATCCAGAAATCACAAAGGGGGAAGGCCTATCACAAACGGGAGCATGAAAACTCACCAACACGTGTCACAAACGGAACGCTATTCCATGGTCACTAACCATCAATTTTGAGCCGAGGCTCCATAAACGGCCCGAAGACCATGGGTCGCTACCCCACCAAATTGAACCGAAGTTCCACAAACGGGGTTTTTAGTCCCCACACAAACAAAGAGACATCGCACATCACTAGTCTAAATCACAAAATGATCACCATTGATCAATAAGAAGTGTGAATCACACTAAGCTAGTAAATATAAGAGTTTAGCTTCATGTCCCATAACCACTAGCTTAACTTAAATATTTACAAACAACTTGTAGATTTCCACTCGAAAATTGTCACAAGATTTCAATCGAACAAGTCTAAGAATTAACCGACAAAGTAAACGCAAGCGTTTCATACCACTTGTTTTGCTAAGCCGTTTAATTAGATTTCTCATACGAATGAGGTAAAGGTTTGTATATACTAATGGATTAGAAAACGGTTTTAAAAACGAGCTTTGTATTTAAAAGTAGTGTTGAAATCGTTTTTGTGAAAGAGTTTGAGTAGTTACTACTAGTATAGAAACCTTTGTATTTTAAAGTGACAAACCACAGAAATGATTGTAGAAACAATCAATCACCAAAAATTCACATACGAAAATGAGAATTAAATCCATAAAAATCGATATCAAATCCTTCAAATGGATATTTCCAAAAATCCAAAAAAGAAGTCATCAAAGTTGATAGTAAGTGATAACAACCAACCGGATCAACAAAAATCGATTAATATTGGAAAACCATTCAAAAACATCCAAAATAGGAAAAATGAACTGTTCCAGACGTCTGGTTTAGAATCCAAACGTCTGGATTTGTTCTCTGCCCCAGACGTTTGAAATTCCAAGGCAGACGTCTGAGACCCAATCCAGACGTCAGAACCTATAAATCAGACGTCTGAACTGAGGTACTGGAAATTCTATTCCAGATCACCCAGACGTCTGGGAAGTAAGCTCAGACGTCTGGATCTCCCAGACGTCTGGAAAGCAAGGTCAGACGTCTGAGCTGAACGTCTGGAATATTTATTCCTTAGCCTCAGACGTCTGATCCTTATAACAGACGTCTGAGCTGAAGCTCAGGCAAATATTGAACCTAGGCCAATGATGGCCAATTCACGTCGGAAGCGATCGAATGAGCGACGATGGCTAGGGATTTATGCCAAGCAACAACCCAGCCCTATAGACTCATCAATACAGTCCAGACACATGTCTAAACATCTATATAAGGATTTTCATAGATTTTGAACCAAAACACCAAAATTTGGAAAATTCACCAAATCAATTCAAATCAAAAGCAAATGAACATACACAAATGTTAGAAATTCATACCTAACAACAATGAAAGTTATAGACGTAGATGTGAGTTAAAGAACTCACCTTTAACTCAAAAACTCAAGTGAGAAGCTCTAAAACAAGCTAAGATCAATTCCGCTTCAACAACAACTCAAGAAGCTTCAATCTAAGCTCATAAGAAGAATATTTCCTAAGTTAGGGTTTAGGAATTTCTGAAATTTGAAGAGAGATTGAGATGGAGATGATGAAGAGGATGCTTACCTAAGCTTCTCCTTGATTTCTAGCTTGAAGTTGATTTTTCCTAAGAGAATTAGGGCTTAGGAATTTCTAATTTCTTTTCTCTTCCCCCATTTTTACTTTATCTAGAGAGTAGGAAATGAGAATGAATTAAGAGGAGAGGGGGTGGAGTTAGGGTATTATGTTGGGTTAATGGGCTGAAACCCAAACCCAAAGCCCAATAGAAAAAATACCAAAATTCTACTCAACTCCAAACATATCGATGTTTATACTCAAAAAGGTCGCAAACGCCATTTTGGACTCAATGGAAGTGGTCTCGAGTCCTAATTCGACTGTTTATGAAAAGTAGCATTTCGGACTTTAATCCGACTAACGATGCTATATTTAAATAAAACATTTAAATATACAATCGTAAAATATGCGGGTTGTTACAGACTCCCCTCCTTAAAGAAATTGCGTCCTCGCAATACTTAAGAAGAAAATAAAAAGTAACAACCATACTAAGGCATAATCAACACAAAAGAAGAAATTTTGAAATGAGAAGTTCACCTTAATGAGCACGAGAGAGTAAGTCCGGATGTGTTCGCTTGATGAATTCTCTGGATTCCCAAGAGCAATCCTTAAGATTTGAGGACCATTGAACTTTCACAAGTGGAACATATTTATTTCGAAGACGTTTAACCTCCGTAGCAATGATGCGAATATGATGTTGCTCATAAGTCAAATTAGGCGAAACTTCAATTTCTTCAATAACACCAGGCTAAAGAATAGAATCGGAATCCCTAAGGTATTTCCGTAGTTGAGAGACGTGGAATACGTCATGAATAGTAGAAAACTAAGCCGGAAATAAAAGGCGATAAGCCACGGAACCAATGCGTTCGGTGATGGGAAATGGACCAATATATCGAGGTGCTAATTTTCCCGATCGACTGAAACGCACAACACCCTTCATAGGTGAAACAAAAATGAACACCAAATCTCCCATAGAAAATTCTAGTTTCCTTCTTCGGTTATCGGCATAGGATTTTTGTCTATTTTGAGCTTCTTTCATCCTATGACGAATAAGGTCAATCTTTTCTGTGGAATCATGAATAAAATATGGACTTAAAACCAGCTTCTCACCGGCTTCAAGCCAACATGAAGGAGATCGGCATGGACTCCCAAAGAGTTCCTCAAAAGGAGACATACCAATACTAGATTGGAAGCTATTATTATAGGAAAACTCAACAAGAGAAATATGATCTTCCCAACTTCCACCAAAATCAAGAACACAAGCACGAAGGAGATCTTCAAGAGTTTGATTCACACGCTATGTTTGTCCATTGGACTGAGGATGATAAGCGGTGCTAAAATTAATCTTCGTTCCCAAAGCTTTTTGAAGACCCTTCCAAAATCCACTAGTAAACAATGGATCACGATCGCTAACAATAGAAGTAGGAACTCCATGCAGTTTAACAATTTCTTTAACATAGAGTTTTGCCAACAGAGGTACGGTCCGATTGGACCGAACGGGAAGAAAATGAGCGGATTTTGTAAGTCTATCTACTATCACCCATAGGCTATCATGACCCGAACGAGAACGGAGAAGACCGTCAATAAAGTCCATGGAGACTTGATCCCACTTCCAAACGGGAATGTCCAAAGGTTGCAATAACCCACCGGGCCTTTGATGCTCGGCCTGTACGAGTTGGCAAGTCATGCAACACTTAATAAAGTTAGCAATATCTGATTTCATTCCATCCCAATAATAAAGTTGCTTCATGTCCGCGTACATTTTACTACTACCGGGATGAATGGTAAATTTAGAACGATGAGAATCTTCTAAAATGCCTTTTCGAAGATCACAGATATTTGGCACGATAAGTCTACCAAATTTTCGAATACTGCCACGAGCATCAATATCAAAGTCTTTCAACCCTTCAATATCAATTTTATCCCTACATCTTCGGCTAAGAAGAACCAATTCGGTATCATGCCTCTGAGCTCCAAGAATGCGGTCTAAAAGAGAAGGATGAGCCTCCAGGCTACATAAAACAAGAGATGAACATGAATCGGATTTGCGGTCTCGAATCTCACAAGTGGATAAAGTCTCGAGATCATTCCATTCAGATATCATCATGAAACAACCACTTGTTGCTTACGACTAAGGGCGTCGGCAACTCGATTTCCCTTTCCGGGAGTGTAGAGAATATCAAGATCATAAGATGCAAGGAACTCGAGCCACCGTTGTTGACGCAAGTTAAGTTCCTTTTGAGAAAATAAATACTTTAAAGATTTATGAACGGTGTAGAGAACAAATTTCTCTCCCAAAAGATAATGACGCCAAATTCTAAAGGCGAAAACAATAGCTGCGAGCTCTAAATCATGAGTGGCATATATAGTCTCGGCAAGCTTTAATTTCCTAGAAGCATAGGCGATAACACGTTCCCCTTGCATGAGAATGGCTCCCAACCCAACACGACTAGCATCGGTATAAACAATAAAATCTTGGTTCCCTTCGGGAATCACAAGAATAGGAGCATCGGAAAGGAGTTCTTTTAGTTTCTGAAAAGCAGCTTCACATTTGTCTGACCAAATGTATTTAACTCCCTTCTTTGTCAAACTAGTAAGAGGTACGGAAATTTTAGAAAAGTCTTTTATGAACCGACGGTAATAGCCCACCAATCCAAGGAAGCTATGAATTTCCGTCACACTCTCCGGTCTCTTCCAATTTTGAATCGCTTCAATCTTTGAAGGATCCACGGAAATTTCAGATTCAGAAATAATATGCCCCAAAAATTTCACACGAGATTGCCAAAAGTGGCATTTAGAAAATTTTGCTTTCAATTGGTTGCTCCTAAGAGTTTCCAACACAATCCGAAGATGATTTTCATGCTCTTCCTCGGTTTTAGAATAAACAAGAATATCATCGATAAAGATGAGAACAAATCGATCGAGGAAGTCTTTGAAAACTCGATTCATAAGGTCAACGAAATAAGCTGGAGCTTTCGTCAAACCAAATGGCATAACAAGCCATTCATAAGATTCATAACGAGTACGAAATGATGTCAAAGGAATGCTATCCTCTGCAATACGGAGCTGATGAAAACCGGTTGCTAAGTCTAACTGTGAAAAGACTCTTGCACCACTAAGTTGACCGAATAGATCGTCAATGCGAGGTAAAGGATATTTATTCTTGATGGTGAGATCATTAAGCTTGTGGTAGTCAACGCAAAGCCTAAGTGTACCATCGGATTTCTTCACAAAAATAGCTGAAGCTCCCTATGGAGAGGAACTAGAACGAACAAACTGTTTTGCTTCCAATTCGGATAATTGTTTACGCATCTCCTCATTTTCCTTATTGGACATACGATAAGGAGGACGAGTGATAGGTAGAGCTCCAGGGATTAGATTAATTCTGAACTCAATTGCTCGCTTAGGTGGTAATCCTAATACGGGCTCAAATATGTCGGGAAATTCACGAACAATGTGAATAAGAGAAATAACATCTTCCTTATCATCATTATCGTCATCATGAGGATTTATAGAATAAAAGGATGCTCCCGAATTGGAATCTGAATCTTTAAGAACAAGAGAAATCTACTTAACAGATTGAGGATGTCGAAGATATATAGTCCGCTCAGGACATAGGATATGGGCTTCATAACGGTTAAGCCAATCCATCCCCAAAATCATTCCGAAACCAAGGTAACGCATAACATGCAAATCGGCTCGGAAATCATAATCACATAAAATAATTTCGACATCTTTACAAAGTAAACTGAGTGTTGCGGATCCACCAACCGGATTCGCAATTCTCAATGAAGTCATCAAGCCAATAACATTCAAAGACAAAGCATCAATGAGTTCTTTTGATATAAAAGAGTGAGATGCACCCGTATCAAAAAGAACTCGAATAGGAAGATCATGAAATATAATAATGCCATCAAGGATAGAATGAGAAATACCTTGACCAAGAGAAGTGTTAGTAGGGGCTTGCACAACATTTAGCTTTCCTTCCTTCTTGCTTTGAATTTTGGGACATGAAGATATAATATGACCTGAACTTTTGCAATAGCAACAAGTAAGGGGCTTCAGACACTTGTTTGCATAATGGTCCTTAGAACCACAATTGTAACATTCTCCACGACTAGAGGTAGGAGTCTTTGCTACCGAAGTTGCTTGCTTCCCTTTCTTGTTGAGATAAGGCTTGAACTTAAAAGGCCTCTTCTTATTGATGTTTTGTTTGGTCCCCACAACTTCAACATCACTTCCTTTATCGGCCTCTTCGAGTCGAAGAGCGATATCAACAAGCTGATCGAAAGAAACTTCTAGTTTCAGAAGTAATGGCTTTTTGAGGTTCTTATTCAACCCACAGACAAATCTCTGATTTTTCTTCAATGGGGTATTAATATACTCGACCCCATACTTAGAAAGAGATTCAAAAGATGCGACATAGTCGGTCACAGAAGATTCACCTTGAACAAGGTCGATAAAGCATCGAGCTAAAGATACTTTTTCAGCTTCTGGCATAAATTTTAACTCGAACCATTCCCAGAATTGCTCCCAAGTAAGATCCGCTTCAATAATTTCCGAGATCAGAAGCTCATACCAATCTAATGCTCTCTCCTGGAGCATGCTAGAAGCCACTTGGACTCGATGTAGATCAATATAATTCATGCGGGAAAAGATGTGATCGCATGTTCTAAGCCAAGCTTGGACTTCTATAACGCTTTCGGAACCCTTGAAAGGCCTTCCACCTAAGTTGGTGTAATCACTGCACAAGCGTGCAAACCCAGATTTAGGATGAGTAGGCTCTGGAATGGGTCTGATAGCTTGAGCATTTTTCACAAGATCTAAGAGCTGCTGGGCAGACATAAATACTCCATCCTGAGGAGTAGCACTGGATTGACCTGCGCTGGGACGGCCTGGTCTAACCATTTCTCTTCTTTAAGAAAGAAAGAAGAGGAAAAAGGTTATTCACAGAATGAATATCAAACAAACTTGATTGATAAAATAAGGCATCATAAAAAGAAATAGGATAGAACGGTACGAAGACTCGAATTAAATCCTATGGCACGATTCCTAAGAAAGACTTAGGACAATGATCCTTGCTAGATTATTCTACATTGTTCCGAAGTTTGGCTCTGATACCAAGCTGTGACGCCCCACCTCTATACTCACACTAGCCAAGGACACTACTGGGTAACGCCGTCGACTAGCACGAAGAATAAGGCTGTTGAGGAGCGACCATCTGTGTAATTACTTTGTGCGAGTACCGATATGTCAGATAATATAACTTACATTTCATTTCAAGAGGAAATCCGACATATCAAATACAAACTCAAAGCTACCACACAATGGTTGTGGACTTTGGAAAGAATTATAGAAATAAACATAACACAAATCAGTCACAGATATTCATATCACAAAGGCGGAAATAGATATGAATATAACACATAGAAGTGTACATCAAAATAGTGGTCATACAAGATCCACTACATCACAAAGGAATAGGTACAAGTGCTAAACAAAAGAATATGTATACAACAAGGAGTCTCTATCTCAAATGTATACTAATAAAAACTACTATGCTAAAGTAGTTAGCCAAAAGTAAGGTGACGGACCCTGATAAGAAGTCAAGCAGGATCACCTGAAATACCTCGGTCTGACCTAAGTATTATTTAAGAAGAAAATAATAAACGGATCAGTCTAGCTATAAATATCAGATAAAATGAGATAGGATAAGAGATATCACAAAAACGTATGATAAAAATAATGCCATACTATGACAAGAATACATCAGATAACAATAAAAATCATACAATATCTCAAATATTCTCAAACACCAAAAGAATGTCATATTCTTTAAATTATTCACCAAAACACAAATATTGATAGAGCTTATCAATGAAATCCACGAAAATTAGTGAAACACAAATTCTAGAAATCAACCACCAGAAATCCAGAAATCACAAAAGGGGAAGGTCTATCACAAACGGGAGCATGAAAACTCACCAACACGTGTGTCACAAACGAAACGCTATTCCATGGTCACTAACCATCAATTTTGAGCCGAGGCTACACAAACGGCCCGAAGACCATGGGTCTCTACCCCACCAAATTGAACCGAAGTTCCACAAACGGGGTTTTAGTCCCCACACAAACAAAGAGACATCGTACATCGCTAGTCTAAATCACAAAATGATCACCATTGATGAATAAAAAGTGTGAATCACACAAAGCTAGTAAAATAAGAGTTTAGCTTCATGTCCCATAGCCACTAGCTTAACTTAAATATTTATGAAAAAATTGTAGATTTCCACTCGAAAATTGTCACAAGATTTCAATCGAACAAGTCTAAGAATTAACCGACAAAGTAAACGCAAGCGTTTCATACCACTTGTTTTGCTAAGCCGTTTAATTAGATTTCTCATACGAATGAGGTAAAGGTTTGTATATACTAATGGATTAGAAAATGGTTTTAAAAACGAGCTTTGTATTTAAAAGTAGTGTTGAAATCGTTTTTGTGAAAGAGTTTGAGTAGTTACTACTAGTATAGAAACCTTTGTATTTTAAAGTGACAAACCACAGAAATGATTGTAGAAACAATCAATCACCAAAAATTCACATACGAAAATGTGAATTAAATCCATAAAAATCGATATCAAATCCTTCAAATGGATATTCCCAAAAATCCAGAAAAGAAGTCATCAAAGTCGATAGTAAGTGATAACAAACAACCAGATCAACAAAAATCGATTAATATTAGAAAACCATGCAAAAAAAGCCAAAATAGGCAAAATGAACAGTTCCAGACGTCTGGTTTAGAATCCAGACTTCTGGATTTGTTCTCTGGAAATAATCCAGAAAACCCCCAGACATTTGAAATTCCAAGGCAGACGTTTAAGACCCAATCCAAACGTCTGAAACTATAAATCAGACGTCTGAACTGAGGTACTGGAAATTCTATTCCAGATCACCCAGACGTCTGGGAAGTAAGCTCAGACGTCTGGATCTCCCAGACGTCTGGAAAGCAAGGTCAGACGTCTGAGCTGAACGTCTGGAATATTTATTCCTTAGCCCCAGACGTCTGATCCTTATACCAGACGTCTGAGCTGAAGCTTAGGCAAATATTGAACCTAGGCCAATGATGGCCAATTCACGTCGGAATCGATTGAATGAGCGACGATGGCTAGGGATTTATGCCAAGTGACAACCCAACCCTATAGACTCATCAATAAACTCCGAACACATGTCCAAACATCCATATAACGATTTTCATATATTTTGAACCAAAACACCAAAATTTGGAAAATTCACCAAATCTATTCAAATCAAAAGCAAATGAACATACACAAATGTTAGGAATTCATACCTAACAACAATGAAAGTTATAGATGTAGATGTGAGTTAAAGAACTCACCTTTAACTCAAAAACTCAAGTGAGAAGCTCTAAAACAAGCTAAGATCAATTCCTCTTCAACAACAACTCAAGAAGCTTCAATCTAAGCTCATAAGAAGAATATTTACTAAGTTAGGGTTTAGGAATTTCTGAAATTTGAAGAGAGATTGAGATGGAGAAGATGAAGAGGATGCTTACCTAAGCTTCTCCTTGATTTCTAGCTTGAAGTTGATTTTTCCTAAGAGAATTAGGGCTTAGGAATTTCTAATTTCTTTTCTCTTCCCCCATTTTTACTTTAGCTAGAGAGTATTAGGAAATGAGAATGAATGAAGAGGAGAGGGGGTTGAGTTAGGGTATTATGTTGGGTTAATGGGCTGAAACCCAAACCCAAAGCCCAATAGTAAAAATACCAAAATTCTACTCAACTCCAAACATATCGATGTTTATACTCAAAAAGGTCGCATACGCCATTTTGGACTCAATGGAAGTGGTCTCGAGTCCTAATTCGACTGTTTACTAAAAGTAGAATTTCGGACTTTAATCCGACTAACGATGCTATATTTAAATAAAACATTTAAATATACAATCGTAAAATATGCGGGTTGATACAGCTATGATTTCAAAAGTGCTACGATTTCAAAAGTGCTATGATTTCAAAAGCTATGATTTCCAAAGTGCTATGATTTCCATAGTGTTATAATTTCCCAAGTGTTATAATTTTTAAAGTGTTGCGATTCTGGAAATGAATGTTATTTAAAGTGAATAATGATATTTAATTGATATGGTTTTTGAAATGAATATGATATTTTGATATGAAGTATAAACTATTTGAATTATAAAATGACCACGGTGTGAAGTAAGTGTTTGGTTGTTAAAGAGACCGGGATCGGATATTTTCATACTCTCTGCCAATACCAAAAACCACTTTAACAACTGTGCATGTGGTGGAGATTCCAGAATGAAGTAGGATGGTTTGGTGGCGATTCTATATGAGGTATTATCGTAGCCCTGACTCCCATGAATCAGCTTGATGTGGCTAAAACAGGAGCCATGCCGGGCCAAGTGCGGTCATTCCTCCTATCAGACACATTTCTTCGATACCATTCTATTACTTTGTGATTTGATTGGGTGCACCTTTGATTTGGGAGTGTGTCACGAGGTGGGCGGTAGTAGCTGCTATGCGTTACCACCAGTCCAGATCCGCAAACGGTATATATACCCTAGCATTGCCTCGAGTGCCTTTTAACATGCCCTATCACGCCTTCTACGAGTTTGTTTTGTACCGTACCTATGTGGTGTCCTCTGGGTAAACCACCGGTTTGGTGGAGCGTATGGTATTGTATAGACTATGGGAATATATAAAATGTGTTAAGGGGGATATGGGTTTCTCCTTAACGTTATTTTTATATTTTTTATACTTTTACTTTACTATGGACATATTATAATAGCGTATATTACTACATAGTAGATAGTTCCACGGATCCTTAGAGGATGGAAATCCCAAACATCCTTTAAGTTACTTGTATTTCAGTTGACATGTCACTTGAGTTGAATTTACTATATAAGAATGTTAATCCTGGCTCGAGTGTTTTGTGTTTTGCTTTATGCTCGGGTCAGATTGAGTGTCACAGCATTTGAGACTCACCTTTGGAGTTTGGAGCTTCGCTTGGAGATCCATCTATCTATCCAGCTTTTAGTTATTCCAGTTGTTTCCAGTGATTTATGTTCAGTCTTGTCAGTTACTTTTGTATTTGAGGCTACTTTGTATTTGAGATTTCTGTTGTATTTGTTTAAACTCTGATGTTTATATAGTAGCTTCATGAACTACTATTTATCTATTCTGTTGCTTATTGTTGTACTACTATGTGTCTGTGATTCTGTTATTTATTTATTTACTGTATATGTTGAGTTTTGCCAATTATAAATAAACAATCTGTTGTTTTGATCAATTCAAGTCCGACATGTGTGGATGCGAACGGTTCAAAATACCAGGTCGTTACAAGTGGTATCAGAGCTCGGGTTTAGGCATAACTTAGCACATGAAGTAAAAATTAATTACAGAATCGCCTTCATTCGAGTTTGAATTTCTTCCTCTTTGATTTGGATTTCTTTCGAACTTTGGAACCCTACCTTGTTCTGAAATCCATTCTTGTTCTTTTCTGTTCGTGTTCTTTTGATATCGGAGCATCCCATAGCTTCAACCTCAATTGGAAACCTCATCCTTGTGTGACTCGTTCCATCGGTGGTCCCGCCAACCTTTGTATTATTTGTAAGGGGTGAAACTCTTTTACAACAAGCGTTGATTCACCAGAGATTTCTACGTCCTCGGTATCGATGCTGTTATCCCTTGCAAAGTCTGAATCGTCTCTTAGTGGACAACTAGGGTAATCCCCTTGTAATCCTGGCTCCACCCCTGTTGTCCGACTATTTTCGGATGTTTTGGTGAAGTCGTTTCTTCCCCTTTCAAGCGGGAAATTGAATTTCGCATCGATTTTATTCCTAGAATCTCGGTTGACCCGGTTAAGGTCACCAGCGATTAACATAAGTCTGTCCAGCTTTCCTCTTTTGTAATTTGACTATCTTATCTTCCTTCGAGTCTAACATCTTATTTAGATCTTCTTCGATTAGGGTCCCTCTAAATTTGAATTTCTATCCTTGTTTTAATCCATTCTTGAATCATCGTGTGAGGGAGTGTATTTGTAATTTATATAAAATGTTTTATATATTGTGTTGTTTGAGATGTTAAGTTTGAATTTTGGGATTCGATCGATTCGTCTTGCTAACGCTATCGATAGGAATTCCAAAACACTTGAACAGAGCAGACTGACACAATATTGTTTTCAAATTTGTAAATGAAATAATTTTGTGTATAATTATATTATATACATAAAGGTATAATTTTCTGAAATTAAATAGTTACATGAATTGGTTGTTAGAAATGATAATATTTGATTATCATTTATTGTTTTGTAAACCATTGACTATTACAACATGATATAAATAAATGAAATTATAAAACATGGTTTATAAATTAATTTGGAATTGAAATGAATTTAAATTACGAATTTGAGAATTCAATTTCCGGTATTTTCAAAAATTTGGTTTTTAAAGTTTTTGAAAGTATTTTAGAATGGAAATTGTTTCAAAAGAATAATTTTAAAGGAATTAATTATGTACTCTCTTCGTTGTCGCTGGAACACAATTTCGGTGATGACTGCAGCATCATCGACATTCATTTTTGAGTCTCAAAGTGGAGAGACCACTTAGTAGCTTTGCTACACTTTTGTTTTAGGAAAAATTGGATTTTTATTTAAACTTCTTGAATATGATTTGATCCATATAATATATATGTATATATTTATTTCAACATTGTTTAAAGTGAAATCAAAAATTAATCCTTAAATCCTGTGTTAAGTTAGGGTTTTCAATTATTGAAGTAAATGAAAAATTGTGAAGTATTTGAAATGTTTAAAAAAATTAAATTGGAGTTTAAAATAACTTGAAATAGTTGAACTAGGATAAAATTTATTTCAAATGCATTCTAATAAACATGTATAACTTACCTGAATTATTTAAAAAGTTGAAATGTTAAGATGAATTTGCATTTGAAGGTTATATAATAGGAAAACTTGGACAACAGATTTGTTCAAATTAATTTCTTTTACTTAATAAAATACTAAATAACAAGTAAATTGGTATAGTGCTCAATTACATATGAAACATTAATAAAACTTACCTGAAATGTTAATAAATTTGGTAATTGAAGGTTATACAAGAGAAATTTAAATAATAAAAATTGTTCAAATTAAAAATTTACTTAATAGCAATATTATAAATAAAAGATAAAATTGTATAGTATTCAATTACATTGGAATCATTAATAAAACTAACCTGGAAGGGGTTTGAATGTAATTAAATAATATACAATATGCTATAAGTAATATGATGTCCAAAATTTGAATTTTGTTAAAGGAATATACAAATAAAATTTGATTGTTATAATGACTTTTATATATTTGATTAATGTTATAAGTAATGTGAGTGAAATAAATTAAATAATAAAAGAGAAGACTATTTAAGAAAATAAATATGAACTTAAGAATAGTGAATTGAAACTAACTTAACTGGAGTCAAATGGATTTAATAAATGAGTTAAATCAAATGAATTTTGTTTGAAAGAAATTTTATAATAAATGTTAATAAATTGAAAACAAATCAATTGAATGAAAATATATTTAATTGAAATCAATCAAATGTGAACACAATAAATTTTATTGATTAAATAGAATGAATTAAAATCAATTAGTTGAATATAAACCAATTTAAAAATAAATGAAATTTATATGGTTTTGAATTAATTATTGTATCTGGTTCTTTGTATTTTCAATCTATTTTTTCTTTCTGGTTGTTCATATTCTCCTACCTCGTTCCTTTTCGGGGATGAAAAGTTTTGAGTGGGGAAGAGTGTAACGACCCATAAATTTTAACGGTTTTTATAACGTAATTAACTGAAATTTTGCTTGAAATTAAGATATAAAATTTAGCAATGAAAATTTAATATTTGAAATACGTCTATTTAGACATAGCAAATGTCATATTTTCATTAGAGAATATGGAAGTTTACCTTGTTGTGTAATTTTATTTCAAAATAAATCAGTAAAAATTTGATGGAAATTAAATGTTTCCAAAATCTGAATATTTTTATATAAGAAAAATGTTTGATATTTTCTGAGTGAGACGTCATCGTTCGTTTCATCAAATTTGGACTTTTCTAGCCCGGTTTATCTTATTTCCAACTAATTGCAGCAGTTTAGCAACGAAATACCAACTTTTGATAGGATGATCGTACCATTCATATCTGTGTACCATTCTGTTCGTCTCGTCGTGCTGATCTCCACAGTATATTCATTTGTGTATTTCGGTGTCCGGTACGCAGCGAAATATGTGTAACGGTTAGCCGTATCGGTACCTGTTTGGGCATTCTATTTTGTTTGTAACCATTCGTTATCCATAGTGTAAAACTGTAGAGCTATTAACATTTATATTTCCCTGAATTCAAGTCGGACCATTTCTATTCCCTATTCTCACATATTTTTTTCTGGTTCGTTCAGTCTTTTGGTTCTCTGCTCTCTCTTTTCGTTCTGTCAGTTCAAAATATAATACATATATAACATAATAATATCTGTCTCCATTCGTTCATATTACTGTTCCTTTCCTATGCCATTGTCCTCTTCCTTTCTCTCTCCTTCACTGTGCTTAAATATATATATATATATATATATATCATAATAATAATTCATGTAGCTTAGATTTTGTTCAGAACAAATCGATCTCCTTTTTCCTACTCGTTCCATAGCCACTCGAAGCACGCGGCAGCCCATCCCCTTGTCGTCCGCCCTTTGGCCTCCCATTCACACGAGCCTGGCAACCCACTGCTCATCCCACCCTTCTCACCCGCCATCATACCGCCATCGACCTTCCATCCCGGTGCAAACAACCACAACCACGTGCGTCTTCCCACCGCCAAGCCCGAACCCAAACCCCGCTTGCCTTGCTCCACGTCCCATGCTGCGCCTACCCGCAACGAGCGCAGCCTGCCATACTGGTCGAAGCACTACAGCCATCCACCTTGCGACCTCTCCACTCTTTGGCCCGCTCACCTTGCCTTCTCCGCCTCATCCACCCACGTGCGACAGCCGGTGTCGATCATCCTTCCCATGCAAGGCAATCTTTCCACTTCTCTATTTTTTATATATATAGTGTATATACTTTTGCTTCCTGCTTGTCTACAGCTTTTTATAAACGTATATATACCAATTTTGCAATTTACTTTGTGGATTCAAAGATAAGTATGGTAAAGTATATTTGTTTTATTGAATATGTTATATGCAGAGCTTAATATATATATATATATGTGTTAGTTTTATAATCTGTTAGTTGTAATAGGTTAGTTATATATGTTAGTTTATATAAATTTTATAATATGTTAGTATATATATTTTCACATAACTTAAATCATATAAAGCATAATTGTTTACGTGTGTATATAGTTAATATATGGGTTGGGTAACTCATACGTATATTTTGATGGTCTGTATATATATATTATAATATATACACGTTTTATATATATATACTATTTTTATAAATAATATGTAGGTTCTGTGAGTCTATAGAATATGGTATACCTTAGTCAGCACATTTTAGATTTGATGTATAGATTTTTTTTTTAGTTTAAAGAATATATATGCAAGTTGTGTATTTAGATTTAAAGTATATATATATATATTTTAAATAAAAAATATACTTGGACCCCACTTTTAAAGTATATATAAGTAATGATTTTTAAATATAATATATATACCTTTGATTTTTAAATATTTTATTTTAAGAATAAAGATTTTGAAATCATATATATATATATCATTTTTATATTTGTCGTAAATTAAAAACATTGATTTTTATAAAATGATAATAATAATATAATATACATTCTATTTCTGTTATATCAAGTAGATTTTTGGTTCTTGATTTCCCATTTATCAGCTTTGTTCGTCGAATTCATGCCCATCTTGCTTTACTTTGGAATTCGTACTCGGATTCGCAGCTCATTTCATTAACAAAGCTCTCTAGCCTCGAAAGGTGAGCAATCACTCTCGATTAATATTCTTATAGTTAATAAATTTGATTTCACTTGAAACGACAATGAAATATGCTGTTAAATGTGAATTGTTAGTTATTTAATTGTTAAAGATGATATGCCACTATCTGTAATTGCTCACCTATGATATATGACACCATATCATGTTGTGTATATTTTATTCAAATTGTTACTGATGATATATGCATGTTGCTGATATATTATATTATTATCATATTTGTTCTCACTCTACAAGTTCCCTGTTAATTTAGAAATCCCTATGGGTTGAAATGATACATACCCGAACGATATTATAGATTAGGGGAAAATCGTTATGGGTTGAAATGATAAACCTAAGCGATTTTCATTGATTTTGAAATTTTTGGGATTGCGGGTTGAAATGATATATACCCGTAAATATTTAAATTACGGATTGAAATGATAAATATCTGTATCATTTGACCATAGGATAGAAAATTATATACGGACACCGTTGGTCTATAATTGAAATGATTTCCAAAGTTTGAAAGAAAATATATGGGTTTTAATAAATATTGATTTTTAAGAATATATTATATAAATGTTATTTTTATATATGTCTAAATTTTAGATTTTAAAAATTTTATGTTTTGGAAATTTTTAATTTATAAGTTAGTTTTAAGAATATAATTTTTAAGATTTTCTTATAGTTTTATTATTTTTAAAATATATAAAATTAGATTTAATATAAAATAAATTTAATACTAATATTTAATTTAATAAAATTTAATTTAATTAATATATAATATGTTTAAGCATTTATTAAAATTTATATTAATATTTTAAAATAGATTTTTTATAACATTAATAATAGAGGTTGGGAAGAATAAAATTAATGATGACTTGGAATTTAAGTTGGGTAATAACTGAATTTGAATTAGAATGGATTTAAACTTATTGATTTTTTTGAGGTTTTGAAAGATATGATTCTTTGATTTGATAAAAAGTGATTAAATGAATATCCTTAACTTTAAATAAAATTGAGACTGAATATTTAATATTGATTTTAAATTTATAAATTAAGATTTTATTGTTATTAAAATGATTAAGTAAATTTTTTTTTAATTTAAATAAAATTAAAGTTAAATGTTGAAATATAAATGAAATTTATATTATAAGTGTTGAGTATTTAAACTTGAATCTTTGAACTTTAAATTGAAATGGTTAAACTGGAATCGATTTAAATTGAATTTTGAAAGTTAAGATGATTTGAATCGATTTGCGGAATTGGAGGAAACTATTTTTATTATATAAAGTATTTTAATATGTATAAACTATTTTAAATTAACAACTATTTTAATATATAAATTATTTTAATATATAAACTATTTTAATTTATAACTATTTTAATATATATACTATTTTCAATATCTAAACTATTTAAGGTGGAACTGTTATGATTTCAAAAGTGCTATGATTTCCAAAGTGTTATAATTTCCAAAGTGTTATAATTTTTAAAGTGTTGCGATTCTGGAAATGAATATTATTTAAAGTGAATAATGATATTTAATTGATATGGTTTTTGAAATGAATATGATATTTTGATATAAGTATAAACTATTTGAATTATAAAATGACCACGGTGTGAAATAAGCGTTTGGTTGTTAAAGAGACCGGAATCGGATATTGTCATACTCTCTGCCAATACCAAAAACCACTTTAACAATTGTGCAGTTGGTGGAGATTCCAGAATGAAGTAGGATGGTTTGGTGGCAATTCTGTATGAGGTATTAGTGCAGCCCTGACTCCCATGAGTCAGCTTTATGTGGCTAAAACAGGAGCCATGCCGGGCCAAGTGAGGTCATTTCTTCTATCGGACTCATTTCTTCGATACCATTCTATTACTTTGTGATTTGATTGGGTGCACCTTTGATTTGGGAGTGTGTCACAAGGTGGGCGGTAGTAGCTGCTATGCGTTACCACCAGTCCGGATCCGCAAACGGTATATCTACCCTGGCATTGCCTCGAGTGCCTTGTCGCATGCCCTATCGCGCCTTCTACGAGTTTGTTTTGTACCGTACCTATGCGGTGTCCTCTGGGTAAACCACCGATTTGGTGGAGCGTACGACATTGTATTGACTACGAGAATATATAAAATGTGTTAAGGGGGATATGGGTAACGCATTAACGCTATTTTTATACGTTTACTTTACTATAGACATATTATAATAGCATATATTACTACATAGTAGATAGTTCCACGGATCCTTAGAGGATGGAAATCCCAAACATCCTTTAAGTTACTTGTATTTCAGTTGACATTTCACTTGAGTTGAATTTACTATATAAGAATATTAATCCTGACTCGAGTGTTTTGTGTTTTGCTTTTTTCTCGGGTCAGACTGAGTGTCACAGCATTTGAGACTCACCTTTGGAGTTTGAAGCTTCGCTTGAAGATCCATCTATCTATCCAGCTTTCAGTTGTTCCAGTTGTTTCCAGTGATTTATGTTCAGTCTTGTTAGTTACTTTTGTATTTGAGACTACTCTGTATTTCAGATTTATGTTGTATTTGTTTCAAACTCTGATGTTTATATAGTAGCTTCATGAACTACTATTTATCTATTCCGCTGCTTATTGTTATATTACTTTGTGTCTGTGATTCTGTGATTTATTTATTTACTGTATTTGTTGAGTTTTGCCAATTATAAATTAACAATCTGTTGTTTTAAGCAATTCAATTCCGACATGTGCGGATGAGAACAGTTCAAAATACCAGGTCGTTACAAGTTGTTTGGTGATGTAGGAGGTAACCCATCTTATGCTTAACACCCTTCTTTGAAACGTATGAGCTCAAAGCTTGTACTTTTGTTGAAGTCAATAGTATATTTTTGGAAATGGCAATGTGGCATTTTAAGTGAAAATGTTTTAAGAAAGGTAAACTTTACCTAAAGCTTTACACCCGGGTAATTGTGAAACAGGTGTTGCTTTAAGGCTTAATGATTCACAACCATTAGCATATGATATCACCTTTCTAGATTTATTTATTTCTACCCGCTATAACATTGGGTTTAAATTTTGTGATGTATGCTATGAGACGTCTCGGAGAGGTCGGGAATGGTCGGGGTGATATCATATTCGATGCTATTCATACCATCTGTTGATCACGAGTAGGCCGGTCTTAACTTATAGAGGTTTCGAAGATGTAGATCCTCGGTACATTCCTCTAGAAATGTACTTTGCGGGTGGTAGTCCCTTACCTTGCTATTAATTGGAAATCCATTCTCTAATAAATGCCTCTGGACTTAGTTATAAACCAATTATGCCATCAAATTTAACCTATGTAATAATTTCGGCTGTTTGAATATGTTTATTTGAAAGGATTTCAAAGAATGTCATTAAAAATAATATCACTGGATTTTATGTAGAAATGATTTGGTTATCATAAGGTAAATACCTGTTCCATGTTTATATGCGGCATGGTCTTATGAGATACCATTTGTTTTCAAATACTCGTATTTTGAGTTTCTCACACCGGTCCCATGACTGACCCGAAATTTACTTTCTTTCCCTTAAACTCTAGGTGCCCAATTTTTACTGGGCAGCCTAGTAGTCAGGTTTAGTTTGGAACATTTTGAAAGAGCTCGGAGCATGGAGCTAGAAGATTCTTCTGAAGATTGTTATCCATTTCCACCATACTTATGTACTATTGTATTCCGTATTTGTAAGGATAGAGATTTATAACCGTCCATGTTGATGTTAAGTTAAACTCTGATAAATGTATTTAAAATTTTCCGCAGTAAAGATTGTATGTTGAAATAATATATGTGATTCCATTCGTGTAAGATTCTGTTCTATGTCTTTATTTTCTTCTTTCCCTTAACGCCGGGTTTTCCGGCACTTGAATTTGCGGCACGTGAATACCGAGGATGTATTAGAGTCGATTTTCAATTATCGAAAATCCCGCTTGTTACATTTAGTATCAGAGCTTAGGTTGAGCAAACACCTGAGCCTGGTTGGGGTGTGTCTCATCAGAGATAGGGTTAGTAATACACTAGGATGAGTAGTTCATTAGAGATAGGGTAAGTGATACCCTAGAATGAATTGAGGGTATTATATATGAGCGCGTATTTGTTAATGCTAAAAATGATTTTTTTTTGGAAAATTTGAGTAAATGAAATAATTTTACCTAAGAATATATTTTATATATAAAGAAATAACTTTCAAAATTGTATAGTTAATTATAGTGTGATAGTTTTCAATTAAGAGAATAATAATATTCAATTATTATCATTGATTAATTGATTGTTTGATTAAAAAACATGAACACCTAGTGAATTATGTTTCACGATTTGACTATATGGTGTTTGGTATAATATTGGTTTAAAGTTAAGAAATTTATATAAGATAAATAAATTTATGAGCCTAAAATTGTAAAATAAGACGATCCTCAGAAACGAATGTATAAATCAAGTTTTATAAATAAATGAATTGAAAAGAAGAATCTTATGTTAACTAATTCGAGTGGCTTGGAAGTAACTAAAATTGGCATGAGATAAGTTCGGATGGTAAACACTTATTCTAAGTATTACCCTTCTTGTTAAGGGAATATATGATACTATTGGTAGTACCCAGTTCCTTGGTATCAATTTAAAGTTGCTCGATCTATAAAAAAAATTAAGTTAAAAGATAATGCGAATCATCAATTGATAAATTGATTAGTAATTATAAACATCTTTATAAAAGTGTTAAACCAAAGATAATTTGGATCACTAACTGATAAAATAAAATGGAAGTTTCAGCGATTTTGGACGGTCAGAAATTTTCGAATCACACCTAACTCAGAACTACGAAATTTTGAAAATATAAAAGATAGACAATTGTGAAATGTTTTGAGTAAATAAAATTATAAAAGTATAATTTATAAATGTGATTTATAAATAAAAGGATTTAAAAGCTGAGAACTTGAGAATTTAAATCCTGGTGATTTTGAAAATTGTACTTCAAAATTGAGAAAATAATAAAAGTATTATTTGGAAGTATTTTTGAATAAAAATATAAGAGACATGTTTTATTACTTATGAATTTGAGATGATAGTAAATTACAACAAGTTTTAAATTTATCAAACACCCTGATGTAAGTAACACCAATCTGAAATTTGAGATTTGTATATATACTCAGGATGTAATGGAGTATTATACAAATATAGACTTAAGTCGTGAACTATTTATACATTTAAGTAATGTTGTAAGTGGTAATTCAATAATGGATTTAGTATGAAGTGAATGGTTATGAACTTAAAAGTGTTGATTAAACCAAAGTTGTGTGTTATAAGTGTTTATAAACCTAAGAAATAGTTTTATGAAATGGTTCATAAATTAATAGTGATATAAAATTGATTGTGATTTGGTATAGTTAAGAAAACCAATTGGAATAAATATGTAAGTTATACATAGATCATTTTATTCACATAACAGTTTGACCTAAGATTCTTGATGGCGAACATTGATGAGGATTTGTGGTCAAACCTTACATTTTCTATCATAATTGAGAGCTATGCAAGGATAATAGAAGTTTCTAAGCTTGAACAGAGTCCGCACTAGAGAATCGGGGGATTAATACTAGTTTGAAGCAAAGTGGTATATTCTAATTTAAGATCAAATAAGATAACGTGTACAAATAATCTGTAAATATAAGAACAAGTTTATATTTGAAATTTCAAAATTTATTTTGAATAAAGTACTACCGGTTTTTGCATTGTAATTTCGGGGACAAAATTCTTTTAAGGAGGGGAGTCTGTAACGGCCCGCAAACTTATCACTTTGATAAATGATATTTAATTTTGAAATATTCAAATACAATGTTTTATAACACAAACTATAAAGATTTAAACCCTAAATTATGATAAGAAATTTGTTTTAAAATAAAATTGTGGAATATAGTGTCATGAATAAAGCACGTGCTTCGTACATAAATTTTCATCGATAAATTGATTTCCAATAGAAAGGAAATTTTCTCGGTATTTAAGTGCACTAGTTAGGATTCATACACTAATATATTTGTTTAGACAAGATTATGAAATAAAACTATTTATTTATTTTTGGGAAATAAAATGTATTTATGACATCATCAATAATGGCATCATATTTAATAATTGGTTTATGAATTTAAATTGATATTTAATGATTTAATAATTGTTATAATTATTTAAATAACTGTTTTTAAATGGTAATAATTCATTTTAATTATTTATGAAGTGATAATAAATCATTTATAATATTTTTATAAAGATATATAATTGGTTTGAAAATATAAGAAAATTTGTATCGGTTTATCGATATAACATCACTTTTTGAAAACGATTGTTTAATATTAATTTATATGTTTTATAAATCAAATGTGATCATTTTAATTGGTTAAAAATGAAAAGAAATTAGTTTTCAAATTTTGTTTACCTTTAGATGTAATTTAATTTATAAGTAAAAACGTAACCGAGAATCGGCATTCCAATTTTCGACGGTTTAATGAACGGAAGTTGTTCAAAGTTGGTGCAACGTTGTTATTTCTCTTATGCACCTACATACACATGCACATACATGTTACATGCACACATATACATACAAATACACATATATACAAACATGAATACATATAAGAATAATATCATGATATTATCTACAAAATATCTTAGATATTTTACCAAAGTCAAAGGCAAACATCACCTCACCTTACACACACATGGGGGCACATGTAGGGGGTGATGGAATGATGAATAGAAGGGGGAAGTCATGACTAGAGATGATGGGAAGGGATGCATGATGGGGTTGGGGGATATTTTACACTTCGCTTAAGGATTAAGCCTTGAAATTCCTATAAATACACACCTACATTCACACATTCATTCACACAATTCTCTTCTTCTTCCTCTTCTTGAAGCTTATTGATAGCTTCTAGTTGATAGAAAAATTATATTAAAGCTATGGCAAAATATTCCAAAATAAAGTAAAATATGTACACATATATAAACCATGTCATTCCATCTCAAAACAAAGGCATATCACTCCACATCTCCACTCTAAACCCATGGCCACATAATCTACCACCCAAGACCGAGCCCATCTCCACTTACAAGCTTAGGCCATGGCTATCCAAAGGTCTGAGGCTTGATTCCATAGGCTTTGATTCGATCGTAGCGAAGCTATAGCGAATTTTCGTAAAGTTAGAAACCAATGAAAGTCGGAAACTCTATTTATATTATGATATATTGGATGATATATATGTTTGGATGTGCATGGTTGTGATGATTGTGAACCATGTTTGGATATGATAATATGTTTGTTTGAATGTGTAAATGATTCACGTTTAATACACGTCGAATATCACAATGAAAATCACTTTTCTTTAATTAAATGAAATGGTGTATATGAGATTGTTAAACCTCTTTAAAGTGGTTTAAAAAAATTATAAACACTAAAACCCATTTTGGTGAAGTTTTGACAAGTTATGAAAATTGAGTCAAAAATAGGCACATTGTGTAACGGCAGTTCACGGTTTCGCGCCATAAAAGTTTAAATCCATTTATACGATGGATTCGGAATCAGAATTCTTTGGAATAAGAATTTTCCAAACTCTTATAATCATAGTTTTCAAACAAAAGAAAAGGATTGAGGTTTCATTTAGTAGATTTTGAAATATGAGCAAATCAAGTTTTCAAAATAGTCTCGGTTTGGCAGTTCGGAAACCAAAGCAATAGATTCTATAAAAGCGATATTTTTAATGCTTTAAAAATAGGAAATAAATTCTATGAATATCTTAAAATGTTTTAAAAGAGATTTGAGTTACAAAAATGGATTTCTAAATGATAGAAATGTTGTTTTGATCAAATAAGTCTTAAAAGTACTATTCGCAGCACTTTTTGCAGCACTTTTAATAACTTTTGAAATATGGCTTTAAAATTAAGTATTCCTTACCAAATCTTTCAAAAATATTTTCAAATAAATAAGTAAGTATTTTGAAGATGATTTGGAGGCTTTTTAATTATTTTAAAAAGAGTTTAAATAAATGATTTAAAGAAAAGCTGTTATAATCAAGTGATTTAATCTTGGCACTAAAAGCCGATAAGTAGACTGGAATATTCTATTTGTTAGATCCGGATGTGATGTGCTTTAACTAAGGAGATGTTTAGGAGCAACCAGCGCCCTGGCTCACCCGGCCTTTTTCCTGGATGAGGAATAGATAAGGTTGAAATGTCGGAAACAAAACAAGTGTAAAAGATTCAAATTTACAGATTTAATTTCATACAACTTGGATTGTATAGAAATAATCTTCTTATACTTGGTACTAAATTTTGAGGAGGGAACCCATACTATCCGTCTAAATTTAAAAGGTGATTTCCCTGCTATTTGATGGATAGTAATGGTTGAATACGAAAATTGGTATCGAGTAAAATTGGTATAATTTTATGGATCTGTTTTACTCAAATACTAACTAATTTGGATTTACCATCTTAGATAACATGGTTTCAACCTATTAAAAAGTTATGATTTGGAAATAAGAAATCTTTTGTCAAGATTTAAATAAATGATTTTGAATTATTTTAATTTTTAAGGATCCTTTTACTTAAAATTAATTGTTTTGGGTTTACAGTAAATGATGTCTTAAATAACATTGTTTTTGACCCATTTAAAAGTTATGATTTGGAAATAAGAAATCTTTTTTAAGATTTAAATAAATGATTTGGAGATATTTTCCTAAGTAAAGTGAAATTATTTGGAATTACTCCAAAATTTAAAAACGTTTTAATTAAACAAAGATTTGATAAATGAGGTTTAATGATCCCTTGTATACTGAAAAGAAATGGTTTAAAAGGATATATATATATATATATCTAAGAAGATATTTGGATAAAAAGACACTAATCAATGGAATATTAATCACCCACCTACTTAACATCTTCTTATCGAAGATTGGTTTGGAGAAAACGGGATCAAATTTGGGTAAATTCCTATTCGAAAACCACTTCAAACTAATTTACGAGTTCGAAAGTGAAGATATGTTAAAGGCAATGAAGTTGAAGGCGGGGTTCTTCATAATGGAAGGACTGCTTGTTGATAATTTCAAAGTAGCTCCTGAGATAAATAAATAGTAGTGGTCCTTTCATTCTGGGATCTTTATATGCAAGGACTACTCGCTACTAATCCTAGGGTAATACCCAACAAGATGTGGTAGGAGAGTGCCTTCGGTTTGTCCTGTTCCTTGACAACTTGTATGGATGGATGTTTGGCATTGCATTTCTAAGATCACGGTGCATTGATCTCTACAAACGTACATTTATTTGGTGGTGTAGGAGGTAACCCCTCTTATGCTTGACACTCTACTCTGAGATGTACAAGCTCAGAGGTTGTACTTTTGTTGAAATCAATAGTGCGTTGTTGGAAATGACAATGTGGCATTTTTAGTGAAAATATTCTAAGAAAGGTAAACGTTACCTCAAACCTCATATCTGGGGAATTGTGAAACTGGGGTTTCTTTATGGCTAAGTGGTTCGCTACCATTAGGGTATGATACCTCTATATTTATTTATTTCTACCTGCTATAACGTCGGATTTAAATTTTGTGGTGTATACTATAAGATGTAACAGAGAGGTCGAGAACGGCCGAGGTGATATCATATTTGGTGCTATCCGTACCATTTGTTGGTCTCGGGTAGACCGGTCTTAATTCATAGAGGTTTCGAAGATGTCGATCCTCGGTACATTCCTCTAGAAATGTACTGTACGGGAGGTGGCATCTTACCTCACTATTCACTGGAAATCCATTCTCCAATAAGTGCCTTCAGACTTAGTTGTAAACCTATTATGCCGTCAAATTTAACCAATGTAACAATTTTGGCTATTTGAATATGTTTATTTGAAAGGCTGTCAGAGGATGTCATTAAAAAGAATACCACTATATTTTACGTAGAAATGATTTGGTTATCATAAAGTAAAAACCCTTTCCACGTTTATGTGCCGCGTGGTCTTATGAGATACCCTTTTGTTTTCAAATACTCGTATTTTGAGTTTCTCACACCAGTCCCATGACTGACTTGAATTTTATTTTCTTTCCCTTAAACTCTGGGTGCCCTATTTTTCCGGGCAGCCTTGTAGTCAGGTTTAGTTTGGAACATTTTGAAAGAGCTTGGAGCATGGAGCTAGAAGATTCTTCTGAAGATTGTTATCCATTTCCACCACACTTATATACTATTGTATTCCATATTTGTAAGGACAAAGATTTATAACCATCCATGTTGATGTTAAGTTAAACTCTGATAAATGTATTTAAAATTTTCCGCTGTAAATTTTATATGTTGAAACAATATATGGTATTCCATTCATGTAAGATTATATTCTATGTCTTTATTTTCTTCTTTCCCTTAACGGTCGGGTTTTCCAACACTTGAATTTGCGGCACTTGAATACCGAGGATGTATTAGTGTCGGTTTTCGAGGGTCGAAAATCCTATTCGTTACAACGTCTTTAGTTGTTTGAGAATCCTTCTTTTCTATCATGCTCGATGCTGATGTGAAAATCTTCTATTTAAGGAATACCATTAATTCCAAGGTAGTACTCATAGTCAGTATTCTTATCCTATTATTGTTTCCACCATGCAGTCTCTGATGATGCTTATGCTAATTTGCAGGTACCGAATTCAACGATCTGTACTTTGATGGACTTGGATTTCGATTTTTTTTCAAAATTTAGGCTCGTTAAGGTATGGGTTGTTATAAAACATATGATAAGAAAATAACCAAAAATTCCAGGTAAATGGGTGTATCGCAACTGGTGTAAACAAGGTATATTTTGGAAGTTACCATATTAGAAAAATCATAAACTTCGGCACAGTATAGATGTAATGCATAACGAGAGAAATATGTTTGTGACATTCTTTAACATGATAATGAAATGAAAGGAAATATAAAAGATGATTTGAAGTCAAAAAATGATATCATGTTGTACTAAAATTGTCATGGGCTCAAAATTGATAGCGAATGATCAAATTTCAAACATCTTGCTTGTTACGAGCTGGAAAATAAGCTATGACCAAAGCTATTGGAGTGAGTTCAAAATTTGAGGTTTTTAGATGGAATTTCCTGTAAGAGAAAGGTGTGTTGATGTGAAGGATCTTCACATGTCAGGTATGAAAGTCACTATTGTCATGTATTTTTAAAGACTCTTTTCTCGACGGTATTCAAGAAGCTATTGCCCCAAAGGCGTGGATGCCTATTACCGGGCTTAGTTTGTTCTATAAAGAGTTATGCTCAATCACACTTAATTAAAGTAATTTGGAAAAACTGATAATGTATATATCCAAATTATTATGTGAATGGAAAAAATATTTCCTCCTACAGTATTTAACTGCATAGAACATCTACTCATACATCTACCAACTGAAGTTTTAATGCGAGGACTAGCACAATATGGATGGATGCATCCTTTTGAGAGGTGCATAAAATACAAGTAGGAATTATATATCCTTTTTTATCAACATAGTAAACGTATAATTGACAACCTTTTCGTATGAAGGTATCCGTGTAACCATAAAAAATGGTAAAACGAAAAGCATGTGTCGAAGGTTCAATATGTCAAGCATATATTATTGAAGAAGCATCCATATTTTTCAGTTCTTATTTCGAAGTCCATGTTAAGCTAAATTCTAATAGCGGTCCTCGTAATGATGATGTCATGGATGAGTCATCTGACGTTTCTCTTTCCATTTTTCAGAAACGTGGACGTTCTTTTGGTAAATGGAATGATGGAAGTTTTCAAACACTAAAAGAGTTTGTCATAACTAGAACACTAGTGTTCTCAATTGTAAAGAATTATCAAATCTTATTAGATAAAACTATACTTGATTATTTACTATCAATACCATGTTATATATTATAATCATGTTTACCTTAACAATATCAATCGTTTAACAACCAATTTGAGCAAAAAAATTGAAGGGTTCAATCTAGTAAAGGATTTGAGGCTTGGTTTCAAAAATATGTAATCATAAATAATTATTGAATAAACTTAGTATGAAACAGTTTATTACATATATTAATATGCACTAATTAATGCAATAGGTTGTTGATAATGAAATCGGTGATAGTTGTTATAAAAATTCTTGCATTTGTTCCAACGGTGAAATACCAAAAATGCTCAATCATGTACGTAAACGGTTTTAAATTACACACAACGGAGTTTGGCGCTAGTAAAACAACTTACAGCTATGGGTATGTGTTAAAGGCGATGAACATGGTGACGTTTTACAAATATGGAGTGTTACATTAAATAATTGAACTCACTTATTCTGAAACACCGGAGCTTGAAACATTTTAATCCAAACACGATGGGTTTGATACTACTCATGAATCATGATGTAGGAGGGCGTCATATACATAAAGACTATCCTCTTGTTGTGGTAAACTGTTTGCGCAAAAATTGGTCACAAACACCCAATAGAGATTATGTAGAGAAATAAATAAAGAATATTAAATGTAAACAGAGAGAATATAGCGGTAAATTAATAAGAAACAAGCTAATAACAGAGACATGGCAATTTATAGTGGTTCGATGTTGTTTGTCTATGTCCACTTTAAAGAAATAGCTTTATTAATCACTTTGTAAACTGAGTACAATAGGGATCGGATGAAAATCCTTGTTACAAAAGAGTACAAGGCAACAAGCAGTGTAAAGGTCCCGAAAATAAACAATTAAGTTTGTATTTATAGGGGAAGACAGTGAAATATCTCCCTGAAAATTCGACAGAAGGATCTCCAGAGCCATAGGGGCCCAGAAGAGGGATCGCATGGCCTAAATCCCAAGGAATAGGGATTGGGAACGATCCCTATTTTAGTGGTTCTAGGGACTGCGATCCCTATGAGGCGTTTTTCATGCTGAAATACACTTGTCCTCCAAGTTTTATATCAGTTGGATTAGTATAACTTGAGTTATTGATCAATCTTTATTGCAATATGTGATGTTTGATTTAGACCGATCACTCTAGAGAGAAGAGGGAAGAGGGTTGATCCCTCTTGCTTGCTCCCTTTGGGGTGCGATCCCTAGGGTGGACTCCTTAAGGTCCCCATATCTTGTTCTCAAAGTTTCATATGCATTGGACTTCTTGATTTTGAGATATCGATTGTTTTCGATTGAATTGTACTTGTTTGGCTAAAGTAAACTGATCCCTTTTATACGATCCTTTTTGTATGATCTTTTTCTTAGGTGAAGTAATTTGCCCATAATTTGAGCATACAAACTCCAAATGACTTGAGATTTGAAATATAGCCTCTTGGGGACTTACTTGTCACTCTATATCGATCTCACCTAATTTGGGACAAAAATTGAGGATATATACCGATCCCCTAGGGGAAGGGATAGGCACGGATCCCCTGCCTGGGGGAGATACTACTCTGTACTTAGACTAATCTAGACAGTCTATCTCTTGGTCTCGGTTAATCGTCGCTTCGTATCATTGCCTGCACTTGATTTTTGGATCTCACAATCATCGCTTTGGGCTACTGGCCTTGATGACAGTCGAGTCTAATTTGTCCAGTTAGTTCGGATATAGCCGAGTAAAATGCCGGATAACATAAACCATAAATGGTAACATAAAGGAAACGATCCATTTGTGCTACTGATGCAAGTAACACAAGTTTATTATGCACCTTATCTTGTCATAAACAACAACAAGGACTGGTGGGTTGTCGTTAAAACAAAACTAAGATGGTTATTCAACTGGGATATGATCATGATAGACGATCGACTGTACCATAATGATTCGGATGATAATGAATTACTCCAAGTAACAGAAGATGTCGATGACATATGACCACTTAACAATAAAGTATTTGACGGAGTTGAATTAGATAAAGATGTCGAGATTATCGTAGATGATGATGTCGAAGTTAATGAACATGAATATGATGATGATAATATAAATCGTGATATTAATAATCATTTCTATGTGCACCTTATTTTTTATAGGTGAAATTATGTGTATAATTTATTAAAAGACTGTTTTTATATGTGCACCTTATTTTCATTTCTCTATTTGTCATGCCAAAAAGCGTACAATTTATTATTCATTTTGGGCTTATACATACTGAAACCACATTTATTCCATTTTTATAGGTGAAATTGCTAATCTCACTGTTTTATATATATATTCACTCATTTGATGTAACATATTTCAAACTTGTTCTAATTGCTACACTAGTTGTATGTTATTATAAAACACAAGTTACATATCATTTATTATATTGTATACATTTTATATGTATTATTATAACAGATATGTCTAGTCGACGCCATAGAGTACACAGCCATGGTAGCTCATTATCAGGTCAAGATGGCTCCTCATCAGGTCATGGTAGCTCCTCACCAGGTAGGGTGGCTCTCACTCATTGAAGCATGGTTACGTAGATGTATATATGATGTCTATGTTTATTCAAAACATTGATGATCCTATTGATGCTACCAATCCATCCACTCGTGCGTCTGAGAGAGACTATTCCTCCATTCAATGAGTTGATGTCTTCCAAAGAGAATGAGGATCGAAGTGAGTAATTACTTGTTAGAATATTACAGTTCAAATTATACACACACTAACATTAATACATATAAACTCACGCATACATACACATACACGTATATATACACATGTATATATTAATAATTTACTAATATGCATATATATGTATATCGACACACACATGTACAGTTAAGATCTAACCAGCAAAGCCACGACTCATGCCATCTGTGATGGCTTGTCTGCATGGATTATGGCATTTTGACCCTCATTTGGTGACACTCCTGATGATGTGAAGAAACTTATGTTTGCGGAATTTATGGTAAAATTATTTTATTACGCAATAGACTATATGAATATTATGTCATTTATTCATAATATATTCAATTTGCATCGTAGAGGAAATTTTCTTAGAGAGATGACATTTCTAAAAGAAATTATGAAAAAAGCTTGGGCATCCGGAGCAGCCAAAAAATACAGAAAATGGATGTATACTATACGCAAGTATGGCAAAAAGCATCCACCCTTTCCCAGGAGATAATTTCCAAATAATTTCCAAATGATAAGCATAAAGACGTTTATTTCGAAATTGAAGAGTGATAAGGTAATTGATAATGCCGAAGTACAATATGCCATGAATCGTCGATATGACAACAAGCGCCATACAAACCAACAAGGTAAAATTAATGTCGAAAGGCTGCAATGTCGAAGGATATGATAAGGAACTACACCGCCCTTAAGAATTAGAGGCATCTCGCATCAATAAAATAATGCCGAAAATGTACGACATAATGATGTAGTTATGATGTCATATCAGCAAGCAATACCAAAAGTATGGAGAAGAATCAATGTCGATGCTCATCTATAAGAGTTCATAAACAATGTCGCTCCTCATCAATATCGCACTTCATTCATACCATGATTCATAAATACTACACCTTATCAGTAAGCGACATGTCATAAATCATCAATGAAGTAGGGACATTGTGGGCTATCAACGCCACTTCATAGACAATGTCATAACTCATCGAGGAAACAATGATGTCATATACAATTAGCACCATAAGCCATCAATTTCGCATCCCATAAATGTCGTATGCCACCAATCGCCTATAAAGATGGGAAGAATGTTTCAACTCATCATTACTGCAACTTATCTACATCGCTCTTCAATGAAACCACCTATAATCAATGCTGCATCCTATAAATGACGCATTTCATTAATCTTTAGAGGACATCGCACATTAGTAAATACGGTATTGATGCTGGGAGCCATCAATATCCATGGGGATTATCATGTCGCTCCTTCTCGATGCTGCTCCATCTCAATGCCGCTCCTCTTCAATGCTTTCTCAACTGATGCCACTGCATGTTGATGCCATCTATAATAATGAAGAGTGTTGAAGGTCATCTAAAGTAAGGAATGGAGCCAGGCACTATTGAGGTTGTCGAAAGTTATGCATGTCTAAGATTGAGCATGCCGAATGCAGCGCTGAGCAGTTGTGTTGAACCTCATACCCTTATAATTATGGACCTAAATGCATAGGGGAGAGGGTGACCATTTCTTTTCTCTTCTCTCAAAATTAAACTCTAGTAGTCCTAAATTGATTTGGGAAAAAATTCCGAGTTGATTGTGTTAATCGAGTTTATAATCCATCAAAATTCAATAGGAGTTAGAACATTCAGACTATGTCGGAATAACTTGAGACTCAACCAAAAAAACCAAGCGAACAAGTCAATATGACTCAAGGAAAATAAGCCAATAAAATATTAAATAGATGGATCGCTAGCGATCCATAGGGAAGCACCATGAGTCTCCCAAACATCTTGCATCATGATTCATTACCATTTCTAGACATGCTTGCCAAGTTTCATAGCATACCAAACAATCTAGCTCGAGAAGTGAAGACTCATCTGATTCAAGCTGTTTGACTAAAAGAAACTAACATAAAATCGATCTACAGAACTAATACAGTGTCTTGTTGACTTGAAATTTTGGGAGAACACTTAGAAGACATAAAAGAAGGCTCAAAGAAAAATAGGATCATTTGGAGGTTATTTGATGGATCAGTAGTGACCTAACTAGATGGATTGCTAACGATCTATGTAAACTGGGCCCTACCAACTAAAATTCTTAGGGTAGGTCCCAGACCACCCTCTAGAGTGTACCTGCAAAGTTTTGTAGATTTCCTTAAGTTTTGAGGGAGTTATAGATGATTCTTCTAGACCAGGTGACCCACAAAGACAGATGATCACACAGCCACCAAACGACTAGATATTTGGACAAGGCATTCAAATAGATAAAAGGAAGGCAACCCAAAAGGGTAGACTCCAAAAAAAGTCTAAGGGATGGATTGCTAGCGATCCATTACCCATGGATCACTAACAATCCATCATGTAATCTCGGGTCGCCTTGAATTTTTATGGACTTCTTCCTAGCACTGAGTAGAGGTTTCTGACAAGTCGGCTTTGGCCCAAGTGCTTTCCTACCCCTATAAATAAAATCCTGCCTACAACTAGAGATAGAACTTTTTCAGGAAGAGAGTCTCCATTACTCTACTGGAATTCCTTCATTTTTTTCAACTTTCTTCCCCTCATAACAGTCATCAAGGGGTTACAGTGATTCTCCAGTCAACCCTTGTACTTATGACTTGTTCTAACTCATTGTAACTTAAATCTAACGACTAACTAGTTGATATCCAGAGAGATTCAACTAGTGTAATCATAATAAAGATCGATTAAAGTGGACGTAGGAAAGAGTCAGCTGAACCACTATAAAAAATCCATCTCTTTTCTTACTTTTGCTTTTTATTTGTTGTTTATCTGAGATTTGTGCTGCTAATTATCTGTACGTGTGCTTTCACACTCAATCCACGATGTTGATCCATTTTTTTGGGTTAACATTTTGGTGCTTTCACTGAGAACTTTGAACGAGATATGAAGAATTGAAGTTTGAATCTAAGATTTAGAGAAGATGAGTAGGCCTAATACTAGATCTAGAGCTGCAGCAAGTCAACCAGAGCCTGAGGACAGGCAGGAGCCGTGCTCCATTTCTCATCAACCCATCAATATGATTAGAGAAGAAATGGAAAGGATGATGAAGGAGATGCAAGATAGGATCTTTTCTAGGCAACAAGAGATGACGGATAGCTTCTTTCAGAGGATGGAGTAGCAAAGGATAGCTTGATCTGCAAGGAATATGAATCAAACTCTGAGAAATAACAACAAGAGCCGCTGAAGCTAGATTGGAACAGGTTGGAATACTACCTCCACAACTAGAACAACCGATACTTGGAGGCAACGCTGAAATCAACAATAGGACCTAATGCAGGAGCATCTAAAGTTAAAGCAGAACAAACTGAAACAATGCCCACACAACTTAGGGAAACGATAGATTTGAATCTAGGATGAGCTTTAACGCCTGGAATGGGTGAAATTAGAGCTAAAGTAGTAGATCAGAGTACGAATACATGACCGCATGAGCCGAAACCAAAAGTCCACGGTTGGAAAAGGGGGCAGGTTCATCCCTTACTCTCTACCTTCTGCTTTTTCTGCCTTTAATAACCTCGAACCGCTTACATGTGTACGAAACCTAGATCGGTCTCTAGGCATGCTCTGAGTTCGATGTCTGGGATGAACATTTAGGATTTCTACTTGTTTTGATTTCTTCTTGTATTGATTTCCACTTTTTTTATTTCTGCTTGTTTTGATTTCCACTTGTTTTGATTTTCCCTTGTTTTGATTTCCACTTCTTTTGATTTCTGCCTGTTTTGATTTCCACTCGTTTTGATTTCTACTTGTTTTGATTCTTTCTTATTGAATTCTGCTTGTTTTCTTTGGTTTGTACCTAAATTTTGATTTCCACCAGAGAGTGATGACTGATAATGATCGCCTTAGAGTCCCACCACGGGACCGGAGTGCAAGGTGCAAGTCCCCTTGCCAAAGAGTGAGTGGATGACTTGTATGATATAGATCGCCTTAGAGTCTCGACTGGAGAGATGGGACCGGAGTGCAAGAAGTAAGTACCCTCACTGGAGAGTGAGCAGATGGGCTTGCTTAATCCCCCTTAACAAACAAACGATCCAGAGAGATCATCCCCTTAACTTAAAACATTAAACGATCCGGAGAGATCGTGCATTAAACTAAACATTAAACGATCCGAAGAGATCATGCATTAAACTTAAACGATCAGGAGTGATCGAGCCTTAAAACAAATTTGATTTAATAAAAGAATTTGAATGCCTTATAAATAGAATAAACTGATAAATCCTGGATGAACACAGGATTATTTCAATATATGATGTGATTCTGATATATGATGTGATTTTGATATATAATATGACTTTGATATATGATGTGACAACTCTCAATAAGAAGCAAAAATTGATAGTGATGTAAATCCCAAATGAACATGGGACAAATAGAGATATGTGATGTAAATGGAGATATGTGATGTAATTGGAGATATGTGATGTAATTGGAAACATGTAATTTAATTAGAGATATGTGATGTAATAAATCCGAATGAAATCAAAATGATTGTGATGTAAAGATTATATTTAGGCAGAGTCTAGAGTCTTAGGATATAATAGGTTTGGAACGACTTGTGATTGGCAAGAGAATCCAAAGGAACTGGATGATTCACCAATGCTAAAGCAGTTGGAAAGCTTAATTATCGAAGACTGGAGATAGGACTTGTTCTTAAGCAAAGCACACCTTTCATTCAAAGGCATACTTTGGGGGGCAAGTGTTAACCAGATTTTTAACCCATCAGAATTCAATAGGAATTAGAACATTCAGACTATGCCGGAATAACTCGAGACTCAACTAAAACAACCAAGCAAACAAGTCAATAGGACTCAAGGAAGATCGGCCAATAAAATACTAAGTAATGGATCACTAGCGATCCATAGTGAAGCATTATGAGTAGCCCAAACCTCTTGCATCATTATTCATTACCATTTCTAAGCATGCTTGCCAAGTTTCATTGCATGCCAAACAATCTAGCTCGAGAAGTGAAGACTCATCTGATTTAAGTTGTTTGACCAAAAGCGGCTAATTTAAAATGGACCTAAAGAACTCATACGGAGTCGGATTGACTTAAAATTTTGGTAGTACTTAGAAGACATAAATGAAGACTCACAAAAAAATGGGATCATTTAGAGGTTGTTTGATTGATCAGTGTGACCTAACTAGATGGATCGCTAACGATCCATGTAGAATGGGCCCCACCACCTGCAATATTTAGGGTAGGCCCTAAACACCCTCTAGAGTGTATCTGAAAAGTTTCATTTGGTTACGTCAAATTTTGAGCGAGTAATGGATGATTCTTCTGGACCAGATGACTTATGAAGATGGAAAATCAAATAAACACCAAACGACTAGATAATTGGATAAGGCATTCAAATAGATGAAAGGAAGGCAACCCAAAAGGATAGACTCAAAAATAGTCTAAGGGCATGGACTGCTAGCAATCCATCACTCATGAATCGCTAGCGATCCATTATGTTATCTCGGGTCGCCTTGAGTTCTTCTAGACATCTTCCTGGCACTGAGTAGAGGCTTCTGACAAGTCGGCTTTGGCCCAACTGCTTTCCTGCCCCTATAAATACAATCCTACCTACAACAAGAGATGGGTCTTTTCCGAGGAGAGAACCGCCATTACTCTATTGGAATTCCTTCACTTTTCAACTTTCTTCTCCCTCACAACAGACATCAAGGGGGATACTGTGATTCTCCAGTCAACCCTTGTACTTATGACTTATTCTAACTCATTGTAACTTAAATCTAAGGACTAACTAGTTGATATCCAGAGAGATTCAACTAGTATAATCATAATAAAGATTGATTAAAGTGGACGTAGGCCAGAGTCAACCGAACCACTATAAAAATTCTATGTCTCTTTTCTTACTTCTGCTTTTAATTTTTTGTTTATTTGAGATTTGTGTTGTTGATTATCTACACTGGTGCTTTCACACTCGATCCATGGTGTTGATCCATTTTTTTGAGTTAACATTTTGGTGCTTTCACTGAGAGAACGGGATCTGAAGAATTGAAGTTTGAATCTAAAATTTAGAGAAGATGAGTAGGCCTAATACTAGATCTAGAGCTGTATCAAGTCAGCTAGAGCCTAGGGGCAGGCAGGAGGTGTCCTCAATTTCTCATCAACCCATCTATATGATTAGAGAAGAAATGGAAAGGATGGTGAAGGAGATGCAAGATGGGATCTTTTCTAGGCAAGAAGAGATGATGGATAGCTTCTTCCAAAGGATGGAGCAGCAATGGAGAGCTATATCTGCAGGGAATATGAATCAAACTCCGAGATATAACAACAAGAGCCGCTGGAGCTAGATTGGAATAGGCTGGAATACTACCTCCACGACTAGAACAATCGATACTTGGGGGCAATGCTGGAATCAACAATAGGACCCAACGAAGGAAAATCTAAAGTTAAAGCAAAACAAACTAAAACAATGCCCACACAACTTAGGGGCACGATAGATTTGAATATAGGATGAGCTTTAGCGCCTAGAACAGGTGAAATTGGAGTTAGTAGCAAATCAGAGTACGAATACATGACCGCATGAGCCGAAACCAGAAGCCCACAGTTGGAAAGGGGGCAGGTTTGTCCCTTGCCACCGCCTTCTGCTTTTTCTTCCTTTAATAACCTCGATCTGCTTACACGTGTACGAGACCTAGATCGGTCTCTAGGCACACTCTGAGTTCGATGTCTGGGAAGAACATTTAGGATTTCTACTTGTTTTGATTTTTGCTTGTATTGATTTCCGCTTGTTTTGATTTCTACTTGTTTTGATTTTCGCTTTTTTTTCTGCCTGTTTTCATTTCCACTCATTTTGGTTTCTACTTGTTTTGATTCTTTCTTTTTTGATTTCTACTTGTTTGCTTTGGTTTGTACTTGAATTTTGATTTCCACTGGAGAGTGATAACTGATATTGATCGCCTTAGAGTCCCGCCATGGGATCAGAGTGCAAGGTGCAAGTCCCCTTGCCAGAGAGTGAGTGGGTGGACTTGTACAATATAGATCGCCCTAGAGTCCCGACCGGAGAGATGGGACCGGAGTGCAAGAAGTAAGTTCCCTCACCGGAGAATGAGCGGATGGGCTTACTTAATCCCCCTTAACTAAATAAACAAACGATTCAGAGAGATCGTACCCTTAACTTAAAACATTAAATGATCCGAAGAGATCATGCATTAAACTAAACATTAAATGATCTGGAGAGATTGCGCATTAAACTTAAACGATCTTGAGAGATAGTGCCTTAAAAAAAATTGATTTAATAAAAGGATTTGAATGCCTTATAAATAGAATAAAACTGATAAATCCTGGATGAACAAGGATGATTTCAATATATGATGTCATTCTGATACATGATGTGATTTTAATATATAATGTGATTTTGATATATGATGTGACAACTCTCAATGAGAAGCAAAATTTGATAGTGATGTAAATCCCGAACGAACATGGGACAATTAGAGATATGTGATGTACTTGGAAATATGTGATGTAATTGGAAACATGTGATTTAATTAGATATATGTGATGTAATAACTCCGAATGAAATCAAAATGATTGTGATGTATAGATTATACTTAGGCAGAGTCTAGAGCCTTAGGATGCAATAGGTTTAGAATGACCTGTGATTGGCAAGAGAATCTGAAGGAACTGGATGATTCACCAAGGCTAAAGCAGCTGGAAAGCTCAATTATCGAAGACTGGAGACAGGAATTTGTTCTTAAGCAAAGCACACCTTTCTTTCAAAAGACGTTCTTTGGGGGGCAAGTGTTAACAGGGTTTTTAACATATCATAATTCAATAGGAGTTAGAACATTCAGACTATGTCGGAATAACTCGAGACTCAACCAAAATAACCAAGTGAACAAGTCAATAGGACTCAAGGAAAATCAGCCAATAAAATACTAAGTAGATGAATCGCTAGTGATCCATAGGGAAGCATCATGAGTCACCCAAACCTCTTGCATCATGATTCATTACCATTTCTAGGCACGCTAGCCAAGTTTCATAGCATGCCAAATGATATGCACGTAAATGTGTATATTTTTACCACCATATTTAATCTATTTAAATTAAATAAATGATCATATCGGGTATTTTAACTTGTTTAAACCAAAATTCATATTATTTTCAAATCGTCACATATTCATCTTCATCCAAGGGCAAAATGGTCATTTTTGTGCATATATTAATTTGAGAAAATTTAATTAGAAATTTCTATATTTTTTTATAGGAATTTGGCTTCATATACAAGTGGTTACATGATGATATATGCATGCACAAGAGTGAAGAGAACAAATGAAGATGGAAATAATTCAAAGTGAAGATAATTGAGGACCCCACCTACCCACCTACCTTAATGTACAAATTAAAGGCTAATGCACATGCTTATGGAATTAATGGCTTCATGTACATTTAAGTGAGGGATTATTGAAGCTAATGATAACTTGGCCACCACACTTCCTACAAGGGCATTTTGGGCATTTCCCAAAAATATGAATTAGGGTTTAACACTTGTATAAATACCCCATATCTTCATGTAACCCTCTCTCTCCCTTAGTCTCTCTTAGGCCTCCTTCTCTTTAGTTTAGTTTAGATCAAATAAAAGAAAGCTCTCTTTCTCTTTTCATGGCTATTTAGCCATTTTTATTTTATGTAATTTTCTTTTCTTTTTATGCAATGTTAATTAGTGTTTCCTTTTACTTACATGTTCATTTCCTTTCATGCTAGTAGTGTAAATTTTCTTTTATGCAATTAGATTAGTTTTCTTTTCCATTTGCTTTCATTTTCCTTTCTTTTTGCTTTCATGTTGCTAGCTACATTTGTTAATCAAATGACAAATATGAGAGGCTAAACCCCTTCAATTTAGGGATAATGAAGCTCTCTAATTATGTAGCTTCAACTATTTGTTAATTCATGCTCTCTTTTTGTGCTTAATGAAGAATGATTGAAGTGGTTTAATTGTTGTTTTTGCTTTGAATTTGATAGCCTATATTGTTGACACCAAATAGGCTATGCTTAAACAATCACTAACACTAATTGCATCTTCATCAAAATATGATTATGGCAAAAGAAAGTGATTTGAAATTAAAATTTGATGGTCTATATTTCTAATCAATAGTTAATAGGTCATACTTAAAATAGATTTCATTTTCACTTTCATTGTCAAGTTTCATGAAAGTTAGTAAGTGGTTTAAGGGGTGTGTTATAGTTTGATGGCTTATGTTGGCTAATCAATAGCACAAATATGCCATACTTATGATAAACACATCAATTAAAGCACTAATGACCATAAAAGAGATTATGATTTCATATGTGTTGAACTACATGATCTAGAGAGTGGATTTATTCTCTAAATTGTCATTTAACTCTTATATTTGCATTTCTTTTCTCTTTGTTAGTTTTCTCATTTTTCTAGCTTAACAATCTCTCGACTTTGGTATAATTTGATTGAATAGAATTTTAAAATCATTAATTCCCTGCGGATCGACCCGTATTCGCCACGTACTACAAGTGTACGCCGTGCGCTTGTGGTAAATTTTAATTTAAATTCGTTCGACGGTTTTCTAAACCGATAGAATTTCCACCGATGAACAAGTTTTTGGCGCCGTTGCCGGGGAATTCGTTTTGATTTTAATTTTCCGTTCTTCGAATTATTTGTTGTTTCATTTTTGTGTGTTTTAATTTTTGTGTGTTTGCATTAAAAAAAAATTGTTGTGTGTTTGTAGCTTGCATTTGTTTGTGTGATTGCTTGTTTTCTTTTTGTTTGCATAGCATTGACATTTTAAAAAAAAATCATTTACCTTTCATTTCAAGTGTGCATGTGAAATCTGTCATTGTTCTTAACATTCACTGTTGAAACTGCTCATTGTTCACACTCATTCATTGTGCTCAATTGTGAAAACTGTTCATATATTCATTGCATTTGTATTCACATTTACATATATTCACATTATTCATTTACATTGCTTAAAAAAACATTTGCACATCCTTACTGTTCACTGTTTTCTTCCACCTACACACATCCTTGCTCACTGCCTTTCCATCAACAGTGCATACCCCTGCACTTCCTCCACCAATTACTCTACATCTCCCTGTCATACCTTACTGCATCACCATATTCATACTTCATACATCAAACTGCAGCATCTTCATTCAACAACCCCCTACAGTACATACTTCTATCCACAGTGCCAAACCAAACAGTTCATCGATCAACCGAACTGCCTTCGACACATCACCTTCAACAATACCGTGCCTTTCTTCTACTAAACGCCTCTGCCATCCAATAGTAGACAGCCTTCATTTGCCTTCACTTCCTCCACGTCAACCCCTTATTGCCTTGCTTCTGCCATTCACAACTCAACCAGCAAAGATCACCTGACCATTCCACTGTCCCACAACGATTCCACCACTGCTGTCACTTCCAGCCGCACCCAAACTCCAACTGTAACGACCCTGGATTTTGACCAAATTAAATTGAGAATATTTAATTTATTTTAAATATTTGAACGATGATTTAATTTGAATCCCCGATATACATTTGAATTTGACGATTAAAGTATAAAATTTAATATACTGAGAGTTGAATAAAAATTTATATCTTCAATTTTAAGTTGAAGAAAATTTTTTTCGAAAGCTTTTAAAATTCGTATTGATAGTACTGAAAATAATAGAAACTTCAGAATTGTATTTCAAAGCGTTTCGTTCAGTTTTGAAATTTTTCGTTCGTATCGATATTTAAAAATAGCCGTCCGAGGGACAGTCTCGGAATTCGACGAAACTAGTTCCATTGGGTCCGTAATATTGAATTATTGTCGGATTTCAAATTGCGTATCTATCGGAATTGATATGTGACCGTACGGTGAGTAAACGCATTGAAATCCAATCGAGTTTAATTTAAATTTTAAATCTTAAATTGGTCAACAAAACACCACGCTGTCTCCCTTAACTCACGCCGAGAAACGCTGCAGGAATCACGAAAGAAAAATCGTGCAAACATGTTGTTTTCTGCAAAAATCACGAAATCCTGTCATATACTTACATCTCCTCCTTTCAAACATTTCAGCCAATCGAACAAAGAAAATAAATAATGGCCGAGCTCCTCCTCTTTCATTTCAAAATCAAAGTCGTATATCCCCTCTCCTCCGTAAAAAAATCGAATTCGCAGAGGAAATAAAATGGACGATATAAAAATCTTCCTTCAAAATTTTTCCCGTTCCCCTTCTCGTTTGCAACTCAAAACAAAAATGCCGTAACTTTGGAAAAGGAAAGAACCCCAAATCGATTGCTTCACCCTAATTTAAAATTCGAAAATATATAGCCGAGCTTTTCGTTCGCATGCGAGGGGGAAGGGGGCTCGACTTTGCCCTTTTTGAGGCCATTTGGGATCGCGGCTATACGAGCTTGATCGCGAAATCGCGAGGCGTGGGTCGCGATGATGGTGGGAGGTCGCGATCGCGATTTGAACCACGATCTCGTTCGATAGTCGATCGTGGGAACGATCGGCGAAGGAGGAGTCGCTCGATTAGTGGAGTCGCGATGAGGAGACAGCAGACGTCGCATTCATCTGGGGATTCAAACTAGGGTTTGGGGCTGCTGTTGGTGGCGCGAGCTCACGTGAAGGCATGTCGCGCATTGGCGATAGTGCCCGCGGCGATGACGACAGTATGGCGGCGAGGCCGCAGTGACGAGGCATCGGCTTCAGTTCGATGGTGAGGTATAATTTTTATTTTTATTTTATTCAAACCTATATACAGAGAAGAAAATAAATATATAAAAGATGATGATATTTATATAGATATATATATATATAAAGTTTTAAGTGAAAAAGGAATTTATTTTCTTTATAAAACAGAAATTTTTAAGTGAAATGATTTATTTATGGAAATTTGGTTTTAAAATTTTTAGTTAAATAAAATTATAAAAAGGAAAATTTGTTGGAATAAAATAATTTGTTAGAATAAATTTTGTTAAAAGAGAATTAATTTTGAATTTAAATTTTCTTATGAAATCAATTTATTAAAAGGAAATAGTAATGAATTGTTCCATCAATTTAAATAGTTAATAGAGAATTTGTTTAAAATAAATCATTTGATAAAAATTTAAGAATTGGTTTAAAGAAAATTAACAGACGATAATTTATTATAAATTTATTCGAATATTAATGAATTGTATAAATATTTATACAAGGTTAAACCGTGAAGAAATGATCAAAAATGGAAATGGATGGCAAATTAAAAGCTAAGGTGAGATCTTCTCACTCAGATTTATAATTGAATTGCAGTATTGATTGATTTGTTTGGATGTGCTATTAGATATGATAGGATATATCTATATATATAGCAATATATACATATTGGCATATGTATATATTGGATTGATGATTTCCCGCCTCGTATAGCGGATGAGACCCTATTGCGCCGTTAGTAAGCGGATTTTTATAAAACCCATATACCGCGATAATTCCGTACTGGAGCGGAATTGGTATTGTGCTAACATCTGTGGATGTAGGAAAACAGGTTGGAGGGATCCAACTGGATTCCTCACCAGTAGTTATTTATTTACAGATATTGATGTATATTCTGTTATCATATGTTGATATATGATGTTGTTGTTGTGATGGACTAATTGATGCGTTGCATCATTGGATTCAAATTTTGAAATTTAAAAATAACGATGTTGATTTTAAAAGTGAAATTTTAAAAGTGATCTTTGAAAATATACGTTTATTTAAATTGTTGAATTGATTTACTTTAAATAGAAAAACGTTAAAACTTTAAAGTTATAACAGTTAAGATTTTGTGAATTTTAACAAAAAAGTAATTTCTTTTGAAATAAAGAGTTAAGAAATTTATAAAATGGTTTAAGTTGAGATTTTTGAATTATTAAACCAATGTATATAAAAGATGTATCAAATTGATATTTATCAATTAAAGTTATTGGAATTTTAAAATGAGTTTTATAAGTGATATGAAATTTATAATTATAAAATGTGAAGATATGAAATGTATAGAATTATAAATTGTAAAGATATGATATTTATAGATTTATAAAGTATGAAGTTGTAGAATGAAAGATTTATAAGAGATTCACTTATAAATTGGATTTATGCCTTCAAATGAAATCTTGATCGAATTCGTTAATAAAGGAGATTTACAAATAGAAGTTGTTAAAAAATATAAGAGGTGAAATTTATAAACATTGTTTTTATAAATTCAAAATCAATTGAATTTGATAAATTAAATATAGGAGATTATCAAAGAAGATATATTCGCGATTTTGGATAGCGAATTATTATTGAGATAAAACGTGTAGAAAATAGTGAAATGTAATTAGTGAAGTATATTCACGATTTTGGGACAGTGAATATATTGTTAAGTAAAATGGATATGGTTTTGAAAAAGTGATATCCGAAATGAAGTAAATTGTTTTAAAAGATGTTTTAAAACAGGTGAACTATCGAAATCATAGATTTCAACAATTATTGTTGAAATAGACGTTTTCGAGAAATATAAGGAAATGGTGGACTATAACACTGTTGTTATGGTAAATGATTTCCAAAAGGAAATATTTTTATGTAGTATTGGGATTTATATATATCTATCTTAAAATCCGAATCCCTATACTAGTGATTTGAGTCGTCGTAACGATGTTTTACGCAACATTCGTTTTGACTCAAATAGATGTTAAAATGTATGATTTCCTTAAAGAATGAATATATACTTAATTTGATTTAAGTATATCGAATGTTTTCAAATGTTGAAAATAAATAGATTTGTGAACTACTTATTATTATATAAGTATGGAATTGCTTTTCCAATATGGAATGAACGTTTTTGAGAATTTATCTTCTTAAAGATAAATCGAAATTTAATATTGAAATCGATTTGAAAAAAATCGAATATCAGTAGATATTCGATAAATATAAATTCACTATGGAATTTATAAAAAGAAAATGGGAATTCGTTTAAAAATAAACGTTGATTTATTTTTTAGGAGTGTGGAAATTTTATATCTAATAAAGATATTTTGGAAGATAAAATAATTTGGAAAATTATTTTGAATCTGATGATGTCGCGCATCTTTATTGATAGTTAAATAACCGACTATCAATATTTACCTTGAATGGTATTTGTTGTGAATTGAATGAATTTAAATGCCACACTTGTTTTTAAATAATCGCTCACTATTCGGGTTAGCCGGGAAAGGACCATGGGGTCGTATAACCCATTCCGAATATGTGATACGTCGTTTTGAATCGCATTCGAAGACCGGTGTTGAAGACCGGATATTTTTGAAAACGGAAGGATTACCGTCGAGTTACTCTACATCGGCTGATCTCCGATTTAGAGGTTTTATCACCCTTAGTGACGGGAAGTCCTGACGTGATTGAAAATTATCCGGATATGCAAGGGCTTCGTGAGAAGTGCCTTCGGTTCTGTTCGATCCCGGAACAGACTTGTATGGATTGTGTGTCTGACGTTACAATTTGAGATATAAAGCTGATTTCTTTCAAATACATTTCTGTTGGTGGCGGAGAATTTATTCTCTTAGCTTAACACCCTTCTCTGAGACGTACGAGCTCAGAGGTTATGTAGTTGAAATTTATCAGCGATATATCCCAATTTGGTAACGTGGCATACTGAGTGTTGCTGTGAAATGATCAGTGTTTGATCATTTGTGATATGATCATTTGTTTGATCTTATATCTTTGTGATCATAGGTTGATCATTTTGTTTGACCCGAAGCAGGGCTTTTTGTAGAAAGCGTAGCTTTGTGAACGAGACTTCGTCGAGCCTCACATCCCGGAAATGGTCGAAACAGGAAGGATGCAGCAAGGTTCTAGGGAGTAGCGCCCCTTAGTGTATGTCATTCCTTCTGGATAGAGGTGGTATCATGGTATGGAGCCCAGATACTTAACCTATGTGGTTGCTGCATTATTATCTATGTGGTTTGTTGGAAATCGGGGATCCTCGGGAAGATCGGTTACGATCGGGGGATGGCATACGCGTGTCAGTAGTTACCTATTTTTGCAGAGGTAACCCGGCCTTGTGTTGGCAGAGATCCGGTTAGGTTCTCGGGTCGTCTATTCCAGGGACGTACCCATCGTGGATGGGAAGTTCCTTAGCCTGACCATTTGTTGGAAATCCAAACTCCAATACGAACTTTGTACGGTATTAGTTGTAGAACCTGCCATTTACGTACGGTGGTCACCACTGTTTAGATGGTAGCTATAGTAGGCATACGATACTGGTCGTATGTTGGCTAAGATTAATATTATACTTCCGAAATGTTTTCTACACTATGCACTAATAATAATATCAAAAGGAATTGATTTTGCGTAGTAAGCATCTTTGACTATCATAAGAAGAAATCTCCTCCAATTCTGCGTTTGCATTGTGTGTGTGGCGGGAGGTCTTATGGTAGTTTCATTTTCCAAAAGCATTGCGAATTGACTTTAAAATTCTCTGCTATTTATTTTAAAAATAACTGTTTTACGATCTCACACCAGTCACCATGACTGACTCGGAGTTTATTGTTCCCTTCTAAACTCTGGGTGCCCACAAATTTCCACACGGGCAGCCTAGAGTTATGTTATCAGGATATTCTGGATATTCTGGAGCTAGGAGATAAGCTGGATGACGAGACGTAGTATTTGTATCTGATAGTATTTATTCCGCTGTGTATTCTGTATGAGGACAAGTTATATAACTGTCCATTGTTGTTTATTGACTCTGATGATATGATGTGATGTAATGTAATAACAGATATAATTCTTTTGTTTTTAAATGATATTCATTTATCAATTATATATTGTTCCGCTGCGATATGTGAGATTCTGATATTGTTTCTGTTTCTGATGTGTTGTTCTTCTTTTCTTTTTCTACTCTCTTTCTTCTCTTTTCTTCTTCTTCTGCCTTTTTCTTTTTCTTAAAACCCTCACTATTGGAGTTTCCGGCACTCGATTGCTCGGCAGTCGATAAAGTGAGTATCGATGTCGAATTTTCGAAAGTCGAAAATTTCGGTATGTGACAAAGTGGTATCAGAGCATATGGTTAAGCGACAACCCTGCTCTGTTGGGTGTTACTCATTAGAGATAGAGTCAGCAGTACTCTAGAATGAGTTGAGTGTAATAATAGATATGAGCGCGTATTTGTTAGTGAATATAAAAATGTTTTATATTGTGTTTGCTTATCCGTTGAGATGTTTATGAATTTTGGTCGGTATGTGGGACGCCATATTATCGATAGGGATTTCTAAACACTTAAACGAGGCAAGACGACATAGTATTGTTTTGAATGGGGTGAATGAAATAATTTTGCCCAAAACTATTTTTGTATAGAAAAGAAATGATTTTTCTATGAATTATTATAGTATATGGTTGCATGGATGTTAGAAGTGATAATATTAATCTATTATCATTGAAATTGAATAAGAAACTGGAATCGTAACTTCAAAGTTAAAAAAATAAATTCACATATAAATGAAATTTGAGAATGTTAATTATAAATGTGAATTGTAATTTGAAACGGAATTCCAGAGAAGTTTTGGAAATGTTTGAAAAGAATTTGAAAATTTTGGAGATTTGGAAGTTTAAATCTTTTTGATTTGAAAATGAATTTCAAAGGTTGGAAAAGTGTTTTGAAAAGATAAAAGCTCTAAACTCTTTTAGATCGCTGGAAAATAATCCTGATGACGATGGCCACATCATTAGAATTCATTTTCGGGTTTCCAAAAGAGGAAATTTCTGCCAAATTGTTTTAAATAGAAGCTGTTTGGAAAATTTGGATTTTGTTTTAGAAAATTCAAAGGATGATTTGAATTGTTTTCAAAAATGGTTTTGAAATGTTGGTAAGACTCTGGAATCAATTTATGAAATATTATGAAGTTGATAACTTGTAAAGTTTAAAGTTTAAATAAAAAAATTCATTTAACGAATGAAATTTTAAATATGAATTGGAAGCATAAGGAAATGAATTTATAACTTGGAATAGAATTCAAGTGAGAAATTGAAATGTGAAAATTGAATGATAATGAATATGTAACTTCAACAGTGAAGTAAAAATGATATAAGTAGTTTATATTGAAAATTTTGTAATAGAATTTGCAAAATGATTTGAATGTTGTAACTAGATATTATGGCTAGTAGATATACAGGTATAAAGGGAATTGAATTTGATTTCACAGATAATTTGAATTGCTCGACAAAAGGTACGTATTTGAATTGAATATGAGATTTGATGACTTATTTCTCTAGCCATTTGGCTTTTTCTTTTTCTTTTTGAAATCTGAGAGTCCGTAGGGACATTTTGTAGTCGTACCGTATTAGCCGCGCAAAGGAGACGCTGGCGAAATTTTTCGAAAATTTCGAGTGTTAGAAAATTTTTGAGAAAATTTTGAAAGTTTGAAATTTGAATTTAAGTTTAAATTTGAATTTTGAAGTAAACAATGTTGTTTGAAAATTATGAAAATGTTTGGAAAGTTAGTTGAATTGATAACGAATCTTTAGTAGAGAGATTTGTTTTGAAATTTGATAAAACTATTGGATGTTGAAAAATAGTAGACGAGTTAAGGACTTTTTTCCCTAACTTGTAATTTCGGGGACGAAATTCTTTTAAGGAGGGAAGTCTGTAACGACCCTGGATTTTGACCAAATTAAATTGAGAATATTTAATTTATTTTAAATATTTGAACGATGATTTAATTTGAATCCCCGATATACATTTGAATTTGACGATTAAAGTATAAAATTTAATATACTGAGAGTTGAATAAAAATTTATATCTTCAATTTTAAGTTGAAGAAATTTTTTTTCGAAAGCTTTTAAAATTCGTATTGATAGTACTGAAAATAATAGAAACTTCAGAATTGTATTTCAAAGCGTTTCGTTCAGTTTTGAAATTTTTCGTTCGTATCGATATTTAAAAATAGCCGTCCGAGAGACAGTCTCGGAATTCGACGAAACTAGTTCCATTGGGTCCGTAATATTGAATTATTGTCGGATTTCAAATTTCGTATCTATCGGAATTGATATGTGACCGTACGGTGAGTAAACGCATTGAAATCCAATCGAGTTTAATTTAAATTTTTAAATTTAAATTTTAAATCTTAAATTGGTCAACAAAACACCACGTTGTCTCCCTTAACTCACGCCGAGAAACGCTGCAGGAATCACGAAAGAAAAATCGTGCAAACACGTTGTTTTCTGCAAAAATCACGAAATCCTGTCATATACTTACATCTCCTCCTTTCAAACATTTCAGCCAATCGATCAAAGAAAATAAATAATGGCCGAGCTCCTCCTCTTTCATTTCAAAATCAAAGTCGTATATCCCCTCTCCTCCGTATAACTGTAAGGAAAAAAAATCGAATTCGCAGAGGAAATAAAATGGACGATATAAAAATCTTCCTTCAAAATTTTTCCCGTTCCCCTTCTCGTTTGCAACTCAAAACAAAAATGTCGTAACTTTGGAAAAGGAAAGAACCCCAAATCGATTGCTTCACCCTAATTTAAAATTCGAAAATATATAGCCGAGCTTTTCGTTCGCACGCGAGGGGGAAGGGGGCTCGACTTTGCCCTTTTTGAGGCCATTTGGGATCGCGGCTATACGAGCTTGATCGCGAAATCACGAGGCGTGGGTCGCGATGATGGTGGGAGGTCGCGATCGCGATTTGAACCACGATCTCGTTCGATAGTCGATCGTGGGAACGATCGGCGAAGGAGGAGTCGCTCGATTAGTGGAGTCGCGATGAGGAGACAGCAGACGTCGCATTCATCTGGGGATTCAAACTAGGGTTTGGGGCTGCTGTTGGTGGCGCGAGCTCGCGTGAAGGCATGTCGCGCATTGGCGATAGTGCCCGCGGCGATGACGACAGTATGGCGGCGAGGCCGCAGTGACGAGGCATCGGCTTCAGTTCGATGGTGAGGTATAATTTTTATTTTTATTTTATTCAAACCTATATACAGAGAAGAAAATAAATATATAAAAGATGATGATATTTATATAGATATATATATATATATAAAGTTTTAAGTGAAAAAGGAATTTATTTTCTTTATAAAACAGAAATTTTTAAGTGAAATGATTTATTTATGGAAATTTGGTTTTAAAATTTTTAGTTAAATAAAATTATAAAAAGGAAAATTTGTTGGAATAAAATAATTTGTTAGAATAAATTTTGTTAAAAGAGAATTAATTTTGAATTTAAATTTTCTTATGAAATCAATTTATTAAAAGGAAATAGTAATGAATTGTTCCGTCAATTTAAATAGTTAATAGAGAATTTGTTTAAAATAAATCATTTGATAAAAATTTAAGAATTGGTTTAAAGAAAATTAACAGACGATAATTTATTATAAATTTATTCGAATATTAATGAATTGTATAAATATTTATACAAGGTTAAACCGTGAAGAAATGATCAAAAATGGAAATGGATGGCAAATTAAAAGCTAAGGTGAGATCTTCTCACTCAGATTTATAATTGAATTGCAGTATTGATTGATTTGTTTGGATGTGCTATTAGATATGATAGGATATATCTATATATATAGCAATATATACATATTGGCATATGTATATATTGGATTGATGATTTCCCGCCTCGTATAGCGGATGAGACCCTATTGCGCCGTTAGTAAGCGGATTTTTATAAAAGTGGAAATTAGCCACAAGGGCCTCTTTAGCAAGTGCAATTAGTTTCTAGGACACACAATTGAAATAATTACTTTTAAGGACAAAATGCAAAACAATTAGTTTCTAAGGCCTAAAAACCTATGAAATTATGTCCTTGAAAGTAATTGGACTGCTGACTTTGTCCCTAAAAGTAATTATTCTGCTGACTTTGGCCTTGAAATTAATTTCTGTGGATGTGTGTCCTAGAAACTAATTGGACTGCAAAGTTTGTCCTTCTTGTGAAATGCCCCTTTATAAAACCCATATACCGCGATAATTCCGTACTGGAGCGGAATTGGTATTGTGCTAACATCTGTGGATGCAGGGAAATAGGTTGGAGGGATCCAACTGGATTCCTCACCAGTAGTTATTTATTTACAGATATTGATGTATATTCTGTTATCATATGTTGATATATGATGTTGTTGTTGTGATGGACTAATTGATGCGTTGCATCATTGGATTCAAATTTTGAAATTTAAAAATAACGATGTTGATTTTAAAAGTGAAATTTTAAAAGTGATCTTTGAAAATATACGTTTATTTAAATTGTTGAATTGATTTACTTTAAATAGAAAAACGTTAAAACTTTAAAGTTATAACAGTTAAGATTTTGTGAATTTTAACAAAAAAGTAATTTCTTTTGAAATAAAGAGTTAAGAAATTTATAAAATGGTTTAAGTTGAGATTTTTGAATTATTAAACCAATGTATATAAAAGATGTATCAAATTGATATTTATCAATTAAAGTTATTGGAATTTTAAAATGAGTTTTATAAGTGATATGAAATTTATAATTATAAAATGTGAAGATATGAAATGTATAGAATTATAAATTGTAAAGATATGATATTTATAGATTTATAAAGTATGAAGTTGTAGAATGAAAGATTTATAAGAGATTCACTTATAAATTGGATTTATGCCTTCAAATGAAATCTTGATCGAATTCGTTAATAAAGGAGATTTACAAATAGAAGTTGTTAAAAAATATAAGAGGTGAAATTTATAAACATTGTTTTTATAAATTCAAAATCAATTGAATTTGATAAATTAAATATAGGAGATTATCAAAGAAGATATATTCGCGATTTTGGATAGCGAATTATTATTGAGATAAAACGTGTAGAAAATAGTGAAATGTAATTAGTGAAGTATATTCACGATTTTGGGACGGTGAATATATTGTTAAGTAAAATGGATATGGTTTTGAAAAAGTGATATCCGAAATGAAGTAAATTGTTTTAAAAGATGTTTTAAAACAGGTGAACTATCGAAATCATAGATTTCAACAATTATTGTTGAAATAGACGTTTTCGAGAAATATAAGGAAATGGTGGACTATAACACTGTTGTTATGGTAAATGATTTCCAAAAGGAAATATTTTTATGTAGTATTGGGATTTATATATATCTATCTTAAAATCCGAATCCCTATACTAGTGATTTGAGTCGTCGTAACGATGTTTTACGCAACATTCGTTTTGACTCAAATAGATGTTAAAATGTATGATTTCCTTAAAGAATGAATATATACTTAATTTGATTTAAGTATATCGAATGTTTTCAAATGTTGAAAATAAATAGATTTGTGAACTACTTATTATTATATAAGTATGGAATTGCTTTTCCAATATGGAATGAACGTTTTTGAGAATTTATCTTCTTAAAGATAAATCGAAATTTAATATTGAAATCGATTTGAAAAAAATCGAATATCAGTAGATATTCGATAAATATAAATTCACTATGGAATTTATAAAAAGAAAATGGGAATTCGTTTAAAAATAAACGTTGATTTATTTTTTAGGAGTGTGGAAATTTTATATCTAATAAAGATATTTTGGAAGATAAAATAATTTGGAAAATTATTTGGAATCTGATGATGTCGCGCATCTTTATTGATAGTTAAATAACCGACTATCAATATTTACCTTGAATGGTATTTGTTGTGAATTGAATGAATTTGAATGCCACACTTGTTTTTAAATAATCGCTCACTATTCGGGTTAGCCGGGAAAGGACCATGGGGTCGTATAACCCATTCCGAATATGTGATACGTCGTTTTGAATCGCATTCGAAGGCCGGTGTTGAAGACCGGATATTTTTGAAAACGGAAGGATTACCGTCGAGTTACTCTACATCGGCTGATCTCCGATTTAGAGGTTTTATCACCCTTAGTGACGGGAAGTCCTGACGTGATTGAAAATTATCCGGATATGCAAGGGCTTCGTGAGAAGTGCCTTCGGTTCTGTTCGATCCCGGAACAGACTTGTATGGATTGTGTGTCTGACGTTACAATTTGAGATATAAAGCTGATTTCTTTCAAATACATTTCTTTTGGTGGCGGAGAATTTATTCTCTTAGCTTAACACCCTTCTCTGAGACGTACGAGCTCAGAGGTTATGTAGTTGAAATTTATCAGCGATATATCCCAATTTGGTAACGTGGCATACTGAGTGTTGCTGTGAAATGATCAGTGTTTGATCATTTGTGATATGATCATTTGTTTGATCTTATATCTTTGTGATCATAGGTTGATCATTTTGTTTGACCCGAAGCAGGGCTTTTTGTAGAAAGCGTAGCTTTGTGAACGAGACTTCGTCGAGCCTCACACCCCGGAAATGGTCGAAACAGGAAGGATGCAGCAAGGTTCTAGGGAGTAGCGCCCCTTAGTGTATGTCATTCCTTCTGGATAGAGGTGGTATCATGGTATGGAGCCCAGATACTTAACCTATGTGGTTGCTGCATTATTATCTATGTGGTTTGTTGGAAATCGGGGATCCTCGGGAAGATCGGTTACGATCGGGGGATGGCATACGCGTGTCAGTAGTTACCTATTTTTGCAGAGGTAACCTGGCCTTGTGTTGGCAGAGATCCGGTTAGGTTCTCGGGTCGTCTATTCCAGGGACGTACCCATCGTGGATGGGAAGTTCCTTAGCCTGACCATTTGTTGGAAATCCAAACTCCAATACGAACTTTGTACGGTATTAGTTGTAGAACCTGCCATTTACGTACGGTGGTCACCACTGTTTAGATGGTAGCTATAGTAGGCATACGATACTGGTCGTATGTTGGCTAAGATTAATATTATACTTCCGAAATGTTTTCTACACTATGCACTAATAATAATATCAAAAGGAATTGATTTTGCGTAGTAAGCATCTTTGACTATCATAAGAAGAAATCTCCTCCAATTCTGCGTTTGCATTGTGTGTGTGGCGGGAGGTCTTATGGTAGTTTCATTTTCCAAAAGCATTGCGAATTGACTTTAAAATTCTCTGCTATTTATTTTAAAAATAACTGTTTTACGATCTCACACCAGTCACCATGACTGACTCGGAGTTTATTGTTCCCTTCTAAACTCTGGGTGCCCACAAATTTCCACACGGGCAGCCTAGAGTTATGTTATCAGGATATTCTGGATATTCTGGAGCTAGGAGATAAGCTGGATGACGAGACGTAGTATTTGTATCTGATAGTATTTATTCCGCTGTGTATTCTGTATGAGGACAAGTTATATAACTGTCCATTGTTGTTTATTGACTCTGATGATATGATGTGATGTAATGTAATAACAGATATAATTCTTTTGTTTTTAAATGATATTCATTTATCTATTATATATTGTTCCGCTGCGATATGTGAGATTCTGATATTGTTTCTGTTTCTGATGTGTTGTTCTTCTTTTCTTTTTCTACTCTCTTTCTTCTCTTTTCTTCTTCTTCTGCCTTTTTCTTTTTCTTAAAACCCTCACTATTGGAGTTTCCGGCACTCGATTGCTCGGCAGTCGATAAAGTGAGTATCGATGTCGAATTTTCGAAAGTCGAAAATTTCGGTATGTGACACCAACCTTCCACAATAACCACACACACACCATCCCCTGAATCACCATATTTCATCAATCAAAACTTCACAACCCTGCCATCATCCACTTTCATTTCTCCTGTCTACCAACCACCAATTGCATCAACACAACCAGCCTACAACTTTCACCTGTCTACAAACTTTCACTACTGCCCAATCTCCAAAACAACCACACTATCCTCATTTCCTTCCATCAATCAATCTACCTTCAACATACTCTTCCACAACCACCCCTCCGCTTGTCTTACGACGCAGCCTACATACTCCTCTGACTAACAAACCAGCCATCACAATCAGTGCCTTCAGCCACAAAAAAAAACTGCATTGTTACATTAACCTTCATCCATTGCCATATTACTCCCCTCACTCAACTGCTACACAGTTGCTACCCAATCCTCCTCCTCCTATAACCCCTCTGCTTGCACAGTTCATCCACTCCACATAGTTTATTCACTGCACAGTTCATCTCTGCTTATTCATCTCCGCAAACAACACTACATCATCAACGAACCACCCGAAACCAAAAGCTTGTAAGGTGCCTGCAACCAGAATCCCAATTCAAACATCACAATCCCAAACTCGAAGTTCGATCCAACTTCAAAATTGCTACCAGCTCCAAAGTCGAATAGTTCCACATCAACCTCCACCACTTTGACAACCTGCCTCTGCAAACAATCGCTACAGCAACTTCAAGTAGACAGCAACAGACTGCATCAACCCTACCTCCTCCCTCTGCAACCAGTTCCGCGACTTCGAACAACCTTAATCAGCGACCATCAGAGCATCAACCATCGCAGCCTCATCCACCTTCCTATTCGAACCACTGCTTCGTCAAATCGTTCAATCTCGAACGATAATACTCACTTCTTCCCATACATTCCTCACTTGAATTCTCGCAACCAGGAAACACCACCAATAGTCGAACAACTCGAATTCGAACCCAGCCGCCGCATAAAAAAACCCCTCAATCCCCAATTCAATCCACCTCTCATCGCCTGCAAATCGCCAGTCAAGCCCCTACCCCAATCGTCAATCCTCAATCAATCGCGACGAATTCACGCAACTACCAAATTCTTTTCTTTATTTTATTTTTCCCTTTCGACTGCTGTTGTAATTCGATTTGGTCTAGTTTTTGGGGGAATTAGGTTCGAACTAGTTTTTGAAAGGAAGAATAAGTTTTCGAATAGGAATTGGTCTACGTTTTTTTTCTTTTCCCTTCTCTAATAATTTTTGTTTCCTGAAGTTTTATTATTTTGGGTCGGGCCCTGATTTAGTTTTTTTAGAGTTGTTTTAGGTTAGTTTTGCTTTCTGTTAGTTTTTCTTAATTAGTTGTTATAGTTTCTTAATTAGTTTAGTTTTTTTTTCTTTTTTTAAAAAAAAACAAAAAAAAAAGAAAGAAAGTTGCTTTGTTTTTGTTGATTTGTGGTTTTTCTTTTGGTTTTGGTTTTGTTTAACTAAGAAAAAAAAAGAATTTTTTTTTTACATAAAACTCTACTTTTATGTTTCCTTTCCAAAAAAAAAACCCAAAGAGTCTCTTCCAAAAAACGGGGGTTTTTTGAATTTGTTTTGTTTTTCATTTATTTTAGTTTCTTTTTTGATATAAAAAAAATTGTATATATATCTTGTTTTTATTTTCAGGTTGCAATAGTAGAAAAGGAAAGGAGCTGCTTGCTAAAAATAACTGCTTCGCTTTGCTTGCCAAAACAATACAAAAAACTGCTTGGTTGCTATATATATTGTTTTTATTTGCCTTGCATTGTATATATTATTGTTTTGTTTGCTTGCATTTTAGAAGAAACAAAATAAAAAAAACAGAAATTTCATTCGTAGTTGCATTGTTAATACACGTTTAATTTCTGCTGTGCATTTCATCCTAGAATTTTTTAATAATTATGGTTAGACATCGATAGCTCTTAATTGTATATTGACAAGTTGTCTTCTTTGAACAATTTACTTTCTTGGTGTCTAGGCTACGGCAGAGTAATAACCATTTATAAATATTACGGTGATTCGTAAATATTATAGTGGTTGTTCCTCTGAAGGTACTTAAACCTTCGGCTGCATTGCTATGGTGATTCGTGGTGCACCGATAAATCCTGTCTGTTACCTGGCTGAGAACTATCTTGTTGATTTAAGACAAAGTGTGATTATACAATTTTGAGTTAACTTAGGATAAATCAATTGTAATTAACTTTGCATTCATTTAGTTGCATTAGTTCATGCATATTTTAAAAAAAACAAAAAAAATTCAAAATCCAAAATTTTAAAAAAATTTGTATATATTCCTTTTCCTTTGAAATTTTTAAATCCTTTTTCTTTGAAATTACAAAAAAACCAAAAAAAAAATTGAAAAACCAAAAAAACAAAACAAAAATCAATTTCCCTTTTGAAAAATAAATTTTATTTGTAAATATTTTTCCATTACAAAAAAAAACAAAAAACATTCTTGAAAATGTCCGAGTTTCCCCACTTACGTGAATTTTACAATAGTTGTGAAAATCAATATAATCCATATGATTTCACTCCAAATTCGTATGGATATTTTAACAACAACTATTGTTTAAACGATTTGAATTTTGAACCACAAATTTTTCAAAATGACAAACAACCCTCGACTCTCGAAAATAGCATTTCATCTCTACTTGAAATCTCTACACAACAAAATCAAATGATAAATGATTTGTGTAATTCATATTTGTGTGACAACTCGAGTCAAGGATTTCAAAATTTGAATTCAATTCAAAATTCAAACGATTTCGATTATAACCCATGCCAATTCAATTTCGAACTCCAAAATGAATTTTAAATTCAAAATGGAAACAACTTTTCAAACGAATTTGGCAATGGGAATAATCTTAACCACGTTACGATTGAAAATCTTTGTTCTCAACAATTTCCAAGTGAAAATCCTCATGTTAATAATTATAAATTGGATTTTGTTGAGCAAATGAACGAAATTTACGATGATCACACGAATTCGTTGTTTGAAACATATATGAAACAACGTGAAAAACAAAATCAAATTCCAACGTGTGACGAGTCAAACAATAATCCATCTTTTACCCAAATCGACGATTTTCAAATAACAACTTTTGAAATTGAAAATAACGATCTTAACGAAGTTGTTGAAAATTTGGTGATTGACTTAGATTTCAATTCTTTTGAGGGTGTGGAACCAAATTTGAAATTCGATCTTCCTTTTCTTGATTTCGAAATTTTGAATACGACAACTTTGGATTTTGAACTTAATATATGCGATGAAGTTGTTGATAATCAAACAAAGGAAGACGAATTTAACGAACACGATTTCTTTGGACTTTTTGAAAACGAGTTGTCGAATTCTGAAGGGGATGATTTAAATCACCATTTTGATTCTGAATTCAATAATTTTGAAGAATTTTTCAATGAACAGCTTGAATTTCAATTTGGTGAAAATAAACTTGAACTTCAATCAATCGTTTTATCAACCCCAAAAATCATCGAAAAGGAAACAACTCGTACGATTTTCAATAAAACGACATTCGTTTTTCCAAATCGACATTCAGCTTTGAAATCTTTTACGGTTTGGTTTTTCGAGCTTAAGCTGTGTCTCGTATATTTGACGAGACAAATGAATCGGTTTTTGAAAGACCGTTTCATTTACTTTTTGACGATATACTTTCTGATCTCGTGTAAATACCATTAATTTTCATTTAAATAAAGGTCATGTTTTTATTTTTATTTTTTCTCCTTCCACTTGGGTTGACTGTGGGGACACAGTCAAAATCAAGTGTGGGGGGGGAGACTCATCATCATTTTTCAATTTTTCTTTCCAAAATTAAAAAAAACAAAAAAAAAGAATTTTTTTAAAACCATTTTGATTTATTTTTAAAGAAACACTATAGGATAAATATACGGTTTTGGTTTATTAAATTGAAATTATTGAAAATTTATTCATCTTAACAAAAATAAAAATGAAGTTCCATTACAAATAATAATGGTTTAACTAGTATAAAGGAAGATTCATATGTGTTAATTATGAAATACGTCCTAATTGAAAATCTTTGTTTTAAAAAGTGGTTGATTAAAAGTAAAGGATATAACATTTTTTTTGTCTTCTAAGTTAAATGGTGCTAAGATGATTTTGCAAAACTCTCTCTCTCTTAAGAAAAAAAAATTATTAACTAAAAAAATAAAAACATCCAAAGTATTCACTCTCATTTAAAAGTCCTCACGGTTATGCATGGGTGAATTACTTGGAATCTTTGATTATGTGCTTTCATACTCATTTAAAAGTCCTCACGGTTATGCATGTATGGAACACATGTAAAAAAAAGAACAAACTTAATAAAAACCACCTACGGTCGATAGGTGTATGCACGAAAGTGTGTGCACTCGCCATGCTCTGTACTCCCCTCACATAAGCCCGAAAGGCAGTGCATGGGTGGTATATCTGGCCTCAGTTTACCTGAGCTAGGTGTGTAGTTTTTCTTGCAAATAATGAGAGAGCAAGCAATTGAAATGATAGCATTATTTTTACTTATTTGATTTGATTTGTTATTGAAAAGAAATGAAAATACCACTTTGATAAACTTTGATAATCAACTAAGGATCTATTTCATGGTACACTTTGTTATCAACCGAAACAACGAGTTAAAACTATAATCTATTTGTTATGATAACTTAATTTTTGTTGGAAATTTTGACGAGTAAATGACTTAAATTTCAAGATAATGACCAAACCTATATTTAACTTATTTGTAAATCCTTCATTCGTAAATATTTTCAAAAACTTGCATTCACATCTTTGTAAATAAATCTTGCATTTTGTAAATATTTTCATCCTGCATTTGGATTTTATGGGTAGTATTCGCTGAAAACCCTCACGAGACAACACTCGTCCTACTGGGGACACCCAGAGGTTTAACGGCTTGTTGCATACGCTCAATGCAATCGTGCTCCCTACGAAAACGGATTTATCTTAGTTTTTTTTCCTTTATTCGAGGACGAATAAAAAGATAAGTGTGGGGGTATTTGATATGCACGTAAATGTGTATATTTTTACCACCATATTTAATCTATTTAAATTAAATAAATGATCATATCGGGTATTTTAACTTGTTTAAACCAAAATTCATATTATTTTCAAATCGTCACATATTCATCTTCATCCAAGGGCAAAATGGTCATTTTTGTGCATATATTAATTTGAGAAAATTTAATTAGAAATTTCTATATTTTTTTATAGGAATTTGGCTTCATATACAAGTGGTTACATGATGATATATGCATGCACAAGAGTGAAAAGAACAAATGAAGATGGAAATAATTCAAAGTGAAGATAATGGAGGACCCCACCTACCCACCTACCTTAATGTACAAATTAAAGGCTAATGCACATGCTTATGGAATTAATGGCTTCATGTACATTTAAGTGAGGGATTATTGAAGCTAATGATAACTTGGCCACCACACTTCCTACAAGGGCATTTTGGGCATTCCCCAAAAATATGAATTAGGGTTTAACACTTGTATAAATACCCCATATCTTCATGTAACCCTCTCTCTCCCTTAGTCTCTCTTAGGCCTCCTTCTCTTTAGTTTAGTTTAGATCAAATAAAAGAAAGCTCTCTTTCTCTTTTCATGGCTACTTAGCCTTTTTTATTTTATGTAATTTTCTTTTCTTTTTATGCAATGTTAATTAGTGTTTCCTTTTACTTACATGTTCATTTCCTTTCATGCTAGTAGTGTAAATTTTCTTTTATGCAATTAGATTAGTTTTCTTTTCCATTTGCTTTCATTTTCCTTTCTTTTTTCTTTCATGTTGCTAGCTACATTTGTTAATCAAATGACAAATATGAGAGGCTAAACCCCTTCAATTTAGGGGTAATGAAGCTCTCTAATTATGTAGCTTCAACTATTTGTTAATTCATGCTCTCTTTTTGTGCTTAATGAAGAATGATTGAAGTGGTTTAATTGTTGTTTTTTCTTTGAATTTGATAGCCTATATTGTTGACACCAAATAGGCTATGCTTAAACAATCACTAACACTAATTGCCTCTTCATCAAAATATGATTATGGCAAAAGAAAGTGATTTGAAATTAAAATTTGATGGTCTATATTTCTAATCAATAGTTAATAGGTCATACTTAAAATAGATTTCATTTTCACTTTCATTGTCAAGTTTCATGAAAGTTAGTAAGTGGTTTAAGGGGTGTGTTATAGTTTGATGGCTTATGTTGGCTAATCAATAGCACAAATATGCCATACTTATGATAAACACATCAATTAAAGCACTAATGACCATAAAAGAGATTATGATTTCATATGTGTTGAACTACATGATCTAGAGAGTGGATTTATTCTCTAAATTGTCATTTAACTCTTATATTTGCATTTCTTTTCTCTTTGTTAGTTTTCTCATTTTTCTAGCTTAACAATCTCTCGACTTTGGTATAATTTGATTGAATAGAATTTTAAAATCATCAATTCCCTGCGGATCGACCCGTATTCGCCACATACTACAAGTGTACGCCGTGCGCTTGCGGTAAATTTTAATTTAAATTCGTTCGACGGTTTTCTAAACCGATAGAATTTAAACCGACGAACAAGTTTTTGTGGCCCCGTTGCTGGGGACTCGTCTAATTCAAGCTGTTTGACCAAAAACAGCTAACTTAAAATGGACCTAGATAACTCATACAGACTCGGATTGGCTTGAAATTTTGGAAGAACACTTAGAAAACATAAAAGAAGTCTCACGGAAAATATGAGATCATTTGGAGGTTGTTTGATGGATCGCTAGCGACCTAACTAGATAGATCACTAATGATCCATGTGGATTAAGCCTCACCACCTGAAATTTTTAGGTAGGTCCCAGACACCCTCTAGAGTGTACCTGTAGAGTTTTGTCTGATTTCGATAAGTTTCGAGTGAGTTATGGATGATTCTTCTGGACTAGATAACCCATGAAGACGGATGACCAAAAAAGCATTAAACGACTAAATATTTGGACAAGGCATTCGAATAGATGAAAGAAGGCAACCCAAAAGGGTAGACTCAAAATTAGTCTAAGGGCATGGATTGCTAGCGATCCATCACCCATGGATTGCTAGCAATCAATAATGTTATCTCGGGTCGCCTTGAGTTTTTCTGGACTTCTTCCTAGCACTGAGTAGAGGCTTCTAACAAGTCAGCTTTGGCCCAACTGCTTTCCTACCCCTATAAATACAATCCTACCTACAACTAGAGATGTGACTTTTCTAGGGAGAGAGCCACCATTAGTCTACTGGAGTTACTTCACTTCTTCAACTTTCTTCTCCCTCACAACAATCATCAAGGAGGTTACTGTGATTCTCCAGTCAACCCTTGTACTTATGACTTATTCTAACTTATAGTAACTTAAATCTAAGGACTAACTAGTTGATATCCAGAGAGATTCAACTTGCATAATCATAATAAAGATTGATTAAAGTGGAAGTATGCCAGAGTCAGTCGAACCACTATAATAGTTCTGTGTCCCTTTTCTTACTTCTGCTTTTTATTTGTTGTTTATCTGAGATTTATGCTGCTGATTATCTGCACTAGTGCTTTCACACTCAATCCAGGGTGTTGATCCATTTTTTTGGATTAATGGATTGTAATCATGCTTAATTGAAATGAATGAGAACTTGGATATGCCAATTACTATGATCGTGCATCTTGGACATTATAAAACACGAGCATGCATATAATGAAGCTCTTGGGACCTAAAGCAAATGTGATACTATTCACGTAGGATCACATGAACTTCGGTCCAAACTAGTGTTTATATGCATAGATTCTATTTTGCCTCATACATATGGACATTAGACTATGTACATAAGGATTGTTTATTTAGTTCATTGACATGCTTAATGGATTATTGCACACATTTACTACATGTCTTCTTTCTCCTTTGGATATATGACATGGGACTTTAAGTGTTCTATCCCTAAAGACCAAATAGATCTCGAATATATTATTTCAAGTGACCTTAAGGGCTCTCGAATATCTTGTTCCAAGCGACCTTAAGAGAACTCGAATATTGTATCCAAGAAATCAAATTGGCTTTCTTAAGTGTAACATCCAAAGCCCATAGGCATTATGGATCTATCCATTCGCACTTAGCCTCGAATGCTAGGCTTGTTCTTGATTTAATTAATGCCAACTATGTCATGCTTGGTCGTATCGACATATGAACTTGAATAAAGGATTGGCTCATCATTCTTGGCATCATGGTTGTTATACCAATTATTGGTTTAACATTTTGGCACTAGAAGGAGAGCTCGAACCTTTGTCTCCCTGTAACTCTTCCCTAAACTAATTACATGAAGTTTCTTTTGTTATAGGAAAATAGGGAGATAAAGATGAGTTAATGCTCCAAATGAAGAAGTCATACAAATGGCGACATTAGAAGAAAATGTTGTTCTAATATCAATTTAGGAAGCATAGAACCTGGGCAGCCATCAGAACTGGCAAAGCCTACCAGTAGCGAAGCTCCGATTAAAGATCTAACACATCAAGTGACAATGATGAAAGAATTGTTAGATAAGGTCCTTGCACAACAATCTTCCAAAACTTCCACTTTCGCTGAAGGGGTCGAAGTCGAATCTCCAAGAAGGAATCTGGATGCTTCTTTGCTTAAAAACAAAAGCAAAAGCAAACTCGTTATAACTCCACAAAAGAGAAAAAGTCACCAGCAAGCTAAAGCAACTGAGCTTTCTCCAAGATCATTGACGGATAACAAAGTCAAGGCAAATTACCAAGGGAGATTAAAGGAGAGGTCCAAGGAGCAATTTGGAAGTTCAACCTTTGAAGGATACAAACCTATTAGAAGTTATTGCCAGTGCAACGAAGCTTATCTAAAAGATATAACCGAGAAAATGTTAAAGGACATGCTTAATCTTAAAGGAAAAAAGATTTCTTGATGAGAGGATCAATAATAACCATGAGAACCTCCCTTCACAGACAAGATCATGTCCACTAGGATCCCGTCCCACATCAAAATTCCATCCACAAGATACAATCGGACTACTGACCCCGATGATCATTTAATGGCATTCAAAAGTTAGATGGACCTTTATAACACATCCAGAGCAGTGCGTTGCAGACTTTTCCCTACTACCTTCCAGGGCGCAGCAGCTAAGTGGTCTAAACATTATCGTGAAAAAACAATTTACAGCTGGAAACAATTTTGCTACGAGTTCTCAGCATAATTTTGTATTTGCAAAGACCCCGCAATTGACCACAACGTACTGGCTAATATCAAGAAAAAACCGAGAGTGTTATTGGGTGATTATCTCAAGAGGTTTAATGCCAAAGCGCTAAAGGCGGAGGATATTACCGATAAAGACAAATTGATGGCAGCACACTCAAGGCTGATTGAGTAGATACCCTTTTGGCGAGAGCTTTACCTTCATGGATGCAGGATCTCCAGGACTTCCATTTTCAAGCTGATGAGTTCATCCACATAGATGAAATGTTCTATGCCAAGAAAAAATCCCAGGCGAAGAAAGAAATGGGAAGATTTGGCAATAAGAAATCAAGATGGGAGGAGATTCCAGAGTCTCATTACGTTGCTTTAAATAAACCAATATCCTACACCTTCACTACGGCAAAAGAAAGCAATGACTTTCCAGTCCCCTACAAAACCAAGAATTACCCTGAACCAAAAGGAGGGGAGAGTACTGTTCTTATCATAAAGCAAACGGACATAAAACGGACGAGTGACGAGTATTAGCAGGAATAATCCAAAACATGATCTGTTCAGGACATTTGAAAGAGTGTATCAAAAATGATCAGAAAACTACACGTTCTAATGAAAGCAATCAAAGGCTTATAAACAACACCGCAAACTTTGTGGAAAATGATGCCCAGTCAAACTTCATTCCACCAATCAATCGAATCGATGTTATCCATGGAATCCCACATCTAGTCGAAAGTAGCATAGGAGCCAAAAAATTGCTACATTAGAGAGGCAAGAGACGAGATTTTCTCTATTCAAGAAGAGCCCCCACTTAAGAACCCCAGGTTCCAAATTCGAATGCACAACTTAACCATCACCCCGCAAGAACTAAGAGGAATTTGCCATCCGCATAATGATTCGCTTATGATAACGGCACAAATTGGACTCTCTGTGGTTACTAAAATTCTGGTAGATACTAGAAGTGCAGTCAATGTGATTTTTAAACATGCCTTTAACCAAATAGGTATCCCAAAGGAGAAGCTAGGGCCGAGCTTTGAGCCCATCTTTAGGTTCAATAACAAAGGAACAACCCTCATAGGGCAGATAAAGTTTCTAGTACAGATGGGAATTCTGCCACACTCCAGTAGCTTCGAGACTCTCTTTGTCATCATGGATCAACCTTCTTTTATAATTCCTTCTTTAGGAGGCTGACTTTGTGTAACATCCCCCTACTTGGAGGCCCAAACCTAACGGCTACGGATGCTGCAGTCATCCATAGTTATTAATCATCGGCGACCAAATACGGTGATATTAGATCCATTGATACACAGAAACACAAGAATATGGAAAAAAATTAAACAGCAAACAAATTCCACATTCCATTTTAAAATATTCCAAATTGATTACATAATCCCAGTTCGCAGACCACGTTCAGATAACATATAATTATTACAAAATACGCCAAGAGCGACATATGAAGATGCCCCCTTGGTTGATCAGAGTATATAAATAGGCAAGAAAACAAATTTGCCTTTACAAACAAAACACACAGCGGAAATAAAAGATCTCTAATAACAAGTTTGCCTCCTGCACGTCCTCGGAAGCTTCTTGAAATACTCGAAATAAATTTTAAACCCAATTATATCAAATTTTCCTTTTAAAAATTCATAATAAATTTCCTATAGCTCGGAAAATTGTGAAAATCAAAACCCATCTCTACAATCATGTTTAACATAAAAAATTTCCATGGAATTATAAAATCATTGACTCTCGGTTTACCCTAAAACCGTACTAATTCATAGGAAAATGAACTAAAATAAATCAACCATAATATAGTTCAAGCATATCATCATCCATATCATCTTAAAAACGAATTAATCATAAATCTGAAAACATATAATCATAAAATAAAATAGAGATGGTATAAAAAAAATTGTTCGCCTTAGATATGATAAGGAATTTGAGGTTTGTTGTTGATTAATCCTTCCTAGCTTTGATCCTTAGCTTTAGATTATAATCTTCCTCTTTTCCTCCTTGTTAACGGCCGGCCCTTAGGGTTTTTGCGTTTGTTTTTTTAATTTGAGAAAAATGAACGTGAATGGACAATTACAAAAGGTCATAGCCATGTAAAATGAAAAGCTTATTTTACTAATATGCCCATGTGTCATTTAATTAGTTTACTAACCCAATTAAGCCCATTTACTTTATTAATAAGCACATCCCTATATATGGTTTATTAAAATCTCAATCCCCTTATCATCATTATTTTATTTTATTTATCTAATTAAATTTCATGAATAATGTTATCAAAAATTAGGGATGTTACACTTTAGATGAGGTTGATGCTTTTGTCTCGCCCAAATACTTGATGGTGAAGTTCTTAACTAAGAGCGATTAGGGAATAATAAGGGAAGAGCAATTTAGCTCTAGTGAAATGTACTTTGCCACACTTGAGATATACGAACGAAACTATCTTTCTTGTTATGACTTGGAGAAAAATGAATTAATAAAAATTGATATGAAAAAGCCTTTGGATGTTGATTCTCCAAGCCCATCATCTAGAGCAAAAACAAAGCCTATTGAGAATAGTAAGCATGCATTACGAAAGTTTAACTGCTATAAAAAGAAAATGAAAAGAAACAAACTTAGTGGAAGACGAAGTAGAAGCCGAGGAGATCATCACTAAATTAGATTGTAGAGGTGAAAAGGATAGAATGAAGCCCATAAAGGACCTTGAGGATATATGTTTGGATCATGTTGATCCAACAAAGACTATAAAAATTGGAAAAGGGTTGGATAACAAACTTAGAGGAGAACTAATTCAATTTCTACAATCCAGCAGAGATGTGTTCGCCTAGACCCATTCAAATATGGTTGGAATAGGTCTAATCGTTATGTGTCATGTTTTGAATATAGACCCGAGTATCACACCTATTCGACAGAAGAAAAGACAGTTTGATAAAGTTTGATCTGATGCCTTGAAAGAAGAGGTTAAGAGATTGATCGAGAATGGATTCATCAGAGAAGTAATCTACCCGAAGTGGTTAGCCATTCTAGTACTGGTAAAAAATATAATGGGAAATGGAGGACATGTCGATTATACTGATTTGAATCAGGCATGCCCGAAGAACTGCGACCCCTTCCAAAAATAGACCAATTAGTCAATGCGACAAGTGGACACAAACTTTTACCTTTCGTGGACGCTTATTTCAGATATAACCAAATTCCAATGTTCAAACCAAATGAGGAAAACACTCGTTTCATAATAGATTAGGGAACATATTGTTTTACAAAGTAATGTCTTTCGGGTTGAATCATGCCAAGGTAACATACCAAAGAATAGTTAACAGAATGATCAAAGAACAGATTGGCCGAAACGTGGAGGAATACGTGGACAATATGCTAGTTAAATCTCAAGAGAAAAGCAACCATCTAAAGGATCTTGAGGAAATGTTTGGGGTATTACAGAAATATCGGATGAATCTCAACCTACAGAAATGTTCTTTTGGAATTCATTCTGGGAAGTTTTTGCGATATATAGTCAATGCTAGAGGAATCGAAGCCAACCCCGACCAAATTTAGGCTATCAAGGATATGGCAAAACCCGAGACAAGTAAAGATGTAATGAGCTTAAATGGAAGGGTAGCAGTGTTGAATAGATTTATCTCCAAGGCCACCGACAAATACATTTCATTCTTCAATGTGATTAAGAAGAAGAACTTTGAATGAGGGGAGGATTGTTATAAAGCCTTCAAGGAATTGAAAGACCATCTTTAGAGGCCACCGATCTTGTCCAGTCCCATAGACGGGGAGAACCTTTACCTTTATATGGTAGTTTCTGAATATGCCGTTAGTTCGGTTCTGGTAAGAGAAGACAAGGGAAATCAACTTCCAGTATATTATACAAGCAAGAGGCTCAAAAATTCAAAAACTAGATATCATGTTATAGAGAAATTAGCATACTGCTTGACGCTCACTGCACGGAAACTAAGACTCTACTTTCAAACACATTCGATCAAGGTCTTAACCAACTTCCCTCTCAAGCAAGTTTTTAGCAAACCCGAAACTTCAGGAAGACTAGTAAAATGGGGAGTAGAACTCAGCCTATATGATGCTGAATTTCTACCCTGAGTGGTAATTAAAGGACAAGCCCTAGCTGATTTTGTTAATGAATATACAAGGATCATTAAAGAACAATCAGAAAAGGAGAAGGATTTAAATCTTAAATGGCAATTGTTTGTGGATGGAGCTTCAAACAAACAAGGTGTTGGAGCAGGATATGTGATTATTACCCCCGATAGACATCGTTTACACTATGCAATGAAGTTGAGATTTCTAGCCACTAATAATGTAGCTGAATACGAATCAATGGTGGCAGGACTCGCCTTGTCCGTACAGTTAAAAATCCCTAGAATTGAAATTTTTAGTGATTCCCAACTAATGGTAAATCAGTTGAATCAAACATATTAGATAAGGATGCCAAGTCGGTCATGTATGTCAAAAAGGTGTTAAAAATGTTAAACCAATTTAAAGATTTCTCGATATACCAAGTACCAAAAGGAAAGAATTCTCAAGATAATTCTTTGGCTAAATTAGCTAGCTCAAGAGGAGCACTGGAAACATGAGTTGTATCTGTAGGCTACTAACCAAACCCCAGTATAGAAGAGAAGGCACTAGAATCAAGAAATGAATCCATGATATTGACCATATCTCAAGCCTTAACGCATGCGAAAGAGGAGTCGGAAAATGGATATGAAACCCTTGAGGAGAAATTTTCTCATCCAGAGAGGAATGACCAGTATAAGAACAGTTAATGACGCCCATTGTTGAATACCTAATAAACAGGAAATTGCTAATAGAGAAAAAGAAGCAAGACGGATAAAATATCAAGCTCCAACTTTTGTCATAATAAATGAAAAACTTTATAAGAAAGGATATTCAGTCCCTTACTTAAGATGTGTTGATCCATAAATGGGAGCGAAATTACTAAGAGAAGTCTATGAAGGGTTCTGTCGAGACCATTCTAACGGCATACAATTAGCCAAGAAGATTATGAGACAAGACTTTTATTGACCTTCGATGACTAGTCATGTCATCGATTATGTGAAAAGGTGTGAAAAGTGCCAAAAGTTCTCTAAGATCCCACGTTTGCCACCTAACGAATTGACTTCGAACTCAAGTCCAGGACATTTCGTTGTACGAGGAATCGACCTAATCAAACCACTACCAATATCCAAAGGAGGAGCTAAATACATAGTGGTGGTCATTAACTATTTCACAAAATGGATAGAAGCAGAACAGCTTCCAAATATCACGTCAAGAAAAGTTCTCAAGTTTGTAATCAAAAATATCGTTACCAGATTTGAAATATAACACAAGATAATATCTGATAACAAAACTCAATTTGAAAGAGAAGAATTTACATAATTTTGTAATAGAAATGGAATCATCAAGAGCTTTTCATCCATAGCACACCCCAAAGCTAATGGAGCCATTGAAGCTGCTAATAAGACAACTAAGACCATTCTCAAGAAATGATTAGACAAGGCTAAAGGAAGTTGGGTAGAAGAACCCGTAATTTGACCTCTTTAAAATATGGATATTTAATACATTTTTAAATAATTAATTAATGGATTTATAACTAAAATAAAACTCTTTGAAATAATAAATAATGATGGTGAAATAGTTTTTCAAAATAGTTTACAAAAATATTTAGCTCGAAGAAAAATAGAAAATGTGACCGAAAATCATTTTCCGAGTTTTCGAACTTTACATCTTCTAAAAGTTGTCTGAAATGTTGTGGACATTTTAGTAGACATAAAAACAAACATTTATAAAATAAATTAGGATTTAGAAATGATAACACATATTTATTTATAACTTAAGAATATAAAAAAATGTGATGTGACAATTTCCTAAGTTTAAAATTAAAACAAAAAGCAAATGTCACATCAAATGAAACATGTTTAGACATGATTTGATATTTTGGCAACTTGAATTTTAATGCATGTTGGTAAAGGGGAGACAAGCTTGATGAGGTGGCAACAAATTAAAGGAGGTTATGTACTTTAAGTTTAAATTGATAATTTAATTTATCCCTTTGTATATAAGCAAAATTCCTAGTACTTTTTCTCATTTTTCTCATTTCTATCTTCACTTTCAAATCTTCATGCAAGTTTTCTTTAAGTTTTCATGGCTTTCAAAAATATTAACTTTTTCTTTTAAATCTGGTATAAAACTTGTTTAAACTCTTCCATCTTCTTTTCCACACTTTATTCTCAAAAACAAGCCCACCATCACCAAAATTTCTTTATGGCCGAGCCTAGATTTGTTAGGGCCAAGCCCATCTTGATGATATTAGCTTAAAAACTTCATTTTTTCAAAGTTTTTGCAAAGATCTGAAGGTTTTTGAAGTTCTAGAACAAGTTCGGTTGAAGTTAGTAAGCTATTGTGAGTAAAAATCTCATCTTTCAACATCTTAACTTTTTAAACTTAAATATTATTCATATATTTATTGTTAGTGGCTTGTTGTGTTTGTATTACCATGTGATGTATGTTGGATTGGGTTATACCTTGAAAAGTTGTCACCTTGTTAGTTTAGCAACCAAATTAGTAAGTAAGTTTGGAATGTTAGTAGTAAAAGTTAGTTATATTGATAATGGCTGTTCTCTATATGTTGTAGAATAGTTTATCACTTTGTATTACTATTTTGATTTTGTTATATGATGTATGGATGAAAGTAAAATGACATGAATTTGTTGTTGAAGTGTCTGTATAGCGACAATCGCTATATCGGCACTTTCGACAAACATACCCTTATCGAAATCTTTCGATTTATTTCTCGAGCTTGGGTTTGCTTTTACAAGTTAATAAAGTTATTAAATAAGGATGATTTTAAATTTAATTAATTAGTTTAATAAATAATTTTAAATATAATTAATTAATTATTAAGGATTAAGGTTAATTAATTAACTTGTTAATGATGAGTTCAAAATTAATTAATTAACTTATTAATGATGTGTTTAAATTTAATTAATTGCTTTGTTAATGATACTTAAAATTAATTAAACATTTTGTCTAATGATGATTAAGGTTAATTAATTATATAATAATGATGGATTAACTTTGATTAATCATTTTAGTTAATGACGATTAAAATAAATTAACTCCTTTCAATTAATGATTTTTTTTAAATTTGATTAACTAATTTAAATTCAATTAATTATTTCTTTAATTATGTTTCAAATTAATTAATTTAATTAATGATATTTATTTATTATTAACTAAATTAATTAATGACGTTAAAATTTAATTAATTAATGTAATTAATGAGATTAAATTTAATAAATTAATTTAATTAATTCTGTTAATTTAAATTTGATTAACCTTATTAATTAAAGGGTATTTTGAAGTCAATTATCTAAATTGATTAACGAAGTTTAAAGATAATAAATTATTCTCGTTTATGATAGTTAAAGCGAAGTATCCAATTAAGTAAGGATGTTGAAAGTTATTAAATCATTTTATAATTATGTTTTAAAGTTAGTAAACTCTTTTAACAAAGTGTTTTGAAGCTAATACTTGTAATGTGAAGCCCAAGCACGAATTCGGGTTTTTAAAAGAAATGTTTGAATTATTTATGGAAATGAAATAATTTCTGTAAAGCGATTCACTTATATGGAAATGATTTCTTTGTACAATTAGCACTAAACATCGAAGAAGTAGATTTGTCGCTATTTCGAAAGTTAAGAATAATCGTGAGACATGACTTTGAGGTAACACTACCTTGACTTGTCTAGTATTATTGTTAACCAAGAAATAGTACAAGTTTGAATTCGATGAGTGGTGATAAATATTCAAGATTTAATTTCCATATACGATCATTTTATATCCTCGATAGTTGGTTTCTCAGCTATCGATTACTTCAGCTTCTTTATTATCGCCATTCTAAGATGATGTGTTGCTCCATCGAGCATTGATATCCTTTGTCGTAAATTACTAAATCCAAAGCGTGAGAGGAAGCCAAGTTATGTGGGGTTGCTCTCATTAGGGTACTTTCACATCTCATCTAGATTGGATTCGGTAGTGCTATTAGATGTGAAATATTCGGATACTCGGTAAGGTTTGGCGGGGTCCAGGTTGGTATTGTCCGAGAAGTTTCACAGAGTATATAAGCTTCTCAGAAGTATATTACTAGAGGTGTACTTCAAGGGTGGTGCACCTTCCTAGTCATTTGTTGGTGATTTTCCTTTCCTTATTTGATTCGAACCTTTGAATTTGTTTCCTTAATTTAATCAGGAAGAGTCAACCACTCTTCGCGATGTTTAATTATTTATCCATTCTTCACGTTTGGATGTTGATTCATGTGAGAGTAAACCCATTCCATGTTCAGTGGCATGGTCTCACATTTTTGTGCTTAATCACCTACCTGTTTATTTAAATATTTTTTACTCGTACCAGACATATCGTCTGACCCGAGTTGTTTGTTTTCCCCAAAATCTCGGGTACTCAATTTTATTTGAGTAGTTCGAGACTATGTGGACTTTTTGAAGACGGCGTCCGAGCAGGAGGCTTTCATCTTCTTAGTTATCTGTTCCGCTGTATTATCTTGTTTGTCTAAGTGTATTTTGTTTCAGTATATGTAAAGGAAGGTTGTTATAACTGCCTAAGCTGATTTGTAGTACTTTGAGTAACTCTAATAACTCCTTGTTAAGGAGTAACCTGATGTACTATTGACTGTTATGGTTTATTTTACAGTTTCGTTATGAGGTTTTCTATTCTGTTTTTTTAACCCATGACGATTCATCTTTCCAATGCTTGGGCACCGACACACGAACACCAAGGATGTGTTAAGTGTCATTCCTAGGGGTCAGAAAGGTGGGTCGTTACAGTTGGTATTAGAGCTTCGGTTGAGCGAGCACCTTGGCCTGATTGGGGTACAACTCATTAGAGATAGGATGAGTAGAGCCTTAGAATGAGTTAATCTTGACAGAGCGTTTCCTTTTCTTCCCTAAAAGTCTGGTTTTAGATCCTCTATTGCAGTTTCCTTTTTTCCATCATTGACCCTATCTTTGTACTCTAATGGTACCTGTCACTTATCCAGGTTATTGAAAATGAGTACAAGAGGAAGGAGAGGGAGGGGATTTGGAACCAACATGGATACAAATGGCAGAGCCCCTAGAAATGAGCCGGTTGTAAAGTCAGTAGCAGAAGCAGTGATGCAAGTTCAGCCGCCTTAGAACTTTGCGACCTTGTGCAAGAATTACATTGCTTTAGGTGGTAAGCCTTTCTATGGAACTGAAGATATTTTGGGAGTTCAGACATGGCTCCGCTCTTGTGAGAGGATATTCAAGGATCTTCAGTTGGGAGATGCTAGAAAGAGATTATTGGTATTGCGTCAGCTTCAGAAAGCAGCAATGGATTGGTGGGATTCAGTCACCATGAATACACTAGAAGAAGATTTCTCTTGGGCGCAGTTTAAAGAGGTTTTTGAAGCTCAGTTTATTCCAGAGGCGGGAAAGACTTGGTTGTTCCAAAGTTTTATGGATTTGAAACAGGGTGAGATGACGGTGGTGCAGTATGAGCATAGGTTCAATGCATTGTCCCGTTTTGGACCAGGATTGGTTGATGCACCACTTAAAAAGAATGAAATGTTCGTGAAAGGAATGCGACCAAAATTTCATCGAGAAATGACCAATCATCTCAACGGTACCTTTACCAATCTGATCAGTATGGCTTTGAGATTTGAGGCTCTTGATATTGGGCAAGGAGTTCAGAAAGGAGTGGTGCCAGCAGTTAATGCCCAATCTTTATCGGTGATACCAGTTGCTGGTAAGTCGTTTTTCAAACGTAAAGGGAAGAAGAAATGGTCGGGAAAGAAGCCTGGAGGTGGAGCTCCAGCTCATAACAAGCAGTTAGACTTAACCAAGATCCTTGTTATAAGTGCAACCAAATGAGCCACTTTGCAAACCAGTGCCCGAACCCGGCTAGTGGACCACTCTACTACAATTGCAACAAACATGGACATATAAAGAACCAGTGCTCTTTTCCAAAGAAGGGATCACAGGGACAAGATTTTGCTATTAAGGAAATACCATCTACTTCTACATACCCAAAAGGAAAGAAGGTGTTGCAAGGTACACTATCCATTTACGATATTCCTGTTAGAGTTTTATTTGATACTGGTGCATCCCATAGTTTTATCTCATATGACCTAATGAACCAGTTGAATCTTAAATATGTTATCCTCCATAATTCTCTTTGTGTGTCGAACCCAATTAGGGGTCTGACCAATCTTGTCACCATATGTTTGAATGTGCATATTTCTTATCGAGGTCGGCCTTTCTTTTCTGATTTGTTTGTCCTCGGGTTCATGGGTTTTGGAATATTATTGGGAATGGAATGGTTATCTAAGTTTAAAGTTGTCTTGGATTGTGTTAGAAGGGTGATCGTAGTAAAAGATGTAATAGGTAGAAGCGTTGATATATGTTGCAGAGAGCCTAGGGAGTTGATGAGAAGATTTTTGTATTCCCTCAAAGTACCCAAAGAGGAGATAAGGAATATACCAATCGTTCGGGACTTCAACGACATTTTTGAAGAAGTGCAAGGTTTACCTCCTCATCGGGAAGTAGAGTTCCGCTTTGATTTGATTCCAGGAACCAGACCTATTGTACAACCTCCTCGAAGGTTGGCTCCAAAGGAAAGAAGAGAATTGGAGAAGCAGACGTTTGATTTATTACAGAAAGGTTTGATCAGACGCAGCACATTAAGTTGGAGATCGCCAGTAGTGTTCGTTACCAAGGTCGATGGTTCTCTTAGATTATGTGTGGACTATCGAGAATTAAATATGAGGACTATCAAGAATAAGTATCCATTGCCTAGGATTGATGACATGTTTGACCAGCTCCATGGAGCTCGGATATTTTCTCAGTTGGATCATGCCACTGGTTTTCACCAGTTAAGGGTAGCAAAAGAGAATGTACCCTTAACAGCTTTTCGTACCCCTAATAGTTTTTATGAGTGGTTATTATTGCCGTTCGGATTGACTAACACACCCGCTTATTTCGTGGACTTGATGAATAGTGTGTTTTGGGATTTTCTTAACAAGTTTGTTCTAGTCTTCATTGATGACATCCTTGTTTATTCTAAAATGGAGGAAGAGCATAAGTACCATCTTCAAATTGTTCCAAGTACTTTAAGAAGTCATGTTTTAAAAGCAAAGTTTTCTAAGTGCCATTTCTAGAAATCTGAAGTTAGATTTCTAGGGCATGAAGTTTCAAGAGAAGGCATATCAGTGGACCCAGCTAAAGTAGTTACGGTTGAAGATTAGAAGAAACCCGAAAGTGCGACTGAGGTCAGAAGTTTCTTGGGATTGGAAGGTTTCTATAGAAGATTCATTAAAGATTTCTCGAAGATTTCTTCTCATCTAACAAATCTGACGAAGAAGGATGCTAAGTTTATTTGGACACCCAAGTGCGATCAAGCATTCAATGAGTTAAAGGAGAAATTGACAAGCGCTCCTATCTTGACTATTCCAGATGGGAATGAAGGACTAACGGTTTACATGGATGCTTGTAGGACCGGATTGGGAGCATTTTTAATGTAGGATGGTAAACTAATAGCGTATGCGAGTCGATAGTTGAAACCTCATGAGAAAAATTACGCTACGCACGATTTGGAGCTTTTGGCAGTAGTCTTCGCATTGAAGGTTTGGAGGCACTATCTTTTGGGTGCAAAGTTTGAGTTATATATGGATCACAAGTCATTAAAGTATCTCTTTACACAAAAGTATTTGAACTTAAGGCATCAAAGATGGCTGGAGTTGCTCGCGCCTTATGACCTAGAGATACTTTACACCCCAGGGAAAGCAAATTCCATTGCTGATGCGTTGAGTAGGAATGTGGCAACGATTGCAAATTTGGAAGTTAAGCCAGCGCTAGTGGAGAGAATTGCATATTTCCAAGAAGAAGACTCTATTCTAGCTCGACTTAAGAAGGATGTTGAAGATGGAACCATCTCTAGTTTTCAGATAGACTCTCGAGGCATTTTGAGAATGAATGGACGGATTTGCATGCCAGATGTTAATGGAATTAGACAGGATGTGCTGAGAGAGTGCCATCGGTCAAGGTTATCTATCCACCCAGGAGTAACTAAAATGTTTCAGAATATGAAGAAGACCTTTTGGTGGAAAGGGATGAAGAGAGACATTTCAATCTTCGTAAGCAGGTGTGCAAATTGTCAACAGGTCAAGAGTGACCAGCAGAAGACTGCTGGGTTGCTCCAACCATTGGAGATACCGAATTGGAAGTGGGATCAAGTATCCATGGACTTTATCGATGGGTTGCCTAGAACAAGAAGAGGTAATGAAAGCATTTGGGTAATTGTAGATCGATTAACAAAGAGCGCCCACTTTATTCCGGTGAAGTCAACTAGAATTGCAGCTTCTTTGGCAAGAATTTATTTGAGGGAGGTCGTTCGACTACATGGAATCCCAATAAGTATAGTCAGTGATCGAGATCCCATCTTCACTAGTCATTTTTGGGGAGCATTACAAGACACTTTAGGGACAAAGCTGAATTTGAGCACAGCCTATCACCCGTAGACAGACGGACAAACCGAAAGGGTGAACTGGATTTTAGAGGATCTTTTGAGAACATGTATTTTGGATTTTGGAGGATCATGGGAAGATCACCTTCACTTAGTAGAGTTCTCCTACAACAACAGTTACCAAGCTAGCATTGGCATGACACCCTATGAAGCTTTGTATGGGCGGCCAGGTAAATCACCTTCATGTTGGGTTGAGACTGGAGACCGTTTAGTTCTTGGACCAAAGATGATTCAAGAAGCATTAGAGAAAGTGGAGGATCGACAGAAAAGTTATGTCGATCAATGGAGAAGGGACTTAGAGTTTGCGGTCAGGGATTTGGTATTTGTGAAAGTTTCCCCGATGAAAGGAGTTGTAAGATTCAAAAGGGCAGGAAAGCTAGCACCCAGATTCATTGGACCACTTAGAATCCTTGAGAGAATTGGATCATTGGCCTATATAGTAGAATTGCCTGTAAGATTGTCAGAAGTCCATAATGACTTTCATGTATCTCATTTGAGAAATCATGTTCATGATCCATCTTTAATTGTTTAGACGTCTGTTTAGGAAGACTTTGAAATAGAACCGAATTTGATGGTAGTCCGACACCTAGTTCATATTGTAGATCGAGATGAAAGGAGATTGAGGAATAAGGTGGTTAAGCTTGTGAAAGTTCAGTGGAGTGATGACCCTCGCGATTGTACATGGGAGACTGAGGATCATATTAGAGAAACTTACCCTGATGTAATGTCAAGTTAGTTGTTTGAATGCATTACATATGTTCTTTTATGGCATAGTTTCTTTGCATTGTTATATGAATTTCTTGGTATAATATATACTATTTGGATTGTCTTTTTATGTATTAATTTCGAGGACAAAATTCTTTTAGGGGGGAAGAGAGTGTAACAACCCGTAATTTAACCTCTTTAAAATATGGATATTTAATACATTTTTAAATAATTAATTAATGGATTTATAACTAAAATAAAACTCTTTGAAATAATAAATAATGATGGTGAAATAGTTTTTCAAAATAGTTTACAAATTTAGTTCGAAGAAAAATAGAAAATGTGATCGAAAATCATTTTCCGAGTTTTCGACTTTACATCTTCTAAAAATTATCCGAAAAGTTGTGAACATTTTAGTAGACATAAAAACAAACATTTATAAAACAAATTAGGATTTAGAAATGATAACACATATTTATTTATAACTTAAGAATATAAAAAAATGTGATGTGACAATTTCCTAAGTTTAAAATTAAAACAAAAGGCAAATGTCACATCAAATGAGATATGTTTAGACATGATTTGATATTTTGGCAACTTGAATTTTAGTGCATGTTGGTAAGGGGGAGACAAGCTTGATGAGGTGGCAACAAATGAAAGGAGGTTATGTACTTTAAGGGTAAATTGGTAATTTAATTTATCCCTTTGTATATAAGCAAAATTCCTAGTACTTTTTCTCATTTTTCTCATTTCTATGTTAACTTTCAAACCTTCATGCAAGTTTTCATGGCTTCCAAAACTTTTCTCAAGTTCAAAAATGTTAACTTTTCCTTTTAAATCTTGTATAAAACTTGTTTAAACTCTAACATCTTCTTTTCCACACTTTATTCTCAAAAACAAGCCCACCATCACCAAAATTTCTTTATGGCCAAGCCTAGACTTGTTAGGGCCGAGCGCATCTTGATGCTATTAGCTTAAATACAACATTTTTTTCAAAAAAATTGCAAAGATATGAAGGTTTTTGAAGTTCTAGAACAAGTTCGGTTGAAGTTAGTAAGCTATTGTGAGTAAAAATCTCATCTTTCAACATCTTAACTTTTTAAACTTAAATATTATTCATATATTTGTTGTTAGTGGCTTGTTGTGTTTGTATTATCATGTGATGTATGTTGAATTGGGTTATACCTTGAAAAGTCGTCACCTTGTTAGTTTAGCAACCAAGTTAGTAAGTAAGTTTTGAATGTTAGTAGTAAAAGTTAGTTATATTGTTAATGGTTGTTCTCTATATGTTGTAGAATAGTTTAGCACTTTGTATTATTGTTTTGCTTTTGTTATGTGATGTATGGATGAAAGTAAAATGACATGAATTAGTTGTCGAAGTGTCCGTATAGCGACTATCAGTATATCAGCACTTTCAACAAACATACTCTTATAGAAATCTTTCGATTTATTTCTCGAGCTTGGGTTTGGTTCTACAAGTTAATAAAATTGTTAAATAAGGATGATTTTAAATTTAATTAATTATTTTAATAAAGATTTTTAAATATAATTAATTATTAAAGATTAAGGTTAATTAATTAACTTGTTAATGATGGGTTTAAAATTAATTAATTAACTTATTAATGATGTGTTTAAATTTAATTAATTACTTTGTTAATGTTACTTAAAATTAATTAAACATTTTGTCTAATGATGATTAAGGTTAATTAATTATTTAATAATGATGGATTAAATTTGATTAATCATTTTAATTAATGACGATTAAAATAAATTAACTCCTTTCAATTAATGATTTTTTAAAATTTGATTAACTAATTAAAATTCAATTAATTATTCCTTTAATTATGTTTTAAATTAATTAATGATATTTATTTATTATTAACTAACTTAATTAATGATGTCAAAATTTAATTAATTAATTTAATTAATGAGATTAAATTTAATAAATTAATTGAATTAATTTTGTTAATTTAAAGGTGATTAATCTTTTTAATTAAAGGGTATTTTGAAGTCAATTATCTAAATTGGTCAATGAAGTTTAAAGATAATAAATTTTTCTCATTTATGATAGTTAAAGCGAAGTACACAATTAAATAAGGATGTTGAAAGTTATTAAATCCTTTTATAATGATGTTTTAAAGTTAGTAAACTCATTTGACAAGGTGTTTTTAAGCTAATACTTGTAATGTGAAGCCCAAGCACGAAATCAGGATTTTAAAAGAAAAGTTTGAATTATTTATGGAAATGAATTAATTTCCGTAAAGTGATTCACTTGTATGGAAACGATTTATTTGTATAATTAGCACTAAACATCGAAGAAGTAGATTTGTTGCTATTTTGAAAGTTAAGAATAATTTGAGACATGACTTCGAGGTAACACTATCTTGACTTGTCCGGTATTATTGTTAACCAAGAAATAATACAAGTTTGAATTCAATAAGTGGTGATAAGTATACAAGACTTAATTTCCATATACGATCGTTTTATATCCTCAATGGTTGGTTTCTCAGCTATCAGTTACTTCAGCTTCTCTATTATCGTCATTCTAAGACGATGTGTTGCTTCGTCGAGCATTGATATCCTTTGTCGAAAATGACTAAATCCAAAGCGCGTGAGGAAGCCAAGTTATGTGGGGTTGCTCCCATTAGGCTACTTTCACATCTCATCTAGATTGGATTCGGTAGCGCTATTAGATGTGAAATATTCGAATACTCGGTAAGGTTTGGCGGGGTCCGGCTTGGTATTGTCCAAGAAGTGTCACAGAGTATATGAGCTTCTCAGAAGTATATTACTAGAGGTATACTTCAAGGGTGGTGCACCTTCCTAGTCATTTGTTGGAGGTTTTCCTTTCCTTATTTGATTCAAACATTTGAATTTGTTTCCTTAATTTAATCAGGAAGGATCGACCACTCTTCGCGATGTTTAATTATTTATCCATTCTTCATGTTTGGATGTTGATTCATGTGAGAGTAAACCTGTTCCGTGTTTAGCGGCATGGTCTCACATTTTTGTGCTTAATCACTCACCTATTTATTTAAATATTTTTTACTCATATGAGACATATCGTCTGACCCGAGTTGTTTGTTTTCCCTAAACTCTCGGGTACTCTATTTTGAGTAGTTCGAGACTATGAGACTTTTTGAAGACGGCGTCCGAGCAGGAGGCTTTCATCTTCTTAGTTATCTGTTCCGCTGCATTATCTTATTTGTGTAAGTGTATTTTGTTTCAGCATATGTAAAGGCATGTTGTTATAACTGCCTAAGCTTATTTGTAGTACTTTGAGTAACTCCGATAACTCCCTGTTAAGGAGTAACCCGATGTACTATTGACTGTTATGGTTTATTTTACAGTTTTGTTGTGAGGTTTTCTATTTTGTTTTTTTTACCCTACGACGATTCAACTTTTCAATGTTTGGGCACCGTCACACGAACACTGAGGATGTGTTAAGTGTCGTTCCTAGGAGTCAGAAAGGTGGGTTGTTACAAAGAGAGAGATTGTTTCAAAAAGGAGATTTAGTGCTTTGAAGAGTCATGGCAAATACTAAGATTCCAATGGACGGACCACTCAGGCCAAATTGGGAAGGACCCCTAATCATACACGAAGTAATCCCACCTAGGACCTATAAACTATGTCGATCTGATGGCAACGTAATAGCGAGAACATGGAATGTCGAACATTTACGATCAAATTTCCCAACAATGGATGAATAAAGAAGTTAAAACAAAAATATGTACTAGATTATTTACGGAAAGAAGTAAGAATCTCCTAAAATAAAAGATCTAAACCGTCACTAAGACGGCAATAAGAGATTTTATCCAAACTGAGATCATTACAATCTTCTAGAGGAAGATCTGTCAAAAAATTAGCCATTAGCGCTTTCTATCTTGAAGAGGAAGATTTGTTACAATCTTCTAGAGAAGATCTGTCAAAAAATTAGCCATTAGCACCTACAATCTTCTAGAAGATCTGTCACAATTTTCTAAAGGAAGATCTGTAATAAGCCCTTATTCTTACTTGAAAACGGCCTGTTTAAGGCATCTCCTAGAGGGAGGACGGAGTAAGCCTTTGGTCCTGCCTGAAAACGGCTTGACAAAAGCACCGACCAGCCTTCAGTACCGCCTATAAGGCCTGATTGAAGCATCTTCTAGAGAAAGGACGGAGTAAGCCTTTGGTCCTGCCTGAAAACGGCCTGGTCAAAGCACCAAATTAGCCTTCAGTGCGGCCTATAAGGCCTGACTGAAGCGCCTCCTAGAGGAGGGAGGTCGGATAAGTCTTTGTTCTTCTTAAGATAGCTAACCAAACACACCGGACGAAATCAATCGAGTCAATTGCACTCTATCCAAAAATGGATCAAAACAATCTTCTAAAGGAAGATCTGTTAAAAATGAGCCATTAGTGTTCCAAAGCAAAAGCAATCTTCTAAAGGAAGATCGATCAGACATAAGCTATTATGGTTCAAAGCGAAGATAAAACAATCTCCAATTATCAAATAAATTTCTGGTCTTCTATTTATATTACCGCCAGATGGATTTTCTGGTCTTCTATTCTTATTGCCAAATGAATTTTCTAGTCTTCTACTATTGTCAGATGGATTTTTTGGCCTTCTATTCTTATTTCTAAATGAATTTTCCAGTCTTCTACTATTGCCAAATAAATTTTATGGTCTTCTATTGCCAAATGGATTTTCTAGTCTTCTATTCCTATTGCCAAATGGATTTTTGGCCTTCTATTCCTATTTCCAAATGGATTTTTGGTCTTCTATTCTTATTGCTAGATGCTAGATAGATTTTATGGCCTTCTATTTTTATTGTCAGATGAATTTTCTAGTCTTCTACTATTACCAAATAGATTTTTCTTGTCTTTTATTGCCAGATGGATTTTCTGGTCTTCTATTCCTATTGCCAGATGGATTTTCTGGCCTTCTATTCCTATTGTCAGATGATTTTCTAATCTTGTATTATTGCCGGATGGATTTTTTGATCTTCTATTCTTATTGCTAGATGGATTTTCTGGCCTTCTACTATTGTCGGATGGATTTTCTGGTCTTATCGTTTCTGGTCTTTTAATCCTATTGCCAAATGAATTTCCTAGTCTTCTATTCTTATTGCCATATGGACTTTCTGGTCTTCTACCATTATTGTCAGATGGATTTTCTGATCTTTTCTTATCGTTGTGAAATAGATTTTCGGATCTTCTACTATTATAAGAAAGATTTTCTAACCTTCTAGTATTACCGAAAGAATTTTCCAGTCTACTATTCTTGCTAGACGATTTTCTGGACTTCTATTCGGGAAACGTGTATTATGGCTAAAATGAGTTTTTGGTCTTCTCTCCAATGATATTATTAAATGATTTCTAATTTATTACTCAGGAAATTAAAATCACAACATGATTTCCAAAGCTTTTATTCGGTCAATATTGAAAATAGTCTCGACTTATATGAACGAACATGGGAAATTTCCCAAATTAAAGAATTCATAACTCAACGGAATCTGAAAAGGATCACTAAAGATTTAAATACTAAGTCTATAATAGAAATTGACATTTGTTTTTTATTGTGCAGAAAAACGGGATTAGAAAGAAAACCTTATAAGGAACCGGCGATACAAAGAAATTTTTGGTTTTACACTAAAACATAAAAAGCTTCTTTTACACAAGGAGTGAGGCAAATGTTATCCACATAATTTTCAAAAGATAAAAGAAAGACATTTATGTCGAAATTGAAGAGTAATAAGGTAATTGATAATGCCGAAGAACAACATGCCATGAATCGTCGATATGACAACAAGCGCCATACAAACTAACAAGGTAAAAGTAACGTCGAAAGGTTGCAATGTCGAAGGGGCCTTAAGAATTAGAGGCATCTCGCATCAAAAAAATAATGTTGAAAATGTGCGACATAATGACGTAGTTATGATGTCATATCAGCAAGCAATACTGAAAGTACGGAGAAGAATCGATGTCGATCCTCATCTATAAGAGTTCATAAACAATGTCGTCCCTCATCAATATCGCACTCCATTCATACCATGCTTCATCAATACCGCACCTTATCAGTAAGCAGCATGTTGTAAATCATCTATGAAGTAGGGACATCATGGGTTATCAACGTCACTTCACAGACAATGCGTAATTCGTCGAAGAAACAATGATGTCATATATAATCAGAACCGTAAGCCATCAGTGTCGCATTTCATAAATACCGTATGTCACTAATCGCCTATGAAGATGAGATGAATGTTTCAACTTGTCACTATCGCATCTTATCATATCGCTCATTAATGATACCGCCTATAATCAATATCGCATCTTGTTGATGTCACATTTCATCAATCTTTAGAGGACACCGCACATTTGTAAACACGGTATTGATGCCGAAAGCCATCAATATCCATAAGGATTGCCATGCGCTCCTTCTCGATGCTTCTCTATCTCAATGCCGCTCATCATCAATGCTTCTCCATATTGATGTTGCTTCATGTTGATGTCGTCTATTATCAATGAAGAGTGCCGAAGGTCGTCTAAAGTAAGGAATGGAGCCCGGTGCTATTGAGGTTGTCAAAAGTTATGCATGTCGAAGATTGAACATGTCGAATGCGGCGCTGAGCAGTTGTGTCGAACCCCATACCCCTATAAATATAGATGTAGGAGCATGGGGGAGGTGCGATTATTTCTTTTCTCTTCTCTCAAAACTAAACTCTTGTAACTCTATATTGATTTGAGAAAAAATTCTGATTTGATTGTAATCATGCTCAGTTGAAATGAATGAGTACTTGAACATGCCAATTACTATAATCATGCATCTTGGACATTATAAAACACGAGCATGCATATAATGAAGCTCTTTGGACCCAAAGCAAATGCGATACTATTCATATCAGATCACATTAACTTCGGTCCAAACTAGTATTTATATGCATAGCTTCCGTTTTGCCTCATACATATGGAAATTGGATTATGGAGATAAGGACTGTTTATTTAGTTCATTAACATGCTTATTGGGATATTGCATATATTTACTACTTATCTTCTTTCTCCTTTGGATATATGACATGAGACTTGGAGTGTTCTATCCCTAAAGGCCAATCAGATTCTCGAATATATTATTTCAAGTGACCTTAAGGGCTCTCGACTATCTTGTTCCAAGTGACTTTAAGAGATCTCGGATATTGTATTTCAAGGAATCAAATTGGCTTTCGGATGTGTAACATCCAAAGTCCAAGGGTGTGACGCCCCACCTCTATACCCACGCTAACCAAGAACACTACGATGTAGTGCTGTCAATTAGCACGGAGAATAAGGCTGTGGAGGAGCGACCATCCATGTAACTTCTTTGTGCGAGCACCGATATGTCAGATAGAATAGAATGCATATCTTTTAAGGAGGAAATCCGACATACCGATACAAACACAAAGCTATCACACGGTGGCTATATATAATCTTCGGAAACAAACATAGAAATAATCATAACATAAATCAGTCACAGACATCCATATCACAAAGGCGGAAAAAGATATGAATATATATAGCACATGAAAGTGTACATCAGAGTGGTGGTCAGAAAGATCTACGATAATACAAAAGAATAGCAACACGTGCTATACAAAAGAATAAGTACACAACATAGAGTCTATATCTCAAAAAATGTACATCCAAAAACTACTAATCTAAGTAGTGCCAAAAGTCAGAATAATCCTGAAGAGAAGTCAAGCAGAAGCACCTGTAACATCTCGGTCTGACCCGAGTATTATTTATAAGAAAATAATAAACGGATCAGTCTAGCTATAAATATCAGACGATAAGGTATAGGATAAATAATATGGCATGAACATGTAACAACCATAACGGCATACTACTATAAGTATGTAAATGATAATCAACAAAAGATCAATCAATATCACAAGAATCTTCTCAAAGATAAAATAAGGTATCATACCCTAAACTTGTATTCATAACAAGTCAATAACACATAAATTCACCAATGCACAAAAACTGATATCATATCAATGAAAATCATGAAAATTGGTGAAGCACAAATTCCAGAAATCATCGCAAGAAATCCAGAAAAACACATAAAAAGAGGGGAAGGCCTACACATGAACGGAAGCATGAAAACTCACCAACGCGTATAACACATGAACGAGAAGCTATCCATTAAATTTCCACACAGAAATGGCCCGAAGACCATGGGGTTACCACGGAGAAATGGCCCGAAGACCATGGGGTGCTACCCCATATATGTGATGGCGAAACATCACAAAAGCGGGGTCTAGTCTCCCTCGCAGACAAAGAGACATCGCTCAATCGCTAGTCTAAATCACAAAAATGATCGTCATGATCATAAGGAAGTGTCAATTACACCAAGCCAGTAAATATATGAGTTTAGCTTCATGTCCCATAACCACTAGCTTAACTTAAATATTTACGAACAAACTGTAGATCTCCACTAGGAAATTGTCACAAAAAGGGTTCAATCGAACAAGTCCAAGAGCTAACCGACGAAGTGAACGCAAGCGTTTCATACCACTCATTTTACTAAGTCGTTTAAGTCGATTTCTCATCCGAGTGAAGTAAAGGCTTGTATATTCTAGTAGATTGGAAATCGGTTTGAGAAAACGAACTTTTGATATTTAAAATAGTGTTGAAATCGCTTTGATGAAAGAGTTTTGATATTTACTACTAGTATTGAAACCTTCATATCTTTAAAGTGACAAGTCACAAAACGATTGTTGAAACAAATCGAATCACATAAATTCACATTCGAAGACGTGAGTAAAGTCCAAAGGAATCAATCCCAAAACCATCAAAGTAGAAGTAGGAAGTGCGGCCAGGCTTGCAGAGCGACCTAACCAAATGTAGGTCGAACGACTTACTGATAAAAAGGCGAGCGACCTAACAGGTTGCGACTTAATAAGGTATCAGGGTCGAGCGACTTAAAGAAGTCAAGGCCATGCGACCTAACAACTACAGGTCAAACGACCTAACGAAATCGAGCCAAGCGACCTAAGGAAAAGTAGGTCATACGACCTAATGGGTTGCGACTTAGGGGGTTGTGGTCGAGCGACCTAACAGAAGTAGGTCTAACGACCTAAAATCGAAGGCCAAGCGACCTAATGGTTGCAACCTTCCTGGAATGGCAGAGCGACCTAACTGGGCAAGTGAGGCCAAGCGACCTAAGGTCTGCGACCTAAAGGCGAGCGACCTAAGAGATCCAGCGACCTAAGGGGACACGCGACCTAACTGGAAGACAGGTCGAGCGACCTAAAAGATATGAGGTCCAGCGACCTAATGGAAAGAGGCTCACGACCTAAAACTGGCGACCTAAAGACTCGCGACCCAGAGGCCAGCGACCTAAATTGGTAATGGGTCTAACGATCTAACAGATGCAGGCCAAGCGACCTAAGGAGCACGCGAGCGACCTAATAGTAGTACGCGACCTACGACCTAGGGACGGACGATCTAAGTCCAGGTCGAGCTAAATACAGGCGGAGTCATTTCTACGCCAGAGCGACCTACGACCTTCGACCTAGCGACCTAACTCCGATGCGACTCTCCCTCCAGAACGACCTAGGTGCAGGAATTTTCCAAAAATGCTGAAAATTGGAGTTTTTCGCCAATCCAATCCAAACCAAAAGCAAATGTTCATACAAATACGATAGGGAATCATTCCCAACAGTCCAATGACAGTTATAGGCCAGATGTGAGATTAAAAATCTCACCTTTTCACTAAAATGGATGAAGATGGAGATTGAAAGCAAGGAGAAGGAATCCAAAGCTTGAATCCACTATCTTCTTCTTGAATTTGGAGTTGAATGTTGGCTTTGCAATAGAATTTGAGTTTGGAGTTTTAATTTCCACTTCCCACCACCATTTTTGATGAAGCTTGGAGTGTTTGATAAAGTGAGGAAGAGGAGGTGGGTTGGGGACTGAGTTAGAAGGTGCAGTCCAACTAAAGTCAAAGGCGGGAAAAAGTGACGAAAATTTCACTATCTCCAAACATATCGAAGTTTACACTCAAAAAGATCGCAAACATCATTTTGAACTCAATGGAGGTGGTCTCGAGTCCTAATTTGACCGTATGCAAAAAGTAGCTTTTCGGACTAACATCCGACTAACGATAAAAAAATTTAAATAAAATATTTAAATATACAATCGATAAATATGCGGGTTGTTACAGACTCCCCTCCTTAAAGAAATTGCGTCCTCGCAATATATACGGTGGAAATAAAAAGTAACAACCATAAAAGCATATTAACACCAAAAGAAATTGGAATAAAGAAGTTTACCTCAAAGAGCATGAGAAAGCAATTCCGGATGTGTACGCTCGATGAATTCTCTAGTTTCCCAAGTGCAATCCTTAGGATTTGAGGACCATTGAACTTTAACAAGCGGAACATCTTTATTTCGAAGACGTTTGATCTCCGAAGCAATAATTCGAACAGGCTGCTGCTCATAAGTTAAATCAGGTGAAACTTCAATCTCTTCCACAACACCAGGCTCAAGCATCGAATCGAAATCCTGAAGGCACTTCTGTAATTGGGAAATGTGAAACACGTCATGCATGGCAGAAAACTGAGCCGGTAATGAAAGGCGATAAGCCATGGAACCAATACGTTCAGTGATAGGAAATGGCCCAATATATCGAGGCGCTAACTTTCCCGATCGACTGAAACGTACAACACCCTTCATAGGTGAAACACGAATAAATACGAGATCTCCTACAGAAAATTCTAATTTTCTTCTTCGGTTATCGGCATAGGATTTTTGTCTACTCTGGGCTTCTTTCATCCTATGTCGAATAAGTTCAATCTTTTCTGTGGAATCTCGAATAAAATCTGGTCCTAAAACCAGTTTCTCACCGGCCTCAAGCCAACAAGAAGGAGATCGGCATGGTCTTCCGTAGAGTGCCTCGAAAGGAGCCATACCAATACTAGATTGGAAGCTGTTATTATAGGAAAATTCAACAAGTGAAATATGATCTTCCCAACTTCCACCGAAATCAAGCACACAAGAATGAAGAAGATCTTCAAGAGTTTGATTCACACGCTCAGGTTGTCCATCGGACTGGGGGTGATAAGCGGTGCTAAAATTAAGCTTCGTTCCCAAAGCTTTTTGAAGACTCTTCCAAAATCCACTAGTAAACAATGGATCACGATCACTAACAATGGAAGTAGGGACTCCATGTACTTTAACAATTTCCTTGATAAAGAGTTGAGCCAGAAGAGGAACGGTTCGGTTCGACCGAACGGGGATAAAATGGGCAGATTTAGTAAGTCTATCAACAATCACCCATAAGCTATTATGACCCGAACGAGCACGGGGAAGGCCATCAATAAAATTCATAGAAATTTGATCCCACTTCCATACTGGAATTTCCAATGGTTGCAATAACCCACCAGGCCTTTGATGTTCAGCCTTAACAAGCTGGCAAGTCATGCAACACTTAACAAAGTTAGCGATATCAGATTTCATTCCCTCCCAGTAATAAAGTCGCTTCATATCTGCGTACATTTTACTGCTACCGGGATGAATGGAATATTTGGAACGATGTGAATCTTCAAGAATATCTTTACGAAGATCACTAATATTTGGTACGATAAGTCTACCAAATTTTCGAATGCCGCCACGAGAATCGATATCAAAGTCTTTCAAACCTTCAATATCGGTTTTATCCTTAAGATTTTGGCCAAGCAAAGCCAATTCAGGATCTAGCCTTTGAGCTTCAAGAATGCGGTCTAAAAGAGAAGGACGAGCCTCAAGGCTACATAAAACCAATGATGAACATAAATCGGAAACGCGATCTCGAATTTCACAAGTGGATAAAAGTTCGAGATCGTTCCATTCAGATATCATCATGTAAACAACCGCTTATTGCTTGCGACTAAGTGCATCGGCAACTCGATTCCCCTTTCTGGGAGTATAAAGAATGTCAAGATCATAAGAGGCAAGAAATTCGAGCCAACGCTGTTGACGCAAATTAAGTTCCTTTTGAGAAAATAAATATTTCAAAGACTTATGATCAGTATAAAGTATAAACTTTTCTCCCAAAAGATAATGTCGCCAAATTCGAAGGGCGAAAACGATAGCCGCGAGTTCTAAATCATGTGTGGCATATCTAGTCTCAGCCGGCTTCAATTGCCTAGAAGCATACGCAATAACACGTTCTTTTTGCATAAGAACGACACCCAATCCAACGCGACTAGCATCGGTATAAACGACAAAGTCTTGATTCCCTTTGGGAATAATAAGAATAGGAGCATCAGAAAGGAGTTCTTTTAATTTCTGAAAAGAAGTTTCACATTTGTCCGACCAAATGTATTTAACACCTTTCTTTGTTAAGCCAGTAAGAGGCACGGCAATCTTAGAAAGGTCTTTTATAAAACGGCGGTAATAACCTGCCAATCCGAGAAAGCTACGGATTTCAGTCACGCTCTCCGGTCTCTTCCAATTCTGAATTTCTTCAATCTTTGAAGGATCCACTGATATTCCGGATTCGGAAATAATATGACCGAGAAACTTCACACTAGATTGCCAAAAATGGCATTTAGAAAATTTTGCCTTTAATTGATTGCTCCTAAGAATTTCCAATACAATCCGAAGATGCTTTTCATGTTCCTCCTTGGTTTTGGAATACACAAGAATATCATCAATAAAGATGAGAACAAACCGATCGATAAAATCTTTGAAAACTCTATTCATGAGGTCAACGAAATAAGCCGGAGCATTCGTTAAACCGAATGGCATAACTAGCCATTCATAAGATCCATAACGAGTACGGAACAAAGTCAAAGGAATGCTATCCTCTGCAATATGAAGCTGATGAAAACCGGTAGCCAAGTCCAATTGTGAAAAGACTCAAGCACCACTAAGTTGATCAAACAGATCATCAATCTGAGGTAAAGGATATTTATTCTTAATAGTAAGATCATTAAGCTTGCGGTAGTCAACGCAAAGCCTAAGTGTACCATCGGACTTACTTACGAAAATAGCTTAAGCTTCCCAAGGCGAGGAACTAGAGCGAATAAGTTGCTTCGTCTCTAACTCGGATAATTGTTTGCGCATCTCTTCATTCTCCTTATTGGACATGCGATAAGGAGGACGAGTAATAGGTTGAGCTCCAGGTATAAGATTAATTTTGAACTCAATTGCTCGTTTATGTGGTAATCCTAAAACGGGCTCAAAGATGTCGGAAAATTCACGAACGACGCGAATAAGAGAAATGACGTCTTCCTCATCATCATTATCATTATCATGAGGATTTAAAGAATATAAAGATGCAACCAAAGCGGAATCCGAATATTTAAGAATAATGGAAATCTGATTAACATATTGCGGATGACGGAGATAAATAGTCCGCTCAGGACATAGGATATGAGCTTCATAACGAGTAAGCCAATCCATACCCAAAATCATTCCAAAGCCTAAGTAACGCATGACATGCAAATCGGCTAGGAAAGAAAAATCACATAAAATAATCTCCACGTCTTTACAAAGTAAACTAAGAGTTGTGGATCCACCAACCGGATTCGTAATTCTTAAAGAAGTCATTAAAGCAACAACACTTAAAGAAAAAGTATCGACAAGTTCCTTTGATATAAAAGAATGGAATGCACCCGTATCAAAGAAAACTCTAATAGGTTGATCATGAAATATAATAATGCCATCAAGGACAGAATGAGACATACCTTGACCGCGAGATGTGTTGCCAGGGGCTTGAGCAACGTTTAACTTTCCCTCCTTCTCTTGAAGCTTAAGGCATTGGTGCATAAAATGATCTGGACTTTTACAATAGCGGCAAGAGCGGGGCTTTGAACACTTGTTCGAAAAATGGCCCTTAGCACCACAGTTAAAGCATTTCTTATCACTGGGGGAAAATGTCTTTGCAGCAGGAGTTGCTTGTTTATCCTTTTTGTTGGGATAAGGACCTTTGAACTTGTTAGGACTTTTCTTGTTGTTGAAGTTTGGTTTGGCAGCCACCACTTCAACATCACTGTCCTTATCAGCCTCTTCAAGACGAAGAGCTATATCAATCAGTTGATCGAAAGAAACTTCTAATTTAAGAAGTAATGGCTTCTTGAGATTCTTGTTTAAGCCATAGACGAATCTTTGGTTCTTCTTCAATGGGGTGTTGATGTATTCAACCCCATATTTAGACAGTGACTCGAAGGATGCGACATAATCTGTCACAGATGATGCACCTTGAATAAGGTCTATGAAACGACGAGCCAATGTCACTTTCTCTGCTTCTGGTACGAATTTTAATTCGAAGCGTTCCCGGAATTGCTCCCAGGTGAGATCCGCTTCATTAATCTCAGAAATAAGAAGTTCGTACCAATCCAATGCTCTCTCTTGGAGCATACTGGAGGCCACCTGAACACGGTGAAGATCGACAAGATTCATGCGAGAAAAGATTCTATCGCATATTCTTAACCAAGCCTGAACCTCGATAATAGTTCGGAACCCTTGAATGGTTTCCCACCCAAGTTGGCATAATCGTTGCACAAACGTGCAAATCCAGACTTAGGATGAGTAGGTTCCTGATTAGGACCAGCTGCTTGAGCATTCTTTACTAAATCAAGAAGCTGTTGAGCGGTCATAAAAACTCCATCCTAGGGAGTGACAGTAGATGGTCCAGCTCTGGGACGACCTGGTCTAGACATTCTCCTCTTTAAGGAAGAGAAAAGAAGAAGAGTTATCCTCCAAATAAATATCAAGCAAGTCTTGATAGATAAAACAAGGATTCATATGAGGAAAATAGGATGAGTCGGTCCGAAGACTCGACTTAAATCCTAAGGCACGACTCCTAAGTTGGACTTAGAACGATGATCCTTGTTAAGTTATTCTACATTGTTCCGAAGTTTGGCTCTGATACCAAGCTGTGACGCCCCACCTCTATACCCACGTTAACCGAGAACACTACGATGTAGTGTTGTCAATTAGCACGGAGAATAAGACTGTGGAGGAGCGACCATCCATGTAACTTCTTTGTGCGAGCACCGATATGTCAGATAGAATAGAATGCATATCTTTTAAGGAGGAAATCCGACATACTAATACAAACACAAAGCTATCACACGGTGGCTATATATAATCTTCGGAAACAAACATAGAAATAATCATAACATAAATCAGTCACAGACATCTATATCACAAAGGCGGTAAAAGATATGAATATATATAGCACATGAAAGTGTACATCAGAGTGGTGGTCAGAAAAATCCACGATAATACAAAAGAATAGCAACACGTGCTATACAAAAGAATAAGTACACAACATAGAGTCTATATCTCAAAAAATGTACATCCAAAAACTACTAATCTAAGTAGTGCCAAAAGTCAGAATAATCCTGAAGAGAAGTCAAACAGAAGCATCTGTAACATCTCGGTCTGACCCGAGTATTATTTATAAGAAAATAATAAACGGATCAGTCTAGCTATAAATATCAGACGATAAGGTATAGGATAAATAATATGGCATGAACATGTAACAACCATAACGGCATACTACTATAAGTATGTAAATGATAATCAACAAAATATCAATCAATATCACAAGAATCTTCTCAAAGATAAAATAGGGTAGCATACCCTAAACTTGTATTCATAACAAGTCAATAACACATAAATTCAACAATGCACAAAAATTGATATCATATCAATGAAAATCATGAAAATTGGTGAAGCACAAATTCCAGAAATCATCGTAAGAAATCCAGAAAAACACATAAAAAGAGGGGAAGGCCTACACATGAACGGAAGCATGAAAACTCACCAACGCGTATAACACATGAACGAGAAGCTATCTCATGGAAGCTATCCATTAAATTTCCACAAAGAAATGGCCCGAAGACCATGGGGTTTCCACACAGAAATGGCCCGAAGACCATGGGGTGCTACCCCATATATGTGATGGCGAAACATCACAAAAGCGGGGTCTAGTCTCCCTCGCAGACAAAGAGACATCGCTTAATCGCTAGTCTAAATCACAAAAATGATCGTCATGATCATAAGGAAGTGTCAATTACACTAAGCCAGTAAATATATGAGTTTAGCTTCATGTTCCATAACCACTAGCTTAACTTAAATATTTACGAACAAACTGTAGATCTCCACTAGGAAATTGTCACAAAAAGGGTTCAATCGAACAAGTCCAAGAGCTAACCGACGAAGTGAACGCAAGCGTTTCATACCACTCGTTTTACTAAGTCGTTTAAGTCGATTTCTCATCCGAGTGAAGTAAAGGCTTGTATATACTAGTAGATTGGAAATCGGTTTGAGAAAACGAACTTTTGATATTTAAAATAGTGTTGAAATCTCTTTGATGAAAGAGTTTTGATATTTACTACTAGTATTGAAACCTTCATATCTTTAAAGTGACAAGTCACAAAACGATTGTGGAAACAAATCGAATCACATAAATTCACATTCGAAGACGTGAGTAAAGTCTAAAGGAATCAATCCCAAAACCATCAAAGTAGAAGTAGGAAGTGCGGCCAGGCTTGCAGAGCGACCTAACCAAATGTAGGTCGAACGACCTACTGATATAAAGGCGAGCGACCTAACTGGTAGAGTGGTCCAGCACCTAACAGGTTGCGACTTAATAAGGTATCAGGGTCGAGCGACTTAAAGAAGTCAAGGCCATGCGACCTAACAACTACAGGTCAAACGACCTAACGAAATCGAGCCAAGCGACCTAAGGAAAAGTAGGTCATACGACCTAATGGGTTGCGACTTAGGGGGGTTGTGGTCGAGCGACCTAACAGAAGTAGGTCTAACGACCTAAAATCGAAGGCCAAGCGACCTAATGGTTGCGACCTTCCTGGAATGGCAGAGCGACCTAACTGGGTAAGTGAGGCCAAGCGACCTAAGGTCTGCGACCTAAAGGCGAGCGACCTAAGAGATCCAGCGACCTAAGGGGACACGCGACCTAACTGGAAGACAGGTCGAGCGACCTAAAAGATATGAGGTCCAGCGACCTAATGGATATAAGGTCCAACGACCTAATGGAAAGAGGCTCACGACCTAAAACTTTCGACCTAAAGACTCGCGACCCAGAGGCCAGCGACATAAATTGGTAATGGGTCTAACGATCTAACAGATGCAGGCCAAGCGACCTAAGGAGCACGCGAGCGACCTAATAGTAGTACGCGACCTACGACCTAGGGACGGACGACCTAAGTCCAGGTCGAGCTAAATACAGGCGGAGTCATTTCTACGCCAGAGCGACCTACGACCTTCGACCTAGCAACCTAACTCCGATGCGACTCTCCCTCCAGAACGACCTAGGTGCAGGAATTTTCCAAAAATGCTGAAAATTGGAGTTTTTCGCCAATCCAATCCAAACCAAAAGCAAATGTTCGTACAAATGCGATAGGGAATCATTCCCAACAGTCCAATGACAGTTATAGGCCAGATGTGAGATTAAAAATCTCACATTTTCACTAAAATGGATGAAGATGGAGATTGAAAGCAAGGAGAAGCAAATCAAAGCTTGAATCCACTATCTTCTTCTTGAATTTGGAGTTGAATGTTGGCTTTGCAATAGAATTTGAGTTTGGAGTTTTAATTTCCACTTCCCACCACCATTTTTGATGAAGCTTGGAGTGTTTGATAAAGTGAGGAAGAGGAGGTGGGTTGGGGACTGAGTTAGAAGGTGCAGTCCAACCAAAGTCAAAGGCGGGAAAAAGTGAAGAAAATTTCACTATCTCCAAACATATCGAAGTTTACACTCAAAAAGATCGCAAACGTCATTTTGAACTCAATGGAGGTGGTCTCGAGTCCTAATTTGACCGTATGCAAAAAGTAGCTTTTTGGACTAACATCCGACTGACGATAAAAAAATTAAATAAAATATTTAAATATAAAATCGATAAATATGCGGGTTGTTACAAAGGGTATTATGGATCTGTTTCCTTAATGATATCCATTCGTAATTAGCCTTTAGTGCTAAGCTTGTTCTTGCTTTAATTAACACCAACTAAACCACGCTTGGTCATATCGACAAATGAACCCGAATCAAGGATGGGCTCATCATTCTTGGCATCATGGGTATTATACCAATTATTGGTTTAACGGTACGTATACATTGGTTATAAAACTCAATAACCATATGTGTGTGTATTATGCATATTTAGTATAATTGTATAACTTCCTCATTTTCTACTAGATGTTATAAATCGTCATTTTAAACATAAATTGAGTTTGAGGTAAAACATATAAGTTAATTCACTCAATAAATTAAACAAATATATACTCAAGTTAAATTATAAATTTGTTTCAATAAACTAAACAGGTTTATTTGAGTTAAAATGTAGATCTTTTTAAATCTCCCAATAAATTAAAAGAATATATAAGTCAAATCGTTCAATAAATTAAACAAATATATAATTAATTTAAATTATAAATTTTGTTTTAATAAATTAAAGTTTATTAGAGTTAAAATATAAATTTTGTTAAATACACAAATTACATAAATACAATAGTTAAAATAAAATTTCACTTATTATTAACTAACAAATTTGGTTGAAATGTAGAGATCATAATTAGATAGAGGTGTAACATTTATTAATGTAGAATAATAAAATCTACGGTTGAAATCACATGTCGGTAAGTTAGAGAAAAAGCTAGATAAGCTCAGTAGTGCATTTGTGTGAAAGTTTTCGGATGAGGATATTTCTTCTTATAATGATGATGGTGGGCAGTGTAATAGGAAGTAGGTAGTATTTATGTAAAAATTTGTGTATTTATATTTTGATATTTGTTTGTATGTTATGTAAATATTTGTGTTGATTGTATATTTTTCATGTTGGATGATATGGTTCGCATTGACTGATGTTAGATATACATGGATGTTGGATGATATATTATTTGGCGATACATGTAGATTTACAGTGTTGGATAATATTTGTGATATTATTGTGTTAGTGTGATTATATATCAAATACATATTAGTTTGTGATTGAGGTAGGAAAGACAGAAGAAATGCTACAGAAATGCTTCAGCAAAGGCGTAGGAATTGAATCGGAAAAGCCAATTTTTGCATTTTAATTTGACATCAATACGTGGTTGGTCTGACGTCAGTGAGACGTCGACAAATAAATAATTTTTCGGCCTTCGGCATTTCGTAGAACTAGCATCGGAAAACAGGTGTTGGCAAGACGTCAAAATGACGTCGGCAATAGAACATTGATAGGGCATCGGTAAACACCCCATGGAAGAGGTCGATAATAATTTTCCGTTGCCTATTTTATGAATGTGTATTGTGCCGTCAGTAAACCCTGATATTTTGTAGTGTTAGTTAATAATTTAACGTTTAAGGAATGATGACAAATTCAACGCATTGGTAATTTGATGTCCCACTAAATGCATTCAAAAAATATTTACATAGTTAATAACAATAAGATTAAAAGTATTTGCTATATATAAAGTATTGAAAGCGTCAGGCAACAATGTAAAAATGCAAATTAAATGCAATTTATCGGATAAAACAACCAGTATTACCAGTAAGTCAGGGTGCATATGTGTGCGCGTTTTATATCTGCATGGCTCGCAATTGGCATCATAAAAAGACAACACTGGCCTATCAACAGAGACCATCATTTTGTTCGTTAACAATCTCTTTCTCGTCTACAAAAAAAATAGAAAGATAGAAATGAAGAAACTTACAGTGTACCAAATTGCATCCATTATTTCAATATCTTCATCTGATCTCGCAGAAAGGATAGAACCAGCTTTCCACATTTGTACTCGTCCCCTTTCTACTTTCTCTTGACTTCTTCAGTCATCTTTTTTCAATGCCAGCAATTTAAAACTGAAACATTTCCTTTGTCCTCAATTCTTATATTCAAGATTCATGCCAACTCTCTTGACCAACACATGAATATCACATGTGAAATCTGCTATCATATGCAGCACTAATTGCTAGCAAAAAAAAGCATCCACATATAAAATCGTACCGCAGGTTATGTTTATGAAGGCTAGCATCAATTTTGGCACCTTTTGTACTCATATTGACTTTATAATAATAGGCCAATGCATTGGCATGACAGTAACACGGTTTAGGTTCAGTATGGTGCAAATCCAGGTGAATTGTACTATAGCAGGACTTACAGTGCTGACTATGGATTCATGGTAGATATTATATAGCTGGTATTGCATTAGAAAACACCTCGAACAGATTCTCAATGATCAAAATATCTTTTGTGATATCAGAGGAGGATGATGTTTAATTTATCATTTACGCTAAAACAAGTGAAAGTTCCAGCACTCCGTAGTTGTTACCGCTTTCAGCGTATGTAAATTACTAGATCAATGTGCAAGTAGAATGAGAATAGTGGCAAAACTCATAGCCTGCAAAAACTTTGTAAGAGACTAAACCAAGGTTTCATCTTTCTATCAATTTATATTCCACCAATTTTCGCATCGCCTTCCAACAACTTGTTTGCTAATTTATTCCTTCATGCATTACTTTATGATATCATGTCATATCTATTCTATCATCATTACCTACTATCCTTAAACCCTTTTACTAGTGTAGCTCAAATATGAGGATTGAAGCGGTTTCAATCCAGAAACAATTACTGAATCATGTTATTGACGAAGTTTACTATTTTTGTCTCTGGGGCCGAGTTTAGAATTCATCTTTGTCCACTTGTGAACATATTTTAATGCTAGAAACTAACATACCTTTTAATTGTTATAATTTTACCATTTCATGTTATTATTTTCATCATGCTCGGTAACCAAGTATTATCGTATGTAAATTCGTTAATGGTTAACAATTTGGTATAATATTTACACAATATTTCTGAAATATCTTCCAAAAACAAATAAATACGATATATTCCAAGTAGTTAATACCAGTTCCAGTCAAGTATCATACAAGTACATATATATGATATAAAACATCATAATAATGTCGGAATATATTGATTAATTAAAAAATTAGGTATATATTTTTAATATTAAAATATTCATATTTAAACTATATTGCAAAAATTAAAATTTTCATTATTTTTATAATTACGTATTACTAATAATAAATATATACTTTTACTCGAACATAAGAGCTACAAACAAAAAAATAACATCAGGAATTGATTTACAGTTTTATTTTTTAAATATTATATAAATACATAATTTTGAAACAAATCCGACTGACAAATTTCTGTGAAATATGAAAGAAACTCTCGATATTGCATTCAAAATTATAAACAATATGATTTAAATGTAAACAAATTTCGAAGTACAATTTCATATTCGGGTATGGAAAACTTCTATCATTGGAAAAATGAAATACTTATATTACCAGAAAAGTAATATGAAAAAATAACAGATTTGATCTTAATATTTTGATAAACAAATTTTCATTTTCATATTATATGCTTCTCTGCTTAATATCATAAAAGTAGTACTTATATAATGAGTAAATACCGATACTTTTAAGCTTAAGATTCAATATATGAAACACCAACAATATTATCCTGATATTCTCGAATATACAATACTTGCGTGTTGATATAAATACTCACTTTTCTCCACTAACAATTCACCAATAGCATCATTATTAACCCCACAGTTAGTAACTGACTGCGTTACTTTATTTTGTTCAATTTAATTTACTTCATCCAATCGCATAAAAATAATTAACAGACCCAATCGCATATATAAAATATACAGTGTAGAATATACGATAAAGTTTATGATTTTATGTCTATTTTTGTGTTTAAACCATCACAAATATTGAATAACATTGAGATAATACCGTCAATATATCTCATATTGATACTTAAGCTTTTTTGTTCTTTCTTTTATTAAACATCGTTTAGAATATTGGCAACAATATATCAACCAATATATACCGATACCACCTTCATATCACTTAAAATATAACCACCCGTCGATATAACACATAAAAAAATCACTTAAAAATCTTCATATCAATTTTGTAATTTTATCATACTATCTCACTAGAAGTATGAATGTTTTATTTTTCATCGACAAGAGTTGTCTATGCTTGATAATGAAATTTCAGTCATGCTTTGAGATTTAAAATGTATATACTTAACATTTACAGTTTATAAGAGTTTTTTCTTCTTTTTTATATCTACTAGAAACTCATTATCAATGTTTTATTTAAAGATTATACATCAATATGATGAAATAATTTAATTTTATGGTGCTTTTCAATCATAATTTTATGTTTGTAGCTTGCATGTTTGAATAAAAAACTTATCATTCATAAGATAAGAGTTACAAAAATAACGAAATATATAGTTTTACATGATATCAATTAAGATAACAGTGTATTTACAGTATTTTAATAGTTTACACGTATACGTATACTTGTCTAATTTGGCGATCGGTCGACATTATGTTGGTACTTGTACAAATTAGCATACTGGTACTTAATAATATTTAACAGACACCAATATTTAACTACCTAGAGTTAATAACTAAATATGAATGTAGTTTAGCTTCACGGTCTGTTTTAGCAATACCATCAACCAAGAGCTAATGCAATCACCATACGGAATGTGACTATAGTCGAAATGACAATTAAAGATTATTCATCCTACATATATTTTCACAATCTTACCGCCTATTTTGTAGTTTTAATTACTAGTTGAGATCCATGTCCATGTTTTTATGTATGAGAATGTATTCTTCCAGCTGCATAAGTGCTAAAATTATTTTATGTATTGTTTTGATAGATATAGAATGCTTGTTATGCTTCATACAGTTAAGAGTCCATACCCAATTATCTGTTAAATATGTTCATCTTTTCATCTTCAAATGTTTTTGTCTTGCCTGCAAGATGCGTCAAACATCTTTCTCTTCATCTCTGCAACTAACGCAATTTAAGTACTATGGTTTGGGTTTGCTTATTATTATTGTGTGCATTGTTTATCAAGTTTTCTTACATTTGTCTTTTTTAACTATGCGTGCTCGCAAAGTTTGTTGACCTTTTGGGGATGTTTGGACATCACACATTCGCATTAAGGGTGCGTTCGTAGGTAGGGAACTGTCCAGTTCAAACATTCAACGATGCTTCGGACATGTCCATAGTTCTAAACTAGACAAAGCCCATTTTGACCAATTTATGGAGCATAGGAAAATTAAACCGTTTGTGGTTGATGCGTCAGAAGCATCCAAACGTTCAACACGTCAAGTTCATACGGTCTAATTTTCCCTCCATATATGTAACGATTCGAAATTATGGTCGTTTAGTTTTGAACATTTAATTTATTTTTAAATGTTGAATTTGAATTATTAATTGATTTTGAATATGGAAGAATCAGCGAAATAGTTTAAAATTTCAAATATAGCGATTAATGGATTCAGTAAATGGTAATTTAATATTTGAAATTGGGTAAATATGGGAATCTGGAGTTAGATGTGAATAGGAATGATTTCTTAGTTATTTTGAACTCTATTTGAATTATAGTGATGGTAATAGACTTTGAATGGAATTAAAAGTCGGTAAATTAAAGTTTGAAATTTATATATTAATTTAATAGTGAAATTAATATATGGTAATAGTGTAAATAATTGAATTTTGATATAATATGAATCGGAGTGATTACTAATATGGATATAAATTCTATTTGAATTATAATTGAGTGGTAAGTTTTTTTAAAATTGAAATTTCAAGTAATTCTGTCGATTTTGAAAATCGCTCGATTTAATCGACGCGTTAAAATAGCCTTCCGGGGCACAGTCTCGGAATTCGACGAAACCAGTTCCATTGGATCTGTAATAGTATATTATTATCGGATTTCAAATTTCGTAGCGTTTGGAGTTACCGTTTGGTTGTACGGGATAGAAACGCGTTGAAACTAATATCGAAAATTTAATATTTTAATTCGATTCGAACAGCTATCTTCCACATATGATTGAATTAGGCCCCGAAACATATTCCATTGTGTTTGGAATAGGGGTAAAACAATATAAACGCCAAGCGGCACGCCTCGTTTGGAGTTCATCCGGAAAAGCACGTTAATTGGAAAATAATAATATAATATTGTATATACGTGTATATATGTTGAAACAGTAAACCCTAGCCCATATAGAACGTGGCTGCCTCCATCATATTCAATGGCCGAAACGTTCTTGCCTTCCCCCATGTTTATCTCTCGATCCATGCATTTATTTTGAAAACTTCCTAAAACAAAATCGAAGAGCATCCTGAGATCTATGTATCCAACGGTGGAGATCTGATATCGTCGACGATCGAAGGCCGAAAGTACTTACGTTTGTGGCGGGTTCGTGTGCGTTTTTCTGGTAGAGGAGAGGACCGAGCTTGGCAAGATTTCAGGCGAAGGGGGAGTGGAGCTAGGGCTTTCGAGTGGCATCGCTGGATCGTCGTATCGACGAAGGGGGAGACCGCGGCAAGCATAAATGAACGCCGACGTTGGTGGGTTGATTTCGTTCGTCTTTTACCTGGTGTACGCGTGAAGGAGAAGAAAAGGAGGGAGCGGCCAAATCTGCTTATTCGAAATGTACGGCCTGATTTGTTCTAGGTATAAAACAAAAAAAATGAAATTATTTATATAATTTATATCCAAAAACTTTAAAAATCCGTATCTTTGTCATACGAGGTCAGAATCAGACGAAACAAGCGGCGACGGAATCATGGCGATGAGCACTACGCTCTGGAACAGATTTGGAGAAGTTTGGAGCGAGTTAAAATTTTAGGTTAAATCGAACGTGTTCGATTTAATTTAAAATTTGAACGTTTGGTGAATTGAAAACTCAAGGTAAGTTAATCTCGCTCAATTTTGGACTGCTGGTATTAATTTTAAATAGTTAAAATTAATTAATGTTTGACTGGTTGAATTGATACATTTTTATCAGTTGAATGTGATATTATATATAGTAGTATATATATTGGAGTGATTGATATTCCCGCATATATATATAGCGGATGAGACCCTATGCGCCCGCATAATAGCGGATGACCCTATATACCGCGATATTCCGCCTCGAAGCGAAATTGGTATTTTAGTGCTGTATTAACATCTGTGGATGTAGGGAAACATGTTGGAGGGATCCAACTGGATTCCTCAAAAATGATGAATTTTAATTTCATATATAGTGATATGTGTTTAATTGAAGTAATCTGTGATAGATTATCATGTGATTTGAATTGATTGGATGTTATGGCAGTTTTAGCCTAAATTTTGGTATTTTTAAATACCAGTAATATATGGCTTGAATTGAAAAGGAATCTTAAAGGGGTTTTTGAAGTAAAATATTTACCTAGAAATTTGGGTTAATTGATCTGATAAAATAATGGTTTTGAAATTTGTAATTAACAAATTCGGGATATTGTAAATAGAGATTTTGGGATAAAAGTATATAAAAGGATTTTAAATAATAAAATATTAAGTGGCACTTGTTTGAAAATAAAGGAGGTTTTAAAATCGAGATTTTTAAATAAATTGGAAGGATAGAAGTGAATTTGGAAATAAGTATAAAATTGGTTATACTGGACTCAAGTAAGATTTCCAAATTTACGAAGTGAAATTAGAATCGAGAAATTGGGCTTGTTTTAAAAAGAGGATTTTAGATTATTAACTAGGTAACTTTAAAGTGTTAAGATATTCCAGAAATTAGTTATTTAATTATTTTAAATTGTTTAAAACATATTAAATTATTAATTAGTTACCTTATAATGAGTGTTAAAGATTTATTATTTAAGAATTAGTCGGCATTATTAATTTAAAAAGATAAATTATTAATTATTAATATGGCTTTGTATAATAACTTTTATTGAAGTATTTTTGCCTAGATTAAACTTGAAAATTTATTTTTAGAAACTTATAAGAATTATTTTGAGATAATTATTAATTAAAGTTTTCGGGAAGTAATGGTATACCCACATGGCGAAATCGGAGGCAGTGAGTGCCTGCAGTTAAGTCTTGGATTTCTCCGGGATAGAGACGTAACCATCGAGCTGTGAATCCATGGTTGATACCGAAGTGGTACTTTCCACATTATTTTCAAAAAGGGTTTTCAAATATTTTTGAAGGATAGTTTGTGAATGTTTTTTGGAATTTGATAAGATAAGTACACATATTTTGGATAAAGAGATTTAATTTATTGAAATTAAATTAAAAAAGATTTGGGGTTTTTGGGTAGAAAATGGAATATTTGGTTGAATGATTATTTATTTGATAGTTAAATAACCGACTATCAAATCTAGATCCAAAATATAACTTTGGAAATATCTAGGAGGAATACGGGAATTATATGGTACAGTTGCCGTTCGAGGTGCTATACTGTATGTATAAACTCGTTTCGTTCTTCTAGGACGTTTATAAGGAAATCCATCCACTAACGGTTAGGAGGTGATCTTCGACCTTATTTTGTCTGTTTATTTCCTAAAGAACCGGATTTGAGTTTACCGGAACATATCGAACGTTGTTTCGAAGAGACCAGGATCGGATAAGTTATCCCAAAACCACTTCGATCCAACGAGTACGTTTTTGAAAGGAAAACAAGAGCATGAAGTCGAAGATGAAGCAGTGAAGTGCAAGGGCTAATTCGCTACTAATCCTGAGGATTATTCCAAAATGGATGTAGTAGGAGTAGTGCGTTCGGTTCCGTTCGGGCCCAGAACGGACTTGTATGGACGAATGCTATCAGTACATTGTCATTGGAGGACAATGAGCATTCTAAGTGAAAATTCCTTAAAAGGTAATTGTAGCCTCTAGCCTCATCAACCGGAAATGACTGAAAATCAGGAGGATGCAGCAAGGCTAAGTGAGTCGCACCCAATTAGGGTATGTTTATCACCTTTCTAAATAACCTCAGATATATTTATTACTAGGGTATATGAAGGAGCTCGAGAGAGGGTGGGAACACCCGGGGTGATAGCATATTCGGTCTATCCAAGTTAGGGATAGTCCGGTCTTGTGTTGCAGGGGATCCTGGCGTGGTCCTCGGTACGTTGTTTCTAGACGTGTACTCTAACAGGTGGTACCCCAGTGCCTAGTTATTCGTATGGGATCCATTCTCCAATACGTGCCTTTACGGTTTTGATTGTAGAGCCTAGTATGCTGGAATTTAATTAATGTAACAATTTTAGCTATTTGAATAAGTATTTGTACTTAGACACTATTATAATATTAGAGGATTTGATATGAAATTTTTTGGTTATCGTAAGGTAAAAACCCGCCGTGCTTATGTTTGGCATGGTTTTACGAGATACCTTTGATTTTCAAAGGATTTTGGAAACTTTAATAATTCAAATTGAGTGTATTTTCTCGCGCTGGTTTTCCAGACTGACTCGGGTGTTATTTTTATTATAATGCTCGGGTCAGACCGAGTATTACAGGTTCAGGTTAGGATGCTATGGAGCTCAGAAGACGAGCTGGAGACCGAGACGTATTCTCGTATTTGTTTATTCCGCTGTAGTGTTTGTTGAAATTACCAGAAATTGTAAGGGCATGTTATTATAACTATCCAGGCTGGTAATTATTGATTTGTGTACTCTGATGTGAGATATGTATATTACAGTTTGAATTGTGTAAAGCACTATTTATATTATATGTTATTCAGTCCGCGGTGAGATTCTGTTTTGTTTAGTCTTCTTTATTCTCCCTACTTTCTTTCCCCTCAACAATCTGTCTTTCCAGCACTCGGTCGTTCGGCATGTTATACAACGAGCGTATTTATTTCGATTTTCGAGGATCGAAAGGGTGGGTCGTGACAATATATATGTTAACATAAATCATTTTCTTAATTAGAATTCACCTCTTCTTTCTTCCTCGCTCTCTACACTCTCTCCTACACTAAAAAAACAATGTAGATAGTGATTCCGACTGTGAAAATCTTAAAGACTTGATCGCAATAAACAAACTTTTGAATGAATAAAAACACAGATATACGTCAATTCATACTTCAATTTTCACCAACATGCATCGGGTTAGTGATATTCTTTCTTACATCAAGAGTTTTTTCAAAAAAACTTTCAAATGGAAAGACTATGCTTCATTTTGTTGTGTGATTGTTTTGTACAATTTGCAGTCCACAAAGGAAGATTGTGTTAAAGAAATGGTTGCAATATTTTCATGCATCATCGCTTTGTCTTTTTCAACACGTCAGATTGCAGAAATGTTTTAAAATCAGGTAGCACTATTTATGTTTGTTTCCATTCTGTTCTAAAAACTGTTATGTTAATGTCAAAAGATATAATTGAATCATAATGTGAGATATCATATCTTCGATTTTCGTAAAACTCAAAGTAAACCAATATCAGATAATGAAAATTTCAATTTCTACCATTCTAGTTTGCATGTTGTAATCGAAATAACATTTGGAATATGAAGGAGAAAAATTTGTAATCTTATATAATGTGTCGACTTATCAATTTCTAGTTCAACTTAAAAAGTTGGTTGTCGCTACAATGGCTATGCACAATTTCATACGGAAATACAATAGCTGGAGATGCAAACTTTATGTCATATGGGGATGATCATGATCTTAATCCAGAAGAATACTTTAACAAATATTACAATATTCAATAGATGGACGAAGAAAAAATGAACTATCAAAAGTGTCAAAAATAATATGACTTCGGTTGGAGATGTTAGAATTCTCAAAAATAGTGAATGAGATATATCCCACATCGCCAAAAATAAGTCCATTTTCTGTTTATATACTGTACTCTCAATCCCTATATTGTCCATTAGGGTCAGGTAATTTTGTACGAGGGGAAGGACCTATATGGCCATGGACTAACACGCGCGCGCGCACCGTCGCCCGTCCGACCGACCGAACCGGGCCGGGTCGTGTCGGGAGCGGGTGCGGGTCCAATAAGATTAGGCTATGTAATATATTTTTGCTACCTAAAAAATGGACTGATTTTAAAACAGAAGTGTGTTTAAATAGATACGGATTTTCCAACGGTTGTAACCGTTGCAAACTGATGAAGAGACGCGATTTTTTTCAGATGACCGTTACAACGAACGGCAACAGTTCTGAACCATTGCAAACGAACGAACGCGGCTGTTGCAAACAGCAACAGTTTTTGACGTTGCAAATGAAAGGAAGTGCCTGTTGCGAACAGTGACACTTTTTGGCGTTGCAAATGAAGTGATGCTACTTTTCTCAACGGGTGTAGCCATTGGGAATTCGGCTATAAATAAGAAGGAAACCTGATCACTTTCCTCACTTAATTTTAAAACCGAGTTATCTCTTCTTTATCTTCATTTCTTAAAATCATAATCAGTCCTATCACACAGAAGATCATACACATCACGATCTCGAGCAGCTTACGTCTGTTGTATCTTGGCAGACTTTGAATAGAATCTTAAGGAAATTGTTACGACAAGCCTTAGACAAAATTTCCTTCTTCAACTTTTTAGATTTATATATATATATCGTTTTCGTTTCTATGTTGTACTATTTCTTTAAATAGTATAACGTTTGATTTATCGCTATAGTTATTATTACTACAGTTGTTAGTTTGTTGCTGTAATTAATTACAACATACTTATTGTTATAAATAGCTAATACAGAATTCCAAAGTAGTGGAAATCTGATTTGTAAACTTGTGAGACGAGTTTATTATTGGTTAGTCTCTGTTTTTGGTATACTAGACGTATAACATCTTAAGACTTTATTGTTTTCACTAAAACAGAGATGGAAACAGTTGAACTATCAACAAAGGCTACTACTCACAACAGGCCTGACCTGTTCAAAGGAGATGGTGATGACTTCATAACATGGCAAAATCAAATGCTGTTTTACCTCACCACGCTAAGGTTGCAGAAGTGCATCAAGGAGGATGAACCAAAGCCTAAAGATGGACAAACTAGAGAAAAAGATGTAGCTGTTTTTCTCGAAATTGATTCATGGAAGCATTCAGACTTCCTGTGCCGAAACTACATTCTGAATTGTCTGGATAAAGTACTATATAAAGTATATCAGCCACACCAAACAGCAAAATCCATATGGACTGCACTTGCACATAAATACAAAACGCAGAATGTCAGTTTGAAGAAGTTCATCGTAGATAAGTTTATGGAATACAAAATGGTTGACTCCAAATCCGTAACTAGTCAAGTGCAAGAACTCCAACACATAATTCATGAACTTAAAGCAGAAGGACATAAAGTTGGAGAATTCTTCCTTGTTGAAGCGATAACAGGGAAATTACCACCATCCTGGAAAGACTACCGCAATTATCTAAAATATAAGAAAAAAGAGATTTCCTTAGAAGATCTTATTGTCAGACTAAAAATTGAGGCTGATAACCGCAGAGTGACAAAACAAAGCGAAGAGGCATTTGTGGCAGAAGAGTCAAAGAACAAAGGGCATTTCAAGAAAAACAAGAAGAAGAAATTCCCGCAGAAGAGAAAAGCGCCTGAAAACAAACCCAAAGACAACAAACGAACCAAGAAGTTTAATGGCGAGTGTTGGGTTTGTAGAAAAGCAGGACGCGTCGCTAGAGATTGAAGACACAAGAAGGAACGCAACTCAAAGGCAAATATGGTGGATAACATGGAAGTAGACGAGTCTAATTTTTCAGCAGTTATATCTGAATGCAATTTGGTTCAGAACCCTTACCAATTGTGGGTGGACATAGGCGCTGCTCGTCATGTTTGCTCTCACAAATCCATGTTTTCTACATACTAGAAATTCAATCAGGAAGAAAAACTCTACATGGGTAATTCTGCAGTTTCCATGATCGAAGGCAGTGGCACAGTAATCCTCAAGTTTACTTCTGGAAAAACTGTCAAGTTGAATGACGTGCTCCATGTTCCAGACATACGCAAGAATCTCATCTCTGGTCCAGTGCTATCAAAGAAAGAATTCAAAATGGTCTTAGAGTTAGACAAGATGGTTCTGTCCAAAGCTGGAATGTATATAGGAAGGGGATATTTATGTGATGGCCTATTTAAGGCAAATGTAGCCGTTGTCGACAATAAAACTATGCATTCTGATTATGCTATTAATAAAATTGAAGTTTCTTATTTTCTTGAGCATGAAATTTTACTATGGCATGATAGATTAGAACACATAAATTTCCAAAAAATGAAAAAACTATCAAACTTGGGATTAATTCCGAAATTCCAAGTAGATAAAAACTACAAATGTGAGACATGCGTAGAAGCAAAAATGGTCAAAAAACCATTTCATACAGTTGATAGAAGCACTGAACCACTAGATTTGGTTCATACTGATTTATGTGATTTCAAATCATTACCTATAAGAGGTGGGAAAAGGTACTTTATTACCTTTATTGACGATTATACACGATATTGCTATGTATATCTTTTAAATAGCAAAGATGAAGCAATTACATCGTTTATGAAGTACAAAGCTAAGGTAGAAAAGTAGTTAAATAAAAAGATCAAGATATTGAGATCTGATCGAGGTGGAGAATATGAATCACCATTTGAACAATTCTGTGCCGAAAATGGTATAATTCATCAAACAACATCACCATATTCACCACAACAAAATGGTATAGCCGAGAGAAAGAATAGAACATTAAAAGATATGATTAATGCGATGCTCTTAACTTCTGGCCTACCGACGAACTTGTGGGGGGGAAGCCTTAAATATGTCTAATCACATATTAAACAAGGTTCCTCACAATAAAACAGAAACAATTCCATATGAGTTATGGAAAGGACACATACCAAGTTTTAAATACCTCAAAGTGTGGGGGTGCTTGGCAAAAGTTCCAGTTCTGCCTTCCAAGAAAGTCAAACTTGGACCAAAAATAGTAGATTGTTACTATTTAGGGCCAGCCCAAAATAGTAGTGCCTATAGATTTTTGGTATTCAAGTCTGATATAACTGATATTCATGTAAATACAATCATGGAATCAAGAGACGCCTCAATCTTTGAAGATGTGTTTCCACACAAAAGAAATGGAGGAAATAATGTCCCCAAAAGGACAAGAGAAGAATTGAGTAAATCACATGAAGATGAAACTCATCGTGAAACTGAGAAAGTTGAACCAAGAAGAAACGTAAGGGCAAGAACTTCCAAGACGTTTGGTTCGAAATTTTTAACATATATGTTAGAACACGAACCTCAAACGTACCAGGAAGCAATGTCATCTTCTGAATCCTCATGTTGGAAAGAAGCAATTCAAAGTGAAATTGATTCAATTCTGAGTAATAAAACTTGGGAAATAGTTGATCTTCCACCTGGAATAAAATCAATTGGTTGTAAATGGATCTTCAAAAAGAAGATGAAACCAGATGGCTCCATCGACGAATACAAAGCAAGATTGGTAGCCAAAGGATATTGTCAAAAAGAAGGTGTAGACTTCTTCGATACCTATTCACCAGTAACACGAATAACTTCTATAAGAATGTTAATAGCAATTGCATCCATCTATAATCTAAAGATTCATCAAATGGATGTAAAGATGGCATTCTTAAATGGAAATCTCGATGAGGAGATTTACATGGAGCAATCTAAGGGTTTTATATCCAAAGGAAATGAAAACAAAGTATGTAGATTAGTCAAATCATTATATAGACCAAAACAAGCTCCAAAACAATGGCACGCAAAATTTGATAGTGTCATGATGAAAAATGGTTTTCGTATAAATGAATATGATAAATGTGTTTATTACAAACAAATTGGACAATCATACGTGATGATTTGTCTATACGTAGACGATATGCTAATCTTCGGTCCAAATACTAAGGTAATAGAGACCACTAAGCAGATGTTAATCAACAATTTCGATATGAAAGACTTAGGAGTTGCAGATGTTATTTTGGGAATCAAAATAATAAGAACACCTAATGGAATTGAATTATCTCAGTCGCATTATGTAGAAAAAGTGATTGAAAATTTTCAAAATTTTAGAATTAAAGGAGTACGAACGTCGTATAATCCATCGGAAGTACTGCATAAAAACACTAATGAGAGTGTAATGCAACTGGAATACTCTCATGTAATAGGATGTCTCATGCATCTCATGAATTGCACAAGACCAGATATAGCTTATGCAGTAAGTCGATTAAGCAGGTATACAAGCAACCCAGGGAAGGAACACTGGAAAGCACTAATGAGAGTGCTTGGATATTTAAAAAATACCACAAACTATTCCTTACATTATGAAAAATATCCTGCCGTCATAGAAGGATATAGTGATGCAAACTGGATTGTTGATTCAGAGGAATCAAAATCAACGAGTGGTTATGTCTTTACCTTAGCAGGGGCAGCAGTGTCATGGAAATCTACTAAACAATCATGCATAGCTCGATCCACTATGGAATCGGAGTTCATCGCTTTAGATAAAGTAGGCGAAGAAGCAGAATGGCTTCGTCACTTTTTAGAAGATATTCCGTTTTGGCCTAAACCTGTACCGGCCATATGCATACACTGTGATAACCAAGCAGCATTAAGCATAGCGCAAAACTTTGTGTATAATGGAAAGTCACGATACATTCGTCTACGCCATAACACGGTTAGGCAGTTACTCTCAAATGGAACTATTTCCATAGATTATGTGCGAACAAATGATAACCTAGCGGATCCATTTACTAAAGTTTTATCAAGAGAGAAAATTAACTGCGCATCGAGGGGAATGGGTTTAAAAGCCTAAACCAACAAGAGTTATCTTATACGGAAACCTATCCTAGCGACCGGAGATCTCACGGACTAGGATCAATAGACAAACCAGTTCTGAATAACTCAAGGCGTAATGCATTTGTTTGAACTTAGTCCTACTCCATTCCTATGGTGCACAATATAAATGCATGCCTACAGAAGTATTAAAAGGATAAAACTATGTTTTTTAATGATGATCATATCTTGAAAATAACAAGTGGGGTATATGTAGGATACTCTTAATGGTTGTGATCGCCTATGTTAGTGTGAACTGGGTCGGCTCTATGAGAATATTAAAGGCTTTTATTCTCTATAAACACTCGCAGAACCAAAAATTGTGCAGGACCAAAATGAACACAACCAAGAGATTAGATGTGAAGGGAAATAATGCTTTGTAAAGCTTATTGTCTGCTATACAATAACGGTTGACGGTTCAAGATGAAATAATTCACCGATTAGCCAAGTATATCCGATAAGTTTTAACTAGGGAAAGTTCAAAGTGAAATATCTACTTATCCTCGATATAGCATTATTTTCATATGAACTGAGTGATATTACACTGTGTGGGGGAGACATATATCGTCATTCATGTGAGGGATTGTTAGAATTCTCAAAAATAGTGAATGAGATATATTCCACATCGCCAAAAATAAGTCCATTTTCTTGTTTATATAGTGTACTCTCAATCCCTATATTGGCTCTTAGGGATCAGGTAATTTTATGCGATGGGGAGGACCTATATGGCCATGGACTAACGCGCGCGCGCGCGCCGCTGCCCGTCCGACCGACCGAACCAGGCCGGATCGGATGCGGGTCCAATAAGATTGGGTTGTGTCATATATTTTTGCTACCTAAAAAATGGACTGATTTTAAAACAGAAGTGTGTTTAAATAGATATGGATTTTCCAACGGTTGTGACCGTTGCAAACTAACGAAGAGACGCGATTTTTTTCAGATGACCGTTACAACGAACAACAACAATTCTGAACCATTGCAAATGAACAGACGCGGCTGTTGCAAACAGCAACAGTTTTTGGCGTTGCAAATGAAAGGAAGTGTCTGTTGCGAACAGTAACACTTTTTGGCGTTGCAAATGAAGGGATGTTACTTTTCTCAACGGGTGTAGCCATTGGGAATTCGGCTATAAATAAAGAGGAAACCTGATCACTTTCCTCACTTAATTTTAAAACCGAGTTATCTCTTCTTTATCTTCATTTCTTAAAATCATAATCAGTCCTATCACACAAAAGATCATACACATCGCGATCTCGAGCAGCTTACGTCTGTTGTATCTTGGGATACTTTGAATAAAGTCTTAAGGAAATTGTTACGACAAGCCTCAGACGAAATTTCCTTCTTCAACCGGTTAGAGATATATATATATCTTTTTCGTTTCTACGTTGTACAATTTCTTTAAATAGTATAATGTTTGATTTATCGCTATAGTTATTATTACTATAGTTGTTAGTTTGTTGTTGTAATTAATTACAACATACTTATTGTTATAAATAGCTAATACAGAATTTCAAAGTAGTGGAAATCTAATTTGTAAACTTGTGAGACGAGTTTATTATTAATTAGTCTCTGTTTTGGTATACTAGACGTATAACAGGAGATAGAATAAAGAATGAACTAATTAGTGTAGAATTTCGCTAAATGTACTTTCTAATTTGTATTATCATTTCGATGCATAAGTATTTATATTTTTAAATTGTTGAACTAAATACATTTGTTTTTGTTATAAACTTTTATACCTTTTATTATTGATTGTCTAATCATGTCTAACGGTAAACCGTAAATGAGTCAGATATAATACAATATACCAAACACAATGTAAACAAATCATGATCCTAGTTTGGTACACTGGTTCATTTCCAATCACCATTACCGCAAGCCTTCAACAAACAATATAAATTAGCGTTTTTCTTCCGTCAATTTGGGAGTCAATTTTGTATTCTATGATTTAGGGTTTGAGTTTGGTAGAATTTTCTTGATGATGACAAAAGAAGTACAAGTTAGACAAGTTCTTGCTTGATTGGGTTCGATCTTCATTAATTATGAGTAATGTATGACAAAAGATTTGATTCTTTTAAACAACTAAAGTAGATGATTAACATTTCAGTTTTGTTGCCTTCTATAAAAATGAAAAGTGTACTTGAATTTACTAGTCCACCACATTGTGATATTTAAAATAAAGATGGGATTTAAAACTGGTCATGAAATGTATGTTCTTTTTCCACCTTTTTACTGATTTTTTCATTTATAACATCGAAATTATGATGGGATTTCGCCCAATTTCCAACCAAAACAGAACAGAATTTATATTGGGTTATGTAGTTAATGTTTGAACACTCACTTGAAATGCACCTCCATTCCATTGTAAAAAGTGAAGTCATGACAGTCATTTTAAGCACTGACAAGTGACAACATTTGCACCTCCGTTCCATCTGCTACTTTATTTTAGTGAAAAAGGTTCTAAGAAGGGAACTTTTCACTCCAATAATCATTGTTAGTTTACATCGTTAATCAAGTTAGAAAATTACAATTTTTAATTATAGTTTTGTTATAATTTTGATGAACAAAGTGTTTAAATCATATGATTTTATCTTACCGTAAATCCAAAATTTAGTTCACAGAAATTGTGTTTTCAAATTAAAGAAAATAAAAGGTACTTACAATTTCGAAAATTATTGAATATATAATCTTTATCAAATCATATTAGATATCACTATATTTTCAAGAAAACAACTATCGGGAAATTCTAATAGAAAAAACAAAAAAGAAATGAAAAGACGGCGGAATAATTAAGAGGGTCCCTTAACAAATATTTTATCAAAAAGATAAATTTAGTTGACAATTCAAACCAATTTGTAGTTTTTAACAAGAATTTTGGTTTTGATGATACAGTGGAAAATTGAACTGCGGTGCATAAACAAATTAATGATACAGAACAAAATGCGTATGATATCGACGCTTAATCGCAACAAATAGTAAACAAAAATGATGCTGAATGTTTAGATCATTTGAATGAAACAAAGGTTGTGTTTTCAGAAGATGTCTTGAATATACATGATCCAGGAGTTTAGGATAATACTGATAGGAATAAGAAAGAATACTTGTTAAGAATGGTACTATTAGAGAACTTAATTCAATTTACCCTCAAAATGAAAACTTAAGACATTTTTCTACAGGTTATTATAAGAGATAAATAAAAATCACCTATTTATTCTAAATTGACGGACAACGTATTTTGTTTCTACTATAAGCTATTTAATGCACTGACTTCCACAACCCGATTCCCAAAAAGGAATTAGGTGGTGACATCTTAGTGAGAAACTTACAGAACATGAAAGAAGTAAAGAACACGATCTCAACAATTATGCCAAGATTGAGCTGAGAAAAAGGTTACAATGTAGTCAAACAATTATTTTTATCTATTGTTTGGTTATATTGTAACCTTTTTCTCAACTCAACCCGGGCAGAAACAAAATACTTTATCCGTCAATTTAGAATAAACAAACCATTCTATCGCGGTTCGCTCCATTATTCATTTGTCTCTTGTAATAACTTGTAGAGAAATATCGAAAATTTTCATCTTGAAAGTAAAGTTAAATTAAGTTTTCTAATAGGATCCTTCTCAATAAGTAAATCTCTCTTGTTCCCACCAATATTATCATCCCAAACTCCTAGATCATATATATTTAAAACATCTCCTGAAGACACATCCCTTTTTTCCATTCAAATGATCTAAACATTGGACCTCATTTTTATTTACTATTTGTTGGGGTGATTTGAATTGTCAACTAAATTTATCTTTTTGGCAAAATATTTATTTAGAGACCCTTTTAATGATTATGTTATCTCTTCAATTCTTTTTTTGTTTTTTTCCTATTAGAATTTCCCAGTGGTTATTTTCTTGGAAACATTGTGATATCTAATATGATTCGGTAAAGAGTCTATATATTCAATAATTTCCGAAATTATAACTAGCTTTTATTTTATTCAATTTGAAAACATGATTCCTGTAAGACAAATATAGATTCAGAGTAAGATAAAATCATATGATTTATTAAACACTTTATTAGTCAAAATTATAACAATATTATAAATAAAAATTGTAATTTTTTAACAGGATTAGCGTTTAAAAATATTAATATTTTATAGCTAAATTGATATGCTTCTCCGAATCTCTAAGTTCCTAATAAGAACAAAATCTATTTTTTCTTATTTGAAATCAAGTAAAAGAGAACAATATAGGAATTAGGGTTCCATACTTGAAATCAAACTTTTTACTCCTTCCCAAAAATTTCAAATAAGGAAAAATTAATTGATATAAAGAGAATAATTTAGAAATTAGGGTTCCTTACCAGAAGCCCTACTTGTTGAATCCCTCAGATTACACCTCCTTCCTCATAGGACAACAATTTTTTTAGGTTCCTTCTTCCTCGATCTATTAGTCGTGCCCTCCTTCTACCTGAAGCCACACGGACATTTTTTTTCTTTTTCTGTTTTTTAATGCACACTATTTTTTTTTTAAATCTCGTGTGTTTTATTTTTTTTATTGCCTTCCGTGATGCCCCCTTTGATTTGCTGCCCCATGTGATGGCCTAGTTTGCACTGGGCCAGAGGTGCCGGTCGCATGCCTGAATTTGTCCCAAGACACTTTTGCATCCATCACTTTGTATCATATTACATTTTTTGTTAATAAGGTATCAATTCCAACACGCATATGCACACAACACACACACAAAAACACCCCACACGAATGCATGCACACACATATGTGGTGTGTATGTGTGTGCACACGCATGCGTGTGGTGTGTTTTTGCATGTGTGCGCATGCGTTCTGGCAATAATAATTGGTTAACTAGTAAAATTTGTCCCAAACCAAGAATAGTAACATAATATTTCAGATGTTTAAATATAAAAGCATGCTAGGATATGCTTTGAATGCAAGTTTAAAGAAGAATAAGTTTTAACACGCTATATATGTCACTGTTTAATTATCAATACCATATTTATCTATTTCAATTTGTATTTATTCAAACAAGCGGGATCACAGAGAAAAGAAAAAGGGTTACATAATAAAATATAACTTTGAAATTTAAAAGGTTAAAACTACAGTACATTTGTGGTGCCAAACAGAAAGTTCACAAGGCATGTTTTGAGTATCTATAAAATCACACTACAATGGTAAAGCTTAGATACAAAACTTGGCAAGACATGAATATTTACTTTAGTATATTATATCTTCATAGCAAAACGAATCTAAATACAACTTCCTCCTGAACAGAAATAACAAACAAAAAAGACATACAAAAACTCACAAAATCTAAAGCCCCGTTCTCATTAAAATACACAAATCATCATACTCGAGTTCATTCATTTAGTGCAACTAGAGGCAACAAGCAGTGTAACAAAGCTTTGCATTGTGACATTACCACCTTTATCAATTTAGCATGACAAATACTAAAATTGGCTAAACAAGGTAATAGAAGGAAAAAAGTTACTTGGATTTGCGAGCATCATCGTCAAATATTGCTGATGTTTTGAAGATTGGCATGTAGCGATGATGCTTTATAATCATAAACAAAACCCAAGTGTTTGCAAATAAGAATATTAAGCTAGCCAACCATAACTGAACGAAGACATTTTTCCCCTTAAATTCTAATAAATATGCCCATGCGAGCCAGTGAAGTTGTGATGCCATCCATACTAATATGCAAACAAATCCCTTCCACTTCAGCTTCAGATTGCTCCATGGAAGAATAAGGGGCAAAAGGCAAAAATACCATACAAAGTATTGTGCAGTAATGACCTGTTTTAGCCACAAGTTTCATATTCATATTATATCCAACAATTAGAATAAAAAGAAACTTGGAATAACATTTAACATTTTGTACAAAGTTCAAATTTTGTTCTTAGAGTATTACTACAGCATACTACATTTTGTCAAGGAGAAAAACCGACCAAACCAATCAGAGTGTTCAGACTTTCATATATAACGTTTGGAGGAAAAATAAGTTAATAACCTTTTTACCGTCAGCTAATATTTATCTTTGTTCACATCACTATGTTTGATTTACTCCGTTATCTTCACTCTCTTTGTTGTGCTTCAAAGTCTTCAATAACATGAGTACAAAAATTTTAGGTATATGCTACCGTATAGAATAAATTTAAGATTTTACAGTATAATTTAAATTTGTGAACGCTATAAGTCATTTTGAGTTTCGCACTTACCAAACGAAAATGTCGCAGGCAGGGAAAATCAGACTCGGCTTTTTGACGTTCGTATTTTGATGAAGAAACGTGTGGGTGCGTGCGCGTGCGATACAGCTTTGGTTCATGTGCTTACTAAACAAGTGTTTTGTAGAAGAAAAAAAACTTAAATAAGAAATACATGATTCGAAAGTTAACAGGGTTTAAGTCCAGATCACTTGCTCCAATTCAGTTTAGAATTGATTGTTTGTCACTAAGTTGATTTGTTGGTTTCAATATGTATTTGGAAATACCAGAAGACTTTTTATATTATTGGCTTTTGATTTCAATATTTTTCAACACCTCTTCTAGTTTTCAGTGCTTCTTCTTATCAACTGTGTTTTTAGTTTCAAGTCAGTTGAAATATTCATACAGCAATTGAAGGTCCAAATTTACACCAAATAATGAACAAAATCAACGTGCATACCTTGTTAAATGCAACAAAAGCAACTGTCTGCACAAATAGACAAAATGGAATATCTTCAAAGAAGGAAAAGATGAGAGCTAACTGAACCATCATCTGTGGCAGGAAAGAGCTTAGCTTCTCTAAAGTTGAAAACCCATGTTGATGGTGGAGATAAATATGATAGAAGTATATAGAGAAATTATGCCTTGGGTCAATTCGAGTGAGATGATATAGTAGAGCTTCATTTAGGAAATCCCACCCATATAAATAAAAGAAAAGAGCTGTCCACATTAAAAATATTGAGCCAGATAATAATCCAAATAGTATTTTCTCCTTTGTGAAGCAACTTTTAAGTAACAAACTAAATGGAACTTTTTTAAATAACTCTTTCTGTTTTGAGTTCCATCTCTGAATTGCTGTTCTGTTGGTTTTGTTAATAGTTAGGACAAGTGGAATGGCATAAATGATTGGGTAAACACGGAAATGGACAATAAGCCCGTACCAAAATGCTGCTTGCAAGACCTTACCTGAAAAAATGAATGCATACATAAATATCAATCAAGTCAAGCAAATATCATCTTTATTACAGAAAACGTACCTTACATACTTGGTAATCAGACTACTCTAGCGATGGTCGAAAATTCATAGCTAACTTATATTTTATATTAGATCTAAGTGAACAGAAAAGTTAATGGTTTGTAATAAATTGAAAGCATAAGAATCCAAATATTTCATAGTGCCAAAAGAATTCGTAAACAAACTATTAAAACTTAAAAATATTATTATGCTCAACGCTAGAGATGGTTGTTTACTTCCTCTATTTGAGTTCAATGGCTTCTGTTAAGGTCAAATTCACATGACAGCCTTCAGCTTGCCTCTAAATTGCACTAAAACTCCTAGCAAAGCATTGTATGTCCTAAGAATTACTTTGAGACGTCCAAGTGCAATTCAAACTAAACACAATGATATCATGCAAATATTAAACCCTTGCATTTACATTATATAATCACAGTTATATTGCACTAACAAATGGTCTTTGACACATTAATGCTCATTCGTTTCAAAATAAAGTTATTGCCAGGGTTGAAAACCTAATCTCTCAGGCACAGTATGATATCCATCAATTTTAAGATATGTTAACTCAAATTCCTTTATTTGACATTGGGGTCGAACTATTACAAATACCCTGGCCATGAACTGGATAGGATTTTAATATTGTATAAATCATCAACCAACTTAAGACTTTTTTAGAGTGTTTTATAAAGAATTAATGTGTGAAATTGACAATTAGCTCAAATATCCTTGCAAACATGTCCAGTGTAACTAGGGAGTAGTTTCTGTACAAGCGTTTTAAATGTAACAGAATATAACAATCTGTAAAACAATAGGAAACAATACTTACACCGTTCATATGACAAAGTATCACCCAAAGAATAATAGCACAAACTAGAGGCTCACAGTTTCCCCTAGTACCAATAGTAAAAGTAAATGGGTTGAAGAGCCAAGCTGCCACCGACCAAAGCCGTAAATTTTCAGGCACACCACGTAGTTCCAATATGGAATTTACAAAGAACCCCACAAGTAAATCTATCATAAACACAAATACACTTAAATGTCAAGGGAACGAATGAATAAATTTTGCAAAAAGGGCAAGTTGTAAAACATACCAGCAGCAGAAAAAATGAATTTTCCAAAGGATCGATGGATGAAGGAATTGGGCAGCACCAGAAACGCCAACAAAGGCGAGTAGCGATAAGTGGACCGCTCGAATGGAGATTTATTCCTGAAAACTAAACTGGCTGCGTCGGAGAAGACAAAGTAATCTATGTCTGTGTAACGCACTTCCATGTTTGCGTCTTGCCATTCGCCATAGACGATTAGAAGTAGTCGTAAGATTGACGAGATTAGGAACGTGTGTTTAAGATTTAAAAACGGCATGGAGTTGAAATACAGATCTGAGATTTGGTGAGGACTGTGATTATGACGAGAGGAGTCGACTTGAGGAAGATATGCATACAGTTGAACGATAATATTCGGATCTATCGTCTCTTTCTACCATTGCAGTACGGAAAATAGTGGAAAGCGTGAGTATGAACTATGAACAAACAAAAAGAAAACGAAACGGGTCAAACTGCAGCACCATCCCGCAAAAAAGTGTAAGAAAGGCCGTGTTAGTAACAATTAATCAAGCCATTTAAAAAGGGTCAACTCACAAATATTATTTTCCAGTTCTGTTCCTGGAATAAACAACAATGATTGTACCATTTTTAATGATGTTGATCCAAAAAATGACAACACCTTGGTTTGGATTTGAAAGCACCAGCTCTGTCTTTACAGAGCAATATAACAGATCACAGATACAGAAAAGAAACGGTAAAAGAAAATGGACAGAAGATTTTTATAGTGGTTCGACTGTTAACGAAGCTTACGTCCAATTTATAGTTTTATTATAAGCTGACTGCTATTACAAAAACTGTTTGATTATAAGGCTTTGGCTAATTCCTAGTTGAATTGAATCTTTAGAGTTAGAATCCACCGGAGAATCACCGTGTATTCCTTTTGAGATCGTTGTGAGGGAGGTTGGAAGTGAAGAATACTCCCAGCAGAGCTTCCGCAATCAGCTTCCCAGATCCCATCTTTGTGTTGCAGGTGGCATGCTATTTATAGAGGTTGAAGGGTTTTTTGGCCAGGCCCATCACTATCAGTTCTTAGATGGGGCACAGGCGACCTAGGGGATCCGGTGGACAAAAATTGGCAAACTCCATGGGTCGCTGGCGACCCATAGGCTTAGCTTATTTCGCCAACTGAATTTTGCCTCCTTTATTCGTATTCCATGACTTGTTTGTTCGCGGTTTTGAAGAAGTGCATGAGTTGCTGTCGATCCGGCCGAAGAGGACTATCCTGGATTCCGAAATTGGAGATGTCTTCTCAGGCATTCATCGTTGTCGTCACGTGCTAATGGCAAGTCACTGGCTGCTTATATTAAACACTTGTTGGACCGCATGGATGCTGGTCACTTGGCTTCGTTGATTCCTGTCGTCACCTTAACCGTGTAGCTTGGTCCTTGTCGAACTCTAGTCGTAACATCTCCGGTTAGTTCTTGAATCATCATGCCACTTAAGGTTGCCTAGTTTTTTGCTGGTATCTGCTAAGTTAAAAACTCGGATAACATTTGCCCCCCCCCCCACCCAGAGTATGTCTTCGTTGTAAACAAGGCGTGCTCTGGAAGTTATCATTTTCCATATCCATTTGCTAACTCTCAAGTGGTTGCATCGGAGCTCTACGCATAGATTAGCCCAACGTCATCAGTTATTTTCCTTTGGTTCTAGCTATCGTTGCTTGTCTCAACCTGTCATGTTTTCGCTTACAGTTTCCTGGCATACCTTAGAGTGACGAACAGTCGCGATTGACCGAATTTGAAGTGACTAGGTGGAGCTTTCTCTTCTTCTTTTTTTATGGGTCGCTAGCGACCCATGGGGGGATATGTCGCTAGCGACCTAACTGATTGAAGCTCCAAGGTCGGGTCGCTTGCGACCCATGGAAGGTCGGGTCGCTGGCAACCCGAATACTTAGTGAAATTTTTGCCTTCAATTTTGCCTACTTATATCCTTTAGCCGACCTTAGCCATTCACTTAACCCGATCCTCTTTCATTCCTTCTGGCAATCTTGCGCTCTAGTGATTTATCAATGATTCGGATCAATTGCTTCGGCGATTCATCATACTTTGCTTGATCCATTCGCCTTCGCCATCATCGTTCCATCATCTCGTTCAAGCCTAAACCCTAAACGACCCATTGCTTCGTTCGAGCTTAAGTGGCAGTCGACCCCTCCTCCTGCTGTACCCGAGAAAGTCCTTTGCTTCACTCGAGTTTAAGTTGTAGCCGATCGATCCGCTTGTGGTACCCGAGTCGATCCGTTGCTTCACTCGAGTTTAAGTTATAGCCGATCCATCCTCTTGTGGTACCCGAGCCGATCCATCACCAGCTCACTCATGACCTAATTCGTAGTTCGCCAAGCCTAATTCGAGATTCATCTTGTTCCATTAAACCAATTTTGAGGTGGGTTTGCTTGGCTGGGTTTGTTAATTGCTATGTTGATATGATGGTTTAATGCCCGGCCTTAGCTTGTGACGTTAACTAAAAGATTTCGTGCTGATTGTGGTTCCTTGGAGGAAGATAAAAAATCGGGTATTCAGTCGTCTCCTGAAATGACATTCGGGCTTCGGCCCCAGGGCTTGACACGTTTTGTTATCTTCGTCCATCGAACCAAAATCGGCATGTTACCAGTTTACAGACATCACTTGCATAACGCTTCATCAGTTGACCTTGATTCATCCGAGAACTTGGGCTTATCTCATTTTACCCATCGCATGCTTGGTGTCCATGTAATGAGAAGAGTTTTTCGTGTCGCTTTGGATGACGGATCCGTTACCGATCATAGACCGATAATGAGTAAGCGTGCAAGCAGTATCACTAGAAGTGGAAAGCGAAATTTTACGAGAAGTTCTTCTCTCCTTCCACTGCAAGCGAACTATCTATACGGGATAGGCCATTTGCTGCACTTTGGACACCGAGCTTACCTCATATAGATAGCACACTGCACTTGCCCCAGTTCACACTTGAAATCCGACGCGCTAATCTCAAGTAGATGTAGCATTGGAGTTCGAGTGTGATAGGGGGAACTCATGAAAGTAGGATAGATTTTCCAATAGAAATACCTGACCTTTTACGGACGTGAGTTCTGTCTTATAGAATGAAACAGCCATCCACACGTCGCAAGTCGAGTGGACGCAGTCCGGCGCTTTCTGAAGCTGAATCGTCATCCACTTCGCAAGCCGAGTTTGGTCAACTAGTTCCGGTTGGGCCGATCGTGGATCACATGCCTCCCAACTTTCGAGTCTTACTCAACCCACCTTAAAAAGCCCCGTCGGTGATCTCCGCCAAGGTTCTCCATAACATATGTTTACAGCACGGGATTCCTGAAGAGGACGTGCGCTTTTCGGAGAAAGATGAGTTTGCTCACATGCCTCCCCTGGGTTCACAACTTATCATCGGTTCATATGTCTGAATGGAGTCGTGCCCCCGTTCAATGATTTTCTTCGTGAAACGCTCACGAACTTGGGGGTTGCCCTATTCCAGCTTCATCTGAATGGTTATGTCAACCTCACTTGCCTTTATATCCTCTTTATGCGGACGTTTTACCGCGCTTCGAGTTTCGACGAGTTGCGGTACTTCTTGGCTTTCAAGAGGAGAGAAGATTGCCCCTCTCTGATCATAATTGAGGCCCAACGGAATTGGAAGATCATTTTGCGTTTGTAAAGCAACTTAACGCAATTCAAGATGTAGTACTTCTTCGTTAGGTGCCCTGAGGGATTTAATCGCCGATGGACGACAGGGGTAAGTTTTCTTTTTCTTCACTTGCCGGGTTTTGAAGTAACATGATAGAGTCTCTAACTGATCGCTTGCTCTTTGCAATCATCCCAAGGCCAAACAGAGACACGGCTCTTAGTGTCTGTCAAACTCTAAAAGCTATTGATGCCGAGGAGTATAGCGGTAGAGTTTTACTTACTGACGCAAACTTGCGCTAATTCGGACTGTTAGCTCTAGGAAGATCCGCTGCTCAAATTGAATCTCCCTCTCCAGGCCGAGACAGAGTTCGCGCAAGGCCTTCTTCTTCTTCTTCTCAGGATTCTGATGAGGGTCAGGAAATAGATGGCCCCTCTAAAAGTCCGCCCGACGAGACTCGTGAGGAGGGTATCGCAACTGGTCTAAGTGGTTCTGCTAGAATGTCCTCGATTCAGGAGGAACTGAAAGTTGAGCCCTCGCAGAGAGAAGGGAAAGCTACAATGGACTTGAAGAAGGAGGAGGGGGAGTTCGAAAGTAGTAGTGATGAAACCACGGCCAGTGATTATTTTTTGTCAGAGTTCGAAGGTGAAGATTCAAAGTCATGTGACGAGACATCGGGCATGAGTCACATTCTTCCAGATTCACCCCCTTCCGATACTAATGATAAAGACAAGGCCCCGAAGGCTGGCAAACGTCAAGATTCTCCTGGTAAGGCTGCTGGGGTAGATTTTGGAGATATCGGCGATGTATTCTTTGACTTTGATGCCCTTATGAAGGACAACTTCAAGTTGATGTGGCGCCAACCTATTTTGGCGATATTGCACCATCCATCAATCTGACTCCGCTTGTGACAACCGAAATCGGCCCTATTCTCCCACCTACAGTCTTTCGCTCTAGTTTGTGACGACACCTTAGGCCCCCATATTAGGAATGCACGACACAACACACTAGGATTGCACTTATATTTATTTCCATTCTCTCGTATGTTTGCTCAATTCCTTATGTGCTTCTGAAGTTTTCATGTATGCTTTATTTCAGGTATGACGAGAGGGCGTGGTCTTTACGATGATTTCGAGGATTACACCGATTCGTAACAGTACTCGAAGCGTTCCTTCAGCCACCACCAAGTCCGGGAGTCGGAAGAAGAATATAAGCGGAGGAAAGAACTTGAGGCAGATGCCCACCGTTAGGAGGAAAGAGATAAGTTTCGCTCGCACAGGGGCGGTTACGAGAAAAGGCGGTCTCATGATGAAAGGGAAGAGTCGTCGAAGAATTCGAAGTTTGATCACCGCTCCCATCCTTTCGAGCCCGTTCTAAAGCATACTTCGGTAGGACAAGACATTCCTGTTTCTTCTACCCTCATTCTGCCTCCAATGCATGTTTCGTCTTCTTCTATTGTTGCTACTACCCCTGTCCCTTCTCATTCCCACCGAAGACCAGCCTACATTCTTCCCGTAGGCTCGCCTAAGCTTGAAGCGGCTCTTCTGGGTTGGTGTAGCGACCCGACCTTCCACTACCGGAAAATCGCATCACTATGAAGAAAGAAAAGGGTGAGAAATAGAAAAGAAAGAGAAGAAAGAAGAAAACAACAACAGAATCTCAACAGCGGAACGAATGAAATATAATATATCACATAAAAGATTACATAATATCATATATATCAGAGTTATACAGATAACACAACACATACTAGACAGTTATAAACACCTGTCTAGTTAATACAACTCGATACATCTCAATACAATACAGAGATACAATCACAGCGGAAATACAGATAAACACTAACACACCGGAAACACTATATATCTATACGCTGAAGCCTCTTGCTCCATTGCTCCTCCAGAATACGTCAAAGCTAACCTGAATCCCTTGGCTACCCGTAAAAATTTGGGTACCCGAGAGTTTAGGAAAACAGAAAATAAACTCCGGGTCAGACATGGGTCTGGTATGAGTAACAGGTTAAAGTTGTTTAACTTGAAAAAACCTTTGAAAACAAAAAGGTATCACGTAAGACTTCCCACACATAAACATGGAAAAGTTTTTACCTTACGCTAACCAAAACATTTGATAGGAAATCCAGTGATATTATAATAGTGTCTAAGGTTTTCAAGTAAATAGAAAATAGCCGAAATTGTTACATTCATTAAATTCCAGCATACTAGGTATACAATCAAAACCGTAAGGTCACGTAGGGAAAATGGGTTTCCAACAATGGCTGGGCTACTGGGGTACCGCCCGTCACAGTACGTGGCCTAGATCACCGTACCGAGGACCCACCCTAAGTCCCCTGCAACACAAGACCGGAACCACCCCTTACTGGACAGTTCCAAACAAGACAACCCCGGCGGTTGTAGCTACTAAACCGCCCACACAGCCGAATAAAAAGGGACTCTAGACAGGGGTATATCTCGCTCTCAAGTGGGTGCTACCCACGAAGTCTTGTTGCACCTCCCCTGTTTTAGCCATTCCCGGTTGATGAGGCTTGAAGTCACGATTACCTTTAGAGAACACATCTCTTAGAATGCTCATCGCCCGCCTGACGATGTTCTGAAAGCATTCGATCCATATAAGTTCGTTCCGGGTTCGAACGAAACCGAAGGCATTATCTCGTTACACTCGTATTGGAATCACCCTCAGAGTTAACGACAATAACCCTTGCAATTTGAACCACCATCTCGAATCTATAAGTACTATCTCCGTCAAACTCATTACGGAATCACCCACAGAGTTATACTGACGAATAGTTCTTATACCTCGAGTCTTCACTTGCTCCATTTAGATTTCACGACTTAACGTTATTTTGGATCGATGTGGTATTCGGGTCTCCAGACCTAGAATCCCGGTATACGGAAACCCGATCCCGGTCTCATCGAAATCCAAACCGTATCTTTTAAGGCCAAGTTGTTTTAAAGTTAAAACAATTCAATTTATTATCTATATCAACACAGATAGATAAAACACAATATAACAATGGAGAATAACATCATCATCATAAGCAGATAATCCATATTATCTACTCAACAGATAATCAATATCATCATACTTAACCAAGCATCCATAACTCAATAGATATATATCTGAGGTCACAATCAATCATGGAAATCAATATCATCCATCATATATAAACAAAGATTAATAATCACCTCATTTTATAATTAATTTAAAATGAATTAAACTAATTACAAATCTCTAATTAATTTAAAGTAAATTAAATTAATTACTTCATCATTATTAACTTGCTTATATTACGATTAATTAATTATAAATCAATTAATTAATCATCATCCAATTATTCATTTTAATTAATCATCCTCGATTAATTATCTTTAATTACATTTAATAATTATCCTTTAATTATTTTTACAAATTAATTATCTTTAACCAAATATAGGAAATAACCTTTACCTTACTTCATTTATTAATTAACTAAAATTAATTACATTACTTAATTAATTACATTAATAAATCTATTCATTTATTAATTATTTCCAAATAAAACCATTCTCAATTTCCAGCATTAATTATAATAATGAATGATCTCTAATTACCTTTACATTTTAATTTAATTACATCCAGTAATTAACTTTTAATTAGTTATTTTATTTCTTAATTTTTATTAAGAAAACTAATTTCCAAATCACATATATTAATCACCTTGATTAATAACATACAGTAATTAATTATCCTAAATTAATTACTCCCAATAAACAGATTTAATTAATCCCTTGATTAATTTCAAGTAATTATATCCAAATTACTTTTATTAACAAAATATTATCCAATTAATTACATCCTGTAATTATTCATCAATTACTTCCCTGAGTAATTATATCTCCTAATTATCAATTGATTAATCCAAATTAATTAAACTAAATTAATTAACTCAGATAAATCAAATTACCCGATTAACTAAAGTGAGTAATTAATTCCTTACTTAATTCCCATTAAGTAATTACACTTAAACAATTAAAATGTTGATTATTTAATTAATTAATCTAATCAACTATTAAAAATCAATTATATTAATTAATTATAAATAATCTAGTTAATAACCTTCATTAACATTTATTTAATTACTATTCCAAAATAATTAAATTACATTATCCATTATAAGCTATAAGCTTAATTAACCATTCATTAATTAATTAAAGTCTAATCTATGATTTCTAATTACATGTTGATTTATTAATCCATTCTCAAACTTTAATTAATTCATTTAATCTTATAATTACAAATTTAATCAATACAAATTACTAATTATCATTCTAGTTATTTTAATGGTTGATGAATTTAAATCTTTAATTTTTATTACTTAAAGAAAACTCATTTTCCATTTATTGATTAAATTTCACTTAAATATGTTTAAACATTTATTTCAAAATCCCTTTGAACTTTCATTTTAAACTCAAGATTTAAACGAACACTAATTCAACTCAAATCACTTTGTACAACTAACTTTAAAAAACTTTAAAAACTTTAAATTATAACTTAAAGCAATATTTTGCTAGAAAGGGATTTAAACCAAATTCCCTTTAATTCAAAATATTTAAACTTATTTAAATTATTTAAATTTAAAACTTTATTTCTTCAAAAATCTGGAATTAAACTTTCCTTAAGACTCAGATTTACTTGGTTTAAATTTTAAAAACCAACACTTAAAAACTGGGAACAAGTTACAGGTTAGAAAATCTGGAAACAAAACTTCCCGAGTTCCCTTTAATTTGCTTCGAGTAAAATATAAATTTACTCGAGCCAAACAAAGACCAACTCGAGTAAATCTCGAGTTCACATCCCTACCAACCCAGATCTCAACAGAGAACACGATTCACGGTGCACGTGCACACCGTCTACAATCATCTTCGATCATCATCGCGACGCCGAGCAAATCGACCTCGCCGCACCTACCCACTCCAGATCGACGACAACACTTCATCTCCTTGCAAACGAAATCGGGCTCGACCACCAACGTGGAATGTAAACCAGGAAAACATCACCAACCCTGGAAACGTCGCCGTTCTCGCCGCCTCGACAACCAGCAACCCTCAAATTCTGGCCATCTATCCGCCACTACTCCACCTACCATTACCCAGAAACACCGGACACTCGATCGAACAAAAGGAATGAACGAGACGATAAACCAAAGCCCACTAAAACTAGGTTACCAGAATAAAACTCCTCACCGCCGCTTCCACAATGCTCTAATCAACCTCCGAGCATTTTTCCCAGATCCCTCGATCACCCCCGCATCTCCAACCCCAACCCCGACCTCTCCGATCAACGAGACCGTCCTAGACTACCAGAAATGTCTAATATAGGCAAACCCAGACTGCTCTTCCCCCCCTTTATTTAAAATTTATGATTTTAACTTTAAAAATCATGTTAATGTAGGGGAATTCAGATTTCATACCTGACTTCAAGAATTAGAAAGTTTGAAATTTAACTCATTTAAGGTTTGATCCAATTTTCTTGGTTTCCAGAAAAATAAGAAGTTGATTCTACCCTAATAAATTTTTAAAACTTAAATCATAACCAAACTAACATCTTTTGTTTACATCTTACAATCAAACGATCAATAGATCAAGTGGTGAGGGTTCGTTTGCCAATCTACTCAAAAGAAATAACAATTAACAGAGTATCACAGAGAACAGATACACACAGATGTGCACAACCATATATATACAAAATATATCATCACAGAGAAAAGTAGGGTCCAAATTATCTCAAGTTATGTTTTAAAGAAAAAATGTTACTCACCAGGATTTATCAAGAACAGAGCATCCTGTTTGAAAACAGTTTGAATTTGAAAAAAAATGCTTCTCACTTAGATCTTCTTGCCACATTCTTCTGCTCACTGTTATATTGATTTGTTGATAATGTTGAATACTTGTTTTAGGATTTAATGGAGTTTTCATTTTTGGTTTTGTTGAGCTCGAACTGGAAATAGAAATGATAAGAGAAGGTTGCTTCCAGGTTGAAGTTTTAAAACATTTTACAGGGTTTGTATATTTCTTTTCTTATGTCAGAGATATTTGATACAATGGAGGCTGAAATACAATTCAACAGATTTTGTTTGGCTGCAAGGATGTGAACATTTAATGTTATTGTACTTGTGTCTCATTTTAACACTTATCAAATTTTTATTACTTGCCTGAGTCTTACTTTACAAGCCACAAACATATATTATCACTTTACTTTAAATCTTGTTGTTCTTAAGTTTGCATACATACTATCTTTACTTACCAGCCTATATATCTACCTATACTTAGTTATACTCAAGACTGCATATCTATATATTATTCGAGCCATTTGTCTCATATCTCTTATGCTTACTTTTATAACTTTTGACTATGCAGATTTATTTTTCAAGCTTACTTAGCTATGCAGTTTTCAAGTTTGAATGCAAATGAATGTTATCCCTACCAGGTTGTTTGATTTGTTTTATAGTGTATTTATTTCTTTGACTATGCAGATTTAATTTGAACTGGCAGACCATTCTTATGTATTATACTGCCTTGTTCTAAATTTTGAAATGTGATTGAAGATTATTTCTCATTATTCACATGCCTATGCAGATTTAATTTGAAGGCTGGGAAATCATTCTTATGTATTTTCTTGCCTGGTTTACATTTTGAAATGTATTTGAAATATTATTTCCTATGGTTCACTTGCTTATGCAGTTTTCTAGTTTGAATGCTAATGAAATGTAAGTGGGTGTTATTTTAACATGTTGTTTGATTTATTTAATGTATTTGTTTTATTATTTACAAAACTATGAAATTTACTTATGTATATTTTATATTTCCTTGTTTGATACATTTACTTTGTTACTTGCTTTATATTTTCTTGTTATTTTTAGTCGAGTTGCTTTAAAATATAAGTGAAGTCCTATATTTTTCTTTCATCTATTTATCTCATATGTACATTCTTATTTATTATTTTAAAATAAATAACACATTTAACAATTTGAAATGATTTATAGAAGAAACCATTTCTTACTATAAACTACTTCTTTTATAACATATACTAAAGTATCATTTGACCAAAATTGAATTTAAAACTTATATACATTTTTAAACTATATTTATCAAGCTAAACTTACAAAGAAAATAAAACAAATCTTTTTGTTAATTAAATTTAAATTTAAACTAAAGCTAGAACAAGTTTTAAAACTATTTAAACATTTATCTTATATATTTAAAACCCACATATTTATTTATTAGCTTTGAAAAGATTATTTTAAATAAATCAAAATCCCAAATCACTAAAATATATATTAGAAATTTGAAAACATAATTTATTAGTTGCATTTAAAACAAAACTTTCCTATCTACAATATATATAAATATATACATTATAAACAGAAAATAATTTATTAGTTTTAAAAGATAAAACTCACCAATACGATATTTATTAAAAGAAAAGTATTTATTCAAGCCTTATGAATCAAAGATATAACAAAACAATTAAATATTTAATATAAATTATTAAATAGTTATTGCTTGAAATTCCGGGTCGTCACATTCCTCCCACCTTAAAAGAATTTCGTCCCCGAAATTTAAAACAAAGGTAATTTAATAATCTATTTAGGATTTTAACTTTTAAAACACAACCATTTATCAACTATATACTAACAACCATATCAACCAAATCATCAAATCAAACAAACCTATTTATCCAGACAAAAATCCTGGATAGAGTTCTCTCGAGTTTTCCCAGTATAAGTACCGGGATACTCGCTCTACAGAATCCAAACAATCTATGCAACTAAACTACTGAACTCCTACTCATCTAGATCTACACAACTAGACAGGATATCAGACTACAGACGAGTCTGACTCGCAACCAAAACTTCCTGAACTGCTGGTTCCAACACCAGAGATAGAATCTTACACGTACTCCCTCAGAGATACGTGGAATACAACGAATCCCAGCTATCCAAACTGGCAATCTAAATCTGAAGACCAAACACCTACCCTCTCCAAAACACAGAGAAAATCCAGAACACCCCGGAGCTAAGTTCCCAGACTTACCCAATTATAGAGCTCCTTGAATCAGAGAAAATTAACCCAAAATCAAATCTCCAACTCTGAAATCCAAATCCCTCCGTCTCTTATCCACCAAACTCTTCGAACGATCCATAGCTGCCTCCATCCCTACTGATCAGCTAAATCTCCGATAATGCCTTTCAGAACAATCTGAATCCAAAACAATCCAGTAGAATGATCTTCTCAAACCCACTAAAATCAAGAACACAACCTTTACTATCATCCGTAGAAAACAACTTCTCTTTTCCAGGAAAGAAAAGTAGATGCACTCCCAACTGCTTCCGCTGCACAACTCTGATCTGAGTAGATAACAATGCTGATGACGAACACAAACAAACACGGGACAACAAATTCCAAAAATATGGTTCGACAGATCCAAAAATAAACTCAGAAGTTCCTCCGAAACCTGAGCTGCTCTACTAAAAACTTCCTCCAAAAACATCCTACTATTAAGCTGAACCATCGGTACCACTTCTGGAATCCAGTCGATACCAAACTCAATCTCCAAATGCTAACAAAACTCTGACTTCCTGAAGTCATCTAGAAAAATATCTGAAACACAAGAGAACGCTCCCACTATCGCAAGTCACTTTTGCGATTAATCCAGCCTGATTCCAAAGAAAAACTATTCTCTCTTTACCAAACAGAACAGCTTACGCTTAACTGGCCCATCCAACGAAAGAAACGAAACCACTCTGCTGCTTCTGATCTCTACTGCTAAGCTAGAAAGCTTCTTGCCAATACATAGAACACTCCGAGCTGCACTGCTGACACCAATGCCAAGGAAATCCAATCCAAAGCTCTTCGAGAAACTCGACCCTCAAACCAACCAGAAACATCGTGCTGAACACAACCACAACACCGAAGCAGACTTACTTCCTTAACTTGTTCCAAAGAAATATCTTCGGAGACATCCATAGTCACTGTGTCTCATCACACAGCTACAACATCCTGAGGTATCAAGATATCATAACTTGCTGCTGTCCAACCGACAGATCCAACTCAACTCATCCAAACTATACACTTCAAAAATGATCTCCAAATCTTAACAGATTACCTTCAGAGACTTGGTGAAATCCTTCCACCACAAATTCACCCGAGAAGGACTGTAGACCCAATACCGTCTCGATCGATACACTTCCGACCTCAACAAATTCAACCATTGGTAGTCGTGTTACACACCACTACCCTATCTACCTTTATAAATTATATTGGAAAACCTGAACGGGTAACCCAACAATAGGTAGAATATATAAATATAAATATATATATATATATCAAAAATACAAATACGCTCTCTCAAGAAAGAAATCACTTAAGAGCCTAGGTATTCGCTCAACCTAGCGCTCTGATACCAACTGTAGCGACCCGACCTTCCACTACCGGAAAATCGCATCACTATGAAGAAAGAAAAGGGTGAGAAATAGAAAAGAAAGAGAAGAAAGAAGAAAACAACAACAGAATCTCAACAGCGGAACGAATGAAATATAATATATCACATAAAAGATTACATAATATCATATATATCAGAGTTACACAGATAACACAACACATACTAGACAGTTATAAACACCTGTCTAGTTAATACAACTCGATACATCTCAATACAATACAGAGATACAATCACAGCGGAAATACAGATAAACACTAACACACCGGAAACACTATATATCTATACGCTGAAGCCTCCTGCTCCATTGCTCCTCCATAATACGTCAAAGCTAACCTGAATCCCTTGGCTACCCGTAAAAATTTGGGTACCCGAGAGTTTAGGAAAACAGAAAATAAACTCCGGGTCAGACATGGGTCTGGTATGAGTAACAGGTTAAAGTTGTTTAACTTGAAAAAACCTTTGAAAACAAAAAGGTATCACGTAAGACTTCCCACACATAAACATGGAAAAGTTTTTACCTTACGCTAACCAAAACATTTGATAGGAAATCCAGTGATATTATAATAGTGTCTAAGGTTTTCAAGTAAATAGAAAATAGCCGAAATTGTTACATTCATTAAATTCCAGCATACTAGGTATACAATCAAAACCGTAAGGTCACGTAGGGAAAATGGGTTTCCAACAATGGCTGGGCTACTGGGGTACCGCCCGTCACAGTACGTGGCCTAGATCACCGTACCGAGGACCCACCCTAAGTCCCCTGCAACACAAGACCGGAACCACCCCTTACTGGACAGTTCCAAACAAGACAACCCCGGCGGTTGTAGCTACTAAACCGCCCACACAGCCGAATAAAAAGGGACTCTAGACAGGGGTATATCTCGCTCTCAAGTGGGTGCTACCCACGAAGTCTTGCTGCACCTCCCCTGTTTTAGCCATTCCCGGTTGATGAGGCTTGAAGTCACGATTACCTTTAGAGAACACATCTCTTAGAATGCTCATCGCCCGCCTGACGATGTTCTGAAAGCATTCGATCCATATAAGTTCGTTCCGGGTTCGAACGAAACCGAAGGCATTATCTCGTTACACTCGTATTGGAATCACCCTCAGAGTTAACGACAATAACCCTTGCAATTTGAACCACCATCTCGAATCTATAAGTACTATCTCCGTCAAACTCATTACGGAATCACCCACAGAGTTATACTGACGAATAGTTCTTATACCTCGAGTCTTCACTTGCTCCATTTAGATTTCACGACTTAACGTTATTTTGGATCGATGTGGTATTCGGGTCTCCAGACCTAGAATCCCGGTATACGGAAACCCGATCCCGGTCTCATCGAAATCCAAACCGTATCTTTTAAGGCCAAGTTGTTTTAAAGTTAAAACAATTCAATTTATTATCTATATCAACACAGATAGATAAAACACAATATAACAATGGAGAATAACATCATCATCATAAGCAGATAATCCATATTATCTACTCAACAGATAATCAATATCATCATACTTAACCAAGCATCCATAACTCAATAGATATATATCTGAGGTCACAATCAATCATGGAAATCAATATCATCCATCATATATAAACAAAGATTAATAATCACCTCATTTTATAATTAATTTAAAATGAATTAAACTAATTACAAATCTCTAATTAATTTAAAGTAAATTAAATTAATTACTTCATCATTATTAACTTGCTTATATTACGATTAATTAATTATAAATCAATTAATTAATCATCATCCAATTATTCATTTTAATTAATCATCCTCGATTAATTATCTTTAATTACATTTAATAATTATCCTTTAATTATTTTTACAAATTAATTATCTTTAACCAAATATAGGAAATAACCTTTACCTTACTTCATTTATTAATTAACTAAAATTAATTACATTACTTAATTAATTACATTAATAAATCTATTCATTTATTAATTATTTCCAAATAAAACCATTCTCAATTTCCAGCATTAATTATAATAATGAATGATCTCTAATTACCTTTACATTTTAATTTAATTACATCCAGTAATTAACTTTTAATTAGTTATTTTATTTCTTAATTTTTATTAAGAAAACTAATTTCCAAATCACATATATTAATCACCTTGATTAATAACATACAGTAATTAATTATCCTAAATTAATTACTCCCAATAAACAGATTTAATTAATCCCTTGATTAATTTCAAGTAATTATATCCAAATTACTTTTATTAACAAAATATTATCCAATTAATTACATCCTGTAATTATTCATCAATTACTTCCCTGAGTAATTATATCTCCTAATTATCAATTGATTAATCCAAATTAATTAAACTAAATTAATTAACTCAGATAAATCAAATTACCCGATTAACTAAAGTGAGTAATTAATTCCTTACTTAATTCCCATTAAGTAATTACACTTAAACAATTAAAATGTTGATTATTTAATTAATTAATCTAATCAACTATTAAAAATCAATTATATTAATTAATTATAAATAATCTAGTTAATAACCTTCATTAACATTTATTTAATTACTATTCCAAAATAATTAAATTACATTATCCATTATAAGCTATAAGCTTAATTAACCATTCATTAATTAATTAAAGTCTAATCTATGATTTCTAATTACATGTTGATTTATTAATCCATTCTCAAACTTTAATTAATTCATTTAATCTTATAATTACAAATTTAATCAATACAAATTACTAATTATCATTCTAGTTATTTTAATGGTTGATGAATTTAAATCTTTAATTTTTATTACTTAAAGAAAACTCATTTTCCATTTATTGATTAAATTTCACTTAAATATGTTTAAACATTTATTTCAAAATCCCTTTGAACTTTCATTTTAAACTCAAGATTTAAACGAACACTAATTCAACTCAAATCACTTTGTACAACTAACTTTAAAAAACTTTAAAAACTTTAAATTATAACTTAAAGCAATATTTTGCTAGAAAGGGATTTAAACCAAATTCCCTTTAATTCAAAATATTTAAACTTATTTAAATTATTTAAATTTAAAACTTTATTTCTTCAAAAATCTGGAATTAAACTTTCCTTAAGACTCAGATTTACTTGGTTTAAATTTTAAAAACCAACACTTAAAAACTGGGAACAAGTTACAGGTTAGAAAATCTGGAAACAAAACTTCCCGAGTTCCCTTTAATTTGCTTCGAGTAAAATATAAATTTACTCGAGCCAAACAAAGACCAACTCGAGTAAATCTCGAGTTCACATCCCTACCAACCCAGATCTCAACAGAGAACACGATTCACGGTGCACGTGCACACCGTCTACAATCATCTCCGATCATCATCGCGACGCCGAGCAAATCGACCTCGCCGCACCTACCCACTCCAGATCGACGACAACACTTCATCTCCTTGCAAACGAAATCGGGCTCGACCACCAACGTGGAATGTAAACCAGGAAAACATCACCAACCCTGGAAACGTCGCCGTTCTCGCCGCCTCGACAACCAGCAACCCTCAAATTCTGGCCATCTATCCGCCACTACTCCACCTACCATTACCCAGAAACACCGGACACTCGATCGAACAAAAGGAATGAACGAGACGATAAACCAAAGCCCACTAAAACTAGGTTACCAGAATAAAACTCCTCACCGCCGCTTCCACAATGCTCTAATCAACCTCCGAGCATTTTTCCCAGATCCCTCGATCACCCCCGCATCTCCAACCCCAACCCCGACCTCTCCGATCAACGAGACCGTCCTAGACTACCAGAAATGTCTAATATAGGCAAACCCAGACTGCTCTTCCCCCCCTTTATTTAAAATTTATGATTTTAACTTTAAAAATCATGTTAATGTAGGGGAATTCAGATTTCATACCTGACTTCAAGAATTAGAAAGTTTGAAATTTAACTCATTTAAGGTTTGATCCAATTTTCTTGGTTTCCAGAAAAATAAGAAGTTGATTCTACCCTAATAAATTTTTAAAACTTAAATCATAACCAAACTAACATCTTTTGTTTACATCTTACAATCAAACGATCAATAGATCAAGTGGTGAGGGTTCGTTTGCCAATCTACTCAAAAGAAATAACAATTAACAGAGTATCACAGAGAACAGATACACACAGATGTGCACAACCATATATATACAAAATATATCATCACAGAGAAAAGCAGGGTCCAAATTATCTCAAGTTATGTTTTAAAGAAAAAATGTTACTCACCAGGATTTATCAAGAACAGAGCATCCTGTTTGAAAACAGTTTGAATTTGAAAAAAAATGCTTCTCACTTAGATCTTCTTGCCACATTCTTCTGCTCACTGTTATATTGATTTGTTGATAATGTTGAATACTTGTTTTAGGATTTAATGGAGTTTTCATTTTTGGTTTTGTTGAGCTCGAACTGGAAATAGAAATGATAAGAGAAGGTTGCTTCCAGGTTGAAGTTTTAAAACATTTTACAGGGTTTGTATATTTCTTTTCTTATGTCAGAGATATTTGATACAATGGAGGCTGAAATACAATTCAACAGATTTTGTTTGGCTGCAAGGATGTGAACATTTAATGTTATTGTACTTGTGTCTCATTTTAACACTTATCAAATTTTTATTACTTGCCTGAGTCTTACTTTACAAGCCACAAACATATATTATCACTTTACTTTAAATCTTGTTGTTCTTAAGTTTGCATACATACTATCTTTACTTACCAGCCTATATATCTACCTATACTTAGTTATACTCAAGACTGCATATCTATATATTATTCGAGCCATTTGTCTCATATCTCTTATGCTTACTTTTATAACTTTTGACTATGCAGATTTATTTTTCAAGCTTACTTAGCTATGCAGTTTTCAAGTTTGAATGCAAATGAATGTTATCCCTACCAGGTTGTTTGATTTGTTTTATAGTGTATTTATTTCTTTGACTATGCAGATTTAATTTGAACTGGCAGACCATTCTTATGTATTATACTGCCTTGTTCTAAATTTTGAAATGTGATTGAAGATTATTTCTCATTATTCACATGCCTATGCAGATTTAATTTGAAGGCTGGGAAATCATTCTTATGTATTTTCTTGCCTGGTTTACATTTTGAAATGTATTTGAAATATTATTTCCTATGGTTCACTTGCTTATGCAGTTTTCTAGTTTGAATGCTAATGAAATGTAAGTGGGTGTTATTTTAACATGTTGTTTGATTTATTTAATGTATTTGTTTTATTATTTACAAAACTATGAAATTTACTTATGTATATTTTATATTTCCTTGTTTGATACATTTACTTTGTTACTTGCTTTATATTTTCTTGTTATTTTTAGTCGAGTTGCTTTAAAATATAAGTGAAGTCCTATATTTTTCTTTCATCTATTTATCTCATATGTACATTCTTATTTATTATTTTAAAATAAATAACACATTTAACAATTTGAAATGATTTATAGAAGAAACCATTTCTTACTATAAACTACTTCTTTTATAACATATACTAAAGTATCATTTGACCAAAATTGAATTTAAAACTTATATACATTTTTAAACTATATTTATCAAGCTAAACTTACAAAGAAAATAAAACAAATCTTTTTGTTAATTAAATTTAAATTTAAACTAAAGCTAGAACAAGTTTTAAAACTATTTAAACATTTATCTTATATATTTAAAACCCACATATTTATTTATTAGCTTTGAAAAGATTATTTTAAATAAATCAAAATCCCAAATCACTAAAATATATATTAGAAATTTGAAAACATAATTTATTAGTTGCATTTAAAACAAAACTTTCCTATCTACAATATATATAAATATATACATTATAAACAGAAAATAATTTATTAGTTTTAAAAGATAAAACTCACCAATACGATATTTATTAAAAGAAAAGTATTTATTCAAGCCTTATGAATCAAAGATATAACAAAACAATTAAATATTTAATATAAATTATTAAATAGTTATTGCTTGAAATTCCGGGTCGTCACAGTTGGTTTCTAAGGGGCGTTAAGTTTGACATGGATATTCATCATGTTCCCAGGGATTCTTATATGCCACGCCTCCAAGCTATTCAAGATGACTTGGAACAGGCTGAGAAGTGGGAGAAGATCTATAAGCAATTAGCAGACACCAATAGGAATAATTACCAGGAGATTCTCTCCTTTAAAGCTGAAAAAGACGATTTCGAAAAGGCATTGAACGACCGGGATGCTAAAATAAAGTAGTTGGAGGAGGAGAAAGAGACTGCACTCTGGGATAGTAAGAGGACTGCCAGCTTAATGAAGGAGATGAAAATGCGCACGAGAGAGCCGTCTGGAGAGACAAAATCAAGAAGACTCATGCGAAAGAAGCCAAGTTGAAGGAAGAAGTTGCCGCTTACAAGGTTATTATTGAAGCCCAAAGGAAGATAATTGCCAACGACAATCTGATTATCGAGGGGCATAATAAAACAATTTCCGATTAAGCCGAGACAATTGAAAAGTTGTAGGGGACAATTGTAGAATTACAAGCTCGGGTCGCACAACTTGGCGCTGACAAAACTGCTGTTGAGACTGAGAAGGCTACAGTGACAGCAAATTATCTGGAGCTCCAGCATACTTTTGATCGGATGATGGAGAAACTAGACTCGACGATCTTGAATTTCTACATCAACTCTATATTGCATCAAGGGAGCCTTTGTTATCTTGGCTCAAAGTTCCCACGCACTCTTTCCCTCGTTTGGGAGGAAATCCTGTTTCGTTTTGCCAAGAACGGCGATGTATATTTTGATCAGGAGTTGTGGGATGCCTGTCTTAATAAGGAATCCAAGAAGGCGCTGCTTGAAGGCCAAGAAATTCTTCGAGTTGAACGGGAGATGGAAACCGCTGAAGCGGCTCCGATGGTTGCCACCGATGTACCTGCCAAGCCTTTAATCTCTGATGCGGGTGAGCCTTTGGGGCAGCTCCATGATCAGCCGATGAGCTCGAGGCTCGACGTTATTCCTCATGTGGTGGAGCCCTCCAAAGAAGGCGAAGGACATAAGTTCAAAGTTGCCGTTCATGATCCTTCCTATGGCGTAGGTAACGCTCATGCCTCTCCCGCATTCGAGGGCCTTCATCTTACGCCACAGGAGCAAGAGGAATTTAATGCTTTTTTTATCTTATAAGTCCTTCTACTCATCTTGTTGGCGCGCCAGTTACTTCGGCACTTGTGCATGCTGCTATCTTTACATCCTCTGAAATTGTATCCATTCCCGCTCCTGCCCCTACATCTACACCTAGCTCACAACCGGGACTGGAGGCTGAGAAGATTGAGGCGCTTCATGGCTTGGACGAATCTTCGATGTCCCTTGAAGGTGATATGACTGCCATTGAGGCCAAGGAGCAGGAGACACCGACGAAGCAACCACAAAAGACTTCGCACGACTTGGTTGCTATTAAGAAGGAAAAAGTAGAGGTAGTCAAGGCCACGAAGTGTTCCCGGAAGCGGAGAAAGCTTAAGGGGATGGGAAGCTCTACTGGAAAACATTCGGAGGAGGAGGAGATTGCTACGGAAATACAGGTTGACAATACTGGCAGCGACACCTCTCTAGAAAAGATGCAGAAGTTGCCAACCAGAGGTGGGAAAGGAAGTGGCGGTAAAAGGCGTTGATTGGCCTGTTTGAGGAGGGATTGTGTTTTGTTATATAGCTTGTGGGAAGCTTGAATTGTTGTGTGTCTTTTTGAGTCCTTATGCCCAAGTGTTGAGTCTATACTTTGGGTCTTGGTCGTGGAGTCTGTAATTTTTCTTTGTTGGCCGCTGTTGTGTGGGTACGGCCCTCACATTTTGATTCTACATTCATAAGATTACAAACGATACAATGGTATTTTGACTTTATTTTTGTCTATTTTTCCATATATACTCTATGTGCATGTGTACGTTTCATTTCATACTTTGCTAGTCTCGTAGTCATAGCCGAAGCCCCTCATTCGAAGTGATAGAACTGTAATGGAACTTTAAAGACTAACAGCACTTAGAGGATTTTTGTTCAGAAGTTCATAATACTTACAAAACCGCTTAATTTTGTTTAGAAATCCATAAACTTTTGCTTAGGATTCCTGTTAGCTTTTGAGATAGGACTCGTGAGTTTATTGTCGTTTGGAGTGACAGGGCTTGTGGACTCTTTGCATTTAAGTGATTCTGTCTCCATACAAGTATATGCCCCCCAGTTCACAGGTTTGTTCACTCCAAACAAACTTCAAGTATTCGACGCCTCCGAGTAACGCGAGAAGTTTCAACTCGAGTGCGCGGCTTTTGGGGTTACTTGGCACTGCCCGTCTCCGGGCAACGCGAGGAGTTGGAATTTGGGGTTCCTTGACGTTACCTATCTACGGGCGACGCGAGGAACTTGAATCTGGAGTACCTCGGCATTGCTTATCTCCGAGCAATGCGAGAAACTTGAATTTGGAGTTTCTCGGTGTTGCTTATCTCTAGACAACGCGAGGAACTTGCGTTTGGAGTTCTTCGGCGTCGCCTATCTCCAGGTGATGCAAGAAACTTGAATCTGGGGCTCCTCGGCGTTGCCTATCTCCAAGCAACGCGAGAAACCTGCGTCTTGAGTTCCTCGGCGTCGCCTATCTCCGAACGATGTGAGAAACTTGAATCTGGGGCTCCTCGGCGTTGCCTATCTTCGGGCAAAGCGAGAAACTTGCGTCTTGAGTTCCCTCGGCGTCGCCTATCTCCAGGTGATGCGAGAAACTTGAATCTGGGGCTTCTCGGTGTTGCCTATCTCCGGGCAACGTGAGAAACCTGCGTCTTGAGTTTCTCGGCATCGCCTATCTCCGGGCGATGCGAGAAACATGAATTTGGGGCTCCATGGCGTTGCCTATCTCCGGGCAACGCAAGAAACCTGCGTCTTGAGTTCCTTGGCGTCGCCTATAGATAGGCAATGTGAGAAACCTGCGTCTTGAGTTCCTTGGCGTCGCCTATCTCCGGGCGATGCGAGAAAATTGAATCTGGGGCTCCTCGGCATTGCTTACCTCCGGGCAACGCGAGAAACTTGCGTCTTGAGTTCCTCGGCGTCGCCTATCTCCGGGCGATTCAAGAAACTTGAATCTGGGGCTTCTCGGTGTTGCCTATCTCCGGGCAATGTGGGAAACCTGCGTCTTGAGTTCCTCGGCGTCGACTATCTCCGGGCGATGCAAGAAACTTGAATCTGAGATTTCTCGGCTTTGCCTATCTCCGGGCAATGCGAGAAACTTACGTCTTGAGTTCTGCGGCATCGCCTATCTCCAGGGGATGCGAGAAACTCGAATCTAGGGCTTCTTGGTGTTGCTATCTCCGGGCAACGCTAGAACCTTGCGTCTTGAGTTACTCGGCATCGCCTATCTCCGAACAATGCGAGAAACTTGAATCTGGGGTTCCTCGGCGTCGCCTATCTCCGGGCGAGGCAAGAAACTTGAGCTCGTGGACCTCCTGATGCAGCCGGAGCGGCATCATTTTTCAAAGGGCCAGGATCGAATTCCGCCGATCCGATGGTTTCAGTCGGTTCACTTCCGCCGACTCATTAGGTAATTATTATGCACACAATTTGAATGATTCAAAAAGCAAAACTTTATTAAGAAAAGCATGGAGATTCTTTGCCTATTTACAACGCCACCGGCATTTCCGTAATGGCTTATTTGCTGAAAATTAGAAAATACATAAAGTTGCTTTTAACTGAAATATCGACGGAGCGATTCGTTGTTCCAGCTCTGGGAATTGCAATTCCGTCGACGGTCGTCAGCTTGAAGGTCCCATCACCAAGCTTTTGATGAATGACGAATGGTCCTTCCCAATTCGGTCCGAAGGCTCCCGGGATCGGGTAAACTCGCTTGAGCATGAGATCGCCAAATTCAAAGGTTTAACTGTGAACTTTGGATTTGAAGTATCGTGCGACCCTTTTTTGGTGGGCGGCGATTCTCAACTCTGCTTCCTCTCTCTTTTCATTGACCATGTCTAGCGATTTGAGTAGAACTTGCTCGTTTTGTTTTTGGTTGAAATTCAGCCTTCGGTGAGAGGGGACTTCTAGTTTGACAGGAACCATCGCCTCTGACCCATACGCCAATATGAACGAGGTGTGGCCGGTTGCAGCTTTGTGTGTTGTTCTATAAGCCCACAGTGCGAGTGTAAGCTCATCAACCTAGTTTCCCTTTGCTTTTGTCAACCTCTTTTTGATGGTGGATTTGATGATCTTGTTTATTGCCTCCACTTGCCCATTTGCCTGCGGATGAACCACTGCGGAAAAGCTCTTTTCAATATGGAAGCGCCTGCAAAAGTCTTTGAACTCGGTGCTTTCGAACTACGTTCCATTGTTAGTGATGATTTTTTGTGGCATGCTAAACCTGCAAATTATGATGTTTTCAGTAACGAAGTTAATAACTTTCTTTGTGGTTATGGTGGCCAGCGGTTCCGCTTCAGCCCATTTCGTAAAATAATCTACGGCCACTATAGCATATTTGGCTCCTCCTTTTGCCATCGGAAGGACGCCAATAAAATCAATCCCTCATATCACAAATGGCCACGGATTGACCATTTGCGTCAGTTCTGTTGATGGAGTTCTCTTGATCTTGCTGAATCTCTTATAGCGATCGCATCTCCTGGCATGATCTACGGCATTGCGGGGTTTACTGTTGGCTAGAAATACCCGTACCGAAGAACTTTCTTTGCCAGCGTCTGCCCCCCGGTGTGGTCCTCGCACTCGCCTTCATGTACTTCTTCCAGAATTCGGTGTGCTTCATCATCGGTCACACACCTAAGAAGAGGGGTCGAGAATCCCCTTCGATAGAGTATTTTGTCCTGTATCATGAACCGTGGGGCCTTCCTGAGTAATTTCTTTCGCTGGTTTCGGTCTGCTGGAAGAGTTCCTGCCAGAGGATAATCTTTTAGTGGTGTCATCCACGTGTCTGGTTCCATAGTGGTCTCGGGAATCCATTCTACATCCATTTCGTTAATGCGTAGATTGGTTTTCGACTGGGATCACTCGCAGCGATTGGGCTTCTCCTGAGCTTGCCAATTTGGCCAAAAAGTCTACCTTGGTGTTTTGCTCCCATGGTATGTGGGTTATGGTGTAGTGTTCGATGTTACTTAGTAGCTCTTGCACTTTGGAGAGATATGGGGCCAGATTTTCACCGCGCGCCTGATACACTCCTTTCACTTGACATACAACCAGCCGGGAGTCACTATATATATGAACGGACTTTATTTTGAGTTCCTTCACGACTTTCAGCCCTGCGATCAGTGCTTCGTATTCCGCCTCGTTATTCGTAGCTGGGAATTCCAGACATAGAGCATAGTTGATGGCTCGCCTCTCGGGGGTTTCAAGCTCTACCCCTACGCCCGAACAGGAGTTGTTTGATGCTCCGTCGACGAACAGCTTCCATTGTGCGTCCATTTGTGACTGAACTTCCTCTTCATCATCCTTTATTGTGAACTCAGCAATGAAATCGGCCAGCGCTTGCCCATTGATTGCCTTCCTTGGGTGGTAATGATATCATATTGACTCAATTCTATGTTCCACTTAAGTAATCGTCCGGACGTCTCTGGTCAGTATAAAACTTGTTTTAATGGCTGGTCGGTCAATACTTTAATTGGATGAGCCTGGAAATATGGCTGCAATTTTTAGGACGCAATCAAAAGGCAATACGCTGGCTTCTCTAGTTTCGGGTAATTCTTCTCAGCCTCGGTGAATTACTTGCTAATGTAGTACATAAGTCGTTGGATTCTCGTTTCTTCCCATACGAGAGCCGCGCTCAATGCATGTGGGGGAAATTGCTAAGTAAACGAATAAGTCTTCTCCATCGACTGGTTTCGATAAGACCGAAGGAGTTTCCATGTGTCACAACAGTTCCTCGAAGGCTGTTTGACATGCTTCGCTCCATTCAAAGTTTTTCTTTCACCTCTTTAACGCGTCGAAGAACGGTATACACTTGTCTGTAGCTTTTGAGATAAAACGACTTAGTGCTGCGACTTTCCCATTCAAACTCTGAAGTTCTCTCTTATTCTTAAGGGCTTAGACTTCACATAACGCTGTTATTTGCTCTAGATTTGCTTCGATGCCCCGGGCACTCACTATGAACCCCAAGAACTTCCCGGAAGCCACCCCAAAATGAAATTTAAGTAGGTTAAACTTCATTCCGTACTTATGGAGTATCTCGAACATTTCAGCAAGATTATCTATGTGGTTAGTGGATACTTGGGATTTGACTAGCATGTCATCCACGTAAACTTCCCGATCTGGCGTTTGAACAGAGTATTAACCAGTCTTTGATACGTGGCCCCCACGTTCTTTAGACCGAACGACATTACTCTATAGCAGTATAATCCTAAATCAGTGATGAAACTGGTATTTTCTTGATCTGGTTCGTGCATTAGGATCTGGTTATAGCCCGAATATGCATCCATAAATGACATTAATTCATGTCCCGCTGTTCCATCCACCAGTTGATCAATTCTGGGGAGCGGGAAGCTATCTTTTGGACAGGCTTTGTTGAGGTATGAAAAATCAATACAGGTTCTCCATTTTCCATTAGACTTCTTGACCAGTATCGGGTTTGATACCCATTCGGGGTAGGTTGCATCCCGGATGAAGCCATTAGCCATTAGTTTATCCACCTCTTCTCTCAATGCCTTGGACCATTCAAGGCCCAAGCTGCGCCTTTTTTGTTTGACTAAAGTGAATTTGGGGTCAATGTTAAGGGCGTGACAGGCAATTTCGGACGATACTCCACACATATCGACATACGTTCAGGTAAATACGTCCAAGTTGGCGTGGAGGAATTTGGTCAACTCAGACCGCATCTTATTTCCAAGATGCGACCCGATTCTCAGGACCCGCGTGGGGTCATCCATACTAACTAGGATAGACACCGTCAGTTTAGCTGGTGCCGCCCGATCCTCCCTTGAGCTCTTCTTCCTAGGGTCCAAAGCCTTGTCGAATCGGCTACGGTCCCCAAGCCAGGGGTTGTTCTGTAGCTCCTATTTGGAGGGTTCACGGATGTGGAGGGCTTTCCCCACATCCTTTCCTTTCTCCTTTCTCCTAGACTGGCACAATTCCGCAATATAACATTCTCGAGCAACGCTTTGGTCTCCTTTTACTATTCCAATCCCATGCTCGGTAGGGAATTTCATCATGAGGCACCATTGAGCCAAAGCTATCTTGAAGTCGGCTAACGCGGGCCGCCGTAGAAACGCATTATACGCCAACATCTTGTACACAATCACAAAAGTCTGAATGAGGGTGACTCATCGTTCTCCCTCTCCGAGTTCTATAGGCAGGTCGATGGTTCCCACCGGCTGCTTGGGCTCTCCAGTAAACCCCTGAATTTTCGTTTGGCATGCAGATACGCTTCTCATGCCTATCTTCATATGATCGAAAGTACATTTAAAAAGTATGTTTACCGAACTTCCACTATCAACCAATACCCGTCGGACTACTGTGGGCCTGATTCCTACCGTTATCACCATTGGATCAAGAGCTAGAGCCTCAATTCCTTCGGTGTCACGGTTGCTAAATAATATATCATTGCTCAGCACCTTCTGCTACTTGACCGGAGTTTCACCGTCTATTGTCAAACATGATCCCTTCAGGGTATGTTTTAGTGAGCTTGCGTATCTCTCCATCTCCCCCCAACTCCTTTGTGCAGGATGCGCGGTCCCCTAGATATTGTTCTGATAATGAGCCTTTGGTCAGTCCGTTTCGACCCTTGGTCGCTAGTTGCAGCCTGATTTCCTTGCTCCCTAGGTGGTTGAGGGACTATAGCCTGGCTGGGTTTTCATGGCCCTTTTACATATTGATGAAGCTTGCTGTCGCAGATTAATCCTTCAATGAGGTACCTAAGGTGGTGGCACTCGTTTGTGTTGTGCCCATGTGTCTCATGGAAACGACATAATTTCCCTAAGCGTTTATGCTATTTTGTTGCCTCCCTTTTGAGGGGTTTCCTATATTCTTCAGTTTCTTGTGTCGTGAGATGAATATTTTCTGGAGTATCATTAAAGGGGGTATAATCTCCTAGTCCAAACTCTCTAAACCTTTTGTTGCGGCCACCGTCGTTTTTCTTGTCAGAATTCTGCTTTCCTCTCTTATGGTTTCCGTTCTTCCCTACGGCCCCTTGGCTATTCCCGGGTTATGTGTGCTTTGATTAGCCGTCATGCCATTCTTTTCGGTGCTTGTCTATTGCGTTCCAGCAGCTTTTCTTTACAGCTCCTGCTCCTCTCCAACCTCAAGTACTGGCTTGCTTTGTGGTTGAAACCTTTGTTGGTGGGTTGCTTCATCTTGATCCACTTCCCGAACTCCGTCTCCGGATGAATAGCGCGGACTAGGTCCATAAAAACCATATCTTCATTAGGATTGCTCACCTCCGTCACCGCTGCATTGAATCTGCTCGTAAATAATCTCAATGATTCATTGCACCCTTGAACCAGTTCGGATAGAGACATGACGTCCTTTGGTTGTGCGGTATGAAGTCCGAACTGGTCAAGGAATTTTTTTGCAAGTTAATCAAAGGTAGAGATAGATCTTGGGGGAAGTCTGGTGAACCACATGGATGCAATGCCTTCTAAAAAAATGGGAAAGCATCGGCAGCGTTCAGCTTCCGGAGCATTGACTAAATCCATATAACAACTATATTTGTACAAATGGGGTTTTGGATCCTTAGTTCCATCATAGGAAGGAATGGTTGGCATAGTGAATTTGTCTGGGTATCTTTCATTCAAGATCTCATCGGTAAAAGGGGTCCGATTGGGGAAAATCCCCACTCATCGTCCTTTTGATTTTTACTATCATCTATTAGTCGCTTGACCATGTCTACTATAAATGCCTCTGATGTCCGGTGGTCCTAGGGGCGGCAGTCAGTCACCACGCGAAGTGTTTGGTTCGGCAAACGATCTTGGCGCGTGGGTTGATGCTTAGGCTCTCCTAACTTCGAGAGAGCCATTCCCGCAGGGCCCCATTGGCTTGCATTTGGCCTAACTGGAACGGTCTAGATGTTTCTAGCATCATCGAATGCATCGGCATTCTCCTCTACTTGATTATCCTATTCTCCGCCTTCGGAATCAGAGAGGTTCACAGCTGCGTCATCCAGTGGGGTTTTGGCTCCTTGGTTCAAATTCAAGTTTGGTTGTCTTGCATCAAGTGGGGTATTCTAATTCTCTTCCAAGTTACACCCAGTTGTTACCCTTTTCAATGGCTGCTTTCCGTTTCTCCTATGCAAGCCAGAAACAGAGGAGTTTTCCTGCTCTATGGCAGTAGCTGGTTCAGGGATGGTTCTTTGAGCGGGGTTTAATTGTAGAGTTATCAGAGCGTTGAGCTTTTCTATTAGAACCTTTTGACTATCTTCCATTCTTCGGTTAATTTCTTCATCCATCTTATTCAACTCATCCCTGGTAATGACTTTATGCTGACCAGAGGACCCTGGTGCTTGATTCCCTAAGTTAGCAGCATTCACTTCAACCTGTTGGATGCTAACACCTTCAACGGCTATTGCTGCCCCTATGGACCTTCTAGAGGCAGTCCTTCTCCTTTTGGGAGCCATTGACTTTTAAAACAGCAAGATCTCTAAGAAAAGATTGGTGATCTAACTTTTGGATCTATGCAATCCAAAATAGATAGCTAGATCTGGATTTTGGGTTGAAAGTGGAGACCTAACTTCTAGATCTATGCGATCCAAAGTAGATAGCTAGATTTGGAACCTGGGTTGCAGTTTCTCAGTGAAAGCACCAAAATGTTGACCCAAAAAATGGACCAACACCCTGGTTTGGATTTGAAAGCACCAGCCCTATCTTTACAGAGCAATATAACAGATCACAGATACAGAAGAGAAATAGTAAAAGAAAATGGACAGAAGATTTTTTTAATGGTTCGGTTGTTAACGAAGCCTATGTCCACTTTATAGTTTTATTATAAGCTGACTGCTATTACAAAAGCTGTTTGATTACAAGGCTTTGGCTAATTCATAGCTGAATTGAATCTCTAGAGTTAGAATCCATCGAAGAATCATGGTGTATTCCTTCTGAGATCGTTATGAAGGAGGTTGGAAGTGAAGAATAATCTCAGCAGAGCTTCCGCAATCAGCTTCCCGGATTCCCTCTTTATGTTGCAAGTGGCATGTTATTTATAGATTTTAAAAGGCTTTTGGGCCAGGCCCATTACTATCAGTTCTTAGATGGGGCACATGCGACCTAGGGGATCCGGTGGACGAAAATTGGCAAACTCCATGGGTCGCTAGCGACCCATGGTGTTTGGGTCGCTGGCGACCCATGGTGTTTGGGTCGCTGGCGACCCATGATCCATGGGTCGCCAGCGACCCATCCATGGGTCGCTGGCGACCCATAGACTTAGCTTATTTTGCCAACTGAATTTTGCCTCCTTTATCCGTATAACATGACTTGTTTGTTCGCGGTTTTAAAGAAGTGCATGAGTTGTTGTCGATCCGGCCATAGAGGACTATCCTGGATTCCGAAATTGGAGATGTCTTCTCAAGCATTCATCGTTGTCGCCACGTGCTGATGGCAAGTCACTAGCTGCTTATATTCAAACACTTGTTGGACCGTAGGGATGCTGGTCTCTTGATTTCGTTGACTTCTATCGTCACCTTAACCGTGTAGCTTGGTCCTTGTCGAACTCTAGTTGTAACTTCTCCAGTTAGTTCTTGAATCATCCTGCCGCTTAAGGTTGCCTAGTTTTATGTTGGTATCTTCTGGGTTAAAAACCCAGATAACAGATGATAATAACATGTATGGTAATAAATGGTTGTCCATAACTACAGCCATGGGTCATAGTGATTACAGTAATGGCTAATTATAAAAGCTCAAATTCAATTGATTTTTGACAGGAACACTAAAACCTTTTGAAAAAACATGCATTTATGTGTTTTTAAGTACCTGCAAGAAGAGTAGAAAATAACAAATTAGCTCTTGAATTTTCATGATTAGCTATAATATGAAATGATAACGGTAACATATAACTTGTTGATCATTATATCAGTTCATTGATGCATCCATATTTTGTCCATAAAGAGCCAAGTTCTGCACATAACAGTAACATGGATTGTGTTATAAGTTATAACAAAAGATAATGAGCGTGAAAAATACATGTTGTACATGATCTGGTTTGAGTAAAGTGACATTGCAGTAGTATTTCCATGTAATCTCAAATTGATTTGAGTTACTTATCTAAGAGATGTTGCCTTTTTAATATTTTAGTAGCCAATTGTTTATTTTTTTAATATTGAATATAAGTGTTGTCTCACTTGTTCTACTATTTTACAATGCAAGTCTAATTAGAATTAGACTGAAGAAAGTGTCAAGATAAACATGTTGTAAAAAGAATCATGCTGTTCTTGGAAATGTCACAATTTTTAATTGAATTACTATTTTTTTACCGTCTTAGTTTTATGTATGCAGATTTTAAACTTATTTGATGCAGTTTCAGTGTTATTTGTTACAGACTGTGTTATTTGGTGCACTTTCAACATTGTATGCAATTTTCATGATATTTGGTGTTGTTTTATGATATTTAGTACAATTTTCATGTTATGCAACGGTGTTTTTGGGTTAAACAAATGGCTATGTATCAGTTCATGTAGTTTAAGTGCAATTTTATGTTTCATGTAAGCGGTTTTTAGTATGCATTGGATGTTTTTTTACTTTTCTTTTATATTTTTTCACCTTTTGATGGTTTTTAAATGGGTTAAATGGGTTGACCCATATATGAAACGGGTTGGGTCATATTGACCCTTTTAATAAATGTATTAAAAGGGTTGGGTCACAAAATGGGTCGGGTCAATTTTGACCCGACCCATTATGACCTGACCCAACCCGTTTGACGGGTCTACATGTTACCAGGATTCCAATTGTTGTTCAATATGAGATTTTTTACGTGAGTAATCCAAAATAATATAAAATACTAGAATATGTCTCTTTGTCATATTTTAGTGTATCAAAATTATTCTTTACTAGTACAATCATACAACGGTGAAGAAACTAGCCGTTTAATTATATAATTTTGAAAAACCATATTTATTTTAAGTTTTCATTAATTTTAATTGAAAATCAAATGATAACATGTTGGAAATTTGTTAGAATTTAGGATTTAAATTTAATACTTAAAATTTTAAAAAATATAAACTATAAATTCGAATATTCTAGTTTGGATTCTCAACAATTTATGTATGCAATAAATACGTTCCTACAGTATTTGAAAAGTATTCTTACTCTATATGAACACATTTAATAAGGCATTCTAATATCATAGATGTAAAAAAATCCAAGTAGTTTAGGAGAAAAGTCAAGAACCTCTATCTCAAGTGGTTATACGTATGATATTTTAAACAAAAATTTTAGAGGTCATGGGTTTGAGCCCATGTGATATCATAATGAATGCTATACTTGAATAAAATATCATTCTATTGTTGATTAACAAATCTGAATTTAGTCCTAATCAATTCATGAGAAAACAAACAATAAATAACCAAAGATTAGCGGAAGCATACTGGAATCCATTGAATCAATTGTACAAAGGTTATGATCTTCCAAGAAAACGGTTTCTCTTTTTTGTGTTAATTTCTCTCTGATGCGAAGAAGAGAAAAAAGAGACGTGCTATTTCTTGGTGACCACACCGTTTATATTAACTGATAACAATCAGTTATTGGATATCTGCAATTTGACCCCTCATCAAATTATAAATATGACTTATGGTTTCTGCACATTTATTCCATGACATTAATACCCTATATTAATTATAATAGCATCATACAACAATACATAAGTGCACATAATAGGATTTTAATCCAACAATCTTCCACTTGGGCAACATATGTTTCCTTATAAATGTACAACTTTATGAACTCAAAATTTGTTATTAACTAAAGGTATTCTTTAATCTTTCCATCAACCATATCTATATAGGATCAAAGTGGTCTTCGCCATATTAATCATGACTAAACCCATCAATAGTCACATACATATATACAGTCAAATGGCATAGATCAATCATGGATGCGCATCATGAAAATTACATGCAATGTGAACGAAACATGTCTATTTTCAATTGGTCATCTTTAAACTTAAGTGAGGTCAGAATCAAAATAATAAAACAGAGTGAATGAACTGAATACTTCACTTCTGATCAGAAAACAACCAAATACATAAATGTCTTATAACAAACATAAAGCAAATAAAATACAAACTCCCACTAAACCATATCCTCAAATAATTTAACACCCATACGAGCAGAGTGCTCATGAAAGACCTTGGGTGGTAAACCTTTTGTTAGCAGATCTGCTATCATGAAGTTTGTCCCAGTGTGCTCTATGGATATTTTTCCACTCTGCACTCTCTCTTTCACAACCAGGAATTTTATGTCAATATGCTTTGACTTAGTTGAGCTCCTGTTGTTGTTGGAATACAACACTGCTGACTTATTATTACAATATAACTTCAGTGGTCTTTCTACATTTTCCAAAATGCGCAGCCCAGATACAAAGTTTCGTAGCCATATTCCTTGGTTTGATGCCTCATAACATGCTACAAATTCTGCTTCCATAGTGGAAGAAGTTACAAGTGTCTGTTTAACACTTTTCCAGGATATAGCTCCACCAGTTAACAGATAAATATAGCCTGATGTATACTTTCTACTACCTTAGCACCCAGCGAAATCAGAATCAGAATACCCTAGGCCAAATGATCTGATCTTCTACAAGTGAGCATGTAATCTTTTGTTCTCTGAAGATACCCCATAACCCTCTTGGCTGCTTTCCAATGGTTTATACCAGGGTTGCTTAAGTATCTTCCTAACATCCTAACAATGTACGATATATCCGAACGCATACATACTTGAGCATACATTAAACTCCCAATAGTTGAAGCATATGGAATCTTTGCATTTTCTAAATTAAGGTACTTTTAGGGCACTGACTAAGACTGAATTTATCTCCTTTAGCAACAGCGGTATCTTCTGGTCTACAATCTTGCATGTCAAACCTTTTGAGTACTTTAACAATATAGCTCTTTTGTGATAATCCAAGAATACCTCAAGAACGATCTCGAAGTATCTGAATACCTAATACAAAAGAGGCATCCCCAAGATCTTTCATTTCAAAATGTTTAGATAGAAATTTCTTGGTTTCGTGCAATAAGCCTATATCATTAGTGGCAAGCAGTATGCCATCGACATACAGAACCAGGAATATATGTTTACTTCCACTGAACTTGTGATACACACAATCAGCAACAACATTCATCTCAAAAAAAAATGATATGATTACTTGATGAAACTTGTAGTACCATTGACGAGAAGCTTGCTTAAGTCCATAGATGGATTTCATCAATTTGCAAACCATATTCTTTGGATCTCCCGACATAAAGTTTTCTACTTGTACCATATAAATTGTCTCACCAATGTCCTATTGAGAAACGCTGTCTTAATATCCATATGATGTAAGATCAAGATGAGCAACAAGTGCCATAATTGTCCTCAAAGAGTCTTTTGATGAAGCTGGAGAGAAAGTCTCTATAAAATCTATGCCTTATTTCTGAGTAACCTTTTGCTACAAGGCATACCTTATACCTCTCTAACCATTTGCATCCCTCTTGGTTTTAAATATCCATTTACAACCAGTTAGTTTCGCACCTTCCGGTAATGGGACAAGTTCCCAAACTTTATTGTCTTGCATGGACTTATACTCGTCATTCATGGCATCCATCCACTTTTGAGAGTTAGAACTTTTCATGGCATGATGAAAGTTGATTGGGTCATCTTCCATCATTCCATTGTCATTCTCATGTTCTTGGAGAAATGCGATATAATCATCGAAAATAACACTTCTCCTTTCTCTCATAGACCTCCTTAATGGCACGGGTTCTTGAGGTTATTGAGTTTGTTCTTCTGGAACAATTGTTTCATTTTGAATAAGGGGCTGTACAAAATTTTCATATTGAGGTTCTGGATCCACTTCTTGATCAATGATAGGTGTAGGAAACTGAACATTGTCAAAAGTGATAGTAGAAACTGGGTTTGAATCCAATTCCTCCTCAAAAGTAATGTCTTTAACTTTATTTCTCTCCCCAAACTCAACATCCTCAAAAAATATTGCAGTTCCCGTCTCAAAAATATTCCTAACTATGAGATCATAAAACTTATAACCCCTAGAACGCTCAGAATAACCAATAAAGTAGCGTCTTACTGTTTTGGAGTCCAATTTCTTTTCATATGGCTATATGGTCTTGCCTCGGCTGGACATCCCCAAATGTGAAAGTGCTTTATACTAGGCTTTCGACCCGTCCAAAGTTCATAAGGTGTTTTTGCAGCTGCTTTAGTTGGTATTCTATTGAGAATGTAAGCTGCTGTCTTTAATGCTTCTCCCCAAAGAGACTCCGGTAAGGTGGAATGAGCAATCATACTCCTTACCATATCCTTAAGAGTCATATTTCGCCTTTCAACAACACCATTCATGCTAGGTGATCCTGACATAGTGTACTGTGGAATAATACCGCATTCCTCTAGGAATTTAGTGAACGGTCCTGGACGTTGTTCACTTGAGCCATCATATCGACCGTAGTACTCGCCACCACGATCAGATCTGACATTTTTAATCCTTTTGTTGAGTTGATTCTCAACTTCAACTTTATAAGCTTTGAACACATCCAACGATTGTGACTTTTCATGATGAGATATAGGTATCCATAACGTGAATAATCATCTATGAATGATATGAAATATTGTTGATCATTTCAAGATGCTGTAGGAAATGACCCACAAATATCTGTATGAATTCTAAGACATCTGAAGATCTATCGGCACATAATCTTTTAGTTTTGGTCTGTTTTCCCTTGATGCAATCTATACAAACATCAAAGTTTGTGAAGTCAAGAGATTCTAAAATGCCATTAGACACTAAGCGCTCAACTCTACCTTTTGAGATATGACCTAAGCGCTTATGCCATAAGGATGCTGAATTTTCCTTATTTAATTTGCGTTTAGTACCGCGTGATTTCACATGCAAGGTTTCGTTATACGACGCAACTATTTCCAGCAAATAAAGATTGTCATAAGCATTTAAATAATCAGCTTCAACAACATTCAAATTCAAAGACAAAGTAAATTGATTGTTTCCAAATGAACAACAATATCCAAATTTGTCCAACACAGAACCAGAAACTAAATTCCGTCTAAATGATGGTACAGCAAAAGTGTCTTTCAAATCCAAATAAAAACCAGTTTCTAATAACAACCTAAAATGTCCAATTGCTTCCACTTTTACTTATTGTCCATCACCCATAAAGAGGTGTCTTTCACCATCACTTGGCTTTCGGTAGCTCAGGCAACCCTGCATAGAAACACTTATGTGAGTAGTAGCACCAGAATCTATCCACCAAGAGTTCCTAGACACTGAAGATAAATTAACCTCAGAGTAGACCAAAGTAAGAAACATACCTTTCTTTGCATGTCATGCATGATATTTGGTACATTCCTTCTTCACATGTCCAGTTTTGTGACAAAAGAAACAACCCTCTGTTTCCTTTTGTTATTTCTTTTGAACTGGATCCTTAGCAGCTTCGTTCTTAAATTTCCTTTTCTTAACCTTATCCTTAGAGGTGCTTGCCAAATGAGCACTTTCAGTCTTCTCTTGCTTCATTCTTTCTTCCTCTTGAACACAAAATGAAATGAGCTCATTAAGAGTCCACTTCTCCTTTTGACAGTTGTAATTGACCTTGAATTGACTGAATTGTGGAGGAAGAGAGATAAGCACCAAATGCACAAGCAAGTCATCCGAAAGTTCAAGCTTTAGTGCCTTCAGCTTTGAAGTAAGGTGAGACATTTCCATAATGTACTCCCTTATGTTTTTCTTGCCCTTGAACTTCATGGAAATAAGTTTCTTTAAAAGAGTACTTGTTTCCGCCTTATTGCTTTTTGCAAAGCGTTCCTCAATTTCAACAAGGAAGGTTGTGGCATCGGTGATCTCCTCGGACAAAGCACCCCTAAAAGCCTCAGGTATGCCACGCTTGATGATCATAAGACTCATGCGATTTGAACATCCCACTTCTCAAAAATCCTCCTTTCCTCGGAGAAACTATCATCCGTAAGAGAAGCAGGCCGATCCAACCTTAAGGGCATCTCCAGTGGCTTCAGGGCTGAATATTCAGCCCTGAAGCTGGGGTGGGCTCCCAGTGGCCAGGCGCCCATAAAATGGGCGCCAGCCCCCCTACTTATACCCGTCCCCTCCCCTCCCCATTTTCTCTTCCATTTTCGTTTTAATTTTTTTTAAATTAGAAAATTTAAACGAAATGCCGCCGCGTCCAACCAAAATCGCCCGAAGAACGGTTCACAGACATCCAGCGGAGCAAGCTGGACCGTTACATGTTCCGCCGCCACCTAGAGTTTCACCCGACGATCTACGTGTACTACACGAGCTTCCAGATGGTTATCGGCATAGAGCCGAATCCGCTTTGATGACCGTACAGGTATAAATTGCACATTAGTATATTTGGTTATTTTTATATGTACATCACATAATCATATTAAATAACTGTTACTCTATCAAAAATTATTAATTCATAAATTATCTTTAGGATCATTACATTCATTGTCGGGGTAGTTGGGCTAAGTGCATTACCCAGTTTTATGATTCTCTTCCCGGTCCTATTGTTGAGAGGCTACATGCTAGCCCTTTTGGTCTTTTTTTGTCGATTAGGCCTGTTCAGTCCTTTGATCGACCTCTCATTCAGGAATTAGCTGAGAGGTGGTGGCCCACCACGCATACGTTTCATTTTTCAGATTTTGAGCTTGGTATCACCCCAGTTGATTTCTACGTGTTCACTGGCATTGAGATTGGACGACATGGTCTTCGACCTTTTCCATTTGATGATTTATACGAGTCCTCCAATCTATTTACTGTTTTTCTACCATTGATAGATGTTACCTGCGTCAGTAGGGGTTCCGTTAAGTTGACTTACCAGCATCACCACTTATATAGCTAGAGCCGATATGATGGATGCAGTTACTAGAGCATTTCTGCTGTACTTGTTTGGTTCGACCTTTTTTTCGAACCAAAAAGGTACGGTTCGACTAGGCTATTTAGCATCTCTTGCTAGATTAGACCAGCTACATACTATTGATTGGGGCACAGCGATATTAGGCACCCTTTATACCGCTCTAGATTCATTTGCGCTTGGCGATGTCAAGCAGATGTATGCTTTTTGGTATATTTTGTCGTTATGGTACTACGAGTACACGGCAAACATGCATCCCCGCATCTAGGACATAGCTAGTCAGGCTCCTGAGCAGTACTTCCCTAGGATGAGACGATGGGAGACTATGTAGTACGTACATCATGTTCCCTTAGGTGTACGGCATGACTTGATGGAGGCTAGGTCACAGCTTGATATGCGTAGTCGAGGTAACATCATTCGTACTCCTTGGGCCTCACATTGGACTCACCTAGCAGATGCAGGTCTTATGGTGGACGACCATCCCATGATGGTTGCGTATTCTCTATCTAGACGTAGGGTTGCTTTGCATACACCTGCATTTATGCCTATGTGGTATTTGGGAGAGAGGTGTGCTTATCAGATTACTGGTGATCGTCGTATACCATATGATCCTTTATCTTGTGAGGACATGTTTGGTAGACATTGGGTGATCGGCGATCATTACTTAGATGCTCTACGACAGGCTGAGTGGGTGGATAGTAGTACTTTCTTCATCGATGGAGACTACGATGCTTATTGGGCCAAAGTAGCACCCCGTAGATTCATCGTACCAGATTATGTTCGTGGGGTCAACTCTGATCATATAGGACCTCACATGGCAGCCGGTAGAGTTCAGGTACCGTAGGTTTCATTTGACCCAATTCCGTCACAGTTCTCTCAGACTCCCATGCAGTTGGAGCCTGATACTGCTTTTAGAGCATATGACGTGACAGGTACTGTGATTGAGCAGCCTTTAGTCTTTCCAGACCACCCCGACTTTCCTGGTGTGCCTTCAGTCGGGTTATATCCTCCGTATGAGGCACGTTTTTTGTTTATTGCCATTTTCCCTTTATTTTATGCTTAGTTTCTTACTATGTCAAATATCATCCTTATGTAGTATGCTGCTAGATTGGACCAGGCCAGAGTTTCACTTGGTGTGTTTCGCGATATGACTCTTGCACATACACACACCATGCATGATATGTACATGCAGCATACACATATGCTAGAGGCGCAGATTGATCAGCTATCAGCTAGACTTGCTGTATATGATCCTTTCGGATCACAAGGCGGAGGTGATGCTGGTCCCAGTGGGTATGATGCTGGTGGTTTAGATGAGGACGATGAGGATGATGAGGACGAGGGGAGGATGGTGATGGGGATGACGATGATGATGATGGAGATGATGATGGTGATGGGGATGATGATGACGATGACGGAGATGATGATGATGGTGATGGGGATGATGGTGATGATGCCGACGACGACGACGACGTTGCATCCCTTTAGTTGTATACCTTTTAGTATATGCATAGTGAACGTTTTATTATATGTTGCAGTTCATATATCTTATGTACTTATGCCATTGTCTGAGTATACTGTGTATTCTTTATGTTTATATAATTTCACTTTCTTGGATTTTGGATGATAATGTTCGAGTATACTGTGAATTCTATATGTTTGTGTATACTATGAATTATATATGTTTGTGTATACTGTGAATTCTATATGCTTGTGTATACTGTGAATTATATATGTTTGTGTATACTGTGAATTCTTTATGCTTGTGTATACTTATAAGCACCAACTAGTGACATATATACACATAAAAAAAATTACTAGTGACATTAGAATTGAAGATATACGAACATATAACACTGATAAAAAACGACATAGTAATAATAGAACACAAACATGAAGATACTAGACGTGACGATTAAATTGCAACTCCTGTAAAGAAAGTCGAAGACGTCTTATCTTCTGTTCTAGTTCGTTTGCATAGGTTATGCCCTTTGGACATAAAGGATCATCCAACCATTCCGCGTAATTGCAACCATTCTGCCAGAATTGACATATTTGGATTCGACGACCAATATTTTCTCCATCTGCACGTACTACAACTTCAACTCCATATCCGCATTGACAACAAACTGGGTACGATTCAACTTCTTGCTCAGTGGGAGGTTGAACTACTTGAACATGGTTCTCAGGTTGTTCATATGCATGAGGAACAACATGTTCATATGGTGGTTCAACCACTCCCTGAAGTCTCAGCTGCTCAAGATTTGGAAACTGACCGCGGACATCTTCATAGTGTTGTTCTTGATAATTGATAAGCCAATCCTCATCAGTATGTGGACTTTCCGTAGGCACGTAACCTGCATCTGAATCGATAGAAGAAGGCCAAGAAGGCATTGCGATGAAGAATTTATTGTTGTGAGTGAGGAAGAAGATGATTATGAATGATGAATAAGTAAATCAGAAAGCGCATATATAAACAAACAAGTCACAGGGGAATGACAAAAACAACAGACATTATTATTTGAAAAGACAATTCAGAAAGCTCTCCACACATTAACGACTGTTACATAACCAACTACCAATATTGTTATCTTAAGGCCATCCAAATCTTTCTAGCCAATTTTGGCGTATGAAGTACGCATCATGGCCAATGAACGGAGTGCGGTATTTTAAATTGTATCGACCGTCATAAGTCGAACGTGTATTCTCGAACACATTTTCCGCTATTACCTCATTAATAATCTTTGTGTAACGCGTGCATGCCCTAGTAAAGTTTCCGTATGCAGTCCTGACCTCTTGAGTCGTACGTCTAACTTGACAGCCCACGTCGTTGTTGTAAAGTTCAGCCAGAGTGTCCCAAAAATGAATTACCATTAACTTCTGATTGTCGCACATCTCATCGGTTTGTATGTAGTACTGCATAAGCAACTTCAATTCATGAGACTTAAATGTCATGTTGGACAATGTAGTTTGAATAATGTTAAGTTTTTAAATGATTTAAACAGATAACGATTTGTGAATTTATATAATGGATGTTGATTCTCTCCACTCAACAAAGTAAAGAATCTTGACCGGCAAATGAACGTGGCTACAGTATTTGATTTGACCGCACACTGAGCCACCTTCTCTCCACTCAAGAAAGCAGAGAATCTTGACCGGCAAATGAACGTGGCTACAGTATTTGATTTGACCGCACACTGAGCCACCTTCTCTCCACTCAACAAAGCAGAGAATCTTGACCGGCAAATGAACGTGGCTACAGTATTTGATTTGACCGCACACTGAGCCACCTTCTCTCCACTCAAGAAAGCAGAGAATCTTGACCGGCAAATGAACGTGGCTACAGTATTTGATTTGATCGCACACTGAGCCACCTTCTCTCCACTCAACAAAGCAGAGAATCTTGACCGGCAATGAATGTGGCTACAGTACGTGATTTGACCGCACACTGAGCCACCTTCTCTCCACTCAAGAATTTGTCCTATACATATAACCATTTGGATCTCATACTTGTTCACCACAATTAAGTCTAACAAAACATTCAAATATCAAACAACCATCCTCAAATATCAAACAATGTCTGAAAATTTACTAAAAGCTATATTGCTATGCGACAGTGACTCTGAAGAAGAAGCGTATGCGTTAGCGCATCAACAAGAGGAGGAGGAACTGATGGAGATATACCATGAAGCATACAGTTCAACTTCTGGAAAACAAGGCGGTTCAGTTGTGGGTCGGAAATATATCAACCGTAACCAGCAAGCATTTCAAAAAACACTTATGCAAGATTACTTTGCCCGTGATCCAACTTACGGTCCAGAGATGTTTAGACGACGATTCAGAATGAGTCATCCATTATTTTTAAGAATTCTCGAACGTATTCAGCAGAATAATAATTATTTTGTTTACAAGCAGGACGCTGCAAAAAAACAAGGTTTAAGTGGGCATCAAAAGATGACCGCAACTTTGAGGATGTTAGCGTACGGTACACCCGCTGATGCCCTTGACGACGCATATCGTATTGCAGAGAGTACGGCATTGGAAAACCTAGATCACTTCTGTCAGTCAGTTGTGGACATTTATGAGACTGAATATCTTCGTTCTCCAAACGAGGCAGATGTAACGCACTTGCGTGAAATGCATGAAAGCAAAGGCTGGCCTGGAATGCTTGGAAGTCTAGATTGTATGCATTGGGAGTGGAAGAACTGTCCAAAAGCTTTTCATGGAGCATATAACGGCAAAGAAAAAAACCTACTATCATCTTAGAAGCGGTTGCCTCTCATGATTTGTGGATTTGGCTTGCTTTCTTTGGAATGTCAGGTTCTCTTAACGACTTAAACGTTGTCGAACGATCTCATTTGTTTAATGATTTGGCGCAAGGTAAGTCAACTCCTGTATCATTTACTCTTGGTCATAACACATATGAGCATGGATACTATCTTGGAGATGGAATTTATCCCAAATGGAGTACGATTGTAAAGACATTTGCAAACCCAATGACGGCAAAACAGAAGCAATTTGCTGCAATGCAGGAAGGACAAAGGAAGGACGTAGAAAGGGCATTTGGGGTCCTTCAAGCAAGGTTTGCAATGGTCAGCAATCCATGTAGATTATGGAAGAGATCAAAATGGCTACAATTATGTTCTGCTGTATAATTCTGCATAACATGATCATTAAAGATGAACGCGCTATGGACTATCCCGATTTCGAGTATGATGGGGCAAGACAACCCTCCGAATTGTTTCGCACAGCCACGTTACGAAATGAAGGACAGTACACAATTCATGTCGATCATCATGAAGTATATCGTAATGCTGCTATTCATAATAGACTCCAAAGGGATTTAATGGAGCATATTTGGAATTCTCATGGAAATTAGTAGTTCGAGATGGTGGATCTTTGTTTAATTACATCTGTTTGCCTTTTTATTTCTGTAACGAAGTGTAGAATGCTATAATTTTTATGTTTGTAATATCATTTATGTTTGGTGAAGTAAATCTTTATTGATGTCTACAGAATGCATCGAAATAAATGATATCCCATTGAATATTTTAAAACTGAAAATAACACATGATTGAAAATATAAACTAAAGGTACATGGATATTTAAACTGCAATAACTAAAAATATCACATGAATATTTCAACTACATATGTTTTGTTCCCGATCTACTCTCAACAATGCGTTTTTTGTACTCCATCCAATATTGCATTGTAATTGGGTCCATTCCGGTGACATCCTTTTCCATTACTAAGGTCTCTTGGCGTTGCCGCTCTAGCTCAAACCGGCCCTTCTCAATCTCGGTCAGTTCTTTTAACACGGCAAGCTTTTCTGCACTCCCCCTTTGACGTTCTGCATTTTCTCTCGCATGTTTTTCATGCATTAGGGCTAAACGAGAATCGATTTGAGATTGAACAGTAATTTTCTTCTTAGCTGCTCGTTGCCCCATCGGTTCAGCATCTTCATCAAATGCGGGTTCTGCTTCTTCGTCTTCGTTATCTGGGCATACATTAGAGTCCATCTGAGAAGAATTGCTTGGGCTAGAATTATAATTAGTTCTTCTTGTTTTTATCTCGCCCTTCGAGTTCGTCTGAATATCTCTTAAGCTTTTTGCGGTGTTTGAGCTCCATTTTTGTTGACTAACAAGCAAGTCATAGCAGTTTGCAAACCGATAGTAGTGGGGTTTCTTTGTACCATTTTCTCTTGGAAATAATTTCAAGAATTGATCGTTCGCCATTCTCTTCTAAAAAAACAGAAACACAAAATGATATATTAACAAAGTGATCAGAATGAATATAAATTAAAAATGATATTTTTCAAAACGCTACCAATTCAGCTTCGCCACTCATTCCACTTGGATTTGCTGTTCTTATTTTGTGAATCTGCAACTCGTAGAATTGTGTTTGTCGATTAATCTTCCCGTAACGACCCGTGATTGTAGACATTGACCTCGTCTTTTCAACATGCTTTTTATTGTACGCAGTCATGACTTTTGCCCAAAACGCCTCTCCACTTTGGTCATTCCCCTTTACCGAGTCGTTAGAAAAATGACAGTAAATATAACACAAATTCTTATCTTCATCGCCGGACCATGTAGCAGAAGAATGGAAGGATAGAGAGGGAGCGGTCTGGGGATGAACATTTTGAAAGGGTTGGGAATCAAAATCCCAGCTATCCATATTCATCGCTTCGGTATATGATTGAAAAGGATGAGACATACTTTCAATATTATGGAATGGAGAATATAATTGTAATAGAAGAAGAGATGTGTGTATTACAATCTGAAAAATAGTCCTATATATGTAATCACAAATATGACCGTTTATAGCCGTTGGGGACAAAATATGACCGTTTATAGCCGTTGGAGTTCAAAATACGGCCGTTTATAATCGTTGGAGTTCAAAATACGGCGTTTATAGCCGTTGGAGTCCGGATTAAGGCGTTTGGCAGCGGAGGAGGGGGGGCTTGGGGTTGGGCTTGGGCACCCATTTAATGGGCGTCAGGGCTTGGGCTTGGGCGCCCATTAAATGGGCGCCCAAGCCCAGTTCAGGTTCCTGAATTGGATCCTGAACTTTCAGCTTAATATTAAGGTTGAATTTGATGATTGGGGGTGTTTTTTTTTCAGATTCAAGATGTAATCGTACCACTGGAGATGCCCTAATGCAAGATCAAAATCCATGCAGCCAAGACCAATGAAAATGTTCTCCTTCCAGTCCTTAAAATTATTACCATTAAGGACCAATATTGAATTAAGGTTAGCAGATACAGTAGTCACGGTTGAAAAGAGAACATGACAATTATAAATAACACGCTCATATAAGAATCCATATAAAACAATAAATTCAAATAATGGTTAATCTCATCTCAAGATACCAAACACATCATTAATATCAAGTCGTTGGACACTAATATTAACTGTAAACGGTACTCTTGTTGTAACGATCAAACATTGACAATAAATTATGTCAAATAATATGCAATATTTGGACTAACATATTGTTCACATAAAACACCTTATAATTGTCACACATTTATCAGCACAAGTATGCATGAAATTCGGCCAAATTCCAGTTTACCTTTGGGTTCGTTAATAAATGCATGAATCACATACATACAATTATTTTGATATTTTAATTAAATTAATCTACACAAAAGTGATCACTTTGATGATATTTTGTTTCAATTAATCTACTTAAAATATTAGATATCCTTAAGAAAATCTGAAACCAAATTCGAACATAAAATTGTTTTTTTAATGAAAATCCTTATGCTCAAATTGCAGCAGTTTATTTATTTCCATGGTTTCTTCTGCCGCTGTACATCAATGAATCTTCTATGTAGCATCATTGAGACAGAAATGAAGGAGAATATTGGTTCAAAAAGCCATTCATGTCGGTTTACGTTTCTATGCATTGAATTATTTCAGCAATTTCCCTGATTATTTTGTACATTCATTGACTGAAGATATATAGCAATTTGAGCATGCAAATTCTGTTAGTACATGTTCTCATGGAGTATAGTAGTATATCTTATTTCAAGATGGTGGAGAAATACTAATTGTCAAAACACTCTTTTAAATTATTATTTTTGTGTTAATTCAAGACATGGTAACTAGGCGTCAGTCATTAAGGCATGATGTTGTCAAGATATATTTGCACAAGGACTTTATCAGTCAATTGCAATTTGCAAGGACAAATTAAAAAAAACTTTTTTCTCTACGAGTGACCCAAAAAAAGGAAAATAACGATACAGATGCCATCAAATTTCTACCCGGCTTCAATTTTGTTTAATAGCAGCGTGGATGATGCATAATAATGTCTCTTTATTCTATGAAAATACATATAATTTTCCTGATGCGAAATTATGCTTTAACTACAGGATTAGATGCATAAAGGCAAATAACAAGTTGAAGATCATGACAGTACTACATTAAATCATCAAAGAATCAATTTTGGGTTGCTCCGATACCAATTGTTGACTAAAAAATCTGAATTTAGTCCTAATCAATTCATGAGAAAACACAGGTTCGATTCCTACCATGCGGGTGCGGCGCAGTGGAAAGGAGGCTTGGGTTCTGGTAAAAAGACACAGGTTCGATTCCTACCATGCGCTTCCCCATCCTATATAAATTTGCCCGGGGGTATGGGGGTTTGGATCAGCGGACGGCTTTACTATACCCTCCTCAGGAGTTTACCGGTCCGCCGGGTTCTCCTGGGTTTTCAAAAGAAAAAAAATCATGAGAAAACAAACAGTAAATAACCAAAGATTAGCGGAAGCGTACCGAAGTCCATTGAATCAATTGTACCAAGGTTATGATCTTTCAAGAAAACAGTTTCTCTTTTTGGTATTAATTTCTCTCCGACAGGGAGAAGAGAAAAAATAGACGTTCTATTTTTTGGAGACCACAACCATTTATATTAACCGATAACAATCAGTTATTGGATATTTGCAATTTGACCCCTCATCAGATTGTAAATATGACTTATGGTTTCTGCACATTTATTGCATGACATTAATACTCTATATTAATTATAATAGCATCATACAACAATACATATATGCCAATAATAGGATTTTTATCCAACATCTATTTGTTATAAAAAATACTTTAGGAGAAAAGAACGATAGTTCGTTAAGTTCGCTGGTGTAGCGCAATGGAAAAGAGGTGCCTAGGACTAGTAACAGATCCAGATTTAAGCTCTGTTTTGCACACACTTCTCGCAAAAGAATAGCACTCGAGGTTATAGGTGCCATGAGGTGTAGTATTTTTTTCTTTTATTTAGTTTTATATTTAAAGATAAGAACCATAAATTCAAAATAGTAAATGATTGATATTCTCCTAAACATAACCTACCTCAAAAACGGATAATGACCATTTCACCATATGTTTGAATATAACCATACATATTAAACAGAAGTACCACAAAAAAAGAGCAAACAACAGAGTGTAAAAGATCTATGGTTTTAGTACACCTAAAGTTACGAATCAAAACAATATGATTATACATACTTTGATTGTCGAGACATTTTCTTCCTCATAGTCAGTGAGAGTCGAGAATATATAAACAATAAATAAACATTCAACCATAATAACAACAGGACATATAAGGAACTCTTTAAGTCTATCAGCAAATGACTTGTATAAAGTGTAGTGTCAGAGCGGTTGAAGAACTATGTATATTTATTTGTCGAAATAAATTTTGCATAGCACTTCTCTATTTTGATGCTTTCAATATTCTTGCTTGTTATATTTCATAATTCTAGTTTGCTCTATAAAAACAGCTTGCCACCTCCAAACCTCTTCAGCAAGATACTCCTTAGGTGTTTTGTTTTCACCGTGGTATGTGGATATTCATGGAGGACGTCTTCACTAGAACTAGCAATATTGTACGACTTTTTACGATCAAGAATTTATTCCCCATTATGGGAGAAGGATGGGAACTGCTGTACTTTGCTGCTTACTCTTCATATCTTTTGGAGTAACATTATTGGTATTACAACCAAACAATGTTTCATTCATCTTCTTGCTCACCCTAATCCAAAAAGTTAACCAAAAAAGCATGTAAGCTCACCCCACCAAGATAAGCCCTACCATGTTTGCTGCCTTTTGCATGAATGCATCAATGAAAATAATAGATGGTGCAAACGTTTTCGCGCACTCGCAAATAGGTCATTTAGACATGATGCATCAACATCTTCAACATGAACCACACCAGAGGATCATATGCAAAAGTCTGTATTATCATATAAATCTACAGTATTGCAGCTAAGTTAATTACCACTATGAAATATTAGCACAAGCTCTTCGGTGAAATAAGCTTTTGAAATAAAGGAAAAAAGAAAACATAATATTGACCAATTAAAAATTAAATGCCATGTTTTTTTTTTCCTTATGAATGAAAACATCAGCTTTAGACAGTGGGTTGCTGGCCAATGACAGGGCATGCACATTTTCTGGTTAACCACAACAGTGATCAGTAGAAGGTGTTTAAAATTGGATTGACTTGGGGTTTGCAAGCAGATGATGCTGTCAATTCAAGCAGCAATATTGACAAACAAGCATTACAAAGGTTGTCATTATCTTCTCTTGTAAAATGGAAAAAAATGCAAACACGAAAATTGAGTGTGAACAGCAGAATAATCCATTGAGAAACAAATGTAAACAAGTACTAATATACAAAAAATTAGAGAAATTTCAAGCTTTTGAAGATTTGTAGATGCTTTTGGCATTAAGCAAAAACTACAATACAATCATTACTTTATCTAAATGATTATAACAATACAACTATTTTTTAAACAAAAAACCAGAACTTTCGCCATCAAAAGTTGTTGTGTCTGAATCTCGTTCTTTTAGGGCAGTGAGCATAGTAATTATCTAATATATTATATGAATAATATTTCACAAATACCCACTTGAACCGCCATTTATTAACTTCCTACTGGACAATCAAAAATAATAATAAGTGAAATACGTCCCTTTTCAACTCCAGAAGTATTTCTCAGATTCGATTCCTACCATTCGCTTCCCTATCCTATATAAATTTACCTGGAGGTATGGAGGCTTGGATCAGCGGACAGCTTTACTATACCCTTCTCAGAAGTTTACCGGTCCGTCGGGTTTCCAAAAAAGAGAGGAAAAAAAAAAACTCCAAAAGTATTTGGAAGCAGAATTAAACAAGTGTTTTCCTAATTGGTGAATTGCTGCTTAGTATTATAATGAAACAAACCAGACAAAGGTTCTAGTATATAGTAAAAGCACACTTGATCATCCAACACATCAGTATATACAGATAATAGCCGTAGATCCGCATCAATGGACTAGATTCATCAGAGCTGTTTCACATGGATTACAAGCTATGTTTGGGCTTATATATTTAGCCCATTACAATGTATATAAATAGATTGTAATGTATTGCTATTCTTTGTAACAAAAGTATTATCAAATAAAACTGAGATTTGTGATTCTCTATTTTGGTATCGGAGTGGATATAGCCTAACGGCAAATTCACCACAAAACCAAATCAAGAATTTCGAAGTGTTAGGTTATTTGGCTCCTCTCAGAGAAGTATCATCATCGGGGAGGCATACCTTTCTCTTGATCAAAAAGAGATTCATTCTATCAGTTCCATATCTTTTCTGTGTCATCCTAAAGAAGAAATCAGATATTCATCCTCATTTTCTTTCTTTGGTTGCACAATTTTTCGCTGCCATTCATGCATATTACTATTTCATTGTGAAACAGTAATATACACCTATCATAGCAGATCCCTCTTTTTCATTTCTGTTCTGTTTCTTGGCTGCTAAATTCAAGATTAGCCTCGCCATTTGTCCTGATCATTACTTCTCATCTCCAAGAAACCGACATTTCAAGATTCTTGAATCACCATGGCACTTGAAGAGGAAGATATAACATCAGGCACTTCTGAAAATCCATCAAGGGATCACCGGAGTTCAGATCTGGTCCTGATCAAACCAAAGAGTCAAGTCATTACTACTCCATTAGACGAAGATAACTATATTTTCTGGAAATATCAAATTGAGATTGCATTAAAAGGGCATGACTTACATGACTATGTCATAGGCACCAAGATCATCCCACCAGTTATGATCACTGAAATAGAAGGAAAAACTGTAAGTAAACCTGAGTACAAACTGTACCAAAAGCAAGACAATTTACTATCATCATGGCTGTTATCTTCAATCAGCCAAAGTTTATTATCGCAAATTGTAGGATGTAATAGTTCCCACGAAATATGGTCAGCAATTCAACGCATTTTTAGTTCACAATCAGCAGCAAGAGTTATGCATTACAGAAGGGAAGTACAAAATGCAAGAAAGAATGATATGCCTATGAGAGAGTATCTTGCAAAGATCAAGAACTTATGTGACAAATTAAAGGGTGTTGGTCATCATGTCTCCACCAGTGAACAAATTCTAGTGATAACCAATGGGTTAGATCAAGATTATGAGTCTTTAATAACATATATAGCAACACAACCAACTCTGCCAGATTTAGAGTACATTCACACAACCCTCCTTGCTCATGAAGGAAGGATTGATCAAAGAAAGTCTATGCAAGAAGATTTTAATGTCAATTATGCAGCTACATCAAAGAACAAGAATCAAAGAGGTGTATCTAATCAATCCAAGCAAGACAGTCACAGTCAGAGAGGAGGCTACACTCAAAGAGGCAGAGGTAGGGGGAGAAACAATTATAACAATAAGTTAAATGTCAGATTTGCAAAAAATTTGGGCATATGGCAAACAAGTGTTATTTCAGATAAAGGAAGACACTAATAATGGCCAGTCATCTCATGTCAACAAGCAAGTTAGTGAAAATATGATTCAAACTCAATCCAGGAATAATGGAGACAATGTCACTGATGACACAGCAAAAACAAATGATTATAGTATGGATGAATGGTTTCCAGATTCTGGTGCTACAAATCACATCACAAACAATCTGCAGAACTTAAACTTGGACAGCAAGGACACTACAAGAAAAATTGCTTTTAACAGCAATGGGGAACAGCGTTTAAAAGTTGATTGCTGTTGTTGAACCTTTTATAGGTAGGAAAAACTAAAAACAACACAGTAAAACGCTGAGATTTTTATTCAGCAATTTGTGAAATGTCGTTCCCTCTAAAAATTTCATTACCGCGTAAATTAATTTCCCTCTTCTAGCCAAAATAAGAAACCTAAATCACCTACGCCTCCAAATCTTAATTGCTTCCCTCTTCTAGCCAAAAATAACTCACACAATCCACGTTTACTTCTCAATTCAGGATCAAAGTCAAACCAGGCGATGGTACTAAAATCACAATCACACAATCCACGTTCGCGTCTCAATTCAATGAAATCGCACCTAAGAACCTCACTGCTGAAAATTGCAACTGCGAGAATCGGTCTTTGGAACTTGATGAGGTTGCGGTTGGCTGGGCGGTGCTCAAAGAGGTGGAAATAAAGATTGGTTTTGTTGGCGAAGTTGATCAAGTTGAATAAGTTGAATTGGTGGAGATTGCTGAAGGTTGGTGGGTTCGAATAAGGGGATTTCGGTGAGGCAATTTGTGAAGTTGATGATGATAGTTTGGGGTCTGTTAGGTGGCAAGTTGCGGTGGGTGATTGGAGGAGTTCGCTCGATATTCGTAGGAAATTGATGAATCTGGGATAGTGGTACGTAGGCGAGCAAGCAGTGGTAAGTGGTGCTAAGGGAGAGATGATGGAATCGCTTTAGTTGGTTTGTCATTGGTTAACGGGACTACTACTGTTGACGGTCGGGGTCACAGATAATTGCAGTGGTAATGGTGGAGGATTTGCTTAATGGTTGAGTTTGGTATCAGAAGTGAAGATGTTGTGTTGAATAATGGTGGTGGTGTTGCTCTGGTATACGGCAGTGTGATTGAAGTGGTTGTGAACTTTTGATTATTGGCAGTAAATGTAGGAGATAGATTTTGGGGGGAAGGTGATGCAGAAGTTATTGAGGTAGACTTGCAGTTCCAAGTTTTGCAGAGGGGAGTGTTGATTGGCAGAAGCTAGGTGGTGCTGATGGTGGAAATGGAATTTAAACCCCACCAATTGCACTTATGATTTTAAAAAATGCTTTGTCAATTTTTTCTGCACGTACAACAGGTAACCACTGATTTAGAGATTGCTAGGATATGCTTCTGTATTCTTAAACTGTACATTTGAATTTACATTCTCCGCTCTGCTAAATATTTGAATAGGCTGTCTATTTATTATGTAGTATCTTGGTCCAGCTTTTATTTTTCTAGATTAATTTCACATTTATCCTATTATTGTCACTCATTCCATTTTTATTTCTTTTTGGATTGCAGCACGATGTAGTGTTCCAACTAGGGAGGCCAAAGGTGTTTTAGTTCAACAAGCTTTTCAAGTTGCCGTTTCTTTTCTCTTGTTCACGGTATGTTTTCGCCTTTGAAATTGCATATCATTTACTTTTTGGGAAGTATTTGGATAAATCACATATTAATTTAGCAGACAGGATGTAGATTCTGGATCTCTTTGAAATCTGATTCATGAAATATTTCCAATTGTCTACTTTACATAACCTTTCTTGTTTTTACTTTTGATTAATTGATGTTATACAGTTCGAAAAAAAACAATATCTGTATTGTTTCTTGATTCAACAATTTAAAAAGTTACAGTAAAATTTTCTCTATTTGAAATTTAATTTGAAGTAGTCATAGATCTACATACTTAGTGAATTGAACATCATAAAGTAAAAGTTCACTATATTTCAGCATTTGCTGAAGTAGTTCAAATACAACCTCCAATTGTTTACATAATGACGACGTGAATAATCATCTTAAGTTTATACTAAGTCACATGGAGATGTCCAAATGTTGCTTAAAGGCTACGCAAGTAGCTCAATCATGTTAACTAATATTTATTTTACCTTAATTCTAATTCTACATGTAAAACCTTTCAAAATACCATGTAGATCCATGCATTTCATATAGTAAAAACCCAGTCGTTCCTAATTAGTTTTTGTGCTGAAGCACTTTCTCTGATGTCTTCATTCTTTTATTTATTTTATACAGATTTTTGAAAGCAAGAAAATTTGATATTGAGAAAGCAATAATCATGTGGGCCGAAATGCTCAGGTGGAGGAACGAATTTGGTGCTGACACTATTCTAGAGGTAATTATAGCTTATTTGCCTTTTTTACTTGCCAAGTTTGATTGAGAAGCACCAGTTTTTTCAAGCTTAGGAGATTCTGCTAACATAGGGTTTTATACATACATGCATGCATGAATTTATTACTCTTAGACTTTTTCTTTAAAAAAATGCTTTACGAACTCATGTTTAATTCTTACACACGTTAGTAATTTTGGCACCTTTATGTTTTTATTTTATATGCAAATTGATGTGGAGCATAACCGATTCAAGTATTTTTGACGTATGTATACTTAGGGCTGTTACAGTTGATATATTCAACTTTCAAATCATGGTAACAATATGCATGATAACCATTACAAAACTAAAATGGTAATCATTTCAAAGCTCAAAATGGCAACCTTTTAGCTTTTACTGATGATGGTTATACTTTTCAAATTGATGGTTGGTCACATTGTTTGTAACTGTCATCAAAATTTGATATCAGCAGTCAATTCATATAGTAAGTAGTTAATATCTCAAAAGTTCCTTATAACTTTGTTTATCTAGTTTTAAGGCTAGTGGTCATCCCTAATTAGTTAGAATATCAACTGAAGGAAAAATTCATCATTAAGGCTTGTTTGCTGAAGTATAATCGAAACAAAATATGCTTTTTCTACCACTGTGACAAAGGTTTGAAAAAGTGAACTGAAATGATCGTAAATCGAGCAAATTAACCTTTTTAGTAAATCATACCGTGAACTTGTTGCACCTATTCCTATGAGTATCAACAATGCAACTTCTATTGGAAACCAACTACAGTTCATTGCACATCGTCATCTAATTTGAATGAGCATGTTGGTATAACTAAACTGAACCTCTTTTAGAAAGGGAATGAGTCATCTACTTCAGCACCTATGGACATTGTTCCAAATTCAAACAGGCGTTCTGCATTCCATAGCAAAAGTAATTCAACTGTGTGTGTATATGTAAAATTTCATTCACATCTAATTCCTTTCTGTCCTAGAAACTGTCTCCAAAGATGCCATTTCAGCTTGCCTTGGATGTTATCGTGAAAATGTTGAGAGCTTGTGCTCACCATCATCGCCAAGGACAGGTAACAAGTTATGTATGTTATTTTTGAGATCATTTTATGCTTTTTTTCTTCTATTAATCGTTGAATCCTGTAGCCAAATATAGTGGCACTTTATATTTAATATTATGGCCTGATAATTGAACACAACTTTGCATGCACTAAACATTACTCAATTACTATTTCTCTCATATTTTTATTATTTGTTTGCTTATTAAACTACACATATACATGTATATATAACCGGTCCATTTTAATAATATATACATCAAATTACAGCTAACATAATAAATATAAAAAATAAAACCACTACCTAATATTATAAAATTTAACCGAGTTAATTTTGTTTTATGAAAATTAAATTATATTATAAAAATTAAACGAGTCTAAAATAATAATATTAATTAACCAAGTTTATAAAAATCAACTAAGTTTTATAAAAATTCAATAAGTTTATAAAAATTAACCAAGCAGTATAAAAATATAACTAAATCTTCTATAATAATAATAATAATGTAGTTAACTAAGATTTATAAATCTAATAAGTTTATAAAAATTAACTAAGTATTAAAAAAAAGTAAATAATAATTATAAGTTAACTAAGTTATATAAATATTAAATAAGTTTATAAAAACTAACTAAGTATTATAAAAAATTTCAACTCGGATTTAGTGAATTTAATGAACTTGTGAATTCGTGATTAATATATTGGTCAAAATTTCATAGATTAATTATGATAAAATTCAACAGCATGGTTTATGTCATAATTTCTCTTGTCTACCGATATCATCTTCCTCAAATTTTGAATAAACATTTTCTATGTTTTGAGCTCTTCAAAAACATTATTTTAGTGAAAACTAGATAATGAATATGGCTTGGTTTTTATTTTTTTAGCATGGCTGACAAACAAAATGACACTTGAGCTTTCTTTTGGTATGCTTTGCAACAGTTTCACCTTTCAAATTTTATGGCATATTTTAGTCAGGATTCGGTCCGATATTCTATGAATATGTTATAGGAATACCATTAAAGTACCAATTAACCTAAGTTTTGCATTTATTGCAGCTTGTATGTTATTTCATAGAAATATCTGATTGTAGAGAAGAAGTTAGCGAAGGGGCACAATGTTTTTTTATTTTAACCATGTTAATATGTAAGTTCTGCAAAGTGATTGTCAAACAACTAGAACTAGAACTAAGTTAACTGAGTTTTATAAAAATTAACAAGTTTAATTTATAAAAATATAAAATATAACTTAATCCTCTATAATAATAATAATAATAATAATAAACTAAGATTTATAAGAATAACAATAAGTTGACTATGATTTACTTCTTGACCCGATCACCACTTATAAGAATATCAATATCACTTAGTAGACAGTTCTTTTTCAAATGACTACCGGAGAAATATGATGGCTGTCAACGACACTGATATACAATCCTATGCAATAGAGTAAATTTCATTTTATATAGGACATGTTGAAAATTTTAGTTCCAATATTCTTACTTTGTTTTAATTGTGCTTCAAAGGTTCGAATGTGCTGACTCCTTGTTCCCTACTGCGTCAAGATTCCAAGTCTCTAGGTCGTAGGAGGTATGTTTCTGAACTATTATTTCAACATTTCATTTTATCAGAATCGTGCTCTGCAAAACATTTTTGAATTTGCAACCCAATGCAAGAATAAAAGAGCAGGCTATAAAGAGTATTTTTTAGAATAAAATTGAAAAGGACATAGATTCTGAATTCAATCAGGTTGGTGACTGACTGATTAATTTACATTTTAGGCTTTTGACTGCAAATGTACCACTTGGTATTCAAATGCTGCTTCTCCATTATATCACTTTCACCACTCTGCACCACTGCCTCACATCCTACTCGCATAAGCTTGACAGATATGCTTTTGCTTTACTCTACCTTCACTGTGATTGATGCATTATTCTTACATCACAAGCCAAATTTCTACTCAGATTTCGGTAACGTTGACATACAACATCAATGTAATTCATTGTTATGTTTTTGACGGATTTTCTAAATATGCTATTCCAGCTAAAAATATTATAGGGAATAGAATTGGCAACTAGGTTGCACTATTCAATGTGAAAACTGAATTAGAGGGTGTGATGATATCCCTGACATTAGAATGTCTGATTTTGATGAAATACCAAGTGATCATACTGTGAATTTGGTGAGATGGTGTGATGTTATCCTTGACATTCTTCATTTGCAACTTAGAAACTATCTATATTCATTTCAGTTTTTGCTTGATTACAATAGTTGAGGGCTTCCATACATAGATATCAAGCTGGAAAGGCTAGATATGCTCGTTTTAGGCAGACCAATGACTTGTTGGTTGATTCAGGTTGGCACTGTAGCTTTAGGCAGACCAACGAGTTAGGCAGACCATACATAGATAACATGGTATAATAGCCAACCTCAATAGCTTAACAGCTTTTCAAACTTGTTTACATTTGTAATCTAATCAATCAGAGAAGTCTCATAATTTGGATCATAAAATATAACAAGTTAACTAAGTTATACAAAAAAAAATTAAATTATAAGAAACAATTAAGTTTTATAACAATTTAACTAAGTTAACCAAGTTTAATAATTAAATAATTTTCTAAAAGGTAACTAAGTTTTATAAAACATAAATAATTTATAAAAAGTAACTATGTTTTATAAAAAATTAACTAAGTTAAAGTTTCATAAAAATTAAATAAATTTCTATATACTATCAAAATTTTATAAAAATTAAATAAATTTATAATAACTAATTAATTTTAACAATATTTTTAACTAAGTTATATTTTTATAAAAATTAACTAAATTTATGAAAATTAATCTATTCTATAAAACTTTTATATAAAAATTAACTAATTTTACAAAAATTGACTTACTTTTACAAAATGCAAAGCAAGTTTTGTAAATTATACATTTATAAAATTAAACATATTTAAAAAAATTAACTATGTTTACAAATTATTTATATATTTATACATTGCATTTGAGCAAGCTGCTATCACAAACAATTTATGTATCTACATTGAATTCAATTAAATTCAAAAAATTAAACATAAAGGTATGCAATAATAATCCATTTTTAAACTTATTTCTAGCTATGGTCAAAAAAAATTATGCACACGTCTATTGGATGTGCATGCATACTGGTATTAAATATAGATAAAATTGACAGCTCGATCTCTCTGCCATTACCACTAAACAATATTTCATCCTCAACCTTTAGAAAATAAGGAAGGTTCATGTGATCCAATACCACCTCTAGAATTCATTTTTTAATATCCCCTCGTTGGCTTTAACCAACATTTTGCTTTTGTTAGAAAATTTAAAGCCCTTAGCTGGGCTCTATAAATGCTGTAGCAGGCCCCCAAATATGGTGTTCTATAGTCGTGGTTACATAATATGTTTGTTAACTTTTAGAACTTCACTTGATTTGACCATTATGTTTTTACACTCTGTGTAGTAATTTTAATTTGCATTTATGAACTGTAATCTTTTTGTCTATAGCCATTAGCTAATAAAAATTCAAATTACTTTTTTCTTTTGAGTCATATTCTATTATTTATTGTTTGCTAATATGCATTTCCACTGACAGAGACATTAGTGCACTCCTCTCTTGAACCATGTCAAGATGCAGATTTCACATTTCCAGTAAACTTTAATTTCAGTGAACACACAATCTATGTACGATGCCGTCCCTATCTAAAAGATTTCATGGAAAAGGTTGCTAGCCTCTTTGAGATCACCATATTTACTGCAAGCCAAAGTATTTATGCAAATAAGCTTCTTAATATTCTTGATCCTAAAAGGAAATTGATTCGACATCGTGTTTTTCGTGAATCATGTGTCTACGTGGATGGTAATTATATGAAAGATTTGTCGGTTCTTGGTCGTGATTTGGCACGGGTTATCATCATTGACAATTCCCCTCAGGTAAATGCTTTCCCTGTGATTTTATGTCAGTATATGTTACCAAATTTAAAAAATAAAAAATAAAATAAAAACAGAAAACTACTACTTCGATGCATGTCAATATATGTTATCAAATTTAAAGAAAGGATTAATTGTTAAGATTTGGATGTAAAAAGAAGGGTAGAAATGGCTGTTAATTTGTTTTGATAAATGTCAAGAACATTTTGAGGTTCTTGCCTTTTATTGCTGCATTTCAAATATTCTAATACACTGTAAAAGATGCTTCATAAACAAAACTATTATTAAATGAGCCCAGCCCACTGATAACCCACTAAAAATTAGATAGCTGCGATTCAAATTATGGGCAGATGAGGACTATTGAATTATGCCCGTTAGTTTCAGGATAAAGAGATATATCCAATATAGATTTGTATTAAGCAGAACATCAGAATATCCTAACATAAGTGTTCGACTCCCACTTTAAACTTAATTAATTTAAAACAAACTTAAGAATTAATTACCAGTTTAAGATATTTTATTTAAATGTCTTTTATTGGTAATTAATTCTTTAAGTTTAGTTTAAATTAATTAAGTCCGAGCCCAACCCTTAAACAAACTCGAGTTTTTGAGAAAAGAAGAAAGTTCTCGGGTCTAATCTCGGGTTGTTACTGAGATTGGCTCGGGTATTTGTATTAGCTGATTTAAAATTTAAAATAAATCAAGTTAAACATTTTCTTAACTAATTCTTTAAAATAATTAATGTTTTAATTAAGTTTGGGATTAGTTAAAAGTTATAAATTGTTTTAAATTAATTAAGTTTAAGATATTTTATTTAAATGTCTTTTATTGGTAATTAATTCTTAAGTTTATTTTAAATTAAATTAAATTAAAAGGTGTAATTAAGTAGTTAATTTAAAGGGTTTGACCTTATTTTGGGAACGGATTGGTTGGACAAGCATAGGGCTGTCACAGTTGGTAATCCCACACATGAGAAAGTTGCGTTGGACATTCTGTCCACGATCTACAGATGATACAACAAAACAGAAAAGGCAAAGTTCTGGCCTAATCAACGATCTACAGATGATACAAACACTATTCACAATTTGTTACACTGACATGGCATACAACTTCACCCTAACTTACATGCAACTACAGTTCCAACGTTGCATCATTACACTATGGTTTTCTTTAGTTTGAATATAATTGCACTGCAATCTTCATCTCAGCCATAACTGCAGTTGGTCATAGTAGTTTAGATCAAATAGTTTTTGGTAGCAAGTGTTTTAACTTAGCCTGTTTCAGTTTGTTTCAGATCGTCTGCTTCAGATTAGTTCTTCCTATTGCTCTCAATGCTTCAGTTCTATGCTTTATTGCAGCAGGTGTTTCAGGACATAGTTTAGTCTACTCTAATCATATTCACTATCTGTTTGGTACATTAGTTTAGCTAGTACTCTAGTCCAGTTCATCATATTGCTAGGTAAATTAACCTTGGGATGGATGCATACTACAATAGTGGGAAATTGATTATCCTCTTTAACCCCATGTACTAGCTTACTTATTAGATTTTATGTAATATAATCAGTAATATTGTTTTCTCTGAAGTTGTGATGGATTTGATGAGTTACCTATTTAAATAGCATGAACCAGCACAAGTCTCTAACTCGGAGCATTGTACTTAAACTTGCAGGCATTTGGGTTTCAGTTAGAAAATGGAATCCCAATAGAGAGCTGGTTTGAAGACCGGAATGATAAAGAACTGCTTTCATTACTTCCATTTTTGGAAAGCTTGGTAGGAGTTGAAGATGTTCGACCAATAATTGCCAAGAAATTCAACCTGCGTGAAAAGGTAGTTGCTTCCTCTTCTTCACTGTTGTCGCTTGACTTAAGAAGGTGATGGCCCAAAAAAAGACTACTTTCTGTACGGGTTCAAACTTGGATGACCGTATGTACTATTACTATTCTTGTAATTCAATTTCTTGTATCTTGACGTTGGTTGTCTTGTTTACAGGCTACCGTTGTTTTTACATTTTTTTTAATGAAAACCTGAACCTGTACTAAGATGTTGTAGAGTTTCGGAAGTAGATTTTCAAGTCATAAATTGGTTAAGGCCAAGTATAATTGTAATAGTGTAATATTTTATTAAATTTGGTTCAGTATCTATATTTAACGTAGCTCTAGTACTATCAATATTTTAGTGGAGATTTATAATCTTGGGAGTACCTTTCTTTTCTTTTTTTATTCTTTTATATAAATAGAAGACATCGTTTGATTAATGCTGTCAATGAAGAAACAACAGCGTTCAATTCGTGCTGTAATTATCTTGAAATAGTCAATAACAGCGTTTTTCACATGCTGTCGAAATAGTTTATGATTCAATAACAGCGTTTAGAAAAAGCTGTTGTAAACAGTTAAAGTAGAATTAAAACATCTTCGACAACTAAATTATTAACGCTGTTGAAACATAATACAACACGTTTGAAAACGCTGTAAAAACATTATTGACAGCTTGTAAGAAACGCTGTCAAAGAGATGTTTCAACAGCGTTTATCGAAAAGCTGTTGTAAGTTCTGTATATAAGACAGCATGTCGTTATACAGCGTTTGAACTAACGCTGTTATATCGTATTACAGCGTTTATCAAACGCTGTTAAAAGCCTTTTGTGGTGTAGTGGGAATACACAGGAAATCAAACTGTTCTCATGGGAAATGGTGAAGCTACAAACATAACACATGTTGGTATTGGCTGTTTAAAAGGTACAAGGCTACTCTACTTAAATAAATTATTAAGAGTGCCAAGTATCAAGAAAAATCTTATTAGTGTTTCACAACTTGCTAGTGAAAATAAGGTGTATTTTGAGTTTCACCCAAAATTCTGCCTAGTTAGAGACTCATTAAATAAAAACATATTATTACAGGGTAAGCTGGACAATGGTCTGTACAAATTCAGCAATATGGCAAATAATGATGCTGCTAATGAGACAATATGGTCTAATAATGTTAGTACAAGGTGTGACAGTGATGTAAAAACATTTTATAAGTGGCATTACAAACTTGGCCACCCCAGTTATAATGTTGTCAAACAGATTTTAATGCAAAATAATATTTCTGTTCTAAATATGTCTGATTTACACTTATGTGATCACTGTCAAATGGGTAAAATGCATAAATTACCTTTTGCTATTTCTGAAACCATATATGAAAATCCTCTTGAGTTAATTGCTGCAGATCTGTGGGGCCCTGCACCACTCAATTCAATGCAAGGATACAGGTATTATCTATCACTTGTATGTGCACACACCAGACACACTTGGTTATATTTTCTCAAGGCAAAGTCTGATACTAGTAATGCTGTTATACACTTCATCACTCACATTGAAAAGCAAATTAACAAATGTGTTAAAAAAAATTCAAACTGATGGTGGGGGAGAATTTAAACCATTAAAAGATTTCTTTAGCCAAAAAGGAATACTTCATAGAGTTACTTGCCCCACACATCTGAGCAAAATGGTTTAGTGGAAAGAAAACACAGGCATATTGTGGAAACTGGTTTAACACTCTTGTCTCAAGCATCACTACCATTGAAATACTGGAGTGAAGCTTTTGCCACTGCAGTATATCTTATTAATAGGATGCCAACAAAAGTGTTAAACAATGTTTGTCCACATGAGAAACTTTATGGAGTTAGACCAAAATATGATCATTTAAAAACCTTTGGGTGTTTGTGTTTTCCCTACACTAGACCATACAACAAGCACAAGTTAAGCCTTAGATCTAGTCCATGCACTTTTTTGGGATATGCATATAATCAGAAAGGGTATAAGTGCATGGACAGTAAAGGCAAAATCTATATTTCAAGACATGTAGTTTTTAATGAACATGTATTTCCATTTGCAGATAAGGGAAAGCAAGACAAGGAAATCAATAATGAGAAAACACATGTTATACACATTCCAGAACTGTCTCAACATGCTAAAAGAGATAGTCAGCAAATGCAAAGACATGATGATAAAGCTGCACCCATAGCAAGTACTACATCAGGATACAGTTCAGATCATGTCAATGAAACCACCAGCTATCTACCAATTGAATTAAATGATGAACAGTGTACTAGTGTGCTAAACAATAGTCAGAACAATGATCAGAGTGGTAGTGTATCCAACAATAGTCAGGGAGATAATACAATAGCAGGCAATGATAATCAATTGGAGGATGCTCATGACCAGCATACAGAAATAAGACATCCCATGATCACAAGGTCTAAAAGTGGGATTTTCAAGCCTAAGATATACACAGCACAAGTGAATGAAGTGGAGCCAATTTCATATAATCAGGCCATCAAGCATGAAAAGTGGAAAAAAGCTATGGATGAAGAATTCAATGCTTTAGTTAGAAATAAAACATGGACTCTTGTCAAACCTCCAAGACACAAAAATATTGTAGGGTGTAGGTGGACTTACAAAATCAAAAGAGATGCTGATGGAAACATAGCAAAAAATAAAGCCAGATTAGTTGCAAAAGGATATTCTGAGCAATATGGTTTTGATTTCACTGAGACCTTTTCCCCAGTAATCAAACCCATGACCATAAGAATCATGTTGACACTAGCACTTCACAAAAACTGGAGAATAAAGCAACTAGATGTACATAATGCATTTTTGAATGGTGAGTTATGTGAGGAGGTCTATATGCAACAGTCAGAAGGGTATAATTCAAATGCAGATAAAGGTCTTGTATGCAAGCTACATAAGGCCATATATGGACTAAAACAAGCATCCAGAGCATGGCATGAGAAATTGAAGAATACACTTACACAATTAGGTTTCAGTACCACAAAATCAGATAACTCACTCTACTTAAGGAAAAGAAAGCATGTGAGCATATATATATATACTGGTGTATGTGGATGATATACTCATCACAGGAGATGATCAACAGGAAATCAATCAAGTCATAAAATTACTTGACAAGCACTTTGCCATTAAAGACATGGGTGAATTAAAAAAATTCCTAGGAATAAACATTCAAAGAAAATCTGACAGTGAGATCATCTTATCACAAAAACAGTACATCAGTGACATTCTAGTCAGAGCCAACATGGATAAAGCCAAGCCACTACCAACCCCAATGACAAATCACAAGCAGTTATCTAAAAACAAAGGCGAACCCATTGAAAATGTTAAACAGTATCGAAGTATTGTTGGGGCACTTCAGTATGCCACAATCACTCGACCTGACATATGTTTTAGTGTAAATAAGGTATGCCAATACATGCAAAATCCATTAAGTGAGCATTGGTGTGCCGTAAAGCATATTCTCAGATATCTCAAAGGGACATTAGCATATGGCTTGCACTTAAAGACAAGTAAAGATATAAATCTGCGTGCTTACAGTGATTCTGACTGGGCTAACGATATCGACGACATAAAATCCATTTCTGGATTCTGCATCTACCTAGGGCAAAATCCGATCTCTTGGTGCACAAAAAAGCAGTCCACCATCTCCAGAAGCAGCACTGAAGCTGAATATAGATGCATTGCAAGCACTGTTGCCGAAATCATTTGGATCGAAACCCTAATTGGGGAATTAGGGTTCGAATTAACTCAGAAACCCACTATTTGGTACGACAATCTCAACGCCGTATCATTATCCATGAATCCGGTCCAACATGCTCGCACGAAGCACATGGAGATAGATCTCCACTTTGTTTGAGAAAGAATAGGAAGCAGCAAGCTTGCCATCAATCATGTCCCATCCTTTCATCAAAGAGCAGACTTCTTAACAAAAGCTTTATCGGCGAGAAAATTTAATCGATTTCGAGATGAGCTCAAAATTTTCTCGACCGACATGAAAATTGAAGAAGAGATAAAACCCTAGCTTTGTTTGAGGCGGCGTATAATGAAACAAACCAGACAAGGGTTCCAGTATATAGTAAAAGCACACTTGATCATCCAACACATCAGTATATACAGATAATAGCAGTAGATCCGCATCAATGGACTAGATTCATCAGAGCTGTTTCACATGGATTACAAGCTATGTTTGGGCTTATATATTTAGCCCATTACAATGTATATAAATAGATTGTAATGTATTGCTATTCTTTGTAACAAAAGTATTATCAAATAAAACTGAGATTTGTGATTCTCTATTTAGTATCAGAACGGGGAGTGGAGGCCAGGGAATCAACCACTGGCGGCGAACTCGTTCGGCGAAATTAAGAAGGTATTTTTGATGAAAACAAAAGGTAGAAGAAGATGGAGGCAGCAGGTGATGACCTGAGGATGAGATGAAGCAAGTAGGAATAAAACTTTAAAATTGGAGAAAAGTTGGGGATTTGAGAAACTTGAGGGAGTGATATTCGGTGGAGAGTTGTCATTTCCAAGCAAAGAGAAACGTGCGTGGAATTTTGGAATGTTACTCGCGAAAACAAGATTTTGCGTGGAAAAAATATTGGCTCAAGAGGCTGATTTTAACTACCATAGCAGACAAATAGGTAAATACGATAAAAAACTTTTGAAATTGACAAATTAATATGAACAACATGCTATCATTTTGTCCGCGGGTGCGGCGCAGTGGAAAGGAGGCTTGGGTTATGGTAAAAAGACCCAGGTTCGATTCCTACCAAGCGCTTCCCCATCCTATGTAAATTTACCCGGGGGTATGGGGGCTTGGATCAGCGGACGGCTTTACTGTACCCTCCTCAGGAGTTTACCAGGTTCTCCTGGGTTTTCAAAAAAAAAAAACATGCCATCATTTTACGACAATCTATACAATATTTACCCGTCGTTCTCCCATGGGGGTTTCGGTCGGAAGCTAAGCATACGAAAGAAAATTAAAAATTATGGCTATGCGATGCTTATTTGAGGTTCGTCTCCATCGCAATTAACAGTGATTCTTAAGACAAGACTCAATACAACACTTTATAAATCTTCATGATTTTCCATGGTAGATGATAATCAAGATGGGGAAGAAAATGAGTTTTGAGTTTAAAGTAAGAAGCAGTTTTGGAAAAGGTTAGTTAGGTAATTGTATTATGGTATTTTAAGAGTGAACTAAAAAATTTGTATACTTCCTACCATACTTTTTAATAACAAAAAAAAATGAGAGTTCCATTAATTTTTTTTTGAAGAAGGGTAAAAGGGCCCAGCCCAAGTTTAATTACAAGATATCGGGTATATAACACCTCTACCCGAAAGCACCTTTACAAACAAACCCTAACTAGGGTTGCTGACACATTTTTCATTACAGAAAAAATTAGCTATACTCAAAAATGGCGGAAGGCGATTCAGAAAGCCGAAGTCATCTCGTCTCCTTTCTTCACTCCACTCGCTTCACCACGTTCCTAATATGATAAGCTCTCGTTGAAATCTCCTCTCAAACCCCTACGCCTTCCATCATTGCTCGAATAGTTGAATCTGTTGAATAATAAAGTAGGATTGTTAGATCTGGCGTCACTGCGACCCAGATCTGACACTTCCTTCTTCAGATCACAGTTACCAGCCATGTCAGCTCCAAGGTTCAAATTATTAGCTTCTGGAGCTTGTTTGAAGTGAGATTTGCTGCTATCAGCTATATACGAGCTCTTATTCATAGTGTTAGCCACAAAATCTTATTGATTGTGGGAGCTAGACTCATGAATCAAATTATTAGTATGCTTGTCGATCTGGAAGCTTCTTGGTCGCGATAAATACGCTTCTAAGTTCTTGCTTCCTGCTTCAGAATTTCAGTCATCGGCAAGGGAAGCGAACTTGGTTTGGTTTTTAATAATTTTCTTAGATTTTTGAAGAACGATCTTGCTGTCAGTGCTAATAATTAACCAAATCTGCTCTTTATTTCTGCTGCCTTTTTATGCACATGCATATTTCTTTCTTTCCACAAATTGTACATTGCAGTGGTTACGAGAATGTGAGCATAGTATGTTTCCTTGGACTTAGATCTGAATTTGTGGTTAATAACTTTGATAACATGCATCAGGTCCATTTGACTGTTGTCCTCAATACCCAGAGTAGCACTTCCCTTTATACAAGTCATTTCCAATCAAATATAAAGTGTTATACAAGTCATTCCCCCAGTCAAATATTCTTATACAAGTCATAGTTAAATATATTAACCACAAATTTATAACATATAAGGACATACAACACACATTTCCAATCAAATAATCTTCTTCGACATCTTTCCCTCAATATCCAACAATACCCCCCATTCCCCCAAAAAAAACACACACACCATCACCCCATATTTTCCTTCTATTTTATTCATCTTTTTATTCTAGAACTACCACCCCCATCAAATATTCGCTAAAAAGACTATTCATCTCTTTCTCACCAAATCATCACACAACGTCTAAAATGAGTTTTCAACATAGGAAGTACATGAACGCAATGAAGTGGACTCAGTACAGGTAACAAAATCATGTACTTACCGTAATTCGGTGTAATTTTTCAGAAAAAACCGACAATCTCACCCACACAAGGGAGCGTTGCAGAATCTCAACGTTCCACGTTAGGGCTAGGCATGGGATACTATTAATCCATGCTAGAAGAGATCTCGGCCAACCATGTTTGCAGCTAATGTGAAACAAACTCATCCCACAATCAAGACAACGTAGTATAATGGTTTGTCATGGTTGTATGACAGGTGAATTTCTAATGTGTGTTGTGTTTAAAACATTTATAGATCCAGTTCGAACCCAAACAAAGAAGACATTGAAGAAATAGGTTGCGATGTGAAAGAGTTGGTGGTATGCCTTAGGGCGATTACGTAATTTGTGGCATATATCTAACTATGTAGTCGATCCTATTCGTAGTAACGACGTTTATTTTCATTTATATACTTTATTATATTGTGATATAAATAATTACGTAATTAATTTAAAGTGAATTAATAAGAGAATCCTTAAATAAAATATTATATGATTGTAGTTGCAAATAGTTGCAATCGTGAGTAACTAATCATAAAATCAAATGATATTTTACTTTAAATATTCCTAGTCAAGATGTTTTGGAGGTTATCGATACATCCGTTAAGACCAGAGTATACAACGCTCTCTAAATGTTGGATAGTGTATATTTATAGCTGTTGGGGGCATCAATGTGTTACGTGCTTGTAGTTATTAGATAACTATGAAATGGCTCATCCGAAAGTTTCATGTTGGTTGATAATAACTAGGTCGAATAGGAAATATTAGTGTGATGATATTACACAGTTCTCTCGACTTAAGAATATTATGGACTTCGATGTCTTTGGTTATAGTTAAATCATGGTATGACGATCCATTGAGCGACTATAATTGGGTCTGAGTTGAAGCATTAATAGTGAAGCACTATTCAATAGATAATTCATCTTCTGAGTTGCATGAGGTTAGTATTATGGTCAATCATAGTCAATTTAAAGTCAAAATCTCTGGATAAATTAGTACGTTAATAATAAACGTTGCTATTAAACCAAAGACTTTGTTTATGGACTAATAAAGTTGAATGTAGATAATATTGGAGCTTTGACCACTAAATTCCATACATCCTAAATTGATATAGTGTTAGAGAAGAGAACCCATGTAAATCATTGTCGCTATTGCTACCGCTTAGTGTAATGTAAAATATGGTTTTCCCAAAGAGATCTTTAAGTAATGAATTTGGCCAAATTGTTATATCACAAAAAGAGGTGACATGTGAATGTCAATATCTAAGTTGTTCAATATTAAAGCTAATAAACTCGATAGAGTGGCCGGATGGTTAAAGACATGTAAGTAATACTTAGAGTCAATTACCTGGAGGTCGGGGGTTCGATGCTTGGAAACTACATACAAGGGAATAAGCTCGGCTGCTCTATGTCTTAACTGGGTTCTAACTATGGGTTCGATTTGGGCACTCCCAGGTTTACTTAATTGGTTTTTGGGTTCCAAAAAAATATATTAATAGCTAACTGAATTCACATCTTTGAGTCGCAACCATATTTGTGAATTCTTTGAAAGACCACGCGATTTAATTAGTTTGTAATGTGTTATAAATTAATTAATATTTAAGAAATATTAATATTAATGTATTTTACGTTTGGGATGTTATTCTTCAACCAAATCAAGCACAATTCATATCGTATATAGAAAAACAAATCAAGCAACCAAATCAAAAAAATCAACCAGTTGTATCCTAAACAAAGCAACAAATATATATATAAGCCATTCAACCATACCTAAATAATCTAATTACACTAACAACTAAGCAAATGGAAAAATATTCTGAAAAATGGAGGAAATGAAAAACTCGGACCTTATCTTCGCTTCACAAATTCTCTTGTCTGAGTTACTCTTCCCATCTTAACTAAATAAAATTTACTGCTGGTCTATATATTTATCTCAAACGCCAACTTCAAATGTACGTGCATAAGTATAACTATGCAATCCTTACCACTAACTTAAATAAATAGATGCCAAAATGCACCATAACAAGTCATCTTGGCATAAAATGCTCTAACTAAAATGCAGTCTCACACAACATCTAAATGTACATACACAACAATTGGATCAATCCAGTAGTATACTTATTACTTCGTCTTCTGAATGCTAGGATAAGACAACTCAAAAGTGGACGGAGAACTAATCACTTGAATCACTAAACGATTCCCCATCTCACCTAAGAACATCAAAATCAGGTGATACCTTAACCTAGTGAACATACTGTAACTTCTCTTTCTAACTTCAACTCGACTTAAGTGGTATTACTACACTTATGATATCACTTCTTCAAACACCAAATAATCATGATATCGAAGTATTGTGCTCTTAATCTATAAAAGACTTATGAGTTTTATCCTAAGTTCTATAACATACAAGAAAGCAAGAGAACATTCAAATAAAAGAAATTCTATCCTATTCAAACATAACAAACAATAATCCTAAATCTAAGTGAAATCCTAACCTAAAATTGTGATACCGTCTAAGTGATCAACTATGTAATCCACCACTCAGTATGCAACATAAACTATGTACCCTTAAATCATTGCTTCAAAAAAACTTCATTGGATAGATAGTCTCTCTTCAATCTGAGGGATGATTAAAGAGAATATATATAATCATTTCACCAAAGCATATCCAAATCTCAAATTTTCATTTCCATGAAAATAGCTTTTGAATTTTAACAGTGCAAACTCAAAATATATTTTTCTTAATTCTTCAAATCAAGCTTGGAAAAATAGCATGAAACACTTCATTCCACATCATTGGTAATATTTGCTTATATAATCTTGGTACCAACTCAACCCGGAATATCTTCCACACACAAAAATCTAATATTCATAATTCCCTTCATACGAATGTACTAATGACATATTTCTCAAACATAACTTTTTATCGTCTTGCATTTTCAATATTATGGACAAGACAATTCAATATTGAATGGCGTCTTGCCATATCAATCTAACAACTCTATCTAGGAATATTGGCAATGGATCATGCCCTAGCATAGTGAACATGGCATCAAACTCATGTCACATCCAAGTGGTAAAATATTCTCTATTCGAGCAAGTTCTATAATAATATAATCCAAATCCAAAACCAGTAACTTGTAGTTGTAATGACAACTCAAGTACTTGTACTTTTATAGTTATCCCTAAAAATACATACGATGAGACTATAACTTACTTGCCTAATATCCTATAACCTTCCAAGCCAAAACAAATATGTGCGGTGTAACATTATTTGAAACGCCGAATCAACAATAACCATCGACAAACCGACCAAATCGTCTGCCTTTACCATTGATATCAAATAATAAATCAACTAAATGTTATTCTCCTCCATCACTGACCACTATAGCAATGATATAAGAAAAAAGGGTGCGAAATCTGGAATTCAAAATTTTAAACTATACCAGACAATGAGTCAGACTGCATAGAAACCTTTTTAGATCATCAAACCGTATCACGTAACAAACTTTAGGCACTTTAACCAATTCGTTGACAATATTTTAAAATTTCCTCAATTGATTTGATAATGGGATCCAATCAACTGAAATTCCAATATCACTAGCGTGTCTTCTACCATTTAGCTTTCTAACTGAAACTCTACTTCAACTGTACCTTCAAAACTTCCAATATCATACAAGTATAACTTTAGTCAAATCTCATTTATACAACCATAATCCAAAAATTTTGCTATCGGTTAACATCTCTTTACTATGGCGTTTCAACAAAATAATTTGGACTTACTTCTCTCAGCATCAATAAATGCGATCTCTCTTTCACCAACTTGGAAACTCCCATATCCAACTCTCGATTTCTCTTCTAGATTCATATACTTAATTTAGATGTCTGTAGGCCTAGTAAGTTTTATTTATTTGGGGAGGAAGATTAGAAACTTCTATGAAGGCATATAAGATACCTACATTATAGGATGGTATCAACTCATCATCGTGGGACCATGGGATCACAACATATAACAAAATCATGCACAGTTTGTTACTGCTCATCCAAACCATACTCCTATCACCATCTAATATCATCCATAATAACTCATCCAATCTATTCCAAAATCAGTCCATACACTAGGAAACTTAATACATATGTGTCCCTAAAGAACTCCACACTATGTATATATAATTTCAAATCATAAAAAGATGGGTCAATCCTTCTATGGAATTTGACATCGAAATAGATTCAAGCACTGTAACGACCTGTATTTTACGTATCGAAGGATAGTAAAATATTTTATTTTATTCATATTAGGTCGTATGATTCTATCATGTTCGGATATGACTCTTAAAGACATTTTACATATCTATGATTTTTTTCGAATTTTTATGTGACCATTTTGATCTCAGAAATCTTGTTTGGGCTATAACTTTTGATAGGAGTTGAATTAGGGTCTCAAACAAGTTCTATTGCTTCAGTATGATGGTTTCTCATTCCATAGAGTGGTCATAGTGGGAAAACGGACTTACGATTAGAAAGTTATGCTTGTTTTAAGTTTAGACAACTGTTGGCTAGTATTAGTGTGTAATTAATTAAGCCCATACACAGGCCCATTGGTCTAATTCGATATTGTTATAAATAAGGGGTCGTAGGAGTCAAATTAAAACTTTTTCCTCTTTCTCAAATCAGATCTGAACCCCCATTAACCCTAGATTCATCCAAAATCATACAAATTACTCTAAATCTAGCTAAATCGTTAATTAGAGAGAAGATCATCAATTAGAAGATAGAGATCATCATTTTGGTTGATTTTCATTGCTTTCTATTGCTTTCCACATTGGATCTAGACGGGAATTGGTTGATTTTGGTAATTGGTGAATGATTTATGCCTTCTCACTATCCTATGCATGTTTATATGGTAGAATTATGGGCTTTAACATGATTTTTGACCTTAAAATTCTTTTCTAACTTTAATAACATGTTGACATATGTTTATGACCTAAATTGATGAAATCTAATATGATCTTTAGTATTTTTTTTGAAATTGACTTTACTCATATTCGTATGTTCATTGATTACTTAGATTTGGATTAGAATTTTCCTAATTGCTACAATTCATGCATTGTTGTGTGAATGGATGTATATGCATGTCATTCTACGCTTGTATGTTGTGTTTTGATGTTGTTTGCTAGTGTTTTGGACGTTTAGGAAGATATATTGGTGAATTTAGCAAATCAGAGGCAAAGTTGGTCGAAATTGGATGAAACTTGAAGGAGAGGCTGTGGAACATGAGAGGAGCTTGTAGAATAATCCGTGCCTTAAAATTTGTTAAGGACTTAACTCGATACCGAGTTGAAGAGTCGTACCCAGTTTTTTTGAAGGCTCAGATGGATTGGTCAACTTGATGGATGGATAGAGTATGTCTAGTGGAGGTTGTCCATAGATATATGTAGGAGATTGGCTAAGTGTTAGATACTATATCGAGTTGTTTCTAGAACTTGGAGTTGAATGCTTTGGATTGGGGGTCGAGTTGTTTTGATGAATGGGTCGGGATCTAAATCACTTGAGAAGGAAGTACTAATGGCAAAGTGATTTACTTAGCCAAAATTGGCTAAGTAAATGACTCGGTGCCGAGTCATTTTGACTCGGTGCCGAGTTGTTTTGGTGAGAGTTATGGGGTCCAGCTTGTACAAGGAGGAAGCAGTGGACTCTGTAGATCATCATGGAGGTATTGGCTCGTTCGCTTGAGGATTGGATGGCGATGTAACAACATGATAAAAGTTATGTATCTTCGATCTGTGACTCATGAAGAGAGTAAGTACCGAAAATAGCAGCTCGATAAAGGATGGAGCCAAAGAGTAAGAACGTGAAGGGTTTCGAATAATGGAAATTGGATTGGGCAAAGGAAGGGCTTGGATCCAAATGGAGAAAAGGAAGGCTCGAATGTATGTGCTAAGGAATCATTAGTACCCGAAGTGTTTTCTGTTGTACTCGAAGCAGGGGTATTATAAGTGGGGACATCTATGGATCAATGGAGTGGATCTAAATACCCTAGACCAGTGGCTTTGGATTTAGTGTCTAGCTTTGGGCTACGTGATATGATAGTACATTGAAAATCGGGATTTCCATTAGTCTCTGGCAGTAAGGAGGCCATACGAGTTATCATATATTCAAAGCACATGGAAAGATAGTAGGGATTACTTGATGGATACGTTTTGCTATAGTTGCTTTGGTTGCTTTCTAGGCTATCACTTGGAGATATAATTGGAAGTAGGTATTGGGGATAGGGATACCTAGAGAGCTGATATCCTTATTTTGAGTGGAGTACCTTTTATGTTATTTGTAGAATAGCATCTTATGATGTTATGTGCTAACTCTTTAGTTGCAGGAATAGGTCAGGTATGATTCGTGTACCTATGTTCCTTACCATATTTAACTGCATAGTATTTTGAGATTCATTTACCGCTCACTGCAGACTATTGTTTGACCCAATATTTTATGCTTTGTTTCTTATTATCTTGGGTACTCTTAAATGAGTAGACTAGATAACAAGTCAAGGTGATGCAGTAGCTATGCAGCTGACGAGTTGGATGGAGCTATCTCGTTTTATATACTTATATGGATTTTTACGTTTATTCCGTTGTATAGCACTGGAGAGCCTTGGTAGTGCTTGCTTATTTTCTTGTTATGGGATAGTTGTTGGGTTTATTTCCATTGTATAAACTCTAATACATTTGTATATAACTATATGGTCTGTGTTCTGATGATTTGTTCATATAGTTATTACTGTCTCTCTTGTTATATCTATGATCTTATATTTTATCCATGCCATGTGAGATATACAATAGGTTATATGCTATATTTGTTTCATTTTCAACCCCGATGATCATCCTATATTGACCGTCACAGCTATAACACACTATTTTGATATTATTGGGGCCGGTGGTATAGGATGGTCGTCACATTTGGTATCAAGGCTTTGGTTCCACGATTAACTTGAGTTGATACCGGGATCTAGTAGAGACAAGGAAGGAGTTATCACCTTAAACTAGATCGAGACTATATATCTGTATGAGAGAGTGCGTACTTGTTATATGTTTTGGTTTTCAAAGCTATATATTAATATATTATATCATATAAGTCACATACACACAAGCACCATAGACACCATTTTCTTTATGGGAGACTGATCATTCTTATTACATATCAAGAATGAGCTAGCATACAAGAAATATTATGAGGAATTTTGCTTCAGGTGTTGAGGAAGGAGCAGGGTCAGGAGCTGCTACATTTGAAGTTCAATCAATGTTGAATGCTATGATGACAACTATGATGAGGAATGTTCAGGCTACTACTCCTGGTATGGCTGTTGGAGGAGGTGCTCCTATGCAAGCGCCTAGGGCTAATTTTGCCAAGTTGAGTACAAACTATTCTACTGTAGGAGGAAAACCATCCCATAGAACAGAGTCAGCCATAGAAGTGCAGGATTGCCTGGATACCTATGAGTGCATCTTTAGTGATATGGAAGTGGATGATGCTATGAAGAGGAAGCTAGCCTCTAGATAACTTTAAGGACAAGCTAATAACTGGTGGAATGCCATTACCATTGCTACTCCGGAAGATCAGTTTACTTGGGACTAGTTTAAAGCAAGGTTTGAAGTGAAGTTAATTCCAGTTGCTCAAAAGTCGTTGTTGTTTAAGAAGTTTGCTGGTCTTAAGCAAGGAGGGATGTCGGTTTCTAAGTATGTTGCATAATTTTATGCTTTATCAAAGAATGGGATGTCATTCATCAATACACCATTGAGAAAGAATGAGAAGTTCATCGTTGGTTTGGATGACTACCTTGGAGAGAAGCTGGTAGACCACATTGATGAGCCATTTGAGAAGTTAGTTGAGAAAGCTCACCATCATGAGAATCTGTATCCAAAGGCTAGAACAGCTGTTGTCGTTTTTGTTAAGAAGGAAGAGCCAAAACTACAATAAGGCAGTCGAGGCAAGAAAAAGTGGAATGGAAAGAGGAAGCGGTCTTAAGAGAAAAATAGCCAGAAGAAAGCTAAGTGGGAACCTACTTGCTATGGATGCAAGGAGAAGGATCACTTGATTAAAGATTGCAAAGTGGGCGAGAAGAAGAAGTGTTATAATTATGACAAGACTGGTCATTTAAAGAAGGATTTTGCAGAACAGATGAAGGATAAGCAGGTTGTGAAAGCATACGCTTTGGACGCTGTCCCGACTTCATCGAGTGCTCCCTCGGTGAAGGAGAAGGGAAATGGAGTCATTATTCAAGGTTTGCTTTCCATTAAGGATGTTTCCATTCATGTTTTGTTTGATACTGGGGCTTCATATTCGTTAATATCCAGTGACCTATTAGATAAATTAGGATTGAGACCTGAGATAGTAGACCGACCCCTGATTGTGACGAATCCTGTTGGAGGCTCTACTATCCTGTTCATGGTTTGTCATGGCCTAGTGTTATCGAGTCATGGATTCTCTTTTGTTTGTGATTGCTTTGTCTTGAATTTTGTTGGGTTTGAGATTATCTTGGGAATGGATTGGCTTAAGAAGTAGAGGCGATAGTGGATTGCGAGAAGCTATTGGTGACAGTCAGAGATGTGGAAGGGCGAATGATAGTGATTGGCTTCCTACCAGAGGATGGGGTGATGGTTAGCCTTTTACATTTGCTTGAAGTTCCACATGAAGGGTTGTCATCTGTGCCTATCACTAGAGAGTATCATGTTGTAATTGTGGAAGTGACTGGATTGACGTCACATAGAGAGATTGAGTTTCGAATAGACTTAGTGAAGGAAGCCAAACCTATAGTTATGCCTTTAAGGCGTATGGCACCCAGAGAGCAGAAGGAATTAGAGGTGTAAGTGAATGACCTATTAAGGAGAGGGTTCATTCGAAGGAGCATATCTGAGTGGGGTGCACCTATAGTATTTGCAACTAAGGTGAATGGCTCTTTGAGGTTATGTGTGGATTATCGTGAGCTGAATAAAGTGATGAAGAAGAATAAGTATCAACTCTCACGTATTGATGACTTGTTTAATCAGCTTCACGGTGCGAAGGTGTTCTCTTAAATGGATTTGGCAACGAGATTTCATTAGCTTAGAGTAGCAAATGAGAGTGTGCCTATTACTGCGTTTCGTATGCCATTGGGTTTTTATGAGTGGTTGGTGATGTCATTTGGGTTGACCAATGCTCTAGCATATTTTGTGGATTTCATGAATCGGGTTACTAGAGACCAGCTGAACAAGTTCATGCTTATGTTCTTGGATGATATTCTGATCTATTGTAGAACTGAAGAGGAGCACAAGACACTTGAGAATTGTGCTAGAGGTGTTGAAAAAGCACAAGTTGAGAGAGAAGTTTTCTAAGTGTCACTTTTGGAGAAAAGAAGTGAGGTTCTTAAGTCACATTATTTCTGGACATGGTATAGCAGGATCCTACGAAGGTGGCAGCGGTTCAAGATTGGAATCGGCTCAAAAATGCTACGAATGTGAGGAGTTTCCTAGGATTTGTAGGAAACTATAGGCGTTTTATCAAGGACTTCTCGAAGGTAGCGATACCGTTGACCAAGTTGACGAAGAAGAATCAGGCTTTTGTTTGGGACGCGAAGTGTGAGCATGCATTTGATATTCTGAATGAGATGTTGATGAGTGCACCAACGTTAACCATTCCAAGTCGAGATGAGGAGTTGATAGTATATACATATGCCTATGGTACTAGATTAGGTGCGGTATTGATGTAGAAAGGAAAAGTCGTTGCTTATGCAAGTCGACGGCTAAAGCCGCACTAGAGAAATTATCCAACTCATGAATTAGCGACGATAGTTTTTGTTTTGAAGATGTGGAGGCATTATCTGCTAGGAGGAAGGTTTAAGCTGTTTACGGACCATAAATTCTTAAAGTACCTTTTTTCTTAATGGGATCTCAACCTTCGTCAGCAACGATGGTTAGAGTTCTTAGCCTCCTAAGATTTTAGCATTTCATATACACCAGGAATAAGGAATGTGGTTGCCGATGCATTGAGTAGAAGACATGCTAGTTTGGGAGTAATGTTCTTAGAATGGAAGAAGATTGAGTATATTGTTGGGTATGATTTCAGGCCTCATTGCGAGCTGGAACCAAAGATGTTGGCAAGTTTGTTAATCAGACCTACTATAATAGAAAGGATCAGTGCTAGTCAGAAGCGAGATGCTAGACTGGCAGAGATCATAACCAAGATAGTGGAAGGAGTAAAATCTGAAGACATGAAGCAATACGAACTCAACCGAGATGGTTGGCCTCGTAAAGATGGAAGGCTGTTTGTTCCTGATATTGATGGATTGCGAGATGAAGTACTACGAGAATGCCACCATTCTAGGCTGACAATACATTATGGAGGTAATAAGATGTACCAGAATATGAAGCAGACCTATTATTAGGAATGTATGAAGAAGGATATTGGGACACTCATCTCGAAGAAATCAATGGATTGTTGCAACCACTAGAAGTTCCTAAGTGGAAATGGGAGTAAGTAAAGATGATTTTATTAATGGACTACCGAGGACTCTAGTAGGGTATGATAGCATTTGAGTCGTAATTGATTGAGAGAGCTAGATTTATACCCGTCAAGTCAAGTAGAATGACATCCAAGCTAGTGGAGTTATATGTAAAGTGGATAGCAACATTTCATGGTGTGCCAAAGAGCATGGTAAGTGACCGAGACCCATTGTTCACCAGCGGGTCTTGGAAGATCTTACAAGAGGTGTTGAGAACCGAGCTGCACCTCAGCACAGCTTATCACCTGCAAACGGATTGGCAAACCGAAAATATTGGAAGATCTCTTGCAAGCATGCATTATAGATTTTGGAGGATCATGGGATGACCATCTACATCGGGTAGAGTTTGCATACAACAATAGTTATCAATCGAGTATTGGTATGGCTCCTTATGAAGTATGTATGGCCGACCATGTAGTGCTCCTTCATGTTGGTGGAAAGCAGGCGAGAAATTGATACTTGGGCCAGATATGATTAGAGAAACTTCAGAAAAGGTTGGGATCATTCGCCAATGAATGAAAGCCGCTTAGGATCGACAAAAGAGCTACACCGATAAAAGACGTAGAGATTCAGAATTTCTGTTGGGGATATGGTCTTTGTGAAGGTATCTCATTTGAAAAGTGTTGTTCGATTCAGTAATAAGGGAAAGTTGGCACCATGATTTGCAGATCCTTTTCCAATAATAGAAAGGATTGGGAAGTTAGCACATAGGGTCGACTTACCTCAGAAGATGGTGGGCGTGCACAACTTCTTTTATGTCTCATATCTATGAAAATTTATGCATGACTCAGGCATGACGATTACACCGATTTAACTTGAAGTATTAAGGTAGAACCAGAAGTTCCAAAATCTTGTATGCTGGTCGATTCGTATTGTTGGACACTATGCGAAACAGCTTAAGAGAAAGTCGATGAAGCTAGTAAAAGTACAGTGGATCGGAAGTGATGATGATTGTACGTGGGAAACTGAGGAGAGCATGAGGATTACACGTTCGGAGCTCTTTATATGGTAAGATCCATCGTTTATCGTATCTACTTTCACCATTGTATATCGCATTTTATAGGTTAGTATTCCACATGCTAGAGTAGGTTTACTATTGATTGCATGATTGCTTGTTTGATATGGTTGATGGATGCATATGCTTGTTAGGCATGTGGAGTAACTATGGTTGTTTATTTCTTGACTTGTTTAGGGATTTCGGGGGCAAAATTCGTAAAAGGGGCAGATGGAGGATGTAACGACTTGTATTTTACGTATCAAAGGACCGTAAAATATTATTATTTTATTCATATGAGGTCGTATGATTCTATAGTTTTGGGATATAACACTTAAGGACATTTTACACATATGATTTTTCTTTGTGACCATTTTGACCCTGAAAATCTTATTTGGGTTGTAAATTTTGATAGGTGTGGAACTAAGATCTCAAATTAGTTCTATTGCTTCAGGATGATGGTTTTTCATTCCATAGGGTGGTCATAATAGGAATACAGACTTACGGTTAGTAAGTTATGCCTGTTTTAAGTTTAGACAACTATTGGCCAATATTAGTGTGTAATTAATTAAGCCCGTATATAGGCCCAATAGTCTAATTCGATATTATTATAAATAGGGGGGTGTAGGAGTCAAATTAAAACTTTTCCCTCTTTCCCAAATAAGATCTAAACCTCCATTAAGCCTAGATTCATCCAAAATCACACAAATTACTCTCTAAATTTAGCTAAATAATTAATTAGAGAGAAGATCATCAGTTAGAAGATAGAGATCATCATTTTGGTTCATTTGCATTGCTTTCTATTGCTTTCCATTTTAGATCTAGATGAGAATAGGTTGATTTTGATAATTGGTGAGTGGTTTATGCCTTCTCACTATCCTATGCATATTTATATGGTAGCATTATAGGTTTTAGCATGATTTTTGAAACCTTAAAATCCTTTTCTAACTTTAATAACATGTTGACATATGTTGGACCTAAATTGATGAATTCTAATATGATCTTTAGTATTTTTTTGAAATTCACCTTATTCATATTCATATATTCATTGATTGCTTAGATTTGGATTAGAATATGCTCGATTGCTACAATTCTATGTATTGTTGTGTGAATGGATGCATATGCATGTTACTCTATGCTTGCATGTTGTACTTTGATGTTGTTTGCTAGTGTTTTGGAAGTTTAGGAAGATATGTAGGTGAATTTGGCAAACCAGAGGTAAAGTTGGTCGGAATTGGATGAAACTTGAAGAAGAGGCTTTGGAACATGAGAGGAGCTTGTAAAATAATTAGCGCCTCAAAATTTGCTAAGGACGCAACTCAACACCGAGTTTAAGAGTTGGTACCGAGTTGTTTGAAGGCTTGGAAGGATCAATCAACTTGATGGATGGATAGAGCATCGTTAGTGGAGGTTGTCCATAACAAGATGCAGGAGATTGTCTAAGTGTTGGATACTATGCTGAGTTGTTTCTAGAACTTGGAGTCAAATGCTTTGGATTGGAGGCCCATTTGTTTTGATGAATGTGTCAGGGTTTAAATCACTTAAGGAGGAAGCAGTGAACTCTGTAGATCATGCTGAAGGTGTTTTCTCATTCGCTTGAGGATATAACAGCATGATAAATGCTACGTATCTTCGGTTTGTGACTTGCGAAGAAAGTAGGTACTGAAGATCGCGGCTCGATAAAGGAAGGAGCCGTGGAGTAGGAATGTGAAGAGTTACAAATAATGGAAACTGGATTGAGCAAAGGAAGAGCTCGGATCCAAAAGGAGTGAAGGCTCGGATCTAAATGGAACGAAGGAAGGCTCAGATGTATGTGGTAAGGAATCGTTAATACTCGGAGTGTTTTCTGGTATACTCGAAGCAGGGTTATTATAAGTGGGGACGCCCATGGATCAATGGAGTGGATTCGAATACCCTGGACTACTGGCTTTGGGTCTAGTGTCTAGCTTTGGACTACGAGACACGTATTTAACTTTGGACTATGTGATACGAGAGTACACTAAAAATCGGGATTTCCATTAGTCCCTGGCAGTAAGGAGGCCATACAAGTTATCATATATTCAAAGTACATGGAGCGATAGTGGGGATTGCCTAATGGATGCTATAATTGCTATGGTTGTTTTGGTTGCTTTCTAGGCTATCACTTGGAGATATCATTGGGAGTAGGTATTAGAGATAGGAATAACTAGAGAGCTGATATCCTTATTTTGGGTAGAGTACCTTTATGATATTTGTAGAATAACATATAATGATTTTATATGCTAACTCTTTTGTTGTAGGGATATGTCAAGTATGATTTGTGTACCTCTGTTCCTTACCATATTTGCCTGCATAGTATTTTGAGATTCATTTCACCTACACCAGACTCTTTACTGACCCAAAATTTTATGCTTTGTTTCTTATTATCTTGAATACTCTTAAATGAGTAGACTAGATAACAAGTCTAGGAGATGTAGTAGCTGTGCGGAGGACGAGCTGGATGGAGCTATCTCGTATTATATACTTATATGGATTTCTACGGTTAATTCGTTGTGCTGTACCGGGGAGCCTTAGTGGTGCTTGCTTATTTTCTGATTAAAAGATAGTTGTTTGGTTTATTTCCGTTGTATAAACTCTTCTATATTTGTATATAACTCTATAGATCTATGTTCTAATGATTTGTTCACACACTTATTACTGTCTCTCATGTTATATCTATGATATTATATTTTATCCATGCGCTTTGAGATATACGATAGGTTATATGCTGTATTTGTTTCATTTTCAACCTGATGATCGTCCTATATCGACCGAGCATGGTTACAATGCATTATTTTAATATTATTGGTGTCGGTGGTATAAGGCGATCGTCTCAAGCACCATGTGAGATTTATAGTTAAACTATCTACCGGAACACTCCATATCCAAAAGTAATAACTCGCATTCTATCACTATCTGCTTTCCTTTCTCTACAACAGATGATGGTATAATACTAGCACTCGGAACAAATTCGAGTGCATAAACCTTAACAACTTGTCCTTCCGTTTATAGAGTTGTGTAATATTCTTAGAATGGCTCATCTATTCACAGTAGTAGAACTTGATCTTTGAAAGGTCCACCTTACATTACTTGACTATGTGTCCCTTCTTATGCCATCTCCTATATGTAATTGTCTGTCCCTTTTCTTTCTCTCCTTGTTGGCTGTTCCCCTTGAGCTTTCCTTACTGTTGGCTACTTACCTTCTTCAGTTTCTCCTTAGTCACTTATCCATTAATCGAATTTAACAAAGCCGCCTCGATTATTCCTTCAAATGTAGCTCCATATGGGATCTAGTTCAGTGTTAACTCTTTAAGTTTGGGTATTTAGTTCCTTTGCAAACTTCACCGACTTCTCGTCCAAGGCATTTACCCAACAAAACCGAACCTTGTGAGCTCATTAAATTGATTCAATATCCACCTACTGTCATGTCCACCCGCTTTAGGTGAATGAACTTCTCCATAAACAACCCTTTTCCAGCTCTTGAGAATTATTTCGGACTTCCTTTTGATTTTGTCTAAATGATATTCTCTATATCTACTTCTAAAATGACAATCTCTCACTAATTCTCTACTTCTCCCTATAGATGCTATGAAGCCAACTGTCTTCTAATAATGTCACTTAGCCCCAAAAAATTAAAAATCTTCTCCCTTGTGTTCAACCATGCCTGCATCACTACATATGGTTCAGTACCAACATAGGATTTCCCATCCCAATTAGAGAAATTACTGCACGGTTTTGGGAAATCTACAGTTGGTGATGGTTGGATTAGAACCACTTCTTGGGCAGTAGGTGTAGGTACTATGGGGTTAACACTGGTCTAGCCCATCACTTGTAGATATCAGTGGAACCAAATAGGAATGTTCCAACCGGAATATCCGTAGCATCGATTCTAGTACCATTTCCACTTCTGATTAACCCATCAACATTAGTTGCTATCCCAATTTTAGTCAAGTTACCCATTCTCAATGATCTATAAATGGATTCATTTACAACTCCCATTATGTGGTTAACAAAACCGAAGCAATAAACAATGTGTACATATGTACACCAATTATATATTATATAAAAGTTTATAAAAATACAAATACGATCTCTTAGTACGTCCTAGTCCTTAGCTTAAGGAAAACTTTGCGCTGATACCAAATGTAACAACCTGCCATTTTTTATCCTCTTGTTTAATTCTGGAACGACGTTCAAACCACAAAAATGAAAAACACGAATCGTTAGGTTATGATAACAAGATACAAAATAGATTCTAATTGTATCTTTCTGAACTCACAACGGAAGAAAACAACATATAATAGAAAATATATCCATATTCAAACCAATCCAACTACACATTCATGTTTGTACAAACAAACAAATCCACACTAGCACACTATAATGTGAGATGATAATATATATATACACACATACACACACCCATATAATATATACATAAGCAATGTCTCCATTATCGACACCTTCGACATCACTTATATAAATTCGACTCTCTACCCTTCAACCTATCTATAACAAATACAAATACAAAAACAATGTGGAGTGGGTCGGACATACATCCGAGTGAGTGAAACAAGTCTATTCCATATATACTACAAAAATAATAGTATAACATCATTAGTGTCTACTAACATATGTAAACATATCTTAATTTCACAAGCTACATTCAGAGAGTAATATCAACACTATAACATGGTTGACAACTCGGTTAAGGTCCTAAATTCAACAATAAACATTGCATGGACAATGACACGATCGCTCCTACGTTCACCACCACACCCACAAACATCAATCGGATAGTGACATAGTCTATCTTATTTACACTGCCACATCTAACCCTTATTACATTTAACCCGTGGCATATTTACAGATATAATTATGAATATCATACTATTTATGGATCCATTTTCATATATCTACATGGTCCTCATCTCATATGAGCAATTGTGCCACAACGATAACCAATAGCAGTAACCAAAGAATGCATCCAAACACATAACATCAATCATCAACGCAACATCACATATAATTTATGCATCCATCATCATAATATCTATATATACAGTCTTCTGTATATACCTTGTTACATCAATATAGTACTACGTAGTCGCTTTAAAAGTAGTCTGAATTCTTGGTTTCGCAAACAACTCCCAACCGACTAGGCTTTCTTGGATCTAGGTTCAACCTACACCAAATAGTGGCCTGTTGGTCTACTGGTGGATGTAATTACTTAGATTTTTAATAAAAATAATTAATCAACTTAAAAGGGTATTTTGGTAATTTGACATAAAATGTTGGGCATAATTTCCAAAAATTAATAAATTTGGAAAATCTAACTTATACATTGCATAAAGTAGATGTTTTTACCCTAAATTCATAAATAAAACGTCAAAAATGGATATCTAATGAAGTATATATGAATCGTTTACCAAAACACACTTTTTTGACTGAACGGTTGGAAGACCAAGTGGGCCTAGGGTTTGATTTTAGGATTAGGGTTTAACATAGGAGGTGAAGTACATATATCTCATTCTAATCTCATTCTTCTTCTTCCATTAGTCACATTGATCCCTCGGTCTAAAGTTCACTTTTCTACCTTAAATCTACACCAAGTTCATTAAATAAAATATCAAAACGAACAGGAAAGAAAGAGCAACCTAATCCAAATAATATCAACTTAAATAAAAAGAATGAATCACCAATTAAAATTAGATCGAAGGAGAAGACTTGAAGGTCTCAAACTAAATAAATCAAAATGGCAATTCTAGGTGAGTGAGTTTACCTACGAAAAGGTTATGTGGTTAGATATGCAATAAATTTTGTTATATATCTTATTAAAGTCTAATAACACGTTTTAAGATGGATTTGAAAATTTATTTGGTGATAATTGTTAATTATATAAATTAAAGAATCATAGGTCATCACTTTGAAAATTGATATGAATTGGGAGGACGGTAAACTGGACGTAAAACTCATCTTAAACTATGTAAACTAATTTATACAGTAGGTAGGCACCTACTTATAATGAATAAAAGTTAATTTTATCGATATATTGACCATAGTATGGTTTATATGGTTGTATCGATAAATTACAAAAAAATTAGATTATGATTGGATAAATGAATCAATAATCGTTTGACATATTAAAATGTTAATGAATATGAATAAGTGATTTAAATGCACTAATAATGAGTTATAAGCGGTGCATGAAGTCCGGAAAGAAGGTCGGACAAAATTGGACAAATTAATAGTTAAAATGCTGAAAAACCCAACATCGGGCAAATGGTCGACTGACCGTGTACACCGATCTTCAGGTTGACTAGAAAAAAATCTAAGGAAAACCTAAGAAAAACTAATATAAATTAAGGGATAAATGGTCAATTGAAATATGCCATCAATCGGTCAGCCAATCAACTGATGACATTTAATCAGTCGACTAATGCGTTGTTAATAAGAAAATATTAATTGATGAACAGTCGACTGATTGACTATGGACCGTCGTCTTATTGTTTGTAGTTGCTCAAATTGAACCAAGGCCCGTTTCAGGCCTTGTATAGTGTCCAGGGTTAGTTTTCCCCTATCTCATGTGACGTCGTAGAGTTCCACATAATGTTCTAACATTGTATAACATGTCACTCAACTTAGGCACACGATCATACCACATTTAAATTGCCATTATCTTTACTATTACTGCCATGAATCATAAATTTCAATATGTTGATCGTTGGGAGAATGGAGTTGTCCATATAGCATGGGTTACGTTGTGTCGGTCAATGTATCTATGGAGGAATTGATTTATCATTCGATGCCTTTATGTTATTAATTGAACAGTAGTGGGCAAAGAACGGTTTTCTATCGAGACAGTATACTTTATGTGTTACGGTAGTATAGTTGTATGGATGGGTTACCATCGGGTCTATATACTCAATGTGTTACATTAGTGTGATTATATAAGCAGTTTACCATCATGATTGTATGCTAAACATCTATGTAGTTAATATCGGATGATATCGCTGATATATCATTGTTATTTCTCGTATTTCTCCTAAGCCGATACTTTTTCAAAATATCGTTTAAAATATCATTACCGATATGTCATCCGATATTTGTCAATTTATCGCTTCGATATTTAGTGTGAAATACCCGATATTTTTAAAGAATATCGTTCGTTATTATATGTGTTGGAGAAAATATATTTACAAATAAATATCTTCACGTTCTCAATATTATTTTTTTGTATATAGTGAATGGCGATATTTAGACCATGTTGGAAATCCTAATGCACTAATTCTTAGGTTTTAACCATACAGTTTTAGTCTTCTTTATTAGTCTTTTAATAAAAAAACTCTACTTATCCCATTATTTTATATGTTTCATTTTCCATAAAGACTTTACCATTAAAAACAAGATCATGAAAGATCTACTTCTCTTTTTAGCTGTTTTATTGTTCACTATTTCCAATTGGTAAGTTAGCTTATGAAAATTTATTTTATTAGTTATTATCATGCACCAAGAGCTAAAAGTTTAGGAGGAGTAAGTTTTATATTTGACATGTTAATAAGGAACGAGTTAAAGTAGTAATTGGTATCAAACTAATAAAACTTACTCGATAAAATAAGTGAGAATGGAAATGACGAAACTATAAATATGAAAATTTTAGGAAAGTAATATAGATGATTAGACAACTAAAGAAATAATGAATACGGTATAAAAATGAAGAAAATAATAAAGATGTACGGTATACGAATTTCTCGGTTTTTATGAGCCTACATTATGATTTGTATTAGTAGAATATCTTAGTAAATGGATTGTAATATGTAAACTATATGCAATCAGTTTTTGATAGTAATTTGGCATTATTTATCCAAATATTTGAAAACTTAACATCGATATAACATCATAACATAGTACAAAATCGTTTAAAACATGTTTTACATATGTCCGATATTTTACCGATATTATTCGATATTACCACGATATTTTAAAATATCTCATATCAGTACTTGACCAATACGTACCCGATACCGTTATAAACTACTTAGCTAGAAATATTACTAGGTTTACCCAATTTTTGGATGTTTTGCTAGAATTAGTATTCCTAATTTCGATGATGACAACTCCATACTGTAGTTTAAAATACACTAGTCAAAGAAATATCATCAAAGCTTCAAACAAGAGAGAAGGAATCGTGCTTAAGCTTCAGAAGATAGTCTATTAGAAGAAAATTTTAAGATTATGTATTAGTGAGTTATCGTGTCTTAGATATTGTTGTTAAAACTCATAAGAACCACACATTACTATTCCATACTCTCAAAGACCATAAAAATTAATATATATATATATATTTAAATTTTAAAAAGCTTCCGATTTTTGAGATTAATACATCTACCGGTGGAAGGCCACCGGTGCATCGGTGCACAAGTTAATTTCAAAAACACGAGGCAAAATTTTTCCTTCTCTTCATCTGAATAGCTGCATTTCTTCCTTCTTCTTCAAACACGAACTTTTTAAAATGGTAAACGATCATACTTCTTCATCAAACTCTTTCAAACCTATAAATAGCTTTGATATCAACAAGTTTAATCACCTACCTGCTCTCTGATTTTCTAGTCTATTACCTGAAACCCTATTCTATTTTATATTCTCAAATCAGCAATCACGCATCTAGAATAATCAATATTCTGATTTTCTTACCTCCTAAACTCCCGCACATTCATCTACAAACCTGTTCTTGTGAGTTACATGAGATTGTACTATATTGGGCATATTTGTGTATTAAAGACAACTTTTGCCAAAGTTTGTATTTTATCAAGTTAGTGTGAAAGACCTATTCAACGGCTCAGGCAAGTGTATAGCATATTCCTTCGGACGAAGAGAGGTGTTAGTGAGTTAAAGCCAGAATAAGAGATTCTAAGACTGGACGTAGAACGATGGCCCAAACCAGTATAAAAAGTCTGGTATGTAAGCTCTTTACTTTATTTTATTTACATTTAGCTTATAATACTGTTTATATACTTACATATAGTTTAGCCATAAACTATACGGTCATATGCACTTTCATTTGGTATCAGAGAATGCTATTTTCATAAACTATAACACAATTTATTGTACATATTAATATGGCGCACATAAGCACTTTCACAGAAGGACAGTGGACTGCACGACCCCCACTATTTACCAATAGTGATTATAATTTCTGGTTAATTCAAATAAGAATTTATATGGAAGCAAATGGTCTTGAAATTTGAGATGCCACACAAACTAAGTATGAAACTCCAACTTCGCCATTAATTGCGTGGACTCCCAAACAAAAGACTGTTGCAACTAATAATTCAAAAGCTATGAATATTCTCATTTGTGTTTTAGATAAAAATGAATTTGCTAGAGTTATGATATGCACAACTGCTTATGATATATCGCACACTTTGCAAGTCACCCATCATGGCACAAGTAAAGTTAAACAATCAAGAATAGCTATGTTAAAATGTCGATTTCAAAATTTTAGAATGAAAGATAATGAAAATATTTTTGATATGTACTCCCATCTACAAGATATTACAAATGCACTTGTAGGATCGGGGGAAACTTTATTTGAATCTGACATTGTTACAAAAAATTTAAATTCTTTAACCAATGATTGGGAAAGAAAAGTATTGGCAATCGAAGAATCTAACGGTCTTTCTCAACGAGGAATTAATTTGTAATCTAATGGCATATGAAGTGACTTTGCAGTCTAGAAAAATTAAGAACCAGGAAAAACGAACCATAGCATTCCAGGTTGAGGAGGACTCTGAACTAGATAAAGGCGAAATGGCCTTCATAGCAAAAAACTATAGATAATTCAAAAGGCAAGTAAAAAGAGGAAATAAGAAGAAGAAGAACAACAACAACAGTAACTTAAGAATCAAATGCTTTGATTGCAATATGTAATGACCTAGAATTTTAGTCCTTTGAATTTGGAATATTTAATTGATTTTAAATATTGAAAAGTGAATTTTATAAGTTAAATAACTTGAATTTCAAATATAATGGTTATTTGAATATTTGAAATTATTTAAATAATTAAATCTTGAATTTGGTGTGAATGGAAATGATTTCGGAAGTTGGTTTAAATTCTATTTGGATACGAACGAAGACAACAAACCTTTGAATTTGAATTTAAAAGCAATTAAACTTGTTTTATAATAATCGTTTTAATCAACGTGTGAAAATAGCCTTTCGGGGCATTATCTCGGATTTCGACGACACCTATCCATTGGACCCCCAATAGTAAATTATTGTACGTCGACGAATTTCATGACGATCAGACGTATCGTGTGGTCGTACGAGTTTGAAACGCATATAAATTATTTTCAAATATTAATGTAATATGTCCGATATTTGAAAAGCTATCTTCTGTATATGATCGAATTAGATCTCGAGACTAGTTCCATTGTGTTCGTAATATGGGTATTTAGTATAGAACGCCAAGCAGCATGCCTCGTTTGGAGTTCAAGATTTTTGAGTGCATCTGTAACAACCGTGATTTTTGATTACCGTCGAAATGAAAATTTAAAATAGAAATTTTAATTTGAGTTTTGAAAAAAAAAAATTCAGTTGCAAAGTCATTTGAAAAATAACTAAGTAAGTTATAATTCTTGTTGCCTTCGCGTGTAAAGGTATTGAGCCAGTTTAAAGCAAAGTATGTGAACACTTTGATTTGCTGTCACTAAGATTTGTAAAACAAATTTGAACAAGTGCTGTCACATTCATTTTGTAAAGCAAGTTGATCACTTTGCTTTTTCCATCACTATTTTATAAGTGCAGCCTGTCCTTGCTCTTCTCTAAGGCACGTTTTCATTAAATGCCCTTGTACAATTCTTGCCAGCACATTGTTGCAATGACTTATACACAAACTTTAGAGGAGAAGAGTAGCCTTCATCACTTCCTCATTTTGTTTCATTTTCCAGTAGCATCTTTTTTGTTGCTTTCATTTTCAAGTAGCACTGCAAAAACTTTTAATGACAGTCAAAATACTTGCTTTCTGTTGAATCTAATTGCTTACTGATTTGGAAGCAAATTAAAGGTGAGTGCTACACTCACATTTCTAGTTTAAAAACTATGCTGCCCATTTTTATTTTGATGCTTTCTGTTGTTATTTCCTTTATACCTGCGTGCAAAGTAAAAATGAAATCCAGGTCAGTGGGTATTTTGTTTAAAATCTAGTACGTGTACCTAAGAAAAATTCATGCCCAGGATATTATATTACTTGTATATAGATGAGTGACGCACGAAAACAAGTCACAGAATTAAAGTCCAGGTCATTTTGTTTTACAATTTTGGTCGTCTGTGTATATGTTGTACACGAAAATGTACATGCAGTATAAAGGGTGATTTGCGTGCAAGAGAATAAAGTCTAATTTCATACATGTATGTCCAAGTCATTATTTTCATCTACTTCAAGTTGCGTGCATATATAAAAATTCCAGACCACTTCTTTTCCATATTTTAATTATTTCATTTGTGCAAGTGTATTGCCAGTTCACTTTATGATTTTATCCACTTTGTTGCGTGAATGCAAACGTATAGTCCAAGTCTTTTTATTCACTTAGCCTTTTTGAAGGGTGCATGAAAAGGTTGTGTTACACGTTGCATTATCCAAATTATTTTGGACGTGTGTGCATGTATAGCTTTACCAGGCTTTTGTTTCGTATATGCGTGAAAAAACGGCTAGTGGCCGTCAGTGCCAGATATTGATGAAAATCTATAGTCGGGCATCCTGTTTATTAATTTACGTTGAACCGGCGTTTCACTTTGAAACATAGTTTGTTGCCGATATTTTTATAACGGAATTTTTACGCTCGTATTATATTTTTGAAGCGTGTTTTTTTGATGACATTTTTGATGAATAAAAATTACTGTTATATTGACTTCAGTAACCGTCAATTTAAAGTGAATTTTTAAGCGGTTATCCCGCAACGCTAATTTGATATCCGTTTTTATGGTGTTTTGTGAAGTGCAATTTCCTTGTCGAAATTGCTACTGATGTTGCTGTTTTAATCATGTGTTTTTTTAAATCGTTTTAAAATAAAATTGTTTCCAAAAATTTCACAGTTTACGCTTTCAAAAGAATGAGGAATCGATTTAAACGCTTCAGCAAAATTAAGGACTATGAACCCTTACTTTTACTGATTCAGTTAATTCCGGACTTGTCCGTTTGAGAATGTAAAATGTTATTTATATAAAATACACAATTTTGCACTTTCAAGGAAACGATGAAGAGATTTAAACGATTTAGCAAAAGTGCGGAGTATGGAACCACACTTTTACTAATTCGGTTAATTCCGGACTCATTAATTGAAATATTTGCTGAGGATTTGCTGTTTGAAGATTTTGATGATTTTGTTGGGCTTTCGAGCCACTCTGCTGGACCTTCGGGTCATTTGTTGGACCTTCGGGTCACTCTGTGGACCTTCGGGTCATCTGATGGTTGCCAAAAATTATAGTACTTGGTAGGTTTCGGCCATTTGTGATGCACGTGCAGCGTAGCTTAGACTCGCCATCTGCTGGGATCGATCCACTTTTATGCTGATTTTCTAGTTCTTATTTTGATTTTTAGATTTTGCGACTGCTGATTTGTCTAGTTATCTATTTTTTATTTCTAGATTTTGTGAATTGCTGTTTTGAATTCAATTGTGAATTTGAAAATTGATTTGATGGAGTTTAATGAGATTTCTTCATTTAAGCTATGTTGATTATTTATGCTGAATAGTCTCATTCGAGACTATGATTGATTTGCTTTGATGTTGTTTATGATGCATTCACTTCTAAGTTTAAATTAGACTGATCCGTTTATTATTTTCTTTTAAATAATACTCGGGTCAGACCGAGTTATTTCAAGATAATCACTATCTCTGATTCAGTCGCAGCTTCAGCTTTTGGGATTTCACTCCATCTTTTGTCTAGTCTTCGAGGAGTACTTTTGGTGTATTGATTCTCATCTCATGTACGTATTGATGGATATGTATATGTACATTTGGTTCATGTGAACCATCGGGTGTTGTAGCATGTATCCAGACTTGTCTTCCGCTATATCTGATATTTCATTTCTGATGTGATTATACTTATCTGTATTGTTGTTATTATGAGTTGTTCTGAATTTTTCTTAAGCCACCGTAGTTTCGTTTTAGATTTGGATTGAATATATATATATATATCGTTGGGAGTAATTTACACAACTCCTATCGTTGCAATCAATACTTTTATAAGGCATAACTTACGGATGGACGCTTCTAACAAGCCTTATTCTTCGCAATAGCAGACGTTATTCCTTATAATAACCTTTGTTATTGTGAGCATAGAGGCGGGGCGTCACAGTTGGTATCAGAGCTGAGATTCAGAACAAATTATAATAAAACACAGAACATAAGCAGAATGGAACATGTGTTACAACTGTTCGAGGGTTTTATGCGTGCCTTTCTAATCTATTCCTTCCACTTTAACATGTGGAGTATGTCTAGGAATAAATCTCATATTCCGTAGTATTCCATTTGTTAATATTCTTATCAATTGTGTATTGTTTAACTAATCCTTTTCTTCTCTTGTCTCTCAGCCTATGGTTGGAAGAGGTAGAGGGAAGCATTCTTCTGCAGGCCCGTCTAGTGGTTCTCATCCAGACGGAGTCTATATGTCAGCTGATCAATTTATGGAGCTATTTCGGGGTACTCAGCCTTCTGTTGCTACTCCCACAGCTCCTACTCAAAAGTCTGCCTTCGCTCGCATGTGTAGTGACTATTCCCACCTTGGAGGCAAGCCTTTCAAGGGAACAGAAAGTGTATTGGAGGTTCAGACTTGGTTGCGTGCTTGTGAGCACATATTTTCTCGGATGGATCTTTCTGATCATCATCGCGTTCTCGTGGTATCTAGCATGTTGCAAGAGCGCGCTTGATTGGTATGAGCTTTTTATTGCAGAAGTTGATGAGTCCTCTCTCTCGTGGAATCAGTTTAAGGAACGATTCGAACTTAAGTTCGTTCTTAAATCAGAAAAAGCTAATCTTGCTCATAGTTTCCTTGAGTTAAAACAAGGAAAGTCCTCTGTTTCTGATTATGTTGCATCTTTCGAGGCCTTATCCAAATACAGAGTTGAATTCATTAACACTCCGCGTAAGAAGAATCTTAGATTTGTTGATGGTTTGAAGAAGTATTTGACGAAAGTCCTTTTACTTCAGCTTAAGCTCTCTTTTGAGGAACTTGTTGATTCGGCTCTTTGCCTTGAAGCTGTCGAAAAGGAACGTGATAGCGGTGATGAGGTTGAGGTTTCCAAGAACCCCAATAAAAAGAGGTTTCCATTTCATAAGCCTAATTCTTCCAACAAGAAGAAGAAGCAAGCTACCTCTAGTTCTCAGCCTAGTAGTGCACCTTCTAATCAGAGGGCGTGCTATAATTGTGGTTCTCTAGATCATCTTCACCGTAGTTGTCCTAAGCCTCGCATTTGCCGCTATTGCAAGAAAGAGGGTCATTGGATTTCTGATTGTCCTACTGCTTCTAGGGGTCTCAAATCTGGGAAGCTTAATGTTGCTAAAGCTTCTGGTGATTCTTCTAAGCCCAAAGGTATTACTTCTTCTGTTTTGGAAGGTTTTATTTTATTTCATGGACGTTCTATTAGAGTTCTTTTCGATATGGGTGCATCACATTCATTCGTGTTAAAGGAGCTTGTTGATATTATTCCTTTGGATGTTGTTACTCTTTGCAACCCTTTGAGGATTGTGAATCCTATTGGTGGATCCGCTACTCTTGGTTTGTTGTGTGTTGATGTTGTGATTATTCTTTGTGGTTTTTCCTTTCATGTGAATCTGCATGTTATGGATCATCTTGGTTTTGATATGATTTTGGGTATGGATTGGCTCGTCCGTTATGAAGTTCAAATCCTATGTCCCAAAAGAACTTTATATCTCAAGCATCCCGATGCTATCGAGTAGTTATCTATTATATTTCGAAGCATGGATCATGATTCGAATGCTCTCATTTCTTCCTTCGAATCGGAGGATGTCATAGCTAATATTCCTGTTGTTTGTGATTTTTCCGATGTCTTTGAGCCTATTTCTTGTTTGCCGCCGAAGAGGGCAATTGAGTTCCGTATTGATCTTATCTCTAGTGCCCATCCTGTCAGTCGTCCTCCCACGAGGATGTCTGCTAAGGAAAATGAGGAACTCAAGCAACAGTTATCTGAGTTGGAAGCCAAGCGATTTATTCGTTCTAGCTCATCTCCTTGGGGCGCCGCCGTTGTCTTTGTTAAGAAGCCAGATAGTACTCTTAGGCTTTGCATTGATTATCGCAAGCTTAACGAGCTCACTATCAAAAATAGGTATCCATTACCTAGGATCGACGACATGTTCGATCAATTAAGTGGCGCTAAGCTCTTTTCCCAACTCGATCTTGCTACCGGTTTTCATCAGTTACGAGTAGCGAAAGATAGTATTCCTCTTACAGCATTCCATACTCGTTATGGTTCTTACGAATGGCTTTTTATGCCGTTCGGTTTGACGAACGCTCCGGCGTATATTGTAGATCTTATGAATCGGATATTCCGGGAATATCTCGATAAGTTCGTTTTGGTTTTCATTGATGATATTCTTGTTTATTCCAAATCTAAAGCCGATCATATTCAGCATTTGGAGATTGTTTTGAGCACTCTTCGTCAGCATCAGCTTTATGCCAAATTATCCAAGTGTCATTTCTGGGAGAATAAGGTGAAGTTTCTCGGTCATATTATTTCTTCCGATGGTATTTCTGTCGATCTTTTCAAGATCGAATCTATTCAGAATTGAAAGAGGCCTGAGACCGTTAGTGAGATCCGTAGTTTCCTTGGATTGGCGGGTTATTATCGCCGATTCATTAAGGACTTTTCTCGTATTGCTTTACGGCTTACCACTCTTACGAGAAAAGCTGTTCCTTTTATTTGGTCTGATAAGTGTGAGAATTCTTTCTTGAAGTTAAAAGATCTCCTTACTCATGCTCCTATCTTAGTGGTTCCCGAAGGGAATCATGATCTTGTTGTTTATACCGATGCCAGTGGTTCTGGACTCGGTGCAGTTCTCATGCAAAAAGATAGAGTAGTTGCCTATGCTTCTAGACAACTAAAGCCTAACGAGATTCGTTATGCTACCCATGATTTGGAGTTAGCCGCTATAGTCTTTGCTTTAAAGATTTGGTGACATTATTTATTGGGCGAGCGTTTTATTCTCTTCACTGATCACAAATCTCTGAAGTATCTATTCACTCAGAAAGAACTTAATATGAGGCAACAGCGTTGGCTCGAATTTCTTGCTTCATATGATTTCGATATTCAGTATACCCCTGGTAAGGGTAATCGAGTTGTTGATGCGCTTAGTCGCAAGCAGCAAGTTGTTGTTTCCATGATGCTAGCTGAGTGGAATATATTGGAAGCTTTATCTCTTTGTGATATTAGAGACCGTCCTTCAGTTTCTGATTCTCCCGTGCTTTTATTTAGCATGGAAGCTCGTCCTAGTTTGTTGGATCGTGTTGTCGATGCCCAGAAACAAGATCCAGATATCACTTATCTTATTCAGAGTTGTAAATCGGAATCCCGAAGTGATAATCTAAAGGATTTTGATATTGATATTCATGGTTGTATCCGGAAGAAGGGAAGGTTGATCATGCCTAATGATCCTAATCTTATAAATGATATTCTTGAGGACTGTCATCGTTCTAAGTATACTATCCATCCAGGCAGTAGCAAGATGTATGCTGATATGAAACGCTTATACTTTTGGGAGGGTATGAAGCGTGATGTTGCAAGTTATGTGAGTCGTTGCATGACTTGTCAACTTATTAAAGCAGAACACCAACGTCCTAGTGGTCTTTTGCAGCCTCTTGAGATTCCATTATGGAAATGGGATCAAATTTCCATGGACTTCATTGATGGTCTACCTCGTTCGAGGTTGGGCCATACTAGTGTTTGGGTGATTGTTGACCGATTGACCAAATCAGCCCATTTTATTCCTATCAAGTCCAATCGGACTGCTCCTTTTTTGGCTAAGCTATTTATTAAAGAAGTCGTTCGACTTCATGGTGTGCCTAGTTCCATTGTTAGTGATAGAGATCCGCTTTTTACTAGTGGTTTCTGGCAGAGCCTTCAGAAACCTTTGGGCACTAAGCTCAATCTCAGTACAGCTTATCATCCACAGTTTGACGGTTAGACTGAAAGGGTGAATCAAGTCTTAGAAGATCTCCTTCGAGCTTGTATTCTCGATTTTGGTGGTAGTTGGGAAGACCACTTATCTCTTGTTGAATTTTCTTATAACAACAGTTTTCAATCCAGTATCGGTATGGCTCCTTTCGAAGCTCTTTACGGAAGACCGTGTCGATCACCATCTTGTTGGTTGGAATCGGGGGAAAAGTTAATTCTCGGCCCCGATTATTTCGTGAATCTTCTGAGAGGATTGATATTATTAGACAGAGAATGAAAGAGGCTCAGAATAGGCAGAACTCTTATGCCGATCATCGTAGGAAGCCTTTGGAATTTTCTGTTGGCGATCGCGTATTCATTCGTGTTTCTCCGATGAAGGGTGTAGTGCGTTTTAGTAGCTCCGGGAAATTGGCTCCTCGATATGTTGGACCGTTTCCTATTACGGAACGCATTGGCCCTGTTGCTTATCGTGTATCGCTACCTGTTCAGTTTTCAGGAATTCATGACGTATTTCATGTATCCCAGCTTCGTCGATGCCATCGAGATTCGGATTCTATTATTGATCCTCATGTGTTGCAAGATCTTGAGATCTCACCCGACTTGTCCATTGTGCAAAATCCTATTCGTGTGCTAGCTACGGAGGTTAAACGCCTTCGGAATAAGGAAGTCTCGCTTGTGAAAATTCAATGGTCTGCAAACCCCAAAGATTGCACTTGGGAAACCAAATAATTCATCGAGCGTTCTTATCCTGGTTTTCTCTCCTCTTCGGGTGGGGGTGAGCATTCTTAATTCATCTTTTCTATTTTAAAAATCTTTGTTATGATGAATAATTTGTGTTATAAACAACTTCTAGTATGAAAATTGCGGGGACGCAATTTTTATAAGGGGAGGGGAGTTCGTAACAACCATGATTTTTGATTACCGTCGAAATGAAAATTTAAAATAGAAATTTTAATTTGAGTGTTGAAAAAAAAATTTCAGTTGCAAAGTCATTTGAAAAATAACTAAGTAAGTTATAATTCTTATCGCCTTCGCGTGTAAAGGTATTGAGCCAGTTTAAAGCAAAGTATGTGAACACTTTGATTTGCTGTCACTAAGATTTGTAAAACAAATTTGAACAAGTGCTGTCACATTCATTTTGTAAAGCAAGTTGATCACTTTGCTTTTTCCATCACTATTTTATAAGTGCAGCCTGTCCTTGCTCTTCTGTAAGGCACGTTTTCATTAAATGCCCTTGTACAATTCTTGCCAGCACATTGTTGCAATGACTTATACACAAACTTTAGAGGAGAAGAGTAGCCTTCATCACTTCCTCATTTTGTTTCATTTTCCAGTAGCATCTTTTTTGTTGCTTTCATTTTCAAGTAGCACTGCAAAAACTTTTAATGACAGTCAAAATACTTGCTTTCTGTTGAATCTAATTGCTTACTGATTTGGAAGCAAATTAAAGGTGAGTGCTACACTCACATTTCTAGTTTAAAAACTATGCTGCCCATTTTTATTTTGATGCTTTCTGTTGTTATTTCCTTTATACCTGCGTGCAAAGTAAAAATGAAATCCAGGTCAGTGGGTATTTTGTTTAAAATCTAGTACGTGTACCTAAGAAAAATTCATGCCCAGGATATTATATTACTTGTATATAGATGAGTGACGCACGAAAACAAGTCACAGAATTAAAGTCCAGGTCATTTTGTTTTACAATTTTGGCCGTCTGTGTATATGTTGTACACGAAAATGTACATGCAGTATAAAGGGTGATTTGCGTGCAAGAGAATAAAGTCTAATTTCATACATGTATGTCCAAGTCATTATTTTCATCTACTTCAAGTTGCGTGCATATATAACAATTCCAGACCACTTCTTTTCCATATTTTAATTATTTCATTTGTGCAAGTGTATTGCCAGTTCACTTTATGATTTTATCCACTTTGTTGCGTGAATGCAAACGTATAGTCCAAGTCTTTTTATTCACTTAGCCTTTTTGAAGGGTGCATGAAAAGGTTGTGTTACACGTTGCATTATCCAAATTATTTTGGACGTGTGTGCATGTATAGCTTTACCAGGCTTTTGTTTCGTATATGCGTGAAAAAACGGCTAGTGGCCGTCAGTGCCAGATATTGATGAAAATCTATAGTCGGGCATCCTGTTTATTAATTTACGTTGAACCGGCGTTTCACTTTGAAACATAGTTTGTTGCCGATATTTTTATAACGGAATTTTTACGCTCGTATTATATTTTTGAAGCGTGTTTTTTTGATGACATTTTTGATGAATAAAAATTACTGTTATATTGACTTCAGTAACCGTCAATTTAAAGTGAATTTTTAAGCGGTTATCCCGCAACGCTAATTTGATATCCGTTTTTATGGTGTTTTGTGAAGTGCAATTTCCTTGTCGAAATTGCTACTGATGTTGCTGTTTTAATCATGTGTTTTTTTAAATCGTTTTAAAATAAAATTGTTTCCAAAAATTTCACAGTTTACGCTTTCAAAAGAATGAGGAATCGATTTAAACGCTTCAGCAAAATTAAGGACTATGAACCCTTACTTTTACCGATTCGGTTAATTCCGGACTTGTCCGTTTGAGAATGTAAAATGTTATTTATATAAAATACACAATTTTGCACTTTCAAGGAAACGATGAAGAGATTCAAACGATTTAGCAAAAGTGCGGAGTATGGAACCACACTTTTACTAATTCGGTTAATTCCGGACTCGTTAATTGAAATATTTGCTGAGGATTTACTGTTTGAAGATTTTGATGATTTTGTTGGGCTTTCGAGCCACTCTGATGGACCTTCGGGTCATTTGTTGGACCTTCGGGTCAATTACCAGTACTAGACCTTCGGGTCACTCTGTGGACCTTCGGGTCATCCGATGGGCACCAAAAATTATAGTACTTGGTAGGCTTCGTCCATTTGAGATGCACGTGCGGTGTAGCTTAGACTCGCCATCTGCTGGGATCGATCCACTTTTATGCTGATTTTCTAGTTTTCTTATTTTGATTTCTAGATTTTGCGACTGCTGATTTGTCTAGTTATCTATTTTTTATTTCTAGATTTTGTGAATTGCTGTTTTGAATTCAATTGTGAATTTGAAAATTGATTTGATGGAGTTTAATGAGATTTCTTCATTTAAGCTATGTTGATTATTTATGCTGAATAGTCTCATTCGAGACTATGATTGATTTGCTTTGATGTTGTTTATGATGCATTCACTTCTAAGTTTAAATTAGACTGATCCATTTATTATTTTCTTTTAAATAATACTCGGGTCAGACCGAGTTATTTCAGGATAATCACTATCTCTGATTCAGTCGCAGCTTCAGCTTTTGGGATTTCACTCCATCTTTTGTCTAGTCTTCGAGGAGTACTTTTGGTGTATTGATTCTCATCTCATGTATGTATTGATGGATATGTATATGTACATTTGGTTCATGTGAACCATCGGGTGTTGTAGCATGTATCCAGACTTGTCTTCCGCTATATCTGATATTTCTGTTCTGATGTGATTATACTTATCTGTATTGTTGTTATTATGAGTTGTTCTGAATTTTTCTTAAGCCATCGTAGTTTCGTTTTAGATTTGGATTAAATATATATATATATATATATATATCGTTGGGAGTAATTTACACAACTCATATCGATGTAATCAATACTCTTCTAAGGCATAACTTACGGATGGTCGCTTCTAACAAGCCTTATTCTTCGCAATAGCAGACGTTATTCCTTATAATAACCTTTTATTGTGAGCATAGAGGTGGGGCGTCACAGCATCGGGCTAGTTATTTTTGAATATATATATATATATATATATATATATATATATTCACCATACTTAAGCCATACCCTAACCATACTCTCTACTATTCATCCATGCTTCCACCATTTAAACCACACTACCCTTCCCTTTAAAATTCGCGTGTCCGACCAGAGGAAGTTTTGGTTATCAAAATTTAAATCACCCACTCAATCCAATGGCTCTCGATCATCGGAGCCATTAATGACATTATTTGGCGAAGTCCCCAACCGGGATAATGTCAGCGACGGTAAGGCATAGGCGATGGACAATGCGATTGGACGGTAGTGGCCGGAGTTGGCCAGAAATGGGGGTTGAACGGAATTTGGTTTATGGGATTTTGCGGCTTTTTGGTGGACTTCCAAGCGATGGGATTTGAAGGGATCTTGTAGAAGATGAGGAGGGCGAGGCACATGCAGAGTTTGGTGGCGAATGGATGTTCGCGACGATGGCAATTTGCAGTTGAACCGAATCGATGTTTTGGGTTAAATCGAAGTCGAGGTGGCGAGATGGGGGACCGGATCGGCGGCGTAGCTGAGGTTGTGGTCGGGTCAACGTTAGGTGGGGTCGTGGTGGCCGACTACGGCCAGCGACGGCATAGGCGAGCTGAAAAACGAAGTTGAAGTCGGGTTTGAGTTAAACGAGCAATCCTGGAACGAGAGGGAGAGAGATTAAGGGTGGGATTAGTTGTTAATTAAATGTAATTAGTTAATTAAAGTTATTATTTAATTCAAATTCTTATAATTGAGATAACTTGATGATATTAGGTTGGAACTGAACGCGGTCAGTCACGTTAGGTTCGTGTTAATGTGAACTACAATTTGGAATTGATTTGGTGATGATTGGACCTAGTTGAATTTCGTGCTAAATCGAACGTCATTCGATTTAGATGGAACCAGAACGCGCAAGCGGCAATTGGAATATTAGTGCGTTAAACTCACCTTTTTGGCCAACCAGTAATCTTATATAGTTGATAAAAATTGTTGATTGAATGTTTGGATGATTTACCGTTTTATCAGTTGGTTTGGATTTATTCCCGCCCTGGAGCGGACGATCTTATATATATACACCGGCCTAGTAGCGGATGACCCATATTATATGATTATATACTATTTGTGATGCAGGAGAACATGTTGGAGGGATCCAACAGGATTCCTCACCACTGTTGATTTTATTTACATATATATGTGCTGATATTTATGAGATGTAATGTAGGGGGATAGGTTGGAGGGATCAAATGGGATTCCTTGCCATTGTTGAAATGATTTCTATAATATTCCTGTTGTATGAGTTTTTGAAAATCAAACTTGATTGTTAACCCTATGGGTTATGACATTGTTAAATGTTCAAATTAAAACCTCGTAGTAATAGAAAATCAATATCGATATTGGTTAAACATTGGGTAGTTACTGGCCTCAAATTAGCAGTTTAAAAAGACTATAAATTTCCACTTGAGTTGGAGTTGGTTTTTGAGACATGAAATGATTTTAAATTTGAAATTGGGTTTCGAGAATGTTTTTTTAAAAGGATTTAATTTCTATTTTACTCCTACCTTATTGTCTGTCTTTTCTAAGTCATTTAGAATTTTTTTAAAGTTATTTATTTATATTTGAGATTGTTTTAAAGTTATTTATATATAATTAATAATGTTTTAAATTTATTTATCAATATTTTAATATTTTGAAAAGTTAATCATTTAAATAATTAATATGGCTTGAAATTAATAATAATGATTTATTATGTTTTGGAAATAAATTATTACTATTTATAATAATGTTAAAGATGAATTATTATTGTTTAGTAAATGATGTTTTGAAATTATAAATTATTATTTTTAAGATGTTTTGAAGTTAGTAATTATTATTTTATTATAATGTTATTGTTAATAATTATTATATGATAGTGTTTTGAAGTAAATGGTTTTTATTTATTTATAAATGTTTTCGAGACTTATAAATAGAGTTTTATAAACAGATTTGGGTTTATAAATTATAAGAGGAGTTTTATAAAATGGTTTGAAGACTTAAAGGAAGACTATTTACAAGGTAAATGAGTTTTATAAATGGTTAGATATTTATAAACGAATTTTAGAATTGGGTTTATAGATTTATAAGAGGAGTTTTATAATTAGATTATGGATTTATAAAGAGTTTATAAATGATTTGAGAAACGATTTAGAGACATTTATAAATGTTTTTTCTAGAAATTTATAAAACTGTTTATAAATGGGTTTTAGAAATTTATAAAGGAGTTTATAAATGGTTATAGAATTGTGTAAAAAGAGAATATCTTCCTCCGTTTTATGAATATACTTATATCGTTGAAATAAGTATATGAATATTTTTCCAAGTATTGAAAATATAGGGATTTTTGAATATATCTTTGTAGAAGTACTTTGATACAAGTAATTTACAAAGTGATTTTAATTAATGAAAAGATTAATTAAAGAGGTTAGTGGTTGCTTATGTGTTTAACCAATGTTGGTTTTCCCTATGGAATTAAATCCCTGATTTGAATGTGCGTTTGTTGATAGTTAAATAACCGACTATCAAATATGGATCCTAAACGTAACTTTAAAAATACCTAGGAGAAACACGTGAGTTATATGGCACAGTCATCTCCGATGATGCTGTATTATGCATATAAATCTCGTTTCGTTCTCCTAGGACAAACGATAAGGAAATCCGTCCACTAACGGTTAGGAGGCGATCTCCGCTCTTATCTTTGACTGTTTATTTCATAAAGAACCGGGGTTTAGTTTACTGAAATTATCGAAAGTTGTTTCGAAGAGACCGAGATTGAGTATGTTATCCGAAAACCACTTCGACCCAACTTAAGCGTTCAAAGTGAAGACATCTTGGAAATGATGGAATTGAAGACGGAGCTCTCAAGCTTTTCGTTCAGTCCTAGAACGAATTTGTATGGATGAATACTGATATTGCATTGTTGCCTGAAGGGCAGTGTTAGCATTCCAAGTGGGAAATTCTATATTAAAGGTAAAACATAGCCTCAAGCCTCATCAATCGGGAATGACTAAAACATGGAAGATGTAGCAGGGCTAAGTGGGTCGCTGCCATGTAGGGTATGATTACCCCTATCTAGAGTTGATACTATCTCTCATTTGTATGCTTCGGGTCCCATTAAACAAGGGGTGATGATATTTGGTACTATCCAGTAAAGGGTATGCCGGTCCTGTGTTGGCGGGGATCGATAGGTTCGACCTCGGTGTTATTTTATCTTGAGATGCACCGTGACGGGTGGTACCCCAGTAGCTCAGTCATTGTATGGAATCCATTATCCAATAAGCGCTGTACGGACTTAGTTGTGCCCAACTATGCTAAAACATGAGATGCAAGCATTTCAGCTATATTCATATTTTATTTTGGCCTCTAGATACTATTATAATATAAATGGATTTTCTATAAAAAAATGTTTTTGGTTATCGTAAGGTAAAACCCGTCCGTGTTTATGTGCTGCGTGGTTTTCAAAAGACTTTTGAAACATTAAAATTCAACTGGGTGTGTTTTTCTCACGCTGGTTTACCAGACTGACTAGGATGTTATTTTATTATAATGTTCAGATTAGACCGAGCATATTTACAGATTGCTTTGGATGCATTGGAGCTCAAGAGACGAGTTGCAGGCCCAAAACATATCAATGTATTTCTATGTGTTCCGCTGTGCTGTCTGTTGGTTGTATTTATCAGAAATTGTAAGGACATGCTGTTATAACTGTCCGGGCTGAAATAGGTTAGTATACTCAGATTGGTGTATGTATATTACAATTTTCTTTGTGTAAAGATTTGTTGTATATTATAGATTATTCATTCCGCTGTGAGATTCTGTATTTTTTTAGTTTTCTTCTTATATTCTTTCTTCCTTCTTCTTTTCCCCTAACAATTGAGTTTTTCGGCATTCAATTGCTTGGCACGCAATATAGTGGATGTATTAGTACCGATTTTCGAGGGTCGGAAACCCTGATTCGTTACATGTGGTATCAAAGCTCAAGGTTAAGCGAGAACCCTGGCTTTGGTGGGGATTACTTATTAGAGATAGGTACAGTAGCACCCTAGAATGAGTTTGAGTGCATATATATACGAGTGCGTATTTATTAGTGATATAAAAATGTTTTGTGTTGTGCTGGTTGATCTGTTAAGTGACTTATGGATTCTGGTCAATACGAGTAATTAACGTTATTGATAGGAATCTCTAAACACTTGAACATAGCAATTCGACATAGTATCGTTTCAAAATTCGGTAAATGAAATAATTTGACCTTGATTATATTTTATATATAAAGGAATAGTTTTTTGAGAAATTATTGTGGTGTATAGGGTGTGTTTGGATGTTAGAGAATGATAATATTTGATTATTATCATTTGTTGTTTGTGTTCTAATAAAAGTTGTTATTATTATAATGTTAACAAAGATAAACAATTAAGAAATGGTTTTATATAACCAAAGTGAAATTATATTTAAGGGAAATGTATATATATGATTTGTAAATAAAAAGGATTTGAGGACTAAAACCCTGGTGTTTATGAAAATGGATTTTCAAGGTTTTGGAAATTGTTTTTCAAAGGTTTTTGAAAATAATAATAGTATTATTTTAAATTATTTTGAACAGAAATGTTTCCATTTCCAATAAGTGTTAAAAGGATACAAGAAGCACTGAACTCACTTCGGTCGTTGGAAAATAATTTCGATGATGACTACAATATCATCGGTGATCATTTTTGAGTTTCTAAATGACGGATTGCTACCACAGGAGATTTGTTGGTAAAACAAGTTTTGATTCATAAAATATGGTTTGATAAATAAAAAAAGATATATATATATATATATATATATATATATATATATAATTTCAAAATAGAGTTGAAATAAATCCGGATGTTTACTTCTAAAATTTTCAACTAATTATTATATGGATGCATGTAGCCTATGCGCTAGGGTAAATTAATTTTGCATCTCTATTTGATATGTATGTTCGAATATTTTCATTTATTGTAAATAACATAAAATTTTCGATGATTTTGGATAGTCGGAACTTCTAAATTGGATATAGAACTTGGGTTAAGTGTTTTGGGAAAACATAGGAAAATATACTAGAAGTGGAAATGAATGTGAATAAAAGAATTTGGTATAGTTAGAAACCAATTAAAATAATACCTAGGTTGTACGTAGACTATTTTATGCGCATGATTGTTTGATCCAGATTCGGGTACATGATTTCAAGATGATATACATCGGTCCGAGTTAGAATTTTTCACTCGATTCTCGACGATGAACACTGGATATGGATTTTTTATTGATTCTGGAGTTCTCTATCATAGTATATGGCTATGCAAGGAGGGTGACGGTTTCAAAATCAAGGAACTGGATTGGAGTCCACAATAAAGAAGTTGATTGGATGATACTAGTTCGAAATGAAATTGCGTGATCGAGCAAGCGATCAGATTTGATATTGCTTATGGATGATATATGTACATCATACGACTTTAATAAATTAAATGTTGACATAGGAAAATACAAATTGATATGGTTATGAATTAATTGGATGGATATTATTTGTTTGATGGTTTCTCTGGTTACATTTGTATATGGTTATTGTATAGTCTATGTTATATATTGATATTACTTTCTATATACATTTTCTCATTGGTTGTTGTGTGATTAGTAGGTGCGGATGGTGTATGCTTCACATTTGGAGCCCGCTTTTGCATTATATAGATTGTATATGCTTGCTAATACTAATAAAAGTTACACATCTCGGATTACATACCGTATTGTTATATTTTTATCTACGGGATGCATCATCCTTGAAGATGAGATGTATATTTGTGATTATATATATATTGTAAAAAATTTCGATCAAACCGCGCAAATGAGACGCTGGCGAAATTTTCCGAAAATTTAAGGCGTTAGAAATTTTTGAGAATTTTGAGAAATTTTGATAACTAAATTTGATTTTGGTGTTATAACTAGGAATGATATTAGTTGGTAGCGATGAAAACAGTTAAAGACTTAAAGGATTTGGTAATCAATTTTCAGCTAATTAGTTTTGAAAAGTTAATAGGTTTGGGGCATTTTTCTTACTTCCTAATTTTAAGGACGAAATTCTTTTAGGGGGAAGAATGTAATGATCCAGAATTTTAGTCCTTTAAATTTAGAATATTTAATTGATTTTAAATGTTGAAAAGTTAAGTTTATAAGTTGAATAACTTGAATTTCAAATATAATGGTTGTTTAAATATTTGAAATTGTTTAAATAATTAAATCTTGAATTTGATGTGAATGAAAATGATTTCGGAAGTTGATTTAAATTCTATTTGGATAAGAATGAAGATAGTAAACCTTTGAATTTAAAAGCCATTAAACTTGTTTTATAATAATCGTTTTAATTAATGTGTGAAAATAGCCTTCAAGGGCATTGTCTCGAATTTTGATGAAACTAGTTCCATTGGATCCGCAATAGCAAATTATTGTACGTCGATGAATTTCGTGACGATCAGACGCATCATGTGGTCATACGAGTTTGAAATGCATATAAATTAATTCAAGAAATTAATATAATATAACTGGGTTTGAAAAGCTATCTTCTGTATATGATCAAATTAGGTCTTGACACTAGTTCCATTGTGTTTGGAATAGGGATAGTTAATATAAAACGCCAGGCGGCACACCTCGCTTGGAGTTCGAGATTTTTGAGTGCATCAAGCTAGTTATTTTTGAATATATATATATATATATATACATTTAGAATACTCAAGCCATACCCTAACCATTCTCTCTACTATTCAGCCATGCTTCCACTGTTTAAACCATATCACCCTCCCCTTTAAAATTTGCATGTCCAACCAGAGGAAGTTCTGGTTTTCAAAATTTAAATCTCTCACTCAATCCAATGGATCTCGATCATCGAAGCCATTAACGACAGTATCTGGCAAAACCCTAACTAGGATAATGTCAGTGATGTCAAGGCATAGGCGATAGATGGTGCGATTGGGCGGTAGTGGCCGGAGTTGGCCAGAAATAGGGATTGAACGGAATTTGGTTTATGAGATTTTGCGACGTTTTAGTTAACTTTCAAGCGATGGGATCTGAAGGGATCTTGTAGAAGATGAGGAGGGTGAGGCACGACCAGAGTTTGGTGGCGAATGGATGTTCTAAGCGGCAGTAATTGGCAGTTGAACTGAATCGATGTTTTGCATTAAATCGAAGTCGAGGTGGCGAGATGGGGGACCGAATCGGCGACGCGCCTAAGGTTGAGGTTGAGGCTACATTAGGTGGGGTCGCGGTGGCTGGCCATGGTCAGCGATAGTGCGGGCGACAATTGGAATTTCGGTGAGTTAAACTCACCTTTTTGGCTAACCAGTAATGTTATATAGTTGATAAAGATTGGTGATTGAATGTTTGGATGATTTACTGTTTTATCAGTTGGTTTAGATTTATTCCTGCCCCCAAAGCGGATGACCTTATATATATACACCCGCCTAGTAGCGAATGACCTATATTATATAATTATATAATGTTTGTGATGTAGGAGAACGGGTTGGAGGGATCCAACATGATTTCTCACCAATGTTGATTTTATTTACATATATATGTGCTGATATATATATATATATGAGCTGTGATGTAGGGGGATAGGTTGGAGGAACCCAATGGGATTCCTCGCCATTGTTGAAATGTTTTCTATAATATTCCTGTTGTATGAATTTTTGAAAATTAAACCTGATTGTTAATCCTATGGGTTATAACATTATTAAACGTTCAAATTTAACCTGTAGTAATTGAAAATCAATATCGATATTAGTTAAACGTTGGGTAGTTATTGGCCTCAAATTAGTATTTTAAAAATATTATAAGTTGCCATTTGAATTGGAATTGTTTTTTGAGACATGAAATGATTTTGAATTCGAAATTGGGTTTCGGGAATATTTTTTTTAAAAGGATTTAATTTCTATTTTACTGCAACCTTACTATCTGTCTTTTCTAAGTCATTTAGAATTTTTTTAAAGTTATTTATTTATATTTGATATTATTTTAAAGTTATTTATCAATATTTCAATATTTTGAAAAGTTAATCCTTTAAATAATTCATAGGCTTGAAAATAATAATAATGATTTATTATGCTTTGAAGATGAATTATTACTATTTATAATAGTGGTAAAGATTAATTATTATTTGTTTAGTAAATGGTGTTTTGAAATTACAAATTATTAGTTTTACGATGTTTGAGTTAATAATTATTATTTTATTATAATGTTATCGTTAATAATTATTATTATATGATGATGGTGTTTTGAAGGAAATGATTATTATTTATTTATAAAGTTTTTGAGACTTATAAATAGAGTTTTATAAACATACTTGGGTTTATAGATTTATAAGAGGAGATTTATAAAATGGTTTGAAGACTTAAAGGAAGACTATTTACAAGGTAAAAGAGTTTTATAAATGGTTAGATATTTATAAACGAATTTTAGAATTGGGTTTATAGATTTATAAAAGGAGTTTTATAATTAAATTATGGATTTATAAAGAGTTTATAAATGATTTGAGAAATGATTTAGAGATGTTTATAAATTGTTTTTTTTAGAAATTTATAAAATAGTTTATAAATGTGTTTTATAAATTTATAAAGGTGTTTATAAATGGTTTTAGAATTGTGTAAAAAGAGAATATCTTCCTCCGTTTTATGAATATAATTATACCATTGAGATAAGAATATGGGTATTTTTCCAAGTATTGAAAATATAGGGATTTGTGAATATATCTTTGTAGAAGTATTTTGATACAAGTAATTTACGAAGTGATTTTAATTAATGAAAAGATTAATTAGATTAATGAAAGAGGTTAGCGGTAACTTATGTATTTAACCATTGTTTGTTTTCCCTATGGAATTAAATCCCTGATTTGAATGTGTGTTTGTTGGTAGTTAAATAACCGACTATCAAATATGAATCCAAAACATTACTTTGGAAATACCTAGGAGAAACATGTGAGTTACATGGCACAGTCATCTCCGATGATGCTGTACTATGCGTATAAATCTCGTGTCGTTCTCCTAGGACAAACGATAAGGAAATCCGTTCACTAATAGTTAGGAGGTGATCTCCACTCTTATCTTTGACTGTTTATTTCCTAAAGAACTGGGGTTGAGTTTGCCGAAAATTATTGAATGTTGTTTCGAAGAGACCGAGATCGTGTATGTTATCCGAAGACCACGTCGACCTAACTCAAGCGTTTCGAAGTGAAGATATCTTGAAAATGATGGAATTGAAGACGGAGCTCTCAAGCATTTTGTTCAATCCCAGAACGAACTTGTATGGATGAATGCTGATATTGAATTATTGCCTGAAGGGCAGTGTTAGCATTCCAAGTGGGAAGTGCTATATTGAAGGTAAAATGTAGCCTCAAGCCTCATCAATTGGGAATAACTAAAGCATGGGAGATGCAGCAGGGCTAAGTGGGTCGATCTTAAGCAGGGTATGATCATCCCTATCTGGAGTCCATATTATCTCTCATTTGTATGTTTCGGGGCCCATTAAATAAGCGGTAATCATATTTGGTACTATCCGGTAAAGGATAGGCCGGTCCTGTGTTGGTAAGGGTCGGTAGGTTCGACCTCAGTGTTATTTTATCTAGAGATGCACCATGATGGGCGGTACCCCAGTAGCCTAGTCATTGTATGGAACCCATTATCCAATAAGCGCTGTACGGACTTAGTTGTGCCTAACTATGCTGAAACGTGAGATGCAAGCATTTCAGCTATATTCATATTTTGTTTAGGCCTCTAGACACTATTATAATATAAATGGATTTTCTATAGAAAATGTTTTTGGTTATCGTAAGGTAAAAACCCTTCCATGTTTATGTACGACATGGTCTTACGAGATACCTTTATTTTCAAAAGATTTTTGAAACATTAAATTCAACTGGGTGTATTTTTGTAACGTTGGTTTACCAAACTAACTCGGATGTTATTTTATTATAATGCTCGGGTCAAATCGAGCATATTTATAGATTGCTGTGGATGCATTGAAGCTTAGGAGAAGAGCTGATAACCCAAGACGTATCTACGTATTTGTATGTGTTTCGCTATGCTGTATGTTGGTTGTATTTATCAGAAATTGTAAGGACATGCTATTATAACTGTCCGGACTGAAATAGGTATGTATACTCAGATTGGTGTATGTATTTTACATTTTTCTTTGTGTAAAGATTTATTGTATATTATAGATTATTCGTTCCGCTATGAAATTCTGTATTGTTTTTAGTTTTCTTCTTATCTTCTTTCTTCCTTCTTATTTTCCCCTAACAATCGAATTTTTCGACATTCGATTGCTCTGCACGCAATACAATGGATGTATTACTGTCGATTTTCGAGGGTCGAAAATCCCAATTTGTTACATAATATGTATGGACATGTTATGAAAGAATGCCCATTACAAAATAATGGAAAGAATGAGTTTAATAATAAAAATTCAATTTGAAAATTTTGACAAAAAAAACTGCATTTCAAGCCACTTGGGATGATTCAGACTCCTCATCATCATTAGGTAGCGATAGCGATGCTGAACAAGCTAAAGTCTGCTTCATGGCCACAAACGATGATGTACAATATAATTTAATTTATAATAAATTATTTGACTTTTGTATAGAACTAGATGAAAAATTTAAAATTTAAGAAAAACACAAAAGAAACCATAGCTAACTTAAATAGGGCAGAATTAGAAATAACTATGTTAAAATATGAGAAAACTATTTTGAAAGAAGTAATTGAAACTTACAAACAATCTTTACAAAAATTTGTTTCTAAAATGGAATAAAATTTTTATTTTAAGAGGAAATGGAATTATCTAAGGAATTTAATTTTTTTAAAAGACTCAAATAAAGATTTAATACTCTCAAATAACAATTTAAATTCTAAGATTAGTTATTTAGAAAAAGAAATGATTCCTTAGAAAATAAAAATATTATTTTATGTAAAATAATTAAAGAATTAGACAATTCACAATAATCATTTGAAAATTTGACAAACAAAATTTATGTGCTAGAAAATGAAGTTGATTCATACAGAAATGAAAACGTCAAATTGTCAAAAGAAAATTGTGAATTAACTTCAAAAATAAAAATTCTTGAATCTGAAAATTTAAAGTTTAAAGGGAAGACTTCAAGTTCGTTACTTTTGCCGTAATCGTTGGAGTATAAAGGGAAGACTTCAAGTTCACTTTGGTAATTTCATGTTCTTCTTCAAGTTCTCCAGAAAAGAAGAAAAATTGAGTGTGCTTGAGGCGGATCCTTCTATTATAGCTAGGTAGCCTTTCATTTTACCCCATGGAGTCCTACGGTGGACAAATCTAAGGAACATATTCTCTCTATTTCGGTTTGGGCGCATTTCATTCATACTCTGTCTGTTCTGCAGCCCATGATTGGATTAAATTGGTTAGCAAGTGTTGTTGGCAAGCTCAAGTGTTTTGATGCTAATACCATAGCTCGGAATATGTTGTGTATGCTAGGGCTCTTATTGAAGTAACTCACGACAAGCCTTTACCAACCAAGATTCCTATGCGCATTGCTGAGGGCCACGTCTCTATTGTTGATGTTCATTATAGTTGGAAGCCTGACATATGCTCATCTTATCACTCCTTTGGTCACCTTAAGGAAGCTTGTACTTTGTAGTTTGAGATTGCTCCAGTTTCGCTTGCTGATGGGATCCCTCTTCCTCGTCCTCCTGCCATAAAGTAGGTTCCGAAGCCTTGCCCTGCTCCTGTTGGTTCCTCTTCCGAGATTCTGCCTACAATCTTTGATGATCGCTCTGAAGTTATTATTATTGTTTAGTTGCTCCTGTCGAGGATTTTCCTTCCTTTGTCACTTCATGAGATCCTTCTGACTTAGCATGGCTTCATGGGCCTTCTAAAATGCGGCTTGACTTGAAAGATGGTAGTTTCTATATGTTTGTTAGTGGGCTTGAGGAGAATAGAAGACTAGTTTATCATGTTGATGGGGAGGGTCATTTCCTCACGATGCTTGGACAGTTGGTGAATTCAATCGCTCTCTTCTTGGGATCAGAAATTTTTGTACTGTCCTGATTCAGTTGACTATGTTCCTTCCTTAGCATTACTTTTTTCTGGGTTCCTTCATGTTATTGTGCCTATCCCTCTAAGTAAGGGGAGTGGCTCTTCCTCTTCGGAGGAGGACTAGCTCTAGTGTTGTTGTTGTTTAGTAGTTTGGTATTTTTGCTTGTAACGACCCATATTTTTAACGATGAGATATTTAAATAATTGATTTAAATATTCAGGCGTTAATTAAATAAACGCCCAAAAATATGATTTTTCGCATACAGCCGAATCAGGAATCGGGACTACTTCCGTTGAGTTCGGATTGATGTTGCGAATTAAAATGAGTGTAAGGTTCGCTATATTTGGAGATCGGACGATCCAGTGGCCGAAACGATCTCAAAATGTGCGAAAGTAACATCCTGGGGCACAATCTCATATAACATGAGATTTATACCATTGGATCCTAAAAAATGAGGTAATGAATGTAGATGATTTTTGTGGCGATCGGACGGATCGCATGATCATACGGACTCGAAACGTATGACCGTTTATTTGAGAAATCAAATAAAAAATAATTAAATATTATTATTTATATCCCCAAATCACACTCTCCCTCTCATTTTCAATTTCACGGTTACTATTTCATCAAAATCCATGGCCGCTCCCCATTTTCCATTCAAAACTCAAAACCTCAACATTCGCTCAATGATAAATCATGAAACCAGATCCGATGAGCTCATATGGATGAGAGCTACGCGATGACCGTGGCAGAATTTTGATCGATCGTCATTGGCGACATCGACCTTCTTGGTCGTGGATCTTGAGTTTTAGATCGCCGGAGATTTAGGCGACGATAGGAAAATCCGAGGGCGGGGTTGTGATTCTTGTGCGAAGAGAAGGAGATGACGACGGTTTGGTGACGAGCGACGTCATGTGGCAAATCATGTCCAAAGCCTGGGCATGACCATGGCATCAAAGTCCCGATTCTATATATAGGCCAAGCTTCTTCTTTTCGATCCCAGGGCGGAGAGCATGCATAGAGAGACTCATTGGAGAAAATGGCAAGACGTTTCATCGTGAAACGGAGGAAAAAATCGAGGTTTGAAGTTTGCAGTTATGGCTTTGATGTGCATGACGTGTATAGACATATGATTGGGGAAAATGATATGAAGGGGATAATTTAGGCAATTGATTTGTAATTAGTGAATTTATTATTTAATTAATCTAAAATCGTATTTAATCTATATCTTTTGCATATGAGGTCCATTTTGGATGTTGTTTCTTGCGTTGCACTCATGATGGGGAGATCTATGCTTTGACATTGGTTTGGATAGCATTTATTGAGATGAGTGATATTGTCTCTCACCATACTATGATTGATTATATAGTATTAGATCGACGTTCTAGAATGATTTTTGGCTTTAAAATGTGATTTTCCTATACTTATACACCTACTGGATTTTTGTAAAAAGAAAATAAAAGTATTTTAAAATGATTTATATCAAATATCACATATTTTCAATCGACGTGCCTTTTTTAGGGAATTGTTAGATTTGGGCTATTTTTGATATGATTTTCATATTGGTTGATATGGATGTATTACACATGTTGTATATATGTTGTATTGGATGTATGTATGGTTGTTAGTTGTATTTTTGATTGTTTGGCTTGTTTGGTTGTTTTGGTTGATAACGCCGATTAGTGGTGATTGGGTGTTAGGGGATTATCTTGTATGTTGGTATTCATACATGTGAAAATCCAACAAACGAGATGAGTTATAGAGAAGGGTTAGGATACATGTCGATGGATCTGAAGGTGGAAGATGAGGCTTTAGACTTCAGGATGGATGCCAGATGTTTTTATTTGGTTACACTTATCTGTTTTGGTTACGTACAAGGCCAGAGTAGTTGGCATTGACCGCTGTAGTGTGGTTGATGTCCGCTACTATTGTTGATTGGCAATTTGGCCAATCGTTGGCTTGGACATTAAGGAGATTTCGTGGTGCACGATTTGATGGTTTGTTCGTCTAATCGACCTAGAGTCTTGATGTGATTGCTCTATAGTGAGCGATTTAGATAGTTAGGCGATGATGTGGCGCTTCGACATGAGAGTTGGTACTTAGGATTGTGACTCGATGGTGTAAGGAGTAGGTTCCATGGTTTTGATAGTTTCAGGACTCTGTAGATCATGCGGGAGGTGTAGGCTCATTCACATCATGGGGATGGCGATGTACAACATGATGAAAAGTCTTGTATCTTTGGTTTGTGACTCGTGTGGGTAGTAGGTACCAAGATTAGACACTCCATATCATCAGTTTGTGACTTGAGTTGGGAGTAGGTATCGAAGAGGTTCATTGTGGGAGTCGTGGAGTGAAGGAATGGTGGGTTCCGTATAGTGGAAATTATATTAAGCTGGTAGGGCTCAGATGGATGTGTACGTGCTAAGGGATCGTTGATGCCTCTTCCATTGTACTTGAAGCAGGGGTATTGTATAATAGGGATGCCCATGGAATGGTAGCAAGGATCCGTGTACCCTAGACCTACGGCTTTGGGTCTAGTGTCCATCTTTAGGCTGCGAGACACGTATCCAGCTTTGGGCTGCGAGATACAAGAATACAATAGAGAACTGAGATTTCCACTAGTCTTTGGCATGTGGGCTATACAGATTTTAAGTAATCAAAGGTTTTGATAAGAGGGGTTTAATAATTCCGTATATACCTGAAAGAAGTGTTTTAAAAGTTATATATCTCCAAAAGAGAGTTCGATAAAAAAAGAATTTAATCAATTAAAGAATGATTCCCTATTCACAAAACCTCTTTTTATCGAAGATTGGATCAAAGGAACCGGGGTCGGATATGGGGAAATCCCTATCCGAAAACCACTTTGAACCAATGTATGCGTTCGATAAATAAAGTCCTGGTAGAGAGAATGAAGAATGAAGACTAGGGATTTTCAGGATGAAAGGACTGCTTGTTGATAATTCTGGTTAGCTCCCAAATACTAAAGTAGTAGTGGTCCCTTCATTTCTGAAACTCTTTGGGTTGCATGGACTTCTCGCTACTAATCCTTGGGTCAATTCCTGATAGGATGTGGTAGGAGAGTGCCTTCAGTTTCGTTCAGTCCTAGAACGAACTTGTATGGATGGATGTCTGACATTGCATTCTTGAGATTTCATCGTTGACTTTTATAAACATACATCTGTTTGGTGGCGGAGAAGGAAACTTCTCTTAGCTTATCACCCTTCTTTGAGACGTATGAGCTTGGGGTTGTATGTTTGTGGAAGTCAACAGAGATCGATGGAAGAGCGGTGTGGAATTCAAAGAGAGATGATGTGCAGTAAGAAAGGTAATCGCTACCTCAGGCCTCACACCCGAAAATGACCGAAACATGTAGATGCAACAAGGCTATGTGGTTCGCAACCATTAGGCTATGATCATCCCCTTCTAGATATATTTCTACCCGCTATGACATTCGGGTTTAAATTAATGTGGATGTATGCTACGAGGATCCTCAGATAGGTCGGTAATGACTGGGGTGATGACATATTCGGTACTATCTAGGAAGAGGTAGGCCGGTCTTGTGTTAGTAGAGGACCATATGTTGGGCCTCGGTACATTCCTCTAGAGATGTACTACCGGAAGGTAGTCCCTTCACCTGGTCATTTGTATGGAATCCATTCTCCAATAAGTGCCTGCTATTTTGTTTGTAGAGCCTAGTATGCTGGAATTTAATAATGGTAACAATTTCGGTTAAGATTAATAAGTTTACTTGCAAATGTTTTCAAAGATATGTCATTAAAAATAATATCAAGAATTTTGACGTAGAATGATTTGGTTATCATAAGGTAAAAACTCGTTTCGTGCTTATGTGAGGTGTGGTCTTATGAGATACCGTTTTGTTTTCAAAACACGTATCTTGAGTTCTCACACCAGTCCCATGACTGACGCGGAGTTTATTTTCCTTTTCCTTAAACTCTAGGTGCCCTAATTTTCCCCGGGTAGCCTAGTAGTCAGGTTTAGTTTAGAAGAAAGCTGGATGGAGCTCAAAGCATGGAGTTAGAAGATTTACTGAAGATTTTTATCTATTTCCTCCACATTTGTGCAGTACTCTGCCTGCACACAGCCACCACCAGCACTTCATCAATTTCCACACCTCCCTGCATCAACAAACCATCAAAATTGCACATACATTCACCTTCCTCCTCACCATTCAAACATATTTCATCACTTGAAAATCATCACTTCACCTTCAACATCCACCATATCACTTCAGTCAAACTGAACAACTCAACTGCCTTCAACCTACTACCACCCACAAACTACCTTGTGCATTTCAACATCAACTGACAAGGCAAGTTTCACTACCAACCAACCACTGTCCAAACCACACCCTTCATCACCACCTTCCTCTGCTAACCTTTACTTCAACCATTTCCACTCTTATACCATCTCCTTCACCATTTCATCAAAACACACTGCCCTTCACCAGTTCAACCACTCAAACTTCATCACCATTTCTTCCTTCCCAAATAACTACATTCTACAACCCCTCAAAACTGATAACCTTCCTACACATTCTCTACAAACCCACTTCAACTACCTCACCATCTGTTTTTCAACCACTACCTCATTCATTCTTCCTCCAACCTCACCAAACAAATCACCAATCACAGTTACAACCTACCTTCACCACCCATTCAAAACTATTCCATACTTCCACCACTCCATACTGCCATAATCACAAATAATCCTCCTCTTCCCAGTCTTCACCACATACCTATCTCTACAAAGCACTATAGCCTTCCCTATGCACTTCCAACCACCCACTGCTTGCTCCCTCTCTCAACACTGCTCCTTGCTGCCATAAATCTCTAACAACATATCCTTACCATTTGCCTGCAAGTTCCACCGCAACTTCGTTGCACCCGAAGCCAACATCACTACCATGAACAACTTCCACCTACTAATCTTCAATCTATCAATCAACTCTCAACTCAAACCTGCCTCCTCCCAAACTGAGGCCACCATCTCCCCAAACCCACAACCCATCAACTCCACTCTACAACTCGAAACAACTGCAACATTTCCTTGCCCAATCACCAACTGTGATCCAAACCCACAGCAGCATCAACAACGTCAACACCTCATCAAATCGCGATTGAAATTCCCCCCTTCGAACATCGAATCGCCTGCCTTCTTATGAAAATTTGGGAAATTGAGTCGAATTTGGTTGTGAATCAATTTAGGAATTGGAGAAATTGGAAAATATCACGGGTCTTGGGCTTCTTTTTGGGGCCGAAGTTTATATTTTTATCTATTTATTTATTTTGTATTGTTGAGATTAGTTGTTTAGTTTTTTATTTTCTTTTGTTTGTTCAAGTCTAAAAAAAAATTGTGTTTTGTTTTAGAAATATATATATATATCTTGTTCAACAAATTTTAGATTGTAGAAGATCAAGAAGGAAACAACTGTTTGCTTGCTAAAAAAATCGCTGCTAAAAAAATAAATTGCTAATAATTCTACATGCTCTGTTTACTTGTTTTTATTTGTTTTGCATTGTTAGTTGCTTGCATTCTCAAAAAAAAACAAATCTCATTTGTAGTTGCATCGTTAATTCACGTTTATTTTCAGTTTTGCATCCATATCATCTTATTTTCTTTTCTAAGGGCAACACCCAAATCCACATAAGGTGGGGGATTTCATCACCTCTTCCTTGGCCCACAAATCGCATTTCATTCTAGAATTTGACTAATAATAACAACTAGACATTTGACTTAAGGGAGTCATGAGCTCACCTAAGGCTTAATTGTATCTTGACAAGTTGTCTTCTTTGAAAAAATTATCTTCTTGGTGTCTAGGCTACGGCGGAGCAATAATCAGTTATAAATATTACGACGATTCGTAAATATTATACTGATTGTTTCTCTGAATGTACTTAAACCTTCGGTTGCATTGCTACTGTGATTCGTGGTGCACCGATAACTCCTGTTCGTTACCTGGCTAAGAATTATTTTGTTGGATTTAGACAAAGCGTGATTATACAATTTTGGATTAAGAGCTACTAAGGACAGGAATTTGTAATTAAGTCTTTGCATTTATTTAGTTTCATTAGTTCATGCATATTTAAAAGAAAAAAAAATCAAAATCCAAAACTAAAAAAAATTGTAAATTTTACTTAACTTAATTTTTGTTTAATCCAAAATCAAAAAAAATCCTTTCAAATCTTCTCCTTTGAAATTTTTCAATCAAAATCAAAATTTAAAAAAAAATTAGAAAAACAAAAAATCCAATATATATATATAATCGTTTCAAAAACAAAAAAGACTAAAAAAACAAAACAAAAATCAAATCTCTCTTTAGAAAAATAAATTTCTTTTGGTAAATACTTTTCTAAAAAAAATAGTAAAAAATAATAATTTCTCACTTGATTTCATTCTCTAAACTGTATTTCCTTCTCTTAAATTCAATTCTCACTTCTCTCTCTTCTCGACTTTTTCTAGTGCATAAGTACTTAGACTCATGACACAATAACAAATTGTTGGACTCATGACACAACAACTAATCATTTAACTCGAATAAACGATCCTCCTGAAATGGCGAACGAGAACGCCCCTCTAACTCTTATGGATAGAATCTTTCCCGATCAAGTTTCTATCCCTTCTTGTATCACCTTACCCGCCCATAGGGGTAATCACTTCAAAATTCATTCAAACCATATTGCCACACTCCCAAAATTTGGCAATTTTGAATACGATGACCCATACATTTTCTTAATGAAATTCAAACAAGTTTGTGCAACCATTAAACTCCAATAACTTAGTGACGATGGAATCAAACTCCGATTAATTCCATTTGCTCTTACCGATTACGCTAAAAATGGTTGTATAGCTTACCATCAAACTCGATTAAAACTTGGGAAGAATTCGTTAAAGTTTTCTTAAAAAAGTTCTACCCCCTTGGAAAAAACAACTAAAATCCGAAACAAAATTGTTAATTTTCATCAATTCAGGGGAGAACCATTCGAAAAACATTTTGAAAGATTTAAAGAACTTTTGATAAAATGTCCACACCATAACTTCAAAAAATGGACCCTTTTCCAAATCTTATACGATGGACTTGAAAACAGCTCACGAACCATGCTTGAATCGACGAGCCAAGGCAATTTTCTCGCCCAACGTCACGACGATGTTTGGAAATTTCTTGAAAACCTAGCCGAAATATCATCCCAATGGGAACGTTCTAACAAAAAATCCATTTACTCATGATCGAGCCCACACTTGATAGGATCATCTTTGGCTTTGGAAGCTAAAATCGACGGAATGATTAACAAATTAGACAATGTTTTCTCATCCAACCAAATGAACCAAGCTTCCCAATCCATGTGTTATAAAGGTAATGATCTGAATCACATAGCCGACCAGTGCCCTAACTTTTCAACAAGGTTAAAAATACCCGTTTTCTCCAACGTACAATCCTGGTTGGAGAAATCATTCGAACTTTGCGTGGAACCATATTAATCCCAACACGAATTTGGTTCGTCCTAATTTTCAGGTATTTCCCGAACAATGCTTTGTATCCTCCCTTTCAACCCAATTAGTTTCAACAAAATTTTGTGCCTCCATCCCAAAATCAAGCGCACCAATCTTTTGCTCCTCAAGATGATAAACGATTGTCTTCTCTTGAAAAAAGTCTTGAAACTTTGGCTAAAGCAACCACTCAAAGCCTCCAATCAAATAGCAATTTGAAAATTTTGTTAACCTCATACATGCAGAATACGAGTCAGTCAATTACAAAACTTTAGATGCAAATGAGTCAATTAGCCACGTTTGTAAGCGAACATGAACGAGGCACATTCCCAAGTCAGCCAGTCCCAAATCCCAAAAATCAAAACACGAATTCAAATCAAGCCCATGCTGTTCAAGATAGCAACGTAACCCAAATGAATTCTATCATGACTTTGTATTCCGGTAAACAAATCGATAATCAAGTCGTTAATCCAAATGATTTACCGGAAATCCTTCTTGACACTCCTAAAACAACAAATGATTCTGAATAAAACGTTGAGCCAAACATCGAATCAAATCCCACTCCAAATTCTTCTTCTACTCAAGTAGACCCACCTAATGAGTATCGTGTTCCATTTCCACATCGCCTTCGACCCATGAAGCACTCTGATCAAATGGAAAAGATGTTGGAAATTTTCAAACAACTCAAAGTTAACATTCTGATTCTTGATACGTTCAACAAGTCCCAACTTATGCTAAGTTTCTCAAGGATTGATGCAACCAAAAACAACAAACTCATGTACCCAAGAAAGTTTTCTTAGCTGTCGGTCTTAGTGAAGTTTTGTCCCAATCGATTCTCGTTAAATACAAAGATCCTGGATGTCCGACGATCTCGTGCATGATAGGAGATAAAACGATTAACAAATGCTTACTCGATTTGGGTGCGAGCGTCAATTTGATTCCTTATTCCGTTTACCAGCAACTTGGTTTAGGTGAACTTAAATTGACAAAAGTAACTCTTCAATTTGCCGATCGTTCGATTAAGAAAACTGTGGGAGAAATCGAGGATGTACTTATCCTGACTTATTTGATGGTATGTTTTACCTCTTTGTTTGATTTATTGTGTGCCTTACCGTAATTTTGAGGACGAAATTCTTTAAGGAGGGGAGTCTGTAATACCCCAAATTTTTGGTAACATTATTTAGAATATTTAATTAGCTAAATTAAATATAATAATGTGTTGATTATGGGATTGAGATTTAATATTTAATTAAGGTGTAGCTATGCCATTTAACAATGAATCAAGGAAGAGTTAAAATGAAATAGAGGAGGAGTAAAATAGGAAAGAGGCCATTCCTATATCTATTCCCTTAGGCCGTGTATCCCTACACGTCCATTTCATTTTTTTTTTTAAACTAAGGCCGGCCACCATTAACTAGAGAAAGAGGAAGAATATGGAGAAAAGCTAAGGAAGAAGCTAATTCAAATCAAATCCATTCACATCTCAATCTCTTTAATCTCTAAAGCTAAGGTGAATAATTTTTACATCTCATTTTTTATTGTGTTTTCGGTTTTAAGATGAATTCCAAATATTTTGCAATGATTTGCTATGTTTTTGAATGATGGAATGAATATATATACTTGTTGATTAATTATGGTTATTCATATTTAATTTACGATATCTTTTAAGGTGAAAACTCTATTAAATGACATCCAAATGCCTTGCGAATTTTTATGAAGATCATAAATATTATTTTGGAAATGGGTTTCAATTTCAGAATTTTTTGAATTTATGTGGAATTTATATGAATTTTCTAGTAAAGAAAATGTTAATTTGGATTATAAATTATTTATCGTTAAATATAAAAGAATTGGGTGTGAAATTTTTAAATGTCGGCAAACATATTAAAAGAGATTTTCTGGAATTTTTGTAGAATTTTCCTAAGTGTTTTAATGGTTATATAAAATTATTTAAGGTATGAGACTCAAATGTTTTGTATAATTAAGAGAGGAGAAGGGGCTTTTTGTAAATTAATTTAAATTGCTAAATCTTGAAAGTCGACAGCACTTTTGGAAAAGTACAATGGCAACAAATCAGATTTAGACAAACAAGGCAGGTTAGGTACAAAAGAAATAGTTTAAAAGTACAAATAAACATGTTTTTCACTGTTTCGACACCTTCGACACTAGGTTCCACCTCCTTAGCTTTGCTTTCGACACAGTCGAAACCAATGCACATGGTATCAGGGAACTGGTACGTAGCGAATTGGATGTAGGCGGACGGTATGGAGTCAAAACCATGGGTTTCGAAGGGGTTGAGGCATTACTTCGCTTTTAAAGGAAAATGCGCCTGCTTGCTTTCGACTAAGATGCTTTTGGCTTGGTTAGTTTTCGACTAGGTCAAATGGTTTTAAAAGGAATGGTTTCGATTAGGTTGCGCTTTTGTTTTAAATGATTGCTTTCGACTAAGTCGAAGCCTTTTTACTGTTGCTTCCTACCTTTCGATCCAGATGTTTTGAAAGGGTTGTTTTGTTTTCTATAAACCTGGCCACCTCTCCAATGATTTCGAAGGGATGGTTTCGACACCATCACTTCATTACTTAGGAAATTGTTTCAAAACAGATGCTTTCGACTTAAATGTTTTTAAGACCCTTTTTCTATGATTGAAGTAAAATCCAAATTGGTTTTGAAAGAGATAGTTTTAAATGGTTTCAAAACAGATGCTTTCGACTTTAATGGGTTTTTGATCCTTTTGCTCTACTTGAAGGCATAATCCAAATGGTTTCGACTGAGATGATTTTCAAAGGTTTCGAAGGAGTAAATTTTCGAATGGTTTCGAAAGATTTCCCCATGTTTTAAATTGAACCCAAAGTGCTTTCGAAAGGATTGAGTTTTGACTATTTCGAAAGGTTTTAATGAATGGTTTCGAAAGGGGCGGTTTCCCAAGGTTTCGAAAGGATTGAAAGGAAAGGTTTTTCCTATGTTTTCGAAAGGCAATATTTAAAGGTTTTAAAGAGGGATGTCTAATGTTTTGAAGCTTTCAAAAGAAAGGCTTTTAATGGTTTTGAAAGGGTCACTTTCAATGGTTTCGAAGGGGTTACATTCAAGGGTTTCGAAAGGGTTGTTTAAAGGTTTTAAACAAAGGTTTCGAATGTATTAGTTAGGCAATATAGCTTAAGTGTTTTCAAGTTAAAAAGGGTTTAACTTGTTTTGGAAGGATAACTAATCCTTATTAAAATTCATCAATCTTATTTTGAGTAAAGTATATATATCATGGCGAAAATAGTTTAGAGTAAAGCTAAGAATATATTTTCCTTGTAAAGGTAAGATTTAAAAGGTTAAATCATTTTGAAAAGGTTTTCAAGGAAAAAGATGAAGGGTAGTCAACCTTAAGAAACTAATTTCGGACAGTTAGTCCATTTTGATTCGGATAGTTAGTCAAGTTGCGGACAGTTAGTCCAGTTTATGGGAAGTCAGCCCAGCTTTATGGACAGATAGTCCATTTGTAGCATAACAGACCTTGCTATTATGTTGTGGACAGATAGTTCACTTATTACCCGTTTTATGGACAGATAGTCCATATATTAGCATAAAGGATATTGCTATTTTGATATAATCAGTTTGATTAACCAGTTTGGTTGCAGCAAAGAATTTGCAAAATATTTGTTTTGAAAAGGATATTAGTGAAGGGAAACCCGTTCCACTAAGCGGCGTGGTCTCACTTAATATCAGTAAACCGAGATGTAACAGAACTATTCGCACCAGGCTTTATGTCTGACTCGAAGTTTTTTCCCCCTTAAACTCTCTGGTACTCAAAATTGATTTGAGTAGGCTGAGGGTTAAGGTTTTCAGGTTTTTGAATTTTGGCGAATAAAGCTTCCAGGAACAAGCAGGTGGCTCACGAATAGCTAATTAGGATTCATAGTTTCATTTTGTTTTGATTCCGCTGTGTATATTAAGTTAGATATAACTATATTGACTCTGGTCAACCAAGGGGGCATCGTCATATGTCGCACTTGGCGTATTATTATAATTATATTTGATCTTACCTAGGAAACGATTATAAGATTATGTAATTTGGATATGAATTTGTTTGAAATGTAATCAGTAAAATGTTATTTTTGAAATCTGTGATTTTGTTTATATTCAAATGCTTCTAATATTATGAATACCATTAGCATTACCGTATTTTGTCACCAGAAGTTAATACTATGGATGACTACAACATCTATAGCGCTTAGCTTTTGGCATCTAGATTAGGGATGTTACATCCATTTTCTTGGTTTTGCGCTCCAGCTTGTCCAATCTATCGGAGTAGATCCTGCGCCATCTCCTCCTGTCTCTTTAGCGTCTCTCCTGCATAGAATCCACCATTGTTCCCATTTCATCTCTGGTGATGTAGATAGATGTCTGATTTGCTCCAGCTCCTGAAGAAGCCTCCTGACTCCCTCCATAATGGCTCCTATCTGCTAATGGTCTCCTTATTGATTGCCTAGCCATTGCTTTCTAGGTTCAAGTATCCAAGCTTCCAAATCCAAGATCCTAGCTTCCAATTCCGCGGGTGCAAGTCCCTCTCAATGAAAGCGCCAAAATGTTTGTGCCAAAATTGGTCACAAACACCCAAGAATAGATTTAGTAGAGAAGTAAGTGAAGAAGATTAAATTAAACTGAGGAAAGGATTAAGCTAAAAATAAATCAAAAGCAATAATAAAAAACATAGAGAATTATAGTGGTTCGGCGTTGTATACCTACGTCCACTTTGAAGTTTTTTGCCTTTATTAATCACTTATGAATCTGATTACAATGGAGAAATAAAGGTAGCACTTGATTACAATGAAGTTTCCTCTAATCGGCAGCATCAAAGATCCCTAAAATGAACCAAGAGGTCTGTATTTATAGGGAGAGATGATGAGATATTTCGCTAAGATTTTGGAAGAAGGCTCTCTAGGTCCACAGGGTTCCACCATAACGATCGGTGGCCTAAACTTAACAATCAATAACGATCGGCCAAATGTTCACCGATCGTTTTTCTTGCGTCCAATGCAAGTGCGATCGTTTTTAGGGGGTCCCACATACCTCTTGACATTGCTCCTAAAATATGGAATCATTTTGAGCTGTAAATTGGAAGATATGGATCAATCATTGTCGAACTTGGATTGTGCACTTAACTACACCGATCGTTTTGATGGATAAGCAAAAACGATCGGCCAACAACGATCGGCCATCTTCAAACCTCTGCTTTGTGTCCTGTGATCATTTTTGTAAGCTCCACTCTTTATTTTATTGATGCTCTGAAAGGTTCAAGTGAATTGGTCTTGTGGATTTTGAGATATTGATTGATCTTCGTCGATTTACGCTGTTCTATGGATCGTTCCCGATAGATCCATATAAATTCTTCCTTTGCCCATAATTTGAGCATACGAACTCCGATTGACTTGAAATTTAAAATATGGACTCACGGGGCCTTCCTTGTCACTTCATATTGATTGCATTTTGATTGGAACATCGTCCGAATCCGTCCAACTATTGTCCATAGTTCCAAATATAATCGATTTCCAAACCTGATAACCGTCTCTCTGGGCTTCCTGTCTTGATGATTGCAAAAGCCATTTAGCCAACTTTTATGATATACTTCCTAGTCAAAAGGAAGTATAACAGATGTCCCTAGTAGGATGAGTTGTGTCTCATAAGGGTTTTCGGTGGACACTACCCACAAAAACCAAATGCCCGATGTTATGATTCTAATGCAGCTATATGAATACAAATGGTTATGAAAAATGACAAATCAATTTATTTTTGAATTGTCACAACATTGCAGTGGACACATGTTTTAGTCAAAATCTAGAAATATAAGTTCATCACCTAGTCACAAACTTTAACAAAAATCAAGTTCTTATCACACTCGATTCTAGCTTGCTAGTTTTTTTATTGAAAATATAGTGCAAGTATGAAATTAGTTTTAAATTTGATTGTTAAAGTTTACAAAGTGATATTTCTATTTCCACTTACATAACAACTTCAAATCAGTAAACCACAGAGAATGCCTTAAATTCAATCACTTACCCTCTTTTTATTTCTTTATTATTATTATTATTTTACGAGTATGTATGCATGCCTAGGTGGGCCTGCATCTAATCACAATGTGCATGTTTTAAGTCATGTATAATGTTTCGTTTACAAATATAGTACACATTCTCCATTCATGCCATAGTGTCCATTAATTTCGGTTTATTTTTTAGGCATGGACCACGTCTAGGAATTAAAAAGCATTGATGAGTAGAAGGCTATATAGTAGTCTTATCAAAATTTGATAGTGGCTTATTTCATATTTATTTTCACATATAAAATCATAATGCAATGATTTTGTATTTGCAAAGGGTATCTATAATACTATCTTTAATTTCAAGCTACCAATTATATATGTGGTTTATATAAAAGACGATGTATTTGAAAGCCAAACCTTTTGGTTCCTTTTTGTTATAATTATGAAAAAAGAAAACTATGTTAAAAGTAAATTATTGACTTAATTAAAAATGGAGTTTGAACTTAAGTTGTTAAATTGTATTTCTAATACTTCACATTACATCGCCATAAATTTAAGAACGTCCATCCATCCAGTTTCATCAAAGAACATGAACTATCATTCAAAGATCAAACTTAAATGGTTTATTTTTCCAGCATTTCATATCCATGACCTAATGAACTACAATTATATAATGCAAAAATGATTTAAACTGGAGTAATTTTGAACAAAATAATAATAAGAATCAACAGATATATTATGAATTCTGATGAATACATAATATAGATTGATTGCAATCAAGGTTTGTTTTTAAAATGGTTCAAAATGTTGGGCATTTTAGTTTGGTAAAATTACATACATTGGAAGTCAAGCTAAATAATAAAAGTTAGGCATACAACCAACGCAAAGCCTTAGACAATGAAGCCAGTTCTCTTGGTATCTGGATATTCTATTAGATGTAGTCAAATGCTTGGTCAGAGTATGATAACTTTTTAAATACAATAACTACTAAATTATGTAAAATTAAACTGGTCAGAAACTAATAATTATCTCACGTCTAACATTACTCCTCAACCAATTAACTGCTGAAATCATGGCCGCAAAATAAGTTTCCATCATTGGAATTTTTAAAGCCACAAATAATATTGACAATTTTTCCTCGATTTCTTCAGCTAAATTAATCAATCAGTCATTATTGATGAGGCAAGTGTAGAGGTAACATCATCGATGAGGCATGTTATCCCGCCTTTTGGCAAGGCCGAGATACCAAGGAACTGACTGGAAAATAAGGATCATACGACCTCAGCATTGGACAGCTATTGGATAGCCACGGGTATCGATGAATTTTATCCAGGTCCAGATCAAGCTACGATTGATAAGATATGTCGAGCGAAGCCGTGAAAGCCAACATTTCGAATTTCAAGTCAATTCGAGTTCGTATGCTCAAGATATCACCAACGAAAAATGGAGTAGACAGTCCTAAGTTCGAATCCATAGGCGAAGCCTATGTTCGAATCTATCAGGTGGCCAAGCTTCGTATTCATCGGCCAAATCCTTTGTTCGAATCCATCGTCCAAGCTCTAGTTCAAATCCATGGGACAGCCTTTGTTCGACTCCATCGAACTTCCTCTGCTTCGAATCCACGAAACAAAACCCTGCTTCGAATCCATCGAGCAAGCCATAGTTCGAATCCATTGAACCATTCCCTACTTCGAATCCATCAAAGGGAAGGCCTTCGAATCCATGTAGTCGAGGAACTTCGACTCCATCCCACGACTATCTTCGAATCCATTCAGCTGAGAAGCCTTCGTATCGATCAACCATGGCCTACCTTGATCGATACGAAGGAAACATCCATTCGATCGATTTGAAGGAGCATACTTTCGAATCCGTTACCTCGAATCCACCAAGTCAAAGCGGTTAAAACCATGGATTCGACCCAGTAAACTCGGAGAAAAAGATGGATCAACCCAAGAAGCACGTGTGCCACATCACCACGTGCATGCACCTGGCATCGATTCGACCCTATCGATTCGAAGGGATCGATTCGACCCACTCGTATCCACCGGAAATGCAATCTTGAATCGATCATAACTCGAGATCTACAAGTCCAAATGCTATGAAATTTTCACAGAAGCTTATGCACATGCTGAAGAATGTCCACACCAAATTTTAGCTCGATTGGATGATTTCTTGATCGATTCGAATGGACTTCGAATCGATCCCAAAGTGGGCCCGGATTTCCTGAAAGCGGGCGTGTGGGCCCCTTCACGTGCCAGAAGCGATCTCCCCGAATTTTAGGCGATATATCAGCCTCCTACACCTATAAATAGAGCCCCTGGTCATTCAGAAAAGGGGTCAGACAATTTTAAGAGCTAAAGAGCGCCCAGACTCTGCCAGATTTACTCCAAATCACCACCGCTGCCTTATTTTCAGACTTAGCTTATAAAATCAGTTGTGTTACATTATAAGAAATTGTAATCTTCAAGTATCGAGCAATAAAATCATCAACTTTCATAGTGGACGTAGGCAAAGCGCCGAACCACTCTAAATCGCTGTCTTCTGTGCAATTTACTTTCTGTTATTTGGAGTTTTTGTTAGATAATCCTCAGTTTAAGTTTCTTTCTTCACTTTTATCTCTTCAAATACTTCCGAAGAGTGTTGTGCCCATTTTTGGTACAAACACTTTGGTGCTTTCACTGAGAAAAACCAGCTTTTTCTCCTGCTCCTTGGATCTACCATCGATACCGGATTGCATAAATCCAAGAGGAAGATCCAGATCTCTAATCAAGAATCCTTCCATTCTATTCAGATTTGCATAAAATCTAGGAAAGGAACCCACTACTTAAGATGGTTAGTACAAGAACTACCTCTACGGCTGCTGATCAAGAAGGTCTGGATAGACAGAATCCTACACAACAGCTACAATCCAATCAAGACAACACTGCTCACTCAGATCCGTCTGGGCCAGTAACCAGACAAGAATTCCATGTATTGCTCCAGGAATTGACTCAAAGTCGGCAACAGCTGGCCGAACAGTTGCGTGCTAATATTGAATTGACCAATCAATTAAACCTCCGAAGGCGCAGGAGGACCAGGAGGGATGATGCTTCCCACTCGTCCACAGAAAGTTCTGCTTCATTTGACTATCATGGCAGATCTACACGTCCCCGATTGGACGCAAGTCATACACAAGCTACCGGATATCAACCTGCCTTGACTGTAGGACAATTGAGGGTCGGACCGTCAACTAGCTTCCAGGCCGGGCCCTCTTCACGAGGAGGTGCTGTTCCACAGCATACCACAGACAATCGCACTGCAACCGCCGCGGTAGAAACAAGGGTTGATACCCGTAATCTGTCAGATCCGAATAATCAACAACGTAGGCGTACTCCTGAACCATACGTCCTAGAAGATGTGGAGCCAAGGAGGCAAGAAATAGGCCGTCGACAGCGTCCAGTCCAAACTCGCACTATGGAACCCGACCACACCTTAGCCCAGCATGCACAGAATGTGGCTATGCCCGATATTTCAACCATGATACGTCAGATGATTCGCGAAAGCCAAGGGCTTACCAATGACGACTGGGGAATCTCCCGTAGTCATACTCCTTTCACAAACGAAGTATTATACGCTGATCCTCCTCGGCGATTCAGAATACCAACTCTCCCTATGTACGAAGGAAATCCCGATCCCAATCAACATATTTTGAAATACGAATGGTCAATGAGCACCGCAAGAGCTAATGATGCAGTAAAATGTCTAAGTTTCCCCATCTCTTTGGGAGGAATTGCAACAATGTGGTTTACAAGGTTGCCACCGAGATCCATCTCTTCGTTCAATCAACTGGCTAAGAAATTTGTCGAACAGTTTCGTATGCATGTCGCTAGGCCCAAAGACGTTAACACCCTATCTAGTGTCACCCAAGCTAAGGGAGAGACGCTCAGGTGTTACTTGGAGAGATTCCATGCAGCATGCGTGGAAATTAGTAATCCCAACGATAACTCGATTTTGATGGCATTAACCAAAGGGATCGATCCCGACTCTGAATTTGGAAATTGGTTAGCTGGAAAACCACCCGCATCGTTGGACCGTTTCTACTCCAAAGCCGCTCAATTCTTGCGACAAGAGGACGCGAAACAGTCTAGGAAACAGGACGATGCGATACCTAGAGCTGAAAGAATACAAAGTAATGTAGTAGTGAAGCAGTCCGGTGCGAGTTCCGGAAAAGTTCAGTTAAATATACAGAACAAACAAACTCAACCAAGAGTCAACAGTGGTCAGGATAAGAAAAGAGACCAGAATCGAGGCCCACAACGTAGGACTCCAATGTTTGATAATTACACGCCATTGAATACATCGTTGGAAAACGTGTATCTGCAAACTTGCAACACTGTGCAATATAAGAAGCCTGCTCCGAAGCAATCATCGGAGAGGCAGATTCAAATAGGGAAGTTTTGTAGATTTCATGAAAGTTACGGCCACAATACCAATGAGTGTCGACATTTGCAAGACCTCATCGAAAAGTTGATCAGGGAGAGAAAGTTAGACCAGTTTGTGCGGGCACTGCAGTCTGGTGGAGCGGGCCCCTCAAATCAAAATCATGCATAGAATCAAGAAAGACAGGAAGAACCAGGTCGTGTCGGAGGAAGATTGGTAATTAATGCTGTAAGTGGTAGTCCTGATCCAGCGGTTCGAAGCTGGGAGGAAATGGAATCATATAACAACTTACCTAGACGTACAAACTTCGAGTATGATGATAACTTGGACGATAAACCTTCGACCAAGCGAAAGAGAGCGATGACTAACGACATCACTTTCCGAGATAGCGATGTTGACTACGTCGGAAGCCCGACTACTGACCCACTTGTGATATCAACCCGAGTAGGTCCGATGTGGATGAAGAGGATCCTGATTGACTGTGGGAGCTCTGTGAATATCATATTTGTACATGCTTATAATCAAATGAAGATGAAAGCTGGGGATCTAAAACCCTGCCAAACTCATCTCCATGGATTCAATGGCAGCACTACCATGCCTGTTGGGATGGTAGAGTTACTAGTTGAGTTGGGAGCCGGAGAACGTAGATCGATTCGGACATTGCAGTTCGTTGTGTTGGATGTAGACTCGCCATATAATGCCTTTTTAGGTCGACCTGCCCTTGCTGAATTCAGGGCCATAATCGCCCCGTGGTGTTTAGCTTTAAAGTTCCCAACCGTCAACGGAGTTGGGGTCGTCCAGGGCGACCAGGTTGATTTGAGAACAATCATACACCGAAATCGAGTTGCCCGATTACGCAATGCCAAGGACTGACTTAAAACTTTTGAACTCGGTGAGCTGGCCACTAAAAAAGATTATCCGGCACTCCCACACATGAGATCAACGTTGAGAGGGTCGCACAAAATTAAGCGAAAGCTCGGGGATGGCAAATTTAAGTTAGCGACCGTTGATGGTCTAACTTTACCAAGGGCCTAGAATAGCGAAAGTCTTCGTCGCTACTGCAACTAACAGGCTATGTTTATCTATTTAGTTTAAATTCCGTTTTAAAATTTGTTTCTGCATTTCGAAATTAGAACTTGTAATAAGGCAACTAACTTTGCCATATTTTCTGATTTCAGCAATAAAATGTCATTTCTTCGGGCCAGAGCTATGATTCATTAAATACAATGTACAACATCACGATGCACGAAGAGCTGAATTCCATCCTGCAAGTGGAATTTATTCAAGTAGGGAGCGGCTGCGATACGGTCGGCCACTCGCTAAGTGAAACTCGAGCTCGGGGGCAAGCCATCACGTCAGGCTAAAAATGGGTTGATACACGACAATCCTTCATTTGACTCCGTACTCCCAGAGTGCGAGACAGAGTATAAACATTACTTGACTCCGTACTCCCAGAGTGCGAGACGGAGTATAAACATTACTTGACTCCGTACTCCCAGAGTGCAAGACAGAGTATAAACATTACTTGACTCCGTACTCCCAGAGTGCGAGACGGAGTATAAACATTACTTGACTCCGTACTCCCAGAGTGCGAGACGGAGTATAAACATTACTTGACTCCGTACTCCCAGAGTGCAAGACAGAGTATAAACATTACTTGACTCCGTACTCCCAGAGTGCGAGACGGAGTATAAACATTACTTGACTCCGTACTCCCAGAGTGCGAGACAGAGTATAAACATTACTTGACTCCGTACTCCCAGAGTGCGAGACGGAGTATAAACATTACTTAAACTCCGTACTCCCAGAGTGCGAGACGGAGTATAAACATTTACTTAAACTCTGTACTCCCAGAGTGCGAGACGGAGTATAAACATTACTTGACTCCGTACTCCCAGAGTGCGAGACGGAGTATAAACATTACTTAAACTCCGTACTCCCAGAGTGCGAGATGGAGTATAAACATTTACTTAAACTCCGTACTCCCAGAGTGCGAGACGGAGTATAAACATTACTTAACTCCATACTCCCAGAGTGTGAGACGGAGTATAAACATACATCAACTCCATGTTTATCCCCAAGACTGGGGGCAGGACCAAAACAAATATCGAATTGAAGATGAAAGAGAGTATACTTTCATTTCCATTATCAACAAAAAGAATCCGATTACAAGATGGTTCAAAAAATTCCTACTAGTGGGAGCCGAATCCACATCCATACACGGCTATAGAAAAAACCAAAAGACAAAACAAAACACTACAACAAACTAAAGAAGGAATTCAATCTTTCTTCTTCCTTAGCTTCTTCTTCGGAGTAGTCCCACTGGATCCGCTACCCGACTTCCTCCTCACTCTCTTGCTCTTCTCCGGTTTATCCTCCAATGGCGACATAATGTCAACATCTTCCTTGGAGCTTGAGGCGATGGAGATTCTCTTGGAGGGTTGAACTGGAGGCATAGGGGCTGTAACAGGAAGTGGAACCGGAGCACTCGCGATGACCACAGTACCGCCCGACGATATCATCATTAGCGGGGCAGGGCCAGAAGGATTCATGCCAACAGTCACTGCTGCCATCTCAGCATCAATCTCAGCCAAAATCTCATCTTCACAAGGTGCTTGGGCCGCACTGGATATGCTAGTGGCTGGCATAAAAGAACTAACAGCCGGAGTGGTCCCGCTCATAGAAAAGGATGGATTGACGAAGGGATCGTTGGGTTGACTAAGGAGTTCCTCAATCATTTGAGCGTTGAAAGATAACATGTTCGCTTCCCCTTCTTCGCCGACCACGGTAGATGTCATAATAGCTTCGATGATGATAGCCCCTTGCGCTTGATAAGAGGCTTGAGATGCAGGAGGCGCAGAGATAACGGCTTCAGTCACTGAAATGTGAAAAAACGAAGAGTGTTAGCTAAGAATATTGATTCAGATTCATCACACTAAGTGTATACGAGAGGCGTTCGATTACCTTCCTTAGCCTGGCCCGCAGTATGGGCAGATACAGAGGCAGAAGCATCAACGGAAGACAATTGCGCTGGTCAGGATTATAAGCGGGGACGGACTGGGGATCGACCGCACCAATGGTTTCAGGCAATGTCGGAACTACAGCTCCAACACTTGTTTCGTGATGATCAATTCCCGAGCCCTCGCCCGTCTCTATCTGTTGAACACCAAGCCTCTCTTTCGCCATGTAAATCACCGCCTCATGAAGAACTTTCCTCTCTTCCTCAGTAAGCAAGCGCATCTCAAGCTCGAAATCATCCAGCGTTTCATCCGGATGCACTGCTTTCTTCTCCTCCACCAACCTAGTCCAGGCGTTATACAGAATCATAGAGTCATCTCCCAGCCATGCTAAATTTCTGTGCTCCAGCACGTTGGCGTTGTATGTAACCAGGAGATCATCGAAATCAGCGTCCATCCTGGACTGCTCCGCCATAATCTTTTCCTGGATTTCTTCCTCTACAGACTTGGTCTTGGCCACCACCGCAGCAAGTTCGGCTCGAAGTGACACAGCTTGGTCGCATGCCTCCTGAGCGGTGGTATTAGCAGCGTCTTTTTCTTTCACCACCTCTGCAAATTTGGCCTTGAGCTCATTCAGCTCTTTAACAGCTGTGTCTCGCTCAGCTACGACCGTGGTATAACGGTGGCCCATCCCTTCTACCAAGGCACAGTGTGCCTGCTGCATCCTCGCCATCTTCGCCACAGCATCATCATGCTTTTTAAGCGCTTGGAGTTCAGAGTTTCGAGACGACTCCATCTCAGATTGAAGAACCTGGATGATGCGGTCTTTCTTGACAATCTCAGCATCACGCTCCTGAATAACTTTTGTCCGGTCAAAAGCTACCTTTGAAGCTTTCACGACCGCTTTGTACCACTCCTTGTATTAAGCATAGAAGTCGCGGATATAGCTATGCACAATATTTTCGGCATCCGGAGGAATCCTCTTGAGATGGAGAGGAAAGACATATGCATCCATATAGATTTCTGGAAAGTCCTTTTTCATTTGAGCAAGCTGGATGGCTCCTTCACTTGTCAATTCAACCGAAGCTTGTTCAACAAAGGCGGCTGCCGGCGGTTCAACCCTTTGCCGCTGAGTTTCGGTCTTGGAAGACTGAGAAGGTGGTTGTTGATGAGAAGACTCGGGAGGATCTATAGGGACCCTAGGAGGCGGAGGAGAACGAGATCGCGGTCGGTACTGATAGCTCCTATCTCTGTCAGTACGATCTTGGCCAGAGTGGCTACGCCAATAATCTCGATCTCTATCATAGCGATCCTGATTGGTATAGCCTCGTCCCTGATCCCTATCTGATTCCCTCCAGCGGGACTCATAGTATGAGGAAGATCGGCGTACATTACAGAGCCTATCCAAAGTAGATCCACGGCCTGAAATCTCACCTGCGATAGGAAAAAACTAGAGTTTAGAATCCTACAAAAGTGACGTTCAATATGCGGAAATCATGTAGTGCTGTGGAAGTGTGTGTAAATGTGTAAACCCCCAGACCAACCGGAAGTGTTGACTGCACTCAAAGGAAAGGGATCGCTCATATTTAAAACATCTTGGAATTCCTCCAACCCGGAATTGTGAGGAATCGATATATAATCCGGGATGGGAATATCGTTAAGCCCTTTAAAAGTATCTCTTGAACGAGAAGGGGCGGCCTCAGAAATTATAGCTCCGGAAGCGGGAGAAGACACATCTACAGACTTCCACCCCTTAGATTTAAGTTTTTTAGAAACGATGGTCTTGCTTTTCCGTCTTTCTCCCAACTCTTCAAAATTTCCCGAAAGATCCGCCAACGGTTCTATGTCCGTGTGAGTTCTTTCTTCATCGCTCACTTCGGTTATCACAACCCCGAGCGTCTTTTTTGCCGTCTTCTTCTTTTTCTTCTTCTTGTCCTTTTTTTTGAAATGGGCTTCAGCATCCCTTCAATGACTATGCTCTGCTTCATTTCAATCAAGCCAAGAGCTCTTAAATTGTAGTCATTTAACACCGAGTCAATGTGTCGCAAGTCGCTCGGGATCCCTTGAAGGCTCTGAACTATGACCTTGTAATACCCGCCGTCGGGTCTGGAGATAATGGCTATAAGAAAAACAGGATGTCAATACCAATGCCAAAAAGCTATTCGTTAAAGAAATCGTCAACAGGTTACAACACTTACGTCTAGACAACCATCGCCTAGCAAAACCAGGATGACACCGAACATAGAACCATTCATTCTTGAAGTAATTAAGTCTGGTCCAGTCTCCGGTAATAACTTGACAGTTTCTCACTGCCTCCAAAAATGTAAAAGACGGGCTATTGCCTCTGCTCTTGAAGTTAAATAGATATCTGATTTCCATCGGCCTTGGAGGACGGAAGAGGTGGTCCATAAATACAATAAACGCACTGTTCAGTAGCGCGTGTCCGTTAGGGTGTAATTGAGAGGGAGCGAGTCCAAGAAACGATAACATCTCCCTAATATACTGATTGAATGGAGGGAGTGTTCCGGCCGCACAAGCATGTCGGTAAAAGGCAGTATACCCTTCGGGCGGACAGTGAGGTCTATCGCTGGAACTCGGCAATAACACATCGTCTAAAGAAATATGATGTCTTGTGCATATCCTACCCAACAAGTTTTCAGAGATGTTAGATTGAACGGAATCAATAGGATCCTCGATAAATATTGCGTCTTGTAGCTCGTCGGGAGCTGGATCTACTATATCCGCTGGGATATGTGGAATTACAAGGACCGGAGGAGGGGAACTCTGAATCTCCTGCTGCTGAGAGCTCGAAGACTCCATAACTGACTAACTTATCAGAAAGCAACGTTAAGTTCATAAAAAGCCCGTACATTCCCTAGTGTAGTGTGTATGAATGTGCCGTGCAGTGCAAGTGCTGTGCATTACTTAAGCAAATTTTACGGAATGAAACGAGATGTACGAACGATGAAACTCTGGAAATCAAGACTGGAAATGACCGTCATCGCTGACCGTCATATCCACGCCATCCAAATGCTACCGACCGATTCAAGTATAAATCTGTTATGTTTTTGGTTAAGTCATGGTTCCATCGACGAGCTTCAAAAGGAAGTCAAGTATAGTCCTACAGTCAAGTTCAATTAGGCAAGGCCGAAGCTCGTCGGAGTCAAGTGTGCTAAAGTTCATTGAGATCGTCAAATTTCGACTGAAAATTGGTCATAGTTCGAATCCATTGAGCAAGTCAGAAGAGTTGCATTCCCTGAACTGAAGACGTTTGAATCGATCACCTCGGATTAATACGAGTCGAAACGATGTGCTTCGAATCGATAAAGAGTCTACTCGATGCACTTCGTATCGACGTAGGTCGTTGGAACGATACCCATAACATCAAGTGAAAGAATGCTTCGAGTCCATCAGGAGAAAGACTTCGTATCGATCAAACTCAACGCCTTCGAATCGATCGTAGAACCATCACTTCGAATCGATCGATATGAGCCACTTCCCTTCGCAAGCATCGATTCGAAGCCCCATAATCAGTTGCGATTCGAATTGCTCCAGTCCGGATCGATACGAGGCGAAGAAAAGCGAAACCCCTTGAAATATCTTCTTCTCCAAGAGAACTCCAGCACTCTGTCATGCTTCGTTCATCGATTCGACCCATTTCAGTCAGATCTCACAACCTTTTGAAATTAAATCTCAAGAAAATTCAAGAGTGATGGCAAATTTCCAGTTTCATCATCCTTAACTCGGTGTTCGTCCATTAATTACTTGATTAACTGCGATTGTGGTCGAAAGATCAGAGTTTTCGATCGAGTCGAAGGAGTTTTTCTCTCGAGGTTTTGGGAGATTGATACGAAGAAGGTGCAGAGTAACAGTAAAAGTAAAAAGTGAAAGTGAAGGTGACCTCGCGTATTTATATGGATCCTAGATAGGAAACAGGACGCTTCGCCTCCCGGTCAACCTGACCGATTGCCACCGGTCATAAACCAATCACGTTCGAATCCATCAAAGCCTCGAATCCGTCAAGGCAGCATCGATACGAAGCCCCATCGATTCGAAGTTTCATCGATTCGAGGCAGTCAACAAAAGCTAAATCGGAGTCACCGTGTCCCATTGATTCGAAATGCTAACTTCACAACCATCGACTCATAGCGATTCGAAGACTATCGATTCGAATGATCATTTCGAATCCATCGAAAACCATCAATGAGGATGAACGCATCGCTTCGATATAAATGATTACTGGTCTACCTTTTACATCGATTCAGGAGAGGATCGATACAAGAGGATAATCATAGACAATCATCAAAACAATGTTTTAACTCGAATCTCAAATCGATTCAGGAGAGGATCGATGCAGACTTCGATAACTAACTGAACTGGAAACGACGTGCAAACATGCAACGTTAACAAAAGTCAAGATGACACATATATGCACATATGTTCGACTAATACTTAATCTTTGACATTCACAGGAATCAAGTGATCGTCTCATCGTGAATCCGACAGCATACAGATGATCACAATCATACAACGGTCAATTACAGCAATACAGGATACAGTTTTCAGCGAAACATGTGATGATTATCAAACAGGAACTGCAGCTTTTCAAAGCACGTCAGGATTACACAAGACGTACTTTGGGGGGCAAATGTTATCCCGCCTTTTGGCAAGGCCGAGATACCAAGGAACTAACTGGAAAATAAGGATCATACGACCTCAGCATTGGACAGCTACTGGATAGCCATGGGTATCGATGAATTTTATCCAGGTCCGGATCAAGCTACGATTGATAAGATATGTCGAGCGAAGCCGTGAAAGCCAACATTCCGAATTTCAAGTCAATCCGAGTTCGTATGCTCAAGATATCACCAACGAAAAATGGAGTAGACAGTCCTAAGTTCGAATCCATAGGCGAAGCCTATGTTCGAATCCATTAGGTGGCCGAGCTTCGTATCCATCGGCCAAATCCTTTGTTCGAATCCATCGGCCAAGCTCTAGTTCGAATCCATGGGACAGCCTTTGTTCGACTCCATCGAACTTCCTCTGCTTCGAATCCACGAAACAAAACCCTGCTTCGAATCCATCGAGCAAGCCATGGTTCGAATCCATTGAACCATTCCCTACTTCGAATCCATCAAAGGGAAGGCCTTCGAATCCATGTAGTCGAGGAACTTCGACTCCATCCCACGACTATCTTCGAATCCATTCAGCTGAGAAGCCTTCGTATCGATCAACCATGGCCTACCTTGATCGATACGAAGGAAACATCCATTCGATCGATTCGAAGGAGCATACTTTCGAATCCGTTACCTCGAATCCACCAAGTCAAAGCGGCTAAAACCATGGATTCGACCCAGTAAACTCGGAGGAAAAGATGGATCAACCCGAGAAGCACGCACGCCACATCACCACGCGCATGCACTGGCATCGATTCGACCCTATCGATTCGAAGGGATCGATTCGAACCACTCGTATCCACCGGAAATGCAATCTTGAATCGATCATAACTCGAGATCTAAAAGTCCAAATGCTATGAAATTTTCACAGAAGCTTATGCACATGCTGAAGAATGTCCACACCAAATTTCAGCCCGATTGGATGATTTCTTGATCGATTCGAATGGACTTCGAATCGATCCCAAAGTGGGCACAGATTTCTTGAAAGCGGGCATGTGGGCCCCTTCACGTGCCAGAAGCGGTCTCCCCGAATTTTAGGCGAAATATCAGCCTCCTACACCTATAAATAGAGCCCCTGGTCATTCAGAAAAGGGGTCAGACAATTTTAAGAGCTAAAGAGCGCCCAGACTCTGCCAGATTTACTCCAAATCACCACCGCTGCCTTATTTTCAGACTTAGCTTATAAAATCAATTGTGTTACATTATAAGAAATTGTAATCTTCAAGTATCGAGCAATAAAATCATCAACTTTCATAGTGGACGTAGGCAAAGCGCCGAACCACTCTAAATCACTGTCTTCTGTGCAATTTACTTTCTGTTATTTGGAGTTTTTGTTAGATAATCCTCAGTTTAATTTTCTTTCTTCACTTTTATCTCTTCAAAAACTTCCGAAGAGTGTTGTGCCCATTTTTGGTACAAACAAGGCAAGTGTAGAGGTGCATGGTTGTATTTAAGACACAATTCTAACATTATTGATGAGGCAAGTGTAGAGGCAACATCATTGACGAGGCAAGTGTAGAGGCCTTGCTATGTTTGTGGGATGATTGTAGATAACTAAATGCATGGTGAACCCATGATATCATGAAGAGTCATGGTGTTTTTAATTGGGTCATGGTGTTTTTAATATAAATTTCTCATTAAATATGCGCGCGTTACACACACAAATATACATATATATCCTTGAATTCCTTTCGTTAATTTAATTGATCCACATATTTCAGATTTGGTTAATCTTATGTTGAAGTTGTTCATTTATCATATATATAAAATATAAGGTTTATTTATCATATAGATTAAATTCACAGAACTTCTATTGTTTCTAGACTTGCAACCTTCTCCAAACTACAATATAAATTAACAGTAGAAATATGTACATTTATTGATCAATATTAACTTATGATTTTTAGAGGGTTAAGAGTTTTGGAATGATCTGAAAAATTGTAAAATTGATCTATATGATACTGAAACCATATCTATGAAATTTTACCCAAATTCGAAATATATAGATTAAGAAAATCGATACGAGAAGTTTGTGGGATTATATGATTGAGGATTTGGATATTTTCCTACCCTCTCTCTATATATAACACTACTAAAAAAAGATTGCTAAACAATGACACATTATGGCTGTGTTAAATACTGATCATGATGCCTCCAACTTCCTATTATCATCCACATTACCTTTATTATGTTGCATCAAACCATTCGCCATTGCCTTTATCTAGATAAAGTCAAACCTGAACGGTAACAAATTGTTGTCCACCAATGCAATTAAATTCAGGCACAAACTCGGGAACTTTATAGGTCATAATCAAACTCTCTCTAAATGAACATAATGATCGTAATGACTAACGAAGTGGGGTAGCTGTATACATTATCTCTAAATGAAGCAGGCCGGGTTGACGGTATTGTTTGTACCAAAAATGGGCACAACACTCTTCGGGAGTTGTTTGAAGAGATAAAATGAAGATTATAAATGTAAAACAGAGGTTATCTAACAAAAACTCCAACAAACAGAAATGTAAAATGCACAGACAAGAAATTTAGAGTGGTTCGGCGTATAGCCTACGTCCACTATGAAGTTTTGATGATTTTATTGATTCTCTTTCAATGATTACAAGTGGTTACAGCAATGAACAGTGGATTACAGATTAGAATTCGAAATTGACAGCAAAAGTATGATGCAAATCTCAATCCGGCAGAGTCTGGACGCTTCAGAGAAAAAAGATCCTTTTTCTGTTGATTCTGGGGCTCTATTTATAGGCGTAGGAGGCTTAGATTTCGCTCAAACTCCGGGAGACTTGGTCTGACACGTGAGGGGACCCATTCGACCATTTCCAGAGAGTTTCAAGTCGATCTGTGATCGATACGAAGTCATTTCATATCGATCAAGATTACCTCCAATTGAGCTCAAATTTGGTGGAGATGTTCCTCGGTATGTGTGCAACCTTCAGTTAAATTTCACGGTATTTGGATCAGTGGATTGAGAGATATCATCGATACGAGGCGATGTTCTTCGCTAGGCTGTCTGGTTCGAATCCATCTCTTCGAGCTGAGGGCTTCGAATCGATGGTGTCACGCGCCTTTGTGAAGACGTGGAACGCACACTTCGCCTCGATCCGGTCTTTACTCCGAGTCGACCGTGTCGACTCCATATATCTCGGCGCATTCGCATCGAGGGATGACGTGGTGCGCGCGCTTCGCCTCGATCCGGTCTCAGCGCCGTATTGACTGTTTCGATTCCAGGTATCTCGCCTCGTTTTCTTCGAGAGATGACACGTTATCCAAGCTGGTTGACCTGATGGATACGAGTAAGTCATTTCGCATGGACTCGAAGTAAGGTTCTTAGATGGATACGAAGCAGACACTGAATGATGGATACGAAGGAAGCACTGAATGATGGATACGAAGCAAGCACTGGCTGATGGATACGAAGCAAGCACTGGCTGATGGATACGAAGTAGACATTAAGTGATCGTTACGAACCAGGTGACTTATTGATGGATACGAACAAGTCTTTCCGGCTGAAGGTTCTATCGAAACGAAGCTTATAACTGTGTGGACTTAATCATTCTAATCGACACGAGATCGATGGATGCGAAACGAGGACCATCGATGGATACGAAACCCATCGATACGAACTCGATGTACTGGCTCCATCGAAACGAACAGATACGTTTCAATGGATACGAAATGGGGTCTGCCGATGGATACGAAAACATGCTTTTTCCTCCAACTTGTATCCATCATAACCTGCGTGTATGAGCTCAGATTGACTTGAAACTTGGAACGTTGGTTTGCTATATTCTCCCGATCATGTCTCATCGATTGGGGCTTGATCCGGACTTGGTCAAAATTCAACGATATCCATGACAAACGACATCTGGAATCCAACTCCTTGGTGTCCTGGCCTTGCCAAAAGGCGGGATAACAGGTATGGGGTAGGCGGGCTGGACTTTGTCGAAGATAAATTGTTACATAAAACTAAATAAGGAATTGTGACACTAAACTCTAAGGACAGAACCATTATTTGACATGACAACCAAATCATATGCTCTAACCAAGTATTTGTCTTTTGAAAACACAAATACTTAAACGTTATGAAAATAAGATCCAGGCCGAAAATTTTAAATCAATTTGGATTGCCAAATATTTAATAGGTTTAATTTTATTGTTTCTGAGATCAACGATACAAATTCCTCAAGTAAGTCAGAATTTTTTTTGGTCATTGTAATTTGTAATCGATATGATTTATTGAAACTAACCCATCATGTCTATTTAATTTTGGATAAATAGCACCATGGAAAAACGAAGATATTTGTTAATAATAATAACTCTATATTCTATACATATCCATAACTATTTCTTCTCACTGCACCGCATCCGCGGACAACAACTAATATTTTTACTTTAGGTCTAAATGGTTTGTTTTCCACTGCCGGAATGCGCCTATCTGTTATATGAAAGCATTTGAACAGCTGAAATTTTTGCCTTCATAATTTCTCCCTATCATTGATTCCTTTGCATTTTCTATTCCAGTCCCACCTTATTATCATTCCTAGTTTTGTATAGTTGCTCTGTTGGAACTATACTGAATAATAAATAGTACATTAAGATGAGAACAAAGTAATTTTTTTGTAGTATTAAATGGAAAGTTCAAGCAACAAATGTTACAGTAAAATGAACTGAATAATAAATAGTGTAGTAACTTAAGTACTATATATATTTGTAGAAGTAATAAATAGAAAGTGCAGGTTACAGTTGTTGCAGCAAAACAATTCAGAATGCAAATGGTACAATGATCTATTATCACTGCTGCCTGTTGTGTAATAAAATGAATGAAACAAAATAATGGGTTGAATTTTGTTATTCCTATTTTTTGGTAAATCGAGCTTAGATGACATGTAAATTATTTTAGAAACTTTATAGTACACCATGACTTTCTCTTAGGCTTAATGTCACTTAACTTATTTGTCGTGATAAGGGATACCAAAGCACAATCAACATTTTCCAAATATTTTAGAAATAAGCAAATTATAAAAACCACTAACAGTCTCCAAATAGCACATATTTGTTCTACTTACATATCCCATGTGTTTGAAAATATAAATAGGAGATTAAGATTAAGGGAACATGTATACCTAGGGTCAATCACTATCTGCAAAACCATTTAGTGACTGATTTAGGAAATTAGAAGAGCCACGAACAATTCATGTATACAGTAATGCAGTACTTGAAAGCCTTTCATGACATATACCAAGGTTATGAAATCTCAAAAAATATAAGTTTAATCCACCAAACATATACCAATTTTTGTTAAATCCAAAACAGATTAAGAAAAAGAAATGTTTATTAGTAATAATTTATTCTAAATTTTTTAGTATAAATGAAAGTAAAAAATAAGCATATTCATATTATTATAGTTCATTCTATCATAAACTGCAATATTTTTATCCAGAAGTTAAACGATAGCATCAATATTGTAAATTGTGTACCTTTCTGTTGTTTCTAGCATTGTAGAATTGAAAGAGTATGATTCAAAGACGCTTGCAAATGTTACAGTAGTAACAACCGATGAAAAGTTGTTAATCCCAACTTCAAACTGCATGTTTATTTGTTAAATAGTAAAGTTAATAACATCAAGACATTTAATGTTCAGTTTTTGTCAAGTAGATACCATGTTTTTGGATGCCCAAACCCTTCATTGAACTTTTCCATTGTTATGTGCTCTACCTTTTGGAAGTATCATTTTTTTTTTCATATTCAACATTCCAAATCTGTAGGTAAATGTGTAGGCGAAGTTAGTACATATGAATGGAGCAAGAGAAATAAATTTGGGAAAAAACAAAGTTTTTGGTGTGCAGCTAACCTTTTGAGTGGATGGCCTCCTGTTTTGTTTGTGGAGTGCATGTAATCTTTTGGATAAAGTTGAAGTTTGTTGTTGGACAAATATCAACTCAATATTGCAGCCAGAACTGCTAGAAATTTAAAGTTCATCTAAACATCAAGATTGAAAAAAAAATTCATATAAGGAGGTGAGTGCAGAAAAAGCATGGCCAAGATATGAAGAAAAGAAATAAAATAATATATAAATTTATTATTATCCTAACAAATGATGATGCAATTAATATCTACGAACGCACACGATGTTTTCTGAAAAAACTTCTTAAAATATAACAATACGTAATCGGTATAATCGTTTTTTTATATCATGGTCAAATCAGATCAGTTTAAAAAAATTTGTACCTAGCTATTAAGTGACAAACAATAAGCTGTTATGCATACCCGTCAAATATATTATTACAAATGACACCCATACTGATTGATGTAATTTACCTACAGTCGTACACAGGGTTTGTTCGCATACATCTCACGCTATGCTTTCAGATTGAGCATGGTTGAAATGTTAAATAGAGATGATCATGTCTTGCAATGTACTATTTCTATTGAAAGTACAAAAAATTGCGGGCTAAGTGAATTTTTGTCAATCAAGTCAATGGGTTCATGCATATGGAAAAGAGTAACTGCCATATTTTTAATGAAGTTGTGCACAAAAATAATTCGTACAGACAATGTAGTTGACAAACTACTAAAAAGTTAATAAGATTTAGCAAAGCTCGGGTATTCTACAAACGTATCGAAAGTGGGTTATATCTGAATAAAAGTGATTTAAGATGGTCAGTTTAGTATCCTGTAAGGGTAAGTTGCAAGCATCATTAGTCAAATTATTTCTAAGTTAATTCACCTATAGCGGTCAGTGGATTAAAAGAAGTTTCAGAAAATACAATTTTTTTTACTTTATATGAATTTGTAGTTTGTAAAATATTTTAATTGACTTCAGTAAGGAGCAGAATGCAGCCATATTTAAGAAGTTCACAATTATTTAAACCCATAGAACTCTTAAAGTATGAAGAAAGATCAACATGACATTTGTAATTTTACAAAGCTAAATGTGGAGAAATAAATATATACACACATCAAATAAACCCAACCAAAGAGAAGTGTCCGCCCATGCGCAAATCGTTTATTCACTTAAACCAAACATTCTTTAATACTTGTAAATTATATTGTCAGAAATAAGAAGAGAAACGATCGGTGCCTTGGAAAAAGAGTTGCTCATCTAAATCAAACATTATATAATAATTGCTACAGAACGAAAAGAAAAGGCAAAACCATAAACGTAGAATCAAGATAGTGTTTTGCAGTCAGTTTCCTCGAAGGGAAAACGGTACTGTTTAGGCACAAATATGCAACAACCTAAGAGAATTAGTGAAATTTGAAGAAAAAAAAGAAATATGTTGCTTTAAAGGATCAGCTAGCCCATGGAGAAAGATTTACTCAAGTGAACCAGGTTCTTAACTACAATCGGCAAGTGTTTGAGTGAAACCCTTCAATATTTTGTTAACTTTTGCCGCTTTGTTTTTGCTTCCCGCGTTAAAAATTATTTCAGCCGCTTTTTTTTCAGCCCGCACTCATTTTTTATAATATTTTTATAAGTCTATTGCTACTGCAACATAGTGTTGATATCTATGCTAACATCCTGAAGCTAATGTTGTAATAGACAAAAATCAGCATAGCTATCGTTACATTGTAGCTAGAACCATCTTGTATTTTCGTTGCAATAGGCCATCTATGGCGTAGTGAGGGGATGGCTTAGTCTTGGTTTCATATCGATGATGGAGGAAGGATGGGTCGTATCGATCCGGAGTAAGAGTCGTTCGAATCGATCTGGGTAATAGGATTTCATGAAGAAGAAGTGGGGGTCTTCATATCGAGTGATGATAGGGTTTTGTATCGACTCGAGATGATCGATACGAAGGCTTGGACTTGCTGATTGATACGAAGGTGTTGCACTTGATCGATACGAAATCCAATGTTCCCGATTGACACGAACTGCATGCCAGGAGATCGATACGAAGGCATCCTTGATGATCGATCCGAACTCGTATTTTGATGGATAGGAACAGCCTCCTTGACCGATATGAATTGGAGTTTTGGTGACTGATCCGAGTTGAATCTTGACGATTTCAAATCCTCTCGCACATTTTAATGTATGACTCCAATGAGCTTCCGCCTTGCATAATTGGACTTTACCATTTCATGGCATATTTGACTGCCCTTCGAAGCTCGTCGATGGAACTGAAACTTGACAAAATTTGATGAACTATAACTTGGATCGGTCTCCGAAGCCTGGGTGGCACGGTTGTGACGGTCAGCGATGACGGTCACTCCGGTTGAATTTTGAAGTCTCGTCGTTCGAATACTTTGTTAATCTTCGTAGAATCCTCTGAAGTAACTCACAGCACTACACAACACATTCATGCATTTCACACCGGGGAACACACGGGATTGTTGTCACCTAACGATGGTTTTTGATGAGTTGATTAGCAATGGAACCCGGGAGTTCACAACAACATGAGGCTCAAAGTCCACCTCTTTCGATAATAGAGATGCCGGCCATCGCGACCGAAGTCATAAGTCCAGCTTCAGACGAGCTACCAGGAGCAACCTTCATTAGGAATCCACAAGATTCTGTTCCATCCAATGTTTCTGAAGACATGTTGGGGAGAATTTGTTTGAGGCACGGGCTATCGTTGAATGATGTCCTGCTACCAGGACCGAGCGATATGCTGCATACTCCTCCAGAAGGGTATACCGCTTTCAATAAATTTTCCTGCACAGCCGGGACACTCCCACCATTCAATCAGTATATCCGGGAGGTGTTATTTTATTTAGGGATTGCCGCATCACAGTTGCATCCAAACGGGTATGCTTTGCTGAACAGCCTATTCATCATCTTCATGGAGCACCTTTTCCAGCCCCCAACTCCAGAGGAAGTCAGATTCTTGTTCAATGTAAAGAGTCGAGAAGATAATCCCTATTTCACATTCTTAGAGGGAGCCAGAAACTGTCAAATTGTGATTGGGACTTGGACCAAACTTAGCTACTTCAAAACCGAGTGGTTCTATGTTCGGTGCCCGCCAGGATTTGCTAGACGGTGGCTAGATAGACGTAAGTGTTTTAATTCCTCCGGCGACTAATTGGTTAATCCTCATTGGTACTGAGCTTAATGTTATTTCCTCTTTACAGCTTCAATTCCTCGACCCGAAGGCGCTCAATTTAGAGAAATCGTCAGGATCCTTCAGGAGGTTCCAGGCGAGTTTAGAGAGATCGAAGCGGTGCTTACAAATGAAAATCTGAGGGCCGTCGGGCTGATTGACGGAGATCAGAGCACAGGACTTGAAGGATCTCTCAGGGCAGCTCCAAAAAGACAAGCTAGACAAAGAGCGCCTGGAATTGTAATCGCTGAACAGGGTGGCGAAGAAGATATGCCTACCGAAGACGAATCCATAGCCGGGATTTCAGATAGTCCTCGACATTCAGAAAGGATAAGGAAAGGCAAGGCGGTTGCTCGTAAACTTCACAAATCTATGAGACGGAAATCCGTGGTTGTGTCTCTACCAGCTGCCGATGTTATAATTTTGGAGGCTCCTTCCTCACACATGTATAACCCCTTCGAAGGACTTACAGATATTCCAGTCCCGGACTACGTGTCGCTCCAACAAGATACCGGATTGTAAGGGCTTCAAAGCGCTTTAGATTTAGCCAAGCCAACTCCTTTGAGTATGGCCGATATAACCGGTTAGTCGGGGGGTTAACACATACATGCATACACTTCACGACACCACATACTCAATATTCACGAGTTGTCCAATCTCCGAAGATAACTAACTTTGCCTTTCTTTTAATTTTGCAGATTCGATTTCGAAGAAACCGTCTATGCTCGGTAGTCTCCGCACTGTACGCGAATCTTCCAGTTCTTACAGGGAATCCTGTAGGCGTGATTCTGACTATGAACGCCGCCACTCTAGTCAAGAGAGGGATTATTACGATAGAGAGAGAGCCAGGGAGAGGGAGAGGGAACGAGAAAGAGAAAAAGAGAGGCGAGATAGACGCCGCTCCCGATCACGCTCTCATCCACCCAGGGTTTCGTTGCCACCTCCCAGTTCAAGGACACAAATTGTTGCGACTTCACGCCAACCGACGCCTTCGGTAATTCCAAGACACGACGAACATCGCCGTATGACCGGGGCAGACACCTCTATTGTAGCTACTTCGGCGGTTATAGACTCGACAGGTGAGGGAGCCGCTCGGATAGCCCAACTGAAAAGAGAGTTTCCGAACATATGCTTTGACGGCTTCCATTTTCCTCCAAATTTGATGGTGCTTCGAGATGGAGCAGAAAAAATCGTTCATGATCATGTTTATCACATTTTTGGCCAATACCGAGAGTGAAAGAAAACCGCCGAGAAAGTTTCAGCTGTAGCGTTTGAGCGGGCAAAGAAAATTGAAGAGCTTCAATAAACCATCACCCAGAAGGATCAGATCGTCATAGTACTCACTGGAGAGAATGATATCTGAAAAAGGTTGACGAGGCCAATAAGGAGTTGGAGCGGATGAGGCAGGAGCATTTAAAGTTAGTAGATGATATGGGCCATAGGAACGCCATAGTCACTGCCGAAAGAGATAAAGAACTCTGAGAGCTGGCAGAGCTTAAAGCCAAATACGACGAAGTCATTAAGGAAAGAGATGAAGCTAACAAGGTCGCTTAGGAGGCTTGCGACCAAACTATGGAGGCTCGAAACGAGCGGGATGTGGCAAAGTTGAAAGCTCAGGAGGCCGAGGCTAGGGTTGAGGTTAAGGCCAGGGCAGTGGAGGCCAGACTTGAGAGTGACATTGAAGATCTTTTAATTACCTACAATGTCAATGTTCTGAGATACCGTGACTTGAGCTGGCTCAGTGATTATCTAACTCACTTACATAGTGCCTGGCATCATTTTTTGGTCGATGAGAAGGTAGAGCATCATGCTAAATCCCTCGATGAATTTGATCTAGAAAACCGAGTGTTGAATGAGGAAGAGAGGAGAATTCTCCATGATGCCACTGTCGCATTTAAGAAAGAGAAGCTCGCTACTCAGCATTCGGAGGTTGGAGAGGGCTCTGGTGTTGAGCATCATGATACAAGATCTGAGATCCCTGTTCCAACCCAGCCTGAATCCACTCCTGCAGTTGATCCTCTACCTGTGCCAGCCTATGATCTGGACCAACCACAGCTATCTCTAGCCCACGAGCACGTGTCAAGAGGAACCACAGCCCCCGCCGCGAGCCAACCTGAGGAAGGTTTTCCGAACACTTCTCAAACTCATTCAAAGTCTGGAGTACTATCAAAGGAAATTTCTAATATTTTCTCTTATCTCCATTAAGTTATAGAAGCAGCACCGACCATGCCCCCTACAACCCGAGAACAAAACCAAGAGTAGGAGGCTATCATAACGAAGGCGACAACGACGACCACCACCACTACAGCCGGGGAAGTTGATGTGAGCACTTTCACTTTTAACGAGAAAATGATGGATGAGCTCCTAGGCACCTACAGCGATCCACTTTCTGACTTGCCATTTGTTATGAGTGGAAGTGCATTCGCGGCCAGCTCTTCGGCTCTGATCGCCAGCATTCCGCCTGATACTCAAGCAGCTCATGATGACGCAATAATGGCAGAAATTTGCGCTGAGATAGAGGGCGCAACAATGGGTAGCACCACAGGAGGTGGAATGGCAGGACCTGGCCCAGCCCCTTTACTCATGATCTCTCCGGGTGGCATGATTATCGTTACTGGGGTTCCCCTCATATCCTCTCACATGGAAAGTACCCCCGTCCCTCCGACCACGCACTCTGAAAGCATCCTGATTCCGGTGAGTTCGGAGGAGGAGACCACGATACTTCCCCCAGCCGGGGACAAGCCTAGTAAAGGAAAAAGCATGAAGCGGCATCATAGTGGCAGCTCTAGTGGATCGACTCCAAAGGAGAAGAAGCATAAGAAGAAGAAGCCCAAGGAGTAGGCGCGAATCTTGGCATCCCTTTTTTGGTAGATAGTTAGGAGCATTCTTTTTGTTCTTGTAGGCTGTGCATAGATGTAGGTTCGGCCCCTGCTAGTAGGATTTTTTGGCATAGAATCCTTGTATCTATTTTGCTTTTAAAGGATAAATGAAATAGAATTTCCTTTTGTTCTTTGCACAACTCTGAGTTAATTTGTTTAAGTGTTGCATCACTCGAGTTTTCTCTCGACACACTTGCGAAGCATCAATCTTTGGATCAGACTTGTGTTCGGTTGTTAAGTTCCGGAGTCATGGCTTAGAGTCGTAACCAAACGTCAAGTCGATCCTCAACATTGTACTGTCTCGATTAGTAGTTGTTGCTGGAGTCGTGCCCCCAGTCCTGGGGATGAGTCGAAGTGGTCGTACGGTGGTTGCTTTTCACCTTCGACATTTTTAGCTTCACTCAGTCGAAACTAAGTGGTAGAGAGTTGAGTTCGAGTGGTCGGGTTACACTTGCTTACTTATTGACAATCGCATTCACACTCTAGGGACTGAACTCGCATGCAGACGATCGATCATGCCTGCTTAATGTTTAAAGTTACGTCCACGCTTCGAGGACTTAAGTTGTTTTTCAAGCAGTCAGTCACACCCGTTTTAGTAATCGGAATTGCGTCCACACTTTGGAGATTTAGATTGAATTGTGGGTGGTCAGTCATACCCAGTTGAAGTTTATATTCTAGTCCACGCTCTGGGAACCTAGAGTTAGTTGTGGGTGGTCAGTCACACCCAGTTGAAGTTTATACTCCAGTCCGCGCTCTAAGGACTTAGAGTTAGTTGTGGGTGGTCAGTCACACCCAGTTGAAGTTTATACTCTAGTCAGCGCTCTGGGGACTTAGAGTTAGTCAACAGACGGTCGATCACATCTGTTTTGAGTTTTAGGATTTCATTCGCACTCTGGGAACGATAGATTTATCAGGACCATGGACGGTCGGGTCACATCCACCCTGAGTTAACAAGCGAGGTCGTTAAACGGACGGATCCATCCTCCTCGGACTTGGATTAAATACGGGGAAAGTCGTTAGGTGGATGGATCCACCCTCTTCGAGCCCACATTTGTAAGTTTATACTCCAACTTGCACTCTGGAAGCCGGAGTTAGTTAGAGGATTGTCATGTATCGATCCTTTTTGGCTTCAGTGTGATAGCTTGCCCTCGAGCTCGGGTTTCACTTAGCAAGTGACCGGTCGTATCACATTCACTCCCTATTTGAGTAAGTCCCACCGTAGGATGGAACTTAGCTCTCCGTGCATTGCGATGGTCGTATGACGCATCTTAAGAATCACTGCTCTGGCTCGAGGAGATTGCATTTTATTGTTGAAATAAGAAAATATGGCAAAGTCAGTTGCCTTATTACAAGTTCAAATTTCGAAATGCATAAACAAATTGCAAATGAAAAGCAGATTAAATGAATAAACAAAGCCTGTTATGTGTAGTAGCGACGAAGACTCTCGCTGTTCCAAGCTCTCGGCAAAGTGAGACCATCGATGGTTGATAATTTGAATGTCCCGTCTCCGAGTCTTCGTTCAATAACATACGGTCCTTCCCACATTAGTTTCATATGAGAAGGAACAGGGTAAATTCTCTTGAGCACGAGATCGCCAAGTTCAAAGGTTCGGGGTCAGACCTTAGCATTGTACAATCGGGCGACTCGACTTCGGTGCGCGGCTGCCCTTAAATCAGCCTCTTCATGCTTCTCATCTAATAAGTCCAGAGATTCGGCAAGCAATGTAGCATTTGTTTTCGAATCATAGTAAGTCACACGATGAGAAGGTACTTCCAATTTGACTGGAATAACGGCTTCTAAGTCGTAGGAAAGTGAAAATGGAGTGTGGCCGGTCACAGATTTGTAGGTAGTTTGATATGCCCATAGGGCCATAGGAAGTTCATCGACCCATTTGCCCTCGGCTTTTTCCAATCGTTTCTTCAGAATGGACTTTATAACTTTGTTAACAGCTTTGGCCTGTCCATTCGCTTGAGGGTGTGCAACTGCAGAGAACTTCTTTTGGATATGGAATCGCTGACAGAAATTCTTGAACTCGACACTATCGAATTGGGCTCCGTTGCCAGTGATGATGGTATGTGGGAGACCAAATCAACATATAATGTTGTGTACCACAAAGTTGATCACTTTCTTTGTCGTGATAGTAGCAAGGGGCTCGGCTTCCGCCCATTTAGTAAAGTAATCAACTGCAACGATGGCGTACTTCGTGCCACCTTTAGCCAGAGGTAGAGATGCAATAATATCGATGCCCTATATTGTAAACATCCATGGACTGACCATTTGAGTTATTTTGGTAGGCGGGGCTCTTGGAATCCGAGCATGCTTCTGACATCTGTCACATTTCCTGGCATAATCTGATGCGTGGCGATTTACAGTTGGCCAATAATAACCGTATCGGAGCACTTTCTTAGCAAGAGCTTGCCCCCCGGTGTGATCGCCACATTCTCCTTCGTGCACATCATGTAATACTCATTTGATTTCATCGTAGGCAATACACTGGAGTAAAGGAACATAGTATCCTCTTCTATACATGACTCCATTCTGAATAGTGAATCGCGAAACCTTCCGAAGGACTTGTCTTTTCTCACTCCTGCGCTCTGGCAGGTTCCCATGCTCGAGATAGTTCCTGAATGGAGTCATCCATGATTCCTTATCGGGTATGATTTCATGTACCCAGTCAGTCTCCATTTGATCAATACTCGGGGAAGATAGTGTCTCAATGGGAACAAGTCCCATTTGTTGTGCCTCACCGGTGCTGGCTAATTTTGCCAAAGAATCGGCCTTCTGATTGTGTTCCCGGGGTATGCAACAGATGGCATAGTAATCGAACTGATTCAATATTTCCTGGACCCGAGCAAGATAAGCAGCCAGTCTCCGGTCTTTGGCCTGGTATTCCCCCCGAACTTGGCACACGACCAATTGCGAATCGTAGTAAATCTCCACAACAATAATTTTCAAGTCCTTGGCGAGTTTGAGTCCGGCAAGTAAAGCTTCATATTCGGCCTCGTTGTTGGTCGCACGGAAATCAAACTTCAAAGCATAGCATATAGATCGACCTTCAGAAGTTTCGAGCACAACTCCAGCGCCTGAGCAGCGGTCATTTGATGCGCCATCGGTATGCAGCTTCCAGACATACTTGGGAGATTCATTGGCTTCGGGCAAATCCTTTGGGATAGTGAATTCGGTGATGAAGTCCGCTAGGACTTGTCCTTGAATAACTCGCCTCAGTGTGTAAGTGATGTTGAACCGGCTCAACTCGATATTCCACTTGAGTAATCTACCAGAAGTCTTAGGCTGCGTAAGGACCTGTCATAATGGCTGGTCGGTGTAGATAGTGATAGGATGAGCCTGGAAATACGGGCGAAGCTTCCTCAAGGCAATGACAAGACAATAAGTTAACTTTTCCAAGTTCAGATAATTTCTCTCTGCTTCGGTCAGTCGTTTGCTGATGTAATAGACTGGTCGTTGTATCCGATCCTCCTCCCAAATCAAAGCAGCACTGATGGCATTTTCTAACACCACCAAGTAGGTGCACAATCTCTCGTGATCAATAGGCTTTGACAGAATAGGTGGTGTGGATAGGTGTTGAACCAGTGCTCGGAATGCACCTTCACATTCTGTAGTCCATTCAAAGTTCCGTTTCCCTTTCCCGATTAGGTTGAAGAAGGGGATGCATTTATCGGTGGATTTTTAGATGAACCTGCTCAGCACTGCTACCTTCCTGTTGAGGCTCTGAACTTGCTTTATGGTCCTTGGAGTCTCAAGATTCCTAATTGCCCAGATCTTCTTGGGATTGGCGTCGATTCCCCGAGCATTAATGATGAATCCAAGGAACTTTCTAGACACGACCCCAAAGTGACACTTCAACGGGTTGAGCTTCATTCTATACTCTCGAAGGATGTTGAACATCGTTTCCAGGTCTTTGATATGACTGGTGGAGAATCATGACTTTACAAGCATGTCGTCCACATATACCTCCATAGTTTTTCCGATCTGGTTAGCAAACATTCGATTGACTAGCCGCTGGTAAGTTTCTCCAGCGTTTTTGAGTCCAAACGGCATGACTTTGTAGCAGTAAAGTCCCAGATCGGAGATGAAGCTGGTGTGCTCCTGATTGGGTAGGTGCATGGGAATCTGATTGTAGCCGGAATATGCATCCATGAAAGATAAGAGCTCGTGTCTGGTTGTTGAGTCTACAAGTTGATCAATTCGAAGAAGTGGAAAACTGTCTTTAGGGCAAGCTTTATTCAAGTCTGAATAGTCAATGCAAGTTCTTCATTTCCCGTTAGGTTTCCTGATAAGCACGGGGTTGGACACCCATTCTGGATATAGTGCATCTCGGATAAACCCGTTCGACTTAAGTTTATCTACATCTTCCTTTAGGGCAGCAGATCTCTATGGATCCATACCACACCTTTTTTGCTTGACTGGGACATGCCACGGATCAATATTCAATGTGTGGCTTGTGATGTCTGGTGAGATCCCACACATGTCAGAGTGCGTCCAGGCAAACACGTCGAGGTTTGCCCGGAGAAATTCAACCAATTCCTCCTTCATCTGTTGGCTTAGTTCAGATCCAATCTTTATCATTCTAGAATCGTCATCATTATCGATTGGAACATCGCTCGTCAGCTCTACTGGAGAAGCTTGACCATCTTTGACTTCTTCCTTGCTTTCAATATCTCTTGGGTCAAGATCTCTTGGGAATTGGTTGTGGTGCCCGGGCCTAGGCCCAGGCGTTAACTATCAATTATCTGTAAAGCAGACGCAAAGAGATTCCTCTACGCCCTTTCCCTTCTCTTTTCGTTGTGCCTCCCGTAGCTCAGCGACATAACAAGCCCATCCAACAGCCTAGTCTCCTTGAACAACTCCGACTCCATTGTCGGTAGGGAATTTCAAAGTCAGACACCAAGGGGTGATAGCAGCCTTGAACTCAGCTAGGGCCGGTTGGCCCAAGAAAGCATTGTACGGTGAATCAATATCCAATACAATAAACTACCGCATCCGGACTCTCAGGCGCTCTCCAACTACCAACTCCACCGGTAAATCCACCATCCCAGTGGGTATAGTCACACTTCCATTGAAGCTATGAATACGAGACTGACAAGACTTCAAATCTTTCGCTTCCATCTTCATTTGATCATACGCTCGCTTGAAAAGTATGTTCACCGAGCTTCCACTATCCACTAAGATCCTCTTCATCCAAGCAGGACCTATCTGAGCCGAAATGACTAGTGGATCAATGGTAGGGGCTTCAATTCTGTCGGCATCCTTATCTCGGAAAACGATGTCGTCTGTCATCGTCTTCTGTTGTTTGGCTGGAGCCCCGTCTTCCAAGTTACTGCAACATTCGAAGCTCGCATGCCTAATAGAGGTAGCATACGACTCCATTTCCCTCCAGCTCCGATCCGTTGGATGAGGACCACCACTAACAGTGTTAATCACTAACAGTGTTAATCACTAACCTGCTCCAACTTTCTCTCCCGGATCAACTTCTCGATAATATCCTGTAGATGATGACACTCGTTCGTGTTGTGGCCATAACTATCGTGAAATCTACAAAACTTCCCAGTTTGAATCTGTCTCTCTGACGATTGCTTCGGAGTAGGTTTCTTATATTGGATAGTATTACAAGTTTGCAAGTACACATTCTCCAAGGATGTATTTAAAGGAGTATAGGTGTCAAACATGGGAGCTCTATGTCGCGGTCCGCGATTCTGATCTCGCTTCTTACCCTGATTTTCATCGCCTTTCTGCTGATTCTGCTTATTCTGTATGTTTAACTACACCTTTCCAGAACTGTCCCCGGTTTGTTTCAAAGCGACATTGCTCTGCATTCCTTCCACACTGGGCCCTACGTCATCCTTTTTCCTAGACTGTTTCGCGTCCTCTCTCCTCAATAATTGAGCTGCCTTGGAATAGAAACGGTCCAATGACGCGGGTTTTTCCCAGCCAACCAGTTGCCAAATTCAGAATCAGGATCGATTCCCTTAGTCAGTGCCATCAATATGGAATTATCATTAGGGTTACTAATCTCTGCGCAAGCGGCATGGAACCTTTCCAGGTAACGTCTGAGTGTCTCTCCGGGAGCTTGATTGACACCAGACAAGGTATTAACATCTTTGGGCCTTGTGACATGCATGCGAAACTGCTCGACAAACTTTGTAACAACTGGTCGAAACATGATATAGATCGGGGTGGCAGGCGAGTAAACCACATAGTCGCGATACCCCGTAGGGAAATTGGGCAACTTCGGCATTTGACCGCATCATCACCCCATGCGGAATTCATCAACCATTCATACTTTAAAGTGTGCTGGTTTGGGTCAGAGCTCCCTTCATAAACAGGTAGAGTTGGCAGTCTAAATCGCCGAGGCAGTTCAGCATAGAGAATGTCATCGGTGAACGGGGTGTGACTCCGGGAGATTCCCCAGTCGTCATTGGTGAGGCCTTGGCTCTCACGGATCATCTGGGGAATCATTGTTGGGATGTCTAGCGTCTGGACATTCTGGGCATGCTGGGCTAAGGTATGGTCAGGTTCCATAATGCGAGGATGGCCCGGGCGCGGTCGACGGTCCATACCTTGCCTCCTTGGCTCTAGGTCTTCGGGAACATAAGGTTCATGAGTATAATCACATTGGCGAAAGTTCGAAACCGTTTGGTTCCGAGTGTTAGCTTCTAACTCGATGGCAGCGACAGTGGCGTGGTTGTCAGTAGTGTGATAAGGAGTCGTCCCTCCTCGGAAGGAGGGTCCGGTCTGGCGGCTCATGGACGGGCCGGCTCCTGCTTGTCTAAGGTTCAGAATGCGCTGATGTCCGGTAGCCTACGCCTAACTTCCATCCAGCTGTGGGCGTGTGGATCTATAATTGTAATCAGAGGAAGCTGAGCTTTCAGTAGATGAGTAGGAAGCCTGATCCCTTCTGGATCTCCTTCTTCTTTCTCGGTTCAGCCGATTGGTTAACTCCGTGTTGGCACAGAGCTGCTGGGTAAGCTGATGCCGGCTTTGAGTCAGCTCTTGCATCAGTAGCTGGAACTCCTCCCTGGTGACAGGGCCTTGTGGATCTGAAGGTCCAGCAGCGTTCCGGTCTGCATAGGGAAGTTGTGTGGGGTTCTGCCTATCCCGTCCTTCTGGATCTGCAACGGTTGAGGTAGTCCTAGTAGCGACCATGGTGAATAGCAAAGTTCTCTCCTAGACTTGATGCAAATCTGAATAGGATGGAAGAACTTCTAGGCTTGAGATCTGGATCTTCTCCTTAGGTTCTTGCAATCTGATATCGGCAGTAGATCCAATGAGCAGGCAAGAAGCTGGGTTCTCAATGGAAGCACCAAAGTGTTTGTACCAAAATTGGGCACAACACTCTTCGGATGTGTTTGAAGAGATAAAATGAAGAAAGTAAATGTAAAATGAGGCAGATCTAACAAACACACCAATCAACAGATAAGAAAACGTGCAGAAACACGCAAATTTAGAGTGGTTCGGCGTATGACCTACATTCACTATGAAATGATTGATGTTTATTGATTATAACTCGCTGGTTATAAGTGGATTACAATAGTAAAATCTAAGTACATCAGCAATTTCGGTAGAGTCTCGACGTAGAAAATCCAAAAGTCCATTTTCTGTAGGTCTAGGGTCACTAGGCGTAGGCAACAAATATCTCACCCAGATCTCGGAGAACTTCTTCTCTCACGTGGGTGGGCCCACAGGATCGAGTTCAGGTGATTTCGACTCGATCTGGGAGCGATACGAATTGAGTTCGTATCAATTAATAATTGGTCCTTTTGGGCTGAAATTGATCAGGTACGTTCTTGAGGTTGTAGGCAAGCTCCTATGAAAATTTGGTGGCATTTGGACTTGTAGATCTCGAGTTATGATCGATGCAAGTTTGGATTTTCAATGTGCTGCCGAGCTCGTATCGCTCTCATTCGTGTCGCTCTACTTCTTATCGATGCTAGGCACGTGCTTTCTAGGTGACATGGCGCTATCTTCTAGGATCGATCAACTTTTCATGTCGAGTGACCGAGTCTTCCTTCCTTGTAGGTCTTGTTCGTATCAACCCATAATATCCCTTTCGTATCGCTCTGTTACACTCTTCCTCGTATCGATCCATGAAGCCACCTCGTATCGATAACATAGTGACCACTTCGTATCGATACGAGCTCATGTTTTTTTTTGTGTCGATTGCTTAAGTGGCATGATTCATATCGATAGCTAGCCGATCGATACAGACTAAGTTGATGAGTATATTGATGTACAAGTGGAAGCGACACGAGATGTCTTCAGATGATGGATACGAAATGGAGTTGGCTCGATGGATATGAAGCGGAGTTACTTGATAGGTTGATGGATACGACGTCGCATGGATACGAACGAGGTTTTCTGGATGGATTCGAATGAAGTAGATACGAAGGAGGTGGTTGTTGAACTGATGGATACGAACTCAATGCCTTCCCCATGGATATGAATGAGAGCATTGCTTGGACATGGACACAAATGAGTTTTGCTCTTTCCATGGATACGAATTGTAGAGGTTTTTCCTTTGGCATTTGATGGATACGAACTGAAGGGATACCCACCTTTCCTATGAAACTTGATCGATTCATAACTCGGGCATACGAACTCCGATTGACTCGAAACATAAGACGTTGGATTTTATAGCTTTGCTTGTCGTGTCATATCGATTGTAGCTCAATCCAGACTCGGGAAAAATTTATCAGTATCCACAGTGAACTTTGTAGGTAATCGATCTTCGGGACAGACTGTCCTTGGTTTCCAATCGAGTTCTTGGTGTCACGGCCTTGCCAAAAGGCAAGATAACACTTTCTATTTTCATAGGATTCATTTTGAAGCTCCTCTTATTTTGTTAATTGTAATTTCCTATGTGAGCCTGCTTAATTAATGTGAAAATTAGGATATTTAACTACCAATAACGCACGATATTCTAATTCAACTGGTAAATGACAAGCTTTACCATAGACGAGATGATATGGTGACATTTCTAATTTTGTTTCATATGTAGTGTGGAAAGCCCAAAGTGCATCTATTAATTTTGATGACCAATCTTTTCTATTAGTGTTTACAGTCTTTTGAAGAATTTATTTTAACCGTCTGCTTGAAATTTCTACTTGCCCGTTTGTTTGTGGATTATATGGAGTGGCCACTTTATGAGCGATCGAATATTTCTTAAGTAATTATTCGAAAGCACGATTACAAAAATGAGTACCATTATCGCTTATTATGGCTCGAGGAACACCAAACCAAGAAAATATATTTTCTTTAAGGAATTTGATGACCACCTTATTATCATTTGTTTTGATGGGGACTGCCTCAACCCATTTTGATACGTAATCAACTGCAACTAAAATGTACAAGTTGCCAAAGGAGTTAGGAAATGGACCCATGAAATCGATACCCCACACATCAAAGATTCCCAAATCGAAAATGGAATTTAAAGGCATTTCATTTCTTTTAGTGATTTTCCCTATTTGTTGGCATTGCGGACATACCTTGCAAAATTCGCATGCGTCTCGAAAGAGAGTGGGCTAATAGAAACCGCTTTGTAATACTTTAGCAGTCATTTTTATTGCTCCAAAGTGTCCACCGCAAGCATGACTATGTGAAAAGGATAGAACACTATAGAACTCTTCATTGGGTACACATCAACAAATGATCTGATCGAGACAATACTTGAAAAGATAAGGGTCACCCTAGTAATAATCCTTAACTCTCGAGAAAAACTTTCGCTTATCCTATGCCGGCCAGTGTGAAGGCACTTTGTTAGTCACCAAATAATCCACTATGTCGGCATACCATGGTGCATTAGTTTTGGATAATAGGTGGTCATTGGGAAAATTTTCTTCGATTTTGGTGTCATCTATATTCCCTTACACAATACAAGAGAGGTGATCAGCCACTACATTCTCAGAACTTTTCTTATCTCATATTTCCATGTCAAATTCTTGAAGAAGAAGGACCCAATGGATTAGGTTGGCCTTCGCATCTTTTTTTGATCATAAATACCTCAAGGCTGCTTGATCGGTGAAAACAATGACCTTCGAGCATACGAGACATGATCAAAACATTTCGAGAGCAAAGACGATTGCATGAAACTCTTTTTTCAATAGTTGAATAATTGAGTTGTGCATCGTTAAGAGTTTTACTTGCATAATATATTACACGATGATGATTATTAATTCTTTGCCCTAGAATAGCACTTACGGCAAAGTTTGAAGTATCACACATTATCTCAAATGGTTGCTTCCAATCGGGAGATTGAATTATTGGAGTTGAGGTCAAAATGGACTTAATTTATCAAAAGCAATTTTACTTTCCTAGTTGAATTCAAATTTAGTATCTTTTGTAAGTAGTTTTGAAAGAGGTTTCACAATTTTTGAGAAATCTTTTATAAACCACCTATAAAATCTCACGTGATCTAAGAACAAGCGAACAACTTTGAAAGACTTAGGGAGAGGAAGATTAGCAATCAAGTCCACTTTTGATTTATCGACCTCTACACCATCCTTTAAGACTACATAACCTAGCACGATACCTCGTTTTACCATGAAATGACACTTTTCCCAATTCAGCACAAGTGATTTCTCCTTACATCGTTTGAGAACACATTATAAACAAAGCAGACACTGTTCAAAGGAAGACCCGTAAATAGAAAAATCATCCATGAAAATTTCTAAGAAATCCACCACCATATCGGAAAATATGCTCATCATGCACCTTTGAAATGTGGCCGGTGCATTGCATAGTCCGAAGAGCATTTTATGATAAGCGAAGATTGCAAATGGGCATGTGAATGTAGTTTTGTGTTGATCTTCTAAAGCGATGGGAATTTGGTTATATCCCAAGTATCCATCAAGAAAACAATAGTACTCATGTCTTGCTAAACGTTCGAGCATTTGATCGATGAATGGTAAGGGAAAGTGATCCTTTCTAGTTGTTGCATTTAATTTCCTATAATCGATGCGTACACACCATTTGGTGTTCACTTTTGTTGGAACAAGCCCATTGTTTTCATTTCATACCATAGTGATTCCAGATTTCTTTGGTACCACCCGAATCAGACATACCCAAGTGCTATCGAAAATTGGATAGATTACGTTGTTGTCCAAGCACTTGATTGTTTCTTCTTTTACCACTTCCCTTATATTGGGATACAATTGTCGTTAGGCTTCACGTGAGGGTTTAGCCTCATCAATCAAATGTATATGATGTCCACAAATGGATAGGCATATCCTTTTGATATCAGCAATTACCCAACCTAACACTTCCTTGTTTTCCTTTAGAATTTTTAAAACCTTCTCTTCTTGGTCTTCGACTAAATTCGAGGCTATGATTACTGGAAAAGTTTGGTCTGCACCTAGGTAAGCGTACTTTAGATTTTTTGGAAGTGGCTTAAGGTCAAGTTTGGACTTCTCATGAGTGGCTACTTCAATTGACATATTTTTAGTAAACATTGAAGAGTCTAAGTCAAGCATTTTATTCACATTGGATACATATTCATGCTCATCAATGTTTGAATTAAAATGCCATAGACACATATTTAGTGCATCGGATGTATCGTTGAGAGTTTCTTTCATGACCGCCTCAACTATGTCAATTTCTTTTATCTCGAAGTCTCGAGGTTGTTTCTTAAGATTGAAGATGTTTAATTCAACAGTGAGGTTCCTAAAGGAAAGTCTAAGATATCCATTTCTACAGTTTATGATAGCATTTGAAGTTGCTAAAAAGGGATGTCCTAAGATAATAGGAATTTTCGCTTGAGCATTAGAGCAGGAGAGATTTCAAGTACTATAAAATCAATAGGGAAATAAAATTGCTCTACTTGTACTAATACATTCTCAACTAAGCCTATGGGTTTCTTAGTGGATCGATCAGCTAGTTGAATAGTGATGTTGGTAGGTTTTAATTCCCGATTCGTTGTTGACAATATACGTGATAAGGAAGTAAGTTGACACTAGCACCAAGGTTAAGTAATGCACGATTAATGAACATGTTTCCAATTTTACAACCGATTGTAGGACAACCGGGGTCCTCAAAGTTGATGGGGATATGATTAAAAATGATTGAACTAGTATTTGTGGTTAAAAAGGTTGTTTTAGGAATGTTGGTTGCACGCTTTCAAGTAGCATACTGTGGGATATGTTCAATAGTATCTAAAAGAGGAAGGTTAACATGAACTTGAATAAGGATGTCTAGGATCTTATCGAATTGAGTGATTTTTTTCTTGTTTTTAAGTCTACTTGGAAAAGCAGCGATTGGCTTGTAGACTCTCTCGGTGGATTTCGTTATTTCTTTCGAAGAGGAAGGTGAATGAATACGTGGGTTATCAAGAATCTCATCACCTTGAGTTGGGTCATCATCATAATTGCTCACATACGAGAGAAGAATGCTAGGATTGCTACCTTTTGATAATGGTTGAGGAGACGATGAGTCAATAATTGAAGACGTTGTATTATTAGTAAGCTGACCAATAGAGGTTAGCTTTTAAGGAGTGTTGGGATTGCCATCATGATTACCAATTTTCTTGCCCGATCTTAAGGTGGTGACTAAATTCACTGAGTTTAAATTGTGGTCCTCACAAGAATTATTATATTTAGAGTTTACTGCTATTTGACTTGGTAATTTTCCCTTCTCATTATTCATTGTTAAGTTCTTTAACATGTTCATGATTTGGTCGTATTTATTGTCTGTTTCTTTTCGCATTTGTTCAAGTTTAGTGCTAGTTTCCGTAATTTATTTATCGAGATGATTATAGTCTTGAGGTTGTTGAGAGGTTCGAGGTAAGTCTCTAAGATGTGGAGGCCTATAGGGTTGATCAGAGGGACTCTGACTTTGAGGAATAAATTGTTGATTGGGTAATTAAGGAGCTTGAATGTTTTGCCTCGTGGGATAAAAATGCGAAGGATTTGATAAATTATTTGGATTTGACCACAGCAGATTTGGATGGTTTAGCCAATTAGAATTATAGTGAGAAGCATAAGAATTAGTTGAGCGAAGGCATTCACTTGTCATGAGAATACACTAGAGGTAACCCTTCTTCAGCTTGGGAGTCCTCGGTAGAGAAGAGGGAAGGGTCTACTTTGTGCAATCCTCTTGGATTGGTACGAGCTAAGCCATGAATCAATTTCCACAGTTGATCCTTGTCAACGGATTCTTTAAAGAAAGCCTAAGCTTCCTCGCTTGTTTTATCCATGAATTCTCCATGACACATAGTTTCAAGTTGTGTTCGAATGCGATAATTATGTCCTTCATATACTATTTTGCATAAAAATTGTTTTGGGATTCCATGATGAGGACAACTTTGTAATAAATGTTAAACCGTTCAAAATATTGGGAAAAAGCTTCTTCTTTATTTTGGGTGAATTGATTAATTTAATTTTTCATTTTAAAAGTTTTGTGAAATGGAAAGAATTTTTTAAGAATATTGTTTCAAAACCATTTCAACTATAAATGAAAGGGTCGTGGAAGAGAATTGAACGACCTTCTAGCGCTTCCTAATAGAGCAAATGGTATCAATCTAAGCTTAACGGACTCATTTGAAAGTTGTTGCATTTATATCGTGGACGAATATAGTTCAAAATCATTTAGAAATTCATATGCGTTTTCAGAGCCCATAAATTTAGGAACCCCTTGGATGAAGGAATTTTTTAATTCAAAATTATTCCCCTCATTTGGTGGATATACTATTACTGGGGGTTGTACAGTTCTAACTGGATAACATTGTTCTCTTAACGACATGCCTCGTTGTGGTCATGGATGTTGAAAATTATCTTGAACTGGTAAAATTGGTTGTTGAATGTATTGATTTTGAATATTCGGATTCATTTCATCATGCCTGGGTGAATGTGGCCTAGAACCATGATCACTCATTGAAGTTAATTGTTCAAAAGAAGTTGTGTTGCGTCTTTCCAATCGTTTATGATCGTTTCTAAACCACGTTTGCATAAAACAAATTCAATTTTTTTCTCTTTCTTTTTTTTAATATTAATTTATTGAAAATTTACCGATGATAAACACAATAACAAATAAGAAAATAAGAATTAAAAATACTCACAGTGTTGAAGTGTCGACGTCCGCGCTACACTTGTTGTTGCAGAGTTGGTTTGATTCTACTCGTAGTTGCTTTGCTGATTCCATTCCTAATAATTTGCTTATCTAATGACTTGATATTTTTATTGCACACTGTTTACTCTTTCTTACTAAGCTTCCTTTTCTGCATTTCTATTTATTTATAAAGATGATGCCTTCTTCACAACATCTCAGCAACTCACTTTTTTGTTTCTCTTTTCTTAAATTCATTTGTTCAAGATGCGAGATGAAGGAAGTCGCAGTGTTGAAGCTTGATTCTGATTGATGATTCAGGTTAAGGCATGTAGGAGTCGCTGGTTTGGATGGTTAGGGGAAAGCATTAAGGTTGTAGGTTTGTTCGATGGCCTATTTGGGATGGTGGATCTAAGATGATGGCCGATGATGACAATTGTTCATTTTGGATTAGGGAAGGAGATTGAAAGGTGAGTTGGATTCGATTTGGTGTTCGGGTAAGGCTGGGGCTTGTGGTGGTGATTTGAGTCTAGATTCGAATTGTGATTTGGTTTGGGTGTGGTTGCGCTAGGGATTGTCGAGGTAGCAAAATGGGGAGGTTGATGGTTGATGAGGCCGAGTGTGGTATGAGGTTTTGGCGAGGTTGAATTTGGTGTGGGTTATGGAGGAGAAGCTTACCGAGTCAATGATAATTGAAAGTTGAAGGTTGGGTTCGAGTTCTGGTTGTTGTGTTTTGCGATGGAGGGTGAGGTGAAGGGAATGTTGCTCTCGATTTGTTTTGCAGGCAATAAAGGTGGGTGTGAGGTTCGGTGATTCGGTTGTAAGGATGCGGTGATGGAATTATGTGGAAGTTGCTGGAAGGTGTTCAGTGATGGTGAAGAATGAGAGGAAGAAGAAGTGCAAAAGAAATTGTTTTTTAGAGGGAAAAAATGTGTAAAGAAAATAATAAATAAAAATGAAGTTTTTTTATTGATTTAAAGAAAATCTAAGAAAAAAAATAGAAATTAGAAAATTGAATTGAACAAGAGAACAAGAAAAATAAAAACTAAAACTAACACAAATCGAATATTAAATAACCACTAGAAATGATGAAACTCCCCGACAAAGGCGCCAAAAACTTGATCGACGATTTTTGATGTGAACAAAAACCGCGATTTTATTTTACCGCGATCACGACGTCTGTTGTAGTGTTGTACGAATATGGATTGAACCCACATGGACTAATGCTTATCTAACTTCTAGGCGAGTTAAACGATTTGAGAAGTTAAATCTGCTAAATTTCAAAGAAGAAATTGCAAGAAAGGAAAGGAAAATGCTCTAACAAAAATAAGAAAACAAGGAGATGTAAATGAGAACTTAGCTTAATTTAATAGACCGTGCAGAGAATTTGAAAAGATGAGATTTATTGGTCTCTTAGTAAATTAATAGATCTCAAATAGAATATAAACTAAGCAGCAGAAACTAAACAAAAATTGAAAGAGAATAAAATAGATAAGAACAAAGGAATAAGTAAGTTTTGATTAATTTATTTATTAAATAGAAAAGTTCAAAGAGGTTACAAGAGTTAGAAGTCATAAATACAAAACCCTAGAAATAGGATTGAAAGTAATTGCCAAGATTATCTCAAATGTTTCTAGGTGGAGGTATTTATAGAGATCTCTACATCCAAATCTAAAAACATGAATGTTCTAAAACTTTTTGACTTGGTCCATCTCTAGAAACTTCTGTATTGTGTGTGTTCCATATTATTCTAAAAACCTCTTTCTCCAACATACTCCAAAAGCCTCTTGATTTAGTGTGTTCTAGAAGTGTCTCTCTAGGATATGTGAATGGCTAAAAAATGTGTGCTACATGGGATTTGAACCAATAACCTCCTAGTAAATGCATATCCTCAAACCAGTTGAGCTATAGTAGTTTTGTGCAAGAATAGAACTTTTTTTCCTTATCACAGAATCTTGAAGTTAAACCGGTATTTTTGAACAATCTCTCTGATAATTCCTTCATTTTCTAATAATCAAGAACCTGCAATAAAAGACAACAAAAGGACCAAGTAATACTGGCTTATGGATATTAAAATGTGTAACTATGTAGTTTAAAATATTCAATATTTGATGTTCATCAATACACCTATAAGAAAGGCCATGAAGTTTGTTAAGGGTCTGAACTCCCTGCTTAGGGAATGGTTGTTGACTCAGATACCCACTGTAGATACCTACGAGATGCTTGTTGAGATGCCTTTACTACAGACGGGTAAATGCTAAGGAGAAAGAGATGGAGAAGGAAAAAGAGAAGGCATGACCCACATAGAATAAGGGAGGGGACAAGAAAGGAATATTTAGGCGAATAAGAAGTCAAAGGGGATGTTTAAGAAGGAAGGTAAAGTGTGTAATAGATGCCAAAAGAAAGAATACCTTGCAAAGGGTTATAGAGTAAATCTATTGAAGAAAGCTTTTAAAGGGAAGTGTTACCACTGCCATGAGGAAGGGCATTTCAAAAATCTATGTCTGAAGATGGTGAAGGAAGGGCAGAGTGGGCAAGTCGATGCCATTGAGGTTGCCTCTATTTCAAGTAGACCACCCCTGAGAGACCAAGGAAAGTCAGCTATGGAAGGTATAACTCTCATTTCAGGAAATAAAATTCGTACTCTATTGATCTGGAGCATCAAATTCATTCACTGCTAGGATTGTGATTAACTCCTTAAATCTTCAAACCCAAACCCAATAGTAGTTTCAAATCCTATTAGGGGAACGACACATCTTTTCTCAATTTGCAAAGACCGAGTGTTAGACATATGTAACGCTGATTTCATATTCAATGTGTACGTTCTAAATTTCGAGGGTTATGGACTCATTTTAGGTATGGATTAGTTTTCGAAGCAGTCCTAGAATGCAATAAGGGGGTAATATGCTTAAAGAGTCGTAAAGGGCGAGATCTAGACGTTCCTTGTACACCCTTGAATTCGGCCGAGTTAAGTTATCTATACTCGTTAAGCCTATCACAAGATGAAATTTCATCTGTACTCGTAGTTCAAAAATTCTCTGATGTCTTTGAAGAAGTTTCAGGGCTTCCTTCCCGTAGGAAGATTGAGTTTAGGATTGATGTGGAGAAGTACGCTAGACCTCTTGCTCTGCCATTGAGACACATGGCCTCCAAGGAGAGGCAAGAGTTGGATAAGCATATCTCGAAGCTACTATGAAAAGGTTTCAATCGGTGAAGTACCACAGAATGGGGAGCTGTTGTCTTTGCCACTAAGGCCGATGGCTCATTAAGACTCCATGTTGATTATAGGGAACTCAACAAGTTGACGAAGAAGAATAGGTATCCCTTACCTAGGATAGATGATTTGTTCGATCAATTTGTGGGAGCAAAAGTCTTCTCCCAAATGGATATGGCAACTAGATTTCATCAGTGAAGGATTGCAGAGGAAAGTAAACCTTAGACTACATTTCACACACCAGACGGGCTCTATGAATAGGAAGCGATGCCTTTTGGATTGACAAATGCCTCCACATACTTTGTGGATTTAATAAGTAGAGTATTTAGGGGACATATAAACAAATTTGTTGTACTTTTTGTAGATGACATCTTGGTTTTTCAAAAAGTGAAAAGGAGCATGAAAGTCAGTTAAGGGAGTTATTAGGAACCCTGAGAAGCAACTTAAAGACAAATTCTAAAAATGCCACTTTTGGAAGAAAGAAATATGATTTCTTGTGCATATTGTTTTGGAACATGGGTTAGCAGTAGACCTTGCAAAAGTGGAAGCTATTCAACATTGGAAGACTCCAAAGAATTCCATGGAGGTTAGAAGTATTCTAAGGTTGGCAGGTTGTTATAGGAAATTCATAAAAGATTTTACGATGATAGCAATTCCTCTAACCTGTTTGACCAAAAAGAATTTACTCTTCGCTTAGAATGAGAAATGCACAGAAGCTTTCAGGAAGTTAAAGGAGCTATTAACAAGTGCACCATTGCTCATCATTCCTGATGGAATGAAGCCTTTTACGTTTTATATAGACACATGTGTCACATAATTGGGAGCAGTCTTATGAAATAAGGAATGGTGATAGCTTATGCTAGTAGGCAACTGAAGGACCATGAGAAGAGATGTCCAGTGCATGACTTGGAGCTGGCAGCCATTGTTTTTGCCTTGAAGATGTGGATGCACTATTTTTTTAGGGAAAGGTTTGAGTTGTTTACTAACCATAAATCACTCAAACATCTATATTTTCAAAAGGACTTAAATCTTAGGCAGTAGAGATGGATGGAGTTTATATCATTGTACGACTTTAGGGTACAATATACCTCAAGAAAAGGGAATGCCATTGCCGATGCCCTTAGTCAGAGGCATGCTGCTTTGGGTGCTATATATGAATGGAGGAAGTTAGAGTTCCTCTAGAATTTCAACTTCTAACTGCCAATAGAACCCACTCAAAACTATTTAGTCACGATGGAGGTTAGACTTGTGTTGATGAACCGTATTGGATTTGATCAAAACAAGGATGAGGAGATAGTGGATACCTTAGATAAGCTATGAAGAGGAGAACAATTTCCCCACGTCAATATACATGCAGTTTATGAGAATGAAAATTGAGGAGAAATGGACGCCTCAACATCCCAAAAATTGATGGTGTGTTAGAGGAAGTGCTTACAGAATGTCATCTCTCACGAATAACTATTCATCCCGGAGGAGATAAGATGTATAGGGATATGAAATAGATTTTCTATTGGCTAGGGATGAAGAAGAAATTAGCCGAATTTGTTTCTAGGTGTAACGTGTCAAAACATTAAAGTTGAGCAAGGGAATCCTAGAGGATTGTTATTACCAATAGAAATTCCAACTGGAAATGGGAATACATACCAATGGATTTCGTAGATGGGTTTCCTAGGAGCCAAAGAGGGAATGAAGCAATTTGGGTAATAGTTGATAGACTCTCTAAAAGCACCCATTTTATTCCTGTTAGCAGCAACAGAATGCAACATCTTTAGCATAAATTTATCTTAAGGAAGTGGTGCGACTTCATGGAATTCCGAACAGCATTGTTAGTGATAGAGACCCCTTATTTACTAGCGAGTATTGAAGGATTTTGTAGAAAGCTTTAGAAACATTGTTAAATCGCAGTACCGCTTACTATTCGTAAGCAAATGGGAAAACAGAAAGAGTGAAAAGGATCTTGGAAGACTTGCTAAGAGCGTGCATCATTGACTTCGAAGGACATTGGGACCTATACCTACCTTTAGTGGAATTGGCTTATAATAATAGTTATCAATCAACGATTGGTATGACACCCTTTGAAGTACTTTATAGGAGACTATGAAAATTGCCAAATTATTGGTGGAAACCACTGATAAAATTTTACTCGGACCAGATTTGATTTGCGAAACTTCGATGAAGGTAGAGTTGATTCAAGCAGCGAATGAAGGCAGTACAAGATTGTTAGAAATCCTATCCGGATAAGAGAAGGAAAGAATTGAAGTTCGAGGTTGAGGACATGGTATTTATCAAAGTCTCCTCTCTTAGGAAATTCATAAGATTCGAAAAATCAGGATAGTTGGCATCAAGATTAGTTGGGCCTTTTCGAGTTATGGAAAGAATAGGAAGACTGGCTTACCATATGGAGTTACCCTATAGACTAGTTGGAATCCACAATGTTTTTCACCTTTCGCGCTTGAGGAAATGGTTTCATGACATAGCTATTGTGGTAGAGTCTAACTTATTGGGGAATATTGAGAAAGAGCCAATGGTATCCCATACCACGACACGCATTATGGAGCACGGAACAAGGAAGGTCGACAACAAAGAAATTAGGTTGGTTCGAGTACAATGGGGAGATAACCCGGCGGAAAGCACATGGGAAACTAAAGAGAGGATGAAGATCTCTCATCCTGAACTTTTTCACTGGAAAACTTTTCTCTCCAAATTTAGATTTTGGTTGCATTGTGGTTGCTAGATTGGATGGTAGGAGATGGTTTCTATACTTTTCAGCTCCACTTTGCACTTATGTAGAAATTTTCATGCATGTTTAGAGTGTTTTACATACATATTTATATGTTACAGTCACATACTCATGCTAGGATTAGCTTATTTATAGTATGTCTGTAATACATTATCATATTGCACAAATGGTTGAGTTGATGGGTTTGTTGGTAACTTGGTTGCATAACATGGATGTTTAGTGCATGTTACTCTATTTGCCCCTTGGAAAAGATTTCGAAGACGAAATCCTTTTTAAAGGAGGAGAATGTAACACCCTGTAAAATCAACTATAAGATAAATTGGATAAATTAACTAAATAAGATAAGGGTAAAAATAGAAATTTTATAAAATTTGGAATTTGACCACAAAAGTTATGTCATTGCATTCATGGCAAAATTCTGATCAATTTTCACATATAACATATTGAAAACGGAGCACAAACGGAAAAGTTATGGACATTCGAAGTTTTAGATTTAAAATAATTTAAATAGAAATCAAATTCAAATAGAATATTAATTTTAAAATTTGAAATTCAAAAATTAACTAGTAGAAAAGCTTGGGGATTAAGGAAACGTTAAAGTTAACATTTACTTTAAAAATCAATTAAGGAATATAATAAATCAAACAATAGCAAAAATCAAATGTTCCTAAAATATGAGAATAAGTCGACCCCTGACCTCGACTGGTCGACCACCATCGGTCACCGTTCTACCGGTGGTAGGGGTTGTCGAACGCTTTTCGTATAATGTTGGCTAGAGTTTTGCAGTATTGAACGTTCCGGATTTAATTATTTAAATCCGATGGTTTTGGTGATTTCTCACCACTACAAATAACACCCTAAACCCCTCACTTTTTCAAACAATATTTTGGAAACATTAGCAAAACCCTATCAGTTAATCTCTTCTAATATACAGAAAACTTTATTTGGGTTTCAACCAAGAAATCCTATAGATCTATCTTTGTTTATTATTTATTTTCTCTACTTCTCCTCCTCCAAATCTTCAATTTTCTAAATCTAATGTATATACAAATGTCTTCCTGTATATATGTATCAAAAATAAAGATCTGATAAGAGACTATCAAAGGCGTGTCAAATCCAAAGGAGGCGAAGCTAAGGTTATACCGTGAGTGGAAATCTTAGGTTTTCTATTTTAGTAATTGATTAGTGTAATTTGGGTTTGAATATGCCTTAAGGAGTTTTGTTTACGAAAACATCACATTATAAACCGCTAAAACTCGTTCAATGCGAAATATCAATTCTAGGTTGAAATCTCAATTGTTTATATTAAAATAATGGAAATTTTATAGATTTGTAGTTCTTATAATTTTACCTTTTATTCCACTCCTTATTATTTTTCTTTGAATTTGGTTAAAGGACTTTGATTAAGGAATAGTGTGTGAGGTACAAATTTTATTTGTAGTTTGCACCGCTTATTCCCACGAATTAAATAGAAATTCTTTTGTTTATTATTATGTGAAAAAGGAGTTGAATAGAGCGTAAGAATTAAAATTCTATGTTTCTATTATAAAAATATTCCATTATTTTGGTGTAGAAATTGAGTTTAGATTTTTATTTTATACAAGTCTGTTTATTGGAAATTTTGGATATGAATATTGAAATTGTGGTATTGTTGATAATATGGAATAAGACTTGTATAATTGTTTAAAGAGTTAACATTTAAACAATAGTTTAGGGCATATATTCTGCATGCTTAGAAATTACTAGGCATGTGTGTCTACACACACGCGCACGCGCACACACCCACACCCACACCCACACCCCCCCCCCCACACACACATACACACACACACACACACACACATATATATATATATATATTAGCATAATTAATGTATAATTGCATAGTTAAATAGGTTACTAATCTTATTAAATCCTCCCTTAGGAAGGTAATTAATGTTAAAAGGCATAATAAGAAAAATTCTTATAAGGCCTTGGTTATGGAAATGGTGAGATGTCTGATAATATATGTAGAGTATATAAAGATTATGACTAAGTTACATGGATGCAAGGTCGGCCGGAAGCACACGGAAGTCTGCCTAGCTAATCTAGCTACCAGCTGTGTGACTTTAGGGATGATGTGAGACATTACCTATAATAAATAACTACAGGATGTGAGGTTAGTCCCAAATTCTATAGGGTAAATCTTGGCTATCAATACCTACAAATAATCGGACTAATATGAGACATCACCATGGTTATGGGTCATAATATGAATGACCTACTTCAAAGACTGAAGGTATTCAGTGGTTACGTAATGGCCCACCTCTTCTTTATGTAGGAAGTACTAAATGGTTAGGGTTATGAGTTAGGCACGGTAGAGGATATCCTTATAGAAGACTCGCTTCAATAGTAAGTATTAAGTGGTTAAAAGCTTTATGTGTAATATCAGCTAGATAGTTACTAGTGAGGGGTCCGTCTTGGGATTATAGGTATCTCTTGCATTGATAGAACATTATTGACGGTAGATATGGGTTATTAGGATGATAGCAAGTTAGCTATAGACTTATATTTGGAAAGCCTTTTATTTAAGTTTGAGAAAAGCCTTTAGGATTACATTTGAAAGACTTATGTAGGTAGAAATCGTAAGACATATTCCTATTTAAATTATACTACCCAAGTACTAATATCGTAAGGCTCGAGATTTTTATTTACCAGACATATGTTGTTCTGACTCCCTTCTTTTTTCAACACATGTTAGGAAAGATGATGATGTTGAAGGCAAGGCACGGAGTTAGCTTGCAGGAGTCTATTGATTTATCCATTCATGTTATTTTCATATGTATCCATTGGAAAATGTTGTTGTAATTTTGAATATTGCAGATATGTGCGATTATTGTTGGGTTTTGACATTATGGATATTTTAATATGGTTTTGAAATTTGAATGAAAGGGTACTGTGGGTATTATTATATTTTATCCTTCCATTGAGAGATTCTGAATGTGTAGATAAATAGCTTTGTATTGTTCTTTTTACCAACCAACATCCCACTTTGAGATGGTCCTAAGTTTCGATGTGCCTTTCCTAGGTCAGAATTTAGGCCCATTTTAAGGTGGGTTGTTGCAGAAATGATAGCTGAAGTAGAGGAGGATTGCCATTCTTATGTTTTTTGAGCGGCTCCTCCAGTGCAATAAATTCTTCCTTGACCCTATTTAAATGGTCACACTTGTTTTTCTCAATGCGAGGCTTCTTTTTGAAAGCTGTGGCAAATCCATAACATATGGTGCCTACGTAGTTCAAACATTAGCATAAATAAACAAATTTAACTCTTAAGGAAATAAATCCCACTAAGGCATATGAATGCACTCAAAAGGGGAAAGAACCATAAACTTATAATTAGCAATCCAAAAATAACTCAAGATGTCCTCAGCCTAGCTTTCATAAAAAATAGTTGAAGTCGGGTTCATTAAAAGGGACATAACTTCGACTAGATGTACTAGGAGAGTTATCGAAAGCCATAACAACTAGAGAAATACACAAATAAAAAAAGAAATTATAATGAAATCAAAATGACATTGAAAGAACAAAATCACAGTATTTCTTGAATTATAGAAGAAAAATTCAATAATAAATTCATAGATAAATTAATTTGATCTAACGGCATTTAAAATCCAGTCAATCAATCAATTAGTCAATCAACTAATCTAAAAAAGTGAAAAATCTAATAATTCGATCGACTATATCAATATAAGCATTTAATCAAACAAGTCGAAGGAAATGTAAGAAGGGAAAACCCAAAGTAAACGAGCACAATCAAGTCTAGAAACTTTGAAAAAGAATATCAAAAACAATGAAAAAACTAGAACAGAAATTTTGCTTTTGAGTAGTAGTGTATGATAGTATGAAAGAAAGAAGCAAGGTCAAAGAAGATGATATATTATAAGTATAATTCTGAAGTGAGTAAAAGAGAATGGAATAAGGAAGATGGAAATATACAATGTTGCAAGTAAAATTTCACTTGTAGGATTCAAACAGCACAAAAATGCAAACAGTTAGATGAAAATAACGACGAAAGATATTCACGGAAAACAAAGCTGATTTCTTGGGGTACAGAGCGGTTCGATTGACAATGGTAGGAAAAGTGACTAATCAGTCATGACACGCGTAAGGGGAATTAAATGTGAAAATGGCCAATTAGACTATTAATATAAAACTGGATATGAAAAGTCATGTCTACCCTAATATACATTAGCGTTGAAAAGTGTTACACTCATTTTTTCCGATATAAATGCTTAGTGCATGTTTAGTTGTATGAGGTCAATAGATCATGCATGGCGGTAAGGAGATGGAGCGAGATGCATATATATACATTGAAATGGAATTACACAGGCTACAAAATGCAGCATACGAAGCCCAACAAAAACTCCCGCTAAAACTGCACAATTATAAATTTCACACACAATAATCTGCATAGCTCCAAACTCAAGTGAATTCGAACAAAAAGCCAACATAACACAATAAACCAAAGTTGTGCCACTATAAATAGAATAGGCACAAACCAGCATACGCAAACTACAGTGTTATAGCTAGTGTCAGCGTTACCCAACATATGCAAACTACACTGCCATAGCAAGAGCTAGCACTACCTAATATAAACGAGTTGTGCCACCATCACTAGAATCAACACAGTACAAAATAAACATGTAGCGCTGCAACAGTTGAAGCAAACGAAGTCCGCTGCACACAAACTATGCTGCTATGGCTGATTATCTACTTAGTCCACACTTTCCAACAACACAACATGGCTGAAACATTAATAAGTCATGACATCTTTTAACCACGCCCTCCTCATGTTGTACAGACAATATGCCAAAAGCGCATGCGCACAGAGAGCGCAGCTCAAGCACCAAGTACTGTTCTAATATGAAATATGAAACAATTAACTCACAACACTACTCTTAAGCATGATATTTAAAAAAATTCAAATTTCCCGCCTAGAGCGAAAATTCCCCTGCCAAATTCAAACTCTCATGCCTAAATCTATGCTAGCAATCCATGCACATTAATTTGATCATATTGATGAAGAACACATGGAAAAATCCAATGAAGGAGAAATGGTATGAGGAAATAACATCAGTGATCCATGTGACATCTTTTCCACTATAAAAGGTAAGACACTATAGTAGAGAAAAGGATGTAACTATTTACACATTATTATCCCTCCTTTTGACTAGGAAATATTCGAATAGACCGGATGAATCGAACTTGGAACCTATCAAGGTGGAATTCCGAAGAGATAGCCCAAGAGTCCATGAACCAAGTACATATATAGTCGCGGGATGAAGACCCAACCAATTAAAGAAACGAGGATAAAAAATCCACCAAAGTGGTGATTCGGTATGATCTAACCACTTGGATCGGTACCAATCCATGATTCCTCCTCTAATCTTTCCCCCACTCCTTCTATCCACTCTACTTAATGTCCGAAGCCTATTTCAAGTGCTATTTCATTGATTTTATGCAATTTTCTATCGATCTCCACGAGCACTCAAAGTCAGCAACTCCATTCTTCTACCAATCCATCATTTGGACTCAGAAACAAGATAATAGTGATGCAAACAAGTTTGAAATCATATAGCTAACCATGAATCGAGCCAAGACAGGAAGTTTAAAATCATCCATATGAAGAACATATGGATCGGTACTGATCCATGGTTATTGATGAGGTATCCACTTTTTTCTTGGAGAAGCGGTCTATAGTGTGGAAAACAAGGTGGAGATCATGGAAGCAAAATTTTAGGCTTCCTACAGCTATAAATAGATGGACAAGGCTCACTTTTAATGACCTTTTGGATCCAGCTCTATCTTACTCTAATTTCTTGTAATCACCCACGGATTTATACCAATCCGTAAGAACTAGTACTTGTAACTAGTGATATAAGCAATAAAATAACTTAGTTGACATAGGCCAAGATTAGCCGAAGCTGCCGAACCACTATAAACGATGTGTGTTCTTTCCTTTTTCATTTTAATTTAGTTTTCATTACTTTTTATTCTCTACATAATCTCTTGGGTGTCTGTGCCATTTTCGGTTCAAACATTTTGGTGCTTTCACTAGGAATTGAACTCAGGCTACTTGGATCCACCATCTATTGTTGGATTTCTTAGATCCAAGAGATAGATCCAATCTTTCAACCTTATTATTCTACTATTCATATTCTCAACAATCTACAAGTAGCTATTTTCCATGGCCCCAAGGGGAGACCGTTCTACATAATTCAGAGCTACCAATGATGCTGAGAACCAAAATACTCAGCATGTGGATGAAGTTGCCTAACCAAATCAGCTAGAGATCTAGAATCCAACTAATGCCGTGACTACCGTGAAGATGGATTGTATGATGAAGCGAATGGAGGATAGGTTCCTGGAGAATCACAATGAGATGAACCAGCATATGCAGGAGAGCTTGAGACTGCTAAATGAGCTAACTCAGAACCATCGTATGAGAGTAGGGGGACGTGACATCTTCTGATTCAGAGTCTGATAGTTCTTCATCATCCGAGCAGGGACAGAGCAATAGGAAGCAGAAATGGCTCAAAACACAACTGGGACTTCATACAAGAACCGAGACAAACCTATAGGAAAGGTTTGTGGATCGGTACCGATCCAACAAACATTGGATCTGAAGCTCGCCCTCTACATGGTGGCATGAACTTGACCTCCGATCACGCTGTAGATGAACAAAATATGGAATGTCGAGCAACTGCTGATGATTCAACGCACAGGAATTTAACATGGGGGACTGCTGGACGAATGGATCTCCTGGAGTCTGGAGAACCCAGGTATCGAGGGTATGCCCGAGAGTGTTCGTCGGCCGAACACTCGAAACATATCCCAATTACCGCTATTTAGCCGAACCTGTAAAACCAAAATACTTGGTCGAGATGGTCGGAAAACTTGTGAATGAAAACCAGTTTAGAAGTAATGATGAGTGGGGTACATCTCCAAGTCGGAACCCATTTACTGAGAACATTCTGTGTGCGAAGTATTCACGAAGATTGGTAATGCCGATGATGTCGCTGTAGGGTGGAAAAACAGATCCATGGCAACACTTGATGAAATACGAGTGGCATATGGACTCTGCTAGAGCATATGATGCCATAAGATGTCGTTGATTTCCAATCTTCCTGTAGGGAGTAGCAACGATGTGGTTCACCCGGCTCCCACCATTATCCATATCATCTTTTGCTGAGTTGACGCAAAGGTTTCTGGAGCAATTCCGTCTACACATTTTATAGTCGAAGGATGTGATGTCGTTATCAAACCTCTTCCAAGGCATGAGAGAGTCATTGAAGGATTTCTTAAATAGGTTCCATACAGCTGTGATGGAAGTTACAAATTCTAAGGATGACATAGTATTAATGGAAATATTATGGGGATTCATCCCGAGACTGATTTCAGGAGATGTTTGGGGATGAAACCCCCTTCGATGACGGATATTTTTTATAGGAAGTCTAATCAGTTCTTGAGCTTGGAAGAGCCACGTACTCTGTCATGAAGAGATGATGCTAAGCCTTCAGCTAGAGTGATACAGAGCAATATCACGGTAAAACAGTCCGAAGGAAGTTCCAGAAATGTGGATGTAAATGTTGGCAAAAAGAATGATATACAGAAACAGAGTTATAATGGGGCCAGGAAGCGAAAGCCGAATAGCATGAGTCGTCCTAGGATTCCTAACAGCTATACTGAATTGAATAACTCAGTAGAGAATATCTACCTAGCTACTTAAGGTATTGAGCAGTACAGGAAGCTGGCTTCGAGAGAGCCAATGGAGAAGGAGAAAAAAATCTAGCAAGTTATGTGGGTTCCATGAGACACATGGTCATAACACCAATGAGTGCAGACACTTACGTGATATGATCGAGGAGTTGATTCACAAAAATAAGTTGCGGCAGTTTGTGAAAGCGCCGCAGGATGGCAGATAGGAATTCCAACTCCTCTGGGTCGACATCCCAACGGGGAGCCAAGCCTGGTGGTGAAGAGCCTAGGCAACCTGAAAAACGTTTGGTGATAAATACAATCACCGATGGATCGCATCCAACCGATCAGAGCTGGAACGAGATGGATCTATACGTTAGTGCTTTAAAACATGTAGAGAATGAAAACTGCTTTGCTATAGAGGACGGAGTTTCGGCAAGACAACTCAGTACCATGACAGATAATATTGTTTTCCAAAACAAAGAGCTGATGGGGTAGAGGCCCCAACAATTGACCCGCTCGTGATTACAGCCATGATTGGCCCTAGATTGTATGGATGGTGCTAGTTGACTATGAGATCAGTCCATATTTTATTTAAGAAAGCCTACGATCAGATGCTTCTAGAGGGCAAGGACTTGAAACCGTGTAATCCTCGGATCCTAGGATTTAACGGGATGGTTACGGAGCTAGTCGGACATGTAAAATTACCGGTGGTGCTAGGCGAGGGTGACCACAAGCGAGTGCGGGCTGTGTCTATTGCGGAGTTGGATATTTACTCTACTTTCAATTTATTTTTGGTCCAACTGGCTCTGGCCGATTTCAAAGCAGTTATTGCTCCTTGGTATTTAACGATGAATTTTTTTTTACAGAGAATGATGTGGGAATAATAAAAGGAGATCATGGACTTGGCTGTGAATGTTATGCCACTAAGCTAAAGGAGGCGCGACAAAAAGAGAAAGTAAAAGGTGTAGAGAGGATTCTCTACATCAAGATGTTGGACGTATAACAACCACTGCCTGAGCCCTAGCTCGGGCAGCATAATTGGTTCCACAAGGATATAGATCTGCGAAAGGAGCTACTGGATGGAAAGGCAACTCAAATTGAGTTGAAGATCAACATTCCGGTCAGCTAGGATGATCCTTCGCGGATCCTAAAGGTCGGATCACAGCTCGGCATGAGGTTGATGAAGGAGTTGGTTGGTTTCCTACGGGAGAACCTGGATGTATTCGCCTGGACACACTCTGATATGTATGGGATCTCGCCAGAGATAGCGAACCATGCATTAAATGTAAATAATAAATGCATTCTTATGAAATAGAAATGCCGTAGCCTGGGTCCAGAGAGATCCGCTGCACTCAAAGATGAAGTGGAGAAGATAAAAGATAATGGCTTCATCCATGATGCCTTGTACTTGGACTGGTTGTCAAATCCAATGTTATTGAAAAATTAAAATGGAAAATGAAGGACATGAATCGACTATATTGAACTGAATAAGGCATGCCCGAAGAACAGCTTTCTGCTCTCAAGGATTGATCAGCTAGTAGATTCAATAGCCGGACATGAATTGCTTACGTTCATGGATGCGTACTCTGGATACAAAAATATTCCAATGCATGTCCCAGACCAATAATATACCAGCTTTATAACCGATCTGGGATTGTATTATTATCTAGTCATGCCATTTGGACAAAAGAATGCTGGAGCGACTTACCAAAGGCTGATGAATAAGATGTTCAAAGATCAAATTAGGGATTCAATGGAAGTCTATGTATATGCCATGCTCGTGAAGTCACGGCGCTCGAGAAACCACATTGACGATTTGGTAGAGAAGTTCAACATTCCCCAAAAATACGGGATGAAGCTCAACCCTTTGAATTGCTCGTTCGATTTTGCATCGGGGAAATTCTTAGGTTTCATTATGAACTCCCATGGGATCGAACCCAATCCGGAAAAGTTTTAGGCATTGAAAAACATCAAGGACCAAAGACGATCAAGGAGGTCTAGATTTTGAATGGAAAGGTTATCGCCCTGATTTAGTTCATCTCCAGAGCAGTAGACAAATGCATCCCTAACTTTGACGTGATTAAGAAGGGAAAAAGGAACTTCACTTGGACATAGGAGTCTAAAGACGCACTTCCGGCTTTGTGGATACTTGGAGAGACTCCCCATTATTTTGAAGCCGGTGGATGACGAGGACTTGTTTATATATCTGCCGGTGTCGGTGCATATCCTGAGTGCCGCACTCGTATGTGAGGAATCATGCATCCAACGATCGGTCTACTACATCAGTAAGTGATTGACAAGAGAAAAAAGAAACTACCCAAAGCTGGAAAAGCTTGCATACTGCCTGTTGATCTCTTCGAGAAAGATTTATCCCTACTTTCAAGCTCATCCGATCAAAGTTCTCATCGACCAACATTTGTGACAAGTCTTACAATGACCGGAGACTACTAGAAGGTTGTTGAAATGGAACATTGAATTGAGCCAATATGATATAACCTATCACCCTCAGAGAGCTATTCAGAGTTAAGCTTTAACCGACTTCGTAGCTGAATACATTACGTGAGATGATACTTCGGAGAGCAGTGGTGAGCAGAATGCTAGGTGGAAGATGTACACAGATTGTGCATCAAACGAATGTTATTCTGGTGCTGGAGTTATACTTGTCACTCCGGAGGAATGTTCGATTTTTTATGCCTTAGGACTCAATTTCTCTGCAATAAACTACGAAGTAGAGTATGAAGCATTGATTGCGAGACTCAGAATCGCTAAGGAATTGTGAGTTAAAACTTTAAACATCTTTTGTGATTTCTAACTGGTGGTGTGTCAAGTCAAGAAGGAATTTCAGGAAAAAGGAGCAAGGAAGGTTCATACTTTAAACCGTGCCCTTGAGCTACTTAATGATATTTAATATTACACAATAACACATATTCCTATAGAGGAAAATGCGAAGGCCGACACACTAGCTATATTGGCCAGTTTTGAAGACCCGCAACACTTGGGCCTGGTTCCAATAGAGGTATTATCGGCTCCGAGCACCGACCATGTGGATGTCGATTGCATCTTGGAGGCCGACCATGAGAAGGAGTCATGGATGACTCCAATAAATAACTATTTGCAAAGAGGAATCCTTCCAGATAAAATGAATGAGCGACGGAAGATCCCTCATCAAGCTTCGAGATATATCTTTCAACAAGGAGAACTTTGCAAGAAAAGTTCTCGATCCCAATATTACAGTGTGTTGCCAACAATGAGGCCAAACGAGACCTGAGAGAAGTTCATGAAGGCACTTGTGGTGACCACACTGGTGGGCAAACCATAGCGAAGAAGATTCTTTACTATGGGTACTTCTGGCCAACTATCAAACGAGACGCAATTGATTACACTAGAAAGTGTGACAAGTGCCGGAGATTTGCAAAGATTCTGAGTGCTCTGCTGATGGAAACTACTCAAATGGTTAGTCCTTAGCCGTTTGTAGTTTGGGAAATTGATATTATCGGTGTATTGCCAATATGTAATGGTGGCGCGAGGTACGCTATCATCGTCGTTGATTACCTCACCAGATGGGGCTGAGGTACTACCACAATTAAAGTAGTCAACTTCGTGGTCCGGAATATCATCTGTCGGTTTGGAGTTCCACAAACAATTGTTACCGATAACGGGACCCATTTCGACAGCACCGAGTTTAAAGATTTTTCCCACCGACATCGCATAGAGAAGAGATTTTATTCAGTAGCACACCTCAGGTGAATGGACAAGTTGAAGTTGTGAACAAGATTATTAAGTCCATTCTTAAGAAATGATTGGAAAAGGCAAAGGGCAAATGGGTCGAAGAACTTCCATTAGCACTTTGGGCCTATCAAATGACCCACAAGTTGGCGACTGCTATTCTCCATTCGCCTTAGCCTATGGATCAGAGGCTATGATTCCAATTGAACTAGAAGTACCTTCTTATCGGGTAACTCACTACAATCCATGGACGAATGAGTAACTCTGTAACGACCCAGAAATTTGGATATTTGAAATTGGAATATTAAATCAATTTTTAACATTTAAAAGTTAAATTTTAAATTGAATTTCAAATATAATAAATCCTTGGATAATTAATTATTAAATTTAATAATGGAAAATTGGTTAAAATAGTGAATTTGGAGTTTTAAGCTTGATAAAAATAAATTAAAGGCTTATAAAATTCATATTAATAATATTGAAGACAATGCAACTTTTAAAATTGAATTTAAAAGTGATTTGTTCAGTTATAAAAATATATCGTTTAAGTTTACATTTAAAAATAGCCTTCCAGGCACAGTCTCAGATTTCGACGAAACCAGTTCCATCGGATCTGTAATAGTGTATTATTATCGGATTTCAAATTTCGTAGTTTTGGGCTTATCGTTTGGACGTACGGTATATAAACGCGCTGAAATTAATATCAAAATTTATATAATAATTGGGTCCAAGAAGCTATCTTCTCCATACTATCAAATTAGGACTCGAAACCTTTTCCATTGCGTTCGAAATAGGGGTATAACATTATAAATATCTAGCGGCACGCCTCGATAGGGGTTTGAAATTTTGAGTTACGTAAACTTTACAGTTTAAAATTTTAAATGATATATGTATATGTATATATTGACTTGACCATATTACCATCAGCTGCTTTCTTAAATTTCAAGTCACTATACATATTATCCTACACGCCTCCCTTCTATTCTATCACTTCCCTCTCCTCCTTTTAAAATACAGCCGACCTTGTTCAAAATGAAATACAAGAACAAATCGAAAAAGAAAAAAAAATACTAAAAGAATCGGTTCAAATTGTAAATGTCAAAAGCATGCCTCCTCATTCACAATCGCACTTCCCTTTCCCTCTCTAACCAGCGAATAACGAGAGCGATTCAAAAAAAAGGATGTCAAGTCGAATCTGTTCCAGTTCGAAGCCGAAGCATATCCATTTTCTCAACTTTTCGATTCGGATCTGATGGGCATGCACGCACGTGGATCGAGGGGATAGCTAGGGCTTGGGGTTGCCGCTTGTCGTATGCGCACGTGTGAACGAGGCGGAGCAAAGGAAGGCGATTGGGGACTGTGGTCGCGAGACAATGTGGAGACGTTGGTGCTTGGCTGGAGTTCGATCGCATTGGGGGAGGTCGCATGCGTCTCGATCAGCGGCGATGATGCTCGAGAGTTCTGGGCGCTTGCATAGTTGCCCGGGGGGTTCGTGACGAGCCTGCGAACAGGCAGTGACCTGGGGTTGGAGATGATTACAACCTTAATGGAGATTGCTTTAGTGAGTTACAACTCACGTCATTTATTTCTAAAAAAATTTCATGCAGTCGTGGCCACTTGAATAGATTCGTTACTTGATAAATTAATTCTGCAAAACGTAAAAGTTGAGTTGCTGTTATTTATGAAGTTAACAATCTAGTTTTTTTATATAGATGTCGCATTAAGGATTTGTTGTTCGAATCATTTTGTGCCTGCATATTGAATAATTACCTTAATAAGGGAAGTATCAATTTCAAAAGCTAGCGATGGGCCGAAGGATTTAAGTTTTGGTTAGCAATATACATTGTCACACATAAATTTTCTAACCAGACTCTTGGGTACTAAATAAGCAAATTCATAACTTTGTGAACTTTGTTTTTATGGATTATTATATATATAGTAGTATATATATTAGTAGTTGGATTGATTATTCCCGCCTATTGGAGCGGATGAGACCCTATGCGCACCGCATAATAGCGGATGACCCTATATACCGCGAATCCCCCTCGAAGTGGGATTGGTATTTTTATTGTTGTCTTACATCTGTGGATGTAGGGAAACATGTTGGAGGGATCCAACTGAATTCCTCAAATATATTTAGTGTTTTTCATATATATATATATAAATATATGATGTGATTGAATAATCGGCTGGATTATTGTGTGTTACAAATTTTTAAATATTATAATAGCATGGGAATTAACTTGGGTATATTAAATACCATAAATATTATTTGAAATTTTAAGGAATTAAAAGGAGATTTTTAATATAAAAATATGTATATCGAAATTGGATTATTTTAAAGAGATTGTTCTGAATAAGCAATAATGGATTTTTAATCGTATTAAATAATGCGGGAAAAATATTTTTAATATAGATTTTAAAATAAATAATACAAAGGGATTTTTAAGACTAGATTTTAAAATGATATTCAGGAAATATAGAAAGAAAATTGAAATCAATATTAAAAATAGATTGGAAAAAATAAATGGAATTTATAAGAAATTGAATTCAAAAAATGGAATTTTATAAATAAGATTATTTTAGTGAAATTCAAAGGAGTTATAACAATTTATAAACGATGTTTATAATAAAGAAAAATTGATATCTAGTGATAAATTGGAAATATAAATTTATAGGAAGAATTTATATTGAATATGGAAATAGGGTGAGAGAAAAATAGTGGATACTATTTTTGAAGTGAAAATGGTTAAGGAGACCGAAATGGAAGTGATGTGATAGAAATCGAGAGGGGTTATAAATTGAAATTTGGTTATTGAGATTTAAAAATATATTTTTATGAATAAATTAAGTTTTTATTTTAAAAAGGAAAATTTTATTTATTAAACTATGTAATTTAAAGTTAGTTAGTACTGAAATACTTCAGAAGTGAATTTTCAAATACTTAATATTTATTGTAATAAATCCTAGATTTTAAAACCTGCTTTGAAAAGTGATGTTAAAAGTGTTTCAATATTAGATAATTATTTGAACATGTTTTAAAAATAAATGATTATTATTTTTCTTTAAATACTTATTTTTATTTACATATGTATATATATAAAGTTTTGAAAATGGTTTAAATGTATTTATAAACCTTCTCGAGAGTTGGAAAATGGTTATTTAGTAGATGGACTTATAAGAGAATCCTCAAAACAAAAATTGGGAAATGTAAGGAAGTTTCCGAAGAAGTTAGATAAAAGTGAACTTCAAAAATGAAATAGAATTCATAAAAGAAGTAGAAATGGAAATTTGAATTAAAAATAAGTATATTTGACTTTGGAAATATTAAGGAAATCAATTAGGAAATTTCGGAATTTATAGAATTCGTTATAAAATAGTCAAGGAATTTACAAATAAATTTGTAAATGATTTTGAGAAAAGAAATAGGGAATAAATGGAATACTTCCTAAGTGTTAAATATTGGATATAAAATGAAGTGGAAAAAATATTCTGAATATTGGAAAGTGGTGGAAATATTCCGTTGAAAATATAAGGATTTGAAAACTGTTTTTAAATGTTGAAGTACTGAACGTATCTCTTTGTAAACATATTTTGAAATGAGTAATTTGGAAGAAATTACAAACAATGGCCTAGTGATTGCTTATGGATGTTATATTTATAGTTAAATAACCAACTATCAATTTTGGCCAATTTTGTTAATCGTTTCGAAGAGGCCGAAATCAGATTTAATTATCCGAAAACCACTTCGATCTGGTTTGAACGTTACGAATGAATACTGTGAAGATGATGAAGAGGGTGATTCAGTTTGTCCAGACCCAGGATAACTTGTATGGATGAATGCTATCAGCACATCGTCATTGGAGGACGATGAGCATTCTAAGTGAAAATTATTCTTGAAAGGTAATCGTAGCCTCTAGCCTCATCAACCGGAATGGCTGAAAACCAGGGGTTATGCAGCAAGGCTAAGTGGGTCATACCCAATTAGGGTATGTTATCACCTTTCTATATAACCTCAGATATATTATATTAGATGGATACGGTGCATGCGAAAGAGCTCTCAATGGTGATAACATATACGGTTTTATCCAGGTTAGGGATAGGACCGGTCTTGTGTAGCAGGGGATCTCGACGAGGTCCTCGGTACATGCTTCTAGAAGTTTACCGTGATAGGTGGTACCCCAGTGCCTAGTCATTGTATGGAATCCAATCTCCAATAAGCACCGTACGGTTTTGATTGTGCCCAACTATGCTGAAACATGATATGCAAGCATTTCAGCTATTTCCTATTTACTTGGTTTAGACACTAATATAATATCAGACGGTTTTGATAAAAAATGTTTTGGTTATCGTAAGGTAAAAACCCATCGTGTTTATGCGTGACGTGGTATTACGAGATACCTTTGTTTCCAAAGTGTTTTGAAAAAAATTTAATAATTCAAATTGAGTGTGTTTTTCTCACGCTGGTTTTCCAGACTGCCTTGAGTGTTATTTTAATTATAATGCTCGGGTCGGACCGAGAATTACAGATTCAGGTTAAATGCTATGGAGCTCAGGAGACGAGCTGGAAAAGTTCAGATGTATATCACGTACTTGGTTAGTTCCGCTGTGTGAGGGCAAGTTATTATAATTGTCCATTTGATGTATTGAATTATTGTACTCTGATAGTGGTATTTATATTAACAGTACAGTTCATGTATTTAAAATCTGTTATCATATATATACATATATATTATATTTTGTCCCGCTGCGATTGTGAGATTCTGTGTTGTTGTTTCTATTTTTCTTCTACCTTCTTCTTCTTCACCCCTAATGAACTGGTGTTTCCGGTACTCGGTTGCTCGTCATTTTATACAGCGAACGTATAAATGTCGATTTTCGAGGGTCGAAAATCCCGGTCCGTTACAAACTCCTATTGGAGTCCCTCGATATGCTTGATGAGAAGCGCGATGAAGCTAACTTGAGAGTAGTCGCACACCACAGCCGAGTTGCTCGATATTACAATGCCAAGGTCAAGAATCAGACCTTTGAAATTGGTGACTTGGTTCTCAAATGAATCTCCCCAGGCCCTTGGAACTTGGGCATGAGTTGGGAAGGTCCGTACATGATTGAAAAGAGCTTGGAGATGGCACTTTCAAGCTAGTAACGTTGGATGGGATCTCACTCCCGAGGACGTGGAATAGCGAACACTTACGATGCTATTTCACTTAGAAATAAATTTGTACACTATTAAAGCCATGTAATAAGGCAGAACATGTCTTTTCCCATCTTTTATAAAGTGAAATGGCTTTCTGAATCTGTGATTCTTTCTTTATATAGCTTAAAAGTTGTGAAATATGACCGACTCGAATGTTTGCAAGTGTATAGTGCAGGTATGTAGGAACTTGGAGTTACGTGCCGATTAACTTTTACAGTCCATGATTAGACCCTTGGTGTTTTACCACTCCTAGGACCCAAAGATTGATGCCAGCTAACTCTTGCCCTTGATATGGGGGCAGGAGTATAAACTAAAACTGACATGATTTGACCGTCCATCTGCTAACTCTTGCCTTTGATATGGGGGCAGGAATATAAACCCAAAATGGGTGTGACTCGACCATCCATTCATTAACTTTTGCCCGGAGTATGGCAAAGCATCATTATCTTGCACAGAGGATGGCAAGGTCGGAGATCATTGCCCGAAGTTAGGCATGATCTCTTTCGAAGCTCGATTGACTCCCTAAGACATGCGCGGTTGCATTTAAAGTTCCTAGAAAAGGAATGTTAAAATCACCTTTCTAGGTGATTGAATTTTAATCGGATTCCAGAGTCCGATATGGTTACATAAAAATGCCCAAGGATTGGCGCTTCAATGATCGCTTTGCGTTCGCAAGAACGATGAAACCCCAACAAATCACAGAACGTGCTACTGACCTAGTCCAACAATAATCATGGAAAGAAATGGATTGCTAGTACATCGAATGGAAAGCACATTTCTTAAAAACTTAAATAAATTCAAACGAGGATTGAACGAAACAAAAGTCTTTGTTATTCACATTCGAAATAGAACTTGGAAAGAAAAGTCGAAGCTTTATTTACACCGAAGCTGGAAACAAAAGTGGGGGCTGAACCTGCACAATGCTAGCCTAAAATCGAAACAGACTCCTATGACTACAAACCAAAAGTTAGTCCATCTACACAAAACAAAACAATGATCACTTCTTATTCTTTTGCCGCTTGGAATTTTTCTTCTCTTCTTTCGAGGGAGGTGTGACTTGAGCAAGCTTCTTCTTGCTTCTTCCTTGGTCCTTGGTTGGGGTGCTCTGCGAAGAACCAGTAGGCATTCTTTGAGTGCTCCTAGGTAGGCCTGTTAATGGTACGGGTTTTGGTCCGAACCCGCCCTATAAATGCAGGTACGGGTTTTGACTACAATTACCCAGGCCCGACCTAGGCCTGAGCCGGTTACTATTAAGGTCGGATATGGTTTAGTCAAAACCCGGCCCGATTTGGGCCTGACCCGATTATTTGTTTTTCATAGTTTCTAAACATTAGTACATATGTTATTTTTTTATCATTTTTTTGTTTGCATGTAGATTTTTTTGCATAACATTATTATGAACTTTGATACATCGCCACCCAATTTGTATGTTAACAATTATCCGTCTATAAGTTTTATAAAAATTGCAATTTTAGGGTATGATATTAACATAAATATTCTGGGTTAGATATAAGGTTATTACACACGGGCTTGAAAAGCTCGATGGGTCAGGCTCGGGTATTAGTTTATAAATATCTAGCGGGTTCGGACCGGGCTTGGGATTTGGTTATTGTAACCAAGCTCGGGTCCGAGTTTTAGATACCCGAATCAAAATCTACCAATTGACAGGCCTAGTCCCAAGTGGAGAAAGAGTGACTAGAACGAAAATAGTCTGACCAGGCAAAGCTATGGACAAAGGAGGAGGATGGTCTCTATCTTCTCTAGCTTGACTTCTTTGACTAGGAGAAGTTGTTGCTCAAGCTTGCTCATGGTAGGACCTGATAGGGTCTTGGAGAATCCAGTGATAAGAACATCGTCTTTGGTTTGAGCTTCCTGAATCTCACCTGTCCCTTCATCCTATAAAGAATCTATCATCCGTTTGTCAGGCCCGAGAGTCTCGCCAGTTGAAATACTCTGGTTCATCGCTGAAGTAGTCATGGTCGCTGATTTTGTTGTAGATCCTTGTTGTCCCGACTAAATACCTTTGTCATTAAGCGGGATGACCTAGGGTTAACCTGAAACTTGAGAGACATTAAACCAGAGGTTAGCTATGTTAACCGACGACATGTGGACTCTCTGAAATATAGCTGAAGTCAACGAGAAACCTCCTTCGGTCCGAGGTTCTATTTAGGCTGGGGTGCCACTGGAATTCACTTCCAAGATGGGAGAAAGTACAGTAGACTTATGCATTTGAGGCTTCTTTAGATCATATTCAGGGACAGAAGATGAATCGGGAGCAGCTTTGCATCCAGGTGTTTGGCCAGTGGTACATCCTGAGGTGATGATCTGAAGCCTTTGCCTATTTCTTTTTGTACTGTAGCAGCCAGCTCTGGACGAAGAGTAAGCTCATCCTCTCTTAGCACCCAAGGCTCATCTCATATCAAGACCTCATTTTCCAATAGAATCAGCTCTACCTTACCGCTTTTCAAAAATTCCTTCTCCTCCTTAACAACTTGCTCGTAGGCTAGAGTTAAAGCCTTGGGATAATGATCACCGAGCCACTCTAAGTTACGGAACTTGAGCACATTAGTGTTGTACTTAATGATCAGTGGCTTGAACCCATCCATCATTCGCTTCTCAGCGGCTTCAACTTTCTTTTTAATGATAGCGTCCATGTCCTGAGCACGTGTAGCCTCCTCATCCCTTTCCTGATGAGTTGTGAGCAGCTCTTCACAGTACCCTTAGGCTTCTTGGAGAGCTTCTCCTTCATTTTTTGTCTTGCTCTTGAGTTTGACTGATAGCTCATTTACATTTATGGTCAAAGCATCTCCCTCTAGCAATAAGTTGCAATTTCGTTGGTTGCACAATCTCTATCTCATCGCGATGCTTAGTCCTCTCACCCTCGAGTGCTTTGATAACATCCTCGGCCCTTTTTTGGCTTCAGCTTGTGATGTTTTCATGTCAGTGATCTCGACGTCGAGATGAGCGATGATCTATTTGTCTTGCTCTTCCATAAGTTTTAGATTATTGAGCTCGAGCTTCCTTTCCTTCGAAACCTTGGAGATCTTCTCAGCTATCTGCTTCCATTCACTATATTGAGCATAAGCGTCAGCTGCATAAGTGACGGTTGTATCTTTGACCTCTGGCGGAATGTTCTATAGATTGAGCACAAACATGAGTCGACCAAAAAATACACCCAAAAACCATTCGTTCAATTCAGCTATTCAAGCATCAGTGGTAAGTTGTTGCTCCGTAGTGATGACAGGAGATTCAGTCGGTTTCTTGCTAGCTTTGTGGTGAGAGGTCTTAGAACTACCTTTGTAGTGCCTGTGGTCAGAAGGTCGACTGATGTGAGTCGATGTCAAGTGTTGAACATGAATGGAAGCCAAAGGAGGTGCACAAGAAGTATCACCCGGTTGAAAGTCATCATGACGATTGGAATGCTTATCCGAACCTCTTGGCGGAGGTGACCTGGACCTAGAACGGTATTTGGAAGCAGAGTCATGAGATGGATAGTCTTTGTTACGGCTGCCTCTGGCACCGCTAGACCGATGGCTGGATTCAGAGTTTCGACCACCAACATGATTATACTTCTTTGAGCAATGCCTTTGTCAAGACACATTTTCTCTAAAGACTGAAATATATACCTTCTCCTTTCCATGGATCCTGCAAATGAAACAAGAACAAGTTAACTCGAATAAGTAATGACACAAGTCAAGTGCAATGCGGTGCAGTGCATGTTTATGTAAGTGTCCTAGTGTCCCCTTGATGGACCATATGCTGGAGCTTTGCTAATGGGAGTGATTTCTCCCATGCTGGTAGGAGTGATTTTGTCATCAAAGCGGAAAGGAGAGTTAAGACCCTCAAGGCTCATATTACCATTATCAAAAGAGCCAAACTCTGTAGGAATCGGCCCCAAACCAGCGTAAGTATCTTTTTTTTGAGGGAAACGGGTGTGTAGCGTGAGACTACACAGCCGATTAATAATATTAATAAGTAGTAATCGACCAACAGGCCTGATCGATAGCCAAAAATAAGTTTAGCGAACCAATTTGGTCGCAAGTACCGCATACACAGAAAGGAATATATATATAAAAACAGCAACATCAAGCCAAAGCAAGAGCATTACTACTACTGACTAGTAAGGTGATGATCATACACAAGAGTCAGAAAGGGGCCAGCAAAAAGAGACTTTCCATGTACTTTCCAATTAGTCAGCATGGGCATTGTCACAAGGAGGGAGACGCAGAGTGAAAGGCCTCCTACGCGCTGATCCTTTCCAGAGCGAAAACAGGTAAGAGATTCAGTTACAGATTCCTTCAATACTGCATTTGGGCTTGTTGAAAACGTATGCATTTCTTTCTTTCCAGATGCACCAACTGTAAATGGCAATGAAGGAGTAGTTTTCTATCCGGAGGGTTATATTGCCAGTAGTCAAAGAATGAGCGGAGGACTGGGATATTGCCGATGAGATTAGTATTGGTTATGGTTCAAATGTAGTAGGAGAAATCACAGGAAAAAAAGAGATGAGAAATGGATTCATCTTGCGTAGAGCACAAGGCACAAAGAGGGTCTAGAGGGATATTCATACGTCTAAGTCAATCTTTGGTGTTGATACGAGCATGGATGAGGCACCATTGGAAAAAGAGGATGCGGGGAAGGAGTCTGCATTTCCATACTATTGTGAGAGAGAATGATCTGCTATGGTGGTTAAGGAATGAGTAGCATGAGGCGATTGAAAAGCCTTTCTCGGGAGATAAGGCCTAGGTATAATGGTCTGTTGTGTTAGAGAGTTGGAGTGAGAGGAGCAGGTTAGAGGCTGAAGTGAGATCATTCAAGGTGTCGAGGTCAAAGAGAGCAGGGGGACACAGGCATCCTGGGCCAAGGGTTGAAATCTTGCCCACTGTTGAGTTATGGTGGGAGGTATGGGAAAATAGGTTAGAGAACGAGCGGGCGAGGGGTGTTTGATCATGCCATATGTCTAGCCAGAAAAGGCCGCTACTACCGTTGCTAATGGAGACATGGAATAAGGATTTGACACGGGGTATGGATTGTAAAACGCCAGCCCTGAAGGGAGAAGGTTTAAGACGAGGGGTGGAGTGAAGGACAAGGTGAGGGTTGGAGTGATAGTGAAGCTGAAGAATCCACTCTTTCCAGATGAAATTGCCCGGTGTGATGATACGCGAAAGCCATTTGGATAGGAGAGCTATGTTGAAAGAGTCAAGCTAAGCTATTCCTAGGCCACCATGATCTTGGTGCAAACAGACAGACTTCCAGTTGATCAAAAATTTTGCTTTATAGCCATTCCAGAGAAAAGAACGTCTAATAGCGTCAATTTTCTTTATTACCCAATTCGGCAGTTTTTGAAACGACATCCAGTACGAAGGAAGGGCTGATAGGATAGATTTGACAAGGACGAGACGACCTGCAGATGATAGGGATTTGGCCTTCCATGATGAGAGCCGAGATTCAATCTTGTAGATAAGCGGGAGCCAGTCCAGACGGGCGAGTTTAGTGGGGTGAAGGGGGACGCTAAGGTAGGTGATGGGGAAGTGGTCCAGTTTACAATTGAGAAGAGAGGCGGAAGAGGGGCCGAGGTGGTGGGAGTCGCCAAGCATGATGATGGAGCTCTTGTTAAAGTTGATGGATAAGCCAGAGATGAGTTCGAAGACATATAAAAGTACTTTAAGACAATGAATATGTTCAGGTTTTGGGGAAACCAACAGGATGGTGTCATCTGCAAATTGGAGATTAGAGACTGATAAGTCCGAGTTGGGGAGTTTAATGCCAGCAAGGAGGTTGTTGGATATTGCAAGCTTGACCATGCAATTAAACACATTAGAAATGAGGACAAAAAGGAGTGGCGAAAGGGGGTCAACTTGTCTTAAACCTCGAGCTGATTTTATATGCCCACCTAGAGAGCCATTGATGGAAATTGATGAAAAACTTGTACTGAGAATGCACTTGATCCAACTGCACCATGTATCGTAAAAACCTCTGAATTTCATAAGATCAAGCAAAAAGTTCCAGTTGACTGAATCAAAGGCTTTGGAGAAGTCAAGTTTGAGTAGGGCTCCTGGAGTGGTAGAGTGGTGGCAGAAGGAGATGACTTCTTGTGTGGCCGCCACACAATCAAGAATGTTACGACCCAAGATGAAGGCCGATTGTTCAACCCCTACCAAAGATCCGATAGCCCCTTGAGACGATTGGCAAGGATTTCAGTGATGATTTTGAAGGTGGTGTTGAGGAGGCTAATGGGGCGAAAGGAGGGAAGGGTGATTGAACCGGGGGATTTGGGGATAAGGATGATGTTGGCGTAATTCAAACGTGCAACAGAAGAAGGGTTAGATTGAAATTCAGAGCACATCTCTATGATATCAGATTTAACAGTGTCTCAGAAGTGTTTGAAAAAAGGGGACCAAAATCGTCTGGACCTGGGGATTTGTCGTCGGCCATAACTTTCAAGGCCGACCAAATTTCATCTTCAATGAAGGGATGGTCAGTGGAAATCAGAGAAGGGTTGGGATAGAGGAGATTCCAGTCAATGGGTGGGAGCGGAGGAGAGGGATTAACTAGTAAATTACGATAGAAATCAGTGAATAGGCGAAGGATGTCTGATTGGTCAGAGAAGGTGGTGCCACTATAAGAGATTTCAGAGACGTGGGTGGATCTACGACGCCCATTGGCGAGGTGATGAAAGAAAGCAGTGTTTTTGTCACCCTCGTCAATCCATTTAGCTTTGGAGCATTGTTTCCATCCAATCTCTTCCCGCTTGATAAGTCTGTCCAATTCAAGCTCTAGTACACGCAGGCGATTAGATTCGGAGACAGTTAGGGGGCGAGATTCTTCCAGTATATTGAGGTGCAGAATGTCATCTTGGGTCGCCGCAATACGGGAACGGATCGAGCCCTAAATGGTTTTGGCCCAAGGTCTAATTAGTTTTCTAAGTGATCGGAGTTTGAAGACAACGCGAGCAGTGGCCGATTGAATCAGAGAGGGTTAGGTCCATGCTAGTTTAACAAAGTCGTCGAACGATGGTTCTAGGAGCCACAGACGCTCAAATCTGAATGGACGCTTAGGGTTCGGTGTGGTGCCAGAATCAAGTAACAGAGGATAGTGATCGGAGAAGGTGGTGGCGAGGCCATTAACAAGAGAGAGGGGGTGAAGGTCGTCCCAGGCAGAGTTGAAAAGGAAATGGTCCAATTTTGCTAGGGCTGGCTCTGATCTACGGTTTGACCAGGTAAAGAGTCGGTTGCTGATAGGCGGGTCGATTAGGGCGCAAGAACTGATAAAGTCATTAAAAGCATCAGAGTCTTTTGAGCTGCTACCGGAGTTTCTTTTAGAAGGAGATCTGGTCGTATTGAAATCTCCTCCAATAACCCAAGGGCCATTGATAAGTGAGGCAAATTCCAAGCATTTCGACCAAAGGACAGATCTCTCATTGATATTTTGAGGACCATAAACATTGGAAAGGAAGTAAAGTATACCCGAGTGAAGATGGCGAAGGATAGCATGTAGTGCAGCAAGGTGAGAGATGATTTGACAAAGGGACCATGTCGATTCGTTCCAAGCGGTAATTATACCACCCCTTGTACCAGTAGCATCCACATGGGCCCAGCCAGACAGGTGGGGGACACCTAATGGTCTAAGATGAGATGGGGATGGGTCCAAAAGTTTGGATTCTTGGATTAAAAGGATGTCTATTTTTGTGGGGCTAGAATAAGGTTGATAGCATAACATTTAGAGGGGTTCCCCAAACCCCGAACATTCCATGAGACTATTTTCATTGGGAAAGGGACAGACGCTCAGATTCCAGTGTTTGCATGGCTGTATAGTGTTCATCAGATAAACATATACCCATGCAACGTGCCATTTTCTTATTAATTTTAGAATTAGCAGGGGAAAAAACAACAGGTTTAAAAAAACTACCCGAGCTTCCAAGAAGAGTGTCTCTGTAGTTCAATCTGTTGTTGCGGCGAACAAGGGCTGGGGAGAGGGTTGCTAAATGATGAGAAGCTGGAGGTAGATCCTGGGGAAGTGATTGAGCTTCAGGCTAGGGTGATGGCGTATCTTGCAGGCTAGAGGTCTGAAGATGAAGCGGAACAGAGAGGTCAAGGTCTGCAAGCGGGTCCCAACGGGGCTCAGCGGGAGGCCCCTCGTCCCATTTGAGTGGGCCCACCACTTCCATAGAGTCATCTTGAATGATGTGTTGGGGGCGATAGGAAGGTTAGGCGGGGATAAAGAGGCTTCAAAGTTCATTGCGTCAAAGCGTGCATCTGAGTCTGACTGGTCCGAGGGAATGTTAAGGGGTTCATTAAAACATCTCCAATCTCGCTCGAAATCTGTGCCCAGAATGAGTGTATATGACCGTCTTCTAGGATGTTCATGATCCCAATGCTCGACAGTAAGCATATGTTCCGCATTGTTAAGTCGAGATACGAAAGTACATGGAGAGACTATTCCGGCAAAGAACTGTATTCGTAGATAGAGACATCGATGATCAAAATGGGCCCAATCGCAGTCATCTAGGCTCACCGGTCGACCAATGGGGCTTAAGGCTTCACGCACCATCTCCAGGTTATCTCGCATAAGTTCGGGAAAACCATTCACCCTAGCCCATGCTGGAGGTTTGAGGTTTGGTGCGGTCGGTGGCACAAAATCCGTCCAGGGCTGGATGAGGATTGTGCCGGAGTTTCCTGCTTTGGAGATCGTTCTGAGTTGCATCGCCCTTTCACGAACAATCGTGGTGGGGCAGTAAACAACGAAGCATCTGTCAGAGAGTATCCACGTAGGCCATTCAAGAAGTTGGAGGTGCGATGTCAGAGTGATGGAAAGGGTCTCAATAGTCCAGAAGCCATCAATGATGGTGGCGGTAAAGTACTTTGAGGGATCTTCCATGGGGAAATGTTGAGAAGAGAAGGGTTTTGGGAGAGTGGATTGAGGAGATGGTTGAGTATGGAAATGGGTTTGCATTGTGGTGTTCTGCACACCAGTGGGAATAGATAATGGGGCCCACTTAGACTGAATGAAATGATTTTTTTTGGGAGCTGGCACTGTGCGCATGGGTAACGAAGCATCCCTATACCTTTTTTATTGGGACAGTGCGATTGTGAATGACCATAGAAGCCACAAAAATAGCAAATCTGTGCATCCCTACAGATTTTTGCCATGTGGTCTCTGCCCGCACACCGAAGACAACGAATCTTGGCCTTCAAAAAATCAAGAGTTGCGTGGGTTGATTTGAAAATGGGGAGGTAATGATGATACTTGATCACGGGGGGGGGGGGGGGTGTTTCGGAGCAGGGAAGGGCGGGGAGTGGAGGCCGTCACCTGAGCATATGTTCTATTGATGGTGACGGACTGAGGATGAACCGGCTGGTAGTGGGAATGACTCACTGACTTGCGAGGGGCGACATTAGTAGGAGGGGTATGAATAGGTTTGGCAGAAGGCCCAGCTCCACGTGGTGTCGATGAATGTGGTGGGGAGGACACGGATGAGGATGGGGGAAGGTTCGGGGTTGAAAGCGGTAGGGGAATGGGGAGGGGGGACGAGGAAGCCATAGAGAGAGAAAGAAGTAGCGTAAGTATCTTTAGATGGGAGTGAAGGAGTTTTCTCCACAATTGTTGTTGTTAGGGATTATGCAGAAGATTATCCTTTGGGAAGTTTCATGATGAACCACTTTTTCAGAACGAACTATTGGTAGTTCTTAGACTGTTCAGCCGAAGGCTCATGGCCCACATCAATGTCATCATGGCTAACTTCACGACCTTTGCTCGCAATTTTGCCTTCCTCGGCATGTTCTTGCACTACTTCAACATACTCTTAAGCTTCAGCCCCTGGATTTGGGACTAGGGCACGTTGGGGTTTACATTACCACCTCCAAGCGAGTTATTGTGGTCGTCATATTATTATCATCGTCATTGGCGACCACTTGAATTTGACTGATGCTACAACCCGCTTCCAGCAAGTTATGGGCTCATAGCTTCTCATCAGTAAGAAGAGCTCCAATATCTCTATCCTCTTTTGAAAATGCCATGAGAGCTCTGACGGCATCAGCAAGAGTGCCGCGCTACTGGGTCTTATAGGATTATCTAAATGACAAAAAGAATATGAGTTAATCTCACATAATTGTAAGGCGAGTTCACATTAACCACGTGAAGTATAACTTACGTTTAGATAGCCATCTTTATGCAAATCCAGCTGGATAGCGGGTATAGAACCAGTCGTTCTTGAAATAGCTCAACTTATTCCATGTACGAGCAACAACTCGACAGTTCTTAGACAGTTCCAGATAAGTCAAGGAAGGGCTTCCTTTCCAGCTCTTGAAACTATATATGTACCAAATTTCCTCATCATTGCGTATTCAGCGTAAATGATGAGCGAAACAATATATGTACCGTGAAGGAAAGCGTAGCTATTTGGATGTAGTTGCGTCGGAGCCAATCTTATGAAGTTTAGAAATCGACGAATGAATTAGTTGAATGGTGGGATGCATCCCGCTAGGCACATGTATCTATTACAAGCAGTATAACCCTCTGGGGGATTGTGGGCACTTTAGTGATGAGAAGGGAATAATATGTCCTCAAAGGGGATTCCGTGTTTGTCATATATTCTATGGAGTGATCCTTCAGCAATCTTAGAAGTAATGGAATCGACGAGATCGTCTAAAATAACAGCATCCTCAAGAGCGTCAGGAATGACTTCTACTTCAAGGCCTTCTGCAGGTATTCGAGGAACCTTTAGGTGAGGTTGATCCGCTTATGGATTTTCAACTGAAGGTATGAACTACTCCAGAGTATGCTGTGCCAAAGGAGTCATAGTTGAACTAGACTCCGCATCGGATTGAACGTATATAGAAGTCGATAGACCTAAAGCTAAAGTAGCGAGACGCTCAGAACGTCTATAGTCCATTTCTATTAAAAATCAGTAGATAATCAACATCGGATTAATTATAAGATATACCCCTTATGTTAGAGTGAAACCTAGTGCAGTGTTGTGTAGTATCATGCAATTCAGATTATCGATATTGTGTAATCGTTCATTTTAAAATCTAGATATCGTCCGTAATAACTGTCATTGCTGACCGTCTTAATAGACTTCACTTCAATGACCATGCATTGGATACGCTTTGGAGTTCAGGAGAAAATGTTTGGCATGATTCAAATGTTTAAAAGTAAAGCTTGGTAAGGAGTTCAAAAACAAAAAATACTCCAAAGGTTGGATCGGCACCGATCCAAATCCTTGAATGGATTTAGGCTCTTCCTCGGTCTTCTCCCCAACTCCATGGTGCGACCATCCATGTGAGTTCCATCCACACTAGTTCACGAATCTCCCTCCTACCTAGGTGATTATTAATGAATGTTAATTGTTAGGAGATAATAATATTTAGTTATCATTGATTATTGGTTGAATTAAAATAAAAACGAATACTTTGTGAATTCTATTTCACGAAGCGTTCGATAATTAAATCAGATTAAAATTTAATTATAATAAGAATTGTTTACAATAACAAAGTTGTAAATTAATGAAATTTTTGGTAATAAGGTAATGAAATTGTATAAGTATATTTATAATATAGCTTATAAATAGAAACGATTTAAAAGCTGAGAATTTTAAAATTTAAATCCCGTTGCTTTCAAAATTGTTTTCAAAGCCTTCAAAAATTAATAATATTATTATTTGAAAGCGTTTTGACTAGAAATATATCTTGAAAGGATTTTTGAAAGAAATAAAAGCATTGAGCTCGCTTTAGTCGCTGAGCAATAATCCTGGGGATGACTGCAGCATCACTAGTATTCATTTTCGAGTTTCTCGGTGAGAATTGCTACCAAAAGAAATTTATTTTAGATTAAAAAAAGTTTTGACTGTGGAAAAGAAAACAAAAAAATTCCAAATTATTATTTGATAATATATGAAAATAGTTTTTGAACTTATAGATTGAAAATAGTATGGCTAAGAAATAAGTTTATAACTTATGAATTTGAACAGGGAAGTAAAACCGAATTTTAAATGGTTGAACATTTTGGTTAAGCAAACAAAAGAAATTTGAATTTGAGATATGAAATAAAAGAATTAACCTAAGAAATGTGAATAAATTGAGTTAGTGAAATGAAGTAAACAAAATAAGGTTTAACTCAAGAAAGCTTAAATAAAAGTGAATTGTATTTGAAATGAATTAAATAAAATAACGAAATGAAATTTTAAGTTAATCAAGTTGTATAACTTATAGATTTGAGTAATTAAGCTAAAAACAAATATTAAATTTGTTGAACGTGAATGATAAGAAAAATGAATTTTTAACTTGAATAAAGTTAAATAAAATGAGTAATGGATTAAATGAAATAAAATTTCACTTAATAAGGATTAAACGATTTGAATTGGATTTGAATTGAACTAGATGAATTAGTAAAGTGAATTAATTCCACTTAAGCTATAAAATGAATTAATAGAATGAATACAAACTTGAATTATAAAATGAAATGCAATTTGGGTGTGAAAAAAATTGAATGAGAATAAATGGGTATAAGAAAATTTATATGAGTAATTAAATTTGATTCCAATTGGATGTAAATAAATTGAATGCAAATGGAATGAGTTTTAATAAATTAAATGTTAACTAGCTGAATATGAGATAAATTAATGAAATGAATTTTAAGATGAAAATTTACTTAAGAGAAGTTGAATAAAATTGATTGTGATAAAAAGAAAAATTATTAACATTGAATTATAAACTAAAATTTACTTAAGTAAAACTATTAATATGAATTTGAATTAATGAAATGAACTAATGAAGTAAATTAATGAATTAATATAAACTTAAGTTATGAAGTAATAATAATAAACATGAGTTGTGTTATATAAAATATTTATAATAAACTTAAATGGTTTGTGAAATGGTTTATAAATAATATCAGTATTAAAGAGAATATACTAAGTGGTAATAAAATAAAATTTAACTTAAATAAGGTTAAATGGAATAATTTTATAAAATGGTTCATAAATGAATTTATATAAAATATGTTAAATAAAAAGTGAAACAATTGGAATTTAACAAATTGAATTGAATAAATTGAATGTGAATGAAATAGACGTGAATAAATTTGAAGCAAACCGATTAAATGTTAATAAAAAAAATTGGATGTTAATAAGCAATGAAGTGTATAAATTAAATATTAACATTGGATAATGTAAATTCACATAGTTATGAATTAATTGGATTAATTGGATGAATATTGGTGGTTGAATGGTTTCTTTTGTTGCAAACCATGGTTATTACTGTTTTGATTTCATATGATTGTTGTATGTTGTGTATTTGTGCTTGTGCTTATGATTTGGATTCAAAAATCATGTTATATGGTTCTATTTAACTCATACATGTTCTATATCTTATTATAAGTGACTAATATTCTAAATTGAATTAAGATAGGTACATAGGAAGACCCGTTTAGACGTATACGCGGATTATATTTGCTTTTGCTTGCTTAATATGAGCGAATTCGCTCGTATTAATAATAATAAGGTACGTATCTCGGATTACATACCGCACTTTTATATTTTTCTCTACGGGATGCTTCATCATTAAGATGATATGTATATTTGATATATTTGGTATATATTTGTGTTATATATCGTATTGGAAATTTTTTCCGATCGAGCCGCGCAAAGGAGACCCTACCGAAATTTTCCGTAAATCCTGGTGTTAGAAAATTTTTGAGGTTTTAAAATGTTTTAACTTGTTTTATAACTAACTTGTAATTCCGTAAGCCGATATGGAAATGGCATAGCGAGAGCGTAGTAAAAGTTTTCTAATAAGATTTTAATGTTTTACAAGTTGATTATTTTGAATAAAATATATCAAATGTTAAATTCCTTACTTAACCCCTTTTCGAGGACGAAAGTTTTGAGTGGGGGAGAATGTAACGACCCATATTTTTAACTATTTTAAATTATTAAATTTAATATGATTATTGGATAAAAATGGTTAGAAATAAAATTTAATGATTTATTAATGTAGTTATTTAATACGAACTTGAATAAATTTTGAAATAACCAATTTTACAAATTTTGGAAATAACATGTATTGAAATGAAATTTTATATATTGAATGAGTTTATAATCAATATCTGGAATTGAATAATAAATGTTGAATTATTTAGATGAAAATAAATAATCGTTGATAACTAAAATTCATTTGAAATTTAATGATTTATTAATATCGATTTATTGATAATTAAATTGTTTAAATTAATATTGGAAATTGTTCAATTAATTGAATCCTGAATTTAATGTGAATAAAATTGAAGTCGGAAATTGATTTAAATTTTATTTCAATAAGAATGAAGATTGTCAAAATTTAAAACTGAATTTAAAGTGAAATATTTTATTTGGGAATTTTATATTTTAATTAACGTGTAAAAATAGCCAATTTGGCCACTGTCTCGGATTTCAACGAAACCAGTTTCATCAGATTTGTAATAGTGAATTATTATAGGATTTCAAATTTTGTAGCGATCGGACTTGTCGTTTGGTCGTGCGAGCTTGAAATGCGTAGTAATTAATTAAAGGAATTTAATTAAAATAATTTGGTTTTGAAATGCTATCTTCTGAATACGATCAAATTAGGTCTCGAGACTAGTTCCATTGCGTTCGGAATAGGGGTATAACATATAGAACGCCAAACGGCAAGCTTCATTTGGAGTACGGAATTTCGCGGGTCGATCGGACGAGATATTTTCAAATTATAATAATATATTTTCTTTTTCCTTCAACATTTGTACAAGACAGCCCCCTTTTGTCTACCCCATATTTCATCTCCTTTCCCCTCTTTTTTCAAAACAGCAGATCGAATAAAAGAAAAAAAAGAGAGAAAAAAAACGACAAGACGAAGGCGATGTCGCGAGCGCGAGGCGGCCTAAGGAAGGGGGAACGTGACCTGGGAGATTGGCGTGCAGTGGAGGTGAGTGCGGCAGGATCGATAGTCGTTTAGGGTTTTGGAATCGCGCGCGCGCAGAGCTGGGTTAAGGCGGGAGTGGCAGTGGCGCTGGAGGCTGTTGGCGAACGTTGATCGATGGCTGGGAGGTCGCCGTGGCCAGTCGTGTCAATTGGAATCGGAGGTGAAGATCCGGTCTTCGATGGTGGCGGCGCGCGTGGTAGAGTCGATCGCGAGTTGCCTGGGTCACCGCGTGAACGAATAGATAAGGTAATGATTTATTAATTTATTTAATTATATTATTATGTTAATTAAGTTTTAAATTATATCAATATTAATAAATTTGTAACCTTTTCATTCGAGGTCTGATTCGAGCGAAACGAGTCGCGTTGCGACCGTATCGACGAAGGCTACGTCATGGAGTTAGTTTGAAATTTATTTGAAGTTGGAAATTTTTTCAGTTTCAAGTAAAGGTGAGTGTTTAAATGCTCAGGACGTACTAAATATTTTTATGTTAGTTAAATTTAAATCATGAAGTGATTAATTTTACTGACTGTCGTTTGATTGTTTAACTGACATTTAAAATTGACATCTGATTTGAACTAATAGAAATTTAAATTGACAGTTAAATTTAATTGGAATTAAATTGCTAGTTAAATTCCTGTTTATTAATAAACAGTCAACTATTGTGATATAATGACTGTTTTGGATGTCATTTGTGATGGATGCATATTGGTTGATAGTTTGGATGATTTGGATGTTTATTTATTTATATTTCCCTATTATCACCCTGTATATTATTGCCATCATATAAACTGTCATCTGAGTCATCTCGAATAAATTAAGAAATAGGTTGAAATGATATACACCTATGACATTTATTTTGGATTGAAATGATATATATATCCATCCCTGAAATTAAAATTAAAATAACTGATCACTTGGCCATAGGATAGAAAATTATATACGGACACCAGATTGGTTAAATTAAATAATTTTAAAACTCTTGATTTTGAAATTATTTAAGTGACTTTGATTTAAAGAAATATAATTTGAACTTATAAAGATTGAATTAATTTCAAATTCGAGGTTGAAATGTTGAATTGAAATTGCTAAAAGAAATTGTTTTAAAAGAATTTAATTTTGAATTTGAAGTTATGATTGAAATATAACTTGAATTATAGAAATTGAATTGTTTTAAACGGTTTGAGCTTTTACTTGAACTTCGAAGTTATTTAAGTAAAAGTGATATAAATCGATATTTTAAATTTGGACTCGAGAATGGAATTAATTTTAAGAATTGAATCTAAATTCGAAAATTGAAGTTAAATTTGAGTTAAAAATTTAAATCGATATTTTGAAATTAAACTTGAAATTGATAAAAACTAAAATGATTTAAAATTGAGAATTGAATTGAAATTAATTCAAATTGGAATTGAAATCGAAATTGAATTAACTGGAAATCGAAATTGAATTAATTTGAAATCGAAATTGAAATTGATTTGAGTTGCAATTGAAATTGTTTAGAATTGAATCAAAATTTAGTCGATTTGAATTGAAATGAGTTTCAAAATGATTTGAAATGGAATAATTCAAATTGAATCAGTTGATTGGAATTTGGACTTAGGTCTTGATTTGTTAAAATGAAAAGTGATCGTTTGATTTAAAAATAAATTATTTTAATATAAACTGTTAAAATCTATCTTTTTAAAGATTCAAATTATTTTGATTTTACAAACTATTTTATTTTACAGAACATCTTAAATACTTAAATCATTTTATATCAAACCATTTTAACTATTTAACTATTTTTAAACTATTTAAAAAAATTCAAACTATTTTCTAAAAATTCAAATTGGTCAAAGTAGGAACTATTTATATTTAAATCGTGGATTTAAATACGAGTAGGGTTAAATTGAAGTTATAACCCAAATTGTAATTCGAATTGAATTTTGGAGTGAAATGACGTATCGAACTGAATATGACATTTCAAGTAAATATGATATTTCGAAATGAAATTGACTTGAAGCGAATATGATATTTTGATATCAAGTATGAATTGTTTTCGAAATGTAAAAGTACCAACCAGTGTGTAAAATGACGTTTGATTGTTAAAGAGACCGGGGCCTCATATTGGCATACTCTTTGTCAATATTGGAACCACTTTAACAACTGTGTACGTGGAGGAGCTCCAGAACAAAGTTGTTGGATTTGGCGTCGTTTGCTGGATTTGAAGAAAGAGAACGATGATGGATAGACCCCGGCACTTGTGCCAATTTGAAATGACTAAAACATGATGGCTTGACAGGGCCAAGCGGGCTAGCTATCCCTAGCGGACATCCATTCTTCGATTTTCTTTGGACTCGGACCATATTATTACTCTTGTTGTTGGTTTCGATTGGTGCACCTTGATTTTGGGGTAACCTCCCTTTGACTCGATATGGGATGGATGGACGCAGTGGGAGATCGGGGCTACGATGCGTTATCACCAGCCCTGCGAACCGAACTGGTAGTATCCTACCTTGGGCATTGCCTCACGTGCCTTGTCATACTTTTATCCCTATACGAGACCCCTACTATTTTGGTTTAGTGTTGTCTTATCACGGTGCATTCCTATCCCCCGACGTGCTACTGGGGCGTTATATGCAAACTGTACAACAATGCTTAAAAACGCATTAAGGGGGATTAATGTAAAGCCTTAATATTGAGAAAAATATTTATTTTACCGATTAGACATTATATATATAGCGTATTCTACTATATATAGATAATTTGACGGATCCTTAGGAGATGGAAAATCCCGTAACATCTCTTGAGTTATTTCACGCACGTTATATACTGGATTGGAGATGTTAAATCCCATAAACATCTCTGATGCTATTACACTCATGTTTTACGTGATATTAATTCGACTCACATAAGAACAATTTAGTCCTGACTCGAGTTTTTTGTCTTTTCATTATGCTCGGATCAGCCCTGAGTATTTCAGCGCATTGAAGATCATTTTCCGGAGGACGAAAACAAAGATTCGGTATATTACTACTATTATTATTCCTTGCATCATGTTGCCTGCTGCATTTTTTATTTGTCCCTATTATATATATAACTCTGATAAATGTTGTATAAATTATAATCAAATGTATAGTAAACAACTTCATGAACTGTTTATTTGATTATTATTTTTTGTCATTCCGTTGAGAGATTCTGTGTTTGTTTTCTTCTTCTTTTCTTATTTTTCTTAATTAACCCCATTGATTATCTGTGTTCCGGATTGTTTAAGTTGGTCATGTGTGGATTATTGTCGGTTTAAACCTTCCGAAATGTGGGTCGTCACATTCTGCCCTTTCCCGAAATACAGTTATGGCTTAATAACAATGTGAATAATATTTCGAAAACCTTTATTTATGCCATGGTTATTCCTCTAAAAATGAGAACGGGTTAATTGTTTTGAAGCTTTAAAACATCACTTTCGAAACCACTGGATGACCTCCTTCGATAGCATAGAAAACCTCTTTTCAAAACTCTAAGTATATACCTTTCGAAACCAATGATACCCTTCGATGTTATCAAGAAAACGTTCTTTAAAACATAGCTTCGAAACAAATAAAGTACCCTTTCAAAAGCATTGGGTTTACTCTTCAAAACATCATTTGGGTCAAAATGGTTATATACGAAAGTATCTCTTTCGAAACCAACAAAATTAATTTGGGGAAAAGTTGATGGTGTCGGAACCATCTTAGTCGAAAGCAAAGACCTTTAAGAATTAAAACTTCGAAGGGCAGAGTCGAAACCTCCTTTCGACTCCATCACCTTCAAAACCCCCAACCCCTTTCGATAGCAATTAGGAAGTGGCTTAACCTAGGAAAAAACAAGGATAACCTTTCGAAGGTATTGATGAATTCAATACTTCGGAAGGAAAGTAGTGGCTAGGTTTCGACTAGGTCGGAACCTACCCATTCGAAAGCTTCTTATTTAAAGAAAAAGTTCCCATTCGAAAGCTATTTATAAAGTCCCTTTCGAAAGCATGGCTTTCAACTATGTTGAAAATTTTAAGTAAAACAAGGCAGGAATTTAACCATAGAAAACGAACTAAGGTTTCGACTCTATAAGGTATTGACTCAGTTGAAAGCACTTCAAAAACTAGGCAGGGTTTATCTTTTTAAAACAGAACCTTGGTTTCAATTCTAACGAAAGCATAGCTTCCGACACCCTACCTTCCGCTACTTACCAATTCACTTCGTACCAATTCCATTGATACCATGTGCCTTGGTTTCGACTATGCTGGTTTCGACAAAGATGGTTTCAACTGAGATAGTGCGGAGGTAAAGGAGTAGAAAGGTGCCTCCGAAATAGACGGAACCACCTTTTTCTAAAATGCTGATTTTTAGCTAAACATGGCAAATGCTTTATAACTAACCTACCAATTGAAACTCCTTGATTGGCTACTTTAAAACTTTTAAAATACTTTACAAGTAAAAACTGTCGCATTAATTAGATCTAACTCAATGCTTTATAACGTTAAACCCTTCCATATGACAAAACCAATATTTGTAGAAAAGGCCTTCTTTAACAATAATTTATTTTTCCAAATATATCAACTAGGAAAAATCCCCAAAAATCACAGAAAATCAATTTCATCATGTAACCAAACATATTAAAAATTTAGACCCAAATTCTTTCTGAAATATTCAAATTGAATTTTTTTAAACTTATTTACATTGTTTTTATCATCAAAAATTCATAATAAAATTTCCAAAGCTTGTAAAATTATGAAAATTAAAACCCATCTCCAAAATCATGTTTTACTTAATATAAAAAATTTCGATGGCATTTTAAAATCAATAACCCATGGTTTTTCCCCTAAAATCGTACGAATTTCTTGTACAAAAAAATTGTTTAAATAAAACAATTCATAAATTAAGCATATCATCGTCCAATATATCCTAGAAACAAGACAAATATTCAAATCTAAAATCATATGATTTTAAAACCAAAAAGAGATTAAAAGAATTATTATTCACCTTAAACTTGATAAGGAATTTGAGATTTGTTGTTGATTAATCCTCCCTAGCTTTTGATCATTAGCTTTAGATTGAAATTCCTCTTTTCCTCCTTCTTAATGGCCGACTATCTTAGGGTATTTGCGTTTTATTTTTAATTTGAGAAAAATACATGAATGGACAATGGTGAGAAATGTATAGCCATGTAAAAGAGGCTATTCTTACTAATATGCGCATGTATGAACTAATTATCCTTTAAACCGATTAAAGTCCATTAAATTTTTATTACTAAGCGCGGCCCATGTTATAATTTATTCAAATCTCATTCCCCTTATCATCATTATTCTATTTAATTTATCTAATTAAATCTCCTGAATAATGGTATCAAAAATTTAGGGATGTTACAAGCTCACCCCCTTAAAGAATTTCGTCCTCGAAATTCAATAAGGACTAAAAACTAAACATAGCAATCATTTGTAACAACTCCTAACAACAATACTAGTGTAACTGACTAGCAACAATCTATATAAATCTAATATAGACGTACCCTCAAAGCAGACCAGGATAAGTATCTCTAATCCTATCCTTTGTCTTCCAAGTATAGTCCTTCTCGTTGTCGCTCCACTGAACTTTCACCAACCTGACTGTCTTGTTCCTTTATCTTTTCTCATCTCTAGCTACAACCCGAACTAGTTGTCTAACAATAGTCAAACTAGGCTCTACCACTAAGTCATCCAACCCTATCGGAGGAATAGTAGTCCCTGGATCATGCATATATTTGCGAAGATGAGACACATGAAATACATAATGGACACCTGCCAAACTTCTCGGCAACTCTATTCTATATGCGAGCTTTCCAATCCTCTCTATAATATGGAATGGACCAACATACCTCGGGGCCAACTTTCCCGACTTCCCAAACCATACCACACCCTTCATTGGTGATACCTTAATAAAAACCTTATCTCCAACTGAGAATTCTATGTCCTTACGCCTCTTATCTACGTAACTCTTCTGTCTTAACTGAGCTTCCTTCAACCTACCTCGGGTTAACTCAATCTTCTCTGACGCCTCTCTAACCAAATCTGAACCTAAGACTAATCTTTCTCCAATCTCCAACCAACATGCTAGTGATTTGCATGGACTTCTATACGAAGCTTCAAATGGCGTCATTCCTATACTAGTTTGATAAATATTATTATAGGAAAACTCAACCAAATATAGGTGATCCTCCCAAGATTCACCAAGGTCTAATACACAAGCTCTCAGTAGATCCTCGATTACTTTGTTGACTCTATTTGTCTGCCCATTTGTCTAAGGGGGTACGCAGTACTCATATTAAGCTTGGTACCCATCACTTCCTATAGACTCTTCCAGAATTCTCTAGTGAACAAAGAATCTCTGTCACTGACTATACTACTAGGAACTCCATGCAGTCTAACTATGTTCTTCAGGAACAACTTAGCTAAAATAGGTGCCATTCTGGTTGACTTAATTGGAATGAAATGGACACTCTTGGTCAATATGTCCACTATAACCCATATACTTTCATTATCTCTATTTTACCTTGGCAACCCGTTTATAAAATCCATAGATATCGAATCCCATTTCCAAACTGGAATCTCTAAAGGTTAAAGCAACCCACTTGGTTTCTGTTGTTCAGCTTTACTTGTTGACAGTTTGCACACTTCCTAACCCACAAGCCAACATCCCTCTTCATGCCTACCCAATAGAAGCTCCTCTTCATATCCTGATACATCTTGGTCCCTCCAGGATGAATCATAAACTTGGACCGACGACATTCTCCAAGAACTTCTTTCCTCAAGTCCTCCACATTCGGAACACACAACCGTCCCTTTTTTCTCAACCATCCTCTCTGGTCAAGGCTAAAATACTTTAAATCATCGATCTCTTTTCCAACCTCCAGTCTTCCGATCCTTTCATCTAATACTGGATCCTTCTTCTGCTTAAAAGCAATTTTCTCAATCAATACTGGTCGAACATCTAAACAAGACAACATGGAGGTACACTGACTAGAACCAGCAGTTGGTCTTAACTGCACATCGCAACTGACTAAAGCTTCTAAATCCTTCTACTCTGCCAACATAGCTAACACCACATTCTGATGTTTCCTGCTAAGAGCATTAGCTACTTTATTACCTTTTCCTAGTGTATACACTATACTAAAATCATAAGCGGCCAAAAACTCCAGCCACCTCTGATGTCTCAAATTCAACTCCTTCTGAGGGAATAAATACCGTAAAGATTTATGATCGGTATATAACTCAAATCTCTCTCCTAAGAGGTAATGTCTCCAAATCTTCAATGTGAAGATCATAGCTGCCAACTCCAAATCATGAGTAGAATATTTAACTTCATGCGGTCTAAGCTGCCAAGATGCATAGGTAATGACTTTACCATTCTGCATCAACACAGCTCCTAATCCAGTTCCACATACATTAGTATACACCACCAATCCTTGGTTTCTGTCTGGAACTATTAACACGGGAGCATTGGTCAACAAATGCTTTTAACTTAAGGAATGCCTCCTCACATTTGTCAGACCAAACAAATCTCACTTTCTTCCTGGTTAGCTTAGTTAAGGGTGCTGCTATCTGCGAGAAATCCTTAATGAATCTCCGGTAGTAGCCAGCAAGTCCAAGAAAACTCCTAATCTCAGTCATTGTCTTTGGTCTCTTCCAATTATTCACGGCTTCGATCTTATCTGGATCGACAAACCATACTTTCTCTGAAACCATGTGACCAAGAAATTTTACCTCTTTCTTCCAGAAATGACACTTGGTAAACTTCTCATTTAGCTGATTTTGCCTCGGCGTCTCAAGTACCACTCTAAGATGAACTTCATGCTCTCTCTCATCCCTATAGTAGACTAGAATGTCATCTATAAACACCAACACAAACCAATCAAAATACTCTCGAAAAACTCGGTTCATCAAATCCATAAAGAAAGCATGTGCATTCGTTAATCCAAATGACATCACCAACCATTCATATGAACCATACCTAGTTCGAAATGCTGTCAACGGAATACTACCCTCCGCAACTTTTAACTGATGGAAACCTATCGCCAAGTCCAACTGGGAAAACACTCTGGCTCCACACAACTGATCAAATAGATCATCTATTCTTGGAAAAGGATACTTATTCTTAATTGTCCTTTCGTTTAACTTGCGACAGTCAATGCACATTCTTAACGATCCACCTGGTTTCTTCACGAACACCGTGGCCGCTCCCCAAGGTGAACTGCTTAATCTAATAAAACTCCTTCCTTCTAGGTCCACTAGCTGCACCTTCAATTCCTTCATCTCAGTTGGCGTCATCTTGCTAGGTGGTCTACTTACAGGTTTAGCTCCTGGCACAAGATCTATTCTAAACTGAACAGCTCTTTTCGGGGGTAGTCCAGTGACTGGCTCAAAGACATCTGCAACTCTCTTACTACTCGAACCTGACTTAACTCATTTCCTACCTCTGTAGCATTAAGCATAGCACTAATACTCTAGTCAGTATTCTCTACTGAGAATATCATTCGGTTATGACTATCAGGGCGTCTCAGTGATATTTCCCTATCCTGGCAAAATATTCTAGCCTCATATCTACTCAACCAATCCATACCCAAAATGATCCTGAAATCTACGGAATCAATAACGTACAAACTGCATGCAAATTTATGACCTAACAATTCAAGTTTTAACTGGTCACATCTTAACCCTAGAGTTGCATACCCTCCTATTGGATTAGCAACCCTTAAGGAAGTAACTAGGTAGGTGGGTTCTAAGCATAATCTATCAAACAAACACTGAGATATAAATGAATGTGATGCACCGGTATCAAAAAGTACTCTAACTGGAATACTCTGAATCAAAAGCGTACCTTCCATCACAGTCTTTCCTTTATTAGTTGCGGTAGGCCTAGCTGGTCCTATAGCAAAAACCTTTCCTTTGTCCTCCCTAAAAGACTCTGGACACTGATTCTTCAATGCCCAACTTGGTCACAGTTAATGCACTTCACATTCTTCTTATTAGCAGCTTTCTTCCCATTTCCTGACCGGCGTTCATTAGAAAAGTGACCCTTCTTGTCACACTTATAGCAAACTACCTCAGCCTTTGACTTCTTGGCACTATCTCCCTTCTGGGCTGTCTTTTTTTAAAGAACTTCCTCTTCTTTCCTTGAGAACCTTGGGTTTCCACTAATTTCACTTTAGCAAGATCAACAAGTAATTCCTTGTGGCGAATGGCCATTTCCACCACCATATTACAAGGATCACGGACATGTATCATGGTCATTCTAGTAAGCTCGGGCCTCAATCCCCGAATAAACTTCTCATTCCATTCGATGTCAGTATCTATAACAACATATCCATATCGAGACAACTCTTCAAACTTAGTAGCATACTCGAATACCGACATTTCTCCTTGAACTAAATCCATAAAATTCCTCATCAGCTCAGACTTAGCAAAATCAAACACAAACTTCTGCACAAATCTCGTTTAAAATCAGCCAAAGTTAACTGCTCTTCCGGCACTCCGGTAGTGACACTATTCCACCAATGTAGTGCTGACCCTTGCAACTGTCTATAGGCCAACCTCCTCTTTTGTCCATCATTCAGACCCAAATCAGTCAATATACGCTCATAGTGCAACAACTAATTCTGAACTTCTACGACACTCTCTGTTCCCAAGAATGGCTTCCCACCCAAACTGGTGTAATCTCTACTTAGTAAGGCAATATTCTTAACTAAAGGTACAGGATTAGCTCCTCCTACATTTCCAACAACACCAGCAGTAGCTCCATCTTGCATCAAACTGGCAAAGAACTGATACATCACCCCTATATCTACTGGTGGATTTCCAGCACCATATTGGCTTCAATATTTTGATTACTAGCATTAGCCTGTCGACCCGGATTCCTCCTAGTAGTGGGTCGAGCATTTCCATTAGTTGTGGTGCTTCTTCCACCGAGATTTTCTCTTCCATTTCCTGTTTCCATATCTCCTTTCTCGTAAATATGCATACAAGCCTTAGTAAGATACAGAAGAACAGTCTAAGAGAGCGGGGAATACATACTTAGATATACATAACTATATATAGCAAATACAAGTACGTTACTATAACATTAACTCAAACCCCAATCTTATTATCTGATTCATTGGATTATGATTGAAAAATCTATTAGGTTTAGTTTCTTTTAAAGTTTCATAAACCTATGCTCTGATACCAACTTGTAACATCCCCCTACTTGGAGGCCCAAAACTAACTACTACGGATGTTGCAGTCATCCATGGTTATTAATCCTCGGCGACCAAATACAGCGACATTAGATAAATTGATACACAGAAACATAAGAATATAGAAAAATTTAAACAACAAACAAATTCCACATTCATTTTCAAAATATTCCAAATTGATTACATAATTCCAATTCGCAGACCACGTTCAGATAACATATAATTATTACAAAATACGCCAAGAGCGACATATGAAAATGCCCCCTTAGTAGTTCAGAGTATATAAATAGGTAAGAAAACAATCCGCCTTTAAAACAAAACATACATCGGAAATGAAAGACCTCTAATAACTAGCTTGCCTCCTACACGTCCTCAGATGCTTTATTCGTCTAAAAGAACACCTGAAAACCTTAACTCTCAACCTACTCAAAATCAATCGAGTACCCAAGAGTTTAAGGGGAAAAAAACTTCGAGCCAGACATAAATCCTGGTATGAATAATAGTTTACCATCTGGAACCATTTAGATATCTAGTGAGACCACGCCACTTAGCGGAACGGGTTTTCCCCTCAGTATTATCCTAAAATGTTTATAAAAACATATACTGTGCTCCTGCATCCACAATGGTTAAAACATAATGTCTCAAAAACTTTATGATGATATGCATAACACGTAAATCAAATTTGGATTACCCATCCCCTTTCATTCTAACTATTTGTCTCAATTATAGTTTCTAGGATTACTATTAACCTGTTAAATGTTTATGGACTATCTGTCCAATATCATAGTTTTCATGGGGTCACTAAGAACCTATTGGTAACTCCAATATCTTTCTTCTCATCCTAGTTTTATGGGCTAACTAGGAAGCTATTGACTGACTATCAATATCTTAATCCGGATATAGTTTTCATGGGCTAACTACAAACCCACTGGCCCCTGCGAGTATCAAATCGTAGTTTTCATGGGCTGACTATGAACCTATTGGCCCCTGCCAATATCATACAGTTTTCATGGGCTTACTGTAAACCTATTGGCCTCTGCCAATATCTTTAATTAAGATTTTAACATCGGTTAAATTATATTCACTACTAGGTCAACCTAACTGGTTATTCTGCCCTTTCCCCAAAATACAGTTATGGGTTAATAACAATGTGAATAATATTTCCAAACCTTTTGTTTATGCCATGGTTTTTCCTTTAAAAATGAGAATGGGTTATTTGTTTTGAAGCTTTAAAACATCACTTTTGAAACCACTGGATGACCTCCTTCGAAAGAATAGAAAAGCTCTTTTCAAAACTCTAAGTACATACCTTTCGTAACCAATGATACCTTTCGATGGTATCAAGAAAAAGTTCTTTAAAACATAGCTTCGAAACAAATAAAGTACCTTTTTGAAAGCATTGGGTTTACTCTTAAAAACATCATTTGGGTCAAAATGGTTATATACGAAAGTAGCTCTTTTGAAACCAACAAATTAATTTGAGGAAAAGTTGATGGTGTCGGAACCATCTTAGTTGAAAGCAAAGACCTTTAAGAATTAAAAATTCAAAGGACAGAGTCGAAACCCCCTTTCGACTCCATCACCTTCGAAACCCCCACCCTTTTTGAAAGCAATAAGGAAGCGGCTTAACCTAGGTAAAAACAAGGATAACCTTTCGAAGGTATTGATGACTTTAATACTTCGGAAGGAAAGAAGCGGCTAGGTTTCGACTAGGTCGGAACCTACCCTTTCGAAAGCTTCTTATTTAAAGAAAATTTTCCCATTTGAAAGCTATTTATGAAGTCCCTTTCGAAAGCATGGCTTTCGACTATGTTGAAAACTTTAAGTAAAACAAGGCAGGAATTTAACTTCAGAAAATGAACTAAGGTTTCGACTCTATAAGGTATCGACTCAGTCGAAAGCCCTTCAAAAACTAGGCAGGCGTTTATTTTTTTAAAACAGAACCTTGGTTTCAACTCTGACGAAAGCATAGCTTTCAATACCCTACCTTCTGCTACTTACCAATTCACTTCGTACCAATTCCATTAATACCATGTGCCTTGGTTCCGACTATGTGGGTTTCGACAACGATGATTTTGACTGAGATGGTGCGGAGGTAAAGGAGTCGAAAGGTGCCTCCGAAATAGGTGGAACCACCTTTTCCTGAAATGCTGATTTTTAGCTAAACATGGCAATTACTTTATAACTAACCTGCCAATTGTAACTTCTTGATTGGCTACTTTAAAACTTTTCAAATACTTTACAAGTAAAAACTACCTCATTAATTAGATCTAAATCAATGCTTTATAATGGTAAACCCTTCCGTATGATAAAACCAATATTTGCAAAAAGTCCTTCTTTAATAATAATTTATTTTCCCAAATTAATCAACTAGGAAAAATCCCCAAAAATCATAGAAAATCAATTTCATCATGTAATCAAACATATTAAAAATTTAGACCCAAATTCTTTCTGAAATATTCAAAATGAATTTTCTAAACCCAATTACATCGTTTTTATCATCAAAAATTCATAATAAAATTTCCATAGCTTGGAAAATTATGAAACTTAAAACCAATCTCCAAAATCCTGTTTTACTTAACAAAAAATTATCCATGGCATTTTCAAATTAATAACCCACGGTTTTGCACCTAAAACCGTACGAATTTCATGTACAAATAAATTGTTTAAATCAAACAATTCATAAATTAAGCATATCATCATCCAATATATCCTAGAAACAAGATAAATACTCAAATCCGGAATCATGACTATAAAACCAAAAAGTGATGGAATGAATTATTATTCACCTTAAACTTGATAAGGGATTTGAGATTTGTTGTTGATTAATCCTCCATAGCTTTTGATCTTTAGCTTTAGATTGAAATTCCTCTTTTCCTCCTTGTTAATAGCCGGCTATCTTAGGTTTTTGCGTTTTATTTTTGATTTGAGAAAAATGAACGTGAATGGACAATAGTGAGAAATGTATAGTCGTGCAAAAGAGGCTATTCTTACTAATATGCCCATGCGTGAACTAATTATCCTTTATACCAATTAATGTCCATTAAATTTTTACTAAGCACAACCCATGTTATAATTTATTCAAATCTCAGTCCCTTTATGATCATTATTCTATTTAATTTATCTAATTAAATCTCTTGAATAATGTTATCAAAAATTTAGGGATGTTATAAACGCATCGAAAGAGAGGAGTTATTGAAGAAGAAAGAAAAATTTGAACCCATCAATGTGAACGTCGATGATCCAAACCTCATCCCACTGCAAGTCATTCCACCTAGCGGGTCAGTTCCTGAAGAGCCCCTCCAACATCTAAAAGCTCTCCTGCCAAAGGCGGTAAAGGCAGTGGTAAGGGATCGAAGAGAGGTACACGCGAAGGCTCGGGTGGGTCCACTCCCAAGAAACTCAAAAGGGAGAAGAAGCAAAAGAAGTAGCCGTCACATTGGCTTAGTTTGTATATAGCTTATACAGCCATTTTTCTTTTTCGTTGGTCGTGTTTGTGCGGGTAAGGCCCTCGGTTTTGGATAAACTTGTACCATGATTTCCATGTTTAATGTGTAAATAAAAGTTCTTTATTTTCTGTTGAACTCTTATGTGAATTTTGTTTGAGTAGTCAAGCTATTACTTTTCCATTCAATGTACTTATAATTCATTGCTCATTGATCGGATGATAATTCGTTAATTCTATCCCAAGGCCTCCGTACAATTGTAGGCTTAAGTTGTACCAAACATTAGGCTCAAGCCCTAGTGTTACGCGGTTGGATTTAGTGGTTTAAGTGATAATACTCCTACCCCAGTCTCAGGTCAGTGGAGATAGATAATGAATGGTCAAATTCCATCCTTGGTGAATTTAAACTCCTCCTTTCAATTTCAGGTCGGAGTTGATGAAATAGTGAGTGGTCGAACTGCACTTGTCTATTTATTTATACTCATATCCACACTCTGGGGATAATAGTTGGTTGGCGGGTGGTCGAATCGCACTCAATTTGTGTTTATACTCCAGTCCACACTCTGAGGACTTAGAGTTATTTCGAAAAATAGTTGGACTGTACTTTCCTTAATCGATTGATTTACCCTTAAGCCTAAGATGTAACTTGGAGAGTCATCGGTTGTGTTACGATCGCTTTTTGATTCATGTCTGTCCCATCGATTGGCGAGATTAATTTGATTACCGGATGGTTAAGTCACATCCAGTTCTCGTTAGGTACTCGGCCATTGGGTTGTGAGCAAGAATCGTCGAATGAATGGTCGAACCATGTTCATTTTGTTTTGTCCAATCGTGAACTTGTGTAATCTGCTGGCCCTAAACTCTGGAAACCTACTCGGACATGTTAATATTAGTTAGTTGGGTATCATCACTAATACGTAATGCTACAACAATCACAGATATGATGGAAATTTCAAACTTTATTTGCCAAATGGAAGGAAATGACATAATTGTCTTATTACATATCTGGAAAATCAAATGCTAAAGAAAATTCAGAAAGTAAATACAATTGAATGAAAAAGAATAAACTAAGTGAAATAGTATCGTAAATGCTCACTATTATATGTGCTTGGGGGTGTGACGCTATCAACAGTCGCTAGCTTGAAAGTCCCTTCTCCAAGCCTCTATTCAATAACGTACGGCCCTTTCCAAGTAGGATTCATGTGTGATGGGATATGAAAAACCCGTTTCAAGACGAGATCGCCAATTTCAAAGGTCCTAGGTTGAACTTTAGTGTTGTAGTATTAGGCGACTCGGTGTCGATGTGCAATTGCCCTCAAATCAGCTTCTTCGCGCTTCTCATCTATCAAGTCTAGAGATTCTAAGAGGAGATCTCTATTCATTCTAGGGTCATAGTAGGTCACTCGAAGAGAAGGATCTTCGAGTTCAATAGGAATGACGACTTCAGAGTCGTAAGCAAGGGCGAATGGAGTATGGCTAGTCGCGGACTTGTGGGTGGTTCTATAAGCTCATAATATTGTTGGGGGTTCATCCATGCACTTACCTCTAGCCTTTTCCAAACGTTTCTTTTAAGTGGACTTTATGATTTTGTTCATAGCTTTAACTTGTCCATTTGCTTAAGGGTGACCAACTGCCACAAATCTCTTTTCAAAATAATGTCGACGATAGACGTCTTTGAATTTAGGGCTGTCAAATTGGGTTCCATTATTAGTTACAATGGTTCGTGGAAGGCCAAAATGACAGATGATGTTGCAGACAATGAAATTGATTACTTTCTTTCTCGTGATCGTGGTTAAAGGTTCCGGTTTGGCCTATTTGGTGAAGTAATCAACTACTATGATGGCGTACTTCGCACCCCCTTTAGAGATCGGTAAGGAATCGATAATATCTATGCCCTATGTGGCAAAAGGCCATGGACTGACCATTTGTGTAATTTCCGTCGGCGGAGCTCTTGGAAATATTGCATACTTCTGGCACTTGTCGCATCGCTTAGCGTAATCGGCAGCATCTCGGTTGACAGTTGGCCAGTAATACTCATAACGGAGTCTTTACTTTGCTAGGATTTGCTCCTAAGTGTGCTCACCACATTCTCCTTCATAAACTTCCTTTAGGACTCGTTTTATTTCATCATGAGCGATACACTAGAGCAGGGAAATGGAAAAACCCTTTCTATACATGACTCCTTCCTGAATGATATATCATGAAACTTTGCAAAGGATTTGTCGTCTTTCATTCCTCCGTTCGAGAAGGACTCCCTGTAGCAAATATTCTTTAATCGTAGGCATCCACGACTCCTTTTCAGGCTCCGTCTCTAGTACCCAGTCGATTTCCATCTGGTTTATGCTCGGAGTGTCTAGTACTTCGACTGGAACAAAGCCCATTTGTTATGCATCCTCGATGCTAGCAAACTTTGCCAATGAATTGGCCTCTTTTTTTATCCCGATGAATGTGCGTGATGTCATAATACTCAAAGTCAGTCAATAGCTCTTGGACTCGGATAAGATACAAAGCGAGTCGCTATCCTTTAGCCTTGTAATCTCCCCTTACTTGGTATACCACCAACTGGGAATCATAAAATATCTCAAGAGATTTTATTCCCAGTTCTTCGAAAAGTTTGAGTCTAGCAATCAGAGCTTCATATTCGGTTTCATTATTCATTGCAAGGAAGTAAAGCTTCAAAGTGTAGCAAATTGATCGATCCTTCGGAGTTACTAGTATGACTTCGACACTAGAACAACGATCCTTGGAGGCTCTATCCGTATACATTTTCCATCGGATGGTAGGGGCTTTACTACTCTCTGGGAGATCATCTTGTGCAATGACCTCAGCTATAAAATCCACCAGTGCCTATCCCTAGATGTTCTCCGAGGGAGATAGGTAATGTCAAATTGGCTTAGCTCCATGTTCCACTTGAGTAACCTTCTGGACGTCTCAGGTCGTTGTAGGAATGTCGTAACGGTTGGTCAGTGTAGACATTGATAGGATGAGCCTAAAATAGTGGCGGAGCCTTCGTGACGCAATCAACAGGTAGTATTCCAATTTTTCTATCTTCAGATAGTTCCTTTCAGCTCCTGTTAATCGCTTGCTAACATAATTGACCGGTCTCTGGATTTGATTATCCTTGCGAAGCAGTGCGGCACTTATAGCGTGTACCGACACGACAAAGTAGATATACAAGTCTTCGTGATCCACCAACTTTGACAGAATAGGAGGTCTCTCTGGGTGGTTCACCAAAGCTTCGAATGCATCTTCACACTCCTATGTTCATTCAAAGTTCCTCTTTTCTCTTCTTATCAGATCGAAGAAATGAATACATTTATCAATGGCTCTGGAAATAAACCGCTTAGGGCGGCAATCTTCCCATTTAGGCTCTATACTTGTTTGATAGTCTTTGGCGCCTAGATGTTGTGAATTGCTCGAATCTTCTCGGGATTAGCTTTGATTCCGCGAGCATTGACAATGAAACCTAAGAAATTTCTTGATGCAATGCCAAAGGAACATTTTAGAGGGTTTGAATATTTTTGCTAAGTCACTAATGTGGTCGCTTGATCGTTGTGACTTTACGAGCATATCATCCATATATACCTCCATCGTCTTCCAATCTGATCATTAAACATTCGGTGACCAGGCGTTGATAAGTTGCTCCAGCATTCTTCAATCCAAATGGCATTACCACATAACAATACAATCCTACATCAGTAATAAAGCTGGTGTGCTCCTAGTCAGGGATGTGCATCGGGATTTGATTATATCCAGAGTACGCATCCATTAAAGATAGCAACTCATGTCCTGCGGTTGAGTCCACCAGTTGATCAATCCTCAGAAGGGGAAAACTATCTTTAGGGCATGCCTTATTTAAGTCCGAATAGTCAACGCATGTCCACCATTTTCCATTTTCTTTTCTCACAAGTACAGGATTAGATACCCATTTCGGGTAGAGGGCATTGCGAATAAACCCATTACTTTTGAGTCTATCCACCTCCTCTTTAAGGGCGGTAGATCCCTTCGGATCCAAGCTGCGCCTTTTCTGTTTCATCGGGACATGCCTCGGGTTGATATTTAATGCCTGGATCGCAATCGCAGGCAAGATTGCACACATGTCAGAGTGGGTCCAAGCAAACACATTGAGATTTTCTTAGAGAAAACCAGTATGTTCCTTCATCTTTAGGGAGCTGAGCTGTGATCCGATCTTTAGGACCCACGATGGGTCATCATGGCTGACCGTGATGTCAATCGTTAACTTAGCCGATGCAGCCTTGGTTTCATTGGGCCCCTCCTCATCATTCATCGGATCTATGTCTTTATAGAACCAACTGTGCCATCCAAGCCAAGGCCTAGGCGCTGATTGTCAATCTTCGGCAGCTTGGAGGTGGAGAGACTTGTCCATACCCTTACCTTTCTCCTTCTGCCGAGCGTCCCTCAACTTAGCCATATAGCAGGCATGTCCGGTTGCCTGATCACCATGCACAACTCCAATACCATTATTGGTTGGGAAATTCAAAGTCAAACACCACAGGCAAGGGCTGCCCGGAATTCAGCTAGGGTTGGTTGGTCCAGAAAGGCATTATATGGAGAGTCAACATCCATGACGACAAATGGCAACATCCGCACTCTCCTGTAGTCGCCTTCTTCCAACTCCACGACAATTCAACATAACCGACAGCTTCGGTCGCAACATCGTTAAAGCCATAAGTGTGGGCTTTAGACGGTTTCAAGTCCTTGGCTTTCATCCTCATATGATCGTAAGTCTTTTTGAAAATTATATTCACGAAACTTATCAAGACCTTCCTCACTAAGGCATGGACGATCACGGCTAAAGTGAGCATTGGTTCGATCGGTAGTGCCTCCACTTTTTTGCATCTCTGTTTTTGAATAAAATGTCATATTCCATTATACACTACTGCTTAGCCGAAGCCTCGTCTTCTATATTTGAACAACACTCAAAATTCACATGCTTGAATGCGCTAGCATAGCACTCCATCTTGTGCCATCTCTTATTAGCTAGATGTGGTCCTCTGGCTACTGTATTAATCACTAATCTTCCACCAGTCCGTGCAGGCTCTTCGGCCTTGGGTGGTACTTGTCCTCAATTAGAGTCGGATGTCCCATGCCCGCTATCCTACGGAGCTTTAACAAACTACTGTAGATTTCCATCTCGAATTAGTTTCTTGATAACATCCTGGTGATGCCTACATTCATTAGTGTTGTGACTGTAGCATTTATGGAAATGACAATATTTTCCAGTTTGCTTTTGTTTCTCCGTCGATTCCTTTGGAGGTGGCTTCCTATACTGCATGTTATTGCATGTAGACAAGTAGACGTTCTCTAAGATGTATTTAGTGGTGTGTAGGTATCATGCATTAGAATCCTAGACTTTCCTCTTCCAGAATCCCTCTTTCGTTAACGGTTCCTATCATCGCGTTTCTTTTGCTGATTCAGTTTATTTTTGACATTTACTTGAACTTTTCCAAAACTCTTCCCTGTTTCATTGCAATGTTACTTTGCACTCTCTCTCCACTTGGTCCCACAACAATCTTCTTTCTAGAGCATCCAGCTTCCTCAAATATTGTGCTGCTTTTGCATAGAAATGCTCCAACATCGTTGGTGGTTTGCTAGCTAACCAATCACCAAAGTTGATTCTGGGTCAATCCCTCTTGTTACCACTATCAATATTGAATGGTCATTTGTGTTACTTACTTCTGTGACGGCACTATGAAATCTCTCCAATCAGTCTTTCAGGGATTCTTTCAGAGCCTGGATCACGCTTGATAGAGACATTACGTCTTTGGGGAGAGTTGCGTGCATACGGAACTGTTCCACAAATTTGGTTGCCAAATCATCAAATCTAGAGATTGACCATGGGGGTAATCTCGTAAACTACATTGTCGCTATGCCAGAGAGAATAATAGGAAAACATCTGCATTTTGTGGCATCATCAGCTTATGCGGAATCCATTAGCCATTCATATCTCATCATGTGCTGCCTGGGGTCGGTTTTTCTCTCGTAGGCAGGCATCGACGGCATGCTGAACCTCCTTGGATACTCCGTATGTAGGATATTGTCAATGAACGGCGTATGGCTCCTCGAGATCCCCCAATCATCATTGGTTAGCCCTTGGCTCTCCCTTAGCTGCTTGATCATAGCCGTCATGTCCGACGTTTGGATTGTTGGAGCCAAGCATTAGTCGTGCTCTACCTTAGGTGAATGGTCCGGTCAATGTCTATAGACCGTTCGACGCCTTCTTGGCTCAACATCCTCTTGATGTGCATCCACATCATCGTCATTCCGGAGTAGTAATTGGTCCGCATTTACTTGAACTCCAACATCCAGATCAACCGTGACAGCTCCAGTTCGAGTTCCATCAGAAAAAGGTAAGGCTCCTCCTTTGGAGAAGGGATCGGCCCCGGTCCCTATAGAGGGATCGGGCTGATCGATTTTGGCATCCCAAGTGTTGTTGTGTGTTGATATCCAGATGCTTCTGCATGATATCCATCGGTTCTGCACCGTCTGCGTCTGCGATGGTCATCTAATGAAGTTGAGCTTTCCGATGCAGAATAGGGAGTTGGCTCCCTCCTAGTTTTCCCGCATTGTGGATCCTTGAGGTGAATCATTAGATCGATATTGGCTTGAATCTTCTAGTTCAACTGTCGGCGGCTATCCATGAGCTCTCTCATTAGATTTTGAAAATCAACTATTGTGACGGAATCGGTTGGATTTTGGACATCAACTGGATTTGCAACATTGGAATCCACTAGTAGATTGTTCAAGGCTCCTTGCTGGATTTGTTTCCTTCTGCGTTATGAGAGGTAGATCTAGTGTTCCTAACCATAGTTAATAGTTTTCTTTATACTTTCGCAAATTTCAATAAAACGGAAAAACTATTTGAGGATAATTCTGGATCTCTTCCTTGGATTTGTGTAATCAAACAGCAGCAAAGGGATCCAAATAGAGCCGAGAATCTTGTTTCTCAGTGAAAAGCACAAAAATGTTTGCACCAAAATTTGGCTCAAACACCAATAGAGATTTTGTAGAGAAATAAATAAAGAATATTAAATGTATACAGAGGGACTATAAAAGTAAAATAATAAGAAATGAGCTAATAATAGAGACACATCAATTTATAGTGGTTCGGCGCTGTTTTGCCTACGTCCACTTTGAAGAGATAGCTTTATTAATCACTTTGTAAACCGAGTACAAGATTGATCGGATGAAAATCCTTAGTTAAAAAGGAATACAAAGAAACAAGTAGCCTACAAGTCCCGAAAATGAATAATCAAGTCTGTTTTTACAGAGGAAGACAGCGAAATATCTCCCTGAAAATTCGGCAGAAGACTCTCCAGATCCATAGGGGCCTATAGGAGGGATCACATGGCCTAAATCCCAAGAAATAGGGATCAGGGCCAATCCCTATTTTGGAGTAGTTGGGGGCTTAGATCCCTATGAGGGGTTCTTCATGTTATGATGCACTTATCCTCCAAGTTTCATGCCAATTGGATTAGTAGAACTTGAGTTATTGATTAATCTTTGTCGCAACATGTGATGTTGTCTTATTTAGGCCGATCCCTCTAGAGGGAAGAGGACCAATCCCAGTTGCTTGCTCCTTTTTAGGCGTGATCCCTAGGATGAACTCCTCAGTGTCCCCATTTCTTGTTTCCAAAGTTTCATGTATATCGGACTTCTGGATTTTGAGATATCGATTATTTTCCATTGAGTTGCACTTGTTTATCTAATGTAATCCGATCTCTTTGGTTGAGAGGGGTCATGTCCGATCCCTTTTCTTGATTAGACCATATTCCATATTTAGAATATTTTGTCTAGCATATCTCTTGATTTTGTTCGATCACATCTTCATATTATCATCTATACTTGATTTCTTGACCATACAATCGCTATGGGCTTACTGGCCTTGATGACAGTCGAGTCTAACTTTTCTAGCTAGTTCGGATATAGTAAGGCCAAAATGCCAGATAACACCCAATACTTCCTATATCAATTCCATAACATGTGGTACACATAGCCTTCCATCTCTCCTTAGATAACCTTTCTAATCTTTGTAGAACAATCCAAATGGCTCAATCGTTTACCCGACTTAACTGCTTCACAATGTCAACTAATAATGCATCCTGCCCTGGACTTAGTCCAACATGATCCATCAACACTGGCCCAACCTCCATTCCTGCTAACAATCCAAGTGTGTACTCTAATCGTGGTCTAAAATCAAACTCAGATATGAATTCCAAACTTCTTTATTCTATCAACATAGCATTTTTTCTACGTGCTTCCTACTTAAATTGTCTGCAATTGCATTGCCTTTCCCTAGATTATAAGAAATATCAAAACCATATAATGATAAGAATTCCATCCATCACTGCCGCCTTAGATTCAGATCCTTCTGCGAAAACAAGTATTTAGATAATTATAATCCATAAATAGCTCGCTCAACAAATAATTCCTCCACGACTTCAATGCAAATATAATAACAGCTAACTCCAAGTCATGGTTTGGATAACTCTTCACATGGTTCTTCAACTGTCTGCTAGCATATGCTACTACCCTTTCTTCATGCATAAGAACATCATAAGACCAGTACTGCATGCATTAGTATATAAGGTAAATGGCTTGGTACCATTTGGAATTACCAAAACTGGAGCATTGGTCAATAATTTCTTCAACCTAACAAATGCTGCTTCACACTCTGAATTCCAACAATAAATCAAATTCTTTTTAGTCAAACGAGTCAAAGGTGTCGATATCTTCACAAAATCCTTAATGGACTTCCAGTAGAATCTAGGCAAACCAAGAAGCTATGGACCTCTGATGCATTCTTTTGCATTTTCCAATCCTTATAGCAGCTACTTTACCTAGGTCCATAGCCAATCCGTCCACTGACACTGCATGCCCAAGGAAACTAACTTCATCTCTCTAGAAATGACACTTAGAAAATTTAACCTTCAACTAATTCCTTCTTAAAGCATTCATCACTTTCCTTAGACGAATTTCATGCTCCTATTTACTTCGAAAATAAATAAGAATATCATCCATGAAGACCACTACAAACCTGTTCAGTTGCTCTTGGAATACTCTACTCCTTAAACCAACAAAATAAGCAAAAGCATTAGTTAATCTAAACGCCATCACCAGCCACTCAAATAACCTATCAGGCATACAGAAAGAGGTCTTTTGGATAACATCTTCAGCTGCTCAACTCTGGTAGAATCCAGTCGACAAATCAAGCTGTGAGAATACCTTACTCCCGACTAATTACTCAAGAGGTCATCAATGAAAGGCAAAGGATAGTGGTTTTTCTTTATCAGCTTATTCAGTTCCCGATAGCCGACACATAACCTAAGAGAACCGTCTATCGTAGTAGTGAAAATGATAGGTGCTTCCTAATCCAAAATGCTCCTTTGAATAAAACCTTTTTGTAATAATTTTGATACATGCTTATCCAATTCTCGTCTTTCCTTTAGAGTCATATTCCTAAGAGGCATCGTTACTGGTCTAGCGTCTTTCTCAAGACCAATATGAAATTTGATTTCTCTTCGGAGAGGAAGGCTAGAAACTTCTTCGAGTACATGGAGATAGTCATTCACTATTGGTATACAAGATAGCTCTTCTTGTGATGGGCAAAACATATATAGATATATCCTCATAATAGAAACATCGGGCTCACAACATAGAATCAAATCAAGTCCATTATCTTTCCTCAATCGAACTATCCTAATGTCACAATCCAATAATACCCCTTAGCGAGACATCCAATCTATTCCTAAAATCAAATTGTACCCCGAAATGTTTAGTACATATGTGTCACAAGGGACTCCACACCATGGATGACCAACTTTAGATTATGACATAACATCAACAAACGGGTTAATCCCCTAACAGATTTCGACACCATAACACATTTGTGTGCAATGTCGGGTTTAAGGCCTAAACTACTTACGCACTTGATATGAATAAATGGGATGTAAAAGTATAAAATAAAGTACGAACAGGAGAATCGGATAAAATCAACACACATTACATCATAATTTTCTTTCCTTTCTCCAAAGCCATCGTTGGTTCCTTACTGAAAGTTGGAACGATATTCAAAGCATATTCCTTCACTACGTGACCTTCACCCTTCAAAGATATGCAATCTTTCTTCATAAGTTTGACCTGATCACAATTATAACACTTGGAGTTCTTCTAATCTAGGACTGCCTTAAAATCCTTAGCAATGTGCCCACCTAGTTACAGTCATAAAATTCACCCTTCGAGAGGTTCATCCTACAATTCTTTGCAATGTGTCCCACCTTATGACATATATTACAAGCAGTCGCTTGTCTTTTGCGTTGACCTCTTTGTGGCCCATTTCCTTCGTGTTTACCCTACTGTTGTTGTTGTACTTCCACTTCCTTATTCTGTGTAATATCCCCCATTCTAAGGCCCAAAACTAACTACTACGCATGTTATAGTCATCTATAGTTATTAATTCTCGGCGAAAAAATATGGCTATATTAATCATATCAATAATCAGAAGCACGTGAATATGAAAAAAATTTCAAACAAAGTTTAGTAAATTTCATATTTCATTTCTCAAATGATATTTCATATTCAATACATAATCACATTCGCAAACCCACACTCAGAGAAATTATCATTATTACAAAATACTTTAAGAGCGACATATGAACATGCCTCCTTGGTTGATCAGAGTTAGATGCTTTGTAATTATACAACTTTGCCATTACATCCAAATAGAAAAAACCAAACTACACAGCGAATATAGATAAAGCTGTTAATAGCTAGATCGCTTCCTACACGTCTTTGGAAGCTTATCCGTTTAACTGGAACCTAAAAGCCCATACTCTCGATCTACTCAAATGAGTATCCAGGAGTTTAAGTGGAAAAACAAAAACCTCGAGGCAGGAAACAGTTTGTTTTAAATAGAAACCAACCATCTCAAACCAAATAGATATCTAGTGAGACCACGCCGCTGAACGGAACAGGTTTTCCCCTTACTAGTGTCTTATCAAAATATAACAACCATATACTGTGCTCCTACAACCATAGTGGCTAGAACATAGAAATAGCATTTATAATCTTGCAATACATATTGGATTAAAATCCTAATTCATTAGATTATCCATCTTAATTTCAAATGACTACACATCACAATTTAAACTGATTATCTGTCTTATTTTAGTTTAACTACCGATCTTATAATTATATGGACTACCCATCTCACAATTAATCATATTCAGAATTATATGGACTATCCATCTCACATGTATTTATTACTTGGATTACCCATCCCCTACCATATTGACTACCCATCACATATCGTTTAATCATTCAAAATTTTGTGCACTATCCATCACACATATTCCACTTAACTTAAAATGATGTTGACTATCCATAACACATCCCACCATTTTCCTAGGATAACTATGAACCCTTCATTATTCTCATAGAGACTATCCATCTCTAGCATGATTTAGACTATCCATCTCACATCCCATAGTATTCCTATGATGACTATGAACCCATCCCTTGGCCTTTTAACTCATGTTACCCACATGTCTCTATTTAACCCATGTTACCCACATGTTTCACTTTAATCCATGCTACCCACATGCTTAACTTATAAATATTAGCGTCTCTAATTAGGTTATCTCCCCTTAACAATTATAACATTTCAAAATGACATAAATTGGTATCCCCACACGATCATTGTCAAACCCAATACAAAAGTACTTTGGTATCCCCAAGGTTTAAGTGAAAAACATATAGTACATAGCTTGCCGCCATTCAAGGTTTTGCTTTAGAACAACGTTGAAATTCATAATTTAAAACGACATTGGTATCCCCAATGACGTCGACGAAATAGAAAGCATAAGGCTCTCTACTTTTAATATAAACATACACACATGGGTTTAAATGACTTCGACCTTGACGTCGACCTCTATCCAAGGTCGAAGTCATCACTTAAGTATAAAAGACCAAGTCGAGGTTGACGATGTCGACATCTATGAGAACAAATGGCTATCCGCCAAAACGTAGGGTCTTCGACCCTCTTGAACATAGGTTACTTCGTTTCTTTTAAAACATTTTTAATTCTCACTGAAGTGGGTCTCTTTGATGCTAAAGAGAGAATTCCAGCATCATTGCCAATTAATATAAGGTCATCGACTTTATTTAATAGTGGGGACAAGGACCTCGTCGCCTTTTATAAAAATAGCTTAGTAAACACTCTTCGGCTATTATGTCGCTTAATACACACACACACACACACATATATATATATATATATATAATATATAGTTGACGACATGAAATGCGGCGTTACCGTGGTAATCTTGAAATATTAGAAGTGATAGGTGCGGTGTCATTAAAAATAGTGGCGAAGACATGCGACATCATCGATATCGACTTTAGCTTTTTAATGTTTAAGTGAATTACAAAGTGCCATTGCCGCTTATTCGACGAGATCGACCAATAAATTGTTCCTGAAGTATCTATCTGATGCTTCCTTTCAATGCGTCGTCGACATTCATGGAAATGACCAGACCTTAGGCTCGGCAACGTCAAAGTGATATGGAAATCATAATGTAATTGAAAACTGTTTTATTTCTTCTTAAAGTAAAAACCATTCACCAAATCTTTATTCTTGTCCAATTCCTATTGGATAAATAATTACTTTTTACAAATCCTTTGTAGAAATTTGTTGTCACCTTATGTTTTCAAGTTACAAAACATAATTAAAATAATTAATTGATACCCTTAATTAATTAACCTTTTATATGCTTATCTAGCATGATAAATTCACAATAAATCGAAATCTAGGGAAAATTTCCGAAAGTTCATAGAAATTAGAGAATATCCTTCACTTTACCATATACAAATTTCAGGGCCAAAAGCTACATTTGATTATTTTAAATATTTAAAACCCGAATTAAAAACATTTCCTCTTTAGGAAATTCCTAAAATATTCAAATAAATTCATAAAATTAAGAAATTAAAAACTCATCTCCAATTGATTGTTTTACACCTCATATTAAAATTTTGAATCATTTGGGGAATAAAAACTTAGGTTTTCACTCTAAAACCTATTAAAAAAAATTCATAAAATGCTCATTAACAATTATTCTATCCAAACAATGATTATGTAGCCATAACATGACAAATCAACAAATAGGATTCGGGTATTACCCATAGCCGAATCTAACAAAGATTAAAAGAGATGATTAGTCGTATTATTCACCTTCAATTTCTTGCTGGAGTTAAGATTTGATGTAGCTTTTTAATCCCTAAGCTTCTTCTCCTTTGAATCATGTTTATATAAACTTCCTATTGCTTTCTAATGGCCGTCGTCTATTTTCTTTTCTTTAATTGTTTTGTGAATGAGTAAAGTGCAAAGGAAATAAGTGGGAGATGGTTTAAAGTAACTCTATTTCCTAATTGACCCTTCCTCATATGTTCTCTTTTATGGTTTAAGTTTAAAGCAACCTTACTTAATCTAATCCCCTTGAATATTCACATTATTCTTATTTAATCTATCCAATTCAATACCATGAATAATGTTAAACAAAACATAGGGGTGTTACAGACTCCCCCTTACAGAATTTCTTCCTCGAAATTTAGTAAGGACTACATAACAAGCATATCAAACATGCAAACAATGCTGGTATATCCTACCAGCTGTAAAGTCTCTATACATCAAATATAGAACATACTCTCATAACAGCTCGGGATAAGTATCTCTAATCTTGTCCTCTGTCTTCCAAGTATAGTCTTTCTCGTTATGGCTCCACTGAACTTTCAATAACTTGATTGTCTTGTTCCTTAACTTCTTCTCACCTCTCGCTACTGTAGGATCGATTTCACCCTAGAGGGGGGTGAATAGGGTGATACTATTAATTATAAAAATTTAATGCGGAAGTATATAAAATAATCGCAGCACTGATAATAGCAGAATAATAGCAACACAGATAATAACAGAATAAACCAGAAAATAGAACAACACAGAATTTACCCAGCTTCGGCAAAACCCTACGTATGTGCTGCCCCCCAAGGTTTCTACTAAAAATTTTAAGTAGTCAGACGCTTACACACGTAAACTCACGACACCCGCTATCCTTTATCCTTTATAAAATGCCTTAATAATTAAAATTCCAAAGAAAATAAAAAAGGCCGGCCCAAATATATTGAACAATGATCTCCTTTATCCTTTTATCTATGTCGGCCCGTTCCTTCGTTCCTTTGTAAAATAGTTTGCCTTTTTCTTTTGCTCGAAAACTTTCATTCCTCTTCAAAAAATTAGGGCTTCGTGATATTCGAAGGTGCCGACTCCAGTTGCTCGATCGAATATATGATTCAGCGTCCCTTGCTCTGTCGATCGATAGTTTCTCTGATTAGCACACGGCTCCTTCAAATTTGTCGAGTTCGGTATGAATTTGGTATGTGATTTTTTGAATTACTTCGTTGATATGCTTGAACTCGATGCCTTTGTATGCCAGTGATGATTGGGTTTTAAATAAGGTTCGATCCCTTATAATCTCGTTCGAATAAATTGTTTGAACTCGTCTGATAATTTTGTTTGGCCATTCGATTATCCTTGAATGCTTTAGATTTCTCTGACTTTTTCAATTCGTATATTTTTACTTGCTTGATTACCTTGGCTATCACGGCTTTGACTTTGGCTTGTTCGATTTTTTTCTTAGCCACCACGGTTTTGATTTTTTGGTCTTTGAATTTATGATGACTGCATTGTGTGACCACGGCTTAGAATTATTCTCGGCCATTTGGATTTTTCTCTGTGACTTCGACACTTACGATTGATGATATTTAAAAACATCTCTGTTTGAAAATTTTTGACTTGTTTGATATTTTTACTGTTTGGACTATTTGGTTGCATTTGTAGTTTGAAGTTACCACTGTCTACTTGGTTGCATTGCATTTGAACTCACGTGCACTGATGTTGGTCTTCATGTAGCTTGTTTGCACTTGGTTTCACTGCATAGCTTTGCATTTTTGTGAGCTGAGCATTTTGACTTATATTCAGTTGTATGCATGAAGTTATGTGTACTTGTGAAGCTTTGGTTTGTATCGAGTAGTTGCTTGTCATTTTGAGCTACTGCACTATTCTGTCCACTGTCGTGTTGATGTTGCTGCCTTTGATCATATCACACACACTTCCCAGGTCTTCACTTCAGTTGAAAGTGTGACTTTGGTTGATGTTGTTGATAGCTGCAGTGTCATTGCATTCATGTTCATATATATGTATACAAGTGTGTATGCATTTTGTTCTTGTTAGTTGCCTGGTCTGGTATACATGTGCACTCCCTATATATGTGTACATGTGTGTTTGCATTGACTTCACTTGAGTTTGCATTGTGGTCTGGTTGCTTCATTATTTTCATGTGTTTGGTCTTCGAGCCAGTTCATGTAGTGTCTGGACTTGCCCTTGCTCTGACCAATTCATTGAACATGTTACATCTTCGTATGTATATACAGTGTTGTTTTGCTGTGTGCATGTGTGCTGGTTCCTCTTGGAGTCTGAGTTGATTTATCATGTGCTTTGAATCATTTGTGTTCAAAACTGTTTTGGTACTGTTTCAATTTTGTCTAGTTCACTTTGAAATTCATGTTGATTTTTGAAATCGCACCTGAGTTGAATCCAGCATAAGGCTCGAGTTTGACCTGGTGCTCGTGTCGTGACATTATGTAACACCCCACTCTAAGACCCACTGTAACAAAGAGTATTACGGGAGTAATACTGTCTGTTAAAGTGGAGAATAGAGTATAGTGGAAGCGACCATTTATAATCAAGCTATAACTATCTACCGAATACGTCGAAAGGTGGGATCTATTTAAATTTTTCTCAATCAGGTGGTTCGACATATTTAGTAAATACTTATAACGAAATTACAAATGGCTAAAGATCTATCAGGACAAATCATAATAACATAATGAAATAGCATCATAGAACAGAATCACATAACAGATATAAAATCTCAGAACAATACATCGTCAATACAGATACAAATACTATAAGTGGGTACAAAGCCACTGCTCACACATGTGAGTCAAAAATATGTAAATATCAAAGTCTGAATAATAACAGAGTAGCGGAATAGTGGACAAATAAAAGTGCTATCTTTCAGCATAGAAGAAAATGTCCAAGCGGAAGCACAGAAGCTAAGTCCAGAGACCTAACTTGAAACAACTCGGTCTGACCCAAGCGAAAACACTCGGGTCAGGCTAGCTAAATAATCAGTAATAACTGAGATATATAATAATGCGGTACATAAATAAAACAGTACTTATCCAAAGAGAAGTATATTATGAACCACATGAATATAATGACGATCCCTAATCATCAATAAACAATAAAAATCTCCAAAGAGAAATCAACACCAAAGTGTAGAATAAATAAAATCTCCTCATATCATCGGCGTAGCCAAAGCTATAAAAAGATGCCCATAAGCAATAATCCCAAGAGTGACCAGAGTCTGTAATCAATGCCCAAGCAAAGATCGATGCTCCAAAGAGCAATGGGGATATACTGAAAAGTCAATGAAATCCAACACTGAAAAGCAGTGTCCAGAGACACTGTGAATCCACAAGGCAATCGCACTTACATCGTATGGTTCCATAGAACCAACACCGAATGGCGGTACTCGAATGGAAATAAAAATCATCAAATAATACCAATATTGCACGTGCACCGACCGGAGTCGTTGTTGCAAGTACTGTAGAGTTGTGATCGATCACTCGCACAGATGCGGAACGCGCGAGACGGCGAGATCCTTCCCAGAAGGATAAAGGCCCAGAGGCACATGCCGAAAAATAAACTGCTCCATAGAGCAGGTGTCCAGAGACGGTTGCCCAGAGGCGTGGTGACCCAGAGGTCCAGTACTGGCCGCCCAGAGGCTAATGTGTCACAAACTTATTGGAGAGGAACCCGTAAAGTGTTAACAATGAGTCCCATACCCCACGTTCACACTAAACGGTTTACTAACCAATAGTAAGCTCACACTCCAAACAATAAAAAGTCCACCTCGTATCATCGGTAAACTAGACCCAAAGGTCAAAACGATCAATCGAATAGGTCGGGGATTAACCGGAAAGAAAATACACACGGTTCCATAGGCCGGAGATTTCCTAACCGTTTAAGCAACTTTCCACTTCGCTCGACGTGCTAAAAAGTGAGTGAGATTTTTATTATAGAAAATAATGGTGCGAAACGGTTTTATAATTGATTTTGAAATCACTTTAAAACGGCTTTTGAAAACTCTCCTATTATGGAGTAAATAGTTTAATAATTAAAAATTAACATTATATAATAATAATTTCGGAAGCCATTTAGGAGTGAAAAATCCTTTGAAAATAATTCATAAAACACGTGTACGAAATCTAGAGACAAATCTCAAAGAAATCAATAAATCAGAGAATCACAGAAAACCAATATTCAAGTTGGAAAATATTCCGAATGTTTGTGAACCAAAGTTCGACAATTTCTGAATCGCAATTGAAACCCAATGGTTCATTGCAGAAACAATCAATTTGAAGCGGTTGCACCAAAATGGTACAACCCGGACTCGGTTGCACCAAAATGGTGCAACCGGTGGGTCGAAACCCGGCTGCACCAAGTGGGTGCAGCCCATTTCGTAGAAGCCGGCTGCACCGCATGGTGCAGCCCGTTCTGGTAAACCAGGCTGCACTATGCGGTGCAGCTGGTTTGATCAAGCACCAGCCCGCTTGGGCTGGGGAGAATTTGCAAGCCCCAGCCCGTCTGGGCTGGGAAAGAAATAACAAGCCTCAGAAAATCTCAGAAAATATTCCAAGTGTTGGAAATCACTTAAAAAATCAGTTGCGAACCTAAGTTCGGAAAAATTATTTGGACCAGTAACCTGAATCCAAATGGTCGGAAAATTTTCAGGCATGTAGTCTAACATCCCTGCTCCATAACGCAAAAAGAAACGTCCGAATCCGACTAGAAACGAAGTCACTGCAACATCTCAAAGTCGGACCAAAACAGAAAATAAACACTGAGGACGTATATAACAAAGTAAGGCAATGGGTACATTTGCATATATATTGAAACCACTATTCACAAAGCAATGTGTGGGTTAATGCAACTAACATTTGCATATGAACTCAAAATAACGTGTACAATTGCATATATGGTTCAAATTAATGTTGCTGCTACTTAATAAATAAAAGGGAGGTGATCTTAACAAGGATGAAATGCCAGGAACGTACAAAGCAAGGCAACAATTAAAGGTTGCTATTCACAAAGGGCATTTGCATTAAAGTCCAAAGTAATGTGTTCAATTGCAGGGCCACAACATTAACTAAACTATGATCCATGGAATACAGGAATTGAAGGGACAATAAACACATTGTAGCTAATGAAGAAAAAGAAAAGTTCTCACATACTTCATATTATCGTATGTATAAAATCTAAAGCTCATTTATTTATACTTTGCAGATGACATGATCTATAACCAACTGCTTATTTATTTCCACATGTATGCAACCACCGTACAAAAAAATCAGTTTCTACTATAAAGAATCTCTTTAGCTACACATATTTTTACATATACAATTATTTTTTTTCTTATAGTTCAGAACACATTTTATTTTCAACTAAGCTTATAACAATGTAAGAATATAGGGTAACAAACTAGATAGGACTTTTCAGATCTGAAACCTAGAATGTAATATATATTAGTGAACATAAAATTACAAGATTAAAAACTTGTTTATAACTGCACTAAATCGATAAAAACTATGCATGCTTAAATATGAGGTTGTTGATGCTCCACAGAATACATACTGTTACATAATCTAACAGAATACATACTGTTACAGAATACAGACATAAACAAAATAATGGTACAAGGGAACAATAGGACAAGTAAATAGTAAGACAAGTAAACAAGCAACAAACCTTACTAAACAATAGAAGAAAACTAAACCATATGACAACTAATAAAGCTACAGACTTTCACTAAAAAAGACAAGTTAGGCACATGGGTTGCGTGACTCACCTAGGCAACATGAAAAATAAATAACATATTCTAAGGGCAATTAACTTTTAGCATCGGGGAAATTAATTCAAGCAAAATGCTTTGAGTGGATGACTCTTTTTCAAAGTACATGTAAAGGACATGTAAATTAAAACAACGAAAGTTCAACAAGTCAATATTATTAAACTATAGACTTTTAGTATTAGGTATATACGAAAGGAGAAGAAAAACAAACAAAAATAAAAGAGCAAGTCCATATTTTCAAGGCAACATAACTTGTATAGTATGCGAAGAAGTAAACAGGCATGTTGAAAAGTCAAGGCAACTAAAAAATTTTAAAAGCAGGCAAGGATGAAAATGTATAAGCAATATTGCTTGCTTATGTGATCATTTTTTTTCCAAAGCAAGGACAAAGCAAAATAAAAAAATAAGTTTACAAAACACTTCCCACATCAGGACGCAAGCAATAAATATAGCAGCAAGATGTGTGTCCACTTTCAATTCATAAAATAAGACACATGCAAGTGAATTAAATAAACCAAAGCAAAGTTAGGCAATAGACACGGATTGACAAAGCTAAAACACTTAAGCAGTAGATAAGTTAAGTGAAATCTTTTCAATTCTCAAAACAATTAAGGATCAGAATACATTTTAATTAGTCGTTGCATGAATATATATAGCTACACTTAGTTGAAAACTAACCTGACACTTATCTTGGTTTACAAACTAAGTCTCTTTATATATTTTAAATCTAAACTTATAAATATAAATATATGTGTTTTTTTTTAATTTAGGCGAGCTCCAGTTTTAACAATATGTAATATGTTTTGATGTCAAGTTATAAACATGAATAATTTCGAACTCATATGTGTTGTATGTGTGCATATACATTTACATATACTATTTAACAATTTGTGTAAGTAAAAATGCAAAAGACTATAACAAAATCCATCCATAGTTCAACATACAACTGGCAAGGAGATGAGGAGCAAACAAAACAACCCATTAACCCAAAATGCAAAGATCTAACCATGGTAGCAGATCCTATAACTGAGTTTTGGTTCCAAACTTATGAACCAATGTATAGGTGTATCACCAGCAGTACACCAGTGTTGCTAATTCCTGGAGCCCAACGAGGCTCCAAGTTGCATCACTATCGACGAAGTGATGACCTCAGGCGCAAGAATTCAAGTTAACTTCATGGCAGTAGACGACATAGCATGCAAACATATTTTGATAAGCGATTATATATTAACCTTTTGAATCTATGCAATTTAACTAGCAAGCATATTCAATTACTAAACTTAGATTCCTAATCAAACAAAGATTAAAAACAGTAATTACTGATTCAATCGCAGAAAATACAACATGAACCAATCATAAACCAACACTTGGATTTAAAGAGTAGCTGTGTGAGGGTTACTCACCTCAATCCGAGATTAGCAAGCATTAGAAGGAGGACTTGGAGCCCCAGTATAGCAATAACCGCAGCAGTTGCTCCAGGCACAACAAAGAAATTGCTGCTTCTATTGCTGCCTCCATTGCTGCTATTAGTAGACACACTCGGAGATGTGTGGATTCCTTTGTGCCAATTTAAAAAGGCGGAAGTAACGAGGAGAACGATTGAATTTGATGTGATTTGGGGGGAGCAATCCCCATTTTTAGGGTTTAGGGAAATTATGAAGAGATAGAATAATGGGTGAGGGTTATAGGCTAATGGATATTGGTTAAGTGGGTTTGTACCAATTTTAAACCCATTAGGACTTAGGAATGAAACGTACATGAACCAGGTGCTCTCAAGCCAACACAAATCAGACCAACATACAGCCAGTACAGTTCAAAAATACTAATTTATCCAAAATAGCCAGTTTTGAATAAATTAGCCATATAAAATTCCATTTTAATTTAATATTCGGTTATCCCGAATCCCGGGTTGTTACAGACTCCCCCCTTAAGAAAATTGCGTCCTCGCAATTCCTTAAGTGAAAGTTATCTATATCATCGATTACCTCAGAGTAATCAAATCAAAGATAGATGGGAAAAGAAAATCACCTTCAATAGTAGGTGAACGAGATAGAATAGCAAGCTAGATACGTCATATGGCTTCCTAAGTCCACACTTAGGATCGAGAGATCATAGACTTCTATAAGCAGAACATATTTACTTCGGAGGTGATTAGTCTCCGAATAAATTTTCGAGTAAAACACGGCACCAACCTATGTCGGTGAGATCCGAGATCAAGAAACACAACGATTTAGCACTCGAGACTAAATCCCGAGGTTACACATGGAATGGAAACACATGGTACGTAACATGAGTATTCAAGCCTACGACAACAACAATGCATGCAAGCAATCAAACCCAAGCGTTCAGTAATAGTAGATAGTCCTATGAAACTAGGAACCAACGTCCCGAGTCTACTGAGACGCGACATAACTCCTTTCAAGGGAGTAACACAGGGGAATGCGCTATTTTCTGAAAAGAGAATACGAACAAAAAGAAGATGGTATTCCATGCTACCATCGATATATGACCGCACAAATGTAAGTCACCTCAAGAATTTTCCCAACGGCAAGATACACAAGAATGGATATAACGAATTTTTTACAAAAATTCTTATAAAAGTGTTCATCCAAAAATCATTTATCCCAAGAACACGGACATGATCCGGGATATCCATACGAGTGAAAATGCGCTCGCATATCCGAATCCAAGCCTGGACCTCTAAGACATTCTCGGAGCCACTGAACGACTTCCCTCCGAGATGGGTAAAATCACTGCAGAGACGCGCAAAAGCAGACTTGCGCGGAGCATCAGCAACTGGGCTGGAGACTGAGAATGAGACTGGGAATTCCAAACCAGCTCCATGATCTGGTCGGTGGTCAAGAACACGCCCTCTGGATAAGGGTTGCTGGACTGCCCAACAGCACTGGTCTGACGTGTGGTTCTCCCTCTTCCCTTTCCAGACATACTGAAGGTCAAACGGGAATTAGAGTTAGACATGATTCAATGATAGATAATTAATAAATGAATACTACCGAATATAACGGATTCCTAAACGTATTCCTAACTTATCTATCAATAAACATAAGGAAGGGATTTGATTTAATTCGGATCTAATTAAAATGTATTGTACTAAGTGTATCTGTTCTGTGTTTATTATGCTTATTCCTGAAACCTCGCTCTGATACCAAACTATAACGCCCCACTCTAAGACCCACTGTAACAAAGAGTATTACGGGAGTAATACTGTCTGTTAAACCGGAGAATAGAGTATAGTGGAAGCGACCATTTATAATCAAGCTATAACTATCTACCGAATACGTCGAAAGGTGGGATCTATTTAAATTTTTCTCAATCAGGTGGTTCGACATATTCAGTAAATACTTATAACAAAATTACAAATGGCTAAAGATCTATCAGGACAAAGCATAATAACATAATGAAATAGCATCACAGAACAGAATCACATAACAGATATAAAATCCCAGAACAATACATCGTCAATACAGATCCAAATACTGTAAGTGGGTACAAAGCCACTGCTCACACATGTGAGTCAAAAATATGTACATATCAAAGTCTGAATAATAACAGAGTAGCGGAATAGTGGACAAATAAAAGCGCTATCTTTCAGCATAGCAGATAATGTCCAAGCGGAAGCACAGAAGCTAAGTCCAGAGACCTAACCTGAAACAACTCGGTCTGACCCGAGCGAAAACACTCGGGTCAGGCTAGCTAAACAATCAGTAATAACTGAGATATATAATAATGCGGTACATAAATAAAACAGTACTTATCCAAAGAGAAGTATATTATGAACCACATGAATATAATGATGATCTCTAATCATCAATAAACAATAAAAATCTCCAAAGAGAAATCAACACCAAAGTGTAGAATAAATAAAATCGCCTCATATCATCGGCGTAGCCAAAGCTATAAAAAGATGCCCATAGGCAATAATCCCAAGAGTGACCAGAGTCTGTAATCAATGCCCAAGCAAAGATCGATGCTCCAAAGAGCAATGGGGATATACTGAAAAGTCAATGAAATCCAACACTGAAAAGCAGTGTCCAGAGACACTGTGAATCCACAAAGCAATCGCACTTACATCGTATGGTTCCATAGAACCAACACCGAATGGCGGTACTCGAATGGATATAAAAATCATCAAATAATACCAATATTGCACGTGCACCGACTGGAGTCGTTGTTGCCAAGTACTGTAGAGTTGTGATCGATCACTCGCACAGATGCGGAACGCGCGAGACGGCGAGATCCTTCCCAGAAGGATAAAGACCCAGAGGCACATGCCGAAAAATAAACTGCTCCATAGAGTAGGTGTCCAGAGACGGTTGCCCAGAGGCGTGGTGACCCAGAGGTCTAGTATTGGCCGCCCAGAGGCTAATGTGTCACAAACTTCTTGGAGAGAAACCCGTAAAGTGTTAACAATGTGTCCCATACCCCACGTTCGCACTAAACGATTTACTAACCAATAGTAAGCTCACACTCCAAACAATAAAAAGTCCACCTCGTATCATCGGTAAACTAGACCCAAAGGTCAAAACGATCAATCGAATAGGTCGGGGATTAACCGGAAAGAAAATACACACGGTTCCATAGGCCAGAGATTTCCTAACCGTTTAAGTACCTTTCCACTTCGCTCGACGTGCTAAAAAGTGAGTGAGATTTTTATTATAGAAAATAATGGTGCGAAACGGTTTTATAATTGATTTTGAAATCACTTTAAAACGGCTTTTGAAAACTCTCCTATTATGGAGTAAATAGTTTAATAATTAACATTATATAATAATAATTTCGGAAGCCATTTAGGAGTGAAAAATCCTTTGAAAATAATTCATAAAACACGTGTACGAAATCTAGAGACAAATCTCAAAGAAATCAATAAATCAGAGAATCACAGAAAACCAATATTCAAGTTGGAAAATATTCCGAATGTTTGTCAACCAAAGTTCGACAATTTCTGAATCGCAATTGAAACCCAACGGTTCATTGCAGAAACAATCAATTTGAAGCGGTTGCACCAAAATGGTACAACCCGGACTCGGTTGCACCAAAATGGTGCAACCGGTGGGTCGGAACCCGGCTGCACCAAGTGGGTGCAGCCCATTTCGTAGAGGCCGGCTGCACCGCATGGTGCATCCCGTTTTGGTAAACCAGGCTGCACTATGCGGTGCAGCTGGTTTGATCAAGCACCAGCCCGCTTGGGCTGGGGAGAATTTGCAAGCCCCAGCCCGTCTGGGCTGGGAAAGAAATAACAAGCCTCATAAAATCTCAGAAAATATTCCAAGTGTTGGAAATCACTTAAAAAATCAGTTGCGAACCTAAGTTCGGAAAAATTATTTGGACCAGTAACCTGAATCCAAATGGTCGGAAAATTTTCAGGCATGTAGTCTAACATCCCTGCTCCATAACGCAAAAGGAAACGTCTGAATCGGACTAGAAATGAAGTCACTGCAACGTTTCAAAGTCGGACCAAAACAGAAAATAAACACTGAGGACGTATAAAACAAAGTAAGGCAATGGGTACATTTGCATATATATTGAAACCACTATTCACAAAGCAATGTGTGGGTTAGTGCAACTAACATTTGCATATGAACTCAAAATAACGTGTACAATTGCATATATGGTTCAAATTAATGTTGCTGCTACTTAATAAATAAAAGGGAGGTGATCTTAACAAGGATGCAATGTCAGGAACGTACAAAGCAAGGCAACAATTAAAGGTTGCTATTCACAAAGGGCATTTGCATTAAAGTCCAAAGTAATGTGTTCAATTGCAGGGCCACAACATTAACTAAACTATGATCCATGGAATACAGGAATTGAAGGGACAATAAACACATTGTAGCTAATGAAGAAAAAGAAAAGTTCTCACATACTTCATATTATCGTATGTATAAAATCTAAAGCTCATTTATTTATACTTTGCAGATGACATGATCTATAACCAACTGCTTATTTATTTCCACATGTATGCAACCACCGTTCAAAAAAATCAGTTTCTACTATAAAGAATCTCTTTAGCTACACATATTTTTACATATACAATTATTTTTTTTCTTATAGTTCAGAACACATTTTATTTTCAACTAAGCTTATAACAATGTAAGAATATAGGGTAACAAACTAGATAGGACTTTTCAGATCTGAAACCTAGAATGTAATATATATTAGTGAACATAAAATTACAAGATTAAAAACTTGTTTATAACTGCACTAAATCGATAAAAACTATGCATGCTTAAATATGAGGTTGTTGATGCTCCACAGAATACATACTGTTACATAATCTAACAGAATACATACTGTTACAGAATACAGAAATAAACAAAATAATGGTACAAGGGAACAATATGACAAGTAAATAGTAAGACAAGTAAACAAGCAACATACCTTACTAAACAATAGAAGAAAACTAAACCATATAACAACTAATAAAGCTATAGATTTTCACTAAAAAAGACAAGTTAGGCACATGGGTTGCGTGACTCACCTAGGCAACATGAAAAATAAATAACATATTCTAAGGCCAATTAACTTTTAGCATCGGGGAAATTAATTCAAGCAAAATGCTTTAAGTGGATGACTCTTTTTCAAAGTACATGTAAAGGACATGTAAATTAAAACAACGGAAGTTCAACAAGTCAATATTATTAAACTATAGACTTTTAGTATTAGGTATATACGAAAGGAGAAGAAAAACAAACAAAAACAAAAGAGCAAGTCCATATTTTCAAGGCAACATAACTTGTATAGTATGCGAAGAAGTAAACATGCATGTTGAAAAGTCAAGGCAACTAAATTTTTTTAAAAGCAGGCAAGGATGAAAATGTATAAGCAATATTGCTTGCTTATGTGATCTTTTTTTTTTCCAAAGCAAGGACAAAGCAAAATAAAAAAATAATTTTACAAAACACTTCCCACATCAGGACGCAAGCAATAAATATAGCAGCAAGATGTGTGTCCACTTTCAATTCATAAAATTAGACACATGCAAGTGAATTAAATAAACCAAAGCAAAGTTAGGCAATAGACACGGATTGACAAAGCTAAAACACTTAAGCAGTAGATAAGTTAAGTGAAATATTTTCAATTCTCAAAACAATTAAGGATCAGAATACATTTTAATTAGCCGTTGCATGAATATATATAGCTACACTTAGTTGAAAACTAACCTGACACTTATCTTGGTTTACAAACTAAGTCTCTTTATATATTTTAAATCTAAACTTATAAATATAAATATATGTGTTTTTTTTTTAAATTTAGGCGAGCTCCAGTTTTAACAATATGTAATATGTTTTGATGTCAAGTTATAAACATGAATAATTTCAAACTCATATGTGTTGTATGTGTGCATATACATTTACATATACTATTTAACAATTTGTGTAAGTAAAAATGCAAAAGACTATAACAAAATCCATCCATAGTTCAACATACAACTGGCAAGGAGATGAGGAGCAAACAAAACAACCCATTAACCCAAAATGCAAAGATCTAACCATGGTAGCAGATCCTATAACTGAGTTTTGGTTCCAAACTTATGAACCAATGTATAGGTGTATCACCAGCAGTACACCAGTGTTGCTAATTCCTGGAGCCCAACGAGGCTCCAAGTTGCATCACTATCGACGAAGTGAGGACCTCAGGCGCAAGAATTCAAGTTAACTTCATGGCAGTAGACGACATAGCATGCAAACATATTTTGATAAGCGATTATATATTAACCTTTTGAATCTATGCAATTTAACTAGCAAGCATATTCAATTACTAAACTTAGATTCCTAATCAAACAAAGATTAAAAACAGTAATTACTGATTCAATCGCAGAAAATACAACATGAACCAATCATAAACCAACACTTGGATTTAAAGAGTAGCTGTGTGAGGGTTACTCACCTTAATCCGAGATTAGCAAGCATTAGAAGGAGGACTTGGAGCCCAGTATAGCAATAACCGCAGCAGTTGCTCCAGGCACAACAAAGAAATTGCTGCTTCTATTGCTGGCTCCATTGCTGCCATTAGTAGACACACTCGGAGATGTGTGGATTCCTTTGTGCCAATTTGAAAAGGCGGAAGTAACGAGGAGAACGATTGAATTTGATGTGATTTGGGGGGAGCAATCCCCATTTTTAGGGTTTAGGGAAATTATGAAGAGATAGAATAATGGGTGAGGGTTATAGGCTAATGGATATTTGTTAAGTGGGTTTGTACCAATTTTAAACCCATTAGGACTTAGGAATGAAACGTACATGAACCAGGTGCTCTCAAGCCAACACAAATCAGACCAACATACAGCCAGTACAGTTCAAAAATACTAATTTATCCAAAATAGCCAGTTTTGAATAAATTAGCCATATAAAATTCCATTTTAATTTAATATTCGGTTATCCCGAATCCCGGGTTGTTACACATTATTTGTATTGCACTTGAGTTGAACCCGGCTTTTGATTGGGTTTGACATTGTGCTCACATGTCCCTACAGTTTTATCAAGTGTCTATTGGTGTGCACGGCCTTGTGGCATGTACATCGATATATTATGCATGTCACAAGTTGTTCGTGTATGATGAATTCAAATTTAAATGATGATGAACAACCCAAATAACTGAGGAAAATAATATTTTCAACCACATTTTATTTTACACTGCAAAAAAATATTTCTTTTTCAATTTTACTGCGTTGGTGTTTATTTTGCAGATCGCTCAGATGCTGGATTCAATCTGGAATAGAGTTGAAGATCAAATACGATTGAATGAGTGAAATGTAGTGAGGTGCAAATGTATGTATAGTGAAAAATGTGATGTGATTGAAATTGTAATGTAATTGAAATTTGTATATATATAGTGAGAGCTTGAATTTGTACTATTCAAAATTGTAATAAATATTTGTTTAAATAAAATATCTGTTTGAAATTAAATTCTGTATTATTTATTTTATTCAGCAAATATTTATTTAATTATGTGAAAATAAAATAGTACATTAAAAAATACATTGAAATGAATATATATATATATATGTTTATTATCATCAAACAAAAATCATATACTAGCATATTCAACAGCTAAAACTCGAACCGGTTGCTTAACAAAAGTTAGATTCGGTTCTACTAATAAATCTTCCAATGCAGCCAGAGTGATAGTAGTTTCTGGATCATGCACATACTTCCAAAGATGAGAAGCATGAAATACATTATGGACACCTGCAAACTGCTCGGTAACTCTACCCAATATGCGAGCTTTCCGATTCTTTCTATAATTGGGAACGGTCCAACATATCTTAGAACTAGTTTTCTTTACTTTCCAAAACGTATCACACCCTTCATCGGTGATACCTTAATAAAAACATGGTCTCCAACTAAGAACTCAAGATCCTTACGCCTTTTATCGGCGTAACTTTTTTGCTTAGACCGAGTTTCTCTCATCCTACCCCAGATTAACTCAATCTTCTCTATGGCTTCTCTCACCATCTATTGACCAAGGACCAATCCGTCTCCGGTCTCCAACCAACATGCTGGTGATTTGCATGGCCTTCCATACAAAGTTTTGAAAGGTGCCATTCCTATACTAGTTTGATAACTATTATTATATGAAAACTCAACCAAGTGCAGATGGTCTTCCCATGACCCACCAAAATTTCGTACACAAGCTCTCGACAAATCCTCGAGTACCTTATTGACTCTTTATTTCTGCCCATCTATCAGAGGGTGATAAGCGTTACTCATCTTAAGCTTTGTACCTAACACTTCCCGGAGATTCTTACAGAATTCACTAGTGAAAAAGGCATCTCTGTCACTGACTATACTACTAGGAATCCCATGCAGTTTAACTATGTTCTTCATAAACAACTTAGCTAATACAGGCGCCATCCTAGTTGACTAAAAAAGAATGAAATGAGCACTCTTGATCAATCTATCCACCATAACCCATATACTTTCATTTCCCTTATTCGACCTTGGCAACCCGTCAATAAAATCCTTGGATATCAAACCTTATTTCCAAACTAGTATATCTAAAGGCTGAAGCAATCCACTTGGCTTCTAATGTTCGGCTTTCACTTGCTGGCAATTTGCACATTTCTTCACTCATAAGTCTACATTCCTCTTTATACCATCCCAGAAGAAATTTCTCTTCAAATCTTGATATCTATTGATTCCCCCAGGATGACTCGTAAACTTCGATCGATGACATTCCCTAAGAACTTCCCTCCTTAGGTTTCCTACATCCGGAACACGTAACCATCCCGTCTTTCTAAACCATCCCTTCTGCTCAAGACTAAAATCTTTTAGACCATCAATCTAATTTTCGTTTTCTAGTCTTTTGATCTATTCAGCTAATACTGGATCATCCATTTATTTAGAAGTAATCCTTTCAATCAATCTTGGTTGGACTTTTAAAAAAACAACATGGTAGTATTTTGACTGGAACTAGCAGTCGATCTTCACTGCATAATACAAGTTGTCAATGCTTCCAAATCCTTCCATTCTACCGACGTAGCTAACACCACATTCTGATGTTTTCTACTAAATGCATCTGCAACTTTATTTCCATTCCCCGATGTATACTCAATACCAAAATCGTAAGCTGTTAAAAACTCCAGCCACTTCTACACTCTCATATTCAACTCTTTCTGAGAGAATAAATACCTCAAAGACTTATGATCCATATACAACTTGAATCGTTCTCTTAAGAGTTAGTGTCTCCACACTTTCAATGTGAAAATCACCGCTGCCAACTCCAATCATGAGTCAGATATCTAACATCATGTTGCCTGAGCTACCAAGAAGTATAGGAAATAACTTTACCCCTCTACATCAACACAGTTCCAAATCCAATTCCACACGCATCTTTATACACCACCAAATCCTAATTCCCATATGGAACTACAAACACAGGCGCGTTGGTCAACAAATGCTTCAACCTAAGGAATGCTTCCTCGCATTCACCAAACCAAATAAACATTATGCCCTTTCTGGTTAGCTTAGTCAAAGGCGCTGCTATTCGTGAGAAATTCTTGATAAATCTCCGGCAATACCAAGCTAATCCAAGAAAACTTCTTATTTCGGTCACCGTCTTGGGTCTTTGCTAAATGTTAACAGCTTTGATCTTGGCTGGATCGACTGACAACCCTTTCTCTAAAACTACATGACCAAGAAACCTTGCTTCTTTCTTCCAAAAATGACACTTCAAAAATGACACTTCAAAAATTTCGCTTTCAGTTGATGCTGCCTCAACGTCTCAAGCACTATTCTAAAATGAATCTCATGATCTCTTTCAACCTTATAATATATCAAAATGTCGTCAATGAACACCAATACGAACCTATCCAAGTGCTTTTGGAATATCTGATTCATCAAGTCCACAAAGAAAGCAGGTGCATTAGTCAATCTGAATGATATTATTAACCACTCGTACGAACCATACCTCATTCGAAACCCTATCAACGAAATTTTGTCCTCCGCTATTCTCAATTGATGGAATCCTGGCGCTAAATCCAACTGGAAAATACTTTGGCTCCACTCAACTGGTCAAATAAATCATCAATTCTCGGTAAAGGATATCGATTCTTTATCGTCTTTTCATTCGACTTACGATAATCGATGCACAATCTTAACAACTCGTCCGGTTTCTTCACAAAAACCGTGGCTGCTCCCCAAGACGAACTGCATGGTCTAATAAAACTTTTTCCTTCTAAGTCCAATAGCTGCACCTTTAATTCCATCTCGGTAGATGTTATCCTGCTAGGTGGTCTACTTACGGGTTCAGCTCTTGGTACAAGATTTATTTGAAACTCGATAGCTCATTTCAATGGTAGTCCTGTAAATGACTCAATAACATTCACAAATTCTCTTAAAATTAAAACCTGATTCAATTAGTCTTCTAATTTTGTGGCCCCTAATAAAGCACAAATTCTTGGACTCGAATTATCAACTGAGTATACTATTCGGTCACTACTAATAGGGTCTTAATGATATTTTCCTATCCTTGCAAAACATTCTGGCAATATATCTGCTCAACCAATTCATATACAAAATAATCCCAAAACTCACGAAATCAAATACATACAAACTGCAGGCAAAATTATAACCTAGCAACTCAAACTCTAGACGGTCACATCTCATCCCCAGAGTTGCGTACCCTCTTATTGGGTTAGCTATCCTTAAGAAAGTAATAAGGTATGATAGTTCTAAACATAACTAACCTACCAAACACTGAGATATAAATGAATGCAATGCACTGGTATCAAATAGTACCCTAACTGGTATGCTATGAATCAAAAGCGTACCGTCCATGATAGACTTTCTCTTCTCAACCACTGTTGGTCTTGATGTAGATGGCTCCATAGGGAATACCTTTCCTATGTTAGCCTTGGCTACTTTTGGACATTTGTTCTTATAATGCCCCACTTGGTCGCAATTAAAACACTTCACATTCTTCTTCCCTACAACCGCCTTGCCATCACAAGATCGACACTCATTAGCATAGTGCCTCTTTTTGTCACACTTGTAACAAAATATATTAGCTTTCCCCTTTTTGGCTGCCCCACCTTTCTGAGCTCCCTTCTTTTTAAAGAATTTACTCTTCTTATTTTAAGAATTATCGTTCTCCACCGACTTCTCATTCCCAAATATCGAAATCATTTCTTCATTCCCAATAGCCATCTCTACCACTACATTCAACGGATCTATAAGATATGGCATAGTTGTCCTAAAAATCTCCAGCCTCAGCCCCCGAATAAACTTCTCATTCTCCTTGATAAAAGTGTCAATAGTAACATATCCATACCTGGACAGCTCATTAGATTTAATAAAGCACTCTAACACTGACATTGACCCCTGCCACAACTCCATAAACTTCCTAAGCAAGGTTGACTTGGCTACTTCCAACAAAAATCTTTCCTCGAATCTCCTTCAAAAATCTGCCCAAGTCAATCCCGCTTTCGGTACCCCTATGGTCACCTCGTTCCACTAGAATAAAGCAAATCCTTGCAACTGTCTCAAAGCCAATCTCCTTTTCTACTCATCATTCCGACCCAAATCAGCAAAAATCTTTTCATAGTGCAATAACCAGTTTTCCACTTCTATTACATCCTCGGTCCTCAAAATAGGCTTTCCACCCAGACTGGTGTAATCTCGACTTAGCTTAGCATAGTTATTCCCAACCGGCACTGCGGGATTGACTCCTCCCGCATTAGCAACATTTCATCCAGCTTACATCAGATTGACGAAGAACTGATACATAGTTCTCATGTCTACTGCCGAGGTTCCGACAACAACATTGGCATTTGCATTTTGATTAGCATTTTCCTATCGACCTTGGTTTCTCCTGGTGTTTGGTGGAACATTTCCATTGGTTGTGGTGCTTTGTCCACCCAGATTCACTCTTCCGTTTCCTGCCTCCATATCTTTCTTTATCATAAATCTGCATATGAACCTTAGTAAGATACAAAAGAACGGCCTAAGAGAGATGGAAAAATACATATTTATATATAGCAAATACAAGTATGTTACTATAGCGTTATCCCATACCCCAAACATCTGATTCATTTGAATTATGTTTTCAAGGGCTCTTTAGGTTTAAAATTCTTTTAATCATAAACCTATGCTCTGATACCAATTTGTAACATCGTCCACTCTGAGGCTCAAAACTAACTACTACGGATGCTGCGGTCATCTATAGTTATTAACTCTCGATAAAAAAATGCGGGAATGTTAATCATATCAATAATCAGAAGCACATGAATATGAAAAAAATTTCAAACATAGTTTAATAACAAATTTTCACATTTCATTTCACAAATGGTATTTCATATTCATTACATAATCCCATTTACAAACCCACGCTTGGAGAAATTATAATTATTACAAAATACTCCAAGAGCGACATATGAAGATGCCCCCTTGGTTGATCAGAGAAAGATACTTGGCAATTATAAAACTTCGCCATTACATCCAAATAGACAGAATCAAACTACACAATGGATGTATATAAAGCTTCTAATAGCTAGATTGTCTTCTACACATCTACGGAAGCTTATTCGTCTAACTGGAACCTGAATGCCCTTACTCCCGACCTACTCAACTAAATACCCGAGAGTTTAAGGGGAAAAATGAAAACTTCTGGTCAGACAATAGTCTGGAGTAAATAATAACCTACCATCTCGAACCAAATAGATATCTAGTGAGACCATGCCACTGAGCGGAACGAGGTTTCTCCTCACTAATATCTTATCAAAACATAACACCATATACTGTACTCCTACAACCACAATGGTAAGAACATAGAAAATAACATTTATAATCATGCAATACATATTGGATTACCCATCCCACTTCATTAGATTATCCATCTTAATTTCAAATGACTACCCATCACAAATTAAACTGACTATCTATCTTATTTTAAACTAACTACCTGTCTTATAATTATATGGACTACCAATCTCACATTTAAACATATTTAGAATTATGTGGACCGTCTATCTCATATGTATTTATTACTTGAATTACCCATCTCCTACCATATGGACTACTCATCACATATGGTTTAATCATTTAAAATTTTATGCACTATCCATTATACATGTTCCATTTAACTTAAAATGATGTGGACTATCCATGTAACAACCCGTAAATTTATCACTTTGAAAAATAATATTTATTTTTAAATATTCAAATATAAGATTTTTCAACACAAAGTATGATGTTTTGGACAATAATTAATGATGGTAAACTTGTTTTAAAATTATATTTACAAATATGGATATTTGGGATTTCCGTTAGAAAAGCGACAAAAATCATTTTTCGGTAAAATTGAGATTTTCTCAATATTAGATGATACAAAATTGGATACATGCATTTATTTCTCCATTTAATCAAGAATATGTAATAAAATTATTTATTTTATTTTTGGAAATAAAGGCCTTTATGATATCATCAAGGATGTCATCACTTTTATATATTTTTTGGAATTTTAAATTAAGTTATAATATTCAAATAATTGTTTTAAAATGATAGTAACTCATTTAACTAGTTATATAAAAATAATAAACCATCTATAATAGTTTTATAAAGATGTATACTTGTTTTAAAAATATAAGAAAATTCATAACGCTTTGGCACTACAACAACACTTTTTATAAACACTTGTTCAACATTGGTTTATATGGTTTTATAATTCAAATATGATTGTTTTAATTAATTTATAATGATAAGAAATTGCTTTTAAATTTTGTTTACATTTATATGTAATTTAATTAATAAGTGAAAATGTGACCAGGAATCAGCTTTCAGATTTTCAACGGTTTAACGAACGAAAGTTGTTCAAAGTGATGGCAACGTTGTTTATATGTCTTGTGCACATATATAACATGCACATACATGCACCAACATATACGTATACCCATATATGCATACCAAACACATACACAAATACACACACACACACACAAGCATAAAATATTATGATACTTATAACATATATACGTATATAAGCAAACTACACATCAAACATCACTTCCTTGCACACCTGCATACCTTGGATATGATGAGAGGAGGACAAAAATGGGGCAACCGAGCACATGGAGGGGGTATGGGTGAGGGTAGTATGGTCTTTGTACCATAAGATATTTGTTTCCATATTTTTCCCTATAAATACAAGGCATACCTTCTAATTTTATTCACACTTCCATTCCATTTTCTAAGCTTCTTCTTCCTCTTCATTAATGGCTTCCATGTTATCATAAATTATTCCATATTCGTAGCGAAGCACTGCTAAAACTACACTTCCAAATATAGAAAGATATCACCTTAGTTTGAAATTAAAGTGAGTGATCACCTTCTCTTCTTTCTCATTGCTTGGTCGAACTCATCAAAAGCCACCACCGCCCTCTCTACCCTCTCTAGTACAAGGCCAAGCACACTCAAGGGTCCCAGAGTAGGGTTCATAAGTTTCGGTGCGGTGATGGCGGAGCTATAGTCAATTTTAGTACATCTAGAGACAAATGAAAGTGAGAAACTCTACTAGTTTATGTTATAAATCATGTGATGATATGATATGTTTGTTATGAGTGTTTTCTATGTTTTATTATCATGTTTTGGATGTGATAATATGTTTTCTTGGTTATGGAAATAATTCATGGTAAATACACGTTGAATTTACAAAAGAAAACACTTTCTCTTATGAATTATAAAAGTGTTATAGCATAGTAAATCTCTTTAAACATGAATAAAAATGGTTAAAATGGTTTATAAATGTTTTATAAACATTAAAACTCATTTCGGAAAAGTTTTGAAAAGATATGAAATTAGAGTCAAAATAGGTGCGCCGCGTAATTGCAATTCGCGATTTCGCGCCATAAAAGTTAAATCAATGTGTAGAGTGGAATATAGCTCGGAATTATTCGAAATAAGAATTTTCCGGATTCTTATAACTATAGTTTCCAATTAAAGGAGAAAAATCAAGATTTCATTTTGTAAAATTTGAGATATTCCCAAATCAAGTTTTTAAAATCATCGCGTTTTGACAGTTCGTAAAATATGGATTTCAACTCTTAAAAATAGATATTTTTAAATCTTTAAAAATATAAGAGAAATTCTAAAAATATGTTAAAATATTTTAATAGAGTTTTAAATGGAAAAATTGGACATATAAAAGGTTTAAATGGGATTTGTGATACGAAGCCCTTAAAAACACTATTCACCGATATTCAAAGGAATTTGAAAATTTCTGAAATAAGATTTAAACTTGGGTATTCTTCCTGAATCATTTATAAATGTTTTTCAAATAATAAATCAAGTATTTTAAAGGGTTTAGAATTGATCAAATAACTTGACCGTCTTATGGGTGAAAGAGAGATGATCTTTAGGTTTGGGTTTGGAAAACCAGTTTCCTGCTCTTGCCAGCTATCTGGACTGGCTCGACGGAGGGGATAGTTAATTTGATTTACTAGGACCGCATCTTGTTAAGATAAAAGAAAAGAAGATTTATAGTTTTCCAAAGGTTAAACTAGATTTTAAAATAATAAGTTTTTTGGTGATATAGGTAACATTTTAGTTAATACTGTATTAAGTTCCTAGGAGGGAACTCATAATATCCACATGAATTCAAAAGGTGATTTCACCGTTACTCGACAAATAGTATGGGTTGAATACCGAAATTTGTATTGAGTATAATTAGTAATTTCTTTGGATCCCTTTTTACTCAATAATGTTTTCCTATGTGTTATCCGGCCTTTTGGTCCGGCTATATTCAGACTGACTGGACAAGTTAGACTGGGCGATCATCGAGGAAGACAACCTGGAGAGATGATTATTAGGCTCAGAGATCAAGCGTAGGTAATGATATGAAGCGACGATCAACCGAGGCCAACGAATAGACTCTCCAGAGCATTCTAAGTATGCAATAATGCCTCCCCTATGCAGGGGTTCAATGCCTATCCCTTTCCTTAGGGGATCAGTACATATCCTCAATTAATGTCCTAAACTTAGTAAGATCAATAAAAAGTGACAAGGGAGGCCCCATGAGGCTACATTCCAAGTTTCAAGTCATTTGAAGTTCGTATGCTCAAGTTATGGGCAAATTACTTCACCTATCAAAAAGGATTGGTATAAAAGGGATCGTCCATATTCAGCTTTCATTGCATACTGCAACAATGATCGGACAATAACTTAAAATCTACAAATGCTATCAACATGAAACTTAGAGTATGAGCTAATTAGGATGTATTGAACACCCCATTGAAATCGTAAGGCATTTGGAGCAAGTTGGAGGGATCAGTACCTATCCCTCTAGAGGGATTAACAGAAATCAGAATTTAAGCAAGACTACTTCATGGAAAATGCGGTATCTCACTAACCGTACGTCGGAATTGCATGAAATTTAGGGAGAAAGTAGCTAACATCATAGGGCATCCCATACAGGGATAACAACCCATTTGGATGCATTAATAAGGATACCGATCCCTATTGTGGGCCTAATGGAGATGAAATTTTTTGGGTAGCCTCGTCTTAGTTTCCCGAACCTTCTGCCAGAATTTCAATCTAATCTGAGCACGTCTTCCCCTATAAAAAATACAGTAGGCATGGCATCAGAAAAGAGATCCTGCTTTTTCTACCGAGGCTCTGCCATTTTTATTCTTCACCTTTGTACTAATGGATCCAAACTGATCCAAACATTCTTGTAATGATAATCAAGTAGAAGATGAATAAAATTATAAAGTGGATGTAGGACAAGATTTCCAAACCACTATAAAAATCTGTGTGTTCATTTATGATATTGGCTCTGTTTTAATTTCATTCTTCATTTAATCTCTAGTAGATTCTATTAGGTGTTGATGCCCATTTTTTGCGTCAACATTTTAGTGCTTTCATTAAGAGATGAATTCTGGGCTTGATTGGAGCTCATCATCTACTGGTGGATTTCCATATTCGCGAGATAGATCCAGATGTCAAACGATAAACTTCCTACTCTACTCATATTTGAAGAAGATCTAAAGGAAGCTAATAGCCAAGGTTAAAGGGACTAAGGCTACTTCCCGTGTTTTTGGAGGATCTAGTATTTCTAGTGTTCTTGTTTGGGGTCGTTCATGTGTTCATGTCCATTTGGAAGGGATCAGATTCCCTCATGTATGCCAGTTCTTGGGAGTAGATGTTGAAGTTTGCACTCAAGTTAGCGAAGGGCTAATCCCTCTCACAGGGCCACGATGGTCGATCCCTCTCACAAGGCCATAATGGCTGATCCCCCTCCAATCTCAATTGCAACTGATCCCTTAGCCTAAATGACTGAACCCTCACGAAGGCATATATATGCATACCGACCCCTCTAGCATATATACTGAGTAAATACCGACCCCTCTGATAAAGTACTACATGCACTACCGATCCCTCTATATGTACCAATCGCTCCAAAAAGCATATGTCCTGATCGCTCTAAATACATCAATACCGTTCCCTCCAATAAGTATATCGATCCCTTTCCAAGGGGTATACACCAATCCCTCTCCAAAGGGTATATACCGATCCCTCTGCTAAGTATATATGTCGATCCCTCTGCAAAGCACATATACCGATCTCCTTGCGAAACACCTACACTGATCCCTCTACAAATCGGTTCATAACCGATCCCTTTGACCGATCCCTAGTTCACGTCCTCATAGCCGATCCCTCTCATATGGAAAACTACTGATCCCTCCCCGAGCCAATTCATCCGATCCTTATACTTCTGATCCCTCTCTCAAAAGCCCTATCTAACCGATCCCTGTACCTAAAAAACATATGGATCGGGTACGATCCATTTTTTAAAAAAAAATATGAATCGGGTATGATCCATTTTTATAAAAAAATAGCTCTAATTTTTTTTTTCAGGTGCCATGCACCCGAAGTCGTGCAGCAGTGCAGTGCCCCCGCATTTTGGATTCGGAACTCAACTTAAACACAGTGCATTCTATCCACTTCCCTTACGTCCTATGACCGACCAGGGCATAGAGGATCAAGCGGCAGCTTCTGAATTGCAACCAGGGAACAGACAAGCAACCGCTACTTAAACAATGCTCCCAAAGGTTGGAGAACATAGGTGATGTGACTCTAAGCAAACCTAAGAAACTTTGGCCCAAAGAGGAACTCAGGTAAGACCAAGATTTTCTCCTAGCAAATACCAAGATGACTCCAAGTACCATTCTTCACTGACCTAGCACTTTGAATTTAGTGATTCCAAGCAAACCAATTGCTGACTCTAAGCAAATAACAAATTTTCTTGGGTCCGACTCCAAGTTACTTACCACTGATCCATCAATACCGGTCCATCTTGCTTTGCTCATATCTCAGACATGCATACATCATTCACAAGCATAACAAGTAGATATAACTTAAAAATGAACCAGATTGCCCATGACTGAAGCATCTCCCCCAGTCAAAGCTTATTCATTGAAGCTGTTCAGTGCGCAAAATATCTGAGGAGATTCAATGTACCAATCATATCGGTTTACTCGGGGAAAACCGACCCTAGACTATATCTCATGAAATTCAAGTGGCATGTGAATTCCACCAGAGCAGTATGTGCCATCGAATGCAGACGCTTTCCTATATTCCTCGAAGGTGTATCCACGATTTATGCGATTATTGCCCATATCTATCTCCTCCTTCAATCAACCGAATCAGAAGTTTGTCGAGCAGTTTAGAATGCATGCGACTCACACCGAGGATGTGATGTCATTATCCAACTATTCTAGATGCTAGTGAGGATATCATACTGATGGGGATGGGGTTGATGAGGGGAATTAACCACCAGACAGATTTTGGCAGCTAGTTGGCTAGAGAGCCTCATATGACCTTGGATCGTTTCTGTTACAAAGTGATTCAGAAACAAAGCAAGGAGGAGGTAGACCAAACTAAGAGAAAGAACAACACATGCCCATTGGCTAAGGACTCAGATTCCAGGAGTAGACCTAGGATCTCAAAATTTGACTCATATACTCCTCGAATGATTCACTCGATAAATTCAACTTGGAGACTCACGACTCAGAGCAATACCAAAAACCAGCCTCGAGAGAGTCCACCGAAGCCCAGAGAAAATTCGGGGAATGTTGTATATTCCAAGATGCACACGGTCCTAACACTGGCAATTACAAACACCTCCGAGATATGATCGAAAAGCTGATTCAGAAAGGAAAGTTTCAGTAATATGTGCAAGCCCTGTAGAGTGGCGGGTAAGGAACATCCGATGCCTATCAATAAAGAACTCTGATTATTAATTGGACTGCTGACGGTCGACATCCACTGAAAAGAGCTAGGGGAAAAATTAAATAGCGAGCACACAATGCCGCTTCACTTATCAATGAGATTTATTCAAATCTTCTTTGAATTATTTCTATTTCTATTTCAATTGTGTTGTTAACTACAACCAACTTGAACTAAACAACTTCCAAACAATGCAGGTGATCAAGTACTTAGAATTGGGCTCCGGCCAACCTTTATGGACCATGAACGGACCTTTGGAGTTTCATCAAAATAAGCATGATCCAACTGCTCATCAGCTACCATATGCCTTTGACTTGGGGCCAAAGACTCGAGATGGGAAAGCTCGACAAGGTCAGAATCTAATACAAATTGGACACAGATGACTGTCCACTCATCGACCTCTACATTTGACTTAGAGACCTAAGAAAGACTTATAGCGGATGTGACCCGATCATCCACTCCCCGGATCATAAAATGAACTCGGACAAGATGCATATGCCTCTCCCGAAGCTCGGTGATGCTGGTATCCAACTAGAGTAGACATGATTTGATCATCTACACATCGACTTCTTCCCTAGACACAGAGGGCAGTTCAGAGTCTCGACTTAAAGTAGGCGTGATTGATTGCCTACATATCAACCACTGCCCTCAATACGTGAACATGACTGCAGCTTGAGGTGGATATGACTTGACGGTCCAATCCAAGCATGGATGTGATCCGACAACCCATTGCCTACTCCTTTCCTTGACTTGACAAGAGGAGCTACAATCACCAAGTGGACGAGAATCGACCGTCCATTTGTCAAGTTTTGTCCTTGATGCTGGGGTAGAATACCATTCCATGGATGAACATGGTTCGAACGTTCGCTCGATAGCTTTGACCTCGACATGACAACATAAATACAAATCAAAGATAGGTATGACTGGCCACCAATCGAAAAAACTTTAAGTCCTAAGAATGTGGACTAGAGTGTAAACAATTCGGGCGGAAAACCGACTGGCCCGGATGGAAAAACGACTGCCCGGACGGAAAAACGACTGCCCATGAGAAAACTCTAAATCCCCAAAGTGCGAACTGGAGTATAAATAATTCGGGCGGAAAAACGACTGCCTCGGGCGAAAAAATGATTGCCCATGAGAAAACTCTAAGTCTCCGGAGTGCGGACAAGAGTATAAACAATTCGGGCGGAAAAACGACTGCCCCAGGTGGAAAAATGACTACCCACGAGAAAACTCTAAGTCCCTGAAGTGCGTACTGGCATATAAACAATTCGGGTGGAAAAAGGACTGCTCCGGGTGGAAAAACAACCGCCCACGAGAAAACTCCAAGTCTTCGGAGTGCGGAATGGTGTATAAACAATTCGGTTTGAAAAACGACTGCCCCGTGTGGAAAAACGTTGTCCCGGGCGAAAACACGACTGCCCATGAGAAAACTCTAAGTCCCCAGAGTGCGGACTAGAGTATAAACATAAATAGGGAGGATATCAACTACCCACAAAACAACTCTAAGTCCCCAAAGTGCGGACTGGAGTATAAACATGAGCCGAGCGGATACCGACTGCCCGTAAAACAACTCTAAGTTCCCAGAGTTCGAACTGGAGTATAGACATAAATCGAGCGGATACCGACTGCCCGCAAAACTACTCTAAGTCCCCAGAGCGTAGACTGGAGTATAAACATGAATGAATAGATGAGTGGATTTTGACCGTTCTCTATTCTGCAAAATAACTCTAAGTTCTCAAAGTGCGGAGTGGAGTATAAACATGAATGAATAGATGAGTGGATTTCGACCGTTCTCTATTCCACAAAATCCGGCCTGAAATCGACAGGAGGAGTATAAACTTGCTAAGGATGAAATTCGACGGTCCGACTTATGTCCTTGCCAAATCAATGCTGGAGGCAAGAGTACAAATCACTAAAAGCTGAATACGACAACTCACTATAGCTCCGGCTTAGTGTTCTTTACGACTTAAGGCAACGACCGCAAGGATGCATTAATACAAAACTAATCAGAACGACATCCGATGTTATGGGCGACTGGCAATATTTTGCCGCTGGGTCGACGGTCAATATCGATCCATACCAAACACAAACAAATATGACCCGGATGTCCTTCGAAAAACTATGATCACTAGAGTGCAGATAGGAGAATATACCACGAAGACTTGATCGTTAATTCTTAAGCACCCTCCTTCAATCCATCGGGTGGAGTATGAAACTGGATGAGCATGACCCGACGGCACCTGAGCCAACTCTACCCCTAGATCTGATTAGAGAATATGAATCAAAGTGGACGTGTTTGACTGTCCAGTACCCAACTCATGACTGAAATCCGACGGAGCATCGAAGTATTCCCCTTGGAAGGAAAAACCAGAATACAATCCAGGATAGGCGAGACTCAGCCTTCCATCAACTAACCTGATCCCGCGATTCAACGGGGAAGAGTGTAAAGCTAAAGTGAACATGGCTTGCCTTCCTACTTATCGATGTATGCCCTAGACTTGGGGGCACAAGCAAGAAACAAGATGAATGTGAACCGACTATACACCGATCAACTATATGTCTTTAGAGCTTAGGTGGGAGTATAAACATAGCTAGGATGAGACTCGACCGTCCATGCAATACATTTATCAACCCAAGATTGGGAGCAGAAGTGTGATCATCCAAAAACTGGCTGCGATAGGTCAATATTGTAACTTATATAGTGTTTACAACGACTCGAGGCTACGACCGAAAGGATGCCTAGAGATAGAATCACCGAATTGATGCCCAAGCTCCTGGGAAACTGACTATCATTCCAACCTAAACGACGAGCAACAGATCGCCAATACATTGAATGGAAAGTACATTACTCGAATACACAAGTAGATTCAAACTCAAAGCAAAAGTCAGCTATGCAGCTGCACGCAACTCAAGGCTGACCCCTACTCAACATTTTCTTTAACATGCTTCTAAGCCTGATCTTTGGCCATTTGCAGATAATCGCTCAAAGCATTTAGAGCCCTTCACTATCAGACTTAATAACTCATGACAAGACTCTAGAATTCGACCGAAGTAACCATCATCATTGACCATCCTAACCAGATTCCACATTGATTATTATGCGGAATAGTTACAATTGAACTCAAAGAATCCAAGACTGCACCCGCTGAGCTGATAGTCGACATTACAGTCAGCCATGGGGACCCATCACGGAAACTGAAGATCAGATCTTAGCCAGAGCAACGATAATGAAGGAATTAGCTGGCTTTCTCTGAATGAATCTTGATGCGTTTGCTTGGACCCAATCTGACATGCATGTGATCTCATTGACTATCGCGAGCCATGCATTGAATATCGACCTGAGGCATGTCCTGGAGAGAAAAAAGCAAGGCATTGTGGATCCGGAGAGATCTGCTGCACTTAAAGAAGAAGAAGATAAACTCAAAAACAACAGGTTTACCCATGACACCCTTTGCCTAAAATGGGTATCCAATCCAGTCGTGTGATAAAAGCTGATGGAAAGTGGCAAGCATACATTGACTACTCTTACTTGAACACGGCATGCCCGAAAGATAGCTTTCCATTTTCGAGGATCGACCAGTTGGCAGACTCAACCGCTGGATTTGAACTGCTTTCATTTATGGATATGTACTCTGGGTACAACCATATCCTGATGCACGTCCTCTACCAGAAGCACATCAGCTTCATTACTGATCTAGGACTATATTGTTATGTTGTGATGTCGTTTAAACTAAATAATGCTAAAGCTACTAGCCAGAGAATGGTCAATAGGATGTTCAAAGACCAGATCGAGCGATCGAGAGAAGTATATATAGATGATATGCTTGTGAAGTCACGATGATCAAACGACCACATCGATGACTTAGCAGAGATGTTCAGTTTTATCCAAAGATATGGAATGAAACTCATTCCCTTGAAATGCTCTTTCGACGTTGCGTCAGGGAAGTTCCTGGGTTTAGTGTTCAACTCTGATAGAATTGAAGCCAACCTTAAGAAGATTCGAGAAATTCAAAACATCTAGGTACCAAAGACGATTAAGCAGGTACAGAGCTAAAATGAGAAGGTTGCTGCCCTAAGGCGCTTCATCTCCAGGGCCACCAACAAGTGTATTCCTTACTTCGACTTGATCAGGAAAGGGAAGAGGAACTTTGAATGGACGTTGGATTGCATAGATGCGGTTAAAGCTCTGGTAGATCACTTAGAGAGACCTCCCATCATATCCAAGCCACTGGATCGTGAAAACTTATACATCCATTTAGTGGTGTCAGTACACGCCATAAGTACCATGATGTTACATGAAGAGAATCAGATCCAGAGGCTAGTATATTATGTTAGCAAGTGATTGACAAGTGCTAACATAAACTACTTAAAGCTGGAAGGCTCACGTACTGCATGTTGATTGCGTCACGAAAGCTTCGTCGTTACTTCCAAGCTCACCCCATCAATGTCTACATCGACCAGCCGTTACGATAGGTCCTACAGCAACCTTAGACGTCTAGAAGGTTGCTCAAATGGAATATCGAGCTATGCCAATTCGATATCACTTAACTCCCTCGGAGAGCTATCCATGGACAAACATTAGCATACCTGATATCTGAATTCATCGCATCAGACAACTATTCGAAGAGTAGTGAAGAACCGACCAACATATGGAAAATGTACACGGATGGAGCATCCAATAATCAGTGTTTTGGCGTCGGAGTTGTGTTAATGACTCTTAAGGAACGATCGATCTGCTACGCCCTAAAACTCGACTTCCCTGCAACAATCAACGAAGCTAAGTATGAAGCCTTGATCGCTAGCCTCAAACTTGCTAGAGAACTGGGAGTGGAAACTTTACATATCTTTTGTGATTTCTGGTTAGTAGTATGCAAAGTTAGGGAAGTTAATCTTGCTAGGGTGCAGCGTCTTTCTCCTTATATCGGCCGGGTCGAAGAGCTACTAGCCGACTTTGAGTATTACATCATTACACACGTCCTTAGAGAACAAAATGAAAAAGTTGAGTCATTGGTAAAGCTGTCCAGTTCTGGGGAAGCGTAGCGAATATACTTTGTTTCAGTTGAAGTACTTAATATTCCAAGAATTGACAGATGGAGATCGACTAGATCATGGAGACGGAGCCAAAAAAGGAGTCATGGATGATTCCTATCAAAGACTATCTACAATGGGGAATTCTTCTTGAACGGAGGGATGGAAAACAACAGATCCTCCTCAAAGCTTCACGCTGAATCATCCAAGAAGAAGTTATGTATAGAAAGGACTTTATCCATTCCCTTGCTTCAATGTGTCACTCATGATGATATCAAACGAGTCTTGAGAGAAGTCCATGAAGAAGAATGCGGTGATTGCATCAGGGGGAAAACCCTGATAGAGAAAATACTCTGCTACGGGTATTACTAGCCAACTGTCAATCGAGATGCAACTGATCACGCTAGACAATGCGACGAGTGCTAGATGTTTACAAAAATTCTGAGAGCCCCACCGATTGAAATTAGTCAAATGGCCATTCCATAGCCATTTTCCACTTGGGGCATTGACATCATCATCGTTTTGCCGATCCTAAAGGTGGTGTGAAATACGCCATCGTAGCAGTTGATTACTTCACCAAATGGGCTGAAGCTGAACTTTTAACCACGATCACGATGAAGAAAATAATCAACTTCATTGTCCGGAATGTCATTTGTCATTTTGACCTTCCACGAACCATTATAACTGATAATGAAACCCAATTTAACAACGCTAATTTAAAGACTTCTGCTGTCGGCATCATATTGAAAAGAGATTTGCGGTAGTTGCTCGCCCTCAAGCAAATGGACGGGTTTAAGCTGCGAACAAAATCATAAAGTCCATTCTGAAGAAACATTTGGATAAAGCTAGAGGCAAGTGGATCGATGAACTCTCATCAGCCTTATGGGTATATAGAACCACCCACAAGTCCACGACTGGCTATACTCCATTCACCCTTGTTTACAGCTCCAAGGCTGTCATCCCTATAGAACTTGAAGTCTCCTCTCATCGAGTGACTTTTACAACCCCTATTTCATTATAAAATAATATATAAATAAAGAACTGCAATCCAATTGCAATTGAACAAGAAGGAATTGGTGATGACTCGTGAGCGTACAAACGCGTCCGAAATACAATGACAAGAACATGTACCTGAACGTGCACGTGTATGTTTAAAAAATTCGACTTGTTGAAATCGATAGAAATTGAATTTTCACTTGGAGTTATTAAAGAAAAGAGGATCAGATAGCCAAAGCTTACTAGTCGTATAGAACCGGACATAGATAGCAACTGATGGAATACAATCCTGAATTTATACTATTGAAAATCGACCAAGCGTCATGAAGATCAAAGACGGATACAACACATTGGGAGGATAAAATGGAAGGATAACGAAAATTCAAGAAACCGGATGGATTTCTTTCTAGCGACTCTAACTTTCTTCGATTCAAAGCACGTCATGTATGTAACAAGACGTACTTTAGGGAGCAAGTGTTATCCGGCCTTTTGGTCCGACTATATTCAGGCTGACTGGACAAGCTAGACTGAGCGATCATTGAGGAAGACAACCCGGAGAGATGATTATTAGGCTCAAAGATCAAGCGTAGGTAATGATATGAAGCGACGATCAACCGAGGTCAACGGATAGACTCTCCAGATTATTCTAAGTATGGAATAATGCCTCCTCTAGGCGGGGGTTCAGTGCCTATCACTTTCCTTGGGAGATCGGTACATATCCTCAATTAATGTCACAAACTTGGTAAGATTGATACAGATGACAAGGAAGGCCCCATGAGGCTACATTCCAAGTTTCAAGTCATTTGGAGTTCATATGCTTAAGTTATGGGTAAATTACTTCACATATCAAAAAATCAGTATAAAAGGGATCGTCCATATTTAGCTTTCACTACATATTGCAACAATGATCGGTCAATAACTCAAAATCTACAGATGCTTCAACATGAAACTTGGAGTATAAGATAATTAGGATATGTGGAATACCCCATAGGGATTGCATGGCATTAGGAGCAAGTTGGAGGGATCTGTACCTATCCCTCTAGAGGGATTGGCAGAAATCAAAATTCAAGCAACACTACTTCATGGAAAATGCGATATCTCACAAACCGTACGTCGGAATCATACGAAATTTGAGGAGCAAGTAGCTAACATCATACGGCATCCCTCATAGGGATCACAGCCAATTTGGATGCATTAATGGGATTAGTACCGATCCCTATTGTGGGCCCATATGGGCCTGCAAAATTTTAGGTAGCCTCATCTTGGTCTCCTGAACCTTCTGCCAGAATTTCAGTCCAATCCGACCATGCCTTCCCCTATAAATACAGCATGCATGGCGTCAGAAAAGGGATCCTACTTTCTCTACAGAGGCTCTGCCATTTTTATTCTTCACTTTTGTACTAATGGATCCCAACTGATCCAAACATTCTTGTAATGATAATCAAGTGGAAGATGAATAAAATTATAAAGTGAACGTAAGCCAAGATTGTCGAACCCTATAAAAATCTATATGTTCATTTATGATGTTGGCTCTGTTTTAATTTCATTCTTCATTTAATCTCTACTAGATTATATTGGGTGTTGATGTCCATTTTTAGCGTCAACACTATGTAATTAAAGAGAAATGATTTGGTATTTCTAAAATTAAAAAGAGGTTTAATAATCTCGTAATTGCTGAAAAAGAAAACGGTAAAGACATTTATCTCTAAGAAGATATTTTACTTGGATAAAGATATTAATTAATTGAATAATAATCGCGCACATACTTGATATCTTTTATCAATAATTGGTTCGGAGAAATCGGAATCAGATTTGGGTGATTCCTATTTGAAAAACACTATTGTAACAACCCGGGAGTTCGTACCGGTTCGTGATGTTTAATTATCGTCTTTAGACGGTCACTATTCTTAGCTATTTGTTTTGGGATTTTAAATCAGCTTGAAATTCCTTGAGAAAAAATTGGTTAGGTATTGTTGGGCTTCAAAAGTTAAATGATCCACTTCTTTTGTGGACGAGATAATCATGTATAACCGTTTCTCCCCTTCAATTTCGAAGACCCGACCCATTCATTTTCGACTTCAACCCTAAACAAAACGAACGGAAAAAAAAAACATGGCGGCTTCATCTTCATTCTCTCAAATCTGAGATTAGGGCTTGCTCGAAGTTCCGCTTTTAATTCAATCGAATCGGTGGGTATTCACGTGAAGCTTTGTCGATCGTCAATCCACTTGAGTGCGTTCGGCTGCTTTAATTCGTCGAAGGGATTTCGTGTTTGGCTTCGATCGACGTAGTGATGCCACAACTTCCATTCGGAGCTGTTCGATCCTCGAATTCATGCTAGGGGAAACTAAGGTGAGTGCTTTTTAATTCACTCACATCTAATTTGACTTAGTACGATGCCTTGAGTTTGATTTGGCTGTGGTTCGATTTCTTGTCTCTTGTTTATCTCGACAGTTCGATTTGTTTTGATGTTGATTGTGAGTTGTTCGTTTTCTGGGTAATTTTGTTTCGGTGTTGATTTTTGAACTTCATGTAGAGGCTGCACTTGTTCTTTTGAATTCATTCGCCAATCTCTTTATTTTGGCAGTTCGATTTTGCCGATTCGGATGAGTTATATGACTTTGTATATTTGGAAAGGTGCCTGGAAATTTACATTTATCTTGACCTGGTGTAGAGATAGTTTTGCTTGATCACTATGCATTACATTTGAGTCTTATCACCTGTTGTTTTCACTTGTATTGGGGTACATTGCATATTGAACTGAGTGTAGCTTCAACTTGTTTAACATCTGCATTGGATTCGAACTTGCCTCCTAATCTTTGTCACCTTGTTTCTCGACATTGCATACCTGTAGTCTTTGTGCATATTGTTGTCACTTGGACCTGGTTCTTTTGAAGTGTAGTCTGTACATTTGTGTTTGCAGGGAGCATTTTGTATGCTTGCACTTTTGGTTTCCCATTGCTTCATAAGGTCACTTGATTGTTTCATTTGAGTTGTACCACTTTCTTTTGCTTTCGGGTATGATACATCTGAATTGCCCATGTTGCAGCTTCGAGTAAAGTTGGGCTGCGTTGACTTTATGCATGCTTGATGTCTTGAATTTTATTTTCTTCACTGGGAATTGTTACGGTGATGTCGTATTTTTGGTGTCTGCACTCATTTGATTTTATACTTTGTTCATCGTGGCTTCAGTCATGAGCATTGTATAGATGTACATCACTATCACTTGCTCTTTGTTATGGACTGCTTCATGTAGTCTGGTTATCCATAGGTTGCTTTGTCGTATTCATTTACAATGGGTTGGATGGTCTGGACATTGTCGTATTGTGACTTGATACACTCACTTGTATTTTGCTGTTTCATGATTTGAAGTCTGGGCCGGTGTGTATTGGAATTGGTTAAGTTGTTGGAGTCATGGCTTTACCGTTGACTGTTGCACTGATATCACTTCTTGGTATATCTACTTGTTGTCTTCATTTTACTGGACACTCATCGTGGCAATTGTTCATTTGTCTGCATTGACTTCATGTAGTTGTGAGGTGGATGCACAGTGGGTATTCAAATTGTTGGTGTCTAATTTAGTCTGTTGCACGTCATGTTGCCTTGAGTACACCACCCACACCATTTCACTGTTGCTTGACCGTATGCATTTTTGAACTGTTAACTTTTGGGGTTGAGTTTCACTTGCATTATCGTAGTGGCGAGGCAGTACACGCGTGCGTGTACTGCAGCCCTAGCAGGATTGACAGGTTTGGTTGATAATTCGATTGTTAAATTATTGCATTGGTTCAATTCAATATTTTGAAGCTGTATTTGAAATGGTTCATTTCGATTTGAGTTGTATCCGTTGGCTTTTGGATTCATTGATCTTCTGAGTGTTTGATAGACTATATTGGCGAGGCAGTACACGTTAGCGTGTACTGCAGCCAATCAGCACTGTTGTTTTAAATTGACAATTTCAATTGTCTTAAATTGATTTAGTCGATTGGATAAATTGTTTATTTATCTCTGTTGATGTTTTAAATCTGCTGATTTATTGTTTAACACTATTTAGTGTTATACCTGCCGTTATCCAATTCTCGTATCGAGAGTTGGATATACGAGATTTCTGTGACTGTCGTCTATTTGACTATCTGATTATTATTGCTACTAGGTACTAATAAACTGGTTTGAATTAGACTGACCTGGGTATTATTTTCTTTTGAATGTAATACTCGGGTCAGACCCGAGTTATTTCAGGTTGTAGATTTCTTTCTTTGAGTTGCTGTTCAGGATATGAAGACTTTTCACATCTTCTGAAGTTGTCCGTGTCATTTTGTAGTAGTCGTGTCATTATATAGAACGATATGTATTCATGTATATTAGTTGATAATGTACTTGTATATATAACTTCTAGAGTCGACAGTTGTAGTTGTATCATATGTATTGTGTCAATTATGTATCAACTGACTTCAGTTATATATATATGAGACTTTTGTTTTTATCTGTGTTCCGCATTTATATTATCTGTGTTATTGTTATATCTAATGTCCTAAACTATTATGAACTATCGTAGTTTGTTTTATACTGATAATTGGATATGTCGATGGGAGTAAATAAATAATAGATGAAAAATAAAAAGTATATACCACTCCTACCGAGATAACCAATATTAGTGTAAGGCCAATTACGGATGGTCGCTCCTATCCAGCCTTATTCTTCGTAATAATAGACAGTATTTCTTTTAATACTCTTTGTTATTATGAGCATAGAGGTGGGGCGTTACAGTTGGTATCAGAGCTTGGGGTTTATGGACATAATATAAAACATAACTTGGATGGAACATATGTTACAACTATTGGTCGATATTTTATTTGTGCTTGAGTCAAAACTAAAGTTTTGAAATTTGGATGAAATTTTTAAATAACTTTATTTAAAAATAATAGGGAAATTGTGTTCTGATGATTTGATTGATTTGTGTTCTGTTTATCAGAGTGCGCAGCGGAAACAGTGAAACTGTCTTCGCTGAGTACAACTGATAATCTTTTTGATTTAAAAATCAAAATACGAAATTGATATGAATTTCATTTGTTGTTTACATAGCTGTAATTATTTTATTTCTTTGAGAACTTCGAATCCAAATTGAGGATTCGAAGAAATTGCAGATATGTGATTTTTGTTGAAATTTCCGCTGGCTTTCTTTTGTACTAATCATCTATTGATTAGATTTTTGCTGTTTTAAATTATCTTCATTGAAGATACATTTAAATGGTTCTTTGTCCATTTTGTAGTACGTGCAAAAATTTAAATTGCACGTTATTGCATTTATTTTACATCGAACCGATGCTTGGTTATAAAACGTATTTTGTTGCCGTTATTTTTATAACGGGATTTTACACCAATGCTATATTTTGAAGCACGGTGTTTTGTGGCATTTTGATGAATGAAAATTCTCTGATATTACATTTTGATGTAAATTGTTTTGATGTGATTTTGACGTTTTAAAATTTCTGTCGCTTTGGCTTCAGTAACCGTCAAATTTTAAAAGTGGATTTTCAAGCGGTTATTCCGCAATGCTGATTTGTAACCGTTTTTACGGTATTTTGAGAAGTACAATTTCCTTATCGAAATTGTTACTGATTTGCTGTTCTAATCACGTGATTGGAAAATCGTTTTAAAATGAAAATTGTTTTATAAATTTTTAACAGTTTGCGTTTTCAAAAGAATGAGAAAGCGACTTAAACGATTCAGCAAAATTGAGGATTATGACCCCTTTCTTTTACTGATTCGCTTAACTCCGGACTTGTCCAGTTGAGAATGTGAATTGTTATTTTTACAAAATAAATAAAATTGTTTTCAGAAATTTTAACAGTTTGCGTTTTCAAAAGAATGAGGAAGCGATTTAAACGTTTCAGCAAAATCGAGGACTATGACCCCTTTCTTTTACTGATTCGCTTAATTCCGGACTTGTCCGTTTGAGAATGTGAAATGTATTTTTACAAAATACACAATTTTGCACTTTCAAGGAAACGATGAAGAGAATCAAACGATTTAGTAAAACACGTGGTATGGGACATGTGCGTTTGCTATTTCGGTTAATTCCGGACTCGTTAATTGAAATATTTGATGATTTCGTGTGCTTTCGAGCCACTATGAGGACCTTCGGGTCATTTGTTGGACCTTCGGGTCATTTGTTGGGCTTTCGGGCCACTCTGCGGACCTTCGGGTCAAATACCAGTACTAGACCTTCGGGTCACTCTGCGGACCTCCGGGTCAATCTGATGGGCGCCAAAATTATGTTGAGTACTTGGTAGGCTTCGGCCACTCTGAGATGCACGTGCGGCGAATTAAAAACTCGCCATCTGATGGGATCGATCCAAGCTTTTATGTTGATTTTCTAGTCTTCTTAATTGATTTCTAGATATTTGTTGTTTCTAATTATCTGCAGGTAATTAGATATCTGATGTTATGAGATTTAATTATCGTATCGATAATTAAATATTTGTTGTTTCTAATTATCGCTTGTGATAATTAGATATTTGTTGATATGAGTTCTGATTATCGTTTTTGATAATCGGATAATTGTTGAGATTTAATTATCGCTTGAGATAATTAAATATTTGTTGTTTCTAATTATCGCTTGTGATAATTAGATATTTGTTGATATGAGTTCTGATTATCGTTTTTGATAATCGGATAATTGTTGAGATTTAATTATCGCTTGAGATAATTAAACATTTGTTGTTTCTAATTATCGCTTTAGATAATTAAATATTTGTTGATTTGAGATTTAATTATCGCTTGAGATAATTAAATATTTGTTGATTTGAGATTTAATTATCGCTTTAGATAATTAAATATTTGTTGATTTGAGATTTAATTATCGCTTTAGATAATTAAATATATGTTGGATTTGAAATTTGATTATCGTTTTGATAATCGAATAATTGTTGATTTGAGATTTAATTATCGCTTTAGATAATTAAATATTTGTTGATTTGAGATTTAATTATCGCTTTAGATAATTAAATATATGTTGCATTTGAAATTTGATTATCGCTTGTGATAATCGAATATTTGTTGATTTGAGAAATTTGATTATCGTTTTGATAATCGAATAATTGTTGATTTGAGATTTAATTATCGCTTTAGATAATTAAATATTTGTTGATTTGAGATTTAATTATCGCTTTAGATAATTAAATATTTGTTGATTTGAGATTTAATTATCGCTTTAGATAATTAAATATATGTTGGATTTGAAATTTGATTATCGTTTTGATAATCGAATAATTGTTGATTTGAGATTTAATTATCGCTTTAGATAATTAAATATTTGTTGATTTGAGATTTAATTATCGCTTTAGATAATTAAATATATGTTGCATTTGAAATTTGATTATCGCTTGTGATAATCGAATATTTGTTGATTTGAGAAATTTGATTATCGTTTTGATAATCGAATAATTGTTGATTTGAGATTTAATTATCGCTTTAGATAATTAAATATTTGTTGATTTGAGATTTAATTATCGCTTTAGATAATTAAATATATGTTGGATTTGAAATTTGATTATCGTTTTGATAATCGAATAATTGTTGATTTGAGATTTAATTATCGCTTTAGATAATTAAATATTTGTTGATTTGAGATTTAATTATCGCTTTAGATAATTAAATATATGTTGCATTTGAAATTTGATTATCGCTTGTGATAATCGAATATTTGTTGATTTGAGAAATTTGATTATCGTTTTTGATAATCGAATATTTATTGATTTGAAATTTGATCACCGTTTGTGATAATTAGATATTGCTGTTTCGTGATTTCTGTATTCTAATTATTTATTGGTAATTGAATATTGCTGATGATTGCATCTATTCTGCTTTGTAGTCTTCTGATTATCTATTGATAATTAGATTTTGTTGAGAATTTGTGAATTTCTCTTATTGAAGATAAAAGATTTCCGTGGTATTCGAATTAGCGACTCTTATTTTTCTAGCTTAACCAGTTTATGTTAGGAGAATAATAGTTGTTGATGACCTTCATTATGAAAATTGCGGGGACGCAATTTTTATAAGGAGGGGAGTCTGTAACAACCCGGGAGTTCGTACCGGTTCGTAATGTTTAATTATCGTCTTTAGACGGTCACTATTCTTAGCTATTTGTTTTGGGATTTTAAATCAGCTTGAAATTCCTTGAGAAAAAATTGGTTAGGTATTGTTGGGCTTCAAAAGTTAAATGATCCACTTCTTTTGTGGACGAGATAATCATGTATAACCGTTTCTCCCCTTCAATTTCGAAGACCCGACCCATTCATTTTCGACTTCAACCCTAAACAAAACGAACGGAAAAAAAAACATTGCGGCTTCATCTTCATTCTCTCAAATCTGAGATTAGGGCTTGCTCGAAGTTCCGCTTTTAATTCAATCGAATCGGTGGGTATTCACGTGAAGCTTTGTCGATTGTCAATCCACTTGAGTGCGTTCGGCTGCTTTAATTCGTCGAAGGGATTTCGTGTTTGGCTTCGATCGACGTAGTGATGCCACAACTTCCATTCGGAGCTGTTCGATCCTCGAATTCATGCTAGGGGAAACTAAGGTGAGTGCTTTTTAATTCACTCACATCTAATTTGACTTAGTACGATGCCTTGAGTTTGATTTGGCTGTGGTTCGATTTCTTGTCTCTTGTTTATCTCGACAGTTCGATTTGTTTTGATGTTGATTGTGAGTTGTTCGTTTTCTGGGTAATTTTGTTTCGGTGTTGATTTTTGAACTTCATGTAGAGGCTGCACTTGTTCTTTTGAATTCATTCGCCAATCTCTTTATTTTGGCAGTTCGATTTTGCCGATTCGGATGAGTTATATGACTTTGTATATTTGGAAAGGTGCCTGGAAATTTACATTTATCTTGACCTGGTGTAGAGATAGTTTTGCTTGATCACTATGCATTACATTTGAGTCTTATCACCTGTTGTTTTCACTTGTATTGGGGTACATTGCATATTGAACTGAGTGTAGCTTCAACTTGTTTAACATCTGCATTGGATTCGAACTTGCCTCCTAATCTTTGTCACCTTGTTTCTCGACATTGCATACCTGTAGTCTTTGTGCATATTGTTGTCACTTGGACCTGGTTCTTTTGAAGTGTAGTCTGTACATTTGTGTTTGCAGGGAGCATTTTGTATGCTTGCACTTTTGGTTTCCCATTGCTTCATAAGGTCACTTGATTGTTTCATTTGAGTTGTACCACTTTCTTTTGCTTTCGGGTATGATACATCTGAATTGCCCATGTTGCAGCTTCGAGTAAAGTTGGGCTGCGTTGACTTTATGCATGCTTGATGTCTTGAATTTTATTTTCTTCACTGGGAATTGTTACGGTGATGTCGTATTTTTGGTGTCTGCACTCATTTGATTTTATACTTTGTTCATCGTGGCTTCAGTCATGAGCATTGTATAGATGTACATCACTATCACTTGCTCTTTGTTATGGACTGCTTCATGTAGTCTGGTTATCCATAGGTTGCTTTGTCGTATTCATTTACAATGGGTTGGATGGTCTGGACATTGTCGTATTGTGACTTGATACACTCACTTGTATTTTGCTGTTTCATGATTTGAAGTCTGGGCCGGTGTGTATTGGAATTGGTTAAGTTGTTGGAGTCATGGCTTTACCGTTGACTGTTGCACTGATATCACTTCTTGGTATATCTACTTGTTGTCTTCATTTTACTGGACACTCATCGTGGCAATTGTTCATTTGTCTGCATTGACTTCATGTAGTTGTGAGGTGGCTGCACAGTGGGTATTCAAATTGTTGGTGTCTAATTTAGTCTGCTGCACGTCATGTTGCCTTGAGTACACCACCCACACCATTTCACTGTTGCTTGACCGTATGCATTTTTGAACTGTTAACTTTTGGGGTTGAGTTTCACTTGCATTATCGTAGTGGCGAGGCAGTACACACGTGCGTGTACTGCAGCCCTAGCAGGATTGACAGGTTTGGTTGATAATTCGATTGTTAAATTATTGCATTGGTTCAATTCAATATTTTGAAGCTGTATTTGAAATGGTTCATTTCGATTTGAGTTGTATCCGTTGGCTTTTGGATTCATTGATCTTCTGAGTGTTTGATAGACTGTATTGGCGAGGCAGTACACGTTAGCGTGTACTGCAGCCAATCAGCACTGTTGTTTTAAATTGACAATTTCAATTGTCTTAAATTGATTTAGTCGATTGGATAAATTGTTTATTTATCTCTGTTGATGTTTTAAATCTGCTGATTTATTGTTTAACACTATTTAGTGTTATACCTGTCGTTATCCAATTCTCGTATCGAGAGTTGGATATACGAGATTTCTGTGACTGTCGTCTATTTGACTATCTGATTATTATTGCTACTAGGTACTAATAAACTGGTTTGAATTAGACTGACCTGGGTATTATTTTCTTTTGAATGTAATACTCGGGTCAGACCCGAGTTATTTCAGGTTGTAGATTTCTTTCTTTGAGTTGTTGTTCAGGATATGAAGACTTTTCACATCTTCTGAAGTTGTCCGTGTCATTTTGTAGTAGTCGTGTCATTATATAGAACGATATGTATTCATGTATATTAGTTGATAATGTACTTGTATATATAACTTCTAGAGTCGACAGTTGTAGTTGTATCATATGTATTGTGTCAATTATGTATCAACTGACTTCAGTTATATATATATGAGACTTTTGTTTTTGTCTGTGTTCCGCATTTATATTATCTGTGTTATTGTTATATCTAATGTCCTAAACTATTATGAACTATCGTAGTTTGTTTTATACTGATAATTGGATATGTCGATGGGAGTAAATAAATAATAGATGAAAAATAAAAAGTATATACCACTCCTACCGAGATAACCAATATTAGTGTAAGGCCAATTACGGATGGTCGCTCCTATCCAGCCTTATTCTTCGTAATAATAGACAGTATTTCTTTTAATACTCTTTGTTATTATGAGCATAGAGGTGGGGCGTTACAACTATGAACCAATATACGCGTTCGAAAGTGAAGACATGTTAAAGACAACGATTTTGAAGATGGAGATCTTTATAATGTAGGGCTGCTTGCCACTAACCTCTGGGGTAATTCCCATATCTTATGTATGGTGGCTGTGGTATCTTTATTTTGAAATCTTCGATGCAAGAACTGCTCGCTACTAATTCTAGGGGTGATTCCAAAACAGGGTGTAGTAGAAGGAGTGCCTTCGGTTTGTCCTACTACTAGATAACTTGTATGGACAATTGTCTGATATTGCATTCGTAAGACCACGTACATTTATTTTTACAACCTTACATCTATTTGGTGGTGTAGGAGGTAACCCCTCTTACACTTAACACCCTTCCCTGAGGCGTACGAACTCGGGGGTTGTACTTTTCTAAAAATCAACAATGTGTTATTAGAAATGGTAATGTGGCATTCAAAGTGGGATTTTTTTGTAAAAGGTAATACGTTATCTCGGGCCTCACACCCGGAAATGGCTAAAACTGAGTATGCCGCAAGGCTATGTGGGTCTCAACCTTTAGGGTATGGTCATGACCTTTCTAGATTACCTCTACATATCGGGTTTGTTGTGTATGCTGTGGCCATGGATAAGTCGGGAACGCCCAGGGTGATGTCATATTCGACACTATTCAGGATCATTGTGTTGGTCACCGGAAAGGGTAGGCAGGTCTTGCCCAAAGCAGAGGATCATCTGTGGGTCCTCGGTACATCCCTCTAGAGATGTACTGTACGGAAGGTAATCCCTTACATTGTCATTATATGGAATCCATTCTCCAATAAGTACCTTCTCTAACAACCCATATTTTTAACTATTTAAAAATAATAAACTAAATCAAATTTTGAATAAAATTAAGTAGAAAAAAAATTCTATCATTGATTTATGTAAATTTAATAAAGTATAAGTTGTGATTTTAAACATAATTCTCGAATAACAAATTCAAATAAGTTAAAAGATGATAACCCAAATCAACTGAATATGAAATGAAATTGGTTTGCAAAATTAACAAAAATAATGGAGATAATAAATGTAGTGTTAATAAAAGATAAATTGCATGTTTATGTGAAGTCGAAACATTTTTTTAATTATTTAAAATCTTATTAGGGAAGTCGATAAAAAACAAATTATTTAGCGTGAAATGTATAATACTGGTCGTATAAAATAATTGGATGAATAATGTTGAATTTTTATAAATGAAAAGAAAATAATTGTTGTAATTATAATTCGTTTTCAAATTTAATATTGAATTTATTAAAATTAAATTATCGAAATATTTTTTTATCTAATAGAAACAGGAGTAAATGGTAATTAATAAATTGGAATAACCATCGTATCTATTGTGCTGAATAAAATGAACATTTTAAATGAAGATAAAATAATGTTGATAAAATAAAATGAACGATTCAATTAGGATGTAAATGTGAAATTTATAAAAGGAGAAATTTGATTTAAACAAGAATAATAACAACTATTAAATAATGATAATAGTCGATGCGAAATGATTGCAGCAATAAACATGGACTCTGAATTAAATTTATGTTATACAATTGAAACATGTTTTTATAAGTTAAAACGGAAGAAATTAATTTAGTTGTGAAGTTTTGAAATTCTAGGCTATTTCAAATTTAATTAACAATCGATTAATATCCAATGGAAATATCAATTTCGGAATGTAAATATTCCAATTGGATTCAAATTGTGTAATAATAATAAAACCTAATTGTTAATGAACATCGTGATTTGTAATGACATATTTTGAAATAAGAATATTACATTTGTTCATAACAGTGAATTGGGAAATTTTTTTGAATATAATTTAATTTAATTTTTATCGAACGACATAAAATTTAATTCTGTATACAATAGAATTGGGTCCCATAACTAGTTTAACTAAGTTCAAAATATAGGCAGTTGGCTAGGAACGCTAGTGAGTATGTCTTGTCTGGGGTCCGTGAGTTTGAGAAGATTGGTTAATGAATAAAATCTATATAAGATCACCGTCTCCTTACATTTTCATATACCGTAATAAAACATAACCCTCATCCAACGATCATCGTTGATCGGCACCGCTAGAGGTCGATTCAGGCGATGGTCCCAACATCAAAGTTGTTCATCTCGGCAAGATTTATTAGATAATCGGTTGGATCGTTGAGCGGTGTGGTGAGGCGATCGAAAATTGCCAAAGACTGCCGCAACTAAGGTTTGATTTTTCTCCGGCGATGGTCATCGATAGGTGGAGGCCCAAAATGTAGAGATCGTCAAGGGCTATGACATAGCGAAGTTTGGTAACCTATGGTGGTCGTTGATGGCAGCAATTGTGAGTTAAAGGGAGAATGGCGTTTGGGTTCGTTTGAGCTCGTGCTCGGCATCGGAGGAGTCGTAGATGATGGCACTAGTGCTGGAGTGGAGCGCGAGCTAGCTACAACGATGATGTGGTGGAGGCACTAGCCACGAGGCAATGGTCAGGCGAAGAAGATTTAGCGTTGACGTTGGTTCATGATTTTGAACCTGGAAATGAGATGAGCAGGAATTTAATCGGCTAATATCGATTAAGAAGGTAATTAACTTTTTAATTAAATAGTTTGATAAATTAATTAAATTCAAATGTTCTAATGACCGTAATTTGTTCATACGAGGTAGGATTTGGGTGCCATTTTTGCGTTGGGTTTGTATCGGCGCCATCTTCGATATGGAGTTGGATTCGTTATTTTTTGGTTAGTTTGAATTTTTGAAGATTCGACAAATGTGAGTGATTAAACCCACTCATGCAATACTAAAATATTCTGATGTTAGTTGAATCAAAATCATGAAGTGATTAGTTTTATTGATGGTTGTTTGTTAATTTAAATTGAATTGACATCAAAACTGAATTGACATTTAAATTGTATTGAAATTAAATTGCTAGTTAAACACTTGATATTTGATAACTAGTTAACTGTGTGATATATTGACTGTTTTGGATGTTGACTGAAATGGATGCTATTGGTTGATATGTTGGATGTATGGTTGTTTATTTATTTTGATATACCCCTGTTATCACCCTGCATATTATTGACATCATATAAATTGTCATTTGAATCATTTCGAATAAATTAAAAAATAGGTTGAAATGATATATATCCATCCATGTAATTAAAATGAAATAACTAATCACTTGGCCATATAATAGAAATTATATACGGACACCAGATTGGTTAAATTAAATGGTTTTAAATTCTTGATTTTGAATTCATTTAAATGATATTATTTTAAAGGCAATAAATTGGATTTATATGAATTGAATTATTTTCAAATTCAAGCTTTTAAAACGATGTTAAAATTGAAATTTGTTTAAATGAACTGTTTAAAGAATTTGACTCGAAATCTTAAAGCGGAAATTGAAATATGATTTAAATATATCGAAATTGAATTATTTAAAGGTTTAAATTTGTATTTGAACTTTGAAATTTATTTCGATTAAAGTGATTTAAATAGGTATTTTGAATTTCGGACTCGAAATAATAAATTAAAATAGTTTTGAATAATAATTTAAATGGAAAAATTTAGTTCTGACTTGAGATTGATTTGAATTAAATTTTTGAAGTTGAAGTTGATTTGAATTGAAATGTTGGAAATTGACTTCATTTGATTTGAAATTTGAACCTGAGTTCATATTTGTTGAAATGGAAAGAAATAGTTTTAATTTGAAATTATTTTCAATATAAACAATTTTAGAGATAAACTGTTTTTAAAATCCATCGATTTTAATATAATTTTTTTTTGATATCCCAACTATTTTAATATATATAAACTATTTTCAATATTCAAACTGCTTAAAGTTGGAATTGTTTATATTTAAATCGTTGATTTAAATGCGAATGTGTTTGATATGAAGGTATAACCTATTTTGAAGTGAATATGATATTTTTATATGAAATATGATTTATTCTTTGAAAAGTAAAAGAACCGACCAATGTGTAAAATGATGTTTTGTTGTTAAAGAGACCGAGGCTAGATATGGACATACTCTCTATCGATACCGGAACAACTTTAATAACTGTTTACACGGAGGATAATCCAGAATGAAGTGTTGAATTGGTGAACGTTTACTGGATTCGAAGAAAGTGAACGATGATGGATGACCCCGACACTTGTGTCAATTTGAAATGACTAAAACAGGAGCCATGCCGGGCCAATGAGGCTAACTACCTCTAGCGGACACACTCCTTCGTATTACTATCTTTACATTGTTATTGATTGGTGCACACCCTTGGATTTTGGGAGTGTTGGATGCGGTGGGCCGTTAGGGATTACCACCAGTGCGGATCATGCAAATTGGTAGTACTCTACCTTGGGCATTGCCTCACGTTCCTTGTCATACGATTATCCTTAGTCAAGATCACTATGATTTTGATTTAGCATTATCGTATCATGGCGGATCCCTATCCACTGACGTTCTACTGGTGTGTTATATACAAACTGTACCACAATGCTTAAAAACGCATTAAAGGGGATAATTTAAAGACTTAACACTAGGAAAAATATTTACTTTCTTATTAGACATTACATTACATATATAGTGTATTCTACTATATTATAGTTTAACAGATCCTTAGGAGATGGAAAATCCCGTAACATCTCTTCAGTTATTGCACTTATGTTGTACACTGGATAAGAGATGTAAAATCCTGTTACATCGCTGACGCTATTACAGTCATATTTTATGTGATATTGATTTGACTTACATAAGGATATTTTAGTTCTGATCCGAGTGTTTTTTCTTTTCATTACGCCTGGGTTAGCCTGAGTATTTTAGTATATTGAGGATCATCATTTCTAAAAGACGAAGACGAAGATTAGTATACTATTTACTATTATTATTCTACTGTATCATTTTGTTTCTGCTGCATTATTCAATTATACTTATTAAATGTATAACTCTGATGATTGTGTATATCTCTGATTTTATTATAAAGTGAAATCAAATGTATATTGTAAAACAGCTTCACGAACTGTTTATTTGATTATTATATTTTGTCATTCTGCTACGAGATTTTCTGTTTTTTTTCTTCTTTTCTTTTATTTCTTAATCAACCCATTGATTATCTTCCTTTTGGATTGTTCGAGTTCAATGTGTGTGGTTTATTGTCAACTTGAACCTTTTGAAATGCGGGTCGTCTCAGTTGGTATCAAAGCTTTGGTTTAGCGAATACCTAAATCTGTAGGATAAGCTCATCGAGTGTATATACGTATATGAGAGCGTGTATTTTTTAGTGCCATAATTTTTTTATATTTTGTTGTTTTATTAGTTAAGTTTCAATTTTGAGTTCTGATCAATTTGTTTGGCCTGCGTTATCGATAGGGATTTCAAAACACTTGAACAAAACAAACTGACACAATATTTTTTTTCTGAAATTGGTAAATGAAATAATTTTACCTAGGATTATATTTTATATGTATAAAGGAATAATTTTTTGAAAACTTAGATAGTTAATTAAGATGTGTTGTTTGTTAGAAATGATAATATTCGAGTATTATCATTTATTGTTGATTAGTCAATGTTCCTAAACTATTACTATTATATGTTATAAGAAAGTGAAATTTTATAAATATGATTTATAAAATATAATTTGCCACTAAAGTGAATTTAAACGGAGAATTTGAGAAAAATTACGCTGTTTTTGAAATAGGGTTTCTAAGAATTTGAAAAAAAAATAGTATTATTTGGATGTATTTGCAAATAAAAATGTTTTAGAAATAAGATAAAAAGCTACTAAACTTACTTTTGTCGCTGTAAAATAATTTTGGTGATGATCGCGACATCATCGATGTTCATTTTCGAGTTTCAAAGTGAGGGATGGTACCATAGTAGCTTTGCAACATAGTTGTATTGATAAAACAGTTTTTGATTTAAATTCTTAAAGTATGATTTGATGTACAAAAGGTAAGTATATATTATTTCAAAATGATTTGAAATGAAACCCAATGTATAGTTCTTAAATTTTCTATTAATTAGTGATTTTCAATTATTGAAATAAAATGGAATTTTCAAAGATTTCAAAATAGTTGGAAACTTCTAAAAAAATTGAAATAAGGAATTTAAGCAAAATGTTTTAGTGAAAATATAAAAGTTGAAGTTCTGCAACTCATAAATTAAAAGAATGGAAATTTAAACAAGTTTAAATTGTTGAACATTGTTTTTAAGGAACATGAATGAGACACTACAACAAAATACCCTTTTTACAACAGGCAATACCCATTGTAATAGGGGTTTTACAATGGGCAAGCGCCCGTCTTATTATGCGATGTTGTAATAGACTCAATAAATTTTACAACGGTTTAAAACCATTGTAGTAAACATTTTTACGACGGTCCAGAGCAGTTGCAATAAAGCCTTTTACAATGGTTATGGATCGTTGCAATATTCCCTGGCCATAATAGGCATTAACCGTTGTAATAGATGTCTATTACAACTATTTTTGCCCGTTGTTAAGAAAATATGCAAAATTAAAAAAAATAGACCATTAATGCAACATGTATACAGATCATACGCACAATTGCTAAAAAGCCAAAATAAATTATGCATACATATAATTTATAAAGTTGTACATTTAATTCTTCTTATACATATTGTCACACATTTACAAAACCAAGCTTATACATATTGTCGCACATTTACAAAACCAATTAACGAAGATCATACTCCATGATAAAACTAAGCTTATACATATCTTATGAACTTTACCTACATATAATCATCAATTTCACAACATATACTAACCAACTGATCATACCCGTTGGACCACAGAGTTGAGTGCATCTGCTAACAAACTAAATAGGCAACTAAATTCTCCATTCCAAGCATCCATGCTTTTTCTTCCTAAAAATATTAAAACCATCTTTCCTCCATGTACTGTGTGGGACTGAGAGTGTTTGTGGTTCTGAGATTGGCACAATGTAAGATAGTCATCCTGGTGTACTCGGGTTCCTATCTGAGCTATGAGCGTACTGATGCTACAGTGATAGGCAATGATGGATGTTGGACTAATAAGAACTGCTGCTATGATACTGAAGGATGCAAGCACTTCAATGATAAGTACTGCAGCAATCATGATGGGTGCTACATTAATAAATATTGTTGCAATGATAAGTACCGGTACGTTCTGTACTCGGGTTGCATGATCTAAAGGGATGAGAAGCACGATGGATAGGCAGTGATAAGTGGAGAAGAACTGCAAGCAAGGATGCAAGCACAGGTGAGCTCGGAATGAAGAACTGTTCCTTTGATTAATGCTGCACCCTGATAAGTATACTACCATTGGAAGGTCGAAGTGTAACATGGAAAACTGGTACCAAAAGCTGAAACACTTATCTATCCTTCCTAAAAAAAGAAACCTTCATTTCTGTAGACAAAAATCCATTTTAATTTTCCATACATGAAACTTATTTTCCTATCCAACTAATTTTTTTCAATGAACTTATGTTAGATTGAAATCAGATTATATTGAATATATATCATATTGAAGTTTCGCTCACCAAGAATGTCTCCATTTTCATTGACCAAGCATGCTCCAAGCTGCAATTGTTAGTTTCATTTCAGTCTGCCATCACCATGAATTGAATAAAGTGTTAAGGATGATAAAAGAATTGAATAAAGTGCTTACTGAAATAAAGTCTTGATATGGAGGCAAACATCAAGCAAGAATTATTGAATTTTAGAAGAATTACTACGGTTAAAGATAAGTTATCATGGAATGACCCTAGCCAAACATTTTAGCAAAAAAATTTGGTCATTACAGTCACTTTATAGGAAGCATAACCTTATAACTACAAATGAAGGAATATTATAAGGAACTGTCAAATGAGATCCGGTTTGCACCCATGCACCACACTGCTCAATGCAAATCATGACTGAAATCAAAAGGAAGGACTATTCAGAGTGCATTTAGCATTTCCTACAATATCATATAGATTGCTTATATTATAAGAAAATATGGACTAAAGTACTGTACGTTTTGCTCATCGGACCATATCCTTTAAGTCCGGTCTCTTGCTCTGTTGTTTTAAATGAAGCTCTTGTTGATTCTACCCAATATTTTGATATAATATGCGAATGGAATTGGATATGATGGTTTATCAAGATAGAGTATAAGATCCCAATTCATCAGTGCCTGATTCAGATAAAGTTTCTAACGTAAAACCAAAATGTTGGACTTTTATCTACCAAATTCTGGACATTACAATTTGTGGAGGAACCCATTAGTAAAATAATAGCATTTTCATTCAGTATAGGTTAACAACTTAAAAGAGTCTTAATGAGTTCAACGATAATATTTCGAAACCTACCAGTGACAATTATCACAGGCCAAATTTTATTGAAGAATAATATCAGCATAAAGCATCAAGAGTAACGATGAACATGATTAATGGCTCTAAGAAATCAAATGGAAGTCTCCATTCTATTTTTACGCCAGAGATTCCAATTTTGCATAATTAATGTGTAACAACCTGCCATTACGAACCATTCAAATCGACAATAATCCACACATGTCAGACTTGAATTGCTAAAAACAACAAATTGTTAATTTATATTTGGCAGAACTCAGCATATACAGTAAATAAATCAATCACAGAATCACAGACACAGAGTAATACAACAATAAGCAGCGGAAATAGATAAATAGTAGTTCATGAAGCTACTACAGAACATCAGAGTCTAAAGCAAAATACAACATAAATCTAATACATAGAAGTCTAAATACAAAAACAAATGACAAGTCTAAACATAAACAACTAGAAATAACTGAAAAGCCGAATAGATAAAGATAGATCTCCAAGCAAAGCTCCAAAGGTGAGTCTCAAATGTTGTGACACTCAGTCTGACCCGAGCATAAAGCAAAACACAAAACACTCGAGTCGAGATTAACATTCTTATGCAAGTAAATCAACTCAAGTGAAATGCAATATAACTTAAAGTATGTTTGGGATTCCATTCTTTAAGGATCCGTGGAACTATCTACATACATAGTACAATACGTAATACGTTACATAGATAATGTCTACAGTAAAGTAAACTATTAAAATAGCATTAAGGCGTACCCATATCCTCCTTAACACATTTTTATATAAATGTCGTAGTCTATACAGTATTGTAATTCCTCCATAAACTTGAGGGATATTAGAGGGCACTCCATAGTGTACGACACAAACCAAACTTATAGTGGGTGCGATAAGGCATATGACAAGGTACGCGAGGCAATGCCCAGGGTAGGATACTACCGTTTGGCGGATCCGGACTGGTGGTAACGCATAGCAGCTACTACCGCCCACCTCGAGACACGCTCCATAATCAAAGGTGCACCCAATCAAATCACAAAGTAATTGAATGGTTTCGAAGAAGCATGCTCGATCGAAGGTGCGACCTCACTTGGCCCGGCGTGGCTTTTGTTTTAGTCATATCAAGTTAACCCGAGGGTGTTAGAGCTACGTTCATACCTCATACAAGCGTTCGCCAAACCATCCTACTTCGTTCTGGATTCTCCACCACGTGCATAGTTGTTAAAGTGGTTTTCGGTATTGGTAGAGAGAATGACAATATCTGATCCCGGTCTTTTTAACAACCAAATGCTTATTTTACACGTGGTCATTTTCATTTCAAACAGTTCATACTTCGCATCAAAATTTCATATCCATTTCAAAATCATATCACTTTCGAAATCATATTCATTTCCAAGATCATAACCACAAAATAGGTTATACCATCATATCAAAGTATTTGCATTTAAATCCATTAAATCTAAATCATAATAGTTCCAACTTAAACAGTCTGATATTGAAAGTAGTTTATATATTGGAATAGTTATACATTAAAAGTAGTTTAAAAATAGGCTATAGACTAAAATAGTTTATATATTAAAAATAGTTTATATATTAAAAATAGGTTATAGATTAAAATAGTTTATATATTAAAAATAGTTTATATATTAATATATATATATATATATATATTTGAAATTATTTATAAATTTAAAATAATATATATTAAAATAGTCTATAAATTTAAAAGAGTTTATATTAAAAATAGTTTCAAATTAGAATTTGTTTCTTCCAATTTCACAAATCAATTCAAATCAACTTTAATTCCAAAATTCAATTTAAATCAAACTTTGTTCAACAATTTCAATTAAAAGGGTTAAAAGTTCAATTCAAATTCTCGTTAAAACCATTTTTAATTTATATCGATTTCAAATCCAGGTTTGAACTACAAATTTAAACCACTACCAATTCAATAAGTTTCAAAGTTTAAACATTCAAACAATTTACAATAATTCAATTTGATAAATTTCATTTATATTTCAAACTTCAACTTTAATTTTATTTAAATTTGAAAATATTCACTTAATCATTTAATAACATTTAAATAAAATCTTAAATTACAAATTTAAATCAATATTAAATATTCAATTTCAATTTTATTTAAATTTGAAAATATTCATTTAATCATCTTTAATCAAAATCCAGTTATCAAGTTATAAAATCATATCTTTAAAATATCAAAATTTATAAGTTTCAAATCAATTTTTATTTAACTACAATTCTTAAACAAATAAAATTTCAAGTCCACTTAACTTATCTTTCCAACCTTTATTTATTTAAGTTATTACAAAAATCTATTTAAAAATAATAACATAAATTCAAATAAATATTTCAACATATTATTTATATAAAAGATTTTACAAAAATCTATTTTAAAATATTAATATAAATTGTAAATAAATATTTAAAACATATTATATATATATTAATTAAATTAAATTCTTATATTATTATATTAATTAGTATTAAATTTAATCTTATTATTATTAAATCTACCTTAAATCTATTATTAAATCTTAAATCTTATTTTATATATTTTAAAAATAATAAAGTTATACGTAAAATTTTATAATTTACGTTTTAAGACTTAACTTATAATTTTAAAATTTCCAAAACATATAATTTTAAAAATATAAATTTTACACATATATTAAAATTAAGAATACAAATCTTAATATTGTATATTTTTAAAATCAAAACACATATATTTTTATTTCCTCATTAATATGGAAATCATTTAAAGATAGACCAACGGTGTCCGTATATAATTTTCTATCCTATAGTCAAGTGATACAGATATTTATCATTTCAAACCGCAATAATTTAAATATTTTTACAGGTATATATCATTTCAACCCATAATTCCAAAATTTCAGAATCAATAAAATCGCTTGGGTTTATCATTTCAACCCATAACGATTTTCACTAATCTATAATATCTTTCGGGTATGTATCATTTCAACCCGTAGGGATTTCCTAAACTAAAAGGGAAATTGCAGTGTGAGAACAATAAAATAATAGCATAAAATGACATGGCATATCAATGGCAATTATAATCATAATTAACAATTTAAATATAATATATATATATATATATATATACAACAGGTTATTTGTGTCAATATTGTCAATTAACATAAATAAATAATTTAAGATAATAACATATCATATTCAACAATTAAATTACTAACCAATTCAAGTTTAATTACATATTTAAACTGTCATTTCATGTGAAATCAATTTACTAAGCATATGAATGTTAATCGCGAGTGACCGCTTACCTTTTGAGACTATGGAAACAACGATGGCGAAGAAAGGTGACACAGACATGCACATGGATACGCAACCAACCACTAAACAGACACGAACAAGCAACGGGACAGCGAAGAACGACAAATTGCTGTTGTACAGATCCTGACAGTAGCAAAGCAAAGCAGCACGATCTTGAATTCGAAGAAAACAAATATAAATATTTCCTCCACTCTCCTTTTTAATAAAGAGAAGGCTGAGAAGAGGTTGCTACTAGATTCAAGGCTTGGCAGAGGCTGATGGAGGGTTGTGGTGTGCTCGGGTCTAGTGGCTGCAGTAGGGTGGCGGACGAGGCTGTCTCGGTTGCTCGCTTAGGTGCCTGAGAGGAAAGGTTTGGGTCTGGATGGCTGCTTGGGCGAAGGCTAAGGGATGGCGAACTGCGGTGGAAAGTGGTGGTAGGGAGATAGGGTAGGCTGTGATGCAGAGCAAGGGGTGTATGGCGGCTGTGGTCGCGTGGAGTGGTTGTCAAGGCTGTGGTGGGTCTGGCTGGTGATCGGCTGTTGTGGAAAGGCTGTGGGTGTGTGGGTTTGGCTAAGATGGAGGCCAGCGGTGTAGGGGAGGACTGGCGGTCAGACGGTGTGCTATTGCACGAGGGTGGCGATGCGGAGGGGGTTGGCTGGAGGGGGATCATGTTCGGTTGTAGGAAGGGTCGGATCCAGTGAAAGCAAGGTGGTGTTTGTGTTGTGGCTTTGCATGGAGGAGAGAGAGGTGGAATGCAGTCTGTGTTGGGCAGAGAGGTTGAGGCTATGCGTGCGGCTATATATGGAGGGGGAAGACGAAGTTGCTGCTGAAGGGATTCGAGTGGCGGCGAGCTGCTAATGGACGAGCAAGGGTTTGAATATGCGAATGCAACCGGAGATATATATATATATATATATATATATATGTATATATATATATAATTTTTTTCTCAGAGCTCAGAACAAACAAAGAAGGGAAAGAGAAGAAAGTATAAGAAATGAACCAGGATTATAAAATGAAATAGCAAATATAAATTGAAATGGTAGAATAACAAAAGCCAGGACCTGAATTCAAGGAATATTAAAAGCAAATGGCTGTTTGCTTTCTCATGGTGGATATATGAATGGCCATAAGGAAACCCAAAAAGGCCCAAAATGGGTACCGATACGCCTAATCGTTTTGCAAATTCCGCCATGTACCGGATGCCAAAATACACAAATGAATATACTACGGAGATCAGCATGACGAGACGAACATAATAGTACACAGATATGAGAGACACGACCTTTCGATCAAAACTTGATATTCGCTGCTGAAAATGCTGCTAACACGCCGAAAATAAGATAAACGGGGCTAGAGTAGTCCAAATTCAGCGAAACGAATTATGATGTCACTCAAAAAATGATTTACATTTTACTTATGTAAAAATATTCAGGTTTAAAAAATATTTTATTTCCAACAAATTTAACTGATTTTAAATTTTAAATTGAAATTTCACAACCAAACAAACTTACATATTTTCCAATGAAAATCTGACACTTGCTATGTTAAAATAGATGTATTCCAAATATCAAATTTTGATTGCAAAAATCTTATTGTTTAATTTCCAGAATTTTTTTAGTTAATTACATTATTTAAATCGTTAAAATTTCCGGGTCGTTACATAATGGCTCTAAGAAATCAAATCATTCTATAAAATAATAATACCATTTGGAAACTAATCGTAATGAATTAAGAATAATAAAATATTCTCTCTAAAAATTCTTAATTAAATTGGTAATGGCCATAGGTATTAATCAAACATCAATTACTCAAAAAACAACAATTTTAATAATTTAATCAACTCACATGTCACCGCTGAATTATTTCCCATGACCCAGCTTGCTCATCATAGCACGGTGCACCGTCGAATTACTGCCCACGACTCATATGTCACCTTTCGCGTCCAATTGATTGTCGCCATTATAAAGTCGTCGGTGCCGCCGAGTCTGGAGTTGTCGCGTCTGATTTTTTGCCCCGCCGCTGATTCGAAGTTCTCCTATTCTTTTTTCGATTTTGAAGTTACACCAATTTGGAGTTATCGCGTCCAATTTGGTGCCCTAGTTTTTGAGTTTGGGATTTGCGGCGTGAGTTTTGAATTTGGGAGGGGCAGACTATATCTGTTTTTGGTTGATTAAATTTGGAGCCAATTTTTCGATACTTCCCGCCTAAATTTCAAGTCTTTGGTGCCAATTTTTCATAGATTGTCCATGTATTTTCGTGTGTCATAGCTAAATGTTCGTTAAATTTTTTAAAAGATAAGGCTATGTTTGATTTGTCATTTTTTGTTTTGGATTTTCGTACTTAAGAAAATGCACAAAACGCATGTATATTGTCGTAAACAACCATTTTAGAAAACGAAATTAACATATAAATAGAAAACAACTTTTTTCTATTTTTCGTATTTTGAAAAATAATGGAAGCAGGAAAAACAATTCATCCTCCCATCATCCTTCCACCCCCTCCGTCGTCCCTCCATTTTCCTTCTATAGCATCCGTCATCACTTCACTCCTTTCATATTTGAGATACATATTTGAAAACACAAAATCCAAAACTCGTTTTTAAACCAAACACTACCTTAGTATTAGAAATTAGAATTTACAAGTGAAAATTTATGTTAACTATAATATGAATTTCTTGATTTTTTTTTAAATATTAAATATTACTTCCGAATTATTAAAAATTAATTATAGTTATTAATTATTTAAAATTAATCATTAGTTATTAATTATTAATTATTAATTATTACTTCTTAATTATAATTGAATATTGATTGCTGAAATTTAATTATTATGTATATATTATCAATTATTAATTATTAAATATTTAATAGTAGTTATTACTTATTAAATATTAATTATTAAAAACTAATTACTATATATGAATCATTAATTGTTAATCATTAATTATTTAATGGTAATTATTTAATATTAGTTATTAATTTTTAGTTATTTAATAGACATTATTTAATAGTTATTAATTATTAAATATTTATTAATAATAATTATTAATTTGTAGGATTATTATTAAATATTAAATATTTAATATTATTAATTTGTAGGATTATTATTAATTATTAACATTAACATTAAATATTAAATATTGATTATGATTAATTTGTAAGATTATTACTAACTATAAATTTTTGATATTATAAATTATTACATATTAATTAATATTAAATATTAATATTTTTAGTAATTAATTATTAAATACTAATATTATTAATTATTAATTATTAAATATAATTAATTATTAATTATTATTAAATATTGATATTATTAATTATAAATTATCATATTATTAATTATTTATTATCAAATATTAATTATTAACATTAATTATTACTTCTTATTATTAATATTAATTCTTACTCCTTAATTATTAATTATTAATTTTTTAATGTTAATTATTAATTATTAAACCTTAATTCTTATTTATTAATTATTAATTATTTATTAATCATTGTATTAATTATTTATTATTATATTAATTATTGATTATTGAATAATAATAATAATAAAACTGATATCTAGTACAACGGGTCGAAAACCGTTGTAATAGAACTATATTACAAGGGGCCAAAACCATTGTAATAGAGCTGAAAATTGGTATCTATTACAATGAACCGAAAATCGTTGTAATAGAACCATATTACCACGGGCAGGCTGACAACATTGTAATAGGTGTACTGGATGATGAAAAGTTGCACCTATTACAACGGGCCTAGAAAAACCGTTGTAAAAGGTTTCTATTACAACGGTTGTTTATGGCCCATTGTAAAACAGGTGTAAAAGAATAGTTTTGTTGTAGGTGAGATTAATTTGTATAATGCTCAATTACATTCTGAAAGAATAAATAAATCTTACAATAAATGTTTAAAATGTTAAAATGTTTAATATGAATATGAGTATGAAATATTATATAAGTACGAACTTATGTATTGAAATGTAAAAAAAAATGATAAAATTATGTTTCAAGAAATGTTTATAAATAAAATAAGTTGTGATAAGAAATGTTTATACACTTGATAATGTTTTATGAAATGTTAAATGAGTAATTTGAGTTGTAAAAAGAAAATACTATTTAATTGTATATGAACTTAAGCTAATAAAATGTTTTGTAAATAAAAATTATAGCGTTTTGAATTGATTATAAATTAAGTGATGCTTATAGAAAAGAGAAGTTTTACGAAAATGTTTATAAACTTAAGTTAATGTTTATGGAATGTTTAAATAATTAAATTGAATAGTGAAAATAGGATACTATTTAAGTAAATGAAATGAAATTAAGGAAGTAAACAAATTATAAAGAAAGTCATGTCTTTGAAACTGTTGTAAAACAAAAGTAATGTGCAAAGAATGTTTATAAATTAAGTTGTAGCTTTCTGAGATGAATATAAACTTGAATAATGTTTTGTGAAGGAAGGTGAATCTTTATAAAATGTGTATAAATTTAAGAAAATATTTGAAGCGATTCACAAATAAAGTTAGTATCGAATATGAAGTACTATGTGTGTAAATAAATGTGAACTAAACTGCAAAGACACTTAAGTAATGATTTAAAGAAATGATTCATTAATTTGAATGTTAAATGAAGAATGACTTATGAAAGTAAAAGAATATGAATTAATAAGAAATGATCTTTGTGTAAATAAGTGAAGATTTAAAACAAATGAAAAGAAATTGGTGCATTTAAGAAACTAATAGAATCAATACGTAAGTTGTACGTAGATTATTTTATTCGCATAACAGTTTTGATCCAGATTCAAAAGCAAAGTAACCTCTTCGAAACCCTCTGGGTCAAAAGGTAAAAAGGCGGCAGCAAAAGGTTTCGACTCGATCGAAAGCAGGTATTTAAAAACAAAGGCACAACCTAATCGAAACCATTTCCTTTAAATCCATTTGACCTCGTCAAAATCCATCTAAGTCAAAAGCTACTTAGTCGAAAGCAAGCAGGCGCATTTTTATTTAAAAACAAAGTAAAGCCTCGACCCTTCGGAACCCTTGGTTTCGACCCACTGCCTTTCACCTACGTCTTTTGCACTACGTACCAGTTCCCTGATACCATGTGCATTGGTTTCGACTGTGTCGGAGGCGAAGGTTAAAAGGCAGAACCTGGTGCGGAAAGCATCGAAACGGTGAAAAACCTATTTATTTGTACTTTTAAACCATTTCTTTTGTACCTAACCTACCTTGTTTGTCTAAATCTGATTGGTTGCCATTTTACTTTTCCAAAAGTCCTGCCAATTTCCAAAAATAACAAATTCAAATTATTTACAAAAAGCCCCTTCTCCTTTTATAAATATATAAAACATTTAAGTCCCATACCTTAAATAATTTTATATATCCATTAAAACACTTAGGAAAAATCTACAAAAATTCTAGAAAATCAATTTTAATATGTTTTCCAACATATAAGAATTTCAGACCCAAACCTTTTATTATTTAACCGTAAATAATTCATAACCCAAATTAATATTTTCTTTATTAGAAAATTCATATAAATTCCACAAAAATTCTAAAAATTGAAACCCATCTCCAAAATATTATTTCTAATCTACATAAAAATTCGCAAGGCATTTAGATGTCATTTAATAGTGTTTTCATCCTAAAACATATCATAAAATTAATATGAACATGTATAAATCATCAACAAGTATATATAATCATTCCATCATCCAAAAACATGGCAAAACATTGCAAAAAGTTTCGGATTTCTCCTTAAAACCGAAAAAAAGAGATGTAAACATTATTCACCTTAGCTTTAGAGATTAAGGATGTTAGATTTGAATGAGTTTGAAGTTGATTAAGCTTCCCCTTTATCTTTCTTTCTCTTGCTCTTGTTAATGGTGGTCGGCCTTAGCTTTTAAAATTTTGAACAAATGAAAATGAACGTGTAGGAGTATACACAGCTAAGGGATATAGATATAAGAATGACCTCTTTCCTATTTTACCCCTCCTGTATTTCATTTTAACTCTTCTTTAAATGGCATGGCTACCCCTTAATTAAATCAAATCTCAATCCCCTAATCAACACATTATTTTATTTAATTTAGCTAATTAAATATCCTAAATAATATTATCAAAAATATAGGGTGTTACAGACTCACCTCCATACAGAATTTCATCCTCGAAATTACGATACGGCACACAATAATTCAAACAAAGAAGTAAAACATACAATCAAATAAATCAGGATAAGCCTCTCTAATACTGCTCTCAACCTTCCACGTACAGTCCTTGTCATCGTCGCTCCACTGGACCTTGACTAATCTAACTGTCTTGGTTCTAAGTCTCTTCTCATCTCTCACCACAATACGAACTAGTTTCTAACTATAGTCAAATATGGTTCTACTACTAAGTCCTCTAGCACAGTTGGTGCAATAGTAGTCTCCGGGTCTCTAACACACTTTTTGAGAAGAGAAACATGGAAAATGTCATGGACTCCTGCCAAACTGCTTGGTAACTCAACTCTATACACGATTTTTCCGATCCTCTCAACAATAGGAAAAGGTCCAACGAATCTCAGTGCCAACTTCCTTGATCTTCCGGATCTGATCACACCCTTCATCGGTTACACCTTAATAAATATCTGATCTCCAACTGAGAACTCTAAATCTTTCTGTCTTCTGTCTGCATTACTCTTCTACCTTGACTGAGCCTCATTCATTCTAGCCCGAACGAACTCAATCTTTTCTGCAACTTCTCTCACTAAATCTAGACCAAGAACTAGTCTATCCCCGGTCTCCAACCAACAAACGGGAGATTTACATGGCCTTCCGTACAAAGCTTCAAACGGTGCCATCCTAATACTAGTTTAATAACTGTTTTTATACGAAAACTCGACTAAATGTAGATGGTCTTCCCATGATCCCCTGAAATCTAGAACACAAGCTCTTAACAACTCTTTTAAGATTTTGTTAACTCTTTCAATTTTCCCATCTGTCTGTAGATGGTAAGCGGTACTCATCTTGAGATTGGTTCCCAAAACTTCCCGTAAACTCTTCTACTACTCGCTAGTGAATAAGGAATCTCTATCACTTACTATACTACTAGGAACTCCATGCAGTCTAACCACATTCTTCATAAACAACTTCGCTAAAACAGGCGTCGTCCTAGTTGATTTAACTGGAATGAAATGGGCACTCTTGGTCAATCTATCCACTTGTTCAATCTGTCCACTATGACCATATACTTTCAATTCCTCTGGTCGACCTTGGCAACCCGTCAATAAAATCCATAGAAGTAGAATCCCACATCCAAACTGGAATATCTAATTGCTGAAGCAATCCACTTGGCTTCTGGTGTTTAGCCTTTGCCTGTTGGCAATTCAAACACTACTTTACCTATAAGCCAATATCTCTTTTCATACCTTCCCAATAGAAGCTCCTCTTCATATCTTGGTACATCTTGGTCCCTCCAGGATGAATCGTAAACTTGGATCGATGACATTCCCCAATAATTTCTTTCCTCAAGTTCTCAACATCTGGAACACACAACCGTCCATTCTTTCTCGACCACCCATTCTGGTCAAGACTGAAGTCCTTCAAGTCATAGCTCTTGGTTCCTTCCCTTAATTTCCTAATTCGTTCAGCTAACACTGGATCTTCCTCCTGTTTAGAAGCTATCTTTTCGATCATCACCGGTCGAACTTCCAAATAAGATAATATGACAGTCTCTCCACTAGACCTATCCTCGGATCTGCACTGCACTCTACAATCTGCCAATGCCAGCAATCATTGCTAACACTGCATTTTGATGTTTCTTGCTAAGTGCATCCGCAACTTTGTTGCCTTTCCCCGGTGTGTACTCAATCCCAAAATCATAAGCGGCTATAAACTATAACCATCTCCGCTTTCTCATGTTCAGCTCCTTTTGAGAGAACAAATAGTTCAACGACTTATGATCTGTACATAACTCAAACCTCTCTTCCAAAAGGTAATGTCTTCGCACCTTCAATGCAAAAATCACTGCAGCCAATTCCAAATCATGCGTCGGATATCCGACCTCATGTGGTCTAAGCTGTCTAGAAGCATAAGCAATCACGTTACCTCTCTTCATCAGCACTGCTCCTAACCCTGTTCCACACGCATCGGCATAAACCACCAAATCCCGATTCCCTTCCGGAACGACCAACACGGGTACATGGGTCAATAAGTGTTTCAAACTCTTGAATGCTTCCTCACACTTATCGGTCCACACAAACTTCACATCCTTTATCGTTAGCTTGGTCATTGGTGCTGCTATCCGTGAAAAATCCTTAATGAATCCCCGATAATAGCCAGCTAACCCAAGGAAACTCTTTATCTCTATCACTGTCTCGGGTCTCTTCCAACTGTTCACCGCCTCAATCTTAGTTGGATCTACCGACAACCCTTTCTCTGAGACTACATGACCCAGAAACTTCACTTCCCTCTTCTACAAATGACACTTTTAAAAATTCACTTTCAGCTGATGTTGCCTCAGCGTCTCAAGCACCACTCTAAGATGAACTTAATGCTCCTTCTCATCCTTAGAGTATATCAAGATATCATCTATGAAAAGCAATACGAACCTATCCAGGTGCTCTTGGAAAACCTGGTTCATCAAATCCACAAAGAATGTCGACGCATTAGTCAGTCCGAACGGCATAACTAACCATTCGTACGATCCATATTTGGTCCTAAACGCCGTCAAAGGTATACTATCCTCCGCTACTCTGAGCTGATGGAAACTTGTTACCAAATCTAACTGAGAAAATACCTTGGCTCCACTCAACTGGTCGAGAAAATCGTCAATTCTGGGCAATGGATATCGATTCTTTATCGTCCACTCATTCAACTTACGATAATCGAAACATAGCCTCAATGATCCGTCCAGCTTCTTAACAAACACTGTTGCTGCTCCCCAAGGTGAACTACTTGGTCTGATAAAACTCTTGCCTTCTAAATCAACCAACTGCACCTTCAACTCCCTCATCTCTGTAGGGGTCATCCTGCTTGGCGGCCTACTTACTAGTTCTGCTCCCGGAACCAAATATATCATAAACTCAATAGCTCGTTTCAGTGACAATCCAACTACAGGCTCAAAAACATCCACGAATTTTCTAACCACAAAAACTTGATTCAGCTCATCTTCCAACTTCATAACACCCAATTAAGTATTCACTTCACCGCTAGAACCTTCTACGGTATAAACAATCTTGTCTCTGCAATCAGGGTGCCTAAACGATATTTTCCTATCATGGCAAAATATCCTAGCATCATACTCGCTTAACCAATCCATCCTAAGAATAATCCCAAACCCCAAAAAATCAAATACATGCAAATTGCAAACAAAAGTATGACCTAACAAGTCAAACTCTAACCGGTCACATCTCTCAACCCTAGAGTTGCATACCCTCCTATTGGATTCGCAACCCGTAAGGAAGTAACTAAATATGTGGTTTCTAGGTTAAGCTTATCTATCAAACATCTAGACATAAAAGAATGCGATGCACCAGTATCAAATAGAATGCTAATAGACATACCATGAATCTGAAGCGTACCTCCAAAACTGCCTTTCCCTTTTCCTGAGAAATCGGTTCGAAGCAGCAGGCTCCAATTCGTACACCTTGCCCTTTCCATCCTTAGCGGGCTCCTTGCACTGGTTCTTATAATGGCCTATCTGGTCACAGTTGAAGCACTTGATGTTCTTTTTCCTAATCACCTCTTTAGCCTTCCTAGTACAACACTCATTGGCAAAATGACCCTTCTTGTCGCACTTAAAACAGACTACCTCAGACTTTCCTCTCTTAGCTGCTCCACCCTTCTGAGCACCCTTCTTGTGAAAGAACTTCATCTTCTGACCTTGCCCACCCTAGACTACTTTAACCTTTAATCTTCTCTTGACAAACGAGCATCTCCTCGTGTCTCAAAGCCATCTCCACAACCACATCATAAGGATCTCTGATATGTGGTAAGGTAGCCCTGACCAACTCAGGCTTCAATCCCCTAATAAACTTCTCGTTCCTCTTCATCACTGTGTCAACCATAGCATAACCATATCGAGCTAACTCTTCGAACCTGCTGGCATACTCCAGAACAGTCATCTCTCCTCGTTCTAACTCCGCAAACTTCCTGATCAAAACCGACTGCGCCATTACCGACATGAACCTCTCCTGAAACCTCCTTTTAAACTCTACCCATGTCATAGTCTCCTCATCCACTGCCACAATCATGCTATTCCATCAAAAGAAAGCAGCCCCCTGAAGCTGTCTTGATGCCAACCTCCTCTTCTGCTTATCATTGAGCCTCAAGTCTACAAAAATCCTTTCATAGTGCAACAACCAATTTTCCACCTCGATAGCATCCTCGATTCCAATAAATGGCTTCCCTTCGAGCTTAGCATAATCTCCACTCAACTTAGCATAGTCGTTGACAACTGGAGCTTCCTGAACTCCTCCTCCCATTACCCCAGCAGCAACTCCCGCTTACATCATATTCATGAAATTCCGATACATAGCTTCCATTCCAACTTGTGGGACTCCAGCACCCACATTCTCTACTTGTGCCTGACCTTGGGTCCTTCTCACATTAGGTATGGCATTCCCATCAATGCCCTACCCACCTGGGTTAACTCTTCCTCTTCTACCTTCCATATATGTATTCAAACCTCATGAGATACAGAAAAATAACCTAACAAAGATAGGAGACTGGAGATAAAGTGTATACTTATATATAGCAAATACAAGTACGTTACTATAGCGTTATCCCATATCCCAATCTTACTATAATTCCTTAGGTTTATGTTTTCAAACCATTTTTAGTTTAAAGTTTTTCATAAACCTATGCTATAATACCAAGTTGTAACATCTCATATCTAGAAGCCAAAAGCTAAACGCTACATGCTACAGTCATCCACTACAACAAAAATACCTTATTACAACATCAAAAAAACATTGTAATAGGGGTTTCAAAACGATTTTACAAATGTCGTCTTAGGCCAAATTGTAATAGAACGGAGTAATTTACAACTTTTTTCTAGCGTTGTACGAAAACGTTACAACTTACAATAAACTTTGCTACAACGTTTTTGAGATGTTGTGATAAAACCTTTTACAACTTTTATCTGATGTTGTAAATCACTAATATAAATATCTTAAAACCTTTTTGCAACTTCAACAAATTGTTGTGCAAAAGCTTATCACAGCATTTTATAAACATTGTAATATAATCTTTTTACAACTTTTTATTACTATTGAAGTATGTTTTTTTACAACGTTTTTGAATATTGCGAATTATTTACTGTAATTTTTTTAAAAGCTCTATATGCATTTCAAGCTCCAACTACATCTCAGAATAGTATTACATCAAATAGAATAATGTTACCATAGTAACTTAAATATATAAAACACAAACAAAATGGAACATATTTCCAAACCGCTTCATTCGAAATAAGCTAACACATGTTCCAACACAGATAAAATATCATAAAAATATCATTTCTTTCAACACAAACACACATGTATAGACATAAAGCTAAAAATTGTCCTTAGCAATAGGGTACAATGCAGTCAATATCAATCTACTGTCATTGGCAATGCCAGCGGGACGAAGCTCTAAAACACAGTCTAAAAGCTGTTGCACTAGACTCATCTTACCCAAAACCATTTCAAGGTAAGTTCATCACTTCAGAGTTAAACCAATATCAATATCATGTTTATTAATTGTATAAATAAAATTTCACATTACATATGTACAAACCTGCAAGAAACCATTTTATCTCCACTTGAATTGAAGGATACTGACCATACTGTTGATGTATGCCCATTGACAAGCAAAAGAAGAAGATTAATAAACAAATTCTAGAATCTAAGTACAAATCAGTTCCCAAATTTATAATGAAAAACATACATGGGATAAACTTACTTTTAGCTGAAAAAAACTAGACAAATTTTACAGTGAAGTTTTCTATAAATAACCTGTTAGCTTGTTTTAATGTTTGCACACAATGCGAGTCATCACTATCCTCATCCTCTACCCATACCTAGTAGCACATATAAAGGGTGTTTCAAAACCATTAGACACGATTAAGTAAACCTGAATACACTTATGTACTTCAACCACATAAAAACAGCAAAAATTATTGCACCTTAATAGAATTGTCTTAACTAACAGAAACAAGAACATCACAAAATGGATGTCATTGCACCATCTTTACATCTTGTGTGTGACCCTGTAGTACTGAATCCATTCAAAATCATTACCAGGCTATATTTCCCAGATTCAAATAGACTTATCGCGGCCACATGTTGCAAGCAGAGACCCAAAAGCACTCAAGGTACACTTTTAACTTCATTTTCATGACCCTGATAACAAAGACAGTGAAGAATTTATCAGCTTTGTACATATGCCTAGTCACGTAAGCTATGGCCAGTGTTGTAGTTAAAAAGCCAAGGCCTAAGGTCAGTAGCTGACCATTTCCTCTAGGGAACCCTACATCTGATTCTTCTTACTGCATTGAAAAGAACATAAATATCAAATTTTATATATACATTTATGGTATTAATTGTATTTCAAATTCGGAGGTTAGCAATAACACTAGCACTTATGCATTGTAAGTTTAGTAAAATTAAAAGCAAAATTTATACAAAAAGAAAACGTACAACATAAAATGATTTGGTTTTATACATTTATTGTATAAGACCAACTAATACAATTTGTGTTTGTATATAATCATGGACTCTGACCTCTATATCCATGCTATTCTGTGTACTCCTGTTTTTGTATATAATCATGAACATGTAAAGTGCTTTTTTGAAATGGATTTAAAGCAACCGATGAACGTTTCAAAAATTTATACAATAAGAGTTATGATTTTGGTGCTTTGCAACCAAGAGCGAATTTTTCAAAAATTATTTAACATATTTGTTAGAAGATTATTGTTAACATTTAATAATCAAACCTAATTTTTTTTCTTCTTTTCTTTACTCAAATTTTATCAAATCATTCTGTTGTCAGAATTCATAACTAATATAGCCTAAATTGAACGATAATGTCCATTACACTTGCTGAATTTAAAATTTCATTACATGCATCACAAATGCAAAGTACGAGGAAAACATAAGTGGTTTTACTTGCAATGAAGTTTAAATGTGTAATAATACCCTACAGCTAACAATGGGACTATCAAATATTTTACATTACAATCTCGTTTGCAAGCATTTCATTGCATACATGATACATGCATTGCAAGTGCAAATTCCTAATGGAAGACAACTAATTTACTTCCAATTATGTTGCGATGTCGAAAAAGAAAAGGAAAAACCTCTTTCAAAGTTCAAATGTCCTACAACTGATTGGTAAGCCAGTTTTTCCATTAACATGTCAAAATAAATGTTAGTACCAGAACAATATTATATTGACTGAAAATGTTCTTTGGTTCAATGCAAAGAGGAAAAAGCACTCGATTTAATAATTGACAATATCCAGATGAATTAACTTTAATTTTTCTTGGTAAAAAGGTAAAATAATGAAATAAAATAAATCATAGAAACCAGGTCAAAAACTAGGAGAACAGTTGAGAGCAAACTATGGAGTGTCTGACAATTAGTCTTAGATAATGAGTATTGAAGTACTTCAAGGATACTGATCAACATGCTCCTAGAGAAAATTGAGGTGAAGTTGATATACTATGGTGAAATAATTTATAACTGTTGGCAAGTAAAACATGGACATCCGTGAATGGACATTATAAAGATAAAACGAGAAGAATATTTGAAAATTTTAACAACAAAACTGGGATTACAATTTTATGCACGAAAGCTCATTGCTGGATAAATAAACGATTACATCTGTATGCAAAGAAAGAATATTTGAAAAATAAAACTCTTGGTCGTAAATTAAAGAAGCTCAAGCAATCTAGTTTAGTACCTGGTAATGATAATTCGGTAGGTGCATTCATGAATCAAATCTCATCATCATTCCACCTCATTAGATAAAAAGAACCAAAATTGGATAGTGTCTAAATTATAGAACATCCTTCAAATCTTATACTTTCATCACGAAATATAAACTTTGTCGGCTGGCTCTCGATACGCCAAATTATACATGGTTTGTAAAAAATTCAGTGTAGGGGTGCATTATATAGTAAATTGCAACTGCATGGTTCAAATTAAGAGAAATCTCATAGAATTTATACATGGTCTGTATTAAATCACAAATGTATACTTGAGAAGTATCAATGCAAATAGATGCCCTTAGACATCATTTTCAATTTTCATGTTCATAAGTTAGATATATTCAAAGGTTCTGAGCTAAAATTAAATTATAGTCTTCCTGCTTTAATTTAACAGAGTAATCAAGATCATTAAAAGGGCATTAGCAAGATCATCATCATTTAACTAGAAATAACAACAGCATGTCAACAATGCAATAAACAATATAAAAAATTGTGTAATAGGGGAAATGAAGAGCATACCTGATTTTGGCAAAACGAAGAAACAAGAGAGGAAGGGATGTCTAAAGACCAAAAAAAGAAAAAGCATACTTGGTTTCACTATACCAGTTTGAGCAACTTCACCGAAAAAATGAAAAAGGCATTAATAAGAGAGGAAGGTATTTCTGAAGAACATGCTCTGTATTTTATTTCAACCATTCGTACCCTAGTTTCACCATACCAGTATGAGCAATTTTCCAACATCAAATATCGTTATTCGTTCGATTTGAGAAAAGTCATGCAATGTAGGTGGGATGATGACATACTCAGTTTTGGATCTTAAGGCTTTGGGATTGAGGCTTGAGACCGCAGATGTGTTGATTGTCGGGGTGGGTGATTGAGACAACATTGGATCTGAGACGGATGGGGACAGATGGTTGCGGCGGCTTCAGATCTGCTGATGGATTAAGCAGAAAATAGTGCCTTAGACCCTGTATTTTAAGGAAGGAGAAAATTTTGTTTTGGCATTAGAAGAACGGTGTGGCTGTAAGAACAAAAAGGGATGAAATTTTGGCTTTGAGCCAAAAAAAAATTGAACTTGGAGCCAAAATTTTGTGTTTTGGAGCCAAACAAAACATGTATGTATTGAATACGAGAGTTACAATGGATAATATTTTTTTAGCAAAGCTAGTCGGCTTTATTGTGAGCCGTGTTACTGTGTAAATAATGGGAAAACAGGTGTTCTGCACATGCACAGAAACAACTAAGGGCAAAAGAAAGCCCAAGATAAAAATAATAACATGGGAGCTAGACAAAAGTGCCTAAACTACTAAAACAACATGACTATGCTCCTACAGGAGAGGAAGAACAACCACGGTCATCATCCGTAGATGGACCAATAACATGGGAACAACCTGAGAAGAGAGCTGCCGGACGAGGATCATAACCATCTGAATCAGGAGAGTAAACATATTTCCTATTCCATGTGACATCATAAAACTTGCTTTTATTCTCCTCACCAATCTCGCCAACCCTTGTAAGGCACAAACCATCTCCGTCAATATGGTAGATAAGAAAACGACTCTCACCCTCAATGTCATTGATAAAGGCATAAAAAGTGTTAGTCTTAGGCAAATATCTCATCTTAGATGGAGCATGAACCCAAGCTCGTTCTTCAGAATTCCAAGATATAGCATCATACAAAGAAGGAGAAGGAACCTCATCCTGGGCCGCAGGTGGTAAACTATAGATGGAGCCACACAAACTGGAGCAACAATAGTAGGATCAACAATGGGAGCTACACTATGGGATCTACAGGACCATCAATAATGGGGGCTACTGGAGCAACCTTTGGAACCCACTTCCGGACAAGGGGACGAGGAAGAGGAATCCGATTAGAAAGGGGAACAAAACCTACAACTGTCGAACTAGAACAAGTACCCGAAAGATGCCCAAAAGACTGACAGGAAGTGCATATCTCAGGTCTCCAACTGTAGCAAACTCTGACCTCAGCAAACTGGTTCTTGTCTAGTCTGACCTTTAAAACCGATGGTAAAGGTTTGTCAGGAATAATCTCGATCAAAGCTTTGGCATATACTAATTTCTTTCTGGCCACTGTGTTAGAGTCATAACATATCACCTTACTAACTAGACCAGCTACCCAGTCAATCCCGATCAGAGGCTGAAGAATAGAAGGAATGTGAGAAAAGTGGGCCTAGACAGGAATAGATAAAACTTGGGCTTTCGCTCGATCTACAAAAGGACTCCAAGTAGTGATAATGAATGGTTTCCTATCTATAAGAATAGGGTCGGCTTCCAGAATATGCTATCTTTCATCAATACGCGAGAATTTAAAATAGAACATTTTATTATCAAAGTGAACACTTAAACCCCCTAGGCCTCCAAATTTGGTTGCACCTCGCCTTAACTAAATGGTAGGGAGGATTAGAGTCGATAAAAAACCCACCAAGTGTTCTTTCCAGTAATCTACGTCGGCATTAATCACTTCCTTCGGTGGGATCATCACACCTTCAATTTCAACCAAATCAAAACGACGATGAAAATGCTTACCAACATAATTTGGCAACTTGGTAAATAAGGATGACCACATAGGAGCAGGTCGAGGTGTTGGAGGAACCAACGGACTAGTGAGCTTTGCTATAGACAAAGATAAGCTGAGTTCGACATTGTTACAAGCACCTGGAGTGCAACCCTAAGATAAACTACTATTAGCAAAATTGTTCACAAAATCTTCAACCATAGACACTCCGACATCGATAACCTTTGCGCGAATAGGCGCAGGCACTAGATCTAGATCAACTTGCCCATTCTCGGCATTTCCCATAGTAGATACAACATTCAACCCAACTTAAGTACAAGTCCAAGATTTATTACCTGCTTCAGCCAAAAAAGGAGTAATTGGGTTCGGTCCAGGGGGGTTAACCGACATTTCATGGCATTATTTCTTGAAGAAGTCCAGGTAACAATGCTTCATGAGCAGCAGATGCGACTTGAACTAAAGCAGATTTCTGAGCAGAGGAGCCATCAACGGCGGCAGAAAGGGCCTCACCAGCCTTGCCAAATGAAAGATCAGATCCACCAACTAGGTCAACAGAGGGAGCAGAGGGAGCAGACAGAGCAGGCTTCGAACTCGGTATAGGAAGACGTCGCAGATAGCGGGAGCAATGCGAAGGAAGAAGCGAAGCCAAAACGAAAAAGTGGTTAACATATGCCTTAAGAATAATTTCGACAGTCGTCAAAGGAAATATCGCCAGTCGCCATTGTTGAACTAATTAGTCGCCTTAAGTTACAATGGATAATATTTAAATGTACATAGAAGTATTATACAAAAGTTACACTACATTTTATTGCTCTTTATTATACATAAGAAAATATTTTAAATGTATATAGAAGTAATACTTTATATGAAACGTTGTAGTATTTTGTATTTTTTTATTTACTAAACATAATTGTAAATTTTACTTGTTAAATACTAAATAGTAAATATTTCTTCTTAATTATTAGATATTGAATATTAATTATTAAAATTTAAATATTATGTATATATTATTAATTATTAACATTAATTATTAATTATTATAAAATTAATTACTAAAGGTTAATTAAAAATTATTTAATAGTAATTATTAATTATTAAAAATAAATTATTAAATATTAAGCATTACTTGTAATTATTAATCATTTATTATTACTTCTTAATAATAGTTGAAGTTTAATTATCCAATGTTAATTATTATGTATACGTTATTAAATAATAATTATTAATAGTAAATATTAATTATTATATATTTAGTATTAATTAATAAAAGTTAATGGTTGATTATTTGATAGTAATTATTAATTATTAAATATATTTATTACAACTTTTCAGAAAAAGTTGTTAAAATCTAAAAGTAAGACAACTTAATGAAAAACTTGCTATAAATTAGTATTTGCAACGTTTCACCGAAAAACTTTGTTAAAGGGAATTATTAGTTTTTTTAGCAAAGCTTGCCGGCTTTATAGTGGGCCATGCCACTGTATAAATAATGGAAAAACAGGTGTACTCTACACATGCACAGAAACAACTAAGGGCAAAAGAAAGCCCAAGGTAAAAATAATAGCACATGAGCTAGACAAAAGTGCCTAAACTACTAAAACAACATGACTATGCTCCCATAGGAGAGGAAGAACAACCACGGTCATTGTCCGTCGATGGACCAATAACATGGGAACAACTTGAGAAGAGAGCTGCCAGACGAGGATCATAACCATCTGAATCAGGAGAGTAAACATATTTCCTATCCCATGTGACATCATAAAACTTGCTTTTATTCTCCCCACCAATCTCGCCAACCCTTGTAAGGCACAAACCATCTCCGTCAATATGGTAGATAAGAAAACGACTCTCGCCCTCAATGTCACTGATAAAGGCATAAAAAGTGTCAATCTTAGGCAAATATCTCATCTCAGACGGAGCGTGAACCCAAGCTCGTTCTTTAGAATTCCAGGATATAACATCAGACAAAGAAGCAGAAGGAACCTCATCCTAGGCCGCAGGTGGTAAACTAACAGATGCAGCCACACAAACTGGAGCAATAATAGTAGGATCAACAATGGGATCTATAGGAGCATCAACAATGGGGGCTACTGGAGCAACCTTTGGAACCCACTTTCGGACAGGTGGACGAGGAAGAGGAATCCGATCAGAAAGGGGAACAAAACCTACAACTGCCGAACTAGAACAAGTATCTGGAAGATGCCCAAAAGACTGACAGGAAGTGCATATCTCAGGTCTCCAACTGTAGCAAACTTTGACCTCAGCAAACTGGTTCTCGTCTTGTCTGACCTTTAAAACCGATAGTAAAGGTTTGTCAAGAGTAATCTCGATCAGAGCTTTGACATATACTAATTTCCTTCTGGCTACTATGTTAGAGTCATAACATATCACCTTACCAACTAGACCAGCTAGCCAGTCAAACCCGATCAGAGGCTGAAGAATAGAAGGAATGTGAGAAAAGTGGGCCCATAATCAAAGGCTGAAGAACAGAAGGAATTATTACTTATTAAGTATTATTTAATTTTAATTATTACTTATTAATTAGTAATTAGTAATTATTTAATATTAATTATTATTTATTTAATATTAATAATTAATTATTATTTATTGATTATTATTTCTTATTTATTAGTGATTAATAATTAATTATTTATTACTTCTTAATTATAATTGAATATTAATCATTAATTATTTAATATTAATTATTCAATAGTAATTTTAATATGAATTATTATTAATTATTAATTATATTTACTAATTATTAAATATAATTAATAAATATTTAAGTCCTTGTAAACTACCATTTATAAATTATTAATTATAAACTACCCATTTATAAATTATTTAAGTGAGTATTAAATATTTGTTATTAGCTATAAATTATTAATTATTATAATATTTTAAGTAATACTAAACAGATTCAAAAAAATTTGATGTAAACCTATGTGAAACTACTTTTAATAAAGTTATAGTTGTGGAATATGCATGTATATGTTTTTTGTTTGATGATAATAAACATATATACATTCATTTAAATGTATTTGATATTGTACTATTTTATTTTTCACAGATAAAATAAATATTTGCTGAATAAAATAAATAACACAGAATTGGAATTGAAATGAATATTTTATTCAAACAAATATTTATTACAATTTTGATAGTACAATTTCAAGCTCTCACTATAACTATACAATTTCAGTCACAATACAATTACATCACAATTTCATAGTTACATCAGTTCCTCACTTAATATCACTCACACTCATATTTATCTTCAACTTCATTCCAATGTGAATCCAGCATCTGAGCAATCTGCAGAAATATACATTGACGCAGTAAAATTGAAAATAAAATGTTTTTGCAGTATAAAACAAAATATGAATTCTGAAAATAATATTTGCCTCAGTTATTTGGGTTGTTCGTCATCATATTTTAATTTATCATACATGAATAGCTTGTGATATGCACAGTGTATCACCGTACATGCCACAAGGCCGTGCACACCAAAATGTACACTTGATAATGTTACAGGGACATGTGAGCACAAGGTCAAACCCGAGCATTTAAGCTGGATTCAACACAGGGCAATAGAGGTCAAGTCACTACTATCATGACTCAACTCAATACAACAATGAAGACAATAGTAAAATGAATGACCAGTCTCAACAAACAAGTAGTACAAAGTGTCGACCAAGCTAAATCAACAAACAACTCAGAGGCACCAGATGGCACCGGATTAGAAGGTTAAAGTGAACCAGACCAGACCACATGAACACAGCAGCCTCAACATCAAAGATCATACCACCAACAACATGAAGTGTAACTGCAAATAACAATGCACACAAATGCACCAATAACACCAATGAAATCAAGACCAGTGTGCAGTGACAATATACAGAGAGCATATGCAAAGGTCTGGACAACATGATCAATGCATGCAACAGAGACATGAAGGCCAATGCACAAACCAAATGAACTCGACCAGTGAAAAAGACTGCACAATTTAAGAAGGCACCAAACAACAAACAAGTCAAAGGACCAAACTATACAAAAGAATGGAGAAACACAATGACCAGACAAATATGCAAACATATGCACAAATGCACTGCTACAACTAAACATAAACCAAATCAAGTTCAACATCAGGTTGCAAGTCCAACAAAGCTACAAAGTGATACCAGTAAACAACAAATCAGTGACATACAACTACATGATGAACTCAAACAAAGCCGAACCCATCATGAACAAATGCAAACCAAGAATCTCCAAGCATTGCAGACTACACATCAGTAGTGAAACCAAATCTATACCAGACTCGAGCCAGCATATCAAGCTAATGAATAAACAAAAACACTTGGCAGCATGAACTACTCGAACACACATACATACATGAACACACATGTATGCAGTATCCAGTGCAAGCTCGAATGAACGAGAGTAGTTCAATTGCATAAACACACAACTCAAAGACATGTTGAAGACAAAGCAGTGCAAGCCTCAAGTAAGCATGCGCAGTGATATGTATACAGGACAAGACAAGGTCAGACCAACCAAAGAACAACATCAGACAACATACAGTGACAACACAAGCATAACATCATTAATAGAACCAAACTAATGTACACTTGAATGCTTCACAGTGCAACAATACTACAAGATCAAGTCGAAGTCAATGCCAAACAGTTCAAAGCAACTGACTGGAGTTAAAAAGAAAGAAGAACAAAAGAATTAAACAGCAAATGTCAACCAGTATAGGAACCAGACCTCACGAAATCGAACACAGGTGGCCAAAGTCAACATTGTCAAATAATTTCAAGTCGAAGTCACAAAGAACGAAATCAACTTCGTCAAATCTAGTCAAGCCGTGGTGACCACGAAATCATCCAAAGCCGTGTCAACCAAGGCATTATAAAATATACGATTACGACCAAGTCAGAAATATCGCGAGTTAAAAATCAATGACGTGGGAATCAAGCAATAAAAATACGAATTTGAATCAGTCAGTGAAATCATCATCATCTATACGAATATCAACGGCCAGAGCAAAAGTATTGACGAACTCAAATTAATTCGTACGAACAAAAATATAGGGGATCGAACCCTATATAAAACCCTATTCATCATCGGCAATAATCATCGAGTTTAAGCAAGCAAATCAGAAGAAGAAAAAGCAAAAATCTACATACCAAATCATATCGAACTCGATCAAGGAGGAGGAGCCGCGAATGAATCAATCGAAGTAATCAATCGAAGCATCAAACTATCAAATTAAGCGGCGACTTCACAATTACCAGAAGCTCTAATCTTCGAACGAAGAGAAAATCGAACGAGCCACCATTATCTCAAGCAAAGAAAAGAATCGGGCCGAATAAAGGAAAAGGGGACTCAACAAATATAAAACAGGGCCGCATTTTTTAAGTTATAATAATTTGGGTCAAGTTGTTTTGTTTAAGGGCAAACATTTGTCTCATGTTTTCTATTTAGTTCTGCTCTTGTTTTTATGTTTTAAAGTCTAAACTTTGGTAAATCACCACCTAGAGTTTAGGTAGTGTCAGATTGTCTAGTTAGGATTATTTCAGTAAGCAGGGTGTGCGAGTTTGCAAAACTCTATAGGCGGTAGCAGGGTGTGCGAGTTTGCAAAACTCTATAGGCGGTAGTAGGGTGTGCGAGTTTGTTAGAGTGTTTGTAAGCGGGAGACTGTTTAATTCTAATAGAAATCTGGGAATGCAGCAGTAGGCAGGGGTTGCCGAAGCTGGGTAAATTTTGTGTGTGATTTACTTTTTAGCATATTTACTTCTCTGCAGTTTGTTTTCGTGTTTAATTCAGTAAATTAGAGAAAATTTGCTATAACCCTATTCACCCCCCCTCTAGGGTTAATCTAGATCCTACAAGTGGTATCAGAGCCCGGTATTTTTCTTTAACTCTAGAGTCATGAATCCACCAAATAATGCTTTTTCTGAGGGGCAATCTATTATTATGCCACCCATGTTTAATGGGAATGATTATGCTTATTGGAAAGTTAGGATGGGTATTTATCTTAGTTCTGTTGATTATGATGTTTGGGACATTATTGAAACTGGCTATAAATCTCCCACTATAACTGTTGGTGATACTGAGATTCCTAAACCTAAGGATAGGTGGGACGCTAACGATAAGAAATTAAAAACTACAAATGCTAAAGCTATGAATACTTTGATCTGTGCTCTTGATAAAAATGAATTTAATAGAATTTCTCATTGTAAAACTGCGCAGGAAATTTGGCATACCTTGGAGGTAACACATGAAGGAACTTCTCAAGTCAAGGAGTCTCGTCTAGCCCTATTCAGCAATGAATACGAGAACTTTGTGATGGACAAAGGCGAGAGCATAAATGACATGTTTGGACGCTTTTCAACTTTGGTGTACAATGCTAGAGCACTTGGGAAGGTATTCACTGAGGTAGAGCTTGTGAGGAAGGTGCTACGAGTCTTACCGATGAGCTTTAAGGCTGTCACGACCCGACTTTCTATGCCCAGAAAGACGTATCGTGAATTAAGAAAGAAAGGGATAGAAGAAGAAAAGAAAGAAAAGAAGAAAGAACAACAACATCAGAAACTCACAGCGGAACGAATGAAATATAATATATCATATAAAATATTACATAGTATCATATACATCAGAGTTACACAACTTATACAACACATATTAGACAGTTATAAACATCTGTCTAATTCATACAACTCAAGTATCACAGATACAGACATAACATATACACAGCGGAATCATCATATATCTACACGGTGAAGCCTCCTGCTCCAAATCTCCTCCAGAATTCGTCAAAGCTAACCTGAATCCCTCGACTACTCAATACAATATTGAGTACCCAAGAGTTTAATAAAACAGAAAATAAACACTAGGGTCAGACATGGGTCTGGTGTGAGTAAACGGTTAGATTGCTTAACTTTGAAAACTTTTGAAAACAAAAGTATCACGTAAGACTCCCCACAAATAAACATGGGTAAGTTTTTACCTTACGCTAACTAAAACGTTTGATAGGAAATCTGATTGTATTATAATAGGGTCTAGGGTTTTCAAGTAAAATACAGAAATAGCTGAAATGCTTACATCTCACATTCCAACATAGTTGGGCACAACTAATACGTACGGCACTTATTGGAGTTTGGATTCCATACAATGGCAGGGCTACTGGGGTACCGCCCGTCACAGTACGTGGCCTAGATCACCGTACCGAGGAGTACGCCCGCTCCCCTGCAACACAAAGCCGGAACCATCCCTTACTGGATAATTCCGAACAAGATAACCCCATAGTTGGCGCGACCAACCACACACTAAGCCGAATAAAAAGAAAAGGGACCTCTAGACAGGGATCTATCTTGCTCTCAGTGGGTGCTACCCACGAAGCCTTGCTGCACCTCCCCTGTTTTAGCCATTCCCGGTTGATGAGGCTTGAGGTTACGATTACCTTTAATCAGAACATATCACTTAGAATGCTCATCGTCCGCCTGACGATGTGCTGAAAGCATTCAATCCATACAAGTTCGTTCCGGGTTCGAACGAAACCGAAGGCATTATCTCGTTACACTCGTTTTGGAATCACCCTCAGAGTTAACGACAATAACCCTTGCACTCTGAATCTTCATCTTCACTTGAGATTCACGACCTATCGTAAATTTGGATCGATGTGGTATTCGGGTCTCCAGACCTGGAATTCCGGTATACGGAAACCCGATCCCGGTCTCATCGAAATCCAAAACGTATCTTTTAAGGCCAAGTTGTTTAAAGGTTTAAACATTTAAACTTATTCAGGATGATATAAACAGATAGATAAATCATATTATCACAATTGATAATTTATATCAACATTCATCTCATAAAGCAGCATATATATATATCAGAGATATTCAAATCATCCAATATCAACCAATCACCCAATATCAAACATCCAGTATTAATCAATTATCTAAACAGAATTGATTAACTCTAATCAATTTAATTAACCTTTAATTAAATTAATTACTATCCTTTAATTACTTGGATTATCTTAATCCTGCTTATTATCATTAATTAATTACAAATTAATTAATTAAACATCTAAATGATCTTCCTTAATTAATCTCCTTTGATTAATTATACTTTAATTTCATTCAAGTAATTATCCTTAACCATATACAGTAATTAACCTTTAATTACTATCATTTAATTACAATAATTAATGATCCTTTATTAATTAATTAACTATAATTAATTATATTAATCTTCAATTAATTAATCATACTTAAATTAATTACTTTTATTAATCAAACTTGATTAATTCATTAATTAAATAATCCTTATTAATTTATTAACCTTTTAATTAGATTAAATAATTAACTTGTAATTAATTATCTCATTAATCATAAATAGTAATTAACAATTTGTAATTACTTATCTAAATTAATTAACTTCTTAATTAATTATTCTTTAATCACTTATTATTGATTAATTAATCTTAATTAATCAATCCTTAATTACATCATTTATTTAATTAATGATCCTTAATTAATTACTCTCTTTTAATTAATTACCTTAACTAGTAATTAATCACATTATTAATTAACCTTAATCCTTTAATTAATTAATTACTCTTTAATTAATTAACTTCAAATCAATTATATTAATTATCCTTTAATTAATAACATCAAGTGATTAACCCTTTTAATCACTTCCATTAAATTACTTCCATAAGTAATTTCTCTTTTATTAATTACATTAGTAATTATCCATTAATTACTTGACTAAGTAATTATATTCAATTAATCAATAAGTAATTTATCTTTAATTAATTAGACTAATTAATTAACCTAAAATTAATTACATTAATTAATTACTCAATTAATCATCACTTAATCTTTAATTAATTTATTTATTAATTACACTTATTTCCACTAATTACTTCATTAAGTAATTATCCTTAATTACAAATAGTAATTAAGCTTTAATTTAATTATTAATTATCCTTAATTAAACTAAAATTATTTACTTTATTAAAACCCATTTAAAAATCAATTTTTGAAATATGATTTTACTTTTAAACAAAACAATCCAAACACTTAATTTTAATACACTTAAAATCTTTGAATAACCTTTCAAACATGTTTGATTTAAATTAAATAAACAATTATTTAACTTTGGAATTCTCAAATTTCATAATTAAGAAAATAAAATTTACTTTAAAACAAAACAAATTTAACATTTAATTTTAACATTTTAAATCTTTGAAACTTGTTCAAAACTTGTTTGAATAAATTAATCAAATACTTATTCATGAAATTTATCAATTTCTTTTTTTAAACTTATTAAATTCTTAAATATATTCAAACTTGGTATTTGATTTTAGTTCAAATTTTTAAAACTTGTACTTGTTTTCTTTAAATTTTCAAAACCAGGCTCGAAACAATTCCAAACCCGAGCCCTACCCCAAATTCCCCGAGTCCATCCTGAGCCCACGCGAGGAAACTCTCGTACATCTTCTACTTCGAGTCATACTTCAATTCTCACGAGACCTCCCCGAACAAATCATCGTCTTCCCAACCCAATCGAACAGATGACATAAACGTGCACGTGGTGCACGTACACCACCAACTCCGACCACCAGAGTCCATCGTGGTGACACTCGACAATCATCTTCAAGCTCGCGAACCCATACGCGACTCCAGATCACCGGAAACGACATCCATTCGAAATCGACCCAAACGACACCAAAGAACCCAAAACCCATCGATACAAAAGACCTCGCCGCCGACGATCAGAACGATTGGAATCCACGACATTCATTCCAGAGAACCCCCACATCGCCACGCTGCTAATCCCCCATATGCGATCGAGTCTGATGATCCATCGTTGTCGAACAAAGCTCGACATCTCTCACAACAAAATCCTGTCACTAAACCCTACTTCACCTCTGATAGATCGCCACGACCATTGATAAATTTATCGATTATTTTTCCTGCAATCCCCAACTCACTGGCCACCTCCAGACCAAACATCACCAAATAACTCGCCGCCGATCAACGTAAATCGACGAAAATGTCGAAACTGATCAACTCCAATTATCTCGACGAATACTATACTAAAAATTCTGATTTTACTTTTAAAAATCATGATTTTTGAAGACGAGGTGAATGGTATAGGTAAATCAAGTAATTGTAACATTCGAATTTCGACATATTTTTGAATTCCACTGTTTATCCTTTACCCAGACAAAAATTACTTTCAGTTTCAACTTACGATTATTTTTAGAACTTAAATCTTGATTTTACAAACATGCTTTGTTTAGATTTTCAAGCCTAAAAAGAATTATAGAAAGAGAATTTGATTTTAGACAGGTTTTTAAAACCTGGAACTAAGAACAGAGGTAATTATATGTCTGCATATCAGACATGCACAAGAATATATATACATACATCGATATTCATATCACATATGCAAACATCCTTCACTACCTTTCTACGAAGAATCATTTCATTCAACAGATATGCAACTTTTAATTTATTTTAAAGAAACAAAACCTACAGATCATTACAGAGAGTTGATCTTATCTTCACAGGCATTCATCACTTAAACACATACATGCATCTATTTAAATCCAAGCATTTCAGGCTAGCAACCATGATTTATATACATATATTAGAGTGAAATCATGATGTGAAAACTGTTTTTAAAATTTATGTTTACTCACCAGGAATTAAACAGAGGACAGAGGCACTTCATTTATGAACTGCAGTTTGAATTTTGAGTTGAACTGAAATTGATTTTGCTTGATCTAGAGTTAAATCCTTGCATTGCTGAAGTTTTGAAAAACTGATGAAGTTGTTTGATATTAGTTTCTCCTCAGGTTGATCTTTGAAACAGTTGTTTGATTTTCTTTTAAATTTGATTTCAGGTTTTTAGTTTTAGAAAAGAGGAGAAAGAGTTTAGGATAGAAAATATTTTGAACTGAGAAATGAATACAGGTTTCTCCATCCTTTTTGGTTACATAATTTTATTAAAAATAAAAGAAAAAGAAAAATGCCACTTGTTAACTTGCATGCATATACAAATGTTAATACATGTTTCTATGAATTACAAATGTAAATATAAGTTGTAATGATCTTACACATGTCCTTAAATACTTTAAATAAATTTTTATTTAATTTAAATGTAAATATAAAGCTTTCATTAAATCTTATTTAAACTAGAGCTAAAATACTTTTAATAAAGTAAATATTTACCTTAAGAGTTTTGAAAATATATGATTAGCTTTTAAATAGCTTTTGAAAGGTATTATATTAAATTCAAATCAAAACTTCAATATATACAAATATACATATACATTTTAAATAGAAAATATTTTTAACATTAATTGAGAATTATTATATTAAATTTCAATACAACTTCAAATCATAACATATACATATATATATTACAATTTGAAAATACAATCTTTTATTTAAACAAAAGATTCTCTATTCACAATATATATATCAATATATACATTATAAATAGAATCTATTTTTATTAGCTTTGAAAGACAAATCTTATCAATATTAAATTTAAAAAAAAAAATAGATATTGCCAAATTAAATATTTATTAGCCTTTAAAAGATTAAATTACCAATTTAAATTAAAATTATAAGGGAAAATTACCAAATCAATTTAATTATTAATACTGATTATTAAATTGATATTGCCCAAAATCCCGGGTCATCACAAAGGCAAAACTCACGGCAATCCAAGAATCGAAAGATCTGAGTAAACTAAGCATGGAGGAGTTGATAGGCAACCTGATGACATATGAGCTTGAGCTAAAAGCAAAAGAGGAATGCCACAACTCCAAATCAAAGAAGAAGACGATTGCCTTAAAGAGCAAAGAAGAGAGCGATGAAGAAGAAGATCCAATTGAAGAGCTTGCAATGGCTGTCAATAATCTTAGAAAATGGTCAAGATTCGGGCCACGCAAGAAGAAAACAAATGGTAATAGGTCAAAAGATTCTGACAATTCCGATAATGAATTGACTTGCTATAACTGCAATAAGCCTGGCCACTTCAAACAAAACTGTCCACTTCTCAAAAACAACAAAGGAAAGAAAAAGAAGAAGAAGGTCTTTGCAGCGACTTGGGATGATGAAGAAGGAGAGGAAGGTTCGAATAATAGCTCAAAGGAGGCTAATTTGTGTCTTATGACAAAATCAGATTCAGAAGCAAGCTCGGAGGAATCTAGTGAGGTAAGGGACTATTCTTATAAAGAACTTGTTTTTATGTGTTGTGATCTTACTAAAACAATTGATACTCTTGATTCTAAAATTGAAAAACTGAAATCTGATAGGAGAAAACTTGTCCATGAAAATTCTAGGTTAGAAACTGAACTTGAAAATATTCAAAAACTAGACTGTAAAAAATGTAAAATTTTAGATTCAGAATTATCAAAACTTAAGAATAGATTTGAGAATCTTGAAAAAGAAAACTTGAGTCTTAAGGAAATCATTGACACTAGGAGAAAGGATTTTATAAATAGATGCACCTCACTTGTGACTGAAAACACAACACTAAAAACTAAAGTCCAAAATCTTGAGAAAACTCTGAATAACTTTTCAAGAGGAGAAAAATCATTCAACATGTTATTGGGAAATCAACTTTTTGCTAACAACAGAAAAGGACTAGGCTTTGGAAAAACACAAGTTGATGATAATGCAAAAGGTAAGAGTGTCTTTGCTAGATGTGAAATAATTGGTCATCGTGTTGAAAATTGTAGTCATAGGAACAAGAACACAAAATTTATACAAGTTTGGGCTTCTAAGAATTCTACAAACAAATTTCATGTCTATTGGAACAAGAATAAAAGGACAAAACAAGTTTGGGTGCCAAAAGGAATATATATTAATAGTTTTGGGTCTACTCAAACATATTCTGCCACTAACAACCATGGACCTATAAAAACAAATAGGTCACAAAAATCTTTTACCGTGTAGGTGTGGTGGCAGGCTAAGGAACAACATTAGTGTTATCTAGATTCTGGCTGTTCCAGACACACAACGGGCGATAAATCAACGTTCCTTAGCCTAATATAAAGGTGACAGATTCACAATGGGCAAACAACGAAAGATTATCGTACAGGTAAAACAGGTAATTGTATTTATTTTCAAACGATAGATAAAATGTGAAAATCTGCACCATAATCTGAATTAAATCAGCCAGTTATGTGAAATGATTGATGATGATTAATTCTGATTTTTTTTATCCAATCATCTTTAAATAGAATTACTTGAAGTAATTATGATGGTTGACAGATTCTAACTAACTTGATATGATCTTACATGACTTGTTCTTATCTATGACTTTGATTTGTGCTTAAAAGATTGACCAACCATTTTTTTTTCATCATTGAATTTAATCTGTTTGGTCAAATTATGATGTTGATTGATTACTGATTACTCATGCTATAAAAAGGTTTTTAAGAAATTGTTGAAATTGTTGAAACTTTATGAAATTGGTGAAACTTCAAGAAATTGTTTTGAAATAATGATGATGGTTTAATGACTGTTGATCCTACGGTTTCTAAATCTGACACTATGATATTTGTTTGATGGTTAACACGACTTCAATTCAAAGTCAAGAAAATTTCGTTTAAAGATTGTTGAAAATAATTCTGAGATAGTTTGTTGAAATTTCACAATCTGGTCTATGACATCCAACGAGTGAATATTGAGTGAAATTTAAAGTCAAATGCAGATCACACTGGTAATATAGTTGATAGAAAAATTACTAATGGAACATGATTATATTTCGAGACATTCATTTGCTGCATCATTTTTCAAAGAAAATATCTGCATATTTTTCACTTGAAATAATTTCTATTTTAGCAGAAATTTTTCTTAAAAAACCCCTTCTAGAAAATAATTTCTGTTGACCTTGTATCAGATTAGTTATTTAAGAGAATTTGATTTTATAACTATTTTTGAAATTGATTAACTGATCTGACCCCCTAATAATTATCTAAAAAGATAGATAGTGATTGAAAATAAGATGAGTGTTGATATTAATCATATATTATGACTTGAGAAAGTATAATTAGAAAATTTCTTTAGAAATTTAAACAAGAGTTATAAAAACTTTTTGTTGATAAATATTCCATGATCATTTCTATTTCTATTATTTTTCTATCGACCATCACTCATCAAAAGTCAATATAGTATGTCACTATGTGGTAGTTTAAACGGGAAATCATTTGTGCTTCAATTTTATTATATTTCTAACAATAAATAATAATGTCCAAAATATTCACTCTCATTTAAAAGTCCTCACGGTTATGCATGGGTGAATTACTCGGATTTTTGATTATGTGTTTCCATGCTCATTTAAAAGTCCTCACGGTTATGCATGTATGGAACGCATATCAAAATTAATTGATTAAATAGACAAGTTGATTCTAATCTCATTTAAAAGTCCTCACGGTTATGCGTGGTTAAAAGATACTTGAATTCATTTTTAAAATAAAAATAAAAATTTAGAATACTACTAATCTCATTTAAAAGTCATAACGGTTATGATTGGTTAGTAGATATTCAAATTTCCTGAAATAAATATACCACAAATAGACACAACTATATGGTTTTATTTGATGATATCATCCAATCATTCTAAAGTGGAATATGCGTCAATTAAAGTATTTATGATTTTTGTTTGTTTTTCTTATTGAAATTAATATCTACACTCGATTGAGCTTTAATATTGTATTAATTTCTATCACTATATCTCTATTTTTCTATTACTATTATTCTTTTGCTGATAACAAAAGAGGGAGAGAAAAGTTAAGATTTTGAAAATAAAGGTCAAAGATTTTCTAATTGTACTAATTGTATCAAGGCTCATTTGAATTTTTTATTCTCATGCATATATGTAGGAGGAGTATTGTGTAGAAAGAGAGCATTTAAATAGGGGGAGCAAATTGAATAATCAAATACATTTAAAATAGTCAAAATCTTAAATATATGTTTGTTATCATCAAAAGGGGGAGATTGTGGAATATGCATGTATATCTTTTTTGTTTGATGATAATAAACATATATACATTCATTTAAATGTATTTGATATTGTACTATTTTATTTTTCATAGATAAAATAAATATTTGCTGAATAAAATAAATAACACAGAATTGGAATTGAAACGAATATTTTATTCAAACAAATATTTATTACAATTTTGATAGTACAATTTCAAGCTCTCACTATAACTATATAATTTCAGTCACAATACAATTACATCACAATTTCATAGTTACATCAGTTCCTCACTACATATCACTCACACTCGTATTTATCTTCAACTTCATTCCAATGTGAATCCAGCATTTGAGCAATCTGCAGAAATATACATTGACGCAGTAAAATTGAAAATAAAATGTTTTTGCAGTATAAAACAAAATATGAATTCTGAAAATAATATTTGCCTCAGTTATTTGGGTTGTTCGTCATCATATTTTAATTTATAATACACGAATAGCTTGTGATATGCACAGTGTATCACCGTACATGCCACAAGGCCGTGCACATCAAAATGTACACTTGATAATGTTACAGGGACAGGTGAGCACAAGGTCAAACCCGAGCATTTAAGCTGGATTCAACACAGGGCAATAGAGGTCAAGTCACTGCTATCATGACTCAACTCAATACAACAATGAAGACAACAGTAAAATGAATGACCAGTCTCAACAAACAAGTAGTACAAAGTGTCGACCAAGCCAAATCAACAAACAACTCAGAGGCACCAGATGGCACCAGATTAGAAGGTTAAAGTGAACCAGACCAGACCACATGAACACAGCAGCCTCAACATCAAAGATCAGACCACCAACAACATAAAGTGTAACTGCAAATAACAATGCACACAAATGCACCAATAACACCAATGAAATCAAGACCAGTGTGCAGTGACAATATACAGAGAGCATATGCAAAGGTCTGGACAACATGATCAATGCATGCAACAGAGACATGAAGGCCAATGCAAAAACCAAATGAACTCGACCAGTGAAAAAGACTGCACAATTTAAGAAGGCACCAAACAACAAACAAGTTAAAGGACCAAACTATACAAGAGAATGGAGAAACACAATGACCAGACAAATATGCAAACATATGCACAAATGCACTGCTACAACTAAACACAAACCAAATCAAGTTCAACATCAGGTTGCAAGTCCAACAAAGCTATAAAGTGATACCAGTAAACAACAAATCAGTGACATACAACTACATGATGAACTCAAACAAAGCCGAACCCATCATGAACAAATGCAAACCAAGAATCTCCAAGCATTGCAGACTACACATCAGTAGTGAAACCAAATCTATACCAGACTCGAGCCAGCATATCAAGCTAATGAATAAACAAAAACACTTGGCAGCATGAACTACTCGAACACACATACATATATGAACACACATGTATGCAGTATCCAGTGCAAGCTCGAATGAACGAGAGTAGTTCAATTGCATAAACACACAACTCAAAGACATGTTGAAGACAAAGCAGTGCAAGCCTCAAGTAAGCATGCGCAGTGATATGTATACAGGACAAGACAAGGTCAGACCAACCAAAGAATAACATCAGACAACATGCAATGACAACACAAGCATAGCATCATCAATAGAACCAAACTAATGTACACTCGAATGCTTCACAGTGCAACAATACTACAAGACCAAGTCGAAGTCAATGCCAAACAATTCTTAACAGTTCAAAGCAACTGACTGGAGTTAAAAAGAAAGAAGAACAAAAGAATTCAACAGCAAATGTTGACCAGTATAGGAACCAGACCTCACGAAATCGAACACAGGTGGCCAAAGTCAACATTGTCAAATAATATCAAGTCGAAGTCATAAAGAACGAAATCAACTTCGTCAAATCTAGTCAAGCCGTGGTGACCACGAAATCATCCAAAGCCGTGTCAACCAAGGCATTATCAAATATACGATTACAACCAAGTCAGAAATATCGCGAGTTAAAAATCAATGACGTGGGAATCAAGCAATAAAAATACGAATTTGAATCAGTCAGTGAAATCATCATCATCTATACGAATATCAACGGCCAGAGCAAAAGTATTGACGAACTCAAATTAATTCGTACGAACGAAAATATAGGGGATCGAACCCTATATAAAACCCTATTCATCATCGGCAATAATCATCGAGTTTAAGCAAGCAAATCAGAAGAAGAAAAAGCAAAAATCTACATACCAAATCATATCGAACTCGATCAAGGAGGAGGAGCCGCGAATGAATCAATCGAAGTAATCAATCGAAGCATCAAACTATCAAATTAAGCGGCGACTTCACAATTACCAGAAGCCCTAATCTTCGAACGAAGAGAAAATCGAACGAGCCACCATTATCTCAAGCAAAGAAAAGAATCGAGCCGAATAAAGGAAAAGGGGACTCAACAAATATAAAACAGGGCCGCATTTTTTAAGTGATAATAATTTGGGTCAAGTTGTTTTGTTTAAGGGCAAACATTTGTCTCATGTTTTCTATTTAGTTCTGCTCTTGTTTTTATGTTTTAAAGTCTAAACTTTGGTAAATCACCACCTAGAGTTTAGGTAGTGTCAGATTGTCTAGTTAGGATTAGTTCAGTAAGCAGGGTGTGCGAGTTTGCAAAACTCTATAGGCGGTAGCAGGGTGTGCGAGTCTGTTAGAGTGTTTGTAAGCGGGAGACTGTTTAATTCTAATAGAAATCTGGGAATGCAGCAGTAGGCAGGGGTTGCCGAAGTTGGGTAAATTTTGTGTGTGATTTACTTTTCAGCATATTTACTTCTCTGCAGTTTGTTTTCGTGTTTAATTCAGTAAATTAGAGAAAATTTGCTATAACCCTATTGACCCCCCCTCTAGGGTTAATCTAGATCCTACAATAGTTAATTAATATCTAGTTATAAAAAATAACGTTTTTACAACATTTTAAAACCGTTGTTAAAATAGCACTACGACAATGTTTACAAAAATTGTAGTAAAAAATGTTGTTTTTTACAATGTTTTTGGAGGAAACGTTGTAAAAAGTCATGTTTTACAACCTTTTTTGTAAAAACCTTGTGAAAAAGACGTTTGTTACAACTTTTTTTCAGAAAACATTGTAAAAATGATTTTTTACAATGTTTTAAGTGCAAACGTTGTAAAAAGCTGTATTTATTGTAGTGATCTATAGTATTAACTTCTGGTGACAAAATATGGTAATGTTAATGGTATCCATAATATCCGAAGCACTTGAATGTGAACAAATTCACATATCTCAAAAAAACATTTTGCTGATTACATTTCCAAAACAATAATTCATATCCAAGTTACAAAATTCCAAAACATTTCCCAGGCAATGATCAAATATAATTTACAATAATACACTAAGAGCGACATATGACAATGTCCCCTTGGTTGATCAAAGCAATATAGTCATATCTGAGTTGATACACAATGGAAATAAAAAAATAATCTGTTCTCCTACTTAGCTATCCATCAGCCACCTGCTCGTCTCCGGAAGCTTTATTCGCTAAAACAACAAACCTAAAAACGTCAACCCTCAGCCTACTCAAATCAATTTTGAGCACTCGAGAGTTTAAGGGGAAACAAAAACTTCGAGTCAGACATAAAGCCTGGTGTGAATAATATTGTTCATCTCTATTATTTTATGTTAAGTGAGACCATGCTGCTTAGCGAAACAGGTTTTCCCCTCACTAACATTCCTTTTAAAACATATCCTTTGCAAATCTTTTCCAGCAACCAAAATTGGTTAAAATATGTAAAGCATTATCATGTAAACATACATATCAGGTAATAAATGAACTATCTGTTTGAACTTTATAGTTTTGTTTGGCTAACTATTAACCTTTGTCTGACTCGGGCCTACCAGACAACACATCAAAATTTATCTAACATCTGTCAGACACTCCTCTTCTTTTGGACGTTATGTCCTTAACTATCTGTTAAATACTTCTCTTCTAGACGGTCTATCCTTAACTTATCATCTCCCAGGGTCACCTGATCCTAATGGTTTTGCGGGCTCACCAAAAACCTATATGTATACAAACATATATACCTTTCTGTTTGAAATCATAATTTTAGTCTTACCTGTGACAAAGCTCTACACACTAGAATTTTGGAAAAAATTAGTTGGGGCTAATAGCTAATGTATAGGGCGCGACCCTATACCCGTCCCATCTGGTATTCTAATATCTAAGTCATTTTACTTAGGGATCTCTTCCCAAAATTTTCCTTGAAAACCTTTAAATCAAACTCAAACAAGGAAAATATACAATCTCCATGCTTTACTCAAAATTCCCTTGCCATGTTATATATATACTTTACCTGAATCTTAGTTGATGAAAACATTTACATCTTTAAAAGTCTCCCTTTCGAATCTATTGAAAGTACCCCTTTCGTAACCAAGAAAAACTCTTTATTTACTATAGGCCGAAAGGCCAAAACCTTCCTTTTGAAACCATTCTCAAAACCCTTTCGAAACCATTGGAAATCCTTCCTTTCGAAAGCTTTAAAAACCTTAGACATCTTTCTTTTAAAACCTTTAAACATTGCCTTTCGAAACCTTAGGAAAACCTTTCCATTTAATCCTTTCGACTCCTTCGAAACCATTGGGGAACCACCCCTTTGAAACCTTCCTTTAAAACCTTTCGAAAGCATCAAACCTTTGTGAACACAAACCTTTTGAAAGCACTTGATTCAATTTAAAACATTGGAAACCTTTCAAAACCATTCAAATTTTGTTCCTTTGAAACCCTTTGAAAATGGTTTCGGTCGAAACCATTTGGATTATGCCTTTAAGCTGAGCAAAAGGATCAGAAACCCAATAAATTCGAAAGCACTTCTTTTTGAAATCATTTAAATCATCTCTTTCGAAACCATTTGGGTTACACTCCAATTGAGCAAAAGTGTCATTAAAAACTTTTAAATCGAAAGCCTACCTTTCGAAAGCATTCCTAAGTAAAGAAGTGATGGCGTTGAAAGGTAAAAAGGCACCAGCTAAAGATTTCGACTCAGTCGAAAGTAGGTATTTAAAAACAAAGGCGCAACTTAATCGAAACTGTAACAACCCTGAATTTTGGTTATTTGGAATTGGAATATTTAATTTATTTTAAATATTTAAAAGTTAATTTTTAACTTGAATTTCAAATATAATGATTTATTAGATAATATTATTGAATTTAATAATTTAATATTGGTTAAATATTTGGATCTTGAGTTTTAAGCATGGTAAAAATACGTTAAAGGCTTATTAAATTTATACTAGTAAGAATGAAGATAATAAAAATTTTAAATTGGATTTAAAAACAATTTTCCCGATTTTAAAAATATCTTGTTTAAATTGACATTTAAGAAAGCCTCTGAGGCACAGTCTCGGAATTCGACGAAACTAGTTCCATTTGGTCCATAATAGTGTATTATTATTGGATTTCAAATTTCGTAGCGTTTGGAGTTAACGTTTGGTCGCACGGGATATAAACGCGCTGAAATTTATATTGAAAATTCAATATAATAATTGGGTCCAAAAAGCTATCTTCTGCATACGATCGAACTAGAACTCGAAACCTTTTCCATTGCGTTCGGAATAGGAGTATAACATTATAAACGCCTAGCGGCATGCCTCGATAGGGTTCGAGATTTTGAGTTACGAAATCGAGACGGTTTGAAAATTTATATAATATATATATATATATAGTTAACTTGACCTTTTTTCACATTAGCTATTTTTTTTGCTCACCACAAAACACTGTAACCTCTCCCCTACACGCCAACATCACATCCCCCTCCCCTTTATATTTCACGCGACCTTACAGTAAAAAGAAAAAATATAATGTTCGTTCTTCTTCTATTTTAAACAAAAACTTTTCCCTCTTTTTAAACGACCGAGCACGGTTCAAAAGAAAACTTCAAAAAATTCTTCCCTTCACTTATACGAAACTAAAATTCATGAAATTAATTTAAATTTTTTTGTTTTAGCTCATGCTTCAATCTGGTATAAGTGTTAGTAGGTGCGACTTCACATTTGAACATGTCAGGGAAAGGACGGTCGACTAGGGTTCGTGTTTATGGGGGGTTTAGGCATCGATCGATGAAACAGTGGGTCGAGTTAGGCTTTGGGTGGACAGGCGCACTAGTGGGCGTAGTTTGGTAACGTGCTATCACAAAAGGGAGGTAGCGACCTTTTTATTTTCCTGCAGCACGCGGAGGATTGTCGCGTTTTGGTGTGGGGTATCGGGGTTGTCGAGAAGAGTATGGGCACGTGGAGATTTTGGAGATGAACTTGACGGCGGAATCGGTTCGTCAATCAGGTGATCGAAGCTTGGTATCAGTTTTCGCGTGCACAATGTGATGGGGGTCTCGTGTACAAGCGAGAAGAAACGGGGGAGGAAGAAGAAGGGGTTGGGTTCGTTTGTTTTGGGCAGGGTCTGAAGTTTGGTTTGGGTATTGTTTTTAAATTTTAAGTTAATTTATATAAATTGTTAATTAAAAATTTCAAAATCTTATAAATTACATAACTCGTTCATTTTAGGTCCAATCGACACGAGGTTTGTTGCATTGTGTTCGTATCGACGAATAACACACATATGAACTGGATTGATCGAATTTGGAGCTTGATGAATTTTCAGATAAATTCAAATGCGTTCGAATTTATTCGGAACCAGAATGCGAAGCGATAATAAAAATCAATGTGAGTTAATCTCACACAATTTTGGATTACTAGTTAATTTTAAATAGTTAAAATTAATTATTGAATGATTGGTTGAATTGATAATTATTATTATCAGTTGGATGTTATATAATATATATAGTAGTATATATATTGGTAGTTGATTTATATTCACACATATATTTAGCGGATGAGACCCTATGCGCCCTGCATAATAGCGGATGACCCTATATACCACGATATCCCCCTCGAAGTGAGATTGGTATTTTTATGTTCTGCTAAGATCTGTGGTTGCAGGGAAACAGGTTGGAGGGATCCAACTGGATCCCTCAAAAATGTTGAATTTAATTTCATATATAGTAATATATGATTTGTTTGAATAATCTACGATGGATTATTGTGTGATTTGAATTTATTAGATGCTATTGTAGTGCTAGCTTAGATTTTGGTATTATAGAATACCATAAATAGGTGTTTGAATTTGAAAAGGGAATTTACAAAGGGATTTTTGAAAAGTTAAATAATTATTCATAATTGGATTAATTAAAGAAATTTATTGGGACAAAATAAATGGTTGACTTTGTACTTGAATATTCCGTGATGTTTAAAATGGAGACTTTGGAATAATGTAAATAAAGAATTTTAAATAATAAAACTTAAGCGATATTTGTTTTAGTGAAAAAGGATTTTTTAAAAAATTGAGACTTTAAATAGTTTGGGAGAATAAAACGGGATTTGGAAAATAAATATAAAAAATTGATTATACTGGATCTTAAAATAAGATTTCTTAAATTACGAAATAGAAGTAAAATTGAGATTTGGTTGGTTGGAGTACAGTTTTGGGTTATTTGAGGAATTGATTTACAAAAGGGGAATTAATTTAGACATCAAATTATAATGGTTTTAAGCGATGTGAAACTGTTAGAAACTGGAATTGAAAACTGTGGAATTTATAAACAATGTTTATAAATAAAGTGAAAAGATTATCAATTGATAAATTAAAGCTATAAATTCACGGTGAGGACTTCTAAGGAGATGGGTAAATCGGTTTAAAGTAAAAATGATAAATTTACTTTTAGAAAAGTGAAAAGTGGATTTACGGAATTGGGACGTAAATCAAACTTGTGATAAATCGAGAGAGATTTATAAGTATTAGATTGGTTATATTGGAATCGAAAATGTATATTTTTACCGAGAAGATGGGTTTATTTTTAAAAAGAGGATTTTAAATTATTAACTAGGTAATTTAAAAGGTGTTTAAAAATATTCCAGAAAAACTAGCTATTTAAATATTTTAAAATTGTCAAAATGGATTATAAGTTTATAAATAAGTCTTGTAAATCGACTAGAATCTTATCAATAAATCAAAATTAATTATTGTTTCAAAGTTATGTAATTATTTTAATTTTTTTAAAGTATATTTAATTATTAATTAAGTTAGTTATAATGAGTTGATATTAAGTTAATTATTATTAAGAATTAATTAGTGTTATTATTTTAAAAGATAAATTATTCAATATTAATATTATTTTATATAATAACTTTTATAAAAGAGTATTTGCCTAAATTAAACTTGGAAAATTATTATAGAAATTTATAAATATTATTTTGAGAAAATTATTAAATAGAGTTTTCGAAAAGTAATGGTATACTTTCATGGCGAAATCGGAGGCAGAGATTGCATGCAGTTAAGTTTGGATTTCTCTGGGATAAAGACGTAATCATTGAGCTGTGAATCAATGGTTGATACCGCGTGGTACTTTCCATATTTATTTTAAAAAGTTTTTCAAATATTTTTGAAAAGAATGGTTAGTGAACGTACTTACTTCGATAAGATAAGTACATACTTTTGGATAAAGAGATCTAATTTATTTAAAATTTAAACTAAATGAGACTTGGTGTTTTTCAGTGGAAAATGAAATATTTGGTTGAATGATTGTTTATTTGATAGTTAAATAACCAACTATTAAATCTAGACCCAAAATATACTTTGGGAATATCTAGAAGAAACACAGGGATTATGTGGTACACTTACCGTTCGAGGTGCTATACTGTACGTAAAAACTCGTTTCGTTCTTTTAGGACGATGATAAAAAATCCATCCACTAACGGTTAGGAGGTGATCTCCGATCTTATTTTCGTCTGTTAATTTCCTAAAGAACCGGGGTTGAGTTTACCGGAAATATCGAACGTTGTTTCGAAGAGACTGGGATCAGATAAGTTATCCGAAAACCACTTCGATCCAATGAATACATTTTCGAAGTGAAGACAAGAGCGTCAAATTGAAGATGGAGCATTGAAGTGCAAGGGCTAATCGCTACTAATCCCGAGGATTGTTCCAAAATGGATGTAGTAGGAATAATGCCTTCTGTTTCGTTCAGACCCAGAATGGACTTGTATGGATGAATGCTATTAGTACATTGTCATTAGAGGACAATGAGCATTCCAAGTATAAATTCCTTGAAAGGTAATCGTAGCCTCTAGCCTCATCAACCGGGAATGACTGAAAATCGGGGGATATGCAGCAGGGCTAAGTGGGTCGCACCTAATTGGGGTATGTTTATCACCTTTATAGATACCCTCGAATATTATTACTACGGTGCGCGGAAGAACTCGAAAAGGGTGGGAACACCCGGGGTGATAGCATATTCGGTCTATCTAGGTTAGGGGTAGTCCGGTCTTGTGTTGCAGGGGATCCGAGCGTGGTCCTTGGTACATTTTTTTAGATGTGTACTGTGACAGGTGGTACCCCAGTGCCTAGTCATTCATATGGAATCCATTCTCTAATACGTGCCTTTACCATTTTGGTTGTAGAGCCTAGTATGCTGGAATTTAATTAATGTAACAATTTCAGCTATTTGAATAAGTATTTGTACCTAGACACTATTATAATATCAAATGATTTTGATATAAAATGTTTTGGTTATCGTAAGGTAAAAACCCGTCGTGTTTATGTGTGGCGTGGTCTTATGGGATACCTTTGTTTTCAAAGGGTTTGATAACTTTAATAATTCAAATTGAGTGTGTTTTCTCACGCTGGTTTTCCAGACTGACTCAGGTGTTATTTTATTATAATGCTCGAGTCAGATTGAGTATTACAGATACATGATAGGATGCTATGGAGCTCAGGAGACTAGCTGGATAACGAAGACGTATTACACGTGTTTGATTTTATTCTGTTGTGTATTGTATGTTGTATATTCAGCATTTGTGAAGACAAGTTATTATAACTGTCCGGTATTGAGGTATTGATGTATTGTACTCTGATGATGTAATGTGTAAATAACAGTTGTTGTTATTTTTGTATAAAGACATGTTACTATCTATTATATATTATTCCGCTGCGATTGTGAGATTCTGTGTTGTTGTTTCTATTTCTTCTTCTAACTCTTTCTTCTTTTTCCCTAACGGTTTGGTATTTTCGGCACTCGATTGCTCGGCATGGGATACAGTGGACATATGGATGTCGATTTTCGAGTGTCGAAAATTCCGATCAGTGACACTTGGTATTAGAGCTAAAGGTTAAGCGAGAATCTTGGCTTTGATGGGGTCACTCATTAGAGATAGGGTCAGTAACACCCTAGAATAAGTTTGAGTGTATTAATAGATATGAGCACGTATTTGTTAGTGAATATAAAACTTTTTTATATCGTGTTGATTGATCTATTGAGTGCTTATGGATTCTGGTCAATACGAGTAATTAACGTTATTGATAGGAGTCTCTAAACACTTGAATAGAACAATTTGATATGGTATTGTTTTGAAATGGGGTAAATGAAATAATTTTACTCAGATTATTTTTATATATATAAAGGAATAAATTTTCAGAAATTATTATATATGGTGTGCCTGTTTTTTAGGAAAAACTATTATCATTTGTTGTTGTGGTGATTGAAATAAAAGTTGATATTTTAGTCAACAGTTAAGAAATAATTCATATAACAAAATGGGATTTTGTAAATATGGTTTTGTAAATATGATTTATAATGAAATGAAATTCTAGAGGAATATTTGAATATGATATGGTTTATAAAAAAACGATTTATAAAGGAATTGAAAGTTGGAAATTTGGGAATTTAATTTCCCGTTGGTTTTGAAATGTTTTTCCAAAGGTTTTGGGAAATAATAGTGATATTATTTGGGAAATATTTGTGAATTGAAATATTTTTTAAAATTGGTTTTTTAAAGGAAATAAAAGCACTAAATTCACTTCGGTCGCTGGGAAAATAATTCTGATGATGATCGCGACATCATCGGTGTTCATTTTCGAGTTTCTGAGTGATGTATTGCTACCGTAATGATTTGCTATTGAAGTCTTGTTTTGATAAACAAGTTTTTAATTTTAAGAAGCTTAAAATTTTTGGATTTGATATATATAAGTGAGATATATATATGTGTGTGTATATATATATATGATTTTGAAAATGACTTGAAACACTTAAAACAAAATGTTTAAAACTCTAGGATTTTGATTTCCTTGTTAATTGGAAATATAAAAAAAATTGCACTTAGAAAATCTGGAAGCAAAATTTAAACGAATCTTACCTTAAGGTAAGTTTAAATAGAGTGGATAAAATTGAATGTGAAAACGGAGAATAAAAATTAACTTAAGGCAAGTTAAATGAAGGTGAGTGTGATAATGGGATAAATTAGTAAAGTAAACCAATTAAATGAAGTGAATTGGAAGAAAATTAGTGAATGGAATATGAATAAGTTGATACTTATAAAATGTGTAAATTGCAAGACAAAGCAATGTTTAAATTGTTAAATAAGAATATAAGGAAATGCTTTAAGTGTTGAATATGAGTGCAAAGGAAGTGAAAATTTGAAATTGAATTGTAGAATAGAAATTTATCTTGAATTAAGTTAAATAAAGTGGAATTTAAAATTAGCCTAAGTAGGCCAAATGAAAATAATAATTGAAAATTGAATCTATTGAGATTTGTAGTAAATGAACAAATGGACTAATTAATTTAAATTAGTAGGTTAAATGAATTTGAATTTGAATTTGATTAAAATGGGAAAATGAAATTGAACTTGAATTGAAATGGATATAAGCTTAAGTTATGAAGTGGTAATAAATCTAAGAACATTTGTATAAAATGTTATAATAGACTTAAGAAAATTGATGGTGAAAATTCTTAAGTGGAATTGGTATTTAAGATATATACTAAGTAAATATTTGAATGCAGATTAAATAAGGGATGTGAATAGTGATTTGAGAATAATTGAATGGAGAGGAAGTAAATGTGAATAAAAAGAATTTGATATAGCTAAGAATCAACTGAAATAAATACGTAAGTTGTACACATATTATTTTATTCGCATAACGATTTGATCCAGATTCGGGCATAAAATTTCGAGATAGTTTATATCGATCCGAATTAGGATTTTTCACTCGATTTTCGATGGCAAACCCTGGATATGGATTTTTGATTGATTCTGGAATTCTCTATCATAGTATATGTCTATGCAAGGAGAATGACGGTTTCTGATCAAGAAACCAGATCTGAGTCCACAGTAGAGTGGTCGTGTGAATGATACTAGTTCAGAAGTGAAATTGTGTGATTGAGTGAGCGATCAGATTTGATTTTGTGTACGAATGGTATATGTACATCGTACGGGGTTTTGGTGAAATAAATACTAAAAATTTGAAATTTTCAAAAAAATATATTTTGAATTGTATGATTGGATACTATTGGTAAGTGAGGTGCAGGTATTTAAAAGCAAAAGCTAAATTAATGTCTTCGATTTCAGAAGTAAAATTTGATCGCTCGACAAAAAAGTATGTGTTTAAATTGTGTTTGAAATTGATGGTTTTCTAATTGAGCCACTTGGCTTTTGTTTTCTTTGGATGGTTTGAGCCCGTAGTGGCATTTTGTAGTTGTTCGGACCCAGATGCTCAAAGGAGACGCTGGCGAAATTTTTCGAGATTTTAAGGAGTTAGAAAATTTTGGAGAAATTTTTAATAACTAAAAATTTGATTCCGGATTATAATTGGAAAAGATTGAGTAATTATAATATCATTTGGAATCTATGGATGAATTTTAAAAATTAGTAAAGGTGATAATGTGTTTCAATAAATTTATTTTGGGAGGTTGTTTCAACTGATTGGTTTAGGAAAATAGTTAATGGGTTTTGGACCATTCTTCTTACCTTGATAATTTCAGGGACGAAATTCTTTTAACGGGAAGGAATGTAACGACCTAGAATTTTGGTTATTTGAAATTGGAATATTTAATTGATTTTAAATATTTAAAAGTTAATTTTTAACTTGAATTTCAAATATAACGATTCATTGGATAATTAAATTATTGAATTTAATTGAATATTGGTTAAATTTTTGGATCTTGAGTTTTAAGCTTGGTAAAAATAATTTAAAGGCTTATTAAATTTATATTAGCAAGAATGAAGATAATAAAAATTTTAAATTGGATTTTAAAACGATTTTCTCGATTTAAAAAATATCTTGTTTAAATTGACATTTAAAAATAGCCTTCCGAGGCACAGTCTCGGAATTCGACAGAACCAGTTCCATTTGGTCCATAATAGTGTATTATTATCGGATTTCAAATTTCATAGCGTTTAGAGTTAACGTTTGGTTGTACAGGATATAAACGCGCTGAAATTTATACTGAAAATTCAATATAATAATTGGGTCCAAAAAGCTATCTTCTCTATACGATCGAATTAGGACTCGAAACCTTTCCCATTGCGTTCGGAATATGGGTATAACATTATGAACGCCTAGCGGTGCGCCTTGATAGGGGTTCGAGATTTTGAGTTACGAAATCGAGACGGTTTGAACATTTATATAATATATATATATATATATATTTATTTATTTGACTTGACCTTTTTTCACATCAGCTGTTTTTTTGCTCACCTCAAAACACTATAGCCTCTCCCCTACATGCCAACATCACATCCCCCTCCCCTTTATATTTCACGCGACCTTACAATAAAAAGAAAAAAATAATAATGTTCGTTCTTCTTCTGTTTTAAACAAAAACTTTTCCCCCCTTTTAAACGACCGAGCACAGTTCAAAAGAAAACTTCAAAAAATTCTTTCCTCCACTTATACGAAACTAAAATTCATGAAATTAATTTAAATTTTTTTGTTTTAGCTCATGCTTCAATCTGATATAAGTGTCAGTAGGTGCAGCTTCACATTTGAACGTGTCAGGCAAAGTATGGTCGACTAGGGTTCGAGTTTATAGGGGGTTTAGGCGTCGATCGATGAAACGGAGGGCATAGTTGGGCTCGGGGTTGATAGGCGCACTAGTGGGCGTAGTTTGGTGGCGTGCGATCACAAAAGGGAGGTTGCGACCTTTTTATTTTCCTATAGCACATGGAGGATTGTCGTGTTTTGGTGTGGGGTATCGGGGTTGTCGAGAAGAGTATGGGCACGTGGAGATTTAGGAGATGAACTTGACGGCGGAATCGATTTGTGAATCAGATGATCGGAGCTTGTATCAGTTTTCGAGTGCACGGTGTGATGGGGTCTCATGTACAGGCGAGAAGAAAGGGGTGAGGAAGAAGAAGGGGCTAGGTTCATTTGTTTTGGGTCGGGTCTAAAGTTTGGTTTGGGTATTGTTTTTAAATTTTAAGTCAATTTATATAAATTGTTAATTAAAATTTTCAATTCTTATAAATTACATAACTCATTCGTTTTAGGTCCAATCGACACGAGGTTTGTTGCGTTGTGTTCGTACTGACGAATACGACACATATGAACTGGATTGATCGAATTTGGAGCTTGCTGAATTTTCAGATAAATTCAAATGCGTTCGAATTTATTCGGAAGCGGAATGCGAAGCAATAAAAATCAATATGAGTTAATCTCACTCAATTTTGGATTACTAGTTAATTTTAAATAGTTAAAATTAATTATTGAATGATTGGTTGAATTGATAATTATTATTATCAGTTGGATGTTATATAATATATATAGTAGTATACATTGGTAGTTAGAATGATATTCCCGCGTATATTAACGGATGAGACCCTATGCGCCCCGTATAATAGCGGATGACCTATATACCATGATATCCCCCTCGAAGTGGGATTGGTAATTTTAAGTTGTGCTAACATCTTTGGTTGCAGGGAAACAGGTTGGAGGGATCTAACTGGATTCCTCAAAAATGTTGAATTTAATTTCATATATAGTAATATAGGATTTGTTTGAATAATCTACGATGAATTATTGTGTGATTTAAATTTATTTGATGTTATGGTAGTGCTAGCCTAGATTTTGGTATTCTAGAATACCAGAAATAGGTGTTTGAATTTGAAAAGGAAATTTAAAAGGGATTTTTGAAAAGTTAAATAATTATTCAGAATTGGATTAATTAAAGAAATTTATTGGGATAAAATGAATGGTTGACTTTGTACTTGAATATTCCGTGATGTTTAAAATGGAGACTTTGGAATAATGTAAATAAAGGATTTTAAATAATAAAACTTAAGCGATATTTGTTTTAGTGAAAAAGGATTTTTAAAAAAATCGAGACTTTAAAAAGTTTGGGAGAATAAAAAGGGATTTGGAAAATAAATATAAAAAAATTGATTATACTGGATCTTAAAATAAGATTTATTAAATCACGAAATAGAAGTAAAATTGAGATTTGGTTGGTTGGAGTACAGTTTTGGGTTATTTGAGGAATTGATTTACAAAAGGGGATTAACTTAGAAATCAAATTATAATGGTTTTAAGCGATGTGAAACCGTTATAAACTGGAATTGAAAACTGTGGAATTTATAAACAATGTTTATAAATAAAGTGAACAGATTATCAATTGATAAATTGAAGTTATAAATTCATGGTGAGGATTTATAAGGAGATGGGTAAATCAGTTTAAAGTAAAAATGATAAATTTACTTTTAGAAAGGTGAAAAAGGGCTTTACGGAATCGGGACGTAAATCAAACTGGTGATAAATCGAGAGAGATTTATAAGTATTAGATTGGTTATATTGGAACCAAAAAAGTATATTTCAGCTATTTGAAATCAAATTATAACGGTTTTGGTTGTAGAGCCTAGTATGCTGGAATTTAATTAATGTAACAATTTCAGCTATTTGAATAAGTATTTGTACCTAGACACTATTATAATATCAGATGATTTTGATATAAAATGTTTTGGTTATCGTAAGGTAAAAACTCATCATGTTTATGTGTGGCGTGGCCTTAAGAGATACCTTTGTTTTCAAAGGGTTTGATAACTTTAATAATTCAAATTGAGTGTGTTTTCTCACACTGGTTTTCCAGACTAACTCGGGTGTTATTTTATTATAATGCTCGGGTCAGACCGAGTATTACAGATACAGGATATGATGCTATGGAGCTCAAGAGACGAGCTGGATGATGAAGACGTATTACACGCATTTGATTTTATTCCGCTGTGTATTGTATGCTGTATATTCAGCATTTGTGAGGACAAGTTATTATAAATGTCCAGTATTGAGTTATTGATGTATTGTACTCTGATGATGTAATGTGTAAATAATAGTTGTTGTTCTTTTTGTATAAAGTCATGTTACTATCTATTATATGTTGTTCCGCTGCGATTGTGAGATTCTGTGTTGTTGTTTCTGTTTCTTCCTCTACCTCTTTCTTCTTTTCCCCTAACGATCTGGTATTTCTGGCACTCGATTGCTCGGCATGAGATACAGTGGACGTATTGATGTCGATTTTCGAGTGTCGAAATTTCGATCCGTGACAGAAACCATTTCCTTTAAATCCATTTGACCTAGTCGAAATCCAACCAAGTTAAAAGCTACTTAGTCGAAAGCAAGCAGGCACATTTTTATTTAAAAACAAAGTAAAGCCTCAACCCCTCCGGAACCGCTGGTTTCGACCCACTACCTTTTGCCTACATCCAAGTCACTACGTACCAGTTCCCTGATACCACGTGCATTGGTTTCAACTGTGTCAGAAGCGATGGTAAAGAGGCGGAACTTGGTGCCGAAAGCATCGAAACAGTGAAAAACCTATTTATTTGTACTTTTAAACTATTTCTTTTGTACCTAACCAGCCTTATTTGTCTAAATCTGATTGGTTGCCATTTTACTTTTCCGAAAGTGCTGCCAATCCAGAAATAACAAATTCAAATTATTTACAAAAAGCCCCTTCTCCTTTTATAAATATATAAAACATTTAAGTCTCATTCCTTAAATAATTTTATATATCCAATCAAACACTTAGGAATAATCTACAAAGCTTCCAGAAAATCCCTTTTAATATGTTTTCCAACATATAAAAATTTCAGACCCAAACCTCTTATTATTTAACCGTAAATAATTTATAACCCAAATTAACATTTTTTTTACTAAAAAATTCATATAAATTCCACAAAATTCAGAAAATTCTAAAAATTGAAACCCATCTCCAAAAATATTATTTCTGATCTACACAAAAATTCGCAAGGCATTTAGATGTCATTTAATAGGGTTTTAATCTTAATACATATCATAAAATTAATATGAACATGTATAAATTATCAATAAGTATATATAATCATTCTATCATCCAAAAACATGGCAAAACATTTTGGATTTCTCCTTAAAACCGAAAAAAACAAATGAGATATGTAAACATTATTCACCTTAGCTTTAGAGATTAAGGATGTGAGATTTGAATGAGTTTGATGTTGATTAATCTTCCCCTTTATCTTTCTTTCTCTTGCTCTTGTTAATAGTTGTCGGCCTTAGCTTTTAAAATTTTGAACAAATGAAAATGAACGTGTAGCAGTATACACGGCTAAGGGATATAGATATAGGAATAGCCTCTTTCCTATTTTACCCCTCCTATATTTCATTTTAACTCTTCTTTAAACGGAACGGCTACCCCTTAATTAAATCAAATCTCAATCCCCTATCAACACATTATTTTATTTTATTTAGCTAATTAAATATTCTAAATAATGTTATCAAAAATATGGGGTGTTACAACTAGACATTAGTTTTGGTTTCTATGGATGTATATTGGCTTCTTTTGTTGCATATAGTTGTTATGCTATTTTGAATGCATATGATTGTTATATCGTGTATTTCTTGTGTTATTGATTGGAATAACTAGTATATTATTCTTTTATCTAGTTTAACTCTCTTATGGATTATGTAAGTTAGATTCAAGTATATGGAAGCAAAGGCTAACTACCGTTTTTGGTTTCATAAATAGAGTTTTGTTTGCCCGACAAATAGGTACATTTTTCGAATTACGGTATTGTTGCGATATTTTATTGTTTCCCCATGGCTGGGGATGCCTCATCATTAAGTGTGATGTATATTATGTAATTCTCTATATTTTAAATTTTTTTACGATCGAACCGCGCAAAGGAGGTGCTGCCGAAATTTTTTGAAATTTTAAGAGTTAGAATTTTTTTTTAGACTTTAAAATTCTATTACTCAATTTTTCAAATAAGTCGGTACCAAAGTGGAACGACGGAAGTGTGCTGGAGATTTTTACAGATTAGATTTTTAATGTTTTATAAGTTGATTATTTTGGTTAAAATACATCTAATTATTAAATAATTACTTCATTCCTTTTTTGGGACGAAAAGTTTTGAGTAGGGGAGGTTGTAACGACCTGTATTTTTAATAATTTAAAAATACTAAATTAAATCAATTTTTGAATAAAATTAGGTAGAAATAAAAATTCTATAATTAATTTATGTAAATTTAATAAAGTATAAGTTGTGACTTTAAATAAAATTCTCAAATAACAAATTCAAATATGTTAAAGGATGATAACCCAAATCAATTGAATATGAAATGAAATTGATTTGCAAAATTAACAACAATAATAGATATAATAAACGTTGTGTTAATAAAAGATAAATTGCATGTTTATATAAAGTTGAAACATTTGTTTAATTATTTAAAATCTTATTAGGGAAGTTGATAAGAAACCAATTATTTAGTGTGAAATGTATAATACTGGTCAATAAAATAATTAGATAAATCATGTTGAATTTTTATAAATGAAAAGAAAACAATTGTTGTAATTATAATTAATTTTCAAATTTAATATTGAATTAATTGAAATTAAATTATTGAAACCTTTTTTTATCTAATAGAAAGAGGAGTAAATGGTAATTTATAAATTGAAATAAGCACCATATCTATTATGTTGAATAAAATGAACATTTTAAATGAAGATAAAACAATGTTGATAAAATAAAATGAACGTTTCAATTAGGATGTAAATGTAAAATTTATAAAAAGAGAAATTTGATTTAAACAAGAATAATAATAACTATTAAATAATGATAATAGTCGATGCGAAATGATTGTAGCAGTAAACATGGAATCTGAATTAAATTAAGTTATACAATTGAAACATGTTTTGATAAGTTAAAACGAAAGAAATTAATTTAGTTGTGAAGTTTGGAAATTTTAGGATGTTTCAAATTTAATTAACAATCGATTAATATCTAATGGAAAATATTAATTCTAAATGTAAATATTCCAATTGGATTCAAATTGTGTAATAATAATGTAACCTAATTGTTAATGAACGTCGTGATTTGTAATGACGTATTTTGAAATGAGAATATTACATTTGTTCGTAACAATGAATTGGGAAAATTATTTGAATATAATTTAATTTTTATTGAATGACCAAAAAGTTAACTTTTGTATACGATGGAATTGGGTCCCATAACTAGTTCCACTAAGTTCAGAATATGGGTAGTTGGCTAAGAACGCTAGTGAGCATGTCTCATCTGGTGTCCGTTGATTGGAGAAGATCAATGAATGAATAAAATCTATATAAGATCACTGTCTCCTTTCATTTTCATATACCGTAATAAAACATAACCCTCATCCAAAGATCATCGTCGGTCGATGCTGCTAGAGGTCGATACGGGCGATGGTCCTAACAAGAAAGTTGTTCGACTCGGCGAGATGTAGAAGATGACCGGTTGGATCATCGAACGGCGTAGCGAAGCAAACAGGAATCTCCAAAGACTACCGTGACTAGGGTTTTATTTTTCTCCCGCGATGGTCATCGATAGGTGGAGGCCCAAAAGGAAAGTTGTAGAGACGTCGAGGATTGCGAAGTGGCGAAGTTTGGTGACCTATGGTGGTCGTTGGTGGCAGCAACAGTGAGTTGAACGGAGAATGGCATTTGGGTTCATTTGAGCTTGTGCTCGGTGTCGGAGGAGTTGTGGATGATGGGACTGGTGCTGAAGTGGACCGCGACATTGGAACTCACTGCGACGATGATGCAGTGGAGGCACAAGCCACGAGCTGACGGTTAGGCGAAGAAGATCGAGCGCCGATGTTTGGTTCATGATTTTGAACCTGGAAACAAGATGAGCAGGAGTTTAATTGGCTAATCTCGATTAAGAAGGTAATTAACTTTTTAAATAAATTGTTTGATAAAGTAATTAAATTTAAATGTTCTAATGTCCGTAATTTGTTCGTACGAGGTCAGATTTGGGTGCGGTTTCTTGCATTGGGTTCGTATCGACGCCATCTTCGATATGGAGTTGGATTCGTTGTTGTTTAGTAGTTTGAATTTTTCAAATTCGACAAAGGTGTGTGATTTAATCCACTCATGCAATACTAAAATATTCTAATGTTAGTTGAATTGAAATAATAAAGTGATTAATTTTATTGATGTTTGTTTGTTAATTTAAATTGACATTTAAATTGAATTGACATCAAACTGAATTGACATTTAAATTGTATTGAAATTGAATTGCTAGTTAAACACCCAATATTTGATAACTTTTTAACTGTGTGATATATTGACTGTTTTGGATGTTGGCTGAAATGGATGCTATTGGTTGATATGTTGGATATATGGTTGCTTATTTATTTTGATATATCTCTGTTATCAACCTGTATATTATTGACATCATATAATTTGCCATTTGAATCATTTCAAATAAATTAAAAAATGGGTTGAAATGATATGTACCCATGCCATTTGACTTTGGGTTGAAATGATATATATCCATCCATGTAATTAATATTGTAATAATTAATCACTTGGCCATAGGATAGAAATTTTATACGGACACCGGATTGGTTAAATTAAATGGTTTTAGATTCTTGATTTTGAATTCATTTAAATGATATTGTTTTAAAGGAAATAAATTGGATTTATATGAATTGAATTATTTTCAAATTCGAGCTTTTGAAATGTTAAAATTAAAATTTGTTTAAATGAACTATTTAAAGAATTTGACTTGAAATCTTAAAGCGGAAATTGAATTATGATTTAAATTTATCGAAATTGAATAATTTTAAAGGTTTAAATTAATGTTTGAACTTTGAAATTTATTTTCATTAAAGTGATTTAAATTGGTTTTCTGAATTTCGGACTCGAAATTGATAATAAATTGAAATTGTTTTGAATGAGAATTTAAATTGAAAACTTTAGTTTTGAATTAAGATTAATTTGAATTGAATTTTTGAAGTTGAAGTTGATTTGAATTGAAATGTTGGAAATTGAATTCGTTTGATTTGAAATTTGAACCTGAGTTCATATTTGTTGAAATGGAAAGAAACAGTTTTAATTTGAAATTATTATCAATATAAACTATTTTAGATATAAACTGTTTTTAAAATCCATCGATTTTAATATTAATTTTTTTGATATCCAAACTATTTTTATATATGTAAACCATTTCAAAGTTCAAATTGTTTAAAGTTGGAATTGTTTATATTTAAATTGTTGATTTAAATACGAATGTGTTTGATATGAAGGTATAACCTATTTTGAAGTGAATATGATATTTTGAAGTGAATATGTTATTTTGATATGAAGTATGATTTGTTTTTTGAAGAGGAAAAGAACCGACCGATGTGTAAAATGACGTTTGGTTGTTAAAGAGACTGGGGTCGAATATGGACATATTCTATGTCGATACCGAAACAAGTTTAATAACCGTGTATGTGGAGGATGATCCAGAATGAAGTGTTGAATTGGTGAATGTTTACTGGATTTGAAGAAAGTGAACGATGATGGATGACCCCGACACTTATGTCAATTTGAAATGACTAAAACAGGACCCGTGCCGGGCCAATGAGGCTAGCTACCTCTAGCGGACACACTCCTTTGTATTACTATCTTTACATTATTATTGATTGGTGTGCACCCTTTGATTTTGAGAGTGTTGGACGCTGTGGGCCGTTAGGGGTTACCACCAGTCCGGGTCAGACAAACTAGTAGTATCCTACCTTAGGCATTACCTCACGAGCCTTGTCATACGATCATCCTTATTTGAGACCACTATGATTTTGGTTTAGTATTATCATATCATGGTGAATCCCTATCCACCGACGTTCTACTGGTGTGTTATATGCAAACTATATGACAATGCTTAAAAATGCGTTAAGGAGGACTAATTTAAAGCCTTAACACTAGGAAAAATATTTACTTTCTTATTAGACATTACATTACATATATAACGTATTCTACTTTATATAGATAGTTTAACGGATCCTTAGGAGATGGAAAATCTCGTAACATCTCTAAAGTTATTCCACTCACGTTGTACATTGGATAAGAGATGTAAAATCACGTAACATCTTTGACGCTATTACACTCGTATTTTTTGTGATATTGATTTGACTTGCATGAGGATATTTTAGTTTTGATCCGAGTGTTTTGTCTTTTCATTACGCTCGGGTCAGCCTGAGTATTTCAGTATATTGATGATCATCATTTCTAGAGGACGAAGACCAAGATTGGTATACTATTTACTATTATTATTCCACTGTATCATTTTGTTTCTACTACATTATTTTATTATACCTGTTAAATGTATAACTTTGATGATTGTGTATATCTTATATTTTATTATAAAGCGAAATCAAATGTATATTGTAAAATAGCTTCATGAACTGTTTATTTGATTATTATATTTTGTTATTCTGCTGCGAGATTCTGTGTTTTGCTTTTCTACTTTTATTTTATTTCTTAATCAACCCAGTGATTATCTGCCTTTTAGATTGTTCGAGTTGAACATGTATGGTTTATTGTCGACTTGAACCTTCTGAATTGCGGGTCGTCTCACCTTCAGACTTAATTGTATACCTATTATGCTTGAATTTAACTAATGTAACATTTTCGACTATGATTAATATGTATTTGTAATTTAGACACTATTATAATATCGCTGGATTTTGCTAGTAATGTTTTAGTTGTGTGCTGTGTGGTCTTATGAGATACCCTTTGTTTTCATAAGTATTCATGTTTTGAGTTTTCTCACATCAATCCCATAACTGACCCAGAATTTATTTTCTTAAACTCTGGGTGCCCTTTTTTTCCGAGCAGCTAAGTGGTTTAGGTCTAGCTTGGAACGTTTTGGAGGAGCTTGGAGTAGGAGCTAGAGTTTCTTCTATAGATGGTTATCCATTTCCACTGCATTTGTTTACCGTTTTTATTCATCATTAGTAGGGACAAAGATCTATAACTGTCCAGGCTGAGATTAGGATAGACTCTGATGTATGTATTTAATATTTTCGTTGTAAAGATTATATATTGAAATAATATATGTTATTCCATTCGTGTAAGATTCTTTTCTATCTTTATTTTTCTTTTTACCCTTGATCAATCTATCTTTCCGGCATTTGGGTATTCGTCACGTGAATACTGTGGATTTATTAGTGTCGATTTCTGAGGGTCAAAAACGTGGGTCATCACAATCCATCACACATCCTATAGTTTTCCTAGGATGATTATGAACCTTTATTACTCTCAAAGAGACTATCCATATCTAGCATGATGTAGACTATCCATCTCACATCACATAGTTTTCCTATAATGGCTATGAATCCATCACTTGGCCTTTTAACCCTTGTTACCCACCTGTCTCTATTTAACCCATGTTGCCCACATGTTTCACTTTAATCCATGCTACCCATATGCTTAACCTACATTTATTGGTGTCCCCAATCAGGTTGTCTCCACTTAACAATTATAACATTTCAAAATGACATACATTGGTATCCCCACATGATCTATGTCGAACCCAATACAAAAGTACTTTGGTATCCCCAAGGTTTAAGCCAAAAACATATAGTACATGGCTCACCGCCATTCAAGGTTTTAGTTTGGAACAATGTCGAAATTCATAATCTAAAATGGCATTGGTATCCCCAATGACGTTATCGAAATAGAAAGCATAAGGCTCTCTGCTTTTAATAAAAACATACATACACGAGTTTAAACGAAGTCGATCTCGACCTGCTAGGAACCATTACATAGTTACCGAAGTATAAAGCTCTCCCCAATTCTATGTCATTGACAATATCAATTTCGACCTACTTGTAACCATTACATATTTACTGAAATATCTATCCTATGCTTCCTTTGAATGCGATGTCGACACTCATGGAAACGAACAGACCTTAGGCAGCGGCATCAAAGTGATATGGCATTGCGCAATTTAATTAAAAACTATTTTATTTCTTATTAAAGTAAAAAATTTTCACTAAATCATTATTCTTGTCCAATTTTTATTGGATAAAAAATTCTTTCTTACAAATCAGAGTTTACAGAAAGACCACAAAACTATACAGAAGACCACTAGTAGATAATCCAAGGCGGAAGCAGCTAAGCAGCAATCAACAGCAGATGACTAACCTAAAATAACTCGGTCTGACCCGATGTATTTTATTGTGGTTTATGTACCACTTCTGTTGTATCACTATGTAGTGTACTATGATGTATCTGTGTATGTATATATATGTTTGACTACTGTTCTGTGATCTTTTATATTTATTGTTGTTATATTTTGGTCTGATAGATCCGTTAGCCGCCGTAATTTTGCATTAAGCATTTATTGGGTACGACGATCCACTTGAGAAAGATAAAATGAAAAAAATTTAGAGCACCCAATCGACCTATTCAATAAATGTTTAAGACAAAGCTTACGGATAGTCGCTCCTAAACAGCCCTATTCTCTGCACTAGCAGACAGTATTACCCAGTAATACTCTTTGTTAGTGTCTCGGGGTAGAGCGTCATAGCTTGGTAGAAATTTGCTATCACCCTATATTTTCAAGTTCCAAAACATAATTAAAATAACTAATTAATACCCTATATTAATTAACCTTTTATACGCTTATCTAGCATGATAAATTCACAATAAATCGAAATCACTTGGGAAAATTCCCAAAAATTCACAGAAGTTAGAGAATATCCTTCTATTTTCCACATACAAATTTAAGGGCCAAAACCTATATTTAATTATTTCAAATATTTAAAACCTGAATTAAAATCATTTCCTCTTTATGAAATTCCTAAACTATTCAAATAAATTCAGAAAATTATGAAATTAAAAACCCATCTCCAATTGATCATTTTACACCTCATATTAAAAATTAGAATCATTTCAGGCATTAAAAATGTAACAACCCTGTATTTTGTGATTATTTTAATTATATATTTAATTTCTTTAATTTAATTTCCTGATTTAAAAAAACTTTATTTTATTTATTAAAATGAATAAATTTTGTTATTTTAAATATAAATTTAGATTTTGATGTGAATTAGAATTCCAAACATGACTAAAAAGAATATTTTCCAGAAAAGTGAATTTTGGTCAATATAGTCAAACTTTGACTTTTAATTTAGAAATTTGAAAGTTTGAAAATTTGAATTTTATCTTTTATTATGAAAGTAAATAAAATTTTAAGAATAATGCTTTTCGTTTCGTTGAAATCTGATTTATAATGTGAATGTTATGCCTTTTTCAATATTGTGTGTAATTTGCTGTATTTAACAAATTGTTTATTTTAAATTGTATAAATAATATTTTATTTGGTTATGTAATGTTCTAATTTATATTTATATGGGTAAAATAACATGTTATGCATATATTTTGGTTTTAAAACATTTTTAAAAGTATAATTGACATTTTCCAGTGTTAGTTGTATTTTGCTTACAATTTCTAATTTCCAGTTTCAATTAATTAAAGTAATTCTTTATTTATTTTTCTATTTTTTTTCTTAAAATCTTATTTTATTCTCATTCCCACTTTATTTTTTTCCTCATTTATTTTATTTATTTGACCTTTTATTTGTTTTAAAGTGAAATAGAAATTTTCTAAAACTAGTGATATTCTATTTGTAAATTTTAAGTCCTGTTTTGAATTTTTAAACAATTTCTTTAGTTCTTTTTCTAATTTCTCTAAATTTAATTAATTATTTCATTTTTAAAATATAAATGAATTATTTTACTTCACATTTTTTTTAAAATATTTTTAAAATGAAGTTTTTAATTTTCCAAAGTCAATAGTGATTTATTTGTAATTTCTGGACCCTGTTTTCAATTTTTAAGCAATTTCTTATATTCTTTTTCCATTTTCTTTAAAATTAATTAATTATTTTTATTTTATATTACTTTGTTTCGGTTTTAAAGTCAATTTACTGATTTTATTTTTGTTTTATTTGAATTTAAAGAAAAAGAAATATGAAGAGTTTTAAAAGCTTATTTACCTTAAGTCCTTTCATCTCCTTTGTCCTTTCATTTGCCATAACTCCTCAATTACTATCTTGGCTGTGCATTTTTGGTTTGTAGCCGTGATTTTTCAGCCTCCATTCACCCAAAAACATTTTACCTTCTCATTCATTCATGGCTTCAAGAAAAATCTATGGGTAATGGCTATTTTTTTTACACTTTTCTTCTCATTTTTCATGTATTTTGCCTTGTTTTCTTTGCTTCTTTGAATGGCCTCCACTCCATATCCACGGCCACCACCCCCTACATCTCTTCCCTGCCATCACCACCAGCTACTCCTCTAGTCTTGACCAAGGCCGAGCCACCATGATGCCAAAACTCCACAAAAATTGCAACACAAGCCATAAAAACATGTTGTTTGACCACTATTTGTTCACCACTTCATTTTCCACCACCACCACCACCTTAGGCCGCCTCCACCACCTCTGGCCAGACCACCACACACCTTTCCTTCCACTGACCTGATCCATACCTCTCTGACCTGACCACACAAGCCCATGGCCGAGCCATTTTTTGTGAACAAAACCCACCAATTTTGCCTTAAACTCTTCATATTCCTTTGTATAAACTTTCTCCTCATATTCTACTACCTAGGCCATGCATACACATGACCAAACCTGAGCCAAACTTGTTAAAACCAGAGCCAAAAACATCCCTAGGCCATGACAAAAGAATAGAGAAAGCAAGGCAAAAGATTTGGCATTCGTATCTCTTTTTATTTAAAAGTTATGTCATTTCTAGTGTATTGAAATTTATGGTTTGCTTTGATTTTTGTTTGGGTTGTAACACAAGATCTATATCATTGGATTTGCTCTCCACACTCAAATTGTATTAGAGTTGTCGTGCCTTCATAATCTTTGTGTTGTGAGCTTTGTTGGCAAATCTCCAGCTTAACAGGTGAGTTATTCTCACCAGACAATATGTACATATATAACTAGTGAATTGACCCCTTTTGAATCTGTAAAATGCATTATCATGTTACACTTGCTATGTTATGATTTTATGATGTTCACCCATGCTTAAACACCTATTATATTATATGTTACTGTTATATTATGCTGTTCTATTCTTTTTATCAGTTTATCACACTGCAAGTTCCCTTTAGATTAGAATCACTATGGGTTGAAATGATACATACCCGAACGGACTTTAGAATAGGAGAAAATCATTATGGGCTGAAATGATAGGCCTGAATGATTTTCAATTATTTTTCATTTCCTTGGGATTGCGGGTTTGAAATGATCAAACCCGGGTTTTCTTTGTAAATTACGGGTTGAAATGATATATTACCCGTATCACTTTACCTAGACTAGAAATGAAATACAGACCCGTTGTTAAAATATGTTTTTATAAAAATCTTAAAAATATTTTTGAAATGCAAATATTATAATATTTGATTTAAACTAAATAAAAAAATGATTTATGTAAGCATTATTGATTTTTTGAAAATTTATAAGTGAAATAAATTATTGGTAAAACTAGAAAATTTGAAATGTAAGTTATTTTGGGAAATTTTAATTGGGTGATAATTGGAATTTAAATTAAATATGAAATGTGATAACTTCATGATAATTTGGATTAAAGTGAATTTAAATGATTTTTATATTATATTAATGATTTTGAATAAAGTTAAAATGTGAAATGAATGAATATTTAAGTTGAAATTATATAACTAAAATTGGAAATTTGTGAATTTGGCTTAAGAGTGAATTTTAAGTTAAGTAAATAAAAATGGAATTAAGTTATATTTGAAAATTTAAAATTAAGTGTTAAGTTAATTTAATTTAATGAATTTATAATTTAAAATTGGAATTTAATAAGTGAATTATTATTAAATTTTGATTTTTGAATGGAGGTTTAACTTTATAAAATCATGAATATAAGGGTATTTGAATGATTATATATGATTTTATAAGTTAAAAATGATTTATATAAAAATATAATTGTTTGTGAAATTATACTGAATATTTGAAGTTAATTAACTGCATCTCTGAAATGCTATTAATTCTAATGTAAATGATAATACAACATTTGTAAATGCTGTAGTTGATAATAATGAACCAAATGGCTAAATTTAATTAAAGGCTATTATAGCATTTTTGTAATGTTATAATGGTTGAATTTAACTAAGTTTATTTGAAACTAATGTAACCCTATTACAGCATTTTAAATGCTGTCTTTTGTTAAATTGAACTGTTTTAAATGTGACTTTCCGTAGCATTTTCTAAATGCTGCAAAAGTTGAATTTTCATTGTTTTAATTAATTTAAGTGAACGAATGAAAGATTAAAATTTTGGAAAATTTAATAATTTAATTATTAATAATAACTTTATTTTTATGATTTAAAATAAAGTAATTTGTTTCGAAATATAAACTATTTTGAAATATGATATTTTGATATTTTGAAATGGATTTTTGAAGGATATTGAATTTTGAAATGATATTTGATTTCGAAGTATAAAATACCATTTTGAAATTTTAACCACGGGGTGTATTTAATTTATAGTTTAACTGATCCTTGAAGGATGGGCGATCCCAAGCATCCTTTGAGTTATTGTGCATTTCTACTACAGTTCACTTGAGTTGGTTTACATTATATAAGTATATATTGTCCTCACTCGAGTGTTTTGTGTTTTACTTTACGCTCGGGTCAGCCTGAGTATTTACAGCTTAGCTTTGGATCTCATTCTGGAGCTAGGAATCGCTGGAGATTCTGCTTGTCTAGTTATCTGTTCCTTTCAGTTCAGTTGTTCTATTCTAGTTCTGGTATTTATAAACTTCTATGTATTTGGGATTTCTATTGTATATGTTTTCAGAATGATATTATGTATTATGTTTTGAGAGTTTGTATATAGTAGCTTCATGAACTACTATGGTATTTTATTTCCGCTGTGAGTTATTCTGATATGTTCTGTGTCTGTGATTCTGTGTATTTGATTTCATTTGCTCCAAATTTATTTACAATCTGTTATTTTGAATTATTCAAGTCAGACATGTGTGGATTATTGTCGATTTGAATGGTCCAAAATAGTGGGTCGTTACAGTTGGTATCAGAGCTTTGGTTTTAGGCAAACCTTAGCCTACGGAGCAAAAACTCATTAGAGATAGGGTAGAAATACCCTAGTATAAGTGAAATCAATCTCAGAATCATTTCTTTGTGAGAGAACGTATTTTCGAAGTATAAAATGATTTTCAAATGATTTTTAAAGAATTTTCAAAGATTATTTTGATATAAATTTCCTTGCTTTGAAGGTAAAATATTTCTTAAACTTCATTCCTTTCGTATCCACCTTGTTAGTAATTTCTTTGATTAGGATCCTCTAAAATTTTGAACTTCTCTCTTGATTGATCTAGATCCATTGTTGATAGGAATCTATTTTGAGTATGGCAAAATCAGTAGTTTGTTAAGTTGTTTTGAGTAAACTCTGTTGTATCTTTTGCTTAGCTAAAGTTGTCCAACTAAAGATATTTATGCTTCTGTTTTTGTATGTTATGAATTCGAGTCTTTCCAAATTTTTATGGGAATTTTTCTTTATCGATATAGGTTATATATCTCTAATCTTCGTTTGGATTCTTATCGAATAAGATTCCTTTGAATTTTGGAACGCTCCCACTTGTTCTGAAATCCATTCCTATCTCCCCTAATTGTATTCTTTTGATTTTGGAGCATTGCATCACTCCACTTTGTATGACCTTTATAGGGTGGCGATTCCGCCAATCTTTGAATGATTATAATTGGCATTGATTCATCGGAGATTTCTGTATCCTCGGTTTACGATGTTTTCTATCTTCTGCTATATTTAGATTCTATCTCTGGCAATCGAAGGTCGATTTTCCTTAGATTTTCGCATCAATTATATTCCTGAAGTCACGGTTGACCAGTTAAGGTCGCCCGCGATTCATATAGGCTTATCCATCTTCTATTTGGTAATTTAATTATCTTATCTTCGTTTGAGCCTATCTTTGAATTAGAATTCTATTTGATTAGAGTCCTTCTAAATTTGAATCTCTGTTTTGCTTTGAAATCCATCCTTGAATCGTCCCTTGGAAAGTTTGTGGTTGATTGTCTTTTGAAAATTGTGTATTCATCGTAGTTTTTATTTTGATAAGGATGGCCATATTTTTATATAAAGATGAAATGTTTTTGATAAGGATTATGTACCTTTTAAAAAAAAAATGAGAATTTGAAGTTTTGAAAGGATTTGAAATTTTGAAAATTTTATAAGAAATGGTTTCATATAAAATGATTTATAACTGAAGGTTTTGAATCTGAATTTAAGTGATTGAACTCTGGCATTTTGGAACTGGTTTTAAGATTTTGAAATAATAAATAATATGATTTGAAATTATTTTTCCGAATAAGTAATGTTTCAATGATTTTAATGGGTTTTAATGATTTTGAAGGAATTTCAAAGAAATTTTCAAAGTAAATGGAAGTCCAGAACCACTTGTGTCGCTGGAAAATAATTTCGGTGATGAGTGCACGCATCATCGACATTGATTTTCGAGTTTCTGAGTGAGGGAGAGGCCACTTCGGTAACTTTGCTATGCGATTGATTTGTGAAACCAATTTTGATTTCAAATTCCGAAGCGTGATGTGATATTCGAAAGATATATGTATATATATTGAATAATTTGAAATGAGCCGGTGTTCAGTCCTTGAGTTTTGGATTTGATTTGATATAACCCTATTTTGGAATTGATTTACTGATTTAATTATGATTTCCAACTCTTGGATTGAAATATGATTTCTTCGACTATTTTGAAGGTTCGAGCACTTCCAAATCAAGGTTAACTTTTCAAAGCTAAAATTTTTGAAAAGTATGAATTATTTGATAAAGTATATAAATTTGTTTTGAATGTTTAAGTATGAAGTAATATGATTTAAATAAGTTGAAACTGTTTTGTTAAGTAAATGAATAAGGCCATTTTAAAATTTTCTAATATGAAATTTAGATTCGAAATGCTTTGAAAATAATTTGGTCTTCAAAATATTTTGAATAAAATTTAGTTTAAATGTTTTAACTTAGTAACATCTTTATGAAACTATATATTTAACAAGTTGGAATAAATATATAAGTTGTACGTATGGTGTTTTATTCGCATAATTAATTTGATCCAAATTTGAGTACACAAGTTCGAGGTGGATTACACCATTTCGTGTTAGGATTTTCATTCGATTCTTGATGGCGAATATTTGATATGGATTTTGGGCTTGATTCTAGAATTCTCTATCGTAGTATATGGCTATGCAAGGAGACTGATGGCTTCTAGTCGAGAAACCATATCGAAATCCGCATTAGGGAAGTCGAATGGACAATACTAGTTCGAAAGCGAACTTGTGTGATCGAGCGAGCGATCAAATGTAGTTTTGCGAAATGATGATGTATGTACATCTTATATCCTAATATCATTTATATATTTTGACGCTGAAATTGAAAGCTGTCGAGTTAGAATATCTTTGCTTACTAAAAGAAAATTCCAATTTAAATTACAAAGATATATAACCCATAAAAGCAAAGATATTCAAATCCCATATGGCTCTTCATATAGCGAAATTTATTTTGAAAAATTTGATCCTTATATAAGATGGACCTTACATAAGTATAAGATGATTTTAAAAACATTTGATTTTGGAAATGAATTGGTTGACTTAAATTATTGATTTGGAAATTTGGATTTATTTTCTAAATCTATTATTCTGGAAACGTTGAAACTAAAGATAATTAATTTGAGAAGAAATAATTCGGTGAAATTGTATATGATTTTGAAATTGAACTGATATTGAAACAAATTGAAATTTGAGAACCTTATGTTACTAAACACTTGATTTGGAAGTTGTCGAACTTATATAAAATTGATGTGTATGAGTATGAAATTGATTCGAAAACTGTAGATTTGAAAAGGTACTCAATTTGAAAGTGAAATCTTATATATAATGGATATTATATAAGTACGATATTTGAAAGTGATTTGAAAAGGTACTATATGATACATATTTTCGAAATAAAGATATGGAAAGTGCCTTCTGATTGATATCCGATTTGTGGCCACATCTTGGATTCATTCTATCGATATTATTCTCTCTGATTTTTGGTTTTCCGGATATGATACTCGAGTGTCCTTCGAATTCCATGGCGTTACCCATGGTCTTACGAACTCGACTGCATAGCGTAATTCGTAAGGCAGTGATTGCTTAAAAGGTACGGATGTTTCCTGGGAGATCCAGGCGTAACCATTGTGTATCTGCGATCTATGGTCGTGTTAGTGGCGTAATCCGCAAGGCAGAGATTGCTTAAGGGGTATGGATGTTTCCTAGGGGATCCAGGCGTAACCATTTTTATGTATCCTGCGGTCCACCGTTTTGTTGCATGGCGAAATTCGTAAGGCAGTGAATGCTTAAAAGGTACGGATGTTTCCTGGGGGACCCAGGCGTAACCATTGTGTATCTGCGATCCATGATTTGATTCGTTTTTGTTTGGATTGTACTTTCCATATCTGTTTTTAAAGGTTTTCCCAGTATTTTCACTAGGTGTTGAAACAGGTCTACTAAGTACCTGGAGAATTCCAGTTTTGCGCCTGATCAACGCACTACCAGAGTCTACAGGAACAAGGATAAACTTGTTGAAACATCGAGTTATAAAAGTATTTTGATAAAATATTATATAAAGGATATTTTGATCAGTTATTTTCCTTCCTAAAGGATTTTAAAGTGTTTTAAATATTTTACCTCTTTAACCAACAATTTTAATTAATGGCTCATCCTTGTCATTCAACCCATTTTCCCTCCTAGATATCCCTATTCCCCTACCTTCTTTTCGGGGATGTCTTCCAACCTATTGTTCTGCCTAGTTGTTTCTCCGAAATTTTTTCCTTTTCGAGGACGAAAAGATTTGAGTGGGGGAGAGTGTAACAACCCTGTATTTTGTGATTATTTTAATTATATATTTAATTTCTTTAATTTAATTTCCTGATTTAAAAAAACTTTATTTTATTTATTAAAATGAATAAATTTTGTTATTTTAAATATAAATTTAGATTTTGATGTGAATTAGAATTCCAAACATGACTAAAAAGAATATTTTCCAGAAAAGTGAATTTTGGTCAATATAGTCAAGCTTTGACTTTTAATTTAGAAATTTGAAAGTTTGAAAATTTGAATTTTATCTTTTATTATGAAAGTAAATAAAATTTTAAGAATAATGCTTTTCGTTTCGTTGAAATCTGATTTATAATGTGAATGTTATGCCTTTTTCAATATTGTGTGTAATTTGCTGTATTTAACAAATTGTTTATTTTAAATTGTATAAATAATATTTTATTTGGTTATGTAATGTTCTAATTTATATTTATATGGGTAAAATAACATGTTATGCATATATTTTGGTTTTAAAACATTTTTAAAAGTATAATTGACATTTTCCAGTGTTAGTTGTATTTTGCTTACAATTTCTAATTTCCAGTTTCAATTAATTAAAGTAATTCTTTATTTATTTTTCTATTTTTTTTCTTAAAATCTTATTTTATTCTCATTCCCACTTTATTTTGTTCCTCATTTATTTTATTTATTTGACCTTTTATTTGTTTTAAAGTGAAATAGAAATTTTCTAAAACTAGTGATATTCTATTTGTAAATTTTAAGTCCTGTTTTGAATTTTTAAACAATTTCTTTAGTTCTTTTTCTAATTTCTCTAAATTTAATTAATTATTTCATTTTTAAAATATAAATGAATTATTTTACTTCACATTTTTTTTAAAATATTTTTAAAATGAAGTTTTTAATTTTCCAAAGTCAATAGTGATTTATTTGTAATTTCTGGACCCTGTTTTCAATTTTTAAGCAATTTCTTATATTCTTTTTCCATTTTCTTTAAAATTAATTAATTATTTTTATTTTATATTACTTTGTTTCGGTTTTAAAGTCAATTTACTGATTTTATTTTTGTTTTATTTGAATTTAAAGAAAAAGAAATATGAAGAGTTTTAAAAGCTTACCTTAAGTCCTTTCATCTCCTTTGTCCTTTCATTTGCCATAACTCCTCAATTACTATCTTGGCTGTGCATTTTTGGTTTGTAGCCGTGATTTTTCAGCCTCCATTCACCCAAAAACATTTTACCTTCTCATTCATTCATGGCTTCAAGAAAAATCTATGGGTAATGGCTATTTTTTTTACACTTTTCTTCTCATTTTTCATGTATTTTGCCTTGTTTTCTTTGCTTCTTTGAATGGCCTCCACTCCATATCCACGGCCACCACCCCCTACATCTCTTCCCTGCCATCACCACCAGCTACTCCTCTAGTCTTGACCAAGGCCGAGCCACCATGATGCCAAAACTCCACAAAAATTGCAACACAAGCCATAAAAACATGTTGTTTGACCACTATTTGTTCACCACTTCATTTTCCACCACCACCACCACCTTAGGCCGCCTCCACCACCTCTGGCCAGACCACCACACACCTTTCCTTCCACTGACCTGATCCATACCTCTCTGACCTGACCACACAAGCCCATGGCCGAGCCATTTTTTGTGAACAAAACCCACCAATTTTGCCTTAAACTCTTCATATTCCTTTGTATAAACTTTCTCCTCATATTCTACTACCTAGGCCATGCATACACATGACCAAACCTGAGCCAAACTTGTTCAAACCAGAGCCAAAAACATCCCTAGGCCATGACAAAAGAATAGAGAAAGCAAGGCAAAAGATTTGGCATTCGTATCTCTTTTTATTTAAAAGTTATGTCATTTCTAGTGTATTGAAATTTATGGTTTGCTTTGATTTTTGTTTGGGTTGTAACACAAGATCTATATCATTGGATTTGCTCTCCACACTCAAATTGTATTAGAGTTGTCGTGCCTTCATAATCTTTGTGTTGTGAGCTTTGTTGGCAAATCTCCAGCTTAACAGGTGAGTTATTCTCACCAGACAATATGTACATATATAACTAGTGAATTGACCCCTTTTGAATCTGTAAAATGCATTATCATGTTACACTTGCTATGTTATGATTTTATGATGTTCACCCATGCTTAAACACCTATTATATTATATGTTACTGTTATATTATGCTGTTCTATTCTTTTTATCAGTTTATCACACTGCAAGTTCCCTTTAGATTAGAATCACTATGGGTTGAAATGATACATACCCGAACGGACTTTAGAATAGGAGAAAATCATTATGGGCTGAAATGATAGGCCTGAATGATTTTCAATTATTTTTCATTTCCTTGGGATTGCGGGTTTGAAATGATCAAACCCGGGTTTTCTTTGTAAATTACGGGTTGAAATGATATATTACCCGTATCACTTTACCTAGACTAGAAATGAAATACAGACCCGTTGTTAAAATATGTTTTTATAAAAATCTTAAAAATATTTTTGAAATGCAAATATTATAATATTTGATTTAAACTAAATAAAAAAATGATTTATGTAAGCATTATTGATTTTTTGAAAATTTATAAGTGAAATAAATTATTGGTAAAACTAGAAAATTTGAAATGTAAGTTATTTTGGGAAATTTTAATTGGGTGATAATTGGAATTTAAATTAAATATGAAATGTGATAACTTCATGATAATTTGGATTAAAGTGAATTTAAATGATTTTTATATTATATTAATGATTTTGAATAAAGTTAAAATGTGAAATGAATGAATATTTAAGTTGAAATTATATAACTAAAATTGGAAATTTGTGAATTTGGCTTAAGAGTGAATTTTAAGTTAAGTAAATAAAAATGGAATTAAGTTATATTTGAAAATTTAAAATTAAGTGTTAAGTTAATTTAATTTAATGAATTTATAATTTAAAATTGGAATTTAATAAGTGAATTATTATTAAATTTTGATTTTTGAATGGAGGTTTAACTTTATAAAATCATGAATATAAGGGTATTTGAATGATTATATATGATTTTATAAGTTAAAAATGATTTATATAAAAATATAATTGTTTGTGAAATTATACTGAATATTTGAAGTTAATTAACTGCATCTCTGAAATGCTATTAATTCTAATGTAAATGATAATACAACATTTGTAAATGCTGTAGTTGATAATAATGAACCAAATGGCTAAATTTAATTAAAGGCTATTATAGCATTTTTGTAATGTTATAATGGTTGAATTTAACTAAGTTTATTTGAAACTAATGTAACCCTATTACAGCATTTTAAATGCTGTCTTTTGTTAAATTGAACTGTTTTAAATGTGACTTTCCGTAGCATTTTCTAAATGCTGCAAAAGTTGAATTTTCATTGTTTTAATTAATTTAAGTGAACGAATGAAAGATTAAAATTTTGGAAAATTTAATAATTTAATTATTAATAATAACTTTATTTTTATGATTTAAAATAAAGTAATTTGTTTCGAAATATAAACTATTTTGAAATATGATATTTTGATATTTTGAAATGGATTTTTGAAGGATATTGAATTTTGAAATGATATTTGATTTCGAAGTATAAAATACCATTTTGAAATTTTAACCACGGGGTGTATTTAATTTATAGTTTAACTGATCCTTGAAGGATGGGCGATCCCAAGCATCCTTTGAGTTATTGTGCATTTCTACTACAGTTCACTTGAGTTGGTTTACATTATATAAGTATATATTGTCCTGACTCGAGTGTTTTGTGTTTTACTTTACGCTCGGGTCAGCCTGAGTATTTACAGCTTAGCTTTGGATCTCATTCTGGAGCTAGGAATCGCTGGAGATTCTGCTTGTCTAGTTATCTGTTCCTTTCAGTTCAGTTGTTCTATTCTAGTTCTGGTATTTATAAACTTCTATGTATTTGGGATTTCTATTGTATATGTTTTCAGAATGATATTATGTATTATGTTTTGAGAGTTTGTATATAGTAGCTTCATGAACTACTATGGTATTTTATTTCCGCTGTGAGTTATTCTGATATGTTCTGTGTCTGTGATTCTGTGTATTTGATTTCATTTGCTCCAAATTTATTTACAATCTGTTATTTTGAATTATTCAAGTCAGACATGTGTGGATTATTGTCGATTTGAATGGTCCAAAATAGTGGGTCGTTACAAAAAATTAGTTTTTTACTCTAAAACCTGTTAAAACAATTTCATAAATACTCATTAACCATTATTCTATCCAAACAATGATTATGTAGCCATAACTTAACAAATCAACAAAAAGGATTCGGGTATTACCCATAACCGAATCTAATAAATATTAAAAGTGACGATTAGTTGTATTATTCACCTTAAATTTCTTGTTGGAGTTGGGATTTGATGTAGCTTTTTAATCCCTAAGCTTCTTCTCCTTTGAATCCTGTTGATATCGATTTCCTATTACGTGCTAATGGTCGATCTCTATTTTCTTTTCTTTGATTGTTTTGTGAATGATTAAAGTGAGAAGGACGTGGGGGGAAGACGGTTTAAGGTAACTCTATTTCCTAATTTACACTTCCTCGTATCTTCTCTTTTATGGTTTATGTTTAAAACAACCTTAATTTATTTTATGATGGCTCGACCTTATTAATTTATCAAATCTCATCCCCTTGACTATTCACATCATTCTTATTTAATCTGTCCAATTATGTACCCTGAACAATGTTGAACAGAAATTAGCGGTGTTACATTATATTCCATGACCATATTTCCATTCAAAGATTTTAATAATGCTATCTTTACTAATCCTTCAAACATCGCTCTATATGTTACCTGATTCAATGCTAATACTTCTAAGGTGAACCCAAACCCTTTGCAAACTTTAACGCCTCCTTTGTCGGAGTATTGAATAATTTAAATCCAAATCGGGTCAACTCATTAAACTGACTGACATACTCTCAAACTGGCATTTCCCCATACTTCAAATGAATAAACTTTCCAACAATAAATCCTTCTTAGCACTAGAAAGAAACTTCGTCAAATCTCGACTTAAATATCCTCCATGAAATAGCATTCTCATCCACCTCGGTCGTTAATACTTCCCACCAACAAGATGTTTCACCTTTTAAATGCCAAGTAGTTAACTGCCTCTCTGTTGCAACACCAAGTTCCAATAGGTTGAAAATCTTTTCATAATCATTAGACCATGCCCAAGTCACAAAGTATGGTTCTGTTCCTAGAAATGGCTTCCCACCAAGGTTGGAGAAATCCTTACATAACTTAGGAAAGCCAATTGTTGGTGGCGTTGGAGTTGGAGCTGGAATTGCACCTTGATTAACAGTGGTATTGGTAGCTGCAGGTTTGGTAGGTATGGTACTAGCTTGGCTCATTGCCTGAAGGTAGCGTCCTCGAGTCTCTCTCTATCAAAGTGTGATTGGAAACGGTGTGATTGTGGCCCGTAAATCAATTTGGTGTGATTGTAGCCCGTAATCAATTAGATGATCTTGTAGCCTGGTTAAATCAAGAGAGTTTGCCCTGGACTCGGAGACAGGAGGGTGTATCTCGTGGCCTTGAAATCGAGGTTGTAATATCGACATTATATTTGAAAAGAAATCTGTACAAGAAATTGTGTGGGACTGGATGTAGAGTAACTCCGAACCAGTATAAAATTCCAGTGTGTTCTTTCCTTTACCGCTTTTATTTACAATTTTCATATGTGTCTAGTTCTGTGATTGTCTCTGTGTTTGTGAATTGCATCTGTTTGGGTTTAGTTTGAAAAGATTTCAAAAAGATTCATAAAATTCATTAAACACTATTCACCCCCTTCTACTGTTAATTCTTCCTTAAGATGCGTAACCACATTTCCTACATTTGGTATCGGAGCATTGATTTTAAAAGTTATCATAAGTGAATTTTGAAAAAGTTTAAAATGCCAATTTTTGGAGATTCTGTTAACACTAGTTCAAAACTATCCAAATCATCATTGTCTTATAAGTCTGCATATTGTTATTATAGAAAATCAAGTTATCTACCGAATTGGTGTGTTGTGCAGGAACAGATGTATTATATGGCTTTTGAAGAATCAACACTAAATGGACAAATGGTGCAAATCAAGAAAAACAAATGGATACTTGAGAGTGGATGTTCAAGACACATGACTGGTAATCCGAAGATACTGAATGACATAATTTATGAAGATGGAGGAATGGTAAACTTTGGAGACAATTCAAACGGATATGTGATTGGCACCGGCAATGTCGGTAACTCTAAAACTCCTACTATTTATGATGTTCTGTTAGTTAGGAATCTAAAACACAACTTACTTAGCATAAGTCAACTATGTCACAATGGCTACAAAATTAAATTTGAAAAGGATAAGTGTCACATCGAAGATAATAAATCCAATATTATCTTTGAAGGAATTAGGAAGAAAAATATTTATATTCTCGGTATGAAAATCTCAAATGATAACCTATGTCTTTTGGCTAATACAAGTGACCCTTGGATTTGGCATAAAAGATTTGGGCATTTGAATTTCAAACTCTTATCTAGACTTTCAAAACTCAATTTAGTAAGAGGTCTTCCTAAAATGGATTTCAAAGTAGATAGTATATGCGATGCTTGTCAATTAGGAAAACTTAGGAAGAGTTCCGTAAAATTGAAAGATATGATTTCAACTTCAAAACCTCTTGAGTTACTTCATTTAGATCTGTTTGCTCCATCTCAAATTCAGTCAATAAATCACTGTAAATATGTTTTTGTAATTGTAGATGATTATTCTAGATTTACATGGACAATTTCTCTGAAACATAAAAGTGATGCTTTTGATTTATTTAAAACTTTTGCAAAAAGAATTCAAAATCAACTTTCTTTAAAAATCAAAACTATTTGCAGTGATCATGGTGGAGAATTTGAAAATGAAAATTTTGAGAATTTCTGTGATAAAAAAGGAATAACTCATAGTTTTTCCTTTCCAAGAACTCCACAACAAAACAGAGCGGTAGAGCGTAAAAATAGGACGATTCAAGAGTGTGCAAGAACTATGCTTTCAGATTGTAAATTACCAAGAAATTTTTGGGCTGAAGCACTCGCTACAGCTTGTTACATTTTGAATGGGATTTTAATTAGACCTCTAACCAATAAAATACCATATGAACTTCATTTCAATAAGAAACCAAAGGTATCTTGTTTTAATGTTTTTGGAAGTAAATGCTTTATTCTAAATACAAAGGACAATTTGGATAAATTTGATCCTAAATCCGATAAAGGAATCTTTATCGGATATTCTAATAGAAGTAAAGCATACAGTGCTTTCAATTTAAAAACTAACACCATTGAAGAAACAATGCATGCATCTTTTGATGAAAATTTCAAAGATTTTTTTCAAATAAATGATGAAGATGATTTTGTTACTTTAAATAATGAATCAAATGAAACAAATTGTGAAACTGTTCATCCTAATAAAAGAATCAGGCTTTTAAAAGATCATCCTATAGAAAATATACTAGGAAATATTGAATCTATTGTTAGAACTAGAAATCAACTAAACAAGATGAGTAATGTAGCTTTAATATCAACTGTTGAACCCAAAAATCTAAAGGAAGTATCATCTGATGATTCATGGATTCTTGCTATGCAAGAAGAACTGAACAAATTCACCAGAAATGATGTATGGAAACTTGTTCCTAGACCTGAGGACAAAACTATAATACGAACTAAATGGGTTTATAAAAATAAAATGAATGAACAAGGTGAGGTCGTTAGAAATAAAGCTCGGTTAGTCGCACAAGGTTATTGTCAAGAAGAAGGAATAGACTTTGATGAAACCTTTGCACCCGTAACAAAATTAGAAGCCATTATAATTCTACTTGCTTTCGCAAACCACAACAATTTCAAATCATTTCAATTGGATGTCAAAAGTGCCTTTTTAAATGGTTTTGTTAAAGAGGATGTTTATGTTGAACAACCTCCACTTTTTGAAGAAGAAAAGTTTCCAAATCATGTTTACAGATTAAAGAAAAATTATATGGTCTGAAAAAAGCTCCTAGAGCCTGATATGACAGACTAAGATCTTATCTATTATAATCAAATATTGAAATTGGTAGAGTAGATAATACTCTTTTTATTAAAAGAAACAAAAATGATATTTAATTAGTATAGATTTATGTAGATGATATCATTTTTGGATCAACAAGCAATGAAATAAACAAAGAGTTTTCTGAAATAATGACAAAAGAGTTTAAGATGAATCATATGGGTGAACTTAATTTCTTTTTAGGATTACAAATAAAACAATTAGATAGTGGTATTTTCATTAGTCAAGAAAAGTATGGTAAGGATCTAGTTAGTAAGTTTGGTATAACCACTACGAGTGGAAAACTCACTCCTATGGCAACCAATGAAGCCTTGAATAAAGAAGACATATCAAAAGATGTTGATCAAAAACTATATAGGGGAATGATTGGATCGCTACTCTATATAACTGCGAGTAGGCCTGATATCATGCATAGTGTCTGTCTCTGTGCAAGATACCAATCTCAACCCAAAGAAACCCATTTAAAAGCTGTTAAACGTATCCTAAGATATGTTAAGCACACTTTAGACTATGGCCTATTTCACCCAAAAAATGATTCATTTGATTTAATCTCGTATTGTGATAAAGACTATGTTGGTTGTAAATCATACCGAAAAAGTACAAGTGGAACTTGTCACTTTTTAGGACATTCTCAGGTTTCCGGGTTTAGTAAAAAGATAAATACTGTCTCACTATCAACAACTGAAGCAGAATATATCTCTACTGCTTTAGCTTGTTCTCAAGTTATCTATATGCAATAGACCCTAAAGGATTTCTGATTAAATATTTCAAAATCACCAATTTATTGTGATAGTACAAGTGCAATAAATTTATCCAAAAATCCTACTCATCATGCTAGAACCAAACATATTGATATCAGACATCATTTTCTCAGAGATAATATAAGTAAAGAGATTATTTCTCTTGAATTTATCAACACCGAGAATCAAATAGCTGATATTCTGACCAAACCCTTGAATCAATCAACCTTTACTAAATTAAGAAGAGAACTAGGTCTTTGTTCTATAACTGAGATATAGAATATAGATATAGTAACATATATATTTAAATAAATAAAGAAAAGCAAAATTGTCAAAATTTTCAATGGGATGTCGACATGCCCCTACCCCCCATGTCGACATACAACGGTCAGATTTGAAATTTTGATTTTCCCTCTAAATTAGTTTGGTGGTTATATAACCACAATATTTCGAATTCATCTGTCTTCTCACTTCATTTACTCTGTAATAGACTTCTAAAAATACAAACTAATGGCCTCCTCTTCTAAATCAAACCAAAATGCAACCATTTCCTTCCCTTCTCCTAATTCTGGTCCATTCCCACATACTACATTGGCTCGAGTAATGAAGATCGAGGAAATTATGAAGGATTCTCTACAAATGCTGACTGAATTACAAGTCATGCAAATAAGATGGCAAAAGAACAAGAGAAACAAGGCAAGATTCTTAGAAATTTGCAAAAATTTCTAATGGATAATAATGCATACCCTATTGTGATTAAAGATGATTCCTCTAACATACATATTCACAATCCATTAGAGGACGATGAAGAAGAAGAAGAAGAGGAAGAAGCACAAATGGACGAGGACGATATTGTTGTTTGCGTTGGAGAAGTCTGTTTTGACAAAAAAGGTAATTTGGTCGAACAACATGGAAATTTTTGTCTCCATTGCCCTAATTATTTGATTCACAAGTCATCAATTGTCAAGGACTCTCGTTAGATTGTTATTATATTAATGATTTTATATTTTGTGTACTTGTATATATTTGTGTCTATGTTTCATATATATGTGTAATGTAACATCATATATAATAAAATTAGATTTATGTTTCGCTTATTATACTTCGTTATTAGCATTTAGTTCCATTGTATTAGTTTAAGGGAGAGTTATGTAGTTTAGGCTTAGTTTTTGTTGATGACAAAGGGAGAGAATTATAAAATAGGATAGTTAGGCTGTTAGTTAGGCTTATATTAAAGGGGAGTTAGTAGATTATGGGGGAGTTGTTGGAATAAGGGGGAATCACAGTTTGGTAGAGTATATTTTATAAACATAGGTTGTCATCATCAAAAAGGGGGAGATTGTTAGTTCCTGATATGATTGTTTTGATGACAACAACCTTAGGACTTGTTATAAAATATAAATACTAATATCTTTGTCTAGATATATATGTATATGCAAGATATATATATGTATATGCAGGATATATATATATATATGTAGGCACTGAGAATGAAAACTGTACAGTATACAGATTCAAGACTGACGAATTCAAGATTGAAGAAATCAAGACTGAAGACTCATTAGTATCAAGAGTTAAGAAGTTCAAGATATCAAGATAAGTAATAAAGTCTAGATTTATGTTAAAACTTAATAATAGCACTGAAATCTTTATTCGGATTTTAATTGTGGAATGGTATCCGCCTTCTCGCTTTAACAGTGGGATGGAACCCACAACCTCTTTAGTGGGATGGAACTCACGACCTTCTCTAGTGGAATGGAACCCACGAAATTTTCAAAATGACTTATTTTTAGATTTTTTCAAAACTATCTTTTTAAAAAAAGACATCTCTCTCTCCCGGTTTAAATATTTTAGCCTTAATTCAAAAACTATTTTTAATCATATTAATTTCAAAATCATTTCTTGTTTTAAAACTATCTCCTGGTTTTAATGTTTTAGCTTTAATCTCAAAATATTTATATATTTAGTTTTTATTACTTTTATGTTTCGTAAGATCACTTTCCAAAGGTTTTTATAATCATAAAGTATACTCAAAATAGTTTACAAAGTTCTAAGATTGTTTCGAAGACTTTAGAAAGAAAATCTGATTCAAAACAAAATTCAATTTTCAAAAAATACTAGGGGATGTCGACATGGTAGCCGTAGATTTTAAAATTCAAATTTTCAAAAGAAGTGTCTATTCGTCATAACCTTTCACGAATGGACATGATCGTTATTCTCCTATATATACCAGTAGTTTTCAACGAATTTTCACTTAAGATTTCTTTGTTTTCTCTCCTCATTCTCTTCCATTCTTATTTTCTAACATTTCTTAACAAAACTCTGCCAAAATCCTAAGTGAACCAAACTCGATCATCTCTAGTTTGATTCTCTTCCACTCTCTCTCAAAGACCTCGGTGCTATTCAGAGTTATAGGATCATTTGTAATCAAAGATCGAAAGATTAAAGTGTATCGAGTCTCTCTCTATCAAAGTGTGATTGGAAACGGTGTGATTGTGGCCCGTAAATCAATTGGGTGTGATTGTAGCCCATAAATCAATTAGGTGATCTTGTAACCTGGTTAAACCAAGAGAGTTTGCCCTGGACTCGGAGACAGGAGGGTGTATCTCGTGGCCTTGAAATCGAGGTTGTAATATCGACATTATATTTGAAAAGAAATCTGCACAAGAAATTGTGTGGGACTGGATGTAGGCTAACTCCGAACCAGTATAAAATTCTGGTGTGTTCTTTCCTTTACTGCTTTTATTTACTATTTGCAACTGTTTTTGGTTCTGTGATTGTCTCTGTGTTTGTGAATTGCATCTGTTTGGGTTTAATTTGAAAACATTTCAAAAAGGTTCATAAAATTAATTAAAAACTATTCACCCCCCTCTAGTGTTAATTCTACCTTAAGATCCGTAATCCGCATTTCCTATAGTATGTATGTATTTATGTATGTATGTATGTATGTTGGAGTGGGACAGACATAAGTTTGGTGAGTGAACCATACTCTAATCTACATATACTACAAAAACAATATTATAACATGAATTGAGTCCATCATCCGACCACTATACATTCCATCGCCATTCCATACCCAACTGCCCTATACATCAAGTCATATCACATCATGTCTATGCGAACTTACTTCCCATGACTCGCCTTGTGCATTACAGGGTCACATATTGTCCACCGACGTCAATCGCATATAGGATTCATGCCCAGGACTAGCCTTATGCCCTATAACCCCTTCACCTAGTCCGCCGATGCACTATAGGTGAGCAACGTCATGCTTGGATTACCCAAATGTGTAATAGAACCGCATTCACATACACACTCTAGGCCATCTGTTAGTTCCTAAGATGATGGTTTTGATGAAAACTACCTTAGGACTTGTTATAAAATATAAATACTAATATTCTTGTCTAGATATATATGTATATGCAGGATATATATGAAGGTACCAAGAATGAAGACTATACAATATAAAGATTCAAGACTGAGTATAGAGATTCAAGACAGACGAATTCAAGATTGAAGAAATCAAGACTGAAGACTCATGAGTATCAAGAGTTCAAGAGTTCAAGATATCAAGATAAGTAATAGAATCTAGATATATGTTAAAACTTCATAATAGCATTAAAATCTTTAATCGGATTTTAATTGTGGAATGGAATCCACCTTCTTGCTTTAATAGCGTATGGAACCTACGACCTCTTTAGTGGGATGGAACCCACGATCTTCTCTAGTGGAATGGAATCCACGAAATTTTCAAAATGATTTATTTTTCAAAATAATCTTTTTAAAATCATCTCTATCAATTTAAATATTTTGACCTTAATTCAAAAACTATTTTTAATCATATTAATTTCAAAATCATCTCTTGTTTTTTAAACTATTTCTTGATTTTAATATTTTAGCTTTAATATATTTTAAAGAAATCTATACTTAGTTTTTAATATTACTTTTATATTATAGATTATATATTTTAAAGATTACTTTCTAAAACTCTTTTAGAAGTTTAAACTATATTCAAAATGGTTTACAAAGTTTAGAAATTGTTTTAACAAGTTTTAGAATAGAAATCATTTTAAAGTAAAATCTATTTTCAAAATTAACATAGGCATGTCGACATCCCTCATCCCCCCATGTCGACATGGGAGCCGTAGAATTTAAAATTCAAATTTTCAAAAGAAGTGTCTATTCGTCATAACCTTTCGCGAATAGACATGACCGTTGTTCTCTTATAAATACCAGTTGTTTTCAACGAATTTTAAGTTAGTTTTTCTTCATTTCTTCACTCCTTCTCCACTCAAATATTCTCTTATATTTCAAATGCTTTAACAAAACTCTACCGAAATTGTAAGTGAATCAAACTCGATCATCTCTAGTTTGATTCTCTGCCACTCTCTCTCAAATATCTCAGTGTTATTCAGAGTTATAGGATCATTTGTAATCAAAGAAGTGTATCGAGTCTCTCTCTATCAAAGCGTGATTGGAAACGGTGTGATTGTGGCCTGTAAATCAATTGGGTGTGATTGTATCTTGTAAATCAATTATGTGATCTTGTAGCCTGGTTAAATCAAGAGAGTTTTCCCTAGACTCGAAGACAGGAGGTGTATCTCGTGGCCTTGAAATTGAGGTTGTAATATCGATATTATATTTGAAAAGAAATCTACACAAGAAATTCTGTGGGACTGGATGTAGGGTAACTCCGAACCAGTATAAAATTATGGCGTGTTCTTTCCTTTACTGCTTTTATTTACTATTTGCATCCGTGTCTAGTTTTGTGATTGTCTCTGTGTTTGTGAAATTTCATATGTATGTGTTTAATGTGAAAAGATTTCAAAAATTCCATAAAATCCATTAAACACTATACACCCCCCCTCTAGTGTTAATCCAACCTTAAGATCCATAATCTGTATTTCCTACATTTGGTATAAGAGCATTGGTTTTCAAAGTTTTCATAATCTGATTTTTGAAAAGTTTTCAAATGGCTGCCAACACTGGTAATGTCGGCACTATCACTAGTTCATTTGTAGAGGGTCAGTCTGCTGCCAGACCACCACTTTTTAATGGCAGTAACAATGCATATTGGGCATGTAGGATGAAAATCTATTTACAATAAATAGGATTAGACACTTGGAATATCACACAAACTGAGTACATTAAACCCACAACTGATTTTGCATAGTGGACTACTGAGCAAAAGACTGTTGCACAAAACAATTCCAAAGCCATGAATATTCTATTCCGTTCACTTGATAGGAATGAGTTTAATAGAGTGTTTGACTATAAGTCTACATATGAGATCTGGAAAACTTTGCAAGTTACTCATGAAGGAACAAGCAAAGTTAAACAGACCAAAATATCTATCTTGACCAATCAGTTTCAATTATTCAAGATGAATCCAAATGAGTCCATTTCAGACATGTACAGTAGGTTTTAAGACATTATGCACTCACTAATTCCATTAGGAAAGAACTTTTCCAAAGAAGATCAAGTTAGAAAAATTCTGAATTCACTCACTACGGAATGGGATCAGAAGATTCTAGCAATTGAAGAGGCTAATGATATTAGTACTCTGAAAATTTAAGAATTGATTGAGAATTTGATGGCGTTTGAAGTACAAAAGCAAGGCCTTAGAAAAGAACTCAATAGCATTCAATGTAATAACAGATGGTTCAGACTCAAACAGCGACGACGATGAAGAAATAGCCTTGATGACAAGGAATTTTAGAAAATTTTAGAAATACAGGAAGATAAACAATTACCAGAGAAATTATCACAAGAATTCTGGAAATAATAATAAAACTCAAAACAACGGCAGATGCTACAATTGTGATGAGCCAGGCCACTTAAAAAGAGATTGGTTGCATCCATATAAACATAAATTTTCTCCAAGTAATGATTCGTCAAAGAAAAGAAAGAGAGCATATACTGCTACACTGGACGATTCAGACTCATCCTCTAGTGATGAAGATCAAGAGACAGAAAATTCAAACATGTGCTTTACAACTATTCACGAATCTGATGATCTCAGAAATATGGATCTAAAAATAGGTACGCATTTAAATTATATTGATTAAAATTGCTTGTTTGAATGATTGAATGTTTGATTGTTTGCATGTTTTGAAATTTCATGTTGTTTGAATTTAAAATTTTGATTTTCAAAATAATATTATTTTAATATTAAAATATTAATATTAATGTGTTATTATATTTAATATTATATCGGATAAAATATAAATTAGATTATAGGATATATATATATATATATATAATAAAATAAGAAAAATAAGTCACATGATTTAAGGGACCCATGTCGACATGACCCTACCCCCCATGTCGACATCCCTCCAGAAATTTGAAATTCAAATTCAAAACTTTGAATTTCCCTCCACCATTTCACCAACTCCAAAGCTCTGAAAAGGTGTCTCTTGACCAGAGAACATGGCTCTTAGATATTTATTTATCTTCTTAACTTTATCCTATCTTTTCACTTTCATTTCAAAATTCAATCTCTCTTTCAAACTCTCAAGCTCTCTACTTTCTTCAAAAATGGCTTCCTTAAGCACTCCATCCAGCATTAGACAGTCCAAGGCCACCAAAAAGTTCCTCTACAATGATCCGGAAGCTATCAAGGCTTACATAAGCTATGTAAACTTTGGAAAGGTCCATATGGGAAAATTTGCTATCTTTAATAATTTTTCTTCTTATGAAATCAATGTTCTTTTTGAAGAGAATCAAATTCTTAGCTTAATTAATGATTCTCAAAATGATTTTTTTTGTTATCCGAACCTTGTCAAAACGTTTTATGCAAATTTGAATCGTGGTTTTTACGAAGGAAATGAAGGGGAAGTATGGAGTAGCGTTAAAGGAATGCATATTGTTTTAAATAGTGAGATTTTGGGTAACATTCTTGGTTGTAAGTATACGGGAATGGATCTTTCGGATTTTTAAATTGATGAACATGATCGTGAGACATTTCATCACATTTTTGAAGGAGATGGTAACTTTGAGTTTATATATTGAAATTACCATCCTAAAGCAAGAATTGTAAACCTTCTTTTGCAACATACCATAACTCCAAGATCGGAAAATTTCAATCACCCTACTTTAAAAGTTTGTAAATCTCTTTTTGCTATTTATGGGCACTATAACTTTGATTGGGCGTAAGTGATTTTGGATGAACTTCGTCCCAAAATTTTAATTTAGGTGAAAACACTTTATATCATGGGATTTATTCCACTCGGAATTTTAACTACTTTGGTGTTGATTATAAGAAGAAGGAGTTCATTTCTAGAAAAGTGTTTAACCATGCTAACAACTCTCACATGAAAATTCCATTTTTGTTTCAACCATATGAAACACTTGCCGAAAAGGATGAGAGATTCGATCATGAAGAGATGGAAGAAGAAGAGGAGGAGGAGGAAGAAGGGGAGGAGATGAAAATTGAAAAGGAAGGAGAGGAGGAGGAAGAGACTTCATTGGAAAGCATCGAATACCCTATCACTCCTAACAATCCATCCAACAAAACGCTTCTCAAGAATCAAAAGATTATCGTGGAAAACCAATGGATTCTCAAAAGATCCGTTAGTAAAAAGTTGGACAAGATTTCCACCAAAATGAACAAGTTCTTTGGAAAAGTGAGTCGCAAGCTTGGATTATCATCATCTTCATCATCCTCTAACTAATACTAGTTTCATTTCATGTTGTATTAGTTTGTATCTCTCTTTAGTTAATGTTATGTATCGTTTATGTAATGTTAACTAAATTTATCAATGAAAATCTTTTATTTCTGCTTATTTGCTCTAAAATATCTTTGGAATGCTTGTTATTATATTATATAAGTTTATATATATAGACTTGTAGATAATATAAAGAAACAAAGCAAATTGCCAAAATTAATAGGGGCGTGTCGACATCCCCCTACCCCTTGTCGACATGTAACAGCCATAAAATGGTTTTTGTTTTGAAATTGAAATTGACATAACTACCTTGTGTCTTTTCATTTCAAATGAATTTCTAACTCTTTAACTACCTGTTTCTTCCAGAAAAATGCATACTTTCAATTCTATTTATTTTCTATTGAATTTCTTCATATTTTATCAAAAAAATGACCTCTCCTATTCATAATCTAAGTGAGAATCTTGAAGAAACTCTCGATTCTTTCAAGAACATACTTACTTTTATCCTTCGCAATCAACGTCACTTAGAATTAAGCCAAATGCAGATGATAAAAGAACAAGAAAGGCATTTCGATGCCATTCGATGGATGATCTCAGCCGTCAACAAAGAAGAACTTGAAGCGAATCCAGAAGGAACTATGAACAAAGATAATGAATAATGGGATGCTATAAAGGCAGATGCTATCTTCAGTGAAGAAGGATGGGTTCAAGTTCCAAGAAATGTTTGATTTGACATATGTGGTTTGATTTACTTCGATTTTGTTTGAATTTTTTGGTTTGATTTGATTTGGTATGGTTTTGATTGATTTGAATATGGTGTGTAATATATGATTGAACATGGTGTGGTTTGATAAGAATATTATGTATATATTAATTGAATGTCTGAAATTTTCATATCTCTCACATTTACCTTACTATATTTTATTTATATTACTATCTGTCTCATTTAAATTCTACTATACTGTGTTATTATCCTATACAGTGCTATAGTATAAGATTTAGGGGGAGCTTTATAGTTTTGGATTAGTTTTGTTGATGACAATGGGGGAGAATTAAAAATAGGTTAGATATGCTTAGATTAAGGAGGAGTTAGTAGATTAAGGGGGAGTTGTTGAAATAAGGGGGAGTTGGAGTAGATTTTATAAACAAAGGTTGTCATCATCAAAAAGTGGGAGATTATTAGTTCCTGAGATGATGGTTTTGATAACAACAACCTTATGACTTGTTATAAAATACAAATACTAATATTCTTGTCTAGATATATATGTATATGCAGTATATATATATATATATATATGCAGGTATTGAAAATAAAGACTATACAGTATAAAGATTCAAGACTGACGAATTCAAGATTGAAGAAATCAAGGCTGAAGGCTCATGAGTATCAAGAGTTCAAGATATCAAGATAAGTAATAGAGTCTAGATTTGTGTTAAAACTTCATATTAGCACTAAAATCTTTATTCAGATTTTAATTGTGGAATGGAATCCACCTTCTCGCTTTAATAGTGGGATGGAACCCACGACACCTTTAGTGGGATGGAACCCACGACCTTCTCTAGTGGAATGGAATCCATGAAATTTTCAAAATGATTTATTTTTCAAAACTATATTTTTAAAGTCATCTCTATCAATTTAAATATTTTAGCCTTAATTCAAAAACTATTTTTAATCATATTAATTTCAAAATCATCTCTTGTTTTTTAAACTATTTCTTGATTTTAATATTTTAGCTTTAATACATTTTAAAGAAATCTATACTTAGTTTTTAATATTAATTTTATATTATAGATTATATAATTTAAAGATTACTTTCTAAAACTCTTTTAGAAGTTTAAACTATATTCAAAATTGTTTACAAAGTTTAGAAATTGTTTTGACAAGTTTTAGAATAGAAATATTTTAAAGAAAAATCTATTTTCAAAATTAACATAGGCATGTCGACATCCCTCATCCCCCTATGTTGACATAGTAGCCGTAGAATTTAAAATTTAAATTTTCAAAAGAAGTGTCTATTCGTCATAACCTTTCGTGAATAGACATGACCGTTGTTCTCCTATAAATACCAGTTGTTTTCAACGAATTTTAAGTTAGTTTTTCTTCATTTCTTCACTCCTTCTTCTTCACTCAAATATTTTCTTATATTTCAAATGCTTTAACAAAACTCTACCAAAATTCTTAGTGAATCAAACTCGGTCATCTCTAGTTTGATTCTCTGCCACTCTCTCTCAAAGATCTCAGTGCTATTCAGAGTTATAGTGTCATTTGTAATCAAAGAAGTGTATCGAGTCTCTCTTTATCAAAGTGTGATTGGAAACGGTGTGATTATGGCCCGTAAATAAATTGGGTGTGATTGTAGCCCGTAATCAATTGGGTGTTATTGTAGCCTGTAAATCAAGAGAGTTTGCCTTGGACTCGGAGATAGGAGGGTGTATCTTGTGGCCTTGAAATAGAGGTTGTAATATCGACATTATATTTGAAAAGAAATCTGCACAAGAAATTGTGTAGGATTGGATGTAGGGCAACTCCAAACCAGTATAAAATTCTGATGTGTTCTTTCCTTTACTACTTTTATTTACTATTTGCATCTGTATCTGGTTCTGTGATTGTCTCTGTGTTTGTGAAATTGCATCTGTATGTGTTTAATTTGAAAAGATTTCAAAAATTCCATAAAATCCATTAAACATTATTCACCCCTCCTCTAGTGTTAATCCAGCCTTAAGATCCGTAATCTGCATTTCCTACACCATCTACCTACGCCCAAGACTTGTTCTCGTCTGCATTCACCATCACATCACAATATCCTATCACCACACATATACACATATTCACTTTATATAGCAACCAAACTATCCATATACCCATCCATTTCGTTGCACCGTTACTCAACTCTTCACACCTTAGATCACCTTTCATATCATAAGAGAAACTATGAGTCAAATTTTACATTGTTTGCTTATATGGGCTATTAGGCTAAGGTTTAGCCTAGGAAAATTAACATGCACCGGTGGACCGGTGGTCATAGACTGGTGCATCGGTGTGCATTTCTATTTTAGGTTTCACTTTGAAAATTTGTAGTTTTCTTCGTCTTTCTCGTCTTTGGCCACCACTGCTTTGTCTCAGATCATCGAGGAACATGCCAAGGCCCTAGCTCTAAGTCCCCAAGTCAAATCTGGTCATTTATTTCACGACTTATAGTGTAAAGCTTCCTGATTTTCAAATTATACCTAAACCATATTTCTAAGCATCTATGCCAACCAAATCCCTCCCAAACCCATATAATTTTGAATTAAAATGTATATATATGAATAACTACTCCAATATAGCCTTCCAATCATCTTATATCATTAAAATTGCATTATAGGAGGAGGAAAGCATAGATCAGTCAGGCATTTTCCACCAAATCTATACGGAACTCTATCTCACCATATGGTGGTAATCCGGCCACCTCATCAAATATGTTCAGATGCTCCTTAGCTATATGAACAGATGATAACTCATCGTGCAGGATCTCAAGCAAGTATAGAAAGCTAACCAACACCTCATCGTCAAGTAGACAGCTAATCTCTAATCTACACCCATCATCCATCCTTATCATGACCAACGTCCTCTCACAATCCTCCACTACTCTGTACTTCTACAGCTAGTCCATCGCTGGAGTAATACCAAAAACTAGAAAACCCAAAACAAAGCAATCACAAACAAACAAACATCCATAGCTCAATACTGCTAAGTCTTAACAAACCATGCAATGGCTAGTCTATCCTCCAACAGGGTTGGTAACAATCAAAGTTCAGACAACTATCTCGAGTTTCATTCCCTATCTATTTACCAAATCACTAGATTTTAAGGAATGTGAAGCCCCATTATCGATTAAAACACGTAAAGGTGTATCATAAATAGAAGGCACATCTTGTATAATGATGCTCTTCCCCTTCTTCGTCATCGATAGAGCATTCAACGAGGTTGGGAAAATATTCAAAGCATAGACATACACAATCTGCTTGTTCCTAGGAAATTCTGGACAGTCCTTCTTAATTTGCCCAGGTTTGTTGCAGTTGTAGTAATTCTTGCCTTTCATCTTACAATCTCTAACAAGATGTTCCTTCTCCACACAATTATAACAAACATGCTCCCCTTGGCCTTCTTCTGGCCACCCTTGTTTTGAAACTGCTTCCTCTTGTTGTTGTTCCATTTCTTCTTGCAACCCCTGCCTACTTGTAGCTTTGCCTCATCTCTGGGAAAAATAACTGGCCTAGACTTCGGATACATGACTCTCATGTCGAAGAGCCTTCTCCACCAGCTTCTCAAAAGACTCATCTATTGTCCTACTACCTTGTTTCATAAGTATTCGTCCAAGCCCATAATAAAGTTCTCATTCTTCTTCAGTGGAGTATCAATAAAAGATAGACCATAATTTGACAGCATATTAAACTCGGCCACATACTCTGGCACATCCATCTCCCCCATCTCAAATCAACAAACTTCCAAAAGGGCACTGACTTATGGGCGGCCGGTATAAACTTTTCCTTAAATCTTTCCTTGAACTGCTCCCAAGTAATCTGATCCTCCGGAGTGGTAATCTTGATGGTGTTCCACCACCCTATAGCTCGCATCTAAAGTTGTCTAAAGGCCGGCTTCCTCTTCATCGCATCCTTCAACTCCATATCTTCAAAGATGTGCACGTAAGGGTCCAATCAATCCTGCACTTTGATGGCTGATTACTTTCCAAGAAATGGTTTGCCTTTGTAGAGTAGAGTAATCCTTGTTCAGTTTGGCAAAGTCAGCCCTTGATGCTTGCACCAGAGATCCACCACCAACATCCACCACATGGGAAACTCCTTGGGCATTCTATAGCATGTTGAACATGGCTTACATATCAGGGTTCACAACTGCCCCTTCGCCACTCCCTTCTCTATGCCATAAGTAGAAGTCCTAACAGTGTTCATCATTAGCTGGCTCATTCTAATAAGCTGTAATAAGAATGACAAGTCTCTCTAAAAGGAATAAGTGGAGTCCATGAATGCAATGCAGCTTATATGCTACACATACTACTATATAGTTTTGAAAATCAAAATATAAAACGTACACTCTCTTATGTATCACTAGGTCCATTCTAAGGCGATAACTCCTAGCTTATCTCTAATGGATCCATGTATCAACCTAGGTCTTCTATGCAACCGATGCTATGGTACGAAATGTGATGACCGCCTAACACCTCCGGTACCCTATATACTTGTAGATTGCACTGTGAAGATACCCGACAGATGTAGGATGGTAGCTAAGGGTGTAAGTGACAAAAATCCGAATATAGAACCTATAAAATATCTCATAGCGCATCAAAAAAATATAATACTAACATAGATGTAAAATAGGAGATGCAATAATATAATCAAATGAATAATAATTAAGAACATCAAAGTGCATCTGGTTCATAGATTATAGAAAAACCAAAATAAAAGAGTTTACACATTCCTAGCCTCTAAAATTAACTCTACAACTATCTCTCAAAATACAAGTACCGACATAGCTCAACAATACAGCACTGCGGAATATATGCAATAACAAGCTCCAAAGTATATATATATATGTGTGTGTGTGTGTGTATATATATATATATATATATATATATATATATATGAAAGCATAGCCTCCTGCTCATATTCCGTACAGCTCCATGTGCTATCCAGACATGTTATCCCTAATCTATTCATTAAGAGTACATGAGATAAAGAAAAACATAAAACCTTGGATCAAACAATAGTCTGGTGTGAGCGACACATCATCTCAAAAATACTATAAAGTCGTATATAGTAATAATGGCATAAAGTACGTAGAATTATACCTGATGTAACAACTCGCACCCCAGTAGGCCCGAATTTTTGCTAAATCAAAAACCCAAGTCTATCAAGGTATGAACCGTTAGTGTTGGGTATCCCGCAAATAACAAAAGCATATCAGAGCAATATCGATATAAACTCATAGCAGAATAATAAAGTAAATAAAACATATGATCGTTAACTAAGGCTGACACTTTTAATCTTTAGTGTCCTTGTCAATATCCAGCATGCATAAGGAAATGTGTCCTTCCACCATTCCCATCTATACCAGTGCATGTCCCTCTAAAGCTATCATCTGGGTTGTAATGAGGAGGGGGTAGAACAATATTATGGTGACAGGTAAATTACACACGTTATACATAACACTAGTTTACACTGATTACTTTCCATTACATATTATGTCTATTGTTTTCATTTAGTCGTCTTAACTTTGCATACTCATACGAACATCCCATATACTCTTGGTAGTTAATATCTACACATGTGTATACATATATATATATACATATATTAAGTACCACAGCCCCACTTTGGACCATAATACTTTCCCTACTAGTATCCGTAACCTAATACCTCGTCAGGATCCATCGTCAATACAGTATCACGTCCTCATCGTCTTGCATACCAAGGAACTCCCATAGCGCCTGATAATGGCATCACAATAGTTTAACCGTATTCTATTCGTTTTTAAAAGACATCCACAAAAGGGTTATCTAGCCTTATCTCCTAATAACAAACAAACTAGCAAACAACTATGAGGCGATGCATGTCCTAAATGGGATCTACACTAGTAGGAGGTTTTTTCCGTTTAGGCATAACCCTTGTCTTTTCGTTGACCGCCGAAGACCGAAGACCGATGACAATCTAGACCAATGTAAATAGCATCTACTCCTCATATGTGGTACCAATCACACTATCATAGCGTTGAGCCTAGCTTATAGTCCCATTTAGATTGCCTAATGCAATCTAGGAACGTTCGGTTACTTAAAATGTACCCCCCTAAAAGGTTGAAGCAGACTCTCACTACAACAAAAAGAGACTTTTGCAGCGTTTTAGAATTGCTGCCATTATCATCCACAGCGTTTCGAAGAACGCTGTATTATGTCCGGCTGCAAAAGAGCACTAGTATACCGCAGCGTTTCTGAAAAGTTGCTAAAAACGAATAACCGCAGCGTTTCTCAAAGGGTGCTAAAAAATGGATTCTGAAGCTTTTACAAAATGCTGCGAAAAGTTGTTAGTGCAGCGTATTCTAAATATTGTGAATTCATTTAGCAGCATTTCGAAGAACGGAGTCAAAAAACATGCTTCAACATGTCGTTAATATAGCATCATTTATAAAACGCTGCAGTAATATATAATGCATCGATTTTTTTGTTTTGCATCATTTTGCTATTTTATTTTCAGCAGTTTAAAAACGCTGTTGTAAATCAAAGTTTTGTTTCATTTTTTTCATTTCTCCTTTATTGTTTCAGTGTTTAAATCATTAATAAAACTCGTATTCATTTTTTGTAATATTCACAAACTGTATGGAACAATAATCCAGTTCCTTGCTGATTATATAATATCACTTTGGTTGGTAGAAAAACAGAGCAAGTATTTTTCTTTAGATAAGCAATTTTTAAGCATAACTATTGCATAGATTAACATGATTCACATATCCTTTCCCAAATAAAAAAGTATATGCTATGTCTTCAAATATACACATGTAATATAATGAAAACCGCAAAATCACTCACTGTAATGTTATGCTTAACGAATAAAACTTCCAAAAACATATTGAAGTCAACAACATATCAAATTAAAATAAATACTTACATTGATTGTCCTTTAATTTTCTTGGAAGGCAACTATAATGGTATGTATTGATTTTTTTCATTACTTCCTCTTTTATCCTATTTACTGTTTTTCTATTTGAAAGATATAATGTACCGATCCTGTACATGATAGTATAATAGACATTATACCTCCTTCCAATGTCATTTTTATAGCAACAGTGATACAAGCGTACAATTTTCACAGTAGCTAGCATGGTTTACCCTAAACATTCATTCACTAGACAAATGCAGTAATGATTATATAAAAAATGGTAGTTAATTTCCAATCAGTTTCCCTGTCTAGATATAAGAATAGCTACCCAATCTAAACCGCAGTCAACCAATAGCTTGCTCATCTAAAGAGTAGAAAAGCTTGTTGCAAACAAATTATAAATATATAATAATACCTCTCACAGCAGTTTGAATCGGAGAAGCGCAGATGATGGCTGGGTTTAGGGATTATATATTGACATCTCCTAATTTTGTTTCAACTAATCTGGTGGCCAAACGTAGAGAGACTGATGTTGCAACTGATTTAAAGGCTCATATTTAAGCAAAATGTACAAGTATCAACACCTATCGACAATGACATCTCCTAATTTTGTTTGTTTGTCCGTATTCGTTAACATTATATATTGACCTCACCTTAGCATTCATACAAATGTACAAATCCAAGAAACAATCTATAAGCTTAACTGAAATGGTGCATATTAGTTAATAAAAATTGTTAAGGTTTCAGTATTTTTCAGGAGCAGTGAGATAATTAGTAAATATTTTGAGATTTTGCGGGGTGTTGCATATTTTATGATATCAGCGGTTTCTACAGCAATACCATTAACCAATCGAATGAGAGAAGGATCAGATAACTTGTCCGCTGAAAAATTACAGGACCATGTAATTTGTCCTTAAGTTCTTGAGTAAAATAAATGTTTTTTTCAAATTCATAATTATTACAAGTTGAACACAAAACAAACCCAATTTATTCATAAAAAATAATTATACCATGCTAAAAAAAGATAATTCTACATCATACAATGAAACCAAATCATGCCGAAATTAAGAAGTAAATAACAAAGTACTCATGTCCAGTCCTACTAAACAACAGTCTATTCACTAAATTTATACATAGACCATCGTTATTATGAAAAGTACCTGTAAATTAACATAATAGGTAAGCCAACATCATATTTACTAAGGGTAATAAGACCCGAGTCTTACCAGTAAACCTAAAAAAAATGAAAAGTGGTAAAACAAATATACATCATAAATGAAAAGCATATGGAGAAATCTTACCAAGCTTCTTTTTCCATCTTTTTCATTTAATCTCTTTTACCATTTTGCTGGTGACTTAGTCACTTTGGAATCTCCTGAATTTCATGTTAATAATAGAATTCGAACTCCTTAGCTTCTTCTACAGCCAGCCGATTAGAATATTATTACAATTTGGAATTAGGGTTAGAGATTAATTTTGATTTGGGGTTATAGTGAAGATACTAGACGGTGGGGTGGTGGGCACAAACTCTAGACGAGGGTGGAGTCTACATGAATGTGGAGTCTAGAGGAGGGAGAGTTTGTAGAAGGGTAGAAGTGAATACGATAGGGAGAATATGTAGAAGACGAATAGGTAAAATAAAAAACCTGGAAAAAGAGAGGGAAAAACAAGGGCGAAAAGAAGAAGTCTCGCCTTCTGTTTCACTTAAGCAGCGTTTTACTCTTTTACTTTCTATTTTAATTTAGAATAGGCAGCATATTCACTCTAAACGCTGCACTACAGTGCTGCCTGTAGCAGATTTTCTTGTAGTGTCTACTTTTCCTTTGACACTTCGACTGGGGTGAACCATCCTAACTTGGGTATTCCCTTCACCTGTACACGAACATATAATCCCAAGTGTCCTAAAGTTGGATGTGTCCCATATCAGTATAATGTATACACAACTGCTGATAGCCCCTTGCGGTGGGCAGACTACAATTGTGTAACACTACTAACCTTGCAGTCCAGCCCATTTTAATGAGTATGTCATTCTTATTTAATCTAAGCTATTGGCCATATTCAATAGTTCACACCCGTTATAAACGCATATTTTAGGTTATGTATATATTCATATTTATTTATTTATTATGCTTCAATATTCAACTGTTAATACTTGGTTATTTTTACATAACTAACTCCTTGTTTCATTAATGTTAATTTATCGCTTACTTTTAACTTAAAAGATTTAAATATCTTTTACTGCTTACTTTTAATTTAATATATTTATCATATTTTATTACTTAACTTCTACTTGATAGTATTAAGTATATCCTACTGTTCCCTTTTTTAATTGTTACTATCACCCTTTGATTACTATAATCTTCTTACTTGTTCATTTTGTTGTTTTATGTATACTTCATTGCCTATTGTTTATTTTCTAACTTATCTTAATTGCATATACTCGTTTTATAATCAAACTGTTGTTATTATTACTACTTATAATCCTTTAGTTTATACTTAGGGATTTTTGCATTTTAATATGTTCGAATTACATCTTCCCTAAAAGGAAATTTTAACAACGTAAACTTCTATAAGTTATCTAAATGGAATTTGTGTTATGATTGGAATTACAAGGAATTATCTTTTTAATTTTATTAAAATAGACAGTACAAAATACGGTTAATATCCTTATTTTGTACATCTCTTTATTTTAGGAATATTCCTTGTAACTTCAAACGGTGCACCTTTATTTACAATTATATAACTGGATAATTAATAGAACTTTACATTGCAACAAACCTCATTCCAACGAATTAAAATACTTCTTAAATCCCAATCAAATTTATAATAACCTCCATTTCACATTTACTAACATATGCCATTTTAACCGACAAATCAAGAATTTTTAATTTGGTCTTGTTAATCAAGGTATTTTTAATTTGGTCCTGTTAACCCACAAAACTGGATAACACATATAACATTTAATTTAAGTTAACAGTTCATAGAACATATAGGCATGGTTTTGAATTTCATTATGCATATAATTAAGCCTACAACTTCAAAATAATTGTATCTAGGCATACATGGAACAGATTTACAATGAAATAAATACAATATTATATAAAAATATAAAATTTCTCACTCACCTTTAAGCTTTCAAATCTCTAGATCTAAACCCTGTTATTCTTGTTTGACTCTCTTTTTCTCCCTATCGAAATGTGTACCGCAAGCATATACATATTTATTAGAAATTTAGATCCGAGAAGAGATTTGAATTAAATTTAGATTTGGATTTAGATTTACCTCTTCTTTGTAGAATTGATTCATCCCTTATTCTTCTTCTCTTTTATTTTCCGCTATTCTCCATACATACACACACACACACACACACACATATATATATATATAATATACTAATTTGTAATTTCTATATTTCCTAGAATTTATGGAGAAAGGAAAATCGCAGAGCTTTGCTCATTGATTGAGAAAATATGAGAAGTAAAGCGAGGGGTTGGGTTTGTATTAATAGGCACACGAATCAATTCCATCCGTTAGATTTTAACTTATTAAATCCAGTCCTTTCGACCGATGTTCAATCTTGTCGCCACAACAGCCACTGGTCGACTGCTATACCCCCACCTGGTCGATCGCTAGCGATCGACCGATCCTAGTAAGGGGGTCGATTAGTCGTTGTATATATATATATATATTAAGTTTTATTCTCTTCCTTATACTAGCTTCCGCGACCAATTTTACTATGAACATTAACGGTTTTTTAATATTACTTAGGAATGAAGAATTAGTTTACCATTAATTACAATATTTATTGCCTTTTAAGTTCAATTTATTTATTTTCTTCCATGCTTACTTAATTAGATTATTTAATTGAACACTATTAATTTACAGTTATATAACTATTGCTTAGACACTAAGCTGATAGTATTTATTACCTTTTATATTTTTAAACATTAATATTCATTACCTTTGCCCTTATAAATCTTTATTTGATTCCTTTTTAATGCTGGTTTAATTAGATTCAGCATATCCATTTTCTTTAATGTTAACATTTATATTTATTGCCCATCTTAAAATTAAATTATTAACATTTACTTCCTTATTTGGTTTTAAATTATTTCTAATCTGAAAACTTCAAACGTTAAAAACTTTTTCGTTGAACTTTGATCGTGAAACTTTATATATGAAAATCGATCAAAAAATTGCCACTAACACAACGGTGCAAGCTTTTTAGCCAAATTCTGACGTTTTCAAAAATTGTACTTTTGATTTTTAATGCTTAATTCTCTTAAATTTTATATGGTGTTAGATTTTCCCCTTAAAAGAATTTCGTCATGTAACATACCACACAACCATTCTTAGCTATCAATCAATTACTGTGCAACCAATTTTACAGCCAATGGTGAACAAGTACCGTGTGTATCACAACATATATGATATGTATGCTAAATAATACTAAACTAGTCTGTACCTTGAAACCTTCTCTTTGCTCCTAGTTTTTTTTCCAACTTTTCCATATACAATCCACATAAAATAGTTAGATTTTTAAATTATATAATTATAAAACAGAGCTATTTTAAAACAAGTTTGACTTACTTATCGACAAGGTATAGAAAACGAAATCCCAAGGCTAAAATGGTTTTTTCCCCTTATCACAAACTACCTTTCACTTTACTGTCACTTCTGTTGCACAGTAAAATTCATACTCATTAACCCGTTAACTTTTTTCCTATGCTAAGTATGTTGCATTTCAAAAAAATCCCTCCTTTTTTGTTCAAAATCGTTTTCAATTAAATTTTAGAAATGGTTAGAAAAATTAAAAATAAAACTTACTTTTATTTTCAAAACTTTTACAAAAATCATTTTATATTATAAATCAAAGATTTGTGAACAATTTTTTTCAAAGTATTTGTATTTTATCTTTTCAAAAAAAAACTAAGCTACATCCTACGCAGTCAAAATTTAGTCAATGAGTGAACGTCCATGTTTATCTCTTTTCTACTACACGGTAAAATTTTAAATTTCTAAAACCTTTTCTTTTAAATTAGAACAACAATCAGCATACACGTTCACTTTTAAATTTCAACTTTTAAGGCATAAAGATATTGAACCATGGTTTCACAACAGCCTTCCCTGCCCTTCGCTTGCTAAAATTTATTCTCCCAATTTTTTAAGGCTTTTGGGACTTAACATTATTTTACTTTTAGTAGCAATAAATTTCCTAATTTATTTTATACACTTCCAGTCTTACTTTGCATTTGTTACATGTATACATAAGATTTCCTTATTTATTTTGCATTACAATATAGTAGTCAATCCAGAAAATCCACACAAAAATAAAAGGAATTTTCATAAAATATCATAATCGTCTTTTTACAAACAGAGGCAACAAATGCTTACAACCCAACTAACCTAAAAGAAACAATTATTGGAAACCACCCTTCAACATCAACTGGCCTTAATGATGTTGTAGCTCAATCACTTCTTACTTAAATTAAATGGACCTTTTTAATATTCCATTCTACTTCAACCTACCTATCTTAACTTTTCTTTTTGGCTACTAATAAATAAGGTCCATCCATTACTTTTATTACCACAACCGATTATATCATTATCTTCTTTTAATCCAAATCTCTTGATAGTATTCTTAAACAAGGAATGGCTATCAAGTCCCTAGAATTGATAGATGATGGAAGAAAGGTCCCTCCCGAAAAAGTTATGAAAATTAGGTCCCTGTTTTTAGTTTTTGGTTAATTTACGCTACTCTTGCCCCTGATTTCAATGTTAAGCCAATTTTTTGGAGGGGGACAGTTTGGTAAAAAATACTAAAATAGGGACCTATTTTACATGGATTTATGAGTGGGGACTTTTTGTGCATGAACTTTGAGAATAGGGACCGTTGGTCCGAAACCCCATTCTTAAATCTTGGTGTATGCTTTCTTTATTTTTAATCTTTCATACGGGTATACTCTAGAACTCGCATAAATGTACTTTAATATCATTTCTCATTTCCTTATGGGTTTTTCTTTATGGTCTTCACCAATGTTTAATGAAATATTCGTAGGTTCAAACTAATATTCCTTATATCCAACGGGGGTCCACTTTTGCTACTCTACGAGCATTCAGTGCTATTTTACTTATAGCCTTAATTTTTACCCAGCCTAATCTTGGAAATCATCCCGGTCTACTCCAAATTAAAACATTGATTTGGTCTTCGCCAAAATTATGAAGTATTTAATCCTAAAACTATGAAGTATTTAATCCTAAAACTATGAAGTATTTAATCCTAAAATTATGAAGTATTTAATCTTGGAAATCATCCTTGTTTACTCAAAATTATGAAGTATTTAATCCTAAAACTTTTATCTTTAAAAGTACAAACATAGAATCTTTTTATTCAAATCCTTCAATATTTCATGTAAATCTCCTTATTTTAACCAAAGTTAATTATAGGCGTCTTAACTTTTAAAACTATAAGTTAGAATTTTCCAGTTAAGTTTATTTACTAAGTTTAAAAGGAAATATTAGCAATTAAATTTTTAAAAGATCATTTCTTTTTTTTCAAATAAGAGTCAAATTTTAAAACATAAATGGTCATTCAAATCAGCTTTTCATTGAAAACCTTTTAACAATAAAGATTTTACTTCTTAAATGTGAGATTTTTAACTCAAACTATTTACTAAGTTTTGTATTCCAAAAACTCAATTTTTTTTATACTAAACCATTTTCTTTAAAATTGCACTTTACAGTGTTTATAAAACATCATTCATAACTTTTACTAAAAACTAAAATAGACAAGGACAACTTCCATTATATTATTTTCCTAATACTCGTGTTAATTCTACTTTCAACCTTAGAGGAGGTTCTAATAGCATATAAGGAGGACTTCTAAAACGGTATGTGCAGTTACTGCATATATTTGTGGAAACTATCCATTTTTATTTCTTTTAATTTCCTATATTGTTTCTAATTACTAACATTATTTTATAAGTTTCTAACATTGTTTCTATTTATATTTCATAATGTTACTACTATTAAACTTCTTCTACCTAAAATGCTCTTACTTAAATTGCTTCACTTTATAGAGTATTTCTTTAAATTGACTGTCTTCTTTATTGAACCATCGCCTGTGCAGTTAATGCCCCGTTATTACCCCGCTATAACCCCGCTATATCTCATAGCGGATTTCTACCGCTACGATTTTTCCATGTAGCCCCAAATATAGCATTTCCGCTTTAAGCCCCGCTATTTCCGCTATATCCCGTTATTCTCGCTATATTTTGTTATTTCCGCTATATCTTCTTTAAAAGAAATGAATTAAAAAATGATATTTATACATTATAAAAATTATGAAATTAATTTTTTTAATTGATTTTTTAATATATTTTCAGAAATGAAAATACTCTAATATTCCACTAAATGCAATTATGTTATATAACAGTTTTATGTTTATTTACAGTATATTCGCACATGTTTTTATTTAAATTTACTTATGCATTAATTATGATCCAATTGAACATTAATTTTTCATTTATTTACCATTTATATATTTGTAAAAACATTAAGCACGAGTTTTATATGCTATTTTAAAGTCATCTGCTATATCCTCGTTGTATCCCCGCTATGACTTTTTGCACCTCCGCCACATTGAATCTTCCGAGCGCTTTAACTACATAGACCATCGCAATGTGTTCGTTTACTGCTTTGTTTTTGGGTTATAATCTTCTTTCCCCATTTTGTTTACTCCATTTTCAACTTGTACCAGTTCCTATTGTTCACCCCTAAAAAGAATTTCACAACTTAAAATTTTTCATATCAGAAAAATCGATGAGCTATACATATGCTCTATAATTTTTTTCCAAAATATCTCTTTATTACTAGAGCTTTTTATTTGAATAAAATGTAGAATTTTACTTTTTCGAAAAATTAATATTTATTTACTTTTCGAAAATAGAGTTTTTCTATCTTTAAATAGTTCCTTTGAAAATCATTTCAAATATACTAATTATATGTTTTTCTCAACTTTTATATTAAAATCAATTCAACTTTTATATTAAATTTTTTCACATAGGGTCAGACTCAGAGTGAATTTTTATTTACCTTCTTTTGGACTTTTCGTCTTACTTTCTGACATATCTTCCTTCAGAATATACTAAAAATCCCACTATCATTCTGGAGTGACTTATACACACCTTCCTTCGAGAACTAGCTCAATTCATACTTTCATATATCTACAACACATAGATGCTTCACTTCCCATTTATCTAGACCTAATGTACATCATCAATCGGCAGTTCTGTGGGGATCTACAACCAGAAGGTAATTTGTGCTCTACAAGAGAGTCAAGTACTATCGAGCTTCAGGGACTCTTCCATATGTTGCATTTATTCTCTTCTTAAGTCAACGCCTTCCGATACAACCTATTTTCTATAGGGTGATCCATATAGATGTATATCTTCAACTTCTTCTATTTTTCCAACTAATAGTCGCATTGTCCATCGTTTAAGAATATGGTTGCAACTACTTCTATGGTCATAATTTGTAGAGTTTGGCGTATTATATATATAATCATAATACAAATACAAATAAAATAAATTCACTCAACGTATCGTAATTCCTATGATCAATTAACCTAAGCTCCAATACCAATTGTAACAACTCGCACACTAGTGGGCCCGAATTTTCGCTAAATTAAAAACCCAAGGTACAAATCATTGGTGTTTGGTATCCTACAAATAATAAAGCATATCAGAGCACTATCGACATAAACTAACAGCTGAATAGTAAAGTAAATGAAACATATCATTACTGTCCAAGCCTAACACCTTTAATGTTTAATATCCTTGTCATTGTCGAGCATGAATACGGAAATCTATCCTTCCATAATTCCTGCTACCAGTACATGTCCCTATAAAGATTTCATGTGGGTTGTAACGAGGAGGGTTTAGAACAATGTTTTGGTGACTGGTAAACTACACACTTTATACATAACACTAGTTTATGCTAATTACTTTCCATTACATGTTATGTTTGTTTTTTTATTTAGTCGGCTTGACTTCACGTATGCATACGATATGTCCCATCTACCTTGGTAGACAATAACTACATATGTATACACACACACATATATATATTTAAGTATCATAGTCCACCTTTGGATCAAGATACTTTTCCTGCTAGTATCCGTAACCAACACCTCATCAGGATCCGTCCTTAAAGCAGTATCACGTCCTCATCATCGTGCATACCAAGGAACTCTCGTAGTGCTTAATAACGGCTCCACAATAATTTAACTATATTCTATTCGTTTTTGGAAGACCTCCACAAAAGGGTTTTCTATCCTTGCCTCCTAACAATAATTAAACTAGCAAACAACTATGAGAGATGCATGTCCTAAATGGAATCTACACTAGTAAGAGGTGTAGTCCGTTTAGGCGTAACTACCATATTTTTGTTGACTGCTCAGGACCGATGATGATCTCGACCTATACAAAAAGTGCCTACTCTATGTATATGGTACCAATCACACTTTCATAGCGCCAATCCTAGCTCAACATCCTATTTAGATTGCATAATGCAATCTAGGAAATGGCCGTTCAGTTACTTAAAACACCCCCCTAAAAGGTTGAAGCAGACTCTACTTGTCCTTTGACACTTCGACCGGGGCGAACCATCCTAACTTGAGTATTACCTTCACTTATACCCGAACATGTAATCCCTCGGGTCCTACGGTTGGATATGTCCCATATCAGTATAATGTATACACAACTACCGGTACCTCTTTGCGGTGGGTAAACTTCTGTTGTATAACACTACTGACCTCGCATTCAAACCCATTTTAATGACTGTCATTCTTATTTAATCTAAGATATTGGCTACATTCAATAGTTCACATCCATCATAAATGCATATTTGAGGTTATTTATATATTCATACTTATTTATTTACTACGCTTCTAATGTCCAACTGTTAATATTTAGTTACTTTGCATAACAGACTCCTTGTTTCATTAGTGTCAATTCACCACTTTCTTTTAACTTAAAAGATTCAAATATCTTTTACTACTTACCTTTAATACAATAGATTTATCATCTTTTATTGCTTAACTTCCGCTTGACATTATTAAGTATATTCTATCGTTCACTCATTAATTGTTATTATCTTCAATTGATTGTTGTAATCTTCTTACTTATTCATTTCATTGTCTTACGTACACTTCATCACCTATTATGTATTATCTAACTTATCTTTATTGCATATATTCATTTTATAATTAGACTTTTGTTATTATTACTACTTACAATCCTTTAGTTTATACTTAGGTTTTTGTACATTTTAATATCTTGGGATTGCATCCCCTAAAGGGAAATGTTAACACCGTAAGCTTCAATAACTTATCTAAAAGGGGTTTGTGTTATGTTTTGTATTTAAAGGAATTATCTTTTTTTAAATTGAATAAACAGTACAAAATATGATAAATATCCCTATTTTGTACATCTCTTTCTTTTAGCCATATTCCTTGTTATTTTAAATGACAGACCTTTTATTTACAACTATAAAACCGAATAATTCATAGAAATTTACGTTGTAACACACCTCATTCCAATGAATTAAAATACTACTTAAATCCCAATCAAAATTGTAATATCCTCCATTTCATATTCACTAACACATGCCATTTTAATATGGAATTTCTATTTGGTTTTGTTAATCAAGGGACTACTATTTACACCCTAACTCTGTAGATTCAAGTGTATGCAACATTTAATTCAAGTTAACAGTTCACGGAATATGTAGGCACGGTTTTTAATTTCATTACGTATATAACTAAGCCTACAACTCCAAAATAATTATATTCAGGCATACAAGGAACATATTTACAATGAATATATCCAATATTATATAAAAATATATGATTTCGCACTCACCTTTAAGCTTCCAAATTTCTAGATCTAAACCATGTTATTCCTATTTGACTCGTTTTTCTCCCTACCGATATATGAACCGGAAGCATATACATATTTATTAGAAATTTAGATTCTCGTACCAAAAGCATATACATATTTATTAGAAAATTAGATCTGATAAGAGATTTGAATTTAATTTAGATTTGGATTTATATTTACCTTTTCTTCGTAGAATTGATTCACCCCTTATCCTTCATCTCCTTTATTTTCCACTATTCCACACACACACATATATATATAATACTAATTTATAATTTCTATACTTAATAGAATCTGTGGAGAAAAGAAAATGGTAGAGCTTCGCTCTTTGATTAAGAAAATATAAGAAGAAAAGTGAGGGACCAGGGCTGTATTTATAGGCACACGAATCAACTCCATCTGTTAGATCTTAACTTATTAAATCCGAGGGGCCTAGGTTCAATCTCGTCGCCACAACATCCACCGGTTGACTGTTACACCTCCATCGGATGAGCGACCCCAATAATGGAGTTGACCAGTTGTTGTATATATATTAAGTTTTATTTTCTTCCTTTTATTCGCTTTTGCAACCATTTTTATTATTAACATAAACATTAATTTTAACGTTATTTAGGGATGAATAATTACTTTACCTTTAATAAAAATATTTATTTCCTTCTGCATTCAATTTATTTATTTTCTTCCATGCTTTCTTAATTATATTTATTTAATTGAATGCTACTAATTTACATTTATATTTAATGATCGCTTAGACGCTAAGTTGATAGTGTTAACAAGATTTCTTGTTAACACCCCAAAATGATGCTAAGAAAGGTGAATAATCCTTTATACGAGTAGTGAAAGAAAGAAGTTGTGAATCCTTTTAGAACTGCCTTTCAATTAGGCTTTATTTAATGATATTCCTCAAGCAGGCCTTTCGACTGTGTCGAAAGGGTTGGTTTCTGGATTAAGTGACCTTTCGATCCAGTTGGGTAGGTATGATATCTCCTTTGAAAGCCTTCTTTTCAATTTGATTGAAATACCCTGAGTTAAGTTCTTTTAGATAGGTTTCAACCTGGTTGGAAGCCTAAAGCTGAATTCTTTGTGTTGGATGAAAACCTTTAGTGAATTTTAGCTTGGTTTCGACCTTATTGAAGACTTCAGCTTAGAGAGAAATCGTTCTGAGTTGACTACAGAAGTCATTAAAACTTAAAGTGGTTTCGTCTATGTCGGTAGTAGCCCTTCGATGGAGGTGAAGCCTGGAATATAGAAGTGAATCCAGCAAAAGCTAAAATAAAACAGTAAAATAGCATAGAGTAAGTGAAACTTCTCCAATTCAAAAGACTTTATTTCTCTAAATTCCCAAATTGATTTACAAACTAGGGTTATAATGCTTTTCTTAAGAGAATAGAAGTTCAAAATGAGAGGAAAAATGGATCCCCAAATGTGACCCCTTGGGCCTTATTTATAGATGCGGCCTGGCACTATTTGACCTTGATGCCTTCGACTGGGTCGGAAGGTGGCAATTGATTGACTTAATCAAGTTGCCGCCTTTGTCGAAACGTATGGTGGTGCTCCTCTTCTTTGAGTTATCTTGTAAGTTCTTTCGACTCTGTCGATAGCTTTCAATCATTGGTTTCGATGATGTTGGTCTCACCCATGTTTTTTTTCCGATCTGATGCGGAACACATATTGGACCACACTAGTTTCGACCGATTCGAAAGGCTTACTATAGCTTTCGAAGGGGTTATTCAAGATAACACTTGCTTTTTAGCAGCTTGAATGAAGGCAAAACCGTTGGTTTCGAATGGTTTGGCATATGTCAAAGACCTATTTTTCGTTATCATCGGATGATGTGGCTTCACCTTAATCGAAAGGTCTTTAGCAGGTCGAAGGGTTGTTAATGAAGGCGGAAGGGTTCTTTCGACCGCCTCATCTTCTTCGAAAGGTAAGGTCTTCCTGGATAAAAATTGGAGAAGTCTCCCATCACCTTCGAAAGGTCCTAAAGCTTATAAAAATTGATGGCAGCATCCCTTCGACTTCTTTGAAAGGTATGGCTGGAGCTATTGTCTCTTGCTTTTTGTTCAAAGAGGTTTCGACTTGGTTGAAAGGTTAATATTTGGAGTAACAACTATTTTTCTGGGCAGCCAAGTAGTTTAGATCTAGTTTGGAATATTTTGAAGGAACTTGGAGTAGGAGCTGGAGTTTCCTCTGAAGATGGTTATCCATTTCCATTTCCGCTACATTTGTTACTGTTTATTCAGCACTAATAGGGACAGAGATTTATAACTATCCAGGCTGAGATTATGATAGACTCTGATGTATGTATTTAAAATTTCCGTTGTAAAGATTATATATTGAAATAATATATGTTATTACATTCGTGTAAGATTTTGTTCTGTCTTTATTTTTCTTTTTACCCTTGATCGATCCATTTTTCCAGCACTTGGATTTGTGGCACGCGAATACCGAGGCGTATTAGTGTCGATTTGTGAGGGTCGAAAAGGCGAGTCGTCACATTTAGTATCAGAGCTTAGATTGAGCGAACACCTGAACCTGATAAGGGTAAAGTCTCATCAGAAATAGGGCTAGTAAATACCCTAGGATGAGTAACTCATTAGAGATGGGGTAAGTGACACCCTAGAATGAGTTGACAGTAATATATATGAGTGCGTATTTCTTAATGTTATATAAAAATGATTTTTGGAAATTGGTAAATGAAATAATTTTACCTAGGATTATATTGTGGATATAAAATAATATCTTACAAATGATATAGTTATTTGTGTAGTGTTTGGTTGTTAAAGAAATGATAATATTCAGTTATTATCATTGATTAATTGATTTTTGATTTAAAAACACCTCGTGAATTTAGTTTCACAATTTAACTATGTAGTGTTTGATAAATAATATTGGTTTAAGATTAAAGGAATTATTTTATGTTTTATGAATGCACTTATAAGTGATTTTATAAATTGGATTTACAAAACGTATTTTATAAAAGGATTTTTGAGAATTTAAATCTCAATATTTTTAAAAGGGGTATGATGTTAACTAGTTCGAGTGGCTCAAAGGTAACTAAAAATGGATAGGAGTTGGGTTCAGATGGTAAACACTTCTCTTAAGTATTCCCCTTCTTGTTAATGGAATATATAATACTATTGGTAGTACCCAGTTCCTTGGTATCATTTTGAGTTACTCGATCTATATAATTTTCTAAAGTTAAAAAGATAATGTATCATTAATTAATAAATTAATTGATGATTGCTAATTTTTATCAAGTTGTTTGTGTTTAATATTGGTTAAAAGGAGTGTTTTAACAAATAAGTCCATCTTTTATTACAAAGGAAATACAGTTTTAAAGAAGATACAAATAGTTTGTAACAAATATTTACGAAATGGTTTATATAAAAGATTTATAAAAGTAATATTTTATAAATAAAGTAATAGATTTATAAATCGTGTTTCATAGATATAAAAGAGTTTATCTTGATAACTAGAGGATGATTTTTACAAAGGGAGATACATTTCATTTTAAAAGTAAAATAATGTCTTAAAAGAATGTTTTGAAAGTGATATTTGCAAATGGAGTTTAATGGTTTTAAAAGTGATTTAAATATGTTAAGTATAGGAAGACATAGATTACAACATTATTGTTATAATAAATATTTTCGAGAAAACGAGGAAGACATAGACTATAACACTGTTTTTATGGTAAGTGATTTCCGAAAGGAGATATTTTATATAGCATACGGGATTTATACATATCCTATATTTGATGTTCAATTTCAAGGTGGGTAACTTATATCTATTTTTAAGTTAATAATATCCTCCATTCAAGGTCTATGAGGTAATGATACACCAACTTGATCACCTTCTCGTTAACTAATAAATAGTTTCAGTTCGACATCGAAAATTAATATTAAGTATAATTAATTAGATCCCTATACTAATATTTTTAAGTTGTCATAACAATGTTTTACGCAATATTCATTTTAACCCAATAAAGTGTGTTTTGGAAAATATGAAGCTTTCCTCAAAGATTTTTATAGATTTAAGTATATAGAGGTATTTTCTAAGTGTTGAAATTGAAAGGGTTTTTTGGAAAGAAGATAGAAACTTTTGGTGAATAAAAATGTTTAAAAGAAATTATTTATAAAGAAGCATCTTTATAAAAATGTTTGAATAAAAGTTTTATGAAATGTTTTCATAAATTTTTTGGGAAGGTTAATAAGTACGTATGAGGTACGTAGATCATTTCGTTCCATAATTTTGATCTAAGATTCGAGTACAGAACTTTGTGGTATTTACAATGGTCCGAAAAAGGATTTATTACTCGATTCTTGACAATGAACATTGATGAGGATTTAGAGTTAGATACTTGCATTTTCTGTCATAGGTAAGGGATATGTAAGGGAGGAGAGGGTTTTTGATCAAAGAGCTTGATCAGAGTGCGCAATAGAGGATCGGGAGATCAATAAAGTTGTGAATTCGAATAGAAGATCAAATCAGATATTGCGTACGGATGATCTATATACATCGAATGGGTGTAAGTTTAGAAATAAATATTTTGGGAAAACTTTTGGGTTTTTGTGTTGGGTAATTTCTGGGTTGAAATTCTTTTAAGGGGGAAGTCTGTAACGACCTGCAAGTTTATCACTTTGATAAATTTTGCTTATTTTTAAAGTTTTTCAAATAAAAGGTTGATAATACAAATAGCATTGTTTTGAGTGATAATAAGTAATAGTAATCTTATTTTGAATATATTTTCACAAAAATATTTTCCTCGAAATTTAAATCGATAAAATGGTCGAATACTGTTTTATCGATAACCCGCTCTATAATCCTAAAACGTTGCGCATGGAGCTAGATACATACACTTATTTTTATAATTGAACAGGAATATGAAATAAAATAAATTTATTGTATTTTTGAAAAGTTAATGTGTTTATGACATTGTTAGTAATACCCTTAAATATATTAATTGATTTATGAATTTAAATTGAGATTTATAATTATTTTAATTATTTAAATAATGATTTTAAATGATGTAATTCATTTTAAATGATATTAAAGTTAGAGTAAAACATATATAAAAGTTTTATAAAGAGATATGTCTAATTTGAAAATATAAGGAAAAAAATTGATATCGCTTTATCGGTATAATAGCAATTATTGTAAATAAATTTTAATGTTAATTTATACGGTTTTACAATTCAAATATGATCATTTTAATTCATCTAAAATGATAAGAAAATAGTTTTCAATTTTTTTTACAAATATATGTACGTTAACTAAGAAGTGAAAATGCGACCAGTAATCGGTTTCCCGGTTTTCAACGGTTTGACGAACGAAAGTTGTTTTAAATCATTGCAACCTTGTTTTTGTGTCATGTGCACATATAAAACATACACATACATATCCTAACATGCACATAAACATACATATATAAATATTTTTAATTATATGAATATAATATAAAAATATATAAGATACTTTAAGTTTCTTTACTTCTTAAGCATACAAAGGTCAACATATGCATCCCTAAAGTGATGGAAGTGATGGGCACATTGGGGGTTGTAGCTAGGCATTAAAGGGAGAAGTGATAATGATGGTGCATGTGATGGTGGTGAAGATGATGATGTATGCATAGATATTTTTGCTCTCTTCTTTGCCTATAAAACACTACCCTCTTTCATAATTTCCTAAGCCATTTTCTACTACTTCTTCTTCTTTTCAAGCTCTAATGGCCTCTCTAATGGCTTCTTATTCATAGAATAAAAATATATAGAAGTTAAGGAAAAATGTTGAGAATAAAAGAGAAAAATATATACAATAATTTATATTATCAATGCACTTCAAAACTAGTTTAAATCACCTCCTTATCACCACTCACGGCCACAACCCACCACCACCATGTCCAAGCCATTCCACCTCTTCTATCTTAGGTCAGGCCATGGCCTTCCTAAGGTCTTAGACTCGATTCCATAAGCTCCGGTGCGACGATAGCAGAGCTATAACCGATTTAAAGTTAGATCATTCGAACCCAAGGTGAGAAACTCTTACTTATATTATATTCTTGGATGGTGATATGATGTTTGCAATGGATGTTTAATATGCTTTGATCATCAAGTTTGATTGATTAATGTTGTTGTTGAATATATACGCAAGTCACGGAAATACGTGTCGATAAGCATAAAGGAAATCACTTTCCTCTATAATAATGAATTGATGTATGTGGAATGCTAAACCTCTTTAAAAAGGTGTAAAAATGAATTTGAAATGTGTTATAAACATTTGATAGTGTTTTGGTGAAGTTTGAAAAGTAATTTAAAATTTAGTCAAAAATAAGCACGTCGCGTAACAGGAGTTCGCGATTTCGCACCATAAAAGTCAAAAAAGTATATAGAATGGAATATAGCTCGGAATTCTTCGAGATAATAATTTTCCAAACTATTATATCCATAGTTTTCCAATGAAGAAAGAAAATCAAGATTTCAACAAGTAGATTTAGAAATATGAGTAAAAAAATTTTTTCTTGGAAAAATCGCGGTTTTGCAGTTCGGAATCCATTACAGGATTTCTTTGAGAATAATATTTTAAAATTGTTTAAAAATATGAAATAAATTCTAAAAAAGTTTTAAAAGTGACTTTAGTTATAAAACTTAATTTCCAATGGTAGAAAACTCGTTTTGATCAATATAACTTAAAAAACACATTTTGCTGCACTTTCCACAGCACTTTTCTATAACCTTTGAAATATAGTTTTAAACTTAATAATTCTTTTACAAATCTTTTATAAATGTTTTCAAATGAATAATTAAGTGCTTTAAATAATGATTTTGAGGTTTTTATATCTTATTTAAAAGAGTTTAAATAAACGATGTAAAGAAGAGCTATTACAAATTAAGTGGTTTAATCTTGGCTCTAAAAGTCGTCGAGTAGACTGGATTTTTCTATTCATGAGATCCGGATGTGAGGTGCTTAAACTAAGGAGATATTCAGGAGCAACCAGTGCCCTTGCTCACCTGGCCACTTCCCTAGGCGAGGAATAGATAAGGTTGAAATGTCGGAAATGAGTTAAGTATAAAAAGATAAAATTTTCCAAATTTAAATTAATTACAACTTTAATTTTATAGAGATGATCTTTTTGTACTCGGTTGTTTGCACAAAAAATGGGCAAACACTCAAATCATTGTTGTAAAGCTGTGAATATTGTTTTTAGTATATAGCTATTGTTTGATGAAAATTAGTTGCGGATGTTTAAGGTAGAAAATCAGTAATTTGCAATAAAGAATATGTAAAGGACTTAAATGTAAAAATACACAAAATTTATAGTGGTTCGGCCTGAATGTGCCTGCGTCCACTGTTCCTCTTTTATTATCCCTTTAATTTTTGGTTACAAGTACAAGTTTTGAATATGAGTAAACATGTTATTAGAACTAAGATTTTTTCCTCTTGAAATTGTCTGCCATTGTTGTTCAAAGCTTCGCTCTTCAGCATCCTCCTTTTTTATGATGCCATGTAATTGGTATTTATAGAATGAAGATATGAGGAAAGGCAGCTGAGTATATAGTATTTGAAATTTTGTTCAACCTTCTTTCCTCTAAGATTTGGTTCAACCTTCCTTACTTGATTTTCAAGCAATTCCACTTGTGATGACTGCCATACACCACCAAGAACCCCGTAACGCGTCATGAAGAAATCCCCGAAGTATCGTCATATCATGACAAAAATTTCCATCTTTTTTTAGATCAGTTATACCCGGGTTGAGCCCTAAGCAAACCTTCATCCGACTCCAAGCAGCATTCTTCAAAGCTGACTCAAAGTAAACCCTTAAATTTCTTATGCCTGACTCCAAGCAACCACCGAGCCAAAGATTTGGTTCGGTCAACGGACAGACTCCAAGCAGAATCCATATTTTCAAAGTCCGACTCCAAGCAACCGCCGAACAAAAGTTTTGGTTCGGTCTCGGACCGACTCTAAGCAGATTCTAGAGTTTCAAGGCCTGACTTTAAGCAAGTGAAGAACAAAAGTTTTGGTTCGGTCATCGCACCGACTCCAAGCAGACTCGATATCTTCAATCCCCGACTCCAAACGAGCGCCGAACCAAAGTTTTGGTTCTGTAATCCAACCGACCCCAAGCAGACTCCATATTTTCAAGTCCCGACTCCAAGCAAGCGCCGAATCAAAGTTTTGGTTCGGTCACCGCGCCGACTCCAAGCAGACTCGAGATTTTCAAGCCCCGACTCCAAGCGAGCGCCGAACCAAAGTTTTGGTTCGGTAATCCAACTGACTCCAAGCAGACTCTTGATTTTCAAGGCCCGACTCCAAGCAAGCGTCGAACCAAAGTTTTGGTTCGGTCATCGGGCCGACTCCAAGAAGACTCGATATTTTCAAGCCCCGACTCCAAGCAAGCGCCGAACCAAAGTTTTTGCTCGGTCATCGCGCTGACTCCAAGTAGACTCGAGATTTTCAAGCCCCAACTCCAATCAAGCGTCGAACCAACGTTTTGGTTCGGTAATCCAACCGACTCCAAGCGGACTTCATATTTTCAAGGCCCGACTCCAAGCAAGCACCGAACCAAAGTTTTGGTTCGGTAAACGCGCCGACTCCAAGCAGACTCGAGATTTTCATGCCCCGACTCCTCACAAGCGCTGAACCAAAGTTTTGGTTCGGTCATCGGACCGGGGATCCTGGCATGCTATTGGACTGTCGACCTTGAATGGCAGTAGAGCGTCTTGGTATCGGCCCCACGAGACGATGGTGAACAAATCTTAAGATGATCATATCTCTTAATCCGTAGCTCGGATTGAGACGCGATTTCGACCTATGTCCATATCTTGATCTCGAGAATACCTCCAAACTAGTTTGAGTCTGTTCCAGAACAATGACAATTTTTCTCCTGACTTCTCATATTCACCATGTAGTGAGCGAGAATGCTCACAACATTTGCCCCCCAAAGCATACTTTCATGAATTCAAAGTGTGCTTTGTTTAATCCAAGACTGTCTTCTTAGTCTTGCAGTGGTTATATTGTCTGAATATCTATATCTCATCTTCGCCTCTGATTTTTTGATTAGCCTCCTTTTGCTAGTTTGATGTGGGACTTTGTTCATTCTGAGGAGGACTTGCTAAATTTTTAAAGTCATCTTTGATTAGTCTTCATCCGACAAGATGTTGTTTTCTTGGACTTTCGGTTTCCTACGTTCAGGCTTCATGCAATATTTAGACCAACTGATGTATACTTTGCGTTATCGACTTTGGATCTATGATGTGGTACTCCGGTTATGTTCATTGCGTGGTTGAATCAAGCTATCCTGACCATCTCATGTGATCACCAAGTTTATGTATTTCTCTACTAATCCTTTCTCCACTCTTGTGCATGCTTTGACAAGATCAATCATTGATGAATCTGATAGAGTAAGAATCTCTGTTGATGGGACTTTGTATGTAGGAGATGATGTAGAGTGTTATCGAGTGAATGTTGGTTATGACTTCCCTAGCCCATGTTTTGCATCTTCTGCATGGACATTTGTACAAAGATATGTATATTTTATATAAATTTTGGTTGGAATCCCCATACCTGATAAGGTGTAATTGGTTTGTGCGGCATACAGTCTGGTAAAGTGATGATCAGTTTTACTAACTTCTTCAATAGCTTGGTTTGATAATCCTCAATGTACTTGTACAGACTAGATTGCTGTTAAGTTTTGATGGATAAGTATTAGATTATTGAGAAGCTTGGTGAAGGAGAAAAATAGCCGGACCATGAAATTGGGTTGGTGGAGTTAATTGGACTAAAACAATTTGGTTCGAAAGTGGAAGATGATAGCCGAACCACTAGGTCTGGTACATGAAAAGTGGTCGGGCCGAGGTGCAAAACGGGGTCGGACGAAAGTGTTGGTAGGTAGCATGGTCCAAGGTCGAAACAATGATCTGGTGCACTGCGTGCGCCAATCGTAAGCTTGTGTTTGGTGTCTAGCGATTGTGACTGAGTCAAAATTCTAGTTTGGCACTAACACAAGACTATAACTAAACCAATCTTTGGGAGAGTGACATTGACTTTTCTGTCTAGGGTCTGTGAAGAATTGTCCATACTAGGAGTACTTCATTATTCTCGTGCGAAGTCATGGTCGCGGAAAAATGTGAGTTATGGATGGCTCGATTGGAAAGCATACTCTGATTGTGGGTAAGAGTGATTCATTATTGCTGGTTTGAGTTATTCCAAGTGCTGATGTTGGATGCCCCCAGTATGTGGTGTTTCGATGGAATAATCTTTGGACATTGGAAACCTTGATTAGTATCGGTTTATTATTTTCCTGTTGATCAGGTAGAATCAATCTTTTAATTCAAATGTCCTGTTGGATTTGGTGGTAGAGAATCGTCCTATTCTGTTGACTTTACCTACAAGTTTAGGGTCCTTTCGGGCCTAGTGTGGTCAAGGACTTTCATCCTTGCTTTAGAATTAGTTACGAACTATTAATACATTTTTATTTGGAATTTTACCATAGATATGTGTTAGAGTCATCCCGCGTGTCCTCGGGATTGATTTATTAGGTAAAGGTATCAAGCTATTTGTGTTAAAATAGACTTTGATATGAATTAATTACATTTGGAAAGTTAAAGATTGAATCACTTCTGTTTAGAGAGGTCCTTATCATTCGAAGTGATTCCCTATAACTAAGGTTTAGAGAGTAATTTTGGGGACATGGCAGTCCTCAAATACTCATCACATCCTTGATAGAACCCTCCAGCGACGTTGTCAAAAGTTGGCCGGGAGCGCTCATTATTTGTCTGGGTTTGTCCCCAGTATAGTGCACTTGGTTGCTTCTCACAACATGTTGCCTTGTATCATGAATAGGTTTTAAACTTGCGAACTTAAGGTCGTGATTCCAATGTGTGATTACCAAGCTGAGTAGTAGTGCATGTGTATAATCAAGGGGTGAGGTGGTGCTATGCCCCGAAGTATTTTTTATCGAATTTAGCTTATCTTACAAAAGTTAGTCATACCTTTGCACTAAGTTTTTCTCAAGTTCCATAAATGTGCTCAGCTTTGGGAGAATCCTTACAGTTTCTTGAGCAAAGTTGGTTGGAAGGGATATTCTAATTCTTGTGGTAATGTTGGATTGATGTTCCCCTATCTCTGACAGAGTTGAGTCGATGCTCCGTTTCTTATGGTGGAGTGGAAGCGAATGAATATCCTGCTATGGTTGGCAGAGTGGAATTCATATTTCTACTATCTGTATGTAATGCCACAAGACTAAAATAAATTGTTAGAAGCTTCTAGTTTAAGTACAATGAACTATATTCTCCATCAAGATAGTCCTTCTAAACTTAAGATTCGTGGCACGTAAATTACTTTCCCTGATTGTGGATTTTGGTGACATATGGTTTGTCAGCCCAACCTATGTTCCAAGGGAGTGTAACTTTTGCGACAGCCGTACTTAAGTTTTAGAGCCGGGATTCGCACATAGTAACTACCTAGGCCATTATGGCCTGTATCATGAGTATTATTCGATTTACTGTGGCCCAGCTAGCGTGGGTGCCGATCGTCAACTACGAACTATCCCTGGCTGCAGCCATGCCTTAATCGTGGGATTTATTATCGGTTCGCATTTGCCGGCGAGCCGAACGCCAATTGTAAACTGCCTAGGCTATAATCAGGCCTAATCCGTGGCTTATAGTTGGTTTATCATTGCTAGCTAGGGGGCCGATCATCAGCATTGAACTACCCGGGCTATTTTCGTGCCCTTTGTCATGGTTATCTTTCTTTTACTGCTGCTGGCGACAGCTTGCGATTGATCGCAATAGGAAAAATATCAAACAAACAATCGAGCAAAACATCAATTTTTACAATGGTTTGACCAGAATATGCCTACGTCCACTGTCTTTCTTTTATTGCTTCAAGTGATACATGCTTTTTACAAGCTGAGAGAAGTAATGGCGGAGATTCTGGAGATTCCTTCCTTTCCCAAACACTTTTTCCGTCAACTGTCAACGGAATGTAAGCTCCATTGTGGAGATCCTTATGAACAACAAATGGTCCTTCCCAAACTGGATCTAGTGCGCCTGGACGGGGAAAGACTTGCTTGAGAACAATATCTCCCTCTTATAACTCTTGGAACTTCACCTTAGATTTGTATTGTTTTTCCACATTCTGTCTATGTGCGACGGTCTCGGGAGCGGTGTTATTCCTTCTTTCTTCAATCAGGTTAAAGGACATGTTGAGAAGCTCCTCGTTTTCTTCTGGATTATAATGTGTCCTACGATGTGAAGGGACAACTGTTTTGACCGAAAGCATGGCCTCAGCCCCGCATGCTTAGAGCAAATAAAATATGTCCTATTGTTATTTTGTAGGAGGCTTGGTAGGCCCCACAGTGCCGTGGTTAGTTCGTCAACTCTCACTCCTTTGGATTTATCTAGTTTTTCCTTAATTAGTGTTTGCAAGACTTTGTAAACAGCTTCAATTTGCCGATTGGCCTGGGGCAACTCCTGTTATGAGACAATCCACGTTTAACTTCGAATACATTTATTCTTTGAGTTACTCAAGCTAGATTTGTGCCCAGATGCCTAACTGGTATGTCATTGCCTGGGAAAGGGGCGGTCGTCAGTAGTGAACTATCCAGGCTAGTGCCCTTAGTCATGGCTATCTTATTTTCACTGCTCCAAAGACATGCTTGTGATCTAGGTTGCTAATCACAAAAGAAGTAGTGGTTATAACAGCATAGGTGTTAAGTGAATATAACTGCATATGTGTTAAGTGAACATAACTGCATATGTGTTAAGTAAATGCATTAGTCTCTTGTCTCAGTCAAAGGGAAAGAGTAGTTTAGACCAAACCTGCCGCTTCGAAAGAAGCACAAAGTACCAGGTTGTGTAATATGCCTGGTTTAAGATGTTCTCTTGGATAGGATTTCTCGCTTGGTATTTTGGTAAGACTCTGTGGAACCTAGGAGCCGATGGCATTGTCCTGAAATGACAACAACCGAGTTAGATAAAAACGAAAGAAGAGGTTTGTTATGGTACCTCCTTTGCAAGACTATCTGTTGTCATGCATATGACATGTTTATGCAAGCATATTGTGTGATCGAAAAGCTCCTCCTAAGGATTTTCTGCAAGTACTCTATTTGATAACGGGGGTTTTAGTGGGCCATGATTCTTGTTTGGCATTTTAGTGCGGCCTCCTAGCGGTCATTGGTCTAGTCATTTTGTCAAGTTGACTCTGGCTAGTTTGGTGGGCTTATAGTGGATGTCCCCAGTGTGCATCCTGCTATCCTTAGTTCTTAATCAATTTGAATTGTGTTTTTTGATTGTTGGATCAGGATGGAGTGGTGAAGCTAGTATCTTGATTGGTGACTACAATGTCCTAGCGGTTTACTATATATATAGCTGATTCGTGTTGAATTATGATATGAGGAGTAATGGTGGTGGTTCTGGATATCTCTCGCCTTTATGCTGCAGGCCAAATATGTTGGAATTGCTGGAGCTCGGTCTTTCAAAGCCTTTCTGTATAAACTATTATGTCATCTAGGTTCTCGGCAGATGTCGTTTCCATCGCGTCCTCTTTCTTACCCTTTGAGGTAACACCATACTCAACTGGATGGCTTCTCTCTGATCATTGATCATTCGAAAATATTTCATTATTATCCTTTGAATTTTTTACCAAAATATTCTTTTCTTTTCAAATTCATATAAATATTTTTAGATAAAATGATTTCATATAAAACTGAATTCTTTTGTATATTTTATTAATAAATACGCGCTCGTATATAATACTCTCAAACTCATTCTAGGGTGCTTCTAACCCTATCTCTAATGAGTTAATCATCCTAGGGCATTACTAACCCTATCTCTGATGAGCCTTTTACCCTTATCATACTCAGGTGTTCGCTCAACCTAAGCTCTGATACCAAATGTAAGGACCTATTTCTTCGACTCGTAGAAATCGACACTAATAGATCCTCGGTATTCACGTTACGTAGATCCAATTGCCGGAGAAGAGGATCATTAAGGGTAAGAAAGAAAAATAAAGACAGAATAGAATCTCACATATGTTATTTCAACATTAAATCTTTACAACAGAAATTAAATTACATTTATGAGAGTTAAAAACATGGACAGTTATAAATTTCTGTCCTTACAAATTTGCGGACTACTATAGTACAAGAGTGTAGTGGAAATAGACAACAAAGCTTCAGTAAAATCTTCTGACTCCATACTTCGAGCTCCATCCAAATTTCTTCTAAACTAAACCTGACTACTAGGCTGCCCGAGAAAATTAGGGCACCCGAAGTTTAAGCAAAAGGAAAAATAAACTCCAGGTCAGTCATAGGACTGGTGTGAGAACTCAAAATACGCGTTTTGAAAACAAAAAGGTATCTCATAAGACCACGTTGTACATAAACATGGAACGGGTTTTTACCTTAACATAACAAAACATTCTACGTCAAAATACTTGATACTATTTTAATGATATATCTTTTGAAAACATTTGCAAGTAAGCTTACCAATCTTAGCCGAAATTGTTCCATTATTAAATTTCAGCATACTAGCCACAAATGCGAGTTCTACAAACAAACTAGCAGGTATTTATTGGAGAATGAACTCCATACAAATGACCAGGTGAAGGGACTACCTTTCGGTAGTACATCTCTAGAGGAATGTACCGAGGTCAACATAACATCTGTACCTCTACCAACACAAGACTGGCCAACCTTTCCTTAGATAGTACTGAATATGTCATCACCCTGGTCATTACCGACCTATTCGAGGGACCTCATAGCATACATCCACATTTATTTACATCCCGAATGTCATAGCGGGAAGAAATATATGTATGATTATACCCTAATGGTTGCGAACCACATAGCCATGCCGCATCCAATCCCGTTTCAGTCATTTCCGGGTGTGAGGCCTGAGGTAATGATTACCTTTTCACATAGCCCATCATCTTCCTTTGAATGCCACACTACCATTCTATCGGTCACTTATTGACTTTCAGAAACGTACAACCTCTGAGCTCATACGTCTCAGAGAAGGGTGTTAAGCTAAAAGAAGTTGTCTTCTACGCCACCAAATAGATGTACGTTTATAAAAGTCAACGTCGTAAATCTCAAGAATGCAATGTCAGACATCGATCCATACAAGTTTGTTCTGGGATTGAACAAAGCCGAAAGTACTCTCCTACCACATCCTGTCGGGAATTAACCCTAGGATTTGTAGCGAGAAGTCCTCGCAACCTAAAGAATTTCAGAAATGAAGGGACCGCTGCTACTTTGTATTTGGGAGCTAACCAGAATTATCAACAAGCAGTCCTTTCATCCCAAAAATCCCTGGTCTTCATTCTTCATTCTCTCTATTAGATCTTTATTTTTTCGAACGCATACATTGGTTCGAAGTGGTTTTCGGATAGGGATTTCCCCAGATCCGACCCCAGTTCCTTCGAATCCAATCATCAATAAAAAGTGATTTTGTGAATAGGGAATCATTCTTTAGTTGATTAGGTTCTTTTTATCAAAAATCTCCCTCTGAGATATATATTTCTAAAAACATTCATTCCGGTATATATGGAATTATCAAACTTCTCTTATAAAATCCTTTAATAACTGTTAAACTCTTTATGCTAGAAATCAGCTTGAAATCGTTTCATTTTTCATTTAGGAAGATATGGATCCGAGTAAAGCAAATTCATCATTCCCTCCGTTGGGCCAGTCCGGATAGCCAGGACAGTAGGAAATTGGTTTTCCAAACTCAAGCCTAGACAATATCTCTTAGGCAACCAAAAGGCAGTCAAGTTATATCTACTCTAAATCTTTAATCATTCCAAAACTTCTTTAAATCATCTTTAAAAAAACTTTATAAACTATTTAAAAACATTTATAAACGATTTTTAAAAGATTTGTTAAGTTAAACATTATTATTAAAAAGTTATAAAAGTGCTGCTAAAAAGTGCTGCGGAAAGTGCCCTTTAAAACTCTATTGATCAAAACAACTTTTTATTATTTGAAACTTCACTTTTATTTCTCAAATATCTTTCTTGACCATTTCAAAACATTTATAAGATTTATTTCATATTTTTAAACAATTTTAAAACATCATTTTCAAAGAAATTCAGTTTTGGATTTCGAACTGCAAATTCGGGTTTTTTCAAAAACTTGTTTTACTCATATTTCAAAATCTACTTATCGAAATCTCGATTTTCTTTATTCCTTAGAAAACTATGGATATAATATTTTGGAAAATTCTTATTTCAAAGAATTCTAAGCTAAATTCCAACTTTTACACTAGTTTGACTTTTATAGCGCGAAATCGCGAACTACCGATACGTGACGCTTTTTAACAAATTTTCTATTTCTTTTCAAACTTCACCAAAACACTTATAAATTTTTATATACCATTTCAAAAACACTTTAAACCATTTTCAAAAGGTTTAACACTTCCATATACACAATTTCATTAATTCAAGGAAAGTGATTTCCTTCGTTTTTATCGACATGTAAATTCGTGACTTGCATATATATTCAACAACAACATTAAACAACCAAACTTGATGATCAAAGCATATTAAACATTCATTTGAAAATATCATAACATCATTCAGCATATAATATAATATAGTTTAGGAGTTCTCACCATTATTTTTCCTTCGAGCTAATATAAAATCGGCTATAGCTCCGCTATCTCGAAATCTACGCTCACGATCACTAGCACTATTGCCTTTGGAATGGCTTGGCCTTACTTGGAACTCACGGATATGACTTGGAAGGGGTGGATGGGCTCGGCCTAGGGTGGATCTAAGGGTGGCTGTGGGTTTATGTGGTGGAAAGGAGGTGTTTTGACTTGTTTTTGAAGTGGATTGATATTATATACATGTGTGTATATTTTACTAATATTTTTTCATAAATTTTTCTAATATTTTCCTAAGGCATGGAAGCCATTAAAGAAGCTCTTAGGAAGCTTAAGAAGAAGGAAGAAGAAGAATGAAAAAGAAGAGAAGAGACTAGGGTATTTATAGGAAAAAAGAGGAGTATAAAGGAAGATATGAATACACCACTTTTTTCAAACTTCTCCAACACACTTCCTCTTCAAAATCCACGGCCATAGCCTCCTTCCGATGTGCCCACCACTTCCATCCACTCATGTATGCATATGTTGACTTGTTTAAGCTCAAGGAAGAAGCTTTATACAAAATATCTTTGATTTTTGTCTTATGTATGTATTTTTAAATGTATAACTATATATGTAGGTATACATATGTTCATGTGCATGTTAGTGGATGTATTGGTATGTTATATATGTGTACATAACATATAAACAACATTGCATTGATTTCGAACAACTTTCGTTCGATAAACCGTTGTCGATCGGAGAACCGATTCCTTGTCACATTTTCATTTATACTTTAACGTACATATATTTGTAAACAAATTTTCAAACTAAATTTGTTATCATTTAAATAAATTTAAATGATCACATTTCATTTATAAAACCATATAAATTTATGTTAACAATTATTTACAAAAATCGCTATTATACCGATAAAGCGATATCGATTTTTCCTTATATTTTCAAATCAAATATATCTCTTTATAAAACTATTATAAATGATTTATTATCACTTTATAAATATTCAAAATGAATTATATCCTTTTTAAATCATTATTTGAATAATTATAATAATTATTTAATTATTAAATCATTATTTAATTCAATAAATCAATTATCATATTAAAGGGCATTATTAACAATGTTTAAAACACATTTTATTTTCAAAAATCAAATCAATTGATTTATTTTATATTCTTGTTTAATTATAAAAATAAGTGTACGTATCTAGCTTCATGCACGACGTTTTATGATTATAGAGCTAGTTATCGATAAAATAATTTTTCAGCCATTTTATCGATTTAGATTTCGAGGAAAATATTTCTGTAAGTATTTATTCAAAATAACATCCCTATTACTTATTATTACTCAAAACAATATTATTTGAATTATCAACCTTTTTATTTGAATAAATATAAAAATAAATATAATTTATCAAAGTGATAAATTTGCAAGTCGTTACAATGGTATAACTTATTCCACCTCTAATGATGATTTCGTGAAACCCTAATTCTAGCATCGGTGTCGAGATCGAGCTTCGCCCATCGCCTTGAGTCCTTAGAGTTGATGTCGATGATAGCAATTACATCCCATTGTCCAGTCGACCATAATGGCATCAACGATCTTGCCTGAAGTGATGGTCGAGGTGCATGGCATGATTGGCGATAATGCACGGTGTATGCACATGCACACAAATTTTCCCCTTTTAAGAAAATTATTTTATAAAATTTTGAAACAATTTATATAAATGTAAGTGATTTTAAATTGAAAATATTTCAAATTTTTTTGATATATGTGTGTGTATGCGCTAATGAAAATAAGATATTCTTGATAATCTAACCAGTCGATAACACCTTGTACCATCAGTTTTTCTTCAAAGAGAACATTTCTCTAACTCAATGGTGGAGTTGAAAAGTCCATAATTAAGATACAGTTTTACTAATAGAGAGAAAAAGAGTATTCTATGTGTTTGTAGAATGAGGCTCCAAGTATATTAATAGCGCCAATGGGCTATGTAAAATATCTTACCCAAATACACCATTCAAGGTATGACCAATTATTAATGAGTTCTTATCTCATTTAATTAATTAAACACATTTTATTTACAAAAATAACGTTGAAGGGCTTCTCGGCAGTAGGTAATAAGTTTCTAGGACAACACTTTAGAGTAATTAGTTTTAAGTACCAAAGATGAAAGAAATTAATATTTTTATGAAGGAAAATTATAAATGATAAAACAAAATCATTTTTCTAAAGAAACTGATAAATGATAAATGCCATTGAAACTAATATTCTGAAGCATTATTCTAGAAACTTATTACCCTAAATTATGAAGCCCTTTAGATGAAAATCCTCTTTAATTTATTCATACCTACACATATTTTGGCCTACCTATATTTTTAAAAAATTTGACTGTAAACAATATATGTATATTATTTATTATATTTAAATTATCATATTGGCTTAAAAATAATCAAAAAAATTTATAACAATTATATATTTTATTAATTAATTTTAGACCTTTTAATAATAATAATAATACAGTAACTTATATAACCATTATATTAATTTCTTCATAGTAATAATTTATAAATTTTACAATTATTTTAATAAATTATTTTCGCTCTTAAGATGAGAGTTGTGATTGTGTAACTCTTAGATGTTAACTCAACCATTAGTAATATTTAAATAATTTAAATATTAAAGCTTGTATGTGTTTTGCTGAAGCACAATAGTAGGCACGAATTCTGTTGCTTATTGATTATCTAGGTGAAATCTATTTTCTTATCTTTTAAAGTGACACACTTGAGCAATGATATATTATGCACATTTTATCTTTGTTGTCGATATATCAATTAGATATCTAGAGTTTGGTCAATGGTCAATGCTCTAATAATATTCGTATTTAATTGCAAAGTCTAACGTTAAAGTTCATGGTTCAATCTGATAACAATTATTGATTAACCGGATTTTTGTCCAAAGACTTTGATTTTACATCTACTAGTAACTACAATGGTATTAACTAGTTATTCAAAGGAAAGGAATCCTATCTTGAATAGTGTTCCAGTTCAAATGGTTCAAGTTACCCAACCATGGCCTTAAAATGATAATCATTATCATGTGACTAACCAAAATCAAAGTATAATTTAGGTACCTAAGATTCACGATATTCTCAAATCAAAATATTACTGCACATCTTCACTTTAGATCTTCTATTTGAGTTTTAAACTATAGAAGACCCTCAGTGAGTTGTTCTGTGATTGTACTAAATAATCACACGCATGTAACCCTCTGGTAGCCCCAACGGTCATAAGTAATTCACTATCTATCGTATGTAGAGTGTTATATACACTAGTCTCAATGGATATATCGATACCCCTTTCTCTATACACCTTGACTAGGAACATTTTATAAGTATTTATTTTATACGATTCCATACTCATGGTTATGAACACATTTGTAACTACAATCGATTAAATACTTTTCTTAAGAATTTTTTTATTTGCACATTTAATGTATTTAAAAAATTAATTATATCAAAATAAAAAATATATACAATATAAAGTAATCCAAAAGCTTACTCTATTTCAAACAAAATTCGCTATAAGAGTTAATTGATGTAATAAAATTACATAATTCTCCCTAATGGACACTCTTAACTCAATCACATGGTCCCAATGCACCATGAGTTGTTGTTCTACATTGGTCGATATGCACGGTGGTTTCTTCCTATCTCTTATTATATTGAAAAAAATTTCTTATACTTCGTGGACACCTTGGCACTTCATAATTACTCCACAACACCACATTGGAGTTTCGTATACTCTTCATCATTTCATAGAGCCTACGATATAAATTTGGATATGATCAAATTCAATATATATAAATGCAAATTTTGTAGCATGTACCCCACTCAAAATTCTTAACTTAGTTTTAGATTTTATAAAGTTTTATTCTCCTTGTTATAACACCTCAGTTTCCATGTAACAATTGGATTTATGACTAGAATATAACAACCGAAACTTATAGACTTTTATTTTTATTTTGATCACATCAAAGTTTGATTAATGATCTTTGTTATTCTATCTTGTGTTCTCATCAATTGAGTCAAGCCTATATCACACACATACACACACAGAGATGTGTGTGTGTGTGTGTACATACACATTATCCGTGCAAGAGGTTAATCAACATAATTGTTATTTATAATCTCTGTACATTCATATTTTGTATCGAAGAGTATAACACTTTTATTATTTCTTTAGTAGTGTATTAATCACATAATATTTGAATATTATAACTATATGTAAATTATTTAACTAAAATTCATTACGTGAACTATAATGATAGTGCGATATTTCTAAGAACTTTCTCTATTCTTTGAATCTGTATGTCGTTCGGTATTAAGCTTGATAATTTTTGTCCATATTAATCTATTAGTTTTCAAAAAATATTTGCAATATTAGTTTATGAATCAAATTCTATAACACAATGTTCAATAACGAATCTTAATATAACCATACTCAACAACCAAGGCACATGATAATGAATTAATACCATATGTATAAACTATTAAGCATCAAAAACTTATCTTATTAACTGTTAAAAGCCATTTTTGGAATCACTAATCGTCTTCATGATCTACACATATTTGTACAAATGAATTTTTAGGAAACTAATCCCAAAAACAAAAAATAGAGAAATATCGAGTTAAGCACCATTTTCCAGAATGCCATCACCAAAACGGGTCTAAAAGGAGCAACGAATCAATGTAAACACATCTTGTGAAAAACAACCTCGGTCTGAACCAAGGTTGTTAAATAAATAACACATACTAGATTAGGCTAGAACTAGCTTTGAGTGAAGAATTGTATATAAAATGACAGTGGAGAATAATAATCGGTAGAGGTATCTAAAATGCAAAGCAAGTGTCACACACAATCAGTATCAACCCAGTTCCTTATCATATAACATTCACAATGTTATATCATATGTGTCATGTCTTTGTTTAATATGACTACAACCACAATACTACTCAATTGTGATTCACTCCTGATCATAATTTTTATGTGTCACATTTATTAATCATCTATTCATTTTGGACTGATCAATGTCTATTTATATAACCCATTAAGCATAAAATAAACTCTATTCATGGTGAGTCGACACTAAGTAATGCCATAGCATTCCCCTCGACCATAGTTGTGTGCCCCCATAAGACCTATTTGTTGTACTAATCTCTACTGTGTGAGCGTCATATTCTCTAACAAATATATTGCACGCCTATTATTGCTGGTGTGCCCATCGTCACTGACGCACCTATACAACAAGTTGTTGTACCAATGACAAATGGGCTAACTTGGGTGCGACACTGATGTAACGACTCAGAATTTCGGACACTTCGTATTTAAATACTTCAATCTTTGATTAAATATGATTAAATTGATTTAGCAACCTTGTTAAGCCCCTTTAAATCATAAGTAATAATGGTGAACTTGTTTTGGAAATATGTTTACAAAATAGTTACTTTGAAGAAATATCGATAATGTGACCAAAAATCGTTTTATCGATAAACTGCTTATTACTCGTTAGTAGTTGTTCAAACTTTTTTTTACATACACTTATTTTCTTAGGATAACATTAATATGGAATAAAAATTGTTTTTCATTTATTGAAAGTACAGTATTTGATGATGTCATCGGTGATGTCATAGAAGATATTTTGCGTGTAAGGGAAAAAGGGTAATTTACTGAGGTAAAATGAGGTGTAAAGTAAAGATGCATGAAAGGCATATGGGGAGGAGTCTTGGTCGTGTAAAAGAGAGGTTTAGGGGTGTTAAACACTTCATAACATCTCAAAGCTTCAAAAGCAATAAAAAGAACAAAAATGATTTAAGTTATTAGCACTAATCCATTCTATCTTTACTATTCTTCTCTAACTAGATCAAATCTCTTCCAAACTCCAACAAACTTTCACCAACACCTTAGACCACCTAAGGAAGCATGGATCTAAAGTTGAAGTGGATGAAAAGTGAAGAGCATGGGGGTTCTTGGTGGCCGTGAGCAATGGAGGAGAGGCGGAGCTTGGCTTTGTGATTTTGGAGCTAAAGGTGGGACCTTTAGGCTTTTGGTAATGTTAGGATGTGGTTCTTTAATTCTTGTGTGTTTGGGATTATTGTAGACTTGTATTTGGGAGAGTTATCTCACTATCTTATATGTATTTTTTTTGTGTATCTGTGTGTGTGCGCGCGCGCGCAAATATAAAGTAAAACCGACATTGACTAATTAAAATTATAAACTTTGGACCCTTCTTACTTTTTAAAGAAAATGATAACTTCATATTGTATAACATCACTTTTGTTACCTTCTAGAACATGTGGCATGGCCTACACTTTGTGTTTACATATTTGGTTGGCTTGTGTGTTGAACTGAAGTATGTTTGAAAGTGTTTGAAGTGAGAATAGTCGTTATAAGTGCAGATTGATTTCTCTTAACTTTAACTTGTGTACATGGAAGATTTATGACCTTAACTTAGATGATTTGATTTGATTTTTCTCTACACATATTTTGGTGTATGGGACAATAAAGAATTGGTTTGAAAAGTTATAGAAATTGTGAACCAAAGTTGTGAAAGTTAGAAGCGAAAAGGTCGCTATGGATGCACTTTGAAAATGCCTTGTGTTTGGTGATTTTCAAAGTTAACTTTGAGAGACATCCTAGGGGCTTCTTTGTATTTTTTCTAAGTACTATAAGTGTACTTATTACTAGAAAAATATGGATGTTTAAATCATTTACTAACTTCTAAAAAAAAGTTGTAAAATGTTATAGCGAGAAGAAGGTCACAATATGAGCACTTTGAAATACCTTAGTTTTTGGAATTTTCACAACTAATTTGAAAGACATCCTTAAGGTTTTCTTTGAATCTTTATTAAGTATTATATGTTTACTGCTACTGAAAGAAATCAAAGTTTAAAAGATTTTAGAACTGGTCAATCAAAATGGCTAAAGTTAGAGCAAAAAGGTGGTTATAAATATACTTTTAAATGTGGCTTTTTTTAGGAATTTTTATAAATAAATTGAAAGATATTATTATAGGTTTCTTTCCATGGGTATTCATCACCCTAAGTGTAGTAATTACTATAAAAAATTCAAGTCTTAATGATTTTTTTAAGTGGTTAAAACTAGTCGCAAAGATTATGCTTTTCTACGATGTTCTTTATCAAGGGCTTTTAACAACATGTCAAAATGCTATAGTAAGGTACTTGTGGTTTAAGTGTTTAAAAATAATAATTAAATCGGTATTTTTTCTTATCCTTTTCAAGGATGTTTTCTAACATATTTTGTAGTATTCTAAAGTTGGTTTGAAGTTTAAAGATGTTCTTAATATTTATTTATGAATTTTGGAAGTAAAGTGTAACGACCTGCAAATTTATCGATTTGATAAACTATATTTATTTTTGAATATTCAAATATAAGCTTTTTAAAACATAGATTATGATATTTTGAACAATAATGATGTTAATCTTATTTTAAATAAATATTTAAAAAATATATACTTCGGAAAAATATCGATAAAATGTTGAAAATCGTTTTATCAATAAACAGCTCTATAATTATCAGAAGTTGCACGGCGAGCTAGATACATACACTCATTTATCCATATAAACAAGAATATGAAATAACATTATTTATTTTATTTCTGGAAATAAAATGTATCTGTGACATCATCAATAATGGCAACATATTTAATAATTAATTAATGAATTTAAATTGAGATTTAAGGATATAATAATTATAATAATTATTCAAATAATTATTTTAAAATGATTATAATTCATTTTAGTTAGTTGTATAGTGATAATAAAATATTTATAATAGTTTTATAAAAATATATATCTGATTTGAAATTTTAAGGAAAATTGATATCACTTTATAGATATAATAGAATTTTACTCGATATTTTATTCATTATAATTTGTTGGTATATTTGATTTGAGAGAAATCAGAGACTTTTTAATAATAATAATACTCATTATAATAAATTTGTTTTTATAATATCATCATTTTTTTTAATTGGATCTCAAATCCTAAATATAGTTTAGCTAAAATTAATCATTTAAAAGAATATCTTAATAAGGTTACTAATACTATTAGGATTTTTAAACATAATAATAATATTTTTAACATTAATAATTATAGCATTAACATTTGTTCTAATTTGAATGGTGTTTTTACCGATTGTCAAAATGTCCTTTTGATTAAAGGAGCATAAGATTAATTCTTAATTTGTTTTAATTTATAGGAATTCAACTTTTTATTAATCTTTTGTATATCTTTAGTGTTGATTAAGATGATGCATTTGGATTTAGATTCCATTTTAGTTTATTTTTATTTTATTGCTTTTCTGTCTTATGATTTTAGTTATAGTGTTACTTCTTTTATTTCTTTAATACATATATATGTATATATATTTCATTTATATACATATATATGTATTACTCTTATAAGTTTAATTAGATACATTTACAGATACCGGTTTAGACCAGAAATGGTGCTAGATTACTATTTGCAGGTTCTCAGGATTTCTATTGACAAGATATTAGCCAGATATTCATTTCGGACCTTTCGATTACGCACTGAGGAATTCTTCTACGTCTACAGTGTGGCGCTTTTCATTCACGATCATATGCATTTGCAGTGAGGCGTTCTTTCCAGTACTTCCTCATCAACAGACTGGCGTACATCACTCTGGATCATTACCTTTTGCAGAGGGGCGTTCATTCTGGATTTTCTATGTTTACATCGAGGTGATTTCTCTCACACTTGGAGCTATCTTTAGAGTTTGTCCGCACTGAGTTGCTTCATGGTTTTTGGGTACTTCTAACACCTCATTATAGGCGGTGGCCTTGCCGGAGCTCGATAATGAGGTGTAATGGGCGGTGGCCTTGCCAGAGCTCATTCCAGTTGTACCTGAGTCCTATGTAATGTTTTTTGTATTTTGATTTTCTACCTGCTAAGCATGTTGGCAGCACCTTTGTTTTCTATGATATACACACACATGTGTGCTCTCCTCTACTTTAGAGGATCACACATTTCTCTGAAAAATATAATAGCATATTTTGTAAACAATTGTTTAATATTTATTTATATGGCTTTATAATTCAAATGTGATCATTTTAATTTATTAATAATAATGAAACATTTTTAAATTTTTTTTTACATTTATATGTAATTTAATTAATAAGTGAAAATGTGACCAGAAATCGGCTTTCCGACGGTTTAACGAACGGAAGTTGTTCAAAGTCGTTGCAATGTTGTTTGTTCTCTTGTGCACATACATATATATGCACATATTTGTGTGCATGCACACATATACATATAAATACACATACATATATACGTGTATACATATGATAAAAATATCATGATATTATAAAACAAATATCATTATATTTCCATTTAACTTCACACTTAAGGCATTTAAAGTCAATGCACATGGCATGGAAGAGAAGTGAACTGATGGAGGCACATGGGGAGGGGATTAACATGTGGAGAGATGGGGAGAAGGTGGTGATGTGATTGTAGGAAAATATCATGATATTTTTGTGCAAAATTTTGCTTATAAATACCAAGCACCCATTCACACATTCATTCACACAATTCTCTTCTTCTTCTTCCTCTTCTTAAAGCTCATTAATGGCTTCTAGTTCATAGAAAAAAAATGTAGCAAACCTATGGCAAAATATTCCAAAATAAAGTAAAAAATATTCACATGTATATACCATGTCAATCCACCTCCAAAACCAAGTCAAACACCTCCTTTGCACTTCCACAACTCACGGCCACCCGATCTTCTACCATTGGCCGAGGACTCCACCTCTTCTACCTTGGGTCGTGCCTTTCCTAAGGTCTAGGGTCGATTCCATAGGCTCCAGTGCGATCGTAGCGAAGCTATAGCGAATTTTCGTAAAGTTAGAAACCAATAAAGATGAATATATATATATATATCTTGGATATATAATACGTTTTGCTATGCTTGTTTATGATGGTTGTTTATCATGTTTGAATATGATAATATGGATGTTTGACTACTGAAATGGTCCATGTTAAATACACGTCGAATTTCACAAAGTAAATCACTTTCCTTTATAAATGAAATAGTGTATATGGCATTGATAAACCTCTTTAAAATGGTTTAAAATGATTTAGAAATGTTTTATAAAAAATTTAAAAGTGTGTCGACAAAGTTGGGAAAAGAATATGAAAATTGAGTTAAAATAGGCACGTCGCGTAATGGCAGTTTGCGATTTCGCGTCGTAAAAGTTCAAATCCATTTATAGGATGGAACCGGAGTCAGAATTACCAGGAATAAGAATTTTCCGAAATCTTATAATCCTAGTTTTCAAACAAAAGAAAAGGATCAAGATTTCATTTAGTAGATTTTGAAATATGAGCAAATCAAGTTTTCAAAACAATCGCGCTTTGGCAGTTCGGAAACCAAAGCGATAAATTCTTTAAATTGGATATTTTTAATTCTTTAAAAACATGGAATAAATTATATAAATATATTAATATGTTTAAAAGAGATTTGATTTATAAAAATGGATATTTAAACGATAGAAAAGTTGTTTTGATCAAAAAAGTCTTAAAAGCAATATTCGCAGCACTTTTTGCAACAATTTGTAATAACTTCTGAAATATAGATTTAAACTTAATTATTCTTTCCTAAATCTTTTGTAAATGTTTTCAAATAAATAAGTGTTTTAAAGATGATTTGGAGGTTTCATAATTATTTTAAAAGAGTTTAAATAAATGATTAGAAGAAAAGCTATTATAAATAAGTAATTTAATCTTGGCTCTAAAAGTCGATAGTAGACTGGATTTTTCTATTCATGAGATTCAGATGTGAGGTGCTTAAATTAGGTTGATGTTCAAGAGCAACCGGTGCCCTGCCTCACCTGCCCACTTTCATGGGCGAGGAATAGATAAGGTCGAAATGTCAGAAATGAGGCAAGTACCAAAGATTCAAATTTACAAATTTAATACAACTTGGATTGTGCAGAAATAATCTTCTTATAGTTGTTATTATATTCCGAGGAGGGAACCTATACTATCAATGTGAATTTAAAAGGGGATTCCATCGTTATTCGATGGATAGAATAGGTTGAATACAGAAATCGATATTGTGTAGAATTAGTATAATTTCTATCAACCTTTTTTACTCAATAATGTTTTGCAATGTGATTTATGAGACATGATTTTGATTTGGTATTTCCAAAGTTAAAGAGAGGTTTAACAATCTCGTATACATTGAAAATAAATGTTTTAAAGATATATATCTCAAGAAGACATTTTACTTGGATGAAAACGTTATTGATTTATGGAATAATAATCACCTACAATACTTGACCTCCTTTTATCGATAAATTGGTTTGGAGAAACCGAGATCGGATTTGCTTTAGCATATGTTGCAGCATGATAGGGGGTTCTCGCTTTGTGTTTGGTGGCGAGTAGATGACTCTTGCTCCTTCATGTCCTTTGGGTTAGTGCAATCGAGAGGCTCGCCGTAAAAGCAAATGATGAGGTACTAGTGTGAGACACGGTGGTTATACCCACTGCTAGGAGGGCCAAAGGCCCGGTCGTCACATTTGGTGTCAGTGCTTAGGTTGAGCGAACAACTGAGCCTGATAGTGGTAAAGTCTCATCAGAGATAGGATTAGTAATAGTCTGGGATGAGTAACTCATTAGAGATAGGGTAATTGACACCCTAAAATGAGTTTGAGAGTATTATATACGAGTGTGTATTTGTTAATGCTATATAAAAATGACTTTTGTTTTGGGAAACTGGTAAATGAAATAATTTTACATAGGATTATATTTTGAATATAAAAGACTATCTTTCAAATGATATAGTTATTTATGTAGTGTTTGATTGTTGAGGAAATAATAATATTCAGTTATTTTCATTGACTGATTGATTGTTAGATTTAAAAGATTAAATACGAACACCTTATGAATTTAGTTTCACAATTTGACTATGTGGCGTTCGATATATAATAATGTTGCTTTAAGGTTAAAGGAATTTATTTAAGATAAATAAATTTTATGCATGCATTTAATAAGTGATTTTATAAATTGGATTTATAAAACGTATTCTATATAGAGATTTTTGAGAATTTAAATCCTGGAATTTTTGAAAGGCTTTGAAAATTTAAAATGATTTGGTAAAAGTTTTAATTTTAGGAGTAGAGTTTACAAAATGGAAATTTTATATAAATAAAAGAGTTTTTATATAGTTAAAATATCTAATGATTTGGAAGCGAGATTTTGAAATAATAAAGTGGGTATTTGAATTTGTAGGAAAGTTATTTCAAAATAAAAGTTATTTTGAAAAAGGTGTGTTTTAACAAATAAGTCCATCTTTTATTACAAAGAAAATGCAGTTTTAAAGAAGATAGAAATTATTATATATAAAGAAGCATCTTTATAAAAATGTTTGAATAAAAGATAAAGGTTTTATGAAATGTTTTCATAAATAATTTTTAAAAAGGAATTTTATATAACTAAGTACGTATGAGGTACGTAGATCATTTTGTCTTATGATTCTGATCTAAGATTTAGGCACAAGACTTTGAGAGGTATACACTGGTCCAAAAAAGGATTTATCACCCGATCCTTGGCAACGAACATTGATGAGGGTTTATGGTTAGATACTTGCATTTTCTATCATAGTTGAGAGCTATGTAATGAAAACGAAGGTTTTTGATCAAGAAGCCTAATTAGAGTCCGCACTGGAGGATCAAAGATCGATACTAGTTCGAAAGTAAAATTGTATATTCGAATAGGAAATCGAATCAGATATTGCATGCAGATGATCTATATACATCTAAAGGGTTTGTATTTGAAATTTAAAATAATGTTTTTACCGGGTTTTTTGGTTAGGTGTAATTTCGGGGATGAAATTCTTTTAAGGAGAGAAGTCTGTAACGACCCGCAAATTTATCAATTTGATAAATTATATTTATTTTTAAATATTCAAATATAAACTTTTTAAAATATAGATTATGATGTTTTGGAAAATAATGATGGTAATCTTATTTTGAACAAATATTTACAAAAATGTATACTTTGGAAAAATATCGATAAAATGACCGAAACCATTTTATCAATAAACGGCTCTATAATTATCAGAGGTCATGCACCGAGCTGGATACATACACTCATTTATCCATATAAACAAGAATATGGAATAAAGTTATTTATTTTATTTTTGGAAAATAAAATGTATTTATGACATCATCATAATGACATCATATTTAATAATTAATTAATGAATTTAAATTGGGATTTAATGATTTAATGATTTAATAATTATTATAATTATTCAAATAATTGTTTTAAAATGATAATAATTCATTTTAATTAGTTATAAGTGATAATAAATCATTTATATTATTTTTGTAAAGATATAAATTTGATTTGAAATTATACGGAAAATTGATATCGCTTTATCAATATAATATCACTTTTTGTAAACAATTGTTTAATATTTATTTATATGGCTTATAATGAAAATGTGATAATTTTATTAATAATAATGAGAAATTAGTTTTCAAATTTTGTTTACATTTGTATGTAATTTAATTAATAAGTGAAAATGTGACAGGGAATCAACTTTCTGATTTCCAACGGTTTAACGAACGGAAGTTGTTCAAAGTCGTTGCAACATTGTTTATTCTCTTGTGCATATATACATATACATGGACATACATGTCACATGCACATATATACATATAAATACACATACATATATACATGTATACATATGATAAAAATATCATGATATTATGAAACAAATATCATGCTTTTTTCATTTATATTCACCCTTAGGCATTTAAAGTCAATGCACATGGCATGTACGAGAAGTGAGGTGATGGATGCATATGGGGAGGGGATCAACGTGTGGAAAGATGGGGAGAAGGTGGTGATGTGATGGTAGGAAAATATCAGGATATTTTTGTGCAAACTTTTACCCCCAAATACCAAGCACCCATTCACACAATTCTATTCTTCCTCTTCTTAAAGCTCATTAATGGCTTCTAGTTCATAAAAAAATGTACCAAAGCTATGGAAAAAATTCCAAAATAAATTAAAATATATACACATGTATATACCATGTCAATCCACCTCCAAAACCAAGTTAAACACCTCCTTTGCACTTCCACAATTCACGGCCACTGCATCTTCCACCATTGGCCGAGGGCTCCACCTTTTCTAGCTTGGGCCTTGCCCTTCCTAAGGTCTAGGGGTCGATTTTATAGGCTCCAGTGTAATCATAGAGAAGCTATAACGAAATTTCGTAAAGTTTGAAACCAATAAAGTTGAGAAACTATATATATATATATTGGAAGATATAATACATTTTGATTTACTTGTTTATCATGTTTAAATATGATAATATGTATGTTTGATTATTAAACTGGTTCACGTTGAATACACGTCGAATTTCACAAAGGAAATCACTTTTCTTTAATAAATGAAATGATGTATATGGCATTGATAAACCTCTTTAAAATGCTATAAAATGATTTAGAAATGTTTTATAAACATTTAAAAAAGTTTCGACAAATTTTGGAAAAGAATATGAAAATTGAGCTAAAATAGACGCGTCGCGTAACGACAGTTCGCAATTTCGCACTGTAAAAGTTTAACTATAGGATGGAATCAGAGTCAGAATTATCTGGAATAAGAATTTTCCGAACTCTTATAATCATAATTTTCAAACAAAAGAAAATATTTCATTTAGTTGATTTTGAAATATTAGCAAATCAAGTTTTCAAAATAATCACGCTTTGGCAGTTCGAAAAACAAAGCGATAAATTCTTTAAATTGGATATTTTTAATTCTTTAAAAATATGGAATAAATTCTGTAACTATATTAAAATGTATTAAAAGAGATTTGAGTAATAAAAATGGATTTCTAAATGATAGAAAAGTTTTATTGATCAAATAAGCCTTAAAAGCACTATTCGTAGCACTTTTTGCAGCGTTTTTTTAATAACTTTTGAAATATAGATTTAAACTTAGTTTATTTTTCCTAAATCTTTTATAAATGTTTTCAAATAAATAAACAAGTGCTTTAAAGATGATTTGGCGGTTTCATAATTATTTTAAAAGAGTTTAAATAAATGATTAGAAGAAAAACTGTTATAAATAAGTGATTTAATCTTGGCTCTAAAAGCCGATAGTAGATTGGATTTTTCTATTCGTAAGATCCAAATGAGGGGTGCTTAAAATAATTTGATGTTCATGAGCAACCACTATCTTGGCTCACCTAGCCTCTTTCCTAGGCGAGGAATAGATAAGGTCAAAATGTTGGAAACGAGGCAAGTACAATAGATTCGAATTTACAAATTTAATACAACTTGGATTATGTAGAAATAATCTTCTTATACTAGGTATTAAATTCTGAGGAGGGAACCTGTACTATCCATGTGAATTTAAAAGGTGAGTCCACTATTATTCGATGGATAGTAAAGGTTGAATATGAAAATTGATATTGAGTTGAATTCGTATAATTTATATCGACCCCTTTTACTCAATAAGGTTTTGCAATGTGATTTATGAGAGATGATTTTGATTTGGTATTCCCAAAGTTAAATGGAGGTTTAATAATCCCATATGCACTAAAAATAAATGTTTTAAAGGTATATATCTCAAGAAGACATTTTACTTGGATGAAAAAGATATTGATTTATGGAATAATAATCACCTACAGTACTTGACCTCTTTTTATCGATAAACTGGTTCGGAGAAACCGAGGTCGGATTTGAGTGATTCCTTTCTAAAAACCACTTCGGACCAATGTGCATTCGAAACTGAAAACATGATAAAGGCAATGATTTTGAAGACAAAGATCTTCATAATGAAAAGCTACTTACCACAAGCCCCTCGATTTCCATATTATATACATATCGTGGCAGTAGTACTTAGTTTTGAAAATCTTCGATGCAAGGACTTCATACTACTAATCCTAGGGGTGATTCCCAAAACAGGATGTAGTAAGAGTGTGCCTTTGGTTTGTCATGTTCTCGGACAACTGTATTGACGAATGTTTGACATTGCATTTCTAAAATGCACGTACATTGATTTTTACAAACATACATCTGTTTGGTGGTGTAGAAGGTAACTCTCCTATACTTAACACCCTTCTTTGAGATGTACAAGCTCAAAGGTTGCACGTTTATGGAAATCAATAGTGTGTGATGGAACTGGCAATGTGGCATTCAAGTGAAATGTGTGCTATGAGAAAGGTAATCGTTACCTTAAACCTTTTCACCCGGGAATGAAAAAAACAGGGTAGATGCAGCAGGGCTGTGTGGGTCGCAACCATTAGGATATGGCAATCACATTTCTAGATTACCCTCTATATATCGGGTATTTTTTGTATGCTATGAGAGCTCTTGGATAGGTCGGGAATGACCCGGGTGATGTCATATTTGGTACTATCTACGGTAAAGATAGGCCGGTTCTATGTTGGTTGAGGACCATCTGTTGGTGCCTCGGTGCATTTTTCTAAAGATGTACTACCGGAAGGTAGTCCCTTATCTTACCATTGTATAAAATCCTTTCTCCAATATGAGCCTTTACGGTTTTCGTTGTAAACCTATTATGCTGTCGAATTTAACAAATCTAACAATTCCAGTTATGATTAATATGTTGTTTGAAAGGATTTTCAAAGACTGTCATTAAAGATAACATCCCTGATTTTGCATAGCAAATATTATAGTTTTCATAAGGTAAAAACCTATTTCGTGTTTACGTGCAGCGTGGTCTTATGAGATACCCTTTGTTATCCAATACACGTATTTTTGAGTTTCTCACACTAATCTCATAACTGACTCGGAGTTTATTTCTTTTCCCTTAAACTCTGGGTGCCCTATTTTTTTAGCAGCCAAGTTGTCAGGTTTAACTTGGAGCATTGTGATGGAGCTTGAAGTCTGGAGATGAAGATGTTCCTATAGTTAATTCTCCATTTCCAGTTCCACTGTATTAGTTTATTGATTGTATTTAGCATTTATAAGGACATGGATTTATAACCGTCTAGGCTTATTTATAGGATAGACACCGATAAATGTATTTAGAATTTCCGCTGTAAATATCGTATATATTGAAATAATATATGTAATTCCATTCGTGTAAGATTTTGTTCTGTCTTTATTTTCTTTTTACCCTTTACTATTCATCCTTCCGGCACTTGGTTTTGCGGCACGTGAATAAAAGGGGTATATTAGTGTCGATTTTTGAGGGTCGAAAGGTGGGTCGTCACATAAACGGTTTTTAATTAATTATAAACATATTTTATTTATTTTCATTAAATTATAACTTAGTTATTTTCGGGTAATATTTTACATAGATATTTAAAACCTATTTATAAGTTTTTTTGAAGAGAGAGAGTGTGTGTGTATAAGTTTCAAAAAAGTATTTAACTATGCCTAACACTAAAAACCGATGAAGTAGACTTATCTATTTGTGACTGTTAAGATTGATGTTCGAGTAGGAATAGAAGCACTAGTGCTCTAACCTACTGGCTTCACTCTTGACTGAGGAATAGTTAAGCCGGATATGTCAAAAATGTGTTAATCATGTTGTTTGTTTACTCATTTATGAAAGTCATTAATACTATACTTAATACTAGAAGCCGACGAGGTAGACTTATTTATCAGTGAAAGTCAAGAATGAAGTGTCTAAGCAAGGCTTTAATATGCAACCAATGCTCTAATTTACTAGGCTTCACTCTTGAATGAGGAAAGTATAAGTTGGAATGTCGAAAACGTGTTAGGTATACGAACCTTGATTTCCATAAAATATCATCTTTAGAATAGGGTAATTGACTTGTCAAATACAAAAATTAACCAAATATTAACTTAGATCTTTAAAAGTGTTTCTAAAGATAATGTAAGTAAGAAATGGTTTTGGATTTGTAGTGACAGGTTTAAGTAACATTAGTTGTAAAACTTGTGAATGGATTTTTGAGAGTATTTAGATCCTTAAAATGGATATTTTTAAGGAAATTATAAGCGTGGAATCTTTTGAAAAAAGATAGAAAAAGTAAAGGTTTAAAGTAAGAAATCTTGTCAATGATTTGTGAATATACATATACCATTTGAGATACGTATATAAAGACTTTTAGAGGTATTGAAAGAGTACAAATGAATAGTAGAAATTGATAAAAGAATTTTTATTAGAAAAAATAAGTTTTACTAATAAAAGTGGTTTAATTAATAAAAGTATTAATTAAATGAAAAAGGAGATTAGAAGTCGCTTATGTGACTTTATCGTGCTTTGTGTGACTTGATTATTCTTTATGTGCTTATTCGTTTGTGGAAAGTATTTAGTTGTATACTTAGCACTAAAAGTTAATGAAGTAGGCATGTGTATCTGTGAGAGTTAAGATTGTCGTTCGAGTAGGGTGTAGAAGCAATGTGCTCTAACCTTCCGGCTTCACTCTTGAATGTGGGATAGTGTGAGACGAAAAGGTCTGAAATGGGATAAATATACGAGTCTTGGTTTCCATATAAGATCATCTATTTTGAAATTAATATTCAATTAGTTGACTAATGAACTTGATTGGAAATTCAGCTAATTAGTTTTGAAGAGACCAGGATCAGTAAGCATTTTACTTATTGAAAACCTCTTTAAAACTGATATACTGGTTCTAAATTTTGGAAGCGGTTGTGAAATGGAATGCTATATAGTTAAACTGTTTATCTTGAGGAGTATTCCAAGAGAGAGGACATCGTTAGTTTTCATCGGAGGACTTATGCAAGAGTCTATGTGGAGATTCTAAATATATTCGAGATGCTTTAATCCATGTAGAGATTCGTGACCTGTTCGAGATGATGGAATCCATTTAGGGATTCGTATTCTATTCGAGTGATGAAGACTCATGTGAGAGATGCCAAACATGACCTCGACGTCAAAAATGGCTAAAGACAGAGTAGGATGCACAACCCGGGGTTTAAATAACCTGCAACAGGGTATATCAACTCCAAATCTAGAGTATGCTTTCGATATGTTGCATGCGGGAGTTGATGATATTTGATTCCACATGGTTCATACCAGTGTTCATGCGTGGGTCAATTGTGTTTGCCTTATGGTATATTTCATCTAGAGATACACAATGCTCGGAAGATAACTTTTGATCCTTATTCACGAAGTTCGAATTCGGCTTGAGCAAGATCTCCATGGAAAATCTATTATGCGAATGTACCTTAGCGGTTTTGATTGTACTCTCAATATTGTTGTGGTGTGATAATTATAAGCATCACAGCTATTTTTTGATTTATATTCTTCACCCTAAGCATTATCTATTATACTACAATATGTACTTATTAGAAGAGTGGTTCTTTTGAGAGGATACTAGTTACGGCATTCTGTGTGGTCTCAAAAGTACATTTATATGTCGACTGCCTACTTCTTCAGTTTCTCATACTAAACTTATGTCTGAAACATGGTATTTTTCTCCAAATTCCTCATCTGCTCTTTTGAGTAGTCTAAGAAAGGTAGATTTTAGTTGATGTTCATTGGATTTCGATGAGATGAGCCGGATGTTTCTTCTATCATAGTATTCTTATTTCTACTACAATACTATATTATAAATATCAGTATTTGTGAGGACATGTCGTTATAACTGTGCAGGCTGATGATAGTATTTAGAATTGTAACTCTGAAATGCTATGTATCTTAAAGTGATAGTTTGTAAAGTCTTTTGATATTATATGTTATTGTTCCGCCATGAGATTTTGATATTTTGTTCCTTCTTTCTTATTATGTTTCCTTTTCCTTTTATTTTACCCTAACAATTCATCTTTTTGGCACTTGGACGCCCGGCACATGAATACCGTGGATGTATTAGTGTCGACATTTAGTGGTCGAAAAGGAAAGTCGTTACAGTTGGTGTCTGAGCTGAAGGTTAAGCAAGAACCTTTGCTTTGGTTTGGTATGACTCATCAAACGATATGCTAATGGAATGCCTTAGCATTAATTGAGTGTATTATACATATAAGAGCGTATTTGTATTTGCTATAATCGTATGCCTTAAGGGTAATTACAATTGTGAAAATTAAAGATCCTATATAAGGTAACTTATATAAGTTGATAGTGGAGTTCAATTAATGTAGGTATTAATGATGTTTATCTATTATCCCTCATTTATTAATATAGCCGTACTCGGCCAGTTTATGAACATTGCTATTCTTTGTAGAATGATTTGACATGCTCGACCAGTTTATGAGCATTATTATCATTTGTAGAAATATTATCCTAATATTGCTCAGCTTGTTTACGAGCATTGTTATCATTTCTTGATTAATTAGTCACGCTCGACTAGTTTATGAGCATTGACTATTGTTTGTTGGTTATTGATTTATGGTCGACTAGTTTATGAGCAGTTTTATCTTTTTACTTCATGGGTTGGATAAACAGTAATTGTGGGTGCATTAAAACGAATGCCTCGTAACTTTAGTTTCACAATTTAATTATAAGGCATTCAGTGATAATGTTGGGTTAACAGTTATCTTTATTAAAAGATGTTTATTTTTATCTAACGAAAAGATAAGGTATTTTAGGAATACATATTAGTGAAAGGATTTTACATATCTAAGTGATTTTATATAAAGTATGACTTATAAATATGGTTTATAAATGAAGAGGATTTAAACTAACATTTTGAGAAATTAAATCTCGGTGTCTTTGAATATGTTTTTCAAGATTTTGGAGAAAATAATAATAGTATTATTTGAAAGTAAATAATTGGGAATTGGTTTATGAAATTGAGATCATGGTACTTACTTAGTAATATTTAGGAAGTATTTGATGTTGCCTTGAAATGATTTTTGGTTAAGTCCGAAAGGCATAATTTAGATGTACTGAACTTACTTCCATTGCTTGAACATAATTCTAGTGATGACTGTAGTATCATCGGTGTTTATTTTCAGGTTTCAAAGTGGGGGATGCTACAAGAAAGTTTGCTACAGAGTTGTTTTAGTAAAATAGATTTTGAATTAAGCCCGAACGTATGATCTGATATACAAAAGATATAGGTATATATTGTTATTTCAAATGATTTGAAATAAAACCCAGTGTTTAGTTCTAAAGTTATGCTTTAAGAAATTTGATATCAACTTTTTGGTGTGGAAAGGATTTGTTGTATGATATGTAGGGTGCTCGAGTGGTAGCGGCATAACCCAAATAATTGTGAAATCTTTTCTTGTTTTCTCTTTATAGCAAAAGTGTGTTTTATAAATAATCAAAACTTTGTTAATTTATTTTATGGACACATGTATCTATGCACTAGGATAGTATGGTATGTGCATCATGTTATGAAAAGTTGTTTGGTAGATTTCATTTGTTAAAATGAAACGAGATTTTCGATGATTTTGGACAATCGAAAACTTCAGAATCGTATATAACTTGAAACTAAGTTTTTTGTGAAAATATAAAAGTTGAACTTTTGTAACTCTTGAATTGAGAAGGTAGTAAGTTAAAATAGGTTTTGAATTTGTTGAACATTCATGATAAGTAAAATGTATTTGATGTTCTACATATACTCTTAGGATGTAGTAGAGTATTATACAAGTAAAAAAGTGGAGTGAGATTTTATGGAATGTTTTATAATTGAAGTTATAAAATGTTTATAAACTTGAAGTTTCATTTTTATGAAACGGTCTATAAATGATTTTAGTATTAACGAGATCTACTAATTATGCAAAAGTATTTGATAAGAAGGATATTGGCGTAGTTAAGAAACCAATAGGATAAATATGTAGGTTGTACTTATATCGTTTTATTCGCATGATTGTTCTTGATCCATTATTCGTGTACATCATTTCTATGTGACTTACACTGTTCCGAACAAGGATTTTTTACTCGATTCTTGACAGAGAACACTTGGTATGGATTCTTGATATGATCTCGTAGTTTATATCATAATATATAGCTATGTAAGTAGAATAGAGGTTTCTAATCACTGATCAGAGTCCGTGCTAGAGAGGTCTAGTCCTATACCAGTTGGGAAGTGAGATTACATGATCAACAAGTGATCGGATTTGATATTGCGTAAAGATGATCCATGTACATCGTATGGTCTTTAGGATATGCATACAATGTTTTATTGTCTTATAGAAAGCTTAGGTGATGAATCTTTTATTTTCTAGTAGCATGAATAATCGTCTAAGTACTGACCTGAGCTGTTGAGCGTAAGGTACGCTTAGTGGACTGTTTATTGTCCTTGTACGATAAGAGGATTTTTGAACTTAGGCAAACCATGGGCATTGTTTGCAAGTAATTTTGAATACTGTTAAGTATTGCTATGTGATTGTTTTCCTTTGTTGCTTGTGTTAGAATTTCGAGGATGAAATATTCTAAGTGGTGGAGAATGTAACGACCTAGAATTTTGGGCATTTCGTATTTAAATATTTGAATTATTTAAGTATTTGAATCTTGGATTAAATATGATTAAATTGATTTAACAACCTTGTTAACTCCCTTTTAAACCATAAGTAATGATAGTAAACTTGTTTTGGAAAAATGTTTACAAAAATAATTACTTCGAAGAAATATCAATAATGTGACCGAAAATCGTTTTATCGATAAACAACTTTTTACCCATCAAAAGTTGTTCAAACTTTTTTACATACACTTATTTGTTTAGGAGAACATTAATATGAAATAACTTTTGTTTAGTTTATGGAAAATAAAGTATTTGATGATGTCATGAATGATGTCATAGAAGATATTTTGTGTGTAAGGTGAAAATGGTAATTTACTGAGGAAAAATGAGGTGTAAAGTAAAAGGAGCATGCAAGACACATGGGGAGGGGTCTTTGTCATGTAAAGGAGATGTATAGAAGTTTTAAACACTTCATAACATCTAAAAGCTTCAAAAGTAATAAAAAGAACAAAAATGGTGGAAGTATTGGCATTAACCTACTTCCATCTTCACTAATCTTTCTCTAATTAGCTCAAATCTCCATCATACTTTCACAAACACCTTAGGAAGCATGGATCTAAAGTTAAAGTGGAATAAAAGTGAAGTTGATGGGGGATCATGGTGAGGCCGTGAGCAAAGGAGGAGGAGACTTTGGATTTGTGATTTTGGAGCTAAAGGTTGGATCTTTAGGCTTTTGGTGATGGTACGAAGTGTTGCTTTGATTCTTGTGTGTTTGGGATTGTTGTAGACTTGGATTTGGGTGAGTTATCTCACTATCTTATATGTATATATTGTGTATATAAATGTGTGTATGTTCAAATATAAAGTTAAAGTGACATTAACTAATTAAAGTTATAAACTTAGGACCCCTCTTGCTTTTGAAAGCAAACGATAACTTTATATTGTATAACATCGCTTCTATTACCTTCAACATGTGGCATGGCCTAGGCTTTGTGTTTACATGTTTGATTGGCTTGTGTGTTGAATTTAATTATGTTTGAAAGTGTTTGAAGCGAGAATAGTCGCTATAAGTGCACTTCGATATCCCATAACTTTAACTTATGTAAAAGAAGATTTATGATATTAACTTGGGATAGTTTTATTCGGTTGTTCTCTACACATATTTTAGTGTATAAGGTAGTAAATAATTGGTTTGGAAAGTTATAGAAATTGTGAACCAAAGTTATGAAAGTTAGAAGTGAAAAGGTCACTGTGGATGCACTTTGAAAATGCCTTGTGTTTGGCGACTTTCAAAGTCAGCTTTAAGAGACTTCCTAGGGGCTTCTTTGCATTTTTGATAAGTACTATAAGTGTACTTATTACTAGAAAAATATGGAAGTGTAAATGATTCATAACAAAGTTGAAAAATATTATAGCGAGAAGAAGGTCGCTATATGAGCACTTTGAAATACCTTGTTCTTGGAATTTTGTAATTAATTTGAAAGATATCCTTAGGGGTTTCTATGCATCTTTAATAATTATTATGTATACTTATTATTAGGAAAAAAAATAGAAGTTTAAAAATATTATAGAACTGGTCAATCAAAGTGGCTAAAGTTAGAGCAAAAAGGTGGTTATAAAACACTTTATAAATATAGGTTGTTTTTGGGGATTTTTATAAATAAATTGAAAGATTTCTTAGGGGTTTCTTTCATGGGTTTGTAATTACTCACCTTTTCAACCCTCAGATGTCAATATAATAAATCCATGGTATTCATATGCTGAGCACCTAAGTGCCGGAAAGACATATTTTTGGAGAAAAGAGAAAGAAGGAGGAAGATAGAATCTCATAAAAACGCGACGAATAATATATATTACTAAATAAGTCTTTACAAAAAAAGAGACTTTAGTATATGCATCATCAGCCATGGATAGTTAAAACAACTTGTCCTTACAATTGTTGATAACTTCTACAAGAACAAACAACGAAAGATAATAAAAGATACAAAAGTACGTCTTAGAGGCATCCAGCTCATCTCCTCAAAGCACCAAAGTGTCCAAAGCCAATTTGAAAATATGCTTGGTTTGACCAGAGCATTATAAGAAAAAAATGCCTGGATCAGTCTGGTAAAACCAACGTGAGAAACTCAAATCACAAGGTACTTATTTATAACTTATAAAACCCTTTACAATCAAAGGTGTCTCGTAATACCACGCCGTACATAAACATGGACTGGTTTTTACCTTACGATAACCAAAACATTTTCTATAGAAAATCCAGCGATATTATAATAATGTTTAAGCTTTTCAAATAAATTATGAATATAGCCAACATTGTTACATTAATTAAATTCCAGCATAATTTTTATACAAATCCGTAAAGGCACGTATTGAAGAATGAATTCCATCAATGACAAGGCTACTGGGGTACCGCCTGTCATAGTACACCTATAGAAAAATGTAACGAGGTTAACAAGAACATCTTGCACCCTTGCTACATAGAACCGGCCTTCCACTTCCTGGATAGTACCTAATATTTCATCACCCCAGTTGCTTTGCAACCTTTTGCCGAGAGCTCTCGGGCACAACCAAATCCATAAATGAATATATATCTAGAAGGGTGATGACATACCCAAATGGGTGCGACCCACATAGGCCTACTGCATGTCCCCTGTTTAGTCATTCTCGGTTGATGAGGCTAGAGGCTACATTTTACCTATTTGAATAAAAATCCCACTTGGAATGCTAACACTACCTTCTAGGCGGTAACGTAGTGCTAGCATCCATCCATATGAGTTGTTCAAGATATAAACTGTAACGTATCGGGTTTTTCCCACTCGAAAATCAACATCCGTACTTCACATTGTACTAGAATGCCGCAGATTCGACCGTTCAAATCCGATTCGCCGGAGCTATAACACAATTAAGTAAATAACACAGCGGAAGAAAAGAATAATACATTGATATACAATATCTGATACAATAGAGTGATACAACATATATCAATATACATCAGAGATATGATACAAGAAATAGCAGCGGAAAAGAAAATGATAACATCAGCAGCGGAACAATATCAATAGAAGTGATAACTCCAAAATGATCTTCAGACAAGAATGAATCCACAACTCCAAGATAAGCAACTCCGATGAATGAACTAGCTCCAGATAATCTACTAAACCTGAATATCTGAAAAGAAACCCAACTCTAGACTGCTCGTGTGGAAAATTATGAGCACCCAGAGTTTAGGAAGGGAACAATAAACTCCGGATCAGTCATGGGACTGGTGTGAGCAACAAAAACAGTTTAACTTTAAACAACAGCAAAAGAATTTTAAACATTGAAAACCGCAATGCTTTTGGAAAATGAAACTACCATAAGACCTCCCGCCACACACACAATGCAAACGCAGAATTGGAGGAGATTTCTTCTTATGATAGTCAAACATGCTTACTACGCAAAATCATTGGATATTATCATTAGTGCATAGTGTAGAAAAACATTTCGAAAGTATAATATTAATCTTAGCCAACATACGACCAGTATCGTATGCCTACTATAGCTACCACCTAAACAGTGGTGACCACCGTACGTAAATGGCAGGTTCTACAACTAAAACCGTACAAGTTCCGTATTGGAGAAATGGATTTCCAACAAATGGTCAGGCTAAGGAACTTCCTTCCGCCGCATGGGATCGCCTCTGGCGGGACGTCCCGAGAGACAAACTGCTCTCTACCAAACAAGGCCGGGTTACCCCTGTAACAGGTAACTCACGAATATGCCACCTCCCGGTCCTTTGGGACCTTTATCCGAGGCCTCGATAACCAACATCACACATAATAAAGTGTATCCACATGAGTAAGTATCTGGGCTCCATACCATGACACCACCCTTTTCCAGAAGGAAATGACATACCCTAAAGGGCGCGACCCTCATAACCTTGCCGCAACATTCCTATTTCGACCATTTTCGGGTAGTGAGGCCCTGACGAAGTCTCGTCCACAAAGCGTAAAGCTACGCTTTGTCACAAAGCCATGCTTTGGGTCAACAGATGATCAACCTATGATCACAAAGATAAATGATCAAACAAATGATCATATCACAAATGATCAAACGATGATCATCACACAGCTACACTCAGCATGCCACATTACCAAATTGGGAATATATCGCTGATAAATTTCAACTACATAACCTCTGAGCTCGTACGTCTCAGAGAAGGGTGTTAAGCTAAGAGAATAAATTCTCCGCCACCAACAGAAATGTATTTGAAAGAAATCGGCTTTATATCTCAAAGTGTAATGTCAGACATACAATCCATACAAGTCTGTTCCGGGATCGAATAGAACCGAAGACACTTCTCACGAAGCCCTTGCAAATCCGGATAATTTCCAATCACGTCCGGACTTCCCGTCACTAAGGGTGATAAAACCTCTATATCGGGGATCAGCCGATGCAGAGTAACTCGACGGTAATCCTTCCGTTTTCAAAAATATCCGGTCTTCAACACCGGTCTTCAAATGCTATCCATATACGACGTATCACATATTCGGAATGGGTTATACGACACAAAGGTCCTCTCCCGGCTAAACCTAACAGTGAGCGTAATATTTAAAAACATATGGATATGGGATTTCAATTAAGTCACAACTTAAACCCAAACTTCCTTTTCAAATGGTTTAACAAATTACCATTTTCAAATCTTTAAACAAAAAGATTCAATCTTTACGGTTTAAATAGTTTCCACACTTTAATCCTTTAAACAAAAGATTCATTCACAGATTTTCCAAATTAATTTCCTTTTCAATTTGATTAACTCGTTAAACCTTTAAATCAAGATTTAACTTATAGCTTTCAAAACAATCCCATTTCAAATGATTTAAACCAATCATTATTTTAAATCTGTTAAAGATAACAGATTCAAATCATAGCTTTCAAAAAGAATTCATTCATAACTTGGAAAACCACTTTTCAATTCAATATTGAAATTCCTTTAATTAAACTGGAATTTCATTGCTTATCTGAAAGCTTTTATTCTTTTAAAACAAACAGTTTCATTTCAGAAAATCTGATTTATTCATACGAGTTAAGGTTCTTGGGTTAAATTCAAATTCTCAAAATTATACTTTTAAATGGTTTAAATTCAGATAAACACATTTATTACATTTTCAATCTCTAGTTTCAAATCATAGGATTCAATTTTCAAACTTGAATTCAAATTTAAATCAAATTGTTTAAATTTTCAAAACTCGATTAAGTTATTCAAAATAACTTTTATCTTTGAAATTCCATTTCAAAGGCTTTTCACTTTAAACCCAAATTTCCAATTTCAAAATCAATTGAAATTAAAATTTCAATTTCAAAAACATCAAATTTACATTATCTGTGACTTAACCGATTTCCACGTGAAATCCATATTTGTGTGTGTATAAGTGTGGTCCAGGGGTTTCACACAATAGTGCAACACAATGAATCATCACATATCAAAATACAGAAATATAATTCGATAAGCGGTATAAGAACAACGCTTATCGTTCATTCACAGATCATAGATATATAAAGGTCACAGATAAATAAACTACAGATCACAACATAAATCAGGATGTATCACAAAGCATCATATATCAGGGATATCAAACAATCAAGTCATTCAATAGAATCCAAATATTCATAAGTAAGGTCAATTAATTATCCGATAAATTTAAATCAGATTATTTACTTATGAATAAATTACTAATCTTGGTTAATTAACATTAATTAATTACGAACCATTTTAATTAATTATCCTTTAATCATTTATAAATTACCTATTAATAATAATATATTTTAACCATTAATTATTATTATTATCTTTTAATTAATTATCTTAACAAATTTACCTTTAAATTAATCACATTAATTGATTTATCATATTAATTAATGTACCATTTAATCAATTATTCTTAATTAATTACTTTAATTAATTATTCCTCAATTAATAATCTTTTCTTAATCGCCTTCATTAAATAAATCAACCCTTAATTTATAAATTATTCTTAATTTATCACATTAATTAATTAGCCCTTAAACAAATTATTGTTTAATCACTTGAGTACTCAACCTTTAATCATTAATTTATAATCCTTAATTCACAAATTTATTGATTAATCCTTTGATTATCCTGAGTAATCATCACTTAATTATATTTCTAGATTATTAATATATATATATATATATATATATATATATTTTACTAACTTAAGCATTCAAGTTAAACAAATTTTATAACTTTCTTAAATCGAATGCTAAATAAAACATTTAAACTTGTTCAACATTTAAATTTTTAGAACAGATTAAAATTCAAGATTTGGGTTCATAGTAAACTTAAATCCATATTTAGACTTGATTTAAATCTTGCTTTAAATTTTAAAATTTCATTTTAAAACTTAGGATTCGAAAGTTCATTTGAAACTATACCTTAAACTTTTAACTTAAAACACAGTTTAAATTTTTATTTCAGATTTTTAAATTAAACTTTAAAATCTGAAAACTATCAGGTTTTAAACCTGAAACCCTATTTAAATATTTTAAACTTTTTATTACCTTTCAGATTTTAATGCAAAGATAAATTTGAATTCAAACTTAAATCTGGATTTAAACTTGATTAAAATCTGTTTTACAATCTAAGTTTCCATTTAAATTTCATAAAAACTCAAACAACTGCTGCCAGATTTCCAAAACCTGGAACAACAATTGTACTCGAGTCAATTTAATTACTTCGAGTCTCCACCTCCCCTGCTTCGAGTCAAGCATATGAATAACCCGAGTTTCCCACCAATTTTCCCGAGACCAACCCTTCTTCCCCAAAACTCCAAACCCGATACGAATTACCACGCGTGCACGTGCACACGAAGCCCCATCACCTCCGGCCACCATCTTGACGCCCAGCAAGTCGACAACGACGTCCTCCCACCATCAAGCTACTCGGCACCCTCGATCGAATCATCAAAACAAATCGAGCTTTCAGCTGCAACCAGACCTGTAGACTTCACCATCGGAAAACCCTCCTTCGCCAGTGATCTCGATCGTAAAAACCCCAGCTACTCCTCCCAGAGACACGTCACATCCCTACCTTTCGATCCCCCCACGTGCGATGAGGTCCGATAACGTCCTGGTGACGTGACGATCACTTTCCTGACGTTAACTAAAACATAGCTTAAACCCTAGTTTAGTTCAAATCTCAACTATGGTGAATTAAAAAAAACTTCTTGTATTTTTCCAACAATCTATGATTACCCTAGTATCTCCATGCCAAAATTCGACTTTTGAAATTTAGCCGATCATCGGAAAATCGATAGAACCCATTATCTATTCACGTCGCAAATGCCACCCTAATACGCAACTAAAAATTCAAATTCTTGTTTTAAAAATCATCATTTTTAAAATAGTTTTAGGTGGTGCAATCCAATCTAGAATTTACGAAATTCGAAATTTGGGTAATCCTTGAATTTTCACTGTATATTCTATTCCCAAAACATTTATCCCATAACCATACTTATGATTATTTTTAAAATTTATATCACAACATTATAATCACTTTTCATTTTGAGATTTATATTTGGTATTGATTGGTTTAAGAGATATGGATTTTTCTTTGTAAAACAGGTTTAAAACTCTGTAGATTAAGAACAGAGGGATATCTTTGCCTGTGCTCACAACCTATTCAGGCATACTAACATAGTTTATATGTAGATCTATACATACAGACACTTATCAATAACAACAAACCATCTTATCAAGACAATTCACAGATTCCCAAACATAGGATTCAAAGAAAACTGTTTTTTTTTCCCTAAAGAAAATTTGAAGTTTGCTCACCTTTACAGGGAGGAGAACAGAGCTTCATTGTTGAACCAAAGTTTGAAACTGGCAAGTTGAAATCTTTTCACTTGATCTTCTGGTTTGAATTGTTGTTTTAGTTGAATCTTTGCTTTAATTTGAAATGGTATTTACTCCATTCATTTTTTCTTCCTTTCAGTTTTTAAATGGTGAACGAAAACTGGGATGCTAAGTGATGTTGTTTATTGTTTTTAAGCTGAGATGAAACGTGACAAGTGATATAATTTGTTGTACAATGGTTTATATTTAAAAAAATTTGGACAGGGATATTTTTCTTGGTGGCTGATATATTGATTTGTATACAACTCGAAATGACTTTGTTATGCTGTTAAGATATGGAGCATTTAATGCTATTGTACTTATGTTTCATACTTTATACATATCTCATTTTCTTTTACTTGCCTGTGACTTCATTAACAAGCTATAACATTTTACATTTTGTTTTGATTCATATTGCTCTTAAGTTTTGCAGGTATATATATCATATTCGAACATTGTTTTATCCTTTGTTTATTTATTTGAATTTCTTTTCTTTATTGAATTTAAAACTCTACTTTATACTATAAACAATTTCTATTTTTATTCTACCATGTTAGATTTTAGTTAATATATTTATTATCTTATATTTAATTTATAATTTCAAATTATTATTAACCATTTATTTACGATTTAAATTCAAGTCAAATATATATCTATATATATTATTTCAAATTTACTCACATATGCTCAATACACATATATTCACATATATACAAGAATTTAAATTTTTAAACAATTTATACAAATATACTTGGATATCGTGGAAACTCGCTCCATTTTATCGATTTATTTTACTATTTTTATTCAAAAATACAAATAATTATTAATTTAAATTTATATAAAATTCGGGGTCGTTACAGACTTCCCCCCTTAAAAGAATTTCGTCCTCGAAATTACCAAGGAGACACAAAGATAGATGAAGAATATTTCATCAACTCAAACTGAACAGCTATTCTGCATTTGGCTTACCAAATCAGAATATCTATAACAGATACAAGAACGAATTTGTTTAACACTTCACAAGATACTCGGGTTATCCAGATCTACGAAATATGCAGTGGCATCGGTCAGTTCGAAGTGATAACTAACCATTCGTAGAATATATCCGGACCCAAAGAATAGATAGATATATGGATACAATTTCAAAAATTTTAGTTTAGAAACTAAATTATATCTATCAACTATAGCAATCAAAGCAAACAATTCATCCAACAAACAATTTTGGCCTATTTGGAGTTTATGTCCCATTTTTATATATTGAATTTATTCCTGGATCTACCAGAAATAATCGAAGAATTGAGAAAAAAAGCTGAACAAAAGAGATTGATAGAGAAAAGATTGTTTCCTTGTTGTTACTGAGTATTGACCAATTATAGTCGTATTCCCTCTGTCCCCTATCTCATCCTCTTCTTACACTCATACTCACTATCAGTGGATAGCAAGAGAATTTACTGAGGCATACGGACGGATATCTGAGAATTACTCATTCTAGGGTATACTTCACTCTATCTCTAATGAGCTACTTAACGTGTTAATACTCCTGAGCTAAAGTTCAACCTTAGCTCTGATACCACATGTAACGTATCGGGTTTTTCCCGCTCGAAAATCAACATCCGTACTTCACATTGTACTAGAATGCCGCAGATTCGACCGTTCAAATCCGATTCGCCAGAGCTATAACACAATTAAGTAAATAACACAGCGGAAGAAAAGAATAATACATTGATATACAATATCTGATACAATAGAGTGATACAACATATATCAATATACATCAGAGATATGATACAAGAAATAGCAGCGGAAAAGAAAATGATAACATCAGCAGCGGAACAATATCAATAGAAGTGATAACTCCAAAATGATCTTCAGACAAGAATGAATCCACAACTCCAAGATAAGCAACTCCGATGAATGAACTAGCTCCAGATAATCTACTAAACCTGAATATCTGAAAAGAAACCCAACTCTAGACTGCTCGTGTGGAAAATTATGAGCACCCAGAGTTTAGGAAGGGAACAATAAACTCCGGATCAGTCATGGGACTGGTGTGAGCAACAAAAACAGTTTAACTTTAAACAACAGCAAAAGAATTTTAAACATTGAAAACCGCAATGCTTTTGGAAAATGAAACTACCATAAGACCTCCCGCCACACACACAATGCAAACGCAGAATTGGAGGAGATTTCTTCTTATGATAGTCAAACATGCTTACTACGCAAAATCATTGGATATTATCATTAGTGCATAGTGTAGAAAAACATTTCGAAAGTATAATATTAATCTTAGCCAACATACGACCAGTATCGTATGCCTACTATAGCTACCACCTAAACAGTGGTGACCACCGTACGTAAATGGCAGGTTCTACAACTAAAACCGTACAAGTTCCGTATTGGAGAAATGGATTTCCAACAAATGGTCAGGCTAAGGAACTTCCTTCCGCCGCATGGGATCGCCTCTGGAGGGACGTCCCGAGAGACAAACTGCTCTCTGCCAAACAAGGCCGGGTTACCCCTGTAACAGGTAACTCACGAATATGCCACCTCCCGGTCCTTTGGGACCTTTATCCGAGGCCTCGATAACCAACATCACACATAATAAAGTGTATCCACATGAGTAAGTATCTGGGCTCCATACCATGACACCACCCTTTTCCAGAAGGAAATGACATACCCTAAAGGGCGCGACCCTCATAACCTTGCCGCAACATTCCTGTTTCGACCATTTCCGGGTAGTGAGGCCCTGACGAAGTCTCGTCCACAAAGCGTAAAGCTACGCTTTGTCACAAAGCCATGCTTTGGGTCAACAGATGATCAACCTATGATCACAAAGATAAATGATCAAACAAATGATCATATCACAAATGATCAAACGATGATCATCACACAGCTACACTCAGCATGCCACATTACCAAATTGGGAATATATCGCTGATAAATTTCAACTACATAACCTCTGAGCTCGTACGTCTCAGAGAAGGGTGTTAAGCTAAGAGAATAAATTCTCCGCCACCAACAGAAATGTATTTGAAAGAAATCGGCTTTATATCTCAAAGTGTAATGTCAGACATACAATCCATACAAGTCTGTTCCGGGATCGAACAGAACCGAAGGCACTTCTCACGAAGCCCTTGCAAATCCGGATAATTTCCAATCACGTCCGGACTTCCCGTCACTAAGGGTGATAAAACCTCTATATCGGGGATCAGCCGATGCAGAGTAACTCGACGGTAATCCTTCCGTTTTCAAAAATATCCGGTCTTCAACACCGGTCTTCAAATGCTATCCATATACGACGTATCACATATTCGGAATGGGTTATACGACACAAAGGTCCTCTCCCGGCTAAACCGAATAGTGAGCGTAATATTTAAAAACATATGGATATGGGATTTCAATTAAGTCACAACTTAAACCCAAACTTCCTTTTCAAATGGTTTAACAAATTACCATTTTCAAATCTTTAAACAAAAAGATTCAATCTTTACGGTTTAAATAGTTTCCACACTTTAATCCTTTAAACAAAAGATTCATTCACAGATTTTCCAAATTAATTTCCTTTTCAATTTGATTAACTCGTTAAACCTTTAAATCAAGATTTAACTTATAGCTTTCAAAACAATCCCATTTCAAATGATTTAAACCAATCATTATTTTAAATCTGTTAAAGATAACAGATTCAAATCATAGCTTTCAAAAAGAATTCATTCATAACTTGGAAAACCACTTTTCAATTCAATATTGAAATTCCTTTAATTAAACTGGAATTTCATTGCTTATCTGAAAGCTTTTATTCTTTTAAAACAAACAGTTTCATTTTAGAAAATCTGATTTATTCATACGAGTTAAGGTTCTTGGGTTAAATTCAAATTCTCAAAATTATACTTTTAAATGGTTTAAATTCAGATAAACACATTTATTACATTTTCAATCTCTAGTTTCAAATCATAGGATTCAATTTTCAAACTTGAATTCAAATTTAAATCAAATTGTTTAAATTTTCAAAACTCGATTAAGTTATTCAAAATAACTTTTATCTTTGAAATTCCATTTCAAAGGCTTTTCACTTTAAACCCAAATTTCCAATTTCAAAATCAATTGAAATTAAAATTTCAATTTCAAAAACATCAAATTTACATTATCTGTGACTTAACCGATTTCCACGTGAAATCCATATTTGTGTGTGTATAAGTGTGGTCCAGGGGTTTCACACAATAGTGCAACACAATGAATCATCACATATCAGAATACAGAAATATAATTCGATAAGCAGTATAAGAACAACGCTTATCGTTCATTCACAGATCATAGATATATAAAGGTCACAGATAAATAAACTACAGATCACAACATAAATCAGGATGTATCACAAAGCATCATATATCAGGGATATCAAACAATCAAGTCATTCAATAGAATCCAAATATTCATAAGTAAGGTCAATTAATTATCCGATAAATTTAAATCAGATTATTTACTTATGAATAAATTACTAATCTTGGTTAATTAACATTAATTAATTACGAACCATTTTAATTAATTATCCTTTAATCATTTATAAATTACCTATTAATAATAATATATTTTAACCATTAATTATTATTATCTTTTAATTAATTATCTTAACAAATTTACCTTTAAATTAATCACATTAATTGATTTATCATATTAATTAATGTACCATTTAATCAATTATTCTTAATTAATTACTTTAATTAATTATTCCTCAATTAATAATCTTTTCTTAATCGCCTTCATTAAATAAATCAACCCTTAATTTATAAATTATTCTTAATTTATCACATTAATTAATTAGCCCTTAAACAAATTATTGTTTAATCACTTGAGTACTCAACCTTTAATCATTAATTTATAATCCTTAATTCACAAATTTATTGATTAATCCTTTGATTATCCTGAGTAATCATCACTTAATTATATTTCTAGATTATTAATATATATATATATATATATTACTAACTTAAGCATTCAAGTTAAACAAATTTTATAACTTTCTTAAATCGAATGCTAAATAAAACATTTAAACTTGTTCAACATTTAAATTTTTAGAACAGATTAAAATTCAAGATTTGGGTTCATAGTAAACTTAAATCCATATTTAGACTTGATTTAAATCTTGCTTTAAATTTTAAAATTTCATTTTAAAACTTAGGATTCGAAAGTTCATTTGAAACTATACCTTAAACTTTTAACTTAAAACACAGTTTAAATTTTTATTTCAGATTTTTAAATTAAACTTTAAAATCTGAAAACTATCAGGTTTTAAACCTGAAACCCTATTTAAATATTTTAAACTTTTTATTACCTTTCAGATTTTAATGCAAAGATAAATTTGAATTCAAACTTAAATCTGGATTTAAACTTGATTAAAATCTGTTTTACAATCTAAGTTTCCATTTAAATTTCATAAAAACTCAAACAACTGCTGCCAGATTTCCAAAACCTGGAACAACAATTGTACTCGAGTCAATTTAATTACTTCGAGTCTCCACCTCCCCTGCTTCGAGTCAAGCATATGAATAACCCGAGTTTCCCACCAATTTTCCCGAGACCAACCCTTCTTCCCCAAAACTCCAAACCCGATACGAATTACCACGCGTGCACGTGCACACGAAGCCCCATCACCTCCGGCCACCATCTTGACGCCCAGCAAGTCGACAACGACGTCCTCCCACCATCAAGCTACTCGGCACCCTCGATCGAATCATCAAAACAAATCGAGCTTTCAGCTGCAACCAGACCTGTAGACTTCACCATCGGAAAACCCTCCTTCGCCAGTGATCTCGATCGTAAAAACCCCAGCTACTCCTCCCAGAGACACGTCACATCCCTACCTTTCGATCCCCCCACGTGCGATGAGGTCCGATAACGTCCTGGTGACGTGACGATCACTTTCCTGACGTTAACTAAAACATAGCTTAAACCCTAGTTTAGTTCAAATCTCAACTATGGTGAATTAAAAAAAACTTCTTGTATTTTTCCAACAATCTATGATTACCCTAGTATCTCCATGCCAAAATTCGACTTTTGAAATTTAGCCGATCATCGGAAAATCGATAGAACCCATTATCTATTCACGTCGCAAATGCCACCCTAATACGCAACTAAAAATTCAAATTCTTGTTTTAAAAATCATCATTTTTAAAATAGTTTTAGGTGGTGCAATCCAATCTAGAATTTACGAAATTCGAAATTTGGGTAATCCTTGAATTTTCACTGTATATTCTATTCCCAAAACATTTATCCCATAACCATACTTATGATTATTTTTAAAATTTATATCACAACATTATAATCACTTTTCATTTTGAGATTTATATTTGGTATTGATTGGTTTAAGAGATATGGATTTTTCTTTGTAAAACAGGTTTAAAACTCTGTAGATTAAGAACAGAGGGATATCTTTGCCTGTGCTCACAACCTATTCAGGCATACTAACATAGTTTATATGTAGATCTATACATACAGACACTTATCAATAACAACAAACCATCTTATCAAGACAATTCACAGATTCCCAAACATAGGATTCAAAGAAAACTGTTTTTTTTTCCCTAAAGAAAATTTGAAGTTTGCTCACCTTTACAGGGAGGAGAACAGAGCTTCATTGTTGAACCAAAGTTTGAAACTGGCAAGTTGAAATCTTTTCACTTGATCTTCTGGTTTGAATTGTTGTTTTAGTTGAATCTTTGCTTTAATTTGAAATGGTATTTACTCCATTCATTTTTTCTTCCTTTCAGTTTTTAAATGGTGAACGAAAACTGGGATGCTAAGTGATGTTGTTTATTGTTTTTAAGCTGAGATGAAACGTGACAAGTGATATAATTTGTTGTACAATGGTTTATATTTAAAAAAATTTGGACAGGGATTATTTTCTTGGTGGCTGATATATTGATTTGTATACAACTCGAAATGACTTTGTTATGCTGTTAAGATATGGAGCATTTAATGCTATTGTACTTATGTTTCATACTTTATACATATCTCATTTTCTTTTACTTGCCTGTGACTTCATTAACAAGCTATAACATTTTACATTTTGTTTTGATTCATATTGCTCTTAAGTTTTGCAGGTATATATATCATATTCGAACATTGTTTTATCCTTTGTTTATTTATTTGAATTTCTTTTCTTTATTGAATTTAAAACTCTACTTTATACTATAAACAATTTCTATTTTTATTCTACCATGTTAGATTTTAGTTAATATATTTATTATCTTATATTTAATTTATAATTTCAAATTATTATTAACCATTTATTTACGATTTAAATTCAAGTCAAATATATATCTATATATATTATTTCAAATTTACTCACATATGCTCAATACACATATATTCACATATATACAAGAATTTAAATTTTTAAACAATTTATACAAATATACTTGGATATCGTGGAAACTCGCTCCATTTTATCGATTTATTTTACTATTTTTATTCAAAAATACAAATAATTATTAATTTAAATTTATATAAAATTCGGGGTCGTTACAGACTTCCCCCCTTAAAAGAATTTCGTCCTCGAAATTACCAAGGAGACACAAAGATAGATGAAGAATATTTCATCAACTCAAACTGAACAGCTATTCTGCATTTGGTTTACCAAATCAGAATATCTATAACAGATACAAGAACGAATTTGTTTAACACTTCACAAGATACTCGGGTTATCCAGATCTACGAAATATGCAGTGGCATCGGTCAGTTCGAAGTGATAACTAACCATTCGTAGAATATATCCGGACCCAAAGAATAGATAGATATATGGATACAATTTCAAAAATTTTAGTTTAGAAACTAAATTATATCTATCAACTATAGCAATCAAAGCAAACAATTCATCCAACAAACAATTTTGGCCTATTTGGAGTTTATGTCCCATTTTTATATATTGAATTTATTCCTGGATCTACCAGAAATAATCGAAGAATTGAGAAAAAAAGCTGAACAAAAGAGATTGATAGAGAAAAGATTGTTTCCTTGTTGTTACTGAGTATTGACCAATTATAGTCGTATTCCCTCTGTCCCCTATCTCATCCTCTTCTTACACTCATACTCACTATCAGTGGATAGCAAGAGAATTTACTGAGGCATACGGACGGATATCTGAGAATTACTCATTCTAGGGTATACTTCACTCTATCTCTAATGAGCTACTTAACGTGTTAATACTCCTGAGCTAAAGTTCAACCTTAGCTCTGATACCACATGTAACGTATCGGGTTTTTCCCGCTCGAAAATCAACATCCGTACTTCACATTGTACTAGAATGCCGCAGATTCGACCGTTCAAATCCGATTCGCCGGAGCTATAACACAATTAAGTAAATAACACAGCGGAAGAAAAGAATAATACATTGATATACAATATCTGATACAATAGAGTGATACAACATATATCAATATACATCAGAGATATGATACAAGAAATAGCAGCGGAAAAGAAAATGATAACATCAGCAGCGGAACAATATCAATAGAAGTGATAACTCCAAAATGATCTTCAGACAAGAATGAATCCACAACTCCAAGATAAGCAACTCCGATGAATGAACTAGCTCCAGATAATCTACTAAACCTGAATATCTGAAAAGAAACCCAACTCTAGACTGCTCGTGTGGAAAATTATGAGCACCCAGAGTTTAGGAAGGGAACAATAAACTCCGGATCAGTCATGGGACTGGTGTGAGCAACAAAAACAGTTTAACTTTAAACAACAGCAAAAGAATTTTAAACATTGAAAACCGCAATGCTTTTGGAAAATGAAACTACCATAAGACCTCCCGCCACACACACAATGCAAATGCAGAATTGGAGGAGATTTCTTCTTATGATAGTCAAACATGCTTACTACGCAAAATCATTGGATATTATCATTAGTGCATAGTGTAGAAAAACATTTCGAAAGTATAATATTAATCTTAGCCAACATACGACCAGTATCGTATGCCTACTATAGCTACCACCTAAACAGTGGTGACCACCGTACGTAAATGGCAGGTTCTACAACTAAAACCGTACAAGTTCCGTATTGGAGAAATGGATTTCCAACAAATGGTCAGGCTAAGGAACTTCCTTCCGCCGCATGGGATCGCCTCTGGAGGGACGTCCCGAGAGACAAACTGCTCTCTGCCAAACAAGGCCGGGTTACCCCTGTAACAGGTAACTCACGAATATGCCACCTCCCGGTCCTTTGGGACCTTTATCCGAGGCCTCGATAACCAACATCACACATAATAAAGTGTATCCACATGAGTAAGTATCTGGGCTCCATACCATGACACCACCCTTTTCCAGAAGGAAATGACATACCCTAAAGGGCGCGACCCTCATAACCTTGCCGCAACATTCCTGTTTCGACCATTTCCGGGTAGTGAGGCCCTGACGAAGTCTCGTCCACAAAGCGTAAAGCTACGCTTTGTCACAAAGCCATGCTTTGGGTCAACAGATGATCAACCTATGATCACAAAGATAAATGATCAAACAAATGATCATATCACAAATGATCAAACGATGATCATCACACAGCTACACTCAGCATGCCACATTACCAAATTGGGAATATATCGCTGATAAATTTCAACTACATAACCTCTGAGCTCGTACGTCTCAGAGAAGGGTGTTAAGCTAAGAGAATAAATTCTCCGCCACCAACATAAATGTATTTGAAAGAAATCGGCTTTATATCTCAAAGTGTAATGTCAGACATACAATCCATACAAGTCTGTTCCGGGATCGAACAGAACCGAAGGCACTTCTCACGAAGCCCTTGCAAATCCGGATAATTTCCAATCACGTCCGGACTTCCCGTCACTAAGGGTGATAAAACCTCTATATCGGGGATCAGCCGATGCAGAGTAACTCGACGGTAATCCTTCCGTTTTCAAAAATATCCGGTCTTCAACACCGGTCTTCAAATGCTATCCATATACGACGTATCACATATTCGGAATGGGTTATACGACACAAAGGTCCTCTCCCGGCTAAACCGAATAGTGAGCGTAATATTTAAAAACATATGGATATGGGATTTCAATTAAGTCACAACTTAAACCCAAACTTCCTTTTCAAATGGTTTAACAAATTACCATTTTCAAATCTTTAAACAAAAAGATTCAATCTTTACGGTTTAAATAGTTTCCACACTTTAATCCTTTAAACAAAAGATTCATTCACAGATTTTCCAAATTAATTTCCTTTTCAATTTGATTAACTCGTTAAACCTTTAAATCAAGATTTAACTTATAGCTTTCAAAACAATCCCATTTCAAATGATTTAAACCAATCATTATTTTAAATCTGTTAAAGATAACAGATTCAAATCATAGCTTTCAAAAAGAATTCATTCATAACTTGGAAAACCACTTTTCAATTCAATATTGAAATTCCTTTAATTAAACTGGAATTTCATTGCTTATCTGAAAGCTTTTATTCTTTTAAAACAAACAGTTTCATTTCAGAAAATCTGATTTATTCATACGAGTTAAGGTTCTTGGGTTAAATTCAAATTCTCAAAATTATACTTTTAAATGGTTTAAATTCAGATAAACACATTTATTACATTTTCAATCTCTAGTTTCAAATAATAGGATTCAATTTTCAAACTTGAATTCAAATTTAAATCAAATTGTTTAAATTTTCAAAACTCGATTAAGTTATTCAAAATAACTTTTATCTTTGAAATTCCATTTCAAAGGCTTTTCACTTTAAACCCAAATTTCCAATTTCAAAATCAATTGAAATTAAAATTTCAATTTCAAAAACATCAAATTTACATTATCTGTGACTTAACCGATTTCCACGTGAAATCCATATTTGTGTGTGTATAAGTGTGGTCCAGGGGTTTCACACAATAGTGCAACACAATGAATCATCACATATCAGAATACAGAAATATAATTCGATAAGCGGTATAAGAACAACGCTTATCGTTCATTCACAGATCATAGATATATAAAGGTCACAGATAAATAAACTACAGATCACAACATAAATCAGGATGTATCACAAAGCATCATATATCAGGGATATCAAACAATCAAGTCATTCAATAGAATCCAAATATTCATAAGTAAGGTCAATTAATTATCCGATAAATTTAAATCAGATTATTTACTTATGAATAAATTACTAATCTTGGTTAATTAACATTAATTAATTACGAACCATTTTAATTAATTATCCTTTAATCATTTATAAATTACCTATTAATAATAATATATTTTAACCATTAATTATTATTATTATCTTTTAATTAATTATCTTAACAAATTTACCTTTAAATTAATCACATTAATTGATTTATCATATTAATTAATGTACCATTTAATCAATTATTCTTAATTAATTACTTTAATTAATTATTCCTCAATTAATAATCTTTTCTTAATCGCCTTCATTAAATAAATCAACCCTTAATTTATAAATTATTCTTAATTTATCACATTAATTAATTAGCCCTTAAACAAATTATTGTTTAATCACTTGAGTACTCAACCTTTAATCATTAATTTATAATCCTTAATTCACAAATTTATTGATTAATCCTTTGATTATCCTGAGTAATCATCACTTAATTATATTTCTAGATTATTAATATATATATATATATTACTAACTTAAGCATTCAAGTTAAACAAATTTTATAACTTTCTTAAATCGAATGCTAAATAAAACATTTAAACTTGTTCAACATTTAAATTTTTAGAACAGATTAAAATTCAAGATTTGGGTTCATAGTAAACTTAAATCCATATTTAGACTTGATTTAAATCTTGCTTTAAATTTTAAAATTTCATTTTAAAACTTAGGATTCGAAAGTTCATTTGAAACTATACCTTAAACTTTTAACTTAAAACACAGTTTAAATTTTTATTTCAGATTTTTAAATTAAACTTTAAAATCTGAAAACTATCAGGTTTTAAACCTGAAACCCTATTTAAATATTTTAAACTTTTTATTACCTTTCAGATTTTAATGCAAAGATAAATTTGAATTCAAACTTAAATCTGGATTTAAACTTGATTAAAATCTGTTTTACAATCTAAGTTTCCATTTAAATTTCATAAAAACTCAAACAACTGCTGCCAGATTTCCAAAACCTGGAACAACAATTGTACTCGAGTCAATTTAATTACTTCGAGTCTTCACCTCCCCTGCTTCGAGTCAAGCATATGAATAACCCGAGTTTCCCACCAATTTTCCCGAGACCAACCCTTCTTCCCCAAAACTCCAAACCCGATACGAATTACCACGCGTGCACGTGCACACGAAGCCCCATCACCTCTGGCCACCATCTTGACGCCCAGCAAGTCGACAACGACGTCCTCCCACCATCAAGCTACTCGGCACCCTCGATCGAATCATCAAAACAAATCGAGCTTTCAGCTGCAACCAGACCTGTAGACTTCACCATCGGAAAACCCTCCTTCGCCAGTGATCTCGATCGTAAAAACACCAGCTACTCCTCTCAGAGACACGTCACATCCCTACCTTTCGATCCCCCCACGTGCGATGAGGTCCGATAACGTCCTGGTGACGTGACGATCACTTTCCTGACGTTAACTAAAACATAGCTTAAACCCTAGTTTAGTTCAAATCTCAACTATGGTGAATTAAAAAAAACTTCTTGTATTTTTCCAACAATCTATGATTACCCTAGTATCTCCATGCCAAAATTCGACTTTTGAAATTTAGCCGATCATCGGAAAATCGATAGAACCCATTATCTATTCACGTCGCAAATGCCACCCTAATACGCAACTAAAAATTCAAATTCTTGTTTTAAAAATCATCATTTTTAAAATAGTTTTAGGTGGTGCAATCCAATCTAGAATTTACGAAATTCGAAATTTGGGTAATCCTTGAATTTTCACTGTATATTCTATTCCCAAAACATTTATCCCATAACCATATTTATGATTATTTTTAAAATTTATATCACAACATTATAATCACTTTTCATTTTGAGATTTATATTTGGTATTGATTGGTTTAAGAGATATGGATTTTTCTTTGTAAAACAGGTTTAAAACTCTGTAGATTAAGAACAGAGGGATATCTTTGCCTGTGCTCATAACCTATTCAGGCATACTAACATAGTTTATATGTAGATCTATACATACAGACACTTATCAATAACAACAAACCATCTTATCAAGACAATTCACAGATTCCCAAACATAGGATTCAAAGAAAACTGTTTTTTTTTTCCTAAAGAAAATTTGAAGTTTGCTCACCTTTACAAGGAGGAGAACAGAGCTTCATTGTTGAACCAAAGTTTGAAACTGGCAAGTTGAAATCTTTTCACTTGATCTTCTGGTTTGAATTGTTGTTTTAGTTGAATCTTTGCTTTAATTTGAAATGGTATTTACTCCATTCATTTTTTCTTCCTTTCAGTTTTTAAATGGTGAACGAAAACTGGGATGCTAAGTGATGTTGTTTATTGTTTTTAAGCTGAGATGAAACGTGACAAGTGATATAATTTGTTGTACAATGGTTTATATTTAAAAAAATTTGGACAGGGATATTTTTCTTGGTGGCTGATATATTGATTTGTATACAACTCGAAATGACTTTGTTATGCTGTTAAGATATGGAGCATTTAATGCTATTGTACTTATGTTTCATACTTTATACATATCTCATTTTCTTTTACTTGCCTGTGACTTCATTAACAAGCTATAACATTTTACATTTTGTTTTGATTCATATTGCTCTTAAGTTTTGCAGGTATATATATCATATTCGAACATTGTTTTATCCTTTGTTTATTTATTTGAATTTCTTTTCTTTATTGAATTTAAAACTCTACTTTATACTATAAACAATTTCTATTTTTATTCTACCATGTTAGATTTTAGTTAATATATTTATTATCTTATATTTAATTTATAATTTCAAATTATTATTAACCATTTATTTACGATTTAAATTCAAGTCAAATATATATCTATATATATTATTTCAAATTTACTCACATATGCTCAATACACATATATTCACATATATACAAGAATTTAAATTTTTAAACAATTTATACAAATATACTTGGATATCGTGGAAACTCGCTCCATTTTATCGATTTATTTTACTATTTTTATTCAAAAATACAAATAATTATTAATTTAAATTTATATAAAATTCGGGGTCGTTACATAAACAAACCGAAGGAGCTACTTCTACTACATCCATTTTGGAATCACCCTCAGGATTAGTAGCAAGTAGTCCTTGCACTTCAATGGACTCCATCTTTGATTTCATGATCTTCAAGATACTTCCAATTCAAACGCTTGAGTTAGTTCGAAGTGGTTTCTAGATAATTCATATTTATCTGATCTTGCTCTCTTCGAACCAACATTCGACAGTATCTAGTAAACTCAACTTCAATTCTTTTGGAAATAAACATACAAATGATTAAATGCGAGGATCACCCCCTAATCGTTTAAGTGGATGGATCTCCTTATCATTTGTCCTAGGAGAACAAAATGAGATTTATATTCATAGTACAGCATCATCGAAAGCGACTGTGACATATAACTCACGTGTTTCTCCTAGATATTTCCAGATCTAATAATTGGTCCAGATTTTGATAGTTGGTTATATAGCTATCAAATAACAACAATCAATAATAGATTTAATTCCATGTGGGATCCACTAAGCCTCATTGAACAAATCTTCCATAAATCAAATCACTTTCAAATAGTTGATTCATAATACCTTTACAAAAGATATTTTCACAAACCTCTTATATTTTAAATACTTAGAAAATATTTATCCATATACTTATCTCAAACGGTATAAGTATATTAACAAAGCTTGAGGGAAATTCCTCTTTTCCAAATTCATATTTAATGAACCAAAATAAATATTATTAAAATAATTCTTACTAAAATCCAATCATTATCCTTCGGTGTTAGGTATGGAAAGAATATTTCCATACCACCATAATTAAGAAGGATATATGGTCAAAACGAATCTCACTTCTTTATAAAATTTCTTTTTTTATAAGCCTATTTTAAATTTACAAATACCTTTCTAAACCTTCATATTAATTTCTAAACTTCTTTTATAAATCTCTAAAATGATTTATAAACCCTGTGCTATCACCTTTATAAACCTTTCTTTATAATTCCTGTATACAAATCTTTTACAAAATATCATTTAGAAAATATCATTTGTAAATCTCCTTTAAATAAACCCTTTATAAAATAAAATCCCTTTCATAAACAAAATATTATTTATAAGTCCCTTTAATAAAATAATTGGATAACTTACAAAATTATTTGAAACACTTAATCATCCGTTTATAGAATTTACATTAATTTAAACCATAACTCTTACAATTTGGGAAGAGGCTTAGCGGCCATAATGATATTAAACCAAGTTACCATTTATTTAAATTTGGCTTCCAAATCATATAATAGTTATTTACATAAGCCAACATATATGTAAATAGAATCCATAACAAAATCAAGGAATAACATGTCAACATAAACCAACTGGCAGATACATATCCAAATAACGTAATAGCAGGATGGTGATTTGTCCTGCTAAATAGATGTACAAAACAATCTATTAAGTCTGATTATTGCAGAACGGGGATTTATTTTGCTAAAAGATGTCCAAACAATCAATTTAATTAAGTTATAATAAAATAGGGATTTATTCTACTTGCAGATGTTTCAAACAATCTATTAAGTTTCAGTATAACTCATTTGTGGTTGTTTGGCTATTTAATAGCACAGACAAGAGATCCTTTGGTTCCAAATCAGTTTACTTATAAAAGAGAGCTGACTTAAAAAATAATAACTGATAGAGTTTAAAACTAAACCTTTATTAAATAATAATTAAATCTTTATTTAATTACTAATTAAATCATTATTTAATTACTAATTAAATCTTATTTAACCCTAATTTAAAAATTAATTAAACTTAATTAATCCTTAATTAAATCTTAATAAAACCTATTTAGATTAATTAATTAAACCCTACCTAATTAGTAATTAATTATTAATTAACCCTAATTAAATAATAATCAACTAAAATCAATTGAATAAAATTAATTATAAATTAACTTATATTTAATAAATCATTAATTAAAACTTCCTTAATTAATTAACTTAATTCGTAATTAAACACTAATTACATAACTTAATTACAATTAACTAATAATTATTCTTGATTAAATAAATAATTTATTAGTTATTAAACTCATGTTTAATTTCCAAACTGATTAACTTTTATACTTAATTATTATTTTGAAAAAAATTTCAAAAACATTCCAGAAAGAAACCACCTTAAAATCTAAAATACTAACTTTTTTCGAACTGCATCCGTAGCGAATTTATGAATGCAACTCGTTAGAGTTAGTTCTAGGTTAGACCTTTCTCAAAACTTAACCACTGACTTTACTTCTTTTTAAAACATAAGGAAAATATTTATATTTGAAAGCTAAAACAAAAGTTTAAAAGTTTAAAACTTTTAGTAACTTGAAAACTAGTAAACAAGTTTTGATTTTTCTTCTTTTCAAGAGATCTCAAGTCACCATAGCAAGTAAAAATGCTAACTTTCATATCACATAACCACACATACAAGCTCACACATACAAAATCATATTATCATCACAAACATGAGTAAAGATAAAATCTTTTCAACAAAACTCTACGTTTGACTTCATTTTCCCCAGTCTAACAACCAATCACAAATAAACAGCATACATACTTAACCAACACATGAAAATTCAACCATCCAAAGCAACATATAATATAGCAAATTTGCTAATGTAAAAGTTTAAAACCGTTTCCCAAAAATAAAAGTTTACTCAAAAAAATCTTTCCAAATTTGCAAAAGGACGTAGGACTTGAATTTTCTTTAGAAAAACTTGAACTTTTTACATGAACCAAAGAACTAGGCTCGGCCTAGCTGCAACATGGCTCAGCCATGAGTGGATGTAGGCTTGGCCTTAGTAGAGAGGAGGTTGTAGGACTAAAAATTGAAAAAGGAAGAGAGGTAGGGGGAAAAAAGTGTTTAAACAAGATTTTAAAAGGTTTTAAAGTAGAAATTTTTATTTTTAAACTTAATAATTTAAAGTGGAAGATATTAAAGATTTTTAAAAACTTAAAAGAAGATGTAAAGATTTTAGAAACTGTAGAAAATGAAATGGTGGAGGGGAGAGAGAAAAATTGAATTAGTTTTATATAAAATGAAGTTATCAAATTACAAAATTACCCTTTTGTACCACATCCTCCACTAATATGTTGCCGCATCACCCCATCATCTTATGTTCTCCTCTTTTACATGTTAACCCAAGGGTAAAACCTTTTTATCCAACACGTAATGCATTCCCTTGTACTATGGTGTAGGAGATGTGAGTGATAAGTGACTTTCATATTTTATTTTGATTTGAAACTTGGAAATTGTCATGTCTTATCTTTTAACTTAAGTAAAAATATTATTAACCTTTATTCTATTATTTGTAAATGTATGCATGTGTTAGCTAAGGTGTTCACAACATTCCAAACAACTTTTTGATGGTGAAAAATTGAAAATATTGAAAAAGCTTTTTAGTCGCATTTTCTAGTTTTCTTTGAACTAAATACTTTTGTAAAAAAAATTCAAAAATGAATTTTCTATCATTAGTTATAAATTAAAGAGGGTTATTTAATTATTAAAGCAATTAACTGAACATTTAAAATTAATTAAATATTTACCCATCAAAGTGGTAAAATTCCAGGTCGTTGCAGGTTTTAAGTACCCTAAGGGTAGAACTTACTGTAAAAATTTCATGTCTTAAATCATTTGTTTAAGTGGTTTAAACTGGTCGCAATGATTGTGCTTTTTTTGTCTTCTTTATCTAGGGCTTTTAAAAGCATTTGTAAATGTTGTAGTAATTTGCTTATGGTTTTAAGTGTTTAAAAACGATATTTAAATTTGACATTTTTCTCTAATCTTTGAGGGTTGTTTTCTAATATGTTTTGTAGTATTCTAAAGTTGGTTCAAAGTTCAAATTTATTTTTAATGATTATTTATGAATTTCGAAAGTAAAGATGTATTAAATTATAAAACACGTTTTTATATATTTTCATCAAGTTATAAATTAGTTATTTTCAAGTAATATTATATATATAACCTATTATAAGTATTTTTAAAGTATTTATATATGTAAGTTTCAAAAAAGTATATGCTTAACACGAAAAGCCAACAAAGTAGACTTATCTATTTATGAGTGTTAAGATTGATGTTCGAGTGGGGATAGAAGCAATAGTGCTCTACCTACTCGCTTCACTCTTCATCGAAGAATAGTTAAGTTGGGAATGGCGGAAGCATGTTAATCTTGTTTTTTGTTTACTCGTTTATGAAACTCATTAATACTATACTTAACACTAAAAGCCGACAAAGTTGACTTATCTATCTATGAGAGTCAAGAATGAAGTGTCTAGGCAAGGCTTTGATATGCAACCAGTTCTCAAACTAACCTGGCTTCACTCTTGAATGAGGGATAATATAAGTTGGAATGTCAGAAACATGTTAGGCATACGAACCTTGATTTCCATAAAAGATCGTCTTTAGAACTGGGTAGTTGACTTGTCAAATACCGAACTTAACCAAATATTAACTTCGAGCTTTAAAAGAATATTTTAAAAGATAATGTAAGTATGAAATGGTTTTGGGTTTGTAGTGACAATGTTTAAGTAAAATTAGTTGTAAACCTTTTGAATGGATTTGTGAGAGTACTTAGATACTTAAAATGGATATTTTGAAGGAAATTATAAATATGGAATCTTTTGGAAAAAGATAGAAAAAGTAAATATTTAAAGTAAGAAATCTTGTGAATGATTTGTGTATATACTTATACCATTTGAGATAAGTATATGGATACTTTTTGAAATATTGAAAGAGTACAAATGAATAGTAGAAACTGATAAATGAAATTTTATTAGAAAAAAGAATTTTTACTAATAAAAGAGGTTTTAATTGATAAAAAGTGTTAATTAAATGAAAAAGGGGATTAGAAGTCGCTTATGTGACTTAATCGTGCTTTGTGTCACTTGATCGACCTTTGTGTGTTTATTCGTTTATGGAAAGTGTTTAGTTGTATACTAAGCACTAAAAGCCGATAAAGTATGCTTGTCTATCTGTAAGAATTAAGATTGTCATTCGAATAAGGTGTAGAAGCAATAGTGCTCTAACCTACTAGTTTCACACTTGACCGAGGGATAGTGTGAGACGAAAAGGTCGGAAACGTGATATGTAACGACCCCAAATTTTCTATATATTTAAATTAATAATTAATTGTATTTTTGAATAAAATAGTAAAATAAATGGATTAAAGTGATGCGAGTTTCCCCGGGTTCAAGTATATTCTAGATAAATCATTTAAATTTAAAAATATTGTAAATATTGTATATATGTGAATATATATGTGTTTGGCCATATATGAGTAAAATTTGAAATAATATATATATATATGTATATATATTTGATTTGAATTTAAATTGTAAATAAATGGTTTACAAATGAAAATATATAAGATATAAAATACAGAATAAATATATAAGATAAATTATAAAAATGAAATAAAATGAATACATAAATAAATTCAAAACAACATGTTAGTAAACTGTGTAAAGGTATAAAATAACACATTAGTTAAATTAAAACAACATATAAAAAATAGAATCTCACTAATATTACAAAGCTATAAGACAAGCAAAAAACAAAAGAAAAGGAAAATAAAATACATTTAAGAAAGTAAACAAATGTACATGAGAATAGCTTGCAAACAAAACAAGACAAGGGATATCATATAAAGTAAACAAACAAAGACAGTAAAATATATGGTCATGTACCAACTGAATTGCTAAACAAGGCAAAGGAGTTAATGCCAATATCTTAGCATGCATAGTATAAATCATATCAGCCGAGATCTTGTTTGACAAACCAAAGAAAAAAAAATGAATTTGTACATGTTAATTAATGCTAGCACCCAAAATGTTCTCATCAGCCACAAGCAAGAAAATATCACTGCTAAAACTTGTACAAACTAATTAAAATACACATCACCCGGTACAAAAACAACTTACCCTGTAATTCGTTCACTTTGCATATATCAATCTCCATCATTTTCATCCTCGTTCCATTCCAGCTGAGAAAAGATGTGAGTAAATAAACATCATCTTTAAACTTAAACAAAATCAACTCAAACAAGAAGATGGAGGAAAAAGAGTTTCAGCTGGCAAATTTACAAGCTCTGTTCATTCTTCTTTTTTCTAAAACAAGGTGAGTAACATCACTCTAAAAACAAATTTAAAGTAAAATTTTGTTGCAATTATGTATATAGATGAGTATGTTTAAATATATATATATATATATATAAATGCCTGTGAATATTGGAAGCTTATGTGTACAGGCTGTTATTCTTCTCTGTTCTCTGTTTGGAGTTTTCAAAACAAGACTTTGATTTGAAAATCCATTTCTACTTGATCTATTAAACATTTGGACTCAGTTTTAAAACAAAATTTGTTTGATATGGCATAAGCTTAAGATTTAAATTTTTTTCAAGAAAAAATAATTTGTAAGGGCCTCTGGAAATCAACATGACTGGACAAAGCTTTAAACAAGTAAAAATTCGAAAATTTTATTTTTCGAATTCAGTTATGTGGATTGGATTCTCATACTTTAACATAAATTTTAAAGCAAAAGTCTTAATTTTTAAATCAAAGATAAGAGAGCGGTTTGAGGTTGTTTGTTTTGAGCATTTCGAGTTGTCTCGATCGATCTAGAGGTTCAGAGGCGTCGTGTTTCTTCCAGTGGGTAGAGGAGAGATCAGTGAAGCTTGGAAAAATAGTGTGATGACATGAAGTTCATCGTGGATGAGGCGGCGCACGTTTAAAATTTTTAACCCTAGTCTAATGAGGGGTCGCATTTTTCTTCTCGTTCTCTTTCCATGATGCGTCGAGTGCTACGAGATTTGGAGGATTGGTGGAGCGAGTATTAGGGAGTAGATGGTTGGAGTTTTAGACGTAGCGGTGGGAGAAGCTCGGAGAACGACGCCGTGACAGGTTTTGAGGCAGGAAATGGTGTTTCCAGTTTTGTTTCCAGGTTAGGTCTGAGCAGCTCGAACGTGATTTCGAGTTGAAGGTGATGTTTTGGTGGTCAGGGATGGTTGCCGCGATGATGTTTGATGTGATGGAGGGTTCGTCGGAGGTGGTAGGTGATTCCGGCAGTTGTACACGTGCACGAGGGCGAAAATGATCGCCTGGGTGTTGTCGTCTGGGAAAAGCAGGGGAACTCGAAGCGTGCTCGGGGGATTCGAGTAGTTTACTCGAAGCGAATTTTAAACAAATACTCGGGTAAATTTTTGTTATCAGGTTTTGAAACCTAAACCTGTTTTCTGGGTTGGGATTTTAAATTAAATTTTAACTTATAAAGAAAGGTTTTGAACTGAGTTTAAATCAAGATATAAATATAATTCCAATTTGAATTGAGAATTTAGTATTGAACACAAACAAAGTTTAAATGCAAATTGCTAAAACAACTCAAAAGTAACTAAATGTTTGAAGAAATTTGTAAAGAAAATAGATTTGAAATTGTAGATGGAAGATTTAAATGAGATGAAATTTAAAAGTTTGAAATTGAAATAAATTTTAAAACCATATTTCCAGAATTTGAAATCTAATTTAGTTTTAAAACTTAAGGGTTTAAAATAAGTTTAAGCATGTTAAATCTAAAAAAAATTTGATTTCAATTATATGGTAAATGAGAAAAAAAATCAAATCATAAAATATGGAAGAGTGACTTTAAGTAATATAGATTTATGGTTTCAAATTCACTAACGAATGAGTGCTAAATGGTGGATCGATTTATAATCAATATTGATTTCTATAAGTGAATTTCTTTAGAAAGGTAATCAAAGGAACTCAATAGTTAATGAAGTCATGACTAAGATTTTATTTTACAATTAATTAATTTAATAAAAATCAATCATGAAATTATTAAGTATAATTGCTTAATGACAGTAATTATTATGGGATTAAATTACAGTGTAATTAATTAAGTTAATTGGATTTGTTAAGTCAATTACTTAAGTTTAAATTTATTCAAAATAATCAATTAACCATTTGGAAAATATAATTACTTAGAAAAAGTAATAAATTGACAATTATCGGATGTAATTAATTGAATGATAATCGGTAATTTGGACATAAATATTTGTTATTAATTAAGGGGTTAATTAAATTTATTAATTAAAGAATTAATTTATACTTGAAATTAATTGAGATAAATTAAAGGTTAAATTGATTCATTAATTAAGATTGATTTGTCAATAATTAAAAAGTGAACTAATAAATGATAAAAAGGGATTTTTTTCCCAAATAAATTGTAATTAACTTACGATAATTAACCCAGATTTAAAATTAATACATCTGATTTAAATTTATCAGTCAACTAATGAATTTTACTTGTGAATGTTTGAACTTGACTGAATGATAAATTGTCTGATATCCCTGATCTGTGATACTTCGTGATATATACTGATTTGTGTGTGGTCTGTAATGTAGTTTATTTATCTGTGATAAATGTAATTTTATCTGATATATATATATATATATATATATATATCTGTGATCTGTGAATGTAGGATGAGCGTTATAATTATACCGCTTATCAATTACATTTCTGTATTTTAAATCTGTGATGATGGAATGTTGTTGCACTACTGTGTGAAACCCCTGGACTACACCTTTACACACACAAATATGGATTTCACGTGGAAATCGGTTAAGTCACAGATGATTTAAAATTTATTGTTTTGAAATTGAAATTTTAATTTCAATTGATTTTGAAATTGGAAATTGGGGTTTAATATGAAAAGCTTTTGAAATGGAATTTCAAAGATAAAAATTTATTTTGAATAACTTGATTAAGTTTTGAAATTTAAATAATTTGATTTGAATTCAAGTTTGAAATTGAATTCTATGATTCGAAACTAGGGATTTAAGATGTTGTACAAGTTATATGAATTTAAACCATTTTAAAAGTATAAATTTGGGAATTTGAATTTAACCCAAGGGTTTCAACTCGTATGAATGAATCAGATTTTCTGAAATGAAACTGGTTGTTTTCAAATGATAAAAGCTTTCAGATAAGAAATGAAATTCCAGTTTAATTAAAGGAATTTTAAGTTTTGAATTGAAAATGGTTTTTCCAGTTATGAATGAACTCTTTTTGAAAGCTATAAATTGAATCTGTTTATTTTTAACAGATTTAAAATGATGATTTGTTCAAACCATTCGAAATGAAATTGTTTTGAAATCTATGTGTTATCCCGCCTTTTGGCAAGGCCGTGACACCAAGAACTTGACTAGAAACCAATGACAGTTCGTCTTGGAAGATCGGTTATACGCAGGCTCACTATGGATATCGACAAATTTTTTCCGAGTCTGGATCGAGCTAAAATTGATATGACATGACAAGCAAAGCTATGAGAGCCAACATTCCGAATTTCAAGTCAATCGGAGTTCATATGCTCCAGATATTGATGGATCATGCCTGAGAAATCCAAACTTGCATCGATCTTAACTGGAGATCTACAAGTCCAAATGCCACCAAATTTGGACAGGAGATAACTGGCAACCTAAGGAATGTCCTTGCCAAATTTCAGCTCAATCGGAGCAAATCTTGATCGATTCGAAGTTTAGTTCGAATCGATATGGACCAACTTGCATCGATCATATCTCAAGATCTACAAGTCCAAATAACACCAAATTTGGACAGGAGCTAACTGGCAACCTAAGGAATGTCCATGCCAAATTTCAGCTCAATCGGAGCAAATCTTGATCGATTCGAAGTTGAGTTCGAATCGATATGGACCAACTTGCATCGATCATATCTTGAGATTTACAAGTCGAAATGCTATGAAATTTTCACAGTAGCTTACTGGCAACCTAAGGAATTCCCATGCCAAATTTCAGCTCAATCGGAGCAAATCTTGATCGATTCGAAGTTGAGTTCGAATCGATCCCAAGTGGGCCCGGATTTCCTGAAAGCGGGCATGTGGGCCCCCTCACGTGCCAGAACTGGTCTCCCCGAATTTTAGGTGAAATATCAGCTTCCTACACCTATAAATAGAGCCCCTGGTCATTCATAAAAGGGGTCGGATAATTCTAAGAGCTAAAGAGCGCCCAGACTCTGCTAGATTTACTCCAAATCACCACTGCTGCCTTAGATTCAGATTTAGATCATAAAATCAGTTGTACTACATTATAAGAAATTGTAATATTCAAGTATCGAGCAATAAAATCATCAAACTTCATAGTGGACGTAGGCGAAACGCCGAACCACTCTAAATCGCTTGTCTTTGCAATTTACTTTCTGTTATTTTGGAGTTTTTGTTAGATAATCCTCACTTTTAATTTTCTTTCTTCACTTTTATCTCTTCAAAAACTTCCGAAGAGTGTTGTGCCCATTTTTGGTACAAACACTTTGGTGCTTTCACTGAGAAAAAACGTAGTTTTTTCTCCTGCTCTATGGATCTACTACCGTCGTTGGATTGCAAAAATCTAAGGAGAAGATCCAGATCTGTTCATAAGTGGTTCCTTCTATTCTATTCAGATTGCTCCAGATCTAAGAGGAACTACATTCATCATGAATTTTGTATCCATATTCTCGAATCCAAGAAAATATGATGATTTTCATATCCATATTTTCGAATCCATGAAAATATGATGATTTTCGTATCCATATTTTCGAATTCATGAAAATATGATGAACTTCGTATCCATATTTTCGAATCCATGAAAATATGACGGTTTTCGTATCCATATTTTCGAATCCAGAAAAAATGCAATTTTTCGTATCCATGAAAATATGGTGATTTTCGTATCCATGTCTTCGAATCCATGAAAATATGGTGATTTTCGTATCCATGTATTTGTTTCCAGAAAGTAGGATGATTTTCGTATCCATGTCTTCGAATCCATGAAAATATGGTGATTTTCGTATCCATGAGATGGATGTTGTACTTCGTATCCATGAGATGGATGCTGTACTTCGTATCCATGAGATGGATGCTCTACTTCGTATCCATGAGATGGATGCTCTACTTCGTATCCATGAGATGGATGCTGTACTTCGTATCCATGAGATGGAAGCTGTACTTCGTATCCATGAGATGGATGCTCTACTTTATATCCTTGAGATGGAAGCAGTACTTCGTATCCATGAGATGGATGCTCTACTTCGTATCCATGAGATGGAAGCTGTACTTCGTATCCATGAGATGGATGCTCTACTTCGTATCCATGAGATGGATGCTCTACTTCGTATCCATGAGATGGAAGCTGTACTTCGTATCCATGAGATGGAAGCTGTACTTCATATCCATGAGATGGAAGCTGTACTTCGTATCCATGAGATGGATGCTCTACTTCGTATCCATGAGATGGAAGCTGTACTTCTTATCCATGAGATGGATGCTCTACTTCGTATCCATGAGATGGAAGCTATACTTCGTATCCATGAGATGGATGCTCTACTTCGTATCCATGAGATGGATGCTCTACTTCGTATCCATGAGATGGATGCTCTACTTCGTATCCATGAGATGGATGCTATACTTCGTATCCATGAGATGGATGCTCTACTTCGTATCCATGAGATGGATGCTCTACTTCGTATCCATGAGATGGAAGCTGTAATTCGTATCCATGAGATGGAAGCTGTACTTCGTATCCATGAGATGGAAGCTGTACTTCGTATCCATCAGGAAGCAATACTTCGTATCCATCCATCTGCCTCCAATTCGTATCGATACTCACAAGTCCCTCGCATCCATCTACTTCGTATCCATCAGGATGCGCTACTTCGTATCCATCAGGATGCGCTACTTCGTATCAATCAGGAAGCGCTACTTCATATCCATCCATCTGCCTCCAATTCGTATCGATACTCGCATGAAGTTCGTATCCATCAATCTGCCTCTAATTTGTATCCATCCATTTGCACCCAATTCGTATTGATACTCAACTGCAATTCGAATCGATCCAACTGCACCCTATTTGTGTCGATCAACAGATACCACTTTCGTATCGATCTAGCCATGCGCATTTCGTATCGATGCTAGTAGAGCTAATTCTCTAGATGGATACGAACAGGATGGATTCGAACAAGAACGATACGAAGGACTTTTTCAGGTTGCTTGATGGATACGAACAAGGGTGGAACGATACGAAATTTTTTTTAAAAAATATTTTTGGGTACGACCCCTATTTCAGGTTTCCCCCGAACCCTATCCGCAGCGCAGGACACCCGCATAGTGAATTCAATCACCAATTTAGTGAAGGAACATTCCATCCGTGCTTCTAATTGTTCCATGACTGAACAAGACATAGGAGATCACAACAACAAATGTTGAGTTGCAATAAAGGAATGGGTAAAGAAATACTACTCAACCGTACTCCCAGAGGCTGGAGAACCTAACTAGTATGCCAAGAACTGGAGTTGATTAATATATCAAGATTTTAAGGTGGAATGCAACTCCCTCCAACTAACCAGCTTTTAAACTCCTGAATTGACAGCTATGGTACGATGGTTAATATGACGACTCTCCGACATTGTCTACTCTGCCAACCCAAAACATAGCTTGTCACCGCTGAACCATCTTCAAACGCCCGCATCTTAATCATTCCACGTCTACATAACTAAAAGCATGACATACAACCTCAGGAGGACTTCCTTAAGACCCTATATAGGTCTTCTATCTGGATGAAAGTTTGGGATAAACACCAATCTATTAGCCCATTTTAACCAACTCGCCGTCCAATCGACGTTATCAACCACTCAAACGTTGGATAATCGTGCATACATCATTCACCAGTGTTACAAGACCCCTTGGCAATAAAATGGACTTGATCATAATGTCGATTGGAGAATCTTTCCCAGTCGAGACCTATTCGTTGAAACCATCCTACATGAAGAACTTCCAATGAAAGTTCAACATGCTGACTACGTCAGTGCACGTTGGAAATATATAACCCCCCGCACTACCTCATGAAGTGAGAATTGCGCATGGCTTACACCAAGAGTGATGACTGCCATCAAATGTAGTTGTCTTCCCCCAGTCCTCAAAGAACATTGTCAATCGTGGTTAGACATACCAGTTCTACTACTTATATTGTTGAAGTGAATGAAGAAGCTGGCAGCCAATGAATTGATCAAAGTCCGCATCCACTTGCTGCCAATACCCATAAATTGATTCATTACAAGAGTTTATTTCCAGACTTTGATAAGAGAACTGGTGGATAGCCGCCAATTACTACGCCAACATATACAGGCTAATATTTGGTTAACGAATCAAATGAAGTATTAGCATGGCAAGATAAGGAGGAAACCTACTCCATACTCTAAATCGTGAAGCACATCTTCCTTAGATGGCTACCATGGACACCAACACCATAAGGTTACTTCAGAAAGGAAAGCTCCGACAATATGTGCAAGCCCCATAAAATGACGGACAAGGAACACCTGACTCCTACCAATCAAGAACGTTGATTGAACTGAACCACGTGTGTTAGGCTTCCAATTAAGAAGGGCTGGACTGAAGTGCAACAACGAGCATACGACGCTGCTTCGCTATGAAATTTGATCTAATCTCTTTTGAATTATTTCAATTTCATTTATGTTCCAAAATATGACCGACTTTGATTAAACTACTTGCAAACGATGTAGGTAACCGAGTACTCAAGGTTCAATGCCAAACAACCTCTATGGACTATGATCTAGTCATCAAGAGCATCAAAGCGGAAGAGACCGACAAGGTCAGAACTCCGGTACAAAGTGGATACAACCGACCGTCCACTCATCTGCCTATGCAATTTAATTTGGAAATTTGAGAAAGACTTGGAGTTATATGTCCCTACAATGCACTCTCAAGCTCGCCAAAATACTTATGCTTCTTCTGATGCCCAATAAGAGCGAAACCACACTATGGATGGACATGACGCGACCATCTATACATCAAATCTACATTAGACACTTGGGGTTATTTGAGAACAGAAATTTAAAGTGGATGTGATTTGACCATTCACTCTCCATTTGCGTCTGTGATTCGACAAAATGATAATGCCTTAAACTGACTTCATCAAGGGCCAACCCTCAATTTAAAGTCATCAACGACTTACTGCCTACTCACTAACCATCATGAGCCATCATTTCAACTCTCTTCCTCAGATCAATCAGAAGAATGCAATATAAAGTGGACATGACTTGTCCATCAGCTCTTCAATTCTTGCCCCTGACTTAAGGGAATATGCACAACTCAAAGTGGATGTAGTTCTACCATCCTCTCCTCTGCTCGAGCTCAAAGTTTTTCGAAACAATAATCTTACTCCTTAGGCTTGGCAGAAGCAAAATCCAAATGAACATGGATGCGATTCAACTGTCTATAAATTATATCTCATCCTTCGTTGTGGGCGGATAAGTGAAAAGTAATCGGGATCCTACCGATCTCTCGCTAAGTGAAACCCCAAGCTCGGGGGCATATCGCTACACAAAAAGCCGGACAAAAACTGATACATGGCGATCCATCAACAAACTCCAGCTTCCGAGAGCGCGAACTGGAGTATAAACATTAACCAAACCCCAGAGTACTCCGAGAGCGCGAGCTGGGTACAAACATCAACAAACTCCAGCTTTCGAGAGCGCGAACTGGAGTATAAACATTAACCAAACCCTAAAGTACTCCAAGAGCGTGAGCTGGGTACAAACATCAACAAACTCTAGCTTCCAAGTGCGCGAACTGGAGTATAAACATTAACCAAACCCCAGAGTACTCCAAGAGCGCGAGCTGGGTAAAACATCAACAAACTCCAGCTTCCGAGAGCGCGAACTGGAGTATAAACATTAACTAACTCCGGATTCCGAGAGCGCGAACCGGAGTATAAACATCAACAAACTCCAGCTTCCGAGAGCGCGAACTGGAGTATAAACATTAACTAACTCTGGATTCCGAGAGCGCGAACCGGAGTATAAACATCAACAAACTCCAGCTTTCGAGAGCGCGAACTGGAGTATACACATTAAACTAACTCCGGACTCCGAGAGCGAGAGCCGGAGTATAAACTACAACAAACTACGGCTTCGAGGAGGGTGGATCCGTCCACCTAACGACTACGACCGTACCTCCATTCAATGCAGCTTCGGGGATGGTGGACCCGTCCACCTAACGACTTCGACTGCATCCCCATCAAATACGGCTTCGAGGAGGGTAAATCCATCTACCTAACGACTTCGACCGTATCTCCATTCAATGTAGCTTCAAGGAGGGTGGACCCGTCCACCTAACGACTTCGACTGCATCTCCATCAAGTACGGCCTCGAGGAGGGTGGACCCATCTACCTAACGACTTCGACCATATCTCCATTCAATGCAGCTTCGAGGAGGGTGGACCCGTCCACCTAACGACTTCGACTGCATCCCCATCAAATACAGCTTCGAGGAGGGTAAATCCATCTACCTAACGACTTCGACCGTATCTCCATTCAATGCAGCTTCGAGGAGGGTGGACCCGTCCACCTAACGACTTCGACTGCATCTCCATCAAGTATGGCCTCGAGGAGGGTGGACCCATCTACCTAACGACTTCGACCGTATCTCCATTCAATGGAGCTTCGAGGAGGGTGGACCCGTCCACCTAACGACTTCGACTGCATCCCCATCAAATACGGCTTCGAGGAGGGTAGATACATCTACCTAACGACTTCGACCGTATCTCCATTCAATGCAGCTTCGAGGAGGGTGGACCCGTCCACCTAACGACTTCGACTGCATCCCCATCAAATACGGCTTCGAGGAGGGTAGATACATCTACCTAACAACTTCGACCGTATCTCCATTCAATGCAACTTCGAGGAGGGTGGACCCATCCACCTAACGACTTCGACTGCATCTCCATCAAGTACGGCCTCGAGGAGGGTGGACCCGTCCACCTAACAAATTCGACCGTATCTCCATTCAATGCAGCTTCGAGGAGGGTGGACCCATCCACCTAACGACTTCGACTGCATCTCCATCAAGTACGGCCTTGAGGAGGGTGGACCCGTCCACCTAACAACTTCGACTGCATCTCAACCAAGTTACATCACTCATTCCCCGAGCATAGGCGCAGACTCAACACATGAAAATGAGTGATCAACAGCTGTCATAAAGATACCAGTCCCCAGATTGTGGATAGGGGTATAAACATCAAATAGGTGCGATGAATGGCCCTTCAACTAACTCTGATCCCCAAAGTGTGGCTACAAGAATAGACAAACGAACGAATGAGATTCGACCATTCATTCACCAAATCTGACCTGAACTCGACGTGAGGAGTGTAAACTCACTACATGTGCAATTAGACCATCCACGAACTAACTCTACTAACCCAAGACTGGGGGCAGAAGTGCAAATCACCGAAAGAAGAGAAAGGTGACTCGCTACATCTCCAGCTTAGCATCCTTTACAACTTAAGGAAATGACTACAAAGAGACCTTTATGCTAACCAATCAGAATGATGCCCGAAGTTCTGGGCAACCAATTATATCGTACCGCCGGATCGACGGGCAATATCGATCTGCACCTTTCATATCATACCATTGGATCGATAGGAAATGAGGTCCGAGCATTCTACATCGTGCCGTTGAATCGACGGTCAATATCGGGACCCGAACGTCCATCGAATACCTTTGACCAATAGAGCACGGATAGAAGAATAAACCACGAATGAGTGTGACTTGACCATTCGTCCTCCGTCGCCTTCCTTCGATCCGTCAGGAAGAGCATGAGACCAAATGGGCATGACATGACTGCATTTGAGCTGACTTTATCCCTAGATCTGACGGGAGAACGTAAATCGAAATGGACATGGTTGATCACCCAACTACAAATGAATGCAACGCGACCATTCATTCATTGACTCTTACCAAGATCCAACTAAAAGAGCAATTCAAAACAAGCGCAACCTAAACATCTGCACACTGATTCTTACCCTGGATTCAACAAGGGAAGCATCAATCCTGCATTAGATCTGATTGGACGATTCACTCTTCAGTTTTTGCCCAAAGTACGGCGACATAAGCAGCGAAGTGAATGTCATTGACCGTCCAGAATCTAGCTTATGTCCGAATGTTGGCAAAGTAACAATGTATTCCACTAAGAAAAAAGAACTAGAACATAATACATGATAGGCACGACTCAGACTTCCGTTGATTAACTCGATCCCATGGTTCAATGGGATAGAATACAAAATTGAAGCAGACATTATCTACCCTACCACTTATCGAGATATTCCCCAGACTTAGGGGCACGAACAAGAAGATAAGGTTGCGACCGAAAGGATGCCTAGAGATAGAGTCATCGGATCAATACCAGGACTTATGGGCGATTGATCATCATTCTGACCTTTCCAATGAGCAATGGATCACAGGTACATTGAATGAAAAGAGCATCATTCAAAAACATAAGTCAATTCAATCTCAAAGCTGGAGCCAGCTATGTAGCAGCGTGCAATACAAGGCTAAGTTCTACTAATCCTTTGATTCGACGTCCTTGTAAGCCTGATCATTTACCATTGCAAATAAACACATGAGGCACCTACAACCCATCACGAGTACTATAGACCAGATCATAACTCTGCGCAATGATGAAGAAAGAGTCAACTGTTTTACTTCAGGTAAATCTTGATGTGTTCGCCTGGACTCGATCTCACATATATATATATGGACTCTCGCCAGCCATGAAGAACCCTACATTAAATGTCGACCCGAGGCATGTCTCGGTAAACAAAAGCAATGCGACATGGATCCGGAGAGATCTGTTGCACTTAAAGAGGAGGCGAATCTGCTCAAAACCAGTGGGTTTATCCGTTATGCCCTCCAACCAAAACGAGTATCCAATCCTTTACTTATAAGAAAAACAAATAGGGAGTGGAGGACATACGTCAACTACTCAGATTTGCATGGGGTATGATAAAGCACAGCTTTCCACTTCCAATGATCAACCAACTGATGGACCCGACCATCAGATATGAATTACTCACATCCATGGATGCAAACTCCGGATACAATCAGATACTGAAGCATGTCCCAAACCAGGAATACAACTGTTTCGCTACTAACCTGGGCCTATAGTGCTATGCTGCAATCTATAGATTCAAACTTAAGGACACTTGTGCTACTTACAAAAGGACGATTAACAGATCATTCAAAAATTAGATCGACCGATCGATAAAGGTAGATGTGGTTAATATGCTCGTGAGATCATGACTATTAAACAACCACATCGATGACTTGGCAGAGATATTTAGTGCTCTCTAGAAAATGCAGGATCAAACTCAACCCTTTAAAATGCTCTTTCATCATTACATCAGAAAGATTCTTTGTTTTCATCATCAATTCTCATGGAATCAAGACTAATTTCTAAAAAATTCCGACAATTAGAGACACCCATGTACCGAGGACAACCAAGCAGCTCTAATAGATCGCTTAAAGAGACCTCCCATTTTACCTAAGCTTTTGGATCGCGGAGATTTATACATCAATTGGGCCATGTCAACACACGCCATAAGCGTCGCAATGCTATGTGAAAAGAAATGAATCCAAAGACCCGTATATGATGAAGGCTGGCTACTGGCAAGCTCACCCCATTGACATCCATATCGACCAACCGTTAAGATAGGTCCAATAGAAACCTTAGATGTATATTTATCTCCCTCGGAGAGCTCTCCATGGTCAAACATTAGCATACTTCATATCCGAATCTGCCACATCAGATGACTATCAGAAGAACTGCGGAGAACCGTCCAACCGATGGAGAACGTACACCGATGGAACTTCCAATAATCGGCTTTCTAACATCGAAGTTGCGTTAGTGATTCCTGAGGAACGTACGATCTACTACGCCCTGAAACTCAACTTCCCTTCAACAAATAACGAAGCCAAGTATGAAACCTTGGCGCTCAAACTTGTAAGAAAACTACGAATGGAAACTTTACATGTCTTATGTGATTACCGGTTAGTAGTACGCCAAGTCAAGGAAGATTATCAGACTAGGGGGCAACGTCTTGCTCCTTATCTCAACCGGGTCCAAAAGCTACCAGTCGACTTCGACCATTACACCATTACACACATCCTCGGAGAACAAGATGAAAAAGCTAAGTCACTGGCCAAGCTAGCCAGTTCTGGGGATGCGCGGCAAAAAGACTTTGTCCCAGTTGAAATACTTATTATTCTAGGCATTGACATATGAAGATCAACTAGATCTTGGAGACGGATCTAGAAAAAGAGTCATGGATGACTCCTATCAAAGATTATCCACGATTGGGGATTCTTATTGAATAAAGGAATAAGAAATGGCATATCCTCTGTGAAGCCTCACTGCATGATTACGTCTAGATTGTTCTACTCCGTCGACACAAAGCATTACTCCTGTATCCGCCAATCCGAGACCCATTATGACGTATCCGTCGATACGAAGCATACATTACAACATCTCAGATCGATCCAGGAGAGGATCGATACAAAGGAAGGACTCAAAACAACCATCGAACGTTGTTACAACTTGAATTTCACTTCGATCCAGGAGAGGATCGATACGAAACTCAATCCAAACAAAAACTAAAGAACTTGACAACGACCCGTGAACGTGCAAACGTTAACAGGAGCCAGGTTAACATACGTACATGTATGACGGACTAACATTCAATTTTCAAAATTTACAGGAATTGAATGCTCACCTGATGACAATTACAACAGCGAATAACATATCGCTAGCACTCGACACTCAGTTACAACATTGCACTACATAATCACTGATAGTGGTTCAATAAACATTTATATTACTGGAAATCAATCGAAGGTTACATCTTTTGACGAAAAGATAGCAACTACTCAACGAATCAGATAGAACTTTTTCAGAATGAAGGATGCAGCATTTCAAAGCACGTCATGTTCACACAAGACATACTTTGGGGGGCAAATGTTATCCCGCCTTTTGGCAAGGCCGTGACACCAAGAACTTGACTAGAAACCAATGACAGTTCGTCTTGGAAGATCGGTTATACGCAGGCTCACTATGGATATCGACAAATTTTTTCCGAGTCTGGATCGAGCTAAAATTGATATGACATGACAAGCAAAGCTATGAGAGCCAACATTCCGAATTTCAAGTCAATCGGAGTTCATATGCTCCAGATATTGATGGATCACGCCTGAGAAATCCAAACTTGCATCGATCTTAACTGGAGATCTACAAGTCCAAATGCCACCAAATTTGGACAGGAGATAACTGGCAACCTAAGGAATGTCCTTGCCAAATTTCAGCTCAATCGGAGCAAATCTTGATCGATTCGAAGTTTAGTTCGAATCGATATGGACCAACTTGCATCGATCATATCTCAAGATCTACAAGTCCAAATAACACCAAATTTGGACAGGAGCTAACTGGCAACCTAAGGAATGTCCATGCCAAATTTCAGCTCAATCGGAGCAAATCTTGATCGATTCGAAGTTGAGTTCGAATCGATATGGACCAACTTGCATCGATCATATCTCGAGATTTACAAGTCGAAATGCTATGAAATTTTCACAGTAGCTTACTGGCAACCTAAGGAATTCCCATGCCAAATTTCAGCTCAATCGGAGCAAATCTTGATCGATTCAAAGTTGAGTTCGAATCGATCCCAAGTGGGCCCGGATTTCCTGAAAGCGGGCATGTGGGCCCCCTCACGTGCCAGAACTGGTCTCCCCGAATTTTAGGTGAAATATCAGCTTCCTACACCTATAAATAGAGCCCCTGGTCATTCATAAAAGGGGTCGGATAATTCTAAGAGCTAAAGAGCGCCCAGACTCTGCTAGATTTACTCCAAATCACCACTGCTGCCTTAGATTCAGATTTAGATCATAAAATCAGTTGCACTACATTATAAGAAATTGTAATATTCAAGTATCGAGCAATAAAATCATCAAACTTCATAGTGGACGTAGGCGAAACGCCGAACCACTCTAAATCGCTTGTCTTTGCAATTTACTTTATGTTATTTTGGAGTTTTTGTTAGATAATCCTCACTTTTAATTTTCTTTCTTCACTTTTATCTCTTCAAAAACTTCCGAAGAGTGTTGTGCCCATTTTTGGTACAAACACTATGAATGGATTTTTGTGAAACTGGGTGAACTTCGTGAAATAAATCTTTTTGTTTAAAAGATTTGAAATGGTAATCGATTGAAACCATTTAAAAGGAAGTGGAATTATTAAGTTGTGACTTAATTGAAATCCCAATATCCATATGTTTTAAAGTATTACGCTCACTATTCGGTTCAGCCGGGAGAGGACCTTTGTGTCACATAACCCATTCCGAATAAGTGATACGTCGTATATGGATAGCATTTGAAGGCCGGTGTTGAAGACCGGGTATTTGCGAAAACGATAGGATAACCTATCGATTGTCTCTGCACCGAGTAGCTACGGTATAGAGATTTCCTAAGTGATGGGAAGTTCGATCGGGATTGTGAATACCCGGATTGCAAGGGCTCCTTTGGAAGTGCCTTCGGTTCTGTTCGAACCCGGAACAGACTTGTATGGTTACATGTCTGACATTATTTTGAGATATAAAGCAGATTTCTTTCAAATATATTTCTGTTTGGTGGCGGAGAATTTATTCTCTTAGCTTAACACCCTTCTCTGAGACGTACGAGCTCAGAGGTAATGTAGTTGAAAGTTATCAGCAATATACTCCCAATTTGGTAATGTGGCATGCTGAGTGTTGCCGTGAAATGATCGTTGTTTGATCATTTGTGATATGATTATTTGTTTGATCATTTATCTTTGTGATCATTACTTTGATCATTTGTTTGACCCGAAGCACGGCTTTGTGAAAAGTGTAGCTTTGTGGATGAGACTTCGTCAGGGCCTCAGAACCCGGAAATGGTCGAAACAGGAATGATGCGGCAAGGTTATGAGGGTCGCGCCCTTTAGGGTATGTCATTTACTTCTGGAAAAGGGTGGTATTATGGTATGGAGCCCTGATACTTACTCATGTGGACACACTTTATTTATTATGTGTGATGTTGGTTACCGACCGCTCGGATAAAGGTCCCAAAGGACCGGGGAATGGCTTACTCGAGTAGTAGTTACCTAGTTACAGAGGTAACCCGGCCTTGTGTTGGCAGAGAGCCGGGTAGGTTCTCGGGACGTCCATCTAGAGGCGATCCCATTGACAGTGGGAAGTTCCTTAGCCCGACCATTTGTTGGAAATCCATCTTCCAATACGAACCTTGTACGGTATTAGTTGTAGAACCTGCCATTTACTTATGGTGGTCACCATCGTTTAGATGGTAGCTATAGTAGGCATAGTTCGGAATGTCTATGCTGGCTAAGATTAATATTGTATTTTCAAAATGAATTTGCACACTATGCACTAATAATAATATCAAAAGAGTTTTATTGCGTAATAAGCATATTTGACTATCATAAGGAGAAATCTCCTCCAATTCTGCGTTTGCATTGTGTGTGTGGCGGGAGGCCTTATGGTAGTTTCATTTTCTAAAAGCATTGCGGATTTCAATGTTTAAAATTCTTTTGTTGTTTGTTTAAAGATAAACTGTTTTTGTTGCTCACACCAGTCCCATGACTGATCCGGAGTTTATTGTTCCCTTCCTAAACTCTGGGTCCCCACTATTTTCCACACGGGCAGTCTAGAGTTGGGTTTCTCAGATATTCAGGTTGAGTAGATTATCTGGAGCTAGTCAGTCCTTGGACGACTGACCTTGCTTTCCGCTAGCTATGGATTGGAGCATCCTATTGGAGATATTCTATCTGCTGCTGGTGTTATCTATTTTCTTTCCGCTGCTATTTCTTGTATCATATCTCCGATGTATATTGACATCTGTTGTATCATTCTGTTGTATCATATTGTATCAGATTTTTGTATCTGTCATTGTATCAATGTTATGTAATTGATATATTCTTTTTCCGCTGTGTTGTTATATTTAATGGTGTTATAAGCTCCGGGAAGCCAGATTCGGCGTTTGAATCTACGACATTTTGAGTACAAGTGAAGTACAAATGTCGATTTTCGAAGGCCGAGTTTTTGGACTCTTACATGATAAGTATACAAGTCTTGGTTTCCATATGCGATCGTTTATTTTGAACTTGATAGTCGATTAGTCGACTATTGAATTTGACAAAAAATTCATCAACTTAGTTTGGAAGAGACTGGGATTGCTAAGTATTTTACTTACTGAAAACCACTTCAAAACTAATATATGGTTTCTATGATTTGAAAGTGGTTCAAGTGGAAAGTTATAGAGTTGAACTGTCTATCTTGAGGAGTATTCCTAGAGAGAGGAAAACATTAGCTCTATTCGAGATGCTTGAATCCTTGTAGAGATTCGTGATTTGTTCGAGAAGTTGGAATCCATTTGAGAATTCGTGTTCTCTTCGAGTGATGAAGACTCATATGAGAAATGCCAAAGTTGAACTCGACATTGGAAATGGCTAAAGACGGGGAAGGATACACAACCCAGGATTTAGCTAACCTGCGATGAGGTATATCAACTCCAAATCTAAAGTATACTTTCGATAAGTTGGGTAACAACCCGCATATTTTACGATTATATATTTAAATGTTGAATTTAAATATAGCATCGTTAGTTGAATTTGAAGTCCGAAATGTGACTTTTTGTAAACGGTCGAATCTAGACTCGAGACCATTTCCATTGAGTCCAAAATGGCGTTTGCAACCTTTTTGAGTATAAACATCGACATGTTTGGAGTTGAATAGAATTTTGATATTTTCATTTGGGGCTTTGGATTTGGGTTTCAGCCCACTAACCTAACAAGGTAATCCCAACTCCTCTACCTAATAACTCCCACTCCACTCCTCTTCATTCATTCATAACATTTCTTAACACTCAAGCTAAAGGAATGAATGGGGGAAAAGATAGGAAACTAAAATTTCCTAAACCCTAGTTTTCTTAGGTAATTCAACTTCTTGCTCTAAAATCAAAGAGAAGCCTAGGTAAGCATCCTCTTCATCTTCTCCATCTCAATCTCTCTTCAATTTTCAGAAATTCCTATAACCTAACTTAGGAAAAACTTCACCTTTGATAATATATTGAAGATTCTAGAGGTGTATTGAAGAGGAATTGATCTTGCCTTGTTTTAGAGCTTCTCATTCGTTGTTTTTGAGTTTTAAAGGCGAGTTCTTAAACTCACATCTATGTCTATAGCTTTCATTTGTTGTTAGGTATGAATTCCTAACATCTATTTCATGTTCAATTGCTTTTGATTTGAATTGATTTGGTGAATTTTCCAATTTTGATATTTTGAAGTCAAAATCTTTAAAGATCCTATCTTGGATGTTTTGACATGTTTTTGGTGGTGTATCGAAGAGCCTATAGGAATGGGTTGTCGATTGGCATAAATCTCTAGCATCCATCGCTCGTTCGATCGCTTCCGGTTTGGATTTTTGCCCTTTTTGGGCTAGGCTGATTTTTGCCTAGCAGGAAAATCCAAATGTCTGGAAGAAAATCCAGACGTTTGGAAGGAAATCCAGACGTCTGGTTGAAAAATCTAGACGTCTGGAAGGGGTCCTTGGAAAAAGAAAAAAGGGCAGAGACAAAATCCAGGCGTCTGGAAGGAAATCCAGACGTCTGGTTGAAAAATCCAAACGTTTGAAAGGGGTCCTTGGAAAAAGAAAAAAGGCAGAGACAAAATCCAAACGTCTGGTTCCCCAAATAGACGTTTGGTTCCATGCAGTTTTGCCTATTTTGGCTGTTTTTGAGTGGATTTCCAATTTTTATCGATTTTTGTTGATTCGGTTAGTTGTTGTCAATTATTATCGACTTTGATGACTTCATTTATGGATTTTTGGGAATATCCATTTGATTGGGATTTGATATCGATTTTTATGGTTGGAATTCACGTCATCGAATGTGGATTTTTAGTGATAGATTGTTTTTACAATCATTTCTGTGATTTGTCACTTTTAAATACAATGGTTTCTGTACTAGTAGTAAATACTCAAACTCTTTCACAAAACCGATTTCAACGTTACTTTTAATAAAAGTTCGTTTTTAAACCATTTTCCAATCTATTAGTATATACAAACATTTACCTCATTCGTATGAGAAATCTAATTAAATGACTTAGCAAAACAAGTGGTATGAAACGCTTGTGTTTACTTCGTTGGTTAATTCTTGGACTAGTTCGATTGAAATCTCGTGACAATTTTCGAGTGGAAATCTACAATCTGTTCGTAAATATTTAAGTTAAGCCAGTGGTTATGGGACATGAAGCTAAACTCATTTATTTACTAGCTTAGAGTAATTTACACTTATCGATCAATGATGATCATTTTATGATTTAGACTAGCGATGTGCGATGTCTCTTTGTTTGCGTGGGGGACTAAACCCCGTTTCAGTGGAGCTCCGGCTCAAATTGGTAGGGTAGCAACCCATGGCCTTCAGGCCGTTTGTGGAGCCTCGGCTCAAACTTGATGGTTAGCGACCATGGAATAGCGTTCCGTTTGTGATACATGTGTTGGTGAGTTTTCATGCTCCCGTTTGTGATAGGCCTCCCCCCTTTGTGTTTTCTGGATTTCTAATTGTTGATTTCTAGAATTTGTGTTTCGCCAATTTTTGCGATTGACATTGTATGTTTTGTCAATATTTGGGGTTTGGTGAATAGCTAAAGAATGTGATATTCATTTTAGATATTTGACGAGATTTGAGATATTGTATGAATTTTATTGTTATCGAATGTATACTTGTAACAGTATGGCATTATTGTTATCATACATCTTTGTGGTATCTCATATCCTTTCCATCTCATATGATATTTATAGCTAGACTGGTCCGTTTATTATTTTTCTTCTTAAATAATACTCAGGTCAGACCGAGGTGTTACAGGTGCTTCCACTTGACTTCTTAGCAGGGGCTAGCTTTTGACTTTTGGCTAACTACTTTAGCTTAGTAGTTTTTGCTTTTATACATTTGAGATAGAGACTCTTGATGTATACATATTCTTTTGCTTAGCACTTGTACCTATTCTTTTGTGATGTAGTGGATCTTGTATGACCACTATTTTAATGTACACTTTTGTGTGTTATATTCATATCTGTTTCCGCCTTCATGATATGAATATATGTGACTGATTTGTGTTATGCTTATTTTATATTTGTTTCCGGAGGCCTCATAGCCACTGTGTAGTAGATTTGAGTTTGGATTGGATATGTCGGATTTCCTCTGATATACTATCTGACATATCGGTTCTCGCTCAAATCAATTATAAAGTTGGTCGCTCCTCAACAGCCTTATTCTTCGTACTAATTGACAACATTACCCAGTAGTGTCCTTGGTTAGTGTGAGTATAGAGTTGGGGCGTCACAGCTTGGTATCAGAGACAAACTTTGGAACAATGTAGAATAATCTAGCAAGGACCATTGTCCTAAGTCTCTCTTAGGAATCGTGCCTTAGGATTTAATTCGAGTTTTAGGACCCGTTCTATCCTATTTTCTTTTATGATGCCTTGTTTTATCAATCAAGTTTGTTTGATATTCATTCCGAGAATAACCTTTTTCCTCTTCTTTCTTTCTTAAAGAAGGGAAATGGTTAAACCTGGCCGTCCCAACGCCGGTCAATCTAGTGCTACTCCTCAGGATGGCGTATTCATGTCTCCTCAACAACTTTTAGATCTTGTAAAGAATGCCCAAGCTGCCGGACCCATTCCTATGCCTACTCATCCTAAATCTGGGTTTGCACGCTTGTGCAGTGATTATACCAATTTGGGTGGAAGGCCATTCAAGGGTTTCGAAAGAGTTATAGAAGTCCAAGCTTGGCTTAGGACATGCGATCGCATCTTTTCTTGCATGAACCTTGTGGATCTACATCAAGTCCAAGTGGCTTCTAGCATGCTCCAGGAGAGAGCATTAGATTGGTATGAGCTCTTGGTTTATGAAATTGTTGAAGCGGATCTTACTTGGGAGCAATTCCGGGAAAGTTTCGAGTTAAAGTTTGTGCGAAGCTCACAAAGTAACTTTAGCCCGATGCTTTATTGACCTTGTTCAAGGTGAATCTCCTGTGACAGATTATGTCGCATCTTTTGAATCCCTCTCTAAATATGGGGTCGAGTATATTAATACCCCATTGAAGAAAAATCAGAGGTTTATCTATGGGTTGAATAAGAACCTCAAAAAGCCTTTGCTTCTAAAAACAGAAGTTTCTTTCGATCAACTTGTAGATATTGCTCTTCGACTTGAAGAGGCCGATAAAGAAAGTGATGTTGAAGTTTTGGGTGCCAAATAGAACTTCAATAACAACAAGAAGAGGCCTATTAAGTTCAAAGGACCTAATCCCAACAAGAAAGGGAAGCAAGCAACTTCGGTTGCAAAGACTCCTACTTCTAGTCGTGGAGAATGCTACAATTGTGGTTCTAAGTACCACTATGCAAATAAGTGTCCGAAGCCCGTTACTTGTCGCTATTGCAAGGGTTCGGGTCATCTTATATCTTCTTGTCCCAAACTTCAAAGCAAGAAAGAGGGAAAGCTAAATGTTGTGCAAGCTCCTAGTAGCACTTCTCTTGGTCAAGGTATTTCTCATTCTGTCCTTGATGGCATTATTCTATTTCGTGATCTTCCTATTCGAGTTCTTTTTGATACGGGTGCATCTCACTCTTTTATATCAAAAGAACTTGTTGATGCTTTGTCTTTAAATGTTATGGGCTTGATGACTTCACATGAGAATTGCGAATCTGGTTGGTGGATCCGCAACACTCAGTTTATGTTGTAAAGATGTCGAGATTATTTTATGTGATTATTCTTTCCGAGCCGATTTACATGTTATGCGCTACTTAGGTTTCAGAATGATTTTGGGAATGGATTGGCTTAATCGTTATGAAGCCCATATCCTATGTCCCGAGCGGACTATTCATCTTCGACATCTCCAATCTGTTAAGCAGATTTCTATTGTTCTTAAAGATTCAGATTCCAATTCGGTAGCATCCTTATATTCTCTAAACCCACGTGATGACGATAATGATGATGAGGAAGATGTCATTTCCCTCATTCACGTTGTTTGTGAATTTCCCGACATCTTTGAGCCCGTTTTAAGTTTACCACCTAAGCGAGCAATTGAGTTCAGAATTAATCTAATCCTTGGAGCTCTACCAATTACTCGTCCTCCTTATCGTATGTCCAATAAGGAAAATGAGGAGATGCGTAAACAATTATCCGAATTGGAAGGAAAATAGTTTATTCGTTCTAGTTCCTCTCCATGGGGAGCTTCGGCTATTTTTGTGAATAAATCCAATGGTACACTTAGGCTTTGCGTAGACTATCGCAAGCTTAATGATCTCACCATCAAGAACAAATATCCCATACCTCGGATTGATGATCTATTCGATCAAATTAGCGGTGCTAGAGTCTTTTCACAGTTAGACTTAGCAACCGGTTTTCATCGGCTTCGTATTGAAGAGGATAGCATTCCTTTGACATCGTTTCGTACTCGTTATGGATCTTATGAATGGCTTGTTATGCCATTTGGTTTAACGAATGCTCCAGCTTATTTCGTTGACCTTATGAATCGAGTTCTCAAAGACTACCTTGATCGATTTGTTCTCATCTTTATCGATGATATTCTTGTTTATTCTAAAATCGAGGAAGAGCATGAAAAACATCTTTGGATTGTGTTGGAAATCTTTAGGAGCAATCAATTGAAAGCAAAATTTTCTAAGTGCCACTTTTGGCAATCTCGTGTGAAATTTTTAGGACATTTTATTTCTAAATCCGGAATTTCCTTGGATCCTTCAAAGATTGAAGCGATTCAAAATTGGAAGAGACCGGAGAGTGTGATGGAAATTCATAGCTTCCTTGGATTGGCGGGCTATTACCGTCGGTTCATAAAAGACTTTTCTAAAATTTCCGTGCCTCTTACTAGTTTGACAAAGAAGGGAGTTAAGTACATTTGGTCAGACAAATGTGAAGCTGCTTTTCAGAAATTAAAAGAACTCCTTTCCGATGCTCCTATTCTTGTGATTCCCAAAGGGAACCAAGACTTTATTGTTTATACTGATGCTAGTCGTGTTGGTTTGGAAGCCGTTCTCATTCAAAGGGAACGTGTTATCACTTATGCTTCTAGGCAATTAAAGCCTACCGAGACTAGACATGCCACTCATGATTTGGAGCTCGCGGCTATTGTTTTCGCCCTTAGAATTTGGCATCATTATCTTTTGGGAGATAAATTTGTTCTCTACACCGATCATAAATCTTTGAAGTATTTATTTTCTCAAAAGGAACTTAATTTGTGTCAACAACGTTGGCTCGAATTCCTTGCATCTTATGATCTTGATATTCTCTGTACTCCCGGAAAGGGAAATCGTGTTGTCGATGCCCTTAATCGTAAGCAACAAGCGGTTGTTTCCATGATGATATCCGAATGGAATGATCTCGATACTTTGTCCACTTGTGAGATTCGAGATCGTGAATCTAATTCATGTTCATCTCTTGTTTTATGTAGCCTTGAGGCTCATCCTTCTCTTTTGAACCGCATCCTTGAAGCTCAAAAGCAAGGTCCCGAATTGGCTCTTCTTAGCCAAAGTTGTAGGGATCAAAATAAAGTTGATGGTTTGAAAGACTTTGATATTGATGCTCGCGGTGGCATTCGAAAATTTGGTATACTTATTGTGCCTAATATTAGCGATCTCCGTAAAGACATATTAGAAGATTCTCATCATTCCAAATTTACCATGCATCCCGGTAGTAGTAAAATGTACGTGGACATGAAGCAACTTTATTATTGGGATGGAATGAAATCTGATATTGCTAACTTTATTAAGCGTTGCATGACTTGCCAACTCGTAAAGGCCGAGCATCAAAGGCCCGGTGGGTTATTGCAAGCATTGGACATTCTTGTTTGGAAGTGGGATCAAATTTCCATGGACTTTATTGACGGTCTTCCCCGTTCTCGTTCGGGTCATGACAGTCTATGGGTGATTGTAGATAGACTTACAAAATCTGCTCGTTTTATTCCTGTTCGGTCCAATCGGACCGTACCTCTTTTGGCCAAACTCTATGTTAAAGAAATTGTTAAATTGCATGGAGTTCCTACTTCTATTGTTAGCGATCGTGATCCATTATTTACTAGTGGATTTTGGAAGGGTCTTCAAAAAGCTTTGGGAACGAAGCTTAATTTTAGCACCGCTTATCATCCTCAGTCCGATGGACAAACAGAGTGGGTGAATCAAACTCTTGAAGATCTCCTTCAAGCATATGTTCTTGATTTTGGTGGAAGTTGGGAAGATCATATTTCTCTTGTTGAGTTTTCCTATAATAATAGCTTCCAATCTAGTATTGGTATGGCACCTTTCGAGGCACTCTACGGAAGGCCGTGCCAATCTCCTTCGTGTTAGCTTGAAGCCGGTGAGAAGCTGGTTTTAGGTCCACATTTTATTCGTGATGCCACAGAAAATATTGATCTTATTCGTCATAGGATGAAAGAAGCCCAAAGTAGACAAAAATCCTATGCCGATAACCGAAGAAGGAAATTAGAATTTTCTGTGGGAGATTTGGTATTCATTCGTGTTTCACCTATGAAGGGTATTGTGCATTTCAATCGTTCGGGAAAGTTAGCACCTCGATATATTGGCCCATTTCCCATCACCGGACGCATTGGTTCCGTGGCTTATCGGCTTTTATTACCGGCTCACTTTTCTGCTATTCATGACATATTCCACGTTTCTCAACTACGGAAATGCCTTAGAGATTCAGATTCTGTCCTTGAGCCCGGTGTTATTGAAGAAATTGAAGTTTCACCTAATTTGACTTATGAGCAACATCCAATTCGAATCATTGCTATGGAGGTTAAACGCCTTCGTAATAAAGATGTCCCGCTTGTGAAAGTCCAATGGTCCTCAAATCCTAAGGATTGTTCTTGGGAATCCAGAGAATTCATCGAGCGAACACATCCGGACTTACTCTCTCGTGCTCCTTAAGGAGAACTTCTCATTTCAAAATTTCTTCTTTTGTGTTGTTATGCCTTAGAGTGGTTGTTACTCTTTATTTTCTTCTTAAGTATTGTGAGGACACAATTTCTTTAAGGAGGGGAGTCTGTAACAACCCGCATATTTTACGATTATATATTTAAATGTTGAATTTAAATATAGCATCGTTAGTTGAATTTGAAGTCCAAAATGTGACTTTTTGTAAACGGTTGAATTTGGACTCGAGACCGTTTCCATTGAGTCCAAAATGGTGTTTGCGACCTTTTTGAGTATAAACATCGATATGTTTGGAGTTGATTAGAATTTTGATATTTTCATTTGGGGCTTTGGATTTGGGTTTCAGCCCACTAACCTAACAAGGTAACCCCAACTCCTCTACCTAATAACTCCCACTCCACTCCTCTTCATTCATTCATAACATTTCCTAACACTCAAGCTAAAGGAAAGAATGAGGGAAAAGATGGGAAATTAAAATTTCCTAATCCCTAGTTTTCTTAGGAAATTCAACTTCTTGCTCTAAAATCAAAGAGAAGCTTAGGTAAGCATCCTCTTCATCTTCTCCATCTCAATCTCTCTTCAATTTTCAGAAATTCCTATAACCTAACTTAGGAAAAACTTCACCTTTGATAATAGATTGAAGATTCTAGAGGTGTATTGAAGAGGAATTGATCTTGCCTTGTTTTAGAGCTTCTCATTCGTTGTTTTTGAGTTTTAAAGGTGAGTTCTTGAACTCACATCTATGTCTATAGCTTTCATTTGTTGTTAGGTATGAATTCCTAACATCTATTTCATGTTCAATTGCTTTCGATTTGAATTGATTTGGTGAATTTTCCAATTTTGGTATTTTGAAGTCAAAATCTTTAAAGATCCTATCTTGGATGTTTTGACATGTTTTTGGTGGTATATCGAAGAGCCTATAGGGCTAGGTTGTCGATTGGCATAAATCCCTAGCATCCATCGCTCGTTCGATCGCTTTCGGTTTAGATTTTTGCCCGTTTTGTGCTGGGCTGACTTTTGCCTAGCAGGAAAATCTAGACGTTTGGAAGAAAATCCATACATCTGGAAGGAAATCCAGACGTCTATTTGAAAAATACAGACGTTTGGAAGGGATCCCTGGAAAAAGAAAAAAAGGCAGAGACAAAATCCAAACGTTTGGAAGAAAATCCAGACGTTTGGAAGAAAATCCAGACGTGTGGAAGGAAATCCAGACGTCTGGTTGAAAAATCCAAACGTCTGGAAGGGGTCCCTGGAAAAAGAAAAAAAGGCAGACATAAAATCCAGACGTCTGGTTCTGTGCAATTTTGCCTATTTTGGCTGTTTTTGAGTGGATTTCCAATTTTTATCGATTTTTGTTGATCTGGTTAGTTGTTGTCAATTATTATCGACTTTGATGACTTCATTTATGGATTTTTGGGAATATCCATTTGATTGGGATTTGATATCGATTTTTATGGTTGGAATTCACGTCATCGAATGTGGATTTTTAGTGATAGATTGTTTTTACAATCATTTATGTGATTTGTCACTTTTAAATACAAAGGTTTCTATACTAGTAGTAAATACTCAAACTCTTTCACAAAACCGATTTCAACGTTACTTTTAATACAAAGTTCGTTTTTAAAACCATTTTCCAATCTATTAGTATATACAAACCTTTACCTCATTAGTATGAGAAATCTAATTAAATGACTTAGCAAAACAAGTGGTATGAAACGCTTGCGTTTACTTCGTCGGCTAATTCTTGGACTTGTTCGATTGAAATCTTGTGACAATTTTCGAGTGGAAATCTATAATCTGTTCGTAAATATTTAAGTTAAGCCAGTGGTTATGGGACATGAAGCTAAACTCATTTATTTACTAGCTTAGAGTAATTTACACTTATCGATCAATGATGATCATTTTGTGATTTAGACTAGCGATGTGCGATGTCTCTTTGTTTGTGTGGGGGACTAAACCCCGTTTCAGTGGAGCTCCGGCTCAAATTGGTAGGTTAGCGACCCATGGCCTTCAGGTAGTTTGTGGAGCCTCGACTCAAACTTGATGGTTAGCGACCATGGAATAGCGTTCCGTTTGTGATACACGTGTTGGTGAGTTTTCATGCTCCCGTTTGTGATAGGCCTCCCCCTTTTGTGTTTTCTGGATTTCTAATTGTTGATTTCTAGAAATTGTGTTTCACCAATTTTTGCGATTGACATCGATATGTTTTGTCAATATTTGGGGTTTGGTGAATAGCTAAATAATATGATATTCATTTTGGATATTTGACGAGATTTGAGATATTGTATGAATTTTATTGTTATTGAATGTATACTTGTCACAGTATGGAATTATTGTTATCATACATCTTTGTGGTATCTCTTATCCTTTCTCATCTCATATGATATTTATAGCTAGACTGATCCGCTTATTATTTTTCTTCTTAAATAATACTTGGGTCAGACCGAGGTGTTACAGGTGATTCCACTTGACTTCTTAGCACGTGCTAGCTTCTGACTTTTGGCTAACTACTTTAGCTTAGTAGTTTTTGCTTTTATACATTTGAGATAGAGACTCTTGATGTATGCATATTCTTTTACTTAGCACTTGTACCTATTCTTTTGCGATGTAGTAGATCTTGTATAACCAACTATTTTGATGTACACTTTTGTGTGTTATATTCATATCTGTTTCCGCCTTAGTGATATGAATATCTATGACTGATTTACGTTATGCTTATTTTATATTTTTTCCGGAGGCCTCATAGCCACTGTGTAGTAGATTTGAGTTTGGATTGGATATGTCGGATTTCCTCTGATATACTATCTGACATATCGGTTCTCGCTCAAATCAATTATAAAGTTGGTCGCTCCTCAACAGCCTTATTCTTCGTACTAATTGACGGCATTACCCAGTAGTGTCCTTGGTTAGTGTGAGTATAGAGGTGGGGCGTCACAAGTTGCGCATAGGAATTAATAATATATTTGGTTCTGCGTGGTTCATACCAGTGTTCATGCGTGGGTCAGTTGTGTTTTTCTTATGGTATATTTTATCTAGAGATATACGATGCTCGGAAGGTAACTTCTGATCCTTGTGCATGGAGTTTGGATTTGGCTTGACCGAAGAGATCTCTGTGGAATATCTATTATGAAAACGTACCTTAGCAGTTTTGGTTGAACCCTCAATATTGTTATGATGTGATCAATGTAAGCATCACAACTATTTTCTGATTTATATTCTTCACCCTATGCATTTTCTATTATACTACAATATGTAATTATTAGATGAGTGGTTCTTTTGAGGGGATAACCGTTACGACATTCCGTGTGGTCTCAAAAGTACCGTTATATGTCGGCCGCATATTTCTTTAGTTTCTCATACCAGACTTATGTCTGACATGTGGTTTTTTTTAATTTCTCGTGTGCTCTTTCAAGCAGTTTGAGAAATGTATATTTTAGTTGATGTTCATTGGTGCTCAAGGAGACGAGCTGGATGTTTCACCTACTGTAGTATTCTTATTTTTGCTGCATTACTATATTGCACATATCAACGTTTGTGAGGATAGGCTGTTTTAACCTTCCAGGCTGATTACAGTATTTAAAATTGTAACTTTGAAATGATATGTATCTTAGCATGAGTTTGTAATGTCTTTTAATATTACATGTTATTATACCGCTGTAAGATTCTAATATTGTGTTCCTTCTAACTTGTTCATTTTTTCTTTTTTCTTTTACTCTAATAGTTTGTCTTTCTAGCACTTGGATGCTTGGCATGTGAATACCGTGGATGTATTACTATTAACATTCGGGGGTCGAAAAGGCGATTGATCACAACCGTCGGTCCAACTAGGATTGATCTAGTATATTTGGTATCTCTTCTTATTTGATCAATTCATTATATTTTATGTGATCTTGCTTACGACACTAGGCCCCTCTAACTTTCATTTAATCTGGTGTCACTAAGGGTTAGTAACCATGATTTGACATGCACAGAACATTATATTATGAACTTAGTATAAAAATCACATATGGGGGTGTACACATAGCCTTATCAAAATTAATCAACATAGCATTTTTATATGATATTATATAACATAACTCTTTCCATGGCTTAAACATAGTATATGAACATATGCAAGATATGGTTTTCAACAATAAAATACATAACCGAGCCATTTTGCCACAACTCAGTCATTAACATGCATCACACATCCATGCATACATCATTCATACAATAGCATGATTTTCATACAACTGATATTAGAAAATAATTAAATCCAAATAAATAGGTGATTTATTTATAAAGATATTATATAATTTATAATTTTACAAATATCCAAAATTTCTTCTTTCAAAATTCTATATCTATAATATAAAAAGTGTCTTTAAATCCATTGAAGCTAGTATAATCAACACTTTAAATAATTGATACAGAAATCATTCCTTAAAAATTAAATTTTATTTTTAATTTTAAAGAATGATTTTAAAATTTATATATGTATTTTTTCTATAACACATGCAAACCAATATTTAATTAAACAATCGATTGAATTATCAATTTCATCATCCAAATGAGCATGCATTCAATTCAAAAACTTGACAATCATTCAACATAGCATGTAACCAAACATTCAGCTTTAACCTATTAAAAAGGGGTATAATTTCATCCATCGTTGATTTATAAAATCATAGCATGCATTTTAATTCAATATGGAATAAATATATATGGAAATTATTATTTGAATCAAATGATTTCACTCGCACTATGATCAACACATATCAATATTTATTTATTTCCATGTATACACACATATATATCAAGATGTATACAACACCTAGTAATTTCAACCAAGCAATCATATTTCATCATATAATCATATTTTAATATAAATACGTATCGAGGATGCATATCAATAAACTAATGACCTATATTTGTAAAACTAAGAAGAAATTTCACTAATGAAAATAGACGAAATCATTAAACGTGTAACAACTGCTGGTTGATACATGCTAGGCAGCATCATAAAATCCACCATTCAGCTGTTGGGAAGGGGAGTTCACCAGAAAAGATCATCGGAGATGATCTTTGGAGGCTGGGTGATGACCAGAAGCAGGAGGTGGCTCAACATGAAGGGATAGAAGGGCAGTTGCAACCCTAAGGTCTATATCAGTGTGTGCATGGTGCACACATGCACACTAATATATGTAGGTTGAACCTTTTGTTATCTGGACTGATATATTTGTAACTTGATTTGTATTCGAGAGTTAAGGAGTGAGGGTGTGATGTATTATAAGTAGCAGCTATCATATTGTAATAATGAATGCATGTTAAAAACCTTATTTATGTTTTCTTTTATTCTCCTTCTTCTTGATTTTTCTTTTAATATTCTTCTTTATTCCTACACATTCTCCTACTAGAAATCTTCATTAAATCCTCTCATACGTTCCATTCTAATTAATCTGCAGTAAACTCTCCTCTAAATTCCATTTACACCACTGTTCATTCCTACATTCACTTCCCCCTCTCACTTACATTAAACGTAATGGAAAATACAAGAATGTAAAAAAAGCCAAGGGTTCCTCTAAATTGATATTAGAGCAGCCTGATGAGCTAGAATCCCCACCTCATCACTCTAACAATCTAAAAAATGACCACCAAGATGAAAACCACCTCTCGATGCCTAAACTAGATGATGAAACTAAATTATGGCAAAGGCAGGAGCACATTAATGAAAGAACCAATACTACCTTGATGCAATTGCAAGAAGCATAGCAAGAATTGTATAATTCCAATCTAGAATTTCATCGAAGTCTGCAAGATAAACCGAATGATCTCAATGTAACAACCCTGGTTTGGAGATTACCTGTATATACTAAATTATAACGGAAGTTATAATTTAATAATGTAAATTAAAATATAATTGGAAATTTTATATTGTTTATTTGGAATAAATAATGAAATTTGTAAATAAAATGAGAAAAATAAAGTTTGGAACTTTATTTTGTTTATTTTTGTATAAATATGGGATTAAGATTGATTGGATAAGTATTTGATTAAATAAATTATAAATATGGGGTTTATATTAGTTTGGAGCTAATAAATTAAATAAGTGATGTATTTCAACATTCAATAGTTGAAATAAATCTAAATTAATGGAAATAAAGTTAAAAAAACTTTATTTTAAGAAATTGGAAGTAAAATAATCAATTTGTAATTTTATTTGGATAAACATAACAGTACTGGAAAATATTGTCAATATTAATCTTTTATGGATTAAAAAGGAGAAATATGAAGAAAATATATTTTTGATTGAAATAAAAGATGAAATATTGTTTGAAAATAATATTTTGATGATATAATAAAGTTAAAATGATTTGTTATAATTTATTTGATAAGAAAATAATTTTTGTTGTGCTTGTTATGTTAAAATAGTGTTTTTACACTAAAATAGTGTAAATTGTGAAAAATTGTGTAAAATAGGGTTTTATTGTTAAAAATACCTTTTTATAAATGAAATAAATTTTATTTTGTTATAATAACAATTTTAATTCATTACAAATATGATGTATGCATTTTAGTTGACTTTAAAATAAAGAAATGTGAGAATATGGTAATAATATAAGTTAAAACATGTACATTCCTTTATTTTTCTCTAAGTATAAATGAAGTTGGGCCTATTGGGTAAGGTTTTAAGTCCAAAACCCAATATCTGGATGTTTCTGGTGAGAAAAAGAAACCACAATATGTTGTTTTCTTCTTCCTTCTCATAAGCAAATATACAGAAAAGGAAAATAGAGAAACCAATGGCTTCTTCAAATTAAATTCAAATCTCACCAATTTTGCTGCTAATTAAAAGAAGAAAATAATCAAACTAGATAATATTCAAGGTAATAAAACCCAATACTAAATAATTTCATCACAAATCTTGGAATTTAGGTATGAATGTCTGAAACCAATTTCTTTTGTACTACATGTTTCTGTTTCAGCTATTTCAGGTCGCTAGATCCTCAATTCTTCTCAAAAGATCATTGCTTGCAATCAAAAACTTTGCTAAATCATCAGGTGAGTTGAATAACTCGCAAATTCTAGCTAATTCAAAATCCAAATAGCTTGAATCTGTACAAAAGTCTTTATCTGTAGTTAATTTTCTGTAGTTTTTATTTCTCTGTTCGAATCTGTTCTGGGTTGCATCTTTGAGTACTGATATCTTTCAATTCCGACAATGAAATGTTGTCGGATTTCTTTCAGTTGTTAGTTCATATGTAGTTGTGCATGCCTGTATAATTTCATTGTAAAATGTTGATGTTTGATACCTAAAACTTGCAGCCAAAAATCAACTCGCAGCAGAATTTTCACCTGGAAAATTCTTGTGGCCAAGGTCGACAGGCCTGTCGACCTTGGTGTTGACCTTGACACCATCTAGGTTAACCGTACAGTCGACCTAGAGGTATGAAAGGTCGACCATGCTGTTGACCATAAGGTCGACATGTTGAGCCCTTTGCTTTGCCTTGCTTCTAGGTGTATTTTGCTTCTTGTTTTAATTCATTTTTGCTTGCTCCTTGGCTCGTTTTTGTGAAATTTTTGATCGATATTGATGGCTATGATACCTATCAATAGCCTAGTCAAGTTTTGGAGAATTCAAAATTCAAATTTGATTTGAATTGAATTTCGAATTGAATTTGAATATCGATTTTGAGTGTTTTCTTTTTTTTCATTGATTCTGAGCACGGTTTTCTCCAAACGATTTTGAAATAATTTTTAAATAAAGGGGCAATTCAAATAATTATTATATATTATTTTATAAGCATTTCCAAATATAAAAATCTATTTATTCTCTATAATAAGGGAATCAGTAAACACGGTTTTCAAAACTGATTTCGTAAATTGGTTTTAAAAGCTTATTTTCTAAAGTAAATTATTTTGAATATTAAATACGCATTTTTGTACTATTCAAACATATGATAAAGAGAATTAAACGATCTAGTAAAACACGTGGTATGGGACACGTGTGTTCACTGTTTCGGTTAATTCCGGACTTGTACGATCGAAGCTATTAGAGGTTATCGATTCTGAGTTGTTTTTCCATTTTATAGCGTATTTTGAGTTTTATAATTCCTATATATAGGAATTATCTGGGATGGCCAATATTTAGCGAGTTATTATGGTTTGAGATCTCCTATTTTAGTAGTTATGGTCGATGAGAACCATTACGATGTTTTTATACTTGCCGATGATATGAGGCAAGTTTTCAGTTTGTGATTTCCTATTTTGAGATTTATGGTTCATGAGAAACCATCATGAGTTTTATTTATACTTGTTGATGAGATGAGACAATTCATGAGTTTTCTAATGTGGCATTGGCTAGCGGTTAGTAAACCGTTTAGTGAGAACGTGTGGTATGGGACGCACGTTACCACTTTTCGGGTTCCTAGTGGAGAGTTTGTGACACATTCTGGGTTATGCCAGTACTAGAGCTGTTGGGCTCATATTGGACTGTTGGGTCCAATCTTTATCGAGCTATTGGGCTCATCACGAGTTATGTGACTTCGGTCATCTGGGATTTACGACTTTGGTCATCTGGGATAGGTACCTATAATTTATATAGTACTGGACAAATTTTTTGCACGTGCATATTTTGAGATTTGAGCTGTTGGGTTCTTATTGGGCTGCTGGGTCCATCCTTTTTATTGGGTTGTTGGGTCCATTCTTTCATTGGGCTGTTGGGTCCATACTTGAGATTTGAGTTTGTCGTCTTCGGCGTTTTCATATGAGTTTTATAATCTCCTTCTTGGATATATATATAGTGCTGAGTTTGCCATTTGGCGTATTTTGAGTTTTGAGATCACTCTATTTTGAGTTTATATTTGTGTTTGCCATTTATGGCGTTTCTTGAGTTTTGAACTTGAGACTTCTCCTTTTTAGGGAATATGGTTCATTGAAACCATTATAGATGTTTTGGAATGTCGCGGATGATATGAGGCATTTATTTCTATATTTGAGTGTTATTATTTGAGTTATCTCTTTTGAGGCCTTTTTATACTTAAGTGACATTGGTCCACATAAGTCATGGGTGTGTGTTCTTTCTATTGCTTCTTATCATTAAAGAAGAATTATCACCTCGTATTATATGCTTCATATTATCGTTTATTCTTATTAACTGATTGTTTTAGCTAGACTGACCCGTGTATTTTATACTCGAGTCAGACCGAGTCGTTTCAGGTTAGCTTTCAGTTATGGGACTTAGCTTTGATGCATCTGCTTGGATATTAGCCTAGCACTTTTGTGTAGTTTATATTTCTTTCCTCTTGACTCTGATATGTATTTAATTAGATGTATATCGATGTAGTCTTTGAACCACTTTTGTGTATCATTTTGTATTGTACTGGGATGTATCAGTGTATATGTATTTATATATATGACGTTTACTGTTCTGTGATGTGATATGCATTCTGTTATTGTATTCTGTTCTGATAGATCCATTAGCCACCTATAGATTTGTATTATGCATTTATTGGATATGTCGACCCACGAGAGATAGGAAAAAAAAGCATTTATCGACGTATTCAGTAGATGTTTATGACAGGATTATAGATGGTCGCTCCTAACGAGCCCTATTCTCCGCATTAGCAGACATAATTACCCGATAATTCTCTTTGTTAATGTGGGTCTCGGGGTGGGGCGTTGCACTCAAGATAGATCAGATTTCTAAAACCCAAAACTTAGTGTTGCAAGGAATAAAGAACAACTAGAGTTCATCTCCACATCATGCTCCAAAACACTCACAATAATCAAGAAGCCAACCCTTTGTCACATATTTCCAAAGAAATTCCCTTAGAAAAAATTTTAAATCTCCACTTTCACTAACCTCAAGACCATGCATAGTACCTACACCCAGGCTCTTGCAACACACTGCCACTAAACTAGAATTTCCCACATATTCAGGACATCACACTGTTATTGAGTGGCTATGGCAAGTCGAATAGATTGTGAAATATCATCAAGCACCTAAAATTGAGTATGTACAAACTTTTTCATTCCATCTTAAGCAAGATGCTCAACAGTGATTTAGATGGTTATTAAAGAACATCAAGAACTACGAGCGATGGAGGGTTTTCAAGGAAGAAATCATTATTAGATTTTTTTTCCCCACCTAAATTGAGGAAACCCTTTGGAACTTTTTCAACTTTAAAGTGATTGACTACACTTCAAGCTTATCCCACCAAGTTTGAGCAACTTCAGTGACTCCTTGACCATTTTCACCTTGATTAAGTGTTTGATAAGTTTATGGATGGACTTAAGGAAGAAATTAGATTTGATTTTAAAGCTTCAAGACAAGCAAACTTTAATGAAGTAGTGGCTCTTGCAAAAATATTTGAAAATAATTATAATAGTACAATAAGAATTACCAAAACCCTAGCTTAGCATCCCTAATTCCGCTCCTTATGCCAAGAATAACCCATAAAAATACTGCATATCCTTCACAACCTTACCAATACTTAGTCAAGGAGAACACCCTAGAAACACTTGCTAGAAATAAAGGGTTAACCCTTGAAGAAATGTTAGACGGGAGGAAAAAGAATTTATGTTCTGGGTGTAATGAAAAAGGGCATAGCGAGCATTTGTGCAAGACTAAACAGATTCATATAATAGAAGGCATGATGATTTTATCCGATCAAGAAACTAAAGGTGGGGATGGTGTAGAGGAAGAATCAGAAGTAGCCAGGTAAGAAAACCTTCCAAGCTATGGATCACAGAACCTAGAAGAAGAATTTACCATTTCTTTACATGTTATCTGTGGAATCCCCTCTTTGCATACAATTAGATTGAAAGGAACACTTAAGGGTAAGCCCATTCAATTTTTAATAGACTCAAGATTCTATAGCTTCATTAATTCTTCTCTGGCTAGAAAAATAAGGTTAGGAGTTTATCAATCTAAAACCTATGAAGTGATGACAGCTAATAGGGATAATGTAACACCCCGCATTTTTATATAGTTAAAATGTAATGTATAACGATAAGTAATGAAAATAGATAATTTTGGAATTGTCGGAACATGGCTCTATAATGCATACCATTGCGTCCAGTGTAATTTTTGGATTAGTTTCCATATATAACTTGCGAAGCTAACGACGACAGGTGAGTGGATTTATTTATATATCTTTTAAGTTTAAGATATATTATCGTTAGATTCTCGTTTAGAAAATTTTATTTGGTAATTAATCATATTAATTAAATTAGGATAAACTATAAGAAAACTTGTAGTTTATTTATAGTATTTAAACACTAATTTCTATGCCTTATTTACATCTTTTGTTCTACGTTTTGGATTTTTATGCAAGCGACAGTTTTCTTCCATTCCTTCTTTTCTTTCTTCGCGTATGGATTAGAATAGATAAAACGCAAATATGTATTATATAAATAAGAAAACTAAAATGAAAGGAAATTGATGTAAAATAATAAAAGGTGAGAGATAAAATTACTGTAACAAATTGCATTAAAATGGGAAAAGTTAATTTGGGGTAATTATTAGATTAATTGGTGGTTAGAAGATGGGATACATTTCCATAATTTAATAGCTAAAAGATAACGATAAACGTAACTTCCAGAATAAAAGAAATAAAAAGGGGAAATTGGTGTAAAATAGAGAAACCACTGTATTTTACAATACTCCAAAATAGTAAAAGAGACACCTTGTAGTTACGGATTATTGTTTATAGTGTTATTCAATGTTAAAATATGGAAATGGATAATATAGTCTTCATAACCAACAGAATAAAATAGAATTACTTCCTAACATATCGGATAATAAAGTAAAGTATGATTTGAAACAAGAAAATTATTAATTTAAGAATTTGAGACTATGAAGAAATTTAAGGAACCTAAGTCTGCATTTACTGCGCAGGTTATTTAACTAGGCAATTATTATGATAAGTGAATCATGTAATATTAGGGAATTAAAGAAAATTCTATATCGTAATAAAAGAAGGCAGACTAGGCAAGAAACGCTTGTGATTGTATAATGGACTATAAAAGAAGAAAAAGTAACAATTCCAAGTAGGATTATAACATAGTTATAATTATGAAATAAGAACGGAAAAGCTTATCATGAAACTTAAAACAAATTGGTAAGTGATGATAGTAGAGAATAATGATAGAAGCTTATTTAAACAACTTGTATTAAGTTAATAAGCAAATAAAACAGAAATAATAAAAGTGGCTTATTTCAAGAAACTTAAGAATTTATATATTAAATTAAATAAGCAAGATAGTAAATGTGGCTCATACTAACAGCATTCCCTATTAGACGGGGGCAAGAATATGCTAATTAAATTAAAATAGGTAGCCAACAGAATAAGAAAGCAAACTAAACGCAAATTAAAAGATTAGACTTAGGGTCTAACAAAAGAATCGAAATGCGTTGGGAGCAGCCCAAAAGATGAAGCGCCTAACAAAGCAGTTCATCACGGATTTCAGAAATGGAGGAGCATGTCCAACTTCATGAGTTTGGGCTAGAGGGAAGTACGAGACTTCAACGGGACGTGAGGATACTCAAGGATGGACCTCTGGGTAGGCCTAACGAAGTTGCATCCCCAGAGGCAGGTATGTAGGTGTTCCATCAAAAGAGTATGCCTTGACTGCATTTGCATTGTAGGCCTAACGAAGCGGATCCTTTGTAGGCAGTCAGAAGGGCTTGGTGTTCGGAGTAGGGTATTCATATGTCCAGTACTTGCAAGTAAGGTTAAGGATAGTCGCATGCGGATATCGGCCAGCATCAAGACCAAGAGCAAGTTAGGGAAAGACTAGAGTTAAACTGACAGTCTAATGATACTTTCACTATCGATACATTGGATGGAGGGGCACCGCCAATTGGATGTTAGATTGTTTGCAGTAGGGCATGGCCACTTAACTCTTTAGAAGTCTTTCGATTAGTTGAGGGGTAGCTGCGTGGGACCATAGCCACTAAGAGAAAGGGACAGACCAACTAGCATATATGTATTATAAGCCTAACGAAGCAATCCTTTACAGATATAGAAAATCCCCGATTGAGTTCTGTACAAGGTACACCTTGTAGGCGGAACTCGGATAGTAGACAGAACGATTGCGTAGTCCTCAACGTACACACTGGGTGGTACATTGTGGATGTTCGAGCACTAGTATAGACTAGTGCGGATGCAATTTACGTTTTTGTAGTAAGTAGTGGAGCAACTGTAGGTTTTAGGAAGCAATCCTTTACAGATGAAAATTTTGGAACGCTCTCGAAGCTGGACGATGGAGTTCATTTCGAGGAGGATACGGAAGGTACTATGTGTGGTACCTAGGACCAATATGGTCATTGGGCATATAGCTACATATATGTATATATTAGTTATTAGGTTTTTATCTACTATGGAGTAGATGGGCATGGTTCACGAGCAGGGGTGAGAGTATTATAACCCAATGAATCTAATATAAGAATAAATGGAAATAAAATGGTATATGTAGAATTATGCCTAGAAGTATATAATTTATTCATTCACTAGAACTTTTGTTCTGACCCCCTCCTCATAACATCCTACAGGTTAGGTAGATGGCAGAGACTTCTCAGCTTTATGACACAAGTGTTATTATTTGGGTGAGTATTTACTTACTATTATACTTTAGCCAATTCCGCTGTAAGATAATTTATTGAGCTCTAATATATTTATCTTTGCCTATTTGCAGGATACTGGATACCCAACTCGGGCTTCAATGGGCTTGGGTTTTAGCATTCTTGTGAAAAATTCGGAACGCTGGAATTCGGGTTGTTACATTTGGTATCAGAGCCTAGGTTTAGGATTCCTAGGTAGATAGTGAGTGAACGTATTTGTATTTTTGAATAAAATATAAATATATTATGTAGTAAAATCCAAATAGTCCCCAACCATAGATTTTAACATATGGAAGGTTTTCAGAAGTATATTTGTGCATAGTTTGTTAGTTGGGTATGGGACGACCCAAGTTTGTAAAGCCATATGTTATTACCGATTTATAGCATATAAATAAGCCATGTTTTGAGAGAAAATTTGTATTCATATATTTTAGGAAGTAGGGAAGTTCCTTAGGGATAGTAGGGAGAGTGTTTTTATTTCGGAAAGAATGAGAGGTTTTAGTATGATGAAAATCCACTTTATGTCTAACCCAATAAAAATGAAATAAAAAAGTTGAAAAATATATTTGAGGAAGTAAATATTGGGTTTTAAAAAAAATAAGTGGTATGAAATTTAAATTAGTTTTTATATGATGTAAATTTTGTTAAAAGTGAAATTCATTTTGAAGAATTATAGAGCATGTATAGCTCGCTAGTTTCTTTGTAGGTAAACAATGATTTTAAATATAAAAAACTAGAGTGTATTTAAGTATCGAAAACGTAGGTTACAACATTTATTGTTGTAATAAATGTTTTCAGTAAAAATAAAGGAAGCATAGACTATGACACTATTGTTATAGTAGGTGACTCCCAAAGTAAATGTTTTTACATAGCATACGGGATTTATTAATATTTATTTTAATTGAATCCATATATTAGTATTTTTGGGTTGTAGTAACGGTGTTTTACGCAACATCTGTTTTGACCCAAATGAGTTTTGGAGATAATTTCTAAAGTGGTTTGTGTTTACACTTACTATTTAAATAAACACATGAAAATATTTTCTAGCTATAAGGAAGTTTTAAAAATGAGTTCTTTTGAAAAATAATGCACGATAAATTAATGAGTTTAGTAGGAAATATCTTATGTAAGTAAATATAGAGTAAACATACCTTAATCTATTGGAATGAAATGAATAATGATATAATTTTCTATGAATCACAAATAAAGATGTTTTGTGCAAGCTATAATGGTTTCTCATAAGAGAAAGTAATTCCAATACATTAAGGTATAAAACCATTAAGTATAGTAAGTTAGCAACTCCTTCAAAGTTAAGTAATTGGAAGAGTAGGAAAGTTAAGAGATTTTTGATAAAATAATTGTTCTTATTTACCCCAGTTTTAGTAAATTTGAAAATCTATAAAAAAAGGATATTTTGAAAACATGTGAGGACATTTTTTTTAAAAGTCAAGAAAAAAGAAAAATGTTTTAAGAACAAGCAAGACATGTTTAAAATAAAAGATGGTTTGGTGGAAAAGTAAATAAGTTTTTGAAAAGATAAAATTTAGAAGTTTTAATTTTTGAAGAAAAATTGATAAATACCAAACCAAATCAGACTTTTAAATATGGAGTAGATAGGAATCATTTCCTAGGTGTAATGGGAAAAGTATAAGGTTGTAGCAGTAATTACTCTTAGTAATAATAAAAGTTCCCATAAGGTTTGTAGGACACTAGTGAAAACCTAGAAATGTTGCTTCATGTGTGCAGATTATAGAAGAATAGTGAATGATATTAGTAAGATTATAAGACACACGTGGTTGGGATAGGTAAACTTTAGTTGGGGAAAAATGAAAGGTAAAGAGAAAATTTCCCCAAGCTTAGTTGTCTTTTTAGATAGAGGCTGCATAGATTGAAACCCTTATCCATTACAGTAAATGAGACTTAGTTATTCCTTTTTGAGAATGGAATAGAAGAGATGAATAGATCTTATTCGGCATGAGTAATACAACGTAAGTTGGTAACAAGTAATAGGCGGCAGGAGGAGCATATGAGTTACTTAGATTCCTAGAGTAGGACCTTTCTGTGTCAAAGTGGACATGGTCCTAGACCTCCTTGCCCTAGGTGATAGCTGTGTTTAGTTGCTGTAAAAAAAAAGTAAAAGTAGAATAAGATAACTAAAAGGAAAATAACAAATTTAAAGAAAGCAACAGAAACGTCAATAAAAAAATTTAAAAAGAGATATTTTCTTATGTAAACTATGCTTAGGGAAGTAAATAATTTTCTTTTTTTAGAATAGTAGCCTAAATCCCAAGTACGGCGGAAGATGTGCGCAAAAGAAAATCAAAGAAATATGAATTTTTTTCTGTTTGCCACCTTCTTTATAACATAAGAAATCGAATTTGGAAAATTAGAATTTTCTAAAATTCAAAAATTAAAATTGTGTGGTAGGTTTGGACATAAAACTTGTTGAACTATGCTCTTATTCAGTAGGCGTGTGGGAAAAATTGAAGGAAAAATGTTTTGAGTTTTCAAAAGATTGCATTCATATAGAAATTGCAAGTATATTTAGGATGTGTGCATCATGTTTTAAAAGGAATTTCTAAAAGAAAAAGCATTCATATAGGAGGTACCGCATAGAAATTCTTGTGCATGCATATATTTTATGAAGTATTGCACTTTGCACTATGCACGGATTGTAGCAAAATTGGATGTGAGAGATTACATAAATTTTTACTCTTGTCAAATTTCGGGGACGAAATTTCCTAAGGGTGGGAGAATGTAACACCCTGCATTTTTATATAGTTAAAATGTAACATATAACGATAAGTAATGATAATAAATAATTTTGTAATTGTCGGAATATGGCTACGGAACTTGTACCATTGCGTCCAGGGTAATTTTCTGATCAATTTCCATATATAACTTGTCTAAAATCGAACAAATATGAAGGAGTTAAGTACGAAACAAAATAAGTAATCGAATCGAAAATATATATTGTTAACTCGCCTTTTGGCAAGGCTGTAGATAGGCGGACTTAACTAAATTAACTACTCGTTCGTCGAGGTCGGTTCACCATGGATTTAGTCAACTGGATGGATGGACGATCAAGCACGGTCGATGGGTAAACGAAGCTGCACGCTTGGAAGGTCGGTTGGCCATATTGGAGGTGGCTCGGCATTCGGATGGGTCGGCATTGGAGGCGGCTCACCATCCGGATGGGTCGGCATTGGGTATGGCTAGGCATGGAGTGGTTCGGCATTGAGGTGAGGTACATGCCGTTCGGCATCAAGGAAAGGGTCGTTCGACATTGCTGGTCGTTCGGCATCAAGGAGGAAAGGGTCGTTCGGCATTGCTGGTCGTTCGACATCAAGGAGGTACAGGCCGTTCGGCATCAAGGAGGAAAGGGTCGTTCGACATTGAAGTGAGGTACAGGCCGTTCGGCATCAAGGAGGAAAGGGTCGTTCGGCATTGCTGGTTGTTCGACATCAAGGAGGAAAGGGTCGTTCGGCATTGTTGGTCATTCGGCATTGCTGGTCATTCGGCATCAAGGAGGAAAGGGTCGTTCGGCATTGCTGGTCGTTCGGCATCAAGGAGGAAAGGGTCGTTCGACATTGCTGGTCGTTCGGCATCAAGGAGGTACAGGCCGTTCGGCATCAAGGAGGAAAGGGTCGTTCGGCATAGCTGGTCGTTCGGCATTAAGGAGGTATAGGTCGTTCGACATTGCTGGCTGTTCGGCATCAAGGAGGTACAGGCCGTTCGGCATCAAGGAGGAAAGGGTCGTTCGGCATAGCTGGTCATTCGGCATCAGGGAGGTATAGGTCGTTCGGCATTGGTGGTCGTTCGGCATCAAGGAGGTATAGGCCGTTCGGCATCGAGGTGGAAAGGGTCGTTCGGCATTGCTGGTCGTTCGGCATCAAGGAGGAACAGGCCGTTTGGCATTAAGGAGGAAAGGGTCGTTCGGCATAGCTGGTCGTTCGGCATCAGGGAGGTATGGGTCGTTCGACATTGGTGGTCGTTCGGCATCAGGGAGGTATAGGTCGTTCGGCACTTGGGTGAGTGTTACTTCAACTAGAGTTTGGCCTAGGCTTTAGGTCATGTTACTTCGAGTCGCAGAGCATTTCACTTCGGGTCATTACCATGGTTACTTCGGGTCGGCCGATGGAGGACTTGGGGTTGGTCGAGGTGAAGGGTGTGAGCTCGGCCAAAGTCTTAGTGGGCCCAGACTATTCAGGAAGCCCAGCAACCTCCTGGATTTTCCTATAAATACAGCATGTGGAGGTTCAAAAAAAGGATCTTTTTCTGCTCTCTAGTTTTCTATTTTCTAAGGCTGAGGTTACTCTGCTATCTTGTAACTGTAATCGATCATTACACCAATAAAAAGGAAACTTCTGGAGTGGATGTAGGCCGAAGTTAGCCGAACCATAAAATCTGTTGTTCTTTACTGCTTTCTTTTTAATTTTTACTGTTCTCCACATTATTACTCTCTACATATACTCTATCTGTGAGTTGTGACTCTTAGTTGGTGCTTTCATTTACATTCGAGTGTTAGTGACCAATTTTGGCCCTAACATTTTGGTGCTTTCACTGAGAAGGCAAACACTCGGGAATTTTGGAGCTAGGAACTTGGATTCTAGGAAGCAATGGCTAGGCCATCAACAAGGAAGCAAGTGACAGAAAGAAGCAATCAAGAGGGAAGTCAAGAGGCCTCCTCTGGAGCTGGAGCAGGTCAAGCGTCCATCTGTATCACCAGGGACGAGATGGAGACGATGCTGAAAAGGCAGGAAGACATGATACAGAACCTGCTTTGACAGGTTGGACATATTGGCGCACAAAGTCAAGGGAATGGACCAACCGCGGCTGCTGGCATTGCAGAACAAGGAACCGGGGCTGCAGAAGTATCTGGAGGTCAAAACCATAACTAGACTGGAGAGGTTGGAGGAAATCAGCCAAGGCCTGGGGGCAGACCTCCAGGATTGGATACAAGGAGAGCGGTGAATGAAGCTCAGCAAGCAGGGACCAACGTGAATGTAAATGGCCAACATAAAGAGTACTACCCGGAGTACCCCCTAGGGCATGGGGGGAAAAGTAGAGATGCAAACAGGGGACAACCCCTGGATGGAGATGAAAGAATGGCTGGACTAGTACGACGGATTATGAGAGGAGGATTGTCAAGCGGAGGCTTAGAGGAAGTTAGTCGGAGTCCGTTCACTCCGAATATCAGAAATGCAAGGAATCCTCCAAAGTTCAAGTTACCCACACTGGATCCTTATGATGGGAAATCAGACCCAACCATGCATATTATCAGATATATCGGGCATATGGAAGTGTTGGGGGCATCTGAGGAAGTGATGGCACGATGCTTCCCTCTATATCTGACAGACTTGGCTGCGCTTTGGTTCAGGCAGCTAGAGAAGGGATCAATCATAACATGGGGTGATCTAGTGGAACGCTTCATGAGACAGTTTAGGGTCCACGTGACGCGACCCAAGAGTGTGATGACCTTAGCTTCAATGAAGCAGAGGACCGGAGAGTCCATAAGATATTTTCTACTGCGATTCAATGCAACGGTGGCTTCAGTAGATCGCCCGGATCCATCGATGATTTTGATGGCGGCGGTAGCAGGGGTTGCGGAAGGCACAGAGTTTAAGGATTCTCTGGCAAGAGATCCATCACAAGACCTCGGAGAATTCTATCATGAAGCTGAAAGGTTCATTCGGCTAGAGGATTCACGCGCCGAAAGGTGAGAAACAAACGCTGTACAAGGCGAAGGAACCTCCAAAGAACTACCTGGAGCAGACAAAGGTAAGCGAAAGCAGGACGACAGATACGACGGTCCTGACAGACGGAAGAAATTCCGAGAACCCGGGTTCAGACAATACACGGACTTGACGGCAAACCTGGAACGGATTTACATGGAGACTCGGGGGCAGCTCCCCTATCAAAAACCACGCAAGAGAGATCCTACAGAACGGGAACGTAGAAGTGGAAAATACTGCCTATTCCATGAGTTGGAAGGGAATACTACCAATGAATGTCGCCATATGAAGGATGAGATGGAAGAGCATGTCAGAACTGGTAGATTGCCACAATACGCCAGAGATCGGACGGTGGCCGTAGGACCTGAGCAACTACCACCTCCACCTAACAGGACTAATCCTAGATCGGGATCACGACTCGTCATCAATTGATCATGATGGCAAAGGCCAAGTTTAGGACTTGAACTTTGGTCGATTACATAAAACTCTTTAGATTTGATTTTAAAATAAAACGGCTATTCCACTTACACATGTACGGGAACCAGAGAGATCCCCGGGCATGCTCTGAGATGGTAACAGACCACTCTACCCGGAGAGGCAGTATCTAGGTTTATCCTTTGTTTGTGATTGAACATTTGGAATTTTAAATTAATAAATGAACTTGAATTTCATAAAATGAACCCTTGACCAGAGGGTTAAAGGATGAATATTGAAAATTGATTTGAAATTGATCGCTTTATGACCCTACCCGGAGAGACGGGGTCTGGAGTGCTGGGAGTGACGCTGCTTCGCTGTAGAGCGACATGATCGGCTCACTCAATGCTGTTTCCCCTTCACCGGAGAGTGACAGGATGGGATCCAGTAAGAGCCCGGAGAGGCTGACATTGGTCCAGGAGGATCATGACATCGCTTAATGTTCAGGGACACTGAACCGGAGTGCAGGGAGTGACGCTGCTTCGCTGGAGAGCAACAGGATCGGCTCACTCAACACAGTTTCCCCTTCACCGGAGAGTGACAGGATGGGATCTAGTAAGAGCCCGGAGAAGCTGACATCGGTCCAGGAGGATCAGGGCATCGCTTAATGTTAGGGACGTTGAACCGGAACGCATGGGATAGGTTGCTTCGTCGAAGCGCGACATGATCTGCCTATTCAATCGTTAAGTTTGGATCAGGCTTGGCAAAGGTCCAGAGAGGCCGTCAACGGTCTGGATAGATCATAGGATTCGATTGCTGACTTCCAAGGGGCGAATTCAGAATTGGATAACGACGTGGAACGGTCGTGGAATAAACTATCAGATTCGGATGGAATCGTTTGATCACGAATGTATCATGGACTTTGGATATCGGGATAGAAACTATTCAAAACACACCTTCCAATAGCAAGGCATGTTTTGGGGGGCAAAGTGTTAACCCGCCTTTTGGCAAGGCCGTAGATAGGCGGACTTAACTAAATTGACTACTCATTCATCGAGGTCGGTTCACGATGGATTTAGTCAACTAGATGGATGGATGATCAAGCATGGTCGATGGGTAAATGAAGCTGCATGCTTGGAAGGTCGGTTGGCCATATTAGAGGTGGCTCGGCATCCGGATGGGTCGGCAATGGAGGCGACTCGGCATCCAGATGGGTCAGCATTGAGTATGGCTAGGCATGGAGTGGTTCGGCATTGAGGTGAGGTACAGGCCGTTCGGCATCAAGGAGGAAAGGGTCGTTCGGCATTGCTGGTCGTTCGGCATCAAGGAGGAAAGGGTCGTTCGGCATTGCTGGTCGTTCGGAATCAAGGAGGAAAGGGTCATTCGGCATTGCTGGTCGTTCGGCATCAAGGAGGTACAGGCCGTTCGGCTTCAAGGAGGAAAGGGTCCTTCGGCATAGCTGGTCGTTCGGCATTAAGGTGAGGTACAGGCCATTCGGCATCAAGGAGGAAAGGGTCGTTCGGCATTGCTGGTCGTTCGGCATCAAGGAGGAAAGGGTCGTTCGACATTGCTGGTCGTTCGGAATCAAGGAGGAAAGGGTCGTTCGGCATTGCTGGTTGTTCGGCATCAAGGAGGAAAGGGTCGTTCGGCATTGCTGGTTGTTCGGCATCAAGGAGGTACAGGTCGTTCGGCATCAAGGAGGAAAGGGTCGTTCGGCATAGCTGGTCGTTTGGCATCAGGGAAGTATAGGTCGTTCTGCATTGCTGGTCATTCGGCATCAAGGAGGTATAGGCCGTTCGGCATCAGGGAGGTACAGGCCGTTCGGCATCGAAGTGGAAAGGGTCGTTGGGCATCAAAGAGGAACAGGCCATTCGGCATTAAGGAGGAAAGGGTCCTTCGGCATAGCTGGTCGTTCGGCATCAGGGAGGTATGGGTCGTTCGACATTGGTGGTCGTTTGGCATCAGGGAGGTATAGGTCGTTCGGCACTTGGGTGAGTGTTACTTCAACTAGAGTTTGGCCTAGGCTTTAGGTCATGTTACTTCGAGTCATGGAGCATTTCAGTAATTACCATGGTTACTTCGGGTCGGCCGATGGAGGACTTGGGGTTGGTCGAGGTGAAGGGTGTGAGCTCAGCCAAGGTCTTAGTGGGCCCAGACTATTCAGGAAGCCCAACAACCTCCTGGATTTGCCTATAAATACAGCATGTGGAGGTTCAGAAAAAGGATCTTTTTTCCGCTCTCTAGTTTTCTATTTTCTAAGGCTGAGGTTACTCTGCCATCTTATAGCTGTAATCGATCATTATACCAATAAAAAGGAAACTTCTGGAGTGGACGTAGGCCAGAGTTAGCCGAACCACTATAAAATATGTTGTTCTTTACTGCTTTCTTTTTAATTTTTATTGTTCTTCACATTATTACTCTCTACATATACTCTATCTGTGAGCTGTGACTGTTAGTTGGTGCTTTCATTTACATTCGGGTTTTAGTGACCAATTTTGGCGCTAACATATATATATATATATATATATATATATATATTATAAAACGGATATGGGCCGACCGGTAGGTCGACCCAATGGTCGCAACACTCGGCCGCACGATTGACCGCTTGCTAAGAGCGGTCGACCGCCCGGTCAACCCAGGCACAATCTGGACGAGGATTCGTCCAGATTTATACCGTGACGTGTTTTCTCCTTTTTGTGAGATATGATCCATACGTTCTTCAATCCTATGGCTTCGAACGACCCTGTGACGTGGTGGCTCCAAGTTCAATCCAAGAATCCGACGGTCTAGGATCCCCAAACTCCAATATAAATAGGACCCTAGGCCTAGCTATCTTCTCAGAATTAGATTTTCCCACAAGGGTTCATTGCCTAAGGCTGAACCCTAAATAAAAAGTAATTTCTAAGGAGAAGATCTTCTGAATTAAAATATTATACGCATTGGAAGAAGGGGATCCAGAAGGACTGTGGAAATAGGCGGAGCACAAGCGAAGATAAGGACGACAGGTGAGTGGATTTATTTATATATCTTTTAAGTTTAAGATATATTATCGTTAAATTCCCGTTTAGAAAATTTTATTCGGTCATTAATCATATTAATTAAATTAGGATAAACTATAAGAAAACTTGTAGTTTATTTACCGTATTTAAACACTAATTTCTATGCCTTATTTACATCTTTTGTTCTACGTTTTGGATTTTTATGCAAGCGACAGTTTTCTTCCATCCCTTCTTTTCTTTCTTCGTGTATGGATTAGAATAGAAAAAACACGAATATGGATTATATAATTAAGAAAACTAAAATTTTGGGGGTAATTATATAATTAAGAAAACTAAAATTTAAGAGATAAAATTACTGTAATAAATTGCATTGAAACGGGAAAAGTAATTTGGGGGTAATTATTAGATTAATTGGTTGGTTAGAAGATGGGATAAATTTCCATAATTTAATAGCTAAAAGATAACGATAAACGTAACTTCCCGAATAAAAGAAATAAAAAGGGGAAATTAGTGTAAAATAGAGAAACCACTGTATTTTACACTACTCCAAAATAGTAAAAGAGACACCTTGCAGTTACGGATTATTGTTTATAGTGTTATTCAACGTTAAAATATAGAAATGGATTATATAGTCTTCATAACCAACCGAACAAAATAGAATTACTTCCTAACATATCGGACAATAAAGTAAAGTATGATTTGAAACAAGAAAATTATTAATTTAAGAATTTGAGGCTATGAAGAAATTTAAGGAACCTAAGTCTGCATTTACTGTGCAGTCTATTTAACTAGGAAATTATTATGATAAGTGAATCATGTAATATTAAGAAATTAAAGAAAGTTCTATATCGTAATAATAGAAGGCAGACTAGGCAAGAAACGCTTGAGATTGTATAACGGACTATAAAAGAAGAAAAAGTAGCAATTCCAAGTAGGATTATAACATAGGTTATAATTATGAAATAAGAACGGAAAAGCTTATCGTGAAACTTAAAACAAATTGGTAAGTGATGATAGTAGAGAATAATGATAGAAGCTTATTTAAACAACTTGTATTAAGTAAATAAGCAAATAAAACAGAAATAATAAAAGAGGCTTATTTTAAGGAACTTAAGAATTTATATATTAAGTTAAATAAGCACGATAATAAATGTGGCTCATACTAACAGCATTCCCTATTAGACGGGGGCAAGAATATGCTAATTAAACTAAAATAGGTAGCCAACAGAATAAGAAAGCAAACTAAACGCAAATTAAAAGATTAGACTTAAGGTCTAATAAAAGAATCGAAATGCGTATGGAGCAGCCCAAAGGCGAAGCGCCTAACGAAGCAGTTCATCATGGATTTCAGAAATGGAGGAGCATGTCCAACTTAGTTATTTTGGGCTAGAGGGAAGTACGAGACTTCAACGGGACTTGAGGATACTCTAGGATGGCCCTCTGGGTAGGCCTAACGAAGCTGCCTCCCTGGAGGCCGGTCTACAAGTGTTCCATCAAAAGAGTATGCCTTGACTGCATTTGCATTGTAGGCCTAACGAAGCGGATCCTTTGTAGGCAGTCAGAAGGACTTGGTGTTCGGAGTGGGGTATTCGTACGTCCAGTACTTGCAAGTAAGGTTAAGGATAGTCGTATGCTGATATCGGCCAGCATCAAGACCAAGAGCGAGTTCGGGAAAGACTAGAGTTAAACCGACAGTCCAATGATACTTTCACTATCGAGACATTGGATGGAGGGGCATGGCCAATTGGATGTTAGATTGTTTGCAGTGGGGCACGTACACTTAACTCTTTAGAAGTCTTTCGATTAGTTGAGGGAAGCCTGCATAGGGCCATAGCCATGAAGAGAAAGGGACAGACCAACTAGAATATCTGTATTATAAGCCTAATGAAGCAATCCTTTACAGATATAGAAAATCCCCGACTGAGTTCCATACAAGGTAGACCTTGTAGGCGGAACTCAGATAGTAGTTAGAACGATTACGTAGTCCTCAACGTACGCACTGGGTGGTACATTGTGGATGTCCGAGCACTGGTATAGACTAGTGCGGATGCAATTTACGTTTTCGTAGTAAGTAGTGGATCATCTGTAGGTCTTACGAAGCGGTCCTTTACAGATGAAAATTTCGGAACGCTCTCGAAGCTAGACGATGGAGTTCTTATCGAGGATATGGAAGGTACCATGGGTGGTACCTAGGACCAATATGGCATTGGGCATATTGCTACATATATGTATATATTAGTTATTAGGTTTTTATCTACTATGGAGTAGATGGGCACGGTTCACGAGCATGGGTGAGAGTATTGTAACCTAATGAATCTAATATAAGAATAAATGGAAATAAAATGGTACATGTAGAATTAAGCCTAAAAGTATATAATTTATTCATTCACCAGAACTTTTGTTATGACCCCCTCCTTATAACATCCTACTGGTTAGGTAGATGGGAGAGACTTCTCAGCTTTATGACACTTGCTTAGAAAGTGTTATTATTTGGGTGAGTATTTACTTACTATTATATTTTAGCCAATTCCGCTGTGAGAATAGTTATTGAGCTCTGATATATTAATCTTTGCCTATTTGCAAGATACCAGATACCCAACTCGGGCTTTAGTGGGCTTGGATTTTAGCATTCTTGCGAAAAATCCGGACCGCTGGAATTTGGGTTGTTACAGATAAGCTGCAAGGTTCAAGGGTATGCAGACAAGAATTATTGAAGTGTCAAGGGTGTACTGTGCTGGTAGATTTATTGCTATTGCCTCTTGAAGGATGCCATGTAGTGCTAGGGGCTTAGTGGCTAAAGGAATAAGAGTAGGTGACCCTAAATTTGGATAAGTTGCAAGTCAAGTTTTACTATAAGAGCAAACAATATTGTTACACCCTTTCTTACCTCGAGCTACATTGAGGAAAATGAGGCAGGGGATAAGGCTAGGAAGGCTTTCCTTATATTGGGAAGATTAGATGGAAAGAAAAAGGAACTGAATCAATCAAACTCGTACTGCACCAGGAGCCATCTTGAAACTACAATACCTATCCTGACCTGAACCCTTTAATCAAGGGAATCATGGTAGAAGACAACTACTGCAATCATAAGGAAATAGGGGCAGACCATAATGACAATACATAAGGTCAAAATAGAACAAGAATACTGCACCAAAGTATAGGACGCAATACATGCTAAACTAAGCTAACCGCATCTCCAAATCCCACATCTTTTCAACACCTACAAGAACTGGTTTACACAGCATATACCGAGGGCAACCTAGGCAATACCGTAAGGGGTCAGAAGCACTACAAAGGGTTATATGATATGCTTAAATACAGAACCATACTTATAGGTAAACGACAAAGACATGAAGCCCCTCCTTTCTCTCATCAATGACCCGAGCATAATTGCAATGAGGGCAGCTCAAATCGCAATCAGCTCAGATTGACTAGCCACGAATATGCTCCAAGCATATGTCAAATCAACTCTTTAAGCGAAATAGGGTAGTACAACTCCATTTCTGCCAAATATGATAGCAAGTTAAGCAAATATAGAAGAGATGTCAGCATGACAGTATAACCTGAGCATCAAGCAATAGTCATCACCGCACTACTTTGTATACATCGATAGCATCCCAAAGCCTCAAGGTGACCCTCCAGCATTCTTCTTAAGATATCTGCCTCTTCAGGACAGAAGCCGCCGACCTACATAGGTTTGGGCTTCCAGTGCAATTTTTTAGGCATTCCCGCTTCAATTTCCTTGACTCCCACCAATGTCGTGGCTTCTTGCCAAAGACATGTCACCAATCTATACATAATAAATAGGCGTTATGGATGAATGACAAGTGGTGAGATCTGAAGGTAGAGATTGAAGAAAAGGATAAAGGGTAATTGCGGTAATCAATAGTGCATTTTTCAGCAGTATAAAAGAAGACACTAGAAGGCATAGAAAGAGGATCTTTTCCAAAATCAAAAGATAATCATAAATATTAAGAGATATTGTATGCTTCTAGGAAATTGTAATCATTTTTATCAAAAACAGTATGCAGTGGATATTCCATGGACGTAGGATTAACAATAATCCAAACCACGTAAAAATTTCTCTATCCTTATTTTTCATGCTTTATTGTTTTCTTATGTTGTAGTAGATTATAAATTGAGATTCCTTTGCAAAACCATTTCGACATTCTAACAAACAGTTAGAGTGTGGCTACAGGGCTATGTAAGCATTCGGCAACATAATCACTTCCTAAAGGAAGCTTTAACATAAGTTAAATTTGTTGTTTCAAATTTGTGGGAGTAATCGTCGTCCAGATTACTTCACGATCCAGTTGAATGTTGTGAAGTCTAAAAACTTCACCAATACTTTTGGGGCTAGATAGAGGGTTTGAACCTCCATTCCCTTTTTCGATTTCAGGCGAATCTGCCGGAACCTCTATTCCCCTTCTCTGATCCCCAACAACTCTGCCTAACCCCTATTTCCCAGCTTTTGGCCCCCTTGGATCCTATCCAAACCATCATTCTCCAGTCAACTACACCTCCATCCTCTATGGCCCACTGCCATTACTCACCAATCATGTTGGTTATGTAGTGAGTGAGTAATAACGACACTCTCAAATATAAGAATGGTCAAACTGGCCACAAACTACTTGATAGACTAACTCAATCTATCTTTGAGGACAACGATGCTGCTATTCATCAAAGGAAGCGCACAAAGAATCTTTAGATATGATGTTTCCTACTACCAAGAAGACAGAGAAAACAAGCAGTGAAGGTTCGACAACCAGCATAACCATACATGTCCCTAGGATAACATTACGAAAAGGAAGGAATAACCATGGTTGCATTATGTCCTTGGTGCCTTTAAACTTTTCATCTCCCTTAATCGCCGCCTCTATCTCCCCCGGTCACCCTCATTTACCAACCAGTGACCACCGAAATGTGTGGGTATTTGTCAATTTGGACAGCATTTCTGATGAAGGGGCAGGAGGATCTAGAAAACATTATTGCAGCTGGGTCATTAAGGGTGTTCCCACTTCTCATTCAGGAACCAAGAAGTCAAGTGCTAGGTCTTTAACGTCAACTACCATCCTGACCAAATAGTGAACTAGGGCAGCTGAGTTGCAAACTGAATTGAAGGTCCCAGGTAGGAGAAGTGCCAAGGTCGGAAGAAAATCGAGGTCAGAGGCTACATACAGATGGAGCATTCAATACTGCACAGGAGACCTCAAACTACATTCTAAGTGATCTACACCGCCTATATAATAAGACTAGTAGAAAATATGTTATAATGTATTAAACTGGATGTAGGGATATTAGATAGCCCCAGCCAGTATAAAAATCTTTGTATTATCTCTCTTTGGTATGATTAAATGATCTCCCCATACACGTCCGCATTTCACAGCAAATAGTCACTAACAAGCAAGGTCGGTAGAAGAGAACAACACTCCATCAATGAGAATGGTGAAAGTGGACTCAAACACTTGGAATTGCATCAACGTAATCTGGATATTAAGCTAAATTACTGCACTAGACGTAGGGATACTAGACTATCTGAACCAGTTATCAAAATAGAGTTGCAAATAATGCATCTCGGCTTCTCAACCTAATTGGTCGTAGGGATATTGGATGGTCCAAACCAGTATAAAAACCTCTCTATGTTAGTACTACTGACATAGCACTCTGGATGTACGGATATTAGATAGCCAGAACCAGTACAAAAAATCATGCGCATGCAAAGGTTGTAAATACATGACCTGACTTCACAGTCAAATTTTCTCTTAGTCCGCCCCTAAACAGTAGGGAAGACCGAGCCAAGCACACAAAAAATTACTCTTTATAGCTCACCGATATCGTTCTATAATTGCAATTCAACATAAAAGCAACAACGACAATCTTAGAAAAGAGAATGGTGGGGCTAAATAACGATGCAGCTAAGCATACGTATGGCACTACAACCTAAACAACGGATTAAGTCATACCAAGCATACAACCAAGCCAGTACATGACATTACACCCCAAACAAGGGGTTGCTTCATATCAAATGTCCAGCTAAAGACTGCAGCCTAAGGGTCAAGATCAAGGGGTATAAGCTACCTCAGGAGCTTATTCTAAACATGGCAAGAAAGCACAAAACATGAAATGTACCACAAGTTATTGATCAGGTAGATCCAAACATTACTCAAAGCTTGTCAGGTATATATTAAACAATCGAGTTATCAATACTTTGTTAGCTCCTCACATGCTTACCAAAATGCAATTTTCCTTTTTAAATATCTATACATAATTTAAAAAAATCACGACATGGGTCACATTGTGAAGTGACATCTCGTAATAAAAGCAATATTAAGAACCTGACTCAAAGTCAAAAGACGAGCTAGATATGACCGCTCTATGACAATATAACCTACGGGAATGCGATGTCAAAGGATGAGAGGAACTACCTATCAACTGAAGAGTAGGAGACTGATCATCTAGCTTGATAATAAAAACTGTTGATCGGGCACGAGTGGCACTGCCATGAATAGAACTACGATAAGCAATGCGGGGATCATAATTGGCGCCGGCCTAGACGTTCTCACAATCTTGAGACCTGTACTTATAGTAGGCATGGTTGTGCAAGGAGGAAAAATCGAGTCCAGGCTACAAACATCTAAGAACATCAATGACACATTGCCGGCCAAGTTCCGCTACTGTCCTTTTCAATTTCTCTTTATGAAGCTCTTCTAATAGATATACCAAATCCATCCCACCTTGGGAAACAACAATGAAATCTAATCGGGCCTCATATTCCAAGTTGAATATCTTGTTCTCAAGTGCATTCATGTGCTCCATGGCCGTGCGGTTAATTCATTTAATCTTATTCAAGAGTTGATCTTTGTTTTTCTCAACGTCTCTTGAGGAAGGGTCGAAGAGCCTCTCCGCGTCGGAAAGATAAGGCAAGACGTGGGTTTTCGGCGTCCTCGCTCTCCCTTATAATAATCCTCCAAATGTTTAATTCTAGCCTCATAATAACTCTTTACATCATTCTTCCACTTGAGAACCTCGTCCAGGTCAGCCTTGGAAAGAGGCATAGGAATTAAATCCGGCCTAAGAGAGGCGCATGTAGCTGAAGTCGTTGGAGGATTATTTTTTGTGCTCATACGTAGTGCAATCTCTTTGTCCATCTCCACAATCCTTTGCCTTAACTTTTTGATCTCATCTCTATATATAGCCTCGTATATGCTCTAGGCATTCTTTAATAAGTCCTCTAATTCTGCTACTCTGGTTAGAGCAGAATCTAGTTTCTCTTTGAGGGTGGCTACCTTCGAACCCTGATCGAGAGGAGCCAGCCAAAAAAGGTTAAATAAGTCCATGTATATTAGGATTAAATAATAATACAAATAATATAGGTAAGAACACTAGAAGTTCACAATATTTGTAGAGAAATGTTATTTAGTAAACAAACTTCAAAATCTTGTCAAGTATTTCCACATTAGAAGAAAGAAAAACATTCTTATCCTAAGGTCTTAGCAATTAAGCACTGAAGTAACATCTAAACAAAACTAGGAAAAGATGGGGCGGTGCTAGCAGGAAAGGTCCTACGAGGGTCATAGCATGATCCTACCCAGTGGTCCATGGGTTGCTCAGCTGTCACCTCGAAGTCCTCTTTGTTCATAAAATTCTGGTCTAGCGCGGGGTAGAAGAACTCTAAGATGTCTTGGGATCATTGTAGCAAAGCCTCCACCCTCTTACTTTTGATCCCCTCTTGGTTAAGCTTTTCTAAGTAAGAGGAAATCCTGCCCCAAGCAACTAGTAGTGAATCCTCAAGCTTGCATATCTTTAACATACCTTTCCTCCTTGTGTCATTTAAAGTTTCAATTAGCTAAGATCTTGTTTTTCTACTTTGACCTGTAAAGTCATCAAAGAACATATGGGCATGGGCGTCTGTTTTCCATTCATCATTATGGAGATAGAAGGTCTAGAACCCATAGGAAGGGTAGGTACAGTTTCTAAGCAGGATGATATGATCATCCTTCCATATTCAGTAGTCTTTTCTCACTGAGCAGTCTGGCAATTTCTACGGACATCTCCTTTACCTGTTTCTTGTATTGTGCAATCACACTTCTACAAACAATACTATAGAGTTCTTTACCATCCTCTAAGGTCTACTTTATCCCTTTCAACTCTGAAGTAGCACCCCCTACCACGCACGTAGTTTTCTATTGAAATCACATTGACACTCAAGCCCATTTTGGCCCTTTTGAGCTCCTCATAAGTAAACTTCAACTCTATGTCAAGTCTCTCATTCTTGTCCCTAAGATGAGCAACCTCACCTTTAGGAGCATCCTTCGACTCAATCGTATTAGAACGTTTAGGATCAGAAATGACAAGGGAGGCGAAGCATCTTGACGATAGGCATCGCTAGTGTTGAGTAGAGCTTTGTGAGAACAAACTTAATCAATATACTATATGACTTGGTTACACGATCAAAACATAACAGATTAAATTTTAACATTAGACATTTATCATTGGTTACATTATCTCTACTTGTCCATGTACTTAAAGATCATCCATAAAATAACAAGGGTACAGAAAGCACAATCATCATTCAAGGTTCTAAACCTGAGCTTAAACCACTCTAAATGGGGGTTGTCAGGTGGGAACAAAACATTCTCTAACATGTATCGCCACCATGTAGCACGAAATCACTAAGGGCCTCATTTTCTTGAACTACTTGATCTATCTCGGATAATAATCCTTGAGTTTTATCCATAATATTTACAAAAGAATCATCAAACTCTTTTTCATGGCAGTATATAGCCGTAGCCAAGGTGATCTAAAGTTCGTTTTTCGAGTTTAGCCTCAGTCTCCCTTAACAGTTTTGTGAACACATTCTCTCCAGAAGACTAAACAAAACAATAAGGAAAATGCGATCATTTGTAAGATAACAAAATGAAAAATCGTGTTTCATTACATGCGTTAAAATAGATTTCAGAATCTTTATACAAAAGGAAACAAAAGAAATCTCAAATTAAACATCTATTGGGGAATTTGGATTAACCTTGTGTGCAGATATTTTCTCTCTTTCCTTAGATTGTAGGTCTCCATGGTCAACCTCTACCTCCGCGAAGTGGTCAAAATGGCTAGGAGCAACATCTTGCACCACAACCTTTTCATTATCCTGCCTATCTCGGAAATACTCATAGATTGAGTTAACCAGAGAATCGTCCCTTAGAAAGTCAAGATTAACCTCTCTCCCAAAGTTGCATTTAGCCGAAGTATATAGACTATAAGTCACATTAGAAAGTGAAATTATTAGGTTCCTTTTTTGATCGATTCAATTTCTCTATCGCCACTCCCAAATCCCTTGCCACCTTAGCTGGTGCCTCATCATTCTCCCCTAGCTCACGCTCATTTTAAGTCCAAATGTCCTCTAAATCCTTGGCTTCCCCTCAGCCCTCTCTTAGGGCATCCTAGCATCCTCTTCCACCTTGCCATAACAAAAGCCAGTGCAGCCTTCTCAGTATTAGAGGAGGCAAGGTCAGCCTCAAGTTTAGCCACCCGATCAAGAAGTGAGGTTTGTGAACTCTCCCTCTCACATGCCTTCACCATCAAGGCTGCAAGAAATATGTAAATAAATTCTAAAAATATAAGTAGCAAACAAGTAATTAAAAGAAGAGAAGGAGAGAAAGAAGGTCACTCACATAAGACCATAGTTTCTCCAGTTCAGGCAGAAATTCAAAGGAGACATTTCAGGAGCCAGGATGGAAAGGAAGGGCGGCAAAGAAAATAAGACAGCTTATGGCAAATTTTGCACTGCAGTTCTTTCCACTCTCTCTATGAGAGCAGATATATCCCCTTTGGGAAAAGACAAGTAGCCCGCATCTGGGGCAGAATCATTCTATGAAGAAGAACCAATCGATGTAGCGGAGGTAGGAATAGGAGAGGGAGGAATTATCTTAACAGGAAGAGATGGGACATCCGAAGCAAGTGAAGGGGGAGCAGTAGTTATATTTTGAGGGAAAAGGAAGAACAACCAGATCCATCATGAGGTCTTTTGGAAGCATGGCTTTCCTTCAAAGCCTTTCAAAGCTTAGCGGAAGTTTCAGCATACATTGTACCTACAAAGGAAAAGGTAAAAAAAGATTAAAATCACAAGGACGATGACTCCCAGAAATCTACTACGAGCAACTTATACTGTCAGATTCAGTTGAAGAAGAAGAGGGATTAAATATGATATAAGAAAATATGCGATGGGGATGCAATAGATTGCGGTCTTTTAGTTTTGGTCCATTAAAAAACTTATTTATTCTCATGTACTTTGCATCCAATCTTAAAATATGCATTCTATGAGAGTCATGTAATCTTTCATTTTCCTCAGAGGAGATGGTGTGGATGGAATATTGATGGAAAGAAGAAGGAAAGTTGTCCAAGTTCGAAATAAAGAAATTAAACTCGACCTACCTTTCAGTTTTCCGTGGAACATCAAGAAAAACCAATTCCTTGGCTTGAATGTAAAAGAAGCCATCATTCCCCTTTAAAAGGCTCTTCCTAACCTCAAAGAGAAACCGAAGTTCCTTACTAGTGAGATCGAAGCCATTTTCTCTATAAAGAACGAGGGTGGCTAGGGCAAGTGTATAGGAAAGAGGGGAAAGTTGGATAGGAAAAATATCATGGGAAGTAAGCCATTGATGAATAGTTGGGTGCATGGGAAGATAAAGACCAGATCGGATGTGTTCTGGAGTAATGGAGATGAATCCAGCCGGTGGTGTGTTAATGCATTCAAGAGGTTCGGGAATCCTAGCTTCATAACCAAAAAACTCAAATTGTCTGAGAATGCCAGTGGTATCTTACAACCGAGTGATTTTAGAGAGAAGAAGTGTAAACGAAGACAAAGAGGAATCCATGTCAAAATTTTAAGATTAATTCAAAGAAGGATCAAAGAAGAATCGAGGAAAGTTCTCATATTTTCAATCTAAAAAATAACCCTAAGAAAACCCCAAATTTGGAAATTAGAAATTGACCTAATAGGAATTCTTTTTTAGCAGAAGGATAGAAAGGAATTAAGGGAAGATGAAGAAAAGATATACATACCTTAATTTGGATAATGACCACCAAGATGATAGCTACCTCTTTATGATTGCCCATTCTCCTTCTTTTTGTTTTTTCTTTTAATTTTCTTCTTAATTCTTGCACATTCTCCTACATCAATCTTCCTTAAATCCTCTCATATGTTCCCTCCTAATTAATCTGCAATAAACTCTCTTATAAATCCCATTTACGCACTATTCATACCGACATTCACTTCTCCCTCTCACTTGCATTAAACGTCATGGAAAATACATGAATGCAAAAACAAAGCCAAGGGTGCTTCCAAATTGGTATCAGAGCGGCCTGATGCGCTAGAATTTCAACCATATCACTCCAACAATCCCAAAAATGACCACTAAGATGAAGACACCTCTCTATGCCTGAACTTATTGATGAAAATGGATTGTGGAAAAGGCAGGAGCACATCAATGAAAGAACCAATACTACCTTGATGCAACTACAAGAAGCATAACAAGAATTGTATAATTCCAATCAAGAACTTCACCAAAGTTTGCAAGATAAATCGAATGAATTAAATCTCAAGATAGATCATATTTCTAAAACCCTAAACTTAGTGTTATAAGGAATAAAGAACAACTAAAATTCATCTCCACATCATGCTCCAGAACACTCACAATAATAAAAAAGCCAACCCTTTGTCACACATTTCCAAAGAAATTCCCCTAGAAACAATTCTGAATCTTCACTTTCACCAACCTCAAGGCACTCACCATGTATACTAGCTACACCCAGGTTCTTGCAATGCACCATTACTAAATTAGAATTCCTCACATGTTTAGGAGATCACACTATTATTGAGTGGCTGGGGCAAGTAGAAATAGATTTTGAAATATCATCAAGCACCTAAAATTAAGTGGGTATAAACTTGTTAATTTCATCTTAACCATGATGCTCGTCGGTGGTTTAAATGGTTAACAAAGATGTCAAGAACTACGAGCAAGGGAAGGTTTTCAACGACGAAATCATTGTTAGATTTTTCCTCACATGAATTGAGGAAACTGTAACACCCTAGATTTTTGATAACATTATTTAGGAGATTTAGTTAGATAAACTAAATAAAATAATGTGTTGATTAGGAGATTGAGATTTGATTTAATTAAGGTAGCCGTGCCATTTTAACTAATAAATTAAATGAAGGGTTTAAAAATGAATTAGAGGAGGGGTATTATGGGAAAGAGACCATTCATATATCATCTTCTTTAGGCCGTGTATTTCAAAACATGTTCATTCTCATTTTCAAAAATTAAAAAGCTTGGCCGGCCACTATTAACGAAGGAAGAAGAAGAGGAAACAAAAGAGAAGCTTAGGTAAAGCAAATTCAAATCAAACTCATTTAAATCTCAAGCTCCTTAATCATTAAAGCAAAAGGTGAATAATGTTTACATCTCTAAATTTTTATGGTTTTGGATTTAAGGTTAATTCCGAATGATTTTGCAAAGGTTTGCCATGTTTTTGAAAGATAAAATGATATATATACACGTTGATGATTTATGTACGTTCATATAGATTCAATGACATGATTTAAGAAGAAAACTCTATTAAATGACATCCATTAGCCTTTCGAATTTTTATGATGATCTAAAAAGTTATTTTAGAGATGGGTTTTGATTTTCATAATTTTCTGAATTTTTGTGGAATTGTTATGAATTTTCTAAGGAAGAAAAGGTTTATTTGGATTGTAAAATTATTTACAGGAAAAATAATTATAGTTTGGATTCGAAAATTCTATATGTCGAAGAGAACATAATATTTGATTTTCTAGAATTTTCCAGAATTTTTGAAGGTGTTTTAACAGTTATATAAAATTATTTAAGGTCTGAGACTTAAATGTTTTATATAAATATAAAGGAGAAAGGGGCTTTTTTAAAATTGTTCAAATTTCCAAATAAGGAAAGTCGGCAGAATTTTTGAATATAAAATTTTGGCAACAAATCAAATTTAGTCAAACAAGGCAAGTGGGGTACAAAAGAACTATTTTAAAGTACAAATAAATAGTTTTTCTTCTATTTCAACCCTTTCGGCAGAGCTTTCGCCTTCATTCCAGACCTTCGAACAAGGTCGAAAGGTATCAAACCTTTCAGCTAGGTCAAATACCAATGCACATGGTATCAGGCAACTGGTACGTAGTGAATTGGACAAATTCGAAAGGTTTAGGGACGAAATGTTATAGCTTTCGAAAGAGATGATGTTTTGTTTTAGTTTAAAGAAAATATGCTAGCTAGCTTTCGACAAAGAGCTTTCAAAATTGTCAAAAGGTTTAAAAGAAAAAGGTTTTGATTGGTTTACTTTCTTATTTTAAATGAAACCTTCCGACAAGGTCGAAAGGTATAGCTTTCGACAAGGCCGAAAGCATAGTTGCCACTTCCTAACCTTTCGACACAGATGGAGTCAAAGGTTATTTTTGGTTTTCTAAAACTTGCCGCCTCTCTCCATTGATTTCGAAGGGTTGGTTCCAACTATAGGAAATGCGGATTACGGATCTTAAGGCAGAATTAACACTAGAGGGGGTGGTGAATAATGTTTAATTAATTTTATGAATCTTTTTGAAATCTTTTCAAATTAAATCCAAACAGATTCAATTCACAAACACAGAAACAATCACAGAATCAGAAACAGATGCAAATAGTAAATAAAAGCAGTAAAGGAAATAACACACCAGAATTTTATACTGGTTCGGAGATACCCTACATCCAGTCCCACACAATTTCTTGTGCAGATTTCTATTCAAATATAATGTCGATATTACAACCTCGATTTCAAGGCCACGAGATACGCCTTCCTGTCTTCGATTTCAGGGCAAACTCTCTTAATTTAACCAGGCTACAAGATCACCTAATTGATTTACGGGCTACAATCACACCCAATTGATTTATGGGCCACAATCACACTGTTTCCAATCACACTTTGATAGAGAGAGACTCGATACACTTTAATCTTTCGATCTTTGATTACAAACATCCTATAACTCTAAATAGCACTGAGATCTTTGAGAGAGAGTGGTAGAGAATCAAACTAGAGACGATCGAATTTGATTCACTTAGGATTTCGGTAGAATTTTGTTAAAGCAATTAAAATATAAGAGAATATTTGAGTGGAGAAGGAGGAGTGAAGAAATGAAGAAAAGCTAACTTAAAATTCATTGAAAACAACTGGTATATATAGGAGAACAACGGTCATGTCCATTCGTGAAAGGTTGTAAAGAATAGACACTTCTTTTGAAAATTTGAATTTTAAATTCTATGGATACCATGTCGACATGGGGGGTAGGGGCATGTCGACATCCCCTAGTATATTTTGAAAATTGATTTTTGTTTTAAAAGAGATTTTCTTTCTAAAGTTTGTCGAAACTATCTTAGAACTTTGTAAACTATTTTGAATATACTTTATTATTATAAACACCTTTGGAAAGTGATCTTACGAAATATAAAAGTAATAAAAACTAAATATATAAATATTTTGAGATTAAAGTTAAAACATTAAAAACCTGGAGATAGTTTTAAAACAAGAAATGATTTTGAAATTAATATGATTAAAAATACTTTTGAATTAAAGCTAAAATATTTAAATAGAGAGAGAGAGATGTCCTTTTAAAAGATAGTTTTGAAGAAAATTTCGTGGATTCCATTCCACTAGAGAAGGCCGTGGGTTTCATCCCACTATTAAAGCGAGAAGGTGGGTTCCATTCCACAATTAAAATCCGAATAAAGATTTTAGTGCTATTATGAAGTTTTTAACATAAATCTAGACTCTATTACTTATCTTGATATCTTGAACTCTTGAACTCTTGATAATCTTGATACTCATGAATCTTCAGTCTTGATTTCTACAATCTTGAATTCGTCAGTCTTGAATCTCTATACTGTACAGTTCATTTTCAGTACCTGCATATATATATCCCGCATATACATATATATCTAGACAAAGATATTAGTATTTATATTTTATAAAAAGTCCTAAGATTTTTGTCATCAAAACCATCATTTCAGGAACTAACAATCTCCCCTTTTTTGATGATGACAACCTATGTTTATAAAATATACTCCACCAAACTCTGATTCTACTCTGACTCCCCCTTATTCCAACAACTCCTCCTTAATCTAAGCCCAACTAACAGCCTAACTATCCTATTATATAATTTTCCCCCTTTGTCATCAACAAAAACTAAGCCTAAACTACATAACTCCCCCTTAAACTAATACTATGGAACTAAATGCTAATAACGAAGTATAATAAGTGAAACATAAATCTAATTTTATTATATATGATGTTACATTACACATATATATGAAACATAGACACAAATATATACAAGTACACAAAATATAAAAACATTAATACAATAACAATCTAACGAGAGTCCTTGACAATTTTGTTTTTCTCTATTTATTTAAATATATACGTTACTATATTTATATTCTATATCTCAGCTATAGAACAAATTCCTATTTCTCTTCTTAATTTAGTAAAGGTTGATTGATTCAAGGGTTTGGTCAGAATATCAGCTATTTGATTCTCAGTGTTGATAAATTCAAGAGAAATAATCTCTTTACTTATATTATCTCTGAGAAAATGATGTTTGATATCAATATGTTTGGTTGCGGCATGATGAGTAGGATTTTTGAATAAATTTATTGCACTTGTATTATCACAATAAATTGGTAATTTTGAAATATTTAATCCAAAATCCTTTAGGGTCTGTTGCATATATATAACTTGAGAACAAGCCAAAGCAGCAGAGATATATTCTGCTTCAATTGTTGATAGTGGGACGGTATTTTACTTTTTACTAAACCAGGAAACCAGAGAATGTCCTAAAAAGTGACAAGTTCCACTTGTACTTTTTCGGTCTGATTTACAACCAGCATAGTCAGCATCACAATATGAGATTAAATCAGATGAATCATTTTTAGGGTAAAATAGGCCATAGTCTAAAGTGTGTTTAACATATCTTAGGATATGTTTAACAACTTTTAAATGGGTTTCTTTGGGTTGAGATTGGTATCTTGCACAGAGACAGACACTATGCATGATATCAGGCCTACTCACAGTTATATAGAGTAGCGATCCAATCATTCCCTTGTATAGTTATTGATCAACATCTTTTGACATGTCTTCTTTATTCAAGGCTTCATTGGTTGCTATAGGAGTGGGTTTTCCCCTCGCAGTGGTCATACCAAACTTACTAACTAGATCCCCAGCATACTTTTCTTGATAATGAAAATATCGCTATCTAATTGTTTTATTTGCAATCCTAAAAAGAAAGTAAGTTCACCCATATGACTCATCTCAAACTCTTTTGTCACTATTTCAGAAAACTCTTTGTTCATTTCGTTATTTGTTGATCCAAAAATGATATCATCTACATAAATTTGTACTAATTGGATATCATTTTTATTTCTTTTAATAAAAAGATTATTATCTACTCTACCAATTTCAAATTTTGATTGTAATAGGTAAGATCTTAGTCTGTCATACCAGGTTCTAGGAGCTTATTTCAGACCATATAAAGTTTTCTTTAATTTGTAAACATGATTTGGAAAATTTTCTTCTTCAAAAAGTGGAGGTTGTTCAACATAAACATCCTCTTTAACAAAACCATTTAAGAAGGCACTTTTGACATCCATTTGAAATAATTTGAAATTGTTGTGTTATGCGAAAGCAAGTAGAATTCTAATGGCTTCTAATTTTGCTACGGGTGCAAAGGTTTCATCAAAGTCTATTCCTTCTTCTTGACAATACCCTTGCACGACTAACCGAGCTTTATTTCTAATGACCTCACCTTGTTCATTCATTTTATTTTTATAAACCCATTTAGTTCCTATTATAGTTTTGTCCTCAGGTCTAGGAACAAGTTCCCATACATCATTTCTGGTGAATTGATTCAATTCTTCTTGCATAGCAAGAATCCATGAATCATCGATGATGCTTACTTTGAATTTTTGGGTTCAATAGTTGATATAAAAGCTACATTACTCATCTTGTTTAGTTGATTTCTAGTTCTAACAATAGATTCAATATTTCCTACTATATTTTCTATAGGATGATCTTTTAAAAGCTTGATCCTTTTATTAGGATGAACAATTTCACAATTTGTTTCATTTGATTCATTATTTAAAGTAACAAAATCATCTTCATCATTTATTTGAAAAAAATCTTTAAAATTTTCATCAAAAGATACATGCATTGTTTCTTCAATGGTGTTAGTTTTTAAATTAAAAACTCTGTATGCTTTACTTCTATTAGAATATCCGATAAAGATTCCTTTGTCGGATTTAGGATCAAATTTATCCAAATTGTTCTTTGTATTTAGAATAAAGTATTTACTTCCAAAAACTTTAAAATAAGATACCTTTGGTTTTTTATTGAAAAGAAGTTCATATGGTGTTTTATTGGTTAGAGGTCTAATTAAAATCCTATTCAAAATGTAACAAGCTGTAGCGACTGCTTCAACACAAAAATTTCTTAGAAATTTACTATCTGAAAGCATAGTTCTTGCACACTCTTGAATTGTCCTATTTTTATGCTCTACCACTCCGTTTTGTTGTGGAGTTGTTGGAAAAGAAAATTTACGAGTTGTTCCTTTTTTATTATAGAAATTCTCAAAATTTTCATTTTCAAATTCTCCACCGTGATCACGACGAATAGTTTGATTTTTAAAGAAAGTTGATTTTGAATTCTTTTTGCAAAAGTTTTAAATAAATCAAAAGCATCACTTTTATGTTTCAGAAAAATTGTCCATGTAAATCTAGAATAATCATCTACAATTACAAAAACATATTTACTGTGATTTATTGACTGAATTTGAGATGGACCAAACAGATCTAAATGAAGTATCTCAAGAGGTTTTGAAGTTGAAATCATATCATTCAATTTGAATGAACTCTTCCTAAGTTTTCTTAATTGATAAGCATCACATATACTGTCTACTTTAAAATCCATTTTAGGAAGACCTCTTACTAGATCAAGTTTGAAAGTCTAGATAAGAGTTTGAAATTCAAATGCCCAAATCTTTTATGCCAAATCCAAGGGTCACTTGTATTAGCCAAATGAAATAGGTTATCATTTGAGATTTTCATACTGAGAATATAAATATTTTTCTTCCTAATTCCTTCAAAGATAATATTTGATTTATTATCTTCGATGTGACACATATCCTTTTCAAATTTAATTTTGTAACCCTTGTCACATAGTTGACTTATGCTAAGTAAGTTGTGTTTTAGATTCCTAACTAATAAAACATCAGAAATAGTAGGAGTTTTAGAATTACCGACATTGCCGATGCCAATCACATATCCTTTTGAATTGTCTCAAAAGTTGACCAGTCCACTATCTTCATAAATTGTCATTCAGTATCTCCTGATTACCAGTCATGTGTCTTGAATATCTACTATCAAGTATCCATTTATTTTTCTTGATTTGCACAATTTGTCCATTAAGTGTTGATTCTTCCAAAGCCATATAACACATCTGTTCCTGCACAACACACTAATTCGATAGATAACCTAATTTTATATAATAATAATATGCAAACTTATGAGACAATGATGATTTGGACAGTTTTAAACTAGTGTTAACAGAATCTCCAAAAATTGTCATTTTAAACTTTTTCAAAATTCAATGAAAACCAATGCTCTGATACCGAATGTAGGAAATGCGGATTACGGATCTTAAGGCAGAATTAACAATAGAGGGGGGTGAATAGTGTTTAATTAATTTTATGAATCTTTTTGAAATCTTTTCAAATTAAATCCAAACAGATTCAATTCACAAACACAGAAACAATCACGAATCAGACATAGATGCAAATAGTAAATAAAAGCAGTAAAGGAAAGAACACACCGGAATTTTATACTGGTTCGGAGTTACCCTACATTCAATCCCACACAATTTCTTGTGCAAATTTCTTTTCAAATATAATATCGATATTACAACTCGATTTCAAGGCCACGAGATACGCCCTCCTGTCTCTGAGTCCAGGGAAAACTCTCTTGATTTAACTAGGCTACAAGATCACGTAATTGATTTACAGGCTACAATCACACCCAATTGATTTACGGGCCACAATCACACCGTTACCAATCACACTTTGATAGAGGGAGACTTGATACACTTCGATCTTTCGATCTCTGATTACAAATGATCCTATAACTTTGAATAGCACAGAGATCTTTAGGAGAGAGTGGCAGAGATTCAAATTAGAGACGATCGAATTTGATTCACTTAGGATTTCGGTAGAATTTTGTAAAAGCATTTGAAATATAAGAGAATATTTGAGTGGAGAAGAAGGAGTGAAGAAATGAAGAAAAACTAACTTAAAATTCGTTGAAAACAACTGGTATATATAGGAGAACAACGGTCATGTCCATTCATGAAAGGTTATGATAAATAGACACTTCTTTTGAAAATTTGAATTTTAAATTCTATGGCTAACATGTTGACATGGGGGGTAGGGGCATGTCGACATCCCCTAGTATATTTTGAAAATTGATTTTTGTTTTAAAAGAGATTTTCTTTCTAAAGTTTGTTGAAACTATCTTAGAACTTTGTAAACTATTTTGAATATACTTTATGATTATAAAAACCTTTGGAAAGTGATCTTACGAAATATAAAAGTAATAAAAACTAAATATATAAATATTTTGAGATTAAAGCTAAAACATTAAAACCAGGAGATAGTTTTAAAACAAGAAATGATTTTGAAATTAATATGATTAAAAATAATATTTGAATTAAGGCTAAAATATTTAAATAGAGAGAGAGATGTCCTTTTAAAAGATAGTTTTGAAAAAAAATCTAAAAATAAGTCATTTTGAAAATTTCGTGGATTCCATTCCACTAGAGAAGGTCTTGGGTTCCATCCCACTAAAGAGGTCGTGGGTTCCATCCTACTATTAAAGCGAGAAGGTGGATTTCATTCCATAATTAAAATCCGAATAAAGATTTTAATGCTATTATGAAGTTTTAACATAAATCTAGACTCTATTACTTATCTTGATATCATAAACTCTTGAACTCTTGATAATCTTGATAATCATGAGTCTTCAGTCTTGATTTCAACAACTCATTTTAAATTCAGACAGTTAGTCCATTTTGAGGGCAGTCAGCCTAGAGGATAGTTAGTCCACGACAGTTAGTCCATTTTGAGGGCAGTCAGCCCAGAGGACAGTTAGTCCTGGATAGTTAGTCCAGAAAGAGCAGTCAGCTTTGATATGAACAGACAGTTCATTTATTAGCATAACGGATTTTGCTAAAATTTTAAGGATAGTTAGTTCAGCTTTTTACCTGTTTTGAGCAGATAGCCCATTATCTAGCATAAAAGATACTGCTATTTTGGTATAACCAGTTCTAGGATAGATAGTCCAGAAAAGAGCAGTTAGCTCAGAATTTAGGACAGATGGTCCAATAAAGAATATATAGTTCAGATTTAGACAGATAGTCTATTTTATTTCCTGTTTTTAGCATAATGGATATTGCTATATTATTAAAATCCGTTGATTAACCAGTTTGGTTGCAGGAAACGATTTTCAAAATATATGTTTTGAGAAAAGATATTAGTGAGAGGAAACCTGTTCCGCTAAGCGCCATGGTCTCACTAGTCGTCAATAAACTGAGATGTAACAGATATTATTCATAACAGGCTTTAAGTCTGACTCGAAGTTTTTGTTTCCTCTTAAACTCTCGGTTGCTCAAAATTTGATTTGAGTAGGCTAAGGATTTAGGTTTTCAGGTTTTAGCATATTTTGGCGAATAAAGTATCCGAATACGAGCAGGTGGCTGACGGATAGCTAATTTAGGGATTCTATTTTAAAATTGTTTTCGCTGTGTATTAGGACAATTATGTCTATATTGCTTTGATCATCCAGGGGGGCTTCTTCATATGTCGCTTTTGGCGTATTGTTGTAAATTTTATTTGATCAATGCCTGGGATTACGTTTGGGATTTTTGTAACTTGGATACGATTTATTTGAAATATAATCACTAAAATTATTGATTTTTGGAAATCTGTGATTTTGTTCATATTCAAGTGCTTCTGATATTATGGATACCATTAACACTGCCGTATTTCATCACCAAAAGTTAATACTGTGGATGACTGCAACATCCATAGCGCTTAGCCCTTGGCCTCCAGATACGGGATGTTATAGCTTGGTATTAGAGCATAGATTTATGAAAAAATTTAACTAAAAAATTGGTTTTGAAAACGAAAATCCGAAGAAATTGGGGTAAGATTCGGGGTTGGGTTAAAGCTATAGTAACGTACTTGTATTTGTTATATATAAGTATGTGCTTTATCTCCATTCATCTATCTTTGATTAGGTAATCTTTCTGTATCTCATGAGGTTTGAATACAGATATGAATGGTAGAAGAAGCAGAGTTAACCAAGGAGGGGAAGCACCGAAAGTAATGCCGGACCTAATGTAGGGAGAGGTCAAGGTCAGGCGGAGAATGTTGGTGCTAAAGTCCAGCAGGTCGGAATGTAAGCTATGTATCGGTTTTTTAGGAATATGATGCAGGAAGGAGTTGCATTGGAGCCCATTAGAGAAGGTAAGGGCAAGGTTTATGCATTGGAGCCTGCCGTTTCCAAGCCTACGGCCCAGGAGAAGGGGAAGTCAGTTCTTGGAGGAACGCTTCAGATTTATGGTATGTCTATTAGAGTTTTATTTGATACTGGCGCATTACATTCTTTTATATCTAGATGTTTGATAGATAAGCTTAACCTTGAACCCACATATTTAGTTACTTCCTTACGGGTTGCAAATCCAATAGGAGGATATGCAACTCTAGGTTGAGATGCGACCAGTTTGAGTTTGACCTCCTATGTCATACTTTTGAGTGCAGTTTGCATGTGTTTGATTTTGTGGGGTTTGGGATTATCCTAGGTATGGATTGGTTAAGTGAGTACGATGCTAAGATATTTTTCCAGGGTAGGAAGATATCTCTTACTCACCTGGATTGTAGCGATCGGATTGTTTTCACCATAGAAGGTTCTAGCGGTGCAATGTTCGCTTTGTTGGGTACTTTGGATTCAGATCATGAGTTGAGCCGAGTTTTCATGGTTAGAGAATTCATAGATGTGTTTGAGCCTATAGTTGGGTTGCCGTCGAAACGATCCATTGAGTTTCGGATAGACTTGGTTCCGAGAGCAGAACCGGTGAGTAGACCACCAAGCAGGATGACCCCTTCGAAGATGAGGGGTTGAAGGTGTTGTTGGTGAATTTATAGGGCAAGAGTTTTGTCAGGCCGAGCAGTTCGCCGTGGGGTGTAGCTTTAGTGTTTGCTAAGAAACCTGACGAATCATTGAGGCTATGTATCGATTATCGTAAGTTGAATGGGAGGACGATAAAGAATCGATATCCATTGCCCAGAATTGATGATTTGTTCGACCAGCTAAGTGGAGCAAAGGTATTTTCTTAGTTGGATTGGGCAACAGGTTTTCATCAGCTCAGGGTAGCAGAGGATAGTATACCTTTGACAGCATTTAGGACCAAATATGGATCTTACGAATGGTTAGTTATGCTGTTTGGACTGACAAATGCTCTAGCTTTCTTTGTGGATTTGATGAACCGGATTTTCCGAGAGCACTTGGATAGGTTCGTGTTGGTTTTCATAAATGATATTTTGATTTACTCTAAGGATGAAAGAGAGCATGAAGTTCAACTTAGAGTGGTGCTTGAGACGCTGAGGCAACATCAACTGAAAGCGAAGTTTCCGAAGTGTCACTTCTGGAAGAAGGAGGTGAAATTTCTTGGTCATGTGGTCTCAAAGGAAGGGTTGTTAGTAGATTCGACTAAGATCGAGGCAGTGAATAGTTGGAAGAGACCCGAGACAGTAACTGAGATTAAGAGTTTCCTTGGGTTGGCTGGTTATTATCGGAGATTCATTTAGGATTTCCCACGGATAGCAGCACCGATGACCAGGCTGACAAGGAAGGATGTGAAGTTCGCATGAACCGATAAGTGTGAGAAAGCATTCCAGAGTTTGAAACATTTATTGACCCATGCACCTATGTTGGTAGTTCCAGAAGGAAATCAGGATTTGGTAGTCTATACCGATGCGTGTGGAACAGGATTAGGAGCTGTGCTAATGCAGAGAGGTAAAGTTATTGTGTGATGACCTGCATTTTTGGTCAGTTCAGATCAACATTTAACCATGTATGCCCAACTTGAATCGTTCAAAAAGACGAATTATCAAGGGGTTTAAAAGAAAAGGAGAAGAGAAAGAAAACAATATATAGAATCTCACCGCGGAAGGATAAAATATAATAATAAAATAATTACAAAGCCGACTATCAATATACATTTGATTCCATTTCAATATTATCAGAGTCATACATTTAACTGAACATGTCAATATAGTGCAATGGAATAGTAAGAACGATCTTCCAATCTCCGTCTTCGTCTTCAAGAATAACTATCTTCGATAACTGAAAAACTCGGTATGACCCGAGCGTAATGGAAAGACAATACAGTCGAGTCAGGACAATATATTCTTATGCAGGTAAATTCAAATCACACAATATAGGTACAATAATTTAAGAGACTAAACATGTTGCATCGACTTCGTATGAGCAATCAAAATCAAGTTTGGATTCAGTTTTCACATTTCGATTTACGAATTCATATTAAACTTATTAGGTAATATACTCATTTCCGAAAATAATCTCTTCGACCAAGTTCTAGATTTCATTTCACAGAACCATGTTATTTAAAAGATAAAATATCCTTTACTTTCCAACATTTCATTTGTAAATATCGTCTTTCAATTAACCTTTCAAACTATATTCTTTTGTGAAAATTCTATTTCAAAACAATCTTATTCAATTCAAAATTATTATAATTAATTATCATAATTAAATGAACCCATAATTTTGCTAAACACCTTATAGTTAAATTGGAAAATAAACTACATGATGTTAATTTAAAATATATTCCCTACTCAATGCATGCTAAATAAAAAGGGTAATTGCTCATAAACTGGTCGAGCACAAATCAGACAACCAAACAATAAATCAACAATAATAAATACGAAAACATCGTTATAATCAATAAATAAATATAATAGTGAAACGGGGTTTTATTCCGTTGAATAAATGTCACTAATGAAGTATAGTTATTTAATTATGTTAACCGTAATTAAATCCAATGCCCTTTTAATTTACCACTAAATTATACTTTGTTAATTGTGTCAATACTTTACACTAGTGTGTTCTATTCGTCAATATAAATCTAACGCCGAAAACTGTGGGTTAAACGGACTTCGTATGGGCAAGTTATACTTTTTCAAAGTCTAAATATTTAAACAACTAAATTAATTACTAACTAATACTATAAATACTATTATGTTTCACCCATCTCAACTTCACAGTTCAAAGCCTACCTACCACGTACAGACCGGTAACCAAAAACAGAACAGCAGCCTTCTTTTATTTTAAACTTAAAAATAACGTACCCAAATACATCACATTCTTCCCATCTCAAATACGCAAGCTCAGCCTAATACTATCTAAAATTTAAAGTATTTAAACTGCTTAATAACTAAATTAATGTGACTAATTTATACCTCACCCCATAACCTACCCTCATTCTTTCCCAAGCCCGAACGCATGCATGCCTTGTACAACTCTTCACCTCCTCTCCTTAATATTTTATTTTTCTACCAATGCTTGCAGTTCATTCGTTCGCTCACTCACATCTCCAAGACTCACAGCCCGTCTCCATGCCAACTCACGCATTATCGTGCACACACACACACTCAAGAATGCATATACACTTACACATCAACACACACAAAGATTTTGCTGACAATTTGACAATAGAAACACCTAACTTGCTGTGTAAATGGTAGGGGAAAAGCAAGGCATGAAAATGTGAGCATGCACACCAAAGGAAAAACGTGTTCTGTGTATGAAAAATGAGTTTGTTTGTTTTTCTAATATAAATTAAACTAAATCAACTTGCAACCATATATATAAGTCGTGAGTTTTACGCTCACCTTCCCCGGATTAGCAAAACGGGCACGGACAAGGTGCTACGGCGATACGGATATGTGCACATGTACTAGAGCGAGAAGGTGACAGCTGCTTCTCGCCTTCTTTTTCTTTCTTTTTTTTCTCATGGCAACACTTTGCTTGATATATATATATATATATATATATATATCACACCCGCACGCACAGAGGTGGGGAAGAGGAGGTGGTTCGATTGTGAGGAGGCTCGGGTGCAGGTGGTGGGTGGTAGGCTGGCACTGGAGTCGGGTGTTTAGGAAAGTGGTGCGGCCGGGTCAGTGGGAAGGAGGCAAGGGGCGGAGCTGGGTTCGCCTGGAGGTGTTTGGGCGAGTGGTAAGGCGGAGGGATAGCGGTGGCTTCGGTTAGGTGGGCAGTGGAGGGGACGCTAGAGTCAGGTGTAGGACATGAGTTGGTGGGTGTTACTGGAGCTTGGTTGAGGGTGGGCGGTGGTGCGGTGGTGCAGGGGACAGCGAGGAGCAGGCTGGGTCGGGGCTAGGGGAGAGTTGAGGGTGGTGGTCAGGCCACACTTGGAGGAGGAGGAAGGTGGTGTGGTAATCTAGACTCCAGGAGGAACGGGCTAGGTTAGTGGTTTTCGGTGCAAGGTGCGTGGGGAGGTGGTCAGGTTGGTGGCAGCGGTGGAGCAAGCTGGGGATGGGGACACGGTGAGCAGGCGGGCGTGGGTCAGTGGGGAGGCGTGGTTGGTGGAGAATGGATGGGAGGAGGAAAGGAAAGAGGAGGAGGGAGTGTTTTCAGTGGGTGCAGGAAATATACCTTGTTATATTTATTTTTCTCAGAGAAGAAGCATAAGCAGAGGGAAATGGTAGGAGCAGTAGGCACGCGCATATATGTATATGTATATATATATATATGTGCAAGGACATAGAGCATTTAATGCTGCATTTAATTAGATGAGGGGCCCACGCAACACAGGTTGGCAGTGAAAAGAAAGGAACGTGGCCTGAAAGAAATAATCTCGGTTGAAAGAAAAGAAAGGAATGATGACCCCGTGCACGGTCACGGACCAGTGTTTCTACCATGTAGCATTTTGCCACGAAAGCCAAAACACGAAAACAAATATACCATGGTGATCAACGCGACGAGACGATTCCAACGATGTAATCAAATCTTTGCAACGACGTTCGTAGCAAAATCTCATATGTCGTCGCTGTTACCGCTTCGAAATTGAACGAAAACTGCAATTCTAGATAAATGGAGCTACAGAGATCGGAATTGGACAGAACAAATTTTAACATTTTAATCAGAAAGTTTTCTAGATCATTTCTTAAAATTTGATAATTCGGCCGGAAAAATTGTGCTGACCGAGTTTCGAACGAATTTTGACACGAAACAAATTTTATTGGTTTTATATATTTAAATGGATGCATTCCAAATATCTAGTGTTCATTGTCAAATTATATTTTTCAAAAATAATTTTATTTTAAAATCTTTGTTAACTTCAAATTTAAATCGTCGAAAAATCCAGGTCATTACATATTGCCTATGCTTCTAGACAGCTTAGACCACATGAGGTCAGATATCCAACGCATGATTTAGAATTGGCTGCAGTAATTTTTGCTTTGATGGTGTGGAGACATTACCTTTTGGGAGAAAGGTTTGAGCTGTTTATAGATCATAAGTCGTGGAAGTATTTGTTCTCTCAAAAGGAGCTGAACATGAGACAGCGGAGATGGTTAGAATTCATAACCGCTTATGATTTTGGGATTGAGTACACACTAGGGAAAGGCAACCGGGTTGCAGATGCACTTAGCAGGAAACATTAGAATGCAGTGTTGGCAATGATGGCTGAGTGGAAAGATTTAGAAGCATTAGCATATTGTAGAGTGCAGTGCAGATCCGAGGTAGGGTCTAGTGGTGATACGTTGTATTGTCTTGTTTAGAAGTTTGACCAGTTTTGATTGAACGGGTTGCTTCTAAGAAGATAGAGGATCCAATGTTAGCTGAATGGATCAGTGAGCTAAAGGAAGGAACCAAGAGCGATGACTTGAAAGATTTCAGTCTTGACCAGAATGGGTGGTTGAGAAAGAAAGGAAGATTATGTGTTCCAAGTGTAGGAAACATAAGAAAGGAAGTATTAGAGGAATGCCATCGTTCGAAGTTCACTATACATCCCGGAGGTACCAAGGTATATCAGGATATGAAGAGGAGTTTCTTCTGGGAAGGAATGAAGCGGGATATTGGTTTGTGTGTAAGGCATTGCTTGAATTGCCAGCAGGCAAAGGCCGAACACCAGAAACCGAGTGGTTTGCTTCAGTCGTTAGATATTCCAGTGAGGAAGTGGGATTCTATTTCTATGGACTTCATAGATCGGTTGCCAAGGTCGAACATGGGAAATGAAAGTATATGGGTTATAGTGGACATATTGACCAAGAGTGCCCATTTCATTGCAGTTAAGTCAACCAGGACGGCACCTATTTTAGCAAGGTTGTTCATGAAGAATGTGGTTAGACTGCATGGAGTTCCTAGCAGCATAGTTAGTGATAGAGATTCCTTGTTCACTAGCGAGTTTTGGAAGAGTCTGCAGTAAGTTTTAGGAACCAAGCTTATGATGAGTACCGCTTTCCATCCGCAGACAGATGGGCAAACGAAAAGAGTTAACAAGATCTGTTGAGAGCATGTGTTCTAGACTTTGGGGGATCATGGGAGGACCATCTGCATCTACTCGAGTTTTCATATAACAACAGTTATCAGACTAGTATTGGAATGGCACCATTTGAAGCTTTGTATGGAAGGCCATGCAAATCTCCTGTTTGTTGGTTGGAGACCGAGGATAGGCTGATTCTTGGTCTAGATTTGGTTAGAAAAGCTACAGAAAAGATTGAGGTCATTCGAGATAGGATGAAGAGGGCTCAGTCTAGGTAGTAAAGTTATGCAGATAAGAGACGAAAAGATTTGGAGTTCTCAGTTGGGCACCAGGTTTTCGTCAAAGTATCACCGATGAAGGGTGTGCTTAGATTTGGGAAGTCGGGAAAGTTATCTCTTAAGTTCATAGGACCTTTTCCTATTCTTGAGAGGATCGGGAAGCTCGCATATAGACTTGAGTTACCGAGCAGTTTGGTAGGTGTCCATGATGTTTTTCATATTTCTCATCACAGAAAATGTGTTAGAGACCCAGAGACTGCTATTGCACCGACAGTGCTAGATGATTTAGTGGTAGAACCGGACTTGACCATAGTGAGGCAGCCAGATCGCATTGTTACGAGAGATGAGAAGAGGCTTAGAACCAAGACAGTCAGATTAGTCAAAGTCCAGTGGAGTGACGATGACAGAGACTATACTTAGGAGGTTGAGAGCAGGATTAGAGATACTTTTCCTGACTTGTTCTGATGGTATGTTTACCTTCTTGTTTGTTTTAAGCCTTATTGTAATTTCGAGGACGAAATTTAAAGAGGGGAGTCTGTAACACCCTAGATTTTTGATAACATTATTTAGGAGACTTAGTTAGATAAACTAAATAAAATAATGTGTTGATTAGGAGATTGAGATTTGATTTAATTAAAGTAGCCGTGCCTTTTTAACTAAAAAATTAAATGAAGGTTTTAAAAATGAATTAAAGGAGGGGTATTATGGGAAAGAGGCCATTCCTATATCATCTTCCTTGGGCCGTGTATTTCAAAACACGTTCATTCTCATTTTCAAAAATTAAAAAGCTTGGCCGACAACCATTAACGAAGGAAGAAGAAGAGGAAACAAAAGAGAAGCTTAAGTAAAGAAAATTCAAATTAAACTCATTCAAATCTCAAGCTCCTTAATCATTAAATCAAAAGGTGAATAACGTTTACATCTCTAAATTTTTATGGTTTTGGTTTTAAGGTTAATTCCGGATGATTTTGTAAAGGTTTGCCATGTTTTTGAAAGACAAAATGATATATATATACATACATTAATGATTTATGTATGTTCATATAGATTTTATGACATGTTTTAAGAGGAAAACCCTTTTAAATGACATTCGTTAGCCTTGCGAATTTTTATGATGATCTAAAAAGTTATTTTACAGATGTGTTAAAATTTTCAAAATTTTCTGAATTTTTGTGGAAATGTTATGAATTTTCTAAGGAAGAAAAGGTTTATTTGGATTGTAAAATTATTTACAGGAAAAATAATTATAGTTTGGATTCGAAAATTCTACATGTTGAAGAGAACGTATTATTTGATTTTCTGAAACTGTTCCAGAATTTTTGAAGGTGTTTTAATAGTTATATAAAATTATTTAAGGTATGAGACTTAAATGTTTTATATAATTATAAAGGAGAAAGGGGCTTTTTAAAATTATTCAAATTTCGAGATAAGGAAAGTCGGCAGCATTTTTGAATATAAAATTCTGGCAACCAATCAAATTTAGACAAGGCAGGTGGGGTACAAAAGAACTATTTTAAAGTACAAATAAATAGTTTTTCTTCTATTTCAACCCTTTCGGTAGAGCTTCCGCCTTCGTTCCAGACTTACCGACAAGGTCGAAAGGTATCAAACCTTTCGGCTAGGTCAAATACCAAAGCACATGGTATCAGAAAATTGGTGCGTAGTGAATTGGACAAAGTTGAAAGGTTTAGGGACGAAAGGTTATAGCTTTCGAAAGAGATGATGTTTTGTTTTGGTTTAAAGAAAATACGCCTGCTAGCTTTCGACAAAGAGCTTTCAAAATTGTCAAAAGGTTTAAAATAAAAAGGTTTCGATTGGTTTTCTTTCTTGTTTTAAATGAAACCTTCCAACAAGGTCGAAAGGTATAGCTTTCGACAAGGCCGAAAGCATAGTTGCCACTTCCTAACCTTTCGACATAGATGGAGTCAAAGGTTATTTTTTGTTTTCTAAAACTTGCCGCCTCTCTCCATTGATTTCGAAGGGTTGGTTCCAACACCAACACTTCATTATTTTCGAATGGTTTCGAAAGGTTTTATAAAGGTTCCGAAGCAGTAGCTTTCGACTCCAATGTTTTTCTGATCCCTTTGCATAATCCAAATGTTTTAAGTCGAAACGTTTTAAAGGTTACAAAGTAGTTAACTTTGATTGGTTTCGAAAGGTTTTCCACCTGTTTTAAATTGAACCCAATGTCTTCGAAAGGTTTTGAGGTACATTGCTTTCGAAAGGTTTATTATATAGGGAAGGTACCCCAGGCTTTCGACAAACGAAAAGTGAAACCTTTCGACTAGGTCGAAAAGAAACCTTCCGACAAGGTCGAAAGGTATGGTTTTTCAATGTTTTCGAAAGGCTAAGGTTTAAAGGATTTAAAAGGCGGATGTCATATGTTTTAAAGTTTGTAAAAGGAAGACTTTTAAAAGGTTTAGAAGGAGTTACCTTCAATGATTTCAAAAGGTTTATTAAAGGATATGAAGGAGCTACCTTCAATACTTTCGAAGGGTTTTATAAATGGTTTTGAAGGAGTTACCTTCCATGTTTTCGAAAGGTTGTTTAAGGGTTTTAAACAAAGGTTTCGAATATAAGAATTAGGCAAATAGCCTAAGTGTTTTAAGTTATAAAGGACTTTAACTTATTTTAAAGGATAGAAAATCCTTATTGAACATCATCAACATTATTTTGAGTAAAGTATATATAACATGGAAAAAAATAGCTTAAAGTAAAGCTAAAGATATATTTTCCTTGTATATATATGATTTGACGGACTAAATCATTTTGAAAAGGTTTCAAGGAAAATTTAAAGAGCAGTTAGCTCGGATATTTTGAAGGGTAGTTAACCCAGAAGAAAATTCGGGCAGTCAGCTCATTTTAAATTTGGACAGTTAGTCCATTTAGAGAGCAGTCAGCCCAGAGGACAGTTAGTCCATATTGAGGGCAGTCAGCCCAGAGGACAGTTAGTCAAGGAAAGTTAGTCCAGAAAGAGCAGTCAGCTCTGATATGAACAGATAGTTCATTTATTAGCATAACAGATTTTGCTAAGACAGTTAGTCCACCCTTTTTACCTATTTTGAGCAGATAGCCCATTATCAAGCATAGAAGATACTGGTATTTTGGTATAACCAGTTTTAGGACAGATAGTCCAGAAAAGAGCCGTTAGCTTAGAATTTAGGACAGATAGTCCAGTAAAGAATAGATAGTTCAGATTTAGACAGATAGTCTATTTTATTTATTTTTAGCATAATGGATATTGCTATATTATTAAAATCTGTTGGTTAACCAGTTTGGTTGCAGGAAAGGATTTGCAAAATATATGTTTTGAATAAAGATATTAGTGAGAGAAAACCCGTTCCGCTAAGCGGCATGGTCTCACTAGTCATCAGTAAATTGAGATGTAATAGATATTATTCATACCAGGCTTTAAGTCTGACTTGAAGTTTTTGTTTCCCCTTAAACTCTCGGGTGCTCAAAATTTGATTTGAGTAGGCTGAGGGTTTAGGTTTTCAGGTTTTAGCAGATTTTGGCAAATAAAGCATCCGAAGACGAGCAGGTGGCTGACGGATAGCTAATTTAGGAATTCTGATTTAAAATTTTTTCCGCTGTGTATTAAGACAATTATGTCTATATTGCTTTTATCATCCAAGGGGGCATCTTCATATGTCGCTCTTGGTGTATTGTTGTAAATTTTATTTGATCAATGTTTAGGATTACATTTGGGATTTTTGTAACTTGGATATGATTTATTTGAAATATAATCACTGAAATTATTGATTTTTGGAAATCTGTGATTTTGTTCAAATTGAAGTGCTTATGATATTATGGATACCATTAACACTGCTGTATTTCATTCCCAGAAGTTAATACAGTGGATGACTGCAGCATCCATAGCGCTTAGCCCTTGGCCTCCAGATACGGGATGTTACAGAAACCCTTTGAAACTTTTGCAACTTTAAAGCAATTGACTACACTCCATGCTTATCTCACCAAGTTTGAGCAACCTAAATGACTTCTTGATCATTTACCCCCTGATTATGTGTTTGATAAGTTAATGGATGGACTTAAGGAAAAATTAGATTTGGTGTTGAAGCTTTAGTAGACTTTAACGAAGTAGTGGCTCTTGCAAAAATATTTGAAAATAAATATAACAGTACAAAACGAATTACCAAACCCAAGCTTATCACCCTAATTCCACTCCTTGTGCCAAAAATAACCCACAAAAATACCGCATATCCTTTACAACCTTACTGATACCCAGTTAAGAAGAACACCCTAGATGCGCTTGTCGGAAGTAATAGGTTAACCCTTGAAGAAATATTATACTGGAGGAAGAAAGAATTAATGTTTTGGGTGTAATGAAAAATTGTACGGTGGGCTTTTGTGCAAGACTAAATATATTCACATAATAGAAGGCATAACGACTTTTTCTGACCAAGAAACTGAAGGTGAGGATGGTGTAGAGGAAGAACCGAAAGTAGCCAGTCAAGAAAACCCTCTAAGCAATTAATCAAAGAACCCAGAAGAAGAATTTATCATTTCTTGACATGCTATGTATGGAACCCCCACTTTGCATTCAATCGGATTGAAAGGCACACTTAAGGTAGCCTTATTTAATTTTTAAAAGACTTAAGGTCTACCCATAGCTTCATCAATTCTTCCCTGGTCGGAAAAATAGGGTTAGGAGTTGATCAATCTAAAACCTATGAGGTGATGATAGCTAATAAGGATAAGTTGCAAGGTTCATGGGTTTGTAAACAAGAATTATTGAATTGTCAAGGGTGTACTATGACAGCAGATTTATTGTTATTGCCTCTTAAAGGATGTTATGTTGTGTTAGGGGCTCAATGGCTGAAGGAATAATGGGAGGTAACCCTAAATTTGGATAAGTTGCAAGTCAAGTTCCACTATAAAGGCAAACAACATTCTTACTCCTGTTCTTACCCCAAGTTACATTGAAGGAAAATGAGGCCTTGCATAAGGCTAAAAAGGCCGCCCTCATGTCAAGAAGACTAGATGGAAAGAAAAAGAACTAAATCAATCAAACTCATAATTCACAAGGAGCCATCTTGAAGTTACGATACTAAACCCGACCCGAACCCTGCAATCAAGGGAATCGCGACAGAAGATAACTATGTAGGATCGATTTCACCCTAGAGGGGGGGTGAATAGGGTGATACTAATAATAATAAAAATTAATGCGGAAATAAATATAATAATTGCAGCACAGAACACAGATTTACTCATCTTCGGCAAAACCCTGCCTACGTGCTACCCCCAAGGTTTCTACTAAAAATCAAGTAGTCAGACGCTTACACACGTAAACTTGCGACACCCGCTAATGACTAACCTAACTCTATGCTCAAAACCCTACCACAACTCAGCCACTGAGTTGCGAATTCTCAAACTACGCCCCGTAGTTTGTACCTAGTCACACAACTAGAAAGTTACTCAATTTAAAAGGAAATTACAAATGAAATAATAACTAAAACAAAAAAAACCCTAATTAAATAATTTCAAGCCCAATAGAATTAAAAGCACCGGCCCCCTAAGAAATTATAATTAGAAAAAAAAGCAACATCTCCCTTTATTCTATTTTACTTCGGCCCGTATCTTTTTAGTCCATGCCGTTCCTTTTACGATCTGAAATTAGAGTTGTTGAAAATTGAAGCACCGATTTGAAATTGATCAATTTCGGTGATGATTTGTGTTGCCTTCCCAATCGATTCCTTTCCCTTGATAATTCGCGCTGGCTTCAATGCTTCTTTAATTTGGCTTGCGGTTGCTTTCAGAATTGAGTTCGAAACTGTGAATCTGGTAAGTAATTTTTGCCGTTTAATTGCTCTATTGTTTTGCTTTGGTTCGAACTTGATTCGAGTTATTGATTTGGGATTTAATTTGAAACTTGGCTCTGTGATTTTTGCTTGAACTTGAATACCTCACTACCGATGATGATTTTGGGTTATATAGGGAAAGAATCCCTTAATTTTTGTTCGTATTTTCAATTTGAATTCTTCAACTAATTTTGTTTGGCCGTTCGATTTTGCTTGAATACTTGTGGTTGTACTGACTTGTTCAAGTCATACTCGGTTGGATTTGGTTCCGTTCTTTTCTGGCATTTGAATTTGTTTCTCGTTCATTTCTTCTATGACTTCGGCACTTTGAATTCTTGAGTTAATTAAATTTTCGATTTTCTTCTTTTAAATGTTTTAACCGGTTCATAGTGTGACTCTCTGTGACTTTATTTGAACTTCTCCCTTGTTTTGTTACTTCGATTGTATATATCTCGAACTTATTTCCCTGGTTGACAAGTTTAAAACTGCTACATATTTCGATTCTTCTTGTTGCACGTTCATTTAAGACTTGCACTTGGTTGTTGTGTAGTTGGTTACATTGAACTGTTGTCTACATTACTTGATGTTTCTAGTTTGAGTAGATGCTTCATGTGTACTGAATGTGCTGGCCTCTGTTCCATGCTCTTGTTCATGCCATTGCTATTGCATATGAATATACATGATGTCACTATTTTTGATACATTTAAACTGTTTGTTTGTGCAGTTCTTCTTACTTCAACTGAACTGTTCTGGTTGTCACTGCATGTATATATGTGTACATGTGTGTTCACATATGTATATATGTATGTTAGCTTGTTGTTTGTGGTTTCATTATGCTTTTCACTCCTGTACATATGCACTGAATTATGATCTCATGTCTTTGTACATTTGAGCTGTTGTCTAGTTCCACTTGAAGTCTGGTCCATTGCGTTCATGAGCATCGCATCCTGTTTTGATCTTGTTTTCATGTTCATTGAAGGTCCGGTGCACATATTCATGTATATACATGCATACATATGTGAGATGCATGTATATATGTATGTTGTATGGTTCCTACTGTGTGTTACTGATCTGGTTGCACTTGCTGTTGGTCTGGTCTAGAGCTTGTTGTCATTTTGGTACCTTTGTTGTTTGGTTGAGTTCAGGTGTCATTGACCTTCTGCCTTGTTGCCTATCACTGTTCACTGATCTGGGTTAGTAGTCAAGGTCATGCAGCCCTTGTGTGTTGCTTGATTACTTACATATTGAGTCTGTGTATATGAACTTGTACATATCTGGTTTGTAGTTCATTTTGAGGCTGACATGTGTATGTATATATGCATATATATGCATACATGTGTATCTTCATGTATGTTTACTGTTGCATTGTAACTTTCATTCTCTGGCTTCTGTTTCATGTGTACATGTGTGTATTTGCACCTGTGTTGAATCCAGCCTCGGCTCGGGTTTTACCTTGTGCTCACCTGTCCCTACAATTTTATCAAGTGTATATCAGTGTGCATGGCCTTGTGGCATGTACAGTGATACACTATGCATGTCACAAGTTGTTCGTGTAGATGAATTCAAAATAAATGATGACGAACAACCCAAATAACTGAGGCAAATAACATTTTCAAAAACACACACATCATTTTGAACTGCAAAATATTTCTTTTTCAATTTTACTGCGTTAGTGTTTATTTTGCAGATAGCTCAGATGTTGGATTCAGGCTGGAACAGAGTTGAAGAAACAATACGAGTGTTGAGTGAGTGAGGTTTAAATTGTAAAGTGAATATTGTTTTGTAATTGAAATTGTATTGAAAATGTGTAAATGTAGTGAGAGCTCAAATTTGTAATAAAATATTTGTTTGAATAAAATATTTGTTTGAATATAAATTCTCTGTTATTTATTTTATTCATCAAATATTTATTTAATTATGTGAAAAATAAAATGGTACAATAACAAATACATTTAAATGAATATATATATATATATATATATATTTTTATCATCAAACAAAAATCATATACTAGCATATTCAACAAACTACTACACTTATAAGGAAATAGGGGCAGTCCATAATGACAATACATAACATTAAAACAGAACAAGAATACTACGTTGAAGTATAGGAGGCAATACATGCAGAACTAAGCTGACCGCATCTCCAAAGCCCATAATTTTTCGACACCTATAAGAACAGGTCTGCGGAGCACATAACGGGGGCAACCAGGCAGTACCGTAAGGGGTCAAAAGCATTCCAAAGGGCTGCATGATGTGCACGTAAATGTGCATATATATATACATCCATATTTATCTCTTTTTATTTAAATAAATATCATAATTGGGCATTTTAACATGTTTAAAACCAAAATTCAATTGTTTTCAAATCATCGTATATTCATCTTCATTCTGGGGCAAAATGGTCATTTTTGTGCATGTGTCAATTTGAGAATTTTTACTTGGACATTTTTTATGATTTTTATAGGAAAAGTTTGTTGCATATGGAAGAGGGATTCATGAAGATATATGCATGCACAAAGGAATATAAAGGAATGAAGAGGAAATAATTCAAGTTCATGATCATGGAGGACCCCACCCACTTACCTAAATCTACAATTAGAAGCTAATGGACAACTAAGTGGAGGTTAAAGCTTCATGCACATTAAATAATGGATTAATTAGTGGCTAATGGTTACTTGGTGGCCACACTTCCTAAAGGGCATTTTGGGAAGCACCCTAAAAATTGAATTAGGGTTTTATGCATGTATAAATAGCCCTCTTATGTACATGTAAATATCTTCTACTCTTACACATTAGTTAGGAAATTAAAAATGCAAGTTGTAAGCTCTATGTTTCATGAAATAAAAATGGCTTCCTAGGCTCTTTGTCTTCTCTTTGCTACTTGTTTTTTCTTTACTTTATTTTGATGTTTATTTCTATGATTTCTTTTATTTCATGTTTATAACTTAGATTTACATTCATGCAAGTAGTGTAGCTTTAATTTTTATGCAAGTAGTTAGTAGCTAATCTCATTTTCTTCCTTTGCTTATTTTCTATTTCTTTTGCTTTCTAATGTTGGAATTTACAAGTGTTGATTTGATAACACAAATGAGTAGCTAAACCCCTTCAATTTAGGGGTAATGAAGCTCTCTAACTTTATGTAATTTCAACATTTCTATGGTTTATGATCTCTTTTATTTGAGCTTAATGAGAGTAGATTTTGATGTAAGTTTATACAAGTGAGTTTGATAGCTTATGTTGCTTTTGCAAATGAGCTATTCTTATTCAACATAAACACAATATACATCATTAGTTGCTAATTGATTTTTGATTTTGAAAAGAAAGTAAAAACAAAATTTGATGATCTATCTTAATAATTACAATAGTAAATAGATCATACTTAAAATAGCTTTTGCTTTGGCTTTATTTTCATGAGAATTATAAGTGGTATAATTGTTGTATTATAGTTTGATGGTTTGAGTTATGTTAATTAATAACATAAATAAACCATACTTATGATCAATGCAACAATTATTTCACTTGATTTCATAACTAGAGAGCATAAATTGTTTGTTTTTTGATTTACAAAAATATGAGAGTGGGTTTGCCTCTAAATTGTTCTCTAGTCTAATAGTTTTTTAAATCACATTTTAATTCTAGTTTTAGCTTCATTTTTGTAGTTAACAATTTCCTCTCACTTTGGTCTAATTTGATTGAATTTTCAAAATCTAAAACAATTCCCTACGGATCGACCCGTACTAAAATTGTACGCCGTGCGCTTGCGGTTAAATTTTAATTTGAAATTTATCGATGATTTTCTAATTCGATAGAAATTCCGCCGTTAAATAAGTTTTTGGTGTCGTTGCCGGGGAATAGTTTTGATTTTGATTTTCTATTCTTCGGATTATTTTCGTTTGATTTTCTTGTGTGTATTTGTTTGCATATTAAAAAAATGTGTGTTTGTGTGATTTTTGTTTGCATTTGATTTTGAGCTTGTTGTTGTTCTAGATTTCTAGCTGCATTTGCATATATATATATATATACATATAATTTACACAATTTCATTTCAAAAAGAAAGAAAATTCCATTTCATTTTTTATTCCATTTACAATTTTCAACTACATATACATTTCATTTTGATTTTACATTCAAGTTTAAACCCTCTTATACCACAACAATTCCTCACTGTTGCATCACTTACAACAGTAACCACCTCTCTGTTTCACATCTTACCACATCCAAACTTACTGCTCCACAAAGCTGGCCTCCATCCCACTGCCTAACAGCTTCTACTTCAACCATATTCACAAAACAATCCTATTCACAACCACATACCAATCACTACCCTTCATAGCACCATTGCCCGACTACAACCCATCATCTTGCAACTGCCTCTTGCCTTCTTGCTTCACCGCACAACTACCATCCATTGCTGAGACATCCCTACCCTTCATACTCCTCAACACGGTCATACATCCTTCACATCCACGTTTGCACATCAGTGCACATCCATAAACGACCAGTCCCTGACCAACTTCATATAAACAGACCACCATCAATTCTTCCCCCTAACCAAATCAACAACACTATTCATACAATCAAAACACATCGCTACTCTCCACTGCCCATTGTTATACTGCCCACAACTTCAAATTGCTTAATGCTCGCACCATTCACTTCATTAATCAACTTCACAACCTCATCTATAAACATCCCCTACCTCTGTGCATGTGCTCTGTGCACATATACCACTGCTCTACAATCAACTAAACTACTACAGTGCTTCAACCTGCTACAACGTGCTTTGCTTTCAAACTTCACGTGCCATTTCCATTCCACAAATTTCCACCACTAGTGTTTCCACTACATCATATACCCAAACCACATCACCAATCACCCACTAGCAGCTCCTCCTAACCAGAATCCATACCACTAACCAACACATCTTGCACTGCCCTGTACTTTCTTCCAACCACAACAATTCAAACCACAATATCACAGCAGCTGCTACTTACAAATCCAGACCACATACAAATTGTTCCACCTCAATACTTGGCCATCACCTGCACTACTACTACAAACTCCTCACTGTCTCGGCGCATACCATCTCACTGCTACACAAAACAAACACACACCATCTCCATTACTTGTCACTGGTAGCCTGCACATAAACTTCACTGGTAGTCTGTACACAAACAATTCCGGCAACCACTTCAAGCTACCTCTCATCTTACCCATTGCCACAGCATTATCCTTCCACAATCTGTTTACATTATACAAACTTGCTACCTTTTCCCCGACCAATTCCCCGACCATAGCAGCTCCACCAGCGTTCAACAACCAAGGCAGCAACTCACCTTCACATACAATCTTCTCCAACACTTCTGTCAAATTGTCGACAACTCACTTACAACCATTTCTACCTTCTACAACTACCCCTCCATCATTCCTTATCCACTTCTGTGCCTCCCCCCGGATAGTGCCACACATCAATTCATTACCATCACAACTACTTCACATACATCACCCTTGTCAACAGCAGGCCAAATCACAAACAAATCCTCCCTCAGCTACCGACAGCAGCTATCTCCACGAAAGCCACCTTCATTGCCTCCTCCTATCAAGAACGAAATCGAGAATCATAAGAACGAACCCATACACATCCCTACCTTCTCAACAACCCAGAAACTCCTCTTTGCTTTTCTTACACTACAAACTTCAACCACGAACATCACAGCGATCGAAATCCCTTAAATTGAACAAGTTTTTGCAGTTAATAATCCAAGCAAATCGCCTGCCACCCCCAAAGATCAAAACGACAAGTTCGAAATCGGAAACTAATTTCGATTTTTAGAATTGATCTTGGAATTGATTAACGAAGTGGAAGTTGATTTTATTCGTATACAAAAAAAATTAAAAGAAGAACTAGGCTGTGGAATCGCGTTTGGGAGGGTGGGTTTGCTTGTTTTGTTTGAACGGTGAAGTAGTTTCTCATTTTCTTGCATTGTGATCTATTTTTAATTTTTTAGGCCGGGCTTGTTGTTTTATATAATTTTCTTTTATATTGCTTCCTTTTTGTTTTAATTTTCTTAGTTTCCTCTCTTAAAAAAACTGTATATATGTCTTGTGTTAATTTTCAGGTTGTAGGAAATAAAGGAATTGCTTGCCAAAAATTGCTTGCTCCACTCCTTAGCTTGCTTATAAAAAAAATTGTCGCTTTAAAAATAAATTTCTAATAATCTGCATGCTCTGGTATCGTGCCCCTATCCCTTTTTTATTTGAATTGCATTGTTGGTTGCTTGCATTTGCATTTGTATATATATAAAAAATTCAAAATCCAAAAACATAAACAAACTTCATTTTAGTTGCATTGTAAATTCACGTTTAATTTCTGCTTTGCATTCATCTCATCTTATTTTCTTTTCTAAGGTAAATACCCCAATTCACATAAGGTGAGGGATTTCATCACCCTTTCCTTAGCCCATAAACGCATTTCATCGTAGAAATTGACTATTAATAAAGGTTAGACATTCAACTTAAGGGTGTCGCGAGATCATCTAGGGCTTAATTGTATCTTCACAATTGTTTTCTTTGAACAATTTTATTTCTTGGTGTCTATGCTACGGTAGAGTAATAACCAGTTATAAAAATTATGGTGATTCATAAATATTATACTGGTTGTTCCTTTAAAGGTACTTAAACCTTCGACTGCATTACTACGGTGATTCGTGGTGCACCGATAACTCCTACCCATTACCTAGCTGAGAAATATTTTTGTTGATTTAAGACAAAGTGTGATTATACAATTTTGGTTTAGGAGCTACTAACGACAGAAAATTGTAATTAAGTCCTTTGCATTCATTTAGTTGCATTAGTTCATGCATATTTAAAAAACAAAAAACAAAAAAATCCAAAAAAAAATTGTAAATTTTACTTAACTTAGTTTTTAATCCAAAAAAAATCCAATTTTCCTTTCCTTTGAAAATTTTCAATCAAAAACAAAAATTCAAAAAAAAAATTACAAAAACAAAAAAAACATATAAAAATTTGAAAAGCCAAAAAAAACCAAACTTCTCTTTTGAAAAATAAATTTCACTTGGTAAATTTTTATTCCTTCAAAAACACAAAAAGAAAAGAAAACAAAAACAATTTTTCACTTCATTTTCCAACTCTAGTTTCAATTTCCAAACTCGATTCTAACTTTCTTCTCTTCTTGAATTTCACTTGTGCATGAGTACTTGGACTCATGACACAACAACAAATCGTTGGACTCACGACTCAACAACTAACCGTTTAACTCGAACAGACGATCCTCCCGAAATGGCAAACGAGAACGCCCCTTGAACTCTTATGGATAGAATCTTTCCCGATAGAGTTTCTATTCCATCTTGCATCACGTTAACCGCCCCTACGGGTAACCATTTCGAAATTCACTCGAACCATATTGCCACACTTCCGAAATTTGGCAATTTCGAGCACGATGACCCATACATTTTCTTGACTAAATTCGAACAAGTTTGCGCAACCATTAAACTCCAACAACTTTCCGATGACGGAATCAAACTTCGATTAATACCATTCGTTCTTACGGATTACGCTGAAAAATGGTTGTTCGGCTTACCATCAAACTCAATTAAAACGTGGGAAGAATTCGTAAAAGCTTTCTTAAAAAAATTCTACCTCTTGGAAAAAACGAGTAGAATCCGAAACGAAATTGTAAATTTTCATCAATTCAAGGGAGAACCATTCGGAAAATATTTTGAAAGATTCAAAGAGCTTTTGATAAGATGTCCACACCATAAGTTCGAAAAATGGACGATTGCCAAATCTTATACGATGGACTCGAAAATAGCTCACGAACCATGCTCGAATCAATGTGCCAAGGCAACTTTCTTGCCCAACATCATGACGATGTTTGGCAATTTCTTGAAAACCTCACCGAAAAATCATCTCAATGGGAACGTTCGAACGAAAAATCAATTTGCTCACGATCGAGTACACACTCGATAGGATCTTCTTTTGCTTTGGAAGCTAAGATCGACGCAATGATTAAAAAATTCGATAACGTTTTCTCATCGAATCAAATGAACCAAGCTTCCTAACCGATGTGTTATAAATGCAATGATCCTAATCATATAGCCGATCAGTGTCCAATTCTGTCGAACAAATCAATGCTTTTAATAAAGCTAAAAACGACCCATTTTCTCCTACGTATAATCCTGGTTGGAGAAATCATCTGAATTTTGCTTGGAACCAAAACAATCCCAACATGAATACGGTTCATCCCAATTTTCAAGCATTCCCGAATAATGCTTCGAACCCTCCCTTTCAGCCCAACCATTTTCAACCAAACTTTACGGGTCCGTCTCATAATCAACCACAACAACCAAATTTTCAATCAAATTCTGCTCATCCGCCCCAAGACGATAAACATTTAAGTTCACTTGAGAAAACTCTTGAAATGTTGGCTAAAGCAACTACTCAAACCCTTCAATCAAACAGCAATTTGCAAAATTTATTGACCTCATATATGCAAAACACAAACCAATCGATTGCAAAACTTGAAATGCAAATGAGTCAATTAGTTACGTCTGTAAGTGAACGCGAACGAGGAACATTCCCAAGCCAGCCCCTTCCAAATCCCAGAAATCAAACCGCAAATTCAACAAGCCCATGTTGTTCAAGATAGCAACGTCACCCAATTGAATGCTATCACAACTCTACGTTCCGGTAAACAAATCGATAATCAAGTCGTTAATCCAAATGATTTACCGGAAACCTCTCTCGACACTTCTAAAACAACGAACGAATCTGAACAGAACATGGAGCCAAACGTTGGATCGAATGCCAATCAAAATTCTTCTTCTACTTGAGTAGACCCGCCTACCGAGTACCGTGTTCCATTTCCACATCGCCTTCGACCAAAGAAATATTCGGAACAAATGGAAAAGATGTCGGAAATTTTTAAACAAGTGAAAGTTAACATCCGCTTCTTGACATCATTCAGCAAGTCCCTACTTACGCAAAATTTCTTAAGGACTTGTACACCCAAAAGCGACACACTCAAGTGCCGAAAAAAGTCTTCTTAGCCGCCAGTTTGAGCGAAGTCTTGTCTCAATCCATGCCTGTTAAATACAAAGATCCTGGCTGCCTTATGATTTCGTGTACAATTGGAGACAAGATGATTAACAAATGTTTAATTGACTTAGGCGCGAGTGTCAACTTGATTCCATACTCCGTGTACGAACAATTAGGCTTAGGTGAGCTCAAACCCACAAAAGTTACACTTCAATTCACCGATCGTTCCATTAAGAAGCCCGTGGGAGAAATCGAGGATGTGCTCATTCGAGTAGGGCAATTCATATTCCCCGTTGATTTTATTGTTCTTGAAACACAACCCATGACAAATCCCGCGAGTCAAATTCCATTGATTTTAGGCCGACCATTCTTAGCCACCTCAAATGCCTTAATCAATTGTGGTAACGGTTCGATGAAAATCTATTTTGGAAACATGACTTTGGATCTTAATATTTTCAATCTTGAAATCCAATCGAACGAACCTCGTGACCAAACGTTGGAAGTTAGTGCCATTCACAAAAACTTTGAAAACGATACACTTGATCTTAACGATGAACGCGAGGCCGAGTACGAAAAATTATTTCACGAAATTCCCAATGAAATTGAATACACTCTTCATTTTGAATCACTTCCAGTTGAGTCCAATCTCAACCTAATTCTTCGATCGAAAAACTCCCGAAGTTGGACCTCAAACCACTTCCTGATCACCTTAAGTACGCATACTTAGGTGATAACAAAACGTTGCCCATCATAATTTCTGCAACTCTCTCTCTCTCTCTTGATCAAGAAACTTTTTTCTCTCTATTCTTTCGAAAAACAAGGAAGCGATTGGATGGTCGATCTCCGATATAAAGGGAATTAGCTCTGCTATTGTTCAACATCGCATCCATTTAATCAACGATGCCAAGCCTGTTCGTGACGCACAACGAAGGCTTAATCCAAAAATGAAAGATGCGGTGCGTGATGAAATTCTTAAACTTCTCGACAACGGAATCATTTACCCAATCTCCGATAGTTCATGGGTTAGCCAAATTCACATTGTACCAAAAAAGTCTAGGCTAACCGTTGTCAAGAACGACTCAAACAAACTTATTCCAACTCATACTCAAACGGGTTGGCGTGTTTGCATTAACTATCAAAAACTAAATGCCGCAACATGTAAAGATCACTTCCCTCTTCCGTTCATTGACCAAATGCTCGAACGTTTAGCCGGCCATGAATTCTACTACTTCCTTGATGGTTATTCCGGCTATAACCAAATTCCAATTGCTTCCGAAGATCAAGAGAAAACGACTTTCACGTGTCCATTCGGTACCTTTGCTTATCGACGTATGCCATTCGGACTTTGTAATGCTCCTGCTTCTTTCCAACGATGCATGGTTGGCATTTTTTCCGACATGATTGAACGCTTTCTAGAAGTTTTTATAGACGATTTCTCTATTTTTGGCGATTCTTTTTCCCAATGTTTACATCATCTCGAGTTGGTTCTAAATCGATGTAAAGAAAAACATTTGACTTTGAATTGGGAAAAATGCCACTTTATGGTCAAACAAGGCATTGTCCTTGGACATATCATCTCAAATAAAGGCATTGAGGTAGATAAAGCGAAAATCGACGTAATTGCAAACCTACCCATTCCCAAATATGTTAAGGACATTCGATCATTTCTAGGAGACGCTGGCTTTTACCGACGCTTTGTGAAAGACTTTAGCAAAATCGCTCATCCTTTGACGATTCTTTTCGGAAAAGACGTTCCATTCGATTTTAACTCTGATTGTATCTCTTCTTTCGAACGTCTCAAAAACAAACTCATTTCTGCTCCAATCATTTGCTCACCCAATTGGGATCTTCCTTTCGAAATAATGTGTGATGCTTCGAACTTTGCAGTTGGTGTTGTCTTAGGAAAATGCATCAACAAGATCCTTCACGTTATCTACTACGCTAGCATGACTCTGAACGACGCTCAACTCAACTACACAACAACCGAAAAAGAGCTTCTAGCTGTCGTTTTTTGCTCTCGAAAAGTTTCGACCTTACTTGATAGGTTCACACATTACTGTGTACACGGACCACTCTACGCTTCGATATCTCTTCGCTAAAAAGGATGCTAAATCCCGTTTGATTCGTTGGATCCTTTTACTTCAAGAATTTGACCTTACAATCAAAGACAAAAAAAGATATGATAATGTCATAGCCGATCACTTATCTCGTCTTCCGAATGCACCATCTTTCTTCCGATCAATGAAAACTTCCCCGATGAACAACTTCTTTCAATTTCTATCGATCCATGGTATGCTGATATAGTGAACTACTTAGTCACTAAAGAAACTCCCTCATCTTGGTCTAAAAGGACAAATGCAAATTCATGTCCCAAGTGAAATATTTCTATTGGGACGATCCATACTTGTTCAAATATTGCCCCGACCAAATCATCCAACGTTGCATTCCGGATAATGAGATCAGGAGTATTCTTTCGTTTTGCCACGATCAATCGTGCGGTGGACATTTCGATCCTCGAAAAACTGCGGAAAAGGTGCTTCAGTGTGGTTTCTATTGGCCTTCTCTCTTCAAAGACTCATTCAAATTTTGCAAAACTTGCGATCGATGTCAAATGATTGGATGAATTTCTCGACGAGATATGATGCCTCTAAACCCCATTCTTATGATCGAAATCTTTGTTGTTTGGGGTATCGACTTTATGGGACCTTTTCCCAATTCATTTAGAAACTTGTATATCCTTCTCGCTGTCGATTACGTCTCAAAATGGGTCGAAGCCGTTCCTTGAAAAACCAAAGACCATAGAATTGTTGTGAAATTTCTCAAAGAAAACATCTTTTCGAGGTTCAGCACACCTCGCACAATTATCAGTGATAACGGAACCCATTTTTGCAATCGATCTTCTGAAACATTAATGAAGAAATACTCGATAACCCACAAGTTATCCACTCTATATCATCCTCAAACTTGTGGGCAAGTTGAAGTTTCGAATCGTCAAATAAAACAAATCTTGGAGAAAACTGTCAACAAAAATCGAAAAGATTGGTCTCAGAAATTGACCGACGCGCTTTGGGCTTATCGTACTGCTTTTAAAACTAACCTTGGGATGTCCCCATTTTGTTTAGTTTATGGTAAAGCTTGTCATTTACCCGTTGAAATCGAACACAAAGCGTTGTAGGCAATTAAGAACTTAAACTTTGATCTTGAGAAAGCTGGCGAAAACCGAAAACTACAACTCAACGAACTAGAAGAACTTAGGAACGATGTGTATGAAAACGAGAAATTTACAAAGAAAGAACCAAAGTTTTTCATGACAAGTCAATCCTAAGGAAAACGTTTTCGCCTAACCAGAAAGTTCTTTTATACGACCCAAGACTTCATTTATTCCCTGGGAAATTTAAATTGAGATGGACCGGACCATTTGTGGTGCGAACTGTTTTACCACATGGTATCGTAGAAATAGAACACCCTAGGGATGGATCGATTTTCAAAGTCGATGTTCACCGTTTGAAATCTTTCTTGAATTGCCCTGTAACCAAGAGGAGGAGCTCATGATTCTTCATGAGCCAAGCTACGTCTAGTAAGAATGTTAATCCTCTTTTGTAAATATGTACATATTTTCCCCGTTACACTCATTATATCGTGCATTGACTATAGGGACATAGTCAAAATTAAGTGTGGGGGGAGTCTCATTTTCATTTTCATTTTTTTTAGTTTCATGGCATTTTTGAATTTTCATTTTCATTTAACTTAAAAAATCTCAAAATTTCTAAATCTCAAAAACATTTTCTTTCTAGCATTTTGATTTATTTTTGAAGAAACACTATGGGATAAGTATAAGTTTTGGTTAATAAATTGAAATTTCTGAAAATTTATTTGTCTTAACAAAAAAATAAAAATGAAGTTTGATTACAAATAACAATGGTTTAACTAGTATATAGGAAGGTTCATATGTGTTAATTATGAAGTATGTTCTAATTGAAAATCTTTGTTTAAAAAAGTGGTAAATTTAAAGTAAAGGATATAACAATTTTATCTTCTAAGTTAAATGGTGCTAAGATGATTTTGCAAAACTCTCTCTTTCTAAAAAGAAATATAGAAAAAAAAGTACAAAAAAAAACTTTTGTATATATCTATATATTTTTAACACCTAGAGTCATGTGTTCACACTCGTGTATTCACTCGCCATGCTCTGTACCCTTCTCACATAAGCCCGAAAGGCAGTGCACGATCGGTATATCTGGCCTCGGTTTATCTGAGTTAGGTGTATGTATATAAAAATTCTTTTTAATAGCGCCTACAGTCGATAAGTGTTCACACTTGTGTGTTCACTCGCCACGCTCTGTATTCCCCTCACATCAATCCGCAAGACAGTGCACGGGTAATATATCTGACCTCAGTTTACATGAGTTAGGCATATGTAAATATTGTTAATATCAATAAAATTTTGAAATAAGAGAGAGTAAACAATTGAAATCTAAGCATTATTTTTACTTGTTTGATTTAACCTGTTATTGAAACGAAATGAGAATACCACTTTGACAAACTTTGATAATCAACTAAGGATCCATTTCATAATTACATTGTGTTATCAACCGGAACAACTAGCCAAACTATAGTCTATCTGTTATGACAACTTAATTTTTGTTGGAAATTTTGACAAGTAAATGACTTAAATTTTCAAGATAATGACCAAAACTTATATTTAAATTATTTGTGTCGATTTAAAAGTAAATCTTTCATTTGTAAATACTTTCAAAAACTTGCATTCATCCCATTGTAAATAAATCTTGCACTTTGTAAATATTTTCATTTTTCATTTGAATTTTGTGGGTAGTATCCATAGAAAACCCTTACGAGACAACACTCATCCTACTGGGGACAACCAGAGGTTTAACGGTTTGTTGCGTACGGTCAATGAAATCGTGCTCCCTACGAAAATGGATTTATCTTAGTTTTCCTTTATTCGAGGACGAATAAAAAGATAAGTGTGGGGGTATTTGATGTGCACGTAAATGTGCATATATATACATCCATGTTTTATCTCTTTTTATTTAAATAAATATCATATTTGGGCATTTTAACATGTTTAAAACCAAAATTCAATTGTTTTCAAATCATCATATATTCATCTTCATTCAGGGGCAAAATTGTCATTTTTGTGCATGTGTCAATTTGAGAATTTTTACTTGGACATTTTTTATTATTTTTATAGGAAATTTTGATGCATATGAAAGAGGAATTCATGAAGATATATGTATGCACAAAGGAATACAAAGAAATGAAGAGGAAATAATTCAAGTTCATGATCATGGAGGACCCTAACCACTTACCTAAATTTACAATTAGAAGCTAATGGACAACTAAGTGGAGGTTAAAGCTTCATGCACATTAAATGATGGATTAATTATTGGCTAAGGGTTACTTGGTGGCCACACTTCCTAAAGGGCATTTTGGGAAGCACCCTAAAAATTGAATTAGGGTTTTATGCATGTATAAATAGTCCTCTTATGTACATGTAAATATCTTCTACTCTTTCACATTAGTTAGGAAATTAAAAATACAAGTTGTAAGCTCTATGTTTCATGAAATAAAAATGGCTTCCTAGGCTCTTTCTCTTCTCTTTGCTACTTGTTTTTTCTTTACTTTATTTTGATGTTTATCTCTATGCTTTCTTTTATTTCATGTTTATAGCTTAGATTTACATTCATGCAAATAGTGTAGCTTTAATTTTTATGCAAGTAGTTAGTAGCTAATCTCATTTTCTTCCTTTGCTTATTTTCTATTTCTTTTGCTTTCTAATGTTGGAATTTACAAGTGTTGATTTGATAACACAAATGAGTAGCTAAACTCCTTCAATTTAGGGGTAATCAAGCTCTCTAACTTTATGTAATTTCAACATTTCTATGGTTTATGATCTCTTTTATTTGAGCTTAATGAGAGTAGATTTTGTTGTAAGTTTATACAAGTGGGTTTGATAGCGTATGTTGCTTTTGCAAATGAGCTATTCTTATTCAACATAAACACAATTTACATCATTAGTTGCTAATTGATTTTTGATTTTGAAAAGAAAGTAAAAACAAAATTTGATGATCTATCTTACTAATTACAATAGTAAATAGATCATAGTTAAAATAGCTTTTACTTTGGCTTCATTTTCATGAAAATTTATAAGTGGTATAATTGTTGTATTATAGTTTGATGGTTTGCGTTATGTTAATTAATAACATAAATAAACCATACTTATGATAAATGCAACAATTATTTCACTTGATTTCATAACTAGAGAGCATAAATTGTTTGTTTGTTGATTTACAAAAATATGAGAGTGGATTTGCCTCTAAATTGTTCTCTAGTCTAATAGTTTTTCAAATCACATTTTAATTCTAGTTTTAGCTTCATTTTTGTAGTTAACAATTTCCTCTCACTTTGGTCTAATTTGATTGAATTGATTTTCAAAATCTAAAACAATTCCCTACGGATCGACCCGTAGTCGCCACGTACTAAAATTGTACGTCGTGCGCTTGTGGTTAAATTTTAATTTGAAATTTATCGACGGTTTTCTAATTCGATAGAAATTCCACCGTTAAACACTGCATGCACGACCACTAAGGATACTCTTCAACGCAGAACCATACTTACAGATGACAAAGATATGGAGCCCTCCTTTCTCTCATCAGCGACCTGAGTATACTTGCAATGAGGGCAACTTAAACCGTAATCAGCTCATATTATGACTAGCCCCGAATATGTTCCAAGTATATGTTAAATCAACTCTCAGACTGAAATAGGGTAGCACAACCCCATTTCTGCCAAATATGATAGCAAGTTAAGCAAAGATAGCATAGATGTTAGTGCAGCAATATGATCTAAGCATCAAGAAATAGTCATCGCTGCACCTCTTCGCATACATCAACAGCATCCCAAAGCCTCAAGCAACCCTCTAGTATTCTTCTTAAGAAATCTTCCTCCTCAGGACGAAAGCGGCCGACCCGCACGGGTTTCGACTTCCCACCCAATTTTTCAAGCATCTCACTTCAATTTCTTAAACTCTCGCCAATGTCGTGGATTCCCGCCAAAGACCCATCACCAATTTAGACACAACAAATAGATGTTATAGATGAATGACAAGTGGCGAGATCCAGAGGTAGAGATTGAAGCAAAGGATAAAGGGCGATTGTGGGAATCAACAGTGCATTTTTTCCACACTATAAAAGAAGACACCGGAAGGCATAGAAAGTGGACATTTTCCAGAATCAAAAGATAGTCAAAAAATTGAGAGATATTATATAATTTTGGGAAAATTGTAATCAATTGTATCAAAAAAGTATATAACGGATTATTCCATGGACGTATGATTAACAATAATCTAAACCACGCAAAAATTCCTCATTCCTTATTTTTCATGCTTTATTGCTTTCTTCTGTTGCATTAGATTGTAAATTAAGATTCCTTTGCAAAACTATTTCAACATTCTAACAAATAGTTAGAGTGCGGCTACAGGGCTATGTAAGCATTCAGCAATATAGTCACTTCCTAAAGGCAGATTTAACATAAGTTAAATCTGTTGATTCAAATTCATGAGAGCAATCGTCATCTAGATAACTTTACGAACCAGTTTAGTGTTGTAAAGCCGAAAAACTTCACCAACAAGTAGGTATAGTAAGGCATCACTACTGAAGATTATAAGATTGTGGATGGAAAAACCAATGAAAAAGAGAACCATCATTGCTATCTTTTAATGGCTATGCATAGCCAGAAGATTCAACATGTTAAAGCTCCTTCCTCTAATGAACACATTCCCATAGAATTTAAGTCCCTTCAGCAACAATTCCTTGAATTCATAACCACCAAGAACCCTCTACTACCTACAGGACCTTTTGATTACAAAATTCACCTTCTCAAGGATTCAAATCCATTGTTTCTTAGACCATACAAGCACTTTTTCCATATCAAGAATGAACTGGAGAAGATTATTAAGAAGATGCAGGAAATTGAATTCATAAGGCCAAGCACAAGCTCATACTCATCACCAATGGTAACGGTGAGAAAGAAGGATGGAAGTTGGCGATTATGTATTGATTATAGAAGCCTTAACAACTAAACAATTAAAGATAAATTCCCAATACCATTAGTCGATGACCTATTTGATGAGCTACATGGGGTCTAATATTTTACTAAGCTTGACTTGAAATCAAGTTACCACCAGATAAGAATAAATGAAGATGATATTCATACGACTATGTTTAAGACACATCAAGGGCATTATTAGTTTATGTTCATGCCCTTTAGCCTCTTAAATGCAAGCTCTACTTTCCAGGCATTGATTAATCATATATTTAAGCCCTGTTTAAGGAAGTTTGTTTAAGTATTTTTTAATGACATACTAATGTATAGCCAGATATGCTCTGAGCATATGTTGCACTTGAGCTTGCCTTGTAGGTCCTACAACACCATCATTTAATTATCAAACAATCTAAATGTATATTTTCCAAGGAGATTGTTGAATATTTAGGGCATGTAATTTCTGTGCATGGTGTAGCAGTGGATGAGAGCTAGGTACAGGCCATCAAAGACTATCCATTGCCAAAAACTTTCAAGGAACCGACGGGATTTTTAATGCTTACAAGGTATTATAGAAAGTTTATAAAAAATTATGGACCATAGCCAAGCGACTTACTAAATTGTTGAAGAAGGATTCCTTCAAGTGAGATGAAGCAACTACTCAAGCCTTTGAAAATTTAAAGAAATGCCTTACCAAACTCCCTATTCTCTCTATGCCTGATTTTAATAAGGTCTCCTAGTGGAGTATGATGCTAGTGGACGGGGTATTAGAGCTGCTGTAGTACTACAGAAGAGCGAATAACATATTTAAGGAAATGTTTGCATGGTATGAATTTAGCTTTATCCACTTATTAGGAGTTACTTGCTTCAATACTTGCCACTAAGAAATAGTCTCGATATTTAACGGGTAGATGGTATGAATTTAGCTTTGTCCACTTATTAGAAGGAGTTATAAGCATACATCCTTGATAAGTTTGCAAATACACAAAACATCCCTCCGTTTTTTCAATAAGTTTCTGGTCCCTGTTTTTAAAATCCGACCATCTTAAAGACAAAAATACCATCCCGTTGTAATTTCTCTCTCCACTTCATAGTTCTTGCGAAAATGAAATCAATAAACAAAATCGAATCATAATCTAGTGAGTAAACTGAAATCAAGGTGACTAGAAGATTGATTTTGAAGGAAAACGAAACCAAATACCCATTTTAATTAATCGAGAAGAATCTGAAATCAAATAATAGAAAGTATAATCAATTAGAACATCAAAATCAAACAGTAAATTTGAAATAGCAAAAATAAAAAATAATTTGTAAGAAAACGAATTCATTTTTCACAAAATTAAAAAATTTATAATATATCAGCAACAATTTTAAATATTTGCAGCTAAAATTGCAAATAATAACAATATTTGCAGTTTTTTCTGCAAATATTCGTAATATTTGCAATTTTAGTTGCAAATACATAGAAAATTTGTAGTAAAAAATTTGATTACTTGATAAAACACTCTTACAGCTCCAACATATATTATTACATGTTTCTGCAAAAATTGTACATATTTGCAGTATTGTAAGCAAAAATTCACAATATTTGCTGATTTTTCCGAAATTATTCAGAATGATTGCAGCAATATCCGCAAGTGTTTATAATAATGGCATAAGAAAGTAAAAATTATGAATACTTGCTAAAAAACTCTTGCAGCTTCAACATATAGTATTATATTTTTATGCAAAAATACTGAACATATTTGCAGTTTTATAAACAAATATTCTCAAATTTTACAGATTTTTCTACAATTATTAATAATAATTGTAGCCATAACTGCAATTATTCATAATATTTGCAGGAAAAAAAGTAAAAATATTCATAATATTTGCAAAAATTGACAATATTTGAAGTTTTTTATGCAAGTATTCTCAATATTTGTATATTTTTCTGCATATATTGAGAATACTTGCAGAAAATTGCAAATATTGGAATATTTACATATTTTTATGCATGTATTCTCAATAATTGCAGTTTTTAATGCACATATTTGCAAGTATTCTCAATAAATGCAGTTTTTATGCATGTATTATTAATTATGAAGATAAAATTCATCTTCCTAATGCAATAATATATGTTGGAGCTGCAAATATTATGAATATTTGCTGAATTTGAAATTGATAACTGCAGAGAAAATTCCTACAGAAATGCATATTTATATGCAAAAATTTCCAATATTTGCTGACTTTTCTGCAATTATTCTGAATATTTGCACCAATGTCTGTAAATATTCTTAAAATTTTCAGATTTTTCAGCAGTTATTCCATATAAGTACATACTTTTATGCAATTATATCGAATAATTGCAGAAAACTATGCAATTATTCCAAGTAATCACAGAAAAGTGCAACTATACCATATAATTGCAGAATTTTTTGCAACAATTGCATATAATTGCTGAATTGTCTGCAATCATACTATATAATTGCAAACATTTCTATAATTATATGGTATAATTATAGACATTTCTGCAATTATTGCATATAATTGCTGAATTGTCTGCAATCATACCATATAATTGCAGAAAATTTGAAAAAGATCAATTTAAAAAATGGACAATGTCACTCATTAGAAAGATAATAAAATTTGTGATTTAATGGTGAAAACGGTTTGTTAATTCGTTGTTTCTAAAAAAAAGTTATTGCGTTTTAAAGATTGATAATTAATGGGGTGCAAATTTTAATTATGGATGTGAGAATAACATCCACATATGAAGAATCAACATTGTTGCAATGGAGGAGAGTGGTATTATAGGAAAGAAAATTGTAGTATTTGAAAATAGAGATGCAATTTATATCTTTTTTTAGGAGGATATTTTGTGTATTAAGTTTGATTCTAGGGACGTGTCCCTTATTTTCATTATTTAAAATTTGACATGAATATTTACCCAATATCATTTTTCGTTAATTTGAAGTGCATAAGCTTTATAAGTTTATGTATTAAAACAGAGATGTCCAAAAATAGAGAAAATGCAAGTTAGTGCAACATTAATGTTACCAAACAAATGAGATCAATTAATAGTACCTTTTCAAAACTTCCTCGTCGACAATCGACATAGATAAAATTATTTGGCAAGGTATTGTTTGTTTAAAAAGCTATATTACTATCCACATGAAATTCGTGTGCATGTAGAATCCATAGTCTTTTCCACCTAAAACCTTCAGGGAGTAAGAAACCAAAATATTAAGTGACTTTAGAAAATGTCGTCTATTATATTCAAAATAAACCTGAGTTTCCATAAACATGGTATTTTGGAAAAAGGTTGAATTTTCATGAGAGTGATTAGACTTGTTCTTTTTCCCTATGTTTACTCATTTGTATATTTTCGTACGAATATTATCACTTTCACAATAATCGAATTCGGTTACCAATAGGTTTTGATTATATGATTAGACATCTAAAAAAAGCAAACTTAAAATTAAAGTGAAATTTTAAGGAGGTTTTTCCAATTATAATAATGGTAAACAAATCTTTTATGGGCTGAACTTTTTAGCTACCTATTTAGCACCCTTTTAATTAAAAAATACTATAAACATCTTTAAAATGGTCCAACTATCTTAGCCAACATGAAAGTTATACAAATATATAAGTCCCCACCCCAAAAGGACAGTAATTTTTCAATCTAAAAGTGGATAAAACTTGTAATATTTTTGTATTCATGTAAAACGAGTAATAAAAAACTATCATTCAGTTTCCACCATATGGTAATAGTACTAGAAACGAAAAAATAGCAAAAATCAAATACCTTATTTATAGCTTATCATCATATTCAATGCAATTATCTTGTTAAGTGCTTTAGAATTTATGCGACATGACTAGTCTCATATAGGATAACACAAATTTATTGCACATTTGTAGAAGACAATGTCTCATGTAATGTTTTGAGCAACATTTTATTTAGACGTATGTAAATATAAATATAAATTTAAAAAATGGACAGTAGAAGTCTAACATAGAGTAGTTTAAGATAAGAATAAGTTGTTAGTTGCTCGCAAATTACCAATCCAATGCATAGAAAAAACGATCCCTAAAATTGAAATAAGGGTGTCAAACATTGTTTTCCCCTACATAAAAGTGAGAGTAAATTTTGACAAAATGAGCTAGCAGAAGAAACGAAAATGGTTAAAATTACGAAACTAAAATGGAAACTGAATGAAACAAAAAGAGTGAAAATTTACAGAATTACATTATCAAATGCATATTTAATGCCCCTCCGTCCATGGCAACTAAGAAGTAGAAGTTTTTTTTAACCATTATAAGTGTGAAAACTAAAAAGATAATAGAGATGGATAAGGGAAGTGAAGATATCCGGAGAGAATTACAAAAACCATGAAAAAGGACAAAGGTATAGCTTGTACTTACTATTAGTGATAATTTATGACTGCAAAAAGATTTATATACTTATTTCCACATTTTATCTTATCAGAAATGGATCAATAATTATTTTATGTCCTTACTTCAATATGACCAATGTGGATTTTACATTTCAAAAAATATTTCTGAATATTTTTTTTCTTTCTTTTTATACTTTCTTTATACGTAGTGTTGAAATCCTTTAATCGGTAACAAAATTCTAAATTTTATATATGAATTATATAATACCCATTCGGTTCTTCATCGCTTCAAATATAATAAAGTAATAATGGTAGGAACCCAAATTTTAATTTCTGCAGTAGGCGTTCCACGGTAATGGTGGTAATCTAAATCTAATAATTCTTAAATCTTATCTTACAAATAAGTAAAGAAAAGGAACGAAGAAAGAGTGAATTTAGTTGATATTCAGTCGAATAGGAAATTACCCGATATTCAGAGGATGCTCAAGATTCATAAGATAACTAGGATTCAAACGATGCTTCATATTCGAAAGACAACTAGTATTCAGCTTGAAATTTGGGCAGCGAGGACTTTAGGAGAATGGATTTGAATTTGAAAATAGAAATTAGTAAATGGATTGGGACTGAATAAAGAATAAACCCTAGCATCGATGAAAAGAATTAAAGTGTTCTTAGCGTTGGAACCGCGTGCAATGAAGGACAAAAATAAAATTACAAACTTGCCCTCCATAATTTATCTAATTTATACAAGCTTAAATTTTCGTCATGCTAGTAATCGTGGTAATGCTTTAGTCGCGAAAACAACGGTTTCTAGTTTATAACGAAAATAACTGTTGCACTTCCTAAATAATTAGTGTTGCAAAATTGCTGATTTGGTGTAGTGCAAATAATAGCAATTAACACTTATATACATTAAATATGATTAGTTTATCAACATTGTACATACCACATTCCTCTCAAGAGGAGCTCTGGGAGCATACGAGTCTATCTCAGCAGGCTATCTCTACCTCTACAAGAGGTTCTACATCACGAAGAATATAGCGTCGGATAATGTACCAGTACCAAGTATAATACTCCTTGTCCGATAGCGTGAGGTCCCGTTCTTATTGCGTATGCATATAGCGATGATTCCATGTCTCAATCGCCATATCATACTCTCCTACCGAGATATTAATCTTGTAATGAGGAGCTGCTTCTGGCAGATGCTGTCTCATACCAAATTGTCGCGTCACTCTGTCCGGATGATGAAAAGCTACATCACCAAAACAAATAAGTGGCACCCGTGCTGTTCAAAGATGAATAGAAGCGGTGCATAAGGGCGAAAGCTGTCCAAGTGCATGTGCATATGGAGTCCATGTCAAAACACCACAATCGAGTACATCAAACTCGTTGCGGTAGAACATAACATTACGTCTGAGAGTATCCAACGTGCTATTCGGCCCAATCCACCTACAAGAGGAAGATAATAAGAATTAGTGGATCATAATGTGTGTGTAACTAAATAACGCAGTAAATATACCTAGCACCATACGGTAAAGATAAATCAACATCCGATCTCTTCATTATTATTCTCCGGACTGGAAGATACATCCAAGACCATAGTTGCAAACGTGTATATACATAAGAATGCAATTTATCGAACATAAAATATATGCATACGAAGGGAAAAAATGCTAATACCTATACTAGAGTCAAACAACCTCCAATAGATGCGTTCTCCTGCAAAGATAACCTAGTCAGCTTGGTGTATGTATACGCTAGAACCACACCGCCCCACGAATACTGGCGGCATACATCAAAGTCCTTTATATAATGAAGCCACTTGAGCGAGACACGGATCTTTGAATGATCACAGATAAAATGCGAAGTGATGATATGCAATATAATAAATCGAGCGCGCTGCTCAATTTGCATCTGCAGGAATGTCACCCTCAAGCTGCTGTCAGAACCAAGTGGTAACTATCATCTCATTACCCTACCACTGCTCGAGAGGAGGAGATAGACCTAAGAGCCTCTCGCACATGTTCATGTAATCAGCTGGCTCAGGATTGCTCAATGGAGCACCATCTATGGGTAAACCGAGCAACACAACAACGTCAGCCAACGTGATTGTCATCCCCCTGGCTCTAAGGTAGAATGTAGACATCTCCGGCTTCCATCTATCCACCAAAGCAGTGATAAGATGATGATCCATTAATTGGGTGTAACCCAATCGAAATATAAGTAAGAAACTGGCTCGATCAAACAGGTATAGCACGGCGGGATAAGAGGAAGTAACCGTCTTCATCGTTGATGAGTGATCAATAGTTGTAACAATATTTTTGTTTTGTCAAAAATAAAACAAAATATAACAGCTACAAATAACAAATATCTAGGTTAATATTACATAAGAAAGTGTATTACCGCCATCATAACGTTGTTTCCCGATCGATGACGTTCTTGTAGGTATAATATGCTACCGTCAACCGGTCCAGGTAGCATCTTAGCGTAATCTACATCAAATGTTATTAATTATTTCAACATAATAAATTTCCTAAGTCTAATATCTAATCAACACTTTAAATTCAACTACAAATCCATGTTCAACAACGTAAAGTCAACTACGTTGTGAATTTCAAGATCAAACGACCATTACAAAACAATTCATGTTAGCAATTTCAAAATCAAAAACCCTAATTTGGACAAAAAATGTAAATTATTTTAGAATTGATACCAATAGGAGCTTTCTGTTTTGATAAACTAGTCATGCTTCAATTTGAGAAGAAATCAACGAAATAGAGAATGATTTTTTATTTTTGAAAAATGGGGGTTTGAGTTTCGGTTTTGATATTTGTTTGAAAAGTGGAAAAGTGAGGAGGAGGAAGGGAGGCTGCTCTGTTTGTATACGTTGTGGTGCAATTTTAAATTGCGCCAACTGGCGAATCTCAAATTGCGCGCATATTTTTTTTTTTAATGTATACTGACGCTATTTGAGATTGCGCTAGTATACACAAATAAAAAATGAAAACATGTCTAATGGCGCAATTTGAAATCGTGCAAGTTTATTCTGGCCAACTCAGCCCTGAGTTGGCCAAAACATGACAACACTTGTAATTAGCTTTGAAATAGGGCTATTTATCTACTAAGTTTGCAAAATCGGGCCAAATTGAAAGAAAGAAAAATCCTGCTTTGAAAGCAAAGTTTGCAAGAATACTTTAATTTTGATTTGACAATAAGAGAGATATTTTCAGTAGATCAACTAGTCATCAACGTGATTAGCGCCATATTATTGAGTAAAATGATTAAAATGAGATTATATCAAACATAAGATTTTCATGCAACGCTGGTAATTTGAACTGTACCAAAACTGATTGCTTCCTAGTCATTATTACAATCACAACTCTAGCCGATACATGGTCACAGAGATTGCGCTACAATAAGGTTTATTATGCTTGGTTGGATCCTTCAAACCATAATCAAACCATACCTAGATTAAGCTAGGTTAGACATTTAGAAGGTTGAACGTAGAACTATCAACGGATAACGGATACTTTTAGATGCGGATGGTGTCATATCCGCATCCGCATATGAAATTATTTTCAATATCGAATATCCATATTCGCATATGAAATCATATTCGAATATCGGATATCCGCATTCGCAAATACGGACGAACATCGGATAATTATCATATTTGTCGACGATTGATAAATCAAGAAACATAAATACAAAATTTTGATTTAATATAATTTTTTTTCAATTCCATTGATATTTAAAGTATGGAAACTAAACATATACGATAATAATAAATAATTTTAAACAGTTAAAATTCATTAAATCCATACACTATTAAATTATGAACTTACTAAAATAATAAATACATATCTTTTATTGTACTAAAATACACATAATATCAACTATAATTTTGACTAAAACCGGACGAATAATTTTTGAATGTGGATGCATTCATATTATATCGGCATTCGTATCCATTTATTCGGATGTTGAATATTTATCCGTTTTGCGGATACGGAATCAAATGGATTTTAGATTCAAGAAAAAAATCACAGGTCCCTGTTTTTGATGTTATACAAAAAGTCCCTGCAGAAATGAATATGTAAATTTGGTCCCTATTTTTCAAAAATAAAAAAAAAACGCAAAGTGTCTTGCACTTTTCTGACAGAAAATGCAAGATAACTTGCACTTTTCTAATTTTGAAATATTTTTCGAAATTTTCGAAATTTGAAAAGCACAAGTTAACTTGCACTTTTTATCAGAAAAGCGCAAACTAGTTTGCGCTTTCTGATTTTAAAAATTTTAAAATTTTAAAAAACGCAAGCTAACTTGCGTTTTCTTATTTAGAAAAAACAGGGACTTAATTTACATACTTATTTCTACAGGGACTTTTCTTGTAACACCATAAAAAATATGGACATTTCGTGCAAAGTCCCTTTTAGATTTTTCGAACATTCATGGACAACCCTAACTTAATTGCAGCTTCCTAAACTGTTTTACCGGTTCTATGCACACCGGTTTTGCTTGTCTGTATGTTTTGTCAACCCCTGTAAGCTACTTAAGTAAACAATATAAATATTTTCTTCCAAACAGCAAAGTAAATTTCTCACAAAAATATTATATCCATTACAATGTGTACGATATCCATCAAATTCAAGAGATGTCAATTAAATAAATTACGGTGATTTTGGATTTCCATATAGAGCACGCATGAAAACCACTATTTCCTACCTTTACTGGAATCCAAAATCCCCACGTTACCATAGCTAATTAAGAAGCAACACTTAATTTACATTGCAGAATAAAATGAGGAGATAAAGCACATGGATATTGAAAGATATTGGTAATGATAAAATAACACAAACATGAATAATGATAGAAGTGAGGTATATCAAATTGAATATATATCATCAGCCTTCTGTATCTATCATTTTTCTCATTCAGACCACCCTTTATTTCTAACAACTTAACACTTGCTTCTACCTCTAAGTTGTTTTTGGTATATGGAAAAAAGTCCAAAAGGAAAAGAAAAAAAAATATGTTCACCTATAGCTGTAGAAAATACCCTATAACCTGCTCTGAACAATTCAAATTAAAAGAAAAAAAAATCAATTAGTCTACGAGCTGGATCCATAGCCATTAGGATGAGCCTTTTGCCATTTCCATGCAACACTTAGACTCTGCGTAAGATCTGTGTATTTTGCTGTCCAATTTAGTTCTCTCAATATTTTAGAAGGATCGCTGTATACTTCTGCATAGTCCCCTGGCCGTCTACTCAAGTAATCAACCTTTATGTTGACTCCTGTAGCCTTTTTGCATGCTTCCACGAATTCTTTCACTGATCTACCTGTTAAGAAAATGATATAATCATCTTAATAAAAGTGTCTTCAGAAAAGCACAGTATGTCCCACATCATAAACACAAGACACTGGTATAAAGTCAGCATCACCGCTCTCTGTTCCTATGGTATATTGCATGATTCTCCCTTCAGATTTTGCCAAAAGTCATTACGAGCATATTTTGGCAACTCCTTATAAGTTGTCAAAACTAATTACAAGTAACTTATTTCAATTTCAGTGTTTTAGAATTCATAAGTAAGTTGCAAATATATATAGTTAATAAATAAAAATTTGACAAACAACTATTTGTTGTTTATGACTTATGAAGCAATTTTAACCAAACATACTTAGAAGTTAAACTACACCCAAAAGCTTCTATTTATAAGTTGATATTTAAAACTATTTAGATATTACTATTTAAAACTTCGTTTAAGAAATTTCAAAATAAGTTGTTGCCAAACGGCACGGATCATACATGCATACATTAGTACTGTGTTGAAGGCATTTTTCTGTTTATCAATTATCTCATTCATAATATATCATGTCACCTCTATACCAATGAGATATAGAGTCTAACATCATCAGCTAATACGTGTAATTATCTCATTCTTGTTATACCTATTCATGATGAATGAGAGAGTACAATTAATAATATATATAAGTAATAATGTTAGTTACCTTTTCCAGTACCAACATTAAAAATTCCAACTTTTTTAGGCTCAGCATGATTTAGGGCTTTCACATGTGCATCAACCAAGTCAGTGACATCTATATAATCTCTTACGCATGTTCCATCAGCAGTTGGATAATCTGTTCCTTTAACCTATTGAAACAAAATGCATAGGCCAATTATTTCAGTAGAATATAATATCAAGACATCATTTCTAACATCAAGTTGTTATCTATTAACATGCCCTGTGAAAACAATTACGTACAACTTTAACTGTCTGCTAATAAGGAATATAACATATGACAAGCTGTACGCCTCAGATTCCCTAATAGTCAGTCTCGTGTTTAGTAGAAAAGCATTATAAAGTATTGATGTGGATTCTATGATGATATACAAGCAAACGTGCAATGAAAACTGAACAAACGTACCTTAAGACCAGGATTGATTCCTAATGCTGCATCAAAACAAGCGCCAGAAATACGCCCATGTTCACGTAGTTCAGGTCTAGGAGCTTCACCCAGTCTTCCTTCTGGGTCCGAACCAATAACATTGAAATATCTGAAAGAGGATTAGATGGTAAATTACAAATATTTGTTAAGTTATTTTTAGTGTCTTTTCATTGTGGATACGAGGTAAACCTTAGTATCATTATAGCCATGTCGTTTGTCTTCGAGTAATCAAAAATCATGTCTTCTGCCATTTTCTTGGCCTTTCCATATGGATTGATTGGAAACTGCAATTGAAATTAGAAAAATAGAATAATATGGTTAACTGATGCTTCTGGCACATTTTTTTTTAAAAGAAAAAAAAAAGAGCTACATGGATGCCAAATGTTTCCACAACTTTTGACATGGTACTTGAATGAAAAGATTTGCGTTGTTGTTATCTACAAAAGGCTTTGCCAAAATCCAAAGGTGTAACAAAAAATCATTTGCAATTCAGAATTACATGGATGTGGTAATAAAAGTCAACCTGAGGTGTTTGTTCTGTAATTGGCATTTTCTTGGGTTCTCCATAAGTGGCACAGGTACTTGAATATATGAGCGTCTTAACACCATGACCTCCCATTGCCTCTAGAATTCCTAAAGTGTTTGATGTGATATTGTGATAGTACCTGTTCAAATTGTTATTATTAGATTGGAATATTGGACCACAATTTTACTCCAGTCCACATCTCAGAACTGAGCTATAACACCATACATCCTACCCTTTCTTAAGTCACTAAAGATAGCTAAAAATAGTTAATAATGATATAAGTGAAACAATAACCAGTGAATTTCACTTAAATGTTGCTAGCCTAAATATCTTCAAAAGCTTGCAATTCATGATTAACATGTAGCAAGCAGATAAATATTTTCGATGCGTGATTTCTAACACATATTTTGGAAAAAATACTTGTTTTCAGAAATATTTAACCTGCAGAGGGGAAACAAAGATTACCTTAGAGGCTCAAGGGTACTTTCACCAACGTAAGCAACAGCTGCAAAGTGCATAACAGCATCAAATGCGTTTTCTGAAAATATTCTGTTAACCTATAGTATGGTTAAGAATTCAATATATGAAGATCCCTTTTATACAGTCATGTGTATAATATTAAGTTTGATTGAATACAAGACATGTAGTGATAACAGTATCGAGAAGGATACAGCATTAGCATCTCCTAAATCAGCATATATGAACTGAAGTCTCCCAGGTTCTGGAAATAGTTCCTGTAATTTTTTTACTGCACCCATATTTCCCCTGGATAGATTATCCTAATTAAATTTCACAGAATAATTATCAGTTGCAGTTAAGTGGATATACGATTAAAATATTTGTAAAATAAAAAAATACAGAATAAATGCTCAAAAAATAAATAAATACAGGATAAACCCTCACATTTGCTATTAATCAAATATCTGCATTAACTTAATTAACTTACAAAAGAATTTAGCTTTTACCATTATTATTTTATAAATTATAATAATAATAATTGTTATTATTGGAAAAGTTAAGGACAAAATATGTTAAATACTGGGTGGAATGATTTTGTGATGGCATAAATTGTTTTCCAAGTGTGTAAGAATGAAGAGCTTTCTAGTATTAAACCAATAGATAATAAATTATCCATTCTAAAAACAGTCAAAACTGAAATGATTACAAGTTAATGTGCATAAACCTACCACTATGGTTACACGGTATGAATCTGTAAGGAGACGAAGAGCAGCATGTGAACCAATATATCCAGCACCCCCAGTGACTAAAACATGTGTTACTCCAGTCTCTTTACGAGAAAACTGTAAAACACACCAACAGAAATAAACAAATAAACAGATACCAGTTTGGATTATAAAATGTCTCAAAGTCAAAGGGTCAGAGAAGGTTTACATAAATAATATTTTCTAACATATTAGATTATTAGATGTCCCAAAGTCAAGTAGAGCTTTCAGTTAGGAACATATTAGTTAGGTGCATTTCAGCAAGAAAATTTGAGGTTCCGTTTAATAATACTTACTACATTTGTGCTACTAAAACCAGGGGACTGTTTAAGAATGACAATGCAGATAGCTGTGAGAGCTGCAGCCATTAGAAATTTTACAAGAATGTGTGACTTCTTCCTTGAATCCAAGTGATCCATTCCTATCAAAGAGAATCAGTAATAGTCCTATAATTAGTTATACAAAAAAATTGACAGACAAGAAGCTATCTTAAGAGATAACATAGCATACAAATGAAGCAATTTTTTGCACTTGAAACTCGGGAGAAAAAATGGCATTATGGATAAAGAAACGTCCAGGCAGACGACATAGCCTGTCATTTTAATTCAGTTCAAAAATTGGAGCTGAAATAAATGAATATCGTTGTTGATTGAACCTGAGATTTCACCTCATCTTGTGCCTAATAAGCACGATTCATGTACTAAACTATCTTGTGCTTGGATGTCTAACTTTAATAAAAACAGTTACAGAAAAAGAAAAAACAAACAACAACAAAAAAAAATATTCTTGGGTGTAGCTTGAGTTAGGCATTTCTAGTTACATTCAGGTCCAACCCCACGTTAACTCGTCCTTTCTTTGCAATGTGCTATTCCTCGTTTTACTAACAAATTGAGTTTTTGACTTGAACTTAAAATCCTACAAAGACAGTTTTCTTTGAATCATTTTGAATTTTTTCCCCTTAAACAGTAGGGCTAGATTTCTAAAAACAACAAGGTATACTGGAGATGACTCTCAATTAATCATACCCATAACCTTGTTTAAATGTCAAAGTTTTTTATCACTTAATGAAACTGTGGACTTGAAAAGAATTAAGAAAGCAATCATCAATCTTATAGCAATCCTGACTTGATTCATATCAAACTTTTTAAATTTAATGAAAATATTCTTTACCATTGGTAACATAAGTTGTAAATTATTAGATGACCATAACCTGGGTTTTGTAAACAGAGCACATGTTGGAGTTATCCACGTTGAAGTATATGACCGTCGAACAAGCATTTGCTTTCATGCACTTGTTCAGCAAGTGTGTGGTTCTCATTGTTATAAGATTTGCATGTTTACTGAATAGACTCTTTGAATCATGCGTTGAACATACATCATCACAACTTGTAACTTTTTAAGAATCCTCCACTGTTAAATTTCAATGATTACAAATTGTAATCCGCAGATTTAGTATTGAAGTAGAGTTCAACTGTTGGGATTGATATTCAAAATTCGCCTACTTACGAAATACACGCTATGACAACACATTCTGTTAGAATTTTTGAGAAATCCAGAAAACAAAGTTTCACTTGTAGATCATGAGGAATGTATGTCTGCCCTTAATAAACCACAAATTCTTATTTAATTACATTTATTTATAATGGCTAGATTGCCTTAAAAACAAACCTGAAAATGGCCAAGATCTACCACCTCTTGGCTGAGTTCTATTCCTAGTAGGTAGCATGTGACAGGAAACTTTCCCTTTGGAATCAAACCAGATGCCCTTAGATCAACAAATAATTGCTGCCAGCCTGATCGTTTAAATTTACATTATATTTCACAATGCGGTTCTAATCATAAAAAAAGCCATTAAAATTAGTAAATAAAAATATGCTAATTTGGATCATTGCTAAATGCACCTCCAATTCTCATTCATTTTACCCTTTCTAGAAAGAAAAAAAAGCAGAGAACCTATTTTGGGTTAAGTTAGCACAAGTAAAAGCAAAATTTGCATGCATTATTATTATTCTATAAATAAGCTCTAAAGCACGCATCGGAAAGGCTAATTAGTTACATTAAACAATACAAAAGAGATCAAATTAAAATGTGAGCGGAATCGACATGCACATGAATAAAAAGAAAGAGGAAAAAAATTAGCATGCGCCGTACCGAATATGATTTAAAAACTTACATGGGATAAAACAGCTTGAAATTGCCAATGAATGGCGAAACGATACTGGTGATGAAAACAAGGGTAATGCATCATAATTTATAGCTAGCATTTACATGAATACAATTCCAAAAACAAGTAACATCAAATGCCACATAACTGTAACACTGTTATACTAATCAAAATAACAAAACAGAACGAAATTAAATATTCCAAAATTTTCTCATTCAAAATTCAAGTGTTCCAGATATATCCAGATGAAAGGAAGGGGGAAAAAACCATCTCCGTCTTATTTTCAAAAGAAATGATAAGAAAAAAGGGTTGAACAGGAAAAGTAGACTTCAATAAAAATGTCAAAATTCGGAAAAGTCCCAGATAATAAAACCCAAAAAAGGTTGGTACCGACCTGAAACTACCCGGATCGTCACAGGAATAAATGTTCAAAATCTGTTTTGGGGAGAAATTCGTATCTTGAAACTCAAAGAGAGTGACGAGAGAGAGGGAGGGAGAAAGAGAGGTCGGAACGAGTCTTTTGGCTGTTTTGAGGAGCAAAGCAGGGAGAGAGGGAGAGAGGGAAAGAAAGAAAGAAAGAATTTTATGCGTTTCCAATTAAACGCTCATGTAAAAAGACTTAAATAAGCATCAATGCACTTTGCAAACAAAAGATAACAAATACAAATTAATTGATTGCGATGTCTGTTGATTAAAGTACATTGGATTGACGTTATAGATTGTTAGAACGCTGGCGGACAAATTTAGGATTAGAGATTTATTTAAGGTTGAAATGTAAAAAACTAAGGCAGTGTTTTGTTTAAAAACAAACTTTGTGTTTTTGGTTTTCAATATGGATGTTAAATATGAGAAGAATGGAGGGACGACGGAACGGATGAAAGAAATACAGATGTGAGGACGAAAGGGATAGAGGTACGACGGAAGAATGAATTATTTCACGTGTTCGTGTTATTTCCCAAAACACGGAAAATTAAAAAAAAATGTTGTTTTTAATTTTGTATGTTAACTTCGTTTTTTAAATTGGTCGTTTTTGACAATATACATGCTTCGTGTGCATTTTTGTATGGATGAAAACCCAAACCTAAAAATAACAAACCAAACATTACCTAAATCATTTGACAATAATTTTTAAGTCGACATATCGAAGATAAGTCGGACATAAAAATTAAGTCTTAGAAAAACTCTTGAAATCGAAGCGTTGAACCATTTATTCCTCAGCCGTTGACTTAATTTTTAAGTTCGACGTTGGACGTAAAAGATCGTCTATGTTTTTTTTCACCAGCCGCTTCTTCGTGAACACATCTTAAAAACCAGAAGAAAAAGAAAATGGATGCCAATGATATCTTAATTGCTCCCTGACACTCAATAATTTGGCAAGGGTGGTAAATTTAAGAGGACACGTGTTTCACTAATTTTGGAAAGAAAGCACATTTAATTATAAAGATTCTATATTGAGCAAGATTATCCTTGATTTATTATTTCTTTTTATGTGTTCATATTGCATCGAGGCAAAAAAAAATATACCTTTTCAATAAATTCTTCTTCAGTTAGAGAATCAAATCAGTTGTTCTCTTCTTATGATTTTTTGTCATTTCATTTGTTCCATGATCATAATCTTTTCATGTAAGAAATTTAAATAAGATATTATTGTCAATTCCCTATAATCATAAATATGGAGCGAAATTTCCCCATAATAATAATAGTACCATATAACCCCACTTTTCAAACCCTACGCGAGAAAATGTTCAACAAGCAATGTTTTTAGAAGAAAAAAATTACATATAATATCATAAAAAAGCACGGTGCACAAATCTGAAGGGTATGTTTGTAATTCTTACGATATTGAAAATCAGAAAATGCATAAGATATGCATTTTCCAAAATACTGTTTTTTTGTGTTTTTATATCTATAGTGTAACACCCCTAATTTTTTATAATATTATTCAGGATATTTAATTAGATAAATAAAACAGAATAATATAAATGTTAAGTGATAAGGGGGTTGAGATTTGAATAAATTTAATTAAGGCCGTACCTAGTAAAATAATTAAATGGGCTTAAGAATGGTTTTTAGGTTAATTAAATTACATAAGGGTATATTAGAAATTTGTCGCCCATAACCCTTATCCTTATATATTTTCGTTCTTACCATTTCATTCTCATTCACGTCATTTTGAAAATAAAACGTAAGGAGGAGGGGCCGACCATTAACAAGAGAAATTAAATCAAAAGCTAGAGATTCAAGCTTAGGGGAAATCAGTCTCAATCCAATCTCCTTATCTAAATCAAGATGAATAATAATTCTATCTCTATTTTGTTTTGAATCATATGTTTTCAGATTTAAGGGTAAATTCGTTTTTATGATGATTTGGATGATGATATGCTAGAATCACAAATTTATTTGATTTAAACAAGGATTTTAAATATGATTTCTCACGGTTTTAGGGAGAAACCGAGTTATGTTGATGGTTAAATGCCATGGAAAAAATTTCTGTTATGTAAAACATGATTTTGGAGTTGAGTTTTAATTTTGATAATTTTCCAAGCTATGGAAAGATTATTATAAATTTTCAAAGGAAAATATGGTTATTTGGGTTTATAAATTTATTCGGAAAATATATTAAGGATTTGGGTCTGAAATTTTGATATGTTAGATAACATGATTAAAATGAATTTCTGGAATTTTTGGGAATTTTTTCAAAGTGATTTGCTATGCAAATTAAATTATTTTAGAAGAGGGACTTCTTTGCAAAATTGGTTTTGCTTAATGGAAGGGCTTATTTGATTAACTTAACCATGGTTTAGATCTGAAATTAGCAGCAGTTATTTTAGTAAAGAACTTGAAAAGCTAAGGCAACCAATTTGATGTTGACACGTGGTAGGTTAGTTAGAAAAAGGTTTTCTTTAAGTAGTATTAAACAAGGTTTACTCAGAAAAGTTGGTTCCGCCTTCTTTAGAAGTACCTTTCGACACAGAGCTTTCACCTTCAAACCAGTCAAAACCTACTAAGCCAAAATCAATACACAAGGTATCACAAAGATGGTACGCAGTGGATTGGAGAAAGGCGAAAAGTTAGGTATCGAAAGCATGGCTGCCGAAGGAGTCGATACCTCAGTTTGTTTTAAAAAAAAGAAGCGCCTGCCTTTGTTTTATTTAAACCTTCGAAGGAGTCGAAGCATATGCTTTCGAAAGAGGTTTCTAAAAGGTTTCAAAAGGGTTGCCATTAACATAAGTTTGCTTTCGAATGAGTTCCTTTACTTATGAAATAATGCTTTTGAAAGTAGGGTTCCGACCTAGTCGAAGCCCTGCTGCCGTTCTTTAGCCTTTCGAAGGTATTGAAGACATCAATGCTTTCGAAAGGAAGTTTGTTTTTAAAGATGTTTTAAGTCACTTCCTAAAGGCTTTCGAAATGGTCCAAGGGTTTCGAAGGCAATGGCTTCGAAAGGGGTTTCGACGCTATCCTTCAATGTGTATTTAAATGGTTTGAAGCTTTCGAAAGAGATGGTGCCGACGCCATCATGTTTTCCCCAATATTTTTATATGATAAAAGATGGTTTCGAAAGAGATGCTTTCGCCTATACTCACTTTGACCCAAATAGTATTTTAAGTATAAACCCAATGTCTTCGAAAGGGGGACTTTCAATGATTTCGGAAGGGTTACTTCCAACTGTTTCGAAAGGGGTACTTTCAATTGGTTTCGAAGCTATGCTTCTAAAGTTAAATGTTCATACTTTAATACATTCGAAAGGTTTTGAAAGAAAGGTTTTAAAGTGTTCGAAAGGCAGGACCTGATGTTTTGAAAATATATTTTTATGCTTTCGAAGGAGGGTATCCAAGGAAGTCGAAAGCAAGGTTTCGAAAGGTTTTATAACCCAAACTCAATTTTTAAAAAGGAGAAACTCATGGCTAAATTAAAGGAGTTTTTGTAATGGTTTTGAGAAGAAGCTTTCCTTGATAAAATAATAGATTAAAAGGATTAACCATGTTTTATATAAACCCACAAGAGTGGTATTGTTATGTTATGATGTTTGCTTCTTCAAATATAAATATATTCACATTATAATGGACCCATAACTGTATTTTGGGGATAAAGGGCAGAAGAACCAGCTAGGTTGACCCAGTAGTGAATATAATTTAAGTTAGCTCCTGAATGAGTAGAATTGCATCCAGGAGGTCAGGAAGACCAGAATATAGGATGCTAAAATATTAAAGAAAGATATTGGCAAGGGCCAATAGGTTCTCAGTAAGCCCATGAAAACTGTGTATAGGAAAAGATATTGGCAGGGGCCAATAGGTTCATAGTTCTCCCATGAAAACTATGTATAAAGGAAGATGTCAGAAAGACAGGTTCATAGCAAGCCCATGAAAACTATGACTTGATACTGGCAGGGGCTAGTAGGTTTGTAGTTAGCCCATGAAAACTATATCCAGATTAAGATATTGACAGATGTCAATAGGTTCCTAGTCAGCCCATGAAAACTAGGGTAAGAAGAAAGGATATTGGAGTCACCAATAGGTTTCTAGTCAACCCATGAAAACTAGGATAAGAGTAAAGATATTGGAGTTACCAATAGGTTCATAGTGATCCCATGAAAACTATGTAATTGGATAGTGAGTCCTTAGATATTTTATCGGTGATTAGTCAGTCCATGAAAACTAATAGGTTAATAACAATCCTAGAAACTATAATTGAGACAGATAGTCATAATGAATGGGATGTGTAATCCAGAATTGATTCATTTGTTTCGCATATCATTAATATTATATTGTTTTGAATAGTTTTAACCATTGTGGATGCAGGAGCATAGTATATGGTTTTTGTGAAGATCCCGGACTCGGCCTTCGAAAATCGGCACCCGTACTTCACTTGTACTCGAAATGCCGTAGATTCAAACACCGAATCTGGCTCTCCGGAGCTTATAACACCATTAAGTATAACAACACAACGGAATAAAGAAATAGATGATATCATAAACAACTCCAATGAATACAATATCCAGAATGTTATACAACAATGATATCAATATGATACAACAATATCAGAGATAAATAATGATACATCGGAAATAACAGAAGAGAAAACTCCAAATGATCTGAAAAAGAGTATGAGTCACCAACTCCAATATCAAGCTTGAAACACCAACACGATGCACCAAGATAAGCAACGTCAGTCCATGAACTTCAAGAACTAAACTAGCTCCAACTAGTCTACTAGACCTGAATATCTGAAAAACCCAACTCTAGACTGCCCGTGTGGAAAATTGTGGGCACCCAGAGTTTAGGAAGGAAACAATAAACTCCGAGTCAGTCGTGGGACTGGTGTGAGCAACAAAAACAGTTTATCTTTAAAACAAACAATAAAAGAATTTTAAACATTGAAACCCACAATGCTTTTGGAAAATGAAACTACCATATGACTCCCGCCACACATACAATGCAAACGCAGAATTGGAGGAGATTTCTTCTTATGATAGTCAAACATGCTTACTATGCAAAATCATTGGATTATTATTATTAGTGCATAGTGGAAAACATTTTGAAAGTATAATATTAATCTTAGCCAACATAGACATTCCGAACTATGCCTACTATAGCTACCATCTAAACAGTGGGGCACCACCATAAGTAAATGGTAGGTTCTACAACTAATACCGTACACGGTTCGTATTGGAAGATGGATTTCCAACAAATGGTCAGGCTAAGGAACTTCCTATGCCACGTAGGAACGCCTCTGGCGGGATGCTCCGAGAGACAACCTGTTCTCTGCCAACACAAGGCCGGTTACCCCATTCCCGGGTAGTAAACCTGAGATACGCCACCCCCGGTCCTTTGGGACCTTTATCCGAGCGCTCGGTAACCAACATCACACATAATAAATAAAGTGTCCACATGAGTAAGTATCTGGGCTCCATACCATGATACTACCCTTTTCTAGAAGGAATGGTCATACCCTAGGGAAGCTACCCCTGAAACCTTGCCGCATCTTTCCTGTTTCGACCATTTACGGGTTGTGAGGTCTGACGAAGTCTCGTCCACAAAGCTACGCTTTTTCACAAAGCCACGCTTTGATCACAAATGATCAATAAATGATCATCACACAGCAACACTCAACATGCCACATTACCAAATTGGGAGTATATCGCTGATAAATTTCAACTACATAACCTCCGAGCTCGTACGTCTCAGAGAAGGGTGTTAAGCTAAGAGAATAAATTCTCCACCACCAACAGAAATGTATTTAAAAGAAATCTGCTTTATATCTCAAAATGTAATGTCAGACATGTAACCATACAAGTCTGTTCCGGGTTCGAACATAACCGAAGGCACTTCCGAAGAAGCCCTTGCAATCCGGGTATTCACAATCCCGATTGGACTTCCCATCACTTAGGGAATCTCTATACCGGAGCAACTCAGTGCAGAGACAATCGATAGGTTATCCTATCGTTCTCGCAAATACCCGGTCTTCAACACCGGTCTTCAAATGCTATCCATATACGACGTATCACTAATTCGGAATGGGTTATATGACACAAAGGTCTTTTCCCGACTAACCCGAATAGTGAGCGCAATATTTAAAAATATATGGATATTGGGATTTCAGTTAAGTCACAACTTATTATCCAAAATTCCCTTTTCAAATGGTTTAACAAATTACCATTTTCAAATCTTTAAACAAAAAGATTCATTTTAACAACCTTCAACGGCTTAACAATTTCCACACTTTAATCTTTTAAACAAAAGATTCATTCACAGATTTTCCAAATTAATTCCCATTTCAATTGGATTAACTCATTAAATCTTTAAAACAAAGATTTAACTTATAGCTTTCAAAACAATTCCATTTCAAATGGTTTAAACAAATCATCATTTTAAATCTGTTAAAAATAAACAGATTTAATTCATAGCTTTCAAAAAGAATTCATTCATAACTTGAAAAACCATTTTTTCGATTCAATCTTGAAATTCCTTTAATTAAATTGGAATTTCATTTCTTATATGAAAGCTTTTATCATTTGAAAACAAATAGTTTTCATTTCGGAAAACCTGATTCGTTTATACGAGTTAAGGTTCTTGGGTTAAATCCAAATTCTCAAAATTATACTTTTAAAATGGTTTAAACACATCTTAACCAAAATTTCCAATCATTGAATTTCAATTCCAACTCTTGAATTTAAATTCAAATTGAATTATTTAAATTGGAAATTTTACTAAGTTATTTAAAATAACTTTTATCTTTGAAAACACCTTTTCAAAAGTTTTAACATTTAACCAAACCTATTTCCAAAATCAATTGAAATTAAAATTTCAATTTCAAAAATATTAAATTTAAATCATCTGTGACTTAACCGATTTCCTCGTGAAATCCATATTTGTGTGTGTATGGTGTAGTCTAGGGGTTTCACACACAATAGTGCAACATCATTCAATCATCACAGATTAAAATACAGAAATATAGTTGATAAGCGGTATAACAATAACGCTTATCTTTTCATTCACAGATCACAGATATATAAATATCACAGATAATAAATTACATCACAGGGAATTAATTACATTCATCCCAGAGAAATAGATCACAACACAAATCAGGATGTATCACAAAGCATCACATATCAGGGATATCAACAGTTCACAACTAAGGTCAAACATTCAATAATCATTTATAAGCAGGATTAATAAATTGTTTAATCCTAATTAATTCAATTTATTTCCACTTTAAATTAATTACATTAATTAGTTATCCAATCCTGATTAATTAATTGTTAAATTTAATCACATTAATCAATTATTTTAAAAATCTTGGTTAATGGCCCTCATTAGCGAATAACAATTCTTTAACTACTTTACTAAAGTAATTAACTAAGATTAATCATTATTAATTACAATTTAATTAATCTTTATTAACTCATTAATTAATCTCTAATTATTTAATTAGTTTAGTGTTAACTGTAACTTAATTAATCCTTAATTACTTGATAAATTAATTCTTAATCATTAATTAAAAGTCTAACCTTATCTAATTAATGATCCTAATTCACAAATTTATTATTCCTAATTAATTAGCATAAACCTTAATTAATTAGTTAAGAACTTTAATTACTATTTAATAAATCAAATCATTTATGAATTAAATTAATTAATTATCCATTTTAATTAAACTTAATAATTACAAGTCATTAAATCTTCATTTATTTAAGGATAAAAACATTTTTCTTATTAATGATCAAATTATCATTAACAAAGTATTTAAAACAATTTACTTTCAAATTTTCTCTAAATTTCATTTTTAATTTAAGATTAAAAATGAAAACAAATTAACTTTAACAAATTTAAATCAAGTTAAACCCTTTTTTAAAACAAATGTTCAAGAACATTTATCGTATATAAAGAAATTTATATGTGCTTTTAACCAAATTTCTTTTGAATTCAAAATATTTTAAATATACTTTATACCCTTCAAGTTGTTTAAATATTTAAATTTTATATAACGTTCTTAAATTTCAAACTAGGATACAAACTAATTTGTACCCATCATTCAATTTCTGATTTTAATTTTCTATTTAAAATCTGAGTTTAAATATCAATTTCTGTTTTAAAAATCAAACAGCCTGTAACAAAAGCAACTACCCGAGTCCCCCACCATTTTACTTCGAGCCAAACCCTGGAAGCCCCCGAGAGTCACTCGAGTCAAATTCGCGAATAACCCCTGAAACACCCAAACAAACCAAACTCCAGATCCAACCAACGTGCTCGTGCACGTGTACAACACCGCCGACCAACTCCAGCCATCTCCGATGATCTTCACCCATCGGACATCATCTCCACACCCCATCGCAATCATCAAAGCACCATCCCAGACTCGAAATCGAATTCGAGCTGTTCAAACCCAAACCTGGAACCCAATCACCATCACCGAAAAACTCCTCGTCCCCGCAACCTCGACCACCAGAGAGTCTAAAACTCCGGCCAAACCTTCGTCTCCAGGATAGCTTCCATTTCCCAAATCCTCACTGCACTCGATCGCCTCGAGACAACTATCGATCGAAAACTCACAACCCAGTCCAAACTAGGTTTACAGAATAAATCAACCAACCACCATCACCACAGCGATTTATAAATCTAACAACTATTTTTTTGATGATCCTTAGATCTCCGACCATCTCCAGTTCCAATCACATCGTTTGATTCATCGCCGATCGACGGCGTTTTACGAAAAAGCAAATTCCGTTCAACATTCAATTTCTTATAATTTATAAAACTAAAAATCTTGAAATGTTATTCTAAAATCATCGTTTTCACATGCGAATCAGCTTATATAATTTAAACTTGAAATTAACATGGTTGGGTTTTCTGATATTATACATTTTGACTGTGATTTCAGATTTTCCAGTAAACCTTTAACTAATTATACTTATAAATATTTTTAAAATTAAGTTTACACTCCTACCATCATCTTTTATTTAGAAATCAAAGCCTAAAATTGATTGTATATAGAGAAATTGAATTTATTTTGAGTGTGCTTGAGCCTGTGTACAACAGAAACATATGTATATATGTATATATAGATCATATCATGGTTATATACATACAACCTTATTAAATTTCATCCATACAATCACATCTATAACATTACTTCAATCATTCATCACATCCATAAAGATATAAACATATTAAGGGTTTTAAAGATGTTTGCTCACCTTGGTTTCCAGAGAAAAAGAAGAACAGAGTTTGATATATCACTGGCTTGTGAAAATTTGCAATTGCTTCTCTTTTTTTTCTTTTCTGACCTTTGATTTCTTTAAACTGAAGTTTTTTTTGTTTATGTTCAAGATGATACACCTTAGTTTTCTCAGTTTGAAATGGAACGAAATTGAAATGAAGGTTGATATATGGAAACAGTTTACAGGGTGATTACCTTTTGCTTGTACAACAGGGTATATATTTTGTACAATAGGCATGGCTGAAGATATACGGCATTAATTACCTTTGTACATTCTTATCTCGGCTGTACAATGTATGAAGAAAAATTTGTGGCTTCATTAATTATCATGTACAAATCTATATATAAAATTATCTATGTCTTCCTTTGTGTTGTCTGGTTTCATCCTTGCTTGTACTAGTGTATCTATTGTGAGCCTTTATATATATATTTGTTCAATTTGAATATATAATGTTGTCTGTATTTCAGCTTGTACATAAATATAATTTTTTTTTATGTTAGACATTGCCTTAGAGAAAAGTCTGGTGGCTTCTACTTTGCAAGCCATTCATATACCTATATTTTTGTTTGTTTTACTTTGAAACATGCATGAGTTTCTATATTTACATGTTATTAGAATTTGTTAATGTATTTACTTATATTCTTACATATTTGAATGTAAGTTGTTTTCTTTAGTCTTGTTTATAAGCTCCCATATATATATATATATATATTTGTTTCCTTTGATTTTTGACTTATACTTTGTTTACATACTTATTTTTAGTTACGTTATATTTTATTTTTCTTCTTTAGCCTTATTATTTCATAGTATAAACAATTTCTATTTTAAATATGTTATTGGAATCTAGCTAAATGTTACTTTATATTTTACATGGTTTATTAACATGTTATTTGAATTTATCTATGTATTCATTTTATTTTATTTGTCTTTTATTATTTTTGTTTGTTTTATTACTTACTTATTTTTATTACTTTATAAATGTAAATGAACTTCTATTTCAATTTATTGTTAGATTTTACTTAATGTATTTACTTTGTATTTTATAACTTATCCTTTAATTATCCATCTCTATTTATAACTCAATTATTTATTTTACTTTCATATTTATTGTCTTATATTTAATTTATAAATTCAAATTATTATTAACCATCAATTCTAATCTTTATTATTGTCATTTATTATTAAACCATTTGTTTACAATTTAAATTCAAGTCAAATATATATCTATATATTTATTATTTTAAGAATTCACTCATATATGCCCAAATACATATATATATATACATATATATACAATATTTACAATATTTTTAAATTTAAGTGATTTATACCAAATTTATTTGGATTTGGGGAAACTCGCATCACTTTAATTGATTAATTTCACAATTTTAATTCAAAAATTCATTTAATTATCGATTTAAATGTAATAAAAATTTGGGATCGTTACAGTTTTATAAAGAGTTTAGGATACTAGTGAGGGGAAAACTCGTTTCACTAAGCGGCATGGTCTTACTAGATATCTAAATTATTTGAGATGGTAGATTATTATTCATACCGGGTTTTATGTCTGACTCGAAGTTTATGTTTTCCCCTTAAACTCTCTGGTACTCAATTGGTTTTGAGTAGTTTGAGAGTTGAGGTTTTCAGATACCTCATTAAACAAATAAAGCTCCGGAGATGTGCAGGAGGCATGATAGTTATATAAAGTTTTCTTTTATTTGATTCCGCTGTTGTTTGTAATGGCAAAGTTGTTATATTGCATGTATATACTCTAATCATCCAAAGGGGCATCTTCATATGTCGCTCTTGGCGTATGTTGTAATAAATATATTTTTTCTGAACGTGATTTGCGATTATGGGGTTATGTAATGAATTGGAAATGTTTTGATAGGGAATGTGATCTTGTTTGAAGTTTAAATTTTTTCCATATCATGTGTTTCTGTGTATCAATGAATCTAACATCGTCGTATTTGGTCGTCGAAGATTAATAACTATGGATGACTGCAGAATCCGTAGCCGTTAGCTTTGGGCCTTTAAGTAGGTGTTACATATAGTATCTAAAAAAATATTTTATCATCCAGCAAGGAGCTGTGCATAGAACGATAATTAAGCTGGGTAATGGCAGATGAACTGCTTTCTAGACTGATCCTTGGATGGCCAACGTGGCCCTCTGCTCTCTTTTCCCTGATTTGTATTCTTTTGCTTCGAACAAGGACATCACCGTTTACCAAGTGTTTAGAGAAGGTAGATGCAACATTAGTTTCTATACCAATCTTACTAGTACATATCTTCGCTCTATTCTGTCAATGTTGGAGCTCATTAACCACGTGCAGCTTAATCAGGAGGATGACTTCTACACATGGGGCTAAAGGATGGTCGGAAACTACTCGCTGAACTCCCGATATAAATTTTACAATTTCTCTGGTACATACTCTAACTTTAGCCACCTTTGGCGCATGCGAGCTCCACTTAAATAAAAAGTACACATGTGGCTTGTGATGTTGAACAAGCTTAATACTACGCATGCCCTAGCAAGATAAAACATTTCAAGTGCTCGCTCCTGCTTCCTTTGTCATGATGGTTTGGACTGCTGCAATCACATTTTCTACTGCTGTGACTTCTCCTTTTAGGTTTGGTCGCTCTGTAATACTAATTGAAATATCAATAGCATAAACTCGGAGCTTGATTGGCTTCGTCTTTGGGAGTCTTCTATATCTAACTCCCATGCGACTCTGGTTGTCTTGGCGTTTGCTTGGGTAGTATGGCTGGGAAGAAATAGCAGATGCTTCAACGATAGAGTTATACTTATATTTCTGTTGCTAACAATATTTTATATATGTACTCTAATTGGACAGGAACTTTTTGTGGCCCTTTGCGTTTTTTCTTGACGGGCAGCGAGGCGTAGGAGTCTGCTGACAATAATAGCTCAACGACCTGATTGAGACAGTAATACTCTCTTCATGCCGCTTGTAGGGATATGTTCTATGTTTTACGTTTGAATTATAATTGTCTCTGTGTTGTATATAGTGTCTTATGTGGTACTATGTGTATGGATGGGCAAACTTTGTTTATACTTGGGTGAACTTCTGGCTACCGACTAGGCCTGTTAGTTAGATATTATAATTTACTTTATGTTATGTACGACTATGACCCTGGTCGCATGTCCTTTTAATCAAAAAAAAAATCTATAGTATCTAGTTTATGAAACTTCATGTGTTATGAACTTTGAATTTTTTTTTCATGTACATTTAGAATGCAAAATATACATTTTGAAAAACGGTACCTTTTTTTAATATTATGTTGTTTATGCAATTACATATATTCTAATATGCTTTTCATAAATATCATTTTTTAAAATAGGAAAAATGGGTTAAGGACGAACTTCAATCAATTTTGGCTATAAGGACAAAAACCTTACTTTCTAGTATTAATGACAAAGTTTTCCAACAAATAGAACATAGTCCAAATTTTTAGTATGAAGACCATGAAAATTTTCCTTTCTAGCGATAGAAGAGTAGTGCGACGAGCTTCAATGGTAGAGGACGAATAAGGATGAGCAACTGTTCGGGTTTGTCATTGACATCGTTACTGGATGGTTGGCTAGGGTTGAGAAGTGGTACATGAGATTTGAAGAGGATGGCTATAGTGATGATTACAGTTGGTAGAGGAGCGACATTTGGTAGCGACGGCGAGGAGGAGGAGTAAGTGGAAGTGGGATATAAAGGAAGCTTTTGGTTTTAATTTCTATTTTATATATTGTTTTATTGGGATATAATTAATGTTTTAAATACATTAAATATATACAAGTAGAAAACCCTTGCAAAAAATACTTAATCGATTGCAGTTACGAAAGTATTCATAACCATGGGTATTAAAGAAAAGAAAATAAATTTTTATCCTTAAATGTTCCTAGTCAAGATGTATTGAGAAATGAATATTGGTATATCTATCAAGACTAGTGTACGTAATGCTCTTTATGAATTACTCATGACCGTTCGGGGCACAAATAGGTTAAGCATGTATAGTTTGAAACAATTATAGAACGACATACTGAGAGTTTTCTATAGGTTAAAGTTAAATAGAAGATTTCACGTGATGATCTGTAGTAATCTTCTGACTTAAAAATACTACGAACATTTAGTGTCTAAACTATACTTTGATTATAGTCAATCATACGACAACGTGATCGAGTTAAGGCCATAATAGGTTATAAATTTAACCGTTATGAAGTGAAACAATATTCATGAGAGAATTTGTCTCCTACAAATAGAAGATTAGTATCACCGTAATTGGTAGTCAACATAAAGTCAAAGTCTTTGGCCAAAGCAAAACCGTTAATCGATAATTGTTATCGGATTGAACTATGGATTGCAATTAACTGCATGCACAATATATCGTTTCTTAAGGGTATCGCTTTAATAGACAAAAACTAAATTTCATATAGATAACTTGTAAGTAACTGAACTCATGTCAAAATTATTGTGCTTCTGCAAAGTCTGTACATGCTTTATTTTTTTTAATAACAAGAGTGGTACTTTATCCAAGCAAATCACTCATTTTGATATCTCAAGGGCTTGAATCCATGACCTCTAGAACCTTAGTCTAAAGTGACATACTTCTAACCACTTGAGTTAGAGGTCCTTGACGTACACACTTTAGTATTTAAATTATTTAAATATTATAGATGGTTGAGTATACACCTAAGATCACACAACTACAACTTCCAGTTTTCGACCTAAAATAGTTTATTGAAATAATTTATGAAAGTTATTAATTATTATTATGGAAAACTAATATAATAGTTCTATTATTTAATTTATTATATATTTTAATTATTATTAGAGGGCCTAAAATAAACTGATAAAATAAAAAATTATTATATATAATTACTTTTTTGGGCCAATAAAATAATTATATATATATATATATAATTTTAGCAGTTGAGACTTTTGTTTAAAATAAGGTGTGTTAAAATATTTATAGGTATGATTTAATTAAATGAATTTAATGATTATATGAGATAAGACCTTATTTATAATGGGTCACACCCTAAATGGTGGATCTAGATAAGATATTTACATAGCCCATTATCATTGCTATGAATAGACCAAGATTCCTCCATTTTTAGACAAAATAAATGCATTCTCTCTTTAGAAATAAATTATATCTTAATGATGGACTTTGCAACTCCGCCATTGAGTTAGAGATAGAATATCTTAAAGGCGAAGCATATAGTTTAAGACGTTTCGATCGATAGGATTATCAAAGGGAAATATTCGAAATCATTTTTCTAAAATCTATTATTAAAATTATCTAAAATCAATTTGTTTTTAATTAAATTTTTTTTGTTAAAAAGGAGTTTTTCCTCCTATTCTCTCCTATACACGACCTTACATGGATGACCGTATCACTTTAGCTGATGCACGTCGACCTTGGTTATCGAGACCTTCGATGGTTTATTGATCAACGCTAGCTCTCCGAGAATGATCTACTAAGGAAGTACATATTAGTTGGAAAAGATGGCACTTGTTTGAAGCTTACGACAATAATCGATGTTGATCAATTAGGGTTTCAAGCATGGTGTCGAGTTTGAAGGTGCATGTACCATCGGAATCGTCTCATGAAGAGGAGCAAAGTGGCGATGGAGAGGTTTTGTTCGGTGATCTTAATCGACAACAAGAATTCAAAGAAAGTCTCCTAGGAAGCAGCTAGGGTTTGTGGGAATGAAAAAGGTCATTTTTATTTATTTTATCCCATTGAACTTTAAAATTACATACATAACCTTAATAATTTGAACACGTATAACTTTCAAATACAAGCTCAATTTCACGTGCAACTTGCACCCATTAAAATTCTAAACATTTTGATATTATGTAATGTATGCCATACTGGTATATAATATTGTAGATATTAGCATATTAATTTGTTGATAAGACATTTATAAATTAACACCATTAAGAGAAAATAGTAAATTAGGACATCATTTGTACTTCATGTTCGAATCAGAATAAAATACAAGTCATTTATCTACATGAGTTTATGTGTATGTGTGTGTATGTATATATTAAAAATATCCCATTTAATAAATATTATGTAAATTTGATAAAATCATTTGGTTGTATATCATATTAGAATAAATGTCATTCAAATTAGTAATGTATTTGTTTTTAAATATATCGCGTTAAATAGACGTTATTGCAAATTAAAATAAAATTGTTTTAGTGCATGTCTAATTGAATAAATGTTATTCATATTAATATTAATATAACATAAATTTCAAATCAAATTAATCCATTAAAACATTAAATACAATTTTTTGTTAACCACATTATTTATGATATAGCATAAAAGATCTAGTGATAATGAATTAAAAAGGATTTTATTTTTTAAATTTACTCATTTTACCCCACTGTCAATGCACCTGATCCAACAAAAACTACAATGAACACTCTTGTAGGAAGGGTAGCTGGTCAAGGTCAACCTAGTACTCCAAACAACCTACCTGATTGTTGGAGTGTAAACAACACTCCAATGCATGAGAGATGGACAAATTTGAATTACGACACATTCCAAGCCTATAAATCATAGTGGATATTTATACTAATGTCTCTATCGTCGCTCATTTAGTAGCTAAATCACAAGAAACACTCGCGCATAAATGCACCTAGACAAGTCAATCTAATATTATTTGAAACCACCCACTTGACACCTATAGTTCTATAAATACTTTCTTTGATATAGTTGGACACAGTTCAGCATATATGACTATCTAGAATCAAAGGTTATCCCGACTACACCATTCATTCTTGTAGCAAAGGTACACTTATTGTAACATTCCTCATTTCAAGGAGCGAAAATAGATACTGATGATGTTGTAGTCATCCTTAGCATTATTTCACATGACAAAATGAGATCTGTTATTGAGTCATCAACATCAAGAGTACAAGAATTAATAAACTTTTAACAAACCACATTCATTCATTTGCAAATTCAATACAATTCAGTTACATAACCCCACAATTCCATCGTTCAGATAAAATATAATAAATACGAATATATTTCCTAGAGAGACATATGAAGATGCCCCCTTGGATGATTAGAGTCTTAGCCACTAAATGGTTATAAACCCTGTCATTACATACAATCAACAATAAAAGCAGTTTAACTGCACATCGAAAATAGACTCTAATTCTAGCTTGCCTCATGCATGTCTCCAAAAGCCTATTCGTCTAAACTTGAAATCCTATAACGATCCGCCTTTCTTACTCTGAAAGAAGAACCATTAGGGTAAAAAATAAAAGATAAGGAAAACATACACAATTTTTTTCCACAAAACATCGGAGTTACATATACATCATCTCAGAATAGTACATATGGTTACTCCAAAATGTTACATTAAAATTACAACAAGTACTATTCCCAACAGAGACAACTATATCAACCTGCCCAACTACTAATACATAATATATAGTCACAGTGGAAAAAACATAATTACTAGGTGATGATGAAAGCTCCTACTCCATGCTGCTTCCCAAAATGCTCCAAAAAAACCTGACTACTCATAAAAATTTAAGTACCCAAGAGTTTAAGGAAAGAAATAAAACTCTAGGTCAGACATGGGTCTGGTGTGAGCAAAGCATATGTTTTAACTTTATAAAAATCCTTTGAAAACAAGGTATCTTGTAAGACCACGCTGCACATAAACACGAACTAGTTTTTATCTTACGATAACCAAAACATTTTTATATAAAATCCTTTGATATTATCATAATGTCTGGAGTTAAAATAAATATGGAATCATAGCTGAAATTGTTACATTAATTAAATTCTAGCATAATAGGTGTACAACTAAGTCCGTAAAGGCACGTATTGAAAAATGGATTCCATCAATGACAAGGCACTGGGGTACCACCTATCACAGTGCATCTCTAGATAAAATACATCGAGAGCCACACATGGACTCTCTGCGAGTCAAGATCGGCCCTACCCCTTACGGGATAGTGCCAAATATATCATCACCCTGGTTGGGATCAACAACCTAAATAAGCCTCGAGCATGCATAATCTATAATATCGATCTAGATTGGGTGATGAGCATACCCTAATGGCAGTGTACCACATAGCCTTAAAGCATATCCCCTAATTTTAGTCATTCCCTCGTGTAAGACTTGAGGTTACATTTACCTTTCCTTCTAGCAGACCATCTTGGAATGCTACCAGTACCCTCCAGGCAACAATGCAATGATAGCATTCATCCATACACAGTTGTTCCGAGATCGAACAAACATTTCATATTTACTATCTTCCATTTTGGAATCACCCTCAGAAAGGATAGTATAGCTCCATAGTATACTTCATGACGATCCATAACGAACGTTATTAGTTTGGAGTGGTTTGGATAAATATACTTATCCGAAACTGGTCTATCCAAGCTAAACGATAATATCCGGCTAACTCAATTCCGGTTCTTTTGAAAGTATGCAACAAGTATTCAAGTCCTCACCGCGAAACTCGAAAATGCACAATATGCTTCCTGAGTTAAAACAGGCCAAGTTATAAATAGCGGATAAATCTGCTACTTAGGGTAATTATACAAAAGTTCGCATATGGATAACCATATACTTAATTTAAACATGACCCATTAATAGAAATTAACCCTCCCATATCCATCATGTTTCCGATATTTCGACCTTACTCTAACTCTCGCCTAGAAATAAATTCTAGATCTCGCAGACATAGGATTAACCTACCCACCGGCTTTTAGTGCTAGATATGAGATGGTTTACTTCCCATAAATGAGTCACCATATTAGTATTAAGTTTTATATTTTTTGAGGCTATTTAAAGGTAATCGACAAAGAAATCCCTTGATTTAAAACATTTTTGAAAAAGAAAGACAGTCTTAAAACAAAGCCGATATTTTTGAAACAAAACGATTTTTAAATTTAAACCCTTATTTATTAATTATATAATAAATTAAACCTTTATTAAATAATAATTAAATCTTAGTTAAGTCCTAATTAATATCTTAATTAAATTTAATTAATCAATAATTAATAAATAATTAATTAAACCCCTTTAACAAATAATTAATTAATAATTAATCTTTAATAAATAATTAAAAATAATCAACTCTTAATTATTAATTAAACAATAATTAACTTTAATTAATTAATTAAAATTAACTTAATTCATTAACACTTAAATATTAATTACTTTTATTAACTAATGATTAAGTACTAATTACTTAATTACTTAAACAATCATTTATTAAATAATTAATTAAATAATAATTACCTTTTTAATTACTTAATATATGTTTTAAAACATTTTCCAAAAAGATTTCTAAGTGAAAACATTTTCAGATTATAAAAGTGTTCGTTTTCACGAACTGCACTAATAGCAACTATCGCTATACGACCCGAAATTTCCAAACTTGAAATTTGTTTTCTAAGTTCTTTAAAACTTTAACTCTTGGATTTTTTTTTACTAAAACATAAAAGCATATTTTGGAAAACGAACGAGTATTTAAAACTTGAAAACATTTTGCAAATTTTAAAACCAAAGATTTTGGATTTTATACAAGGGATAACATGTCACTTTAAACTAGTAAGATACTAACCTTCTTAGCATACCATCATGAATTCATGTTCACAACATACATGATTACATAACTGTAACATTCCATAACCAACATATATAAGCTAGATTATAATATGCCAACCGACTTGACTATTTAACTACCATATTCCAAACTGTACGCCACCACAACCAAGCATAATTACATACATACAATCAACATTTTTTCACCCAAATAAGCATCATATTTAACATTCAAGTCAAGCCATAATACACGTTTACAAACTTAAAAAGGGAGAAATTTACTCACCGAAATTTCACAAAACAAAGCTAACTTTTTCTATAACTCGAACATGGCCTAGGTCTTTGCTTCTAGCTTGGAAAAGTGGAGTCTTTGTGGGTTTTTGGATGCAAAATGATTCGGCCTAGAAGGTTATAATGCTCAGCCTAGATAATGGAGGGTAGTGGAGCTTGCTTTGGAAAGGAGAAGTGGAGTAGAAATGGAGGAGAAGGTGTTTAAACAAGTTTTCTAGAATTTAACGTGGAAAAGAGTTAGGATTTTTGAATTTATACTTAAGAGAAGGCCATGGAAATGTTTTAAGTGCTTTGAGGAAGTTTTATAAAGTGGAAATGAAATGAGAAAAATGATAAAAAATAATAAAGAAATGGGTATATATACACATGGATAATTAAATTACCAAGATGAGCTTATGGTACATACCCTCCTCTCTTAGTTTGCTACCTTAACATGCATGCTCCCTCTCTCATTCCTCACATTTTCCCCTTGTCCCCCCTTCATTTTTCTAAGCCAACATGCCTTTGTACCATATGTACTTAATGTTTTTGAAGACTTGACATTTTATGTCACTTATGTTTTTAATTTGTTTTAAATTTTCATAATAAGAAATATCACCTTATTATATATATATATATATATATAAGTTAATTATATGCATGTATATATATTTATCATGATAATAACTTATAAACAAATGTGTATATACGTTACACAAATGTGCATAATGTTTTTTGATAACTTTTAGACACCAAAAAGTCAAAAATTGGAAAAACGATTTTCGGTCACATTTTCTATTTTTCTTTGAACTCGTTATTTTTGTAAATAAATTTTGAAAACTATTTCAACATTATTAGTTATTATTTAAAAGAGTTTTATTTTGAGTTATAAAATCCATTAATCAATTATTAAAAATATATTTAACTATCCATATTTGAAGTGATTAAATTCTGGGTCGTTACAAATCCCTACTCTCAATGTAATGAATTTTAATTGAGTATCCGAGAGTTTAATTAAGGGAAATCAAACACTTCGGGTCAGAAAATAGTCAGATGTGAATAATATTAGCTCATCTTAAATCAAAAGGATAACTAGTTAGACCATACCGCTAAATCATGGAATGGGTCACCCCTCACTAATATTTTATCGAACAGTATGTTAGTCATAACATATCCTACAACCAAAATGATTATAACATAATCATAACTTCAATATCATGAATAATGGGTCAAAATGAATAATCCGTCATTCACTAGGGTCATAGGATCACACATTCTCATAATTACCCAATTCCATAAAATAGCCCATGACATAGTTTTTCCAAAGTCACTATAATCCTATTAGTTTTCATGGGTCAACAAAAAAAGCTCATTTGGTTGACTCGGGCCAAAAATATAACCAAATAATCTGAAATCTCCTATCCCATAGAAGTAAATAACTACATCTTCTTTCCAACAAAAAAATACAATGGTGAGCGTCACTGCTACAAGTTCATTTCTACGTGTAACTTTAATATTTAACCTTAATATCGACAAAGCCCAACACTTTTAAATCATAGAACCGACCAACTGGACGCTTAATGGCTGGAAGGTAGAGCGCAACCCTACCCCATCTGCACTAAAAAAATCTAGTTTTAAAATGTTAACGAGTCATGTCTTTTGATTATTTCGTGAATCCTAACATAATTTGATCTTTACGATCTCATGGATGCAATTCACTCACACAGGAGTTAAGTCTGATCATATCCACTACTAAAATTACCCTAATCGATCATTAGTTCATAATCCCCAAGGTCATAAATTGTGAGTGATAACATATAATATACAAGTGAGCATGTTAATAATTTACATATACAATATCAACCGATAAAGCTGCGAAATTGAACATATATTAATATCATCCATCACAAATATATGCTCATATGATAGCCATTTTATATACAAAATTTACTTATACTTAAGTAATAAATTTCTTCACAAGAGACTTTGAAAATGGGCTATATTATCTTTCTTTCCTTTTTCAAATTCCTAGCAAAATACTTAACAAAACTAAAATTTTTATAGGAAAACATGGCCCAAATAGAGTTAAAAAGCTATCAAGTCCCACTAAAATAAGTTATCTTATTCTTCAAATTTTATGCTATCGCACCTTAAAAACACATGGCATGTCAAAAATAGTGTTATCAAGCTTCAAAAACTTATGCTAAACTTATTCTATCACACTTTAAAAATTAATGCTATCATATGTTAAGAATAAACCCATCGAGCTTTAAAGCTTGTGCTATTGTACCTCAAAAATACATGCTTTCAAATGCCAAAAATGTAGGCTATTTCGCATGTCAAAAATACAGCTATCACATGCCTAAAATACATGCAGATACTATCAAATGTCAAGGAAAAGATAGTTATTAATAGATTTAGGGCTATGCCCTACGGAGAATTCTATAATTTACTGTAAATTATTAACTTTATAATAAAGTCTTATTCGGAATAAAAGGTGCTTTTCTTTCTATTATATACTGATCATAATATGTTATATTAATTATTTATTTAATTTAAGTATATTAATAGAAAATCCTTAAATTATAATTTATGTGATAGTACTTACAATGTGTCGTAATCATGAAAAATTTGTCACAATGAAAATAGCATATGATTTAAATATTTCTAGTCAAGATGTTTATAAGATGGGATATCGATCTATCCATTTAGAGTAGAGTATGTAATGCTCTTCAAATGTTGGGCAGTGTATCATCCTAGCTAATAGGACACCAAGGGGTTATGTACTGATAGTTATTGGATAACTATAGAATGACTCACTCCATAGTTTTATGTTGGTTTATAATTAAGGTCAAATAGAAAATATCGAAGTGACGATATTACACAATTTTCTCGACTTGAGAATACTGTTAAACTTCAATGTGGACACTCAACTTTAAGTATAGTTATATCGTGGCATGATGTCCATCGAACAACTATAGTTGAGTCTGAGTTGAAGCATTGAAAGTGAAAAACTATTCAATAGAGAATTCGTCTCCTAGGTTATATGATGTTAGTATCATGATCAACTATAGTCAACTCAAAGTCAAAGTCTTTGGCCAGAGTAGTTCGGTTAATAATACTATTATTATTGAACCAAGTACTTTGTGTTTGGATTATACAAGTTGAATGTGGATGATATTGGAATTTTGACCAAAACCAAATTTCATAAGTCCTAATGTGATATAGTTCCGATGATAAGAATTGGTGTAAATAATTGTCACTACCAAGGACTGTTTAAAATTATAAAATTGGATTTTACCAAAATTGTGTAAGCAATAAATTTGGCTAAACTATCGTACCATTAGCTAAGGTGATGTGTGAACGTTAATATTCAAATTGTTTGATACTAAGCGCTGACTAAATTTACACCTATGAGTCACACAACCGCAACGTCGAATACTCTGAAATACCACATGATTTAATTATTAATTTATAATTGTTGTAAATTAATTAAATTATTAATATGTGTGAAATATTAATTAAATTTTTATTTAATTTATGGGATAATTTTTTAATAAAATGTGTATACAGTAGTTATATATGTACGTATCGATATACGATATCGTTAAACATTTAAATTGGATTTAAAATGTGTTAATGTTAATTAGATTTGGAAATGCGTTTGGGTCCATAAGTCCATTGGTATGGCCGACCAAGATTTGAAGAGAAAGGGGGTGTAATATTTGTTTGAAATATTGTGATGAATTAGTAAAGAAAATAGGTAAAAAGGGAGATCTAGATCTCCCTTTTCACTCCTTTCTTTCTTATTTAAACTCACCATCCTCTTCATTTGTTATTTTACCTTTTGGCTTCCCTTAATCCTAGCTTTGACCGTAAGACATTTTCTCCCCTTTATCATTTCCAAATAAAAATTTAATCAAATCAAATATAATACAAAGATGTGGTGATCTCTTTAGTTTGTTGTGTTTCTGGAAGAGAAAGCATTCAATCCAAGTAGTTTTCTGATTCAACATTTAAGGTGCAATATCAAGGCCACAATATAGGTAATATCTAATCAATATTTATTTATATACGTTTCATTTATGTTATTACGTATGTATAGATCAGAACCATAATTTATCATGAATTTATAGATTTATTTGCAGTCAAATTTGTATATGTATACATTCATACACATTAAAAAAATTAGTGCATTTTTATTTCTGATCACTTTATATAAGAAAATTTTCGAAAGTAATATTGTTTTAAAATGAGTTTTAAGTTAAAATTTGAATTCTATAATCTGTAGTTGCGTATCCACTTCACATGATATATTTATTGAATCTTATTTATATATGTGTGTGTTTGTTTTGAAAAAAGTATATATATAATAAGACCAAAACTATAATATATATATTAAAAATTTATTAAATCATTATGAATATATATATATATAATTTTATTAATATAAATTGTTTATGGAAATTATAATTTAAATAAAATATTTTACCTTAAAATCCATATGGATTTTATAATTTCTTTAAAAGAAATTTGATTTAAATCCGCACAAATTTAACTTCAAAAAAATTTATTTTTGTTAAAAAGTGTTTTGGCCCAAAGTAAAAAAACTTAATTTTTTCTCTTATTGTTTATATCTAGAAATTAATATTTTACAAATAATTTTAAAATTAAACATAATATATATATATATATATGTATGTATGTATATTTATTTATATGTATGTATATTTAAATGTATCAGTATTTGATATTTGAATTTTAAATTTTAAATTTTAAATTTTGTAATAGTTTTAGTTGTAGATTTAGATCTGATTTTAAAAATTAAATTTACCTTAAGATATTTTAAATACTAATTTGAATTGTTTAAATTAGTCAACTTTTCAAAATTAAATATATATAGAAACTATTTTAAATATTTATGTATTTTTATATATTTATGCAAATACGTACATATGCAAAACACGCACACACATAGACACATACATATAACTTAATAATAGACAACAAATATGTATATAAAGGGGTTTGTGTGTCCAATATAGTGTATATCCTAATACTTATATACGGGCACATTAAACCATGTACACATCTATATGTTGCGCGTACACTTACACGTATGTGTCTTTTGATACACATATACACTATATATACATATACATATATATGCATATACATATATATGCATATGCATATACATATACATATATATATACATATATATTAATATACAAAATCAAATCTTTATATTAATTAATTAAATAAAATAAAATTTTAATTTAAAAAATTATTTAGATTGAATTTAAATTCATAAGCTCAATAAGTTCTTAAATGGATTATTTTTTAAAATTCACTCATTTAACCCGCTGCGTGATGGCCCAGTTCCATATCAATGGTATAAAAGCCCAATAGTCTATGCTGTCTAAATTAGTAGTATAAGGGCTTACTTATTAAAGCCTATCTATTTAGCAGGGTATCTAGAGAAGTAGGGTCTAAGGTTGGGTTTGAGTAATCAAGTATTTTGCCCTACCTAGCTACTGGCATAACCCAAAAGGATAAAGTAAGTCCAAAGGTTATCCCCAATATAAAGGCCTAGATTGATTTTGAGCCTTGGGCTAATTTTCAAAATCAGTTTGAAATTATAAGTTATATTTTATATTTATAAGTTTAAGATCAAAATATATAAGAAATTTTATAAATGTTACAAAATATTTTAAATAATAATTAATTTTTTTGAAAATAATAATAATAATTAATTAGATTAATAAAATAATTAATTAATTAAAAGTTAGTTAATTTAATTAAAAACATATATAATTGTATATGTAAATTTATCATAAAATGTTTTAGATAATAAATAAATAATTTTTGAAATTAATTAAAAATTATTTTAGTTAAATAAATCAATTAAATTTTAATTAATAAATAAAATAATATACATGCATTATAATATATGTGTATTACTATAAATGTTATAGTATATGTATTCAATTTTAAATGTTTAAAATGAATAAAATAAAATTAATTAAAATGTTAAATAATTAATTAATATTTAATTAATAAAATTAATATAAGATTATACACAAGGTTGTTATATAAGTTAATTTAAATTATAAACTGTAATACAAGAATTAAACCTATATAATATGAATGTATAATAAAAGGTGGAATAAATAAATACGCATAGTACATACCAGGATTTTAAATGTGTCTGACACTTGAATCACGAAGGTATTTCATAAGATATGCATTATTCCATAAGTCAATATCGCTTAAGTAAATATATATCTAAGATTATGAATCTTTAATATAAGTGTTGTCCTCTACCATTTATATATTAATAGATTACTTGCATACTCTTCATTTGTTGAGCCTTGCTTAAGCAAGAGATGTTATATGTAGCACTATTAATATATTGACTAGATGTGGTAAAATACATGCACATATTTGTTGAGCTTTCGTCAAGACATGTGCACTATACTTAGGCCCTCGCGAAATGGTAAATACGACTGAATAATATCTCTTTATTTGTTGAGCTTTCCTTAAGGTAAAGATGAGATTAGGACAAAGACCACAATGTTGGAAGTTGCCTGTGATACAATCGATAAGGCGGTATCTATCATATGCGAGCCTATGACTTGTTGAGTTTTCCTCAAGGTCAAAATCCAAGGCATGTGAGTCCTAACACTCACTAGAGAAATCGAAAGATTTCTATGTTTCTTCTTAGAGTTTTGGGAAACCTAAAAGTCTAGTGGGAGTTTATTAGTAAAATTATACACACACATATACATATACATACATACATACATACATACATACATACATACATACATACATATTTAACATTACTAATAATATAAGAATATATGCTATGTATAAATCAAACTATATATAAATTTGTTCAACTAATATAATTAACAAAATGTATGTGTGTGCGTGTATTTAACCTTACCAATAATATAAGAATACCTTCTATGTATAAATCACTCTATAAATGTATGCAACTAATATAATTATAAAAAGTTTATCAGTTAAAATATACAAATAAATTAAATTAAGACCAACAAATAGAAACATAAAATATAATTACCAATAAATTTTACATATTATCAATTCAAGACCCATACAAGATCCTAGTATACAACTACTAAATATGTTTGTAACTTGGTCACTTACATGTTTATTTGCCTTAGACTATGTATTGTCTTATATGAGTTTTAAACTCAAAAAACAATACAAGTTTATGGATATTTGGTTCGTATTCAGTCACATATAAATGTTATATGGTGAATGGTTGCAATTTGTAATATACGACACCTTGATGAGATTAGTTCATTCGAAGTGAGAAAGTAAACCTTTGTGCTAGATCATGTGTTCAATACGATTGATTACAGTAAGGATCTTATTATGTTAAATGTAACAATAGACCAAGAGCTAGAAGATGGATCTGAGAATCCGATCATTGAAAGGTTAGTTTATGTAAAGTGCAACCTATTTGATGTCCTTAAACGTTGTAATGATACGCCTTTTCGACCCTTTCTTATTTACCCCATTAACAATCCTCCCTTTTGAATGGTTTGAGTTGACATGTGTGGTTTATTATCGATTTAAACCGTCCAAAAAGGTGGGTCGTTACAACTTCATTCCAGTAAACGTCGCTAATTCAACCACTACATTCTGGATATTATCCACCACGTACATAGTTGTTAAAGTGGTTCCAATATTGACCGAGAGTATGCCAATAAGAGGCCCCAGTCTCATTAACAACCAATCGTCATTTTACACACCGGTTGGTTCTTTTACATTTCGAAAATAGTTCGTACTTGATATCAAAATATCATATTCATTTCAAAAATCAAAGCCATTTCGAAATTACCATATTCACTTCAAAAATCATATTTTACTTTAAAATGTCAATTCAGTTTGATATATTGATTTTACTTTGAAATTTGGTTCGAATTACAATTTAGGTTATATCTTCACTTTAAACCAATTCGTATTTAAATCCAAGATTTAAATATAAACATTCCACCCCTTTAACCAGTTTGAATTTTAGAAAATAGTTTTAAATAGTTTATGAAATAGTTAAATAGTTAAAAGAGTTTAATAGAAAATAGTTTGAGTAATAAAAATGGTTTATATAGTAAAACAGTTTGGAAAATCAAGATAATTTGAATATTTAAATAATATAGATTATTAAACCATTTACTAAAATAATTCATTTGAAAATAGTTACAAAGTCAAACCGATTCAATTTCCAATTTTCCATTCCAATTTCCATTTCGATTTAATTGATTCAATTCCGATTTCAAGTCGAATTTTACTTCGATTCCAAATTAATTTCAATTTCAATCCTAAATTAATTTAAATTCCAATTTCAAATTATTTTCTCTTCCAATTTCGAATTAATTTAAATTCCAATTTCAATTTAATTTCTCTTCCAATTTCAAATTAATTTGAATTCAAATTTCAAATTTCATTTCAATTCAATTCTCAAATTTAAACCATTTTGATTTATATTAAATTCCGAGCTCGATTTCCAAAATATAGTTTTATATCACTTTTACTTAGCAATATTCAAAATTCAAATAACAATCTAATCTTTTAAAACCAATCAATTTTTGAGATCCACGTCATATTTCGATTATAACTTCTAAATCTCAACTTCGATTATTTAAACAATTCTCATTACCAAATTTTAAATTCAACATTCTGGGCTCAAGTTCGAAATAGTTCAATTTCCATAAATTCTATTTTTTTTATTTCTAAAAAAATCAAATCAATTAAATAAATTTAAAAAAAGATTTAAAAATCATTTAATTTAACCAATCCGGTGTCCGTACATAATTCTCTATCCTATGGCCAAGTGAAATCAATTATTTCAATTTAATTCAAAGGTGATATATATCATTTCAACCTATTTCTTAATTTATTCGAAATAATTCAATTTACAATTTTATACACTGTAAACAACATACAGGATGATAACAGGGTATATTAAACATAATAAACATCCAAACATCCAAAATATCAACCAAATTTCATTCATCACCATCCATCATCCAAACAGCCAATAATCACAACAATCAACCAATTATCGATAAATTGGGGATTATTCTAGCAGTTAAATTCTAATTCAATTTTAACTATCAATTTAAATTCTATCAATAAATTCAGATGTTAATTTAATTTATCAAGCAATAATCAATAAATTCAATTCACTTCACGATATAATTCAACTACATAAAAAAAATATTTTAGTACTTGTGAGCATATAAACACTCACCTTTTTATTTGAAACTGAAAATATTTCTCAGCTTCAAATAAATTCCAACTCGATCCCATATCGAAGACGACGTCGACAAGAATGCACTGCAACTCGTTTCATCCGAAACGGACCTCGTACGAAAGATTTACAATTTTATTACTATCTATTAATTAATATACTAATTGACAGAAATTAAAATAAACTAAAAATTATAAAAACAAACCTAAACATGCACGCCTGCTCCATTTTCCTTTGTCGCGATTCCGTTCCTCTGCTCATATTTCTTTTCTATTTTTCGAACGTTGCTTCCCAAAAAACATCGCCGACCCTGTAACAACCCGCATTTATACGATAATATATTTAAATATTTTATTTAAATATGACATCGTCTATTCGTATTTAAAATCCTAAATATGAATTTTTATCGTGGTCGAATCCGTTGTTCTAATGGATTCAAATCGTGTTTTAATATCGCCAAAGTGTTTGACCATCATGGTTTGCTATTTTTTAAATTCAGTGGGCTTAATATTGTTGTTTGGCCCATTAAAATTATCTCCCTTAACCGTGGTTTTCTTCAGGCTGATGTCTTGGCCTCTCCCTATTATTCATTTTGTCATTCACGTTCAAAATAAACGAACGAAATAAAATAGTCAGAGAGGAGAAGGCGACTAGGGTTTCGCGGCTCCTCCTCCTCTCGAAGCCAACGCTCCTCCTCCTCCTGGTGCGTGCTCAAGTCGTGAGGTGCCCTCAACGGCAGGCTCGGGTTCGCAGCGACGCTGGCGGAGCTCAAGGCTAGGGTTTGGAGCAATCGAGGGCGTGAGTCGTTCGCGCTTCGATGGCATAGGTGAGTAATCTTGTACTCACATCTAATTTAACTCTCCAGTGCATGATTTTGGGTTCGAATTTATATGGGTTCGAAACCTTGATTTTCGTTCGTACATTCTTTGTTTGAACTTGTCACCTGATATAGCTTGGTCGTTGGATTTCGTATGGATGTTTGAGATGATTTACGACTTGTTCAATTCATATATATTTTTCTTGATATCCACGTTGTTGAATTTGCCCTGTTCGAACTTTCCCTGGTCATCACGTTTCAGACCTGTTCATATGCGTATATTTTTTTTGATTATATTGTTCGAACTTGTTGCCTTGGTAATCATGGTTGTGAATTTCTGAACTCGTCTGTTGACATTGGCTTTGACTTTGCACTAGTACCATTCACCGTTGATCTAAGTACTTCCAACTTGTTTCTTCTCTGACCTTCACTAATATAGTTGTCTTTGTGATTTATTCTGGCCTTGTCGACTTCACTGTGAACTTTGGCTCTGAATCATGGTAGTTCACTGTATTGTGCTTTTGTTTTGTCATTCGACTTACAGGTGCATTGACCTGTACCTGTGCACTTGTGTACTTTGTGTTCTGTTCATTAGCTTGGTAGCAATCCTTATAGTATTTGTGAAATGCCATGACTGTTCTTCGTTCCACTGTGCACTGCTTGACTCGAAATCTAGTTGCATCCTTGCGATGATATATTGTTACTGGTGCAGTTTTGGGTTTCCAGTTGTACTTGGTTCATGTCAGATTGGTTCATGTCTTGTTGTAGTTCCTTGGTCTTTGCATATGTTGTCTGGGTTCATACTCCATTGTTCCTTTGCATATTTGAACTGTCATTGTTTCACTTGTTCATATGCCAGTTAGCTGCTGCATATATGTGCTTTTGATTGCACTGTCCATAGCAAGTATCATGTCGACAGACTTGATCACTTGAGATTGCCTGCTTGGTAGCTTTTGTTGAAGTTAGGTTGACCATGTTCTGCCCTTATTCATTGGGTTGCATTGTGTTCCTGTGTACATGTTCACATGGGTTTGCTTTGTGTTGCATTGCATACGGTCACTGCCCATTTATGTTGATATTCTTTGTAAGCCTGGTCTTGTTGTTTCTTGATGACACTGTCCACTGTTTCGTTGTAGTGTACACTGTCCTGTTGCACTTGTAGTATCACTTTGACCAGCCTGTTTGTTTATCACATTTGCTTCATTACTGAGCCTGTTTCACTTACTTCACCATTACTTGGTGTTGTCTGCATTTCACTTGACCATTTGTATACGTCCATTCATGTATGTATACAGATGTATGTTCACTTTTGCACATTCATGTGTTTGCTGTCTTATATGATGGCACTTGACTTATAGCCTATCTTGTTTTGGTGATGTTTTCATTTGTGCATCACTTGTTGCCTCTTTTATTGGTTGCACTGTTTCGTTTCACTGTGCAGTCTTGCCCTTAAATATGTGTGGTGGCTGCATTGCTTTATTGTTGAGATTTTGTCCTTGTGGGTTTCATTGCATTGATGCGACCCTATTATCTTCTTGGTTTGGTCTCTTCCTCACTTCGGCCTTGGCTACTATTTTGCACTGTAACATATGCCTATATGTTGAGTGTCACTGCATTTATACTTACAGTAGTTGTAATTGAGTCTTTTGTGCTTTGCATTCCATTGACTTATATACCTCCGGATTCAATGTGGTCCATTATACCACTGTTGTCTTCCTCTCTTAACCACTTTGGCATTTCTCTGCCTTGTTCAAATTTGTTTGGTTTCCGTTGCTTGAGATAGCCAATCACTTCAATTCACTTGGTTGAAGCTCTTCTCTACTGTCACTTGCTTATTGCATTTGTTGGCACTGGGAATTCTTGAGCCTAGTCTTTGTACCTGTTTTCAACTGCTGTTTTATTGTGCAGTTGTTGTGATGGCGAGGCAGTACACGCGCGCGTGTATTGCAGCCACACAGAATTGATAGACTTTAATTGGAATTTCTTTTGTTCTTGATTCATCGACCTGTTGCGTAATTCGTAGGCTGTATTGGCGAGGCAGTACACGTTAGCGTGTACTGCAGCCAATTAGCATTGATATTTTTAAATTGACATTTCAATTGCTTAAACTGCTTTGGATTTCTGTTTTGTGGATTAACACTGTTTAGTGTTATATCTGCCGTTATCCAATTCTCGTATCGAGAGTTGGATATACGAGATTTCTGTGACTGTCATCTATATTGAGATTGATTATTACTGCCTATATGCACTAATAAACTGGTTTGAATTAGACTGATCCGGGTATTATTTTCTTTTGAATGTAATACTCGGGTCAGACCGAGTATTTACAGGTTGTAGATTTTTAGCTTTGGGTTGCTGCTAGAGCTATGAAGACTATTTATATCATTTGATGTGGTCTTCGTCTTGTTGTAGTAGTCAGTGTGTTTGTTTTAAGATGATAATGTATTCATGTATATTAGTCGATAATGTACTTGTATATATAACTTCTTGAGTCGACAGTTGTAGTTGCATCATTTGTATTGTGTCAAATGTATTGTAACTGATATCAGTTATTGTATATATGAGACTTTTCGTTCCATCTTTATTCCGCATTTATGTTATCTGTGTTATTTTTATATCTATTGTCCTAAACTATTATAGCCACTGTGTAGTAGCTTTGAGTTTGTATCGGTATGTCGGAATTCCTCTAAAAATTGAAATGCAATGTTTTATTATCTGACATATCGGTGCTCGCACAAAGCAATTACATAGATGGTCGCTCCTCAACAGCCTTATTCTCCGTGCTAGTTGACAGCACTACACCGTAGTGTTCTTGGCTAGCGTGGGTATTGAGGTGGGGCGTTACAGCTTGGTATCAGAGCCTGGGGTTTAGGACAATTATAAAACATAACTTAGATGGAGCCTGTGTTACAACTATTTGTCGATGTTTTATCTCTCATCTTTACATATGATTATTTTTTACTGTTAGGTATGAATTCCTAACGCTTATTCATGTGTTTTCGGCTTTGAATTGATTTAGCCGATGTTGATTTTTGTTTTAATTTGGCAAATTAAAGCCATTTTGACTTTTGGACTTTGTTCCACTTTTGTTCTATGCTATGAGTGTCATTGTGTACCTGTTACACTGTGATGAAAAAAATAGCTGGACCAGTTGCAAAATTGAGTAATTTTGATTTCTCATTCACATCTAGTTTGAATCCCAGCGATTTTGAACTTGATATTTTGTGTTTTCCTCATCTTGAATTCCATTCGACTTCGGTCACTTTGTTTTTGAGAAATTGCTAATTTCTTTATTTTTAAGACTCTGATTTTGTTTGCCGTTGGTTTCTTTGATATTGATGATTGATTCATTTTGTACTCGACTACGGCTATTAATTGTTGACTTCGACATTGACTTGATTCTTACTTTTGTTGAAGTCATTTATGCATTTCTGCTCGATTTGCTTTGTTTTTCCAGTTGATGATCGATTCTTCTTTTCTAATTAGTTGTTATCACCTTTGTCTATTTTGATAACTTCTATTTTTGGAATTTTTGGTATTCCTACTTTGATGAATTTGGAATCGAATTCTTTGGATTTTATTCACATCTTCGTATGTGAATCCTTGTGATTGATTGTTTCTACAATCATTTTTGTGATTTGTCACTTTAAAAATATAAAGGTTTTCTATACTAGTAGTAAATATTAAAATCCTTTTTCCAAACGATTTCAAAACTGTTTTACTACAAAGCTCTTTTTTCCTAAACCGTTTTCCAATCTATTAGTATATACAAGCCTTTATTTCACTCGTATGAGAAATTGAATTAAACGGCTTAGTAAAACAAGTGGTATGAAACGCTTGCGTTTACTTCGTCGGTTAACTCCTGGACTTGTTCGATTGAACTTTTTGTGACAATTTTCTAGTGTAATTGACACTTCTCGTTGATCATGACGATCATTTTAAGGTTAGTCTAGACCGCAGTAGTGTGATTCCGACTCACACATATTTCTTTGTTCGCAAGGTTAGACTAGACCGCAGTAGTGTGATTCCGACTCACACATATCTCTTTGTTTGCAAGGTTAGACTAGACACCACTTGTGTGATTCCATTCACACATACCTTTTTGCTTTTTGGTTAGTCTGGACCTTAATTAGTGTGATTCCGACTCACACATATCTTTTTGTTTGCAAGGTTAGACTAGACACCACTTGTGTGATTCCATTCACACATACCTTTTTACTTTTTGGTTAGTCTGGACCTTAATTTGTGTGATTCCACTCACCCATGTCTTTTTCTCTGCGAGGTTAGCCTAGACCTCAATCTGTGTGATTCCGACTCACACGCGTGGGATAGCGACCCACGGTCTTCGGACCATTCCTGTGTGAAACTTTAATGGATGGCTTCCATGAGATAGCGTCTCATCTTGTGATACCGGTATTTTGGAGTTTTCATGCTCCCATTTTGTGATAGGCATTTCCCTTTTCCTTTTTATGGTTTAGACTAGCAAATGAGCGATGTCTCTTTCTCTGCGAGGTTAGCCTAGACCTCAATCTGTGTGATTCCGACTCACACGCATGGGATAGCGACCCACGGTCTTCGGACCATTCCTGTGTGAAACTTTAATGGTTAGCCACCATGAGATAGCGTCTCGTCTTGTGAAATCGGTGTTTTGGAGTTTTCATACTTCCGTTTTCTGATAGGCTTTTTCCCCTCTTTTTGTGATTTCTGGATTTCTTGCGATGATTTCTAGAATTTGTGCTTCACCAATTTTCGTGATTTTTATTGACAAGTTTTGTCAATTTTTGTGTATTGGTGAATCATGTGTTATTGACTTGTTATGAATACAAGTTTAGGGTATGATATCCCTTTCTATCTTTGAGAAGATTCTTGTGACATTTTTGATGAATGAAAATTCATTTGGCATTATATTTTGATGCCAGTTATTTTGATGAGATTTTGACGTGTTAACTTCAGTACTCGTCAATTTTGAAATGGATTTACAAGCGGTTCTCCCGCAATACTGATATTGCTAATTTAATCACGTGTTTTCAAAATTCTTTATTTTAAAAAAAAAGTTGTTTCAAAAATATAAATTAAAATTGTTTTCAAATTTTTTACAGCTTACATTTTCAAAAGAACGAGGAAGCGATTTAAACCTTTCAGAAAAATCGAGGACTATGACCCCTTTCTTTTACTGATTCGCTTAATTCCGGACTTGTCCGTTTGAGAATGTGAAATGTTATTTTAAAAAAAAAACACACAATTCTGCACTTTCAAGAAAACGATAAAGAGATTTAAACGATTTAGCAAAAGTAAGGAGTATGGAACCATACTTTTACTACTTCGGTTAATTCCGGACTCGTTAATTGAATATTTATGACTTCTGATTATCGTTTTTGATAATTAGATGTTTGTGTTTCTGATTATCGTTTTTGATAATCGGATATTTGTGTTTTTGATTATCGTTTTTGATAATCAGATATTTGTGAAATTTGATTATCGTTTGAGATAATTAAATATTTTTCGATTTGATAATCGAATCTTTGTGATTTCCGATTATCGTTTTTGATAATCAGATATTTGTGAAATTTGATTATCGTTTGAGATAATTAAATATTTTTCGATTTGATAATCGAATCTTTGTGATTTCCGATTATCGTTTTTGATAATCAGATATTTGTGAAATTTGATTATCGTTTGAGATAATTAAATATTTTTCGATTTGATAATCGAATCTTTGTGATTTCCGATTATCGTTTTTGATAATCAGATATTTGTGAAATTTGATTATCGTTTGAGATAATTAAATATTTTTCGATTTGATAATCGAATCTTTGTGATTTCCGATTATCGTTTTTGATAATCAGATATTTGTGAAATTTGATTATCGTTTGAGATAATTAAATATTTTTCGATTTGATAATCGAATATTTGTTATTTCTGCTTATCGTTTTTGATAATCAGATATTTGTGAAAATTCGATTATCGTTTTAGATGATTGAATATTTGCGATTTTGAGATTCAAGCTTCGTCTTTTTTCTCTGACGATTCAGGTGAGTAATTTGATTTACTCACATTCAATTCGTGCAGTATGTGAATTCTGCTCTGTCTTCCCTTTTCTTTTAAATGCCGGAACTCGATTGATTCTTGCTTTTGATAGTCGTCTGATTTTGATTCCTTGATCCCCACGATGTTGATTCTTTTGATATGAATCAGTCGAACCTTTTGATTCTATATCTAATACTTCCCTGCTGACATTCGCTTTGCTTATTCATTCGACATTGCCATGCTCTTATGGTTGTTACCGTTTATCCATTTATTCCTTGTGATTGCGAGGACGCAATTTCTTTAAGGAGGGAAGTCTGTAACAACCCGCATTTATACGATAATATATTTAAATATTTTATTTAAATATGACATCGTCTATTCGTATTTAAAATCCTAAATATGAATTTTTATCATGGTCGAATCCGTTGTTCTAATGGATTCAAATCGTGTTTTAATATCGCCAAAGTGTTTGACCATCATGGTTTGCTATTTTTTAAATTCAGTGGGCTTAATATTGTTGTTTGGCCCATTAAAATTATCTCCCTTAACCGTGGTTTTCTTCAGGCTGATGTCTTGGCCTCTCCCTATTATTCATTTTGTCATTCACGTTCAAAATAAATGAACGAAATAAAATAGTCAGAGAGGAGAAGGCGACTAGGGTTTCGCGGCTCCTCCTCCTCTCGAAGCCAACGCTCCTCCTCCTCCTGGTGCGTGCTCAAGTCGTGAGGTGCCCTCAACGGCAGGCTCGGGTTCGCAGCGACGCTGGTGGAGCTCAAGGCTAGGGTTTGGAGCAATCGAGGGCGTGAGTCGTTCGCGCTTCGATGGCATAGGTGAGTAATCTTGTACTCACATCTAATTTAACTCTCCAGTGCATGATTTTGGGTTCGAATTTATATGGGTTCGAAACCTTGATTTTCGTTCGTACATTCTTTGTTTGAACTTGTCACCTGATATAGCTTGGTCGTTGGATTTCGTATGGATGTTTGAGATGATTTACGACTTGTTCAATTCATATATATTTTTCTTGATATCCACGTTGTTGAATTTGCCCTGTTCGAACTTTCCCTGGTCATCACGTTTCAGACCTGTTCATATGCGTATATTTTTTTTGATTATATTGTTCGAACTTGTTGCCTTGGTAATCATGGTTGTGAATTTCTGAACTCGTCTGTTGACATTGGCTTTGACTTTGCACTAGTACCATTCACCGTTGATCTAAGTACTTCCAACTTGTTTCTTCTCTGACCTTCACTAATATAGTTGTCTTTGTGATTTATTCTGGCCTTGTCGACTTCACTGTGAACTTTGGCTCTGAATCATGGTAGTTCACTGTATTGTGCTTTTGTTTTGTCATTCGACTTACAGGTGCATTGACCTGTACCTGTGCACTTGTGTACTTTGTGTTCTGTTCATTAGCTTGGTAGCAATCCTTATAGTATTTGTGAAATGCCATGACTGTTCTTCGTTCCACTGTGCACTGCTTGACTCGAAATCTAGTTGCATCCTTGCGATGATATATTGTTACTGGTGCAGTTTTGGGTTTCCAGTTGTACTTGGTTCATGTCAGATTGGTTCATGTCTTGTTGTAGTTCCTTGGTCTTTGCATATGTTGTCTGGGTTCATACTCCATTGTTCCTTTGCATATTTGAACTGTCATTGTTTCACTTGTTCATATGCCAGTTAGCTGCTGCATATATGTGCTTTTGATTGCACTGTCCATAGCAAGTATCATGTCGACAGACTTGATCACTTGAGATTGCCTGCTTGGTAGCTTTTGTTGAAGTTGGGTTGACCATGTTCTGCCCTTATTCATTGGGTTGCATTGTGTTCCTGTGTACATGTTCACATGGGTTTGCTTTGTGTTGCATTGCATACGGTCACTGCCCATTTATGTTGATATTCTTTGTAAGCCTGGTCTTGTTGTTTCTTGATGACACTGTCCACTGTTTCGTTGTAGTGTACACTGTCCTGTTGCACTTGTAGTATCACTTTGACCAGCCTGTTTGTTTATCACATTTGCTTCATTACTGAGCCTGTTTCACTTACTTCACCATTACTTGGTGTTGTCTGCATTTCACTTGACCATTTGTATACGTCCATTCATGTATGTATACAGATGTATGTTCACTTTTGCACATTCATGTGTTTGCTGTCTTATATGATGGCACTTGACTTATAGCCTATCTTGTTTTGGTGATGTTTTCATTTGTGCATCACTTGTTGCCTCTTTTATTGGTTGCACTATTTCGTTTCACTGTGCAGTCTTGCCCTTAAATATGTGTGGTGGCTGCATTGCTTTATTGTTGAGATTTTGTCCTTGTGGGTTTCATTGCATTGATGCGACCCTATTATCTTCTTGGTTTGGTCTCTTCCTCACTTCGGCCTTGGCTACTATTTTGCACTGTAACATATGCCTATATGTTGAGTGTCACTGCATTTATACTTACAGTAGTTGTAATTGAGTCTTTTGTGCTTTGCATTCCATTGACTTATATACCTCCGGATTCAATGTGGTCCATTATACCACTGTTGTCTTCCTCTCTTAACCACTTTGGCATTTCTCTGCCTTGTTCAAATTTGTTTGGTTTCCGTTGCTTGAGATAGCCAATCACTTCAATTCACTTGGTTGAAGCTCTTCTCTACTGTCACTTGCTTATTGCATTTGTTGGCACTGGGAATTCTTGAGCCTAGTCTTTGTACCTGTTTTCAACTGCTGTTTTATTGTGCAGTTGTTGTGATGGCGAGGCAGTACACGCGCGCGTGTACTGCAGCCACACAGAATTGATAGACTTTAATTGGAATTTCTTTTGTTCTTGATTCATCGACCTGTTGCATAATTCGTAGGCTGTATTGGCGAGGCAGTACACGTTAGCGTGTACTGCAGCCAATTAGCATTGATATTTTTAAATTGACATTTCAATTGCTTAAACTGCTTTGGATTTCTGTTTTGTGGATTAACACTGTTTAGTGTTATATCTGCCGTTATCCAATTCTCGTATCGAGAGTTGGATATACGAGATTTCTGTGACTGTCATCTATATTGAGATTGATTATTACTGCCTATATGCACTAATAAACTGGTTTGAATTAGACTGATCCGGGTATTATTTTCTTTTGAATGTAATACTCGGGTCAGACCGAGTATTTACAGGTTGTAGATTTTTAGCTTTGGGTTGCTGCTAGAGCTATGAAGACTATTTATATCATTTGATGTGGTCTTTGTCTTGTTGTAGTAGTCAGTGTGTTTGTTTTAAGATGATAATGTATTCATGTATATTAGTCGATAATGTACTTGTATATATAACTTCTTGAGTCGACAGTTGTAGTTGCATCATTTGTATTGTGTCAAATGTATTGTAACTGATATCAGTTATTGTATATATGAGACTTTTCGTTCCATCTTTATTCCGCATTTATGTTATCTGTGTTATTTTTATATCTATTGTCCTAAACTATTATAGCCACTGTGTAGTAGCTTTGAGTTTGTATCGGTATGTCGGAATTCCTCTAAAAATTGAAATGCAATGTTTTATTATCTGACATATCGGTGCTCGCACAAAGCAATTACATAGATGGTCGCTCCTCAACAGCCTTATTCTCCGTGCTAGTTGACAGCACTACACCGTAGTGTTCTTGGCTAGCGTGGGTATTGAGGTGGGGCGTTACAGACCCCCTAGGCTGCCGCCTCCCCTATAACCGCGTCGCCATCACTTTCCCGCCCCTCTATCGCGCGCGCTCGCGAGCTCCATCGATGAACTAATAAACCTCAAAATCGAAATGTCGAGCTCGACGCTGGCTCGCGCTTTCTGGGTTCAGCCGCGATCAATCGTTGCTCTATATTTTTTCCTCTGGAACGAGCATTTCCTTTTTTTAAGGATCGGCGTTTTTTTTATTTGAATGTCGATCTAGTGATTTGAGAATAAGAGGGAGAGAAGGGATTACGGCGTGATGTACGGGCAAAAGTGGAGCATGGGTTTGAACTTGTGTTAGAATAAAGATGCAGATATTTATTATTATTAAATTGGAAAATCTCTGGCGTTTAACGTCCGAATTTCTCAAGCTCCAAACGAAGCGTGCCGCTTGGCGTCCATAAGGTTTTACCACCATTCCAACCACGATGAAACTAGTTTCGGCGATCGTATGCAGAAGATAGCTTTTCAAATTGAATTATTTAATGAAATTATGAAATTAAATTCTACGCATTTCAAGCTCGCACGGCCAAACGACAAGTCTGATCGCTGCAAAACTTGAAATCCTACAATAACTCACTATTACGGATCCGATGAAACTGGTTTCGTCGAAATCCAAGACAGTTGCCAAAATGATTATTTTTACTCGTTAATTAAAATATAAAATTTCCAACTTTTTTTATTCACATTTACATCCAATTTTATATGTTAATAAAAAATATTCATTCATACTTAAATAAAATTCGAATCAATTTCCTATATCATTTTAATCATATTAAATCCATAATTCAAGTATTCAAATAATCTCCAATATTAAATTTAAACAAATTAAATTATCCAATAAATCAATATAAATAAATAATGAATTTCCAAATAAATTTTAGGTACCAACCTTATCTTATTTCTATCTAAACAATTTATTCAACTCCAGTTATTGATTATAAACATAGTAAAGATATAAATTTCATTTCAATACTCGTTATCGCCAAAACTCTGTAATGAGTTATTTCAAAATTTTATTCAAGTTCATGTCTAGTAACTTACATTCAAAATCATTAAACCTTTATTTTTACCGTTTTTTTATTCAATAATTATATCAAATTCCATAATTTAAAATAGTTAAAAATACGGGTCGTTACATACTCCCCCACTCAAAACTTTTCGTCCTCGAAAAGGCGTTAAGTACGGAATTTAATATACGATATTCAAACTATTAACCATAACCATTACTACGTTTCTACTACGCCATTCCGATATCGTTTTTCATGGAAAATAATTTATATATAAAAACAAACTATAAAATTTTAAAACTTCAAAAAAAATTCTAACTCGTGGATTTACGGAAATATTCGGCAGAGTCTCCTCTGCGCGGCTCGATCGGAAAATTTTTACAATACAATTTATATCACAATATATCAAATAGATATCAAATATACATCTCATCTCAATGATGAGGCATCCCGAAGGGCAAAAATATAAAATCATAGTATGTAATCCGAGATACGTACCTTATTATTAATAATACGAGGGAGTCCGCTCGTATTAAGCAAGCAAAAGCATATAAATCCGCATATCCGTCCAAACGATCTTCGTATGTACCTATCTTAACTCAATTTTAGATATTAGTTGCATATAAAGATATAGAAGCATGTATAAGTCTAATATAATGACACAACATGGATTTTGAATCCAAACAATAAATACAAGCACAAATACGCAACATGTAACAATCATATTCAATCAAAACAGTAATAACAATGGTTTGCAACAAAAGAAACCATCCAACCATCAATATCCGTCCAATTAATCCAATTAATTCATAACCATGTGAATTTACATTATCCAATGTTAATTTTTAATTTATACTCTTCATTTCTTATTAATATTCATTTCATTAACATTTTCCATTTATTCATATTTATTTATTTACATTGAATCGACTTATATTAAATTTCATTTGTTTCCAATTTTTTCATTCATTAAATGTTATTAAGCTCACATTCACTTATTTACATTCATTTATAGTTACATTTATTTCTATTCACTTCCATTATTTCATTTCTGTAATTCATATAATTAATTACACTTAAGTAATTTAATTCCATACAACATTCCATATATTTTAAATTTGATTCACATTCACTTATTAATATTCATTTTGTTAATCATACAATGGATTTATATTCAATTCATTCGCTTTTAATTTTACATTCAACTAATTTGTTTTCAATCCATTTTTATCCAATCGACCAATATTCATTGCATTCACATTTGATCGATCACAATTTAATGTATTTACATTAAATCGATTTACTTTCAATTGATTAATATTTATTTCATTTACATTCAATTTATTCAATTCAATTTGTAAAATTCCAGTTGTTTCACTTTTTGTTTAACCTATTTCATATAAATTCATTTATGAACCATATTATTCCACTCAACCATGCTTAAGTTAAATTTGTTTTATTTCCACTTAGTTTCTCTAACTTTTTTTTCACTAAATCACATTTATTTCCCAAAAAAAACATGCTATGGGCTTAAAAGTATTATACTAAATATTACGAAATAAGCTTAAATTCTAACAGTTGAAGAAGCTTATATGTTAACTTACTAACTCTTAGCAGGCTAGCAATATATTTGCATCTGTAACTTAACTATGGTCCCATGTAACCCTCATGGTTGGATATTATTGATATAACAATTCTGATTTGTGATCACCCAATTCTTACCAGACAACATAGCATGGAACTTTCAATTGACAGCTCACCAAGGGCAATACAGTCATATACCAAAATATTCTCCACTCCTATAATATAATATCTAAATATAGATCCAAATTTTAGCAGTGTATCCAATTGCCAGAGTCTCAAATTCTGGTAGACTTTGAGATAAGATACCGATATAATCAATTGCCAATATACTTACTTTTACTATTGATGATGGGATTTTCGTTGTTTCCGATGAAAACCTCAACAAGGCTACTATGGAGTACCAGTTTCCTTCGTCACAAGATCTTTGTTGCTTTGTTCTGGTAACTACTGATATAGCTGATAGTAAATATTGCTCTATGTATACGGTCAATAATTCCATTTGCATTTAATTTATTTACATCCAATTTAAATTAAATTCAATCACTCACATTAAAATTTTCAATTTCTTTCACAATTTAAATTACATTTCATTTTATAATTCAAGTTCGTATTCATTTTTAATTCATTTTATCTCAAGTGAAAATAATTCACTTCACTATTTCTTCTAGTTTCACTTAATATCTAACTCACTTTTATTTAATATTAAGTTAAACTTCATTAGATTATAATCAATTTCTCATTTTATTAAAATTTTATTCAAGTTAAATTTTCTTATCATTCACATTTAACAAATTTAAAATTTGTTTTTAGGTTAATATTCTCAAATCTATAAATAATACAATTTATTCATTTAAAAATCCACTTTATTATTTTATCTAATTCATTTCAAATACATTTCATATTTTATTTAAGCTTTCATGGGTTAAACTATATTTTATTACTTCATTTCACTAACTCAATTCATTTAACATTTCTTAAGTCAATTATATTGTGACGCCCCACCTCTATACTCACGCTAGTCAAGAACACTACGGAGTAATGCCGTCGGCTAGCGCGAAGAATAAGGCTGTTGAGGAGTGACCATATGTGTAATTTCTTTGTGCGAGTACCGATATGTCAGAAAATATAACTTACACTTCATTTCAGGAGGAAATCCGACATGTCAAATACAAACTCAAAGCTACCACACAGTTTCTAAGTGGACCTCGGAAACAAATATAGAAATAAACATAACACAAATCAGTCACAGACATTCATATCACAATGGCGGAAACAGATATGAATATAACACAAAGAAGTGTACATCAAAGTAGTGGTAAAACAAGATCCACTACATCACAAGAGAGTAGATAAAGTGCTAGACAAAAGAATAATTATACATTAAGGAGTCTATATCTCAAATGTATAATAACAAAAACTACTAATCTAAAGTAGTTAGCCAAAAGAATCATATAATAATCCCTGATAAGAAGTCAAGCAGGAGCACCTGAAATACCTCGGTTTGACCCGAGTATTATTTTAAGAAGAAAATAATAAATGGATCAGTCTAGCTATAAATATCATATAAAATGATATAGGATAAGAGATATGACCAAAAACGTATGATAACATAAATGTCATACTGTGTCAAGTATACATCAAATAACAACAAAAATCATACAATATCGCAAATCATCTAGAAGCACCAAAAAGAATCATATTCTTTAAATAATTCACCAAAACACAAATATTGGCAAAACATATCAATGCCAATCCATGAAAATTGGTGAAACACAAATTCTAGAAATCACAACCAGAAATCCAGAAATCTCAAAAGGGGGAAGGCCTGTCACAAACAGGAGCATGAAAACTCACCAACACGTGTATCACAAACGGAACGCTATTCCATGGTCGCTAACCATAAACCGAACATCGACGCACCTAGAAAGATACGCCCCATGCACAGTCGAACATCGACGCACCTGAAAAGATACGCCCCATGTATAAACTAACATCGATGCACCTAAAAAGATACACCCCATGCCTAGTCGAACATCGATGCACCTAAAAAGATACACCATATGCACCGACTTAATGAGCCGATTGCTCCACGAACGGTCCAAAGACCATGGGTCGCTAGCCCATAAAAATGAGATGAAGCTCAACAGAACGGGGTATAGTCCCCCACGTGGACAAAGAGACATCGCACAATGCTAGTCTAAATCACGAAATGATCATCATCGATCATCAAGAAGTGTCGATTACACTAAGCTAGTAAATATAAGAGTTTAGCTTCATGTCCCATAACCACTTGCTTAACTTAAATATTTACGAACAGATTATAGATTTCCACTCGAAAATTGTCACAAGAGGTTCAATCGAACAAGTCCAAAAATTAACCGACGAAGTAAACGCAAGTGTTTCATACCACTTGTTTTGCTAATCCGTTTAATTAGATTTTCTCATACGAATGAGGTAAAGGTTTGTATATACTAGTAGATTAGAAAACGGTTTTATAAACGAGCTTTGTATTAAAAATAGAGTTGAAATCATCCTTGTAAAAGAGTTTGAATATTTGCTACTAGTATAGAAACCTTTGTATTTTAAAGTGACAAAGCATAGAAATGATTGTAGAAACAATCAATCACCAAAATCCACATACGAAGACGTGAATCAAATCCAAAGAATCGATACCGAATCCATTAAAATGGATATTCTCAAAAATCCCTAAAAAGAAGTCATCAAAGTCGATAGTAAGTGATAACAACTATCCGGATCAACTAAAATCGATTAAAATTGGAAACCCACACAAATTAGGCAAATTGGGCCGAGACAAGCAGATTCAGACGTCTGAAATGAATAATTCAGAAGTCTAAACCTGAAGCTCTAGGCAATATTTTGCCTAGGCCAATGATGGCCAAATCATATCGGAAGCGATCGGATGAGTGACAATTGCTAGGGGTTGACGCCAAACGACTACCCAACCCTAAAGACTCACCAATACACTCCGACCAACATGTCCAAACATCCATATAAGGATTTTCATAGATTTTGATTTCAAACACCAAAAATTGGAATATTCATCAAACCAATTCAATTCAAAGGAAATGGAGAAGAAATAGATGTTAGGAATTCATACCCAACGACTATCAAAGATATAGACATAGATGTGAGTCCCAAAAACTCATCTTTAAACCCAAAAACACAAGAGAGAAGCTATAGAGCAAGGCAAGAACAATCACTCTTCAATGTTAACCCAAGGAGCTTCAATCTAAGCTCAAAAGAAAAACATTTCCTAAGTTAGGGTTTAGGAAATTTCTGAAATTGAAGAGGAGAAGATATGGAGAAGAAGAGGAGGGAGCTTACCTAAGCTTCTCTTTGATTTTGGAGCAAGAATTTGAGTTTGCAATTGAATCTAGGGCTTGGAATTTCTATTTCCCATTCTCTTCCCTCATTTTCAGTTGAGCTAGAGTTTTAGGAAATGAATTGAGTGAATGGAGAGGAGAGGGGGCTGAGTTAGGGTATAGGATGAGTTGGGTGAAACCCAAACCCAAGCCCAAAGCCCTAAGTGAAAAATAGTAAAATTCACTCAACTCCAAACATATCGATGCTTATACTCAAAAAAGTTGCAAACACCATTTTGAACTCAATGGAAGTGGTCTCGAGTCCAAATTGGTGATTCTCAATTCCATTCTTCATTCAGACGTTTGAAATTTCCAAACCAGACGTTTGAATCTAGAAAAATATGAGTTTTCTAGCTTCATTCAGACGTCTGAAATGAACAATTCAGACGTCTGAATCTGGAAAAACAGAAGTTGTCTAGAACAATATTCATACGTCTGAATCGTTTATTTCAGACATTTGAAAATTGCAATTTTAGCCTATTTCCTTTCTGGATTGACTCGAACAATTTCAGACGTCTGAACGACCCATTTCAGACGTCTGAATTCTTGTTTGAATGTGTTTTCAAATAGGCACTTCCAAATAGCACTATCCACATAGACTTTTCACTAATTCGACTGTTCTTCTACGAATAGTGACTTTTTCGGACTAAAATCCGACTAACGATGCTATATTTAAATTAAACATTTAAATATACGAATCGTGAAATATGCGGGTTGTTATATATATTATTTCGTATCTCAAATTCAAAATTTTCTTTTGTTAGCTTAACCAAAAATATATTCAATAGTTTAAAATTTTAAGTTTACTTTCCAGTTCCAATTTATAAGTTATAAACTTATTTTAATCCATACTATTTTCAATTATAAGTTCAAAAAAAATTTCGTATATTTATTAAATCATACTTAGAATATTTTTCACAGTCGAAACATGTTTTAATCAAAAATAAATTTATTTTGGTAGAAATTTTCACTCAAAAACTCGAAAATGAATGTTGGCGATGCTGCATTCATCCCTAGAATTATTTTCCAACGACCAAGCGAGTTTAATGCTTTTATTTCTTTCAAAAATCCTTTCAAAATATATTTCTAGTCAAAACACTCTCAAATAGTACTATTATTAATTTTTAAGGCTTTGAAAAACAATTTTGAAAACAAAAGGTTTCAAATTCTAAATTCTCAATTTTTAAATCCTTCTATTTATTTACTACATTATAAATATACTTATACAAACTTTCTTACCTTATTGCCAAAATATTTCATTAATTTACAACTTGGTCATCTTAACCACTTCTTATTTTAATTGATTTCAATTCAATTTAATTATCAAGTTCTTTCTAAATTAAAATTCATTAAGTATTCGTTTTTTTCAACCAATAATCGATGATAACTAAATATTATCACCTCCTAACAATAATTTCATTAATAATTAACCTTTTATATATATAATATAATTTAGGTAAAATTATTTCATTTCCTCGATTTTAAAATAATATTATGTTGACTTGCCTCGTTTAAGTGTTTGGAAACCCATATCGATGACACGGCATCTCGCACATCGACCAGAATTCATAAACAACTCAACGGATAAGTAAACACAATATAAACCAATTTCTAACAGTAACAAGTATGCTCTCTCATATATATGCACTCAAAAAAACTCATTCTAGGGTATTACTACTCTATCTCTAATGAGTCAAACCCACAAAGCCAAGGTTATCGCTAAACCTGGCTCTGATACCAACTGTGACGACCCACATTTCGGAAAGTTTAAATCGATAATAATCCACACATGTCCGACTTAAACAATCCAGAACGTAGATAATCAATGGGGTTAAATAAGAAAAGAAGAAGAAAACAAATGCAGAATCTCACAACGGAAATGATAAAATATAATAATCAAATAACAGTTCATGAAGCTGTTCACTATACATTTGATTATAATCAATACACATTTATTAGAGTTATATATATACATCATGGATAAATAAGCAAAACAGCAGAATAGCATGATGCAGGGATAATAATAATAGTAATATACCAAATCTTCATCTTCGTCCTCCAGAGAATAATCTTCACTACGCTGAAAAACTCAGAACTGACCCAAGCGTAATGAAAAAACAAAACACTCGAGTCGGGACTAAAATACTCTTATGTTATTCAAATCAATATCACAAATATGAGTGTAATAACTTAAGAGATGTTACGGGATTTTCCATCTCCTAAGGATTTGTTAAACTATTTATATATAATAGTATACAGCTATAATAGATAATGTCTATCAGTAAAATAAATGTCAAAATAGCGTTAAGGCTTTACATTGATCCACCTTAACACATTTGTACATTTCTAAACCAAAGTCGTAATGGGCTCGTATAGGGATAAATATGACAAGGCACGTGAGGCAATGCCCAAGGTAGGATTCTACTAGTTTACCCTTTCTGGCTGGTCCTAACCCATCCGTGACCGACCCCGACAATCAATCCAACCGACAAAAGGTGCACCCATCGAATACGAAATCACAATAGTAATACGAGGGATCATCGTCGCTAGAGGTAGCTAACCTCATTGGCCAGACATAGGCTCCTATTATAGTCATTTTAATTATGACACGAGTGTCAAGGCAATCCATCATCGTTCCCTTACTTCATTCCAGTAAACGTCGCCAATTCAACCACTACATTCTAGATATCATCCACCACGTACACAGTTGTTAAAGTGGTTCCAATATTGACAGAGAGTATGCCAATAAGAGACCCCGGTCTCTTTAACAATCAATCATCAATTTACACACCGGTTGGTTCTTTTACATTTCAAAAATAGTTCGTACTTGATATCAAAATATCATATTCATTTCAAAAATCAAATACATTTCGAAATTATCATATTCGCTTCAAAAATCATATTTTACTTCAAAATGTCAATTCAGTTCAATATATTGATTTTACTTTGAAATTTGATTCGAATTACAATTTAGGTTATAACTTCACTTTAACCCAATTCGTATTTAAATCCAAAGTTTAAATATAAACATTCCACCCCTTTAACCAGTTTGAATTTTAGAAAATAGTTTTTAAAATAGTTGAATAGTTAAAACAGTTTAATAGAAAAAAGTTTGAGTAATAAAAATGGTTTATATAGTAAAATAGTTTGGAAAATCAAGATAATTTGAATATTTAAATAATATAGATTTTTAAACCATTTACTAAAATAATTCATTTAAAAATAGTTACAAAGTCAAACCGATTCAATTCCCAATTTCCTAATTCAAATCAATTCCAATTTCCATTTCGATTTAATCGGTTAAATTCCGATTTCAAGTCGAATTTTACTTTGATTCCAAATTAATTTCAATTTCAATCCTAAATTAATTTAAATTCCAATTTCAAATTAATTTATCTTCCAATTCCGAATTAATTTAGATTCCATTTTCAATTTAATTTCTCTTCCAATTTCAAATTAATTGAATTCCAATTCCAACTTTTATTTCAACTCAATTCTCAAATTTAAACCATTTTGATTTATATTAAATTCCGAGCTCGATTTCCAAAATATAGTTTTATATCACTTTTACTTAGCAATATTCAACATTCAAATAAAAATCCAATCTTTTAAAACCAATCAATTTTTGAAATCCACGTCATATTTTGATTATAACTTCTAATTCTCAACTTCAATTATTTAAATAATTCTTATTACCAAATTTTAATCTCAACATTCCGGGCTCAAGTTTGAAATGGTTCAATTTCCATAAATTCGATTTTTTTTATTTCTAAAAAAATCAAATCATTTGAATAATTTTAAAACAAGATTTAAAAATCATTTAATTTAACCAATCCGGTGTCCGTATATAATTCTCTATCCTATGGCCAAGTGAAATCTATTATTTCAATTTAATTCAGGGATGGATATATATCATTTCAACCTATTTCTTAATTTATTCGAAATAATTCAATTTATAGTTTTATACACTATAAACAACATACAGGATGATAATAGGGTATATTAAACATAATAAACATCCAAACATCCAAAATATCAATCAAATTTAATCCATCACCATCCATCATCTAAATAGTCAATAATCACAACAATCAACCAATTATCGATAAATTGGGATTTTTCTAGCGGTTAAATTCTAATTCAATTTTAACTATCAATTTAAATTCTATCAATAAATTTAGATGTCAATTTAATTTATCAAGCAACAATCAACAAATTCAATTCACTTCACGATATAATTCAACTACATAAAAAAAATTTAGTACTTGTGAGCATATAAACACCCACCTTTTTATTTGAAACTGAAAATATTTCTCAGCTTCAAAAATTCCAACTCGATCCCATATCAAAGACGATGTCGATAAGAATACACTACAACTCGTTTCATCCGAAACAGACCTCGTACGAAAGAGTTACAATTTTATTACTATCTATTAATTAATATACTAATTGAAAGAAATTAAAATAAACTAAAAATAAAAAACAAATCTAAACATGCACGCCTGCTCCATCTTCCTCTATCGCGATTCTGTTCTTCTTCTCCTATTTCTTTTCTTCAAACGTTGCTTCCCAAAATAGGTCGCCGACCCCACCAGGCTTCCGCCTCGCCTATAACCACGTCGCCATCACTTGCCCGCGCCTCTATCGCATGCGCTCCCAAGCTCCATCGATGAACCAATAAACCCTAAAATCGAAACGTCGAGCTCGACGCTGCCTCGCGCTTCCTGGGTTCAGCAGCGATCAATCGCTGCTCTATATTTTTTTCCTCTGGACCGAGCGTTTCCCTTTTTTTTAAGGATCGGCATTTTTTATTTGAATGTCGATCTTGTGATTTGAGAATAAGAGGGAGATAAGGGGTTACGGCATGATGTACAGGCTAAAGTGGGGCATGGGTTTGAACGTGCGTTAGAATGAGGATGTAGATATTTATTATTATTAAATTTGAAAATCTCTGGCGTTTAACATCCGAATTTCTCGAGCTCCAAACGAAGCGTGCCGCCTGGCATCCATAAGGTTTTACCCCCATTCTGAACACAATGAAACTAGTTTCGGAAGCTAATCCGATGGTATGCAGAAGATATCTTTTCAAATTGGGTTATTTAATTAAATTCAGAAATGAAATTCTACTCGTTTCAAGCTCGCACGGCCAAACGACAAGTCTGATCGCTACGAAACTTGAAATACTACAATAACTCACTATTACGGATTCGATGAAACTAGTTTCGTCGAAATCCAAAACAGTTGCCAAAATGGCTATTTTTACTCGTTAATTAAAATATAAAATTTCCAACTTTTTTTGTTCACATTTACATCCAACTTTATATGTTAAGAAAAAATCTTCATTCATACTTGAATAAAATTCAAATCAATTTCCTATATCATTTTAATCATATTAAATCCATAATTAAAGTATTTAAATAATCTCCAATATTAAATTTAAACAAATTAAATTATCCAATAAATCAATATAAATAAATCATTAATTTCCAAATAAATTTTAGTTATCAACCTTATCTTATTTCTATCTAAACAATTTATTATTCAACTCCAGTTATTGATTATAAAAAAAGTTAATATATAAATTTCGTTTCAATACTCGTTATCGCCAAAACTTCGAAATTAGTTATTTCAAAAATTTATTCAAGTTCATGTCCAATAACTTACATTCAAAATCATTAAACCTTTATTTTTACCCATTTTTTTATTCAATAATTATATCAAATTCCATAATTTAAAATAGTTAAAAATACGGGTTGTTACAATCTTCATCGTATTGCCACCACACTCTCTTTATTTAGACCAAGCATTGCGGAGCTCGATGCCTACACAAGCCACCACTACCAAGCCAAAATTGAACCCATCAAAACTCTCCTTAAACCCTAACCTTAGCTCGACTGAGCACCACCGTCGACCGAAACTCTTATGATCACCACCACTGCTCTACCACTACCCAAGGCCGCTCCAGCTCCAATCGCTTTGACCCAAACCATCCTGATTGCCCACGAATCAATTTTTCATCAATCTGACCATCTATCCTCTACAACATCACCACACCCTCCAAAAATAACACGATTAGGCTTAAAAATCTCAGTTTGTAGATACGAACCCTCTAATACCCTCCATTCGTCGTTTCGTGATCGACGGAAAACTCACCATTTTCTGACACTTACTGGAATCGAGCATATTCAACCACCATACTCGACGAAATATCGAGCAACCGTTTTAAAACTTAATTTAGACTATAATGAACAACTCCAAAGTTGATCATTTTAGCTAAATCTAAACGGATTGTGAGATATGGAATCTAGAAACCTTAGGATGGAAAAGTTACTTCACATTTTTATAGAACAGTAAGTATAAAAACAAGATGAATTAATTCCCTGTGATTTCTAATAAGTATATTTTCCTCATTCAAAATCAAATTTTTGTTTCTAAACCGTTATTTAAACATAAGCGATGTATTAAACAATTCAACTAAACTATAAATTAAATTTCCCAACATTTATAAATAAACAAATAAACAATGAAATTGAGATCTCATCTTGCAAAATTATTGAGACATCCAAGCTAGATTGTTTGAAGCAAAAAGATGTGATTTTCCTCTCTAACACCCTTGAGCAAAAAAAATGAAATGAACTTGGTAATAAGGTGATGAAGTATGTAGTAAAAGACGGGAATAAAAAGGTTAAGTATGAACTATAAAATGAGGAGAGTTTTGTGTGTGTGTGTAAAGGTTATAAAATGAATTAAAAATAAGAAAATAAAATGAAAATACTCTTTTAAACTCTAACATCAATTCAAACACCCAAGTACCATTGCATATAAAAGCATGTTGGATAATAGAGTGTCTCAAGTCCTTTTTGTTTACTTGGTTACTTGAGGAATCTTATGTCTTTTCATGTTAAAAAATTAAGTATATTTACCTTTTTACTATCATTATTTATTTATTCCTTTTTATATTCCATAATATAAAGTCTTTCTTTTTTAAACATGTAAATATTGGTTTTAAAACATATACAAGGGTATTTATGACTTTAAACAACTTGTTGTTTCATAAAAAGTTGAAAATTCGAAAAGCGGGTTTCGATCACATTTTAAGTTTTCCGTCGAACTACCTATTTATGAAAACAAAATCCAAAAATGAATTTTTCTAATATTAGTTATACATTTAAAAAAGAGTTATTTACTTATTAAAACCATTAATTGAATATTTAAAATAAATTAATTATTAATAAATTAAAGCGATAAAATACCGAGTCATTACATTCTCTCCCTTTTAAAAGAATTTTGACCTTGTAATTTTACCCAAACCCAGTAAAACTAGGCTGAATAGAACCCTTATCCCTTACTAACTATCTACTAAGTACAAAGGAAACTATTATAAAGGAAGTCTAACACCATATAATATCAGAATAGGTTCAAACACACATGCTAGAAATATCAAATACATAACAATGGTATCTACTAAGATACCCAATCCAACTAGCTAGCACACAAAAAAGATGCAATAACATGACCAGACTAGATACTACAAAAATACCATAACTAGATAAGATACAAACACACTACTCCCAAAGAACTACTTTACAAACCCAAGCCGACACCTCATAGTGGGTCCTCTCCGTTAGAGTCCTCTACTTGAGGCCCCTCCAACTCCATGGATTCTGCATCATCGTCAGAGATCCACCCATTCATGCCATTCATCCCAGGCCCTACTAACACCTTATTCTCTTCCTCCACCCCACCTAACACTACCTCACTAGGTTGGTCTGGGAAAATCTCACCCATCTCCCAAAAAACCATCATCCTCATCTGTCTCCAGCGCCTCCTCCTTCAGGGCTCCTCCTCCTCTATGGGCTCTTCCCCCTCTACGGGCTCCTCCTCCTCTACTCCTGATCTTTGGAGACTAAGAACCTCCATGCCATGTCTAGCCTTGGCTTGCCCAAACCTTTCACTTGTCTACTGTCGCTCCTTTCCCGACTCACCCCCCTCATCGGAAATATGAAGGTCTGATATCCCCATCCTCTCAGGCTGACTACGCAATTTAGTATACCTCATCATTAAATCTTCTATTATAGCTCTAACCACCATCCTAAAATCAAAACAACAAAAAACCTTACAATCACATACTAAGCTCTATTAAACTTTGACAACACTATAAATATTCTTATAAACATATAAAATAGCTTAAGTACTCTATTACTAAGACTTGTTTTTGGTCCGTATGGATTTGAACTTGTGTCGATCGTACAATGAAAAAGGGAAAATTTTACTAAGTGCACTACAACTTTCACTTAAGAAAACATCCTATCGTCACTTAGAAGATTATTCAGGTTACCACAATACAAATTGAGATGTTTTCCCGTACTATCCAAAGAAATATACCTTACTGAAAATTTCCCTTTGAAATATGTATACTTATAAATAACTTTAAGTAATATTATTATTACCTTTTTCCAAAAATCATTTGCAATCTTTTTAAAAAACACTAGTATTTAAATTCTTAAAAAATCCTATTTTATCCTCATAAGACACATCTTATACACTAAATTTATATAAAATATAATCTTAGGTAAAATTATTTCTTTTACTAACTTAAAAACAATACTATTTTGGTTCATCTTGTTCAAGTTTTTAGATATCCCTATAGATAACGTTGATAAGATGTATCGACCAAAATTCATAAGCCACTCAACAGACCAATCAACACAATATAAATATTTTTATAGCACTAACAAATATGTGCTCTCATATATGTATGTATGTATGTATGTATGTATGTGTGTATATGTATGTATATATGTATATATATACACACACACACAACACGCTCAACTCATTCTAGAGTGTTACTTACCCTATGCTTATCGAGTTTACCCCACCAGAGCTAAGGTTCTCGCTTAACCTTCTATTCTGATACCATATGTAACAACCCACCATTTTTCATCCTCAGAAGTTGACACTAATACATCCACGGTATTCACATGTTGAGCATTCAAGCGTCGGAAAGACAGATTGTTGGGGTGGAAACAAAAGAAAAGACAAAACTAAACCTCACAATGTGATGGATAATATATAATATCCAAAATTATCTTTATAAAAGAAAAACTTTAATAATTAACAACATTAGGCTTTAACCTATCATCAGCCTAGACAGTTCTAATAGCAAGTCCGTACAAATGTTGGTAAACACAACTAATAAAATCACAGCAGGAATAAAAATACGAAAATATGTTCTGGGCATCCAGCTCAACTCTTGAAGTTCCAAAGAATCCAAAGCTAACTCTAGAAAAATACTCGAGTTTGACCTGAGCATTATAAGAAAATAACACCCAGATCAGTCTGGTAAACTAGCGTGAGAAACTCAAATCATTTAGATTGTTATATTATATAAAACCTTTTAAAATAAAAGATATCTCATAAGACCATGCCGCACATAAATACAGATGTGTTTTTACCTTACAATAACCAAAACTCTTTTATAGAAAATCCAATGATATTATAACAATGTTTACGGTTTAAAATAAATATTGAATCATAGCCAAAAAATTTACATTAATTAAATTCCAGCATAATAGGCATTCAACTAAGTCCGTAAAGGCGCGTATTGGAGAATAGATTCCCTACAATGAGAAGAAACCGATTACCACTTACCATAATATACCTTTAGAAAATTTACCGAGGGCCTCACTTAGACCCCCGCCAACACAAAACCAGTCTACCCCTTACTAGATAGTACTGAATATGTCATCACCCCAGTTGCTTTGCAACCTTTTCCTTAAGAGCTCTCATGCACAACTAATCCATATATATAAGGGTGATGACATACCCTAATGGGTGCGACCCACACAGCCCTAGTGCATCTCCCCTTATTTTAGCCATCCTTATTGTGAGGCTTGAGGTTAAGTTTTAACTTTTATATAGCAATCCCACTTGGAATGCTAACACTGTCCTCCTGCCAGCAATATGGTGCCAACATTCGTCCAAACAAGTAGTTCAGGATATGATCATATCGAAGGCACTGCTTCTACTACATTCATTTTGGAATCACCCTCGAGATTAGTAGCAAATAGCACTTGCACTTCAAAGAGCACCATCTCAAATTCCATTATCTTCAAGATGCTTCCAAATCGAATGCCTGAGTTGGTTCGAAGTGGTTTTTGGATAATTCATACATATCCGATCCCGATCTCGTCGAACGAACATTGGATATTTTCAGTAAGCTCAACTCTGGTTCTTTCAGAAATAAAACGAGAATATATAAGAGTGGGGATTACCCCCTAACCATTTAAGTGGAAATGTCTCCTTATCATGTCCTAAAAGAACATATGAGTTAACGCGTACAGTAACATTGTTACCCGGTACCTAGGCCCGGCTACACAAGGTTGATTATGAAGGCCAGACTCGACTGTTGATGGGAAGGATGGTTACGAGACGACATCCACAAGGCCGGAATATAATGTTTGAACAGTTGTATCCAGCCCAAAATAAATAAAGTCGACAGATAGATAGTGCAGGGGGTTGGGATTTTGGAATTGAGTTTGATTGGAATAGGGATCTGTGTGGATGCTTGACGAATGAAGGGAAGTATAAATTAGGTCGACATAACGTTGAACCGATGAGTTTGGCATATTGAGTTTGGATCGACATACTGAGTTTGGATCGGTATAGGATGTGAGAATAGTGGGGTCGATATATGATATTTAAATGGTGGGATCGGTATATTGGTGGTCGAGATGCTGGTGGTCCGCATAGTCAATTTAACTCAGTATAGGATATAAAGGCAGTGGGGTCGGCATAGTAGAAGGAAGCATCTCAGGTCGGCATATTGGAGATCGACATATTGATGGCTTCTACAAAAGTAGTTGGCATACAGGTAGTCAACAGAAGGGGTCGGCATAGTGTCTTCGTAAGTAATGGGTCGGCATAACATGATCTTGGAAGAAGAGGTTGGCGTGCGCCTTGTAGGGAGAGGGATCGACGTATATTGAAGATTCGAATAGGGGTTGGCATTTCCCTGATCAGTTTATGACTCGAGCCAAAGCACAACCATAACCAAAGATTCACAAGTCCAAAATTTATAATATTTGGAACAACATCAATACAGACTATAAGAGAGCCACCAAAGGGGTCGCTAGTCCAAACTCAACCCGTGAAGGGGTCAGTACCGACCCCTATTCATTAAGAGTTGGTCCTAGCCCTCCTTATGGTGGGCCCATATGGTTGAAGGGGTTCAGGTGCCGAAGTTTCAGTCAGATTGGAGGCTGCCTTCATCTATAAATACAGGGGCAGGGGGCCATTTTGAGGGACTTTTGGGCTGAGAAGTGAAACTCTACCATTTTTGTAACCAATTTAATTTCATTCTTCCTTGATCTCTTGTTATTTCTTGCTGATTGTAAGTGTAATCAAGTGATTTGTGAAGCAATAAAGAAAGTATTCAAAGTGGGCGTAGACAATCAACGCTGAACCACTATAAACCTTGTTGTTTTTTGTTCTCTGTTGCATTTTTCTTTATATTCAGTGTTGTTCGTCAGTTTTCATTTAATTTCTTCATTTATTTCGCTACTTAAATCTATTCTCGGGTGTTTGTAACCAATTTGGTTGCAAACTTGTTTTTTCTTTCACTTAGAGCATCGATTCTCAGGCTATTAGGATCACCTTTGTTGCTACTGGATTGAAGAAATCCCCCAAAGGAGATCCAAGTTAATTTTCAGAAGCTTACGGATACTATTCAGATTCTTCAAGATCTAAGCAAAGGAATCTAAAATGGTAAGGCGCACCAGATCTACTTCACACGATGTTGATGCTAACGAAACCGCCAGTGTCCAACAAGGGGGTCCAAACAACTAGCCTGCTAATGCGAATGTGGAGCCCGCTGCAGTCCAGAACCCCGCTGATTCCGTTACTAGAGCTGAATTTAATGACTTGATGAGGGAGCTGATGGAGAGTCGTAGGCAGCTAAATAAGAAAATCCAGGCTAATGCCAAACTGATGATCCAGATTGCTCAACAGTAACACCAAAGCACCGGAGGAGGTCTCGCTTCGTACTCGGCGTCAGATAGCTCAACTTCATCGGACGAGCACCATAGGCATAGGCGCCGCAGGATCGAAACAACACAAGCTGGAGCCATGGAGCAACATTTGGCAGACCATCGTGGTCTGCCAAACCGGGTCGGTGTCGATCCCTCCCTAGGGGTCGGTATCGAACCCTTGACCAGGGGCATAGCTCTTCAACTGCAACTGGGGGGGTCATACTCGACTTGGAACCGGGAACTTAGACATTGGAGCACGCATGGATGCTGGTCAACGACCTCTCCAGAATGATAATGTGACGAATGCTCAGGATACGCATCTAGAAGATAATAGGCTAAGGAGGCATGAGATTCCCTGGAGACACCGGCCAGAATATTCATACAAGACGGAGCACGACCACCACCTCGCGCCACCCATCCAGACACCAGATTTGTCCGCAATGGTCAGAAAGCTGATGAGGGAAAACTAGGGTTTGACTAACGATGACTGGAGAGTCTCCAAGAGTCATACCCCATTTACCGAGAACATTTTATAGGCATGGTATCCTAGGAGGTTCAACATGCCTATGATGCCCGCTTATGAAGGGAAGACTGACCCCCGACAACACGTTATTTGGTATGAATGGTTGATGGATTCGGCGAGAGCGAATGATGCTACCAAATACAGGTGATTCCCTGTAACTCTATCCGGGATTACAACAATGTGGTTCACGAGGTTACCCCCGCGATCGATCTCAAGATTTGATGAGCTGGCTATGAGATTCATGGAGCAGTTCCAGATTCGCGCCACACACCCCCAAAGATGTCATGTCGCTATCTAGTGTAAACCAGGCTCCGGGGGAATCATTGAAGGATTACTTGCATGTGTTGCCACTGAAGTTACTAACCCAAATGACTATGCCATACTAATGGCTGTGACAAGGGGGGTTGACCCAGAATCCGAGTTCGGTGATTGGCTAGTTGAAAAACCATCGGCCATGCTTGAGCATTTATACACAAAGACAAACCAGTTCATGAGAAAGGAAAAGGCTAGATTGTCTAGAAGAAGCAATGCCACAGGGCCGAGTGGAGAAGCGGTACAAAGTAACATCGCAGTAAAGCAATCTGGTGAAAGCTTTGGAAAGGTTTAGGTTAATGTTCAAAACAAGCCGGGTCAACAAAAAAGAAGCGGAGAAGGAAATCCCGATCGGCAAAGGGAGCTCGGAAAGTGGAAGGCAAGGATTCCTACGTATAACGACTATACACCTCTGAATGCATCTTTGGAGAACATCTTTCTGTCTATCTGTAATACTTTCCAATATATGAAGCCGCGTCCAAAAGAATCGACTGAGGAAAAAAAGCAAACCGGGAAGTACTGTCAGTTTCATGAATGCTACGGGCACAATACTGATGATTGTAGGCATCCCCACGATGCCATCAAGAAATTTAGTCGGCAGAAAAGGTTGTAGCAGTTTGTCAAGAATCCGCAGGAGGGCGGACAAGGAACGTCTGATCCCAATCAAGGGCAAGCTCCACGCTGGGCTGAGGAGCATGTTCAGACCGGTGGGAGGTTGGTGATAAACACCATAGTTGGTGGACCAAACCCTACGAACCATAGTTGGCAGGAAATGGAGCGCTACGCTAGTTCAATGAAACACGTGGACTTTGAATGTTGTTCAAATACAGAGGATGGAACTCCGACCAAGCAACAGTGTACAATGGCGGATGATATAGTGTTCAAAAGAAAAGATGCTGATAAAGTAGAAGCCCATACTATTGATCTGATGGTTATCTCTGCCATGATTGGCCCCGCTCTGGTGAGAAGACTTTTGATTGATTGTGGAAGTTCTGTGAACATCATCTTTAAGAAGGCTTATGATCAAATGAGGATGGAGGCTAAGGATTTGAAACCATCAAAAGCTCGTATACACGGTTTCAACGGTGTGGCTACTGAGGCGGTGGGTTATGTTGAATTAGCGGTTGAGTTGGGAGAAGGTAAACGTAGGAGGGTGCGGATCCTACCATTCATTGTCTTGGATGTTGATTCACTGTACAATGTTTTTCTGGGTCGTCCGACCCTAGCTAAGTTTCGAGCAGCTCTTGCCCCGTGGCGTCTATCATTGAAATTTTCGACAGATAATGGAGTGGGTGTTGTGCATGGTGATCAGGCAACTGGCCATGCCTGTTATGTGGCTGAGTTAAGATAGGCTCAGCGGAAAGAGAAGGGAAAGGGTGTGGACAAGTCTGTCCGCATCCAGGTTACCGAAGATTAACAAATAGTGCCTAAGCCTTGGCTTAGGACCACAGTCGGCTCTATAGAGATATAGATCCAAGGGATGATGAAGAGGAACCCAAGGAGGCCAAGCAGCACCAGTTGAACTGACGATCGATATCTCAGTCAGCCACGATGACCCATCGCGGGTGTTGAAGATTGGGTCACAACTCCGCCCCTCGATGATGAGAGAACTTACCAATTTCCTCCGAGCGAATCTGGATGTATTCACTTGGACTCCTTCTGACATGTGTGGGATCTCGCTTACCATCGCAAGCCATGCATTAAATATTGATCCGAAGTATGTCCCTATGAAGCAAAAAAGACGAGGTATGGATCCGAAGAGATCCATGGCTCTTAAAGAGGAGGTGGATAAACTTAAAGCCAACGGGTTTATTCGCGACGGCCTCTATCCCGAATGGATATCTAATCTCGTGCTGGTGAAGAAGGCAAATGGGAAATGGAGAACGTGTATTGACTATTCAGACCTGAACAAGGCGTGCTCTAAGGATAGTTTTCCCCTGCCTAGAATTGATCAGCTAGTTGATTCAACTGCAGGACACGAATTGTTGTCATTTATGGATGCGTACTCGAGATACAACCAAATCTCGATGCACGTCTTAGATTAGGAGCACGTCAGTTTCACCACTGATGTTGGGTTATACTGTTATGTAGTAATGTCGTTCGGATTAAAGAATGTAGGGGATACCTATCAGTGCTTGGTTAACTGAATGTTTAAAGATCAGATTGGGAGGACGACGGAAGTCTATGTGGATGATATGCTCATGAAGTCACGGTAATCAAACGACCACGTTCGAGACTTATCAGAGTTGTTCAATATCCTCATATTTTATAGCATGAAAATCAACCCTTTGAAGTGCTCATTTGGTGTTGCGTCAGGGAAGTTCCTGGGCTTTATTGTTAATGCACGAGGAATCGAAGTGAATCCAGAGAAGATTTGAGCCATTTTGGATATACAAGCACCCAGAACTATTAAACAAGTGCAGAGCCTGAACGGGAAGGTCCCTGCCCTGAGTCATTTCATCTCCAGGGTAACCGATAAATGCATTCCTTTCTTCGATTTGATAAGGAAGGGGAAGAGGAATTTTTAATGGATGCAAGACTGTGAAGGCACATTCTGAGCTTTGGTGAATGATTTGGAGAGACCCCCTGTTTTGTCAAAGCTAGTAGATCATGAGGAGATGTACATTTACTTAGCAGTATCGCCACATGTCGTAAGTGCCACATTGATTCGTGAGGATAACCGGATCTAGAGACCAGTGTACTATGCCAGTAAAGGATTAACTAGGACACAGAGAAACTACCCAAAGATAGAGAAATTGTCATACTACTTGGTGATTGCATCGCGCAAACTTCGCTCATACTTCCAGGCACATCCAATCAACGTCTACACCGATCAGCCTTTACGACAAGTCCTACAATGACCCGAAATGTTTGGAAGGCTGCTTAAGTAGAACATCGAGCTCAGTCAATTCGACATCACATATCTGCCTCGAAGAGCTATCCAGGGACAAGCATTGGCCGACTTCATAGCTGAGTTTACCATGCAGGACGAGCCCCTAGAGAGCGGTGTAATCCCTACTATACGATGGAAGCTATATTCCGATGGAGCATCTAATGATCATTGTTCCGGAGCAGGCGTCGTTCTTGTAACCCCTGAGAACCAGTCAATTTGCTATGCTTTGAAGCTTGATTTCACTGTACGAACAACGAAGCTGACTATGAGGCGTTAATTGCTGGACTTAAGCTTGCTAGAGAGCTCGGGGTGAAATCTATCAAAATCTTTTATGACACGCAGCTGGTGGTGTACCAAGTTAGAGGGGACTACCAAGCAAAGGGACAACGGCTTGCCCCATTTCTTACCCGAGTTCAGGAGTTGTTGGCAGATATCGAATACTATGACATTTCGCATATCCCGCATGAGCAGAATGGAGAAGCAGACTTGTTAGCAAAGTTCGCGAGCACTGGTGATGCACAACTGATGGGCTTGGTTCCAGTCGAGATACTACATACCCCAAGTATAAATGTGATGGAAGTTGATCAAGTACCAGAAACAGAACCCGAAAGGGAGTCATGGATGACTCCATTTAAAGAATCCCTGTTGCATGGAATCTTGTCCGAGAAGAGGAACAAAAAGCGACAAGTCCTTCGTAAAGCTTCGCGGTATATTATGCAAGAAGGGATTATGTATTAAAAGGGAATTTATGTTCCCTTACTCAAGTGTATCGCCCTTAACGAGATAAAGTGTGTCTTGAAAGAAGTCCATGAAGGAGAACGTGGTGATCACACTGGGGGGTAAATGTTAGCAAAAAAGATACTCCGTTATGGTACTACCGGCCGACATTGAATCGGGACGCTGCAGATCATGTGAGACGATGCAGCAAATGCCAGATATATGCATAAGTCCCAAGAGAACCGCCAATGGAGATCACGCAAATGGTTATTCCATGGCCATTTGCTGTATAGGGAATCGATATTATCGGCTCTTTGCCGATTTCAAAGGTGGTGCGAGATATGCGATCGTTGCAGTTGACTACTTCACCAAATGAGCCGAAGTGGAGCCATTAGCTACGATCACAACCAAGAAGGTCATTAACTTCATTGTTCGAAACATTGTGTGTCGTTTCGGTCTTCCATGAACTATCGTAACTGATATCGGGACTCAATTTGATGGTGCTGAGTTTAAGGAGTTTTGCCGGAGGTATCACATTGAGAAAAGATTTGCGGCGGTCTCTTATCCTCAGGCGAATGGACAAGTCGAAGTTGTAAACAAGATTATAAAATCTACCTTGAAGAAGCATTTGGAAAAGGCTAAAGTCAAGTGGGTGGATGAACTTCCCACGACACTTTGGGCTTACAGGACCACTCATAAATCTGCAATCGGCCACACTCCATTCGCTCTTGCTTAGGGAGCCGAAGCAGTTATTCCTGTGGAACTCGAAGTCCCTTCTCATCGGGTAACTTACTACGATCCCAAAAGGGCCAGAACAAACCAAAATCTCTTATCGGAGTCATTGGACTTTATTGATGAGAAGCGTGAGGAGGCCGATTTGAGAGCGGCTACACATCGGAACCGAGTCGCCTGGTACCATAATGCTAGAGTCCGACCGAGAACCTTTGAAGTTGGCGACCTCGTCCTGAAATGAAATTTTCCAGTCTCGTCGCACATGAACCCGACATGGGAAGGGCCATACTTCATTGAATAGAGGCTTGGAGAACGAACTTTCAAGCTAGCGACTGTTGATGACATGATGCTTCCAAGAGCATGGAATAGCGAGCATTTACGATGCTATTTCACTTAGACTATTTCTTTCGCATTTCAATAGTATTTGCTTTCAATTATCGTTTGTTATTTGACTTTTTTGATATGTAATAAGACAAGTTATTCTGTCCCTATTTTTATGATGATTAAAAGCTTGAAGCTTCCTTTGCATAAATTATTGTTATTGCGTGTTATGCTAAGTATGTGTTGGAACTGATTGATACCGACATATCTAATGTAGGAATAGATGTATAGAGTTAAAAATCGACTAGTTATACCAATCCCCGATGAAAATGAAGGGGGGTTTTATGAGTCTGCATGGTTAGGGATTTCTGTAGATGAATCGAAAGGCAATTTTAGAAATGAAGAACAAAGGTCGCCAATAGAAGGAGAATGCCATAAATCTCTAAGTCCCCGGAGCGCGGACTAGAGTATAAACGACTTGACATAAATCTCTAAGTCCTCGGAGCACGGACTAGAATACTCTAAGTCCCTGAAGCATGGACTAGAGTATAAAACGATTCAACATAAATCTCTAAGTCCCCAAAGCACGGACTAGAGTACTCTAAGTCCCCGGAGCACGGACTAGAGTATAAAGACTTGACATAAATCTCTAAGTTCCCGAAGCGCGTATTAGAGTACTCTAAGTCCCCGGAGCGTGGACTAGAGTATAAACAACTTGACATAAATCTCTAAGTCCCCGAAGAATGGATTAGAGTACTCTAAGTCCCCGGGGCGCGGACTAGAGTATAAACGACTGGACATAAATCTCTAAGTCCTCATAGCGCGGACTAGAGTACTCTAAGTCCTCGGAGCGTGGACTGGAGTATAAAACGATTCGACATAAATCCCTAAGTTCCCAGAGCGTAGAATAGAGTATTCTAAGTCCCCGGAGCACAGACTAGAGTATAAACGACTCTACATAAATCTCTAAGTCCCCGGAGCGCGGACTAGAGTACTCTAAGTCCCCGAAGCACGGACTAGAGTATAAACGACTCGACATAAACCTCTAAGTCCCCGGAGCGCGGACTATAGTACTCTAAGTCCCCGAAGCGTGGACTAGAGTATAAACGACTTGACATAAATCTCTAAGTCCCCGGAGTGAGGACTAGAGTATAAACGACTTAACATAAATCTCTAAGTCCCCGGAGCATAGACTAGAGTACTCTAAGTCCCCGGAGCACAGACTAGAGTATAAAAAGATTCGACATAAATCTCTAAGTCCCCGGAGTGCGGACTAGAGTACTCTAAGTCCCAGAAGTGCGGACTAGAGTATAAACGACCTGAAAAAAATCTCTAAGTCCCCGTATCGCGGACTAGATTAATCTAAGTCCCCATAGAGCAGACTAGAATGAAAACGATTGTTAAGTCATTCGCTATCCCGCGAGTTCTGATCTAAGATCAACAGAAGAGGCTCGAACTATTAGTGGCAAAAATACAACCGATAGTTACAGTTTCGGCTAGGCATCGCTTATGACGTAGAATGGGGCCTATAGAGAGGCTTCGAGATCGAGGTAGTGAATTGTCAATGAAACTTGTGAGAATTATTACAAACACTTGAAGTGGGAAGCAATTACTCTACTATTGAAGTGATAATTCACTCGACATTTAATTAGGAAACAAAAACTTTTATTTACAATCTCAAAAATTCCTTACAAATCATTCTAAAGTTCGGGATCCACGTCTGTACATCTGCTACTAAAAAAAGAAGACATGGAAAGGAGGAAAGAAAAACAACACATGTCTAACTTATTCGAACTAAATACAATAATACGAGACGTTGACCATTTCTTCGATTTCTTCTCCTTCTTCGGCTTTTCAGTAGTTGAATCGGTCGAATGTCTCTTTCGAGACCCTTTGCCGCTTTGAGTGGAAGTACTTGAGGAAGGAGGAGGAACCGCAATAGGAGTTGTCTCACCGAATGGGATGAATTGCAAAGGCTTATGAAGAGGATCTTCAACCATCACCATATCGGGTTCACCCTTGACCTTGAGTTTTGACTTTTCCTCTTCTTCAATTTGTTCTTTCAAGCTGAATTTAGTGGTATGCTTTGAAGCACCCGTGACTACAACGTCATCGTGCTCCTCGATAAAAGATGGGTCTTCGGGCTTGTCCTCATCAAGTGCCCCAATCACTTGAGCGTCGGGCCCCGGAGTATCTTCTGCAGTCGGAGCCTCGGCCACTTTTTCTTACTGCTTCGTGGCGACATCACTCCTAGGAGTTAATTCAGGACTGGGATGACCTATAAAGTTTCATAAAAATGCAAGCATTAGTCTATAGCCGTTTATGTGCCGGAAATAGCTACTTTTTCAATTTGAAGGAGTTATATACGGTACCGGCATCCGATTGGCTTTCGGTGGTCATCGGGGTGCTCCCTTCAACGATGGAGACAACATGTGTAGGCCAAGCCCGGGCCTGTCTGGATCATAACCAACATGTTGCCCCGATGACATCCCAGCCTGCTAAATAAGAGGAGGATCCTGGGACTCAGTTCCAGAAGATCCAACGATATCCGCCTTTTCCTTAGGCGGTGTAGGAGCTTTGCCAAATTGAAGTTTTGCAGCAGCCAAGTCAGATGGCTCATTTCCTCGAAGCACTACTTGCACAAGTGCCCCTTCGTCAAGCTGTGCCACCCCCAACTCCTCTTTCTTGATCTTTGTAATGATCTCCCAAGCTTCGGCGAGCGATCTGAGACAACCTTCGCCTAGGATAGTTAAGTCGCAATGAAGGAGAATTTTTTCATTGTATTCGGCAATGAGTGGATCGAATAAGCATTTAATCTCTTCCCTTCCGGACTCAGTCGCTGCCTCAACTCGGAGTTGGCTTCCGCAAGCACCTCTTTCTTGCCCTCTTCACGAGCGGCTTCTTTCAAGGCTTTGATTTGGGAGAGTTGCTCATCAAGTTTCGTTTTTAAATTTCTGGTTTCGGCAATCTCCTTGCAATATTTTTGCGACTCTTCTTGTGCCTCAATTTTCTCCTCCCTCTCCTTGAACAGTAATTTTTCTAACTCCTCAACGCGACGGGCTAAGACATCTTTCTCCTTTTGTAAGGAGTCCTTCTCTAAAGCCAAGGTGCCACTGCGTTGAAGTGCAACATCCAGTTCCTTCTTATGTGAAGTCTCTAGGCGACTAACAGCCTCAGCTGTTTCTTTTGCATTTTTCTTTGCCTCATCAAGTTGAGCCTTAAATTCGAGCAGCTCAGCGTCTTTATGTTTGATGATATCTTGTCGTGGATGGCATCTAGCTTAAGGCGACCAATCTCTTACTGGCGCTCAATAGAAACTTCAGAAACTTTTTCAGCTAAGTGGATGAACACTTCATGCTGGACGTACACATCATTCATACATGCTAATGAGCTCTCTTTTGTAGTTCCAGGAATAATATGTATGGAGGGGAGGAATTTCAGCCTGTTAAAGCAGATTTTCAGGAAAGTAGCCTTGAGTTTAGCAAGTTTCTCCACTGTGGTTGGACCTTGGGCAAGAACCAGAGGGATTTGTTCAGACGTAACCAGCGTATGTTTGCGACGCTCGCAAGATTGCCTGCTACTTGATGATCCAGAGTGTTGGTCATGGGGAGCGGTAGATTGGGAACCCCTATGTGCAGACTTGTCTCCGTTTTGTGTAGGAGGGTTGGATGGATCGCCTTGGTGCAGAGCATGTGCCTGAGACTTCCTTCTGGACGAAGAGGAATATTCTCGAGAGTGATAGTCTCTATCCCGTCCTTCATCTTTGTCTCGGCGCCTTCCAGATTCGGAATCCCGACTCGAACGATAGTAAGTAGAAGATCTGCGGAGGCGGTCGAAGGCATGTGAATGAGACATTGCACCTATAAAAGAACCAAACATAAACATATTAGGAGTTGTTGTATGAAGAGTTAATCATGAGTGAATGGTGGAGTAAAAGTGCTTGTGTGTGTCCTAGTGTTTCCCCCTGACAGACCAGAAACGTTTGCTTTACTTATGGGAGTTTCTTCTCCTCTATTGGAAGGTCGCATGCCTTCGCCGCTTGTCGCGGGTGAGTTAAGCCCTTCAACATCAAGATTGGTGAAGTTGTAATTTAATAAACCATCTGAGATTGAAATGTCAGAAAGTCCCTTCAACACGCTCTTCATCTATTGGAAAGATGAGCGTTTTTCAACCAGAGTTATGACAAATTTTGGGGTTGCCTCGGTTTTCTTTTTTCGAATCATGTACACCAAACTTTTTCCCCTTTTCAAGAGAAGTTGCGATTGGCTGGTGTGTAGCACTTCAACTGCCGGCGTGTTTCCAAGGCATGCATCTTCATTTCTTGGCCCTACGTCTTCTAATTCCTTTATCTCTCCCTCTTCGGTGCCTTCTTGGGTTCCCACAGCAGGGAGCACTTCGGGGTCGTTTAATTCTCCCATTCTCTCGACGACGATCCTCGGGATCGCTTTACTTCCAAGGAGGCCAATTCTGCGGCTATCCTCTAACAACCAAAACAAAGAGAGCAACTCATTGGTGACAAGGAGCTTGATGTCCCGGTCCTCCATCGAAGTAGCGCGAATCGCCACGACATCTCTGGAGTATCCGACGCCTTCAGGTCGAGGACGAACACCTGAAAGAATTGAAGGAATTAGTACAGTTGAGAAAGAAGCTACAATTTGAATCTTTGAATTAAAGGCAAAGGCAGAAATAGTACTTACGTCCTTCCAACCATCTTCTTACAAAGCCAGGAGGACACCATATGTAGAACCATTCATGTTTGAATAAGAAGAGCTTTTTCCATGCGCTCGTTAAGACCTGACATTTGGGCATAGGTTTAAGGAAGACGTACGAAGGACTATTGGCCCATCTTTTGAAGTTGTAAATGTATCAGATGTCTACGGGAGTTGGTGGGCGAAATAAGACGTTCATGAAGAGGAAAAAAGTGCCATGGATAAAGGCATAGTTGTTAGGGTGTAGTTGAGTAGGAGCGATTCCCATTAATCTAAGCACTTCTCGAACAAAAGAGTTAAACGGTGGCACACATCCAGCCTAGCACATGAATTTGTTGCATGCAGTATATACAGCTGGGGGCAAGTAAGGTCTATCTTGCCTCAACGGGATGAGAACGTCTGCGAAAGGAATCCCGTGGATAGAACATAAGCGTCGAAGAGCGTCCTCACCGATCTTGGATGCCTACAAGTCAGCCGGATTGTTTAGAATGATGGCTCCCTCCGCGACATCGGGAGTTGGATCAATAACTTCTGCAGGAAGAATTGGGATGTCGAAAAAAGATTCGCTTGTGGGTCAGATGTCTCTACTTTTTCCATTTGCTAACTTGGTGCAGTCTTGGTAGATAAGGTAGCGGAACTTGATCTAATGGCCGATTCAGAAGACAATGTGGTTGAAAGCTTCGTATAACTTGGGACATGTGTCAGCTATACTCAGTAAACAATCAATGTTAGAAATAATAACCTATCCCCCCATGTTGTGTGTGAACTATTGCAGTGCAATATGAAGTAAACATAAGCAGTTCAAAATTAGAAAAGCAAAAGTAAAATGTTGAAGCCTGGAGGTTTCGTCCAGAGAGACCGTCATCGCTGACCGTCTCAAATGACATGAAGGGTAATCGGCAATCGAAGCTTTAGGATCGAATGTTGGCGTTCTGAATTATGAGGTCCATTATTCGAGTATGTTGGGCCAATATTATACTTAGTTCATGTTGAGTAGATTGGAAATTTGTTCGTTCAATCTTAAGTCCATTGGTCCCGATATGTTAGTCGTGTTGTTATCAGTCACTTTATGCATAGGCAAGGCAGTGTACAATCATATGTTCGAATAACTTAAGTTAAGATGGTCATTGTAGTCAACACTGATCCATGCTTTTAATGCCGACCCCTATGCCAAACTCTTAAAGCCGACCCCTACACTTAGACACACTTGACAATACCGATCCCTATGCTTTAACCAACATACTGATCCCTATGCCTTACTCTCGTAGCCGACCCCTATACTTAACTTTTTGGGACGGCCCTGACTTTTTAACTCATGGACTGACCCCTATAGAAAAGCTTTTATACCGACCCATTCTAAGATGCCTATCTATGTTGATCCCTACACTTGGTTATCCAACACCGAACCCTCGCCTAACAACTACATATCGAACAACCAAGCCAGCATATTCCCTACCGACCCTTCCCATCTCTAATGCCGAACCCCAAATGACTATCTCTCACCGATCCCTTGCTTGATGTCGAGCCCTCCTTTTTGTTACCCTTTTTTCTTTTTCTTCTTCTTCCCTTCTTCTTCTCCTTTTTCTTCTACTTTCTCCTACTCCTTTGCCTTCTCCTCTCTATCACATAACATAATCGACCCCACCAAGCAATACGACTAACGAACACCTAAACACCTCCAAGCTCGAAGATTCATGACTTAACCACACAAATAAATAAGAGATTATACCTAGTCAAGTTGGATTGCGAGGCCAAAGCTTGGATTAGGAGCGAATTAGCGTTAGTGGAAGTAGGAAATATGAGCTTGCACTCGGGTTCGAGTTAGAAGAGGGCGCTTTAGCTTGCTTGGGAGCATTCAGTTATGGTGAGCGAGAAAATGAAGAGAGTTTAAGTGATGAAAATATAAAGTAAGAGAAGAAGGAGGAGAGGATATGAGTTTTTATATGAGAGAAAGAAGGGGAAGAGGAACCGGTCACACCCTAGTGACCCGGTCATAAAAATAAGAGGGATCGGCCTTGAGGTATGCCGATCCCTATCCATTCAGGCTCACTAAGGGATCGGCATATCAAATGTCGACCCCTCTTACTATAAAAAAAAATATAAAAAAATATATACAATGGAAGAGACATGGGGTGTGCATAAATGATGAATGCTAATGAAACAGAAAGGGGAATAGAAGATAGTAGCAGATGTTTGAAAACCGAATGGCAGCTGATATCGTAAAGATTAGGCTGTAAACTTAAAACATACGGCATTTTGGCAAAGGTCGATGAGTGTCTAAGCATGTTCGGAAGTCAGCAAAGGAAACATGTGTGTGAACGTGCACGGAAGGGATTTATCAGTTTAGCTTTTTGAATGGTTAAGTCAGGAAGAAATCTGAAGGCTTCATATGACCAAAATCTATGCATTCAAATGGAATGAGACGTCAGACATGTTCCAATGAAGGTTAATAAAAGAACAATGACTAATCAGTGACTCGGATAGGCCTGTTCCTAGGGAACTGGGTTCCTCCAATTCAAAGCACATCATGTTATTCACAAGAAGTACTTTGGGGGGCAAGTGTTACCCGGTACCTTGGCCCGGCTACACAAGGTTGGTTATGAAGGCCAGACTCGACTGTTGATAGGAAGGATGGTTATGAGACGACATCCACAAGGCTGGAATATAATGTTTGAACAGTTGTATCCAGCCTAGAATAAATAAAGTCAACAGAAAGATAGTGCAGGGGTCGGGATTTTGGAATTGAGTTTGATTGGAATAGGGATCGATGTGGATGCTTGACGAATGGAGGGAAGTATGAATTGGGTTGGCATAACGCAATGAACCAATGAGTTTGGCATATTAAGTTTGGATCGGCATATTGAGTTTGGATCGGTATAGGATGTGAGAATAGTGGGGTCGGTATATGATATGGAAATGGTGGGATCGGTATATTGGTGGTTGGCATGCTGGTGGTCGGCATAGTCTATTTAACTCGGTATAGGATATAAAGGCAGTGGAGTCGGCATAGTAGAAGGAAGCATCTCAAGTCAGCATATTGGAGATCGACATATTAATGGCTTCTACAAAAGTGGTCGGCATACTGGTAGTCAACAGAAGGGGTCGGCATAGTGTCTTCGTAAGTAATGGGTCGACATAACATGATCCTGGAAGGAGAGGTCGGCGTGTACCTCGTAGGGAGAGGGATCGTCGTATGTTGAAGATTAGAATAGGGGTCGACATTTCCCTGATCAGTTTAGGACTCGAGCCAAGCACAACCAGAACCAGAGATTCACAAGTCCAAATGCTATAATATTTGGAACAACATCAATACAGACTATAAGAGAGCCACCATAGGGTTTGCTAGTCCAAACTCAACCCATGAATGGGTCGGTACCGACCCCTATTCATTGAGAGTTGGGCCTAGCCCTCCCTATGGTGGGCCCATATGGTTGAAAAGGTCCAGGAGCCGAAGTTTCGGTCAGATTGAAGGCTGCCTTCATCGATAAATACAGGGGCACGGGGCCATTTTGAAGGACTTTTGGGCTGATAAGTGAAACTCTGCCATTTTTGTAACCAATTTCATTTCATTCTTCCTTGATCTCTTGTAATTTCTTGCTGATTGTAAGTGTAATTAAGTGATTTGTAAAGCAAAAAAGAAAGTATTCAAAGTGGACGTTGGCAATCAACGTCGAACCACTATAAACCATGTTGTTTCTTGTTCGCTGTTGCATTTTTCTTTGTATTCAGTGTTGTTCCTCAGTTTTCATTTAATTTCTTCATTTATTTCGCTACTTAAATCTATTCTCGAGTGTTTGTGACCAATTTAGTTGCAAACAAACATCAACAAAGATAATTGTACCATATAATTTCCGTGTTTTCCCTTCGATATTTCTAGAGTTAAAAATAGGCTAAGGTTTTGATAGTCGGTTTTCTAACGATCAAATAAACTAGCAGATCGAACTTAGGTTTAATTCCATATAAGATCCACTAAGCCTCTTTAATTAAACTTCGTTAATTAAATGTTTTAATTTATTTACCAAAATATTTGTATACTTATCTCACCGTATAAGTATATTCTCAAGCCTTTTTACTTTCTATATTTGGGAAACTTTAGGTTATACTTATACTATGGTATAAGAATATTCACAAACATTTATAAAAGATTTATTATTCCCAAAATCATACTAAATGGATCAAACAATGCCATTTAAAACATTGTTCACATTAAACCCCAACCATAATCCTTCGGTGTTAAGTATGGAAAATGCTTCCTTACCACCATAGTTAAGAGGGATTATTTATTAATTCCATAAACTTGATTTTTAATAAGCGATCCAATTCATATAAAATTAGTTTATAAATCCAAAACTTCTTTTCCAAAATCAAAGATCTCTTTCCAATTATAACTTAAACAACCCTCATATTTAAAAATATTCCTCTTTATAAAACATTTATTACTTTAAACTCTTTTTATTTAACAAATCGATTTCCTTTAAAACTTCTCTAATAAATAATTTATTAATTTAAAAAAGACTTCATTAGTAAATAACTAACTTTAAACACCATAATGAATAATTAGTAAACTAAATGACTATTAAATAAATGATAAATTAACATAAACCATAATTAATAAATAATTAACCATTTACAACATCATTATTAAATAATTGACTAACATTAAATGAAATAGTTAATTATCTTTAAAAGAACTTAAATAAAATAATTGATTAACTTTTAAAATAACTTAAATAAAATAATTAAATAACTTCCAACTTTTAAAACATCATTAATACATAAGTGTTGTCTTTAAAATATTATAATTAGACAAATATTAACTTAACCATTTAAATATAGAAAATACTTTACTTAAAAATATTTAAAAGTCATGGCAAATCCAAACTCATTTCTTTTCAAATTTTGGAAAGAGGCTTAGCAACCACATTGGCACTTAGACAAGTTACCACTATTTTCAGTTCAATAATCCAAAACATTTCACTGATATTTACATAAGCAACAAATATGTAATTAAAATTCATAAATCAACAAACGATAGATAATATGTGTAACGATTCGGGATTTTCGACTTCCGAAAATCGACATTAATACGTCCACTGTATCAACTGCCGAGCAATCGAATGCCGGAAAACCGAATTGTTATGGTTAAAAAGAAGAGGTAGAAGAAAAAGAGAACAGAAAAACACAGAAACAATATCAGAATCTCACATTCGCAGCGGAACAACATATAATAGATAAATGAATAATCTTTAAATCAAGAACTATATCATGTTATACATTACATCATCATCAGAGTTTACAACAACAATACAACACTGGATAGTTATATAAACTTGTCCTCATACAGAATACACAGCGGAATAAAAAATATCATATACAAGTGATATGTCTCGCCATCCAGCTCGCCACTGAGCTCCACAGCATCTCCTGAATCCAGAATGACCTGATAACCTGACTCTAGACTGCCCGTGTGGAAATTGGTGGGCACCTAGAGTTTAGGAAGGAAACAATAAACTCCAGGTCAGTCATGGTGACTGGTGTGAGAACTAAAACAGTTATTTATCTTTAAAACAACAACAAAGGAAGTAAAAAACATCCGCAATGCTTTTGGAAAATGAAACTACCATAAGACCTCCCGCCACACACACAATGCAAACGCAAAATTAGAGGAGATTTCTTCTTATGATAGTCAAACATGCTTACTACGCAAATCATTGGATTATTATTATTAGTGCATTGTGCAGGAAAACATTTCGAAAGTATAATATTAATCTTAGCCAACATAGGCATTTCACACTATGCCTACTATAGCTACTATGTTCAATAGCAGGTTACCGCCACATTCCATAGCAGGTAATACAACTAAAACCGTACAAGGCTCGTATTGTTTCTTTGGATTTCCAACAAATGGTCAGGCTAAGGAACTTCCTACTGCCATATGGGATCGCACCTGGCGGGACATCCCGAGAACCTAACCGGATCTCTGCCAACACAAGGCCGGGTTACCTCTCCACTAGGTAACTACTACTCGAGTATGCCACCCCCCGGTCCTTTGGGACCTTTATCCGAGGTGCCTCAACAAACAACAATCACACAGTAAATGAGATTGGAGTATCCACATAGGTTAAATACCAGGGCTCCATACCTGATACCACCCTTTTCCAGAAGGAAATGGCATACCCTAAAGGGAGCGGCCCTCATAACCTTGCCGCATCATTCCTGTTTTGACCATTTCCGGGTTGTGAGGTCCGAAGAGGTCTTGTCCACAAAGCTACACTTTTTCACAAAGCCACGCTTTGATCAACAAATGATCAATAAATAATCATCACATAGCAACACTCAGCATGCCACACTACCAAATTGGGAGTATATCACTGATAACATTCAACTACATAACCTCTGAGCTCGTACGTCTCAGAGAAGGGTGTTAAGCTAAGAGAATAAATTCTCCGCCACCAAACAGAAATGTATTTGAAAGAAATCAGCTTTATATCTCAAAATGTAATGTCAGACATGTAACCATACAAGTCTGTTCCGGGTTCGAACAGAACCGAAGGCACTTCCGAAGAAGCCCTTGCAATCCGGGTATCCACAATCCCGATCGAACTTCCCATCACAAAGAAAATCTCTATACCGTAGCTAACGGTGCAGAGACAATCGATAGGTCATCCTATCATTTTCACAAATACCCGGTCTTCACCACCGGTCTTCAATACGATCCATATTGTCGTATCACTAATTCAGAATGGGTTATATGACACAAAGGTCTTTTCCCGGCTAACCCGAATAGTGAGCACAATATTTAAAACATATGGATATTGGGATTTCAGTTAAGTCACAACTTATTACCCAAATCCTTTCCTTTAAATGGTTTAAACAAATTACCATTTTAAATCTTTAAACAAAAAGATTTACTTCACAAAGTTTACCCAGTTTCACAAAGATTCAATTCACAAATTCCCATCAATTTCCATTTCAATTTGATTAACCCATTAAATCTTTAAATTAAGATTTAACTTATAGCTTTCAAAACTATTCACAATTCAAGTCTTTTTATAATATAAAAGATACACCTTTTAAAAACTCTTTGATTTCAAAATAAAGCTTAATCATCTTCACAAAGGTTAATTCAGTTTTTCCAAACTATTAGCAATTTCATTTTAACTTGAATTGTTTCGGTACAAATTGGAAATCTTTTCACTTTATGAAAGCTATTATTATTTGAAAAAAGATAGTTTTCGTTTTGGGGAAAACTGGTTACAATTACACAGTTTAAATCCATCCAAGTATAAAACTTGAATTTAAATTTAAATTTCCAAAACCGTATTTTAAATGGTTAAAAACCCATATAAACACCTTTTATACTTATATAATCTTTTAGACCAAAATTCCCAAATTATTGAATTCAATTTCAAAATATTGAATTCAAAATTTAAATCAAATGATTTAAATTTCAATTTTATTAAGTTATTTAAAATAACTCTTATTTTTTGAAACTCATTTTCAAAAACTTTCAATTCCAATTCCAAACTAATTTGGATTCAAAAATTCAATTTTTCAAAATTGATAAAAATCTGTGACTTAACCGATTTCCACGTGAATTCCACATTTGTGTGTGTATTGTGTAGTCCAGGGTTTTAACACAATAGTGCAACAACATTCAATCATCACAGATCAAAACATAGAAATATAGTTGATAAGCGGTATAACTATAACGCTTATTTTTCATTCACAGATCAAAGATATATATATCACAGATAAACAAATTACAGATCACAACACAACTCAGGATATATCACAAAGCATCACATATCAGAGATGTCAAACAATTCAACATCCAATATAATCCAAACATCCATAAGTAGGATTAATTTAATTATTTGATTAATTTAAATCAGATAAATTTCTATAAATAAATTTGACTAGATATGGTAAATTAATAATCAATTAATTTCAAATTTATTTTCAAATTTATTTCAAAACACCAAATAAATTTCCAAACATTTCCAAAAGATTTATTTTCAAATCACCAAAAATCAATTACCAAATGGATTTCTAAATTTATTTCCTTTTTAAAATAAATTCCTTTTTAAGAAGATAAATTCCTTTATTTTCCAAACTATTCACAAATCCAAATTTTAAATAAATTCTCAACTTATAAACAATATTACCTGAAATCCATTTATTAGGCCCTTTTCCCATATTTTGAAAATTTATTCAATAAGATAAAAATAAAACTTTTATCCTTTTCAAACTTCTTTTAAATCTATCCAATTATCAAAAATAAATTTTTCGATAAATTTTCAACTTAAATTTCGAAAATCCAATTTTTATTTTATTTCTGGTATCCAACGATACCAAAAATATATTCGGCTAAATTAAAGCCTTCAACGATTTCAATCACAATATAATCACACACAGATTATAAACAAATCAACACACAACATATGAAATAATTTCAAATGTTTGAGGAATCCTGTTGGATCCCTCCAACCTGTTTCCCTGCATCCACAGATGTTAGCACAATACCAATTCCACTTCGAGGTGGAATATCGCGGTATATGGGATTTATAAAACACTATCCGCTATTATGCGGCGTAATAGGGTCTCATCCGCTATATAATGCGGGAAATCAACTCCAAATACATATATAATACCAATTCCACTTCACGGTGGAATTATCGTGGTATATGTTTTTAATAAATAACCTCCGCTTAATATGCGGCGTATAGGGTCTATTCAATACAACCAATAACAATCATCATTCAATTCACACAATCAAGCAATTTTAAATTCAACTATTTAAAATTTAAATCGAAATATAATTCGATTGAGTGAGAAGTTCTCACCTTGAGTTGTCGAGTGATTAAATTTTAAATTAAATCGAACCGTTCGATTTAATCAAAAATTCTCGCTTGCCCCCAAACACGCCCAGATCTGTGCTGCATCGTATATCTCGTCGCTGCGATTCCAACGCTTCCTGTTTCGTCGAATTTCGACAACGTATGCAAAAGTTATGACATTTAGAAGTTTATACAAATTTATAATATATAATTTACAATTTCTTATTTGATTTTAAACCTTAGATTCATCTCGGCCACACGATTTCGAACGAAGAAAATCTGGCCGCGAATTGCTTCTTCCTTCCAACGTGAAACCCAGGTATCTCACGCACGTTTTAAACCTATAGCCGCCACTACTTTCTCAATTTACGCGACCTCCACGCCGCACTAGCCTACGATCAGCGACCACCGTTGCGTGCCCCCACGCGAATACTACCAGCGCCCTGAGTTTGGACGAGCTCGGTGGCCTCCATCCCTCGAACGAAGAGCACGTACGACCCATGAACGCAACCCCCAAACCCCTTCTCCGATCGACGAAACCCAATCTCCACCGTATGGATGTGAAGCCCTCGCCGAGTACTCTGATTCCCTAGTTGAGAGTTTTCTCCGAAAGCTCGTAGATTGAAAGGAAATAGAGGAAAAACGAATTGAAGTTTCGGCCATTGATTATCACTGGCGGCTAACCCTAGTTGCTTAGGGTTTTAGTGAAAATAAAAATAACGGGGGCTTTTTATAGAAAATTGCTCAAAACACTATTCACCGAAAATTTTCCGAACTCGAAGTCAAACGTGCCGACTGGCGTTTCTAAGGTTTTACCCGCGTTCCGAACACAATGAAACGTGTTTCGGGAGCTAATTCGGTCATATGTGCAAGTTACGGAAATAAACGATCAAATTTAAATTAAATCGATTAAAACGATTTCTGTGCGTTTTGGCTTGCCCCGGACAAACCGTACGTCCGATTGACATGAAATTTGAAACCTTACAATAATTTCACATTATGGATCCGATGAAACTTGTTTCGTCGAAATCCGAGACTATTTGAAAAATGACTATTTTCACTCGTCAATTAAATATTAAAATATTCAATTTTCACAATTTAACTTTTAATTCAATTTTAAAAGTTTACAAACATCATTCTAACTCCAATATGATTTAAAATAACTTTATAAATCATTTTTAATCACATTAAACCCAATTTACAATTATTTCTGGAATTTCAAATATTAAATTGTCGATTTAATTATCCAATTAAATCTCTATATTCGAATTTTAATTTATTCGACTTACAAATCTCACTTATTAATATTTAAAATCAATTAAATATCTGAATTTCAAATGACAGAAATTCTGGGTCGTTACAATATGTCATTTGTTTCAATCTACTGATAAATTAATAAATGTCAAAATTTTAATGAAATAGTAGAACGGGGATTTATTTTGCTAAAAGTTGTCCAATAAAATCTATTCTATTTAAATATAGCAGAATGGTGTTTTATAATACTATCAGAATGTCAGTGCTAAAATATAATTACCAATCGATGTAAATATTTTCTATGCCAATTAAATTATTAATATTTTACTCTTTAACAGATTTGACAAATACTTGTACTAAGGTGTTATATTCGATTATACGAATCCAGTGTCGAAATTCACGAGTTAACGAGCTTCGAGTGGATGTGTAAAATTTTGTTAAAGTTTGAAACATTTAAAATTTAAAAATTAAATTAACTAAATTACTTAAACAAACTTGAGCCAAAGCCCACAACTAAACCCAAACCCAAAACTAAGCTCTTTCTTCCCAAACCTATTGCCAAATCACAATTTAAAATGCTTAACCCAAATTTGGAGCCACACCCAGTTTCCAGTGCACGCTTGTGCACGTGCACGACCCTCAACTGACGTCACCGACCTCTGATCACCTCACCGACACCACCCACAAACTCGCCATCCCTTACGCGACTCACCTGATACCCCGTCGTCGACTCTTACCGCCGCGATTTTTGTTTGATACATCCCCTAAATTCAAAAACCTGGAATGTGTACACCAACCCAAAACCAATTCATGCCTAAAAACCTAGCTTGACATGCCGTCGCACTCCAATGGACCCATGCCACCACCTCTATCGTACTGCCGCTACACTCTCCTCTCTCTGGACCAAATGTCGCTGAGCATGGCGCCTTCACGAGCCGCCACTCCAAGCCATAATTGAATTTAGAAAAACTCTCCTTAAACCCTAACCTTAGCTCGATCGAGCGCTACCATCAATCGAAACCCCTACGATTACCACCACAGCTTTGCCACCACCCAAGGCCGCTCCAACCCCAATTACTTCGACCCAAACAACCACAATTGTCGAAAATCACTCTTTGATCAAAATAAGATCATCAATCCCCTACGATATCACCACACCCCAAAAATTCACACAACTAGGCTTAAAAATCCCGGCTCGTAGATACAAACACTCTCATACCCTTCATTCGGCGTTTCGTGATCGACGAAAAACTCATTATTTTCTGACACTTATTGGAATCGAGCAAATTTGACCACCATACTCGACAAAATATCAAGCAACCATTTTTAAAATTAATTTAGACTATAACAAACAATTCCACTATAGATCGTTTTAGCTAAATCTAAACGGATTATGAGACATTTAATTTAGAAATCTTAGGATGGAAAAATTACTTTTTAAAGAACGGTGAGTATAAAAACATGATGAGTTAGTTCCCTTGATTTCCAGTAAGTATATTTTCCTCATTCCAAATCAAATTTTTGTTTGTAAACTGTTATTTAACCATAAACGATATATTAAACAATTCAACCAAACTATAAATTAAGTTTCCCAACATTTATCATATATAAACAAACAAATAAACAATGAAATTGAGATCTCACCATGCAAAATTATTGAGAAATCTAAGCTAGATTGTTTCAAGCAAAAAATGTGATTTCTCTCTCTGATACCCTTGAGTGGAAAAAATGAAATGAACTTGATAATAAAGAGATGAAGTATGAAGTAAAAGGTGTGAATAAGATGGTTATGTATAAAATATAAAATAAGGATAGTTGTGTATATTTATAAAAAGAATACAAAAAGAATTAAAAATAAAAAAAATTAAATGAAAATACTCTTTTAAGCTCTAACATCAATTCAAAGTCACCCAAGTATTATTGCATATAAAAGCATGTTGGATAATAGAGTGTCTCTAGTCCATTTTGTTTACGTGGTTACTTATGAAATCTTATGTCTTCTCATGTTCAAAATTTAAATATATTTACCTTTTTACTATCATTATTTATTTATTCTTTTTTATATTCCAAAATATAAAGTCTTTCTTTTTTAAACATGTAAATATTGGTTTTATAAGATATACAATGGTATTTATGACTTTACACAACTTGCTGTTCGATAAAAAGCTGAAAATCCAAAAAGCCGGTTTCAGTCACATTTTCATTTTTCCATCAAACTACCTATTTATGTAAAAAAAATCCAAAAATGAATTTTTCTAATAGTAGTTATAAATTTAAAATAGAGTCATTTATTTATTTATTAAAACCATTAGAATATTTAAAATAAATTAATTGTTCACAAATTAAAGCGATAAAATTCCGGGTCATTACAATAGACGACCAACGTTCAATGAAAATCCAAGAGCCTCTTAGGAGAGTAAGGTAAAACGAGCTAACCTTGTAACTATGATTAGATTGTCAAACACATTAGGGAACAACGACTGGAGTCTAGATAAATATCCATATAAAGGAAAACATACAACAACCCAGTCATCAACAAAATGAAAATTGCCAATCAATATACAACCGAGCATGGAAAACTATCTTGTAGGGCTACAAAACACCCCTTCTCTTCCGATAAGAATTCTTATCTTGGAAAAGCTTCAAAAAGATATTTCATAATTCAAAATTTTTAGAATTAATCTTTTAACAGAATTTTCAAAGGTTCCCGTACCTCAAAGATCATTTTTAATAGAATAATTTTCAGAAGCTTTAAGAAGTTCTCGCATTTTGAAAATCTGTTCGGGAAAAAAACCAATTCCAAAAGAGCTAAAATTCTCCGAATTTCAAAAAACCATTTCCAAAACAAATTTTGAAGTTCTTCCAAAAACTTCCATATCAAAAGGCAATTTCGATAGGATGATTTTTTAGTAGACATATAAGAAATTCTTACATTCTAAAACAGATCTCAATTAAAGGTTTTTTAACTAAATCTATAAATATTTAATTTTTTCAATAAGGATAAAAATTAGTTTCAAAAGTTTTGCATTTCCAAAAGTATTTTTAGTAGGCAATATTTTCAATAAAGCTACAAGAAATTTGTACATTTAAAAAAAAGGTTTTAATAAAAAGTTTTTCAGTAAAGAACTTCCATTTTCTTTGGATAAGTTTAAAAAAAGGGAAGTCAAAATGACAGGGTAATTTGGATAATGGAAAAAAGGAGCATAAAAAATAGAGAGAGAGATTGATGGTGAGAGATCAATGGAGAAAGCAAGAGTTTCCTTATGCTAAAGCATAAGCAAACTCTTCAAAGTGGGAGGGGCAAATTTTATACCTAAATTTCTCAAGGAACAACACAATCAAGCATCAAGGAAGAATTTATTGCATGATGAAATACAGAACGATCAAATGTCAACATATAGGTTATTACATGTTAAGATGAGGTGCTATTGCATGTTGAGGTGGAAGTTATCGCATATTGAAGGAAAAATTATCGCATATTGAAGGAAAAGGCTATCGCATGTTGAGGAGGAAGTTTACCACATACTGACGAAATCTATCGCATATTGAAAGAAAAGTTATCGCATGTTAAGGGGGTAGCTATTACATATTGAGGAATTAAATTATCACATGTTGAGAATTAAGTTATCGCATGTTTAAGAAGAAGCTATCGCATGTAGAAAATAAAGCTATTGCGTGTTGAGGAAGAAGCTATCGCATGTTGAAGAATAAAGCTATCGCATTTGAAGAACGAAGCATCGCATGTTAAAGGATGAAGTTATCGTCAATGCAAAAGTGCCATCAAAAATATAGAAAGAAATGCTACTAAATTAGAGAACAATATTAAATAAATGGAGAATTTAAGGAGATATGTAGGAAAGAAGATATGCGTGACATTCAACACAAAAGAATAGAAATAAGTTATGCGTAGTGGTAGTGCATTAATATGAAAAAAGATCTATGAAATAAAACTTCAAAGCACTCCTATACAACCATGCCCCCTTTGTCAATACCATGGCCAAGACAGTGATCCGCATGAACAACTTTAATCCAGAGATTATGATATATGGTACTATTAAGACTATCCGTCTTGCCAAGTTATCTATCTATATTAACTTCAATCGACCAATACGAACAAGCTATGCCCCTTTCCAACTACTATAAATAGAGACATGCCTCTATATAAGAAGGGGTCCTCTCTTCTTTCTCTTTCTTAACACAAATCAATTTTTTAGACTTGACATTTCTAAGATCTCTATAGAGCTTGAAAACTCCTCTAATGGTCGACAAAGTAGAAGATGACTCAGATTTTGAACATAAGGACTTATAGAAATGTAACGACCCCGGATTTTATATAAATTTAAAATGATAATTAAAATCTATTTTTGAATAAAACTGTGAAATTAATCGATTAAGTGATGCGAGTTTCCCCGAATTAAAATAAGTTTTGTATAAATCATTTAAATTTAAAAATATTGTAAATATTGTATATATGTGAATATATATGTATAAGGTCATATATGAGTAAAAATTGAGTATATATGTATATATTTGATTTGAATTTAAATCTTAAATAAATGGTTTAATAATAATATGATAATAATAAATATTAGAATTGATGGTTAATAATGGTTTGAGTTTATAAAATAACATAAGACAATAAATATGAAGTAAAATAATAATAAATAATATTTAAACTAGAAATAGAAATTAATATAAGATAAGTTTTAATAAAAATAGAAAGTAGAACATTTGCTAAAATTCAAACAACATGTTAATAAATTTTGTAAAATAGAAAATAAACATATTAACTAAAGATCTAACAACACATTAACGTAGAAATTTATATATATTGCAAAGCACTTAGACAAAGCATAAGATAGTAACATACATTCAACTAAGTAATATGACTAAAACCAAAAGTATATATGTACATAGGATATAAAACATACCCAGGCAAATAAATGTTTCATGTAACCTGTAAAATTTAGAAATGCAAGCAAGAACATAAACAAAGTATAAAAGAAAATATCTTAGTACACAAAACAATTAATGCAATTGTACATATGAACATAGAGATAAGTATGGAACAAAAGAAAATAAGGATGTAGATTGTACAACAACAATTAATGTTAGCCACCGAAATCTCTCATTAGCCATCACAAGATCCTATTGTATAAAGCAAAGTATATCACTTGTACAAAATAAAATATACACCCTGTACAAAGTTTTATACCCAGTAATCTTCTTTCTCCATATCAACTTCTTTATCTCATTTCGTCCACTCCAAACTAAATAAAACTGAAGCAAGTATTTTCTCCAAAACTCAAACAAAATTACAATACAAATCAAGATCAACCAGAGATTAAGGAGAAGTTTCAGCTAACAGATTTCAAAGCTGTTCAACATAGCAGTTCTGTTTTTCTGGAAAATAAGGTGAGCAAACTACCCCTATTTGAATTCGATTCTGATGTGATGATTTTGAAGTTGTTTGCATACATGTTAACATACAAGTATGTTTGACTGTGTCTATATGGTTGATTTATCTGTGTGTATATATATACATAGAGCTACCTCTCTGTTAGAAACAGGATAACAAAATATGAAAAAAAATTATCTTCCTTTTCAGGCAGTATTAAGTTTTGATCACCAGAAGAAAACTGATTATAACATCAAAAATGAAAATTTAAATATGGTCCTAAGTAATAAAAATTGGTAAATATTTAAAAAGAAAAGGGTTTACAGTAAAACCTGTAATTTCAAGAAAAATCAGTACTTTTGATTTTATAAATGGATTTTGAAATCTGATAGGGGTTACGAATTGATGAATTTTAATAATTAAATCTTGATTTTTAAATGAGTAAATTTCGAGCAATTGTACGATGATCAGAAAAACTATTTCTATCAATTTCCGACGTCCCACGGTGAAGTGAGGATCGTGATCATCAGTGAAGTCAGCTGGTTGTGGGTGGAACTCGAGAAAAATACGAGGCGAATTTATAAGTCATCGTGGTGATCGGAAATCGTTGAAGTAGGGTTTAGTTGAAGTTTTGGGTTGATGTTGGAAAATTGGTCGCTGTATCATCGTAGATGATCTATAGGCTATCGGTCCAGGGGGAAAAGTAGCGTGGGTCTTCGGTGGAGCTGGTGGTCAGGAGCTCGCGACTTCTGGTGATCGGAGCAGGGAGGACGAGGAGAATTTTCGTTGAGGTTGCCTGTTCCAGTTCGACCAAAAATGTATCGATTTTGATTTCGAGTTCAATTCAACGTTCTGGGCGATTGTGGTGATCGAGGGGATGGTGGTTGGCGTGTGGAAGGTGACGGCGTTGATCACCGTTGCTCCAATGACTTGTAGATGTGCACGCGCGTATTAGTGTATCAGGGGATTGCGTGTTTGGGGAAGAAGGGGGCAGGCTCGGGTTCGTCTCGAAGAACTTGTGAAAATACTCGGGGAAATGAATGTTGTGGAGAACTCGAAGACATACTCGGGTATTCAAACATTTGGCTCGGGTTTGTTTTGTTGGATACCAGGTTTAAAAAAATATAACAGGTTTTAAAGTTATAAAGTAAATTTTGTCCAGCTTTAAAAAGCAAATGCAAGTGTAAAACAAATTTGTTAAACCAAGTTCCAAAGTAAATTGAACAAGATTTTTTAAATAAAGGTATCGATCAAGTTTTTATAAAACAAGTTAAAAGAATTAAATTATAAACCCAAATGTCTTTGAATTTAAAATGTTTTAATTATTAATTTAAAGATCTTAGTTAATTTATAGGTTAATGATAATTAATTACAAGGTTTATTAATAAAGGTTTAAATAATAATTAAAGTAATTAATTAAGAAAAATGGGTTGTCTTTAAATTAATAAAGGTTAATTAATTAATGCAATTAATTAAAGGTTTATTCAATAAATGAAAGTAATTAATTACTTAAAAATAACTATTTAATAAAAGTAATTAAAGATAATTACTTAATTAAAAGTAATTAATCAATGATTAAAGTCGATTAATCAAGTAATTAAAGGATAATTACTTAATGTAATTAATTTGTGATTTATTAATATAAGTGATTAAGGATAATCACTTATTGTAATTAATTAAGTATAATTTATTAAATGGTAATTAATTAAGGGTTAATTAATTAAGGATAATTAATTAAAGAATAATTAAATAATTAAGGGTTAATTATTTAATGATTAAAGGTTGATAAATTAATAATTAAAGGTTAATTAATTATTAAAGGTTAATTAATAAATGATTAAAGAATAATTAATTAGGGTGGTTAGTAATAAACCAATGTTAATTAACCAGGATTAGTAATTGAATTCATAAGTAATTAATATGGTTTAAGTTCATTATAATCAGATAATTAATTGATCTTACTTATGAATGTTTGGATTCTATTGAGTGTTAAATTGTTTGATATCCCTGATATGTGATGCTTTGTGATATACCCTGATTTGTGTGTGATCTGTACTGTAGTTCATTTATCTGGGATAAATGTTAATTATTATTTGCCATATTTATATATCTGTGATCTGTGAATGAAAAGATAAGCGTTATCCTTATACCGCTTATCAACTATATTTCTGTATTCTGATATGTGATGACTGAATGATGTTGCACTACTGTGTGAAACCCCTGGACTACACCATACACACACCAATATGGATTTCACGAGGAAATCGGTTAAGTCACAGATGATTTAAATTTAATGTTTTGAAATTGAAATTTTAATTTCAATTGATTTTGGAAATGAATTTGGGTTAAACATTAAAAGCTTTTGAAAAGGGTTTTGCAAAGATAAGAGATGTTATAAATATGTTTAAATGAATTTAAAACCATTTTGAAAATATTGGTTTGAGAATTTGAATTTAACCCAAGAACCTTAACTCGTATAAATGAATCAGATTTCCAAAATGAAAACAGTTTGTTTTAAAAGAATAAAAGCTTTCAGATAAGAAATGAAATTCCTGTTTAATTAAAGGAATTTCAAGTTTGATTTGAAAAATGATTTTCCAAGTCATGAATGAATTCTTTTTGGAAGCTATGAATTGAATCTGTTTATTTTTAACAGATTTAAAATGGCGATTTGCTTAAACCATTCGAAATGGAATTGTTTTGAAAGCTATAAGTAAAATCTTTAATTTAAAGATTTAACGAGTTAATCAAATTGAAATGGAAATTGATTTGGAAAATCTATGAATGAATTTTTGTGTTACTGAGTGAACTTTGCAAGATAAATCTTTTCGTTTAAAAAGAATTAAAATGGTGATTTGTTAAACCATTTGAAGAGAAATTTTGGGTTTAAATTGTGACTTAATTGAAATCCCAATATCCATATATTTTTAAATATTACGCTCACTATTCAGGTTAGCCGGGAAAAGACCTTTGTGTCATATAACCCATTCCGAATAGTGATACGTCGTATATGGATAGCATTTGAAGACTGGAGTTGAAGACCGGGTATTTGTGAAAACGATAGGATGACCTATCGATTGTCTCTGCACCGAGTAGCTATGGTATAGAGATTCCCTAAGTGATGGGAAGTTCGATCGGGATTGTGAATACCCGGATTGCAAGGGCTTCTTTGGAAGTGCCTTCGGTTCTGTTCGAACCCGGAACAGACTTGTATGGTTACATGTCTGACATTACACTTTGAGATATAAAGAAGATTTCCTTCAAATACATTTCTATTTGGTGGCGAAGAATTTATTCTCTTAGCTTAACACCCTTCTCTGAGACGTACAAGCTCAGAGGTTACGTAGTTGAAGGTTATCAGCGATATACTCCCAATTTGGTAATGTGGCATGCTGAGTGTTGTTGTGTGATGATCATTTATTGATCATTTGTGATCAAAGCGTGGCTTTGTGAAAAAGCGTAGCTTTGTGGACGAGACTTCATCAGACCTCACAACCCAGAAATGGTCGAAACAGGAAAGATGCGGCAAGGTTTCAGGGGTAGCTTCCCTAGGGTATGACCATTCCTTCTGGAAAAGGGTAGTATTATGGTATGGAGCCCAGATACTTACTCATGTGGACACACTTTATTTATTATGTGTGATGTTGGTTACCGAGGCCTCGGATAAAGGTCCCAAAGGACCGGGGGTGGCATATCTCAGGTTTACTACCCGGGAAGGGGGTAACCGGCCTTGTGTTGGCAGAGAGCAGGTTGTCTCTCGGAGCGTCCCGCCAGAGGCGTTCCTACGTGGCATAGGAAGTTCCTTAGCCTGACCATTTGTTGGAAATCCATCTTCCAATACGAACCCTGTACGATATTAGTTGTAGAACCTGCCATTTACTTATGGTGGCGCCCCACTGTTTAGATGGTAGCTATAGTAGGCATAGTGTGAAATGCCTATGCTGGCTAAGATTAATATTATACTTTCAAAATGTTTTCCACTATGCACTAATAATAATAACCAATGATTTTGCGTAGTAAGCATCTTTGACTATCATAAGGAGAAATCTCCTCCAATTCTGCGTTTGCATTATGTGTGTGTGCGGGAGGCCTTATGGTAGTTTCATTTTCCAAAAGCATTGCGGATTCAATGTTTAAAATTCCTTTGTTGTTTGTTTAAAGATAAACTGTTTTTGTTGCTCACACCAGTCCCACGACTGACTCAGAGGTTATTGTTCCCTTCCTAAACTCTGGGTGCCCACCATTTTCCACACGGGCAGTCTAGAGTTGGGGTTTTCAGATATTCAGGTTTAGTAGACTAGTTGGAGCTAGTTCAGTGTTTGGAGTTCACTGAAGACTGACGTTGCTGATCTTGGTGCAACGTGATGGTAGTTCGAGCTGATGTTGGACTTGTTGGAGTCATTCTCTTTTGTAGATCATTTGGAGTGATCTCTTCCATTATTGTTATTTCCGCTATAGCATTGTATCATATCTCTGATATTGTTGTATCATATTGATATCATCGTTGTATATCATTCTGGATATTGTATTCATTGGAGTTGTATATGGTATCATTTATTTCTTTCTTCCGCTGTGTTGTTATACTTATTGGTGTTATAAGCTCCGGCAAGCCGGATTTGGCGTTTGAATCTACGACATTTGAGTACAAGTGAAGTACGGGTGCCGATTTTCGAAGGCCGAGTTTCAGGATTGTTACATTTGGTATCAGAGATGAGGGTAAAACTTTAGCTCAGGAGTATAACACATTAAGTAGCTCATTAGAGCTAGGGTGAAGTATACCCTATAATGAGTAATTCTCATATATCCGTCCGTATGCCTCAGTAAATTTTCTTACTATCCACTGATAGTAAGTATGAGTGCAAGAAGAGGATGAGATAGGGGACAGGGGAATACGACTATAAATGGTCAATATCCTGTAACAACAAGGAAACAACCTTTTCTCTATCAATCTCTTTTGTTCAGCATCCTTTTCTCAATTCTTCGATAGTTTCTGGTAGATCCAGGAAGAAATTCGATATAAATATGGATAGTAAACTCCAAAAAGATCAGAATTGTTTGTTTGGATGTATTGGTTGCTTTGATTGCTATGGTTGATAGGTATACTTTAGTTCTAAACTAAAAATTTTGAAATTGTATCCATATATCTATCTATTTCTTTGGGTCCGGATATGTTTTACAAATGGTTAATCATCCTTTCAAATTAACCAATACCACTGCATATTTCGTAGATCTGGATAACCCGAGTATCTTGTGGAAAAGAATTCAATAGATTCGTTCTTGTATCTATTATTGATATTCTGATTTGGTAAGCCAAATGCAAAATAGATATTTAGTTAATTTGATGAAATATTCTTCATCTATCTTTGTGTCTCCTTGGCAATTTCGAGGACGAAATTCTTTTAAGGGGGGAAGACTGTAACGCCCCGGATTTTATATAAATTTAAAATGATAATTAAAATATATTTTTGAATAAAACTGTGAAATTAATCGATTAAGTGATGCGAGTTTCCCCGAATTAAAATAAGTTTTGTATAAATCATTTAAATTTAAAATATTATAAATATTGTATATATGTGAATATATATGTATACGGGCATATATGAGTAAAAATTGAGTATATATGTATATATTTGATTTGAATTTAAATCTTAAATAAATGGTTTAATAATAATATGATAATAATAAATATTAGAATTGATGGTTAATAATGGTTTGAGTTTATAAAATAACATAAGATAATAAATATGAAGTAAAATAATAATAAATAATATTTAAACTAGAAATAGAAATTAATATAAGATAAGTTTTAATAAAAATAGAAAGTAGAACATTTGCTAAAATTCAAACAACATGTTAATAAATTTTGTAAAATAGAAAACAAACATATTAACTAAAGATCTAACAACACATTAACATAGAAATTTATTTATATTGCAAAGCACTTAGACAAAGCATAAGATAGTAACATACATTCAACTAAGTAATATGACTAAAACCAAAAGTATATATGTACATAGGATATAAAACATACCCAGGCAAATAAATGTTTCATGTAACCTGTAAAATTTAGAAATGCAAGCAAGAACATAAACAAAGTATAAAAGAAAATATCTTAGTACACAAAACAATTAATGCAATTGTACATATGAACATAGAGATAAGTATGGAACAAAAGAAAATAAGGATGTAGATTGTACAACAACAATTAATGTTAGCCACCGAAATCTCTCATCAACCATCACAAGATCCTATTGTATAAAGCAAAGTATATCACTTGTACAAAATAAAATATACACCCTGTACAAAGTTTTATACCCAGTAATCTTCTTTCTTCATATCAACTTCTTTATCTCATTTCGTCCACTTCAAACTAAATAAAACTGAAGCAAGTTTTTTCTCCAAAACTCAAACAAAATTACAATACAAATCAAGATCAAACCAGAGATTAAGGAGAAGTTTCAGCTAACAGATTTCAAAGCTGTTCAACATAGCAGTTCTGTTTTTCTGGAAAATAAGGTGAGCAAACTACCCCTATTTGAATTCGATTCTGATGTGATGATTTTGAAGTTGTTTGCATACATGTTAACATACAAGTATGTTTGATTGTGTCTATATGGTTGATTTATCTGTGTGTATATATATACATAGAGCTACCTCTCTGTTAGAAACAGGATAACAAAATATGAAAAAAAATTATCTTCCTTTTCAGGAAGTATTAAGTTTTGATCACCAGAAGAAAACTGATTATAACATCAAAAATGAAAATTTAAATATGGTCCTAAGTAATAAAAATTGGTAAATATTTAAAAAGAAAAGGGTTTACAGTAAAACTTGTAAATTTCAAGAAAAATCAATACTTTTGATTTTATAAATGGATTTTGAAATCTGATAGGGGTTACGAATTGATGAATTTTAATAATTAAATCTTGATTTTTAAATGAGTAAATTTCGAGCAATTGTACGATGATCAGAAAAACTATTTCTATCAATTTCCGATGACCCACGGTGAAGTGAGGATCGTGATCATTAGTGAAGTCAGCTGGTTATGGGTGGAACTCAAGAAAAATACGAGGCGAATTTATAAGTCATCGTAGTGATCGGAAATCGTTGAAGTAGGGTTTAGTTGAAGTTTTGGGTTGATGTTGGAAAATTGGTCGCTGTATCATCGTAGATGATCTATAGGCTATCGGTCCAGGGGGAAAAGTAGCGTGGGTCTTCAGCGGAGTTGGTGGTCAGGAGCTCGCGACTTCTGGTGATCGAAGCAGGGAGGACGAGGAGAATTTTCGTTGAAGTTGCCTGTTCCAGTTCGACCAAAAATGTATCGATTTTGATTTCGAGTTCAATTCAACGTTCTGGGCGATTGTGGTGATCGAGGGGATGGTGGTTGGCGTGTGGAAGGTGACGGTGTTGATCACCGTTGCTCCGATGACTTGTAGATGTGCACGCGCGTATCAGTGTATCAAGGGATTGCGTGTTTGGGGAAGAAGGGGGCAGGCTTGGGTTCATCTCGAAGAACTTGTGAAAATACTCGGGGAAATGAATGTTGTGGAGAACTCGAAGACAGACTCGGGTATTCAAACATTTGGCTCGGGTTTGTTTTGTTGGATACCAGGTTTAAAAAAATATAACAGGTTTTAAAGTTATAAAGTAAATTTTGTCCAGCTTTTAAAAGAAAATGCAAGTGTAAAACAAATTTGTTAAACCAAGTTCCAAAGTAAATTGAACAAGTTTTTTTAAATAAAGGTATCGATCAAGTTTTCATAAAACAAGTTAAAAGAATTAAATTATAAACCCAAATGTCTTTGAATTTAAAATGTTTTAATTATTAATTTAAAGATCTTAGTTAATTTATAGGTTAATGATAATTAATTACAAGGTTTATTAATAAAGATTTAAATAATAATTAAAGTAATTAATTAAGAAAAATTGTTTGTCTTTAAATTAATAAAGGTTAATTAATTAATGCAATTAATTAAAGGTTTATTCAATAAATGAAAGTAATTAATTACTTAAAATAACTATTTAATAAAAGTAATTAAAGATAATTACTTAATTAAAAGTAATTAATCAATGATTAAAGTTGATTAATCAATGATTAAAGTTGATTAATCCAGTAATTAAAGGATAATTACTTAATGTAATTAATTTGTGATCTATTAATATAAGTGATTAAGGATAATCACTTATTGTAATTAATTAAGTATTATTTTTTAAATGGTAATTAATTAAGGGTTAATTAATTAAGGATAATTAATTAAAGAATAATTAAATAATTAGGGGTTAATTATTTAATGATTAAAGGTTGATAAATTAATAATTAAAGGTTAATTAATTATTAAAGGTTAATTAATAAATGATTAAAGAATAATTAATTATGGTGGTTAGTAATAAACCAATGTTAATTAACCAGGATTAGTAATTGAATTTATAAGTAATTAATATGGTTTAAGTTCATTATAATCAGATAATTAATTGATCTTACTTATGAATGTTTTGATTCTATTGAGTGTTAAATTGTTTGATATCCCTGATATGTGATGCTTTGTGATATACCCTGATTTGTGTGTGATCTGTACTGTAGTTCATTTATCTGGGATAAATGTTAATTATTATCTGCCATATTTATATATCTGTGATCTGTGAATGAAAAGATAAGCGTTATCCTTATACCGCTTATCAACTATATTTCTGTATTCTGATCTGTGATGACTGAATGATGATGCACTACTGTGTGAAACCCCTGGACTACACCATACACACACCAATATGGATTTCACGAGGAAATCGGTTAAGTCACAGATGATTTAAATTTAATGTTTTGAAATTGAAATTTTAATTTCAATTGATTTTGGAAATGAATTTGGGTTAAACATTAAAAGCTTTTGAAAAGGTGTTTTCAAAGATAAAAGATGTTATAAATATGTTTAAATGAATTTAAAACCTTTGTGAAAATATTGGTTTGAGAATTTGAATTTAACCCAAGAACCTTAACTCGTATAAATGAATCAGATTTCCAAAATGAAAACAGTTTGTTTTAAAAGAATAAAAGCTTTCAGATAAGAAATGAAATTCCTGTTTAATTAAAGGAATTTCAAGTTTGATTTGAAAAATGATTTTCCAAGTTATGAATGAATTCTTTTTGGAAGCTATGAATTGAATCTGTTTATTTTTAACAGATTTAAAATGGCGATTTGCTTAAACCATTCGAAATGGAATTGTTTTGAAAGCTATAAGTAAAATCTTTAATTTAAAGATTTAACGAGTTAATCAAATTGAAATGGAAATCGATTTGGAAAATCTATGAATGAATCTTTGTGAAACCGAGTGAACTTTGCGAGATAAATCTTTTCGTTTAAAAAGAATTAAAATGGTGATTTGTTAAACCATTTGAAGAGAAAGTTTGGATTTAAATTGTGACTTAATTGAAATCCCAATATCCATATATTTTTAAATATTACGCTCACTATTCGGGTTAGCCGGGAAAAGACCTTTGTGTCATATAACCCATTCCGAATAGTGATACGTCGTATATGGATAGCATTTGAAGACCGGTGTTGAAGACCGCGTATTTGCGAGAATGATAGGATGACCTATCGATTGTCTCTGCACCGAGTAGCTACGGTATAGAGATTCCCAAAGTGATGGGAAGTTCGATCTGGATTGTGAATACCCGGATTGCAAGGGCTTCTTTGGAAGTGCCTTCGGTTCTGTTTGAACCTGGAACAGACTTGTATGGTTACATGTCTGACATTACACTTTGAGATATAAAGAAGATTTCCTTCAAATACATTTCTGTTTGGTGGTGGAGAATTTATTCTCTTAGCTTAACACCCTTCTCTGAGACGTACGAGCTCAGAGGTTACGTAGTTGAAGGTTATCAACCCTATACTCCCAATTTGGTAATGTGGCATGCTGAGTGTTGCTGTGTGATGATCATTTATTGATCATTTGTGATCAAAGCGTGGCTTTGTGAAAAGCGTAGCTTTGTGGACGAGACTTCGTCAGACCTCATAACCCGGAAATGGTCAAAACAGGAAAGATGCGGCAAGGTTTCAGGGGTAGCTTCCCTAGGGTATGACCATTCCTTCTGGAAAAGGGTAGTATTATGGTATGGAGCCCAGATACTTACTCATGTGGACACACTTTATTTATTATGTGTGATGTTGGTTACCGAGGCCTCGGATAAAGGTCCCAAAGGACCGGGGGTGGCATATCTCAGGTTTACTACCCGGGAAGGGGGTAACCGGCCTTGTGTTGGCAGAGAGCAAGTTGTCTCTCGGAGCGTCCCGCCAGAGGCGTTCCTACGTGGCATAGGAAGTTCCTTAGCCTGACCATTTGTTGGAAATCCATCTTCCAATACAAACCCTGTACGGTATTAGTTGTAGAACCTGCCATTTACTTATGGTGGCGCCCCACTGTTTAGATGGTAGCTATAGTAGGCATAGTGTGAAATGCTTATGCTGGCTAAGATTAATATTATACTTTCAAAATGTTTTCCACTATGCACTAATAATAATAACCAATGATTTTGCGTAGTAAGCATCTTTGACTATCATAAGGAGAAATCTCCTCCGATTCTGCGTTTGCATTATGTGTGTGTGCGGGAGGCCTTATGGTAGTTTCATTTTCCAAAAGCATTGCGGATTCAATGTTTAAAATTCCTTTGTTGTTTGTTTAAAGATAAACTGTTTTTGTTGCTCACACCAGTCCCACGACTGACTCGGAGTTTATTGTTCCCTTCCTAAACTCTGGGTGCCCACCATTTTCCATACGGGCAGTCTAGAGTTGGATTTTTCAGATATTCAGGTTTAGTAGACTAGTTGGAGCTAGTTCAGTGTTTGGAGTTCACTGAAGACTGACGTTGCTGATCTTGGTGCAACGTGATGGTAGTTCGAGCTGATGTTGGACTTGTTGGAGTCATTCTCTTTTGTAGATCATTTGGAGTGATCTCTTCCATTATTGTTATTTCCGCTGTAGCATTGTATCATATCTCTGATATTGTTGTATCATATTGATATCATCGTTGTATATCATTCTGGATATTGTATTCATTGGAGTTGTATATGGTATCATTTATTTCTTTCTTCTGCTGTGTTGTTATACTTAATGGTGTTATAAGTTCCGGCAAGCCGGATTCGGCGTTTGAATCTACGGCATTTGAGTACAAGTGAAGTACGGGTGCCGATTTTCAAAGGCCGAGTTTCAGGATTGTTATAAGAAATAGGAAAATTCATATTGATTCCATTCTTGCTATTTTGGACTATAAAGAAGGAAACAACTTGTACTTTTTACATATTGACCATTGGGTAATAAATATTGCATATGTAATCGAATTTCATACTATTTGTATATGAAAGGAATACAACTTAAGCGTTGGACATTTTGGACAATTTATATTTTGACTATGGGTATATGTGAAATTTTATCTAAATCGTATATCTTTTTCAAAGTATCTTGATGTTGGACTGAAATTTGGTTTAATAATACTAAAATATTAGTATTTGATGAAAATTTAAAAAGCTTCATAAATTCCGGTGCTTTTCGAAAGAAGTTTCTTCCTAAAAAATTTTGCCTTTTAAAAATAGTTTCAAAATGAACTATTATTTAAAATGGTTCAAATTTTTGATAGCTAGTTCAATTTTTATCGAAAAAAAGAATCAACTTCCTTCAGAAAACCAATTTTTCATAAATGGAGTTGCTATTCTCATGTCTAAGGGCAAGGGAGATTCCTATAAAAAATTACTAACAATATTAAATTTTGATTTTGCCTATAGATAATAATGCATTTAAAATATTATCCTTTTATCATGTACCATTTTTATAACATGATCTTTATTACATGCTACCAATGTTATTAATAAGATGAAAAAATATAGCCAACACAAACATTGGGTGTTGAGAAACGGAATTTGATTATCTTAGATCATTTCTATCTCAGGACTCTTACTAATTGAAGTTCAACATGTGAACAGTTTTTAAATAATGATCAGCTAAGGTATTCTCTCACTAGAGTTCAAATAATATTCTATCACTATTGGCTGATATGGAAAAATGAATTTGGATTTGTGGTTTTCTTGATCCGTAGTGAAACAAGGAAAAGTAACTCGAGAAATAAACAATAATGTTTTGTTTGAAAAGTCTATTTTAAGCTTGAAGATTTTAATCCAAAGTTATTCTTAATACTGCCCTCAACCAATACGGGGAATTAATTGTTTTTGATTTTAGTCAGTATCTACAGATACAATGATACTATAGAGAGTAACCTAGGGATTCAAACTTCCATAAAAAAAATAAAGAACAACTTATTTAGAATGATTCATTTTTTCAATTTTATTCACGAAACATAAATAAGAATACAAATAAAAATAATAATCAAATGCCAACAGGGTTGGCATAGTTGGTTGGTAGTTTAGACTACGAGATTAAAGGTCACGAGTTTGATCCTCGAGATCGACACTTGTTGGCACTAATGAACCATGTTAAGAAAAAAAATTAAATAATTAGAAACTATAAAAAACTATATCAAAAAATTCTAATTGTTTACAAGGATTTTTTTCTCGATTTTTGAACTATTTAAACATTTCAAAAGTGAATCTGTTTTTTATCGAACTGAGAATTAAATTTATTTATGATATTTAAGTATAAAATTAATAGAAAATTACCATGTGGTCTCACCATTATGCGGTAGAAGTATTATTTTTCAGTTATGCTACTAGTGAAAATGACCATTATGCCCATTCTAATATATTACCAAATTGATCTTTGTTGGATTTTACTTTATTTTAGACTTGCAAAATTAAATATCGTGAGTCCAAATAATATGCCTCCCCCCCTCTTTCTCTCTCTCTTTATACTGCTAATATGTTTTGTCTTGTTTCATTCAAATAATTTGATTTTTAATCTCTCTTCATATTGCTAAAACTTATTTTCTTTTATTTTCTCCTTTTTCCATATACAGTGTGCTAATTCCTCCTCTTATTTCTCATCATATCTAAAATCTATCAATTTGTCACCGTGTATGTGTGTGTGTTTGTGTTTTTGTTTATTTGTATCTGTATGTATGTTTATGTGTGTGGATGTAAAATAAAACCATTTCCATTTCTATTTTCTACAATGTTTGCAATTCGTAAGAAAACAAAATGATTTTGATAATAAGTGAAAAATGAGAAATATTTTTATATGGAGTAACAATAATTTTATTACAAACTTTAATTATCAATTTTTTTACTTGGTTACAAAATGAGAGAAAACACTTCTATTATAGTAGCACACCTTCTAAATGGATAATGAGGATGTGTTTAATCCTAAGGCTAATAAGCATTATCTAGACTTCTCTATACTTCTTATAGGAAATATTTTAGATAGTTCTTCACATAACTCTATATAAGATAATTCTAAAGACTACTTACCATGACAATATTAAGAATTCTTTAGCTTATAGGTTTTAGCCTACTCTAAGTAACTTAATATTTATAGGCCATACTATAATTAAGCCCAAAACAATAATTAATCTAAAATCATGTTTAATTTTCAACAGTTCCCTATAAACTTGATATTTAACTGTGAGTGAATTTCAGATTCTTCCCAATCCTTCATGCTTTGACTCCTTTATGAAAATATATGTTACTTGGTTCTTATTTACATACTTCACTTGAACCTTGCAATGCACTCTCAAATCAAGTGATAATGTATATCAATATATGAACTTCAATCATGGAAGACAAGGTTCTTGGCTAGAGTTATGTTTGACTTATTGTCCATAAAATTTTCTATTTCATTATGTTAAGGCATATGCAACTCCTTCAATAGGTCTCGAAGCCAAATTTGATTACGAACACAAGTTGAAGAGGAAACATATTCAGTTTCACAAATTGAAAACATCACAATCGGTTGTTTTCTAAACCCCGGACGAAAATTGTGTCTTCCATAAAGAAAACTAATCCAGCTGTATTTTTATGAACATCAACATCTACAACCAAATCACTATTATTATAATCAATCAACTTGAAATTGTTAGAACATAAGCATAGCAATCCAAAATCAACAATACCTTTGACATATCGAAGGATCCTTTTTGTAGTCCTTAAACAAGACTTGGTAGGGACTTCCATGTAGCGACTAATGATAGTGGCTTCATAAACCATGTTAGGTCTTATGCAGGTTAAGTATTAAAAACTACCAATTAGACTCTTGAATAAAGTAGAATCCAAGTTTTTTAGTGTATTTTGATATCTTTGTTCCACATTCAAAAGTGTTATCGGTTTACAACCATCCATCTTAAATTTCATTAATATGTCATTTGCATATGCTTCTTGACAAATAAATATGTCATGCACACTTTGAATCACTTGATTCCGAGATAGTATGACATTAATCCAATATTTGTCATCTCAATGTCAAAACTTATGACCTTTTAACCATCAAATATTTTTGGATTATTTCGAGCCACTAAGGAAATTAACAATTTTATAGTTTCTATACATGAAATGAGAGTAAATACACTTTCATTGTATGAACTTACTCTCAATTTCTACTCTTTGGCTAGCAACCTTGCTTTGTATATTTCAACTTCTCATTTAACATTCTTCTTTACATTGTATACCCACTTCGCACCACTGGCTTTGTGTTCTTTTGGTAAAGGCGCTAACTCTTATGTATCATTTTTATGATAACTTTTATTCTTCATTCATAGAATTTATCCATATTGGTTCTTATAATACTTCTTCGAAACATATTAGTTCAAATTCCCAAAAGGATAGAGTTGAGTAATATCGTCACTAATTAGTGTTACGTTATATAATCCTTGTGATACTATCATGAAGTGCGACCTTTCATTTTATCTTTCTTCAAATAAAGATTTTTTCTCAGCTATGCTCGATGGAGTAATATGAGGGACTACCAGTCTCCTCTTACACCATAGTGACACTTTCTTCTTTTTCACACAGTGGAAGAAAATTATAATCATCTTGTAATTTGGTCTAATCCTAAGTGTTCTCCTCACCGATGTCCACATCTCTGGTTACAACAGCTCATCTGTAACGACCCGGATTTTTCGACGTTTGATTTTGAATATTTAAATGGTTTCAAATATTGATTTGGAATATAAATTTATTTTGGATATGAAGATTTTTGGTTGGGATTATAGAACGAATTTAAAATTTAATCGATTTATCGAAATACGGAAATAGTGAATAATTGAAAATTGGAGTTGAATATGAATCGGAACGATTTCTAATATGTATAAAAATTCTATTTAAATTGGAATTTAGTTAATAAGTTTTTAAAACTGAAATTTCAAGTGATTTCGCAAATTTTTGAAATCGTTGATTTTATCAACATGATAAAATAGTGATCTGGGGTACAATCTCGGAATTCGACAAAACCAGTTCCATTGGATTCGTAATAGTGTATTATTATTGGATTTTGAATTTCATAGTGTTTGGGTTTACCGTTTGGTCATGCGATCTAAAAACGCCTAGAAATAATTTAATTTAAATAGTCGATTTAAAAAGCTATCTTCTCCATACGATCGAATTAGACTCCGACACTCATTCCATTGGGTTTGGAATAGGGATATAACATTAGGAACACCTAGTCGCATGCCTAAATAGGGGTTTAGAATTTCAAGATATGCTAAGCGAGATATTTTGAAAATAAAATTTATAAACTACAAATCATAGCAGACCCTATACCATCTGCCATGCCACCCTACTTAGTACGTAAGGCCGCCCTCACCTTTTTAAAATCGCATCAACCCCCTTTTCTCCTTCTTCAATTCACGCAGAGGAGAAGAAAAATAAAGAACGAAATCTCGTTCGACATAATAAAAAAAATGAAGGTCGCGATTGATGAAACGTGGAGCCGCATCGATCAGGGAGGAGCGAATGCAGGGAGGAGCGATGCTTGGCTGGGAATCGCGACAAGGTGTCGCGACGTTGTACAACAGACGCGACCAACCGAGGGCATACGAGAGCGACCCACGGAGGCGAGTAGGTTGGCGTGGATGGACGTATAACGAGCTGGTGGACTTGGGGTTCATTGTAGTCGCGGTGCAGGCGAAGTAAGGGAAAGGCATCGTGATTTAGAAAATCATGATTTATTGTGTCCGTTCATCTGACTTGGGGAGAAGCTGAGGGCTCGCGTGTTCGATTGGTTGGCGTTCGAAGGAGAGGGGGGTCATTTGTGAAGAGGGAGGTTCCAACGAAGTCGGCGTTGAAGGTTAGGAAAAGGAGGTGAAGCGGTGATCGTTGATGGGGAAGCCGAACCTGGGTTGGCTATCGTGCGTGCTGGAGTTTTTAAGCAAAGGAGTGGTTAGCGTTAATGAAGGTGATTAAGTTCTTTAATTACCTTGTTTAATTATTTAAGTTATAAATCCAAATTCCAAAAAAAATCGTAACTCGTTTTTTTAGGTCTCGATATAACGTGACAAGTCGCATTTGATCCGTAGTTGCGGAATCTACAATCTGGAAATGTTTGGAATTGATTGGGATAGCGGGGATTTTAAGTTAAATCGAACGTCATTCGATTTGATTTAAAATCGAAAATGGATAGCAATTAAAAAAAATCAAGGTGAGTAAATCACACTCTTTTTGATTGTTGGAGTTAATTTAAAATAATTTAAATTAATTATTGGATGTTGTTTGAATTTATAAATTATTATATGTTGGATGCTATATTATATATAGTAGTATATATATATATATATATATTAGTAGTTGGATTTATACCCGCCGTTGGAGAGGATGAGACCTTAATGCGCCCCGCATAATAGCGGATGACCCTATATTACCGCGATATCCCCCTCGAAACGGGATTGGTATTTTATGTTGTCTGACATCTGTGGATGCAGGGATACAGGTTGGAGGGATCCAACTGGATTCCTCAAAAATATATTAATTGTTTATATATATTGATATATGATGTGTGAGAATAAATCTGCTATAGATTTTGGTTGTGATTGAATTTTGGATGCTATAGTAGCACTGGACTTATTTTTGGTATTTTAAATACCATAAATATTAAATTTGAAATTTTAAGAAATTACAAGGAGATTTTGAATATAAAAATAATTATATCGAAAATTTGACTATTTAAAAAGAGATTGGTTGAATAAACGATAAATTTGAGTTTTGGTTGTACTTAACTATTCGTAAATTATTTAATAGAGATTTTTAAAAATATTTATACAAGAGATTTTTAAATGCTATCCTGGAAAATATATAAGGGAGTTGAAATAGATATTTAAAAATTATATTGGTAGAATAAATGGAATTTATAAGGAAATGGATTTATAAAAGTGAAATTTTATAAATAAGATTTGTTTTATAAACAAGTAAAAACCTAAGGAGTAATAAAAATTTATAAACGATGTTTATAAGTGAGGGAAAACGATAGAAGTTGCTAAATTGGGAATATAAAATTCATAGGGTGAATTTATATTAGAATATGGAAACAATGTTGAGGAAAATAGTGGATACTATTTTTGAAAGGTGGAAATGGTTAGGAGAATCGGAATGAAATCGATGGGTTGTGAATCGAGAGGAATCTATAAATTAATTGGTTATTGAGATTTTAAAAATATATTTTAATACTAAGAAATTAAGTTGTTTATAAAAAGGGAAGTTTTATTTATCAAACTATGTAATTTTGAACTAGTAGAATTGAAATACATCGGAAAGTGAATTTTTCAAATACTAAATATTTATTTTAATAAATCCTAATTTTGAAAATCAGCTTTGAAAATTGATTTGTTTATCTAAAAATGAGTTATTGATGTTTATAAAAAGAGTTTTGATATTTTAAATAATTACTTAAGCATGCTTTAAAAATAAATTATTATTCTTTAAATACTTATTATATATATAGAGTTTTGTAATGATTTAAATTTATTTATAAATCTTCTCAAGGTTTGTAAACGGGGTTTATTTAGTAGATGGGGTTTATAAGAGAAATTCTCAACATGGAATTTGGGAAAAATGTTGTGACGCCCCACCTCTATACTCACGCTAGCCAAGGACACTACGAAGTAATGCCGTCGACTAGCGCGAAGAATAAGGCTGTTGAGGAACGACCATCCGTGCAATTGCTTTGTGCGAGTACTGATATGTCAGATAGTATAACATGCATTTCATTTCAAGAGGAAATCCGACATATCAAATTCAAGCTCAAAGCAACCACACAGTGGCTATGAGGCCTTCGGAAACAAATATAGAAATAAGCATAACATAAATCAGTCACAGATGTTCATTTCTCAAAGGCGGAAACAGATATGAATATAACACATAAAAGTGTACATCAGAGTAGTGGTCAAACAAGATCCACAATATCATAAAATAATAGACACAAGTGCTAGACCAAAGAATATGTATACATCAAGGAGTCTCTATCTCAAATGTATAACAACAAAAACTACCAATCTAATGTAGTTAGACAAAAGTCAGAAGATGATCCTAGATAAGGAGTCAAGCAGAAGCACCTGTAACATCTCAGTCTGACCCGAGTATTATTTAATAAGAAAATAATAAACGGATCAGTCTAGCTATAATTATCATTTATAAAATGAGATATAAGTAGAGATATAACAAAAACATATGATAACAATAATGTCATACTATGACAAGTATGCTTTAAACAACAACAAAATCATACAATATCTCAAGAATCTCAAAGCACCAAAAAGAATATCATATTCTTTATTTTATTCACCAAACCACAAATATTGACAAACATATTAATGCCAATCGCAAAAGTTGGAGAAACACAAATTCTAGAAATCATCAATTAGAAATCCAAAATCACAAAGGGGGAGGCCTATCACAAACGAGAGCATGAAAACTCACCAACACGTGTATCACAAATGGAACGATATTCCATGGTCGCTAACCATCAATTTTGAGCTGAGGCTCCACAAACGGCCCGAAGACCATGGGTCGCTACCCGACCAAATTGAACCGAAGTTCCATAAACGGGGTTTGTAATCCCCACACAAACAAATAGACATCGCTCATCGCTAGTCTAAATCACAAAATGATCATCATCGATCAATAAAAAGTGTCGATTACACTAAGCTAGTAAATATATGAGTTTAGCTTCATGTCCCATAACCACTAGCTTAACTTAAATATTTACGACCAAATTGTAGATTCCCACTCAAAAATTGTCACAAGAATTTCAATCGAACAAGTCCAAAAATTAACCGACGAAGTAAACGCAAGCGTTTCATACCACTTGTTTTGCTAAGCCGTTTAGTTAGTTTTTTCTCATACGAATGAGGTAAAGGTTTGTATATACTACTAGATTAGAAAACAGTTTTATAAACGAGCTTTGTATTAAAAATAGAGTTGAAATCATCTTTGTGAAAGAGTTTGAATATTTACTACTAGTATAGAAACCTTTGAATTTTTAAGTGACAAATCATAGAAATGATTGTAGAAACAATCAATCACCAAAATCCACATACGAGGACGTGAATCATACCCAAAGAAATCGATACCGAATCCATCAAAATGGATATTCTCAAAAAAATCCCGAAAAAGAGGTCATCAAGTTCAATAATAAATGATAACAATAAATCGGATCAACACGAATCGGTTCTAAATTGGAAATCCACATCAAATAGACAAATTGGGCTGAGACAAGCTGGTCAGTCGACTAACTGCAGAGGCCAGTCGATTGATCCAGAAACCTGAAACTTTCAGTTTCTGCAGTCAGTCGACTGACTGCAGAGGCCAGTCGACTGAATGGCACTGGAACTGTTTCTCCAGCCTATCAAAATGAAGTGCAAACTCTCACAATTTGCGATCGGACGAGCAATGGGCGTTAGGGGTTTATGCCAATCGACAACCATACCCTATAGGCTCTTCGATACACCACCAAAAGCATGTTCATACATCAAAGCTAGGATTTTTAGAGTTTTTGACTTCAAAACACCAAAAATTGAAATGTTCACCAAATCAATTCAAATCAAGAGCAAATGAACATGAATAGACGTTAGGAATTCGTACCTAACAACAATGATAGAATTAGACAAAGATGTGAGTTCAAAAACTCACCTTTAAACCCAAAAACACAAGAGAGAAGCTATAGAGCAACGCAAGAACAATCACTCTTCAATTGTTAACCCAAGAAGCTTCAATCTAAGCTCAAATAGAAAAATATTTCCTAAGTTAGGGTTTAGGAAATTTCTGAAATTGAAGAGGAAATGAGATGGAGAAGATGAAGAGATGCTTACCTAAGCTTCTCTTAGATGTTGGAGCAAGAACTTGAGTTTGCAAATGAATCTAGGGCTTAGGAATTTCTAATTCCTCTTCTCTTCCCCCATTTTTCTAAAGCTTGAGTGTTAGGAAAATAATAGAATGAGTGAAGAGGAGTTGGATGAAGGGTTAGGTTATTAGAAGGTTGATGGGCTGAAACCCAAACCCAAACCCAAAGTGAAAAAGTCATAATTTTTACTCAACTCCAAACATATCGATGTTTATACTCAAAAAAGTTGAAAACACCATTTTGGACTCAATGGAGGTGGTCTCGAGTCCCAATTCGACTGTTTACAAAAAGTAGTTTTTCGGACTTTAATCCGATTAACGATTCTATATTTAAATAAAACATTTAATATACAATCGTAAAATATGCGGGTTGTTACAGACTCCCCTCCTTAAAGAAATTGCATCCTCGCAATCTTTAAGAAATAAATAAGAAGTAACAACAATAAAAGCATATCATCACAAAAAGAAGAAATTTGAAATAAAAAGTTCACCTTAAGGAGCACGGGAGAGCAAGTCCGGATGTGTTCGCTCAATGAATTCTCTGGATTCCCAAGAGCAACCCTTAGGATTTGAGGACCATTGAACTTTCACAAGAGGAACATCTTTATTTCGAAGGCGTTTAACCTCCGAAGCAATGATACGAATAGGATGTTGCTCATAAGTCAAATTAGGCAAAACTTCAATTTCTTCAATAACACCGGGCTCAAGAATAGAATCAGAGTCTCGAAGGCATTTCCGTAGTTGAGAGACGTGGAATACGTCATGAATAGCAGAAAATTGAGCCGGTAACAAAAGGCGATAAGCCACGGAGCCAACGCGTTCGGTGATGGGAAATGGCCCAATATATCGAGGTGCTAATTTTCTCGATCGACTGAAACGCACAACACCCTTCATAGGTGAAACACGAATAAACACAAAATCTCCCACAGAAAATTCTAATTTCCTTCTTCGATTATCGGCATAGGATTTTTGTCTACTTTGAGCTTCTTCTATTCTATGACGAATAAGGTCAATCTTTTTTGTGGCATCCCAAATAAAATCTGGACCTAAAACCAGCTTCTCACCGGCTTCAAGCCAACACGAAGGAGATCGACATGGCCTTCCGTAAAGTGCCTCGAAAGGTGTTATACCAATACTAGATTGGAAGCTATTGTTATAGGAAAACTCAACAAGCGAAATATGATCTTCCCAACTTCCACCAAAATCAAGAACACATGCACGAAGAAGATCTTCAAGAGTTTGATTCACACGCTCAGTTTTTCCATCGGACTGAGGATGATAAGCGGTGCAAAAATTAAGCTTCGTTCCCAAAGCTTTTTGAAGACCTTTCCAGAATTCACTAGTAAACAATGGATCACGATCGCTAACAATAGAAGTAGGAACTCCATGCAATTTAACAATTTCCTTGACAAAAAGTTTAACCAAAATAGGTACGATTCGATTGGACCGAACGGGAATAAAATGGGCGGACTTTGTAAGTCTATCAACTATCACCCATAGGCTATCATGACCCGAACAAGAACGGGGAAGACCGTCAATAAAGTCCACGGAAATTTGATCCCACTTCCATATTGGAATTTCCAAAGGTTGCAATAACCCACCGGGCCTTTGATGCTCGGCCTTTACAAGTTGGCAAGTCATGCAATGCTTAACAAAGTTAGCAATATCGGATTTCATTCCGTCCCAATAATAAAGTCGCTTCATATCCGCGTACATTTTGCTACTACCGAGATGAATGGTAAATTTAGAATGATGAGAATCTTCTAAAATGTCTTTACGAAGATCACTAATATTTGGCACCATAAGTCTACCAAATTTTCGAATACCGCCACAAGCATCAATATCAAAGTCTTTCAAACCTTCAATATCAATTTTATCCCTACAACTTTGGCTAAGAAGAACCAATTCAAGAACATGCTTTTGAGCTTCAAGAATGCGGTCTAAAAGAGAAGGATGAGCCTCAAGGCTACATAAAACAAGAGATGAACATTAATTGGATTCACGATCTCGAATCTCACAAGTGGATAAAGTCGCGAGATCATTCCATTCGGATATCATCATGGAAACAACCGCTTGTTGCTTACGACTAAGGGCATCGGCAACACGATTTCCTTTTCCGGGTGTTTAAAGAATATCAAGATCATAAGATGCAAGGAACTCGAGCCAACGTTGTTGACGCAAATAAAGTTCTTTTTGAGAAAATAAATACTTCAAAGATTTATGATCGGTGTAGAGAACAAATTTCTCTCCCAAAAGATAATGACGCTAAATTCTAAGGGCGAAAACAATAGCCGCAAGCTCTAAATCATGAGTGGCATATCTAGTCTCGGCAGGCTTTAATTGCCTAGAAGCATAAGCAATAACACGTTCCCTTCGAATGAGAACAACACCCAAACCAACACGACTAGAATCGGTGTAAACAATAAAGTCTTGGTTCCCATCGGGAATCACAAGAATAGGAGCATCGGAAAGGAGTTCTTTTAATTTTTGAAAAGAAGTTCACATTTGTTCGACCAAATGTATTTAACTCCCTTCTTTGTCAAACTAGTAAGAGGCACTGAAATTTTAGAAAAGTCTTTTATGAACCGACGGTAATAGCCCGCCAATCCGAGAAAGCTACGAATTTCCGTCACACTCTCCGGTCTCTTCCAATTTTGAATCGCTTCAATCTTTGAAGGATCCACGGATATTCCGGATTCAGAAATAATATTCCCTAAAAATTTCACACGAGATTGCCAAAAGTGGCATTTAGAAAATTTTGCTTTCAATTGGTTGCTCCTAAGAGTTTCCAACACAATCCGAAGATGATTTTCATGCTCTTCCTCGATTTTAGAATAAATAAGAATATCATCTATAAAGATGAGAGCATATCTATCGAGGAAGTCTTTGAAAACTCGATTCATAAGGTCAACGAAATAAGCTGGAGCATTCGTTAAACCAAATGGCATAACAAGCCATTCATAAGATCCATAACGAGTACGGAACGATGTCAAAGGAATGTTATCCTCTGCAATACGGAGCTGATGAAAACCGGTTGCTAAGTCTAACTGTGAAAAGACTTTAGCACCACTAAGTTGATCGAATAAATCATCAATCCGAGGCAAGGGATATTTATTCTTGATGGTGAGATCGTTAAGCTTGCGGTAGTCAACGCAAAGCCTAAGTGTACCATCAGATTTCTTCACAAAAATAGCTGAAGCTCTCCATGGAGAGGAACTAGATTGAATAAATTGATTTGCTTCCAATTCGGATAATTGTTTGCGCATCTCCTCATTTTCTTTATTGCACATACGATAAGGAGGACGAGTAATAGGTAGAGCTCCAGGGATTAGATTAATTCTGAACCCAATTGCTCGCTTAGGTGGTAATCCTAAAACGGGCTCGAATATGTCGGGAAATTCACAAACAATGTGAATGAGAGAAATAACATCTTCCTCATCATCATTATCGTCGTTATGAGGATTTAGAGAATACAAGGATGCTTTCGAATTGGAATCTGAATCTTTCAGAACGAGAGAAATCTGCTTAACAGATTGAGGATGCCGAAGATAAATAGTCTGTTCAGGACATAGGATATGGGCTTCATAATGGTTAAGCCAATACATTCCCAAAATCATTCCAAAACCAAGGTAATGCATAACATGCAAATCGGCATGGAAAGAGAAATCACATAAAATAATTTCGACATCTTTACATAATAAACTGAGTGTTGCGGATCCACCAACCGGATTCGCAATTCTCAAAGAAGTCATCAAGCCAATAACGTCCAAAGACAAAGCATCAACAAGTTCTTTTGATATAAAAGAGTGTGATGCACCCGTATCAAAAAGAACTCGAATAGGAAACTCACGAAATATAATAATGCCATCAAGGATAGAATGAGAAATACCTTGACCACGAGAAGTGTTAGCAGGGGTTTGTACAACATTTAGCTTGCCCTCCTTCTTGCCTTGAAGTTTGGGACACAAAGATATAGTATGACCCGAACTCTTGCAATAGCGGCAAGAAATAGACTTCGGGCACTTGTTTGCATAGTGGTCCTTAGAACCACAATTGTAGCATTCTCCACGATGAGGGTTAGGAGTATTTGCTACCGGTGTTGCTTGCTTTCCCTTCTTGCTAGGATCGGGCTTGAATTTAAAAGGTATCTTCTTGTTGATATTTGGTTTGACTTCAGCATCACTATCTTTATCAGCCTCTTCGAGTCAAAGAGCAATATCAACAAGTTGGTCAAAAGAAACTTCCAATTTTAGAAGTAATGGCGTTTTGAGACTCTTGTTCAAGCCATAAGCAAATCTCTGGTTTTTCTTTAATGGGGTGTTAATGTATTCAACCCCATATTTTGAGAGAGATTCGAAAGAAGTGACGTAGTCGATCATGGAAGATTCACCTTGAACAAGGTCAATGAAGCGTCGAGCTAGAGATACTTTTTCACCTTCAATATCAATTTTACCCCTCAAATTTTGGCCAAGAAGAACCAATTCGGGATCTAGTTTTTGAACTTCAAGAATGCGGCCCAAAAGAGATGGATGAGCCTCAAGGCTACATAAAACAAGAGATGAATATAAATCGGATACACGATCTCGAATCTCACAAGTAGACAAAGTCTCGAGATCGTTCCATTCGGATATCATCATAGAAACAACCGCTTGTTGCTTACGACTAAGTGCATCAGCAACACGATTTCCCTTTCCAGGAGTATAAAGAATATCAAGATCATATGATGCAAGGAACTCGAGCCAACGTTGTTGACGCAAATTAAGTTCCTTTTAAGAAAATAAATACTTTAAAGATTTATGATCGGTGTAAAGAATAAATTTTTCTCCCAAAAGATAATGACGCCAAATTCGAAGAGCGAAAACAATAGCCGCGAGCTCTAAATCATGAGTGGCATATCTAGTCTCGGCAGGCTTTAATTGCCTAGAAGCATAAGCAATAACACGTTTCTTTTGCATGAGAACGGCTCCCAATCCAACACGACTAGCATCGGTAAAAGCAATAAAATCTTGGTTCCCATCGGGAATCACAAGAATAGGAGCATCAGAAAGGAGTTCTTTTAATTTTTGAAATGAAGCTTCACATTTGTCTGACCAAATGTATTTAATTCCCTTCTTTGTCAAATCAGTAAGAGGTACGGAAATCTTAGAAAAATCTTTTATGAACCGACGGTAATAGCCCGCCAATTCGAGAAAGCTACGAATTTCTGTCACACTCTCCGGTCTCTTCCAGTTTTGAATTGCTTCAATCTTTGAAGGATCCACTGAAATTCCAGATTCAGAAATGATATGTCCCAAAAATTTCACACGAGATTGCCAAAAGTGGCATTTAGAAAATATTGCTTTCAATTGGTTGCTCCTAAGAGTTTCCAACACAATCCGAAGATGCTCTTCATGTTCTTCCTCGGTTTTTGAATACACAAGAATATCATCAATAAAGATGATAACTAATCGATCGAGGAAATCTTTGAAAACTTGATTCATAAGGTCAAAAAAATAAGCTGGAGCATTCGTCAAGCCAAATGGCATAACAAGCCATTCATACGATCCATAACGAATACGGAATGATGTCAAAGGAATACTATCCTCTGCAATACGAAGCTGATGAAAACCAGTTGCTAAGTCCAATTGTGAAAAGACTCTAGCACCACTAAGTTGATCAAATAGATCATCAATCCGAGGCAAGGGATATTTATTCTTGATGGTGAGATCGTTAAGCTTGCGGTAGTCAACGCAAAGCCTAAGTGTACCATCAGATTTCTTCACAAAAATAGCCGAAGCTCCCCATGGAGAGGAACTAGATTGAATAAATTGCTTCACTTCCAATTCGGATAATTGTTTGCGCGTCTCCTCATTTTCTTTATTGGACATACGATAAGGAGGACGAGTAATAGGTAGAGCTCCAGGGATTAGATTAATTCTAAACTCAATTGCTCGCTTAGGTGGTAATCCTAGAACGGGCTCAAATCGGGAAATTCACAAACAATGTGAATGAGAGAAATAACATCTTCCACATCATCATTATCGTCATCATGAGGATTTATGTGACGCCCCACATCTATGCTCATAATAACAAAGAGTATTAAAAGAAATACTGTCTGTTATTACGAAGAATAAGGCTGGATAGGAGCGGCCATCCGTAGTTGGCCTTACACTAGTATTGGTTACCTCGATAGGAGTGGTATACATTTTTCAATTTTCATCTCTTATTTATTTACTCCCATCGACATACCCAATTACCAGTATAAAACGAACTACGATGGTTCATAATAGTTTAGGACAATATATATAATTCTAACACAAATAATATAAATGCGGAACACAGGTAAAACAAAAAGTCTCATATATATAACTGATGTCAGTTACAATACAATTGACACTATACATATGGTACAACTACAACTGTCGACTCCGGAAATTATATACACAAGTACATTATCAACTAATATACATGAGTACATATCATCCTATACAATGACACGACTACTACAACAAGACGAAGACCACTTCAAAAGATGAGAAAAGTCTTCATAGCTCAAACAGCAACTCAAAGCAGGAAATCTACAACCTGAAATAACTCGGGTCTGACCCGAGTATTACGTTCAAAAGAAAATAATACACGGGTCAGTCTAATTCAAACTCAGTTATTAGTGCATAGAAGCAATAATAATCAAATAGTCAAATAGACGACAATCACAAAAATCTCCTATATCCAACTTCCCGATAAGAGAATCGGATAACGGCAGATATAACACTAAACAGTGTTAAACAACATATCAGCAAATCCGAATCATCAACGAAGATAGATAAAAAGAGTATCAATGAAGATAATTTTGGAAAACAACAGAATTGCTTAAACAGCAATTTACAACAAATTCCAATTATTAATAGATAATTAGAATCTCAAAATGATTAATCAATACCAATTTCTATGTGGCTGCAGTACACTCACGCGTGCACTGCCTCGCCACACAGTATGTGAAATCATCACAACAGTGAATGCTAACAGCAATCAAAACTGCAGAGGTCAAAATAAATGAACCAAAAAAAACAACTGGTACTAACTCAAATCAAAGGAACGAATTACACACGAGTGCCCAATGAAAGTTTACATTCGAGTACAGGGTCAAACCCAAGTCTTTGAGACTGGATTCAACTCACTGTAAAAATCTCAAAAATCAACCTGAAACAACCAAGAACCAACAAACCAAGCTCAACCAATTTAAGCAAGTGGAAACATGACTCAAGAGTATATGAACGCTGTTTCAAATCAAGATCGGGAACTATAACACTGCAGCAACTACAAATGACAGCAGTGTGAGACTAAACCACAAAAAGGCAATGCAAATGCAACATGCAGGCTATAGGTATGCCAAGAGGTAAGCAAGTATATACACCAGTGTCAAACTCAAGTGTCTATACAAGTATGCAACTGTGCAACTGGATCAAGCAAGTGCGGACCCAAGTGATACAAGTTCGAACAAATAAATGTCAAAATCACCAGACCAACAACTCAATGCATTTGGAACCAAAAATGAATGCAACCAAAACTAGTACCTCATGGAAACAGTAAATGGTGAAGTATTAGATTTCAAGTGAAGCAATGGACCGGAACAATAAATGCCAAGCAATATCAATACGACAGAAACCAAATCAAGACAGTGACAATAAGGCACTGCAAATACAAGGCAGTGACTGTATGCAAGGGTGACCAGCACTTCTCAAGATTCGAATACAGGCAACTATCAAATGAAAGAGTGCAGACATAAATGTCAAGACACTGCTAATGCAACAGGCAAGGGATGAATACAATTAACTCAAATTAGGTTCAAGTGCATCAGTATATGACACAACACCAGACCACATGAATGCAGATTGTAGCAGTGGACGTAGTAGACCCAAACAACACATGTATCCATACCCCAACAAAGGCAGTAACGATGCATGCTGTTCCAAATGAACTTCAACTAAATACCAATGCAAACCCAAATGTACATGACTCGAGAATAATATCATGTTGACAATAAGCAAATGGAATTAGACTCAAGACAACATTATCAATGAAGCAATGCAGCCGTGAGTGGCAACAACACCACTGTAAACTGACAACCATTAAATCAAAGAACTAAAGTTTATCAAGCAATACGAAGCTGTCAAGAGATAACAGTAACCAACAAAAGGGACCGGGTACAACGTGAAATAGTCGAAACTGCAGTAATGGACAAGAATCAAAATCAAAGCCGTGGTAATCATGGTGACAACCAAGTTCTAAATCAATGCCGAGAAAACCAAGAAATCATCATATATACTCATATGAACAAGCCAGAAAAAATCACGGGCATTTGAAAATAATCGAACAACAAGCCAAAGAATTATCAGACGAAGCCATGAAATATATACGATGAAAATAAAGGGTTTCGAACCCTATATAAACAGAAACACCAAAGGCAACACACGAATTAAAACACGAAAGTCTCGAATTTAATCAACCCCAATATTAAAACGAAATCGAATAGCCAAGAAAACCAAACATCTGAAGTAAGAATTAGATGCGAGTAAACTCACCATTTTTCGATGAGGCAGTGAAGCCAAAGCCTTAGCATTCAAAGCGAAGACGACTCGATCAATCGAGAAGCGGCTACAAACGATCGCACGCGATTGACATATCACGAAGCCCCAATTTGAGAACGAGTCGAGCATGCCCTAATTTGGAGAAGACGAGGTTGCCATTTTCGTTTGTTTAGACTTAGGGTTTTCTCCAATGAACGAAAAATGAAAAGGGTCGGGTATTCGAAATGAAGGAGAGAGGAACGGTTATCGACCCTAGATAATTACCACAACCCAAAGCAAATGAACGTGGGCCAAGGTCCAATTGAAGCTCGCAAAACATTTCAACAAATTTTTGAAAGGAATTTCATTGATTTAAAAACTCCATCAACAACCAGCTATACCAGCAGAAATAAATCGTCTAATGACGATAATAAATTAGCAACCAAATTAAGTCGTCTAATGACGATTATAAATTTGTTACAAAACCCCGGGTTGTTACAGACTCCCCTCCTTATAAAAATTGTGTCCCCGCAATTTTCATACTTAAAGTGTCTATAACAATTATTCTTCTAACATAAACTGGTTAAGCTAGAAAAATAAAGATCGAGAACACAAACACCAAAGAAATCTTTTAATTTCATAAAAGAAATTTACAAATTTTCAACAAAATCTAACTATCAAATAGATAATCAGAAAGCAACAAAACTGAATAAATGCAATCTTCAACAATATTCAATTACCAATTAGATATTCAGAAATACAGAAATCTTAAAACAGCAATATCCAATTATCGATATGATAATTAGAAAACAGCAAAATCTAATTATCAACAAAAGATGATTAGAAAACACAAATCACAAATCGTAAAACACGAACTTCATAATCAGCAACTATAACTATCAACAGAAATAGATAGAAAACAGCGATTCAATAAAATCAGCATACTCTAGGATCAATTTGAGACTAGAAAATCTCAAAATCATCAAAACTGGCTAATCTCCAATCATCAAAACGATAATCATACAACATCAATTTAACAATTATCTAAGTATCACAAATGATAATCAAATTTCAATTCAACAATTATTCGATTATCTAAAACGATAATCAAATTTCAAATCAATAAATATTCGATTATCAAAAACGATAATCAAATCTCAAATCAACTAATATTCGATTATCAAAAACGATAATCAAATTTCAATTCAACAAATATTCGATTATCAAAAACGATAATCAAATTTCAAATCAACAAATATTCGATTATCAAAAACGATAATCAAATTTCAAATCAACAAATATTCGATTATCAAAAACGATAATCAAATTTCAAATCAACCAATATTCGATTATCAAAAACGATAATCAAATTTCAAATCAATAAATATTCGATTATCAAAAACGATAATCAAATTTCAAATCAACAAATATTCGATTATCAAAAACGATAATCAAATTTCAAATCAACAAATATTCGATTATCAAAAACGATAATCAAATTTCAAATCAACAAATATTCGATTATCAAAACGATAATCAAATTTCAAATCAACAAATATTCGATTATCAAAAACGATAATCAAATTTCAAATCAACAAATATTCGATTATCAAAAACGATAATCAAATTTCAAATCAACAAATATTCGATTATCAAAAACGATAATCAAATTTCAAATCAAAAAATATTCGATTTTCAAAAACGATAATCAAATTTCAAATCAACAAATATTCGATTATCAAAAACGATAATCGAATTTCAAATCAACAAATATTCGATTATCAAAACGATAATCAAATTTCAAATCAACAAATATTCGATTATCAAAAACGATAATCAAATTTCAAATCAACAATTATTTAATTACCACAAACAATAATTAAATCCCAAATCAACAAATATTTAATTATCACAAGCGATAATTAAATCTCAAATCAACAATTATTCGATCATCAAAAACGATAATCAAATTTCAAATCAACAAATATTCGATTATCAAAACGATAATCAAATTTCAAATCAACAAATATTCGATTATCAAAAACGATAATCAAATTTGAAATCAACAATTATTTAATTACCATAAACAATAATTAAATCCCAAATCAACAAATATTTAATTATCACAAGCGATAATTAAATCTCAAATCAACAATTATTCGATTATCAAAAACGATAATCAAAATCAACAAATATCTAATTATCACAAGCGATAATTAGAAACAACAAATATCTGATTATCAAAAACGATAATCAGAACTCATATCAACCAATATCTAATTATCACAAGCGATAATTAGAAACAACAAATATCCGATTATCAAAAACGATAATCAGAACTCATATCAACAAATATCTAATTATCACAAGCGATAATTAGAAACAACAAATATCCGATTATCAAAAACGATAATCAGAACTCATATCAACAAATATCCAATTACCTACAGATAATTGGAAACAACAAATATCTAGAAATCAATCAAGAAGACTAGAAAATCAACATAAAAGCTTGGATCGATCCCATCAGATGGCGAGTTTTTAATTCGCCGCACGTGCATTAACAAATGGCCAAGGCCTACCAAGTACTCAACATAATTTTGGCGCCCAACAAATGACCCGAAGGTCCAACAAATGTCCCGAAGGTCTAGTACTGGTATTTGACCCGAAAGTCCAACAAATGACCCGAAGGTCCTCATAGTGGCTTGAAAGCACACGAAATCATCAAATATTTCAATTAACGAGTCCGGAATTAACCAAAATAGCAAACACACATATCCCATAACCACGAGTTTTACTAAATCGTTTAATTCTCTTCATCGTTTCCTTGAAAGTGCAAAATCATCAAAATCATCAAAACAACAGATATTTCAATTAACGAGTCCAAAATTAACCGAAATAGCAAACGCACATGTCCCATACCACGTGTTTTACTAAATAGTTTGATTCTCTTCATCGTTTCCTTGAAAGTGCAAAATTGTGTATTTTGTAAAAATACACTTTACATTCTCAAACGGACAAGTCCGGAGTTAAGCGAATCAGTAAAAGAAAGGGGTCATAGTCCTTGATTTTGCTGAAACGTTTAAATCGCTTCCTCATTCTTTTGAAAGCGCAAACTGTAAAATTCCTGAAAACAATTTTTATTTATTTTATACAAATAACAATTCACATTCTCAACTGAACAAGTCCGGAGTTAAGCGAATCAGTAAAAGAAAGGGGTCATAGTCCTCGATTTTGCTGAATCGTTTAAGTCGCTTCCTCATTCTTTTGAAAGCGCAAACTATTAAAATTTTTATAAAACAATTTTCATTTTAAAACGATTTTCAGTACACGTGATTAAAACAACAAATCAATAACAATTTCGATAAGGAAATTATACTTCTCAAAATACCGTAAAAACGGGTCACAAATCAGCATTGCGGTATAACCGCTTGAAAATCCACTTTTTAAAAATTTGACTGTTACTAAAGTCAAAGCGACAGTAATTTTCAAACGTCAAAATCTCATCAAAATAATTTACATCAAAATGTAACACTAGTGAATTTTCATTCATTAAAATTGCCAACAAACATCGTGCCTCAAAATTTAGCATCGATGTAAAAAAAATCCCGTTATAAAATAATAGCAACAAAATACGTTTCATAACCAAGCATCGGTTCAACGTAAAATTAATGCAGTAACGTGCAACTCAAATTTGCACGTACTACAAAATGAACAAAGAAATCATTCGAATGTATCTTCAATGAAGATAATTCAAAATAGCTAAATCTAATCAATATATGATTAGCATAAAAGAAAACCAGCAAAGATCTCAACAAAATCACATAACTGCAATCATTTCGAATCCTCAAATTGGATTCAAAATTCTCAAAGAAACAAAATAAATACAGCTATGTAAACAACAAATGAAATTTATTTCAATTTCATATTTCAATTTTTAAATCAAAAATATTATCAGTTGTACTCAGCGAAGACAGTTTCACTGTTTCCGCTGCGCACTCTAATAAACAGTACCCAAATCAATCAAATCAACAAAACACAGTTTCACTTTTATTTTTAAATAAAGGTACTTAAAAATTTCATCCAAACTTTCAAAACTTTAGTTTTGACTCAAAGCACAAATAAAACATCGACCAATAGTTGTAACATATGTTCTATCCAAGTTATGTTTTATATTATGTCCATAAACCCCAAGCTCTGATACCAACTGTGACGCCCCACCTCTATGCTCACAATAACAAAGAGTATTAAAAGAAATACTGTCTGTTATTACGAAGAATAAGGCTGGATAGGAGCGGCCATCCGTAGTTGGCCTTACTCTAGTATTGGTTACCTCGATAGGAGTGGTATACATTTTTCAATTTTCATCTCTTATTTATTTACTCCCGTCGACATACCCAATTACCAGTATAAAACGAACTACGATGGATCATAATAGTTTAGGACAATATATATAATTCTAACACAGATAATATAAATGCGGAACACAGGTAAAACAAAAGGTCTCATATATATAACTGATGTCAGTTACAATACAGTTGACACTATACATATGGTACAACTACAACTGTCGACTCCGGAAATTATATACACAAGTACATTATCAACTAATATACATGAGTACGTATCATCCTATACAATGACACGACTACTACAACAAGACGAATACCACTTCAAAAGATGAGAAAAGTCTTCATAGCTCAAACAGCAACTCAAAGCAGGAAATCTACAACCTGAAATAACTCGGGTCTGACCCGAGTATTACATTCAAAAGAAAATAATACACGGGTCAGTCTAATTCAAACTCAGTTATTAGTGCATAGAAGCAATAATAATCAAATAGTCAAATAGACGACAATCATAGAAATCTCATATATCCAACTTCCCGATAAGAGAATCGGATAACGGCAGATATAACACTAAACAGTGTTAAACAACATATCAGCAAATCCAAATCATCAACGAAGATAGATAAAAAGAGTATCAATGAAGATAATTTTGGAAAACAACAGAATTGCTTAAACAGCAATTTACAACAAATTCCAATTATTAATAGATAATTAGAATCTCAAAATGATTAATCAATACCAATTTCTATGTGGCTGCAGTACACGCACGCGTGCACTGCCTCGCCACACAGTACATGAAATCATCACAACAGTGAATGCTAACAGCAATCAAAACTGCAGAGGTCAAAATAAATGAACCAAAAAAAACAACTGGTACTAACTCAAATCAAAGGAACGAATTACACACGAGTGCCCAATGAAAGTTTACATTCGAGTACAGGGTCAAACCCAAGTCTTTGAGACTAGATTCAACTCACTGTAAAAATCTCAAAAATCAACCTGAAACAACCAAGAACCAACAAACCAAGCTCAACCAATTCAAGCAAGTGGAAACATGACTCAAGAGTATATGAACGCTGTTTCAAATCAAGACCGGGAACTATAACACTGCAGCAACTACAAATGACAGCAGTGTGAGACTAAACCACAAAAAGGCAATGCAAATGCAACATGCAGGCTATAGGTCTGCCAAGAGGTAAGCAAGTATATACACCAGTGTCAAACTCAAGTGTCTATACAAGTATGCAACTGTGCAACTGGATCAAGCAAGTGCGGACCCAAGTGATACAAGTTCGAACAAATAAATGTCAAAATCACCAGACCAACAACTCAATGCATTTGGAACCAAAAATGAATGCAACCAAAACTGGTACCTCATGGAAACAGTAAATGGTGAAGTATTAGATTTCAAGTGAAGCAATGGACCGGAACAATAAATGCCAAGCAATATCAATACGACAGAAACCAAATCAAGACAGTGACAATAAGGCACTGCAAATACAAGGCAGTGACTGTATGCAAGGGTGACCAGCACTTCTCAAGATTCGAATACAGGCAACTATCAAATGAAAGAGTGCAGACATAAATGTCAAGACACTGCTAATGCAACAGGCAAGGGATGAATACAATTAACTCAAATTAGGTTCAAGTGCATCAGTATATGACACAACACCAGACCACATGAATGCAGATTGTAGTAGTGGACGTAGTAGTCCCAAACAACTCATGTATCCACACCCCCAACAAAGGCAGTAACGATGCAGGCTGTTCCAAATGAACTTCAACTAAATACCAATGCAAACCCAAATGTACATGACTCGAGAAATATAGCATGTTGACATTAAGCAAATGGAATTAGACTCAAGACAACATTATCAATGAAGCAATGCAGCCGTGAGTGGCAACAACACCACTGTAAACTGACAACCATTAAATCAAAGAACTAAAGTTTATCAAGCAATACGAAGCTGTCAAGAGATAACAGTAACCAACAAAAGGGACCGGGTACAACGTGAAATAGTCGAAACTGCAGTAATGGCCAAGAATCAAAATCAAAGCCGTGGTAATCATGGTGACAACCAAGTTCTAAATCAATGCCGAGAAAACCAAGAAATCATCATATATACTCATATGAACAAGCTAGGAAAAATCACGGGCATTCGAAAATAATCGAACAACAAGCCAAAGAATTATCAGACGAAGCCATGAAATATATACGACAAAAATAAAGGGTTTCTAACCCTATATAAATAGAAACACCAAAGGCAACACACGAATTCAAACACGAAAGTCTCGAATTTAATCAACCCCAATATTAAAACGAAATCGAATAGCCAAGAAAACCAAACATCTGAAGTAAGAATTAGATGTGAGTAAACTCACCATTTTTCGATGGGGCAGTGAAGCCAAAGCCTTAGCATTCGAAGCGAAGACGACTCGATCAATCGAGAAGCGGCTACAAACGATCGCACGCGAGGGACATATCACGAAGCCCCAATTTGAGAACGAGTCGAGCATGCCCTAATTTGGAGAAGACGAGGCCGCCATTTTCGTTTGTTTAGACTTAGGGTTTTCTCCAATGAACAAAAAATGAAAAGGGTCGGGTATTCTAAATGAAGGAGAGAGGAACGGTTATCGACCCTAGATAATTACCACAACCCAAAGCAAATGAACGTGGGCCAAGGTCCAATTGAAGCCCGCAAAACATTTCAACAAATTTTTGAAAGGAATTTCATTGATTTAAAAACTCCATCAACAACCAGCTATGCCAGAAGAAATAAATCGTCTAATGACGATAATAAATTAGCAACCAAATTAAGTCGTCTAATGACGATTATAAATTTGTTACAAAACCCCGGGTTGTTACAATTTAGAGAATATAAGGATGCTTTCGAATTGGAATCTGAATCTTTCAGAACAAGAGAAATCTGCTTAACAGATTGAGGATGCCGAAGATATATAGTCCGTTCAGGACATAGAATATGGGCTTCATAATGGTTAAGCCAATCCATTCCCAAAATCATTCTGAAACCAAGGTAACGCATAACATGCAAATCGGCTCGGAAAGCATAAACACATAAAATAATTTTGATATCTTTACAAAGTAAACTGAGTGTTGCGGATCCACCAACCGGATTCGCAATTCTCAATGAAGTCATCAAGCCAATAACATTCAAAGACAAAGCATCAACAAGTTCTTTTGATATAAAAGAGTGAGATGCACCCGTATCAAAACGAACTCGAATAGGAAGATCACGAAATATAATGATGCCATCAAGGATAGAATGAGGAATACCTTGACCAAGAGAAGTGTTAGTAGAGGCTTGCACAAAATTTAGCTTGCCTTCCTTCTTGCTTTGAAGTTTGGGACACAAGGATATAGTATGACCCGAACTCTTGCAATAGCGGCAAGAAATAGACTTCGGACACTTGTTTGCATAATGGTCCTTAGAACCACAATTGTAACATTCTCCACGACGAGAGGTAGGAGTATTTGCTACCGAAGTTGCTTGCTTCCCTTTCTTGTTGGGATTAGGCTTGAACTTAAAAGGTCTCTTCTTATTGACGTTTTATTTGACTTCAACATCACTTTCTTTATCGACCTCTTCGAGTCGAAGAGCGATATCAACAAGCTGATCGAAAGAAACTTCTAATTTTAGAAGTAATGGCTTTTTGAGGTTCTTATTCAACCCATAAACAAATCTCTGATTTTTCTTCAATGGGGTATTAATATACTCGACCCCATATTTAGAGAGAGATTCGAAAGAAGCGACGTAATCCGTCACAGAAGATTCACCTTGAACAAGGTCAATGAAGCGTCAAGTTAGCGATACTTTTTCAGCTTCCGGCACAAATTTTAACTCGAATCTTTCCCGGAATTGCTCCCAAGTAAGATCTTCTACAATAATTTCAGAAATCAAGAGCTCATACCAATCTAATGCTCTTTCTTGGAGCATGCTAGAAGCCACTTGGACTCGATGTAGATCAATAAGATTCATGCGGGAAAAGATGCGATCGCACATTCTAAGCCAAGCTTGGACTTCTATAACGCTTTCAGAACCCTTGAAAGGCTTTCCACCCAAGTTGGTGTAATCACTGCACAAGCGTGCAAACCCAGATTTAGGGTGAGTGGGCTCTGGAATGGGTCCGATAGCTTGAGCATTTTTCACAAGATCTTGAAGTTGCTGAGCAGACATAAATACTCCATCCTGAGGAGTAGCACCTGATTGACCGGCGCTGGGACGGCCTGGTCAAACCATTTCTCTTCCTTAAGAAAGAAAGAAAAGAGGAAAAAGGTTATTCACAAAATGAATATCAAACAAACTTGATTGATAAAACAAGGCATCATAAAAAGAAATAGGATAGAACGGTACAAAGACTCGAATTAAATCCTATAGCACGATTCCTAAGAAAGACTTAGGACAATGATCCTTGCTAGATTATTCTACATTATTCCGAAGTTTGGCTCCGATACTAAGCTGTGATGCCCCACCTCTATACTCACGCTAGCCAAGGACACTACGGAGTAATGCCGTCGACTAGCGCGAAGAATAAGGCTGTTGAGGAGCAACCATCCGTGTAATTGCTTTGTGCGAGTACCGATATGTCAGATAGTATAACATGCATTTCATTTCAAGAGGAAATCCGACATATCAAATTCAAACTCAAAGCAACCACACAGTGGCTATGAGGCCTTCGGAAACAAATATAGAAATAAGCATAACATAAATCAGTCACAGATGTTCATATCTCAAAGGCAGAAACAGATATGAATATAACACATAAAAGTGTACATCAGAGTAGTGATCAAACAAGATCCACAATATCACAAAAGAATAGATACAAGTGCTAGACAAAAGAATATGTATACATCAAGGAGTCTCTCTCTCAAATGTATAACAACAAAAACTACCAATCTAATGTAGTTAGACAAAAGTCAGAAGACGATCCCAGATAAGGAGTCAAGCAGAACACCTGTAACATCTCGGTCTGACCCGAGTATTATTTAATAAGAGAATAATAAACGGATCATTCTAGCTATAATTATCATTTATAAAATGAGATATAAGTAGAGATATAACAAAAACATATGATAACAATAATATCATACTGTGACAAGTATGCTTTAAACAACAACAAAATCATACAATATCTCAAGAATCTCAAAGCACCAAAAAGAATATCATATTCTTTATTTTATTCACCAAACCACAAATATTGACAAACATATTAATGCCAATCGCAAAAGTTGGTGAAACACAAATTCTAGAAATCATCAATTAGAAATCCAGAAATCACAAAGGGGGAGGCCTATCACAAACGGGAGCATGAAAACTCACCAACACGTGTATCACAAACAGAACGCTATTCCATGGTCGCTAACCATCAATTTTGAGCCGAGGCTCCACAAACGGCCCGAAGACCATGGGTCGCTACCCCACCAAATTGAACCGAAATTCCACAAACGGGGTTTGTAATCCCCACACAAACAAATAGACATCGCACATCGCTAGTCTAAATAACAAAATGATCATCATCGATCAATAAAAAGTGTCGATTACACTAAGCTAGTAAATATGTGAGTTTAGCTTCATATCCCATAACCACTAGCTTAACTCAAATATTTACAAACAAATTGTAGATTCCCACTCGAAAATTGTCACAAGAATTTCAATCGAACAAGTCCAAAAATTAACCGATAAAGTAAATGCAAGCGTTTCATACCACTTGTTTTGCTAAGCCGTTTAATTAGATTTTTTTCATACGAATGAGGTAAAGGTTTGTATATACTAATAGATTAGAAACGGTTTTATAAACGAGCTTTGTATTAAAAATAGAGTTGAAATCATCTTTGTGAAAGAGTTTGAATATTTACTACTAGTATAGAAACCTTTGTATTTTTAAGTGACAAATCATAGAAATGATTGTAGAAACAATCAATCACCAAAATCCACATACGACGTGAATCATACCCAACGAAATCGATACCGAATCCATCAAAATGGATATTCTCAAAAAAATCCCGAAAAAGAGGTCATCAAATTCAATAATAAATGATAATAATAAATCGGATCAACACGAATCAGTTCTAAATTGGAAATCCACATCAAATAGACAAATTGGGCTGAGACAAGCAGGTCAGTCGACTGACTGCAGAGGCCAGTCGACTGATCCAGAAACTTGAAACTTTCAGTTTATGCAGTCAGTCGACTGACTGTAGAGGCCAGTCGACTGACTGGCACTGGAACTGTTTTTCCAGCCTATCAAAATTAAGAGCAAACTCTCACAATTTGCGATCGGACGAGTAATGGGCGTTAGGGGTTTATGCCAATCGACAACCCTGCCCTAAAGGCTCTTCGATACACCACCAAAAGCATGTTTATACATCAAAGCTAGGATTTTTAGAGTTTTTGACTTCAAAACACCAAAAATTGAAATGTTCGCCAAATCAATTCAAATCAAGAGCAAATGAACATGAATAGACGTTAGGAATTCGTACCTAACAACAATGATAGAATTAGACAAAGATGTGAGTTCAAAAACTCACCTTTAAACTCAAAAACACAAGAGAGAAGCTATAGAGCAAGGCAAGAACAATCACTCTTCAATTGTTAACCCAAGAAGCTTCAATCTAAGCTCAAATAGAAAAACATTTCCTAAGTTAGGGTTTAGAAAATTTCTAAAATTGAAGAGGAAATGAGATGGAGAAGATGAAGAGGATGCTTACCTAAGCTTCTCTTAGATGTTGGAGCAAGAACTTGAGTTTGCAAATGAATCTAGGGCTTAGGAATTTCTAATTCCTCTTCTCTTCCCCCATTTTTCTAAAGCTTGAGTGTTAGGAAAATAATAGAATGAGTGAAGAGGAGCTGGATGAAGGGTTAGGTTATTAGAAGGTTGATGGGCTGAAACCCAAACCCAAAGTGAAAAAGTCATAATTTTTACTCAACTCCAAACATATCGATGTTTATACTCAAAAAAGTTATAAACGCCGTTTTGAACTCAATGGAGGTGGTCTCGAGTCCCAATTCGATTGTTTACAAAAAGTAGCTTTTTGGACTTTAATTCGATTAACGATTCTATAGTTAAATAAAACATTTAAATATACAATCGTAAAATATGCGGGTTGTTACAAATGTAAGGAAAATTTCCAAAGTATTTAAATAAAAGTGAACTTTGAAAAAAAGAATTAGGATTCATAAAAGAAGTTAGAAATGGATATTTGGAATTATAGACAAGTGTTTTGACTTTGGAAATATTAAAGGAAATTAATTAAGGAACCCCAGAACTTATAAAATTCGTTATAAATGAGTTAAGGAATTTACAATATAAATTGTGAAGGATTTTGAGAAAAGAGAAATAAATGGAACTTTCCTAAGTGTTTAGAAGCAAGGGGTTAAAAAAATATTTTTAAATATTTTTCTAAGTGTTGAAATAAGAGATGGTTTGAAATATCCTGGTATGGATAAGTATTTGAGTTGTTTCAAATATTGAAAATTTGGAAGGGATTTGAATATATATATCTTATAAAGGTATTTTGAAAATAAATTTTGGAAAATTATAATATGGGCCTAGTGACTGCTTATGGATGTTATATTGATAGTTAAATAACCGACTATCAAATATTGGCCAATTTCGTTGATCATTTCGGAGAGACCAGGATCAGATTTGCTTGGTAAAAGGTTCATGTACACATGATAGGGGGTTCTCGCTTTGTGTTTGGTGGCGAGCAGGAGACTCTTACCCTTACATGTCCCTGAGTGGTTGGTTGCAGTCTAGAGGCTGGCCGTAAAAGCAAATTCGAGGAACCAATGTATGCCACGGTAGAAAGTGGCCGCTACTTGGATGGTTGAAAAGCCTACCGGTTCATTACACTTGGTATCAGAGCTGAAGGTTAAGTGAGAACCTTGGCTTTAGTGGGAATTACTCATTAGAGATAGGTTCAGTAGTACCCTAGAATGAGTCCGAGTGTATTATAGGTGTGAGTGCGTATTTGTTAGTGAATATAAATTGTTTTATATTGTGTTGATTTATCGGTTGAGTGTTTATGAATTCTGGTCGGTACACTTGGACAACTGTATCGATAGTGATTTCTAAACTCTTAAACTAGGCAAACCGACACAATATTGTTTTAAGGGTGGGTAAATGAAATAATCTTACCCAAGTTATATTTTAATATTAAAAAGAAATACTTTTCTGAAATAATTATTGTATATTGGTCTGTTTGGTTGATAATATTGTAATCTAAACAAGATTATAAAATTTAAATGGTTTATATAACCAAATTAAAAGGTATAAGTATGAATTATACAAATGAGTTGAAATTAAAATTTGATTCAAACTAGAATTGGGAAAAATTAAATCCTGGAGATTATTGGAAGTGTTTTCTAAAGTGTTTTGAAATGAATAATAGTGATATACTTGGATTATTTTTGAATGGAAATTGTTTTTAAATGGACTTTGGAAGTGATAAAGCACTGAACTCCCTACATTCGCTGGAAAATAATTTTGGTGACGATGGCCGCATCATCAGTGTTCATTTTCGAGTTTCCGAGTGATGGATTGCTACCGTAATAATTTGATATGAAAATTTTTGTTTGAAAAACAAGTGTTGTTCTGGAAATTCCGAAGGAATTGTTTTGGATAAAACCAAGTTGATTTTAAAAGTACCAAGGAAATGGTTTGTTAAACCAAAAGAGCTATATATATATTATGATTTCAAAATGATTTGAAATAAAACCGGGCATTGAAATTCTAAATTTTGTTATCTAAGAGTTTCGTAAAATAAGAAAATAAGTTTTGAATCTATAATTTGAGAAATGATATAAATAAGAAAGGAAAAATGTGAAATTGAGATATAAAATTTAAATGGAATTCAACTTAAGTTAAGTTGAATGTATTACATTTTAGAAATTTAATGGATTGAGATTTGAATGGAATTAATGAAGTGAATAAATGAAATAGTGAGTGTGTATTTTGTCCATCTTTGCGCACGTGTACCTATGCTTAGCATGTGTTGTTGTTGTGAAAGAGAATGAGGGTGGGATCGAATTTTAGCATACCTGTATTTTTACGTGATTAGCTAATGATGAAAGTGAACTTTTATGTGAGAGGAAGGAAGCAGTTGTACTTTATATATTAAATTGAACATATATTTTCATTAAAAGATATTAAACTAACTAAATGCAATTATTATGCTGAAGGAAGTTTATATAATTATATGGGTGTGTGTGTTATTGGATGTTATGTTATACCAGCCAATATAGGTGAGTGTGTGTGAGTGTGTGGCCATTTCTTCAATTGAGTAGTCGTGCATTTTGATGGAGAGTGCATGTATATACCTTCAATTTTGTATCTCCTATGCGTAAGTGATAAAACCATGCGTGAGAGTGTTGGCACATATGAGGTAGTGTGAGGTCAATGTAAATAATAGTAGCTTATAATTAGATTGAAATTTATATATACATATAGTTTAATAAACAAAGTAAATTATACAAAACTGTAAAGGTGAGTGTGTGCTTACGGGGAAGTTCATGCGCATGGGTTTCAGGCTAAAGAAAGTAAGAATACATTCTTAGTAGTGAAGAGAAAATAATCTGTTGCCATAGGTATATACATTTCTAAACTAAAATCCATCTTACATAAAGTCTTATACCTCCCTATGCTAGCACTTTTGGGCATCAATATAAAGGTTGGGACTGAAGCATATAAACTTATCCTTCTATGTTGGAAATGAGAAAGTGTGAAAGAAATCAAGTAGTGAAGAAAACTAACATGTTGTTATATATCTAAACTAAAAATTCACTTATATATATTAAACTGAAAATAGATTTTTATTTAAAAGATAATAAACTAACCAAATAAGTTTATATATACACTATTATAAATTATAAGTATACTGTGTGGGTATGTTCTTACTTGAAAGGAAGGAGTGGCTCGCTACCGCCATGACTTTATGGGTGTTGCTTAAGGCAACATGACTTGAACAATTATGCATGGGAGAGTAGTGGAATTTTGTAAATATATCCAAATGAAAATCTAAATCTATAATATAAAGAAATATAACCTAAATAAATACATGTATGCCCATCAACATGGAGTATCTTTTCTCTTGGAAATGGTGGTGCATCATTAACATTGAGCCAAAAATATGCCATCTCTATCAAGCATTTTAATAAATTGGCATAGATTGGTTTGTTATTGAATATGAAATTGAGAAAAACCGGATTTTGTGAATAAATTGAATGTGGATTAATAAAAAGTTGATAAATTGATTTGGAATCAATTTAAAATAGCTATAAACTGTAATGGTTATTTTATTAAATGAATATCACCGAATTTGCATGAGAAAATTTGTAGTTCGACGTAAATGAAACTAAATAAAATTTTGCAAGTAAATGGTAAGTGAATAAATTGAATTAGAATCAATTTGAAATAGATGTGATTATAATGTGTGTGAATATGAATTGGATGCACATAAATTGTTCTGAATCATTTGGAAGTGAATTAAATGGTATATAAATCGAAAGAAAGTAACTAAGTTAATGTAGGAACATGGTATTTGCATGTAAATACTAGATATAAATATTTTAGCGTGTTTTGTTTATAAAATTGGATATACATCCACGATATTACTTTTTGGTTATGAAAATAATGTGTTTAACTAGTTAAATAAATGAAATGTTATTAAATTTGATGTTTTGGAACTTACGTGTTTAAATTGAGTAAGTACAGGTACTTAGAGCTAGTTTGCTTGAGTTTGATCGCGCAAATTGCACATAAAATAAGCTCGCTCGCTTAAAAACGCTAAATAAGGTACGTTTTCAGATTAAATACAATAAAGAAATAAATATTGATATATATTTTATTTTCCGACCGTGTGGGTCGATGTATATATTTTTATCACTCTGTCATATTGCAAAAGGCTCTCCGTACAAGGGAGACTCTGCCAAAAAAATTTCGAAAATTTAGGGTGTTAGAAAATTTTTGAAAGTTTTTGAAAATTTTTGTTAACTAAAAGTTGATTTTCGAATTGACATTGAAAAAAAGGGTTTTGAATTAGAAATGGAAACTAATTGTTTGATCGAAACTAAAAGATTTAGAAAGTGAAATATCGAATTTTAACTAAGTGGGTTTGAAAAGTAATGGGTTTAAGATCATTCGTCCTACCTTAGCAATTTCGGGGACGAAATTATTTTAATGGGGGAGGAATGTAACGGCCCGGATTTTTCAACGTTTGATTTTGAATATTTAAATGGTTTTAAATATTGGTTTGGAATATAAATCAATTTTGGATATGAAGATTTTTGGTTAGAATTGTAGAATGAATTTAAAATTTAAATATATCGATTTATTGAAATACGAAAATAGTGAATAATTGAAAATTAGAGTTGAATATGAATCGAAACGATTTCTAATGTTGATAAAAATTCTATTTAAATCAGTATTTAGTTAATAAGTTTTTAAAACTGAAATTTCAAGTGATTACGCAAATTTTTGAAATCGTTAATTTTATCGACGCGATAAAATAGCGATCTGGGGTACAGTCTTGGAATTTGACGAAACCAGTTCCGTTGGATCCATAATAGTGTGTTATTATTGGGTTTCAAATTTCATAGCGTTTAGGTTTACCGTTTGGTCGTGCGATCTGAAAACACCTAGAAATAATTTAATTTAAATAATCTATTTAAAAAGCTATCTTCTCCATACGATCGAATTAGATTCTGAGATTCGTTCCATTGAGTTCGGAATAGGGGTATAACATTAAGAACGCCTGGCAGCACGCCTAAATAGGGGTTCAGATTTTCAAGGTATGCTAAGCGGGATATTTTGAAAATAAAATTTATAACTTCAAATCATAACCGACCCTATACCTTCTGTCATGCCACCCTACTTAGTACGTATAGCCACCCTCGTCTTTTTAAAATCACATCAACCCCCTTTTCTCCTTCTTCAATTCACGTAGAGGAGAAGAAAAAAAGAATGAAATCTCGTTTGACATAATAAAAAAAATGAAGGTCGCGATTGATGAAATGTGGAGCCGCATAGATCAGGGAGGAGCGAACGCAGGGAGGGGCGATGCTTGGCTGGGAATCGCGACAAGGTGTCGTGACATTGTACAGCAAACGCGACCAACCTAGGGCATACGAGCGCGACCCACGGAGGCGAGTAGGTTGGCGTGGATGGACGTATAGCGAGCTGGTGGAATTGGGGTTCGTCGTAGTCGTGGTGCAGGCGAAGTAAGGGAAAGGCATTGCGATTCGAAAAATCATGATTTACTGTGTGCGTTCATCTGACTTGGGGAGGAGCTGAGGGCTCGCGTGTTCGATTTGCAGGAGTTCGAAGGAGAAGGCGGGTCGTTTGTGAAGAGGGAGGTTCCAGCGAAGTCGGCGTTGAAGGTCAGGAAAAGAAGGTGAAGCGGTGATTGTTGATGCGGTAGCCGAACCTGGGTTGGCTATCGTGCGTGCTGGAGTTTTTAAGCAGAGGAGGGGTTACCGTTAATGAAGGTGATTAAGTTCTTTAATTACCTTGTTTAATTATTTAAGTTATAAATCCAAATTCTAAAAAAAATCGTAACTTGTTTGTTTAGGTCCCAATATAACGTGACAAGTCGCGTTTGATCCGTTGTTGCGGAATCTACAATCTGGACATGTTTGGAATTGATTGGGATAGCGGGGATTTTAAGTTAAATCGAACGTCATTCGATTTGATTTAAAATCGAAAATGGACCGCAATTAAAAAAATCAAGGTGAGTAAATCTCACTCATTTTTTATTGCTGGAGTTAATGTAAAATAATTTAAATTAATTATTGGACGTTGTTTGAATTTATAAATTATTATTTGTTGGATGCTATATTATATATAGTAGTGTGTGTATATATATATATATTAGTAGTTGGATTTATACCCGCCGTTTGAGCGGATGAGACCCTATGCGCCCCGCATAATAGCGGATGACCCTATATTACCGCGATATCCCCCTTGAAGCGAGATTGGTATTTTATGTTGTCTGACATCTGTGGATGCAGGGACACAGGTTGGAGGGTTCCAACTGGATTCCTCAAAAATATATTAATTGTTTATCATATATTGATATATGATGTGTGAGAATAAATCTTCTATAGATTTTGGTTGTGATTGAATTTTGGATGCTATAGTAGCACTGGCCTTAATTTTGGTATTTTAAATACCATAAATATTATATTTGAATTTTTAAGAAATTACAAGGAGATTTTGAATATAAAAATAATTATATCGAAAATTTGACTATTTAAAAAGAGATTGGTTGAATAAACGATAAATTTGAGTTTTGGTTGTACTTAACTATTCGTAAATTGTTTAATAGAGATTTTTAAAAATATTTATACAAGAGATTTTCAAATGGTATCCTGGAAAATATAAAAGGGAGTTGAAATCAACATTTAAAAATTATATTGGTAGAATAAAAGGAATTTATAAGGAAATGGATTTATAAAAATGAAATTTTATAAATAAGATTTCTTTTATAAATAGGTAAACACCTAAGGAGCTATAAAAATTTATAGACGATGTTTATAAATAAGGGATAGCGATAGCAGTTGCTAAATTGGGAATATAAAATTCATAGGGTGAATTTATATTAGAATATGGAAACAGGGTTGAGGAAAATAATGGATACTATTTTTGAAAGGTGGAAATGGTTAGGAGAATCGGAATGAAATCGATGGGTTGTGAATCGAGAGGAATCTATAAATTAATGAGTTATTGAGATTTAAAAATATATTTTTATTACTAAGAAATTAAGTTGTGTTTAAAAATGAAAGTTTTATTTATCAAACTATGTAATTTTGAACTAGTAGAATTGAAATACATCGGAAAGTGAATTTTCCAAATACTAAATATTTATTTTAATAAATCCTAATTTTTAAAATCAGCTTTGAAAATTGATTTGTTTATCTAAAAATGAGTTATTGATGTTTATAAAAAGAGTTTCGATATTTTAAATAATTACTTGAACATGTTTTAAAAATAAATTTTTATTCTTTAAATACTTATTTCTTATATATATATATCATATATATAGAGAGAGTTTTGTAATGATTTAAATTTATTTATAAATCTTCTCGAGGTTTGGAAACGGGGTTTATTTAGTAGATGGGGTTTATAAGAGAAATTCTCAACATAGAATTTGAGAAAAATGTAAGGAAAATTTCCGAAGTATTTAAATAAAAGTGAACTTCGAAAAAAGAATTAGGATTCATAAAAGAAGTTAGAAATGGATATTTAGAATTATAGACAAGTGTTTTGACTTTCGAAATATTAAAGGAAATTAATTAAGGAACCCAAGAACTTTTAGAATTCGTTATAAATGAGTTAAGGAATTTACAATATAAATTGTGAAGGACTTTGAGAAAAGAGAAATAAATGGAACTTTCCTAAGTGTTGAGAAGTAAGGGGTTTAGAATAATATATTTTTAAATATTTTTCTAAGTGTTGAAATAAGAGATGGTTTGAAATATCCTGATATGGATAAGTATTTGAGTTGTCTCAAATATTGAAAATTTGGAAGGGATTTGAATATATATATATATATATATCTTATAAAGATATTTTGAAAATAAATTTTGGAAAATTATAATATGGGCCTAGTGACTACTTATGGATGTTATATTGATAGTTAAATAACCGACTATCAAATATCGGCTAATTTCGTTGATCCTTTCGGAGAGACCGGGATCGGATTTAATTATCCGAAAACCACTTCGATCCGATTTGAGCTTTACGAATGGATATTGTGAAGATAGTGAAGACGGTGATTCAGTTTGTCCTGACCCAGGACAACTTGTATGGATGAATGCTATCAGAACATCGTCATTGGAGGACGATGAGCATTCTATGTGAAATTGTTCTTGAAAGGTAAACGTTTGCCTCAAGCCTCATCAACCGGGAATGACTAAAACAGGGGAGATGCAGCAAGACTAAGTGGGTTGCACCCAATTAGGGTATGTTATCACCTTTCTGGATACCTTCGAAAATATATATAAATTATGGATATGGTTGTGCGTGGAAAAGTGAACGCTCGATATTAAGGGTGGAAACACCCAGGCTGATAACATATTCGGTACTATCCAGGTTAGGGGAAGGCCAGTCTTGTGTGGCAGGGGATCCCGGCGAGGTCCTTGGTATATTTTTCTAGAGGTGTACTGTGATGAGCGGTACCCCAGTAGCCCAGTCATTATATGGAATCCAAAATCCACTACGAACCTTTACGATTTTGTTTGTAGAGCCTAGTATGCTGGAATTTAATTAATGTAACAATTTCGGCTATTTGAATAAGCATTTGTACTTAGACACTATTATAATATCACTGGATTTTCTATAAAATGTTTTGGTTATCGTAAGGGAAAAAACCGTCGTGTTTATGTGTGACGCGGTCTTACGAGATACATTTGTTTTTCAAAGGATTTTGATAGCTTTAATAACTCATATTGAGTGTGTTTTCTTATGCTGGTTTTCCAGACTGACTCGGGTGTTATTTTATTATGATGCTCGGGTCAGACCGAGTATTACAGATTCAGGATAGGATGCTATGAAGCTCAAGAGACGAGCTGGAGGATTTCAGACGTATATCACGTACTTGGTTATTTCCGCTGTGTGGGTTATGTATATCAGGACAAGTTATTATAACTGTCCAGATTGACTGATGATTGTTGTACTCTGATGATTGTATGTATATTAACTGATATAGTTTCTTTGTATAAAAATCTGTTATTATATATTATATTTTGTTCCGCTGCGTTGGTAAGATTCTGTGTTGTTGTTTTTGTTTCTTCTTCTAACTCTTTCTTCTTTAACCCTAGCAATCGGTATTTCCAGCACTTGAATATTCGGCATGTTATACAGTGAACGTATTGATGTCGATTTTCGGGGGTCGAAAATCGCGGTCGCTACATCATCAGTTAATAGGATTAAATGGTTATTATTCTTTTGACCTTGATTCATAGCCAATGAAAATATATTTCTCGCCTTTATTATCCAACTTGGAGCGCCTTTAGTTGGAATAGGTGTATGATATGCTTCCAAATACTTTCAAATGTGATATACATGGCTTTTACCACTCCGTGCTTCTTTCGGTGTTTTATTATGTACACTTTGAGTCAAAGAATGATTGGATAAGTGTACCAAGCATTTAGCTTCTTCAGTAAAAAATAATTTAGGATATTTTTCCTTTTTAACATATGACAAGTCATATGGAGTAGAAATCTATTCTTCCTTTCTATGACCTAATTTTGCTATGGAGTGCATGGGCCTATTAAACGTGCGATGAATTTAATATTATTCACAAAATTACTTAATCTCTTTTGAAGTAAAATCTTTGCCTCACTAGGATCTCGTGGCTATTATTTTATAACTACTTTCATTTTTTACAAAGGCTAGAATTTATTATAGCATCAAATACATCGTATTTTTGTGTAAGGAAACAACCCAAGTTTTTCTACTCAATCATCAATAAAGAGGGCAAATTGTTTACTTATTCTGAGTGATCATGGCTTTATTTGACCATAAATATATATATATATATATATATATATATATATATTAATTAGTTATAACGGTTATTTAACTGTTGTAGTGAATTCTTTTGGAAAAAAATCTTCTAATAAGTATCCTTCACATAGTTGATTCTGGTAAATAGTGATAAGTATTTTATCATACTTTTATTCATTAACAAATTTAAACCTCCAAAATTTAGTGTTTAAATCTTAGGCGCCACAACCACGATGATTGTTTGTAACAAGTTTTTAAAAACTTAGCACCCTTATTCGGAATATTTAATGGAAACATTTTATTTTTTGACATTGTTGCTTTAAACTGACTTTTCTTTACCATATCTCATATGTGAGTATGGCTTCCATGTCAATATCATAATCTTTTTCTATAAGTTGTTGTAAACTTAAAATAATTATTTTTATATTGGTACAAAGTACAAATTAGAGATGAAATCATGTTAACTATTTTTTAAATGAATTGGTATTTTTCCTTTTTCATTTGATAGGAGTTCTAGATTCATCACAAAAATAAATGTTTTCACTTATCGATTGATCAAGCTCGAACATGCTTCTCATTTCACACATGTGATTGCTAGCCCTTGTTCTAAGTACCATTTATTATTGTTGCTACTTTCATCCCCTATGTGCTAACACTAATGTAAAATATTCATCCTTTTCTTTAACAAAGTAAGATTACTTTTGGACTTTTGTTAAATTTACATTAAGAAGCAAAAATTTTGCATCATACATTGGCCTTCCATTTTGTTTCATGTTTCCTACTCTTCTTTGACATCTTGCATTATATGTGTTACGCTTAGTTCCTTTTATTAGAGAATTTATAGTCATTTCTTACATAATTTTAGTCATGGCCTCTTCCTCTTTTTATATGAATTCTACCATTTCGGATGCCTTATTTGCATTAAGCTGAGGTTTTTAAGTAGCTTGTTCCAACGACTCTTCTTTAACTCTTTTCACTAATTTTTCTTCATGAGCTTGAACCCATCGCATGAGTTGATTAGTGGTTGTGGATTCTAGATCTTTTGATTCGTCATTCACTATAATTATGTATTTAATATTGAATCTGAATATCGTAGAATTTTCTTACAGTACAACAAATATACCTTTTTACAACATCTAAAAAACATTGTAATATGTGCTTCGCAATGTTTATGCAAATGTCATTCTAGGAAAAGTTGTAATACGGCCAACGCCTTTCACAACCTTTTTTAGATGTTGCAAAAAAGGTTGTAATATATTCAACTACAACTTTTTTTGATTTTATAATAGAATCAACTATAACTATTTACAGGTGTTGTGAATCAAATTAAAAAAAATTCTTAAATCAAAGAGGACTAGCTGATTGGTTCATTTATTTTACATTTAATCCAAAAAGTTACTTTCCCACAGAGTACATCTACCTTAAAATAATTCAATAAACACAAACCTCATCTACTATTTAAGAGACAAGCATATAATAATCAAAAGAAAATAATGCCATTTGGGTTCAGATAAGTAAGTTCCTTTCATTCTAATCATATTAATAAATAAATCAACATCAAAATGTGAAGGTATTATTTTGTTATCACCCAATAAACAACACACATAGACGTAACATGATAAAAGTATAACAAGATGCATCCTTTAATAGCATGATGTCATGTAGCATCGGCGTTTTCAATCTCTGCAACTCCAGTATCCAGAACGTCTTAGGAGTATAACCGGGGTCCATCATTTCATCAAGATGAAGAGCTCTAGTCTTGACAGTATTAAATCTGATTCAGCCATAACCATTCCATCCAGTAGCAATAAATTCTAATGCTTTAAGCATTGCAAGGGCTATTGGACATTGGAACAACATCTTTTAATCATGGTGTAGGTTTCAAGCATCCTTGATCTGACAAGACAAAGTCTATCAATTAGGAGGTGGTTAAATTTTTAAAGAATGATGCTTTTGAGCATCCTCGTACCACCCATATCTAAATGAATGCCTTAACACGTCTCACATACTCAGACCACCCATCTCCCGCATCTGAATCGCAACATCCAACCTCAACTGCTCCGCCTTACTCATCTCGGACCGCCCATATTTGGGTTGTCATGGTTCAAATGGAGTTCTAATGAAGGAAGGATGTCGCAGTAGGGGAGTTCAACTTTGGTTGCGGTTGTTGGCAGTGGGTGTTGCACGAAGTGCTAAAGGAGTGGTTGGATTTGGTTGAGGGAGTGGAGTTGGTGATGAAGGAGTTAGGAGAAATGGAATATGTGATGTATCTCGGCAGTTTGAAGTATGGTCGCGAATTTGGTAAGGAGCACAATTAGATGTTTGTATTTGAATCTGGAGGCAGATGTTTTTATCTCGTTGGAGGAGGAGAATATGGGTGTTATTGGAGGAGTTAATATAAAATAAGGGCATATGGAGGGAAAAATTTCAAATTGGAACCATAGAATTTGGATTGGAAGGAAAATTTTAGAGCGGGAGCCAAAATTTTCCTTACTTAAAATTAAAAAAAAACTTGTTTATGTCAAAGAAGGTAATTACAAATGAAAACCTATAGATGCATATGGAAGTAATAATTTGCAGTGTAATGTTATTTTTCAAATTTTGAAATTTTTAACATTTAGGTATTTTTCTTAAATTTTGAATATTTTATAAAATTTTAAATTTATCTAGAATTTTAATTCTATTAATTTTGAATTTTATGAAAATTTCAAATTTTGTTTCTGGATTTTATGAAAATATATAAATTTATTTTAGAAAATTACAAAATATAACTCTTTTATAATATTATATATTGAATATAATTATCAGTTATAGTTATTAGATATTAAATACTAGATAGTAAATATTACTTTTTAATTATTAAAGATTACTTATTATTGTAGGCATTTTCGCCCATAGCATAGTGAATACGAAAAGATGTTAAGGAGCGTAGAAATGGCTGGAAGGTGCATAATAAAGGCACCATCGTGTAACCATAAGGGCAAGGTGAAGTGCTAGGGGCAAATTTGGCAAAGTCAGAGAATATAATCAAAGCTCTTGAAAAATGTTCCTAAAGTCAGGACATGCACAAAGGTCGAAACTGTGTCTCAGTTCGAGCTACGGATTGGAAGGTATGATTATCATAAAATTTACCCATCACCTAACCGACTCGGGCCTCTTCTTGGAGAGGAACTACCTAGTTTAAGCAAATAGAACATTAAGAGGCATTACTACTCAATGATACGAAGCTACTAGTCTAAGTTTCATTCAATTATGACTTGAAATGAAGGAGTTATGACATAAAAGCATGTGTAGCATAGTGCTAAAAACCTATGCTCTTCAGCCAACCTACTCGGTTTTGAGTCCTGAAACACATTCTTTTTATGGAACAAGAGGAATAGTCCAGAAAATAAACCAACTACTGACTGCCTAACCATTTCCAACGTAAGGAAGGGAAAGTGGAAAGCGCGAAGGAGTGGAGAGAAACCAGGCTCCCCCTCTCCTGTTCGGTAGCCCAGGTACAGAAAAGAATCTCCTTTAAGTACAGAATATGATGTTATGTTCAGTGGGAGGGAAACCACCGAACCAAGCACCAAGTTAACCCACCGAACCAAGCACCTAGCGAACCCACCGAACCAAGCACCAAGGGAGGAAAGGCGTAAACTTAGCCATCAAAATGGCCACGTGCGTTCCACCGGACCAACCTACCCTAGATAGAGCTCCCAATCGAACCGAGAAGGCCATATATGGAATGAAATCTGCATATATCGAGAAATTATTAATTATATATTGCATATTCATGAATATTCCATCTAGGCATGTCATACAGGGAAACTATCGGTCTGACCTCCATATACCTTCACTTCTATAAATACCCAAGCTTCTAACAACAATGAGGACAATTGGGGAGAGCCAAGCTTACAACAGTAATGGTAGACAAGTCAAGGAAATCTAGGATTAACCTAGCCGAACCTTCATCTAGTAGGATCTTCCTAACAGGAGCAGCCTAGCAGGATCAAACTAACAAGAATAGCCTAACATGAACAGCCTAATGGGAACTGCCTAACAGAGACAGCTAAAGAGGAATAGGTGGGTAGGAATAGCCAGACAGGAATAGACGAACAGAATTCCTTGGGTTATATCTTACTTTCTATTGAGCCTAAGATCAATGTACTTTATATCTCAAACGTTATAACAAAGATCTATATGAAGAATAATGAAAATGGATAGTGTATGTAAGTAGATTCTGGCCAAACCACTATAATCTTTGTGTTCTTTATTTTACTGCAGTTTTCTATCTGCATGACCTATATGTGATCCACTCTTTGAAAATCAATCATAATTCAAATGTAATGGCTGTATCATACACCCTCATTCATAGCGCTATGAAAAATTGATTATAGGTATTTGCCCATTTTTCGTGCAAACATTTTTGGTGCTTTCACTAAAAAATGATTCTCAACATGCCTTTGAGACCAAATAATAAGGTTTGTGCTACCAGTGGGAATGCAGGGAACACCAGTGCACCTAAACAAACAACTGCATATCGGGATAATCATTCAACAAGCACTCCAGTGCTAGCAGGTGTGATTACTAAAGGCGATCTAGATCGAGTTGTGGCCAAGCAAAATGAGTGTTTTGTTGCCCAACATGAAGTAATGGTGGACCAACTCATGATACTCTTGGGGCAGGTGCAAACTATCAGTCGCAACACTTGAATGCAAGGGCAATCCTAGTCTAGGGGATCTAGAAGACGAAAGGGGTCACACTTTGACAAAGAATCTAATCAAGAAGGTCCAAGAGCTAGAAGATGGGATGCTAAAGAGAGGAAATGAGAAAGAGTTCAGCCCGAAGCTGGACCTAGGAAGTGGTTCAGTGCCAAACCAAACAAGATGATGTCAAACCAAGGGCAGCTGCAGCAAACTCTTCTTGTTCCCACATTGAAATTGTGGTCAATGGAGGATAAAATAATCGCTGGAATCGATCTAAGAGCCATAGCCATTCTCGTAACTGAAGATTAAGTCATCATAAGGAAGATGAAAGAACTGGAAGATATAGGACCCGTATCATTAGAAAATTCGTTCAAGCATGAACAAGTGGAGTGAGGAATTGAAGGTTAGCTTAGCATTACCTTCTACCTAGATATAGGACTACTAGGGATCCCAAAGATTTCATGATCTATAAGCCAGCAAAGTACATGACGTTGGAATGCGCTGCATCGGAAAGGTAGCCCAGTATAAATACTTGAAAAGAGTCTAGAAATGTTTGAAAATGATGTTGGAAAATATAGTCAAGATAGATCGAGTCTGGAATTTCCTTTCTAAGCTGTCAAGAATGGATGCAAGGAAGCAGGTAAGGCGGGAAGGAGCCATTAATGTCTGGACTTCCATAAACTGAATCGGCTAGGGCTCGAACCAAATTGGACTGATGCAGAGCTAATCAATACTAGACCAATGCTGATGTTGGAACCACACACTGAGCTACCAAAAAGGACCGCCTAAGCACATACCGATTGGTACACAGGTGATTCATCCATTGCATGGGGGCAGGGGGAGGACACGGCATGTCCCACCATGCAACTTAAGGAAGCATCCCAATAATCGAGTAGCGAGCCATCGAGCTAATGCATCGATTGTTAGGCTAGTAGAGCAGGAGACTAGAGCTTGGCATGATGAACCATGGTCACTTCACTCCAAGTATTGGATATGCAATCAACCCCCAAATTTTAAGACACTAGTCATGGGGTAATATGTTGGAAGAACCAACCCTTGAACACATTTCAGATGTTATATTCAGCATATGAAAGTAGCTGGAGTTACGAAGCAAGCGGAGGGGTGGAGAAATCTTACGGAACAATCTTGCATGGTTTAGTGACTTAGCAGTGCTATGAGACAATTTAGTGAATGGATTATCCTTGTGGTTTTTGCTTCAGGAATTGATAGGAAAATGGAATTTTACAGGGAACTTAAGAAAAGTTCAATCATCAATTTGGATGACCTATACTACCAAGCTGATAAGTTCATGCTCTTAGGATTTTTTGATATCTAGGCAGGATGGATATATGTCAACCAGGTTAGAGACGAAGAGCTTCGGGATAGGAAATACTTTAGAATAAAAGGCGAGCTTTTGTTTTTACAGCTTATAGAGACTCAAGAAAGAATCTATCTTGCTATTACAAAAACAGTTCATTACAGCGGATTGAGGACAGAGAATCAATGCAATGGAGGCAGAAACCAACAAATAACTTGTGCATAAGGTTTATGGTCATGATACCAATGAATGTAGACAGATCTCGTACGTATACTCTGGGTTAAAACACTAAGGTAACTTCACCGATAATGCCCCAAACTCTAAAACGCGGTCCCTCGATGAAAATGAGTCCCTGGGAAGAAAGAGTAAAAAGCATTATCGGCGGCATGGTGTTGAATCCCCCAAGGATAATAGAGCATGTCCTCCTACTAAATATCCGAAGATAGATGTGCAATAAAAATTGTAAATAACAAAGTAATCAGACAGTAGAGCATAAACTTCCTAGTCCCGGGGGCAGGGTCCAACTCCATTAGAGATAATGGGAGACTGGGTTAAACTCCTCTAGAGATAGTGGAGTGTAATTCTGACCCACTCCATAGGTGGGACAAGACATCTCTAGAGATGGTGGATCTTAACCTTTTCAAAAAGCCCAAAAGATAGAGTCAACTTCATATAATACGAAGCATGATATTACAGAGACTGAACACCCCCATAGAGAATGGGGACAACAATGGAAAGGTATAACTTACTTTAATGAATAAATTTCAAATGGTATTCAATAAAAATATCTAAGGCATAAGTAACACCATGCCACACGACTACGCGACACTCGCAGGACTGAGAAAAATACTAATGGTTGGGCAAGGTGAATGTTCTTGACCCTTATAGGTCGGATAGACCTCTTACCTTGCAGGCTAGGCCCAACGATGGAGTATGGTACACTAATAATGGGATTGGAAATAGTAAAAGAATTGAGAATCTGGACACTATCTATCCATAGCAACCAACAAATGGCCGTGAATTAAGCATTTTGGGAGTCCGAAGTCAGCGGAGAACGGTTGGCATCCTACTTAAAAAGAAAAAGGGTAAAGGCTTTGCTTAATGTGCAAAAATGCTATGTGGTTAAGCACATCCCATGGGAGGAAAATCGGGATGCTGAAGGTTTGGAATAATTGGCCAGCTTAGGAAATGGATGACATTTTGGGATGGTCCTTGCAAAAACGTCACCTGTAAATTGGAATGAAGCAAGGAAGATGATGTGCAAGGTGACTTGGTACACAATATAGGATGACATCCTATACAGAAGAGTTCTAACTAACCTGTTGATAAGGTGCATAACTGCAAGAGAAGCTAAGGAAATACTGGATAATGCAAATCAAGGCAGTAGAGGAGACCACACTTAGGGAAAACTCTATAAAAGGAAATCTTATGGAAATTGATCTGAATGAAGAACTTTTAATAGTTATGAATGGAGCTAAGTATGCAATAGTGGTTGTGGATTACTTTATCGGGTATGGAGTTCAGCCCCATATTATCTCGGCAATGGATGATAATTTGATAGTCATGAATCCACCAACTTCTATTGGCAATATGAAATTAGGATAAGCTTTCATATAGTACCTCACCTGTAGGCCAATGGATAGGTTGAAGAGGTCAACAAGGTTCTCAAAACCCACATAAAGGAGCATTTGGAAAATGATAAGGAAGCTGGGAATGATGAGCTACCATTTAGACTTTATGTGTATCACACTTCCCATGAAACTACAATGGGATATACTCCCTTTGCTTTGGCCTATGATTTATTGGTTGTGCTTCCCATCAAAACGATAGTCTCATCTCATAGGATAATCAACTATAACGTAGAGAAGAATGAGGGATTGCTAAACATGTTTCTAGATCCGATCGAGGAGAAGCGGGACGAGGCTGCTTTGAAAACTGCAACGCTCTAGCAGAAAGCGGTGAAATAATACAACATTAGGACGGAGCCACGCCTGCACAAGGAAGGAAACCTAGTCCTATAATGAATCTCCCCTTGGTCGGGGGCAAGGGACTCGATTTAGGAAGGATCGTATTTTATTAGCAGGGACCTAGGGAATGGAGCCTATATTCTCAACATTATGAACAGAACAGTATCGAGGAAAACAAGGAATGCTCAAAACCTCTATTTTCTTATTAACTATTGCAACTGCATGGATTATGGATAGGTGGGGTGGGTTAGTCAATCATCACGATCTTACTGAACCCCATGGATGGGGTGTGCGAAATAATCATAGATGGCAGCGCTACCAAACCACCACTTGCCAAATAAAGTCTCGATTTCTAGGACTGTATGGGTTAGGCCGTTGCATACAAGGGGGTACCCAACTCTAGAACATCATGGAAAGCTTGGAACAACAACTCTGGCACATTATGGAAAGCTTGGCCAAACTTCTCACCAACAGTGGTGGACTGAAGTGATCCCTATTCGGGTGTCCACAGTTGACGATCATTTCAACCTTCTCAGCCGGTAGTGGTGGACCAGAGTGATCCCTGTTCAATTATCCACAGTTGACGATCATTTTTACCTTCTCAGCCGGCAGTGGTGGGCCAAAGTGATCACTATTGGGTGTTCACTGCTGGCGATTGGCTCAACCTTCTCAACCGGTAGTGGTGGACCGGAGTGATCCCTATTCGGGTGTCCACAGTTGACGATCGGCTCAACCTTCTCAACTGACGGTCTTGGACCTGAGTGATCCCTATTCGAGTGTCCACAATTGACAATCGGCTCAACCTTCTCGAGATGTAGTGGTGGATCGAAGTGATCCCCATTCAGGGGTCCATAATTGAAGATCGGCTCAAACATCTTAGCTAGCGGTGGTAGATCGGAGTGATCCCTATTCGGGTGTCCACAGCTGATGATCGGCTCAACGTTCTCAGCTGGCAGTGGTGGACCGAAGTGATCCTTATTCGGATGTCCATAGCTGACGGTCCGCTCAACCTACTTAGCAGGAAGTGGTGGATCGGAGTGATCCCTATTATGATGTCCACTGTCGACGATCGGCTTAATCTTCTTAGCCGACAGTGGTGGACTGGAGTGATACCTATTCGGGTGTCCAAGCTAACGATCAGTTGAACCTTCTCAGCCGATGGTAGTGGACCGGAGTTGTGACGACCCGGATTTTCGGACCAGTTAAAATCGTCGAAAAATCCGTCCGTTCTAAAACTACTAATGAAACCTACCAACTTAATATACCATATTTGATAAATATTCAACATTACTAAATGTATAGGATACAATTTCAATTATACAACTTATCAGAGTAATTAATTTATTTATTAATCCTACAAAGTGTGCTTTAATATATACCAAAATACAATGACTATAAATCTACCACTGCACAACTCTGATGAGAGAGACATCACTATCCTTACCTGTGAACTCAATAAACAATGTAAATGCGGAATAAAATAGTAAGCAGGAAAGATACAATAACACAAGATAAACAACAGCCAATAACAGATAAACATGAAAGAGTTATTTTCTTTTAGGGGATGCATCACTACCACTTGTGACTGCCTACGTACCCCTATCTAATTGGGTACCCAATTAGATATAGGATCAAGCCAACGTAGTTCTCCTACCACAAATAGGACTCATTGAGCCTACGATGCAACAAACATGATGCAATTCCCAAAACTACCCACTTATGTTTAATCTTCAATTTTAGATTTTCAAATCTAATTATCTTTACGGAAATTATCTCTTTGGACTTTATTCTCGAATTCTTATTTTAAAACTTTTGAAATATATATCCTTTATATTCAAATTATACTTTACTTCGGGATCTTAAATCAAATCAGTTTTGAAAAGTTTATTTGGAAATCCCAAATACTATAATAAAAACATATCAAACTATATGCAACCAGATCGGGAGGTTTCTTCCGATAACAAGGCAACTTGGTCCCAGCCTTAATACAATCGATAAATAAGTATATCCCTCTATTCCGAGAGCGGACTATACCAAAAACATATGCCCACTTTTTAGTTACGGGTTACTCGAATCATCGGTGACATAACAAATCATTTTATATCCCGAAGCAATAAATCATTTCACACTAATATTAAAAAGTACTTTCAAATCTATATTAATTTTCATTTCCCAAATCCGTTCAAAAATCATCTTAAAACCATCGGGTTTAGTCCTCGAAATTCTTTTCGTTCTATAAAACATTTTTATAAAACCATTCTTATCTACATCACTTTTATATAATATAACTTCAAAATATTCATTACCAAACATTTCTATTTCTTTTAAAGGGAAAACATTTCATAACATTTCCATTTGAAAACCAATTTTCAAAACAATTCATTAAATTGAAGTGAACCAAATATTACCGCTAAACACCTTATAGTCAAATCGTGAAATAAATCACAAGGTGTTAGCCTACAATTGTTTTCTACCTAGCCCATACATATGGATAATTAATTGCTCATAAATTGGTTGAGCAAAGTCAGCAATCAATAAATAATAATCAATGCTCATAAACTGGTCGAGCGCAATCCAAACAACCAAACAATCAATCAACAAAATAAACACAACAATAAATGATAAATCAACGCTTCATTATATCAAATATTTATAACACGTTTTATTTTATCTTGAGTTAAAACGATTTGATATTTATTTTGGAGCATCCGGGCTTTCCCTTCGACATGTTCCGTCCCTCGTCCAAGTCTCCTTGGATGTCACAGACGAAACACGTGTACTAGTCGTTTCCGCATACCCCATTAAGTATTTAACTTTTAAATTTTAAAATAATTAATTAACCATCCAAATAGTCAAATAAGGAAATAATACCATTTTTAGCAAACAAAGTAAACAAGCATTCAACAAGGGTTTTCAAACAACACTTAGTACTTAAAGTTCCTTTAGCAATGATTTTAACGAACTTAAAGGAAGAAATAACTCACTTTGGATTCCACTCCGTCAAACTTTAAGGCAAGGAAATTAAGATCTAACTCATACTTCCTACCATGCTTCAGAACCAAATGAAAATAAGCCCAAATTCCTCATTCCTAGTGCTTGGCCAAGGCTTGATATGGAGGTTGGCTGAAAGTATAGAGAAGAAGTGGTAGAGCTTTGAACTTGAATTCTCAAAATTAGACCCGAAAAATAGGTCATTTTTCTCTTGTTTTTGACTCTCTTACCCTCAAAATTTGGAAAACTTGTTAACTGAAAAGTTGTTGCAAATTATTTTTTCTTGAGTATAAAAAAAGAATCACTTGATTTTGGTTATATTTGAGGAAGATATGATAGAATGAAGAAGAGGTATTGTCGGATTGACAAAAATGAAGCCCGAAAATGCACTTCAAAGAATTGAGTTTCAGGTATAGCAAACCTCAAAAATGGAAAAGTGCTCAACATAAAAGTTGTTGCCACTGGAATTTCATATGGTTTGAAAAAAATAATTTCTTAATTTGGATATGTTATGATCAATTTATAATAAAAAAAGGGCTATTTTCTGTGTTAAAAACTGGGCCAGAAAATGCACTGGAAAGAAGTGGATTTTTGACATAATTAAATTTAGAAAGAGACAAGGTGGCCAACATGAAAGTTATAGCCACTGGAAAAATACATGATTTATAAAAATTAATTTTGCATTTTGGTTCTGGTTTGAAGAAGTTATGGCCGAGAGAAGAAGAGGTAAAATATGAAGAAGAAAAGAGTTTGATTTGAAGAGAATGGACATTGATTTCTTTTTGAATATTTTGTAAATATTTTGACATTATTTCTTTATAATTTTTTCTATGGCTTGGAAGCCATTAAAGAGAAGATGAAGAAGCTTGAGAAAAGAAGAAGAAAAAATGTGAATGAAAGTGAAGAAGGAGGTGGGTATTTATAGAAAAAGTAATGAATGGAATTTTACAAATTTAACCTCTTATCAAATTATCAAAACACCCTTACTTCAAACTAAAGCAATCTCCACTTTTTCAATACTTAACATCCTTACTTTATGTCTTAGTCACTTAAAGATTAAGTAAAGAATATCATAATTATGTTGGTTTTGATTTGATGTGATTTGATGTTTAATTTTTCTTACTTTTGTTAATTCTTACTTACTTTTACTAATGACTTCTAGAAGTTTTCTAATCCTATTTAGTAAAAGTAAATTTCATTAGTGAATTAATTAATACTTATACTATATGAATATATGTTCCTATATAAGAAAATAAAGGTGCGACAACGTTGCAATAACCTTTAATTGACAAAACGTTGATTTTCGACAAAATATTTTACGGTCACATTTTGACGTTTTAGTTAAACTATTTATTTATGTAAACCAAATTTAAAAATGAATTTTTATAATGCTATTTAAAAATATAGACACTCATAAATAAATTAAAATAATTTATTTAACCATTGAAACTTACTTTTCTGAATCAGCATTTTGTCACTTTTGTCGTTATAGGCAAATGTTACTATTTTTGTGTATACTTCTCTTTCCAAATCCTGTCTAATATTGTTTGAATAATATAACCTTACCTATTTTACATTTAAAATCACTTTAAACAATATATTTTAAAGTGGTCAAATTTTGGGTCGTCACAGGAGTGATCCATATTCGAGTTTCCACAGCTGACGATCAGCTCAACTGTCTCAACCGACAGTTGTGGACCAAAGTGATCCCTATTCGGATGTCCATAGTTGACGATCAACTCAACCTTCCTAGCGAGCAGTGGTGGACCGGAGTGATCCTAATTCAGATGTCCACAGCTGACGATTGGCTCAACCATCCTAGTCAATAGTGGTGGACTGGAGTGATCCCTATTCGGGTGTCCACAGCTGACGATCGGCTACAAGTTGTTAGGATGCTATTGAGAACCCGACTTACCGGCGGTCAGGATATGGCAGCCGCCTAGATGGTTCACGCTCGACATTCGGTTGTGGGTTTATGTCAGCAACAAATAACTAAGCTTGCTTGTAGTAAAATGTGACTATCGGTTGTATGGCCCAGTGCAAGCAGTCAATACTGGAATTGCCTATGAAGACTATCAACAGATCAACACTAGGGAAAACTTGTTTAAAATATGAATAGAATATGTATGTGATAATAAGAAAACTAGAATGATGGAAGTGCATGAAAACAAACAGGGATGCACAGGATTGGATTACAAAGACACTCCACCATGGTATGTTCACCTTACTGAACTTACCAGTGATTGATCATGTGCAACTATGTCACAGGGGAAGGAAATTTTTTTGGAATAACTAGCAAGATAACACGTAACTACTTCACCAGTATTCTCACCATGTCAAACTAGTTAGTGATGGGACATGTACAAGTACATGAGGAAGCAATAAAATATAACTAACAGGCTAATAGCTAAGCAAGGATACTATACAAACACAATGCAATAACTAATCCTGATCATGTTTGATAATTTCATTTATAATTTCTATAAGATAGATATGCTCTTGTGTAAGTGTTCATACAGGAAGTATAAAGTATGGACCAAGGGAAGCATCAGTCACAAAAACTGTTTACCTTATCAAACTTATTGGTGATTGATCCCATACTAGTATGCACGATAGCGGCGAGAAAGGTTGCTAATGGAACAAGCAACCAAGTAATCATGTAGAACGAACATATCATGATCACTAGCTAGGAAAAGGAGAATATGGGCATGAATAAATATCAGACACAACAACATATAAACATCAAAAGAAGATTAGCTTCACAGCACAAGCGTATGACCAACCTATGTTCAAACTTCAGAAGAAACCACTTACCTAGCCAAACATTTTGGTGATTGACCTATACAAGTATGCACGGTGTGATGAAGAAATCACTAGTGGAATAACTTAGCAATCATGTATGGAAAATACATCGCAACCACCAGTCTTAATTGGCCAAACTACAATCAATGCAAAAAGCACACCTCATCAAATCCATGTGCCATGGAATCACTGTATATTCATGTCCTTAAGGCACCTCAGCATTCTTGGAACATTCATATGACGACACAAAGTCCTCGGAACACGATGGTTGTGTACCCACTTTTTGACTAAAGCAGCTAACTTAAAATGGACCTAGAGAACTCATACGGAATTAGATTACCTTGATATTTTGGAATAACACTTAAAAGAGATAAAAGAAGGCTCAAAGAAAAAATAGGATCATTTAGAGGTTGTTTGATGGACCGCTAAGATCTAACTAGATGGATCGCTAACGATCCATGTAATTTAGGCCCCACAACCTAAAATTTATGGAGTAGGTCTCGCACACCCTAGGGAGAGTACTTGCAAAGTTTCATCTGGTTTCGTTAAGTTTTGAGCGAGTTATGGATGATTCTTCTCCGAATTAGGCCAGTTTGATCCATCAGGTCTAACACACAAGGAGTGGGCCTCATAACCTATGATCCATAGGGGAGGCTCTCCTACTCATCTATATTGTATCTATGAAGTTTCATGCGATTTGGTTAATTATTGAGTGAGTTACAAATGATTCTTCTAGACCAGATGATCCATGAAGACGGATGATCAAACGAATCCAAATGACTTGATATTTGGACATGGCACTTAAATAGAAGATAGGAAGACAACCAAACTAAGATCACTGAAAAATATGCTAAGTGAATGGATAGCTAGCGAGTCCCCTATGGATAGCTAGCGATCCATCAAGATAGGTCGGATCGCCCTCAAACTTTTCAAGCTCCTTCGTAGCACTAAGTAAAGGCTTTTGGTAGAAAAGTATGCTAAGTTGATGGATAGCTAGTGATCCATCCCCTATGGATAGCTAGCGATCCATAGAAATGACTTAGATTGATTTGAGATTTTCAGTGATGACTTGGCATAACAACTAGACTCTTCTACACTTGGACTTCTGGCCCAATACTCATTGAATTCTCCTATAAATACTCACCTACCTGCAACTAGAGAAGGATCTTTTCTAGGGAGATAGCCGCCATTTCTCTACTGGAATTCCTTTACTTCTTCAACTTTCTTCTCCCTCACAATAGTCATCAAGGAGGTTACTGTGATTCTCCAGACAACCCTTGTACTTGTGACTTTCCTAACTCATTGTAACTTAGACCTAACGACTAACTAGTTGATATCCGGAGAGATTCAACTAGTTTAATCATAATTAAGATTGACTAAAGTGGATGTAGGATAGAGTCAGCCGAACCACTATAAAAATTCGGTGTCTCTTTTCTTACTATTGCTTTTTATTTGTTGTTTATTTGAGATTTGTGCTGCTGATTATCTACACTGGTGCTTTCACACTCGATCCTGGGTGTTGATCCATTTTTTGGGTTAACAATGGCAAAGAGATTGAACTAGAGGGATGAAAAACCTACCAGACAAAGATGAAAATCAATGGGAGATCATTGCTAGATGATTAAACTGATAAGAAAGAATGAACAGCAAATGTCACACTGATAAAGGATGTCTTGGAATGATCAACAAGCTTTCCCCAAGCGAATAAGGCTTTGCGACATATTAGCAGTGGAATACCTACGAAAAGATGGGAATGACAATATAGATATTTGAGGTTCAAGATAACCATCGCATGAGAAAGAAAAACGAGTTTGGATGAAACAAAGTACACTTTGTATTCTACAAAAGTATGCTTTGTGGGACTAGTGTTGTGGACATTTTCACCCATGGCATGGTGAATATGAAAAGACATTAAGGAGTATAGAAATGACCGGAAGGTGCATAATAAAGGCATCATCATGTAATCATAATGGCAAGAGAAAGCGCTAGGGGAAATTTGGCATGGTGGGAAAATATAGTCAAAGCTCCCAAAAAATGTTTCAAAGGTTAGGACATGCACATAGGTCAAAACCGTGTCTCAATCCGAGCTACGGATTAAAAGATATAATTACCTTAAAATTTATCCATTGCCTAACCAACTCTTGCCCCACCTTGGAGAACTACTACCTAATTTAGGAAAATGGAATATTCAGAGATAATATAATATTTTACTCAATGATACGAAGCTACTGGTAGATGAGAAATTGAGGACACCTCTTGGCCTTCAGCCAACCCACCTGGGGTCGAGTCCTAGCAAGCACATTATATTTATGGAACATGAGGAATGCTCCGACAAGGAATCCAACTGTTGAATGCCTAATCATTTCCAATGTAAGGAAGGGAAAGCAGAAAGCCCGAAGGACTGCAAAGAAAACAAGCTCCCCTCTCTTGTTCGGTAGTCCAAGTACCGAATAGAAACTTCTCGAAGCACCGAGCAGGATCTTATATTCGGTGGTGGGAGCCGACCGAACCAAGCACCAAGGGAGGAAAGGCATGAACTTAGCCCTCAAAGCGGCCATGTGCGTACACCAGACCAACCTCTCCAGACAGGGCTTCCAGCCGAACCGAGTAGGCCATATATGGAAGGAAATTCCATATATCGGAAAATAGTAATTACATTTGGCATATTCAAGAATATTCCATCTAGGCATGTTATACAGGGAAACTATCGGTCCGACCTCGCTGTACCTTCATTCCTATAAATACCCAAGCTTCTAACAATAATGGAGACAATTGGGGAGAGCCAAGCTTACAAGAGTAATGGCAAACAAGTCAGGAAAAGCTAGGATCAACCTAGCAGAATCTTCGCCTAGCATGATCACCCTAGCAGGGTTAGCCTAGCAAGATCAGCCTAGTAGGATCTACCTCACAAAAATAGCCTAATAGGAACTGCCTAACAGAGACAACCCTATAGGAATAGGCAGGTAGGTATAGGCAGACAGGATTAGCCAAACAGACTTCCTTGGCTATATCTTACTTTCTATTGAGCCTCGGATCATTGTATTTTGTATCTCATATATTATATCAAAGATCTGTATGAAGAATAATGAAAATGACAATGGATGTAGGCACATTCTAATCGAACCACTATAAATCTTTGTGTTTTTCACTTTACTGCAATTTACTTTCTATATGACCTATATGTGATCCACTTTCTGAAAATCAATCATAATACAAATGTAACAGCTGTGTTATACACCCTGCATCCACAAATCTACAATAAATCGATTGGAAGTGTTTACCCATTTTTTTTGCAAACACTTATTAATCATTGATTATTAAATAATAAATATTAAATATAGTGTTGATTATTGATTATTAATCATTACTTGTTAGTTATTTAATAGCAATTACTAATTATTAAATAATCAATATTAATTATTAATTATCAATAGTAATTATTTAATAGTTATTATTAACTATTAATTTTAATCATTTAATACTAATTGTTAATTATTAAATATTATTGTTTAATTATTAATTATCAGTTATTAATTATTCAATATATTTATTACAACTTTTCAGAAAAAATAGTTGTTAACAATTTATAAGTAAGACAACTTTAAAAAAGTTGTTATACATCAATATTTATAACATTTTAGGAACAATCGTTGTTAAAGAGTGTTAATACAGATTAAAATTTTTGTTAAAAACAAATTTTACAACATTTCCTAAAAGACATTGTTAAAAGGCTCTTTTATAATGTTTTTTGCAGAAACATTATAAACAAAAGTGTTGTAAAAAAAATATTTTTATTGTAATGTTAAAACTTTAAAATCTTCATTTTTATCATATCTTTTATTTTGATTTACTAAAGATAAAACATGTGAAAAATATCATCATTTGATTCTGATGGTTTCATATGTCGCATTTTGTTAACAAGAAATTTTGTTAACATCCCCAATGATTTTTATAAAATAATTCTATTTGAACATGACCATATTGTTGACCAAATCGACCTGGTTGAAAGGAATAGTAAATTACTAAACCCTTCGACCTTGTCGAAAGATAATGAGGCCTCTCAAACCTTTCGACCAAGTTAGTGTAATGGTAATTGCCAAACCTTTCAACCGTGTCGAAAGGGATGTCGTGGCCACTCCAACCTTTCGACCAGGTTGGTATGATAGTAAATTGCTAAACCTTTCGACCTTGTCGAAAGGGATGACTAAGACACTCCAACCTTTCGACTAGGTTAGAATGGTCAAATTTTCTCTAGGAGTTATTCACAACATATAGCTCTCGAAGTCATCATGTAACGATTGCGATCTTTCGACGCTCGAAAGTCGACAATGAATACGTCCACTGTATCAAATGCTGCATAATCGAATGCCGGAAAACCGAACCATAGGGTTAAAAAGAAGAGGTAGAAGAAGACAGAAGAAAAGGAGAACAGAAAAATAGAAACAGAAACAATATCAGAATCTCACATTCGCAGCGGAATAATATATAATAGATCAATGAATAATCTTTAAACAAAGACTATATCAGTTTATACAATACATCATCAGAATCAATATATAACTCAATACAACAATGGACAATTATATAAACTTGTCCTCGTACAGAATACACAGCGGAATAAATAAACAAGTACGGGAGTACGTCTCGCCATGCAGCTTGCTTCCAAAGCTCCAGAATATCCAGAATATCCTGATAACATAACTCTAGGCTGCCCGTGTGGAAAATTATGGGCACCCAGAGTTTAGAAAGGAAACAATAAACTCCGAGTCAGTCATGGTGACTGGTGTGAGATCGTAAAACGGTTATTTTCACAAAGAAAATAAAATTAATTCGCAATGCTTTTTTTTTTAAAATGAAACTACCATAAGGCCTCCCGCCACACACACAATGCAAACGCATAATTGGAGGAGATTTCTCCTTATGATAGTCAAAGATGCTTACTACGCAAAACCATTGGATTATTATTATTAATGTCTAGTGTGGAAAACATTTCGAAAGTATAATATTATTCTTAGCCAGCATAGACATTTTGACTATGCCTACTATAGCTACCATCTAAACAGTGGTGACCACCATAAGTAAATGGCAGGTTCTACAACTAAAACCGTACAAGGTTCGTATTGGAAGATGGATTGCCAACAAATGGTCAGGCTAAGGAACTTCCTACTGTCAATGGGATCGCCTCTAGATGGACGTCCCGAGAACTAACTAGCTCTCTGCCAACACAAGGTCGAGTTACCCCTTACACTAGGTAACTACTACACGAATATGCCATCCCCCGGTTGTGACACCCCACCTCTATGCTCACGCTAGCCAAGAACACTACTGGGTAATGTTGTCGACTAGCATGAAGAATAAGGTTGTTGAGGAGCGACCATCTGTAAAGTTGCTTTGGGCGAGTACCGATATGTCAGATAAATAACTTACATTTCATTTCAAGAGGAAATCCGACATACCGATACAAACTCAAAGCTACCACACAGTGGCTATGAGGCCTTCGGAAACAAATATAGAAATAAACGTAACACAAATCAGTCACAGACATTCATATCACAAAGGTGGAAACATATATGAATATAACACATAAAAGTGTGCATCAGAGTAGTGGTCAAACAAGATCCACAATATCACAAAAGAATAGATACAAGTGCTAGACAAAAGAATATGTATACATCAAGGAGTCTCTATCTCAAATGTATAACAACAAAAACTACAAATGTAATGTAGTTTGACAAAAGTCAAAAGGTGGTCCCAGATGAGAGGTCAAGCAGAAGCACCTGTAGCATCTCGGTTTGACCCGAGTATTATTTAATAAGAAAATAATAAACAGATTAGTCTAACTATAAATATCAGATTAAAATGGGATAGAATATGAGATATGACAAAAGACGTATGACAACATTAATGCCTTACTATAACTAGTACGCATGTAAAACACCAAAATCATACAATACCTCAATAATCTCAAAACACAGAAAAGAACGTCATATTCTTTAGTTTATTCACCAAACACAAAAATATTGACTATAATATCAATGCCAATCACAAAAGTTAACGACACACAAATTCACCAATACACAAATATTGATAGAGCTTATCAATGTAAATCACGAAAATTGGTGAAACACAAGTTCTAGAAATCATCAACAAGAAATCCAGAAATCACAATAAAAAGAGGGGGGAAGCCTATCACAAAACGAGAGCATGAAAACTCTCAACACGTGTATCACAAAACAGAACGCTATTCCATGGTTGCTAACCATTAATTTTGAGCCGAGGCTCCACAAAACGGCCCGAAGACCATGGGTCGCTACCCCACCAATTTGAACCGAAGTTCCACAGAAACGGGGTTTAGTCTCCCTCGCAGACAAATAGACATCGCACATCGCTAGTCTAAATCGCAAAATAATCGCCATCGATCAATAAAAAGTGTGAATTACACTAAGCCAGTAAATATAAGAGTTTAGCTTCATGTCCCATAACCACTAGCTTAACTTAAATATTTACGAACAAATTGTAGATTTCCACTCGAAAATTGTCACAAGAGTTTCAATCGAACAAGTCCAAGAATTAACCGACGAAGTAAACGCAAGCGTTTCATACCACTTGTTTTGCTAAGCCGTTTAATTATATTTTCTCATACGAATGAGGTAAAGGTTTGTATATACTAAAAGATTAGAAAACGGTTTTATAAACAAGCTTTGTATTTAAAAGTAGTGTTGAAATCGTTTTGATGAAAGAGTTTGAGTATTTACTACTAGTATAGAAACCTTTGTATTTTTAAAGTGACAAACCACAAAAATGATTCTAGAAACAATCAATCATTAAAATTCACATTCGAAGACGTGAATCAAATCCAATTAAACCGATAAAGAAACCATCGAAATGGATATTCAAAAATCCCGAAAAAGGAGTCATCAAAGTCATAATAAATGATAACAACAAATAGGATCATCACGAATCGATTCAAATTGGAAATTCAATCCCAAAAGGCAAAGTGGGCTAAAACAACAAATTCAGTTGACTGAACAGAGATTTTCAGTCGACTGAATCATGCCTGGAAACTTTCTGTTTCCAGGTTCAGTCGACTGAACAGAGATTTCAGTCGACTGAATCATGCTTGGAAACTTTCGGGTTCCAGGTTCAGTCGACTGAACAGAGATTTCAGTCGACTGATACTGGTCTAGGAAATTTCCTGGCTTCAGCTCAGTCGACTGAACGCTCTGAGTCAGTCGACTGAACTGGGATTTCCAGTATTTTTAGCCAAGAAATGAAGAGGCAATCTCTTCGCAAATGCAACCGGACAAGCAATGGGCGCTAGGGGTTTATGCCAATCGACGACCCGGCCCTATAAGCTCTTCGATGCATTACCAAACCATGATCAAACATCCATAAAAGGATTTACACACAAATTTGACTTCAAAAACCAAAAATTGAAATATTCACAAAACCAATCCAAATAAATAGCAAATGCACATTAAGAAGTGTTAGGAATTCATACCCAACAACCAAAGATAATTATGAACACAGATGTGAGATAAAAATCTCACCTTTGAACCCAAAAACAATGAATGAGAAGCTTGAAGACAATGGAAGATCAACCACACTTCAGTATCAACACAAGAAGCTTGAATCTAAGCTTAAAAGAGAAACACTTCCCAAATTAGGTTTAGGAATTTTCTGAAATCAAAGAGAGAATGAGTTGGAGAAGAAGGAGATGATGCTTACCAATGCTTTTCTTTGAATTTGGAGCTAGAACTTGATTTGCAAATGGAAACTAGGGCTTAGGATTTTTAATTCTCTTTCTCCTCCCCCATTATTCTCTTTAGAACTGAAAAGATAAGGAAGAGGGGATGAATGAAGAGAGGTGGTTCAGTTTTGGGTATTAAGTTGGCTAGTGGGCTGAACCCAAACCCAAATCCAAAGTGAAAAAGGTCAAATTTTTAGCTAGCTCCAAACATATCAATGTTTATACTCAAAAAGGTTGCAAACGGCATTTTGAACTCAATGGAAGGGGTCCCGAGTCCCAATTCAACTGTTTGCAAAAAGTAATTTTTCGAACTAAAATCCGACTAACGATACCATATTTAAATAGATAATTGTAAAATATGCGGGTTGTTACAGACTCCCCTCCTTAAAGAAATTGCGTCCTCGCAATCAGAAGAAATATTTGAACAAAAAGTAAAACCATAAAAGCATATCAACACAAAAGAAGAAATTTGAAATAAGAAGTTCACCTCAAAGAGCTCAAGAGAGTAAGTCCGGATGTGTTCGCTCGATGAATTCTCTAGATTCCCAAGAGCAATCCTTAGGATTTGAGACCATTGAATTTTCACAAGCGGGACATCTTTATTTCGAAGGCGTTTAACCTTCGAAGCAATAACACGAATAGGATGTTGCTCATATGTTAAATTAGGTGAAACTTCAATTTCTTCAACAACACCGGGCTCAAGAATAGTGTCGGAATCTCGAAGACATTTCCGTAGTTGAGAGACATGAAACACGTCATGAATAGAAGAAAACTGAGCCGGTAACGAAAGGCGATAAGCCACGAAACCAATGCGTTCGGTGATGGGAAATGGGCCAATATATCGAGGTGCTAATTTTCCCGATCGACTAAAACGCACAACACCCTTCATAGGTGAAACATGAATGAACACAAAATCTCTCACAGAAAATTCTAATTTCCTTCTTCGATTATCGGCATAAGATTTTTGTCTACTTTGAGCTTCTTTCATCCTATGACGAATAAGGTCAATCTTTTCTGTGGCATCACGAATAAAATCTGGTCCTAAAACCAGCTTCTCACCAGCTTTAAGCCAACACGAAGGAGATCGGCATGGCCTTCCGTATAGTGCCTCGAAAGGTGCCATACCAATACTAGATTGGAAGTTATTATTATAGGAAAATTCGACAAGAGAAATATGATCTTCCCAACTTCCACCAAAGTCAAGAACATAAGCGCGAAGAAGATCTTCAAGAGTTTGATTCACACGCTCGGTTTGTCCATCGGACTGCGGATGATAAGCGGTGCTAAAATTAAGCTTCGTTCCCAAAGCTTTTTGAAGACACTTCCAAAATCCACTAGTAAACAAAGGATCACGATCACTAACAATAGAAGTAGGAACTCCATGTAGTTTAACAATTTCCTAGACAAAGAGTTTAGCAAAAATAGGTACGGTCCGATTGGACCGAACAGGAATAAAATGGGCGGATTTTGTAAGTCTATCAACTATCACCCATAGGCTATCATGAGCCGAACGAGAACGGGGAAGACCGTCAATAAAATCCATGGAAATTTGATCCCACTTCCATAATGGAATTTCCAAAGGTTGCAATAACCCACCGGGCCTTTGATGATCGGCTTTAACAAGTTGGCAAGTCTGCAATGCTTAACGAAGTTAGCGATATCAAATTTCATTCCCTCCTAATAATAAAGTCGCTTCATATCCGCGTACATTTTACTAATACCGGGATGAATGGTGAATTTAGAACGATGGGAATCTTCTAATATGTCTTTGCGAAGATCACTAATATTTGGTACGACAAGTCTACCAAATTTTCGAATACCGCCACGAGAATCAATATCAATGTCTTTCGTACCTTCAATATCAATTTTACCCCTCAAATTTTGGCCAAGAAGAACCAATTTGGGGTCTAGTTTTTGAACTTCAAGAATGTGGTCCAAAAGAGATGGATGAGCCTCAAGGCTACATAAAACAAGAGATGAACATAAATCGGATACACGATCTCGAATCTCACAAGTAGACAAAGTCTCGAGATCGTTCCATTCGGATATCATCATAGAAACAACCGCTTGTTGCTTACGACTAAGTGCATCGGCAACACGATTTCCCTTTCCGGGAGTATAAAGAATATCAAGATCATATGATGCAAGGAACTCGAGCCAACGTTGTTGACGCAAATTAAGTTCCTTTTGAGAAAATAAATACTTTAAAGATTTATGATCGGTGTAAAGAATAAATTTTTCTCCCAAAAGATAATGACGCCAAATTCGAAGAGTGAAAACAATAGCCGCGAGCTCTAAATCATGAGTGGCATATCTAGTCTCGGCAGGCTTTAATTGCCTAGAAGCATAAGCAATAACATGTTTCTTTTGCATGAGAACGGCTCCCAAACCAACACGACTAGCATCGGTAAAAACAATAAAATCTTGGTTCCCATCGGGAATCACAAGAATAGGAGCATCGGAAAGGAGTTCTTTTAATTTTTGAAATGAAGCTTCACATTTGTCTGACCAAATGTATTTAATTCTTTTCTTTGTCAAATTAGTAAGAGGTACAGAAATCTTAGAAAAATCTTTTATGAACCGACGGTAATAGCCCGCCAATCCGAGAAAGCTACAAATTTCCATCACACTCTCCGGTCTCATCCAGTTTTGAATCGCTTCAATCTTTTGAAGGATCCACGGAAATTCCGGATTCAGAAATGATATGTCCCAAAAATTTCACACGAGATTGCCAAAAGTGGCGTTTAGAAAAAATTTCTTTCAATTGGTTGCTCCTAAGAGTTTCCAACACAATCCGAAGATGCACTTCATGTTCATCCTCGGTTTTTGAATACATAAGAATATCATCAATAAAGATGAGAACAAATCGATCGAGGAAATCTTTGAAAACTCGATTCATAAGGTCAAAAAAATAAGCTGGAGCATTCGTCAAGCCAAATGGCATAACAGGCCATTCATATGATCCATAACGAGTACGGAATGATGTCAAAGGAATACTATCCTCTGCAATACGAAGCTGATGAAAACCAGTTGCTAAGTCCAATTGTGAAAAGACTCTAGCACCACTAAGTTGATCAAATAGATCATCAATCTGAGGCAAGGGATATTTATTCTTGATGGTGAGATCGTTAAGCTTGCGGTAGTCAACGCAAAGCCTAAGTGTACCATCAGATTTCTTCACAAAAATAGCTGAAGCTCCCCATGGAGAGGAACTAGATTGAATAAATTGCTTCGCTTCTAATTCGGATAATTGTTTGTGCATCTCCTCATTTTCTTTATTGGACATACGATAAGGAGGACGAGTAATAGGTTGAGCTCCAGGGATAAGATTAATTCTGAACTCAATTGCTCGCTTAGGTGGCAATCCTAGAACGGGCTCGAATATGTCGGAAAATTCACGAACAACGTGAATAAGAGAAATGACATCTTCCTCATCATCATTATCGTCATCACGAGGGTTTAAAGAATATAAGGATGCTTTCGAATTGGAATCTGAATCTTTCAGAACGAGAGAAATCTGCTTAACAGATTGAGGATGTCGAAGATATATGGTCCACTCAGGACACAGGATATGGGCTTCATAACGGTTAAACCAATCCATTCCCAAAATCATCCCAAAGCCTAAGTAACGCATGACATGCAAATCGGCTAGGAAAGGAAAATCACATAAAACAATCTCGACATCTTTACAAAGTAAACTGAGTGTTGCGGATCCACCGACCGGATTCGCAATTCTCAAAGAAGTCATCAAGCCAATAACATCCAAAGACAAAGAATCAACAAGTTCTTTTGATATAAAAGAGTGAGATGCACCCATATCAAAATGAACTCGAATAGAAAGATCCCGAAATATAATATTGCCATCAAGGATGGAATGAGAAATACCTTGACCGCGAGAAGTGTTAGCGGGGGCTTGTACAACATTTAGCTTGCCTTCCTTCTTGCCTTGAAGTTTGGGACACAAAGATAGAGTATGGCCCGAACTCTTGCAATTGCGGCAGAAAAGAGGCTTCGGGCACTTGTTTGCATAATGGTCCTTAGAACCACAATTGTAACATTCTCCCCGACGGGAGGTAGGAGTATTTGCTACAGGTGTTGCTTGCTTTCCCTTCTTGTTGGGATTAGGCTTGAATTTAAAAGGTCTCTTCTTATTGATGTTTTGTTTGACCTCAGCATCGCTATCTTTATCAGCCTCTTCGAGACGAAGAGCAATATCAACAAGCTGATCAAAAGAAACTTCTAATTTCGGAAGTAATGGCTTTTTGAGACTTTTGTTCAAGCCATAAACAAATCTCTGGTTTTTCTACAATGGGGTATTAATATATTCGACCCCATATTTAGACAAAGATTCGAAAGAAGCGACATAGTCAGTCACGGAAGATTCACCTTGAACAAGGTCAATGAAGCGACGGGTCAAAGTCACCTTCTCAGCTTCTGGCACAAACTTTAATTCGAATCGTTCCCGGAATTGCTCCCAAGTAAGATCTGTTTCATTAATTTCACAAATCAGAAGCTCGTACCAGTCTAATGCTCTTTCTTGGAGCATACTAGAGGCCACCTGAACTCGGTGAAGATCAACAAGATTCATGCAAGAAAAGATGCGGTCGCATGTTCTTAGCCAAGCCTGGACTTCAATAATGGTTTCAGAACCTTTGAATGGCTTTCCACCCAAGTTGGTATAATCGTTGCACAAGCGTGCAAATCTAGACTTAGGGTGAGTAGGCTCCGGAATAGAACCGGCTGCTTGAGCATTCTTTACAAGATCAAGAAGCTGCTGGGCAGACATAAAAACTCCATCCTGGGGAGTAGCACTGGATTGACCGGCGCTAGGTCGGCCTGATCTAACCATTTCTTTTTCTTTAAGAAAGAAAAAAAAGAGAAAAAGGTTAATCTCAGAATGAATATCAAACAAACTTGATTGATAAAACAAGGAATCATAAAAAGAAATAGGATAGAACGGTACGAAGACCCGAATTAAATCCTATGGCACGACTCCTAAGAACGACTTAGGACAATGATCCTTGTTAGATTATTCTACATTGTTCCGAAGTTTGGCTCCGATACCAAGCTGTGACGCCCCACCTCTATGCTCACGCTAGCCAAGTACACTACTGGGTAATGTTGTCGACTAGCACGAAGAATTAGGCTGTTGAGGAGTGACCATCTGTGAAGTTGCTTTGGGCAAGTACCGATATGTCAGATAAATAACTTACATTTCATTTCAAGAGGAAATCCGACATACCGATACAAACTCAAAGCTACCACATAGTGGCTATGAGGCCTTCGGAAACAAATATAGAAATAAACGTAACACAAATCAGTCACAGACATTCATATCACAAAGGTGGAAACAGATATGAATATAACACATAAAAGTGTGCATCAGAGTAGTGGTCAAACAAGATCCACAATATCACAAAAGAATAGATACAAGTGCTAGACAAAAGAATATGTATACATCAAGGAGTCTCTATCTCAAATGTATAACAACAAAAACTACAAATGTAATGTAGTTTGACAAAAGTCAGAAGGTGATCCCAGATGAGAGGTCAAGCAGAAGCACCTGTAGCATCTCGGTCTGACCCGAGTATTATTTAATAAGAAAACAATAAACGGATCAGTCTAACTATAAATATCAGATTAAAATGAGATAGAATATGAGATATGACAAAAGACGTATGACAACATTAATGCCTTACTATAACTAGTACGCATGTAAAACACCAAAATCATACAATACCTCAATAATCTCAAAACACATAAAAGAACGTCATATTCTTTAGTTTATTCACCAAACACAAAAATATTGACTATAATATCAATGCCAATCACAAAAGTTAACGACACACAAATTCACCAATACACAAATATTGATAGAGCTTATCAATGTAAATCACGAAAATTGGTGAAACACAAGTTCTAGAAATCATCAACAAGAAATCCAGAAATCACAATAAAAAGAGGGGGGAGGCCTATCACAAAATGAGAGCATGAAAACTCTCAACACGTGTATCACAAAACGGAACGCTATTCCATGGTTGCTAACCATTAATTTTGAGCCGAGGCTACATAAAACGGCCCGAAGACCATGGGTCGCTACCCCACCAATTTGAACCGAAGTTCCACAGAAACGGGGTTTAGTCTCCCTCGTAGACAAATAGACATCGCACATCGCTAGTCTAAATCACAAAATGATCGCCATCGATCAATAAAAAGTGTGAATTACACTAAGCCAGTAAATATAAGAGTTTAGCTTCATGTCCCATAACCACTAGCTTAACTTAAATATTTACGAACAAATTGTAGATTTACACTCAAAAATTGTCACAAGAGTTTCAATCGAACAAGTCCAAGAATTAACCGACGAAGTAAACACAAGCGTTTCATACCACTTGTTTTGCTAAGCCGTTTAATTATATTTTCTCATACGAATGAGGTAAAGGTTTGTATATACTAATAGATTAGAAAACGGTTTTATAAACAAGCTTTGTATTTAAAAGTAGTGTTGAAATCGTTTTGATGAAAGAGTTTGAGTATTTACTACTAGTATAGAAACCTTTGTATTTTTAAAGTGACAAACCACAAAAATGATTCTAGAAACAATCAATCATTAAAATTCACATTCAAAGACGTGAATCAAATCCAATTAAACCGATAAAGAATCCATCGAAATGGATATTCAAAAATCCCGAAAAAGGAGTCATCAAAGTCATAATAAATGATAACAACAAATATGATCATCACGAATCGATTCAAATTGGAAATTCAATCCCAAAAGGAAAAGTGGGCTGAAACAGCAAATTCAGTTGACTGAACTGAGATTTTCAGTCGACTGAATCATGCCTGGAAACTTTCTGTTTCCAGGTTCAGTCGACTGAACAGAGATTTCAGTCGACTGAATCATGCCTGGAAACCTTCGGGTTCCAGGTTCAGTCGACTGAACAGAGATTTCAGTCGACTGATACTGGCCCAGGAAATTTCCTGGCTTCAGCTCAGTCGACTGAACACTCTGAGTCAGTCGACTGAACTGGGATTTCCAGTATTTTCAGTCAAGAAATAAAGAGCAATCTCTTCGCAAATGCAACCGGACGAGCAATGGGCGCTAGGGGTTTATGTCAATCGACGACCCGACCCTATAAGTTCTTCGATGCATTACCAAACCATGATCAAACATCCATAAAAGGATTTACACACAAACTTGACTTCAAAAACCAAAAATTGAAATATTCACAAAACCAATCCAAATCAAGAGCAAATGCACATGAAGAAGTGTTAGGAATTCATACCCAACTACCAAAGATAATTATAAACATAGATGTGAGATAAAAATCTCACCTTTGAACCCAAAAACAATGAATGAGAAGCTTGAAGACAAGGGAAGATCAACCACGCTTTAGTCTTAACACAAGAAGCTTGAATCTAAGCTTAAAAGAGAAACACTTCCCAAATTAGGTTTAGAAATTTTCTGAAATCAAAGAGAGAATGAGTTGGAGAAGAAGGAGATGATGCTTACCAATGCTTCTCTTTGAATTTGGAGCTAGAACTTGATTTGCGAATGGAAACTAGGGCTTAGGATTTTTAATTCTCTTTCTCCTCCCCCATTATTCTCTTTAGAACTGAAAAGATAAGGAAGAGGGGATGAATGAAGAGAGGTGGTTCAGTTTTGGGTATTAAGTTGGCTAGTGGGCTGAACCCAAACCCAAAGTGAAAAAGGTCAAATTTTTAGCTAGCTCCAAACATATCAATGTTTATACTAAAAAATTTTGCAAACGACATTTTGAACTCAATGGAAGGGGTCCCGAGTCCCAATTCGACTGTTTGCAAAAAGTAACTTTTCGGACTAAAATCCGACTAACGATACCATATCTAAATAAAAACATTTAAATAGATAATTGTAAAATATGCGGGTTGTTACACCGGTCCTTTGGGACCTTTATCCGAGGCGCCTCGATCACAAAGCAACAACCACAAAGAAATGAAATTGGAGCAACCACATAGGTTAAATATCAGGGCTCCATACCCGATACCACCCTTTTCCAGAAGGAAATGACATACCCTAAAGGGCACGACCCTCATAACCTTGCCGCATCATTCCTGTTTCGACCATTTCTAGGGTGTGAGGTCTGACGAAGTCTCGTCCACAAAGCTACGCTTTTTCACAAAGCCATGCTTTGATCAACAAATGATCAACTCACAGCAGCACTCAGCATGTCACATTACCAAATTGGGAGTATATCGCTGATAACCTTCAACTACATAACCTCTGAGCTCGTACGTCTCAGAGAAGGGTGTTAAGCTAAGAGAATAAATTCTCCGCCACCAACAGAAATTTATTTGAAAGAAATCAGCTTTATATCTCAAAATGTAAGGTCAGACATGTTACCATACAAGTCTGTTCCAGGTTCGAACAGAACCAAAGGCACTTCCAAAGAAGCCCTTGCAATCCAGATATTCACTAATCACGTCCGGACTTCCCATCACAAGAAGAGTGATATAAATCTCTATGCCGGAGCAATTCGGTGCAGAGACATTCGACAGGTTGTCCTTTTATTTTCGAAAATACCCGGTCTTCACACCGGTCTTCAATTGCAATTTATACATGTCGTATCATTATTCGGAATGGGTTTTCTGATACAAAGGTCCTTTCCCGGCTAAACCGAATAATAAGCGTTTGTTTTAAAAACAAATTCAAGTGCCATTTCAAAGGCAATATTGATAGTCGGTGATTTAACTATCAATAACATTCACAACAATCATCAGATTTGAATAATTTTCCCAAATTATTTATTTTCAAAATATCTTCACAAGATATATATTTTTCCACACTTCAACACTTTGAAAACAAATTTCAAATCAATTTTCATCTTTCAACTTTTGAATATAAATTTCAAATCAATTTCCTTACGCGGAATATATTTCCAAATATTTCTTTTAAAAACCAACTTTAGAACCTTTAATTTATATTTTTAAAAGCTACTTTGGAAATATACTCAGCTTTTTAGTGAGAATACACTTTCACTTCAAAATGGTCCATTTAACCAATTAAATAAATCCTTATCGATTTATTTTAAATTTACATCCCAAATCTGTAAATTTATTTCCACACTTTAAAAATAAATCAGTGTTTATTTTTATAACAAATTTTTCTTTCCTTTATAAATTCCATTTGAATTTACATTCCCAAATATTCACTTTTTATACGATTTTCAAATCGATTTCTCAAATATTCACTTTCAACTCCAAATCAAAAAAAAAATTGATTTCTCAATTTCATTTCAAATCCCAAATCAAATTCCAAATTGATTTCTAAATTTACTTCAACACCAAAACAAATTTCAAATTGATTCTACCATTTATTTCCCATACCAAATCAATTTTACAAATTGATTCTTCCAATTTATTTTTCAAACACTAAATCAATTTCCAATTGATTCCCCAATGATTTAATTTCAATTACCAAATTCATTGGATTTCAAACAAATTCATCCTCTTAAAATAAATCCCTTTTTCCTTTCCAAATTATTTAAAATTCCATTTTCAAAAATTCCTTCAACTTTTAAACAATATTATTCGAAATCCATTTATTAAAATCCTTTGCCATATTTTGGAATTTATTCGATAAGATTGCAAAAATCAATTTTTTTATACTTTAATTCCTTCTTTTAATTTCACCTAATTCTTTCAAAAGGAATTTTCTCAAAATCTCCAACTTTAATTTCAAAAATCCAATTTTATTTATTTTTGGTATCCAGCGATACCAAAAATACATTCAGCTAAATTATAGCCTTCAACAAATTAAATCATCAATATAATCATTCACGGATTATCAATAATTCATCACACATCATATGAAACAAATTCATCCAACATATGAAACAAATTCATACAATTTGAGGAATCCAGTTGGATCCCTCCAACCTGTTTCCCTTTATCCACAGATGTTAGCACAATACCAATTCCACTTCGAGGTGGAATATCGCGGTATATGGGATTTATAAAATATCATCCGCTATTATGAGGCGCAACAGGGTCTCATCCGCTATATAATGCGGGAAATCACAACTCCAATATATATATATATATATTCCGATATATATATATATATATATATATATATTGCTATATACTACTATATATACTATCACAATCAGGCAATCAATCAATAACTGCAATTCCAATTTTAATGTGAGTGAGAAGATCTCACCTTTGCTTACGCATGCAATCCATTTTCCATTCTAGTTTGTTTCTCGATTTTTAAACCTTGTATAAATAATTTTATACAAATTATTAATATTCGAATTTGTCGAACAAATTAATTTTCCTATTTAATAAGTTTAATTGACCAATGATCTTTATTTTAAACAAACCATTTGATTATAAACAAATTTTTCTTCTTTTATAAATAATTTTAAACAAATTTTCTTTTAATATTTATCTTCAGTAACTAAAACAACCAAATAAAATTTATTAAACAAATCTATCTTTATCATATATATATTTTTTCTCTACTGTTCATTAAAAAATTTCTATATAAAATACAATTTTTTTTCTGTAAATATATATATATATATATATACTTATATTTTTATTTTACTGTATAAATATTTTCCTAATATATTCATACACATATTATTTCAATAAACTTTAAATTTGAAGAACAGATTCAATACCTTACAATCGAAACGTGAACCAATCGACCCAGCACGCCGCTGCATCCACGAGATCGCCCACGGCCTCGAATTCGACAATCCCACGCGCTCGCCACCACCCCTTATGCTCGCACGCGAACCTCTGCACTCGATTGAATCGAGAATCCCTTCCAGCCTTCTCAGTCGACTCCACGACGCGACCCCAACCTTCAGTCAACCACGTGATCAACTCGAGCTCCAACCCTAAAATCAATCGCGACCAGAAAACATCGCGAAACCCTAGCCTCGCCGTCCTCCTTACCTCACGCCTGTCGCACGCGCGCTGCTCGTACGAGATCGAGATCGTGACACCCCATCGCGAATCGATCGCGAGAATCCCCCTCCCTCTTTTTTTCTTTGTCTTGATTTTCGAACGATAAGGGAAGGTCGTCGTTTGTTTTGATTTTTTTTTCTCTGTGGAATGTTTTCGGCTGCTAATTTGAAAGGGAGGAGGAGAATTCGATTTTTATTTTCAAACGCGGCCATTGATTTTGAACGAGAACGAACAGATCTGTTTTGAACGAAGAGAGTAGGTCGGCTATACAAAGAAAAATTCACATGTTATAGAGGAGAAATGAGATGTGTGATTGAAAGGGACAGAATTGCAGCTGATGTTGATATATTTTTGACTGGGAACAAATATATACATTATTAACTTAAATTCAAATTCAAAACGTCCGATAAATGCAACTTAAAACTTGACCTCCCATTGAGGCGTGCCGCTAGGCGTTTATAATGTTGTACGCCTATTCCGAACACAATGGAAAAGGTTTCGACTCCAAATTCGATCGTATGGAGAAGATAGCTTTTTGGACCAGCTATAATATTGAATTTTCGATATATTTTTCAACACGTTTGCTTACCGTACGGTCAAACGATCACTCCAAATATTACGAAAATTGAAATCCGATAATAATACACTATTACGGATCCAATGGAACTGGTTTCGTCGAATTCCGAGATTATGCCTCGGAAGGCTATTTTTAAATATCGATTTGAACGAACAAATTCAAAACTGAACAAAACAGTTTCAAATTCAATTCTGAAGCTTCCATTATCTTCAGTATAATAAATATGAATTTTCTAAACCATCAAATCATTTTTAACAGGCTTAAAATTGAAGATTCAAATTTTTACCCAATTTCAACAAATTAAATTCAATAATTCAATCGCCAAATTCACTTTGATATTCGAATTTCAAATTAAACTGACTTTCAGATATTTAAATCAATTAAATATTCTGATTTCAAATGTCCAAAAATTCAGGGTCGTTACAATCTTCCCCCCTTAAAAGAATTTCATCCCGAAATTACAAGTTAAGAAGAATGCTCCAATACCCGTTTGTCATTTTCCCAAAACCAAACAGTTTAATCAAATTTTCAAAACAAATCTTTTATTAAAGATTCGTTATCACTTTAACTAACCTTCCAACCACTTTCATAGTTTCAAACAACTTTATTTTACTACACAATTCAAATTCAAATTTAAATTCAAATTTTAAATTATTCAAAATTTCTCAAAAATTTTCTAACTCTCTAAATTTCCGAAAAATTTCGCCAGCGTCTCCTTTGCGCGGCTAACTCGGTACAACTACAAAAATGTCTCTACGGACTCTCAAATTCCAATAGAAAACAAAATGGCAAGTGGCAAAATCAGAAACTCACCAAATTTCATACCGAAATTCAAATACATACCTTGTTGTCGAGCAATTTAAATTTACCTTCGAAATCAAAATCCCAATTCCATTTTTCTTAGCCTTTTCAATCCCTGTATATTTTTCTTAACAACAATGTCCAAATTTATTTATTGGATTCCCAATACCCATTTTTCCTTAAGAATTTTCTCCATTCATTTCTTAAGTTTAATATAAGTATTTACATCTTCTTATATTTATTTTCACTTCACTAACAAAGTTGTATATTCATTTCCTTTCAACTTTGCATTTTCAATCCCATTTGAATTCAATTTACCATTTCAATTCTATTTGAATTCATTTTATCTTCAAAAACTAAAAATTCACTTTTCTAGTTCAATTCTTACATTTCCATTACAATTTGAAAATCAATTTTCCGTTAACAAAATTTTCCAAATTCTTTTCAAAAAATTTCTAACTCCCAAAATTTTTGGAAATTTTGGCGGAGTCTCCCTTGTACAGAGGAGCTTTTGCAATTTGACAAGGGATATAAATATATATACATCGACCCACACGGTCGGAAAAGCAAAAACAGTTCATATTTCCTATTTTGAATTGCGTAGGCGTACCTTTATTAGCATTTTTAAGCAAAGCAGTTATTTATTAGCTTATTAACGCAACCAAATCCAGCCAAACGGTAGCCCCGGTACCTGTACTTACTCAGTTTAAACGTGTAAGCGACATATATAAGAAATTATTAACATTTCACTTGTTTTCAATAGCAAACACATAGTTTTTCATAAGCAAAACATTTAAAACAAATTCCATTAGCCATTTATAAAGTTTCAATACAAATTTTAATTACTTACAACCACAACACATCATTTCCATTCAATTTCAATGGGTCACAACACACTTTCTTACATTCTATTCATTTTTAAACAAAATGAACCCATATTTATTTCAATTGATGCTAAAATCAATTTATTAAACTTCTATTGATTCATAAAATTTTATTCACTTCCGTTTATGTCGATGACCAATTTCTTTACGTAATTCGACAATATTTATGTAAATAAACAATTTCTTAAGCTTAGAATCATTTTAAATTGATTTCAATACAATTTTTATTAAATTCCATCCCATTTCTAGTCTTATTCACCAACCATACATTTGCATTTCATTCCATATTCACCTTCATTTTATTTGAGACCATTTTATTAAGCTTGAACCATTCCAATTCATTTCATCTCAAACCAATTTTTATTATTTCTTCCACCTTTATTATCTTTAGTTCATTTCGAACCAATTTTACAACTTCATTTTATTTCACACAATTCAAATTGGTTATCCATATTTCAGTTTCAATTCCAGTTTTATTCTTTTATTCATTTCCAAACACAATTCAATTTCGATTCACCGTTTTAGTTTACAACCACTTATATTAAACTGGATTTCAAGCTCCACATGAATTTAATTTACCCTTTATTTATAAATATTGAATTCATTTCAAACCATATCTATTTGGTCTTTTCTTTTTTTTCAATTAGTTTCACTTACTAATTTTTTTTTTCAATACTTCGCTTTATTCTTCACAAATCAAATCCAATTCCAGTTCTATTTACTTACAATTTCGAAATGAATTTCAACATCCAATTTCATTTTCTTGCACTTGCAATTGTAAATTTATTCATTCATTCATTTACAATTTATTTTCCACCGTAATAATTTTATTCCAATCCACTTTTTATCCAACTTATTTTCGCTTCCATATTTACTTTCATCCAACTTCTCTTTAAGTTAGATTTTTATTTTAACAACTTCAAACTTTACAAGTTAACAACTTAATGATATTCCATAAATATTTTATATAACACTCCAGAGTCTTTTCAAATTATCCTTTGAATTTCCAAAACCCAACCCAGTTTTCAACAACTTCCATTTAAAACAATTTGGCAGCAATTCCTCTTTTGGAAACCCAAAAATGAACACCGATGATGTCACGATCATCATCGAAATTATTTTCCAGTGACCTAAAAGAGTTTAGAGCTTTCATCCCTTCAAAACACTTTTCTAAAATCTTTGAAATTCATTTTCAAATCAAAAGGAATTTAAACTTTCCCAAATCTCCAAAAATTTCCAATTCTTTTCAAAACATTTCTCTGAAATTCCATTTCAAATTACAAATCACATTTGCAATTTATATTCTCAAATTCCATTTGTATGTGAATTTATTTCTTAACTCTTGGTTATGATTTCAATTCTTATTCAATGATCAATGATAATAGTTTAATATTATCACTTCCTAACAACCAAGTAACCATATATACTATAATAATTTACAAAGAATATTTCCTTTATCTACGAAAATAGTTTTGGGTAAAATTATTTCATTTACCCGATTTTAAAACAATATCATGCCGAATTGTTCTGTTCGAGTGTTTAGTGATCCCTATCGATAGAGTTGTCCAGACTATACCGACCAAAATTCATATACCACTCAACAAACCAATCATCACAATTTAAAACCATTTTATATTCACTAACAAATACGTGCTCATATCTATTATTACACTCAAACTCATTCTAGAGTACTACTGACTCTATCTCTAATGAGTAATTCCCAACATAGCCAGGGTTGTCTCTTAACCAACAGCTTTGATACCACATGTAACGATTGCGATCTTTCGACGCTCGAAAGTCGACAATGAATACGTCCACTGTATCAAATGCTACACAATCGAATGCCGAAAAACCTAACCATTAGGGTTAAAAAGAAGAGGTAGAAGAAGACAAAAGAAAAAGAGAACAGAAAAACAGAAACAGAAACAATATCAGAATCTCATATTCGCAGCGGAATAATATATAATAGATCAATGAATAATCTTTAAACAAAGACTATATCAGTTTATACAATACATCATCAGAATCAATATATAACTCAATACAACAATGGACAGTTATATAAACTTGTCCTCATACAGAATACACAGCGGAATAAATAAACAAGTACGGGAGTACGTCTCGCCATGCATCTTGCTTCCAAAGCTCCAGAATATCCTGATAACATAACTCTAAGCTGCCCGTGTGGAAAATTATGGGCACCCAGAGTTTAGAAAGGAAACAATAAACTCCGAGTCAGTCATGGTGACTGGTGTGAGATCGTAAAATAGTTATTTTCACAAAGAAAATAAAATTAATTCGCAATGTTTTTTTTTGAAAATGAAACTACCATAAGGCCTCCCGCCACACACACAATACAAACGCATAATTGGAGGAGATTTCTCCTTATGATAGTCAAAGATGCTTACTATGCAAAACCATTGGATTATTATTATTAATGTCTAGTGTGGAAAACATTTCGAAAGTATAATATTAATCTTAGCCAGCATAGACATTTCGAACTATGCCTACTATAGCTACCATCTAAACAGCGGTGACCACCATAAGTAAATGGCAGGTTCTACAACTAAAACCGTACAAGGTTCGTATTGGAAGATGGATTGCCAACAAATGGTCAGGCTAAGGAACTTCCTACTGTCAATGGGATCGCCTCTGGATGGACGTCCCGAGAACTAACTAGCTCTCTGCCAACACAAGGCCGGGTTACCCCTTACACTAGGTAACTACTACACGAATATGCCATCCCCCGGTCCTTTGGGACCTTTATCTGAGGCGCCTCGATCACAAAGCAACAACCACAAAGAAATGAGATTGGAGCAACCACATAGGTTAAATATCACGGCTCCATACCTGATACCACCCTTTTCCAAAAGGAAATGACATACCCTAAAGGGCGCGACCCTCATAACCTTGCCGCATCATTCCTGTTTCGACCATTTCCGGGGTGTGAGGTCTGACAAAGTCTCGTCCACAAAGCTACGCTTTTTCAAAAAGCCATGCTTTGATCAACAAATGATCAAAAAATGATCAACACACAGCAAAACTCAGCATGTCACATTACCAAATTGTGAGTATATCGCTGATAACCTTCAACTACATAACCTCTGAGCTCGTACGCCACCAACAGAAATGTATTTGAAAGAAATCAGCTTTATATCTCAAAATGTAATGTCAGACATGTAACCGTACAAGTCTGTTCCGGGTTCGAACAGAACCGAAGGCACTTCCAAAGAAGCCCTTGCAATCCGGATATTCACTAATCACGTCCGGACTTCCCATCACAAGAAGAGTGATATAAATCTCTATACCGGAGCAATTCGGTGCAGAGACATTCGACAGGTTGTCCTTTCATTTTCGAAAATACCCAGTCTTCACACCGGTCTTCAATTGCAATTCATACACGTCGTATCATTATTCGGAATGGGTTATCTGACACAAAGGTCCTTTCCCGGCTAAACCGAATAATAAGCGTTTGTTTTAAAAACAATTTCAAGTGCCATTTCAAAGGCAATATTGATAGTCGGTGATTTAACTATCAACAACATTCACAACAATCATCAGATTTAAATAATTTTCCAAAATTATTTATTTTCAAAATATCTTCACAAGATATATATTTTTCCACACTTCAACACTTTGAAAACAAATTTCAAATCAATTTTCATCTTTCAACTTTTGAAAATAAATTTCAAATCAATTTCCTTACGCGAAATTTATTTCCAAATATTTCTTTTAAAAACCAACTTTAGAACCTTTAATTTATATTTTTAAAAGCTACTTTGGAAATATACTCGGCTTTTCAGTGAGAATACACTTTCACTTCAAAATGGTCCATTTAAACCAATTAAATAAATCCTTATCGGTTTATTTTAAATTTACATCCCAAATCTGTAAATTTATTTCCACACTTTAAAAATAAATCAGTGTTTATTTTTAAAACAAATTTTCCTTTCCTTTATAAATTCCATTTGAATTTACATTCCCAAATATTCACTTTTTATACGATTTTCAAATCGATTTCTCAAATATTCACTTTCAACTCCAAATCAAAAAAAAATTGATTTCTCAATTTCATTTCAAATCCCAAATCAAATTCCAAATTGATTTCTAAATTTACTTCAACACCAAAACAAATTTCAAATTGATTCTACCATTTATTTCCCATACCAAATCAATTTTACAAATTGATTCTTCCAATTTATTTTTCAAACACTAAATCAATTTCCAATTGATTCCCCAATGATTTAATTTCAATTACCAAATTAATTGGATTTCAAACAAATTCATCCTCTTAAAATAAATCCCTTTTTCCTTTCCAAATTATTTAAAATTCCATTTTCAAAAATTCCTTCAACTTTTAAACAATATTATTCGAAATCCATTTATTAAAATCCTTTGCCATATTTTGGAATTTATTCGATAAGATTACAAAAATCAATTTTTTTATACTTTAATTCCTTCTTTTAATTTCACCTAATTCTTTCAAAAGGAATTTTCTCAAAATCACCAACTTTGATTTCAAAAATCCAATTTTATTTATTTCTGGTATCCAGCGATACCAAAAATACATTCGGCTAAATTATAGCCTTCAACAAATTAAATCATCAATATAATCATTCACGGATTATCAATAATTCATCACACAGCATATGAAACAAATTCATCCAACATATGAAACAAATTCATACAATTTGAGGAATCCAGTTGGATCCCTCCAACCTATTTCCCTTTATCCACAGATGTTAGCACAATACCAATTCCACTTCGAGGTGGAATATCGCGGTATATGGGATTTATAAAAGGGACAGTTTGGCACAGGTCCCTAATAAGTTTCAAAATACACAAAAATCCCAGTAAAATAAAGTTTGTAAATTAGGTCCCTAGAATTAAGTTACTGAATAATGACATACACTTATGCAATTATTCAGTGAATAATTGCAGACATTTATGCAATTATATCAAAAAATTGCGGAAATTTACGTAATTTTTTCAAAACATTACAAAAAATTCCGCAATTATTCACCCAAAAAATTGCTGAAATTTACGCAATTTTTTCAAAAAGTTGCGGAAAATTCCGTAATTATTCACCAAAAAAATTGCATAACTATATGCAATTACTTAGTAACTTAATTCTAGGGACCTAATTTACACACTTTTTTTTACTGGGGTTTTTGTGTATTTTGAAACTTACTAGGGACCTGAGCCTAATATTCACTTTATAAAATATCATTCGCTATTATGAGGCGCAACGGGGTCTCATCCGCTATATAATGCGGGAAATCACAACTCCAATATATATATATATATATATATTGCTATATACTACTATATATACTATCACAATCAGGCAATCAATCAATAACTGCAATTCCAATTTTAATGTGAGTGAGAAGATCTCACCTTTGCTTACGCATGCAATCCATTTTCCATTCTAGTTTGTTTCTCGGTTTTTAAACCTTGTATAATTAATTTTATACAAATTATTAATATTCGAATTTGTCGAACAAATTAATTTTCCTATTTAATAAGTTTAATTGACCAATGATCTTTATTTTAAACAAACCATTTGATTGTAAACAAATTTTTCTTCTTTTATAAATAATTTTAAACAAATTTTCTTTTAATATTTATCTTCAGTAACTAAAACAACCAAATAAAATTTATTAAACAAATCTATCTTTATCATATATATATATTTTCTCTAATGTTCATTAAAACATTTCTGTATACAATACAATTTTTTTTCTGTAAAAATATATATATATATATATACTTATATTTTTATTTTACTGTATAAATATTTTCCTAATATATTCATACACATATTATTTCAATAAACTTTAAATTGGAAGAACAGATTCAATACCTTACAATCGAAACGTGAACCAATCGACCCAGCACGCCGCTGCATCCACGAGATCGCCCACGGCCTCGAATTCGACAATCCCACGCGCTCGCCACCACCCCTTATGCTCGCACGCGAACCTCTGCACTCGATTGAATCGAGAATCCCTTCCAGCCTTCTCGGTCGACTCCACGACGCGACCCCAACCTTCAGTCAACCACGCGATCAACTCGAGCTCCAACCCTATAATCGATCGTGACCAGAAAACATCGTGAAACCCTAGCCTCGTCGTCCCCCTTACCTCACGCCTGCGCACGCGCGCTGCTCGTACGAGATCGAGATCGTGACACCCCATCGCGAATCGATCGCGAGAATCCCCCTCCCTCTTTTTTTCTTTGTTTTGATTTTCGAACGATAAGGGAAAGTCGTCGTTTGTTTTGATTTTTTTTTTCTCTGTGGAACGTTTTCGGCTGCTAATTTGAAAGGGAGGAGGGGAATTCGATTTTTATTTTCAAACGCGGCCATTGATTTTGAACGAGAACGAACAGATCTGTTTTGAACGAAGAGAGTAGGTCGGCTATACAAAGAAAAATTCGTGTGTTACAGAGGAGAAATGAGACGTGTGATTAAAAGGGACAGAATTGCAGCTGATGTTGATATATTTTTGACTGGGAACAAATATATACATTATTAATTTAAATTCAAATTCAAAACGTCCGATAAATGCAACTTAAAAACTTGACCTCCCATTGAGGCGTGCCGCTAGGCGTTTATAATGTTGTACGCCTATTCCGAACACAATGGAAAAGGTTTCGACTCCAAATTCGATCGTATGGAGAAGATAGCTTTTTGGACCAGCTATAATATTGAATTTTCGATATATTTTTCAACACGTTTGCTTACCGTACGGTCAAACGATCACTCCAAATATTACGAAAATTGAAATTCGATAATAATACACTATTACGGATCCAATAGAACTGGTTTCGTCGAATTCCGAGACTATGCCTCGGAAGGCTATTTTTAAATATCGATTTGAACGAAAAAATTCAAAACTGAACAAAACAGTTTCAAATTAATTCTGAAGCTTCCATTATCTTTAGTATAATCAATATGAATTTTTTAAACCATCAAATCATTTTTAACAGGCTTAAAATTGAAGATTCAAATTTTTACCCAATTTCAACAAATTAAATTCAATAATTCAATCGCCAAATTCACTCTGATATTCGAATTTCAAATTAAACTGACTTTCAGATATTTAAAATCAATTAAATATTCTGATTTCAAATGTCCAAAAATTCAGGGTCGTTACACATCACTTTATTGAGTTTCATCTCCTATGGAAGTTGAAATCAATCAATCATCAATGTCTTCTACCCCCTTTCGATCACGTCGGGAGGCGATATTTAAGACCTTTTGACTTTGTCAAAAGGGGATGATCATACTACCAGTTTGTCTTAATTGATTTCAACCCTTTTGGTGTCAATATTCTTTCCATGGAATCCCTTCAAAAAGGTTCAGATGCCTAAATAGGTAGGTTTCCCTCGAATGAATTCCATCCTAAATGGTTATTAGACAATATAAACCAGGATTCCTTTTCAAAAGTTCTCCTTCGACTAGGTAAAAAGGTGTTCCACCTTTCGAAACCTTCCTAGTTTAATAGTCTACAATCCACTTTATATTCCTTATATAAGATCGATTCAGATATTACCATATCCCATGCATTCAACTTAATCGACACCCCATCATCGCTTTTATTTTCAGCATTTAGTATAGGTTCCAATGATGATGTGGTTCGATTGAAAATGCCTAAGTCGATCTTACATATAGCATAGATTAAAAGAGATTTTGAGAATATGTTAGAATCATGTGCAATTGATCATTAGTCTAGCTAATGATTAATGATCTTCCTCGTCGATAATATCCATTATGAACGAGCTATCTCCATTTTTATTTATCACCCGAAATGAGTTACAAGAAACTGAGCTTTCTCCCTAATTCGATTTAGGATTTCTTCTAAGTACAATTATTGGTAAGAATTACAGAAAAGAAAATGAATTCAGTATTCCAGAATTCGGTCCCCAAAACTAAACCCCTTGGGTCATATTTATAGATGCAGGTCGGCCCCTTTTCGTGCTTTTTCTTTCGACTGGATCGAAAGATTCCCATTTTATATGCCACCCAAACCTTTCGACTTTATCGAAAGGTCATAAACCTTTCGACCTAATCGAATGCCATGCTTCCTTTCAATGTTGTCGAAGGTTGTGCTTCTTTTCAACGTTGTCGAAGGCTACGCTTCTTTTCAATGTTGTCGAAGGCTATGCTTCCTTTCGACATTGTCGAAAGGTGTCCCTGTTCTTCTTGTCATACTCTTGCAGTTCTTCATTCTCTCTTAACCTTTCGACCTGATCGAAAGCTATGCCTCCTTTCGACGTTGTCGAAAGGTCCTTTATTATTCTTTTGCCTTTGTTGTTTTCTGAGAATTGCTTTCTTCATAGAACCATTCGACATTGTCGAAAGGTGTCCTGGATGGATCTTTGACCGGTTTGAAAGGCTTGCTATGCTTTCGAAAAGGTTACTATGAGGGTGAAGCCTTTGATTTCGAAAGGTTTAACATGTAGTTGGGGGAGAACTATCGATTTCCTTCGAAAGGGGTTCCGAAGTCAACATTGCTTGTTCATCTGTGTCGAAAGATTGGTAGTGGTGGATGGGCCTATCTGTTTCCATCTTGGTAGAAGGCCTTTACACTGTATGAGTAGTTGGTGCCTTTGACTCCTTCGATACTTTCTCAATGCCTTCGAATTGTCCTTTTTATGTCCTTCATGATGACTTGGCCTGTCTCTTCATCGAAACCTCATCCTTATTAAATTTCTTTCATATCTCTGCTATCAAGTAGATTTTATGGTTAACATTTTGCCCCCCTTTGCATGAAAGAAGCTTTTGTTCTTTAGGACAAAGACTTCATAGCTTTCTTACTCTTTGTAACTTTACTTTTCCTACGAAATTCAAAGTTAATGATATTCGATGTTGTTACTATCACACTTACGTGTATGTTTAGTGGTAGATCGGCATATTAATGTCCTCATTTGCTTGGTAAGTGCCATTTAGAATTAATAAAAACCAACTTTCAATTTTGGCATTAAGAAGACCATTTTGAAATTTTCGGTTGTCTATAATAGTCTCAACTAAATCATATCAACCATGAAACCCACCCAGATTAGGGTATTAACTTGTGAAGTTTGGAGGTTGATAACATGGCATTCAGAATTTGAATATCAATGTCCAAAAATGGTTACCCGTGTGGCACTTCTAAACCCAGATTCAAGTTTTTATGGCAAATTAAACGGGAATTAGTAAGTATAGTTTTCGCATCAAGTTCTGAGCCCAGATCAGGGCACATGTCAGACAATTATATTGGTAGAAGAACCTTCAGCCTAGATTAGGGCATATATTATGTAAGTATACTTCCATAGTAGTTGTTGCTAAGATAGAAATCCTTTGCCTAGATTAAGGCATATATTGGACAACAAGAGATTCATGGAAATTATCTTTAGAATAGAAGCCACAAACCCAGATTAAGGCATTACCGAAAAATCAAATGATAATATTGACACCCAGGTTTGAGTATAACAATTGCAGTGATTAATAATATTCCCATACCTAGATTTGGGTATATTAAAGACGATGATTGATAAAGACCCAAAACCCAGATTCGGGTATTAGTAAATGAAGTCCTGAAATGTATGCTCTGAAACCCAGATTCGGGTAATAATAAGCGGAGTTCTGTTCCACTCCTTTGCTTCTGTCCTCTTTGACATATGTGAACCCTTCAGGTATGAATATATAATCTGATTAGCTGCCTCTTGAGCTTAGACGTCTGAATCCATGATCGGATATGCCATTTCTCAGGCTTGGACATTTCAGTCTTTTACTTAATGAGCTTCCTCTGGGACTTGGACATCTTAGCCCATTATTTGATGAGCCTCTCTTGGGCTTGGACATCTTAGTCCATTGTTGAATAAGCCTCTTCTTGGGCTTGGACATCTTAGTTCATTGTTGAATGATCCTCTTCTTAGGCTTGGACATCCGTTGTTGAATGAGCCTCTTCTTGGGCTTGGACATCTTAGTCCATTGTTGTCTATTGCTCTTAGTTAGCTTATCTTAGAGGCTAGAACCGAGGACTTATCCGACCTCCCTCTAGGAGGTGCCCTGCCCTGGCCCTGGCCCTTTTGCGACGCGGATAGGGGTTTGTTCGGTGCTTTAACCTGGCCATCTAATGGCACAGATAAAGGCTTACTCCGTCCTCCCTCCAGGAGGTGCCTTACCCTAGCCATAGCGTGGCGCGGATAAGGGCTTGTTTGGTGCTTTAACCTAGCCATCTCATGGCATGGATAAAGGCTTACTCCGTCCTCCCTCCCGGAGGTGCCTTAACCTAACCAGAGGCGGGCCAAGAGCTTGTTTGGTGCTTTAAACTGGCCATCTCATGGTGCGGTTAAAGACTTACCCGCCCTCCCTCTAGGAGGTGCTCTGCCCTGGTCATCTCGGCGCAGACAGAGGCTTTTCTACCATCTTAGGTAGCATCCAAATATAAGGAGTATTTTTCTCCCAACCATGCAGATTTTCTCTTTATAAAAAGAAGCTCTTTATTAATCCACCTTTGGAAAATATGGCCTTAAATGCTCAACATTCCATGTTCTAGGAACCATATTGCCATCTGGACGGCACAATTTGTAGGCTCCCAAGGGGATTACTTTACATATGATTAATGGACCCTCCCAGTTTGGTCCTAGGGATCCATCTACAGGATTCTTAGTATTGGGCATTACACTACGGAGTACCAAATCCCCTTCTTGAAATGGTTGAGCTCTTACTCTTGAGTTGTAATATTTTGAGATTCTTCTCTGATATTCAGCGGTTCTTACCGCTGCTTCATCTCTTAGCTCATGTATCAAGTCCAGTGACTCTCTTTTCAATTCCTGATTCTTATCAAATGCGTAGGCAATCCTTCAATGTAAAGGTATTTCAATCTCGATTGGTATCATCGTCTCACACCCGTATGTCAAAGAATATGGGGTATGTCTCGTTGCTATCTTAGCGGATGTTCGGTAGGCCCATAGCACTAATGGCAGCTCTTCCACCCAATTTCCCTTTGCCTTATTTAGTCGCTTTTTCAGGATTGTTTTTATGGTTTTGTTTGCAACTTCAACTGCTCCATTAGCTTTTGGATGTACGACAGATGAAAAACTTTTGATAATCCCATTTTTATGGCAGAACCGGGAGAATTCTTTGCTCTCAAATTGCATTCCATTGTCAGAAATTATTTTCTAGGGAATTGTGAATGTGGTTATGATGTTCTTGATAACAAATCTCAATACTTTCCCAAAAGTGATTTTAGGAAGTGGTTCAGCTTCAACCCACTTGGTAAAATAGTCAATGGCCATTACGGCATATTTCGCTCCTCCCTTTGAAATTGGTAATGGTCCGAACAAATCTATTCCCCATACATCGAAGGGCCATGGACTTATGATTGGAGTTAATTGACTTGGGGGCAACCTGGGTATCTTTGAATATTTCTGGCATTTCTCGCATCTTTTCACATAATCTATGGCTTGGCTTACCATGTGGGGCCAGTAAAATCCCTGCCTTATTATTTTCTTTGTAAGCTTTGTTCCATTTGAATGGTCGCATAAAATCTTTCGTGTGGTTCAGCCATTAGTTTTTTTCCATCATTCATGCTCACACATCTCAAATAGGGAAGAGCACATCCCTTTTTATAGAGAATTTCCATTCATTATTACGAAGGTAAGGGCTTGTCTCTTGGTTTTCCTTGCTTCCCCTTTGTCGAAGGGGGGTATTCCTTTAATAAGATATTCAACAATAGATGACGTCCATGTATCATCATTTGTGTTATTTGGCCCTGGTTGATTCATCCTTTCATTTGTTAATTTTTATCTCTTTCTCCTTCCCCTCTTGGGACTCGGCTTGAGATCTCGTTATAGCTAGCAATTCCTTCCCTTGCTCGGATGTTTCCTTTTCGATACTTGGCTTTTCTTGATATCCGACGGTGACAATTCGTGTCTCTACGGCTCCTCTTAAGCTGGCTAATTTTGCCAAAGAGTCTACATGTGTATTTTCTGCTCTTGGAACTTGATTTATCGAAAAATCCCTAAACAAAGCAAGCATTCATGATATTTCCTTCACATATAATGATAACTTGGGGTTCTTTGTTTGGTATATTTTCTTTACTTAATTTACCATCAGTTGAGAGTAGATAAAAATCTGTATTCGATGGATTTTTAGTTCCAGTGCCAGGGTTAATCCTACTACCATGGATTTATACTCTGCCACATTATTGGTTGCAGAAAATCCCAGTTTCATGGCATAATGCAGACGATGTCCGTCTGGGTTTATGATTATATACCCTGCTCCGGCCCCTTGTTCATTTGGTGCTCCATCCATGAATAATTGCCACATGAGCTTCCGATCTTTCTCTTTTTCTAATTGTTCATTATAAAACTAGTACACTCATTAACAAAGTCTACTAGTACCTGCCATTTGATTGCAGCCCGTGGTTGAAATTCAATATCGTATTGACTAAGCTCAATCCCCCACTTCACCAATCTTCCAGAAGTCTCAGGCTTACTAAAAACTTGCTTAAGAGGAAAATTGGTTAATACCTTCACTGAATGTGCCTGAAAGTATGTTCTGAGCTTTCGAGCTGTGAGAACCAAACAATAAGCTAATTTTTCTATAACTGGGTATCGTAGCTCGGCATCCTTTAGTCGCCTACTTACGTAGTATACCGGAAGCTGTGTTCCATTTTCTTCTCTAATGAGTACCGAGCTGACTACATGTTCTGATATTGCCATGTATAGGTACAATATTTCCCTGCTTTCGGGACTTGAGAGTATTGGTGGTTTTTTCAAATGGCTTTTTAATTCCAAGAAAACTTTCCTGCAATCCTCTTCCCATTCGAAGTTCTTCTTTTTCTTAATCACATTGAAGAATGGTATACACTTATCAGTTACTTTTGAGATAAATCTGCTAAGGGTAGCTACCCTTCCGTTTAAGCTCATTACTTGCTGGTTTTAGGTTCGGCCATGTCCTTTATGGCTTGAATTTGGTCAGGACTTGCTTCGATTCCTTGAGCACTTACTAGGTAGCCTAAGAACTTTCCAGAGTGGACTCCAAAAGAGCACTTTTGCGGGTTCAATTTCATTTGATACTTCCACAATATTCTGAACATTTCCTCTAGATCCTTCAGATGGTTTTCAGGTTCGCTAGACTTTACCAGCATATCATCAACATAAACCTCCATGTTTCTACCAATTTGTTCCTTGAACATTCGATTAACAATTCTTTGATAAGTAGCCCCTGCATTCTTTAGCCCAAATGGCATTGGCCTGTAGCAATAAATTCCTCATTCAGTTATGAAGCTGGTATGATCCTCATCTGGTTTGAACATCGGTATCTGGTTGTACCCTGAATATGCATCCATGAGGGATAACAACCTGTGTCCACTTGTTGAATACCCCAACTGATCTATCCGTGGCAGCGGGAAGCAATCCTTTGGGCATGCTTTGTTTAGGTCCATGTAATCAACGCATGTTCTCCATTTTCTGTTTGGCTTCTTTACCAAGACTAGATTGGCTAACCATTTGGGATAATATACCTCTCGAATTAATCCATTTTCAAGGAGTCTGTCAACCTCCTCCTTTAGAGCATATGATCGGACTTTGTCCAATTGTCTCTTTCTCTGCTTTATGGGGGTTGCTCCAGGATTGATTTTAAGAGCATGGCACATTACGGTCCAATCGATTCCTACCATATCAGAATGTGACCAAGCAAACACATCCTTGTTATCACTGAGGAACTGTATCAAGTCTTCCTTTAACTCATTATCGAGATCTTTTCCCACTTTAACTATTTTAGAAGCATCCTCTGAATCTATGGGGCTTCCTTAAGGTTTTCTATGGGTTTTATCTTTTCTGTTTCACATCTACAGTCGAACTCTATGACTATAGGACCTCCTCTGTTGAATTAGCGTCAATTCTTTTTCTCTTGCTTCCTGCAAGGATGTGCTTTTGATACATACGTTTGTTAGAATTTTTAATGTTAATCTTTGCTTCGAATGTTGGATGTGAAAATCCATCATTCGAAGGCTATAAAACAGTAGAAGAATCAAATTTAGCAGAGTACTCCCTTTTGTATTGGTCAAGTGTAGCAAAGTACATTTCCCAGGAGCTAAATTGTTCCCTCCATATAATCCCCCAGCCTCGCTTTGTTAGAAATTTTACCATGAGGTACTTTGGGAAGACAAAAGCATCGATCTCATCCAGGGCTGGTCTGCCAAAGAAGGCATTGTAGTAGAAAGATTGATCAATTCTCGCAAAAATAGTTTCAAATGTTCGACAAGTTGGCGGCACTCCCATTTGTACAAGTAGCTTTATCTGCCCCATTGGAGTTGACCCTTTATTGTTGAACCCAAATATCGGCTCTGAGCTCGGCTCTAATTTGTTCTCTTGGATATTCATCTGATTGAAGGCACATTTGAAGATGACATTGACCGCGCTGCCTGTATCGACCAAAATCTTTGAGACAATAGATAGCCCAATTTGGGCCGTAATGATGAGGGGGACATTATGAGGATGATGGACTTCTTTGCGTAGTTCTTGCGGGGTGACCACCAGATTAGGCATTTGGATGCTAAGGCGTGGGTTTTTCATTGGAGGCTCTTCTTGAACAGAATAGATCCCTTCTTTAGCCTCTCTGATATATCTGCTTCAGGCCCTTTTACTACTCCCTGCTGGATGTGGCCCGCCATGGATCATGTCAATCCTATTGATTGGTGGGCTTAAGTTCAGAGGAACCTCATCTTCTAGAACATTAACAGCGTTGCCTGGGCACTTCTGCGGAGCATTTTCTGTTCATTGGGCTTTATGATGGTCTTGAACAAATTCCTTTAGATGGCCTTCCCTGATTCGCTTTTGGATCGTTTCGGCTAGAACTCTGCACTCATTAGTTTTGTGGCCATTAGCTTTATGGTAAGCGTGGTAATCCCCTCCTTTTTTCAACTCTAGATTATTCTTGGCTTTGAAGGAGGTTGGAAAGTTGACTCTTTCCTTAGCTATAGCATATATGTAAGACAGTGGCTTGTTTAAGTAACTGCATTAGCAACTAGTTCTTCCCATCTGGTCCTTTTGTGGCCACGGTCCTGGCCAAACCTTCCCCCTTCCTTCCTGGGAACTGTTTTCTTCTTGGAGTAATAAAGTTCATCCATACGGATGAACATATCTGCTTGAAAGTGGAAGTTCTGTAGATCTTTGCAGCCATTGACAAAGAGCTGCTTCTAGAAAGGGGTGTTCTCGATCAAGCCAGAATGGACAGCTATGAGCTTAACGTGATCATTCATATCCTTGGCCTTTAAAGCTTCAGAGTTGAACCTTCTCAAGTAGTCCCCCAAAGATTCTCCCTGCCTTTGCTTTATATTTTCTAAGACTGTATAGTCGATAGTAGGATCCTTACAGATGCAGAATTGGGCTGAGAACTCGTAAGAAAACTGTTTCTAGGAGTAGATGGTTTTTTCTCTGTATTTCCTATACCATTTGGCTGCCGCTCCTTGGAGAGTAATGGGGAATAGTCGACATCTGACTGCCCCTAAAGCGTTATTCAAATCCATCTGGCTGTCAAAAGCCATAAGATGATCATCGGGGTCCGTATCCCCATGATATTTCATAGATGGGATTTTGACATATGAAGGTACTATTGTGCCATGATCCCATTGGTGAAAGGTGGCACCCTCTCATTGCCATTGACATTTTCATCCATGGTTCTTTTTCCCTTGGAATTCATAGCATCTTTGATAGCCTTCTCAGCAGCATCTTTCAGAAAAGCTTCGACATTGCCGTAATTCTTCTGACTTGGGTGGTATTCTTTAGACGTTGAACTGCCAGACTGTTCCAATAATTTGTCGACAATTCTTCCCTGATGATTGGCTCTTGTTTCGGGAAGTTCTTTCTTTTTCGAGGAGGTCAAGTCCACTCTGTCTTTGCATTCTTTGGAATTAGTCTTTAGATTCCTCCTAGGAGAGACCACTTCTTCTCCTTGAGTCTATTTCGGAGTCTTTGAAGACTTTTGAGATAAGGCCATCTTCAACAACTCCTGCATTTCTTGTAGTTGTTGTTCCAAACGCTTGATTTTTGCCGTGTTTTCACCTTGTCGTGCCGGCGATGAAGTCTGCCCTAGAATGACCCCATCCAGGTTAAATGAGGGTGTTATATTTTCTTCCAATGTGGTATTGTGTATTACTTCCTCCACAATTCCGCTCAAACGCTTTGACCTCATTTTTCCTACGCAATAAAATTGCACTACAATTAGTCTGTATATAGTGACAAAGTCGGAGGTTCAAGCCCTCCCTCTAGCGCCAAAAAATGTTAACAAGAAATTCTATCGACATCCCCAATGCTTTTTATAAGATAATTCTATTTGAACATGACCATGTTCTTAACCATTCCAACCTGGTCGAGAGTGGCTTCGTCATCCCTTTCGACAAGGTCGAAAGGTTTGACAATTTACTATTATACCAACCTGGTCGAAAGGTTGGAGAGGCCACGACATCCCTTTCAAAAAAGTTGAAAGGTTTGGCAATTACTATTATACTAACCTGGTCAAAAGGTTGGAGCGGCCTCATTATCTCTTTCGACAAGGATGAAGGGTTTAGTAATTCACTATTCCTTTCAACCAGGTCGATTTGGTCAACAACATGGTCATGTTCAAATAGAATTATCTTATAAAAAACATTGGGGATGACTACAAAATTTCTTGCTAAAACATTTCTTTACCTTATCAATTTCTTTGGAAACATGCTCCATGATCTCTTTCCTTACTATTTCACGCATTTGCTATTTTCTCGAACATACCTTCATTCAAACTTGGTGGATATGGATAAGAACATTTTGATCCTTCTTCTTCAAGTCTTTCAAATTATCCCTATGGATTCGGGATTAAGCGGTAACCTCATTATTGAGTTCCTTATACCTATTTTCAACGACTTGCCATGCATTTAGTGATGCAAGCAAACACTTTCATGTGAATGCTTTAATTATCGTAATACTACATTAGCAAAGGAACTTGGAATGGAGCCATTGCCATTTTTCTTTGATTAGCAATCTCGCTCCGATAACAATTTTAGGAATTTTGTAAAAGAAGACTAGATTTTGATAACAAGTGAAAAATGAGAGATAAGGAGTTTATGCAAGAGTATTTAAATTTTACTACAAACTTTGACTTCGAATTTTTGTTTGGTTACAAATATGAAAGCAAACACTCCTATTATAGTAGCATATCAGTTGAGTGGATGATGGAGATGTATTTAATCTTACGACTAATAAACATTCTATAGTTATCGATATACTTCTCACAGGAGTTATCTTAGATATTTTCTTTATATAACTCCGAATGAGATAATCCTAGAGATTCTTTACCATCAAAACACATTTATAGATAATTCTTTTAACTTACATGCTTTATTTCACTATAAATAGCTTAATAATTGTACCTTATATTCTAAATTGAAGTCCAAAACAATAATTAAGTATAATTCAAGTTTAATTTTCAACATACTATATGCTTAATATTTTTACTTTATCAAACCGACCGTTTGGAAGGTTTGTATACCGTAGTTTTGCTAAATCAAATTGTCTGAAGTGTCTCCTTAAATCTCTCAATTTTATTTTGTTTATTCTCTCGGCTAATGTGTCCTTAAATCTCTTTCATTTTAAATTCTTTCCATCATATTATCATTTAATGTAACGGTTGGTTACCCTTTGTTATACGGTTATACTAATTTAATGATAATGCAAATAATTTTTTTTTTGAATCTACTAGAGATATGTGTTTACAGTAAATGTATTTTGTTTTTCTTTTCAAAATTATTCTCCTTGTTGTGCTGGTGTACCGGTTTATATTGGGTGAAATCTTCACAAACTACTTACCATATTTGTTGGTTTTATACAAGTAATGCCAAATAACAAGTTATGTGACAAGTTATGTGCCAAGTAACGTCAATATCCGACACGGACAATGTCAATGCACCATCTCCTACAAATACAAGATTTTGCCTGACAGATCATCTATTTTATATTGCAAGGAATGATTGTCAACTCCCTAGAATTCCAATAACTGTTTCTTAATACTTTCTCACTTCCTTTCGAGTTTCTTCTGATTTCATATGCTTTCCAGCCAATATGTGCAAATTCTTCACCGTTATCAACTAACCTGACACGTACATTGCTAATGTTATTTATTTACTACACATTCTCCTCAAAATACCTGCTTTTGAAGACAAGAAGTAATTGTTCAACTCCATCTACTTAATATTTTAAGAAAAATTCCAATAACGACTAGCTGGAAAAGTTTGAAGATAATAAAATTTCTGTCTCCTTAACAATACCATCATGTCTCGTACAAAATAATTAAATTAGCATTGAAGAAGTTGTTAAAACAATTGACAATTGTAGCATGTCTAATGAATGTTAGAGATGCTGCGTTAATCAAGAAAGCTCATGTTACCATATTCTTCTTCGAGTATTTTTTTGGTTATCACCGACATGCTTTAAAATGATATTTATATATCATGAAAGTATTATAATATGTATAGTTAGGTGCAAGTTAGGTTAAGCTACCACAATATATATTCTTATATTACCTAATGCCTTGACTTTATAATATTACCAGCTAATTCTCATACATGTTCTTTTCATGATCAACCCTAAGAGAATAAGTAAGGGTCAAACAAAATATGCATCATATTAATTAGGGCCCACTCACGTATAGTTTTGACCGTAGTATTCTTCGTGTTGGACATGCTACATCCCACATTATTTTACGTCAGTTAAATTACATTTTGTGAACATCAACCCAGTTTGTAAGTTTTAAATGTTAAGGATTGAAAAGCTTGCGTTGAACATACACCTTAACTCACACATAAAATCTTAATTCAAACGTAACCATCATCATAGAAATAAGAAAAACATCAAAAGGCTAGATGTCGTCCGTTGCCGTTCTGAATCATTTTCCATGAATACGCCATTTAATGCATAATTATTTATGCATTAATGTTGATGGGAATAATAAACGTATTTATGCGCCGATTGAAATAATGATGATCACCATCATTGATCACTGATTAATTGGAATAGTAAAAATCATCATAACTGACCACTACCTAAAATATCAATGGTCATGTTTATTTATTAGTCTGAATTAGTGTGAATATCAGTTATGTATTTGCACTTGTACTTATATCAAGAATGTAATATAAAGAAAAATTTCCTCCCAAGCTATTTTTTCTTCAATAAAATTTTTATCATATAACAAAGTGGTATTAAAGCTTGGTGAGGATGTAAAGCGATTTTTTTTTTTTTTGCCTCGGTCGTTTCCAACAAAGAAAATTATGAAGCATGGACAAATAAATAGAAAGAAAATAAGTCGCTTGGTGAAGAAACAGGAGGGCGACAATTGCAAATGGATACGGATGGTCTAAAAATTTGGAAAATATATGGCAAATGGAAATGAGAACAAAATCTATTTCCAACAACATATCAACGTGATTCCGACAAAATTATTATTTTGATCAATATATTTATGATATTGGAATGGCGTTGGAAAATACAACATCATTCCGACGACAATTAACCAAAAATAGTAATGGCGTCTTATAGACGTCAAAAAACAACGTCTTTCCGGCGCCTATTTTATTTTGGTAGGATAATGGGATTGGAAAATACCGACTTCATTATTATTTTTTACGACTTTCGGATGTCATATCAACGTCATTTCTACGTCCCGCCTTTTGGGATCAGAATACCGTGGGAAATTTTCGTAGCTATTGTACGTGTTTTCTAATGGTGATTGCACATGTGTAATGAATAATAGTGTTGACATAGAGCTGTTGGATCTCGGCCAGCAGTCAGCAGGTTAAATAATTTCAATTTTTTGACCATTTTGGATCTTATTGGATCTATGAAGTCTAAATTAATTTTTTTTGAGTGAGACGGGTGTGTAGCGTGACACTACACAACCGATTAGTAGTATATATATAATAATGTTGTTTCGATCAACAGGCCTGATCGATGGCACATAACACAAGCACAGAAATCATACAAACCACTAATAAAGACTGAGAGCATATACAAAGACAGCAAGACAAAATAGCAAAATGGATGCCCGAGTTCTGAACGCATCAAGTGTCTTCCAGCTAAGGCTATGGTTGCTGGCCCGCGGGAAAAGCCGAACTTCTCCCTTGTGATTCGGTCGGAGAAGAGCTTCTCTGAGGAAGACGAAGTCTAAAGGGAGCGGAAAAGCTTTGACCTGTAATGGAGGAGAAAAGAGAAGTTATACGCCTACAAATACCCTCGAAGTGACTTCTAGGTTTATCAAACATGAGTGCATTACGTTCTTTCCATAAACCCCAACAGAAAAGAGCGATAAAGACGTCTAGGTGGAGGTTGGGGGGGGTTATATTGCCAGTGATCGAAGATGACAGGTAGTACAGGGATATAGCCCAGAATGTGGGCGCTAGAAGCTACCCAGATAGAGTAAGCAAAGTCGCATTCCCGAAACAAATGAGGAATATCTTCAATGTGGCTAGAACAAAAGACACAGTGCGGGTCAACCGGAATATGCAAGCGGAGAAGTCTGTCTTTGGTGTTGATTCGATCATGCGCCAGACACCATAGGAAGAAGGCGATACGTGGCGGAAGCAGGCATTTCCAAAGTCTAGGGAAGGCGAAGAAGCGACCAGGGTTGTTGAGGAGGGAGTAACAGGAGGCGACCGAGAAACCTCTGGCAGGAGCGGGGGCCTAGACTATGCGATCCGGTAGGGTGGAGAGTTGAACAGATTGAAGAAGGTTGGAAGCAGCGATGAGGTCGGAAAGGGTGTCAGAGCCGAAGAGGGATGGGGGGCAAAGGAGGTCAGGACCGGAATTGACACAGTCCCAAACCGAGATAGACGGGGAACGCGAGTGGGAGAAAAGGTGGGGCAAGGATTTTGCGAGAGGGAGTTGGTTATGCCAAGTATCATGCCAAAAGACGCAGTTGATGCCATTTCCAATGGCTACATGAAAAAGGGATCTGACACGGGGCAGGGTTAGGAGCACTCCAGCCCAGAACGGAGAAGGCTTGCAACACGGAGGGAAGTGAAGGGCGAGATGGTGGTTAGAATGATAATGAAGCGAGAGAATCCAATCTTTCCAGAGAGCGTTACCCGGGGTAAGAAGTCTCCAGAGCCATTTCGCACTACGCCATAGATGACCTATCGCAACAAAAATACAAGGTGTTGCTAACTACAATGTAACGATAGGTATGCTGATTATTGTCTATTACAACACACGCTTCAAGGTGTTAGCATAGGTATCAACAAGATGTTGCAGTAGCTATAGTTGTATTCAAATTAAAAAATTAATAAAATTAGCAATCCACGTGAATACGATCCAACGGTCTACATTTAATCCAATTGTTAAAATGGATCACCGATCCAAAGGTCTATTGTAACATTAGCTTCAGGATGTTAGTATAGATATCAACATATGTTGCAGTAGCTATAGACTTATAAAAATATTATAAAAAATGAGCGGGCTGAAAAAAGAACGCGGGAAGCAGGAAGAAAGCGGCAAAACTTAACAAAAAATATCAAGGGTTTCAGTTAAACACTTAACAAAATAACACTCCGCCGCTCAACCTCTCAAACACTCAGCCTCACAAACGCTCAAACACTCTCAATCGCTGTTTCAATTAGGGCTAAAAGTTCAAGTTTGCAAGCTTAATCGGGGTTCGATTAGGGCAAGTTCGAGTTCAAGTTCAATTAGGGCTTTGGTGTTTCAATTAGGTCTTCAATTAGGGTTCGTTTGGGATTCGAATTTCAGTTAGGGCTTCGATTTAATCTTCTGCTTAAGGTATCACTCTATATATATTTCAAGTTTTTCCTGATTTGATTGTTGTGTTGCCTAATTTACTGATTTACTTGTGAGTTAAGGTGTAATCATATTCCTGATTAGTTCAAAATTTACCGATTTATATATCTCATTAAGATGCTTCTGAGTTGTATCAGTGATGCTGCATATTCTTGTAGGTATAGATATTGTACAACGCCTGTAATTAATGTTGGATTCGTGAGGTATCAAGGGTGGAAAGTGATGTGTCTATGGATCCAAGCTGTCAACTACAACTAGTAAGCTTTTAATTCGTTTTCCCTTTAATTTCATGAAAATACTATGTGATTAAAAGAAAAGTTCTATGTCTAGTTTCTTCCAGATTAGCAATCTTTTAAGTGAAGAGCCACTATATTTGACATTTTCTTTTTATTGAGGGAGAATAAAATAAACTTAATAGTAAGCCCAAAGCTAATCATTGGCATTGCATATGATTATAATCGAGTGTGAAGTTTTATGACACACTTTTATAAGAGTTTATTATGAACAATATATGGTCTCTTTAGGTGTCAAAAGTTATATATTGATATACTTGTAAGCAAGCAATCTCATGTATCAAGAAACAAAACAAGCTAATCTACAAATAATGTTGAAATAAAATTCGATCACACTACAACATAATAAAAAACTATACCGACTTGGACTTGCCAATAATAAGATCACTCTGTCCACATGCTGCATCTTGCTATCCAAATCCAATATGACGGAAGCATCAACAGGTGATGGACAAGTAGTTGATATCCTTGTGAAATATGGGATCAATAAGCTGACATAGTGTGAGTAGGTGTATCCAAGACATCATCATTTAAAGCATGGCATTTAACACTTACGTTCTAGGTAATCTATTACACAAGTCGCGCTGAATTCATCAGCCATATATGATGAAATTGTTGAGAAATAGGGATGGAATTTGATAAGAACATAGTGGATTTCAGCATAACTTAGGAAAATAAAAAGGACAGACCCGTGAAATCCAAGGATTTCTAAAGGGAAGGCGAGGCATGGTTTCGAGTGTGTACTGACAAATCAACTAAAATAAGTCCAATTTTTTATCATGTATATTAACCCTCTATGAACAACATTATACATGCAAGTATACACGTCTCTTCATAATTAATGTATAACTCATTTCACATAAAGAATGATTAAACGTTAATCCTAAAAGGGTCCAGGACTAGCTGTGAATCACAACCACTGAAGGCAAAGTGGTTACATGACGTTGTTTTATCGAACAAAATCTAATCAGCCTTAACTACGGTGTTGCTTGGTATGCTCTGTACCAAGGGAGATCAACTATGTCTACAGGAGATTTGAATATTGCTAACATGGACTGGGGACATCATTTCCAATGAAAATTGTTTATTCTGTTGAAGTAATAAGTGAACAATTGGTATCAAAACTATAGTGAACAAAAAGAACTATTATGGCAATATACCTTAAAAAGTAAACATGTTGTTTATAACCAAGCTAATTTTATTCTATAGTGCAGTGTGATGAACTATCATAAAAAATTACAAACGATGAAATGACATATAAAGATATCATATTGTAGCTGAAATCAATAATGGTAGGTATCATGTAAGATGGTCCGGTCTAGCCTGTTGAAGGCACATATGTCATTGTTAATAAAGCCATTGCTATTTACATGAATTTTATGAAAATAGAGATTGTAAAGCACTAGCTAAAGAATTAATGGTTCCCTTTCAGGGCTTATCGGAATACAAGATCATTGGGATCATTTTTTGTACATTAAAATAGGAGTATTGTGAATTTAAGGATTAATTGCACTCATTTGTATTGCTAATTTAAGAACTAATAGCACATATTCCTCTTTGATCCTTGACAACGTGGTTACAACGTTCCATGATAGTTGTTATAATTAAGACATGTATTAATCCACAAAGTAGCTCTGCTTTGTAAATGTTTTTATTGATCATTATGTATGTGAATATAACCATGATGGTAATAATTGCTCAGTTACACATAAGTTTGATTGTCAATTGAGTTACATCTATGCATTTTGGTATGTTTTGCCTACATGAAAATTGTTGATTATAAGCTAAAATGGCAAAATTAGTATATGGTCAAAATTCACATATTGCTAATGATGCCTTTAAATGTGCATGAAAATCTATTGCCTCTAAAATTGTATCCGATGAATTCTTTCCTACTGCTCAGGAATTAAAAGATGACCCACTTAGCTATATCGATCTTGTATTAGAACAAGTAGTTGGGATTACAAATGACAAAGAACCACCTGATTTGCAACACTTGGTAGAAGACAATTGAAAATATTTAAAGCATAAATCCAATAAATATGTTGGTACCTCTAGCTCAACTGCTCCTCCTCAAAGAAATATAGGGAGCTAAAAAATTCCTATTTGTTGGAATGTGAGGGGAATGAATACTGATTCTAAGATGAACCAGGTATTCAGATTCCTCTTATCCAATAAACCTACTTTTGTGAGATTGTTGGAAAGCAAGCTATTTGACAAACGTATGCAACAATTTATATTAAAATTCCTTCAAACCTGGGCATACAAGATCCTGAAAATCCATTGATATGATGATACGACAATGATATGGTTGGTCTGCCTTGCAATATTGCAACAGCTCCTGCACATGCCTTTACATTATAACGACTTTAGAAGTTAATACTGGTAGTAGATGCATGTGTTATAATCTCTTGCCTTTTAATTTTTTTAACCATATTACAAACCTACCATGTTAGTAAAATATATACTAATCATGAGCTAATCCGTTACTTTCAGGAGTTCTAATATCTAAATGACCAATTATATAACTGGACAAACTAGCAATAGACATTGAGTCATGGGCATTTTCATTTGCCATGTTGAATTTGACTTACCTAATTGAAGTTTCTTTAGCAAAATTATCATATAGGACTAGGACACATAAGCTATAAATTAAATACTATACAAGATTCATTTCAGTATACTAATGCTAGAGTGCATAACTGATATGACATGGCATTGTAGTTTCTATAAAATCGAGAATTAATTAGTTGTATTCTCAGGTACAGGTAGAAGTTGTGGCCATCTAGTTAAAAAATCTATGTTCTTGGTAACTCTGCCTCTAATTATTATGTGTGATTGAGTTGGTCCTCACCATCTTCATTTTTTGTCTGTAAGTTGGGCTTTGAACTATGGTCGGAATTTTGCATGGGCTATGCAGTTTTTGTGATTTGATTCTATGGTACCTCATCCGTATTTGGAGAAAATTACATTTTGTGATATTATTTTTAATTTTACTTGAAAAAGGATAAATTTTTAACTAAATTAGCAAATGTATTGACATATACAGTTTTCAGAAAGGTTGTGTAGGAGAAATATTTCTCCTTATCTGAGATTTGTTTGTAGCATTATGTCTGTTACTCATAATTATAAACTATCATGGTTATATTCTCGTTAACTAACTGGATGTATTGATATGTGAATTCTTCATTCTTGCCGCATTAAAAATTATCAAAAATGATAGGTTTGATAAATCCCTATTTTTTACAAGATTTTCTTCTGAAGTAATTTTGTCATACTAGCATGCTTAGATGTTTATGCTTACATATCTCTTTTGCTCGCATCTTATCACAGTATCTTTACTTTGTTTAGCAAAACGAAGCATAAAAATGCTTAGTACAAGGAACTTCTGATGAGGTAAGTCCACAAGTATAGTTAAATAACACGCATTATTTTTTTTCTGCATGTGATATTGTTTCTTCTCGTATTTATCTTTTTCTATTATTTATCTTTAGACATTTTAGATCTACAGTGTTTATTTATAGAACTACATATGCCTATTTCCAGTTTTGAAGATTGACTGATCTAATCTATAAGGTTTTTGCTCTAAATTTTGCCTTTATGGTTAGTTAAAATGTTTACTTTTAGTTTTAATTGATAACTTACCTCTGTTTACTATATAGATTTGTTACTGGAATGCAGGTAGTAGATTTACATAAAGAAGATTTATTGCCCAATCCTTTGAGACACTTTAACAAAGTAAGTATTAGATCTCCTTCGGTAGTCCAATGCATGTATTATGAAAAATCTGTTCTCTCTATGCAAGCATATATGAAATACAACCTACCTGATTTGGTGCAGATGTCAGTTATTATGGAGTATACTAGGTGATGCAAGTGGGTAAGACTTTTGTAAACAAGTGATATGAACCTAAGGTTATTAATTATTGATATAAGATCGTCAAAGCCATATGACCTGTACACGACTGGTAATTTGATTATGAAGATGAATTGGGTTCTTACTATGGAGGAGTGCATGATGACGGTTGGAATTGGAGCAAGTTCAAGGTCGGTTTTTGTAGTGGAGACCCTATGCACTTAAAATAAGTTCATTTTGCGCATCAACATTTTGAAACTGCTTCAGATGTTATATTTGTTAATTTTATTTAATGTCACATTTTGAAACTGCTTTATTTTGCAGGATAAGATTCAAAAAGCAATAGGTGAAGGAGGAAGTGATGAAGTTGTTCAAGAACTGATTTCTGATGGAAAGCGGCACGGTCCAACTTGGCTTATAGGACGGCACACAAAGTCTGCAGAAGTTTCAAAAGATGCCCCAACAACAAGCACATACATACAGGAGCTGGCAGCGAAGATAAAGGAAAATATAGTTGAAGAAGTCGAAGCAAAGGTGAACAAGAGGGTCAAAGATGAATTTGATGCAACGGTGAACCGAAAAGTTCAGGAGAACTTGTCATGGGTGCTTAAGAAATTAGGCGAAGCTAACCCTGACATGCAAATTGATGTTGCGGGTCTTTGTGCGACCGTCTGCAGTGATGAAACTGGCACTGGAGCCACTAGAGGCACTGATGGTACTGGTGGCTCGGAAGCATGAAATTTGGAGGCTCGCAAAGATGAATTCACGTGTAGTATGTAGAATTTAATTAGTATGTACTGGCTGTTAATATGAATGCACTGGCTATGTTTGTTATTTTGTACTTGACTAAAACTTGTGTTGATGGCTGTTATGTTTTAAGTATGTTTGTTATTTTGTACTTGACTAAAACTTGTGTTGCTGGCTGTTATGAAACGACTTGTTGTTTGGCTGTTATGAAATGAATAGCTCTTTGGCTACTATGAAATGCAGTGTAATGTTGCAGTAGTATGATGTTGTAGTACATTTCCAATTTAAATTGCAAAAAGTGTTGCCGTAGATATGATATAATGTTGCAGTATGTGATGTTAAATGTGGTAATAAACTGGAAAAGTGTTGCCATTTTATTGGTAAAAGTGTTACCATAGATTAATGAATGTGGGCCCCACAAAACGGTTCCGTTAAGTTGGTTAACAGAATTAGTGGGCCCCACATGTTGGGGCCCAGATTGTGGGACCCACTTTTTAGTAAATTTAGTACCTGTGGCAACAACATAACCGATGTTGCCTTAGGATCACAAAGATGTTGCATTTGAGTCTGCGGCAACGCGGCAAAATGCAACACCGAGAAAGTGTTGCCTTAGCTCGTTTTTGGCCTCCAGCAACATTATTTGGCACTTTCTACATCACTTCTTGTGTGTTGCAGTATGCAATCTATGGCGTAGTGTCGATAGGAGCGCAGAGTTAAAAGCGGCAAGGTTAGTGATACCCAGACCACCCTGATTTTGATGCAAACAGGCGGTTCTCCAATTAATGAGCCTCTTGACGCCACCACCGTTCCAAAACTCGATAGAGCAGATCCAGCCTTAGCAAATACACATATACATACGTGTGATAAAGTTAGGGATATACCCTAGAGGCAATTATGTAATTTGTTACATATATCTAACTCGATAACCAACTTGTTTGAAATAAAAAGTGTTTTCTTTCTATTATATATTTGATATAATGTGTTATATTAATTAATTAATTTAATTAAAAGTATATTTAATAGAAAATCCATAAATAGAATGTTTTGTGATGGTAGTTACAAAGTGTTGTAACTGTGAGTAATTTATCACAATGAAAATAAATATACCATTTTAAATATTCATAGTCAAAATATATCGAGACTCGATATCAATACATCCGTTGAGACTCGAGTACGTAACTGTTATCCCGCCTTTTGGTAAGGCCATGACACTAAGAACTTGACTAGAAACCAAAGACAGTTCGTCTAGAAAATCGGTTACACGCAGGTTCACTATGGATATCGACGAATTTTGCCCGAGCTCGGATCGAGCCTAAATTGATATGACACGACAAGCGAAGCTATGGGAGCCATCATTCTAAATTTCAAGTCAATCCGAGTTCGTATGCTCAAGTTACGATCGTGTAAAATTGGATAAAAATAGCCCCTGTTCGAATCGCTCAGTTCGACTCGCAACACTTCGACTCGCTCCGTTCGAATCCGTCTGGGAAGCCTACTTCGACTCGCTCCGCTTCGCCTCCATCTTTGACTTGCTCCACTTCGTCAACTTCGCCTCCATCCGAAGACTACTACTTCGTGTCCATCAATGTGAAGCAAGGCACAGCAGTCAATCTGAATAAGCGCCACGTCACCGAGTCAAATAGAACCGAGTCGAACAAAGAGCGAGTCGAACTAAACAGCCAACCGAGAATCCCATTTCGTATCGATCATATCTCCTAATCTACAAGTCCAAATGCTATGAAATTTTCACAGAAGACTACGTGCATGCTAAAGAATGTCCATGCCAAATTTCGACTCCATTGGATGAAATCTTGATCCATTAGAAATTTGTTCGTATCGATCACGGATCGGACCGAAACTTCACGGGCTTGGGCGCGTGGGCCTGGTCACATGCCAGAGAGGGTCTCCCGAGATCTGAGCGAAATACCAGCCTCCTACACCTATAAATAGACCGCCAAAGCCAACAGAAAAGGGGTTCTTCTTCTTTGAATCCTCCAACGCCCAGACTCTGCCGGATCCAGATCTGAACTCCATTACTGCTGCCTATAACGAAATTCCTGCGGTAAATCATCATTAACTGCTGTAATTCATTGAATTCACTTGTAATCATCAGCAAAAACATCAATAAAGCAATCAACTTCATAGTGGACGTAGGCAACACGCCGAACCACTCTAAATTCTTGTGTCTCTGTGCATTTTAATCATTCTCATTTCTGACGTTTGGAGTTTTTGTTAGATAATACTTTTTTTCATTTAATTTCTTCATTTTATCTCTTCAAAAACTTCCGAAGAGTGTTGTGCCCAATTTTGGTATCGATCCATCTGCGTCCAATTCGTATCGATACGAAATTTCAAAAAAAAAAATCGGGTACGACCCAGATTTCCTAAAAAGAGGCTCAATTTAAAGCTCAATTTAATGAAGGAACTTTCCACTCGTGCTTCTGATTGTTCCATGACTGAACAAGACACAGGAGATCATGGCAACAAATTCTGACTTGCAATCAAGAAATGGGTAAAGGAATACTACTCAACTGGTGCTCTCAGAGGCTCGAGAACCTGGCTAATATGCCAAGAACTAGAGTTGGTTAATATGTCATGCTTCTAAGGTGGACTGCAACTTTCCCCAATTGACTAGTTTTTAAACTCCTGAATTGACAACTATGGTACGATGGCTAATATGATGACTGCCCAACGCTGTCTACTCTGCTAACTCAAAACATAGCTGGTCACCGCTGAACCATCTTCAAATGCCCGCGTCCTAATCATACCGTGTCCATATGACTAGAAGCACGACATACAACCTTAAGAGGACTTCCTCACTATCTTATATGAGCCTCCTACCTGGGTGAAAATTAGAAATAATCACCAATCTATGAGCCCATCTTTACCAACTCACCATCCAATCGGCATCACCAAACCACTCGAACATCGGGCAATTGTGCATACATCATTCACCAGTGTTACAAGACCCCTTGGCAATAAAATGGACCTGATCATAATGTCGATTAAAGAATATTTCCCAGTCGATACCTATTCGTTGAAACCATCCTACATGCAGAACTTCCAGTGAAAATTCAACATGTTAACTATGTCGGTGTACTATGGAAATACAACCCCCGACGCTAACCTATGAAGTGGGAATGGCGGGTGGATTTCTCCAAGGGCGATGAATGTCATCAAACGCAGATGTCTTCCCTCATTCCTCAGAGAAGACCGTCCGTCACGACTTTGATAAGAGAATTGGTCGATAGCCGCCGACGACTGCACCAACATGTCTAGGCCAATATTGAGTTGATGAATCGAATGAAGGATCAACATCGCAAGATAAGGAGGGGACCTACTCCATACTCTAGATCAGAAAAATCCTCTTCTCTAGATGGCTACCGTGAACGCCAACGCCATAAGGCTGGTCCGGGAAGGATAGCTCCGACAATATGTGCAATCCCTATAAAACGAAGGACCGAGAACATCTGATCCCTATCGATCAAGGACTTTGATCAAATTGAACCGTTTGCGTTAGACTTCCAACTGAGAAGGGCTGGACTGAAGTGCAATAGCGAGCATACGACACTGCCTCACTTATCAATGAGATTTGACCTGATCTCTTTTGAATTATTTCTAATTTCATTTCATTTACATTGCGAAATATGACCTACTTGAATTAAACTACTTGCAAATGATGCAGGTAACCGAGTACTGAAGATTGGGTGCAAAACAACCTCCACGGACTATGATCAAATCATTGAGGTATCATCATGACGATCATGATTCAACCACTCATCGGCTACTATATGCCCTTGACTGGGGGCAAGGCATCAAAGCGGAAGAGACCGACAAGGTCAGGACTCTAGTACAAGGTGGATACAACCAACCATCCACTCATCCGCCTATGCAATTTAATTAGGAGATGTAAGAAAGACTTGGAATTATATGTCCCAACAATGCACTCTCCATCTCGTACTTGAAGCTCGCCAAAATACTTATGCTTCTTCTGATGCCTGATAAAATCGAAATTACACCAAGGGTGGATGTGACGTCACTATCCATGCATCCAATCCTACATTAGACACTTGGGATTATTTGAGAACACATGTTTAAAGTGGATATGATTTGACCGTTCACTCTCCAGTTTGCTTCTGTAATTCGGCAAAATAGTCTTGCCTTAAACCAACTTCATCAGGGTCCAACCCTCAATTTAAAGTCATCAACGACTGACTGCTTACTCGTTAACCATCACGAGCTATCATTTCAAATCTCTTCCTTAGCTCGATCGAAAGAATGCAAAGTATAAATTGGACGTGACTCGACTGTCTTCTCTCCAATTCTTGCACCTGACTTAAGGGGAAATACACAGCTCAAAGTGGATGTAGTTCGACCATCCTTTCCTATGCTCGAGCACAAAGCTTGCCAGAACACTAATCTTACTCCTTAGGCCTGGCAAAAGCAGAATCCAAATGAACATGGACGCGATCCAACCGTCCATAAACTAAATCTCATTCTTCGTTGAGGGGCATATAAGTGGAAGTTAATTGGGATCCCACCGATCACTCGCTAAGTGAAACCCCGAGCTCAGGGACAAGCCATCACACTGTGGAAATAAGGGATTGATACACGACAATCCTCTAACTAACTCCGGCTCCCAGAGTGTGAGCAGGAGTATAAACTTATGGACATGGGCTCGAGGAGGATGGATCCGTCCATCTATCGACTTCGCCCGTGTTCAACCTAAACCCGAGGAGGATGGATCAGTCCATCTAACGACCTCGCCTTCCATATTTACAAGCTCGAGGAGAATGGATCCCTCCATATAACGACTTCGCTTGCCTACTCAGGGGGGATATGATACAACCATCCACGTACCCGATCAACTAACTCCAGATTCCCAGAGTGCGAACTGGAGTATAAACATCAACCAACTCCGGATTCCCAAAGCGCGAAACGGAGTATAAACATCAACTCCGAACTCCCAGAGTGCGAGTTGGAGTATAAACATCAACTAACTCCAGATTCCCAGAGTGCGAACTGGAGTATAAACATCAACTAACTCCAGATTCCCAGAGTGCGAACTGGAGTATAAACATCAATCAACTCCGAACTCCCAGAGTGCGAGTCGGAGTATAAACATCAACTCCAAATTCCCAGAGTGCGAACTGGAGTATAAACATCAACTAACTCCAGATTCCCAGAGTGCGAAACGGAGTATAAACATCAACTCCAAACTCTCAGAGTGCGAGTCGAAGTATAAACATCAAGTCCAGATTCCCAGAGTGCGAACTGAAGTATAAACATCAACTAACTCCAGATTCCAAGAGTGCGAACTGGAGTATAAACATCAATCAACTCCGAACTCCCAGAGTGCAAGTCGGAGTATAAACATCAACTCCAGATTCCCAGAGTGCGAACTGGAGTATAAACATCAACTAACTCCAGATTCCAAGAGTGCGAAACGGAGTATAAACATCAACAACTCCATATTCCCAAAGTGCGAACTGGAGTATAAACATCAACTAACTCCAAATTCCCAGAGTGCGAACTAGAGTATAAACATCAATCAACTCCGAACTCCCAGAGTGTGAGTCGGAGTATAAACATCAACTCCAGATTCCCAAAGTGCAAACTGGAGTATAAACATTAACAACTCCAGATTCCCAGAGTGCGAACTGGAGTATAAACATCAACTAACTCCAGATTTCCAGAGTGCAAACTGGAGTATAAACATCAACAACTCCAGATTCCCAGAGTGCGAACTGAAGTATAAACATCAACTAACTCCAGATTCCCAGAGTGCAAACTGGAGTATAAACATCAATCAACTCCGAACTCCTAGAGTGCGAGTCGAAGTATAAATATCAACTCCAGATTCCCAGAGTGCTAACTGGAGTATAAACATCAACTAACTCCAGATTCCCAGAGTGCGAAACGGAGTATAAACATCGACTCCGAACTCCCAGAGTGCGAGTCGGAGTATAAACATCAACTCCAGATTCCCAGAGTGCGAACTGGAGTATAAACATCAACTAACTCCAGATTTCCAGAGTGCGAACTGGAGTATAAACATCAACTAACTCCAGATTCCCAGAGTGCGAACTGGAGTATAAACATCAACAACTCCAGATTCCCAGAGTGCAAACTGGAGTATAAACATCAACTAACTCCAGATTTCCAAAGTGCAAACTGGAGTATAAACATCAACAACTCCAGATTCCTAGAGTGCGAACTGGAGTATAAACATCAACTAACTCCAAATTCCCAAAGTGCGAACTGGAGAATAAACTTCAACTAACTCTAAGTCCCCAGAGTGAGGACTGGAGTATAAACACCAATTGGGTGCGAATGACCATCCATCAACTTGCTTCGGTCCCGAGAGCGCAGGCTATAGTATAAACACCAAATGAGTGTGACTAACAACCCATCAACTAACTCCAGTCCTCTAAGCATGGTTTGGAATATGAACACCGAAAGGGATGTGATTTGACTGTCCATCTATCGGCTATGGTTCCTCATCAAGTTCTGTAACACAAAAAGAGGATGTGGTTCGACCGTCTGCTTTCCAATCTTCCCCTGACATGGGGGCAGACTTAACACACAAAATTGGATGCGATCCTACCATCCAGCACTAAGTGGGCGTGACCCAACCGTCCATGCATAACCTCTTGTCCCCGGCACGAGACCCATAACATAAATTTATAGGGATGCACTCCAAACCTATAAGACAAAATTTCTTCCTTGATTCGATAAGAAGGCGTGGATTCGAAAAAGGGACCTAGCTGGATATTCTATTCTGAATTGATATTACTACCATCCAACCGCAAATGAACGAGGCATGACCGTTCATTTGCTAACTCTCGCCTGTGATCCGATGGGTAGTGCGTGCAGCATGGACGGATGTGACCTAACCATCTGCCAATCGATTCCTTCCTACAGTTCAGTGGGAGAAGCATCAAATTAAAGTTGTTGTAATGATCAACCACACTTCGACTTTCTCCATTGACTAGTGCTAGAGGGATTAATTGAGGAAAATGCGGTCCGACCATTTTATACTAAAAAACTTAGTCCCCAGAGTGTGGACAGGGGTATAAACATCAAATAGGTGTGATGAATGGCCCTTCAACTGACTCTGATCCCCAAAGTGTGGCTACAAGAATGGACAAACGAATGAATATGATTCGATCATTCATTCTCCAACTCTGACCTGAGCTCGACGTGAGGAGTGTAAACTCACTACAGGTGCAATTAGACCATCCACGAACTAACTCTGCTAACCCAAGACTGGGGGCAGAAGTAGAAATCACCGAAAGAAGAGAAAAGTTTTCGCTGCATCTCCAACTTAGCATCCTTTACAACTTAAGGCAACGACTACAAGGAGACCCTAATGCTAACCAATCAGAATGATGCCCGAAGTCCTGGGCAACCAATTATATCGTACCGCCGGATCGACAGGCAATATCGATATGCACCTTTCATATCATACCGTTGGATCGACAAGAAATGAGGTCCGAGCATTCTACATCGTACCATTGAATCGACGGTCAATATCGGTCCTCTTCGTCTACAAGTCGATGTGACCCGAACTCCATCGAATACCTTTGACCAACAGAGCATGGATAGAAGAATAAACCACGAATGGGTGTGACTTGACCCTTCGTCCTCCGTTACCTTCCTTCGATCCGTCAGGAAGAGCATGAGACCAGATGAGCATGACATGACCGCATTCGAGCTAACTTTATCCCTAAATCTGATAGGAGAACGTAAATTGAAATGGACATGGTTGATCACCCAACTCCAAATGAATGCAACGCGACCATTCATTCATTGACTCTTACCATGATCCGACTAAAAGAGCAATTCAAAGCAAGTGCAACCTAAGCATCTGCACACTGATTCTTACCCTGGATTCAATAAGGGAAGCATCAATCCTGCATTGGATCTGACTGGACGATTCACTCTTTAGTTTTTTCCCAAAGTATGGCAACATAAGCAGCAAAGTGAATGTCATTGACCGTCCAGAATCTAGCTTATGTCCGAATGTTGGCAAAGTAACAATGTATTCCGCCTAGAGGAAAGAACTAGAACATAATGCAGGATAGGCACGACTCTGCCTTCCGTCGGTTAACTCGATCCCATGGTTCAATGGAATAGAATACAAAATTGAAGCGAACATTGTCTACCCTGCCACTTATCGAGATATTCCCCAGACTTGGGGGCACGAGCAAGAAGATAAGATTAATATGATTCAACCATTCATCAGTCAACCTTGGTTCTTAAAGCTTGAACTACATTATAGACACAGCTAGGACGAGACTAGACCGTCCGCGTAATGCATCCGCCAACCCGAGACTGGGGCCAAAAGAGTAATTATCCGAGAGTTGACTATGACAATTTGAACCTATGACCCATGCCTGATATTCATAACAACTTTAGGTTATGACTGAAAGGGTGCATAGAGATAGAATCATCAGATCAATACCCGAACTCATGGGCGACTGATCATCATTCCAACTCTTGCAATGAGCAACGGATCGCGAGTACATTGAATTTAAAGCGCATCATTCAGAAACACAAGTGAATTCAATATCAAAGCTGGAACCAGCTATGTAGCAGCGTGCAGTACAAGGCTAAGTTCTACTAATCCTTTGATTCAACGTCCTTATAAGCCTGATCATTTACCATTGCAAATAAACACATGAGGCGCCTACAACCCATCACGAGTATTGTAGATCAGATCACAACTCTGCGCAATGATGAAGAAAGAGTCAACTGTTTTACTTCAGGTGAATCTTGATGTGTTCGCTTGGACTCGATCTCATATATACATATACATATACATATACATATATATATATATGGACTCTCGCTAGCCATGAAGAACCCTACATTAAATGTCGACTCGAGGCATGTCTCGGTGAACAAAAATGATGCGACATGGATCCGGAGAGATCTGTTGTACTTAAAGAGGAGGTGAATCTGCTCAAAACCAATGGGTTTATCCATGATGCCCTCCAACCAAAATGAGTATCCAATCCTTTACTTATAAGAAAAATGAACAGAGAGTGGAGGACATACGTCAACTACTCAGATTTGCATGGGGTATGACAAAGCACGGCTTTCCACTTCCAATGATCAACCAACTAATGGACCTTACCATCAGACATGAATTACTCACATCCATGGATGCACACTCCAGATACAATCGGATATTAGAGCATGTCCTAGACCAGGAATACAACTGTCTCATTATTGACCTGGGCCTATAGTGCTATGCTGAAATCCCTGGATTCGAACTTGAGAATGCTTATGCTACTTACCAAAGGACGATTAACAGATCATTCAAAAATCATATCGGTCGGTCGATGAAAGTAGATGTGGTTAATATGCTCGTGAGATCGCGGCTATCAAACGACCATATCGATGACTTGACAGAGGTATTCAGCGCTCACTAAAAAATGCAGGATGAAACTCGATCCTTTGAAATGCTCTTTCACCATTACATCAGAAAGATTCTTTGTTTCCATCATCAATTCTCACGGAATCAAGACTAATCTCTAGAAAATTCCGACAGTTAGAGACACCCATGTATCGAGGACAACCAAGCAGCTCTGATATATCGCTTAAAGAGACCTTCCATTTTACCCAAACATTTGGATCGTGAAGATTTATACATCAATTGGGTCGTGTCAACGCACGCCATAAGCATCGCAATGCAATGTGAAGATAAACGAATCCAAAGACTAGTATATGATGAAGGCTGGCTATTGACAAGCTCACCCGTTAACGTCTATATCGACTAGCCATTACGATAGGTCGAATAGCGACCTTAGATGTCTGAAAAGTTACTCAAATGGAGTATCGAGCTAAGCAAATTTGATATCACTTATCTCCCTCGGAGAGCTCTCCATGATCAAACATTAGCATACTTCATATCTGAATCCACCACATCAGACGACTATCCGAAGAATAGTGGTGAACCGTCCAACCGATGGAGAACGTACACAGATGGAACTTCCAATAATCGGCTTTTTAACGTCGAAGTTGCGTTAATGACTACTGAGGAGCGATCGATCTGCTACGCCCTGAAACTAAACTTCCCTGCAACAAATAACGAAGCTAAGTATGAAGCCTTGGCGCTCAAACTTGCAAGAGAACTACGAGTGGAAACTTTACATGTCTTATGTGATTACTGGTTAGTAGTACGCTGAGTCAGGGAAGATTATCTGACTAGGGGGCAACGTCTTGCTTCTTATCTCAACCGGGTCCAAAAGCTACTAGCCGGCTTCGACTATTACACCACTACACAAATCCTCAGAGAACTAAATGAAAAGGCCGAATCACTCGCCAAGCTAGCCAGTTCTGGGGATGCACGACAAATAGACTTTGTCCCAATTGAAATGCTTATTATTCTAGGCATTGACATGTGAAGATCAACTAGATCTTGAAGATGGATCTAGAAAAAGAGTCATGGATGACTCCTATCAAAGATTATCCACAATCGGGGATTCTTATTGAATAAAGGAATAAGAAATGACGTATCCTCCACGAAGCATCACTGCCTGATTATGTCTGGATCGTTTGACTCCATCGATACAAAGCATTACTTTTGTATCCATCGATCCGAGACCCAATATGACGTATCCATCGATACGAAGCATACATTCCGACATCTTAGATCGATTCAGGAGAGGATCGATACAAAGGCAGGACTTAAAACAAAAATCGAACGTCGTTACAACTCGAATTTCACATCGATCCAGGAGAGGATCGTTACGAAACTCGATATAAAAAAACTTGACAACGACCCGTGAACGTGCAAACATTGACGGGAGTCAGGCTAACATACATGCATGTATGACAGACTAACATTCAATTTTCAAAATTTACAGGAGTTGAATGCTTACCTGATGACAATTACAACAGTGAACAACAAATCGCTAGCACTCGACACTTAGTTACAACCATGCACTACATAATCATTGGTAGTCAACAAATCAACATTTATATTACTGGAAATCAATCGAAGATTACAGCTTTCATCAAAAAGACGATAAATATTCAGAATGAAGATTGCGGCATTTCAAAGCACATCATGTTCCCACAAGACATACTTTGGGGGGCAAATGTTATCCCGCCTTTTGGCAAGGCCGTGACACCAAGAACTTGACTAGAAACCAAAGACAGTTCGTCTAGAAAATCGGTTACACGCAGGTTCACTATGGATATCGACGAATTTTTCCCGAGCCCGGATCGAGCCTAAATTGATATGACACGACAAGCGAAGCTATGGGAGCCATCGTTCCAAATTTCAAGTCAATCCGAGTTAGTATGCTCAAGTTACGATCGATGCAAAATTGGATAAAAACAGCCCCTGTTCGAATCGCTCAGTTCGACTCGCTCCACTTCGACTCGCTCCGCTTCGCCTCCATCTTCGACTCGCTCCATTTTGACTCACTCCACTTCAACTCGCTCCATTCGAATCCATCTAGGAAGCCTACTTCAACTCGCTCCACTTCGACTCGCTCCGCTTTGCCTCCATCTTCGACTCGCTCCACTTCGACTCGCTCCGCTTCGCCTCCATCTTCGACTCGCTCCACTTCGACTCGCTCCGCTTCGCCACCATCTTCGACTCGCTCCACTTCATCAACTTCGATCCATCCGAAGACTTCTACTTCGTGTCCATCAATGTGAAGCAAGGCACAGCAGTCAATACGAATAAGCGCCACGTCACCGAGTCAAACAGAACCGAGTCGAACAAAGAGCGAGTCGAAACAAGAGCGAGTCGAACTAAACAGCCAACCGAGAATCCCATTTCGTATCGATCATATCTCCTACTCTACAAGTCCAAATGCTATGAAATTTTCACAGAAGACTACGTGCATGCTAAAGAATGTCCACACCAAATTTCGACTCCATTGGATGAAAACTTGATCGATACGAAATTTGTTCGTATCGATCACGGATCGGACCGAAACTTCATGGGCTTGGGCGCGCAGGCCTGGTCACATGCCAGAGAGGGTCTCCTGAGATCTGAGCGAAATACCAGCCTCCTACACCTATAAATAGACCCCCAAAGCCAACAGAAAAGGGGTTCTTCTTCTTTGAATCCTCTAACGCCTTGACTCTGCCGGATCCAGATCTGAACTCCATTACTGCTGCCTATAACGAAATTCCTGTGGTAAATCATCATTAACTATTGTAATTCATTGAATTCACTTGTAATCATCAGCAAAAACATCAATAAATCAATCAACTTCATAGTGGACGTAGGCAACACGCCGAACCACTCTAAATTCTTGTGTTTTTGTGCATTTTAATCATTCTCATTTCTAAAGTTTGGAGTATTTGTTAGATAATACTTTTTTTATTTAATTTCTTCATTTTATCTCTTCAAAAACTTCCGAAGAGTGTTGTGCCCAATTTTGGTACAAACAGTAACACTCTTCAAATATTAGGCAGTATATTACTTATGGTTGTTAGGGGAACCAAGGGATACATACTGATAGTTATTGGATAACTATAGAATGACTCACTCAATAGTTTTCTATTGGTTAATATAACTAAGGCCAAACAGAAAATATCTATGTGACTGATTTACATAGTTCTCTCGACTTGAGAATACTGTTAATCTTCAAATTGCGAGCAAGTTTTACCTGTAACATTTCGGTTAGCACTATGTAAGGGTAAAAGGTAATGCTTCATCATAGATCACAATGTGAGAACCCCCTACCACGTAGTTGCATGGATCGAACCTGGGACATCCAATATACAAGGTGAAGGCCTCAACCAACCATGCTCTAATGCCATTAAAGTAATCTAGTCTATTTTGCAACAGGTGAAATGGATACATTACAAAAAAAATTCCCTATTTGGACCTTAATGGGCCTATGAAGTTTATTAATTAACTGCCATTAGATAAAATATAATTATTAAATAAAATCTATTTTATTTAAAATTATCCCATATTTGTTAATTAATCATACTGTATATTATCCTAAACGATGTCAATGGTGAAAATAATTTACATATGTTCTCTTCATCAACGCTATATCACACTAGGATGTATGAATTTTGGTACTTGTCAAAACTCCAAAATTATCCACATTTAACTCGATCAGTCCATAAACAAAGTTCATAGTTCAATAATAACATTTATTATTAATCGTTCTACTCTGGCCAAAGACTCAACTTTGAGTTGACTATAGTTCAAAAATGTTTTTCAATTTCAATGCTTCAACTCAGACCTAACTATAGTCGCTCGATAGATCATCATACCATAATTTAACTATAATCAAAGTGGAGTATTCACATTGAAGCTTCATGGTATTCTCAATTCAAGGGAACTGTATAACATCGCCCCTTGAGATATTTTGTTTGACCTGGTTGTTATTAACCAATGGAAAACTCTCAGATGAGCCATTCCATAGTTGTCTAGTAAATATGAGTATGTAACCTCTTGGTGCCCCTAACTGCCATGAGTAATACACTGTCGAACATTTAGAGAGCGTTACACACTTTGGTCTCAACGGATGAATTGATATCATTTTCTCTAAACATCTGGACTAGGAATATTTAAAATAAAACATCCTTTTACTTTATGATTACTTACTCATGATTGCAACTATAATCATATTACATTTTATTTAAGAATTTTTCTTATTATATAATTTAAATTAATTACTTAATTAATTATATTACATATAAAAAAGTATATAATAGAACAAGATCGACTACAAAGGTAGATATATATAACAAATTACATAATTGTCCCTATGACATACTACTAACTCTTTCAAAAATCACATAACATGAACATAGAGACAACCAAAAATGTTAGTTGCCTCATCTTGCTCACACCCTCGATCACATCCTTGATCATCCTGTCAATCATCTGGACCCCCACATAGAAAATTATGTCATCGATGCCTGAAGCAAAACCCTTATAGGCCATTCTAGACAAATTACAATCCATTGGCCCAGGATAGGCAGTTAGCCACCACCATCTTCGGTTGACTACCAATATATGGGTATTCGACTGAATGAAGTGCAGTTTGAACTATTTTGATTATCTTCCTGCTCAATCCATCGGGCCAATTCAATCGACTCCAAGCCTAGGCCCAATAGACTGAGAATGGCCAGTATTGTCCTATTTCAGATCTATTAGTTTTATGGCATTAATTCATTCCTGAAATTCCAATTCTTGAACTTCTACCTCTTGATAACTCTGTGGGTTTTGGAATTATGGATCTTAAGGCTGATTAAATACTAAAGGGGATGAGTAGTGTTTTATGATTTATTTGAATCTTTTTAAAATTCTTTCAAGATTATTACTACACAATGTAGAATCAACAATCATAGATGAAAACACAGATAAATATAAATGCAGTAAAGTAAAGAGTAGAGAATCAGAAAGATCACACCAGAGATTTTATACTGGTTTGGAGTTATCCTATATTTAGTCCCGTACAATTGCTTATATAGATTTCTTTTGAAATGCTAAACTTTCAAAGGGCGGAAGGCAAACATAATACAATCTTGATTTCATGGTTAGGAGACACACCCTCCAGATATTTTGAGCTTTGGGTACACTTACTTGATTCAGACGGGATACAGCACACCCGCTTGGATTTCTGAGAGACCAAGCACACCCAATTGATTCGAATCGGACACAATCAACTATAACTAGAGTTTGATGGTTTTTTAAAGACAATGTTTGATATTTGGATACAGTTGATCCTGTAGCCTTTTTGAAAACCCTTTGATCTTTGGTTGAGAAAGAGACGAATGAAATCAAAAAGTAAATAGTATATAATCAATACAATGAAGATTGAATTGAGTCCGGTTTGAATTTGTGAATATTTGAATATATTTTCAATAGAAATTTTGGCAGAGTAAGAGGAGAGAATATAATAAGAAAGTAGTTGTTAAAAATTCATTTTAAGACCCTCTATATATAGAGAATAAACGGATATGTCCATTCGCAAAGAGTTATGACGAATAGACACTTCATTTCAAAATTTGAATTTCAAAATATCAGCATGTATGTCGACATACTTCATATGGATATGTTGACTTATCCCTTTGAATTTTGAAAATATCTTTTGTTTTAAAATATTTGAAAATCTTATGCTTTGTAAAATATTTTAATACTTTGTAAAATAGTTTAAACATAGTTTATAAGCAATTTAAACTTTAAAAACTATTATAAAATATTTTGAATATACTAAAAATATATTTTGATTTAAAGAATAAAAGAATAAAATAAAGAGATATAGCGATCAAAGATTGCTGTTAGGGACTTTAACAATAATCTATGACTCTATACACTATACTATAATCTTGAAACCTTCATATCTTGATCTTTATACTCATGAGTCTTCATGTCCATTTCTTGAGTCTCTATACTGTACAGTCTTCAATTTAATACTTGTATAATATCCTGCACTATACACTGTATACTATATATCTGTACAAAAGCATTAGTGACCATATTTTATATGAATGTATTATCATTACTAAGGTTGTTATCATCAAAATCAATAACTGAAGTATTAACAATCTACCCCTTTTTTATGACGACGGCCATTATCATAAAATATGTTATAACCCCCTTGAGTTAGATAACTCCTCCTTAATATATGCATATGTATATTTTGTACTTTTCTCCCCCTTTGTCATCAACAAAAATAGAGGAAAAGCTAAGAAAAACTTAAGTAAAAACTCCCCCTAGTTAAAATATAAAATGATATATCATTCAAAATCAATTATCTAACTTAAAAATGACTTATATGTTATTATACTATATAAAACATGATAATACATGGTAAAGTAGATTTTACTAATATAATTTCAAACTATATAATTTAAATACATTCAAGTTAGTCAAACCTAATCATTTATACAAGCAATCTAAACCAATTCAATCCAAATATACACCAATTCAAACAATCCATGTCAATCAAATACACACCAAATCATTCAAATCAAATCCTAGTAGTATTTATATTTATAATAAATCCAAACCTAATAATAGAAGTTTCATGGAACTTTAACCTAAGCATCAGACCCGAAGATTGGATTTGATTTGATGGCATCTCAATCCTCATTAACTTTGTTAATAGTACACTCCGGTTGCTTGTTAATTCGTCTTTGATTAATGAAGAAATCATCCACCGAATCGCATCAAAATGCTTTTCTTGTTCCTTTATCATCTGCATTTGACTTAATTCTAAGTGTCTTTGATTTCGTAGGATAAATAGAGAACGTCTTTGAATGATTGAAGAGTTTGTTCAAGGTTTTCACATAGTTTTTGATGTGGAGAAGACATATTTGTTAAATATGTTTGAGAATGAAAATAGAGTATAAAATAAAAGGATGAATGATTTTTCTGGAAGATAGGCTAATATAAGAGTAGCAAGTCGTTTGAAATGAATGGATGGATGGCAGTTATTTTTTATTTTAAATTTTAAATTTTAAATTTTCAGTTCCAGCATTATATGTCAACATATCACAAGTATGTATGTCAACATACATACTAAAATTTTCAAACTTGATGTTTTTGATATAACTCTTGTTTCTATCTTATATTATTTTATGTTTATAACTTCCAGAGACTTGATAAACATATAGACAATAATAGATAATTTTATTACTAGAATCCAAAGGATACATCAATTTCAATGATAAATAAAGGAAAAATACATAGAAATAACATGGATTTTAACTAAAAACACACAACACAAGGCTAGATAACATAATTTAACAACTTAGACAAATTTAGAAGGATGTAGATGAAGATGATGAAGAGCCATCAAGCTTGCGAATGTCCTTTCAAAGAATTTATCCATTTTGTTGGAAATAGAAGTGAGCTTTTTACTAAAGGAATGCTTAAGCTTCTTTTTGTTTTTAAGAAGCTTCTCTTGGTTTCTTAGTATCTCTTAGTTATTAGGATTAGATGGCGTTTCGAAACTTTCCAAAGAGGAATATTCTTCTTCCTCTTCCTCCTCTTCTTCTTCCACTTCCATTTCATCTCCTTCTTCCTCCTCTTCTTGTTGAATTTCTTGTTCTTCTTTCCATGCCAACCTTTGCTCCATCTTGAGAAGAGTTTCATAAGGTTCAAAGATAGGTGAAATGTGCATAAGGGAGACATTTACTTTGCCAAATTTTTTTCTAGGAATGGATTTTCTCCTCTTAAATCCACACCAAAATACAAGAAAATTCTAATAAGATACGCACCATGGAAAAGTAGGTTCTTGTGTCTAGAAATGTTCTTTTGGACAAAGTAATCTAAAATGACTTGTGCCCAATTTATGTCGTAGCGACCATAAATAACAAAAGAGCTTTGAATTTTTTTGAGTAGGGTTATTATAATTACCCATCCTCGTAGTTATGCTTTGTTAAAGAATGAAACTCAAAAGTTTTGCTTTTGGATGAAGAATTTTATGTTTAATTCAATGTCTTCATCATTTTCGAAAATGTCGTGCATAACTTCACAATTTTGAATATCAATTTGAAATAGGTGAGGTTAATTACACTAGATTTACAACCAAGAATATGACTCAAAATTTCATAATTTAAAACTATCCGAGTGTCATTAACGCTACTTTAAACTTGACCTTCTTCCCCTTGATAAAACTTTCCGTTTAAATTTGCATAAAACATTTTTACCAAATTAGGGTATCAAACAAAATCATTTTGGGAAGATTCAATCAAACTAAGAATATTATTTTCAAAACAAAGTTGACATAAACCATAAGAAGCAAAATCATGAAATTTAGCAAACCTGCTAGGAGAAACTTTTCTGGAAGTTGTATATTCCATATAGGCCTCAGTTGCATCTTTCTCATTGAAGAGAAAGCCTTTTGTTTTCTTAGAGAGCCTAATGGTTTAGGGTTTGAACTAGAGGAAGCAATTTTTGAGTTTTTGAGGAGATAAGAGAGTGAAATGAGTAAATGGAGATAGAGTAAATAAGTAGAGAATCAAAGGATACGTTTGTTTCCTGGAGATTTGACCAGGCAATTAGGTACTCGGCATCCAGGAGTACTCGGCATCTATGAGCGCTCGGCATCAGAAGACGTTCGGCGTGTGCAATTGCTCGGCATGGCTGTATTGTTCGTCATAAGCTATCGTTCGGCCAGAGCCTTCGTTCGGCCAGAGGCATGTTCAGCTTCGATTGTTATTCGACCCACTCTTCCCACACAACAAGCGCCTCGTTCGGCATGAGGAGAATGGTTCGACATCCCACACAACAAGCGCCTCGTTCGGCATGGAGAGAGTGGTTCGGCATCCAACCGTTCGGCCTGATTGGTTCGGCATATATCGACCACTCCATTTGGGCCAAGGTGTTCGGCTGTCAAGCCCACCTAGGAAGTCCAACCCATCTTTGTCTATAAATAGAGGGGCAGGGGCACAGTGAAAAGGGACCTTTTTCGGGAACACTGGGGAGACTCTGCCATTTTCAAGACTCATCTTCTTTACTTAGCAATTTCATTCAAGCATTTGATCTACGAATTGTATTTGTAATCAATCATTAAGAAGATCAATAAAGTTTAACCTCAAAGTGGACGTAGGCAATTACGCTGAACCACTATAAATCCGGTGTTCTTACTTTCTGCATTTAAATTAGCATATTCTTCCTTGCTTAATTTATCTTCATCACTTATATCTCTACACAATATTTCTCAACGAGGTTAGCGACCAATTTTGGTGCTAACACTTTGGTGCTTTCACTGAGAATTGAATTCTCAGCTCGATTGGATCTCATCGTCTACTAGTGGATTTCCATATTCGCAAGATAGATTCAGTTGTTTACTAGAAAACTTCCTATTCTACTCAGATTTGAAAGAAATCTAAAGGAAGTTGATAGCCGTAGATTGGATTCACTGATGTACGCAAGATCTGGGGATTGGACGTTGAAGTTTGCACTAAAGTTGAATGAAGGCCGACCCTCCTCTAAAGGCAATTCGGCCGAACACTCCAGAAAAGGGGTATGCCGAACGCTCCAGAAAAGGGGTATGCCGAACGCCCCAGAAAAGGCTTATGCCGAACGCTCTTCCAGGCCGACCATACCTCTAGGCCGAACGCCCTTCCAGGCTGACCATACCTCTAGGCCGAACGCTCTTCCAGGCCGACCATAACCCTAGGTCGAACGCCCTTCCAGGCCGATCATACCTCTAGGCTGAACGCCCTTCCAGGCCGACCATACCTCTAGGCCGAACGCTCTTCCAGGCCGACCATAACCCTAGGCCGAACGCCCTTTCAGGCCGATCATACCTCAAGGCCGAACGCTCTTCCAGGCCGACCATACCTCTAGGCCGAACGCTCTTCCAGGCCGATCCATACCTCTATGCCGAACACCTCTGTAATGCCGAACGGTATTGTATGCCGAACGACTCGGTTGTGCCGAACAAGAATGAATGTCGAACACCTCTGTAATGCCGAACGGTATTGTATACCGAACGACTCGGTTGTGCCGAACAAGAATGAATGCCGAGCACCTCTGTAATGTCGAACGGTATTGTATGCCGAACGGCTCGGTTGTGCCGAACGAGAATGAATGCCGAACACCTCTAGAATTAAGTTACACCGGTCCCTTATACGACCCTTATTTTCAAAAAAAAATATTTTCAGGTACGACCCAAATTTTCAAAAAAGAGGCTAAAGGGAAGGGACAATAAAGGAACATTCTATCCACTTCCTTGACATCCCATGATCGACCAGGGCATAGAGGATCTAGCGGCAATTTATGTACGGCATCAAGGGAAGGGACAAGCAACCGCTATTCAAACGGTACTCCCAAAGGTTGGAGAACATAGATGATATGACTCTAGCAAACGCCAAGATGACTCCAAGCACCATTCTTCGCTGACCCGGCACTTCGAATTTAGTGACTCCAAGCAAACCAATGCTCTAAGCAATTTATTCCAAATACTAACAAGGGTATCATACTGATCGCGTTTGAGGAAAGTCGACTTCTAGATATATTTTGGCAGCTAGTTAGCTAAAGAGCCTCCTACGACTATGGATCGTTTCTTTTACAAAATGAATCAGAACTAAAGTGAGGAGGAGTGGAGCAGACTAAGAAAAATAACAATGAAGGCCCGTTGGCTAAGGATGTAGATCCCAGTAGCCGAAACGAGACTTCAGAATTTAGCTCATATGCTCTTTGAAAGATTCAATTGACAACCTCTACTTGAAGACTCACGACTCGGAGCGGTACTGGAAACCAACCTCGAGAGAGTACACCAAAGTCTAAAGAAAATCAAGGGAATGTTGTATATTCCCAGATGCTCACTGATCCTAACACGGGCGATTACAAACACCTCCGAGGTGTGATCGAAAAGATGACCTGGAAAGGAAAGCTTCAATAGTATGTACAAGTCCTGCAGAATGGCGGGCAGTGAATATCCGATGCCTATTAATAAAGGGCTATGATTATCAATTGGACGGTTGACGGCCGACATCCCTTTGAAAGGAGCCAAGGGCGGAGTCGAATAGCGAGCACACGATGCTGCTTCACATATCAATGAGATTTACCATAATCTTCTTTGAATTGTTTCCATTTCCATCTCTATTTCAATTGTTCTATGAACTACGACTAGCTTGAACTAAACTACTTTCAAAACGATGCAGGTGACCAGGTACTCAGATTTGGTTGCCAACCAATCTACGCATACCATGATCGGACGTGTGGAGTTACATTTGGACGAGCATAATTCTATCGCTCATCATCAACCATATGCCTTTGATTTGGGGCTATGGACTAAATATTGAAAAGATCATCACGATCAGAGCCCAATACAAAGTCAACATGACCAACCATCCATTCATCGACCTCCACGTTTGACTCGGAGACCTAAGCAAGGCTTGGAATGGGTATGGCCTGATCATCCACTCAAATCGAGTCATTGAAAAAAGTTCGACAAAATACAGATGCCCCTCCTGAAACTCAATGACGCCGGGATCTGTCTAGAGTGGACATGATTTGTTCATCTACACATCAAATCCTACCTCGAACACAAAAGGTTATTCGAAAGCCCGACTTGAAGTAGTTATGGTGGACTGCCTACTCATTAACCATCACTCTCAACATATGGACACGACTGCACCTTGGAACATATGCAACTTACTTTGTCTACTCAACAATCTATTATCCTTATTTTCTAGAAGGAGTTATGGAGCAAATTGTAAGAGATTTGGCTATCTAACCCAACATGGATGTGATCCAACCATCTGTCATATACCTCCTTCCTTGACTTGATTGGAAGAGCTAAGCGGACGAGAATCGATCGTCCATTTTTCAAATTTCGTCCCTCATCCTGGGGGGTAGGATCCCATTCCGTCAGCAAACGTGGTTCGATTGTTCATTCGATGACATTAGCCTCGATATAGTAGATGAATACAAATTAAAGAGTGGAAATACGACTGCTCTCAACCTAAACCTCCAAGTTCTCAGAGTGCGGACTGGAGTACTCTAAGTCCCCAGAGCGTGGACTAGAGTATAAACGACTTAAACCTCCAAGTCCCCAGAGTGCGGACTCGAGTACTCTAAGTCCCCAGAGCGCAGACTAGAGTATAAACGACTTAAACCTCCAAGTCCCCAAAGTGCGGACCGGAGTACTCTAAGTCCCCAGAGCGCAGACTAGAGTATAAATGACTTAAACCTCCAAGTTCCCAGAGTGTGGACTGGAGTACTCTAAGTCCCCAGAGCGCGGACTAGAGTATAAATGACTAAAACCTCCAAGTCCCCAGAGTGCGGACTGGAGTACTCTAAGTCCTCAGAGCGCGGACTAGAGTATAAACGACTTAAACCTCCAAGTCTCCAGAGCACGGACTGGAGTACTCTGAGTCCCCAGAGCACGGACTAGAGTATAAACAACTTAAACCTCCAAGTCCTCAGAGTGCGGACTGGAGTACTCTAAGTCCCCAGAGCGTGGACTAGAGTATAAATGACTAAAACCTCCAAGTCCCCAGAGTGCGGACTGGAGTACTCTAAGTCCCCAGAGCGCGGACTAGAGTATAAACAACTTAAACCTCCAAGTCTCCAGAGCATGGACTGGAGTACTCTGAGTCCCTAGAGCACGGACTAGAGTATAAACAACTTAAACCTCCAAGTCCTCAGAGTGCGGACTGGAGTACTCTAAGTCCCCAGAGCGTGGACTAGAGTATAAACGACTTAAACCTCCAAGTCCCCAGATTGCGGACTGGATTACTCTAAGTCCCCAGAGAGCGGACTAGAGTATAAACGACTTAAACCTCCAAGTCCCAGAGTGCAGACTGGAGTACTCTAACTCCCCAGAGTGCGGACTCGAATATAAGCGAATTGGATCTCCAAGTTCCCTGAATATGAACTATGACACAAATGACTTGAATTTGTCAAATCCCTGACATACGGGCTAGAAGGTATTCTAAGTGCATGAAGCACAGAATGGAAGTTCAACGACTCCCGAAGAGTTTCCGAGTTATATGAAGATGGACTGAGAAGTCTATGTTACTCACAACTGCTTGGATTAAAATCACAATCACAAAGAAAACTGAACAATAAGAGTCTTTTGTAAGACAGAAAAAAGAACTAAACCTTATTCAGAAATGAGTTTCTATTACAACCCCTCCAAAGTTCGGGGTCGACATTCTATTTACAAGGACTAAGGAAATAGATGAAAATAATTACATGACTTAAACTAACTCTCGTTGAACGAGGATAGTAATCACTTCTTGTGCTTCTTCAACTTCTTTCCAGACGGCTCCTCTCCAGAGCATTTACCCTTGGTACTCTTCTTTGATAGAGGGGTAGCAACTGAAGGAGTACGGGGGCCTTCCATGGGCTTGGACCCGCTAGGAAGGATGACCTTCAACGGCTTGTTCAAAGGATCGTCCAAGTCCACAACTCGGGGCTCTACCATGACCTTGACCGTCTCCTCCTTCTCTTTCTCGAGCCGCTCCTCCATGCTCAATTTAGATGTGTGCTCAAAGGCGCCTGTAATTTCTACTTCATAACCCCCGTCGGTAGGAGAGGAGGTTTCAGACTTGTCTTCATCAAGCGCTCCGATCACCTGAGCGTCTGGACCAGAAGCCTCCCCTGCGTGAGTGGCTTCATTTGTTTTCTCCCCCACTTCCTTGGCGACATCGCTCCTCGGAGTGGGCTCGGGGTCAAAACGGCCTGCACAAAATCATGGAAAACAAGCATTAGAATGCAATAGTCCTGCATAAAGAATAACGACTTTCGAAATCTTAAAGAGAATCTTAAAGAGAAGGATTATCTACCAGGTTTAGGCAAACTCTCAGCCATCTGGGGGGTCTCACCCTCTGGAACGGGAGATAGAATGCGGACTAAAGTACTCTATGTCCCTGAGTGCGGACTAGAGTATAAATGGCTCAAAAACCTCTACGTCCCCAGAGTGCGGACTACAGTACTCTCAGTCCCCAGAGCATGGACTAGATTATAGACGACTTCAGAAAAATCCCTAAATCCCAGAAGCGGACCAAATTACTCTAAGTTCCCAGAGTGCGAACTAGAGTATAAACGAGTTGACGAAAATCTCTGCGTCTCGAACTGTGGACTAAAGCATAAACCGTTCGACAAATCTCTAAGTCCCCAGAGCGTGGACCGAAGCATGAACACAAATTGGGCGCGAGTCAACCGGGGGGAGAATAACACTAAGTCACCAGAATGCAGAGTGGTGTATAAACATCGATAAATAGACGAGTGGATTCCGACCATTTTCTATTCCGTAAACTTCGGCCTGGAATCGACAGGAGGATTATTAACCCGCTGAGGATGGAGTTCGACCATCCAACTAATGACCTGGCCAAATCAATGCTGGGGGCAGGGGTACAAAACACTAAAAATCCGAATACGATAGCTTACTATAGCTCTAGCGTGGCGTTCTTTATAACTTGAGGCAGCGACTGCAGGGAGGCCTCAATACAGAACCAATCGAAACGGCATCCAAAGCTACGAGCAACCTACTATATCGTACCTCAGACCAAGGGTCAATGCCGATCCGCACCAAGCACATACGAATGTGACTTGGATGTTTCTTAAAAAACTATGACCCTAGAGTATGGAAAGGAGGGTAAACCACGAATACTTTGTCAAAAATTCTCCAGCACCCTCGTTCGATTCGTCAAGAGGAGTATGAAACTGGATGAGCATAGCCCGACTGCATTTGTAGCCAACTTTACCCCGAGATCTGATTACAGAGCATGAACCAAAGTGGACGTGGATGACCATCCACTATCCAAATTACGCCTTGAAACTTATGTGGCATCGAAGTATTCCTCTTGGAATGAAAAACCACGATAAAATCCAAGATAGGCGAGACCTAGTCTCCCATCGACTGCCATGATCCCACGATCCAACGGGAAGGAGAGTAAAGCTAAAGTGGGCGTGGCTGGCCTTCCTACTTATCGGTATATGCCCCAGACCTGGGGGCACGAGCGAGAAGCAAGATGAATGTGAACTGACTATTCACCAATCACCTCTATGTCTTTGGAGTTTAGGTGAAAACATAAACATAGGTAGGACGAGACTCAACCGTCCATGCAGTACATTTATCAACCCGAGACTGGGAGAAGACGCATGGTCATCCAAAAACTGGCTACGATAGCTCAGTATTAAAACTTATATATAGTGCTTACAACTACTCAAGGCAACGACCGAAAGGATGCCTAAAGATAGAATCATAAAATCGATGCCAATGCCTGTGGGAAACTGACTGTCACTCCAACCCGAAAGGCGAGTGAAGGATCATGAATGCATTGAATAGAAAATGCGTTACTCGAATATACAAGCAAATTCAAACTCATAGCAAGATCCAGCTATGCAGTTGCATGCAACTCGAGGCTGGCCCCTACTCGACATTTCCTTCAACGTGCTTTTAAGCCAGATCTTTGGCCATTTGCAGATAATCAATTAGAGCATTCAGAGCCCTTCATTATTTGACTTAAAAACTCATGACAAGACTCTAGGATTCGACTAGAGTAACCATCAACATTGACCGTCCCAACCATATTTCAAATTGAATGTTTTGCAAAATAGTTACATCTTTACTCAAAGAATCTGGGATGGCACCTGCTAAGATGACGGTCAACATTACAGCCAGCCATGGCGACCCTTTCCGGGTGCTGAATATCGGATCACAGCTCAGTGCAGTGATGATAAAAGAATTAGTTGGATTTTTCTGAATAAATGATGATATGTTCCCTTGGACCCATTCTGACATGCATATGTGATTTCATTAACTATCGCGAGCCATGCATTGAATATCAACCCGAAGCTACAAAAGCTAGCACAATCTCTATTGATTTCATCATGAAAGCTCCACCCTTACTTTTAGGTTCACCCCATCAACGTCTATGCCTACCAGCCATTGCGACAGGGCATAATGACCTGAGACGTCTGAAAGACTACTTAAATAGAACATCGAACTAAGCTAATTTGATATCACTTATTTCCCACGAAGGGCTATCCAAGGATGGAAATTAGCAGACCTCACACCCAAATTCACTACCTCAGATGACTACTCGAAGAGTAGCAGAGAACCAACCATAAGATGGAAAATGTACGTGGATGGAGCATCCAATGATCGGTGTTATGGCATAGGAGTCATGATAATGACTCCTGAGGAACGATCAATCTGCTACGTCCTAAAACTCGATTTACCTGTAACAAACAACGATGCTTAGTATGAAGCCTTGACTGCCAGCCTCAAACTTGCTAGAGGATCTGAAGTGAAAACTTTACATATCTTTTGTGATTCTTGATTGGTAGTATACAAATTTAAGGAAGTTGACCTTGCTAGGGGGCATTGTCTTGCTCCTTATCTCGGCCAAGTCCAAGAGCTCCTAACCGACTTCACGTATTACATCATTACGCACGTACTCAGCGAACAAAATGAAAAGGTGTCATGGTTGACTCCTATCAAAGACTATCTACAATGAGGAATTCTTACTGAACGGAGGAATGGAAAATGACAGATCCTCCTCAAAGCTTCATGCCAAATCATCTAAGAATAAGTCGTGTGTCAAAAGGAGTTTATCCATCCCCATTCTTCGGCATATCGCCCATGATGATATCTTGAGCAAAGTCTATGAAGAAGAATGCGGTAATAACATCAGGGGGAAAACCATGATAAAGAAGATACTCTGCTACAGGTATTACTGGCCAACTATCAACCCAGAAGCGGTTGATCATGCTAGACAATGTGACGAGTGCAAGATGTTTGCAAAAAATCTGGGAACCCCGCCGATGGAAATGATTCAAATGGCTAGTTCATAGCCGTTTTCCACTTGGGGCACTGAAATCATCTTCTTGTCGATCCTAAAGGTGGTGCGAATTACACCGTCATAGCAATTGATTACGTCACCAAATGGGCAGATGAAGAACTCTTAACCACGACCAAGATGAAGAAAATAATCAACTTCTTTATCCGTAACGTCATCTATCCTTATGACCTTCCATGATCCATTATAACTGCAAATGGACAGGTTGAAGCTGTAAACAAAATCATAGAGTCTGTACTGAAGAGAGGTTTGGAAAACTCCTCAAGTGGCTGATTGCAACCCTTATTTCACAGAAAATACAAACAAGGAATCGCGATTGAATTGCAATTAAACTAGACGGAGTTGGTGACGACTTATGAGCATACAAAATGCATCCGAGAGCCAATGGCAAGAACATGTACCCGAACGTGCATGTGTACATCCGAAAAAGTTCGACTTCTTGAAATCAACAGAAATTGAATTCTCACTAAGGGTTATTAAGAAAAGACTAGATCAGATAGCCGAAGCTTATTAGCTCTGCAGAATCAGTCATAGATGGCCACTAATGAACTACAACCCTGGATTTATAATATTGGGAATCGACCAAGCATCACGATGACCAAAGAAGGATACAACGCCTTGGGAGGATAAATTGGAGGATAATGACTATCCAAGAAACATGGTGGATTTCTTTCTGAAGACAAGGAATACTCGCTGATTCAAAGCGTGTTGTGTTGCTTCACACGACACACTTTGGGGGGCAAGTGTTTCCTGGAGATTTGACCAGGCAATTAGGTACTCGGCATCCAGGAGTACTCGACATCCAGGAGTACTCGGCATCCAGGAGTACTCGGCATCTATGAGCGCTCGGCATCAGAAGACGTTCGGCGTGTGCAATTGCTCGGCATGGCTGTATTGTTCGTCATAAGCTATCGTTCGGCCAGAGCCTTCGTTCGGCCAGAGGCATGTTCAGCTTCGATTGTTATTCAACCCACTCTTCCCACACAACAAGCGCCTCGTTCGGCATGAAGAGAATGGTTCGACATCCCACGCAACAAGCGCCTCGTTCGGCATGGAGAGAGTGGTTCGGCATCCAACCGTTCGGCCTGATTGGTTCGGCATATAGCGACCACTCCATTTGGGCCAAGGTGTTCGGCTGCCAAGCCCACCTAGGAAGTCCAACCCATCTTTGTCTATAAATAGAGGGGCAGGGGCACAGTGAAAAGGGACCTTTTTTCGGGAACACTGGGGAGACTCTGCCATTTTCAAGACTCATCTTCTTTACTTAGCAATTTCATTCAAGCATTTGATCTACGAATTGTATTTGTAATCAATCATTAAGAAGATCAATAAAGTTTAACCTCAAAGTGGACGTAGGCAAGTACGCTGAACCACTATAAATCCGGTGTTCTTACTTTCTGCATTTAAATTAGCATATTCTTCCTTGTTTAATTTATCTTCATCACTTATATCTCTACACAATCTTTCTCAACGAGGTTAGAGACCAATTTTGGTGCTAACAACGTTCTTTGGTCAAAAAGTCATCTTTTCAGAACATAGGAGTAAGTGAAAAGTGAAGGGAATTTCAAAAGTTTGAATTTGAAATGAAATTTCAAATTTTTGGTACATATGTCGACATGCAGGTGGGGCATATGTCGACATATAGCCCTTGATTTTCAAAATTAAACTAAACATGAAATATTCCTATATACTTATATATCTATATATATTTCTAATTATCCTAATATTATTAATTTGTAGGTTATCCTTATAAATCAAAAGCAACCAAAAAATAAAAATTTAGATTATAAGGCGTACTAATTTTTGCCATTTTTTGTTGATTAGTTTTGGTTAATCTGTTGTTGCCGTGAAGCATATATTCACATTTTCAATATCAGTTTCATTATTGCAAGAGGAAGTGTCTAAATCATCCAAAGTTGTTGTATAAGCCCTTTTCATTTTCTGGATGAGTCATTTGCTGGTGAGACCTTTGATTTATTTGGATGCAGGCAGTCTCTGTGAAAATGACCGAGTTCATCACAGTTGAAGCATCTAATCGTAGTTCTAGTTCCATTAATTTTTTTAGGTTTTCGAAAGTTGTTCATCATTTTATAATTTAATAATTTTCTGAAATTTCTTGTCATAAAGGCTATTTCCTCATCATTGTTATCGTCTAGATCTTGATTGTTAGTCATTGCATTAAAAGCGAAGGGTTTCTTTTCTGTTGCCTTGCTTTCCCTTCTACCCTGCATTTGTACTTCATAGGACATTAAATTGGCTATTAACTTACTACAACAAATAGAGGCTTTCATAGCGTTTAAAAACGCTATTATACCTTACCATAGCATTTCAAAAAGCGCTAGGGAACGACATGCTATGGTAAACTTTCAGCTTTAAATAGCGGGAACAAAAACGCTATGAAAAATCAATTTTTCTATAGCGTTTTTCCAGTGCTATTAAACTAAAACTCTATAGGAAATATTATCCCATAGTGACTTTCTATAACGTTATTTCTGCATATTTTTATAGCGTTTTTATGAATATATTTAGCGTTTGGTATAATACTTCTATAGCGTTTTGTATGTATATTTTATAGCGTTTTGTTGATACTTCTATAGTGTTGGTTGCATATTTTCTATAGTGTTTATTGTATGATAGTGTTTCTTAAAAGCTATTAAATGTAATATCTATTTCCAGATTTTTTTTGTCGTCATTTCAGCCTTATCACATATATAATATCCATTTACAAAATTCTTCTCTATTCATGAATATAACATATTTTCACAAACAAAATATATGTAAATTACAACACAATATTTCATACATATTCAAACAACTTTTCCCATATCCAGACTTATTATTTCATACATATCGTTCTAGCTACTTTTTCTATGTCCATACATAATACTTCATACATATTTGCATCAACTTGCATATAGAACAGTCAAACGGGTAATTTAATCTTGCTTTGCTTTTGATATTTTCTCTCTAACATCTACAAATAAACAATCAAGATGTTAGTTATTGTTATGAAAACTAGTATAAATCGCACATACGTACATCTAATAGTTAGAGATATTTACCTTTTATTTGACAAAAAATTAATGGATGGACATGTATTATAATTTATATGTGCAAAAACTTTGGTGGTCACAACACTTATTTCAAATAGTTTTGTTGGTGGTGTCGGTTGCAAATTTAGAATGAAATTCCGTTGATGGGTGGTCGAAAAGGGAAATGTGATGGAGGTTGCAAACCTATGGTAAAATTTCGTTGATGGATGTGGGGTATTTTAGGAATTTCAAAAAGACACGGTCAAAATCTTATTCATTAAATTATCATTATTAATAGTAGAGATAGAGATATTCACAAAGTAAAATGGTCCCAGTGGAAGAAAAAATATGTAGCTAGGACTTAAAATATGACGAAGTAACCCAATGCGAAGGGTACTGTATGTAATCAAACTATATCTTCTTTACTTGCAATTTCAGTTTTCTACTTGTATCTTTTACTTGGATATGCATTGTTTATTTGACCTAGATATCTCGAAAGAAATCACAAAGATTGCCAATTCCTCTTAATGCATGTACTATCGGTTCTGCTATCATAGTAGGTTCTGTTGAAAACTTTACGCTTTTAAGGTAGTTTGGTTCTATAAATTTTAGAGCAATTGGTTCTAGGCTTGAAGGCAAACAAATTGGAAGGATATGGAAAGACAATTTTTCCATGGTAAAGAACTATGAAATACCCACATTATATAGATAGACTACCGAGAAGTGGTGAGATAATAAGAACATTTGCAAATCATCTCTTATGTCAATGCATTAATTATACCGAAAATACACAATTTGTTAACACAGCCTTAATCATGAGATCTTTATTTTCCATAAACGTAGCAAAACCACTGGAAATAGAAAACCCAGAGGGTTGTTATTTGTTTGGTGCCTAAGCTAGAAGCAACAAAGCCTGTATTTAAATTATCCAGGTTCAAAAACTAGTGGACATTTTCTCAGTACAGCATACATGTACTAGTAATAATGTTTATATAGCTAATAAATATGGAGATGGTTTTGATCCAAAAAACTATTTAATAAACCAATAAACTACGTAACCAATACATGTTCTCTATGACTAGGTATAAATAGAAGAAAAGAAAAGGATAGATATATTATACCGCTTAAGAAATTGTTTGTACTCTTTCTTTTGATTTCTTCATCTCCTAAGAAAATATGTTCAGGGAAAATCATAATATGTATTTATGCAATAGGCAATAAGAGACCTTGTCTGATCTACATAATAAAATAATTAACACTGCTAGTAATATATTTCATTATGTGAAATACAATAACTCCTCAATTCATTACATACATTGAAATATTCCACATTAAAGCTTGAAACTGGCTACATTGACTAGACTACTTGTGTCTGCCTACATATATGTGCTCGTGGCAAGAGTTTATTTACTATACATTTAAAAATCACGAAAAGAATAACATATATTTTAGTATTGGGTAATTTCTAACATTATATTAAGGAGGTAAATTAACTAGAAAAGCTATCAACTGAATATGATGAGAATAAAATAAAACAGCAATAAATTATAGCTCATCCTTACATGAATATGATGAGACATTATTACCATTAATTAATCGATCAAATGTAACATGTCAGCGGTAGCTTTACCTTTTTGTAACTTGTAAGAGATTGAAAGGGTTATCTAGCATTAAATTTCACAACCAGCTATCCATGCAGATTAATAAAGGACATTTTCGTACTTGTTGACTTAGAGGCATGTAATTGTATTAAACTAGTCGCTTCTGTCAATTACAAGTACCAGAGCCTTTTGATAAACTTTTAAAAGTGAAATCAAAAAGTCACTTTGGATGTGTAGAAGTAAATGACTTTTGAAAGCTACCTTTTTAGTTTACTTAAAAGCCCTTTTTTAGTTAATTTGCCTTTTGTTAGTTTTAGTTTTCAAATTTATATATGAGCGGGGTGCTTTGATTTTTTTTTTTGCTTTTGATTTTTAAAAGCAAAATAATTTTGTAGCTTTGGACTCATGGTTACCACTTAATTTGTGGTTATGTTATAGTGAAGTTATCAAAATTCCATAATCCTTTACACTTAAAAATTTTTCCCCAAAATGAATGAACATTGTAATTAAGAGGTGAGTGAATTTGAGTAGTTGAGGGAATTGGGCATGATATTGTTTTTCCATATTTACCAAATTCCCGATATATTAGATACACTATGATGCAGCCCAGAATATCGAAGTCTTAGGTCGTGACCGACCTAACGTTCTGTTAAGTCACGTGCGACCTAACGAGGAAGCAAACGAGTTAAAACTTTGGGATAAGTCGTGGAAAGTTGAAGTCTTAGGTCGCGTGCGACCTAACAGGTTCCAGGATGACAAGATAAGAGAAGAAGCGAGTTATGCAAGAAAAGGAAAGCCAACGACCTACGATAAGTCATGCGAGCTAACAAATAACGAGCTAAAAGAGTTACGACCTAACCAGTTAATTTTTAGATCGCGTGAAGAGTTAGGTCGCTCAAACGAAACCCACCGACCTAACTTAGGTCGCGGACGACCTAACAAGGCACGAGACAAGGAGTTGCGACTTAACTCTAGCAACAAGCTGCGACCTAAAAAGTCACGACCTAAAAGACTACGACCTATACTAGGTCGCTTACATATGCGAGATTCATTAGGTCGCTCAGAAACTACGAACGAGCTACGACCTATACTAGGTCGCTCAACAATACCACTTCATGCCTTAAGTCGCTCGCGAGCTACCGAGCTAAGTCAACCAGTTAGGTCGCGAAGTTCAACTGTCGCAAAGGTTTTAGGTCGCCAACGACCTAACGAGAAGCCGCCTTATTTTAGGTCGCTTGAACGACCTAACTTTGCCAAGCTATATTTTTAGGTCGCTGCCGAGGTTCCATAGGTCGCTACTGGATGTTAAAGCTTAAGTTGCATGAAGATTTTAGGTCGCGTGAAGGGATGTAATATTGTATATAAGTTGTTGTAACTTTTGTTAGGTTGTCATGTTGTAATAGGTTGTGTTGTAAATATGATAAGTCGCGTGATGTTGTGATGTTAGGTCGTGTCTGTTTTTAGATCGTAAGTCGCTAGTCTGTTAGGTCGGAAACGACCTAGGTGTTGTACAAATTTCTGTTGTGTGTGTTGAAACTTCTATAAATAGGCCGGTGGTGCCATTTGTAATAGTTTAGTTGATTTGAATGAAAACTTTTGTTTGTTAGCTTTGTGCTTTCAATTAAATTGGTAGTTGAGTGTGATCTCCTATCTCCACTTTTGATTAATCGAGTGCGCTCGATTCAACGATTGTTGAAGCCGATTCGCGGTATCAAGTGCGCTTGATCAACGCTTGAAGAATTGAAGATCTTCTTTCACGGTATAGTGCGCTATCAACGTGACGAAGATAGCTAGAATTCGGTATCTTCGGATCAACGAATTTGGGACATTCAGTATTTTTCATTCCATCGATTGCTACTTTCACAGAATCATCATTTTGTTATTCCGCTGCTGCATCATTTGGTATCAAAGCTAGACTTAGCCAATCATAGCTAAGCCGAGTCTTGGAGCCAATATTCTATCGAAGAGTTTAAGCCGTACATCATTTAGAGAAGCTTGTTGTTCCTAGTGTTCATCGCAAAGTTGCAACGAAGTTGAAGATTTCGATCCATCTCATTTTGGATCAAAAGTTGGAAAAGCGTTTGAATTTGGCCGGGATTGCTTTGCGCGCCAAAGATTAGAGTAGAAGGCCGTTCCTCATTTGATATATTGAAGTGTTTGTGAAATTTCGAATCATGCCGCCAAGAAGAGCTAATCGACATCAAAATATTGAAGATTTGTACAAGAGGGAAGATGCCGAGCAAATGGAACAACGCATAAGTAACAAATTCAATGAGAAGTTAGATGAAGGTATTGGAAGGTTAGAGAAATTGATGAATGATATGAATCAAGGTCAAAGAAGGAGATCACCAATCTCGAACCATGGAGGAAACAGAGTTTCGCCATCGGTTACGGAAGCGAGAAGGGTATCGCCACATTCTGATCGTGGTAGAAGAGAGTCATCAGTTTCGATGAGAAGAGATCACCATGAGCATGAGTATAGAGATGATGAAAGAAGAACTCAACGTGAGTTTGAGTATGAGCCATATCATGATGAAGAACGACATAGTAGAAGAGACATGCGTGATCGAAGAGATGTTAATGGTCGAGATCGATATCGAAATACACGTGAATATGATGAAGAGAGTGATAGAAGCAATAATCATTATCGAGATCGAGACCAAGGACGAACTACATATTGGGTTGAAGAGGATGACCGCCGATGGGAGTCGGGGATGAAAACCGAAATTCCAGAATTCAAGGGTGGAATGAAAGCGGAGGAATTTTTGGACTGGGTTTCAAATGTTGAGGAAATTTTTGACTTCAAAGAAATTCCCGAAGATCGAAGAGTGAAGTTGCTTGCTACAAGATTAAGAGGAAGAGCTATGGCTTGGTGGCAACAAACCAAACTTACACGGGAAAGGATGGGGAAGTCAAGGATTGTCACATGGGATAAGATGAGAAGGATGATGAAAGCAACTTTCTTGCCGCACAATTATCAATCCCTTATGTATCAACGATTGCAGAATCTAAGACAAGGGACGAGAACCGTGAATGACTATGCGGATGAATTTTATCAGTTAATTGCGAGGAATGATATCATGGAGACAGAAGAACAATTAACCGCTAGATATGTGGGAGGATTGCGAATGCAAATTCAAGACATGGTAAATATGTTTGATCCAAGATCTGTCGCCGAAGCACATCAAAAAGCACTTGCTTGGGAGAAACAAGGAAGGAGAAGTGGTGGAGTGTTTATGAATTCCAACAATCAGAACAAGGATGTTGGTAACAGTGCGGATGTTTCCAAAGCCGTCAATAGACCGAATGTGAATGAGGCAAACAAAGCTAAGGTCAATAGTAATCTCAAATGCTTTAATTGCCAAGAGTTTGGCCACAAAAGCAATGAATGTACAAAACCCAAAAAGCGAGCCATGATTGCGGAAATTGAACATGAAGACGCAGAAGTGGAGTGTGTCAATTCATTACCAGTGGAAGAAGAAGAATTATTGTCTGGAGATGAGGGTTGTAGTTTGTTGATGAGAAGATCGTGTTTGACCCCAAAGCAAGAGGATGACTCAAATTGGTTGAGGGGTAACATTTTCCAGTCGACATGCACAATCTTGGGAAGGGTTTGTAAATTTATCATCGATGCAGGAAGCTGTGATAATATCATTTCTTCAGAAGCTGTAAAGAAGTTGTCATTGAAAACAGAAAAACATCCACACCCCTACAAATTAGCTTGGTTGAGGAAAGGAGGGGAGGTGAAAGTTAATCGAAGAGTTTGTGTTAATTTTTCCATTGGAAAAAAATACAAAGACGAAATTTGGTGTGATGTGGTTGACATGGATGTATGTCATCTGTTGTTGGGAAGGCCATGGCAATACGACAGAGCTGTGCAACACGATGGACGCGCAAACAGTTACAACTTTATGTTCGATGATACACGAATCGTTTTGGTTCCTAAAAAGCGTCAACAGAATGGAAACAAATTGGAGGAAATCGAGGAGCTAAAAACTTTGTTGTCTTTAAAGGAATTTGTTGAGGTGGAAGACGAAGTCAATTGTTTACAATCACCAAAATTTGACGAAGATGAGGTTGTAGATTTTCAACCAACGAAATCTGATGAATTTGAGGTTGAGAATTCACAATTAGCAAAGTTGGATGAGAACGAAGAAAATAAGTCCGGAGGTGAAGAGGGTAATTTGTTGGTGAAGGAGGTGGATTCGATTAGTCTATTATCGACAGAAGAGTGTGTTAAAGAAGTGGAGGATAGAGCGGAGGAGTTTATGTTGAATGGAAACGAAATCAATAGGGATCTCGAGACTCCTGAGGAGGTTAAGTCAATGATGAATGAATGTGAAGATGCAGTTCCTGCAGAAATGTTCAAAGAATTACTACCACTAAGAAACGGACATCATGTTAATCCAGTGTCGAGTGTTATTGTACCGTATATGCCACGTAATCATATGGGTCCGATCGAGCAGGTAAAGTTGAGAAGATTGGTTGATGGGTTACTATTCAAAGGAAGACAGCTGTATACTCCTGATCGCAGTTGGCAAATAAAAGTTATCAAAGACATGCGTGTAGAAAGGCACGAGGACCGTGATCATACCACGCAGTGGGTTACAACGTTTTGTTTGGAACCGTCAATAAGAAAAGAGGGTAAAATGCTTGTTCAGAAGGATCAGAGTATTGAAGACGAAGAACTGTTAAATTCGAGGACGAATTTCTTCCAACAGGGGGAGGATGATGCAGCCCAGAATATCGAAGTCTTAGGTCGTGACCGACCTAACGTTCTGTTAAGTCACGTGCGACCTAACGAGGAAGCAAACGAGTTAAAACTTTGGGATAAGTCGTGGAAAGTTGAAGTCTTAGGTCGCGTGCGACCTAACAGGTTCCAGGATGACAAGATAAGAGAAGAAGCGAGTTATGCAATAAAAGGAAAGCCAACGACCTACGATAAGTCATGCGAGCTAACAAATAACGAGCTAAAAGAGTTACGACCTAACCAGTTAATTTTTAGATCGCGTGAAGAGTTAGGTCGCTCAAACGAAACCCACCGACCTAACTTAGGTCGCGGACGACCTAACAAGGCACGAGACAAGGAATTGCGACTTAACTCTAGCAACAAGCTGCGACCTAAAAAGTCACGACCTAAAAGACTACGACCTATACTAGGTCGCTTACATATGCGAGATTCATTAGGTCGCTCAGAAACTACGAACGAGCTACGACCTATACTAGGTCGCTCAACAATACCACTTCATGCCTTAGGTCGCTCGCGAGCTACCGAGCTAAGTCAACCAGTTAGGTCGCGAAGTTCAACCGTCGCAAAGGTTTTAGGTCGCCAACGACCTAACGAGAAGCCGCCTTATTTTAGGTCGCTTGAACGACCTAACTTTGCCAAGCTATATTTTTAGGTCGCTGCCGAGGTTCCATAGGTCGCTACCGGATGTTAAAGCTTAAGTCACATGAAGATTTTAGGTCGCGTGAAGGGATGTAATATTGTATATAAGTTGTTGTAACTTTTGTTAGGTCGTCATGTTGTAATAGGTTTTGTGTTGTAAATATGATAAGTCGCGTGATGTTGTGATGTTAGGTCGTGTCTGTTTTTAGATCGTAAGTCGCTGGTCTGTTAGGTCGGAAACGACCTAAGTGTTGTACAAATTTCTGTTGTGTGTGTTGAAACTTCTATAAATAGGCCGGTGGTGCCATTTGTAATAGTTTAGTTGATTTGAATGAAAACTTTTGTTTGTTAGCTTTGTGCTTTCAATTAAATTGGTAGTTGAGTGTGATCTCCTATCTCCACTTTCGGTTAATCGAGTGCGCTCGATTCAACGATTGTTGAAGCCGATTCGCGGTATCAAGTGCGCTTGATCAACGCTTGAAGAATTGAAGATCTTCTTTCACTGTATAGTGCGCTATCAACGTGACGCAGATAGCTAGAATTCGGTATCTTCGGATCAACGAATTTGGGCCATTCAGTATTTTTTCATTCCATCGATTGCTACTTTCACAGAATCTTCATTTTGTTATTCCGTTGCTGCATCACACTACATATGGATAATAAATGAGGAACAAGGTAGAAAGAAGTCTAGAAAGTTTTAAAATTACAGTTAGGACGATAAGAGATTTTTCTTCTGATCAATTAACAAACTTTAACGACGGTTACCCATAAAAGTGGTACACCATCAAAAATTAAAACTTGCATTCAAATATTTATACGTCTTAAATTTTTTTAACTATAAATGAAATAATTTATACTTACTAGCATTTCAGGTAATCTAATTGTCTTCCCAATTAAGACTATTAATTTATACTATTCGTTCCAATTAATAACTTTATTGTTTCCACCCTTCGATTCTTGCAAAAGGTTCATTTCTTTTTTAATGCTTCTAATCACATTACATTCAAAGTATGGCAGACCATCTTTTTCTATATTTATTTATGACTATATGGAAATCAGGAAATGCTAAAGTTTCATGCATAAATTCATCCCAATATTAACCCCTTTCACTTGAAAGTTAGTTTGAACAACAAAAGAGTAGGATAAACCAGATTTTTGTTTATTTCACATGTTTTCAATCATATTTAAAATTGGTAATTTTCTTTCTTAACCTCGTTATTTTTTTATCATTGTCATATTAACAACATGGACATTCACTTCCATACAGTATGGTCCTTTGTTAACACAATTTCTCCCAATTGCATTCGTTGCATTAACTTCACAGTTGAGGTGTTTCTACTCAGAATACTGATTAACTAATTGCATTCATTTATACGTACTATGCATATTTTTACGTACTTCTATTATTAAAATATCTGTTTAATTTCTTTTCTTGATATGCATAATTTACTCTTGCGAGAGGATCAGTTATTCAAAGACATAACCAATCAGTCGCAGAAGTGAAGCACAAAGGGCACCATTTATCCAGATAAAATGTAATCCCAATATTATAAGCTGAATAATAAATAATGGGGAAATTTAAAAAGAAAAGTTGTGATAAATTCTTTTACCTTATTTTCAATTAGTCATGCAAGGATTCATTAGAATTTCGACTCATGGCATCTAGAGCTCCGGTATATCATATCGAAAATAAACCATCATGTTTATTGCACACGATGACGAATAGATGCCCTTTTCTTACTATTTCAATTATGTCAAAAACAAAGATCAAAAATATAATTGGTATAATTATTTCTTATAAAACTGATTTGATCTTTTAATATCTATAAATATCTAAAAAAGATTCTTTAGAATTATTTTTTTCAGCGAGGCAAGCTTGGATGAACGATTTCTTCTCGCTATTACAATTCACATGATACAACTCACACTGAATTGGATAAACTTACAGTTAGGATGGAATTGGTTAGAGGTAGTTAATTTGGGACATAATTTTGCTCACATAATTTGCTAAAATAACATTAGATAACAATTAATATTGTCGAGTTCCATAATTTCCACATTTCTCCCAATCAAACAATTGTATTATTTTAACACCACAAAAACAATGTAGGTGTTTAAGTATAAGTTGAAGTTATTTTTTTAAGTTGAAGTTGAGCTTTAGCCCGCTATGAGCTTGTACCGTTTCAAAATAATAGCACACTCTATGAGCTTGTATTGATTTTCAATATCAGAAGAAAAAAACTCATTTGTATTTGCATTTCAGATGACATTTTCTTTTCTGTTCTATTTTGCCTTTAAGATTTGCATGTGGACATGTCTATAATAGTTTGCACAAAATAATATTGTTTCTTCGTTTTCCTATAACAGTTGCATATGAACCCATTGCATTTAACTTACAAAGGTTCATACTTATTATGTTGCAGATGCACTAAATATTATTACTAAACTTGTGAACAAGTTGTGTGTTTCAAAGACTTTTCTAAATCAATCAAGCTCTCATGATCCGATCCTTAATTATTACATGAAAAAAAACAAAGATGAACATAATGGGAATGCGAACTTTCTTGTCTCGTTCATCCTTTTTCAAGGTCATACCCGTGCTTAATTTTGGCTTAGAACTACCAATGTGATTGTTTAAGAAAACATGAGGAACTTCTATGATTTGGTAAAGAATGTGGGGATGGGGTTGAAAATTTAGACTTAAGCAAGACTTTTGATTGTAACAAATGAAAGAAAATGGCCCACATGTTCAACCTAGAAAAGGCTTGCATATGTCTCAATTTTCAACTTCTCCCCACCAATCTTTATCAAAGCGTAGACAGTCTCAACGTTTTGTTGAAAAAATGAATGACTTGATGGTTTCAAGCCAAAATTAAGCATGGATATAACCTCGAAAAGAAATATATTTAGAAAGTGTCTGCAGGTGCGGCGCAGTGGAAAGGAAGCTTGGGTTGTGGTAAGAAGACCCAGGTTCGATTCCTACCATGTGCTTCCCTATCTTATATAAATTTATCCTGGGGTATGGGGTCTTGGATCAGCGGACGGTTTTACTATACCCTCCTCAGGAGTTTACCGGCCCGCCGGGTTCTTTTGGGTTTTCAATATACATATATATATATATATATATATTTAGAAAGTAAACTTCACTTTCCAACTATGTTCATCTTTATTTTATTCCCTTGGGTTGCCTCAAGTTTTTTTTTCAGGTATGCAAATGAAGATTGATTTCTTTTTCAGGTATTCTAAAACAACAAAAGCTCATAGAGTACTGGTAAGATTGATTTCTTATTCGTACCATCCACATAAGGTTTAAGTTTCGTAATAAATGACTGGTGAGTATCTCCAATTATCAAGCTGCCCATTGCATTAATGATGTATTTCTTACTATAATCTAAGAGGACGTAATAATGCTCAATTTTATATGCAAAAGCCAGTGACTTGTGATTTTATAGCAACATGGTCATCAATGCGTGGCCCAAATATCATAAACATAGTAGCAAAACCCTATACTAAAAAAGAACCAGGAGCGTGCTAATAGGAAATTTTTATTGAAGCAACCGCATTATATCTTAGTTAAATAAAAAGAAACTAACCTGCCAGGACTCATGACCCTTGAAAATGTACAAAAATCGCTTCTCCTTCACATCTAGCAAGATAGTTTTATTCTCTCCTTAACAGGCAAAGTAGACTGTTGGCTTAGGAGCAAGCCATTCATGAGTTTCAAAAAACTCTATCGACTTCAGTATCATCAATCCTGATGAATGCACTTCTGCAACATCAATATTAGCTATAAGATTATGGTAACATCAATTTGCCTCAGTTAATTAATGCATGAATGCCTATCTATTGTCATTTTATGCAATTGCAGCTTAAGTAAGAGGGTTTTCAACAATATTCCATGAAACAAATCATAGTACTTGCTCCTTCCCGAAATCGAACGACGCATGGAAAGTACAATCCAATAGTTCAAACTTTTGTAAGAAGGAAAGGCGGTATACAATATTATTGATTAATGGAAAGAAATAGAAGACAAGAACTGTTTACCTGGAATGATGAATGGAAAGACGAGGTGGAAAATGATGAATATGTGCAAAATTGAGATCTTCGATTGTGAAATATATGGAAAAAATTTCTTTTGATGAGAAAAAGAAAGGAAGGAGCTGTAAATAATTGTCGTGGGAGAAAGCGGATTCGCTGCACCTAATTAACGGGTCTCGCCTTCTTTCTCGTTTGTCCTTTCCTTCCTTTATTCACTAACATTAGTAGCATAACCAATTTGGCGATTTGACGATTTGGCCATTTTGCGATTTAGGATTTTAGCGATTTGGCAATTTGACAATCCAAGCTGAGTGATGGAAGTTTAGGGATTTGGCGATTTTAAGATTCAAAAATTTTTGGTTTGGGGATTTTTGATTTAGGGATTTTGCGGTTTAGTGTTGTGGTTTAGGGATTTTGTGAGAGTGGCCTGGTTGTTTTCTAGAGGCGATGAAGTGAAAGAAGGGTTGTTTTCTAGAGGATAGAGGAGAAGGGCAATATGCGCATTTTTTAGTTCCCACACAAAAGAATTTATTTGCTGCCTTTTTCATTGTACAACGTTGAGTACATAGTATTTATTTATATGATAGTGTCGAAAACCCTTCATTTCATAGCATTTAAAGATGATAGGCGGAAATGTTATGTATTATTGCTATCAAAAGCCTATATTTTTGTAGCAACTCTTCAATTTTCAGAGTATTAATATCATTAGCCTCTTCAATTGCAAGTGTCTGTTGATCCCACTCTGAAGAGAGTGAATTTAGGATTTTTCCAACTTGATCCTCTTTAAAAAAGTTTTTCCCTAATACAATTAATAAATGAACTATATCTTGAAATTACAGTACATGTCAGAAATGGACTCATTTGAATTCATTTTAAATAATTGAAACTGATTAGTTAGCATGGAAATTTTTGTCTGTTTCACTTTACTAGTGTCCTCATGTGTAACTTGTAGTGTTCTCCAATCTCATATGTAGACTTACAAATGATACTCCATTAAATTCATTTTTTCTAGTGAATAAAATAAAATATTCATGGTTTTGGAGTTATTTTGTGCAAGTGCCTTTTGGTCAATAGTCCAAGGTGAAAAATCAGTCTGGGGTTCAGTTTACTCATTTTGTGTAATATTCTAAATGTCTAGACCACTTGATTGCAATTAAATGTTCATTCTACATGACCAATATGTGTAATTACTGCCATTAAAAAGTGGGATACTAGCGGTAGATTGTCCTTCGAAAAAAGTGTTGACAAATGAACTGACAGTGTTACTAACAGAATTACTAACAAGCTTGTTAGCCATTTAAACTTTTCAAAAATCAAATTACAAATTTTTGAAAATCAAACGCTCTGATACCAAATGTGGGTTGTAGAATTATGGATCTTAAGGCTGATTAAACACTAGAGAAGGTGAATAGTGTTTTATGATTAATGTGAATCTTTTTAAATTCTTTCAAGATTATTATCACACATTGCAGAATCAACAATAACAAATGCAAATATAGTTAAATATAAATGCAGTAAAGTAAAGAGTAGAGAATCAAAGAGATCACATCAGGGATTTTATACAGGTTCAAAGTCACCCAACATCCAATCCCGTACAATTTCTTATACATATTTCTTTTCAAATGCCAAACTTTCAACGGGTAGAAGGCAAACCCAATACAATCTTGACTTCAAGGCTACGAGACACACCCATCAAATTTTTTGAGCTCTGGGTACACTCACTTGATTCAGACATCCACTTGGATTTTCGGGTTACCAAGCACACCCAATCGATTTGAATTGGGACATAACCACACCCAATCAACTATAACTAGAGTTTGATGGTTTTTCCAAAGAAAATGTTTGATCTTTGGATACAACTGAACTTATATCCTCTTGGACATCACTTTGATCATTGATTGAGAGAGAGAGAGAGAGATGATTGAAATCATAGGATAAATAGTAGAGAATCAGTACAATAAAGATTGAATTGATTCTGGTATGAATTTGAAAAATTTTGAATATATTTTCAATAGAAATTTTGGCAGAGTAAGAGGAGAGAAGATAATAAGAAAGTAGGTGTTAACAATTCATTTGAAAACCCCCTATATATAGATAATAAACAGACTTGTCCATTCGTGAAGAATAACGACTAAAAGAAACTTCATTTCAAAATTTGAATTTCAAAATATCAGCATGTATGTCGACATACTTCCTATGGATATGTCGACATATACCTTTAAATTTTGAAAAGCTCTTTCGTTTTAAATTGTTTTAACAATCTTATGCTTTGTAAAATATTTTGATACTTTGTAAAATAGTTTAAATATAGTTTGTAAGAATTTTAAACTTTAAAAAACTTTTATAAAATGTTTTTAAATATATTAATAATATATTTTGATTTAAAGAATAAAAGAAGGTGAGATAGTGATCAGAGATTGCTACTAGGGACTTTAACAATAATCTATGACTATATACACTATATTATAGTCTTGAAATCTTCATATCTTGATCTTTATACTCATGAGTCTTCATGTCCATTTCTTGAGTCTCTATACTATACAATCTTCAATTTATTACCTGCATAATATCCTGCACTATATACTATACTATACACTATATATCCATACAAAAGCAATAGTAACCATATTTTATATGAATGTATTATCATTACTAAGGTTGTTTTCATCAAAATCAATAACTGAGGTATTACCAAACTCTTCCACTTCAAACTTAGACTCTACATGCCAACTGAAGAATCGTTCCTCCCCAGCAATACTTCACACCTTCAATGTTCCAACTCCTATATGAAGATATCCTTCTCTAGTCTAAATGTCGCTCTTCTAAGGCACTCAAACGAACACCTTTAAGGCACAAATCCTAAACTTGATTGATTAGCTTCCAGAAGGCATTTATATCTTCCCACAACAAATAGAGAAGAAAACATGAAAAAAAACATAAAAACCAAAATAAAAATCCAAACACACCTAACAAGTATATCCTAGACATACTATCAAACCAATATAGCAATTTTAGTTCCATTCTCTATAACTTGACCAATAGTTTAACTAGTACATCTTCTTTAGCTCATTCATTTTCTTATACTTGGTTTATGTCTTCATCGAAACAATGTAACACCATACCTATCAAGTTACCAATATAATCCCATATATACAAGTTTATTGCAACCATTATGTTAACACAAGCAAACCAAACATGGTCTAATGGTTTACTAAGTCATCTCAATGTCATGTTTAGGGGTAAGAATTAGCAATGCCATTGCGTAATCTTGTTCATATAGCCAAACAACAATATGTTATTACAAACCATCTTCCTAACATACTTACTTAGCATTACAGTTTAATGTATCAACCACACAAATTAATTCTAGTTTACATCCCTAGAATTCATTCAATGGTTCTTTAACTTGTTAATGTACCTCTTTATGGGTTATAGGCTGATCGGTGTATTATATAATCATAGTTAAGAACAAACAACTCATAACCATTCTCTGAAACATGATTATTCATCTATATAATCATGTGCATGTGTAATTTTATAGACATAAGAGTAGTCATAAGAAAGGAGAGTCGTTTTCACTCAACTAACTAAGCTTTTGATCTTTAATTAGGCATGGAATCATTCTTTAAAGATCCACTTCAAGTGTTTTCAAAATCCGAACTTTACTTTTTTTCCTATTCTTAAGTAGGTTTTGAAGATCTCCTTCTATCTTAAATTTTGTGATTTTATTTTGAATTTAGGGAATTTATTTGCATGTTTTGAACTGGACTATGTCTTGGAAAAATGGGAAAGGAAGAGAGAATGAAGTTGGATTTTGGAATTATGAAAGTAGAAGATGGATGGATTAAATTAATATCCTATGTATGAGTTATGGACCATGAGCCCAAGATGAATCTTCCTAGGAACTCATTGATCCCTTTTAATTTATATCTCATACTCTGTAACTCCAAGCAACTAACGCTTGGATTTTTCGTTACTTAAAAGACATTTGAGATCCAATGAAAAAGGTTTCAAGTAAAAACTTATTTATTGTTGACTTTTTATGTTGCTTTTCATACCAACACTTTACTTTGTATCAACTATATAAATCACAAGGTTGTTACAACATATGCTCATTGCTTTTATATATATGTTGAATTGCCTAAATGCATCAGTACCAGGCTCAACTTGCCCCCACTAGGAAGATGGCCCGGGGGTGCTAGAATTTCCTTGCCCGCCATCCTACGTGGCTTTCACATATTGTTGCAATTTCTTTTTCCTTATTAAATCTTCAATCATGTCGTGCAAGTGCCTACACTCATTAGTATTATGACTGTGAGTCTCATGGAATCTGTAGAACTTGCCCGACTTCATCTCCTTCTCAGTTGACTCCCTAGGAGCCGACTTTCTATACGGTTCGATGTTCTGAGTAGCTAGATAGATATTCTCTATTGAGTTGTTCAATTCAGTGTAATTTTCATACTTAGGACCTCTGAAATAACTCCTATTATCTGGCTTTCCCTTCTTTTCCCCATCATTGTTTTGTTTTCCTCCTTTGTTCTGATTACCAACTTTCATATCAACATTCACAAAGTTTCCTCCAGATTGATTTACAACAATATTACTTTGAATCGGCTTATTCGAATTTCCAGCATCAGTCCTCCGTGGATGCCTACACACATCCTTCCCATGCAAATACTCATTAGATTTCCTATAGAAAGCTTCCATTTTTGATGATTTTTTTCTTTCTATCTAATCCCCAAAATCCAAGTCGAGATGAACTCCTCTACAAAGTGCCATCAACACCATATCTTCCTTTGGATCTGTTATTTCTATTACAGCCATATGGAACATATTTAAATAGTCCCGTATGAACTCCTCTACGATTCTCTACGATTCTCCCTTAGCGTGATAAACATTAGATAATGGCATCATGTGTTTCGGACGTGAGGTGTGCAATCGGAATTGCTCTATGAATTTCGATGACAATTCAGCAAAAGATGATATGGACCTCGGCAGAAGATGAGTGAACCACATTGTAGCCACCCCTTCTAAGAAAATTGGGAAATGGCAGCACTTCACAGCATCCGAGCCTGGCTGAATCAATGTGCCATTCATATCTTAAAAAGTGTTGCCTAGGATCTTTCGTTCCTCCGTACAACGACATCGTTTGCATGCTGAATCTTTAGGGGTATCTTGCATGAAGGATGTCCTCAATAAATGGGTTCCGACTACCATAAGTTCCCCAATCATCATTAGTTTTGGATATGTTTTTGCTAACCAACCTCCTAATTATATCCTCTAAATAGTCTGAATCAACAGGTTTGACTGAACGATGGTGATCGAGTCCTTCCCTAAGTGTTCGGCCTGGAGAACGCTCTCGGGAAGGTGCTCGATATCTAGGCTCTACCAATTCTAGAGGACCCATTCATCCAGCATTCCCACCTATCTGATTCCCATGAACAACATCATTAGCAATGTTATGATTTTCTAGATTCGGACCTTTAATGACACGTCCAAAGATGACATCCAAGCCGCCTTCCATTAGATGGGCTTTGGGCCCACCATTTTGGGGGTCGGTACTGTGACGACCCGGAATTTTGGACATTTGAAATTGGAATATTTAATTGATTTTAAATATTCAAAAGTAAACTTTTAACTTGAATTTCAAATATCACTATTTATTGGGTAATTTAATTATTAAATTAAATGATTTGGAGTTGGGTAAAATGTTGAATCTGGAGTTTTAAGCCTGTTAAAAATAGTTTGAAGGCTTGGAAAATTTATATTAATAATACTGAAGGTGATAGAACTTTTAAAATTGAATTTGAAAGTGGTTTGTTCAGTTTTAAAATTATATCATTTAAATCGACGTTTAAAAATAGACTTTTGGGGCACAGTCTCGAAATTCGACGAAGCCAGTTCCATTGGATCCGTAATAGTGTTTATTATCGGATTTCAATTTTCGTAGTGATTGGAGTTGTTGTGTGAGCGTACGATATAGAAACGCGCTGAAATTTATATCGAAATTCAATATTATAACTGGGTCCAAAAAGCTATCTTCTCCATACGATCGAATTAGGACTCGAAACCTTTTCCATTGTGTTCGGAATAGGGGTATAACATTATAAACGCCTAGCAGCACGCTGTAACGACCCCGGATTTTATATATATTTAAATTGATAATTAATTTAGTTTTCGAATAAAAAAATTGTGAAATTAATTTGTAAATTGATGCGAGTTTCCCCGAGTTCAAATAAATTCTATGTTAAATCATTTAAAATTTAAATATTGTATATATATGTATATATGTGAATACATATGTATACGGGCATATATGAGTAAATTTGAATTTATAAAATAATAAATATAAGACAATAAATATTAAAGTAAAATTTATAATAATAATTTAAGCTAGAAATAAATATATAGAAAGGGTAAACTATAAAATCCAAAGTAACACATTTGCTAAAATTAAAAACATATAAAATATAGAAATTTTCCATATTACACAATAATAAGATAAAATAAAAATAGGAATTAATATATATAAGATAAATTATAAAAAATTATATTAATATATAAGATATAAAATATAAAGTAAACATTTGATTAAATCTAATAACATAAATTAAAATAGAAATTTAATTATATTATAAAGTAATATTACAAAGTATAATTCAAGAAAGAAAAATAGAATATATTCAAATATGAAACAAGTGAACAAAACACATATATATAAGTAGGAAAACAAATAAACAAATATGTGAAGCTTGCAAAGGAAGCCACGCCAAATTTTCTTCATATTTGTACAGCCGAAATATTAAAAAAAACAAACAAACAATGGATAAGTATAATTGTACAAGGCAATTAATGCCATATCTCATCAGCCTCCCAGCAAAACAAACAAGAAAAAAAAAATCTCTGCTAACTTGTACAAACAAAATTATCACCTGTACAATTATATTTACCCTGTGTACTTCCTTATGTATCACTTCCTCATCTCAGTTTCGATCGTTCTAAACTGAAAAAAAAACTAAAGTAAATATCATTTAAACTCAAACAAGCTTCAACTTAAAAACAAATCAAGCAATTCAATTTGAATCAGAGGATCAAAAGAAGGCAAGATATTAAAGCCTGTTCAAGTAGAGGCTCTGATCATTCTTCTGGAACCAGGTGAGTAAACATCACTTTTAAATCCTAATTTGTTTTATAACCTGATGCAAGTGATAAATCCTTATAGTTATGTTATGAAATGTTGGCATGAAAGTATATCAGTTATAGTTGATGTATATATATATTTGTATGCATGTCTGTGTTTGGATATAGGAGCCTCTGTTCTTGGTTTATAGATACAAAACCTAATCAAAATTCAAATTCTCTTCCCCTAATACCTTATAGGCTACGTCGTATAAATCATTTAAATTGATAATTAATTTAGTTTTCGAATAAAAAAATTGTGAAATTAATTAGTAAATTGATGCGAGTTTCCCCGAGTTCAAATAAATTATATGTTAAATCATTTAAAATTTAAATATTGTATATATATGTATATATGTGAATACATATGTATACGGGCATATATGAGTAAATTTGAATTTATAAAATAATAAATATAAGACAATAAATATTAAAGTAAAATTTATAATAATAATTTAAGCTAGAAATAAATATATAGAAAGGGTAGACTATAAAATCCAAAGTAACACATTTGCTAAAATTAACAGCATATAAAATATAGAAAATTTTCCATATTACACGATAATAAGATAAAATAAAAATAGGAATTAATATATATAAGATAAATTATTAAAAAATATATTAATATATAAGATATAAAAATATAAAGTAAACATTTGATAAAATCTAATAACATAAATTAAAATAGAAATTTAATTATATTATAAAGTAATATTACAAAGTATAATTCAAGAAAGAAAAATAGAATATATTCAAATATGAAACAAGTGAACAAAACACATATATATAAGTAGGAAAACAAATAAACAAATATGTGAAGCTTGCAAAGGAAGCCACGCCAAATTTTCTTCATATTTGTACAACCGAAATATTAAAAAAAACAAACAAACAATGGATAAGTATAATTGTACAAGGCAATTAATGCCATATCTCATCAGCCTCCCAGCAAAACAAACAAGAAAAAAAAATCTCTGCTAACTTGTACAAACAAAATTATCACCTGTACAATTATATTTACCCTGTGTACTTCCTTATGTATCACTTCCTCATCTCAGTTTCGATCGTTCTAAACTGAAAAAAAAAACTAAAGTAAATATCATTTAAACTCAAACAAGCTTCAACTTAAAAACAAATCAAGCAATTCAATTTGAATCAGAGGATCAAAAGAAGGCAAGATATTCAAGCCTGTTCAAGTAGAGGCTCTGATCATTCTTCTGGAACCAGGTGAGTAAACATCACTTTTAAATCCTAATTTGTTTTATAACCTGATGCAAGTGATAAATCCTTATAGTTATGTTATGAAATGTTGGCATGAAAGTATATCAGTTATAGTTGATGTATATATATATTTGTATGCATGTCTGTGTTTGGATATAGGAGCCTCTGTTCTTGGTTTATAGATACAAAACCTAATCAAAATTCAAATTCCCTTCCCCTAATCCCTTATAGGCTATACGTCGTATAAAGGAATTATGTTTGAATTAACTAAATCTTAATTTTAAAAATATTTTTAAGAATGATTAGAAGGTAAGTTTTACTGGAAGGAAGAAGAACAGTAAAATCATTTTTTTGTTCAAATTTTGATTGATTAAAATTTGGGTTTCAATTCCTTGATCCTGTTCGTCTAGACAAACCGTGAATTTTAAGATCAAAATTAAGATTTTTAGCGTGGTAGATCTTGGGAAATTTCGAGTTGATCGGAAATTGTAAATTGGTCAAATTCTGATGATCGGAGCAATGATAAATCTCGTGATCGAAGCTGGAGCATGCTTGGTGGTGGGGGAACTTCGGAAAAATATTGATTGAATTTCTAAAGTGCCGTGGTGGCGCCACGGCGTTGAACTAGGGTTTAACTAGCGGTTTTTGTGGACTAAGTTCGAGTGGCTTCTGCTTCGTCGCCAAGGAAATTGAGACGATCGGTCCAGGGGGAGAAGTAGCGTAGGTCAGTGGAGCAGCTGTGGACGAAGCTGCATGGTCATCGGCGGATGGTGGTGATCAGGCGAGATGTTTTTTGATGATAGTAGTTTGGTTCCAATGGTTTCAAGTTACTCGATTTTGATACTCCGGTGATCTTGTCAATCTGGGTGGTCGGGCTAGGTGGCGATGTCGTCGAGGATTAGCTGAGGGGATCGGCGATGGTCGGAAGTGGTTCCGGCGATTGTGCACGTGCACATGGATCTGTGGTTTCAGTTTTGGGTTGGGTTCGTGGGGCATTGAAGAAGGAAGATGATGCTCGGGTTTGGGCTCGAAGACTTTGGTTGTTTGTCTCGAAGCAGTGGGATGGAGCGGGATTTCGCATGTTTGTCTCGAGTATTCACTTGAGTAAATTTGTGTTGGGCTCGAAGAAATTTTGGTCTAGGCTTGGGAAGTTTGTGAACAGGTTTAAACCAAACCTGTTTCTATTTCTATGAATTTAAACTGATTTTTTTTTTAAATTTTAAAGCAAGGTTGAACTGAGTTTTTAAAATCAAGGTTTGAATATAAATTCCAGTTCAGTTTGAAAACTTAGTTTGGGGAAAATAAGTTTTTAAATTCAAAATTATTAATAACTAAAAAGTGTTTTAAGCTTTTATGTGTATTTAAAAGAATTGAAGTTAAAAAAATGAAATTTGAATTGTAAGAAAGAATTTAAGCGAAAAAAAATTAAATCAAAATCTGTAAACCTGGACTTTATTAAAATTTGAATTCCAGATTTGAAATAAATTAAAGTTATATAAATTTGAATGCTTTAAATAAGTTTTAAGTGTTATTTTAAATATTTTGAATTTAAAGAAAATTTAATTTAAACTCTTCTTAAAATTCTTTTATAATAAAAATATTACTTCAACAAGTAATTTAAAGGATTTTAAAATTAGTTTTAAAACTTTATAAATGAGGGTTCATTTTAAACTTTGGATAAAAAAAATGAAATTAAAAAAAATAAGTTTGAAAATGAAAGTTTTCAAACATATTGATAAATGATATTTAAATCATTTATAAGAATAAGTTTATCTTAAAGTTAATTCATGATTAAGGATTAACTATTTAAGAAATTAATTACGAATTAATAATTGATTAATTAAGTAATTAGGGATAATTACTTATTATAATTAATTAAGGATAATTAATTACAGGATTAACTATTAATTTAAGGTAAATTAATAGAAATAATTTGCAATTAATAATTAATTAACCAGGATTAGTGTTTTTTCATAGGTAATAAATCTGATTTAAATTAATCAGATAATTAATTAATCTTACTTATGGATGACTGTATTCCATTGAATGTTGTGAATTGTTTGATATCCCTGATTTGTGATGCTTTGTGATATATCCTGATTTGTGTTGTGATCTGTAATGTAAATTATTTATCTGGGATGACTGTAATTTATTATCTGTGATATATTTATACCTGTGATCCGTAAATAAAAGATAAGCGTTATAGTTATACCGCTTATCAAATATATTGTTGTATTTAATCTGTGATGATTGAATGATGTTGCACTACTGTGTGAAACCCTTGGACCACACTTTTACACACACAAATATGGATTTCACGAGGAAATCAGTTAAGTCACAGATGATTCAAATTTAATGTTTTTGAAATTGAAATTTTTATTTCAATTGATTTTGGAAATGGATTTGGGTTAAATGTTAAAGCTTTTGAAAAGAAGTTTTTAAGATAAAAGTTATTTTGAATAACTTGGTAAAGTATTTCAATTTAAATAATTTAATTTGAATTTGAATTCAAGAGTTGGAATTGAATTCCATGATTGGAAATTATGGTTAAAGATGTTATAAATATGTTTATATGAATTTAAACCATTTTAAAGGTATGGTTTTGAGAATTTGAATTTAACCCAATGACTTTAACTCGTATAAATGAATCAGATTTTCCGAAATGAAAACTATTTGTTTTCAAATAATAGAAGCTTTCATATAAGAAATGAATTTCCAATTTGTGTCAAAAGAATTTCAAATTGAAATGGAAATTGATTTGGAAAATCTATGAATAAATCTTTGTTTAAAGATTGAACGAGTTAATCCAAATTGATTTGGAAAATCTACGAGTAGATCTTTGTGAAACTGGGTGAACTTTGTGAAATGAATCTTTTTGTGTAAAAGATTAAAATGGTAATGTGATTAAACCATTTGAAGAAAATTTTTGGGTAATAAGTTGTGACTTAACTGAAATCCCAATATCCATATGTTTTTAAATATTACACTCACTATTCGGTTTAGTCGGGAGAGGACCTTTGTGTCATACAACCCATTCCGAATAAGTGATACGTCGTATATGGATAGCATTTGAAGACCGGTGTTGAAGACCGGTTATTTGTGAAAACGAAAGGACAACCCGTTGATTGTCTTTGCACTAAGTCGCGCCGGTATAGAGATTTCCTAAGTGATGGGAAGTCCGATCGGGATTGTGAATACCCGGATTGCAAGGGCTTCTTTGGAAGTGACTTCGGTTCTGTTCGAACCCGGAACAGACTTGTATGGTTATATGTCTGACACTACACTTTGAGATATAAAACTGATTTCATTCAAATACATTTCTGTTTGGTGGCGGAGAATTTATTCTCTTAGCTTAACACCCTTCTCTAAGACGTACGAGCTCTGAGGTTATGTAGTTGAAGGTTATCAATGATATACTCCCAATTTGGTAGTGTGGCATGCTAAGTGTTGTTGTGTGTTGATGATCATTTGTGATCAAAGCAGGGCTTTGTGAAAAAGCGTAGCTTTGTGAACGAGACCTCATCGAGCCTCATAAACCGGAAATGGTCGAAACAGGAAAGATGCGGCAAGGTTTCAGGGGTAGCTCCCCTAGGGTATGACCATTCCTTTTGGAAAAAGGTGGTATCATGGTATGGAGCCCAGATATTTACCTGTGTGGGTGCTCCAATCTCATTTTATGTGTGGTTGTTGCTTTGTGATCGAGAGCTCTCAGATAAAGGTCCCAAAGGACCGGGGGTGGCATATCTCAGGTTTACTACCCGGGAAGGGGGTAACCGGCCTTGTGTTGGCAGAGAGCTAGGTGGTTCTCGGGGCGTCCCTCCAGAGGCGTTCCCATGTGGCATAGGAAGTTCCTTAGCCTGATCATTTGTTGGAAAATCCAAAGAAAGAATACGAGCCCTTTACGATTGCAGTTGTATAACCTGTCTCCTCAGGCGGCAGCTATAGCAAGCATAATATAATGGTACCTATGCTGGCTAAGATTAATATTATATTTTCGAAAAGATTTTCACACTATTTACTAGTAATAATATCAAAAGAGTTTTCTTTTGCGTAGTAAGCATGTTTGACTATCATATGAAGAAATCTCCTCCAAGTCTGCGATTGCATTGTGTGTGTGGTGGGAGGTCTTATGGTAGTTTCATTTTCCAAAAGCATTGCAGATTTCAATGTTTAAAATTCTTTTGTTGTTTGTTTTAAAGGTAAACTGTTTTTGTTACTCACACCAGTCCCATGACTGACCTGGAGTTTATTGTTCCCTTCCTAAACTCTGGGTGCCCACAATTTTCCACACGGGCAGTCTAGAGTTGGGTTTTTTTTAGATAGTCAGGTTTAGTATATTATCTGGAGCTAGTTCACTTCATCGGAGTTGATGACTGCACTTGCTTATCTTGGTGCATCATGTTGGTGTTTCAAGCTTGATGTTGGAGTTGTTGGAATCATTCTCTTTTGTAGATCATTTGGAGTGATCTCTTCCATTGTTGTTATTTCCGCTGTAGCATTGTATCATATCTCTGATATTGCTGTATATTATTGATATCATTGTTGTGTATCATTCTGGATATTGTATTCATTGGAGTTGTATATGATATCATTCATTTCTTTCTTCCGCTGTGTTGTTATACTTACTGTGTTATAAGCTCCGGTGAGCCAGATTCGGCGTTTGAATCTGCGGCATTCGAGTACAAGTGAAAGTACGGGTGCCGATTTTCGAAGGCCGAGTCAGGATCGTTATAATGCCTTGATAGGAATTCAACATTTTGAGCTATGAATTCAAGTCGATTTAAAATTTAAATTTAAATATAATTTATGCTTTGTTTGACCAGTCAATTAATTTCACATCCATACTTTTTCCTTTCTCCATCAAAACTTTTTCTGCCTCCTCTGTAGCGAGCAATTGCAGGCACGCCAACATCAGATTTTGTCCCCTGTTCCCGCCTTAAACACGTGACCTTATCCTTTCCCTCATTTCAAACATTTCGAAAGAAAAATAAAACAAATAATGGCCGAAAACAAATATGCACTCAAATTAAATCTCGTTTCCCTCTGTTCAATTTAAAATCGAACCGAGCTTGAAAAAGAGAGGGGTTTCAGTACTCGATTAAATTGAGACGAGCTAGGGTTCGAAGTCGCGACGATTGGAGCAACTTCGAGGGCATATCGCGAGTGAATCACGCGAACTTGGGTGAGCGGTGGGAGACGCGTCAGTTGTTTTGTGAATCGTATTCGAAGCTGCGAACTAGGGTTCGAGATTTGGAGATGAGTTGTGGGGTACTCGGTGGTTGTTCAGTCGATAAAGGGAAGACTCGTGAGGGAATTGCGATGATTGGTGGTGGGTCGTGGATTGGTCGCCAGGATCGCCATAGTGTGGAGGATTCAAGAGATCGGGAGGACTATGCGTGGTAGGCAGTAAGGTATAGGTTTTTCTTTTTATTTATTTATTTATTTGAATTTACTTAAGATATATATATATATATATATATTTACAAAAAAATATAAGGTGAAAGCAGAGCATGATGTTTAATTTAGATATAAACTGTATTTTAATAAAGTTTAAATCTAGTTCTGATTTGTGAATAGAATAGCAGTAAGCAGAAAAATATTTACGAATAGGAATTTTAAATGTTGAAAAGTTTATATAAAAGTTAGATTTTCAAGCCTACATAGATTATTTTTATATATGCAGTTTGGAAATGAAAAATAAATTAAAATACATATACACATTTTTTTAATCTACTGGATATTTTAAATAATGTATTTTAGTGATTAATTTGATTAATAAACTTATTTAATTTAGTTAGCTACTAAAAGATTTTTAAGAGGAAAATTATTGGTTTAAAATAAATTATTAGTTAATTAAATTACTAAACGACAATTGATTATTCGATTTGTTCAAATATTAATAAATCACCTAATTGTTTATACAAGGTCTGAAAATCATGGAAAACAAGTCGAGATGCAATGGATTGCAAATCAATAACAAAAGTGAGTTAATCTCACTCATCTGGGTTCAATTTAAATTTAAATGGTTAAATTTAAATAATTGGTTGAATGATTGAATTGATTAGATGTGATAATATATATATAGTAGTGTGTATATATATATTGGAGTGATTGATATTCTCGCAGTATATAGTGGATGAGACCCTATGCGCCGCATAATAGCGGATGATATTATATAAACCCATATACCGCGATATTCCACCCCGAAGTGGAATTGGTATTTTATATTGTGCTAACATATGTGGATGCAGAGAAACAGGTTGGAGGGATCCAACTGGATTCCTCAAAATTATTTAGATTGTTCTAATAATTCTGTGATATGATTATTTGATATTCTGTGATGAATTATATTGATAATTGGAGATGATGGATGCTATGGTTTGATTGAATATATTTGGGTATACTGTGTTACCAAAATATATAGTTTGGATTTTTGGAAAGAAATAAAAGAGATAATTTTAAGTAAATAATTTTAGAGAATTTGAATAAATTAAAGAATGAATTGGAAAAGAATAAAAGTGATTCTAAATTTTTAATAAATAAATCTCGAGTATGGGAAAGGGAATTTTAAATAAATAAAGAAATAATGAATTTTAAAACTTAGGTGATATTATTTAAAGGAATAAAGAATTTATTCTAAAATTCAAGGTTTAAATTTATTTGAAAGGATAAAGAAGGAATTTGAAAGAAATAAAAGAAAATTTTATTTCAGTTTAAATAAGATTTTTAAATCATAATAAGAAGTCAAATCTGGAATTAATGGAATTAATGGAATTTTAAAATAAATTGGGTAAATAAAAGAATTTATTTTAAAAATGGAGTTGACTTGGAAATCGATTTGAAATTTGATAAAGTGTTTGAAAACTGTGTTTAAAAGATGGATGAGACCATCAAATTTATAAACTGGGTTTATAAAAGTGAAGTAATATATCAGTGGATATTTGGAAGAATAAATTCACGGTGGGAATTTATTAAAGAAATGGGTAAATTTGTTTAAAAATAAATAGTGATTTATTTTTAAAGATGTGAAAGAGAAGTGTATTTCCTTGGATAGCCAAGTACGTTTCCAAAGCAAACTTTTAAGTATGAGTTAAAGGTTTTAAAGTTGTTTTTAAAGTATGGTTTAGAAAATTTATTATTTTTAAATGTTTAAAGTTTAAAAGTAAGTATTTCTCAAATTTAATTTAGTAGTAATTATTTAAAGGTAACTTGGTATTGTGTTTTAAAGGTATGAAAATGTAGTTTTATATTTTATAAAGTAGTTTATTTTAAATATTCTTAAAGTATATATTTTTTAATAAAGTATTAAAGTAGTTTTAAATCTAAATGTTTAAAGGAATATTCTATAATTAAGTGTTTTAAATGAATTTAAAGTATAAGTATTTGTACTTGGTGATTTAAGTGGAAATAGAAAATATTGGGAAATTTATTCTGTGAGAGAAAGATGGTTTGAAACTGTTTTCAAAGGGTTGAAAAGTGGAAATATATCTTGTGAAGATATTTTGAGGTTAATAAATAATTTGGGAGAAATTATTTAAAGGTCTGATGGTTGTTTCTGAATGTTATTTGATAGTTAAATAACCGACTATCAATATTGGCCAATGCGCTGATCGTTTCGAAGAGACCGGGATCGGGATTTATTTCCCGAAAACCACTTCGATTCGGTTTGTACGTTTCGTGGGGGAAACGAGTTTGGAGTCGAAGATGGTACAGTGAAGTGCAAGGGCTAGTTGCTACTAATCCTGAGGGTGACTCCAAAATGGATGTTGTAGGAATAGTGCCTTCGGTTCCGTTCGAACGCGGAACGGACTTGTATGGATGAATGCTTTCAGAACATCGTCAGGTGGATGATGAGCATTCCAAGGGATATGTTCTAAAAAGGTAACGCTTAGCCTTGAGCCTCATAAACCGGGAATAACTGAAAATCAGGGGTTATGCAGCAAGGCTAAGTGGGTAGCACCTATTAGGGTGAGGTCATCCTTGTCTAGATGTCCTTTTTTCGGCTTAGTGGTGCGGTTGCTGATCCCAACCGTGGGGTGATCTTATTCGGGATTATCCAGTAAGGGGTAGTTCCGACCTTGTATTGCAGGGGATCGGGCGTGGTCCTCGGTACGTTGATCTAGACCAGGTACTATGACAGGTGGTACCCCAGTGCCTAGTCATTAGTTGGAAATCCATTCTCCCTACACGCCTGTACGGTTTTGATTGTGCCCAACTATTACTGAAACGTGAGATGCAAGCATTTCAGCTAGATTCTATTTTACTTTCTATAGACACTATTATAATATCAGACGAATTTGATAAAAATGTTTTGGCTATCGTAAGGTAAAAACCCGACATGTTTATTTGTGGCATGGTCTTACGAGATGCTTTTGATTTCAAAAAGTTTGGAAAACTTTAATAATCCAATTGAGTGTGTTTTCTCACGCTGGTTTTCTAGACTGACTCGGGTGTTATTTTATTATAATGCTCGGGTCAGACCGAGTATTATAGGATACAGGTTATGATGCTGTGGAGCTCAGGAGAGGAGCTGGATGGCGAGACGTATCGCACGTATATGATGTATATTCCGTTGTGTTGTGTATGTTGTGTATTCTGTATGTAGGGCAAGTTATTATAACTGTCCTGAATTGTGATGTTGATTATATTGTACTCTGATGTTGTATTCTGGTGATGTATGTATAAACAGATATAGTTTTTTTCTGTAAAGATTAGTTATTATTTATTATATTTTATTCCGCTGCAATGGTTAGATTCTATTGTTATTTTGTTTCTTCTTCTTCTACCTCCTTCTTCTTTAACCCTAATGGTTCGTATTTTCCGTTCACTTTGATTCGATATGTTGGAAAATAGTGTCGATTCAAGGGGTATGGGTTTGTGGGCTATTACAGGTACCGAGTCCCAAGTGCGGGTCGGTATAAATCCTTGAATTTGACTCTGGGGCTTGTCCTCTTCCTTGTGCAGACGTTCCATCAGCGTATTGAGTTTTCTTCTGCTTAACTTCCCTCCATCTTCCCTCGGATGAAGAAGAACTCTATGATTCTAAGCTGGAATTCCATCTACTCCATCTATGGTTGTTTTGAGTCAGCGCATTCAGCGGCCTCAAGTTCTATTGCATCGTGTGTTTCATCTCCTGTTGGCTGGCCTGGAATCTGTCTTCCATCTGCTTCATCATCATTTCCATCTCCATTCTGGTCACGACATCAGTTGAAGTTTGGATCTCGGGTTGAGTTGGTTGGACAACTCCATCTCCTTATTAAGGATTCTAATTCTCAACTTCAGTAGTAGCTCTAGAATTAGTAGAACAATCTCTTCTTGATGGGGCCGTGGCAGAAAGCTTTTAGTAGATTTGTTGGAGATTTGAGTTGTAGAATCAAAAGATAAAGAAATTGCATCTTTCTCTTGGGTATAGGAAACCCAATAGAAGATGATGGATCTAAATGGCCTGAGAATATCATTCTCGATGAAAGCACCAAATATTTGAACCAAAAATGGCTCAAACACCCAAAAGTTTATGCAGTATAGATTAAATGAAGAAAATTAGATGAAAAATAAGGAAATAAGCAAGACACAATCGTTTATAGTGGTTCGGTAAAGCAAGGCCTATGTCCGCTTTGAAGTTTTATTGCTTATTTCTAAATTGGAGGTAGAAGTTCTTGGGGGTCGGTACAACTCTAACACTTAGAATTTTAGAGTTATAAGAATATGAGAAATAATAGAACTTCAGCCAAAAGATTCTGAGAAATGAGCCCGACCTTCCTATTTATAGAGGCGGGAAGCCTAAAATCTTGTCTAAAATATATCATCATTATGCACGAATTTAACAAATTCTCCCAAAATAATAGGCACCACCTTAGCAGAAACTTGGAGTCGGTACCGATCCCTAAGTGGAAGTCTGTACCGATCCCTAAGGTTTCTAAATTTGGGATCTTCAATCCCTCACCTTGAATCGTCTTGTAGTTAGCTTCTCGATTCCACAGTTGTTTGTACTTGTTTTAGCTTGTTTCTGAGCCCAAATAATGGAGTTGAAGGGGAACAAACTTGTAGTTTCAAGTATCCATGGCGATGGAGAAATGCATTAAAACAACAAAACAACTTTGAAAATAGGCTTTACGAGATAAGCATGTCGGTAGAAGATGTGGTCCACCCAAGTTGTGTTTGGGAGTCGGTACCGAACCCAGTGGGAGTCAAAACTGATCCCTAATTTGGGGGATCCCACTATCCTGTTGTCTTTTATGGTTTTTACTTTGACTTCGTGGCTCTGTTTGTGCTTGGTTTTTGGACTCCTAGGCTATCTCTCCAGGCTTTCCACCTTGAAAACTCCAAGTTCAATCTGTCCAATCTATTTGGATTCTGCCTAATCAAAAGGCTGGATAACAAAAATGTTATTGTAATATGTATATATCTTAGCTATTATAATTTATTTTAAGTGAATAATAGTTTTAATTTTAAACAATTTTATTACATAAAATAATGTTACAACATTTATATATTATTAAACACACACATACACAATCAAACATGTTTTATATAGCTGAAAATTGCTTTGTATCTATACCTATGTTTATTGATTCAAATAAACTAAATTTAGTTTTGACCTAAAATGTATATACATTTAATATATGTTAATGTGTGTATTATTTTACATTAATGTTGTCCAGTTTATAAATAATACACATGCGTACGTGTGTTTTAAAAAAATTAATTCAATTTGAAATATACAAATGTCCAATAATATATATTCAAACTTTCAAATAGATATGTTGTTTGAAAGTACAAATCTAGGTTTGATTTTCAAAACAAAACTAAATTCTTAAGATATTCCTTTAATTTCAAAATATGTGTAGTTAGTCAAAATTAGTTTTAAAATAGATTCATTATTTTTTTTGTCATTACAATTGGAAATTGATTTATAGTTATGTGTGTGTATATAATTTTGAATAACAACTAAGTACAAAAAATCACATACAAAAGGGAAATGTGTTTGTTGAGGTGTAAATTCCAATACCTATCAATGTTCACATTATCTATGTGCATTATTTATATGTTGAACGTGCACTATACACACAAGAGTGTATTTGATACACTTGTAATGTCATAATCTAGTTTAAAATTAAATAAAACCTTTTAAAAAAATTGATTAAAATATGGTAAATTTTTATAAAAGAAGTAAACGTGACTCCTACTTAATTGCACCCTCTTAACATTTTTGTTATATTAATTTGCCTTCCATAAACAAAAATTATTTATAAAACTTTCCATTGCCTTATTGGAGTTTAACGATGGTTTCCAAAAACTTTTAGGTATCAATTTTCATGGGTTAATTTCATTAGATGTTAGATAATTTAGATAGTATGCTAACATGCATAGTATTTAACTTTGCAAAATTTTAGTATCAAGTTATTTTAACCCTAATCTTGATTACATTAGTTTAAAAATTGCAGGAGCAAGATGTTAACACCAACCTTGTTTCTCAAAGTCTAATGATATATTTACAATTATCAAACACAACGGTTTAGTGCAGGTACTAATGCAATAGAGACTCAACCCTTCAATGCAGGTAACTAATTGTAACGACCCGTAACTTTAACTATTTTAAATTATTGAATTTAATATAATTTTTAAATTAAAATGGTTAGAAATAATATTTAATGATTTATTAATGTAAATTATTGGTTATGAACTTAGATAAAAAATTTAAATAACAAAATCCGATATGAGAAAAAAATGATTAACTAATTTTAATTATTGAAATGTTTATTTTTATAAGTCAAATAGATAAATTTTCGGATAATTGAAATATCTAAATCTATAAATTGATTAAATTATATAAAATTTTGAAATGTAAATTTCTAAATAAGGAAAATTAATTAATATATGTGTATGTAAACTTCACCATTTCAAATTTATGATAAAATGCTATATGTATAAATACAAAGCTTTATGATGTTTAAAGATATATATAAGTATATATGTATATATATATATATATATGTATGTATATATGCCCATATGAAGTAATGTATATGAAAATATGTATAAATGTGTATATGATAAAATAAATAAATTTTTGATATATGGAATATCTGTGTGTGTGTGTGTGTGTATATATATATATATATATATATATATTGGAGGCTTTGATTTAAAAGTTTAAAATCTAGTTTCTGAAAATAATTAAATAAACTCCATATTTCAATTATAGAATATATATATATATGTGTGTGTGTGTGTGTGTGTGTGTGTATGTATGTATGTATATACAAAACTTTTGATATAAAATAAAATAAAATATATAAAAATAAAAATAAATACTTGTAAGTAGCTATATTTGTGTGTATGTTAAATATAGTGTAAATGTACAAACTTTAGCATGTTAAAATTATGTTAGTAGGCAAAACATGTACATATGATCAAAAGAGTGTAGCAAAATCTATATATATTTATAGGATGTATGTATATACACAAGGGAAAATTATGATGAAGAAATATCTAGTCAAGCACAAAATAAATCAAATCATTCACTCAATATTCAAATCAACAAGGAAATCAAATCAATACAATTTATCAAATCAAGTCAACTTATTTTCAAATCAAATAAAGGAAAAAAATAAAAGAAAAGGAGTACTATTCCTGAGCAAAAGGCTTCAGCCTTGTCCCTCTCCTCTCTATATATATATGCCACTGCCTTGTTTTTGTTCACGTTTAACATTCTACCATTCCTGCATTAAAACAAAAGAAAAAAGAAAAGAAGAAGACTACCATTCCAAACCTTAAAGAAGCTAAGCACTCAAAGCTCGGGAAGGAGAACAAAAACAAAACAGCAGTACTTCATTTTTACATACAGACCGTGAGTAAAATTAAATCTTTTACCTGCTGGAAATCTATGTATGCTTATATATGCTTGTAAATTTGAGTAAACCTTTGATTTTGTCAAGTATTTATGTACTAACAGTATTTATGCTTTATGTATATATGTGTGGTTAGACATGTTGAGCACCCTGTAACTCCAAAAACACGAATATCACCTCTGTTCCTTGAAAAAAAATAAGACTTTTCATCTTTAAAAATCATAATCTCTTTACCCAGTTTGTTTTAGGTTATGATTCCAAAATGGAAGTTAGTTGTTATCGAGTGTAGATTTTTCTTAAATTCGTTTCATGTGATATAATGAAGTATAGAAGGATAAAAATGCATTTTACAGTAAACAACCTAAAAATGAACAAAATTTGAATATCATAATTTAATCAATTGATTATATGATAGTAGCGAGGAAAAAATCACGCGGTACTTTCCAGTGATGTGTGGCGTAGGGTTGAGATCATTTTAGGGTTTAAGGGATGATCGTGTATGGGTTCGGTTTCGAGCAAGTGGCGGCGGTGTTGGGCACGTGTAGGGGTGCGGTATGGGGGGAAAGCAAGAGGAGGCTGTGGCGTGGCTTTCGGCATGGTTTGGTGGTGAACAGCCGTGTGTGGTGGCTAGACGAGGTGGATGAGGGTAATGGCTTGTTCGAGTGTGCGGCCAGAAGTTTGATTTTTTTGAATCGGGCGTTCTCGTGTTTCCTGTGTGCGTGGGTGTGTTGAGAGAGGTCGTGGGTGAAGTGAGGATGGTCGGCGGTGAGTGTTGGGCAAACGGCTACGTGTGTATGTGCACGGCACAGTGTGTGCATGCGTGAAAAAAAGGGGAAGAAGTAGGTAAAGGAAAGAAGAGGGAGGGAAGAAAGATGGGAGTCTGGGTTTTTCTCTCTTGGGCCGAAACTTGGGCTGGGTTTGTTTAAAACAAATGTTAAGGAAGAATTATGGACCTTGTTTGTTTGTCGCGGGCCAAAGGTGTATGGCTGGGCAATTGTTTTAAAAAGAAAGTAACTAAATAAATGTTTATACTTAATAATCTCTCAATTTTAAAAGCATTGGTTCTCTTTCTTTTAAAATCCAATCGACATGGTAATGTTTGCATTTTGATCCTATCACCTAGTTTTATAATTTAAATTAATTTTTTTAATTTTCTGTAATATAAAGTTAAATTATTTATAATAGTTAAAGTGAATAAATAATTAAAGTCTTAATTGAATAAATCTTATGCTAATTAATAAATTAATATCAAATGGATTGTTAAATTTTAATTAACTAATAATAAATCGTTTCATAATTTCTTTAATTAATAAATAATCTTGTTTAAAAATATAACTTGACTATATTGTTGAAAACAGTTCAGTTTTGAATATTAAATGAATTTAATAGTGATTTTTAATCGTTGATTGAGTTAACTATCTATGTTAATTGATAACATTCTTGATATGGATTTCAATTATTTATTACCGTGCTATTAAGTAGCCAAATGAACTAAAGTAAATAGAATAAATTGTTAACACGTTTTTACTTGAAAGTAAATCGACTCGTACTGACCACTATTTCAATTTCTGAAGAAAAAAAATGTAATGATTACAAGGAAGCAAATCTTGATAGACTGGTCATGATAAAGTAAACATATGGAATGAATTTCCATATAGGATTGTGACTACCCTGATTGTGAAGTTGTTTATGTAACGACTTGGCCTATAAAATTTATTGCTTGGATTCGATGAGACCGGAATCAGATATATGCATTATCCGGAACCACTTCGATCAAATAACCACCGCGAACCTTTACAGTTTTAATTATAGAGCCTAATATGCTGGATTTTAATTAATGTAACAAATTCGGCTATTTAAATAAGTATTTATACTTAGAAACTATTATAACACCACTGGATTTTCTATAAAAGTGTTTTTGGTCATCGTAAGATAAAAACTCGTCGTGTTTATATGCAACGCGGTCTTACGAGTAACCTTGGTTTTTCGAAGGATTTTGATAATGTAAGTAATTCAAATTAAGTATGTTTACTCACCCTAGTTTACAGCCTGACTCGGGTGTTACTTTATCGTAATGCTCGGGTCAGACCGAGTATTACTAGTTCAGGTTAGGATGCTATGGAGCTCAGGAGACGAGCTGGAAGACAGAGACGTATTACACGTACTTGATTATTTTCCGCTATGTATTGTAGGCTGTATATTCAGCACTTTTAAGGACAAGTTATTATAACTGTCCAGTTTTCTATATTGACGGTTGTACTCTGATAATTTGTATGTATATTAACCGTTACAGTTTTCTTGTATAAAAATATGTTATTGTATATTATATATTTTTTCCGCTGCGATTGTGAGATTCTGTATTGTTGTTTCTGTTTCTTCTTCTATCTTTTTCTTCTTAAACCATAATGATTTGGTATTTTCGGCACTCGATTGCTCGACATTCTATACAGAGAACGTATTAGTGTCGATTTTCGAGGGTCGAAAACCCCGGTCGTTACACTAATGCACTTCATCCGGATGATGATGATAATATATCTTTCTTTCCACTTATATAAGTTGAACTAGTCGAATATTTATGAGTCTCTGAAGTGTGTGTTTTCATCTTTATTGTATTTGACATTTCAAAGATGTTTGGATATGATTCTCGGTCTTCTAAATAGTATTCATCATTTGGATGAATTTTTCTACTCTCTTCTCCAAATCTTCTTCTTCTTCTTTGCTTGAATCATTCTGGCACTCTTCAAAGCAGATTTCATTCTATTTCATGTTTGTGGCAAATGTAGTTATTTCACATGAAATAAAAGTAGGCCAGAAAGCAACCAGTTATTTCATGTTCATTTTCTTCTTTAAATTCATCAAGACGAAGTTATAAGAAAGATTTATTTGAAGATATGAAGTCTGTATAGATTTTTTTGAATGTGCTTATATTTTATTTATTTGTACTTATCATATGTGTTCATTAACTTCAGAGTTTCATTACTGGAGTTGGTTACATTTGGTCAGCATGTGAGTTTGGACATGAAGAGGAATGCAGGCATTCAACTATGCCAATCCCCGATGAAAAACTTAAAGAATTTGTCTATTTTATTAGCAATGTAAACTTGTGCCTATGAATGTTTAAGGATTTTATGTGAACTTGCATGTTTTGTTGAGTTTTATATCAGAATGGTTATAGATATCGTACTTTGTTATGTGATTATGTGTTTTGTCGGTTGTTTGAGTATTATGATTACTTGATTGATACTTTTTTATATCAGAATTTGTTAATTACTATTGGATAATATATGCAATAAGCAAAATGCAGTAGAAACTGAACAAGCAACTGATGTGCATGTACATATGTATATTTTTACCCCATATTTAATCTTCTTTTATTGAAATAAATGAGCTTATTAGGGTATTTTTACATGTTTAAACCAAAATCTAAATTGTTTTTAAATCATCATTCATTCATCTTCATTTGGGGGCAAAATAGTAATTTTGTGTATGAATTAATTTTGAGAAAATTTATTTGCAAATTTTTATTTTTATTTTTAGGAAATTGAGTGCAAATTGGATGGAGCTTCATGGATATATGCATGCACAAATATTCAAAGCTAAAGAATGAAGGTATAAAAGAATAATGCAACATGGAGGAGCCTACCTACCCGCTAACTAATGGACTACAATGAAAAACATATGCACATGTTAGTGGAGATTAAAAGGAAAAGCACATGCAAATGAAGATTAATTAATTCCTTAATGATTACTTGGAGGCTACACAAACTCAAGGGAATTTTGGGTAGCTCCCTAAAAGTGGATTTGAGTTTTATGCATGTATATATATCCTTTTATGTCTCATGTAGAAACTCTTTTCTCTTTTATGAAAGTTGTAAGAAAATTAAAGAATAAAGTTATCTCTTTAATGGCTTCTTAGCCTTGTTCATGTTTATGCTCTTTTCTTTTATGTTACTTTCCTTACATGCTCACTTTTTATTTCATGTTAATAGTGTAGATTTCTTTTATTGCAATTAGTTAGCTCTCTTCTTTTAGAATTCCTTTTATTTATGTTTATATTGAAATCACTTTATGTTAACATGTTTTCAAATATGAGAAGCTAAACCCCTTTAATTTAGGGGTAATGATGTTCTCATGAATCATATAAAATGAACATAATGATTTCATTTATGATCTCTCTTTTGTGCTTAATGGTGAAATTTTGATGTGTATGGAATTTTTTTTAATATAGAATTTGATAGCCTATGTTGTTCATAACAAATAGGCTATGCTTAATTAAACATAAACACAAGTTTCATTTTCATCTAAATATGATTTTGACAATGAAAGTAAAACTATAATTAAAATCTAATGCTCTATGTTACTAACTCATAATAAATACATCATTCTTAAAATAGATTTTATTTTTAGTTTCATATCATTTTCATGAGCGCTGACAAGTGGGTTAGAGGGTGTGTTAGAGTTTGATGGTTTAAGTTGTGTTAGTTAATCACACAATTAAGCCATACTTACAAGAAATACATCCACTAATTCCACAAATGATTAAAAGAGAGATAATAAATTTATTGTGTGTTGATTTGTTGGAATACGAGAGTGGATTTGCCTCTAAATTGCCTTTTAATCTCATAGTTTATTTTCATTTTTACTCTAGTTTTTACCTTCATTTTTCTACACTTTTTAGTTAAACACTTCTCTCACTTTTAGGCTAATTTGATTGGGTAATTTAGAATTTTATTCTTTCCCTATGGATCGATCCGTACTCGCATACGTACTACGATTATACGTCGTGCACTTGTGGTTTTTATTATTACATTTTCGACGGTATTCTAATCGATAGAATTTTCCATCGCGAACAAGTTTTTGGCCCCGTTGCCGGGAAAAGCAATTTAATCTTACCCTTCGAATTATTTTTATATTTGTTTTTTTTTATTTTGTGCTATTCTGAAAAAAAAAGAAAAAAACATTGCATTTCTATTTTCATTTCTCTGTAATACACCTTTGTTTGCATTGCACTGTGTTGTATCATTTAAATTCAAACTGTTTTTGTTTACATCATCCTGAGCACCACTCTAGCCAAACAATTCCTCATTTCATCAGAATCAAGTTTTCGATTACATTACATTCCATATTAGATAAAAAAAATCCATTTCCAAATTTATGTTTTCCAATTTATGTTCTTTCATTCGTTGTTCAATGTTCTTTCATTTATAATTCACTTACCAATGTTTTGTTCCTACATTTTCATTTACATTCACAATTTTGTTCCTAAATACCCAAACTACTCACTTCCTTCACCATTCTCCGCTCTAACATACTGCTCCTCTGCCAAATAACTACCTCAACCAATAACTTCAGCTTCCACCATCAAACAACCTCCCACTACCAAACTCCTATCACCCTTCCACTTCAAATTCCAACAGCCTCCTGTATAAAAAAATCCCAAAACGAACAATAAACCCACGCAACCACAACAACCACCTTCTTACACCACTGCATCCCGCCCCACAACAAAATCAAACCAATTAACCACCTCTGACTCCACATCACTTCCACTGTTAATATACCCAAATCATCCACATACAAACACCAAACAACCTATCACTACAAACCCTATAACATCTTCTTTCACTATTCCTCTACAACCAACCTCGTACTTCTTCCACAAACACACCAATCAAACTTCAGCAACAATCATTACAAACCAAAACTGCAACTGCAATTTCATCCCTCCTCTATTGCCACAACGTCACTACCACTGCCTTTGCCTAAACTTCTCCCTATTACCTGAACTTCAACTGCGACCCTCCCTTCAACCTCCATCCACGACGACCTCATTGTGAGCTCACCGCCATAGCCCCACAGCTCCTTCAACTCATGATAACCAAACCTTCTTACCACTGCCTAGAACCAATATCCAAGTCACCATACAAGGCACCTTCCTACACCACTCCATTTTGCCTGAAACCCAAATCCACAAGCACCCCAAAACCGCCACACTTCCCCTATTACATCCTTACCACACCTCATCATCACTACACTCACCAGCAAAACCTCTCTCACCTCACATTCAAACACTACATCCCACTTCCTCCATACAACTACAAGTGCCTTCCTCCAACTGCCTCAATCGACCGCGAGAACCACCAATTCCGAATATGCAAAAACCATCAATTGCGAACTCCTCCTGCTCCATCTCCATGCCAAACACAACCGCAACCAGAAAATCACCACTTCAACAACTGCCTTAGCTAATTGCAGAAACCCATACTTCCCATCGCGAATCCAAAATCGCAACTACGGCCTACTCAATTTGCAACCGAGAATAATTATTTTTTTTGGAATTTTGAAATCAAACTTGATTTCACATTTTTTATTAGGTCGAATAAAATTATCGTGCGGCTCTTCTTCACAAATGAATTGACTAAACTAAAATTTATTCTTCTTTTATTTTAATTTGCGTTAACCTGTTTTATTTTTTTTTATTTTTTGGTGTTTTCTAATTATTCTGAAAAAAAGAGGATACTCATTTTCTTTATTTTGTTTGTGGGTAAGTGGGCTTGGGTATTGGACTTGTGTTTTCTTTTTTTAAGAAAACATGTTATTTTCCATTTTTTTTATTTTTTATTTTTGTTTCCTTTGTGTTTGTGTGAGTCATTAGTTTAATTTCTATTCAAATAAGGACAAAAAATTGTTTTTTGTGTGTAGTGTGTAGTGTGAGTCCTTTTATATATATATATATATATATCTTCAAATTTTTAGGTTGCATTATGAAAAAAAGGAAAGAAATTGCTTGCTAAACTTGCGCGCTTTTAAAATAAATTTGCTAATAAGTATGCATGCATTGGTAATCGTGCTCTGATCCCTTGTTTTTTATTTTAATTGCATTGTTGGTTGCTTTCATTTGAAAAAAAACAAAACAAAATTTCATTTGTAGTTGCATTGTTAAATCACGTTTAATTTCTTTTTTGCATCATTTCATCTTGTTTTTATTTTCTAAGGACATTACCCAACTTCACAAAAGATGAGGATTTCATCAACCTTTCCTTAGCCCATAAATTTCATTTCATTGTAGAAAATTGAATTAATAATAAAGATTAGACATTGGACTTAAGGGAGTCAAGAGCTCATCTAGAGCAAAATTTTACCTTGACAAGTTCATTTCATTTAACAATTTATTTCTTGGTGTCTAGGCTACGGCAGAGCAATAATCATTTATAAATATTACGGTGATTCATAAATATTATAGTGATTGTTTCTCTGAAAGTACTTAAACCTTCGGTTGTATTGCTACGGTGATTTGTAGTGCAACGATAACTTTTGTCTGTTACCTGGCTAAGAACTATTTTGTTGAATTAAGTCAAAGTATGACTATATAATTTTGGGTTAGGAACTACTAAGACTAGAAAATTTCTAATTTAGTCACTTGCATTCACTTGGTTGCATTATTTTCATGCATATAAAAAAAATAAAAAACAAAAAAAAATCCAAAATCCAAAAAAGAATTGAAAATGTCTGAATTTTCTTACTCGTAAGGATTTTACAATAGTTGTGAAAATCAATATAATCCATATAGTTTCACATCAAATTCTTATGGATATTTTAATAACAGCTATTGTACAAATGATTCGAATTTTGCACCACAAAGTTTTCAAAATAATGGTCAACCGTCTACTCTTGAAAAGAGTACTGAAACTATTGAATCTTTACTTGAAATTTCTACACAACAAAATCAAATGATAAATAATTTGTCTAATTCATATCCGTGCAATAACTCAAGTCAAAGGTTTCAAAATAATCAAAATTTTAATTCACTTCAAAATTCTAATGATTTTGATTATAACCCATGTCAATACAATTTCGAACTCCAAAATGAATTTCAAAATCAAGATGGAAATGTGAACCACTTTTTAAATTATTTTGGCAATGGGAATAATTTAAATTATAGTGCGATTGACAATTTTTGTTCTCAACAATTTCAAATTGAAAATTCTCAAAATAATAATCATGAATTTGATTTAGCTGAGCAAATGTAAGAAAATAAATAAAAAAACTCATATGCATTTGTTGTTTGAAACCTACATAAAACAACGTAAGCAACAAAATCAAATCCCAACGTGTGACGAGTCAAATGATAATCCACCTTTTACCAAAATTGGCGATTTTCAAATAACAACTTTTGAAATTGAAAATGACAATCTTAATGAAGTTGTTGAAATGCGGTAATTGATTTGGATTTCAACTCTTTTGAGGGTGAGAAACTCGATTTTGAATTCGATCTTCCTTTTTCTGACCATAACAAATTTCAAACAACAACTTTACAAATTGAAAATGATGAAGTTGTGAATAATTCAACAAAAGAAGATGAATTTAGTGAACACAAATTTTTTGGACTTTTCGAAAATGGGTTGTTTAATTCTAAAGGAGTAGATTTAAATCACCATTTTGATTTAAAATCAATAATTTTGAAGAATTTTTCAATGATGAACTTGAATTTAAATTTGGTGAAAATAAACATAAACTTCAACCAATTATTCTATCTATCCAAAAAATCATCGAAAAAAAAAACCTCATACGATATTCAATAAAACGGCATTCGTTTTTCCAAATGGACGTTTAATTTTGAAATCTTTTGTGGATTGGTTTTCTGAGCTTAAGCTATGTCTCTCCTACTTGTTGAGGCAAATAAATTGGTCTTTAGAAGACCTTTCATTTACTCCTTGACAATTTTTTTTTTAATGTAGTGTGAATAATAATTGCTTCATTTTTATGTAAATATGGGTCATATTTTTCTTTTTCTTTTTCTTTTCTATCTTTCTCCTTTCACTTGGGTTGACTATGGGGACACAGTCAAAAACAAGTGTGGGGGGAGTCTCATGTTTATTTTGATTTTTCATAGTTTATTTTTTTTTGCATTTTCCTTAAAAAGATAAATTTGCATCATAATTTACTTTTTGAATAGGTACGATTGAGTAAGCATACATTTGTGGTCATTAGATTGAATTTTTGGAAAATTACTTATCTCAACGAATAATAAAAAGAAAAGTTAAATTACAAGCACCTATGGTGTAACTAGTATACAAGGAGACTCATAGGTGATGATTATGAAGTGTTTTCCTAATTGTAATCTTTGTTTAAAAGAGTGATTGATTTAAAGTAAAGGCGATAACATTTTGGTCTTATAAGTTAAGTGGTGCTAAGATGACTTTGCATAACTCTTTCTTTTCAAAAAAAATCATAATAATAAGAAACACCTAGAGTCATGTGTTCACATGTAAGTGTGTACACTCACTACGCTCTGTACCCTTCTCGCATAAGCCCGAAAGGCAGTGCATGATCGGTATATCTAGCCTTAGTATATATGAGTTAGGTGTATGTAAATAAAATTAAAATAATAATAAACACGTAGAGTCTTATGTTCATATGCAAATGTGTACACTCGCCACGCTCTGTACTCTTCTCACGTAAGCCCGAAAAACACTGCATGATCGGTATATCTGGCCTCAGTATATCTAGTTAGGTGTGTAAACAATAATAATGTTAATATTTTTCAAAATAGAGAGCAAGCAATTGAAACCCAAGCACTATCTTCACTTAATTGATTTGACTTGTTATTCAAAAAAAATAAAAATGCCACTTTGCAAAACTTTGATAATCAACTAAAGGATTCATTTCATAGTTGCACTATGTTATCAACCGAAACAACTAGCCAAACTAGAGTCCAATTGTGATGATAATAATTTTTGTAGGAAGTTTTGATAAGTAAAAAGACTAAAAGTTCTTGATAATAACCAAAACTTATGTCTAACTTACTCGTGTTAATTTAAAAGTAAATTCTTCATTTATAAATATTTTTGAAAACTTGCACCATATAGTCGCATTAGAATTTGCATATCTCATTTGAATTTTGTGTGTAGCATTCGCTGAAAATCCTCACGAGACAACACTCGTCCTACTAGGGACACCTAGAGGTTTAACGGTTTGTTGCATATGCTCAATGCAATCGTGTTTCCTACAAAAATGGATTTATCCTAGTTTTAGTTTATTTGAGGACGAATAAAAAGATAAGTGTGAGAGTATTTGATATGCATGTAAAAGTGTATATTTTACTTACATATTTAATCTTCTTTTATTAAAATAAATGAGCATATTAGGGTATTTTTACATATTTAAACCAAAATCTAAATTGTTTTCAAATCATCATTCATTCATCTTCATTTGGGGGCAAAATGATAATTTTGTGAATGAATTAATTTTGAAAAAATTTATTTACACATTTTTATTTTTATTTGTAGGAAATTAAGCGCAAATTGGATGGAGCTTAATGGATATATGCATGCATAAATATTCAAAGCTAAAGAATCAAGGGAAGAAAAGAATTAGTGCAACATTGAGGAGCCCACCCACCCACTAACTGATGGACCACAATCAAAAACATATGCATATGTTAGTGGAGATTAAAAGGAAACGTACGTGCAAATGAAGATTAATTAATTCTTTAATGATTACTTGGAGACTACACAAACTCAAGGGCATTTCGGGTAGCTCCCTAAAAATGTATTAGAGTTTTATGCATGTATATTTACTCTCTTATGTCTCATGTAGAAATTCTCCTCTTTTATGAAAGTTGTAAGAAAATTAGAGAATAAAATTGTCTCTTTAATGGCTTCTTAGCCTTGTTCATGTTTATGCTCTTTTCTTTTATGTTATTTTTCTTACATGCTCTCTTTTTATTTCATGTTAGTAGTGTAGATTTTTTTTATTGTAATTATTTAGCTCTCTTCTTTTAGCACTTCTTTTCATTTATTTTTATGTTGTATACCCCTTCAATTTAGGGTAATGAAGCTCTCATGAATCAAATAAATTAAAATAATGATTTCATTTATGATCTCTCTTTTGTGCATAATGATGAAATTTTGATGTGTATGGAATTTTGTTGTTTAATATAGAATTTGATAGCCTATGTTGTTCATAATAAATAGGCTATGCTTAATTAAACATAAGCACAAGTTTCCCTTTCATCTAAATATGATTTGACAATGAAAGTGAAACTAGAATTAAAATTTGATGCTCTATGTTACTAATTAATAGTAAATATATCATGCTTAAAATAGATTTTATTTTTAATTTCTTGTCATTTTCATGAGAACTGACAAGTGGTTTAGAGGGTGTGTTAGAGTTTGATGGTTTAAGTTGTGTTAGTTAATAACACAATTAGGCCATACTTACAATAAATACATCCATTAATTCCACAAATGATTAAAAACAGAGATTATAAATTTATTGCGTGTAGATTTGTTGGAACATGAGAGTGGGTATTTGCCTCAAAATTTCCTTAATCTCATAGTTTATTTTCATTTTTACTCTAGTTTTTACCTTCATTTTTCCAACACTTCTCTCACCTTTGGGCTAGTTTGATTGGGTAATTTTAAAATTTTATTCTTTCCCTGTGGAACGACCCGTACTCGCATACGTACTACGATTGTATGTCGTGCGCTTGCTTTTTTATTATTACATTTTCGACGGTAGTTTAGTCGATAGAATTTTCCAACGCGAAAAGCAACCAATAGAGAAAAGTAGCGTGTAAAAGGTGCAGCGAAATAATCAATAAATTCTAGGAACATTTACTCAATGCTCTAGAAAATATATATTAGCGTTTTATAAATGCAACTACAGTCTTTAGTAAAAAAGCGTTTATTGGACGTTACAAAAGAAGTATTCTATTAGGCACAACAAACGAATATGTTGGTTTTACGGTAGCATTTATGGAAACGCAACCGTAAGTTTTGGACTTTTAGTTGCACCTTCTATAACGACGTTTGATAAAACTCTACAGGCTTTAGTCATGTTTTCTGGACACTACCAAACCATTTTTCTAGTGTAGTGTAACTAGTTTGAGTTTGCTCAATAATTAACACGTATGCAAGTAATCTATCAACATATAAATGATAGAGGACAAGTTAATATGATAGAGATTTATAATCATTAATATAAACATTGCACTCACACGATTTAAGGAATAATATATTGCTCATGAAATAACCTCATGATTCAAGTGTCGGACACATTAAAAATCACGATATACGTACTTTACGTATGCATTTATCCCAAAAATCTATATTGAGTTTATTATGTTTCACTTATATCTATTTTTATACATATATAATTATATAAGGTTAATTTACTTATAACCGTTTACAACTTAATTAACATATATAATATTTATATGTATATTATTTATTAAATCATATTTAATTAACATAGATCTTATTAATTAAATCATATTTAATTAATATTAATTATTTAGTTTAATTAACTAATTTAATTTAATTTAAAATTTAGGAAATAGTTTCACATATATATATATAAGATATATATACATGTTAATTAATTAAATACGTAATTAATTAATTGTTATTATTTAATTAAACATTTTAGTTAAATATTTAGTAAATTTTAACAATTGGTTCAGTTTAATTTCTTAAAATAATTTTGAGAAAATCAAAACACTTTAAATTATCGAACTATAACCTTTATAGTTTCATTTACATATATATCAGTATATATAATTTAATTGATTAACATTTAATTATATCAAACAAGTCATTTATTTAATTAAATAATTTAATTATATAATTTCAAAAAAATTAAAAAAATTATTTAATTTACCAACAATTTGAGATAAATTTTCAACTATAACATTTATAGTTACATATACATTTATCACTATATTTAACTTTTAATCAATTACTTATTTAATTAATTAAATTTTCATAAATTTTTAAAATATTAAATTAAGAGGGAATTAGGAAGAAGGACAAACTATGAAAAAAATTGGCTGAAGGACATCAAGTTTTATTTTTAGCCTGAACGACAGAGTGCAAGTTATAATTAGCATTATATTTAATTTTACACTATACAGAATGCTAGTTATAACTAGCATTATATTCATTTTTCAATATACAGAATGCTGATTATAATTAGCATTATCATTCAGCCTAAAAAAACTTGTTGTCCTTCAGACTAAATTTTGTCCAAAGTTTATCCTTATGCCTATTTTCCACTTAGAAATTAATTTCCCCGAACAATTTTAAAATAAATTCAGACTTATTTTATAACATTTATAAAATTTCCTTTTATATTTTAAACTTAATATTTAAATTTCAAATAAACCCAAGGCCCAAAGTAAATCTGGGCCTTACGTTTGGACTAACCTTTTGGACCCACTCCACACATTGGGTCTACTAGTAGTCGAGGGTAAAATACTTTTATTCAACCCTAAGCTTAGACACCATCATTCTAGACACCCATCAAATATAAAATTTTATTGGTTGGCCCTTAATGCTGGCTAATTAGTCGGCATAGACCTTATGAGCTCTAATACCATTGAAGGAATCTGATCCATTTGGTAGTAGATGAAATAGGTAAATTTCATAAAATTCCCTATTTGGATAATAGTTGGACTATGAAGTCTGACTGGTTTCACTAGATCCAATCTAGTTATTAAATAAAATCATATTTTAATCAATATTATTTTATATTTGTTAATTAATCACATTAATTAATTTAACCAAATGTTTATTTTGTATGTATCATGTATGCGTTCAATGATACAACAACATAACATAATGAAATATAAACATGTGTATAACTATACATATACACATATAGATATTGGGCTTTATATCTATTGTATATATGTATAGTTATACTTACACATACATATGAAAATTTCATATGCATATTGGAAATATAAATGTCTAAGTATATATATATGTTTAATAAATTATAATATGTGTATATGGTATACAGATATTTATAGTACCATATATATATATATATATAGTTTAGACATATATATACGTATAAGTGATATTTATGTTGTCTCTTATAAATATATATACACATATACAATAAAAAAATATGTGCAATAAAATTAGACATTTTCAAAATAAGAGAATGCATGATGCAAAAGTAGAGATGGAAATAAATTTTACATTAGATCTATATCTAATCAAATAAGAATTAAAACGAAAATAGAACAAGGTAATATTTTAGATTTTCTCTTTTACAAACAACAATCAATAATAGATCCAATATTTATATGGAAAGAATTCTATGCTTAATCATAACAAAAGTAATTTAGGTTTTTAAAATTACAGAACTGAAAACGTACATTCGACATGAAAATAAGATTATCATAAAGTATTGTCACAATTAATGTATACCCTCAATAACATGATTAATTTTAAAATTGAAAACATACATATACACACATGTGTATATTCTAATTTAAGAATTTAAATTTCAAATGCATATACTTAACTAAACAATAAACAATAAATAAATTAATTTGAAAAAAAAAAATTAACAAAAAGATTTAACTTGAAATTGGTTTACAATTTTGGATAACATGAAGATGAAGCATATGAATACATATACATACAATTCGATTAATTAAATATGTGGTTACGGCACGCTCTTCGTGCGTGATAATGGCAAACTCTTCGTGTGTGAATTGTTTTATAAATTATATTTATTTAACACATTCAAGAGAAAATGATTTGCACAAATATTTAGTCAAATTCTTACGTTGAAATCATGTGTAGTTAGTTTGAATTTTTATTTCTACATTGCAACATCTAACTTTTGTTAGTTTAATTTTTTATTTATATTATTAGTCGGTAAAAAATGAATTTGAAAGAAAATTTATTTTTTAGATCCTATTTTCAAGTAATAAATTTTGGTAATATTTATAGATGGACGTTTTGAATTTGTAAAGAAAATTTAATTGTTAGATCATATTTTTAAGTGATTAATATTTGTAGGATGACATTTTGAATTTCTAAAAGAAATTCAATTATTAGACCCTATTTTTAAGTGATATTAAGTTTCAATAATATCTACAGAGCGACAATTTTAATAGTTCATGCAGACACCAAAAAAAGTAAAATACCAAATGTATTACAACTATTATTAAAAATTAAATTCATAACCACAAGTAAATAAAATTGCGATAGAAAAATTAAATTTTATCACAACAATTCATATCTATATTAACTAATATTTTGAAATCCAACAAACAACATGAATGCACAACATAAATGAAACACAAAATTGATTTTATAATAAAATAGCAATACATAAGAGATTTTAGATTAGATTTAATACATGGCAATCTATATACTCATATATGTGAATTTGATCGGGGTTAAACATCATAAATAAATAAAATAAAATAAAAGAATTGAATCTGAAAAGTCTTGCCTTTTGTTTTAAAACTGCATTAAGATAATGCAGCAACAATTTAGCCGCATTTATATAATGTAGTTATAATTTTAATTTCATTCGACGTATGAAATTGACTTTTAACTGCATATTTATTATCTTTTAACATATTTGAATGGGTTTTGATTAATTATTATAGTGTAGCAACTATCGGCATTTGAATAATTTAACTGCATTTATAATATGCATTTATACAGTGGATGGTCCAATACAAAACCGCTTGTCTTGACAAAATATAGTATGAAGTTATAATTTCAAATGCAAATTACATAAGAAATTAATTTTTAAGTCCGTATTTATTATTTTTCAACCTATGTTAATGAATTTTGATTAATTATTTGAATGACGCGTTTATAATTACCTTTGAACAATTTAACTACATTTGTATGATGCAGTTATAATTATAACTGCATATGATATATGAATTTGATTTTAAAATGCATATTTTATCTTTCAATATAGTTGAATGAGTTTTGATTAATCATTTGAATGAATTTAATTTTAAAACACTACGTTAGAAATTTTGTTTTAATTTAAAAAACATATTATTGAATTAAGTGGTAAATAATATGCATCATTATAATTTATTTATCCATCATCCTCGATTTGAACGAATTCATTTAATTTAATTAGCTGACATTCAAAATTCTTAAAGTTTTAGCTGCATTAATCAAATGAAGTGAAAGTTTATGCCAGATTGGACAAAAGCATTTGAATTTTGGCTGCAAGATGAAATGATATATTGATCTAAGACAGTTATAACTGATTTGAATGATACAATTATAATTGAACTTAAATAATGCAGTTTTAACAATATTAAGGAGATGCGGTTATAAATGCATGGTAGTGATAAAATTAGAAAAATGTATTTTAAACCACCATTACGTTGCAGTTTCAATTGCATTTGTAAAATGCAGTTAAAATTGCATATGTGATTTGCAGTTTTAACATAAACAAAAGATCCAAAATGACAACATGTGCAACTCCAACTGATCATATTTAGCGAATTCAATGCTGAAAGCTGAAAATTAAAATAGCCAAAGAACAATCCACACCAACTACATATCATATTTAATATCCATTTACATCGATGTGTATGTACATATGTATCTCAGTAATACCACATTACGGATTTCTCAAAAATAGACAGTATTGGAAATAGCAATTTCTAATTTACAATAATAATATGCTCCAACATCTGCACAGTACTTTTGGTATCATTTTTTATCTGCAGTGACCCCAACTACTACATTGCTCACCTGCATAAACATAAACAATTTGAATAGGAATCCAACTGATGTTATGTATCCTAAATGTAAACCAGCACAATACTTTCCATTGTGCAAGTGTCTGGAATAAGTCACATTAGAATTTTCTTTACCATGATGTCCATTTTTTCCGTTTTTAGGTACAGCATTAAGCAAGAATAAAGTGCGAACACAGTTCAGCATTTTGCTACTATTAACCGTTGGGATCTTTTGTATAGGACCAAACCATGCTCTCATTTTAACCCCTCTCTCCTATCACATGGATCAAATATTATATATATATATATATATATATATATATATATATATATATATATATATATATATATATATATATGTGTGTGTGTGTGTGTGTGTGTACGTGTGTGTTCGCTAGTAGCTCAGTGGACATGGTTTCGTCTAGTAAAAAGACGCGGGTTCGATCCCTACCCTAAGCAACTATCCCTCGAGTAAAATTAACCGGGTATCCAAGGGGGCTAATATGATATGGAACAAAATTGAAGATGCAAACTATCTGCTACCGATATCATTTAAAATCGATCTGAAACTTCCAACTCATTCTTTATTTTTCGGTGATCTGGGAAGTAAATAAATTGCAACTTCAAATTTTTATTTCATTCCCTTTTTTCCCCAAGAAGACAGTGGGAGCTAGATAAGAAGGGTTGCGACCACACACACACACCTATATGTATGTTTGTTTATGTATATAAACACACACCCTTATTTTATCACACCTAAACATCATAAACAAATCCCTTTATTTTTTATTGCAAAACATCAAACAACTCGTGTGTTTTCTACACATGTGCAATCGTATGGACCGACACACTAATAAATACATGAGTCGGCTCTGTAGAAAATAAAATAAAATGAAAGCATCTACGAAATTAGAAATACCACTTGGGTAAGTGAAACTTACCAATTTGCCGTTTGAATCTCTTGACATGGGATTCTCAACTACAACTGTTTGACTATTATTAGACTGCAACTAAGATTACAAAAAAAAAAAAATCAAATCAAATTAATCATGTGAAAGGAAATTAAATCCATTATCAAAGCTTGTACATACCGGCAAAGTCGATGGTGGAACAGGTGTGATTCCATTGGGCCTATCGATAAGAGCTGGTACTCTACTGTTAACCATTTGCTGCAACAAGATTAAAATGGTAATATAGAGGTCACAAATATGATCTATATGGGAATTTGCAGCACATAAATAACGCGATGATGATTATGGCAAAAATAAATACAGCATACCCCAACGTTAGTGACATAGTGACATATTGCACATTTAACCGAAGGTGCTCCATATGGGTACATTAGAGTAGTACGACATTGGGCGCAGCTCACATTTGCAACCTGATTTGCTGAATATCAAAAATAAAAAAATAATATTTAATAAATAAAAAAATAATAGAAACATCATCTTAAGAGCTAAGTCACCATAACCAGAAAGGAAATCAGGACTCTCATATAAACTATGAGAGTCCACTGTAGGGATATGAATGCATTCTGACGCACCATACAACATGCACAAGGATATATCAAACATTCACCGAGACACACACACAAGGCAAGACCCAAGAAAAACATCAAGAAGCCTAAGAAATTCCAAGACTAAGACATTCAAGACGTAACTAGAAGATGCTAAAGAATCAAAATTAGTTATGCATTTTGTCTTATTCACAACGAGGTGTTAACAAATTAGAATTATTACTTGCAAACTTTGTCTTATTCCAGCCATTGCATGGTCATAAATATTTACAAAAGCATGATGTAACGACATGAAAATTAATGAAATATCTTCTTCCTTGCTATTCTTCTTCCTCATTCTCCATCTTCATGTCTTCTTACAATCTATAATACAAATACCCAAAGTATTGTATCATTGACACTTTCATTGCTTGAATGCCATGGTTGAAACTTGAAACAACACAACGAAATCGCCTTATCGATGAAACCCTTCGCCAACACCAAGCTTCCGTTGACACCATCACCTCCACCCTTACATCTCAAGAATCCAACCTTGCCTCCTAACAATTAGAACTCATCGGCATCAAATCCGCTATCCAAACACTAGATCAATCCATCACTAACCTACACATCAAAATTTCTTCAAACTAAACTCCACCAACCCCTCCTCACATTCGGTCGCCGCTGCCACCATCCTTCCTCACAACTTCTCTCCACATCTACTACACATCATAGTTTCATCCCAATCCACACTCCAAAATGTGAACTTCCATCATTCGACGGCTCTAACTCACTCGATCAGATCTTTCAAACCAAAAGATATTTTGCATACTACTCAACACCAGATGAGCAAAGAATGAAGTTAGCTAGCTTTTACATAATCGGACAAGCTCTAACTTGGTTTCAATGGATGTGCCGAAACCAACTCCCATTATGGCATGGTCTCAACAAAGCTTTGGAACAAAAGTTCGACCCTTCTTTCTTCATTAACCGGCAAGCAACTTTGTTCAAGCTTCGTCAAAATGAATCCGTAAAAGAATATCAATCCTTATTTGAAACAACTACCAATCAAATCACTACTCTACCCCTTGATGCACTCTTTCATTGCTTTATTTACGGCCTTAAAACCCCAATACTAAATGAAATCCAAATCCTAAAACCCACTTCCCTTCCGAAGCAATCGACTTAGCTAAGCTAGTCGAAAGCAAAATCGTCGACAACCGCTCCTATTACAAATAACCACTCACATGACCTACAACTCCCCCTTTGCTATCACTCCCTCTAATACCTCCATCAAAACAACCAACACATTGACCAATTTGTCAATAAAAAAACCTCTGTCGAAATGCAGTCTCGTCGAGCCCAACATCTGTTTACCATCACCACTAATCACCAAAGCCTTGGCCAATAAATGACACAAACTACCCAAAACCTAGAACAACGACATTGACTCACCAAATTACTTGGTTTTGATTTCCAAGCACAATACCAACCCGGTCCAAAAGGACACAGTAGCTGTTGTCCACAATCCCAAGACCTAATCCCTCTTTTAACCCCAATCTGGATCAACTCCCTACTCACGAAGCTGCCAATGTCGATCACCCACCCGCTCCACATCCATAGCCGCGACACTTACAAACATCTTCACCCCTAAGATTCGACCTCCTCACCTCCATCTGCATTGCCACAGCAACTGACCCCGAGGAGCAACAACTCATTGCCAGCAGCCGAACAATGCCAGACTACCATCTCCAGTTCTGACAGTCGAATTTTCTTTCCTAACAACACTAACTTGATCCACCAGATCATTCAAACATTCCACAACCCTCACATCGGTATAACCTCATTTTTAGCTACAATTTCAACTAATTTTTATTGGCTAAAAATGTCTGGAGATTAAAAGAGTTTGTCGATGGTTGTTCTATATGTTTACAATCCAAACCGAAAAATATCTCATCTAAAAGATTGCTTCATCCTCTACCTATGCCAATTAAAAGTTGGGAAGACATCTTCATGGAATTTATTACACATCTTTCACCATCTTTAGAAAAAACTACTGTTTGGATGATTGTACATCATCATTCTAAATATGCACATTTTATTGTTCTACCTACCTCATTTTCAGCCTCAACTTACAACTCAACTCATTTTGTCCAAGAGTATGCACATTTGCATGGCTTCCACACTCTATAGTATCCAATCGAGACCGTGTTTTTATTAGTCATTTTTGGAAAAAGCTATCCCACTTACATGGAACGGAATTGAAAATGTGTAGCGCCTACCACCCTGAAACGGACGGAGAAACCTAAGTCGTGATAAATGTTTTAAAATTTGCTTAAGAACAACGGTAGGCGACAGACCTAACAAATGGACCACAATGCTACCATTGGCTGAGTGGTGGTATAATACCAACCGTCACTCTTCTATAGGCATGTTCCCTTTTCAACGGGGTATGAAAGACCACCTCCAATACTATTGGATTACAAAAGGACAACACAAACATTAATGAACTAGATGAATGGCTTACCAACCACGACCAACTTCTCCAACAACGAAAAATTAATTTGAAACTATCTCAATGGAGGATGAAAAATCATGTGAATCGACATTGAACAGAAAAAATAGCTTTTCTATAGGAACTTGGGTCTTTGTGCACCTACAACCATACTGCCAACTTTCCTTAGAAAACACCACCTATGAACTCACAAAAAATACTATGGAGATTATCAAATTATTGAGAAAATTAGACCCCAGGCATACAAATTACAACTTCCTTAAGACACAAAAATCCACCCGGTTTTCCACATATCCATGCTCAAATATTGTCCTAGGCTCCTACTACAATTCCATTACCACCTTTAAACCATGAAGGTCAACCAAGCTATCAACCGACCAAAATACTAGCAACAAATACGAAATCTCGAATTGACATCTCGGCCTATATCTCGGGTTAAGATCTTAAGATCTCGAATGAGATGGTTATGTAACAATTAAAAATCATGTTTAAAATCTTGTCTAGGGTCTAGCCCAAGTGTAAAAAGTGGATCTCAAGTGAAATCTCAGGCAAGATAACGGAGATTGAGATAAAGGAGATTTAGAACTCTGACTGCTACTCAAGTTATAATACAATGGCAAGGCCTTAGCACCATTGAGGCAACATGGGAACATAAGGAATAATTAGCCAAAAAATTCCACATTTTGACTATAAGTCTATAAGGACAAGGTCCTTCCCAAAGAGGGGAGTAGTGATGCGCCATACAACATGCACAAGGATACAACAAGCATTCACCAAGACAAACAAGGAAAGACCCAAGAAAGCCATCAAGAAGCTTAAGAAATTCTAAGGCTAATACATTCCAAAAGTAATTAGAAGGTCCTTAAGAATCAAATTAGTTAAGCAATTTGCTTATACACAATGAGGTGTCAACAAATTAGATGATTGGTTAGAAACTGTCTTATTCCAATCATTGTATGGTTATAAATATTTAAAGCATGATGTAATCACAAGAATTAATGAAATATCTTCTTCCTCATCCTCGTTCATGTCTTCTTACAACATATAATACAAATAAATACCCAAAGTACTGTATCACATTCCCAGATGATACCTGCTTCCCACTTATCACAAGGAGGATTTGATTTTTGAATTTAAACATTTCAAATAACAATATCAACATCATTGATTATTCTACACATACTTAAAAAAAATGGATGAAAAGTAGGAATGGTAAATTTTATGGGTTTGAGAAGTTGGATGTTCTTGGAAGAAGAATAATGCTCAAAATTATGACTTCTTTTACAATAAAAATGAGACCAACAACAAAAAGTATCACAAAAGCTTCTTGATGTTTGGACTTGTCAGTTTTAGAATCGTACCTGAGCTGACAGATTGATGTTTGAATCGATCAATGAGACATTGATGTTATTCATGTAGGTAAGAGATGATATTTAGGTTAAATCTTGTATTTTGACACTTCGCTAAGTTCGCCTAAAGGATGGAACTGTCATCTAGAATAAGTACTGAATACTCTCGAGGAAGCATCAATGTATATAATAAGCAGTTTTAGGTAATTGTACAGTATTAGCTAAGGTTACATAAAACCTTTAAATATAATCAAGAAACACTGGTCAATAACATGGTCTAATGATTGATAATTCATACAAAATCCCTAATTAAACAGATGCCAACTACACAACTTCCTTCCTCTTGTTCCTTCATGTAGTAGGATTTAAAGCTTTAATAATAAGGCGACCATATGACTTCTGTATTTTGGATGATATACCAAGGAGAATAATTAATGTTGCGTAAATAAGGAATTGAATAACATCTTCCCACTTCTCAGTAATGATGATGCTAACAGTAAAGAGAAGATGTGAATAACTTGTGTTTCAAATGTGAGTGCTCCATTCATGAAGTCGTGTTTTAGATAAAATGCTAAGAAATATGTAGAACTTCGTTAGCATGATTTTGTTAATAGATGTAGTGTAACAAAAAGGATAAAAACATTTTTGGACTAAATTCCTTAAAAAGTTGTAAAAATAAAGCCAAAAAAAAAGATGGAATGGGTATTACCAGAACCAGCAAGATTCATCGTGTTACAGCAGGAACATCTTACACTCGTTGCACCACGGGTGTACATCAACAATGTTCGACAATGCCCACACACAAGTTGAGCCATCTCCATTCCTGCATGAACAAATATAGAAAGTAAATGCAGTTAAAAATAGTGAAATGACTGTTTTCTGGTGCCATTCGTGGTGCTGAAAAAATATTTCTCTCAACAGAGTGTGGATAAAGGATAAAATTGCACAATCTTGCTACTTTGAAGTTGAAATCAACATCTTATAGACAGTGAGATTGTTGTGATTAACGTGATATACAGAAATCTCTTGAAAAGGTATAAAAGAGTGGAAAGAGCAGCCATAATAACTGCCATAAAAATCTTAGTGAAGTATATATGATTGGCCACGAAAATCTGCATTTTTGGATTGTACAGGAGCCGCAGGTTTGATCGCCAGGCAATGAGTTTGGTTGATAAAACTCTGAGTTGAATTATTTTTTCACACTAGATCTGAAATGCTCATATTTTATTCTTTTAAGGGCTAGAGCTGTGTTGCAGAAAATGTTAAATTTTCACTATTAAAGCACCTTTCTAAAACACTCAAATCAACTAGGTCATTGTGATAGAGGATCTTGTGATTTCTCTGATTCTTTCATGATCATTATATGTTCAAGGTAATTTGTTTGATTATTGTTTTTCTACAGTAATCATGTATTTATGATCGTAAACATGTAGGCAAGGATTTAGGATCCACACTTCTAAATTGGAGTCGTTGAGTATAGGATCCACACTTCTAAATTGGAGTCGTTGAGTATAATTAGATGTCGTGGACAGGCAACTCACAAAATTAACTAACAGAATTTTCATGGTATTAGAGAAAAGGTCACTTTCTTAGCTCTCTTATTTCTTTACCGTAGCCACCATATTCTTGCACCCTGCTTCAACCTTCATACTCCGTTCCAATTTTATTTTACTTTGTCTTCCATTACCGTGACATCATCTACAACAACTTTAATATCGATTTTTTTCATTATGGCATATAAATACCTTCTCAATCAATCTCTCGATCCAATATTGTCTCATCCTTTTACAGTAAAACTGAATGATAAAAAAGATTCTGTATATTTCAAATTGAATCCTATCTCAACAAGCTTTTCAAATTGCTGACGTTTATTTTCATCAACACATTATGGTGTTAAGTTCAATTATCAATTGCACAGTTTCCATATAGATATTTTAAACTAGTCAAATGCCAAATTAGTTTATATGCATCGTAAATACATAATCTCTTATGTGAAACCCACACCACTACTGAGTATCTTCAAGAGGTCATGGTCATCTCTGATTAAATCTTCTTTATACATCAAGTGGTCTTTCTCATTGTTATCAAAACTCTTAAATCTTATACTTGAATCCCATTTCGAAATTCGAATCGAATCTCTCCAGTTACCCTTTGATTTTTGAATTTCATTTCAAAATTCAATTAAGAATGCAACAGAGAAAAATCATTTAATATATGCTAAAACAAAAACTATCAAGATATTGATTTGAAACTGCCACTCATCATTGTTTATTAAACAAACAAAAATGGATGAAGGAAGAAAATTAAATTTTTGATTTAGATGCAAAACATTAAGCATCAAAATCGATATTAAAAATATAAATTACTGAATGGAAGGAAAAAAGATGTGTTTACATACATATATGTCATTTAATACTTTATATAGAGCAAAATGTCTAGCATACATAATGTATATGCACACTGATATACGAATCAGCCATTCTGATATAAATCCAGTTCCCATTTAAAGTTAAAACTTCATGATTTACGATTTGAATCCCCTTTTGAAAACTTTGGTCATTATAAACATGGATTTTGTATAAAAAATTCTAAAGGGTCTTGATGGGATCAGGAAGACATCAGAAGATGATTACAGCTCATGATTTTCTTTCTTTTTTACTTTCTAAACCACATTACTATACGCTTCTAATCCAACTTAGCCAAATAATTGCATCCTAGAATTTATAGTGAATTACTCAGATTTTACCTACACGAGTTTTTATGGACAGAAAAATCAAGAACGGATTGAGAGATGTGAAAAGAGGAAAGTGATCCAACTTTTTGGTTTGATAGGACTTGGTCCAATACCGAACCAAAAAGTTGGTTCAATAGGTTTCAGCTCTAGAAAATTTTCATTTCAAAGTTAACTAAAATGACTACTTGAATCGATGATGAACCAAACCCAATTGATCTAGAGTGTTGGATCATTAAGTCTTTGTATCCATAATATTTTTAGATGATAACTGCAGAATATCATGGTTGGATCGGTACCAATCCAATCTCTACCAAATCAAAAACCGTAGCAGATCACAAAGTCAAATACCCCACTACACTTTGAAGAAGGGGATCGAATTTCAAAGAGGTAAAATGCTACCAAATGGGAAAATACAAGGGAAGCTACATTGTTTTGAGTGAAACTTCATTGTTCATTCAGAAAACTCCACTGCTTTTTTGTTCTTACTCTTTGTAATCATCTGAACTTATTATAATCAAAAAATAATAAAATATCAAAGTAGACATTGGTCTTGATTCAACCAAACCACTATAAAAATAGGTGTTTCTTCTCTTTTACTTGGTTTTTTTTGTTTTTTGTGATTGATTGTTTAACATTTCTTTGACTGTGTTCTCGATATAATTTAGATTTCTAAAGATTAAATATCTCTTAACCCATAGTTGTTGATTACATACCGAATCATCGATTCTCCTTGAATCTCTTTTGGATGTTTGCCCAGAAATTGCACAAACAACCCTTTTACTCAATCAATTACCTAGTAACACAATAATTCAAGATAGGCCTCTAACAACATTGTTGGTTTACTCTTTTTTTTCTTCTCAACGCTTTCACATGTTATTCATATTTTCAATAATAAACCAAAAAGTGTGTTGAAGTATAATGTGTAAGCCTCAAAAAACCTATATAATGAGATGCTCCAAAAGTGTACCCTTGATGAAATCTTTTGATAAGAAACATAACATAGAAAAGGTGTGTTTTCTTGTTACTTTGTTTACTTTCATTAGTAATCTGACTTGCAACAGAACATTTCATTGCATAATTGATCGTTCTATCTAGTAAAGGATACTGTAAAAAAAACACGAAGAAGTTTTAGAAGTAGATTATTGAATGGTTTGCAATATCAGTATCTAGATTGCTTTGTCTCAAACTAATCGCATCAGTTCATTTCTATTTTGTTACATTTGTATGGTTTTACCTGATTGAGGGATTTTTAACAGGTGATTTGGGAGTAAAAACTTTGTTAATATTGGTTATCTGCACACAGTCGCAGAAAATATGTATATAATGCTTAACTGCAAATTATTTCTAAGAAGGTTACTTACAATTACTCAATATTAACAGAAGTGAAGTAACAAGGAATAACAGGAAAAAGATAGATACCTGGTGGTGGCACAGAGGTTAGTGCATTGCAAATTGCACAACAAACATTTGTTGCTCCTCTCGGGTATAGGAGGACATTCCTACATCCATTGCACACTATTTGGCTTTGCATCCTGTATAATTATTTAACTATAAGTCCGCAAAATGTTATGCACCAAAAAAGTACCTATAATCATTTTGAGGAAAATGGTCCATCCTTTTTTTCATAATGAGAATAGCTCATTTGCACTAGATTAATACTTCGGAGCTTGAGAGATTTTAGGCATGTTAATAAATTAGATGCAATATTCATTAAAATTAAAGTGTGCTGCTAAATGCCCCATAGTTTCTTCTTCTCAATACCAATTTCTAAATAATACTATCAAAATCCGATATTCTACTTCTTAATACCAAAATTGTAACGGCTACCATGCTAAAGTCCTGCGACAATTTATTGCCGATCGGCGGTTTTTTACCATCTACGGTGAAGACCTACGGCTATAAATCACCGCCTTATGATGATTTTTCAATTGTCACCAACTAATCCTAATCGGTAGTTTTCAGAGATTGTATTAGTAAGCATATCATTTTTGTCAAAATCGTCGCGGTATTAAGAGGAGTAAATTAAGTTGACCTCAGCAGCACACAAATTAAAAGCACACAAAGTAACACCAACACTCCAAATTCGAATACAATGTGACTCAAGCATCCGGTACTTAATCACAAAACACTATGTTCGTACAATTCTTATAAAGTGATGTGCTTTATCTCGATTTTCTCCATATGTACCCCTAACTTTATCTTATCAAAAGAATGAAGAAACGTACCCATAAAATCAATCTATCAATTAACTTTCATCAAAATACAGAAAAATTGACTGACCAGACAGATATAACTGACACAAATATAAATAGTTTTATATTTAGATATGAAGAAACAAATATTATTACGTCGCAGAAAGAAATTCTATCAAAACTAAAATTCAGCATTGAAATACCTCCAGGAAAGGAAACTTCGAGCTGTATCCTTCTTGATCGAGAAATATTTACCGAATTTTTGTATTTATTGATGGAATCGCCTTGTTGATGAAGAATAAATTTGGGAATTTTTATTTTTAATTGAGATGTTTGAAAAGCGCGTGAGGAACAAGAGACGGTTTGTTGCTTGATTAACTTGCATACACATATAATAACTGCATAAGCTGTTTCTTTTGTCATCGGACTTTCTTCACATTCTTGTTCAATTAAAAATAAATAAATAAATAGTTAAAATAGGAAATTATCGTCAAGGATAAAATTTCTCAACGTTTTAGCCTTAAGGACAGACCTTCAGCATTTTAGCCTGAATGACAACTTTGTTTAGGTATTAGTTTTTAGTTATTGATAGCAATTTTTAGATATAAGTTTGTAGTTATCGGTAGCGGTTTTTAGTTCGGTAGCAGTTTTGAAAAAATGTTTGTCCTTATGAATAATTTTGGAAGAATGTTTGTCCTTATGATTAACTTTTAGGAGAATGTTTGTCTTTGTGGTTAAAATATTGAGGTCGTATTCTTGAGGCTAAAAATATACAAATTTTTTGTCCTTTAAATTAGTTCCTCCAAAATAGGAAATTACGGACACATCCATCTTTTTTATACTTATTCATTTTAGATTCCTCTCTTTTAGAAACCATTTTGCACATTATTATTTTTGGGTATTTAGTATGGACACATTTAAAAAAAATTAGATTAAAGGACAACGAACTTTAATAATTATATTAAAAACGAAGACTCCATTGATTATGTAAACTTCAAATTCATTTGATTACTCATCTTTACTAAATTAATAAGTAATAAAGAGTAACGTTTGAAATTACAAGAAAAACGTGATTTCAAAAACATTTTAATTGGTTAATATTTGGATTAAAACATCGAAGCAAACAGTTCGAAAAGCTAAATGAATGTAGCTTTATAACCTAAAAAATAGCGTTATATTATATAACTTAAAGTATAGCTAAGCAATTTGGAAAGATATTCTCAATTAGCACTTGAAAAATGTTAGTTTTAACTAATAAAGTTATATCATTTTTCCTCACATCCAAAAAAATACTTTATAATTAATTTTTATTATTTGTTATATTCTTTTCTCTCACATTCAAAAAAAAATTCGTGATTATTTTCTATTATTTGTAAAATCTCGACATATGTTCTTAGTTTAAAATATTTAGATTTTATTCCTTTAAAACTTGAAAGTTGATCTTAATGTGAATTACGGAAGTTGGTTGTCCTTCGAAATAAAAAAACTAAACAATTTCGTCCTCGAAACAAAAATTCAGTTTTTTTTTTAATTTCTTTCTTTTTACCTCTTCCGTTTCCAAATTTAAAAGTGGTCGTTGTGACGTGCATTGTGGTGGTTATGAGTTATAGACATTTACTCCAAGAACACATGTTAAGATTAGTAAAATGACCCAAATGCCCTCTTAAATTTCACATTTTTTTTTGAAAAATAGGAATGCAATTTATAAAATAAAATTGGAAGGGATCTAAGACTAATTCTTTATAATTATAAGGATGTATGTCAAAATTACCCTTAAAAATATTTGTTTCGCTCCACCTTCTTCAATCACCCCTCGATTGATTTCACAAATACATTTACTTTTCTTATTCACAAAATAGTTTAAACCATCATACCAAAGCATTCATATTTAAATCCATTAAATCTAAATCACAACAGTTCCAACTTAAACAGTTTGAATATTGAAAGTAGTTTATATATATTGGAATAGTTATACCTTAAAATAGTTTATATTTAAAATAGGTTATAGATTAAAATAGTTTATATATTAAAAATAGTTTATATACTAAAAATAGTTTATATATTAAAAATAGTTTATATCGAAAATAGTTTCAAATTAGAATTGTTTCTTCCAATTTCACAAATCAATTCAAATCAACCTTAGTTCCCAATTTCAATTAAACCAATCTCACTTCAACAATTTCAATTAAAAATTAAAGGTTCAATTCAAATTCTCATTAAAACCATTTTAAGTTATATCGATTTCAAATCCATGTTTGAAGTGCAAATTTAAACCACTTTCAATTCAATAGGTTTTCAAAGTATAAATATTCTTGCATTTACAATAACTCAATTTGATAAATTTCATTTATTTTCAAAATCCAACTTTAATTTTATTTGAATTTGAAAATATTCACTTAATCATTTTTAATAACATTTAAATAAAATCTCAAATTACAAATTTAAATCAAAATTAAATATTCAATTTCAATTTATTTTAAATTTGAAAATATTCATTATATCACCTTTAATCAAAATCAAGTTATCAAGTTATAAATTTCATATCTTTAAAATCTCAAAATCAATAAGTCCAAATCAATTCTTATTAAATTCAATTCTTAACAAATTAAATTACAAATCAATTTACTTTATCTTTCCAACCTTAATTTATTAAAGTTATTACAAAAATCAATTTTCAAAATATTAACATAATTTTAAATAAATACTTTAAACCTAATATATATATATATATATATAAATTATTACAAAAATATATTTAAAATATTAATATAAATTGTAAATAAATATATAAGATATATCATATATATATTTGTTAAATTAAATTCTTATTACATTTTATTATATTAATTATTATTAAATTAAATCTTATTACTATTAAATCTATTTTATATCTTATTTTATATATTTAAAATAATAAAGTTATAAGTAAAATTTTATAATTTACATTTTAAACTTAACTTATAAATTTACAAATTCCAAAACATATAATTTTAAAAATCTAAAATTAAGCACATATATTAAAATAAAATCTTTATATTATATTTAAAAATCAACATTTATTAAAACCCATGTATTTCCCTTCAAAACTTTGGAAATCATTTTTCAAAATAGACCAACGGTGTCCGTTTATAATTTTCTATCCTATGGTCAAGTGATACGGATATTTATCATTTCAATCCGCAATAATTTAATATTTACGGCTATATATCATTTCAACCCGCAATCCTAAATTCAAATTTAATAAAATCGCTTGGGTTTATCATTTCAACCCATAACGATTTTTCCATAATCTATAATATCTTTCGGGTATGTATCATTTCAGCCCATAGGGATTTCTAAACTAACAAGGACTTGTAGTGTGAGAATAATAGAATAATAACATAAATATCAATGACAAGCATATATAATCATTAACAATTAAAATTTAATATATATACAACTAGTTATGGTGTCATATGTCAATTAACATTGGTTAACAAATTTAAATAATAACATATCATATTTAACAATTAAATAACCAACAATTCAAATTTAACAACATATTTCAATCGTCATTTCATCTGAAATCGATTTAATAAATATAAGAATGTTAATCGTGAGTGACCGCTCACCTTTTGAGGTTAGAGAAATAACAAGAGTAAGATGCAAACGGACACGACAAGCACGAATCGACACACGGAAATGCGACAAAGCTAGAAACTGCTACTACGACCAATTCTAGACAACGGCGAGACAAAAGCAAGGTACGATGAACTGGATCCGATGAAAATCAATTATGTAAGTGAACTTATATATATAAGCTATATATATACATATATTTTTAAATCAATAATTAATTTAAAACTCATATTAAAATAAAATCTTTATATATTATATTTCAAAAATCATTTTTCTTAAAACACATATAATAAAATCAAAATATCCATATATTATATTTTAAAAACCAATATTTAAAATCAATATATATACTAAAATAAACTTTTTTTTCTATAATAATAGAGGCTAAGCTTGAGATCAAAATATATATATAAGCTTCAGAAAAATATGAAAGCAACTTTTCTCATATGAAAACAAACTTAATATAGATGCTACAGGTAAAAGCAAACTCAATATATATGCTACAGGTAAAATGAAAGCAAACTCAATATATATACTCGGCCAGGAAGAAAACGAGGGGAGCCGAAGCGGGTTGTTTGGGATGGAGGCCGGGCAGCTGCAGTGGCCGAAGGCGGTTGCTTAGTGGTTGCGGGTCGCGTTCATGAGGGAGAGCAAACGGGAAAAAGAAAGAAGATGGGGCAAAGGCGGCGGATATTGGTCGCTGGGTGGCAGGCCGAGATGGCTGTGGGGTCAGAGATGGTCGAGTGCGAGCTATGGCTGTTGTTGTGTGGGGTCAGTTGTAGGGGAGTTGGCGGGTGAATGATGGTGGAAGGAAGGAGGCCGAACGGTTCAGATGGGAAGGTTGATGAAGTGGCAGGCTGTGCTTGGTTCTCTGGTGCGGGTGGTCGCGGAGGGAGGAGTGGAAAACAAGGCGGCCTTGGCTTCGGGTTGTGGACGAGAGAGTTTGGATTGGTCGGCGAAGTGCTTGGTGGCGGATTTATTGAAGGCGTGATCTATGGAAGTGGATCCAAATGTAGACGTAAAGAGAACAGCATGTACGAAAACTTTATATATATAATGTATTTTTATATTGTTTTTCTCAAAACCGAATGAACAAGGGAAGAGCAAAATAAAGTGGATGAACCGGAAATGTAAAGACGAACCAGCAAATAAATACTGAAACCTTGGGAATGACAAAAGTTAAAAGATGAATTCATGGAATAATAAAAGCAACTGCCTATTGGTTTCACGGTAGATAAATGAAAGGACATAGGAAACCAAAAGACTCCAGAAATGGGTACCGATACGGCTACCCGTTTCATGGATTTTGCCACGTACCAGACTCCGAAACACACAAATGAATATACTGCGGTATCAGTACGACGAGACGAACATAATGGTATACAGATATCAGCGATACGACCGTCCTATCAAAACTCGATATTCGCTGCCAAACTGCTGCTAATTCGTCGAAAATAAGATAAACGGGCTATAGCGGTCCAAATTTGGCGAAACGAAATCTGACTCTCACTCAGAAAATGGTTTACATTTTTATTAAATAAAAATATTCAGATTTTGAAAATATTTTATTTTCACCAAATTACTGATTTTAAATTGAAATTGAAAATTACACAACAGAACTAACTTTCATATTTTTCGATGAAAATCTGACATTCGCTACATTTAAATAGACGTACTCCAAATATCAAGTTTTCATTGTTAAATTTAATTGTTTTATTTTCAAGAAAAATTCAGTTAATTACGTTATAAAAATCGTTAAATTTTCGGGTCGTTACACTCTCCCCACTCAAAACTTTTTGTCCTCGAAAAGGAACGAGATAGGAGAATAGAAGCAACAGAAAGAAAAGATAGATTCGAATTACATACTACCAGATACAACAATTGATTCAAAACCATATAATTTCATTAGTTTTTAAATTGATTAATATTCAACAAATTTGATTTCAATTCATTTTATTCAATCAATAAATATTCATTGTATTCACATTTGGTTGATTTCAATTCAAGGTATTTTCATTCAATTGATTTGCTTTCAATTTATTAACATTTGTTACAAAAAATTCTTTCAAAACAAAATTTATTTTATTTAACCCATTCTCTTTTTATTATTCAATTTATTTCACTTGCATTTCCTTATTACACAAATTAAATGTATAAACATTCATTATAACAACTCAAATTTATTTATGAATTCTCTTATCAAAATTCATTTTTGGACATCTAATCACTTATATTATATTGTAAATTATTTAATTACATGTTCTTATTACATTCAAACTTTTCCAGGGTAAGTTTTATTAATGTTACTGAGTGTAATTGAGCCACTATACAAATTTACCTTATATTTACAACATTTCTATTAAACAAGAATTAGTTCGAACATCTTATTACTTAAGTTCTGTTGTATAACCTTCAATCACTTAAGTTCTGTGATTCGGTTCTGAGTATTATACAAATAAATTTTATCCTAGTTCAACTGTTTCAAGTTGTTTCAATTTCATTTCTCATTTTAGACACTCCAATTATTCAAAAGTTTTACTTTATTTCAATAATTGAAAACCATTACTTAACATAAAACTTAAAAGTTAAATTCCGGTTTCACTTCAAACCATTTTGAAATATATATATATATATATATATATATATATTACATCAAATCATACTCAAGAAATTCAAATCAAATCCATTTTCCAAACAAAAGTGTAGCCAAGCTACTAAATGGTCTCTCCACTTTGAGACTCGAAAATGAATGTCGATGATGTTGTAGTCATCATCGAAATTATTTTCCAACGACAAAAGAGGAGAGTACCGATTTACTTCTTTTAAATTCTTTAGAAACAATTTCCATTCAAAAATACTTTCAAAAAATAATATATTTTTTCTCAAAACTTTGTAAAACAAATTTTGGAATGCATCGAAAATTTAATTCTTAAATCCTTAATTTAAATTCATTCCATTTGCAAATCAGATTTATAAACCATGTTTATAAAATTTCATCTCCTTATAACATGCAACAATAGTTAATGGTTTAGGAATGTTGACAAAACAATAAATGATAATCTAGTACTATCATTTATAACAACCAATTCATTTAACTATCTAATTTCAGAAAACTATACTTTTATATATATAATATAATCATACAAAAAATATATTTCATTTACCAATTTCGAAAACAATATTGTGTCAGTTTTCTCTGTTCAAGTGTTTTGGAATTCCTATCGATAGCGTTGGCCAGACGAATCGATCGAAACTCAAAATTCAAACTTAACAGCTCAAATAACACAATATAAAATATTTTATATCAATTGCAAATACACTCCCTCACAGGGTGATTCAAGAATGGATTCTAGAACAAGGATAGATATTCAAATTTAGAGGAACCCTAATCAAAGAGAATTCTAACTAAGAAGATAGACTCGAAAGAAAGATAAGATAATTAAATTACAAAAGTGGAAAGATGGATAGACTTACAGTAATCGCGGGTGACCTTAACCGGGTCAACCGAGATTCCAGGAATAAGATGGATGCGGAATTCAATTTCCCGCATAAGGGGAGAAGTGACTTCACCAAAGACATCAAAAAGAGTTGGACAATAGGGGTGGAGTCAAGATCACTAGGCCGGGCATCTAGCGAAAAGAGAAAACTGCCAGCATAATCCTGAGGCAATCGACATTCGATCACAAGAGAATTACCCAGATCGTTTACTAAAGAAACGGTTTAGGCCTACAAGAAATAACAACATCCAAACTGAGGGGTAGAAATCTCCGGTGAATCGACGCCTATTGTGAAGGAGTTTCACCCCTTTACAAATCATACAAGATTAGCGGGACCGCCGATGTGATTAGTCGCATAAAAGAATGAAGTTGCCAAATGAGGTTGAAGCTATGGGATGCTCCAGTATAAAAAAGAACACAAACAGGAAAACAAGAATAGATTTAGAACAAAGGGGAAAGTTCCAAAATTTCAAAAGAAATCCAAATTCAGGAGGATCCTAACGAAGAATTTCAAGCTCGAACGAAGATGATTATGTAATTAATTTTTACTCCATATGCTAAGTTTTGCCTAAACCTGACTCTGATACCACATGTAACGACCCGCTATTTCGAACCATTCAAATCGACAATCATCCACACATGTCGGACTTGAATTGCTCAAAACAACAGATTCTTAATTTATATTTGACAAAACTTAGCATATACAGAAAATAAACTCAATCATAGAATCACAGACACAAATAAATAACAATAAGCAGCGGAAATAAATAAATAGTAGTTCATGAAGCTACTATATAACAACAGAGTTTAAAGGAGATACAACAGAAATCTCAAATACAAAGTAACTAACAAGTCTAAATATAAACAACTAGAAATAACATAAATAACTGAAGCCGAACAGATTGAAGATAGATCTCCGAGCAAAACTTCAAGCTCCAAAGGTGAGGCTCAAATGCTGTGATACTCAGTTTGACCCGAGCATAAAACAAAACACAAAACACTCGAGGAAGGATTAACATTCTTATACCAGTAAATCAACTCAAGTGAAATATAAAGTGAAATGCAAATAACTTAAAGGATGTTTGGGATACCCATCCTCTAAGGATCCGTTAAACTATCTACGTACATAGTATAATACGCTACATATATAACGTCTACAGTAAAGTAAACTATTAAAGTAGCGTTAAGGCATTACACATATCCCCCTTAACACATTTTATATATTCCCGTAGTCTATACAGATACTGTAAGCTCCACCAAACCAGTGGTTTACTCAGGGAGCACTCCATAGGTATGGTACAAAACAAAGTCGTAGTGGGCTCGATAAGGGATGTGACAAGGCACGCGAGGCAATGCCAAGGGTAGGATTACCGTTTTGCAGTACCGGGCTGGTGGTAACGCATAGCAGCTACTACCGCCCACCTCGAGACACACTCCCAAATCAAAGGTGCACCCAATCAAATCACAAAGTAATAGAATGGTATCGAAGAAGCATGCTCGATTGGAGGTGCGACTTCACTTGGCCCAGGTATATCTCTTGTTTTAATCACATCAAGCTGACTCGTGGGAGTTAGGGCTGCGTTAATACCTCATACAGAATCGTTCGCCAAACCATCCTACTTCGTTCTGGATTCTCCACCACGTACACAGTTGTTAAAGTGATTTTCGGTATTGGCAGAGAATATGACAATATCTGATCCCGGTCACTTTAACAACCAAATGCTTATTTCACACAGTGGTCATTTTTATTTCAAACAGTTCATACGTCATATCAAAATATTATATTTATTTCAAAAATCATATCACTTTCGAAATCATATTCACTTTCGAAATCATATTCACAAAATAGTTTAAACCATCATATCAAAGTATTCGTATTTAAATCCATTAAATCTAAATCACAACAGTTCCAACTTAAACAGTTTGAATATTGAAAGTAGTTTATATATTGGAATAGTTATACCTTAAAATAATTTATATTTAAAATAGGTTATAGATTAAAATAGTTTATATATTAAAAATAGTTTGTATATTAAAAATAGTTTATATCGAAAATAGTTTCAAATTAGAATTGTTTCTTCCAATTTCACAAATCAATTCAAATCAACCTTAGTTTCAAATTTCAATTTAAATCAATCTTAGTTCAACAATTCAATTAAAAATTAAAGGTTCGATTCAAATTCTCATTAAAACCATTTTAAGTTATATCGATTTCAAATCCATGTTTGAACTACAAATTTAAACCACTTTCAATTCAATAGGTTTTCAAAGTATAAATATTCTTGCATTTACAATAACTCAATTTGATAAATTTCATTTATTTTCAAAATCAAACTTTAATTTTATTTGAATTTGAAAATATTCAGTTAATCATTTTTAATAACATTTAAATTAAATCTCAAATTACAAATTTAAATCAAAATTAAACATTCAATTTATTTTAAATTTGAAAATATTCATTATATCACCTTTAATCAAAATCAAGTTATCAAGTTATAAATTTCGTATCTTTAAAATCTCAAAATCAATAAGTCCAAATCAATTCTTATTAAATTCAATTCTTAACAAATTAAATTACAAATCAATTTACTTTATCCTTCCAACCTTAATTTATTAAAGTTATTACAAAAATCAATTTTCAAAATATTAATATAATTTTTAAATAAGTACTTTAAACCTAATATATATATATATATATATATAAATTATTACAAAAATCTATTTAAAATATTAATATAAATTGTAAATAAATATTTAAGATATATCATATATATATTTGTTAAATTAAATTATTACATTTTATTATATTAATTATTATTAAATTAAATCTTATTACTATTAAATCTATTTTATATCTTATTTTATATATTTAAAATAATAAAGTTATAAGTGAAATTTTATAATTTACATTTTAAAACTTAACTTATAAATTTACAAATTCCAAAACATATAATTTTAAAAATCTAAAATTGATCGCATATATTAAAATAAAATCTTTAAATTATATTTAAAAATCAACATTTACTAAAACCCATGTATTTCCCTTCAAAACTTTGGAAATCATTTTTCAAAATAGACCAACGGTGTCTGTATATAATTTTCTATCTTATGGTCAAGTGATACGGATATTTATCATTTCAATCCGCAGTAATTTAATATTTACGGGTATATATCATTTCAACCCGCAATCCCAAATTCAAATTCAATAAAATCACTTGGGTTTATCATTTCAACCCATAACAATTTTTCCCTAATCTATAATATCATTCGGGTATATATCATTTCAACCCATAGAGATTTCTAAACTAACAAGGAACTTACAGTGTGAGAATAATAGAATAATAACATAAATATCAATGACAAGCATATATAATCATTAAGAATTATATTTAATATATATACAACTGGTTATGGTGTCATATGTTAATTAACATCGATTAACAAAATAATAGCATATCATATTTAACAATTAAATAACGAACAATTCGAATTTAACAACATATTTCAATCGTCATTTCATGTGAAATGAATTTAATAAATATAAGAATGTTAATCGTGAGTGATCGCTCACCTTTCGAGGTTAGAGAAATAACAAAAGTAAGACGCAAACGGGCACAGACAAGCACAGATCGACACGTGGAACAGCGACAAAGCTAGAAACTGCTACTGCGACCAATTCTGGACAGCGGCGAGACAAAAGCAAGGCACGATGAACTGGATTCGATGAAAATCAATTATGTAAGTGAACTTATATATATAAGCTATATATATTGTAATGACCCGTAAATTTTAACAGTTTTTATAACGTAATTAACTGAATTTTGTGAAATTTTGAATGATTAAATTTGGAAATAAAAATTTGATATATGTTATGCGTCTATTTAAACATAGCAAATGGCAAATTTTTATTGGTAAATATGAATGTTAGTTTTGTTGTGTAATTCCAATTTCAATTTAAATAAGTTAATTTGATAAAAATAAAATGTTTTCGAAGCTGAATATTTTTATATAATAACAATGTTTATCATTTTCTGAGTGAGATGCCATATTTCGTTTCGCCAAATTTGGATCTCTCTAGCCCCGTTTATCTTATTTTTGACAGATTTGCAGCAGTTTGGCAGCGAAAATCGACTTTTGATAGGATGTTCGTATCACTAATATCTGTGTACCATTCTGTTCGTCTCGTCGTGCTGATCTCTGCAGTATATTCGTTTGTGTGTTTCGGAGTGCGGTACACAGCGAAATCTACAAAAAAGGGTAACCGTATCGGTACCCATTTTGAACCCTTTTGTTTTCCATTGTCCTTTCATTACCCTACGTTAGAAAGCTGTCAGCCACTAGCAATTATTATTTCCTGAATTCAACAGCTATCAATTGCTTTTCCCTATGGTCAATTTATATTTTCTAGTTCATTCTCCTCCACTCCAACTTTTCCTCTGCCATTTCTTTTCGTTCTGTTCTTCTGATTTCGTGCCTGATAAAGAAAGATATTCTTTTAATAATATAAACCTTTATATTACTTGAACCTGGAGCTAGCCTTGGCTTTGCATATAAAGCTATATATATCAGAGTTCGTGCCTTATTGCCAAGACCAACTCGTCCCTGTCATAGCTCACCCACAATCACCAACGTCCTCCGCCTACATGACCCGCCTCCATGCAACAGCCGAGCAAATCCCTACCGAACTTTGATCCTCCTCTGATGGCCACCCTCCACGTACAGCCTTCTCCACCTTCAAGCTTGCGCCATGGCATCCATTACCATCTTTTTCCACCTCATCCCCTGATGCCAGCTTGCTCGCCCACCATGGCACCGCCGTACACCATTCCCACCTTTTCCTTCGGCCTTGCCTGCTCCTCTGACTCAGGCATGGAAAGTAAGACAATAATATATATTGTATATATTATATATGCATTGCATTGTGACTTGAAGCCAACTTGCATATTTTAGTTTTCCCGAGGCATTGTTATATTAATACTTGATATTTTGGTCCACCGTTTCTCTTTTGTTTATACAATCTGTTGATTTTTTTTGTTATATATGAGATGTCGGTTAGTATATAATTTAAGTTCTCATATTAAAAAAATTATATTTCAGAAGCTTATATATATTGCATGAGTGTGTGTGTGTGTGTATAGATATATATTGTTTATATAAGTTTGTTGTTTGTTTTGTATACATATGTAGACGTAAGTTTGTCCTTCAGTATAACATAAGAGTTTTATCTTAAAATTTAATTTGTATTTTAGAGGTAATGTTTGAATATATACGGCTATATAGATATGTTTACAAAGTATATAGGTTTATAGTATATATATGATTACTGTTTATAATATATAAGAAAGTTATATAAAGGAAGTATATGCTATATATTAACTAAATATATATGCGTACGGTATCTACAGTTTATACATCAGTTAAATATAAAAAGGTAATATATTTGTTGATATATATTGATTTTTAAATTTTATAAAGTGGTTTACATATAGTAGTATATACATTTGATCTGTTGTTATAAAGTTACAAAATTGTGTCATAGGTTATCTGTTTATATAAGGCATTAGTTATATATATGATCTATTAGATTTTATATAACAATATACTGAGTTTTGGTTTTTAATAAGGTAAGGGTTTTATTTCAACTAGGGGTTTAAGTAGCAATGATCTGGAATATGTATGGATATAGAGATTTATTCTAATTAAATTATGTTTAAATAAAATAATGATTTTAATTATATATATAGTTTATTTTAATATTTGTCTTGAATTAAAATATTGATTTCAATTGTCTTGAATTAAAATATTGATTTCAAGGAAATAATAATAATATATATATTTGTTATTTCTATCAAACTGATTTGATTTGTCGCATCAATTCCTATTTATCTGCTTTGTCCGTCAAATTCATGCCAATCTTGCTTTGCTTTGGAATTCGTGCTTGGATTTGTAACTCATTTCATTCTCGAATCTCTCTAGCCTCGAAAGGTGAGCAATCACTCACGATTAACGTTCTTATATTTATTAAATTTGATTTCACTTGAAACAACAATTGAAATATGCTGCTAAATTTAACTGTTATTTATATAATTGCTGCATATGATATGCTATTATCTGTAATTGTTCACCTATGAGATATGACACCATATCTTGTTGTTTATATTTTATTTAACTTATCACTGATGATATATGCCTGTTGTTGATATGTTATGTTATCATCATATATGCTCTCACTCTGCAAGTTCCCTGTTAATTTTGAATTCCCTATGGGTTGAAATGATACATACCCAAACGATCTTGTAGAATAGGAGAAAATCGTTATGGGTTGAAATGATAGACCCAAGCGATTTTCATTGATTGTGAATTTTGAGATTGCGGGTTGAAATGATATATACCCGTAAATGTTTAAATTGCGGATGAAATAATAAATATCTGTATCACTTGACCATAGGATGGAAAATTATATACGGACACCGTTGGTCTATTTTGAAAAATGATTTTTGAATTTTGAAAGGAAATATATGGATTTTAATAGGCCTGTCAATGGTACGGGTTTCGGCCCGAGCCCGGCCCGAACCCACCCAATTTATGCGGGTACGGGTTTTGCCTTTTACTACCCAGGCCCGAGCCCGGCCCGAACCCGCCCTATCCGGGTCGGGTACGGTTTTATTAAAACTCGGCCTAGTTAGGACCCGACCCGACTATTAGTTTTTCGTCGTATCAAAACATGAGTGCGTATGTTATTTATTTACCATTTTGTTTGTTTACATGTAGATGTTTTTGCATACCTTTGTTATGAGTTTGACTACATCACCGTCCAATTTATATGTTAACATTGTTTGTATACAAATTTTACCAAAGTTGTAGTTTTAAAATATGGTTTTAACATAAATATTCTGAGTTAGGTATATAGTTATTACTCAGCGGGCTTAAAAAGCCCGATGGGCCGGGCTCGGATATTGGGTTGAAATACCCTATGGGTTCGGGCCTGGCTCAGGTTTTAATTATTGTAATTGGACTCGGGTCCGGGTTTTATAATACCCGGACCGAACCCTGCCCATTGACAGGCCTAGATTTTAATAATGTAAAGATATTTTATTTTGGAAAAATTCAAAATTTTAAATTTATATGTTTTGGAAATTTTAATTTATAAGTTAGTTTTGAAAAATATAAATTTTAAGATTTTCTCATAGTTTATTATTTTAAAAAATATATAAAATAAGATTTAATACAAAATACAATTAATAATAGGATTTAATTTAATAAAATTTAATTTAATTAGTATATAATATGTTTTAAATTATTTATTTAAAAATTTATATTAATATTTAAAATAGATTTATAACTTTAATAATAAAGGTTGGGAAGATAAATTAATGTTGACTTGGAATTCAAATTGGTTAATAGTTGAATTTAAGAAAGAATTGATTTAAACTTATTAGTTTTGAGATTTTGAAAAGATATGATTATAACTGGATTTATAACTTGATTTGATAAAAAGTGATTAAATGAATATTCTCAAATTTGAATAAAATTTGAGATTGAATATTTAATATTGATTTAGATGTATAAATTGGGATTTAAACCAATTGTTATTAAAATGGTTAAGTGAATATTTTCCAATTTGAAAAAAAATTCAAAGTTAAATATTGAAATACAAATGAAATTTATATTGTAAATGTTTGAATATTTAAACTTGAATCTTATTGGAATTGAAGTGATAGTTCAAACTTGGATTTGAAATCGATAAATTGAAATGGTTTATTTAGAATTTGAATTGAATCTTTGACCTCTAAATTTAAGTGGGTAACTGAAATTGATTTAAATTGAATATTGGAATTTAAGATAATTTGAATTGACTTGCGAAATTGGAGGAAACTATTTTTATTATATAATGTATTTTAATATATAAACTATTTTATTATATAAATTATTTTAATATATAAACTATTTCAATTTATAACTATTTTAATATATATACTAATTTCAACATCTAAACTGTTTAAGCCAAAAGTGTTATGGTTTCCCAAGTGTTATGATTTCGAAAGTGTTATGATTTCGAAAGTGTTATGATTTTTGGAAATGAATATGATTTAAAGTGTATAATGATATCGAATTGATATGATTTTGAAATGAATATGATATTTTGATTTTGAAGTATGAACTATTTGAAATGAAATTACCATGGTGTGAAATAAGAGTTTGGTTGTTAAAGAGATCGGGATCGGATATTGTCATACTCTTTGCCAATACCGAAAACCACTTTAATAACCGTGTACGTGGTGGAGATTCCAGAATGAAGTAGGATGGTTTGGTGACGGTTCTATATGGTATTTACGTACCCCTGACTCCCGTGAGTCAGCTTGATGTGGCTAAAACAGGAGCCATGTCGGGCCAAGTGAGGTCATTCCTCCGATCGGACACATTTCTTCGATACCATTCTATTGCTTTTGTGATTGGCTGGGTGCACCCTTTGATTTAGGAGTGTGTCACGAGGTGGGCGGTAGTAGCTGATATGCGTTACCACCAGTCCGGATCCGCAAACGGTATATCTACCCTGGCATTGCCTCAAGTGCCTTGTCACATGCCCTATCGCGCCTTCTACGAGTTTGGTTTGTACCATACCTATGGAGTGCCCTCTGATAGCCCTCCAGTTTACGGAGGAATTACGGTACTGTACAGACTATGGGAATATATAAAAATGTGTTAAGGGGGATATAGGTAACGCCTTAACGCTATTTTAATCGTTTACTTTACTATAGACATATTATAATAGCGTATATTACTACATAGTAGATAGTTCCACAGATCCTTAGAGGACGGAAATCCCAAACATCCTTTAAGTTACTTGTATTTCAGTTGATATTTCATTTGAGTTGAATTTATTGATATAAGAATTTTAATCCTGACTCGAGTGTTTTGTGTTTGCTTTACGCTCGGGTCAGACTGAGTGTCATAGCATTTGAGACTCGCCTTTGGAGTTGGAGCTTCACTTGGAGATCCATCTGTATCTATTCAGCTTTCAGCTATCCAGTTGTTTTGTTCAGACTTGTCATTGGTTTGTATTCGAGACTACATTGTTTCTGAGATATTATGTTGTATTTTATTTTAAACTCTATTGTTTATATAGTAGCTTCATGAACTACTATTTATCTATTCCACTGCTTATTGTTGTAATACTCTGTGTCTGTGATTGATTGATTTATTGTATATGTTGAGTTTTGCCAAATATAAATTAACAATATGACATTTTGAGCAATTCAAGTCCGACATGTGCGGATGCGAATAGTTCGAAATATCGGGTCGTTACATATATACATATATTTTAAAATCAATAATTAATTTAAAACACATATTAAAATAAAATCTTTATATATTATATTTCAAAAATCATTTTTTTAAAACACATCTAATAAAATCAAAATATCCATATATTATATTTTAAAACCAATATTTAAAATCAATATATATATACACTAAAATAAACTTTTTTTCCTATAATAATAGAGGCTAAGCTTGAGATCAAAATATATATATATATAAGCTTCAGAAAAATATGAAAGCAACTTTTCTCAGATGATATAGATGCTACAGGTAAAAGCAAACTCAATATATATGCTGCAGGTAAAATGAAAGCAAACTCAATATATATACTCGGACAAGAAGAAAACGAGGGGAGCCGAAGTGGGTTGTTTGGGATGGAGGCCGGGCAGCTGCAGTGGTCAGAGGCGGTTGCAGGTCAAGTGCATGAGGGAGAGTGAACGGGAAAAAAAAGATGGGGCAAAGGCGGCGGACATTGGTCGTTGGGTGGCAGGCCGAGATGGCTCTGGGGTCAGGGACGGTCGAGTGCGGGATCTGGCTGCTGTTGTGTGGGGTCGGTTGTAGGGGGGTTGGCGGGCGAATGATGGTGGAAGGAAGGAGGCTGAACGGATCAGATGGGAAGGCTGACGAAGTGGCGGGCTGTGCTTGGTTCTCTGGTGCCGGTGGCCATGGAGGGAGGAGTGGAAAACAAGGCGGCCTTGGCTTCGGGTTGTGGACAAGAGAGTTTGGATTGGTCGGCGAAGTGCTTGGTGGCGAATTTATTGAAGGCATGATCTATGGAAGTGGATCCAAATGTAGACGTAAAGAGAACATCATGTATGAAAACTTTTTATATATAAAATATATTTTTATATTGTTTTTCTCAAAACCGAATGAACAAGGGAAGAGCAAAATAAAGTGGACGAACCGGAAATGTAAAGACGAACCAGCAAATAAATATTGGAACCTTGGGAATGACAAAAGTTAAAAGATGAATTCAAGGAATAATAAAAGCAACTGCCTATTGGTTTCATGGTAGATAAATGAAAGGACATAGGAAACCAAAAGACTCCAGAAATGGGTACCGATACGGCTACCCGTTTCATAGATTTCGCCGCGTACCGGACTCCGAAACACACAAATGAATATACTGTGGATATCAGCACGACGAGACGAACATAATGTTATACAAATATCAACGATACGACCATCCTATCAAAATTCGATATTCGTTGCCAAACTGCTGCTAATTCGCCGAAAATAAGGTAAACGAGCTATAGCAGTCCAAATTTGGCGAAACGAAATGTGACGTCTCACTCAGAAAATGATTTACATTTTTATTATATAAAAATATTCAGATTTCAAAAGTATTTTATTTTCACCAAATTACTGATTTTAAATTGAAATTGAAAATTACACAACAGAACTAACTTTCATATTTTCTGATGAAAATCTGACATTCGCTACGTTTAAATAGACGTATTCCAAATATTAAATTTTCATTATTAAATTTAATTGTTTTATTTTCAGGAAAAATTAAGTTAATTACATTATAAAAATCATAAAATTTTCCGGGTCGTTACAGAGATGAAAGATGTCAACTCAATTTTGTAAAATAAATCATGTAATGTTATTATATTAATACCAATACAAAAGAAATAATTTTTTCTAACCATTATTATTTTATAAATAATATTTATATTTAAAACATATTTGATATTTATACACACACACATATACACAAAACAATTTTATTTGCTGTAAGAAATATATGAATGTATGTATGTATGTAATAAATTTACACACATACACACTTATAATTTATTATCAGTTCGGCTATGAATTAAAATATTTATAAAATTCAAATATGAATATGTTTTATTCTGTTGTTATAATTGGGATCTGAGTTTTCTTTGCCTTGTTTATCTTTTCATTTCAACTGACGGTCTAACATGGCGATTACTTGTACAATGGTGGATCCTCTTTCGGCTGTTCTTGCGAGGCTTCATCTGTCTTTAAGACGTGCAATTTCATGTTCCGACTTCTTATAACTACACTATTGATACTTCACTGCTTTGTAGAGTTTGGTTTTGGCCCGTTGTCTTGTTTCAATTCGTGATTCATTTCTTCTCTGTTGACTTTGAACTTCATCAATAAAGTTTTACAAAGCATATATCATGAAATGTTTTGGGATAAAGTAAAATGCTATAAATTTCCATGTTTTAAAGATATCATCTCAAGGGTTAAATCATTTATAAAGAATGTATTTTCAAAGAAATAAAAAAGGGTATTTAGCCCAGAATTTTATTGAAGAATTATTATTTTTATCACTTTTGGATATATTGTGATAGGATGAATTGACTCAGAGATTAGAAAACCAGACGGGACTGGTGTAGAGTAGCGCCCTATACTTCAACTGTTAGACCCTAGCTGATATAAGTCCAAAATTCCAATGCATGGGGCATTGTCAAAGGTAAGACTAAAGGTAGTTGTATGCACAGAAAGGAATGCATAAAGATAAGACAAGTTATAGGCTGGCCTGCAAAACCTTTAGGTTCATAGTAAGCCTAGAAAAACTATGAGATTGACAGGTAGTTAGGTGAACGCTAGGATAAGTGTATTTGGATAGGCCGTCCAGTTTTATTCTAGCAGTCTGTTAGAAATTTTGGTATATCTGGTAGGCCCGAGTCAGCCATGTTGGTTGATAGTTACCCTATGAAAACCAAACATTGGGACGGATAGTCCACTGATTTGACGGATAGTCATGATTACCTATGTAGCATGCATGCACATTATTGTTTATATTGTTTACTTTAACCAGTTTGGTTGCAGGAATTGATTTGCAAAAGACATATTTTTAAAAAGGGATATTAGTGAAAGGAAAACCCGTTCCGCTCAGCGGCGTGTTTTCACTTAATATCTATAAACCGAGATGGTATATTATTATTCATACCAGACTTTTTGTCCGACTCGAAGTTTATATTTTCCCCTTGAACTCTCGGGTGCTCAAAATTTGATTTGAATAGGTCGAGAGTGAGGGTTTTACAGGTTAAGTAGGTTTTGGTGAATAAAGCTTCCAAAGACATGCAGGAGGCAAAGCTAGCTATGTAGGAGTCTATTTAGTACAATTTTCCACTATGTTATGTAAGTTGTTGTATGAATGTATTGACATTAAATGTATCTGTCTATTTAGCAACTCCGATCAACCAAGGGGGCATCTTCATATATCTAAACCTGGGCAACATTGGAATTATGTAACGAATATGGAATATTATATTTGAAATGTAATGAGAATATTTTCTTTGAAATTATGTTAAAATTTATTTCATATTCTTGCGCTTCTGATATTATGGATATCATTAACATGACCGTATTTTGTCACCGGAAATTAATACTATAGATGACTGCAGCATCTGTAGTGCTTAGTTTCGGGCCTCAAAATGAGGGATGTTACAACTTGGTATAGGAACATAGGTTTATGTAAAACTAAAAGAATTTTGAACTTAAAAAGAGCTTTGAAAACATAATCCAAATGAATTAGAGAATAAGATTGGGGTATGGGATAACGCTATAGCAACGTACTTGTATTAGCCATATATAAATATACGCTTTACTTCTATTCTTCCTCTCTCTTAGACTGTTCTTCTGTGTCTTACTAAGGTTTGAATGCAGATTTAAGGAAGCAGGATATGGAGGCAGGAAACATAAGAGTGAATCTCGGTGGAGGAAGCATCACTACTAATAGAAATGTCAGGCCTAATACTAAAGGAATCTGGATCGACAGATAGCTGCTAATGTGGATGCAGGAACACCACCGGTTGATATGGGAGCAATGTAATAGTTCTTTGTTAACATGATGCAAGAAGGACCTGCTGCTGGATTAGTTGGTGGAAATGCTGGAGGTGCTAACCAGGAAGTTCCATTTGTTAACAATTATGTTGTTTTGAGTTGAGTGGAGACTACGCAGGGCTTGGAGGGAAGCCATCTATTGGAACGGAGGATGCAATTGAAGTGGAGAATTGGTTGCTTCACTGTGAAAGGATTTTTGCTGATTTTGGTTTGAATGACGAGCAGAAGAAGAGATTGGCATCCAGGCAATTGCAAGGAGCTGCGATTGTGCTAGTGGAATGGTATCACTATTAGAGTAGCATATGAAACTTTGACTTGCACTGAGTTCAGAATGAGGTTTGAAGAAATATTTATGTTTGATATTGCTAAGTCAACTCTATTGAGGAAGTTTGCTGAGTTGCTGCAAGGTGATATGGCAGTGCTTGAGTATGCAACCAGATTTGAGAAGCTGTCCCAATATGAGTATGCTGTGATGGATACCGTGATTAAGAGAAACAAGAAATTCATTCATAGACTACGGCTTGAGCTTGCTAGGGCAACTTTACCACATCTCAGGGATCCATATGATGTAGTCATGGAGATGGCTTTGAGAAATGAAGAGATGCTTGCTTTGTTCAGTAATAACAAGCCATCAGAGAGTTAGAGTAGATAGAATCAGAAGAGAAAGTTTTACCATAATAAGGGAATTTAGAAGGGTGGAGCTGCCAAGAAAGGAAAGTTTAAGGTTGTGTGTTACAAGTGTGATCAGAAGGACCATTATGCTCATGAGTGACAATCTGGTAAGGGAAAGGAAGTTGTTGGAAAGAATAACATTAAGTGTTTTAACTGCGACCAACTGGGACATTACAAGAATAAATGTCCGAAGTGGCCAAGGCGGAAAAAGGAATGGTATTTGCTTTAGAATCGGCTACCTCAACCAACAACTAAGGAGAAAGGAAAGGCTGTGATGGGAGGTACGCTTTTGATTCATGGTATACCCGTTAAAGTACTGTTTGATACTGGTGCATCACATTCTTTTATATCTCATTGTTTGGTAGATAAGTTTAACCTTGAACCCTCATACCTAGTTACTTCCTTAAAGGTTGCGAATTCGATAGGAGGGGATGCAACTCTTGGGATGAGATGTGACCAATTAGAGTTTGAATTATTAGGTCATATATTTGCTTGCAGATTGCATGTATTTGAATTCTTAGGCTTTGGGATTATTTTGGGTATTGACTGGTTAAGTAAATATGATGCTAGGATATTTTGGCACGATAGGAAGATATCACTAAGACACCCTAACAGTAGCGACTATATTATATACATAGTAGAGAATCCAAGTTTCGATGTTTGTGCTTTATTGGGTGTAATAGAGAAGAAAGATGAGTTGAATCAGGTTTTCGTAGTTAGAGAATTTGTTAATGTATTTGAGCATGTTACAAGACTACCGCCGAAATAAGTTATTGAGTTTCGAATAGATCTTGTACTTGGTGCTGAACCCGTAAGTAGACCGCCTAGCAGAATGACACATATCGAGATGGAGTTAAAGGTACAACTGGTGGACTTAGAAGGAAAGAATTATATTAGACCAAGCAGCTTGCCTTGGAGAGCAACCGCGGTGTTCGTGAAGAAACCAGACGAGTCGTTAAGATTGTGTATCGATTATCATAAGTTGAATGAAAAGACGATAAAGAACCGATATCCCCTGTTAAGAATTGATGATTTATTTGATCATTTAAGTGGAACCAGAGTGTTTTTCCAGTTGGATTTGGCGATAGGGTTCCATCAACTAAGGGTGTCGGAAGATAATATTTTATTGACGGCGTTTAGAACAAGGTATGGTTCATACGAGTAGTTAGTAATGCCATTTGAATTGACTAATGCGCCTGCTTTCTTCGTAGACATAATGAAACAAATTTTCCGAGAGCACTTGGGTAGGTTTGTATTGGTATTCATAGATGATATTTTGATATATTCTAAGGATGAAAGAGATCACGAGTTTCATCTTAGAATAGTGTTTGAGACGCTGAGCCAACATCTGTTAAAAATGAAGTTTTTGAAGTGTCATTTTTGGAAGAAGGAGGTGAAGTTTCTTGGTCATGTAGTCTCTGAAAAATGGTCATCAATAGATCCAGCTAAGGTAAAAGCAGTTAATGACTGGAAGAGACCCAAGACGGCGACTGAGATAAAGAGTTTTCTTGGACTAGCTAGCTACTACCGGAGATTCATCAAGGATTTCTCTCGTATAGCAGCACCAATAACTAAACTAACGCGGAAGGACGTGAATTATGTTTGGACCAATAAATGTGAGGAGGCATTCCAGAAGTTGAAACATTTATTGAACAATGCACCCATGTTAGTTGTTCTGGATGGAAATCAAGATTTGGTGGTGTATACTGATGCATGTGGAATATGACTAGGAGCTATGTTAATGTAGAGGGGTAAAGTGATTGCATGTGCATTACGACAGCTCATACCGTACAAAATTAGATATCTGACACATGACTTAGAGTTAGCTGCTGTAATATATGCCTTGAAGGTATGGAGACATTACCTTTTGGGAGAATGATTCGATTTCTATATGGATCATAATTCTTTAAGGTACTTATTCTCTCAGAAGAAGTTGAATGTGAGATAGCAGAGATGATTAGAATTTTCAGCTGCTTATGATTTTGGAATTAATTACACACCGAGGAAAGGTAACAAAGTTACAGATGCACTTAGTAGGAAACATCAGAATGTGGTGTTAGGTACGTTGGCCGAATGGAAAGATTTCGAAGCATTGACTACTTGTAGTGTGATGTTAAGACCGACTGCCAGTTCTAGTCAGAATACCGCAATGTTATCTTGTTTGGAAGTTTGATCGGTATTGATCGAAAGAATTGCTTCTAAGCAAAGAGATGATCCATTGCTAGTTGAAAGAATTAGAAGGTTGAAAGGTGGAACTGAGATTGATGATTTGAAGGAATTTTTGTGACGACCCGGAACTACAGACCGGTCAAAATCGCCGAAAAATCCGTCTATTCTAAAACTACAAATGAAAACTACCAACTTAATACACAATATTTGATAAATATTCAACACTATAAAATGTATAGGATACAATTTCGATTTTACAACTTATCAGAGTAATCAATTTAATCTACTAGGTGTGCTTTAATACATACTAAATACTAATACAAATAAATCTACCGCTGCACAACTCTGATGAGAGAGACAACAATAGCCATTTCTGCTAACTCAATAAACATGTCAAATGTGGAATAAAATAGTAAGTAGGAAAAGTACATCAATGCATGACATATAACAAACAATAAACAAAAAGATGTTATATTATTATTGGGGCTGCATTACTACCACTTGTGACTGCCTACGTACCCCTATCTAATTGGATGCCCAATTAGATACATGATCAAGCCAACGTAGTTCTCCTACCACAAATAGGGCTTATGGAGCCTACGATGCAACAACGAATATGCAATTCCCAAAACTACCCACTTAGGCTTAATCTTCAAATTTAGATATTCAAAATCTAGTTAACTTTATGGAAATTATCTCTTTGTACTTTATTCCCGAATTCTTATTTCAAAACCTTTGAAATATATATATATATATATATCTTTTATATTCAAACTAGTATTCTTCGGGATCTGAAAACAAATCACCTTCTGAAACGATGTCAATATACAAGCATACAAAACTATGTGCCACTTGATCGGGAGGTTTCTAGCCATAGCAAGGCAATTGGGTCCCAGCCTTCCGAAAATAAATATAGATATGTATATCCCTCTACAAGGAGAGCGGACTATACCGAGGCTACAGAACATCTGCACCTGCCATTTCACATTTTTAGTTATGGGTTATCCAAATCATCGGTAACATAACAAATCACTTTATATTTCAAACTGGCAAAATCGTTAACACTAATAATTAGAAATACTTCAAATCTATAATAATTTCCATTTCCAAATCCTTTCAAAAATCATCTTAAAACCATCGGGTTTAGTCCTCGAAATTCTTTCCGTTTTATAAAACATTTTTATAATACCATTTTTTATACAAACCACTTTTATATAAAATCACTTCAAAATATTTATTCTCAAATATCTCTTTTTTTCTTTTAAAGGAAAACATTTCATAACATTTCAACTTGAAAACCAATTTTCAAAACAATTCATTAAATTGAAGTGAACCAAATATTACCGCTAAACACCTTATAGTCAAATCGTGAAATAAATCACAAGGTGTTAGCTGCAATTATTTTCTACCCAGGTCATGTATATGTATAATTGATTGCTCATAAACTGGTCGAGCAAAGTCAACAATCAATAAATAATAATCAGTGCTCATAAACTGGCCTAGCCTAATTCAAACAATCAATCAATGAAATAAACACAACAATAAATGATAATCGATGCTTCATTCTATCAAATATTTATAACACTTTATTTTATCTTGGGTTAAAACGGTTTGATATTTATTTTGGAGCATCCGGGCTTTCCCTTCGACATGTTCCGTCCCTCGCCCAAGTTTCCTTGGATCTCACAGACGAAACACGTGTACTTGTCATTTCCGCATACCACATTAAGTATTTAACTTCTAAATTTTAAAATACTTATTAACCATCCAAATAGTCAAACAAGGAAATAAAACCATTGTTTTAGCAAATAGTCAAACAAGGGTTTTCAAACAACACTTAACACTAAAAGTTCCTTCAACTTAGCAATGATTTTAATGAACTTAAAGGAAGAAATAACACGCTTTGGATTCCACTCCGTCAAAGTTTAAGGCAAGGAACTCTAGATCTAAACCATACTTCCTATCGATTTTTCTAACTTTATCACTACGGATTTGACTATAGCTTCGCTACTATTTCCTAGAACTTCTTGAAATCCGGCTATAGCACCGCTATCGTAGAAATTGAGATGAAAAGAGGTGGAGATGGCTTCTAGGTGGGCATGGCCTTGGGTGGATGGATGGAACCTACTAGCTTGAACTTGACTTAAGTGGTATACCTTTTTTCGATTATTTTTGCCATAACTTTGTTACGCTTTTGGAATTTTTTAAGAGAGGCATAGAAGCCATTAAAGCTCTAAAAAAATAAGGAGAAGCTTAGAAAAGGAAGAACAAGAAGAATGGAAAGTGTGCGAAATTTGTGAAAGAAGTGGTAGGTATTTATAACACTTTTTGTCTTTTTATGCTTACTTTTTGTTAATTACATTCTAGAAATTTCTAAGTATGTTTAGTAAAAGTAAACTTGATTAGTGAATTTATTAATACTTATACTATTTGAATATATGTTCATATATTAGAAAATAAAGGTGCAACAACGTTGCGACAACTTTAAATCGAAAAAACGTTGATTTTCGACAAAATGTTTTACGGTCACATTTTGACGTTTTAGTTAAACTTTTTATTTATGTAAACCAAATTTAGAAATAAATTTGTATAATGTTATTTAAAAATATAAACACTTATAAATTAATTAAAATAATTTATTTAACCATTGAAACTTACTTTTCTGAAATCAGGATTTTATCACTTTTGTCGATATAAGCAATTATTCCTATTTTTGTGTATATTTCTCTTTGCAAATCCTATCTAATATTATTTAAATCATAAAATGTTATATATTTTATATTTAAAATCACTTTAAATTGTATATTTTAAAGTGGTCAAATTCTGGGTCGTTACATTCTCTCCTACTTAAAAGAATTTCGTCCTCGAAATTACAAGGACGGAAAAATATAATGAAAAAAACAACAATTAACGAAAGTTAAGCACACCAAAAATAGTAATATCACCCATAACCCCGGTCAGAGGTACGGTGCCTTATCCTATCCATTTTATTTATCAAATTAAGATAGTTTCATTTGTAAAATTCCTAGGTTGATTTACTAAACCTAGACAAATTTTACTTAGGCACCTAACCTAAGCTCTGATACCAACTGTGACGACCCGGAATTTGACCACTTTAAAATATACCATTTAAAGTGATTTTAAATATAAAATATATAACATTTTTATGTAAATAATATTAGATAGGATTTGCAAAGAGAAATATACACAAAAATAGGAATAATTGTTTATATCGACAAAAGTGACAAAATCCTGATACCACATGTAAAGGCCCGGAAATCCGCCCAGTTCAAACTGACAATAAACCACACATGTCCAGCCCAAACTGAATGGAAAACCAGATCTTTATGGGAAAGAAAGAAGAGAAGAAGAGAAAGAAGAAAAGAAAGGAGGAAGAAAAAAGAGAGAAGAGAAGAAGAAACATAAGACAAAATAGAAGAAACTAAAAACAATTACAGAATCTCACAATCGCAGCGGAAAAACATATAATATCATGTCAATGATCTTTACAAAACATAAACTGTAATATAATATACATACATCAATTAGAGTACAACAATCAATCACTAATCATCAGCTTGGACGGTTATAATAACATGTCCTCACAAATGCTAATAATTCAAACAACAATGCAGCGGAAAATAAACATATACGTGAAATACGACCCGAAGACATCCAGCTCATTTGCTGAAGCTCCAAAGCATCCAAATCTGAATCTGTAAATATACTAGGTCTGACCCAAACATTGAAAGGGAAGAACACCCGAATCAATCTGGTAAAGCAACGTGATAAAACACATCTCAACTGAATTTATTTTAAAGTTATCAAAGTGTTCTTTTATCAAAACAAAGGTATCTCATAAGACACACCCACACATAAACACGGACGGGTTTTTACCTTATGATAACCAAAACATTTCATATCAAATCATGTTGTATTATACTAGTGTCTAGTATACAAATAATAATTAAAATAGCCGAAATTGTTACCATTATTAAATTCCAGCATACTAGGCTTTACAAACAAAATGGCAGACACGTATTGGAGAATGGATTCCTTACAAATGACAAGGCAAGGGACTACCTTCCGTACAATACATCTCTAGAAAAATATACCTAGGGTCCAGATACTGAACACCTACACCAACACAGAACTAGCCTACCCCTTCCTGGATAGTATCAAATATGACATCACTCTGGTCGTTCCCGACCTATCCATGGCCACAGCATACAACACTCGAATATATAGGGTAATCTAGAAAGGTGATGACCATATCCTTATGGGTGCGACCTACATAGCTTTGTCGCTTCTACCCTGTTTCTTTTATTTCCGGGTGATGAGGCATAAGGTCACGATTACCTTTCACATAGCACATTCCACTTTGAATTCCACATTGCCATTCCTTCGATTACTGTTGGCTTTCATAAACATACAACCCCCGAGCTCGTACGTCTCAAAGAAGGGTGTTAAGCTAAGAGAAGTTTCTTTCTCCGCCACCAAACAGATGTAAGTTTATAAAAGTCAACGATGAAATCTCAAGAATGCAATGTCCGACATCCATCCATACAAGTTCGTTCTAGGACTGAACAAAACCGAAGGTACTCTCCTACCACATCCTGTCGGGAATTAACCCTAGGATTAGTAGCGAGAAGTCCTTGCATCAAAGATTTTCATAATGGAGCATTACTTATCACCATAAATATATGATATGGTAAATTTCACCTCGAGGGAGTAGTGGCAAGCAGCCCTACATCATGAATATCTCCATTGTCGATACTTTTATCTTCAGCATGTTTTACTTCGAACGTAAATTTGTTCGAAGTGGTTTTCAGATAGGGATTACCCCAGATCCGATCCCGGTTCCTTCGACCCAATCATCGATAAAAAGAGGTTTTGTGAATAGGGAATCATTCTTTAATTAATTAAGTTCTTTTTATCAAAATCTCTTTTGGAGATATATATTTCTAAAACATTATTTCTGATACATACGGAATCATTAAACCTCTCTTATCAAATCTTTGGTTACTTAAAACCCTTTTTTAAACTTCCAAATCATTTCATCTTTTCTTAGGAAAATATTCCAAATCATTTTATTTAAATCTTAACAAAGATTACTTATTTCAAAACTCATTCTTTTTATTTAGTTGAAACCATGTTATCTAAGATGTTAATCCAAAACCAGTAAATATTAATTGAGCAGAATCTATAGAAATCATCTAATTCTACTCAATATTAATCCCCGTATTCAATAAATACTATGGGCGGAATAACGGCAAAATCACCTTTTCAATTCCACAAATAGTACGAGTTCCCTCTTCAGGCTTTAACACCGAGTACAAGAAGACCTCTCCATAAAATCCAAATCGTATTAATGCTGGAAAAATTTATTCTTTATTCTTTAGAAAATTTCGATCCAAGTAAATCAAACTCACTATCCCATCCATCATGCTAGTCCGGATAGCCAGGAAGAGCAGGAAACTGGTTTTCCAAACTCAAGCCTAGACACTATCTCTCTAACACCCATAAAGCGGTCAAGTTATTTGATCGACTCTAAATCATTAAAACATTAAGTCATTTCATAAATCCTTCAAATCATCTTTAAAACACTTTATTAATCATTTAAAGACATTTACAAAAGATTTGGAAAAGAACGGTTGCGTTTAAAACCATATTTCAAAATTTATATAAAAAAGTGCTGTGGAAAAGTACTTCGGAAAGTGCTTTTCAAGCTATATTGACCAAAACAACTTTTTATTATTTGCAAATTCATTTTTATTATTCAAATCACTTTTAAAACATTTTAAAAGATTTATAATATTTATTCCACATTTTTAAACAATTTAAAACATCATTTGTAAAGAAATCCAGTTTTGGATTCCGAACTGCAAATTCGGGATTTTTCAAAAACTTGTTTTACTCATATTTCAAAATCTACTTATCAGAATCTCGATTTTCTTCCGTCGTTGGAAAACTTTGGATATAATAGTTCGGAAAATTCTTATCTCGAAGAATTCCGAGCTATATTCTAACTTTTACACTTGTTTGATTTTTATAGCGTGAAATCGCGAACTACCGTTACGAGACACGCTTATTTGTAACTAAATTTCCCATTTCTTTTCAAACTTCACCAAAACATATTAAATGTTTACAAAACATTTCAAATACATTTTAAACCATTTTAAGGAGGTTTAACAATTCCATACACACCATTTCATTAATTCAAGGAAAGTGATTTCCTTTGTGCTTATCGACGTGTATTTTCGCGACTTGCATATATATTCAACATTCATATGAAAACAACCAAACTTGATGATCAAAGCATATTAAACATCCAATAAAAAGTGTTATAAATATTTGATAGGATGAAGCGTTGATTTATCATTTGTTGTTGTGTTTATTTTATTGATTATTGACTTTGTTCAACCAATTTATGAACAATTAATTATCCATATACATGGGCCGGGTAGAAAATAATTGTAGGATAACACCTCGTGAATTTAATTTTACAATTTGACTATAAGGTATTCAATAAATGTTTATTAAAGGAATTTATTTAAGATAAAATCTTATGAGTATATTTTGATCCTTAATAATGGGATTTTAAAGATAATAACAAGTATTAGAGTCTTTTAAAAAAGATGGAAAAATTATAGTTAACATGTGATGAAAAGAGAAGTTCATTTTAACAATGTTTTGGTAGTAATTGTTTTAATCTCTTCGATTATATTTTAAAGTAAGTAAAACTTGTTAAGTAAATTATGAATATACTTAAAGCAACTGAATAAGTATATGAATACTTTTATATATTGAAACTGTAAAGGTAAAGAGAATATATATATATAAAGGAAGTTTTAATTAATAAAGGAGTGTTAAATTGATTAAGTAAGTTTTAACTAAATAAAGAATGTTTTCACATTTGATATTAATTAAAGGAAATTTATGGTGATTTATCAATTTAATGAACTATTTTGAAAATGAGTTTTCAGAAACCATTAAGATATGTTTAGAGATGTGTTGTAATAAAAAGATATTTATCTTTTGAAAAGAAATGTGTTTTTAAGTATAAATATTTGGAAATATAAAATGTAAAATGGTTATGTATAAAGAAGTATCTTTATAAAAGTTTGAATAAAGGATGAAAGTTTTATGAAATATTTTCATAAAAATTCTTGAAAGATTATTAAATTCATATGAAGTATATGGATTATTTCGTCGCACGATTTAATCTAAGATTCGAGTATAGAACTTTGACGTGTTTGACACTTATCCGAAAGAGGATTTATCACTCGATTCTTGATGACGAACATTGATGAGGTTTGTGGTTGGATACTTGAGTTTTCTATCATAGTTGAGAGCAATGCAAGGAGAAATAAAGTTCTGATTAGAAAGCCTGATCAGAGTCCGCACAAAAGGATCAGTGGATCAATGCTAGTTCAGAAGCAAAGTTGTGAATTCGAACAGAAGATCGAATTATATATTATGTACGGATGATATATATATATATATATATATCGTACAAATGTAAGTTAAAAATAAATATTTTGAGCAAAACCTTTGGGTTTTTTGGGTAATTTCGAGGATCAGATTTGCTTGATTATGTTCAGCATGATAGGGGGTTCTCGTTTCTTGTTAGGTAGCGAACGGGTGACTCTTACTCCTACATGTCCCTAGTGATAAAGGATTGGTTTGCCAGTTGGGCTTACAGTCGAGAGGCTGGCCGTAAAAGCAAATCGCGAGGTGCCAGTGTGAGCTACGGTGGGGTATATCCACTGTCGATGGTTGAAAAGCCTAGGTCGTTACAATTTTATCTTGACCAGAATGAATGGTTGAGAAAGAAGTGACAATTATGTGTTTCCGATATTGGTGACCTAAGGAAAGAAGTTCTTATGGAATGTCACCGATTGAAGTTTACTATTCATCCTAGAGGAACTAAGATGTATCAGGATATGAAGAGAGGTTTCTTCTGGGAGGGTATGAAAAGGATGCAGGCTTATAGGTAAAGCAGTGTTAGAATTGCCAGCAAGTGAAAGTCGAACATCAAAAGCCAAGTGGATTGCTTCAGCCTTAGATATACTAATTCGGAAGTAGAATTCGACATCTATGGATTTTATTGATGGGTTACCAAGGTCGAACAAGGGAAATAAAAGTATATAGGTTATGATGGATAGATTGACAAAGAGTGCTCATTTCATTCTTGTTAAGTCAACCGGGATAACACCTGTAGTGGCTAAGTTGTTATGAAGAATATTGTTAGACTGCATATAGTTCCTAGTAGTATAGTCGGTGACAGAGATTCTCTATTTACTAGTGAATTATGGAAAAGTCTACAAGAGGTTTTAGGTACCAAGGTTAAGATGAGTATCGCTTACCATCCATAGATAGATGGGAAAACAGAAAGAGTTAACAAAGTCTTGGAAGATTTTTTAAGAGCTTGTGTGCTAGATGTTGGAGGATAATGGGAAGACCATTTGCACTTGGTTGATTTTTCCTATAATAATAGTTATTAGACTAGTATAGGAATGACGTCTTTTGAAGCTTTATATGGAAGGCCGTGTAAATCACCCGTATGTTAGTTATAGACCGAAGATAGATTAGTTCTTAGTCCAGGTATGATAAGAGAAGCCATAAAAAAGATTGAGTTGATTCGGGCTAGAATGAAAGAAGCTCAATCTAGGCAGAAAAGTTATTTAGATAAGAGACAGAAAGACTTGGAGTTCTCAATTGGAGACCATGTTTTCATCAAAGTATCGCCGATGAAGGGTGTAGTAAGATTTGGGAAGTCGAGGAAATTGACATCCAGATTTGTTGGACCATTTCCTATTATAGAAAGGAACGAGAAACTCGCTTACAGAATAGAGTTACTGAGCAGTTTGACATGAGTCCACAATGTTTTCAATATTTCTCATCTAAGGAAGTGTGTTCGAGATCCAAAAACTACTATAACTCTGAATGCATTGGAAGATTTAGTAGTAGAACAAGATCTGACTTTTGTGAGACAACCAGTTCGAGTTATAGCGAGAAATGAGAAGAAGCTAAGGAATAAGACAGTCAGATTAGTAAAAGTCCATTGGAGTGACGACGAGAGAGACTATACTTGGAAAATGGAGGGCAAGATTAGGGATACTTATCCTAACTTGTTTGATGGTATATTTTACATCTATGCTTTTATGTTTGATGTATGTACCTTATCGTAATTTCAAGGATGAAATTCTTTAAGGAAGGGAGTCTGTAATAACCCTAATTTTAATTAACATTATTTAGGAGATTTAATTGGATAAACTAAATAAAATAATGTAAAAGGTTAATGGGATTGAGATTTTATAATTAATAGGGTCGTGCCTAAACGAACGAGTTAATAATGGTTTAAACTTAATAAGAAGGAGGAATATATGCTAAGGAAAAATGGAAATAGATCTAAATTCCTAAACATATACCCTTATTCACCTATATCCTCCCTCATTTCATTCATTTACAAACAAAACTAAAAGAGCAAGACCAGCAATAACAAGTTGATTCAAGAGAAGTAAAGCTAGGGAAAACAAGATCAAAGCTTAGGGGAATCCAATCAAATACAAATCTCAACCTTCTTAAATCATTCAAGGTGGATAATAGTTATGCATCTCATGTTTTCAGTATTATTTTTTGTTTTAAGTATAATAGAATTCTTTTAATCATATTATGACATGCTATTGTAGTTTGAATGATTATATGCTTGTTGGTGAATTTATGGAATTTATTTATGAAATTAAATGATATGTTTGAATTAGAAAAGCTATCATATGACACCCAAATGACTTGATATTTTGATATGATGTTAGAAACATTATTTTGGAAGTGGGTTTTTTTTCATAATTTTCTGATTTAATGAGAATATTTGGTGAATTTCCTAAGGTTGGAAAATGGTTTATTTAGGATTTTAATTATTAAAAATAATTAAATTATGTTTTTGGTTCCAAAATTTTTATTGGTTAAAGGATATAATAAATTAGAATTATTATGATTTTTGAGGATTTTTCCCATGAGTTTATGATTTTACATGAATTTATTCGGCTAGAAAAGCTTAATATTTATATTAAAATATTAATTTAAGTTAATGGTTTGCAAATATGATTGGGAATGATAAATATGCCCTTTGGCAGTTCTTTGGAAAATATTTTGATAAAGAAGTTGGTTATCCAATAGTATTTTGACAAATACAAGGAATTAGTGGAAAAAAGTTACTTTGAATAGCAAAATTGCAGTTTTTAAGTTATTTACAACATTGCCACTTCGAACTCATAGTCGTCGAACTCCATGATGCCGCTGTTATACGATGTCGACCTTAATGAATACATATGATATCATTTTAAGATGATATGGAATGAATTCAGGAAGGTTGGAGTCGACATCGGCATAGATACCATCGACATCATGAGCTTCGAAGAGAATGACGTCGCTTGTTTCCCTCAAACACTTTAACTATGTAACTTTTATCCTTGTCGACATCGATGAAAGCACTACCGCTTATTTTTATTAAGGACACTGACTCCATTGGTTTCGAAGTATTTTATAGCAGTGGGAATGATGCCGCATGTTTTAAACATATCGACTTCGACTCTATAGACAACTATGCCGCTATTAATGACTTCAGCTATATAATATCGTGTGTTATAACTTTGACTTTAATGGTTGCTGCTTTTAATCCCAATAACCTGTTTTTGAAGAGGGTTATGATGTCGCTTTATTGACTTCGACCCTAATGAAGCCGCCTATGTTTCTTTAAGGCATTTGATGCCAAGATTTAACTATGTTGACATTAAGCTTTAAGACCTTAAACTATTCAAACTATGTTTTATACCCTACGACATCAACACTCTATAATGTGCGATGTTCATATTAGCGGCCCTATAGCCTTATATTTTATATGTTAAAAACTTTAACTTACTTTTATATGAAAGAGGGACGTAGACCCTTAATAGCGATGAGGTCGCTGAGCTTTATCACCATATAAGGTTTATAGTTTTGGTTTTATGGCCTATGTTTAAGGGGCGGAGACCCCCATTGACTTCGAACTTCATCGATATCATGGCATAAATGTTTTGGGATAAAGTAAAGGGCTATAATTTTCCTTGTTTTAAAGATGTGATTTGAAGGGTTAAATCATTTATAAAGAAAGTGTTTTCAAGGAAATAGATAAGGGTATTTAGCCCAGAATTTTACTAAAGAATTATTACTCTCATCAATTTTGGATAGATTGTGATAGGATCAATTGACTCGGAGATTAGAAAATCAGATAGGACTGGTATAGGGTAGCGCCCTATACTTCAGCCCTTAGCCCATAGCTGATATAAGTCCAAAATTCCAATGCGTAGGGCTTTGTCAAGGGTAAGACTAAAAGTGGATGTATGCATAGAAAGGAATACATAAAGATAAGATAGGTTATAGGTTGACCTGCAAAACCTTAGGTTCATAATAAGCCTAGCAAAACTATGAGATTGACATGTAGTTAGGTGAACACTAGAATAAGTGTATTTAAACAGACCGTCCAGTTTTCTTCTAGCAGTCAGTTAGAAAATTTGGTATATCTGGTAGGCTCGAGTTAGCCATGTAAGTTGGTCGTTACCCTATGAAAACTAAACATTAGGATGGATAATCCACTTATTTGACGGATGCTCATGATCACCTATGTAGCATGCATACACATTATTGTTTATATTGTTATGTTAACCACTTTGGTTGCAGGAATTGATTTGCAAAAGATATATTTTTAAAAATAGATATTAGTGAGGGTAAAACTCGTTCCGCTTAACGGCGTGGTCTCACTTAGAATCTATAAACCGAGATGATATATTATTATTCACACCAGGCATTTTGTCTGACTCAAAGTTTATGTTTTCCCCTCAAACTCTCGGGTGCTCAAAATTTGATTTGAGTAGGTCGGGAGTAAGGGTTTAAAAGGTTAAGTAAGTTTTGACAGATAAAGCTTCAAGAGACGTGCATGAGGCAAAGCTAGCTACGTAGGAGTCTATTTAGTATTATTATCTATCGTGTTATGTCAGTTGGTGTATTAATGTATTCATAATAGATGTATCTATCTATTTAGTAATTCTGATCAACTAAGGGGCATCTTCATATGTTGCCCTTGAAGTATTTTGTAATAATTATATTTTATCTTAACCCGGGCAACATTTGGGAATATGTAACGAATATGGAATATTATCTTTGAAATGTAATGAGAAGATTTTCTTTGAAATTACGTTAAAAATTATTTCATATTCTCGTGCTTTTGATATTATGGATACCATTAACATGACCGCATTTTGTCACCGGAAATTAATACTCTGGATGACTACAGCATCTGTAGCGCTTAGTTTTGGGCCTCAAAATGAAGGATGTTACAAAAATCGTTACTTTTTTCATGTATGTTCCCTTTCTTTTAATGCATTTAGGGTACTTTTGCGAACAATTTGCAGCTTAAACTAAGGCTTGAGGTTTCAGCTAACACATTGAGATTATGATCGTTTTGTTTTGATTTTAGTATAGCCCAAAATGAAACTATATCGTAACTTCTAGGTAAAAAAAATATATTGAACTTTAATTTTACATAAGAAACTCGATAAAAAAATTAATTTGAATTTCCAATTTATAAATATTCAAAATTTGAAATTTTAGAAACGTACAAATCACAAAATATAAGTGAATGGTGTAAGTTAAGAAAAGTTGAAAACGAAATAATAAATAGACATATTTAAGTGCTATAGATGTTTATAAATTAATCAATATTGTTCATTGAATTCTTATTTTTTAATTGAAGATAAATTATATGGTTTGTTTTAATAACATAAACAAGTATGTGATATATTTCAGAACCGAATCCAGCGTTGAAACTCTCAAAATTTTAGAATTAGATCAAAATTCCTAAAATTACAAAAGGTCAAAACTAAGACGTAAATCAAGGTCTCGAACTTGGTTCAAACTATATCACATTTCTTAAGGGCTATTATTTTAGTTCATTAATTGTTGTATAACCATATAATGTTTTAGTTTCCAGTTTTAAAAAGCTAATTTTATTCAACACGAATGTCATATTGGAGAACAAACAAAGATGCAAATGAATTTTTTATGAATTATTATTGCTCGACTGAAAAATATCATAAATTTGTAGTTTATATGTGATACTTATTTTGCAGAAGGCAATTGATCCGAATCTTTAATACTTGAAATATTCATACTACAAAATCTACCTTTTTCTAAAGGAGACCTTATGTTGTAATAAGTAATGGAAATTTATTCATATTTTAAATCCTTGATATTTTTGACCCAAAGAATAATAACCAAAGATGGAAATGAAATTTTTTATGAATAGTCGCAAAATAACATGAACTTTCTCGTTGTCCTTTTATTACCAACAAAATTACGTGTATGCATTTTGTTGTAGTTAAACAGGGAGTTCTTACAATACATGTTACAGTGATATAAGCTTCTAAATCCATTCAAACATTACCTTTATGGTACTATCATCGGTAAATATGAGCAAGTTATGTAGTAGAATGGCTAGAGCTAGGCTCATATGATACCCTTTCGGCCAGCTTATGAAAGAAAAAGCAAAAAATGAAAGGGTGATGCCACATATGTTGACAGACTTAGGAATGTCTATTTATATTTGTTTTGGTATTGATGTGTTAGCCCTACTTTACTTGGAGAATTCTTATATAGCGACGATGGTTTTATGTTTGGATGATTCATCCATTTGATATTTTTTTTCTTGATTTATCGTTCGACATGATTATTTATAGATGATGACATTTTTCCTATGCATGGATTAAGATTGATTTTATTCTTGAGATGCTTTGATATTGTTGCTGATATTATTATTATACCATGCATATTATTATGAGATATTATAACATCTACATTATAGACATAGTCTGACCTGGGTGTTATTTATATAATACTCAAGTCAGTCCGAGTCATTTCAGGTTCCGGGGAAAGATGACCAATTTTGTGGATGTTGGGCATAGATGGAGGATTGGGTATCATTATATATCATCATGTATTGTGGTAACTCATGCATGTAAGACACTGAGTTGTATGTTAGACATACATTGTATTTATTTTTGAGACAGTGGGAATATAACTTATTTGTATCCCACTTAGACTTTTGCCTATTTTCTATTATATATTATCATTGCATTTTGTGACTCTGTGTTCTGTCTACTATTTATTATGTACTGTGCATTGTTCTATCCTTGAAACACACATGTTTATTGCCTTGTGCCGATAGTAAGTATATATAGATGAGTTTGTTTATTCGATTTTGAAATATGTTCAAGTGTTAGCCTATTCATGTGTGACAGCCTAATATCGCTTCATTCTCTGTATTATCTAACAATATTACTTAGTAATAATCTTGGATGGTATAGGTATAGAAGTGGGGTGTTTCAGTTGGTATCAGAGCAGGTTTAGAATAATATATTATATATAAGAGACACGAGTCTTAGCCTTAGAGGAGACTTAGAGTCCCTATTCCCTTGGGTATGTTGGTCGTTACCCTATAGTAAGGGATAATAGGAGTATGTGTGTGTATTATTTATTATACGATAATTACCAAGGAAATTACCGAGGGACATATTTGTATTTGTCTTATTATGTAATATTTTTCACTTCTATAGCTATGAGCATAAATCTCTATATGAGACACAAAGTAGTTCATAAGGGTGTGAAGGTAGAAGTCGTAGATCCAACTTATAGTATCAGCTCAGTTGATAAATATTAGACCTCGGTATGGCTTTGAATAATGTATTTTGATTGGTAAGGATCAGAGTGCACAATGGAATTTGATGGATCACTTTCTGCCGAGCAATGAAGTTATTTGGTTTTATCGATTGGCTTGATGGATGTTTTGAATTATTTATGTGATTACATTGATTTCTGATGTTTTGTTTTGTGGATCCGACTTGAGTATGGTGTTTTGTAAGAGCTATCACTCAAGGAAGGTATCCATTTAAAATTTTGATATTTGGAACCTGTAGGTGTCTATGGTCGTGAAGTTACCACAAGAGGTAACCAAAATTATTTTCACATAAGATAAAGCTATATATTTTTATATATATAATTTAAAATGTAATTAAAAAGAAGATGAAAGCTTACTTTTTTATTTTATAGATGGTTGGTTAGTGATGATTGGATTTTTGTAGTAAAATATTTAATTGTATTCTTATAATTTATCTACAAGTGTTTTTGTAATCATATGCCTTTCTAACTCATAAAGACGACACTTAATGCATCCACGGTATTCATGTGTCGATCATCTAGATGTCTGAAAGATAAACCGTTGGGGTAAAAGAAAAGAAAAGGCAAGAGTAAAGAAACACAAAATCTCACAGTGCAAGGCAATAATTTATAATAGAACATAAGATAGTACATGTAGTCACTTCCAAAATGAAACATCAAAGTCACCACAGTTACTAACTTCAGTCGGGGATAGCTATAACCACCTACCTCCACAATACTGATACAAAAATATACATACACGGTGGAAATAAAATAGATAACTAGCTAACACCGAAGCCACCTGCTCCATGCTCCCCCAAAATGCATCTGTCAAAACCTAGACTACTTGGCTACTCATACAAATTTGAATACTCAAGAGTTTTAGGGAAAGAAAGAAAAACTCTAGGTCAGACATGGGTGAATTAAACTCTCTTTATAAAGTTTTAGGGAAAGAAAGAAACAAACTGATCCTTGGAAATAAAGTGATTAAAAATTAAAAACCTTTATTTAAATAAGTTTAAACCTTATATTTAAAATAATTAAATATTAACTTGATTAATGATTAGGTAACAATTAAACCGTATGATATATGTATGTTGAACTTTTCACGAGTGATTGATTAATGGCTGCTGCTGTTGCTTTTCGCGAGTAACTTTCTGCTCGTTGGTTCTCTCCATACCTCCCCGCTCACTTATGCCTCTCCTTTCCACCCATCTCTTCATGGCCTCCTCGCCCGGATCGAAATATCCTCATATATCTACTGCTAGATCTAGACGTATATTCAACTTAACTACCAAGTCATCTACTCTAGTGCCTATGACCTTGGCCTTTGCTCTTGGTTTGGTTAATCGTATATTTTGCAACCCTAGCTCTGCCTCGCAAGTGACGACTCCTAATGCGTTTGCTCTCCTGGATGCAGACTTGGAGTGCTATGACCAGGCTCAAACTCCAATCTCTGGAATGCCCGCCACTAATAAGGATGTTGTTAGGGTAAGCCCACTAACTCCTCTCTTGAGTTCCGTTGATGCTTAGAGCCAATGGGCCTACTATGGGAAAGTTGATGTTGTTTTGGGAAGTACTATTGAGATTGGATATGATATTCGTGTTGTTCCTGGTTCTGGAGCAAATGGCCCTACTTGTTTAAGTTCAAAACGATGCACGCTAGGTGCTTGTGAAATTGCCAAATCAAATCCTACTTCCTATGTAAATGCCAAATAAATGTCGATGCTATTGTTTCTCCCAAAATGCTTGCTAATGAAATGGGAACTCTTGTATTGACTGGTACTAAGTGGTCATCACTTTTTAGTGCGATGCCAGGTAATGTGGGTGCTTATGTTCCTTGTGTGTTTGTTATTGAGGAGGCGGATGGTGCTATGGTTCCTCCTTTAGAAGTCATGTAAGCAGGTGCTGCTTATTGGTCGGAGTATCTTGTGGGGTTTTTTCTAAACTCCAATCCTCCATATCAAGATGTCCATGATAATTGTCGTCGGTGCTGGAACATTACGGGTAAACTACAAGTGCACTTCGATAATAGCTTGTTCCTTTTCAAATTTCTAGAAAGGAAGAAAGGCTTCGAGTGCTAGAAGTTGATCCCTCCATTATTGCTGGTTAACCCTTTATCATTACTCCTTGGAGTCCGACGGTGGACGAGGCAAAGGAACATATTCTTTCTATTCCGGTATGGGCTCGCTTCTCTTATATTCCTCTCATGTTGCAACCTATGATAGGGTTAAATTGGTTAGCTAGTATAGTTGGTAAACTCAAGTATTTTGATGCAAACACTGTGGCACAGAACAAGCTTGTTTACATGAAAGCTCTCATCGAAGGTACTCCCAATAAGCCTCTTCGTTCTAAAATCCCGGTTCGTCTTGCTCACGACCATATTTCAGTTGTCATTGTTCATTATAGTTGAAAACCGGAAATTTTCTCGTTATGTCACTCTTTTGGTCACCTTGCCGATGCTTGCTCTCTGCAACTTGATGTACAATCTATTCTTCTTTCTCTTCGGATCCCTCTTCCTCGTCCTGTCATGAAGTGGGTCCCGAAAGCCTGCCCTGCGACTATGCTCTTGTCTCCTGATATTGCACCTACTGTCATGGATGTTCCCCCTGTTGATGTTGTTGATGTTCGCTCTGTTGACGTTGTTGATGTTCACTATGTTGTTGATGTTGTGCTTTCGCCTCCTATTATCGTATCCCCTGTCATTGATGTACGCTCTATTGATGTTGAGGATAGCTCAACAGGCCTTCTGGATCTAGCTCTCTCCTTGGATGATTTCATTTGGATCTCATCTAAGCAAGCCTAGATTCATAAGCCTTCTAAGATGATATTTGACCCTAGATGCGGTCGATTCAATAAGTTGTTCGTGGAGATGAGGAAGAAAGGAGATTATATTATCATGTTGAGGGAGATGGCCTTGTCCTTTCAGTTATCGGTCAGTTAGGAGATCTGAATTGTTCAGTTATCTCGGATTCCTTTTAGGATATGATATACCTTTATGGCTCTGATTCATTGGATTTTATTCTTATGTTAGCTACTCTTATCTCTGGGTATTACCATGTTATTGGGCTTGAGTCTTTAGATGAGGGAAGTGTTTCTTCCTCCTCGAAGGGAGATTAGCTTAGGTTGTTAGTAGCTTAGCATTTCTGCTAAACTCATGTCCTTTTTTCCCTTTACTTAGATATTCTGATGCATGTACCAGAACACCTGTTCCTTATTTTTTATATAAATGGCACGACCCACTATAAACGCCGGCTAGTTTGCTAAAAAAGTAACAATTAAACCTTTCCTGGTTAATAATTAATTAATAATTAAACCTTGTTTAATTAATAATTAATTTAAATAATTATATCTTTTACTTAATTAATAATTAATAATTAATTTATAATTAATAATTAATTAAGAAATAAATAATTAACCTTACTTTATTAATAATAATTATCCGACTTAATTAATAAATTAAATACTAGTTACCTTTACTTAATTAATTAATTTGTTAATCATTAACTCTTTACTTAATTAATAAATTAAATAATAATTATACCTTTTTAATACTTATAATATATTTTTAAAGACTCTTCAAAAATATCTAAAGTGAAAATTCATTTCAATTTACATAAAAATTATTGTTTTACGAACTACATCCATAGCGAGTATCGCTATGGATACCATAACCTTAAAAATTGTTTTACAAATCAAAGTTACTTTTAAAAACCCTTTCCTTCCATATTAAATTATTATAAATTTTGTATAAAGCTTTGGAAACAAAAAGTAAAGTTTTTGAAAACTTTATAAAACATTTCTAGAAAATAAATAAGTAAGCAAGTATAAAACACATGGGAACTCTATGTCACAATATAAACAAATCCAAGTGCTAACTTTCCTTTAACATACAACATCCACATACAAAAGCTCATACACACACACACACATACACACACACACAGATATATATATATACATACAGATGCAATAACATCCATACACAAAACAAAGATCATCACTTTCATACCATCACTTAACATTTCGACTTCATTTTCAAGTTCATAACAAAACATTACATATAAACACATATATGTAAAACACAAGCAACACTACTTTCCAAAACAAACAACTAGCAACAATTATTATCAACAATAATAAAGTTAAAACTTTGGTTTAAAAAGTGAGATTTACTAATCAAAATCAACACAAAATTAAGTCAAGATCACTATCACTTTGCAACAACACCCGGACTTGGATTTTCTTTGTAAAAAGTCGATTTTTGGAAGCTTAAAGTAGCCTAAAGGGTTCGGCCTAGGGGAATATGGGCTCGGCCTTGCTTTGAAAGGTGGGTTGGTTCTTTTTTTTGAAAGAGAGGAGGCGTAAGGTAGAAAAGAAGTATCTTTAGCATTGTTCAAGATTTGAAAATGGAAAAAGAAAGGTTTTTAATTTCAAAACTTTAAGGAAGCCATGGGAAAGGATGGTGGAGTTTTAAAAAAGGAGATAAGTGTTTTGAAATGAATAAAAGTGAAATGGAAAATAAAAAGAAAATTTTGTTTTTTATATAAAATAAATATGAAAATTACCTTTTTTACCTCTTATCCATTTACCCTCCACGTTATGTTGCCACCTCACCTTCCCTTATCCCCTTTTCCTTGATCCATACGTCTCTCATCACCATCTCCATCATCGCTATCACATCACCACATTTTGTATGTACTAGGATGAGTTGTCATGTTATATGACATTTCCTTTTTCTCGTTTTTATAATTATTAAATTTTAAAAAGAAAAGTCAACTTACCTTCTTTCCTTAGGTAAATATTTAAACCTATTTTAACTCTATCCATTTCATATGTTATTATATGAATGTGTGCATATATATACTCTCGCATACATACACAACGTGTTCCGACAACTTTTAGACGACGAAAAGTCGAAAATCCGAAAAAAAATTCGGTCACATTTCTAACTTTTCTCCGAACTAATTATTTTTGTACACCAATTTCCAAAACAACTTCACCATCATTAGTTATTATTTAAAAGAGGTTTATTTGAATTATAAAATCCATTAATTAATTATCTAAAAATATATATAATATTCATATTTAAAGTAATTAAATTTCGGGTCGTTACATTCTCCCCCTTTGAAAGAATTTCATCTCGAAATTAGCACACAAAAAGATAACTCAAAATAACTCAAAAAATCATATATTATAAATGAAGAAACGCATACAATAGATACATTCTAAGCAACTACATCATAAACAGTGGGTACGCAATCCATACAACATGAAAACTACTATTCTATCACCAACGTGGGATAAGCTTCCTTCATGTTATCTTCCGTCTTCCAAGTGCAGTCTTTGGGAACTTCACTCCACTGAACCTTAATCAATCTCACCATCTTATTTTGTAATTGCTTCACATCTAGATCCATATGGGAACTGGATGTCTTATCATAGTCAGGTTTGGCTCCACGTCCAAATCCTCTTAGATAGATGGCTCAACAATCAATGATGAATCATGCACATACTTCTTCAAATGTGACACATGAAATACATTATGAACTCCCAACAATCTTTCCGACAATTCAACTTTATAGGCAAGTAGCCCAATCCTCTTAAGAATTTGAAAAGGTCAACATATTTGGATGCCTACTTCCCTGCTCTTCCAAATCAAACAACTCCTTTAATTGGGGAAACCTTCGTAAACACAAAGTCTCCGACAACAAATTCCAAATACCTCCACCTCCGATCAACATAGCTTTTCTATCGATATTGAGCTTCTTTCATCCTCCTCTTAATCACCACAACCTTCTCCGTAGCCTCTCAAATCATATCAGGTCCAAGCACTAGTCGATCCCCCGTCTCCACCTAACACATTGGTGACTTACATAGCCGTCCGTACTGGGCTTCAAACGGTGCCATGCCAATGCTTGCTATATAAGAGAATTCCACCTAGTGCAGATGATCTTTCCATAATCCTCCAAAGTCCAAGACACATGCTCTTAAAAGATCCTCTAAGATTCGGTTAACTCTTTCTATTTGACCATCCGTTTGAGGATGGTAGGCCATGCCCAAACTTAGTTTTGTTCCCAAAGCTACTTGTAACGCCTCCCAAAAGTGACTGGTAAATATCGAATCTCGATCACTTCCAATGCTAACTGGAACCCCATGCGGTCGGACGATCTCCCTCATATAAATTTCTTCCAATGTTGCTACAGTCCTTGTCAGCTTTATTAGAATATAATGAACACTCTTAGTTAGCTGATCCACAATAACCTAGACACCCTCATACCTTTCCTTGATCTGGGTATACCATCAATAAATCCATTGATATTTGCTCCCATTTCCAATTTGAGATTTCTAGTGGTTGTAGTAACCCAACAATCCTTTAGTGATCACCGTTGATTTGTTAACAGTTAGCTCATCGGCTGACATAGACTGAAATATCCCTCTTCATCTCGGGTCACCAAAATACCTACTTCATATCTCGGTACAACTTATTAACTCCAAGGTGGATACTCAACTTAGATTTGTGGCATTCCATCAAAACTTCTTGTCTAAGACCGTCAACATCTGGAACACATGACCTTCCATTCATTCTCGAAGCATGCCTATCCATCTCAAAACCCGAACTTCTACCATTTTCAACTCCTTGCATAAATTCTACCAAAAGACTATCTTCCCTCTGTTTACTTGCAATCCTCTCTAGAAGAATCAGAGTAACTTCTAAAAGAGCAAAGACTACATTCCTACTCAGAGCGTCCACTACCACATTAGCCTTTCCCGACGTATATAAAATATCCAAGTCATAGGCCGCCATAAATTCCAACCATCGTTGCTACCTCATATTCAAATCTTTTTATCTGAAAAGATACTTTAAGGACTTATGATCTGTGAAGAGCTCAAACTTTTAACCTAATAGGTATTGCCTCCACATTTTCAATGCAAACACGACAACCAATAATTCCAAATCATGTGTTGCATAATTCTTCTAATGAGGCAGCTGCCTGCTAGCATAAGCAATGACGCTGCCGCGTTGCATCAGAACTACACCAAATCATAACCCATAAGCATCGGTATACACAGTCAATCCTCCACCTCCATTTGGAATAGCTAAAACTGGAGTGGTGGTCAACCCCCTCTTCAACTTCAAGAATTCTTCCTCACACTACGATGTTCAAACAAACTTCTCATCTTTCTTTGTCAGCTTGGTTAAGTGAAAGCACTCTTAGAGAAATCTTGGATGAGCCTTTTGCAATATCCGGCAAAGCCTAAGAAGCTTCTGACCTCCATCGGAGTCTGCGGTGTCTTTACTCTTGAACAGCCACTACCTCTACCAGATCAACCGAAATGACGTCCCCCGACATAACATGTCCGAGGAACCTTACTTTTGACTGCCAAAAATGAGACATAGGAAATTTTGCTTTTAAAACTTGCTCATTAATGTCTCCAACACCACTTCCAAATGGTGTTTGTACTCTTCATCGGTCTTCGAGTAAATAAAGGTATCATCAATAAAGATTACCACAAACTTATTTAGCACATCTCTAAAAACTCGATTCATCAGATCTACAAAATAAGCATGTGCATTCGTTAGAAACATGTTTCTTGAGTGTTGAGTGTTTTCAATGTAAGAAGAAGGGCAGTCATCTTCTCCTGAATCCTTTCCTCATTCCTATCACAAACATCTCATTTTTCTTGATTGGGGTATCAATCAACTCCGGACAAAATCATGATAGCTCATTAAAATTGGTTTCATATTCAACACTAACAAATCTTCTCGCTTAAGATCTAGGAAACTCCTATACATACGAGTCTTTCCTATAGTGGGCATGAACTGTTCTTCAAACACCTCCTTAAATCTAGCCCAAGAAAAATTATCCTCTAGAACATTCGCTGTAACAGAGTCCCAATATGGCGCTGCTCCATTTTGTAACTGCAAAAATTCTAAAAAACACTTCTTCTCATCCAAAATATCCAATCCCTTGAAAATCTTTTGGCAAGAACGAAGCCAAGCTTAGACTTTAATGATGGATTCCATGCCCTTGAATAGCTTCCCTCTCATATTAGTATAGTCTTTGCACAAAGCTCAAAGTTCAAACGAGGTTGTACTGGTGCTGCCTCTTCAACTACTCCAACTCTTCCAGCATTCGAAGCTCAACATTGGTGGTTGTGGTGCTACTAGCTCCTCTACCTCGTCTTGCTCTATTACTCATTCTTACTACCTGGATATAGTAAGATAACTTTAGAATACTTCGACGCGATAATCTAAGTAAAAAGGGTATTAAATCAAACATATCAAAGCTATTGTAAATAATTCGAATATATAATTACAACTGCGCGCTTTCATAGACTAAACTCATTCTAAGGTATTACTAACCCTATCTCTAATGAGTTGACCTCAACAAAGGCCTAGGTGTTCGCTCAATCTAAGCTCTAATACCATTGTAACAATCCGCCTTTCTTACTCCTAAAGAAGACACCTAAAACATTCATGGTATTCATGTGTCTATCATCTAGGTGACCAAAAGATAAGCCATTAGGGTAAAAAAAGAAAAGACAAGAAGAAAGAAACACATAATCACATAGCGCAAGGAAATCATATGTAATAGAACATAAGATAGTACATATGGTCACTTCCAAATTGAAAGATCAGTGTCACAATAGTTACTAACTTCAGCCAAGGATATTTATAACTGTCTGCCCCCACAATGCTGATACAAAATATACATACGCAGCCAAAATAAAATAGATAACTAGCTAATACCGAAGCCACCTGCTCCATGCTCCCCTAAAATGCATCCGTTAGAAGCTGGACTACTTGGCTACTCATACAAATTTGAGTACCCAAGAGTTTTAGGGAAAGAAAGAAAAACTCTAGGTCAGACATGAGTCTAATGTGAGTAAACTCTAAACAACTGAATTTATTATACTTATAAAACCCTTTGAAAATAAAGGTATCTCGTGACCTTGCTGCATATAAGCACGGACGGGTTTATACCCTATGATAACAAATAAATTTCAATAGAAAATTCAGTTATATTATAATAATGCCTAGGGTTTAAAATAAACATTGAACATAGCTGAAATGCTTGCATCTCACATTCCAGCATATTTGGGCACAACTAAGTACATAAGGCACTTATTGGAGAATGGATTTCGTCAATTACAAGGCTACTGGGGTACCGCCTGCCACGACACACCTCTAGATAAAATTTACCGAGGGCCTTATATAAACCTCCGCCAGCACAGGATCGGCCTACTCCTTACTGGATAGTACCGAATATGTCACCACCCCGGTTGTGATCAACAACCATACTCGAATCACTAGCATATATAATATGGAAATATTGATCTAGATCGGGTGATGATCATACCCTAATGAGTGCAACCCACTTAGCCCTGCTACATATCCCCTGTTTTAGTCATTTTAGATTGTGAGGCTTGAGGTAACATTTACGTTTTTATATAGCAATCCCACTTGGAATGCTAACACTGCTCTCCAGATGACAATGTAATGCTAGCATTCATACATACAAGTTGTTCAGGATATGAACAAACCAAAGACATTGTTTCTACTACATCCATTTTGGAATAACCCTCGGGATTAGTAGCAAGTAGCCCTTGCACTTCAAAGATCTTCATCTTCCATTCCGTCATCTTCTAGATTTTTCCAATTCGAATACTTATGTTAGTCCGATGTGGATTTTGAATAACTCTGTTATCCAATCCCGGTCTCTTCGAACCAACGTTTGATAATTTTAAAAGGGTCAAGTTATCGATAGTGGAAAAATCCACTATTTGAGGTGTGTACAGATTTGCATATGAAAAATAAGACATCCTATACTTATCCCCACTTTCCGATTTCAAATAGTACTATCCCTTGATTAACAATAAGTCGAACAAGTTAGAAACAAACCATGACTTGACATACATTCTTACTTCTCGGGATAGAGACGAGTTTCCATACCTCGAAATTTAGTATTAAGTATATAATGAAATATCTTTCATATACTTAATTTATCATGACCCATTTATCAAAATTAATTCCTTTATGTTTATCATTTAGTTTTGGGTTCCATCTCTAGCCGACCCCAACTTGTTTGGGAATAAAAAAGAAAGATATTTATCATGTCTCCGACATTTCGACTTCTCTATCCCTCGCCTAGAAAATCAAGTTCTTTTTCTGACAGATAGAGGATAGTCTATTCATTGGCTTTTAGTGTTGAATACAAGATGACTTACTTCCAATAAAGCGTGTCAATGTTTTAGCATAACTTATTTATATTTGTTTGCTACTTAATAGCACAGACAAAGAAATCCCTTGTATTTAAAACCCATATTTTGTAAAAGAAAGTTGCTTTTTAAACAAACCGATCCTTGGAAATAAAGTGATTAAAAATTACAAATCCTTCATTTAAATAAGTTTTAACCTTAAATTTAATAATAATAAAATCTTAACTTAATTAATAATCAAGTAATAATTAAACCTTTCCTGATAAATAATTAAATCTTATTTAATTAAAAATTAATTTAGATAATTATACCTTTTACTTAATTAATAATTAGCTTTTACTTAATAAATAAATAATTAACACTTAATTAATAATAATTATCTTACCTAATTAATAAATTAAATAATAATTACCTTTACTTAATTAATTAATTACATAATTATTAACTCCCTACTTAATTAATTAATTAAATAATAATTAAACCTTTTTAATACTTATAATATAGTTTTAAAGTCTCTTCAAAAATCTAAAGTTGAAACCCATTTTAGTTTACAAAAAAATAATCGTTTTACGAACTGCATCCATAGCGACTATCGCTATGGATACTATAACCTTAAAACTTGTTTTACAAATCAAAGTAACTTTAAAAAACCCTTTCCTTCCATATTAAATTACTTTATAAACTTTGTATAAAGTTTTGGAAACAAAAAGTAAAGTTTTTGAAAACTTTATAAAACATTTCTAGAAAATAAATAAGTAAACAAGTTTAAAACACATGGGATCTCGATGTCACAACATAAACAAATATAAGTTCTAAGTTTCCTTTTAACATACAACATCCACATACAAAAGCTTAAACATATATACAAATGCAATAAGATCCATACACAAAATAAAGATCATCACTTTCAAACCATTACTCAACATTTTAACTTCATTTTCAAGTCCATAACAAAACATTACATATAAGCATATGTATGTAAAACACAAGCAACATTACTTTTCAAAACAAACAACTAGCAACAATTATTACAACAACAATAAAGTTAAAACTTTGGTTTTAAAAGTGAGATTTACTCACCAAAATCAACACTAAATCAAGTCAAATCACTACCTCTTTACAACAACACCAGGACTTGGATTTTCTTTTCGGAAATTTGATTTTTGTAAGCCTAAAGGGTTTGGCCTAGGGGAATATGGGCTTGACCTTGCTTTGAAAGGTGGGTTTTAGGTCTTGTTTTTGGAAGAGAGGAGGTGTAAGCTAGAAAAGAAATATCTTTTATCTTTGTTTAAGAAATGAAAATGGAAAAAGAAAGTTTTTTAATTTAAAAACTTTAAGGAAGCCATGAGAAAGGAGGATGGAGTTTTGAAAAAAGGAGATAGGTGTTTTGAAATGAATAAAAGTGAAGTGAAATGGAAAATTAAAAAGAAAATTTTGTTTTTTAATATAAAATGAAATATGAAATTTACCTTTTTACCCCTTATCCATTTATCTTCCATATTATGTTGCCACCTCACCTTCCCTCATCCCATTTGCCTTATTCTACACGTCTCCCATCATCTCCATCGCATCATCACCTTTTGTATGTACTAGGATGAGTTGTCAAGTTATATGACATTTCCATTTTCTATTTTTTATTTTTTATTAAATTTTAAAAAGAACAGTCAACTTACCTTCTTTCCTTAGGTAAATATTTAAACCTATTTTAACTCTAACCATTTTGTATGTTATTATATAAGTGTGTGCATATATATACTCTAGTAAACACAACGTTTTCAGATAACTTTTAGACGATGAAAAGTCGAAAATCCGAAAAACGATTTTCGATCACATTTTCGATTTTTCTCTGAACTAATTATATTTGTAAACCAAATTCCAAAATAACTTCACCATCATTAGTTATTATTTAAAAGAGGTTTATTTGAATTATAAAATCCATTAATTAATTATTTAAAATACATTAAATATTCATATTTAAAGCAATTAAATTTTGGGTCGTTATAGTTTTAATACAAGCAAGCATATGTTTTGGTTTAAAAGTCTTTTTGGTTATAGTGTATATATATAGTTTCGAAAATGTTTTTCTAGAAGCAATTATATTTTGTAATTAGAACCTTTTCAATTAAAGATATATTTTAATATGGTATTAGATAAATGTTTAATTTTCAAAATAGTTGATTTCATATGAAAAGTATCTTTAAGCGTATAAATGTATCTATTTGATGAAATTTTTGAAATTGATTTTGTGTTAGTTTGTTCGTTATGTGCTTAAAGAATTTTGATCGATGTACATGATCAACGTTATCAATATGGATTCTTAAACACTAGAAAAGACATATGAACGTAAAGATTTGAAAGGTTTTGAAAAGTAATATAATATTTTGGAAGGAAATAAAATGCTTTGAGCTATTTTAAAATCAATAATTTGTATTAATATTTCGAAGAAAGTTATAATTGTTGTTTTGGGAAACATTTAAACGATATGAAGAATTTTTTTAAATAAGATAAATAATTTTTGAATATGAAGAATTATTATTTTGAATGAAGTAAATAATTTAAGGAAAGTGTAAATAATATTTTTTTAGGAAAAGATTTTGGAAAGGAAGATAATATTTAAAGAAATATTTTGAACTATGTTTTGAAAAGAATCCAAATAAAGGTTTCAGAAGTGATATAAATTATCCTGATAAGGAAAATATTGTTTTGAAATAGTGTTTTAACGAAGTTTGTGATATGAAGATATATTTGAAAATTTGAAGGTTTGGAAATTGTTTTGACATGAAATTTATATATGAATTTGAGTACTATGGTGTTAAAGTTAATAATTGTTTTAAAGTGATAAAGATATTTTCATATATTTAGATATTTTATATGATGATTGCAACCATCGAGCATTAGTGGATAGCTGAAGTCGATGGTGAGGCAATGTTGATCACATGGTTAACACTGTAGCCAATTAGGAAAGTAAACCACTAAAATTCATGGCGAGGCATCTTTGGAATATTTATATCAGAATTTGAAATTGTTTGGTATGTGATGTTGTCATTGTATGTCTGCCATGCTGAGTGATTGTTTGTAACTTGGATGAATTTTATGAAATATATTATGTTATGATACATTATGATATATAAGTTTGTATATCTAAGTTCTTAACTTAAAATGATTTTTGAACCAATATCGTTTTAAAATGCATGAGACAAAGAGTAAAAGTTTTGAGGAAAATTATTTTGTGAACAATAGGCATTTTGAGAGAAGTTTTCCAAAGTGAATTGAAATAAATAACCGGAGTAATTTTACGAAACTAGAGGAAATAAATTTTGAAATAAAAATGGTATTTCATGACTATTAAAAAGTATTGATTTTATGAGTTTTGTGGTGAAGTGAAGTTTTAAAAATAAACTAAGTAACAAATATTTGATGAAATGGAATTTGAGTTTTAAGATAAGGATTCAAAGAAGACTTTGTGTATCACGTTTTCAAGTATTAATGAAGACTTATCATTTAAGTAATAAAGAAATATGGATTATGTGAAGTTAATCTAAAAATATTATATTGTTGTTGGTTTTTATTAAATTCATTTATATTTGAAAAGGTGAACAAATTTGTATTGTGAATAACTAAGTTTAAATAAAGAAATGTTTTGATACAATAAGTTTTAAAGTATGAGCATTTTGGAATATATGTGATAGAAAATAGTATGGGTTTAATAATATGAAATTGATAGAGTTTTTCTAAGAAGAAGATAATTGTTTTATTTATAAAATTTTATGTTAAACCATTCCATTGAAGAGATGTGAAAATTTTGAATTGTGGAAAAATTAAGTTTTGACAAGCAAATGATTATTTTTGAAAGTTGAATCTTTGAGGTAAAAGATTATCTGGAAGAAGCTTTATAATCTTATTTGACAAGACCTTTTATGATTTAAAGTTTGAAGTTACTAATTATACATTTAAAACTAAGCTATGTTTTGATGATTTAAGATTTTAGAAAAGTCTTGAGAAAAGTTATAAATTTTGTTCGAGTGCTCTACAAATTTTTTTGATATTAATTGTATGAAAATATAATTTTATAAGAGGACTAGTTTATATGATTTTGGAGACTCTTGAGGATTTGAAGTATTGAATTTGTTAAATGTTTTTTTAGTCCTCTATATTATATATTAATATAAGGAAGGCCTTATAAAATAAGAAGAGTTTTGAAGATAGTAGATTTGCGAACTATTTTGTATTATTATCTTTGGAAATAATAAATAGTAATATGTTTTAACATTTGCAGCTTATTAAATAATTTTATATTTGTAAAGTATTGTTGTTGATGAAATGTATAAATTTATAAAGATATGTTGTATGTAATGTGTTTTCATGTTTTGGATTTTTGGAATATGCTTTGTACCATAAAGATTTCTCCAAGTTTTCCATAAATTCCAACATCTAAATTGCAATTTTGGTTGTGATACATGGGTATTATCCCAATTGAGTTATACGACTCATATCACATAGCCACTGATGTTGGGCAAGGGATGATAACCTATTATTTTGAGGAGCCACTGAAGGATTTAATAATTGCTGTTGTTATTATATAATCTTTGGGTGATGATTGTATGATTATTTTAAATTGTAGATTGGTGTAGTAAAGCTAAAAGTATTAGCTCGTTATGGATTTTCCTTATAGGAAACTGCGAGGACATAGTTTTCTTAAGAGTGGAGTCTATAACAAGCCTGTGTTGAGAAGAAATTAATTAAAATTAAATAATGGTGCTCCAATTTATTGAAATCAGTGTTTAAAATAATTAATGTGAATGATTTTGGAATTTAACGATAACTCTTTTTTGTGATAAATATTGAAAATTTGTGAATTGTTAAAAAAAAAAAATTAGTTATTTTTGAGAAATTTTGAAGTTTTAAGATTGGAATGATTTTAAATATATTAAAATTATTGTAATATTTTTATAAAATTCAGTAACGAAAATAAATAAGATTTGAAGTTTATTTTGTAAAGAAAAGGAATTTTATATTATTATAAAGAAGAGTTTTAGAATTTATTTAATGAATGGGTTTAAAATATAGATAAAGGGTGATTTTAGTAAAATGAGTTAAAATATAGAAATATATTTTTATAAAATTATATAATAAATGAGATTAGAAATTTGCTTTTAAAAGAAAAGAAAGTTTATTTAATTAATAAAAAGGAGTTTGTAAAATTATTTAATAAATGGGTCTAAACATATACATATAGAAATAAATATTAAATGAATTAAATTATGGACAATAAATTTTGTAACATATAGGAAAGATAAATATGAATTTTATTGGTGAGTTCAATTAGTTTAATATGGTTGATAAATTGATTAGCAAAGGAAAAGAAGAGAAAGTGTGACGACCCACCTTTTTGGATGGTTTAAATCGACAATAAACCACACATGTCTAACTCAAACCATGAAAAGGGGAGGATTGTCAATGGGGTAAATAAGAAAATAAGAGAAAAGAAAGAAAAACAAAACACAGAATCTCACAGCGGAATGACAAAATATAGCAGTCAAATAAACAGTTCATGAAGCTGTTTTATAATATACATTTGATTACACAAATTTTTACAACATAATCAGAGCACAATCACAACATACCAAATAATGATGCAGCGGAAAATTATTAATAATATAATATACCAAACTCCACCGTAAACTGGTGGGCTATTAGGGAGCACTCCATAGGTACGACACAAACCAAAATCGTAGTGGGCTAGATAAGGCATATGACAAGGCATGCGAGGCAAAGCCCAGGGTAGGATTCTACCGTTTTGCACTCCCGGACTGGTGGTAACGCATAGCAGCTACTACCGCCCAAGTATGTCCGATAGTAGGAGCGACCTCACTTGGCCCGATATAGCTCCTGTTTTAGTCATATCAAGCTGACCCAAAGATCAGGGCTGCGTTCTTACCTCATACCAGTGGCGCTCGCCAACCATCCCACTTCGTTCTGAATTCTCCACTACGTGTACAGTTGTTAAAATGGTTTCGAAATTGGCAGAGAGTATGACAATATCGGATCCCGGTCTCTTTAACAACCAAACGCTTATTTCACACCGTGGTCATTTTATAAAACAATTTAAATAATAAATATAGAAAATAGTTTATGCCTTCAAATCAAGATATCCATATACTTATTCCAAAACTATATAAATATATTCATAAATACCGAGGAAGATTTTTTTCAACCAATTTCAAAAATAATTTATAGATCTCTCTTAAACTATTTATAAACTATTTATATGCTTTAAAACCATTTATAAAGCTATTTATAAATTCCAAAATAGTTTACAACCTTCCCCTTTTCATAAACTTCTACGCAAATTCCTTTAAAACGCTTCCAAATCCCTTTATACAAGTTCTTTTATAAAACCCCTTTATAAAATCCTTTAACCTTATAACTCCTTTATAAAACCATTATCAAAATCCTTTATAAAATCTTTTATAAAATCTCTTACAAAACTTTTATAAATTCCTTACAAAACCATCTTACATTTTTATTTATTAAAGTTATTATAAAATCTATATTTATTATATTAAATTGAATTTAAATAAACCTCTTAAAACTATATTAAATATTTTATTAAATTAAACTTTATATAAATCTCTTAAAACTATATTAAATATTTTATTAAATTATAATTTAAACCATTTAAAATATATTTTTAAAACTAAATAAAATTATAAGTAAAAATCTTAAATTTACTTTTTAAACCATATATTAACTTATAATTTGAAACTTTAAAACATATAAAATAAATTATTTTCCGAATATAAATTTTTAAATAAAATCATTAAATTAAATTTATAAATCAGATTTATAAATCAAACATACTTTACCATTTAGAAAATAATTTAAAACCGACCAACGGTGTCCGTATATAATTTTCTACCCTATGGTCAAGTGATTGGGTATGTATCATTTTAACCCAAAATAGTTAAATTTTCCGGGTATATATCATTTCAACCCGTATCCCGAATCAATAATTTCCAAATCAATAAAATCGCTCGGGAATGGATCATTTCAACCCATAACGATTTTCCCTAATCTATAAGATCATTCGGGTATGTATCATTTCAACCCATAGTGATTTTCCTAACAACAAACTAAGGGAACTTGCAGTGTGATAACAACATATACAATAAACATAACATCCAATCATACAAAATATCAACAAATAAACATCCATCGCAATCAACATCCAAATCAGCCAATAAATCACAACAATTAACTAGTTATCATTATCAGGTATTTTACTAACAATTTAAATTCAATATTAATTAAAATGGCAATTTAATTCAATATAAATTCAAATTAAATTTAAATGACAATTTAAATTACCAAACAGCAATCAATAAAATTCTTATAACATCATAAACTTAATTCAACTGACATAAGAAGGTTTAGTGTTGCGTGAGTGGGTTAAATCACTCACCTTTGATTTATAGCCAAATTCAAATCCAATAAAAGCCCAAAATTTGAACAGTCTCCAAATTCAACCAAACCTATTTCATGTTATCCGAAATTTCGATATGATCCCAAAGGAAGAAACCGCTGTGAGAAATGCGGATTACAGATCTTAAGGCTAGAATTAACACTAGAGGGGGGGTGAATAGTGTTTTAAGAAATTAATAATTCTTTTTGAGTTTATATTAATTTGAACACAAATTTATGCAATATTCAGACACAGATATGATCACAGAATCAAACACAGACGCAGATATAAAGTAAAAGTAATAAAGGAAAGAACACACCGGATTTTATACTGGTTCAGAGTTACCCTACATCCAGTCCCGCAACACAAGTACGGATTTCCTTTCAAAATCAATTCTTATAGTTACACCCTCGATTTCAAGGCCATGAGGTACACCACTCCAGATTCACCATCCTCTGGGTAGAGATACTTGATTTTACGGGAAACAAGTTCACCCGATTGATTTTCCAGGCTACAATCACACTTTTTCTCGCTCGATTGATTACAACGAAATCTATAACTCTGAATAGCACTGGAATCTTATCGAGATAGTGATAGAGAATCAAACCAGAGATGATCTAGTTAGATTCAATGGTGATTTCGGCAGAGTATTGGTAAAAATGTATATAAAGAAATGTGGAAGAAGAAGAGGAGTGAAATCAGAGAAAATATGAATATAAATTCGTTTAAAACAACCCCTATTTATAGTAGAACAACAGCCATGTCCATTCGTGAAAGGATATGACGAATAGACACTTCCTTTGAAATTCAAACTTTTGAAATTAACTGTCACCTTGTCGACAAGGGGTACATGGGGTTGTCGACAGGCCTAAGTTATTTTTGGTAATTTGTTTTTCTTTGAAAATAATTTCTATCTTGTATTAAAACTATTTTAAACTTTATAAATATACTTAACTATAGTTAAAATACATATATAAGTATAGAGAATAATATTTTGGTATATATAAAATTTTACTATAATTTTATATTTAAATCTAAGTATAAATATTAAAAGTTAAATATATTATAATTAAAAGATAGTTTAAAACCAAGGATAATTTGATATTGAAAATAAAGATTATTTTGAGGCTAAAAGTATTTTTAAACTAGGATAGGTGTTTTTGATTTTAAAAGGAAGATTTTGAAATCATTTTGAAAACAAGATATAATTTTGTAAAACATTTGAATAAAAGTTAGTGGATACAAAAAAATGTTCCACTAGATTTTTCGTAGGTTCCATCCTACTTAGGGTTCCATCCCTTTAACGGGCTCAAAGTGGATTCCATTCCACGAATAAAATGGATTTTAAGATGTCAGTGCTTTTCTAGAAGTTTTAACAAAATTCCTAACTAAATTACATATCTTGAAATCTTGAACTCTTGATAATCTTGATACTCATGAGTCTTGAATCTTGATATCTTTGATCTCGAGTTCATCAGTTCTTGAATCTCTATACTGTACAGTCTTCATTCTTTGGTACCTGCATATACATCCTGCATATACATATATATATCTAAACAATAATATTAGTATTTATATTTTATAATCTTATTCTAAGGTTGTTGTCATCAAAACAAACTTCTCAGGGACTAACAATCTCCCCCTTTTTGATGATGACAACCTTTGTTTATAAAATATCACTTCTATCCTAATAACTCCCCCTAAAACTAATAACTCCCCCTTAATCTATGCCTAGCTATCCTATTTTATACTTCTCCCCCTTTGTCATCAACAAAAACAAACTCCAAACTATATAGCTCCCCCTTATTCTTGTACTAGAGTACCTGCATTAATAAAATATATAATGGAGTATATAATAGATAGATTAAGAGATAATTATATTGATAGACATGATAACTAATCAAATATCATATAAATATCATTGAAATAATTCAGAGTTTCTTCAAGATTCTCGGTCAATCTATGAATTGGATCGACCATATTTGAGTTTGTGAAAGGGAATATAGATTGAGTAGATAAGAAATGATTTTGAGTGATGAATTCTGGAAGAAATATGTATTTATAGGTGTAGAAATTCGTTTGAAATGAATAGACACAAGGTAGTTATTCAAATTTCAAATTTCAAATGAAAAGTCATTTCTGACTAGTACTTGTCGACAGGGTCTCTGGAGGGTTGTCGACAAAGGTCAGTCAATTTTGATGACTCATTTGATTTTCATAAGAGAAATGTTTGAGTGATTAAAAACTTTTCTTGAAACAAATTCTTCTCCTTTGAAATTTACTCTAAAATAATTAAAAATCCGAGTGAGATAGATTCCATGATACAAAGTGTTTTCACCCATTTCAAAATTTTTGGGACGAAGTTCATCCAAAATAACTTGCGCCCAATTATTATCATAATTTCCAAAAATAGCAAAAAGTGCTTTGCAAACTTTTGAAGTTGGATTGTTAAAACTCCCCGATCTTAGGGTCAAAGTATGTTGTAAAAGAAGATTAACAATTCTTGCTTTTGGTCGAAAGTTTTGATTTATGAATTCAAGGTTATCATCTCCTTCGAAAATGTGATGAAATGTCTCACGATCATTTTCATCGATATTAAAACTAGAAAGATCCATTTCCGTGCTCTTGCAATTGAGAATGGTACCCAAAACATCACAATTTAAAATGATTCTAGTGCCTTTGACACTACTCCAAATTTCATCATCATTTCTATTATAAAATCCACGGTTGAGATTTGCATAGAAAATTTTAACAAGATTTAGATAACAAACAAAGTCATTTTATGAAGCATCAACAAGACTAAGAACTTGGTTGTTTGCAAAAAGAGAATTGATTTCATAAGTAGAGAAATCTTGAAATAAAGCAAACTTTCCGGGATGGACTTTTCCATAGTTAGCATAGTTGATATATGCTTTTATAGCGTTTGGATTATTGAAAAGTTGCTCTTTTATATTTCTAGAAAGTCTCATTGTGGAAGGGTTGCTTGAAGAAGCCATTAGAGTAGAGAGCTTGATATTTTGAAATAAGAGTTTGAATTTGAAAATGAAAGTGAAAAGTTGTGATAAGAGATAGTAAATAAATAGATTCTCAAGGGACAGGTTCTCTGGTCAAAAGGTGACTTTTCAGAGACTTGAATGAAGTGAAAAGATGGAGGGAAATTCAAACATTTGAATTCAAATTTGAATTTCAAATTTCTGTACCCTTGTCGACAACGGGGGGGGGGGGCCTTGTCGGCAGGTGTCTCTGAATTTTCATGATTTATTTCTCTTAAGTATTCTAATATATATATATATATATTTGGGGTTTTTAGGCTCAAGGAAAAAGTTGAAGAAAAATTTAGTTTTAGGGACAAGAAGTTTGCTTTTTAGGTTGAATGACACTTTCTAGTGTAAATCACAGAATGATAGTTGTAACTATCATTTTCTGTTTACACTAAAATGTGTCCTTCAGACTAAGAAACAAACTTGTTGTCCCTAAGACTAATTTTTTTGCAATTTCTTCCTTGTGGCTATTTTCCTGTATATATTTATTATTTTTAATGTCTATATAATATCTGGAATATTACTAAAATTATAGTATATTCCATAAAATATTACGATACTATTTAATAATAATAATAATAATAAAATAATAGTAAAAATATAATAAAATAATATTAAAAATTTTAAAATTCAAACGACACACCAATTCAAAATCAACCAATCAAACATCCAATCCTAAGCATGCAATTTCAACCAATGTATTGTAAACGTGTACCTTTTTCTGAGTCCTTTTCTCTAAATTCGTCGGAGTCGTGAACTACCGTGAAACACATATTTGAATTATCTGTCTTCTGATCATCATCGCTTGAGGACGAGTCTGAGTCATCTAGAGTAGTGGTAAATGCACGTTTTCGTTTTTTTGCGGAATCATTGTTTATAGGAAGATTTTGCTTATCTGGATGCGGACAGTCTCTTTTGATATAACCTGGTTCGTCACAGTTGAAACATTTGATATAGTTTGGCACTACATTCTGATTACCAGAGTTCTTATAGTTGTTTCTCTTGAGATTATTCATCTTTCTGTATTTCAGGAAATTTTGAAAGTTCTTGGTCATAAAGGCTATCTCTTCATCATTATCGCTGTTTGAGTTTGATCCATCGGTCAATGCATTGAATGCAATTGATTTCTTTTCAGATGCTTTGCTTTCTCTTCTCCCAATCATTTGGACTTCAAATGACATTAGATTTCCAACTAATTCTTCTATCTTTAAGGTACTGATGTCATTTGCCTCTTCAATCGCAAGTGTCTTTTGATCCCATTCTGGAGTAAGAGAATTTAAGATTTTTTTGACTTGATCTTCTTTCGAAAATACCTTTCCCAAGGATATTAGAGAATGCACAATATCCTGAAATCTACTATACATATCTGGAATAGACTCATTAGGATTCAATTTAAATAATTGAAACTGATTTGTGAGCATGGAAATTTTGGTCTGTTTAACTTTGCTTGTTCCTTCGTGGGTAACTTGCAAAGTTTTCCAAATTTCATATGCAGACTTACAAACTGACACTCTATTAAATTCATTCCTATCAAGTAAACAAAATAGAATATTCATAGCTTTAGAGTTATTTTGTGCGACGGTCTTTTGCTCAGCAGTCCACTGTGCAAAATCAGTTGTGGGTTCAAAATATTCAGTCTGTGTGATATTCCAAGTGTCTAGTCCTACAGATTGTAAATATATTTTCATCCTACATGCCCAATATGCATAGTTACTGCCATTGAAAAGTGGTGGTCTGACAGTAGACTGACCTTCTACAAATGAACTAGTGACAGAAGTAATAGAACTAGTGTTGGTAGTAGTAACAGTACCAGTGTTGGTAGCCATTTTGAAAATTTTCAAAATTCAGATTATGAAACTTTGAAAACCTTGCTCTGATACCAAATGTGAGAAATGCGGATTACGGATCTTAAGGCTAGAATTAACACTAGAGGGGGGTGAATAGTGTTTTAGGAAATTACTAATTCTTTTTGAGTTTATATTAATTTGAACACAAATGTATGCAATATTCAGACACAGATATGATCACATAATCAAACACAGATGCAGATATAAAGTAAAAGCAATAAAGGAAAGAACACATCGGATTTTATACTGGTTCGGAGTTACCCTACATCCAGTCCCGCAACACAAGTACAGATTTCCTTTCAAAATTAATGCTTACAATTACACCCTTGATTTCAAGGCCACGAGGTACACCACTCCAGATTCACCATCCTTTGGGTAGAGATACATGATTTTACGGGCAACAAGTTCACCCGATTGATTTTTCAGGCTACAATCACACCTTTTCTCGCTCGATTGATTACAAAGAAATCTATAACTCTGAATAGCACTGGGATCTTATTGACATAGTGATAGGGAATCAAACCAGAGATGATCTAGTTAGATTCAATGGTGATTTCGGCAGAGTAATGGTAAAAATGTATATAAAGAAATGTGGAAGAAGAAGAGGAGTGAAATCAGAGAAAATATGAATATAAATTCATTTAAAACAACCCCTATTTATAGTAGAACAACAACCATGTCCATTCGTTAAAGGATATGACGAATAGACACTTCCTTTGAAATTCAAACTTTTGAAATTAACTGTCACCTTGTCGACAAGGGGTACTTGGGGTTGTCGACAGGACTAAGTTATTTTTGGTAATTTGTTTTTCTTTGAAAATAATTTCTATCTTGTATTAAAACTATTTTAAACTTTATAAATATACTTAACTATAGTTAAAATACATAAATAAGTATAGAGAATAATATTTTGGTATATGTTACCCGGGTAATTGACCCGGTAGCGTGAGGATCACCGAACAAAGAACTGTTCGGCACAAAGCGTCGCTCGGCATTTAGCCTCGTTCGACAATAGGGCTTCACTCGGCATATGGCCTCGTTCGACAACAGGGCCCCGCTCGGCATATAGCCTCGTTCGGCAACAAAGCCCCATTCGGCATATAGCCTCGTTCGGCAACAGAGCCCCGTTCGGCATCTAGCCTCGTTCGGCACATAGCCTCGCTTGGCATATAAGGATCCGTCCGTCTTCAAACCTTACTAGGCACAATCTCTCGTTCGGCATACGATTATCGCCCGGCCTACGCTCATCGCTCGTCATCAGGATACCGCACTAGTTCGAAGAAAAGGCTAACCTCAGCCTTGGGTGAGGGCATCGTCGCTCGGCATGCCTCGCTCGGCAAACATCGATCGGCCACGATAGCCCATAATTCCTAGTTAGGTCGGCTTGTTTCATCTGGTTTGTTTCATCTGGCTCGTCTCGTTCTGCTTGTCTCGTTCGGCTTGCATGTGACGATGCACAGTAGTCATATACTACGGGTCGAGGTACCTAGTTCGAAGGCCCGTGAGGGAAGTCCAACCCATCTTCCTCTATAAATAGAGGGGCAGGGGCATACTAAAGGAGGACCTTTTTTCGAGAACACTGGGGAGACTCTGCTGTTTTCAAGACTCACTCTTTTCAGTTCAAACTTGTACTCAAGATATTATTGTACGGATTGTATCTGTATTTTAACTACTTGGGAAAGCAATAAAGATTACAATTCAAAGTGGACGTAGGCAGTTACGCCGAACCACTATAAATCTGGTGTTCTAAATTTCTGCAGTTAATTTAGTCTATATCTCTCTGTTTTAATTTATCTTCTTCATTTATCTCTCTACACAATCTTTCTAAAAAGGGTTAGTGACCAATTTTGGTGCTAACACTTTGGTGCTTTCACTGAGAATCGAATTCTCAGGCCACAAGGATCTGCTTTGTAGCTACTGGATTGAATAAATCCCCCGAAGGAGATCCAAGTCATTCATGAGACGTCTGTTGATTCTACTCAGAGTTCCTATCAATAACTCTACTATGGGAAGACCACGTACCAGATCAGCCTCTCACAATGCGGACATCAATGAGACTGCTAGCGTACAACAAATAGGACCTAGCAATCAACAAGCAAATTTGGGTGCAGGAACTACCACCCAAAATCAAATGGAAGTTGTCACCAGAACAGAGTTCAACGACTTGATGAGAGAACTCATGGAAAGCAGGAGACAACTTGGAGAACAGATTCAAGCTAACGCCAACCTCATGGCTCACCTCACTCAACAACAGCATCGGAATGCTGGGGGTAGTCCAGCTCCTTACTCTTCATCTGATAGCTCGACTTCGTCCGATGAACCTCCCAGGCGTAGACTCCGCAAGACTGACACTACACAGGCAGGTGTTGCTGGTCGATCAACTAGGGGTCACTTACACCTCGGAGACCACAACCAAGCTGGAATGGGAAACTTAGGATCTGGAGCGCGAGTGGAAACTGGACGCCCGGCTCACTAAGACGTCAATGATGTTGAACCTCAAGATACACGTTTGGCAGATTGCCAGCAGAGGAGACATCAACCTGAATGATCCCGTAGAACGGACTCCAACCTTCCATCTTCCATACAAACCCCGGACCCATCGGCTATGGTCAGACAGCTGATGAGAGAAAATCAAGGCCTGACCAATGAAGATTGGGGGATATCCAGGAGTCATACTCCATTTACAGACACTGTTCTACAGGCCAAGTACCCCAGGAAGTTTAGCATGCCAACTATCCCGGCCTATGAAGGGAAGACCGATACCCGACAACATGTGATGAGATATGAATGGATGATGGATTCAGCAAGAGCGAATGATGCAACCAAGTGCAGATGCTTCCCAATAACTCTATCTAGAATCGCTACCATGTGGTTCACTCGACTTCCTCCATGATCCGTATCCAGTTTCGAGGAGCTGGCAACAAAATTTATAGAACAGTTCATGATACATGCTACTCGTCCGAAGGACGTGATGTCACTATCAAGTGTAATCCAAGCTCCAGGGGAGTCGTTGAAGGAGTATTTACAGAGATTCCATGTTGCGGCTACTGAAGTTAGAAATCCTAATGATCACGCAATTCTTATGGCTGTGATGCGAGGTGTGGATCCGGATTCAAAATTTGGAGATTGGTTAGCAGGAAAACCTCCAACTAGCTCTGCCCAAAACCCTATCTTACGCTTATCGATACGCTAGAGCATTTTTACTCAAAGGCTCATCAATTCATAAGAAGAGAGGAAGCTAGGTGGATAAGACGAGATAAGGCACCCGAGCCTGTTTAGGAGACCGTGAAAAACAACATCGCTGTAAAGCAATCCAGAGACAACTTGGGGAAAGTTCAGGTCAATGTCCAGAATAAGCCCGGGCAATCTAAGGAGTCCGGAGAAGGAAATCAGGGGAAGAAAGAGAAGTAGGGAAATGGAAGCCGAGAATTCCAACCTACAACGAATACACCCCACTAAATGCTTCTCTTGAGAATATTTACCTATCAACTTGTAATACCTTTCAATACAGAAAGTCGCGCCCAAAGGAGTCAACTGAGGAGCAAAAGCGGACTGGGAAGTATTGCCGCTTCCATGAGACTTATGGGCACAATACTGAAGAGTGTAGGCACCTACATGACGCTATAGAAAAGTTGATTAGATGGAAAAAGTTGCAGAAGTTTGTAAAGAGTCCTCAGAGGGTGGACAGGGAACGTCCAATCCCGGTCACGCACCAGCTCCACGTCACCCTGAGGAGCCTCCTCGAACTGTGGGTAGACTGGTCATAAACACGATAGTATGCGGACCTCATCCTGCAGATTTGAATTGGCAGGAAATGGAGCAATATGGTAGCTCCCTGAGGCATGCAGATTTTGAGTGTTGTTCAAATACTGAGGATGGGTCCCCAGCTAAGCAGCAGCGAACAATGATAGACGATATAGTATTCAGGAGCCGAGATGTCGACCAGGTGGAGGTTCCTACCGTTGACCCGATGGTCATATCCGTGACTATCGGGCCAGCATTAGTGAAGAGAATTTTGATTGATTGTGGAAGTTCTGTTAACATCATCTTCAAAAAGGCGTATGACCAAATGAAGATGGAGACGAAGGATTTAAAGCCGTCTAAAGCTCATATTCATGGCTTTAACGGTGCAGCGACTGATGCAGTGGGGTATGTTGAGTTGCCAGTTGAACTGGGACAAGGTGAACGTTGGAGGGTACGGATCTTACCTTTCAAAGTCTTGGATGTAGATTCCCCATATAATGTATTTCTGGGTCGACCAGCCCTGGCTGAATTCAGGGCAGCATTGGCCCCGTGGTATTTGACTTTGAAATTTCCGACCGACAAAGGAGTAGGTGTTGTGCATGGCGACCAGGCGACCGGTCATGCATGTTATGTGGCTGAGCTTCGAGAGGCCCAACGGAGAGAGAAAGGAAAGGTTGCAGACAACTTCATCCGCATTCAGAATACCGACAATTGACAAGTAGTGCCCGAGCCCTGGCTCGGGCAACATTCTTGGATCTATAGAGACATAGATCCGAGAGATGATGATGAGGAACCCAAGGAAGAAAAGGCAGCACCGGCTGAACCGACGATTGACATTTCAGTCAGCCGGGACGATCCGTCGCGAGTACTGAAGATTGGATCACAACTCAGCCCCTCAATGACCGAGGACCTTAGTGATTTCCTCTGAGCGAATCTCGATGTTTTCGCTTGGACACATTCCGACATGTGCGAGATTTCTCTCGCTATTACGAGTCATATGTTGAACATAGACCTGAGGTACGTTCCAGTTAAGCAAAAAAGGAGAGGAATGGACCCAGAGAGGTCCGCTGCTCTTAGAGAGGAGGTGGACAAACTCAAAGCCAATGGGTTTGTCTGCGACGCCCTCTACCCTGAATGGGTGTCAAACCCCGTGCTAGTGAGAAAAGCAAATGGGAAGTGGAGAACTTGCGTAGATTACTCTAATTTAAACAAAGCACGTCCTAAGGACAGTTTCCCATTACCTAGAATTGATCAGTTGGTCGACTCCACTGCAGGACATAAGTTATTGTCATTCATGGATGCGTACTCGGGATACAATCAGATTCCAATGCATATTCCGGACCAGGAAAACACCAGTTTGTCACGGACGTTGGGCTATATTGCTATGTAGTGATGCCTTTCGGATTTAAAAACGCGGGAGCAACTTATCAGCATTTGGTGAATCGAATGTTTAAAGACCAGATTGGTAGAACAATGGAAGTCTACATGGATGACATGCTCGTGAAGTCACGGCAATCAATCGACCACATTCGAGACTTAGCAGAGATGTTTGGCATACTCAAATACTATGGGATGAAGATCAACCCTCTTAAGTGTTCCTTCGGCGTTGCGTCAGGGAAGTTTTTAGGATTCATTGTTAATGCCCGGGGAATCGAAGCTAACCCGAAAAAGATTCAAGCTATTCGAGATATACAAGTGCCATGGACTATAAAACTGGTACAAAGCTTGAATGGAAAAGTGGCTGCGCTGAGTCGATTCATATCCAGAGCCACAGATAAGTGTATTCCCTTCTTCGATATAATAAAGAAAGGAAAAAGGAATTTCAAATGGACATCCAACTATGAGGAAGCATTCCGAGCTCTGGTAAGGCATTTAGAAAATCCTCCAGTGCTGTTGAAACCAGTAGACCATGAAATGTTGTACATATACTTGACCGTATCCCCACATGCTATAAGTGCGGCTTTGGTCCGCGAGGAGGACCGAGTTCAAAAGCCAGTGTATTACGTTAGTAAACGTTTAACGGGGGCAGAAAGAAATTATCCTAAAATTGAGAAATTGGCCTATTGCTTGGTGATTGCATCACGTAAGCTGCGTCCATACTTTCAAGCACACTCAGTCGGTATTTATACCAATCAGCCCTTGTGACAGGTACTCCAACGACCAGAATCTTCTGGAAGGATGTTAAAATGGAATATCAAGTTGAGTCGGTTCGATATTACCTACCTGCCACGAAGAATCATACAAGGGCAAGCATTAGCAGACTTCATCGCTGAGTTCACTGTGTCAGACGAGCCAGATAGTCACAATGTCATTCCCCCAATTCGATGGAAATTGTACACCGATGGGGTGTCAAACGACCGTTGTTCTAGGACTGGTGTAATTCTTGTGACTCCAGAAAAACGATCGATTTGTTATGCTTTGAAGCTCAATTTCCCGGCTACGAATAATGAAGCAGAATATGAAGCATTGATTGTTGGCTTAAAGCTTATTGGGGAACTTGGAGTAAAATCAGTTGAAATCTTTTGTGACTCACAGTTGGTGGTGTACGAAGTGCGAGGAGATTACCAAGCAAGGGGACAAAGGCTTGCTCCGTACCTTGCTCTGGTTCGGGAACTATTGGAGAACCTTGAACATTATGACATTTCGCATGTCCCGCGTGAATAGAACAAGGAAGCCGACACGATGGCCAAATTCGCAAGTACCGGGGATGCACAACAAATGGGATTAGTTCCCGTTGAAACCTTACATGCTCCAAGCATAGATGTAATGGAAGTAGATTTTGTATTGGAGACGAAAATCGAGAAGGAGTCATGGATAACCCCATTCAAACAATACCTGCTAAATGGGACTTTGCTCGAAAGAAGAAGCGAAAGACGACAGGTCATTCGTAAAGCCGCACGATATGTGATGCAGGGCGGAGTAATGTATCAGAGGGGGTTCTCAGTCCCCTTACTCCGGTGCATTGCCCATGATGAGACAAAGCAGTTCTTGAAGGAAGTTCACGAAGGAGAATGTGGCGACCATACCGGGGGGCAGACATTAGCAAAAAAGATCCTCCGCTACGGATACTATTGGCCGACTGTGAATCGGGATGCTGCAGATTGTGTAAGAAAATGTGATAAGTGTCAAAAATACGCGAAAATCCCGAGAGCTCTGCCAACGGAACTCACGCAAATGGTTAGTCCCTGGCCGTTTGCCATTTGGGGAATCGACATAGTTGGTTCTTTGCCTATATCCAAAGGTGGCACAAAATATGCAATAGTTGCGGTCGACTACTTCACCAAATGGGCCGAGGCAGAGCCCCTAGCCACAATCACCTCTAAGAAGATCATTAATTTTGTTGTGCAGAACATTATATGCCGCTTCGGCCTCCCGCGAACCATCATTACAGACAACGGAACTCAGTTCGAAAGTAGGGAATTCAAAGATTTCTGTTTAAAGTACGACATTGAGAAAAAGTTCGTTGCAGTTGCTCATCCAAAGGCTAATGGACAAGTTAAAGCCGTGAACAAAATAATCAAGACCATATTGAAGAAGCGTTTGGAAAAGGCTGGAGGCAAGTGGGTAGATGAACTTCCAACAGCGCTATGGGCTTAAAGAACCACCCACAAGTCCGCAACTGGCCACACTCCATTCACATTGGCATATGGCACGGAGGCTGTTATACCCGTGGAGCTTGAAGTTCCGTCACATCGGGTGACACATTATGATCCTAGGACGAATCAGGATCTCTTGTTGGAATCACTGGACTTCGCTGATGAAAAACGTGAAGAAGCTGAGTTAAGGGCGGCAGCATATAGGCACCGAGTTATGCGATATTACAGCGAAAAAGTCCGCCCAAGAATCTTTGATGTGGGTGATCTCGTTTTGAAACGGGTTTTTCCAGTACCATCACGTATGAATCCCAACTGGGAAGGTCCATATGTCATTGAACGGAAGCTTGGAAAGGGAACTTTCAAGCTAGCGACCGTTGATGGCATGACACTCCCCCGAGCATGGAATAGTGAACATTTGTGACGTTATTATATTTAGCCTATTTCTTTCGTGTTTTAGGTGCAATTATTTCCAGTATGTTTTTGTTCCATTGATTCTTAGTTATTTTTTAAGCATGTAATCGGACGATTTAGTTTGTTTTCATTAATAAAGGCTTGAAGCCATCTTTTCCATGAATTACTGATGTTTATATGCATGATAATCCGATGGCAAACAACTAGAGTTACATTATTATGTCTGACGTACGAACGCACATAAACGACTTAAAATCTCCAAGTCCCCTGAGTGTGGACTGGAGTACTCTGAGTCCCCAACGTGCGGACTATAGTATAAATGACTTAAAATCTCCAAGTCCCCTGAGTGCGGACTGGAGTACTCTGAGTCCCCAGCATGCGGACTAGAGTATAAACGACTTAAAATCTCTAAGTCCCCTGAGTGCGGACTGGAGTACTCCGAGTCTCTAGCGTGCGGACTAGAGTATAAACGACTTAAAATCTCCAAGTCCTCTGAGTGCGGACTGGAGGACTCTGAGTCCCCAGCGTGCGGACTAGAGTATAAACGACTTAAAATCTCCAAGTCCCCTGAGTGCGGACTGGAGTACTCTGAGTCCCCAGCGTGCGGACTAGAGTATAAACGACTTAAAATCTCCAAGTCCCCAGAGTGCGGACTGGAGTACTCTAAGTCCCCAGCGTGCGGAATAGATTATAAACGACTTAAAATCTCGAGTCCCCAGAGTGTGGATTGGAATACTCTGAGTCCCCTGAGTGCGGACTAGAGTATAAACGACTTAAAAATCTCCAAGTCCCCAGAGTGTGGACTAGAGTACTCTGAGTCCCCTGAGTGCGGACTAGAGTATAAATGACTTGACATCTCCAAGTCCTCAGAATGCGGACTGGAGTGCTCTAAGTCTCTAGAGGGCGGACTAGAGTACAAGTGACTTGAAATCTTCAAGTCCCCAGAGTACGGACTAGAGGATATTTTAAGTACCCGAAGCATGAAATAAGGGATGTACAATTCCAAGGAATCTCCGAGTTATGTGAAAATGGATTAAGGGATTATATAACTCACAAGGTTTCAGAGTACAACTACAAGTTATACAGTGAGCTAAATGATAGAAGTCATTTGAATGACAAGGAACAAAATTTTATTCATCAATTAAAAATAAAGTCCTACTACAACTTATCCCAAACTCGGGGCCAAAAGTCTATTTACAACGCTTATGAGAATAAATAAAAGTGATTACACGATCTAGAAAGATCCCTCAGTTGAACGAGTACGATTGCTATTTCTTTGGCTTTTTTCCCTTCTTCGATTTCTCAGATGATCCCTCTTCCTCACATTTTCTTTTGGACATTTGACTCGCCAGAGAAACGGTGTCGGAAGTGGGAGAAGGAACAACCAGTGACTTGGTTCCGCCAGGAAGAATGACTTTTAGAGGCCTGTTTAACGGGTCGTCGAGTTCTACTACTTGAGGCTCGACCTTAATCTCCGCTTTCTTTTTCCTCTCTTCCTCGAGCTGCTCCTTCGTGCTCAGCTCTGAGGTATGTGCGGAAGCACCGGTAATCTCAATCTCATAACTTTCTTCGATGGGGGACGAAGTTTTGAACTTGTCCTCCTCGAGCGCTTCAATCACCTGAGCATCAGGACCGGGGGTTACTCTCACGTGAGTAGCCTCGCTCGCTTTCCCCTTTGTCTCCTTGGCGTCATCGCTCCTTGGAGTCGGATCAGGATCAGAATGGCCTACGCAAAACCACAAGAGACGAACGTTAGAATACAATAACCTCTTGCCGAAAACGACAATTCTTTGAACTTTAAGAAGAAGAGTTATATACCGGTTTCTTGCTGGCTCTCAACCGTCCAAGGAGTCTCACCCTTTAGAATGGGAGATAGCACATGAATGCCGAGGTCGGGGTCTTCTGGGTCATAGCCAGCGTTTTGCTCAAATGGATCAAGTACTGGCCGATCAACCGATTGAGTAGGAGGAGGAGCTGGAGACTCGGTTCCAGACGGACCAACAATGTCATTTTTTTCCTTTGATGGAGACTAGCCTTTGCCAAAAAGAGCCAATGCCACAGACAAGTCTGAAGGCTCATTCCCCCTAAGAAATTCCTTTACTAAAGCATCCTCGTCAACCTCCTCGGTACCCGACTCAACCTTCCTAATCTTTATCAAAGTTTCCCATGCCTCGGCTAGAGATTCGAGGTAACCCTCGCCAAGAAAAGTTAAGTCCCGATGCATGAGGACACGGGCGTTGTATTCAGCTATAAGTGGGTCGAACAAGCACTTGATCTCCTCTCTGCCAGCCTCTATAGCCGCCTCAAGGCGAGAGTCAATCTCCACAGATGCTATGCTCTTACCCTCTTCACGGGCTTCATCCTTCAACATCCCGACCTTAGAGAGCTCGTCGTCGAGCTTTGCCTTCAAGAGTCGCGTAGCAACAATCTCATTGCAATATCGTTGCAACTCTTCCTGGGCAGCATATTTTTCTTCTCTCTCTTTGCAGAGTAGATCTTCCAATTCTTTGACTCACCGGGCAAATGCATCCCTTTCTTTTTGAACAGAATCCTTTTCTAAAGCTAAGGCCCCGCAACGTTGGACCGCTTCATCAATTTCCTTCTTATGAGTTATCTCCAAATGATTGACGGCCTTCGCAGTATCTTTAGCACTTTGTTGGGCAGCTTCGAGTTGGGACTTGTACGAAGAGAGCTCTTCATCCTGAGTTCTGATAATGTCTTTATCAAAAATGGCTTCAAGCTTCAAGCGGTCGATTTCGTGTTGACGCTCAACAGAGACTTCCAAGACTTTTTCAGCTAGATGGACAAACGCGTCATGTTGAATATAAACGTCGTTGTTGCAAGCAATGGCGCTCTGTTTGACATGCCCCGAAATGTGATGGATCGCTAGGAGGAACTTCAGTCCATCAAAGCAGATTTTGGGGAACTTAACTTTCAGCTCGGCTAGCTTCTCTGATATCGTCGGATAAGTTGCGGGAACAGGGGGAGATGGCTTTGAAAGTTCAGTCTTCTTACGATGTTCCCGAGACTGCCGTGTGCTAGATGAACCCGAGTGTTGATCACGGGGGACATCGGATTAGGACCTCTTATGCGCAGACTTCTCCCTGCCTTGCTCTGATTGAGAAGGATGATCGCGGGAATATGAGGACTGGCTGTATGATTACCTTCGATAAGTTGATTCTCGGGGGCGATAATCTTGGTCTCCAGAGTCATCTCTATCTCGATGCTTGCCGGGACCCGAATCCCGGCCATAATGATGAAAAATAGATGACTCGCGAAGACGATCGAGTCCGTGAGTACGTCCCATGTCACCTGCGTAGAATGAGAATAACGACAAGTTAGAAAAGAACAGAGTGATGGCCAAAATTGAAGTGCAAGGTGAAGTGCACGTGTTCGTGTGTGTCCTAGTGTTCCCCCCGATGGACCAGTTTCTTTATCTTTACTAATAGGAGTTTTCTCTCCCTAGATTTGGGCCTGAGCGCCTATATCACCTCTCGCGGGCGAATGAAGTTTAAGAGCTTCTGGATCATCGAAGCCATAGTTGAGCAAATCATCGGGAATAGTGAGGTCCTACAAGCCTTTCAATGAACTCTCTAAGTGTTGAGAAGAAGACTCTATTTCTACTGGAGTGATGGTGACCTTAGAGGTTCCGCCCGCTGTCTTTTTCCTTAATTTATAAGTTAATTTCTTCTTTCCCTTCGAAGGAGGAGGCGTTACTTCAATGTCATATACCTCAACCACCGGCTCCGGAGTGGGATTGACATTCTCACCCGATGCTTCGGGCGCCTTAGCTTCTCTAATCTCCCCTTCCTCAGGTGTGTCAGGGGCATCACGTGCTGAAGGTCCAGCCTGCCTTTTGCCTTTGTCCGAAGTAGACCCGCTTACAGTGACGCCGTGAGGAAGACTTATTCGGCGACCTTCCGCCAGCAGCCCAAGCCTCGAGAGTGATTCATTTGTAATAATAGATCTAATGTCCCGGTCTTCTGCAGGGATAGCCCGGATTGCTTCAACGGCTTAAGAATACCCAGAACCTTTGGGGCGTGGGCTGATAGCTGTAAAAGCAAAGAAAGATTTAGAAAAGGTGCAATTTCTCCCAATACAAGTATTGACCCGGAAAAGAAACTTACTCCCTTCCACCCATCTCCTTGCAAAGCCGGGGGGACAGCGCACGTAGAACCATTCCTGCTTGTATTGAGCGAATTTGCTCCATGCCCCAGTCAGAATTTGACACTTGTTATGCGGCTCAAGGAATACAAAAGATGGGCTGTCAGATCGTCTCTTGAAACGATAAATGTAGCGGATGTCGCGAGGAGTGGGGAGCCTGAATAGAACGCTCGTGAAAAGAATGCACGTGCCATATATAAACGCGTGACTGTTGGGGTGTAACTGTGAAGGAGTGATCTCAAGATACTGTAACAGGTCACGAAGGAAGGAGTTGAATGGTGGCACGCTACCAACCCAGCACATAAATTTATTGCAGGCGGTATATCCGGCCGGGGGCAAGTGGGGACGATCTTTCCTTGAAGGGACTAGCACATCGTCGAACAGAATGCCATGAATTGAGCATAGACGGTGTAGAGTGCTTTCATTAATCCTTGAAGCTTAAGAGTCAACTAGATCATCTAAGAGAATCGCTGCATCCAAGGCATCGGGAGCCAAATCGTCAGATGCAATCGCGGGACTCGGAATATCGTGAATAAGGGCCGTGGATGGATTTGAAGTCCCAACCACTTCCTGTTGAGGAGCTCGCTCGGATTGATCCGATACTGTAGCGGAACTGGATTTTCTAGACATCTCTAATGAATGTTGGGTCTAATGGAACACCTGTTTGAACTGTACTTAAAAAACGATCGACATTAGACATAACAACAAAAATACTCCCCCCGTGTGGTGTGTGAACTAGTGCAATCATTCAAGTATAAGTGCCAAAGAATTACAAGTCGTATGGTTGCTGAGATAGAGTTAAGCATTGGACTTTCGTCTTCGGAAACCGTCATCGCTGACCGTCTCCGAGAGCTTGTCGTATGATGGTTTCTATTTCGAACTCGGCATCGACGCTGTATATGGAAGTTTATTATCTGTTTTAGTCAAGTTAGACTCGGCTTTAAAGTTGTTGAAATTGGGGAGTTGTTAGTTTGGATTAGTTCGATATGCTTGTTTTCTTAAGCCCTTGTCCTTGTTTAAATGTTGTGTGATTAGGCGTGCGAGGTCAGTGAGTTCGATGTGAGTTATGTTCAAGGTGAAATGATTTCGACTGTCGTGGTCTACTTCAAGACTCAAGGCCGAACGACACTCGAAACAGGTTTCCAAAATACCGTTCGGCCTGAATGCCGCTCGGCACAAGCCCATCGCTCGACACTCGAATGAATGATTCGACCAACGTCGCTCGGCATCCTAGGATCAGACACCTTCGCTCGGCATTCTCTGGCTCAATCGCCTAAGTCAGACATGCTGATCCACTCGCTCACCTCCGTCTCACTTCCTTAGATCACCGAACCAGACTCTCTCTCTCCTTAGACCGAACGACACCTTATCCCTTTACCTCCCTGACTCTACTCTTACATGGATACTACCGAGCCACCTACTTCATAGTTGGTCGGTTTTCACCCAAAAAGCAAACGCCGACCCGTCCACAATCACTTCTCTTCCGCTCCTTATCTACTAAACGACCTCGATCAGCCAACACCTATTGAATTCACCAACACTTACCGAGTCATTACAACTTCCTCCTCCCTCACTCAGTGACCCAACAGGAGCCTACATCTTAGCTACTTCCAACATCTTTTTCCTTCCTCCTCTCTAACTAACCCTAAGGCACGTTTAGACCTCAGATCCATCTTCCTCTTCTACGCGACTTCCATCACCCGTAAGTTAAAGGAAAGTCGTAAATTCGAATCTCATACAAAACCCTTAATTGAGGATAGTCGATCGAGAGAGAAGTTCATACCTAGAAGAATGGGCCGAAGTTTCGGGAAGTGGTCGATTTGGAATTGAAATCCGCTCAGACTCGTTATCGAGAGCAGTTGGGGGGAAAACATACTGGATTCAGGAAAGAAGAGAAAGACTAGGGAGGTAGTAAGAGTTTGGGGGAAGGAAAGTTAATAAATCCTGTAGAGTTAAAGTAAAAGTAAAGAGGTAAAGGAGAGAAGTGTGGGCTTTTTATAAGAAGAGGGGGAAGTCGAACAGGCATCTACAGGTGGACCAGGTCAAGGAACGTTAGTGGTTTGGCATGCTTATGTCGAGTGGCATGTGACTTGCCGAACGACTCGCTCGGCATCTATATGGAACAGCTTCTTGTGTATGTCACAAAGGTAAAGAGGGAATTGGATATTAGCTCAAAGCGTGCCGTGTTGCCTCATACGACACACTTTGGGGGGCAAGTGTTACCCGGGTAATTGACCCAGTAGTGTGCGGATCACCGAACAAAGAACCGTTCGGCACAAAGCGTCGCTCGGCATTTAGCCTCGTTCGGCAACAGGGCTTCGCTCGGCATATAGCCTCGTTCGGCAGCAGGGCTTCACTCGGCATATAGCCTCGTTCGGCAACAGAGCCCCGTTCGGCATCTAGCCTCGTTCGGCAACAGAGCCCCGTTCGGCATCTAGCCTCGTTCGGCAACAGAGCCCCGTTCGGCATCTAGCCTCGTTCGGCACATAGCCTCGCTCGGCATACAAGGATCCGTCCGTCTTCAGACCTTACTAGGCACAAGTCTCTCGTTCGGCATACGATTGTCGCCCGGCCTACGCTCATCGCTCGTCATCAGAATACCGCACTACTTCGAAGAAAAGGCTAACACTCAGCCTTGGGTAAGGGCATCGTCGCTCGGCATGCCTTGCTCGGCAAACATCGATCGGCCACGATAGCCCATAATTCCTAGTTTGGCCGGCTTGTCTCGTCCGGTTTGTTTCATCTGGCTCGTCTTGTTCAGCTTGTCTTGTTCGGCTTGCATGGGACGGTGCACAGTAGTCATATACTACGGGCCGAGGTACCTAGTTCCAAGGCCCGTGAGGGAAGTCCAACCCATCTTCCTCTATAAATAGAGGGGAAGGGGCATACTAAAGGAGGACCTTTTTTCGAGAACACTGGGGAGACTCTGCTGCTTTCAAGACTCACTCTTTTCAGTTCGAACTTGTACTCAAGCTATTATTGTACGGACTGTATCTGTATTTTAACTACTTGGGAAAGCAATAAAGATTACAATTCAAAGTGGACGTAGGCAGTTACGCCGAACCACTATAAATCTAGTGTTCTAAATTTCTGCAGTTAATTTAGTCTATATCTCTCTGTTTTAATTTATCTTCATCATTTATCTCTCTACACAATCTTTCTAAAGATAAATATGAATTTTATTGGTGAGTTCAATTAGTTTAATATGGTTGATAAATTGATTAGCAAAGGAAAAGAAGAGAAAGTGTGACGACCCATCTTTTTGGATTGTTTAAATCGACAATAAACCACACATGTTTAACTCAAACCATGAAAAAGGTGAAAGTGTACGTGTAGTACTAAGGATCGTGTAATATGGTATATAAATGCGGAAATTGGTAATAACAGTAAAGTAAAAATTAAAGTAAGCACACCAGGAATTTTTATACTGGTTCGAACTTCCCGTTCTACGTCCAGTCCCAGAATACCCTCTGGATTTAAACTAAACCCCTCACTTAACCCGGAGGAATAGGTATACGACACCTGAGCAGCCGAACAGGAATTTTTTCGCCTCAACAGCCGAAGAGGACTTCAACTTAATACAAAATGCTTGTTGACGAATGTGTTCTAAATAACACTGATAGTCTTTTGATAGTACAACTTTCCTATAATCAAATCCTCAAGAGTATGTATGTGTGTGAAGATTTAGAAGGAAGATAATCACGTAGAATCGAAGTATATGAATTAAAACAAGGATTCTAGTGATATTAATTAAGAATGAAAACTTTTATTTGCAGAAATGAATAGAGATTAGATTTCAGAATTAAAACATGAATTGGTGATTGTAGAAGTGAATTGAATATGTTTATATAGTTGTAGAAGAGTTGTAATCTTTCATGAAGAGTTTTAGTTAACAGTTGTGTCCATACCTCTTGAAATAGAGGACATTCCTCTTCATGAAATGATTGTGTCTCTTCAGAAAACTAGCCGTTTTTCTATGGTCGGTCGACCGGAAAACCTGGCCGGTCAGCTGAGTTTAAGAACATATACAAAACAGAAAGTCACTGTGCACATGATACAGGGTCAGTCGACCGAGGATCCTGGTCGGTCGGCCGACCTGATGTTATATGCACAGTGAACACCATTTTGATATAAAATATTTTGTGTGCTTGTGTAACTATTTGAGGAATGATTTTAACATTATTCTAAGACTCAATAAAAATAAAATATCCATACTAATCTCTGGATTGTAAGATTATCTCCTTTGTAGTGCACGGTATGCACTTATTCTCTTTTTGTCGCTTTCATATAGTATTCTCGTCGTATGATCTCTAAAGCTTGTGTCATGAATCAAAACTCATGAATCAACAAAAGGGAGGATTGTCAATGGGGTAAATAAGAAAATAAGAGAAAAGAAAGAAAAACAAAACACAGAATCTCATAGCGGAATGACAAAATATAGTAGTCAAATAAACAGTTCATGAAGCTGTTTTACAATATACATTTGATTACACAAATTTTTACAACATAATCAGAGCACAATCACAACATACCGAAAATTATTAATAATATAATATACCAAACTCCACTGTAAACTGGTGGGCTATTAGGGAGCACTCCATAGGTACGACACAAACCAAAATCGTAGTGGGCTGGATAAGGCATATGACAAGGCACGCGAGGCGATGCCTAAGGTAGGATTCTACCATTTTGCACTCCCGGACTGGTGGTAACGCATAGCAGCTACTACCGCCCAAGTATGTCCGATATGGTATCGAACAAGTATGTCCGATAGTAGGAGCGACCTCACTTGGCCCGATATAGCTCCTGTTTTAGTCATATCAAACTGACCCAAAGGTCAGGGCTGCGTTCTTACCTCATACCAGTAGCGCTCGCCAACCATCCTACTTCGTTTTGAATTCTCCACTACGTGTACAGTTGTTAAAATGGTTTCGAAATTGCAGAGAGTATGACAATATCAGACCTCGGTCTCTTTAACAACCAAACGCTTGTTTCACACCGTGGTCATTTTATAAAACAATTTAAATAATAAATCTAGAAAACAGTTTATGCCTTCAAATCAAGATATCCATATACTTATTCCAAAACTATATATATTCATAAATACCGAGGAAGATTTTTTTCAACCAATTTCAAAAATAATTTATAGATCTCTCTTAAACTATTTATAAACTATTTATATGCTTTAAAACCATTTATAAAGCTATTTATAAATTCCAAAATAGTTTACAACCTTCCCCTTTTCATAAACTTCTACGCAAATTCCTTTAAAACGCTTCCAAATCCCTTTATACAAGTTCTTTTATAAAACCCCTTTATAAAATCCTTTAACCTTATAACTCCTTTATAAAACCATTATCAAAATCCTTTATAAAATCCTTTTTAAAATCCATTATAAAATCTCTTACAAAACTTATATAAATTCCTTACAAAACCATCTTACATTTTTATTTATTAAAGTTATTATAAAATCTATATTTATTATATTAAATTGAATTTAAATAAACCTCTTAAAACTATATTAAATATTTTATTAAATTAAACTTTATATAAATCTCTTAAAACTATATTAAATATTTTATTAAATTAAAATTTAAACCATTTAAAATATATTTTTAAAACTAAATAAAATTATAAGTAAAAATCTTAAATTTACTTTTTAAACCATATATTAACTTATAATTTGAAACTTTAAAACATATAAAATAAATTATTTTCCGAATATAAATTTTTAAATAAAATCATTAAATTAAATTTATAAATCAGATTTATAAATCAAACATACTTTACCATTTAGAAAATAATTTAAAACCGACCAACGGTGTCCGTATATAATTTTCTACCCTATGGTCAAGTGATTGGGTATGTATCATTTTAACCCAAAATAGTTAAATTTTCCAGGTATATATCATTTCAACCCGTATCCCGAATCAATAATTTCCAAATCAATAAAATCGCTCGGGAATGGATCATTTCAACCCATAACGATTTTCCCTAATCTATAAGATCATTCGGGTATGTATCATTTCAACCCATAGTGATTTTCCTAACAACAAACTAAGGGAACTTGCAGTGTGATAACAACATATACAATAAACATAACATCCAATCATCCAAAATATCAACAAATAAACATCCATCGCAATCAACATCCAAATCAGCCAATAAATCACAACAATTAACTAGTTATCATTATCAGGTATTTTACTAACAATTTAAATTCAATATTAATTAAAATGGCAATTTAATTCAATATAAATTCAAATTAAATTTAAGTGACAATTTAAATTACCAAACAGCAATCAATAAAATTATTATCACATCATAAACTTAATTCAACTGACATAAGAAGGTTTAGTGTTGCGTGAGTGGGTTAAATCACTCCCCTTTGATTTATAGCCAAATTTAAATCCAATAAAAGCCCAAAATTTGAATAGTCTCCAAATTCAACAAACTAGTTTTATGTTGTCCAAAATTTTGATACGATCCCAACGGAAGAAACTGCGTCCAAATCCGAATTCGTATGCAAAAGTTATGATAGTTAGTACATTGAAATTTAAATTTGAATTAAATTAAAACAAAGGGTAAAATCGTAAAAATCTACCTCAACCTAACCCTAGCAGTCGTTATCGGGCCAACATCGTTCATTTGCCACCGTTTCCTCTCGTCACCGCACCACCTACGTCCACATCCACCCAGATCGGAGCACGCCGCCGTGCACCTCGCCTAACGCTGCACCCCCTGGCCCCATGCGAACGCCTCCGCACCTCCATCAGCTCCGCACCACCGTGCAAACAAAATCACCGATTCTAGTGAACTCGGTCAACTACGGCTAGAACAAACCACATGGATTAGCGCTGCTCGTCATCCTCTTCCAGACGCCACTCTCCGATCGTCGAATGGTCGACGATCCACCGTCGATCGTGAAACCCTAGCAACGGACGACTGAGAAAGATCGCAAAATTCTGGCCAAACCGAGACTCAATTGCAAAAACAAACTGCAGATGTATATTGCGTTCGTCGAGAGCTTCGCGATGATATAAAATTCGATAGGGTTTTAGGAGTTTGATTTACACTCTTATTATTGAATCAACTATTATCTTATGAATATAATTAACATTAGTTTACATTTACTATTCTCATCACTCAACAGTTAACGTCTTTTACCGTATTAATTGCAATATTTCAATTATATTAATTTTGTTGATTTTCAAATTAATTTCAAACGGATTAATTAATAAAATAATAATTAGAACAATTATTACACATTAGTAATTCAACCACATTTCTAAGTCTATTGTTTACAAACAAAAGCTAATAAATTTATGTACTAATTAATTTATATCATATTCTATAATAAACCTATTTCAATTAATAACAGATAATTTCAATATTGGATCCAACATTTAATTTATTCCTTATTTACAATTATAACCAAATTAACTTACGATTATGTCAATTGATTGAAATTACATTAAAATAGTTGTTAATAACATTCAAACAACAAAATTAAATTATATTCTAATTATTTTTATCATTAATAAATCATAAATTTTAATTTCTCACAATATTAAATTCCAAAATCTTATTTAATTTACTAATTTTAATTATCAAAAAAATACGGGTCGTTACAGAAAGGAATAGGTAAAAGTTTATGAAATGAGTCCATTTGGTCTAATTTGATGTTTGGAAAATCATCTATCTCCTTTGCCTTTCATGACATGTCTAGAATCCTCCCCTTGCTTCATGAAATCACTTCTCGTATACTCCTCTTTTCATTATCTTTCACTTTTCAATTTTCAAAACAAAACGAATGTAAATTCTCATATTCTTCTCAATTTAAAATAAAATTCTAGAAATTGTGAAACTTAAATATATGCCTCTCAACATGCTACTACACCTCTTGGTTCAAGGGAAGTTGGAGTTTTGAAGTTTCTAGGAGTTGGATTTTGGCATTTACAGTGAAGAGGAGGGGAGAAGGAAGAAGCGGTAAAGAAAATAGGGTAGCTAGTATTAGGTGAGTATTCTAACTCACAGCCTTTGCAGTTAAAGCCCCGCTAAGCCCCCAAAAAATCCCCGCTATAGCGTATAGTGCTCTCCAACAGGTACACTATTTCAATTTAGCGCTATTAAATAGTAGATCTGCTTTAAGCCCTGCTATTTTTTGCTGCATCCGCTAAATCGAGGCTTTTTAGCGCCCGCTTTAGCAATATTAATATACAAAGGTTTATTTGACTAGTTTTCTTTTAAACCAAATTGACAATGTTAGGGTAAAGACCTAATTTTAAGACATAAGTGCCCAATATAAGTTAGAAATTTACTATAGTCACTAAATCCGGTCTACATAAATCATGATATTTTTTGATTTTGTTAAACAAGATTAAAAAATATTTCCTTTTCCTACACAAATGATTTGAGAATGAAAATAAATTAAATTTAGATATTTGGTCTTATATTTAATGAAGCCTTTTGAACCTCCACTATTTTTCACTATATCCCCGCTTTATTCCCACTATAACGTTTTGCACCTCCACCGCTATTGATCCGCTAAGTGCTCTAACTGTATAGCTCACAACTATGCCTAAGTTGCTAATTAAATGTTTGGTATGTACTGTATGTGTTGATGTTATGAATGATGAACTAGTAGAATGATAATAATTTGTATAATTAAGCCTGAAACCATAAATTCGAAGTCTGTAGCCAAAAATTTGATCTAATACACAAAATAGGACTCACAGCTGACACGCACCAGTCAACCACTGATTACTGATCAATCGACTGGTACATGTCAATCGATGACACCTTCTATGCGTGCTTACTTTGTTTTAATGTTTCTTAATATATTATATATATACTAATAAAATAAAATTTGATAATGAATGTATTTAGTTGGTTTAAAGCTCGTAATTTATGAATGTGGTATTATTTTAAAGAAATATTCACAAACTTTGGTTGTAATTTTATTAATAAACATATTCAATTATTAAAGAAAAATATGATATTTAAATTTAATAATTATTTAAAAATCTTATAAAATTTTAGTAAAATATGAAATGGTTTCTAATTAATATTTTATAATGTTCAAAGCATATTTCATGAATTTTTTTAATATAATTCAAAATTTTGAAAAATACATGTTTGGATTCGAAATAAAAGAAATCTATTTGGATATTGTAAAATTTATTTAAAAATAATATTTAATTATTGAAAAATTATGAAATGATTAGTATGAGTAATATTTGGGTTTACAAGCTATTTTTAGGGTTTCAAAAGAAAGAAATGAGTTTTGAAAGTTATTTGTAAATTATTAAATTATTATTTATATTTATTAAAGGTTGAGTATTTTCAACATTTAAATTTATTAATGATTTTATTAATTATAAATATGTTTTAATAAGTTAATATATTTATATTTCTTTCTAAATAACCATGCGAGTTTTATTTGTACTAATTCTGTCTAACGAGAAATCCGAATAAACGAATTAGTACTACCGTTTGGTATGAGACTTTCAGTAATACTTTTTTGATCATTCTTTGGACTCGTTATATATATTAATTTTGTGTTGAGATTATAGATTATAAGGAATTTGAGTAAATGGATTAGTAATACCGTTTGGTATGAGACTCTCGGTAATATTTTTCCAATTACTCTTACAACTCATGATATAGAACGGTAAAGGGCGAGTGTAATATGTGAGCACTGAATAAATGGACTAGTAACACATGGTGATATAGGACACCGTTATGATATTTATTCAGTTATTCTTTGCTCGCGGATAACACTCATACGGGGACAATAGGTTTTTCATACGAGATACTCATGGATTTTTAATTTGATGGTTACCCAAGGCCTTATACATGTATATACATACATACATACATACATACATACATACATATATATATATATATTCCTCTACCAATGACATACTCCTAGCTATTGTGTTGGAGTGAACCAGATTGGCCAGTATCCACCTTGGCGGCCTGATTGCGAAGTTGTGGCCTGGATCTGTGACACACTATAGATTTACTATACGGTAGTTAACAGTTAGGGTGGTCAACCTTAGTCCCTGGTGTCACCTAAGCCAAAAGTCTATTACCATTATGAGGGGTAGGAACCTTAGCCCCTTATGCCACCTAGCATGCTGGTGGATATTATCACGATAACTACGGAGATAACGGAAGACTGTAGGAGTGGATCCGGGTGGATAACTTGTGTGCTCCTAGAGTAGGCAGTTAGCTATCAGACTCTCGTTTGGTTCTTATGTGAATGGTAGACTGACTTATATTTGTATACGTTATATATGTGGTTGAGATATGATCCGACCTGTGATTGATGTCCACTGTACGGTCATTCCTCGTATCTTCTTTGGCGTAGTTTTGCCACTATATTTCATAGGCAGGATATGCCACTTACATTATCTTAGGCGAGTTATGCCATTTATATATTTCATAGGCGGGTTACTCCACTTATATTTCATTGGCAGCTGATGCCACTTATGTTGACAGACCTGAGAATGTCTATTTATATCTGTTTTGGATATTGATGTGTTAGCCCTATTTTACTTGGAGATTTGTTATATGGTGATGATGATTTTATGTATGGATGATTCACCCATTTGATATAGATTTTCTTAATTTATTGTTTGACATGATTTTATATGGGTGATGACATTTTTACTATGCATGGATTAAGAATGATTCTATTCTTGAGATGCTTTGATATTGTTGATGATATAATTATTATACCATGTATATTTTTACGAGATATTATAACATCTACATTATAGATATAGTCTGACCCGTATGTTATTTATATAATACTTGGTTCAATTCGAGTCATTTTAGGTTCAAGGATAAGATGACCAATTTTGTGGATGTTGGGCACAGATGAAGGATAGAGTATCATTATATATCATCATGTATTATGGTATCTCATGTATGTATGACATTGAATTGTATATCGGACATGCATTGTATTTATTTTTGGAATAGTGGGAATTTAACTTATTTGTGTCCCACTCAGACTTGTGTATATTTTCTATTATATAATGCCATTGTGTTTTATGTCTTTGTGTTCTCTCCATTATTTATTATATACTATGTATTGTTTTATCCTGGAAACACACTTGTTTATTTCTTTGTGCCAATACTGAGTACGTATAGATGAGTTTATTTATTCAATTTTGAAATACGTAACAATGTTGTCCCAATGGAATATTCACGTGTGACAGCCCAATATCGCCTCATTCTCCATATTATCTGATAGTATTACCTAGTAATACTCTTAGATAATATGGTTATAGAGGTGGGGTGTTTCAGTTGTCACACTACTGCAAGTCGTTACCATGAGATCTTCTATTTTGACTTAGTTTTAATAACTTATAGAAGACTCTTATCGAGTCATTTGGTGATTGTTCCAAACAACCATAAGTACACAACTCCTTAGTGCTGTAATGGTCAATGAGTAATTCATGATCCATCGTATGGAGAGCATTACATACATTAATCTGAATGGATGTATCGTTAATCTTTTTTCGATACGTCTTGACCAGAAACATTAAGGAGTAAGTATTTAAATATCGATTCAATACTCATGGTTACGAACACGTTCTTAATTGCAATCGATAAAATATTCTCTTAAGGATTTTCTACTTATATATATATATCTGTGTGTGTGTGTTGTGTAAATGTCATTACTTGTATTTCTGTATAATAACATAAATAAAAGAAAACGAAATCAAAAGAATACTTTATTTTGAATAAGATTCTTTTATAATTAAGTTACATAACAAATTACATAATTGTGCCTTGGGCACACCCAACTCTATCAATATATATAAATTTAAATGTTCAAATTTTTATCATTTTAATCCATGGTTGAATTTTATATATGGGAGCATGCATCAAAATATATACATATACGAATCGGTTAAAGTAGGATGTTACCTTATCATGATTCAGTCATTATTGAACACCTTGGTTACTAGTTGTTTCCTTCCTTGAACTCTTTGTTCTTTCTCCTTGACTACAGGATGCAACTCCATCTACAAGGTTTCACCAACGTCGGAAATAGAGGCTAGGGTTAGGGTTTGGTTTGATGTAAAGAGAGAATGAATGGGGTGGCTATTTATAGTCAACTTCGTCATAAATATATAGCTACTTTCTCTTTTGTCTTTAAAGACAATGTTCCCTCCATCCTATTTCATGTTTTACCGCTCCCTTATGTTTGGACTTTCAGATTTTAAAGCTAATTAATTCAACAATTAAATCAATTATTTTGATTAATCTATTTAAGGCCATTCATTAATTAAATCAACATATAATTTTAATACACCGTTTTAAACAAATTTAGGCTTTAAATAAATGGTTAAAATGCCACTAAAATTCAATATAGTATTTGTATGATTTATTTATTAGTTTATAATATTTATAAATTTATTTTACATTGGTCAAACTCGAAAATTAACTAACACTACGGTTGTGTTGACTCTCTAATATAAACTCGTTCCTTAGTCAATATTTAAACAATTTAAATATTGAAGCCAACACAGGCTTTGTCGAAGCACGATATTGAGAACAAGATTAATCGCTTGAAGGTCATTTAGGCAAAATTCAATTACTAATCTTTATTAAGGTGCACCTAGTAACAACATTTTATACACGTTTTCTTTTCATCAAAGCTGTACCATTAGAATTCGGTCTATGGTCAAAAACTCCATTAATATCTTTAGTTAATTACATAGACTACATTAAAGTTTTTGGTTCAATCCAATAGCATTTATTAATTAACTGATTTTCTCTAGCTAGTGATTTTGACTTTAAGTTAACTACTAATAATGGTGATACTAACCTTCTACAACGAAGGAGATGAATCCTCTCTTGAATAGTGTTTCACTTCAAGTAATTCAACGTGTACCCAGCTAGAGCCATAACACAGTCGCCATGTCATGTTTTAACTATAATCAAAGTACAATCTAACTACTTAAGATCAACAATACCCTCAAGTTTGAAGACCATTGTACGTCATTACCATGAGATCTTCTATTTTGACTTGGTTGTATTATCCTATAGAAGATTCTTGTCGAGTCGTTCTGTGATTGTTTCAAATAACCATAAGTACGTAACTTCGTAATGTCCACAGCAATCATGAGAAATTCATTGTCCATCATATGGAATGCGTTACATACACCAGTCTTAATAAACGTATGAAATCATTTTCTTGATAAATCTTGACTACGAACATTTAAGAAGTTAGTATTTAGATATCAATTTGATACTCATGGTTATGAATACATTCGTAACTAGAATTGATAAAATAATTCTCCAAAAATTTTCCTCTTACATAATGTAATTATTTCATTATTTATATCTCTATATAACAAGACATATTAAAGAAAATAAAATCAAAAGTATACTTTATTTTGAACAAGATTATTTACAAAGTTGAGTTATATGCATAATTTACTCTCCGACACACCAATAACTATATCGATTGGTCATATAGGAAAATGGGGACTAGGGAGGGATGTAGATAAGATCAAGGGTCAATTAAGTTGTCCAGGAGGTGAAGTTATCTTATTGTGACTTCATGACCGTCAGGAACATGAGGCACTGTCCACAAGGTTTAAGTCCTTTGTTAATAAAGAGGATTTAGCTAGCAAGTTCTCCGATTTAAGGGAATAGGGGGAGGAGATCTTTGTAGGTTGGGATGTTGAAGGTGTGCAAGCTATTAGGATGGAAAATGACGTTGATCGAGTTGTGTTGTGTAGGCATATACTATTGGGATTTGAATTGATGGGCCCATTTAGACTTTTGCAAGAAAATCAAGCAACATTTATGTTTCAACTTATTAGACAGTATTGTTTCAAGTATGTTTTATGATAAATGCATATTAATGATTAATAGTTTTCTTAGTTCAACCCTAACACTCAATGTTTCTACGTTCGAGATCATTCATGCCATTGGTTTGATGATTGTCTTGAGCGTTGGAAATAATAGGGCACCGTGTTTAGTATTAAATGATATAGCCAAAGATCTAGATATCTATGTTGTTATAATTTGAATAAAAATATATGAATCTATAGAATTATTTATTTATTTATAGAACTTTGAAGTGCTGATTAAACAAAAATAATTTGTTTCCATTGAAAACATTGTTGAAGTTCTAAGATTTTGACATTTTTAATACTTGCATTATCACTTAGGGGTTGAATATTTTGCATTTTTATTGTTATAGGAGTTTGATTATAAGTTTACTTGATCAAGATTTGCAAATTAAAGATTTTGACATGGAAATTGCGTTTCAAAGTGAAATTAGTATTTTGCCTTGTCTTATACTATACATATTAAAGTCGGATCTCACTTAAGTTTTTTCTTTTTTACCATAATCATTTTAAAATTTAAATAGTTAGCTTTCCTGATTTAGTATACTTGTAAGAAGTCACAAGTTCGAATTCCACCAACCACGCTTATATTTAATGTAATAGAATAACTCTAATTTCTTTGATTTGCTTTATTCTCAAAAACCCAAGTTCGAGTCCAATTAACCTTATTTAACATAATATATTTTGGAATCACTTAGTTCAATTAAAATCTTTATTTTTTCCCAATTATGATCCTTTCTACTTATAAATCAATCAAAATCCAAGCTCAAATCCTACGATATTACATTCTGTAGTTATTTTTACTAAATAAGCATGATATTTATTCAAATTTCATTGATTTTATTCCTAAAAGACACCATTGAAAATATAACATATTTCAAACACCTATGATAATAATATAAAGAGTGAAAAAAAATAATGAGTAGTAATAAATTAAAAAAAAGTGTAATAACTAAGATATATGTATATGTAGATTGAGCATTATAGTTTTATCCTAAGTTTTACTGTTAATTAAACCAACGATCTCAGGTAATAAAGTAGAGTGCCTAAGTTTATCCAAATTCAACGATTGAAACTGTAACAACTGCCCTACACCTTAGGTGTAGAATAGTTGTCAAAGGAAAGAAAAAGAAGTACAGAAAGAGAAATAGAAGAGAACCGAATGGAAAAGAAGAAAAGGAAACATCAAATAGTTACATAACATGTCGAATATTGAAGGAACTAGGCCAGCCTGCAGCAGAAGAATGAGTGAATTTCAAAAAAAAATTACCATTGTGGATTTTTTATGGGCCTACGAAGTCTAAATTTTATTTAGAACTTTTCTAAATTTGGTTTAAATAAAATATTGTGTTCTATTAAAATAGTTAAAGGGAAGTTTAAATAAGTTTAATTTCAAATGTAAAGTGTATGAAATACACCTAACATTTATTTGTAAGTGTTAATGTATAGGGAATGAAACCTTTCATTTATTTCCATAAAACAAGAATTAATTGAGAGCATTAACTGTATTAAATGGAGAGAGAAACCTTTCATTTCCTCTTTAATTTGAATTGATTGATTCATTAAATGTCATTATTAATAATTTATTCATGGCAATATTTATTACTATGTCCATATGTATTCTAACTTTACAATTTGTAGTTTGAGATTTATTTAATTTAATTTAATTATACAAGTATACATACATATATATATATGTGTGTGTGTGTGTGTATGTTTCATTACATATACCTATACACACACATATATATATATATATGTGTATGCATGTGTAACATCATCATCCGTGAAGGGTATAATGTGCTCGTATATAGATACTACGATTTACATTGCAATGGACAAATTAGCTCATTTTATGTGTACTATAATTTATCCAAATATATGCTTATATAGTATGTTAAAACAAAATACAAATATATATATATATATATATATATATATAATTTATTGAATAATACAGTTTCCGCCATAACAAATTAATGTAAAATAATATATGATAATAATAATACAAGTTTTTAAAATTTTAGAAAATTTGAAAACACATTTTGGGCTTAAGATTAATTTATCGATTTTTTTACAATTAAAATAATATTTATTATTAAATAATTGATAATAGCCTATAATCAAATTAATTCTTAAAATAGGAAATCAAGTTGAACAATTCTAAAAAATTCTTCTGAAGGCATCTGAGATATATTTTGGGCTTAGAAAAAATTTCTGGAATTTTTTCAACTGTCATTATATTTTTAATTAAAGAATTAATTGCATTTCAAAAATAAATTAATTCAAAAAATCAATAAATCAAGTGATAAAAATCCAAGGCTTTTTTCGAAGGTTCCAAATACTTACCTAAGCCTTAATTTTTTTTATAGAATCTTCACATTTGAAATTTAATTTTTAATTAAATAATTGATTGCAAGCAAAAGTAAATTAATTTTTAAAAATAATAATTAAGTTTAAAAAATATGAAAATTTTACTATAATTTTATTACATGGTATAGCAAATAAAAAAAAATAAAATTGAAATTTTGGACCATAAATTATTTTATTCATAATAAACAATTCATAAAATCATTAAATAATAAAAAAATATGTATATACATATTTAGTAAAATATTTTTTATATTTTATGATTCATAATAGGTACAAATCATCATAAGAAAATTTTAGGATTAAATATATATGATATATAAACACATATATAATTATACATATTTATAATTTGAAGATCTATGCATATTTAATCTAGATATATATGTATGTATGTATGTATATATTAATATAAATCAAAATTAATTTTTTTAGAAAATTAATTCAACAAAAAATCAATAAACAAAATATTATAACAAGCACATAACCAATCTACTTGTAACAAACACATGTACCCACAAAAATCTCATATAATCTAAACAACAAACAAATCTGAATATAAACAGTGGATTTGGATGTAAATCAACATTTATATGATAAACTTAAAATAAAAAAAAGTGGTGATAAATAAAAGTACACCTCCTAATGAAGCCTTTGAGTTCACGTTGAACAATGATTTCACTTCGAAGAACAATTCACAATCCGTCAAGTTGCTAATCTGGGATTGGAGACCTTCTACTACAAATTAGTATTTTTAATTTTTAATTGGATTGGAGAATTTTATGGATTATTTTAGAGGAAAGATGAATTAGCTTGTAATTAGGGTTTTGAGATTGGCTTTTATATGGATAGGACAAGGGAGAAAACAATGATCTCAACCACAAATCTCAAAACATAATCGCACATGTTGTAGCCACCTCCTATCTTTCTCCAAACCAACGCCTATCCTCTCCAATCTCATGGGTTGTGAGCTTATTTAACCCAAATTAAATATGTACAGTCATATTTAACATATTTTGTTATCGATATCTCATATCGATCAATATATTCATAACTTTTATAAATATATGCAATAATTTTATTTCTCAAATCACATTCAAAATTCATAATTAATATTTCATAGATATTAATTTATAACAATTATAAACTAATCAAATTGTTTGATCTACAGAGAATTCATCGTTTCTATTATGTGACTCTTGGGTGTAAATTCGGTCAGCGATTAACGTCGAACTATTCGAACGTTCACACTTCACTTAGCAGGTGGTGTGATATTATGGCCAAATTTATCGCTTAATCATTTTCAGAAAAATCGTATTTTAATTTAATAAATGTTACCCAGTTGTGATAATTATTTACACCAATTCTCTTCGTCAAAACTATATCACTTTGGACTTGCTGAATTTGGTAACAGTCAAAATTCCAACACCATCCACATTCAACTCTATAATCCAAATTCAAAGTCCTTAGTTCAATAATAACAATTATTATCAATAGAACTACTCTAGCTAGAGATTTTGACTTTGGGTTGACTTGAGTTGGCCATTTTTCGTTGTACTCTCATATCATGCAGCCCAAAGATCGATACATGTCTTGTAACCTCAAGCTAGACACTAGACCCAAAGCCATTGGTTTAGGATATATGGATCCTCGCTACCAATCCATAGCGTCCCCGGTATATAATACCCCTGCTTTGAGTACAACAGAAAACACTCCAGATTATTAACGATCATTAAGCACATACACATCGATCCGAGCCCTACTCGATCAATCCGGATTAGAGCCCTACTCACTTAATCCAATTTCCACTATCCCAGAACCCACCACGTTCCTCCACTCCATAGCTCCCACCACGAGCCTCTTCGGTAGCTACTATGTACATGAGTCACAAACCGAAGATACAGAGTGTCTATCTTCGGTACCCACACCACGAGTCTCAAACCGAAGATACAAGGTTTTTTCATCATGTTGTTACATCGTCATCCATCCCTAATGTAAACGAGTCAACGCCTTCAGCATGATCGACAGAGACATGAAATTATCAACCTCAGAACCTACTCCATACACTGTTGAGTCATAATCCGAAATACCAACTCCCATGTCGAAGCATCACATCATCGCCTCACCATCTAAATCGCTCGCCTATAGAGCAATAACATCAAGACTCTAAGTCGGTCGCATGAACAAACTATCAAATCGCGCGCCACAAAATCTCTTTAACATCCAAGCCAAAGATTGGCCAAATCTCCAATCAAAAACAATGATGGATATTGATTATTCTACGGTGGTCAATATCAACCACTTTGGTCATGTACTTAACCAAAACGGATAAATACAAACTAAGTGGAAACGTCCGACACCCATCCTGAAGCCCGGAGTCTGATCTTCTACCTTCAGATCAGTTGGCACGTATCCTAACCCTCCTCTACAACTTATCTCATTCGTTTGATTTTCGTGTGTACTACGCCCCAACACACAAGACATTCCCTAACACTCGATCGCTGCTAAATCGCCATTTTCAACCAAAACAACCAAACATGCAACCAACAATCATACATACATCCAAAATAGCATACATACAACATGTATAATATATTTGTACCAACCAATGGGGAAATCATATCAAAAATAGCCCAAATCTAATAATTCCCTAAAAGGGCACGTCGATAAGAAAATATGATATCCGATATAAAATCATTTTAAAACATTTTTATTTTCTTTTATAGAAATCTAGTAGGTGCTTAAGTTTAATAAAATCACATTTTAAAATCAAAAACCATTCCAGAACGTCGATCTTATACTATACAATCAATCATAGTATGCTAATAGACAATATCGCTTACCTCAACAAAATTTGTCCAAACAAAAGCCAAAAATAGATCTCTCCATCATGAGCACAACGTAAGAAACCACATCCAAAACAATCTTGTATGCAAAAGATATGACCAATATAAAGTTAGGGGTATGCCCTAGGGGCAATTATGTAATTTGTTACATACATCTAACTCGTTGACCAATCTTGTTCGAAATATGTTAGCACCAAAATTGGTCTCTAACACCCGAATGTAGATGAAAGCACCAACTAACAGTCACAGCTCACAGATGGAGTATATGTAGAGAGTAATAATGTGAAGAACAGTAAAAATTTAAAAGAAAGCAGTAAAGAACAACAGATTTTATAGTGGTTCAACTAACTCCGGCCTACGTCCACTCCAAAAGTTTCCTTTTTATTGGTGTACTGATCGATTACAGTTACAAGATGGAAGGTTCACCTCAACCTTAGAAAATAGAAAACTAGAGAGCAGAAAGAAGATCCCCTCATCTGGAGACCCACATGCTGTATTTATAGGCAAATCCTGAATTGTTGGGCTTTTTGAATGATCTGGGCCCGTCAAGGCCATAGCCGAGCCACCTAGAATGCCGAACCAAATATGCCGAGCGAGAATGCTGAGCGAGTTCGCCATGTCGAACGGCACTAGTATGCCGAGCCACATGGCCATGCCGAACGACACTCGTATGCTGAGCGAGGGATTCATGCCGAACGAGTCATCTATGCCGAACGAGGCTTCATGCCGAGCGAGGTCGCCATGCCGAACGAGGTAGGAGGTCGAGCAAGGTATAATGTCGAGCGAGGTAGGAGGCCAAGCGAGGTCTACCAAACCACTACCCTATGCCGAACGACCCTGACTTCTCTGCAATGCCGAACGACATTACCAGGGCCGACCGGCCCTATATCTCCAGACCGAGCGGAGTATCCAAGTGAACTCCATCCTTTCAAACTGAATCTATAGCATTCCAACCTTGATAATCATGAAGTCAACTTAGTTAAATCCGCCTGTCCGTGGCCTTACCGAAAGGCGGGTTAAGACTTTGCCCCCCAAAACATGCCTTGTTTTTGGAAGGTGTGTTTTGAATAGTTTCTATCCTGATATCCAAAGTCCACGATACATTCGTGATCAAACGATTCCATCCGAATATGATATTTTATTCTGCGACCGTTCCAAGTCGTTATCCAATTCTAAATTCGCCCCTTGGAAGTCAGCAATCAAATCCTACGATCTACCCAGACCGTTGACGGCCTTTCCGGACCCTTGCCAAGCTTGATCCAAACTTAACGATTGAATAGGCAGATCGTGTCGCGCTTCGACGAAGCAACCTATCCTATGCATTCCGGTTCAGCATCCCTGAACATTAAGCAATGCCCTGATCCTCCTGGACCGATGTCAGCCTCTCCGAGCTCTTACTGGATCCCATCCTATCACTCTCCATTGAAGGGGAAACAGCGTTGAGTGAGCCGATCCTGTCGCTCTCCGGTGAAGCAGCGTCACTCCCTGCACTCCGGTTCAGTGTCCATGAACATTAAGCGATGTCATGATCCTCCTGGACCGATGTCAGCCTCTCCGGGCTCTTACTGGATCTCATCCTGTCACTCTCCGGTGAAGGGGAAACAGCGTTGAGTGAGCCGATCCTGTCACTCTCCAGCGAAGCAGCGTCACTCCCTGCACTCCAGTTCAATGTCCCTGAACATTAAGCGATGTCATGATCCTCCTGGACCGATGTCAGCCTCTCCGGGCTCTTACTGGATCCCATCCCGTCACTCTCTGGTGAAGGGGAAATAGCGTTGAGTGAGCCGATCCTGTCGCTCTCCGGCGAAGTAGCATCACTCCCTGCACTCCGGACCCCGTCTCTCCGGGTAGGGTCATAAAGCGATCAATTTCAAATCAATTTTCAATATTCGTCCTTCAACCCTCTGGTCAAGGGTTCATTTTATTAAATTCAAGTTCATTTATTAATTTAAAATTCCAAATGTTCAATCACAAACAAAGGATAAACCTAGATACTGCCTCTCCGGGCAGAGCGGTCTGTTACCATCTCAGAGCATGCCTGGGGATCTCTCTAGTTCCCGTACATGTGTAAGTGGAATAGCCGTTTTATTTCAAAATAAAATCTAAAGAGTTTTTGTAATCGACCAAAGTTCAAGTCCTGAACTTGGCCCTTGCCATCATGATTAATTGATGACGAGTCATGATCCCGATCCAGGATTAGTCCTGCTAGGTGGAGGTGGTAGTTGCTCAGGTCCTACGGTCACCGTCCGATCTCTGGCGTATTGTGGCAATCTACCACTTCTGACATGCTCTTCCACCTCATTCTTCAGATGGCGACATTCATCGGTAGTATGCCCTTCCAGCTCATGGAATAGGCAGTACTTTCCACTTCTACGTTCCCTTTCTTTGGGATCTCTCCTAGGTGGTTTTCGATAAGGGAGCTGCCCCCAAGTCTCCGTGTAAATCCATTCCAGGTTTGCCGTCAAGTCCGTGTATTGTCTGAACCTGGGTTCTCGGAATTTCTTCCGTCTGTCAAGACCGTCGTATCTGTCGTCCTGCTTTCGCTTACCTTTGTCTGCTCTAGGTAGTTCTTTGGAGGTTCCTTCACCTTGTACAGCGTTTGTTTCTCGCCTTTCGACGCGTTAATCCTTTAGCAGAATGAACCTTTCAGCTTCATGATAGAATTCTCCGAGGTCTTGTGAAACTCCGTGCCTTCCGCAACTCCTGCTACCGCCGCCATCAAAATCATAGATGGAACCGAGCGATCTACTGAAGCCACAGTTGCATTGAATTGAAAAAATCTTTTATGGACTCTCCGGTCCTCTGATTTATCGAAGCCAGAGTCATCACACTCTTGGGTCGCATCACGTGGACCCTAAACTGCATCATGAAGCGTTCCACTAGCTCGCCCCACATTCTAATTGATCCAGTATCTAGCTGCCTGAACCAAAGAGCAGCTAAATATCATAAGAATAAAGGGAAACATCGTTCCATCACTTCCTCGGATGCTCCCAGCACTTCCATATGTCTGATATATCTGGTAATATGCATGGTCGGGTCTGACTTTCCATCATAAGGATCCAGCATAGGTAATTTGAACTTTGGAGGATTCCTTGCATTTCTGATATTCGGAGTAAATGGACTCCGACTAACTTCCTCTAGGCCTCCACTTGACAATCCTCCTCTCATAATTCGTCGTACTAGTCCAGCCATTCTTTCGTCTCCGTCCAGGGGTTCCTCCTTAGTATGCTTCTATCCTGCCCCCCATGTCTCGAAGGGTATTCTGGGTAATATTCTTCAGGTGGCTCATTAACGTTGGCGTTGGCTCTGGCCTACTGAGCCGCATCTATGGGTCTTCCAGTGTCAGATCCTATGGGTCTGCCCCCAGGTCCTTATTGATCGCCTTCACATTCTACATTTTGGTCTTGAATCTGACCTCCAGTGGTTTCTGCAACTCTAGCTCCTTGTCCTGCATTTGCAGCCGCTGTAGTCGGTCCAAGGTTCTGTGCTTCAGCCGCTCTCATTTGCTCGAAGAAGCTTTGCATAATATCCTGTTGACTCTTCAATAACCTTTCATGTATTGAATCTGCCATAGCCTCCATCTCGTCCCTGGTGATGTAGATCGAAGCTTGTCCTTCTCCAGCTCCAGAGGATGCCTCTTGACTTCCCTCCTGATGGCTTCTTTCTGTCACTTGCTTCCTTGTAGATGGCCTAGCCATTAATTTCTAGAATCCAAGTTCCTAGCTCCAAATTCCCGAGTGTTTGCCTTCTCAGTGAAAGCACCAAAATGTTAGCGCCAAAATTGGTCACTAACACCCGAATGTAAATGAAAGCACCAACTAACAGTCATAGCTCACAGATAGAGTATATGTAGAGAGTAATAATGTGAAGAACAGTAAAAATTAAAAAGAAAGCAGTAAAGAACAACAGATTTTATAGTGGTTTGGCTAACCCCGGCCTACGTCCACTCCAGAAGTTTCCATTTTATTGGTGTAATGATCGATTACAATTACAAGATGGAAGGTCACCTCAACCTTAGAAAATAGAAAACTAGAGAGCAGAAAGAATATCCCCTCATCTGGAGACCCAGATACTGTATTTATAGGCAAATCCTGAGTTGTTGGGCTTTTTGAATGATCTGGGCCCGTCAAGGCCATAGCCGAGCCACCTAGAATGCCGAACCACCTATGCCGAGCGAGAATGCCGAGCGAGTTCGCCATGCCGAACGGCACTCGTATGCCGAGCCACATGGCCATGCCGAACGACACTCGTATGTCGAGCGAGGGGTTCATGCCGAACGAGTCATCTATGCCAAACGAGGCTTCATGCCGAGCGAGGTCGCCATGGCGAACGAGGTAGGAGGTCGAGCAAGGTATAATGTCGAGCGAGGTAGGAGGCCGAGCGAGGTCTACCGAACCACTACCCTATGTCGAACGACCCTGACTTCTCCGCAATGCCGAACGACATTACCAGGGCCGACCGGCCCTATATCTCCAGACCGAGCGGAGTATCCAAGTGAACCCCATCCTTTCGAACCGAATCTGTCACATTCCAACCTAGATAATTATGAAGTCGACTTAGTTAAATCCGCCTGTCCGTGGCCTTACCTAAAGGCGGGTTAACAAAATAAAAGGTATTTTCTTCCTATTACATACTTGATATAATGTGATTATATTAATTAATTAACTTAATTAAAAGTATATTTAATAGAAAAATCCATAAATGGTATATTTTGTGATAGTAGTTACAAAGTGTTGTAACCGTGAGTAATTTATCACAACGAAACAAATATACCATTTTAAATGTTCCTAGTCAAGATGCATCGAGGCTAGATATCTATGTATCCGTTGAGACTAGAGTACGTAACGCTCTGCAAATGTTAGGCAATTTATTACTCATGACTGCTGGGGGCACCTAGGGGTTACGTACTAATAGTTATTGGATAACTATGGAACGACTCACTCAATAGTTTTCTGTTGGTTAATATAACTAAGGTCAAACAGAAAATATCGATGTGACTGATTTACACAGTTCTCTCGACTTGAGAATACTGTGGATGTTCAATATGAAAGCTCCGCTTTGATTATAGCCAAATCATGACATGGCGTCCATCGAGTGACTAAAGTTGGGTCGAGTGGAAGTATTGGAGGTGAAGTACTATTCAAGAGAGGATTCATCACCTCAGTTATATGTAATAAATATCAAAGTCAACTCAAAGTCAAAGTCTCTGGCCAGAGCATTTCGATTAATAATAATTGTTATTATTGAACCAAGGACTTTGTATTTAGACTATAAAGTTGAATGTGGATGAGGTTGGAATTTTGACCATTACCAAATTCCATAAGTCCAAAGTGATATAGTTTTGACGAAGAGAATTGATGTAAACAAATGTCACAACCGGGTAACGCTTATTAAATTAAATTGGATTTTACCGAAAATGAGTAAGCGATAAATTTGGCCATAATGTCACACCACCTTCCAAGTGACGTGTGAACGTTAACATTAGAATAGTTCGATGTTAATCGCTGACCTAATTTACATCCAAGAGTTACACAGCCGAAATGATGAATTCCCTTAAGGCCGAACGATTTAATTAGTTTATAATTGTTATAAATTAGTTAATATTTATGAAATATGAATTATAAAATTTGAATATGATTTGAGAAATAAATAATGTTATATATATTTATAACAGTTATAAATATATCGATCGATATGCAATATCGACAAGTGATTAAATTAGATTTAATTACATATTATTTTGGCTTGGGCTTAGATGGGTTTAAGGCCCATCATTAGGGCTGCAAAATTTCGGTTTTGGGAAGGTCTAGGGGTGGCTAAAACATAGGGAATTGGCTTGGAGATAATGGGTAAAAAGGTTTTCCTCGTTTCTCTCTAATACAACCCTATATATATATATCTAAAAACAATTACTAACCTTTTTGGCCGTCATTACCTTCTACATTGCTGGTTAAAACATAGCTCTCAATCCACTCCTAAATTCTCAAATATATTTCAAATTAAAATAATACTATTCGATAGTTAGAGGTCGGTGATTACGGACTTGCAATCTGACGAATCAAGAAAAGTAAAAGGAAGGGAAGTCATTGCTTCAACGTGGATTCAAAGGCATCATTAAATTGATAATTTTAATTCATATTATAGTAATTAAATTATATTCTATGATTCTATAATGAGCAATTTCATATCTGTTAAGATATATTGCTACTATATGTTTAGTTAGGAGAGATTTTGTAAGTAGATGTGGTTATCACAAATCAATTTGGCTATGTGCATAATTTTTTTATTATACTATTTGATTTAGGTATAGACAAATGTTGTTTAATGTACAAAATCAATTTTTATCATTAATAATTGTTTTATATATATTTATTAATAAATTCATATATATATATAGTAGTGTATATTTCTCTCTTATAATAGCATATATGCATATATAAGATACATATGTTTGTAACAAAAATGGGCACAACACTCTTCGGGAGTTATTTGAAGAGATAAAATGAAGATTATAAATGTAAAACAGAGGTTATCTAACAAAAACTCCAGCAAACAGAAATAGAAAATGCACAGACAAGCAATTTAGAGTGGTTCGGCGTATAGCCTACGTCCACTATGAAGTTTTGATGATTTTATTAGTTCTCCTTCAATGATTACAAGCGATTACAGCGAAGCAACATCGGATTACAGAATAGAATTCGAAATTAACAGCAAAGATATGATGCAAATCTCAATCCGGCAAAGTCTGGACGCTTCAGAGAAAAAAAAGATCCCTCTTCATTTGGTTCTGGGGCTCTATTTATAGGCGTAGGAGGCTCAGATCTCGCCTAAACTTCGGGAGACTTGGTCTGGCACGTGAGGGGGCCCATGCGACCGTTTCCAGAAAGTTTCGCCTCGATCTGCGATCGATACGAATCCATTTCGTATCGATCAAGATGATGTCCAATTGAGCTGAAATTTGGCATGGATATCCTTCAGTGTGCATGCAAGCTTCCCTGAAAATTTCATTGGATTTGGATCAGTAGATCATGAGATATGGTCGATACGAAGTGAGATATCTCGAAGGCTGTCTGGTTCGTCTCCATGACTTCGACTCCGTCACCTCATGTCGATGACTGCACGTGTTCTCAAGATGACGTGGCGCGCGTGCTTCGCTTCGATCCGGCTTTTACTCCGCATTGACCATTTCGACTCCATATACTTCGCCTCGTTTGGTTCGATGAATGGCATGTCATCCCAGTTTATTGACTCGTTGAACATGAAGTGGTCGTCGACTGATGGTTGCGATACACGTCACCTGTTGATGGATACGAGTCTAGATCGATGCGAACTCGATGGGTTCGAATGGAGGAGATCCGATGGATGCGAAGCAGACGTTGGCTGATGGATACGAAGCGCTTCAACTGCTGATTGTGTACGGAGCCCATCGATACGAGTTCGACGGATTCGAAGGAAACCGAGTTGAACCTGTGTACTTCGATGGATTCGAAGCTGATCGGTACGAACCTTGATCGATCCGAACTTGGGCTTCGGTGATGGATACGAAACCACCCAGAGTGATGGATACGAAATCATCCAAAGTGATGGATACGAAATCTGGGCCTTTCCCTTCAATTTGAATCATTCATATCCTGAGCACATGAACCCGGATTGTCTTGAAACTTGGAACGTTGGCTTCCTTTGTTCTACTAATCACGTCTCATCAATTGTAGCTTGATTTGGACTCGGACAAAATTCATCGATATCCATGACGAGCGATATTTGGAATCCAATCAATTCCTTGGTGTCCTGGCCTTGCCAAAAGGCGGGATAACATTTGCCCTCCAAAGTACGTCTTGTGAAAACATGACGTGCTTTGAAAAGCCACAAGTTTGCGAGTCATCATCAGCATTTGTCGTCATTGGACCTCGCATTGTTCCCTTCTCGAACTGATTTGAAACTTGAGTTGAAACGATGTCTGATGATCGCCTTTTACCATCTTCTTGTATTGATCCCCTCATGAATCGATGTTAAAAGTTGGAAAACCTTTCTTCGTATCGATGCAGGCTGACTCGATGGATACGAAATGATTATTCGTATTGATGGATTATAACAGGTATGAGTTCTGTGATTGTATCGATAAGCCTGCTTCGCTGAGGACGCGTGCTTCGAACCGATGGGGTCCATTATCTTCAGGTGGCTTCTCTGCGCATCTCGAATCGAGGAAGTCTGGTGGGTTCGAAACGGACCTTCGCTTCGACGCGCCATTTGACTGGTTACGACCGGTCAGGTTGACTGGGAGTCGAATCGACTCGGTTCCACCCTGGACTCCATATAAATACCTGGGACTTAGCCCATTTTTCACTTTTTCACTTTCTGTTTTTACTGTTGCCTTTAGCCTCTTACGATCGATTCGGGAAGAGATAACAACTCCACACTTTCAACTCGATCAAATTCGTTCCTCCAGATCTTCGAATCCAAGCTTCAAACTAGGTAGGCAACTGCGAATCTAAATGACGAAGTAGCCACAGATCCGCTCTTTCTTCATCAATCTGTCATTCTGGCAACTGGTAAAACCAGATCTGGCTCGAAGCTACGATGGCCATGGCGATTTATGCAGATTGGAGAAGAAAGGACGGAGAGGGCGATTTTGAATCGATATGGGGGTTATGTTTGAATTGGTGAGAGCGATGAGATTTTTCCTGGATTTCGCATCGATTCTTGGAGTGAACTGGTGTCAATGCAGTTCGAACCAATGGCTCAGGCGGTTGATCGTACCGATACGAAATGGTTGATACGAATGAATGAGTTACACGAATCCCTTAGCTTCGGATCGACGCAAACTTTGTGTCTACGATCGATACGAAAACCGTCGATTCTAGCATCATCGATGTCAACCTAAAACTTTTCTGATCGGTACGAACCAAGCAACCAAGGACCGATGTGAAGTTACCTCATTCTGATCGATACGAACTCAGCCCCTGATAATCGACTCGAAATGTGCTCATTGGTATCAATTCGAACTGATACATTGATGGGTTCGAATGAACTCCACCTGACCGATTCGAACTGACATCATGATGGAGTTGAATGAACTCCATTCTTTACCATAATTCTAATGAGCTTCACTTTTGTATACCTTGACCCTCGACTCCGACGAGCTTCTACCTTGCATAACTGAACTTGATCACAAGACCGCATATTTGACTGCCTTTTGAAGCTCGTCGACGGGACTATAACCTAACGAATATATAACGGACTTACACTTGAATCAACCATTTAGCATCTGGATTGCGTGGCCATGACGGTCAGCGATGACGGTCACTTCCAGGCTGACTTCCAAAGTTTTGTCGTTTTCACATTTTGGCTTATTTCATAGAATCTGCTCGAGTCACGCACAACACTTGCACCGCACAACACACACTCTACACGGGGGAATGCACGGGCTGTTTATCGTCTAATGATAATTTCTCGTGAGTTAGCTAGCCATGGAACCGTCAAGTTCACAGCAGCAAGAAACTCCCAGACTTGAGATCCCGGACATCGAGGCCGAAGTCATCGGTCCAGCTCCGGACGAGTTACCCGACGCGTCCTTCATCAATAGTCCACCCGATTCTGTTCCGTCCAATATCTCTGAAGATATGCTAGGGAGAATATGCTTGAGGCACGGCCTGTCGTTGGACGATGTAATGTTGCCGGGGCCGGACGACAGACCGCATAATCCCCCGGAGGGGTATACCGCTTTTAATCGACATGCATGCGCAGCCGGTACGCTTCCTCCGTTCAACGATTATATAAGAGAAGTGTTGGCTTACCTGGATATTGCTCCGTCTCAACTACATCCGAACGGATATGCTTCACTCAATGGCTTGTTCATCGCATTTATGGAATACCTCTACCGACCTCCCCCCCGACTGAGATAAGATACCTCTTCAACTTCAAAAGTCGAACTGACAGCCCATCTTTTACATTCTTGGAGTCTGTAAGAAACTGCCAAGTTGTCACGGGATCGTGGACTAGGCTGAGCTACTTCAAGTCAGAGTGGTTCTATGTCCGATGTCCTCCGGGGTTTGCCAGAAGATGGCTGTTCAGACGTGAGTATTGTCTTTTTCCAAGTAATCGACAGGGCAATTTTTGAATGAAATTAAACTCATATCTCCTACTCCTTTTCTTTCAGCTATAATCCAGCGACCTGAAGGTGGCTATTATAAAGAGATAGTTCGGGTCTTTCAAGAAATTCCTAGCGAAGAAAGGAATATTGAATTGCTACTGACGGACCGGAATCTCAGAGTTCTTGGGTTGATTGGGTGGAGGCAGAGCATAAGGCTCGATGGTGCATTAAAGACCATCTCCAGAGAAAAGGTCAAGCGGAAGAAACCCAGGGTTGTGATAATTGAGGAACCCGATTCCGAAAGAACTCATACCGACGAGGAACCGTTGGTCGGACCTGCTAATGCAATCCCGGATTCTGATGAAAAGAGAAAAGGCAAAGCGGTGGCCTCCAAACAGCCTAAATCCGGGAGGCGGAAGTCGGTGGTTTTACACCGCCCCCTATTAGGAGTTAGAATTGCGGAGGCACCCTCCCTGCAGGCTGAAAATCAATTCGAAGGGCCTGTTGACCCTCCAATCCCGGACATCGAGCCCGAGCAACATGACGTTGAAGTGGGTGGACCGCGACCTATCGTCGATGTTAGCGAGTCTCTTCCTGCCAGTGTGATTGTCACTTCTGGTTGGTCCGGGGGGTTACACATTCACACACTCTTCACGGCACAACACATTTTCCTAACCGTAAACAACATATTGCAAACGGCTACTGATTTTTCGTGGTTTGCTTTTCAGGTACGATGTCTGGGCAAAGTTCTGTGCTTGGTAGTTTGCGCAACAAGCGCCGTTATCATGAGCCACGCAGGAGAGAGGGCGAGAGGGATTACGACTCAGGACACTCTGGTCAGGAGAAGTCTGACAGAGACAGGGGATACGTTCACCGATCCCGATCTCGCTCTCCTCCTCCCAGGACCTCCGCACCTCCTACGGTAGTAGTTACTCGTCCTCTTGAAATTTCACGGCCTAGGCCACCTTCTCAAGCTTCGAGGCCCGATCCTCCGCGCGGGACTGAAATAGCCACCTCTTCGGCTACCACACCGGTCCCGACTGATGCATCCAGTGAAGGAGCACTTAAATTGGCACAGATGAGGAAGGAATTTCCCGACATCTGCTTTGATGGTTATGTCTTCCCTCCGCACTTAAGGAGAATTCCGCCAACCGCTGAAACCACTATCCATGATTATGTTGCGGACATCTTCTTCCAGTACAGGGAGTGGGCACGGGCCGTGAGGAAAGCGTCCAAAGTGGCATTCGATCGGGGCGTCACCATTGAGAAGCTTGAGAAGGAGTTGGGTCACAATGACCGAATCATAAAAGCGCTCAACGCGGAGGCTGAGTCTTCTCGTAAATCTGAAATGGAGGCCCTAAAAAAGGTTGATGAAGTAAACGCTGCCATGACCAGAATGAAACAAGAGCACTATACTGCCATCGAAGACATGGGTCATAGGAACACTACCATTACCGCCGAGAGGGATGCCGCTCTTAAGGAGCTTAATGAGCTGAAATCAAAGTTCTCCGAAATGGCGAAGGAGAAAGATGCAGCTAATGTCTCTGCACAGGAGGCCTGTGATCAGGCAGTGACGCTCCGAAAGGAGAAGGAAGCGACTATGCAACAAGCTCGCGAAGCTGAAGCTGGGGTTGACGAGAAGATACGGCAGGCGGAGGCCAGGATTGAGGCCGAGGTAGAAGAGCTACTCGTCACTTACAATGCCAATGTGCTAAGGCACCGAGATCTGACATGGCTCGACGACTATCCAACACATCTCTATAATGCTTGGAACACGTTGGTTGAGGAGGAGAAATCTGGACATCCCGATGAAGGCATCGATGAATTCGAGCTGGAGAACCACATTCTTAATGATGATGAAAAGAAAGTTCTCCATGGCTCCATGATTTCTCACGAGGAGGAGAGGCTTGGCGCCCGATCTCAGGAAATTGGAGAAAGCTCTGGTGCTGAGCACCGTATCACAAGTTCTGAGATTGTCGTGTCATCTCAATCTGAGCCAACTACGACGATCGACTCCCAGTCTATACCGGCCTATGATCCAGACCGACCACATTTATCTCCTATTAAGGAGCATCCTTCCGAAGTCGTTCAGGCGACCTCGAGCCAAACCGAGGAAGGTACTCCGAACTAACTTCTTGTATATTTGGATTGAAGAGCCTGTGCCGAAGTGTACATTAATGACATGTTCTTTTTCTTTGATCAGTGACGGAAGTTGTACTAGATGCGCCTCTCACCACCCAAGAATCAGGCCAAGTGCCAGAAGCCATCATTTCTGAGGCGACCTCCGTTGCGGCAATGGCACCAGTCGGAGTAACGCAGGGGAGCTCACTTTCTTTCGATGAACAGATGATAAATGAGCTCCTCGGCCGTTAGAGTGATCCCTTTGCGGACCTGCCGTTTGGCCTGGGTGGATTCTCGTCTACTTCTGACACTTCAACTCAGACTATCACAGCTCATAGCGAAGCCAGAGCACAACGGGAAGCGACGATGTTGGCCGAGATTAATGCCGAGATGGCGGCCGCGGCGCATGGCGGCAGCGTAGAGGGCGGAGCAGCAGCACAGTGCCCCACTCCTCTTATGATTGTGTCTCCTGGGGGCACGCTCGTTGATACTAGTGCGTCAGTCCCTCCTCCGGCTGCAGATTCTGTTCCTCCGACTCTTCCTGTGGGAAGCATTCCCATAGAGTCCAGCTCGGACGAGGACGTTGACATTATGCCTTCACCCGAGGGGAGCCTGCCTAAGGAGAAAGGTTCCAAACGAAAGAGTACTGGTGGCTCCAGTAGCTCCTCGAGGAAGAAGAAGTTGAGGAAGCAAAAGGATTAGACACTCCTTTTAGGCATATTTTTCTTTTTTGGCAGTCAGGGATTTTGTCACTTTTCTTTTTTCCCTTTTGTAGGCCGTGTTTAGATGTGGGTTCGGCCCCTGCAAGTAGGAGTATTTTGGAAAGGCTCATGTATGAACCGTTGCTTTTGATTTAGTTAAAAATAAAATTTTGTCTTCCAGTCTCAGCTTATGTTCTTTCTATGCTTGAATATTGCAGTGTTCGAACTTCGGTCCGGTGTACTTGCATTATTTTATCGTTTCAAGAATAGCTCATTTTGCTTGTTAAGTATGGAAATCTCGGACTTGAGTTGTGATAGGGGATCGCATCGGAGCTGAACATCGTACAGTTTCGGATAATGATTAACATTTGCCTCTGCCCCCAGTTCCAGGGTTAAGTTATGATGATCAGCTTGTGATTGCATCAAGCGAGTACCGAGTGGTCGAACTACACTTGTTTTCTTATGAATCGTTTCATCCACACTCCGGGGGTATAAGTCATCTCGCAAGCAGTTGTTCGCACTCTGGGAACACGGAATTGACTGAGGTTTATACTTCGTCTCGCACTCTTGGAACACGGAGTTAGTCGTTTATACTCCGCTTCGCACTCTGGGAACACGGAGTTAGTTGTTTGTACTCCGTTTCTCACTCTGGGAACACGGAGTTAGTTGTTTATACTCCGTTTCTCACTCTGGGAACACGGAGTTGATTGTTTATACTCCGCTTCGCACTCTGGGAATACGGAGTTGAATGTTTATACTCCGCTTTTGCACGTTGGGAATACGGAGTTAATTGTTTATACCCCGCTTCGCACTCTGGGTATACAGAGTTGAATGTTTATACTCCGCTTCGCACTCTGGGAATACGGAGTCGATTGTTCATACTCCGCTTCGCACTCTGGGAATACGGAGTTGAATGTTTATACTCCGCTTCGCACTCTGGGAATACGGAGTCGATTGTTCATACTCCGCTTCGCACTCTGGGAATACGGAGTTGAATGTTTATACTCCGCTTCACACTCTGGGAATACAGAGTCGATTGTTCATACTCCGCTTCGCACTCGGGGAATACGGAGTTGAATGTTTATACTCCGCTTCGCACTCTGGGAATACGGAGTCGATTGCAGGATTGTCGTGTGTCAATCCTATCAATGTGGGTGTAATGGCTTGCCCCCGAGCTTGGGTTTCACTTAGCGAGCGGCCGGTCGTATCACAGCCACTCTCCATTTGAATAAGTCCCATTGCGTGATGGGATTTAGCTCTTCGTGCATCGTGATGTCGTATATCGTACTTAATGAATCACAGCTGTGGCTCGAAGAAGTGGCATTTTATTGCTGAAATAAGAAAATGCGGCAAAGTCAGTTGCCTTGTTACAAAATTCAAATTTCGAAATGCAGAAACAAATTGCTAAATAGAATGAAATAAATAAAGCCTGTCATATGTAATAGCGATGGAGACTTTCGCTGTTCCAAGCCCTTGGCAAATCGAGACCGTCAACGGTCGACAGCTTGAACGTGCCATCTCCGAGTCTTCGTGTAATCACATACGGTCCTCCCCAGTTCGGCTTCATGTGTGAAGGAACTGGATAGATTCTCTTGAGCATGAGGTTGCCGAGTTCGAAGGTTCGAGGTCAAACTTTGGTGTTGTACAGTCGGGCGACCCGACTTCGATGTGCGGCTGCTCTCAAATCAGCCTCTTCCCATTTTTCATCCAATAGATCCAAAGACTCGGCCAGGAGTATAGCGTTTGTTTTCGGATCATAGTAAGTCACGCGATGAGAAAACACATCTGTCTCGACCGGAATAACAGCCTCTGAGCCATAAGATAGGGAAAACGGAGTGTGTCCGGTCGCGGTTTTGTGAGTCGTTCGATAGGCCCATAACGCCATAGGAAGTTCATCGACCCACTTGCCCCCGGCCTTTTCCAGTCGTTTCTTCAGGATTGATTTTATAACTTTATTGACAGCTTCAACCTGTCCGTTCGCCTGGGGGTGGGCGACAGCCGAGAACTTTTTGCGGATATGAAACCGTTGACAGAAATTCTTGAATTCCGCACTCTCGAATTGGGCTCCGTTATCAGTGATGATGGTATGCGGGAGTCCGAATCGACAGATGATGTTGCGAACCACGAAATTTATCACTTTCTTTGTCGTAATGGTTGCAAGGGCTTCGGCCTCAGCCCACTTTGTAAAGTAGTCAACGGCAACGATGGCGTATTTCGCACCGCCCTTCGCCAAAGGTAAGGCGCCGATGATATCGATGCCCCACATTGCGAATGGCCAGGGACTGACCATTTGGGTTATTTCGGTAGGCGGGGCTCTTGGAATTCGGGCATGTATCTGGCATTTATCGCACTTCCTGGCATAGTTCGCCTCATCTCGGTTCACTGTCGGCCAGTAATACCCATATCGGAGTATCTTCTTAGCGAGAGCTTGCCCTCCGGTATGATCGCCACACTCTCCTTCGTGTACGTCATGTAACACTCGTTTGATTTCCTCGTGGGCGATACATCTAAGGAGGGGAACGAAATAACCTCTCCTGTACATGACTCCGTCCTGGATGACGAATCGCTAAGCTTTCCTTTGAATTTGTCTCTTCTCATTTCTAGGCTCAGGCAACGTCCCATTCTCGATGTAATTTCGATACGGAGTCATCCAAGACTCTTTACTGGGAGCGGTTTCAGACACGACGTTCATTTCTATCCGATCGATGCTCGGGGAGGCCAAAGTTTCAATGGGGACGTCCCATTTGCTGCACTTCACCTGTGCTGGCTAACTTTGCCAGTGAATCGGCTTTCTGATTGTGTTCCCGAGGCACATAATAGATGGCATAATAATCAAACTGGTTCAGTATTTCCTGAACTCGGGCCAAGTAAGCAGCCAGTCTTCGGTCTCTTGCTTGATATTCTCCTCGTACTTGACATACCACTATCTGTGAATCGCAATAAATTTCCACAGCGATAATTCTCAAATCTCTGGCAAGTTTTAGGCCGGTTAAGAGGGCTTCATATTCAGCTTCATTATTAGTTGCACGAAAGTCGAACTTCAAAGCATAACATATGGATCGGCCCTCGGGAGTCTCAAGTACAACCCCAGCGCCCGAACACCGGTCATTTGACGCACCGTCAGTATACAGCTTCCAGATGTATTCGGGGGATTCACTGGTCTCGGGCAAGTCTTCCGGAACGGTGAATTCAGCTATGAAATCTGCCAGGACTTGTCCTTGAATTGCTCTCCGTGGAGCGTACGTGATATCAAATTGGCTTAGCTCAATGTTCCACTTGAGTAACCTATCGGATGTCTCGGGTCGCGTGAGGACCTGTCGTAACGGCTGATCGGTGTACACAGTAAGAGGATGAGCTTGGAAGTAAGGGCGGAGCTTTCTTGAGGCAATGACCAAGCAATAGGCCAGTTTCTCCAGTCTCGGGTAATTTCTTTCAGCTCCTGTTAACCACTTACTAACATAGTAAACCGGGTTTTGCACTTTGTCTTCCTCCCGAACTAGAGCAGCACTGATTGCATGTTCCGATACTGCTAGGTAGAGGTACAATTGCTCGTGGTCAACCGGTTTTGACAAGATCGGAGGTGTGGAAAGATGCTGAACTAGTGATTGGAACGCGCCTTCACACTCCGTGGTCCATTCAAAGTTTCGTTTTCCCTTCCGGATCAGGTCGAAGAAAGGAATGCATTTATCGGTGGACTTTGAAATGAACCTGCTCAATGCTGCGACCTTTCCGTTGAGACTCTGGACTTGCTTTACGGTTCTAGGGGTTTGCAAATTTCTTATAGCCCAGATCTTCTCAGGATTTGCTTCTATCCCTCGAGCATTGACGATGAACCCAAGGAATTTTCCAGATGCGACGCCGAAGTGACACTTGAGCGGGTTGAGCTTCATTCCATACTCCCGGAGGATACTGAACATTGAATTCAAATCTCTGACGTGATCCGTGGAGAATCGAGACTTCACCAGCATGTCATCCACGTAAACCTCCATGGTCTTCCCGATTTGATCGGCGAACATCCGGTTGACTAAGCGTTGGTATGTCGCTCCAGCGTTCTTTAGACCAAATGGCATGACTTTGTAACAGTAGAGTCCCAGATCGGTTACGAAGTTGGTATGTTCCTGATCAGGTAAATGCATGGGTATTTGATTGTAGCCGGAATAAGCATCCATAAAAGATAGTAGCTCATGTCCGGCCGTTGAATCTACGAGCTGATCAATTCGTGGAAGTGGGAAGCTATCTTTTGGACAGGCCTTGTTTAGATCAGAGTAATCAACGCAGGTTCTCCATTTTCCATTTGGCTTTTGAACCAGTACAGGGTTGGATACCCATTTTGGATACAAGGCATCTCGAATAAACCCGTTTGATTGTAGTTTATCAACTTCCTCCTAAAGGGCGGCAGATCTCTCTGGATCCATACCGCGCCTTTTCTGCTTGACTGGGACATGTCGCGGATCTATGTTCAGGGAGTGACTTGCAATGCTCGGCGAGATTCCGCACATGTCAGAGTGTGTACAGGCGAAGACGTCGAGATTCGACCGAAGAAACTCGACCAATTCCTGCTGTGTCTGCTCGTTCAGTTGAGACCCAACTTTCAGCATCTTTGAATCATCATCCTCACTAATTGGGACGTCCACAGTCAGTTCGGCCGGAGAAGCTTGACTCTCCGTAGATTCGTCTTTATCCTCATTGTCCCTAGGGTCCAGGTCTTTCAGGAATTGGTCGTGGTGCCCGGGCCGAGGCCCAGGCATCAATTGTCAATTATCAATAGAACGGACGCAGAGAGATTCCTCTACGCCCTTTCCCTTCTCTTTACGTTGCGCCCCGCGCAGCTCAGCAACATAACAGGCCCTTCCCGTGGCCTGATCTCCTTGAACAACTCCAATCCCACGATCAGTGGGGAACTTCAGAGTCAAACACCATGGGGCGACGGCTGCCCTGAATTCGGCTAGGGCCGGTCGGCCCAAAAATGCGTTATAAGGCGAATCAATCTCTAAGACGACAAACTGTAAAATCCGGACTCTCTGGCGTTCTCCAACCCCCAACTCAACCGGTAGTTCAGTCACTCCAATGGGTATCGTGGCACTCCCGTTAAAACCGTGGATTCGGGACAGGCAAGGTTTCAAGTCCTTTGCCTCCATTTTCATTAAGTCGTAAGCCCGTTTAAGCAAGATATTCACAGAGCTTCCACTATCAACTAGGATCCTCTTCATCCAAGCAGGACCTACCTGGGCAGATATGACTAGTGGGTCTATTGTAGGGGCTTCGACCTTATCAGCGTCTCGGCTTCTGAACACGATATCATCAGACATTATCTTTTGTTGTTTAACCGGGGTTCCGTCTTCGCAATTACTGCAACACTCGAAGTCCGCATGCCTGATAGAACTAGCATACGACTCCATTTCCCCCCAGCTCCTGTCTGCCGGGTGGGGACCACCACTTACTGTATTAATAACCAATCTCCCACTCGCACGGGCGGGTTCCTCCTGTCTTTCCTGGTTTTGTGAATGATTCTGATTCGAAGGGCCCGCTCCACCAGATTGCGGCGCCCGTACAAACTGATCCAACTTCCTTTCTCTGATCAACTTTTCGATGAGGTCCTGCAAATGCCGACACTCATTGGTATTGTGCCCGTAGCTTTCATGGAATCTGCAGAACTTACCTGTCTGAACCTGCCTCTCCGATGAGGGTTTCGGAGCAGGCTTCTTATACTGTACAATGTTGCAAGTCTGTAAGTATACGTTTTCCAATGACGTGTTTAACGGTGTATAATTGTCAAACATTTGAGCCCTACGTCGTGGACCTCGGCTCTGATCTCTTTTCTTATCTTGGTTATTGTTTCCTCTCGGCTGGGCTTGCTTGTTTTGTATGTTCAGTTGAACTTTCCCGGAATTCTCACCGGATTGTTTAACTGTTACGTTACTCTGTATTCCCTCAATACTGGGCCTCGCATCATCCTGCTTCCTAGACTGTTTTGCGTCCTCTTGCCGCAATAATTGAGCGGCCTTGGAGTAAAAACGGTCCAACGATGCGGGCGGTTTACCAGCTAGCCAGTTCCCAAATTCAGAATCAGGATCAATCCCCTTGGTCAAAGCCATCAAGATTGAGTTATCGTTAGGATTGGTGATCTCGACACACGCTGCGTGGAACCTCTCCAGGTAACGCCTGAGCGTTTCTCCATGAGCTTGAGTGACACTGGACAGGGTATTAACATCTTTTGGTCTAGCAACGTGCATGCAAAACTGTTCTACAAACCTCTTGGCCAATTGATCGAATGAAGAAATGGATCTGGGTGGTAGGCGTGTAAACCACATTGTCGCGATTCCCTCCAGAGAGATGGGGAAACTTCGACACTTCACTGCATCGTCAGCCCTTGCGGCACTCATTGACCATTCATACTTCAGAATATGTTGGTTGGGGTCACTATTTCCTTCATACATTGGGAGAGTTGGCATTCTGAATCGCCGAGGGGGTTCAGCATGTAACACTTCGTCCGTGAAAGGGGTATGACTATGAGAGATTCCCCAATCATCATTAGTGAGCCCCTGACTCTCGCGTATCATCTGACGTATCATGGTTGATATATCCGATACTGGCAAATTCTGAGGCTGCTGAGCTAAGGTGTGGTCGGGTTCCATAGTGCGGGTCTGGATCGGGCGCTGTCGACGATCCATATCTCGCCTCCTTGGCTCAGCGTCTTCTGGGACATATGGTTCAGGAGTATGTCCACACTGTTGATTAATCGGCTCTGACTGATTTCGGGTATAAACCCTTGTTTCTATTGCGGCAGTTGTAGCGCGGTTGTCCGTGGTGTACTGTGGGGCAGTGCCTCCTCGTGTCGAGGGTCCCGTTTGGAAGCTGGTTGACGGTCCTGCCCTCAATTTTCCAACAGTCAAGGCGGGTTGATATCCAGCAGTTTGAGCACGACTCCCCTCTAACCGGGGGCGGGTAGACCTGTGGTGATAGTCAGATGAAGCTGAGTTTTCGGTAGATGCCCTGGAGGCATCATCTCTCCTGGACCTTCTGTGGCCCCGGCGGTTTAACTGGTTGGTCAGCTCGATATTAGCGCGCAACTGTTCAGCCAACTGCTGACGACTTTGGGTCAGCTCCTGAAGCAATACTTGAAACTCTTGTCGGGTGACCGGCGCTGTAGGATCCGAGTGAGCGGTATTGTCCTGATTAGAAGAGGGCTGCTGCACGGGATTCTGCCTGTCCCGGCCTTCTTGCTCTATGGCGGTAGCGCCAGTTCTTGTACTAACCATCTTCAGTAGTGGAGTCCTTTCCTAGATTTTATGCAAATCTGAATAGAGTGGTAGGATTCCGGATCAGATATTTGGATCTTCCTCTTGGATGTATGCAATCTGGTATCGACGGTAGATCCAAGGAGCAGGAGAAAAAGCTGGTTTTCTCAGTGAAAAGCACCAAAGTGTTTGTACCAAAAATGGGCACAACACTCTTCGGAAGTTATTTGAAGAGATAAAATGAAGATTATAAATGTAAAACAGAGGTTATCTAACAAAAACTCCAGCAAACAGAAATAGAAAATGCACAGACAAGCAATTTAGAGTGGTTCGGCGTATAGCCTACGTCCACTATGAAGTTTTGATGATTTTATTAGTTCTCCTTCAACGATTACAAGCGATTACAGCGAAGCAACAGCGGATTATAGAATAGAATTCGAAATTAACAGCAAAGATATGATGCAAATCTCAATCCGGCAGAGTCTGGACGCTTTAGAGAAAAAAAGATCCCTCTTCATTTGGTTCTGGGGCTCTATTTATAGGCGTAGGAGGCTCAGATCTCGCCTAAACTTCGGGAGACTTGGTCTGGCACGTGAGGGGGCCCACGCGACCGTTTCCAGAAAGTTTCGCCTCGATCTGCGATCGATACGAATCCATTTCGTATCGATCAAGATGATGTCCAATTGAGCTGAAATTTGGCATGGATATCCTTCAGTGTGAATGCAAGCTTCCCTGAAAATTTCATTGGATTTGGATCAGTAGATCACGAGATATGGTCGATACGAAGTGAGATATCTCGAAGGCTGTCTAGTTCGTCTCCATGACTTCGACTCCATCACCTCATGTCGATGACTGCACGTGTTCTCAAGATGATGTGGCGCGCGCGCTTCACTTCGATCCGGCTTTTACTCCGCATTGACCGTTTCGACTCCATATACTTCGCCTCGTTTGGTTCGATGAATGGCATGTCATCCCAGTTTATTGACTCGTTGAACATGAAGTGGTCGTCGACTGATGGTTGCGATACACGTCACCTGTTGATGGATACGAGTCTAGATCGATGCGAACTCGATGGGTTCGAATGGAGGAGCTTCGATGGATGCGAAGCAGACGTTGGCTGATGGATACGAAGCGCTTCAACTGCTGATTGTGTACGGAGCCCATCGATACGAGTTCGACGGATTCGAAGGAAACCTAGTCGAACCTGTGTACTTCGATGGATTCGAAGCTGATCGATACGAACCTTGATCGATCCGAACTTGGGCTTCGGTGATAGATACGAAACCACCCAGAGTGATGGATACGAAATCATCCAAAGTGATGGATACGAAATCTGGGCCTTTCCCTTCAATTTGAATCATTCATATCCTGAGCGCATGAACCCGGATTGTCTTGAAACTTGGAACGTTGGCTTCCTTTGTTCTACTAATCACGTCTCATCAATTGTAGCTTGATTTGGACTCGGACAAAATTCATCGATATCCATGACGAGCGATATTTGGAATCCAATCAATTCCTTGGTGTCCCGGCCTTGCCAAAAGGCGGGATAACAACATAAATCATTTTAAAAATTTAGTACACTTATTTATATATAATATGAATTTACAAATTTGAAAATTATTTATCATACATATATTCATATTTTTAAATTAACATTTATAGAAATTTTGAATTGTTTATTATATATAAAATAATTATTACATTAAAAATTAAATTTTATATTTAAAAAAATATTATATCATTTCAGAAACATATAAAAAAATTTAGGAATTTTTCAATAAATTTTATTATTTTTAATAATTAATATTATTTTGGAAAAACTGTTTATGATTTATTAAAAATAATAATTTAATTGAAAAAATCTTCAAAATTTTCTATAACCTTTCATTCATGATTCTACACTTTTTGAAATTTTAAAATTTGAATTTTTAGTAATATACTATTTTATGTTAAATAATTATTGCTGAAATCAATGTATTTGTTTTTAAAATATTATTTCAACTTTGAAAAATCTTTAGATTTTTTCTAAGCTTTATTTTATGATCCTAGATTTTTTAAAATTGTAAAATTTGAATTTTCATCAATATATTATTTTAAGTTAATTATTTATGGATGAAAACATTATTTTATTCATAATATATACAAATTAAAATACTAAAATTATTATGTTTGCAAAACTAAGTTAATTTTGAATTATAAATAATTTTTAATAATTGTTCTCTCTCTTTCTGTATATATATTTATCTATATATAAATATTTTATGTTCATATATTATATATAATATATTTATACATACAATATGTGTGTGTATATATTTTTGTAACACATATACATGCACATATTTGGACAACATACATGACATACAAAATGAGCTAATATGTCTGTTGCGATGTAAATTCCAACATCTACATATGGGAATATTATACATTTTACGGATTATTATGTTACACGTGCACTCACACATATATGTATATGATACATTTACGTATAAACTAAATCAAATAAAATTAATTTTATATCTTAATATATTTGAATTTAAATAAAATAAATGATTTTATTTAAATGAAATTTAGAAATGTTCTAATTCAGTTAGACTTCATATGCCCAATAAAAGATCCAATAGGATCAAAATTTTGAAATTCACTCATAACTTCCGCTGCGGGCTAGTCCAGTTCCCACAATGGTATCAGAGTCCAATAGCCAATGCAGTCTAAATTAGTCATATTAAGGCTAACGAATTAAGCTTACCAACTTAATACGGTGTCTAGAAAGGTAATGTCTGGGATTGGAATTGGGTGATCAAGTACCCTTTTCTACTTGGTTACCGGCCTGGCCCGAAAGGTGAAGTGAACCCAAAGGATGCTCCTAATAGAAAAGGCCCAACTTAATTTGGGCCTTGGGCTAATATTCAAAATCATTTTGAAAATTAATGTTAAAGATTTTAAATTTAATAGTTAAATTTAAAATAAAACATGTTCATTATTAAAATTATATTAATACATCTATTTTCAAAATGTTTGAAAGAATAATGATATTTTCAAAAATTTTGAAAATATTTATATAATAATTTCAAATTTATTAATAAGATTAATAAAATAAATTAATTAAATATGTTAATTAATTAATACATATATGCATGTATTACATATGTTGATATATGTTATGTTATTTTAAAATGTTTAAGATAACATAAGTATACGTGTATGTATACAAGATAAATTTTGAAATTAATAAATTTTAATAAAAATTATTTAATTGAATAAATTAATTAAAGGTTAATTAATTAAATAAAATACACATATATATGATATATGTGTGTTACACTATAAAGGTTATAATATACACTATAAATGTTATAGTAGATATGTCCAATATAAAAGTTATTTTGGAATACTAGTTTAAAATTAATTAAAGAGTTAATTGATTAAAATTAATTAGATAAGATTTAGTTAATGATATATTATACATAAGACTATCATATAAGTAATATGAAATATAAAAGTTATATAACAATAAAAGTTATCTGATATGTGTATAAACTAAATGTGGAACATTAAAGAAACCCAAATAGACTTGAGAAATAAATACATATGTAAATGTACATATGTAAAACTCATATAAAACATTTTTATAACACTAAGAAATACGCGCTCTCGTATATACACTCAGACAAACTCATTCTAGGGTATTACTACCCTATCTCTAATGAGTTAACCTCAACAGGCTAAGGTGCGTCTAAACCTGGCTCAATACCAAATGTTACAACCCACCTTTTTGGACGGTTTAAACCGACAATAAACCACACATGTCTAATTCAAACCATTCAAAAGGGAGAATTGTTAATGGGGTAAATAAGAAAATAAAAGAAAGAAAGAAAAACAAAACACAGAATCTCGCAGCGGAGTGACAAAATATAATAATCAAATAAACAGTTCATGAAGCTGTTTTACAAAATAACATTTGATTGCACTTTACAATTCAAATCAGAGTTATACATACATCAAAAATAAACAAATAATGCAGCGGAACACAGAATGCAGTGGAATAATAAATAGCAATAATATATTGAATCTTCGTCTTCGTCCTCCAGAAAATAGTCTTCAATACACTGAAAAGCACAGACTGACCCGAGCGTAATGAAAAGACAAAACACTCGAGTCAGAACTAAAAGATCTTATATAGGTCAAATAAAAATAAATAAAATAGAAATATTAGTGCAATGGTTTCAGAGATGTTACGGGATTTCCATCTCCTATAAAGTGTACAACATGGATATAATTATTTAAAGATTTCAAATGATTCGAAATACCAATCTTAATCATTTTAATTAAAATAAATCTGGGGTTTAAATTAACTTATACCTTTCAAATAATTCAATTCCAATAGATAATCAAATTTCGAGAGATAATATGGACATATCATTTCAGTCAGTATCAAAAATAAAAGTTTCCAAATCAATGAAAACCGCTCGGGTTTATCATTTCAACCCATAATGATTTTCCCCTAATCTATAAGATCGTTCGGGTATGTATCATTTCAACCCATAGAGATAACAGAGATATAGACATAAATAACATCCAATCATCCAAAATGTCAACCAATAACATCCATCCAATCACTAAAATATCAACAATTGAACGTACAGCACAATCATCATTGAAATCAACCAATAACTATCAACAATTTACTGGTTATCATTAACAGGTATTTAACTAGAAATTTAAATTTCAATATTAAATTAAATGGAAATTAAATTCAATAAAAGTCAGATTTAACTGGAATGACAATTCAAAATATAAGCAATCAATCAATTTCTAATCACATCATAAATTCAAATTAACTAACATAAGAAAATCTAGTAGATGTGAGTGTTTGCTCACCTTTCGTGTCTACGAAGGTGGTGATAAAAATGAAGCAATATGGAGATTCCTCACAAACATCCAATTGCAAAGAAAATCCAACAAAGCTTAGACACGAACACGAATCAATAAACAAGTTTCAACTACTTCCAACTTCCAAACAACCCAAGATCCAAACTACGGACAAACCTCAAACTAACTACGGACCAGAATATTACTAAGTCTGTAAAAGTGACTAACTAGAAAGTTGTTGCAAATTCTTTTCTCTCCACTTTTAATAAAAGAATCACTCAAAAAGCTTCGGCCATGAGGAAGTTATGGTCAAAACCAACAGAGGTGTTTTCTGAGTTGAAAATCTGAGTTCAAAAATACTTCGAAAAGATTTGAGTTTTTGGCATTAGAAATTAAGGAATTTGAAGAACTAATATGAAAGAAAGTTTAAACCACTGGAAAAATAAATGGTTTGAAAAAAAGAATCACATAATTTGGTTCATTCCTGAAGGAGATATGATTGATACAATATGGGTATTTTCGGCCAAAACTGGACCCGAGAAAGGACTTGAAAAATGGAGTTTTTGATATAAAAAATTTCAGAATGGGAAGAAGGGTTCAACAACAAAGTTGTTGCCATTGAAATTATACACGGTTTCAAAAAATAAATTATTTGATTTCAAGTAGTTTAGTGTAATATAGAAGCCATGTAAATAAGGGGAAGAAAGAAGGAAAATAGGAATGGGGAAAAGAAGGGAAAAAGGATCAAGAAGGGGAGAGGGAAGGTGGAAGGCGATGGCCTTGGAGATGGTGGAGAGGGCGGCGGCTATAGGGGAGGAAGGAAGGGTTGAAGGAGAGGAGGAAAGGAGTTTTGATTTGTGAGGTTTTTGGAGTTTTAGATCTAGAGTTCTCTGTAGATTTTGAGGAAGAAGAAGTGTGAAGAGAGAGTTTCTCAGAAGAAAAATTATGTACGTAGATGTTATCAGATAAGAAACATAAGGTCATAGGCAAATGAATGGTCATATGACTGACTAGAGTCTCTTGGTTAACCAAGGTCCATTAAACCAAACAAACCCAATATGCCTTAGCCAAATAAAACACAACTAAACACTACGAATTCATGTTAATTTTTCACAGTAATTCAATTTTTTAGAGCAATAGGAATTTGATTTTGACGAAACGAAAAGTGGAGGGAAGATCAGAATTCAGTCTAGTATCATATAAAAAGAATAAAATTTTAAAATTCAAATTTAAATTTTTTAACCAAAAGTCAAACTTGGACTAAGTTTGACCAAAATTTGAAATTGCACAAAATTTTTATTCTATTAAATTTGGTCAAATAAAACACTTAATATCACAAATTCAAAATTTTTATTTTTTATTTATATTCAAAATACTGCCATTTTAAAGTTGTTAAAAATTACGGATCGTTACACTTTATCTTAATTAAAAGATGTAATATCAACTAATGCAATATTAATTTGTTTCCCCTTATCATATTAAAAGGGTTAAATGCCATTAACTACGCATCCAATTCTCATCCAATTACATTCAAACCTATGTTATCATCCTTATTATTCAATCAACAATACCATATGAATTATATTAACATAAGTTTACATTTTATTACATTCATTATTTTACCGTTAACATCTTTTACCATATTAGCTGCAATAATTAATTGCATAAATTTTCATTGATTTCCCAATTAATTCCAAACATATTAAATAATGAGATGATAAATGAACAATTGTTACCTTTAAGTAATTTAATCATATTTATAAGTTTATTATCTACAACAAATGTTATGACTACTTACACATCACTAATTATATTCAATTTCAATTAACACCATATAATTCCAACATTCAATTGCCTTAATTCCATTAATTACTCATTTAATATTCATACGGACAAATTAATGAGAAGATAATTACAACCATCGTTATAATAATAGTTCATATCCATTATCTCATCATTTACAACCAAGGGTTATAACAAAATGGTTTTGTATTTTAGGTTAACCTATTCCAATCAATTACATACAATCTCATCATTAAATGTAGCATTTAATTTATTTCATTATTTACAATTATAACCAAATAACCTTACAATTATATCCATTGATTGAAATTGGATTAAAATGGTTATCAATTACATTAAATCAACATTATTATATTACATTCTAATTGTTTTATCATTACAAATCATAAATTTTAATTTCTTACAATATTAATGTAACAACCCCCATATTTATTGATTTTTATATTTAAATATTTTATTTAAATATTTTATCGTTAGTCGGATGTTAGTCCGAAAAGCTACTTTTTGCATACGGTCAAATTAGGACTCGAGACCACCTTCATTGAGTTCAAAATGACGTTTGCGATCTTTTTGAGTGTAAACTTCGATATGTTTGGAGTTAGTGAAATTCTCGCTACTTTTTTCCCGCTTTTGACTTTGGTTGGACTGCACCTTCTAACTCAGCCCCCAACCCACCTCCTCTTCCTCACTTCATCAAACAATCCAAGCTTCATCAAAAATGGTGGTGGGAAGTGGAAATTAAAACTCCAAACTCAAATTCTATTGCAAAGCCAACATTCAACTCCAAATTCAAGAAGAAGATAGTGGATTCAAGCTTTGGATTGCTTCTCCTTGCTTTCAATCTCCATCTTCATCCATTTTAGTGAAAAGGCGAGATTTTTGATCTCACATCTTGCCAATAGATGTCATTGGGCTGTTGGGAATGATCCCCTATTGCATTTGTATGAATATCTTCATTTGGTTTGGATTGGATTGGCGAAAAACTCCAATTTTCAGCGTTTTTGGAAAATTCCTGCACCTAGGTCGTTCTGGAGGGAGAGTCGCATCGGAGTTAGGTCGCTAGGTCGTAGGTCGTAGGTCGCTCTGGCGTCGAAATGACTCTGCCTATATTTAGTTCGACCTGGACTTAGGTCGTCCGTCCCTAGGTCGTAGGTCGCGAACCACTATTAGGTCGCTCGCGTGCTCTTAGGTCGCTTGGCCTGCATCTGTTAGGTCATTAGACCCATTGCCAATTTAGGTCGCTGGCCTCTGGGTCGCGAGTCTTTAGGTTGCCAGTTTTAGGTCGTTGGACCTTATATCTTTTAGGTCGTTGGACCTTATTCCAGTTAGGTCGCGTGTCCCCTTAGGTCGCTAGACCTCTTAGGTCGCTCGCCTTTAGGTCGCAGATCTTAGGTCGCTTGGCCTCACTTGCCCAGTTAGGTCGCTCTGCCATTCCAGGTAGGTCGCAACCATTAGGTCGCTTGGTCTCTGATTTTAGGTCGTTAGACCTACTTCCGTTAGGTCGCTCGACCACAACCCCCTAAGTCTCAGCCTATTAGGTCATATGACCTACTTTTCCTTAGGTCGCTTGGCTCGATTTCGTTAGGTCGTCTGACCTGTAGTTGTTAGGTCGCATGGCCTTGACTTCTTTAAGTCGCTCGACCCTGATACCTTATTAAGTCGCAACCTATTAGGTCGCTGGACCACTCTACCAGTTGGATCGCTTGCCTTTTTATCAGTAGGTCGTTCGACCTACATTTGGTTAGGTCGCTCTGCAAGCCTGGCCGCACTTCCTTCTTCTACTTTGGTGGTTTTGGGATTGATTCCTTTGGAATTTACACACGTCTTCGAACGTGAATTTATGTGATTCGATTTGTTTCAACAATCGTTTTATGACTTGTCACTTTAAAGATATATGAAGGTTTCAATACTAGTAGTAAATATCAAAACTCTTTCATCAAAGCGATTTCAACACTATTTTAAATATCAAAAGTTCGTTTTCTCAAACCGATTTCCAATCTACTAGTATATACAAGCCTTTACTTCACTCGGATGAGAAATCGACTTAAACGACTTAGTAAAACGTGTGGTATGAAACGCTTGCGTTCACTTCGTCGGTTAGCTCTTGGACTTGTTCGATTGAAGCCTTTTTGTGACAATTTCCTAGTGTAGATCTACAGTTTGTTCGTAAATATTTAAGTTAAGCTAGTGGTTATGGGACATGAAGCTAAACACATATATTTACTGGCTTAGTGTAATTGACACTTCCTTATGATCATGACGATCATTTTTGTGATTTAGACTAGCGATTGAGCGATGTCTCTTTGTCTGCGAGGGAGACTAGACCCCGCTTTTGTGATGTTTCGCCATCACATATATAGGGTAGCACCCCATGGTCTTCGGGCCATTTCTGTGTGGAAATTTAATGGATAGCTTCCATGAGATAGCTTCTCATTCATGTGTTTACGCGTAGGTGAGTTTTCATGCTCCCATTCATGTGTTAGGCCTCCCCCTTTTTATGTGTTTTCTGGATTTCTGGTGATGATTTCTAGAATTTTGTGCTTCACCAATTTTCATGATTTTCATTGATATGATATCAGTTTTTGTGCATTGGTGAATTTATGTGTTATTGACTTGTTATGAATACAAGTTTAGGGTATGATACCCTATTTTATCTTTGAGAAGATTCTTGTGATATTGATTGATCTTTTGTTGATTATCATTTACATACTTATTGTAGTATGCCGTTATGGTTGTTACATGTTCATGCCTTATTATTTATCCTATACCTTATCATCTGATATTTATAGCTAGACTGATCCGTTTATTATTTTCTTATAAATAATACTCGGGTCAGACCGAGATGTTACAGGTGCTTCTGCTTGACTTCTCTTTAGGATTATTCTGACTTTTGGCTAACTCCATAGATTAGTAGTTTTTGGATGTACACATTTGAGATATAGACTCTATGTAGTGTACTTATTCTTTTGTATAGCACGTGATGCTATTCTTTTGTATTATCGTGGATCTTTCTGACCACTACTCGGATGTACACTTTCATGTGTTATATATATTTATTCATATCTTCTTCCGCCTTTGTGATATGGATGTCTGTGACTGATTTATGTTACGATTACTTCTATGTTTGTTTCCAAAGATTATATATAGCCACCGTGTGATAGCTTTGTGTTTGTATCGGTATGTCGGATTTCCTCCTTAAAAGATATGCATTCTATTCTATCTGACATATCGGTGCTCGCACAAAGAAGTTACATGGATGGTCGCTCCTCCACGGCCTTATTCTCCGTGCTAATTGACAGCACTACATCGTAGTGTTCTTGGTTAGCGTGGGTATATAGGTGGGGCGTAATAGCTTGGTATCAGAGCAAAACTTCGGAACAATGTAGAATAACTTAACAAGGATCATCGTCCTAAGTCCACCTTAGGAATTGTATTTTAGGATTTAGTTCGAGGCTTCGAACCAATTCATCCTGTTTTCTTTATGATTCCTTGCTTTATCTATCAAGAATTGCTTGATATTCATTTGGTGAATAACCTTTTTCTTCTTCTCTCTTTCTTAAAGAGGAGAATGTCTAGACCAGGCCGTCCCAGAGCTGGACCATCTACTGTCACTCCCCAGGATGGAGTTTTTATGACCGCTCAACAACTTCTTGATTTAGTAAAGAATGCTCAAGCAGCTGGTCCTAATCTGGAACCTACTCATCCAAAGTCTGGATTTGCACGTTTGTGCAACGATTATACCAACTTGGGTGGGAAACCATTCAAAGGTTCCGAAACTATTATTGAGGTCCAGGCTTGATTAAGAACATGCGATAGAATCTTTTCTCGCATGAATCTTGTCGATCTTCGTCGTGTTCAGGTGGCCTCCAGTATGCTCCAAGAGAGAGCATTGGATTGGTACGAACTTCTTATTTCTGAAATTAATGAAGCCGATCTCACCTGGGAACAATTCCGGGAACGCTTCGAATTGAAATTCGTACCAGAAGCAGAGAAAGTGATATAGGCTCGTCGTTTCATAGACCTTGTTCAAGGTACATCCTCTGTGACAGATTATGTCGCATCCTTCGAGTCACTGTCCAAATACGGGGTTGAATACATCAACACCCCATTGAAGAAGAACCAGAGGTTCGACTATGGCTTAAACAAGAATCTCAAGAAGCCATTACTTCTAAAATTAGAAGTTTCTTTTGACCAACTCATTGATATCGCTCTTCGCCTTGAAGAGGCAGATAAGGACAGTGATGTTGAAGTGGTGGCTGCTAAACCAAACTTCAATAACAAGAAAAGGCCTAACAAGTTCAAAGGTCCTTATCCCAACAAAAAGGGTAAGCAAGCAACTCCTGCTGCAAAGACTTTTTCCTCTGATGATAAGAAATGCTTCAACTGTGGTGCTAAGGGTCATTTTTCAAACAAGTGTTCAAAGCCCTGCTCTTGCCGCTATTGTAAAAGTCCAGATCATTTTATGCACCAATGCCCTAGGCTTCAAGAGAAGGAGGGAAAGTTAAACGTTGCTCAAGCCCCTTGCAACACATCTCGCGGTCAAGGTATGTCTCATTCTGTCCTTGATGGCATTATATTATTTCATGATCAACCTATTAGAGTTCTCTTTGATACGGGTGCATCCCATTCTTTTATATCAAAGGAACTTGTCGATACTTTTTCTTTAAGTGTTGTTGCTTTAATGACTTTTTTAAGAATTGCGAATCCAGTTGGTGGATCCGCAACTCTTAGTCTGCTTTGTAAAGATGTCGAGATTATTTTGTGTGATTTTTCTTTCCTAGCCGATTTGCATGTCATGCGTTACTTAGGCTTTGGAATGATTTTGGGTATGGATTGGCTTACTCGTTATGAAGCTCATATCCTATGTCCTGAGCGGACTATTTATCTCCGACATCCGCAATCTGTTAACCAGATTTCTATTATTCTTAAAGATTCGGATTCCGCTTTGGTTGCATCTTTATATTCTTTAAATCCTCGTGATAATGATAATGATGATGAGGAAGACGTCATTTCTCTTATTCGCGTCGTTCGTGAATTTTCCGACATCTTTGAGCCCGTTTTAGGATTACCACCTAAACGAGCAATTGAGTTCAAAATTAATCTTATACCTGGAGCTCAACCTATTACCCGTCCTCCTTATCGCATGTCCAATAAGGAGAATGAAGAGATGCGCAAACAACTATCCGAGTTGGAGACGAAGCAACTTATTCGCTCTAGTTCCTCGCCTTGGGGAGCTTCAGCTATTTTCGTAAGCAAGTCCGATGGTACACTTAGGCTTTGCGTTGACTACCGCAAGCTTAATGATCTTACTATTAAGAATAATTATCCATTGCCTCGGATTGACGATCTGTTTGATCAACTTAGTGTTGCTAGAGTCTTTTCACAATTGGACTTGGCTACCGGTTTCCATCAGCTTCGTATTGCAGAGGATAGTATTCCTTTGACTTCGTTCCGTACACGCTATGGATCTTATGAATGGCTAGTTATGCCATTCGATTTAACGAATGCTCCGGCTTATTTCGTTGACCTCATGAATAGAGTTTTCAAAGATTTTCTCGATCGGTTTGTTCACATCTTTATTGATGATATTCTTGTGTATTCTAAAACCGAGGAGGAACATGAAAAGCACCTTCGGATTGTATTGGAAACTCTTAGGAGTAATCAATTAAAGGAAAAATTTTCTAAATGCCATTTTTGGCAATCTAGTGTGAAGTTTCTCGGTCATATTATTTCCGAATCCGGAATATCAGTGGATCCTTCAAAGATTGAAGCGATTCAAAATTGGAAGAGACCGGAGAGCGTGACTGAAATCCGTAGCTTTCTCGGATTGGCAGGTTATTACCGCCGTTTTATAAAAGACTTTTCTAAGATTGCCGTGCCTCTTACTGGCTTAACAAAGAAAGGTGTTAAATACATTTGGTCGGACAAATGTGAAACTTCTTTTCAGAAATTAAAAGAACTCCTTTCTGATGCTCCTGTTCTTGTTATTCCCGAAGGGAATCAAGATTTTGTCGTTTATACCGATGCGAGTCGCGTTGGTTTGGGTGTCGTTCTTATGCAAAAAGAACGTGTTATTGCTTATGCTTCTAGGCAATTGAAGCCGGCTGAGACTAGATATGCCACACATGATTTAGAACTCACAGCTATCGTTTTTGCCCTTCGAATTTGGTGACATTATCTTTTGGGAGAAAAGTTTATACTTTATACCGATCATAAGTCTTTGAAATATTTATTTTCTCAAAAAGAACTTAATTTGCGTCAACAGCGTTGGCTCGAATTTCTTGCCTCTTATGATCTTGACATTCTTTATACTCCCGGAAAGGGGAATCGAGTTGCCGATGTACTTAGTCGCAAGCAACAAGCGGTTGTTTCCATGATGATATCTGAATGGAACGATCTCGAACTTTTATCCACTTGTGAAATTCGAGATCGCGTTTCCGATTTATGTTCATCTCTTGTTTTATGCAGCCTTGAGGCTCGTCCTTCTCTATTAGACCGCATTCTTGAAGCTCAACAGTTAGATCCTGAATTGGCTTTGCTTGGCCAAAATCTTAAGGATAAAACCGATATTGAAGGTTTGAAAGACTTTGATATCGATTCTCGTGGCGGCATTCGAAAATTTGGTAGACTTATCGTACCAAATATTAGTGATCTTCGTAAAGATATTCTTAAAGATTCACATCGTTCCAAATATTCCATTCATCCCGGTAGCAGTAAAATGTACGCGGATATGAAGCGACTTTATTACTGGGAAGGAATGAAATCTGATGTTGCTAACTTTGTTAAGTGTTGCATGACTTGCCAACTTGTCAAGGCTGAACATCAAAGGCCCGGTGGGTTATTGCAACCATTGGAAATTCCAGTATGGAAGTGGGATCAAATTTCCATGGATTTTATAGATGGCCTTCCCCGTTCTCGTTCGGGTCATAATAGTTTATGGGTGATCATTGATAGACTTACCAAATCCGCCCATTTTATTCCCGTTCGGTCGAACCGAACCGTTCCTCTTCTGGCCAAACTCTTTGTCAAAGAAATTGTTAAACTGCATGGAGTTCCTTCTTCCATTGTTAGTGATCGAGATCCATAGTTTACTAGTGGATTCTGGAAGAGTCTTCAAAAAGCTTGGGGAACGAAGCTTAATTTTAGCATCGCTTATCACCCCCAGTCCGATGGACAAACTGAGCATATGAATCAAACACTTGAAGATCTTCTTCGTGCTTGTGTGCTTGATTTCGGTGGAAGTTGGGAAGATCATATTTCACTTGTTGAATTTTCCTATAATAACAGCTTCCAATCTAGTATTGGTATGGCTCCTTTCGAGGCACTCTATGGAAGGCCATGCCGATCTCCTCCTTGTTGGCTTGAGGCCGGTGAGAAGCTGGTTTTAGGACCAGATTTTATTCAAGATTCCACAGAAAAGATTGAACTTATTCGACATAGGATGAAAGAAGCCCAGAGTAGACAAAAATCCTATGCCGATAACCGAAGAAGAAAATTAGAATTTTCTGTGGGAGATCTCGTATTTATTCGTGTTTCACCTATGAAGGGTGTTATACGTTTCAGTCGATCGGGAAAGTTAGTGCCTCGATATATTGGGCCATTTCCTATCACTGAACGTATTGGTTCCTTGGCTTATCGCCTTTTATTACCGGCTCAGTTTTCTGCCATGCATGACGTGTTTCACGTTTCTCAAATACGGAAGTGCCTTCGGGAATCCGATTCTATTCTTGAGCCTGGTGTTGTGGAATAGATTGAAGTTTCGCCTAATTTAACTTATGAGCAGCAGCCTGTTCGAATTAATTCTTCGAAGATCAAACGACTTCGAAATAAAGACGTTCCGCTTGTTAAAGTTCAATGGTCCTCTAATCCTAAGGACTGCTCTTGGGAAACTAGAGAATTCATCGAGCGGACACATCCGGAATTACTTTCTCATGCTCTTTAAGGTAAACTTCTTAATTCCAATTTCTTTTGTGTTAATATGCTTTTATGGTTGTTACTTTTTATTTTCCACCGTATATATTACGAGGACGCAATTTCTTTAAGGAGGGGAGTCCGTAACAACCCGCATATTTATTGATTTTTATATTTAAATATTTTATCGTTGGTCGGATGTTAGTCCGAAAAGCTACTTTTTACATACGGTCAAATTAGGACTCGAGACCACCTTCATTGAGTTCAAAATGACGTTTGCGATCTTTTTGAGTGTAAACTTCGATATGTTTGGAGTTAGTGAAATTCTCGCTACTTTTTTCCCGCCTTTGACTTTGGTTGGACTGCACCTTCTAACTCAGCCCCCAACCCACCTCCTCTTCCTCACTTCATCAAACACTCCAAGCTTCATCAAAAATGGTGGTGGGAAGTGGAAATTAAAACTCCAAACTCAAATTCTATTGCAAAGCCAACATTCAACTCCAAATTCAAGAAGAAGATAGTGGATTCAAGCTTTGGATTGCTTCTCCTTGCTTTCAATCTCCATCTTCATCCATTTTAGTGAAAAGGTGAGATTTTTGATCTCACATCTTGCCTATAGATGTCATTGGGCTGTTGGGAATGATCCCCTATTGCATTTGTATGAATATCTGCATTTGGTTTGGATTGGATTGGCGAAAAACTCCAATTTTCAGCGTTTTTGGAAAATTCCTGCACCTAGGTCGTTCTGGAGGGAGAGTCGCATCGGATTTAGGTCGCTAGGTCGCAGGTCGTAGGTCGCTCTGGCGTCGAAATTACTCTGCCTATATTTAGTTCGACCTGGACTTAGGTCGTCCGTCCCTAGGTCGTAGGTCGCGAACCACTATTAGGTCGCTCGCGTGCTCCTAGGTTGCTTGGCCTGCATCTGTTAGGTCATTAGACCCATTGCCAATTTAGGTCGCTGGCCTCTGGGTCGCGAGTCTTTAGGTCGCCAGTTTTAGGTCGTTGGACCTTATACCTTTTAGGTCGTTGGACCTTATTCCAGTTAGGTCGCGTGTCCCCTTAGGTCGCTAGACCTCTTAGGTCGCTCGCCTTTAGGTCGCAGATCTTAGGTCGCTTGGCCTCACTTGCCCAGTTAGGTCGCTCTGCCATTCCAGGTAGGTCGCAACCATTAGGTCGCTTGGTCTCTGATTTTAGGTCGGTAGACCTACTTCCGTTAGGTCGCTCGACCACAACCCCCTAAGTCCCAGCCCATTAGGTCGTATGACCTACTTTTCCTTAGATCGCTTGGCTCAATTTCGTTAGGTCGTCTGACCTGTAGTTGTTAGGTCGCATGGCCTTGACTTCTTTAAGTCGCTCGACCCTGATACCTTATTAAGTCGCAACCTGTTAGGTCGCTGGACCACTCTACCAGTTGGGTCGCTCGCCTTTTTATCAGTAGGTCGTTCGACCTACATTTGGTTAGGTCGCTCTGCAAGCCTGGCCGCACTTCCTTCTTCTACTTTGGTGGTTTTGGGATTGATTCCTTTGGAATTTACACACGTCTTCGAACGTGAATTTATGTGATTCGATTTGTTTCAACAATCGTTTCATGACTTGTCACTTTAAAGATATATGAAGGTTTCAATACTAGTAGTAAATATCAAAACTCTTTCATCAAAGCGATTTCAACACTATTTTAAATATCAAAAGTTCGTTTTCTCAAACCGATTTCCAATCTACTAGTATATACAAGCCTTTACTTCACTCGGATGAGAAATCGACTTAAACGACTTAGTAAAACGAGTGGTATGAAACGCTTGCGTTCACTTCGTCGGTTAGCTCTTGGACTTGTTCGATTGAACCCTTTTTGTGACAATTTCCTAGTGGAGATCTACATTTTGTTCGTAAATATTTAAGTTAAGCTTGTGGTTATGGGACATGAAGCTAAACTCATATATTTACTGGCTTAGTGTAATTGACACTTCCTTATGATCATGACGATCATTTTTGTGATTTAGACTAGCGATTGAGCGATGTCTCTTTGTCTGCGAGGGAGACTAGACCCCGCTTTTGTGATGTTTCGCCATCACATATATGGGGTAGCACCCCATGGTCTTCGGGCCATTTCTGTGTGGAAATTTAATGGATAGCTTCTCATTCATGTGTTTACGCATAGGTGAGTTTTCATGCTCCCATTCATGTGTTAGGCCTCCCCCTTTTTATGTGTTTTCTGGATTTCTGGTGATGATTTCTGGAATTTTGTGCTTCACCAATTTTCATGATTTTCATTGATATGGTATCAGTTTTTGTGCATTGGTGAATTTATGTGTTATTGACTTGTTATGAATACAAGTTTAGGGTATGATACCCATTTTTTTTTAGAAGATTCTTGTGATATTGATTGATCTTTTGTTGATTATCATTTACATACTTATTGTAGTATGCCGTTATGGTTGTTACATGTTCATGCCCTATTATTTATCCTATACCTTATCATCTGATATTTATAGCTAGACTGATCCGTTTATTATTTTCTTATAAATAATACTCGGGTCAGACCGAGATGTTACAGGTGCTTCTGCTTGAATTCTCTTCAGGATTATTCTGACTTTTGGCTAACTCCATAGATTAGTAATTTTTGGATGTACACATTTGAGATATAGACTCTATGTAGTGTACTTATTCTTTTGTATAGCACGTGATGCTATTCTTTTGTATTATCGTGGATCTTTCTGACCACTACTCTGATGTACACTTTCATGTGTTATATATATTTATTCATATCTTCTTCCGCCTTTGTGATATGGATGTCTGTGACTGATTTATGTTACGATTACTTCTATGTTTGTTTCCAAAGATTATATATAGCCACCGTGTGATAGCTTTGTGTTTGATTCGGTATGTCGGATTTCCTCCTTAAAAGATATGCATTCTATTCTATCTGACATATCGGTGCTCGCACAAAGAAGTTACATGGATGGTCGCTCCTCCACAGCCTTGTTCTCCGTGCTAATTGACAGCACTACATCGTAGTGTTCTTGGTTAGCGTGGGTATAGAGGTGGGGCGTAACAATTAATATATCAAAATCTTATTAAATTTAATATTTTAATTACCGAAAAATACAGGTCGTTACACTCTCACCCACTCAAAACTTTTCGTCCTCGAAAAGGGAAAAGGAGGAATTATGGGATTAATATATTTTATTCAAAGTATTCAATTTATAAACAATTAATTTACATAATTAAGTATTTTAAATAAAATATATAATTTATAACCAATTAAATCCTATATAATCAAGTAAACAAAAGTTTGAAAATATCTTACTTTCACAAAAAATTTCTAAGTCAATATCTTACTTTCACAAAAAAATTCTAAGTTAAAAATTCATGGAAAAATTTCGGCAGAGTTTCCTTTGTACGGAGAGGTCCGAAAAATGATAATATCAATAATAACCATATATATATCATATTTCAAAATAAAATATCCCAAACCATGGGAAAACAATATAATATCGCTAGAAAACCGTAATCCAAAAACGTACCTATTTGTCGGGCAAACAACGCTTATTTATGAATCCAAAAGCAGTGGCTATTCCTTCCATAAATCTGTATTTCACTTATATAATCTAAAATAGTGAGACTATGTATAAGGTAGATATTTAAGTTGTTTCAATATGCAATAAAAGAAAATCAATATAAAACATATACAAACAAATAATACAACCATTATATGCAACCAAAGAATCCATCATACATCCATAGCAATCAAAACCGATGGTTTGTTTAGTTCATAAACCTTTAATTGTGCAAGGTGATAAATAAACTATCAAGTGTACCCTACGCTCAATAGCCTTGGATAATTACTTAATAGACTATCCATGCAACCTTAAACAATTAAAATATCCTTTTCCAAACATCCCATAGGCCAAACAACCAAGAATTTCAAATATTATTTACGTTTATTCAATTGATTTCTTTTCACATCATTATTTGCTTTTTATTTATTTTCATTCATTTATACAATGTCCTTTTTCTTTTTTTCTTTCATGTACTTACATAAATTATTTCACAATATTAACTTACGTTCATAATATTTATTGTACATCAAAATTCTTAATAAGAAATAATTCCATTGAACACTTCCATTACTTAAGTTTACTAGTATAATATCCCATTACATATTCTATTAACATTTCAACTTTTAACATTTTGGTAAGTTATATTATATATATATTTTAGGAACGTAATTGAATGTGTAGGGTCGTTTTCACCCTAGAGAGGGGTGAATAGGGTGATACTAATAATAATACGAATTAATGCGGAAATAAAAATAGCAGAAAATAATGCAGTAAAGATCACACACAAATTTACCCAGCTTCGGCAAAACCCTGCCTACGTGCTGCCTCCAAGGTTTCTACTAGAAATTAAGTAGTCAGCCGCTTACACATGTAAACTTGAAACACTCGCTACTGACTAACCTAACTCTACGCTCAAAACCCTACCACAGCTCAGCCACCCAGTTGCGAATTCTCGAACTACACCACCGTAGTTCGTAACCTAGTCACACGACTAGAGAGTTACACAATTTTAAAAGAAAATTACAAAATAAAAAATTAACAAAACTAAACCCTATTAAACAAACTTAAGCCTAATATAATTTAAATAACACCGGCCCAATTAAAATAAGAATAGAGAAGTTCGTCCCCTTTTCTCTTTTATTTTGCGGCTGCTTGTTTCTCTTCGTTCTAGAATTAGGGTTTAGTGATAAATTAAAGTTGCCGATTTGACTCGATCGATTGCAGTGATGAATTTACTTCGATTTGCCTTGTCAATTGATTCTTTGGCTTTGATAGGCTTGCGGCTGCTCCAATTGTTGAGTTTGATTCATGCTTTGAATTGGTACGTGTTTTCCCTTTTTCGATTAATACTTATACTCGACTTGATTCGAGTTCTGGACGATGCTTGCTCTCTGATTTTGCTTGAACTCGAATACCCAATTGTCGATGATGATTATGGGTATTTATAGGGATTGAAACCCTTAATTTTTGTTCGTATATTTCTCAATTGAATTCTTCAGTGAGTTTTGCTTGGCCGTGATTTTTTTAATCGAACGATGGTGTTATTTGCTGACTTGTTCCATAATTGATGAATTCGAATTTCTTGAGTCGGTTCCATTATTGTCTCTGATGTATTTGAATTTTGGTTCCGTAGTTTTCTGCTATGACTTTGGCATCGTGAATTTTGAGATAAACTTGACTTCGACTTGTTCAATTCCTTTCTGCTCTGACTTGTTCATCGTGTTAGTATACATACGAATTTGAAATGTCTTCGAATATGTTTAACCCCTGTTGATTTTATCTCGGCCTTGACTCATTGAACTGTTTTGTTTTTTACTTCGATTGCATATATATTTCGAATATATTCCCTGGTTGACAAGTTCAAAACTGCTGCTGTTAATAACTGGACTTGGTAGCCTTGCATTCCACTCTGTTGCATATATATATATACATGTTGCTTCATTGTTTTGAAACGTTTAAACTGTATATATTTGTCACTGCATATAAACTTGTACATGTGTGGAGCTGCTGTCCTGTTTCATATGAATGTAGTCTTCATTGGTCTTGTCTTCATGTTGCTTTGAGTCTGCACTCTGGTTATTCATGCCTCTGACCTGATATATGTGTATGTACTTATATGCATATGTGCATTCATATGTCACTTTGCTTGCCGCTTCCCTGATACGGTGCATTGTGGTCTGGCATTTCATTTTGATCTTTGACCGGTTGCATGTGTGGATTTGTATTGTGTTTCATGCACTACAACAAACAAGACCTTTAACAGCGTTTTAAAAACGCTATAAAAGCTATTAACAGCGTTTTTACATACGTTGTATATCGACATGCAGTTATACATCAAAGATATACAATGACAAGAAATAAACGTTGTTAAATGTCCTTTTTAACAGCGTTTCCCTGGTGTCATGAAATCATTTAACAGCGTTTGGTTGGGTGCAGTTAGAGATCTTTCTTAGCATTTGTTTCATGCTAAGATAATATTTTATAGCGTTTTTTCAATGCTGTGATATTTATTTACAGCATTCCTTGTTGCAATAAATCGTGCTTTATGTTTTTAGATACAATTTAACGGCATTTTTAAAATGCTGTTAAAACTTTCAACGGTATTTTAAAAACGTTGTGGAATGTTTTAACAGTGTTTTAAAAACGATGTGGAATGTTTTAACAGCATTTTAAAAATGCTGTGGAATGCTTTAATTCCATTTCAGTAAACATCCGCCACAATGTGTATATATACCACATTTCAAAATTAGCATATTATATCAATATCACATTTCAAAATCAACGTATTGTATCAATACCACATTTTGGACACATTTGATAACAAACGTATGAAATTTCATAATCAAAATACACAATATTCTTACACCAAACATAAATAGTTCGTCATCAATAGTTCATAAAAAAATATAGAACAACTAGCAATAGCAAAACAAAAGCAAGTAGTACATACGTTAAAACCAAAAAGTTGTTCTAGCAGCAAAAATAACTTCGATCCATAACTCGTTGCAACCTTTTTTTGCATCACGTTCATCTATCTACCTGTAAAGCAAAAGTAATGCTTGAGAATCAATTCATCAAAAAAGTGTACACAAAGTTAAATCGGATTCATAATGCAAACACTAAATAGGTAAAGTTTTTCTATCATCTTGAATAAACATCCAAAAATTGTCAGAGGTCTTTGTTTGATCATCAACAAATAGATAACTAGAGGATATATACAGAACAGAAAACATCTAAAAGATGGGAATTTATTACCAAAACTAGCAAGTTTATCTTACTTGTATTTTCTGTAATTCAGATTTTTGAATAGAATCTTCACGGCTCTCAATGGTCATCATCTCATCTTCATTCTGCTATAGTGACAGTAAGGCAATTGAGTTTCCAATATGCATATTAGTATCATATACATATAAAACTACAACTGAAGATAAGTCATCGTTCAACTTGCCTTAGTGTCGTCCATCGCTGATGCCTTAATAAAATCAATACCATCATCGAATACGTACCTAAGATCACAAATAGCAAGCATAGAATAAGCTTAGGTTACATATGAAAATCAATGGCAGGTTATTTTGATTCCTAGAATATGATAGATGATATACATGGTGTCTGATGATGATACAGCTTAAGGGTGCAGTCTACTGGATGAACATGCAATAATTAATATGTTTAAAAGTGTACTAATACATGTACAATGTCAGTAAACAAAGTTTCATGGCATTGAGTTAAGAAAGGAAGCTTTTACTTACTGAAAATCATCAGCTTCTTGCTTTTTATTCTTTGAACCAAACTTCATAGTGGCCTTTCCTACATTCAGAATAAAATCAAACAAAATTGCCATAATATTTTAGCACTGTAATGTAGGAATAATATATGATGTTAAAAGTGATAATATTGTATCGATTTGATGTTAAAAGTAGAAAATCTTTTCACTTGATTTACACCTCCATCTTGATCATAAGCCTTAGGCATTCTATACTGCCAAAAATGAAAACTAATGGTTGTTAGTAATCATGGGTTAACAAAAGCGGCTTACAAAATAAATTAAGGTTAAAAGAATATTAGCAGGACAAGACAACAAGTGTAACCATAAGCCATAGAAATTGATGATCATTGTGGAATTGTACTTCAGATAATTAGGCTTTAAAATATCCAAGCATACAAATAATGCTTCCTATTCCGATCCAAAATGATTTATACTAGATCGCATTACTATAGCATGATATCCTCATTCTATCACGGCAATAAATAAAGACTATAATAACAAACATAAAACTTGAGAAATTTTTTTGGGGAAACTGGCTCAAATCTTGCCATGGCTAAGGGTAGGAAATGTAAGATGGCAGTAAATCAAAACTGGGAATAATTGAACTCCCCTATCAATATCAACATATAAGATGGTCATTGTTAACCAAAATGTGGAAAAAATCATTTTAAGTATTTCAGTTAGTATGTACTAGCAGCTGAGGTGCAAATAGTATTGCACAGTACAAGGAAATATTTTCACATCAAAGGCTAAAAATATATTACCTCATTGTCTTCAGTTTTCTCACAATTCTTATTTGCAAGTTCGTAGATCTCTTTTTTCATCCTACAAAAGGAAATCATTAGGTTTATTAATTTAATGTATGTATATATGTAAATAACTATATATGATGCCGGTTAGTCTAAAATATTTAGAATTGTATGCAACAATGGCTATGTTATTACATAGGAGGTCCAACGGCACGTGCATGACCAAATAATTAATGCGTAGGGCATGCATTTTATATATGTGAAGCAAAATAATTAATATAATGGTATGTTCTTCGCGCATAAAAGGCAACAAGCAAGATAGATATGACAAGCAAGCAAACATGAGCAAGGGCTGTAAATGATATCACAATAAGTACAACAAGCGCAAAATGATCAAGGGAGCAAGATGCATAGTAGGTGAAGCTACTTGCCATTAATGGGCTTACTTATCTTGTTTACACTGTCAATTTCATTTAGCTAACATTCATTCAGTTAGAAAAGAAAATAATTAAAGTAAACTCATCAACACCCATCAATTTTGAAAACTATACATGCCTGGTGTAAAAAGATTCCAATGATCATTTAGCACATATACATTCATCACATATATGCTTAGAATTGTTATCACAAAACAATGATCATGATCAGTATTCTTTGCTACAATTAGACATAAACTGCTTGATAAAAGTTTCAAAAAGAAGAAAATATTTTTCAGGATAAGAGTTGTATTTAACTTTATTTTATACTATAAATTTAAAGCTTAAATATGGTTCTATACTATTGTACAAATACTTTCAAAACAGTAGTAGTTTATGCACACATGTTAAATTTAGTGTATTTTAATTCAAAACAAAACAATTATAAATCGAGGAGATAATATCTGCAGTTTCGAATATATCCCTCGAACGCGATACACATAAGCTAATGATACTGTTAAGGGCAATGATAATTAAAGGCTCACATGTAGAATCCAGTTATTCCAATTTGCAGGTTTCTGTGTGGTCCTTACATAATGATTGTCAGATCATTCTTGGAGTCCATATAAGCCTTCCTTAACCTCTTCTTATTCTCGGTGTTCTTATTTTTGTCTTTGAACTGCATCTCCAAAACAAGCTTCTGTTCGGCAAAAAGAGGACCAAAATCTAACCCAATCAACCCTATTATATTTTTGAGGAAGCGGTTGTAAAATATCACTGTAATAACAAAATTGTTGGTTTCCAATTAAACTGGAACAAATGAAGGGTTACCCACAAAGAATTGTGATTTTTTGACACCAACAACCAACTTCAGATAGATGATATTTACGATAATGAAACGATGTATCAATCAACCAATCTTTTACTTATGTACATGCAATGCAAACTAAGAAACTGATATTTGTTACGCATAAGACGATGAAGGACCTATATCCTCTCCAACAATAATCAATAATTTCTAGAAAAAAGTAACAAATTTTAAAGAGATTACATCATATATTACTAAAGGAGTGTAACTCATATGAGACGCATATTATATTACATCGTATATTAAAAGTATATTACTTAAGTGTTAAAGAGGATGATTATATTATATAGACTCAAATGCATTACTCTAGAAGTTGTGTGCTAGCCTGTTTTCATGGTATAAGGTTGCTGTTTTGAAATAAACTTTTGAATTTTGAAAGAGTTGATGACCAGTGAATAATATCAATCAAAATTTAGAAGTTTTTTCCCATCAATATGCGGTTGGGTGTTGAGAAGAAAGCATATAACTATATAAGTTCAAACTTAATATCGCCACAATCTTAATATTACTACAGATGTTTCAACCTTCCTCTGGCTTCAGCCTATGACGACTACATCATAAACTCTTTTTTTAGAATAGATATGTGCATTTTATCTATGATTTTATATGTATATTCCTTTAAGTTACTTTAAAACATGAGCAGGTTTAACATGTCAGGAATTCTTTATTGTTCGATCTTTCATGATTAATGATGAACAATTCAAGTAATAGCCCAAGGATCACCAATATTGAATATTTCACAAACAAAACTTAATATGATTTTTTGTTTAAGATGACGTACCTTGATTAACAGCGGAAGATGTAATGGCTGTCATCTTCTTCTTCTGACTTCTAATAATTACTCTTCTTCTCAGAATTCGGTTTCTCTCTCTAACCCTATTTCTTTATGTGTTTCTTGATGGAGAAGAATGCATTTGTTAGCTGGGAGAGAGAGGACCCAATCCTTTATATAACATTTAACTCTAAATCTAGTACGTCCATCATATACCAATTCAATGATTAAGATTAATCACAGACCTAATGTTCTAATTATAGAACGGTCTATTTATGACTTAATTAATCGGGTCACATTAAGATTAGAAACTTCATAACGTTAAAGGTAAATGAAACGTTCTATTTATGATCTAATTAATAGGGTCACATTAAGATTAGAGACTACATAACGTTAAAGGTAAATGAAACGATTGCAGTTTCTAATAGCAGATTTCTAACATTCTCCCACTTGACCCGATTATTCATAATATCAAGTGTTGAACATCATACTATGATAAATTGCTGAGAGTTATGGCGGTTGTGCATTATTAATTCAATGCATTCCCTTCCATATACTACAAGACCAGCAATCCATCATTTTATACTCATAATTTATATAAAACAGCATAATGGTCCACATAATGTCTTATATCATAATGATTAAATATAATATCTTTATAAGACTCTTTCTTGTTTAAAATTACATAAAGTACGTACTACCACATTAAAACAAGAGACACATAATTGTATATCAGAAACACACAAAGGAGCTCAGAATGTCACCCATCAATTATTATTAATACAACCAAGACCCATTCTTTGAACATGTTCCTTAAATTGTCTTGGCTGTAACCCTTTCGTCAAAGGGTCTGCAATCATAAGTTCTGTCCTGATGTGCATGATTGACACTCTTTGTTTCTGAACCTCATCTTTCATAACAAGATACTTCAGTTCCATATGTTTGGCACCTTTAGAGTACTTGTCGTTTTTTGAGAAAAACACTGCTGCAGAGTTATCACAATAAATTTTCAGCGGCTTGCTAATGGTGTCGACAACCGCAAGTCTTGAAATAAAGTTCCGCAATCATAATGCATGAATTGTGGCTTCATAACATGTCACAAATTCTGCCTCCATAGTAGATGAAGAAACGATAGTTTGTTTCGCACTTTTCCATGATATGGCTCCTTGAGCAAACATAAACAGGTAACCAAAAGTCGATTTTCTAGTATCGATGCATCCAAAAAAATCTGAATCGCTATATCCAATCACCTCCAATTTATTGGATCTACTATACATGAGCATGTAATCTTTCGTGCCTTGTAAGTACCTCAACGCTTTCTTTGCAGCTTGCCAATGTTCCCTTCCTGGATTACTTTGATACCTCCCTAACATACCGACCGCAAAACTTATATCCGGTCTAGTACAGGTTTGAGCATACATTAGGCTACCAACTACAGATGCATATGGAATTGATTCCATTTCCTTTCGTTCAACATCATTCTTAGGACATTGCATGAGATTGAATTTATCACCTTTATGTATAGGAACTTTCCCAAGTGAACACTTACTCATTCCAAATGTCTCTAGAATCCTTTCGATATATCCTTTCTGAGACAATCCCAATATTCCTTGTGACTGATCATGAAATATTTCTATTCCAATCACATAGGATGCCTCTCCCATATCTTTCATTTCAAAGTTCGTTGAGAGAAATTCCTTAGTCTCATGCAATATGCTTAAATTATTTGCAGCAAGCAAGATGTCATCAACATAAAGGACTAGATAAATAAACTTGCTCCCACTGATCTTTTGGTATAAACAGTGATCAACCGTATTTTCCTTAAAACCAAAAGATGTAATAATGGTATTGAAATTAATATACCATTGTCGGGATGCTTGTTTAAGCCCATATATTGACTTCTTAAGTTTACACACCAATTGTTCTTTACCTTTTACAGAAAAACCCTCAGGTTGATCCATATAAACATCCTCATCAAGATCTCCATTCAGAAAGGCTGTTTTCACATCAATTTGATGCAATTCCAAATCATAATGTGCTACTAATGCCATTATTATTCTTAGCGAGTCCTTTTTTGAAACAGGAGAAAATGTATCCTTGTAATCAACACCATCTTTCTGAGTGTAACCCTTAGTAACAAGTCTACCTTTATACCGTTCGATATTACCACTAGAGTCGTGTTTGGTTTTAAAAAATCATTTGCATCCGACTCTTTTACAGCCATGTGGTAACTCAACGAGATCCCAAACTTCATTCTGTTGCATGGATTTTAGTTCTTCTTTCATGGCATTAATCCATTCCTTTGACTCTTTACTTTCTACAGCATGTGAAAACGAAACTGGGTCCTTATTGATTCCTATATCATAATCTGATTCTTGCATATAAACCATATAATCATTAGAAATAGCTGACCTACGATCTCTTTGAGATCTTCTTAATGCTACTTGTTGTGGTTCATGCATATCAGCATTATGTAAGTCATTTCCTTCAGGAAGTACTTCTTCATTTATATGTTGTTCATCATCATGCTGTTCTCCAACAGCTGGAACAACATTTGGAGTAATAGTAGATGAAGGAACTATTCAAGGCAATGTAACATTTACCTTTGTTTCCTTTATTTCCACTATTTCTCTTCTAGTACTCCCACTGACTTCACCAATCTCAATGAATCTTGCATTACCAGTTTCTACAATTCTTGGACTATGATTTGGACAGTAAAACACATATCCTTTAGATTTTTCAGGGTAACCTAAAAAATACCCACTAATCGTTCGAGAATCTAATTTCTTTTCATGTGGATTATAAATTCTCGCTTCCGCTGGACAACCCCAAGCATGCAGGTGTCTTAAGCTAGGTTTCCTATTAGTCCATAATTCAAAAGGAGTCTTTTGAACAGCTTTACTAGAAACCCTATTCAACAAATAATTAGCGGTTTTGAGAGCATACGACCACAAATTCTTAGGTAGTGTAGAATCTGACATCATACTCCTAATCATATCTATTAACATCCTATTGCGCCTTTCTGCTACACTATTTTGCTGTGGTGTACCTGGCATTGTGTATTGCGCACATATGCCATGACTTTCGAGGAATTTTGCAAATGGACATGGACACTGGCCTGACTCATTATATTTGCCATCATATTCACCACCCCTATCAGACCTTATGATTTTCACCTTTTTATCTAATTGCCTCTCAACTTCCTTTACAAACATCTCAAGGACATTCACAGATTGAGATTTTTCATGAAGCAAATAGACATAACCATAGCGGGAAAAATCGTCAATAAAAGTGATGAAATACTTTTCTCCATTAAAGGATGGAGTGTCCATAGGTCCGCAAATATCAGTGTGTATTATTTCAAGAAGCTGGCTGCTTCTAGTGGCTCCTTTCTTATTATGTTTGGTTTGTTTACCTTTAATACAATCCACACATAATTCTAGATCACTAAAGTTCAAATTTGACAAAATTTCATTACTTACTAATCTCATCATTCTTTCTTTGGATATGTGACCTAGTCTTTTATGCCATAAGAAAGCAGAATTTTCATTCAATATGCTACGTTTGCATCCAACATTATTTATTACATTCAGCAAGGAATTCGTATAAGTGTCATTAAGTTTCAATTTATATAAACCATCAATTAGAATACCGGAACCAACATTATCAGTATTCTTATATATATCAAAACAACCAGATCCAAACGTACATCTAAAACTAGAAATATCCAACTTACTTACGGAAATAAGGTTTCTAGATAATGAAGGTACATAAAGTGTACTATATAAGTCTAATACATATCCACTTTCTAGAATTAGACGATAAGTCCCAATGCCTTCTATTGTGGATTTCATTCCATTTCCTATAAAGAGAAAATGATCTTCATTTGGATTTATGGTTCGGATCATAAGAAATCCCTACATATTATTGGAGACATGAGTTGTAACACCAGTATCAAGCCACCTTGTATTAATAGGAACTTCAACTAAATTTGATTCAAAACATACGAAAGATAGATGATTACCTTTCTTTTCGAACCAAGCTATCCTTTTCGGACAGTCATTTTGATAATGTCCTTTCCTTTTACAGAAATGACATCGAACATCCTTTAGTTCCTTCTTTTCCTTATCCTGCCCATTCTTAGCAGGTGCCTTTTTCTTCTTGAAATGACTTGATTTTCCATTCTTTTCTTTACCAGCTTTATTACTCACAAAACTTACTGAGTGATTCACTTGATTTTTTAAACGTCCTTCTTCCTGAACAAGTCTACTGGCCAATTCATTAACATTCCACTTATCCTTTATAGTGTTATAGTTAATTTGAAAAGGTCCATATTCAGAAGGTAGCGAGTTCAAGATAAACTGGACAAGAAAAGAATCCTCTACTGTAAGTCCAAGGGAGTTTAACCTTGCTGCAAGATTAGTCATCTCTATAATGTGCTCTTGCATAGTTCGCGACCCATCAAACTTCATGGTCGTGAGTTCCGTCGTAAGAGTACCAGCGAGTGACTTATCAGTTGAACGAAAACGCTCTTCCACAAACTGCATATATTCCTTAGCACTTTCTGTTTGCGGAGTTGTTGACTTGATGTTGTTAGCAACAGTCATCTTAATAAACATAAGGCTCAATCTGTTACTGCGTTCCCATGCTTAGGTGTGATTTTTCTGTCTCAGTACTAGCTGTTGTAAGAGCAATAGGTTTATCCTCAAGGAGTGCCAAGTCAAGATCCTGAAAACCTAAATGGAAATTGACTTGTTCTCTCCATTCAGAAAAATTAACACCAGTGAACAATGTAACAGATGAAGCATGTGTATTCATGGGGACTACTGCAAATTAAATATTAAAAAAATTGAAATAACTATAAGCTCATAGCTAACGCGATTCAGATATGTACATAATAGTATAATATAGCACTCCTTTGGATAGATACTATCTTATACTTAACATAATTAAATACCAAAACATAAGTAAGTAATAAATATATTCAATTAAATAGAACTGACATCTTTGGATGATCAATATTTATTTAATCAAGATATCTATTAAACCTCATCATGTCACCTAGTTATAGAACAAGACTTTCCTTTGGGTAAGTTCTCAGGTTCTATCATTAGTGACGCCAGTTTTTAATTGGTATTATTATAACTGGCAATTTCTATCAATAATCATTATGTCACTTATGCACTAAATGATTATTCTGATTTTGACCACTTTGGTGATTAACAAAATCATAAATCTCATGTGCATAATTGACTTATAACACATACTTGATTAAACATCATGAGTAAAGCATAGATCAGATCAATTGCAATCATAGGAAATATTCAGTTATTGATTGGTGGCTTTGATACCAAATGTCAGAAATTCTTTACTGTTCGATCTTTCATGATTAATGATGAACAATTCAAGTAATAGCCCAAGGATCACCAATACTGAATATTTCACAAACAAAACTTAATATGATTTTTTGTTTAAGATGATGTACCTTGATTAACAGCAGAAGATGTAATGGCTATCATCTTCTTCTTCTTCTGACTTCTAATAATTACTCTTCTTCTCAGAATTCGGTTTCTCTCTCTAACCCTATTTCTTTATGTGTTTCTTGATGGAGAAGAATACATCTGTTAGCTGGGAGAGAGAGGACCCAATCCTTTATATAACATTTAACTCTAAATCTAGTACGTCCATCATATACCAATTCAACACTTAAGATTAATCACAGACCTAATGTTCTAATTATAGAACGGTCTATTTATGACTTAATTAATAGGGTCACATTAAGATTAGGAACTGCATAACGTTAAAGGTAAATGAAACGATTGCAGTTTCTAATAGCAGATTTCTAACATAACACTACCGTAAGACAAACCAATCTATAACCACATTATATATTTAAGTCTCTAGCATGAGCAGGTTTAGCATGCTTGATCATCCCATACCAAGCTGCATGCCTAAAATTACGAAAACACATAGATAATCAACCTAAATTTACAAATTCCTACTAAACAAAAACATTAAAAAGGCTTTCTTAGCCAACCCATTATTCAAAATCCCCTGCTCTTTAAGAAAACAAATCATAGTTAATACAATTTTTTGAATTTGCAAATTCCCAAACAAAACACTGCATCTTTGTGAGTGTCCTATGTAGTATACTGTGAAATCATCTGAATAAGTCAATAAGGTAAAGTTAATTAATAAGCTATGAATACGCATATATTAGGCTATGATAAATTTATTGTTTTAATATATATGTGTGTGTGTGAATCCAAAGAAAATTTAAACGTTGTCTCAAAATTTAGTTCATAATTTTATGAAAAGAACTGAAAACATTAGAAATATAACTTAATTTTATCCTATAAATATACAAACCATTTGGTTTTTCATGTTAAATCACGAAGGTAACAGTATAAGTTTGGTAAGCTTAATTGGATTACTAACTCAAAGGTGGTAGTTTCTTTGACAGTTGTGTGTCCCTAACTCCCTATAGATGAAACAAACTTGAGTTATTCGTACATAAATTTTGATTTAAGCATGTCAACATGATAATAAGTAATCAAAATCCATATTGCTATAATAAACCAATGAGGTAAAGAAATTATGTAATGCCTAGTGTATAAAAGAGAAGAAAGGTTAGACCAGATTTTAGAAAGAATTGCCTCATCGACCATTACGCACAGTTTCTATTTTAGTTGAGTATCTACAAATAGGGCGAGTAGAATGATAAGAAATTATTTCTAGTTTCCTATAAATTACCAAAACTATCCCAACCAAATAATTCAAGTGTCATGCAAAACTAACAGGTTATTCCAAATTGAATTCCTTGAGTGGTACATTGATAAAATATTGAAATGCAAGATCAACTGTAAAATCATTAAGAGCATCAAATGCTAGTTGTCCAAGAGTAGAACATATAAGATTTAATGATCAAATTTTTGTATCACAAGAATGATATATTTTATCAAAACAGAATATAACTGCTACTGTATCAGACATGTATGTGCATGCACGCATACTATATAAGTCTGATTATTTCGTACCTGTATAAGATGGAAAACATAAGCAGAATAGGAAAATAAGCCCAATTTAGTAAAGTCTGGAGCCTCGATTTTCAAACTTGGTGAATATGATGCATCCTTGAAAAGAAATAGTATTTATCACAAGAAGACTTAATAAGATGCCCATGTTAGAATCCCTTCAGGTAAAAAGATTGACCTACACTCAAACCCTTATCAATTCATGAAATAAGAAAAATAATATGTTTAGCGAGATAATCTGGATTACTGATATTGATGAACACACACACACATGAAGAAATATTGATGGATCGTTTTATTGGTAAGTATTAACAAAGGAAAGCTAGGACTTCTCATAGAATAATGTATTGATATACAAAGAAAATTATTAGGCGGTTTCATGCTAATTATATACTGTTACTTACTAATTAAGTAATAAAATTTGCCCACTGTCCTTGTTTACAAACATTCAACTCATTGTCAGGTTTTACAAGTCCAGCAACCCAAACAATCAAATACCTTTTTTCTTTCGATTCTAATAACAGTAGAAACTAATAAAAAAGATTACAGGAATTTGCATTGAAACTAGAAAGAAGCCTTGGGAGTATTGAACTACAAGCAAATAAATTGATGTACAATTTAGGAAAATACATTTAAACTAAGAGTTTTGAATTCTTCTGATTGTCATGGATTATCTTTCTTAAATTTCTTATATTAGTACTCTGTAACTCTAACATCGTAAGACTCAAGTACAATAAAGAAAGACTAATATAAAATAAACTACAAACTAGGAGATTGGTAATATAAAGATTAATAAGAATGATTCCATATAAGTCATTATATTTATAAAGCAATAGGGAAGCAGTCTAAAACAGAGTAAAAAATTCGAAAGGTTCATTGGTAAGGCTATAATGGAAAAACTCTCTCAATATATAGTAAAAAGAAATTGTTTGTTAAGGTTTAAGCAGTATAGAATAGAGTAAAAACTTCCCCACAACGCCTAATCAATTAAAACAAGCATCCCTGAATCTGTAATAAATTTTATTTATATAGGTATTTATAATTTTAGGAATAAAAAGGAGGACTTTGTGGCTTTTAAAGGGTGGGTGCAAGAGTGATTAAACTTTAAAACTCGTGTACTCCACAAAGACGTAAATGATAGAATGTCAGCATGCAATTCATGATACAACATAGACGAAAAGCTAAAATTAACGTTCTACCTCAGATATTGCATGGGTACATGAATGCCCAGACCTTAGTTCCCATTACTTTGAGGTAAATTTGACATGAACGTAACTTACACAACTTCAATATTTCCATCCATATGCTAACATTTTTTGTAATACACCTATAATTGGTTCTATTCTTCTTTGCCTTGCTTTGTAATATACGCTAGTCTCTTCCTACAGTACTAAGACTATCTTGTGTCTTTGCTCCTTCTGTTTGAATCAACGAATTATTTTCATGCTAATTGGATTTCAAGAAAAATCAAAATAAGAGAAAATAATACTTCAAATATTTACCCTAAATCAGTGCATGGGATACCAGCAGCAAGAAATCGCACGTTGGATCAAAAATAAAACTAGAAATCATAAATCAGATTCCATGCCATCAGATTGGAAACCTTTTATTCAAACCCATCAACCCACGATGTTGAAAAATAATCCATTGAGTGAATATTAGAAAATATTTTGGAGACTGGATTAGAAAAAATGCAGCACGAAATAAAAATGTTTGGTTATTTTTTATTTTAGGGGGAAATAGAAAGCTTGGTTTTATTTTAGGCACGAATGAAGGTAAGAACTAGACGCGGGAACCGAAAATTTTAGACCGCCTGTATCCTTTTGGTGGTTATCTATCCACACGCTATAAATGCAGCCCCAAGAATAAAATAATTGCAGTTAATAGGAAAACGCTGTTTCAGGTTGCCATTAATATTGTTTTTTCTTGTAGTGATGTGTACTTGTCATTGTTCTGGTCTTCATGATCAAATTTCTTGAGCGCACTTGTATCAATTGGTGGTTATGTTGTACACACTGGTCTGGATTATCTTGAAGTCTGGTTCTTGGTCGTACACTTGGTTGAGTCTGATTGCTGTGTTGTTTTCACACTGAACTTGTATTCTGTTGATCATCTCCATATGCTTGTGTTGCCATATATGCTGTCCTCTTTGTACATATGTGTGCAGCCCTAAACTTTGTATATGAGGTTGCCTGGACTGTTTGGTTGCATTGAGTTGTTGAGCTTGAGTCTTGTTTATGGAACTGGTTTGGTGCACTTGAACTTGTATGCACTATTTTGGGTAGTCTCTGAGTTCATATCTATTCACTACTGTCTCTGTTTGTCTGCACAGTTTGTACCACTACTTCATTGAGTTCATATTGTCTTGACCATTGGCTTGTTGAGTTCATACCTTTTGCTTTTGTAACTGATGTTGTATTATGGTCTTGAACTCTTTTGAACTGGGTGTGATGGTGCACTTTGTTTCTAGTTTCACTTGATCACTGATTCAATCTTCACTTGGTTGTCACTACACACATATATATGTTCACACATGCATCCATGTATGCCGTGTACTTCATTTTGGTTACTGTTTTGCATTGTTGTCATGTGATCTTGAAGTCTTTTCCAGTTGCACAAACATAATGCTGCTCTGACCCGTTCATTTGAATATGTACATGACTTATGGCATATGTCGTTGCCCCTGTTGTATGTGCAATGCCCTGGTGCCATATGTATTGTCATGCTTTCATGTTAAATTTTTGGTCGAGCATTTTCACTTGAGTTGAATCCAGCTTTTGCTTGGGTTTGACCTTGTGCTTACCTGACCCTACAGTTTTAACAAGCAAGTGTATATCGGTGTGCACGGCCTTGTGGCATGTACAGTGATACACTGTGCATGTCACAAGTTGTTCGTGTAAAATGAATTAAAAGAAATGATGACGAAAAACCCAAATAACTGAGCCAAATAATATTTTCAAAACACACACTTTATTAAGCACTACAAAATACTTTCTTTTTCAATTTTACTGTGTCGGTATTTATTTTGCAGATAGCTCAGCTGCTGGATTCAGATTGGACCAGAGTTGAAGATCAAATAGAGTGTTGAGTGACTTATGTAGTGATGTGAACCATGTATGAAAAAATTGTATATTGAAAATTGTGTTGTAATAGAAGTTGTATTGTAATTGCAAATGTATAAATGTAGCGAGAGCTCAAATTTATACTATTTGAATTTGTAATAAAATATTTGTTTGAATAAAATATTTGTTTGAATATGAATTCTGAGTTATTTATTTTATTCAACAAATATATATTTAATTATATGAAAAATAAAATAGTACAATAACAAATACATTTAAACGAATATATATATGTTTATTATCATCAAACAAAAATCATATACTAGCATATTCTACAATCTTCCCCTTTTGATGATAACAAACATATATTAAGATTTTGACTTTATTAAATGTATTTGGTTTTGATGGATTCTGTTAGCTATCCCTATTTCAATGCTCCCCCTACAACAAAGCCCCCCTACACAGATGCGTGTAGTTAAAACTAAAAAATTAATTAAAAATAACTTTGAATAAAAACACACTCGAATATTAGTAAGAATATTGCTCAAAAATCAAAATCTTAACCTCTCTCCCCCTTTTGTTATCATCAAAAATAATAATAGTAATTGAAATAGCTACGATTTTGATTAAAAATCTAAAATCAAATCAAGGGGGAAATATTAATTTCAAATTCTAATTAATCAAACAAAAATCATAATATTTTATTAATTAAAAACAAACTCCACTTTAGAGAAATGGTAGGATTATGGAAAAATTTTATATAGTGACAAGAGTTTGATATTTTCAATAAAGGAATAATTTGTGCATTTTCTCTTTTCCAATATTATACAAAATGTGAAGCACTTACTAACCATGCATAACCGTTAGGACTTTTAAATGAGGTTTGTAGTTACCTTTTTTTTTTAAAATATGTCAAGTATTTTATAACCATGCATAACCGTGAGGACTTTTAAACGAGATTAGAATATACTTGATATTTATCCCTTTCTTATATGCGTCCCATCCATGCATAACAGCGGTTACTTTTAAATGAGAATGGAAGCCCATAGAACTTCAAGTAATTCACCCATGCATAACCGCGAGGACTTTTAAATGAGAGTGAATACTTTAGGATATAATTATTTTACAAAAAAAAACATTTCCTTATTTTAAAATAACAAATTCTGCACACTATATTATGATGTATGGATTGACAGAAAGGTGAAAGTGATAGAAATGATCATGGAATAAGTACTAATCTAAAAATATTATAAAATTTGTTCAATTTTCATGAAATTATAAAATTATACTTCCTCTTGTTATGAAATATAATTTAATCACTATCCATCACTTTTCAAGCACTATAATAATTTTGATGAATTCCAAAAGAATCAATTAGTCAATGATTATCTTTTCTAGAGTACATCTCTTACCAAAATAAACTAGAGTATTTTTAACATGATGAAAAACCTAAGTTTCAAAAATTAAAATAAGTGAAAATCAATTTTCTGTAAGGGGGTTTTGTGAAAATGACTTCTAGTTGAAAATCAATATAAATAATTAAATAATTGCAAAATGATTTCAACATGAGATGATATCAGATACCACTTGTATTTGAGGTATTCATGGTGATATATAGTGGTATATAAGAAAAACGTGTACTTCTCAACACTTAAATTGTTCTTTGAAATTTTCAGCACGTCCATTTATATCAAGCACAAGTAAAGTAATCTATATTGAGAAAAAAAACACACATTCATAAAATTCGTCAAAGCAGTTTTCATGACATTCCAATGTGAATCAATAAAAACTAAAAACAAGAAAGTTGTAGCATTACCGGTTAGCTTTCCAGAACTTCAAGAATTTCAAAAATCAAAGTTGAGATGTTCAAGATATGGCAGAAATACTTCAACAATGTCAATGACAACATAATTAACAATATGTGAACAAAATTAAATTAAGAGATCATACCTCACTTTCCTTCGATGTCGTGATCTCCATCTAATCTTTATTGGCTAAGGAACATTTAAATTTTAGTTTATCAATCACCTAGAACAACTCAAAATCTATCTCCATCAAATTTGTTCCTTAGCCCACTTATGTGTCTAAATTTTGGAGAAGGCAAGTGGTCTAACTAAGGATGTAGGACCACTATTATTATCTATTGAAAACTTTGGTACCCAAATTTGTCTATATAACAAACCGTTAGCATCTACAATTGTACCCTTGGGAATCCAAATTTGTTAAAATTTCAAACCATTTATATTCTTACCTTTTGGAATCCATATTTGTATAACGGTTTTGTGTTTGTATATATTTTGATAATTATTCTTGCCATGTCCAATATTCCACATTTTACGCATTTGGGTATCACACTTTTCCCTTTAACAGTGTTATTAGCCGTTTGTTCATATTTTGACACTTTCGCAAATCCAAATCCTTTTCTTTTATTCACGAAGGGTTGATTTTCTAAGAGCATATTAAATGATTTTTCTCTAGTGAAAAATTTCCGAGTAATCAACTCTAGTTTATTAACTTTGGATTTTAAAAGTTTATTCATTTATTAGCTTCGCACAACAACTAATGGTACTATCTCTCTTTTCAAAATTATTCATTTTCAAGTAGATATTTTCATTTTCAAGCTCTCTAATTTTAGTCTCAATTTCTAGCATCTCAATTTCAAAGATTTGGAGTTTTTTAAATTCAATTTTTTCAAAATCCTTGATTTTTTTCAATTTCCTTTTCAACCTCGTGATTTAATCGAATAATTTCAGATTTGCTCAAAGTCACGTTTTCTTTTTCAAGGGTTTTGAAATTTTCATTGACCTCATTTAATTTCTTTTCAAAAATTGCACATTTAGAACTTTTCGACTTCTTAAAACTATCCAACTCTTTTTGTAAAATATTATTTTTACAAATCAACTCAGTTTTGTTCTTCTCCCGAATTAAAATTTCGTTTTCTAACTTTTGAAAGTTTTCATTAAAACAGGCAAATTCTTTTCATAGTCCAAACACCTTTTGCAATTAGAATTTTTATTGTTCTTAATATTTTTAAGCTCATTTTCCAAATCATTATTTTTCTGACGCAGTTTAGATTGTTTCCTTTTCAGCTTATTATTTTTCATCTCAAGAGCTTCATTATTTTCAATTAATTTTTGGCACAAGATAATTAAATCATTAAATGAAAGATCACTTATCTCATCGGCTATTGAATCTTCATCACTGCTGTCTTTTGCAAATCCTATCAAGCACGTTTCTTCAACTGAGTCGATTGTGGAGGATTTCTCACCGTTGTTGACTTTTGCACCATATATTGAATTAAAAGTATTCCATATTTCCTGTGCACTTTCACAATGAAAGATATGGTTAAAATTATCTTGATTAATATGAGAATATAATATATGCATAGTAAGAGCATTAATCGAAGTATTTTTCTTATTTACTACATCACACCCATTTTCAATAATATCCCAACATTTAGAATTAACAGATTTTAAATAAAATTCCATTTTTAATTTCCAATTTAAAAAATCTGTTCCATCAAAAATAGGGGGAATAATACTGGACCGACTCTCGCTAGATTTGCAACTAGGGTTAGACATCCTTGCTATTAACCTTGTTCTGATTCCACTTGTAGGATCGTTTTCACCCTAAAGGGGGGGTGAATAGAGTGATACTAATAATAATACGAATTAATGCGGAAATAAAAACAGTAGTAGAAAATAATGCAGTAAAGGTCACACACAAATTTACCCAACTTCGGCAAAACCCTGCCTACGTGCTGCTCCCAAGGTTTCTACTAGAAATTAAGTAGTCAAACGCTTACACACGTAAACTTGCGACACCCGCTAATGACTAACCTAACTCTACGCTCAAAACCCTGCCACAACTCAGCCACTGAGTTGCAAATTCTCGAACTACACCACCGTAGTTCGTAACCTAGTCGCACGACTAGAGAGTTACACAATTTTAAAAGAAAATTACAAAATAAAAAATTAACAAAACTAAACCCTATTAAACAAACTTAAGCCCAATATAATTTAAATAACACTGGCCCAATTAAAATAAGAATAGAGAAGTTCGTTCCCTTTTCTCTTTTATTTTATGGCCGTCTGTTTCTCTTCGTTCTGGAATTGGGGTTTAGTGATAAATTGAAGTCGCCAATTCGACTCGATCGATTGCAGTGATGAATTTACTTCGATTTTCCTTGTCAATCGATTCTCTGGCTTTGATAGGCTTGTGGCTGCTCCAATTGTCGAGTTTGATTCATGCTTTAAATTGGTACGTGTTTTCCCTTTTTTGATTAATACTTATACTCGACTTAATTCGAGTTCTGGACGATGTTTGCTCTCTAATTTTGCTTGAACTCGAATACCCAATTGCCGATGATGATTATGGGTATTTATAGGGATTGAAACCCTTAATTTTCGTTCGTATATTTCTCAATTGAATTCTTCAGTGAGTTTTGCTTGGCCGTGATTTTTTTAATCGAACGATGTGTAATTTGCTGACTTGTCCATAATTGATGAATTTGAATTTTTTCAATCGAACAATGTGTAATAGAACGAATATGTTTGACCCCTGTTGATTTTTATCTCGGCCTTGACTCATCGAACTGCTTTTATTTTGTTACTTCGACTGCATATATATATTTCGAATATATTCCCTGGTTGACAAGTTCAAAACTGCTAACTGGTGCTGTTAATAACTGGACTTGGTAGCCTTGCATTCCATTTTGTTGCATATGTATATACATGTTGCTTCACTGTTTTGAAACATTTAAACTGTATATATTTGCCACTGCATATAAACTTGTACATGTGTAGAGCTGATGTCCTGTTTTATATGAATGTAGTCTTTATTGGTCTTGTCTTCATGTTGCTATGAGTCTGCACTCTGGTTGTTCATGCCTCTGACCTGATATATGTGTATGTACTTATATGCATATGTGCATACATATGTAACTTTGCTTGCTGCTTCCCAGATATGGTGCATTGTGGTCTGGCATTTCATTTTGATCTTTGACTGGTTGCATGTGTGGATTTGTATTGTGTTTCATGTGTACTTGTCATTGTTCTGGTCTTCATGATCAAAATTCTTGAGCGCACTTGTATCAACTGGTGGTCATGTTGTACACACTGGTCTGGATCATCTTGAAGTCTGGTTCTTGGTCGTACATTTGGTTGAGTCTGATTGCTGTGTTGTTTTCACACTGAACTTGTATTCTGTTGATCATCTCCATATGCTTGTGTTGCCATATATGTTGTCCTCTTTGAACATATATGTGCAACCCTAAACTTTGTATATGAGGTTGCCTGGACTGTTTGGTTGCATTGAGTTGTTGAGCTTGAGTCATGTTTATGGAACTGGTTTGGTGCACTTGAACTTGTATGCACTATTTTGGGTAGTCTCTGAGTTCATATCTATTCACTGCTGTTTCTGTTTGTCTGCACAGTTTGTACCACTGCTTCATTGAGTTCATATTGTCTTGACCATTGGCTTGTTGAGTTCATACCTTTTGCTTTTGTAACTGATGTTGTATTATGGTCTTGAATTCTTTTGTCACGTACCGAAATTTTCGACTTTCGAAAATTCGACATCGATACTCACTTTATCGACTGCCGAGAAATCGAGTGCCGAAAACTCCAATAGTGAGGGTTTAAGAAAGAAGAAAAAGGCAGAAGAAGAAGAAAACAGAAGAAGAAGGAAGAAGAAAGAAGAAGAGAAGAAGAAAATAGAGAAGAACAACAACAGAGAACAGAAACAGAACAATATCAGAATCATACACATCGCAGCGGAACAATATACAATAGATAATTACTAGTCTTTTAAAACAAAGAACTATATCAGTTTATACATACATCAATCAGAGTAAATATACAACTCAATACAACAATGGACAGTTATATAACTTGTCCTCATACAGAATACACAGCGGAATAAATACTATCAGATACAAATACTACGTCTCGTCATCCAGCTTGTCTCCAAAGCTCCAGGATATCCTGATAACATAACTCTAGGCTGCCCGTGTGGAAATTGGTGGGCACCCAGAGTTTAGAAGGGAACAATAAACTCCGAGTCAGTCATGGTGACTGGTGTGAGATCGTAAAACAGTTATTTTTAAAATAAACAGGAATATTTTTAAAGTCAATTCGCAATGCTTTTGGAAAATGAAACTACCATAAGACCTCCCGCCACACACACAATGCAAACGCAGAATTGGAGGAGATTTCTTCTTATGATAGTCAAAGATGCTTACTACGCAAAATCAAATCATTTTTGATATTATTATTAGTGCATAGTGTAGAAAACATTTCGAAAGTATAATATTAATCTTAGCCAACATACGACCAGTATCGTATGCCTACTATAGCTACTATGTTCAATAGCAGGTTACCGCCACATTCCATAGCAGGCAATACAACTAAAACCGTACACGTCACGTATTGTTTCTTTGGATTTCCAACAAATGGTCAGGCTAAGGAACTTCCTATGCCACGATGGGTACGTCCCTGGAATAGACGACCCGAGAACCTAACCGGATCTCTGCCAACACAAGGACGGGTTACCTCTGCAAAAATAGGTAACTACTGACACGCGTATGCCATCCCCCGATCGTAACCGATCTTCCCGAGGATCCCCGATTTCCAACAAACCACATCAAAATAATAATGCAGCAACCACATAGGTTAAGTATCTGGGCTCCATACCATGATACCACCTCTATCCAGAAGGAATGACATACACTAAGGGGCGCTACTCCCTAGAACCTTGCTGCATCCTTCCTGTTTTGACCATTTCCGGGGTGTGAGGCTCGACGAAGTCTCGTCCACAAAGCTACGCTTTCTACAAAGCCCTGCTTCGGGTCAAACAAAAATGATCAACCTATGATCACAAAGATATAAGATCAAACAAATGATCATATCGCAAATGATCAAACACTGATCATTTCACAGCAACACTTAGTATGCCACGTTACCAAATTAGGAGTATATCGCTGATAAATTTCAACTACATAACCTCGGAGCTCGTACGTCTCAGAGAAGGGTGTTAAGCTAAGAGAATAAATTCTCCGCCACCAACAGAAATGTATTTGAAAGAAATCAGCTTTATATCTCAAATTGTAACGTCAGACACACAATCCATACAAGTCTGTTCCGGGATCGAACAGAACCGAAGGCACTTCTCACGAAGCCCTTACATATCCGGATAAATTTCTAATCACGTCCGGACTTCCCGTCACTAAGGGTGATAAAACCTCTAAATCGGAGATCAGCCGATGTAGAGTAACTCGACGGTAATCCTTCCGTTTTCAAAAATATCCGGTCTTCAACACCGGTCTTCGAATGCAATTCATAACGACGTATCACATATTCGGAATGGGTTATACGACCCCATGGTCCTTTCCCGGCTAACCCGAATAGTGAGCGATTATTCAAAAATAAGTGTGGCATTCAAATTCATCCAATTCACAACAAATACCATTCAAGGTAATTATTGATAGTCGGTTATTTAACTATCAATAAAGATGCGCAACATCATCAGATTCCAAATAATTTTCCCAAATTATTTTATCTTCCAAAATATCTTTATTAGATATAAAATTTCCACACTTAATCATTTGAAAACAATTTCAAATCAATTTCCACATTTCATTTTATCTTTGAAGATAAAATCTCAAAACAGTTCATTTCATATTGGAAAAGCATTTCCATACTTATTTAAAAATAAGTGTTTCACAAATCTATTTATTTTCAACACTTGGAAAATATTCGATATACTTAAATCAATATTAAGTATATATTTCGTTCTTTAAGGAAACCATTTACTATAACAACATTTATTTGAGTCAAAACGAATGTTACGTAAAACATCGTTACGACGACTCAAAATCACTAGTATAGGGATTTGAAATTTAGATAGATATATAAATCCCAATACTATATAAAACATTTCCTTTCGGAAATCATTTACTATAACAACAGTGTTATAGTCCACCATTTCCTTATTTTCTCGAGACGTCTATTTCAACAATAAATGTTGAAATCTATGTTTCGATACTTAACACGTTTTAAAACATCTTTTAAAACAATTACTTCATTTCGTAATATTACCTTCCCAAAACATAACCATTTTATTAAATAATATATTCACTGTCCAAAATCGTGAATATACTTCGTTATCCAAATTCAACATTTCTACACGTTTTATTTAAAGGCTTATCCACTGTCCAAAATCGTGAATATAATTCCTTTAATTAACTTCTACAATTCACTTATCAAAATAAGTGATTTCGGATTTATAAACAACGTTTATAAATCACAACTTTATATTTTATAACAATTTCAAGTTATGAAATACCTTACTTAAACAATTCCATTTGACTCATTTATATAACAAAATCCAAATCATAAGTTGATAACTTATAATTCATTTAGTTTCAAAGTCCTTCCTCTTATAACTTCACAAATCGTATATCTATTAATACTACTTACTTTAAAATCTGTTTATAAGTTCAATTTAACATTTATAGAACTCCTAAATAATCTCCTTATTTTTATTTATAAAATAACAATTTTATACATCTTCTATAAATATAATCCATTTATAATAAGTCGAAAATTTCAATTTAACCCAATTACAATTTAATCAACTTATATTTCAAAAACCACATTCTTATTATATCTTCACAAATCTCATAATTTTATAACACGAAAATTATAACATTTATTTATTTAAAATGAATTAATTCCAAAATTCAATAAAACGTATACTTTCAAATAATCACTTTGAAATCCTTTTAAAATAATATTGTTAGTTTTAACTTCAAAAATGGATCCGATGATGCTACAGCATCAAACAATCAATCACAACAATCAAATATCATATATCATCATATGATAACAGAATATATCACAATATCTGTAAATAATCAATACGGTGAGGAATCCAGTTGGATCCCTCCAACCTGTTTCCCTACATCCACAGATGTTAGCACAATACCAATTCCGCTCCAGTACGGAATTATCGCGGTATATGGGTTTAATAAATATTATCCGCTTACTAACGGCGCAATAGGGTCTCATCCGCTATACGAGGCGGGAAATCAATCAATCCAATATATACATATGCCAATATGTATATATTGCTATATATATATAGATATATCCTATTATATCTAATATCACATCCAATAGCAATCATCAATAACTGCAAAAATTTCACATTCAATTTGAGTGAGAAAAATATCACCTTGATTTTCTGATAGCAATTTGTAGCGATTATTTCGAATGAAATTAGATGGACGTTTAATTTCACTCAAAATTTTCATTGACCCCGATCGCTTCCAATCCAGTTCCATAGCAAAGAGCTTGACAAAATGAAGCCAATGCTTTTCGTTTCGTAGTTTTCCGACCTCACAGCAAAAAGATATGCTATTACAAAGATTACACAATTTAAATTAAAATTCATTTACAATTCTTTTTAAAATTAATTCCAGATCTAATCATCACCGTTAGATCTAGCTTGAAGGAATCACGGTCGCACGCACATTCTTCCTCCCCCCTTCCAGTTAAAACACGCGACATCAACCCATCTTTGCCGCCTCCAAACCCTAATGACGCGACCACCTACCGACCTCCAGACCCCATCAAACCACCCCCATTCGAACGCCATTGACGAGAGCTACCCCCAGCTGGAATCACGACGAACTCGGTCGTCCCTAGGCTCGGCAAAACGAGTGCAAACCGGTGACAGTCGTGTGCCTCTAACTTGCTCTACATCGCGAATTTTGCAATCACCACCGTTGGATATTAAAGCTCTCGTGATGCTCTCCATTTTTGTAGTTGGAACTTTCATTAATTGATCGATGGATTGCAAGAGAATTGAGGACGAAGATGATTGTTTCTCAGCCATTCATTGTACAAGAGGCGGCCGGCTGATGAAACCCTAGCTTATTTTATTTTGATTTTCTTTTGTGAGAAAATGGGTCTATTTATAGAAGTTTTGACGAACAATATTCATCCAGAATTTCCAAACTCAGATTTACGCGCAGTGACTAGCGTTTCTGGGGTTTATCCCGCATTCCGAACACAATGGAACAGGTTTCGAAAGCTAATTCGATCGTTTATGTGAGATATGGATTTAAACGATCAATTTAAATTAAACCGATTTAAATCGATTTCGAGGCGTTTTGGCTTGCCCCGGACAAACGATAAATCCAAAAATTACGAAATTTGAAACCATGCAAAAATATCACATTACGGATCCGATGAAACTGGTTTCGTTCAATTCTGAGACTGTTCGAAAATTGGCTATTTTTACAGTCGATAATTAAATATTAAAATATTCAATTTTCACAGATTAACTCCAAATTCAATTTTAAAAGTTCTATAACCTTTCTATAACTCCAGTATGATTAAATAAAATTTTCCAAATCAATTTCAATCATTTTAAACTCGATTTTCAATTATCTCTGGAATTTCAATTATTAATTTATCGATTTAATTGACCAAATTAAATCCACTATCCTTTAAATAAATTATTCGACTTATTAAATTCATTTATTAATATTTAAAATCAATTAAATATTCGAGTTTTAATTATCAAAAATTCTGGGTCGTTACATCTTTTGAACTGGGTGTGATGGTGCACTTTGTTTCTAGTTTCACTTGATCACCGATTCAATCTTCACCTGGTTATCACTACACATATTTATATGTTCACACATGCATCCATGTATGTTGCGTACTTCATTTTGGTTGCTGTTTTTCATTGTTGTCATGTGATCTTGAAGTCTTTTCCAGTTGCATAGACATAATGTTGCTCTGACCCATTCACTTGAATATGTACATGACTTGTGGCATCTGTTGTTGCCTTTGTTTTATGTGCAATGCCCTGGTGCCATATGTATTGTCATGCTTTCATGTTAAATTTTTGGTCAAGCATTTTCACTTGAGTTGAATCCAGCTTTTGCTTGGGTTTGACCTTGTGCTCACTTGTCCCTGCAGTTTTAACAAGCAAGTGTATATCGGTGTGCACGGCCTTGTGGCATGTACAGTAATACACTGTGCATGTCACAAGTTGTTCTTGTAAAATGAATTAAAAGAAATGATGACGAACAACCCAAATAACTGAGCCAAATAATATTTTCAAAACACACACTTTATTATGCACTGCAAAATATTTTCTTTTTCAATTTTACTGTGTCGGTATTTATTTTGCAGATAGCTCAGATGCTGGATTCATACTGGACCAGAGTTGAAGATCAAATAGAGTGTTGAGTGACTTATGTAGTGAGGTGAACCCTGTATGAAAAAATTGTATATTGAAAATTGTGTTGTAATAGAAGTTGTATTGTAATTGCAAATGTATAAATATAGTGAGAGCTTAAATTGATATTTGTTTGAATATGGATTCTGAGTTATTTATTTTATTCAACAAATATTTATTTAATTATGTGAAAAATAAAATAGTACAATAACAAATACATTTAAACGAATATATATATATATATATATATGTTTATTATCGTCAAACAAAAATCATATACTAGCGTATTCTACAGAGTGCTACACAAGTTTTTGGTATTCGCTCTTGAAGAGAAAAGAAATATTTCAATATATCTAAAAATTCAATTAAAACATTTAACCTCATTCACTGAGTAAGAATATAAGATATATTTAAAACAACTTCATAGCATTATGCAAGAATTTTCCAAAAGTTTAAACAATGTTAAAAGTTTATATCAAAACATTATGATAAGTTTTGTTTTAAATAAAGTTCTTTAAATCCGATAATTGATTAGACTCATTATTTTAAAATAAGTATAACCCTAGATTATTAAACTGAAACTAATAGTATACTCAAATCTTACATTAAATATCCAAATCAAAGTATAAAATTTCATATCTTCATAATTAATTTTACATACTTGTTTAAAATGAATATTCAAATCATGGAAAAACATTTATTATGGTTTAATACCAAAATTCAAATAGTGAATAAACTTATAAATTTACTGTTAGTGCTTTGAAATCAAGTAAATATTTCAGACCATAGTTCCAAAATAGATATTCAAATTTATTGGTCAAGTATATTACTATAAAAAAAACTTCGCAAATCATTTTTTATAATATCTTTAAATTATACATTCAAAGAAACTTATATAAATTTTACTTGAAATATTCATTTGAAAACTTCATTTGCAACTCAATCATCTTTAATACTTTATGGAAAAATTTCTTCTGTAAAATTTCTTGCTTCATTTGTAAATACCACATAAATTTTTTTAAATAACATCTTTATAAGTATATGTAAACTATTTGAAAACAATTATTTACATCATTACTTATATTTAAAAAGAAGTTATTGAAAACCTTAAATCCATTATTTATAAATTTTTGTTAGTTTTAAATCTCAAAATACTTTAAACGTCATTAATAAATCAATAATCATTAACTTTAAATATGTTTTATTTAATTAATAACTTCTCACAATATTTACAACACAAATAATTTACTATTATAACATGTTGTACATAAATAAACAATATTTAAACATTTAAAGTATTTAGAAATGGAAAAAATGACCAAGATATCCTTTTATATAATACTTTATCAAAGTACTTCTATCACTCGATGTTTTAATAAGTTTAGCCTCGTTCTTGCAGACTATGGTCGTATGTTGATCAGGCGTAAGACTAGAAATCTCCAAGTACTTAGTAGACATGTTTCAACACCCAGTGAAAAACACTTAAAAACAGGTATGAGAAGTACCGCTCAAAATCCGATGTCAAATGATGATGTTACGATAGTAGTGGCCTGCTGCTGATCCAGTGTTTACGAAATGGACACAAAACTTTCCAGAAAGTCCTTCCACCTTCCGGATTCCAGAAAAATATCGTAGTCATTTCGTAAACAAGGGACCATCGACCCCTGCTGCAGTGGTAACTACTAATTCAATGATTTACGCAATGGATGCATTTCCTTCCCGGAAGATCCATTAACAACAGATCCCGGGATCGAAAGCGCCTCCATTGGGTAAACTAAAGAACCATCTACCCTAAAAAAATTGAGGAACTCATGAGTTTAAGTCCGGACAACCATATCGGATCGAATCCATTTCTGAATTCACCCAAGTATATTAGGGTTTATCGATCGAATCCATTCCTGGATTCCCCAAGTCCATCTAGGTCGAAGCATATCATACTATACTTCTTCATGGAGGGTACTTCCCCATACTCTTTACTTCAAAATATAACATACCATATACAGTACCCTTTCAAAATCATAACTTCAACTATCACACTTATATAAATTCCATTATATATAAGATTTCATTTTCAGATGGAGTACTTTCCAAAATCAATAGTCTCGAATATATGAAATCATTCTTATATAAATTCCATTATATATAAGATTTATCTCTTCTGATCGAATACTTTCCAGAATCAATGGTCTTCCAAATCATCATATACTTATATAAAGTCAGTCTTATATAAGAATCAAAATTTTCCAAAATAAATTACGCTGCATGAAGAGCCATGTAGGACTGAACATCTTTTCTTTATAAAAGGTTCTAATTTTAGAATAGTTTTGTATATAAATAGTTTGTAAAATAGTTTGTATATAAAATAGTTTGTAAAATAGTTTGTATATAAAATAGTTTATAAAAATAGTTTTGTACGTAAAATAGAATAAAATAGTTTTTGTATATAAATAAAATAATATTATATACAAAATAAAAGAAAAATAGCTTGTATATAAAATAGTTTTGTATATAAAATAGAATAAAATAGTTTTTGTATATAAAATAAAATAGTTTTGTATACAAAATAAAAGAAAAATAGTTTTGTAAAATAGTTTTAAATTAATAGTAGTTTTGTATAAAAAGAAAAAATCCAATTTACATTACAAAGATATCCAACCCAACAACTTCCAATTTCAGCGTCAAAACATTTCAATAATATTAGAACATAAGATGTACATATGTCATCATCACACAAAATCACATTCGATCGCTCGCTCGATCACACAAGTTCGCTTCCGAACTAGTATTGTTCATTCGACTTCCTAATGCGGATATCGATAAGGTTTCTTGACTAGAAACCATCATTCTCCTTGCATAGCAATATACTATGATAGAGAATTCTACAATCAAACCAAAAATCCATATCAAATATTTGCCATCAAGAATCGAATGAAAAATCCTAACACGAAACGGTGCTATTCACCTCGAACTTGTGTACTCAAATCCGGATCAAATTAATTATGCGAATAAAACAATATACGTACAACTTATGTATTTAATACAATTTGTTTCATCACAATTACATTTCAATTAAATTCATTTTTAATCTCATTGATTAACATAATTATCACTTCATACTTTAATATTTGTTTCACAGAATTTCTTCATTTAATATAAACATTAATCATTTATAAACATTGCTTATATTTCAACTCATTTTAAATTACATTCCTTTCCACATGTAATATTACTCATTTAATAGTACATTTATTTTGAATAATTTCATACGAAATTTCTTTAAGTTTATAACCAATTTATAAATACAACATTATTCGAGTTTAAAGTTATCAATACTTTAATTATAACCATTTATTGCAACATCCATTTATTTCATAAACAATTTAAAAGTCGTGACTTTATTTATAATCATTTCATTTCAATTCATATTTGTTTATCCAATTAGTTTCACTTTTACCTTTCAAATTTATTTATGACACATTTCATAAATGTAATTAATTTAGAATGCATACAACAATTCATTCATTTACTAAACATAGATATGACAAATTAAATCTTGTTTCTCTTACTTTCAAATTAAAGTTATCAAATTCAACTGTATAATTCAACACAATTATTAAGTTTCAACTCATATATTAATCCAGAAGTTTCGACTATCCAAAATATCCAGATATTACATTTTACTTCAATAGTTTAAACTACCAATCAACAAACAACAAGATTCACAGCAAAACATTTCAATTTCATAAACGAATGTCCTAATTATTTACTTAATTCTCTTTAATACACCATTATTAAACTAGTGTTTAGTCCATAACTCAAATCAACAATAATAGCCAATGTTTATAAACTGACTAAATAAAACAAATTAACAATAAATGATAATAATTAAATATTACCATTTCATAAATCAAACACATTACAAATAACTATATTAGTTATAAAAATTTATTCCTTTATATATCATATAATATTTGGAAAAATAATTTCATCTCAAAACTTATATAAAACATTTTTATAACACTAAGAAATACGCGCTCTCGTATATACACTCGGACAAACTCATTCTAGGGTATTACTACCCTATCTCTAATGAGTTAACCTCAACAGGCTAAGGTGTGTCTAAAGCTGGCTCTAATACCAAATGTTACAACCCACCTTTTTAGACGGTTTAAATTGACAATAAACCACACATATCTAATTCAAACCATTCAAAAGGGAGAATTGTTAATGGGGTAAATAAGAAAATAAAAGAAAGAAAGAAAAACAAAACACATAATCTCGCAGCGGAGTGACAAAATATAATAATCAAATAAACAGTTCATGAAGCTGTTTTACAAAATAACATTTGATTGCACTTTATAATTCAAATCAGAGTTATACATACATCAGAAATAAACAAATAATGCAACGAAACACAAAATGCAGTGGAATAATAAATAGCAATAATATACTGAATCTTCATCTTCGTCCTCCAGAAAATAGTCTTCAATACACTGAACAGCTCAGACTGACCCGAGCGTAATGAAAAGACAAAACACTCGAGTCAGAACTAAAAGATCTTATATAGGTCAAATAAAAATAAATAAAATAGAAATATTAGTGCAATGGTTTCAGAGATGTTACGGGATTTCCATCTCCTATCAAGTGTACAACATGGATATAATTATTTAAAGATTTCAAATGATTCGAAATACCAATCTTAATCATTTTAATTAAAATAAATCCGGGGTTTAAATTAACTTATACCTTTCAAATAATTCAATTCCAATAGATAATCCAATTTCGAGAGATAATATGGACATATCATTTCAGTCAGTATCAAAAATAAAAATTTCCAAATCAATGAAAACCGCTCGGGTTTATCATTTCAACCCATAACGATTTTCCCCTAATCTATAAGATCGTTCGGGTATGTATCATTTCAACCCATAGAGATAACAGAGATATAGACATAAATAACATCCAATCATCCAAAATGTTCACCAATAACATCCATCCAATCACTCAAATATCAACAATTGAACGTACAACACAATCATCATTGAAATCAACCAATAACTATCAACAATTTACTGGTTATCATTAACAGGTATTTAACTGGCAATTTAAATTTAAATATTAAATTAAATGGAAATTAAATTCAATAAAAGTCAAATTTAACTGGAATGACAATTTAAAATATACTAAACAGCAACCAATCAATTTCTAATCACATTATAAATTCAAATTAACTAACATAAGAAAATCTTATAGATGTGAGTGTTTGCTTACCTTTTGTGGCTACGAAGGTGATGATTAAAATGAAGTAATATGGATATTCCTAGCAAACATCCAATTGCAAAGAAAATCCAACAAAGCTTAGATACGAACACGAATCAATAAACAAGTATCAACTACTTCCAACTTCCAAACAACCCAAGATCCAACTACGGACAAACCTGAAACTAGGTCATCTTTAAGAAAATATTCGGACCAGAATATTACTGAATCTGTAAAATAGACTAACTATAAGGTTGTTTCAAATTATTTTCTCTTCACTTTAAAAAAAATAATCACTCAAAAAGCTTCGGTCTTGAGGAAGTTATGGTCAAAACCAACAGAGGTGTTTCCTGAGTTGAAAATCTGAGTTCAAAAATACTTCGAAAAGATTTGAGTTTTTGGCATAGGAAATTAAGGAATTTGAAGAACTAATCTGAAAGAAAGTTGAAGCCACAGGAAAAATAAATGGTTTGAAAAAAAGAATCACATAATTTGGTTCATTACTGAAGGATATATGATTGATACAGTATGTGTATTTTCGGCCAAAACTGGACCCGAGAAAGGACTTGAAAAATGGAGTTTTTGATATAAAAATATTCAGAATTGGAAGAAGGGTTCAACAACAAAGTTGTTGCCATTGAAATTATACATGGTTTAAAAAAATAAATTATTTTATTTCAAGTAGTTAAGTGGAATATAGAAGCCATGGAAACAAGGAGAAGAAAGAGGGAAAATAGGGAAGGGGAAAAGAAGGGAAAAAAGAGAAAGAAGGGGAGAGGGAAGGTGGAAGGAGATGGCCTTGGAGATGGTGTAGAGGGCGGAAGCTATAGGGGAGAAAGGAAGGGTTGAAGGAGAGGAGGAAAGGAGTTTTGATTTGTCAGGTTTTTGGAGTTTTAGATCTAGAGTTCTCTGTAGATTTTGAGGAGGAAGAAGAAGTGTGAAGAGAAAGTTTCTCAGGAGAAAAATTATGTACGTAGATGTTATCAAATAAGAAACATAAGGTTGTAGGCAAAGGAATGGTCATATGACTGACTAGAGTCTCTTGGTTAACCAAGGTCCATTAGACCAAACAAACCCAATATGCCTTAGCCAAATAAAACACAACTAAACACTACGAATTCATGTTAATTTTCCACAGTAATTCAAATTTTTAGAGCAATAGGAATTTGATTTTGACGGAATGAAAAGTGGAGGGAAGATCAAAATTCAGTCTAGTATCATATAAAAAGAATAAAATTTTAAAATTCAAATTCAAACTTTTCAACCAAAAGTAAAACTTTGACTAAGTTTGACCAAAATTTGAAATTGCACAAAAATTTTATTCTATTAAATTTGGTCAAATAAAACACTCAACATCACAAATTCAAAAAATTTATTTTTAATTTAAATTCAAAATACTGCCAATTTAAAGTTGTTAAAAATTACGGATCGTTACACTTTATCTTAATTAAAAGATGTAATATCAATTAATGCAATATTAATCTGTTTCCCCTTATCATATTAAAAGGGTTAAATGCCATTAACTACGCATCCAATTCTCATCCAATTACATTCAAACCTATGTTATCATCCTTATTATTCAGTCAACAATACCCTATGAATTATATAACATAAGTTTACATATTGTTACATTCATTATTTTACCGTTAACATCTTTTACCATATTAATTGCAATAACTAATTGCATAAATTTTCATTGATTTCCCAATTAATTCCAAACATATTAAATAATGAGATGATAAATAAACAATTGTTACCTTTAAGTAATTTAATCATATTTATAAGTTTATTATCTACTACAAATGTTATGACTACTTACACATCACTAATTATATTCAATTTCAATTAACAACATATAATTCCAACATTCAATTGCCTTAATTCCATTAATTACCCATTTAATATTCAAATGGACAAATTAATGAGAAGATAATTACAACCATCGTTTATAATAATAGTTCATATCCATTATTTTATCATTTACAACCAAGGGTTATAACAAAATGATTTTATATTCTATATTAACCTATTCCAATCAATTACATACAATCTCATCATTAAACGTATCATTTAATTTATTTCATTATTTACAATTATAACCAAATAACCTTACAATTATATCCATTGATTGAAATTGGATTAAAATGGCTATCAATTACATTAAATCAACATTACTATATTACATTCTAATTGTTTTATCATTACAAATCATAAATTTTAATTTCTTACAGTATTAATTTCAAAATCTTATTAAATTTAATATTTTAATTACCGAAAAATACGGGTCGTTATATTATGAGTTTTTGAACTCTAAATGCAATTCAAGACTATGGATATTTGATCCATGTACTTTCACATATAAATGATATATGGTGAACAGTCATAGTTTGTGGGGTACAATATTTCGATGAAGTTAGTTCATTCGAAGTAAGCCAATAAACGGTATTTTAAGATCATGAATTCTACTTGAATGATTTCAAAATGATCATATTGTGTTAATGTAACACAAGACCATAAACTACGAGATACATCTAAGAACTCGATCGTTGAAATGTCATCTTGATCGGTTTACACAAAGTGCAACATATTTGATGTCTTAAATGTTAAGAATAATCGAATGCGCTTTTGTAAAATGTTTGTTATGATATTGTCGTAAGGTTTTCTTTTGAATAGTTTGACCATTTGAAAGAAAAACGAATGTATAAGAATAGTTGTAATTTAAGGTAAAGTTGGAATGAAGAGAATGAATAGGCACTTTTGCTTCATAGAGAAACATTGGAAACAAGAATTGTAATAATAACTGATACTTAATATTGGAATATGAAATATGATTTTTATTCCAAAATGTATTTTCTTATAGAAAATTGTTTTCTATAACATTTATTTCTTTGAGTTCAAGATATTTGATCAAAGAACTCTCCTCTATAAACTAGTTGCAGCATATGAAATAAGTAAGCAATATTAAGTGAATGGTGGACCTCTAAATTTAGTACACTATTATAGTTATGACGGAAATAGTGGGAGCATACCATATAGCACCTAATGATTGCATCAAATTACAAAAATTATTTTCATGAATGTACCGAACATTATTTGTGAAATAATGTTTATTTTTGGTATTGACTGAAAAATAGATATAACTATATTCAGTATGAGTATTAGGAATATTCATTATGAAATAGAACTATATTATGGAATTTGTTTTCATAGTAAAAGTGATGCAACAAAAATACATATGTATCTAATATTATTTACAGTTTTTTTGGAATTATAGACTAAGCCGTAGTTTTGAGAAATAATTTTACTATATGATTATGAACCATATGATACAGGTTAATTATATATCAAATAATTAATGGCTATGCCTCCATTCAGTGGGAGTATCAGAAGAGTTGATGAACTCTTTGAATTAATACATATTGATGTATGCAATCACAAGTCTATTAATACCAAAAGGGTTCCACATACTTTGTTATATTCATCGATGATTTATTACCAACATGAACATGTGTATTAGATACACATGTAGTAAGTTTATGATAAAATCATAGAATATAAAAGAAAAGTAAATAAAATAACATGCAATAGAATAAAATGATTTGATTTGGTCGAATAAGTGAGTATATTGGAAAGAGTTCCAAATGTACCTCAAAATGAATATAGATTCAATCTCAAAATCACTCCTTCATGTGATACATAATGATGCATCGATAAGGAGTAATCAGACATTGTTGGACAATTTACGATTAATTATGAGTGAAGTTGAGTTAGTTTCTTTCTATAAGGTCGTGTACTTAAGATTAGTACACAAGGTTGATATTATTTCATCTAAACAACAGTTTACAAAATCATACAAGATAAGGGTTTGTAAGAAATCCCAACATATCCTAGGCCAAGGAGTTGGCAGGTTGTGCGAGTCGAAAAATTTCACGTAATAGTTGTTCATGAGGGATCTTGTATGAATCTCCAAAAAAATTTGGAAAGGTCTGTCATCAAATGACATATTTATGTTTTAAACATAATTTTTGTAAACTAAAATTGGTTTTATATAAAAAAGGTTCATAAAGCGTTTATGAATCCCTATTCTATTTGCACCAAGAAACAATTGTTGTAACAAGATATATCAACTTCATTGTGAAGGAATTTCTTTGAGAAATTTTTGGTAGTTAAATCGAATTGGATTTGATCCATAGATAGAAGTGATTATATGAGATAAAATGAAATTAACTAACCTAAATGAACACATAGCATTAGAATGTCTAATAAATATTCTTGTACATCGAAGAGAAACTATGAGTTTCTTATTAATGTCGATGTGACGCCCCACCTCTGTACTCACACTAGCCAAGGACACTACGGGGTAATGCCATCGACTAGCATGAAGAATAAGGCTGTTGAGGAGCGACCATCTGTGTAATTGCTTTGTGCGAGTACCGATATGTCAGATAATATAACTTACATTTCATTTCAAGAGGAAATCCAACATATCAAATACAAACTCAAAGCTACCACACAGTGGCTATGTGGACTTCGGAAATAAATATAGAAATAAACATAACATCACAAAGGCGGAAACAGATATGAATATAACACATAAAAGTGTACATCAAAATAGTGGTCAAACTAGATCCACTACATCACAAAAGAATAGATACAAGTGCTAGACAAAAGAATAAGTATACAACAAGGAGTCTCTATCTCAAATGTATACTAACGAAAACTACTATGCTAAAGTAGTTAGCCAAAAGTCAGGTGACGAACCCTGATAAGAAGTCAAGCAGAAGCACCTGAAATACCTCAGTCTGACCCGAGTATTATTTAAGAAGAAAATAATAAACGGATCAGTCTAGCTATAAATATCATATAAAATGAGATAGGATAAGAGATATGACCAAAAATGTATGATAACAAAAATGCCATACTGTGACAAGCATACATAAGGTAACAACAAAAATCATACAATATCTCAAATATTCTCAAACACTAAAAAGAATATCATATTCTTTAAATTATTCACCAAAACACAAATATTGACAAACATATCAATGCCAATCGCAAAAATCGGTGAAACACGAATACTAGAAATCATCATCTAGAAATCCAAAAAGCACAAAAAGGGGAAGGCCTATCACAAACGGGAGCACGAAAACTCCCCAACACATGTGTCACAAACGGAACGCTATTCCATGGTCGCTAACCATCAAGTTTGAGCTGAAACTCCACAAACGGCCCGAAGCCCATGGGTCGCTACCCCACCAATTTGAGTCGAAGCTCCACAAACGGCTCGAAGACCATGGGTCGCTACCCCACCAAATTGAACCGAAGTTCCACAAACGGGGTTTTTAGTCCCCCACACAAACAAAAAGACATCGCACATCGCTAGTCTGAATCACAAAATGATCATCAATGATCGACAAGTGTAAATTACACTAAGCTAGTAAATAAATGAGTTAGGCTTCATGTCCCATAACCACTAGCTTAACTTAAATATTTACGAACAAATTGTAGACTTCCACTCGAGAATAAGTGTAAATTATACTAAGCTACTAAATAAATGAGTTAGGCTTCATGTCCCATAAACACTAGCTTAACTTAAATATTTACGAACAAATTGTAGACTTCCACTCGAGAATAAGTGTAAATTACACTAAGCTAGTAAATATAAGAGTTTAGCTTCATGTCCCATAACCAGTAGCTTAACTAAAATATTGTAGATTTCCACTCGAAAATTGTCACGAGAGTTCAATCGAACAAGTCCAAGAATTAACCGACGAAGTAAACACAAGCGTTTCATACCACTTGTTTTGCTAAGCCGTTTAATTAGATTTCTCATACGAATGAGGAAAAGGTTTGTATATACTAATAGATTGGAAAATGTTTTTTTAAAAAGCGAGCTTTATATTTTAAATAGTGTCAAAATCATTTTAAATGAAAGAGTTTTAGTATTTACTACTAGTATTGAAACCTTTGCATTTTAAAGTGACAACCACAGAAATGATTGTAGAAACAATCAATCACCAAAAATTCACATACGACAATGTGAATTAAATCCATAAAAAAATCGATATCAAATCCATCAAACGGATATTCCTAAAAATCCAAAGAAAGAAGTCATCAAAGTCGATAATAAATGATAACAACTAACCGGATCGACAAGAATCGATTAAAAATCGGAAACCCACACAAAACTGCCTAAAATAGGTAAAATGCACATTTCCCAGATTCAGTCGACTGGACTGTATGGTCAGTCGACTGATACATGCCTAGAAACTCTCGGTTTCCAGGTTCAGTCGACTGGCCATATACGTCAGTCGACTGATAGATGGACAGAAGCTTCCTGTTTCCAGGTTCAGTCGATTGAACTGTATGGTCAGTCGACTGATACAAGGCCAGAAAATTTTCTGTTCCAGATTTAGTCGACCGATCTTACGGTTTAGTCGACTGAACTGTCATTTGCAGTATTTTCAGTCTAGCCCAAGAAGGGCAAAAAATCCAAACCGGAAGTGTTCGGACGAGCAACGGAGACTAGGGATTTATGCCAAGTGACAACCCAGCCTTATAGGCTCTTCGATACACCCCAACAACATGTTCAAACATCAAAGATAGGATTTTTAAAGATTTGACTTCAAAACACCAAAAATTGGAATATTCATCAAACCAATTCAATTCAAAGGCAAATGGATAAGGAATAGGTGTTAGGAATTACTACCTAACAACTATCAAACATATAGACATAGATGTGAGTTCAAAAACTCACCTTTAAAACTCAAAGACACGAATAAGAATCTTTAAAACAAGGCAAGACCAATTCCTCTTCAATATACCTCTAGAATCTTCAATCTATTATCAAAGGTGAAGTTTTTCCTAAGTTAGGTTATAGGAATTTCTGTAAATTGAAGAGAGATAGAGATGGAGAAGATGAAGAGGATGCTTACCTAAGCTTCTCCTTGATTTTGGACTAGAATTTGAGTTTCCTAATCAAAATTATGATTTAGGAATTTCTATTTCCCATTCTTTCCCCCATTTTTACTTTAGCTTGAGTGTTAGGAAATAGAATGAGTGAATGGATGAAGAGTAGAGGAGTTAGGGTATTATGTTGGGTTAGTGGGCTGAAGCCCAAACCCAAAGCCCAAAATAGAAAAATTCTACTCAACTCCAAACATATCGATGTTTATACTCAAAAAAGTTGTAAACGCCATTTTGGACTCAATGGAAGTGGTCTCGAGTCCCAATTCGACTGTTTACAAAAAGTAACATTTTGGACTTTAATCCGATTAACGATGCTATATTTAAATAAAACATTTAAATATACAATCGTAAAATACGCGGGTTGTTATAGTCGAAAATATACAATACCCTCGGTTGTTCAATTAAACCATTAAGATTGTTGACTCTATATGGTATGATGCGCAGATTTGAAAGAATTCCAAGTACGCTATCAAAATATGATTTTAGTGGTCGTAACCAAAGAGATGTGATCCATCGGCCGAGATTGTGTCTTTATTGGAAAGACTAATGTGGTTGGAATTAAATAAGCAATGTTGATAAGAATAATATCGCAAATTTCAATTGTTGAAATTAGCATAACAGATTCGGTATTCAACATGCTCAAGTTAATTCAGATTTACTCACAAAATTATCACTCGATAAGACTTAGTGTTTGGTACTTATGTATTGAAACAGAAAATTCTAAATAATGATTTAGAGTAAGAAGTTTACACATATTAACCAAGAATGCCTCGAAGTCAGTGGGAGTGATATTCGGTTTGTGAGTCTTTGGATATGATCCAAGAAATGATACAAATGTATCATTTTATAAGCATCAAGATTGAATAAGAATTTGATAGAAATATCAAATAGTTTGATTTTCAATCAAAGTGCAGATGAAGCGTGTGTTCATAAGAAAGAATGTTAAAAGGTACATTGATATTTCTAAACTAAAGTAAACAACACGTTGTTGATTTTAACAATATGCTTGTATTAAAATCAACTTTAGTTGTTTTAATACTCAATTTTGGATTGTAAATGATGTCTTTTATGGTGAGTATAAAAGATATAGGTGTAGGATCGATTTCACCTTAGAGGGGGGGTGAATAGGGTGATACTATCAATTATAAAAATTTAATGCGGAAGTATATAAAATAATCGCAGCACAGATAATAGCAGAATAATAGCAACATAGATAATAGCATAATATAAAAAGCAGAAACATAACAACACAGAATTTACCCAGCTTCGGCAAAACCCTACCTACGTGATGCCCCAAGGTTTTTACTAGAAATTAAGTAGTCAGACGCTTACAAATGTAAAGTCGCGACACCCACAATCGACTAACCTAACTCTACGCTCAAAACCCTGCCACAACTCAGCCACTGAGTTGTGAATTCTCGAACTACACCACCATAGCTCGTCCCCTAGTCACCCGACTAGACTTTACAAAAGTTTAAAAGAGAAATACAAATTAAAAACAACTTAAAAACAATAAAACCCTAATTTTAAAATTTAAAGCCCAAATAACATATTATATCCAGCCCAAAGAGATAAAGAATGCAGTGTAAAATATTGTCCCCCTTTCTTTGTTATTTCTTCGGCCTGCTTTCTTTTTCGTTTGTGACATGGTTGTATCTTTACTCGTCTTCGTTCCTCTTTATGAAAATTAGGGCTTTGCAAATTCGAGCACGTTGATTCAATTATTGATTGAATGATGAACTATCCACAGTTGCTTCGTCAATCAATTTGTCACTTTGATTCACTAGCGGTTGCTTCGATGAATCGAGTTCGAATTGACTTGAATCTGGTATGTGATTTTCCTTTTGCTTTTCTAGTTAATTTGCTTGAACTCGATTGATTCTTAATGCCGATGATGTTCACGGTATTTATAGGGTTTCATCCCCTAAATATTAGATCGTCTGATAATCTTTTCTGCCGTTCGATTTTTATTGATTGTTGGTGTTGATCCTGACCGGTTCAATTTCGTATATTTGCTGTTATGGTTGCTTGGTCACCACGGCTTTGATTTTAGCTTGTTCGATTTTTTCTTGGTCATCATGGCTTTGATTTTTGGCTTGACATTGATTCCATTTTTTATTCCCTGTTGACTTAGGCCACTTTGAATTTGTGGTACGAGAATTTGACTTTGTTTGAAACTGCTACTTTGATTTGAAATCCTACATACAGTAGCTTGTTTCATGTGATGTTCATCATGTTTGTTCCATATGCATATGTATACATCCACTGCCTCCATCTTGTTATACTGCTCTATACTTTGGTCCATTAATGATGATGATGTTACATGTTGTACTGTCTATATATATATATATATATTATATGTAGTTTGTTGTGACAAGACTTGTTTATGTGCATGCCTGAACCTTCATTGATCTGTACACTTGTTGTTGCTTGATGAACTCTGGTAGTACTTGAGTCTTGTTCATGTCTTCACTCTATACATATGAGCATGTTGAACTGTTGTTGATTTGTGCCTGTTAGTCTGAGTACAGTCCTTATCAAGTTCATGATGTCTTTGTGCACTTGCTTCCATGTTGCCAGGCTTGCTTTGACTTCACTTGAGCTTGCACTGTGTCTGGTTCAAATGTGTTTGTTAGGTTGCTGCAGTGTCATCTCCACTTGTATACACACATACTTTTATGTATGTATATATCTGGTTTCATATGCATGTGTACCATTATTATCTTGTTGCAGTCTGATTCTTCAAGTGTACTTTTTTTTGTTCATTGGTCTGCACTGCTTCATCGATATATATGTGCATATCTGGTTTTGTTTGAAGTTGCACTGGTTGTCTTCATTTGGCCTTGCTCATTGATCTGGTTTTATTTGAAGCTTCATGAAGTCACAACTGTGCAGTCTGCACTTTTTTCATACATGTCACTGTCTGGTATATACTTTTGAATCTGGTTTGGAGCTTGTAGTCTTTTGAGACTGTCTTTGAGCTTTGTACATGTTGAAAGTAGATTCTACACTGTCCACTTCCTGGCATCATCCTTTGTACATGTTGAAGTGCTTATTGATGTACTGTGTTGAATTCTGGTTGTCACTTAAGTTTGAATGGTTGAATCGTTTTCATGTGTACTCACTGAATTTTTGGTCAAGGCTTGTTTTATGTAGGTTTTTGGATTCTAGTACTCGACAATTTTGTGGTGTTATTTGTATCGCACCTGAGTTGAATCCAGCTTTTGGTTGGGTTTGACCTTGTGCTCACCTGTCCCTACAGTTTTATCAAGTGTACATTGGTGTGTACAGCCTTGTGGCATGTACAGTGATACACTGTGCATGTCACACGTTGTTCATGTATGATGAATTCAAAATAAATGATGACGAACAACCCAAATAACTGAGGCAAATAATATTTTCAAAACACATTTTATTTCATACTGCAAAAGTATTTCTTTTTCAATTTTACTACGTCAGTGTGTATTTTGCAGATAACTCAGATGTTGGATTCAGGCTGGAGTAGAGTCGAAGATAAAATACGAGTGAATGAGTGATATGTAGTGAGGTGCTAATGTAAATGATAATTGTATAGTGAAAAATTGTAATCGAAATTGTATTGTAATTGCAAATTGTATGTATATAGTGAGAGCTCAAATTTGTACTATTCAAAATTGTAATAAAATATTTGTTTGAATAAAATATCTGTTTGAATTTAAATTCTGTGTTATTTATTTTATTCAGCAAATATTTATTCAATTATGTGAAAATAAAATAGTACATTAACAAATACATTTAAATGAATATATATATATATATGTTTATTATCATAAAAAAAATCATATACTTTCATATTCAACAATAGGGATTGTCCCAAAACGATATACAAGAGCACCCTATTAAAAGGAGAACATGTAAGTTGGATTCCTTATGCATTAGCAATAGGATTTATCATACAGGTTATGTTGTGTATGATATTGTGTTTTGTTTATGTATTTGATACATGGAGCAAATATAAAATCCAAATTGATATCACTAAATGGCTGTTTGAGGTGTTCTCACGTATTTATGAAATACTAAAGAATTGTTTATAAAAACAATGAACTCGTATGATGGAACGTTTGGACACAAACTTTTATAAGTGATATTGAGTATAACATGTCAATGATAAAATTCAAGTTAAAATCTTTAATTTGACAATGTTTCAAAATAAAAGTGATTGTGGTCGATTCAACGAAATGTTGAGAACATTAACTTGAATAGCGCTACAATAAACCAATGTATATAGATATAAATGCACAAATTTATAATTGGGCCAAAGGTGATTCCAAATGTTGAGAATCCCATAATATTGTTATAGATAACAATGTCATGAAATTGGTCATGATAGAACTTAAAGCTCACTAGAAGTTGAAAGACATACTTCGAATCATTCCATATGATAAAGGCAGTTTATCAGTGTTAGAGAGAGTTAATCGAAAAAGTAGATAATTAAAACATAATAGCATACCCATTCACTAAGGGTCTGACCTAATTGGTTTTGAGAAAACTGATTGGAGAAGTTGAAATTAGATTCCATAATTAACCCTAAGTGCAAGTGGGAGATTGATAGAGTTAGGGGTATGCCCTAGGGACAATTATGTAATTTGTTACATATATCTAACTCTTTGACCAACCTTGTTCAAAATAAAAAGTATTTTCTTCCTATATATACTTGATTTAATGTGATTATATTAATTAATTAACTTAATTAAAAGTATATTTAATAGAAAAATCCATAAATGGTATATTTTGTGATAGTAGTTACAAAGTGTTGTAACCGTGAGTAATTTATCACAATGAAACAAATATACCATTTTAAATTCTTAGTCAAGATGCATCGAGACTGGATATCGATGTATCCGTTGAGACTGGTGTACGTAATGCTCTCCAAATGTGGGGCAGTGTATTACTCATGACTACTAGAGGCACCTAGGGGTTACGTACTAATAATTATTGGATAACTATGGAATGGCTTACTCGATAGTTTTTTGGTGGTTAATATAACTAAGGTCAAACAGAAAATATCGATGTGACTGATTTACATAGTTCTCTCGACTTGAGAATACTGTGGATCTTCAATATGAAAGCTCCGCTTTGATTATATCCAAATCATGGCATGGCATCCATCGAGTGACTATAGTTGGGTCGAGTGGAAGTATTGGAAGTGAAGCACTATTCAAGAGAGGATTCGTCTCCTCAGTTATATGTGGTTAGTATCACAGTCAACTCAAAGTCAAAGTCTCTGGCCAGAGCATTTTGGTTAATAATAATTGTTATTATTGAACCAAGGACTTTGTATTTAGACTATAAAGTTGAATGTGGATGAGGTTGGAATTTTGACCATTACCAAATTCCATAAGTCCAAAGTGATATAGTTTTGACGAAGAGAATTGGTGTAAACAAATGTCACAACCGGGTAACGCTTATTAAACTAAAATTGGATTTTACTGAAAATGAGTAAGTGATAAATTTGGCCATAATGTCACACCACCTGCCAAGTGACGTGTGAACGTTAACATTAGAATAGTTTGATGTTATTCGCTGACCAAATTTACACCCAAGAGTTACACAGCCGAAATGATGAATTCCCTTAAGGCCGAACGGTTTAATTAGTTTATAATTGTTATAAATTAATTAATATTTATGAAATATGAATTATAAAATTGGAATATGATTTGAGAAATAAATAATGTTATATATATTTATAACAGTTATAAATATATCGATCGATATACAATATCGACAAGCGATTAAATTAGATTTAATTGCATAGTATTTTGGTTTGGGCTTAGATGGGTTTAAGGCCCATCATTAGGGCTGCAAAATTTTGGTTTTGGGAAGGTCTAGGGTGGCTAAAACATAAGGAATTGGCTTGGAGATAATGGGTTGAGATAAAGTGAGAATGGGTAAAAAGGTTTTCCTCGTTTCTCTCTACTACAACTGTAATAACCCGCTTTTCCGTACCCCTTGAATAGACACTAATCTCCATCTATTTACTCAAGGTGAACGAAAAACCGAACCATTAGGGTTTTAAAAGAAGAGGTAGAAGAAAAGATAGAAGAAAAGAGAAAGAAGAAACAACAGAACAACATCAGAACAGAAACAATATCAGAATCTCACATATCGCAGCGGAACAATATATAATAGATAAATGAATAATCTTTAAAACAAAGAACTATATCATTTTATACATACATCAATCATCAGAGTCAATATACAACAATGGACAGTTATATAAACTTGTCCTCATATAGAATACACAGCGGAATAAATATATCAGATACAAATACTACGTCTCGCCATCCAGCTTGCTTCCAAAGCTCCAGAATATCCAGAATATCCTGATAATATAACTCTAGACTGCCTGTGTGGAAATTGGTGGGCACCCAGAGTTTAGAAGGGAACAATAAACTCCGAGTCAGTCATGGTGACTGGTGTGAGATCGTAAAACAGTTATTTTTCACAAAGAAAATAAAACAAATTCGCAATGCTTTTGGAAAATGAAACTACCATAAGACCTCCCGCCACACACACAATGCAAACGCAGAATTGGAGGAGATTTCTTCTTATGATAGTCAAAGATGCTTACTACGCCAATCATTGGATATTATTATTAATGTCTAGTGTGAAAAACATTTGAAAGTATAATATTAATCTTAGCCAGCATAGGTACCATTATACTATGCCTACTATAGCTGCTATATTAGATAGCAGGTTCTACAACTAAAACCGTACAAGTTTCGTATTTGGGAAATGGATTTCCAACAAATGGTCAGGCTAAGGAACTTCCTTTCCTCCTGCCGAATAGGATCGCCTCTGGCTGGACGTCCCGAGAGACAAACTGCTCTCTGCCAAACAAGGCCGGGTTACCCCTGTAACAGGTAACTCACGAATATGTCATCACCCGGTCCTTTGGGACCTTTATCTGAGCGCTCGATATCCAACATCACACATCATAAAGAAAGTGTATCCACATGAGTAAGTATCTGGGCTCCATACCATGATACCACCCCTTTCCAGAAGGAAATGACACACCCTAAAGGGCGCGACCCTCATAACCTTGCCGCAACATTCCTGTTTCGACCATTTCCGGGGTGTGAGGCTCGACGAAGTCTCGTCCACAAAGCTACGCTTTCTCAAAAAGCCCTGCTTCGGGTCAAACAAAATGATCAACCTATGATCATTAAGATATAAGATCAAACAAATGATCATATCACAAATGATCAAACACTGATCATTTTACAGCAACACTCAGTATGCCACGTTACCAAATTGGGATATATCGCTGATGAATTTCAACTACATAACCTCTGAGCTCGTACGTCTCAGAGAAGGGTGTTAAGCTAAGAGAATAAATTCTCCGCCACCAACAGAAATGTATTTGAAAGAAATCAGCTTTATATCTCAAATTGTAACGTCAGACACACAATCCATACAAGTCTGTTCCGGGATCGAACAGAACCGAAGGCACTTCTCACGAAGCCCTTGCAGATCCGGATAATTTTCAATCACGTCGGGACTTCCCGTCACTAAGGATGATAAACCCTCTAAACCGGAGATCAGCCGATGTAGAGTAACTCGACGGTAATCCTTCCGTTTTCAAAAATATCCGGTCTTCAACACCGGTCTTCGAATGCAATTCATAACGACGTATCACATATTCGGAATGGGTTATACGACCCCATGGTCCTTTCCCGGCTAACCCGAATAGTGAGCGATTATTCAAAAATAAGTGTGGCATTCAAATTCATCCAATTCACAACAAATACCTACTCAAGGTAATTATTGATAGTCGGTTATTTAACTATCAATAAAGATGCGCAACATCATCAGATTCCAAATAATTTTCCAAATTATTTATCTTCAAAAATATCTTTTACCAGATATAAAATTTCCACCCTTAATCATTTGAAAACAATTTCAAATCAATTTCCACATTTCAATTTATCTTTGAAGATAAAATCTCAAAACAGTTCATTTCATATTGGAAAAGCATTTCCATACTTATTTAAAAATAAGTAATTCACAAATCATTTATTTTCAACATTTGAAAATATTCGATATACTTAAAACAAAATTAAGTATATATCTCATTCTTTAAGGAAATCATTCTTAAATCACATTTATTTGAGTCAAAACGAATGTTACGTAAAACATCGTTACGACGACTCAAAATCACTAGTATAGGGATTCGAAATTTAGATAGATATATAAATCCCAATACTACATAAAAAAAACATTTCCTTTCGGAAATCATTTACTATAACAACAGTGTTATAGTCCATCATTTCCTTAAATTCCTCGAAACGTCTATTTCAACAATAAATGTTGAAATCTATGATTTCGATAGTTCACACGTTTTAAAACATCTTTTAAAACAATTAACTTCATTTTATAATATCGCTTTCCCAAACATAACCATTTTACTTAACAATATATTCACTGTCCAAAATCGTGAATACACTTTACTAATTACACTTCACTACTTTCTACACATTTTATTTAAATAAAAATTCGCTATCCAAAATCGCAAATATATCTTCTTTGATAATTTTCTATATTTGATTTATCAAATCCAATTGATCTCGAATTTATAAAACAACGTTTATAAATTCCATTTTCTATTTTCTATAACAACTCCGGTTTATAAATCTCATTCTATTAACTTCAAAAATTCACTTATAAGAATAAGTGATTTCGGATTTATAAAACAACGTTTATAAATCACATTTATACTTCATAACAATTTCAACTTATGAAATCATTTCATTTAGCAATTTCTATTTATATCCCAATTAAGTGCAAAAATCTAATTTATAAGTAAATTACTTATAAATCGTTTATTCTACAACATCTATTCACTTTATAACTTCACGTTATAAATCTATTAATTTCATTCACTTATGAAATCCTTTTATACTTCTTTTTAACACTTATAAATATTCGTTTATAAGTCCAATATTTCGATTTATAAAATATCAATTTTACAAATCTTTTTATACAAATCGTTTACAGTTATTCAAAATCCCAACTTAAACCATTTTATCAATAAATCGACTTTTACTTCAAAAACGACACTTCGGTTATATCTCACTAAAAATTATAACTTTTATAACTTTAAAATTTTACGTTTATAAATCGATTCAAAAATTCCATAAAAAGTATATTTTCAAAAATCACTTTAAAAATCCTTTTAAATTAAAAGTCGTCATTTTTAAAGTTCAAAACTGAATCCGATGATGCAACAACACCAATCAGTTCATCACAACAGTCAAATATCATATATCATCATATGATAACAGAATATATCACAATATCTGTAAATAAGTAAATACAGTTGAGGAATCCAGTTGGATCCCTCCAACCTGTTTCCCTGCATCCAAAGACGTTAGCACAATACCAATTCCGCTCCAGTACGGAATTATCACGGTATATAGGTTTTATAAAAATCCGCTTACTAACGGCGCAATAGGGTCTCATCCGCTATACGAGGCGGGAAATCAATCAATCCAATATATACATATGCCAATATGTATATATTGCTATATATATAGGTATATATCCTACTATATCTAATAGCAATCAAATCAATCAATAACTGTATAATTAAATTTTCCTTCGAGTGAGAAAATCTCACCGTGATTTTAATTCCGTTCCAGCTTTTTATTTCGAATAAATTAAACAGCCGTTTAATTTTATCCAAAATTTTCACTGACTCCAATCGCTTCCAAATCAGTTGCATCGCGTAGTGCTCGACAAAACGAAGCCAACGCAATTCGTTTCGTAATTTTCTGATAATATATGACAAAGTTACGACATTACAAACTTTATACGAATTTAATATATATTCAATTTCAAATTAAATTTCTTTATTTACAAACCCTATCATCTGGACCGTTCCTTTTCTTTCTGCAAAATCGTGGCCGTGTATACGTTCTTCTCCCTCACGCACGTACCCAGGTCGTGAAACCCATTGCCGCCACTTAAACCTAATTGACGCGACCAATATCTTTGCCTAGGCGACGATCAACTACCGGGGTTTTGAAGCCCATCAGCACGCCTACTCTCAGCCAGAACCCCATGCGACTCGGTCACCCCTTCCACGTGGAAAACGCGAAAACACGGACAGCGAACGCGACCTTCCCCCGGCCTCCACACTCCTCCGATTTTCATCTCGACCGTTGGATTGGTTCGTCTCATCGCCCTCTACAGATCTCTAGTTGAAGACGAGGCTCGATATCGCTTGGATGCGGAGAAAAATGAGGAGGAAGTTGAGAAGTTTTCGGCCATAGATGATAAAAGATGGCGGCTGATACCATAGAATTAGGGTTTTGCTAAATGAAAAGAGAGGGGTTCCTTTTATAGAATTTCAACGAAAAACACTATTCATTCCGGATTTTCCGAATTCCGATTTACGCGCGGTAACTGGCGTTTCTGGGGTTTACCCCACGTTCCGGACACAATGGAATAGGTTTCGAAAGCTAATTTGATCGTCTGCACGAGATACGGAATTAAACGATCAATTTAAATTAAACCGATTTAAATCGATTTCGAGGCGTTTTGATTTGTACCGGACAAATGGTACATCCAAAAATTACGAAATTTGAAATCTTACAATAATATCACATTACGGATCCGATGAAACTAGTTTCGTCGAAATCCGACACTGTTTGAAAAATGACAATTTTAACTCGACGATTTAAAATTAAAACGATATCGATGCGTTTCGAGTTGCCACGGTCAAACGACAACTCCGATGGATACGAAAATTGAAATCCGATAATAACTAACTATTACGGATCCAATGGAACTGGTCTCGTTCAATTCTGAGACTATCCGAAAATTGGCTATTTTTACAGTCGATAATTAAATATTAAAATATTCAATTTTCACAATTTAACTCCAAATTCAATTTTAAAAGTTCTATAACCTTTCTATAACTTCAGTATGATTAAATAAAATTTCCCAAATCATTTTCAATCATTTTAAACTCGATTTTCAATTATCTCTGGAATTTCAATTATTAATTTATCGATTTAATTATCAAATTAAATCCAATATTCGAAAAATAAATCATTCGACTTCTTAATTCCACTTATTAATATTTAAAATTAATTAAATATTCGAATTTTAATTATCAAAAATTCTGGGTCGTTACAGACTTCCCCCCTTAAAAGAATTTCGTCCTCGAAATTACCAAGTAAGGAAAAGATACAAAATCCGTTAACTTTCCAAAACAAACCGTTCAAATTAGATTTTCAAATCTGTTAAGTGTTTAACTTCTCCAAAATTCATAGTTAACTTCTCACAAAATCTTTACTAAGTTTTCAAATCATAACTTAGTTTTCAAAATTTTCAAATTTCTCAAAAATATTCTAACGCCTTAAATTTTCAGAAAATTTCGCCAGCGTCTCCTTTGCGCGGCTCGATCCGAAAAAAAATGACAGTGTATATATATCACAAATATACATCCCATCAAGTGATGAGGCATCCCGTAGGGAAAAAGTGTAAAAGTACGATATTTAATCCGAGATATGTACCTTATTATATTTTTAGCGAGCGTATACGGCTAATATAGCGCGAAAGCGAGCTCCAAATGCGAAGCAACGCCATCCGCACCTACTAATCACTCAACAAACCATATGAGAACATGTAGATATGAAAATAATATCGATATACAACATTTAGCAACCTAATAACTACATGTGCTAACATAACAATGCATTCAAAAGCAACAATGCAACCATCAAACAATCATCCAACTATCATCCAACAACTTCATAACCAAATTAATATAGATTCACTTCTCATTAACATTCATTGAATTGGTTTTCAATTTTAAATCATATTCGATTCATTTACATTGGATTTAATCAACATTCTCTTTCAATTCAATTAGTTTACATTCACTAATTCACATTCGTTCACTTCCAATTTGAATTTAATCACATAGCTTTCCAATTTGCTAATTCAATTTCATTAATACTTAATGAATTTTTATACACAATCAACTAACAATCAAATAACAACCAATGTATATTCAACACAACCAAATTATAAATTTTACATTCAATTTGGTTCAACACTTTTAAATTAAATTGACTTCCATTCAATTTATTTAATTTCTCAACTTCATTAGCTTTTAATGAATTAACACTTATATTCATTATTTCATATCAATACTTCACATTAGATTGATTAACATCCAATCCATTTATTTAATTCAATTGCTAATTCATTTAACAAATAAAGTTGAATTTCATTTATATAACTCAAGTTCACATTCATTTAATAAATTCCCTTTATTAATTTACTTTGATATCAAAATCAACTTCGTTCAACATTACTTAAGTTATATTCCAATTAAACATCATTTGTTTAACTTAACTTAAGTTTCCACTTATAAATCCAATTCAGATTTTGTTTTTCTTAACAAAATTCATTTAACCTTTTACCAAAATCAAATTTCTTCACTTATTCAAAATTCATATTAAATCCAGATTTCATATTCCACAATCTCAACTTAGATTTAATTGATTCACTTATACTTACTTTAATTTAACTTCATCTTTATAATTCATTGGTTTATACAATTTACTCTTTCACAATTGTTGTTTTATTTAACTTATTCAAACAACTTTAATTAACTTGTATACATATACATTTTAACAACCAAACAACCAATTCATATATATACTTTAATAATTCTGAAAAATTATTTCTTTATATACCAAATATAATCAAGGTAAAATTATTTCATTTACCCAATTTAAAACAATACTGTGCCGAATTGTTCTATATAAGTGTTTAGAGATCCCTATCGATAGAGTTGTACGGACAATACCGACCAGAATCCATATACCACTCAACAACCCAATCATCACAATATAAAACAATTTTATATTAACTAACAAATACGCACTCATATCTATTATTACACTCAAACTCATTCTAGAGTACTACTAACTCTATCTCTAATGAGTAACACCCAACAGAGCAGGGTTGTCGCTTAACCATATGCTCTGATACCAAATGTAATAACCCGCTTTTCCGTACCCCTTGAATAGACACTAATCTCCATCTATTTACTCAAGGTGAACGAAAAACCGAACCATTAGGGTTTTAAAAGAAGAGGTAGAAGAAAAGATAGAAGAAAAGAGAAAGAAGAAACAACAGAACAACGTCAGAACAGAAACAATATCAGAATCTCACATATCGCAGCGGAACAATATATAATAGATAAATGAATAATCTTTAAAACAAAGAACTATATCATTTTATACATACATCAATCATCAGAGTCAATATACAACAATGGACAGTTATATAAACTTGTCCTCATACAGAATACACAGCGGAATAAATATATCAGATACAAATACTACGTCTCGCCATCCAGCTTGCTTCCAAAGCTCCAGAATATCCAGAATATCCTGATAATATAACTCTAGACTGCCCGTGTGGAAATTGGTGGGCACCCAGAGTTTAGAAGGGAACAATAAACTCCGAGTCAGTCATGGTGACTGGTGTGAGATCGTAAAACAGTTATTTTTCACAAAGAAAATAAAACAAATTCGCAATGCTTTTGGAAAATGAAACTACCATAAGACCTCCCGCCACACGCACAATGCAAACGCAGAATTGGAGGAGATTTCTTCTTATGATAGTCAAAGATGCTTACTACGCCAATCATTGGATATTATTATTAATGTCTAGTGTGAAAAACATTTGAAAGTATAATATTAATCTTAGCCAGCATAGGTACCATTATACTATGCCTACTATAGCTGCTATATTAGATAGCAGGTTCTACAACTAAAACCGTACAAGTTTCGTATTTGGGAAATGGATTTCCAACAAATGGTCAGGCTAAGGAACTTCCTTTCCTCCTGCCGAATAGGATCGCCTCTGGCTGGACGTCCCGAGAGACAAACTGCTCTCTGCCAAACAAGGCCGGGTTACCCCTGTAACAGGTAACTCACGAATATGTCATCACCCGGTCCTTTGGGACCTTTATCCGAGCGCTCGATATCCAACATCACACATCATAAAGAAAGTGTATCCACATGAGTAAGTATCTGGGCTCCATACCATGATACCACCCCTTTCCAGAAGGAAATGACATACCCTAAAGGGCGCGACCCTCATAACCTTGCCGCAACATTCCTGTTTCGACCATTTCCGGGGTGTGAGGCTCGACGAAGTCTCGTCCACAAAGCTACGCTTTCTCAAAAAGCCCTGCTTCGGGTCAAACAAAATGATCAACCTATGATCATTAAGATATAAGATCAAACAAATGATCATATCACAAATGATCAAACACTGATCATTTTACAGCAACACTCAGTATGCCACGTTACCAAATTGGGATATATCGCTGATGAATTTCAACTACATAACCTCTGAGCTCGTACGTCTCAGAGAAGGGTGTTAAGCTAAGAGAATAAATTCTCCGCCACCAACAGAAATGTATTTGAAAGAAATCAGCTTTATATCTCAAATTGTAACGTCAGACACACAATCCATACAAGTCTGTTCCGGGATCGAACAGAACCGAAGGCACTTCTCACGAAGCCCTTGCAGATCCGGATAATTTTCAATCACGTCGGGACTTCCCGTCACTAAGGATGATAAACCCTCTAAACCGGAGATCAGCCGATGTAGAGTAACTCGACGGTAATCCTTCCGTTTTCAAAAATATCCGGTCTTCAACACCGGTCTTCGAATGCAATTCATAACGACGTATCACATATTCGGAATGGGTTATACGACCCCATGGTCCTTTCCCGGCTAACCCGAATAGTGAGCGATTATTCAAAAATAAGTGTGGCATTCAAATTCATCCAATTCACAACAAATACCTACTCAAGGTAATTATTGATAGTCGGTTATTTAACTATCAATAAAGATGCGCAACATCATCAGATTCCAAATAATTTTCCAAATTATTTATCTTCAAAAATATCTTTTACCAGATATAAAATTTCCACCCTTAATCATTTGAAAACAATTTCAAATCAATTTCCACATTTCAATTTATCTTTGAAGATAAAATCTCAAAACAGTTCATTTCATATTGGAAAAGCATTTCCATACTTATTTAAAAATAAGTAATTCACAAATCATTTATTTTCAACATTTGAAAATATTCGATATACTTAAAACAAAATTAAGTATATATCTCATTCTTTAAGGAAATCATTCTTAAATCACATTTATTTGAGTCAAAACGAATGTTACGTAAAACATCGTTACGACGACTCAAAATCACTAGTATAGGGATTCGAAATTTAGATAGATATATAAATCCCAATACTACATAAAAAAAACATTTCCTTTCGGAAATCATTTACTATAACAACAGTGTTATAGTCCATCATTTCCTTAAATTCCTCGAAACGTCTATTTCAACAATAAATGTTGAAATCTATGATTTCGATAGTTCACACGTTTTAAAACATCTTTTAAAACAATTAACTTCATTTTATAATATCGCTTTCCCAAACATAACCATTTTACTTAACAATATATTCACTGTCCAAAATCGTGAATACACTTTACTAATTACACTTCACTACTTTCTACACATTTTATTTAAATAAAAATTCGCTATCCAAAATCGCAAATATATCTTCTTTGATAATTTTCTATATTTGATTTATCAAATCCAATTGATCTCGAATTTATAAAACAACGTTTATAAATTCCATTTTCTATTTTCTATAACAACTCCGGTTTATAAATCTCATTCTATTAACTTCAAAAATTCACTTATAAGAATAAGTGATTTCGGATTTATAAAACAACGTTTATAAATCACATTTATACTTCATAACAATTTCAACTTATGAAATCATTTCATTTAGCAATTTCTATTTATATCCCAATTAAGTGCAAAAATCTAATTTATAAGTAAATTACTTATAAATCGTTTATTCTACAACATCTATTCACTTTATAACTTCACGTTATAAATCTATTAATTTCATTCACTTATGAAATCCTTTTATACTTCTTTTTAACACTTATAAATATTCGTTTATAAGTCCAATATTTCGATTTATAAAATATCAATTTTACAAATCTTTTTATACAAATCGTTTACAGTTATTCAAAATCCCAACTTAAACCATTTTATCAATAAATCGACTTTTACTTCAAAAACGACACTTCGGTTATATCTCACTAAAAATTATAACTTTTATAACTTTAAAATTTTACGTTTATAAATCGATTCAAAAATTCCATAAAAAGTATATTTTCAAAAATCACTTTAAAAATCCTTTTAAATTAAAAGTCGTCATTTTTAAAGTTCAAAACTGAATCCGATGATGCAACAACACCAATCAGTTCATCACAACAGTCAAATATCATATATCATCATATGATAACAGAATATATCACAATATCTGTAAATAAGTAAATACAGTTGAGGAATCCAGTTGGATCCCTCCAACCTGTTTCCCTGCATCCAAAGACGTTAGCACAATACCAATTCCGCTCCAGTACGGAATTATCGTGGTATATAGGTTTTATAAAAATCCGCTTACTAACGGCGCAATAGGGTCTCATCCGCTATACGAGGCGGGAAATCAATCAATCCAATATATACATATGCCAATATGTATATATTGCTATATATATAGGTATATATCCTACTATATCTAATAGCACATTCAAATAGCAATCAAATCAATCAATAACTGTATAATTAAATTTTCCTTCGAGTGAGAAAATCTCACCGTGATTTTAATTCCGTTCCAGCTTTTTATTTCGAATAAATTAAACAGCCGTTTAATTTTATCCAAAATTTTCACTGACTCCAATCGCTTCCAAATCAGTTGCATCGCGTAGTGCTCGACAAAACGAAGCCAATGCAATTCGTTTCGTAATTTTCTGATAATATATGACAAAGTTACGACATTACAAACTTTATACGAATTTAATATATATTCAATTTCAAATTAAATTTCTTTATTTACAAACCCTATCATCTGGACCGTTCCTTTTCTTTCTGCAAAATCGTGGTCGTGTATACGTTCTTCTCCCTCACGCACGTACCCAGGTCGTGAAACCCATTGCCGCCACTTAAACCTAATTGACGCGACCAATATCTTTGCCTAGGCGACGATCAACTACCGGGGTTTTGAAGCCCATCAGCACGCCTACTCTCAGCCAGAACCCCATGCGACTCGGTCACCCCTTCCACGTGGAAAACGCGAAAACACGGACAGCGAACGCGACCTTCCCCCGGCCTCCACACTCCTCCGATTTTCATCTCGACCGTTGGATTGGTTCGTCTCATCGCCCTCTACAGATCTCTAGTTGAAGACGAGGCTCGATATCGCTTGGATGCGGAGAAAAATGAGGAGGAAGTTGAGAAGTTTTCGGCCATAGATGATAAAAGATGGCGGCTGATACCATAGAATTAGGGTTTTGCTAAATGAAAAGAGAGGGGTTCCTTTTATAGAATTTCAACGAAAAACACTATTCATTCCGGATTTTCCGAATTCCGATTTACGCGCGGTAACTGGCGTTTCTGGGGTTTACCCCGCGTTCCGGACACAATGGAACAGGTTTCGAAAGCTAATTCGATCGTCTGCACGAGATACGGAATTAAACGATCAATTTAAATTAAACCGATTTAAATCGATTTCGAGGCGTTTTGATTTGTACCGGACAAATGGTACATCCAAAAATTACGAAATTTGAAATCTTACAATAATATCACATTACGGATCCGATGAAACTGGTTTCGTCGAAATCCGACACTGTTTGAAAAATGACAATTTTAACTTGACGATTTAAAATTAAAACGATATCGATGCGTTTCGAGTTGCCACGGTCAAACGACAACTCCGATGGATACGAAAATTGAAATCCGATAATAACTAACTATTACGGATCCAATGGAACTGGTCTCGTTCAATTCTGAGACTGTCCGAAAATTGGCTATTTTTACAGTCGATAATTAAATATTAAAATATTCAATTTTCACAATTTAACTCCAAATTCAATTTTAAAAGTTCTATAACCTTTCTATAACTTCAGTATGATTAAATAAAATTTCCCAAATCATTTTCAATCATTTTAAACTCGATTTTCAATTATCTCTGGAATTTCAATTATTAATTTATCGATTTAATTATCAAATTAAATCCAATATTCGAAAATAAATCATTCGACTTCTTAATTCCACTTATTAATATTTAAAATTAATTAAATATTCGAATTTTAATTATCAAAAATTCTGGGTCGTTACAACAACCCTATATATATGTATGTATATATGTATATATATGTATGTATATATGTATATATATGTATGTATATATGTATGTATGTATCTCTAAAAACAATTACTAACCTTTTTGGGCATCATTACCTTCTACATCGCTTGTTAAAACATAGCACTCAATCCCCTCCAAAATTCTCAAATATATTTCAAATTAAAATAATACTATTTGATAGTTAGAGGTCGGTAATTCCGGACTTGCAATCTAACGAATCAAGAACAGTAAAAGAAAGGGAAGTCATTGCTTCAACGTGGATTCAAAGGCATCATTAAATTGGTAATTTTAATTCATATTAAAGTAATTAAATTATATTCTATGATTCTATAATGAGCAATTTCATATCTGTTTAAATATATTGCTACTACATGTTTAGTTATGTGAGATTTTGTAAGTAGATGTGGTTTGTCGCAAATCAATTTGGCTATGTGCATAATTTGTTTATTATACTATTTGACTTATGTATAGAAAAATGTTGTTTACTGTAAAAAATCAATTTTTGTCATTGATAATTGTTTTATATATATTTATTAATAAATTCATATATATCCAGTGGTGTATATTTATCTCTCATAATAGCATATATGCATATATAAGATATATATATATATATATATATGATTTAAAAATTTTAGTACACTTACTTATATATAGTATGAATTTACAAATTCAAAAATTAATTATCGTACATATATTCATATTTTTAAATTAACATTTATTGAATTTTTGAATTGTTTATTATATATAAAATAATTATTACATTAAAAATTCAATTTTATATTTTTTTAAAAATATTTTATCATTTCAGAAACATATAGAAAAAATTTAGGAACGTTTTAATAAAGTTTATTATTTTTAATAATTAATATTATTTCGGAAAAACTATTTATGATTTATTAAAAATAATAATTTAACTGAAAATTTCTTCAAAATTTTTCGTAATCTTCCATTCATGATCCGAGAATTTCTAAAATTTTAAAATTTGAATTTTTAGTAATATATTATTTTATCTTTAATAATAGTTGTAATAACTTTGGTGTCATACTTTTTTGGTATCAACGTGAACTACCAAAAATGCTTCTAATACCAAATCTTAATATCACTTGAAAATAAGATCTAACAATTAAATTTCGTTAACAAATTCAAAACGTCCATCTACAAACGTGTTATCTAATCTTATTATCACTTAAAAATAGGATCTAACAAATAAAATTCTTTTGCAAAATTAAAACATCCATCTACAAATACTATCAAATCTTAATATCACTTAAAAAAAGGATCTAACAAATAAATTAATAATTAATAACGTAAACAAAATTTCAAACTCAAAAAAAAATTAATGTTGCAACTTAGAAATAAAATTTAAACGAACAAAAACGATTTCAACACAAAAATATGGTTAAATAGTTCTATAAATCATTTTCTCTTGAATTGCTAAACATATATGATTTGCAAAAAAATAATTCACCCGCGAGTATTAAATGATTATTGCTGAAATCAATGTATTTGTTTTAAAACAATATTTCAACTTTGAAAAATCTCCAGATTTTTCCTAAGCTCAATTTTATGATCCTAGATTTTCGAAAATTGTAAAATTTGAATTTTCATCAATAGATTATTTTATGTTAATTATTTATGGATGAAAACATTATTTTATTCATAATATATACAAATTAAATACTAAAATTATTATATTTGCAAAACTAAGTTAATTTTGAATTATAAATAATTTTTAATAATTGTTCTCTCTCTTTCTAAATATATATTTATCTATATATAAATGTTTTACGTTCATATATTATATATAATATATTTATACATACATATGTATGTGTGTAAATATATATATTTTGTAACACATATACATGCACATATTTGGACAACGTACATGACATACAAAATGAGCTAATATGTCTGTTGCGATGTAAATTCCCAACATCTACATATGGGCATATTATACCTTTCACGGATTATTATGTTACATATGCACTCACACATATACGTATATGATACATTTATGTATAAACTAAATCAAATAAAATTAATTTCATATCTTAATATATTTGAATTTAAATAAAATAAATGATTTTATTTGAATGAAATTTAGAAATGTTTTAATTTAGTTAGACTTCATAGGTCCAATAAAAGATGCAATATATAAGATAAAAGATTATTGATTGATTAATTAATATAATTATACCCTTAATTACCTTAATTAGCAACTAATCCTTCTTCCTCTCCTTCACCTATACATATGCACGTACAGGCACAAGCAAGCCTACCATGTTCCACACCATCTCACTTCTCTCTCTCGCTCATTTCTCGATGAACGGATTTCGCCTACGCACTCCACTCCGCGACCTCTCCGCATTCGACCTGAAATGGTGTAACTCAATCTATCCAGGAAATATGTGGCCCGATGTCATGATCATGACCTGATTTTTGATTCATTCTGATGTATTCGATAGGATCTGATGAGATTTTGAAGGTAGATGCTATTCACGAAGAGAAATCCAACGGTGGTCTCCCTTTCTCCTATCATTGCTTGTAGCTTCGCCTAACTGAATCCCTTAATCGGCCATAGAGAAGGTCGACGTTGCCAACTGTGATCGCATGTAGCAACCTTTTTATGATAGCCATGGTTACAAGCTGCAGTCCACCTGAAAAAGCCAATTTTGACCAAGTTTGTCAGAGCATGATCGCCCGATCATCAGAGGAGGTTGATGAAGATAACAGAGGTGGAGCAGGGTCAGAACATAGAAGCATTGAGGCCAATGGAAGGAGATCAAGGAGAGTGTCACTCTGTGCATGTTTGTGCTCCAGGTGCATGTGCACACTGATCCATGAGTTACTGCATGTTTGTTTGTGTGTCTATTTGGTTAGTGGGTTAGTAGATGAGTTACTGCATGTTTGTTTATGTATTAGTTTGGTTAGTGGGTTTATACAAATAATTGATGTGTTGGGATAGCCTGCTAACTGACTCTGGGTTGTGTATTTGTGTAAATTCATGCATGCAAATGCCTCTATATAAACAGGCATATGAAAATGTAAAGGGTGCAAAAAGAATAAAACTCGGTTCTTATTTCTTATTTTTAATACTTCTGTGTATTTTACATTTTCACTTTTCTATCTATTTCCTGCTTACTTCCTCCTCTCTGATCATCTCTCTGGCCCTCTCTCTCTCCCTTTGATCATCTAATACTCTACTCTAACCTCCTCTCCTACTTGCAACCTCTTCCTTAATTATTCTACCTCTCTCAGCCCTTCTTCTTGTTTCTGTATCCTCTCTTTCTCTCAAAACCAAACACAACACCCTCCATAACACCTTCCTCATTGATAAGTGACACACCCATTCACTATACATCACCATGACAAGTGCCGCAAATCATCATGATCATTCCAAAATGGTATCAAAGCAACCTTCTGGGCATGATTTAGACACCCAAAATTCATCCAACAACCCAACCATGGTCACTACTATTCAAGACCAAGAAGAAGAATGGAAAATACTAAAGGAGATCAATAACATAACTTCATTTTCTTTGAGAAATCTAAAGCAGAAATTTGAAGGTACGCACAACATTCTAACCAATATTACTCATGATATGCAACAGATCAAGATCCATACCACCCCAGTTCATCCAAATCATCCTCTAGTTTAACTAAATCCACCACCAACGCATCAAAAACAAATTCTTCCTAACCCTCATACTGCTGCTTCATCATCCAACCTGCCACTACTAATCCCCATTAATCCAAGAAACCCTATTCACATCCCAAGAAACTAATGCTAATCCTATGAATAACCCTCTTACAAACAACCCCCTCCAATCCAAAACAACCTTCCTTCAATTCTAGAACACATGCCACTTGATCAAGAAACTCATAATTCTTTAAAATCCTCCACAAGAACCATGGTTATGATCGAATCCCTTCCAACCAAATGGTTAATGATCTATTCTATTATGAATTTGAAATGAGTCATCGTTTTAACCAAAATCAAATTCTTAAAGTTACAGTTTATAATATGGTATATCCTATCAACATAGAGGTGCTACATCAAGTGTTTGATCCATATGATATATAAAGAATATCAGTGTTTCACTCATACCGAATGGGTTGTAAGGATTAATACAAATTGAAGCACATTGATGTGCTGTCCGAGCAAGAGATTGTCTATATAGTAGAAATATATATGATGAATGTTATCGACTAGATGTAAAATTCTGTAGACATGAATACAATGGATTAGCTATGCAAATTGATGATTATGTGCAAGTTGAAACAGTTGATTTTGATTTCATTGAATATGGTGCTCTATTTGGAAACTATATGAGTGAATTTGATAAGAAAGAGAAGTATATTAAAGATTATTGTAAATTTGGTGAAGCTTATATCAAGTCCAGAAAAACTAACTGGCATAGTGAAATATGTAGAGAAGGGGATGCTTTAATTAATGAATTTGAGCAAGAATGTGATAAGACTGATGAAACAAATGTCAAAGTTGGTGCTTTTAAATTACAACACATAAAGATTATAGAAAATGAAGATGCAGCTATTGAGTCTGATGATGAGAGAGGTAAGCTTGATTATAAGACCGAACACGATACAAGCGATGATAATGTTCTTCAGTTACGTACATTTTCATTGTAGATAAGCTTGATGTTCTAGAAATTGATAATGAATTAAGCAAGAGCCAATTTAATTGTGAGGAATTGAATGCACAGGCTAAAATTGATGAAAATATATCCAAAGAAAAGATAAGTGATGATAATAATGCAACTAATGAATTTGACAGCCTAACTCAAATCATTGAAAGCATTTTTGGTTCAAATTTAACCATAAATGTGATGACCAATAATCATCATGCATTTGAATGGCATGTATGCCGCAGCAAGTATTATAATGAAGAGGCTATTTTCATATTTGATCCAGGTGGGGGTTCATTAGCCGGTTGTAACGACCCGTATTTTTAAACATTTAAAAGTACTAAATTAAATAAGATTTTTGAATAAAATTATTAGGAATAAAAAAATTTAAGATTTTACTGATACAAATTAAATTATAATACAAGTTACGAGCTTAAGTAAAAAAAATTATTAATGAAACATGTTTGCAATAATGTAAGGATGATAACAAATGCTAGTGTGTATTTTAATAACATTGGTTTGAGTGAAACTAACAATTGTCTGAATGTAAATTTCCAATTGATTGGAATAATAAATGTTAATAAAGAATAATAAATGTTTCTTTATTAAAGAAGAAATCATATGTTTATTTACTTGAAATGTTTGGTAGCTTAAAGATTGATTGCAGAGATGAAAAACTATTATTTGGTAAGAAATGTATAATTCCTATTTGTATCCAATAGTGTATAAATATGTTTAAATTACTATTAGATATGAAATAATTGTTCTATTTTTCATTACATTTATTTTGTCCATTTTGAAATTCATCTTTGTAAACAATTGAAATTAATGTAATTAAATAATTTCAATTAATGGTAGAGAGTACACCAAATTTTTAATTAATAGGTGTAATTAAACGTTGCTTATGTTTTGTGAAAATACAAGGAAAGTTGATTTAATGAAAAGAACATTTATATCAAATAAAATAAATGTTTTATTTGTGAATTTAGGGTTAATTTCATTAAAATAAAGAATAGAATGATTGATTTAAAGGAAGAAACATATGCATATTTGAATTGTGTTTTAGCATACAGATGGATTACAAGAGTAGGAAAATAATTTATATAAGTAAGTTATTTATTACTCTGCTCTATAAACAACAAAATTATAAAGGTGTTTAAATGACTGAAGGAAACAATTATTCTTTTTTTAATCCATATGAGTTGTCTGTTTTGAAACTTAACTTTGTAAGTAATTGTAATTAATGTAATTGAAATATTTCAATTAGAAGGGAAGAAAATGTTGATTGCAATTAATAGATTTAATAAAAGAAATGCACCTTTTGTGTTAAATAGAAAGGATGTTTTAATGGAAATAAAAGATCATTTTGGGTAAACTAAATTGAATGTTTTCATTTTTAAGGTAAGTAATTTTATTTATTATGCATAGATAAAAAAACTAAATGCGTATAAATTTGAATATTATTTGAGTTAATGAAGTTAATTTGGTTATGTTTCACAAATTGAATTTCAAAAAGGTTGTGCGATGTAAATAGTCCCTTCATTTCTTTTGTTATTAATTGTTGCATGTACATTTTAAAATAGTTATCTCACTATTAATACTTGATCCATTCATTTCTCCTTCTGTTTAATACCTGAGCTGTAACGACCCGTAAATTTCAGTGGTTTTTTTTAATTAATTGAATTTTTGTGAAATTTTAAACAATAAAATTTTGAAATAAAGATTTAATATTTGGAATACGTCTAATTAGACATAGCAACTGGTAAATTTTCATCAGATGATTTGGAAGTTTATTTCTAGTGTAATTTTATTCCAATTTATATCAGTTAAAATCGATGATTATAAAATGTTTTCCAAACCTTAATATTTTTACATAGAAAATTTGTAAATCATCTTCTGAGTGAGACGTCATATTTCGTTTCTCCAAATTTTGACTGTTTTTGCTTCGTTTATCTTATTTTCGGCAAAATTGTAGCATTTCGGTACCGATTATCGACTTTTAATCGGATAATCGTACCACAGATATCTGTATACCGTTTTGATCATCTTGTCGTGCCGATCTTCACAGTACATCCGTTTGTGTGTTTCGACATCCGATACACTGTGAAATCAATAAAACAAGGAACCGTATCGGTACTCGATTTTTTTACTTTTTGGTTTCCTTTTCCGTTCGTTTGCTTCCTGAGATAACCAATGGTTTGTAACTCTAGAAAATTTATTGTTGGACTTTTTAGCTTCACTATTTTCGTCTGTTAAAAATATATATTGATCTGTTGAACTTCTTCATTTCAAAAGAATATCACACGTCACATGTATATTCACATTAAATCTCTTCCTCTTTCCTGGTTCTAGAAACTGCTCTCCCATTTTGTAAACCCATCAGTTTGCCCTCAACACTCAGTTCCTCCGCCATTTCACCACGTGCTGCCATATAGCAAGCGCACGAACTTCCTTGCAGCCGTGTACCATTCCGTGCCTCCATAGCACACGCCCTCTCCACCACGCAACCTCCTCACCAAGCAAGGCCGAAACAACATCACCTCCTCACAAACTTCCACAGCCCGAAACCTCCTCAGCATCATCTGCCTGGCTTTAGTGGCCGAGCTCAGCACACATCTTCCTCCATTCCCTTAGCTCCGGCCAAAATCCCTAAGACCCTCAACCCTCCCCTTTTGTTGCCTAGCTTTTCTGTTGATGAATGCATTAAGGTATATTATTATATATATGCATACATATATAGTTTATATAAAAATTTTGGTTGCAGACCTCTTTTAAAGACAAGTATATATAAGTTTATAACAGTTTGTATATATATTGTATATTCGATTATAATATATATCAGACGCATGATATATTGGTTTTAGTGTTTGATATGATATAAGATTTATTACTACTTTCTATATCTTATGTATTCAATGTACTGTATACATAAATAATTGGATCTTTGAAATGTATGCACAGATTTACGTATAAAGCCTGACGTGTTTCTTTATAATGAAATATATGCATATATGAGTTACCTGTTCTACATTTGTTATATGGTTATATATATGTTATATATTATCTTTGCATGAGCTGATTTTTCCATACATATATATATACATATTTTATTTTATTTTTGTACACATTTTTTTGAGATCTGATTCATATACATATGTTATACCCTTGCAGTATTGAGATATCGGTTACAACATATGTTGATCAAGTGTGGTTTATGGTCAGTCTCTATATATATAGTTATTTATAAGTTATGACTATGTATGCCAATTTATATATATGTGAGTAAATTTTTCGTATGTTATACATAGATCTTAAATTTCTCAATTACTGTTTCAGTTATATATATATAATAAATTGCTTATATAGATTTTTAAACGTTATAAGTGTATAAGTTATATATTTCGTTTATACAGGTTACATATATATATATATGTTTGTTCATATATGTTAATATATATATATATATATCTTAGTTAAATATTATGTTGTTATATAGATTTTCTATTGTGTCAGTATTGCATGTGAAAATTTATATTACTTATGTTTATCATGTAGTACGGTGTATATATTGTAGTATACTTGATGATCTATATATATATATATGATATTTTGCTGTTTATAAAAGTTATACATATGATATTTTTTACATATGATGTATTGACATATACTGATTTTAATAAACTTGTATAATATTAGCTTATATATAATATGTCTTTTATAAAGATAATATACTGTTTATATAATACGGATGTTTAAAAATGTATGTATTATGTGTGTGTATATACTACATAAAGTTCTAACCAGTTCAATCATATAATATAATATGCCGGTTATGTATGTTGTTTTCGAAAGTTTTATGTTGATGCCAGTTTACATATAAGATAAGTAAGGTATATCATACGTTATGTTTGTATTTTTTTAAAACAAAGTTATGGTATGCATTCAAATTTTGTTAGTATATAAATTAGTTTTGTAACAATTTTAGCAAGTTGTATAGACTTTAGTTTAAATATTGATTTCTAAAGATATAACCTGTATATAGGTTACACATATGTTATATATTTGCCTATATATCTATTCATTTATATAAGTATTGATTTTTAACCTATTATGTATATATGTTGATTTTTATATATGTGTTAATTCGAAGCAATGGATTTTTGAAATACATATATATTTAAATATTAAACATGTTTGAGCTTAAAATATAATTCTGTATATATATAGTTATCTATAGTTATATATAAGAGTCACTTATACCATTTATCTTCATCGATTCAATTCTGATTTGATTTCGTCTATTCATATTGATCAGCTTTATTCGTCAAACTCTTGCCAATCTCTCTTTGCTTCCGAATTCGTAGAGTGTTCTGTTGTAAAACTCTATAGCCTCGAAAGGTGAGCAATCACTCACGATTAACGTTCTTATATTTATTAAATTTGATTTCAATTGAAACATCAATTGAAATATGCTGATGTTAGTTATTCACATTGTTATATATATGTCATTATCTGTATCTGTTCACCCACCACATCTGACACCATTATCTGTTATTTATATTGATGATATATTGCCTGTTACTACTGTTATTTTATTATCATATCTGTTATCACTCTGCAAGTTCCCTGTTAGTATAGAATCACTATGGGTTGAAATGATACATACCCAAACGATCTTGTAGAATAGGAGAAAATCGTTATGGGTGGAAATGATAAACCCAAGCGGTTTTCAATTAATTGAATTTGGGATTGCGGGTTGAAAAGATATATACCCGTATATATATTTTAAATTGCGGATTGAAATGATAAATATCCGTATCACTTGACCATAGGATTTTTAAAGATATATATGGTTTTGATAAATATTGATTTTTAAAGATTCATTAAAGTTGATTTAATAAAGTTGATAAATAATATGTTTAAGTATTTATTTAATATTTATATCTTCAAATATAGAATTTATAATGATTTGAAATTTATTGAAATTATATTTATTTAAGAATTATACTTAAATAAGTTTGATTCGAAATATATTGAATTTGAAATTTAAAGAAGCGTTTTACAACTTGAAATTTGAAAAGGTGACTTAAATGGATATTTCAAACCTATATATATATTTAAAAGGGATATTTTGTTTATTTAAATTTGTAAATTGAAATTGGATTTAAACATTTTGGAAATGATTAAGTTAATATTTCAAACTAAATAATTGTAAAGTGAATCTGATATGTATATATATTTATTGAATTTAGTTTTGAAATGTTGAATATTTAAAGCTTTGAAATATATTAAAATTGAAATGGCTTATTTTATGGTTCATATATGTATTTGAAATCGATAATTTGAAATGGTTTATTTAGAAGCTAAATCGAGTTGAAACGGATGATTTGAGATTTGATTAAATTAAATTTTTGCAATTCGAGTAATTTGAATCGATTTGTGAGATTTGAGGAAACTAATTTATTTTATAACGAAATTTTAATATCTAAACTGTTTAAAAGGAAAGTGTTATGATTTCCAAAATACTGTGATTTCCAGACTATGATTTCGAAAGCATTATAACTTTGGAAAGTAATATGATTTTGAAAATGGATATATTTGAAGTGAAATGATATCGTATTAAAGTGGGTTTTGAAATGATAATGAAAACTATTTTGAAATGACCACGGTGTTATAATAACGATTGGTTGGCAAAGAGACCGGGATCAGATATGGACATACTCTCTGTCGATACCGAAAACCACTTTGACAACCGTGTACGCGGTGGAGATTCTCAAATGAAGTAGGATGGTGACGACGATCCTAAGGTATATACGTGGACCCAACTCCCGTGAGTTGGCATAAGGTGGCTAAAACAGGAGCGATTGACGGACCAATGAGGTAGCACCTCTTATCGGACACACTTCTTCGATACCATTCTATTACTTGTGATTGATTTGGTGGCCACCCTTGATTTGGGAGTGTTGTTCGAGGTGGGCGGTAGTGGCTGCTATGCGTCACCACTAGTCCGGATGCGTAATTGGTATATCTACCCTGGCATTGCCTAGTTGTGTCGTGTCACCTACCATATCGAGCTTTACTACGATTATGATTTTAAGATCCGACCGCGTTAAGGTTCTCCATCCCCTTAATGCTATTTTCTATATGATTATACTTTACTGATTAGACACTACTGTATATAGCGTATATTACTACATAGTAAATAGTTTAACGGACCCTTAGAGGATGGTTATCCCAAACATCCTTTAAGTTACTTGTATTTCAGTTGATATTTCACTTGAGTTGGATTTATTAATATAAGTATGTTAATCCTGACTCGAGTGTTTTGTGTTTTGCTTTACGCTCGGGTCAGACTGAGTGATACAGCATTTGAGACTCACCTTTGGAGTTAGAGCTTCGCTTGGAGATCCAGCTATCTATCGATCCTGCTTTCAGTTATTCAGTTGATTCCAGTGATGTATTCAGATCTTGTATTTGATTATTGTATTGAGACATCTATTGTATTCGAGACTTCTGTTGTATCTTGTCTAACTCTGTTATATTTATATAGTAGCTTCATGAACTACTATCCTTTGGTTTCCGCTGCATTATTGTTATATTACTCTGTGTCTGTGATCTGTAATTATTTTATTTACTGTAAATGATGAGTTTTGCCAAATTTTATTTACAATCCATCGTTTTGAATTATTCAAGTCCGACATGTGTGGATTTATTGTCGATTTGAATGGTCCAAAACACTGGGTCGTTACAGTTGGTATCAGAGCTTTGGCTTTGAGGCAAAACTCAGCATATGGAGTAGATCTATTTACAGAATCACTTTCGTTCGAGTTTGAATCTTTTCCTCTTTATTCGAATTTCCTTTGAATTTTTGGAACGTTCCCTGCGGTTCCAAAATCCATTCTTGTCCCTCACCATTCATCTTCTTTTGATTCTAGAGTATCCCATAACTCCACTTCGAATGATCTTTATAGTGAATTGGCGGTCTCGCCAATATTCTAATTTTCTTGTAAACGGGTAAAATCCTTTACAATCAGCATCGATTCACCAGAGATTTATATTTATCCTTGGTTTAGATGCTAATATCTATTGTTATTCCAAACTCTATCTCTTGAGATCGGATGTTGATTTACCCCAGAAAAAAATAACACATTTGATCTTATTCATTAAGTCACGGTTGACCCGGTTAAGGTTGCCCGCGATTTATTTAAGCTTACCCATCTCCCTATTTTGTTATTTAATCATCTTGTCTTTTGTTTCCAAACTATCTCCAAACATTTTTTATATTGTACTTGTAAATCTATGTTTTGTTTTATATATTGTGTTGTTTTAGTTGTTGATGTTGATTTGGGCTTCCGATCGATTCGTCTGATCAACGCTATCGATGGGATTTTTAAAACACTTTGACAGAACAAACTGACACAATATTATTTTTAAATTTGGTTAATGGAATAAATTTTGTTATATAAGTAAATTTATGGAACTTAATAAATTGATTTAAATTGATTATTTGAAATGATAATACTTGATTTATCATTCTATAAATGAATTTATAAATAGTTGTTTATAAATTTATTTGGAATTGAAATGAATTTAAATTAAGAATTTAAGAATTAAATTTTTGGTGATTTCAAACTTTGTTTTAAAGTCTTAAAATTGTATATTATTTAAAGTATTTTCGAATAAAATGGTTTTCAAAGAATTTTAAATGTTGAAATCAGTGCTCTTCTCGTTGTCGGTGGAAAATAATTTCGGTGATGGCGGCCGCATCATCGACATTCATTTTCGAGTTTCGAAGTGGAGAGACCATTCTATAGCTTTGCTACATTTTTGTTTTGGAAAATTTATTTGATTTGAATTTCCGAAGTATGACTTGATTTATAATATATATATATATATTGGTATATGATCATATATTTAATTTGATATATATAGTATATATACTTATATCTAAATGGTTTGAATTGAAATAGAAAATTTAACTCTTAAATTCTTAAATTCTTGAATAAATATTTAAATTGGAATAGTTAAATTGGAAAATTTTATTTGTATAATTCCCGATTTCATCTCAACATAACTTACCTAAAATTTTCAGAAGTTAAAAATGTAATTGGATAATATACAATATAAAATGACTTTATAAGGAAAGATTTGAGTGTTATAGTAAATGTTATACACTTAAATTTTATTATGAAGATGTTAATAAAGAGAAATAGAATTATAAGTTAATTGAATAATGGATGAGACAAATAAATTTGTTTTGAAGGAATTAATAAATTGAAATTTGAATACCTTGAATTTAAAAATCGATTATTGAATATAAATTGATTTAAATTGAAATTTATATGGTTTAAATTAATTTATATGGTTTAAATATATATGATAAGATATATTAAGTGGAATAAAGTTAATAATAATTTAGAATAAAAGAATTGAATTTGTTGAATAAAATATGAGTATAATAAATGAAATATTATACCAATTGATGATTTAGAAAATTTTAATTGAGGTTGTATAGACAATAAGATAATGAACGTAGAAATAGATAGATTGATTTAACTTAAGTGAACTCAGTGGATTAAATCAAATTGTTAAATATTAATTAGTTTAATTGGAAATTATAAGGTTTAAATTATTTGTTTTATCTTGTCTTTTAATCTACTTTTCTTTTTGGTTGCTTCTACTCTCCTACCTCCTTCCTTTTCGGGGACGAAAAGTTTTGAGTGGGGGAGAGTGTAACGACCCGTAAATTTCAGTGGTTTTTTTTTTAATTAATTGAATTTTTGTGAAATTTTAAACAATAAAATTTTGAAATAAAGATTTAATATTTGGAATACGTCTAATTAGACATAGCAAATGGTAAATTTTCATCAGATAATTTGGAAGTTTATTTCTAGTGTAATTTTATTCCAATTTATATCAGTTAAAATCGATGATAATAAAATGTTTTCCAAACCTTAATATTTTTACATAGAAAATTTGTAAATCATCTTCTGAGTGAGACGTCATATTTCGTTTCTCCAAATTTTGACTGTTTTTGCTTCGTTTATCTTATTTTCGGCAAAATTGCACCATTTCGGTACCGATTATCGACTTTTAATCGGATAATCGTACCACAGATATCTGTATACCGTTTTGATCATCTTGTCGTGCCGATCTTCACAGTACATCCGTTTGTGTGTTTCGACATCCGATACACTGTGAAATCAATAAAACAAGGAACCGTATCGGTACTCGATTTTTTTACTTTTTGGTTTCCTTTTCCGTTCGTTTTCTTCCTGAGATAACCAATGGTTTGTAACTCTAGAAAATTTATTGTTGGACTTTTTAGCTTCACTATTTTCATCTGTTAAAAATATATATTGATTTGTTGAACTTCTTCATTTCAAAAGAATATCACACGTCACATGTATATTCACATTGAATCTCTTCCTCTTTCCTGGTTCTAGAAACTGCTCTCCCATTTTGTAAACCCATCAGTTTGCCCTCAACACTCAGTTCCTCCGCCATTTCACCACGTGCTGCCATATAGCAAGCGCACGAACTTCCTTGCAGCCGTGTACCATTTCGTGCCTCCATAGCACACGCCCTCTCCACCACGCAACCTCCTCACCAAGCAAGGCCGAAACAACATCACCTCCTCACAAACTTCCACAGCCCGAAACCTCCTCAGCATCATATGCCTGGCTTTAGTGGCCGAGCTCAGCACACATCTTCCTCCATTCCCTTAGCTCCGGCCAAAATCCCTAAGACCCTCAACCCTCCCCTTTTGTTGCCTAGCTTTTCTGTTGATGAATGCATTAAGGTATATTATTATATATATGCATACATATATAGTTTATATAAAAATTTTGGTTGCAGACCTCTTTTAAAGACAAGTATATATACGTTTATAACAGTTTTTATATATATTGTATATTCGATTATAATATATATCAGACGCATGATATATTGGTTTTAGTGTTTGATATGATATAAGATTTATTACTACTTTCTATATCTTATGTATTCAATGTACTGTATACATAAATAATTGGATCTTTGAAATGTATGCACAGATTTACGTATAAAGCCTGACGTGTTTCTTTATAACAAAATATATGCATATATGAGTTATCTGTTCTACATTTGTTATATGGTTATATATATGTTATATATTATCTTTGCATGAGCTGATTTTTCCATACATATATATATATACATAATTTATTTTATTTTTGAACACATTTTTTTTGAGATCTGATTCATATACATATGTTATACCCTTGCAGTATTGAGATATCGGTTACAACATATGTTGATCAAGTGTGGTTTATGGTCAGTCTCTATATATATAGTTATTTATAAGTTATGACTATGTATGCCAATTTATATATATGTGAGTAAATTTTTCGTATGTTATACATAGATCTTAAATTTCTCAATTACTGTTTCAGTTATATATATATAATAAATTGCTTATATTGATTTTTAAACGTTATAAGTGTATAAGTTATATATTTCGTTTATACAGGTTACATATATATATATATGTTTGTTAATATATGTTAATATATATATATATATATATATCTTAGTTAAATATTATGTTGTTATATAGATTTTCTATTGTGTTAGTATTGCATGTGAAAATTTATATTACTTATGTTTATCATGTAGTACGGTGTATATATTGTAGTATACTTGATGATCTATACATATATATGATATTTTGCTGTTTATAAAAGTTATACATATGATATTTTTTACGTATGATGTATTGACATATACTGATTTTAATAAACTTGTATAATATTAGCTTATATATAATATGTCTTTTATAAAGATAATATACTGTTTATATAATACGGATGTTTAAAAATGTATGTATTATGTGTGTGTATATACTACATAAAGTTCTAACCAGTTCAATCATATAATATAATATGCCGGTTATGTATGTTGTTTTCGAAAGTTTTATGTTGATGCCAGTTTACATATAAGATAAGTAAGGTATATCATACGTTATGTTTGTATTTTTTTTAAAACAAAGTTATGGTATGCATTCAAATTTTGTTAGTATATAAATTAGTTTTGTAACAATTTTAGCAAGTTGTATAGACTTTAGTTTAAATATTGATTTCTAAAGATATAACCTGTATATAGGTTACACATATGTTATATATTTGCCTATATATCTATTCATTTATATAAGTATTGATTTTTAACCTATTATGTATATATGTTGATTTTTATATATGTGTTAATTCGAAGCAATGGATTTTTGAAATATATATATTTAAATATTAAACATGTTTGAGCTTAAAATATAATTCTGTATATATATAGTTATCTATAGTTATATATAAGAGTCACTTATACCATTTATCTTCATCGATTCAATTTTAATTTGATTTCGTCTATTCATATTGATCAGCTTTGTTCGTCAAACTCTTGCCAATCTCTCTTTGCTTCCGAATTCGTAGAGTGTTCTGTTGTAAAACTCTATAGCCTCGAAAGGTGAGCAATCACTCACGATTAACGTTCTTATATTTATTAAATTTGATTTCAATTGAAACGTCAATTGAAATATGCTGATGTTAGTTATTCACATTGTTATATATATGTCATTATCTGTATCTGTTCACCCACCACATCTGACACCATTATCTGTTATTTATATTGATGATATATTGCCTGTTACTACTGTTATTTTATTATCATATCTGTTATCACTCTGCAAGTTCCCTGTTAGTATAGAATCACTATGGGTTGAAATGATACATACCCGAACGATCTATTAGAATAGGAGAAAATCGTTATGGGTTGAAATGATAAACCCAAGCGGTTTTCAATTAATTGAATTTGGGATTGCGGGTTGAAAAGATATATACCCGTATATATATTTTAAATTGCGGATTGAAATGATAAATATCCGTATCACTTGACCATAGGATAGAAAATTATATACAGGCACCGTTGGTCTATATATAAATGTTTTGAAAATGATTTCTTTGGTTTTGAAAAGATATATATGGTTTTGATAAATATTGATTTTTAAAGATTCATTAAAGTTGATTTAATAAAGTTGATAAATAATATGTTTAAGTATTTATTTAATATCTATATCTTCAAATATAGAATTTATAATGATTTGAAATTTATTGAAATTATATTTATTTAAGAATTATACTTAAATAAGTTTGATTCGAAATATATTGAATTTGAAATTTAAAGAAGTGTTTTACAACTTGAAATTTGAAAAGGTGACTTAAATGGATATTTCAAACCTATATATATTTAAAAGGGATATTTTGTTTATTTAAATTTGTAAATTGAAATTGGATTTAAACATTTTGGAAATGATTAAGTTAATATTTCAAACTAAATAATTGTAAAGTGAATCTGATATGTATATATATTTATTGAATTTAGTTTTGAAATGTTGAATATTTAAAGCTTTGAAATATATTAAAATTGAAATGGCTTATTTTATGGTTCATATATGTATTTGAAATCGATAATTTGAAATGGTTTATTTAGAAGCTAAATCGAGTTGAAACGGATGATTTGAGATTTGATTAAATTAATTTTTTGCAATTCGAGTAATTTGAATCGATTTGTGAGATTTGAGGAAACTAATTTATTTTATAACGAAATTTTAATATCTAAACTGTTTAAAAGGAAAGTGTTATGATTTCCAAAATACTGTGATTTCCAAACTATGATTTCGAAAGCATTATAACTTTGGAAAGTAATATGATTTTGAAAATGGATATATTTGAAGTGAAATGATATCGTATTAAAGTGGGTTTTGAAATGATAATGAAAACTATTTTGAAATGACCACGGTGTTATAATAACGATTGGTTAGCAAAGAGACCGGGATCGGATATGGACATACTCTCTGTCGATACCGAAACCACTTTGACAACCGTGTACGCGGTGGAGATTCTCGAATGAAGTAGGATGGTGACGACAATCCTAAGGTATATACGTGGACCCAACTCCCGTGAGTTGGCATAAGGTGGCTAAAACAAGAGCGATTGACGGACCAATGAGGTAGCACCTCTTATCGGACACACTTCTTCGATACCATTCTATTACATGTGATTGATTTGGTGGCCACCCTTGATTTGGGAGTGTTGTTCGAGGTGGGCGGTAGTGGCTGCTATGCGTCACCACTAGTCCGGATGCGTAATTGGTATATCTACCCTGGCATTGCCTAGTTGTGTCGTGTCACCTACCATATCGAGCTTTACTACGATTATGATTTTAAGATCAGACCGCGTTAAGGTTCTCCATCCCCTTAACGCTATTTTCTATATGATTATACTTTACTGATTAGACACTACTGTATATAGCGTATATTACTACATAGTAAATAGTTTAACGGACCCTTAGAGGATGGTTATCCCAAACATACTTTAAGTTACTTGTATTTCAGTTGATATTTCACTTGAGTTGGATTTATTAATATAAGTATGTTAATCCTGACTCGAGTGTTTTGTGTTTTGCTTTACGCTCGGGTCAGACTGAGTGATACAGCATTTGAGACTCACCTTTGGAGTTAGAGCTTCGCTTGGAGATCCAGCTATCTATCGATCCTGCTTTCAGTTATTCAGTTGATTACAGTGATGTATTCAGATCTTGTATTTGATTATTGTATTGAGACATCTATTGTATTCGAGACTTCTGTTGTATCTTGTCTAACTCTGTTATATTTATATAGTAGCTTCATGAACTACTATCCTTTGGTTTCCGCTGCATTATTGTTATATTACTCTGTGTCTGTGATCTGTAATTATTTTATTTACTGTATATGATGAGTTTTGCCAAATTTTATTTACAATCCATCGTTTTGAATTATTCAAGTCCGACATGTGTGGATTTATTGTCGATTTGAATGGTCCAAAATACTGGGTCGTTACATGAGCTTAGACTTTTAAGTTGTATTTAATTCTTGCCACCTCATTTTTGCGTATACAAAATTTCACTTTCCTTTGTTTTGCAAACTTTTCCATTTCTACGTATATTTCTTTATGCATTATTAATATCTGAAGCTTTCAAATTAAAACATGAAATTTATTTTTGTCACTCCACCTTTATTTCCAAATTATTAAATAATCTGCAACTTATTTCTTTCATTTGTAGTGTATATTTGTGTTCTTTTTTTTGCTAAGTCTTATTGGGTTTGTTTTAGACTAATGGGCTCCTTAGTAAACCAAGTGACCCTAGGAACCCTAAGAGACTTTGGTCCTTTTCTTTTCTCACTCATTGACCTTTTATTTCCTATCCTACTGAAACCAAGTACGTATAGAAATTCCTCATTTGAGAAACTTTCTACGTACTCTTCTTCTTCTTGCACAAATCTACAGAAAACTCCAAACCCCAAAACTCCTAAATCTCCAAATCAAATTCCCTCCTTCCTCCTTCAAAACCCTATCCTACCTCTCTTTTCTTACTGCCACCCACCTCCATCACCACCTATAATCCATGGCAGTAACCATGGCCAAAGCCCCACCTTCCCTCTCCTCTTCTTTCTCCTTTTTCACTTCTTTTTCTCTTCCCTTTTCCCCTCTTTCTTCCCCTTATTTCCATGGCTTCTATATTCTACTAAACTACTTCAAATCAAATAATATTTTTTTTAAATCATGTATAATTTCAATGGGAACAACTTTGTTGTTGAACCCTTCTTCCCTTCCGAATATTTCTATATCAAGAACCCTATTTTTCAAGTCCTTTCTCGGGTCCAGTTTTGGCTAAAAATACCCAATATTGTATCAATCATATCTCCTTTAGAATTGAATCAAATTATGTGATTCTTTTATTCAAAAAAATTATTTTTCCAGTGGCTTCAACTTTCTTTTTGATCAGTTCTTCAAATTCCTTAATTTGCTATGCCAAAAACTCAAATATTTTCAAAGTATTTTTGAACTCATATTTTCAACTCAGAAACACATCTGTTTGTTTTGACCATAACTTCCTCAAGACAGAAGCTTTTTAAGTGATTCTTTTCTTAAAAGTGGAGAAAAAAGAATTTTCAACAACTTTCTTGTTAGTCACTTTTACAGATTCTGTAATATTCTAGTCCGAATATTTTCTTAAAGATGACCTAGTTTCAGGTTTGTCTGTAGTTTGGATCTTGGGTTGTTTGGAAGTTGGACGTAGTTGAAACTTGTTTATTGATTCGTGTTCGTGTCTAAGCTTTGTTGGATTTACTTTGCATTTGGATCTTCGGTAGGAATCTTCATATTGCTCCATTTTTATCGTCACCTTCGTAGCCATGAAAGGTGAGCAAACACTCAAAACTACTAGATTTTCTTATGTTAGTTAAATTGAATTTATAATGTGATTAGAAATTAATTGGTTGCTATTTAGTATATTTTAAATTGACATTCAAGTTAAATCTGACTTTTATTGAATTTAATTGCCATTTAATTTAATATTAAAATTTAATTTGCCAGTTAAATATCCGTTAATGATTACCAGTAAATTATCGGTTGTTATTGGTTGATTTCAATGATGATTGTGTTGTATGTTCAATTATTGATATTTGGGTGATTGGATTGATGTTATTAGTTGACATTTTGGATGATTGGATGTTATTTATGTCTATATCTTTGTTATCCCTATGGGTTGAAATGATACATACCCGAACGATTTTATAGATTAAGGGAAAATCGTTATGGGTTGAAATGATAAACCCGAGCGGTTTTCATTGATTTGGAAATGTTGATTTTGATACTGGTTGAAATGAAATATACCCATATAATTTCTTGAATTTGGAATTTTATTTGGAATTGAATTATTTTAAGGGTTTAAGTTAATTCAAACTTTGGATTTGTTTTAGTTAGATGATTAAGATTGATATTTCAAATTATTTGAAACCCTTTAAATGATTATATTCACGTTGTACACTTGATAGGAGATGAAATCCCATAACATCTATGAAACCATGGCACTAATATTTCTAATTTACTCGTTTTGATTTGACTTACATAAGATCTTTTAGTTCTGACTAGAGTGTTTTGTCTTTTCATTATGCTCGGGTCAGTCTGAGCTTTTCAGTTTATTGAAGACTATTTTCTAGATGACGAAAACGAAGATTCAGTATATATTGCTATTTATTATTCCACTGCATTTTGTGTTCCACTGCATTATTTGTTTATTTCTGATGTATGTATAACTCTAATTTGAATTGTAAAAGTGTAATCAAATGTTATTTATATAACAGCTTCATGAACTGTTTATTTGATTATTATATTTTGTCGTTCCACTACGAGATTCTGTGTTTTGTTTTTTTTTTTGTTTTTTTTCTTATTTACCCCATTAACAATCCTCCCTTTTGAATGGTTTGAGTCTGACATGTGTGGTTTATTGTCGATTTGAACCGTCCAAAATGGCGGATTGTTACACCGGTGAAGTTGAAGTGTTCTTAATTGAATGGTGCATGAAATTTTTTATTCAAAGGGACTGGTTGGTCACCCACCTTGAGTACAAGGTTGTTCTTGAAGGGGAAAGGAGGTGTAACAACCCTTCTATGATAGCCTTGGTTATAAACTGCAGTCCACTTGAAAAAGCCAATTCCGATCAAGTTCATTAAAGTACGATCATCAGATCATCGAAGGAGGTTTCGCCTGACAATTGAGGAGCAAAATTAGTGCGGTGAGCCGCCCGGTGATTGAGGGTGCCTCTAGGTGTACCGACGCCCATAATCCCAAATCCCCCATTAGTCCCAAAAACGATAAGAGGCTCAGGGACATGAGGGCACAGAGAGCTACATGCCAAAGATGAAGATGTCAGAGGTGGAGCAGGCTTAGAACATAGAAGTGTTGAGGTCAAAGGAAGGAGATAAAGGAGATTGTCACTCTGTGTGTGTTTATGCTCCAGGTGCATGTGCGCACTGATCTATGAGTTGCTGCATGTTTGTTTATGTATTAATTTGGTTAGTGGGTTGGTACATGAGGTGCTCCATGTTTGTTTATGTCTTAGTTTGGTTAGTGGGTTGATACAAATAATTGATGTGTTGGGCTAGCCTACTAACCGACTCCGGGTTGTGTATTTGTGTAAATTCATGCATGCAAATGCCTCTATATAAACATGCATATGAAAATGTAAAGGGTACGAATAGAATAAAAATCAGTTCTTATTTCTTCTTTTTAATTTTTCTGTGTATTTTACATTTTCATTTTTCAGTCTACTTCTTGCTTACTTCCTCCTCTTTGATCATCTCTCCGACCTCTCTCCCTCTAATCATCTAATCCTCTACTCTAACCTCCTCTTCTACCCGCAACCTCTTCCTTGATTATTCTACCTCTCTCAACCCTTCTTCTTGTTCTTGTATCCTCTCTTCCTCTAAAAACCAAACACACCACTCTCTATAACACCTTCCTCATTAACAAGTGACACACCCATTCACCACATATCACGATGACAAGGGCCGCAGATCATCATGATCATTCCATCGCACCAAATTCCACCACGGTCGATGCAAAGCTCTCATCCATACGATCACAACAAATTCGATTTCACAATTTATCGTTGAGTGAATTGCTCGATTTTATATCTAGAATGAGATTTGAGGAAGAGGCCATGATTTTTGCTTTCAGGATTAAAACAGTAAAGTGGCTAAATGAAGGGGAAACGATTTCAGTGATAGTTATATTAATATAATATTCTATTTATTTATTTTCTCAAATAATTGGTCATATATTTCGAGATCGCACGATCACACGACTCGTCTGCATACATCATCTTATTTTTTTTGGTTCCAACAGTATAAATGTCATCGCTATCTGAGACTGTCAGTTTCACGATTTCAAGATCGTTTCGGCCATCGGATCGCTCGATCTTCAAATATAGCAATCCTTATACCATCTTAATTTGCAGCATCAATCTAAACTCAATTGAAGTGGTCTCGAGTCCTGATTCGAATGTATGCGAAAAATCATATTTTTGGACTTTCATTTAATTAACGATTAAACATTTAAATCGATTATTTAAATATTCTACCGTTAAAAATAAAGGTAATTACAGAAACTATCTTATTTAATGTAGTAATTTAAAATGATTAAACACGATCCATGTTTAAATTTAACTGATTCTAATTAAGATAGTATAAAAATTAAGAAATATTAGTCAAAACATAATGATAATGAATTATGGAATATCAACTTGGCATGGTGCTATCAAGGACCACTAGCTCAAGTGGTAAGTGGTATGTGTTGTTGGTTGAGGTCCTAGAGGTCATGAGTTCGAATCCCGAGACATCAAAAATGAGATCTATTTAAATACAGTATAGTTATTATTATCAAAAATGAGATCTATTGATCTTAGCTTATATATATATATATTCAACCAGAATTGTCATTCTTTTAATATATAAGACATAATATATAAATGTGCACCAGCTCAAATTATTCCATGAATTTAAATTGTAACAACCCGCATATTTCACGATTGTATATTTAAATGTTTTATTTAAATATAGCATCGTTAATCAGATTAAAGTCCGAAATGTTATTTTTTTTTGTAAACAGTCGAATTGGGACTCGAGACCACTTCCATTGAGTTCAAAATGACGTTTACAACTTTTTTGAGTATAAACATTGATATGTTTGGAGTTGAGTAAAATTTTGATATTTTCATTTAGGGCTTTGGGTTTGGGTTTCAGCCCACCAACCTAACAAATAACCCTAACTCCTCTACTCTTCATCCATTCACTCATTTTATTTCCTAATACTCAAGCTCAAAGTAAAAATGGGGGAAAAGATTGGAAATTAGAATTCCAAAACCCTAGTTTGTTTAGGAAATACAAATTCAAGTCCAAAATCAAGGAGAAGCTTAGGTAAGCATCCTCTTCATCTTCTCCATCTCTATCTCTCTTCAATTTCAGAAATTCCTAAACCCTAACTTAGGAAATATTTTCTTATTAGCTTAGATTGGAGCTTCTTGAGTTGAAGTTGAAGAGGAATTTGCCTTTCCTTTGTTTTAGAGCTTCTTGTTCGTTGTTTTTGGGTTTAAAGGTGAGTTTTTGAACTCACATCTATGTCTATATCTTTGATAGTTGTTACGTAGTAATTCCTAACATATATTCCTTGTCCATTTGCCTTTGAATTGAATTGGTTTGATGAATATTCCAATTTTTGGTGTTTTGAAGTCAAATCTTTAAAAATCCTATCTTTGATGTTTGAACATGTTGTTGGGGTGTATCGAAGAGCCTATAAGGCTGGGTTGTCGCTTGGCATAAATCCCTAGTCTCCATTGCTCGTCCGATCACTTCTGTTTTGGATTTTTGCCCCTTCTTGGGATAGACTGAAAATACTGCAAAAGACGGTTCAGTCGACTGAACTGTAAGGTCAGTCGACTGAATCTGGAAACAAAAAATTTTCTGTCCCTGTATCAGTCGATTGACCATACAGTTCAGTCGACTGAACCAGGAAACAGAAAGCTTCTGTCCCTGTATCAGTCGACTGACGTATATGGTCAATCGACTGAACCTAGAAACCGAGAGTTTCTAGGCATGTTTCAGTCGACTGACCATACAGTCCAGTCGACTGAATCTGGGAGATGTGCTTTTTTGCCTATTTGAGGCAGTTTTGTGTGGGTTTCCGATTTTTAATCGATTCTTTTCGATCCGGTTAGTTGTTATCACTTATTATCGACTTTGATGACTTCTTTCTTTGGATTTTTGGGAATATCCGTTTGATGGATTTGATATCAATTTCTATGGTTTTGATTCACGTCACTGAATGTGAATCTTTAGTGATTGATTGTTTTTACAATCATTTTTGTGATTTGTCACTTTAAAATACAAATGTTTCTATACTAGTAGTAAATATTCAAACCCTTTCACAAAGATGATTCCAACTCTATTTTAATACAAATCTCATTTATAAAATCGTTTTCCAATCTATTAGTATATACAAACTTTTACCTCATTCGTATGAGAAATCTAATTAAACGGCTTAGCAAAACAAGTGGTATGAAACCCTTGCGTTTACTTCGTCGGTTAATTTTTGGACTTGATCGATTGAAAATCTTGTGACAATCTTTGAGTGGAAATCTACAATCTGTTCGTAAATATTTAAATTAAGCAGTGGTTATGGGACATGAAGCTGAACTTGTTTATTTACTAGCTTAGTGTAATTTACACTTCTTATTGATCAATGGTGATCATTTTATGATTTAGACTTGCGATGTGCGATGTCTCTTTGTCCGCGTGGGGGACTATACCCAATTCTATTGAGCTTCGTCTCATTTTTATGGGCTAGCGACCCATGGTCTTTGGACCGTTCGTGGAGCATTCGGCTCGATAAGTCGGTGCATGAGGTGTATCTTTTTAGGTGCATCGATGTCCGACTTGGCATGGGGTGTATCTTTTTAGGTGCATCGATGTCCGACTAGGCATGAGGCGTATCTTTTTAGGTACGTCGATGTTCGACTATACATGGGGCGTATCTTTTTAGGTGCGTCGATGTTTGATTATGCATGGGGCGTATCTTTTTAGGTGCGTCGATGTTCGACTGTGCATGGAGCGTATCTTTTTAGGTGCGTCGATGTTCGATTCATAGGATAGTGTCTCATTTGTGATACACGTGTTGGTGAGTTTTCATGCTCCTGTTTGTGATAGGCCTTCCCCCTTTTGTGATTTCTGGATTTCTAGTTTATGATTTCTAGAATTTGTGTTTCACCGATTTTTATGCGATTGGCATCGATATGTTTTGTCAATGTTTGTGTCTTGGTGAATAATTTAAAGAATTCGATTCTTTTTGGATGTTTGAGATGATTTGGGATATTGTATGATTTTTGTTGTTATTTGATGTGTACTTGTCGCAGTATGACATTATTGTTATCATACGTTTTTGTGTTATCTCTTATCCTATCTCATTTTATATGATATTTATAGCTAGACTGGTCCATTTATTATTTTCTTCTTAAATAATACTCGGGTCAGACCGATGTATTTCAGGTGCTTCTGCTTGACTTCTTATCAGGGTTCGTCACCTGACTTTTGGCTAACTACTTTAGCTTAGTAGTTTTTGTTAGTATACATTTGAGATAGAGACTCCTTGATGTATACTTATTCTTTTGTCTTGCACTTGTATCTATTCTTTTGTGATGTAATGGATCTTGTATGACCAATACTTTGATGTACACTTCTATGTGATATATTCATATCTGTTCCCGCCTTTGTGATATGAATATCTGTGACTGATTTGTGTTATGTTTATTTCTATATTTGTTTCCGAAGGACTCATAGCCACTGTGTGGTAGCTTTGAGTTTGTATTTGATATGTCGGATTTCCTCTTGAAATGAAATGTAAGTTATATTATCTGACATATCGGTACTTGCACAAAGCAATTACACAGATGGTCGCTCCTCCACAGCCTTATTCTTTGTGCTAGTCGACGGCATTACCCCGTAGTGTCCTTGGCTAGCATGAGTATAGAGGTGGGGAGTCACATAAATTTTCAATTAAAACCATCAACGGTGAAAAACATAAAGTTGAATAGACTAATATAATCTTATATATTATATGAAATTAGATCGAGTCTAACTTATTTATTTTTCTTCCAATTTAAATAGAAAATCTAAGCTTTTCAACGTTTCTTAAAATTCCAACCTTCTCATTTTTCTAAATTAAATGGTTAATAGGAAGGTAACTCAAAATTATGAATTTGTTTGCCTACCATAGACGAATTTATTTATGTTCTTTCTTATTTTAATTTCCCCTCCAAATATTATTTTTTAACCTATAGTCTTCTTTTTTAATGCCTTCTTTCATCCCTATTTTTCAAAAAGAAAGCAAGATAAATTGAATATAAATATCTAAGTAAAATCAACGCTTCATTTTCTTTACAAAATAAGTATCCATTTGTCATCACTCTCTTCGATAAGAAATTGTAGTTCTTCTTCTACCACAATCACCATTGAAACTACAATTTTCCTTCTAAGTTTCTAACTAACAACTCTCTTTCTACAATATAGTCGCATCTCAACATATTAATATTTAAAGTTCATTTGATGATATACTTTCAATGCGAAACACATTATATGCTATTATTTAGCATGATTTTTTCTTAAAATTTTTTGAAATCACCGCTGCAGAATATCACATTGATTAATTATTTTTTTAATTAGTTTTATTATCATATCATGTGCATAACATGAGTTCGCACTAGTATTATAGGTTACTGACTCGCTTTGACAGTATGAATTTGCTGGTGGTGAAGAATTAAACCTATTAATACATCTGCATGTAAGCCACGATACGTCTCCTTCAAATAATCTTGAGCTGGTTGGAGTTGATTGCCAGAGCTATCGGCTGTTAGCTTTTCCGAAGATGGATGACATTGGGAAAACAATAATAACAAAAGAAATAAAGGTTATTGAGATGGTAACTACGATTGCAAATGTTTTCCAGTTGCCTAGATATTTAAAATTCACCTTTCGAACTCATTATGGTTTTACCCCAGAACTTTTCACACAAAAAGAACCATATAAAAGCGATTGTCCTTTTAGCACATACTATGGTAAGCCTGCAGGATGTGATGCAAAATTCTTGAAAGGGGCATTTCACCTGAAGGACAAACATTGCAGTCCAATTAGTTTGTAAGACATACATTCAAACAAATTACTTTCAAGGCCAAAGTCAATAGAATAATTACTTTCAAGGACAAAGTCAGCAGTAAAATTACTTTCAATGACATAATTTCATAGGTTTTTAGGCCCTAAAAACTAATTATTTTACGTTTTGTCCTTGAAAGTAATTATTTCAGTTATGTGTCCTAGAAACTAATTCCACTTGCTAAAGAGGCCCTTGTTTGCGCCAAAAATGGCCACAAACCCCAAATATCGTGAAAGCACCAGTTTATGAACACAATTCAGCAGTATATAATCACAGATCATAGATCTAAGTAATGTAGAAGATAGAAAATGAAGAATAATAAACTTAAAACGGGAAGAAGTAGACAGAGACGCAAGATTTTATAGTGGTTCGGCGATCCTGCCTACGTCCACTCTGAAGTTGATGATTTTATTGATGTTCACTTGATGATTTCAATTAATTACAGCAGATTACAGTTGATAATGATGATTTACAGCAGTGAAATTCATTAGTAGTAGCAGCAATGGAGTTTAGAACTGGATCCGGTAGAGTCTGGGCGTTGGAGAATTCAAAGAAGAAGAAGATCCCTTTTCTGTTGGCTCTGGGGGTCTATTTATAGGTGTAGGAGGCTGATATTTCGCTCAGATCTCAGGAGACTCCCTCTGGCACGTGACTAGGCCCACGCGCCCAAGCCCGCAAAGTTTCAGCCCGATCCGTGATCGATACGAACAGATTTCGTATCGATCAAGATTGTGTCCGATGGAGTCGAAATTTGGCGTGGACATTCTTTAGCATGCACATAGGCTTCTGTGAAAATTTCATAGCATTTGGACACGTGGATCTCGAGTTATGATCGATACGAAGTGAAGACTCTTGGTAGGCTGTTTCGTTTGACTCGGTCACTTCGACTCGATCTTGTTCGACTCGATGGCTGCTGCCTTGTTTGTATCGATGAAGGATGCATAGTTTGTATTGATGGGTTCTTGTCCTGTTCGTATCGATTGTGATGCTTTGTTCGTATCGATCCAAGTTCTACTGTTCGTATCGATGGTGTGGTCTATTTCGTATCGTGGACTCGAGCACTGTTTGCTATCGATCGATACGAATAATCCATGACGCTGATCGATGCAAACATATACTTCTTGATGGACACGAAGTAACTGGGTTCGAAGGATACGAGCGGTGTATGTTCGATGGATATGAAGCAACGACTCTCTGATGGATACGAACAGTGTGAGCGGATCGATTCGAACAAGGCTCTCCTGATGGATACGAACAATGGTTCGCCGATGGAGGCGAATCTGATCGATTCGAAATGTGGCCTGTTGATGGATTCGAAATGGGGTCGCTTCCTTCAATTTGCATCGATCATAACTTGAAAATACGAACTCGGATTGACTTGAAATTTGGAACGCTGACTTTTATGGCTTTGCTCGTCGTGTCATATCAATTGTAGCTTAACCCGGACTCGGACAAAATTCATCGATATCCATAGTGAACCTGCGATGCATAATCGATATTCAGGAGGGCTAATCATTATTTTTCAACCAATTTCTTGATATCTCAACTTTGTTAAAAAGTGGGATAACACTTTGCCCCCCAAAATATGTCTTACGATAGGAAGGTGTGTTTTGTAATTCCATAAGCTGGATGTTCATATTCTGTTGATGACCTGCAAAGAAATTGATAGTTTTATCTGACCACGAATGACGATCGTTCGGGATCGTATGTCATTCGAGGTAGTACGTGACCGTTCGGGGTCGGATGTCATTCGCGGCGAATGAAGACCGTTCGCGGTCGGGGTGCCATTCGAGGCGATTTGTGATCGTTCGCGATCGGTTGCCGTTCGATGCGAATTGTGACCGTTCGCGGTCGGGTGCCGTTCGAGGCGGTTTGTGACCGTTCGCGGTCGGGTGCCGTTCGAGGCGGTTTGTGTGTGCCCGGGGGGGACTTAGCATAATTAGTGCCAGATTTCACGTTCGAGTGATTTTCTGAACTGTTTGTTATGACGGTTTATCGCCATCTCAGAGCATGCCTAAGGACCGTCCGCGACCCCGTGCATGTGTAAGTGGCTTAGCCGTCATGGAATCACAAATGACATGCTTTTATCCAAAATAAGTCTTCCAACAGAAATCTTAAACAAAATCGAGTCTAAACATGACAAACAGAAAATAAAAGCAAAACAGGGACGTCAAAGTGCAAACACCTACATCGATGCGGTTTATAGTCATATCAGAGCATGCCTGAGGATCGTTCGTGGTCCTGTACATGTGTAAAAAGACTAAATCGCGTTGGTGTGGAGTTTGCTACTTATTCGTCATTATCTCAATCAATTGATGACAAGCTGACGCCTCGATCCTGAGCCGTTCCCAGTGTGTGCAGGTGGTGGTCGCTCCCGTTCCACCGTTGTTGTTTCCCTTCTTACATACTGCGATAGAAGACCATTCCGGATATGTCAAGTGTCGGCAATCGTTCGTGCTATGGCCATTCAGCTCGTGGAATAAGCAGTACTTGTCCGACCTTCTTTCATTGTTGGTCGGATCCCTTCTCATTGGCTTTCGATAAGGAATCTGCCCCCTGGTGTCCTGGTAGATTCGCTCCAAAGTCTCATTCAACTCCGTATAAGAGGTGAATCTCGGTTCCTTTCGTGGTCGTGTCGGTCCATCATCACTATCCTTGGCCTTTCGTTTCCCTCTGTCAGTTCCTGAATCTGCTTTAGGAAGGTTTTCACTCTTGACGGCATAAACGTCAACTCCTTCTCCTTCTTCTCTCTCAGCATTTGCATCCTCTAATCGTAAAAATCCTTCAGCCTCATGATAAAATTCTCCTAGATCCATAGGGGGATCCCTTGTTAACGAATTCTTGAATTCTGTGCCATCAGTTATGCCAGATACAGCTGCCATCAAAACCATGGATGGATCGGGTCGATCCACCGATGCTGCCGCTGCATTGAATCGCGTCAGAAAGTTCCTCAAAGACTCCCTGGTTCTCTGTTTTAGCGCCGCCAAACTCATCACATTCTTGGGTCTTGAAATGTGAACCCTGAACTGCCTCATGAACCTTTCGGTCAAATCGGTCCATGTTCCAATGGAACCGCTCTCCAGTTGTCTGAACCATAATGCTGCTATATCTGCCAGGTATAGCGGGAAGCACCGGGCCATGACCTCCTCTGATGCCCCCAGCACTTCCATGTGCCTCATGTACTTCGTTAGATGAACCGTAGGATCCGTCCTCCCATTATACATGTCCAATGTTGGTAAATTGAATTCCGGTGGATTCCTGGCTTGCCTAATTGTAGGAGCAAAGGGACTCCTATTCACATCCTCCATATCTCTGTTCACTAGTCCGCCTCTCATGGCTCGTCTGACCATCTCCGCCAATTTGTCACTATCTCCAAGTTGAGTCCTTGTTTATTGCTTCTGATTTGCCCCCCGAGTTCACGAGGGATTCCTGGAATCTGCTCTCTTGGCGGAGCATTCATTTCTCTATCAATGTCGCGTTGCGCAGTTCCACCTGGTACTCCGCCCGGGATTGGGCCAACATGCTCTGGATTATTGCCCCCTAGTTCTGGTGCTGCGCCAGATGGTCCTGCTCCGTTCTGAACTCTGATTGCTCCTTGATCTTGCGCTCCAAGCTGCCCAATTTGAAGAAACAAACTCTGGATCATTTCCTCTTGTCTTTTCATCATTGTCTCCATCTCATTCCTGGTGATGAAGATCGATGTCTGATTTGCACCTGAAGAGGCCTCTTGACTCCCTTCATGCTGACTTCTCTCTGGCCTTTGTCTTCTACTTGATTGCCTTGTCATAACTTTTCAGATCTGAATCTCTAAGCCTTCAAACTCAACTTCCAAACGATAGGATTCCTGAATTAGCCTTCTCAGTGAAAGCACCAAAGTGTTTGCGCCAAAAATGGCCACAAACCCCAAATACGTGAAAGCATCAGTTTATGAACACAATTCAGCAGTATATAATCACAGATCACAGATCTAAGTAATGTAGAAGATAGAAAATGAAGAATAATAAACTTAAAACGGGAAGAAGTAGACAGAGACGCAAGATTTTATAGTGGTTCGACGATCCTGCCTACGTCCACTCTGAAGTTGATGATTTTATTGATGTTCACTTGATGATTTCAATTGATTACAGCAGATTACAGTCGATAATGATGATTTACAGCAGTGAAATTCGTTAGTAGCAACAGCAATGGAGTTTAGAACTGGATCCGGCAGAGTCTGGGCGTTGGAGAATTCAAAGAAGAAGAAGATTCATTTTCTGTTGGCTCTGGGGGTCTATTTATAGGTGTAGGAGGCTGATATTTCGCTCAGATCTCGGGAGACTCCCTCTGGCACGTGACTAGGCCCGCGTGCCCAAGCCTGCGAAGTTTCAGCCTGATCCGTGATCGATACGAACAGATTTCATATCGATCAAGATTGTGTCCGATGGAGTCGAAATTTGGCATGGACATTCTTTAGCATGCACATAGGCTTCTGTGAAAATTTCATAGCATTTGGACACGTGGATCTCGAGTTATGATCGATACGAAGTGAAGACTCTCGGCAGGCTGTTTCGTTCGACTCGATCTTGTTCGACTCGATGGCTGCTGCCTTGTTCGTATCGATGAAGGATGCACAGTTCGTATCGATGAGTTCTTGTCATGTTCGTATCGATTGTGATGCTTTGTTCGTATCGATCCAAGTTCTACTATTCGTATCGATGGTGTGGTCTATTTCGTATCGTGGACTCGAGCACTGTTTGCTATCGATCGATACGAATAATCCATGACGCTGATCGATGCGAACATGTACTTCTTGATGGACATGAAGTAACTGGGTTCGAAGGATACAAGCGGTGTATGTTCGATGGATACGAAGCAACGGCTCTCTGATGGATACGAACAGTGTGAGCGGATCGATTCGAACAAGGCTCTCCTGATGGATACGAACAATGGTTCGCCGATGGAGGCGAATCTGATCGATTCGAAATGTGGCCTGCTGATGGATTCGAAATGGGGTCGCTTCCTTCAATTTGCATCGATCATAACTTGAACATATGAACTCGGATTGACTTGAAATTTGAAACGCTGACTTTTATGGCTTTGCTCGTCGTGTCATATCAATTGTAGTTTAACCCGAACTCGGACAAAATTCATCGATATCCATAGTGAACCTGCGATGCATAATCGATATTCGGGAGGGCTAATCATTGTTTTCAGCCAATTTCTTGATATCTCAACTTTGTTAAAAAGTGGGATAACAGCCCTTACGGCTAATTTCCACTTTTTTCAAATCAGGCTCCAATTTATTTTCAAGGGAACACCATATTTCTTTTTTCCTTTTTAATATAATAAACTAAGCATACCGTCACAAAATATAAGAAAGTAAATCATGAAATTAAATAGTGGTAGCCTATACGTTTTGAGATTCACTCTTCGGACATTTGATTAATCGATCGTGCTACTTACCAAGTAGGACAAAATATATTTATATTAGCTTTACACTACACTGTTGCCAGTACGTAGAAAAGAAGTGAAAAGTGTTAGACATATGCATTCATTTGCTGTAAGGTACTAAAAGTATATTTTACTCTTAGTATGAATTGCAACCTTCCACATATTCAGTCGGGGGATTTTAGGCTCAAGGAAAAAGTTATAGAAAAATTTAGTTTTAGAGACAAGAAGTTTGCTCTTTAGGCTGAAGGACATTTTTTAGTGTAAATCACAGAATGATAGTTGTAACTATCATTTTCTGTTTACATTAAAAAGTGTCATTCAGACTAAAAATCAAACTTGCTGTCGTTGAGACTAAATTTTTTCGCAACTTCTTTGCCTATTTTCCTGATTCTTCTTCCGTCTTCAAGTTGCTTATAAAATTGATAAATATTTTTTTTTTCTTTTCCAGAAAAGAATGTACAATAAAGTGAAAGAAAGAGCATACTTCCATAATTTTATTTTAATTTTCTTTTATCACAAGAAATAATGCGATTCAGGTTTAGACAATGCCAATGAGGAATAACAAAATTATTTGTCCAAATCTTGTTTTAGAATGAAATATGAAAAGAGGGAAAAAAGTAGCTGGTGATCTAATTTTGCCTCAAAACGCCACCAAACTCTTCCAATAGTCGCTCGATAGTCCTCCTCGATGTTAATTTATCATCAATTTCAAATGCTTTAAACTCTTCTTTCGAATCTGACAAAAATAAGAAACATATTACTAATTTTGACATATAAATGAAGTAGAATTCAAATAACTAAATGCAAGATGAAAAAGGTTACTTAGTTGATCAAGAGCTTTGATAGGAAGATGAGTTCCATGTATATCAAAAAAGTGATAAAATTCTCTCATAAGCTCTGCAGTGTTGGCAGAGACCAATATTTCCCTCTTAACACAAATAGATCAGTTTAAATCAGAATATAGAGGAGATGTAACACAAAACTACATTATTTACTATATAATTTGCACATCAATATTCCAGCATGAACGCATGAAACATGTTGTGATATATTGTATGTGCATGTCCATGCTTGATAAAAGAGGCAAATAAACCAAAATTGACAACACACCTTAAAGTTTTTCTTATCGTCATAATATCCTGAAACAATCATGAGTAATCTCAACTTCTCTGATTCTGCAACATAAAAAAATAAAAAAATAATAAACAAAAGTCATAAAATAGTTTTTGAAAAAAGAACAAGAATTTGAATCAAGTAACTATTATTAACCTTGAAACTTAAGAATTTCTTGAATAACCAAATCCTCGCAAGCAATAAATTCTTCAATTGATATTCCGATGCAGCTCATTCCAACTTGTGAAAGAGTTAATCTGGAACCATTACTATTAGGCTTCCCTATATTTGAAAATGGAAAAAAATAATAATAATGATAAGCAATACAATCATAATTTTTTCTTCTTCTTATTATCACATTGTAGCACTAAACTTTACTGTGTTACCTGCAACTTTAGTCCATTTCTTAAATTCCTTTCCCAGCAATTTTTTGACTTTTAGATCAGATATATCATGCATTTTCTGCTTCACTGTTTTTCAAGCTAGAAAATTAGCAATAAAGGAATTGGAAAGTAAATGAAAGTTCCTTTTAGTACTACTACTACTACTGATTGAAAAAAAGTTAGTTAGAATTCATTATGACTCTATAGTCTATATTATCATATATGGTGTTAACCATATCCAGTAAATACAGGTATATACAAATTTACATTATCAAAGCTTTCATGTATAGGCAATAATTAAAATGAAAGTAATCATATTCGTTTTCCCTCCTTCATATCTTTAAGGTTTTTTTAACCAAAAATAAAGATATGTGCAATGTATTAACACTCAAGATTCATGTGTACATACGACTGAAGTTTTTATATCAACCGTATCATTAGGTTCTGAGAATTTTTATTTTCAAAATAAAAACATATATAGAAGAAGCTTACACATTTGATAAAGACCATTGATTCCAAGTCGACCAGCTCCTTTAATCAACAACGTAGCTATGTATTTATCTTTGGTTGTGCAAGTATCATTAGTCAGGTTTTCTGTGTCCAATAGAATACCCGATAACTGATTCAAACATAATAAAACCAATTAGTATAATAAGAATTTATTAGAATATGATCAATTGTACTCTGAATCATATTTTTTGCAACATGATGGATGTATTATTAGCTTAGTACCAAGAGTCTACTAAAGCCATGGCCTGCTAGTATCTCTGGCGACTTCTCCACGAACATTTCAGCAAGAAGTGTGCAACATGAGCATTCCTGTTTTTATCCAAACAACATTTTAAACTCAAAACCATTTATGATTTGATTAGAATTTTGGAACATGATTTTTTCCTGTTTCAAGTATAAAAGCATTTTAAAAATAATACTTCAGAGAAATTTGTATGTAATTTTCTAACAAGTATTGTGAGGAAACCACTTTTGTATTGAAAGAATCAAGTACTGATATAACTTATGTAAAGGAAGGCTAAACATTTACTTCTTTGGCATAGAAAAAATCAATCACGGCTTCTTTCAATCCCTGGATAATTTTATAATTCGCGTTAGTCATAATTCATTGTTGTGGAACATGTGTCATTAAACGTATAGATGATAAACTACCTCTTGTTTGGATGGGATGGTGTTTCCATTTACGATTACTAATTTTAAGCTTCCGAATTGATCGTAATAAGACAGATCAACCTGTGCATGCATGTCATATAAGTTCATCCTTGACCAACATCTCTGTTGTAAATGCACTATTGTTATTTTAAATTCAAACCATACCTCATCAATGAATATCAAATTTGATTCATTCAAGTTGCTTGATTTAACCAACCATTTAAGCTCAATACAGGTGTGCAAATCTGCACGCTTCATGTTAATGACTGGTACTGTGAAAAACTCATCGTTTGTACGCGTTTCTCTTAGGTAAAATGCATACATTAGAGTGGAAACAAAGCATCCAATATCTACATATGTCAAAATAAAATGTTCATAGAAATTGGTAGAATACAGGGATTTAACCATACTGTTGCAATAACTTGACTCCATCATGCACTATAAAATCTACAATCTGTATCGCATTAATACTATATTCAGGACTTTATCATAATTTTTTGATAACTCTACTACCACTAAAAAAATAAAACAAAATAAAAAGGAAGAAAGAAAAAGGAAGGAATAAAAATCTGAAATAATGGATACTGTATGACCATGGGGGAAAATGAGATGAGTTGCATAGAGCAATGCTCATCTCATACACTTTATTATAGGAACATTGGAAAAATAGAGGAACCCATTTAAATTTAAATATTTAATAATGTATTATTAATAATATATTTTATTATTATTATTATTTATTTGGCAGTGTTAAGTAGTGTGAGGATCGCATAATATTCTTCAGGTTCAGGGCGACTGCATGCTATCTAAGTAGTCATACTTTAAGAAATTATTCATCAAACGACATCATGATTATAAATGAATGTGAAATTCAAATCCTAAAAAAGACAGTAAATTTTCTTACTAATTACCCAAAATGTGGCAAAATGACACCCTTTTTTTCTTTTCTTTTATACGTTTGTGTCTTGCCCGGTTACTTGAGTTTATAAATCAAAATTCAAAGACAATACCTATGGTATGTTGGCTAATCACAGCATGCAAGTATTTTCCAGGTACACCTGCTTTGATATCAAGCTTAGACTCTTCCAAGTACTGATTCAGCTTTTCCATGCTACTGCACAATTTCAGTACATCAGTTGGAAATGTGTTCCTATCATAATAAGTAGCAGCACACTGAATCTTGATACTTTTGTTGCTTAATCCAGGTCTTTCTTTTGTTTCTTTATTTTCTTTGCTTTCAGCACCCTCTTCATGTATTATCTCTCGTATCACAGTATCAACTTTCTTTGTGATATCAGGTGATACCTTCTGTTTTGATTCGAAATCCCATATATCTGATAAAGATCTTGATAGGTTTGGATTATCAACATCTCTGTATTCATATTGCCTCCTTGAGTCTGATCTTTTAATTCCTTCAAATTGAAGATGCTCTCTTTTCCGCGTAAACGGTACTGCCTACACAAAATTATAGTTATTATGAATGATTCACTTTTTTTACAAATAATTGCCAACACTGTGCAGTTTTATGGAAAAAATAATATTGAAATTTGAAACAAATAACATGAAAGTTAATACAGTAATGTTGATGTAAATTGACCTGTTACCTTTTCAGAACTTCCCATCTTTGAATGAGAGAAAAAGTAATTATGTTAATAATTTGATTGTTTTGTTGATTAGATCAAAGTTGTGATTCTAGTTCAAATTATGAATGTGACGCAGAAAAATATTGATTTGTTCTATGTAATATCCGTCAATATTATATATACAGTTGTTTGCTTTGGTTGTGTCACCTATCCTTATGGTCATTTAGTATATTTGTCATCGACAGTCATATATATTCTTACTCTTTGTTCGTAACATTGTGTTTCTCTATAATAATATATGGTCAAAATTGTTTGATTGGAAAGACATAAACAAGGTTGAAAAATATATGAATTAATAAAGAAGAGATATTGTCAGTCCTAAACACAATTTGCAACTATAGTACTAAAGGAGGTCCTCCAAGAATATTGACTTGGTTGATGCGTCCTAAACACAAGTTGCAACTATAACATTAAAGGTAGCCCTCCAAAAATATTGACTTGGTTGATGCGTCCTAAACACAAGTTGCAACCATAACATTAAAGGTAGCCCTCCAAGAATATTGACTTGGTTAATACATCCTAAACACAAGTTGCAACCATAACATTAAAGCTGGTCCTAAAAAAATATTGACTTGGTCAATACAATAAACCCCGTACAATCTTTATTAATAGTTGAAATAGAAGCGCAATCTTTTGATCCGACCGTAAACTTTCCAAAATATATTTTACTCTGTATCTAAATTAAGCATTATATATTATTCCACCTATAAGTATCTAAAAAGAATTGATAAATCCTAAATGCTGATTTATTCATATTATTGTTAGTCTATTATTTCTAGGTTATACTGAAACTATTCAAACTAAGTTAAAACATAAATATTTCAATGAATATATTTCTAGGTTTGCATGTTTATTGAAATGAAAATAGGTTCTTTACAAATTCAAAATGTTCTTCTACGCTTAAAAATATGGTCTAACAAATAAACATCATTTACAAATTCGCTGTTTATTGATTAGTAATATAAATAAAATTCAAACTAATAAAAAAATTTAAATGTTGCAACATAGAAATAAAAATTTAATTTAACTACACATGATTTTAACGTAAAAACATGGTTAAATATTTTTGCAAATCATTTTATCTCGAATGTGTTAGTCATATATAAATTGTAGAGGAACAATTCACGCGCAAAGCGCATATCATCATCACGTGCGAAGCGCGTGCCGTAATGCTCGTATCTGTAATGTCAATGCTAAGAACACCCTAAGTTACGCTTCGTAACACTATGACAATTCTGACTATTTTAATAAAAATGATATGCTTACTAATAACATCTTTTTTATTATTTCACTTGGTAAAAAATCACTGTTCGGCACGACCACTACATAATCACTGTTCCGTTATGTACGACAATATATAGGTTTTCACCGTACGTGACAAAAAACGACCGAACAAAAGTAAATTGTCCAATCATCTAATATGGTAGACCTTCGATTTTGATATTACTAAGTAGAATATCATATTTTAATAGTATTATTAAAATAAATAGTATTGGGAAGAAAGTTTGCTGTCTCTACTAGCACAATATCTGTGTTGTTTCTTCCCCACAAATTTCTAAAGAAATTTCTACTCCCACGGAGGTAAATGAAGAAAAGGTCCTATAGACCAAACTTGTTCCAATGAACAAAGTTAAAGTAACAATTTCGACCAGAGTATAAAAATTTGTTCCTTTAAATAAGAGGAAAAAAAACAGTAGTTTCTACAGGAGTGCAGAGACCATATATATTGTCACAGTGGTAAAAGACTAGTACAATTTGAAGATGAAAATAGCCACTCCAAGCTTATATGAAAACATTAATGGATGTTTTAAAATCATCCAATATGCAGACCATAAGGGCCGCAAAACACAACAAAAAAAAATATTTTTGAGGTTAAAACAAACCATAGCCCAAAAAGCTACATAGTACACAAAAAATAATATCAGAATTTTCTCGATGTTCCTCAATATGTAGGTCTAAAGCATTAGATATAAAGGAAGCATAACTGTTCATTGATAATTTAGTAGACAAAACCATTTAAAAACAATATTTACTCAAATGGTAACTTCTGATGCTGTAAAATTAAGAATTCGATTAATTTTCTCTATGAATTCTATGAATAGCTGAAAGTAAGTATGACTGAAATTTTATTTCTTGATTGGATTTCAAAACTAGTACAACACATTATTATTATTATATTTAAAAAAGCAACTTACCATTCAAAATTTTCGCTGTAATCATTTGTTTGCATTCATTTGAAGTATTTTTAGTTTATAAAAAAATTAAAACTCTTGGTAGGACTTTGTTCAATAATGTTTGTTCATACCCACATCATTTGTTTTTGATTGCTTGCAAATAATCAACTGAACAAAATACGTTTGACATTCTGAAATATACAACTTGCTAAGTTTCCACCAACTTTTGCTAAACTGTCAAACACAAAATTAACTCTATTGTTCTCTGTCTCTCTATTCCCATTCAACATGGATAAAGAAAATCAAATAAATAATTTCTTGCTTCACCGCCTATTTGCAAATACAATAATACTCTTTGTTTGCGTGGTGGGTCGAAGCAGGAATTAGAACCACCCAGAAACCTGACTAATTGTTGGTATTTTGTATGCTTACAGCATAAAATGCTTTAAAAATATGGAATTTATACATAAGTATTTCCAAATTTTCAAAATTGCACCCGAGTTACAGTCCAGGTTCATCATGGAGACATGCATCAACATCAATGATATATTAAAGAAAGCTCAACAAATTGCACATTTCTATTGTTTTATTTGCATTCACAATCATTCAAAATCAAATTCGTACATGTCTTATTGTCAGTTTGTATTAATAACCAATAAAAAATACAATTAAAATATTGGACAGTTCAAGTACCTAAATATAAATCATTAAAATGTATGATAGATACACAATAACATATTCCTTGTTACAATAAAGAAGGCATCGATAACAGTTATCTCATTTAATAGTCCATACAAATATAAAGTATACATTGTACTCTTTAGTAAGTCAAACTGTCACGGCTGTTTCAGAATTATACAGCATACACAACTAATCATATCAATGGTAAGTTGGTAACTAGCAAAATGAGCACCTGCTTGAAATTCTATGCAAGTAAATATATTATTCACATTTAGTACTATTTTAGTATGTAAACCAAGAAATATTATACTACAAAAACAAAATATACTGTTTCTTCTTTCTCTTTTATTTAACTTTAACATGCTGAAATATCAGATATCTCTGTCAACGAATACTTTCCGATGCAAATGGTGTCATATCTGTATCCGCATCCAAAATCATTTTCAGATATCGGATATCCGCATCCGCGGATACAGACGGATACTGAATAATTATCTTATCCGCTAACGACTGATAAATCAAGAAACATAAATGAAACTTTTTAGTTTAACATAAATATTTTATAATCTCATTGATTATTGATTATTAAAGTGTTAAAAATAAACAAATATGATGGTAATAAATAGTTTTGAGCAATTAATATGCATTTAATGTGTATAATATAAACTTCTGACTTAATAAGACAATTAATAAATATATTTCATTGTACTAAAATACACATAACTTAAACTATCATGAAATAAAAATCGCACGGATAATCTTCGTATGCCGATGCCTTCATATCCGCATTCGCATTCACATCCGTTTTTTCTGAATATCGGATATTTATCCATTTTTCCGATACGTATGTGGACGGATTTCAAATTTTTCGAGTATCCATTGATAGCTCTAATATCATACCATTTAGTTCAGAAATATATGATAAAAGAAGCTTGATAGATTAGCTGGAGAAAAAATTAGGGGTGGGCATAAACCGCACCGCTATACGGAAACCGCCCGCACCGAACCGCTATAACGGTGCAGAAACCCGCACCGAATCTTCTAACCAAAGCGAATACCCCAAACCGGACCGACCCGCATCGATACGGTTCGGTTGCGGTTTGGATGATTGAACCAACCATATTAAACCGGACCGAACCGAATATTTAAACTAGTAATCTTATGATAAAAATATAAGCAACTCCTATCTTATTTTAAATTCTAACGATGTATATTCAATTTTTAGCGTATGTTATTATATTAATAATATTCGCTGCCATAAAGGAAGAAGTTATAGTTTTGGTATAATATTTTTCATCTCATTTTTTTGGATAAATGCTAATTATAATCTTATTCTAGTGATTTTCTTTGATGATTATGCTTTGATTTATGTTGATGTTTGGTTAATCTACCAAAAAATCTCCCTTGTAGCTAAATGTCAAATTGAAATATTCATACAGTTAAGAAATAATCTTTCATTTCAGTATAACATTGTGTGTTTTAACCTTTAAGTGTAAAAGCTTCATACAGTTGCCTTCGTAAATTGATTGTTGATGGAAGTAATTCTCTTATTTCATATTTATACGGGTTCAAACCAGACTGGACCGAAACCGAACCGTAGTACATTCAAACCGAACCGAAACCGAACCGTTTAAAAGATTAGTATAATGGTTTGTATTTTTTATTAACCGTTTGATGCGGTGCAGAAGCGGTTTGGACTTCAAACCGCACCAAACCGACCCGCGCCCACCCCTAGAAAAAATATGTAAGATTCTTAGGCTCCCATAAACACGCAAATTCTTTTACTTCATCATACATACATATACACACAACTTTAAGCTACTCCTAGAGTTATACAATTTGGAATAAAACCAAAATTCACAGGTATGTAATAATGGTTAGTACATGATAGTTATCTTTTAATGCCAAATAGAAATTCAAAGCTTCAGTTAGAGCATCAAAAAGTTCGATATCAAGGAGCTTGAATTATTATTTTCTTACAAACCAACTATCAAATATTTGAAAGAATTAGAAGTTTTGCCACAATATCACGCATCATCATTTGAACCACAAAAGATAATCATCTGTTCACCTAGTAAAAAATTGATTACGTAAATTTAAGTCTAACCTGTGTTTAATATATTAAACACATCTATGCAGTTCTGTAAATAGGCGAATTAACTTATTTTAAATTAATCAAATAAATATATTTATTGGATAAGAGGTATATTACACATAATTACATATCACGGCCTTTTTTACAAAACGTAAAGCAACCAAAATGTAAATAGTAAAAGTGGAATGAGAAGCACAAGACTTTTTGCTATACAATGTTTCCTTTGAAATGAAGCACCCAACAAAACCTAAGAGAAATAACCAAAAACAATACCTAGGGAGAAAGAGTGTGCATCTCTTAAACTAATCTCTGTCGCTTATCGCAGTGAAGCTCATAGTTGCATGCGAAGTTTCAAAAGAGAACGTAGAGGATGCTGTATTTTTTGAATCATTCGACTTATCATTGCTTCTAATTTTTAGATCCATGAAATCAGAGATCAAACCTGGTTTACTAATTTTCAGACGGTCTACATTAATCTCTCCTTTCAACATTTTAACAACCTTTGACATCGATGGGCGAAGCTTGGGTCCATCTTGTGTGCATAAAAGACCAACTTTCAAGAACTTGCATCCCTCTTCAATCTCTGATTCTTCAGTTATTTCAGTGTCCACAATTCTTGAAAGTCTACCTTGTTCATATAGTACCCATGTCTGAAATACAAGTCACAACTTATTATATTTAGACATGCAGTCGTACCTCAGCATAGATGAATGAGAATCATGTAAAGCAAGTAACTCACCCTTTCAAGGAGAAATTGTTCTTCATAAGGTAATCTTGTGTTTGTGTTGCTTCTTCCACTCACAATTTCCAATAGAAGAACACCAAATCCATAAACATCTGATTGTCGTGTTACCTGTCCTCGAATAGCATATTCTGGAGCCAAGTAACCTCTATTTGAAAAAAATATGTATAACTGATTAGGTTAATTTCAGAAAATAAAATAATAAGTTGGAAGAGTTTACTAAGGATAATAAACCCACATTGTTCCGGCAACACGAGTGCTAACATGTGTCACACTTGGAGGTAGAAGCTTAGCCAACCCAAAATCTGAAATTTTGGGGTTGAGATTTTTATCAAGAAGAATATTGCTTGCTTTGATATCACGATGGACTATATGTGGTCGAACTTCCTCATGGAGGAATTTAAGTCCTTGTGCTATTCCAATGCATATTCTAGTTCGTACTGTCCAACTGAACTGGATGCCACTACGGTTTGCACCTATATTAGTTTATATGAAGTTGATGGTTAGTAATAGGTACACCAACACTGATATGTAATGCACCTTTTTGATGATCAAGTTTGTTATATAAATCATTAAGCTAAGAAAGCAATTCAATTGGACTTTGATTCATGTTACTCCCTTCAAATATTATAAACTACTATAGCTCTCAGTCATCATCTCAGCAATAACTTATAACATTTTAGCTAGTAATTTCTATTAGAATACTCAAGAAGACAACAACGCCCTGGATTTTAGATGAAGACAAATAAAAAAGCTATATAAAATGACTTGAGTGCTCATACAATCCGCAATATCCTATAGTACATTGTAAACTAATGGAACTTAACAATTTTGAGCTCAGATTAGTCACCACATTTGCACATCAAACTCTACAGATACCAACTGCATTTTGTACCATTATGAAGTCCAGACAAAAATACTGCAAACTAACATTTCTCTCAAATAAATATTCAAGATATTTTAGGATCACTAATGGGAATAATCATTGCTATGAAATGAATGAATATTTTAAAATTGCTTACAAAATTTTTAATTTGTGTGCAGAAAATCTAGTTGCTACTTCCGTAGAAGTACAACGAAATAAAAAATGAAGTAGACGAAATTACCAAGAAGCGTTTGAGCAAGGCTATTGTTCTCAATATAATTGTAAACCAGAATTCTATTATCTTTTTCAGCACAACAACCATATAATCCAGCAAGATTCTCATGGACTATATTAGAGATTACATTTATCTCTGTCAAAAACTCTCTTTTTCCTTGATTAGACTCTTTCGACAGTGCTTTTATAGCCACAACTGTCCCATCTTTAAGCGTTCCCTAAACCAATACAAGTAATTAGAAACCATATGTTATGTACGATGCTCTTCTGCAAATATGTCAAAAGTAAATTGTTACCCTGTAAACAGGTCCAAAACCTCCTTCACCAATTTTACTAGCAAGGCAAAAATCATTTGTTGCACGTCTCAATTCTTTATAAGTGAATATCTTCACATTTTCAATTCCTGAAATATCTGAAAGTGAAAATTGCGACATATTACACTATCAGTATGATAAAATTAATAGGTGAACTATAATAGCACAACTTTTATGACGTCTACCTTCATCGCCATCTGCACTAAACTGACTTTTCCCCTTGAGAAGGCATGAAAAGCAAGTCATTACTCTCTTTTAAAAGCTTGGCTTGTCTCAACTATAGCGTTGCGTATCTAAGAAGTTGAGGAAATCTACTTTCAGTTATATATAAACATATTCCAACTCAATTGTCACATATAATTGTGCTACTGATCAGATAACTATTATATGCTGAAATATAATGTCATACAGATATCTAGTCTCTGCTATAATCCAATACGATACAATATATGTTCTTACAATATAAGTTATTCAAATATAAATCTTATTGAATATTTCTACCCGAATTAGACAACTAAATAAGCTAGCCCAGAAGATATATCTAAAATACAAATAAAAGTGTGGTTTTTTTATGCTTGATATGGATGACGAAATTCATTAAATGTGTTCCAAAAATTGTTTCACTTTTCTCTTTTTTTTTTAAAAAAAAAAAGAAAAAAGAAAAGGAAAAAGAAAAGGAAAAAGCGGAAGCTTGTTTCTCGAATAGGTATCCAAAAGTGCGAAAAAACAAAGTAACAATTAATATCTTTCCAAATCAATCGCTGCACAAAAATAGCTACAAAGTCATGAATATTTTACACAAGGACATGAAGAACAGGCACAAATTAGATTACCTGAAAAAACGCTGGCCAAGCTCGCAATAGTTCAAACACGAAAACGGCGCAAAGTACTGCTCGCTAAAACCAACCTAATAAACGGGGAAAAAGATAGGATGTTAAAATAGGGAAAAGGATTGCAACTTTTTGGCTAAAACGAGTGCCTCCGAGAAAATCAGAAAGGAAAATACCTGAAAGAAGGCTGTTGTAAAAATGAGATGAACGAGGATAAGGAAGAGCGTATTTATGAAAGCAGCGAAATTTGACATCACCACCGTTTGTAATAATTGTATAATAGTTGACTTAGTTTACTTAGTTTGTTCACATGTTTTGATTCTTTTGTTTAGTGAATAGACAAATATGTGGTTGGATTAGAAATGGCGTTGAAAGTACGTTTCCAGGTTTCTTCCGTCGTCAAGTTGATGCAGACGTCCTTTGGACTTCCGAAGCCACATCATAGTTGAACTCTCAAATTGAGAATGGTAGGTTAACTTGTTGTAGCAGTTGTTTGCAACTGGTTATACTAGTATAACCGCACAACGGTGGGGAAACCGACCGTCTAAATATACCATTTAAGAAAATAATAATATTTGTTGCATTTTTAAATTATTTACATCATCAACGATAACTTATTCGAGAAGAAATCATATGAATTATAAGCAACAAAAAATACAATAACTAAGAATAAATATATAATAAAGAACAATTTTCAATTAACAATTGGATGCTGAATATGATATATTATTAGATTTTCTAGTGCAATAAATATTGCAGCTTAATATTTACATCCAATTTAGAAAAAGTAAATCAGGAGATTTTAGATAATCCTAGATTCCATGGTAGAGGAGAGCAGTGCAGAGAAAGAAAGAAAAAGAAAACATATGTTGAAAAAATATATTTGAAAGAGGGGACTGATTTAATTTGGGAGAAAATATTCTTAAAAGTATGAAATTTGTACAACTCTTTAAACTTAGACAAGTCGCTATTTACGCCTTTCTACCCAAAGTCCTAAAGGTGCTGCAAAGTGTGGAATTGATGGAAATCTTCATTGTCCTTTTTCTTGAATATCCCAAAATAATTGTTGGATTGAATTTCCATAATTTTTTTACACATAAAACTTACATACGCTACATAAACTTATATAACATGCAATTTAAAACTGTTGCTAAGTATAGTATTGGTGAAAAATCTTCAATGTCCTTTTTCTTGAATGTCCCAATCAAGGTTCGAGAACTCGGTTTCGGTCTCGGTTTCGGTCATTTGAAAATTTGTTTGTTTCGGTCAGTTTCGGTCATTTCGCTCGTTTCGGTTTTTGTTTCGGTTTCGGTCTTGATATTGGATTTTTGCATTTTTAAAGAAAACGTAACGATAAACGATTCAAATTCATATAGAAATATAACATACAATAAAATAATAATGTTACATACAACACTACTACATCTAGAAACTATTTCTCGAAGCTACATATGGATTGTTTTCATAATTTTCTTCATCGTCTTGTGTTGTATAATATGATGGATAACCATATTCCATTTGTCCTAGGCCCATAAATGTCGCCATCATATTATCAAAAGACGATGGTTCATCATTTTGTGTTGGATATGTAGCTTGACTATTTTGATCACTCGAGATATCACTATATGAGTTACCACCTGTATAGTCAGAAGTAGAATACCTATAGGTTGGTGGATCAGTTGAAGTATATGGATTGTGGTGCTCATAATCATGTTGATGTCCGGATTCAACATTTAAATTACTATCTCTTCGGTTAAGATTGCCGCTCGCACCCCTTCTTCTTGAATATGTTTGAGTTGGTCTATATAATTCACCACCATCACTAGAACCAATACCATAATTACTTGTTAAACCAACGCCACTTCCACCTGCATTACCATGATCATCATTTGACGAGCTGCTACTATTTTCATTGCTTTGACTCTTTGTTGCTCGTGCAGGTATACCATCATCAGCAGCGACTGCATCATTCAGTGTATTGGTCATCCAAGGGTCGTTGTCCAACAAGGGTGGTTCAATTTCAGTAGTTCATTCTGCTAATGGATCCTCTTCATGAAATATATAGTCTAGATCGATCAACTGATTTTCAGTGTCGCGGCGTCTTGAATTTTTTGCTCTTAGTCTCATGTTGTAATGCACATATACCAATTTTTCAAGATTTTTCATTTTGATTCTGTTTCGTAATTTTGTATGAATCATTGAAAATGTAGTCCAGTTTCTTTCGCAGTTTGAAGATGAAACTGTTTGGCTTAAAATATGCATTGCTAAACGTGTTAAATTTGGAGCATCCTCTCTTTCAATTATGGACCACCATTGAGCGGGAAAATATGTCTTTACGGCTGCGTATGCTTTTGCAAAACCAAATGCACCAATTTTCATTCTATATCTTTCTACCTGTGATGTGAAGTTAAATATTTAATATGTCTTAAACGTTAAATGTTTAACAGAACTATTATATATGTTAGTTTTACCTCTTTTCCAATTTCAATTTGTTTTACAATGTCTGACACCATTCTTTCAACGACGTTGTTAAATCCGTTTAACACTTCTCCATCGTTTGTTGCATCCCCATATTGAATGATAGGATTAAGAAAATAACCTATATAGAAAAGATTTAAAATATTATTGAAATGTTATATATTTCATTATTTGTATGACGATAAGATAAAACAAATTACCTGCAGCGTGAATAGGTCGATGTAACTGTCTTTTCCATCTTTTGTCTATTATATCCCACCATTTTTTGCATTGCCTTCCACCAACATTTTTTCTAATCGATTCTTTTGCTCGATCCATTGCTTCATAAAGATATCCCATATCTGCTTTGTCATCACTATCTACCATTCGTAAAACTTTCACCAATGGCTCAAAAACAAGGATGACGGAAGCAGCACTAGTCCAAAAAGCATTGTTGTAAATCAGTGTAGAGACAATAGTTGCTGTTCTTTTGTCTTTAGTATTGAGTCTAGGAACTTTTGATGTCCACTCTCTTGAAGCAACCATTCGTCTCAGGTCATCTTTATGTTTATGAATAGAGTCTAGTGCGATGAAATGGGTTGCAAATCGTGTCACTGCCGGTCTAATCAATTCTTTATTGTTGGTTTCTTTTCTCATAATGGAAAGTAACCAACCATGATTGTATATAAATGTTGTTATTAACTGACAATTTGTGATAACCGTTGTTACCTCCGGTTCTTTGGAAATGTCTTCTAAAATTAAATCAATGCAGTGTGCCGCACATGGTGTCCAATATAAATGCCTTCTTTTCTGCATCAATAATTGACCGGCAGCTTTGTAGTTTGCTCCATTATCTGTAACAACCTGCACTATTCTATTTTCGCTGATTGTTTCAACGACATCATCCATTAAACCACAAATATATTCTCCACTTTGAAATTCATTCGTGGCATTCACGGATTTAATAAATACCGTTCCATGGGTAGAGTACACGAGAAAATTTATTATTTTTCGTCGATTTTGTGTACTCCAACCATCACACATTAATGTGCAACCATATTCATCCCAGAAATTGTGCAGTGTTTTAATATATTGCCCAACTTCTTCTATTTCCATTTCAAGGTACGAGTGTGATATTTCATATGCAGTTGGTGGATCAATTCCACGACCACATTCTGCAATCGCATCAACCATTGTTGTATAGTACGGACTATTAGCAACATTATGTGGAATATGGTTGAAAAAAAAGAACTTAGAAATTGCTCGATCTATATGTTTTTTGGCATCTTTAATACCTTTCATTGCAGATTTGATAGAAGGTTGAGTTCTACCTCCTCGTTTTTGCATATATGAGTCGATTCGTCCAGCAGCATTAGTGTCAAAATCACCACCACCCGATCGTCCAGCGGTATTAGATCTGTGCAATGTTTGACTTGAACCACCACCCGATCGTCCTACAGTATGAGATCTACGCAGCTCTTCGTTTCTAAATTCATCTCTGCTTTGTCGCATGACACGTTGAAATTGTTCATCATCTTCATTTTCATCGTCCGATAGTTGTTGCGGTCTGCTCATTAATTCCTCTTATAAGCGTTGCTTATCAAGCTTTCCTTTGTTTCGTTCATTTCTCTTTTGAACGATATGTGATCGTACAAGTTGTTTAACTTCTTTAGGAACAATTAAACATGCCGATACGTCGCCGCCCACTCCTGCCAGATGTTCCTTTAAACGTGTCACACCACCGCCATTAATTATTTTATTGCAAAAGTTGCATTTTGTTTTTCGAAGATTGCCGTCGATCGCAGTGCCGTAATTCCAACCAATTTCAGTTGGATTTGCCATACTCTACCTGAAATTATAATTAAACAAAAGATAGTAAACAAATAAATAGTTCATATCAAACCAAAAATGAAATAAAAATGAATAAAAAATATTCATCCAAGTCGTCAAAATTTAATGTTCAAGTCAAATATTTCCATATTCAAGTCCAACACGTTCACGTTCAATGTTCAATGTTCATGTTCGATATGCAAATCCAACATATTCATGTTCACGTTCAACATTCTAAGTCCGACATATTCACGTTCATGTTCAATATGCTAAGTCCAACATATGCGAGTCAAAGGTCAGTCCAAATGTTCAGTATATTCAAGTCCAAACCATATTTGCAATATATGCAATGAACATTTTATTCAAGTCAAAGGTCAGTCCAAATGTCCAACTATTCAAGTCAAACCATATTCAAGTCCAAATAACCATTTTATCCAAACAGCTTATGCTAAGAACATATGCAAGCTTCACGATTAACAAATAAATGCAAACTTCACATTTATACTTTATATACAAGCTTCAGCCCATTACCCCATTAAAAATTAAAAATGTCCTAACCGGCCCAGCCCAGAACATTAACAAAAACTAACCCTTCCCGTTATTTTGCCTCGTCCATTTCATTTTAACAGCATCGAAAACATACGAACGAAGAAAAAAAAAGCGGTCGACAATGAAAACGAAAACGAAGGCGGCAAATCGAAAAAAAAAAAAATCACCTGCGTCGATCGTTACTGTTGAACTCGAAGGCGAAGGCGAAAGTCGTCTGAGTGATTTCGAAGCTCGGCTGTGTTGATTTCGTGTTGATTTCGAAGCTCGGCTGTGTCGATCGTTACTGTTGAACTCGAAGGCGAAGGCGAAGGCGAAAGTCGTCTGAGTGATTTCGAAAGTTCGTCGTTGTGATTGGGAAGCTGAAGATTATTTTTGGTAATTTACTGATTTCGATTGTTGTATTTATAGATGAATTTTGATTCCCCTTTTTACTGTTCGATCACGTTGGTTTGTTTTTTAGCAATTATTTGATTCGTTGCTTTTTTTTAGTGGTTATTTGATTCTCGTGGTCGCGCACGCTTCTTTGAACGGGACGGGATTTTGCCCTAATCCCGTCCCGCTTCCTACCGGCACCGGTTCGAGATCGTCGAGATCTCGTGGTGCCGGACGGAACCTGATACAATGGTCCTAATACATATTGGCATGTAGCTCCATAATTTTATTTTTATGTATATATTAAGTAACTATTGATTACTTTACAAGTAATTTCACACAAATGAAATTATAATTGGTGCATAACCTTATGTTTTGGCAATCCATATTATATTAAGAATTTTTCTCTCCAAGGAAATGGTTTTTTGATTTAAATAAGTTTGTTTACTGAGAACAAAACTTTAATGTTTTGTCACTTTTTTATATGTTTATATGATATAAAAGTGGTATGCCAGCATATAGGTCTTCATATTCTATTCATTCAGACATCAATTTTCCAATAATTTAAAATCTAATTTGGTCAAATTTTGACTACAATCCATATCAAGCAATCAGTTCTCAATTCACTTTGTAATAAACGCTTAAATATGGATTTTATATCTAACATACATTTCCTGCAGATGTAAACTATCAAAATATACTAATTAGTTTTCAGATAAGAAATACCAAACATTTCTGAAGACATTAACTATACTGAAAGATGGACAGTGCCATCCTGAACAATAGTAGCAAGAGAGAGCCGTTGAGAAAAGTTCGAGTCAGTTTTGCTCGTATCTATAACGTCATCTCTTGTAAAAAGAATATTAAGCTTAATTTATATTTACTTTATACGTGTTATTAAAGAAACGGTAAGAAAAGGTAAGAGAGATATGAAAAGATCGAAGGCCATTGGTTGTGAGAGATATTTGGAACTGTGGTGTGGCTAGCATCATTCAGTGAGCTCCAACCCAACCCATCAATTTTCTGGCTAACAACCAAAAAGAATAAAAAAAAATATTTGGAAAATAAAATTTTGTAGCAGAAAATAAACAAACAAGTGTTTTGCGTAGAATAATTAGTGTTAGCGATCAGTTTGCTAGGCAGCAGGCTTGGACTTTGACTGGATCTATACATGCTATGTTCACTACACATTGTAATTATCACCCCCAACGGCTTTCATATGAAAATTTGCGTTTCTCAGCATCTTACAGTCTTACATACGGGTTCGTATTTAATAAAAGAAATTGATAAAAAAACATTGGCTTTGTTTTTAGCGCTATAACATTGGTTATAAAAAAATAACAAATGAACATTTGAGATTGCATTATTCAACTAAATATAAAAGCTGGTGAACCTTCCTGAATTCTTTAACAATCTGATGCTTGTTGCAAAATTGACAAAGTTGTACTGGTGCATTCAAATACATTGTAATAAATAACGACAAATTAAATTAAAATAATAAAGCTATAGGAAATATGTTAAACTATAGGGCACAAGTAAAGGCCAAGAGCATAAAGAACATGTTTCCATAAGTTTAGAGCACATAACAACTGAATGATTGCTTAACGCATCACAAAACAATCTAATTAAGTTATTGTTCCACTTTACGCATCACACTTTTCAACTTTGAGCAATATTTGAAACTGGTTCATCAACAAAACAAATTTGCTTACCTGAACCCGTACTTGCTGACAATAATTAAATCGGTAAACACAAGCACATGATGATGTATGATATATCAGTTAACTTGAGCTGAACATGAACTACGTACAGTATAGAACCATTTATTCATCTACAATTATGACAAACTTGAACAATAGAAAACAAACAAAATTTCTTGTCTTTTAGCTAGTTATACAGATACACAGCTCTTTGATACAAAATTCATTGAGGGAAGATGGTTCAAGTTTGAAAGTGTTTTTATTATCTTCTTCTTAATTTCTACTTCTGCTCATGCATGTATACAATACAATATAAATCCACTAAACCACATTTCCCGAATTAAATCTTGTTTCAAATTAAATATAAACTTTACAATTTAAATTTTATTTTGAAAACCATGGTTTGAGCAATGATACCCGTATTTATATATACTACATGATTAATGCAGTTGATTAGTTATTTGCTATTTGTAACATCCTTGCATGATCCTTGTACATGATATTTACAACTTTTGAGTAGTTATTTGCTGTTTGTAACATTTGGGCATGATCCTTGTACATGACATTTACAATTTTTGATTCCCTTTTATACCTTGGGTATATGACTATATCCTATAAAGTTAGCTTCATGTATCTGAATATAACTTAGCTTCAGCTCATTGCTCGTGCAACTAAACAATAAAGTACAACAAACCATGTAATAACATGAGAAATATTAGCAACAAATGTTTAGATCTGGAAACTCAAAGCTCAAAAAGACTTCAAAAAAACCAAGCTGCAGTACAACACTAATAAATCAAAATAAATAATTAAAGACTCTATATAATAGTAAGTAACACATAAACTGCATGTAAACCAAATCATTAGCTAAAATTACAAACTGTGATATCTATGAATAATTTGCAGGTACATAAACCATCATAGCAAGCAAATTAAACACTAAAGTGACAACTAAAATATAACTTATCTCGATTTCTACTACTAAAATCTCAATGTAAAGAAAATAATCAAAATGTATAAGTCGCAAGTATAGGACTTGCTCTGTCTATACAAATTTAAATTACAACAACCAAGTTTTGCCAGTTACCTTTGATCGAAGGAGTGATGGTCTAAAGGAGCAGCTCGAAGGCATGATGTTCGGTATTTTTTTGGGATGACCACTAGAAAATGATTTAGAGTGGTTTGATTTGAGTTAAAGTCAAATTAGGAATTATGAAAATCATCAAAATAGAAGCATGAGAAATCGAATAGGGAATTTTTTATTACTGTTACTATTCAAGGAAATCTAAACTGAAATTTTTGTCTTCTCCATCGTTTTCTAAACTGAAATTACTGTTACTATACAATCTAAATCGAATAGGGTTTGTATTTGATGGCGGTTAGGTTAGTGATGGAGATGGCAATAGAAATAGAATATCAATCGGAGAACTGAAGGAGAATTGGAGCTTTGGATTGAGCGGCGTTGAAGACGAAACTAATTTGCGATGGATTTTGGATTTTAGAGTTGGGAGAATTTGTTGTGAGGATCGATATTTGGAAGAAGTAAACGGTGGAGAAGAAAATGGGACGAAGGCAGAAAACAAAGGCGGTGACCATAGAGAAGAATATGCAGAATTATTTTGGCTTCAGAAAAATTGATTTTGGCCAGTAGAAGTAAGCAAACCTCCCTACGGTCGGTTTGATCATGACCTTGTAGCAATTTCAAACTTATATGCATTACGCTGTATGTAATAGACATGTAGCATGGATCCGGTCAAAAAAATAAAAATAAGCAAAAGTCAATTTAATTTGATTATTCCAATAGTTTACCTCAAAAATTAAAAGGACAATTATTTATATTCAAACATCAAAAAATTACTTAATCTACACCTGTATTTTCAAGGGAAATTTTTTTAAAGGACAAATAATTTAAAAAGTTTATTTATAAGGACACGCGCAAATAATTTTCTTTCAAATGGCAGATCCAAAGCTCATTCGCGCGTTAAAACATTTCTCTCATTTCCTTCATTCGTCTTCCTATTCGATTTTCAAATCCACTTTCTCCTTCACGACACAAAATAGAAATTACAAAAAAATGGCAAACGAAACTACAGGAAAATCACTACCTCCATCTCAATCGCATACTTTAGGCGATCAAAAACAAGCAGAGTTTCAACACGAATCTGATACCATATCCCCTCAATCTGATAGTCGACAAAAACCTAATACCCTAGCGCCTCATTCTGATAATCAGCTCGAATCTGGAAACATAGAACCTCAATCTGAGAATCGAGCCGAAACTGAAAACCTAGCACGTGAATCTGATATTCAGCATGAACCTGATACCCTACCTCTTCAGTTTGAAAGTCCGCACAAAAATGATACCGTAGAACCTCTATCTGATACCTTAGCAGCTGAATCTGATACCCTACCTTCTAAATCTCAAAGTCAGCACAAAACCGATACCCTACAACCTCATTCCGAAACTCATCACGAATCTAATACCCTAGAAGCTCTATCTGATACTTAACATAAATCTGATACCCTAACTGTATCTGATACTCATCATGAAGCAAATATCCTAGCTCCAGTAGAGACGCGGCAGGAATCTGCAAAGTTAAAACGATCAATGGAAGAAGAAATACAGCAAAAAAGAGAAAGAAGAACAAAAAGGAGACATGAAGAAAACAGAGCAGAAGAAAAGGTAAATGATACTATGAAATGAAGCATACCAAAACCATTGTAGATTGATTATGATACTATTGAACTTATTTTACAGAAAAATGAAGAAAGCATGCAGAAAATAAATAGCAGGTGACAAATCTTTTGTAGAACAGGTGCAAAAAAGAGAATTAAGCTCGAAGAAAAAAAATGAGAAAACAATTCAGCAGCAAATTCAACAAGTAACCGATACCATTAAGTTATGAAACTGATACTGTTAAATCATTAGATGTATTTTAATAGTGTTACTATGTTAAATAGGAAAAAGCTCAAACAAATAAGGGAAAAAAATAGCACTTGAGGAATCTGAAGATGAACAAGTCAATACGGTAGAATTACAAGCCATATCACTTATAAAGATTTTCATGTTCAAAAAGTGATACTATAGTTTGTTTGGTAGAAGACAAAGCTTAGTTGGTTAAAAAATAGATTGCATTGTCATTCGTTACAAAACTGATACTAATATGTTGAAAATATGATACCCAACATCTGTTAGAATTAACGTGATACTTTGTATTTGGAGAAATTAATTTCAGCACGACACATAAAAACTAATACCAACATCCTACAATGGTGATACCTATTGTCTAATTGTGTGTAGCCAATTCATTTTAGTTTACAAATTATTTCACCATCTTTTTTCTAGGAAAACTGATACTAAATTCTTACAAAATGGTACCCACTATATAATATGTTTTAGTTCATATTTCAATGTTGCAATTTTTCAATAAAATGGTACCTATATTTCACAAAATGACACCCACTGTATAACAAACTGATACCTATATTTCATAAAATGATACCTATTGTTTGTTTAGTTGAAGACAAAACTTTGTAATTTTAAAAATAATTTTTCAATAGTTTGTAACAAAACTGATATAGTTATATTCATAAAATGATACCCACTATCATTGGTGGAATTTGTTGCTCCGTAATTGAAATTATTTCTATCACAAATATAAAACTGACACTAATGTAATGCAAAACTGATACCTACTATCTGTTTTTATGGATATGATATCTTAAAATTAATATACTGTTTGTTTGAACCAAACTGATACATGCACCTTACAAACATGATACTTACTTTATCTTTCTTTGAACTTTATACTTTTAATTATACAAATTACATTCATCGTAATTTGTAACAAAGTTAACACAAATATAAGCTAAAAATGATACATGTAATATGTTTCTTTTAAAGTTATTATGTAGCAATTTTAGAAGTATTTCAACCATAATTTTTAAGAAATTGATACCTACATTTAGCAAAAATGGTACCAAATTTTTGTTAGATAAAAATATCATGTTTTATCTCATGTTTATGGAAACTGATACCGCTATATCATGTTATATATTGTTATGTTTCAATGCTGTTTGTTTCACTAACAACTTAATGCCACTTTTTCATGAAAGGATGATGATGATTTTGTGAATCCATGTTGTAAAAGCATGCATGCGATGTCAAAAGAATCAAATAAGAAAAATCTAAAGATGTTAAGTCAGAAACTGCGTATAAATGTGGCTTACAAGCTATCTTCAAGATAATGAAACCGGTCAAAGAAAAAAATGGACTGAGCAAAAAACAATTCGATATCTTAAAGAAGACACCATTTTACAACTTCTTCAAAGTCATCTATGAAGAAAGAATAACAATGAAAGAGTGCAAAAAGCATCAACACAACTTGGATGCTTTATACAACTGCTACTGTGTGGAAACTGATACCTTCGTCTTTGGAGAAGACAAAGTGAAGGTCACTGCCAAAGATATAAGCTTGCTTTTTGATCTGCCATTAAAAGGAATAAACATAGAACCAACAAAAAAATCGATGAGCAAAACCATTCCACCAGACTGCAAAGAATTTGCAAGTAGAAACTTTGGCACATGTACTTACATAACAAGAAATGTTGTGGAAAGAAGAATAAAACAAGAAATATCAAAAAGAAAAAAAGAAAACGAAGATCTGCCTTTGTTGATAATAATGCAAATACTATTAACATTTTTCTTTCCCAACAACCAACAAATACTGAGATGGGGAATTCTACCCTATTTGATTGATAGTGAAACAATGCAGACTGTCTCATGGCCAGAAACAATAGAGATTTTTTTTAGTAAATTTGTCAAAATGTTTATCTCCAAGCCAAGAAACATGTCTGGATGTTCCATGCTTCCATTGGTAAGATGTGTTATGCAAAACATTATTAATTGTAAAAAAATGTTATGTTCAATATTCTTATTTAATCATATCTTTAAATGTTTACAGTATTGCATCTGTGAGAAAATGAACCTCAACTAACCTAGAAGGCAACTTGCTGAAGATTTACCCAGATTTGCATGATGGGATATATGAAAGCTTAAAGACATTGTTGTGAAATAATTTTTGAATGATGTAAAAGTTGGCAAGGTAAGTTAAAATTCAGTCTTACTTACACTAATCAATATCAGTTTACATTTTATGTTCTCTCTGTGTGTAGTATCAGTTTCAACACGTGGAATAATTTTTTGTCTCTACATAGTATCAGATGTGCCTCTTTGCAGTATCACTTTAGCTTCTGATTAGTATCAGCTTCAATGTGTAGCTTTAAATTTTTGTTTCCATAGTATTAATTTTTCCTCAGTATAGTATATCTTGTCATTTTGCACAGTATCTGTTATAATACACAATAATACTTGGTATCATTTTTAACACTGCATACACAATCAATTAGTAAGTGTACATAGTATCAATTTCATTACTATTATATTTTCTTCTATTAAACTAATTACTTATTAATGTCAGTTATAACATATAAGTTACAACATACTATCAAAAAACATTTGCATTTAAATTTTAAAACAAAATTTCTATTTCAATTACACAGGTAAAAGAAATAAGCACTATTCTTCCACATGAACACAAGCTACTCCAAACAGCATCAACAAAAGGAGAATCCAGCGACAAAATAAAAGAGAACCAACGGAAAAAAAGAAAAATTGAAGAAGCTTAACAGAGTACTCGATCTTTTGAAGATTATGTAAGCCTTAATGTTTTGCAAATGCACATTAAAGATTTCGAAGAAGAAGGTAAGAAAACAAAGAAGCAATTGGACAAAGAAAAGAAGTTGAGGATAAAGGTAGAAAAAGAAAATTTGAAATTGAAAGAACAACTAAGAGAACTCAAATCAAGACTAGAAGAAAATGCAAAGAAAAATTCAGAAGTTGAAGTAGAGAGTAAGCACATGAAAGATGAACCTGACAACATTCTAGATGAACATGCACATGTAGAAACAGAAATAGAAAACAGAGAAAAGAAATCCACAACTGAAAACAATGAAGAAGAGAATAAAGACGGAAATGCTAAGTCTCATGTGGAAAAAGTTAACACAACAACTGAAATAAACGAAGATGCATGTCTAGATATAGAAGCCCAAAATGAAGAAAAAACATTCACAGCTGAAAAGAATGAAGAAGAAAATCCAGAGTGTCAACAAGAACCTACAAAGTGTTAAGAAAAAATAACAGAAATGGACAGGTACATGATTTTTTATTATTAATAATAACACCGTTTGATTCGTATTAATGCTTGCTTATGTTATAAATAATTTTGAGTATAAGTTAAAAATAAATTGATACCTAAATGTATTGAAAAATGATACCTACGTTCCGTTTCTTATAACTTGATGGTCTATAAATTAAACTATTTATGTCGACCATCATTTAGTAGAAAACTGATACCAAAATAGTGCAGAATTTATATGTAGTAGCTGTTTGATTAGAACTCATGGTTGGTTATTTTACAAACAATTTTCACTATTAAATAAATCAAAACTGATACCTATATGTATAAAAAACTGATACCTAGTTTCTGTTTGAAAAACTGATATTAATGCAAAAATGATACCCATAAACTGCCACTATTAACATTATTGATACTAATAATATTATATTCATTCACCAATAACAAAAACCGACAGCTTCTTATTGTTAATATAGATCCTCAACTGGAAAAAAATATAAAAGAAGTTGAAGACACCACTGCTGACACTAATACAGAACAAGTCCACCAAACAACTGAAAAAGAAAGTACATGCATGGAGACCGAAATAACAACTGAAATGCATGAAAATATGCTCCAACCAAATGAAGATACAGCTATGGACACAAAAGAAAAAAGTGAAGACATGCTGAACAAAACAAATGAAACAGTGTTGCGAACAAATGAAGATAAAATGGCGCAAAAAGAAATAGAAGAGGCTCAAAAATTGAAAGAAGATACCAGTAAAGAGAGCAAAGTTGCACAGTATAGTGATGTAGTACTAGACCTAACACCTCCATCTTTCAATCTCAATATCACACAATAGTTGCAAGAGGGAATAATAGTAAAGGACAAAGAAAACAAACCAGCAAAACCTCCTGGTCGGAAAAGGAAATAAACGGTTCAAAAACCAGCTTCTTATGTGAAAACAATAAAAACAAGAGAAAGGAAAAAAAAGCCCCAACTTTGAATATTGTCAGAGAATGAAAAAAACAGGGAAAAAAAACCTGAAGAAAATAAAAATGATGAAAACTTGAAGAAAATGAAAATGATGAAAAAGAAAGTGCAGAAGAGTCAATCCCAATGCCAATTCAAGTAATAGAGCCAACAGTTTCAAATTTAGGACTATGACATTGTAGCAAAACCTTGGCATACTTGAATATAGAACAACAAAACACAATCAAAACTTTTTTTGCTATGACATCATCACAAGAGTAAGTTTACAAACATATATACTAATGCTGCATATTAAAATAACATTGTATAATTGATATGTGTCTTATTTTCTTAAAATAGAGTGTAGCATGGACAGACAAAGACACAATTAGAGGAGGATGTAAAATAACAAAAAAAGTACTACGACAACTTCTTGAAGGAAATGCCACACATGGATCGGTACATACTTTTTTTGCTTAATAATACTGCTACCAATAAAAATAATTACAAAAAATAATGTCTAATAGTTATTTCCAATGCTATTTATACCAAAACTAATACCTATACATAACCAAAAATGATACCAAATTACTATTTGTTATAAAGTGATGGTCTATTAGTTGAATTATCTATTAACCATCATGTATGACAAAATAAATACCAAAATAGTGCAAAACTAATTCCTAGTAGCAGTTGATTTAAATTCATGCTTACTTTTGTTTTCTAGCAGCAGTTGATTTAATACCATGTGCAAAACTAATACCAAGTCAGTGCAAAAATGATACCCATAAGCTATTTCATCATATTTCATGCTTAATTATTCTTGTACTTTGTAATATATATTACCGCTATTTAAATTAAAGTTTTTTTTTTGAAAACCCAGGAGAACCCGGCAAGCCGGTAAACTCCTGAGGAGGGTATAGTAAAGCCGTCCGCTGATCCAAGCCCCCATACCCTCGGGTAAATTTATATAGGATAGGGAAGCGCATGGTAGGAATCGAACCTGGGTCTTTTTACCAGAACCCAAGCCTCCTTTCCACTGCGCCGCACCCGCGGACTATTTAAATTAAAGATACTAATTATTATCGTATATTGCTTCACTAATAACAAAAACTTACATATCGCTGTTGTTAATATGGATAAATTACTGGTGTTTATCTAAATGCAGGCTGAAAGAGCACAATTATGCATTCACAACAATAATGACGATAAATAAAACTTTAATATGCAATAATATCATAAATGCTACATATATTGAATTCTAACTTATTTTATTATTTAACAGCAATCTATAGTTTTCAATGTACATGAAATTATAAAACCTTTAGTACTGCCTTTTCTTAAACAAATTATGGATGATGAATACATAGATGCTATATATTTCCCCTTGCATTATGAATACCATTGGACACTAGTAACTTTGACATACCCAACAATGCAATGGAGTCATCTAGATTCTAGACGTCCTAGAAGGAATTCTAATGAAAGACACAACCCCAGTCTAAAGCATGCAATGATATTGGTATGATATATTTTTGTTATGAAACAAAGTAATATAATCGAAACAAATCGAACATTAGCTAACTTTGTATCGTTTTGTCTTCAATAGAGAAATAAAGTTGAAGAAATGCTGAAAGAACTTTGGAAAAAGAAAAACATACAGGATAAGGAGGTGAAGGCAAATGAAATGCATCAGATACCATGTGTACAGCAAGGATCGGACACGTAAGTTGTTTATGTTGTGCAAAATGATACCTACTGACTGTTAAACTGATACTGCAAATTTTCTTTTAAAATGATACCTAGATACTGCAAATTACAGACAAAAACTGATACTCAAAATTACCCACTAACAAAAACTACCGACTGCTAAACTGATACCTATAAACTGAAAATTACAGACAAAAACCGATACCTAGATACTGAAAATGATACTTAGTGACTGCTAAACTGATACTGCAAATTACAGACAAAAACAAATACCTAGATACACAAAACTGATACTGCAAATTTTCTTTTAAACAGGCTTGACTGTGGTATATACGTGATGATATTCATTATATCAATGAACAAAAGCTAAATACCACTCAAAATAGCCTCTGAACAAATGCTGAAATCTAGAGCAAGAATTGCACATGAGATATTGACTGACAAAGAGCACTGCTGGAGCTTAGCCAAGTTCATGTCAAGTTTGGAAGAAGAAAGATAAATGAACAAATCAATCAGTTTGCAAAAGTGCTACTATTTTCACATGAACTGATGTACATTTTAGATATTTTGTTATATGTAATTGAATTTAATTTCTGTTTTAATGTTGATCCAATCAATGCTTGATATTAGTACAATTTGTTGTACAAGCTATGAACATATTTCTAGTGATGTGAAAATTAGATTTCGTTACCTTCTATCACAGTTTATATTTTGTTAACATATTTTGTTTTAAACAGCGTTGACTGCGGAATATATGTCATGATTTACATTGCATCACTGAACAGAAACATGATTCCAAAAAAGAACCAACAACACACTGTTATCAAAACTAGAGCAAAACTGGCAATAGACATATTGACAGAGAGCAAGCACTGTTGGAATGTAGCTGATAACCTATCAAGCAAAGAAGAAGATGCATAAATTGAGAATTTTGTGTGTTAAAGTAAATCATTGTGTTGTTTCACAATTAAATTTGGTACTTGTGAAGTAACGCTGTTATGTTGCAATTTGGTACTTGTGAAGTAATGATGTTCTGTTCTTAAAACAATGCTGATCTTACTTGTAAAAACAATGTTAATCTGCTGGAATGATATGTTGTAGTTGATGTTCTTTTCTTTTCCTATTGTTTATATTATAAAAAGATTATATTGTATGTTCTATCATGCAACTATTGATCCTACATAATATTATCAGTTTTATGGTGCAACTATCAGTTGTATAATGATATTATCAGATTTCATATCATATTTCAATACAAAACAGTAACTGGGTATCAGTTCTAATAACTAATAGTATCAGTTTTGCTAAAACAGACACTCAACATACTTTATGAAACAACAATTAGTGTCGGTGTCAATTTTTGCTAACACCAGATATCATTCTAATTATTTATTAGTACTGGTGTCAGTTCTAGCACGTATTATAATACACGAAACTGATACTAAAAGCTAACCAAAACTGATACTAAAGTCCTTTATATCCAATCAAACAAACATTATCTCCAACCAATAGATAGCATGTATCAATTCAATCATCTTCTTCAATCAATTAGACAATGATTATCAGATTCCATATTCTATGCTATCAACTTTGTTATAAATAAGTAAAATATACAAAATTGAACAAAACTGATATCACACAACGAAAAAATGATACCATATTTTATACAACAGAATACGAAAAATGATACTAAACAGCTGATACTAACAGTATGCAACATATATCAAACTAATGATTGAAAAAAAAACAGCAGAACAGATAATGTAGAAACATATAACTGATACTAAAACTAATACTACCATTTATACTAAATAGCTGAAATTAAAATCAATTTGATAATATGCTATACTGAATACAAATTAATAACAAGGTTCAATTACAATAAACCACCAAAACAAGTCACACATCCACTTATTAATCTGAACAAATTCAAAATGTAAAATCAGATCATATCCTCTTCGAAGCTTGACAATTCCGTTTATTATGACCAAACTACTTGCACTCGCCACATCTATTTTGCTTGATCTGAAAATATGAAAATCCTCCTTTGCGCTTGATTGATGGTCTACCGGCGCCACGTTTCTCCTTTGGTGGCTAGATACCATCTTGAATGCTACCATCAACAATAGGCCTATCATAATTTGGAATATGATTTATAGCATTGGCATAAGAACTTCGATAAGCATCAACAGTGAAATAATACTCAACAAAATCATATAAAGACAACTTAGACTTGTTCATACACTTTATGGCATGAGCACAAGGAAATCCTGTAATTTTCCATTGGTTGTAACTACGAACCCGTTCCTTCAAATCAACACAATGAGAGTTTGGAGATTTCACTTCAAAAGCAAAATCAGAAGATTTATATACATCCCATCCAAATCCTTCTTCAATCAATTCACCTAAACGTAACTCCATAGAAGGGTAAAGAGTTGTTTTCCACAAACGACACTCTTCTCTCCTTCTAGCCAATTGTTCCATAATCTTAACACGAATACCATCTAAACACGAAGTAATAGGCAATGTTCGTTCATCTAAAATCCAACTATTAAAACTTTCTGCAACATTCGAACTATATTCGCCATAAATTTTCCTTGGAAAAAATAAATACACCCACTTATCAAAAGGCTTATCCTTTAAAAAATTCACACCATTCATGAAACTGATACTAACAATAAAAAGATACCGAAAACCTGATACGACCATTATAAAAATATTGATAACCACGACATTATGCACATTAATCTTCATTCTAACACAACAAAGTAATGTACATTAACATATATTATGATACAAATGAAATTCCAATACCACACAACTATATATGATACCATATATTAACATACATGAACCTGATACTAACATTATACACAAACTGATACTAATCACCTGCTAAGCAGTATGTAATTATGATACCAAATACAAACTTACAATTCAATACAATGCAAATTCTGATACTAGAAACTTGCTAACTATAAACTACATATCTTAAAACTGGTACCAACATAATACAAATTATGATAACAAATTCATATTAATGCTAATGCTAACTATTATGATCTCAATACAAATAAATCAAAACTGAAAACAAAGACATACCTTGATCGCCATTTTTTGTAGTAGCACCCATCAAAACACCAGGACATCCCTTCAAATGAGTAGCATCTAAGAATATCATAGGACGATAATGCTTGAAACCAAGTAAACAAGCACCAAAAGCAATAACCACCCTCTCAAATTCATTACTACAAGGATCAACATCCATATCAACATAACTATTTGGATTAGACTTCTTCACTGCTTCCAAATACCAACTCAAATCATTGTAAGACAAAACATCATTACCATGCAATTCCATTAATGCAAGTTGTTTCCCATGATAAGCATAACCATAAGACAACTGAAAATTGTATTCTCTTCTAAAATCAACTATTATATCTTTAGGCTTTTTACTAGGACAATCAAGAATCTCGTCAATAATCAACGATTTAACAAACGAACTAGAAATATGTGGATTATTCACATTTCTAAGACCAGCCCCACAAGAATGATCAGCAACCATATTTCTTATAACAACTTCTTCAATTCTCCAGAATCACAAGAACCATGGACTTTGAAAAGACAACCATCCTTATACGAAGAGCAAATTGTAGTAACTCTTGTAGCGCAATTCTTTAAAAATACTAATTGACACCCCTTTTGAATTTGATATGCCATCAAAAAATTTCTAAAATGTTTAGCTCCTCCAAAACAAAAACCAACAAAATTGGAAATGCATAATGTTGACCCTCTCCTCAACGTATCTTTTAAATAATTTTTACCATTAACAACAACATTTGAATACACAGATCCAGTAGAAGATGAAGAAGCACAAACATTAGATGAACTTGAAATAGAAGCACCATCAACATTTTTGAATTCAGAACCCTTAACCTTAATAGTAAAACCAAAGAAGGAAGTTTTCTTGTATAATTGAAAATAAATTATACTCTGAATATCAGAATCAGTATCAACCATAATAACCTTGTCCTCAAGTACATAAGAAATCTGAATAGAAGAAGGAGTTAATTGAGACCAACATCGACATATCTCATTCTTCAAATCATACAAAGAGCAATCGATAGACAATCGAGTGCTAAAATTATTATTATTCAACACAAACAAACAAAGAAGACTGTTATCAGCACTGCCAAAAAAAACATGAGTAAAAATATGTTCTATTTAGAACATAAGTTTTTCCATTTCACAAAACTGATACCTACCGTATACAAAACTAGTACCTAATTACGGATAATCAAACTAAATAAACAAAAACCAATACTAAGAAAAAATAAAAATGATACCCAGAAATTGAACCTAAAATATGATATTTTTCCACTCTATCACAACTTTATATACAACCCCAAACAATGATACTTTTCCAATCATCCCAATATTAATGCAAGATATACATGACTAATCAACAAAAAATAAAAAATAAATTAAATGTAAAGCACATTAGAATACAATACTGCATAAAGAAACGAATAAAATAAAAAATACCTGATGTTACTTCCAAAAGTTGCCATAGAAGAACGAACAAGCAAACAGGGAAACAAAACTGCATTTAATTTGTAAAAAGGAACACGATTAGAAATCACAGATAATAAAAATTGAACTCTGATAGAAAAAGAACAAAAAATAGAATAATAGAAGCATGCCTAAATAATCCAATTTGAAGAAGAACAAGATCACAGTAGAATTATGAGAAGAACAAGATCGACAAATGCGCGAGAGAACAATTTGATCGATGAACTACAAATTTTCAGAAGAATGAGAAAAAAACGAACGAACGAGTTTGATCGATATTTTGATTCCAAGAGAGCTATTGGATCGCGACAGAAAAATTTAATTGTAAGAAAGAAGAAGAAGAAGTGGGCGATAATGAGCTGGAACGAAAATACGCTAATTTGTCCTTCACAGTAAATTAATAGTGGGCTGTCCTACATCCAAAAAAAGCCCTAAAAATTGTCCTTGAGGAAAATTTCCTGTATTTTCAAAATTAATTTTAAAACAAATTTTTTCTTGTTCTTCTTTACGACAATTACATATGTTTTCCGAGCCCATTAGTTCAAAACCATAAACTGTATAAAACCAAAAACAAACTTTAATAATTTCGATAATGGAAGTTACTATAAGCTTGGAATAGAAAAGAATATAAGAATGTAATATTTTATCATTAATTTTCTTTTCTTCTTTATTTTTTTTCCTTTTCAAATCAACTAAATTAAGATAGTTATTTTTGAAATGGATGTTAATTGATCTATTAAAGCAATGACTGACATGAATTAAAAAAATATGAAATTTACCCAAGCATATAGGGTTGAATTCATGAAATGACCCTCCTATTTCTACTCTAATTCCATAAGGATTTTTTTTTCTAAAGAGGATATATATATATATATATAGATATATCATCCATTGCAATTATAATTCTCAGGGTCAATATCTTTCTCCAATAAACCAAATATATCCAGGATCACAATAATCAACCAATATAAATATATCAGTACATTCACAAAGGTAAGCACATACATGTGAGGATGTATATGCCTCTCTTGTTTGAATCAGAGTTCTGGAAAACAAGAGGATATTGGATTGCTGATTTTTTTTTTGACCAAATAATCCACTGGAAACATATACTTTAGTCTGTTTGTCCTAACTAAGAAGTGATCAAGTAATAATCAGTGGAAAGCAAGCTTTTAATATAGATGTTTGTGTTAAAGTCTGAATAGTACCAAACTCAGGCTAAAAGAAAGCGGGTCATAAGAGAACACAAGCAACATCTAGGCGTAATGGAAACGCGCCTAACTTATACACGAGAGGTCACGAGTTCGAGTACTATGCTGGTTGGTTCAAACACAATTTTTGTTTTTTTTTCCTTTTTCATTTTTCTCCTGTACAGTTTGGAACCTGTTATCTACCTATATCTGCACATATATACTTTATTTTTGCCTATATTCTATCATACAAAACAATAATTCTTGCTTTATTATTTTTTGAAATCCATTCCTACAACCTGGAAGGCTTCATGATTGATGTAATTTAAGGGTCTGTTGCTTGGGTTTTGTAAATGATAGAAGTGTTTATCATTATCCAGGTTTGAATTTCTTCTCACCAAAATCTGTCTGGAATTGATAATGCATTTGGTTAGAATCTGAGTGAAATTCAGATTCTCATCACAAATACAAAGGAAAAGGTGTGGTAATATTTGCACTAAACATGTTTATGTGCATATATACATCTGCAACTATTTGGATCTGGCTTACAATTCCCTTATTACAAATCCTTTCTTTAAAAAAAATAGGACATGAGACATTTGTATGAAACAAGTTTAATTATGGGAACCTTGCAGCCATATAAAACATTCAACCTATGCCTATTTCTTTTGTATACATATGCCATGGTAGAAAATAAAACCATTTAATTTTCTGAGAATCAACTATCCAGATTTCCCAAAACTTAAATCCTTTCCAAAGACTCAAAATTGACTAATACAATTATAAAATGTAATCATTCGATTTTAACATGGTGTTCTTGCTAAATCCACTTACAAGATTTGATTAATTTTTTCTTAACCATAACAGATATTTAACTTGGTTCATAGATTCCAGATACAAGTCCATCTCTTAATAAAATACCTAACAAAATATCCATCCAGTATTCAACACTTAATACAAGTAGCAATTTAAATTGTCAATACATGCAGATTTCAACATTTAGGCTCTTATCTAACTAGGTTTAGCATGCTATATCTTCTTCTCAAAGCCTTGCTCCTACTCCTACTTAGTTGCTGCAATCCCTGAAAAAGCATTTGAAACTGCCTCATTTTAAATGAGACACCCCAGATGCCATTAGCACACTAGGGTCAGACACATGTCTGGTATGAGAAAGCTCACAAAAATAATTAGTTAATTAGGTTAAAGTCAAGTTAAGTACATATACAGAAAGTTCGGCCCTTTGGAATCAGGCAAATACTTGTGTGCATGCTCTGTGTCATTGTGCATGTGCACACTTTAATTTTCTTTCCAGAGACTACATATATAAATATGGCACATACATTCAAGCATACCATTCAATCATAGTCAAACAATCATTTATACCAAACAGGAAATTAACCAATATGAGTTAAATCATTTATTCAATTCTCATATTTCAAATCCGGGAAAAACTCTAGTTTTCTCATCATCTCAAGTATTATTCCCTGGGTATATTTATCTATCCTTGGTCTCATCTGCAATATTTATGAATCAAAGGACACACTGTAATGAACTAATTCACTCCATTACACAAAGATCTCAGGACTTAAACAAGCCATGTGTCAACTTGTGTTACTCAAGCACACAAGTCATTCCTGCAGTGTTCTTGACCCCAATTTCCTAATCAGGTTTAAGTTAATAATAACTCTTTTGATTTTTTTTTCATGACAAAACCATTCAGTGATTCATTTCATTAGCTAAAAACATCCATAACATGGCATCTCATATTATTCATGACCATACAGAGGCAAACAGGCAAACAACCATTGGTGATTATAAAATAAGGTTCTGTATATATATATATATACTCATCCTGGTATTTAAAAGGAGTTTAGGCAACTAACATTGGCTTATGGTTTCTGGGAGAGTTTTTTTTCTTTTGCAAACATTTGTGCTTGAGTTAAACTCGGGATGACCTGGTTTCACTGAATCATAACATTTTGTTTGCTATGCATTTTATTGAATCAGGAGCATCATCACATAGGCAACCCTATTGCACCCCTAATTCCTTTCTATTTCAAGCCTCGGCACTTATACATGAGTATATTGCAGCTCAACATTATTTACATCTTTCTGGGTTGAGCCAAAACCAATACTACTTGCCTATTCTCAACATTTTATTTTCTGGGTATTTGTTTATATCCCTAAACATTAACATATCAGAGATCTGAGTGTATAAACAGATATGTATACTAACAACACATAAAACTTTGTTATAATAAAACAAGTGATCAACCAAAGAGAATCAAAACATTTTCAGATTTAAATTCACAGATAAGCATTCATATATGAAAATACTCTTTTAATAAAAATACTTTTATCTGGCTGCCTATATTAGGACTTATTGCCTTAGATTTTTGAGTGAGTTTTCTCACCTAGCTCTCTTCTTTGTTTCCTTAATAAATTGATGAGCTTCTGCCCTTAGCCTCAAGCTCTCTTCCTTCCCTTGTCTTATGATTTCTATGGTGTTGTTGTTTTTTTTTCAAAATTCTTTTCTGAGGAGGAGAGGAGGCTGCTGCATATACATGTATATATATACAGGGTCTCTCTTAGGGTTTTGGGTATTGGCTAAGGCCATTTTTGCCCACCAGAAAATCATGTTATCTGCATTTTAAACCCAAAGTTTTACCCTTCCCGGCTTAATTTGGGTGAAGAGAAAAGTGGTTACACATTTTTTTCAGAAATTTGCTTTTCAGAAAATACTTTTCCCCTTGTCTACAATCATGCTAAAAATGTGACTTGATTTTGTTATTTATTAAATACTCTTTTCTAATTCTTCCTATACCAAGCACTTCCCTGTTTTATCTTATTTTTTTCTATTTTTAGCTTTCATGCAAATGGTATGTACTTCCTTCATTTATTTATAAGAGGATTATTCCTTTTTATATCTTCATTCTTTTTATTTCTGCTTATATTAAAATATGTCTGTATATTTTATTTCACTAGTTTAAACTCTAGTATTTTATTAACACATATATATTTATATAAGTCTTACTGAAATAATTAGTACACCCACCTATATATTCATACATCATTCTATACTGACACACACATGCACATGTACACTCAAAAATATTCAGTAGCATTCATATATACATTTACTCATGCAAATTACTTTTAAGAATTTAATCTACATATATATATATATATATGTATATATTTCCATACACATCAATATGTATGTATTCTTGGAGTTCAGGGTTTTAGCTTATATTCATGTGCATTTCCTGTGCACACATGTACACACACTGATACACTATCAAGCTATATCAATTCCTCCTTCAAAGTTTATTTAAAAATTATTTTAAATTTATTTATATTTTCCAGAATAAATTCCTAAAATCTTGGGTCATTACATACACCCCTCCTTTTAGAAATTGTGTCCCACAATTTTCCTAAGCTTAAAATAAATTTTAAACTTAATTCAGAGAACAAGTATATTCTCTACCAAATAGATTCTTAGTTCTATACTAACTAAAAATATATTCATCCAAAATAAAGAAAACAATCAAAAATCAGAATTACCTTAATCTGAAAATAGCTTAGGATAATTCATCCTAACTTTGTCTTCTAATTCCCATGTGCAATCACTAGGATCAAGACTCCACTGTATCTTCACAAGTTTCAGAGATTTATTCCTCAACTTCTTCACATCTTTTGCCAAAATTCCCACTGGATCCTTTTCATAAATCAAATTAGGGTTTATCTGCACTTGGGTTGGGGTTTCAAGAATTTCTGCCTTGTCATGGACCCATCTTCTCAATTGTGATACATGAAAAACATCATGTATACCTTGCATGTTTTCTGGTAATTCCAACTTATATGCCAAGGGACCAATTCTCTCCAGAATTTTGTATGGTCCAATATATCTTGGGGTTAATTTGCCTTGTTTTCCAAACCTCAGCACATTTTTCATGGGTGAGATTTTGATGAAAACAAAATTTCCCACCTCATATTCTACCTGCCTCCTTCTCATGTCTGCAAATTTCTTTTGCCTATCTTGAGCTGCTGTCATTCTTCTTCTTACCAACTCAATTTTCTCCTTGGTTTCTTGTATGTACTCAGGTCCTAAAATAGACCTTTCTCCTGCTTCTACCCAGCAAACAGGTGACAAACAGGGTTTACCATATAAGGCTTCAAATGGAGCCATTCCTATGGTGCTTTGGTAGTTGTTGTTGTATGTAAATTCAACTAGATGAAGATAATCTTCCCAGTTGCCCCCAAAATCCAGTATACATGCCCTCAACATGTCCTCCAAAACTTTGTTTACCACCTCAGTCTGCCCATCTGATTGAGGATGGTAGGCAGTACTTAAACATAGTTCACTTCCCATTGCTTCTTGAAAGCTTCTCCAGAATTTTGAAGTGAAGATGGTATCCCTATCACTCACAATGGTTTTGGGAATGCCATGTAACTTTACCACTTCTTTTATAAAAATTTGAGCTAGTTTTGGTGCTGTTCTTTCTGACTTGACTGGGATGAAGTGTGCTACCTTGGTTAGCCTATCAACTATCACCCATATACTTGTATTACCTCTCTTAGATCTAGGCAGTCCATCTATGAAGTCCATAGATATGTCTTCCCACTTCCACTGTGGTATACTAAGAGGTTGCATCAACCCTGATGGTCTTTGAGTTTCAGCCTTGACTTGTTGGCAAGTCATACATTTGGCAATGTACTTAGCTATATCAGATTTCATCCCCTTCCACCAGAAGTCTCTTTTCAAATTTTGATACATTTTTGTGTTACCTGGGTGTATAGAGTATTTACTTCTGTGATATTCATTCAGTATCTCCTTCTTCAATTCTATGTCCTCTGGTACACACATCCTATTCTGGTATCTCATATAACCATCTTTATCAATGTGGTGATTCATTACTTCCTCCCCTCTTGAGAGGAGCATTCTCTTCTCTAATAAGTGAGCATCTTGTTCTTGCATTTTTCCTACCTTCAGAATTAAATCTGGTTGAAGTGTCATTAAGCTTAACTTCCCTTTATCTTCTTGTGCACCATGCATCTGCTCATTAATGTGCACACAACCATTCTCCCCAATCTCTAACTCAGTTAGCAAAAATAAGTTTTTAAATTCTTCTATCATCATCATAGCCAATTTAGCATGCTGTCTACTTAGAGCATCTGCAACTTTGTTTGCTTTCCCTGGTGTATAAAGTATGTCAAAGTCATAGGCAGCTAAGAACTCCTCCCATCTATGTTGCCTCATGTTCAAATCTTTTTGTGAAAACAAATATTTTAGAGACCTGTGGTCAGTGTAAAGTTCAAACTTAGTGCCTAACAAATAATGTCTCCAAAGTTTTAAAGCATATATCACAGCTGCTAATTCGAGATCATGTGTGGCATACCTTACTTCATGGGGTTTAAGTTGTCTGGATGCATATGCAATGACTTGGCCTTGTTGCATCAACACTGCACCCAAGCCAAATCCACTAGCATCAGTGTATACCACTAATTCTTCATTTCCATGTGGTACCTTTAGAATTGGAGCATTCACCAATGCCTCCTTCAACTGTTCAAAAGACTTTTCACATTTTTCTGACCAAACAAAAGCTTGGTTCTTCCTGGTTAGGTTAGTGAGTGGTGTAGAAATTTTTGAAAAATCTTTTATAAACCTCCTATAATACCCTGTCATCCCCATAAATGACCTCACTTCACTCACAGTGCTTGGCCTCTTCCATGCTTGAATAGCCACTACTTTATTGGGGTTCACAGAGATTCCTTTGGCAGATATAACATGGCCAAGAAAATGTACTTCCTCTTTCCAAAACACACATTTTGAAAATTTTGCCTTTAAATCTTTTTCCCTTAATCTAGACAAAACCAGGTGCAAATGATGCTTATGTTCTTCCACTGTCTTGGAATAAATCAAAATGTCATCTATAAAAATAAGCACAAACTTGTCTAAACAATCTATAAAGGTTCTGTTCATTAAATCTACAAAGTAAGATGGTGCATTGGTCAAGCCAAATGGCATAACCAAAAATTCATACAACCCATACCTAGTGTTAAAGGCAGTGTACTTGATGCTTGATTCTTCCACCTTCATTTGATGAAAACCAGATGCTAAGTCTAGTCTAGAAAATACTTTTTCCCCTGCTAATTGATCAAAAAGATCATCTATCCTTGGCAATGGGTATTTATTTTTAATAGTTACTTTGTTTAATTCTCTATAATCTATGCAGAGTCTTAAGGAGCCATCTTGCTTCTTAACAAATACCACTGGTGCTCCCCAGCAAGAATTACTTGGTCTTATAAAACCCTTTTCTTCCAATTCTTCTAACTGTTTCTTTAATTCTTTTAGTTCATTTGGCCCCATTCTAGTTGGCTTTTTAATCACTGGGCTTGCTCCTGGAACTAGATTGATCTGGAATTCTACTGGTCTATGGTGTGGAATACCCTTGACCTCACCAAACACATCCAAATATTCATTGACTATGGGAATTTCTTCAATGGTTAGTTCACTGAAATCTTTTTCTGAGTCAACTAAATGATATAGTTTTCCTTCCTTAGCTACCTCACATAAAACTGTGATTCTCTGGCCTCTAGAATTTTGCAATGATATGGTGGATGAGTCTAAATTAATTATGGCTTTAAATTGCCTTAACCAGTCTACCCCCAATATAACACCAATATTTGGGTAATTCAAAACATATAAATTGGAAATAAAAATATTTCCTCCTATGTTTAATTCCACATCCACACAAATCATATTTAAAACACTAGAACTCCCCAATGGACTGCGTATATGCAATGGGGTTTCAACCAATATGCAATTCAGTTTTAGCATTTTAACCAATTCATAAGAAATTAAAGAGTGAGTTGCCCCAGTATCATATACTACTGTTATGGGTATGGTACAAATAAGTAATGTACCTTCCACTTGGCTATGGTTTACAGTGTTACTCTCCACTGTGGCTTTGCCTTTTCCTTCCAAATTTGCCAATTTGCCTTGCTGTTTATACTCAGGACAATTCCTCTTCATATGCCCCTCTTTCCCACATAGATAGCATTTGAAAGCTCCTCCTTTCAATTCTGGACATCTTGGTTTGATATGCCATTCCTTTCCACACTGATGGCACACAATTTTCTTCTTGTTTTCCTTAGCTTTGACATCTCCAGTGCTTTTGTTACTAGCCTCTTCTTTCTTCTTATCATAAGGGTGATACCTCCCCTTACCTTTCTTGATATTATTGCTCTTAAAATTTCTGAACTTCTCCCTTTCCTTGTCTAAGTCTAATGAATTCTTCTAGCAAGGTAGTCTTTGCTGATGCTGGTACAAACCTTGCTTCCAACATCTCTTTGAATTGATTCCAAGTGATTTCATTCTCATTCCTTCCTGCAATGATTACTTCCCACCAGCCTAAAGCTACTCCTTTTAGCTGTCTTGAAGCCACTTGCCTCTTTCTTTGATCATCAAGTTGCATGTCATTGAAAATTCTTTCCAATGTTCTCAACCATGTTTGAATTTCCATGATACTCTCTGTCCCTTCAAAGCTTTTGCCTCCTAAATGAGTATATGTCTTAAGTAATTTTGAGAGTTCTTCATAAGGATTTTCTTGCCTTTGTCCTGCCCCATCCCTAAATGCTCTCACCAAGTCTTGCAGATTGACCATTGGTGGTGCATGGGAAGATCCTGCTCCCTGATTTGGTGGTCTCCCTACCATAGTTTGCTAATAATAATTTACATAGCTGGTTAGTTTGATTGGTAATTTGGTTGTTTCAGTGGGTTTTTTTTTTCACTGAACACATTGTTATATATATATATTTAGTTCCTTTTAATTCTATCTAAGAACTTGATCCTTACTTCTACTATGTTGAATAACATAGCTCTGATACCAACTGAAATGACCCTCCTATTTCTACTCTAATTCCATAAGGATTTTTTTTTCTAAAGAGGATATATATATATATAGATAGATATATCATCCATTGCAATTATAATTCTCAGGGTCAATATCTTTCTCCAATAAACCAAATATATCCAGGATCACAATAATCAACCAATATAAATATATCAGTACATTCACAAAGGTAAGCACATACATGTGAGGATGTATATGCCTCTCTTGTTTGAATCAGAGTTCTGGAAAACAAGAGGATATTGGATTGCTGATTTTTTTTTTGACCAAATAATCCACTGGAAACATATACTTTAGTCTGTTTGTCCTAACTAAGAAGTGATCAAGTAATAATCAGTGGAAAGCAAGCTTTTAATATAGATGTTTGTGTTAAAGTCTGAATAGTACCAAACTCAGGCTAAAAGAAAGCGGGTCATAAGAGAACACAAGCAACATCTAGGCGTAATGGAAACGCGCCTAACTTATACACGAGAGGTCACGAGTTCGAGTACTATGCTGGTTGGTTCAAACACAATTTTTGTTTTTTTTTTCTTTTTCATTTTTCTCCTGTACAGTTTGGAACCTGTTATCTACCTATATCTGCACATATATACTTTATTTTTGCCTATATTCTATCATACAAAACAATAATTCTTGCTTTATTATTTTTTGAAATCCATTCCTACAACCTGGAAGGCTTCATGATTGATGTAATTTAAGGGTCTGTTGCTTGGGTTTTGTAAATGATAGAAGTGTTTATCATTATCCAGGTTTGAATTTCTTCTCACCAAAATCTGTCTGGAATTGATAATGCATTTGGTTAGAATCTGAGTGAAATTCAGATTCTCATCACAAATACAAAGGAAAAGGTGTGGTAATATTTGCACTAAACATGTTTATGTGCATATATACATCTGCAACTATTTGGATCTGGCTTACAATTCCCTTATTACAAATCCTTTCTTTAAAAAAAATAGGACATGAGACATTTGTATGAAACAAGTTTAATTATGGGAACCTTGCAGCCATATAAAACATTCAACCTATGCCTATTTCTTTTGTATACATATGCCATGGTAGAAAATAAAACCATTTAATTTTCTGAGAATCAACTATCCAGATTTCCCAAAACTTAAATCCTTTCCAAAGACTCAAAATTGACTAATACAATTATAAAATGTAATCATTCGATTTTAACATGGTGTTCTTGCTAAATCCACTTACAAGATTTGATTAATTTTTTTTTAACCATAACAGATATTTAACTTGGTTCATAGATTCCAGATACAAGTCCATCTCTTAATAAAATACCTAACAAAATATCCATCCAGTATTCAACACTTAATACAAGTAGCAATTTAAATTGTCAATACATGCAGATTTCAACATTTAGGCTCTTATCTAACTAGGTTTAGCATGCTATATCTTCTTCTTAAAGCCTTGCTCCTACTCCTACTTAGTTGCTGCAATCCCTGAAAAAGCATTTGAAACTGCCTCATTTTAAATGAGACACCCCAGATTCCATTAGCACACTAGGGTCAGACACATGTCTGGTATGAGAAAGCTCACAAAAATAATTAGTTAATTAGGTTAAAGTCAAGTTAAGTACATATACAGAAAGTTCGGCCCTTTGGAATCAGGCAAATACTTGTGTGCATGCTCTGTGTCATTGTGCATGTGCACACTTTAATTTTCTTTCCAGAGACTACATATATAAATATGGCACATACATTCAAGCATACCATTCAATCATAGTCAAACAATCATTTATACCAAACAGGAAATTAACCAATATGAGTTAAATCATTTATTCAATTCTCATATTTCAAATCCGGGAAAAACTCTAGTTTTCTCATCATCTCAAGTATTATTCCCTGGGTATATTTATCTATCCTTGGTCTCATCTGCAATATTTATGAATCAAAGGACACACTGTAATGAACTAATTCACTCCATTACACAAAGATCTCAGGACTTAAACAAGCCATGTGTCAACTTGTGTTACTCAAGCACACAAGTCATTCCTGCAGTGTTCTTGACCCCAATTTCCTAATCAGGTTTAAGTTAATAATAACTCTTTTGATTTTTTTTTCATGACAAAACCATTCAGTGATTCATTTCATTAGCTAAAAACATCCATAACATGGCATCTCATATTATTCATGACCATACAGAGGCAAACAGGCAAACAACCATTGGTGATTATAAAATAAGGTTCTGTATATACATATATACTCATCCTGGTATTTAAAAGGAGTTTAGGCAACTAACATTGGCTTATGGTTTCTGGGAGAGTTTTTTTTTCTTTTGCAAACATTTGTGCTTGAGTTAAACTCGGGATGACCTGGTTTCACTGAATCACAACATTTTGTTTGCTATGCATTTTATTGAATCAGGAGCATCAGCACATAGGCAACCCTATTGCACCCCTAATTCCTTTCTATTTCAAGCCTCAGCACTTATACATGAGTATATTGCAGCTCAACATTATTTACATCTTTCTGGGTTGAGCCAAAACCAATACTACTTGCCTATTCTCAACATTTTATTTTCTGGGTATTTGTTTATATCCCTAAACATTAACATATCAGAGATCTGAGTGTATAAACAGATATGTATACTAACAACACATAAAACTTTGTTATAATAAAACAAGTGATCAACCAAAGAGAATCAAAACATTTTCAGATTTAAATTCACAGATAAGCATTCATATATGAAAATACTCTTTTAATAAAAATACTTTTATCTGGCTGCCTACATTAGGACTTATTGCCTTAGATTTTTGAGTGAGTTTTCTCACCTAGCTCTCTTCTTTGTTTCCTTAATCAATTGATGAGCTTCTGCCCTTAGCCTCAAGCTCTCTTCCTTCCCTTGTCTTATGATTTCTATGGTGTTGTTGTTTTTTTTTCAAAATTCTTTTCTGAGGAGGAGAGGAGGCTGCTGCATATACATGTATATATATACAGGGTCTCTCTTAGGGTTTTGGGTATTGGCTAAGGCCATTTTTGCCCACCAGAAAATCATGTTATCTGCATTTTAAACCCAAAGTTTTACCCTTCCCGGCTTAATTTGGGTGAAGAGAAAAGTGGTTACACATTTTTTTCAGAAATTTGCTTTTCAGAAAATACTTTTCCCCTTGTCTACAATCATGCTAAAAATGTGACTTGATTTTGTTATTTATTAAATACTCTTTTCTAATTCTGCCTATACCAAGCACTTCCCTGTTTTATCTTATTTTTTTCTATTTTTAGCTTTCATGCAAATGGTATGTACTTCCTTCATTTATTTATAAGAGGATTATTCCTTTTTATATCTTCATTCTTTTTATTTCTGCTTATATTAAAATATGTCTGTATATTTTATTTCACTAGTTTAAACTCTAGTATTTTATTAACACATATATATTTATATAAGTCTTACTGAAATAATTAGTACACCCACCTATATATTCATACATCATTCTATACTGACACACACATGCACATGTACACTCAAAAATATTCAGTAGCATTCATATATACATTTACTCATGCAAATTACTTTTAAGAATTTAATCTACATATATATATATATATATTTATGTATATATTTCCATACACATCAATATGTATGTATTCTTGGAGTTCAGGGTTTTAGCTTATATTCATGTGCATTTCCTGTGCACACATGTACACACACTGATACACTATCAAGCTATATCAATTCCTCCTTCAAAGTTTATTTAAAAATTATTTTAAATTTATTTATATTTTCCAGAATAAATTCCTAAAATCTTGGGTCATTACAATTCACCACACCAAATCAGCAATCTTGCGTCATTTATATTTATAAATTTCCAACACTTATAAATGTTACAAACTACTAATAGTAAAAAAGTGTTATGAAACCTAGAAAAGTGTTAGTAGAAATAAATAACCTTCTGTATAAAGTTTACAACACGTTGGTTATGATTTGCAACACAAATAAGTATTCCAACAATTGGTAAACAGGTAAATAATTAATTAACAATTGCATTCTTTTGTAATTTTGTGTATGTTTTGTTTTGTCATGCTTACCCATTCTCAATCTGATAGTAGATCATATTTATTTCAATTTCATTATTAAAGCACAACCAGCAATGATTTGTTTAGTTGAAAAACAAGCCACCACGCAACTAGGTGTGCCATGTTCAATTTGATGTGGCTAGTTCAACTTAATTTCGTGACTTGTTGGCTAAATATGGGACTTGTTTTTAAAGCAGCGTAGACTTTTCTGTTTTATAATTAAAACGGCAATGACTTTACCGTTTTAATTAAAACAACAAAGTCTACACCGTTTTAATTCCTAACGTTAAAATTCTCAAACAACTAGCTTATAGTGACTATTTATACCCTAGCTATATATATATATATATGTATATATATATATATATATCATGTAACACCCTGCAATTATAACGGTCGAACATTTAAAAAGAATAATTTTCAAAACTTTATATAATTATAAAGTGTGTTGGTTTAAATGTGATAATATTTATTTGTTATCACTATTGTTTGTTTGGTTATGCTTAACTTAAATGAGAAGCATTGACTATTGTTTGTTAATTGCTAAATTGTGCTCGGTTTATTTAGGAGCATTTATCGTTTTGTTTTAAAATGAATCCTTTGTGAATTAATCTTCACAATTTGATTATAAGGTGTTCGAAGAATATGATTAATTTAAAAATTCGCCATTTAATAATGGTGGGTTAAGGATTAAACTTTAGTAAAAAGTTGTTAATCTATACTATATTATTATTAGTGAGTTGAATTTCAAGCTCACACAGGCCCCTTGAAATTTGGCAACTGAACAGTCGCATTTTTAATTTCTTTATATTCCAAACTTTAAAATGTGATAACTTTTTCTACATTGATTGGATTTAAGAATCGTTTTCACTATTAAATCTCAAATTTAATTTTCTTTCCAATGATATCCATTGTTGATAGCTAAAAATAATTTTTTTAAAATCATAATTTTATATAGCAGCTTTAATTGCACAATTATTTTGTGTCACCGATGTGTACCGCGTTTCTGTAACAGCATTATTATGATGATCATAAACATTACATAGTAGTTTTACCTAGATTATTATAATGTATTTATTATCTTTTAACATATTTGAAAGGAATATTTTTTTTGAATTATACAATTATGGTTGCCTTTGAATATTGTAACTACATTATGTAATAAAGTATAATCTTGATTGCGTTTGATAGTATTCAAACTTAGTGCAGTTATAATTTAACCCCATCAAAAAATGGTGTAATAATTTATAGGCATTTTTTGAATTAATTTAACTACGTTAGCATTTTTTTTATTGCATTTACTATTGATGATTTTGACTATATTTGATAATTTTATTCAATTTTAAAACAGTTATAAATTAATGAAATTAAGAAAATGCAATTATAATTTACCAGCAAGTTTTGGGTAAATTTAACTATATTTGAAGATTTTTAACCACATTTATGTGATGAAGTAATAAATTTGGCTACATTTCAGGAATTTATTCAATCTTAATACAATTAAAATTTAACTACATTAATAAAATGCAGTTATAATTTAATGACAATTTTGAATTATGCATGGTAGAAATTGAATATTTCAGCTATATTTATGTGATGCAGTAATAATTTTGGTTGTACACGATGATTTATTCGAGCTTACTGTAGTTAAAATTTAAATGCATTAAGCAAAAGCGGTTATTATTTTGCAGTATTTTTGGAATTAAGCAATTATTGTTTTTGAATATTTTAACTGCATTTGTGTGATGCAATACTAATTTAGCGCTGTAGTAATAATTTTGTTTGATGTTAACGATAGTTATTTAACCGCATTATGAAAATATAATTGAAAAATGAATTTTGATTTTTGATAGCTTGAGATGATTAAATAATGACTTCACATAATTAATGCTTGATTCAACCGTGCAGCTCAGCGTTTAATACATTGCTTCCAGGTTTGATGACATAATTTGGCTAAGTTTACTCAATTTCGTTTACAATTACGATGATCAATAATACAATAAGCATATAAGTTGTTGTATTCAGGCTTAAGGTAGATGCACAGTTTAAGTGCTGGGTCAAAACATGTGTTGTAGTGAGAATAATGTTGATAACCACCTAAAAGAGTTTATTTTTTATTTTTTGCAGTAAATTCTAAAATCACTTGCACCACCACAGTCGGAAAACTTCTAGAAAACAATTGATGAATGTATCTTTGTATAGATGATTATGTAGTCATGGTTTGATTATTAGATATAGTTAATAGGTCAGACGAGCAGTGAGAGAATTTAGTAATAATACTACATCAATGACACTTTTGTCTTTTTTGGCTGTAGGTACAAATACCTTCCATGGTTAAAATAATTGACTGATGTAATGCATCTATTAAGGCCAAGAAAACATCACCTATTTGCGCTCAAGCCAATATCATACACGCGTTGCTAGCAGTTATTTCTGAGGCTAAAAAATGAATGGACTTCTCACAATTGTTCTCTTCTGTATGTTTTGGATATTTTCAAATATTGGTTACTACGACCAGCTGTAAGCCGTGTTTTGTACCCTGCATCGACATAGATCAGATTCGGTGAACAATAGTAATTTATATTGGAACCCATGTTATTTTCTTATTGCATCATCATTTCTATTTCAATAGTGAGTTGAATTTCAAGCTCACACAGGCCCCTTGAAATTTGGCAACTGAACAGTCGCATTTTTAATTTCTTTATATTCCAAACTTTAAAATGTGATAACTTTTTCTACATTGATTGGATTTAAGAATCGTTTTCACTATTAAATCTCAAATTTAATTTTCTTTCCAATGATATCCATTGTTGATAGCTAAAAATAATTTTTTTAAAATCATAATTTTATATAGCAGCTTTAATTGCACAATTATTTTGTGTCACCGATGTGTACCGCGTTTCTGTAACAGCATTATTATGATGATCATAAACATTACATAGTAGTTTTACCTAGATTATTATAATGTATTTATTATCTTTTAACATATTTGAAAGGAATATTTTTTTTGAATTATACAATTATGGTTGCCTTTGAATATTGTAACTACATTATGTAATAAAGTATAATCTTGATTGTATTTGATAGTATTCAAACTTAGTGCAGTTATAATTTAACCCCATCAAAAAATGGTGTAATAATTTATATGCATTTTTTGAATTAATTTAACTACGTTAGCATTTTTTTTATTGCATTTACTATTGATGATTTTGACTATATTTGATAATTTTATTCAATTTTAAAACAGTTATAAATTAATGAAATTAAGAAAATGCAATTATAATTTACCAGTAAGTTTTGGGTAAATTTAACTATATTTGAAGATTTTTAACCACATTTATGTGATGAAGTAATAAATTTGGCTACATTTCAGGAATTTATTCAATCTTAATACAATTAAAATTTAACTACATTAATAAAATGCAGTTATAATTTAATGACAATTTTGAATTATGCATGGTAGAAATTGAATATTTCAGCTATATTTATGTGATGCAGTAATAATTTTGGTTGTACACGATGATTTATTCGAGCTTACTGTAGTTAAAATTTAAATGCATTAAGCAAAAGCGGTTATTATTTTGCAGTATTTTTGGAATTAAGCAATTATTGTTTTTGAATATTTTAACTGCATTTGTGTGATGCAATACTAATTTAGCTGTAGTAATAATTTTGTTTGATGTTAACGATAGTTATTTAACCGCATTATGAAAATATAATTGAAAAATGAATTTTGATTTTTGATAGCTTGAGATGATTAAATAATGACTTCACATAATTAATGCTTGATTCAACCGTGCAGCTCAGCGTTTAATACATTGCTTCCAGGTTTGATGACATAATTTGGCTAAGTTTACTCAATTTCGTTTACAATTACGATGATCAATAATACAATAAGCATATAAGTTGTTGTATTCGGGCTTAAGGTAGATGCACAATTTAAGTGCTGGGTCAAAACATGTGTTGTAGTGAGAATAATGTTGATAACCACCTAAAAGAGTTTATTTTTTATTTTTTGCAGTAAATTCTAAAATCACTTGCACCACCACAGTCGGAAAACTTCTTGAAAACAATTGATGAATGTATCTTTGTATAGATGATTATGTAGTCATGGTTTGATTATTAGATATAGTTAATAGGTCAGACGAGCAGTGAGAGAATTTAGTAATAATACTACATCAATGACACTTTTGTCTTTTTTGGCTGTAGGTACAAATACCTTCAATGGTTAAAATAATTGACTGATGTAATGCATCTATTAAGGCCAAGAAAACATCACCTATTTGCGCTCAAGCCAATATCATACACGCGTTGCTAGCAGTTATTTCTGAGGCTAAAAAATGAATGGACTTCTCACAATTGTTCTCTTCTGTATGTTTTGGATATTTTCAAATATTGGTTACTACGACCAGCTGTAAGCCGTGTTTTGTACCCTGCATCGACATAGATCAGATTCGGTGAACAATAGTAATTTATATTGGAACCCATGTTATTTTCTTATTGCATCATCATTTCTATTTCAATAGTGAGTTGAATTTCAAGCTCACACAGGCCCCTTGAAATTTGGCAACTGAACAGTCGCATTTTTAATTTCTTTATATTCCAAACTTTAAAATGTGATAACTTTTTCTACATTGATTGGATTTAAGAATCGTTTTCACTATTAATCTCAAATTTAATTTTCTTTCCAATGATATCCATTGTTGATAGCTAAAAATAATTTTTTTAAAATCATAATTTTATATAGCAGCTTTAATTGCACAATTATTTTGTGTCACCGATGTGTACCGCGTTTCTGTAACAGCATTATTATGATGATCATAAACATTACATAGTAGTTTTACCTAGATTATTATAATGTATTTATTATCTTTTAACATATTTGAAAGGAATATTTTTTTTGAATTATACAATTATGGTTGCCTTTGAATATTGTAACTACATTATGTAATAAAGTATAATCTTGATTGTGTTTGATAGTATTCAAACTTAGTGCAGTTATAATTTAACCCCATCAAAAAATGGTGTAATAATTTATAGGCATTTTTTGAATTAATTTAACTACGTTAGCATTTTTTTTATTGCATTTACTATTGATGATTTTGACTATATTTGATAATTTTATTCAATTTTATAACAGTTATAAATTAATGAAATTAAGAAAATGCAATTATAATTTACCAGCAAGTTTTGGGTAAATTTAACTATATTTGAAGATTTTTAACCACATTTATGTGATGAAGTAATAAATTTGGCTACATTTCAGGAATTTATTCAATCTTAATACAATTAAAATTTAACTACATTAATAAAATGCAGTTATAATTTAATGACAATTTTGAATTATGCATGGTAGAAATTGAATATTTCAGCTATATTTATGTGATGCAGTAATAATTTTGGTTGGACACGATGATTTATTCGAGCTTACTGTAGTTAAAATTTAAATGCATTAAGCAATAGCGGTTATTATTTTGCAGTATTTTTGGAATTAAGCAATTATTGTTTTTGAATATTTTAACTGCATTTGTGTGATGCAATACTAATTTAGCTGTAGTAATAATTTTATTTGATGTTAACGATAGTTATTTAACCGCATTATGAAAATATAATTGAAAAATGAATTTTGATTTTTGATAGCTTGAGATGATTAAATAATGACTTCACATAATTAATGCTTGATTCAACCGTGTAGCTCAGCGTTTAATACATTGCTTCCAAGTTTGATGACATAATTTGGCTAAGTTTACTCAATTTCGTTTACAATTACGATGATCAATAATACAATAAGCATATAAGTTGTTGTATTCGGGCTTAAGGTAGATGCAAAGTTTAAGTGCTGGGTCAAAACATGTGTTGTAGTGAGAATAATGTTGATAACCACCTAAAAGAGTTTATTTTTTATTTTTTGCAGTAAATTCTAAAATCACTTGCACCACCACAGTCGGAAAACTTTTAGAAAACAATTGATGAATGTATCTTTGTATAGATGATTATGTAGTCATGGTTTGATTATTAGATATAGTTAATAGGTCAGACGAGCAGTGAGAGAATTTAGTAATAATACTACATCAATGACACTTTTGTCTTTTTTGGCTGTAGGTACAAATACCTTCAATGGTTAAAATAATTGACTGATGTAATGCATCTATTAAGGCCAAGAAAACATCACCTATTTGCGCTCAAGCCAATATCATACACGCGTTGCTAGCAGTTATTTCTGAGGCTAAAAAATGAATGGACTTCTCACAATTGTTCTCTTCTGTATGTTTTGGATATTTTCAAATATTGGTTACTACGACCAGCTGTATGCCGTGTTTTGTACCCTGCATCGACATAAATCAGATTCGGTGAACAATAGTAATTTATATTGGAACCCATGTTATTTTCTTATTGCATCATCATTTCTATTTCAATTGAATCTTCTGTTTTGCTACTTTTCCCCTGTACTACATTTGTTGCTTTTTTCTTTTTTCTTTTGCTCCCTTTTTTCAGCTGTTGACAAATACTTTTCCTGACTGTTTACAAATGTCATCCTATTACTATAATTCTCCCCATTGCAAAAAACTTTTGTTACTCTTATTTAATTGAATCGAACTGCACTGTGTCTTTGTGTCTGCAGTTCACAGTGAATACTTCAACTATATCTATGCACATTGAAGCAGCTGTGTAATTGCAAAAGCAACAACATTGGCGTTATATGCCACAGTGAATATATCTATGCATTAGCGGATAAATTTTTAACACATTATCCTCTAAATAGTCTGTGAACTTTAACATATTCACTGTAATTGTTTTGTTCGATTTTAATTGTGATTATCATAACCAAATATATCTATGTATTCTTTATCCTACCAAATTGTTATTCATGATGTAACACTATCGTTCAACAATGTTTTTTCATTACCACCGTATTAAATTTCTTATACATTTGGATATGACCTATGCAACAACAATATTTTTTCAACATCCGTGTGCGAAGCACGGGTTCGCACTAGTATAATCTAAATAGTGGAATAAGATATTTAGAGAATGAATATTTGAGATAATTTGATTATAATAAAGAGGAATTATTATGATATGAAATGACTTTTATATAAAGGGAATTTTATAAAAATTTAGTTTATAAAATGCGTTTAAAAAAAATTTATGAATCAAAATCCTGGAATTTTTGAAAATAAGAAATAGCAGTACTTTTGAAAATAATTGAAATTTGGGAAGTAAAATTTAAAAGGAGATGCATTTTCTTTGGGATAATTAGGAGGAAATCGTTTCGATTAGTTTTGTGGTAATCTGAATGATCTTCTAAGTGACGATCGAATGTTTGGACGAACTTTGTGGAGTTCTTAGTAAATTATTCTCTCTATCATTGTGCGATCGAAGTGGGTTCAAATCCGAATGAACCAAAAGTGAGATATAATTAATAAATCATTTGAAGTTATTATATATAAAAATATATAAAGTATGCTTTCAAAGATAAGTTTTGAAATTAAAACTGGGTATCTAATTTTTAAGTTCCCTAAAAGGGAATTGGTTTCAAAATAAAAGGTATTTCCAATAAAGGATTGTTTTGATAAATGAGATTATTCCCTTAGATAAGATAGGGGATAATTTAACATAGATAAATCGGGTTAAATTAATAAGAAAGTTTTGATAAACATTGTTTTTATTAAAACCATATGGTTGTTTAAAACATCTAAGTAGGATGAACTATTTGCTGATTGGGTTAACCCTTAAATATTATTCGTTTTAACACTCTAAGTTAAAAGGGTTAATAGGTTGACTGGGTTTTAAGAAACCATAATTTGATTTGATCTCTATCTAGATCTTTGAAAAAAACAAAATAAAAGTTGTATGTAGACTTAGAAGAGTATTATACAATTAAATAAAGTGGAATAAGTTATTATTTAATGTTTTATAAAGAAATAACTTTATAAAATATTTTTAAAACTTCGGTGAGAATTTATGAAATAATTCATAAATAATTTTAGTATTGAATAAAATACTAAGTAAAAATATAAGTGATTTAGGAAAATTTTGATATAATTAAGAAACTAATAAAATATAGAGTAGAACTTTCCATTTTGTCCGAGTTAGTTTGCATAATAATCTAAGAAATAACCAGAGGCCAATGGGTAAAACGGTACGCTTAGATGATTATCTATATATTTGGACAATCAAGAAAGTTTGAACCTAAATTAAGATTTGTTTGTTAGTCATTTGACATTTTGAAACAATGTTAAGTGATACGTTTTCCCTTATGGAATTTGTTTGACTATTAGTGTTAGTTTATATTTTCATGGAATTTGATTGATTGGATTTGGTTGAATTGAATTGATTGGCTGTGTGATTTCATATACCATTGTCTATAAAGTTTAAATTTATAGACAAAGGATTTTAAATTGTTGTTATTAGGACCTAAATCCCGATGATTTTGGAAAAAGGAAATTTTTGAAGATTTTGGGAAAGGAATGATATTTATTCACTCTAGTTGATGTTTTTGGAGGAACCGGAATACCAATGGACGTTCCATATTGTTTTGATTCTAGAGTTTCACTATAATTTATTTGGAGGAATCCCCTCCTTGTCATTTTGGTTTTTGGTCTTTGATTTTTCTCGTTTGAGAAATTTGAAAATAAAATTTTGAATTGAAAACCCCGGGTAGTTAGATCTAAATTATCATTTGAAATAATTGGATGTATATCATCTATTACACAACATTCTCTATATTTTGTTGTATATGATTAAGATATGGTTGTTGGCTGCATGCAGATTTATATCATGCCAGTTTTAGTATGTAGAGTTACATCACATTGCTTTTGTCAGCCATATTTTCTTTAGATTTTGTTAGCACACGTATGCAAGAGATTGCTATTGATTCTTGTACACCTGCATTTGCATAGAGATAATAAATTACCTACCAAAATATAAATCAAACGCAAAAAGGTATGTAATAAATTTTAGAAAATTTAAATTGGTTGATGTTTTTATGCCCCAGATATGGGAGGCCACTTGGCTTTTGTTTTCTTTGATTGGTTTGGAGCTCGTAGAGGTGAATTGTAGTTGTTCCGATCGAGCTGCGCAAAGGAGATGTTGGCAAAAATTTCCGTAAAATTAAGAGTTAGAATTTTTTTGAGAATCTTGGAAAATTTTTGATAACTAAAAATTTGATTTTCTGAGTTATAACTTAGGATAAATGAATGAATGTGAGAAACTAGTTTGTATAGGTGAATGGATTTGAAGACTTGGAAACTTTGGAATCTTTTCTGGCTAATTGGTTTTGAAATATAAGTTTAACAACTCATTTTAATTAATAGATTTAAACTTAAGAGTTTGGAAACATTTTCTTCCTTAGGAATTTCGAGGATTTCATTTAAAAGGGAGAGAATGTAACAACCCAAAATTATGGTCATTTGACTTTAAATGATTAAATAATTTTAAATATTTAAATAATTAAATTTTGGAATTTAATAACTTATAATTCAAATATAAGGAATGATTAAATATTTTAATTATGAATTAAATGTTAATTAAATGGATTTAATAATTTTATTTAACTCCTTTTAATTAATAAATAATATTAGTGAATTCAATTTGTAAATTTATTTACAAATATAAATAGATCGAAAAAATATCGATAATTAAAATATAAAACGATATTTAAATCTGTGAAATTTGTTGTTCCGGGGCATAGTCTCGGATTTCGACAAAACTAGTTTCATTGAAACCGTAATAGTGAATTATATTACGCCGTCGAATTCTAGGGCGATCAGACGTATCGTTTGGTCGTGCGAGTTCGAAACGCGTTGAAATTAATATCAGAAATTTAATATTATAAATGGGTCTAAAAAAGCTATCTTCTGCATACGATCGAATTAGACCTTGAGACTAGTTCCATTGTGTTTGAAATAGGGGTATAACATATAGAACATCAGGCGGCACGCATCGTCTGGAGTTTGAGATTTTTGGGTATGTAATGTTGAATGTTTTCGAATAAAATAAAAAGAAAAATCAAATCTTTTCAAATTCAATTCCATACCCTATCAGATCAAGCCCATACTCCCCTCACCAGCCCATACTTTCTCCTCCCTAAAAAAACAATGCTTTGTAACATGAATTAAAAACCCCCTCTTCCTATTTAATTCAAAACAAATGAAATGAAAATCAATAAAATTGGAAAACATTAAATCTTTAAGTTCTCTATCGGTAGATCCTCATGCTGAAGTGTTTGAGGGGATTCAGCATCAAAGTGGAGAGGCTCGATAGTTTCTCATTTGATGGTTTTGACTAGGGTTTTGATTACTAGGTCATTGAGGTGGAGTTGAGTGGATTGGAGCTTGGTTTTGGGTTTGTTAATGGAAGGAGCTTCGGCGATGACGAAATGAAGGGGTGCGACCACGTCTTAGAGGAGGCAACAATCGCCTGTAGCTCATTTTAGGGAAGAAGTCACATTTCCCTAGGGAGAGGCGGGTTAGTCGTAGAGGTGATGGACGCGTAGAGATTTTGAAGGGGAGCGCAATGGCGAAGACGGTTCGCCAAACGGACCATCGGAGCTCCGTATCATCGATTTGTCGTGCATGGTTTTGGGTTTGATGACATAGCCGTGCATGTTTTTAGTTAGGAAGATGAAGATAGTGGAGAAGGGTAAACTTGTAAATAATTATAAGTCGTTTGATTTTAGTTTAAATTATCGGTAACTTATAAAATGTATATCTCACTCATACAAGGTCGGATTCGAACACCGTGTTTTGCATTAGACTCGTGTCGTTGAGATCTTTGCGATGGAATTGGTTTGGTTGGATTTGGAGCAAGTGGAAATTTAGGCTAAAATCGGACGACCGTTCGGTTTTAGCCCGAAATCGGGACGTTTCGGCGAAAACGAAAATCAATGTGAGTTTAACTCACATTAATTTTATTATATCATATCAATGATGTTATAAACTTTTATTGATTGTTTAGATGTTAGTTAAATTGTTTGATTGCCTATTTGGTTGAATTTCCGTTTGAAAAATGGATGACATATTAATTTGATCATTATAAACCCATATGATTATTTATATATTATCCATAACCATTGTTTTGCAAAAAAAAATCTATAAAGAGACCAAAAGGGGGTTTCTCGCCAATAATTATTTATTTACATCCTTATACTGATACATTGATGGTTAATTAAAATAAATCCTAATATTTCATTTAAATTGTTAAGTGTCGTTATAGCAATTTCACTATATCGTCATTTATTCAATTTCATTCCCAAAACCTTGTCATATGAACTTGAGCTTGTGTTTCCGCTAAAAATAATATTGAGAATTCATTAATCATTTTGATTAATGATAATTTTGATTAATTAATCATTTTAAATAACGATTTTTAGTTTAATTCACCAATTTAATTAACGATGTTTAAAATTGGTTTATCTTTTGATCTATATAAGACCGGATTTAATTAATCATTTTTACTAATGATTTCTTGAGTTTAATTAATTATTTCAATTAATGATAATTGAATTTAATAATCATTTTAGTTAATGATATTTAAAAGTAATAAATCATTTTAAATAATGATATTTTAATTTAATTAATCATTTAATTAATGATTGTTTTGAATTTAACTAATTGTTTAACTAATGATATTTGGAATTTAGTTAAATCATTTTAATTAATGATGTTTGAAATTAAATAATCTATCTAATTTATGAGATTTGAATTTAATTAATTCATTTTAATTGATGATTTTGAATATTAATTAATTTTTTAATTAATAGTTGTTTAAATTTAATAAATTGGTTTAACTAGTAGTGTTTGAAAATTAGTTAACCATCTTAATTAATGATTTTTTATAATTAAGTAAATCATTTGAGCAAATGATGTTTTAATTAATTTTTTAGCCAATGGAGTTTGAATTTAATTAGTCCAATTAATTTATGATTATTTGAACTTAATTAATTGTTTTAATTAATGTAATTTAAAATTACTTATCATTTTAATTAATGACGTTTGAGATTAATTATTCATTTAATCAATGATTATTTGAATTTAATAAATCTTTTTAACTATTGATATTTAAAATTAATTAATTGATTTAATAAAAGTGATTAAAATGAAATAATGTAATAAAAGTGTTGTAAGTCTATTAACTGATTAAAAGTTAATAAAATGATTTAATAAAAATTTTAAAATTAATTTACCAATGTTATATAAGCGTTTGGAAATAATTATCTATTTTATTATAGATAATGGATTTTTTTATTTAAAAGAGATCACTACTAGAAAAGGTGCAAAATAGCGACAAAAATTTTCGACGCCATTGCGACGCCAAAAAGGCGGGGCGTCCAAATGGCGTCATAAAATCGTAAAACAGAAAAAATAACATCGAAAAACAGTAACGTCATTGTGACGCCATTTGTTTACCTAACAAAAATAACAATGGCGTCGGAAAGACGTCGAAAATACTGACGCCAGTCCGACGCCCTTTATTTTATAGTACCAAAAGTAAATCTTAATCGCCAGTTCAAACCATCAAAATAAACTTCGTTACTTTTTTTTAGCTCATATTCTTCCTCTCTATCGTGTTCCATTATTCACAGATCCACGAAGAAGTAAACCCTGATACCAAAAATCGATGTCGTGTTCGCTCTAACCTATGATCTTCGTTGCCTCTCCTCTCTCAACGCCTATCACAACTGAATTCGATCGCGACTACGATGACATGATGAAGGGGGAAAGGGCTGGCGCTGGAGCCTGTCGTGACTACAATGACGTGATAAATATGCATTGCGACTGGGTGGCGTATTGATCTGTAACGTGATGGCTCTTGTGATGGAAGCAGGCGAGGGATGTCGGTAGATGGTTGCTGCGTTGGCGGTGAGGCCAAGATGGAAGCAAGTGAGGGTGAGTTTTCTTTTACACTTTTCATAAAGGTCTGTGTAATTTGCTGTTAATCCATGTATTAATATGTTTAGTTGGCTTGATGTCCAAATATTGGTATGTCAAATATGATAGGTGAGGTGTAATGATTGAATTCAATGGTGGCCTGCTTTAATCTATTTGATTATGAGGTTGGCGTATATTCGTTAGGATTTAACATGTTCATCCAATTTTCTCTCCAGTTTAAGGTGAGATTTGTTACATGTATCCATTAAATACAAAAATCAAAATGTTACAAGTACCCTTGTCTTGTATGGAAAGTGTAATAGATATTTGAGCGCCCTTGTATGTTACTGTAACGGCCGGGCGATTTTCGAACCCCGAAATTCGACATTAATACGTTCACTGTATAGAGTGCCGAGCAGTCGAGTGTCGGAAATACCAGGTTGTTAGGGTTAAGAAGGAAAAGAGATAGAATAAGAAACAGAAAACAACAGCACAAAATCTCACAATCACAGCGGAATAAAATATAATAACAGCATTTTATACAAGAAAAGCTGTAACTGTCAATGTACATATACAAGATATCAGAGTACAATCATCAACAAATAAATCTGGACAGTTATAATAACTTGTCCTCAACTGTTGTCTATACAGCCTACAATACACAGCGGAATATAGTCAATACGTGCAATACGTCTCTGCCATCCAGCTCGTCTCCTGAGCTCCAAAAGCGTCCTAACATGAAATTCTGTAATACTCGGTCTGACCCGAGCATTACAATAAAGTAACACCCGAGTCAGGCTGGAAACCAGCGTGAGTAAACCCACTTAAATTGAAATACTTAAGTCATGAAAATCTTTGAAACCAAGGTAACTTGTACAGACCGACGAGGTTTTATCAGATTATAACCAAAATAGTTCTGCAGAAATCCATCGATTTTGTAATAATGGCTAAGTACATTTACTTATTTCAAATAGTTGAATTTGTTAAATTAATCCAATTTCAGCATATTAAACTCTAAAATCAAACCATGGAGGTTCGTAGTGATTATTAGATTGAGATGGTTCCGGATAACCTAGATATCCGATTTCAGTCTCTTCGAATCCAAGTAATAAATTTTAAAAGGGTAAATTGTTTAAAGTAAACAATTTATAATTAAGGTGACAACATTCAAATATGGGGATTTATTTCATATTTTTATTCAAATAACTGTATCATCATTTTTATCTACTATTTAGCTTGTCTGACCACTTGATGGCACAGGCAAAAATAATTTGAATTAAACACCCAATAGAGTCAAGCAAAGATATATGTGGTTACAAATTTAACGATCAATAACAGATATCAAAACAATTCACACATTAGGATTTTATGAACTTTAATTGATCGAATCCATTTATGTTTAACTCAAATAAAATTACATATTCAAGAAATTACAAAATAAACTATTTAAATTAAAAATCAAGAAATCAAATTAATAGCTAATCTTATTTTTTAACCTAACATTTAATTAATTAAGAATTTGATCAATTACTTATCTCAGCTATAATAAAATAATTTTAATTTTCCTTTACACAAAATAATTTAAACTTAAAATATATGAAGATAGGATTTTGATGTAGAGAATTCCTGTTGATTGAATTTTATAATGCCAATCGAATTTGGGTTTCAACAATTTAAGTTATTATAAAATATATATAAATTTCCATTTTCTCTCCTCTTTTCCCTTTCTCTTTTTCTTTCCATTTTTTTTCTTTTTTCTTTCTTTTTTTCTCTTTTTTTATTTTCTTCTATTTCCTTTTCCTTTTTCTTTTTCTTATTACTTTTTATTTTCTCCTGGCCCAAACCGGCCCATCACTCCCTCCCTTTCTCCTTTTTTCCCAACTATCTATTTGTCCTCTGTACTCTTTATTTTTTTCAAGCAATCTAGGTGCACATGAGCACCGTGCACGTGCACACGTCCACCGACGCCTCCCCCGGCCACCGACCATCGCCCCTAGTCACTTACGATGGCCATGACTCCTTCCACCACCTAAAGACCATCGCACTGCCTTGAATCGAAAAGGAGACCCACTGGCCAAAAACTGGAACCATCTGAAGACGAACACACGTCCACTAACCCGCCTCGTCCAACCATCTCCGACCATCGAAGTCTGCCAAACCTCGCTAGAAGCTTCGCCACTCACCTCTCCACCTTTTACCCTTGCACCGCAACCTCCAATCTCCTCCATGACGCCGCTGTCGCCATAAAACTGACCATGCCCAAAAATTTTCCTTAAACCCTACTCGTAGTTCGACTGGCCAATCCACCCACCAGAAAAATCACACGCCATTTTTCTTAGCAACTCCACCTTCCAACGCTCCTCCACTCCTGAAGCCCTGACACGAAAACGCTTGGATCACCAAAATTTTGAATCTTCCCCAATTCCGTTCAACTTCCTCTACCTCTTTCAATACACGATTTAAAACCTTCAAACTAAGCTCAAAAATCAAGTTTCTCAATGACAAACACAAATGTATAATCATTTGATTAAAACGTGATACTCGAATTTTATTCATTTTAAAATCGTTTACTATAAATAATATTTTCCTTCCTCTACGCTTAATGGAATTGAATGAAACAAATTTTAAAACAATCTATAATCGAAATCAAACTACTTTTATCTTGAAATCAAAGCTTAAATCAAGAGGGATAAGAAAATATTGATTTTTGAAAGGGATGATTAACAGGTTTTAACTAAACAACGAACGGAGTATATATTTTCCCTGTAACTGAAGCTTCCTCATGTCTAATCCTTAATTACTCACATATGTACCCAGCAAACTTAAAAAAACATTCAACCCAGATCAAAATTTGTTCAAAGGTAATTATATGCTTATATGTATATATAACCAATTGAAAAAGTAGGTGTTGTACTCATAGAAATTAAAAGATGAATTGCTGCTTTCTTTCTCTAGCCTAGCTCCTGCTTCTCCTTTTTTTCTATCTTGATTCCTTTAAATTTTAATGGCAGATGCTTGTGTCTATGTGTGTGTTATATATATATATATATTTGTTTTGTGAGGATGTTTAATCGTGAAGGCACAAAGCAGTAGTATGTGGACATATATATATAGAGAATGGGAGGCTGAAGCTTGTTTTACAGGCTTCCTTATCTCATTTATTTTTTCCTTTATGTTTTTCTCTTCTTTAATTTGATTTGGAAATCTTGACATGATTTATATATAAAGTTGATTTGATTTAATAAAAGATGATTTGATTTTCATATGTCTTGATTTTGAAATCTTGCCATGATGATGTTCCATTGCATGTTTACATGTACATATGTATGAATTGATATGTATATGTGTATATATATATATATATCCTTATATGTGTATGTTTTCCCCTTCCCATGTTTATAACAATGTATACAGTTATGCATATGAATTTTATCCTATTATACTAGCATTTGTACATATTGTCATTTACTTATATATATAGTTATATATACATACATGTTTACATTTTCACTATTTAATATATACATATATATACATTTGCTTGTATTTTTCATCATATTTACATATATATATATATGTGTGTGTGTATATATATATATGTGTGTATATATATATGTGTGTATATATATATATATTCACATTATTCCCTATTTACATATTTATCTATATTTGTATATGTATGCTTACCTACATCTACACATATTTATTTACCTACATATGTTTTTTCCATCATATACATACATTTATTTTTACTTACATATGGGCATATATACATATATTACATTTATATACCTATATATTTCTTTATACTTTTAAATACACCCTTGTTATATACATTCACATGTTCGACATATATACATATACCTACAAGTTTTGAATTTCTCCACTATGTAGTTTTTCATTCGTGTATATATATATATATATGTATACACTTTTATAATAGTTTTATAACATACACACATAAATACTTATAAATATTTTCAACATTATAAAGCTTATGGATATTTTACCTTAATTTAAATGGTGGAGTCTTATATACACATTTCTAAAATATTTATCATATTCAGGAATTTAAAATTCAATATTTAATATAGTTTCTAATCAATATATAGATTCGGGTATTTTTAATATCAAAAAAATTTATTTATCAATATTCCAATAATTGAAAACAGATAATCACCCAATAACAAATGTCAGAAAATCTGGGTCATTACATTCCTCCCCCCTTAGAACTTTTCGTCCTCGAAAAGGAACGAAGCGAGGATTTGAATTTCGACGTAGATTATTAATTTAATCATCTTTAAACATTTTAACTCCTTACTCTTTTTATATAAAATTTAAAACACTTTAAATCCCATAGTATTACCAAACTAGTTTTTATAAAAATACTTTTTATAACCCGATGTCCAAACAAGTCCATTCTTGTTCTCATAGAAATTCAGTCACATGTTGATCAGGCGTAGGACTGAAAATCTATAAGTACTTAGTAGACCCATTTTCAACACCCAGTGAAAATATGTAACGACCCGATATTTCGTGCCATTCGCATCTACATATGTCGGACTTTAATTGCTCAAAATATCAGATTGTTAATTTATATTTGGCAAAACTCAGCATATACAGTAAATAAAATCAATCACGGAATCACAGACACAGAGTAATATAGCAGTAAGTAGCGGAATAGAATAAATAGTAGTTCTTGAAGCTACTATATAAAACATCGGAGTTTGAACTCAAATACAAAAGAATATCTCGAATACAATGTCGTCTAGAATACCAACAAATGACAAGTCTGAACGGAACAAATGGATAGCTGAAAGCTGGATAGATATAAATGGATCTTCAAGCAAAGCTCCAAAGCTCCAAAGGCGAGTCTCAATGCCGTGTCACTCAGTCTGACCCGAGCGTAAAGCAAAACACAAAACACTCGAGTTAGGATTAACATTCTTATATTAATAAATTCAACTCAAGTGAAATGTCAACTGAAATACAAGTAACTTAAAGGATGTTTGGGATTTCCATCCTCTAAGGATCCGTGGAACTATCTACTATGTAGTAATATACGCTATTATAATATGTCTATAGTAAAGTAAACTATTAAAATAGCATTAAGGCGTTACCCATATCCCCTTTAACACATTTTTATAATGCCGTAGTCTATACAGATACTGTAAACTCCACTCGCAAGTGGGCTATCAGGGAGCACTCCATAGGTACGACACAAAACAAACTCGTAGAAGGCGCGATAGGGCATGTGACACGGCACTCAAGGCAATGCCAGGGTAGATATACCAATTGCACTCCCGGACTAGTGGTAACGCATAGCAGCTACTACCGCCCACCTCATGACACACTCCCAAATCAATGGGTGCACCCAATCAAATCACAAAAGCAATATAATGGTATCGAAGAAATGTGCCCGATCGGAGGAATGACCTCACTTCGCCCGGTATAGATCCTGTTTTAGCCACATCAAGCTGACTCACGGGAGTCAGGGCTACGTAAATACCATATAGAATCGTCACCAAACCATCCTACTTCATTCTGGAATCTCCACCACGTGCACAGTTGTTAAAGTGGTTTTCGGTATTGGCAGAGAGTATGACAATATCTGATCCCGGTCTCTTTAACAACCAAACGTTATTATAACACCGTGGTCATTTCATTTCAAATCATATTTCAAAACCTAAATATCATATCTATTTCAAAACCATATCAATACGATATCATTATTCACTTAAATAATATTCATTTCCAAAATCGTAATACTTTCCAAAATTTTAACACTTTTGAAATTATAACATTTTTGAAACCATAACACTTGGAAATCATAACACTTGGAAATCATAACACTTTGAAATCATATTACCCCCACTTAAACAGTTTAGATATTAACATAGTATATATAACAAAATAGTTTATAAAATAAAATAGTTTAGAAAATAAATAATTAGTATATTGAAAATAGTTAAAAGTTAAAAATAGTTTATATTTAATTAATTTATAAAATAAAATATAAAAATAGTGTTAAATATATTTTAAAATATTTTATATAGTAAAATAGTTTCCTCAAATTTCACAAATCGATTCAGATCAACTCGAATTCCAAAATTTAATTTAATTTAATCTCAATTCACCAATTTCAATTCAGTTCAAACCATTTAAAATTTCTATCGATTCCAAATACATATATATATACTACAATTTAAACCATTTCAATTTTCAATAGACTTCAAAGCTCAAATTCATTTATATTTCAAATTCAAACTTACTATTACTTAATATTGAAAATTCATTTAGTCAATCTAATATCATTTAAATAAAACCTTAAATTACAGTTTATGTAAACTAAATATTCCCTTCAATTTATTTACTTGAAATATTCATTTAATCACTTTAAATCAAAAATCAAGTTATAAATCATATCTTTAAAATCTCAAGTTTCATAAGTTTCAAATCGGTTTTATTTAAGAAAAATTCAAATAAATTTGAAATTAATTTCTATTTCTCTTTCCAACTTAATTTATTAAAATTATTATTAAATCTATATTAAAGATATAATATCTTAAAATCAATATTTATTAAAACCACATATATTTCTTTTCAAAACCTTGGAAATCATTTTCAAAATATATATATAGACCAACGGTGCCTGTATATAATTTTCAACCCACAATCCTAAATTCAATTCAATGAAAATCGCTTGGGTTTATCATTTCAACCCATAACGATTTTCTCCTATTCTACAAGATCGTTCGGGTATGTATCATTTCAACCCATAGGGAATTTTATTGTGATAACCCAGATTTTTTGGGTATTAGATAACTGGATAATTATCTGATTGAACTATTGAAAATACTGATTTATAGATTGAACAGATAAAATTCTGATAATAAAAGATATCTGGATATATAAATGAATTTGAAAATATAATAGAAGCTGAATTATAAATATCTAAATAAATATTTATTTGATAATCTACTAATATAATTATTTAACATTGGAAAATTATTCCATTAGAACAAATAATGTGTTGTTAAATATATATATATATATATATATATATTTATGGGTTGATTTTAAATTTGATTTTAAATTAAAATTGAATTTGAATTGGGAATTCAAAAGGTTAAATATCTTAAAATATTTTGGATTAAAAAATATATTATATATGATTTTATTTCTTTTATATAATTGGTTTTATATTATTTTCTTTAAAAGATTTATTTATATAAATTAAAATAATGTATTTACTTAATAGGAAATATATATATGTAAGTTTTATAAAAATCATTTTAAAAAAAACATATTAATACATGGAATTACAAATGTAACTTAAATGTTTACATAATTACAAATGGAAGCCTAAGAATATATCTAATGACAAGTGTATACAAATTAAATAAGTTCAGTTCATAATCAAACTTGAAAGCTAGTCGATCAACTTCAGAATCAAATATCAGAAAATCTCAAACAAAATAAATCAAAGTTCTACATCCAGACAGCTTCCAGTTTTTCAAAGTGAATTTTCTCCTCTTTTCAAGCCCAGATAGGTGAGTAAACTTTAGTTTAAAAACAGTTTAAAACCTATGATCATAACCAGATGCTTATGATGGATTGTGTGAAAATATGGTTGCTTATGTATATGTACTTAAGAATTTAGATATGTATGTAAACATACAAGGGGACATAGCATTTATTGTACATCCTCTCTCAAACCACAATACATCAAATCCAAGTATACAAAACCCAAAATCATATCAGGTCAAGAAAATCTCTGACCAAGTAGTGATAAGAATAATAAATAAAAATGAAAGAAGCTTACAATAGAAGGCAGCCTACCCCTTTTCTTATTTGTACATCCACTCCTGTCTTCTTTTCCTTCATTCATTCGAGAGCAAGCTGAGTTAAACAAAAGAAGAAAAAAAGAACAAACCTGAAACATTCCTCTAACCAAAATCTAAAACCCTATAAAAACATTTTGCAAATTCAAGACCAAAGCCTGTAATTTTCTGTAAAGTCTGTAACCAATTTTCAGTTCAAAACCTGTAAACCATTTATCTTCAAGCCTGTAACATTTCAAGGGTTCAAGCAAGAAATCTGAAGAAAAATCAAAGTTAATAAGGATTTCTAGTTTCAAACTTTCAAGTTTTCAAAGCAAGCTTTCCTATTTTCAAGAAATCAGAGCTTCTCTGTTCCAAATCAAAGCCTTTTCAACTCTTTGTTCAACATTCAAAAAGGTGAGTAAACATTTAATTAAAAAGCTTAAATAGATTTGTTGCTTGTGAAATTTCTATGATGATGATTGCTCTGCATGTGTAAATAATAAGCAATAGCTGTGTGTATATGAATGAATATGGACTGTGCATGTATAGTATGATTGTTCTTCTCTGTTTTTTAACTACAGAGCTTTCAAAATTTCAAATCTCCTTATCTGATCATTGTTAGGTTTTGAGTCTCAAACATAATATGTTTGTTTAAGTATAAATTAAAGTTAAAATTTTATTCAAGCAAAATAGATTTGAAAATATGCTTGCATCTGGAAAATACAGTAGAAATCTTAATAATAGGATAAAATCAAATGTGGAATTTTATTGATTCAATTTTATATCTTGAATCATCTCTGGAAGATAAGATTTTTAAAAACAAAAATCAAATTTTTTAGAATTGAAATGAATGTGCAATTTGGGAATATCTGGAAAATGGTTTTAGAGGGATTTCGGGTGATCGGTGGCACTGGGAATGTTGGGGTTTCTGTTGGAGCTAGCTGGATGATCAGGGATGTTGGGAAAAATGGAGGGAGTGGCGACTGTTCACCGTGGTGGCGGCGGTAGGTCGAACTAGGTTTTAAACCTAGTTTTTGTTAGGGTCAGTTTTGTGATCACTGCATCGTCTCCAGGTGATCGAGTGGCACGATGCTTAAGGGAAGGCAGCGTGGATGGTCGGGGAACCTGTGGCCGGAGTTACTCGATCTCTGGTGGTCGGCGACGTGAATTTAAGGGAGATTTCAGGCAGAGGTTTAGGTTCCAGGATAATCGAGATTTCCTCGATTTCGAATTTGGGTTCCAGACGAACTTTGGTTGGTCGGAAACGAAAGGATGGGTCATCATGGACTCGGCGGCGATAGAAAGGGTGATCGAAACGTCACCGTTGCACTATGCAGGTGCACATAGGTCTGTGATGTCGGTAGTTTGGGAATGGAAGTTGACTCGAAGGGAAGCTCGGGGATAAGGGCAGGTGGCTCCGGTTCATCTTCGAGTGGATCGTGAGTGTAAATCATGTTTTCGAGTTTTAAGTTCTAACAAAATTTTGAAAGAAAAAAGAAAGGGGTAATAGTCTCGGGCCAAGACTCGAGTATTACACGGGTTGGACCCGAAGTAGGTTTTAAACAATTTTTTTTATTTAAAAAAATGGTTTTATAAAAACAAATTTTAATTTTAATTTAATCTAGTTTAAATTATTATATGACAATGTTTTATTTTATTTTATTATTTGATTGAAGGAGGTTATATGATTTGTTTAACTTAAATTTGTTAAGTTAATTTTTAAGTTATTTTAAAACTTAATTAGAAATGTAATTAAGTAGTTAATTAAAGAGAAAATGTCTTAAAATTTATATGATAATGATAGTTAAGTAATTAATAAGATAAATGATTTGTCTTAAAGTCAATAAAGGTTTAAATGATTTAAGATTAAATTAATAAAGTAATTAGAGATAAATTACGTAAAATTAAAGGAAAAATTTGGATTAATAATTTAATTAATAATTAAAGGTTAATTAATTAAGGATAATTAACCAATGGGATAATTACTTAATGGAAGTAATTAGGGATAATTAATGGGTAATTAAGGGATTATTAATTAATGCTTTGTAATTAATTACTATTAAGTAAGCAAGATTAAAAGTGATTAAAGTAATTAATTTGATTTAATTAGAAACGGTGTGACTAATTAATCTTGCTTAAGAATGATTGGTTGATATTTCTGATATGATATGTATGGGTTAAACAGTGATAATGTGGTTATCTATCGATGATGAATTGCTGTGTAAAAGTGACATCCTGTATTTAAAATTTGAATTGTTTTCACTTGAATAACTTGAGTTAAGATGACATTGGATTCGAAGAGACCGGGGTCGGGTATTAGTACATACCCGAAACCACTTCGATTTGGAATCTACAATAATTCTTTATGAATTTGACTTTGGAATAAATAGGCTGGAAAGAAATAAATGATGTAAACTTGGCCATTTAATCTGTGTAATAATGCTTAGATATGATTAAAAGATGTGTAATTGACTATGGCAAGTTAAGAACTCGTAGTAAGGAACGAGTTACCCTGGGTTTTAAATAAGTTTATTGTTTTAGTATTCCATGTTAGATGGGTTTACCCACGCTGGTTTCCAGCCTGACTCGGGTGTTACTTTGATGTAATGCTCGGGTCAGACCGAGTATTACAGATTTTCAAGTAAGGACGTTCTGGAGCTCAGGAGACGAGCTGGATGGCAGGAACGTATGGAGTGTATTCCGCTGTGATATATTGTTATTTATCTGGGACAAGTTATTTTAACTGCCCAGTGATTGTGAAATGTTGTAACTCTGATGTATTGATGTAAATTTACTGATACAGTTTCCCTTGTATAACTGTTATTTTATTTGATATTATATTTTAATCCACTGCGAATGTGAGAATCTATGTTGTGTTTTTGTTTCTTCTTCTTCTATCTCTTTCTTCTTTTTCTAACTATTTGGGATTTTTGGGATCGAAAATTCTGGGTCGTTACAGTTAGTATCAGAGCGAAGGTTAAGCGAGAACCTTGGCTCTGGTGGGTGTTCTCATTAAGGATAGGGTTAGTATTACCCTAGAACGAGTTGAGTGTGTGTGTGTGTATATATATATATATATGTATGTATGAGAGCGTACTTGTTATTTTCTTATATAAAGATTTTAAATGATTTTATATAAGAATATATTTTGATATATATAAAGCAATATTTCTTACTAATAAATGTTAAGGTAATTGGTTGTTAAATTATTGGAATTAAATTAAGAGATAATAGAAATACAACCAAATTGAAATTAAACAAAGGTAAGTTTGAAATGGATTCAAACTGAAATTAAATCTTAAATTTGGAATTTTTTTTTAGAATAAGATAATAATGAATTGTTTTCCAGATATGATAATCTTGGTTATTATCATAAATGATTATTGTGTTTAATAATAAGATGTGTATTAATTAGTAAGCAAAATGAAATGTTTTAGATAAGTATGACTTATAAATTGGAACTGAAGATGATCTAGATTGTGAAGTTTTAAATCTAAGCCATAAAATTTGGAATTTGTGTCAAAGTGCTAAAAGAAATAATAAATAAGTATTATTTGAATAAAAGGGACTTGTTGCAAATAAGGGTTGTTTGAAAACTGCTTTGAATTAAAAACCAAAGGTAATTTAAAATTTAAAGTATAACTTGGTGTGTAAAGGAAATATGTATATATGAGGAATATACATAATATCAAAATTGGGTTGAAATAAACTCTAAATATTGATTTTTAAATTTGGAATGAGATGTGATACCAAAGGTGATAAGTTTTGAACTTATAAGATTATTAATGTGAAGTTTAAAATTTGAAATGGGAATTCAAATTGGGTAAGGTTGGCTGGATTAAGTAAATTGAATTTAACTTTGGGAAAGTTAAATAAGTTAACAAGCAACCTGAATTGGAAATTTCAAATTAAAATTGGGATTTAACTTGGAAAGTTAAATGGTTGATTTGAATGGGGAGTTTGTGTTATCTCAAAATGGGTTTGAGACTTGGAAATTGAAAATGGATGTTTTAAAATAATTTGTATAATATTATCCTATTGTTATTAATAATATTTAGATTGTGAATTGGATTTGTTTAAATGAATGAAGAAATGGATTGTGGTGATATATCCATTATTTAGATAAAAAGAGAAATTAAAATTCGAAATTAAGGAGATGAAACCACTTTGAATTTAAGATTTAAATGTTCAAAAAGAACTTGGAAATTTAAATTGTTAAGCATTGGTTTCAGAATTGAAATTGGGGAATAAATTGGATATATTTATTATTATGAAGAAAATTTTAAATGGAGTTTTGAAATTTGGACTCAAAATTTAATTGTTTAAATATTTAGATTGTTGGTTTAAAAATAAGGGTTAATTTGATTTAAGGGGTTAAATCAATATTTGAAAATTTAACTCGAATTTATATAATTCGAGATGGTTTAAAGTTGAGATTTAGATTTCATTAGTTCAAACTAAATTTGATTTGAATTAATGGGAATTGTGATTTAAGATGGATAAGTATAAAATTCAAATGGAAAATTTGAATTGGATTAATTTGAAATAAAATTGAAGATTGAATGAGTTCAAATTCAAATGGGAATTGGGATTAATTCATATAGAAATTGAAATGATTTGAAATTGAAGTGGATTCAATTTGAAATTAGTCTAAATTAATTTGAATAATTTGGAATTGTAATTAAAGTGAATATGTTTAAAATCAAATGGAATTTGATTTAAATTTGAAAAGAATTGAGGATTGAGATTAAATCAATTTCAATGGAAATTGAAGTTATCTAAATTGAAATTGAGTCAATTTAAATGAAAGTGGAAAATTTAAATTGAATTGATGGGGAATTGAACAGTTTGGCTCTGGACTCTTTTTAAATAAATCATTTTGATATAAACTGTTTTAAATCTATTTTCCTAACTATTTACTATACAACTTTTCTTTTTAAATTCCAAGACCATCTTATATTTATTTAACAACTACTTCTGGAAATCTTTAACTATTTTACAACTATTTTATAAACTAATTATTATTTTCCAACTACTTTATAACTAGATACTATTTTATAACTATTTTGCAATTATTTAACTATTTTATCAATACATAACTATTTTACAGCTATTTTACAAACTAATAATTATTTTTCAACTACTTATCTATTTTTTGAATTTTTCAAGCTATTTTCTAAATATAAACTGGTCGGAGTTCAAACTGTTATGGATTAAATACCCAACTGAGATAAGAATTGAAGTGATAATCCAAATGGGGATTAAGGCAAATGTGAATAAGTGAATAAAATCAAAGTGAGGATGAATAGAAAGGAAATTGATTTAACTGATAATTAATGAAGATAAATACGTAAGATGTACATATATTATTCTATTCGCATAGTGATTTGATCCAAATTCGAGCACAGAATTTCGAGGTAGTATTATCGATTCGATTTGGGATTTTTCACTCGATTTTCGACGATGAACCTGGATATGGATTTTTTATTGGTTTTGGATATTCTCTATCATAGTTGTGACTATGCAAGGAGAATGACGGTTTCCGATCATGAAACTAGATCTGAGTCCGCACTAGAAAGTCGGGTGGACGATACTAGTTCGGAAGTGAAATTGTGTGATCGAGTGAGCGATCAAATTGATATAGCGTACGGATGATATGTGTACATCGTACGGGTTTGAATGAAATTGGCATTGAAATTTATGGATAAAACTGTAAAATGATCTTTGAAATGAAAAGTATATTTGTGGAATATATGATGAGGTAAAATGGAAATTAGAAATTTCTATGATTTAAGATTCACTTTATGAAGAAAGGTAATGTGGTTAATAACTTTATAAAAGAATAATCAAATTTGAATATTTGATTTGGGATAAACAAAGTTATATATCTTGTTATATATGGTAACTTCCCTTGTTGAATCTATTGCCTGAAGAAAAGGGTTTTGAATGTATTTGAAGTATAAAAGTGAATTTATACAAGTAGGAAGTGATTTGAAAATTTCCCAAGGTTATTATATATATACGCATATATATAAAGGATTTTGTGAAAATGATTTTGGAAAAGGGTTTTGGGAACCTATGGATTTCTAAAGAAGGCTTTTGATTTTTGAGGAAAATCAAATTTGGAATTTGGAAAGCCTAGTTTGTGAATTTATCGATTTTGGGATAATCGATTTTGAGAAAGAAGATTTATATGAGATTCATACTAGGTGTATGATTTGGAAAATACTATATGTGTTTAGTATAAAGTGTTTTGAAAGTGGCTCTGGGGAAAAAGGCACTCCCTTGAATGAACTTCTCAGGAGTGCCACAGGGTGGTACTGCCTTGAGCCCTAAGGGGGGGGGTTCTAAAGTTAATCATGCGAGGAGTCCGGACAAACTAGTTCCTGAGGATTATTGGGTAGCGAAAGTCGATGGCGCTGATGCCTACAGGGGCATTTGGATTATGCTGTGACGACAGTGTAACTCGATGTCGCTGCGATCTACTGTGTGGACCATAGCGAAAATCGTGTGGAGGATGAGTGCCAACAGTCTACACTTGATTTTGCCGGGATGGCAACGTAACATCGGTAGACTACGATCTATGGTCGAGTGGAGGAGTTTCATTCTTTTGGCAGCAAAATTCGAGGGCGCTGATGCCTACAGTTATATGGGTTTTTGCTGTGATAGCAACGTAAAGCCTGGGTATAACTACGATCTGTAGCAGGTTCCATGGTGTAATCGAGGGGCGCGGAGGCCTACAGTTATTTATGGATTTTGCCGGGATGGCAATGTAACCATCGGGTTAACTGTGACCATGGATGGGGGTGATGATTTCCAGAGCATTCTCACCAAAGATATTTCCTCTATTTTCAAAAAAAAAACTGTTTTATATATTTTCAATAAAATTATTTTCCAAGTATTTTCACTGGGTGTTGGAAACGGGTTTACCAAGTACTTATAGATTTTCAGTCCTACGCCTGATCAATGTATGACCGAATTTCTATGAGAACAAGGATGGACTTGTTGAGACATCGAGTTATAAAAAGTATTTTTATAAAGCTATTTTGGCAATATTATATAGATTTTAAAAAGTTTTTAAAAAAATGATCAAAGAATAATTTATATGATTTTAAGTATTGAATAAATTCTGGCTTCGTTCCTTTTCGAGGACGAAAATATTCAAAGGGGGGAGGAATGTGATAACCTGGATTTTTTCGGTATCAGATAACTGGATAATTATCTGATTGAACTATTGAAAATATTGGTTTATAGATTGAACAGATAAAATTATGATAATAAAAGATATCTGGATATATAAATGAATTTGAAAATATAATAAAAGTTGAATTATAAATATCTGGATAAATATTTATTTGATAATCTACTAATATAATTATTTAACATTGGCAAATTATTCCTTTAGAACAAATAATGTGTTGTTAAATATATATATATATATATATATTTATGGGTTGATTTTAAATTTGATTTTAAATTAAAATTGAATTTGAATTGAGAATTCAAAAGGAAATATCTTAAAATATTTTGGATTTAAAAATATATTATATATGATTTTATTTATTTTATATAATTGGTTTTATATTATTTTCTTTAAAAGATTTATTTATATAAATTAAAATAATGTATTTAATTAATAGGAAATATATATATGTAAGTTTTATAAAAATCATTTAAAAAAACATATTAATACATGGAATTACAAATGTAACTTAAATGTTTACATAATTACAAATGGAAGCCTAAGAATATATCTAATGACAAGTGTATACAAATTAAACAAGTTCAGTTCATAATCAAACTTGAAAGCTAGTAGATCAACTTCAGAATCAAATATCAGAACATCTCAAACGAAATAAATCAAAGTTCTACATCTAGACAACTTCCAGTTTTTCAAAGTGAATTTGCTCCTCTGTTCAAGCCCAGACAGGTGAGTAAACTTCAGTTTAAAAACAGTTAAAAACCTATGATCATAACCAGATGCTTATGATGGATTGTGTGAAAATATGGTTGCTTATGTATATGTACTTAAGAATTTAGATATGTATGTAAACATACAAGGGGACATAGCATTTATTGCACATCCTCTCTCAAGCCACAATACATCAAATCCAAGTATACAAAACCCAAAATCATATCAGGTCAAGAAAATCTCTGACCAAGTAAAGACAAGAAAATAAAATAAAAATGAAAGAAGCTTACAGTAGAAGGCAGCCTACCCCTTTTCTTATTTGTACATCCACTCCTGTCTTCTTTTTCTTCATTCATTCGAGAGCAAGCTGAGTTAAAAAAAAGAAAAAAAAACAAACCTGAAACATTCCTCTAACCAAAATCTAAAACCCTGTAAAAACATTTTGCAAATTCAAAACCAAAGCCTATAATTTTCTGTAAAGTCTGTAACCAATTTTCAGTTCAAAACCTGTAAACCATTTATCTTCAAGCCTGTAACATTTTCAAGGGTTCAAGCAAGAAATCTGAAGAAAAATCAAAGTTAATAAGGATTTCCAGTTTTAAACTTTCAAGTTTTCAAAGCAAGCTTTCCTGTTTTCAAGAAATCAGAGCTTCTCTGTTCCAAATCAAAGCCTTTTCAACTCTTTGTTCAACATTCAAAAAAGTGAGTAAACATTTAATTAAAAAGCTTAAATAGATTTGTTGCTTGTGAAATTTCTGTGATGATGATTGCTCTGCATGTGTAAATAATAAGTAATAGCTGTGTGTATATGAATGTATATGGACTGTGCATGTATAGTATGATCGTTCTTCTCTGTTTTTAAACTACAGAGATTTCAAAATTTCAAATCTCCTTATCTGATCATTGTTAGGTTTTGAGTCTCAAACATAATATGTTTGTTTAAGTATAAATTAAAGTTAAAATTTTATTCAAGCAAAATAGATTTGAAAATATGCTTGCATCTGGAAAATACAGTAGAAATCTTAATAATAGGATAAAATCAAATGTGGAATTTTATTGATTCAAGTTTATATCTTGAATCATCTCTGGAAGATAAGATTTTTAAAAACAAAAATCAAAATTTTTAGAATTGAAATGAATGTGCAATTTGGGAATATCTGGAAAATGGTTTTAGAGGGATTTCGGGTGATCGGTGGCACTGGGAATGTCGGGGTTTCTGCTGGAGCTAGCTGGATGATCAGGAATGTTGGGAAAAATGGAGAGAGTGGCGACTGTTCACCGTGGTGGCGGCGGTAGGTCGAACTAGGTTTTAAACCTAGTTTTTGTTGGGGTCAGTTTTGTGATCACTGCATCGTCTCCAGGTGATCGAGTGGCACGATGCTTGGGGGAAGGCAGCGTGGATGGTCGGGGAACCTATGGCCGGAGTTACTCGATCTCAGGTGGTCGGCGACGTGAATTCGAGAGAGATTTCAGACAGAGGTTTAGGTTCCAGGATAATCGAGATTTCCTCGATTTCGAATTTGGGTTCCAGACGAACTTTGGTTGGTCGAAAACGAAAGGATGGGTCATCATGGACTCGGCGGCGATAGCAAGGGTGATCGGAACGTCACCGTTGCACTGTGCAAGTGCATATAGGTCTGTGATGTCAGTAGTCTGGGATTGGAAGTTGACTCGAAGGGAAGCTCGGGGATAAGGGCAGGTGGCTCGGGTTCATCTTCGCGTGGATCATGAGTGTAAATCATGTTTTCAAGTTTTAAGTTTTAACAAAATTTGAAAGAAAAAAGAAAGGGGTAATAGTCTCGGGCCAAGACTCGAGTATTACATGGGTTGGACCCGAAGTAGGTTTTAAACAATTTTTTTTATTTAAAAAAATGGTTTTATAAAAACAAATTTTAATTTTAATTTAATCTAGTTTAAATTATTATATGACAATGTTTTATTTTATTTTATTATTTGATTGAAGGAGGTTATATGATTTGTTTAACTTAAATTTGTTAAGTTAATTTTTAAGTTATTTTAAAACTTAATTAGAAATATAATTAAGTAGTTAATTAAAGAGAAAATGTCTTAAAATTTATACGATAATGATAGTTAATTAATTAATAAGATAAATGATTTATCTTAAAAGTCAATAAAGGTTTAAATGATTTAAGATTAAATTAATAAAGTAATTAGAGATAAATTACTTAAAATTAAAGGAAAAATTTGGATTAATTAATTTAATTAATAATTAAAGGTTAATTAATTAAGGATAATTAACCAATGGGATAATTACTTAATGGAAGCAATTATGGATAATTAATGGGTAATTAAGGGATGATTAATTATTGGTTTGTAATTAATTACTATTAAGTAAGCAAGATTAAAAGTGATTAAAGTAATTAATTTGATTTAATTAGAAACGATGTGACTAATTAATCTTGCTTAAGAATGATTGGTTGATATTTCTGATATGAAATGTTTGTGATATGATATGTATGGGTTAAACAGTGATAATGTGGTTATCTATCGATGATGAATTGCTGTGTAAAAGTGACATCATGTATTTAAAATATGAATTGTTTTCACTTGAATAACTTGAGTTAAGATGACATTGGATTCGAAGAGACCGGGGTCGGGTATCAGTACATACCCGAAACCACTTCGATTTGGAATCTACAATAATTCTTTATGAATTTGACTTTGGAATAAATAGGCTGGAATGGAATAAATGATGTAAACTTGGCCATTTAATCTGTGTAATAATGCTTAGATATGATTAAAAGATGTGTAATTGACTATGGCAAGTTAAGAACTCGTAGTAAGGAACGAGTTACCCCAGGTTTTAAATAAGTTTATTGTTTTAGTATTCCATGTTAGATGGGTTTGCCCACGCTGGTTTCCAGCCTGACTCGGGTGTTACTTTGATGTAATGCTCGGGTCAGACCGAGTATTACAGATTTTTAGGTAAGGACGTTCTGGAGCTCAGGAGACGAGCTGGATGGCAGGAACGTATGGAGTGTATTCCGCTGTGATATATTGTTATTTATCTGGGACAAGTTATTTTAACTGCCCAGTGATTGTGAAATGTTGTAACTCTGATGTATTGATGTAAATTTACTGATACAGTTTCCCTTGTATAACTGTTATTTTATTTGATATTATATTTTAATCCGCTGCGAATGTGAGAATCTGTGTTGTGTTTCTGTTTCTTCTTCTTCTATCTCTTTCTTCTTTTTCTAACTATCTGGGATTTTCGGGATCGAAAATTCTGGGTCGTTACATTTATACTAACAGGGAACTTGCAGAGTAAGACTAGTTATGATAATAATATAACATATCAACAACACAGATATATCATCAATAACAAATTTAATAAAATATAAACAATAGGATATGGTGTCATATCCCACAGGTGAACAATTTCAGATCATACCATATCATATATAACAATTAAAAATTAACAGTTCAATTTAGCAGCATATTTCAATTATCGTTTCAATTTAAACCAAATTTAATAAATATAAGAACGTTAATCATGAGTGATTGCTCACCTATCGAGGCTAGAGGAGATGGACAATGAAATTGAGTTACGAAATGTAAGCACGACTTCCAAAGCAAAGCTAGATTGGCATGAATTTGACGGACAAGCTAATAAATTGGAATCGATGAAAACAAATCGAATCAGCTTGATATAAACAGATGAAATGTATATTATATAAATATTTTCCTTAAACAAATACTCAATTTATATACATTTTTAAAATGACATATTTACATACTACATTTATTAAAAAATCAAACATATATCTTAAAATACAATAATATATACTTTCCAAACTATCAATATTAATGTAAGTATAACATATTATATAAATGTATAATTTCACAAATACTAATATAACCTGTATATATAACATATGTACTGAGATCAATATATATACTGTAAATTATATAAAAGGAATCAAATACTAAACCCAATATATATTATGCGACTTATATACTTACAGACATATATAGACTTATAACAGATAAAATAAACTTATATATATATACTCAGCAGGTCATAGACTCATATATACATATGCTATAAAAATCAATACAGTTATAAACTAATAGAAATCTTTACATAAAACATAACTAACTAATATATAACTAAACTGTTATATATACTATCATATTATACATACAGACTATAGAATATAATATACTATATAAGCTGTATAACTATAAATCTATATAATGTATATATAAAAACCAAATTTACAGTTTAAAAAAAATGAAACATTTTGACATAAAGAAATCACACAAACCCACTTATATATAAAATGAACATTACTATATAAGCTATAATATACACACACACACACGTACCTACAGATTATTTATATGTACAAAACATAGCTTCTTCGAACACACTAAACTTCCAGTACAATATTATAACTCACGCATGCTATAAATAACAATTTTAAAAAATCAATATTTAATAAAACCAATATATTACCTTATTTAATATCATATATATATAATAATTTATAATAAAATATGCTATAAGTCTATATATATAGTAAACCTATATTTAATATCCACATATATATATATATATTCAACTAATTAATATAAATTAACATGCATATGACTTAATAAAAATACAAGCTACTTATATGTAGATCTATACATAATGTCCAGATCAAAATACCCATTTATAATGCATACATTAAAACCTATATACATATATAGAGATCTGAATATCCATATATTTTGAAAACTAAAATCAAAACAGAGTTATTTACATATTGTTCTAAATTCTTATATTTATGTGTGAGCTGCATTGCAACTTAATATAGATGTAATGGATCTTAGAGTATATACTTCATGTAACAACAAAGCCTATATACAAACTTATATATAACTAATCCATATACAACAGGTATACACATATATATATTCTGTCACAAATATACGAACTTCAAAATATACTAACTATATTATATATATATATATATTATATAAACGATGCAAAACACTTACAACAGTGTATGAATAAACTAATATACATAAATATCCTATATCACAACATTTTAATAATACTATAATTATACTTCTCATACATATATGCGTACACAAAACTGTACATATATATGCGTACATAAAACATATATATTTTTCGAAAATCTATATACATACATACATACATATATATATATATGCGGATATAACTAAATAAAATGATATATACTATATATATACACATACACTTACCTCTAAAATGAATATATCTCTAACCAAAATGAACGACTTGCATAAAATAAATTTTTAAGAAAAGAGAAGGCTGTAGAGAGGGGTGAATGAAGGCTGATGTTGGAGAAGCACAGGCGGTGGTCTACGAAGTCGGGGGGAGGAAGGTCGCTGGGTTGCCTGGAACCAGGGGACGGTTAGATGGCAGGTGATGGATCAGAGGTTTGTGTGGTGGCGAGTGGAATGAGGAGATTGGCGGTGATGATAGGTTGCTGGGTGAATTGGAATATGAGGAAGCAAAATTCTCCGGCCAGATTTATAAAAAAAAATAATATCATTTTTAAGTTTCTTTTAGAAAGGAATGCAAATAGATCAAAGAGGGGAGAGGAAGATTAATGGCATTAGCTATCAATAGCCAACAGTTGGAATGTGACGACCGCCCATGACCCCTGCACCAAACCTGGAGATAGTGCGCTGTAAAGTGTGCCAGGCAGCCATGGACGATTGCCAGGGTAAATTAAAATAGCAGAATCTATCATATTACTCACAGCGCATGGACAAAAAACAATAGAATATATATATAGTGAAGCTTCACAGAATAGAATCTCATCAATAAAACTTCATAATAGTTGAATGCAAACATCTGAATAGTCAATACATCAAGCCTCACTACATAACACTCAGAGAATATACAAGCAGCGGAACATCCAGTACATATAGTAAGAAGATAATATGCAAGCCTCCAGCTCGTCTTCGACATCAGCACCGTGGAAAGCAAGAACAACACCAAGGCAATAAGAGTTAAAACATAAAGCCTTGAGTCAGACAACAGTCTTAGTGAGCAGTAAATTAACTAACAACATACCAAAAGAGCATAAAGGAAAAGGAATAGGAATACAACCCTCCCACTCCACCTCTTTCTACAGTGATAGCCCCCAGACACACACTAAGCAGAAGCAAACATAGCAAAGCATACAATTTAAAGTAAAGCAATTATCACTCGAGTCAAGGGCGATGTTTTCCAAGTACAAACCCCCAAGGCCTAAACCAAGATCAGATAAGCACCCAGAAAACACTGCTCTTGAGACCGAATGACGATACAACCAAACATCCATGACTCTGGCTATCACTGTTATCATTGCTTCGATATCACCGTTAATTGAATGACCGACTCATTATTTCATCCGCCCGTCAAAGGCTAATGGAAACCCCGGTTCTAGACATGACTCCGCACGTCATCGTGACCCGTGCCTAGGACTATCGAATCTGCCCAGAGTACTTGACTACCAATCAGTAGCCTTCAGGGACTATCGAATCTGCCCAACGTACTCTTGCTTTGAGCATGCTAGAACCTTCAACAACGATGAGATCTCAGCCTTCTAGTCATCCTCCTCGACGACTATTTCCATACTAGCTCAAGCGCCTCTCGAGCAAACCATTATCCTCAAACTCGAACCATATCACCGAGTTATCAACATGCTTGGAACGATCCCGTCTGGATTAGACCAAGACTATCTCATACTATGCTTCGCCTCATCATCATCATAGCAAAGCCTCATCTCAACATCATCATCAAATCTATCCATATGAGCTTCATCATCCGCCACATATGCCACGAGCAGCTTTTCCAATTCAAGAGCCTTTCCCTTAGCTTTTGAATCATCTTCGACCATCTTGTCTAAATCAAATCATCAATCATCTAATTCATAGCAATCAATCAAGTCAAACATTTAATCCAAGTAATCAAGTATTCAAATATGATCTAACGAACAATTATAACAATAATGGCAATTTCGTAAATAAAGAGTCTAAAGTCTAACAAGCATGAAAACATGAGCAATATCTTTATAATCTTGATGAATGAACTTGCATAGGTTAACATGTAGTAAAATGGATGTCAAATCATCATGAACAATGGATCTCTACTTAAGTTTACAAAGATGCATGAAAATCACTACTTTAACACCAAATCAAACCAACGATCCGATATACTCCTTTGGATCCGTGTGAGAGATAATCACCACTCACCAAATCACCTAAACACCTCAAAAACAACCCACTTCAGATCTGGACAGCGAAGGATCTAACTCGATCTATCACAAATCCGCTTCAAACGATGAAATCTCTCTTTGATGGATGTAGATCTTCAATCTAAGCTCTTGAATCTTCAATTCGATCTTCGATTTGGATGGAAGGAAGCACAAGATTAAAGTGGAGAAAAGAAGTGAAGAAGTGTAGAACTCGAGCTCTCAAAATGGCAGCACTTCGTCGCTTCAAAATCCGGATCCCAAAAAGTGAGGAAATGGACGTGTATTTATAGGCTGGAAAAACTTAGGTCGTTCGCTCGGAATTAGGTCGTCCACGACCTAAGAAACCCTACGACCTAAAACTTCGACCTAACAGACCCAAGCCTATGCGCATCCATGCGACCTAACAAAACTCCACGACTTACGACCTAACGCATGCGCTTCTACGACCTAACACACCTGCGACCTAACACACACGCGACCTAACTATCTTAGCTAGGATACGACCTAACACCTTAGGTCGCTCACGACCTAACTACGCTAACTCGCTAACTCTTATACCGTTAGCTCTCAGGTCGCTAACCACTAGGTCGCTAACTACTGTAGGTTACTAACCCTTAGGTCGCTAACTCCTATAGGTCGCTAACTCTTAGGTCGCCAACTCTTAGGTCGTTCACTCTAACTCCTATAGGTCGCTAACTACTAGGTCGTTAACTCGCTAACTCTCTTAGGTCGCTGCCTTTCCTTAAGTCGCTCAAACCTTAGGTCGCCAACATCCTATAGGTCACTCCAACCGACCTAACCTACCCCACGACCTAAGCCACCATACGACCCAACTCCTATACGACCTATCCCCAAAATCCTTAGGTCGCCAACTTCCTTAGGTCGCTCCACCTTCTTAGGTCGTCTACTCCGACCTAACTACTATACGACCTAGGACTTAGACTATGGATTACTTATCAACAATGCGACCAAATGACAACTGTTTTACGATGTTTCGATACGTAAAAATGCGGGTCGTTACATGGAAATATTAATAGCCCTCACTTATCAACGTTACCTGATTGACAACGAAAAGACACAAAACCCGAAAGGCTCAAATATGGGACCGGTACGGCTAATCGTTCCGCGGTTTCGACGCGTACCGGATTCCAAAATACACAAATGAATACACTGTTGAGATCAGCATGACGAGACGATCTAAATGGTATACAGATATCGGTGGTACGATCATCCGATCAAAAGTCGATATTCGGTACCGAAAAATGCTGCCAATTTGTTGAAAATAAGATGAACGAAGCAAAAGTTGCCCAAATTTGACGAAACGAAATATGACGTCTCACTCAGAAGATGATTTACAAATTTTCTATATAAAAATATTCAGGTTTGAAAACTATTTTATTATCATCAATTTTTAACTGATTTAAATTTAAATAAAATTGCACAAGGAAATAAACTTCATATTTTCTGATGAAAAAATTATCATTAGCTATGTTTAACTGGACGTAATTTAAATATTAAATTTTTATTACTTGAATCAAATATTTAAATTTCACAAAATTTTAGTTAAATACGTTAATAAAATTAATAAAATTTACGGATCGTTACAAAATACTTGGAAAACCTTTTCAAAAATGCTATGGAAATCATCACCCCCTCCATGGATCGCAGTTAGCATGATGATTGCGTCACCATCCCAATGAAATCCATAAGAAAACTGTAGGCATCCGCACCCCTCGACTTTCGCCATGGAAACTGCACACATCGCAGCTACACCTAGGGTTGCGTTGCCATCACAGCAAAACCCGTGTAACTGTAGGCATCAACGCCCCTCGAATTACGCTGCCAAACGAAACTTTACCACATAGATCGCAGACTACACAAAGTTGTGTCACTGTTTCAGTGGAACCCAGTGTAGACTATAGGCACTCATTACCACACGAATTCCGCTATGGAACCAAACAACATAGATCACAATCTACCGATGTTACGTCGCTATCCTAGCAAAATCAAACGTAGATTGTAGGAAATCACTGCCACTCGATTTACGCTATGGAACCGCGATAGATCGCAGTTACAACAAAGGTTACGTTGCCATCACGGCAAAACCCAATGTAACTGTAGGCATCAGCACCACCCGACTTATGCTATCCAACAAATGATCATCAGGAACTCGAGTTTCTGTCCGAACGTCCTCTGGGATCCCAATCTCATTGAACCCGCCCTTAGGGTTCTAGGCAGAACCACCTAGTGGATCTCCTACTATAAGTTTCAACTCTCATGGTGGTGCTTTTTTTCCATACCTTTCTCAAAACATATCATACTATATACATATATAGTACCTTTCAAATCATACTCTTTATATGTATCACATATAAACTTCATCTATATAAAATTGATATCTTCAAAATCGATAGTTCTCAAATTTGGTTTACCAAATTTTCAAAATTGACTTTTTTGCCAAAATCAAAAGTCCTTCAAAATCAATGGGTTCCAAAACCTTTCCAGTTTTATTTTCATATACATATAAAATTATTCTTTCAACTTGAATAATTTTCAGATCAATAATTTCTGAGTCCACTTCATACTTGTATAAACTCAATTTTAATATCCTCAAATATCTTTCCAAGATCATTTCTTCTGATTATGAATAAGGGAAGTTTGAATATATAACATATATATATATATATATATATAACCTCATTAATGCCAAATCAAAATTTTCAAGTTCGATTACCTTTTTCAAAGTCATTTGTAACATTACTTACTTCCTTTTCAATCCTCATTTTAAAATCATCATATTTTCTCAAAATATACTCTTTCACCTCAAAACCAATTTTGCTTCAATATCCGATTCGGTTCCAATTCAGAATTGCTTCAATTTCCATTTGGGTTAAAACTTCATTTTATCACAATTTGTATTTATATCCACGATTTAAATATAAACAATTTCCACTCTGTCCAGTTTAAATTTAGAAAATAGCTTGAATAGTTTTTAAAATAGTTGAATGTTAATATAAGATAGTTTGAGTTTTAAAAAAGAATGGCTTGTATAGTAAATAGCTTGGAAAATCAGAATAATCTGAATATTTAAGAAGATAGATTTTAGACAGTTATATTAAAATAGCTTATTCGAAATAGTTTCAGAGTCAAACTGATTCAATTCCCAATCTCCAATTCAAATAAATTTTCAATTTCCATTGATACAATTCCGATTTCAATTTGAATTAACTTCGATTTCAATTTGAATTCAAATCAATTCCCATTTCGACTTCCAACTAATTCAACTTCGATTACGATTCCAATTAATTCAATTCGATTCCAATTTGAATTAATTTCAATTTCGATCTCAAATTTTAAACCATCTCGATTTATATAAATTCGAGTTCGGTTTTCAAATGTTGATTTAATTACTTAAATGAAATTAACCTTAACATTTAATTTAACAACCTAAACCTTTAATAATTCAATTCCAAACCCAAATTTCAAATATTCAGTTAAATTACCTTTACTTAAACTTATTTCAAGGTTCAAGTGAAAGTTCAAATCTTTTTAGAACAAATAAATTTCCGGAATTCAATTTATTTCCCAATTATAACTTCAACTTTTAAACCTGATTCTTTAAGCAATTCCGGTTGACCAGTTCATTTTTAACATTTCAAACTTAAGTTCAAAATGATTCCATTTCCATAAATTCAATTTTATTTCTATTCAATTTTCAGTGTTGGATATATATCATTTCAATCCACTTCTTAATTTATTCGAAATAATCCAATTTACAGTTTTATATACTGTAAATAACAAGCAGGAAGATAGCAAGATATATCAAGGTAAATAAACATCCAAATTACCTAAAACACCAATCAATAGCATCCATCACAAATTTCCAGAATTCGAAACCCATTTTATTTCAAAAATAATTTTGAAATCATTTACACATATACATTCTTCCTTTGCAACCCCCATCAAATCCATAACTTTTTTTCCACAATTTAATTCATTTAACTTCCATAAGTTAAATCTTAATTCCATCTTGAAATTTTCAATTTCAAATTATAAGTTCAAAACATATTTAACTTGGCCTGAGTAAATTTCCAATTCATTCAATCCATTTAGCCTTACTCAATTTAAATTTTACCTCCTAAACCCCATTCTTGTTAATATCACTTCCCACTTATAAGTTCAAAACCTTATTTTTCTTTGGGTTATACTCCTCATTTTCCAAAGGGGGATTTCAGAATTCAAACACCCAGTTATTTATTTCAAATCAACTTTGAAACCATATATGTCCACACACACACACACACACACACACACACATATATATCCCATTCACATATCAAGTCACACTTTAAATTTTAAACCATTCTTGATTTTTAATCAAAAATAAATTCGTCTCCAAACAACTCTTGTCTTAAAACAAAGATTTCTATATTTCAAAAATATTCTAAATAATATTATTTATTATTTCCTTAATACTTTGAAACAATTTTTAAAATTTCCGGAACTAGACTCAAAATTTCCCAATTTAAATTCATTTTAATTTATATGTTATGCTTATATAATTAAGCACATATAATTTCACTTCCTTAACATTCCACCATGTTTTATCATTGTTTATTCTGAAATAAACATTCCTTTATTAAGACACGCCAACCAATTTATGATAATAATCAATATTATCATATCTAGAAACCAAATGTTCCATAATAATTTTCTAGAAAAATTATCTAAAATATAATCATGGTAACCTATTTCGTTTTAAAACACCTTGAAACTTTCGGAATTTAAAATTATGTTTTGAGTCTACTTCTTCTTAACTTATTTGCATAGTTCATTCTTACCAAATTCCTATTTGGTTATATACATATTACCCTTAAATTTTATAATCTCATTTGATTATAATAATAACAACATCCAATCACCTTAATATACTATAATAATTCAGAAATTTTATTCCTTATATATCAAAATATAATCTTATATAAAAATCATTTTTAAAATCATTATATAAGAAAATAACAAGTACGCCCTCATATACACTCAACTCATTCTAGGGTACTACTGAACCTATCTCTAATGAGTAATCCCCACCAGAGCCAAGGTTCTCGCTTAACCTTCAGCTCTGATACTACGTGTAACGGCCGGGCGATTTTCGACCCCTGAAATTCGACACTAATACGTTCACTGTATAGAGCGCTGAGCAGTCCAGTGCCGGAAATACTAGGTTGTTAGGGTTAAGAAGGAAAAGAGATAGAATAAGAAACAGAAAACAACAGCACGGGATCTCACAATCGCAGCGGAATAAAATATAATAACAACATTTTATACAAGAAAAGCTGTAACTGTCAATGTACATATACAATATATCAGAGTACAATCATCAACAAATAAATATGGGCAGTTATAATAACTTGTCCTCAACTGCTGTCTATACAGCCTACAATACATAGTGGAATATAGTCAATACGTGCAATACGTCTCTACCATCCAGCTCATCTCCTGAGCTCCAAAAGCTTCTTAACCTGAAATTCTGTAATACTCGATCTGAACCGAGCATTACAATAAAGTAACACTCGAGTCAGGCTGGAAACAAGCGTGAGTAAACCCACTTAAATTGAAATACTTAAGTCATGAAAATCTTTGAAACCAAGGTAACTCGTACAGACCGACGAGTTTTTATCAGATTATAACCAAAATAGTTCTGCAGAAATCCATCGATTTTGTAATAATGTCTAAGTACATTTACTTATTTCAAATAGTTGAATTTGTTAAATTAATCCAATTTCAGCATATTAAACTCTAAAATCAACCCATGAAGGTTCGTAGTGATTATTAGATTAAGACTGTTCCGGATAACCCAGATATCCGATTTCGGTCTCTTCGAATCCAAGTAATAAATTTTAAAAGGGTAAATTGTTTAAAATAAACAATTCATAATTAAGTTGAAAACACTCAAATATGGGGATTTATTTCAGATTTTTATTCAAATAACTGTATCATCATTTTTATCTACTATTTAGCTTTTCTGACCACTTGATGGCACAGGCAAAAATAATTTGAATTAAACACCCAAGAGAGTCAAGCAAAGATATATGTGGTTACAAATTTAACGATCAATAACAGATATCAAAACAATTCACACATTAGGATTTTATCAACTTTAATTGATCGAATCCATTTATGTTTAATTCAAATAAAATTACATATTCAAGAAATTACAAAATAAACTATTTAAATTAAAAATCAAGAAATCAAATTAATAGCTAATCTTATTTTATTAACCTAATATTTAATTAATTCAGAATTTGATTAATTACTTATCTCAGCTATAATAAAATAATTTTAATTTTCCTTTACACAAAATAATTTAAACTTAAAATATATGAAGATAGGATTTTGATGTAGAGAATTCCCGTTGATTGAATTTTATAATGCCAATCGAATTTGGGTTTCAACAATTTAAGTTATTATAAAATATATTTAAAATTTCATTTTCTCTCCTCTTTCCCCTTTCTCTTCCTTCCCTTCTTTTCTCTTTTTCTTTCCATTTTTTTTCTTTTATTCTATTTTTTCTCTTTTCTTTATTTTCTTCTATTTCCTTTTCCTTTTCCTTTTCCTTTTTCTTTTTCCTATTACTTTTTATTTTCTCCTGGCCCAAACCGGCCCATCACTCCCTCCCTTTCTCCTTTCTTCCCAGCTATCTATTTCTCCTCTATACTCTTTTTTTTCCGAGCAATCCAGGTGCACATGAGCACTGTGCACATGCACACGTCCACCGACGCCTCCCCCTAGCCACCAACCATCGCCCCTAGTCACTTACGACGGCCACGACTCCTTCCACCACCTAAAGACCATCGCACCGCCTTGAATCGAAAAAGAGACCCACTGGTCAAAAACTAGAACCATCTGAAGATGAACACGTCCACTAACCCGCCTCATCCAGCCATCTCCGACCATCGGAGTCTGCCAAACCATGCCGGAAGCTTCGCCACTTACCTCTCCACCTTTTCCCCCTACACCGCAACCTCCAATCTCCTCAACGATGCCACTGTCGCCATAAAACCGACCACACCCAAAAATTTGCCTTAAACCCTACTCGGAGTTCGACTGTCCAATCCACCCACCAGAAAAATCACACGCCATTTTTCCTAGCAACTCCACCTTCCAACGCTCCTCCACGCCCGAAGCCCTGACACGAAAACGCTTGGATCACCAGAATTTCGAATCTTCCCCAATTCCGTTCAACTTCCTCTACCTCTTTCAATACACGATTTAAAACCTTCAAACTAAGCTCAAAAATCAAGTTTGTCAGTGACAAACACAAATGTATAATCATTTGATTAAAACGTAATACTCGAATTTTATTCATTTTAAAATCGTTTACTGTAAATAATATTTTCCTTCCTCTACACTTAATGGAATTGAATGAAACAAATTTTAAACAATCTATACTCAAAATCAAACTACTTTTATCTTCAAATCAAAGCTTAAATCAAGAGGGATAAGAAAATAATGATTTTTGAAAGGGATGATTAACTAGTTTTAACTAAACAACGAACATAGTATATATTTTCCCTCTAACTAAAGCTTCCTCATGTCTAATCCTTAATTACTCACATATGTACCCAGCAAACTTAAAAAAACATTCAACCCAGATTAAAATTCATTCACAGGTAATTATATGCTTATATGTATATATAACCAATTGAAAAAGTAGGTGTTGTACTCACAGAAATTAAAAGATGAACTGCTTCTTGCTTTCTCTAGCCTAGCTCCTGCTTCTCCTTTTTTTTATCTTGATTCCTTTAAAGTTTAATGGCAGATGCTTGTATTTATGTATGTATATATATATATATATTTGTTTTGTGAGGATGTTTAATCGTGGAGGCACAAAGCAGTGGTATGTGGACATATATATAGAGAATGGGAGGCTGAAGCTTGTTTTACAGGCTTCCTTATCTCATTTAATTTTTTCTTTATTTTTTTCTCTTCTTTAATTTGATTTGGAAATCTTGACATGATTTAGATATAAAGCTGATTTGATTTAATAAAAGATGATTTGATTTTCATATGTCTTGATTTTGAAATCTTACCATGATGATGTTCCCTTGCATGTTTACATGTACATATGTATGAATTGATATGTATATGTGTATATATATCCTTATGTGTATATGTTTGCCCCTTCCCATGTTTATAATAATGTATATAGTTATGCATATGAATTTTATCATATTATACTAGCATTTGTACATATTGTCATTTACTTATATATATAGTTATATATACATACATGTTTACATTTTCACTATTTAATATATATACATTTGCTTGTATTTGTTATCATATTAAATACATACATACATACATATATATATTCATATTATTCCCTATTTACATATTTGTCTATATTTGTATATGTATGCTTACCTACATCTACACATATTTATTTACCTACATATGTTTTTACCATCATATGCATACATTTATTTTTACTTACATATGGGCATATATACATATATTACATTTATATACCTATATATTTCTCTATACTTTTAAATACACCCATGTTATATACATTCACATGTTCGACATATATACATATACCTACAAGTTTTGAATTTCTCCACTCTGCAGTTTTTCATTTATGTATATTTATATATACTTTTACAATAGTTTTATAACATACACACATAAATACTTATAAATATTTTCAACATCATAAAGCTTATGGATATTTTACCTTAATTTAAATGGTGAAGTCTTATATACACATTTCTAAAATATTTATCATATTCAGGAATTTAAAATTCAATATTTAATATAGTTTTTAATCAATATATAGATTCGGGTATTTTTAATATCAGAAAAATTTATTTATCAATATTCCAATAATTGAAAACAGATAATCACCCAATAACAAACGTCAGAAAATCCGGGTCGTTACAGTTACCATCAAATTTATGTAAAATAATTATATAGGAGGATTGTAAAAATTATATGTCCAATTATTAAATTGCAAGATGTTTGCTCTTTTTGAAAGAATTTAAAAAGTAATTAAAGTTATTATGAAATAATTATAATAATTTGATACATGAATAGATTTTTAAGTTTTAAATCTTTTGGCTTGACTCATGCACGAATTGATGTCGAGAAAAACGAGTTGATTACTGTTGTAAAATTTTAATAACAGTGCTAGTCACTTACCGCTTACAAAAATTGACAGAAATCAAAATTTTAATAGCTACATTTCTATTAAACTTAGTCGTAGCTCCTTTACAGCAGAATGGACCTTGCTCTTTATCTCAATCTAATTTTTCGAATTTACTTCATTGATTCTATGGCTTTACTTAAATTTCCACACGCTATATTGCATGGAATTCGGGTACAATATTTTCAAGTTGTTGTTATAGATTCCGTACACATCATGTATTAGAAAGGAGTCATTGGGAGTGCATGAAACATAGTGCAGGTTCATATGTTAACTATCAAAAACAGTTCATATCTCTCTTGTTTAGTTGGCTAGAAGTCTTTAAGGTGAGATTTGTTAGTAATTTTCATTAAAATAATTTGTTAGCTCGTAATTTTCCCACTCGGTAACTATTTACCATATCTCAATCCAGGTTGCTATCACTGAAGTTTTAGGTGGTGGAAAATTTTATGTTCAAATTGTTGGTGATCGGAAGGTGGATGCCATTCAACAACAACTTGCTTCTTTGACTCTTCAAGGAGCTCCTGTGATTGGAGCATTCAACCTTGTAAAGGGATCACTTGTACTTGCTCAGTTCAATACAGATAACTCATGGAATAGAGCTATGGTAAATATAATAATGACTCTAAGGCATTTTTATTGCTTTAGCACACTATGTCATCTTAAATCATAGTCTCTATCATTTCTGTGTGGTCATGACAGATATAACTGAAAATTAGACATATGTACCCCATTTTTTAACCATTTACATCAGGTCATTTAAGCATACTTGTTTATTTATTTATTTTCTTTTCTTATATAAATCATGTGTGTTACTCTCCTATACATCACGATGATCATGTTGATAATGTATAAACTACTTTTGTTAGGTCATTAAGACATGTAGTCCTACTTAGAACATAACTTCAAACAGTACTATGCACATGTGTAACTCTATTTTTTGATGTGCAACTTCTCTATGATAATTTAATTTATATCATTAAGAATCATAACTTCAAACAGCTACTACAACAAAAACCTCCACTTTATAACAAATAATAAGAGTATTGTGCGCGCGTGCGCGCATTCATTCAATTAGTTGTGCATGCGTGCATGCAAACATGTATTTTTATAATGGAAAAGTTGAATTATGCAAACCCATATCGACTCTTTAGTAATATTTGTTAGAGATCTTATTATCTCTTTCAGAGATTTAAGCAACAAAATTAGATAAAGTAGGAAAATACAAGGGCAATGAAAATTTGTTTTCTTGGGTACAATTATTTGTGCGAATGCTTTAACTTATGTATCATTGTTTTGGATGGTTGAATAGAATATATTTTGTTACAAATTTTGATATAAATTCATGATAACTTTTTTGCTACTTAAATTTGTAGAGGAAAAGATGAAGTTCGATTAACAATGATGTTTGAGCAGACTGAAAGAGGATTAACCCAGTAATAGACCAACCCACGTAGTACATCGCCAATGTGGAGCAGTTGGTAGCGACGTAGATCAAAGTCGAAGTACCTTAGTCAAATTATGAGAAACTTAGCCGAATGGTTAAGAAGCAAATTAGAGGACAAACAGGCAATCCCTGTCAGGACCAGAACTATGCAGAAAACGAGTGAAGTTTTTTTTGTTTGATATACATTTTTTATTTCAAACATTGTGATGATAACTCTATCTACTATGTAAACATGATTTTCGTTTAAATTTTTGTTTGTGTGACATTAGATTAAGTTGTATCAGATAATGCTATGAACGTTGGGTTTTATATGAATGTTTTGTGATATTATTTTGTTTATTTGAGATATATATGTTTCATTGCATGTTGAGTATTATCGAAATGAACGTATTAGATGTCTAGATTGAGGTTTCGAAATAGAGTAAAAATGTTGTAAAATTATTTCAGAAATGGCGTCGGTAAGGCGTCGAAAAGGCATGGAAAAATTCAAAAATTGTATTTAGAAATGGCGTCAATAAGACGTCGGAAAGGCATTGAACGAATGGCGTCAAAAGGGTGTCGAAACAATGGCGTTGGAATGGCGTCGGAAAGCACCTAACGTGTGGCGTTAGAAAGACGTCGGAATTTTATTTTCCACGCTAGTTTTACCAAATTCAAAAACGGCATAGGAAAAAGGTTTATCGACGCCATACCGACGCCACTTTGGCATTGGAAAATTAGTTTTTTTTGCAGTGGATTTTAAATGTGATTAATTATCTTTCGAGATAATTAATATTTTTTTAAAGTTATAAAAAGGAATTGAAACTTGATTATTGGGATGTTAAGTTGGATAATCTTCTAGGTGTTCGGTCTGATGTTGGTTTAGGCCTTCGGGATCGCGCACTTGGAAAAATTATTCTCTTAACATTTTAATAATCAGGAACTAATTCTAAAAGTGTTTTACCAATATAGAAATATGGAAATCAAGTACAAGTTCAGTTTTTAAAAGTAAAGGTTCGATTTCGGTCATAGAAAAATAGTTCTGTAATCGATATCGCTTATATGGAAGGGGTCTAGTCATACATCTAACGCTTAACGTTAAGGCTTGGACTTGTTTCTATCTCGATGGCTAGAAATGTCGTCAAGGCGATGCCTAGAGGTAACACTGCCTCAACTTGCCCGGCTTCATTTTCAACCGAGAGATAGGACTTGTCTGGAATAAACGAGTAGTGGCTAATATATGAAATTTAATTTCCATATATGATCATTTTAAGTATCCTCGATAGTTGATTTATTAATTATTGGATTCAGCTTTCTTGATGGTGTACCATCACCTTAAAAACGGTTTACTACTCTTTGAGTTTTGTTATCCTTTGCACGAAGTGACTAAATCAAAAGCGCGAAAGGACGTCCAGCTATGTGGGGTTGCTCCCATCAAAAGGGTATTTCACATCTCATCTAGATTTTTGTGTACCATCACATGAAAAACGGTTTGAGTTTAGATGTGAAATATTCGGATTCGGTAAGGTTTGACGGGGTTCGGCTGGTACATATCTGAGAAGTGTCACACAACATGTGGCCAAGCTCAGGAGTATATTACTAGAGGTATACTTCAAGGCGGTGCACCTTCCTTGTCATTTGTTGGAAAATTTCCTTTCCTTATTTGATTCAAAAACCCTGAATCTGTTTTAGCTTTAAATTGCCACGAGTAGAGCCAACTTCTCATTTCGGCATTTAAGTATTAATTCAGTACATTCTATCAAGTTTGGATAGTTACCATATTTAGTCCATTCTATCAAGTTGGACTGTTTTCCTTGTTCTATCCATTCTGTCCAGTTTGGAATTTACTCGGTTTATTTCCATTCTTTCAAGTCTGGTTTTAATATTAATTATTCCCATTCATATTTGGATTTTTTTCCTGATATTTATTTCTGCTCTTGCATGTATGGATGTTATTCTTGTGAGGAAAAAACCCATTCCATATTAGCGGCGTGGTCTTGCAAAACTTTATATGTTCCCCGTTATTTTAGCTATCTCACGCTGCTATTTCCAGACTGATCTGGGTGTTATTTTATTATAATGCTCGGGTTAGACTGAGTATTTTTCCAGGTTGTCTTTGATGTTTTGGAGATCGTGAAGGGGAGCTGAAGATTCACCTACCATAGTATTTTATTTTCAGCTGTATTATATAGTATGCCTATCAGCATTTGTAAGGCAGGATCATATAACTGTCCAGTTGATAATGTTTGTTTTTAACCCTGATATACTTTGTATGTTTGGAGTGACAGTTTCTACTGTCCTTGTTATATTATATGTTGTCGATTCCGCTTTGAGATTTTGTTCTTCTCTGTTCTTTTCTTTTTATTTACCCTAATAATATGCCCTTTTGTCGATTGGATGATCGACATTGGAACACAAAGGTAGTGTTCGGTGTCGAATTTCGATGGTAAAAAAAGGTAGGTCGTTACATTTATTTTGATCTCTTATACATTATTATAATATTACTGGATTTTCTATAAAAAGTGTTTTGGTTATCGTAAGGTAAAAACCTGTCTGTATTTATGTGCGATGTGGTCTTACAAGATACCTTTGATTTTAAAAGGGTTTTAAACATAATAATCCAATTGTTTGTGTTTACTCACACCAGATCCATGTCTAACTCGGAGTTTTATTTTCTTTCCCTAAAACTCTTGAGTGCTCAATTTTTTATGGGCAACCAAGTAGTTCAAGCTTTCCTACGGATGCATCTTGGAGGAGCCTGGAGCATGAGGCTTCATCGATAGCTAGTTATTTTCTTGTTTTCCGCTGTATTATATGTATCATATGTCTGGTATGTAGCGATAGACAATTATAACTGTCCAGGGTAGAATTGTATTAGTATGACTCTGGTGTATAATTTTTGAAACGACTTTGTAAAGTATTATGTTGATTAATATATGTTATTCCCTTGCGTTATGAGACTCTATGATTGTTTTGTTTCTTCTATTTCCTATCTCCTTTCTTTCCTCTAACAATCTGTCTTTTTGGTACGTAGTTGTTCGGCATGTACTGTGAATGTATTAGTGTCGACTTCTGGAGTTCGAAAAGTGTCGACTTCTAGGGTTCATAAATTTCGGTATACTATTTATAATAAAAAATATATTATAAACAAACTCCCTTCCACTTTCCTAAAATTATTTAATAAAAAAACATGTTACAATTCATGACTTTCCCTCTTCATTCTCCAAAATTATTTGAAACATTAATAATATAGTTTAAACTTTTTATTTGAAACATTTCATAAATACCATTACTTTTAAAAGAAAGTTTGACCTTGGAAATAATAGAGTTTCCCTTTTTATAAAAGTACCACTTGCCTTATTATATCAAATAATTCTTTAAATCGCTTATATAAGTTTCATACTTCTTTTAAAACACTCTAAAAAAAGTTTAAAACTTCCATTCAAATCATAACTTAAAAGCCATCACATTTGAAAGAGAATTCAACTTTGAAAAGTAAAGGGATTTCTTTTATATAAATCACTCGTTTAAGTATCTCAAATTAAACTCTTCAAACTCTATTCCTTTTTAAACATTTTATTTTTCAAAGTACATTTTTAAAATACTTAAATTGTAATTCAAAACTTTTATACAAAACATTACTTGAGGATCTTTAAATAAAATCCAGCTATGATTTGAAAAGATAAGATTTTTCCTTTATAAAATTTAAACCTCTTATTTAAATTACTAAAATAAAATTTTAAAAATATATTTAAAACTTCAAATTCCTTTTTAAATACTTAAAAACCTTTTTAAAACACATTTGAAAGAGAATTTATAAAATATCTGAAGTAGATAACCTTTTTCACTTTACTAAAATCGTAGATTTCCAAAGTACATCCATAGCGACTATCGTTATATGGACCGTAACTTTTAAAACTTTGTTTTGTAAATCAAATATCCTTTTAAACTTGATTTTCTTGAAATTAAAATTTGAAAGCAACTAATTTCAAAAAGGAAATCAAAACCATAAGAAATAACTTTTAAAATAACGGAAGAGGCTTAGCGACTACTCTAGCACATCATCAAGCGCTACAAATTACTTCTACATTAAAAAGAAGTCAACCTCTAAGTCATATCACAATTTACACATGCAATGGCCGGGCTACCAAGCTTCCGACATACAAACATTTCAAGCACACATATATAAATGAAATGCAAATCAACAGTAACGAGGAATCCCATTGGATCCCTCTACAAAATTTAAATTCTTTGGAGTGCCTTCATCGCAACCTATTTGCTACAAAGCACTTCGACTTCCTTTGATTTAGTCCTCTGCAAAGAATGGTTATTTATGTCATCCGCTTCCAAGCAGGAATCAAACAATATCAAAAACTATATATACATCCATATATATGATTATATACAACATCAATAATAATAATTATTTTACAACATGCATCATTATTACAAAGTGAGTTATCTCACTTTATTTTCAACCACGCTTTTCAAAAAATCCACGAAGCCTTGCAACTACCAAACTCCCTCCTTCCCTTGCATTTCCTTGCGCCTGCCTCCCCCTTTCATTCACGTCCAAGCCTCCACCCCCTTACAATGCTTACGGCCAAGGCTTCCAAGGGGCTTGTGTGCTCCTTTTCTTCAAGCTTTGACTAGATGATAGTTGTTGTTATATTTTATAAGGACTATAGAAAAAGTTTGGAGGAGAAAGGAGTTGATTTGCTATGGTTTCTAGAAAGTTGGAGAGGAGAAAGACATGGTAAGAGTGGAGTTTTTTTTTTGCAAATGAGTTAGAAACCAAAAATGTGAACCTTGGGTGCTTATTTATAGAGTTGGAAAATTGTGGTAAAAGATTTCAAATGCCCTTTTGCCAAAAGTCCTCTTTGCCCTCCAAAGATGCCATCTTCCATACACCTTCTCTCCTTATTTTAAGCCAAGGTACACCCTTCCATCATTCTATAGCCACCCTAAACACCATGCCATCATGAATTAATGTACAACCCATCAAATCATCAAAAGTGGTGTGCGACAAGTCTGCCTAAAAAGTGGCACAAGTTAAGGAAATTAAATTACCATTCAATCCCCTTTAAGAACTTTTAGAAAAAGGAATATGGAATCTTGATTTATTTAATCTCTTTGGTACTATTTGACTTGTTATTAAATGTGTATATATGTATGCAACAACTTTCGTTCGATAAAAAGTTGAAAACCCGAAAAACGAATTTCGGTCACATTTTCAATTTTTCATGGAACTATTTAATTTTGTAAACAAACTTTCAAAATGAGTTTACCATTATTACTTATTAATTAAAAGAGCTTATTTGATTCACAACACCAAAAATGCCATTTTGTAACACATTTTTGTTTCTCAATCATCACGATTAAAAGTGTTACAAGCTACAGACGGTTATTTCCGTTAGAAAAAAATTCCAATGGTTATTACCGTCTAGAACTATAGTACTTCCGTAAATAAACTAAACTAAATTGGAAAAAAAGTAATTTATCTTTTGTTTTTACGATCTTGCTACTAGCGCTTCGATGCTTCCCCTTTTAATTGTTCCTCTTTCGCTTTTTAGGGTTACCACTTCATCCTTGTTCCGCCTTCGCCTCATCCTTGCTCCGCCTCCGCCTCGTACAGGTGATTCTCCACCTTGTTTAGGTATTTTTCTTTGTTTTATAATCTTAGATTGCACTTGGGTTTTCACTAATTGCTATTTGAATTTCGATTCAAGTAGTGTTGTTTATTTTTTCCATTCAACTCTCAAATTGAACATCTATTGTCAAATTGCTCTCAGTCATGGTGTGCTATAAGTGTAATTCATGTATTCCTGTTGAAATGCAGCTAAAGACATCGATTTATATATGGTAAAGGCTATAGATGAGTTGGAGAATGAAGTTGAACTATATCCTTGATTGAAATTTCGTCTCTGTAATTCAACCCATGGATTGATAAATCAGCCCATTTAGTTCAATTTGATAGACGTTTGTAAGCTTTGTGAACATAAAAATTTATCCCAACCATTTTGTTATAGGTTTTATTAGATCTTCTTCATGATTTGGAGTTTGACCACCTGCAATAGTATGTCCAATTTAAGTTGTATATCCCTTGTACACAAAGCACGTTCTATAAAGTTTCTTCCACCGGGTTTCTATCCATTAACAACTTCATCTAAGTTGGCATTCTGGATCATAATTATAAGCAATATTAACACATTCATAAAAGTAACAGTCATTCACTCATCCTTTAGTAACCACATATTCATATATCCACCATCTAACAAGTACCAAATTATCCAGCTTTGACCAAACCTTGCTGTCTTTTCCTATATTATTTATTTTGTACAGGAATTCATTCGTAAAAGATTTTTTCTTTCATAAATTTTCCTCTTCTTTGTTGTAGAAGTTGTGTTGTTAACTTTAGTAACATTCTTCATAGAAACTTTATTTTTATAAATGGAAAGTTTAGTGTAATGGAATGGAATAGTAAATCGTATTGGTGTGAGAAATTTGATTGAATCAAAGGTCGATTTGCAACTAATTAATCTTGAGAATTTGGAACCTTAAATTGGGTATGCATATAAAATAACCTTGATTTAAAAGAATCTAGAATGAAGCATGCTAGTGAAATTTGCAGGATATAGTTAGTTTTTGATTGCATTATCAGTATTATTTACAGCCTTGACATTAAATGTTATGTTGTTAGTGGTTTATTAGATCTTGGTAATTCTTGTTTTTTTAAATTCTATTATGCAAAATTTATTGCCTTTGAGTATGTTGTGTGCCTAATTATTCAAGAACATTTTATAGATTTATCTTTGCCTCTACCTTTAGAGAAAAGTATACAATATTTATAAACATGAATGTGCAATTGTGGATTATTCATATTCATTTCAATGGCAGTGGCATTAATAAGAAAAGTAAGAGAAAAGGCTTACTTAATCTCATGTTTGGTTTAGATTTTATTATGCCCTTATTTACACTATATTTTCTCTCTTCTCAGAGTTGCTATGTGGAAAACATGAAATATAAATCAAGAAAAATGAGGTATATCTACTCATTTCTTAAGTTAGTTAGCTTTCAGAAAAATTTATTGATCTTAATATGTTAATGTTGGACATGTGAACATATATTTTTCATTTCGTTTTGTTACCCGAAGTTTTAATATATTAATTATGTTATAATTTCAATAGTCAGTTGTTCTTTTATCTTAGATAATTTATTGATGTAATTTTGGTTAACATTTGCAAAAGATTATAGATTGCAATGGTAGTTGAATGTAAAGGATAAAAGAAAATCTTTATTGATCAATACAAAAAAATGAATCAAAATTTAGTAACAAGCATAAAAGTGTCTCCCCATGCTCAAGTGCTTATGCTGCTTACTCATACCTACTTTGTTAGAATAGTTTTTTATTATAATTCTGTTTACTTTCTTTTTATTAGATTGTAAGTTTATTTGTGCTCTGTGCGCATATATATATATATATATTGTAAGTTTATTATTCTTATAATTTTAGACATTGTTTTACTTAAATCCAATTACAATAATTAATTATTTATTTAGTATCTTAAATCAACTATAATTTGATTTACATAAAACAATAGCAAAATAAATATAAGATACTAAAATACCACCTTATTTGATTTTTTGTTCCCAACTATAAATAAAATTATATTTTATGTTAACCATAAGTATTTTGTTGACTTACATACATAAAAATATAAGATGCTAAATACTAGCTTATTTGTTTGATTTTTCATTGTCAACTATAAATAAACCATAAATAAAATTATATCTTACATCAACTATAATTATATTGATAATTTATTTGATTCATATATCCATTGTTGGTTCTTTTCCCCCCTTTTTCGCTTTTTTCCTTGCTTTTATTTAAATTTTTATTTATATATCCATTCATATATTCATTTATTTGATTCATATAAGTATATTTAAACTTTTATTTGATTTGCAAAATTGGGTATGGCAAATAGTTCTTTCAAGCTTGAGCATAATTTGGGTTACTATTTATTTCATTAATCTTATGATTACCATCTGCTTTTGAACTGTATTGATTTATTTTGATGGACACTTTGTGTTTTTTTAGAGAAAAGAAAAGCTAAATCAACAAGGATTAAAGAGGAATACCAGATAGATCCTTTAAGGATTAGGGAGAAAAGGTGATTCATATTGTAAATTTTCTTCTTCTTTTTTTTGTAGTTATAACTATAGCTATCATTAACCAAACTTAACAATTTCCGGTTTTGTGTACAATGTATTCATTGCTACCTCCAGTAATGCATATCTACGTCTGCATGCAAACACTTCTCTGTTAAGTCAAAAAAACCTCTATGTTATTGCCAAACACTTCTTTGACAATAACAATCATAGTATACTTAATTTACTGGTCATTCAAACATATTTCAGTTTTTAACCTGAGGCCGATGGCCTCAGTTTAAATCTGAGGCCATGCGGTTTCAGTTTAAACTAAGGCAGATGGCCTCAGTTTAAACTGAGGCCATGCTGCCTCAGTTTTTAACCTAAGGCCGGTGGCCTCAGTTGCGGCCTCAGTTTAAACTGAGGCAGACGGCCTCAGTTAAAACTAAGGCAGACGGCCTCAGTTAAAACCAAGGGCTCGGTTTATGGTTGGTGGCAGGGGTCATGTTCAGGTGATGTGCAAAGTCGTTTGAGTGTGAAAATTGGCTTTTGTGAATGGTTGTAGCTGGTGAAAGTTGTTTGAGGAGGTTGTGAAGAGAGGTTGCTGATGGTTGGGGTTGGAAGGTTGGAGCGAGGCTGTTAAAATGCACTGTAAATGCAACTGAAAACAGAGATTGAAACAAAGACAGTGAACACAAAATGTACACTTCAAATGAAAAATGTTTATGCAGTTTTTTAGTTGTCACAGAAAACAACAAAGTGCAACATTTTATAAATTTATCACTTTTTATTGTTAAATCATGTGTTATCACTTTGATTGCTATTTGTCATTTTTTAGTATAAATTTCAATTTAATATTGTATTGAATGCATGTAGGCACTTGTAGAAGAAGCAGAAGAAAAGAGGAAATTGGATGGTAGTTCTAGTGGTGATGGTGAAGTAGAAGATCTTGAAAATGACCCAATTGTGGAAGTTTTTGGTTCCGATAGAAAGACAAATTATTGTCGAGCAGTTAGTTCTACTGCTTCTATTAAACAAGTAAAGAAAAATTATTGCCTCAATTATTTTCTTATCTTTTGTTATTGCAATTTGATATTAGTGTGGAATTGGCAAACTATGTATTGGTAAACTTAACTATGTATTGAACTTCTCTTTTGTTAATTGATGCTCTATTTTATTACCATGATTATGAATATTGTTTATTGATATTGATTGGGTTATAATTAATTTGTTAAATTAAGATAATATTTCATATTAAATATTATCTACATTATATCTTTCAACATTCACATTACAGATAAGCGGTTATTTGTTTGCATATATTTGTAACACTCATAAACGTTGGGAGATATTTTTTCCCCAACGTTTATAAGCATTTGAGAAAAACTTTCAATGTGTATAAGCGTTGGTTATATTTTTCCCCAACGCTTATTAGCGTCACAAATAAATACCCATACCCCTATAGTGACACATATAAGTGTTACTAAAATTCTTTGCAACGCTTATACTCATTGAGAATCCTCTGTTTTGGTGTAGTAATTATTAAAAACCATTAATAAATATTTAAAATTAATAAAATATTCACACATCAAAACAATAAAATTATAGGTTGTACACTTAGTTTTTCAGTTGTTGCCTTTTCTGAACAGATTGAGGTGCTGTGCTATGGAGAGAAACTAATAAATTGTAGAATCCAAGTTTGTAAATGACACAAGTAATAAATTTACTGTTATTTATTTTAAAATTTTTGTTATGGTTTTGACTCTATTTGTAATTTTTTTTATAATAACTACTGTAAATCTGAATTTCAGTTGATGTGTTCATATATTTTAGGAACCATTATTAACACAGCTGTTTCAAAATTGAGATAACTATGAAATCTAGGAATGTTAAATATATTCTTTAGCATTCAATTTGTAATGATTAAGTGCCATATGTGAAATATATAACCATACCCAAATTTCCAATACGGATATGCATATTTTTAGTTCTAGATTTCTTTTATAATAGTTTACTTTAACATCATTTCCAAACTTTATCATTGATTTATCCTTTGATAACTTTGTCATCGACTCATCTTTTATTTAATTGAGGAATGGTCATCCATTATATCAATCGCCGATTTATGATTTAATTCTTCAACTTATTGTCCACTTTAAATTTTAATTTGTGTATTTGGATCATGCATTTAGCCTTTTGATATTGAAAAGTACAATATATTAAAGTTTATAGCTATAACTTCTAAATTTTCCAAAAATAATAACAATTGTAACTTAGTTGCCTTATACACTGTAATAGTTGTAAGAGATATGTAAGAGTTTAATGTTTTTGAAGATAACATCATAGCCTTTTATATATTGTTGCAGGGTTCATCAATGGTTTTTAAAGCTAAAAGTGGAAAGATAGATAATTTTCATAAAATCATAAATCATAAAAATTGGGGATTTTTTTCTTTCTTGGCATTAAATTATATGTTATGCAAGGATTTTATGTATTTTTTTAATATTTATGGCTTTACACACTAGACAATGTGATAAATTTATCTACGTCCTTTAAAGGTTCAAAATCAAAGAAGATTGCCTAGAAAACATATATTATAGATTCATTGGAATAGTTCATCTAGAAAGGATTGTGAATCAAACGGTATTACAACTATAAACAATTTTTTGTATACATAAATCATGAAATATAAAGAATTTTTGTATAGCTTTATTATGACATGAGAACTTTTTAGTATGACTATAATAAATGGAAATTATTATAATACATGAGGCTACCAACTTACAATGCTTATTATTTTTGGAAAATTTCAAAGTTAAGGTTATAAACTTTAATATACCATATTTTGCAATATTAGAAGGTTGAATGCATGATGCAAGTACCTAAATTAAAATTAAAATAGTCATCAAGCTTGTGAATTAAATCATAAATCAGCGATAGGCATATTGGTTGACATTCAACAATTGAATAAAAAGATAAATCAAAGATAAAGTTTGGAGAATGATGTTAAAGTAAACTATTATAAGAGAAAACTAGAGCTAAAAATAGGTATATCCGTATTGGAAATTTGGATATACTTCTATATTTCTCATATGGCACTAATCATTAATTCAAAAATACAAATTGAGTGCTAAAGAATATATACTTAACATTCCTAGATTTTGTACTTATTTCAAATTTGAAACTGCTACTTTGGATCCAATAACATCATATTGTTTCTATGTATTGTTTAAAATATTAAATTACTGCAAGAGGAGTACAATAACTTAAAAAAGCTATCCATGTAAAATTTCAATGTTTTTGTAGATAACATGGTAGTTTCTTATATGTGTTGTTGCAGGGTTCATTAAAGGTTTTGTTAATATGTGTTGAGAAATAGGAATGATAGCCTCAGAATATTTCACATAGGCTGAAAACAGAAAACAAATAAAAGGCTAGCATCCATTATATAGTTGTTAGCTATACTTAATACTTTGTTGCAATTATGGTGTAATTAGGGAATTATAATTAGAAAATAAGCAAGGGCCAGTAGAATTACAATTTGAAAAATAAGCAACGACTAGTAGAATTATAATTAAGGAAATAAGCAACGGCTGATAGAATTAAGCTGTTTATAATCATGTAAAAAGAGCTTGTAGAATGGGAGAATTTTTTTGTAATAAAATTAATTATTCATCATATTCTCTCTTCTCCTCTAAAATTCAATAAGTTATCAGAGCAGGTCAAATCCGACTCAAAAGTTCCGCAACAATATCAATTGCTACAGATATCAAATACTGCACTAAGTTCAACATGTTTCAATCCGACAACCTTAAATTCACAAATATCATACTCAATGGCAATAGAAATTACAATCCTTAGTCAAGATCAGTATCAATTGGTCTCGTGGCAAAGGAAAATTAAGCTTTGTCACTGGAAAAAAGTATAAACAAAAAGCAGCAAAGCCAAATAAGCCAACTACCAAAGAGAAAGCAAAAGTAGAAGAATGGAAGACAACCGACCAATTAATCATGTTATGGTTTCTCAGCACAATGGAACCCCAAATTTCAAATGTATTCATGTACTCCAGCACATCACAAGAGTTTGGGACAAAGCCAAAAGAAGGTATGGCAACAAAAAAAATTTGCTCATATCTTTAGCCTTAAACAAGAGCTTGCCTGATTAAACGGAGTACCCAGAGTAATAATGAACTAGTGATCGAAACTATATCAAAATGGAAAGAGATCAATGCCTATCTCCCACCAATAATAGACCCAGTTGAAATCCAAAGAAGATCTACAAGACAAACTCAACCCCTCGTCAAATTAAGGGATTATGTATCCCAACAGGTGATGTATCCAATACAAGATCTTATTTCATATAACAGGGTATCCCCTGCATATCGAGCCTACTTAAGTAACATCACTAACCAAATGGAACCGACCAACATCAGTGAAACCAATCAAAGCCCAATTTGGCGTAAGACTATGAACGAAGAACTTTAAGCCTTAGAAAAAATGACACATGAGATATTATTAATTTACTAAAAAAACCTATAGGTTGCAAATGGGTATAAAAAATAAAATACAATAATGATGGTGTTACTGAAAGGTACAAAGCTAGGTTAGTGGCCAAGAGATTTACCCAAACATATGGTATTGCCTACAAAGAGGCTTTTGCACCAGTAGCAAAAATGAATACGGTTAGAATTATTCTATCAGCAGCCACCAACTTAGGATGGAATTTGTTCCAAATGGATGTAAAAAAATGCATTTATTCAAGGAAATTTAGAAGAGGAAGTCTATATGACTTTTCCCTCGGGCTACAAAAGTGAGACGAACTCATCACTAGTGTGTAAATTAAAAAAAGCGATCTATAGTCTAAAGCAATCTCCAAGAGCATGGTATGCCAAGTTAAGCTTTTCTCTTTTAAAGATTAATTTTTTTTAAAGTACCGCTGATTCCTCTATGTTCATCAAACACTCACAAAATACCACTACTATTATTCTGGTTTATGTTGATGACATTATCATCACTTGCGTAATAATGAGGAAATTGAAAGGGTTAAACAATATTTGAAAATGGAATTTGACATCAACGACCTTGGAAAACTTTCATATTTTCTTGGAATAGAAATAACCCACTCAAGCAAAGGATAATTTCTATCCCAAAGAAAATATGTCTTTGATCTGTTAAAAGAGACTGGTAAATTAGGAGCAAAACCAGCTAATACTCCTATGGAGACGAATATAAAATTTAGAGTTGAAGATGATGAGCCGTTATCTGACATAAGACAATATCAGAGTATGGTAGGAAAATTAATTTATCTTACAGTTACCAGACCTAATATTGCCTTTGCAGTTAGTGCCATAAGTCAATTTATGCATGCTCCATGTACCAGCCACTTAAGTGAAATTGATAGGATATTGAGATATCTTAAAGGCACTCAAGGTCAAGGAATTTGGCTGGAGAAAAACAATTCTAACGACGTGGTTGGTTTTTCTAATGCAGATTGGCCAGAAGCTATGATAGAAAATCAACCACGGGTTTTGTACGTTTGTAGGTGGTAACTTGGTCACTTGAAAATGTAAGAAGCAGAATGTTGTAGCTAGATCAAGTGCAGAAGCAAAATATCGGGCCATGGCATCCACAGCAAGTGAGGTTGTCAGGATTAAGCAATTACTTAGTGATATAAAGATAGAGCATACAAAAATAATGCAAATGTACTATGATAGTCAAGCTGCATGTCATATTGCATCCAATCCTGTCTTCCATGAGAGGATAAACTATATAGACGTAGATTGTCACTTTATTAGAGAAAAAGTGCAATCGGAGGAAATAGAAACTCCATTTGTCAAAAGCAAAGAGCACCTGACAGATATTTTCACAAAAGCACTCGACAAGGCAGCCATCTGAACATACTTAACAAATTGGGTTCTATAATTTATTCGACCCAACTTGAGGGGGAGTGTTGAGAAATAGGAATGTTAGCCTCAGAATATTTCATTTAGGCTGAAAACACGAAACAAATAAAAGGCTAGCATCCATTATACAGCTGTTAGCTATACTTGGTACTTTGCTGTAATTATGATGTAATCAGGCAATTATAATTTAGGAAATAAACAACGGCTGGTAGAATTATAATTTGAGAAATAAACAACGGCTAGTAGAATTATAATTAAGGAAATAAGCAACGGCAATACCTTCTTTTGGCTTTGTCCCAAACCTCCTGTGATGTGCTGGAGTACATGAGTACGTTTAAAATTTGGGGTTCCATTGTGCTAAGAAGCCATGACATGATTAATTGGTCAGTTGTCTCCCATTCTTCTATTTGAGGGGGAGTGTCGAGAAATAGGAATGATAGGTTCAGAATATTTCATCTAGGCTGAAAACAGGAAACAAATAAAAGGCTAGCATCCATTATACAATTGTTAGCTATACTTGACACTTTGTTGTAATTATAGTATAATTAGGCAATTATAATTTAGGAAATAAGCAACGGCTAGTATAATTATAATTTGGAAAATAAGCAACGGCTGGTAGAATTATAATTAAGGAAATAAGCAACAGTTAGTAGAATTAAACTATATATAATCATGTACAAAGAGCTTGTAGAATTAGAGAAATTTTTTGCAATAAAATTAGTTACTCATCATATTCTCTTTTCTCCTCTAAAATTCAATAATATGAAATTGGACAAAAATATAACTTTCATAATAAATCACATTTAATACGTTACATGTGAATTTTTTGTATCTCTTATTATTTATGGCTTTCTTTTAGATATTAGGAAATGTGACAAATTTATCCATAACTTTTACAGGTTCAAAGTCGAAGATATTTGCGTAGAAAACATATACTGTAAATTCATTGGAAAAGTTCAGGTAGAAAGGATCTTGAATCAAAAGGTATTGTAACCATAAATTTTTTTTTTGCACATATTAATCATGGAATATAAAGAATTTTTCTATAGTTTATTTATAACATGATGAGTACTTTTTAATATAAGTATCATCATTATATTCTTATGTACAAACCATAAAGAAAAGATATTGATACAATTCCAAAAACTTGTATATATAACTAGTTACCTACTTAATAGTTGAAAAATGCTAAGCATACTCTCCCTCATCGGGGGACTGTAACGATACTGTTTGTTTGATTGGTGAAGGTGTATAGATCCATCAACCATTGGTCTATCCTAAAATAATGATTGCCTATACTATCCACCAATAAGTGGAGAATATTCCCACTCTCTTCCTATGATAGAGCTGTTGGAACCGGACTAGCCCGCAACGGAAGTTATGGGTGAATTTCAAATTTTTTACTCTATTGGATCTTTTATTGGGCATATGAAGTTTAACTGAATTAGAATATTTCTAAATTTCATTTAAATAAAATCATTTATTTTATTTAAAATAAAATATATTAAGATATGAAATTAATTTTATTTGATTTAGTTTATACATAAATGTATTATATACATATATATGTGTGAGTGCATGTGTAACATAATAATCCGTGAAAGTATAATATGCCTATATATAGATGTTGAGATTGACATCGCAACAAACATATTAGCTCATTTTGTATGTCATATATGTTGTCCAAATATGTGCATGTATATGTGTTACAAAATACACACACACATGTATGTATAAATATATTATATATAATATATGAACATAAAACATTTATATATAGGTAAATATATATATATATATATAAAGAGAGAAAACAATTATTAAAAATTATTTATAATTCAAAATTAACTTAGTTTTGCAAACATAATAATTTTAGTATTTGAATTTGTATATATTATGAATAAAATAACGTTTTCATCCATAAATAATTAACATAAAATAATTTATTGATGAAAATTCAAATTTTATAATTTTATAAAATCTAGGATCATAAAATAGAGCTTAAAAAAAATATGTAGATTTTTCAAAGGTGAAATATTATTTTAAAAAAAAATACATTGATTTCGACAATAATTATTTAATATAAAATAATATATTATTAAAAATTAAAAATTAAAAATTTCATAAATTCTAGGACTATGAACGAAAGGTTACAAAATTTTTTGAAGAAGTTTTCAATTAAATTATTATTTTTAATAAATCGTAAAAGTTTTTCCAAAATAATATTAATTATTAAAAATAATATTAATTATTAAAAATAATAAACTTTATTGAAAAATTACTAAATTTTTTCTATATGTTTATGAAATGATATAACACTTTTATAAAATATAAAATTGAATTTTAAATGTAATAATTATTTTATATATAATAAACAATTCAAAAATTCAATAAATGTTAATTTAAAAATATGAATATATGCGTGATAATTAATTTTCGAATTTTTAAATTCATATTATATATAAATAAGTGTACAAAATTTTTTAAATCATATATATATATATATATATATCTTATATATGCATATATGCTATTATGAGAGAGAAATATACACTAATATATATATATATATATGAATTTATTAATAAATATATATATAACAATTATTAATGACAAAAATTGATTTTGTACAGCAAACAACATTTGTCTATACATAAATCAAATAGTAAAATAAACAAATTATGCACATAACCAAACTGATTTGTGACAACCACATCTACTTACAAAAATTTCACCTAACTAAACATATAGTAGTAATATATTTAAACAGATATGAAATTGCTCATTATAGGATCATAGAATATAATTTAATTACTGTAATATGAATTAAAATTACCAATTTAATAATGCATTTGAATCCACATTGAAGCAACGACTTTCCCTTCCTTTTACTGTTCTTGATTCGTCAAATTACAAGTCCGGAATCATCGACCTCTAACTATCGAATAGTATTGTTTTAATTTGAAATATATTTGAGAATTTTGGAGTGGATTGAGAGCTATGTTTTAACCAGCAATGTAGAAGGTTATGGCGGCCAAAAAGATTAGTAATTTTTTTTAGAGATACATGCATAGATAGATACATACATACATACATACATACATACATACATATATATATGGTTGTATTAGAGAGAAACGGGGAAAACATTTTTATCCATTCTCACTTTATCTCTACCCATTATCTCCAAGCCAATTTCCTATGTTTTAGCCACCCCTAGACCTTCCCAAAACCGAAATTTTGCAGCCCTAATGATGGGCCTTAAACCCATCTAAGCCCAAGCCAAAATACTATGCAAATAAATCTAATTTAATCGTTTATCGATATTGTATATCGATCGATATATTTATAACTGTTATAAATATATATAACATTATTTATTTTTCAAATCATATTCAAATTTTATAATTAATATTTCATAAATATTAATTAATTTATAACAATTATAAACTAATTAAATCGTTTGGTCTTAAGGGAATTTATCATTTTGGCTGTGTAACTCTTAAGTGTAAATTTGGTCAGCGATTAACATCGAACTATTCTAATGTTAACGTTCACACGTCACTTAGCAGGTGGTGTGACATTATGGCAAAATTTATCGCTTACTCATTTTCGTTAAAATCCAAATTTAGTTTAATAAAAGCTATCCGGTTGTGACATTTGTTTACACCAATTGATCTCTTCGTCAAAACTATATCACTTTGGACTTATGGAATTTGGTAATGGTCAAATTTCCAACCTCATCCACATTCAACTTTATAGTCTAAATACAAAGTCCTTGGTTCAATAATAACAATTATTATTAACCGAAATGCTTTGGCCAGAGACTTTGACTTTGAATTGACTTGAGTTGACTGTGATACAAACCGCATATAATTGAGGAGACGAATCCTCTCTTAAATAGTACTTCACTTCCAATACTTCCACTCGACCCAACTATAGTTACTCGATGGACGCCATGCCATGATTTGGCTATAATCAAAGCAGAGCTTTCATATTGAAGATCCACAATATTCTCAAGTCAAGAGAACCGTGTAAATCAGTCACATCGATATTTTTTGTTTGACCTTAGTTATATTAACCAACAAAAAACTATCGAGTGAGTCGTTCCATAGTTATCCAGTAACTATTAGTACGTAACCCCTAGATGTCCCCAACAGTCATGAGTAATACACTGACCAACATTTGGAGAGCATTACGTACTCCAGTCTCAATGGATACATCGATATCCAATTTCGATGCATCTTGAGTAGGAACATTTAAAATGGTATATTAGTTTCGTTGTGATAAATTACTCACGGTTACAACACTTTGTAACTACTATAAAAAAATATACCATTTATGGATTTTTCTATTAAATATACTTTTAATCAAGTTAATTAATTAATACAATCACAATATATCAAGTATATAATTGGAAGAAAATACCTTTTATTTCGAACAAGATTGGTCAACGAGTTAGATATACGTAACAAATTACATAATTGCCCCTAGGGCATACCCTAACTCTATCAATCTTCCACTTGCACTTGGGGTCAATTATGGAATCAAATTCCAACTTCTCCAATCAGTTTTCTCAAAACCAATTATGTCAGTCCCTTAGTGAATGGATATGCTATTATGTTTTAATTATCTACTTTGTCGATTAACTCTCTCTAACACTGATAAACTACCTTTATCATGTGGAACGATTTGAAGTATGTCTTTCGACTTCTAGTGAGCTTTAAGTTCTATCATGACTAATTTCATGACATTGTTATCTTATAACAATACTATGGGATTCTCAACATTTGGAATCACCTTTGGCTCAATTATAAATTTGTGCATTTATATCTATATACATTGGTTTATTATAGCGCTATTCAAGTTAATGTTCTTAACATTTCGTTGAATCGACCACAATCACTTTTATTTTGAAACATTTTTAAATTAAATATTTTAACTTGAATTTTATCATTGACATGTTATACTCAATATCACTTTTAAAAGTTTGTGTCCAAACGTTCCATCATAACGAGTTCGTTGTTTCTATAAACAATTCTCTAGTATTTCATAAATACGTGAGAACACCTCAAACAACCATTTAGTGATATCAATTTGGATTTATATTTGCTCCATGTATGAAATACATAAACAAAACACAATATCATACACAACATAACCTGTATGATAATTCCTATTGCTAATGCATAAGGAATCCAACTTACATGTCCTCCTTTTAATAGGGTGCTCTTGTATATCGTTTTGGGACAATCCTTATATCTTTTATACTCACCATAAAAGACATCATTTACAATCCAAAATTGAGTATTAAAACAACTAAAGTTGATTTTGATACAAGCATATTGTTAAAATCAACAACGTGTTGTTTACTTATAGTTTAGAAATATCAATGTAGCTTTTAACGTTCTTTCTAATGAACACACGATTCCTCTGTACTTTGATTGAAAATCAAACTATTTGATAGTTCTATCAAAATACTTATTCAATATTGATGCTTATAAAATGATAAATTCGTATCATTTCTTGGATCATATCCAAAGACTCACAAACCCAATATCGCTCCCACTGACTTCGAGGCATTTTTGGTTAATATGCGTAAACGACTTACTCTAAATCATTATTTAGAATTTTCTGTTTCAATACATAAGTACCAAACACTAAGTCTTATCGAGTGAAAATTTTGTGAGTAAATCTGAATTAACTTGAGCATGTTGAATACTGAATCTATTATGTTAATTTTAACAATTTAAATTTGTGATATTATTCTTATCAACATTGCTTATTTAATTCCAACCACATTAGTCTTTCCAATAAAGACACAATCTCGGCCGATGGATCACATCTCTTTAGTTACGACCACTAAAATCATATTTTGATAGCGTACTTGCAATTCTTTCAGATCTCCGCATCATACCATATAGAGTCAACAATTTTAATGGTTTAATTGAACAACCGAGGGTAATGTATATTTTCGACATTAATAAGAAACTCATAGTTTCTCTTCGATATACGAGAATACTTATTAGACATTCTAATGCTATGTGTTCATTTAGGATAGTTAATTTCATTTCATCTCATATAATTAGTTCTATCTATGGATCGAATCCAATTCCATTTAACTACCAAAAATTTCTTAAAGAAATTCTTTCACAATGAAGTTGATATCTTGAAATAACAATTGTTTCTTAGTGCAAATAGAATAGGGAATCATAAACGCTTTATGAACTTTTTTATTTATAAAACTGATTTTAGTTTACAAAAATTATGTTCAAAACATAAATATGTCATTTGATGACATACCTTTCCAAAAACTTTTGGAGATTCGTACAAGATCCCTCATGAACAATTATTACGTGTAATCTTTTGACTCGCACAACCTGCCAACTCCTTGGCCTAGGATATGTTGGAATTTCTTACAAACCCTTATCTTGTATGATTTTGTAAACTGTTGTTTAGATGAAATAATATCAACCTTGTGTACTAATCTTAAGTACATGACCTTATAGAAAGAAACTAACTCAATTTCACTCACAATTAATTGTAAATTGTCCAACAATGTCTGATTACTCCTTATTGATGCATCATTATATATCACATGGAGGAGTGAATTTGAGATTGAATCTATATTCATTTTTAGGTACATTTGGAACTCTTTCCAATATACTCACTTATTCGACCAAATCAAATCATTTTATTCTATTGCATGATATTTTATTTACTTTTCTTTTATATTCTATGATTTTATCATAAACTTACTACATGTGTATCTAATACACATGTTCATGTTGGTAATAAATCATCGATGAATATAACAAAGTATGTGGAACCCTTTTGGTATTAATAGACTTATGATTGCATACATCAATATGTATTAATTCAAAGAGTTCATCAACTCTTATGATGCTCCCACTGAATGGGTGCATAGTCATTAATTGTTTGAGATATAATTAACATGTATCATATGTTTCATAATCATATAGTAAAATTATTTCTCAAAACTACGGCTTAGTCTATAATTCCAAAACAAGTGTAAATAATATTAGATATATACGTATTTTTATTGCATCACTTTTACTATGAAAATAAATTCCATAATATAGTTCTATTTCATAATGAATATTCATAATACTCATATTGAAATATAGTTATATCTATTTTTCAATCAATACCAAAAAATAAACATTATTTCACAAATAATGTTTGGTACATTTTACCAAAACAATTTTCGTAATTTGATGCAATCATTAGGTGCTATATGACATGCTCCCACTATTTCCGCCATTACTGTAATAGCGTACTAAATTTAAAGGTCCACCATTCACTTAATATTGTTAATATTGTTTACTTATTTCATATGCTGCAACTAGTTTATAGAGGAGAGTTCTTTAATCAAATATCTTGAACTCAAAGAAATAAATGTTATAGAAAACAATTTTCTATATGAAAATACATTTTGGAATAAAAATCATATTTCATATTCCAATATTAAGTATCAGTTATTATTACAATTCTGGTTTCCAATGTTTCTCTATGAAGTAGAAGTGACTTTTCATTCTCTTCATTCCAACTTTACCTTAAATTACATCTATTCTTATACATTCGTTTTTCTTTCAAATGGTCAAACTATTCAAAAGAAAACCTTACTACAATATCATAACAAACCTTTTACAAAAGCGCATTCGATTATTCTTAACATTTAAGACATCAAATATGTTGCACTTTATGTAAACCGATCAAGATGACATTTCAACGATTGAGTTCTTAGATGTATCTCGTAGTTTATGGTCTTGTGTTACATTAACACAATATGATCTTTTGAAATCATTCAAGTTGAATACATGATCTTAAAATACTGTTTATTGGCTAACTTCGAATGGACTAACTTCATCGAAATATTGTACCCCACAAACTATGACTGTTCACCATATAGCATTTATATGTGAAAGTACATGGATCAAATATCCATAGTCTTGAATTGAGTTTAGAGTTCAAAAACTCATAAAATGAAGTACACGGTCTAAACCAAATAAACATATAATTGACCAACTTACGAATGTATTAAGTAGTTGAAATTGGGCACTTGCATGGGTATAGAAACATTATATAACATGCAATTAGAATTATTAGTAAGTATATATTATATTTCTATTTGTCAACTTTCAATTCAGTTTGTTTATATATGTTAATTGACAAACATTTTATCAATCATATTAAATGCACAAATTTATCATTGTAGATAATTATAACATTATATCGCATATGTTTTTACAATATTAGAAAGGTTAAATGTTACCATTTCATTTTTCTAATAAGGCTCCCACTAGTCTTTTATATTTCTCCAAATCCTAAGATGAAACATAGAAGTCTTAAAACTTCACTAGTGGGTGTTAGTACTCGTTTGTTTTGGTATTCTGACCTTGAGTTTTCTCAACAAATCATAGTCCCACAAACGATGGATAACTCCTTATCGGTTGTATCATATACAACTCCTAACCCATTTTTCCGTGTCCTAATCTCATTTCGACCTTGAGTTTGCTCAACAAATCGAAAGAGATTATTCACTCATACCTACCATATTGTGATGGCCTAAGTATAGTATATGTACATTGAGTTTGCTCAACAAATACATATGGTTATCTTACCTCATCTGTTCAATATATTAATAATACTACGCATAACATCCCTAGCTTGAGTTTGCTCAACAACTAAGGAGTATGTAAGTAATTTATTAATATATATATATATATAAAAATATATTGTAGAGGACCAAATTATATTAAAGATTCATAATCTTCAATATATATTGAGTTATATCTACTTATAGAATAATATATTTCTTATGAAATTCCCCAGCGATTCAAGTGTCAGACACATCAGAAATCATGGTATATGTACATTTACATATGTATTTATTTCTCAAGTCTATTTGGGTTTCTTTAATGTTCCACATTTAGTTTATACACATATCATATAAGTTTTATTGTTATATAACTTTTATATTTCATATTACTTATATGATATTCTTACGTATAATAGATCATTAATTAAAACTTATCTAATTAATTTTAATCAATTAACTCTTTAATTAATTTTAAATTAGTATTCCAATATAACTTTTTTATTGGACATATCTACTATAACATTTATAGTGTATACTATAACCTTTATAGTGTGACACACATATATCATATATATGTGTATTTTATTTAATTAATTAACCTTTAATTATTTTATTCAATTAAACAATTTTTATTAAAATTTATTAATTTCTAAATTTATCTTGTATACATACACGTATACCTATGTTATCTTAAACATTTTAAAATAACATAACATATATCCACATATGTAATACATGCATATATGCATTAATTAATTAACATATTTAATTAATTAATTTTATTAATCTTATTAATAAATTTAAAATTTGAAATTATTATATAAATATTTTCAAACATTTTGAAAGTATCATTATCCTTTCAAACATTTTGAAAACTTATGTAGTATTATAATTTTTGTAATAAACATGTTTCATTTTAAATTTAACTATTAAATTTAAAATCTTTAATAATAATTTTCAAAACGATTTTGAAAATTAGCCCAAGGCCCAAATTAAGTTGGGCCTTTTCTATTAGGAGAAACCTTTGGGCTCACTTCACCTTTCCGGCCAGGCCGGTAACTTGGTAGGACATGGTACTTGATTACCCAATTACAATCCTAGACATTACCTTTCTAGACACCGTACAAAGTGGACAAGCTTAATTAGTTAGCCCTAATATGACTAATTTAGACCGCATAGGCTATTGGGCTCTGATACCATTGTTGGAATTGGACTAGCCCACATCGGAAGTTATGGGTGAATTTCAAAAAATTTGCACTATTGGATCTTTTATTAAGCCTATGAAGTCTAACTGAATTAGAACATTTCTAAATTTCATTTAAATAAAATCATTTATTTTATTTAAATTCAAATATGTTAAGATATAAAATTAATTTTATTTGATTTATTTTATACATAAATGTATCATATACATATATGTGTGTGTGCATGTGTAACATAATAATCCGTGAAAGGTATAATATGCCCATATGTAGATGTTGGGATTTACATCGCAACAGACATATTAACTCATTTTATATGTCATGTATGTTGTCCAAATATGTGCATGTATATGTGTTACAAAATACACACACATACATATATATGTATAAATATATTATATATAATATATGAACATAAAACATTTATAAATAGATAAATATATATATAGAAAGAGATAGAACAATTATTAATAATTATTTATAATTCAAAATTAACTTAGTTTTGCAAACATAATAATTTTAGTATTTTAATTTGTATATATTATGAATAAAATAATGTTTTCATCCATAAATAATTAACATAAAATAATTTTTGATGAAAATTCAAATTTTACAATTTTCGAAAATCTAGGATCATAAAATAGAGCTAGGAAAAATCTGGAGATTTTTCAAAGTTGAAATATTATTTTTAAAAATAAATACATTGATTTCGGCAATAATTATTTAATATAAAATAATACTATTAAAAATTAAAAATTTAAAATTTTAGAAATTCTAGAATCATGAATGAAAGGTTGCAAATTTTTTTGAAGAATTTATCAATTAAATTATTATTTTTAATAAATCATAAACAGTTTTTCCGAAATAATATTAATTATTAAAAATAATTAATTTATTGAAAAATTCCTAATTTTTTTCTATATGTTTCTGAAATCATATAATATTTTTTCTAAATATAAAATTGAATTTTTAATGTAATAGTTATTTTATATATAATAAACAATTCAAAAATTCAATAAATGTTAATTTAAAAATATGAATATATGTATGGTAATTAATTTTTGAATTTGTAAATTCATATTATATATAAATAAGTGTACTAATTTTTTTAAATCATATATATATCTTATATATGCATATATGCTATTATGAGAGAGAAATATACACTAGTATATATATATATATATATATGAATTTATTAATAAATATATATAAAACAATTATTAATGACAAAAATTAATTTTGTACAGTAAACAACATTTGTCTATACATAAATTAAATAGTATAATAAACAAATTATGCACATAACCAAACTGATTTGTGACAACCACATCTACTTACAAAAATCTCACCTAACTAAAAATATAGTAGCAATATATTTAAACAGATATAAAATTGCTCATTATAGGATCATAGAATATATTTAATTACTGTAATATAAATTAGAATTACCAATTTAATGATGTCTTTGAATCCATGTTGAAGCAATGACTTCCCTTCCTTTTACTGTTCTTGTTCGTCAGATTGCAAGTCCGGAATCACTGACCTCTAACTATCGAATGGTATTATTTTAATTTGAAATATATTTGAGAATTTTGAAGTAGATTGAGAGCTATGTTTTAACCAGCAATGTAGAAGGTAATGGCGGCCAAAAAGATTAGTAATTGTTTTTAGAGATACATACATACATAGATATATATATATATATATACATATATACATATATATATATGTATATATATATATATGTATATATATATATGGTTGGATTAGAGAGAAACGAGGAAAAACTTTTTACCCATTCTCACTTTATCTCAACCCATTATCTCCAAGCCAATTCCCTATGTTTTAGCCACCCCTAGACCTTCCCAAAACCGAAATTTTGTAGCCCTAATGATGGGCTTTAAACCCATCTAAGCCTAAGCCAAAATACTATGCAATTAAATCTAATTTAATCGCTTGTCGATATTGTATATCGATCGATATATTTATAACTGTTATAAATATATATAACATTATTTATTTCTCAAATCATATTCAAATTTTATAATTAATATTTCATAAATATTAATTAATTTATAACAATTATAAACTAATTAAATCGTTCGGTCTTAAGGGAATTCATCATTTCGGCTGTGTAACTCTTGGGTGTAAATTTAGTCAGTGATTAACATCGAACTATTCTAATGTTAACGTTCACACGTCACTTAACAGGTGGTGTGACATTATGGCCAAATTTATCACTTGCTCATTTTCGGTAAAATCAAATTTTAGTTTAATAAGCGTTACCCGGTTGTGACATTTGTTTACATCAATTCTCTTCGTCAAAACTATATCACTTTGGACTTATGGAATTTGGTAATGGTCAAAATTCCAACCTCGTCCACATTCAACTTTATAGTCTAAATACAAAGTCCTTGATTCAATAATAACAATTATTATTAACTGAAATGCTCTGGCCATAGACTTTGACTTTGAGTTGACTTGAGTTTACTGTGATACTAACCGCATATAACTGAGGAGACGAATCCTCTCTTGAATAGTGCTTCACTTCCAATACTTCCACTCGACCCAACTATAGTCACTCGATGGATGCCATGCCATGATATGGCTATAATCAAAGCGGGGCTTTCGTATTGAAGATCCATAGTATTCTCAAGTCGAGAGAACTATGTAAATCAGTCACATCGATATTTTCTGTTTGACCTTAGTTATATTAACCAATAGAAAACTATCGAGTGAGCCATTCCATAGTTATCCAATAACTATTAATACGTAACCCCTAGGTGCCCCCAGCAGTCATGAGTAATACACTGCCCAACATTTGGAGAGTGTTACGTGCTTCAGTCTCAACGGATACATCGATATCCAGTCTTGATGCATCTTGACTAGGAACATTTAAAATGGTATATTTGTTTCGTTGTGATAAATTACTCACGGTTACAACACTTTGTAACTATTATCACAAAATATACCATTTATGGAATTTCTATTAAATATACCTTTTAAGTTAATTAATTAATATAATCACATTATATCAAGTATATAATAGGAAGAAAATACCTTTTATTTCGAACAAGATTGGTCAACGAGTTAGATATATATAACAAATTACATAATTGCCCCTAGAGCATACCACTAACTCTATCAAGAGTACGGTTAGTTTACCTCCTTAATAGTTTACATACCATGAATACCCAATTCTACATGTACTATATGTTCCATGTATAAAAAGTTGCGCTCATCTTTTTTATCCCACAACAAAGGCCTATGTTTCCTAATGTCCTTTTTTAGAACCTTAAACCCATAATTATGGTTTGTATCCTAAATTCAAGAAATTTACCATCTATTAAATTCATTTTTAACAACTTTATTTATGGTGTCTTTCCAATAATCAAGTAATTAATCTTTTATAAAATTATCAATCAAGCAATTATGAATAAATTTATCAACTTTAATGTCTGTTTCAAAGTCAACCAAGTGGTTTATAATATATATAGGTAAGTTTATATGAATCCACATTTTTTGTCTTCTAATCCACCCACAAAAATAGCATCTTTGACCTTTTACATAATTTAAAAAAATGATTAGTTCATCCATCATGTATACTTCTTTCTTCTCATCTTTTATAGCATACCTCACCCTTTCTTTTCTACTACAACAGTAAAGATAAATCAAATCTACTACTTCAAATAATTTGATACTTCAACCATTTTATTGAATGATATGAGATAATTTTGTGTCATTATGTTGTGTCTTCAATCTTTGTTTTAAATTAATAATCAATACTAATAATAGACATAAAAAAATATTGACCAACTCATTATACTTTTTATGTGCAAGGAAAAAATGTTTGAGAAGTGATTCCTCCTCCTCTGATAAGGACTAGCATTAGGTCTTTTATAGTAATTTAGGCACCGTTTTCCTAAGTAATGTTTTGTATTTCCTTTATTAGCCGTTGAGGCATGTTGCCTTGCTCCTGTATTAACTTTTATCATGGCCCAAAAAGCTGGGAGTATGAACTTAGTGTCATCTTGCTTTTGTTCTTGCATGATTTACTTTCAGATTTGGCTAATAATTATGGTTTGTTTGTAAAGAACTATACTCCATGTTAGGCTACCAATGGAAATCAACTATGGTGGGCCTTAGAGAGAAAATAAGAGCCTGACTTGGAGTATGAAGGTTTAATGCCTAAGTATGAATGAAGTAAACCAATTTTAAAGGATCAAATTTTTACATGACATCATAAAGGAAAGTAGTTATCCATGTATGCTAGGATAGAAATAGTGAGAAACATATTGTAGTAAGTTTATTGCTATTTTGAACTAACATTTCAAAGTGATAACATTCTAATTGACTATAGATAATAGTATTCTTGTTGCTTTGTATCATTTTTGGGCATTCAGTTGGATTCTAATATAAATGTTGCACAACACTGTTGCTTTCTTTTCATATTAGAAATTCTCTATTGTAATGGAAATTTTAGGTTTAATGTATTATTACGGCGACCTATTAATGTAACTATTCATATAATTAATACCGGATGCGGTATGTTCTCACCCAACAATACCATGAAAATCTACGGCTGTGTTTGGTTTGCCATTTTCAGCTTTTAATCATCGTCCATACAAAAATGCGCAAGACGCATGTATATTGTCGAAAACGTCCAATTTAAAGAATGAAATTAACATACAAAATAGAAAACAATATTTTTTTTTCATGTTTTAAAAAATAATAGAAGCATGAGAAACAATCCATCCTTCCATCTTCCTTTCGTCCCCTCCGTTATCCCTCCATATTCCTTCCATTAAATCCATAAGCATTTCACTCCTCTCATATTCAACATACATATTTGGAAACAGAAAATTCAAAATTCATTTTTAAACCAAACACTACCTAAGTTTCAAGAAATTCTGAAATGATAATCATAAACGGGAAAGAACAAAACTAACAAGAGCAGAAACAAAGGATATATCCACACAAAATTTACGTTCAACATATGATGCAATGATTCAGACTACCAAAGTAACGTCCTTATTTTCAATCGGGGTTCCATCATTTGTACACAACACATAATTGATCATTACAAGTTTCCCCACTTCATGTCTGCGGAGCATGCATTTCACTCTAGTATATTAACAAGCTAATTGTGTTACGCCCATATCTATATCTCTCAACTATGTTATTTAGGACTCATTTCAAATATAGGCATTTACAAAAAAACTTACTCTAATTATATGTCTAATCTGAAGCTTATTACAATAATAACTTTTCTTTTTATTTTATACATATGCATTTTCAGTTTGTGCATGTACAGTTGGGGAAAATCCCTTCAGATGATCAGTCTAAGGGAATAAGAAAACCCAACGCAGTGGAAAACAACTGGATCGTGACTGTAGTGAGATGATACAAACAGAGATAAACACCAGAACCGACAGTCACAAATCAATGCAATGCAGAAAAATAAATAACACCAGTATTTATAGTGGTTCCACTACCGCGAGGTAGTGTACGTCCACTTAGGGAGAGAAGATTTCATTAATCACTGAAAAATTAGAGTTACAAGATTGATTCACTTTTGGAGACTATACATAAGAAGAATTAACAATATAGACAAAATTCTGTAGAGTTTCAGCTCTCTAGGATGGCTGCCATTGTTGTCTAGAAGCTCCATTATTTATAGAGTGAAAAAATGAGGAGGGGCAACTACTATATAGCAGCTCAGCAATCTGGTTCGGCACACATTTGGTTCGGCAAACACAGCTAGGGTTGTTATGGTAACGGTAAATTTACCATTACTATACCATTACCAGTCAATCGGTTACCATTTTAAAGTAAAGTCGGTATACTACTATAATCGATATGGTAACGGTAAATTTACCCCTTTTTACGGTAAAACATCGGTAATATTTTTTTCAAACCAGCGGTAATGATGTGCACGTAAATGTGCATATTTTTAGCACCATATTTAATCTATTTAAATTAAATAAATGATCATATCGGGTATTTTAACTTGTTTAAACCAAAATTCATATTATTTTCAAATCGTCACATATTCATCTTCATCCAAGGGAAAAATGGTCATTTTTGTGCATATATTAATTTGAGAAAGTTTAATTAGAAATTTCTATATTATTTTATAGGAATTTGGCTTCATATACAAGTGGTTTCATGAAGATGTATGCATGCACAAAGAAGATAAAGGAATGAAGATGGAAATAATTCAAAGGCATGATAATAGAGGACCCCACCTACCCACCTTTCTTCATGTACACATTAGAGGCTAATGCACATGCTTATGGAATTAATGGCTTCATGTACACTTAAATGATGATTAGTAGAAGCTAATGATTACTTGGCCTCCACACTTTCTCAAGGGCAATTTGGGCATTCCCCAAATTTATGAATTAGGGTTTAACACTTGTATAAATACCCCATATCTTCATGTAACTTGCTCCCTTCCCCTTAGTCTCTCTTTAGTTTAGTTTAGGCTCAAAATAAAAAGAAAGCTCTCTTTCTCTTTTCATGGCTACTTAGCCATTTTCATTTTATGTAATCTTCTTTTCTTTTTATGCAATGTTAATTATTGTTTCCTTTTACTTACATGTTCATTTTCTTTCATGCTAGTAGTGTAGATTTTCTTTTATGCAAGTAGATTAGTTCTCTTTTCCATTAGCTTTCATTTTCCTTCTTTTTTTAGTTTCATGTTGCATGCTACTTGTGTTGATGTGATAACACAAAGAGAGGCTAATCCCTTCAATTTAGGGGTAATGAAGCCTCTAATCATGTAGCTTCAACATTTTGATGTTTATGCTCTCTTTTTGTGCTTAATATGAAGTGGTTTAACTTGTTGTTTTTGATGTGAATTTGATAGCCTATATTGTTGACACTAAATAGGCTATGCTTAAATAATCACAAACAATAACTACCTCTTCATCTACATATGATGATGGTAATAAAATGAATGTTTAAATTAAAATTTGATGGCCTATATTTCTAAACAATAGTTAATAGGCCATGATTAAAATAGATTTTTCTTTCAACTTTGTTGTCATATTTCATGAGAGTTAAATGTGTATTGGTGTTTGTGTTATAGTTTGATGGTTTATATTGTGCTAATTAATAGCACAAATATACCATACTTATGATAAGCACATCAACTAATTACACTAATGACAAGAAAAGAGAGATCATAACTTCATTTTGTTGATTTATGTGATTTAGACAGTGGAATTATCTCTAAATTGTCATTTTATTCTCATAGTTTTCATTCACATTTGTAGTTGTTAGTTTGTAGTTTCCTCATTTTCTAGCTTAAATATTCTTCAACTTTGGTTTAATTTGATTGAATAGAAATTTAAAATCTACAATTCCCTGTGGATCAACCCGTATTCACCACGTACTACAAGTGTGCGCCGTGCGCTTGCGGTTATTTTTATTTCGAAATTTTTCGACGATTTTCTAACTCGATAGAAATTCCGTCGTTAAACAAGTTTTTGGCGCCGTTGCCGGGGAATTGGTTTTGATTTCATTTTTCTATTCTTCGAATTATTTTTGTGTGTTTTTATTTTGTGTGTGTTTGCACTTTAAAAAAAATTGTGTGTTGGTTATTTTGTTTGTGTTTTCATATTGTTGTGTGCTTGTTGTTCTAATTTCATTGCATTTCATATTTAGAAAAAAAATATACAACTTCAATTGAAAAAGAAATTTTTTTTCCATTCCCTTTCAGTTACATTTACAATTTTTAAGCTTCAATTTACACTTTTCATTTACAAATTTACAAAACTGCACCGTGCATCTTCTATGCACTGTGCATTTTATGTGCATCACCACTGTCTACTGCCATATCTCCTCTCCTTGCTTCATCAAATTCAACAGCTTCTACAGACCAAACCACATCCAACAACCACATCAAATAGTTGAACTTGCCTCAACCACACATCTTCATTCCCATCACTCCACATATTACACTGTACAAGTTGTACACTCCTCTACAGTGTCGACCACTGCACAACAACATAATTTGCACACATCCCTTATCCACTTCTTCCACATTACACAGAGAGTGCACAACAGTGAACTTCCCACTTCAAACCCCTTCAACTCTGTTTAAACCGCTCATCCATCAAACCCCATACATCCCAGTGCCATCCTCCAGCCAACAGCCACCCCACAACATCACTCAAACACCACTATCGCTGCTTGCGATTCGTTACAGACTGAACCTTGCTCCTCATTCACCCTGTCATCTCACCCAAAAAGACTTGCATCCTCAGCAAACATCAAACCTTTGCCAACTTCATCACAACTTCCTTCCCTCAAAACAACTTACAACCTAACTGTAGTGCACATACCTCCGACATTTCACTCTGCATCCACCAACAACCAATCATCATTCAAGAACCATACAAACAACAATCTCCACTCAACCATTATACAGCACAGCACATTCAAACTGCCCAGCCTTAGCCACTGTCAGTTCCACCACACCAACTACTGACCATTGCAGCAATCACAATTCTCTCGCTACCCTGCTGTACAACTCAAACACAGACAGCAACCTCTACCATCACTGACTTCCCAAACTTCTACCTGCTGTTCCCCAACATTTCTCCACACTGCTCTGTCCAACCACTGCTATTGACCAACAACTCCTCTACCGTTCCACTACAAACTTCCTGCATATCACAAGAGAACCACTAACCAGTCCCCGTCGCCTCCTATCATTGTCGTGCCTAGCAACACAAACCGTCCCCTTCACCCGAAATACAAGCAGCAGCTTCGAACCCCATACCACTACAAACTGCAAACTGCTCTCTTCCTTCACTACAGTTCACCAAATCCTCTTCACTGTTTCAAAAACACCCTTATACTTCTGCTTGTTCAACCCAACATAGTACACCCGACACAGTACAACAGTCATCACAATCCAACATACATCACAACTTCAACCACTCCACCAATCGCCTCAATATATATATATATATATATATATATATATATATATATATATATATATATATATATATATATATATATATATCAAACGCTTGACTTCCCCTTCCAACAACCATCTACAACTGCTAACACTGTCAACTGCTGCAAACCCATCCCCTCTCAATCAACCATAGTTTGACAAATCAAACATCGCTCTGCCCCCCTGCAAATCAGTGACCAACCATCATCATCCAATTTCTTTTCAAATCGAAAAAAAGAGTAGGAAAGAGTGTAGAACGAACCTCAATCAAACAACTTCTTTTCGCCTTTGCCACTGCCTATAACCATAACCAGCCCCCTGCATTTCAACACTTTCAATTGCTTCATCTACCACTTACATACAACCCCAACAGTGCCTACATAACTCTGTGTGCAACTGTACTTATAGCTTGAACACCAGTGTAACATTTGTTTTCACTCCAGTGTGCATATATAAAAACATTCTGCCTTCTTGAATCGCCTCCCAGCCTTCACTGCCCTCACATACCTCTACTACTCCAACCATACTTTATTGCTTCAAACCAAACATATACCTCAATTCAACACTGGAACATCACTACCGATAGAATTGCTTGCAAGTGACCACACTGACAAGTGACAACACTGCACACAGCAGCTCCTCTCTCTTCACTCTGTTCAACACCGCAAACCAAACTGTCGCACTGCAATACAGCCTTCTACAACCCAGCTTACTGTCCAAAACTAATCACCTTCAATCATCTGCTTGCCTCACAACAAATCCATCATCACTGCATACAAGCAATTTCCAACTGCATACCATAGCTCCCCCTCTACATCATCGCGACCACCATTTCACTCACGAACTCCATCTCCAATCGCGAAGACCATCTACCGATCCCTAATCAATCAACCACGACGAAATCCCCTAATTCGAACATCCAATACCAAATAAGCCACTACAATTCAACTTCGAACTCCACCCAACTCCACTGCCAAACTGTCATCCCCAACTCTTTGTTCAACTACACCATTCTATCATCTCTGACCATATAAGTGAGCATTGTCAAATCACTTGCCTCCTGCCTTCAACAAACAACACAACCACTTACTTCCACATTCCTCTTGCAAACCACTTTCACACATCAATCAATTGACTTTCCACCATCTCCAACCACTTACTTCGCTGTTACTACAACATCCAAGCTCCAAACATCCAAAACAGCTCCCTGTGCAACATCATCTACTTGCATCACATCTCCAGAACCACCACCCTATTCTATACAACCAGCCACTGACATACCACTGTGTTGTGATACAACAACTACTACTATGATTTTAACATTCCACTGCCAAACTGTCATCATAGAAACGACTGTTCATCTTCATTTCTCCCCAAACACTGCATACAAAATTGCAACACCTTCAACCCATTGTCATACAAACCACTTGCTCACATACCATTCAAGCAACTCCACTTCAGTTACAACCACCTGAACTACATCACGACAGCAAACTTCTACCACCACCATACTTCCTCAATATCACTACTGCATTATCACTTCTAGCCACTTTTCATCACTGCACTGCCTGTCATCAAGCCTGCAACCACATTCACATCTACAAGCACACCAGCATTCTCCATACATTACTGCCATCACAATTCTATTCAAATTGCAACTCACAATCACAACCTCTGCTTCAACTTGCACACGACTATCAGCATCCCAGATCAACATTTGTGCACAATTCAATCTGACAGCAACTATCATCAAAAACCACTGAGCTACCACAGAGTCACCACCACCATCTGCTGCTCTACAATTTCCCAGTACCACGCACTCAAAAAAAAGAGAGCTGCCATCTGATTATCATCAATTCAAACACAACATCACTCACCATACAACATCGCCACAAACTGCCACTACCCCACTGCTTCACAACTTCCTGCTTCAACCACATCACATAAGCACCATCACAATCACATAAGTTCTACCACAAACTCCATTGCTTTCCTTGACAAAACTGCATTGCTTCACTGTACAATCACTGAACTAAAGCCTTGCAACATCCCGCTTCCCCTACAAAACTCACTTTCATGTTCATCAAATTGAGCAAACCCACTACCTCCTCAAACACCTATCGAGCTGCTGACCATCACGCGATTTCGTCTGCAGTCCATCCCACCTCAACCAACCTCTACTACCACCATTCTATCGCCAATCGCCTCCTACAACCACGGCACCCTCCTCGCTCACTCGCCTCAAGATTCAATCCCAAATCCGTCGCTCACCTCACTACCGAACAACACAACAATCTCGCAAAAAAAATTCAAAGAAAAAAAAACTGAGTTTTGATTTTTAGTAAATGAATTTTGTTTACTGAGTTGAGAGTTCATTTTGCTTATTTCTGGAGAGTAAGTGAAAGTGTGGTTTGATTGGGCCGGGTGGATTAGTTTGTTCTCTATATATTTTAATAAGTGAAAGTGTAGGAGAATAAGTTTTTATTTTTATTTTTGGTAGTAGGCCGATAATCTTAGCTTGTTGGGCTACGTTAATTAGTTTTGTTTCTTTCTTATTTTGGACCCTTTTGTTTTAATTTATTTTGCAATATTTTTTTTAAGTAAAACTTCACTTTTAAGTTTCCTTTCAAAAATAAAACAAAGAGTTGTTTCATTTTAATTTATTTTACTTCTTCCTTAAAAACAAAAAAAACAAAAAGAAAAAACAAACAAACAAGTTAGATTTAATGTTGTTTTCTTTTGTATAGTTTCATTCGTTTTGTTTTAGGTTCATTGCTGTTCTGTTTTCATTTTTCTTAGTTTCTTCTTTGGTATATATATATATATAATATGTGTATATATCTTTGTTTTATCTTTCAGGTTGCAAAAAAAACAGAAGGAGAAGGATTGCACTGCTAAGCTTGCCAAAAATAAATTGCTGGCTTGCTTATAAAAAAATTGCTGCTTTCATCTCTACTTTTATTTGAATTGCATCGTTGTTTGCTTGCATTTTTTAAAAAAAAAATTCCATTCATAGTTGCATTGTTAACACACGTTTAATTTCTGTTTTGCATTTCATTCTAGAATTTGATTAATAATAACGATTAGACATCGATAACTTTTAATTGTAAATTGACAAGTTGTCTTCTTTGAACAATTTAATTTCTTGGTGTCTAGGCTACGGCAGAGCAATAATTAGTTATAAATATTACGGTGATTCGTAAATATTATACTGAATTGTTTCTCTGAAGGTACTTAAACCTTCGGCCGCATTGCTACGGTGATTCGTGGTGCACCGATAATTCATTTAGTTGCATTAGTTCATGCATATTTAAAAAAAACACAAAAATTCAAAATCCAAAACTAAAAATTTGTAAATATTCCTCTTCCTTTTTCTTTGAAATTTTTAAATCCTTTTCCTTTGAAATTTCAAAAATCCAAAAAAAAATATAAAATCTTTTCAAAAAAGCCAAAAAAAATTTGAAAATCCAAAAACAAAACAAAAATCAATTTTCCTTTTTGAAAATAAATTCTTTTTATAAATATTTTTCCTTTATAAAAAAAACAAAAACATTCTTGAAAATGTCCGAGTTTTCCCACTCACTTGAATTTTACAATAGTTATGAAAATCAATATAATCCATATGATTTCACTCCAAATTCGTATGGATATTTTAACAACAACTATTGTTTAAATGATTCAAATTTTGAACCACAAAATTTTTAAAACGTTGACCAACCCTCAAATCTTGAAAAGAGCATTTCATCTTTACTTGAAATCTCTACACAACAAAATCAAATGATAAATGATTTGTGTAATTCATATTTAGGCAATGATTCAAATCAAAGTTTTCAAAACAATCAAAATTTGAATTCACTTCAAAATTCAAACGATTTCTAGTATAACCCATGCCAATTCAATTTTGAACTCCAAAATGAATTTCAAAATCAAAACGAAAATGTGATCCACTTTTCAAATAATTTTGGCAATGGGGATAATCTCGACTATGATGCAAGTGAAAAATTTTGTTCTCAACAAATCCAAATCGAAAATCCTCAAGCTAATAATTATAAATTGGATTTTGTTGAACAAATGAACGAAATTTACGATGATCACACGGATTCGTTGTTTGAAACTTATATGAAACAATGTGAACAACAAAACCAAATCCCAACGTGTGACGAGTTCAGTAATAATCCATCTTTTACCCAAATTGACGATTTTCAAGTAACAACTTTCGAAATTGAAAATATTAATCTTAATGAAGTTGTTGAAAACACGGTAATTGAGTTGGATTTCAATTCTATTGAGGGTTTGGAACCAAATTTAAAATTCGATCATCCTTTTCTCGATTTCGAAAATTTGATTACAACAACTTTGAATTTTGAACTTGAGATACGCAATGAAGTTGTTGATAATCCAACAAAGGAAGATGAATTTAATGAACACGGATTTTTTGGACTTTTCGATGACGAGTTGTTAAATTCCGATGGGGAAGATTTAAATCATCACTTTGATTTTGAAATCAATAATTATGAAGAATTTTTCAATGAAGAGCTTGAATTTCAATTTGGTGATAATAAACTAGAATTTCAATCAATTATTTTATCAACCCCGAAAATCATCGAAAATAAAACAACTCGTACGGTTTTCAATAAAACGACATTCGTTTTTCCAAATCAACATTCAATTCCGAAATCTTTTACGATTTAATTTTTCGAGCTTAAGCTGTGTCTCGCATATTTGATAAGACAAATTAATCGATCTTTGGAAGACCGTTTCATTTACGCTTTGACGATATACTTTTTGATTTCGTGTAAATACCGTTAATTTTCATTTAAATAAAGGTCATGTTTTCATTTTTATTTTTCTCCTTCCACTTGGGTTGACTGTGGGGACACAGTCAAAATCAAGTGTGGAGGGAGACTCATCATCATTTTTAATTTTTCATGGTTTATTTATTTTTATTTTCTTTCCAAAATTTTAAAAAAAATCTCAAAAAAATAAAATAAAAGCATTTTGATTTATTTTTAAAGAAACACTATAGGATAAATATATGGTTTTGGTTTATTAAATTGAAAATTTTGAAATTTAATTTGTCTTAACAAAAATAAAAATGAAGTTTGATTACTAATAAAAATGGTTTAACTAGTATATAGGAAGATTCATACGTGATAATTATGAAATATATCCTAATTGAAAATCATTGGTTTAAAAAGTGGTTGATTTAAAGTAAAGGATATAACATTTTTTTTGTCTTCTAAGTTAAATGGTGCTAAGATGATTTTGCAAAACTCTCTCTTCGAAAAAAAGAAACAAAAAGAAAAAAAACAAAATACAAAAAAAAATATATTTCTTGTATATATGTATAGTTTTTAATAAACATCTAGGGTCATGTGTTCGCACTCGTGTGTTCACTCGCCATGCTTTGTACCCTTCTCACGTAAGCCGAAAGGCAGTGCACAATCGGTATATCTAGCCTCAGTTTATCTGAGTTAGGTGTACGTATATAAAAATTATTTTACTAATAACGCCTACAAGCAATAAGTGTTCACACTCGTGTGTTCACTCGCCACGCTCTGTATTCCCCTTACATCAGTCCGCAAGGCAGTGCATGGGTAATATATCCGGCCTCAGTTTATCTGAGTTAGGCATATGTAAATATCAATAAAATTTTCAAAAGAAAAAATGATGAGAGTAAGCAAATGAAATCCAAGCACTATTTTAACTTATTTGATTTGTTATTGAAATGAAATGAAAATACCACTTTGAAAAACTTTGATAATCAACTAACGATCCATTTCAAATTACACCGTGTTATCAACCAAAACAACGAGTTAAACTATTGTCTATTTGTTATGATAACTTGATTTTTGTTGGAAATTTTGACGAGTAAATGACTTAAATTTTCAAGATAATAACCAAACCTATGTCTAACTTATGTGTGTTAATTTAAAAGTAAATCCTTCATAATAAATATTTTCAAAAACTTGCATTCATATATTTGTAAATAAATCTTGCATTTTCATCCTGCATTTGGATTTTGTGGGTAGTATCCGCTGAAAACCCTCACGAGACAACACTCGTCCTACTGGGGACATCTAGAGGTTTAACGGTTTGTTGCATATGCTCAATGCAATCGTGCTCCCTACGAAAACGGATTTATCTTAGTTTTCCTTTATTCGGGACGAATAAAAAGATAAGTGTGGGGGTATTTGATGTGCACGTAAATGTGCATATTTTTACCACCATATTTAATCTATTTAAATTAAATAAATGATCATATCGGATATTTTAACTTGTTTAAACCAAAATTCATATTAATTTCAAATCGTCACATATTTATCTTCATCCAAGGGCAAAATGGTTATTTTTGTGCATATATTAATTTGAGAAAGTTTAATTAGAAATTTCTATATTATTTTATAGGAATTTGGCTTCATATACAAGTGGTTTCATGAAGATGTATGCATGCACAAAGAAGATAAAGGAATGAAGACGGAAATAATTCAAAGGCATGATAATGGAGGACCCCACCTACCCACCTTTCTTCATGTACAAATTAGAGGCTAATGCATATGCTTATGGAATTAATGGCTTCATGTACACTTAAATGATGATTAGTAGAAGCTAATGATTACTTGGCCTCCACACTTTCTCAAGGGCAATTTGGGTATTCTCCAAATTTATGAATTAGGGTTTAACACTTGTATAAATACCCCATATCTTCATGTAACTTGCTCCCTCCCCCTTAGTCTCTCTTTAGTTTAGTTTAGGCTCAAAATAAAAAAAAGCTCTCTTTCTCTTTTCATGGCTACTTAGCCATTTTTATTTTATGTAATCTTCTTTTCTTTTTATACAATGTTAATTATTGTTTCATTTTACTTACATGTTCATTTTCTTTCATGCTAGTAGTGTAGATTTTCTTTTATGCAAGTAGATTAGTTCTCTTTTCCATTAGCTTTCATTTTCCTTCTTTTTTTAGTTTCATGTTGCATGCTACTTGTGTTGATATGATAACACAAATGAGAGGCTAATCCCTTCAATTTAGGGGTAATGAAGCCTCTAATCATGTAGCTTCAACATTTTGATGTTTATGCTCTCTTTTTGTGCTTAATATGAAGTGGTTTAACTTGTTGTTTTTGATGTGAATTTGATAACCTATATTGTTGATACCAAATAGGCCATGCTTAAACAATCACAAACAATAACCATCTCTTCATCTACATATGATGATGGTAATGAAGTGAATGTTTAAATTAAAATTCGATGGCCTATATTTCTAAACAATAGTTAATAGGCCATGCTTAAAATAGATTTTTCTTTCAACTTTGTTGTCATATTACATGAGAGTTAAATGTGTATTAGTGGTTGTGTTATAGTTTGATGGTTTATATTGTGCTAATTAATAGCACAAATATATCATACTTATGATAAGCACGTCAACTAATTACACTAATGATAAGAAAAGAGAGATCATAACTTCATTTTGTTGATTTATATGATTTAGAGAGTGGAATTATCTATAAATAGTCATTTTATTCTCATAGTTTTCATTCACATTTGTAGTTGTTAGTTTGTAGTTTCCTCATTTTCTAGCTTAAATATTCTTCAACTTTGGTTTAATTTGATTGAATAGAAATTTAAAATCTACAATTCCCTGTGGATCAACCCGTATTCGCCATGTACTACAAGTGTACGCCGTGTGCTTGCGGTTATTTTTATTTCGAAATTTTTCGACGATTTTCTAACTCGATAGAAATTCCATCGTTAAACAGGTAACAGTAATTTACCAGTCCATTCATAATACATTAATATTCATGTAAGATGTTGTATTACGAGCATTTAGAAATAAGAAAATAGTTCAATTTATTTCAGTAATTCAACTCAAATAATGATAAATACACTTCTTTTCTATGTCATTTATTAAGTGACCCAATGAGATATATAATGAAGCATCATTCGGTGTCAAAAAATATCAACTTATTATTTTTCTAGACAAACGGTAATTTACCATTACCAGTGTAACGGTTACCAGTTCATCAGTATACCAGTCATCGGTATACCAGTCAATCGGTAATGGTAACGGTAAATTTTTTTAGTTTACCAGTAAAAATGGTATGGTAACGGTATTTACAAAATGGTAACGGTAACCATTACCATAACAGCCCTAAACACAACAGCTCATTTTGGTTCGGCACACATTTGGTTCGGCAAACACAGCAGCTCATTTTGGTTCGGCATTACCCACTTTAGTTCGGACCGGCATGCCCAAATGACCGAATGAAATATTTCGTTCGGCAAATAACCGAACGAGATATTTCGTTCGGCAAATCACCGGCAATTTTTTTTTCTTTCGCTTCTCTATTTTACCGAACAAAGTCGCTTTACCGAACGAAGCTTCCTTTTCTCACCGCTCCAAATCTCGTCTTCAACTTTACCGAATGAAATCACTTTACCAAACGAAGCTTCCTTTTCTTATCGCTCCAAATCCTTCCAAGCCCTAGCAGTTCACTTCCAGCTTCCTCTACGCAACGTGATTTTAGTTTCTAGGGTTTTGCCTCTGTCTCCTCCTCCGCAACTCCTTCTTCTTCTTTTTCATCTGTCACTCTCAGATGGAATTCAAGTATCAATTTCAACAATCTCCACATTGATACCAAATTCCATACAAGTCATCCAAATCCATCTACACCCTTATTCTCTAAGCAATGGATACTTACCCAATGAGCTTCGGCAATGTCATCACCCATTACACTCTGTCAACGAACTCCGGCAAGGCCATCGCCCGTCAACAAAGTGTTCGAAGTACTCAGTCCGTGTAGAACCTATCAATCTCCACCATGAAAACGTCTCAATGAACCATCTCAACTCTCCCCACATGCCACCCCGTGGCACGTAGCACTTCATTAAGCAAATCAAGTCCAAGCAATGCTCGAACTTAGCAACAGGCAACGACTTGGTAAGCATGTCTACTGCATTCTTCTTTGTGTGAACCTTCTGAAGACGAACTAGCTTCTCTTCACTCATCGAGACAAGGAACGACTCTCTCACCTCTATGCTTTATCCTCAAGCTGAATGCTAGATTTTCAGCTAAGTGAATTTCACTTTGACTGTCATAATGCACATTCACTCCTTCGTATGCGAAGCCCAAATCACACAACAATTGTCTCAAGTAAAGAGCCTCCTTAGCTACTTCAACCGCAGCTATGAGCTCTGCCTCTATAGTAGAAAAAGCCATAATCGTCTGCAACATCGCTCTCCAACTGATTGCTGTCCCACCAATGGTGAACACATATCCGCAGGTTGACTTCCTTCGATCTCTATCACCGGCATAGTCAGAATCACAAAATCCAACCAAGCTCAAATCTCTTCCTCTCCATGGTTTGGAGTTTCTCTAAGGTATCCGAAGATACACTTCACTGCTTCCCAATGCGTCTTTCCTGGATTTGCCATGAACCAACTCACCAATCCAACCGCATATGCAATGTCAGGCCTAGTGCAGACCATGGCATACATCAAGCTGCCAACTGCACTTGCATATGAGACCTTCATCATATAAGCCTTGTCCTTTTCCTAGATCGAAGAGCCTTTACTAGAAAGCTGTATGTGCAAAGGCATGGGTGTGCTGATTGCCTTTGCTGCTTCTATGATAAACCAAGCAAGCACCTTTCGAATGTACTCCTTTTGAGTGAGGCTCAAATGTCCTAGCTTTCTATCTCTTTGGATTTCCATACCCAAAATTTTCTTTGCTTCTCCAAGGTCCTTCATTTCGAATTTCGCTTTTAGCTTTAGCTTCAAACTATCGATTTCAGCTTTATCCTTAGAAGCAATCAACATATCATCCACGTACAAGAGTAGGTACACCCATCTACCATCCTTTAAATGCTTGAAGTACACACAAGCGTCATTGATGCTACGATCAAAACCAAGTGAAAGCATAAAAGAGTCAAACCTCTTGTACTATTGTCTAGGCGACTGCTTAAGTCCATACAAAGACTTCTTCAATTTGCAAACCCAATTTTCTTTCCCGTCTACTACAAATCCTTCTGGCTACTTCATTTAGATGGTCTCATCCAAGTCTCCGCGCAAGAAAGCGGTTTTCACATCCAGTTGCTCCAGCTCCAAGTCATGAGCTACGGCGATAGCGAGCAAAATGCGGATGGACGTATGCCTCACTACTCGAGAGAATATATCATCATACTCCAATCCCTTTCTTTGTGAGAACCCTTTAGCAACTAGTCTAGCCTTGTATCTCCCATCATCCTTTACCTTGAACACCCATTTGCAGCCTATGGCTCGGCTTCCTTGAGGAGGTGGTACCAAATCCACAGTCTTGTTCTTCTTCAACGACTCTAACTCCTCTTCCATAGCGCACATCCACTTCGAACTGTCACATGACTTCAAAGTTTCATCAAGGTCAAGCGGCTCCTCATGAACCACATGTAGGGCATAGTCAAACTGATCACCAAGGCTAAGGTTCGCAAACTGCCAATCACCATACCTTTTGGACGGTCTAATAGTCCTACGACTGACCCGAGTAGGTACTACTTCGCATAAACTCCTTTCAGCTCCACCTTGAACTGAACTTCCTTTAGATTCATGCACATCACCAGCACTACTAGAAGGTACTTATAGACTATCCTGTGATATTTCATCAACTGCGTTTTCCTCGACAGCATCAACAACAACTATACTATTTGGTTGAAACACGAGAACTTCTTCCATCTCCTTAGGCCTATCAGAATCTTTTGATGTGGTAGGTAGCTTCTCCTTCGGATTGAACATAGCAGACTCATCAAAAGTAATATGTCTGGAATGAACAATCTTCCGATCAATAGGGTTCCAAATTTGATACCCTTTGATACCATCGGTGTATCCCATTAGTATGCCCTTGTATCCTCTAGCCTTCAACTTATCATCACCTGTATGGTGAACGTACACAGGACAACCAAAAATTCAAAAGTAACCAAGATACACTGTTTTACCTCTCCACTTTTCTTCTAGGATCTTCCGATCTATGGCTGAGTATGGAATTCGATTTATGATATGCACCACAGTTGATAATGTCTCAGCCCAAAAGCCTCTAAACAAGCCTGCCGTCAATCTCAAGCAACGAGCCTTCTTCAATAGATTCATGTTCATCCTTTGTGCAACACCATTGGATTGCGGATCTCCAGGTGTAGTGAAATGTCTCTGAATGCCATGCTGTCTACAAAAGCCGAGGAACTCCCAAGAGACAATATCACCGCCATTATCAGATCTCAGCACTTTTAACCTAGAACCAGATTGGTTCTCAACAAGCGCTTTCCAGTCTTTGAACTTTCAAAACTTTCTGATTTGGCCTTCATCACTTACACCCATACTTTCCAAGAAAAATCATCAATGAAATAAATAAAATACTTTGCTCCTCCAAGAGGAGTAGCAACCGGTCCCTAAACATCTGTATGCACGTACTCAAGTACTCGCCTCGATTTATGGAGTCCAACTCCAAAAGATACTTTAGTTTTCTTGCCTAACACACACTCTTGACAAAAGTCCATCTTGTTAAAGCTTTCTCCTTTGATCATCTTCCGTCTCCAAAGCAACTCTAAGCCCTTCTCTAAAATATGACCTAACCTGAGATGCTAAAGCCTTGTGGCGTCCAAAGCGCGAGAACTATCTACTCCAACACACGACTCTCCAAGAACTGTGGTTCCTTTCAGCAAATACAGATTTTGAAACACATATCCTTTCATAAGAACTTAGTGCACCTCTCGAAACCTTCAGACTATCCTTCTCGATAGTTACCTTGCATCCCAATGATGCCAATTGTCCTAAAGAAATTAAGGACTTCCGAAGAACTGTAACATACTGGACACCTGTCAAAGTACATATCACTCTGTCAAACATCCTGATCCTCACTGTAGCTTCACTCATTGCTTTATAGCTAGCATCATTACCCTTAATAATAGAGCTTCCCTCTCGTCCAATGAAAGAACTAAAGTAATCCTTATTAGGCGTCATATGAAAGGATGCCCCTGAGTCCAGCACCTAATGGTCTGAGACATCCGATACTGCTATAGACAACACATCGTCAGAAATAGACTTCTCCACGGCAAATGATGAAGATCCTTCTTCTTCAAATCTGGACAATCCTTTTTCCAATAACCAGGTTTCTAGCAGATAAAGCACTTCCCGTCCTTAGACTTTCCTCTCCTGCCATTATCGGACTTCCTGGACTTGGAACGCCCTCTAGAGTATCAATTCTTCTTATCTTCTCTACCTCTTTCAACAAACAGGCCGTGACTACTACTTCCACCTCTATTTCCTTCACTTATCCCCTTCATCTAATCTCTCAAGCCCTTAGATAGAAGACCCGACTTCACATCTTCCACTATCAATGTGTCTCTAGCGAAGATAAGGCTATTAGCGAAACTTGTGTAACGCTCCGGAAGAGAACACAAAAGAATCATTGCCATTTGCTCCTCATCCATTTTCAAGTCAATAGTCTTCATCTTCATCATGAGATCATCAAAGAAATTAAGATGTTTCTTCATTGAAGTACCCTCTCTCATTCGTATGGTGAAAAATGTCTTCAGTAATATCAAACGGTTAGTCAGAGATTTCTTCAAGTAGAGATTTTCTATCTTGGTCCAAATGCCCCTAGCAGCGGTCTCACCACTCTGAGATAACATTCTCTTCCATAGCTAGTTGTAAAGTAGTAAACGCCCATTTCTCCATCTCCTTCCTTTCCACGACTGAGATGGCAGCCTCAACTCCTCAGGGGAAAACACTACTGGATGGACTTCATTCCTTATTAGAACAGCCTTCATCCTCCATTGCCACTTCTCGAAGTCTTTATCCCCATTCCATTTCTCAATTGCCAACTGTAATCCTGACGTGATATACATCCCTCTGGTATAGGATCTTGTAACAACTAGAGTCGCTTCATCTCCTGCCATAGCGTCTAACACTCCTCAATCAATCTTGCGGCTCTGATACCAGACTGTTGGGGAAAATCCCTTCAGATGATCAGTCTAAGGGAATAAAAAACCCAACGCAGCGGAAAACAAATGGATCGTGATTGTAGTGAGATGATACAAACAGAGATAAACACCAGAACCGATAGTCATAGATCAATGCAATGCAGAAAAATAAATAATACCAGTATTTATAGTGGTTCCACTACCATGAGGCAGTGTACGTCCACTTGGGGAGAGAAGATTTTATTCATCACTGAAAAATTAGACTTACAAGATTGATTCACTTTTGGAGGCTATACATAAGAAGAATTAACAATACAGACAAAATTCTGCAGAGTTTCAGTTCTCTAGGATGGCTACCATTATTGTTCAGAAGCTTCACTATTTATAGAGTGAAGAAATGAGGAGGGGCAACTGCTATATAGCAGCTCGGCAATCTGGTTCGGCACACATTTGGTTCAGCAAACACAGCAGCTCATTTTGGTTCGGCATTACCCACTTCAGTTTGGACCGGCATGCCCGAATGATCGAACGAAATATTTCGTTCGGCAAATCACCGAACGAAATATTTCGTTCGACAATTTTCTTTTTCTTTCGCTTCTCTATTTTATTGAACGAAGTCGCTTTACTGAACGAAGCTTCCTTTTCTCACCGCTCCAAATCTCATCTTCAACTTTACCGAACGAAGCTTCCTTTTCTCACCGCTCCAAATCCTTCCAAGCCCTAGCAGTTCACTTCCAGCTTCCTCTACGCAACGTGATTATAGTTTCTAGGGTTTCTCCTGCGTCTCCTCCTCCGCAACTCCTTCTTCTTCTTCAACTGCTGCTCTCAGATGGAATTCAGGGACCAATTTCAACATGTACAAAATCAAAATTTGTATATGTGCACTTTGAAAATAAGCATGTAAAATCAGGATAAAAGTCTAATTTGTAATAAGTATGCATAAGATAGAAACATAATTTCACAATAAGTTTTAGATAACACCTATATATGGAAAAAGTGTTGTATAAAAAATTTACATAAAGCACCAAACAAGGATCGAACCCACAACCTTTTGCTTACGAAACAAACACACTTAACTACACTACAGAAGCAACAATTTAACCATAACATATAAATATACAAGAATGTGTGCACACATATGCATAAATGAACATGCATGCCACCAACCTTTTGATTTGTTGGTACTAAAAGTGGACAACCCATTATAAAAACCGGCTGGCCTTGCCAAAAAAAATATTTAAGAAGAAAAATTGAAGTGATCTCGAGGGAACTAAATTCCCAAAAATTAAATGAATTTTTGCAAATGAATGTAAGCTCGCTTATACGGAGTACATGGTAGCTGAATCTTTTGAAAAGAAGATTTTTTTGATGATAAAGGAACGATACAAGTTCCCAAAAAATGGCCAAAAAAACTTGTGAAAACCTACCTCTTAAAATCATAATTTGTTGAATTCTTTTTATTCATTCCGTTGTTCATTTTCATGCTGTAATTTGTTTTTCATGCTAGACCAATAGAGGATGGACACCATACGAACATGTTAGCATTAATCAACTTTGTTTCCATATTTGCTTGATTAAGAGATGCAGATGACCCTATATCTTTTATTTCTTTTGATACTTTATGAGAGTTCAAATCTGAAAATGATTCAAGCCTACAAGGATATGTAGATGGTCCTGAATATTCTGATTTTATTATAGTCAGATTAGACAGAGTATGGATTTCAATTTTTATACATGCAATAAATGTGTAATCTAATGTACAAGAACGAGAATACACGGTAAAGTAAAAGAGCAAATAAATAAATAAAAATTAGAATAGCATATTTTGTTACAAATATTTCGTGGGTTAACTTAATGAAATTACATTTTGGATCAATTGAAAGAAACAATGAATGGAAATAAAAATTACCATATATATATACATATATATACATACATACATATATATATACACATACATACATATATACATACATACACACACACACATATATATATTCTCATAAATGCAGAAATGATATAAGACTACACCCGATCAATAATCCATAGCTATTTCAAAATTCTCGATTAAATTATATCGAGGAAATGGAAGCAAAGAAATCAATAAAATTGAAGCTGTCTGTAGATAAGTCTCGCAATAGTTTATCTCTCATTGCTTGTTTAAAATTTTGTATTTTTGACGTGATGGGTTACCGTTATCAATTAGTTTGGGATAATTATGTGTGTGTGTGTGTGTGTATGTATGTATGTATGTATGTGTACGCACGTGCATGCGTGCGTGTACATCATTATGCTAACAATTATGATTTATGTTTCAACTTTGGTAAAACTCCAAAAAGCACGGCATTAAAGCGGTTTCCTACACAATGGCATTAGGCACCAATATCCTCCTTTGAGTTGTGCTTTTTTGCTACTACAATTCGTTTACACTCTACATTAAATGGGTAATGGAATCAGATGGACACTTTGACGCTAGAAAGGTGCTACAAAGGCTGATGAAGATGAGTATGCCAAAGAGAGACGTGTAGTTGATATATAAGCACATTGCAGAGAAGTTTATTTAAAAATATTCCTTTAGTATAGCAAAATGCAATTGCTGACAAATTTATAACTATACTAAATATGAGGAAGGTTAAATGTTTTGATCACTAAAGTCTACAGGTTTTAGTCAAATAATTTGGAATGAAAAAGTGAATAGTGTTGTTATATGGATTTGCTTTAGCTGTAAATTTTCTCATCAAAAATTAACAAAGTGTTTGATTACACAGCCAAAGATGAATATTTGTTGGAGCAGAGATGTTAAGAGTAGGAATGTGGATATGAAGATGGGTTTACGAACCAAAATGCTTTTGTTAAAGATTTCTTAACACACATGGTGTGCATGCTCTAGATAGGTGACATTTTATATGCAAAAATACAAACAATAATGAAAAATGGCGGATCTTATGAAAATACAAAATAATCCTATATTTGTTAGTCTTGATCAGAATGGAGTTTCTTCTTCATCTCCATCTTCTCCTCCTCCATTGCCTAGCAATCTTCCTCTTTTACAGCAAATCAAGTCCATAGCTAACCCCCCAATTTTGGGCAATGCAATAGTGGATGATGATGGATTTCAGAAAGTAGTCCACAATAGAAAGGAGAACCGAAAGCATTCTGTACCTGATTTTCAGAGAAGATTTCTAAGAAAACCAGATAATGTTCCAAATCCCCCCAATTCAGGGAAATCAGATCCAAGAAAATTCAATTCGCAACCAAGAAACGTGAACAGGAATTTTCTGAATCAAAGAAATATAATTCCAAAGGCTGCAGCCAATGTAGAAACTGCTCAGTTGATGCAGAAAGCCTCTTCTTGGGCTGATATTCTCAAGAAAGGAGGGTTAGATTTTGAATTTGACTTGAATTATGTTGCTCCTATTAATATAAACAATAGAAAATTTGTTACTGTGAAAGAAGATATCGATAAGCGCACGGAGAATAAGTGGAGTTCTTCTGTTATTGCTTATGTATATGGTCCTCGTCCTCCTTATCATCATTTCAAGACTTATATTACTCGAAACTGGAATCCTTCAGGAAGTTTTGAAATCTATACTAGGGATAATGGTTTCTTTATTATAAGATTTACCAAAGTTGAAGATTGTAAAAAAATTATAAATGGAGGGCCATATTTTATAAATGGCAAGTTGATTATCCTGAAAAAATGGAGCAAGAAATTTTATTTCGACAGGGATCTTTTATCTACTATGCCAGTTTGGATTAGGCTACCTGAATTAAGCCTAAGATTATGGGATAAAGATGCTTTTAGTGCTATTGCAAGTGTGGTGGGTATACCATTAAAGTTAGATGAACCAACAGCTAAGGAGACAAGATTGAGTTATGCAAGAATTCTTGTTGAAATAAAAGCGGATGCAGAGCTACCGAACGAAGCTAACATCACAATGCATGATGGTGACAATATAGTGCAAAAAATTGAATATGAATGGATCCCATCAAGATGTAAATCTTGTAAATGCTTTGGACATACAGATGAAAATTGTTCTGTTAAAAAAGTTTGGAAAGAAAAATGCAGAGAGAAGGATACTGCAGTTGTGACCAATGAAGTGGATAACAGCAATGTAGAAATGAATATAAATATGCAGAATGCTTGCGATGGAATTACAAAAGAAGTAGTGCCCCAATTTGACAATACTTTAAAGTCAAGTGGTTTTAATGGTTTGGAAGCACAGGATGTGATAATGGATGCTTGTAATAATGCTTATACAGACAACCAAGAAAATATGCAATGCAAAAATAGTTACCCCCCTCAAAGAGCCATTGTAGATAAGGTAGATATTTCAATTGCCTCAGGGGAGAAAGCTGAAAGTCTGAAAGACTCTGTCCAGGCTAATGAGGAAGGTGAGATAATGAATGTTGAGCAAATCTCCTCTAAATATCTTTCAGATTTGACTGAAACGCCAAAAAGCATTGCTTTATCTTTCCTTTCAGATTCATTCACCCCATTAAAGAAAAAAATCTATCTGGGAAAGCTATTCAGGCAGCTGTAAATGCTGTTACTTCCTTATCACCTGCAAATAAAAGGAAAAAGAGAAAGAAAGCTAGAACCAGAATTAAAAGCCTAAGTGACATTCCCTCTTCAGAGCAAGTAGAAGATGATAAAGACAAGGAATTCAGGGAAAAATACATCTTCAAAAATGATAAATGGGACAAGCTTCTAAAAGTTAAAAATGACTCAGCATGCAAAAAAAGGGAAAGAAGTTAGAAGTGCAAGAGGATGAAGATAGTTATAGTGATTCACTGTGACTAACATATATCCTTTGAGTATCCTTATTAATTTTTCATCATATTTTTATTAATGTCTATAATTTCATGGAATGTTAGAGGTCTAAATTATGCAATTAGAAAATTAGATGTTTCTAATTTAATTATGACTGAAAAACCTAGTATAATAGGTCTATTGGAACACAAATTAGACAATGATAAAATTTCAGAATACCACTTCAGACATTTCTCCAATTAGAGCAGTGTTAATAATAACCAAAATGGGGGTAATGGTAGAATTCTAGTTTTATGGGATCATAATATTTGGAGTTTGGATAGTCATATTTTAAACATCCAATATATTCACTGTTTATTTTCTAATAAAGGTGGTCTTGTTTTAGAAGTAACATTCATATATGCTTCAAACTTTGAAAATGATAGAATTGATTTATGGAATCATATTGAGTATTTGAATAAAAAAATGTTTCATCCTTGGATCATAATGGGTGATTTCAACACAATAATGCATTCATATGATAAAAGAGGTGGTATACCAGTTCCTTTCAGCAAATTAGAGTTTATTAATAAATTCTTCTTAAGGACTGGTATTATTGAAGCTAATATAGTAGGAAATAAATTTACCTGGAAATCTGGTAAATTTAGAAACATACATTGCAAACTGGATAGGATTTTAATAAATCAAAAGTTTGCTTATACTTTTCCTCATTACAAATGCTGTACTCTACCCCAAGCTACTAGCGACCACACCTCTATTCAAATTCTTCTTATAGAAAATAATGAATGCAAGAAAAATATTCCATTTAGATTTATGAATGGATGGGTCTATGATGAAAATTATAAAAATGTCTTCCATAAATGCTTGTCATTTAAAATACAGGGCACTGCCCAATATAAATTCTTTAAATTCTTGCAAGTTGCCAAGGAACATATAAAAAACTGGAACAAGAGCAGAAATAAAAATGAGCTTAAGCTGGCTAGAGATGAGTGTGAAAATCTGCAAAATGTTATTGATAATGATTGCTCGGACAGTAATGTTATCAATAATTTTTTTCAGGCTCAAAATAATCTCATTAATTCTCTTCATATTCATTCAGTTAATATGAGGCAAAAGGCTAAAGTTGACTGGCTTACAAATGGGGATGAAGCTAGCAGATTTTTCTATGCGAAAATGACTAATAGAAAAAATAGAAATATTATTGGTAAACTTATTGATGCATATAGTATTGCTTTAAAGAATATAACTGATATTGAGAGAGAAGCCATTAATTAGTTCACAGAGTTATTTAATACTAATAATCATATGGCTTCCTTTCCTTTCATCAATGTTAAATTCTCCTTAAAAGAAGTTAGTCAGGAAATATTGCTAGCCCCTGTTAATTTATTGGATATTAAAAATGTTGTTTTCAATGCTAACAATGATAAAAGCCCTGGTCCTGATGGATTTGGTGCAAAATTGTATAAAGCCCATTGGTCTGATATAAATTCTAATATTTTTGAAGTCATTTCAGAATTTTTTAAGACTGGCAAGCTTTTAAAATCTGTCAATCATACTTTCTTAACTCTTGTTCCAAAAATAAATAATCCTAAAGGTATGGAAGATTATAGACCAATCTCCTGTTGCAACTTTATCTATAAAATTATATCTACTATTCTTTGCAACAAAATTAAATTGTTTTTAAAAATTTTAATTTCAGAAAACCAATGTGCTTTTATTCCGGGGAGGCTTATTACTGACAACACTTTGCTTGCTCATGAGCTAATTAGAAATTTTAATATGAAAAACAAAAGTGTCATGTGCATCAAAATTGATTTACACAAAGCTTTTGATAAGATAAATAGAAATTTCATAATTCATATGATGAGTATTATGGGTTTTAATAAAAAAAATTATGATCTTATCAAAGAATGTATCAACAATGTATCATACTCTGTGATGATTAATGGCTCCCCTACTAGTTATATCCATAGTAATAGAGGAATTAGACAAGGGGATCCCCTTTCTCCCTATCTATTTACTATTGTGATGGAATATTTCACAATTCTAATTGATTCTGAACAAAGTAAGGGAAATATTAAAGCCATTAATAAAGTTAAACCTTCTATTACTCATCTTTTATATGCTGATGACTTGCTTTTATTTGTCAAAGCAGATAAGAAAAATGCTAATTCTATTGCTAAAATCTTTAAAAAGCTTGAATTATTTGCTGGGTTAAAGTTAATGAATGCAAAAGTAAAATTTATTTCAGCAAAGGATGCAAATGCAAGAAGGATATTTTAAACATTCTCAATTTTAATGAAGGAAATCTGCCAGTCAAGTATTTAGGCCTGCCTCTAAGTATAAATCAACTGAATGATAGGGACCGCTCTAGGCTTTATGAGATTATTCAAAATAAACTTGAAGGATGGTCTAGTAAATTACTATCTCTAGCTGGTAGACTAGAACTCACCCATACTGTCATCACTGCAATTATTCTATACTGGATTCAAGCTCATAATATACCAGTTCAGAAAATTGAAAAAATGTGTGCTAACTTTATCTGGCAAGGCAAACAACACAAAATTGCTTGGGATAAAGTTTGCATGGCTAAAAAGGCTGGTGGTTTAGGAATTAGAAACATTAGAGACTTGAGAGAAGCAGCAAAATATAAGTTATTTTGGAAATTTTTAGATGGTAAATCTCTCTGGGCTAAACGGATGAGAGATAAATACCATAAAAACAATAACTTTTGGACCATTAAAGCTAAAAACTATCATTCTTATGCTTGGAAAAATATTTTAAATTGCAGGGAGAATGGTAAAAAGCTTATAGAAAGAAAGTTTAAAGATGGTAGCTCTACTAGCTTATGGTTTGATCCCTGGATATTTGGAAAATCACTTATTGAACTACTTGGCTGGAATAACTTGCTTATTCTTGGTGGAGATAATGATAAAGTTCAGAGCATTATAAATAATCAGAACTGGAATGTAAACACACATCAAGCTGCTACTATATTCAGAACTGCTATTGAAAAAGTGACAATTGACAGCAATATTCAAAGAGACACATGGATTTGGAAGTTGTGTACAAAAGATGCCTTCTCCTTTAAAAAAGTATGGAATTTTGTGAAAGGTGAAGAAGCTGAAGTTTATTGGAATAAAGAAATTTGGTGCAAATCAAACTGCTCAAAAATGGCTCATTGTTCCTATTTTGCGATACTCAATAGACTTCCCACATTAGAAAGATGTGCAAAGTGGAATAAGAATGCTGATAAATACTGTCTTTTATGCAAAAATGGAGTGGAAAATGCAGATCATCTCTTCTTTGACTGTGCATTTTCAAAACATATTTGGTTTATTGCAAAAAATGCTCTGGGTTTTAATCAACATCAATCAATACAAAGCATAAGTGAAAGCATCAACTACATTCTACACTGCTTCAAACCCAAGTCTACCGAGTTTAAAAGAGCTTCAATTATGCTAACTACTGCCATTTACCATATTTGGAAAGAAAGAAACCAAAGACTTCATCACAAAAAAGAGACTGGCAGTGTTCAAATTTGGAACAATATTTTTTCTGACTTTCAAATTCTCAATAAAAAAGCCAACAAACAGAATGCTCACAGAGATACAGATTTATTTACAGCCAATAAAGTTAAAGACTATGAGAATAGAGTTGAAGACTTCTTACTCAGAGGGAAATACACTACGCATATTCCTTGTAGAAGTCATAGAGCCTGCCATTGCCATCTACATGCAACTGGCATGGTTAATATCTCGCATAGACAAGACAACATCTCCCTGGACCATCTTCCTGGAGGAGGCCATTCTACAGATGCAAAGGATATCACTTGCAAGGGAAGGAGACATGATAACGTTAATTCTAATTCGAACCTATTTTATATCGCAAACAGTAATAGTCGATTTTTACCTTGTGCAGATCTGAGGAACTACCGCACATCCAACAGCGTTTCCAAGGATCTTAGGATGATGTCTATTGAAGATTACAATCAATCAACAGTTAAAGTCGGCAAAAAAGAAGGTTTTTTCTACAAGAGCTTATTAAATAATAAGGTCTATCACTTATCTTGCTGGAGTAAAGGAGAAAGCAGCAAATCATCAGCAACCACTACTCAAATTGGCGACAAATCAACTGTCCATTACTATTCTACAGAAGATCTGGAGAATAGTAATGATATGAGAAAAGGGGCGAAAGCTAAATCAACCAATCTGGCGAATAATAGCAAGTTTAGCAGGAGGGAGCAGGTTAAGCTTAGCCACCTCTGTATTTCGAACAGCAAAGAGAATCTGAGACCTCCTTGAGATTTGGAGTTTGTGTTCTCTATTTTTCTTTCTTTTTTGTGATTTTCGTGTTTCGACATTTCTTTTGTTGGTGGAGATGGAGGCGCGTTTGCCTCGTATAAGGTTTAGGGTTAGTTGAGTTAGTAATGTTTTGCATTCGGGTTTGTTTCTTTGTACCCGAATTGTTTTGTAATACTTTTGGGCCGGGCCCTATTTTATCAAGTTTCAAAAAAAAAAAGGTGACATTTTATATGGAAGTTACATATCAATGAATATGAGGATTTATAATTTGTTCATATTTAACATAAGAAGTAGTCATGTGCTTTGGTTAATTCTGTCCGGTTATATATGGTGGATTAATTTTCAAAAGTATCATATTCAACAACATTTTGCAAGTTAAAATTTTAAGCAAATTGATTTTGATTATATAGTAGAGGCATACAACTTGTAAATTATTGTTTATAAACCCATGCATTAAGCACTGGTTCGAACTAGCTTTAACAATAGTGAAAAAAGATTCGGAAATTAAATAAAATATACGATATGCTATTTATTAGATTTACTGTCTTATTTAGTGAGTTCTATATGGACTTTTATCCGATGTAGAGTTAGTTTATGTAATTTCTGTTATCAATGCAAAATCTTACCTCATTCCCTTAAATCACCCCGCTAAACTTTCGTTCAAGAACACCCGCATACAAGCTTCCATAGGCTAGAGGTTTACAATTGTTAGTCCAATAATGCAGACTTAAACCACCATTTTTTCTGTCTCTAAAATATTCTGAGTGCGGTTTCTACTGTTTAATTTTTTATTATTTGAATGATTAAGATTTGCTGGGTACGTAAAACCCAAAAAATCGAGTACTGAGGAATTTAGTTACACCTTTACAATTGTTATTCACCTTAGCTACGCGTGTCAAAGGTGTAAGGATATAATTGAAAGAGAGAAAGGTAATGAGCCAGAAAGAAATGATTGGCTCGCAATTGATCAGAGAATCCAGTGTAATTAGCTGTTCCTAAAATTATGAATGATAGAATCCTTTTCTTCTTATCTCCATTCTGTTAATTCTGTATTTCCTTTTAGTCCGCACTTTTCCCTTTTAGTCCATCTTTTCACTATCATTACATCATTGAGCCCTTATATGTATACAAATTGAGTCCTTATTAGGGGTTAGATTTGTATTTTTTTAAAGAATATTTATGTTCGACTTAACAAATAAATAGGGCCACGTATTTTATATTCAGTTACACATGATTACATAAGAAATGAAAAGCAACCAAAATACAAATAAAAGTGATGCACGGGACCTTTTGCTATGCAAAACAGATATGAAATCACGTTGAAAGTTGCATTCTCCCTTGAAATGAAGCACCAAGCAAATTCTAACAGAGAATAATTAAAAAACAAGACCTAATGGGAGAAAGAGAGTAATAATATCTTTCAAATTATTCTGTCACTTGTTGTGGCGGAGCTACCAGCCGCACCTGATGTTTCAAGAGATGACGGAATGGATGCTGTATTTTTCATGTCATTGGAATTATCATTGCTTCTGATTCTGAAGTCCATGATATCAGATATCAAACCTGGATGATTAATTTTTATAGAGTCCACATCAATCTCTCCTTTCAACATTTTAACTGCTTTTGACATGGATGGGCGAACCTTGGGCTTATATTGTGTGCACAAAAGACCAACTTTCAGGAATTTACATGCCTCTTCAATCTCTGATTCTTCACTTATCTCAGTGTCTACGATTCTTGAAAGTTTGCCTTGTTCATATAGTAACCATGTCTACAATACAAGTATCGACTAATGATTCATATGCAGGCTCTTCTATCTCAATATAAACCAAAGAGAGTCATATAAAGCAAGTGACATACCCATTCAAGAAGAATTTGTTCTTCATACGATAATCTTGTGTCTGTGTTGCTTCTTCCACTCACAATCTCCAATAGAAGAACCCCAAACCCATAAACATCTGATTGTCGTGTCACCTGCCCTCGGATAGCATATTCTGGATCCAAGTAACCTCTGTTCAATAAACACGTATAATAAAGTTTTGAAAATAAAACCCCATATAATAACATAACTTACCTGATTAAAGTTCTGAGTTGTCAAATGAAAGATGCAATAGTTCATTCTTAATGATAGTATAAGCCTTTTTGAACAATCTGGAATATATGTCATATGGTTGCGTATATACTTCCTCAGAAGTTTATAGACATTGTCCGGTTTATCAGGTATTAAAAAAAATGAAAAATTGAAATAATAATTAGTTGGAATAAACTCACATTGTTCCAGCAACACGAGTACTAACATGTGTCATATCTGGAGGTAGAAGCTTGGATAATCCAAAATCTGAAATTTTAGGGTTTAGATTTTCATCAAGAAGAATATTGCCCGCTTTGATATCACGGTGTACTATATGTGGTCGAACTTCCTCGTGGAGAAATGCAAGTCCTTGAGCTATTCCAATGCATATTTTACTTCTTACTTTCCAACTGAACTGAATGCCACTGTGATTTGCACCTATACATGATCATATAAAGTTGATGGTTAAGCAATGGGAACACCAACAATGATATGCCATGCAGTTTTTCCTAATGTGGTAAGTTATATATGAAGGCAAATCAGTTGAATTTTGTTTCATGTTAATCCCTTCAAATACTAAAAACTGCGTACTAAAGCTTCCAACATGGTATGAACGGTTATTTTCAAGATGGAACATATAAAATTACCGAGAAGTGTCTGAGCAAGGCTGTTGTTCTCAATATAACTATAAACCAGAAGTCTATGATCTTTTTCAACACAACAGCCATCTAATCGAGCAAGATTCTCATGGATAATGTTAGAGATTACATTTATCTCTGTTAAGAACTCTCTTTTCCCTTGATTGGACTCCTTTGACAATGCTTTTATAGCTACAATTGTCCCGTCTTTAAGTGTTCCCTAAACCAATATATAAAGGTAATTAGAAACCATATGTTACGTACATCGATGCTTTTTTTGCAGTTTTTTTAAGGCAATCAGTACCTTGTAAACAGGTCCGAAACCCCCTTCACCAATTTTACTAGCAAGGCAGAAATCTTTTGTTGCATGTCTCAACTCTTTATAGGTGAACATCTTCACATTTTCAATTTGTAAAATCTCTGAAATATGATAACATATGATAGGATCGTTATGATGAAATTAATTGATGACTAAGAGCACATCATTTACAATGTTTATGTACCTTCGTCGCTATCCACACTAAGTCGATTTTTTCCCTTGAGAAAGCGAGAAAAGCAACTCATTACTTTTATTATTATTTTTTAAACCTTCATCAATTAAAACGCTTCATATCTGTTAAAACAAAAACAAAACCTTCTTCAACTTCATCCCTCGTTCCAAACTAATTATAAAAATAGGCACTTTCTTCTAATATCAACACTTTATATTTGTGCAATTTGAATTTGCACAGACGCGATTTTTTTTAAAAAGAAATTATACTTGTTATGGCGGATTTCAATCGAGACCGTTCAAACTAAAATCCCCAAACGCACGCGGAAAAGCTAGATCGTGATAGATAGTGCAAAACAATCAAACACTCGAAGAATTCAATAAAACCAAATCCAAACACGATCACAATAACACCACAAGCAATAGAGAATAATAAGCAATAACGAAACAATAAATTACATACCGATTTATAGTGGTTCCACTAACGTCGCGTTGGTGTACATCCACTTTGAGAGAGATCTTTTATTATCACCAAATGAGAAGAGTACAAGAGATTGATTACAATGATCTATTCAATAAGAATATATGTTTGAGGAGATTAGAATTGAAGAAATAGAGTTTTGCCTAAAACCCTAATTAATGGAGGACTAAACCCTTGATTAGAGATGATGCATTGTCTCCCCTTTCAAACCTGAAGAAAGTATATATACTAATAGAGAAAACCCTGGCGAAAGACCACTTTGCCCTTCAACAAATCACAAAACAGCTCAGAAACCCGGCCCAGGAAAAACAGGATAACACCGCCTCAGACATTTGACCTCTGACCTCAGACGTCTGAGGCCATGTTCAGTATGGCTGAAATAGACAGGCCCAGACGTCTGGCCAGAGGGACCAGACGTCTACAGGACCTTTTGGGAAACAGCCTGAACCTTGTCAGACGTCCGGCCCTCTCAGCCAAACATCTGACCTACAACAGCAAACCAGCACCAGACTTTCCCTCCTATCTTCTTCCTCCGGACTCCGATTTGCGAACCGTCTTCTCCGACACCAAGCTACATTGATTTCCTTCAATTTTCCATCATATAGTGTCACAAAATTTAACAATACTTACGCAATTTCAAATTGCTCAAGTACAAATTGAAATTTTGTTTTTATGCATTTTAAAATTGTGCATATACAAATTCTAGACTAGTGAAAACATGCATGTTTTTTTAATAAGTTTTTGAACGAAAAGCATTAATAAGTTTTCTTTTGGTTTGGCCTATAAATAAAACGTGTCCATGTTTATATAAGCGAATCAATGATAACATTTGTGAATATTTCTTCCAAAATTAAACAACTGAACAAAAAAGTGAAAAACACATACCATAGTACACACACATATATATGTAGCTGCCAGTAATGTTTTGATGCTCCATTTGGAGGACGAACTGAGTTCAATTTGCTCTGATCTAGTAACTTGCATTCGATTTGCAATAAAACCAACTCTCTGTTTTAAAAACCATAGTAGAACTACTCTAAACAACGTGAGCCATCCATCTAAGGTCTAATAATCTTTGGAAAGCTACTTCTAAGGTCAGCCGTTGTTTTAAATTACAGCACAAAACATTGGATAATGTCTGCCATTGGATATTATCGAATGGTTGTAACCAATCCAGAGAACTGACATTCCAATGAACATGAACCATTAGATATAAGATCTACAGTCTAAAATCTAATGGTCTTTGAAAACAGCATGGGTCATTAATGTTCTTTTTCTGTTGACTTGAATGCTTTTTCCTAAAGAAAAATTGTACTTTAACTCTTTGATAACTTTTGTAATTTAGATACAGTTTTATTTAGTTCAAGGATTTTGTGTCTATCAAATTTCGATTGTATCATATACTTTGAACACGAATGCTGAGAACACTCGCTTCCAAGCAACTGTAAAATATACTCGCGATTGCTATTGATCAAGATAATAAAAACTGGGACCCACTTGGAGTTTGAAAACTAATAAAATAAGGAATTGCCGTTGTTTCGGCCAATTATTTGGCAAGTTAAAACCATACTCGCTCTTGAGCGAGCGAGTGTCTATAGCACATCTCTTCTCTGAAAATCACCTCGTAAGATCACCTGCTTCGGTTCAAGATAGAGCAATGACACTCAAAATAAGAAGGATTAATTTAAGATATAATGTACTTCATATTTAAGCAAGCGGAAATTTAGTCCAAACTTGTAGAAGAATTAAAATGGTTTAGAACCAAAGCAAGTGATCTCTTAGTTGAATAGAATGCCATGCTTCGGTTACCTGAAAAATGCTGCCCAAACTCATAAAATTTAGGCGCAACGTAGTACTGCTGAACGAAACAAACACTAAAATTGGAATAAAAGAACAGAAAAGAATAAGATGTTAAAATGATGAAAAGGACGGCAACCATTTTGTCTAAAAGGAGAGCCAACAAGAAAAGACGAAAGGAATACCTGAAAGACTTCCAGACTGTAGCTAGAATGAGATAAATGAGAGGACGACGAGCGGAGCAGAGAAATAAGAAAGCAGCAATCGTTGACTTCATCTCTGTTCGTACATTAGTATACATCTGTCACATGGGACTTGATCGTCCCATGTTGACTTTATTTATTTATCTTCTGTTCCCATGTTATTCTCTCTATAGACTGCAGTTTCCACGATTCTTGGTTAGATTCGAAATTTAGAGTACGGTTGTACTTCCGACCTACCAACGCTGTTCAACTCTCACTTACCCGAGATTGAATACTAGTTTAACTCCATGTCCATGACGTCCTCAGTGTGGAATTTTTATTATCCTTTTGATGCAGCAGGACTTTGTCTCAACGACTGTTCTATCACTTCTTGCTTGTGTTTCAACCAAAGCTTACCGTGGAAGATTACTTTGTTTTATGACTGTTGGTACCATCAATATTTTAATATTATGGACTTCGCTGTTTTCAATTTAATGGATGACTAAATTTCACCTTTCTATTGATTAATTTTCCTTGCACTCGATTTCAATTATTCGCCAAACACTTCTTTTTTTTGTATTTTTCACTAAAGGTAAGCACGTCCCACTATGAATATGACAGCCAATAGCGGAGCAAGGTTTGCTATAGTCGCGCAAATGGCAAGTGATGTTAGCACTCTTGTTTCATATTATATTGAAATGATGGTTGACAACGAATATGTTTCTTGTCCTTTGGTTCTATTTGGTTTCACTTTAAATTTTCGAATCACATTCGCAGCGTCGAAACCGAAGGGTTAGAGAAAGACAAAAGGTTCAACTACCCATTAATTGTATAATCTAACTCTGAGATATAACATGAAGTAACAATGTAAGGTGTTACAAAATGCATATTGTAATGGAACTTATAATTCTAATCAATAGATAATCAAATCTATCTCCAGACACAAATAACACCCAAGTTAGCAGATCTTCAAATGGATCGACAAAAGAGATGCAAAACAATCAATCAAACAATTCCTCTATCCAACACAACCAATAACCACAATAATAAATGGAACAAACAGAAAATAGTAATATATAGGAGATCAAGATTTTATGGTGGTTCACAAACGTCATATTAGTGTACATTCACTTTAGAAAAACTTACATTAATACGGAAGAGAGTGGGACTAATTACAATAATTTTCTTTGAAAATTTGATTTTATAGAGAGAAGAGATAGAAAAAATAGCAATGATGGGAAAACTAAAGCAATTGATGAAACCCCAACCGCCAGACTCCTCACTAATCCCGACCTAACCTTCTCCTTTATAGTATAAGAGAAATACAACAAAATTGAAGAAAATGCCCCTGACTTTGAGCTTTAGAATTTTCCAGAAAGTTTCCACTTCAACCGATTAGTCGAATGACCACAAACAAACGGTCAACCGATCATCCAAAACCGAAAAATTAACATCGACTAAATAGTCGACTGATTAGATGCAATCAATCAACTAACTCCTTATTCAGTCGACTGGTTACCTTCCAACCATTTAACTGTTTTTAGTCGACAAACTCTCAAGAAAAACAGTAGTGTTAGCTATGGATAATCGGTTTACTAATTACCTTTAATTGGCCTATTGGTTTATTGTACCAAAATTTCCTCCTTCTAGCCACGATAACTCTTCCATATGAGCTCCAAATCACGTACCTTTCGAACCGTTAAGAAGCTTATACATCCCTCTCCATTTTCATAAATATAGTATCACAAAATTCAACACTTAACCTCAACTCGATACACCAGAAGACTTCATGCCATCATATCAATATCATCTTCACCTTCATTCAACAACCGTCTCACCAAATGACAACTACCATCTCACATCTACTATTTAACCAATAAAAGCATCTACTCCTCAAACTGTGCCACCAACTGGCACCTAACACTTCAACAAGAGAACTAATTTTGAGTAATGCTCAAACTTCCCAATCGTTAATGCCTTAGTCGACATATCTACCGCATTATCCTCTGTGTGCACTTTCTAAAGATAAACAAGGTTTTCTTCATCCATGGCAACTAGAAAAGACTCTATCACCTCAATGTGTTCCGTCTAAGAGCTAAACGTCAAATTTTTTGCCAAGCGAGTAACGCTTTGGCTATCAAAGTGCACATTAACAATGTTATGCCCAAAACCCAAATCATATATTATCCTTCGCAAATAAAGTGGCTCCTTTTCCGCTTCAACTGTTGTGGTCAACTCCGCCTTCATGGTCAATAGAGCAACCACTATTTGCAATCTAGATCTCTAACTAATGGTCGTGCCACCAAAAGTAAATACATATCTGAAAGTTAATTTTCTCTGATCTCTATCACCAGCGTAGTCCGACTCGCAATAACCAACCACTTGTGATACATACTAACACAACCGTCAAACACAAGACGAAGACCAGAAGTTCCCCTAAGATATCTCAAGGTAACTTCTGTATTTTTGATAATTAAAAAAATTAAATTTAGTGAGATTTTTGCAATTTAGTATTGTGAGAAATTAAAAGTTTATGATTTATTAATGAGAAAATAATTAGAATATGATTTAATAGTGTTGTTTGAATGTAATTGACAACTATTTTAATGTAATTTAAATCAATTGAAATAATTGTAAAGTTAATTTGGTGATAAAAAGGTTAATAGGGAATAAATTAAATGTTGTATTAAAAATAGAATCATGGGTTATTTAATTTGAAATTGGTTAATATAAAATGAAATCAATATTTGGTAAGTAATTTATAACCCTTAATTGTAAACGATAAGTTAATAGATTTGAATTATTAATGTATGACAATTGGTTTATTCTCATCTTGTTATTTAATCCGTTTTGAAATTTATTTGGAAATCAGTAAAATTAATGTAATTGAAACATTGAAATTATTACTGTAAAAGATGATAACTGTAGAATATGAATGTAATAAAATATAAACTAATGTTAATTATATTCATAAGGTAATAGTTGATTCAGTAATAAGAGTGAGAATATGAATAAAAGATTTTGTTTGAACTTTAAATTATAATGAATTGATTTGTTACAATTGTAATTGAACGTTGAATATGGTGTAATATTTAAATAATGGATTTAAGATGGAAAATTTATTTTTAATAGATTATTAGTTTCTATGTAATTGGGAACGATGGAAATTTGTAACCTTTAATTTAGAATCTTAAAGTGATTAAATCAATTTAATAATAATTTATTTAATCAACGTGAAAATTAGCCTTTTTGGCTACTATCTTGGATTTTGACGAAACCAGCTTTATTAGATCCGTAACAGTGATTTATTATTGGATTTTAAGTTTCGCAGCGATCAGACTTATCGTTTAATAGTGCGAGCTCGAAACGCGTAGAAATCAATTAATGGAATTTAAATGAGTATAATTCGATTTTAAAAGCTAACTTCTATATACAATAGAATTAGAATTTGAAATTTGTTCCATTAAATTTAAAAATATTGAAAACCTATATTTTGATATATGGGATGACCTACTTTCGTTTCGGGAAAGAAACGGGCTTTTCAGGTCATCGTTATCGTTTCGACCCAATTCGATCTGTCCATTCGTTCTTATCCATCTCAGCCTATATATATGTTGTTATAAACCCTAGAAGTTTCTCCTTTCCATTTTTCTGTACGTATCTGTTCAATTATCTCCTCTTCCTTCCCAATGGTAGAAAATCCTAAATTCCCAATTCCAAAATCATATTGAAAAATTTAAACTCCTCAAACTATGTCATATAATATATCGTTGGAAAGCTCTCGACGAACGTAACCTATCTCTGCAGTTCGTTTTTGCAATCGAGTCATGGTTAGGCCAGAAATTGTTGATCTAGTTTCGACCGTCCATTTTAGGGCTTCACGTTCAACGGTGGATTTTCATCCTTACGACAATCAGGAGGTACTGGCACGTAGAGGGTGATTAGTAGAGGCGATCTATACGGTTGGTTTGGTCTAAGAGGCCTCGAATTCGCCAGAAATGGGCGATATTGGTCGGCAGCGGTGAGTTTCTCCTGGAGGCGGCTGAGGGGCCGCGTGGGCATAGGGAGCTCAGCCTGGCATGGTGGTGTTACCGGAGTTGCTCGATTGTGGCCAGGCGGCGTGTGGCGGCAACAAATGGTCGAGAAAGCATGGCGGCTGATTGAGTTCATCGCGTGCATGAGTAGAACGAGGGCGCTTAGGGTTTGAATGATGGTGAGAAATTTAATTTTAAGCCCCTAGTATATTTTAATTTAAAATTTAAACTTCATCCTTCTAATATCGATAACTTTTTCATACGAGGTCGGATTTGGACGTTGTTTCTTCCGTTAGGATCGTATCAAAATTCCAGACAATCTGAAATTGGTTTGGCAAGATTCTGAGACTGTTCAAATTTTGGGCTTTATTTGGATTTTAAATCGACTAGAAATCAAAGGTGAGTGATTTAACCGATTCACAAATACTAAACCTTCTTGTGTTAGTTGAATTAAGTTTATGAATTGTAAGAAATTTATTGATTGCTGTTTGGTAATTTAAATTATCATTTAAATTTAATTTGAATTTATATTGAATTAAATTGCCATTTAAAATTAATATTGAAATTAAATTGATAGTTAAATACCTGATATTGATAACCAGTTAATAGTTGTAATTTATTGACTAATTTGGATGTTGATTGTGATGGATGTTTATTGTAGGATCGATTTCACCCTAGAAGGGGGCGAATAGGGTGATACTATTAATTATAAAAATTTAATGCAGAAATATTTAAAATGATTGCAGCACTGATAATAACAGCACATATAATAGTAGAATATAAAAAGCAGAAATAAAACAACACAGATTTACCCAGCTTCGGCAAAATCCTGCCTACGTGCTGCCCCCAAGGTTTCTACTAGAAATTAAGTAGTCAGACGCTTACACACGTAAACTCGCGACACCCACTATCGACTAACCTAACTCTACGTGTAAAACTCTGCCACAACTCAGCCACTGAGTTGCGAATTCTCGAACTACACCACCGTAGTTCATCCCCTAGTCACCCGACTAGAATTTACAAAAGTTTAAAAAGAAATACAAATTAAAAACAACTTAAAAACAATAAAATCCTAATTTAACAAATAAATCCCAATATAAAAGAAACCGGTCCAATTCAAATATGTAGGTATAAGAAAATGTCCCCCTTTTGTTCCTTTGTGAAATTGTTTGCCTTTTTACTCAAAAACTTCCGTTCCTCTTCAATAAATTAGGGCTTCGTGATAATTTGAAGTCGCCGCTTGAATGTTGGTCGATTACAGTGGCTATTTCTTTGATTTGCTTCGACAATCGACTCATTATCTTCGATTTGCTTTCGGCTACTTCAATTTGTCGAGATTGAACAATGCTTTGAATTGGTATGTTTGTTCCCTTCTCGATTTATATTATACTCAACTTGATTCGAGTTCTAGATTGATGCTTTGCTCTGTGATATTGCTTGAACTCGAATGCCTCCTTAATGCCGATGATGATTGGGTTTAAATAGGGTTTAATTCTCATAATTTCCATTCGAATTGATTCATTTGAATTCGTCAATTTATATGCTTGGCCGTTGATTATTACTTGAATGCTTGTGATTGTTCCTGACCGGTTCTATTTCAGATAATTCTTTGCTTGATTATCACGGCTTCGATTTTAGTTTGTTCGATTTTTTCTTGGTCATCACGGCTTTGAATTTTTGCTTTGGAATTTTATTCCATTCTTTTCTCTGTTTATCGTTTGAATATATTCTTTGCTGGCAACAACGAATTCCTTAAACTGCTTTGACTCTTGACTTGATTATATTGAAATTTCTGACTTTGATAAAAAATGGAGTTCGACTTGATCATTGACGTATATTACCGGTTCCTTTTGTAGCTGAACATCTTTTAGTTTGGTGGTCCTCATGTAGCTTGTCTGCACTAGATTACTGTCATTGTTCAGTTGCTTGTATTGACTGGTTCGATAATTTATTGTTGCATTTCATATATATGTTTCTTTAAACTTTGCACTGTCTTGGTATGGTGCACTGCCCATATGTGTTCATTTGTATGCTTATGCACTTGGTTGATTGCACAGTCCACTTTTCTTATGCTAATTCAACCTGCTACTATTTCATCGATATATATATATATATATATATGCATGTCTGGTTTTCCTGTACACTTTGTTGTTGAGCCTGATCTCTGTGTTAATGTTCATGCAAAAAGTATTGCATTCATGTTTTGTGCACTTATGGTCTGCACTTGTATTCGCATGCTTGAAGTCTTGATTGATTGAGTTGAACCTGCATGCTTCATGTAGTTTGGTTGAAGTTGCCTCTGGTTATTTTCTTGAATCCAAACACTCGAGCTGTTTGCATTTTTGTGAGCTAGACATTTCCGCTTATATACATACATTTATGTATATATGTTGTGATCATTTGTTGTGTATACTTGGTGCCTGGATTTATTTCATGCCTCATTGTTTTCACCTCTGTTGCATTTGTATCCTGTCCACCACTTTTTGTCTGTGCATATATACCTTGTTGCTGTGTACTTAAAGTCTGGTTGGACTGTCTAGCCTCTGTTGTTGCTGAATTCATGTGATGCTTTGAGTATAGCCTTAGTTCTATTATGTTGTCAGGATTATTTGACCTGGACTACATGTTCTTGTGCCTTTGAAATCTGCTTGTTTGAATTTGCTTTCATATTGACGGGCAAGAAAATAAAAGAGTTCCATATGAGGGCATTATTGTTTATGCCTCTTGTGTTTAAAAACAGTTTGCAGTTATGTTTTGGCACTGGTTTGAGTCATGTGTACTATTCATTTGCCTTTTGAGTTGACCCATTTGAATGTCGAGGCTGTGTTTCTTGAGAACTTTGTACTCGACAATTTTGTGATGTTATTTGTATCGCACCTGAGTTGAATCCAGCCTCGGCTCGGGTTTGACCTTGTGCTCACATGTCCCTGTAGTTTTATCAAGTGTATATTGGTGTGCACGGCCTTGTGGCGTGTACAGTGATACACTGTGCATGTCACAAGTTGTTCGTGTTTGATGAATTCAAAATTAAATGATGACGAACAACCCAAATAACTGAGGCAAATAATATTTTCAAAATACATTTTATTTTACACTGCAAAAATATTTCTTTTTCAAGTTTACTGCTTCAGTATGTATTTTGTAGATAACTCAGATGCTGGATTCAGACTGGAATAGATTTGAAGATAAATACGACTGAATGAGTGAAATGTAGTGAGGTGAGCATTGTAAAAGGAAAATTGTGATGTAATCAAAATTGTATTGTAATTGAAACTGTGTATATATAGTGAGAGCTTAAATTTGTACTATTTAAAATTGTAATAAAATATTTGTTTGAATAAAATATATGTTTGAATTTAAATTCTGTGTTATTTATTTTCAGCAAATATTTATTTAATTATGTGAAAAATAAAATAGTACATTAACAAATACATTTAAATGAATATATATATGTTTATTATCATCAAACAAAAATCATATACTAGCATATTCCACAATCTCCCTCTTTTGATGATAACAAACATATATTTAAGATTTTGAATTTATTAATTGTATTTGATCATTCAATTTGCTCCCCCTATTTGAATGCTCCCTCTCTACACAAAGCTCCCCCTTCATATATGCATGAGAATAAACAAAAATATGCAAATGAACCTAGATGCAAATAGAAAATACAAAATAAAATATTTGACCTTTATTTGCCAAAATCTTAGCTTTTCTCTCCCCCTTTTGTTATCAGCAAAAGAGTAATAGTGTTAGAAAAATAGAGATAAAGTGATAGACATTAATATAATGTTAATACCCAATCGAGTATAAATATTAAATTTCAATAAAAAATCAAACAGAAATCAGAAATACTCTGTTTGGCGCATATTCCACTTTAGGATGATAGGGATGATGTCGGTATACAAAAAGCCATATAGTCGTGTCTATTTGCGGTATATTTATAACAGGAATTTGAATATCTACTAACCATGCATAACCATTAGGACTTTTAAATAAGACTAGTAGTATTCCAAATTTTTATAAAAAAATGATTTTCAAGCATCTTCTAACCACGCATAACCGTGAGGACTTTTAAATGGGATTAGAATCAACTTGACAATTTAATAATCAAATTTGATATGTGTTCCATACATGCATAACCGTGAGGACTTTTAAATGAGCATGAAAGCACATAATCAAAATTCCAAGTAATTCACCCATGCATAACCGTGAGGACTTTTAAATGAGTGTGAATACTTTGGATTTATTTATTGCTAAAAATATAATAAATTGAAAAACGAATGATTTCCTGTTTAAAATACCACATATTGACATACTATATTGGATTTTGATGAGTGATGGTCGATAGAAATACGATAGAATTAGAAATGGTCAAGGAATTTTTTTTCAACAAAAAGTTTTTGTAACTCTTGTTTAAATTTCTAATTTTTTTTATTAATTATACTATCTCAAGTTATAATATATGATTAATATCAACACTCGTCACTTTTTCAATCACTATTTTTCTTTTTGATAATCAGTAGGGAGTCAGATTAGTTAATGTAGGCATTTAAGGTCATAATCAGAAATATAGAATCAAATTTTTAAAATGCCTAAACTAAGACGAAGTCGACAAAAATATATATTGAATGTATATACTATAACGTTTATAGTTAAACACACACGCGCGCATATATATATATATATATATCTTTATTTATTAATTAACTTGTAATTAATATATTTAATTAAACAATTTTAATTAAATATTTTTAATTTTTTAAAATTTTCTTACCATTATATATACTTATATTGTCTTAAACAATTCAAGTCATTGTAACATATCTTATAATATATTTTAAGTATATCTTATATATATATATATCTGTATGTTTAATTAATTAACTATTTAATTTATTTATTTTATCAATCTTATTGGTATTAAAATTTTCAAAATTTATTTATTATATTTTCATAACACCTTTAGGAAATATATTATAACATTTATAATATATATTTTTTATTTTAAATTTAACTTTTAGATTTTGAAATTTATTTTTAATTTCAAAAAAATTTGAAAATTAGCCCATGGCCCAATTCAAATTGGGCTTTTTCTATTAGGGACAACCATTTTGACTTACTTCACCTTTCGGGTCAGGCCGGTAGCTAGGTAAGGCAGAGTACTTGATTACCCAAATCTAACCTTGGACACTACTTTTCTAGTTGTCCAACTAAATGGGTAAAATTAATTAGTTAGCTCTAACATGACTCGTTTAGACCATATAGGCTTTTAAGCTCTGATAGCATTGTTAGATCTGGGCTAGCATGCAGCGGGGTAAATAGGTAAATTTCAAAAAAAAATTCATTTGGGTCTTATTAGGCCTATGAAGTATAAATTTGCTTAGATCTTATCTAAATTTGTTTTAGATAAAATCAATATTTTGTTTAATTAATAAATAGAGTTTTATTTGTTGTAATGTTTAAAATATATATTATAATATGTGTATCAAATACACATGAGTGTGTACGTGCGCGTGCAACATAAATTTACATGGTTTAACATATTCGTGTATAAGTGTTGGGATTTACACCGCAACAGACAAGCTCCTCTATATACATGTGTGGTGTCGAATATTTGTGAGTGTGTGTGTATACACATAGTTTTATAATATTTTAAAATAGTGTTCGTAAGTGTAAGCATTTATATTAATATATTTACAAATATATATACATATATTGCATTGTAATATAAAATAATTGTAAATTTAACACAATAACTATGAATATCAAATTTTAAATTTAGACCTAGATCTGTAAGATAAATATTTATTTTTTTTGAGAAAAATGTGTGATCCTCTAGAATAGAGGAGAGCACACATGTAAATATGTATATATCACAGAAGACAAGGTGCTGCCAACATGCATGGTAGGTAGCTAATTATAGTACAAATAACAAAGAAAAGAAATCAGGTACCCCTGGAATGAGCTCCAGCAAGGCCACCGCCCATTATACCCCAATATCAAGCTCCGGCAAAGCAACCGCCTGGTATTGAGGTGTTAAAAGTACCTAAAAATCTATGAAGCAACTCAGCGCCAATGATGCTAGAAGACAGCTCCATCTGAGAAGGAAACGCCATGCTGCAGACTCGGGAGAATTGGAAATACGAATGATCTGGAATGAAAAACACCACTCTGTAGACTCGATAGAACTGGAGAGAGCGCCTCACTGAAAAGTGAATCTTCCTGATAGTAAAACGCCACATTGAAGATGTAGAAGAACTCCTCACTACACACAGCAATCCTGCCATCGGCAATCCTGTGAACCTGCAAAAAGAATCTAACACCATTTCTGGCCAAAACATGTGTCTGTAAAAGGAACTAAAGAAAATTATAAGAATAATACATATATAAATATGTATATAAATTAAATTTATATACATATATATGTATTAATGAAATAAAAGTAAAGATACAAAAGCTAAGTTAATAGGACAAAAAACAATAAAAATTAGAAAACAGACTAAAAAAGAATAAATGATCAAAAGAAGTTAAAAATCTATAAACAAAAACGAAAACAAATTAAAACTAAAACTAAAACTAAAACAAATTAAAACTTATACTTATGCTCCTTTGATCAAAAGATATTATGATAATCAGTGAAATCATCATTTAAGTTTGAAAAAATGTTAATGTTGGAATTATTAATGTAAAAAATATTATTCTTATGTTTAAATAACTTAATATTATTACTAACCTTATTAAGATATTCTTTAAAATGATTATTTTTAGCTAATTTATATTTAGGATTTGAGATCCAATTAAAACAAAATGAAGATATTATAAAAACCAATTTCTTAAAATGACTATTATTACTATTAAAAAGTCTCTGGTTTCTCTCAAACCAAATATACCAACAAATTATAATGAATAAAGTATCAAGTAAAATTCTATTTTCCTTTTTAAACTTAAATCTTAAATTATTCCAATAATATTCACAATCGGTAAAGTTAGTTGTAAGATTAAAGTTAAAGATTTTGAGAATATTATTCAGAATGTAGTAAGTATCCATGCAATCATAGTATATATGTTTAATATCTTCAAAATGCATATTACAAAAATAAAATTTATTATCAATTTGCATATTTTTTCTTTTTAAAAATTCTATAGTATTTAATTTTCCATGCATGATTAACTACATATAAATTTTAGATTTAAGAGGAACATTTGTTTTCCAAATAAATTTAAAAGAGTTATTAACTACACCCGAGAAATTAAGAAATTTATAAAAAGAATTAGAAGTAAATTTCTTACTCATATCCCATTCCCAGCTAATATTATCATTTTCATTATCAATATTATAAAGATTCAATCTAGCATAAAGTAAAGAAAGTCGCCTAAGAATTGTACCTACTAAAATTCTATTAATCTAAAATTCCAAGGGGGGTTATTTTCGAGAGAGAAAACATCTACAATTAAAGCATTCTTAAAGTTACAAATATCATAAAGCTCTTTAAATTCTATCCTAAGAGGGATAACAGAAATCCAACGGTCATGCCAAGAAGGAGTATTATTTCCTAAATAAACTATTGTATTAGTATCAAGGTTAAAAATCTCATGACATTTTAAATTTGATTTCCAAAAATTAAACAATTTATTTATAACTGTAGGAGTAATTTGATGTAAATTATTACTATCATTATAGTAATGTTTAGTAATTATTTCTTTCCAAATAGTATTATCATTTATATCCTTAAATTTCCGTAATTACTTTCTAGTAAAGACAAATTCATGTTACGCAAATTAATGACTCCTAAACCACCTTCCTTTTTGGATTTACAAACAGTTTCCCAATTTACTAAGCATTTAATACCACTGTTAGAGTTGTCCCCACTCCATAAAAATTCCCTTCTTATTTTATCAATTTTGTTAATCACCCAATCTAGAAAAAGATGCATAGACATCCAATAGATCAGAAGAGATGATAAAACAGAGTTTATAAGAACTAATCTACTCACTCTCGATAAAAATCTCCCATTCCAATTAGAAATCCTATTTTTAAATTTATTTATGATAATAAGCCAATCATCATGTTTAAGTTTAGTTGGTCTAATCAGAAAACCAAGATAATCAAAAGGAAAATTCATAGTTTTACAATTAAGCGTATTAGCAATTCAATCTTCAACCTCTTCAAAATCATTTAAACTAAAACCAAACTTTTATCAAAATTTATTTTTAAACCTGAAAGAAGAATTGTTTTAACTAAATATTATATACATACACAAATTTTAAATAAATATTTAGTAATTTCAAATTTGAATTAATATACGTATACAAATTTTAAATAGATATTATATATATTGAAAACAAGAAAAATTAGAACATATATAATATATATTAGAATAATATTAGAAATAATATATATATGTGATACATATACATATAAATACATTTTAATGTAAATTAACAATTAAATGTATATATACATAAACATTCGGCCATAAAATAATTCCTTTTTTATTTACGATTTTAAAATTGTTTTAACTAAAAAAGCCTTTTTTAATATTGATTTCTGTATGGAAATCAATACAAAAATTAATATTTTTTTATTTTTGAAAACAATTCTTAACTTATACATATTATATTAAATGTTTATATACATCAATTTTAAAACACACACACAGATGTGTATATATATAATTAGATGCAAAATTTAAAGTGAATAACATATATATGTTACATTCAGATTTAAAAAAATGTATATATGGAAAAAAAATTATTTTCGAAAACTATAACATATATATATACATATATGTTTGTATGTATATCTTTGTATGTGTATTAATAAAATATACTTAATATTATAATTCTTGTATTAAAATTAATTTTATTTTAATATCATTTTAATATTATTATATTGCAGAATATTTTTATCTCTGGCCATGAGCAATATGCATGTACACACATATACAAATTTTTTGTTATTATACATATATATAATTTCATCCAATGAAGACAACACAAATATATATGGATTCATGATGATTGAAGTACTATCAAAGCATATAATGGCTTATGAACAATTATATATGATTGTATATGTAAATAAATAATTTACCTTATTTATACCCTGGATAAAAAACCATGAAATGCTGAATCTAATAACTTCTTGAATTAAGATTCAAACCTTCAAAACAAGCTACCATACTGAAAGCTACAACCACTGATCTACAGATTGTATTTATATGGAAAGTGCTTGAAAATGATAAGGAGGGCAAGGGGGCTTGATCAGGAATATGGTGGAAAGGTGGAAAATATCAAGTAGTAAATATAAGGGGATATGAGTGTTTAAATAACAAAAAGGAGATGAGCTAAAAGTGGATCTAGATGCACTTTTTTCTTTTGTTGTTTCACATTTATTTTAAATAATCTAACCCCTCCTTTCTACCCTAGTGTGGTCGGCCATGCTTGCCCCTCTATGGGCCTCCAAGTTGTTTCAAGCCCGATTAAATAAATATGCGATTAAATCTAATTCAAATGCACATTAATATCGTATATCGATACGTGTGTTTATAACTATTATATACACACCATTTAATATCGATAAAAACAAATTAAATAAAAATTATTAATTAATATTTCATAAATATTAATTAATAACAATTATAATTAATTAAGTCGGATGGTAGTAGGAATATTCAACGTTTCGGTTGTGTGACTGTTAGGTGTAAATTCAGTCAACGATTAATATAGGATAATTCGAATATTGACGTTCATGCATCACTTAGCAAGTGGTGTTACATTATGGGAAAATTTATCACTTACATAGCTTTGGTAAAATAAAACTTTACTTTATTAAGCGTTATCTGATAGTGATAATAATTTACATCAATTCTCTTTATCAAAACGATATCGCTTTAGGACTTATGAAATTTGGTAATGGTCAAAGTTCTAATATCGTCCATATTGAACTTTATAGTTTAAACAAAAGTCTTTGGTTCAATAATAACAAGTATTATTAACCGAACTACTCTACCTAGATATTTTGACATTGAGTTGACTTCAGTTGACCTAACCTCATATAATTGAGGAGATGAATCCTCTTTTAAATAGTGTTTCAATTCTAGTACTTCTACTCAATCCAATTATAGTCGCTCGATGGATGTCATGCTACGATTTAACTATAACCAATGTGGAGCTTTCACATTGATGATCAAAATTATACTCAAGTCAAGAGAACTGTATAATATTGTCACATCGATATATTTGACCTTAGTTATATTAACTAACAGAAAACTATAGAGTGAGTCATTCCATAGTTATCCAACAACTATCGGTATGTAACCCCTTGGTGCACCTAACAGTCATCAATAATACACTATCCAACCTTTGGATACCGTTACATACATTAGTCTCAACGGATGCATCGATATCCAGTCTCGATATATCTTGACTACGAATATTTAAAACGATGTGTTTAATATTATGTTGTGATAAAATACTCATGATTACAGAAATTGTAATTACTATCAAAAAAACACCATTTATGAATTTTCTATTAAAATATACTAAATTAAATAACTAATTAATCATAACACATTATAACAGGTATATAATAGAAGAAAACACATTTTACTACGAATGAGATATTTTTACAAAGTCAATAATTTACAATAATTATAAAATTGCCCTATGGGCATACCCCTAACTCAATCATGTCCAACAGTCAATAAGATGTTATGCGTGATATAATATTTATATAAATAATAATAAAAGCTATATATAAGAAACAAAAACAAAACTTCTTTATTCTAACTATTATAATTTAAAACATATATATATAAATAATAAAATATTTAAATCAAAAGGGAAAATATACAAATATAAAATTATATAAATAATTAAATATAGTTTTATTACTATATTATTAAATAAATATTATTAAATAAATATTATTAATAATTTTGTAGATAAATAAATATAATCTATATTTATTTTTGAATATGATTATTTTTCAATATAAAATTCAAAATTTAAAAAGTTTGACTTAGTCATATTAAATTATTTTTAGTAAAATAATTTGGTTGCCAAAAGATAGTTTTTTCTAATAGATCACGGCTAAAAAATTAAATTTTATTCAAAATTTTCAAATATAAATAATAATTGATTTGGTAATATAATTATAAAAAATATATATTTAACTATACATACCTGATCTAAAATAATTATTAAATTTTTTATTTTTTAAATTAATATCTAAAATGATATTTAATATATATATATATATATATAACAATGTATTTATATAAATAATATAATTTTTTAGTGTATATATACGGATATATGTAAACAAAATTTTGCAGCAAAAGCTAATTTTTATAATTTTTTAAAACATATATGTATACATATATATAACCAAAAATAAATTTGTTTTAATTGTATATTTATGTATATGTATAATATTTTAATTAGGTTTTTAGTGCCGAAAATAAATACGAATATAATATATACATATATAAATTTACATATTTAATATATAAATGTTTATGTGTTATATATATATATATACATATATGTTTTAAAATTTATAATAATCAAAATTAATTCAAATAATATTTTGTTTATATGGAAACTCTAACTGAATATACATAAGCATTATATGATGATGATATTATGATTATGTATGTATATTAAGTAAACCAGAAAATGTACCTTTCTTCTAAGAGATCTTGCCAAGGATTGGTATGCTGTCTGAAAGTTCTTGCTCTTTGGAGCACTAAGTCTCCTCCTTCCTCGTTGATTTGTAAGTTCAAGAGAAGGAAACACCAAGGGGGTTCAGCTATGATATGATAAGAGAGGAGGCAATAAAGTGTTATTAAACCTGTATGGAGATTGGAAGGTAGGTTATTTATAGCCTTTAACTTACACCTTTCTTCCCCTTTATCTTTAGATCTGAAGATCGAGTTTGGTCTCCTTCGAACCCCATTTATGGTTGGCCCTTGTTGTGACCAAGTATGGTCAAGCCTCTTGGTTACTTTAGTTTGAATCAACATTTAAATAATTATTTTCTATCTATACAGTCGATCGAACTATTGTATATATACATATCATTCTTTCTGATCTTAAGTCTCTAACTAATTAAAATTTGCTACAAATATTGATACAACATTTTTATTAATTTATAACATTTATAAATAAATTTTATCCTTAGTCAAATTCAAAATTAACTAACAAAGCAATTGTACTACTCTCTAATGTGAACTCAATTCACAATCAATGTTTTTAAACTTTAAATATCGAAGTCTATATGGACTTTGGATAGTATAGGGTCAAGTTCAACGCTTACCAATCAATTAGGAGAAATTGTATTTTTGATCGAATATAAGCTCGCTTAGTAATGACTGTTTGTGCACAAATTCTTTTCGTCATCACTTTATCACTTAGATATCCGGTGTTTGGTCTAAGGTCAAAAACTCTATTAATATGATTATTAATTGCATATGTTAACTTTAAAGTCCTTGGTTCAATTAAATAATATTTATCGATTAACCATTTTGCTTTGGCCAGAGACTTTGACTTACTAATTACGATGAGTGATGATCACCTTTTATAACGATGGAGGCAAATATTCTCCCCTGATCATTGTGTCATTTCAAGTGTTTCAACATGTACTCAACTATGGTTGTAACATGGTTAATATGTCATGTCGTTGCCCATAATCAAAGTACAGTTTATACACTTACATTTGATGGTACTCTCAAGTCGGAGGACTGGTGCAGTCTTTACCATGAGATCTTCTTTTTTGACTAAGTTATATAACCTCTAGAAGACTCTTATTGAGTCATTATATAATTGTTACAAATAACCACAAGTATGTAACCTTTTGATACCCTAAATGGCCATGAGTAAATTAACATCCATCGTATGTAGAGCATTACATACACTAATCTCAATAGATATAACGATATCATTTTCTTGATACTTCTTGACTAGGAACATTTACGGAGCTATGTTTCTGTTTTTATTGATTCATTAGTCATTGTTATTAACATTTCATAACTACAATCGATAAAACACTACTCCTAAGGATTTTCTACTTATATATATATTTAATGTTTATTTATTTGTTACTTATATCATAATATAATAAAAACATATAATAGAAAAAAACAAAAACATGTTTTATTTCAAATAAGAATGTTTTAAAGAGTTAGGATTACATAACAAAATTACATAATTACGCTTAGGGCATACCCCTAATTCTATCAGTAACTACCTCCAACATCTCTCACTAAGATACCAATAACTACCAAACATAAAAGGGTACGAAACTAATGGAAATCACCGCATGCTAAGCATCCTAGCTACCTGAATGGTGACAAGGTCTATCGAGTCACTATCATTAAATGGATGTCATGAACTACCCTGTATGCATCCTCAAATCAATCTAGTTATGAGCAACTGAATATAAGCGATGAGATTCATTATCCCTCCTCCTCTTATTATCAACATACCCAAAAAAATATGTGTAAAAAATTCAGAAGCATTCGAAGTCACTGTGACGTAGTGGAAATTTCAAGAATAATCAAAATACCAATATTGCGGTAACTCCCAAAAACCAAACAATAAAGGGTGTGACTCCAAAACAACACATTAGATATCCAAACAATCCCCAATCATATATAACAATGCAACCAATGTCCAAGCCAGCCATAATCTCAATGTACCAACTTGTGATAGAGTTAAGGGTGCGCCTTGGTGGCAATTATGATATTTATTACGTAAATTAACCATTACAAAAGAATCTTGTTCCAAATAAAGTAGGCATTTGGTTTTATTTTCTTTCATATTTGTTGTTATATACTGATATAAATAATAAATTAATTACATTAAACATATATAAGTAGAAAGTCCTTAGAAGATGTGTTTAATCGATTGTGGTTATGAACGTGTTTATAGCCATAAGTATTGAATTAGTACACACACACATATACATATGCACACACATGCTAAATCTTTAAATGTTCCTAGTCATGATGTTCGAGAAAACGTTGTTGATACATCCATTGAGATTGGTGTATGTAACGCTCTTCATATGGTGGATAGTAGTTTACTTATGACCGTTGGAGGAACCAAGGGGTTATGTGGAGGAATCCAATCCTTTAAGCAACAGGTGAAATAGGTAGATTTCAAAAAATAATTCCTAATTGGATCTTAGTGTGCCTATGAAGTCTAATATTTAACACTAGATCCGATTTAGTTTTTTTAATAAAATCATATTTTATATGAATTGTTTCATTTTTAATTAATTAATCTATATTAATTAAGTGTAATATGCAAATAAATATGCATATATCCAATATATTCATACATATAAATGACATCGCATACAAATGAAATATGTAGTAACAGTAAGTGCTTGATGTTCAAAAGAGATTTGAATAAAATTATGTGATAGATTTGGATTTAAACACATCAAGATCTAAAGAGGAAATAGATAAGAGGTGATATTGTTGATTGATTTCATCTTTCTCTTTTGCAAAACATCTTATTAACATTATACCCCATATTTATGTAATAATAACATGTTTAAAGGCATATAACAAACAATAATATGGTCAACATATACATGTGTAGATATTTGGATTTGTGTCTATCTTGTATGTAACATTCAACTATGCATATATGTTATATTAATCAATTAAATTAAGGCAATTAATATATATATATATATATATATATGTGTGTGTGTGTGTGTATAGTGTGTGTGTGTGTATATATATATTGCTTTCCATAATTTAATTGATTACTGCAATATATATGCATGGTTATAAAATGTTGTGAAAACTATATTTAATAGCATAAAATTAGATTTGAAAAAACCTAAAAAAATTTGACAAGTTTAAATTTCAAACTCCAAATTTAAGGTTAATATATCTAATTTGATTTGGCAAGAATTATTCAAATCAAATCTAGATCACAGTTGATATATAAAAGGACCACTTAATTTACTAAGTAATAATGTTAAAGATATATATATTTGTGTGTGTGTTTATATGTATGTATGTATGTATGTATAATTATAAACCTAAAAATAAATTTAATTAATACATTCTTTTAATATAAACATAAGATTTGTGTATTTGTTAACAACTTGAATACAATATATATATATAACAATTATATATATAATGTATAACTTTTAGCAAATTGTTTTAAAAAAATCATTTAAAAATTAGAAATCATACATTTAAGTTTTAAACAAGATATAAAAGTATTTCATGCTTTAACATTGATTAAAAACAAATTTATTTATTTAATCTTATTAAAAAAATTATGTATTATTTTAGGAAATCATTACAATCGTGTTAGAACATATTTATGTTAAAACTCAAATTTTTCATGTGTGTGTGTCAATTTAAATAAGAGTTAAAATTGAATCAATTTAATTAATCATTTAGACTTCGATGTCAATTATAGATTATGGGGAGGCGATAATATATACATAAAATTTTGATAAGACAAATATAACAAAATTATACAAATGTAAATAGGAATTGTACCTTATAGATCTGACCAGTTAATGACACGTTGATATACAAATACTCTTTAGATTTCTCAAATCAACATCCAACTTTGCATGAATCGAATGAGCCACCTTGTACAATTTTATTTGAATGAATTTTGGAAAAAAGAAGGGAAATATTTTAACCGGTGGAGGAAAAGGAAGTCGACCATGAGATAATGAAGAAGGAAAAGGAGAAAGTAAAGAATTCAAATGAAAGAATATCAAGGGATTTGTTTTAATGGAGACTATTAAAACATTCACTTTTAATCCCATTTAATTTTATTTCAAGCCAAACATTAAACCCTAATTTATCATGCCGACTATTTATTCCTTTATGTGGACAAAAATTTTCAAAAAGCTTGTCAAGTAACTAATTGTATTTAAAGCGTTGTTTAAATACATACCAATATTGTATAGTAATATGTGCATATATAACTTTTATATATACATCTAATTAATTACAGAAAACACCTAAAAGCACCAAATAAATTAATAATCAATATTTCTCAAATATTAATTAATTTAATTAATTTATAACGCATTGTAAACAAATTAAATTATGTGGTTTTTTTAGAGAATTCACATATGTGATTGTGTGACTCAAGATTGTGAATTCAGCCAGTCATTAATATTGAAAAATTCAAATATTAAAATTCACATGTCACCTTAACTAGTGGTGTGAAAGTTTGGTCGAAGTCATCACTTACAGATATTTTCAGTAAAATCGTATTTTATAGTATCTTAATCATTACCAGTGATAATAATTAATACACTTCTTTTCACCAACACTACATCACTTTAGGATGCATGGAATTTGGTTTTGGGAAAAATTCCAATATTATCCACATTCAACTTGATTTGTCCAAAAACGAAGTTCTTGGTGCAATAATAACATTTATTATTAACAGTTCTACTCTAGACCGAGATTTTGACTTTTAGTTGACTACAGTTGACAGTGATACTAACCTCGTATAATCGAGGAGGTGAATTCAATGCTTCAACACAGACCCATCTATAGTCGTTCAATGGATCACCATGCTATGATTTAACTATAATCAAAGTAGAGTATTCACATTGAAGTTCCGCAATAGTCTCATGGGAAATGTGTAACAGCGTCACACTGGTATTTCCTATTTGACCTAGTTGTTATCAACCAATAGAGAACTTTTGGATGAGTCATTCCATAGTTATCAAATAACTACCAGTACATAACCTTTTGGGGCCACCAATAGCTATGAGTAATACACTGTCCAATATTTGCAGAGTGTTGCTGTGACGCCCCACCTCTATACTCACACTAGCCAAGGACACTATGGGGTAATGCCGTCGACTAGCATGAAGAATAAGGTTGTTGAGGAGCGACCGTCTGTGAAATTACCTTGTGCGAGTACCGATATTTCAGATAGAATGACTTGCATTTCGTTTTAAGAGGAAATCCGACATATCAAATACAAACTCAAAGCTACTACACAGTGGCTATGTGGGCTTCGGAAACAAATATAGAAATAAGCATAACACTTATCAGTCACAGATATTCATATAAGGTGGAAAAGATATGAATATAACACATAAAAGTGTTCATTAAAATAGTGGTCATACAAGATCCACTACATCACAAAAGAATAGGTACAAGTGCTAAGCAAAAGAATAAGCATACATCAAGGAGTCTCTATCTCAAATGTATAAAAGCAAAAACTAATAGCTAAAGTAGTTAGCCAAAAGTCATAAACTAGCCCCTGCTAAGAAGTCAAGTGGAAGCACCTGTAATACCTCGGTCTGACCCGATGTGACGCCCCACCTCTATACTCACGCTAGCCAAGAACACTACGGAGTAATGCTGTCGACTAGCGCGAAGAATAAGGCTATTAAGGAGCGACCATCTGTGTAATTGCTTTAGGCGAGTACCGATATGTCAGATAAAATAACGAAATCCAACATATCAAATACAAACTCGAAGCTACCACACAGTGGCTATGAGGTCTTCGGAAACAAATATAGAAGTAAACATAACACAAATCAGTCACAAACATTCATATCACAAAGGCGGAAACAGATATGAATATAACACATAAAAGTGTTCATCAGAGAAGTGGTCAAACAAGATCCACCATATCACAAAAGAATAGATACAAGTGCAAGACAAGAGAATAAGTATACATCATGGAGTCTATATCTCGAATGTATAACAACAAAAACTACAAATGTAATGTAGTTAGGCAAAAGTCAGAAGATGATCCCAGATAATGAGTCAAGCAGAAACACATGTAACATCTCGGTCTGACCCGAGTATTATTTAATAAGAAAATAATAAACGGATCAGTCTAGCTATAAATATCAGATAAAGGAATGAGGTATAAGCAGAGATATAATAAGAACGTATGATAACAATAATGTCATACCAGGACAAATATGATTTAAACAACAACAAAATCATATAATATCTCAAGAATCTCAAAGCACCAAAAAGAATGTCATATTCTTTATTTTATTCACCAAACCACAAATATTGACAAACATATCATTGCCAATAACATATAGAGGTGAAACACAAATTCTAGAAATCATCAATTAGAAATCCAAAAATCACAAAGGGGGGAGGCCTATCACAAACGGGAGCATGAAAAATCACCAAAACGTGTATCACAAACGGAATGCTATTCCATGGTCGCTAACCATAAATTTTGAGCCGAAGCTCCACAAACGGCCCGAAGACCACGGGTCGCTACCCCGTCAAATTGAACCGAAGTTCCACAAACGGGGATTGTAGTCCCCACACAAATAAATAGACATCGCACATCGCTAGTCTAAATCACAAAATGATCATCATCGATCAAAAAAAGTGTCGATTACACTAAGCTAGTAAATATATGAGTTTAGCTTCATGTCCCATAACCACTAGCTTAACTTAAATAATTATGAACAAATTGTAGATTTCCACTCGAAAATTGTCACAATATTTTCAATCGAACAAGTCCATAAATTAATTGATGAAGTAAACGCAAGCGTTTCATACCACTTGTTTTGCTAAACCGTTTAATTAGATTTTCTCGTACGAATGAGGTAAAGGTTTGTATATACTAATAGATTAGAAAACGGTTTTATAAACGAGCTTTATATAAAAAATAGAGTTGAAATCATCTTTGTAAAGAGTTTGAATATTTACTACTAGTATAGAAACTTTTGTATTTTAAAGTGACAAAGCACAGAAATGATTGTAGAAACAATCAACCATCAAAATTCACATTCGAAGAAGTGAATCAAATCCGGCGAAATCGATACCGAATCCATCAAAAATGGATATCCACAAAAATCCCTAAAAAGAAGTCATCAGAGTAGATAATAATTGATAACAAAAAATCGGATAATCACGAATCGATAAAAACTGGAATTCAAAACAAAATAATCAAGTAGGCTGAGATAATCAGGTCAGTCGACTGAACCAAGTGGTCAGTCGACTGACACAGGGATACGAATTTTGTTTCCCTAAGGTCAGCCGACTGACCCAGATGGTCAGTCGACTGACCCAGATGGTCCGTCGACTGATACAGACCCAGGCAATTTCCTGGGTTTGGTTCAGTCGACTGAACCACTGGTTCAGTCGACTGAACCTGCTTTTAAACATTTTTGATATTCTGGTTCAGTCGTCTGAACCCCTGGTTCAGTCGACTAAACCTGCTTCAGAAGCACATTTAGTCTAGCCCCCTCTTTGGGAAAAATTCGATAACACGGACGGAAGCGGACGAACGAGCAACTACGGCTAAGGATTTACGCCAAACGACAACCAGCCTTGTAAGGCCCTCCGAAATGCTCCATTAACGTTTTCAAACATCAAAGATTGGATTTTTACAAAAATTGGATTCCAAAAACCCAAAATTAAACAATTCACCAAATCGATCCAAATCGAAAGCAAATGAACATAAATAAGTGTTAGGAATTCATACCCAACAACAACGATATCTATAAAAATATATGTGAGTTCAAAAACTCACCTTTAAACCCAAAAACAATGAAGGAGAAGCTTGAAAGCAAAGTAAGATCAACTACTCTACCACTTCAACTCTAGAAGCTTGAATCTAAGCTCAAAAGAAGAACATTTCCTAAGTTAGGTTTAGGAAATTTCTGAAATTGGAGAGAGATTGAGATGGAGAAGAAGAAAATGATGCTTACCTTAGCTTCTCTTTGGATTTGAAGCAAGAATTTGTATTTGCAAAAAAGATTAGGGCTTAGGAATTCTAATTATTTTTCTCTTCCCCCATTTTTCTAAAGCTTGAGTGTTAGGAAATATTATGAAGGATTGAAGAGAAGTGGAGTGGAGTTGGGTTGATATGTTGGGTTATTGGGCTGAAACCCAAACCCAAAACCCTAAATGAAAACATTAAAATTTTACTCAACTCTAAACATATCGATGTTTATACTCAAAAAAGTTGTAAACGCCATTTTGGACTCAATGGAGGTGGTCTCGAGTCCCAATTCGACTGTTTACAAAAAGTAGCTTTTCGGACTTTAATCCGATAAACGATTCTATATTTAAATAAAATATTTAAATATTCAATCGTAAAATATGCGGGTTGTTACAGACTCCCCTCCTTAAAGAAATTGCGTCCTCGCAATCTTTAAGGAATAAATAAGAAGTAACAACAACAAAAGCATAACAATACAAAAAGAAGAATTTGAAATAAGAAGTTCACCTTAAGGAGCACGAGAGAGCAAGTCCGGATGTGTTCGCTCGATGAATTCTCTGGATTCCCAAGAGCAATCCTTAGGATTTGCGGACCATTGAACTTTCACAAGAGAAACATCTTTATTTCGAAGGCATTTAACATCCGAAGCAATGATTCGAATAGCATGTTGCTCATAAATCAAATTAGGCAAAACTTCAATTTCTTCAATAACACAAGGCTCAAGAATGGAATCGTAATCTCAAAGGCATTTCCGAAGTTGAGAAACGTGAAACACGCCATGAATAGCAGAAAATTGAGCCGGTAATAAGAGGCGATAAGCCACGGAACCAATGTGTTCGGTGAAGGGAAATTGGCCAATATATCGAGGTTCTAATTTTCCTGATCGACTGAAACGCACAACACCCTTCATAGGTGAAACACGAATAAACACAAAATCTCCCACAGAAAATTCTAATTTCCTTCTTCGATTATCGGCATAGGATTTTTGTCTACTTTGAGCTTCTTTCATCCTATGACGAATAAGGTCAATCTTTTCTATGGAATCATGAATAAAATCTGGACCTAAAACCAGCTTCTCACCGGCTTCAAGCCAACACGAAGGAGATCGGCATGGCCTTCCATATAGTGCCTCGAAAGGTGTCATACCAATACTAGATTGGAAGCTATTATTATAGGAAAACTCAACAAGAGAAATATGATCTTCCCAACTTCCACCAAAATCAAGAACACATGCACGAAGAAGATCTTCAAGAGTTTGATTCACACGCTCGGTTTGTCCATCGGACTGAGGATGATAAGCGGTGCTAAAATTAAGCTTTGTTCCCAAAGCTTTTTGAACACTCTTCCAAAATCCACTAGTAAACAATGGATCACGATTGCTAACAATAGAAGTAGGAACTCCATGCAATTTAACAATTTCCTTGATAAAGAGTTTAGCCAAAATAGGTACGATCCGATTGGACCGAACGGGAAGAAAATGGGCGGATTTTGTAAGTCTAACTACTATCACCCATAGGCTATCATGGCCCGAATGAGAACGGGGAAGACCGTCAATAAAATCCATGGAAATATGATCCCACTTCCATATTGGAATGTCCAAAGGTTGCAATAACCCACCGGGCCTTTGATGCTCGGCCTTTACAGGTTGGCAAGTCATGCAACGGTTAACAAAGTTAGCAATATCGGATTTCATTCCGTCCCAATAATAAAGTCGCTTTATATCTGTGTAGATTTTACTACTACCGGGATGAATGGTAAATTTAGATCGATGAGAATATATGTCATTACGAAGATCAATAATATTTGGCACAATAAGTCTACCAAATTTTCGAATACCGCCACGAACATCAATATCAAAGTCTTTCAAACCTTCAACATCAATTTTATCCCTACAACTTTGGCTAAGAAGAACCAATTCGGGATCATGCCTTTGAGCTTCAAGAATGTGGTCTAAAAGAGAAGGATGGGCCTCAAGGCTACATAAAACAAGAGATGAACATAAATCGGATTCACGATCTCGAATCTCACAAATGGACAAAGTCTCGAGATCATTCCACTCGGATATCATCATAGAAACTGTAACGACTCATATTTTCGCGTTCGAAAATAAACATCCGTACTTCACATTGTACTAGAATGCCGCAGATTCGACCGTTCAAATCCGATTCGCTGGAGCTATAACACAATTAAGTAAATAACACAGCGGAAGAAAAGAATAATACATTGATATATAATATCTGATACAACAGAGTGATACAATGAATATCAATATACATCAGAGATATGATACAAGAAATAGCAGCGGAAAAGAAAAGATAACAACAGCAGCGGAACAATATCAATAGAAATGATAACTCCAAATTGATCTTCAGACAAGAATGAATCCACAACTCCAAGATAAGCAACTCCGATGAATGAACTAGCTCCAAATAATCTACTAAACCTGAATATCTGAGAAAACCCAACTCTAGACTGCCCGTGTGGAAAATAGTGGGCACCCAGAGTTTAGGAAGGGAACAATAAACTCCGGATCAGTCATGGGACTGGTGTGAGCAACAAAAACAGTTTATCTTTAATACAAGCAACAAAGGCTTTTAAACATTGAAATCCGCAATGCTTTTTGAAAATGAAACTACCATAAGGCCTCCCGCCACACACACAATGCAATCGCAGAATTGGAGGAGATTTCTCCTTATGATAGTCAAACATGCTTACTACGCAAAATCAAAACTCTTTTGATATTATTACTAGTGCATAGTGTAGAAAAACATTTCGAAAATATAATATTAATCTTAGCCGGCATACAACATTTCATCGTATGCCTACTATAGCTACCATGTTCAATAGCAGGTTACCGCCACATTCCATAGCAGGTAATACAACTAAAACCGTACAGGGTTCGTATTGTTTCTTTGGATTTCCAACAAATGATCAGGCTAAGGAACTTCCTTACCGAAATAGAAACGCCTCTGGAAAGACGCCCCGGATCCTAACCGGATCTCTACAAACAAAAGGCCGACGCTACCTCACGCTGTACAGCTGTAACTAGGTAACTAACACACTGACGCTACCTCACGCTGTACAGCTGTAACTAGGTAACTAACACACGAGTCATGTCATCCCCCGGTCGTTACCGACCTTTATCTGCGGGCCCTCGATCATAAAGCAACAACCACAAAGTATAATAACTGTGCAGCATCCACATAGGTAAAATATCTGGGCTCCATACCATGATATCACCTTTTATCCAGAAGGAAATGACATACCCTAGGGGCGCTACCCCTACAAACCTTTGCCGCAACATTCCTGTTTTGACCATTACCGGGTTATGAGGCTCGACGAAGTCTCGTCCACAAGCCATGCTTTTTCACAAAGCCATGCTTTTTCACAAAGCTCCGCTTTTTCACAAAGCCACGCTTTTTCACAAAGCCACGCTTTTTCACAAAGCAACGCATCATCAGCACTTCGTATGCCACATTACCAAATTGGGAATGTATCACTAGTAACCATCAACTACATAACCTCTGAGCTCGTACGTCTCAGAGAAGGGTGTTAAGCTAAGAGAATAAATTCTCCGCCACCAACAGAAATGTATTTGATAGAAACCAGCTTTACATCTCAAAGTGTAATGTCAGACACACATCCATACAAGTCTGTTCCGGGTTCGAACAGAACCGAAGGCACTTCTCACGAAGCCCTTGCAAATCCGGATAATTTCCAATCACGTCCGGACTTCCCGTCACTAATGGTGATAAAACCTCTATATCGGGGATCAGCCGATGCAGAGTAACTCGACGGTAATCCTTCCGTTTTCAAAAATATCCGGTATTCACCACCGGTCTTCAAATGCTATCCATATACGTCGTATCATTATTCGGAATGGGTTATACGACACAAAGGTCCTCTCCCGGCTAAACCGAATAACGAGCGCAATTAAAAAATCATATGGATACTGGGGTCTCAGTAAAATCACAGCTTAAAGCCCAAAACTTTTCATTCGAATGGTAAAACAAATTTCCATTTCCAATCTTTTAAACAAAAAGATTCAATTCAAAAACCTTCAATGGTTTAAACAATTTCCACACTTTTAATCTTTTAAACAAAAAGATTCAATTCACAAAGTTCACCCCATTCCCAAAGATTCATTCATGGATTTCAAAACAATTTCCATTTCACTTGGATTAACTCGTTAAATCTTTAAGTCAAGACTTAACTTATAGCTTTTAAAACAATTCCATTTCAAGTTGGATTAACTCGTTCGGTCTTTGAATCAAAGACTCATTTCATAAATTTCAAAACATTTCAATTCCATTTCAAACTTGAAATTCTTTCAACACAAATTGGAAGTTCATTACTTTTGTGAAAGCTTTTACTATTTGAAAACAAATAGTTTCGTTTCATAAAAATCCAGTTATATTTACACGAGTTAAAACCCTTGAATTAAATTCAAATTCCCAAATCAATACCTTTAAAATGGTTTAACCCATATATAACTTGTACATCATCTTTAACCCCTAGTTTCAAATCATAGAATTAACCTTTAAACTTGAATTCAAATTTAAATCAAATTATTTAAATTTCAAAACTTAATCAAGTTATTCGACATAACTTTTATCTTTGAAATTCCATTTCTAAAGCTTTTCACTTTAAACCCCAAATCTTCCAATTTCAAAATCAATTGAAATTAAAATTTCAATTTCAAAAAACATTAAATTCAAATCATCTGTGATTTAACCGATTTCCACGTGAAATCCATATTTGTGTGTGTATGGTGTAGTCCCGGGGTTTCACACAATAGTGCAACATCAATCATCACAGATATATCGATAAGCGGTAAAATCGATAACGCTTATCTCCATTCACAGATTCATAGATAAAATAAATTTATCGGTCACAAAGATTCATCATTACAATTCGATGTGGGTTTCGGATAACCAACTGGAATCCGACTCCCTGTCGCATCGAAATTCAGGTGCCGTTTACGGGTCAAAGGTTTTCATATTCACATAGTAATATCTCATAGAAACAGAAATCACAACATCAATCAGGATGTATCACAAAGCATCATATATCAGGGATATCAAACAATTCAACATTCACTAAAATCCAAACATCCATAAGTAAGATAAATTAATTATCTGATTAATTCAAATCAGATTAATTTCTTATGAATTTATCACTAATCCTGGTTAATTAACTTCAATAATTTACAAATTATTTTGATTAATTTTTCCTTAATCATTTATTAATTAATCATTTAAAATAAATTAATTTACCTTATTTTAAAGTTATAAACTTCGGTCTATTTCAAAACCTAAGATTCAAATTTCAATTTGAATTCAGATTTAAAATTCTAATTTAAACTTGGTTTTAAATTACGTTTCAGATTTCATATTATACTTTTAAAGTCAAGAAAACTGCCAGGCTTGTTTTAAATCCCGAAAACCCTCTTTTAAATATTTTTAAACTTTTAGTTTATTTCAGATTTGGGTTCAAAATATAAATTTGAATCCACACTTTAACTGGATTTAAACTTGGGTTTAAATCTACTACCTAAACAAATTTCATTTGAATTTTATTTAAACTCAAATCTCTGCCAGGTTTACCTTTTTTACAAAAGCCTGGAACCCCCCATATACTCGAATCGAACAAAATTGCTTCGAGTCATCTCCTTCCCTACTTCGAGTAACATACTCGAAGTACTCGAGTAAACCCGAGTTAAAATCTTTGTCTTCCCCAAAATACCAGAGTCCAGAAAACGTGCATGCGTGCACATGCACACGAGCTCGCCGCCCCTCCGGCCAACTTCGCGACCACCCACGAGTCACCTTTGACCTCATCGACGAACCCCACTGCCCAGTTCGATGGTTTGATCGAGAAACCAAAATCGAGCATCTCGATTTAAATCTGGAACCAACACCGATCAACGAAAACTCCTTGCCTGACCACTATCGACCACCTGCGACTACGCCGACCCGTCCCCGCATTCATCAAAGCTTCCACCTTCTGTTCCCCCTGGTCCGATCGCTCCATAGGCTTCGCTGACATCGCGGCGACCTCATCTTCTCCCTCGACCAAAATAGACCGTTAAACCCTAAAATCACTTCCATACAACAATTCTCGCATTGAAAAAATTTTATTTCATTTTTCCTGGAATCATAGATACTCAAACCAGCTCCACGCAAGATTCTAGCTTTTAAAATTTGTTCGATGATTGAAAATCGATCGAAACGCATTTCCAGTTCATTTATGAACTGCTACTCGAATTTCTAACTAAAAATCCTCATTCCGGTTTTAAAAATCTTCTTTTTGTATGTAGATTCGAGATATAAGATTAAATCAACTTTTCATGACATTCAAAATATTGTATGTTCACTGTAAAAAATCATTTGTTTCCAACTGTGTATACTTCTTCTTCTGAAATCTATTTTTAAATCATAGTTCATCCTTAAATATACAACTTTCACTTTGAGATCAAAGTCTAACAATGATTACATGATGAAAGATTTGGGTTTTGAATATGTTTGGTGCTCTGAAACCAGAGACAGAGGTGATCTCAATCATAACAGGCATTCCACTCTCTAATATTTATACACAGAGAAACTATATATATATATACATACATACATACATATATATATATATGTATACATGATAAAGTGACTTCGAACCTCAAATTAACAGAAATAAATCATTATAGTTTAGTTTCTTTTTGAGTTGTTACTCACAAGCATCAAGAAAACAAAACAAGTTAAGCTTCTAAAAATAGGAGTTGCTCACTTGGAACAATTTGAAAACAGAGAAGCAGATTTACTTTGGAAAACTGGAATGTTGAATTGCTCACCTGACAAAGAAGACAGCGAACTTGTTTGATCTGGAATTTTGATTAGATCTGCACTTTTTCTTTTAATCCAGGCTTGCTACTTGTTGTTGAGATGATCTGGAAATTGCTTTTAAACTTGAGTGATGATACTTATTATTTTCCTCTTCTGGTTTACTATGTTTTTGCTGAACGAACTGAGGCAAGAAGAAGTTGGTACATATGGAAAGGAAGCTGGCATTTATTTGTTTGTACCACTCATCTTATTTTATTTCTTGATCAGATTTTCATTTCGGCTGAGATGATATTGTATGTACTTAGAGATGCAAACATTCAATGCTTTGTGTCCTTATGTTTCTTCATATATATGTAAGTATTGTTTGTTTATGCTTATATTTCACTTGTACAAAGATATTTACTTTGTTTGTTTGACTATGCAAACTTCGGCTGGTATTTTTTTCTACTTGGTGGCTAAAGATTCATGGGTTAATTTCCTTTGCCTTATTTGATAAGCTACAGCCTTATCTTTTCTTTGTTCAATTTATATTATTATTTTTTTTCTTTAAAATGGTGGCTGAAGTGATCTATCTTGTGCGTGCATTAATTGATGTTGTACCACTTATGTTTTCTTTTCACTTTCAGCTGTACAATATAACCTTTCTCGGCTGTACAAGTTGAATAAAATTTGTTGCTTCTTTTATAAGCTTTGTTATACATGTATTTAAAATTTCTAATTGACTCATATATGCCTGTATACATATATATTCACATATATACCATATTTATACAATATTTAAATTTAATTGATTTAACACAAATTTATTCGTCTCGGGGAAACTCGCAATTTATTTACCGTTTTATTTCACAAATTTAATTCAAAAATTCAATTAATTATAAATTTAAATATATATAAATTTTGGGGTCATTACAAACTTCCCCCCTTAAAAGAATTTCGTCCTCGAAATTACCAAGGAGACATAAAGATAGATGAAAAATATTTCATCAACTCAAACTGAATATTTATTCTGCATTTGGCTTACCAAATCAGAATATCAAGAATAGATACAAGAACGAATCTGTTTACAACTTCACAAGATACTCGGATTATCCAGATCTACGAAATATACCATGGCATCGGTTAGTTCGAAGGATAACTAACCATTCGTAGAATATACTGGGACCCAAAGAAATAGATAGATATATGGATACAATTTTAAAACTTTTAGTTTAGAACGAGAGTATACCTATCAGCCATAGCAATCAAAGCAAACAATACATCCAAACAAACAATTTTGGCTTATTTGGAGTTTACGTCCCATTTTAATATATCGAATCTCCTTTCTGGATCTGCCAGAAACCATCAAAGAGTTGAGAAGAGATGTTGAACGAAAGAGATTGATAAAGAAAAGATTGTTTCCTTGTTGTTACAGGGTATAGTCGTACTCCCCTGTCCCCTATCTCATCCTCTTCTCGCACTCATACTCACTATCAGTGGATAGTAAGAGAATTTACTAAGGCATACAGATGGATATCTTAAAGATTACTCATTCTAGAGTTTACTTCACTCTATCTCTAATGAGCTAATTAACGTGTTATACTCCTGAGCTAAAGTTCAACCTTAGCTCTGATACCACTTGTGACGACTCGGTTTTTGCCCGCTCGAAAATCAACATCCGTACTTCACATTGTACTAGAATGCCGCAGATTCGACCGTTCAAATCCGATTCGCCGGAGCTATAACACAATTAAGTAAATAACACAGCGGAAGAAAAGAATAATACATTGATATATAATATCTGATACAACAGAGTGATACAATGAATATCAATATACATCAGAGATATGATACAAGAAATAGCAGCGGAAAAGAAAAGATAACAACAGCAGCGGAACAATATCAATAGAAATGATAACTCCAAATTGATCTTCAGACAAGAATGAATCCACAACTCCAAGATAAGCAACTCCGATGAATGAACTAGCTCCAGATAATCTACTAAACCTGAATATCTGAGAAAACCCAACTCTAGACTGCCCGTGTGGAAAATAGTGGGCACCCAGAGTTTAGGAAGGGAACAATAAACTCCGGATCAGTCATGGGACTGGTGTGAGCAACAAAAACAGTTTATCTTTAATACAAGCAACAAAGGCTTTTAAATATTGAAATCCGCAATGCTTTTTGAAAATGAAACTACCATAAGGCCTCCCGCCACACACACAATGCAATCGCAGAATTGGAGGAGATTTCTCCTTATGATAGTCAAACATGCTTACTACGCAAAATCAAAACTCTTTTGATATTATTACTAGTGCATAGTGTAGAAAAACATTTCGAAAATATAATATTAATCTTAGCCGGCATACAACATTTCATCGTATGCCTACTATAGCTACCATGTTCAATAGCAGGTTACCGCCACATTCCATAGCAGGTAATACAACTAAAACCGTACAGGGTTCGTATTGTTTCTTTGGATTTCCAACAAATGATCAGGCTAAGGAACTTCCTTACCGAAATAGAAACGCCTCTGGAAAGACGCCCCGAATCCTAACCGGATCTCTGCAAACAAAAGGCCGACGCTACCTCACGCTGTACAGCTGTAACTAGGTAACTAACACACTGACGCTACCTCACGCTGTACAGCTGTAACTAGGTAACTAACACACGAGTCATGTCATCCCCCGGTCGTTACCGACCTTTATCCGTGGGCCCTCGATCATAAAGCAACAACCACAAAGTATAATAACTGTGCAGCATCCTCATAGGTAAAATATCTAGGCTCCATACCATGATATCACCTTTTATCCAGAAGGAAATGACATACCCTAGGGGCGCTACCCCTACAAACCTTTGCCGCAACATTCCTGTTTTGACCATTACCGGGTTGTGAGGCTCGACGAAGTCTCGTCCACAAGCCATGCTTTTTCACAAAGCCATGCTTTTTCACAAAACTCCGCTTTTTCACAAAGCCACGCTTTTTCACAAAGCCACGCATCATCAGCACTCCGTATGCCACATTACCAAATTGGGAATGTGTCACTAGTAACCATCAACTACATAACCTCTGAGCTCGTACGTCTCAGAGAAGGGTGTTAAGCTAAGAGAATAAATTCTCCGCCACCAACAGAAATGTATTTGATAGAAACCAGCTTTACATCTCAAAGTGTAATGTCAGACACACATCCATACAAGTCTGTTCCGGGTTCGAACAGAACCGAAGGCACTTTTCACGAAGCCCTTGCAAATCCGGATAATTTCCAATCACGTCCGGACTTCCCGTCACTAAGGGTGATAAAACCTCTATATCGGGGATCAGCCGATGCAGAGTAACTCGACGGTAATCCTTCCGTTTTCAAAAATATCCGGTCTTCACCACCGGTCTTCAAATGCTATCCATATACGTCGTATCATTATTCGGAATGGGTTATACGACACAAAGGTCCTCTCCCGGCTAAACCGAATAACGAGCGCAATTAAAAAATCATATGGATACTGGGGTCTCAGTAAAATCACAGCTTAAAGCCCAAAACTTTTCATTCGAATGGTAAAACAAATTACCATTTCCAATCTTTTAAACAAAAAGATTCAATTCAAAAACCTTCAATGGTTTAAAAAATTTCCACACTTTTAATCTTTTAAACAAAAAGATTCAATTCACAAAGTTCACCCCATTCCCAAAGATTCATTCATGGATTTCAAAACAATTTCCATTTCACTTGGATTAACTCGTTAAATCTTTAAGTCAAGATTTAACTTATAGCATTTAAAACAATTCCATTTCAAGTTGGATTAACTCGTTCGGTCTTTGAATCAAAGACTCATTTCATAAATTTCAAAACATTTCAATTCCATTTCAAACTTGAAATTCTTTCAACACAAATTGGAAGTTCATTACTTTTGTGAAAGCTTTTACTATTTGAAAACAAATAGTTTCGTTTCATAAAAATCCAGTTATATTTACACGAGTTAAAACCCTTGAATTAAATTCAAATTCCCAAATCAATACCTTTAAAATGGTTTAACCCATATATAACTTGTACATCATCTTTAACCCCTAGTTTCAAATCATAGAATTAACCTTTAAACTTGAATTCAAATTTAAATCAAATTATTTAAATTTCAAAACTTAATCAAGTTATTCGACATAACTTTTATCTTTGAAATTCCATTTCTAAAGCTTTTCACTTTAAACCCCAAATCTTCCAATTTCAAAATCAATTGAAATTTCAATTTCAATTTCAAAAAACATTAATTCAAATCATCTGTGATTTAACCGATTTCCACGTGAAATCCATATTTGTGTGTGTATGGTGTAGTCCCGGGGTTTCACACAATAGTGCAACATCAATCATCACAGATATATCGATAAGCGGTAAAATCGATAACGCTTATCTCCATTCACAGATTCATAGATAAAATAAATTTATCGGTCACAAAGATTCATCATTACAATTCGATGTGGGTTTCGGATAACCAACTGGAATCCGACTCCCTATCGCATCGAAATTCAGGTGCCGTTTACGGGTCAAAGGTTTTCATATTCACATAGTAATATCTCACAGAAACAGAAATCACAACATCAATCAGGATGTATCACAAAGCATCATATATCAGGGATATCAAACAATTCAACATTCACTAAAATCCAAACATCCATAAGTAAGATAAATTAATTATCTGATTAATTCAAATCAGATTAATTTCTTATGAATTTATCACTAATCCTGGTTAATTAACTTCAATAATTTACAAATTATTTTGATTAATTTTTCCTTAATCATTTATTAATTAATCATTTAAAATAAATTAATTTACCTTATTTTAAAGTTATAAACTTCGGTCTATTTCAAAACCTAAGATTCAAATTTCAATTTGAATTCAGATTTAAAATTCTAATTTAAACTTGGTTTTAAATTACGTTTCAGATTTCATATTATACTTTTAAAGTCAAGAAAACTGCCAGGCTTGTTTTAAATCCCGAAAACCCTCTTTTAAATATTTTTAAACTTTTAGTTTATTTCAGATTTGGGTTCAAAATATAAATTTGAATCCACACTTTAACTGGATTTAAACTTGGGTTTAAATCTACTACCTAAACAAATTTCATTTGAATTTTATTTAAACTCAAATCTCTGCCAGGTTTACCTTTTTTACAAAAGCCTGGAATCCCCCATATACTCGAATCGAACAAAATTGCTTCGAGTCATCTCCTTCCCTACTTCGAGTAACATACTCGAAGTACTCGAGTAAACCCGAGTTAAAATCTTTGTCTTCCCCAAAATACCAGAGTCCAGAAAACGTGCTTGCGTGCACATGCACACGAGCTCGCCGCCCCTCCGGCCAACTTCGCGACCACCCACGAGTCACCTTTGACCTCATCGACGAACCCCACTGCCCAGTTCGATGATTTGATCGAGAAACCAAAATCGAGCATCTCGATTTAAATCTGGAACCAACACCGATCAACGAAAACTCCTTGCCTGACCACTATCGACCAACTGCGACTACGCCGACCCGTCCCCGCATTCATCAAAGCTTCCACCTTCTGTTCCCCCTGGTCCGATCGCTCCATAGGCTTCGCTGACATCGCGGCGACCTCATCTTCTCCCTCGACCAAAATAGACCGTTAAACCCTAAAATCACTTCCATACAACAATTCTCGCATTGAAAAAATTTTATTTCATTTTTCCTGGAATCATAGATACTCAAACCAGCTCCACGCAAGATTCTAGCTTTTAAAATTTGTTCGATGATTGAAAATCGATCGAAACGCATTTCCAGTTCATTTATGAACTGCTACTCGAATTTCTAACTAAAAATCCTCATTCCGGTTTTAAAAATCTTCTTTTTGTATGTAGATTCGAGATATAAGATTAAATCAACTTTTCATGACATTCAAAATATTGTATGTTCACTGTAAAAAATCATTTGTTTCCAACTGTGTATACTTCTTCTTCTGAAATCTATTTTTAAATCATAGTTCATCCTTAAATATACAACTTTCACTTTGAGATCAAAGTCTAACAATGATTACATGATGAAAGATTTGGGTTTTGAATATGTTTGGTGCTCTGAAACCAGAGACAGAGGTGATCTCAATCATAACAGGCATTCCACTCTCTAATATTTATACACAGAGAAACTATATATATATACATACATACATATATATATATATATGTATACATGATAAAGTGACTTCGAACCTCAAATTAACAGAAATAAATCATTATAGTTTAGTTTCTTTTTGAGTTGTTACTCACAAGCATCAAGAAAACAAAACAAGTTAAGCTTCTAAAAATAGGAGTTGCTCACTTGGAACAATTTGAAAACAGAGAAGCAGATTTACTTTGGAAAACTGGAATGTTGAGTTGCTCACCTGACAAAGAAGACAACGAACTTGTTTGATCTGGAATTTTGATTAGATCTGCACTTTTTCTTTTAATCTAGGCTTGCTACTTGTTGTTGAGATGATCTGGAAATTGCTTTTAAACTTGAGTGATGATACTTATTATTTTCCTCTTCTGGTTTACTATGTTTTTGCTGAACGAACTGAGGCAAGAAGAAGTTGGTACATATGGAAAGGAAGCTGGCATTTATTTGTTTGTACCACTCATCTTATTTTATTTCTTGATCAGATTTTCATTTCGGCTGAGATGATATTGTATGTACTTAGAGATGCAAACATTCAATGCTTTGTGTCCTTATGTTTCTTCATATATATGTAAGTATTGTTTGTTTATGCTTATATTTCACTTGTACAAAGATATTTACTTTGTTTGTTTGACTATGCAAACTTCGGCTGGTATTTTTTTCTACTTGGTGGCTAAAGATTCATGGGTTAATTTCCTTTGCCTTATTTGATAAGCTACAGCCTTATCTTTTCTTTGTTCAATTTATATTATTATTATTTTTCTTTAAAATGGTGGCTGAAGTGATCTATCTTGTGCGTGCATTAATTGATGTTGTACCACTTATGTTTTCTTTTCACTTTCAGCTGTACAATATAACCTTTCTCGGCTGTACAAGTTGAATAAAATTTGTTGCTTCTTTTATAAGCTTTGTTATACATGTATTTAAAATTTCAAATTGACTCATATATGCCCGTATACATATATATTCACATATATACCATATTTATACAATATTTAAATTTAATTGATTTAACACAAATTTATTCGTCTCGGGGAAACTCGCAATTTATTTACCGTTTTATTTCACAAATTTAATTCAAAAATTCAATAAATTATAAATTTAAATATATATAAATTTTGGGGTCGTTACAGAAACAACCGCTTGTTGCTTACGACTAAGGGCATCGACAACACGATTTCCCTTTCCGGGAGTATAAAGAATATCAAGATCATAAGATGCAAGGAACTCGAGCCAACGTTGTTGATGCAAATTAAGTTCCTTTTGAGAAAATAAATATTTCAAAGATTTATGATCGGTTTAGAGAACAAATTTCTCCCCCAAAAGATAATGACGCCAAATTCTAAGGGCGAATAAAATAGCCGCGAGCTCTAAATCATGAGTGGCATATCTAGTCTCGGCAGGCTTTAATTGCCTAGAAGCATAAGCGATAACACGTTCCCTTTGCATGAGAATGACTCCCAAACCAACACGACTAGCATTGGTGTAAACAATAAAGTCTTGGTTCCCATCGGGAATCACAAGAATAGGAGCATCGGAAAGGAGTTCTTTTAATTTTTGAAATGAAGCTTCACATTTGTCTGACCAAATGTATTTAACTCCCTTCTTTGTCAAATTAGTAAGAGGTACGGAAATCTTAGAAAAGTCTTTTATGAACCGACGGTAATAGCCCGCCAATCCAAGAAAGCTACGAATTTCCGTCACACTCTCCGGTTTCTTCCAATTTTGAATCGCTTCAATCTTTGAAGGATCCACGGAAATTCCGGATTCAGAAATAATATGCCCTAAAAATTTCACACGAGATTGCCAAAAGTGGCATTTAGAAAATTTTGCTTTCAATTGGTTGCTCCTAAGAGTTTCCAACACAATCCGAAGATGATTTTCGTGCTCTTCCTCGGTTTTAGAATAAATAAGAATATCATCTATAAAGATAAGAACAAATCGATCGAGGAAGTCTTTGAAAACTCGATTCATAAGGTCGACGAAATAAGCTGGAGCATTCGTCAAACCAAATGGCATAACAAGCCATTCATAAGATCCATAACGAGTATGGAACGATGTCAAAGGAATGCTATCCTCTGCAATACGGAGCTGATGAAAACCGGTTGCTAAGTCTAACTGTGAAAAGACTTTAGCACCACTAAGTTGATCGAATAAATCATCAATCCGAGGCAAGGGATATTTATTCTTGATGGTGAGATCGTTAAGCTTGCGGTAGTCAACGCAAAGCCTAAGTATACCATCAGATTTCTTCACAAAAATAGCCGAAGCTCCCCATGGAGAGGAACTAGATTGAATAAATTGCTTTGCTTCCAATTCGGATAATTGTCTACGCATCTCCTCATTTTCCTTATTGGACATACGGTAAGGAGGACGAGTAATAGGTAGAGCTCCAGGGATTATATTAATTCTGAACTCAATTGCTCGCTTAGGTGGTAATCCTAGAACGGGCTCAAATATGTCGAGAAATTCACGAACAATGTGAATGAGAGAAATGACATCTTCCTCATCATCATTATCGTCATCATGAGGATTTAGAGAATACAAGGATGCTTTCGAATTGGAATCTGAATCTTTCAGAATAAGAGAAATCTACTTAACAGATTGAGGATGCCGAAGATATATAGTCCGCTCAGGACATGGGATATGGGCTTCATAACAGTTAAGCCAATCAATCCCCAAAATCATTTCGAAACCTAAATAACGCATAACATGCAAATCGGCACGGAAAGAGTAATCACATAAAATAATTTCGACATCTTTACAAAGTAAACTGAGTGTTGTGGATCCACCGACCGGATTCGCAATTCTCAAAGAAGTCATCAAGCCAAAAACATCCAAAGACAAAGCATCAACAAGTTCTTTTGATATAAAAGAGTGAGATGCACCCGTATCAAAAAGAACTCGAATAGGAAATTCACGAAATATAATAATGCCATCAAGGATTGAATGAGAAATACCTTGACCACTAGAAGTGTTAGAAGGGGCTTGTACAACATTTAGCTTGCCCTCCTTCTTGCCCTGAAGTTTGGGACACAAATATATAGTATGACCCGAACTCTTGCAATAGCGGCAAGAAAGGGACTTCGGGCACTTGTTTGCATAGTGGTCCTTAGAACCACAATTGTAACATTCTCAACAATGAGAGTTAGGAGTATTTGCTACCGAAGTTGTTTGCTTCCCTTTCTTATTGGGATTAGGCTTGAATTTAAAAGGTCTCTTTTTATTGATGTTTTGCTTGACCTCAACATCACTTTCTTTATCGGCCTCTTCGAGTCAAAGAGCGATATCAACAAGTTGATCAAAAGAAACTTCTAATTTCAGAAGTAATGGCTTTTTAAGGCTCTTGTTCAAGCCATAAACAAATCTCTGGTTTTTCTTCAATGGGGTATTAATATACTCGACCCCATATTTAGAGAGAGATTCGAAAGAAGCGACGTAATCCGTCATAGAAGATTCACCTTGAATAAGGTCTATGAAGCGTCGGGCTAAAGATACCTTTTCAGCCTCTGGCACAAATTTCAATTTGAATCTTTCCCGAAATTGCTTACAAGTAAGATCCGCTTCACTAATTTCAGAGATCAAAAGCTCGTACCAGTCTAATGCTCTTTCTTGGAGCATGCTAGAAGCCACTTGGACTCGATGGAGATCAATAAGATTCATGCGAGAAAAGATGTGATCGCATGTTCGAAGCCAAGCCTAGACTTCTATAACGCTCTCGGAACCTTTGAATGGTTTTCCACCCAAGATGGTGTAATCACTGCACAAGCGTGCAAACCCAGATTTAGGATGGGTGGGCTCTGGAGTGGGTCATTAGCTTGAGCATTTCTTACGAGATCTAGAAGTTGCTGAGTAGACATAAATACTCCATCCTGGGGAGTAGCACTAGATTGACCGACGCTGGGACGGCCAGGTCTAACCATTTCTCTTCTTTAAGAAAGAAAGAAAAGAGGAAAAATGTTATTCACAAAATGATATCAAACAATCTTGATTCATAAAACAAGGCATCATAAAGAATATAGGATAGAACGGTTCGAAGACTCGAATTAAATCCTATGGCACGATTCCTAAGGAAGACTTAGGACAATGATCCTTGCTAGATTATTCTACATTGTTCCGAAGTTTGGCTCTGATACCATGCTATGACGCCCCACCTCTATACTCACGCTAGCCAAGAACACTATGGTGTAATGCCGTTGACTAGCGCGAAGAATAAGGCTGTTGAGGAGCGACCATCTATGTAATTGCTTTGGGCGAGTACCGATATGTCAGATAAAATAACGAAATCCAACATATCTAATACAAACTCGAAGCTACCACACAGTGGCTATGAGGTCTTCGGAAACAAATATAGAAGTAAACATAACACAAATCAGTCACAGACATTCATATCACAAAGGCGGAAACAGATATGAATATAACACATAAAAGTGTTCATAAGAGAAGTGGTCAAACAAGATCCACCATATCACAAAAGAATAGATACAAGTGCAAGACAAGAGAATAAGTATACATCATGGAGTCTATATCTCGAATGTATAACAACAAAAACTACAAATGTAATGTAGTTAGGCAAAGTCAGAAGATGATCCCAGATAAGGAGTCAAGCAGAAGAACCTGTAACATCTCGGTCTGACCCGAGTATTATTTAATAAGAAAATAATAAACGGATCAGTATAGCTATAAATATCAGATAAAGGAATGAGGTATAAGCAAAGATATAATAAGAACGTATGATAACAATAATGTCATACCAAGACAAATATGATTTAAACAACAACAAAATCATACAATATCTCAAGAATCTCAAAGCACCAAAAAGAATGTCATATTCTTTATTTTATTCACCAAACCACAAATATTGACAAACATATCATTGCCAATCACATAAAGAGGTGAAACACAAATTCTAGAAATCATCAATTAGAAATCCAGAAATCACAAAGGGGGGAGGCCTATCACAAACGGGAGCATGAAAATTCACCAACACGTGTATCACAAACGGAACGCTATTCCATAGTCGCTTACCATAAATTTTGAGCCGAAGCTCCACAAACGGCCCGAAGACCACGGGTCGCTACCCCGCCAAATTAAACTGAAGTTCCACAAACGGGGATTGTAGTCCCCACACAAATAAATAGACATCGCACATCGCTAGTCTAAATCACAAAATGATCATCATCGATCGATAAAAGTGTCGATTACACTAAGCTAGTAAATATACGAGTTTAGCTTCATGTCCCATAACCACTAGCTTAACTTAAATATTTACGAACAAATTGTAGATTTCCACTCGAAAATTGTCACAATTTTTTCAATCGAACAAGTCCATAAATTAACCGACGAAGTAAACGCAAGCGTTTCATACCACTTGTTTTGCTAAGCCGTTTAATTAGATTTTCTCGTACGAATGAGGTAAAGGTTTGTATATACTAATAGATTAGAAAATGGTTTTATAAACGAGCTTTATATTAAAAATAGAGTTGAAATCATCTTTGTAAAGAGTTTGAATATTTACTACTAGTATACAAACCTTTGTATTTTAAAGTGACAAAGCACAGAAATGATTGTAGAAACAATCAACCATCAAAATTCACATTCGAAGAAGTGAATCAAATCCGGCGAAATCGATACCGAATCCATCAAAAATGGATATTCACAAAAATCCCAAAAAAGAAGTCATCAGAGTAGATAATAATTGATAACAACAAATCGGATAATCACGAATCGATAAAAACTGGAATTCAAAGCAAAATAATCAAGTAGGCTGAGATAATCAGGTCAGTCGACTGAACCAGGTGGTCAGTCGACTGACACAGGGATACGAATTTTGTATCCCCAGGGTCAGTCGATTGACCCAGATGGTCAGTCGACTGATACAGACCCAGGCAATTTCCTGGGTCTGGTTCAGTCGACTGAACCACTGGTTCAGTCGACTGAACCTGCTTCTAAACATTTTTGATATTCTGGTTCAGTCGTCTGAACCCCTGGTTCAATCGACTGAACCTGCTTCAGAAGCACATTTAGTCTAGCCCCCTCTTTGGGGCAAATTCGATAACACGGACGGAAGCGGACGAACGAGCAACTACGGCTAAGGATTTACGCCAAACGACAACCAGCCTTGTAAGGCCCTCCGAAATGCTCCACTAACGTTTTCAAACATCAAAGATTGGATTTTTACAAAAATTGGATTCCAAAAACCCAAAATTAAACAATTCACCAAATCGATCCAAATCGAAAGAAAATGAACATAAATAAGTGTTAGGAATTCATACCCAACAACAACGATATCTATAGAAATATATGTGAGTTCAAAAACTCACCTTTAAACCCAACAACGATGAAGGAGAAGCTTGAAAGCAAAGTAAGATCAACTACTCTACCACTTCAACTCTAGAAGCTTGAATCTAAGCTCAAAAGAAGAACATTTCCTAAGTTAGGTTTAGGAAATTTCTGAAATTGGAGAGAGATTGAGATGGAGAAGAAGAAGATGATGCTTACCTTAGCTTCTCTTTGGATTTGAAGCAAGAATTTGTATTTGCAAAGAAGATTAGGGCTTAGGAATTCTAATTCTTTTTCTCTTCCCCCATTTTTCTAAAGCTTGAGTGTTAGGAAATATTATGAAGGAGTGAAGAGAAGTAGAGTGGAGTTGGGTTATTGGGCTGAAACCCAAACCCAAAACCCTAAATGAAAACCTCAAATTTTACTCAACTCCAAACATATTGATGTTTATACTCAAAAAAGTTGTAAACGCCATTTTGGACTCAATGGAGGTAGTCTCGAGTCCCAATTCGACTGTTTACAAAATGTAGCTTTTCAGACTTTAATCCGATAAACGATTCTATATTTAAATAAAATATTTAAATATTCAATCGTAAAATATGCGGGTTGTTACACCCGAGTATTATTTAGGAAGAAAATAATAAATGGATCAGTCTAGCTATAAATATCATATAAAATGAGATAGGATAAGAGATATGACAAAAACGTATGATAACAATAATGCCATACTATGACAAGTATACATCAGATAACAACAAAAATCATACAGTATCTCAAATATTCTCAAACACTAAAAATAATGTCATATTCTTTAAATTATTCACCAAAACACAAATATTGATAGAAATATTCTCAAACACTAAAAATATTATCAATACATATCATCAAAATTGGTGAAACGCAAATTCTAGAAATCATCAACTAGAAATCCAGAAATCACAAAAAGGGGAGGCCTATCAAAAACGAGAGCTTGAAAACTTACCGACACGTGTATCACAATCGGGTCGCTATCCCATGGTCGCTAACCATAGAGCCGGTGCAACGGCGTAGTGCAATAACGGTACGCCCGATGAACCTGAAACTCAAATAATTCGGAACAACGAAGTAGTGCAATAACGGTACGCCTGATGAACCAAACTCCGTAAAACCCATAGGCCGCTAGCCTATAAAAACGAGTCGAAGCTCAACATAACAGGGTACTGTCCCCCACGCGGACAAAGAGACATCGCATACCGCTAGTCTAAACCAAAAAATGATCACCATTGATCAATAAGAAGTATAGATTACACTAAGCTAGTAAATAAATGAGTTTAGCTTCATGTCCCATAACCACTGGCTTAACTTAAATATTTACAAACAAATTGTAGATTTCCACTCGAAAATTGTCATAAGATTTCAATCGAACAAGTCTAAGAATTAACCGACAAAGTAAACGCAAGCGTTTCATACCACTTGTTTTGCTAAGTCGTTTAATTGGATTTCTCGTACGAATGAGGTAAAGGTTTGTATATATTAATAGATTGGAAAACGGTTTTAAAAGCGAGCTTTATGTTTAAAATAGTGTCAAAATCGTTTTAATGAAAGAGTTTTAGTATTTACTACAAGTATAGAAATATTTGTATTTTAAAGTGACAAATCACAAAAATGATTGTAAAAACAATCAATCACCAAAAATTCACATACGACAATGTGAATTAAATCCACAAAAATCAATATCAAATCCATCTAATGGATATTCCTAAAAATCCAAAGAAAGAAGTCATATAAGTCGGTAATAAGTGATAACAACTAACCGGATCAACAAAAATCATTTAAAATTGGAAAGCCACTCAAAAAACAGCCAAAATAGGCAAAATTGGTAGTTCCAGACGTCTGGGGGTTCATCCAAACATCTTGATTTGGGTTCTAGAAATATTCCAGAAACCTTCCAAACGTCTGAACTTTAACCAGACGTCTGAAAACTAACCAAACGTCTGGTAGGTTTGGACCAGACGTCTGGTCCAAGTCTCTGCCATTTTTTTCTTTTCTGCCATATATTTTTTTAATCTGCTGCCCTAACCAGACGTCTGGTTGCCTTTTCTGGGCAACAATTTGCCTAGGCCAATGATGGCCAAAATGATTCGGAAGCGATAGGACGAGCGGCGGAGGCTAGGGATTTATGCCAAGCGACAACCCAGTCTTATAGGCTCTTCGATACACCCCAAATAACACGTCCAAATATCCAAGATAGGATCTTTAAAGATTTTGACTCCAAAACACCAAAATTTGGAAAATTCACCAAATCAATTCAAATCTAAAGCAAATGAACGTGAATAGAAGTTAGGAATTCATACCTAACAACATTGAAAACTATAGACATAGATGTGAGTTCAAAAACTCACCTTTAAACCCAAAACAACAAATGAGAAGCTTTAAAACAAAGGAAAGATCAACCACTCTTCAACAACAACTCTAGAAGCTCCAATCTAAGCTCATAAGCAAATATTTCCTAAGTTAGGGTTTAGGAATTTCTAAAAATTAGAGAGAGATTGAGATGGAGAAGATGAAGAGGATGCTTACCTAAGCTTCTCCTTGATTTTAAAGGAAGAACTTGAATTTCCTAAGAGAACAAGGGCTTAGAAATTTTAATTTCTCATTCTTTCCCCCATTTTCTTTAGCTTGAAAGTGTTAGGAAATGGAATGGAATGAATGAAGAGGAGTGGGGTGGAGTTAGGGTATTAGATGAGTTGGGTTCTCTTGTTAGGTTATTGGGTTGAAACCCAAAGCCCCAATTGAAAATATCAAAATTCTAATCAACTCCAAAAATATCGATGTTTATACTCAAAAAGGTCGCAAACGCCATTTTGGACTTAATGAAAGTAGTCTCAAGTCCTAATTCGACTGTTTACAAAAAGTAGCATTTCAGACTTTAATCCGACTAACGATGCCATATTTAAATTTCAACATTTAAATATATAATCGCAAAATATGCGGGTTGTTACAGTTGCACACTCTTATCTCAATGGATGAATTCTTTTCTCAAAACATCTTGACTAGGAATATTTAAAACAAAATGTATTTTATTTTGTGATTAATTATTGGCGATAGCAACTATTTGCAACTACAATCACATAACATTTTATTTAAGAATTTTTTTAATTATATACTTTAAATTAAATACTTAGTTAGTTATATCATAATACAACAAAGTATATAAAAGAAAGCAAACACCGTTTTTACGAACAAAATTAACGACAAAGTTAGATATGCGTAACAAATTACATAGTTGCCTCTAGGGCATACCACTAACTCTTTGCTTACATATTTATGGTTGTTTGGAATAATCACAGAATGGCTCGATGAGTCTTCTACAGGTTAATATAACTAAGTCAAAATAGAAGATCGCATGGTAATGACATACAATAGTCTTCTGACTTGAGAGTACTGTCGATCTTAAGTAGGTAGACTATACTTTGATTATGGTCAAGCACATGACATAGCGACCATGTTACGATCGTAGTTGGGTATATGTTGAATTACTTAAGTGAAATATTACTCAAGAGAGGATTTGTCTCCTTTGTTATAGAAGTTTAATGGCCCTAATTTTGACTAACATCATTTAGGACATTTAATTAGATAAATTAAGCGAAATAATGTAGATGGTTAAGGGATTGAGATTTGTTAATTAATAAGGGGCCATGCCTCAGTGAATGTATAAGTAAGAGAGAATTAACAAAATAAGTAAATAAGAGGAATATGGTAAAGGAAAAAAAGGAATAACCTTTGTTCTATACCCTAAACCCTTTTATCCTTCACTTCTTATTAATTTCAACATTTACAAACAACACTAAAACACTAGTGAGCTCAACCGGCCACCACTAAGAAGATTCAAGAAAAAGAAAAGCTAGGATTCAAGTAGAAATCTTCGGTAAATCGATCAAAGAGCAAATCTCAACCTTCTTAACATCAAGCCAAGGTGAATAATTTGATTTACATCTCACTTATGATAATGGTCTTGGTTACAAGGTTTGATCCAAATTATGTTGCAAATAAAATGCCATGTTATGTTTGGTTAAATGGATATATATATATATATATATATATATGCTTGTTGATAATTTATATTGTTTCATACAGATTTTATGATAAGTCTAGACTGGAAAACCTATTAAATGACATCCAAATGGTTTGCGTTTTTGATACATAGTAAAAAAACATTATTTTTGAAGTGGGTTTCAAGTTTCATAATTTTCTAAGTTATTGTGGATTTATTATGAATTCTCTTTGAGGGAAAATAGTTAATGTTGGGTATAAATTATTTAAGGCAATTATATAATGATTTCAGGACTGAAATTTACATATGTTAGGAAACATATTAAAAGAGAATTATGGTGATTTTTGGAGAATTTTCCTAAGTACTTTATTATGGTTATAAAATTATTTAAGTTAAGGGACTTAAATGTTTCATATGTTTTATCAAGGGAACGGGCTTGTTTTTTAAAATGTATTTAATTGAAATTTTTAGATTCGGTGGACTTTTAGAAAAGGATTTCGATAATGAAATGGCAACCAATTACATTTTTACAAATTAGACAAGTTAGGTGAAAAGAAATTACTTTTAAAGGCATAAAATCAGTTTTTCTTGGATTTACTACTTCGCCACTTCCATTTGCTAGCTTTTGTCACCATACCTCCGCTAATGAACTTATTTGAAACCAATGCATATGGTATCAAGAAATTGATACGTAGTGCATTGGAGAAAGGTGGAAGAGACAGTGTCGAATCCACGCTCTCGAAGGGGTAGAAGCTATTCTTATAAGCTTTCGAATCCTTTACTTACTTTTGTTAATAAAAGACGCTTTCGAAGGGGTGTTTTTAACTTGTCTTTGTTTAAAAGAAGAAGCTTTCGAATAAGTTGTCACTCGCCTTTGTTTTAGAAGAGAGCTTTTGAAAGAGTTGCCGCCTTTTGTTTTAAAAGAAGCTTTCGAAAGGATAGCCGCTTTTGAACCTATTCGATACCCATGCTGCCGCATTCATACCTTTTGAATTAGTCAAGGCCACTTTTCTTTATAGCCTTAAAACAATGTATTTGAAAGGGTTCTTTCACCTTTTTACTTTAATGTTGCCTTCTCAAAGCTTTCGGAAGGGTCTTGTGGCCACTTTTAAATGGTTTCAAAGGCAATGGTTTCGAAAAGGGTGGGTTTCAAAACTATCCTCTTCCTTTTACTTAGGATTAATGCTTTTGGAAATAATGCATTCACCTCTATTCTTTATAACCCCTTAGCTAATATTAAAAGTTAAATCAAATGGTTTCAAAAGGAATAGTTTTAAAAAGCATTGTTTCCATAGATCCTTCACTTGAGCCCAATACTTTCGAAAGGTATATTATGAATGTTTCGAAAGATATGTTTTAAGTATTTCAAAAAGAAGGTTCTAATGCTTTCGAAGGGTAAGTATAAATGATTTTGAAAGAGTATATTTAAGGTTTTAAGTAATGCTTACGAAAGGGTGTTTTCAATGATTTCGAATGGTATTGTTTAAGTTTTTAAAACAAGGGTTTCGAAGGTTTTACTTTGGTTTCATGGCCTAAAGTTTCTAAGTTAAAAGTGGCTTTAACTTATTTTAAAGGGATAGATAATCCCCATGATTAGATTTCATCAACATTGCTTTGTGTAAAGCATACATCATGGCATAAGTGTTTTGAGTAAAGCAAAGTATATGATTTCCTTGTTTTATAAAGATATGATTTCAGGGGTAAATCATTTGCAAAGAATGTTTTCAAGGAAATGAAATATGAATAAGGTAGTTAACCCTAAGTAAATGACAGGAAATGAAATATGAATATGGTAGTTAACCCTAAGTTTATGACTCAGATATTAGAAGGCCAGATAACTCTGGTGTAGGGTCGCACCCTATACTTTAGCTATAAGCCCCTAGCTAAAATTAGTCCAAAATTTCACTGTGTAGGGAATTGTCATGGATGGGACTAAAATGATGTTACACATAGAAGGGAATATACATAGTAAAGATAGGTTATTGGTGAGCCCACAAAACCATTAGGATCAGTTGACCCAAGAAGAAGATAGTTAAGGGCAGATGGCCTAGTATTGTGTCTAGCAGAAGTTAGATTATTAATTGTGTCTGGTAGGCCCGAGTCGGACAATGGTTAATATTTAGCCAGATAAAAATATAGTATGGACAGATAGTCCATTTATTTCCTGATTATTATGCACATACGTATTTTCTATTATTCTTGTAAGTAGTTTGATTGTAGGATTCTGATTTGCAAAGGATATGCTTTTTAAAGGATATTAGTGAGGGGAAACCCGTTCTGCTAAGCGGCGTGGTCTCACTTAATATAAGTAAATCAAGATGTAATAGTATTATTCACACCAGGTTTATGTCTGACTTGAAGGTTATGTTTTCCCCTTAAACTCTCGGGTGCTCAAAATTAATTTGAGTAGATTGAGAGTTACGGTCTTTCCATATTTAGTAGGTTGGACAAATAAGCTTTCGAAGATGTGCAGGAGGCAAAGCTAGCTATGTAGGAGTAGATTAGTAGTATTTCCACTGTGATGTATTTATGATTGATATGTCTATATATCTAGTACTATGATCATCCAAGTGGGCATCTTCATATGCCGCTCTTGGCATAGTTTGTAATAATCATATTTGATCAAAACCTGGGAATCGTTTTGGGATTATGTAACTAAATATGAAATATTGATTTGAAATGTAATCAGAAAATTTGTTTTTTGAGATTGTGATTTATTTCATATTCATGTGCTTCGGATATTATGGATACCATCAACACTACGTATTTTGTTACCAAAAATTAAATACTATAGATGACTGCAGCATCTGTAGCACTTAGCTTTGGGCCTTAGGATAGGGGTGTTACAACTTGGTATCAGAGCATAGGTTTATGAAAACTTAAAATAAAATTTAAACAAAATGATTTTGGAAACATAATCCTAAGGAATTAGAGAAAATATTGGGTTATGGGATAACGCTATAGTAACATACTTGTATTTGCTATATATAAGTATACGCTTTATCTCTATTCTCCCGTCTCTCTTAAGCTATTCTTCCGTATCTTATAATGACTCGAATGCAGATTCTAAGGAATTAAGATATGGATGCTAGGAGTGGAAGAGTTAACATTGGTGGAGGAAGCACTACAACTAAGGGAAATGCCAGACCAAACACTAGAAGGAATCCAGGTCGGGCACAAACTGCTAATGTGGATGCTGGAGCGCCGTAAGTTGATATAGGAGCTATGTATCAATTCTTTGTCAACGTGATGTAAGCTGGAGCTACAACGGGATTAGTTGGAGGAGATCAAGAAGCTACGGTGGTCAATAACTATGCAGTACTAAGCAGAGATTATGCCAGGCTTAGAGGAAAGCCGTTTACCGTAACTGAGGATGCAATTGAAGTGGAGAATTGGTTGCTTCATTGCGAAAGGATATTTGCTGACTTAGGGCTTAATGATGAGCGAAAAAGGAGACTTGCTTCTAGGCAGTTCCAAAGAGCAGCACTGTACTGGTGGAACAATGTTACCGTGGGAGTTGATGAAGAGACCATGACTTGTGCGGAATTCAGAAGGAGGTTTGAGGAAAGATTCATGTCGGAGATTCCTAAATCAACTCTGCTCGGCTAGTTTATGGAGTTTGTAACAACTCGCATATTTTTCAATATATATTCAAACGTTTTATTTAAATATAACATCGTTTGTTGAATCTAAAGTCCAAAATGTGAATTTTTGTAAACAGTCGAATCCGGACTGGAGACCACTTCCATTGAGTTCAAAATGATGTTTACAACTTTTTTGAGTATAAACATTGATAGGTTTGGAGTTGATTAGGATTTTGGTATTTTGTTTGGGCTTTGAGTTGTGTTCTAGCCCACTAACCCAATAAGGGAACCCAAACCTTCTACCAAATAACTCCCACTCCACTCCTCTCCATTTATTCATTCCATTATTCCTAACACTCAAGCCCTAAAGGAAAAATGGGAGAAAAGAGGAGAAATCAAAATTCCTAAGCCCTAGATTCTTAGGAAATTCAAATTCAAGCTCTAAAATCAAAGAGAATCTTATGTAAGCATCCTCTTCATCTTCTCCATCTCAATCCCTCTCCAATTTTCGTAATTTCCTATAACCTTACTTAGGAAATATTTGCATATGATCATAGATTGGAGCTTCTAGAGTTGTGATTGAAGTGGAGTTGATCTTTCCTTGTTTTATAGCTTCTCAATTATTGTTTTTGAATTTAAAGGTGAGTTCTTGAACTTACATCTATGTCTATAGGTTTCATTGTTGTTAGGTATGAATTCCTAACATCTAATTCATGTTCAATTGCTTTTGAATTGAATTGGTTCGGTGAATTTTCCAATTTTGGTATTTTGAAGTCAAAATCTACGAAAATCCTACTATGGATGTTTCGACATGTTGTTTGGAGTGTATTGAAGAGCCTATAGGACTGAGTTGTCATTTGGCATAAATCCCTATCCACCATCGCTCATTTAATCGCATCCGAGTTGATTTGGCCATCAATGGCCTAGGCAAATTTTGCCCTGAGCTTCAGCTCAGACGTCTAGGAAAACACTCAGACGTTTGAGGCAAAGGAATGAAAATTCCAGACCTACGGCTTAGACATCTGAGTGATCTGGAAGAATCTGGAAGAAATTTCCATACCTTCAGCTCAGACGTCTTGGAGAACCACCAGACGTCTGACGTTGTTAAATTCAGCCAATTTGCCTGTTTTTATGAAAATTTCCAATTTTTATCGATTTTTGTTGATCCGGTTAGTTGTTGTCATTTATTATTGAATTTGATGACTTATTTTCTGGATTTTTGGGAATATCCATTTGAGGGATTTGATATCGATTTTCATGGTTTTGATTCACGTCGTCGAATGTGAATTTTTGGTGATAGATTGTTTTCATAATCATTTCTTGGATTTGTCACTTTAAAATACAAAGGTTTCTATACTAGTAGTAAATACTCAAACTCTTTCATAAAAATGGTTTCAACATTACTTTTAATACAAAGCTTATTTTTAAAACCGTTTTCCAATCTATTAGTATATACAAACCTTTACCTCAATCGTACGAGAAATCCAATTAAACGACTTAGCAAAAACAAGTGGTATGAAATGCTTGCGTTTACTTCGTCGGTTAATTCTTAGAATTGTTCTATTGAAATCTTGTGACAATTTTCGAGTGAAAATCTACAATTTGTTCGTAAATATTTAAGTTAAGCCAGTGGTTATGGGATATGAAGCTAAACTCATTTATTTACTAACTGTGTGTAATTTACACTTTTATTGATCTATGACGATCATTTTGAGGTTTAGACTAGCGATATGCGATGTCTCATTGTCTGCATGGGGGATTGTACCCCATTCTATTGAGCTTCGTGAAATGACCCTCCTATTTCCACCCTAATTTCATAAGGATTTTTTTTAAGAGATGATATATAGATATATCATTCATTACAAATATATTTCCCAGGGTCATTTTCTTTCTCCAATAAACAAAATATATCCAGGATCTTTCACAATATAAAAATATTGTTTTAAATCTAAATCATTCCTAACATACATATATGAAGATATCTATGTTATATTCTACTAGAATCAGAGCATGATAATATGTAAGTAGAAATTCTTTTAAATCTATTAAAATGTGATAATTCCCTAATAAAAGATTAATTATTGTATCCTGATTTTTGACCATAGAATCCACTGGAAACATGTACTTTAGTCTGTTATTCTAGTTAAGAAATGATCAAGTAATAATCAGTGGAAAGCAAGCTTTTAATATGGATGATTGTGTTAAAGTCTGAATAGTATCAAACTCAGGCTAAAAGAAAGTGGATCCTAAGTGAACACAAGCAACATCTAGGCGTAATGGAAACGCGCCTAACTTACACATGAGAGGTCACGAGTTCGAGTGCTATGCTGGTCGGTTCAAACCCAATTTTTTTGTTTTTTTTTTCCTGTATGGTTTGAAATCTGATACCTACCTATATCTGCACATATATACTTAATTTTGCCTATAATCTAACATACAAAACAATATTTCTTGCTTTATTATTTTTGAGACCCATTCCTACAACTGTTCTAGGAATGTATGTTTATGTTTTTGCCCAAATATCAACATGTACACAGATATACATGTACATGTCAATATCTTTGCTCATTTTCCAGAAAACTGGGTTCAAATGGTCCCTTGCTTCATTGATTTGAAGTGAACAATTTGCCTGACCTATGGTCTAACCATGTGGTTAATCTGACCATTCTTTCATTTGCATTTTACACTAGTATCATGCCAGGTATCTGATCATGGCAATTGAAATGCCAGTCATTTGCATCATACCTGAAGCCTTCCCATACAATTACCCCTTTCAAAACAATTTAAAAGTAAACTTGAACCATTTGTAGACATAATTCAGAGGAAAAACAATTAGATACTTAAAGGTATTTTTCAAGGTAAATTCTAAATTTACTCCAAAACTCAGTGTTTTTAAAATACTTAAGATTGTCCAATACATAACATAATTGCAAAGCAATTGCTCACATAATTGTATATTTCTTTACCAGATTTTCATAGCTGATACTTGAGCATATTTTTCTTGTTTATATCCCAGACACTACTTTAAAAACAAATCAATCCTTAACACACAATGTTTTCGACAGAGCAACTAATTTAATCTAACACTTTACAGAACATAAGAGCAATTTGATCACTAACCATAAAATATTCATTACATGACCTGAAATCTTAGAAACATAAAAATTTTCCTGAATACATGCAGATATAATCAATTTAAGCTCTTATTGAAACTAGCTAGCATGTTCATTCACTCCTCCATAATAGCCATAACTTCATTTTTACTTAGTGCCTGCGTTCCCTGAAAGAGCATAAGTGGCTGCCTCATTTTAAAATGAGACACCCCATATGCCATGAGCAAACAAGGGTCAGATCTAAGATCTGGTATGAGTAACATCAATACATTCATGATATTAAGCAACAAAGAATGTAAGAGTACCAACTAGTTATTTAAGCAAGTTTCTGCATCCAATTACTTTAACATAGTATAATTAAGTTGATTCAGGTATGATATATTCATTTATCATTCTTACACTTGCATACATAATCATGCAAACATAATTATCTATTTGCAACATTTGCATTCACTGGAACCATCATGGTTCCATACCAACCAATCCTAAGAAATATTCATATTCCTATTTCTTCATTTACAGGTTGCATAATTCAATTTAAATTCCTGCCTCATCTGCTATTAAGGAATCACAGGGACACATTGCAATGAACTAATTCACATCATTGCACAAAGATCTCAGGGCTTAAACAAACCATGTGCCAACTTGCATACTTCAAATATGACAAGCATTCCAGCAGCCTTCTTGGCCTTCCCTTCCCTAGTTTATTTACTAGTGTATTGACTTAAATCCTATCATCAAATATGCTAAGTGAACATGTCACTGCAAGCATGGAAACATCCATAATCTTTCCTAGCATAATTCTCCTCAGAAATAAGCAGACAGTTATTTCCTAAATGGGGTCAATATGTCTTGATCTCAGTAAGATATAAGAATATTTTCAACTGTAAAAGAGGCATGGCATGTTCTTATTATATTGATCTGCAAGCCTTTATGATTGATTCAGATTCAGGATCTGGTTCAATCATAATTTTAGCTTGTGAGTTTCTTTTTTTTTTTGATTTGATTAAGGGCTCAGCACTTAGAAAATTTCTATTGCACCCTTAACATTTTTTCTTCTCAAGCCTCAGCACTTATACCAAGTATAATGCAGCTCCCAACATTTTTTGTAAAGTTTCCATGCCATAGATCTATAACAGTTGAGAGTATTCTCTATATAATTTTAAGATCCTAGACTTTAACATTTTTGAGTATAAATAAAACAGTATGATACACATCCAAAGACAAATGTCTCAACCAATCAAAGATCACCAAAATCATCCATATTAAATCATATCAGATTTAAAATAAGACATCCAAAAAGCATTGATGAAATCATATACATCAAAACCAGAAATATATATAAATGGCAATAAAAAGTGGCTGCCTCATCTCAGGTCTTAATGCCATGAACTCAGTGAGGTTACTCACCTAAATATTTCTTCTTATTAATCCAGAAAAATCCTTGTATGAGTGTTTTCTCCTTCCTTCCAATATTTTTCTTCCTTCTTATTTTGTGCAGCTCGGGGTAAAGATAATTTTACTGGCTAAAACTGCCTATTTATATGCATTTTTCCACTAGGGTATTGTTAAAACAAAATTCCATTTCTGACCTGGCTAGCATCATGCATTGTGTGTTTGCATTTTCTCATTCTTATCCCTAATTACCCCCGGCCATATTAACCAATTTAAAGGCTGCATTTTCTTTCTTTTACTTTTCAGAAAATGGCCACTCACCTAGTCATGTTAAAAGTGTGACTATCCTATTTTATATTTTAATTATTCCTGAGAATCCCCTTTGCTATTTTTGCCTACACAAGCATATTGACTTGTATCACATTTCATGTCATTTTAATGTTATAGTTTCACTTGCTTATATATATATATACTTTTCAGTACTTAAAAATGTATATTTGTATACATATCTTATCTAGGCTTATTTAATTCCTCTTTAATTTCAGAAACATATGCACCTATATGTATACAGGTTTACAAATCCTTATAACATATATATGTATAATTTTCTTTTCTGGGTTTTAAATAAAATCTGTTTACTGATTTAAAGTAAAACTTACTTTTCTTATTTTCTAAGATGATCCATGTAATTCCAGAAATCAAATATCCATGTTGCAAAATCATGTTTGTATTGCTTTTTAATTCTTGTTTTAAATCCAAGAAATCTGGAGTTCTTCCTTGTGCCATTTCAGTGTGCACGTGCACACATATACTTGCACACTATTTATTCCAAAAATTTCACCATATTTAAATCTAAATATTTCAAAAATTAAATCATTTTACAAAAATGATTTTTCACAAAATTTTGGGGTATTACATTCACCCCTCCTTTTAGGAATTGTGTCCTCACAATTTTTCTAACATTTATAACAAGCATCATTTTCTTTTCTGAAAACTTATCAAACATATGCATAAGCAAACAAATTCAACCATATCAACCATGCATAACAAAAAAATTTCCAGAAAAAAAAAATACCTTTTAATTTGCAAAAAGCTTAGGATAATCCATTCTACTCTTATCCTCTAACTCCCATGTGCAGTCATTAGGATCACTACTCCACTGGATCTTAACTAGTTTCAAGGTTTTGCTCCTTAATTTCTTTTCTTCCTTGGCTATAATCCCCACTGGTTCTTTTTCATAAACCAAGTCAGGATTTATTTGAACTTTGGTAGGCTCTTCCAAAATGTCTTCTTTATCATGTACCCATCTTCTAAGTTGGGACACATGAAAAACATTATGCATTGCTTTCATTTCCTCTGGTAGTTCTAATTTGTAAGCCAATGAACCAATTCTTTCCAGAATTTTATAGGGTCCAACATACCTTGGTGTGAGCTTACCTTGCTTGCCAAATCTCAAGACTTTCTTCATAGGTGAAATCTTGATGAAAAGAAAGTCTCCCACTTCATATTCCACTTGCTTTCTCTTCCTATCTGCAAATTTCTTTTGCCTATCTTGAGCTGCTGCTATTCTTTTTCTTATTAACCCAATTTTCTCTGTAGTTTCTTTAACATATTCAGGTCCTAGAACAGCCCTTTCTCCAGTCTCTACCCAGCATATAGGTGATAAACATGGCTTGCCATATAAGGCTTCAAATGGTGCCATCCCTATGGTGCTTTGGTAATTGTTATTGTATGTGAATTCAGCTAGATGGAGGTGGTCTTCCCAGTTGCCTCCAAAGTCCAGTGTACATGCTCTCAACAAATCCTCTAAGACTTTGTTCACCACCTCAGTTTGACCATCTGATTGTGGATGGTAGGCAGTGCTTAAGCACAATTCACTCCCCATGGCCTCTTGAAAACTTTTCCAAAACCTTGAGGTGAAGATGGTATCTCTATCACTCACAATGGTTTTGGGTATGCCATGCAACCTTACTACCTCTTTCATGAATATTTGAGCCAATTTTGGAGCATTTCTTTCTGCTTTAACTGGGATAAAATGTGCTACCTTAGTTAGCCTATCTACTATTACCCATATACTTGTGTTTCCCTTCTTAGATCTAGGAAGACCATCTATGAAATCCATAGATATATCCTCCCACTTCCACTGTGGTATACTAAGGGGTTGCAATAGTCCTGATGGCCTTTGTGTCTCTGCCTTGACTTGTTGACAAGTCATGCACCTTGCAACATGTCTGGCCACATCTGACTTCATCCCCTTCCACCAAAGATTTCTTTTCAGATTTTGATACATCTTGGTGCTACCTGGGTGTATGGAGTACTTACTCCTATGGTATTCATTTAATATTTCCTCCTTCAATTCTATATTTTCTGGAACACATATCCTATTTTTATTCCTTAAATAACCATTTTTATCAACTTGATAATTTATTACTTCCTCCCCTTTTGATATGAGCATTTTCTTTTCCACCATGTTTAGGTCTTGTTCCTGCATTTTCCCAATCTTAAGAAGTAAATCTGATTGCAGAGATATCATACTTAATTTCCCTTTACCTTCATCTTCTTCAATGGGCATCATTTGTACCCCACTGTTTTCCTCAATTTCCAAATCAGTAAGTATAGACAAATCCCTAAACTCTTCCATCATCAACATGGCTACTTTGGCATGTTGTCTACTCAAGGCATCTGCAACTTTATTTGCCTTGCCTGGTGTATACAGTATATCTAGATCATAGGCAGCTAGGAACTCTACCCATCTATGTTGCCTCATATTCAAATCTTTTTGTGAGAATAAATATTTCAGTGCCTTATGATCAGTGTACAAAATGAATTTGGCACCTAACAAATAATGTCTCCAAAGTTTCAAAGCATACACAACTGCTGCTAGTTCAAGATCATGGGTTGCATATCTGGTTTCATGTGGCTTTAATTGCCTAGATGCATAGGCTACCACCTGGTCTTGCTGCATCAACACAGCCCCTAACCCAGAGCCACTTGCATCAGTGTACACAACTAAATTTTCATTTCCTTCTGGCACTCTCAATACTGGTGCATTAATCAGAGCTTCCTTTATTTTGATAAAAGCTTGCTCACATTTTTCTGTCCATACAAAGGCTTGGTTCTTTCTAGTTAAATTGGTAAGTGGTGATGATATTTTTGAGAAATCTTTTATAAATCTCCTATAATATCCTGCCATCCCCATAAATGATCTAATCTCACTGATGGTGCTAGGCCTTTTCCATGCTTGGATTGCCACTACCTTATTAGGGTTTACTGATATTCCTTTGGCAGAGATAACATGCCCAAGAAAATGCACTTCTTCTTTCCAAAATGCACATTTTGAAAATTTTGCCTTTAAATCATTTTCCCTTAGTCTTGACAAAACTAAATGCAAATGATTTTTATGCTCTTCCACTGTCTTAGAATAAATCAAAATGTCATCAATAAAAATCAGTACAAACTTGTCTAAATAATCTCTAAATATTCTATTCATTAAATCAACAAAATATGAAGGAGCATTTGTCAAACCAAATGGCATAACCAAAAATTCATATAAGCCATATCTTGTGTTAAATGCAGTATACTTAACACTTGAGTCTTCAACCTTCATTTGATGGAATCCTAATGCTAAGTCTAGCCTAGAAAATATTTTAGCTTCACTGAGTTGGTCAAAGAGATCATCTATTCTAGGCAATGGGTATTTATTCTTGATGGTTACTTTATTTAGTTCCCTGTAATCTATGCACATTCTCAAGGTACCATCATGTTTTCTTACAAACACTACTGGAGAACCCCAGCAGGAATTGCTTGGCCTTATAAATCCCTTGCCTTCTAATTCTTCCAACTGATTTTTCAATTCTTTCAGTTCACTTGGCCCCATTCTATAAGGTTTCTTGATTATTGGACTTGCTCCTGGAATGAGATTAATTTGGAACTCAACTGGTCTGTGGTGTGGAACACCCTTAACTTCCCCAAACACATCCAAGTATTCATTAACTATGGGAATTTCTTCAATGGTTAGTTTACTCAGATCTTTTTCTAAGTCAACTAAATGATACAATTTCCCTTCCTTAGCTACTTCACATAGAACTGTGATCCTCTGGCCTCTAGAATTTTGCAATGATATGGTGGATGAGTCTAAATTAATTATGGCTTTAAATTGCCTTAACCAATCTACCCCCAATATAACTCCTATATTTGGGTAATTTAAAACATATAAATTGGAAATAAAAATATTTCCTCCTATGTTTAACTCCACATCCACACAATTCATGTTCAAAACACTAGAACTCCCTAGGGGACTTTGTACAAGCAATGGGGTTTCAACCAATATGCAGTTTAATTTTAACACTTTAACTAATTCATAGGAAATCAAAGAGTGTGTTGCTCCAGTATCATATACTACTGGTATGGGTATGGCACAAATGAGTAATGTACCTTCCACTTGGCCATGATTTTCAGCATCAATTTTCACTGCAGATTTTCCTTTACCTTCCAAAGTTGCCAATTTCCCTTGCTGTTTATTCTCAGGACAGTTCCTCTTCATATGCCCCTCTTTCCCACATAGGTAGCATTTGAAGGCTCCTCCTTTTAACTCTGGGCACCTTGGTTTGATGTGTCCTTCTTTTCCACAATGATGGCAAACCAATTTCTTCTTAGTATCATTGGCTTTTGTATCTTTACTCTTCCTGTTATCTACCTCCTCCTTCTTTTTATCATAAGGGTGATATCTTCCCTTATCCTTCTTGTTGTTGCTCTTAAAATTCCTATATTTCTCTCTTTCTTTGTCATGTTGTTCCAGTTTCAAGGCCAGATCAATTACTTGATCAAATGTTCTATCTGCATATGGTAGCATAGCCCTGCTAAGTCCTGGGTTCAGACCTTTTATATACCTATCATTTTTGGATGCTTCATCTGCCACTAGCATTGCTCCATAATTAGATAGCCCCTCAAACTTTTGAGTGTATTCAGTGACATTCAAAGTTCCCTGCCTAAGTTTGATAAATTCTTCAAGCAAAGTGGTCTTGGCTGATGCTGGTACAAATCTTGCCTCCAACATCTCCTTGAACTGATTCCAAGTGATTTCATTTTCATTTCTTCCAGCTATGATCACCTCCCACCAGCTTAAAGCTACCCCTTTCAGTTGTCTAGAAGCTACTTGCCTCTTCCTTTGGTCATCCAACTGCATGTCATTGAAAATCCTATCAAGTGTTCTCAACCATGCTTGAATTTCCATCACACTCTCAGTTCCTTCAAAACTCTTGCCTCCCAAATTGGAATAAGTCTTCAGTAGTTTTGAAAGCTCTTCATGTGGGTTCTCAGGCCTATGCCCAATTCCATCTCTTAAAACCCTCACAAATTCTTGCATATCAAGCATTTGATTTGAGGTGCACTGGGTCCTGCATTGTGATGAGATCCTCTTCCTACCATGGTCTGCTAACTAAATTCTGGGAAAATGGTATTAGTATATTATGAGTACTTCTATAATTTCTATTTTCTCATCTAAATTATTTCATCCAAAACAAACAGACATAATACATTTCTATAATACTTAACAATCAATGCAACCAAGTGCTCTGATACCAACTGAAATGACCCTCCTATTTCCACCCTAATTTCATAAGGATTTTTTTTTTAAGAGATGATATATAGATATATCATTCATTACAAATATATTTCCCAGGGTCATTTTCTTTCTCCAATAAACAAAATATATCCAGGATCTTTCACAATATAAAAATATTGTTTTAAATCTAAATCATTCCTAACATACATATATGAAGATATCTATGTTATATTCTACTAGAATCAGAGCATGATAATATGTAAGTAGAAATTCTTTTAAATCTATTAAAATGTGATAATTCCCTAATAAAAGATTAATTATTGTATCCTGATTTTTGACCATAGAATCCACTGGAAACATGTACTTTAGTCTGTTATTCTAGTTAAGAAATGATCAAGTAATAATCAGTGGAAAGCAAGCTTTTAATATGGATGATTGTGTTAAAGTCTGAATAGTATCAAACTCAGGCTAAAAGAAAGTGGATCCTAAGTGAACACAAGCAACATCTAGGCGTAATGGAAATGCGCTTAACTTACACATGAGAGGTCACGAGTTCGAGTGCTATGCTGGTCAGTTCAAACCCAATTTTTTTGTTTTTTTTTTCCTGTATGGTTTGAAATCTGATACCTACCTATATCTGCACATATATACTTAATTTTGCCTATAATCTAACATACAAAACAATATTTCTTGCTTTATTATTTTTGAGACCCATTCCTACAACTATTCTAGGAATGTATGTTTATGTTTTTGCCCAAATATCAACATGTACACAGATATACATGTACATGTCAATATCTTTGCTCATTTTCCAGAAAACTGGGTTCAAATGGTCCCTTGCTTCATTGATTTGAAGTGAACAATTTGCCTGACCTATGGTCTAACCATGTGGTTAATCTGACCATTCTTTCATTTGCATTTTACACTAGTATCATGCCAGGTATCTGATCATGGCAATTGAAATGCCAGTCATTTGCATCATACCTGAAGCCTTCCCATACAATTACCCCTTTCAAACAATTTAAAAGTAGACTTGAACCATTTGTAGACATAATTCAAAGGAAAAACAATTAGATACTTAAAGGTATTTTTCAAGGTAAATTCTAAATTTACTCCAAAACTCAGTGTTTTTAAAATACTTAAGATTGTCCAATACATAACATAATTGCAAAGCAATTGCTCACATAATTGTATATTTCTTTACCAGATTTTCATAGCTGATACTTGAGCATATTTTTCTTGTTTATATCCCAGACACTACTTTAAAAACAAATCAATCCTTAACACACAATGTTTTCGACAGAGCAACTAATTTAATCTAACACTTTACAGAACATAAGAGCAATTTGATCACTAACCATAAAATATTCATTACATGACCTGAAATCTTAGAAACATAAAATTTTTCCTGAATACATGCAGATATAATCAATTTAAGCTCTTATTGAAACTAGCTAGCATGTTCATTCACTCCTCCATAATAGACATAACTTCATTTTTACTTAGTGCCTGCGTTCCCTGAAAGAGCATAAGTGGCTGCCTCATTTTAAAATGAGACACCCCATATGCCATGAGCAAACAAGGGTCAGATCTAAGATCTGGTATGAGTAACATCAATACATTCATGATATTAAGCAACAAAGAATGTAAGAGTACCAACTAGTTATTTAAGCAAGTTTCTGCATCCAATTACTTTAACATAGTATAATTAAGTTGATTCAGGTATGATATATTCATTTATCATTCTTACACTTGCATACATAATCATGCAAACATAATTATCTATTTGCAACATTTGCATTCACTGGAACCATCATGGTTCCATACCAACCAATCCTAAGAAATATTCATATTCCTATTTCTTCATTTACAGGTTGCATAATTCAATTTAAATTCCTGCCTCATCTGCTATTAAGGAATCACAGGGACACATTGCAATGAACTAATTCACATCATTGCACAAAGATCTCAGGGCTTAAACAAACCATGTGCCAACTTGCATACTTCAAATATGACAAGCATTCCAGCAGCCTTCTTGGCCTTCCCTTCCCTAGTTTATTTACTAGTGTATTGACTTAAATCCTATCATCAAATATGCTAAGTGAACATGTCACTGCAAGCATGGAAACATCCATAATCTTTCCTAGCATAATTCTCCTCAGAAATAAGCAGACAGTTATTTCCTAAATGGGGTCAATATGTCTTGATCTCAGTAAGATATAAGAATATTTTCAACTGTAAAAGAGGCATGGCATGTTCTTATTATATTGATCTGCAAGCCTTTATGATTGATTCAGATTCAGGATCTGGTTCAATCATAATTTTAGCTTGTGAGTTTTTTTTTTTGATTTGATTAAGGGCTCAGCACTTAGAAAATTTCTATTGCACCCTTAACATTTTTTCTTCTCAAGCCTCAGCACTTATACCAAGTATAATGCAGCTCCCAACATTTTTTGTAAAGTTTCCATGCCATAGATCTATAACAGTTGAGAGTATTCTCTATATAATTTTAAGATCCTAGACTTTAACATTTTTGAGTATAAATAAAACAGTATGATACACATCCAAAGACAAATGTCTCAACCAATCAAAGATCACCAAAATCATCCATATTAAATCATATCAGATTTAAAATAAGACATCCAAAAAGCATTGATGAAATCATATACATCAAAACCAGAAATATATATAAATGGCAATAAAAAGTGGCTGCCTCATCTCAGGTCTTAATGCCATGAACTCAGTGAGGTTACTCACCTAAATATTTCTTCTTATTAATCCAGAAAAATCCTTGTATGAGTGTTTTCTCCTTCCTTCCAATATTTTTCTTCCTTCTTATTTTGTGCAGCTCGGGGTAAAGATAATTTTACTGGCTAAAACTGCCTATTTATATGCATTTTTCCACTAGGGTTTTGTTAAAACAAAATTCCATTTCTGACCTGGCTAGCATCATGCATTGTGTGTTTGCATTTTCTCATTCTTATCCCTAATTACCCCCGGCCATATTAACCAATTTAAAGGCTGCATTTTCTTTCTTTTACTTTTTAGAAAATGGCCACTCACCTAGTCATGTTAAAAGTGTGACTATCCTATTTTATATTTTAATTATTCCTGAGAATCCCCTTTGCTATTTTTGCCTACACAAGCATATTGACTTGTATCACATTTTATGTCATTTTAATGTTATAGTTTCACTTGCTTATATATATATATATATACTTTTCAGTACTTAAAAATGTATATTTGTATACATATCTTATCTAGGCTTATTTAATTCCTCTTTAAATTCAGAAACATATGCACCTATATGTATACAGGTTTACAAATCCTTATAACATATATATGTATAATTTTCTTTTCTGGGTTTTAAATAAAATCTGTTTACTGATTTAAAGTAAAACTTACTTTTCTTATTTTCTAAGATGATCCATGTAATTCCAGAAATCAAATATCCATGTTGCAAAATCATGTTTGTATTGCTTTTTAATTCTTGTTTTAAATCCAAGAAATCTGGAGTTCTTCCTTGTGCCATTTCAGTGTGCACGTGCACACATATACTTGCACACTATTTATTCCAAAAATTTCACCATATTTAAATCTAAATATTTCAAAAATTAAATCATTTTACAAAAATGATTTTTCACAAAATTTTGGGGTATTACACTTCGTCTCGTTTTTTATAGGCTAGCGACCTATGGGTTTTATGGAGTTCGGTTCATCGGGTGTATCTTTGTACTACGTTGTTGTTCCGGCTTATTTGAGTTTCAGGTTCCTCGGATGCACCATTGTATTATGCCATTGCACCGGCTCTATGGGTTAGCAACCCATGGGATAGCGTCCCGTTTATGGTACACGTGTTGGTGAGTTTTCATACTCCCGTTTATGATAGGCCTCCCCCTTTGTGTTTTCTTGATTTCTAACTATTGATTTCTAGAATTTGTGTTTCACCAATTTTTCTGATTTTCATTGATAAGCTCTATCAATATTTTTGATTTGGTGAATAAGCTAAAGAATATGAGATTCTTTTTTTTGGATATTTGAGAAGATTTGAGATATTGTATGATTTTCATTGTTATCAAATATATACTTGTCATAGTATGACATTATTGTTATCAAATATTTTTGTCATATCTCTTATCCTATCTCATCTTATATGATATTTATAGCTAGACTGATCCGTTTATTATTTTTCTTCTTAAATAATACTCGAGTCAGACCGAGGTGTTTCAATTTCAACCCAATAAGAGAACCCAAACCTTCTACCAAATACCTCCCACTCCACTCCTCTTCATTCATTCATTTCATTATTCCTAACACTCAAGCCCTAAAGGGAAAATGGGGGAAAAGAGGGGAAATCAAAATTCCTAAGCCCTAGATTCTTAGGAAATTCAAATTCAAGCTCTAAAATCAAAGAGAAGCTTAGGTAAGCATCCTCTTCATCTTCTCCATCTCAATCCCTCTCCAATTTTCATAATTTCCTATAACCTAACTTTGGAAATATTTGCATATGATCATAAATTGGAGCTTCTAGAGTTATGATTGAAGTGGAGTTGATCTTTCCTTGTTTTAGAGCTTCTCAATCATTGTTTTTGAATTTATAGGTGAGTTCTTGAACTCACATCTATGTCTATAGGTTTTATTGTTGTTAGGTATGAATTCCTAACATCTATTTCATGTTCAATTGCTTTTGAATTGAATTGGTTTGGTGAATTTTCCAATTTTGGTATTTTGAAGTCAAAATCTATGAAAATTCTACTATGGATGTTTGGACATGTTGTTTGGAGTGTATTGAGGAGACTATAGGACTGGGTTGTCATTTGGCATAAATCCCTAGCCACCATCGCTCATTCGATCGTATTCGAGTTGATTTGGCCATCAATGGCCTAGGCAAATTTTGCCCTGAGCTTCTGCTTAGATGTCTGGGAAAACACTCAGACGTCTGAGGCAAAGGAATGAAAATTTCAGACCTACGGCTCAGACATCTGAGCGATCTGGAAGAAATTTCCAGACCTTCAGCTCAGATGTCTGGGAGAACCACCAAACGTCTAGCGCCGTTAAATTCAGCCAATTTTCCTGTTTTTATGCAAATTTCCAATTTTTATCGTTTTTGTTGATCCGGCTAGTTGTTGTCATTTATTATCGACTTTGATGACTTCTTTTCTGGATTTTTGGGACTATCCATTTGAGGGATTTGATATCGATTTTCATGGTTTTGATTCACGTCGTCGAATGTGAATTTTTTGTCATAGATTGTTTTCACAATCATTTCTATGATTTGTCACTTTAAAATACAAAGGTTTCTATACTAGTAGTAAATACTCAAACTCTTTCATAAAAATGATTTCAACATTCTTTTAATACAAAGCTCATTTTTAAAACCGTTTTCCAATCTATTAGTATATACAAACCTTTACCTCATTCGTACGATAAATCAAATTAAACGACTTAGCAAAACAAGTGGTATGAAACGCTTGCGTTTAGTTCGTCGGTTAATTCTTAGACTTGTTCGATTCAAATCTTGTGACAATTTTCGAGTGGAAATCTATAATTTGTTCGTAAATATTTAAGTTAAGCCAGTAGTTATAGGACATGAAGCTAAACTCATTTATTTACTAGCTGGGTGTAATTTACACTTTTATTGATCTATGACGATAATTTTAAGGTTTAGACTAGCGATATGCGATGTCTCATTGTCCATGTGAGGGACTGTACCCTGTTCTATTGAGCTTCGTCTTAATTTTTTTATAGACTAGCGACCTATGGGTTTTATGGAGTTCGGTTCATCGTGTGTATCTTTGTACTACGTCGTTGTTCTGGCTTATTTGAGTTTCAAGTTCCTCGAGCGTACCATTGTACTACGTCGTTGCATCGGCTCTATGGGTTAGCGACCCATGGGATAGCGTCCCGTTTGTGATACACGTGTTGGTGAGTTTTCATGCTCCCGTTATGATAGGCCTCCCCCTTTGTGTTTTCTGGATTTCTAATCATTGATTTCTTGAATTTGTGTTTCACCAATTTTTGTGATTTACATTGATAAGCTCTATAAATATTTTTGATTTGGTGAATAAGCTAAAGAATATGAGATTCTTTTTTTTTGGATATTTGAGAAGATTTTAGATATTGTATGATTTTCATTATTATCGGATATATACTTATCACAGTATGACATTATTGTTATCATATATTTTTGTCATTTCTCTTATCCTATCTCATCTTGTATTATATTTATAGCTAGACTGATCCATTTATTATTTTTCTTCTTAAATAATACTCGGGTCAGACCGTGGTGTTTCAGTGCTTCCACTTGACTTCTTTGCAGGGGCTAGCTTCTGACTTTTGACTAACTACTTTAGCTTAGTAGTTTTTGTTTTTATACATTCGAGATAAAGACTCCTTGATGTACATATTCTTTTTTCTAGCACTTGTACTTATTCTTTTGTGATGTAGTGGATCTTGTATAACCACTACTTTGATGTTCACTTCTATGTGTTATATTCATATATGTTTCCGCCTTAGTGATATGAATATATGTGACTGATTTGTGTTATGCTTATTTTATATTTGTTCCCGAATGACACATAGCCACTATGTAGTAGCTTTGAGTTTGTATTGGATATGTCAGATTTCCTCTTGTCATACTATCTGACATATCGGTACTCGCACAAAGCAATTACACAGATGGTCGCTCCTCAATAGCCTTATTCTTCATGCTAGTCGACGGCATTACCCCGTAGTGTCCTTGGCTAGTGTTGGTATAGAGGTGGGGCGTCACAGCTTGGTATTGGAGCCAAACTTCGGAATAATATAGGATATTATGACAAGGATCATTGTCCTAAGTCTCTCTTAGGAATCGTGCCTTTGGATTTAATTCGAGTCTTAAGAGCCATTCTATCCTATTTTCCTTTATGATACCTTGTTTTATCAATCAAGTTTGTTTGATATTCATTCTGAGAATAACCTTTTTCCTCTTCTTTCTTTCTTAAAGAAGAGAAATGGTTAGACCTGGCCGTCCCAACGCCGGTCTATCCAGTGCTACTCCTCAGGATGGCGTATTCATGTCTGCCCAACAGCTTTTGGATCTTGTAAAGAATGCCCAAGCTGCCGGACCCATTCCTAAGCCTACTCATTGTAAATCTGGGTTAGCATGCTTGTGCAGTGATTATACCAATTTGGGTGGAAGGCCATTCACGGGTTCCGAAAGCATTATAGAAGTCCAAGCTTGACTTAGAACATGCGACCGCATCTTTTCCTGCATGAATCTTGTGTATCTATATCGAGTCCAAGTGGCTTCTAGAATGCTCCATGAGAGAGCATTAGATTGGTATGAGCTTTAGATTTCGGAAATTGTTGAAGCAGATCTTACTTGGGAGAAATTCCGGGAAAGGTTCGAATTGAAGTTTGTGCCGAAAGTTGAAAAAGTAACTTTAGCCCGATGCTTTATTGACCTTGTTCAAGGTGAATCTTCTGTGACAAATTATGTCGCATCTTTTGAAGCCCTCTCCAAATATGGGGTCGAGTATATTAATACCCCATTGAAGAAAAATTAGAGGTTTATTTATGGGTTGAATAAGAATCTCAAAAGGGCTTTACTTCTAAAATTAAAAGTTCCTTTCGATCAGCTTGTAGATATCGCTCTTCGACTTGAAGAGGCCGATAAAGAAAGTGATGTTGAAGTTGTCGGTGCCAAGAAGAACTTCAACAACAACAAGAAGTGGCAACTCGACAGTAGGTTCAAAGGCCCTAATCCCAACAAGAAAGGGAAGCAAGCAACTTCGATAACAAAGACTCCTACCTCTAGTCATGGAGAATGCTACAATTGTGGTTCTAAGGACCATTATGCAAATAGGTGTCTGAAACCCCTTTCTTGTCGCTATTGCAGAAGTTCGGGTCATCTTTTATCTTCATGTCCCAAACTTCAAAGCAAGAAAGAGGGAAAGATGAATGTTGTGCAAGCCCTTAGTAACACTTCTCTTGGTTAAGGTATTTCTCATTCTGTCCTTGATGGCATTATTATGTTTCGTGATCATCCTATTCGAGTTCTTTTTAATACGGGTGCATCTCACTCTTTTATATCAAAAGAACTTGTTGATATTTTTTCTTTAAATATTATGGGCTTGATGACTTCGTTAAAAATTTCAAATCTGGTTGGTGGATCCGCAACACTCAGTATATTTTGTAGAGATGTTGAAATTATTTTATGTGATTATGCTTTCCGTGCCGATTTGCATGTTATGCGTTACTTAGGTTTTGGAATGATTTTAGGAATGGATTGGCTTAATCGTTATAAAGCCCACATCCTATGTCCCGAGAGGACTATCCATCTTCGACATCCCCAATCTGTTAAGCGGATTTCTATTGTTCTTAAAGATTCAGATTCCAATTCGGTAGCATCCTTATGTTCTCTAAATCTGCATGATGACGATAATGATGATGAGGAAGATGTAATTTCCCTCATTCATGTTGTTCGTGAATTTTCTGATATATTTGAGCCTGTTTTAGGATTACCCATTAAGCGAGAAATTGAGTTCAGAATTAATCTAATCCCTGGAGCTCTACCTGTCACTCGTCCTCCTTATCGTATGTCCAATAAGGAAAATGAGGAGATGCGTAAACAATTATCCGAATTGGAAGCAAAACAGTTTATTCGTTCTAGTTCCTCTTCTTGGGGAGCTTCAGCTATCTTTGTGAAGAAATATGATGGTACACTTAGGCTTTGCATTGACTTCCGCAAGCTTAATGATCTTACTATTAAGAATAAATATCTCTTACCTCGGATTGATGATCTATCTGATCAACTTAGCGGTGCTAAAGTATTTTCACAGTTAGACTTAGCAATCGGTTTTCATCAGCTTCGTATTGCAAAGGATAGCATTCCTTTGACATTGCTCCATACTCGCTATGGATCTTATGAGTGGCTTGTTATGCCATTTGGTTTAACGAATGCTCCAGCTTATTTCGTTGACCTTATGAACCGAATTTTCAAAGACTTCCTCGATCGATTTGTTCTCATCTTTATTGATGATATTCTTGTTTACTCTAAAACCGAGGAAGAGCATGAAAAACATATTCGGAATGTGTTGGAAATCTTAGGAGCAATCAATTGAAAGCAATATTTTCTAAGTGCCACTTTCGGCAATCCCGTGTAAAAATTTTAGGTCATATTATTTTTGAATCCGGAATTTCTACGGATCCTTCAAAGATTGAAGCGATTCAAAATTGGAAGAGACCGGAGAGTGTGACGGAAATTCATAGCTTTCTTGGATTGGCAGGCTATTACCGTCGGTTCATAAAAGACTTTTCTAAAATTTCCGTGCCTCTTACTAGTTTGACAAAAAAGGGAGTTAAGTACATTTGGTTAGACAAATGTGAAGCTGCTTTTCGGAAATTAAAAGAACTCCTTTTCGATGCTCCTATTCTTGTGATTCCGAAGGAAACCAAGACTTGATTGTTTATACCGATGCTAGTCGTATTGGTTTGGGAGCCGTTCTTATGCAAAGGGAACGTGTTATCGCTTATGCCTCTAGGCAATTAAAGCCTGTCGAGACAATATATGTCACTCATGATTTAGAGCTCGTGGCCATTGTTTTCGCCCTTAGAATTTGGCGTTATTATCTTTTGGGAGAGAAATTTGTCCTCTACACCGATCATAAATCTTTGAAGTATTTGTTCTCTCAAAAAGAACTTAATTTGCATCAACAACGTTGGCTCGAATTCCTTGCATCTTATGATCTTGATATTCTTTATACTCTCAGAAAAGGAAATCGTGTTGCCGATGCCCTTAGCCGAAAGCAACAAGCGGTTGTTTCCATGATTATATCCAAATGGAATGATCTTGAGACTTTGTCTACTTGTGAGATTCAAGATCGTGAATCCGATTTGTGTTCATCTCTTGTTTTATGTAGCCATGAGGCTCATCCTTCTCTTTTAGACCGCATCCTTGAAGCTCAAAAGCAAGATCCCGATCTTAGCCAAAGTTGTAGGGATAAAAATGATATTGATGGTCTGAAAGACATTAAAATCGATGCCCATGGAGGCATTTGAAAATTTGATAGACTTATCATGCCAAATATTAGTGATCTTGGTAAAGACATTTTAGAAGATTCTCATCGTTCTAAATTTACCATTCATCCAGGTAGTAGTAAAATGTACGCGGACATGAAGCGACTTTATTATTGAGATGGAATGAAATCTGATATTGCTAACTTCATTAAGCATTGCATGACTTGCCAACTCGTTAAGGCCGAGCATCAAAGGCCCGGTGGGTTATTACAACATTTAGACATTCCCGTTTGGAAGTGGGATCAAGACTCCATGAACTTTATTGACGGTCTTCCCTGTTCTCGTTCGGGCCATGACAGTCTATGGATGATTGTAGATAGACTTACAAAATCCGCCCATTTTATTCCTGTTCGGTCCAATCGGACCGTACCTCTTTTGGCCAAACTCTATGTTAAAGAAAATTTTAAATTGCATGGAATTCCTACTTCTATTGTTAGCGATCGTGATCTACTAGTGGATTTTGGAAGGGTCTTCAAAAAGCTTCGGGAACGAAGCTTAATTTTAGCACCGCTTATCATCCTCAGTCCGATGGACAAACGGAGCATGTGAATCAAACTCTTGAAGATCTCCTTCGTGCTTGTGTTCTTGATTTTGGTGGAAGTTGGGAAGATCGTATTTCTCTTGTTGAGTTTTCTTATAATAATAGCTTCCGGTCTAGTATTGGTATGGCACCTTTCGAGGCACTTTATGGAAGGCCATGCCGATCTCCTTCGTGTTGGCTTGAAGCCGGTGAGAAGCTGGTTTTAGGTTCAGATTTTATTCGTGACCCTACAGAAAAGATTGACCTTATTCTCCATAGGATGAAAGAAGCTCAAAGTAGACAAAAATTCTATGTCGATAATCGAAGAAGGAATTTGGAATTTTCTGTTGGAGATTTGGTATTCATTCGTGTTTCACCTATGAAGAGTGTTGTGCGTTTCAGTCGATCGGGAAAGTTAGCACCTCGATATATTGGCCCATTTCCCATCACCGAACGCATTGGTTTCGTGGCTTATCTCCTTTTATTACCGGCTCAACTTTCTACAATTCGTAACGTATTCCACGTTTCTCAACTTCGGAAATGCCTTAGGGATTCCGATTCTATTCTTGAGCCCGGTGTTATTGAAGAAATTGAAGTTTCACCTAATTTGACTTATGAGCAACATCCTATTCGTATCATTGCTATGGAGGTTAAATGCCTTCGTAATAAAAATGTTCCGCTTGTGATATTCAATGGTCCTCAAATCTTAAGGATTGTTCTTGGGAATCCAGAGAATTCATCGAGCGAACACATCCAGACTTACTCTCTCGTGCTCCTTAAGGTGAACTTCTCACTTCAAAATTTTCTTTTGTGTTGTTATGCCTTAGAGTGGTTGTTACTCTTTATTTTCTTCTTAAGTATTATGAGGACACAATTTCTTTAAGAAGGGGAGTCTGTAACAACCCGCATATTTTTCGATTATATATTTAAATGTTTTATTTAAATATAGCATCGTTTGTTGAATTTAAAGTCCGAAATGTAACTTTTTGTAAACAGTCGAATCCAGACTCGAGACCACTTCCATTGAGTTTAAAACGACGTTTACAACTTTTTTGGGAATAAACATTGATATGTTTGGAGTTGATTAGGATTTTGGTATTTTGTTTAGGCTTTGGGTTGTGTCCTTGCCCACTAACCCAATAAGAGAACCCAAACCTTCTACCAAATACCTCCCACTCCACTCTTCTTCATTCATTCATTTCATTATTCCTAACACTCAAGCCCTAAAGGAAAAATGGGGGAAAAGAGGGGAAATCAAAATTCCTAAGCCCTAGATTCTTAGGAAATTCAAATTCAAGCTCTAAAATCAAAGAGAAGTGTGACGACCCGCCCTTCTCGACCCTCGAAAATCGACACAAAATACTCAACAGTATAATATGCCGACGATCGAATGCCGGAAAAGACAGATTGTAGAAGAAAAAGAAAGTAGATAGAAGAAGAAAGAACTAACAAATCAGAACCTCACAGTCGCAGCGGATAAAATATAATATATAGAACAGATCTTTACACAAAATGAAAACTATATCTGTTTATATACAATACATCATCATCAGAGTATGTCATAATACAATCATCAATAACCAGTCAAACAATCTCAACAATCACAGCAGCGGAATAATACAAGTACGAGAAATACGTCTCGGACTCCAGCTCCTCTCCTGAGCTCCATAGCAACCTATCCTGAAAATATACTCGGTCTGACCCGAGCATTATAATAAAATAACACCCGAGTCAGTCTGGAATACCAGCGCATCATAAATACACCCAATTGATTATTAGAGTTTCAAAAATCCTTTGAAAACAAAAGCATCTCGTAAGACCACGCCACAAATAAACATGTCGGGTTTTTACCTTACGATAGCTAAAACACTTTTTATAAAAATCCTCTGATATTATAATAGTGTCTATTTACAAATACTTATAAAATAGCCGAAATTGTTACATCTATTAAATTCCGGCATACTAGCCACAACGTGGGTAATACAAACAAAACTCGTACAAGGCACGTAGGGAGAATGGATTTCCAACGAATGACTAGGCACTGGGGTACCACCTGTCACAGTACGTGGCCTAGATCACAGTACCGAGGAGTACGCCCGCTCCCCTGCAACACAAGACCGGAATCATCCCTTACTGGATAATTCCAAGTAAAATCACCCCACGGTTGTGATCAGCAACCGCACCACTAAGCCGAAATAAAAGGGACATCTAGACAGGGATGACCTTACTCTCAAGTGGGGGCTACCCACGAAGCCTTGCTGCATAACCCCTGATTTTCAGTCATTCCCGGTTGATGAGGCTTGAGGCTAAACGATACCTTTATAGCACATATCCCTTAGAATGCCCATCGTCCACCTGACGATGTCACGAAAGCATTCGTCCATATAAGTCCGTCCCGGGTCCGAACGGAACCGAAGGCACTATTCCTACTACATCCATTTTGGAAATATCCTCAGGATTAGTAGCGACTAGCCCTTGCACTTCACTGCTCCATCTTCGACTCCGAACACGTTACACGAAACGTACAAACCGAATCGAAGTGGTTTTCGAGTCTCCAGACCTAGAATCCCGGTATACGGAAACTCGATCCCGGTCTCTTCGAAACGATCAGCGCATTTGGCCAATATTGATAGTCGGTGATTTAACTATCAATTAATGTTCACAAACATCCATACACATCCATCACACAATAAATAATCTCCATATTATTCATTTTCTTCTAATATCTTTCAAAGATATATTTTCACATTTTCAAAACCCATTTGAAAACAATTTTCCAAACCCTTCCTTCACAAGGTAAATCCTTTACCCTTTATTCCCATCGGGAATAACCAAGTATAAAACAATTTGCATTTAAAACAGTTAAAAATACTTTATACTAAAATATACTTTAAAATATGAAAATTACTTCTATTTATTTACTCAAAATATAAATTTAAAATATGTGAAGAAAACTAGTTATTAACACATAAACTTTGATTTAAAGATAAGGGTTTAGTTTAACTAAATTCAAAATAGCGTTATAAAAAGAAAATGCTAATTTTAACAACTTAAGCTAAAACCAACTTTTAAATAAATCCATTTGTAAAAATAATTGCTAATATATTCTCAAATTATTACGGTATTAAAAATTATTAATTTATTTCTTTAAAAATAACGATTTCTTAAAAATACCTTTAAAACGATTTAAAACTTAACCTTAGTTAAATAAAATCTTTTGTAAAACATTTACTTGGTTTTCCCAGGGAAACACTTCCCATTTAAACATTTCAAAGAGTTCTTCCATATAAATCCACTGATTTATTTCAAGTCAATTTATGATTTACAACATAAATTTCCAATTCCATACTTAACTATAACTTCCTCCGAAGTTAAATCACAATTTTTCATTTCTGGAAATTCATTTTTAAATATAGTTTAAACATTTTGGTGAATTTTCAATGGAAGCCAAATTTCCAATTCACTTAATTAAATTCCAATGAAATACGGCATTTCAAAACATTCTATTTTTCATTTGAACTTGTTAATTTATAGTCGGAAACTCCATTTTAACATATTTTTAAATTTCCGGATAACATTAGTCATTATTAAAATAAACACCGTTATTTTAAACAATTTATAATTTCATAAATTTAATCTCCAGAAAATTTATATTTCATATTTATCGATTGATAAATTTTCCCACAATATTAAATCCCAATTTTACCAATTTACATTTTCCATTCCAAAAACGGAATCCAATTTTTATATTCCTTTAAATTCCTTATTTAACAAATTTCTTTAATTTCTTTTAAAACCCCAATTTATTCATTTATAATTTAATTCTGGAATTATAATTTATACAACAATTTCACAGAACAATTTAAAATTCCAGATTTATCAATCACAACATATAAACAGGTATCACTATCAATTATAAAATAATTGCTACATTGTGAGGAATCCAGTTGGATCCCTCCAACCTGTTTTTCCCTGCATCACAAATATTAGCACATCGCAATATAAATATCAACCAGACTGATAATCACAGATATAATCAACCATTCACATAGATATTAAATATCAACTATTTATAATGTCTAGCATCCAGATGTGAGTGAGAATAACTCACCTTGAATTTTCGACGTGCGTTCGAAATTTAAATTAAACCGGACGGTGTCCGATTTAACCCAAATTTCCACTTGCCCGGAATGACTCCGGATCTGCGCCATCACGAAGAATTCTTTTCTGCGATTCCATCGCTTCCAGTTTTGTCTGGATCTGACAACGTATGAACGAGTTACGGTCTTATAAAGTTTGAATTGAATTTAAAACAAATTTTCTTTTATTTTATCTTTTATTTTACCACAAACAAATCAGGCCCGTCCAACTCTTCTTCCTCACGCATGAACACTCGCGTTCCAGGCAACCACGAAGACAACGAACCCACTCTCGTTTGCTAGGGTTGACCACCGCCCCACCCACGATCGACTTCACCTTGATCGCCGGCCCCCATCACGTGCGCCTTCGCAAGCAAGCCCATCGCCTGGCTCCTGGCAAAACTCGGTCGCTTCCTCCACTGCTAAATCGTGCGCGAACGGCACATGAACGCGCCCCAAGATCCTCCTCCACGTCGCACCTGTGACGATCTCCTCCGTTGGATTTAAAGGTCACCATCCCCTCTACAATTCTCTAGTTGAACGACTTCGCAAAAGATCGAAGGATTGCTCGATAATTGGAGGCAAACGAAAACGATTCTCGGCCATTAAAAAAAAATAGAGGCGGCCGTTCTTCTGCTAGGGTTTTGAGATAAAAAAAATGAATATATATTATAGTTTAATATTATTTAATTAATATAATCTCTCAAATCAACCGTTTACACAAACGACACCCAAACTACGCGTTCCGACAGGCAATCCTAGGGTTTTTCGGCGTTCCGGATACAATGGGACAGGTTTCGTAAGCTAATTTATTCGTATGCGCGAGATACGAAATCAAACGATCAATTTAAACTTAAATCGGTTAAATCGATTTCGATGCGTTTCGAGCTGCCACAGTCAAACGACAACTCCGATCACTACGAAAATTGAAATCCGATAATAACTAACTATTACGGATCCAATGGAACTAGTTTCGTTGAATTCCGAGACTGCGCCCCGGAAGGCTATTTTAACTCGTCTATTAAATCAGGCGATTTTCAAAATTGACGAAAATGCTTTAAAATTTCACTTTTAAAATTTTAATAACTTAACAATAAATCAGATAAAATTTATAAACACGTTAAAAATCATTCTGGCTCATCCTAGACCAAAATCTGATTAAATTGCAATTTAATAATATTAAATTCATTATTAAATTAATATAAACCCCAAATATTAATTTATCAACTTAAAAATTCCTCTAAAAGTCCAATAATATTATTTATAACCAATCGAACCTAAAAATACATTTAAACACCATTTTTATAATCATTTACCCCAAATTCACCTTTAATCCCACTTTCGAATATTTAATTATTATTTTTCCATTAATCAAATTCAACCAGAATTGCTAAAATTAAAATTTATAGCTTATTTCATTGATTGAACCCGAATCCATTCATTTTAAAATCAATTAAGAATTCACATTAACATTTAAAACGAATTAAATGTTCAAATCCAATAGCTTAAAAATACGGGATGTTACATTCCTCCCCCCTTATAAAAATTTCGTCCCCGAAATTTGCTAAGGTAGGAACATACTTCCCAACCCATTTACTTACCCAATTTGCTTAGTTAAAAGCTTATATTCACTTTCCAAAATCCTTTAGCCCAATCCCAAACTCAATTGCTACAATTACTCTAAAGCCTTTATTTAAACATTCGCTTCCAAAATAACTTTACTAGTTATTAAAATTTTCCCAAAACCCCAAAAAATTTCTAACTCCCAAAATTTTCAAAAAATTTTGGCAGAGTCTCCTTTGCACGGAGGAGCTTCTGCGATATCGCAGGATACACAAATATATATACATCGGCTCACACGGCCGGAAACCAAAATATATCACAATATATATATCATTTTCCCAATTATATTTGCGTAGGCGTACCTCTTAGCAAATTTTTAAAAGCAAGCGGCTAATATCTCGCATATACGCGCTCCAACTCTCTCGAACGCCTCCCGTACCTGTACTTAACTTAACAAACTCATCAGTTTCAATGATATGAGCATTTTAATAACATTTCCAACATAAATGCAAGCCAAACATATCCATTGCATAACCAAACCAAGCAAACTTCATCATTAACAATGTTAACTATAATTATTTCAACAATCCAAAGATTTCAATCACTTTCGAATCACTTATTCAAGTCTACTTCATTTTATTTCACTTGAATGCCTTAAATTCAAGTTTTCAATCACCTTTCAAGTTACTTATTCAAGTCCAACTATTTTATTTCATTTGAGTGATTTACATTCAAGTTCACCATATACCATTCATATTTATTTCACCAATTCATTTCCACTTCAACATGATTACATATGCCTTTCTTACATTTTTAATTTTAACTTACATTCCAAATTTGATTTACAATCAAATTTCATTTTGAACTTGAAACATTTGCATTTCAGTTATGATCCATTTCCATTCATATGCAAACATTACTCATTAAGAGGTCAATTCATTTCTATTGATTCAAAAATCAATTTCATTTGCTATTCTTAACCAATTCACTTGCATTCATATACAAAACTCTTTGAATTGGGTTCCCATTCATATCAATTTATTCAAAATTCAATTCCAATTGCTTTTAAACACTCAATTGCAAATACATGCAAATTTCCATGTCATTCAAGCAAAACAATTGCCACTTAAGCTTATAACCATTTAAAATTATTTCCAACTTGGATTCATATAAATTTTATTCCATTACAAGGTTCACAAACCAAATATTTTCTCTTTCCAATGTAATTGTTAAATTCAAAATTTCCTTACATATTTATTTCAATATCCAATTCAGGTTTATATAAATATTTTTCCATCTTGGATTATTTACATTCCATACATCCTTATTTCATCTCAATAATTAATTAAAACAATTTCACATGCATTTCCATTTTATTATTTAACAAATTTCATTCAGATTACTTAATAAAGCTCATTCACAATCATTTTGTTTTTCTTCCAAGTTACTTAAGTTCTTTCACAAAAGTTTCATTATCTTCTTATATCGATTTTATTTCATTTCCATTTGATTCTCATCCAATCAATTTCAATTCATTTACAACTTTAATGCTCTTTGTTTATTTACTAAATCCATGTACAAATTTATTTTATTAACAAAGAGACCACTTAAATTATTTCTCTCATTTGAATTTACTTACAATTCAAACCATCACTATTATAATCTAATCCCATTATACATTCTCACTTCCAACATTTATTACCAAACTTAAATTTCATTCAACAACTGGATTTTATTAACCTTTCAAATTTTGACCAAACTATCAAAATTTCATCCATGCCAATACAATTTCATTTAATTTAACTAATTCATTTCCAAACAATCATTTTGGATTTAATTGAGTAAGCATTTACTTCATTCAACATCATATCAACTAAACCAAATTCCCTTTCAATTTGATTCTTATCCAAATTTATTCCAAGTTTACTAAGTTTTATTTAGCCAAAATTAAATTCATCCACTTCCTTTACTACTTTAAATAAGAATTGAATTCCATTCAGTATTGCTTATAATGCATCTGAGTTTTGAATTCCACTTCAATTTATTCCTCCATAAATAAATTCAAAACTTATTTATTATTTAAGTTCATTCACATCTTTTATATCTCACTTTACCTTATCTTTCTCCACATTTCATTTAGGATTGAGTTTGAAATAACTATACCATTCAACTATTTCCCATTTGTGATTATATTCCCACTTTACTTGGGTAAAAATCAAATTTTCCATCTTTAGGTTCATCAACTTATTTATAAGTTTACATTACTCATTTTAATCCATTTACAACTTATAATCACAATTCCAATTTCTATACATATGCATCTCTGAATTCTTAAGGATACAAATTTTTTTTAATTAAATTCCTTGCATAATTTTAAATCTACAATTTCAGATCATAGGTATAACATTTAATAGCTTATGGGTACAATTTATTACACAACGACCCATAATTACAAAGTTATTTTATTTCCAACTTAACCCAAATCAATTTAATCCCAATTCTCAATTTTACTTAACTTATTCCAAGTTAAATTCAACTTCTATTCACTTCAATAACTTCATTTACCACCATTTACCCAAATTAAATTTTAAGTTCAGGGTTAAAATTTCCATTCTTCCTTTCCCACTTAAATCAACTTTACTTTCAAGGTTATAGTTGATTTATTCCAAATGCTACCTTTTATTTTAAACAGAATTCCCAGAATTCAATTTACCCGGATCTATTTCAAAACCAATTTGAAATAAAAATCAACACATTTCCCTTTGATATCCAAATCAAATACCAAATTCCCAAAACAAACTGCTTTTACCAACAATTTGCCTTTTTGAAAATTCCAAAATCACTTGTTTCCCAGACAAGTCCAAACAATGTCATAACCAACTATTTTGGTAGCAATCCATCACTTTAGAAACTCGAAAATGAATTCTAATGATGTGGCCAGCATCATCAGGATTATTTTCCAGCGACTGAAGTGAGTTCAGTGCTTTCCACTTCCAAAATTCACTTCAAATCAATTTCCATTCAAAAATATTTCCCAAAATATACTCCATTCTTACAAATGCTTTTGAAAACATTTCTAACATTTCCACAAAGTCAAACTCCCAAAACTTTGTTTAATTCCATTTGAAATCCCTTTCAAAATTTCCGGGGTCAAAATTCTAGTTTAAATCAAAATAAAATTTTTTTTTTAAAACATATCCAGTCAATTCCATTTGGTTATAAACCATTTTAATATTTTAACTTCTTATTTTCTTATATATATCATTTCAAATTTTAGATCATGTTTTAATTTCTTATTTGATTATAGAAGAAACAACCAAACAAGCATCCAATACATATAATAATTTAAAAAATTATTTCATTTTATCAAAATATGATACCAAGTGTGACGACCCGCCCTTCTCGACCCTCGAAAATCGACACAAAATACTCAACAGTATAATATGCCGACGATCGAATGCCGGAAAAGACAGATTGTAGAAGAAAAAGAAAGTAGATAGAAGAAGAAAGAACTAACAAATCAGAACCTCACAGTCGCAGCGGATAAAATATAATATATAGAACAGATCTTTACACAAAATGAAAACTATATCTGTTTATATACAATACATCATCATCAGAGTATGTCATAATACAATCATCAATAACCAGTCAAACAATCTCAACAATCACAGCAGCGGAATAATACAAGTACGAGAAATACGTCTCGGACTCCAGCTCCTCTCCTGAGCTCCATAGCAACCTATCCTGAAAATATACTCGGTCTGACCCGAGCATTATAATAAAATAACACCCGAGTCAGTCTGGAATACCAGCGCATCATAAATACACCCAATTGATTATTAGAGTTTCAAAAATCCTTTGAAAACAAAAGCATCTCGTAAGACCACGCCACAAATAAACATGTTGGGTTTTTACCTTACGATAGCTAAAACACTTTTTATAAAAATCCTCTGATATTATAATAGTGTCTATTTACAAATACTTATAAAATAGCCGAAATTGTTACATCTATTAAATTCCGGCATACTAGCCACAACGTGGGTAATACAAACAAAACTCGTACAAGGCACGTAGGGAGAATGGATTTCCAACGAATGACTAGGCACTGGGGTACCACCTGTCACAGTACGTGGCCTAGATCACAGTACCGAGGAGTACGCCCGCTCCCCTGCAACACAAGACCGGAATCATCCCTTACTGGATAATTCCAAGTAAAATCACCCCACGGTTGTGATCAGCAACCGCACCACTAAGCCGAAATAAAAGGGACATCTAGACAGGGATGACCTTACTCTCAAGTGGGGGCTACCCACGAAGCCTTGCTGCATAACCCCTGATTTTCAGTCATTCCCGGTTGATGAGGCTTGAGGCTAAACGATACCTTTATAGCACATATCCCTTAGAATGCCCATCGTCCACCTGACGATGTCACGAAAGCATTCGTCCATATAAGTCCGTCCCGGGTCCGAACGGAACCGAAGGCACTATTCCTACTACATCCATTTTGGAAATATCCTCAGGATTAGTAGCGACTAGCCCTTGCACTTCACTGCTCCATCTTCGACTCCGAACACGTTACACGAAACGTACAAACCGAATCGAAGTGGTTTTCGAGTCTCCAGACCTAGAATCCCGGTATACGGAAACTCGATCCCGGTCTCTTCGAAACGATCAGCGCATTTGGCCAATATTGATAGTCGGTGATTTAACTATCAATTAATGTTCACAAACATCCATACACATCCATCACACAATAAATAATCTCCATATTATTCATTTTCTTCTAATATCTTTCAAAGATATATTTTCACATTTTCAAAACCCATTTGAAAACAATTTTCCAAACCCTTCCTTCACAAGGTAAATCCTTTACCCTTTATTCCCATCGGGAATAACCAAGTATAAAACAATTTGCATTTAAAACAGTTAAAAATACTTTATACTAAAATATACTTTAAAATATGAAAATTACTTCTATTTATTTACTCAAAATATAAATTTAAAATATGTGAAGAAAACTAGTTATTAACACATAAACTTTGATTTAAAGATAAGGGTTTAGTTTAACTAAATTCAAAATAGCGTTATAAAAAGAAAATGCTAATTTTAACAACTTAAGCTAAAACCAACTTTTAAATAAATCCATTTGTAAAAATAATTGCTAATATATTCTCAAATTATTACGGTATTAAAAATTATTAATTTATTTCTTTAAAAATAACGATTTCTTAAAAATACCTTTAAAACGATTTAAAACTTAACCTTAGTTAAATAAAATCTTTTGTAAAACATTTACTTGGTTTTCCCAGGGAAACTAGTGTGACGACCCGCCCTTCTCGACCCTCGAAAATAGACACAAAATACTCAACAGTATAATATGCCGACGATCGAATGCCGGAAAAGACAGATTGTAGAAGAAAAAGAAAGTAGATAGAAGAAGAAAGAACTAACAAATCAGAACCTCACAGTCGCAGCGGATAAAATATAATATATAGAACAGATCTTTACACAAAATGAAAACTATATCTGTTTATATACAATACATCATCATCAGAGTATGTCATAATACAATCATCAATAACCAGTCAAACAATCTCAACAATCACAGCAGCGGAATAATACAAGTACGAGAAATACGTCTCGGACTCCAGCTCCTCTCCTGAGCTCCATAGCAACCTATCCTGAAAATATACTCGGTCTGACCCGAGCATTATAATAAAATAACACCCGAGTCAGTCTGGAATACCAGCGCATCATAAATACACCCAATTGATTATTAGAGTTTCAAAAATCCTTTGAAAACAAAAGCATCTCGTAAGACCACGCCACAAATAAACATGTCGGGTTTTTACCTTACGATAGCTAAAACACTTTTTATAAAAATCCTCTGATATTATAATAGTGTCTATTTACAAATACTTATAAAATAGCCGAAATTGTTACATCTATTAAATTCCGGCATACTAGCCACAACGTGGGTAATACAAACAAAACTCGTACAAGGCACGTAGGGAGAATGGATTTCCAACGAATGACTAGGCACTGGGGTACCACCTGTCACAGTACGTGGCCTAGATCACAGTACCGAGGAGTACGCCCGCTCCCCTGCAACACAAGACCGGAATCATCCCTTACTGGATAATTCCAAGTAAAATCACCCCACGGTTGTGATCAGCAACCGCACCACTAAGCCGAAATAAAAGGGACATCTAGACAGGGATGACCTTACTCTCAAGTGGGGGCTACCCACGAAGCCTTGCTGCATAACCCCTGATTTTCAGTCATTCCCGGTTGATGAGGCTTGAGGCTAAACGATACCTTTATAGCACATATCCCTTAGAATGCCCATCGTCCACCTGACGATGTCACGAAAGCATTCGTCCATATAAGTCCGTCCCGGGTCCGAACGGAACCGAAGGCACTATTCCTACTACATCCATTTTGGAAATATCCTCAGGATTAGTAGCGACTAGCCCTTGCACTTCACTGCTCCATCTTCGACTCCGAACACGTTACACGAAACGTACAAACCGAATCGAAGTGGTTTTCGAGTCTCCAGACCTAGAATCCCGGTATATGGAAACTCGATCCCGGTCTCTTCGAAACGATCAGCGCATTTGGCCAATATTGATAGTCGGTGATTTAACTATCAATTAATGTTCACAAACATCCATACACATCCATCACACAATAAATAATCTCCATATTATTCATTTTCTTCTAATATCTTTCAAAGATATATTTTCACATTTTCAAAACCCATTTGAAAACAATTTTCCAAACCCTTCCTTCACAAGGTAAATCCTTTACCCTTTATTCCCATCGGGAATAACCAAGTATAAAACAATTTGCATTTAAAACAGTTAAAAATACTTTATACTAAAATATACTTTAAAATATGAAAATTACTTCTATTTATTTACTCAAAATATAAATTTAAAATATGTGAAGAAAACTAGTTATTAACACATAAACTTTGATTTAAAGATAAGGGTTTAGTTTAACTAAATTCAAAATAGCGTTATAAAAAGAAAATGCTAATTTTAACAACTTAAGCTAAAACCAACTTTTAAATAAATCCATTTGTAAAAATAATTGCTAATATATTCTCAAATTATTCCGGTATTAAAAATTATTAATTTATTTCTTTAAAAATAACGATTTCTTAAAAATACCTTTAAAACGATTTAAAACTTAACCTTAGTTAAATAAAATCTTTTGTAAAACATTTACTTGGTTTTCCCAGGGAAACACTTCCCATTTAAACATTTCAAAGAGTTCTTCCATATAAATCCACTGATTTATTTCAAGTCAATTTATGATTTACAACATAAATTTCCAATTCCATACTTAACTATAACTTCCTCCGAAGTTAAATCACAATTTTTCATTTCTGGAAATTCATTTTTAAATATAGTTTAAACATTTTGGTGAATTTTCAATGGAAGCCAAATTTCCAATTCACTTAATTAAATTCCAATGAAATACGGCATTTCAAAACATTCTATTTTTCATTTGAACTTGTTAATTTATAGTCGGAAACTCCATTTTAACATATTTTTAAATTTCCGGATAACATTAGTCATTATTAAAATAAACACCGTTATTTTAAACAATTTATAATTTCATAAATTTAATCTCCAGAAAATTTATATTTCATATTTATCGATTGATAAATTTTCCCACAATATTAAATCCCAATTTTACCAATTTACATTTTCCATTCCAAAAACGGAATCCAATTTTTATATTCCTTTAAATTCCTTATTTAACAAATTTCTTTAATTTCTTTTAAAACCCCAATTTATTCATTTATAATTTAATTCTGGAATTATAATTTATACAACAATTTCACAGAACAATTTAAAATTCCAGATTTATCAATCACAACATATAAACAGGTATCACTATCAATTATAAAATAATTGCTACATTGTGAGGAATCCAGTTGGATCCCTCCAACCTGTTTTTCCCTGCATCACAAATATTAGCACATCGCAATATAAATATCAACCAGACTGATAATCACAGATATAATCAACCATTCACATAGATATTAAATATCAACTATTTATAATGTCTAGCATCCAGATGTGAGTGAGAATAACTCACCTTGAATTTTCGACGTGCGTTCGAAATTTAAATTAAACCGGACGGTGTCCGATTTAACCCAAATTTCCACTTGCCCGGAATGACTCCGGATCTGCGCCATCACGAAGAATTCTTTTCTGCGATTCCATCGCTTCCAGTTTTGTCTGGATCTGACAACGTATGAACGAGTTACGGTCTTATAAAGTTTGAATTGAATTTAAAACAAATTTTCTTTTATTTTATCTTTTATTTTACCACAAACAAATCAGGCCCGTCCAACTCTTCTTCCTCACGCGTGAACACTCGCGTTCCAGGCAACCACGAAGACAACGAACCCACTCTCGTTTGCTAGGGTTGACCACCGCCCCACCCACGATCGACTTCACCTTGATCGCCGGCCCCCATCACGTGCGCCTTCGCAAGCAAGCCCATCGCCTGGCTCCTGGCAAAACTCGGTCGCTTCCTCCACTGCTAAATCGTGCGCGAACGGCACATGAACGCGCCCCAAGATCCTCCTCCACGTCGCACCTGTGACGATCTCCTCCGTTGGATTTAAAGGTCACCATCCCCTCTACAATTCTCTAGTTGAACGACTTCGCAAAAGATCGAAGGATTGCTCGATAATTGGAGGCAAACGAAAACGATTCTCGGCCATTAAAAAAAAATAGAGGCGGCCGTTCTTCTGCTAGGGTTTTGAGATAAAAAAAATGAATATATATTATAGTTTAATATTATTTAATTAATATAATCTCTCAAATCAACCGTTTACACAAACGACACCCAAACTACGCGTTCCGACAGGCAATCCTAGGGTTTTTCGGCGTTCCGGATACAATGGGACAGGTTTCGTAAGCTAATTTATTCGTATGCGCGAGATACGAAATCAAACGATCAATTTAAACTTAAATCGGTTAAATCGATTTCGATGCGTTTCGAGCTGCCACAGTCAAACGACAACTCCGATCACTACGAAAATTGAAATCCGATAATAACTAACTATTACGGATCCAATGGAACTAGTTTCGTTGAATTCCGAGACTGCGCCCCGGAAGGCTATTTTAACTCGTCTATTAAATCAGGCGATTTTCAAAATTGACGAAAATGCTTTAAAATTTCACTTTTAAAATTTTAATAACTTAACAATAAATCAGATAAAATTTATAAACACGTTAAAAATCATTCTGGCTCATCCTAGACCAAAATCTGATTAAATTGCAATTTAATAATATTAAATTCATTATTAAATTAATATAAACCCCAAATATTAATTTATCAACTTAAAAATTCCTCTAAAAGTCCAATAATATTATTTATAACCAATCGAACCTAAAAATACATTTAAACACCATTTTTATAATCATTTACCCCAAATTCACCTTTAATCCCACTTTCGAATATTTAATTATTATTTTTCCATTAATCAAATTCAACCAGAATTGCTAAAATTAAAATTTATAGCTTATTTCATTGATTGAACCCGAATCCATTCATTTTAAAATCAATTAAGAATTCACATTAACATTTAAAACGAATTAAATGTTCAAATCCAATAGCTTAAAAATACGGGATGTTACAAGAAGCTTAGGTAAGCATCCTCTTCATCTTCTCCATCTCAATCCCTCTCCAATTTTCATAATTTCCTATAACCTAACTTTGGAAATATTTGCATATGATCATAAATTGGAGCTTCTAGAGTTATGATTGAAGTGAAGTTGATCTTTCCTTGTTTTAGAGCTTCTCAATCGTTGTTTTTGAATTTATAGGTGAGTTCTTGAACTCACATCTATGTCTATAGGTTTTATTGTTGTTAGGTATGAATTCCTAACATCTATTTCATGTTCAATTGCTTTTGAATTGAATTGGTTTGGTGAATTTTCCAATTTTGGTATTTTGAAGTCAAAATCTGTGAAAATCCTACTATGGATGTTTAGACATGTTGTTTGGAGTGTATTGAGGAGACTATAGGACTGGGTTGTCATTTGGCATAAATCCCTAGCCACCATCGCTCATTCGATCGTATTCGAGTTGATTTGGCTATCAATGGCCTAGGCAAATTTTGCCCTGAGCTTCTGCTCAGATGTCTAGGAAAACACTCAGACGTCTAAGGCAAAGGAATGTAAATTCCAGACCTACGGCTCAGACATCTGAGCGATCTGGAAGAAATTTCCAGACCTTCAGCTCAGACGTCTTGGAGAACCACCAGATGTCTAGCGCCGTTAAATTCAGCCAATTTTCCTGTTTTTATGCAAATTTCCAATTTTTATCGTTTTTGTTGATCCGGCTAGTTGTTGTCATTTATTATCGACTTTGATGACTTCTTTTCTGGATTTTTGGGAATATCCATTTGAGGGATTTGATATCGATTTTCATGGTTTTGATTCACGTCGTCGAATGTGAATTTTTTGTGATAGATTGTTTTCACAATCATTTATATGATTTGTCACTTTAAAATACAAAGGTTTCTATACTAGTAGTAAATACTCAAACTCTTTCATAAAAATGATTTCAACATTACTTTTAATACAAAGCTCATTTTTAAAACCGTTTTCCAATCTATTAGTATATACAAACCTTTAACTCATTCGTACGAGAAATCCAATTAAATGACTTAGCAAAACAAGTGGTATGAAACGCTTGCGTTTAGTTCGTCGGTTAATTCTTAGACTTGTTCGATTGAAATCTTGTGACAATTTTCGAGTGGAAATCTATAATTTGTTCGTACATATTTAAGTTAAGCCAGTAGTTATAGGACATGAAGCTAAACTCATTTATTTACTAGATGGGTGTAATTTACACTTTTATTGATCTATGACGACCATTTTGAGGTTTAGACTAGCGATATGCGATGTCTCATTGTCCGTGCGAGGGACTGTACCCTGTTCTATTGAGTTTCGTCTTAATTTTTTATAGGCTAGCGACCTATGGGTTTTATGGAGTTCGGTTAATCGTGTGTATCTTTGTACTACGTCACTGTTCCGGCTTATTTGAGTTTCAGGTTCCTTGAGCGTACCATTGTACTACGTCGTTGCACCGGCTCTACGGGTTAGCGACCCATGGGATAGCGTCCCGTTTGTGATACACGTGTTGGTGAGTTTTCATGCTCCCGTTATGATAGGCCTCCCCCTTTGTGTTTTCTAGATTTCTAATCATTGATTTCTTGAATTTGTGTTTCACCAATTTTTGTGATTTACATTGATAAGCTCTAGCAATATTTTTGATTTGGTGAATAAGCTAAAGAATATGAGATTCTTTTTTTTGGATATTTGAGAAGATTTTAGATATTGTATGATTTTAATTGTTATCAGATATATACTTATCACAGTATGACATTATTGTTATCATATATTTTTGTCATTTCTCTTATCCTATCTCATCTTGTATTATATTTATAGCTAGACTGATCCATTTATTATTTTTCTTCTTAAATAATACTCGGGTCAGACCGTGGTGTTTCAGTGCTTCCACTTGACTTCTTTGCAGGGGCTAGCTTCTGACTTTTGACTAACTACTTTAGCTTAGTAGTTTTTGTTTTTATACATTCGAGATAAAGACTCCTTGATGTACATATTCTTTTGTCTAGCACTTGTACCTATTCTTTTGTGATGTAGTGAATCATGTATGACCACTACTTTGATCTATGTGTTATATTCATATCTGTTTCCGCCTTAGTGATATGAATATTTGTGACTGATTTGTGTTATGCTTATTTTATATTTGTTTCTGAAGGACACATAGCCACTGTGTAGTAGCTTTGAGTTTGTATTTGATATGTCAGATTTCCTCTTGTCATACTATCTTGACATATCGGTACTCGCACAAAGTAATTACATAGATGGTCGCTCCTCAACAGCCTTATTCTTCATGCTAGTCGACGGCATTACCCTATAGTGTCCTTGGCTAGTGTGAGTATAGAGGTGGGGCGTCACAGAGTTGGTGCAGGGAGACATGATAGTGCTTGAGTATGCTACTAGATTTAAGGAGCTATCGAGATACGGATATACTACGGTAGAAACTGTTATCAAAAGGAATGAGAAGTTCATCCACGGATTCAAACCCGAGCTTACTAAAGCAACTTTACCACATATTAGGGATCTGTTCGATGTAGTTGTTGAGATGGCTTTGAGGCAGGAGGAGATGCTTGCTTTTCTTGATGGTAACAAAACAGGTGAAGCTCAAGGAGGGAAAAACCAGAAGAGAAAGTTTATCCATAAGAAAGGCACTCAAAAAGGAGGAGCATCCAAGAAAAGGAAGGCCGATGTAGTTTGCTATAAGTGCGATAAGAAGGGACACTGTGCTCACGAGTGTCGGACTAGCAAAGGAAGAAAGTTGCTGACAAGAAAGGAGTGAGATGCTTCAACTGTGATCAGGTTGCACATTATAAGAAGTGGAAATTAGCCACAAGGGCCTCTTTAGTTGGTGCAATTAGTTTATAGGACGCACAACTAAAATAATTACTTTTAAGGACAAAATGCAAAATAATTAGTTTCTAAGGCCTAAAAACCTATGAAATTATGTCCTTGAAAGTAATTGGACTCCTGACTTTGTCCTTAAAAGTAATTATTCTGCTGACTTTGGCCTTGAAATTTATTTCTATGGATGTGTATCCTAGAAACTAATTGGACTACAAAGTTTGCCCTTCTAGTGAAATGCCCCTTATAAGAACTAGTGCAAGGAACCAGCCAAGGATAGAAAAGGAAAGATGTTTGCATTAGAACCAGCTACCTTAAAACCAACAGCTGAAGAGAAAGGAAAAGCTATGTTGGGAGTTACACTTCTGATTCATGTTGTATCAGTTAGAGTTCTATTTGATACTAGTGCATCACATTCGTTTATATCTCATTGTTTGGTAGATAAGCTTAACCTAGAACCCTCATACCTAGTAACTTACTTAAGGGTTGTGAATCTTACAGGAGGGTATGCGACTCTTGGGATGAGATGTGACCACTTAGAGGTTGAATTGTTAGATCAATTTGCTTGCAGTTTGCATGTATTTGATTTCGTAGGGTTTGGAATTATTTTGGGTATGGATCGGTTAAGTAAACACAATGCTAGGATATTTTTCCATGGTAGGAAAATATCCCTTAGACACCCTAGTTTAGTGATCGGATTATATACTCCATGGAAAACCCTTGTTTTGAGGTTAATGCTTTGTTGGGTGTTATGGAGGCAGAAGATGAGTTGAACCGAGTTTTCGTTGTTAGAGAATTCGTAGATGTCTTTGACCCTATGATAGGACTATTATCGAAATGAGTAATTGAGTTTCGAATAGATTTAGTACCAGAAGCAAAACCGATAAGTAAACCGTCAAGTAGAATGACACCTACCGAGATGAAGGAGTTAAAGATGCAGCTGGTGGATTTAGAAGGTAAGAATTTCATTGGACCAAGCAGTTCGCCTTAGGGAGCAGCTGCATTATTTCCAAAGAAACCGGATAGGTCGTTGAGGTTGTGTATCGATTATCGTAAGCTGAATGAGAAGACGGTAAAGAATCGATATCCGTTACCTAGAATTGACGATTTTTTCGATTAGTTGAGTGGAGCCAAAGTATTTTCCCAGTTGGATTTGGCAACATGATTCCATCAACTTAGGGTAGTAGAGTAAAGTATTCCTTTGGCGGCATTTAGGAATAGATATGGATCGTATGAATGGTTAGTGATGTCGTTCGGACTAACTAATGTGCCAGCATTATTCGTGGACTTGATGAACAGAATCTTCCAAAAACATCTAGACAGGTTCGTGTTAGTATTCATAGACAACATTTTGATATACTCTAAGGATGAAAGAGAGCATGAAGTTCATCTTAGAGTGGTGCTTGAGATGCTGAGGCAGCATCAGCTGAAAGCGAAATTTTTGAAGTGTCATTTCTGGAAGAAGGAAGTGAAGTTTCTTGGTCATGTAGTCTCAGAGAAAAGTTTGTCAGTAGATTCGGCTAAGATCAAAGCAGTGAATGTTGGAAGAGACCCAAGACAGTGACTGAGATAAAGAGTTTTCTTGGATTAGCCGGTTATTATCGGAGATTCATTAAGGATTTTTTGTGGATAGCGGCACCGATGACTAAGCTAACTTGGAAAGATGTGAAGTTTGTCTACACTAATAAGTGTGAGGAGGAATTCTAGAAACTAAAACATTTATTAACTAATGCACCCATGTTAGTTGTTCCAGAAGGGAATCGGACTTAGTGGTGTATACAGATGCATTTGGATCAGGGTTAGGAGCTGTGTTAATGCTGGGAGGTAAAGTGGTTGCCTATGCTTCTCGATAGCTCAAACCGCATGAAGTTAGGTACCCAACTCATGATTTGGAATTAGCTGCAGTAGTTTTCACATTGAAGGTGTGGAGACATTACCTTTTGGGAGAAAGATTCGAGATGTATACATATCATAAGTCATTAAGATATTTATTCTTCAAAAGGGGTTAAATATAAGACAGCAGAGGTGGTTAGAGTTTTTAGTCGCTTATGACTTTGATTATGAGTACACACCAGGAAAATGGAATAAGGTTGCAGATGCACTTAGCAGAAAATATCAAAATGCAGTATTGGCAATGAAAGCTCAATGGAAAGACTTAGAAGTATTGACTACATGCGGAGAACAATGGAGATCTAAGGCTAGTTTTAGTCAAGAAACTACTATGTTGTCATGTTTAGAAGTTCGACCGGTGATGACAGAAAGGATTGCTTCTAAGCAAGGAGAGAATCCATCACTAGCTGAATGAATCAAAAAGCTATGGGATGGAACAGAGAGCGATGACATGAAAGATTTCAGCCTTGATCAGAATGGATGGTTGAGGAAGAAAGGAAGACTATGTGTTCCGAATTTGGCAAATATTAGGAAGGAAGTATTTAGATAATGTCATCGTTCGAAGTTCACTATTCATCTAGGAGGAACTAAGATGTATCAGGATATGAAAAGGAATTTCTTCTGGGAAGGTATGAAGAGAAATGTAGGCCGATGGGTAAGGCAGTGTTTGAACTGTCAACAGGTAAAAGTCGAACATCAAAAACTGAGTGGGTTACTTCAGCCTTTAGGTGTTCTAGTCTGGAAATGAGATTCTATGTCAATGGATTTTATAAACGGGTTGCCAAGGTCGAACCGAGGAAATGAAAGTATATGGGTCATAGTGGACAGGTTGACTAAGAGTGCTAATTTCATTCCAGTTAAGTCAACTAGGATGACACTTGTTTTAGCTAAATTGTTTATGAAGAACATAGTTAGACTACATGGAATTCTTAGTAGTATAATAAGCGATTCCTTATTCACTAGTGAGTTCTAGAAGAGTCTATAGGAGACTTTAGGTACCAAGATCAAGGTAAGTACCACTTACCATCCGTAGACAAATGAGCAAACGGAAAGAGTTAACAAAGTCTTAGAGGATTAGTTAAGAGCTTGTGTGCTAGATTTCGGAGGATCATGGGAAGACCAGTCGATTTTTTGTATAACAATGGCTATCAGACCAGTATAGGGATGGCACCGTTTGAAGCTTTGTATGGAAGGTCGTGAAAATCTCCCATTTGTTGGTTAGAAACCAGGGATGGATTAATTCTTGGTCCAAATTTGGTTAAAGAAGCTGTAGAGAAAATTGAGTTAATTCGAGCTAGGATGAAGGAGGCTCAGTCTAGGCAAAAGAATTATGCTGATAAAAGACGGAATGACTTAGAGTTCTCAGTTGGAGATAATGTTTTTGTCAAGGTGTCACAGATGAAGGGTGTAATCCAATTTGGAAAATCAGGAAAATTGGTACCGAGATTCATTGTACAGTTTCCTATTATAGAAAGGGTTGGGAAACTCACGTATAGAGTAGAGTTACCGAATAATTTAGCAGGAGTCCACAATGTTTTTCATACTTCTCATCTCAGGAAGTGTATTCGAGATCTAGATACTACTATTGCACCGACTGTGTTAGATGATCTAGTAGTGGAACTGAATATGACTATAGTTAGAAAACCAGTTTGTATAGTCGCGAGATATGAGAAGAGACTAAAGAATAAGACAGTCAGATTAGTCAAACTCCAGTGGGCTGACGACGAGAGAAACTGTACTTGGGCATCCGAGAGCAGGATTAGAAATACTTATCCTAACTTGTTTCATGGTATGTTTTACCTTTATGTTTGGTCGTTGTGAGTACTCTATCGTAATTTCGAGGATGAAATTATTTAAGGAGGGGAGTCTGTAATGACCTTAATTTTGACTAACATTATTTAGGACATTTAATTAGATAAATTAAATGGAATAATGTAGATGGTTAAGGGACTGAGATTTGTTAATTAATAAGCGGTCGTGCCTCAATGAATGTATAAGCAAGAGAGAATTAAAAATAAAAAAACAGGTAAATAAGAGGAATATAGTAAGGGTAAAACAGGAATAGCCTTTGTTCTTATAACCTAAACCCTTCTATCCTTCATTTCTTATTCATTTCAACATTCACAAACAGAACTAAAACACTAATGAGTTCGCCCGACCACCATTAAGAAGATTCAAGAAGAAGAAAAGCTAGGATTCAAGTAAAACTCTCAAATCAAGCAAAGAGAAAATCTCAACCTTCTTAACACCAAGCCAAGGTAAATAATTAGTTTTACATCTCACTTTTGATAATGATCTCGATTACAAGGTTTGATTTGAATTATCTTGTAAATGAAATGCCATGTTATGTTTGGTTAAATGGATATATATGCTTGTTGATGATTTATATTGTTTCATATAGATTTTATGATAAGCATAGATTAAAAAATCCTATTAAATGACATCCAAATAGTTTGCGTTTTTTATATATAGTCAAAAACATTATTTTTTAAGTGGGTTTCAAGTTTCATAATTTTCTAAGTTATTATGGATTTATTATGAATTTTCTATGAGGGAAAATAGTTAATGTTGGGTTTAAATTATTTAAGGCAATTATATAATGATTTTGGGTCTGAAACTTACATATGTTAGGAAACATATTAAAAGTGAATTATGGTGATTTTTGGAGAATTTCCCTAAGTACTTTATTATGGTAATAAAATTATTTAAGCTAAGAGACCTAAATGTTTTACATATTTTATCAAGGGGAAGGGCTTATTTGTTAAAATGATTTTAATTGAAACTTTTGAATTCGGTTGCCTTTTAGAAAAGAATTTTGATAAAGAAATGGCAACAAATTACATTTTTACAAATTAGCCAAGTTAGGTGAAAAGAAATTACTTTGAAAGGCATAAAATCAGTTTTGATTGGATTTACCACTTTGCCACTTCCATTTGCTAGCTTTCGTCACCATACCTCCGCTAATGAACTTATTCTAAACCAATGCACAAGGTATCAAGAAATTGATAAGTAGTGCATTGGAGAAAGGTGGGAGGGACCATGTCAAAACCACGCTCTCGAAGGGGTAGAAGCTATTCTTATAAGCTTTCGAATCCTTTACTTACTTCTGTTTATAAAAGATGCTTTTGAAGGGGTGTTTTTAAATTGTCTTTGTTTAAAAGAAGAAGCTTTCGAATAATTTGCCAATCGCCTTTGTTTTAGAAGAGAGCTTTCAAAAGAGTTGCCTCCTTTTGTTTAAAGAAGCTTTTGAAAGGATAGTTGCTTTTGAACCTATTCGATACCCATGTTGCCGCATTCATACCTTTTAAATTAGTCAAGGCTGCTTTTCTTTATAGCCTTAAAACAATGTATTCGAAAGGGTGCTTTCGCCTTTTTACTTTAAAGTCGCCTTCTCAATACTTTCGAAAGGGTCGTGTAGCTGCTTTCAAATGGTTCAGAGGCAATGGTTTCGAAAGGGTGGGTTTTGAAACTATCCTCTTACTTTTATTTGGGATTAAGGCTTTCAAAAGTAATGCCTTCACCTCTATTCTTTATGACCTCTTAGTTATATTAAAAGTTAACCAATGATTTTGAAAGGAATAATTTTAAAAAGGTTTTGAAGCAATGTTTCCACAAATCCTTCACTTGAGCCCAATACTTTTGAAAGGTATATTGTGAATGTTTCGAAAAATATGTTTTAAGTATTTTGAAAAGAAGGTTCTAATGCTTTCGAAGGGTAAGTATAAATGGTTTTGAAAGAGGATGTCTAAGGTTTTAAGTAATGCTTTCGAAAGGGTGTTTTCAATGATTTCAAAAGGTATTATTTAAGTTTTTAAAACAAGGGTTTCGAAGGTTTTACTTTGGCTTCATGGCCTAAAATTTTCTAAGTTAAAAAGAGTTTTAACTTATTTTGAGGGATAGATAATCCCATTGATTAGATTTCATCAACATTGTTTTATGTAAAGTATACATCATGGCATAAGTGTTTTGAGTAAAGCAAAGTTTATGATTTCCTTGTTTTATAAAGTTTCAGGGGTAAATCATTTGCAAAGAATGTTTTCAAGGAAATCAAATATGAATAGGGTAGTTAACCCTAAGTATATGACAGGAAATGAAATATTAATAGGGTAGTTAACCCTAAGTTTATGACTCGGGTATTAGAAGACCAGATGGGACTGGTGTAGGGTCGCACCCTATACTTTAGCTATTAGCCCCTAGCTAAAATAAGTCCAAATTCTAGTGTGTGGGACTTTGTCACATATAGGACTAAAATAATGTTACACATAGAAGGAAATATACAGAGTAAAGATAGTTTATTGGTGAGCCCGCAAAATCATTAGGATCGGTTGACCTTAGAAGAAGTTAGTTAAGGGCAAATGGCCCAGTATTTTGTCTAACAGAAGTTAGATAATTGATTGTGTCAGGTAGGCCCGAGTCATCCAATGGTTAATAGTTAGCCAAATAAAACTATAGTATGGATAGACAGTCCATTGATTTCCTGATTATTATGTATACATGTATTTGCTATTATTGTTATAATCAGTTTGATTGTAGGATTTTGATTTGCAAAGATATGCTTTTTAAAGGATATTAGTGAGGGGAAACCAGTTTCGCTAAGCGGCGTGGTCTCACTTAATATTAGTAAATCAAGATGTAATAATATTATTAACACCAGGCTTATGTCTGATTCGAAGTTTAGGTTTTTCCATTAAACTCTCTGGTGCTCAAAATTAATTTGAGTAGATTGAGAGTTAAGGTCTTTCCAAGTTTAGTGGGTTGGATGAATAAGCTTCCGAAGACGTGCAGGAGGCAAAGCTAGCTATGTAAGAGTAGATTAGTAGTATTTCCGCTGTGATGTATTTATGAGTGATATGTCTATCTATTTTGTACTCTGATCATCCAAGGTGGCATCTTAATATGTCGCTCTTGGCATAGTTTGTAATAATTATATTTGATCAAAACCTGGTTATCATTTTGGGATTATGTAACTGAATATGAAATATTGATTTGAAATGTAATCAGAAAAGTTATTTTTGAAATTGTGATTTTATTTCATATCCATGTGCTTCTGATATTATGGATACCATCAACACTACCATATTTTGTCATCGAATGTTAAATACTATAGATGACTGTAGCATCCGTAGCACTTAGCTTTGGGCCTCAGGATAGGGGGTGTTACAAGAAGGTTAGTATCACCGTAATTGGTAGTCAACTTAAAAGTCAAATCTCCGGCTACTGTAAATCGATTAATCGATAAATGTTATTGTATTAAGCTAAGGGTTGTATAATAGTCTACATAATTAACTACGGATATTAGTAGAGTTTTTTGACTTTAGACCAAAATCCGGATGTCAATGTGATATAATTAAAATGAAAAGAATACGAGTAAAAAATATAGTTACTTGGTGATCATATTATTGATTAGAAAATGTATTTTGCCTAAATGATATGTATCTTGTGTCCAATACTATACTTTAAGAAAGTCCATACAGACTTTAGTATTATAATTGTTTAAATATTGATGGAGGACCGAGTTCACACCAAAGTGTCAACAAAAACGCATCATTAGCTATTTCTAAATAAAAAAAAAGTTAAAATTAATTTGTAAATGCTATAAATTAATAAAAAATATTAAGGCAAACATTGTATTAAATTTTTATGGGATTTTTAATTATTTATTTGAAGCTTAATAATCAATCAAAATAATGTTTAAAAGTTCTACGTCCATTCGTTTGAAAAGGGAGCTTGAATTGAATAAATACATAATTGATTTAAGAGGAGTTAATGGGAAATTTGACTAAGCAAAGGTCAAGAGGAGGCCAACCATATTAGAAGGGGGGCTTGGAGACCTAGCCTTCTAGGGTTTGAGAGAAAGGAGATATTTTGATATCTTTATGACTATAAGTAGGTAGCCTCCATTCTATTTCTCTTTACATAAGTTTTGAATATATATATATATATATGTGTGTGTGTGTGTGTGCATGTATGTATATGTATATGTATATGTACAATGTATATATATATATATGCATATGTATATGTATGTATATATATACATGTATGTATATGTATGTATGTATGTACAATTTACGATATTAAAAAATATTAGTTTTGAATATATGTATACGTATACATGTATACAAGTATGTATGTATGTAGGTATGTTTAATGTATATATTAGTATGTATATGTATGTGTGTGCGCACGCGCGTGCATGTGAGTATACTAATTTATAAAAAAAATTATTTTTCCTTATGGATCTCAAATCTAAAAAAAGAAAATAAATAAATAGGCATAAATTAATATTACTATAAATTTAATTATATGATATATATATATATTGTAACGACCTGTATTTTATATATCGAAGGATCATAGAATATTAGGTCGTACAATTCGATAACCTTGGGAAATGACTGCTAATGGCATTTTCCATCCTTAGAATTTTTATCGGACGATTTTGATTCTGAAAATATTATGGCCCTTACTTTTTATAAAAGCAAAATTGTGATCTGAAACCACTTCCATTAGATCGAGATAATGGTTTCTCTTTCCATAGATTGGTCATAATGAGAAAACGGACATACCCTTTAGGAGTTATGGTCGTTTGAAGTTTCACTTGATTTTGAACAGTTTAATGGGTAATTAGTGAGTTAATGGCTAGATTCAAAGCCAATTACAGGATGAGCATCATGTTGAGGCTGATAGGACTTCTCCATCATTACACACTTCCCAAAATAGAGAGAGAAACATCCATTAGCCACTTCTGAGCCAAAAAGCTACCCTAAACCCAACGTTACTAGCCAAATTTTTTCGATAAGGAGAGATTAGCGTAATTAGCATTTGGATTTGGAGATTTATTGTTTGAGATCACTTAGAGGCGATATTCATCTTGGGATTTGTGCACCTTTGGATTTTCTTTGGATTTAGGAAAGTAGTTAGGACCTCCCACTTATTAATTAGTCATTATACACCTTAAAATGATTTTTGGATCCTAAAATGTGTTTTAAACTTTAACTAATCATATATGTAAATTTGAAATGATTTGGTAAAGATTTGTGAAATTGGTTCTTATGGATCTCCCTTGTTCTTATAGTTATTTAGTTTCTACCTTAGATTTAGGCTTTGCTTTGATGTGTATGGATGTATGCTTGTTAGGATATATTATATATAATGATTGCTTGAATGTATAATGTTTGAATGGTTGTAAACACTAATCGAATGGAGATTTAGTTCTAGAAACAAGTCTGGGATCGGTGATGACCCATGAAGGTCAAGTCATCTAGTTGACTTGCGAACCATAGGATAGGTCAAAATGGACACCCTAAAGCTACATTTTAAGTTTCAAGTCATTTGGAGTTTGTTTTCTCGAGTTATGGTCTATTGAAGATGGATCGATGGAGATTCAAAGGCTTTGGATCGATGGGAAGTTGCTTCGAATCGTAACTATGTTTTAGGATGATTTGCTCTGAGTCACACAGGGTTCGCTTAGAGTTTATACGTGGGGAAGTGAAATTTGATCAAGTGTTGGATTGGTGGAAATTAACTCTGAATCACACTTGTGTTTTATGGAGGATTGCTTTGAGTTCTCAAGGGGGTTGTTTTGAGTCGCTTGCCTATGAGTGTGGAGTTACTTGAGGAGGTAAGAAAATGGTTAAATGAGGGATCGATAACCTATGGATTGGTACCAGTCCATGGGTAAAGTGTGTGGCTTGGTTCAGTGACGGAGTAAGGGTCGAAGGAGCATGGATCGGGGTAGCTCAGGTCAATGGTGCTCGGATCAGGGTCGCATAGTTCAGTGATGGAGACTTATAAGGTGGCTTTGGGTCATTCATGTGGTTGCTCCAAGTCGTTCACGTGTTCACTTCAAGACTTGCTTCGAGTCTTCATGTATGAGCTTGCTATGATTCATATCTTCATTTTTCAAGCTAAGGCTCGGGTCGGTATCGAACCATAAGGTTCGGTGGCGATTTTTGATGACAACGATGCATGAACCGATGATGATGGTTTCGTGATGGGAAGTGGCGGCTTCGGTGATGGGATGACTATACTTCCAGATGTATAGTACAGGACAATGAATCAGATTGAAGGAACTGTTGGAGGAAGGTCATGGGATACATGATGAGATTCTATGACTGGCGAAGATTGTGGAGAATCGTCCTAACCATCGTGATGACTTTAGACTGGAGTTGTAAGTTCAGTCCCAGGATATGCTCTACTATGGATGATGTGTGCAAAGGGGTCGTTAAAACTCGAAGGTTCATAGAGTACTCATAAAGCAAAGGTAATGTGGGGGCATCCACTTGGACCATGACGGGTCCTGATCTCCACGACGGGCGATCTGATCTCCATAATGGACGATCTTTACCCTAGATCTGCCATAATGGGCGATCTAGTTTCCAGCCTACTTGGTGGTATGGATTCGAGTACTGGGGAACCACGACGTTGAGTAGTCTTCGATTATGACGGGTCGTTCGAGTTATCAAATATCTAACCTACTGAATGAGTGAATACGAGGATGGATGTTGGATGCTTTGTTTTATTTGGTTGCTTATCACCTTAGGGATGTCACATGACATAGTTATCTTTATTGTAAATACCTAGACACCATTAGTACTTTGATGTATAGTACGCCATGATGATTATGATATAGAGTAGCATATATTCTATGTTATGTACTAACTATAGGGATGCAGGGATAGCTAGGTATGATTTTCCATACCCATTTATCCTAGAATATTAACTTTCTAGTATTTGAGATTTTCTATTGCTCATACTAGACTGTTGTCTGACTTAGAATTTTATGCTTTGCTTCCTATTATTCCGGGTACCCTTAAATAAGTATATTAGAGATACCAGGTTTAGTGAGCACGTGGAGTTGGGAAGGGGGAGAACAGGAGGCTACCTTCTCACATATTACTATTTTTAGCTATTATCACTTATTATTCCGATGTGCATCATTATGGAGCTTACTAGTGCTATTATCTACTTAGAGATAGTTATTTATGTTGTGTTTATTATTAGCTGTATAAACTCTACCACTTATGATGTACAACGGTATGGATCTATGTACTCTGATTTATATGGTTCATTCAGTTATTACTATCTCGCTTGTTTTATATGTATGATGACTTATATTTTATTTGATGCGTTGTGAGATATAGGATAGGTTCTACGATTGATCTACTTTACTACAACCTTGACAGTCATCCTACATCGACCGGGCCCCATTGCAACTCACTATACAGGTTATACTAGATACTGGTAGTGTAGGGAAGTCGTCATATTTGGTATTGGAGCTTAGGTTGCATAGTTTAACCTATGGGATACTATGGCCCAGTAGAGATAGGGTAGTAGTTCTCATCCTAGGCTGGATCGAGAGTGTATGTATATACAAGAGTACGTACTTGTTATATATTTTGGTTTTAAAGACTATATACTAGTGTATATATATAGTATAAAGTCGCACTATACAAACAAGTACTACTTAAGCAGAACTCCTTATAGAGAGACTGATCGTCCTTATTACAGATTGAAGGATGAGTCGTCAAAAAAGGAATGCTGCTAGAAACTCCATCTCTAGAGTCAAAGAAGGAGCTGGCTCAAGAGCTGCTAATCTCGACCTGCAAGCTATGTTCAATACCATGATGTGGAACATGTTGCGAAATGCTTAAGTAGCCGCTCCAAATGTTTCTATTAATGGTGGTGCTCCGGTGCAAGCGCCCAACCGATTTCGCTAGCTGAACAAGGACTTTGCCAACCTTGATAGCAAACCATTTTAAGGAACAGAGTCGGTGACGGAAGTGCAGGATTGGCTTAATATCTGTAAAAGGATCTTTGATGACTTAGATCTAAAGGACGCTATGAAAAGGCAATTGGCTTCCCGATAGCTTCAAGAGCAAGCTATGAACAGGTGGAATGCTGTGAAGGTTGCCACTCTCGAGGATCAATTCACCTGGGACCAGTACAAATCCAAATTCGAGGAGAAGTTTATACCGTCGGTCAAAAATCGGTCTTGTTACGTAAATTCATGGATCTGAAGGAAAGGGACTTGTCTATTTACAAATACGTTACTGAGTTAGATGCCCTGTCAAAGTATGGGATGTCCCTTATATATACTCCATTAAAGAATAACGAGAAGTCCATCATTGGCTTGAATGATTACTTGGGAGAGAGGCTCATGGGCCATATTGACATGACTTTTGAGATGATAGTCGAGAAGGCCCTAAGGCATGAATGTCTCTATCCAAAGCCAAAGAGTATTATTCCTAAAGATGAGCCAAAGATGCAATCGAGCGGGGCGGGAAGAAGAAATGGAATAATAATAACAAGAGGAAGCATTTTCAAAACAAAGTTGGCCAAAAGAGGAGCAAACCAACTTCGACTTACTACAACTGCTTAGAGAAGGGTCACTATAGTCGAAACTGCAGAGATGATGGGAAGAAATTCTACAATTAAACAAGTTTGGGCATATTCAAAAGGACTGTGTGGAGCCATTAAAGCAGAAGCAGATGGTGAAAGCATATTCTCTAAACGTTGTTCCAATTTCGTCCAGTGCTCCATCGGCGAAAGAGATTGGGTAGAACATTTATTCAAGGCATGCTTTCTACTTATGAGGTTTCCATATGTGTTTTGATTGATACCGGGGCTTTACATTCCTTCATATCTTGTGACCTAGTAGATGGATTGAGATCGAGACCCTTTTCGTAGTAGGATCTTAATCTTCATCGGCAGCGATGGTTAGAATTTCCATCCTTCTACGACTTTGATATTGCATATACACTGGGGAAAAGAATGTAGTTATTGACGCATTGAGTAGGAAACATGCTAGCTTGGGAGCTATGTTCCTAGAGTGGACGCGGTTAGAGGATATTGCTGGTTATGATTTCGACCAAGATGCGAGCTAGAGCCAGAGATATTGGCGAGCTTGACCATCAGGCCTACTTTGATTGAGCGGATCGGAACTAGTCAGAGGCATGATGCCAAATTTGCTGAGATTATTGCTAAGATTAAAACTGGAGTAGAGTCTTAAGTGAAGAGACAGTACGGACTTGACAGAGATGGTTGGCACCATAAAGATGGGAGATTGTTTATTCTTGATGTCGACAGGTTGAGGGATGAAGTGCTAAAAGAGTGCTATCATTCGAGATTGACTATTCATCCCAATGGTAATAAGATGTACCATGATATGAAACAAACCTTTTATTAGGAAGGGATGAAGAAAAACGTTGGGTCGTTTATCTCGAAGTGCATGAATTGCTAGTTGGTTAAGGCGGAGCAAAAGAAGCCTAGTGGTTTGATGCAACCGCTAGAAGTTCCCTGTGGAAGTGGGAACAAGTTATGATGGATTTCTTCGATGGATTGCTGAGAACTCGAGCAGAGTATGACATCATTTTGGTTATAGTCGACCGATTGACCAAACGTGCCAGATTTATACCTGTCAAATCAAGTAGAAGGCAGCCAAACTAGTAGAATTGTTTGTGAAATGGATTATACGATTCTATGGTGTATCGAAGAGCATTTTGAGTGACCGAGACCCATTGTTCACTTGTGATGTAATATCTCGCCTTTTTTTATGCTTTAAGCAGACACGCATGCCAACTCAAACCATACAGAAGGGTGGATTGTTATTGGGGTGAATAAGAAAAAGCAGAGAAAGAAAAAAACAAAATAGAATCTCGCAGCGGAATGACAAAATATAATAATCAAATAACAGTTCATGAAGCTGTTTACAAAACTTTTGATTATACTTATACAATACAGAATCAGAGTTACACATATCAGAGATAAACAAATAATGCAGCGGGACAGTACGAATGCAGTGTAATAAATATAGTATATAATAGTAGTACAAATCTTCGTCTTCGTCCTTCAGAAATAAGGTCTTCAAATCCTGAAATGCTCAGGCTGACCCGAGCGAATTGAAAAGACAAAACACTCGAGTTAGAACTAAAAGATCTTATATGAGTTAAATCAATGGTAAATAAATATGAGTGGAACGGCGTCAGAGTTGTTTATGGGGTTTTACATCTCCTATCCAGTGTCTAACGTGAGTGCAGTAACTTAAGAGATGTTCGTGATTCACATCTCCTAAGGATCCGTTAAACTATCTACTATGTAGTATAATACGCTATTATAATATGTCTACAGTAAAGTAAAAGTATTAAAATAGCGTTAAGGCATTACATTTTCCCCCTTAACACATTTTTGTTTCCCATAGTCTATACAGTACCGTAATCCCGCCCGTACTGGACGTCGTCAAAAGGCACTCCATAGGTACGGTACAAACCAAACTCGTAGAAGGCGCGCTAGGGTGGGTGACACGGCACAACTAGGCAATGCCAGGGAAGTTATACCAATTACACTTCCAGACCGATGGTAACGCATAGCAGCTACTACCGCCCACCTCAGAACACACTCTCGAATCAAAAATCGAGGGGTGGCCACCAAATAATCGCAAAGTCAGAATATAGTATCGAAGGAATGTGCCCGATCGGAGGAATGACCTCACTTAGCCCGTCAATTGCTCCTGTTTTAGCCACCTTAAGCTAACTTATGGGAGTCAGGTCCATGTATATACCTTTAGGATCGTCGCCACCATCCTACTTCATTCTGGAATCTCCACCACGTACACAGTTGTTAAAGTGGTTTTCGGTATTGGCAGAGAGTATGACAATATCCGATCCCGGCCTCTTTAACAACCAATCGCTTATTACACACCTGATGGTTCTATTACATTTCCAAAACCATTTCATAATTGATATCAAAACATCATATTCAATGCAAATCATATCATTTTCAAAATCATTACTTACTTCCGAAATTATGTCACATTGAAATCATAGTTCGAAATTATATTTCCTTTCAAAAGTCATATTTCCAAAATAGGTTAAACTCTCATTTCAAAATATCATATTAAACCAAATATATTATTTAAATCCCAACTTAGGTTATAATGTCGCTTAACCACATTCACTTTAAAAATCGAGAATTTGAATATAAACCCATCCATTTTACTTAGTTTAGAATTTATAAGAAAATAGTTTTAAATAGTTATAAATAGATAATATAGATTTAAAATAGATTAAATATAACTAAAATAGATTAAATAGCTTTAAAATAGATTGATTAGATTTAAAATAAGTTAAATGGTTTAATTAGTTTTAAAATTTGAAAATCTTAATAATTAAAGTCTCTTAAAATAATATATTTAAAACAATTTATATGAAAAACATGAATATGAAATTTATATCAATTTAAACTATTTATTTTATTCCAACACATTACAATGTCCCAAAACCCAATTTCAAATTTTTCCGATTCAGAATTCTAAATAAATATTAAATTCAATATCGCTTGAATCCATGTTAAAACATCGATTTAATTACTCATTTTTCAATATATTTCAAAGTTATACTTCAGCGATTTTAATAACTCAATTTTGATAAACTTCACTTATATTTCAAATTCACTATAAAATTTCAATTTTATTCCTTTAACAAATCTTTCAAAACAATTCGATTTTAATATAAAACTCGAAGTTCGATAAAAATTTGATTTATATAACACAAATTTTATTTCAAAATGTCATTTAACTCAACTCAAAAATTTAAGATTTAAAATCATTTAATTTAACCAATCCGGTGTCCGTATATAATTCTCTACCCTAGGGTCAAGTGATACGGATATTTATCATTTCAATCCGCGATTTACAATGTTACGGTTATATATCATTTCAAACCGCAATTTACAATGTTACGGTTATATATCATTTCAAACCGCAATCCTGAAATAATAATAAAATCCATAAAATCACTCGAGTCTATCATTTCAACCAATAACGGTTTTTCCTTAATCTATTGATCATTCAGTTATGTATCATTTCAACCCATTGTGAACTTGCAGTTTATAACGATATAAAATACAACATCCATTCATCCAATATCAATAATCAACATCCATCACAATCATCATCCAAATCAATCAATAAATATCAATATAGAACTGATAATCAATAACAGGTATTTAACTGGCAATTTATATTCAATAATAAATTAAATAATGATTTAATTCAAATAAATTCAAATTAACTGAGATGATGATTTAAAATATACCAAACAGTCATAAATAAATTTTTAATCACATCAAAAATTAATTTAACTAACATAAGAAATTTTAGAAGTTGTGAGTGGGTTAAAACACTCACCTTTGAATTTAAATTGAATTTAAATCCAATTTAAACCCTAAATTCAAACAGTCTCAGAAATCATCCAAACCAGCGTCAAAATGTCCAAAATCTCGATACGATCCCAACGGAACGAACCGTGCGTAAAATGGACCTCGTATGTGAAAGTTATACGCATTAGATCATTTGAAAACAAAAATAAATAAAATAAAATAAAAACAACAAAACTTGCACTCTACTCTGCCACGTCACCACAGCAAAACCCTATCTCTTCCCTGAACAACGCGATTTTGAACTGCTACCATCCACAGCCGCCAATGCAACACGACCGAACGCCGCCTCCACGTTTCCCCCTCAATCGATCGGACATCGCTGTTCTCACCCCCATCCCCGGTGAGCCGCCCACACCAGCACCCCATGCCGCCGATCGGTGCCACGATAAATCCGGCCACCGCCCAATTCATTAAACCCTAGTGAATTTTGCCGACAAATCCAACCACCAAAACTCCAAGCGAACACCTCAGATCGACTCCCCTCGGTCCCCTCTACCTAACTGTGCCTTCGATTTGTCGATCAGACGAAGTTGATCGACGATCAACGAACGGCTGAGAATAGTTCACCCAGTTCCAGCCACACCGAGACCCAAATTGAAAAACGAATCACATATTTGACTTGCGCTCGTCGAGAGCTTCAAATCGATATATAATTCGATATAGTTTAAGGAGTTTGAATTTTTGATTTGGAATTTGATTTAAAATTGAACTGGAATTTGTTTGTCTACCATTGGAATGAGGAGTTGAGAAGAAATGTATGTACATGCAAATGAGAATAAGAAACAATTAGGGTTTATAACGAGGTATTTATAGGCAGGGCTGAAAATAGAAAGAACGGACAAGATTGATTGAACGATAAACGATCCGAAAAGCCCGTTTCGACTCCGGAATGAAAATGGGTCAACCCATATATCAAAATAGATGTTTTTAATGATTTTAAAATCAATGGAACAAGTTTCAAGTCCTAATTCCATCGTATGAAGAAGTTATGATAAAATCAGCTTATTTCAAATTGATTTCAGATGATTTCAATTAAATTAATTTCTAGGCGTTTCGAGCCCGTATGATTAAACGACAAGTCCGATCGCTACAAAACTTGAAATTCTACAATAATTCACTGTTACGGATCCAATGAAACTAGTTTCGTCGAAATCCGAGTCAGTGGCCAAAATGACTATATTTCAGTTAACTAAATAAATTAATATTAAATTAATTATATCACCTTTTTATTCAGTACATATTAACTAGCATATTTTTATCATTTTGGATTTCTTAAACATTTATAATAATCCAAAACAAGTTTACACGTCAATTCAGTATTAGTTTTACTAATTACAGTGTCCAATTCCAACTGTAATTAAATCCGATTTTATTATAATTTAATTTCAATAAATTGTTTTAATTTGATTCCAACCTTTATATTCAACTAATTATAATATGATAACGTAGTTAACATTTGTTTTACATTTCATTACATTAATATACTCCAATTTCCATCTTTTATTTGTATTAAATACTATATTTCAATTATATTAGATTTTGTCAATTTTACCCATAAATTATAAATCAAAAATCCCAATTAATTTATTTAACTTGATTTCGCTCCTTTATTACATTAGTTATTTCCTTATGAATAAAATTAATTTTTCTATCCATTCTATTACATTCACATTCAGCAGTTATTGTCTTAGCCCACATTAATGCATCATTTTATTTCATTTAATTATAATTGATTTCCAATTAAATTTTATAGACAAATAAAATAGGTAACATATAATAATTGTTACCATAAACCTTTAATCACATTCAGAGGTTATTTATTTACAAACAAAGGTTACAATTACTTATATAATGCTGATTTTATTCAATTTCTATTAACTGTCTATTTCATACAAAAATTAAATATTTACATTTGTTTTCTTAAATTTAATGTATAACCAAGTATAACAATTTACATTATTTTATTGTTGGAATTTCATTTCAATTGTTAATAATTAGCCTTAATTAAATATTGTTACAATTCATCCTAGTCATTAATTTCATTAATAAATCAAAAAATTTATTTCTTTTAATATTAAATCACAAAATTTAATCAAATTAACAATTTAAATTATCGCAAATTTACGAGTTGTTACAAGTGGGATTTGGAAGAGCTTACAAAAGGCGCCTGGGGACAGTGCTACATTTGAGTGCGGCTTATCACCCTCGAACCAGGGGCCAAACAGAAAGAGCGAATCATATCTTAGAAGATCTTTTGTGGACATGGATACTCAACTTTGGAGGCTCGTGGGATGATCACTTACATCTCGTTGAATTTGCATAAGTTATCGATCTAGAATCGTATGGCACCATTCGAGGCATCATATAGTCGATCGCACAACACTCCATCATGTTTGTGGGAAGCGGACGAGAAACTAATACATGGGCCATGTATGATTAGAGAAACCTCGGAGAAGATCGAGATCATTCAGCAATGGATGAAAGCTGCTCAAGATAGAGAGAAGAGCCGCGCTGATAAGAGATATAGAGATCTAGAGTTCTCTATCGGTGATATGGTATTTGTCAAGATCTCTCCATTGAAGAACGTAATTTAGTTCAGTAGTAAAAGGAAGTTGGCACCAAGATTCATAGGTCCTTTTCTGATACTAGAGACGATTGGAAACCTTGCTTATAGAGTCGACTTACCTCAAAGAATGGCGAAAGTGCATAATGTATTCCACATTTCTCACTTGCGGAAGTTTGTGCATGATTCAAGCATAACTATCATATCTGATCAACTAGATTATATTGAGACTGAACCGGAGACTTTAATACATCATAGGCCTATTCTTATCGTTGGATGTGATACGAAGCAACTTAAGAGGAAGACGGTGAAGTTGGTGAAGGTTCGGTGGAGTGAAAATATAGGCGATTGCACTTGGGAGATCGAGGAGAGCATGAGGGCAGCTTGTCCAAAGCTCTTTACTTAGTGAAACTTTCTTATTTTTGTTTTTACTTCCACTTATGATATCATGAAGTATACCATAGTATAATATCTTGCATGTTAGGATAGACGTGGATGTTACTTTCCTCATATGTTATTGTGTATGCATGTCTACTCTGTGATGGTTGCGTATGCTTATTTATGATTGTTAGGCAAGCAAAATAACCTTTTGTTTGGGATTTCAGGGGAGAAATTCCTAGGGGGGAGAATGTGACGATCTGTATCTTACAAATTGGAAGGTCATAAAATATTAATATTATTTTTATTTAGGGTTGTATGTTTCTACAACTTTAGGAAATGACTACTAGAGACATTTTCCATCCTTAGAATTTTTATCGAATGATTTTGACCCTAAAAATCATGTATGGTCTATAACTTTCCGAATTGGGATCTAAAACCACTTCCATTAGATTGGGATAATGGTTTCTCTTTCCGTAAAGTGGTCATACTAGGAAAACTGACTTTTCGTTTGAAAGTTATGGGCATTTGAATTTTCACTTGATTTTGAACAACTTAATGGGTAGTTAGTGAGTCAATGGCTAGGCCTAAAGTACATTTTAGGATTAGCATCATGATGGGGGCAGAAAGGACTTCTCTCAATCATTACACACTGCCCAAAATAGAGAGAAACCCCCATTAACCACTTCTAAGCTAAAAAAATCTACCTAAACCCTACTTTAATAGCCAAATTTTGTCATTAAGGAGATACTAGCATAATTAGCATTTGGATTTGGAGATTTGCCATTGAGATCACTTGGAGCTGCTATTCATCTCAGGATTTGTGCACCTTTGGATTTAGGTGAGTGGTTAGGACTCTCACTTACTAACTAGTCATTATACACCTTAAAATATTGTTTTAAAATGATTTTTGGATCCTAAAATGTGTTTTAAACATTAACTAATTACATATGTAAATTTCAAACGATTTGGAAAAGATTTGTGAAATTGTGTTCTTATGGATCTCCCTTGTTCTTGTAGTTAATTTAGTTTCTACCCTTAGATTTAGGCTTCACTTTGATGTGTATGGATGTATGCTTGTTAGGATACATTGTATATAATAATTGCTTGAATGTATGATGTTTGAGTGGTTATAAATGTCGATCGAATGGCGATTTACTTCTAGGAACAAGTCTTGGATCGATGTTGACTTATGAAGTTCAAGCCATCCAATTGACTTGTGATCCATAGGGTAGGTCAAGAAAGACATCTTTCAAGTTTCCAGTCGTTTGGACTTCGTTTGTTCGAGTTATGATCAATTGAAGATGGATCGATGGAGATTCAAAGGCTTTGGATCAGTGGGAAGTTGCTTTGAGCCATAACCGTGGTTTAGGAGGTTTTGTTCTGGGTCAAACATGGTTCACATGGAGTCATACGTAGGGAAGTGAAATTTGATGATGTGTTGGATTGCTGGAAATTAACTCCGGGTCGCACTCGTGTTTTATGATGGATTGCTTTGAGTTTTTAAGGAGGTTGCTTCGGGTTGCTTGCCTATGGGTGTGGAGTTACTTAAGGAGGCAAGAAATTAGTTAAGTGAGGGATCAGTGACCTATGGATCGGTATTGATCCATGGGGTTTAGGTCAGTGGCTTGGTTTGGTGATGGAGTATGGGTTGGAGGAGCATGGATCAGGATATCTCAGGTCGGTGGTGCTTGGATTGGGGTTGCATGGTTCAGTGATGAAGACTTGTAAGGCGGATTCAGGTCATTCTTGTGGTTTCTCCGAGTTGTTCACATGTTAGCTTTGAGACTTGCTTCAAGTTTTCATGTATGAGCTTGCTTCCAGTTGCATCTGCATTTTTTAAGCTAAGGCTTGGCTCGGTACCGAACCATAAGGTTCGATGGTGATTTTCAATGACAACAACACATGACTCGATGATGATGGTTCCATGATGGAAAGTGACAGCTTCAGTGATAGGATAGATGTACTTCAAGATGTAGAGTTTATGACAATGAATCAGAATAAAGGAACTGTTGGAGGAAGGTTGTAACACCCCTAATTTAAATAACATTATTCAAGAGATTTAATTAGATAAACTAAATAGAATAATTTAAAGATTTGAGTGATAAGGGGATTGAGATTTGGAAATTTATTGGGGGTCTTGCTTAACTTAATAAAAATTTAAAAAGAATGAGTTTATGGAAATGGTTTTATAAGTTAACTAATAAGAGAATAAGGCAAGGGTATTATGGGGAATAGCCATCCACCATAACCCTTAACCCCTTAACCCTTATTCCTTTTTTATTTCACAAGCTCATAATTCTAAAAACATAAACTCAAGAGCAAGCCGGTCATAACCTAGGGGAAAAGAGGAGAAAATTCAATTCAAAGCTAACGAATCAAGCTAGAAGAATTAAGCAAGATCAAATCTCAAGTTCCTTATCCAAAGCAAGGTGAATAATAATCAAAACCATCTCATTTTCGTTTTTAAAGAGCATTTGATTTCGGGTTTTAAGTTCAAAACCTTTATGATGATTTTAATGATGATATGCTTGGATTACATGATATGTTTGATTCAAACAAGTATGTTTGATAAATGTTTTATTCGATTTTAAGGCTAAAATTATATTTATTGGGTTTCGAATGCCATGAGGATTTAATATGTTATGTAAAACATTATTTTGGAGATGGGTTAAAATTTTCGTAATTATCCAAGCTATGGATAATTTATTATGAATTTTTGAAGGAAGAAATATATAATTAGGTTTATAAATTAATTTTGGCTATTATATAAAGGATTTTGGGTACAAAATTTATATATGTTAGATAATGTATTAAAAGTGAATTATGATGATTTTTGGGGATTTTTCCTAAGTAATTTATTATGGAAATTAAATTAATTAAGTTTGAAGGACTTAAATGTTTTAATTATTTGTTAAAAGAAAAGGCTTCTTTCTAATTATTTTTAATTAATTCTAGATGAATTCGGCAGTCTTTTAGAAAAGATTTTGGTAAAGTTAAGGCAACCAATTATATTTTTACAAATAGGCAAGTTAGTTGAAAAGCATTTACTTAAAAAGGCAACAAAACAGTTTTGCATAGATTTATTGTTTTGCCACTTCAAGTAGCAACCTTTCGACCCATACCCCGCCCCCAACCAAGTCGAAACCAATACACATGGTATCAATGCTTTGTTACGTAGTGGATTGGAGAAAGTCAGAAGGTATAGAGTCGGAACCATGCTTTCGAAGGGGTCGAGGCCTTTGTTTTGCTTTCTAAAGAGATGCCGCTTGCCTTGCTTTTTAAAGGATGCTTTCGAAAAGGGTTGAATTACTTTTATATAGCTTTTAAAGGGGTTGCCGCCTCATTGTTTTAAAAAGTAGCTTTCGAAGGGGTTGTCGCGTTTTATGTTTTAAAATGGAGCTTTCAAAAGGGTAGTTTGAACCTAGCCGAAACCATGCTGCCGTCTTCATGCCTTTCGAATGGATTGAAAGTTTTCAATGAGTTCGAAAGGCAAGCTTTTGTTTTATAAGTATAACAAATCGCTTCCTAATGCTTTCGAAATGGCTCCGGTAGCCACTTATACTGAAGGTTTCGAAGGCAATGGCTTTGAAAGGTGTTTCGAAGCTATCCTTCCAATTGTTTTACTTAAAAGATTATAGATTTTGAATCGATGGTACTGAAGCCATCTGTTTTCCCCAAACTCTATTACTTGAAGGTTAATGGTTTCAAAAGGGGTACTTTCGCTTATGTTCACTTTGACCCAAAAGCTATATTTAAGCTTAAAACCAATGGTTTCGAAAGAGGTACTCTCAAATGGTATCAAAGCTATGCTTCTATAAGTTGGAAAGATATGTTTTAGTACTTTCGAAAGGAAGGTTTTGATGGTTTCAAAAGGAAGGTTTGATGCTTTCGAAAGAGATATTTTAAAGTCTTTTGAAAGGCATATGTTTAAGTGTTTGGAGAGAAGATTTGAATGCTTTCAAAAGATATATTCTAATGGTTTCGAAAGTAAAGGTCTAAGATTTCAAAAGCCTTAATTTTCAAAACAAAGAACTCAATCTCATTTTTAAAGTAAAAACCCATGGCAATATAAAAGAACTATGAATGGTTTTTAATTTTAGAGTTTTTGAAGAAGCTTTCCTTTTTAAAAATAATGGGTTAAAGGTATTAACCATGTTTCATGTAGAAATGATTTCAAGGACATAAAACCATAAATGTTGGTACTGTTATGTTATTGTATGTGCTTCTTCTATAAACATATTACTGTATAATGGACCCATAACTGCATTTTGAGGAATAAGGGCAAATAACCAGCTAAGTTGACCTAGTAGTGGATATAAATTGAGTTAACTCCTGTATGAGTAGAATTCCATGCAGGAGGTCGGGTAGACCAGAAAATAGGATGTCCAAAGACTGATTAAGAAGTTTTCAGATTAGACGGGTTCATAGTAAACCCATGAAAACTATGTTTGGTAAGAGTTGTTTGCAAGGGTTATTAGGTTCGTAGAGATACCATGAAAACTATATTTGGATAAAGTTTTTAACAGAAGTCAATAGGTTTATAGTCAACCCATGAAAACTATGATATGAGGGAAGTTATTGAAGATACCAATAGGTTCAGGGAGAACCCATGAAATTATTGAATGAAATTATTGGCATGGGCCAATAGGTTCTTAGTGATCCCATGAAAACTATGAAACCGGACAGATAGTCCATAAACTTTAAATAGGTTATTAGTTAGCCCATGAAAACTAATAGGTTAATAGTAACCCTAGAAACTATAATTGAGACAGATAGTCAAATGAATGGGGATGGGAAATCCAGGATATTTTGCATGTTTTCATATCATCATGATATTATAAATTGCTATGTTTTTAACCATTAGGATGTAGGAGCACAGTATATGGTTATTATAAATTTTGGGTAAGATACTAGTAAGGGGAAAACCCATTCCACTAAGCGGCGTAGTCTCACTAGATATCTAAATGGTTCAAGGTGATAGGTTATTATTCATACCAGGCTTTATGTCTGACTCGAAGTCTATGTTTTCCCCTTAAACTCTCGGGTGCTCAATTAATTTTGTGTAGTTTGAGAGTTGAGGATTTTCAGGTTTCCCTTTAGACGAAGAAGCTTCCGGAGACGTGCAGGAGACAAGCTAGCTAATAAGGAGTTCTTTTCTATTTGATTCTGCTGTATTTTGATGTAAAGGCAAAGTTGTTTAGTTGCCTATATAAATATACTCTGATCATCCAAGGAGGAATCTTCGTATGTCGCTCTTGCCTTAGTTTGTAATAATTATATTTTCTTTGAACGTGGTTCTCGAATTTGGGATTATGTAATGAATTTGAAATATGAATGAAATGGAATGAGAAATTTGTTTAATAATTTTAAAAATCTTTCATATCCACATGTTTCTATTTTATCACTATATCTAACACCACCGCATTTCATCATCGAGAATTAATAACTACGAATGATTGCAGCATCCGTAGCCATTAGTTTTAGGCCTCCAAGTGAGGGATACAAGTTGGTATCAGAGCATAGGTTTATGAAAACTTAAAAAATTTAAACCTAGAAGATTTTTCGAAACATAATCCAATGAATCAGAAATAAGACCAGGGTTTGTGTGAACGATATAGTAACATACTTGTACTTGATATATATATATATATATATATATAAGTACGTATTCCCCTCTCTCTTAGACTATTCTTCTGTATCTTACTAAGGCTCGTATGCAAATTTTCGAGAAAGGAAGATATGGAAGCAGGAAACGGAAGAGGAAATCTCAGTAGAGGAAGCACCACAACAAACGAAAACGTTCAACCCACCAGGAGGAACCCGGGTCGACAGGCAAATGCTAATCAAAGTGTAGATGCTAACGTAGGTGCTGGAAATCCTCCAGTAAATACGGGGATGTTGTATTAGTTCTTCATCAATCTGATGCAAGATGGTGCAGCTGCTGGAGTAGCTGGGAATGTTGGAGGTGCTAATTCCATGGTTCCAATTAGAAACAATTATGCTAAGTTGAGTATGCATTATACTAGTCTTGGTGGGAAGCCATTTTTGGGAACGGAGGATGCTATAGAAGTTGAGAATTGGCTTTTGCATTGTGAGAGAATCTTCGCTGACTTAGGGTTGAATGATGAGCAGAAAAGGAGGCTTGCTTCTAGACAGCTGCAAGGAGCAGCGCTTCATTAGTGGAATAGTATACTACTGGAGTTCCTGAGGAAGAGTTGACTTAGGTGGAATTTCGGAGGAGATTTGAGCAGGGGTTTTTGTCTGAATTTGCCAAGTCAGCATTGTTGAGGAAGTTCATGGATTTAGTGTAAGGCGAGATATCAGTAATTGAGTATGCTACGAAGTTTGATGAGCTATCTAGATATGGATATGCTATAATAAACACCGTCATCAAGAGGAATGAGAAGTTTATTTAGGGACTGAGACTCGAGATTGCTAGGGCAACCCTTCCACATCTTTGTGATCCTTGTAATGTTGTTGTGGAAACGGCAATCTGACATGAGGATATGCTTGCTACTTATGGGAAAGAGAAACAGGTTGAAACCCAAAGTTCTCTTGGCAAGAAAAGGAAGTTCTTCAAGAAGGAGGGAACCCAGAAGGGAGAAGCTGCCAAGAAGGCAAAGGCTAGTCTGGTTTGCTTTAATGTGATAAGAAGGGTCGTTATGCTTATGAATGCCGAACAGGCAAGGGGAAGAAGGCCACAGACAAGAAGGATGTGAAGTGTCTTAACTATGACCAGGTTGAGCATTACAAGAATCAGTGTCCAGGACCAGTCAGGGCGGACAAGGGAAAAGTCTTTGCTGTTGGACCATTGTCTGCTAGGCCAACTGCTGCTGAGAATGGAAAGACTGTGATGGAAGGTATGCTCTTGATTCAAAGTATACAAGTTAGGGTACTATTTGATACCGGTGCATCGCATTCATTTATATCTCAGTATTTGGTTGATAGGTTATGTTTAGAACCCACATACCTTATTACTTCCTTAAGGGTTGCGAATCCGATAGGAGGGTATGCAACTCTGGGAATGAGATGTGACCAGTTAGAACTTGATTTGTTGGGTCATAAGTTTGCATGCAGTCTGTATGTTTTCGATTTCATAGACTTCGGAATCATTTTGGGTATGGACTGGTTGGGTAGATATGGGGCTAGGATATTTTGCCAAAATAGGAAAATATCACTGAGACACCTTAATAGTCATAACCGAATTATATTCTCAGTGGAGGATTCTGACCGGAGTGCTTGTACTCTATTGAGTGCTATGGAAGTAGAAGAAGAGTTAAGTCAGGTTCGTGTAGCAAGAGAATTTGCAGATGTTTTTGAGCTAGTTACAGGATTACTACCAAAACGAGCCGTTGAGTTTCGGATAGATCTTTTGCCAGGAGCTGAACCTGTAAGTAGACCACCTAACAGGATGATATTGATCGAAATGAAGGATATGAAGGTGCAACTAGTTGATCTGGAAGGGAGAAATTTTATTAGACCAAGCAGTTCGCCTTAGGGTGTGGCCACGATGTTCGTGAAGAAACTAGATTGGTCATTAAGGATGTGTATTGACTATTGTAAGTTGAACGAGAAGACGATCAAGAATGAGTATCTTTTGCCGAGAATCGACGATTTATTTGATCAGTTGTATGGAGCCAGAGTATTTTTCCAATTAGATTTAGCAACAAGTTTCCATCAGTTAGGGGTGGCAAAGGATAGTATCCCGTTGACCGCATTTCGGACTAGGTATGGTTCGTACGAGTGGTTAGTAATGCCATTTGGGTTGACGAATGCATCAGCTTTCTTTGTAGATCTGATGAATCGAGTTTTTCGAGAGTACTTAGGTAGGTTTGTATTGGTATTTATAGACGACAATTTGGCGTACTCTAAGGATGAAAGAGAGCATGAAGATCATCTTAGAGTAGTACTTGAGATGCTAAGGCAGCATCAGCTGAAAGCGAAGTTTTCCAAGTGTCATTTTTGGAAGAAAGAGGTTAAATTTCTTGGTCACCTGGTTTCAGAGAAGGGTTTATCAGTCGATCTAGATAAGATCGAAGCTGTCAATAACTGGAAGAGATCAGAGATGGTGACTGAGATTAGAAGTTTTCTTGGACTTGCTGGCTATCACCGAAGATTCATTAGGGATTTCTCGCGGATAGCGGTGCCTTTGACTAAGTTAACCAGGAAAGATGTGAAATTTAGTTGGTCTGACAAATGTGAGGAAACATCCTTAAGTTAAAGCATTTATTGACCAATGCGCCTGTGTTAGTGGTTCCAGATGGAAACCAAGGGTTAGTGGTGTATACCGATGCATGTGGAACCGGACAAGGAGCTGTGTTGATGTAGAAGGGTAAAGTCATTGCCTACGCTTCACGACAGCTTAGACCACATGAAGTAAGATATCCTATTCATGATTTAGAGTTGGCTACGGTGATCTTCATATTGAAGGTATGTAGACATTTTCTCTTAGGGGAGAGATGTGAGCTATACACAGATCATAAGTCCTTAAGATATTTATTCACTCAGAAGGAGTTGAATATGAGATAGCAAAGGTAGCTGGAGTTTTTAGCAGCTTATGATTTTGGTACAGAGTATACACCTGGAAAAAGATATAAAGTAGCGGATGCTCTTAGCATAAAACATCAGAATGTGGTGTTAGCTATGTTAGCAGAATGGAAAGATCTTGAAGCTTTGACTACTTTTAGTGTGCAATTAAGATCGACTGCTAGTTCTAGTCAGAGCACCGCCATGTTGCCCTGTTTGGAAGTTCGACCCATACTGATCAAAAGGATTGCTTCTAAGCAGAAAGAGGATCCATTATTAGCCAAGAATATTAGAAGGCTTGAGGTTGGGTCTGAGATCGATGATCTAAAGGATTTTAGCCTTGACCAGAGGGGATGGTTGAGAAAGAAGGGATGGTTGTGTGTTCCAAATGTTGAGGATTTAAGGAAAGAAGTTCTGGGAGAATGTCATCGATCCAAATTTACGATTCATCATGGAGAAACCAAGATGTATCAAGATATGAGGAGGAGCTTTTACTGGGAAGGTATGAAGAAGGATGTTGGCTTGTGGGTTATGCAGTGTGCGAACTGTCAACAAGTGAAGACCGAACATCAGAAGCCGAGTGGATTGCTTCAACCTTTAGAGATACCAGTTTGGAAATAGGATTCGATATCCATGGATTTTATAGATGGGTTTCCAAGGTCGAATAGAGGAAATGAAAGCATATGGGTTAGAGTGCCCATTTCATTCCAGTTAAGTCAACCAGGACGGTAGTAGTTTTAGCTAAGTTGCTCGTAAAGAACATAGTTAGACTGCATAGAATTCCTAGTAGTATAGTCAGTGATAGAGATGCTTTGTTTACTAGTGAATTCTAGAAGAGCTTACAAGAGATGTTAGGTACCGAGCTCAAGATGAGTACTGCGTATCACCCTCAGATGGATGGGCAGACAAAGAGAGTTAATAAGGTACTTGAGGATTTGTTAAGAGCTTGTGTGCTGGACTTTGGTGGATCTTGGGAAGACCACCTACACTTAATTGAGTTTTCCTACAATAACAGTTATCAGACTAGTATAGGAATGACGCCTTTTGAAGCTTTGTTTGGAAGGCCATGCAAATCGCCAGCATGTTGGTTGGAGACTAGAGATAGATTAGTCTTGGGTCCAGATCTGGTTAGAGAGGCAACATAGAAGATTGAGTTGATCCAAGAAAGGATGAAGGAAGCCAGTCTAGACAGAAGAGTTACGCAGATAAAAAGCATAAAGATCTAGAATTCTCAATTGGAGATAGAGTTTTCATTAAGGTATCACTGATGAAGGGTGTGGTATGATTCGGAAAGTCAGGGAAACTGGCACCGAGATATGCCGGTCTGTTCCTAGTTATAGAGAGGATCGGAAAACTCGCGTACAGAGTAGAGTTGCCGAGCAGTATGACCGGCTTCCATATTGTATTTCATGTATCTCATCTTCATAAGTATGTGACTGATTAGAGACTACTATTCCTCCGACGAAGTAGGAAGATTTGATAGTAGAACCGAATTTGACTTTTCTTAGACAACCAGTTCAGGTTGTAGCGAGAGATGAGAGGAGGTTAAGAAAGAAGACAGTCAAGTTGGTGAAAGTTCAGTGGACCGACAACGAAAAGGACTGTACTTGGGAGACAGAAGACAGGATTATTGATACTTATCCTAATCTGTTGTGAGGGTTTGTTCTATATTTGCTTTATGTAGACTGTTGCTGGTCAGGGTGGCTAGTATGGTAGTTAGGAGAAGTTACAGATGATTATTATGTTTAGTATTTAGTCCTTACTGAATTTTGAGGACAAAATTCTTTAAGGAGGGGAGCCTATAACACCCCTAATTTTAAATCACATTATTCAAGAGATTTAAGTAGATAAATTAAATAGAATAATGTAAAGATTAGAGTGATAAGGGGATTGAGATTTGGAAATTTATTAGAGGTGTGCTTAACTAAAAAAATTTGAAAAAGAATGAGTTTATGGAAATGGTTTTATAAGTTAACTAATAAGAGAATAAGGCAGAGGTATTATGGGGAATAGCCGTCCATCATAATCCTTAACCCCTAAACCCTTATTCAATTTTTATTTCACAAGCTCATAATTATAAAAACATAAACCCATTAGCAAACCGGCCATAACCTAGGGGAAAAGAGGAGAAAATTCAACTAAAAGCTAAGGAATCAAGCAAGAAGAATTAAGCACGATCAAATCTCAAGTTCCTTATCCAAAGCAAGGTGAATAATAATCAAAATCATCTCATTTTCGATTTTAAAGAGCATTTGATTTCGGGTTTTAAGTTCAAAACCTTTATGATGATTTTAATGATGATATGCTTGGATTACATGATATGTTTGATTTAAACAAGTATGTTTGATAAATGTTTTATTCGATTTTAAGGCTAAAATCATATTTATTGGATTTCAAATGCCATTAGGATTTAATATGTTATGTAAAACATTATTTTGGAGATGGGTTAAAATTTTCGTAATTATCCAAGATATGGATAATTTATTATGAATTTTTTAATGAAGAAATATATAATTGGGTTTATAAATTTATTTTGGCTATTATATAAAAGATTTTGGGTCCGAAATTTATATAGGTTAGATAAAGTATTAAAAGTGAATTATAACGATTTTTAGGGATTTTTCCTAAGTAATTTACTATGGAAATTAAATTAATTAAGTTGAAGGACTTAAATGTTTTAATTGTTTGTTAAAGGGAAGGTCTTCTGTGACGCCCCACCCCAAGACCCACCTTTACAAAGAGAATTACTTAGTAACTCTGTCTACTAATGCGAAGAATAGGGCAGGTTAAGGGCGACCATCGTAGTCTTGCATTAGATAAGCGCTAAGTATGTCTATTTGGTACTCATTTTTTTCATTTCGTCTCAAGTATTCGACATACTTAATTCCTATCTAATACACTACTACGGTGGCTACAGGATCAATTCAGAAACAAAATATAATAACTTCAACAATCTCAAGTCATAGAACATCAACATAGATAATATACATATACACATATACCAAATGTAATACAACATGTAACAAGTGGTATTCAACCACAATATATATACATACATCCCAACAAAAGAATATATACATCATAAGGTTCCCAAACAAAAGACTACTACACAAAAACTATGCCATAACCAAAGTCGATAAAGAAGCCCAAAAGGTAAAGCTAGCACAGGTCCAAAAGCTAACCAGCAACTCGACCTTACATGAGTAAAGAATACATGGGTCAGGCTAACTAGAACTTGATATTAGCAAGAGATAAAGAAATATAAGCATATAAGTGAAGCATTCCTTTGAATATAAAGGAATGATATGAGTAAAGTTTAACTTATACTTCCAGGGTGGAAGTGTCTCAAAGGTCCATAACTAACTTAGGAATAGATTTAACATAGCATAGATGTTTCACACTCAAGGTTCGACAATATGAGTGAACATAAGCAATCACACAAGCTATAAGTGAAATCATCGAAATCTCCAAAATCAAATCCCATGAAACTCAAATAAGAGCTCATAATCCCAATATCGAAGTCACCATAAACATATATATAAGCCTTTCTCTACTCAAGGCAGTAAATAAAATCATCATCTCAAATGGTAAAATCAAAATCAAAATCTCATAAAAATCCCCGGATTTGCCAAATCCCAGATGCATACCGAAGCGATGTTGCACGTGCCAAACTCAGACCAGTACTATATATATGATTTAGGTACCTATCCCAGATGACCGAAGTCGTAAATCCCAAACGATCGAAGTTGTAATCCTAGATGACAAAAGTCATAAATCCTAGATGACCCGAATGTCTATAGTACTGGTAATCCTAGAATGTGTCACAAACTCCCATATAGGAACCTGAAAAGTGTTAACGTGCGTCCCATACCACACCTTTGCACTTAACGGTTTACTAACCGCTAGTCAATGCCACATTAGAAAACATAAATCATCATAAAATCTTAAAACTCGGAAAACTCAAACTCGCCTCATCTCATCGGCAAGTAAAACACTATAACGGGTTCTTATAGATCATACTCCTAGAATAGGGGATATCGAACCACAACTCGCCAAATATTGGCCTTCCTAGATAATTCCTAAAGATAGGAATTATAATCTCAAAAACTTTCCATAAATTGGCTAAATAACTCAGAATCAATAACCTCAAATAGTTTCGATCGTACAAGTCCAGAATTAACCAATAAAGTAAACTCACATGTCCCATACCATGTGCTTTACTAAACGGTTTAATTCTCTTTCTCATACATCCGAAAAGTGTGAAATTAATGTATATTATTTATAAAATACTTTTCTTGAGAAAACGGGATTTTAAAACAATTTTTCGAAACCATTTTGAAAGCAATTTATCGAAAATTCTCCATATTATAAGAAATAATATATTTAAAATACTTTAAAATAATTTAATAATAATTTAAAAATAATTTGAAAATATTTTATAATAATGATTTCAAAAGCCAAATAATTTAGAAATTTTCTCAAAATTTATTTGAAAGAAATAGTGCTTGAAATCTAGAAAAACGTTGAAAATACACCAAATCGATATTCAAATTCAAATCGAATTTAAATTCAAATTTTTAAATTTCAAATTCCTCCAAATCTCGGCTAATCCATTGATGGATATCATAGCCCATGATCATCGTCAAAATCATCTCAAAATTTTCATAAGAATTGGCCGTAAAATTATAGCAAACGAAGACTAAAAGCTGCGAAAAGAAATAGAACAAAAGGCCACCACTTCACGTACGGGGCCAACAAGGGGGTCGACCCAGCCCAGTGGCCAGGTCGACCGCCAGAGTGCTGGGTCGACCTCCCTGTCGACCCAGTCTACGGACTTCTTCCTGCTTACATTTTATGCTTCGTATTGAATTTCCAAAGACCATTACACATAGCAAACGATTGAATTATTAACTGAAATTCGACATGCAACAAGTTTAACATCTAAACAACACTCTGAAAAAGATCCGACAGCAATTCGAGTGAAAATCAAAGAGTTATGGCCACTCAAATTGGCAACCAAAAACAAGAAATTCAATAAAACAACAACAGAGAGAATTAAACGTATACAGAGCATTTCTTAGTCCTTTACAGCAAAGCAAGATTCTTGTTAGTAGTTGTGAGTTTTTAACTCACCTTGGCGATTTAGAAAAGTTTTGATAGCAAGCAATGATCTTCGGTGGAGATAAGAAGCTCTAAGAACCTATACACTACAACAAAAACACCCTTTCACAACTGCCAAAAACAGTTGTAATAGGTCTATTACAACGGGCAGCCGCCCGTCGTCATATCAGGAGTTGTAATATATCCATATTTTTTTACGTCTACGGTAGTTGTAAAATAATCTTTTACGACTCTCTATCGCAGTTGTAAAACGTCATTTACAACTGCTCTTGACAGTTGTAAAAGATTATTCACAACTATGATAGGCTGTTGTAAATTATTTTTCACAACTTCTACGGGCAATTGCAAAAGACATTTTAACAACTGCGATTGGCAGTTGTGGTAAAAGAATACAAAATAAAAAAAATTCTAAATACAGTTTGCAAGTGCAACAAGGAATAGAAAAGCAACAAGAAAAAATGAATATTAATTCAAAGGCATCATAATTCATTCTCAGATAAGCAACGAGAATGATATAAATTCAAAGGCATCGTATTCCATTCATAGAGCAGACATCACAACTTTATGTTCAAAATACAAACAATAAAGCATATACTATATAAAACTGCATAAAATTACAACTTATAACAAAACTGATATATAATTAAAACTGTCTAGAGCAAAATACAAACTATAAATCATACATGATATAATGCCAACATACTGATAGGTGCTATTAATTTCGTTGTTGTATAAATTACAGATGTTCGGACCACTTGAAATAGTGTATAAGTCATGTTTTCTGTTATTGAACTAGAATCCATCCATACATTTTTCAATCATTCTGTTCGCCATGGCCACTGCTACTATTTCATCTATTAGCTCACAAACAATGCTGAAAAAATCAGTAGAAATGGCCCTCTACAAGTTATGCCTGGTTATTTATACATTTACTATATTATTGTCAACCTTATGGTTATCTTTGATGGTCTTGGACATTGGTATAGTAAAGTTACTCCATATATCAAGTAAAAAAATTTAGCATCAAGCTTACTTCAACATGAACATGAAGTAAATCAACTTTGTTGAACTTAGGCTACACTATAAAAGGATATTATTGATCATTCCATTCATTCTGGTTAGATCACACATAAAAAGATGAATCCTACTTGAAGTTACTTTAAAAAGATTTAGAAAGTTAGAGAAATATTCCATTTTCTTGTTTCCCAAACTTGTTATCTCTAAGATTACTGAAGAAGTATGGTCTCTTCTGCTACAATAAATATGGTGTAATTGCACTGTATTCATAATTGTATAGAGAAGGATTGTTCCTTTTATATAAAAAGAGATTGTTCTCCTTATCACAGAAGAGAAATGCATGTTTAGAGATTGTGATCTATACTATAGAAACTGTGGTAATGCTTCTACAATTTGTCCCAAGTTTCTAGTTTTATAGGCATTTGTGTTACATAATATAATTAAATCTCTAATATATTGATATGACTAGCCTATGCATACCATTATGAAGTCGAAAATTAATGCATGAGCATAGTATGTTACATTTCTTTTGTCATGTAAAAGTATAAATTTTTACCTTCTGGGCAGACGATAAGACCACCACACATTCAAGCTATAATGTTTCCTACATACATAAAATTACAAACGTGCATTTTATATTTGAAGTTTATGATGGCCCCCATCTCCATCCTTGATTTGAAGTTCAAAACATAAAACAAAAGATAAGTTTACTAACCATAGAATAAAAGGGTTACATCACTAAGTCGTGGAGGCATGAACATACGTCTCCAGATCTATAGCCGTTCAATCTTAAATATCGCAACATCCAACCGAGGCATGATGGTTAGCATCTCCCTCAAAAGATTAGATGTTATAATAGCATTTGTACTTAATCAAGTGTTTGGACTTTGGAATATGAAAGTTCCTCTGTACTTATAGGATAGAATGAAACGTTTAGACAGTAATCGGTAAGAAATTAGCTGTGCATTTTAATCAGATAAAGATATCTTACAAGTTGGGTGTTGTAACCAAGTAGGAGACTAAGGAAGAACCCAAACAGTAGCAAGAGGAAAATATTGACACCAATAGCTCAGAAACCTATAAATATTTAACCTTTAAAAAAAAGAAAAAAGTTTATACTATTACATATATGCGGATCTTTGAGTAGGCAACTCAATTTTTATCGCTGCTATGAATTATCAGAAGTCGTCGCTTAAAATATGTAGATTTAAAGCAACTTAATTGTGTTCTAGTTTCTCGAAACTACTTGAATAGAGCTTGGAAAAATAGCTTAAAAAATAGAAATATTAAAATAGGTATTTGTTGTGGTTTACAACTTATGATTCATATGAAAATGAGTAAAGTGTATTAAACGTTGTAATTTATTATATATTCATTTACAAGATACAATCCAAAACTATTTAAAAGCTATCATTGGAAACTTCTAAGGAGATTTAAAGCAACTTGTAGCCAAACGGTCTCTTATCTATAGTTGACAGGTTTAGCAATTTCTAGAAGTTTAGTCCATTGAACAAATCTAAGATAAGTAATGAATATATTACCCTGATAAATTTCCCGTGGATACACAATGCCATCTTTATTCCTATCAGAAAAAGCCACATGCTGCTGAAACACACTCATGTTGTGATTACCTTTACCTTCTGTTCCTTTTGGATGGTCAGGATCAATTTCCACTAGTGCCCGAGCAAGATCTACACCACAAACATACACATATTTTTTCTAATATATAGTCTTATAAGAAAGAAGAAGAAGAACCAGTGCAAGAATCAAAATGTTACATGCTTAGGAAGTTCTTCCTCTAGATTGGTATTAAGCTTGCGTTCTCCAGTAACTAGAGCCTTTGTTGTGTATGTCGCCAATGACGGATCAGTCATTTTTACAGATTTCTTCCTCAAATGAAATATTTCCTCAGAAAAATGTAGAAATTTGTAAATGCAAGTGCTACATGAAATATCAAAAACAATTACCCTCTTTATATCAACTTCGTTCATCTCCAGCAGGGATCTCAAGTGAAGTAACTCAAGCAAAGGCAACTCATATCATCGCCATACTCGAGATCGTCCCTCATCGGGAAAAACTAGAATCAAATTAAGCACTCCAAGTGAAGCAACCCTCCCTAAGTTATCATATTGTTTGAGTGACTCAATTTAGTTTATGCTAAATTCAGGGTTACTTACTTCCAAAACCAACTATTTTCTTTCTTTTATTAGATTTTTTTTATTTTTTATTTTAATTATTTTCCCAAGATCCAATTTGATCAATATAGAAATATTGATATACTTCTTTGTAAAAACTATTTGTATGTACATATAAACATACAAATCATTTTAATTCTAATATCAGAGTTTTTTTTTGAATAAAGTATAATTCAGTTTATTTAAACTAAAATACCTATGTTTTGCCACAGTAAAAAGAATCGGGAAATACCCCTTCCCATTTGAATCTTTGTACAAATTTACTAACCAATTCCTATTTGTTTATTTGTGTTTGACAATTGTATATCTAACAGAACATGAGAGTTACCTCATCAGATTCAAACTTTTGCAAAATTGCTTTTCAAATAGCCAAACAGAGGTTGTGCATGCTTCTGTGCATCTGTGTGCACATAAACATGTACAACTGCTATTTACTACACCTGAGTTTTCAGGTTGATCAACTTGATTAGGTTAAATCCCTATATTGTCTTGTTATAATTTACTAACTTTGCTCATTCATTTAAACATCAAAATTATACAAATCTGGATTCCTACTTTTCTATGTCTTCAAATTTCCTGTCTATATGTTTATTCCCATTTTATAGTATTTACAGTTAATTTGTAAATAGGTTCTAGCCTCTAAACAATCTAATACACATGCATACATTACTGGTTCACATATGCTTCAGATTTACTACTAAACTCGCTACTTGATTCATGAAAATTTGCATACTTATAGATTATGATGTAAAGCTAAACACATTTATCTTTTCTACTGAAAACAGTTCCATCCCATAATAATCTTTTTAAACCATTCATTACATCACAATCAAAGTTTCAGCATAATGCAAACACTAATACAGAGAAGTCTTGCAGTTAAAAGAAACATAAGGAGACATTCTTTTACAAAAGTCCTAGCTTAGTTAATTAGCAGTTTTATTCTTAGCATCACACATCTGCTCCTTAATTCCTAGCTTCCTCTTTCCCTGTAGACATCTCATGACCTACTCCATAAAGTATATGAAGCACCCATTTGATGCAAGCAACAAACAGGTCAGACTCATGTCTGGTGTAAGTAGAGTCACTTGTTAATGCATAAAGACTAATGAAATATGTTCCATTATTATCTTTTCTGTTCTCAGAGGTTAAGTGTTTTATTCAAGGTAATAAATCTCCTTCTCAAGTTCAATTTCACAAAGTGTTATTCCAGTGGTGTGTGTGTTGTTAAATAACAGGTGTGTATTCTTAGACTAACTTGTCATCAAAAGCATTGGTTCATAAAAACCTATCAACCATCATACATACACACAGGTTGGTGCTAACACCCAAAACATGCACAATCATGCACAAACATGCACCAACAATATTCATGGTATTGAGCCAAAGTATCAACCTTGAGTCTACATGTTAGGACTCCCATATACTTCTAGCCTATTTACCCTTGCATGTATAATTATTTCATGTTATTCTAAGGTCCAGTATTACATTCATGGTTGCACTGGTGCACACTGCCTGGAACCACTACCTGGTTTCCAGTGCACTACAAGCTATTTGGGCATAAATATGCCATGTGCAAACTCACACCCCAACCTTGATGCAAGCCAACCACTATGTCATACCCACTTCCCTCATACCCAACCTGATAGAGGTGACCCACATCCTTAGTTTAATTACTAAGTTCTTTCATATGACCCAATATTATATATGCAGTGTCATTCCCAAAACTGTTGTATGCTAACCAATATGTGCTAGCAGTTTTCATACATCCATCAATCATTCACCCATTCATGCATTCAACAATTTAATCAGTCACACTTGTAATTATTTCAAGTCAGTTTCATTCAGAGATATATCTTTAGCTAAAGCATAGATCTGAGCACTTTAAGAAGTGAAATGCCACTGTGGTTCCCCAGTAATAAGGTTCTCACAATCAATCCACACATTAAAGTGTGTTTGCTTGTTACTCAACCCTATTTCCAAAGAATACTTACTGATGGATTAAGACTCAGCACATGGAAATTCCATTGCACCCTAACCATCTTTTCAGTTGCAAGACATAAGCCAGAGAACCCCTTCCTCTTACTGCCTTGCACCCTACTTTCCTTATTAATTCATGCTTTAACTAAAAATATTTCTCAAGTTCATAAACATATAAATAAATCAGTTGTTATTCCTTCATTAAATTATCATATATAAACAAGCATAGATTAAGTGACAACAAGACAATACAAGTCACATAATCTCAGAAACAACAGAAAATTGTTAAACTAAAATGCAAGCAAAGCATCAAACAGAAATTAAAATAACTAAAGGTTAAATGGCTGCCTTTCATAGGTCTTAATGCCTTGCCAAGTGAGGATTTACTCACCATAGTTCTCCTTCCCAAGTCTTGGTTCAGGCCTGCCATTGATTTTCTAAACTACTGCCTATTTTTTTTCTAATTTTTTTTTCTGGTTCTAACATGTAACCGTAGGAAATAATGATGTATATAAGGGAGTTACTAGGGTTTTAAGGTTAGTTAAGTAATTTATTTTTATCAGAAATCCCTTCACCATTTCTGGTTTCACCCCACTGTTCACCCTCTCCACTTTCCTTTCCCACCATTTCTCCCTTTTCCTTGTCTTGGCCACTTTTGGCAAATTTCTCCACATATTATTTGCATGACTGTGGCTCGGGCATTGTTTGTCTTTTCTGGTTTTAATCATGTGTATAAACTTATTTGTATAATCAGCTATATGTGTGTATCAATCAAATATTTTGCACATCTTATATATTCATGCATTTCCTATCTACACAAGCAACTATGCTCCTATTTAGGCTATGGAAATTAAGACTAAAATCTGCCTAAGTTATTTATGTATTGTAACTAAGCTAATGTGTACACACTAACAAGTCATGTACTCATTTATTATTATTTTTTTGTATTTATTTACAAGGCCTTTACACACCAAAGTGCCTTGTTCATGTGGCTGACTAAAATAGTGTGCACATGCACAAGAGCATGCACACTCACTCACACACACACAAGTATTTTTCAGAGAAAAAGTTTTATTTTAACTAACTGTCTTTCTTTTATAAAATATTCAAAATACATATATACATACATATATATATATATTTATATACTTGCCTATCTATGGGCTGTCACAACAAGGCATCAAGCAATAGTAAGGCGGAGCTTCTAAAACTATACATATCCTTCTCATGCACCCATTTTTATGCAAGCAAATCTAGGTGCAAATGGCATCTCCAGTTAATGGAAACTGGTTTGAATAAAGGATGGATTTAGATTCAATAATTTCAAATGATAAATCTAGTTTTAGAAACTCCAACGGTGGAAGGCAAGTTTCGGCGAAACAGTTGAAGCTGATAGGGGGTCATATGCTTCAATCAATGGAATCGAAAGCAGGCAGACGCAAATCAAATCGTGAATCGGCTCCATTATCAACAGCATCGCGACAATCAGTGGATCCATATTCAACAGTAGGCGGCTTGATTTTGTTGAGGAGCAACTTTGTTTGAAGAGGAAGAATTTGGGATTGATTTAGATTTAGGGAAGAGTATGGCCGACCCGCATAAGAGAGTAGAAATATAAAACACAAAAGATTTTGGAGCCAAATTTTCACCTTTTTCGACCTAAAATTTCATGCTTTTGTGCTAACATTTCGTGGCTTACCGCCAATTTTTCATGGGTCTTTATCAAAATTTCACCAAAATTTATAAAAATGAATATTATAAGTTATATCAACAAGTGAAAATTTATATCAAATATAATATGAGTTTCTTGAAATTAATTTTTATTAAAATATTAAATATTACTTCTTAATTGTTATTAATTATAACTTATTACTTCTTAGTTATAATTGAATATTAATTATTAATAGTTAATTATTACGTGTTAATTGTTAATTTGTAAGGTTATTATTAAGTATTAATATTATCAATAATTAATTATTAAATATTAATTATAAAATATTAGTTATACTGATATTTAGTATGTCTCTATTACAACTGGTGAAAAAAGAGCGGTTGAAAATAAGTCTAAAAAATTTCCTAATAAAACATATAATTATTAATTATCAAAAATTAACTACTAAATATTAGATATTGCTTCTTAATTATTTAGTTTGACTATTAATTATTACTATTATTTCACATTGATTTTTAACTTTTATTATTACTATTTAATTTTTATTTAGTTAATTTTTCTTAAAAATTTATTATTAATAATTAGTTACTATTATTCGATAGTAATTATTATTTATAAATTATCATTTAAATAGTTAGTATATAATTATTAGTTATAATTACTTCATATTTCAAATTAATTATTGTTATTTAATAGTATTTATTGTTTATTATTAATTTTCTTATTAATTATTAATTATTATTATTGATTATTATATTTTAGTATCAATTATTAAATATTAATTATTAATGTTATTTATTTCTTAATTAGTAATTATTAGTGTTAATTATTAATTATAAAAAATTAATTATTAGTTATTATATTTATTATTAATTATATTGAATAATAATTATTAGTACTAATTATTTCATATTTCAAACTAATTATTATTATTTAATAGTAATCAATATTTATTTAGTTATTCATTATTATATTTTAAATATCAATTACTAAATATTAATAATTAATATTAATTGTTATTTCTTATTTCTTAATGTTAATTATTATTATTAAAATTAATTCTAATTTATTAATTATTATTTATTTAATAATTAATAATTATTATATTAATCAATAATTATATTGAATATTAATTATTAATATTAATTACTTCATATTTTAAATTAATTATTATTATATAATAGTAATTATTATTTATTATTAATTTTCTAATTAATTATCAATTATTAAGTATTAATATGTAATTATAATTATTAACTAATTATTACAACTGGTAAACAAAAAGTTGTAATAGACGTCTATTACAACTGAAGAAAGGAGTTGTTAAAAATATGCATCTATTACAACTAGCAAAAAAGGTTGTAATATGCAACTATTACAACTGACAAAAAAGAAGAGTTGTAAAAAATAGGCATCTATTATAACTAGCAAATAATGTTGTAATAGGGATCTATTACAACTGACAGGAAAGAAGAGTTGTTAAAATTAGACATATATTGCAACTAGCAAAAAAGAAAGGTTGTAATAGGTATCTATTACAACTGGCAAAAAAGAAGAGTTGTTGAAAGTAAGTTTATTACAACTTTCTAAAATAAAGAGTTGTAAAAAACCTCTATTACAACTGACAAATTGTGACAGTTATAAAAATACAGTTGTAATAGGGTCTTTTTGTTGTAGTGATAATAGCTGAAACAGAAGCATGCACAGCAAAAGGAAATTGTTGCACACAATTATATCACAATTCAAAGATTTTGATGAAATATTTTGAAGTATTGGGTTTGATTACCTTGTATACTTTCTAGTTTGATGATTCTCTTATTTAATTTCCAGCAGATTTGGTGAAATTTTGATTTTAATTTGAAGATGCCATGAATTTACTTGTTTTCTATTTACTGTAAGTTGATTTGAGAAGAAGAGGCAAATGAAAAACTACGTACAGCCTCTTTTCTCCCTATAGAAATTTCCAGATAATGGGCTTTGGATCCCATTCCTAACCTTATCAAGCCCAGGATAAAATACTTAGAGAAAAATGTATGGTTGTGTTCACATTTTCTCTTATTTAACACAATATACACACATTTCATCATTTAATTGCCAAATAAAATGTATTCATCCAATTATAGTGAAATAAAATTGTTATTATAACCAAAATAAAATTTATTTTAACAGTAAAAAGATATTTTTACAAATAAAACCTTATTTTTAACAATATTTTTCAATTTACACTATTTTATTACAAAACACTATTTTTAATTCAATAATTTGTACAAAAATTATTTTCTTGTCAAATAAATTACTAACTCTTTTTAATCATCAAAATATTATTTTTAAACCATATTCCAACTTTTGTATTAACAAAATACATAATATCTTTATATTTCTCATTTTAAATTCAATAAAAGATTAATATTGACAATGTTTTCCAATATTATTGTATTTACCCAAATAAAATTGCAATTTGATTATTTTCTACTCAAATTCTCAAAATAAAGTTTTTAAAACTTTATTTTCATTACTTTAGATTTATTTCAACAATTTAACGTTGAAATACATCACCTAATTAATTTATTAGTTCCAAACTAATAAATACCCAATATTTCAATTTATTTAAACCAAATACTTATCCAATCAATATTTAATCCCATATTTATACCCAAGTAAACAAAATAAAGTTCCAAACTTTATTTTTCTCATTTTATTTACAAAATTCATTGTTTATTCCAAATAAACAATTTAAAATTTCCAATTATATTTTAATTTACAATATTAAATTACAACTTCCGTTATAATTTAATATATACAGGTAATCCCTAAACCAGGGTTGTTACAGACTCCTCCCTTAACAAAATTGCATCCTCGCAATTTCTAGAGAAGAGTTTGTATTCAACGTATTAATTTCATCAATCAAAGGAAGGATAGACAAGCACGAGATCAAAATTCCTCACTTTCTACTCAAGACGAAAGAAGACCAAGATAAAATTGCTCGGTAAATTCAATGATTTTCCTAAGTATAAATACTAGGATTTGCGGACCATTGAATTTCTTGAGCAATACATCACGATTTCAAAAGTATCTCACTTTCGAAACAAAAACACAATGGGATGCTACTAAAAAAAATTATCGAAGGAGATTGATTTCACAAAAGTTTCTCGAAATAGAGTTGGGATTTTAGCATCGCTTTATCCGAACTCTAAAAACAAGCTGATGACTTTCCGTATGTCACTACGGAAGGATCCATACTGATACTAAGATAACAACCATTGAGGTAAGAAGACCCGATGAGAGATGGTTACTTCAAAGATCACACAACTCAAACGACCGCAAAATGCTATCGTTAGACTATTGCACTAAGGCAAGACAATCCTGAGGAACACAATAGATGTAAATTTTAATTTACAATCAAAATTTATTAGAGTTCGAAATTCATTATCTTCAAAACCATAATCTAAATTTTTGTTTACAATCAAACTTCTTAAAGTTCCAAAACTCATTGCGTTTAAATTCAAAATCTCAATTTTCAACACTTGGAAATTTTCCAAACTCCTTCCTATAGCTCTTATAAAAGGACAAATAATTTCAAACTCATATTCCCCTTTTTATTCCAAAATTAAATTTTCGAAAGAATTTTTATAATTTCATTTCAACAAATCTTAAGATAAAATTTTAAATTTACTACTCTTTATTTTCTAATACCCAAATTCTCACAACAAACTCCATCTTTAACGTGTATAAATTATTTTAAAATATTCAATAAACATTTATTCTTTAAACAAAGTATTATCTCATCATTTCAATAATAAAACATAACCATATTCAAACTCATACATTTCAATTATCTTAATGGCATTGCCTCGCCATTATTTATGATGAATGACCCTCAATTGGCTGCAGAGTTGACCAAACGATCAAAACTGCCTCGCCGCTTATCTAACAATTATTATGGTTCAATGGCTGCATATGTCATCCAGAATAAAATATAATTCTCAAATCTTTTTAATCTATTTCCAAATTTAGTCTCATCAAAACTCAATTTATCGTGTCTGATTGTCTCATCACAGCGTTTAGGAAATTCCTATCTATAACTTTGATTAGGCGTATCGACCAGAATTCTTAAAGCACTTGATGGACAACCCAACACAAAAATCATCTTTTATAAAAGAAGTATCTCATATTTAGTTCTCAAAATGTTCTTTATTTATCCCAAAAACCAAATCCAATTCCTCTTAGAAATATATCTTCAATTTTTGAAAAAATTTGAAAACACAATTCATTACATATACCCAAAATCAAAACACAAAAGGAGACTTATCGTGATGTTCCCTGAATATACTCGATTCACCAGATTGTGGGAATAGATTGGAGTGTTCGTCATTCCTAACAGTATAAGGAACTACTCAGAAACTCATAACGAGTGCGGAATGCGGTAAAAAACACTATCCTCCGCAACTCGTAGCTAATGAGAATCGGTGTAGGGTCAAGCTGAAGAAAGACCCTAGCACCACTAATAAATCAAATAAGAAATCAGCGAGATTTAAGGGTAAGGGTAAAATATCTTCTCGAATGAGTAGAAGAACACAAACGACAAATCATTACTTCGGGTGAAGTAATATTACTAAGCCTATAAATGAGTATCCAAAAAGGTTATCTCAAAAGAGGTAAGAATGGAAATAGCAATTAAATTCCAAGGATTACCTCATTTCCTTGGTGGGCATCCTCGTGGAAGGATGACCGAAAGGCTAAGAACTGGGAATGAGGTCAATATAATACTCGATTGCCCGATTGGGTGTCATACCTGAACGGACTCACAGAAATCAACAAAATCACAATGACAGGAATTCGAGATATATTACGAACATCTCGATACCCAAGAGTGAATACAGAGACTTCAGAATCATAATCAATATTCTGCAGACAAGAAATAACAAACCAACTGAATTTGGATACCTAACTATAGGACCCTTCAAATGACAGAATGTGGCTTGATAAAATGAAAGCCACTCCCTCTCAAATTACTCCAAACTAAAGATAGAAAATAGCATGCTAATACGCAAGCAAAGATAAGCTACCAGGAACAAATCCCAAAATTCTCAAGTCAAGTATTACAGATCCCCTCAAATGGATTTGCAATCCTCAAGTAAGTAACAAGACCAGAACATCTAATAGCATTAACAAATTTCTTCGGTACGGATAAATGCCAAGCACTTGTATCGAAGAGGATTCGAATAGAACGGTCATGAAAAAGAATAGAACCTTCCAAAATAGTAGGAGATATACCTCGCGACTGAGATGCACTACCAGAAGCCTGAGCCACATTCAGATTCCCCGAACCTGAACTCTTCCCCTTCTTAGGACATGCTGAAACTATATGTCCTTCCTTCTTGCAATAATGGCACTTGGGGGTTTGAGGACATTCTCTAGCTAGATGGTCTCTAGAACCACAATTGAAGCAAGCCAACACTCTAGCTAAAGGAGGTGCTACACTGGAATGAGAACCAGACTTGCCTTACTTCTTCTTCTTAGGAGGAAATGATTGGGATCTCTGAAAGGGAAATTTCTTCTTATTTGGGTTCATTCGAACCTCGGCCTCGTCACTACTATCCCTTTCTTTTTCGACGGCTTCGAGGTGAAGCACCGAATCTTCAAGCTCCTCGAACGAGAGCTTAAGCTGAAGCATGAGCGACCTCTTCAAATACTTCTTAAGTCCAGATACGAACTTAAGATTCTTCTTATATGGGGTACTAATGAACTCGAGCCCATACTTGGATAGAGACTCGAAGGATGATACATAATCTGACACAGAGGATTTTCCCTGCTTCAACTTGAGGAAGCGTTGGGCAAGGAAGGCCTTCTCGGATTCTGGCACAAACTTAAGCTCAAAACGATATTGGAAATGTTGCCATGTAAGAGTAGACTCATCTATCTCAACTGTAAGGAGCTCGTACCAGTCTAATGCTCATTCTTGCAGCATACTCGATGCCATAAGAACACGGTGACGATCGGAAATCTCCATGCGAGTGAAGATGCGCTCGCATGTTCGGAGCCAAGCCTGAACCTATAAAACTGTCTCGGAGCCTTTGAATGGCTTGCCTCCGAGATGGGTGAAATTGCTGCACATACGCACGAATGCGGATTTGCGCAAAGGAGAGGGATGAGTAGGAGCAGGAGGTTGTGTGCTCCTAAGAAGTTCGATAATCTGATCGGTCGACATATAAACTCCTTGGGAGGAGAACCACCGGACGGTCCCGCCTCCGAAGTGCGACCTCTTCTTCTTTCAGCCATTAACTGAAAGTTAAGATAAGATAGGATTATTCACAGGGGTAGATATTTGCAATTCAAATTCGTTAAATAGGGATACTACGAAATTTAAAATTAACATTCCTAGACATATTCCTTTCTATCTACCCCTAAAGAACTAAATAGGTTAAGGACAAGGCTGGGTTCAACTATGATTTGGGGATGATGTTTACACTTGTATTATACTTGATGTATGGTAATCGTGTATACTGTTCTGCGTTTATTACATTTTGTTCTGAATCCAGCTCTGATACCAAGCTATGATGCCCCACCCCAAGACCCACCTTACCAAAGATAATTACTTAGTAACTCTGTCTGCTAATGCGGAGAATAGGGCTGGTTAAGGGTGACCATCATAGTCTTGCATTAGATAAAAGCTAAGTATGTCGATTTGGTACTCATTTTTTTCATTTTGTCTAAAGTATTCGACATACTTAATTACTATCTAATAAACTACTATGGTGGCTACAGGATCAATTCAGAAACAAAATATAATAACTACAACAATCTCAAGTCACAGAACAACAACACAGATAATATACATACACATATACACCAAATGTAATACAACATGTAACAAGTGGTATTCAACCATAATATATATACATACATCTCAAAAAAAGAATATATACATCATAAGGTGACCCAAAAAAATACTACTACACAAAAACTATGCCATAACCAAAGTCGATGAAGAAGCCCAAAAGGTAAAGCTAGCATAGGTCCAAAAGCTAACTTGCAACTCGGTCTGACCCAAGTAATGAATACACGGGTTAGGCTATCTAGAACTTGATATTAGAAGGAGATGAAGAAATATAAGCATATAAGTGAAGCATTCCTTTGAATATAAAGGAATGATATGAGTAAAGTTTAACTTATACTTCCAAAGGTGGAAGTGTCTCAAAGGTCCATAATTAACTTAGGAATGGGTTTAACATAGCATAGATGTTTCACACTCAAGGGTTCGACAATATGAGTGAACATAAGTAATCACACAAGCCATAAGTGAAATCATCGAAATCTCCAAAATCAAATCTCATGAAACTCAAATAAGAGCTCATAATCCCAATATCGAAATCACCATAAACATATATATATATATAAGCCTTTCTCTACTCAAGGCTGTAAATAAAATCATCATCTCAAATTAGTGAAATCAAAATCAAAATCTCATAAAAATACCCGGATTGGCCAAATCCCATATGTATGCCGAAGCGATGCTGCACGTGCCAAACTCAGACCAGTACTATATATATGATTTGAAAGGGAGTGCGATAGGACGAGCGACGGAGGCTAGGGATTTATGCCAAGCGACAACCCAGTCTTATAGGCTCTTCGATACACCCCAAATAACACGTCCAAATATCCAAGATAGGATCTTTAAAGATTTTGACTCCAAAACACCAAAATTTGGAAAATTCACCAAATCAATTCAAATCTAAAGCAAATGAACGTGAATAGAAGTTAGGAATTCATACCTAACAACAATGAAAACTATAGACATAGATGTGAGTTCAAAAACTCACCTTTAAACCCAAAACAACAAATGAGAAGCTTTAAAACAAAGGAAAGATCAACCACTCTTCAACAACAACTCTAGAAGCTCCAATCTAAGCTCATAAGCAAATATTTCCTAAGTTAGGGTTTAGGAATTTCTAAAAATTAGAGAGAGATTGAGATGGAGAAGATGAAGATGATGCTTACCTAAGCTTCTCCTTGATTTTAAAGGAAGAACTTGAATTTCCTAAGAGAACAAGGGCTTAGAAATTTTAATTTCTCATTCTTTCCCCCATTTTCTTTAGCTTGAAAGTGTTAGGAAATGGAATGGAATGAATGAAGAGGAGTGGGGTGGAGTTAGGGTATTAGATGAGTTGGGTTATCTTGTTAGGTTATTGGGTTGAAACCCAAAGCCCCAATTGAAAATATCAAAATTCTAATCAACTCCAAAAATATCGATGTTTATACTCAAAAAGGTCGCAAACGCCATTTTGGACTTAATGAAAGTAGTCTCAAGTCCTAATTCGACTGTTTACAAAAAATAGCATTTCGGACTTTAATCCGACTGACGATGCCATATTTAAATTTCAACATTTAAATATATAATCGCAAAATATGCGGGTTGTTACAGTTGCACACTCTTATCTCAATGGATGAATTCTTTTCTCAAAACATCTTGACTAGGAATATTTAAAACAAAATGTATTTTATTTTGTGATTAATTATTGGCGATAGCAACTATTTGCAACTACAATCACATAACATTTTATTTAAGAATTTTTTTTAATTATATACTTTAAATTAAATACTTAGTTAGTTATATCATAATACAACAAAGTATATAAAAGAAAGCAAACACCGTTTTTACGAACAAAATTAACGACAAAGTTAGATATGTGTAACAAATTACATAGTTGCCTCTAGGGCATACCACTAACTCTTTGCTTACATATTTATGGTTGTTTGGAATAATCACAGAATGGCTCGATGAGTCTTCTACAGGTTAATATAACTAAGTCAAAATAGAAGATCGCATGGTAATGACATACAATAGTCTTCTGACTTGAGAGTACTGTCGATCTTAAGTAGGTAGACTATACTTTGATTATGGTCAAGCACATGACAAAGCGACCATGTTACGATCGTAGTTGGGTATATGTTGAACTACTTAAGTGAAATATTACTCAAGAGAGGATTTGTCTCCTTTGTTATAGAAGTTTAATGGCCCTAATTTTGACTAACATCATTTAGGACATTTAATTAGATAAATTAAGCGAAATAATGTAGATGGTTAAGGGATTGAGATTTGTTAATTAATAAGGGGCCATGCCTCAGTGAATGTATAAGTAAGAGAGAATTAACAAAATAAGTAAATAAGAGGAATATGGTAAAGGAAAAAAAGGAATAGCCTTTGTTCTATACCCTAAACCCTTTTATCCTTCACTTCTTATTAATTTCAACATTTACAAACAACATTAAAACACTAGTGAGCTCAGCCGGCCACCACTAAGAAGATTCAAGAAAAAGAAAAGCTAGGATTCAAGTAGAAATCTTCGGTAAATCAATTAAAGAGCAAATCTCAACCTTCTTAACATCAAGCCAAGGTGAATAATTTGATTTACATCTCACTTATGATAATGGTCTTGGTTACAAGGTTTGATCCAAATTATGTTGCAAATAAAATGCCATGTTATGTTTGGTTAAATGGATATATATATATATATATATATGCTTGTTGATAATTTATATTGTTTCATACAGATTTTATGATAAGTCTAGACTGGAAAACCTATTAAATGACATCCAAATGGTTTGCGTTTTTGATACATAGTAAAAAAACATTATTTTTGAAGTGGGTTTCAAGTTTCATAATTTTCTAAGTTATTGTGGATTTATTATGAATTCTCTATGAGGGAAAATAGTTAATGTTGGGTATAAATTATTTAAGGCAATTATATAATGATTTCAGGACTGAAATTTACATATGTTAGGAAACATATTAAAAGAGAATTATGGTGATTTTTGGAGAATTTTCCTAAGTACTTTATTATGGTTATAAAATTATTTAAGTTAAGGGACTTAAATGTTTCATATGTTTTATCAAGGGAACGGGCTTGTTTTTTAAAATGTATTTAATTGAAATTTTTAGATTCGGTGGCCTTTTAGAAAAGGATTTCGATAATGAAATGGCAACCAATTACATTTTTACAAATTAGACAAGTTAGGTGAAAAGAAATTACTTTAAAAGGCATAAAATCAGTTTTTCTTGGATTTACTACTTCACCACTTCCATTTGCTAGCTTTTGTCACCATACCTCCGCTAATGAACTTATTTGAAACCAATGCATATGGTATCAAGAAATTGATACGTAGTGCATTGGAGAAAGGTGGAAGAGACAGTGTCGAATCCACGCTCTCGAAGGGGTAGAAGCTATTCTTATAAGCTTTCGAATCCTTTACTTACTTTTGTTTATAAAAGACACTTTCGAAGGGGTGTTTTTAACTTGTCTTTGTTTAAAAGAAGAAGCTTTCGAATAAGTTGCCACTCGCCTTTGTTTTAGAAGAGAGCTTTTGAAAGAGTTGCCGCCTTTTGTTTTAAAAGAAGCTTTCGAAAGGATAGCCGCTTTTGAACCTATTCGATACCCATGCTGCCGCATTCATACCTTTTGAATTAGTCAAGGCCACTTTTCTTTATAGCCTTAAAACAATGTATTTGAAAGGGTCTTTCACCTTTTTACTTTAATGTCGCCTTCTCAAAGCTTTCGGAAGGGTCTTCTGGCCACTTTTAAATGGTTTCAAAGGCAATGGTTTCGAAAAGGGTGGGTTTCAAAACTATCCTCTTCCTTTTACTTAGGATTAATGCTTTTGGAAATAATGCATTCACCTCTATTCTTTATAACCCCTTAGCTAATATTAAAAGTTAAATCAAATGGTTTCAAAAGGAATAGTTTTAAAAAGCATTGTTTCCATAGATCCTTCACTTGAGCCCAATACTTTCGAAAGGTATATTATGAATGTTTCGAAAGATATGTTTTAAGTATTTCAAAAAGAAGGTTCTAATGCTTTCGAAGGGTAAGTATAAATGGTTTTGAAAGAGTATATTTAAGGTTTTAAGTAATGCTTACGAAATGGTGTTTTCAATGATTTCGAATGGTATTGTTTAAGTTTTTAAAACAAGGGTTTCAAAGGTTTTACTTTGGTTTCATGGCCTAAAGTTTCTAAGTTAAAAGTGGCTTTAACTTATTCTGAAGGGATAGATAATCCCCATGATTAGATTTCATCAACATTGCTTTGTGTAAAGCATACATCATGGCATAAGTGTTTTGAGTAAAGCAAAGTATATGATTTCCTTGTTTTATAAAGATATGATTTCAGGGGTAAATCATTTGCAAAGAATGTTTTCAAGGAAATGAAATATGAATAAGGTAGTTAACCCTAAGTAAATGACAGGAAATGAAATATGAATATGGTAGTTAACCCTAAGTTTATGACTCAGATATTAGAAGGCCAGATAACTCTGGTGTAGGGTCGCACCCTATACTTTAGCTATAAGCCCCTAGCTAAAATTAGTCCAAAATTTCACTATGTAGGGCATTGTCATGGATGGGACTAAAATGATGTTACACATAGAAGGGAATATACATAGTAAAGATAGGTTATTGGTGAGCCCACAAAACCATTAGGATCGGTTGACCCAAGAAGAAGATAGTTAAGGGCAGATGGCCTAGTATTGTGTCTAGCAGAAGTTAGATTATTAATTGTGTCTGGTAGGCCCGAGTCGGACAATGGTTAATATTTAGCCAGATAAAAATATAGTATGGACAGATAGTCCATTTATTTCCTGATTATTATGCACATACGTATTTGCTAATATTCTTATAAGTAGTTTGATTGTAGGATTCTGATTTGCAAAGGATATGCTTTTTAAAGGATATTAGTGAGGGGAAACCCGTTCTGCTAAGCGGCGTGGTCTCACTTAATATAAGTAAATCAAGATGTAATAGTATCATTCACACCAGGTTTATGTCTGACTTGAAGGTTATGTTTTCCCCTTAAACTCTCGGGTGCTCAAAATTAATTTGAGTAGATTGAGAGTTACGGTCTTTCCATATTTAGTAGGTTGGACAAATAAGCTTTCGAAGATGTGCAGGAGGCAAAGCTAGCTATGTAGGAGTAGATTAGTAGTATTTCCACTGTGATGTATTTATGATTGATATGTCTATATATCTATGATCATCCAAGTGGGCATCTTCATATGCCGCTCTTGGCATAGTTTGTAATAATCATATTTGATCAAAACCTGGGAATCGTTTTGGGATTATGTAACTAAATATGAAATATTGATTTGAAATGTAATCAGAAAATTTGTTTTTTGAGATTGTGATTTATTTCATATTCATGTGCTTCGGATATTATGGATACCATCAACACTACGTATTTTGTCACCAAAAATTAAATACTATAGATGACTGCAGCATCTGTAGCACTTAGCTTTGGGCCTTAGGATAGGGGTGTTACAACTTGGTATCAGAGCATAGGTTTATGAAAACTTAAAATAAAATTTAAACAAAATGATTTTGGAAACATAATCCTAAGGAATTAGAGAAAATATTGGGTTATGGGATAACGCTATAGTAACATACTTGTATTTGCTATATATAAGTATACGCTTTATCTCTATTCTCCCGTCTCTCTTAAGCTATTCTTCCGTATCTTATAATGACTCGAATGCAGATTAGGAATTAAGATATGGATGCTAGGAGTGGAAGAGTTAACATTGGTGGAGGAAGCACTACAACTAAGGGAAATGCCAGACCAAACACTAGAAGGAATCCAGGTCGGGCACAAACTGCTAATGTGGATGCTGGAGCGCCGTAAGTTGATATAGGAGCTATGTATCAATTCTTTGTCAACGTGATGCAAGCTGGAGCTACAACGGGATTAGTTGGAGGAGATCAAGAAGCTACAGTGGTTAATAACTATGCAGTACTAAGCAGAGATTATGCCAGGCTTAGAGGAAAGCCGTTTACCGTAACTGAGGATGCAATTGAAGTGGAGAATTGGTTGCTTCATTGCGAAAGGATATTTGCTGACTTAGGGCTTAATGATGAGCGAAAAAGGAGACTTGCTTCTAGGCAGTTGCAAAGAGTAGCACTGTACTGGTGGAACAATGTTACCGTGGGAGTTGATGAAGAGACCATGACTTGTGCGGAATTCAGAAGGAGGTTTGAGGAAAGATTCATGTCGGAGATTCCTAAATCAACTCTGCTCGGCTAGTTTATGGAGTTTGTAACAACCCGCATATTTTTCGATATATATTCAAACGTTTTATTTAAATATAACATCGTTTGTTGAATCTAAAGTCCAAAATGTGAATTTTTGTAAACAGTCGAATCCAGACTCGAGACCACTTCCATTGAGTTCAAAATGATGTTTACAACTTTTTTGAGTATAAACATTGATATGTTTGGAGTTGATTAGGATTTTGGTATTTTGTTTGGGCTTTGGGTTGTGTTCTAGCCCACTAACCCAATAAGGGAACCCAAACCTTCTACCAAATACCTCCCACTCCACTCCTCTCCATTTATTCATTCCATTATTCCTAACACTCAAGCCCTAAAGGAAAAATGTGAGAAAAGAGGGGAAATCAAAATTCCTAAGCCCTAGATTCTTAGGAAATTCAAATTCAAGCTCTAAAATCAAAGAGAAGCTTATGTAAGCATCCTCTTCATCTTCTCCATCTCAATCCCTCTCCAATTTTTGTAATTTCCTATAACCTTACTTAGGAAATATTTGCATATGATCATAGATTGGAGCTTCTAGAGTTGTGATTGAAGTGGAGTTGATCTTTCCTTGTTTTATAGCTTCTCAATTATTGTTTTTGAATTTAAAGGTGAGTTCTTGAACTTACATCTATGTCTATAGGTTTCATTGTTGTTAGGTATGAATTCCTAACATCTAATTCATGTTCAATTGCTTTTGAATTGAATTGGTTCGGTGAATTTTCCAATTTTGGTATTTTGAAGTCAAAATCTATGAAAATCCTACTATGGATGTTTCGACATGTTGTTTGGAGTGTATTGAAGAGCCTATAGGACTGGGTTGTCATTTGGCATAAATCCCTATCCACCATCGCTCATTTAATCGCATCCGAGTTGATTTGGCCATCAATGGCCTAGGCAAATTTTGCCCTGAGCTTCAGCTCAGACGTCTAGGAAAACACTCAGACGTTTGAGGCAAAGGAATGAAAATTCCAGACCTACGGCTTAGACATCTAAGCGATCTGGAAGAATCTGGAAGAAATTTCCATACCTTCAGCTCAGACATCTGGAAGAACCACCAGACGTCTGACGTTGTTAAATTCAGCCAATTTGCCTGTTTTTATGAAAATTTCCAATTTTTATCGATTTTTGTTGATCCGGTTAGTTGTTGTCATTTATTATTGAATTTGATGACTTATTTACTGGATTTTTAGGAATATCCATTTGAGGGATTTGATATCGATTTTCATGGTTTTGATTCACGTCGTCGAATGTGAATTTTTGGTGATAGATTGTTTTCATAATCATTTCTAGGATTTGTCACTTTAAAATACAAAGGTTTCTATACTAGTAGTAAATACTCAAACTCTTTCATAAAAATGGTTTCAACATTACTTTTAATACAAAGCTTATTTTTAAAACCGTTTTCCAATCTATTAGTATATACAAACCTTTACCTCATTCGTACGAGAAATCCAATTAAACGACTTAGCAAAAACAAGTGGTATGAAACGCTTGCGTTTACTTCGTCGGTTAATTCTTAGAATTGTTCTATTGAAATCTTGTGACAATTTTCGAGTGAAAATCTACAATTTGTTCGTAAATATTTAAGTTAAGCCAGTGGTTATGGGATATGAAGCTAAACTCATTTATTTACTAACTGTGTGTAATTTACACTTTTATTGGTCTATGACGATCATTTTGAGGTTTAGACTAGCGATATGCGATGTCTCATTGTCCGCATGGGGGATTGTACCCCGTTCTATTGAGCTTCGTCTCCTTTTTTATAGGCTAGCGACCCATGGGTTTTATGGAGTTCGGTTCATCGGGTGTATCTTTGTACTACGTTGTTGTTCCGGCTTATTTGAGTTTCAGGTTCCTCGGATGCACCATTGTATTATGCCATTGCACCGGCTCTATGGGTTAGCAACCCATGGGATAGCGTCCCGTTTATGGTACACGTGTTGGTGAGTTTTCATACTCCCGTTTATGATAGGCCTCCCCCTTTGTGTTTTCTTGATTTCTAACTATTGATATCTAGAATTTGTGTTTCATCAATTTTTGTGATTTTCATTGATAAGCTCTATCAATATTTTTGATTTGGTGAATAAGCTAAAGAATATGAGATTCTTTTTTTTGGATATTTGAGAAGATTTGAGATATTGTATGATTTTCATTGTTATCAAATATATACTTGTCATAGTATGACATGATTGTTATCATATATTTTTGTCATATCTCTTATCCTATCTCATCTTATATGATATTTATAGCTAGACTGATCCGTTTATTATTTTTCTTCTTAAATAATACTCGAGTCAGACCGAGGTGTTTCAATTTCAACCCAATAAGAGAACCCAAACCTTCTACCAAATACCTCCCACTCCACTCCTCTTCATTCATTCATTTCATTATTCCTAACACTCAAGCCCTAAAGGAAAAATGGGGGAAAAGAGGGGAAATCAAAATTCCTAAGCCCTAGATTCTTAGGAAATTCAAATTCAAGCTCTAAAATCAAAGAGAAGCTTAGGTAAGCATCCTCTTCATCTTCTCCATCTCAATCCCTCTCCAATTTTCATAATTTCCTATAACCTAACTTTGGAAATATTTGCATATGATCATAAATTGGAGCTTCTAGAGTTATGATTGAAGTGGAGTTGATCTTTCCTTATTTTAGAGCTTCTCAATCATTGTTTTTGAATTTATTGGTGAGTTCTTGAACTCACATCTATGTCTATAGGTTTTATTGTTGTTAGGTATGAATTCCTAACATCTATTTCATATTCAATTGCTTTTGAATTGAATTGGTTTGGTGAATTTTCCAATTTTGGTATTTTGAAGTCAAAATCTATGAAAATTCTACTATGGATGTTTGGACATGTTGTTTGGAGTGTATTGAGGAGACTATAGGACTGGGTTGTCATTTGGCTTAAATCCCTAGCCACCATCGCTCATTCGATCGTATTCGAGTTGATTTGGCCATCAATGGCCTAGGAAAATTTTGCCCTGAGCTTCTGCTTAGATGTCTGGGAAAACACTCAGACGTCTGAGGCAAAGGAATGAAAATTCCAGACCTACGGCTCAGACATCTGAGCGATCTGGAAGAAATTTCCAAACCTTCAGCTCAGACGTCTGGGAAAACCACCAAACGTCTTGCGCCGTTAAATTCAGCCAATTTTCCTGTTTTTATGCAAATTTCCAATTTTTATCGTTTTTGTTGATCCGGCTAGTTGTTGTCATTTATTATCGACTTTGATGACTTCTTTTCTGGATTTTTGGGAATATCCATTTGAGGGATTTGATATCGATTTTCATGGTTTTGATTCACGTCGTCGAATGTGAATTTTTTGTGATAGATTGTTTTCACAATCATTTCTATGATTTGTCACTTTAAAATACAAAGGTTTCTATACTAGTAGTAAATACTCAAACTCTTTCATAAAAATGATTTCAACATTACTTTTAATACAAAGCTCATTTTTAAAACCGTTTTCCAATCTATTAGTATATACAAACCTTTACCTCATTCGTACGATAAATCCAATTAAACGACTTAGCAAAACAAGTGGTATGAAACGCTTGCGTTTAGTTCGTCGGTTAATTCTTAGACTTGTTCGATTCAAATCTTGTGACAATTTTCGAGTGGAAATCTATAATTTGTTCGTAAATATTTAAGTTAAGCCAGTAGTTATAGGACATGAAGCTAAACTCATTTATTTACTAGCTGGGTGTAATTTACACTTTTATTGATCTATGACGATAATTTTACGGTTTAGACTAGCGATATGCGATGTCTCATTGTCCGTGTGAGGGACTGTACCCTGTTCTATTGAGCTTCGTCTTAATTTTTTTATAGGCTAGCGACCTATGGGTTTTATGGAGTTCGGTTCATCGTGTGTATCTTTGTACTACGTCGTTGTTCTGGCTTATTTGAGTTTCAGGTTCCTCGAGCGTACCATTGTACTACGTCGTTGCATCGGCTCTACGGGTTAGCGACCTATGGGATAGCGTCCCGTTTGTGATACACGTGTTGGTGAGTTTTCATGCTCCCGTTATGATAGGCCTCCCCCTTTGTGTTTTCTGGATTTCTAATCATTGATTTCTTGAATTTGTGTTTCACCAATTTTTGTGATTTACATTGATAAGCTCTATAAATATTTTTGATTTGGTGAATAAGCTAAAGAATATGAGATTCTTTTTTTGGATATTTGAGAAGATTTTAGATATTGTATGATTTTCATTATTATCGGATATATACTTATCACAGTATGACATTATTGTTATCATATATTTTTGTCATTTCTCTTATCCTATCTCATCTTGTATAATATTTAAAGCTAGACTGATCCGTTTATTATTTTTCTTCTTAAATAATACTCGGGTCAGACCGTGGTGTTTCAGTGCTTCCACTTGACTTCTTTGCATGGGCTAGCTTCTGACTTTTGACTAACTACTTTAGCTTAGTAGTTTTTTTTTATACATTCGAGATAAAGACTCCTTGATTTATCCATATTCTTTTGTCTAGCACTTGTACTTATTCTTTTGTGATGTAGTGGATCTTGTATAACCACTACTTTGATGTTCACTTCTATGTGTTATATTCATATCTGTTTCCGCCTTAGTGATATGAATATATGTGACTGATTTGTGTTATGCTTATTTTATATTTGTTCCCGAATGACACATAGCCACTATGTAGTAGCTTTGAGTTTGTATTAGATATGTCAGATTTCCTCTTGTCATACTATTTGACATATCGGTACTCGCACAAAGCAATTACACAGATGGTCGCTCCTCAATAGCCTTATTATTCATGCTAGTCGACGGCATTACCCCGTAGTGTCCTTGGCTAGTGTGAGTATAGAGGTGGGGCGTCACAGCTTGGTATTGGAGCCAAACTTCGGAATAATATAGGATATTATGACAAGGATCATTGTCCTAAGTCTCTCTTAGGAATCGTGCCTTTGGATTTAATTCGAGTCTTAAGAGCCATTCTATCCTATTTTCCTTTATGATACCTTGTTTTATCAATCAAGTTTGTTTGATATTCATTCTGAGAATAACCTTTTTCCTCTTCTTTCTTTCTTTCTTAAAGAAGAGAAATGGTTAGACCTGGCCGTCCCAACGCCGGTCTATCCAGTGCTACTCCTCAGGATGGCGTATTCATGTCTGCCCAACAGCTTTTGGATCTTGTAAAGAATGCCCAAGCTGCCGGAACCATTCCTGAGCCTAATCATCGTAAATCCGGGTTTGCACGCTTGTGCAGTGATTATACCAATTTGGGTGGAAGGCCATTCACGGGTTCCGAAAGCGTTATAGAAGTCCAAGCTTGACTTAGAACATGCGACCGCATCTTTTCCTGCATGAATCTTGTGTATCTATATCGAGTCCAAGTGGCTTCTAGAATGCTCCATGAGAGAGCATTAGATTGGTATGAGCTTTAGATTTCGGAAATTGTTGAAGCAGATCTTACTTGGGAGAAATTCCGGGAAAGGTTCGAATTGAAGTTTGTGCCGAAAGTTGAAAAAGTAACTTTAGCCCGATGCTTTATTGACCTTGTTCAAGGTGAATCTTCTGTGACAGATTATGTCGCATCTTTTGAAGCCCTCTCTAAATATGGGGTCGAGTATATTAATACCCCATTGAAGAAAAATTAGAGGTTTATTTATGGGTTGAATAAGAATCTCAAAAGGGCTTTACTTCTAAAATTAAAAGTTCCTTTCGATCAGCTTGTAGATATCGCTCTTCGACTTGAAGAGGCCGATAAAGAAAGTGATGTTGAAGTTGTCGGTGCCAAGAAGAACTTCAACAACAACAAGAAGTGGCAACTCGACAGTAGGTTCAAAGGCCCTAATCCCAACAAGAAAGGGAAGCAAGCAACTTCGATAGCAAAGACTCCTACCTCTAGTCATGGAGAATGCTACAATTGTGGTTCTAAGGACCATTATGCAAATAGGTGTCTGAAACCCCTTTCTTGTCGCTATTGCAGAAGTTCGGGTCATCTTATATCTTCATGTCCCAAACTTCAAAGCAAGAAAGAGGGAAAGATGAATGCTGTGCAAGCCCCTAGTAACACTTCTCTTGGTTAAGGTATTTCTCATTCTGTCCTTGATGGCATTATTATGTTTCGTGATCATCCTATTCGAGTTCTTTTTAATACGGGTGCATCTCACTCTTTTATATCAAAAGAACTTGTTGATATTTTTTCTTTAAATATTATGGGCTTGATGACTTCGTTAAAAATTTCAAATCTGGTTGGTGGATCCGCAACACTCAGTATATTTTGTAGAGATGCTGAAATTATTTTATGTGATTATGCTTTCCATGCCGATTTGCATGTTATGCGTTACTTAGGTTTCGGAATGATTTTAGGAATGGATTGGCTTAATCGTTATAAAGCCCACATCCTATGTCCCGAGAGGACTATCCATCTTCGACATCCCCAATTTGTTAAGCGGATTTCTATTGTTCTTAAAGATTCAGATTCCAATTCAGTAGCATCCTTATGTTCTCTAAATCTGCATGATGACGATAATGATGATGAGGAAGATGTAATTTCCCTCATTCACGTTGTTCGTGAATTTTCTGATATATTTGAGCCTGTTTTAGGATTACCCATTAAGCGAGAAATTGAGTTCAGAATTAATCTAATCCCTGGAGCTCTACCTGTCACTCGTCCTCCTTATCATATGTCCAATAAGGAAAATGAGGAGATGCGTAAACAATTATCCGAATTGGAAGCAAAACAGTTTATTCGTTCTAGTTCCTCTTCTTGGGGAGCTTCAGCTATCTTTGTGAAGAAATATGATGGTACACTTAGGCTTTGCATTGACTACCGCAAGCTTAATGATCTTACTATTAAGAATAAATATCTCTTACCTCGGATTGATGATCTATCCGATCAACTTAGCGGTGCTAAAGTATTTTCACAGTTAGACTTAGCAATCGGTTTTCATCAGCTTCGTATTGCAGAGGATAGCATTCCTTTGACATTGCTCCATACTCGCTATGGATCTTATGAATGGCTTGATATGCCATTTGGTTTAACGAATGCTCCAGCTTATTTCGTTGACCTTATGAACCGAATTTTCAAAGACTTCCTCGATCGATTTGTTCTCATCTTTATTGATGATATTCTTGTTTACTCTAAAACCGAGGAAGAGCATGAAAAACATATTCGGAATGTGTTGGAAATCTTAGGAGCAATCAATTGAAAGCAAAATTTTCTAAGTGCCACTTTTGGCAATCCCGTGTAAAAATTTTAGGTCATATTATTTTTGAATCCGGAATTTCTACGGATCCTTCAAAGATTGAAGCGATTCAAAATTGGAAGAGACCGGAGAGTGTGACGGAAATTCATAGCTTTCTTGGATTGGCGGGCTATTACCGTCGGTTCATAAAAGACTTTTCTAAAATTTCCGTGCCTCTTACTAGTTTGACAAAAAAGGGAGTTAAGTATATTTGGTTAGACAAATGTGAAGCTGCTTTTCGGAAATTAAAAGAACTCCTCTCCGATGCTCCTATTCTTGTGATTCCGAAGGAAACCAAGACTTGATTGTTTATACTGATGCTAGTCGTATTGGTTTGGGAGCCGTTCTTATGCAAAGGGAACGTGTTATCGCTTATGCCTCTAGGCAATTAAAGCCTGTCGAGACAATATATGTCACTCATGATTTAGAGCTCGTGGCCATTGTTTTCGCCTTTAGAATTTGGTGTCATTATATTTTGGGAGAGAAATTTGTCCTCTACACCGATCATAAATCTTTGAAGTATTTGTTCTCTCAAAAAGAACTTAATTTGCATCAACAACGTTGGCTCGAATTCCTTGCATCTTATGATCTTGATATTCTTTATACTCTCAGAAAAGGGAATCGTGTTGCCGATGCCCTTAGCCGAAAGCAACAAGCGGTTGTTTCCATGATTATATCCAAATGGAATGATCTTGAGACTTTGTCTACTTGTGAGATTCAAGATCGTGAATCCGATTTGTGTTCATCTCTTGTTTTATGTAGCCATGAGGCTCATCCTTCTCTTTTAGACCGCATCCTTGAAGCTCAAAAGCAAGATCCCGATCTTAGCCAAAGTTGTAGGGATAAAAATGATATTGATGGTCTGAAAGACCTTAAAATCGATGCCCATGGAGGCATTTGAAAATTTGATAGACTTATCGTGCCAAATATTAGTGATCTTGGTAAAGACATTTTAGAAGATTCTCATCGTTCTAAATTTACCATTCATCCAGGTAGTAGTAAAATGTACGCGGACATGAAGCGACTTTATTATTGGGATGGAATGAAATCTGATATTGCTAACTTCATTAAGCATTGCATGACTTGCCAACTCGTTAAGGCCGAGCATCAAAGGCCCGGTGGGTTATTACAACATTTAGACATTCCCGTTTGGAAGTGGGATCAAGACTCCATGAACTTTATTGACGGGCTTCCCCGTTCTCGTTCGGGCCATGACAGTCTATGGATGATTGTAGATAGACTTACAAAATCCGCCCATTTTATTCCCGTTCGGTCCAATCGGACCGTACCTCTTTTGGCCAAACTCTATGTTAAAGAAAATTTTAAATTGCATGGAATTCCTACTTCTATTGTTAGCGATCGTGATCTACTAGTGGATTTTGGAAGGGTCTTCAAAAAGCTTCGGGAACGAAGCTTAATTTTAGCACCGCTTATCATCCTCAGTCTGATGGACAAACGGAGCATGTGAATCAAACTCTTGAAGATCTCCTTCGTGCTTGTGTTCTTGGATTTGGTGGAAGTTGGGAAGATCGTATTTCTCTTGTTGAGTTTTCTTATAATAATAGCTTCCGGTCTAGTATTGGTATGACACCTTTCGAGGCACTTTATGGAAGGCAATGCCGATCTCCTTCGTGTTGGCTTGAATCCGGTGAGAAGCTGGTTTTAGGTTCAGATTTTATTCGTGACCCTACAGAAAAGATTGACCTTATTCGCCATAGGATGAAAGGAGCTCAAAGTAGACAAAAATTCTATGTCGATAATCGAAGAAGGAATTTGGAATTTTATGTGGGAGATTTGGTATTCATTCGTGTTTCACCTATGAAGAGTGTTGTGCGTTTCAGTCGATCGGGAAAGTTAGCACCTCGATATATTGGCCCATTTCCCATCACCGAACGCATTGGTTCCGTGGCTTATCTCCTTTTATTACCGGCTCAACTTTCTGCTATTCATGACGTATTCCACGTTTCTCAACTTCGGAAATGCCTTAGGGATTCCGATTCTATTCTTGAGCCCGGTGTTATTGAAGAAATTGAAGTTTCACCTAATTTGACTTATGAGCAACATCCTATTCGTATCATTGCTACGGAGGTTAAATGCCTTCGTAATAAAAATGTTCCGCTTGTGATAGTTCAATGGTCCTCAAATCTTAAGGATTGTTCTTGGGAATCCAGAGAATTCATCGAGCAAACACATCCAGACTTACTCTCTCGTGCTCCTTAAGGTGAACTTCTCACTTCAAAAATTTCTTTTGTGTTGTTATGCCTTAGAGTGGTTGTTACTCTTTATTTTCTTCTTAAGTATTATGAGGACACAATTTCTTTAAGGAGGGGAGTCTGTAACAACCCGCATATTTTTCGATTATATATTTAAATGTTTTATTTAAATATAGCATCGTTTGTTGAATTTAAAGTCCGAAATGTGACTTTTTGTAAACAGTCGAATCCAGACTCGAGACCACTTCCATTGAGTTTAAAACGATGTTTACAACTTTTTTGGGTATAAACATTGATATGTTTGGAGTTGATTAGGATTTTGGTATTTTGTTTAGGCTTTGGGTTGTGTCCTTGCCCACTAACCCAATAAGAGAACCCAAACCTTCTACCAAATACCTCCCACTCCACTCCTCTTCATTCATTCATTTCATTATTCCTAACACTCAAGCCCTAAAGGAAAAATGGGGGAAAAGAGGGGAAATCAAAATTCCTAAGCCCTAGATTCTTAGGAAATTCAAATTCAAGCTCTAAAATCAAAGAGAAGCTTAGGTAAGCATCCTCTTCATCTTCTCCATCTCAATCCCTCTCCAATTTTCATAATTTCCTATAACCTAACTTTGGAAATATTTGCATATGATCATAAATTGGAGCTTCTAGAGTTATGATTGAAGTGAAGTTGATCTTTCCTTGTTTTAGAGCTTCTCAATCGTTGTTTTTGAATTTATAGGCACTACAAGAAAATGTGGTTTTGACAGCATTAAAAGTCAGCGTTTCTGCCCTAACTGCTGACAAAAGTATTCTGAAAAATAAAAACTAGAATATTAAACGCTGTTTAAACTAAGCCATTCAATGCTGGCATTTTTTCATTTCGCGGTTACTTTAGCCGCCTTCCTTTCTTTCTTTTCCTTTTACTTCTCGTAAAATCCCAATTCCTTCCATGGATTATTTTAAACCTAATCAAAATACCAAATACACATGAAATCTCCCATGAACACTAATAGTTGTTCCCCTACTTGGCTATTGCAAATCCCTCTTCCATTTCATCATATTGCTCGTGGATCATCTCGCTACCGCACTCCGCTCTTACCATTGTTTCCCTGCTGCCGTCCGCTCTCACTATCGTCTCATGTTAGGGTTCCTCGTCGCCTTACTGTTATTCGTTGCTGCTATCTCCGTTGTTGCTGTCTCGCTACGGTAAACCCAATTTGTAATTTCGATTCATTGCTGACGGTTTGTTATGCGTGTTAAAATATTTCCATTGAATGCATGATACTTCCAAACGGTTCTGAGTAATTTGCAAAATGAACACTAATAGTTGTTCCCCTGCTTGCATTATATGGTCATTGATATACGAATTGTTAAGTTCAGATGCTTTGAAATTTGTGTCATTCTCTTCACATGGATGTTTCCAGTATCATAATACTTTGATTTTGGCTACTGTAAGGGCTAAATGGAACATCCAGTTTGGGGTTCATATGTTGAACGACTTTTGGATCCTGAAGGCAGACTGTGGAGGAATCCTGTTGATGGTGGTCATGATGATAAAGCTCATACTTCAATCCATCAACTAAATTTCCCCCTGGTGAATCATCATGGACACAAGACCATCAAGTAAGCATATTGATAAATAATTCAATTTTATGAAATTAAAATAGGCATGCGTGTGTGACTAAATCTGTTCCAATTTATGCTGCATAGATTTTATCCATGCCATATGTCCCTAAACAGTCTCATTCTATTATACATATTCTAACTAATTTGTTAAATCAAAAGGATATACAGTTATGATTGCTTTAGAACACGGGGCACATGCAATTTGAGGATGAATCTCATGTGCACTTTGTACTTTTACAATTGGGTATATAATATATGAATGCGAGATAAAAGAAATATAAAAGAAAATTTTTGATAACATAAATGTTTGTATATGTAAATAGACTATATTTATAAAAGCATTGAAAACCTGAACACAGAGTATATAAATAGTGAAGTTCGAAGATTTGATACCAAATAACATACTTTTTTCCCGTAATGACAGTTTCCATAAATAAAATTAAAGCTAACATTCCATAGCTAACCTATGAAAACAAAAATAAATACCATGGATCTATGGCCGTTTCTTCTTGGCTATTCAGCAAGTAATAGACGTTTTTAATTGTATGTTTCCGAGCAGGTTATCCCCGTAAATTTTCTCCATCTTCAGATTTAAGGTAGCCTGACTTTGTCACGGTGTACCAGATTCCTGAATAATATGATTGCTGTTGTAATGAAGTACAATTTTGGGCATTTGAATGAAATATTTGACCTTTGTATTGTTACGGATTCATGGTTAAGAATTTTATGTGGTCATGTCATGCTGATCTAGATTGAATTTGTTAATCTGGGTAGTTTTTCATTTTGAAATTGCTTAATTCGGTACATGTTAATCTGTTATTTCTTTGACGTGAAGTAGGGTAGTGTGGTTGATCGGGTATAGGTAGGCTGTGCTGTGGACTAATGGTGGTGGAAGTTTTGGCCGGTAGAGGTGCTAGTTTGATGGTAGTATGATGTCAGGTTGTGTTTTCTGGTGGTTGATGAAATGAAGGGTACTGTGAGCAGGCAAGAAGGAACAGAGAGGGGCGTTGGGTTGCGATGGAGGCTGTATATGTTGCACTGAAAAGAGAGAAGAGAGAGCGTAAACAAACAATGAAATGCAATTTAAACAAACTGTTGCACTGTAAAATTGTATTTGTTTTGTTTTGTTTTTTTGAAACTGAAATGTAAAACAGAAGTGCACTGTTGGAGTAAATGAAATAAATGCTTCTAGCGAACCAGAAAATGGAACTTGAGAATTAAGGATTGAAGTTGAATTGGTTAAAGATGCAATGAAATTGTAAAATGAAGACAAGTGAGGAAACATGAACAAGGAGGAAATAGAATGCAATGTAAATGTAAATGCAACTGCGATGACAATTGAAAATTGAAATCAAATGTAATATAGACCAGCAATATAGACTGAGGTTGCACAAAAGTAGACAGAGTTGGACAATACAGACAGTAGTGAAATATGCACTAGTAAAATGGAAAAGGTGGAGATGTTAACTTGCAGAAAATGGTGATATGTTATACTTGCAGAAAATGGTGATAATTTATATTCATATTTCACTACTTCTAGCTTGAAATTCATATGTTGATATGTTATACTTGCAGAAAATGGTTAGAAGTACGAAAAGGAAATGGTGACATATGACTCTTCACATTTCTGTTTGTTTTGTTCTTCAGTCACAGACAGAGAAACAAGCGAAAGAATTACGGGAAGCCAAGGTAGGAAATAACATATTCATGGAAAATTTTAACAGCGGGTAGGCTGAGATTTTTGTTTCCGTTTTGTAATCAGAAAAATTACATGTTTAACAATGTTTTTCGTTGTACATTGACGTTACATGTATATGCATAAATGTATTCAAAGGGAGAAGCAAATTCAAGCCATTGTAGAATCTTTCAAGGCTGCTAAATTACCACATGTACATCGAAGTACATTATTCTAAATAGGTATGGTGAACAATTGGTTTATTTTCAATAAGAAACGCCTTTTGGTTTATTTTTTGTCCGAGCTATTTTTTTCTCTATAAACAGGTATGATGATCAATTAGTCCTAGTGGGCTTTGATGGTGATCCTACAACTGATTCTGAAGCTTACAATAAGATCGACAAATCAGTTAGAGACCGGATTGAATCACAGACATATAATGTGAATGCATTTCCACACCAACAGTAATGTGTCAACTGTTTACAGTAGATCTGTAAAGTCAATTGAATTACAAACACCCCGAAAGCTAAATGTTGAGCTACAACGATCTCAGAACGAAAATAGATTTCTTCAACAACTTAAGAAGAGATATTATATTTTTGTTTAACATATACCTTATCTTTGTTTAACAATATTATGATAACTTGGTCTACTGTGTTATTTTTGTTTATGGATATTATTGAAACTTGATTTATAGATGTTTTTTGTATATTAATATTGTTTTAGCTAGTTTATTCAACAGATTATTATTCATAAGAACATGTTATATATATTGGTTGCTTGATTATACTCAAAATGTAGTTCTGGAATATGCAAATATAGTGGAATGTTAATGCTGTAAAAATCATATAAATAGAAGACAGCATCTAAAAACATAACACAGCACGCATTAAACGCTGTAATAAAAATATTAACAGCCTAAATAAAACGCTGTCAAAAGAATAATTTCCACAGCGTTTAAAATTAAGCTGTTGTAAGTTCTCTTTATACGATAGCTTGTCGTTATACAGCGTTTGTTCTAACGCTGTTGTGTCATATAACAGCGTTTAATAAACGCTGTGGTATCAAATTTTTTACAGCGTTTTCTATTTTGCTGTTAAAACTTTTGCATCTACGACAGCATGTCGTTATACAACGTTTATAACAACGCTGTCGTATCATATAACAGCGTTTTTGAAACGCTGTCAAAAGCTATTTCTGGTGTAGTGAGGTGAGTTCTTGAACTCACATCTATGTCTATAGGTTTTATTGTTGTTAGGTATGAATTCCTAACATCTATTTCATGTTCAATTGCTTTTGAATTGAATTGGTTTGGTGAATTTCCCAATTTTGGTATTTTGAAGTCAAAATCTATGAAAATCCTACTATGGATGTTTAGACATGTTGTTTGGAGTGTATTGAGGAGACTATAGGACTGGGTTGTCATTTGGCATAAATCCCTAGCCACCATCGCTCATTCGATCGTATTCGAGTTGATTTGGCCATCAATGGCCTAGGCAAATTTTGCCCTGAGCTTCTGCTCAGATGTCTAGGAAAACACTCAGACGTCTAAGGCAAAGGAATGAAAATTCCAGACCTACGGCTCAGACATTTGAGCGATCTGGAAGAAATTTCCAGACCTTCAGCTCAGACGTCTGGGAGAACCACCAGAAGTCTAGCGCCGTTAAATTCAGCCAATTTTCCTGTTTTTATGCAAATTTCCAATTTTTATCGTTTTTGTTGATCCGGCTAGTTGTTGTCATTTATTATCGACTTTGATGACTTCTTTTCTGGATTTTTGGGAATATCCATTTGAGGGATTTGATATCGATTTTCATGGTTTTGATTCACGTCGTCGAATGTGAATTTTTTGTGATAGATTGTTTTCACAATCATTTCTATGATTTGTCACTTTAAAATACAAAGGTTTCTATACTAGTAGTAAATACTCAAACTCTTTCATAAAAATGATTTCAACATTACTTTTAATACAAAGCTCATTTTTAAAACCGTTTTCCAATCTATTAGTATATACAAACCTTTAACTCATTCGTACGAGAAGTCCAATTAAACAAATTAGCAAAACAAGTGGTATGAAACGCTTGCGTTTAGTTCGTCGGCTAATTCTTAGACTTGTTCGATTGAAATCTTGTGACAATTTTCGAGTGGAAATCTATAATTTGTTCGTACATATTTAAGTTAAGCCAGTAGTTATAGGACATGAAGCTAAACTCATTTATTTACTAGCTGGGTGTAATTTACACTTTTATTGATCTATGACGACCATTTTGAGGTTTAGACTAGCGATATGCGATGTCTCATTGTCCATGTGAGGGACTGTACCATGTTCTATTAAGCTTCGTCTTAATTTTTTATAGGCTAGAGACCTATGGGTTTTATGGAGTTCGGTTCATCGTCTGTATCTTTGTACTACGTCGTTGTTCCGGCTTATTTGAGTTTCAGGTTCCTTGGGCGTACCATTGTACTACGTCGTTGCACCGGCTCTACGGGTTAGCGACCCATGGGATAGCGTCCCGTTTGTGATACACGTGTTGGTGAGTTTTCATGCTCCCGTTATGATAGGCCTCCCCTTTGTCTTTTCTAGATTTCTAATCATTGATTTCTTGAATTTGTGTTTCACCAATTTTTGTGATTTACATTGATAAGCTCTATCAATATTTTTGATTTGGTGAATAAGCTAAAGAATATGAGATTCTTTTTTTTGGATATTTGAGAAGATTTTAGATATTGTATGATTTTCATTGTTATCGGATATATACTTATCACAGTATGACATTATTGTTATCTTATATTTTTGTCATTTCTCTTATCCTATCTCATCATGTATTATATTTATAGCTAGACTGATCCGTTTATTATTTTTCTTCTTAAATAATACTCGGGTCAGACCGTGGTGTTTCAGTGCTTCCACTTGACTTCTTTGCAGGGGCTAGCTTCTGACTTTTGACTAACTACTTTAGCTTAGTAGTTTTTGTTTTTATACATTCGAGACAGAGACTCCTTGATGTATACATATTCTTTTGTCTAGCACTTGTACCTATTCTTTTGTGATGTAGTGAATCATGTATGACCACTACTTTGATCTATGTGTTATATTCATATCTGTTTCCGCCTTAGTGATATGAATATTTGTGACTGATTTGTGTTATGCTTATTTTATATTTGTTTCTGAAGGACACATAGCCACTGTGTAGTAGCTTTGAGTTTGTATTTGATATGTCAGATTTCCTCTTGTCATACTATCTTGACATATCGGTACTCGCACAAAGTAATTACATAGATGGTCGCTCCTCAACAGCCTTATTCTTCATGCTAGTCGACGGCATTACCCCGTAGTGTCCTTGGCTAGTGTGAGTATAGAGGTGGGGCATCACAGAGTTGGTGCAGGGAGACATGATAGTGCTTGAGTATGCTACTAGATTTAAGGAGCTATCGAGATACGGATATACTACGGTAGAAACTGTTATCAAAAGGAATGAGAAGTTCATCCACGGATTCAAACCCGAGCTTACTAAAGCAACTTTACCGCATATTAGGGATTTGTTCGATGTAGTTGTTGAGATGGCTTTGAGGCAGGAGGAGATGCTTGCTTTTCTTGATGGTAACAAAACAGGTGAAGCTCAAGGAGGGAAAAACCAGAAGAGAAAGTTTATCCATAAGAATGGCACTCAAAAAGGAGGAGCATCCAAGAAAAGGAAGGCCGATGTAGTTTGCTATAAGTGCGATAAGAAGGGACACTATGCTCACGAGTGTCGGACTAGCAAAGGAAGAAAGTTGCTGACAAGAAAGGAGTGAGATGCTTCAACTGTGATCAGGTTGCACATTATAAAAAGTGGAAATTAGCCACAAGGGCCTCTTTAGTTGGTGCAATTAGTTTATAGGACGCCAATCCTATGAAATTATGTCCTTGAAAGTAATTGGACTCCTGACTTTGTCCTTAAAAGTAATTATTCTGCTGACTTTGGCCTTGAAATTTATTTCTGTGGATGTGTGTCCTAGAAACTAATTGGACTACAAAGTTTGCCCTTCTGGTGAAATGCCCCTTATAAGAACTAGTGCAAGGAACCAGCCAAGGATAGAAAAGGAAAGATGTTTGCATTAGAACCAGCTACCTTAAAACCAACAGCTGAAGAGAAAGGAAAAGCTATGTTGGGAGTTACACTTCTGATTCATGTTGTATCAGTTAGAGTTCTATTTGATACTAGTGCATCACATTCGTTTATATCTCATTGTTTGGTAGATAAGCTTAACCTAGAACCCTCATACCTAGTAACTTACTTAAGGGTTGTGAATCTTACAGGAGGGTATGCGACTCTTGGGATGAGATGTGACCACTTAGAGGTTGAATTGTTAGATCAATTTGCTTGCAGTTTGCATGTATTTGATTTCGTAGGGTTTGGAATTATTTTGGGTATGGATCGGTTAAGTAAACACGATGCTAGGATATTTTTCCATGCTAGGAAAATATCCCTTAGACACCCTAGTTTAGTGATCGGATTATATACTCCATAGAAAACCCTTGTTTTGAGGTTAATGCTTTGTTGGGTGTTATGGAGGCAGAAGACGAGTTAAACCGAGTTTTCGTTGTTAGAGAATTCGTAGATGTCTTTGACCCTATGATAGGACTATTATCGAAATGAGTAATTGAGTTTCGAATAGATTTAGTACCAGAAGCAAAACCGGTAAGTAAACCGTCAAGTAGAATGACACCTACCGAGATGAAGGAGTTAAAGATGCAGCTGGTGGATTTAGAAGGTAAGAATTTTATTGGACCAAGCAGTTCACCTTGGGGAGCAGCTGCATTATTTCCAAAGAAACCGGATAGGTCGTTGAGGTTGTGTATCGATTATCGTAAGCTGAATGAGAAGACGGTAAAGAATCGATATCCGTTACCTAGAATTGACGATTTTTTTCGATTAGTTGAGTGGAGCCAAAGTATTTTCCCAGTTGGATTTGGCAACATGATTCCATCAACTTAGGGTAGTAGAGTAAAGTATTCCTTTGGCGGCATTTAGGACTAGATATGGATCGTATGAATGGTTAGTGATGTCGTTCGGACTAAATAATGTGCCAGCATTATTCGTGGACTTGATGAACAGAATCTTCCAAGAACATCTAGACAGGTTCGTGTTAGTATTCATAGACAACATTTTAATATACTCTAAGGATGAAAGAGAGCATGAAGTTCATCTTAGAGTGGTGCTTGAGATGCTGAGGCAGCATCAACTGAAAGCGAAATTTTTGAAGTGTCATTTCTGGAAGAAGGAAGTGAAGTTTCTTGGTCATGTAGTCTCAGAGAAAAGTTTGTCAGTAGATTCGGCTAAGATCAAGGCAGTGAATGTTGGAAGAGACCCAAGACAGTGACTGAGATAAAGAGTTTTCTTGGATTAGCCGGTTATTATCGGAGATTCATTAAGGATTTTTTGCGGATAGCGGCACAGATGACTAAGCTAACTTGGAAAGATGTGAAGTTTGTCTACACTAATAAGTGTGAGGAGGAATTCTAGAAACTAAAACATTTATTAACTAATGCACCCATGTTAGTTGTTCCAGAAGGGAATCAGACTTAGTGGTGTATACAGATGCATTTGGATCAAGGTTAGGAGCTGTGTTAATGCAGGGAGGTAAAGTGGTTGCCTATGCTTCTCGATAGCTCAAACCGCATGAAGTTAGGTACCCAACTCATGATTTGGAATTAGCTATAGTAGTTTTCACATTGAAGGTGTGGAGACATTACCTTTTGGGAGAAAGATTCGAGATGTATACAGATCATAAGTCATTGAGATATTTATTCTTCAAAAGGGGTTAAATATAAGACATCAGAGGTGGTTAGAGTTTTTAGTCGCTTATGACTTTGATTATGAGTACACACCAGGAAAAGGGAATAAGGTTGCAGATGCACTTAGCAGAAAATATCAAAATGCAGTATTGGCAATGAAAGCTCAATGGAAAGACTTAGAAGTATTGACTACATGCGGAGAACAATGGAGATCTAAGGCTAGTTTTAGTCAAGAAACTACTATGTTGTCATGTTTAGAAGTTCGACCGGTGATGACAGAAAGGATTGCTTCTAAGCAAGGAGAGAATCCATCACTAGCTGAATGAATCAAAAAGCTATGGGATGGAACAGAGAGCGATGACATGAAAGATTTCAGCCTTGATCAGAATGGATGGTTGAGGAAGAAAGGAAGACTATGTGTTCCGAATTTGGCAAATATTAGGAAGGAAGTATTTAGATAATGTCATCGTTCGAAGTTCACTATTCATCTAGGAGGAACTAAGATGTATAAGGATATGAAAAGGAATTTCTTCTGGGAAGGTATGAAGAGAAATGTAGGCCGATGGGTAAGGCAGTGTTTGAACTGTCAACAGGTAAAAGTCGAACATCAAAACTGAGTGGGTTACTTCAGCCTTTAGGTGTTCTAGTCTGGAAATGAGATTCTATGTCAATGGATTTTATAAATGGGTTGCCAAGGTCGAACCGAGGAAATGAAAGTATATGGGTCATAGTGGACAGGTTGACTAAGAGTGCTAATTTCATTCCAGTTAAGTCAACTAGGATGACACTTGTTTTAGCTAAATTGTTTATGAAGAACATAGTTAGACTACATGGAATCCTTAGTAGTATAATAAGCGATTCCTTATTCACTAGTGAGTTCTAGAAGAGTCTATAGGAGACTTTAGGTACCAAGATCAAGGTAAGTACCACTTACCATCCGTAGACAAATGAGCAAACGGAAAGAGTTAACAAAGTCTTAGAGGATTAGTTAAGAGCTTGTGTGCTAGATTTCGGAGGATCATGGGAAGACCATCTACTCTTAGTCGATTTTTTGTATAACAATGGCTATCAGACCAGTATAGGGATGGCACCATTTGAAGCTTTGTATGGAAGGTCGTGCAAATCTCCCATTTGTTGGTTAGAAACCAGGGATGGATTAATTCTTGGTCCAAATTTGGTTAAAGAAGCTGTAGAGAAAATTGAGTTAATTCGAGCTAGGATGAAGGAGGCTCAGTCTAGGCAAAAGAATTATGTTGATAAAAGACGGAATGACTTAGAGTTCTCAGTTGGAGATAATGTTTTTGTCAAGGTGTCACAGATGAAGGGTGTAATCCAATTTGGAAAATCAGGAAAATTGGTACCGAGATTCATTGTACAGTTTCCTATTATAGAAAGGGTTGGGAAACTCACGTATAGAGTAGAGTTACCGAATAATTTAGCAGGAGTCCACAATGTTTTTCATACTTCTCATCTCATGAAGTGTATTCGAGATCTAGATACTACTATTGCACCGACTGTGTTAGATGATCTAGTAGTGGAACTGAATATGACTATAGTTAGAAAACCAGTTTGTATAGTCGCGAGATATGAGAAGAGACTAAAGAATAAGACTGTCAGATTAGTCAAACTCCAGTGGGCTGACGACGAGAGAAACTGTACTTGGGCATCCGAGAGCAGGATTAGAAATACTTATCCTAACTTGTTTCATGGTATGTTTTACCTTTATGTTTGGTTGTTGTGAGTACTCTATCGTAATTTCGAGGATGAAATTCTTTAAGGAGGGGAGTCTGTAATGACCTTAATTTTGACTAACATTATTTAGGACATTTAATTAGATAAATTAAATGGAATAATGTAGATGGTTAAGGGACTGAGATTTGTTAATTAATAAGCGGTCGTGCCTCAATGAATGTATAAGCAAGAGAGAATTAAAAATAAAAAAACAGGTAAATAAGAGGAATATAGTAAGGGTAAAACAGGAATAGCCCTTGTTCTTATAACCTAAACCCTTCTATCCTTCATTTCTTATTCATTTCAACATTCACAAACAGAACTAAAACACTAATGAGTTCGCCCGACCACCATTAAGAAGATTCAAGAAGAAGAAAAGCTAGGATTCAAGTAAAACTCTCAAATCAAGCAAAGAGAAAATCTCAACCTTCTTAACACCAAGCCAAGGTAAATAATTAGTTTTACATCTCACTTTTGATAATGATCTCGATTACAAGGTTTGATTTGAATTATTTTGTAAATGAAATGCCATGTTATGTTTGGTTAAATGGATATATATGCTTGTTGATGATTTATATTGTTTCATATAGATTTTATGATAAGTATAGATTAAAAAATCCTATTAAATGACATCCAAATAGTTTGCGTTTTTTATATATGGTCAAAAACATTATTTTTTAAGTGGGTTTCAAGTTTCATAATTTTCTAAGTTATTGTGGATTTATTATGAATTTTCTATGAGGGAAAATAGTTAATGTTGGGTTTAAATTATTTAAGGCAATTATATAATGATTTTGGGTCTGAAACTTACATATGTTAGGAAACATATTAAAAGTGACTTATGGTGATTTTTGGAGAATTTCCCTAAGTACTTTATTATGGTAATAAAATTATTTAAGCTAAGAGACCTAAATGTTTTACATATTTTATCAAGGGGAAGGGCTTATTTGTTAAAATGATTTTAATTGAAACTTTTGAATTCGGTCGCCTTTTAGAAAAGAATTTTGATAAAGAAATGGCAACAAATTACATTTTTACAAATTAGCCAAGTTAGGTGAAAAGAAATTACTTTGAAAGGCATAAAATCAGTTTTGATTGGATTTACCACTTTGCCACTTCCATTTGCTAGCTTTCGTCACCATACCTCCGCTAATGAACTTATTCCAAACCAATGCACAAGGTATTAAGAAATTGATAAGTAGTGCATTGGAGAAAGGTGGGAGGGACCATGTCAAAACCACGCTCTCGAAGGGGTAGAAGCTATTCTTATAAGCTTTCGAATCCTTTACTTACTTCTGTTTATAAAAGATGCTTTTGAAGGGGTGTTTTTAACTTGTCTTTGTTTAAAAGAAGAAGCTTTCGAATAATTTTCCAATCGCCTTTGTTTTAGAAGAGAGCTTTCAAAAGAGTTGCCTCCTTTTGTTTAAAAGAAGCTTTTGAAAGGATAGTTGCTTTTGAACCTATTCGATACCCATGTTGCCGCATTCATACCTTTTAAATTAGTCAAGGCTGCTTTTCTTTATAGCCTTAAAACAATGTATTCGAAAGGGTGCTTTCGCCTTTTTACTTTAAATTCGCCTTCTCAATACTTTCGAAAGGGCCGTGTAGCTGCTTTCAAATGGTTCAGAGGCAATGGTTTCGAAAAGGTGGGTTTTGAAACTATCCTCTTACTTTTATTTGGGATTAAGGCTTTCAAAAGTAATGCCTTCACCTCTATTCTTTATGACCTCTTAGTTATATTAAAAGTTAACCAATGATTTTGAAAGGAATAATTTTAAAAAGGTTTCGAAGCAATGTTTCCACAAATCCTTCACTTGAGCCCAATACTTTTGAAAGGTATATTGTGAATGTTTCGAAAAATATGTTTTAAGTATTTTGAAAAGAAGGTTCTAATGCTTTCGAAGGGTAAGTATAAATGGTTTTGAAAGAGGATGTCTAAGGTTTTAAGTAATGCTTTCGAAAGGGTGTTTTCAATGATTTCAAAAGGTATTATTTAAGTTTTTAAAACAAGGGTTTCGAAGGTTTTACTTTGGCTTCATGGCCTAAAATTTTCTAAGTTAAAAAGAGTTTTAACTTATTTTGAGGGATAGATAATCCCATTGATTAGATTTCATCAACATTGTTTTATGTAAAGTATACATCATGGCATAAGTGTTTTGAGTAAAGCAAAGTTTATGATTTCCTTGTTTTATAAAGTTTCAGGGGTAAATCATTTGCAAAGAATGTTTTCAAGGAAATCAAATATGAATAGGGTAGTTAACCCTAAGTATATGACAGGAAATGAAATATTAATAGGGTAGTTAACCCTAAGTTTATGACTCGGGTATTAGAAGACCAGATGGGACTGGTGTAGGGTCGCACCCTATACTTTAGCTATTTTCCCCTAGCTAAAATAAGTCCAAATTCTAGTGTGTGGGACTTTGTCACATATAGGACTAAAATAATGTTACACATAGAAGGAAATATACAGAGTAAAGATAGTTTATTGGTGAGCCCGTAAAATCATTAGGATCGGTTGACCTTAGAAGAAGTTAGTTAAGGGCAAATGGCCCAGTATTTTGTCTAACATAAGTTAGATAATTGATTGTGTCAGGTAGGCCCGAGTCATCCAATGGTTAATAGTTAGCCAAATAAAACTATAGTATGGATAGACAGTCCATTGATTTCCTGATTATTATGTATATATGTATTTGCTATTGTTGTTATAATCAGTTTGATTGCAGGATTTTGATTTGCAAAGATATGCTTTTTAAAGGATATTAGTGAGGGGAAACCAGTTTCGCTAAGCGGCGTGGTCTCACTTAATATCAGTAAATCAAGATGTAATAAAATTATTAACACCAGGCTTATGTTTGATTCGAAGTTTAGGTTTTTCCATTAAACTCTTTGGTGCTCAAAATTAATTTGAGTAGATTGAGAGTTAAGGTCTTTCCAGGTTTAGTGGGTTGGATGAATAAGCTTCCGAAGACGTGCAGGAGGCAAAGCTAGCTATGTAAGAGTAGATTAGTAGTATTTCCGCTGTGATGTATTTATGAGTGATATGTCTATCTATTTTGTACTCTGATCATCCAAGGTGGCATCTTAATATGTCGCTCTTGGCATAGTTTGTAATAATTATATTTGATCAAAACCTGGTTATCATTTTGGGATTATGTAACTGAATATGAAATATTGATTTGAAATGTAATCAGAAAAGTTGTTTTTGAAATTGTGATTTTATTTCATATCCATGTGCTTCTGATATTATGGATACCATCAACACTACCATATTTTGTCATCGAATGTTAAATACTATAGATGACTGTAGCATCCGTAGCACTTAGCTTTGGGCCTCAGGATAGGGGGTGTTACAAGAAGGTTAATATCACCGTAATTGGTAGTCAACTTAAAAGTCAAATCTCCTGCTACTGTAAATCGATTAATCGATAAATGTTATTGTATTAAGCTAAGGGTTTTATAATAGTCTACATAATTAACTACGGATATTAGTAGAGTTTTTTGACTTTAGACCAAAATCCGGATGTCAATGTGATATAATTAAAATGAAAAGAATACGAGTAAAAAATATAGTTACTTGGTGATCATATTATTGATTAGAAAATGTATTTTGCCTAAATGATATGTAGCTTGTGTCCAATACTATACTTTAAGAAAGTCCATACAGACTTTAGTATTATAATTGTTTAAATATTGATGGAGGACCGAGTTCACACCAAAGTGTCAACAAAAACGCATCATTAGCTATTTCTAAATAAAACAAAAGTTAAAATTAATTTGTAAATGCTATAAATTAATAAAAAAATATTAAGGCAAACATTGTATTAAATTTTTATGGGATTTTTAATTATTTATTTAAAGCTTAATAATCAATCAAAATAATGTTTAAAAGTTCTACGTCCATTCGTTTGAAAAGGGAGCTTGAATTGAATAAATACATAATTGATTTAAGAGGAGTTAATGGGAAATTTGACTAAGCAAAGGTCAAGAGGAGGCCAACCATATTAGAAGGGGGGCTTGGAGACCTAGCCTTCTAGGGTTTGAGAGAAAGGAGATATTTTGATATCTTTATGACTATAAGTAGGTAGCCTCCATTCTATTTCTCTTCACATAAGTTTTGAATATATATATGTGTGTGTGTGTGTGTGTGCATGTACGTATATGTATATGTATATGTACAATGTATATATATATATGCATATGTATATGTATGTATATATATATACATGTATGTATATATATACATGTATGTATATGTATGTATGTATGTACAATTTACGATATTAAAAAATATTAGTTTTGAATATATGTATACGTATACATGTATACATGTATGTATGTATGTAGGTATGTTTAATGTATATATTAGTATGTATATGTATGTGTGTGCGCACGCGCGTGCATGTGAGTATACTAATTTATAAAAAAAATTATTTTTCCTTATGGATCTCAAATCTAAAAAAAGAAAATAAATAAATAGGCATAAATTAATATTACTATAAATTTAATTATATGATATATATATTGTAACGACCTGTATTTTATATATCGAAGGATCATAGAATATTAGGTCGTACAATTCGATAACCTTGGGAAATGACTGCTAATGGCATTTTCCATCCTTAGAATTTTTATCGGACGATTTTGATTCTGAAAATATTATGGCCCTTACTTTTTATAAAAGCAAAATTGTGATCTGAAACCACTTCCATTAGATCGAGATAATGGTTTCTCTTTCCATAGATTGGTCATAATGAGAAAACGGACATACCCTTTAGGAGTTATGGTCGTTTGAAGTTTCACTTGATTTTGAACAGTTTAATGGGTAATTAGTGAGTTAATGGCTAGATTCAAAGCCAATTTCAGGATGAGCATCATGTTGAGGCTGATAGGACTTCTCCATCATTACACACTTCCCAAAATAGAGAGAGAAACATCCATTAGCCACTTCTGAGCCAAAAAGCTACCCTAAACCCAACGTTACTAGCCAAATTTTTTTGATAAGGAGAGATTAGCGTAATTAGCATTTGGATTTGGAGATTTATTGTTTGAGATCACTTAGAGGCGATATTCATCTTGGGATTTGTGCACCTTTGGATTTTCTTTGGATTTAGGAAAGTAGTTAGGACCTCCCACTTATTAATTAGTCATTATACACCTTAAAATGATTTTTGGATCCTAAAATGTGTTTTAAACTTTAACTAATCATATATGTAAATTTGAAATGATTTGGTAAAGATTTGTGAAATTGGTTCTTATGGATCTCCCTTGTTCTTATAGTTATTTAGTTTCTACCTTAGATTTAGGCTTTGCTATGATGTGTATGGATGTATGCTTGTTAGGATATATTATATATAATGATTGCTTGAATGTATAATGTTTGAATGGTTGTAAACACTAATCGAATGGAGATTTAGTTCTAGAAACAAGTCTGGGATCGGTGATGACCCATGAAGGTCAAGTCATCCAGTTGACTTGCGAACCATAGGATAGGTCAAAATGGACACCCTAAAGCTAAATTTTAAGTTTCAAGTCATTTGGAGTTCGTTTTCTCGAGTTATGGTCTATTGAAGATGGATCGATGGAGATTCAAAGGCTTTGGATCGATGGGAAGTTTCTTCGAATCGTAACTATGTTTTAGGATGGTTTGCTCTGAGTCACACAGGGTTCGCTTAGAGTTTATACGTGGGGAAGTGAAATTTGATCAAGTGTTGGATTGGTGGAAATTAACTCTGAATCACACTTGTGTTTTATGGAGGATTGCTTTGAGTTCTCAAGGGGGTTGTTTTGAGTCGCTTGCCTATGAGTGTGGAGTTACTTGAGGAGGTAAGAAAATGGTTAAATGAGGGATCGATAACCTATGGATTGGTACCAGTCCGTGGGTAAAGTGTGTGGCTTGGTTCGGTGACGGAGTAAGGGTCGAAGGAGCATGGATCGGGGTAGCTCAGGTCAATGGTGCTCGGATCAGGGTCGCATAGTTCAGTGATGGAGACTTATAAGGTGGCTTTGGGTCATTCATGTGGTTGCTCCAAGTCGTTCACGTGTTCACTTCAAGACTTTCTTCGAGTCTTCATGTATGAGCTTGCTATGATTCATATCTTCATTTTTCAAGCTAAGGCTCGGGTCGGTATCGAACCATAAGGTTCGGTGGCGATTTTTGATGACAACGATGCATGAACCGATGATGATGGTTTCGTGATGGGAAGTGGCGGCTTCGGTGATGGGATGACTATACTTCCAGATGTATAGTACAGGACAATGAATCAGATTGAAGGAACTGTTGGAGGAAGGTCACGGGATACATGATGAGATTCTATGACTGGCGAAGATTGTGGAGAATCGTCCTAACCATCGTGATGACTTTAGACTGGAGTTGTAAGTTCAGTTCCAGGATATGCTCTACTATGGATGATGTGTGCAAAGGGGTTGTTAAAACTCGAAGGTTCATAGAGTACTCATAAAGCAAAGGTAATGTGGGGGCATCCACTTGGACCATGACGGGTCCTGATCTCCACGACGGGCGATCTGATCTCCATAATGGACGATCTTTACCCTAGATCTGCCATAATGGGCGATCTAGTTTCCAGCCTACTTGGTGGTATGGATTCGAGTACTGGGGAACCACGACGTTGAGTAGTCTTCGATTATGACGGGTCGTTCGAGTTATCAAATATCTAACCTACTGAATGAGTGAATACGAGGATGGATGTTGGATGCTTTGTTTTATTTAGTTGCTTATCACCTTAGGGATGTCACATGACATAGTTATCTTTATTGTAAATACCTAGACACCATTAGTACTTTGATGTATAGTACGCCATGATGATTATGATATAGAGTAGCATATATTCTATGTTATGTACTAACTATAGGGATGCAGGGATAGCTAGGTATGATTTTCCATACCCATTTATCCTAGAATATTAACTTTCTAGTATTTGAGATTTTCTATTGCTCATACTAGACTGTTGTCTGACTTAGAATTTTATGCTTTGCTTCCTATTATTCCGGGTACCCTTAAATAAGTATATTAGAGATACCAGGTTTAGTGAGCACGTGGAGTTGGGAAGGGGGAGAACAGGAGGCTACCTTCTCACATATTACTATTTTTAGCTATTATCACTTATTATTCCGATGTGCATCATTATGGAGCTTACTAGTGCTATTATCTACTTAGAGATAGTTATTTATGTTGTGTTTATTATTAGCTGTATAAACTCTACCACTTATGATGTACAACGGTATGGATCTATGTACTCTGATTTATATGGTTCATTCAGTTATTACTATCTCGCTTGTTTTATATGTATGATGACTTATATTTTATTTGATGCGTTGTGAGATATAGGATAGGTTCTACGATTGATCTACTTTACTACAACCTTGACAGTCATCCTACATCGACCGGGCCCCATTGCAACTCACTATACAGGTTATACTAGATACTGGTAGTGTAGGGAAGTCGTCATATTTGGTATTGGAGCTTAGGTTGCATAGTTTAACCTATGGGATACTATGGCCCAGTAGAGATAGGGTAGTAGTTCTCATCCTAGGCTGGATCGAGAGTGTATGTATATACAAGAGTACGTACTTGTTATATATTTTGGTTTTAAAGACTATATACTAGTGTATATATATAGTATAAAGTCGCACTATACAAACAAGTACTACTTAAGCAGAACTCCTTATAGAGAGACTGATCGTCCTTATTACAGATTGAAGGATGAGTCGTCAAAAAAGGAATGCTGCTAGAAACTCCATCTCTAGAGTCAAAGAAGGAGCTGGCTCAAGAGCTGCTAATCTCGACCTGCAAGCTATGTTCAATACCATGATGTGGAACATGTTGCGAAATGCTTAAGTAGCCGCTCCAAATGTTTCTATTAATGGTGGTGCTCCGGTGCAAGCGCCCAACCGATTTCGCTAGCTGAACAAGGACTTTGCCAACCTTGATAGCAAACCATTCTAAGGAACAGAGTCGGTGATGGAAGTGCAGGATTGGCTTAATATCTGTAAAAGGATCTTTGATGACTTAGATCTAAATGACGCTATGAAAAGGCAATTGGCTTCCCGATAGCTTCAAGAGCAAGCTATGAACAGGTGGAATGCTGTGAAGGTTGCCACTCTCGAGGATCAATTCACCTGGGACCAGTACAAAGCCAAATTCGAGGAGAAGTTTATACCGTCGGTCAAAAATCGGTCTTGTTACGTAAATTCGTGGATCTGAAGGAAAGGGACTTGTCTATTTACAAATACGTTACTGAGTTAGATGCCCTGTCAAAGTATGGGATGTCCCTTATATATACTCCATTAAAGAATAACGAGAAGTCCATCATTGGCTTGAATGATTACTTGGGAGAGAGGCTCATGGGCCATATTGACATGACTTTTGAGATGATAGTCGAGAAGGCCCTAAGGCATGAATGTCTCTATCCAAAGCCAAAGAGTATTATTCCTAAAGATGAGCCAAAGATGCAATCGAGCGGGGCGGGAAGAAGAAATGGAATAATAATAACAAGAGGAAGCATTTTCAAAACAAAGTTGGCCAAAAGAGGAGCAAACCAACTTCGACTTACTACAACTACTTAGAGAAGGGTCACTATAGTCGAAACTGCAGAGATGATGGGAAGAAATTCTACAATTGAACAAGTTTGGGCATATTCAAAAGGACTGTGCGGAGCCATTAAAGCAGAAGCAGATGGTGAAAGCATATTCTCTAAACGTTGTTCCAATTTCGTCTAGTGCTCCATCGGCGAAAGAGATTGGGTAGAACATTTATTCAAGGCATGCTTTCTATTTATGAGGTTTCCATATGTGTTTTGATTGATACCGGGGCTTTACATTCCTTCATATCTAGTGACCTAGTAGATGGATTGAGATCGAGACCCGAGATGGTTGACTAACCTTAGATTGTGATGAACCATGTTGGAAGCTCCACTAGCCTGTGCATGGTTTGTCATGGTTCGTCTTATCAAGTCACGGATGCTCTTTTGATTATGATTAAAAAAATTAGCATTCCGAGGTTTAGTATTATTCTAGGTATGGACTGGCTTCATAGATACAGAGTGATGGTGGATTATGAGAAGTCATTAGTGACAATAGAGGTAGATGAAGGGCGGATGTTAGTGTTAGGCTACCTACTAAACAATGAGGCAATGGTAAGCTTTCTATATTCGCTCGATATTGCACACGATAAGTTGTCATCGGTGCCTATTGCTAGGGAGTCTCCAGACATATTTGAGGAGGTTACCAGACTTCCACCACATAGAGAGATCGAGTTCCATATTGACTTAATGAAAGATGCTAGACCGATAGTAATGCCTATGAGGAGGATGACACCTAGAGAGCAACAGGTGCTCGAGGTGCAAGTGAATGACCTATTGCGACGAGGGTTCATTAGCAGAAGAATTTCTAAGTGGGGAGCACTAGTAGTATTCGGCATAAAGGCAAATGGTTCTCTTAGACTATGTGTTGACTGCCATAAGCTAAAGGAAGCAACGAGGAAGAATAAGTACCCACTCCCACGTATTGATGACTCGTTCGATCAGCTTCATGGTGCTAGGGTATTTTCTCAATTGGATCTTGCAGTGGGATTTCACCAACTAAGAGTAGCAAAGGGAAATATGCCAATTACAATGTTTTGTATGTCGTTTTGTTTCTATAAGTGGTTGATTATGCCGTTCAGGCTAACCAATGAGCCAGCATACTTCATTGATCTCATGAACCATTTTTTTAGGGGTCAGGTAAATAAATTTGTCCTTATGTCCATTGATGATACTCTTGTCTATTCACGGATGGAGGAGGAACACAAGGCGCATGCTTGAGGTATTAAGAGAGCATGACTGAAAGTGAAGTTCTCAAAGTGTCACTTTTGGAGGAGAGAAGTGTGATTCTTGGGTTACGTTGTTTTTGAATAAAGCACTGCTGTGGATCCTGCAAAAGTCCCAACGGTCCAAGATTGGATTAGATTCAAAAATGCTACGGATGTGAGAAGTATTTTGGGATTAGCTAGATATTATAAATGATTCGTCGAGGAATTCTCCAAAATAGCCACACCATTGACCTATTAGCGAAAAGAATCAGACTTTTATGTAGGATGCAAGATGTGAATATGCATTCGTGAGTTTGAAATAAAAGTTGACGAGTGCACCATTATTGAACATTCCGAGTAGGAATAAGGAGATGAAAATTTACGCTAATGCTTGTGGTACTAGATTGGGCACGGTATTGATGCAGAGAGGTAAGGTTGTTGCATATGCTAGTCAATAACTGAAGCGACATGAAAATAAATACCTAACTCCTGATTTGGAGTTAGCAACGATTGTGTTTGCATTGAAGATTTGGAGGTACTATCTTTTAGGAGAGAGGTTCGAGTTGTTCACCAACCATAAATCGTACCTCTTTTCGTAGTAGGATCTTAATCTTCATCAGCAGCGATGGTTAGAATTTCCATCCTTCTACGACTTTGATATTGCATATACACTGAGGAAAAGAATGTAGTTATTGACGCATTGAGTAGGAAACAAGCTAGCTTGGGAGCTATGTTCCTAGAGTGGACGCGGTTAGAGGATATTGCTGGTTATGATTTCGACCAAGATGCGAGCTAGAGCCAGAGATATTGGCGAGCTTGACCATCAGGCCTACTTTGATTGAGTAGATCGAAACTAGTCAGAGGCATGATGCCAAATTTGCTGAGATTATTGCTAAGATTAAAACTGGAGTAGAGTCTTAAGTGAAGAGACAGTACGGACTTGACAGAGATGGTTGGAACCATAAAGATGGGAGATTGTTTATTCTTGATGTCGACGGGTTGAGGGATGAAGTGCTAAAAGAGTGCTATCATTCGAGATTGACTATTCATCCCAATGGTAATAAGATGTACCATGATATGAAACAAACCTTTTATTAGGAAGGGATGAAGAAAAACGTTGGGTCATTCATCTCGAAGTGCATGAATTGCTAGTTGGTTAAGGCGGAGCAAAAGAAGCCTAGTGGTTTGATGCAACCGCTAGAAGTTCCCTGTGGAAGTGGGAACAAGTTATGATGGATTTCTTCGATGGATTGCTGAGAACTCGAGCAGAGTATGACATCATTTTGGTTATAGTCGACCGATTGACCAAACGTGCCAGATTTATACCCGTCAAATCAAGTAGAAGGCAGCCAAACTAGTAGAATTGTTTGTGAAATGGATTATACGATTCTATGGTGTATCGAAGAGCATTTTGAGTGACCGAGACCCATTGTTCACTTGTGATGTAATATCCCGCCTTTTTGTATGCTTTAAGCAGACACGCATGCCAACTCAAACCATACAGAAGGGTGGATTGTTATTGGGGTGAATAAGAAAAAGCAGAGAAAGAAAAAAACAAAATAGAATCTCGCAGCGGAATGACAAAATATAATAATCAAATAATAGTTCATGAAGCTGTTTACAAAACTTTTGATTATACTTATACAATACAGAATCAGAGTTACACATATCAGAGATAAACAAATAATGCAGCGGGACAGTACGAATGCAGTGGAATAAATATAGTATATAATAGTAGTACAAATCTTTGTCTTCGTCCTTCAGAAATAAGGTCTTCAAATCCTGAAATGCTCAGGCTGACCCGAGCGAATTGAAAAGACAAAACACTCGAGTTAGAACTAAAAGATCTTATGTGAGTTAAATCAATGGTAAATAAATATGAGTGGAACGGCGTCAGAGTTGTTTATGGGGTTTTACATCTCCTATCCAGTGTCTAACGTGAGTGCAGTAACTTAAGAGATGTTCGGGATTCACATCTCCTAAGGATCCGTTAAACTATCTACTATGTAGTATAATACGCTATTATAATATGTCTACAGTAAAGTAAAAGTATTAAAATAGCGTTAAGGCATTACATTTTCCCCCTTAACACATTTTTATTTCCCATAGTCTATACAGTACCGTAATCCCGCCCATACTGGACGTCGTCAGAAGGCACTCCATAGGTACGGTACAAACCTAACTCGTAGAAGGCGCGCTAGGGTAGGTGACACGGCACAACTAGGCAATGCCAGGGAAGTTATACCAATTACACTTCCAGACCGATGGTAACGCATAGCAGCTACTACCGCCCACCTCAGAACACACTCTCGAATTAAAAATCGAGGGGTGGCCACCAAATAATTGCAAAGTCAGAATATAGTATCGAAGGAATGTGCCCGATTGGAGGAATGACCTCACTTAGCCCGTCAATTGCTCCTGTTTTAGCCACCTTAAGCTAACTTATGGGAGTCAGGTCCATGTATATACCTTTAGGATCGTCGCCACCATCCTACTTCATTCTGGAATCTCCACCGCGTACACAGTTGTTAAAGTGGTTTTCGGTATTGGCAGAGAGTATGACAATATCCGATCCCGGCCTCTTTAACAACCAATCGCTTATTACACACCTGATGGTTCTATTACATTTCCAAAACCATTTCATAATTGATATCAAAACATCATATTCAATGCAAATCATATCATTTTCGAAATCATTACTTACTTCCGAAATTATGTCACATTGAAATCATAGCTCGAAATTATATTTCCTTTCAAAAGTCATATTTCCAAAATAGGTTAAACTCTCATTTCAAAATATCATATTAAACCAAATATATTATTTAAATCCCAACTTAGGTTATAATGTCGCTTAACCACATTCACTTTAAAAATCGAGAATTTGAATATAAACCCATCCATTTTACTTAGTTTGGAATTTAGAAGAAAATAGTTTTAAATAGTTATAAATAGTTAATATAGATTTAAAATAGATTAAATATAACTAAAATAGATTAAATAGCTTTAAAATAGATTGATTAGATTTAAAATAAGTTAAATGGTTTAATTAGTTTTAAAATTTGAAAATCTTAATAATTAAAGTCTCTTAAAATAATATATTTAAAACAATTTATATGAAAAACATGAATATGAAATTTATATCAATTTAAACTATTTATTTTATTCCAACACATTACAATGTCCCAAAACCCAATTTCAAATTTTTCCGATTCAGAATTCTAAGTAAATATTAAATTCAATATCGCTTGAATCCATGTTAAAACATCGATTTAATTACTCATTTTTCAATATATTTCAAAGTTATACTTCAGCGATTTTAATAACTCAATTTTGATAAACTTCACTTATATTTCAAATTCACTATAAAATTTCAATTTTATTCCTTTAATAAATAAATAGAATAATACGACTAAATAGAATTCTATTCTAATAATGTAACAGAAATAAAATATCTTTCTGTTCTAATACTCCATCTGAGAGTTATCAGTATTTATCAAATCTCTTCCTATCTAACGGAACTATTCAAGTTCTGTTAACTCTCTCTGGTACATCTACTAATTCGGAACTTAATTTGAAAGCCATATTTCGACCCGGGCATTTTCGGGATGAAACGAACCGGGGTTCGCAGTGGTGGAGGAACCGGATCGGAAAAAAGAGGGATTCTAGTTGTAAGATAGCTAATGAAACCGTAGCTGGAATTGAGATCTCATTCAAAGAGAAAGATAGCAAATATCTGCTCGTGGTACTTGCTGCCCACCCTTCCTCCGCTTTGAGAACCGTGTGAACGGAGAGTGGGCAGAGCGGGAAGGAGGTCCTCATACGGAGTCGCACACTTGAGCAGTGCGGGAGACTGAACGGATATAAAGAAATACCAGCTCTAGCCCACCCTTCTAGTGGTTCTATCCGCACTCCTTCGCTTTAACAAATCTTTCAAAACAATTCGATTTTAATATAAAACTCGAAGTTCGATAAAAATTCGATTTATATAACACAAATTTTATTTCAAAATGTCATTTAACTCAACTCAAAAATTTAAGATTTAAAATCATTTAATTTAACCAATCCGTTGTCCGTATATAATTCTCTACCCTAGGGTCAAGTGATACGGATATTTATCATTTCAATCCGCGATTTACAATGTTACGGTTATATATCATTTCAAACCGCAATTTACAATGTTACGGTTATATATCATTTCAAACCGCAATCCCGAAATAATAATAAAATCCATAAAATCGCTCGAGTCTATCATTTCAACCCATAACGATTTTTCCTTAATCTATTGATCATTCGGTTATGTATCATTTCAACCCATTGTGAACTTGCAGTTTATAACGATATAAAATACAACATCCATTCATCCAATATCAATAATCAACATCCATCACAATCATCATCCAAATCAATCAATAAATATCAATATAGAACTAATAATCAATAACAGGTATTTAACTGGCAATTTATATTCAATAATAAATTAAATAATGATTTAATTCAAATAAATTCAAATTAACTGAGATGATGATTTAAAATATACCAAACAGTCATAAATAAATTTTTAATCACATCAAAAATTAATTTAACTAACATAAGAAATTTTAGAAGTTGTGAGTGGGTTAAAACACTCACCTTTGAATTTAAATTGAATTTAAATCCAATTTAAACCCTAAATTCAAACAGTCTCAGAAATCATCCAAACCAGCGTCAAAATATCCAAAATCTCGATACGATCCCAACGGAACGAACCATGCGTAAAATGGACCTCGTATGTGAAAGTTATACGCATTAGATCATTTGAAAACAAAAATAAATAAAATAAAATAAAAACAACAAAACTTGAACTCTACTCTGCCACGTCACCACAGCAAAACCCTATCTCTTCCCTGAACAACGCGATTTTGAACTGCTACCATCCACAGCCGCCAATGCAACACGACCGAACGCCGCCTCCACGTTTCCCCCTCAATCGATCGGACATCGCTGTTCTCACCCCCCTTCCCCGGTGAGCCGCCCACACCAGCACCCCACGCCGCCGATCGGTGCCACGATAAATCCGGCCACCGCTCAATTCATTAAACCCTAGTGAATATTGCCGACAAATCCAACCACCAAAACTCCAAGCGAACACCTCAGATCGACTCCCCTCGGTCCCCTCTACCTAACTGTGCCTTCGATTTGTCGATCAGACGAAGTTGATCGACGATCAACGAACGGCCGAGAATAGTTCACCCAGTTCCAGCCACACCGAGACCCAAATTGAAAAACGAATCACATATTTGACTTGCGCTCGTCGAGAGCTTCAAATCGATATATAATTCGATATAGTTTAAGGAGTTTGAATTTTTGATTTGGAATTTGATTTGAAATTGAACTGGAATTTGTTTGTCTACCATTGGAATGAGGAGTTGAAAAGAAATGTACGTACATGCAAATGAGAATAAGAAACAATTAGGGTTTATAACGAGGTATTTATAGGCAGGGCTGAAAATAGAAAGAACGGACAAGATTGATTGAACGATAAACGACCCGAAAAGCCCGTTTCGACTCCGGAATGAAAATGGGTCCACCCATATATCAAAATAGATGTTTTTAATGATTTTAAAATCAATGGAACAAGTTTCAAGTCCTAATTCCGTCGTATGAAGAAGTTATGATAAAATCAGCTTATTTCAAATTGATTTCAGATGATTTCAATTAAATTAATTTCTAGGCGTTTCGAGCCCGTACGATTAAACGACAAGTCCGATCGCTACGAAACTTGAAATTCTACAATAATTCACTGTTACGGATCCGATGAAACTAGTTTCGTCGAAATCTGAATCAGTGGCCAAAATGACTATATTTTAGTTAACTAAATAAATTAATATTAAATTAATAATATCACCTTTTTATTCAGTACTTATTAACTAGCATATTTTTATCATTTTGGATTTCTTAAACATTTATAATAATCCAAAACAAGTTTACACGTCAATTCAGTATTTAAAGTTTTACTAATTACAGTGTCCAATTCCAACTGTAATTAAATCCGATTTTATTATAATTTAATTTCAATAAATTGTTTTAATTTGATTCCAATCTTTATATTCAACTAATTATAATCTGATAACGTAGTTAACATTTGTTTTACATTTCATTACATTAATGTACTCCAATTTCCATCTTTTATTTGTATTAAATACTATATTTCAATTATATTAGATTTTGTCAATTTTACCCATAAATTATAAATCAAAAATCCCAATTAATTTATTTAACTTGATTTCGCTCCTTTATTACATCAGTTATTTCCTTATGAATAAAATTAATTTTTCTATCCATTCTATTACATTCACATTCAGCAGTTATTGTCTTAGCCCACATTAATGCATCATTTTATTTCATTTAATTATAATTGATTTCCAATTAAATTTTATAGACAAATAAAATAGGTAACATATAATTTGTTACCATAAACCTTTAATCACATTCAGAGGTTATTTATTTACAAACAAAGGTTACAATTACTTATATAATGCTGATTTTATTCAATTTCTATTAACTGTCTATTTCATACAAAAATTAAATATTTACATTTGTTTTCTTAAATTTAATGTATAACCAAGTATAACAATTTACATTATTTTATTGTTGGAATTTCATTTCAATTGTTAATAATTAGCCTTAATTAAATATTGTTACAATTCATCCTAGTCATTAATTTCATTAATAAATCAAAAATTTTATTTCTTTCAATATTAAATCACAAAATTTAATCAAATTAACAATTTAAATTATCGCAAATTTACGAGTTGTTACAAGTGGGATTTGGAAGAGCTTACAAAAGGCGCCTGGGGACAGTGCTACATTTGAGTGCGGCTTATCACCCTCGAACCAGGGGCCAAACAGAAAGTGCGAATCATATCTTAGAAGATCTTTTGTGGACATGGATACTCGACTTTGGAGGCTTGTGGGATGATCACTTACATCTCGTTGAATTTGCATAAGTTATCGATCTAGAATCGTATGGCACCATTCGAGGCATCATATAGTCGATCGCACAACACTCCATCATGTTTGTGGGAAGCGGACGAGAAACAAATACATGGGCCATGTATGATTAGAGAAACCTCGGAGAAGATCGAGATCATTCAGCAATGGATGAAAGCTGCTCAAGATAGAGAGAAGAGCCGCGCTAATAAGAGATATAGAGATCTAGAGTTCTCTATCGGTGATATGGTATTTGTCAAGATCTCTCCATTGAAGAACGTAATTTAGTTTAGTAGGAAAAGGAAGTTGGCACCAAGATTCATAGGTCCTTTTCTGATACTAGAGACGATTGGAAACCTTGCTTATAGAGTCGACTTACCTCAAAGAATGGCGAAAGTGCATAATGTATTCCACATTTCTCACTTGCGGAAGTTTGTGCATGATTCAAGCATAACTATCATATCTGATCAACTAGATTATATTGAGACTGAACCGGAGACTTTAATACATCATAGGCCTATTCTTATCGTTGGATGTGATACGAAGCAACTTAAGAGGAAGACGGTGAAGTTGGTGAAGGTTCGGTGGAGTGAAAATATAGGCGATTGCACTTGGGAGATCGAGGAGAGCATGAGGGCAGCTTGTCCAAAGCTCTTTACTTAGTGAAACTTTCTTATTTTTGTTTTTACTTCCACTTATGATATCATGAAGTATACCATAGTATAATATCTTGCATGTTAGGATAGACGTGGATGTTACTTTCCTCATATGTTATTGTGTATGCATATCTACTGTGTGATGGTTGCGTATGCTTATTTATGATTGTTAGGCAAGCAAAATAACCTTTTGTTTGGGATTTCAGGGGAGAAATTCCTATGGGGGAGAATGTGACGATCCGTATCTTACAAATTGGAAGGTCATAAAATATTAATATTATTTTTATTTAGGGTTGTATGTTTCTACAACTTTAGGAAATGACTACTAGAGACATTTTCCATCCTTAGAATTTTTATCGAATGATTTTGACCCTAAAAATCATGTATGGTCTATAACTTTCCGAATTGGGATCTAAAACCACTTACATTAGATTGGGATAATGGTTTCTCTTTCCGTAAAGTGGTCATACTAGGAAAACTGACTTTTCGTTTGAAAGTTATGTGCATTTGAATTTTCACTTGATTTTGAACAACTTAATGGGTAGTTAGTGAGTCAATGGCTAGGCCTAAAGTACATTTTAGGATTAGCATCATGATGGGGGCAGAAAGGACTTCTCTCAATCATTACACACTGCCCAAAATAGAGAGAAACCCCCATTAACCACTTCTAAGCTAAAAAATCTACCTAAACCCTACTTTGATAGCCAAATTTTGTCATTAAGGAGATACTAGCATAATTAGCATTTGGATTTGGAGATTTGCCATTGAGATCACTTGGAGCTGCTATTCATCTCAGGATTTGTGCACCTTTGGATTTAGGTGAGTGGTTAGGACTCTCACTTACTAACTAGTCATTATACACCTTAAAATATTGTTTTAAAATGATTTTTGGATCCTAAAATGTGTTTTAAACATTAACTAATTACATATGTAAATTTCAAACGATTTGGAAAAGATTTGTGAAATTGTGTTCTTATGGATCTCCCTTGTTCTTGTAGTTAATTTAGTTTCTACCCTTAGATTTAGGCTTCACTTTGATGTGTATGGATGTATGCTTGTTAGGATACATTGTATATAATAATTGCTTGAATGTATGATGTTTGAGTGGTTATAAATGTCGATCGAATGGCGATTTACTTCTAGGAACAAGTCTTGGATCGATGTTGACTTATGAAGTTCAAGCCATCCAATTGACTTGTGATACATAGGGTAGGTCAAGAAAGACATCTTTCAAGTTTCCAGTCGTTTGGACTTCGTTTGTTCGAGCTATGATCAATTGAAGATGGATCGATGGAGATTCAAAGGCTTTGGATCAGTGAGAAGTTGCTTTGAGCCATAACCGTGGTTTAGGAGGTTTTGTTCTGGGTCAAACATGGTATCAATGCTTTGTTACGTAGTGGATTGGAGAAAGGCAGAAGGTATAGAGTCGGAACCATGCTTTCGAAGGGGTCGAGGCCTTTGTTTTGCTTTCTAAAGAGATGCCGCTTGCCTTGCTTTTTAAAGGATGCTTTCGAAAAGGGTTGAATTACTTTTATATAGCTTTTAAAGGGGTTGCCGCCTCATTGTTTTAAAGGGTAGCTTTCGAAGGGGTTGTCGCGTTTTATGTTTTAAAATGGAGCTTTCAAAAGGGTAGTTTGAACCTAGCCGAAACCATGCTGCCGTCTTCATGCCTTTCGAATGGATTGAAAGTTTTCAATGAGTTCGAAAGGCAAGCTTTTGTTTTATAAGTATAACAAATCGCTTCCTTGTTTGTACCAAAAATGGGCACAACACTCTTCGGGAGTTGTTTGAAGAGATAAAATGAAGATTATAAATGTAAAACAGAGATTATCTAACAAAAACTCCAACAAATAGGAATGTAAAGTGCACAGACAAGCAGTTTAGAGTGGTTCGGCGTATAGCCTACGTCCACTATGAAGTTTTGATGATTTTATTGATTCTCTTTCAATGATTACAAGCGTTTACAGCGATGAACAGCGGATTACAGTTTAGAATTCGAAATTGACAGCAAAAGTATGGTGCAAATCTCAATCCGGCAGAGTCTGGACGCTTCAGAGAAAAAAGATCCTTTTTCCGTTGATTCTGGGGCTCTATTTATAGGCGTAGGAGGCTTGGATTTCGCTCAAACTCCGGGAGACTTGGCCTGACACGTGAGGGGACCCATTCGACCACTTCCAGAGAGTTTCAAGCCAATCGGTGATCGATACGAAATCATTTCGTATCGATCAAGATTACTTCCAATTGAGCTCAAAATCGGTGGAGATGTTCCTTGTCGTGTGTGCAACCTCCAGTTAAAATTTCATCGTGTTTGGATCAGTGGATTACGAGATATGGTCGATACGAACTGGAATTCCTCATAGGCTGTCTGGTTCGTATCCATGATTTCGACTCCATCCGTTCGTCTCGCTGGCTGCACGTGCTCTTGAAGTGAGGTGGCGCGCGCGCTTCGTTTCGATCCGGTCTTTGTGCCGCATTGACTGTTTCGACTCCACATATCTCGCCTCGTTTTACTTTGATGGAAGACACGTCATCCCTGGTCAGTTGACTCGTGGGTACGAACGAGTCATTAGGCATGGATTCGAAGTGAGGTCCTCTGATGGATACGAAGCAAGCATCGAGTGATGGATACGAAGCAAGCGCAGAGTGATGGATACGAAGTAGACGTTGGCTGTAGGATACGAGGTCCTTCAATTGCTGGTATGTGTGAAGTCCATCGATACGAGTTCGATGGATACGAAGAAAATCGAGTCGAACCTGGATACCTCGATGGATCCGGAGCTGATCGGTACGAAGCATGATGGATTCGAACTGGGGCTTCGGTGATGGATACGAAATCGCCCAGAGTGATGGATACGAAATCTGGGCTTTTTCCCTCCAATTTGACTCGATCATAACTTGAGCGTATGAGTCCGGATTGACTTGAAATTTGAGGTGCTGATCTCTATGGCCTTTCTTGTCGTGTCCTATCAATTGTAGCTCACTCTGGGCTCGGACAAAATTCAGTGATATCCATGGCGTGCTGTCCTTGTTCTCTAGTCGGCTTCTTGGTGTCCTGGCCTTGCCAAAAGGCGGGATAACATTTGCCCCCCAAAGTACGTCTTGTGAAAACATGACGTGCTTTGAAAAGTTGTATGTCTTCTTTGGATAATTTTGAAAGTCGTACCCCTTAGCCATTCTCTCGTATCGGTCCTCTTATGAATCGATGCTCAAAGTCGAAAAGCCTTCTTTCGTATCGATGTGGGTTGACTTGATGGATACGAAAACAATCATTCGTATCGATGGTCACAAATCGCGGTGAATCCTGATTCGAATTGGTGATATCTGGTGGATACGAAATGGATGTTCGCATCGATAGATTCTGATGGATACGAAATGGATGTTCGCATCGATAGATTCTGATGGATACGAAATGGATGTTCGCATCGATAGATTCTGATGGATACGAAATGGACGCTCGTATTAACAGGTCTGCTCTGTTTCGAATCGGTGGCTCATACATTGGATGTTTCGAAACGATGGTTTCCGGTGAACATTTCGCCTTCATGAATGCACAGCTTGATGGATGCGAGGGGAGCGCGTGCATCTACCCATCGTATTCACGTGGCCTCCCTGTGCGCTTCGAACCGATAAAGGTTAGTGGGCTCGATACGAATGCTCGCATCGATGCGCTGCTTGACTGGTTGCGACCGGTCAGATTGACCGGGAGTCGAATCGACTCGGTCCCGTCCTAGGCTTCATATAAATATCTGGGACTTTGCCATTTCTCACTTTTTTACCTTTTACTTTTACTGTTGTCTTCTGCCTTCTCGTATCGATTCACAGACAAGCAGGAGAGAAGAATTACTCCAATCTTCGAATCGATCAAACATCATCTTATTATTTCCCCAAACTCCAATTCGATTCAGGTAAATAAGCAATCACGGCTAAATTTGAGCGACGAAGTTCAGATCTCAGATCCATCGTGCCTTTGCCGATTATCGATTTTGGTGGTGCCAAGGCCAGATCTGGACCAGAGCTTGGTCGAGGATGGCCATGGCCATGTTCGCTTCAATCGGAGAAGAAAGAGATCTGGAGTGATTGTTTCACCATTAGTTCGTGTCGATCTGGGACAGGAGGATTCGACTCGATCCAGATTTCATGATTTCGCATCGATTGATGGGTTAAAGGGGATGCAGAGGTTCGCATCGATCTAAGGTGGTTGGGGCTTGTGTTGAACTGAGATGATCGATGTAAGCGCTTGGCCGGCGTGATCGATGCGAAAATCTACCTCTCTCGATCGATACGAAGACCAAGAGATCTCATTGGTCCCATATCGATAGCCCCAGATCGATGCGAAGTTATTGCACTTGGTTGTCTCACAGCCGTTAACCCTTGGCCGATGCGAAGTGAGCCTACCTGATCGATACGAAATCTCCTCCTCCGGTCGATACGAACTGACATCGATACGAAAGGTATCGAGTTGACCTGATCGATACGAGAGTATCGATTCGAACTGGATCGATACAAAAGACATCACGCCTCCGAATGAATTTGAACTTGAACTACGATCGACTCCATGCTGAAATTTGACGAACTTAGCGAACTTTTGCACGTTCTTATATTCGATTCCGACGAGCTTCTGCCTTGCATAATTGGACTTGATTACAGGATTGCATATTTGACTGACTTTCGAAGCTCGTCGATGGAACTGCCTTTTAACAGAAAAGTACAACGAACTCTTTAATCTTGAATCGATCGTTATCATCTGGATGGCGCAGTCATGACGGTCAGCGATGACGGTCATGTTTGTCTGACTTCCAGAATCTCGTCGCTTGCACATTTTCTTTAATTCTGCAGAATTTGCTCAAGTCACGCACAGCACTCGCACTACACAACACATTCATGCACTTTACACTGGGGAATGCACGGGCTTTTTGTCACCTAATGATGGTTTCTCGTGAGTTAGCTAGTGATGGAACCGTCAAGTTCGTAGCAGCAAGAAACTCAGAACCCTATCCTTCCCAGAATTGAGATTCCGGTCATCGAGACCGAAGCTATTGGCCCAGCTCCGGACGAGTTGCCCAACGCGTCCTTCATTAATAGTCCACCTGATTCCGTCTCATCCAACATCTCCGAAGACATGTTGGGGAGGATATGCTTAAGGCATGGTTTATCTTTGGATGAGGTATTGCTGCCTGGACCGGATGATAGGCCACATAATCCCCCGGAGGGGTATACTGCTTTTAATCGGCATGCGTGCGCAGCCGGCACACTTCCTCCATTCAACGACTATATAAGAGAAGTGTTGGCTTATCTGGACATCGCGCCGTCTCAATTGCATCCAAACGGATATGCCTCACTCAACAGCTTGTTCATTGTATTCATGGAGTACCTCCATCGTCCTCCCCGTATGACCGACATAAGATACTTGTTTAACTTCAAGAGTCGGACTGACAGCCCATCTTATACCTTCTTGGAGTCTGTAAGGAACTGCCAAGTTGTCGTGGGGTCGTGGACTAGGCTAAGCTATTTTAAGTCGGAGTGGTTCTATGTCCGATGTCCTCCGGGGTTTGCCAGAAGATGGTTATTCAGACGTGAGTATCGTCTTTTTTCCCAAGTAATTTACAGGGCAATTTTTGGAGTGAAATTAAACTTACGTCTTCTTCTCTTTTTCTTTCAGCTATCATCCAGCGGCCTGAGGGTGGCTACTATAAAGAAATAGTTCGGGTCCTCCAAGAGATTCCTAGCGAAGAAAGGAATATTGAACTGTTATTGACAGATCGGAATCTCAGAGTCCTTGGGCTGATCGGTCGGAGGCAGAGCATAAGACTCGACGGTGCACTAAAGACCATCTCCAGGAAAAAGGTCAAGCGGATGAAGCCCAGGGTTGTGATAATCGAGGAACCCGACTCCGAGAAAACCCACACTGACGAAGAACCGTTGGTCGGACCTGCTAATGCAACCCCAGAGTCCGATGCTAAGAGGAAAGGCAAAGCTGTGGCTTCGAAACAGCTTAAGTCTGGGAGGCGGAAGTCTGTGGTTTTGCACCGTCCTTCGCCAGGAGTTAAGATTACGGAGGCGTCCTCCCCGCAAGCTGGAGATCAATTCGAAGGGCCTACTGACCCTCCAGTCCCTGACACCGAGCTGGAGCAACACGATGTTGGGTCAGGTGGACCGCGACATGTCGACGATGTTAGCGAGTCTGAGCTCGCCAATGCGACTGACACTTCTGGTTGGTCCGGGGGGTTACACATTCACACACTCCTCACGGCACAACACACTTTCTTAACCATAAACAACACATCGCAAACGGTTACTGATTCTTTGTTGTTTTCTTTTCAGGTACGATGTCTGGGAAAGGTTCCGTGCTTGGTAGTTTGCGTAAGCGCCGTTATCACGAGCCACGCAGGAGAGAGGGCGAGAGAGATTATGACACGGGACACTCTGGTCAGGAGAAGTCTGACAGAGATAGGGGACATGTTCACCGATCCCGATCTCGTTCTCCTCCCCCCAGGACCTCTGCACCTCCTGTGGTCGCCGTTACTCGTCCTCCCGAAACTTCACGGTCTAGGCCGCCTTCTCAAGCTTTGAGGTCCGACCCTCCGCGCAGGACCGAAATAGCCACCTCTTCGGCTACTGTGCCGGTCTCGACCGAGGCGTCTAGCGAAGGAGCGCTCAAATTGGCACAGATGAGGAAGGAATTTCCTGACATCTGTTTTGATGGGTATGTCTTCCCCGCATCTGAAGAGAATCCCGCCAACCGCGGAAACCACTATCCATGATTATGTCGCGGACATCTTTTTCCAGTATAGGGAGTGGGGACGGGCCGCGAGGAAGGCATCTAAAGTGGCATTTGAGCGGGGCGTCACCATCGAGAAACTTGAGAAGGAGCTGGGTCGCAACGACCAAATCATAAAAGCGCTCAACTCAGAGGCTGAGTCTTCTCGTAAGTCTGAAATGGAGGCTTTAAAGAAAGTCGATGAAGTGACCGCTGTCATGGCCAGGATGAAACAAGAACATTACACCGCTATTGAGGACATGGGTCACAGGAACACTTCCATTACTGCCGAGAGGGATGCCGCTCTCAAGGAGCTTAATGAGCTGAAGTCAAAATTTTCAGAGATGGCTAAGGAAAAAGACGCAGCTAATGTCTCTGCGCAGGAAGCCTGTGACCAGGCAGTGACACTCCAAAAGGAGAAGGAAGCGGCTGTACAACAAGCCCGTGAGGCTGAGGCTGGAGTTGATGAGAAAGTACGGCAGGCGGAGGCCAGGATTGAGGCCGAGGTGGAGGAGCTACTCGTCACTTACAACGCCAATGTGCTAAGGCACCGAGATTTGACATGGCTTGACGATTACCCCACACATCTCTATAACGCCTGGAACCTACTGGTTGATGAGGAGAGATCTGGGCACCCTGATGAAGCCCCTGATGAGTTCGAGCTGGAGAACCGCATCCTTAATGATGACGAAAAGAAGGTTCTCCATGACTCCATGATTTCCCATGATAAGGTGAGGCTTGGTGCTCAGATCCAGGAAGTCGGAGAGAGCTCTGGTGCAGAACACCATGTTACGAGTTCTGAGATAGTCGTGTCATCTCAGTCTGAGCCAACTTCAATGATCTATTCCCAGCCTATCCCAGCGTATGACCCAGATCAACCGCACTTATCTCCTATTAAGGAACATCCTTCTGAAGTAGTTCAGACGACCTCGAGCCAAACCGAGGAAGGTACTTTGAACTAACTTCCAGTATATTTGGATTGAAGAACCCGTGTTGAAATGTTGCTAATGACATGTCTTTTCCTTTGATCAGTGACAGGAGTTGCACCAGCCGCGCCTCTTACCACCCAAATATTAGGTCAAGCGCCAGGAGCCATCGTTTCTGAGGCGACCTCCGTCGCAGCAATGGCACCAGTTGGAGTGACGGAGGGGAGCTCACTTTCTTTCGACGAGCAGATGATAAACGAGCTCCTTGGTCGTCAAAGTGATCCTTTTGCGGACTTGCCATTTGGCTTGGGTGGATTCACGGCTACTTCTGACACCTTGTCTCAGACTACTACGGCTCCTAGCGAAGCCAGAGCACGGCGGGAAGCGGCGATGTTAGCCGAGATCAATGCCGAGATGGCGGCTGCGGCGCATGGCGATGAAGTAGATGGCGGAGCGGCAGCACAGTGCCCCATTCCTCTTATGACTGTGTCTCCTGGGGGCACACTTACTGATACTGATGTACCAGCCCCTCCTCCGGCCGCGGAGTCTGTTCCTCCCACTCCTCCCGCGGGAAGCATCCCTATAGAGTCCAGCTCAGACGAGGACGTTGACATTATGCCTTCACCCGAAGGGAGCTTGCCTAGGGAGAAAGGCTCCAAGCGAAAGGGTGCTGGCAGCTCCAGTAGTTCCTCGAAGAAGAAGAAAAAGCTGAGGAAGCAGAAGGATTAGACATCCTTTTCATAGGCAGTTAGGGACTTTTGTTATTTTTTCTGTCTTTTCCCTTTTGTAGGCCGTGTTTAGATGCAGGTTCGGCCCCTGCTAGTAGGAACATTTTGGAAAGAACTTATGTATGAAGCATTGTTTTTGAGTTTAGTTGGAATAAAATTTTGTCTTTTAGCTTCAGCTTGCGTTCCTTTCTATGCTTGAATATTGCAGTGTTCGAACTTCGGTCCAGTGTATTTGCATTTTCTGATTGCTTCAAGAATAGCTCATTTTACTTGTTAAGTACGGAACTTTCGGACTCGAGTTGTGATAGGGGATCGCATCGGAGCTGAGCACCATATAGTTTCGGGCAATGACTAACATTCGCTTCTGCCCCCAGTTTCGGGGTCAAGTTGTGATGATCAGCTTGTGATGGCAACAAGCGAGGACCGAGTGGTCGAACTACGCTTGTTTTCTTATGAATCGTTCCATTCACACTCCGGGGATATGCGTCATCTCGTAAGCGGTTGTTCGCACTCTGGGAACATGGAGTTGACTGTTTATACTCCGCTTCGCACTCTGGGAATGCGGAGTGGAATGTTTATACTCCATTTCGCACTCCGGGAATATGGAGTTAGATGTTTATACTCCATTTCGCACTCTTGGAACATGGAGTTGACTGTTTATACTCCGCTTCGCACTCTGGGAATGCGGAGTGGAATGTTTATACTCCATTTCGCACTCCGGGAATATGGAGTTAGATGTTTATACTCCATCTCGCACTCTGGGAATATGGAGTTAAGTGTTTATACTCCGCTTCGCACTCTGGGAATACGGAGTTGGATGTTTATACTCCATTTCGCACTCTGGGAATATGGAGTTAGATGTTTATACTCCATCTCGCACTCTGGGAATATGGAGTTAAGTGTTTATACTCCGCTTCGCACTCTGGGAATACGGAGTTGGATGTTTATACTCCATTTCGCACTCTGGGAATATGGAGTTAGATGTTTATACTCCATCTCGCACTCTGGGAATATGGAGTTAAGTGTTTATACTCCGCTTCGCACTCTGGGAATATGGAGTTGGTTGTAGGATTGTCGTGTGTCAATCCTATTAATATCGGTGTCATGGCTTGTCCCCGAGCTTGGGTTTCACCTAGTGAGTGGCCGGTCGTATCACAGCCACTCTCCATTTGAATAAGTCCCATTGCGTGATGGGATTTAGCTCTTCGTGCATCGTGACGTTGTATATCGTACATAATGAATCACAGCTCTGGCTCGAAGAAGTGGCATTTTATTGCTGAAATAAGAAAATGCGGCAAAGTCAGTTGCCTTATTACAAAATTCAAATTTCGAAATGCAGAAACAAATTGCTAAATAGAATGAAACAAATAAAGCCTGTCATATGTAGTAGCGGCGGAGACTTTCGCTGTTCCAAGCTCTCGGTAAATCGAGACCGTCCACAGTCGACAGCTTGAATGTACCATCTCCGAGCTTTCGTGTAATTACATACGGCCCTCCCCAGTTCGGTTTCATGTGTGAAGGAACTGGGTAAATTCTCTTGAGCACGAGGTCGCCGAGTTCAAAGGTTCGAGGTCGAACTCTGGTGTTGTACAATCGGGCGACCCGGCTTCGATGCGCGGCTGCTCTCAAATCAGCCTCCTCCCATCTTTCATCCAATAGATCCAAAGACTCGGCTAGGAGTATAGCGTTTGTTTTTGGATCATAATAAGTCACGCGATGAGAGAGCACTTCTGTCTCGACCGGAATAACGGCCTCTGAGCCATAAGATAGGGAAAACGGAGTGTGTCCGGTCGCGGTTTTGTGGGTCGTTCGATAGGCCCATAATGCCATAGGAAGTTCATCGACCCACTTGCCCCCAGCCTTCTCCAGTCGTTTCTTCAGGATCGATTTTATAACTTTGTTGACAGCTTCAACCTGCCCATTCGCTTGGGGGTGTGCGACAGCCGAGAACTTTTTGCGGATATGAAACCGTTGACAGAAATTCTTGAATTCTGCGCTCTCGAATTGGGTTCCATTATCAGTGATGATAGTATGCGGGAGTCCAAATCGACAGATGATGTTGCGAACCACGAAATTTATCACCTTCTTTGTCGTAATGGTTGCTAGGGCTTCGGCCTCAGCCCACTTTGTGAAGTAATCAACTACGACGATGGCGTATTTCGCACCGCCTTTTGCTAAAGGTAAAGCGCCGATGATGTCAATGCCCCACATTGCGAATGGCCAGGGACTGACCATTTGGGTTATTTCAGTTGGCGGAGCTCTCGGAATTCGGGCATGTATCTGGCATTTATCGCACTTTCGGGCATAGTTTGCCGCATCTCGGTTCACTGTCGGCCAGTAGTATCCATATCGGAGTATCTTTTTAGCGAGAGCTTGCCCGCCGGTATGATCGCCGCACTCTCCTTCGTGCACGTCATGTAGCACTCGCTTGACTTCCTCGTGGGCGATACATCTGAGGAGAGGAACGGAATAACCTCTCCTGTACATGACTCCGTTTTGGATAACGAACCGCGAGGCTTTTCGCTGAATCTGTCTCTTCTCATTTCTAGGTTCAGGTAGCACCCCATTCTCAATGTAATTCCGATACGGAGTCATCCAGGACTCTCTACTGGGAGCGGTTTCAAATACAGAGTTCATTTCTATCCGATCGATGCTCGGAGTGGCCAAAGTTTCAACGGGGACAAGTCCCATTTGTTGCGCTTCGCCTGTGCTGGCTAACTTCGCCAGTGAATCGGCTTTCTGATTGCGTTCCCGAGGCACATAATAGATGGCATAATAATCAAACTGGTTTAGGATTTCCTGAACTCGTGCCAAGTAAGCGGCCAGTCTTCGGTCTCTTGCCCGGTATTCTCCTCGCACCTGGCATACCACTAACTGCGAATCGCAATAAACTTCTACAGCGATAATCCTCAAATCTCTGGCAAGCCTTAGGCCGGTTAGGAGGGCTTCATATTCGGCTTCATTATTAGTAGCACGAAAGTCGAATTTAAGAGCATAACATATGGATCGGCCCTCGGGAGTCTCAAGTACAACCCCCGCGCCCGAACACCGGTCATTTGACGCACCATCAGTATACAGCTTCCAGATGTATTCGGGAGATTCACTGGTTTCGGGTAAGTCTTCCGGAACGGTGAATTCGGCTATGAAATCAGCCAGGACTTGTCCTTGAATGGCCCTCCGCGGAGCGTATGCGATATCAAATTGGCTTAGCTCAATGTTCCACTTGAGTAACCTACCGGACGTCTCAGGCCGCGTAAGGACCTGTCGTAACGGCTGGTCGGTGTACACAGTAAGCGGATGAGCTTGGAAGTAGGGACGGAGCTTCCTTGAGGCAATGACCAAACAATAAGCCAGTTTCTCCAGCCTTGGATAATTTCTTTCAGCTCCTGTTAGTCGCTTACTAACATAGTAGACCGGGTTTTGCACTTTGTCTTCTTCCCGGACCAGAGCAGCACTAATCGCGTGTTCTGATACTGCCAGGTAGAGATATAGTTGCTCGTGGTCAACCGGTTTTGACAAGATCGGAGGTGTGGAGAGATGTTGAACTAATGATCGGAACGCGCCTTCACACTCTGTGGTCCATTCAAAGTTTCGTTTGCCCTTCCGAATCAAGTCGAAGAAAGGAATGCATTTGTCGGTGGACTTTGAAATGAACCTGCTTAATGCTGCGACCTTCCCGTTAAGACTCTGGACTTGCTTTATAGTTTTAGGGGTTTGCAAATTTCTAATAGCCCAGATCTTCTCAGGATTCGCCTCTATTCCTCGAGCGTTGACAATGAACCCAAGGAATTTTCCGGATGCAACGCCAAAGTGACATTTGAGTGGGTTGAGCTTCATTCCGTACTCCCGGAGGATGCTGAACATTGAATTCAAATCTCTGACGTGATCGGTGGAGAATCGGGATTTCACCAGCATGTCATCCACGTAAACCTCCATGGTCTTCCCAATCTGATCAGCGAACATTCGGTTGACTAAGCGTTGGTATGTGGCTCCAGCGTTCTTCAGACCAAACGGCATGACTTTGTAACAATAGAGTCCCAGGTCGGTCACGAAGCTGGTATGTTCCTGATCAGGCAAATGCATGGGTATCTGATTGTAGCCGGAATAAGCGTCCATAAAGGATAGTAGTTCATGTCCGGCCGTCGAATCTACGAGCTGATCGATTCGTGGAAGTGGGAAGCTATCTTTTGGACAGGCCTTGTTCAGGTCAGAGTAATCAACACAGGTTCTCCACTTCCCGTTTGGTTTTCAAACTAGTATAGGGTTGGACACCCATTCTGGATACAAGGCATCTCGAATGAACCCATTCGATTGTAGTTTATCAACTTCCTCCTTAAGGGCGGCAGATCTCTCTGGATCCATACCGCGCCTTTTCTGTTTCACTGGGACATGTCGCGGATCTATATTCAGGGAGTGACTTGCAATGCTCGGCGAGATCCCGCACATGTCAGAGTGTGTCCAGGCGAAGACGTCGAGATTCGCCCGAAGAAATTCGACCAACTCCTGCTGCGTCTGCTTGTTTAGTTGGGACCCAACTTTCAGCATCTTTGAATCATCATCCTCACTGATTGGGACGTCCATAGTCAGTTCGGCTGGAGAGGCTTGACTCTCCGTTGATTCATCTCTATCCTCGTTGTCCCTGGGGTCCAGGTCTTTCAGGAATTGGTCGTGGTGCCCGGGCCGAGGCCCAGGCACCAATTGTCAATTATCGATAGAACGGACGCAGAGAGATTCCTCTACGCCCTTCCCCTTTTCTTTACGTTGCGCCCCGCGCAGCTCAGCAACATAACAGGCCCTTCCTGAGGCCTGATCTCCTTGAACAACTCCAATCCCATGATCAGTGGGAAATTTCAGAGTCAGGCACCATGGGGCGATCGCCGCCCTGAACTCGGCTAAAGTTGGTCGACCCAGAAACGCATTGTATGGCGAATCTATTTCTAGCACAACAAATTGTAACATGCGGACCCTTCGGCGTTCTCCAACGCCTAACTCGACTGGGAGTTCAGTTATTCCGATGGGTATCGTGGCACTTCCGTTGAAACCATGGATTCTGGATAAACAGGGTTTCAAATCCTTTGTCTCCATCTTCATTAGATCGTAAGCCCGTTTGAGCAAGATGTTTACAGAGCTCCCACTGTCAACCAGGATCCTCTTCATCCAAGCAGGACCTACCTGGGCGGATATGACTAGTGGGTCGATAGTAGGGGCTTCGACTTTATCGGCGTCTCGGCTCCTGAACACCATATCATCGGACATTATCTTTTGTTGCTTTGCCGGGGTCCCATCCTCGCAATTACTATAACACTCGAAGTCCGCATGCCTGATAGAAATGGCATACGACTCCATTTCCCCCCAGCTTCTGTCTGCCGGATGGGGGCCACCACTTATTGTGTTGATAACTAATCTCCCGCCTGCACGAGCGGGTTCATCCTCTCTTTCCTGATTTTGTGAACGATTTTGATTCGAGGGGCCCGCTCCGCCAGGCTGCGGCGCCCGTACAAACTGATCTAGCTTCCTCTCTCTAATCAGCTTCTCGATGAGGTCCTGTAAGTGTCGACACTCATTAGTATTATGTCCATAGCTCTCATGGAACCTACAGAATTTCCCTGTCTGAATCTGTCTCTCCGATGAGGGCTTCGGAGCAGGCTTCTTATACTGTACAGTGTTGCAAGTCTGTAAGTATACGTTTTCCAATGATGTGTTTAGCGGTGTATAACTGTCAAACATCTGAGCTCTACGTCGTGGACCTCGGTTCTCATCTCTCTTCTTATTCTGGCCATTGTTTCCTCTCTGCTGGGTTTGCTTGTTTTGTATATTCAGCTAAACTTTCCCGGAACTTTCGCCGGACTGTTTAACTGCCACATTGCTCTGTATTCCTTCAATGCTAGGCCTCGCATCGTCCTGCTTCCTAGACTGTTTTGCATCCTCCTGCCGCAGGAATTGAGCGGCCTTGGAGTAAAAACGGTCCAACGACGCGGGCGGTTTTCCAGCCAGCCAGTTTCCGAATTCAGAATCAGGATCAATCCCCTTGGTCAGAGCCATTAAGATTGAATTATCGTTGGGATTGGTGATCTCGACGCATGCTGCGTGGAACCTCTCCAAGTAACGCCTGAGTGTTTCTCCGGGAGCTTGAGTGACGCTGGACAAGGTGTTGACGTCCTTTGGCCTAGCAACATGCATCCGGAATTGCTCCACAAACCTCTTGGCCAATTGATCGAACGAAGAAATTGATCTAGGTGGTAGGCGGGTAAACCACATTGTCGCGATTCCTCCCAGAGAGATGGGGAAACTCCGACACTTCACTGCGTCGTCGGCCCTTGCAGCGCTCATTGACCATTCATACTTCAGAATATGCTGGTTGGGGTCATTATTCCCTTCATACATCGGGAGAGTCGGCATTCTGAATCGCCTAGGGGGTTCGGCATGTAACACTTCGTCTGTGAAAGGGGTATGACTACGGGAAATTCCCCAGTCATCATTAGTGAGCCCCTGACTCTCGCGGATCATTTGACGTATCATGGTTGATATATCCGAAACAGGCGGATTCAGAGCGTGATGAGCTAAGGCGTGGTCGGGTTCCACGGCGCGAGTAGGGATCGGGCGTTGTCGACGACCCGTATCTCGCCTCCTTGGCTCAACGTCCTCTGGGACATAAGGTTTAGGAGTACGTCCTCGCTGTTGATTGATCGGCTCAGATTGATTTCGGGTATCGACCCTTGTCTCTGCTGCGGCGGTTGTGGCGCGGTTATCGGTGGTGTACTGTGGGGCAGTACCTCCTCGTGTTGAGGGACCGGTTTGGAAACTGGTTGACGGTCCTACCCTCAGTTGCCCAACAGTTAAGGCAGGCTGATATTCAGCAGCTTGAGCGCGACTCCCCTCTAGTCGAGGACGGGTAGTTTGGCGGTGGTAATCAGATGAAGCTGAGCTTTCGGTAGACGCTCTGGAGACATCATCTCTCCTGGACCTTCTGTGCCCCCGGCGGTTTAGCTGGTTGGTCAGCTCGATATTGGCGCGTAACTGTTCTGCCAACTGCTGACGGCTTTGGGTCAGCTCCTGGAGCAATACTTGAAACTCCTGTCGGGTGACTAGCCCCGTTGAGTCTGACTGAGTGGCATTGTCTTGATTGGAAGAAGGCGGCTGTGTTGGATTTTGCCTGTCTCTGCCTTCTTGCTCTGTAGCGGTGGCGCCAGTTCTTGTGCTGACCATTGTCGGTGGTGGAGTCCTTTCCTAGATTTTGAGCAAATCTGAATAGAATGGAAGGATTCCGGACTGGATATCTGGATCTTCCTCTTGGATTTGTACAATCCGGTATCGACGGCAGATCCAACGAGCAGGAGAAAAAGCTGGTTTTCTCAGTGAAAGCACCAAAGTGTTTGTACCAAAAATGGGCACAACACTCTTCGGGAGTTGTTTGAAGAGATAAAATGAAGATTATAAATGTAAAACAGAGATTATCTAACAAAAACTCCAACAAATAGGAATGTAAAGTGCACAGACAAGCAGTTTAGAGTGGTTCGGCGTATAGCCTACGTCCACTATGAAGTTTTGATGATTTTATTGATTCTCTTTCAATGATTACAAGCGTTTACAGCGATGAACAGCGGATTACAGTTTAGAATTCGAAATTGACAGCAAAAGTATGGTGCAAATCTCAATCCGGCAGAGTCTGGACGCTTCAGAGAAAAAAGATCCTTTTTCCGTTGATTCTGGGGCTCTATTTATAGGCGTAGGAGGCTTGGATTTCGCTCAAACTCCGGGAGACTTGGCCTGACACGTGAGGGGACCCATTCGACCACTTCCAGAGAGTTTCAAGCCAATCGGTGATCGATACGAAATCATTTCGTATCGATCAAGATTACTTCCAATTGAGCTCAAAATCGGTGGAGATGTTCCTTGTCGTGTGTGCAACCTCCAGTTAAAATTTCATCGTGTTTGGATCAGTGGATTACGAGATATGGTCGATACGAACTGGAATTCCTCATAGGCTGTCTGGTTCGTATCCATGATTTCGACTCCATCCGTTCGTCTCGCTGGCTGCACGTGCTCTTGAAGTGAGGTGGCGCGCGCGCTTCGTTTCGATCCGGTCTTTGTGCCGCATTGACTGTTTCGACTCCACATATCTCGCCTCGTTTTACTTTGATGGAAGACACGTCATCCCTGGTCAGTTGACTCGTGGGTACGAACGAGTCATTAGGCATGGATTCGAAGTGAGGTCCTCTGATGGATACGAAGCAAGCATCGAGTGATGGATACGAAGCAAGCGCAGAGTGATGGATACGAAGTAGACGTTGGCTGTAGGATACGAGGTCCTTCAATTGCTGGTATGTGTGAAGTCCATCGATACGAGTTCGATGGATACGAAGAAAATCGAGTCGAACCTGGATACCTCGATGGATCCGGAGCTGATCGGTACGAAGCATGATGGATTCGAACTGGGGCTTCGGTGATGGATACGAAATCGCCCAGAGTGATGGATACGAAATCTGGGCTTTTTCCCTCCAATTTGACTCGATCATAACTTGAGCGTATGAGTCCGGATTGACTTGAAATTTGAGGTGCTGATCTCTATGGCCTTTCTTGTCGTGTCCTATCAATTGTAGCTCACTCTGGGCTCGGACAAAATTCAGTGATATCCATGGCGTGCTGTCCTTGTTCTCTAGTCGGCTTCTTGGTGTCCTGGCCTTGCCAAAAGGCGGGATAACATTCCTAATGCTTTCGAAATGGCTCCGGTAGCCACTTATATTGAAGGTTTCGAAGGCAATGGCTTTGAAAGGTGTTTCGAAGCTATCCTTCCAATTGTTTTACTTAAAAGATTATAGATTTTGAATCGATGGTACTGAAGCCATCTGTTTTCCCCAAACTCTATTACTTGAAGGTTAATGGTTTCAAAAGGGGTACTTTCGCTTATGTTCACTTTGACCCAAAAGCTATATTTAAGCTTAAAACCAATGGTTTTGAAAGAGGTACTCTCAAATGGTATCAAAGCTATGCTTCTATAAGTTGGAAAGATATGTTTTAGTACTTTCGAAAGGAAGGTTTTGATGGTTTCAAAAGGAAGGTTTGATGCTTTCGAAAGAGATATTTTAAAGTCTTTTGAAAGGCATATGTTTAAGTGTTTGGAGAGAAGATTTGAATGCTTTCAAAAGATATATTCTAATGGTTTCGAAAGTAAAGGTCTAAGATTTCAAAAGCCTTAATTTTCAAAACAAAGAACTCAATCTCATTTTTAAAGTAAAAACCCATGGCAATATAAAAGAACTATGAATGGTTTTTAATTTTAGAGTTTTTGAAGAAGCTTTCCTTTTTAAAAATAATGGGTTAAAGGTATTAACCATGTTTCATGTAGAAATGATTTCAAGGACATAAAACCATAAATGTTGGTATTGTTATGTTATTGTATGTGCTTCTTCTATAAACATATTACTGTATAATGGACCCATAACTGCATTTCGAGGAATAAGGGCAAATAACCAGCTAAGTTGACCTAGTAGTGGATATAAATTGAGTTAACTCCTGTATGAGTAGAATTCCATGCAGGAGGTCGGGTAGACCAGAAAATAGGATGTCCAAAGACTGATTAAGAAGTTTTCAGATTAGACGGGTTCATAGTAAACCCATGAAAACTATGTTTGGTAAGAGTTGTTTGCAAGGGTTATTAGGTTCGTAGAGATACCATGAAAACTATATTTGGATAAAGTTTTTAACAAAAGTCAATAGGTTTATAGTTAACCCATGAAAACTATGATATGAGGTAAGTTATTGAAGATACCAATAGGTTCAGGGAGAACCCATGAAATAATTGAATGAAATTATTGGCATGGGCCAATAGGTTCTTAGTGATCCCATGAAAACTATGAAACCGGACAGATAGTCTATAAACTTTAAATAGGTTATTAGTTAGCCCATGAAAACTAATAGGTTAATAGTAACCCTAGAAACTATAATTGAGACAGATAGTCAAATGAATGGGGATGGGAAATCCAGGATATTTTTCATGTTTTCATATCATCATGATATTATAAATTGATATGTTTTTAACCATTAGGATGTAGGAGCACAGTATATGGTTATTATAAATTTTGGGTAAGATACTAGTAAGGGGAAAACCCATTCCACTAAGCGGCGTAGTCTCACTAGATATCTAAATGGTTCAAGGTGATAGGTTATTATTCATACCAGGCTTTATGTCTGACTCGAAGTCTATGTTTTCCCCTTAAACTCTCGGGTGCTCAATTAATTTTGTGTAGTTTGAGAGTTGAGGATTTTCAGGTTCCCCTTTAGACGAAGAAGCTTCCGGAGAAGTGCAGGAGACAAGCTAGCTAATAAGGAGTTCTTTTCTATTTGATTCTGCTGTATTTTGATGTAAAGGCAAAGTTGTTTAGTTGCCTATATAAATATACTCTGATCATCCAAGGAGGAATCTTCGTATGTCTCTTGCCTTAGTTTGTAATAATTATATTTTCTTTGAACGTGGTTCTCGAATTTGGGATTATGTAATGAATTTGAAATATGAATGAAATGGAATGAGAAATTTGTTTAATAATTTTAAAAATCTTTCATATCCACATGTTTCTATTTTATCACTATATCTAACACCACCGCATTTCATCATCGAGAATTAATAACTACGAATGACTGCAGCATCCGTAGCCATTAGTTTTGGGCCTCCAAGTGAGGGATACAAGTTGGTATCAGAGCATAGGTTTATGAAAACTTAAAAAATTTAAACCTAAAAGATTTTTCGAAACATAATCCAATGAATCAGAAATAAGACCAGGGTTTGTGTTAACAATATAGTAACATACTTGTACTTGATATATATATATATATATATATATAAGTACGTATTCCCCTCTCTCTTAGACTATTCTTCTGTATCTTACTAAGGCTCGTATGCAAATTTTCGAGAAAGGAAGATATGGAAGCAGGAAACGGAAGAGGAAATCTCAGTAGAGGAAGCACCACAACAAACGAAAACGTTCAACCCACCAGGAGGAACCCGGGTCGACAGGCAAATGCTAATCAAAGTGTAGATGCTAACGTAGGTGCTGGAAATCCGCCAGTAAATACGGGGATGTTGTATTAGTTCTTCATCAATCTAATGTAAGATGGTGCAGCTGCTGGAGTAGCTGGGAATGTTGGAGGTGCTAATTCCATGGTTCCAATTAGAAACAATTATGCTAAGTTGAGTATGCATTATACTAGTCTTGGTGGGAAGCCATTTTTGGGAACGGAGGATGCTATAGAAGTTGAGAATTGGCTTTTGCATTGTGAGAGAATCTTCGCTGACTTGGGGTTGAATGATGAGCAGAAAAGGAGGCTTGCTTCTAGACAGCTGCAAGGAGTAGCGCTTCATTAGTGGAATAGTATACTACAGGAGTTCCTGAGGAAGAGTTGACTTGGGTGGAATTTCGGAGGAGATTTGAGCAGGGGTTTTTGTCTGAAGTTTCCAAGTCAGCATTGTTGAGGAAGTTCATGGATTTAGTGTAAGGCGAGATATCAGTAATTGAGTATGCTACGAAGTTTGATGAGCTATCTAGATATGGATATGCTACAATAAACACCGTCATCAAGAGGAATGAGAAGTTTATTTAGGGACTGAGACTCGAGATTGCTAGGGCAACCCTGCCACATCTTTGTGATCCTTGTAATGTTGTTGTGGAAACAGCAATCTGACATAAGGATATGCTTGCTACTTATGGGAAAGAGAAACAGGTTGAAACCCAAAGTTCTCTTGGCAAGAAAAGGAAGTTCTTCAAGAAGGAGGGAACCCAGAAGGGAGAAGCTGCCAAGAAGGCAAAGGCTAGTCTGGTTTGCTTTAATGTGATAAGAAGGGTCATTATGCTTATGAATGCCGAACAGGCAAGGGGAAGAAGGCCACAGACAAGAAGGATGTGAAGTGTCTTAACTATGACCAGGTTGGGCATTACAAGAATCAGTGTCCAGGACCAGTCAGGGCGGACAAGGGAAAAGTCTTTGCTGTTGGACCATTGTCTGCAAGGCCAACTGCTGCTGAGAATGGAAAGACTGTGATGGAAGGTATGCTCTTGATTCAAAGTATACAAGTTAGGGTACTATTTGATACCGGTGCATCGCATTCATTTATATCTCAGTATTTGGTTGATAGGTTATGTTTAGAACCCACATACCTTGTTACTTCCTTAAGGGTTGCGAATCCGATAGGAGGGTATGCAACTCTGGGAATGAGATGTGACCAGTTAGAACTTGATTTGTTGGGTCATAAGTTTGCATGCAGTCTGTATGTTTTCGATTTCATAGACTTCGGAATCATTTTGGGTATGGACTGGTTGGGTAGATATGGGGCTAGGATATTTTGCCAAAATAGGAAAATATCACTGAGACACCTTAATAGTCATAACCGAATTATATTCTCGGTGGAGGATTCTGACCGGAGTGCTTGTACTCTATTGAGTGCTATGGAAGTAGAAGAAGAGTTAAGTCAGGTTCGTGTAGCAAGAGAATTTGCAGATATTTTTTAAGCTAGTTACAGGATTACTACCAAAACGAGCCGTTGAGTTTCAGATAGATCTTTTGCCAGGAGCTGAACCTGTAAGTAGACCACCTAGCAGGATGATATTGATCGAAATGAAGGATATGAAGGTGCAACTAGTTGATCTGGAAGGGAGAAATTTTATTAGACCAAGCAGTTCGCCTTAGGGTGTGGCCACGATGTTCGTGAAGAAACTAGATTGGTCATTAAGGATGTGTATTGACTATTGTAAGTTGAACGAGAAGACGATCAAGAATAAGCATCTTTTGCCGAGAATCGACGATTTATTTGATTAGTTGTATGGAGCCAGAGTATTTTTCCAATTAGATTTAGCGACAAGTTTCCATCAGTTAGGGGTGGCAAAGGATAGTATCCCGTTGACCGCATTTCGGACTAGGTATGGTTCGTACGAGTGGTTAGTAATGCCATTTGGGTTGACGAATGCACCAGCTTTCTTTGTAGATCTGATGAATCGAGTTTTTCGAGAGTACTTAGGTAGGTTTGTATTGGTATTTATAGACGACAATTTGGCGTACTCTAAGGATGAAAGAGAGCATGAAGATCATCTTAGAGTAGTACTTGAGATGCTAAGGCAGCATCAGCTGAAAGCGAAGTTTTCCAAGAGTCATTTTTGGAAGAAAGAGGTTAAATTTCTTGGTCACCTGGTTTCAGAGAAGGGTTTATCAGTCGATCTAGATAAGATCGAAGCTGTCAATAACTGGAAGATATCAGAGATGGTGACTGAGATTAGAAGTTTTCTTGGACTTGCTGGCTATTACCGGAGATTCATTAGGGATTTCTCGCGGATAGCGGTGCCTTTGACTAAGTTAACTAGGAAAGATGTGAAATTTAGTTGGTCTGACAAATGTGAGGAAACATCCTTAAGTTAAAGCATTTATTGACCAATGCGCCTGTGTTAGTGGTTCCAGATGGAAACCAAGGGTTAGTGGTGTATACCGATGCATGTGGAACCGGACAAGGAGCTGTGTTGATGTAGAAGGGTAAAGTCATTGCCTACGCTTCACGACAGCTTAGACCATATGAAGTAAGATATCCTATTCATGATTTAGAGTTGGCTACGGTGATCTTCATATTGAAGGTATGTAGACATTTTCTCTTAGGGGAGAGATGTGAGCTATACACAGATCATAAGTCCTTAAGATATTTATTCACTCAGAAGGAGTTGAATATGAGATAGCAAAGGTAGCTGGAGTTTTTAGCAGCTTATGATTTTGGTATAGAGTATACACCTGGAAAAAGAAATAAAGTAGCGGATGCTCTTAGCATAAAACATCAGAATGTGGTGTTAGCTATGTTAGCAGAATGGAAAGATCTTGAAGCTTTGACTACTTTTAGTGTGCAGTTAAGATCGACTGCTAGTTCTAGTCAGAGCACCGCCATGTTGCCCTGTTTGGAAGTTCGACCCGTACTGATCAAAAGGATTGCTTCTAAGCAGAAAGAGGATCCATTATTAGCCAAGAATATTAGAAGGCTTGAGGTTGGGTCTGAGATCGATGATCTAAAGGATTTTAGCCTTGACTAGAGGGGATGGTTGAGAAAGAAGGGATGGTTGTGTGTTCCAAATGTTGAGGATTTAAGGAAAGAAGTTCTGGGAGAATGTCATCGATCCAAATTTACGATTCATCATGGAGGAACCAAGATGTATCAAGATATGAGGAGGAGCTTTTACTGGGAAGGTATGAAGAAGGATGTTGGCTTGTGGGTTATGCAGTGTGCGAACTGTCAACAAGTGAAGACCGAACATCAGAAGCCGAGTGGATTGCTTCAACCTTTAGAGATACCAGTTTGGAAATAGGATTCGATATCCATGGATTTTATAGATGGGTTTCCAAGGTCGAATAGAGGAAATGAAAGCATATGGGTTAGAGTGCCCATTTCATTCCAGTTAAGTCAACCAGGACGGTAGCAGTTTTAGCTAAGTTGCTCGTAAAGAACATAGTTAGACTGCATAGAATTCCTAGTAGTATAGTCAGTGATAGAGATGCTTTGTTTACTAGTGAATTCTAGAAGAGCTTACAAGAGATGTTAGGTACCGAGCTCAAGATGAGTACTGCGTATCACCCTCAGATGGATGGGCAGACAAAGAGAGTTAATAAGGTACTTGAGGATTTGTTAAGAGCTTGTGTGCTGGACTTTGGTGGATCTTGGGAAGACCACCTACACTTAATTGAGTTTTCCTACAATAACAGTTATCAGACTAGTATAGGAATGACGCCTTTTGAAGCTTTGTTGGAAGGCCATGCAAATCTCCAGCATGTTGGTTGGAGACTAGAGATAGATTAGTCTTGGGTCCAGATCTGGTTAGAGAGGCAACATAGAAGATTGAGTTGATCCAAGAAAGGATGAAGGAAGCCAGTCTAGACAGAAGAGTTACGCAGATAAAAAGCATAAAGATCTAGAATTCTCAATTGGAGATAGAGTTTTCATTAAGGTATCACTGATGAAGGGTGTGGTATGATTCGGAAAGTCAGGGAAACTGGCACCGAGATATGCCGGTCTGTTCCTAGTTATAGAGAGGATCGGAAAACTCGCGTACAGAGTAGAGTTGCCGAGCAGTATGACCGGCTTCCATATTGTATTTCATGTATCTCATCTTCATAAGTATGTGATTGATTAGAGACTACTATTCCTCCGACGAAGTAGGAAGATTTGATAGTAGAACCGAATTTGACTTTTCTTAGACAACCAGTTCAGGTTGTAGCGAGAGATGAGAGGAGGTTAAGAAAGAAGACAGTCAAGTTGGTGAAAGTTCAGTGGACCGACAACGAAAAGGACTGTACTTGGGAGACAGAAGACAGGATTATTGATACTTATCCTAATCCGTTGTGAGGGTTTGTTCTATATTTGCTTTATGTAGACTGTTGCTGGTCAGGGTGGCTAGTATGGTAGTTAGGAGAAGTTACAGATGATTATTATGTTTAGTATTTAGTCCTTACTGAATTTTGAGGACAAAATTCTTTAAGGAGGGGAGCCTATAACACCCCTAATTTTAAATCACATTATTCAAGAGATTTAAGTAGATAAATTAAATAGAATAATGTAAAGATTAGAGTGATAAGGGGATTGAGATTTGGAAATTTATTAGAGGTGTGCTTAACTAAAAAAATTTGAAAAAGAATGAGTTTATGGAAATGGTTTTATAAGTTAACTAATAAGAGAATAAGGCAGAGGTATTATGGGGAATAGCCGTCCATCATAATCCTTAACCCCGAAACCCTTATTCAATTTTTATTTCACAAGCTCATAATTATAAAAACATAAACCCATTAGCACACCGGCCATAACCTAGGGGAAAAGAGGAGAAAATTCAACTAAAAGCTAAGGAATCAAGCAAGAAGAATTAAGCACGATCAAATCTCAAGTTCCTTATCCAAAGCAAGGTGAATAATAATCAAAATCATCTCATTTTCGTTTTTAAAGAGCATTTGATTTCGGGTTTTAAGTTCAAAACCTTTATGATGATTTTAATGATGATATGCTTGGATTACATGATATGTTTGATTTAAAACAAGTATGTTTGATAAATGTTTTATTCGATTTTAAGGCTAAAATCATATTTATTGGATTTCAAATGCCATGAGGATTTAATATGTTATGTAAAACATTATTTTGGAGATGGGTTAAAATTTTCGTAATTATCCAAGATATGGATAATTTATTATGAATTTTTTAAGGAAGAAATATATAATTGGGTTTATAAATTTATTTTGGCTATTATATAAAAGATTTTGGGTCCAAAATTTATATAGGTTAGATAAAGTATTAAAAGTGAATTATAACGATTTTTAGGGATTTTTCCTAAGTAATTTACTATGGAAATTAAATTAATTAAGTTGAAGGACTTAAATGTTTTAATTGTTTGTTAAAGGGAAGGTCTTCTGTGACGCCCCACCCCGAGACCCACCTTTACAAAGAGAATTACTTAGTAACTCTGTCTACTAATGCGAAGAATAGGGCAGGTTAAGGGCGACCATCGTAGTCTTGCATTAGATAAGCGCTAAGTATGTCGATTTGGTACTCATTTTTTTTCATTTCGTATCAAGTATTCGACATACTTAATTCCTATCTAATACACTACTACGGTGGCTACAGGATCAATTCAGAAACAAAATATAATAACTTCAACAATCTCAAGTCATAGAACATCAACATAGATAATATACATATACACATATACCAAATGTAATACAACATGTAACAAGTGGTATTCAACCACAATATATATACATACATCCCAACAAAAGAATATATACATCATAAGGTTCCCAAACAAAAGACTACTACACAAAAACTATGCCATAACCAAAGTCGATAAAGAAGCCCAAAAGGTAAAGCTAGCACAGGTCCAAAAGCTAACCAGCAACTCGACCTAACATGAGTAAAGAATACACGGGTCAGGCTAACTAGAACTTGATATTAGCAAGAGATAAAGAAATATAAGCATATAAGTGAAGCATTCCTTTGAATATAAAGGAATGATATGAGTAAAGTTTAACTTATACTTCCAGGGTGGAAGTGTCTCAAAGGTCCATAACTAACTTAGGAATAGATTTAACATAGCATAGATGTTTCACACTCAAGGTTCGACAATATGAGTGAACATAAGCAATCACACAAGCTATAAGTGAAATCATCGAAATCTCCAAAATCAAATCCCATGAAACTCAAATAAGAGCTCATAATCCCAATATCGAAGTCACCATAAACATATATATAAGCCTTTCTCTACTCAAGGAAGTAAATAAAATCATCATCTCAAATGGTAAAATCAAAATCAAAATCTCATAAAAATCCCCGGATTTGCCAAATCCCAGATGCATACCGAAGCGATGTTGCACGTGCCAAACTCAGACCAGTACTATATATATGATTTAGGTACCTATCCCAGATGACCGAAGTCGTAAATCCCAAACGATCGAAGTTGTAATCCTAGATGACAAAAGTCATAAATCCTAGATGACCCGAAGGTCTATAGTACTGGTAATCCTAGAATGTGTCACAAACTCCCAGATAGGAACCTGAAAAGTGTTAACGTGCGTCCCATACCACACCTTCGCACTTAACGGTTTACTAACCACTAGTCAATGCCACATTAGAAAACATAAATCATCATAAAATCTTAAAACTCGGAAAACTCAAACTCGCCTCATCTCATCGGCAAGTAAAACACTATAACGGGTTCTTATAAATCATACTCCTAGAATAGGGGATATCGAACCACAACTCGCCAAATATTGGCCTTCCTAGATAATTCCTAAAGATAGGAATTATAATCTCAAAAACTTGCCATAAATTGGCTAAATAACTCAGAATCAATAACCCCAAATAGTTTCGATCGTACAAGTCCAGAATTAACCAATAAAGTAAACTCACATGTCCCATACCATGTGCTTTACTAAACGGTTTAATTCTCTTTCTCATACATCTGAAAAGTGTGAAATTAATGTATATTATTTATAAAATACTTTTCTTGAGAAAACGGGATTTAAACAATTTTTCGAAACCATTTTGAAAGCAATTTATCGAAAATTCTCCATATTATAAGAAATAATATATTTAAAATACTTTAAAATAATTTAATAATAATTTAAAAATAATTTGAAAATATTTTATAATAATGATTTCAAAAGTCAAATAATTTAGAAATTTTCTCAAAATTTATTTGAAAGAAATAGTGCTTGAAATCTAGAAAAACGTTGAAAATACACCAAATCGATATTCAAATTCAAATCGAATTTAAATTCAAATTTTTAAATTTCAAATTCCTCCAAATCTCGGCTAATCCATTGATGGATATCATAACCCATGATCATCGTCAAAATCATCTCAAAATTTTCATAAGAATTGGCCGTAAAATTATAGCAAACGAAGACTAAAAGCTGCGAAAATAAATAGAACAAAAGGCCACCACTTCACGTACTGGGCCAACAAGGGGGTCGATCCAGCCTCGTGGCCAGGTCGACCGCCAGAGTGCTGGGTCGACCTCCCTGTCGACCCAGTCTACGGACTTCTTCCTGCTTACATTTTATGCTTCGTATTGAATTTCCAAAGACCATTACACATAGCAAACGATTGAATTATTGACTGAAATTCGACATGCAACAAGTTTAACATCTAAACAAGACTCTGAAAAAGATCCGGCAGCAATTCGAGTGAAAATCAAAGAGTTATGGCCACTCAAAGTGGCAACCAAAAACAAGAAATTCAATAAAACAACAACAGAGAGAATTAAACGTATACAGAGCATTTCTTAGTCCTTTGCAGCAAATCAAGATTCTTGTTAGTAGTTGTGAGTTTTTAACTCACCTTGGCGATTTAGAAAAGTTTTGATAGCAAGCAATGATCTTCGGTGGAGATAAGAAGCTCTAAGAACCTATACACTACAACAAAAACACCCTTTCACAACTGCCAAAAACAGTTGTAATAGGTCTATTACAACGGGCAGCCGCCCGTCGTCATATCAGGAGTTGTAATATATCCATATTTTTTTACGTCTACGGTAGTTGTAAAATAATCTTTTACGACTCTCTATCGTAGTTGTAAAAAGTCATTTACAACTGCTCTTGACAGTTGTAAAAGATTATTCACAACTACGATAGGCTGTTGTAAAATATTTTTCACAACTTCTATGGGCAATTGCAAAAGACATTTTAACAACTGCGATTGGCAGTTGTGGTAAAAGAATACAAAATAAAAAAAATTCTAAATACAGTTTGCAAGTGCAACAAGGAATAGAAAAGCAACAAGAAAAAATGAATATTAATTCAAAGGAATCATAATTCATTCTCAGATAAGCAACGAGAATGATATAAATTCAAAGGCATCGTATTCCATTCATAGAGAAGACATCACAACTTTATGTTCAAAATACAAACAATAAAGCATATACTATATAAAACTACATAAAATTACAACTTATAACAAAACTGATATATAATTAAAACTGTCTAGAGCAAAATACAAACTATAAATCATACATGATATAATGCCAACATACTGATAGGTGCTATTAATTTCGTTGTTGTATAAATTACAGATGTTCGGACCACTTGAAATAGTGTATAAGTCATGTTTTCTGTTATTGAACTAGAATCCATCCATACATTTTTCAATCATTCTGTTCGCCATGGCCACTGCTACTATTTCATCTGTTAGCTCACAAACAATGCTGAAAAACTTAGTAGAAATGGCCCTCTACAAGTTATGCCTGGTTATTTATACATTTACTATATTATTGTCAACCTTATGGTTATCTTTGATGGTCTTGGACATTGGTATAGTAAAGTTACTCCATATATCAAGTAAAAAAATTTAGCATCAAGCTTACTTCAACATGAACATGAAGTAAATCAACTTTGTTGAACTTAGGCTACACTATAAAAGGATATTATTGATCATTCCATTCATTCTGGTTAGATCACACATAAAAAGATGAATCCTACTGGAAGTTACTTTAAAAAGATTTAGAAAGTTAGAGAAATATTCCATTTTCTTGTTTCCCAAACTTGTTATCTCTAAGATTACTGAAGAAGTATGGTCTCTTCTGCTACAATAAATATGGTGTAATTGCACTATATTCATAATTGTATAGAGAAGGATTGTTCCTTTTATATAAAAAGAGATTGTTCTCCTTATCACAGAAGAGAAATGCGTGTTTAGAGATTGTGATCTATACTATAGAAACAGTGGTAATGCTTCTACAATTTGTCCCAAGTTTCTAGTTTATAGGCATTTGTGTTACATAATATAATTAAATCTCTAATATATTGATATGACTAGCCTATGCATACCATTATGAAGTCGAAAATTAATGCATGAGCATAGTATGTTACATTTCTTTTGTCATGTAAAAGTATAAATTTTTACCTTCTGGGCAGACGATAAGACCACCACACATTCAAGCTATAATGTTTCCTACATACATAAAATTACAAACATGCATTTTATATTTGAAGTTTATGATGGCCCCCATCTCCATCCTTGATTTGAAGTTCAAAACATAAAACAAAAGATAAGTTTACTAACCATAGAATAAAAGGGTTACATCACTAAGTCGTGGAGGCATGAACATACGTCTCTAGATCTATAGCCGTTCAATCTTAAATATCGCAACATCCAACCGAGGCATGATGGTTAGCATCTCCCTCAAAAGATTAGATGTTATAATAGCATCTGTACTTAATCAAGTGTTTGGACTTTGGAATATGAAAGTTCCTCTGTACTTATAGGATAGAATGAAACGTTTAGACAGTAATCGGTAAGAAATTAGCTGTGCATTTTAATCAGATAAAGATATCTTACAAGTTGGGTGTTGTAACCAAGTAGGAGACTAAGGAAGAACCCAAACAGTAGCGAGAGGAAAATATTGACACCAATATCTCAGAAACCTATAAATATTTAACCTTTAAAAAAAAGAAAAAAGTTTATACTATTACATATATGCGGATCTTTGAGTAGGCAACTCAATTTTTATCGCTGCTATGAATTGTCAGAAGTCGTCGCTTAAAATATGTAGATTTAAAGCAACTTAATTGTGTTCTAGTTTCTCGAAACTACTTGAATAGAGCTTGGAAAAATATCTTAAAAAATAGAAATATTAAAATAGGTATTTGTTGTGGTTTACAACTTATGATTCATATGAAAATGAGTAAAGTGTATTAAACGTTGTAATTTATTATATATTCATTTACAAGATACAATCCAAAACTATTTAAAAGCTATCATTGGAAACTTCTAAGGAGATTTAAAGCAACTTGTAGCCAAACGGTCTCTTATCTATAGCTGACAGGTTTAGCAATTTCTAGAAGTTTAGTCCATTGAACAAATCTAAGATAAGTAATGAATATGTTAGCACCAAAATTGGTCACTAACCTCGTAGAGAAAGATTGTGTAGAGATATAAGTGATGAAAGTAAATTAAACAGAGAAGACAATGCTAATCTAACTGCAGAAAGTAAGAACACCAAATTTATAGTGGTTCGGCGTAATTGCCTACGTCCACTTTGAGGTTAAACTTTATTGATCTTCTTTATAGTTGATTACAAATACAATTCGTGAATCAAATGCTTGAATGAAGTTGTTAAGTAGAGAAGATGAGTCTTGAAAATGGCAGAGTCTCCCCAGTGTTCTCTCTCCCAAAAAAGGATCCCTTTCACTGTGACCCTGCCCCTCTATTTATAGGCAAATAAGGGCTGGACTTCCCAAGTGGGCTGGATAGCCGAACGCTCTAGCCCCAGTACAGTGGTCGTCGTATGCCGAACCAGGTGTGCCGAACGCCCTGAGGCCGAACAGTCCTTTCTATGCCGAACGATGTGGTTGATGTTTGGGGAGTGCAGGATGTTTGTCAGGAGAAGTCGAACGCTCTTCTAGACGCCGAGTACTCTTGTTGCCGAGTACTCCTGATGCTACCGAGTACTACGCCGAGTACTCCTGTAAGCCGAACTCCAGATGCTGCCGAGTTCTCCTTGATGCCGAGTGCTCTTGTATGCCGAGCAGTCTTGTATGCCGAGCAGTCTTGATGCCGAGCACTCTTGAATGCCGAGCAGTCTTGATGCCGAGCACTCTTGAATGCCGAGCAGTCTTGATGCCGAGCACTCTTGAATGCCGATCACTCTTGCTGCCGAGTATTGGTTGACGCCGAGTACCATGGGATGCTGAGCGTTCTTGTAGCCGAGTTCTCCTATTACCGAGTTCTAATGATGCCGAACACTCCTGGTCGCCGAGCACTACGGATGCCGAACGCTATGGATGCCGAGTCCCACTGGATGCCGTGCGCTTCGCCGAACACTCCCGGATGCCAAGTGCTTCGCCGAACATTCCTGGATGCCAAGTGCTTCGCCGAACACTCCTGGATGCCGGACACTCTCTGATGCCGAGTGCTACCTGATGCCGAGCACTAGTTGCCTGGTCAAATCTCCAGGAAACACTTGCCCCCCAAAGTGTATTACGTGGCCGAACGTGATGCGCTTTGAATCTGGTTCAGTTTTCCTTGATGATGCCTTCTCGAGGATGTCTGTAACGGAGGTGTGTGGCGAACGTGGCTTGGATGCTGAACGATACGCTCGAAGCCGAACAATTCTCGTGTGCCGAACGTCACTATGTTATGATGCCGAACACTCCGGTATTGACCGGTTCTACCGGGTATAGCCTTTTCAACTTCTACCTTCCCCCTATATAACCAGGTCCTCTTCTTCTTCTCCCCTTTTACTTTTTACTTCTACCGTTCTTGCAGTTCTGTCCAGTCGTCCTAATTCGAGACTTAACTACACCCTCTCAATCTCCAATCTGCAAACTTAGGTATTTTTCCTCATTCATTCAAACGAGATGTTCGAACGATGTCGTGTAGAAGGTTTTTGTGTAGCTCGTCTGCATTGCCGAACGACATAGCGAGGAGGAATGATTAGGAGTATGTCCACTCATTGTCTTAGCTTCTTCGTGTCGAACCGAAGTTAAAGGGAAGAGGATCGAATGAAGGTGTTGGAGGAGGTAAAGGTGCTGTTCGCTGCTCCGGCGTATGTCGCCATGCGCCGGACGGTGGAATGGGAAGTCGCCGAGCACTACCCTGGCCGGACAATCCCATGCCGAACGCTTACTAACATGTCAAACTATAATCGAGCTGAACGAACTAAAGCCGAACAATACCCAAATGCCGAACAACTGACATACCGAACATTGACTTCAGGCCGAACATTGAATTCAGCCGAACAATCCTTAGGTCGAACCATGACTTTAGCCGAACAAAACAATTGCCGAACATTCTTTAGTTCGAATAATGTCTTTAGCCGAGCAATACAATTGCCGAACAACATTAAAATGCCGAACGGAACCAAGACCAAGCAGTATAATCACATGAAACTGACCTGGATTACTAACTCCCTAGCGTTAGTAGTCACGAATCAGAACTTAGATTAACATTCGTTTTCTGAATTTAAAACCGTAACCACCTCAAGGCGAGCTTTTTGAGACGGTCAGCGATGACGGTCTTCGAAGGCGATGATTCGAAGCTCATTTTTATGTCTTTAAAATCTTATTGCTTGTACACAATTGCTTGCACTAGTTTACACACCACGTGGGGGGAAAACTCGTGTTGCTAATTCTAACGTTCAACGTTTTGAAGTATAGTTCTCTCAAGCACTTAGCCAGGTTCGTTATTTATTTGGGATGTCGAGAAAATCTAGCTCCGCCACTATATCCGACAGGCCTGGGCCATCATCAAGGCAGGGAGCCGCCGATACGTCTAATCCGTCGACTTCTCCTGCTCATAACTTAGCACCTGATGCTATGGAGGCAACAATCTTACTAGACAATCCGATCGATTCACAAGCCTCGAAGATCAACGAAGCTGCTCTGCGACGGATATGCTCCATTCATGGGATTCCTTTCGCCGACGTGTTAGTTCCTTCGAGACACGATCGTCCTCATCTGCCCCCGGTCGGGTACACTACCTGCAACAAGTTCATGTGTTGGATGGGCAGCGTGCCTCCGTTCAATTTATTTCTCCGGGATGTTCTGCAGTACATAGACATAGCTCCGTCGCAGCTGCACCCGAATAGCCATGCATTTCTATACGGGACTTACTTACTTTTCATGGCCGTCTTCTCCAGACCTCCAACCCCCGGTGATATCAGATACATTTATATGTTCAAGAAATGGAAAGACAGTCCTTCCTTTATGTTCCTCGAGCCATACCACAAATGCCAGATCTTGACAGGGGCATGTAGCAAATTCGCCCTGTACAAACAGGAATGGTTCTATGTGCGCTGCCCTTCCGGTTTCGCTAGGAGATGGGTTGAAGGCAGTAAGTCTCTCTGCCGAGTCACTATTCATATTTGATCGGAGTCATGCTTTTCCTAACTCTTTATTTCATCTTTTCAGGTATCAACCCGCGTCCGGAAGGCCGAGGATATTCTGAGGCTGTTGAAGCCATTAGAGCTCTTCCTGTTGAGGATCGAGACATCCGGACTATCATTTCAAATGAATCACTGTCGGGGTTTGGCTTGCTAGCCCCTGGTCGCCGGATCAACCTTCCAGAGGGTGTCACCATTCCCAAACCTCCGTCTGGTAAAGGGAAAAAACAGGCTGGGTCGTCGTCGCGCCGCACTCCCGATACGCACGGAGAAGGCGAGCGCAAAGAAGACGAAGCTCCTGAGACTCAGGGCGAGAACGTGGGTCCCGCTTGGAATCCGGCAATCGAAGTTCAGGATATTGAGACATCATCCTCCCCTTCGAAGGGAAAGAAGAAGTTGAAATATACAGTTCAAAAGGAGAAAGTTGGTGGCACTTCAAAAGTTACGCCTACCCCGCCTGAGAAAGAGGCTTCTTCGCAGCATCTGGAAAGTTCCTTGAGGGGTCTATCGAACCTTTCTATTCCTGAAGACATACTTAATTACGGGTTTGATGATCCTGAAGCCCTCAAATTCTCTTCACCCGCGAAAGGCAATGCAGGAGTTCAACTCCCGGCCCAAGGAGATACCACTCCGATTAGCAAAGATAAACGAACGGGTCCGTCGGGGGGAACACTAGGACACACACGCACATGCGCATTCCATAATATACTTCAAGTCTTTTTTCCTATCTCGTGAATTTCCCTTAACTCGTTGTTATCTCCATTCTTTGCAGGTGATATGGGGTGTTCTCACGGACTTGATCGCCTTCAGGGCTCTTCTATATTTCATCACTCTGGACGAGATTCTGGTTCAGGCAAACGCAGGGACAGAGGCGACTATGAAGATAGGGACAATCGCCCCCGCGAGTCGTCTCACCGCAAGAAGGCACACTCTTAATCTTCCCAGTCCCGTGATCTTCCTCCTCCAACTGAGCCGGATAGGGAGAAGTCTTTACAGAAGGGTTATCAATCTGATGATCCTTGAGAACAACATTCCAGTTCATCGAGTACAAGGAAAGTCCGAGAGCAACGGAAAAGAGTGGAATTCTCAAAGCCTCCTCCTCCTACTCCTGCGGTGGACCTAACTGTTGCGGAAAAGATGGTCGATCTTAAGGCCAAGTTTCCAAAAATTTGCTTTGATGGTCTGAAATTCCTCCCGGCCATTCATCATATTCCCGGGCATGTGAAACAGAGTGCCATTGCCTGCAATAACGACGTCTATGTTCAACATGACGCGTTTGTGCACTTGGTGGAGAAGATCTCGGAAGTATCCGTTGAGCGTCAACACGAGATTAATCGTCTGAATCTGGAGGCCGACAGCGATAAGAAAATCATCAAACTCCAAGACGAAGAGCTCGCTTCGTATAAGTCGAAGCTGGAAGCCGCTGAACAAAGCGCAAAAGATACTGCAGAGGCAGTTACTCGTTTAGAGGCGGCTCACAAAAAAGAGCTTGACGAAGCAGTCCAGCGCAGTGGCGCCCTCGCCCTAGAAAAAGACTCTGTCCAAAAGGAAAGGGACGCGCTCGCCACCCAAGTCAAAGAGCTGAAAGAATTACTCTCCAAGGAGAAGGAGGATAAGGTAGCTGCTCAAGAAGAATCACAACGATACTGTGATGAGATCGTTGCTACCCGACTCCTGAAAACAAAGCTCGATGACGAACTTGCTGGGGTTGAGAAAATGAAGGATGAGGCCCGTGAGGAGGGCAAAAGAGAGGCTGCGGAGGAGATTGATTCTCGCCTCGAGGCGGTCGCGGAGGCCGGCAGGGGAGAGGTTAAAAACATGTTTGACCCGCTGATTGCTGAATATGGAGCCCGCGTCCTTATGCATCGTGACTTAACATTCTTGGGCGACGGCTACCTTGAGTCCCTAGCTGAGGCCTGGGAAACCTTGATAAGGATCAGGAAGGTCGAGTCAGGCTCCGAAGAGGTCGATGAGGAGGCCTTGGTGAAGGAGTTCCTTAGGGGGAACGAGCCATCGGATTTATCCGCAGCATTGGCACTTTACAGCAAAGGCTCTCCCCTTCCAAAAGAGAAAGATGATGAAGCTGGCCCGTCCGGGACCAATGTTACTGTTCTTCACACTGCTGCTCAATCCGCCGCTCAATCGGCCGGTCGACCAACACTTGATCCATTCGAGCAGCATGTTGGTTATGACCCCGAAGACCCCGGGCTTGGTGCTCATGTGCTATCACCTATCCTGGAGGGTGAAACCCCACGTGCCACCGATAGCCAACCGGAACTTGGTAGGAAATTCTTCTTTCTCTAGAAGTTGAAAGATCCCGTCTTTTTTCGGCAGTGGCTACGTTCTAACGCTCATTCTTTATGTTTTCGTGCAGGTTGTTCTGACGCCGAGCAAACTCCGAGGAGCGATGACGCCAAGGAGGAGGCAAGGAAAACAAGTGATGCTGTCCACGCGGGAGTACTTCCTGGTCCCGATGCTCAGGTGATCGGGGCGCTGGATGATGATAAGCTCGACGCTTCATCTCCTACCGAAGGGGACGATGAAATTGAAATCACCGGCGCCACTGAGCATACCTCGCATATGAGCATGAAGGACCGTCTTGCCGAAGAGGAGAAGAAAAAGGCCGAGGTCAAAGTTGAGCCTGGAATCCTGGAACTTACCGACCCGCGGAATAGACCTTTGAAAATCATCCTCCCAGGCAGGTCCAAACCGCTAGATGTTCCGTCTCCTACTCCTGGCTCCGCCTCCTTAGCAAGCAAGAAATCCAAGAAAAGGCGCGAGGGAGAGGAGTCATCGGGAAAGACGAAGGAAGACAAGAAGAAGAAATCGAAGAAATGATCGATATACTCGTTCAACGAGCTTCTTGCTTAAGTCTTGTAATCGCTTTTATCTTCCGTAGCTTGTAGTTTGTATAGACAGGTCTGGATTTTGTAGGAGTGATCATGTAATCCCATTTTGAACTTATCGAATAAAGTTTAGTTTCTTTTTGTTTGAATGATTCCCTTGTCTTTCTTCGGTTTGCTGACTAATTGTAGCCATAACTCAAGTTCTTATGAGTTGCATCATGTCCCGGTCCATTCCCGTGTTGTTCAAACATTTCTGGACATGGAATACTTCTCGTCCCGCATTTCTTGAGTACTTGGACTTTTTGCTGACTCTGTGCTCCGAGGACTTGGAGACTTGAAACCGTTTATACTCTAGTCCGTGCTCTGGGGACTTAGAGTACTCCGCTCCGCACTCTGGGGATTCGGAGAGTTGGAATTGTTTATACTCTAGTCTGCGCTCTGGGGACTTAGAGTACTCCGCTCCGCACTCTGGGGATTCAGAGATTTGGAATTGTTTTATACTCTAGTCCGCGCTCTGGGGACTTAGAGTACTCCGCTCCGCACTCTGGGGATTCGGAGATTTGGAATCGTTTATACTCTAGTCCGCGCTCTGGGGACTTAGAGTACTCCGCTCCACACTCTGGGGATTCGGAGGTTTGAAATCGTTTATACTCTAGTCCGTGCTCTGGAGACTTAGAGTACTCCGCTCCGCATTCTGGGGATTCGGAGAGTTGGAATCGTTTATACTCTAGTCCGCGCTCTGGGGACTTAGAGTACTCCGCTCCGCACTCTGGGGATTCGGAGATTTGGAATTGTTTTATACTCTAGTCTGCACTCTGGGGACTTAGAGTACTCCGCTCCGCACTCTGGGGATTCGGAGATTTGGAATCGCTTATACTCTAGTCCGCGCTCTGGGGACTTAGAATACTCCGCTCCACACTCTGGGGATTCGGAGGTTTGAAATCGTTTATACTCTAGTACGCGCTCTGGGGACTTAGAGTACTCCGCTCCGCACTCTGGGGATTCGGAGATTTGGAATCGTTTATACTCTAGTCCGCGCTCTGGGGATTCGGAGTACTCCGCTCTGCACTCTGGGGATTCGGAGATTTGGAATTGTTTTATACTCTAGTCCACGCTCTGGGGACTTAGAGTACTCCGCTCCACACTCTGGGGATTCGGAGGTTTGAAATCGTTTATACTCTAGTCCGCGCTCTGGGGACTTAGAGTACTCCGCTCCACGCTCTGGGGATTCGGAGATTTGAAATCGTTTATACTCTAGTCCGCGCTCTGGGGACTTAGAGTACTCCGCTCCGCACTCTGGGGATTCGGAGATTTGGAATTGTTTATACGAGTCCGTACGTCGTACAAGATAATGTAGTTCGTCATTCAACTGTGAGATACAGAAACGTTAGTGATTCATGGAAAATGCGGCTTCAAGCCTTTATTAATGAAAATTAACTAAACTGCTTGATTACAACTTTAAAAAGAAACTACGTTATGACTGAACGGAAACATGCAGGAAATAACGGTGCCTGAAATAAGAAAGGAAACATGCTAAATGTAATAGTGCCGCAGATGTTCACTGTTCCATGCTCGGGGGAGTGTCGTGCCATCAATGGTCGCTAGCTTGAATGTTCCTTCTCCAAGCTTCCGTTCAATGGCGTACGGACCTTCCCAGCTGGGATTCATGCGTGATGGTACCGGGAAGACTCGTTTCAAAACGAGATCACCCACATCAAAGATTCTTGGGCGGACTCTGCCGTCGTAGTAACGCTTGACTCGATGTCTGTGCACTGCCGCCCTTAATTCAGCTTCTTCACGCTTTTCGTCGATGCAGTCCAGTGATTCCAGCAAGAGGTTTTGGTTCGTCTTGGCATCATAGTATGTCACTCGGTGCGATGGAACTTCAAGTTCCACGGGTATAACGGCTTCAGAGCCGTATGCCAAGGCGAATGGAGTGTGGCCGGTCGCGGACTTGTGGGTAGTTCTATACGCCCATAATGCTGTCGGGAGTTCATCTACCCACTTGCCTCCAACCTTCTCCATACGCTTCTTCAGTATGGACTTGATTATTTTGTTAACGGCCTCGACTTGTCCGTTAGCTTTCGGGTGTGCCACGGCGGCAAATTTCTTCTCGATGCCATACTTTAAACAGAACTCTTTGAACTCTCTGCTTTCAAATTGCGTCCCGTTGTCCGTAATGATGGTGCGTGGAAGGCCAAAACGGCATATAATGTTTCGTACAACGAAGTTTATGACCTTCTTAGAGGTGATTGTGGCCAAAGGTTCTGCCTCAGACCATTTTGTGAAATAGTCGACTGCAACTATCGCATATTTCGCGCCACCTTTGGATATAGGCAAAGAGCCGATTATGTCGATTCCCCAGATCGCAAATGGCCAGGGACTAATCATCTGTGTAAGTTCCGTTGATGGAGCCCTCGGGATTTTCGCATATCTTTGACACTTGTCGCATTTTCTTGCGTAGTCCGCGGCGTCCCGGTTTACGGTGGGCCAGTAATATCCATAGCGGAGGATCTTCTTTGCTAGCGTTTGCCCCCCAGTATGGTCGCCACATTCCCCTTCGTGAACCTCTCTTAAGACCCGCTTTGTCTCATCATGAGCGATGCATCGCAATAATGGGACTGAGAATCCTTTTCGGTACATCGACCCATCCTGCATTACGTATCGCGCGGCCTTTTGAAGGACCTGCCGTCTTTCGCTTCTTTTTTCTGGTAAAGCCCCGGTCGTTAGGTACAGTTTGAATGGGGTTATCCACGATTCCTTCTCGATTCCTGTTTCCAACACGAGATCGACTTTCATCCCGTCTATGCTCGGGGCATGCAAGACTTCGACGGGATACAATCCCATTTGTTGCGCATCGCCGGTACTTGCAAACTTAGCCAATAAGTCGGCCTCTTTGTTCTGTTCGCGCGGGATATGTGAAATGTCATAACGTTCAAGATTTGATAGTAGCTCTTGGACCTGAACGAGGTATGGAGCAAGCTTTCGTCCCTTTGCTTGGTAGTCCCCCCGTACTTGGTAAACCACCAACTGTGAGTCACAAAAGATTTCGACTGATTCGATTCCGAGTTCTCTGATGAGCTTCAAGCCAGCGATCAGTGCTTCATATTCGGCTTCGTTATTTGTAGCCGGGAAGTCGAGCTTCAGGGCATAACAGATTGATCGGTTTTCCGGAGTTATAAGAACTACGCCCGCGCCGGAGCAATGGTCGTTTGATGCACCGTCAGTGTATAATTTCCATCGAACAGGGGGAATGATGTCGTCGTCATCCGGTTTGATGGGTATGGTAAACTCAGCGATGAAATCCGCTAATGCTTGCCCTCGGATGGCTCTCCGCGGTAAGTATGCGATATCGAATTGGCTCAACTCGATGTTCCATCTTAGCAATCTTCCAGAAGTTTCCGGCCGTTGGAGTACTTGCCTCAGGGGTTGATCGGTATAAACGCCGATTGAATGTGCTTGAAAGTATGGGCGAAGCTTTCGTGATGCAATCACCAAGCAATAAGCCAGTTTCTCGATCTTAGGGTAATTCCTCTCTACCCCTGTTAAACGCTTGCTAACATAATACACCGGCTTCTGGACTCGATCCTCCTCACGAACCAATGCAGCACTTATCGCATGCGGGGATACAGCCAAGTATACGTACAACATCTCGTGGTCAACTGGTTTTGCTAGCATTGGTGGACTCTCCAGATGCCTCACCATATTCCGGAATGCTTCCTCACAACTAGACGTCCATTCAAAATTTCTCTTCCCTTTCTTTATGATATCGAAGAATGGGATGCACTTGTCACTTGCCCTAGATGTAAATCGACCTAGCGCAGCCACTTTTCCGTTCAAGCTTTGTACTTGCTTTATAGTCCTGGGCGCTTGCACATCTCGAGTAGCTTGGATTTTTTCTGGGTTGGCTTCGATTCCCCTAGCATTGACGATGAATCCCAAAAACTTCCTTGATGCAACGCCGAATGAACACTTCAGAGGGTTGATCTTCATCCCGTAAAACCTGAGAATGTCGAACATCTCAGCCAAGTCTCGAATGTGGTCGTTTGACCGTCGTGACTTCACGAGCATGTCATCCACATAGACTTCCATCGTTCTACCCAGCTAGTCCTTGAACATTCGATTCACTAAACGCTGGTAAGTTGCTCCTGCGTTCTTCAATCCAAAGGGCATCACTACGTAGCAATACAGCCCGACATTTGTAACGAAGCTGGTGTGTTCTTGGTCCGGAATATGCATCGGGATTTGGTTGTATCCTGAGTACGCGTCCATGAATGACAACAGCTCGTGTCCTGCGGTGGAGTCGACCAACTGATCGATCCTAGGCAGCGGGAAACTGTCCTTAGGGCATGCTTTGTTCAAGTCGGAATAATCTACGCAAGTCCTCCATTTCCCATTCGCCTTTTTTACTAGCACGGGGTTGGATACCCACTCAGGGTAGAGGGCGTCGCGGACGAACCCATTTGCTTTGAGTTTGTCCACCTCCTCTCCGAGAGCGGCGGACCTCTCCAGATCCATTCCTCTCCTTTTTTGTTTAACTGGGACGTATTTCGGGTCTATGTTCAACATATGACTCGTGATGGCGGGAGAAATCCCACACATATCAGAATGCGTCCAAGCGAAAACATCAAGATTCGCCCGGAGGAAGTCGCTAAGGTCTTCAGTCATCTCGGGACCAAGCTGTGATCCGATTTTCAGAATTCGCGAAGGGTCGTCACGGATAACTGAGATGTCAATTGTTAATTCAGCCGGTGCCGCCTTCTCTTCCCTGGGTTTCTCATCGTCGTCTCTCAGATCTATATCTCCGAAGATCCGAGAACTATGCCCGAGCCAGGGCTCGGGCACTACTTGTCAATTATCCGCATTAAGGATGCGGACGGGATTGTCCGCAACCTTTCCCTTCTCCCTCCGATGGGCTTCTCGGAGCTCAGCCACATAACAGGAACGACCAGCTGCTTGATCGCCATGAACAATACCTACTCCTTTGTCAGTCGGGAACTTCAAAGTTAAACACCACGGGGCTAGCGCTGCCCTAAACTCAGCCATGGCCGGCCGGTCCAAGAAAACGTTATATGGAGAATCCACATCCAGAACTACGAAGGGTAGAATTCGTACCCTCCGACGCTCGCCCTGTCCCAGTTCAACTGGTAACTCAACATACCCCACGGCATCGGTTGCTACACCGTTAAAGCCGTGTATACAAGCCTTGGACGGTTTTAGGTCCTTTGTTTCTAGTCTCATTTGATCGTAAGCCTTCTTGAAGATGATGTTGACTGAACTTCCACAATCAATCAGAATTCTTTTCACATATGCTGGTCCGATCGTTGCAGATATGACCATGGGGTCGATGGTCGGAGCCTCTATCTGATCAGCGTCTCTATTTCTGAACACAATATCGTCTGTCATTACGCGCTGCTGCTTAGCAGGGGCCCCGTCCTCCGTGTTAGAACAGCACTCGAAATATGCATGTTTCAGGGAACTTGCATATCGCTCCATTTCTTGCCAGTTCTTATCTGCGGGGTGAGGTCCGCCGATAATTGTATTTATGACTAGTCTTCCTACGGTTCGAGCAGGCTCCTTGGGATGACGTGGAGCTGGTGCACGACCTGGATTGGACGTTCCCTGTCCTCCTTCCTGTGGGTCCTTCACAAATTCTTGCAACTTCTTCTGCCTGATCAACTTCTCGATAGCGTCATGCAGGTGTCTGCACTCCTCCGTGTTGTGCCCATAAGTCTCATGGAAGTGATAATATTTCCCGGTTCGCTTCTGTTCCTCGGTTGATTCTTTCGGTCGGGGCTTTCTGTATTGAAAGGTATTGCAGGTGGACAGGTAAATGTTCTCAAGTGGCGCGTTCAGCGGAGTATACTCGCTGTAACTTGAAATCCTCGACTTCCACTTCCCCGCTTCTTTCCTTTTTCCTTGACTCCTTCCTCCGGATTCCTTGGGTTGCCCAGGCTTGTTCTGGACATTGACTTGGACCTTTCCCGAGCTGTCTCCAGACTGCTTCACAGCAATGTTGCTCTTTATTGACTCTTGGACAGGTCCTGGCGCCTTATCTCGTCGTACCCATCTAGCTTCCTCTCTTCTTATGAACTGGTGTGCCTTAGAGTAGAAACGTTCTAGCGTAGCCGGAGGTTTTCCTGCCAACCAGTCTCCAAACTCAGAGTCCGGATCCACACCTCTCATTACAGCCATCAGAATTGCATGGTCATTGGGATTACTGACTTCAGTTGCTGCTACGTGAAATCTTTGTAAATATTCCTTCAACGACTCCCCGGGATTTTGGATTACACTTGATAGAGACATCACGTCCTTTGGGCGCATAGTGTGTATCATGAACTGCTCAATAAACTTCTTTGCCAATTCCTCGAAATTTGATACGGATCGCGGAGGAAGTCGGGTGAACCACATAGTAGCAATCCCAGATAGAGTAATCGAAAAGCACCTACACTTTGTGGCATCATTCGCTCTAGCTGAATCCATCATCCATTCGTACCTCATGACATGCTGTCTGGGGTCAGTCCTCCCTTCGTACGCAGGGATAGTAGGCATACTAAACTTCCTGGGGTACGCCGCTTGCAACACAACATTCGTGAACGGAGTATGACTTCTTGACACTCCCCAATCATCATTCGATAACCCCTGATTTTCCTTCATCAACTGCCTGATCATGGCTGTCAGATCTGGTGTCTGTATGGAAGGTGGAAGGTTTGTGTCTGTTCTACGCGCCTGTCCATGCTGATGCCTCCTCTCCTGGCGGTCTGCCAGTCGTGCGTCTTGAGGTTCGACATCGTTAGCATTTTGATGATCTGGACCTCTATCCTCCATCTGTACCCCGGTTCTGAAGTTTCCAGCTCTTGCTTGGTCACGGTCTCCAGATGTTTGAACAGTAGCTTCTGCTCGTGCAACGTCGGTCTTGCGGCGTCTGCGCTTGGGAGGTTCATCAGAGGAAGTTGAGCTGTCAGATGAAGAGTAAGGAGAGGGATTGCCCCTAGCATTCTGTTGCTGCTGTTGAGTGAGTTGTGCCATCAGGTTGGCGTTAGCTTGCATCTGCTCTCCTAGTTGTCTCCTGCTTTCCCTGAGTTCTCTCATCAAGTCATTGAACTCTATTCTGGTGACAACTGGAGTTTGTTCTTGAGCGGCAACTCCTGCATTTGGAATTGCTAGTTGATTGCTAGGCCCTGCTTGTTGCACGCTAGCAGTCTCGTGGGCATCCGCATTATGAGAAGCTGACCTGGTACGTGGTCTTGCCATTGTAGAGTTATTGGTATGAACTCTGAGTAGAATCAACGGATGTCCTATTAGTGAGTCGGATCTTCTTTGGGGGATTTGTTCAATCCAGTAGCTTCAAAGCAGATCCTTGAGGTCTGAGAATTCAACTCTCAGTGAAAGCACCAAAGTGTTAGCACCAAAATTGGTCACTAACCTCGTAGAGAAAGATTGTGTAGAGATATAAGTGATGAAAGTAAATTAAACAGAGAAGACAATGCTAATCTAACTGCAGAAAGTAAGAACACCAAATTTATAGTGGTTCAGCGTAATTGCCTACGTCCACTTTGAGGTTAAACTTTATTGATCTTCTTTATAGTTGATTACAAATACAATTCGTGAATCAAATGCTTGAATGAAGTTGTTAAGTAGAGAAGATGAGTCTTGAAAATGGCAGAGTCTCCCCAGTGTTCTCTCTCCCAAAAAAGGATCCCTTTCACTGTGACCCTGCCCCTCTATTTATAGGCAAATATGGGCTGGACTTCCCAAGTGGGCTGGATAGCCGAATGCTCTAGCCCCAGTACAGTGGTCGCCGTATGCCGAACCAGGTGTGCCGAATGCCCTGAGGCCGAACAGTCCTTTCTATGCCGAACGATGTGGTTGATGTTTGGGGAGTGCAGGATGTTTGTCAGGAGAAGTCGAACGCTCTTCTAGACGCCGAGTACTCTTGTTGCCGAGTACTCCTGATGCTACCGAGTACTACGCCGAGTACTCCTGTATGCCGAACTCCAGATGCTGTCGAGTTCTCCTTGATGCCGAGTGCTCTTGTATGCCGAGCAGTCTTGTATGCCGAGCAGTCTTGATGCCGAGCACTCTTGAATGCCGATCACTCTTGCTGCCGAGTATTGGTTGACGCCGAGTACCATGGGATGCCGAGCGTTCTTGTAGCCGAGTTCTCCTATTACCGAGTTCTAATGATGCCGAACACTCCTGGTCGCCGAGCACTACGGATGCCGAATGCTATGGATGCAGAGTCCCACTGGATGATGTGTGCTTCGCCGAACACTCCCGGATGCCAAGTGCTTCGCCGAACATTCCTGGATGCCAAGTGCTTCACCGAACACTCCTAGATGCCGGACACTCTCTGATGCCGAGTGCTACCTGATGTCGAGCACTAGTTGCCTGGTTAAATCTCTAGGAAACAAATATATTACCCTGATAAATTTCCCGTGGATACACAATGCCATCTTTATTCCTATCAGAAAAAGCCACATGCTGCTGAAACACACTCATGTTGTGATTACCTTTACCTTCTGTTCCTTTTGGATGGTCAGGATCAATTTCCACTAGTGCCCGAGCAAGATCTACACCACAAACAGACACATATTTTTTCTAATATATAGTCTTATAAGAAAGAAGAAGAAGAACCAGTGCAAGAATCAAAATTTTACATGCTTAGGAAGTTCTTCCTCTAGATTGGTATTAAGCTTGCGTTCTCCAGTAACTAGAGCCTTTGTTGTGTATGTCGCCAATGACGGATCGGTCATTTTTACAGATTTCTTCCTCAAATGAAATATTTCCTCAGAAAAATGTAGAAATTTGTAAATGCAAGTGCTACATGAAATATCAAAAACAATTACCCTCTTTATATCAACTTCGTTCATCTCCAGCAGGGATCTCAAGTGAAGTAACTCAAGCAAAGGCAACTCATATCATCGCCATACTCGAGATCGTCCCTCATCGGGAAAAACTAGAATCAAATTGAGCACTCCAAGTGAAGCAACCCTCCCTAAGTTATCATATTGTTTGAGTGACTCAATTTAGTTTATGCTAAATTCAGGGTTACTTACTTCCAAAACCAACTATTTTCTTTCTTTTATTAGATTTTTTTTATTTTTTATTTTAATTATTTTCCCAAGATCCAATTTGATCAATATAGAAATATTGATATACTTCTTTGTAAAAACTATTTGTATGTACATATAAACATACAAATCATTTTAATTCTAATATCAGAGTTTTTTTTTGAATAAAGTATAATTTAGTTTATTTAAACTAAAATACCTATGTTTTGCCACAGTAAAAAGAATCGGGAAATACCCCTTCCCATTTGAATCTTTGTACAAACTTACTAACCAATTCCTATTTGTTTATTTGTGTTTGACAATTGTATATCTAACAGAACATGAGAGTTACCTCATCACATTCAAACTTTTGCGAAATTGCTTTTCAAATAGCCAAACAGAGGTTGTGCATGCTTCTGTGCATCTGTGTGCACATAAACATGTACAACTGCTATTTACTACACCTGAGTTTTCAGGTTGATCAACTTGATTAGGTTAGATCCCTATACTGTCTTGTTATAATTTACTAGCTTTGCTCATTCATTTAAACATCAAAATTATACAAATCTGGATTCCTACTTTTCTATGTTTTCAGATTTCCTGTCTATATGTTTATTCCCATTTCATAGTATTTACAGTTAATTTGTAAATAGGTTCTAGCCTCTAAACAATCTAATACACATGCATACATTACTGGTTCACATATGCTTCAGATTTACTACTAAACTCGCTACTTGATTCATGAAAATTTGCATACTTACAGATTATGATGTAAAGCTAAACACATTTATCTTTTCTACTGAAAACAGTTCCATCCCATAATAATCTTTTTAAACCATTCATTACATCACAATCAAAGTTTCAGCATAATGCAAACACTAATACAGAGAAGTCTTGCAGTTAAAAGAAACATAAGGAGACATTCTTTTACAAAAGTCCTAGCTTAGTTAATTAGCAGTTTTCTTCTTAGCATCACACATCTGCTCCTTAATTCCTAGCTTCCTCTTTCCCTACAGACATCTCATGACCTACTCCATAAAGTATATGAAGCACCCATTTGATGCAAGCAACAAACAGGTCAGACTCATGTCTAGTGTAAGTAGAGTCACTTGTTAATGCATAAAGACTAATGAAATATGTTCCATTATTATCTTTTCTGTTCTCAGAGGTTAAGTGTTTTATTCAAGGTAATAAATCTCCTTCTCAAGTTCAATTTCACAAAGTGTTATTCCAGTGGTGTGTGTGTTGTTAAATAACAGGTGTGTATTCTTAGACTAACTTGTCATCAAAAGCATTGGTTCAGAAAAACCTATCAACCATCATACATACACACAGGTTGGTGCTAACACCCAAAACATGCACAATCATGCACAAACATGCACCAACAATATTCATGGTATTGAGCCAAAGTATCAACCTTGAGTCTACATGTTAGGACTCCCATATACTTCTAGCCTATTTACCCTTGCATGTATAATTATTTCATGTTATTCTAAGGTCCAGTATTACATTCATGGTTGCACTGGTGCACACTGCCTGGAACCACTACCTGGTTTCCAGTGCACTACAAGCTATTTGGGCATAAATATGCCATGTGCAAACTCACACCCCAACCTTGATGCAAGCCAACCACTATGTCATACCCACTTCCCTCATACCCAACCTGATAGAGGTGACCCACATCCTTAGTTTAATTACTAAGTTCTTTCATATGAGCCAATATTATATATACAGTGTCATTCCCAAAACTGTTGTATGCTAACCAATATGTGCTAGCAGTTTTCATACATCCATCAATCATTCACCCATTCATGCATTCAACAATTTAATCAGTCACACTTGTAATTATTTCAAGTCAGTTTCATTCAGAGATATATCTTTAGCTAAAGCATAGATCTGAGCACTTTAAGAAGTGAAATGCCACTGTGGTTCCCCAGTAATAAGGTTCTCACAATCAATCCACACATTAAAGTGTGTTTGCTTGTTACTCAACCCTATTTCCAAAGAATACTTACTGATGGATTAAAACTCAGCACATGGAAATTCCATTGCACCCTAACCATCTTTTCAATTGCAAGACATAAGCCAGAGAACCCCTTCCTCTTACTGCCTTGCACCCTACTTTCCTTATTAATTCATGCTTTAACTAAAAATATTTCTCAAGTTCATAAACATATAAATAAATCAGTTGTTATTCCTTCATTAAATTATCATATATAAACAAGCATAGATTAAGTGACAACAAGACAATACAAGTCACATAATCTCAGAAACAACAGAAAATTGTTAAACTAAAATGCAAGCAAAGCATCAAACAGAAATTAAAATAACTAAAGGTTAAATGGCTGCCTTTCATAGGTCTTAATGCCTTGCCAAGTGAGGATTTACTCACCATAGTTCTCCTTCCCAAGTCTTGGTTCAGGCCTGCCATTGATTTTCTAAACTGCTGCCTATTTTTTTTCTAATTTTGTTTTCTAGTTCTAACATGTAACCGTAGGAAATAATGATGTATATAAGGGAGTTACTAGGGTTTTAAGGTTAGTTAAGTAATTTATTTTTATCAGAAATCCCTTCACCATTTCTGGTTTCACCCCACTGTTCACCCTCTCCACTTTCCTTTCCCACCATTTCTCCCTTTTCCTTGTCTTGGCCACTTTTGGCAAATTTCTCCACATATTATTTGCATGACTGTGGCTCGGGCATTGTTTGTCTTTTCTGGTTTTAATCATGTGTATAAACTTATTTGTATAATCAGCTATATGTGTGTATCAATCAAATATTTTGCACATCTTATATATTCATGCATTCCCTATCTACACAAGCAACTATGCTCCTATTTAGGCTATGGAAATTAAGACTAAAATCTGCCTAAGTTATTTATGTATTGTAACTAGGCTAATGTGTACACACTAACAAGTCATGTACTCATTTATTATTATTTTTTTGTATTTATTAACAAGGCCTTTACACACCAAAGTGCCTTGTTCATGTGGCTGACTAAATAGTGTGCACATGCACAAGAGCATGCACACTCACTCACACACACACAAGTATTTTTCAGAGAAAAAGTTTTATTTTAACTAACTGTCTTTCTTTTATAAAATATTCAAAATACATACATATATATATATATATATATATTTTATATACTTGCCTAACTATGGGCTGTCACAACAAGGCATCAAGCAATAGTAAGGCGGAGCTTCTAAAACTATACATATCCTTCTCATGCACCCATTTTTATGCAAGCAAATCTAGGTGCAAATGGCATCTCCAGTTAATGGAAACTAGTTTGAATAAAGGATGGCTTTAGATTCAATAATTTCAAATGATAAATCTAGTTTTAGAAACTCCAACGGTGGAAGGCAAGTTTCGGCGAAACAGTTGAAGCTGATAGGGGGTCATATGCTTCAATCAATGGAATCGAAAGCAGGCAGACGCAAATCAAATCATGAATCGGCTCCATTATCAACAGCATCGCGACAATCAGTGGATCCATATTCAACAGTAGGCGGCTTGATTTTGTTGAGGAGCAACTTTGTTTGAAGAGGAAGAATTTGGGATTGATTTAGATTTAGGGAAGAGTATGGCTGACCCGCATAAGAGAGTAGAAATATAAAACACAAAAGATTTTGGAGCCAAATTTTCACCTTTTTCGGCCTAAAATTTCATGCTTTTGTGCTAACATTTCGTGGCTTACCGCCAATTTTTCATGGGTCTTTATCAAAATTTCACCAAAATTTATAAAAATGAATATTATAAGTTATATCAACAAGTGAAAATTTATATCAAATATAATATGAGTTTCTTGAAATTAATTTTTATTAAAATATTAAATATTACTTCTTAATTGTTATTAATTATAACTTATTACTTCTTAGTTATAATTGAATATTAATTATTAATAGTTAATTATTACGTGTTAATTGTTAATTTGTAAGGTTATTATTAAGTATTAATATTATCAATAATTAATTATTAAATATTAATTATAAAATATTAGTTATACTGATATTTAGTATGTCTCTATTACAACTGGTGAAAAAAGAGCGGTTGAAAATAAGTCTCAAAAATTTCCTAATAAAACATATAATTATTAATTATTAATTATCAAAAATTAACTACTAAATATTAGATATTGCTTCTTAATTATTTAGTTTGACTATTAATTATTACTATTATTTCACATTGATTTTTAACTTTTATTATTACTATTTAATTTTTATTTAGTTAATTTTTCTTAAAAATTTATTATTAATAATTAGCTACTATTATTCGATAGTAATTATTATTTATAAATTATCAATTAAATAGTTAGTATATAATTATTAGTTATAATTACTTCATATTTCAATTTAATTATTGTTATTTAATAGTATTTATTGTTTATTATTAATTTTCTTATTAATTATTAATTATTATTATTGATTATTATATTTTAGTATCAATTATTAAATATTAATTATTAATGTTATTTATTTCTTAATTATTAATTATTAGTGTTAATTATTAATTATAAAAAATTAATTATTAGTTATTATATTTATTATTAATTATATTGAATAATAATTATTAGTACTAATTATTTCATATTTCAAACTAATTATTATTATTTAATAGTAATCAATATTTATTTAGTTATTCATTATTATATTTTAAATATCAATTACTAAATATTAATAATTAATATTAATTGTTATTTCTTATTTCTTAATGTTAATTATTATTATTAAAAATTAATTCTAATTTATTAATTATTATTTATTTAATAATTAATAATTATTATATTAATCAATAATTATATTGAATATTAATTATTAATATTAATTACTTCATATTTTAATTAATTATTATTATATAATAGTAATTATTATTTATTATTAATTTTCTAATTAATTATCAATTATTAAGTATTAATATGTAATTATAATTATTAACTAATTATTACAACTGGTAAACAAAAAGTTGTAATAGACGCCTATTACAACTGAAGAAAGGAGTTGTTAAAAATATGCATCTATTAAAACTAGCAAAAAAGGTTGTAATATGCAACTATTACAACTGACAAAAAAGAAGAGTTGTAAAAAATAGACATCTATTATAACTAGCAAATAATGTTGTAATAGGGATCTATTACAACTGACAGGAAAGAAGAGTTGTTAAAATTAGACATATATTGCAACTGGCAAAAAAGAAAGGTTGTAATAGGTATCTATTACAACTGGCAAAAAAGAAGAGTTGTTGAAAGTAAGTTTATTACAACTTTCTAAAATAAAGAGTTGTAAAAAACCTCTATTACAATTGACAAATTGTGACAGTTATAAAAATACAGTTGTAATAGGGTCTTTTTGTTGTAGTGATAATAGCTGAAACAGAAGCATGCACAACAAAAGGAAATTGTTGCACACAATTATATCACAATTCAAAGATTTTGATGAAATATTTTGAAGTATTGGGTTTGATTACCTTGTATACTTTCTAGTTTGATGATTCTCTTATTTAATTTCCAGCAGATTTGGTGAAATTTTGATTTTAATTTGAAGAAGCCATGAATTTACTTGTTTTCTATTTACTATAAGTTGATTTGAGAAGAAGAGGCAAATGAAAAACTACATACAGCCTCTTTTCTCCCTATAGAAATTTCCAGATAATGGGCTTTGGATCCCATTCCTAACCTTATCAAGCCCAGGATAAAATACTTAGAGAAAAATGTATGGTTGTGTTCACATTTTCTCTTATTTAACACAATATACACACATTTCATCATTTAATTGCCAAATAAAATGTATTCATCCAATTATAGTGAAATAAAATTGTTATTATAACCAAAATAAAATTTATTTTAACAGTAAACCTTATTTTTAACAATATTTTTCAATTTACACTATTTTATTACAAAACACTATTTTTAATTCAATAATTTGTACAAAAATTATTTTCTTGTCAAATAAATTACAATAAATCATTTAACTCTTTTTAATCATCAAAATATAGTTTTTAAACCATATTCCATCTTTTGTATTAACAAAATACATAATATCTTCATATTTCTCATTTTAAATTCAATAAAAGATTAATATTGACAATGTTTTCCAATATTGTTGTATTTACCCAAATAAAATTGCAATTTGATTATTTTCTACTCAAATTCTCAAAATAAAGTTTTTAAAACTTTATTTTCATTACTTTAGATTTATTTCAACAATTTAACGTTGAAATACATCACCTAATTAATTTATTAGTTCCAAACTAATAAATACCCAATATTTCAATTTACTTAAACCAAATACTTATCCAATCAATATTTAATCCCATATTTATACCCAAGTAAACAAAATAAAGTTCCAAACTTTATTTTTCTCATTTTATTTCATTGTTTATTCCAAATAAACAATTTAAAATTTCCAATTATATTTTAATTTACAATATTAAATTATAACTTCCGTTATAATTTAATATATACAGGTAATCCCTAAACCAGGGTTGTTACAGACTCCTCCCTTAACAAAATTGCATCCTCGCAATTTCTAGAGAAGAGTTTGTATTAAACGTATTAATTTCATCAATCAAAGGAAGGATAGACAAGCACGAGATCAAAATTCCTCACTTTCTACTCAAGATGAAAGAAGACCAAGATAAAATTGCTCGGTAAATTCAATAATTTTCCTAAGTATAAATACTAGGATTTGCGGACCATTGAATTTCTTGAGCAATACATCACGATTTCAAAAGTATCTCACTTTCGAAACAAAAACACAATGGGATGCTACTAAAAAAAATTATCGAAGGAGATTGATTTCACAAAAGTTTCTCGAAATAGAGTTGGGATTTTAGCATCGCTTTATCCGAACTCTAAAAACAAGCTGATGACTTTCCGTATGTCACTACGGAAGGATCCATACTGATACTAAGATAACAACCATTGAGGTAAGAAGACCCGATGAGAGATGGTTACTTCAAAGATCACACAACTCAAACGACCGCAAAATGCTGTCGTTAGACTATTGCACTAAGGCAAGACAATCCTGAGGAACACAATAGATGTAAATTTTAATTTACAATCAAAATTTATTAGAGTTCGAAATTCATTATCTTCAAAACCATAATCTAAATTTTTGTTTACAATCAAACTTCTTAAAGTTCCAAAACTCATTGCGTTTAAATTCAAAATCTCAATTTTCAACACTTGGAAATTTTCCAAACTCCTTCCTATAGCTCTTATAAAAGAACAAATAATTTCAAACTCATATTCCCCTTTTTATTCCAAAACTAAATTTTCGAAAGAATTTTTATAATTTCATTTCAACAATTCTTAAGATAAAATTTTAAATTTACTACTCTTTATTTTCTAATACCCAAATTCTCACAACAAACTCCATCTTTAACGTGTATAAATTATTTTAAAATATTCAATAAACATTTATTCTTTAAACAAAGTATTATCTCATCATTTCAATAATAAAACATAACCATATTCAAACTCATACATTCCAATTATCTTAATGGCATTGCCTCGCCATTATTTATGATGAATGACCCTCAATTGGCTGCAGAGTTGACCAAACGATCAAAACTGCCTCGCCGCTTATCTAACAATTATTATGGTTCAATGGCTGCATATGTCATCCAGAATAAAATTTAATTCTCAAATCTTTTTAATCTATTTCCAAATTTAGTCTCATCAAAACTCGATTTATCGTGTCTGATTGTCTCATCACAGCGTTTAGGAAATTCCTATCTATAACTTTGATTAGGCGTATCGACCAGAATTCTTAAAGCACTTGATGGACAACCCAACACAAAAATCATCTTTTATAAAAGAAGTATCTCATATTTAGTTCTCAAAATGTTCTTTATTTATCCCAAAAACCAAATCCAATTCCTTTTAGAAATATATCTTCAATTTTTGAAAAAATTTGAAAACACAATTCATTACATATACCCAAAATCAAAACACAAAAGGAGACTTATCGTGATGTACCCTGAATATACTCGATTCACCAGATTGAGGGAATAGATTGGAGTGTTCGTCATTCCTAACAGTATAAGGAACTACTCAGAAACTCATAACGAGTGCGGAATGCGGTAAAAAACACTATCCCCCGCAACTCGTAGCTAATGAGAATCGGTGTAGGGTCAAGCTGAAGAAAGACCCTAGCACCACTAATAAATCAAATAAGAAATCAGCGAGATTTAAGGGTAAGGGTAAAATATCTTCTCGAATGAGTAGAAGAAAACAAACGACAAATCATTACTTCGGGTGAAGTAATATTACTAAGCCTATAAATGAGTATCCAAAAAGGTTATCTCAAAAGAGGTAAGAATGGCAATAGCAATTAAATTCCAAGGATTACCTCATTTCCTTGGTGGGCATCCTCGTGGAAGGATGACCGAAAGGCTAAGAACTGGGAATGAGGTCAATATAATACTTGATTGCCCGATTGGGTGTCATACCTGAACGGACTCACAGAAATCAACAAAATCACAATGACAGGAATTCGAGATATATTACCAACATCTCGATACCCAAGAGTGAATACAGAGACTTCAGAATCATAATCAATATTCTGAAGACAAGAAATAACAAACCAACTGAATTTGGATACCTAACTATAGGACCCTTCAAATCACAGAATGTGGCTTGATAAAATGAAAGCCACTCCCTCTCAAATTACTCCAAACTAAAGATAGAAAATAGCATGCTAATACGCAAGCAAAGATAAGCTACCAGGAACAAATCCCAAAATTCTCAAGTCAAGTATTACAGATCCCCTCAAATGGATTTGCAATCCTCAAGTAAGTAACAAGACCAGAACATCTAATAGCATTAACAAATTTCTTCGGTACGGATAAATGCCAAGCACTTGTATCGAAGAGGATTCGAATAGAACGGTCATGAAAAAGAATAGAACCTTCCAAAATAGTAGGAGATATACCTCGCGACTGAGATGCACTACCAGAAGCCTGAGCCACATTCAGATTCCCCGAACCTGAACTCTTCCCCTTCTTAGGACATGCTGAAACTATATGTCCTTCCTTCTTGCAATAATGGCACTTGGGGGTTTGAGGACATTCTCTAGCTAGATGGTCTCTAGAACCACAATTGAAGCAAGCCAACACTCTAGCTAAAGGAGGTGCTACACTGGAATGAGAACCAGACTTGCCTTACTTCTTCTTCTTCTTAGGAGGAAATGATTGGGATCTCTGAAAGGGAAATTTCTTCTTATTTGGGTTCATTCGAACCTCGGCCTCGTCACTACTATCCCTTTCTTTTTCGACGGCTTTGAGGTGAAGCACCGAATCTTCAAGCTCCTCGAACGAGAGCTTAAGCTGAAGCATGAGCGACCTCTTCAAATACTTCTTAAGTCCAGATACGAACTTAAGATTCTTCTTATATGGGGTACTAATGAACTCGAGCCCATACTTGGATAGAGACTCGAAGGATGATACATAATCTGACACAGAGGATTTTCCCTGCTTCAACTTGAGGAAGCGTTGGGCAAGGAAGGCCTTCTCGGATTCTGGCACAAACTTAAGCTCAAAACGATATCGGAAATGTTGCCATGTAAGAGTAGACTCATCTATCTCAACTATAAGGAGCTCGTACCAGTCTAATGCTCATTCTTGCAGCATACTCGATGCCACAAGAACACGGTGACGATCGGAAATCTCCATGCGAGGGAAGATGCGCTCGCATGTTCGGAGCCAAGCCTGAACCTATAAAACTGTCTCGGGGCCTTTGAATGGCTTGCCTCCTAGATGGGTGAAGTTGCTGCACATACGCGCGAATGCGGATTTGCGCAAAGGAGAGGGATGAGTAGGAGCAGGAGGCTGTGTGCTCCTAAGAAGTTCGATAATCTGATCGGTCGACATATAAACTCCTTGGGAGGAGAACCACCGGACGGTCCTGCCTTCGAAGTGCGACCTCTTCTTCTTTCAGCCATTAACTGAAAGTTAAGATAAGATAGGATTATTCGCTGGGGTAGATATTTGCAATTCAAATTCGTTAAATAGGAATACTACAAAATTTAAAATTAACATTCCTAGACATATTCCTTTCTATCTACCCCCAAAGAACTAAATAGGTTAAGGACAAGGCTGGGTTCAACTATGATTTGGGGATGATGTCTACACTTGTATTATACTTGATGTATGGTAATCGTGTATACTGTTCTGCATTTATTACATTTTGTTCTGAATCCAGCTCTGATACCAAGCTGTGATGCCCCACCCCAAGACCCACCTTACCAAAGATAATTACTTAGTAACTCTGTCTGCTAATGCGGAGAATAGGGCTGGTTAAGGGTGACCATCATAGTCTTGCATTAGATAAAAGCTAAGTATGTCGATTTGGTACTCATTTTTTTCATTTTGTCTAAAGTATTCGACATACTTAATTACTATCTAATAAACTACTATGGTGGCTACAGGATCAATTCAGAAACAAAATATAATAACTACAACAATCTCAAGTCACAGAACAGCAACACAGATAATATACATACACATATACACCAAATGTAATACAACATGTAACAAGTGGTATTCAACCATAATATATATACATACATCTCAAAAAAAGAATATATACATCATAAGGTGACCAAAAAAATACTACTACACAAAAACTATGCCATAACCAAAGTCGATGAAGAAGCCCAAAAGGTAAAGCTAGCATAGGTCCAAAAGCTAACTTGCAACTCGGTCTGACCCAAGTAATGAATACACGGGTCAGGCTATCTAGAACTTGATATTAGAAGGAGATGAAGAAATATTAGCATATAAGTGAAGCATTCCTTTGAATATAAAGGAATGATATGAGTAAAGTTTAACTTATACTTCCAAGGGTGGAAGTGTCTCAAAGGTCCATAATTAACTTAGGAATGGGTTTAACATAGCATAGATGTTTCACACTCAAGGGTTCGACAATATGAGTGAACATGAGTAATCACACAAGCCATAAGTGAAATCATCGAAATCTCCAAAACAAATCTCATGAAACTCAAATAAGAGCTCATAATCCCAATATCGAAATCACCATAAACATATATATATATATAAGCCTTTCTCTACTCAAGGCTGTAAATAAAATCATCATCTCAAATTAGTGAAATCAAAATCAAAATCTCATAAAAATACCCGGATTGGCCAAATCCCATATGCATGCCGAAGCGATGCTACACGTGCCAAACTCAGACCAGTACTATATATATGATTTGAAAGGGAGTGCGATTAAGGATCTTAAGGCTAATTTAACACTAGAGGGGGGGTGAATAGTGTTTAATGGATTCTAAGACTTATATGGACTAATTTAAAAATTATGATATAAATAAATGCAGAACTTAATCACAGAACAATCACATAATCAAACACAGATGCAGAAAGTAAATAAAAAGTAGTAAAAGGAAAGAACACACCAGATTTTATACTGGTTCGGAGTTACCCTACGTCCAGTCCTGCACCAAGGCAAACACCTTGTATAGATTTTTATTATACCAATGTCGAAATTACAATCCTCAATTTCTAAAGGCCTTGAGGTACCCTCCTGTCTTCAAGTCCGGGGCAAACTCTCTTGATTTATGGGACACAGATCACCCAATTGATGTCCAGGTACAACCACACCTTATAGAGAGACTCGATAAAATTTTGATTACAAATTGATCCAATAACTCTGAATAGCGCTTTGATCTTCGAGAGAGGGCAGAGAATCAAACAAGAATGAGATTCTAATTTGATTCACTTAAGAATTCGGCAGAATTTCGGCACGATCTTAAAAATATGAAAATTTTAGAATATGGATTTGTGGAGAAGAAGGAATGAAGAAAATAAGAATATAGTTAGTTAAAAAATTCGTTTGTGAAGGCTATTTATAGACCAATAACGGTCATAACCATTCGTGAAGAGATTTATACGAATAGACACTTCTTTTGAAAATTGAAACTTTTGAATTTAACGGCCACCATGTCGACATGGGGTATCCCATGATGTCGACATCCCTTAGTTAAAAACAACGTAAAATTTGTTTTGAAAATGGTATTGAAAGGAAAACAAGATGAAATGATTCTGGAGTAAAATAAACTAATTTTTCTATGATTTAAAATTAAGAAGAGTAGAAAAATATATTTTTAGAATGTATATATAAATTTGATTTTAAATCTCAAGTATATATATATTATAAAAGAATTCTTAAAAATCAGAAGATAGTTTAAAAGCAAATGAAGTTTAAAACAAGAGTTTATTTAAAAACAAAAACAAAGAATATTTTAAGGCTAAAACATCTTTTTGAAAATCATTCGAAAAGATAATTTTTAAAGCTAAAACATTTTAAAAGAACAGTTTTGAAAATCATTTTAAAAAACCATTTTGAAGTAGTTTTGCAAGCTTCTTCCTGCAGAATATTTCATCACATCAGGACTCAAGAACCTGTACAAAACCAGGATGTTCATGGGTTTGTAAGCCACTTGCCGTAGGTTTTTAAGCTACTTGTCGTGGGTTTGTAAGCCACTAAGAAGGTAGAAATGGGTTCCATCCCAAATGAAATTTGGAATGAAGATTTCAATGCTATTATGAAGTTTTAACAAAACTAGACACTTATCTTGAAATCTTGATCTTGATACTCATGAGTCTTCAAACTTGGTTTCTTCATTCTTGATCTTTATACTGTACAGTCTTCAATAATCAGTACCTACCTTATATATATCCTGCATAATAACATTCATATATATCTAGGCAATAGTGTTAGTATATAAGTTATAATAAAATAAGTTACAAAGGTTGTTGTCATCAAAACCACTATCTCCAGTTCCTAACAATCTCCCCCTTTTTGATGATGACAACCTTATAAAATATACTTACCACTTTGATCATACCACAACTCCCCCTTACACCAACAACTCCCCCTTACTCCAAGCCTACTATTTTATATAACTTCTCCCCTTTTGTCATCAACAAAAAAAGACCTATAAACCTTGAACTTAATAGAAAATGAGATAAACAAACATATGACAAAAGGATAATAACTATGTATGAGTGATATAAAATATAGCATCCTAAATTAAATGGAATTCAAGATTATTTATACACTAAAGTTTTTTTTAGAACAACATTAGTTTTATTAAGATAACATTTATATACAAATTAACAAACCAATATATAATCAAGAAAGAGAAAAACAAAAACGAAAAACGCTAACGAGGACCCTTAACTATTGGTGATTTATGGACCGAACAGTTTGGATAGTGGAGACAAAAGTTTTCACGTGGTTCGATCAAGTTCCCATTAGCGTCAAAAAGGACCTCTCCAACGCATATTAAGCCATCGTCTTCGTCCATATGAACATCCGGATTCGGCAGAGGATGTTCTTCTTCTTGATCCTCTTGTGGTTCTTCTAGAGGCTCTTCTTCTTCAGAATCCATGGCTTGTGATGATTCTTTGATGACAATAGGATTGGCATGGTTATCCATAAGGAAGTTTTGTAAATTCCTAAGGATTCTTCTTTGCCTATCTTGTTCTCCAGCCATTCACAGAACTTACTTGAATTTCCATCATTATTTGAAGCAAATCTTTCATCTTCTCTTCTAATTTGATGACTCGTACATGTATGGAACGTTGAAAAGGGCGAGAATGAGGAGAAGTGGGTGAAGAAGATTCATTATTAGAAGAGGAAGCCATTAATTTACTGTTTTAGAAGTTTATTATAGAGAATAGAACAGAGAAAAGGAGTAAACTCGAAATATATAAATATATAACCAAATAACTAATTTTAGAGGGAAATTTAAATTTGATAATCTTGGCATGTATGTCGACATAGGGGGATGGGTCATGTCGACATGCCCAGTTCAATTTTTAAGAAATTTATATTTATATTAATTATTAGCTATACTTGTATTATTTATAATTTATATTTCAGTTAATGAACATATACCTAATTCTCTTCTAAATTTAGTAAAGTTTTGTTCATTTAATGGTTTGGTTAATATATCAGCAATTTTTTTCAGTATTAATATATTCAAGAGTTATGACTACTTTACTTATATTATCTCTAAGAAAATGATGTCTAATATCAATATGTTTTGTTCTAGCATGATGAGTTGGATTTTTAGATAGGTTTATTGCACTAGTATTATCACAATAAATTGGTGATTTAGTTATAGTTAATACAAAATCTTTTAAAGTTTGTTGCATATATATAACTTGAGAACAAGCCAAAGCAGCATATATATATTCTGCTTTAGTTGTTGACAAGGATACAGTGTTTTGCTTCTTACTAAACCAGGAAACCAGAGAATGTCCTAGAAAGTGACAAGTTCCACTTGTACTTTTTTGGTCTGATTTACAACCAGCGTAATCAGCATCACAATATGAAATTAAATCAAATACATCGTTTTTAGGGTAAAATAAACCATAATCTAAATTATGTTTTACATATCTTAAAATTCTTTTAACAGCTTTTAAGTGAGTTTCTTTAGGTTAAGATTGGTATCTTGCACAGAGACAGACACTATGCATGATGTTAGGATGACTTGCTGTTATATAAAGCGGCGAACCAATCATTCCCCTATATAATTTTTAATCAACATCTTTTGATTTATCTTCTTTACTTAAAACCACATTAGTTGTCATTGGAGTTGGTTTCCCACTGGAAGTGGTCAATCCAAATTTATTAATTAAATCCTTAACATATTTTTCTTGACTAATGAAAATTTCTTTATCTAATTGTTTGATTTGACGTCCTAAGAAGAAACTTAGTTCTTCTATATGACTCATTTCAAATTCTTTAGTCATTATATCTGAGAATTCTTTATTCATTATGTTATTAGTTGACCCAAATATTATATCATCTACATATATTTGTACTAATTGAATATCATTTTTGTTTCTTTTAATAAAAAGAGTTATATCTATTTTACCAATTTCAAAACCAGATTGTAGTAAATAAGATCTTAGTCTTTCATACCAGGCTCTAGGAGCTTGTTTCAGACCATATAAAGCTTTCTTTAATTTATATACACGATTTGGAAATTTATTATCTTCAAAAAGTGGAGGTTGTTCAACATAAACATCTTCTTTTACAGAACCATTTAGAAAAGCACTATTAACATCCATTTGACATAACTTGAAATTATTGTAGTTTGCGAAAGCAAGTAGAATCCTGATAGCTTCTAGTCTTGCTATGGGTGCAAAGGTTTCGTCATAATCAATTCCTTCTTCTTGACAATAACCTTGCGCGACTAAACGAGCTTAATTTCTCACAACCTCACCAAGTTCATTCATTTTATTTTTATAAACCCATTTTTTCCAATTATACTTTTATCCTCGGGTCTAGGAACAAGTTCCCAAACATCATTTCTGGTGAACTAATTCAATTCTTCTTGCATATCAAGAATCCATGAATCATCAGATGATGCTTCCTTTGGATTTTTAGGTTCAATAGTTGATATAAAGCTACATTACTCATACTATTTAGTTGATTTCTTGTTTTAACTATAGATTCAATATTTCCTAGTATATTTTCTACAGGATGATCTTTTAATAGCCTAATTCTTTTATTAGGTTGAATGATTTCGCAATTAGTTTCATTAGGTTCATTATTTAAAGTTACAAAATCTTCTTCATCTTTTATTTGTACAGTATCTTTAAAATTTTCATCAAAAGATACATGCATTGTTTCTTCAATAGTGTTAGTTCTTAAATTATAAACTCTAAATGCTTTACTTCTATTAGAATATCCGATAAAGATACCTTTGTCGGATTTAGGTTCAAATTTATCTAAATTATCTTTTGTATTAAGAATAAAAACTTACTACAGAAAACTGTAAAATAAGCTACTATGGGTTTCTTATTGTAAAGTAATCCATATGGTGTTTTATTAGTTAATGGTCTAATTAAAATCCTATTTAATATATAACAAGCTGTAGCGACTGCTTCAGTCCAAAAGTTTTTAGGTAAGTTACTATCGGAAAGCATTGTTCTAGCACACTCTTGAATCGTTATATTCTTACGTTCTACCACTCTGTTTTGTTGTGGAGTTCTTGGAAAAGAGAAATTATGAGTAATTCCTTTTTGATTACAGAAATTCTCAAAATTTTCATTTTCAAATTCTCCACCGTGATCACTACGAATAGTTTTTATTTTTAAAGAAAGTTGATTTTGAATTTTTTTAGCAAAATTCTTAAATAATTCAAAAGCATCACTTTTAAGTTTAAGAAAAATTGTCCAAGTATATCTAAAATAATCATCTACAATTACAAAAACATATTTATTGTGATTAATTGACTGAACTTGAGATGGACCAAATAAATCTAAATGAAGTAATTCTAGAGGTTTAGAAGTAGAAATCATATCTTTTAATTTAAATGAAATTTTCTTAAGTTTTCCTAATTGGCAAGCATCACATATACTATTTACTTTAAAGTTTAACTTGGGAAGACCTCTAACTAAGTCAAGTTTTGATAACCTAGATAACAGTATGAAATTTAAATGACCAAATCTTTTATGCTAAATCGAAGGGTCACTTGTATTAGCCAAAAGACATAAGTTATCATTTGAAACTTTCATACTAAGGATGTAAATGTTTTTCTTCCTAATTCCTTCAAAGATAATATTTGACTTATTATCTTCGATGTGACACTTATATTTTCCAAATTTAATTTTAAATCCTTTATCACATAGTTGACTTATACTAAGCAAATTATGTTTAAATTCCTAACTAGCAAAACATCAAAAATAAGAGGAGTTTTAGAATTACCGACATTGCCGATGCCAATCACATATCCTTTTGAGTTATCTTCAAAGTTGACCAATCCACTATCTTGATATATAATGTCATTGAGTATCTCGGGATTTCCAATCATATGCCTTGAACAACCACTATCAAGTATCCATTTATCTTTCTCAATTTGCACAGTTTATCCATTGGTTGTTGATTCTTCAAAAGCCATGTAACATGTCTGTTCCTGCATAACAAACCAATTCGGTAGATAACTTGATTTTTCATAAAAACTATACGCGAACTTATGATACTTTGATGAAATGCATAAATTCAAACTAGTATTAACAAAATTTCCTTAAAATGCCATTTTTAACTTTTCAAGTTTTAGATTATGAAAACTATGAAAACCTATGCCCTGATACCAATTGAAAGGGAGTGCGGATTAAGGATCTTAAGGCTAATTTAACACTAGAAGGGGGTGAATAGTGTTTAATGGATTTTAAGACTTATATGGACTAATTTAAAAATTATGATATAAACAAATGCATAACTTAATCACAGAACAATCACAGAATCAAACATAGATGCAGAAAGTAAATAAAAAGCAGTAAAAGGAAAGAACACACCGGATTTTATACTGGTTCGGAGTTACCCTACGTCCAGTCCTGCACCAAGGCAAACACCTCGTATAGATTTTTATTATACCAATGTCGAAATTACAATCCTCAATTTCTAAAGGCCTTGAGGTACCCTCCTATCTTCGAGTCCGGGGCAAACTCTCTTGATTTACGGGACACAAGATCGCCCAATTGATTTCCAGGCACAACCACACCTTATAGAGAGACTCGATAAACTTTTGATTACAAATTGATCCTATAACTCTGAATAGCACTTTGATCTTCGAAAGAGGGCAGAGAATCAAACAAGAATGAGATTCTAATTTGATTCACTTGAGAATTCGGCAGAATTTCGGCACGATCTTAAAAATATGAAAATTTTAGAATATGGATTTGTGGAGAAGGAGCGAAGAAAATAAGAATATAGTTAGTTAAAAATTTTGTTTGTGAAGGCTATTTATAGACCAGTAACGGTCATAACCATTCGTGAAGAGATTTAAACGAATAGACACTTCTTTTGAAAATTGAAACTTTTTAATTTAACGGCCACCATGTCGACATGGGGTATCCCATGATGTCGACATCCCTTAGTTAAAAACAATGTAAAATTTGTTTTGAAAATGGTATTGAAAGGAAAACAAGATGAAATGATTCTGGAGTAAAATAAACTAATTTTCCTATGATTTAAAATAAAGAAGAGTAGAACAATATATTTTTAGAATGTATATATAAATTTGATTTTAAATCTCAAATATATATATTATAAATGAATTTTTAAAAATCAGAAGATAGTTTAAAAACAAACAAAGTTTAAAACAAGAGTTTATTAAAAAAAATATGTTAAGCCTAAAACACCTTTTTGAAAATCATTTGAAAAGATAATTTTTAAAGCTAAAACATAAAAAAATCAGTTTTGAAAATCATTTTAAATAACCATTTTGAAGTAGTTTTGCAAGCTTCTTCCTGCAGAATATTTCATCACATCAGGACTCGAGAACTTGTACAAAACCAGGATGTTCGTGGGTTTGTAAGCCACTTGTCGTAGGTCTGTAAGCTACTTGTCGTGGGTTTGTAATCCACTAAGAAGATAGAAATGGGTTCCATCCCAAATGAAATTTGGAATGAAGATTTCTATGCTATTATGAAGTTTTAACAAAACTAGACACTTATCTTGAAATCTTGATCTTGATACTCATGAGTCTTCAAACTTGATTTCTTCATTCTTGATCTTTATACTGTACAGTCTTTAATAATCAGTACATGCCTTATATATATCATGCATAATAACATTCATATATATCTAGACAATAATGTTAGTATATAAGTTATAATAAAATAAGTTACAAAGGTTGTTGTCATCAAAACCACTATCTCCAGTTCCTCACATGATTTAGGTACCTATCCCAGATGACCGAAGTCATAAATCCCAGACGACCGAAGTCATAATCCTAGACGACCGAAGTCGTAAATCCCAGATGACCCGAAGGTCTATAGTACTGGTAATCCCAGAATGTGTCACAAACTCCCAGATAGGGACCAAAAAAGTGTTAACGTGCATCCCATACCACACGTTCGCACTTAACGGTTTACTAACCGCTAGTCAATGCCATATTAGAAAATAGAAATCATCATAAAATCTCAAAACTCAGAAAACTCAGACTCGCCTCATCTCATCGGCAAGTAAAACACCAGAACGGGTTCTCATAGATCATACTCCTAGAATAGGAGATCTCGAACCACAACTCGCCAAATATTGGCCTTCCTAGATAATTCCTAAAGATAGGAATTATAATCTCAAAAACTCGCCATAAATTGGCTAAAAAACTCAGAAATCAATAACCCCGCATAGTTTCGATTGTACAAGTCCGTAATTAACCGATAAAGTAAACTCACGTGTCTCATACCACGTATTTTACTAAACCGTTTAATTCTCTTTCTCATATGTCCGAAAAGTATAATGTATATTATTTATAAAATACTTTTCTTGAGAAAATGGTATTTTAAAACAATTTTCCATTTTGAAAGCAATTTATCGAAAATTCTCCTTATTATAGGAAATAATATATTTAAAATACTTTAAAATAATTTAATAATATTTTAAAAATAATTTGAAATATTTTATAATAATGATTTCAAAAGCCAAATAATTTAGAAATTTTCTCAAAATTTATTTGAAAGAAATAGTGCTTGAAATCTAGAAAAACGTTGAAAATACACCAAATCGATATTCAAATTCAAATCGAATTTAAATTCAAAATTTCAAATTTCAAATTCCTCCAAATCTCGGCTAATCTATTGATGGATATCATAGCCCATAATCATCGTCAAAATCATCTCAAAATTTTCATAAGAATTGGCCGTAAAATCATAGCAAACGAAGACTAAAAGCTGTGAAAAGAAATAGAACAAAAGGCCACCGCTTCACGTACTGGGCCAACAAGGGGGTTGACCCAGCCCAATGTCCAGGTCAACCTCCAGGTCGACCGCCAGAGTGCTGGGTCGACCTCCCTGTAGACCCAGTCTACGAACTTCTTCCTGCTTACATTTTCTGCTTCGTATTGAATTTCCAAAGACCATTACCCATAGCAAACGATTGAATTATGGATTGAAATTCGACATGCAACAAGTTTAACATCTAAACAACAATCTGAAAAAGATCTGGCAGCAATTCGAGTGAAAATCAAAGAGTTATGGCCACTCAAAGTGGCAACCAGAAACAAGAAATTCAATAAAACAACAATAGAGAATTAAACGTATACAAAGCATTTCTTAGCAATTCCTTTGCAGAAAAGCAAGATTCTTGTTAGTAGTTGTGATTTTTTAAATCACCTTAGTGATTTTTTAAATCACCTTAGTGATTTAGCAAAGTTTTGATAGAAAGCAATGATCTTTGGTGGAGATAAGAAGCTCTAAGAACCTATAATAGCTGAAACAGAAGCATGCACAATAAAAGAAAATTGTTGCAGACAATTATATCACAATTCAAAGATTTTGATGAAATATTTTGTAGTATTGGGTTTGATTACCTTGTATACTTTCTAGTTTGATGATTCTCTTCTTTAATTGCAGCAGATTTGGTGAAATTTGGTTTTAATTTGAAGAAGCCATGAATTTACTTGTTTTCTATTTACTGTAAGTTGATTTGAGAAGAAGAGGCAAATGAAAAACTACGTACAGCCTCTTTTCTCCCTATAGAAATTTCCAAATAATGGGCTTTGGTCCCATTCCTAACCCTATCAAGCCCAAGATAAAATACTTAGAGAAAAATGTATGGCTATGTTCACATTTTCTCTTATTTAACACAATATACACACATTTCATCATTTAATTGCCAAATAAAATGTATTCATCCAATTATATTGAAATAAAATTGTTATTATAACCAAAATAAAATTTATTTTAACAATAAAAGGATATTTTTACAAATAAAACCTTATTTTTAACAATATTTTGCAATTTACACTATTTTATTACAAAACACTATTTTTAATTCAACAATTTGTACAAAAATTGTTTTCTTGTCAAATAAATTACAATAAATCATTTTAACTCTTTTTAATCATCAAAATATTATTTTTAAACCATATTCCATCTTTTATATTAATAAAATACATAATATCTTCATATTTCTCATTTTAAATTCAATAAAAGATTAATATTGACAATGTTTTCCAATATTGTTGCATTTACTCAAATAAAATTGCAATTTGATTATTTTCTACTCAAATTCTCAAAATAAAGTTTTCAAAACTTTATTTTCATTACTTTATATTTATTTCAATAATTTAACATTGAAATACGTCACCTAATTAATTTATTAGCTCCAAACTAATAAATACACAGTATTTCAATTTATTTAAACCAAATACTTATCCAATCAATATTTAGTCCCATATTTATACACAAATAAACAAAATAAAGTTCCAAATTTTTATTTTTCTCATTTTATTTACAAAATTCATTGTTTATTCCAAATAAACAATTTAAAATTTCCAATTATATTTTAATTTACAATATTACATTATAACTTCCGTGATAATTTAATATATACAGGTAATCTCCAAACCAGGATTGTTACATCTTCTTTGCTAATTATTTTTAATTAATTCTGGATGAATTCGGCAGTCTTTTAGAAAAGATTTTGGTAAAGTCAAGGCAACCAATTATATTTTTACAAATAGGCAAGTTAGTTGAAAAGCATTTACTTTAAAAGGCAACAAAACAGTTTTGCATAGATTTATTGTTTCGCCACTTCCAATAGCAGCCTTTCGACCCATACCTCCGCCCCCAACCAAGTCGAAACCAATACACATGGTAACAATGCTTTGGTATGCTGTGGATTGGAGTAAGATGAAAGGTATAGAGTCGGAACTATGCTTTCAAAAGGGTCGAGGCCTTTGTTTTGCTTTCCAAAGAGATGTCGCTTGCCTTGCATTTAAAAGGATGCTTTCGAAAGGGTTGAATTACTTTTATATAGCTTTCGAAGGGGTTGCCGCCTCATTGTTTTAAAGTGTAGTTTTCGAAGGGGTTGCCGTGTTTTATGTTTTAAATTGGAGCTTTCGAAAGGGTGGTTTGAACCTAGCCGAAACCATGCCGCCGTCTTCATGCCTTTCGAATAGGTTGAAAGTTTTCAATGAGTTCGAAAGGCAAGCTTTTGTTTTATAAATATATCAAGCTGCTTCCCAATGCTTTCGAAAGGGCTCCAGTAGCCACTTATACTAAAGGTTTCAAAGGCAATGGTTTCGAAAGGTGTTTCGAAGCTATCCTTCCAATTGTTTTACTTAAAAGATTAAAGCTTTCAAAAGGATGGTGCCGAAGCCATCTGTTTTTCCCAAACTCTTTTACTTGAAGGTTAATGGTTTCGAAAGGGGTACTTTCGTTTATGTTCACTTTGACCCAAAAGTTATATTTAAGATTAAACCCAATGGTTTTGAAATATATACTTTCAAATGGTATTGAAGCTATGCTTCTATAAGTTGGAAAGATATGTTTTAATACTTTCGAAAGGAAGGTTTTGATGGTTTCGAAAGGAAGGTTTGATGCTTTCGAAAGAGATATTTTAAAGTGTTTCGAAAGGCGTATGTTTAAGTTTTTTTGAAGAGAAGATTTGAATGCTTTCGAAAGATATATTCTAATGGTTTCGAAAGTAAAGGTCTAAGGTTTCGAAAGCCTTAGTTTTCAAAATAAAGAACCCAATCTCATTTTTAAAGGAAACCCCATGGCAATATAAAAAGAACTTTGAAATGGTTTTTAATTTTGGAGTTTTTGAAGAAGCTTTCCTTGATAAAAATAATGGGTTAAAGGTATTAACCATGTTTCATGTAGAAATGATTTCAAGGATATAAACCATAAAGTTGGTATTGTTATGTTATTGTATGTGCTTCTTCTATAGACATATTTACTATATAATGGACCTATAACTGTATTTTGGGGAATAATGGCAGAACAACCAGCTAGGTTGACCCAGTAGTGGATATAAATTGAGTTAACTCTTGTATGAGTAGAATTGCATCCAGGAGGTCAGGTAGACCGGAACATAGGATGTCCAAAGACTGATTGAGAAGTTGTCAGATTAGACAGGTTCATAGTAAACCCATGAAAACTATGTTTGGAAAGAGTTGTTGGCATGGGCCATTAGGTTCGTAGAGATCCCATGAAAACTATATCTGGATAAAGTTATTGACAGAAGTAAATAGGTTCATAGTCAACCCATGAGAATTATGATATGAGGGAAGTTATTGGAGATACCAATAGGTTCAGGGAGAACCCATGAAATAATTGAATGAAATTATTGGCAGGGGCCAATAGGTTCTTAGTGATCCCATGAAAACTATGAACCGACAGATATTCCATAAACTTTAAACAGGTTATTAGTCAGCCCATGAAAACTAATAGGTTAATAGTAATCCTAGAAACTATAATTGAGACAGATGGTCAAATAAATGGGGATGGGAAATCCAGGATATTTTGCATGTTTGCATATCATTATGATATTATAAATCGTTATGCTTTTAACCATTGTGGATGCAGGAGCACAATATATGGTTATTATAAATTTTGGGTAAGATACTAGTGAGGGGAAAACCCGTTCTGCTAAGCGGTGTGGTCTCACTACATATCTAAATGGCTCAGGATGATATGTTATTATTCATACCAGACTTTATGTCTGACTCGAATTTATGTTTTCCCTTTAAACTCTCGGGTGCTCAATTAATTTTGAGTAGTTTGAGAGTTGAGAATTTTCAAGTTCTCCTCTAGACGAATAAGCTTTCGGAGACGTGCAAAAGGCAAGCAAGCAAATAAGGAGTTCTTTTCTATTTGATTCTGTTTTGTTTTGATGTAAAGGCAAAGTTGTTTGGTTGCCTATATATACACACTCTGACCATCCAAGGGGGCATCTTCATATGTCGTCTTGGCGTAGTTTGTAATAATTATATTTTCTCTAAATGTGGTTCTCGAATTTGGGATTATGTAATGAATTTGAAATATGATTGAAATGGAATGAGAAATTTGTTTAATAATTTTAAAAATATTTCATATCCATGTGTTTCTATTATATCAATATATATCTAACATCACCGCATTTGGTCACCGAGAATTAATAACTATGGATGACTGCAACATCCGTAGCCGTTAGTTTTGGCCTCCAAGTGGGGGATGTTACAAAGGTTATGGGACAATGATAATATGCTACGACTGCTGATGATTGTAGAGAATCGTTCCAACCGCGACGACTTCAGACAGGAGTTGTAAAATCAGTTCTAGGATGTGCTCTGCTACGGGTGATGTTTGCAAAGAGATCATTAAAACTCAAAGGTTCATAGATTAATCTTAAAGCAAGGGTAATGCGGGGGCATGCACTTGGACCATGACGTGTTCTGATCTCCATGATGGGCCATATGATCTCCATGATGGACGATCTTTACCCTGGATCGGCCATGAAGGGCGATCTAGTTCTTGCCTACCGAGTGGCATGGATTCGAGTATTAAGGAACCAAGACGTTGAGTAGTTTTCAATTTATTTAAACCAAATACTTATCCAATCAATATTTAGTCCCATATTTATACACAAATAAACCAAATAAAGTTCCAAATTTTTATTTTTCTCATTTTATTTACAAAATTCATTGTTTATTCCAAATAAACAATTTAAAATTTCCAATTATATTTTAATTTACAATATTACATTATAACTTCCGTGATAATTTAATATATACAGGTAATCTCCAAACTAGGATTGTTACATCTTCTTTGCTAATTATTTTTAATTAATTCTGGATGAATTCGGCAGTCTTTTAGAAAAGATTTTGGTAAAGTCAAGGCAACCAATTATATTTTTACAAATAGGCAAGTTAGTTGAAAAGCATTTACTTTAAAAGGCAACAAAACAGTTTTGCATAGATTTATTGTTTCGCCACTTCCAATAGCAACCTTTCGACCCATACCTCCGCCCCCAACCAAGTCGAAACCAATACACATGGTAACAATGCTTTGGTACGCTGTGGATTGGAGTAAGATGAAAGGTATAGAGTCGGAACTATGCTTTCAAAAGGGTCGAGGCCTTTGTTTTGCTTTCCAAAGAGATGTCGCTTGCCTTGCATTTAAAAGGATGCTTTCGAAAGGGTTGAATTACTTTTATATAGCTTTCGAAGGGGTTGCCGCCTCATTGTTTTAAAGTGTAGTTTTCGAAGGGGTTGCCGCGTTTTATGTTTTAAATTGGAGCTTTCGAAAGGGTGGTTTGAACCTAGCCGAAACCATGCCGCCGTCTTCATGCCTTTCGAATAGGTTGAAAGTTTTCAATGAGTTCGAAAGGCAAGCTTTTGTTTTATAAATATATCAAGCTGCTTCCCAATGCTTTCGAAAGGGCTCCAGTAGCCACTTATACTAAAGGTTTCAAAGGCAATGGTTTCGAAAGGTGTTTCGAAGCTATCCTTCCAATTGTTTTACTTAAAAGATTAAAGCTTTCAAAAGGATGGTGCCGAAGCCATCTGTTTTTCCCAAACTCTTTTACTTGAAGGTTAATGGTTTCGAAAGGGGTACTTTCGTTTATGTTCACTTTGACCCAAAAGTTATATTTAAGATTAAACCCAATGGTTTTGAAATATATACTTTCAAATGGTATTGAAGCTATGCTTCTATAAGTTGGAAAGATATGTTTTAATACTTTCGAAAGGAAGGTTTTGATGGTTTCGAAAGGAAGGTTTGATGCTTTCGAAAGAGATATTTTAAAGTGTTTCGAAAGGCGTATGTTTAAGTTTTTTTGAAGAGAAGATTTGAATGCTTTCGAAAGATATATTCTAATGGTTTCGAAAGTAAAGGTCTAAGGTTTCGAAAGCCTTAGTTTTCAAAATAAAGAACCCAATCTCATTTTTAAAGGAAACCCCATGGCAATATAAAAAGAACTTTGAAATGGTTTTTAATTTTGGAGTTTTTGAAGAAGCTTTCCTTGATAAAAATAATGGGTTAAAGGTATTAACCATGTTTCATGTAGAAATGATTTCAAGGATATAAAACCATAAAGTTGGTATTGTTATGTTATTGTATGTGCTTCTTCTATAGACATATTTACTATATAATGGACCTATAACTGTATTTTGGGGAATAATGGCAGAACAACCAGCTAGGTTGACCCAGTAGTGGATATAAATTGAGTTAACTCTTGTATGAGTAGAATTGCATCCAGGAGGTCAGGTAGACCGGAACATAGGATGTCCAAAGACTGATTGAGAAGTTGTCAGATTAGACAGGTTCATAGTAAACCCATGAAAACTATGTTTGGAAAGAGTTGTTGGCATGGGCCATTAGGTTCGTAGAGATCCCATGAAAACTATATCTGGATAAAGTTATTGACAGAAGTAAATAGGTTCATAGTCAACCCATGAGAATTATGATATGAGGGAAGTTATTGGAGATACCAATAGGTTCAGGGAGAACCCATGAAATAATTGAATGAAATTATTGGCAGGGGCCAATAGGTTCTTAGTGATCCCATGAAAACTATGAACCGACAGATATTCCATAAACTTTAAACAGGTTATTAGTCAGCCCATGAAAACTAATAGGTTAATAGTAACCCTAGAAACTATAATTGAGACAGATGGTCAAATAAATGGGGATGGGAAATCCAGGATATTTTGCATGTTTGCATATCATTATGATATTATAAATCGTTATGCTTTTAACCATTGTGGATGCAGGAGCACAATATATGGTTATTATAAATTTTGGGTAAGATACTAGTGAGGGGAAAACCCGTTCTGCTAAGCGGTGTGGTCTCACTACATATCTAAATGGCTCAGGATGATATGTTATTATTCATACCAGACTTTATGTCTGACTCGAATTTATGTTTTCCCTTTAAACTCTCGGGTGCTCAATTAATTTTGAGTAGTTTGAGAGTTGAGAATTTTCAAGTTCTCCTCTAGACGAATAAGCTTTCGGAGACGTGCAAAAGGCAAGCAAGCAAATAAGGAGTTCTTTTCTATTTGATTCTGTTTTGTTTTGATGTAAAGGCAAAGTTGTTTGGTTGCCTATATATACACACTCTGACCATCCAAGGGGGGCATCTTCATATGTCGTCTTGGCGTAGTTTGTAATAATTATATTTTCTCTAAATGTGGTTCTCGAATTTGGGATTATGTAATGAATTTGAAATATGATTGAAATGGAATGAGAAATTTGTTTAATAATTTTAAAAATATTTCATATCCATGTGTTTCTATTATATCAATATATATCTAACATCACCGCATTTGGTCACCGAGAATTAATAACTATGGATGACTGCAACATCCGTAGCCGTTAGTTTTGGCCTCCAAGTGGGGGATGTTACAAAGGTTATGGGACAATGATAATATGCTACGATTGCTGATGATTGTAGAGAATCGTTCCAACCGCGACGACTTCAGACAGGAGTTGTAAAATCAGTTCTAGGATGTGCTCTGCTACGGGTGATGTTTGCAAAGAGATCATTAAAACTCAAAGGTTCATAGATTAATCTTAAAGCAAGGGTAATGCGGGGGCATGCACTTGGACCATGACGTGTTCTGATCTCCATGATGGGCCATATGATCTCCATGATGGACGATCTTTACCCTGGATCGGCCATGAAGGGCGATCTAGTTCTTGCCTACCGAGTGGCATGGATTCGAGTATTAAGGAACCAAGACGTTGAGTAGTTTTCAATTTATTTAAACCAAATACTTATCCAATCAATATTTAGTCCCATATTTATACACAAATAAACAAAATAAAGTTCCAAATTTTTATTTTTCTCATTTTATTTACAAAATTCATTGTTTATTCCAAATAAACAATTTAAAATTTCCAATTATATTTTAATTTACAATATTACATTATAACTTCCGTGATAATTTAATATATACAGGTAATCTCCAAACCAGGATTGTTACATCTTCTTTGCTAATTATTTTTAATTAATTCTGGATGAATTCGGCAGTCTTTTAGAAAAGATTTTGGTAAAGTCAAGGCAACCAATTATATTTTTACAAATAGGCAAGTTAGTTGAAAAGCATTTACTTTAAAAGGCAACAAAACAGTTTTGCATAGATTTATTGTTTCGCCACTTCCAATAGCAACCTTTCGACCCATACCTCCGCCCCCAACCAAGTCGAAACCAATACACATGGTAACAATGCTTTGGTACGCTGTGGATTGGAGTAAGATGAAAGTTATAGAGTCGGAACTATGCTTTCAAAAGGGTCGAGGCCTTTGTTTTGCTTTCCAAAGAGATGTCGCTTGCCTTGCATTTAAAAGGATGCTTTCGAAAGGGTTGAATTACTTTTATATAGCTTTCGAAGGGGTTGCCGCCTCATTGTTTTAAAGTATAGTTTTCGAAGGGGTTGCCGCGTTTTATGTTTTAAATTGGAGCTTTCGAAAGGGTGGTTTGAACCTAGCCGAAACCATGCCGCCGTCTTCATGCCTTTCGAATAGGTTGAAAGTTTTCAATGAGTTCGAAAGGCAAGCTTTTGTTTTATAAATATATCAAGCTGCTTCCCAATGCTTTCGAATGGGCTCCAGTAGCCACTTATACTAAAGGTTTCAAAGGCAATGGTTTCGAAAGGTGTTTCGAAGCTATCCTTCCAATTGTTTTACTTAAAAGATTAAAGCTTTCAAAAGGATGGTGCCGAAGCCATCTGTTTTTCCCAAACTCTTTTACTTGAAGGTTAATGGTTTCGAAAGGGGTACTTTCGTTTATGTTCACTTTGACCTAAAAGTTATATTTAAGATTAAACCCAATGGTTTTGAAATATATACTTTCAAATGGTATTGAAGCTATGCTTCTATAAGTTGGAAAGATATGTTTTAATACTTTCGAAAGGAAGGTTTTGATGGTTTCGAAAGGAAGGTTTGATGCTTTCGAAAGAGATATTTTAAAGTGTTTCGAAAGGCGTATGTTTAAGTTTTTTTGAAGAGAAGATTTGAATGCTTTCGAAAGATATATTCTAATGGTTTCGAAAGTAAAGGTATAAGGTTTCGAAAGCCTTAGTTTTCAAAATAAAGAACCCAATCTCATTTTTAAAGGAAACCCCATGGCAATATAAAAAGAACTTTGAAATGGTTTTTAATTTTGGAGTTTTTGAAGAAGCTTTCCTTGATAAAAATAATGGGTTAAAGGTATTAACCATGTTTCATGTAGAAATGATTTCAAGGATATAAAACCATAAAGTTGGTATTGTTATGTTATTGTATGTGCTTCTTCTATAGACATATTTACTATATAATGGACCTATAACTGTATTTTGGGGAATAATGGCAGAACAACCAGCTAGGTTGACCCAGTAGTGGATATAAATTGAGTTAACTCTTGTATGAGTAGAATTGCATCCAGGAGGTCAGGTAGACCGGAACATAGGATGTCCAAAGACTGATTGAGAAGTTGTCAGATTAGACAGGTTCATAGTAAACCCATGAAAACTATGTTTGGAAAGAGTTGTTGGCATGGGCCATTAGGTTCGTAGAGATCCCATGAAAACTATATCTGGATAAAGTTATTGACAGAAGTAAATAGGTTCATAGTCAACCCATGAGAATTATGATATGAGGGAAGTTATTGGAGATACCAATAGGTTCAGGGAGAACCCATGAAATAATTGAATGAAATTATTGGCAGGGGCCAATAGGTTCTTAGTGATCCCATGAAAACTATGAACCGACAGATATTCCATAAACTTTAAACAGGTTATTAGTCAGCCCATGAAAACTAATAGGTTAATAGTAACCCTAGAAACTATAATTGAGACAGATGGTCAAATAAATGGGGATGGGAAATCCAGGATATTTTGCATGTTTGCATATCATTATGATATTATAAATCGTTATGCTTTTAACCATTGTGGATGCAGGAGCACAATATATGGTTATTATAAATTTTGGGTAAGATACTAGTGAGGGGAAAACCCGTTCTGCTAAGCGGTGTGGTCTCACTACATATCTAAATGGCTCAGGATGATATGTTATTATTCATACCAGACTTTATGTCTGACTCGAATTTATGTTTTCCCTTTAAACTCTCGGGTGCTCAATTAATTTTGAGTAGTTTGAGAGTTGAGAATTTTCAAGTTCTCCTCTAGACGAATAAGCTTTCGGAGACGTGCAAAAGGCAAGCAAGCAAATAAGGAGTTCTTTTCTATTTGATTCTGTTTTGTTTTGATGTAAAGGCAAAGTTGTTTGGTTGCCTATATATACACACTCTGACCATCCAAGGGGGCATCTTCATATGTCGTCTTGGCGTAGTTTGTAATAATTATATTTTCTCTAAATGTGGTTCTCGAATTTGGGATTATGTAATGAATTTGAAATATGATTGAAATGGAATGAGAAATTTGTTTAATAATTTTAAAAATATTTCATATCCATGTGTTTCTATTATATCAATATATATCTAACATCACCGCATTTGGTCACCGAGAATTAATAACTATGGATGACTGCAACATCCGTAGCCGTTAGTTTTGGCCTCCAAGTGGGGGATGTTACAAAGGTTATGGGACAATGATAATATGCTACGACTGCTGATGATTGTAGAGAATCGTTCCAACCGCGACGACTTCAGACAGGAGTTGTAAAATCAGTTCTAGGATGTGCTCTGCTACGGGTGATGTTTGCAAAGAGATCATTAAAACTCAAAGGTTCATAGATTAATCTTAAAGCAAGGGTAATGCGGGGGCATGCACTTGGACCATGACGTGTTCTGATCTCCATGATGGGCCATATGATCTCCATGATGGACGATCTTTACCCTGGATCGGCCATGAAGGGCGATCTAGTTCTTGCCTACCGAGTGGCATGGATTCGAGTATTAAGGAACCAAGACGTTGAGTAGTTTTCAACCATGATGGGTCATTCAAGTTGTCAAATATCCAACGCACCAGTGAGTGAATGTGAGGATGAATGATGGATGCAATGTTTGATTTGATTGCTTATCACCCTAGGGACGTCACATGATGCAGTTATCTTTGATGTAGATACCTGGACACCAATTAGTACTTCGACGTATTGTACACCATGATGATTACAATATAGAGTAGCATATATCCTATGTTATGTGATAACTTTGAGGATGCAGGGACATGTTAGGTATGGTTCTCCATACCCATTTTTCCTAGTATATTGATTTCATAGTATTTGAAATTTTCTACCGCTCACACCAGACTGTTGTCTGATTCAGAATTTTATGTTTTGCTTACTATTTCCAGATACTATTAAATGAATAGATTGGAGATATCAGGTCTAGTGAGCACATGGAGCTGGATAGGTGGAGATAGGGCTATTATGATAACGGTAAATTTACCATTACCATACCATTACCGGTTAATCGGTTAACAATTTAGAGTAAAGTCGGTATACCGGCATAATCGGTACGGTAACGGTAAATTTACCATTTTTTACGGTAAACCATCGGTAATATTTTTCAAAACCAGTGGTAACGGTAATTTACCAGTCCATTCATAATACATTGATATTCATGTAAGATGTTGTATTATGGACATTGAGAAGCAAGAAAGCAGTTTAATTTATTTCAGTAATTCAACTCAAATGATGATAAATACACTTCTTTTCTATGTCCTTTACTAAGTGATCCAATGAGATATATAATGAATCATCATTCAGTGTAAAAATATATCAACTTATTATTTTCCTAGATAAACGATAATTTACCATTACCAGTATAACCGTTACCATTTTATCGGTATACCAGTCAATCGGTAACGGTAAAAGATTTTAGTTTACTAGTAAAAACGGAACGGTTGCGGTATTTACAAAATGGTGACGGTAACCATTACCATAACAGCCCTAGGTGGAGAGCAGGAAACTACGTTATCAAGTATTACTATTTTTAGCTGTTATTGTTTATTATTGCGTCGTGCATCACAATGGAGCTTACTAGTGCTATTATCTACTTAGAGACAGTTATTTATTCTGAGTTTATTATCAATTGTATAAACTCTACTACTTATGATGTATAACTGTATGGATCTGTATACTCAGATTTCTATGGTTCATTCAATTATTACTATCTCGCATGTTTTATATCTATGATGACTATTATATTTTATTCGATGTGTTGTGAGATATACGACAGGCTCTGTGATTGATCTACTTTACTACAACCTTAACAGTCGTCCTACATTGACCAGGCACCATTGCAGCACATTATATAGGTTATACTTGGTGCCGGTGGTATAGGGCAGTCGTCACATATATGCATGTCCTCTTTGACATTATCATTGACATATGTTATCACTTGTACATTTATTAATTGTATGCCACAACGCTTAATTTCACACATGTTCCCTTATTGCCGTTAGGTTGGTTTATATCATTTAATATAGTTATAATGTTTGTGTTGTGAATACGAACATATTAAAATATTAACTTAAAATTAACAATAAACGAATAAATTCAAAAAAATTAATAAATTTAACTTAAATCAAATTAATAATAAAATATTATTGTTAAAAAATATTAAATAAATAAATATTTTAAATCAAACCAATCAAATTATTTCTCAAACTCTTTGATTATTAAATACTAAATTGATTTAGAATAAATAAATATTATTTACATAATCACAAAATAAGATTTTGTGCAAATTAATAAAAAAAAATTAATTTACTGTTTTAATCGCTGCCAATGCACCTGAGCCAACAACTTACACACTACTGCTACTAGTGCTAAAGTTTGTCGATAAGATATAATACAAACAACCGAGAAGGTTTCAAGTCATGCTATGAAGTATATGCCATAAATATACTATCCATAGCAGTTGTAATTGCACTTACTCTAATAGTAGTGTTTGTTTGGTGAATTTCTTTTGGCGTGGCTTCAAAATAAGAAAAACAAGAGTAGCACCACACCACCTATCATTGTATTGAAGTGATGGAAAACCAACTCATGCACTAATGTCGGTACGAATAGTAAAGTCCAGAGGTGTAAGCCCAAGCTTTCCACATGGAAAATGAAATGTATGAGTGACTTTATACCACCAAAGAGAAATAGAGTAACTGAACGTCACTTATAACTTTGTAGATGCCTAAATGTTAAATTACATAATAAATTAATCTCTACTCTATTGCATTGGTCAAATACTTTTTAAGTAACCGAGTAAATATATTACCTGAAATCCAAGCTCATTTAGGAACCGAACTGCTCCTATGATGTATACCAAAGCTTGTGATAGTATTTCAAAGTACCAGCTAATGAACCACGAATGAATATTTTGTGATTGTTTTAAGTAGACGAAACATTAGATATGTAATGACATGAAAATGTAGTCTAACCGTAATTGACATATGCTAAAAATGAGTTAAGATAGCTAAAAAATTATTTACAACTATGTTGTTCTGCGTGCACATGCACTTAACCATTCATAAGCAATCGGAAATTAGAAAGAACCTTTTGCTCACTCAAATCCGGGTCCTCAAAGCCACTCAACTCAATAATTCTACTAGAAGCCTATGCCAATCCCCGACCCTTTCTCCCAGCCCTATCACCTCAACTGCCTCCACGACCCCTTCGTCCTTCTCGACTGCCTATGTTTCCTTCATCGACATCTTCTTCATTCCTTTTGGCTAATGCTGTATCAAATATATATTCTAAATCTGACTCATACTCAAATGGAACAAATATATTTTCTGCACCACCTCTACTTTTTTCATGCATGAATTTTTTGCAAAAATTTTAAGCAATCTAGACATGTCTAAATGCGTAGATAACAAAATAATGCTTATTTTGTTTGATTTTGACTGGATTTCTATATTAAGATGAAAAAATGAGATAGGAAGTGGATTTGCTTAGATCTGAAATGTATAATGAGAGTGTTACGCATAGAAGAAAAAGAGAATAAAATGGAAAAGACTTTGTTGTTTTAAATGTAAAATGATAAAAAAATTGCCATTTTAAATAGAAAACGACAACTTATTTGTTGTTTCAATAATACGAAAAACTCTTTGTAGTTTTATTCGATTATGATTAATTTTTTAAAATTGGTTAGGTAAATTAAAATGTGCGAAATTTTGTAAGTGAATAAAACGATCATTGGTGTTCTCCTTGCATCTCTCGCTCTCTACTTCAAAATTACAGCATATCAGATTCATCCTGATCAGTATCATCCTCGAAATAAACTTATTGTCAAATGAAATAACAATGGTTCTACTCGGTCCAACTACATCTACATCCCTCCTGCACCTCCATATCTTGAGTCTTCCATCCATTTTTCTAACAAACACAACTTCTTTAAACTCGTTTACATTCACACCTATCAGAAATCACCCAAGAGCCTTGTCATAAAAACTTCATTGTAAATACTTATTGAAACCAAAGAGTAAAACATAGGGATCATTTACGTTAATTTCACGTGAGGTTTAGGATCCACATTAAGGTTAGTTGGATTAGGTGCTATTATGATTATTTACTCTCTTTTTTTCCTTACTTTTTTTGATAGATTTTGGCACAACATATCACATCATCGATTGTTTTTTCTACTACGCTAAAACACAACTGGACCGTAAATGAAACAAATAGTCACATTAGCAAAAAATCTGATCACACAGTACTAAATAAACAAAATAGATTCGGAGAGTATTTTGAATATGTTATGGCTTTGCTACTTTATTATTCCATGTTGGCTGTTCTGAATTCTCAATTGTGGTGACGAATGACTACCCATAACAATCTGTCGGTGAAAGATCTACTATTATGTTAAAACTAATAAAGACGACTCAAAAGCAGTTATCAAAGTGGCTGTAGTTTAGTGGTAAGAATTCCACGTTGTGGCCGTGGAGACCTGGGCTCGAATCCCAGCAGCCACAATTAGGGTTATTTTGTTTCTGTATGCTATTTCCACCATTTCCCCAAGCTATGATGAGCACTTACCGACAACAAGTTCCACTTACATAGAAATAATAGTACATGATACACAAGTGTATACATAAATAATTATTTCATTTACTGAGCCAAAGCACTTGTACTGTAAACTAATAAAGCACCACCAAGCAGAATTCCAGCAAGAGTTGCCGCCCAGATCAAAAGGCCAGTCGTTCCTGCAATACCAAACCTTATTTTTAGAACTCGACTACTATATTTTAATTTACTACCATCAACTACAACTTGGTCTGCAGTTAACAAAAAGAAAATACACATCAAACTTCAATTTTAAAGCTAACTGCAAATATATGTTTCTACCTCCAGCGTAAACATCACCATTAGCTGCCCATTCTTCTGGTGTGTAGATTGGGCTGCATGTTTCAAAAACATACGTAACTCAAATTAGATTATATTCTATATCACACAATCAAAACATGTATCTTCTGTACAATGTATTGTTTAATTTATGCCGCACCTGTAGCCATCAACATTTGCACCATATTTGTCAGCATATTGGTAAACTCCCTTTCCCTATATAAAAAATTAGAGGTATAATAGTATCAGTTTAACCTTTTTCCTTTTACTGCATGTAAATCCAGATTACTGGCAAGAACTGCACAAAATGTTGACAAAAATAATCAACGAATGAACCTTGGGTTTCCTCCCTGATGCATCAACACCATTTCTCAAGTTCATCCCACCTCCAGTTCCTATATATTAAGTTTTTTCAGTGTATCTCAAGCTAAATAACTGCTACATTTGGACATTTAAAATAAATAAAATAAAAAGCTAAATCAATTTCTTCCTTTCATTAAACTTGTGCTCTACAGTGTTATAACACAAATTCTTATTCCTTGAAATGTGAAAATATAGTTACCATAAGGGGTGTCGGTCTTGATCTTCTTGACTCCACTAGCCTTAACTGTGAAGAAAGAAGTCCTTGACAAGGAAGGAAGTCCCTTTGCAATTCTTGGGCTCTCAAGAAATGGAGCTGGCTTCAAAGCCACTGAAGACATCATAGAAGCTGCCATTGATGATTGAACTCTACTTATTTTTCTTTCTCTTTTGCCCTCAATTTATTGCATTGGGGACCTAACAATAACAAGTTATGAGGTGATTAGAACATCGACTTGTGGCTCTTGCTAAGTGGTTGGATTTCTAGCCTTATCTATGGTTTTATTGGCCAAGGATTGTTTGTAGATTTTTATTTTTCTGTGGAGTAAAAATATTCATACCTTTTCCTGTAGATAATACTGCTGTGATGCTGATTTTGAGTTTTGCATTTTGGTACCACATGCATCAGGACACATTTTAGTATAATACTAGTCTTTATTGCAAGGCGCATTTTGCATTTTCAAGTTGTCATAATAAAAAATGGCCGATATGTAAATTGCACAAGATACAAAACATTTAAATTTATGCATTTTCAGAATGTTAGATAACACATAGATGAAAAAAAGAACAGGTTATTTCAACACAAATCAGATCTTCATATTAACATTTATCATGAAATCTGTATGGTAATTACATTAATGATACACGTGAGGTATGGCTCGACTATCTTCCAAACTAAACATCTATGTACATAGAGCAGCTGTTTATAGAGACTTTCTCAATCTGTAGAAATTGCACATCAATGAATTTCAGAGAATGCTTCGGAAAATTGAGTATTTGAATCACACTCTAACTAACAAATGACTCGGAAATCAAACCAAGGCTAACAAAGAGAAATTTCAGGTTCTCATTGATTATATATTGCCAATTCGTAGTTTATTATTCCACTTCCATCTTGCTCCTTGAATGACATGGTTTTGTCGATTGTTGACAGTTTCTATTTATACAGATGCTAGGACCTGAAACAAAGTAGAAACCTATAAATTAATGGTGGTGGCAAAGATATATAATAGATATAAAGCAATAAAGATATGGAAGTATTATGCAAAAGTATCCTAACTCAAAATACTGGAGACTAAGAACTCAAAATTGTGTATTTCAAAGGAACAGTTTATGACGATCCAGAAAGAAAAGCTTATAATTCATAAAATACTATATGTTTGCAACAATGATTCACAGACAAATATGCTTCGTGATAATCTGGATTATCTCTTACAAAATCTGCAAACGTAAAATAAAATTATGTATAATCATTCTCTGAATTTATCAAAACATACTGAGATGACATAGAAGTTATAAGAGTTTTGCACTTTAGTCAGGAAGTTAAGACTCAGAACCAATTATAGTTAAGGCTTGCAGAATGATTGTACATGATACGTTGACATCCAGTAAAAGAAAGCTAAGATAATTTCATCCACAGCAAATAATTACCTTTAAAAAAAATATATGGATGGTCATCCATTTCACAAAGATATAATGTTCGGAGTTTGAGCTTGAGCTGTCTCTTGTTGAACGGTACCAACATCACCATTTTCAGTTTCAAGATTCATACCAGGCGCTCGTTGCTCTTCAGCATTGTTTTGTTGAGACGAGAGCATATTTCGTCTCATCCTCCATCTTAAATACTCTAAAAGGAGTGAATTTGTGCTTATTGCAATCCCGAACCCAGTAAATGATGAAAGTATTACAGAAAGAACGGGAGCAACATTGAGCTGAAAACGAAGTTGAAGTTGAGAATAAAATTCAAGAATGGATAGTATTTCAGACAAAGAGATATCTTACCACGTTATAGAAAATATGTGCAAAAAGGATTACTACAGCAAATTGGAAAGAAGCATAAGCCCAAACATAGCTCTTGTCCACTGCAACGTGATTGTATGAAAGACAAGTGTGATAGAATTCAATTGCTTGTCGATAAAATAGAATATAATACCAAACAATTCAACCACTCGTTCTGGAACATTTTCATGCTGATTCCAAGCGAGCCTTTGAATATTGTTTCTAAAAGTGTACAATTAGTGTTCAATGAACCCGCTAAAGCGGAAACAAATAGTACAAGTTAAGAAGTGATAAGTACCCATTGTGGAAGCTATCATAGAGGAAAGAAGACCTAAAACACAAGAGAAAGGCAATGACACTGCAAGAGCACGTGTTCCTAAGTTATTGACCTGTATTATTGAAATGACGATCAATCAATTTGCGCTTACAATCAATTAATAAAAAACAAACAATTAATTTGAGCAGAGACTTACTAAGAGTTGCTCTAAGAAGCAAAAATATGCTAGCATGCTTACCATCACCAAGACAGGTACATCCTGCCAAACCCTGCAAGAAACAAATCGAAAATTAATATATATTATTGCATGCGATAAGAGTGAAAGGGGAAAAACAGTAAATGAACATCAGAAACATTTGGTATATTATTATCTCCACTGAAATACGACAAGAAAAGTATGTCACATTTAAATTTATAACCTTAGAATTAAAAACAACATAAAATTTGGCAATTTACAAGAAATATTGGTTTTATGTGAGTTTGTTCTAGAACAGTATTGTGCCATATTTGTGCCTGTGCAGCATAGAGGACCGTGCACCAAATAAACAATTAAGTAATTAAAAATGTGTACACATGTTAATTTGACTTGATTACATAAGATTTCACGATGTTTATGCAAGCTTCATATATCAACCAGCTATGATTTAAAGTAAACGCAATAATTGTTTATTTAGTTTTTTACTCATTTAGACAATTTTCAAAAATTTATCTCATATTAGAACCAATGCAAAACTATTAACAAAAATAGATTACTTTCTCCTACATGGCATAAGCTAGCATTTCGTACTGAGGTTGTTTCAAAACAACGTTATTAAAAAAATTGTACTGCGCTGTTTCAAATAGCACCAGTGCCTTTTTTTTTTCTTTAAAGTACTGCTGGTGTTTAAAAAGTCCATTACAAAATATCACTTTCTTGTCATGTAGGCAGAAAATGGTCTGTTTTTGTAAATAAATTTGGAAGTGGTTTCAATGTGTAATTTGTGTTAGGAAGTGGCGTAAATGAGTAAAATTTCCTTGATTATTTGAAGATCCAAAACTTACCTATATTGACCAGCCTCTCTTTGCTGCAGCGCATTTGGCATTCGTCGATTAGTAAGTTGTGGGTTCTGTATCCTCAACAAAGTAACAGGCAAATTTTGAACGTCTTGCCTACATACATCACATGTCTTGTTTCCTTTTATGCTAAACCATTTTATTGCACATTCTTGGTGAGCAAGTGCAAGTTCTCCTTTGCAACTGCATTCCAATTTAAGAGTTTCTCCTCCCTCATTCAGCTCAACAAAACATATACGGCAAATTGCTTCTTCTTCAGGAATATCTTCACCTTCATCTTCAGTTGATGTAGTGATTACATATGCAAAAAAAGTGAAGTTCTTTAGATGGGATGGGAAGCTATGAAAAAGAGTCAGAACTAATGGATTCAAAATTTAATTGTCACCAACTCCATCAAATTGGCAAATTTGTTATCCAGATAATTTCCACAGTATTTGCAGCTTATATCTAAAAGTAACTGTATTTACCAAAAAGAAAAGAGAGAAAATATGTTGTGATTGTCCTTAAAACCATCAGTTCATGCTTATTTTACTTTTCATCAATAAAATTTGTAGTGTGATTGCCAATAACCACTAGTGCTGTGATAAGGCTCTAGATTGATCGAGAAGACCTGAGACCGAATCCTATTGACATCTTTATTCACGTTCAAAATAAATAAATAAACAAATAAAAAACGAAGAAGAAGAAGAAGAATTGCAGTATAATTTGAATTAATTAATCAAACATCTCACTGTCAAGCTGACATGAATCAGAGTAAGTACCAGTTATTGTTTCAGTTGTATCACTATGTGGGGCACTCTGAACTGGAGCTGGACGAGGTGTTGAAATAACGCGAATCAGGGTTGAAGAACCTATTCTTCGTAAGTGTCTGTCTTTAACATTTCCTGGTACTGAAAATGAGCGCCTAATGTGTGACTGATCAAATTTTTAAGCAAATAAGAAAGTATTTCAGTAAGATCACCCACAAAATGGGGTATATGACAGTGGATGCTGATGATGAACATAAATAACTATAAAGATCTAGTCATTCATTGTTTAGTCAGTGGAAAGACATTCATCTTTGTAATACCAAAGTATCAGTGAGCACTAAAGGTTGATATAGGATTTTAAGTGAAGAGGGGGTCAATATCAATAAGTCAAATAATTTTACCAATAATTGAGAAAATTCAAGTTTATTAAAATTTATCATAAACCATATGCTTTTTGTGCATAAATATATGAACTGATAGCTAACATATGTCATATAACATAAATTTTTGTTATTGTTATTTTATTTTAATCTTAATCAATTTTTTATGATGATCGTGTTTTAATCAAAACTTTACACAATTAAAATTCAAGATGCAGTTGCACATAGAAATAAGAATAAATTGTTGATATCGAGCGAATTTTGATGTCAAGAAACATTGAACATGGCAGGAATTCAAAAACAAGAAAAAATGTACCATGAATCAATATAGAACATAAATTTAGTATGGTTACCAATACTTGCATGTAATTATATGTTAAAATTGTATGAGATGAAGTAACTTACTTCAAAATCAGGTATGTCCACAACATGCTTATCTGGAAAAGATACAGTACCAGAACTTGCAATTGGCGTTGACGGTAAAGAGGTTGTTCTCTTAGCAGAGGAAAAAACTTTTGTTAAAGAGAATTGTCTCAACATAGATGGTTTATTAGTACTATTTTCTACTTGTTGCATTTCTGAAGATGATTGACCTGCATTTAGGAGGACTGTTCTGTCACCTTCATATACTGATGTATTTTTTGCTCTTAAGCTACGCTGTGGAACTAAATTTCTGGTTGTAGATTTAGCCCTTGTCGAATTAGGTCTAGGAGGCAAGCCTGCTCTTGCTGAAGTAGGACTAGGGTTGCACATTCTTGTTGGATTCCGTAATGTGGTTTCAAAGGATATGGTTGGTATTTGTAAAGAAGAAAGATTTGGGGGTCTTCTCGAGCTGTGCCCTTGTGTGATTGCTCCAACAGTTGAGTACCCTTCATCAGAAGCCTTTGAAACATTCATTTAACATTAAGTTAACTATTGATGATTCTAGGTTCTAACATACATATAAGAAGCATTACTCTCCGATATAAGCATCGATGAATAAGAAAATATTCAGGTGCTTTTAAATTATCGCAACAGGAATTATGTATATCAGTACACATGAGAAAGAAAATAATTGTAATAAGTTTGCTACACATTATTGTATACCATTTCTCAATTTGTGTATTAATTAAGAAAAAGTTATGTTTTTCTCCAAGGTGAATATGCAATTAAAATAAGAAGAAAACTAACATATTATTCCTTGGTATATTTAGTAATATATATCCTAAGTTTATCTGATTCAAATTAGATATTTCATATATGTGCGTGTATGTAATTCTATAACACATCCAATACCAATGCCATATTGGTTAAGTGTTCCAACTTTGGTTCGTGAGGTCACACGTTCAAATCTTGCATAATGAGATTCGAACCAATGAATATACGTTGACATGTAGTATCTTATATACTACCTAACACACCACCATGTACTACCACCTAATTAAGAAAAAATTTGAAATAAAAATAGTTCTATAACACATTTTATAATTATCTTAACCACTCATTAATAGACTTATTTTCACTCTAACTTGAATCTATTAGCAGAACTGATAAGTTATGTCGAAAAAATTACGAGTGCCAATTTTCACAAAAGCTTTAGGAACCCAAGATTGCAAAATTCATTAATACATAATAAAACTCATTTAAAACATTCATCTCTATCTAACCAAATTCCAAAATTAGGGATCACAACTAAACCTACTATTACAACATCAGCATATATTCTAACAAACACTATTTTTCCTCTACCTCTATTGATTTTTCCTCTACCTTTATCGACATTATGAATTTAACTTCAAGTGGAATTTGGCAATAAACAATACTTCTTTTCATCCGTTATTAGAACAATAAAATTAAAAATACTATTATCTCAGCATATTAAAATGTGCATTTTTCTTTCAATTATACAAACTAAACAATTAAAAAAAATTATTGACAAAAGATAACTAAAATTTAAACACTACATAGTATATTCTTCTATTATAAGATTAAGTATGAATGTTTCATATGTGAAAATCAAGCTGTTACAAAAAGTAATATGTAGTTATAGCACAGCACAACTGAAGCGAATTAGCATCTTCTGCAAATTATTTTTTAACAGCAAAATAGACATTCAAATAATGTTACAACTTAGCTAATTATTGTTTTATTTACCTCAATTGATCACCATATCAACCAAATTATAATAGTTAATCAACAAACAAAATCTCAAACCTTACAACTAGAACTAGCAAACATTTGTACCCAAATCCTAAGGATTTATACATAAATACAAAACTACCTGAAATCAAAAGGAAATAGAATCTAGCTTGAAGGTTTTTTTTTTTTTTAAATGGCAGCTTCAACTGATTTCATATGAGCTTCTGACTTATCCATGGAATTGATAAATGATTTCAAATTATACGCACTAGAACCAACATTTACTCTATGTGCATTTTTTGGACTTAAAAATAGAGAAGACAGATATTTAAGAAAAACGAGACCTATTGTAACTTTCTACAGAAAAGCAACTAATTGCTTAAATACAACTCTTTATTAAGACTGTCGATTTTGAAGCACTCGATCAGTTATATGTAAGCCAAAATATTTAACATGTAATATTTGTAAGTACCTGATGATTAGAAGAATTTGAAACAGCAGCTCCCGCAGCAGTCGTCGATGAACCTTCAGATTTCTCCATCCGATTAATGTCAAGCTAAATTTAATAAAATCGAACCTTCACTCAATTAAATCGAATCGCAAAAATCCAACTGAGAAACTTTAGTAATTGTTTGTAGTTATGTAGTTGGACAAAATACAGCTAACTTATTTAAGACCACATAGAAGTATAATTTAGTAGTATTTAATAAGTATAACGCTAGCTTTGCCCAAATTACCCTGTCGAATAAGGTTCAAGGAACATAAATCAGCATCCCCAATATGACAGGGGTAGCAAATGGATTATATTATGGGTTTTTGGACCAAAGGTCCCTATTCTCCAAGCTCATGCACAAAAAGTCCCTGCTAATAAACCCATGTAAATTAGGTCCCTGTTTTGTTATTTTTTATCAAATTATCTCTTTCTAGAAAATCAGCTCCGCATTAAAATCAGAGGCAAAAGTGGCATAAATTAGTCAAAAACTAAAAATAGAGACCAAACTTTCATAACTTTTTTGAAAGGGGCTTTTCTTCCATCATCTTCCAATTCTAGGGACTTGGCAGTCGTTCCTTGTTATTATATTAAACTCACCTTCTTTTACGTAAACTCCTTGTATACCATGTAAATGATTTTTCTGCACCAGTGATTTTAAAATTATTTAAAGGACAAAATTAAACTTTTTTTTATGGCAATGGTTATATGGTTGTTAGGATTGAGCAGTATTCGAATAGAACCAAATTAACCAATCGAACCGGTTTACCTTGATCGGTTAGATTCGATTATGAAATCAAACCGGTTTGAATTTAATAATTTTATTTGGTTATTGTTTTAAAGGAATTAACATAACTTTATAGTGATATTCAAATATATGGTATTATTATACTATATATAATTGAATTTGTAATTTAAAAAAACAATGTTTACCAATAAAAAATAAATCAATTTTCCTTATAAACTTAAAAAATAATCAATTAAATCTCATTAAACGCAATTTATGTTTTTTTGAGTGAATTAAGCAATTCAATAATAATATATGATGATTATTAATAATCGATGCATGCATGTCTCAAGACGCGATAGAGAGCTTCTCTTTTCAATCATGTAGCAACGAGTACAAAATCTAATCGTGGGTCCAAAAGATTTGTACCAAAAGGAGACACACAGAGTTTCGGCATGCCCCTCTCATGTGGCCTACTAAACCACACATATAATATAACACCTTATATAAGCCCATGGAATTTGTAAACTGGTATTGTAACAACGTGTATTTTAATGGCAGAATATTTAAATAATTAATTTAAATATTGAATCATTAGTTAAGTGAATGCTCAAAATCTGAATTTTCGCATATGGTCGAATTAGGACTCGAGACCGCTTCTATTGAGTCTAGGTCGACATTGCGAATCAATATGAGTATAAATATCGTTATATTTGGAGTCATGATATTTTTACGATTTGTGTGTTGTTCTAAGAATTTTGCAAAAATACATGCACAGTCGGGTCGGTTGGAATCTCGACGGATGGCTTGTGTTTCTGGGATGAGGACTTCATTGTGAGGGGGATGATTGAAGAATTTTTAGAATCAGGCTATCCAATTGCCAAAACGGTCTCGAGATGCGTGAAGTTATCATCCTGCTGCGTTGTCTCGGATAACAACGAAATTTATATCATAGGAACCAGAAAAATAAGAAGATACGCGGTGGTGAGTTTCGTGACGATCTGATGTGTCATATGATCGTACAAGCTCAAAACATGTGATGATTTATTTAAGAAATTAAATAAAATACACATGCAGGCACTAACGCTTGGACTTTTCCCTCCCACGAAATATCCTAAACGGGTCTAAATAATGGGTTTTGGTTTACTCCCATTGCGAATGCTACAAACCACGGTAAATGTCGAGAATTTGATCTGTTGAACCCATGGTGGAGTTGTTGAAGCCGGCGATGCCTGGGGAGGTTGACATGCTGCCGTCGTCGGCTAGGGTTGAATGTTGGCAGCGACTGAAGGAGAGTTACACAAAACAGAGAGCGTCGTTGCATTTCTCTTGTGGCGCCCATCCTTCGACGTCAACCATTAGAGCTCCGACCACTAGTGTGAATCACGACATTATGAAGCCATAAGTGGAGGTCGAAGTCAAGTTTCGCAGTATAACAACCCGCTATTTTCGGACCTCTGGTTTCCAACATAAAACAACAACTTTGACTAGAGAAGTCGAAAAACAACGAATCGTTAAATGATTGATATAAGAAAACAAAAAAATTATCTATTTTATATTTCAGAACTCACGGCGAAAGAAACACAAAATATAATAATCAAATAACAGCATGTCATTTCCAAACCAATCCGTACATAGTTTTCGCATGTCACTGATATGTACAATACAAACCCAAATCCATACAATACATCAATTGTCTTACTTATACACACACACACATATAGATGAATGGACTATCTACAACACTATGCAGAATTGATCTTAAGGCTAGTTAAACGGTAGAAGTGGTGAAGTGTGTATTTCAAATATTTAAAACTTACTTGTGAATTTAAAACCCTATCTAGAATCATCCTTTTAAAAAAGAACAATCCTCATACCGATGAGGAGAAAGAACGTATAAAGAGGACACCATATGCTTTAGCCATATGATCCATAATGTACGCTATGCTATGTACTAGACCGGGTGTGACATACGCATTAGGATGCGTAAGACGATACCAGTCTAATCCTGAGGAAAAACATTGGACGATTGTAAAATGTATACTTAAGTATTTAAGAAATATTAAGGACTTATTCCTCATATGCAGAAATGGAGACCTTCTTATGAAAGGGTGCACGGATTCGAGCTTTTAAAGTGATATAGATGATAGTAAGTCGGTGTCTGGTTATGTCTTTATGCTTAATGGTAGAGTCGTTAGTTGAAAAGGTTTCAAGCAAGAAATAGTAGTCAATTCGACGATAGAGGCTGAATATATCGCCCTCAATGAAGCAGCCAAAGAGGCAATTTGGATGCGCAAGTTTTTTAGCGAACTTGGAGTGATTCTGAATACCGAGAAACCTTTGGCCTTTTTCTGTGATAACAGTGCAGCGATACAGATCGCAAAGGAGTCCAGAGTACACAAGAAGTCATGACACATTCTTCGAAAGTTCCACCTCATTATAGAATTCGTTGAAAAGAAAAGGATCGTGATAAAAAGGGCGAATATCAATGACAACATATCAGACCCATTCACCAAGGGACTAGCTTGGTTGGCTCTCGAGAAGCTGATTGAAGGGATGGGTTTGAGATTTCTTAGTTGGCCCCAAGTATAAGTGGGAGATTGATAGAATTAAGGGTAGTGTATTGTAAATTAATTAACTCTGTAATCAATTCTCATTCGTAATAAATATGTTATTCTTTCTGTTATATATTTGTTATAATGTGCTATAAATAATTAAATGTCTAATTAAAATATATTTAACAGAAATTCCACAATAGTGTGTTTGTGATAGTAATTTCAAATATTTGTAATCATGAGTATTGTATCACAATAGAATAAATACATCATTTTAAATATTCTTAGTCAAGATGTATTGAGACTGAATATCGATGTACCCGTTGAGACTAGAGTATGTAACACTCTTAAAATTTTGGGCAATGTATCATTTATAGCTACTGGGGCACCAGGAGGTTGCGTACTAATAGTTATTGGATAACTATGGAATGATTCACTCGATAGTTTTCGGTTGGTTGATATAACTGAGATCAAACAGAAAATATCAATGTGACTAATTTACATAGTTCTCTTGACTTAAGAATATCGTTGATCTTCGATATGAAAGCTCTACTTTGGTTATAGTTAAATCATGGTAAGACGTTCATCGAGTGACTATAGTTGGGTCGAGCGGAAATATCAGAAGTGAATCACTATTCTAGAGAGGATTCGTTACCTCATTTATATGGGATTAATATCACGGTCAACTCAAAGCCAAAATCTTTGGACAAAGTAGTTCAGTTAATTATTATTAAACAAGGACTTTGTGTTTGGACTATAGAGTTGAATACAGACGATACTGGAATTTTGACCATTATCAAATTCCATAAGTCCAAAGTGATATAGTTTTGGTAAAAATAATTGGTGTAAATAATAGTCAGAATCGGGTAACGCTTAACAATGTAAATTGGATTTTACCAAAACCATATAAGCGATATATTTGGCCAAAATATCACACCACCTGCTAAGTAACATTTGAACATTAATATTCGAATAGTTCGATGTTAATCACTTACCAAATTTACACCTAACGGGTCACACAACTGAAACGATGAATACTCCTTTGACCAGATGATTTAATTAATTTGTAACTATTATAAATTAATTAAATTAATTAGTATTTATAAGATATTAATTATAAACTTTGATTTTGATTTGATGAACAAATATTATTAAATGCACTTATAAAAGTTATAATATATTAATTGATATACGATATCGATAAGCGTTAAATTGGATTTAAATGTAAAATATTTTATTCGGGCTTTAAATGGGTTTGAAGCCCAAATGGAGGACTAATTGGTTCGGCCATAATGGAGCAAGAAAGGGGCGGCTATGTGTGGGTTAGAGGGGTTTGATTTGGATGGTCAAGATAAAAGAGAAGTAGCAAGAGATAAAGGAGGATCTAGATCCTAATTTGTCTCTAAATCTCCTCTATATAAACATACCTACCCACACTTGTTAGAGGACTTCTGAAGCCTACAAACACATCTATTTTTGGCCAAACCCTACCTTCATCTTCCTCCATCAATTCAAGTTCAAATCAAATCAAATACAGTTCTATACAATACCCAGTGGTCATCAATTCATGAACTAGCACTCTCCTGGATTAGAAATCAGTTCAAGAAGCAAATCCCACCCCTTCAAAGTGTACTTTAAGCATTGAGTGTAAGGTACATTCCTAACTAATATATAATTATTTATGTTTACATATAATATTTATATTATATATGTGTGTGTGTATTATATCGTTAGTTAGGTGACATTTTTGATATGCAAATAAATTATCACAATTATATTGGTTATATTTTTGTATATAGTTTTATGTTAAAAAAATTCTCGTATATACACCTATTTGCAGCTCGGCTCAAAAAAAATTATTTTTAAATAATATAACATACAACATGTGCGTGTGTGTATAGTTTGTAATTTAAATATTACATCATACTTTATACAAATCATGGTGATATAATTTTATATATTAAGTTTAATAGGTATAATAATTTATGCATAAACAAAATATTTTATCTATACATTATTATCATTTAAATAATATTTAAATCAATTATTCATATAAATTAATTATATTAATATATATATATATATATTAATTTATGTTTTATATTTTATAAAATTATATTTTCACTTAACAAACTCTTGGTTGAAATATTAAAAAAAATTATAATTTAAAATATATAGTTATGAACCGAGAATTTAAAAATAGGTATTAAAATTTTAAATTATATATATATATTAATATTCAAAATATAAAATATTAGTTAGGATTTTACTGAATGTTTAAAATTCAAAATCAAGTTTCAAAAATAATTTTTTTATCAATCTTAATAAATATCCATATGGATATTTATATAAATTATATTTTAAAATTAATATTTTTTTCATTTTTTATGTCGTGCGCAAGACCTAGTGTATATGCATATTTAATATACATATTTTTTATTTTTAAAATTATTAATATATATATAATAGTATATTATATAAATATATGTATTTATTATATATGTAGATGGTTTTAAAAATATATTATATATATGTATATATTAGTTTTGATTTTATATAAAAATATATTAAATTTATAATTATTACAAATGATTTAAATATATATATTTATATATTTTTAAATATATACAATGCTAATATTTCATACATATGTTTACAAATATATATATATATATATATATAATTATTTAAATAAAAGAGGGAATTAGGCACAAGGACAAACTTTGAAAAAAATTTAGGCTCAAGGACACAAAGTTTTATTTTTGGGCTGAAGGACAAACTTTGAAAGAAAATTAGGCTGAAGGAAAATGCTAAATATAGTTAGCATTTTGTACAGTGCAAACATTGTACAAAATGCTAATTATAACTAGCATTATATCCAGTTTTACATTGTACAAAATGCTAGTTGTATTAGCATTGTTCTTCAGCCTAATTATCTTTCAAAGTTTGTCCTTCAGCCTAAAAATAAAACTTGTTGTCCTTCAGCCAAAAATTTTATGAAAATTTGTCCTTGTACCTATTTTCCACTAAATAAAATATAGTTTACATATGTGTATTTGTAACATTTTATAAATAAAAGTTTGTAAACATACATTTTTACAATATATTTATATATTAGATGAGTCAACATATCCGTTGCGGTGTAAATCTCAACATCTATACACGACCATGGTATACCTTGCATGGATTGATATGTTATACATGTACATACATATGTGTGTATATGGTACACGTGCGCGTGTGTGTGTAATATAACATAAATTAAATTATATAAAAAATCATTTTATGAATTTAAATAAAATAAAGATTTATTTAAAATAAATCTAGAAATGTCCTAAAAAAATTAGACTTCATAGGTCCAATAAAGATCCAATATGGTAAAAAAAATTGAAATTCACCCATAAATTCTGTTGCGGGCTGGTCTAGATCCAACATCACAGAGCAATTTTAATTCTCAAGAAGGCAAAGGTGAAGGGCAAGGGGTGCCTTAGCATGGTTCAATAATTTGCGTCTTCCTGAACATTGGATTTGTACTTTGGTCAACTTCCCATGAGGCTCCGCGATCTTTAGTTGGTCATCGCTATTCCTGAAAGAAGGAGCAACCAGCAGCTCAACAAGCATGAGACTGAGTTCTCTGACTGAACAACCAATTTGATGTGATGTGATGGACTATGGAATGGAAGTTCGGTATTAAGGAGAGTATAGAACGGGAGATCATTAATAATATCTTATTTATAACAAATTTTGATCAATAAAATTAAGTTTGTGATGAAAAAAAATCAAAATATGTAACTTTACATCCAATTTAAGAAGCATAAGTCAAAATCAGATTAGATAGGTAGCAAAATATGAGATGAGTCTCTCCAAAAACAACTTTCATGAAACATAGCTAAAATTATTTTTAGTGAAAATCTGCAGTTTTCAATACAAATATTTATGGTTTTTTCTGCGATTATATGAAATTGAAACTACAAATTTTTCTGTGGGAAGGAAAGTAAGTGTATTTTGAAACTTATAAGGGTGTTTGGGGAAAATTTCCGTAAATAAATGTAAGACGTATTTCCTAAATTAACTCTTCGTTCTTCGTTTTCTATAGTGTTTCCAAGTAACCCAAATGCCACTTACGATCTATCAACCATGGAGAGAATAAAATAGACATAGGATTATCATATGAATAAATCTGGAAAAGAGTAGCAAAATAGGAACTCATGATTGTGTAGCAATAGATGAACCGTTTGTTTGTGTGAAGATTATTAGGAGTAGATGAATACACCATAATAGATTTCATTAACAAAGTTAAAAATGGCTCTGATAACATTCAACAATATGAACAAAACCCTTTTGCTCACCTTCTGATGATATAGTAGAGACGTAATCAAACTTTGAATCCGGACCTTCCATCATCTTTGGACAGAATAGAAGTACAAAGGTACCTAGTCACATGGATACTGTTGGGAACAATGAACTTCGGCTGAGTCGTGTACGTTGTCACTCTCTTGAAGACGTTTCGGCGTTATGCTCGAAGGTGAAAAGCAGTTCTAAAAAAACAAACGTCGCCGCCTCTAGGATAAAGCAGCCTCTCTAATCTGAAGAAATATCAACCTGTTTGCACTGACAAAGTCTATTCTGATTTGCACTATGAAATATTGCTCAAGGTGTTTAGTTTTGTTGAAGGAAGAAGAAAAAGAAAAATGTCTGTTATTCTTTCCATTTCACTTTTGTCTATCTATTATTTAAATAGGCAGAATGGAAATTGTATACGTTACTAAAGTGATGGAAGGTTAATGGATTTCAATTTATTCTCATTTAAAACAATATTGTAATACCTTAGCTTTTGTAAAGGCTTAATAATAATGATTCATAAATATATTACCGTTATAAACTTGCAACGGCTCAATTATAATAATTGTTCATAAATAAATTACCATTAACCTGTTTTTTATTTAATTTTTTTAATAAATTCACTTCATAAACAAAAACATTTCCAACAATCCTCCACTTGAATTTTTTTAATGATATTTTTCGAGCAGTTTCTGAAAACATAAGATTGTGCATAAACAAAGGTGTCTTTCGACTTGAACCTTTGCATAGTGGATAAAATTTAGTTTTTACTAGAGTCACACGTAGTATTGAACTCTATTCCTGACATCAGACTACACACAATCTTTCTAGAGTGCAATCAAATAAGTCTGTGAATTTATGGCCATGCACGTCTATCCCAGTTTAGTGAATGCTAGGAACTTTGTCCAAAACTCCATAGGAAACGGCCGCATTTCCACATTCACACAGGTGAGTCTATCAAGAGTACTCCTGAAGGTAGGTACTCTACTTCAAATAGAGTATAGATCTCATTAAGAGTTTCTATTAACTCATCCTCTAAACATTTCAGGAATACATGCTTCTTAATATAAAATTAGCATGTTCAACTAATATCACTTCACAACTTGTTCTTACCCATTGAACCTAGTTCTTGGGTCGGGTTACCATTGTGCATGACTCAACAGTCTAAGGGCAATAGTCCCATTCTTTTAGAAGTTCTAAGGACTTTTTCTTTGGCTAGTCCTTTCGTCAAAGGATCTACCAAATTCTCATCACTACGTATGTGATCCACTGTAACAGCACTTGAAAAGAGTAGCTCTCTAACAGTACTGTGCTTACGACGTATCTATCGTCTCTTACCATTGTGATAACGGTTCTGTACTTTGGCAATAGCCGCGGTACTATCACAATGGATCAACACAGCTGGTATCGGTTTTTCCCATAAAGGAATATCAACTAGCAGATTTCTTAAGTACTCTGCTTCTTCACTAGCTATGGCTAGTGCTATCATCTCAGACTCCATAGTAGAATGAGCCAAAATAGTCTGTTTCTTGGATTTTCAAGAAACAGCTCCTCCAGCAATGCTAAAGATATAGCCACTGGTTGCTTTTGAATCATCAAATAAAGTATTCCAGTCTGCATCGGTGTAACCTTCAAGGACAACTGGAAAATTTTCATAATGTAACCCAAGGTTCATGGTTCGTTTTAGGTATCTCATGACCCTCTCAATAGCATGCCTATTATCCCGCCTTTTGGCAAGGCCGTGACACTAAGGACTTGACTAGAAATCAAAGGTAATTCGTCCCGAAGATCGGTTATACACAGGTCCACTATGGATACTGGCAAATTTGATCCGAGTTCGGATCGAGCTAGAGTTAACATGGTATGACAAATAAAGCTATAAAAGCCAATATTCCAAATTTTGGGTCAATTGGAGTTCGTATGCACAAGTTATGGATCGATCAAAATCCATGAAGAAGATGTCAGTTCGTATCCAGCAAAGTCCATCCCTCTTTGTATCCATCCAACTTCGTATCCATCAACTCCACATCCATCCCCTTCGTATCCATCAACCATCAACAACTACCCATTTCATACTGCTTCCATTTCTACCCATTTTGTATCGATCAACCGAGCATCGATACGAAGCCTATCACCAAGCATTGATACGAAACCTACAGTCGAGCATCGATACGAAGGCAAGGATATAGTATCGATATGAAGAGCAATACACAGGATCGATACGAAGAAGGCATAGTCAACCAAGGGAAGCGGTCTGCAAGCGTGATATGTGGATCTCCCCTGAACTCTCGCTCCACATCATCGATGCACAACTGATCCATACGGAGAAGCATCGATACGAAGGTCGATCAATACGAAGCGATCGATGTGCAACCATCAACCTACCTAAAAAATCAATCTTAGACCGATCATAACTCAAAATCTACAAGTCCAAATGCCTTCGAGTTTTCACAGAAGCTTTCCTATTCACTCAAGAATGTTCCCGATTGATCGCAGCTCAAATGGAGATAAACTCGATAGATACGAAGATGATGGGGATTGATCCCAAATGACCCCTGATCGATCTGGTCGGCCCATCCACGTATGAGAAGGAGTATTCCGAGTTAAAGGGCAGATATTTCAGACCTACACCTATAAAGAGCACCCCTACGCCTACAGAAAAAGGACTTTTGACTCTGCTACGCCGTTACTCTACCACAACTTGTAACGCCCCACTTTGAGATCCACTGTAACAAAGAGTATTACGGGAGTAATACTGTCTGTTAAAGCGGAGAATAGAGTATAGTGGAAGCGACCATTTGTAATCAAGCTATAACTATCTACTGAATACGTCGAAAGGATGGTATCTATATATTTTTTTCAAGTGGTTCGACATATTCGGTAAATACTTATAACGAAATTACAAATGGCTAAAGATCTATCAGGACAAAGCATAATAATAAATGATAAAACATCACAGAACAGAATCACATAACAGATATAAAATCCCAGAACAATACATCGTCAATACAGATCCAAATACTATAAGTGGGTACAAAGCCACTGCCCACACATGTGGGTCAAAATATGTACATATCAAAGTCTGAATAATAACAGAGTAGCGGAATAGTGGACAAATAAAAGCGCTATCTATCAGCATAGCAGATAATGTCCAAGCGGAAGCACAGAAGCTAAGTCCAGAGACCTAACCGGAAACAACTCGGTCTGACCCGAGCGAAAACACTCGGGTCAGGCTAGCTAAACAATCAGTAATAACTGAGATATATAATAATGCGGTACATAAATAAAACAGTACTTATCCAAAGAGAAGTATATTATGAACCACATGAATATAATGACGATCCCTAATCATCAATAAACAATAAAAATCTCCAAAGAGAAATCAACACCAAAGTGTAGAATAAATAAAATCGCCTCATATCATCGGCGTAGCCAAAGCTATAAAAAGATGCCCATAGGCAATAATCCCAAGAGTGACCAGAGTCTGTAATCAATGCCCAAGCAAAGATCGATGCTCCAAAGAGCAATGGGGATATACTGAAAAGTCAATGAAATCCAACACTGAAAAGCAGTGTCCAGAGACACTGTGAATCCACAAGGTAATCGCACTTACATCGTATGGTTCCATAGAACCAACACCGAATGGCGGTACTCGAATGGATATAAAAATCATCAAATAATACCAATATTGCACGTGCACCGACCAGAGTCGTTGTTGCCAAGTACTGTAGAGTTGTGATCGATCACTCACACAGATGCGGAACGCGCGAGACGGCGAGATCCTTCCCAGAAGGATAAAGGCCCAGAGGCGCACGCCGAAATATAAACTGCTCCATAGAGCAGGTGTCCAGAGACGGTTGCCCAGAGGCGTGGTGACCCAGAGGTCCAGTACTGGCCGCCCAGAGGCTAATGTGTCACTAACTTCTTGGAGAGGAACCCGTAAAGTGTTAACAATGAGTCCCATACCCCACGTTCGCACTAAACGGTTTACTAACCAATAGCAAGCTCACACTCCAAACAATAAAAAGTCCACCTCGTATCATCGGTAAACTAGACCCAAAGGTCAAAACGATCAATCGAATAGGTCGGGGATTAACCGGAAAGAAAATACACATGGTTCCATAGGCCGGAGATTTCCTAACCGTTTAAGCACCTTTCCACTTCGCTCGACGTGCTAAAAAGTGAGTGTGAGATTTTTATTATAGAAAATAATGGTGCGAAACGGATTTATAATTGATTTTGAAATCACTTTAAAACGGCTTTTGAAAACTCTCCTATTATGGAGTAATTAATTTAATAATTAAAAATAATAATATATAATAATTTCTAAAGCCATTTAGGAGTGAAAAATCTTTTGAAAATGATTCATAAAACCCGTGTACGAAATATAGAGACAAATCTCAAAGAAATCAATAAAACCAGAAAATCACTGAAAAATATTAAGTGTTTGTAAACATTCAAAAACAGTTGCGAACCCAAGTTCGGCAATTTATTTGGACCCGCAAACGGTGTCCAAATGTCATGAAAATTTGCAGGCATGTAGTCCAACATCCCTACTTTAAGATGCAAAAAAAATTTCTGGATTCCGAGTTGAGACGTAGTGGCAGCGACATCTCAAAGTTGGATCCAGAAAAAGATTCATACTGTTTACCAACAACGACCAGAGTTCAACTTCGACACGAAATTCGAAGTACCAAACAAACTCCGATGTTGCCCAAATTTTCCAGAGATGGAGTTCGAAACTTCACCTTTCCAACGAGACCGAAAACGTCAAATTCCGACTTCGAGTGCGATCGTGACGGCATCGCGAACCCAGCCCGCTTGGGCTGGGAATGAGATACAAAACCCCCAGCCCAAGCGGGCTGGGATGAATTAATCAGCCCAGCCCGCATGGGCTGGGGTCAGACATGCCCCAGCCCACCTGGGCTGGGGAAATAGCCCTAGCCCACGCGGGCTGGGGTCAGACATGCCCCAGTCCGCCTGGGCTGGGGAGACTGCCCAGCCCACGCGGCTGGGGAAAACAGCCCCAGCCCGCCTGGGCTGGGGAGACAGCCCCAGCCCACGCGGGCTGGGGAAACAGGCCCAGCCCACGCGGGCTGGGGTCAGACATGCCCTAGTCCGCCTGAGCTGGGGAGACTGCCCAGCCCACGCGGCTGGGGAAAACAGCCCCAGCCCGCCTGGGCTGGGGAGACAGCCCCAGCCCACGCGGGCTGGGGAAACAGGCCCAGCCCACGCGGGCTGGGGAGACAGCCCCCCCAGCCCGCCTGGGCTGGGGAGACAGCCCCTCCATCCCACGCGGGCTGGGGAGAAGGGGGGGGGGGGGGAAGGCCCCCAGCCCGCCTGGGCTGGGGAAAGGGGGGTTCTGCCCCAGCCCAGGTGGGCTGGGGTGTGCATCAGCCTGGGTGCAGCCCAGGCCTGCCTTGGTGAACCCAGATCACTGTTTCAGCCTGTTTTTAGGCTGAAACATTCCAGCCAGCAGTTTTTTGTGATTTTAGGTGATTTGAGGTGTTTTTTTCAAGTTTTGGCATCAAATTTTCACCAAAATTAACTATCAATAATCACTAATAGATAGTAATTACCTCAATGAAGCAAAGGATCAAATAGTTTGTGTGCAACAACCAAATCAAGCCAAAATTCTCAACCCCAAAGCAAAAGATCAAGCAACTTCAAGGACCCAAAAATCAAAAAAACAAAACAAAGATTACAACAAGATGGTAGAGATAAAATAGAGATTAAGATGGATTAGAGAATAGGGGAGATTGCATTACCTTTCAAAGATTAAACTAGTCTAATTATGAAGAGAAGGAGATGGGTCTTCTAAAGGGAGGCCATTAATTATGTTTAGATCTAGGTTTAGGAATTATAAAGAGGAGGGTTAGGGTTTATGGAAGGGGTTTGAGATATTATATAGGAGTGGGTTGGTTAATGGGCTATGTTAGGAGGTTTTTAAACCCTTTAGGACTTAGTTTAATTCCTAAGGTTATCATGTGAACAAAATCCTAAGTGGCATCCTAGTTTTAATTAAAACCATATAATTGTCTCATTAGCCAATTAAACCCATTATCACATTTAAAAATTCCCCTTTTTAAATATTAAATTCCAAAAATATTAATTTCCCCATTTTAAACCCAAAATACTTTAATTTGCAAACCAATTGCAAATTTAAATTCCCAAAATTTTGTTTAGCTCCCTTTTCAATTTAAAATCATAATTTTAATTCATTATTCGGTAATTGCAATCTCAGAGTTGTTACACAACTCCATTGTAACTTGAGTGTTAGATTGTTGTACTGTTGTAACTCGGTTGAGAATCATCAATAAACAACAAAACTATTCAAAGTGGACGTAGGCTACAACAGCGAACCACTATAATTTCTTGTCCTTTTCTATTTCTACATTCTTTTGTTGGTGTGATTTGTTAGATTAGCCTCTTTTTCCATTTACTTTCTTCACTTTAATCTCATCAATCACATCTGAAAGGTGTTGTGCCCAATTTCGGTACAAACACTTTGGTGCTTTCACCGAGAGAACTCCATTTTTCTCCGATTCAGTGGATCTACTGCCGTTGTTGGATTGCTAAAATCTAAGGAGGAGATCTAGATCTGTCTTCCAGTAGTTCATTACATTCTATTCAGATTACTCCAGATCTAGGAAAGAGCTACATTCATCATGGTACGTACTACCAGAACTGCTTCAAATGTTGTAGATCCAGAGGAAAGGGATAGGCAAAATCCCACGTAGCTGATCATAGCATGCCAGGCATCAGCTGGAGCTCCAAGTCCACAAGGCCCTGTGACTAGGGAGGAGTTCCAGACCCTCCTGCAAGAGCTTACTCAGAGCTGTCAGGAGCTCACTCAACAGATCTATGCCAACACAGAGCTTGCAAACTAGTTGAACGAAGAAAGGCGAAGGAGATCTAGAAGGGATCATGTCTCTCATTCCTCAACCGAAAGCTCGGCTTCATCTGACTTCAACCATAGATCTACACACCGTCGGTTGGATGGAAACTATGCAGAAGCCTCCGGGCATCAGCATGCCGTGAATCTCGGACAGGATGGGATTGGTCCTTCTACAAGGCACCAAGCTGGACTCTCCTCCCGAGGAGGGGCACTTCCTTATCACACCACTCACGACCAAGCAGCTGCCGCCGCCATAGATCTAAAAGCCGAGATCCAGAACCAACCAAATCTAGCTCATCGTCAACATGTTCATGCTCGGGATCCTCACTTCCCTGAAGATCGGGAGCCAAGGAGGCGAGGAACGGACCGTAGACAGCGACCGGACCATCCCCGCAACATGGAACCCGACCATGCCTTGGCCCCGAATATCCAAATGCCTAACATTCCAACCATGATACGCCAGATGATCAGAGAAAGTCAAGGCCTTAAAAACGATAATTAGGGAATCTCCAGAAGTCATACTCCATTCACCGATGACATTCTTTATGCAGAGCCACCCCGTCGATTCAAGATGCCGACTTTGCCGGTGTATGAAGGATATTCGGATCCTAACCAACATATCTTAAAGTATGAATGGCTCATGAACGCCGCTCGAGCTGACGATGCGGTTAAGTGTATAAGTTTTCCTATCTCTTTGGGAGGCATTGCAACTATGTGGTTCACTCGATTACCACCCAGATCCATCTCATGTTTTGATCAATTGGCTACTAAGTTTGTTGAGCAGTTCCGTATGCATGCTACTAGACCAAAGGATGTCAACACCTTGTCCAGTGTTACTCAAGCTCCAGAAGAGACTCTTAGATGTTATCTGGAAAGGTTCCATGCTGCTTGTGCAGAGGTTAGCAACCCCAATGATAATTCTATTTTGATGGCGTTGACTAAAGGGATCATTCCCAATTCCAAGTTTGGTGATTGGTTCACTGGGAAACCCCCCCCCCCCGCTTTGTTGGATCGTTTCTATGCTAAGGCAACCCAGTTTTTGAGGAGAAGACGCTAGACAATCTAGGAAGCAGGACGATGCGGGGCCCAGTGGTGAAGGCATTCAAAGTAATGTTGCTGTGAAGCAAACCGGTGAGAACTCCAGCAAAGTGCAATTGAATATTCAGAATAAGCAAGGTCAACAGAAGGGTAATGAAGGTTAGGGAAAAAAGAGACCCAAGTCGCGGACCAAGACCTACAGCTCCCATGTTCGACCGATATAACCCTTTAAACACATCGCTGGAAAATGTTTACCTTCAAACTTGTAATACCGGACAGTATAAGAAGCCAGCTCCGAAACCATCATTTGAGAAACAAATTCAGACTGGGAAATTTTGTAGGTTTCACGATTGTTACGACCATAATACTAATGAGTGCCGTCATTTACAAGACATTATCGAGAAGTTGATTAGAGAAAGGAAGTTAGAGCAGTTTGTTCGGGCTTCGCAGGATGGAGGTGCGGGCCCATCTAATCCAAATCAAGGTCAAGGCCAAGCTAGGCTCAAAGAACCCGCGCGTACTGGCGGGAGGTTGGCAATAAACACTATGAGTGGTGGTCCTCATCTGGCTGATCGGAGCTGGAAAGAAATGGAGTCATATGTCAGTTCGATTAGGCATGTGGACTTTGAATGTTGTAGTAATGTTGATGACAGGGACCCGGTAAAACAACAGAGGACGATGACAGATGACATCATTTTTAGGAACCGGGATACCGACATAGTCGAGGCCCCCACTATTGATCCGTTGGTTATTTCAGCTCAAGTAGGTCCTGCTTAGATGAAAAAGATCTTAGTCGACAACGAAAGTTCTATCAATATACTTTTTAAGCGCGCTTATGACCAAATGAGGATGGAAGCGAAAGACTTGAAACCGTGTCAATCACATTGTTACTCCGCCCATTGGTTAAGGCTGGGATATCAACAAATTGGCTAAAAAGGATGGATATCAGGATTGGAGATCGATTGGAAACAAGGCTATGATCGATACCGTCAAAATTGGACCAAGCTCCAATCAAGGTAGGATCGATCGGGAATGATAAACAAGCCTCGATGAGGCTACACTTCGAATTTCAGGTCAATCGGAGTTCATATGCTTGAGTTATGGATGGATCAATATTCATATGATCGATTGGAAACATGGCTATGATCGATACCGTCAAAATTGGACCAAGCTCCAATCAAGGTGGGATCGATCGGGAATGATAAACAAGCCTCGGTGAGGCTACACTTCGAATTTTAGGTCAATCGAAGTTCGTTTGCTCAAGTTATGGATGGATCAATATTCGTGAAAAACTGGCCTGTATCGATGCCTTCGTATCCATCACTATGGATACCAGATGACGGATACGAAATGATGGATACCAGATGATGGATAAGAGATGATGGATACCAGATGATGGATATGAGATGATGGATACCAGATGATGGATACCAGATGATGGATACCGGATGATGGATGCGAGTTGATGGATACGAAATCATCAGCCTACACTCGAAAACGCAAACTTGGATTGATCATAACTCTCAAACCATAGATCCAAATGCTATGAAATTTTCACTGGAGTTTTCTTGTTCACTCAAGAATGTACTTGATCGATCTCAGCTTCATTGGACTACTTTTGGATCGATACGAATTATACTTGGATCGATCCAAAATCACTCTGGATCGATCTGGCTGGCCCATCTGTGCAAGAGAAGAGGTATTCCAGGTTTTAAGGCGGATATTTTTGGATTTACACCTATAAATAGCGGTCATATAGCAACTAAAAGGGGGATCTTTTCTGCTCTTTACGCCGACACTATACTATTTTGTTCATTGATGTTCAAAGGCTTGTAATTGTAATCTCAATACAAAAGGAATAAAAAGGGTCAATTCAAAGTGGACGTAGGCCAGAGATAGCCAAACCACTATAAATCTTGTGTTCTTTCTTTCTTTCTTACATTTTAATTTTTCTATTTCTCCATTTTTATTCTCTACATTGCCTGGATCTGAGATCTGTGTTTGGATATTGAGGATTTGTGTATAAACACTGGTGCTTTCACTACTTTTGGGGTTTGTGATCAATTTTGGCGCAAACACTTTGGTGCTTTCACCGAGAAAGACTAGCACCCGCTATATCGGATTTAGAGTTCATATTTGGAAAGCTAAAGGATCGGATCTAAAAGGAACCATGACAAAGCAATCAACAAGGAGACAAAGAGCGGAAAGGAGTCGGCACGAAGGGAGTCAGGAGGCTTCCTCAGGAGCAAATCAGGCCTCAGTTTTCATCACCAGAGATGAGATGGAGATGATGATGGGAACTGTAACGACCCGGAATTTTCGATCCCGAAAATTCCAGATAGTTAGATAAGAAGAAAGAGGTAGAAGAAGAGAAAACAGAAACCCAACACAGATTCTCACATTCGCAGCGGATTAAAATATAACATCAAATATAATAGTTTACAAAAGAATACTGTATCTGTCAATTTACATTTATTTACATCAGAGTTATAATCATATACATAAACACTGGACATATACAAATCAAATATGTCTCAGATAAACAGAAATAATGGTCATAGCGGAAACACTCCTTACGTCCTTCCATCCAGCTCGCTTCCTGAGCTCCAGAACGTCCTTACCTGAAAATCTGTAATACTCGGTCTGACCCGAGCATTACCAAAAAGTAACACCCGGGTCAGGCTGGAAACCAGCGTGAGTAACCCATCTAACCAAAAATACTAAAACATAAAACATACTTAAAACCCGGGGTAACTCGTTCATCACTACAAGTTCACAACTTGTTATAGTAAATACTTATTTTCACAAATCAATTCCTAAGTACCTTTACTTAGTTTTAAAGGATCCAGTCATTTAAATTGTTCCATTTTAGCCTATTTATTCCATATATCAATCTTATTAAGAATCATAGTATGGTGCAAATCGAAGTGGGTTCGGGTATTTACTGATACCCGACCCCGGTCTCTTCGAATTCATTACCATCTTAACCCAAGTTATTCAAGTGAAACAAAATTCAACTTTAAATACAAGATGTCACTTTTTACACAGCAATTTATCATCATTAAATTACCACATTATTAATGTCCACCCAAATATATCATATCACAAAACATTTCATATCAGAGATATCAACCAATTCAAGGCATTTAACATCATTCAATCATTCATAAGCAAGATTGATCACTTCCAAAATTAATTTAATTTATCTCTGATTAAATTAGTTACTAATCTTAAATCACTTAGATTACCTTTACTAAACATTAATTAATTATAACCAATTAATTAATCATCTTTTGATTATTCATCTTAATTAATCACCCTTGATTAATTACCCTTAATCAATCAATCAATTCTTAATTAATTACACTAGGTAATTAATCATTAATTACCTCCATTTAGTAATTTCCCTTCAATTAATTACTTTCATTAAGTAATTATCTTATTGGTTAATTATTCTCAATTAATTAACCTTTAATTATTAATTAATTATCTTTTAATAATTAATTGAATTTATTTAAACCTGAACAAGTTAGTCCTTTAATTACTTACATTAAGTGATTATCATTTAAGCAATTAATCTCTAATTACTTATTTTAATAAATCCCAAATTTCCAATTAATTAAATTTATAATCCTTAGTTATAAATAAATTAATCCAAAAATCATTAATTAATTGATTTCCCTTTTATCACTTCATAAATTTAATTAATCAGAAATTATCCAAGTCCTTAATTACCTTTAAGATAAACCATTTATCTTACTAATTGCTTAATTTACCCATAAATTTAAACACTTTATTTTTTTTCTCATTTACTTAACTTATATTAAATTTAAGTTAAGAATAATTTAAGAATTTAACTTGATACGTTTAAGTTAAACAAATCTTACCATTTCTTAAATCAAGATAGAACATTTATTTTATAAAGAATTGGATTTAAGAAAACTTAAAGTAGATTCATTTAAATTTTAAATCTGCCTTTATTAAATTTAAAACTGTTATAAATACCCGAGTTCACTCCGTGCCACACAACAAAATTCACGAGCAACTTCCCGTGCACTTCACAACTCATTCTGCTCTGAGTCAAACACATAACAATCTCGAGATCGACCCGATACATCTTCTTCTTCCCCACAACAAACAGCAACCCAGATATACCAAATACACGCGTGCACGTGCACCACTCCACGGTGATGCTCCGACCACCGAGACTGCCTCTGATAGGTCGACGATGACCTATACCCTCAATTCCGAACCCCCAGGCATCCACCACAAACCTAAATCAAAATCGACACAGTCGATCAACTGGAACCAGAAAACCCACCACAAAAATCTCCCTCGTCCAGGCACCTCTGACCTCCGGCCATCGCGCGACTCTGACCAAAGTTACATCATCGACTTCCACATCGTTCCCCTCACTCGCGATCCATTCCAATACTCCAATGACCTCGCGATTTCCTTCATTACCAAATCGAACAAACAGGTGAGTTAAACCCTAGTTCACCAATGTCCGATCACTACAGTACTCAAGAAATTTTCCAAGTATTTTTCCTGATATCTCCTCCTCACAAGCTTCCTTCAGCCTGAATCTCGATCCTCCCCTTGTCGCCGATCGACGGCAATCGTCCAAATACCCAAAATCAAACAACTCACTAATTCACTACAAATACGAAATTAAAAATCACGAAATTTATATTAAAATTCATGATTCTCTCATACAAATCAGATTCTGAAATCCAAAGATGAAATTATATACATTGATTTCCAACTTATTCTTGATTATTACTGTAATCTTCAAAATTCCAGAATATTTACCAAATATATACACTTAAAATTATTTAAAAAAAAACAAGGTTACATTGTTATTATCATTTTCTTTTAATGATCTTAGACTAACAGTGATGTTGTGGGAAGATAGGAATTTTTTAGAGTTGATCTTGAACCTGAGATTAATTAACAGAGACCATATATACATGCATACTTTCAAAATAGCATACTTCAAAACAGATTCAAGTTGAAACATCTATGCAAACATATATTTATCATTATCACACAGATATATCACATACATTAGCACCAAAGTTTTTGCTTTTAAAGGTTTACTCACTTGAAAAACTTTGAACAGAGAGCAGGCTTTTGGAAAATTTGAAATCTGCACTTGAAACTTTGAATTTATGCTTGATTGTTGATCTACTAGTTAATTGTTGAGTTTGAATTTGTTGCTAGCTTGATCTCTTTTGTTTTACTTAGCTTAGTTTCGAATGAATGAAGAAAAGAAGACAGTGTGGAGGTATAAAAAAATAGGAGAATGAAGCTTACGGGGTAAGCCAACTGAGGTATTGTACAGATATTTACATATTTACAATTCTTTTGGTCAGCAACTTGATTTGATCAATTTTTTTTGTGTGCTTAGATTTGATATGTAATGTACTTGCATTAAATGCTTGCCTCTCTTTTTGTCTACAAATGTTTCATATGAGTTGATATATGAATACATTTTTTTATATGATTTTTTATAAAATTTACATACATACATATATATTTTGAAAGTTTTCTCACCTTAATGAAGAACAGAGGCCTGGTTTTAATGCTCTGATCTAAAAGCTTGCTTTTGTTTTCTGAAACTTGGTTTATCTGGATCAGTTTGATTGATGATGATCTGATGTTTGATTTACTTTGATGTTGAATTTGTTGCTTGATCCAGGCTTTGATTTGTTTCCAGTTTTGAATTCCCAGGTTGAGGATTTTTGTTTCTAATTTTCATTTTCCAGGTTTTGTTTTATAAGATGAAGATAAAGGAGGAAATTGAGAAGTGAAAAGAAAATCAATCCTGGTTTCTTTCTTTAATTTATGTTATTTGAAATTAATGCATTTGCCACTTGTTAATTTCCTTTATTATTAACTCACACTTGTTACTTATGCATGCTAAATTTGTTACAAATGTTTAATGTCTTTTAAAATGCTTACGTTTGTATTAATTCCATGTTTCAAATATTTACACATGCTTATTTACATTAATAAATATTTATAATATGATATATATATATATATATATAAATTTTCAATTTAGATATATATACATTTCTTTTTATATTAACTTATGTGTTATATTAATATGTACATATTCAAACTATATTTATAATAATGTATATTTTTTTTATTCCATAGGCATACATATATATGCCTATATATATTATAAAGCTTGAATATATCCACTTATATATATGGATATCTTATCCTGAATTAAATAGTGAGATATATTATTTATTTATATACTATAGGATTTATCATCTCTACAGATTTATAATTCAATACTTGTTATAGTTTTAAATCTATATATCGAGATATTTATCAGAATTTTGATTTGTTCAATTTACAAATTAGTATTTTAATAAATTTAACCCTGTTAATTACCAATTAGCAGATGTCCAAAAATTTGGGTTATCACAGGAACTATGCAGGAAGAATTGTTGAAAAGGCAGGAGGAAATGATGTAGAACCTTCTTAGATAGTTTGGACAGGAAGAAATAGCTGGAGCTGCTGGAGTTCAGATCCACGGAGCTGGAACAAAAGGAATCAATAGGCAAGCAGATGAAGCAGCTCAACAGGGCGCAACCCCCAATCAGCACACAGTTACAAATTTGGATGGATCCAGACTTGGGGGCACACCATCATGCAATGATAGACCAATTCATGGAGGGATTCCAGGTGACACCACACAACAGGATGCCGGCAGGAGCACAAGAGTACGTGATGAAGAGTATGTACCAGAATTCCCTCGGGGAGTCGAGGGGCAACCCTTGATGGACAACACTGGATTAGCTGAGATTATCAGGCGAACTATGCGCGAAGGTTTAGCAAACAGAGATTTGGAAGGATTAAACAGGAGTCAGTTTACCCATCACATCAGAATGGCTCGAAATCCACTAGAGTTCAAGCTACCTACTCTGGAGGTATACAACGGCAGGGCTGATCCTACCGATCATCCGATGAGGTACACGAGACACATGGAAGTGCTGGGGGCATCGGAGGAAGTTATGGCCCGGTGTTTCCCTTTGTACTTGAAGGATATAGCTGCTATGTGGTTCAGGCAGTTTGTAGATGGATCTATTAGGACATGGACAGAATTGGTAAACAAGTTTTTTGAAGCAGTTTCGGGTTCATATCAAGAGGCCGAAAAATGTGATGACACTAACATCGGTGAAGTAGAGGATAGGGGAATCGCTCAGGACATTCTTAACTCGGTTCAATGCAGTGGTTGCTTCGGTGGATCGGCCGGATCCATCGATGGTTTTAATGGCGGCAGTATTAGGAATTAGGACAATTCAGATTTCAAGGTACCATTGATACGGGATCCACCAATGGATCTCGGGGAATTCTTTCATGAGGCCGAGAGATTCCTTCGGCGGGAGGATGCAAGTTCGGATGTGAAATCAAAGGAAGTAAACGTGGCTAAGGATGGAGGACCATCTGGTGAGAGCTCAGATAAGGATAAGGATAAAGGGAAGAGGAAGTCGAATAATGATTCTGGCAGGGCAAGGAAACGCGGGGGAGAACCAAAATTTTCCACTTACATAGGATTGATCGAAACGTTGGAGCGGATATACATGGAAACCCGGGGCCTTTCCTACCGAAGGCCAGCAAGGAGAGAACCCTCGGAATGTGAGAGGGCATCAGGAAGGCACTGTTTCTTTCATGACCTGGACGGGCATGATACCAATAGCTACAGGCATCTAAAGGATATAATCGAGGAGCATGTAAGGAGTGGTCAGCTGCGACAATATGTCGGGGCTCAGAATGTGGTGGTGGAATAGGAGCAGCCACCGTCTACCTCAAATGACGATGGCTCGAGGCCAAGGAATGATGGTCGATTGGTTATCGATTGACAGGGATGATATGGAATAAGTAGCAAACTATGGGCAAACGGCCAAGTCACTTACTCATGTACGGGGATGGAGATAGCCCCTAGGCATGCTCTGAGATGATGATAAACCGTGATGCTCTAGTTTGTGAAATCTGCTTTTTCTTTTTTGGTTTGGACATTTTCTTTTTTCTGGTTTGGTTTCGGAGTTTGGTTTGAACTCCTGGTTTTGTTTTATTTCTGGTTTGGACTTTGGTTTGGATGCTTGTTTTCCGATTTGGATATTAGTTTGGATTTCTGGTATGGATTTTCGGTTTTCTGATTTAATCTGGATTTCGGATTTTATTTTGACTGGATTTTTATCTGGTTTTTGGTAAATGGTCGTCAGGTATGGATTATGCCTGGCAAGGGGTAAGTCGCTTCGTCCGAACGTGGCGAGACTGCTTATTCAGGTCGTCGAGTATGGACTATGCTCGGCAAGGGTCCGGAGCGACCAGGATTCAGCTTAGGACTTAAGCCACAACATTACTTAGCGTTCAAGGACACTGAACCAGGATCACCGTTGGGCAAGGCGTTGCTTGAAACAGGTCGTCGAGTGTGGATTGCGCTTGGCAAGAGCCTAGGGAGGTTAAGAATTCAGATATTGGCTATGAACAGCTAAGGATTTGGCTAAAGGCCCGGAGTGGTACCGGATTAGGATATCGACTCGGAGAGGTCATGGATTTTGGTTATTGGTGATTGGGTATGGATGGATTAGAACTCGACTGTCGGGTTCGCATGGATATGGAATTGGCTAAGGATCTGGTTACTGGATTTGGAATCGGATATCGACTCGGAGCACTCATGGATTTGGATAAGGAAATGGCTATAGCGCTTGGACAGAATGGATTGGTAATGGATTGGATCGTGAATCGGATGGTATGGTTATGGATGGAATATGGACTTTGGATGTCGGATTTAAAGTTATTCAAAACATGTCTTCCTACCACAAGGAATGTTTTGGGGGCAAATATTACTCCGCCCTTTGGTTAAGGCCGGGATATCAAAAAATTGGCTAAAAAGGATGGATATCAGGATTGGAGATCGATTGAAAACAAGGCTATGATCGATACCGGCAAAATTGGACTAAGCTCCAATCAAGGTGGGATCGATCGGGAATGATAGACAAGCCTCGGTGAGGCTACACTTCGAATTTCATGTCAATCGGAAATCATATGCTCGAGTTATGGATGGATCAATATTCATATGATCGATTGGAAACAAGGCTATGATCGATACTGTCAAAATTGTACCAAGCTCCAATCAAGGTGGGATCGATTGGGAATGATAAACAAGGCTCGGTGAGGCTACTCTTCGAATTTCAGGTCAATCGGAGTTCGTATGCTCAAGTTATGGATGGATCAATATTCTTGAAAAACTGGCATGTATCGATGCCTTCGTATCCATCACTATGGATACCAGATGATGGATACGAAATGATGGATACCAGATGATGGATATGAAATGATGGATACCAGATGATGGATGCGAGTTGATGGATACGAAATCATCAGCCTACACTCGAAAACGCAAACTTGGATCGATCATAACTCTCAAACCATAGATCCAAATGCTATGAAAATTTCACTGGAGTTTTCTTGTTCACTCAAGAATGTCCTTGATCGATCTCAGCTTCATTGGACTACTTTTGGATCGATACGAATTGTACTCGGATCGATCCAAAATCACTCTGGATCGATCTGGCGGGCCCACCTACGCAAGAGAAGAGGTATTCCAGGTTTTAAGGCGGATATTTTTGGATTTACACCTATAAATAGTGGTCATATGGTAACTAAAAGGGGGATCTTTTCTGCTCTTTACACCGACACTCTGCTATTTTGTTCATTGATGTTCAAAGGCTTGTAATTGTAATCTCAATACAAAAGGAATAAAAAGGGTCAATTCAAAGTGGACGTAGGCCAGAGATAGTCGAACCACTATAAATCTTGTGTTCTTTCTTGCTTTCTTACATTTAAATTTTTCTATTTCTCCATTTTTATTCTCTACATTGCCTGGATCTGAGATCTGTGTTTGGATATTGAGGATTTGTGTATAAACACTGGTTGTTTTCACTACTTCTGGGGTTTGTGACCAATTTTGGCGCAAACACACGTATTCGTGGTTTTAATGGAAGCGCGACTATACCAACTGGGATGGTGGAATTGCCCATTAAGTTGGGTATCGGAGATTGTCGGAGAGTCTGGATGTTGCAGTTTGTTGTGTTGGATATACATTCCCCTTATAATGCTTTTTTAGGCCGACTGGCCTTTACAAAATTCATGGCAGCGATTTCCCCATGGTGTTTAACTCTGAAGTTCTCCACTGATAATGGGGTCGGAGTAGTACATGGTGATCAGGTGGCCGGACGTGCCTGTTATGTTGCAGAGCTGCGGGATGCGCAGCGAAGGAGAAAGGGAATGGCGTAGAGGAATCTCTCTACGTCCGTTTTTTAGAGAATTGACAGTTAACGCCTGGGCCTAGGCCCGGGCGCCACAACCAGTTCCTCAAAGATCTTGATCCCCGAGATAATAACAATGAGGAGGAAGTCAAAGATTACCAGGCTTCCCTGGTGGAGTTGACGATCGATGTTCCGATCCACGACAATGACGATTCTAGAACATTAAAGGTCGGATCTCAACTAAGCCCCTAGAAGAGACAGGAATTGGTTGATTTTCTCCGGGCGAACCTTGATGTGTTTTCCTAGACTCATTCAGACATGTGGGATCTCGCCGGACATCGCGAGCCATGCATTAAATATTGACCCGCGGCACGTCCCGGTCAAACAAAAAAGGCGCAGTATGGATCTAGAGAGACCTGCCGCCCTGAAGGAAGAAGTAAATAAACTCAAGTTGAATGGGTTTATTCATGATTCTTTATACCCGGAGTGGGTATCTAATCCAGTGCTTATCCAAAAGTCAAACGGGAAATGGCGAACATGTATGGACTACCCAGATTTGAATAAAGCTTGCCCTAAAGACAGTTTCCCTCTTCCTAGAATTGATCAACTGGTGGATTCGACAACCGGACATGAGCTCTTATCTTTCATGGAAGCGTATTCCGGCTACAATCAAATACCGATGCATCTACCTGACCAGGAACATACTAGCTTCATCACTGATTTGGGACTCTATTATTATAAGTCGATGTCGTTTGGACTTAAAAACACTGGAGCAACTTATCAGAGGCTTGTAAACCAAATGTTCGCTAACCAAATCGGAAAGACCATGGAGGTGTATGTGGATGACATGCTCGTGAAGTCGCGACTATCCATCAACCATGTCAGTGATTTGGAAACAATGTTTAACATACTCCGACAGTACAGAATGAAGCTCAATCCGTTGAAGTGTCATTTCGGAGTTGCATCAGGAAAATTCCTTGGATTCATCGTCAACGCCAGAGGAATTAAAGCCAATCATGAGAAAATCTGGGCGATTCGGAATCTCGAAACTCCTAGAATCATAAAGCAAGTGCAAAGCCTCAATGGGAAGGTGGCAGCCTTAAGCAGGTTCATCTCCAGATCTACAAACAAGTGCATCCCTTTCTTCGATCTGATTAGAAAAGGAAAGCAGAATTTCGAATGGATAGAGGAGTGTGAAGGCGCATTCCAAGCACTAGTTCAACATCTGGCGACACCTCCCATTTTGTCAAAACCGGTTGATCATGAGAAATTATACATCTATCTGGCGGTTTCAGCAAACGCGATCAGTATTACGCTAATTCGGGAAGAGGATCGGATCCAGCGACCGGTCTATTATATCAGCAAGCGATTGACAAGGGAAGAAAGAAACTATCCGAAGTTAGAAAAGCCGACTTATTGTCTCGTCATAGCCTCAAGAAAGCTCCATCCATATTTCCAGGCTCACCCGATCACAGTCTACACCGATCAGCCGTTACGACAGATCCTAACACGACCTGAGACGTCTGGTAGATTGCTCAAGTGGAACATTGGGTTAAGTCAATTTGATATCACTTATACACCGAGGCGAGCCATCCAAGGACAAGTTCTGGCGGACTTCATAGCAGAATTCACCATACCAGAAGACTTGCCCGAAGCCAGTGAATCTCATAAGCATGTGTGGAAGCTATACACCGATGGTGCATCAAACGACCGTTGCTCAGGCGCTGGAGTGGTACTCGAACCCCAGAAGGTCGATCCATATGCTATGCTTTGAAGTTTGACTTTCGCGCAACTAACAATGAAGCAGAGTATGAAGCTTTACTTGCTGGGCTAAGACTTGCCAGAGACTTAGGAATCATTGCTATGGAAATTTACTATGATTCGCAATTAGTTGTATGTCAGGTTCGAGGAGAGTATCAAGCCAAAGACCGGAGGTTGGCCACTTACCTTACTCGGGTTCAAGAAATGTTGAACCTGTTCGATTACTATGCTAACCACTGTATACCCTAAGAGCAAAATCAAAAAGCCCATTCTTTAGCGAAACCGGCCAGCACTGGCGAAGCACAACAAATTGGACTCGTCCCATTGAGACACCTACCGCCCCAAGTATCGACCAAATAGAGACAAACTGGGTGTGCGAGGCGATGCCCGAGAAGGATTCGTGGATGACTCCATTCAGAAATTATCTTGAGCACGGAGCATTGCCCGAACGCAGAAGTGAAAAACGATAGGTTCTATGAAAAGCTTCGCGATTTGTTATCCAGAATGGAGTCTTGTACAGGAGAGGGTATTCTGTTCCTTTACTCCGGTGTATCGCCCATGATGAGATCAAATGAGTGTTACACGATGTGCACGAGGGGGAGTGTGGCGACCACACCGGGTGGCAACCACTTGCAAAATAGATACTCAGATATGGGTACTACTGGCCAACCTTGAATCGAGATGCATCAAATTATGCCAAGAAATGTGATAGGTGCCAGAAGCATGCCAGAATTCCAAGAGCCCCGCCTATAGAAATTACTCAAATGGTCAGTCCATGACCGTTCGCCACATGGGGTATTGATATAATAGGGTCTCTACCTTTAGCCAAGGGTGGTGCGAAGTACGCCATCGTTGCAGTTGACTACTTCACTAAATAGGCGGAAGCTAAGCCCCTTTTCACTATCACGACGAAGAAAGTAATCAACTTTGTTGTGCGCAATATCATCTGTCGCTTTGGTCTTCCACACACCATTGTAACCGATAACGGGACCCAATTCGATAGTGTCGAGTTCAAAGATTTCTGTCAACACTACCGCATCCGAAAGAAGTTCTCAGCAGTAGCTCACCCTCAAGCGAATGGGCAAGTCAAAGCCATCAACAAAGTTATCAAGTCCATTCTGAAGAAACGACTGGAGAAGGCTGGAGGCAAGTGGGTCGATGAACTCCCCATGGCCCTATGGGCATATCGTACTACCCACAAGTCCGCGACCGGCCATACTCCGTTTACACTTTCCTACGGCTCTGAAGCCGTTATTCCAGTTGAATTAGAAGTACCTTCTCACTGTGTGACTTACTACGATCCAAATATGAATGCCATCCTACTTGCAGAATAACTGGATTTACTGGATGAGAAGCGTGAAGAGGCTGATTGAGGGCAGCCGCACACCGCAGTCGAGTCGCCCGATTATACAATGCTAAGGACCGACCCAGGACCTTCGAAGTTGGTGATCTCATACTTAAGAGAATTTATCTGGTCCCTTCACACATGAAACCGGCATGGGAAGGAACGTATGTCATTGAACGGAGACTTGGAGGCGGCACATTCAAACTATCAACTGTTGACGGTCTCACTTTACCAAGGGCATGGAACAGCGAGAATCTCCATCGCTATTACAGATAACTGGCTTTTATTCATTTTAGTTAGCCTTTCCTTTGAAATTTGTTTATGCGTTTTTGAATTTGAACTTGTAATAAAACAACTGACTTTGCCGTACTTTCTTAGTTTAGCAATAAAATGCAGACTCATTAAGCCAGAGTGGCAATTCTTGAAATGCATCGTGCGACCGTCACGATGTACGAAGAGCTAAGTCCAATCCTACGGTGGGACTCATTCAAATAGGGAGTGATCGTGATCCGACCGGTCACTTGTTAAGTGAAACCCCGAGCTCGAGGGTAATCAACGATAAAGTCAAGAAGGATTGAAACATGACAATCCTCTAACGAACAACAACTCCCAGAGTGTGAGCTGAAGTTCAAAACTCCAAAATCCCGGCTCGAGGAGGATGGATCCATCCATCCACGACCTCGCCTTCATTCTTCCAAGTTCGAAGAGGATGGATCTATCCATCCACGACTTCGCTTACCAAATCAAGGTGGATGTGATCCGACCATCCACAACCTTGATCAACTCCTTGTTCCCCGAGTGCAAACTGGAGTATAAACACCAAATGGGTGTGACTGACCACCCACCAAGTCCAACTAAGTCTGGTCACGAGAGTGCGGACCGGAGAATAAACACCAAATGGGTGTGACTGACCATCCATCAACTAACTCTGGTCCCGAGAGCGCGGACTGAAGTATAAATACTAAAAGGGTGTGACCAACCACCCACAAAACAACTAATGTCCCCGGAGTGCGGATATAATCCTAAACGTTAGATGGGTGTGACTGACCACCCATCAACTGACTTTTGCCCCGAGAGCGCGGACTAGAGTACAAGCATTAAACGGGCGTGACCGACCGCTCGTAGATTAACTCATGTCCCCAGAGTATGGATATGATTCCAAACATTAAACGGGTGTGACTAACCGCCCGTAAATTAGCTCATGTCCCCGGAGCGCGGATATGATTCTAAGCGATAAGCAGGAGCGACCGACCGCCGGCATACAAGTTCAATCCCCAGAGTGCGGATGCAAATGCTAGTAGATAAGCGAGTGTGATCCGATCACTCAAACTCAGTTCACTTTAACTTTGTTCTGACTTAGTTAAATTAAATTTAGCAAAGGTGGAAAACGACTGCCGAATGACTACTTCAATTCTCCCTAGGACTGGGGGCATAACTCAAATACCAGTTGCTGATCGAGATAGCGCAACGTTGGAATTCAACTCGACGTTTGATTATGACTCGAAGCTATGACTTCAGGACTTAACAACCGGAATCAAGTTCGACCCAGAAACTAAAGCCTCACAAGTACATTGAATGGAAACACGAGTGCTGAAATACTTAATCAAATGAACATAGAGTTATTTTGAAAAACAAAAAGGAGTTTTATTTCCACTATTCTTTGAAAAAGATAAGTACAAAAATCTGTTCGATGAATTCCTATAAGCAGGGGCCAAACCCACATCTATAAATGGCCTACAAAAGTAAAAGAGAATCCTATTCCAGCTATCTACAAAAAGAAAACGCAAAAGTGCAAGTCTACGCCTTTGATTTTTTATCCTTCTTACTCTTCTTTGGCGTAGACCCGCTTGTACTGCCACCCGATCCTCTCTTCGAGCCTTTACCTCCCCGGCCTGCTTTAGCCGGTTTGTCTCCGGCCGGGGAACTGAAGCAGTTTCCTCCTTGGAACTCACGGGGACCGGAATATCCCCCGTGTGCAGAACTGGAGGAATGGGAGCACTCTCAGTGTTAGAAGAAGTGGGCGCATAGGTATCGATGATAGTGCCACCTGGAGAAACGATAAACATAGGGACTGGACCAGGACCTGCCATTCATCCACCAACCCTGCGAGCCTGCTTGGCTTGCTCCATCTCGGTTTTGATCTCTTCCATTATTTGCTCAGCCCAGTCCGTGCAAACACTCATCGGAATGCTACTAGTGAGGCCCGAGGAGCCCGTAATGACCACGTCTTCATCTATGACGAAAGGCATTTCGATGTTCGGGTCGCTTTGATGACTAAGGAGTGCTTCCAGCATTTGTTCGTCGAGCACGCAGCTGCTTTCATGCAACTCCCCAGCCGACGTAGTGACCATTGTAGTTGTGGCCTCCGTCATTATAGCCTCCTACTCATGATGCATTTCTTGGGAAGTAGGATGATCGACTGATGCAGAATCTAGAGCTAAGTAAAGATAAGAGAAAATATTAGTAACGTCTTCTGACAGTGCTCCTACATTTGGATGAACGGAAGAAGTGTCCAAAATACCTTCCTCGGTTTGACTCCCATGTTGAGCTGATGTGCTTTCCGAGACGCGTTCATTAATTGGGGAAAGGTGCGGCTTATCAGGGTCATATCCTGGGACAACTAGAGGATCGATAGAAGAAGTAGGCTCAGATTAAGAGACAGGAAGCGCTTCGAAACCTACTTCATAATGCTCAACATCAGATCCTTCTCCAGTGTCCAGATATTTGGCAGCCAACTTTTCTTTTTCAAGAGCGATGATTGTATCGTGGAGAACTTTCGGTTCATCTCCGACAAATATTTGAGCTTCGAGTTCGAACTCATCCATAGTCGTAGCGTCGTGGATCACCTTTTTGTCATCCACCAAGCGGCTTCAAGCTTTGTATAATTGGAAGGGGTAATCTTCGCCGAGCCAGTTTAAGTTGCGGTTTCTCAAGACGTTGGCATTGTACGTGACCAGGAGATCTTCAAATTCATTCTCCATCCTGGCCTCTACCACTTTGATTTCATTCCCAATTCTGGCCTCGGCTTCCTGAGCCTTTAAGTTCGCCGCATCCCTTTCATCCTTGAGTACCACCGCCTGTTCACATGCCTCCTGGGCGGATTTGTTGGCCTCGTCTTTTCCCTTGATGGCCGCGGCTAATTTTGCCTTTAACTCCTCGATCTCTTTCCGTGCCTCATCCCTTTCCTGAGTGATAACAGTGTTTTGGTGGAACATCTCTTGTACCAGGTCCATGTGAGTTTTTCGCATGTTTTCCATGGACTGCCTGGCCTCTTCGACTCTCTGGTCGGCTTCTATCTCCGACTTTCTTGAAGATCCAACTTCGTTATTAAATTATTCTATCTTTCTGAGCAAGGTCGGCCTTCATTTTCTCAATTATTTTGGCCCGCTCGAAAGCTACCGCCGAAGCCTTTTCTGCAGTTTTAGCCCACTCCCAGTACTGGCTGTAAACGTTATGCACGTAGTCCTGTACTAGTTTTTCTACATCATTAGGAATTCTTTTCAAGTTCAGAGGGAAGTGGAAGCCATCAAAGCAGATAATCAGAAAATCTTTCTTTAGCTTAGCAATTCGGATGGCTCCCTCCCTTGTGGGCTTGATAGCGGCTGGCTCTATAACAACGAGAGTTTCCGTTTCCGTTCTACGGCGTTGACCGCCGAATTTCGAAGTATGAGGAGGCGCTAGTCGGTGTGCAGTTTCAAAAGATTGCCTGCCAGAGCCAGATGGTTTTGAGGAACCTTTAGGTGGTGGCGATCACGGCCGGGAGTGGCGCCTACTCTGGTATGACCTTTCTTTCTCCCTTTCATAATGCTCACACTCTTGGATAGAGCGGTGGCTGCGATCATAGTCCCTTTCACCTTCACGTCTATGAGTTTCAGAGTAAGAGCCAGAAGAATGGCATTTGGAACGAAGATTGTTGAGCATAGACTCCTGCCTCACCATCATGTCTGTAAAATGAAAAGAGAAGCACAATTAGTCATCTCCAAAGATTAGAGAACATGTGATTAGAAGTTGTGTAGTGCCGTGAAGTGTGTGTATGTATGTGAAAACCCCTCAACCGATCGATTTTGGTAGCCTTGGTCGTAGGAGTTGGCTCCCCTATGTCTAAATAAGTTAAGCTTACGCCAGTTCGTGGCGGGAAAGGGAGTCCCTCTAATCCAAGATCTTGGAATGAAGCTATGTCATTTGGAATAGAGACATCAGATAATCCTCTCAAAGAACTTTCCATTTACAGAAAGGAAGTCTCCGGGTTTATAGCAGCCGCATCGGGCAGAGATACTACGATGGTCTTGCGCCTCTTGGATTTATGGGCGAGAGCCTTGCCTTTTCTTTTTGATTCTGGTGATTGAAGGCCCCGCGAAGGAGCAACTCCGGGCTCATCCCTGGCTGGCATATTCTCGCCATCGCTCCATTCAGTGATTATGACTCCAGGAGCTCTCCTTCCTCCTTGCCTTATCGGAGCCACTTTGGGAATTCCTATTAATCCAATACTTTGGCCTCTCTCTATGAGCCCCATGGCGATCAAATTATCATCGCTAAGGACTTCATCGATCTCTCTAAGATCAGCAGGCACCGATTGGAGAGTTCTCACTATCTCCTTGAATTGCACTCCTTCGGGCCAAGGAATCGAAGCTGTAAAAGAAACGCAGTGTTAGACTCAACATCGACTTATAGTATCAAGTTAATCGACGAAGAAGTTGGAACCCTTACGTCTAACTAGCCACCGTCTAGCAAATCTTGGTGGGCATCGAACGAAGAACCATTCGGTCCTGAAATAGCTTAACTTGCTCCAAGCCCCTGCCACTACTTGGAAGTTTCTGAATGCTTCTAAAAAGGTGAACGAAGGGTTATCCCCACGACTCTTGATGTTGAATAGATATCTGATTTCCTCAACGGTTGGGGGCCGGAAAAGGTGCTCCATGAAGATAATATACAAGCTGTTGAGCAGAGCATATCCGTTCGGATGCAATTGAGAAGGTGCAATCCTAAAAAGGAACAGCACTTCCCGAATAAATTGGTTGAACGGGGGCAATGTTCCGGCTAGGCACATGAACCTATTACAAGTAGTATACCCTTTTGGGGTTTTGTTGGCTCTGTCTTCCGGCCTCGGTAACAAAAAATTTTCTTGAGATAGACCATGTCTGAGGCAGATTCTGCCTAGCATATCTTCGGAGATTTTAGAACGTACCAAATCCTCCAGATTTAAAACTAAAGCTGCACCCGGCAGTTCATCCAGGACAGGACTGGCTACATCTACCGCGATGTTTGGCACTTCGATTCCAAGAAGTGGAGAACTCTGAATATCCTGCGGCTTGGAGCTCCCGGGATCCATAGCTATTGAACTCAGTAAAAATCATCATTGGATGGCAATAAACCCGTGTTCCCCCTGTTGTGAAGTGAATGATCGTGTTGTGTAGTGCAATGCTACATAATACTTTAAATTTATACAAGTTCAAAAGATGGTAAAACGATAAGACTTCGAGATTCGTCCGGAGTGACCATCATCGCTGACCGTCTCAACTGTGCCATCTTGACTTCGAAGAATGATCCATATTAAAGTTCGTTATGTTTGTCAAATTACAGTTTCATCGACGAGCTTCGAAGGATAGTCGAATATGCAGTCTAATGGTCAAGTCCAGTTATGTAAGGCTAAAGCTCATCGGAGTCAAGTGTTCGAATATGCAAAAGGCTATGTTTTGTATCCATCAAGTTTCAACTTGGATCGTCCCTCTAAAAGCCTGGTTTCGTATCGATCCGAGGGGTTTGACTTCATATCGATCACACAACCATGACTTCGTATCGATCACACAGCCATTGTTTCATATTGATCACTCCGGATCGATACGAACTCCCACATTTCAGATCGATACGAAGCAGCTTCCTCCATCCACAATTGATATGAACTCCTTCTATTCCAGATCGACATGAAGTAACTTCCATCCATCTCGTATCGATACGAGTTTGAAGCAGAGATTATTCTTCCACTGACTTCCTCGTCTCCATCAATCACTCTTCTTCTTCCTCAAGCCTCCAAGGCTCCATTGCTGCCTCTTCGACCTATCTCCACCCTAATTCCGACATCAACGACGCCGGAATCGACTATGACCTTGGATGAAGCGACATCGAGACTCGAGTCTTACCATATTAGGATGGGGTTAATTAATTAATTACCTAGTTTAAAGGGTTGATTTGAAGGATTAACAGATTGTTTGTATTGGAGACGAAAGGCTTAACAGTTCTTTTTATCGTGTTACTGATCGATATGAATCGGAAAGTGAAAGTAAAGGCAAGTGGAAAAATTTGTCTAAGTACAAAAGGTATTTATATGCCTTCGTAACCAAGAAAAAGGCGTTTCGTATCCCAATGGCAAAAACCGATAGAAGCGGTCAAAGTATGATCGATACGAAAGACACTGAACAAACATTCCTGGAAGGATCATTTCCATCGATACGAAGACACGATTTCGTATCCATCAACACAAGGCAGTCCAATTTGTTCTTACCCATTGGCATTTCGTATCCATCAGTGACCAACCATCTATTTCGTATCCATCGATACGAATCACATAGATATGAAAGTCTTAGCAAGATCATATTTGGACCACTCCACTCCATCGATACGGAACACAATTTTCGTATCCATCAATTCAAGAACCCACATGTTATATCGATCAATACGCAGAACGCCGTGCTTGATCTATTTCATATCGATAGCCATCGATACGAAATCCACATCCAAACATCTCAGATCGATCCAGGAGAGGATCGATACGAAGGAGTGGATTAAAACAACCATCGATCGTTGTTACAACTTGAATTTCACATCGATCCAGGAGAGGATCGATACGAAAATCGATCCAAACAAGAACAAAAAGAACTTCACAACGACCCGTGAACATGCAAACGCAAACATGAGTCAGGTTAACATACGTGCATGTATGACGAACTAACATTCGATTTCAAAATTAACTGGAATTGAATGCTTACCTAATGACAATCAGAACAGTGAGCAACAAATTGCTAGCACTCGATCTCCAGTTACAACAAAACACTGCATGACCATTAACAGTCTACAATTCAACATTTATATTACTGGAAATTGATCAAAGGTTACATCTCTTGATGAAAAGACAACAACTATTCAACGAATCAGATAGAACTTTTTCAGAATAAAGAATGCTGCTTTTCAAAGCATGTCATGTTCACACAGGACGTACTTTGGGGGGGCAAATTTTATCCCGCCTTTTGGCAAGGCCGTGACGCCAAGGACTTGACTAGAAACCAAAGATAATCCGTCCCGAAGATCGATTATACACAGGTCCACTATGGTATTAGCAAATTTGGTCCAAGTCCGGATCGAGCTACAATTAACATGGTACAACAAACAAAGCTATAAAAGCCAATATTCCAAATTTCGGGTCAATCGGAGTTTGTATGCACAAGTTATGGATCGATCAAAATCCATGAAGAAGATGTCAGTTCGTATCCATCAAAGTCCATCCCTCTTCGTATCCATCCAACTTTACATCCATCAACTCCACATCCATCCCCTTTGTATCCATCAACAGCTACCCATTTCGTATCGGTTCCATTTCTACCCATTTCGTATCGATCAACCAAGCATCGATCGAAGCCTATCACTAAGCACCGATACGAAACCTGCAGCCGAGCATCGATACGAAGGCAAGGATATAGTATCGATACGAAGAAAAATACACAGGATCAATATGAAGAAGGCATAGTCAACCAAGGCAAGCGGTCTGCAAGCGTGATATGCAGATCTCCCCTGAACTCTCACTCCACGTCATCGATGCACAACTGATCGATACAGAGGAGCATCGATACGAAGGTCGATCGATACAAAGCGATCGATGCGCAACCATCAGCCTACCTACAAAATCAATCTTAGACCGATCATAACTCAAAAACTACAAGTCCAAATGCCTGCAAATTTTCACAGAAGATTTCCTATTCACTCAAGAATGTTCCTGATCGATCGCAGCTCAAATGAAGCTAAACTCGATCGATACGAAGATGATGGGGATCGATCCCAATCGATCCCAAATGACCCCTGATCGATATGGTGGGCCCACCCACATGTGAGAAGGAGTATTCCGAGTTCAAGGGCAGATATTTCAGACCTACACATATAAATAGCACCCCTACGCCTAAAGAAAAAGGACTTTTGACTCTGCTACGCCATTACTCTACCAAACTCCATTGTAACTTTAGTGTTAGAGTGTTGTACTGTTGTAACTCAGTTAAGAATCATCAACAAACAGCAAAACTATTCAAAGTGGACGTAGGCTACAACGCCGAACCACTATAATTTCTTGTCTTTTTCTATTTCTGTATGCTTTTATTGGTGTGATTGTTAGATTAGCCTCCTTTTCCATTTACTTTCTTCACTTTAATCTCTTCAATCACATCCGAAGAGTGTTGTGCCCAATTTTGGTACAAACAGTGTCAATGCTCTATACTAGGTCCACTAATAAAACTGCATAATAATCCCACGACATAGGCAATGTCGGGTCTAGTACAATCAGTGGTATACCGAAGGCTGCCAATGATGCTCGCATAATCAGACTGTCTTACACCTTCACCATTGTTCTTAAATAGCTTTACACTAGGATCATATGGTGTACATGCAGGTTTACAGTCAAAGTAATTGTATTTCTTTAGAATCTTCTCAATATAATGAGATTGATCCAAAGAAAGTCCCTTTTCGGACCTAGTAATCTTAATATCAAAGATTACACTTGCTTCACCTAGATCTTTCATATCGAAATTGGCACTTAACAAAGATTTAACAGAGTTTATGGCATGAATGTTTGACCCAAAAATAAGTAGGTCATCTACATACAGACATATGATAGTACAAATGTCATTCTCAGATTTATAGTAAATGCATTTGTCACTTTCATTAACTTTGAAACCACGTGAGATTATTAAGTTATCAATTTTTTCATGCCATTGTTTAGGTGCTTATTTTAAGCCATATAATGATTTATCTAACTTGCAAACTTTATGTTCTTGACCATAAACTACAAATCCTTCAGGTTTGGTCCATATAAATTTCCTCTTCTAATTCACCATTTAAAAAGGCAGCTTTAACATCCATTTGGTGTATTATTAAATTATGAATAGATGCAAGTGAAATTAGTATTCGAATGGATGTAATCCTAGTTACAGCTGAAAAGGTGACAAAAAATTCTACATTTTCTCTTTGCTTAAATCCATAAGTTACTAAACGGGCTTTATATCTATCAACTGTGCCATCAGGTTTTAAATATTTTTTAGGGACAGTTTGGCACAGGTCCTTAATAAGTTTTAAAATACACGAAAACCCCAGTAAAAAAAAGTTTGTAAATTAGGTCTCTAGAATTAAGTTACCGAATAATGGCATACACTTATGCAATTATTCAGTGAATAATTACAGACATTTATGCAATTATATCAAAAAATTGCAGACATTTCCACAATTATTCATTGAAAAATTGCGGAAAATTCCGCAATTATTCACCAAAAAATTGCGGAAATTTCCGCAATTTTTTCAAAAATTTGAGGAAAATTCCGCAATTATTCACCAAAAAAATTGCTGAAATTTTCGCAATTATTCACCGAAAAAATTGCATAAATTTATGCAACTTTTGGATATAATTGCATATATGTCTGCAATTATTCAGTGAATAATTGCATAACTATATGCAATTACTTAGTAACTTAATTTTAGGGACCTAATTTACATACTTTTTTTACTGGGGTTTTTGTATATTTTGAAACTTATTAGGGACCTGAGCCTAATATTCACTATTTTTTAAGTACCCATTTACAACCTATAGAATTACAACCAGATGGTAGATCTACTAAGTGCCAAGTCTTACTGGATTCCAAAGAATCCATTTCATCATTTATAGCCTCTTGCCAAAAATGGGCATCTAAGGAAGATAAGGCCTCTTGGAAGTTTAAGAGATCCTCCTTTATAGTAAAAGCACAAAAATCTAAACCAAAATCTTTTGTGGTTCTTGCTTTTTTACTTTTTCTAGGTTCATTTTCAGAAGACTCATTAAGTTCTGTTCTAATAGGCATGGTGTTACTTGATGTGCCCCCACTATTCCTCAATTTAAAAGGAAATCTAGATTCATAAAAATCAGCATCATTAGATTCTATTATATTATGTGTATTCAGGTCATAAAATCTATATACTTTGCTATTAATAGCATAGCAATAAATACACATTCATATGCTCTACTTGCTAATTTTATTTTCTTAGGGTCCGGTATACGAATATATGTCAAACATCCCCAAGTTCTAAAATAAGACACATTTGGTTTATAATTTCTTAAAATTTCAAATGGTGAGATTTTACTTTTTGATTTAGGGATTCTATTCAATACATAGCATACAGTCAATAAAATATCCCTCCACCAATGTTTAGCTGCATCCGAATTCAATAAGATAGCTACAACTAATTCGGTAAATGTTCTATTTTTCTTTCAGCTTTACCGTTCATTTCAGGTGAATAAGGTGCAGTTCTCTCATGAATTATACCACGCAATTTATAGAAATCAAGAAATAAACTAGACTCATATTCTATTCCTCTATCACTACGAAGTCTCTTAAATTTTTTATTATATTGATTTTTAATTTCAGTTTTAAATGATTTAAACATATCAAATGCATCACTTTTATTTTTCATAAGGTATACATAAGTAAAATCAGAATAGTCATCAATAAAAGTGATAAAGTAACGGTGCCTATGTCTAATCAAAGTTCCATCAAGCTCACATATATCAGAATGAATCAAATCTAAAGGTTCAGAAACTCTATCAACTGATTTATGCGGTTTCTTAGTGATTTTTGCTTGACTACAAAATTCACATTTATCAAAATCAGTCTATAACATTTTAGGGATAAGATCTAAGGTGCTCATGTTATGAATTATACGTTTATTCACATGACATAATCTAGAGTGTGAGATATTAAAATCACACAACATATAAGTAGAAACAGACATTTTATTACATTCAACATTCAGTTTAAACATACCATCAGTTGCAGCAGAAGTCATTGTTGTTTGGAACGTCTTCAAATTGTTGGAAACAATGAACTTCGACTGAGTTGTGTACGTTGTCACTCTCTTGAAGAAGTTTCGGCGTTCTGCTTGAAGGTGCAAAGCAGTTCTAAAAAACAAACGTCGCCGCCTCTAGAATAAAACATCATCCCTAATCTGAAGAAATATCAACTTGTTTGCACTGACAAAGTCGATTCTGATTTGCACTCTGAAATACTGCTCAAGGTGTTTAGTTTTGTTGAATGAAGAAGAAAAAGAAAAATATCTGTTATTCTTTCCATTTCTCTTCTGTCTATCTATCATTTAAATAGGCAGAATGAAAATTGTATACGTTACTAAAGTGATGGAATATTAATGGATTTTAATTTATTCTCATTTAAAACAATATTGTAATACCATTAGCTTTTGTAACGCCTCAATAATAAAGGTTCATAAATATGTTACCGTTATAAACTTGCAAAGGCTCAATTATAATAATGGTTCATAAATAAATTACTAACCTGTTTTTTTTTGTTTTTTTAATAAATTCACTTCATAAACAAAAACATTTCCAATAGATACCTTAGTTGCATTCCAAGTAAGTTGTAGCCTTGTAGGACCATATCAATGAGTCTGCAGTACATTTGTTAACAGCAATGTGTAGGAATGCTTACAATAACAAGCAAACAGATTTTCTTTAAATATACCCGGGTACTTAATTATGCAGGCCTGCATGTTGACTACTTCAAAGGTTGCCTTTTGTACACATGTAGGTGTCCAAAGTCATAAGATGCATCCATAAATAATGACTGCACCGCTTACTAGAAAACACAAACACAATGTCCACTGAGACTTTCAAAGAATATGGCGTTCTTCCATTGCTAACTTTGCTCTGCATCATCGTACTCAGACTATTATTCAGCCGTAACAAAGCTAAAAAGCTATGCCGACCCCCGAGTCCTTTTGCACTTCCTATACTAGGCCATATCCATTTACTAGTTCCCATTCCTCACCAAGCTTTGCACAAGCTTGCTCTGCGCCATGGTCCACTGATGTCTATCCGTTTAGGATCAGTCCACTGTGTTGTTGCGTCTTCTGCTGAAATCGCAAAAGAATTCCTCAAAACTCATGAACTCATTTTTGCTGATCGCCCCCAATCCAAAGCTGTCTCCTATCTCACATACGGATCAGCTGACTTTTCGTTTGCTCCCTATGGCAACTATTGGAGGTACTAATTATATTCAAATTTCATGGTAGTTTTCTTTTTATACTCGGGTAAACTAAACATTGTTCCCAATCACTTGAGGAATAAATAGAGTCATCTCACAACATATACTCCAAGTTAGAACCCTTTTGTCAGTAACTTATTTTACATCTCTTTAAAAGGAGCTATGAATGATAACTTTAAGTAACCTTTGATATTTAGACAACGATAGAATGTCTAGCTTAATATTTAGACAGCAATATAAAAGAAGGAAAAAAGGAAGAAAGAAGAAGTAATGGAGAAGAATAACAACTGATAAAGATTAAATCATGGATTTTCCATCTCATTCCATTACAAAGCTTGTGCATATATAATCATGCTTACACATAGGACAAAAATTGTACCTAACTCACTCATTGACAACTACACAAAGACAATAACTAATTAGTTATTTAGCACATGCTAATTGCTTCTTTTTGTCTCAAGAATTTGCATAGCTTAATCTAGAAGTGTATGGTGAATTCAGTGTACATTGGGCCTTGCCATTATCCTGTATCATTTGGTAGCTTATTTTCTACTAACATGAGCTACTAAAGTAACTTATATGCCACTCTATATAGTATCTACTTATAAGCTATTAACGAATACCCTATTAATTAGCAAAGGGAAATTAACTGCCATAGTCAGATTCCTATACATATTTATTGACAGCTATGTGTTTTGACTATATGAGCTATCCAAGGGCAGAGCCATGATAGTCTTATTCATATTGGTTTAATATCTGACAGGTTCATGAAAAAAATTTGCATGACACAGCTGCTTGGAGGTCGAACCCTTGAACAGCTTCAACCTATAAGACAAGAGGAGACGGTTCAGTTTCTGGAAACTCTATTCAAGATATCAGACAAGGGAGAAAAGGTAGATTTAGGTAAAGAGCTTGTGAAGTTGACAAACAATGTAATAAGCAAAATGGTTATGAGCACGAGGTGCTCAGGAAGCGATGATGAGGCTGAAGAAGCCAGAAAGCTCGTGGCAGAAACAGCCGAGCTTACTGGAAAATTTAACCTTGCTGATTATGTAGGATTTTGCAAAAATCTGGATTTGCAAGGTTTTGACAAAAGATTAGAAGACCTGCATAGAAGGTATGACAACATGATTGAAGGGATTCTGAAGCAGAAGGAAAACGAGAGGAGGAAAAGAGCCAAAGGTGATGAAAGGGTTAATGATTTGCTTGATATCATGCTCGATATATCTGAGGATGAGAATGCAGAAATGAAGCTAACAAGAGAAAACATTAAGGCATTTATATTGGTAAGTACATCAAAAAAATCGATGATTTTGTAATAAAGTTAAGAGACAATATTTGAATGTGATTCATATACAGGACATTTTTGCGGCCGGAACAGACACATCAGCCATAACGATAGAATGGGCAATGGCAGAGCTGATAAAACAACCTGGTATACTACAGAAAGCAAAAGAAGAGATTGATACAGTGATAGGCAATAAAAGACTGGTATCAGAATGTGATATACAAAATCTGCCTTACCTTCAAGCAATCGTAAAAGAAACGCTGAGGATACACCCAACGGGGCCTATGATAGTACGCGAGTCAACAGAAGAATGTAAAATCAACGGTTACGATATTCCTGCAAGGACAAGACTGTTTGTGAATGTGTGGGCTATAGGAAGGGACCCCAAGTATTGGGAAGATCCACTTGAGTTCAGACCTGAAAGGTTTGTTGAGAATAACATTGATGTAAGAGGGCAGCATTTTCATTTGCTTCCATTTGGAAGTGGGAGAAGAGGGTGTCCAGGCACATCACTGGCAATGCATGTTGTGGAAACAACACTTGCATGCATGATACAGTGCTTTGATTGGCAGGTTGATGGTGGAAGTGTGGATATGAGTGAAGGACAAGGGTTGACACTTCCTCGTGCTCAACCGTTGATATGTCTGCCTAAAGCCAGGATGAACCCGATGCCATCTACTTCATAGGATTTTCTTTGGTTCAGTGTTTGGTTTTTTATGGTTGAATTACTATATAGGGGTTATTGACAATCGTTCAAAAACAATATTTTACCTTCTTTATTATGCAAACTTCCTTTGTACCTATATTTAAGATTCAAATATTCATGTTCAAATCAGTGTTTACCTGATAGCACCGTGATTCTTTAAGCAAAGCTAAAATGATTACATTGATGATAAATTGCAAAACGGATTCAGAATAACAGTAATATACCTGCCATAGAGTCGTTTACGGAGACTGAAGACGCTGTCACCAGTTGCCACCATTATTCAGTTTTTGTTCCCTTTCCAGCCATTATAGCTTTGCTCGTCTAAACCAAAACCGAATTGTTAAAAGTAAAAGCTGTATTTTTTTTTTCACACTGTAGAAACATCTACGGTATTTTCATGCAATTAAGTGAAAGAATAAAAGATTGGACCAAACAAACCAAAGGTTCATTCAAAAGTGAATGTAGTTTAAGGCAAGTAGACAACCTAGCTGCGATTTGGACAAGGACAGAGTAAAAAATTTCAGTGCTAAAAGATTGTGCCTTCACCTCTCTTCCCTTCAAATTTTTAAATTAGGATTTAATGATAGGCAATCTATTAACATCCCGTAAAATGTCTTACTCACCCCATCAATTCTTTTAAAAAATCGCGTCCCACATAATCATCTTCACTCCTAATAATTCCCCGAATACCCTCTTTTCTTCTCTATTTCTTTTACAAGTGCAACAATACGCTTTTCAACCTCACTCACTTCCCCTCTTTTTAATAATCTACATAATTTTGTTAAGAAAAGTAGTCATACTTCATGTGATTCAAAGCTAAGTGATGCGGAAGAAATGGAAATCTAAATGAAAATTTGTCAATTTTCTATCTGTTTTCCATGTTTAGCCTGATATAATTGCAGTATATTATTTTTATGTTTGCTAATAATTCAAAATTAAAACTGCTATCAAAAGATCAATTTGCTTTTAGATCCAAATGAAAATATGTTATCTTGATTTATATATTTATAGCTCAAAATTCATTTTCTTGTGTTTTTATTTAGGATTAGGGTTTTTTATTTTAATTATTTAAATTTGAATATGTTTGTAAGGACAATAATATAACAAAATGTTTATTTTTTAAAATGGAGTATGTAAAGCCAATTTTAGGGTGCTAATAGTGTTAAATTTGGATGATTCAAATATTCGTTGAGAATGAAAGAAATTGATTAATTGGTTCAATCAATCAATTAATTTGGCTTATATATGGAAGTAGGCCTGTCAATGGGTCGGGTTCGCTCCGGGTACTATAAAACCCGGGCCCGAGTCCAATTACAATAATTAAAATCCGAGTTCGATCCGAACCTGCAGGGTATTTCAACCCAATATCCGAGCCCGGCCCATCGGGCTTTTTAAGCCCGTTAGATAATAACCGTATACCTAACTCGGAATATTTATGTTAAAACCATATTTTAAAACTGCAACTTTGTTAAAAAATTTATACAAACAATGTTAACGTATAAATTGAACGGTGATGTAGTCAAGCTCATAATAAAAGTATGAAAAAACATCTACATGTAAACAAACAAAATGGTAAATAAATAACATACATACTTATGTTTTGATATGACGAAAAACTAATAGTCGGATCGGGTCCTAACCAGACTGGGTTTTGATAAAACCGTACCCGACCCAGGTTGGGCCTGAGTCGGGCTTGGGTAGTAAAAGGCAAAACTCATACCCGCATAAATAGGGCGGGTTCGGACCGGGCTCGGGCCAAAACCCGTACCATTGACATGCCTATATGGAAGGATATTTTGGAAGGTAACTAATTAATTAGCCAATCAATTAATTAGTCAATGCATTTGTTATATGAAGAAATAAATGATTAGGCATGGAGAATCAATCAATCAAAGGAAAGATATGGAAACCAAGATTACGCCATCTATTTGTACTAAAAATCAAATCATGCAATTTGGAAAGATATTTGGGTAATCAGGAAATTGATTTTCTAAATCTCCAAGCAACCCTTCATTATCAAGTCTATTTAAATGAAGGAATTTCATCTTCATATGCAAGTGAGTGTGTGAGAGCATCCACCATTATTCTTCTCTCTCTTTTGTACTCTTTTCTTCAATGGAATAAAAGAAGTTGTTGGGTCTCCATGGACGTAGGATATTCATATCTGAACCACGTTAAATCTTCTGTGTCTCTTATTTCTGCTATTGTTTCTGTGAGGCCGCATAATTGATTTTTTTTAAGTTCCATTGATATCTAAATAGACAATACTAGATCATGATCAAATAATTCGATTCCGCTCAAATTAAAACAAATTTCACTACAGTTTGGTAGCAGAGCTAGTGTTATTGTTCCTGTTTGGATATTAATTGCTACTTCTAGTAAGTCTGTTGGTAGATCTGGTGTCAATTATGGAGTAACACGTTTTGACGGAAAGGGAGATTTTGGTACTTGGAAGATGAAGATGGAGGCTGTATTAAAGAAGGAGAAGACTTATAAGGTTGTTTCTGCGCCTGAGAAATTGAAAGGTATTGATGCAGCTGATTTGGAAGGGTTGAAGATGAAGCTCTCACAACAATTCAGTTGAGCCTTTCAGATGAAGTTCTTTGAGAATTCTCTAAGAAGAAGACGGCGAATGAACTATGGGATGCATTATTGGATGCATATCAAGACAAGTCTCTCATTAATCGGATTATTCTTCAGCAACAACTATATTCGTTCAAGATGAAGCCTGGAGCTGATCTCATAGAGCATGTAGATGCTTTGACCACTTTGATTATGAACCTGAAGGCAACAGAAGTTGATATTACCAATGAGGCTCAAGCTGTGATCCTCTTATGTTCCTTGCCTAAGGAGTATACTGCTTTTGTTAATTCCATGATTTATGGCCGTAGTAAAATTAGCATGTCTGATGTAAAGGCTGGTCTTCATAATGAAGTATTAAGAGGTAGATTGGCGAGCACTAGCTTGGATAGTGATACCGAAGGCTTATCTGTTCAGAGAGGTAAAGGCCAAAGCAGGTCGAAGAAAGGTGGAGGACGGAATTCTTCACGTTCTTAGTCTAGGGGGCCTAAGAAGTTGACTTGTCATTATTGTAAGAAACCAGGGCACTTCATAGCACAATGTCCCAAGCTTGAAGGTAGAAGAAAAGATCCAAAGCAAGCCTCAGCTTCTACAGTAGAGAAATCAGATACAGAAAGTGGCAACGATATATTTACAGCTTCTGGCTCTTCTGGGAAGAGCAACTTATTGCTGATTGATTCTGGCGCATTCCATCATATGACACCTGATAGGAACTGCTTTTCCACTGTGAAATTGATGGAGGAGAAGCTCTGATGGGTAATGATGCTTCTTGCCGTATGGTTGGTGTTGGTAGTGTGATGATTAGGATGTTTGATGGTGTTATTCATACGATCACCGATGTTAGACATGTACCTGATTTGAGGAGGAGCTTGATTTCTGTTGGGGCATTGAGTAGACTTGGCTTGAAGATTGTAGTAGAAAGAGATAAAATGAAGATATCGAAAGGTTCCATGATTGTTATAGGAGGTGTGAGGCAGGAAATCTTTATCTATTAAAGGGCACTACTGTAATTGGTGAATCAGCTTCTGTTACATCTGTTGATTCGGATTCTTTTGGATAATGGCACTTACAGATGGGTCACATCGGTGAGCACAACATGGATGAGTTGAGAAAACGAGGATTGATTGATGGAGTTTATCATTCAAAACTTGGTTTTTGTGAAGAGTGTGTTCTTGGATAGCAGACAAAGATTTCTTTTGGTATAGGAGAGCATAAAGCAAAAGTTGTCCTGGAGTATGTTCATACAGATGTCTGGGGTCCCTCCCCTTGTCAGTCTTTAGGTGGAGCTAGGTATTTCGTTTCATTTATAGAAGATTTCTCTCGTAAAGAATGGGTATACTTTCTTCAGTCAAAGAGTGAAACCTTTGCCAGGTTTCGAAAGTGGAAATCTATGGTTGAGAAGCAATCAGGGAAGAAATTGAAAGTTCTCTGTTCAGATAATGGCAATGAATTTGTATCACAAGAATTCATCGATTATTGTGAGTCTGAAGGCATTAAGAGGCATTACACTATACCAGGCGACCCTCAGTCTAATGGAGTTGTAGAAAGGATGAATCGGAAATTATTGGAGAGAAAAAGATGCCTCAGACTGGCTGCTAAATTGAAGAAGGGATTTTGGGCTGAAGCTTTATCTATGGCGGCTTTCCTCATCAACCGCACACCTTCTACTGCCATAGATATGAAGATCCTTGAAGAAGTATGGAAAGGAGAGTCTGTTAGCTATTCATTTCTCAGAGTGTTTGGTTGCCCAGCTTATGTGCATGAGAGTAAAGGGAAGATGGAACCTAGAGCTCGCAATTGTATCTTTCTAGGTTATAGGAGAGGAGTGAAGGGATATAGGTTGTGGTATCCTATTAGCAAGAAGATCGTTATGAGCAGGCATGTGACTTTTGATGAGAAGACTATGTTGAAGGTGGAGCCTTCATCATCGGATGACAATGAGAGGACATGTGAAGAATACTAGACACAAAGCAAGTCATCTATTGGTTCTTTCCATAGACGTTCAGATGGTGTTTCCGATGACATCGTGGTTGATGAGGGTAATATCGATGTTGGTACAGAGGATCAAAATCAAGGTGGAGCTCATTCAGAACCTAGGCCTATCAAACAAAGAAGAAAGCCTAAGTGGCTTGATGAGTTTGTTGGATTGAGCATCAAAGACATTAACTTCGATGATATGACAACATATGCTTTGAATGTTGTCCATGATGAACCCTGTGATTATAGAGAAGCTATCGCATCAGTTAACAGTTCCAGTTGGTTAGTTGCTATGGAGGAGGAGGTTGAATCATTGCAGAGAAATCATACTTGGGATTTGGTGCCTCTTCCCAGCGACAAGAGAGCTATTGGATGCAAGTGGATCTATAGAGTGAATGACGGTGAAAATGGTAATCTCAGATACAAGACAAGATTAGTCGCAAAGGGGTATGTTCAGAAGAAGGGGGTAGAGTATCATGATATCTTTGCTCCATTGGTTAGGCATACTTCTATTCGTATTCTTTTGGCATTAGTTGCTCATTATGATATGGAATTAGAGCAACTAGATGTCAAAACTACATTCTTGCATGGTGATCTGGATGAGGAGATTTATTTAAAGCAGCCGGAAGGGTTCATTGATAGTAGCAGACTAGACTATGTTTGCAAACTCAACAAATTTCTATATGGACTGAAGCAGTCTCCTAGACTATGGTATAAGAGGTTTGATATGTTTTTGCTTTCACAGGGATACTCCAGAAGTTTCAAAGACCAGTGTGTTTATTTCAGGAGATGTGATGGTGATATGATTTATTTGTTGTTATATGTTGATGATATGCTGATTGCATCTCGGAGTATGGTCAGAATTAAGGAGTTGAAAGTGGAGCTCAGTAGAGAGTTTGACATGAAGTATTTAGGAAAGGCACAAAGAATATTGGGTATGGAGATAAGTAGGGATAGGAAGCGGAGAGAGTTAAGGCTCACTCAAGCGCAGTACATCGAGAAGGTCCTCGCTCGATTTGGAATGGAGAAAGCCAAACCGGTTAGCACTCCATTAGGCTCTCATTTTAAGTTGTCAAAAGACTTATCTCCTTCATCGAAAGAAGACAAAAGGTATATGGCTGATATACCTTATTCTAGTGTTGTTGGTAGTCTTATGTATGCGATGGTGTGCACAAGACCAGATTTGATATAGTGGGTGTTGTGAGTAGATATGTCTAACCCAGGCAAAGAGCATTGGCAAGCTGTGAAGTGGATTCTTAGATATCTTCGAGGCACTTCTTCGGTGGGCTTGTTATATGGTGGAGTGGATGGTGACATCTTTCTTAGAGGATACTGTGATTCTGATTATGCTGGGGATAGAGATGCTAGGAAGTCAGTGTCAGGCTATGTTTTTACACTTGGCATAGGATCGATTTCATGGAGATTAAAGCTGCAATCTATCGTAGCTTTATCGACTACTGAAGTAGAGTTGATATTGATTGTGGAAGCAACAAAGGAAGGATTATACTTACTTCGGTTGTTGGATGATCTGTCAGTTGTGCAGCGGACAGTAGAGCTATTTTCAGACAGTCAGAGTGCGATTCATCTTGTAGAGAATCAAGCTTATAGTTCACGGGCGAAGCACGTTGATGTTAGAGGTTTCTTTCTTATGCTTGAGGAAGAACGAAGCAAGATCAAATTGTTGAAGGTGAGTACTTTGGATAATCCTTCAGATATGATGACAAAGTCACTTCCAAAGGACAAGTTTGAGCATTGCTCAAACTTGATCAGTTTGATTCCTGTTACTTGAACGCCATGGGACACTAGACCCAACAACTTCTATGTTCATTGCTTGATGATAAGGTGATGAAAAGAGATTGTTATATTTGAATCAAGGTGGAGTGTTAAATTTGGATGATTCAAATATTTGTTAAGGAGGAAAGAAATTGATTAATTGGTTCAATCAATCAATTAATTTGGCTTGTATATGGAAGGATATTTTGGAAGGAAACTAATTAATTAGCCAATCAATTAATTAGTCAATGCATTTGTTATATGAAGAAATAAATGACCAAGACTATTTGTACTAAAATCAAATCATGCAATTTGGAAAGATATTTGGGTAATCAGGAAATTGATTTTCTTAATCTCCAAGCAACCCTTCAATATCAAGTCTATTTAAATGAAGGAATTTCATCTTCATATGAAAGTGAGTGTGTGAGAGCATCCACCATTATTCCTCTCTCTCTCTTTTGTACTCTTTTCTTCAATGGAATAAAAGAAGTTGTTGGATCTCCATGGACGTAGGATATTCATATCCGAACCACGTTAAATCTTCCATGTCTCTTATTTCTGCTATTGTTTCTGTGAGACTGCATAATTTATTTTTTTAAGTTCCATTGATATCTAAATAGACAATACTAGATCATGATCAAATAATTCGCTTCCGCTTAAATTAAAACAAATTTCACTACAAATAGAACCAACCTTGATAATATATTCCATTCTGAACATAATATATCATTCTTGCATGATTACCGTTTATCTAATATTCCACATAATGTAGATTTTGGAGAACTTTATGATGTTTTCAATTTAAAATTTTTTAATTTTAGAAGGTTTTAGGCTTAATAAAAACTTTCTTCGGAAATTCAATTTTAACCGTACATCGGAGAAGAAATCACTTTCTTATAATTTGCATTACTTTGTTCTAAATTAAAATTATATATAATATAATATAACATAGATAACGAAAATGATATTGAAATTTGGTTTTCGGATAAGAGTAATTTTTTTACCTCTAAGTCATTTTATGAAAAAGTTTAATTCTTTGGGAAGTAGATCAAATTTATTTAGAAAGTTAATGCATCGTTCAAAACTATACTTTATATGTGGTTAATTTTAGATAAGAAATTAAATAATATAGATTTATAAAGAAGAAGAATGTGTTTATTGATAAAAAATGTATTTTTTGTAATTTGAACTTAGAAAGTATTATGGATTTATGACTGTCATGCAAGTAATTCCATTCCCTTAATATCTTTAATATTTTTGACTTTAAGCAACTAATAATGATTTTAATTGCGAATATTATTGGTGAAGCTTTAGATTATACTATGCTAGTGATCGTATATTGTAACGACCCGTAAATTTTAATTAGTTTTTTTTGTTTTTTTTGTATATTTAATTGAAATTTTGTGAAATTTTAAACGATAAAATTTTGAATTAAAAATTTAACATTTAGAATACGTCTATTTTAACATAACAACTAGTAAATTTTCATCTGATAATATGGAAGTTTATTTTCTTGTGTAATTTTATTTTAATTTAAATCAGTTAACATTTGATGATAATAAAATGGTTTCCAAACCTGAATATTTTCATATAGAAAATTTGTAAATCATCTTCTGAGTGAGACGTCATCTTTCGTTTTTCCAAATTTGATAGTTATTGCTCCGTTCATCTTATTTTCGGCATTTTAGCAGCATTTCGGTACCAATATCGAATTTTGGTAGCTCGATCGTACCATTGATATCTGTATACCGTTTTGATCGTCTCGTCGTGCTGATCACTATGGTATATCCAATTCTGTGTATTGAAGTCCGGTACACAGCGGAATCCATGAAACCGGCAACCGTATCGGTATCGGTTCCGTGTCTTTTGGTTCTTGTGACCCTTCATCTATCTATTTTCTGAAACCAAATGGCTACTTACCCCTTTGTATTTCTGAATCCAATTAGCATGACTTTTGCTATTCTTCTCGGTTCTAAATTGTACCATTTACTTTTGAGAAAAAAAATTATTTTATTTTTAAACTGTTCTTTTATTAATGTGTGCTGTTCCTTTCATCTATCCATTCTTTCGGCCCTCCCCACATCTCCTTCCCAAAGCCTTAATCTCCCCTCAGCCTGAGCCGATATGCTCCTCTCACCATCTCCTTCCTCCCCTAGCGTGACTCTTTCCTCCAAATTAACCTCCAACCCGAAGCACACCCATCACCGTACCATCTCATGCTCGGCCTCGACGAACCTTTCTGAAGCCATTGCCGAACACTCCATTCACTCAATCTCCAGCTTGCCTCCGAGCTTGGTTGTGGATTGTGGCATTGCTTGCTTGTAAGTGTATTCTTATATATGTATATAACAGTTTTGATTTTTAATATATATATAACATCTTTATTTATATATTAAAACATACGTATATAAATATTTATTTTACCTGTTAGTATACTTATATATTTATATAGTATGTGTATAAATGAGTTCTATTTTTTTGATCTGTTATTTGAAAATGTTAGATAAGTTGTTTATATATATATATATAGCTGTTTATAACATCAGAAGTTTTGTACTCTTACTGTATGAATATTTATAAGAGAGGTGTATAAATACTATATATCATAGTAGCTGTACTAGTTGTTTAAAATATGCATACTAAAGGATAACCATGGATATTTTGGTATTTGTATTGCATTTCTTTTATGTGCTGTTATGGTTTCATATATGATTTGGAAAGGAAGCATATATAGTTCCATATAATATCCATTCGTTTCGTGTATATATATATATATCAAGGTGTTATAAAATAAATGTTTGTATTTGTATATTAGCTATATATATACACGTATGATCTGATTGGTTTTATTTTTATGAGTTTAGAATAGTTTACTTTGAAATATAAGTCATTTGATTTACACTATGTTGTTTGTTTGTGAGTGTGAGGGTATATATATATCACATTATATAGTTCGGTTTGTATATAAGTTATATTTAGTTTATGCTGTACATAAGCATATGCATATTTTGATGGTGTGTGTATATATATATATATATTATTTTGAGTATATAAATAGATGTATATTTATCGGTTTATATGAGTTTATATACTTAATGCATATTAGTCGCAGTTTATATGTATCTAAGTTGAAGCATATTATAAAGTTTTATAGGTTATATATATTTGTTTTGATTGTACAGTTAAAATATATATATGCCTATATATGTTAGTTTAAAGAGGTTACAGTATTGTATGAATGTGTATAATAGCTTATATACGGTTGTTCGATTTCGTAATATTATATTTTATTACGTAAGGGTTGTTTATAAATATATAAATTTGTATATATATATATATGTAAATGTGTATTAGGTTTTGATAATATTGGGGATTCTATGTTGTAAGTTTAAAGTATTGATTTTAATATAATATATATACCTTTGATTTTTAAGTGTTTGTATTTTTAGGAATAATGATTTTGAAATTATATATATATATATATATATATAGATTTTGATTTCAATATATATATATATGTTTAAATTTAAGATTGATTTAAAAGTGTATTTGTATTTTAAAATTTAATATTGGGTTTAAGGAAAATAATAATATAATATCATCTTAGTTAAATTATATCAAGCTAATTGATCTGATCCGTTTCATCAATTCCTTTTATCAGCTTTGTCGTCAAATTCGCATTCAATCTTACTTTGCTTTGGAATTCGTGCTGGCATTTCGTAGCTCATTTCTTTGTCAAATCTATCTAGCCTCGAAAGGTGAGCAATCACTCATGATTAATGTTCTTATATTTATTAAATTTGATTTCAATTGAAACGACAATTGAAATATGCTGCTGTTAGTTACTTACATTGCTATATATATGCTGTTATCTGTATCTATTCACCTGTGACATCTGACAACCTTATATGTTATTTTTATTGATGATATATGCCTGTTTATTATTATTATATCTGTTCTCACTCTGCAAGTTTCCTGTTAGTATAGAATTCACTATGGGTTGAAATGATACATACCCGAACGATCTGTAGAATATGAGAAAATCGTTATGGGTTGAAATGATAAACCCAAGCAATTTTCATCGGCATTGAATTTGGGATTGCGGGTTGAAAAGATATATACCCGTATATATTTAAATTGCGGATTGAAATGATAAATATCCGTATCACTTGACCATAGGGTAGAGAATTATATACAGACACCGTCGGTCTATATATAAATATTTTGAAAATGATTTCTATGGTTTTGGAAAGGAATATATGGTTTTAATAAATATTGATTTTAAAGATTTATTAAAGTTGATTTAATAAAGTTGATATATAATATGTTTAAGTATTTATTTAAAATATATATTTTCAAATATAGAATTTATAATGATTCAGGTTAGAAAGATAATTTGAAATTGATTTGAGATTTATATTTATTTAAGAATTATACTTAAATGAGTTTGATTTGAAATTTATTCAATTTGAAATTTTAAAAATATAATTTATAACTTGAATTTGATTAAAAGTGATTTAAAGGAATATTTCCACTTATATAAATTTAAATGGGAGATTTTGTTTGTTTAAATTTGTAAATTGAAGTTGTGTTTAGATGATTATTGAAGTGATTAAGTTAATATTTCAAAACTAAATAATTGTAAAGTGAATTTGATATATATATATATATATAATTATTGAATTTGGTTTTGAAATGTTGAATCTTTAAAGCTTTGAAATATATTGAAATTGAGATGGTTTATTTGTGGTCCAAATCGGTATTTGAAATCGATATAATTTGAAATGTTTAATTGAATTGGAATTTGAAATTGATGATCTGAGATTGGATTAATTTGAATTTTGAAAGTCGAGTTGTTTTGAATCGATTTGTGAAATTTGCGGAAGCTGTTTTATTATATAAAGTATTTTCAACTATATCTAAAACTATTTACATTTTACTTTATAAATTAGTTTAATATAAACTATTTTTATTTTATAAACTATTTTAAAATATTAATTACTTTAATATAATTATTTTATTATAAACCATTTTTAACTTATAACAAATTGATATAAACTATTTTATTTAATAAACTATTTTATTTTATATACTACTATTAATATCTAAACTGTTTGAAGGAAAGTGTTATGATTTCAAAGTATTATGATTTCCAAAGTATTATTATTTCAAATTGTTTGGTTTCTAAAGTATTATAACTTTAAAAGTACTATGATTTTGGAAATAGATATGTTTGAAGTGAAAATGATATTGTATTAATATGGTTTTGAAGTGAAAATGATATCGTATTGATTTGAGATTTTGAAATGGAAATGATATTTTGGTTTTGAAGTATAAACTATTTTGAAATGACCGCGGTGTTATAATAACGATTGGTTGTTAAAGAGACCGGGATCAGATATGGGCATACTCTCTGTCGATACCGAAAACCACTTTAACAACTGTGTATGCGGTGTAGATTCCAGAATGAAGTAGGATGGTGGCGACGATCCTAAAGTTATATTTACGTGGACCCAACTCCCATGAGTTGGCATAAGGTGGCTAAAATAAGAGCGATTCTGGGCCAATGAGGTAGCTTCTCTTATCGGACACACTCCATCGTATGCCATTCTATTACTTTATGATTGATTTGGTGCACACCTTTGATTCGGGAGTGTGGCTCGAGGTGAGCGATTGATGCGGCTCTGCGTTACCACCAGTCCGGATGTGTAATTGGTATATCTACCCTGGCATTGCCTTGTTGTGCCGTGTCACCTACCCTAGCGTGCTTTACTACGAGTTTTTTTGTACCATACCTATGGAGTACCCTCTGACGACGCCCATTACGGGGGAGATTACGGTACTGTATAGACTATGGGAATATATAAAATGTGTTAAGAGGGATATGGGTAACGCCTTAACGCTATTTTAATAGTTTACTTTACTATAGACATTATTATAATAGCGTATATTACTACATAGTAGATAGTTTAACGGATCCTTAGAGGATGGCTATCCCAAACATCCTTTAAGTTACTTGTATTTCAGTTGATATTTCACTTGAGTTGGATTTATTGATATAAGAATGTTAATCCTGACTCGAGTGTTTTGTGTTTTGCTTTACGCTCGGGTCAGACTAAGTGGCTCAGTGTTCGGGACTCACCTTTGGAGTTGGAGCTTCGCTTGGAGATCCAGCTATATCGATTCTGCTTTCAGTTATTCAGTTGATTCCAGTGATGTATTCAGATTTTGTATTTGACTATTGTATTGAGGCATCTATGTATTCGCGACCTCTGTTGTATCTTATTTAACTCTGTTTTATATATATAGTAGCTTCATGAACTACTATTCTTTTGTTTCTGCTGCATTATTTTATATTACTCTGTGTCTGTGATTCTGTGATTATTTATTTACTATATATGCTGAGTTTGCCAAATTTAAATTAACAATCTGATATTTTGAGCAATTCAAGTCCGACATGTATGGATGCGAATGGTTGAAAATTTCAGGATGTTACAGTTGGTATCAAAGCTCTGGTTTTAGGCAAAACTCAGCATATGTAGTAAACTTAATTACGGAATCATTTTCGTTCATGTTTGAATCTCTTCCTCTTTGACTCGGTTTCCTTTGAATTTTGAAACGTTCCCCTAGGTTTCAAAATCCATGCTTGTCTCTCCCATTCACTCTAAAATCTAGTCTTGTCTCGACCTATTCGAGTTCTTTTGATTTTGGAGCATCCCATAACTCCACTTCGGTTGATTTTTATAATAATCAGCGGTTCCGCCAATCTTAGAATGATTTGTAAAGGGGGTGAAACTCCTTTACAACAAGCATTGATTCACCGAAGGTTTCTGTATCCTCGGTTTATGATGCTGCTATCTTTTGCTATACTCGAATTCTATCTCTTGAGATCGAATGTCGATTTGCCTCAGGATTCTGCATCGATCTTATTCTTGAAGTCACGGTTGACCCGGTTAAGGTTGCCCGCGATTTATATAAGTCTATCCAGCCTTTCTCTTGGGTAAATAATTATTTTTATCTCCTATTCGAGCCTATCTTCTTGTTAGAATTCTTTTGGTTAGAATTCCTCTATATTTGAATCTCTATCCTTGTTTTGAAATACATTCTGTAATACCCCAAAATTTTGTGAAAAATCATTTTTGAAAAATGATTTAATTTTTGAAATATTTAGATTTAAATATGGTGAAATTTCTGGAATAAATAGTGTGCAAGTATATGTGTGCACGTGCACACTGAAATGGCACAAGGAAGAACTCCAGATTTCTTGGATTTAAAACAAGAATTAAAAAGCAATACAAACATGATTTTGCAACATGGTTATTTGATTTCTGGAATTATATGGATCATCTTAGAAAATAAGAAAAGTAAGTTTTACTTTGAATCAGTAAACAAATTTTATTTAAAAACCCAGAAAAGAAAAATTACATATATATATGTCATAAGGATTTGTAAACCTGTATACATATAGGTGCATATGTTTTTGAAATTAAAAGAGGAATTAAATAAGCCTAGATAAGATATGTATACAAATATATATATATTTTTAAATACTGAAAAGTATATATATATATGTATATAAGCAAGTGAAACTATAACATTAAAATGACATGAAATGTGGTACAAGTCAATATGCTTGTATAGGCAAAAATAGCAAAGGGGATTTTTAGAAATAATTAAAATATGAAATAGGATAGTCACACTTTTAACATGACTAGGTGAGTGGCCATTTTCTGAAAAGTAAAGTAAAGAAAATGCAGTCTTTAAATTGGTTAATATGGCCGGGGTATTATGAATGAAAAATGCATGATGCTAGCCAGGACAGAAATGGAATTCTGTTTCAACAAAACCCCAGAGGAAAAATGCATATAAATAGGCAGTAGAATTGTCTTTACCCCGGGCTGCACAAAAAATAAGAAAAGAAGAAAAATATTGGAAGGAGAAAACACTCAAACAAGAATTTTCTGGATTAATAAGAAGAAACATTTAGGTGAGTAATCTCACTGAGTTCATGGCATTAAGACCTGAGTTGAGGCAGCCACTTTTTATATTGCCATTTATGTATTTCTGGTTTTGATGTATATGATTTCATCAATGCTTTTTGGATGTCTTATTTTAAATCTGATATGATTTAATATGGATGATTTTGATGATCTTTGATTGGTTGAGACATTTGTCTTTGGATGAGTATCATACTGTTTTATTTATACTCATAAATGTTAAAGTTTAGGATCTTAAAAATTATATAGAGAATACTCTAAGCTGTTATAGATCTATGGCATGGAAACTTTATAAAAATGATTGGAGCTGCATTATACTTGGTATAAGTGCTGAGGCTTGAAAAGAAAAATGTTAAGGGTGCAATAGAAATTTTCTAAGTGCTGAGCCCTTAATCAAATCAAAAAAAAAAGAAACTCACAAGCTAAAATTATGATTGAACCAGATTTTGAATCTGAATCAATCATAAAGGCTTGCAGATCAGTATAACATGCCATGCCTCTTTTACAGTTGAAAATGTTCTTATATTTTACTAAGATCAAGACATATTGATCCCATTTAAGAAATAACTGTCTGCTTATTTCTGAGGAGAATTATGCTAGGAAAGATTATGGATGTTTCCATGTTTGCAGTGACATGTTCACTTAGCATATTTGATGTTAGGATTTAAGACAATACACTAGTAAATAAACTAGGGAAGGGAAGGCCAAGAAGATTGCTGGAATGCTTGTCATATTTGAAGTATGCAAGTTGGCACATGGTTTGTTTAAGCCCTGAGATCTTTGTGCAATGATGTGAATTAGTTCATTGCAATATGTCCCAGTGATTCCTTAATAGCAGATGAGGCAGGGATTAAATTGAATAATACAACCTGTAAATGAAGAAATAGGAATATGGATATTTCTTAGGTTGAATGGTATGGAACCAAGATGGTTCCAGTGAATGCAATTGTTGCAAATAGATAACTATGTTTGCATGATTATGTATGCAAGTGTAAGAATGATAAATGAATATATCATACCTGAATCTACTTAATTATACTATGTTAAAGTAATTGATTGCAGAAATTTGCTTAAATAACAAGTTAGTACTCTTATAATCTCTATTGCTAAATATCATGAATGGATTGATGTTACTCATACCAGATCATAGATCTGACCCTTGTTTGCTCATGGCATATGGGGTGTCTCATTTTAAAATGAGGCAGCCACTTATGCTCTTTCAGGTAACCCAGGCACTAAGTAAAAATGAAGTAATGGCTATTATGGAGGAGTGAATGAACATGCTAGCTAGTTTCAATAAGAGCTTAAATTCATTATATCTGCATGTATTCAGGAAAAAATTTATGTTTCTAAGATTTCCAATCATGTATTGAATATTTTATGGTTAGTGATCATGTTGTCCTTATGTTCTGTAAAGTGTCAGATTAAATTTGTTGGTCTGTTGAAATTGTTGTGTGTTAAGGTTTGATTTGTTTTTGAAGTAGGGTCTGAAACATAAACAAGAAAAAAAAATATGCTCAAGTATCAGCTATAAAAAATCTGGTAAGAAATATACAATTATGTGAGCTACTGTTTTGCATAATTTATATATGTATTAGCTAATCTTGAGACATAACAGAGCACTGAGTTTTAGAACAAAATCTGGATTTAGCAAGAAGTAAACTTAAAAGGATTTTATTTTCTTTTTACTGAAATGCTTTGTAAATAAGTTTGAATTCATTTCTGAATTGTATTGAGGAAAGTAAAATGTTTTTTTAAAAGCATCAGACAGAATGCAATGAATGGTATCTCCATTTCTTTGAACTAGTGTGTAGCAGATACAGGACTCATGGGTTAACCAGCTACAAATAAATGAAGTATTGGTTGATCATGATAGATTGTATCTTGAAAATAAAAATGCATTTCAAAAGCTTAGTACATTTAGCAATTGTTTCATCTAGTTGTCTGGAAAATGAGCAGAGATATTGACATGTACATGTATATCTGTGTACATGTTGATATCTGGGCAAAAATATAAACATAAATTCCTAGAACAGTTGTAGGAATGGATTTCAAAAATAATAAAGCAGGAAACTTTGTTTTGTAAGTTAGATTATAGGATGAAATTAAATATATTGTGCAGATATAGGTAAATACCAGATTTCAATCCATACAGGAGAAAAAAAAAATTAAGAAAAACAAAAATTGTGTTTGAACCGACCAGCATAGTACTCGAACTCGTGACCTTTCATGTATAAGTTAGGCACGTTTCCATTACGCCTAGATGTTGCTTGTGTTCACTTAGGATCCACTTTCTTTTATACTGAATTTGATGCTATACAGACTTTAACACAACCATCTATATTAAAGGCTTGTTTACCACTGATTATTACTTGATCATTTCCTAATTATAATGACAGACTAAAGTACATGTTTCCAGTGGATTTTATGGCCAAAAATCAGGATACAATAATTAATCTGAATTGCTAAAAATCTAAATCAAACAGAATGTTCTTGTACAAAAATAAAGTATATACTCTGAATTTAAACAAGAAGAACACATACATCTTCATATGTATGTGTATGTTATTAGATATACACTGATATATTTATATTGGTAAGTTGTTTTGGTCCTGGATATATTTTGTTTATTGGAAAAAGAAAATGACCTTGGAAAACATATTTGTAATGAATGATATATTTATATATCATCTCTTAGCAAAAAAAAAAAATCCTTATGAAATTGGGGTGGAAATAGGAGGGTCATTTCACATTCTGGAATCATCGAGTGAGGGAGTGTATTTGTAATTAATATTAAATTGTTTATAGTGTGTTGTTTGAGTTGTTGATGTTGATTTGGGTTTTTGATCGATCCGTCTGATCAACGCTATCGATAGGATCTCCAAAACACTTGAACAGAGCAAACTGACACAATGTTATTTTTCAAATTTGGGATATGACATGAATTTTTTTTAATATTTATATTATATACAAGTATAATTTTCTGAAATTAAAAAGTTGAATAAATTGGTTGTTTGAAATAATAATATTTGATTTATCATTTATTGTTCTAAATGAATTTATAAACATGGTTTATAAATTGATTTGAAATTGAAATGAATTTAAAACAGGAATTTGAGAATTTAATTTCCGGTGATTTCAAACTTTGGTTTTAAAGTTTTAAAGTGCATATTATCTAAAGTATTTTCGAATAGAAATGGTTTTCAAAGAATATTTTAATGTTCAAATTAGTGCTCTCCTCTTTTGTTGCTGGAAAATAATTTCGGTGATGGCGGCCGCATCATTGACATTCATTTTCGAGTTTCGAAGTGGAAAGACCATTCTGTAACTTTGCTACATTTTTGTTTTGGGAAAATTTAATTGATTTGAATTCCTAAAGTATGGCTTGATTTATAATATATATATATATATATTGGTATATGATTATTTAGATATATAATATATATATATGTATATGTATATAATTATCTCTAAGTTATTTGTAGTGAATCGGAAATTTAATTCTTAAATTTTGTTAAAGGATGATTTTAAATAAAGCTAAATTTTGAATAAATATTTAAACCTGAAATAAATTGAATTAGGAGGGTTTTACTTGTATAATACCAATGTCATTCTAATACAACTTACCTAAATTATTCAGAAGTTTAATATGTAATTGGATAATATACAATATAAAATGATTTTATAAATAAAATTTGAGTGGTTATAATAAATGTTATACACTTAAATTTGAATTATAAAATGTTAATAGAGATAAATAGAATAATAAGATAATTGAATAATAGATGAGACAAATAAATTTGTTTTGAAGGAATTAATAAATTGAAATTAGATTAACTTATGGAAATACCTTGAATTTAAAATCAATTATTGAATATAAATTAATTTAAATTGAAATTTATATGGTTTAAATTAATTTATGTGGTTTAAATATATGTGATAAGATATATTAAGTGGGATAAAGTTAATAATAATTTGGAATAAAAGAATTAAATTTGTCGAATAAAATATGAGTATAATAATTGATTATACAAATTGATGATTTAGAAATTGTTAATCTAGGATGGCTAGATGATAAGACAATGAATTTGGAAGTAGATAGATTGATTTTAACTTAAGTAAACTCAAATAGATTAAACCAAATTGTTGAATATTAATTAGTTTAATTTGAAATTTATATGGTTTTAAATTAATTGTTTTATTTTGTATTTCAACCTGCTTTTCTTTCTGGTTGTTTCCATTCTCCTACCTCGTTCCTTTTCGGGGACAAAAAGTTTTGAGTGGGGGAGGGTGTAACGACCCGTAAATTTTAATTAATTTTTTTTTGTTTTAATTGAAATTTTGTGAAATTTTAAACGATAAAATTTTGAATTAAAAATTTAATATTTAGAATACGTCTATTTTAACATAACAAATGGTAAATTTACATCTGATAATATGGAAGTTTATTTTCTTGTGTAATTTTATTTCAATTTAAATCAGTTAACATTTGATGATAATAAAATGGTTTCCAAACCTGAATATTTTTATATAGAAAATTTGTAAATCATCTTCTGAGTGAGACGTCATTTTTCGTTTTTCCAAATTTGACTGTTGTTGCTCCATTCATCTTATTTTCGGTATTTTAGCAGCATTTCGGTACCGATATCGACTTTTGGTAGCTCGATCGTACCACTGATATCTGTATACCATTTTGATTGTCTCGTCGTGCTGATCACTACGGTATATCCAATTCTGTGTATTGAAGTTCGGTACACAGTGGAATCTATGAAACCGGCAACCGTATCGGTATCGGTTCCGTGTCTTTTGGTTCTTATGACCCTTCATCTATCTATTTTCTGAAACCAAATGGCCACTTACCCCTTTGTATTTCTGAATCCAATTAGCATGACTTTTGCTATTCTTCTCGGTTCTAAATTGTACCATTTACTTTTGAGAAAAAAAAATTATTTTATTTTTAAACTGTTCTTTTATTCATGTGTGCTGTTCCTTTCATCTACCCATTCTTTCGGCCTTCCCTACATCTCCTTCCCAAAGCCTTCATCTCCCCTCAACCTGAGCCGATATGCTCCTCTCACCATCTCCTTCCTTCCCTAGCGTGACTCTCTCCTCCAAATTAACCTCCAACCCGAAGCACACCCATCACCGTACCTTCTCATGCTCGGCCTCGACGAACCTTTCTAAAGCCATTGCCGAACACTCCATTCACTCAATCTGCAGCTTGCCTCCGAGCTTGGTTGTGGGTTGTGGCGTTGCTTGCTTGTAAGTGTATTCATACATATATATATATAACAGTTTTGGTTTTTAATATATATATATAACAGCTTTATTTATATATTAAAAAATACGTATATAAATATTTATTTTACCTGTTAGTATACTTATATATTTATATAGTATGTGTATAAATGAGTTCTGTTTTTTTATTCTGTTATTTGAAAATGTTAGATAAGTTGTTTATATATATAGTTGTTTATAACATCAGAAGTTTTATACTCTTACTGTATGAATATTTATAAGAGAGGTGTATAAATACTATATATCATAGTAGCTGTACTAGTTATTTAAAATATGCATACTAAAGGATAACCATGGATATTTTGGTATTTGTATTGCATTTCTTTTATGTGCTGTTATGGTTTCATATATGATTTGGAAAGGAAGCATATATAGTTCCATATAATATCCATTCGTTTCGTGTATATATATATCAAGGTGTTATAAAATAAATGTTTGTATTTGTATATTAGCTATATATATACACGTATGATCTGATTGGTTTTATTTTTATGAGTTTAGAATAGTTTACTTTGAAATATAAGTCATTTGATTTACACTATACTGTTTGTTTGTGAGTGTGAGGGTATATATATATATATCACATTATATAGTTCGATTTGTATATAAGTTATATTTAGTTTATGCTGTACATAAGCATATGCATATTTTGATGGTGTATATATATATATATTATTTTAAGTATATAAATAGATGTATATTTATCGGTTTATATAAGTTTATATACTTACTGCATATTAGTCGCAGTTTATATGTATCTAAGTTGAAGCATATTATAAAGTTTTATAGGTTATATATATTTGTTTTGATTGTACAGTTAAAATATATATATGCCTATATATGTTGGTTTAAAGAGGTTATAGTATTGTATGAATGTGTATAATAGCTTATATACGGTTGTTGGATTTCGTAATATTACATTTTATTACGTAAGGGTTGTTTATAAATATATAAATATGTATATATATATATATGTAAATGTGTATCAGATTTTGATAATATTGGGGATTCTATGTTGTAAGTTTAAAGTATTGATTTTAATATAATATATATACCTTTGATTTTTAAGTGTTTGTATTTTTAGGAATAATGATTTTGAAATTATATATATATATATAGATTTTGATTTCAATATATATATATATGTTTAAATTTAAGATTGATTTAAAAGTGTATTTGTATTTTAAAATTTAATATTGGGTTTAAGGAAAATAATAATATAATATCATCTTGGTTGAATTATATCAAGCTAATTGATCTGATCCGTTTCATCAATTCCTTTTATCAGCTTTGTCGTCAAATTCGCATTCAATCTTACTTTGCTTTGGAATTCGTGCTGGCATTTCGTAGCTCATTTCTTTGTCAAATCTATCTAGCCTCGAAAGGTGAGCAATCACTCACGATTAATATTCTTATATTTATTAAATTTGATTTCAATTGAAACGACAATTGAAATATGCTGCTGTTAGTTACTTACATTGCTATATATATGCTGTTATCTGTATCTGTTCACCTGTGACATCTGACAACCTTATATGTTATTTTTATTGATGATATATGCCTGTTTATTATTATTATATCTGTTATCACTCTGCAAGTTCCCTGTTAGTATAGAATTCACTATGGATTGAAATGATACATACCCGAACGATCTGTAGAATATGAGAAAATCGTTATGGGTTGAAATGATAAACCCAAGTGATTTTCATTGACATTGAATTTAGGATTGCGGGTTGAAATGATATATACCCGTATATATTTAAATTGCGGACTGAAATGAAAAATATCTGTATCACTTGACCATAGGGTAGAGAATTATATACAGACACCGTCGGTCTATATATAAATATTTTGAAAATGATTTCTATGGTTTTGGAAAGGAATATATGGTTTTAATAAATATTGATTTTAAAGATTTATTAAAGTTGATTTAATAAAGTTGATATATAATATGTTTAAGTATTTATTTAAAATATATATTTTCAAATATAGAATTTATAATGATTCAGATTAGAAAGATAATTTGAAATTGATTTGAGATTTATATTTATTTAAGAATTATACTTAAATGAGTTTGATTTGAAATTTATTAAATTTGAAATTTTAAAAATATAATTTATAACTTGAATTTGATAAAAAGTGATTTAAAGGAATATTTCCACTTATATAAATTTAAATGGGAGATTTTGTTTGTTTAAATTTGTAATTGAAGTTGTGTTTAGATGATTATTGAAGTGATTAAGTTAATATTTCAAAACTAAATAATTATAAAGTGAATTTGATATATATATAAAATTATTGAATTTGGTTTTGAAATGTTGAATCTTTAAAGCTTTGAAATATATTGAAATTGAGATGGTTTATTTGTGGTCCAAATCGGTATTTGAAATCGATATAATTTGAAATGTTTAATTGAATTGGAATTTGAAATTGATGATCTGAGATTGGATTAATTTGAATTTTGAAAGTCAAGTTGTTTTGAATCGATTTGTGAAATTTGAGGAAGCTGTTTTATTATATAAAGTATTTTAAACTATATCTAAAACTATTTACATTTTACTTTATAAACTATTTTAATATAAACTATTTTTATTTTATAAACTATTTTAAAATATTAATTACTTTAATATAAATTATTTTATTATAAACCATTTTTAACTTATAACAAATTGATATAAACTATTTTATTTAATAAACTATTTTATTTTATATACTACTATTAATATCTAAACTAATTGAAGGAAAGTGTTATGATTTCAAAGTATTATGATTTCCAAAGTATTATTATTTCAAATTTTTTGGTTTCGAAAGTATTATAACTTTGAAAGTACTATGATTTTGGAAATAGATATGTTTGAAGTGAAAATGATATTGTATTAATATGGTTTTGAAGTGAAAATGATATCGTATTGATTTGGGTTTTTGAAATGGAAATGATATTTTTGTTTTGAAGTATAAACTATTTTGAAATGACCGCGGTGTTATAATAACAATTGGTTGTTAAAGAGACCAGGATCAGATATGGGCATACTCTCTATCGATACCGAAAACCACTTTAACAACTGTGTACGTGGTGGAGATTCCAGAATGAAGTAGGATGGTGGCGACGATCCTAAAGGTATATTTACTTGGACCCAACTCCCGTGAGTTGGCATAAGGTGGCTAAAACAAGAGCGATTCCGGGCCAATGAGGTAGCTCCTCTTATCGGACACACTCCATTATATGTCATTCTATTACTTTATGATTGATATGGTGCGCACCTTTGATTCAGGAGTGTGGCTCGAGGTGGGAGATTGCTACGGCTCTGCATTACCACCAGTCCGGATGCGTAATTGGTATATCTACCCTGGCATTGCCTTGTTGTGCCGTGTCACCTACCCTAGCGTGCTTTACTACGAGTTTGTTTTGTACCATACCTATGGAGTGCCCTCTGACGACGCCCATTACGGGGGAGATTACGATACTGTATAGACTATGAGAATATATAAAATGTGTTAAGAGGGATATGGGTAACGCCTTAACGCTATTTTAATAGTTTACTTTACTATAGACATTATTATAATAGCGTATATTACTACATAGTAGATAGTTTAACGGATCCTTAGAGGATGGCTATCCCAAACATCCTTTAAGTTACTTGTATTTCAGTTGATATTTCACTTGAGTTGGATTTATTGATATAAGAATGTTAATCCTGACTCGAGTGTTTTGTGTTTTGCTTTACGCTCGGGTCAGACTAAGTGGCTCAGTATTCGAGACTCACCTTTGGAGTTGGAGCTTCGCTTGGAGATCCAGCTATATCGATTCTTCTTTCAGTTTTTCAGTTGATTCCAGTGATGTATTCAGATTTTGTATTTGACTATTGTATTGAGGCATCTATGTATTCACGACCTCTGTTATATCTTATTTAACTCTGTTTTATATATATAGTAGCTTCATTAACTACTATTCTTTTATTTCCGCTGCATTATTTTATATTACTCTGTGTCTGTGATTCTGTGATTATTTATTTACTGTATATGCTGAGTTTGCCAAATTTAAATTAACAATATGATATTTTGAGCAATTCAAGTCCGACATGTATGGATGCGAATGGTTGAAAATTTCGGGATGTTACATATATTTTTAGTTGATACTTTTCACTATCACATATTGGTATATTTGGTTTGAGAGAAATCTAAGATTTTTTAGTAATATTAATATTCCTTTGGAAAATTTGATATACATAATTACACTGTCTAGTTTTAACTAGATCTTGAATCCTAGTTATACATTGAATAACAATATTCTTAAAGAGTTAATTAATAAAAGTAAAATGTCATATTGATCTTTTAAAAGAAAAAAATCGTTTTTAATAATAAGAGCAATAAAACGGTCTAAGTACTGTTTTAGTCAATATTTTTACTAATGACTCTTCTGATTCTTCTCTTGCACAGTTAAAATCCCGCTAAAGCCTCGCAAAATCCCCACTATAGTGTATAATGCTCTTCGACTACTACACTATTTCAATTTAGCGCTATTAAAAAGTAGATCTGCTTCAAGGCCATTATTTTCCGCTACATCCACCAAATTAAGACATTTTAGCATCTAATTTAGCAACATTAATGTAAAAATGTTGATTTTCCTAGTTCTCTTTTAAACCAAATCAATAAAGTTATGGTAAAAATATAATTTGAAGGCATAAGTGCTCAATATAAGTTGAAAATCCATTGTAGTCGTCAAATCTAGTCTGCATAAATCATGATATTTTTCGATTTTGTTATATAATATTAAATAATATTTCTTTTTTCTACACAAATGATGTGAAAATGAAAATAAATCAACTTTTAATATTTGGTTTTATATATAATGAACCTTTTGCACCTCCGCTATTTTTTTCTATATCCTCTCTTTATTTTTGGTATAACTTTTTGCATCTCCACCGCTATAGAACCGCTAAACGCTTTAACTGCACAGTTTTGCACTGTTACTATGTAACTAGTTCAGTTCTTAGAGTGATATTATTCTTGAAGTGTCTCTTAGTTCTTTGCTTTTCATGCATGATTGTATTTAGTTTGTTCGTGTTTACTTTTAAATTTTTAATTTGACTTCTATTTTGTATTGATCAGTATGGTAGGTTTAGTCAAGATGTTTATTATAGTTTGTTTACTACCGTTTGTAGTCTCGATTAATTTTTCATTTCATTTTATTCTAATTTCTTTTGTTTTATTTAGTTTATACAGTCCCCCACCTATTATTATTAGTAGTTTTAGTGTTAGTTTATTTTGTTATTACATACATACATATATATGTACGTATGATATATATGTGTGTATGTGTGTGCGCGTGCGCAGACATATTGATCTGAGGTTGCTATTGAGTTTTTATTTTTATTTTTTGAAAATTTGTTGTTTATTACTACATGGTAAAAAGGTACAGATGTAGTTGCCTTGAAGCCAAATCAAGTGATGGCTGGAAGCTACAAAATTCATCTGTACTAGTTGATGGCAACTGAACAAAAGGATGAACAACTAATATACGGAACAACGAAAAAAATAAAGAAAACAAATAAATGTGCTGTTGCACACAACTGCATGCCAGTTGTATTCTCGAACAGAGTGATGTGTTCTTGAATGCTTTCCACTTCGTTCCACTATGCCCGTTAGAAACACCCGCACTTTTATTGAAAACCGAAAAAACTTAATAATGGCGACCGAATGCCTTTCTTTGGCCCTAGATGACATACCACCACACCATGAAATTGCACGTGAAAATTTCCAAGCTAGTGCTTCTGAATGTTGCTCTAGATTGTGTTGCAAGCTGAATCTACTTGAACTTGATGGATTCTTCTTTGTTGGCGGATGAACTTTAGATAATCTCGAAATTAGTACAAAGCATGATTCTTTTTTGCTTGATTAAGTTAAGTCTTAGCTCACTTGATAATTTATTGTTGTTAAACATGATAGAATTGCGTTCAAGCCAAATATGTCACACTGAAGCAATGAGACTAACATCTATAAGGCCAGAGTGAAAACTTTTGCTTGAAAAATATATCCCAACATGATCTAGAAAGTCAATTAGGCTGGTATGTTGTACATGTTGTAGTAGTAACATCTTCTTGATGCAACCCAAATATGTGTTGCGTATTCACAATTTAAAAAAGATGTTGATTTGACTCATACTCTTTGTTGCATAATTTGCAAAACAAAGATTGAACACATCACCAATTATTAATGTTTTCAAGTGCTTTTAGTCTATTCATTGCTACTAAATATACACAACTTGACATTTTGGGAGGGCATATATTGTTCCATATATGATGAAACATAGAAATAGGGATGTCCTTGAGTCAGAATGTACTTTTGTGCAGATTTGAGAGTAAATTGACCATTTTTCACAGGGTTCCACCACCTATAAACACTATGTACATTGCTTGCATTGTCAATTTCTTGATCTTTGAACAAATGCGTTGGGATAGGTTGGATGTGTTGAGGCTCCAGTTAGAAATTACTGCAAACACATTCTTCTCTGCTTCCCCTCACACTATAGAGTGATTTGTTGACCGGTGAATCACCCTATAACCACGGGTCAAACCACATACTGGTGTTCTTTCCATTCACTATTTCCTTCTCAATAAATCCATGTGAAATCTACCTAGTCTTGAGAATGACTTTCCATGTATTAGAAGCATTCAAAAGGAAGGATTGTTATGGGTAAATAAGAAAAAGAAGAGAGAGAATAAAAACAAAACACAGAATCTCACAGCGGAATTATAAAATATAATAATCAAATAACAGTTCATGAAGCTGTTTTACAAATAACATTTGACTACACTTTTACAATATATCAGAGTTATACATACATCAAGAATAAATAAACAATGCAGGGGCAGCAGAACAACATGATGCAGTAATATAAATATAATAAATAGCATATAAATCTCCGTCTTTGTCCTCCAGAGATAAAATGGTCTTCAATACACTGAAAAGCTCAGACTGACCCGAGCGTAATGAAAAGACAAAACACTCGAGTCAGAACTAAAATATTTTATGTAATTTAAATCAATCAAAATAATTGTAAAGTTAAATTTGGTTATAATTATAAATAAGGAATAGATTAAATGTTGGATTTAATATTGAAATTATATGTTATAAAGTAGGATAGGTTTATTAAGGAATATGAAATCAATTAATTAGCTTTGTTTGTAAACAATAATCATAGAAATGTGAGTATGTAATGCAACTATGGAAAGAAATGTTGATTTGCAATGGTTGGGTCTCTACAACTAATTCTGTTGATGACCAGTGGGGCTTCATTGAACAGGCTTTAAGATGGAGAGAGGAGGAGGGACTAGCTTTTTTCTTCGGCCTGAAGAAGATGCTGAAAATAATATGGGAGGAAAGAAACAATAGGTGTTTTGAAGGAAAAAACGAAGCCATTCGGTGCTATGGATTGCATTGAGGCACAACATTTTGATGGGAATGAGGGAAAGTGTGCATTCATTTCATGAGAATATGATTGATCCTTGGATCAGTTAGTTTTAATTTTTGGTTTCTTTGTTTTCTTTTTTCTCTGTACTCTTGTTCGTCCTTGTGCTGCTTTCTCTTGTTTTGTTTTATTTTCTAATTAATAAATCTGGTAGGGGACCAGTTTAACCCCGCTTGCCCTACAAACAAAAAAAATCATAGAAATGTGTTTGAATTATCATTTCATTATTTAATCCGTTTGAAATTAATTGTAAGTTAATTGAAATTAATATAATTGAAATATTGCAGTTCATATGAATTAAGATGATAATTGTAGAATATGAATGTAAATAAAATGTAAACCAATGTTAATTATATCCATAGGGTGATAGTTGATTGAATAATAAGATGTAAATCAAAATAAATGAATTTATTGGAATTTAAAATTATATTTAACGAGTTTATTGCAACTAAAAATTGAACGTTGTAATTAGTGCAATATTTAATATTGAATTTGACATGGGAAATTTGTTTTAAAAGATAATTACTAGGTAATCAAAAATGATAAAATTTGTTAGTTATAAAATTTGAATTTAAAGGTGATATAATCAATTTAATAATAGTTTATTTAATTAACGTGTAAAATAACCATTTTGGTCACTATCTCGGATTTTGATGAAACTAGTTTCATCGAATCCGTAACAGTGAATTATTGTAGGATTTCAAGTTTCGTAACGATCGGACTTGTCGTTTGATCATGCGGGCTCAAAACACGTAGAAATCAATTTTATGAATTCAATTTAAATAAGCTGATTTTAAAAGCTAACTTCTGTATACAATGAAATTGGGACTTGAAACTGGTACCATTGACGTTAAAAATATCGTAAACATCTATTTTGATATATGGGATGACTTACTTTCGTTTCTGAAACGAAACGAGCTTTTCGGGTCGTTATTGTCGTTTTGAACCAATTCGATATGTTCATTCATTCTTATCGGGTCTTGTCTATATAAATAGTTTTTCTTAACCCTAGCGGTTTTTTTATTTTCTATCTGTACGTATCTGTCTATTCAATCAACAGCTTCTACCTTCTTCTAATGGCAGAAACCCAAAAAACCTAAATTCAATTTCAAATAAAAAAAATCAAACTCCTTAAAACCATAGCAAATTATATATCGTTGGAAAGCTCTCGACGAGCGCAATCTGAATCTGATGTTTGTTTTTGCAGTCAGCTTTTGGTTTGTCCAGAAATAACCAAAACATTCTCGGCCATTCATTGTGGTGGTTGATCATCGGCGATGATGCCTTGATTCGAGGGTGCTGCGGTGTGGAGATGGACGAGGGGAGTGCATCAGAGTGGTTTGTTCGGCGAAGTGATGGATGGATCGGCGTGTAAAATTCAGTTAGGGTTGAGTAATGGGTGGCGGCAGCTGGACTCAGTTTCGGAGGTCGAGGAGCATAGGCGAGTGGAGGCGCTTCGTTTGGGTGGGAGTCTGATGACTGTGGCTGGCCGTAGTGGTCGGTGATCTAAGCTAGGAGGTGGCAGCTACGTGAGGGTTCGATCGTGTATGCTATTGGGTTCGCGTGGGAGAAAGAGACGAGGTGACATGGCATTATCCATTTATATTTATTTTAACTTAAAATTTCAATTGTCAAATATTCTAACATATATAACTTTTGCATACGAGCCCGGATTCACATGCGGTTTTCTCCATTGCAATCGTATCAAAATTCCGGACATTATGGAACATGTTTGGTTGGATTCTGAGACCGTTCAAATTTGGGCCTTTATTTGGATTTTTAATCGTCGAAAAATCAAAGGTGAGTGTTTTAACCCACTCACAACTACTAAATTATCTTATGTTAGTTAAGTTAAATTTATGATGTGATTAGAAGTTGATTGATTACTATTTAGTATACTTAATTTGTCATTCCAATTAAATCTGAATGTTATTGAATTTAATCACCATTTAATTTAATATTGAATTTTAAATAGTCAATTAAATATCGGTTAATAATAACCAGTTAATTGTTGTTATTTATTGGTTGATTTGAATGATGATTGTGATGGATGTTTAATTGTTGATATTTGGATGATTGGATGTATGTTTGTTCATATGTTGTTATCACACTGCAAGTTTCCTTAGTTTATTGATAGAAAATCACTATAGGTTGAAATGATACATACCCGAACGATCTATAGATTAGGGAAAATCGTTATGGGTTGAAATGATAGACTCGAGCGATTTTATGGATTTTCTAAATTTTAACTTGGGATTGCGGGTTGAAATGATATATACCCGTAAATTTTAAATTATTGCGGGTTGAAATGATATATATCCGTATCACTTGACCATAGGGTAGAAAATTATATACGGACACCAGATTGGTTAAATTAAATGATTTTAAAACCTTAATTTTTGAATCCAGTTAAATGATCTTATGAAATAAAAATTGATTTATATAAACTGAATTATTTTCGAAGTTAAGTTTAAATGTTGAAATTGAAATTGTTTTAAATGAATTGTTTTAAAATTCAAATTGAAACTTTAAAGTTGAATTTTGAAATATAGATGAAATTTATTGAAATTAAGGTATTGTAAACATTTGAATATTTAAACTTTGAACTCTATTGAATTTGAAGTAGTTTAAATTTATAGTTCAAACATGAATTTGAAATCGATATAGATTTAAATGGTTTTATCGAAAATCAGAATTGAAAGATTTAAAAATTGAGATTTGTTGATTTGAAAACTGGATATGGTCCAGATTTGTTGAAATGGAAGAAATAGTTAAATTTGATATTAATTTCAAATTAATTATTTTAATATAAACTGTTTAAAGATATATTATTTTAAATTCAGATTTATTTAGATTTCCAAACTATGTTCTATATAAACCATTTCCAATAACCAAACCATTTTATATTAAACTATTTTAATCTATTTTAAACTATTTTAATCTATTTTAAAACTATTTAATCTATTTTAATCTATTTTAAACTATTTTAATCTATTTTAAACTATTTTAATCTATTTAAACTATTTTAATCTATTGTAAACTATTTTAATCTATTTTAAACCAATTTAATCTATTTTAAACTAATTTGATATATTTTAAACTATTTAAACTATTTTAAGGTAATTTAAACTATTTTAAAACTACTTAAACTATTTATGACTATCTAAACTATTTTCAAAAATTCAAACTGTGCAAGGCTGAATTGTTTAGATTTAAATCCTTGATTTAAAAGCGAATATGGTTAAATGATGTTATAACCTAAGTTGGGATTTGAAATGATATCTTCTAGTGAAATGACATATTTTGAGTAAATATGATGATTTTGAAATGAGGGTTTAACCTATTTTGTAGATATGATTTCGAAAGTGCATATGATTTCGAAAGTGAATATGATTTCGAAAGTGATATGATTTCGAAAGTGATATGATTTTGAAAGTGAATATGATTCGAAAGTGATATGATTTTTTTGAGAATATGATATTTTGATATCAATTATGAATTGGTTTGGAAATGTAAAAGAACCATCCGGTGTGAAATAAGCGTTTGGTTGTTAAAGAGACTGGGATCAGATATTGTCATACTCTCTGCCAATACCGAAAACCACTTTAACAACTGTGCACGTGGTGGATATTCCAGAATGAAGTAGGATGGTATGGCGAACGATTCTGCATGAGATATTAACGTAGTCCTGACTCCCTTGAGTCAGCTTGATGTGACTAAAACAGGAGCTATACCGGGCCAAGTGAGGTCGCTCCTCCTATCGGACACGCTTCTTCGATACCATATTTGTTACTTTGTGATTGATTTGGTGGCCACCCCTCGATTTGATTTTGGGAGTGTGTTCCGAAGTGGGCGGTAGTAGCTGCTATGCGTTATCACCTGTCCGGGAGTGGAAACGGTAGAATCCTACCATGGCATTTCCTCGCATGCCTTGTCACATGCCTTATCGCGCCCATTACGAGTTTGGTTTGTGTCGTACCTATAGAGTTCTCCTTGATAGCCCACCAGTTTATGGTGGAGTTTACAGTACTGTATAGACTACAAAATTTATATAAAATGAGTTAAGGGGGATATGGGTAACGCCTTAACGCTATTTTAATACTTTACTTTATTGTAGACATATTATAATAGCGTATTGTACTATGTATGTAGATAGTTTAACGGATCCTTAGGAGATGGAAATCCCGAACATCTCTTAAGTCATTGCACTCACGTTAGACATTGGATAGGAGATTTAAAATCCCGTAAACATCTCTAAAGTCATTACACTCATATTTATTTACTGTTGATTTAACTTACATAAGATCTTTTAGTTCTGACTCGAGTGTTTTGTTTTTTCATTACGCTTGGGTCAGTTTGAGCTTTTCAGTGTATTGAAGACCATTTTATCTCTGGAGGACAAAGACGGAGATTTGTATGCTATTTATTATATTTATACTACTGCATCATGTTGTTCTGCTGCCGCTGCATTGTTTATTTATTCTTGATGTATGTATAACTCTAATATATTGTAAAAGTTTAGTCAAATGTTATTTTGTAAAACAGCTTCATGAACTGTTATTTGATTATTATATTTTGTCATTCCGCTATGAGATTCTGTGTTTTGTTTTTATTCTTTCTCTTCTTTTTCTTATTTACCCCATAACAATCCTCCCTTTTGAATGGTTTAAGTTTTACTTGTGTGATTTATTGTCGATTTAAACTGTCCAAAAAGGTGGGTCGTTACAATTGGGGTCTTCATTAGCTATCCTGAAATTCTTATTTGCATAATATCTATATTTCATCCACTTCGTCCATAGAGATTTTTTTTGAACATGGTTCATTAATGCCAACAAGTATCGATCTTAAGATTTTAACTCTTGACCTTTAATCTCGTAGTTTGAACTACCAACCTACTGAGCCAAATCTGTTGGTGTGGTGAGATGCCCATAGGGAATTTTGTTGCAAGTATTTCCATAAAAGTTTGATTGATATTACTTTATTCACATCATGTAAACTATGCAAGCCAAGACCCTCTTCACTTTTTGGCATGCACGCTTTTGTCCAGCTAGTTTAATGTGCTTTACCCTGCCATATAAAATTAGATCAGATACACTCAATTTGATTAATGACATTTTTTAGCGTTTGTCCAATTTTCATCTAAAAGTTTACAGTAGGATGAATACCAGTTTTGATTAATTACTCTTCCACTCATGGTCAGCAGCCTGCTGCACCAACAAGCAAGTCTATTTTTAATTTTGTTTATGAGTTTGGCAAAATCTATTCTTTTTAAAGTTGAACTACTGAGTGGGACACCTAGATAAGTAACAGATAGGTTGTTTATTTGGATTCCAGTCTCTTTTGAAATAGCATGCTTCATCATGACCCCCTTACAAAAATATATTTTGGATTACTTCTCATTTATTATCAGCCCAATATTTTGTTGAAGAACTTACATAGTGCTTTTGATGGTGGTTGCATTGCCAATGCTAGCTCTTGAAAAGGCCGGGAGATCATCTGCATAGAGCAGGTGATTGATGATAAACTCACATTTGTAAATTTGTGTCAGGTTGCCTTTTATTTTCTCAAGTTCAAACATAATTAAGAGATACTGCATTGCAACTGCAAAAAGATAAGGTGATAGTGTGTCTCCTTGTCTCTGACCCCTATTACTTGTTATGAACCCACAAGTGGTTCCATCGATTGGTACAAAGGAAGTGGGGGTGGAAATACATTTGTATATAATAATGGTTATTTTTGGTGGAAAACCCGTAGCCAAAAGCATATCACAAATAAACTCTTTGCTAATTTTGTCATATGCTTTTTACAAGTCAACTTTTAGACAGAGATTAGCAGAGCCTTTTCCCGTACTTGGGATGTAGGAATTTTGACTTGGAGAGATTGGATCATCTATGTACCCTTATATCCTGTTACAAATGATGTTTGCAATAATTTTGTATAGCATATTGCAGCATGATCGATATAAGCCTGAATCCTGATATAGACTTCAACCTATCCTTCTTTGAAATTAAGGTGATAAAAGTGTAATTTATTTCATTAATGATTTTTCCCACTAGAGAAAACTCCTTTTATTGCATCTATAAGAACATTTTTTACTATATCCCAATGATGTTTGTAAAATTTAGAACCAAAACCATCCGGTTCGGGCTGCTGTCATCATCAATATGAAAAGTAGCAATTTCAATTTCGTCTGCTATGATGTTTGCATCTAATTTGACTTGTTCTGATAAAATTCTTGCATATAACTTTCGGAAAACAAGTTAAGACAGAGTTAGAGTTAAACATGGAGGAGAAGTATGAAACATCTATATTCTACAATTCAGACATGTTTGTAATAGGACTGCCTGTTTCGTCAAAAAGTTGTCTGATGCTGTTATTGCTTCTGTTACTTAACATCCATGCATAAAAAAAATTAGTATATTGATCACCATCATAGGGCCATCTTACTTTTGATTTTTGTTGATTTTCTATAACATGATTGTGCATTATTCTTTCAAAGCTGAACAGTTTGTTTTTGTACTCCTATGCAATGCTACCATCATTAGGCTTTTCAATCATTTTTAACTATAAGACATTGTATTGTTCTCTTGTGTTCTTCGATAATTGTTTTGGACCGATCCTACCCTTGTTCCATTCTTTGAGCACTTTTTTGTGTGTTTTAATTTTAGCAAGAAGTGGAAAAGAGTGTTTCTGGTACTACCTGCATGCCATGAGCTATCGATAAGCTCTTTGTATCCATTTAAGTGAATTCACGCATTGTTAAATTATTGTATCATTTTATTCTTTTTCCATGGACACTAGTTTACTAGGATGGGTATTTTTTATTTATTATATGGTGGGTTTTTGCTACCTGCCAGGCATGCTAGCAGCTTCATTTTTCGGGTAGAATAAAATGTATAGGTGCTCTTCTCCTTGAATAGAGATCACTAGTTTTTTCTCAAAAAAAGTTTACTACATGAGATTTGATGCACAATCCAAGAGAATCCTCTTGATCAATGTTTATATTTTGTAATGGTTTATATATCCAGTAGAAGCCAGAGGGGGAATGGGTAAAGTAAACACAAAGAATTTGTAGCAAAATTCACTTTTGTTTATTGTAGCTAATGTAAAACTTAATCATGATATAAAATACTGGTAGAGTGTATACAAAACAAAAAAATGCTACATATTAAATACTATAACCACCCACCTTTTCAATCATCGAAAAGTCGGCACTCAATACATTCATGGCATTCAAATGTCGAACATCCAATCGTCGGAAAGACAGATTGTTAGGGTAAAAAGAAAGAAAAATAAAGAAAAAAAGAAGAAGAATAGGAGAAACAGAATCTTACAATGGAATGATCATATATAATACAATAAAGACGGTAAAAGTTATCACTCTAAAATATATAGTATATCAATGTTAAAAACAATCTTCATCAGCCTGGACAGTTATAACATCCCGACATTACAATTGTTGATGGGTATATATAATAATACAATGAAAATAAAACACTATGGCAAGTGAACATCCAACTCTACTCCATGAGCTCCATGTCCCACTAACGACAATCTGGAAAAATACTTGGTCTGACCCAAGAATTATGATAAAATAACACCCGGATCTGTCTGGAAATACCAATGTAAGAAAAATCAAGAGATATGATGGCATATAGTAATTCAGTGAGACCACACCGCTAAACGCGGAACAGGTTTTTGCTTAGGAACAACTTCTACCCATGAATGAATGGAAACAAATTAAAACAAAACCCAAAATTGAAAGAATGAGCATAAACAAGATCAAAATACAAACTTAAAGAATGGACACAAATAATTAAACATCTAGAAGAGCTTCGGTCACTTCTCGATGCAACTAAGAAAACAATTCAAAGATTTGAATCAGAAGGAGAGAAATTTTCTACCAATGACTAGGAGGGTGTGTCCCCCTTACCGAAGGCATACTTCTAGACAATATACTTGAGAGGATCATTTTCTCTATGACTCTCTCGGAAATGTACTAGCCGGACCCCGCCAACCTTACCAAGTATCTGAATATATCACATCTCCGTGGGAATACAACCGAATTCAATCTAGAGTAAATATGAAAATACCCTAATGGGAGAACCCCACATAGCCAGACGTCCACTCACTCTTTGGTTTTTAGTCATTTCCGTCAAAGGATATCGACGCTCAACTGAGCAACAAATCATCTTAAATTGACGATACTCAAAGAATAAAGCTGAATCGATAATCAATAAATCAACTATCGTGTAACAACCCGCATATTTTACGATTATATATTTAAATGTCTTATTTAAATATAGCATCATTGGTTGAATTAAAGTCCGAAATGTAACTTTTTATAAACAGTCGAATTCGGACTCGAGACCACTTTAATTGAGTTCAAAACGACGTTAACAACTTGTTTAAGTATAAACATCGATATGTTTGGAGTTGATTAGGATTTTGGTATTTTCATTTGGACTTTGGGTTGTGTTCTAGCCCACCAACCCAACAAGATAACCCAAACTCCTCTACCATATACCCTAACTCCTATCCTCTTCATTCATTCCACTCATAATTTCTTAATACTAAAGCTAAAGGAAAAATGGGGAAAGAGGGGAGATTAGAAATTCCTAAGCCCTAGATTCTTAGGAAATTCAAATTCAAGTTCTAAAATCAAGGAGAAGCTTAGGTAAGCATCCTCTTCATCTTCTCCGTCTCAATTCCTCTTCAATTCTTGGTTTTTCCTATAACCTAACTTAGGAAAATCTTTGCATGTAGTAATAGGTTAAAGATCTTTGAGGTGTAATTGAAGAGAAATCAATCTTAGCTTGTTTTAGAGCTTCTCATTTCTGTTTTTGGGTTTAAAGGCGAGTTCTTGAACTCACATCTATGACTATAGCTTTCATTGTTGTTAGGTATGAATTCCTAACATCTATTTCATGTTCAATTGCTTTTGATTTAAATTGGTTTGGTGAATTTTCCAATTTTGGTTTTGAAGTCAAAATTTATGAAAATCCTACTGTGGATGTTTGGACATGTTATTTGGGGTGTATCGAAGAGCCTATAAGGCTGGGTTGTCGCTTGGCATAAATCCCTAGCCTCCATCGCTCGCTCGATCGCTTCCAAGTTGATTTGGCCATCAATGGCCTGGGAAAATTTCTGCCCAGCTCAGGCAACCAGACGTCTGGTTGAACCTACCAAACGTCTGGTAGAGGCTTCTGAAAAAAAATATAAAAACAAAAAATAAAATAAAATTTCAGAGTCCGGGGTCAGATGTCTGGTTAAACCCACCAAACGTCTGGTCCTGTTAAATTTTGCTTATTTGCCTATTTTTGAGTGGATTTCCAATTTTTATTGATCTTTGACTATCCAAATAGCTATTGTCAATCCATGCCGACTTTGATGACTTCTTTTCTGGATTTTTGGTGTTTCCATTTGATGGATTTGATATCGATTTCCATGGTTTTGATTCATGTTATTGAAATGTGGATTTTTGGTGATAGATTGTTTTTACAATCATTTCTATAATTTGTCACTTTAAAATTACAAAGGTTTTTATACTAGTAGTAAATACTAAAACTCTTTCACAAAAAAGATTTCAACACTATTTTTAATACAAAACTTGTTTTAAAACCGCTTTCCAATCTATTAGTATATACAAACCTTTACCTCATTCGTATGAGAAATCCAATTAAACGACTTAGCAAAACGAGTGGTATGAAACGCTTGAGTTTACTTTGTCGGTTAATTCTTGGACTTGTTCGATTGAAATCTCATGACAATCTTCGAGTGGAAATCTACAATTTGTTCGTAAATATTTAAGTTAAGCTAGTGGTTATGGGACATGAAGCTAAACTCATTTATTTACTAGCTTAGTGTAATTTACACTTCTTTTTGATCAATGATGATAATTTTGTGATTTAGACTAGCAATATGCGATGTCTCTTTGTTTGCGTGGGGAACTATACCCCGTTCTGTGGAGTTTCGACTAAATTTGGTGGGGTAGCGACCCATAGTCTTTTGACCGTTCTTGGAGCAATCGGCTCAATGAGTCTGTGCATGGGGCATATCATTTTAGGTGCGTCGATGTTCGGCTCAATGAGTCTGTGCACAGGGCGTATCTTTTTAGGTGCGTCGATGTTCGGCTCAATGAGTCTGTGCATGGGGCGTATATTTTTACATGCGTCGATGTTCGACTCAATGAGTCTGTGCATGGGGCGTATCTTTTTAGGTGCATCGATGTTCGGCTTAATGAGTCTGTGCATGGGGCGTATCCTTTTAGGTGCGTTGATGTTCGGCTCAATGAGTCTGTGCATAGGGCGTATCCTTTTAGCTGCGTCGTTGTTTAGATCATTCGTCCCCAAGTGGGACTGTACCCCATATTTTTATTGGTTAGCGACCCATGGGATAGCGTCCCGTTTATGATACACGTGTTGGTGAGTTTTTGTGCTCCCATGGTGATAGGCCTCCCCCTTTTATGTTTTCTGGATTTTTAATTATGGATTTCTGGAATTTATGTTTCACCAATTTTTTCGATTTGCATTGATATGTTTTGTCAATATTTGAGATTTGGTGAATAAGCTAAAGAATATGATATTCTTTTTGGGTATTTGAGGAGACTTAAGATATTGTATGATTTTCATTGTTATCAAATATATACTTGTCACAACATGGTATTATTGTTATCATATATTTTTGTCATATCTCTTATCCTATCTCATCTTACATGATAATTATAGCTAGACTAATCCGTTTATTATTATTCTTCTTAAATAATACTCGGGTCAGACCGAGGTGTTTAAGGTGCTTTCACTTGACTTCTTGGCAGGGACTATCTTCTAACTTTTGGCTAACTACTTTAGCTTAGTAGTTTTTGTCTTTCATGTATACGAGATAGAGACTCTTTGATGTATACTTACTCTTTTGTGTAGTACATGTACCTATTCTTTTGGCTTGTAGTGGATCTTGTATGACCACTACTATGATGTTCATTTCTATGTGTTATATTCATATTTGTTTCCGCCTTAGTGATATGAATATATGTGACTGATTTTGTGTTGTGCTTATTTTATATTGATTCTGATGGCCACTTAGCCACTGTGTAGTAGATTTGATTTTGGATTGGATATGTCGGATTTTCTCTTAAAATAAAATGCATGACTTACTATTTGACATATCGGTTCTCGCTTAAATCAATTATACTGTTGGTCGCTCCTCAACAACATTATTCTTCGTACTAATTGACGGCATTACCCAGTAGTGTCCTTGGTTAGTGTGAGTATAGAGGTGGGGCGTCGCAGCTTCGTATCGGAGCCAAACTTTGGAACAATATAGAATATTATGACAAGAATCATCGTCCTAAGTCTCTTTTAGGAATCGTGCCTTAGGATTTAATCTGAGTCTTAGGACCCGTTCTATCCTATTTTCTTTTATGATGCTTTGTTTTACCAATCAAGATTATTTGAATTCATTCTGAGAATAACCTTTTTCCTCTTCGTTCTTTCTTTATTTCTTAAAGAAGAAGAGATGGTTAGACCTGGCAGTCCTAACACTGGTCAATCCAGTGGTCCTCCTCTGGATGGCGTATTCATGTCTGTCCAACAACTTTTGGATCTTGTAAAGAATCAAAGGTTTATCTGTGCTTTGAATAAGAACCCCAAAAAGGTTTTACCTGTGAAATTAGAAGTGCCTTTCGACCAGCTTGTAGATATCACTCTTAGACTCGAAGAGGCCGATAAAGGAAGTGATGGTGATGTTGGAGGTGCCAAGAAGAGCCTCAATAACAACAAGAAGAGGCATATTAAGTTCAAAAGCCCTAATCCCAACGAGAAAGGGAAGAAAGAAACTTCGGCAGCAAAGACTCCTACCCCTAATCGTGGAGTATGCTACAATCGTAGTTCTAAGGACCACTATGAAAATAGGTGTCCAAGGCCCATTTCTTGCCGTTATTGCAAAAGTTCGGGTCATCATATATCTACATGTCCCAAACTTCAATGCAAGAAAGAGGGAAAGTTGAATGTTGTGCGAGCCCTAGTAACTCTTCTCTTGGTTAAGGTATTTCTCATTCTGTCCTTGATGGCATTATTATGTTCCGTGATTATCCTATTTGAATTCTTTTTTATACGGGTGCATCTCATTCTTTTATATCAAAAGAACCTATGGATACTTTGTCTTTAAATGTTAAGGATTTGATGCCTTCACCGAGAATTGCGATTCCAGTTGGTGGATCCACAACACTCAGTTTACTTTGTAAAAATGTCGAGATTATTTTATGTGATTATGCTTTTCGATCCAATTTGCATGTTATGCGCTACTTAGGTTTCAAAATTGATTTTGGGGAAGGATTGGCTTAATCGTTATGAAGCCTATATCCTATATCCCGAGAGGACTATCCATCTTCGACACCCTCAATCTGTTAAGCAGATTTCTATTGTTCTTAATGATTTCGATTCCAATTCGGTGGCATTATTTTATTCTTTAAACCCACATGATGAGGAAAATGTTATTTCCCTCATTCAAGTAGTTCGTGAATTTCCCGATATCTTTGAGCCTGTCTTAGGATTACCACCAAAGCGATCAATTGAGTGGTGCTAAGGTCTTTTCAGCTCGACCTAGCCACCAGTTTTCATCAGCTACGAATTGTGGAGGATAGCGTTCCACTTACCATATTTCGCACTCGTTATGATTCTTATGAGTGGCTCGTTATGTCATTCGGTTTGACAAACCCTCCAGCTTATTTCACCCATCTTATGAATCGAGTATTCTGCGAATATCTCAATGAGTCCGTCCTTGTATTCATTGATTATGGGTGAAAACAGCAATTTAAAATTGAAAATCTTTCTAATAAGATATATTTATAAGTGAAATTGGATTTTGTTCTTAAAACGAGCAAAGAATATTCGTAAAACTTTTAAGAGACATGTTTATCATATAAAAGATGATTTTGTGTTGTATTGCCCATTGAGTCCTTTAAGAATTCTGGTCGATGCGCCTGATCAACGTTATCGATAGGAGTCTCCTAAACGCTATGATGAGACAGTCAGACACAGTAAATTGACTTGTAATAGGTAAATTTTTCTAAAAAGATGATTACATAAAGTTAATTATATTTTTGAATGTCTTAGCTTTTCGGGAAAGAGGATCATGAAATAAATGATTTAGCATAGAAGCTACTTTTCAAAAATTAAAAGAACTCCTTTCCGATGCTCCTATTCTTGTGGTTCCCGAAGGGAACCAAGACTTCACTGTTTATACTGATGTTAGTCTTATTGGTTTGGGAGCCGTTCTCATGCAAAGGGAACGTGTTATCGCTTATGCTTCTAGACAATTAAAGCCTGCCGAGACTAGATATACCACTCATGATTTAGAGCTTGCGGCCATTATTTTCGCTCTTAGAATTTGGCGTCATTATCTTTTGGGAGAGAAATTTGTTCTCTACACCGATCATAAATCTTTGAAGTATTTATTTTCTCAAAAGGAACTTAATTTGCGTCAACAACGTTGGCTCGAATTCCTTGCATCTTATGATCTTGATATTCTTTGTACTCTCGGAAAGGGAAACCGTGTTGCCGATGCCCTTGTCGAAAGCAACAATCGATTGTTTCCATGATGATATCCGAATGGAATGATCTTGAGACTTTGTCTACTTGTGAGATTCGAGATCGTGAATCCAATTCGTATTCATCTCTTGTTTTATGTAGCCTTGAGGCTCATCCTTCTTTTTTAGACCGCATCCTTAAAACTCAAAAGCACGATCCCAAATTGGCTCATCTTAGCCAAAGTTGTAGGGATAAAAATAATATTGATGGTTTGAAAGACTTTGAAATCGATGCTTGTGGAGGCATTCGAAAATTTGGTAGACTTATTGTGCCAAATATTAGTGATCTTTGTAAAGAAATTTTAGAAGATTCTCATCGTTCTAAATTTACCATTCATCCCGGTAGTAGTAAAATGTATGCGGACATGAAGCGACTTTATTATTAGGATGGAATGAAATCTGATATTGCTAACTTCATTAAGTGTTGCATGACTTGCTAACTCGTAAAGGCCGAGCATCAGAGGCCCGGTGGGTTATTGCAACCTTTGGATATTCCCATTGGGAAGTGGGATCAAGTCTCCATAGACTTTATTGACGGTCTTCCCCGTTCTCGTTTGGATCATGACAGTCTATGGGTGATTGTAGATAGACTTACAAAATCCGCCCATTTTCTTCCCGTTCAGTCCAACCGGACCGTACATCTTCTGGCTAAACTCTATGTTAAAGAAATTGTTAAATTGCATGGAGTTCCTACTTCTATTGTTAGCGATCATGATCCATTATTTACTAGTGGATTTTGGAAGGGTCTTCAAAAAGCTTTGGGAATGAAGCTTAATTTTAGCACCGCTTATCATCCTTAGTCCGATGGACAAACAGAGCATGTGAATCAAACTCTTGAAGATCTTCTTCGTGCATGTGTTCTTGATTTTGGTGGAAGTTGGGAAGATCATATTTCCCTTGTCGAGTTTTCTTACAATAATAGCTTCCAATCTAGTATTGGTATGGCACCGTTCGAGGCACTCTACGGAAGGCCATGCTGATCTCCTTCATGTTGGCTCAAAGCTGGTGAGAAGCTGGTTTTAGGTCCAGATTTTATTCGTGATTCCACAAAAAAGATTGACCTTATTCGTCATAGGATGAAAGAAGCTCAAAGTAGACAAAAATCCTATGCCGATAACTGAAGAAGGAAATTAGAATTTTCTGTGGGAGATTTGGTATTTATTCATGTTTCACCTATGAAGGGTGTTGTGCGTTTCAGTCGATCGGGAAAATTAGCACCTCGATATATTGGCTCATTTCCCATCACCAAACGCATTGGTTCCATGGCTTATCACCTTTTATTACCGGCTCAATTTTCTGCTATTCATGACGTATTCTACGTTTCTCAACTACGGAAATGCCTTAGAGATTCCGATTCTATTCTTGAGCCTGGTGTAATTGAAGAAATTGAAGTTTCACCTAATTTGACTTATGGGCAACATCTGATTCGTATCATTGCTATAGAGGTTAAACGCCTTCGTAATAAAGATATTCCGCTTGTGAAAGTTCAATGGTCCGCAAATCCTAGGGATTGTTCTTGGGAATCCAGAGAATTCATCGAGCAAACACATCCGGACTTACTATCTCGTGCTCCTTAAGGCGAACTTCTCACTTCAAATTTTCTTTTGTGTTCTAATGCCTTAGAGTGGTTGTTACTCTTTATTTTCTTCTTAAGTATTGCGAGGACGCAATTTATTTACGGAGGGGAGTCTGTAACAACCCGCATATTTAATGATTATATATTTAAATATTTTATTTAAATATAGCATCATTAGTTGAATTAAAGTCTGAAATGTGAATTTTTTGTAAACAGTCGAATTTGGACTCGAGACCACTTTCTTTGAGTTCAAAACGACGTTTACAACTTGTTTAAGTATAAACATCGATATGTTTGGAGTTGATTAGGATTTTGGTATATTCATTTGTGCTTTGGGTTATGTTCTAGCCCACTAACCCAACAAGATAACCCAAACTTCTCTACCAAATACCCTAACTCCTCTCCTCTTCATTCATTCCGCTCATAATTTCCTAATACTCAAACTAAAGGAAAAATGGGGGAAAGAGATGTGATTAGAAATTCTTAATTCCTAGATTCTTAGGAAATTCAAATTCAAGTTCTAAAATCAAGGAGAAGCTTAGGTAAGCACCCTCTTCATCTTCTCCATCTCAATTCCTCTTCAATTCTTGATTTTTCCTATAACCGAACTTAGGAAAATCTTTGCATAGAGTAATAGGTTGAAGATCTTTGAGGTGTAGTTGAAGAGAAATCAATCTTAGCTTGTTTTAGAGCTTCTCATTTCTATTTTTGGGTTTAAAGGCGAGTTCTTGAACTCACATCTATGCCTATAGCTTTCATTGTTGTTAGGTATGAATTCCTAACATCTATTTCATGTTCAATTGCTTTTGATTTGAATTGGTTTGGTGAATTTTCCAATTTATGTTTTGAAGTCAAAATTTATGAAAATCCTACTATGGATGTTTGGACATGTTATTTGGGGTGTATCGAAGAGCCTATAAGGCTGGGTTGTCGCTTGGCATAAATCCCTAGCCTCCATTGCTCGTTCGATCGCTTCCGAGTTAATTTGTTCATCAATGGCCTCGACAAATTTCTACACAGCTCAGGCAACCAGACGTCCTGGAAGGGGCTTCTGCAAAAAAAATATAAAAATGAAAAATAAAATAAAATTCCAGAGCCTAGGGTCAGACGTCTGGTTAAACCCACCAGACGTCTGGATCTGTTAAATTTTGCCTATTTGCCTATTTTTGAGTGGATTTCCAATTTTTATCGATCTTTGACGATCTGAATAGCTATTGTCAATCAATACCGACTTTGATGACTTCTTTTCTGGATTTTTGGTGTTTCCATTTGATGGATTTGATATCGATTTCCATGCTTTTGATTCACGTTATTGAAATGTGGATTTTTAGGGATAGATTGTTTTTACAATCATTTCTATGAGTTGTCACTTTAAAATTACAAAGGTTTTTATACTAGTAGTAAATACTAAAACACTTTCACAAAAAAATTTCAACACTATTTTTAATACAAAACTTATTTTAAAACCGTTTTCCAATCTATTAGTATATACAAACCTTTACCTCATTCGTACGAGAAATCCAATTAAACGACTTAGCAAAACGAGTGGTATGAAACGCTTGCGTTTACTTTGTCGGTTAATTCTTGGACTTGTTCGATTGAAATCTCATGATAATCTTCGAGTGGAAATCTACAATTTTTCGTAAATATTTAAGTTAAGCTAGTGGTTATAGGACATGAAGCTAAACTCATTTATTTACTAGCTTAGTGTAATTTACACTTCTTTCTTATCAATGATGATCATTTTGTGATTTAGACTAGCGATATGCGATGTCTCTTTGTCCGTGTGGGGGACTATACTCCGTTCTGTGGAGTTTCAGCTAAATTTGGTGGGGTAGCGACCCATGGTCTTTTGATCGTTCGTGGAGAAATCGGCTCAATGAGTCTGTGCATGGGGCGTATCTTTTTAGGTGCATCGATGTTTGGCTCAATGAGTCTGTGCATGGGGCGTATCTTTTTAGGTGCGTCGATGTTCGGCTAAATGAGTCTGTGCATGGGGCGTATCTTTTTAGGTGCGTCGATGTTCGGCTAAATGAGTCTGTACATGGGGCGTATCTTTTTAGCTGCGTCGTTGTTCAGATCATTCGTCCCCAAGTGGGACTGTACCCCGTATTTTTATTGGTTAGCGACCCATGGGATAGCGTCCCGTTTATGATACACATGTTGGTGAGTTTTTGTGCTCCCGTGGTGATAGGCCTCCCCCTTTTATGTTTTCTGGATTTTTAATTATGGATTTCTGGAATTTATGTTTCACCAATTTTTGCGATTTGCATTGATATGTTTTGTCAATATTTGAGATTTGGTGAATAAGCTAAAGAATATGATATTCTTTTTGGGTATTTGAGGAGACTTGAGATATTGTATGATTTTCATTATTATCAAATATATACTTGTCACAACATGGTATTATTGTTATCATATATTTTTGTCATATCTCTTATCCTATCTCATCTTACATGATAATTATAGCTAGACTGATCCGTTTATTATTTTTCTTCTTAAATAATACTCGGGTCAGACCGAGGTGTTTTAGGTGCTTTCACTTGACTTCTTGGCAGGGACTATCTTCTAACTTTTGGCTAACTACTTTAGCTTAGTAGTTTTTGTCTTTGATGTATACGAGATAGAGACTCTTTGATGTATACTTATTCTTTTGTGTAGTACATGTACCTATTCTTTTGGCTTGTAGTGGATCTTTTATGACCACTACTATGATGTTCATTTCTATGTGTTATATTCATATCTGTTTCAGCCTTAGTGATATGAATATCTGTGACTGATTTTGTGTTGTGCTTATTTTATATTGATTTCGAAGGCCACTTAACCACTGTGTAGTAGATTTGAGTTTGGATTGGATATGTCGGATTTCCTCTTGAAATGAAATGGATGACATACTATCTGACATATCGGTTCTCGCTCAAATCAATTATACACTTGGTCGCTCCTCAACAGCCTTATTCTTCGTACTAATTGACGTCATTACCCAGTAGTGTCCTTGTTTAGTGTGACTATAGAGGTGGGGCATCACATATTGGGAAATCGAAATGATCATATATGGAAATTAAATCTCATACCCTTTCCACTACTCGTCGATTTCGCATTTGTACTATCTCTCGGTTAAAAATAAAGCCGGGTAAGTCAAGGTAGTGTTACCTCTAGGCATTGACTTGATAATGTTTTTAATCTTCGAGATAGAAACTAGTTTCCATACCTCGATATTTAGTGCTACGAGTATGACTAATCCCTTTCCATATAAACAATACCGTTTATGGAAGTTAAATTTCTTATTATTTCTGTAATGATCAAACTTTTAAACTTTTAAAACCCGAACTTGTGCTTGGTTTTCACATCACAAATTTGTAAAACACTTTAAAAATACTCTTTAAAAATATTCCTTTTTAATGAGCTAATTATATTTCTATGTGTATTAAGAAAAGAAGAGTCAAAAACAAAATGTCGCTAAAACATCGTTTACTATAAACCCAAAAGAATTTACACTTACGTTATTTTTAACCATTCCTTTAATAAATCCATCAGTTATCTTTAAACACCTTTATTAAATCAGATAATTAATTTTAAACACCTTTATTTACACTAATTAATTAACTTTAAACATCATTTATTAAAATGATTAATTAATCTTAAACATCATTATTAAGAATGATTAATTAACGTTATAACATCATTATTAAAATGATTAATTTACCTTAATCATCATTATTTAAAATGATTAATTAATTTTAAAACATCATTATTAAAATGATTAATTAACCTTAAACATCAATAAAAATGATTAATTAACTTTATTATAGTTAAATAATAATTAAAAATAAATTAAAACCTCCACTTCTTTTCAAATACTTATACAATCCTCACAAACCTATCTGAAAAAGAATTTACAAAATATTTAAGGTAAATAACCTTTATAAATTTAGACAACATTTATTATCCTGAAAGGTAATTAATTCTAATTTATAATCTTTTGTAAATTTAAATCGATAATTATCTCGAAGGATAATTAATCAAATTTATAATCTCTTTATAAAATTAAAACAGCGTTGATTATCTCGAAAGATAATTGATTAAATTTAAAACTCCTTTTTATAAATTTTAAATCAACATTTATCCTTTATTTTCAAAATTCTCAAAATATTTGAAAATATAGTTTAAACATCTTTCAAAGTGCAAAAACACGATCAAACATTTATTTTGTAAAAATACAAGCTCAAGTTCAACACACAACAAGGGTTAAAGGGCATGATATTTCATAAGTAATAGTACAACGATAATCGCTGTAACGACTCTTACACCATCGAATAGTATGTTATAAATATTTTCAGTCAAACAACAATACAAGTGACATAAGAATATAAGTCAATTAATATTGGTGAGAAACCCCTTAGGGTCTCTTTGCAAAAGTCCCTTTTAAATCGCACATATGAATGTGAATTTTCAAAGCATTCCGTAGCGACTTATTCGCTACATAAGCTTCGACTTTTCTTTTGTTTTTATTCCCTACAACATAAAGGTTATTTATGCTATCCGCTTTTCAAGCGGGAATTTAAATCCAAACAAACAACTAAACAATAATATAAACTATCATCCAAGCATTAAACAATAACCTGTAGCAACACAGATCTCATATAATTTATTTAAAGGTGAGTAAACTCATAAAAATTTCAAAGGACGCTTTTGCATTTGGATTAGTCGTTCAATTTTAGCCCAAATTCTAACTAGCTTCAAATCCAATGAAATCAACTCTATTGCGTAGCTAACGTTCCTCTGAGTCCGATGCAATTGACTGTGTCCAAATTCGACCTCATATGTGAGAGTTATTGATTTTATAAGTTTTCAGATTTAAATAATTATGTTAATTCACTAATAACACAATTAACTTTTAATTACCCATTTATAATCTTTCTCCCCCAAACTTAATTCTTCCTGCTCCTACCTAACACACGCACAAACATATCTCCAGGCCATGCACAGAGGCCATCGATTCTCTTATCTCGTGCTCGTCTCGACCATCACCTAAAATCGAAACTCGATCACGCGCATAAAAACGCGGCCTGCGGGAGCTCCATCGACCGTACACACAGTTGCGACTCCCAACTCTTCAACATGCACCACCAAACTTCGGCCCTAGGTGCTCCTCGCTATGACAAACCCAAATCTATTCTCCGTTTCGACTAATGCCTCTCTAATCTTGAGAAAACTCTATCCTTAGATCACGCTGTCATGGTCGATCATCTCAAATTATGATTGCATCCTACCAAAAGCATATAGGTTCGTAGATCTACTCACAACGATTTCAAAGATTCTTGTTTTCTAATAGATGAGTATTTTATTTGATTTTGATTTTTTAAAGTAAGAGGATATTTTTCGTTTACTGTTAGATAGAAAAGGAAAGGGGTAAGATGAAAAATGAGATGGAAAATTATGGTTAAGTATTTAACTTTCTTTTTGAATTTATAAACAAACCAATATTCTTTCCTTCAATCACAAGTTAGCCAAACAAATTAAGTTAAACAAATATTTCAAGCAACCTATCATCTCCAATATCAAATCAATACTAATGGTTGGTTGAATATTTTGAATTTGATTTGAAGGTTTTGTGGGGTATTTTGTTATATGATATTCCGTCCGCGTATGGACCGCGAGCGACAGAAACAAAAATATGATCGTACACCAAAATGTGACACGATCACAAATCAACGATAAAATACATAGATTATTTTATTCTGGGAAATTTCAAAAATATCAACGTTTGCCGTAAAATATGTTTAAGTTAAAAATACGTCACTAAAAATCAAGTCGTTTTTATTAACAATTTATTTTTTTATTATTTATTTGAACTATTTATTTTTGTAAATAAATTTACAAGCTATTTTTTTTGGAAAAGCCAGCCAACCTTATAATGGGTCGTGCCACTGTATATAAATGAAGAAAATGTGTTCCTCACATGCATAGAACCGCTATATATGGTTTTATAGTGGCCATACCACTTATAGTACAGAATAGGTGAGAAGCAAAGATGCCTCTGCGGCTATATAAATGACCTAAGGAAACATCGGTTCCTCCTCCCAAGAGGAGGAAGAATCACTTCCAACTGGGCCTAATACATGCAAATAATCCACAAAGAGTGACACAATATCCGATCCAAATCCCCGGTGATCCTTACAGTATATATATCTTCTATCCCTGCTATCATCAAGGAGTAGAGATCGATTCCGCTTACCACGAGCTCCATCCACTGAGAGAATAAGGCCACCACCATCTATAGAGTAATGTAAACACCTAGATTCACCATCATCATCACTAACAAAAGTATAGAAATCATGTCTAGCAGGGTCATATCTCATGTTAGAATGAACGTGATTCCAAGCCATCTCAAAAGGAATCCACACAATACCAGAATCCAGGGCTGACGGAGAAAGACCGGGATCAGGAATAGCAGGCGGAACAGAGGGAACCCTAACATCGGCAGAGAGGGGAGGAGAAATAGGAGGCGCTGAAGGCTCAACAGGAGGGACAGATGGTGCCACAAGAGATGGAACACTACACTCTTTCGGAATCCATTTCATGTTCGGAGGCCTAGGTAGAGGGGTCCGAACCGAGAATGGACCAACAGATGACAAACGAGAGCAAGTTGATGATAGATGACCAAAGGAATGATAGGTCGTACATGTGTCTGGCTTCCAACCATAACGAACTACAATCTCTGCTAACTGATCCTCTATCACTCTTACTTTGATTGTATATGGTAGAGGCTTATCCGAGGAAATCTCAATCAAAGCTTTTGCATAAACTAGCTAATCCCTAGCCACGGTGTTAGCATCAAAGAATTTAACTTTACATACCGCACTGGCAAGCCAGTTTAGACCTAACATAGGTTGCAAAATGGAGGGAATATGAGAGAAATAAGTCCAAACAGGAATTGATAGTACCTGTTCCTTAGCACAGTCAACAGACGGACTCCAAGGAGTGACTATAAATGGTTTTCCTCTGATGAATATAGGATCTTTACTAAGAATTGGGAGTCGCTCCTCAGGCCGAGAGAATTTGAAGAAAAACATAGAGTTGTCCATGTGGACTAGTAAGCTTCCTTTTGATTGCCAAGCTTTGTAACAATGATCCTTAACCACTAGATATGGAGGGTTGTAATCTAAGAAGAAACCAACAAGATAGTCCGACCAATAATCAATACCAGCTTGTATAACCTCCGAAGGGAGAATCATAACCCCGTCTTTGATAACCATATCAAAACTATGGGGCATAAACGCACCCGCATTTTTTGGCAATGTAGTGAATAAGGAGGACCAATTTAATTCTGATTTCAGCTCATTATTCGGGAGTGTTATTGAAGATGGACTAGTTTCATGTAGCAGCATTTACATTTTAATTCGCAGGAATATGTAGAGCAGGAGATTTATTAGTACATTTTTGGGCATTAAACAAATCGATGCCACCTTCAACATTTTTAACCAATCTTGAACTTTCAAGCGTACTGCTAGCTATATCATCCGATATATGTATCCAAACATCAGGATGGGCAGCCTGACCAATTGATAAGCATGCATTTTCATGATTTCCTGGTAATACAGAAGCAACAATCATAGATTTTCTAACTCCATCGTTAATTCCAACAGCCTCAAAATCATCTATCTCAACAGATTTCATTTCAGAATAGCTTTTTTTTTATTAACATCAATATCCTGGTCATCACGGCTATCTTGGTGTAAACAAACATCACCATTCCAAGCTGAGGATTGCTGGAGAATAGGTGAAATAGCAGAGTGAGTTATGGGTTTCGAAATACCTGATACAGGACCTGTCGCCGATGATAGACTATGACAAATAGAAGCAAAAGCTTCTAACGAACTCGGTTGTTCAATTGAGTTTGTATGACCATTAGAATCAGGTCGTAGCGGAAATCCACATCCAGAAGCGGCAGAACCAGTTTGAGGAACAGAAGGCGTAGCATACTCGCGACTAGATCTCGTGATCAAACGATTAGCAATTGATGAACAAAACCTAGATTTTTCTTTGCGATTCTTAGCCATAAACGAATAGAAGGGGCGTTGAGATTAGGGGTGGAGAGACGATTCGAAGATGAGAGAATGAGATTAAGCAAACATGCGATGGGAAAGACTCAGAAAAAGATGGGAAGAAGAAATCGCCAGTGAAGTCGCCATGTTCAACGATTCAAAATTCGTAAATTTACAAGCTATTAAATCCATTTAATTAATATTTAATTCACCATTCGAATATCTAAATAATCGCTATATTTGAGTATAAGTTATTAAATTTTTTAAAAATCAATAATTTAAATATTTAAAATTAAATAAATATTCAAAATCAAAATGGTAAAATTACTGGATGTTACATTCTCCCCCCTTAAAAGAATTTCATCACCGAAATTACCAAAGGAAGAAAATGTACCCAAACCCTTAAGTTTAAAAACTATTAATTAAAATGATTTATTAAATGTTTAATTTCTTTTGTGTTATGGAAAATTTTGGCAGCACCTTCTTTGCGTGGCTGATCCGGAAAATCTACAACTCGCCACAACTGGCCTAAATCAACCAAAAGAAAACAAAAGCCAAGTGGCCACCCGGTGGCCACCCGTATCTGGGGCATAAAATCATCAATAAATCAAAATGCCAATTTCTAAATCTACTACATACCCCTTTTGCATTTGATTTTTATTTTTGCAAGTAACTCACTATCTCGATGCAAATGCAAGTGCACAAGAAATCAAATAGTAATCTCTTGTTCCTATGTATCTATCTTTTACTTACATAATCCAAAATAGAATCATGCGGACAAAAGAACAATACACCAACAACATAAATAATATAACAACCATATATAACAAAAGTATAGAGAATACTTTGTAATAAAATACCAAGCATCCAATCTTTTCAAAGGTAAATTTAGAACTAAATGGCGGAGATTTTATAATCAAAATATATTTCAGTTCCTCCATAGAGAAATAAATCAAAATCAAAATCCATTATGATAAGGAGGGGTTTCCTCCTACCTAAGCATGGTATAACTCTAAAATCAAAACAACACAGAGCATCCAGTTGTATTTCAGTTCCTCCAAAAACAACAACCGGAGTAAACAAATATACCTAATGAGTCTTCCAAATCGGAAAACCCCCAACACCCAACTTTAATCATAACCAAAATATTTGAAAAATCAAATCACCAAAACTTCTTTCAAATATTATGAAATAATAATACTTTACCAAAGCTTTAAAATTAATTTTTTTATTATTTCTTTCACAAATTCTTTCAAAACCACTTCTTTCAAAAGCACTGGGATTTAAGTTCTAACAAACAATAATTTTATAAACTATAGTCTATTAAACCACACTACCAATCAAATCAAATTCCATAAAGGAATAGACTTAACACTATTTAAAATGTTAAATGACCGTCAAACAAGATTTAGAATTTTGCTTAGGTTCACAACTGTCTCAAGTCACACCACAAAGCATATTAATATACTTAAGCTCGTACGATGTACATAAACCGTCCATACGCAATATCTGATTCGACCACTTGCTTGGATACAAAAACTTCACTTCCGAACTAGTATCGCTCGCTCGACCTCCCTAGTGTAGACTCTGATTTGGTTCCTCGAGTAGAAACCTCCATTCTACTTACATAGCTGTATACTATGATAGAAAATCTCAGTATCATATCAAGAATCCGAATCAAGTATTCGCTGATAAGAATCAAGTAAGAAATCCTTTTTCAGACTGGTGTGAATCAACCTGAAGTTATGTATTTGAACCCTAGATCAAGAATCGTGCAAATAAAACGATCTACGTATAACTTACGTACTTAATCCAATTGTTAATTACTTGACTCTACCAGTCTTCTTTTCTGAACCATTTTCATTTTCAGCATCTCGTTTAATACTAAAATTATTTATGAATTATTCCATAAATTTTCACTTAATTTTATAAGCATTTTATAAAGATACAACTTTATAAAACATTAAAATTAAAAACTTACTCCGCTTTTATTTACTTGTATAATACTCTTCTACATCCTAAGAGTATATACAAAATGTCAATTTTATAATAAAAAAAATTCAAAATTCAAATAGGGCCCAAACAAATATGGATCTTAAAACTAAGTCAACTACTTCGACCTTCTACCTTAGAGTGTCCCAAGGAAATATGTTTACTGGTCGGCCCAACAACAACAAACAGTTTATATGACTTAAATGTTTAAACAAAAACTATAGTTTTAATAAACCAATGCTTATTAAAACCTTCCTATTCAGTTTAACCCATTTTAAACCTTAGTTAAATTATATTATTTCTATTAAAGGGTTAAAAATTTCCATTTATCAAATTATTCTTTTCTCCAGATACCTTTTTATTTTAAATCAATTTCCTTTAAGGGAACTTAAGAACTAGTTACCTGGTTTTTATTTCAGAATCCTTTTGAAGATCATACTACACACACACAGATATATATATATATATATATATTAATTTTAACATTTTGTTCCCTAACACTAGCTTTGGGTTCATTCAAATTCGTACTCATTTCGATCTCACAATGATAAAGAGAATAATATACTAAGTGCAGTACAATGTTCGTCTAAGCAAACCTTCGATCGCCACTTAGAAGATTATTCAGATTACCACAAAACTAATCAAGATGTTTTCCCTGAATTACACTAAAGAAAATGCATTCCACGTAAATTTATATTCTAAAATATTTATACTCCGAAATACTACCATTACTTTTCTCAAAAATCTTTCTAAAATCAATTCAAGAAACACCGGGATTTTAAATTCAGAAATCCTTTTTTAAAATACATTTTGTAAACCAAATTTATATAAAATTTCCTTTATATAAAATCATTTCATATTATAATAATTCTCCTTTACTACAATAAAATTTTCATAAATATTTATCCTTTAAATGTGTTATCTTACCATTTAGATTACATTGAACAACCTTTATTAAAAGTCTACTTTTAACTCAACATTATTAAAAGATGACTTTTAGCTTAACATTTTTTTCAAACACATTATAGTCAAATTGTGAAACTTAATTCATAAGGGTTTTGGCTTATTGTACTCACAATTATCAATAAATGCTCATAAATTAATTGAGCATAAATTAACAATCGACAAACAATAGTCAATGCTCCTAAATTATCCGAGCATGACAAATCAAACAGTAATGATAATAAATAAGTATTATCATTTCAAACAAACAAACACAACATAAATAACTATAAAATTTGAAAATTATTCCATTATATATAAAATATATAATCCTAGGTAAAATATTTCATTTACTCAATTTTCACAAATCAATATCGTGTCTGTATTCCTTGTTCAAGTGTTTAAGAATCCCTATCGACACCGTGGCGTCCCATGTTTGGATCAGAATTCATAAACAACTCAATAGACCTATTAATATAATATGTTTTTATAACAATAACAAATACGCTCTCGTATATATAATACTTTCAATTCATTCTAGGGTGTCACTTACCCTATCTCTAATGAGTTTACCTCATTAAAGCCAAGGTTCTTACTTAACCTTCAGCTCTGATACCAAATGTAACGACCCGCCTTTTCGATCACCGAAAGTCGGCACTCAATACATCCATGGCATTCAAATGCCGAAGATCCAATCATTGGAAAGGCATATTGTTAGAGTAATATGAAAGAAAAAAAGAAAAAGAATAGGAGAAACAGAGTCCCACGGCGGAATGATCACATATAATATAACAAAGACGGTAAACGCTGTCACTCTAAAATACATAGTATATTAGAGTTAAAAACAAATCTCATTAGCCTAAACAGTTATAACATCCTAACCTTACAGTTGTTGATGGGTATATATAATATTACAACAGAAATAAAATACTACGGTAGGTGAACATCTAGCTCTACTCCATAAGCTTCATGTCCCACTAACAACAACCTAGAAAAATACTCGCTATGACCCAAGCATTATAATAAAATAACACTTGGATCAGTCTGGAAATACCAACGTGAAAAAACTTAAGAGATGTGATAGAATATAATAATTCTATAAGACTAGGCCGCTAAACATGGAACCGGTTTTTTCTCATAGGAATAACTTCCACCTATGAATGAATGGAAACAAATTAAAACAAGATCCAAACTTGAAAGAATGGGCATAAATCAGATCAAAATCCAAATTTAAAGAATGGACACAAGTAATTAAACATCGAGAAGAGCTCCAGTCACTTCTCAGTGCAATTAAGAAAACAATTCAAAGATTTGAATCAACAATAAGGAAAGGAATTTTCCAACAATGACTAAAAGGGTGCGCCCCTCTTACCGAAAGAACACCTCTCGATAATATACTTGAGATTGTCATTTTTTTATGACTCTCTCGAAAATGCACTAGCCGGAACCCGCCAACCTTACCGAGTTTCCGAGTATCTCACATCTCCGCGTGCATACAACCAAATCCATTCTAGAGTAGATGTGAAGATACCCTAATGGGAGCAACCCTACATAGCGACATGTCCACTCGCTCTTTGGTTTTAGTCATTTCTGACAAATGATATCAGTGATCAAATGAGCAACAAATCATCTTAAATTGGCGATACTCATAGAACAAAGCTGAATCTATAGCTAATAAATCAACTATTGGGAAAACCAAAATGATCGTATATGGAAATTATATCTCATACCCTTTCCACTACTCGTCGATTTCAAACTTGTACTATCATTCGGTTAAAAATGAAGCCAGGCAAGTTAAGGTAGTGTTACCTCTAGGCATTGCCTTGACAATATTTTTAATCTTCGAGATAGAAATGAGTTTCCATACCTCGACGTTTAGTGCTACTAGTATGATTAAATCCTTTCCATATTAGTGATACCGGTTATGGAACTTAAATTGCTTATCCTTTCCGTAACTGAATCAAACTTTTAAACTTTTAGAACCCGAACTTGTGCTTAATTTTCACATTACAAATATTTGTAAAACACTTTAAAAATACTCTTTCAAAATATTCCTTGTTATGGAGCTAATTGTATTTTTAATTGTATTAAGAAAAGAAGAGTAGAAAACAAATGCCATTAAAACATCATTTACTATAAACCCAAAACAATTTACACTTAAAGTTATTTTTAACCATTCCTTTAATAAATCAATCAATTATCTTTAAACACCTTTATTAAATCAGATAATTAATTTTAAACAGCTTTATTTAAACAATTAATTAACCTTAAACATCATTTATTAAAATGGTTAATTGATCTTAAACATCATTATTAAGAATGATTAATTAACCTTATAGCATCATTATTAAAATGATTAATTAACCTTAGACATTATTATTTAAAATGATTAATTAACTTTAAAACATCATTATTAAATTAATTAATTAACCTTAAACATAATTTTTATCTAGAATTCTAGCCCGGCTATTTCAAACTGATTGCATGAGTTAGATTCGATTACCATCATGGCTGGCGATTCCAGAGTGATTACTGTGGGGATCCAAAGGTCAAGTACAAATGATCATATAAAGTCAGGATTGAATGGATTTGATGGAGGTATAATGTCGGATGCTCAAACTATAGAATATGGCTCAATGGATGTAGGGGATCAGCATAGATTAGCTCATTGAGAGGGATCGGCATACTTCATGAAGGAGGGATCGACATACATCGAAATACAAGAGCATTCTTGTAGAAAACAATCCATATCTCAAGATGTACAAATCCAATCCCTATGAAGTTTGAGGAGCAAGATATATGAACCCTAAGGAACCTACCCTAGGGATCGCACATCAAAAGGACAATGTTGGAGGGATCGACATGTATCCCTTGGAAGGGATCAGCAGAGAACAGTGCACAAGTAATGATGAATCAAAGATGAAGTAACAACTCGAGTTCCAGTGATCAAAAAGGCATGAAAATTGGAGGTTAAACATATTTTTGCATAATGAAGCAACTGTAGGGATCGCTCTCAAAAATTCAACAAATGAAGGGATCGGTACTGATCCATCCACATTGAGAATTGGGCCTAACGATCCTTCTAGTGGGCCCATGTGGATTAGAAGATTCTTTAGCCGAACTTTCAGAGAGATACATGGTCGTCTTCTCCTATAAATACTGGCTTGATGGGTCATTCTGAGAATCTTTATGCTGCTTGTTACTCTAGACTCTATCGTAATCAAGTATTTTTTTTTATACTACTGTAATCAGATTTATAAGTGATTAATAAAGGATAATCTTCAAAGTGGATGTAGGCATACAATGCCGAACCACTATAAATTTCCGTGTCTCTGATTATAGTTAATTCTCTATTACTTGTTAATCCATCTACTCAGTTTAGTTTCGTTTTTCTTCACTTACTTCCCTACAAAAAACTATTCTTCGGTGTTTTTAACCAATTTACTTGCAAACATTTTGGTGCTTTCACTGAAAAACTTGATTCTCGGTTCATTAGGATCCCTTTGTTGCTACTGGATTGGATAAATCCCCTAAAGAAGATCTGCAGTTATCTTCAAGAAGTTGTTTATACTACTCAGATTTGTAGAAATATGAGTTAAGCTATGAATAATGGTGAGAAACACTAGATCTACTTCTCAGAACATGGAAGGAAATGAGAATACTAGCATCCATCAAGGAGACCTTAGCAATCAACCAACATATGTGAATGCTGAATCAGTTGAAGTTCATAATCCCACTGATTCTATTATAAGAGCTGAATTTCATAATTTAATAAGAGAGCTGATAGAGAGCCGTCGACAATTAAATCAACGAATTCAGACTAATATCAACTTGATGATCCAACTCAATCAGCAGCAACGGGGGAAAGCTAAGAGAGACCCCACTCCTTACTCAGCATCGGAGAGTTCTAGCTCATCAGACGAGTATCACAAGCATAGGCATCGCAGAACAGATGAATATCGTGAAAAAACTTTAGGGCATCAACTGGCAAACCATCGTGGTCTATTAGGATCGATTGGTACCGATCCCTCCACCAGAAGGGGTGATTCATCCATGCCTTATGGCAATCAAGTTGGAGCTACTATGGTTTGTTTGGATGTTGGAGTTCAATTAAATGTTGATCAAGCTCTTCCCCGGAATGACGATGAAGTGAATTTACAAGACGCACATCGGGAACATGGTGAACCAAGAAGGTGTGAAATGGCCCGCGAATATCGATCGGACCATTCACGTGAGGTGGAGCATGACCACCGCTTGGCACCAACCATCCAAATGTTGGACTTATCGGCAATGGTCAGACAGTTGGTGAGAGAGAGCCAGGGCTTGACCAACGATGATTGGGGAATCTCGAGAAGTCATACCCCGTTCACTGATAATGTTTTAGATGCAGAGTATCCGAGGAGGTTTAACATGCCATCAATGCCTGCCTATAAGGGAAAAGCCGACCCCAGGCAGCATATCATGAGATACAAATGGTGATGGAATCTGCGCAAGCGGATGATGCGACCAAGTGTAGATGCTTTCCCATAACTCTTTCTAGAATCACAACGATGTGGTTCACAAGATTACCCCCACGATCGATTTTCATATTTGATGATTTGGTAATAAAGTTTATGGAGCAGTTCCGGATGCACGCAACTCATCCCAAGGATGTGATGTCCCTGTCCAGTGTGATTCAGGCTCCAGGAGAACCGTTGAAGGATTATTTAGAGATATTTCACACAGCCGTTATGAAAATCAGTAATCCGAATGACCATACGATATTAATGGCTGTGACGAGAGGGATAGATCCAGAATCTGATTTCGGTGATTGGTTAGCTGGTAAGCAACCCGCAATGTTGGAACGCTTTTACGCGAAGGCGGCTCAGTATTTAAGAAAGGAGGAAGGCAGATACGCCAGAAAGAAGAATGTTAAGGGGCCAAGTGGAGAGGGACTACAGAGTAACAATGCAATAAAGTTGTCTAATGACCATCTAGAAAAGTTCAAGTGAATGTCCAGAATAAACCAAATCAACAAAAGAGAGGTGGAGATAGGAACCGAGAATGAAAGAGGGATTCTGGAAGAGGGAAGCCTAGAATTCCAATGTTTGATTCTTACACGCCACTGAATACAACACTGGAGAATGTCTATTTGTCTACCTACAATACTATGCAGTATAGGAAGCCGCCTCCAAAAGAATCAATAGAGAAGCGAAAACAGACCGAGAAATATTGTCGGTTTTACGAGTGCTATGGGCACAACACAAATGAATGCAGGCATCTCCAAGTTGTTATAGAAAAACTTATTCGAGAAGGAAATTACAATAGTTTGTAAAAACCCCGTAGGATGGTAGGCAAGGGACATCTGACCCTAACCGTGGACAAGTGCCGCATAGGGCTGAGGAGCCTGTGTGGACTAGTGGAAGATTGGTGATAAATACGATAGTAGGAGGACCGCACCCAGCAGATAAGAGTTGGCAAGAGATGGAGCTCTATGCTAGCGCGATTAGGCATGTGGATTTTGAATATTGTTTGAATATAGAAGATGGAGCTCCATTAAAACAGCAACGTACAATGACAGATGATATCGTGTATGGAAACAAAGATGCGGATAAGGTGGAGGCTCCGATGATCGATCCAATGGTCATTTCGGTAATGATCGGTCCCGCTTTGTGAGAAGGATATTGATTGATTGTGGTAGTTTGGTAAATATAATTTTCAAAAAGCCTTATGATCAAATGAAAATGGAAGCTAAGGACTTAAAGCCATCTAAAGCCCGCATATATGGTTTTAATGGTGTTGCAACTGAAGCTATTGGTTATGTGGAATTACCTGCAGAGTTGGGAGAAGGCGACCGAAGGAGAGAGCGAACCTTGCCATTTGTTGTTTTGGATGTTGATACTCCTTGCAACGTTTTTCTAGGTCGACCAGCCCTAGCTGAATTCCAGGCAGCTCTTGCCCCATGGTGTTTGACTTTGAAGTTTCTGATAGATAATGGTGTTGGAGTTGTTCATGGCGATCAGGTGACTGGACGTGCCTATTATGTAGCTGAGTTGAGGAATGATCAACGCAAGGAGAAAGGTAAGGATATGGATAAGTCGATCCACATTCCAGCTGCTGAAGATTAAAAACTAGCGCCCGAGCCTTGGCTCGGGCACCACAGTCGATTCTATAGAGATATAGATCCGAGGGATGACGAAGAGGAGCCCAAAGAGACCAAGGCTGCACCAGCTAAGCTGACGATTGATATCACGGTTAGCCACGATGACCCATCACGGGTCCTAAAGATCGGATCATGGCTCAGCCCCTAATGATGAAATAACTTGCGGAATTTCTTGGAATGAATCTTGATATGTTCACTTGGACTCATCTGATATGTGAGGGATCTCGCCTGCCATTGCGAGCCATCCATTGAATATCGACCCAATGCATGTCCCGGTGAAACAAAAATGACATGGCATGGATCTAGAGAGATCTGCCGCTCTTAAAGAGGAGGTGGATAGACTCAAAGACAACAGGTTATTCGCGACACTCTCAACCCTAAGTGGGTATCTAATCCTATACTTGTAAAAAAGGCGAATGGGAAGTGGAGAAATGATTTGATTACTCAGACTTAAACATGCATGCTCAAAAGATAGTTTTTCAATTCCAAGGATTGACCAACTGGTAGATTCGATCGTGGGACACGAATTACTATCTTTCGTAGATGCGTACTCAGGATATAATCAAATCCCAGTGCACATCTCCGATCAAGAGCACACTAGTTTCATTACCGATGTTGAATTGTATTGCTATATGGTAATGCTGTTTGGACTAAAGAATGCAGGAGCCACTTACCAACGCCTAGTCAATAGAATGTTTAAATATCAGATTGGAAAGACAATGGAAGTATATGTAGATGATATGCTCGTGAAGTCATCCGACATTACAAGGTAAAAATTAATCCTTTGAAGTGTTCCTTTGGTGTTGCATCAAGAAAATTCTTGGGCTTTATCGTTAACACCCATGGAATAGAAGCTAATCCCGAGAAGATTCAGGCTATCTGTGATATCCAAGCGCCAATGACCAATAAAAAAGTACAAAGTCTGAATGGGAAAGTTGCTGCATTAAGCCAATATATTTCCAGAGCTACCGACATATACATTCCTTTCTTTGACTTGATTAGGAAAGGGAAAAGAAATTTCAAATGGACAGAGGATTGTACAGATGCATTTCAAACTTTGGCGAATCATTTAGAGAGACCCCCCATCTTGTCAAAGCCAGTAGATCATGAAGATTTGTACATTTATTTGGCCGTGTCGGCACACGCTATAAGTGCCGCATTGCTTTGCGAGGAGGATCGAATCCAAAGGCCGGTGTATTACGTCAGCAAATGATGATGGGAGCTGAAAGGAACTATCCGCAAATAGAGAAACTGTAATATTGCTTGCTGATTGCATCATGAAAGCTTCGCCCATAATTCTAGGCACACTCGATCAATGTTTACACCGATCAGCCATTGCGACAGGTCCTACAGCGACCTGAGACGTCTGGGAGATTACTCGAGTGAAAAATCGAGCTCAGTCAATTCGATATCACTTATCTCTCTCGGAGGGCTATTCAGGGTCAGGCACCAGCAGATTTTATAGCAGAGTTCACTGCGTATGATGATTCCCCGGAGGGCAGCAAAATCCTTACTATACGGTGGAAATTGTATACTGATGAGCGTCCAATGATCACTGTTTTGGATCTGGAATTGTGCTCGTAATTCCCGAAGATTGGTATATCTGTTATGCTTTAAAGCTTGATTTCCTAGCGACAAACAACGAAGCTGAGTATGAAGCTATGATTGCTGGACTTAAACTCGCTAGAGAACTGGGAATAAAATCTCTTGAAATCTTTTGCGATTCACAGTTGGTAGTATACCAGGTCAAAGGAGATTATCGAGCTAAAGGACAACGGCTTGCTCTATACCTTACCTAAGTCCAAGAGTTGTTGGCTGAATTTGAGTACTATGGCATTTTGCATATTCCACGGGATCAAAATAGAGAGGCTGATTCGTTGGCAAAGTTTGCTAGCACTGGCGACGCATAGTAGATGGGCTTGGTTTTGGTTGAAGTATTAAATGCCCCAAGTATAAACATGATAGAAATCGACCGGACTCTAGAAGCGGAGCCTGAGAGGGAATCATGGATGACTCCGATCAAAGACTATTTGCTACATGGAGTCCTGCCAGATCAAAGAAATGAAAAGTGACAAGTCCTTTGTAAATCTTCTCGATATGTCATGCAAGGAGGAATTATGTATAGAAAAGGTTTCTCTGTTCCCTACTCCAGTGTGTCGCTTATGATGAGATAAAATGTGTCCTAAAAGAAGTTCATGAAGGGGAATGTGGCGATCACACTGGGGGGAAAACTCTGGCAAAGAAAATGCTCCGTTACGGGTATTATTAGCCAACCGTCAATTGAGATGCCGCTGACTATGTAAGACAATGCGATAAGTGCTAGATATATGCAAAAGTTCTAAGAGTTCGACCAATGAAAATAACGCAAATGGTCAGTCCATGGCTATTTTCCATATGGGGTATAAATATTATCGGTTCCTTACCGATCTCTAAAGGTGGTGCAAAGTACGTTATCATCGCAGTTGATTACTTCACCAAATAGGCCGAAGCAGAACCATTAGCCACGATCACAACTAAGAAAGTAATCAACTTTATTGTCTGAAACATCATATACCGTTTCGGTTCCCGTGAACTATTGTAACAGATAATGAGACTCAATTTGACAGTGTTGAATTCAAAGACTTCTGTCGGAGATATCGTATTGAAAAGAGATTTGTAGCGGTCGCTCACCCTCAAGCAAATGGACAGGTTGAAGCTGTAAACAAAGTTACAAAGTCCATTCTGAAGAAGCATTTGGGGAACGCTAGAGGCAAGTGGGTGGATGAACTCCCTACAGCACTGTGGGCTTACAGGAGCACCCACAAGTTTGCGACTGGCCATACTCCATTCGCCCTTGCTTACGGTTTCGAAGTCATCGTTCCTGTTGAGCTCAAAGTTCCTTCTCATCGAGTGACTTACTACGATCCCAAAACGAATAAAGATATCCTCTTGGAATCTCTTAATTTTATAGATAAGAAGCATGAGGAAGCCGATCTGAGGGAAGCTACGCATCAACATCGAGTCGCCCGATATTACAACATTAAAGTCCAACCTAGAACCTTTGAAATCGGCGATCTCATCCTGAAACGGTTTTTTTCCTACCCCATCGCACATGAATCCCATCTGGGAAGGACCATATGTCATTGAACGGAAGCTTGGAGAGGGAACTTTCAAGCTAGCGACTGTTGATGGCATCACACTTCCTAGAGCATGGAATAGCTAACATTTACGATGCTATTTCACTTATTTTATTTCTTTTCATTTCAGTTGTATTTGCTTTAGCATTTGATATTCTAGATATGTAATAAGACAGATTATGTTATTCCTTTGCATTTAGCGAATAAAGTTTTGAACTTCCTTTATATTTATGTTTGTTGTAGCATTATGTATTAATTACATGACGAAACTGATTGATGTCGATATGTCCGAACAGGTTCCTAGTGTTTGGAATTAATCAATTACGCTAGTTTCCTAATAGGACTAAACAAGATGAGCTTGATCCACTTATGCATTTGATAACTCCCATTCATAATCCAATGAATGGGATACGCAATGAGGAATAGATGTGACTCGACCATATGATGATCGAATAAATCCTGCCGAACTATAGGACTGAAATAAAATAAGAACGATCATGACACAACCAATTGCTCGATAAATTAAACCCCTGACCCCCGGGGGAAAATCAATCAATTATCGAGAGTACGGTCCAACTTCTCTTTGAAATAACTCTAAGTCCCCAGAGTGCGAATTGGAGTATAAACTTAAATTGGGTGTGATTCGACCACCCGTGAAATAACTCTAAGTCCCTAGAGTGCAGATTGGATTATAAACAAAAATCGGGTGTGATTCGACTACCCGCGAAATAACTCTAAATCCCCAAAGTTCGGACTAGAGTACAAACATAAGTTGGGTGCGATTCGACCACCCATCAACTAACTCTTATCCCCAGAGTGCAAATATGAGTATAATAGATAGATGAGTGAGGTTCGACCATTCACTATTCCATGAGCTCCGGCCTGAAATTGACAGGAAGAGTATAAACCTGCTAAGGATGGAGTTCGACCATCCAACATCTAACCCCGCTAACCGAAGACCGGGGCAAGAGTATAGTTACTCAAAACTGCTAAATTCGACGGCGTAACACTAAAGCTCGAGCCTAGCGTTTGATATGACTCAAGGCCACGACTACATAGAGGCGTTGGGATAGAGCTAGTGAATTGTTACCAGACTAATGAACAACGAATTATAAGTACATTGAATGGAAAGTAATAGTTCTACTACTTAAATAACAGTTCACAAGAGAGCTCAATAGAAAACAAAAACTTTTATTCACATGATAAGTTTTAAAATTATGGTACAAGTTAATTCAATAAACCGGGAGACATACCCGTACAACCACAACTAATAAAAGAAAACGATGAACAAACAGCTATGCAGACTATGTACACACTGAGCTGAAATGATTACTATTTCTTCGATCTTCTCTCCTTTTGGATTTTTTGGGAGTGGTGCTGTCTAAACATCCACTAGTTCTCTTCCTTGATCCCTTACTTCCTTTTGCAGGAGAGCTTTCAAAAGAAGGAGGGAGTCCTCTAGGAATCGACCCACCAGGTGGAATGACTTGTAGCGGGATAAGGTGTGGATCATCAATGTCCACCTCGGTGGGCTCAGCTTTGGCCTTTTTCTTCAGCAACTCCTCTTTCTCAATACGCTCCTTCAAGCTTATCTCATTAATGCGTTTGGAGGTGCTGGTAATCATAACATCGTTGGATTCATCCACTGGCAGCGGATCTTCAACCTTGTCATCGTTGAGTGCTCCGATGACTTAAGCATCGAGCCCCCGTACATCAGTGGCTGCCAGAATCTCCGTTAGTTTCTCTTATTGCTCCATACCAGCATCACTTTTAGGAGTTTGACCAGGACTCGGAAGACATGCAAAATTCTTAAAATAAGGAGATAAGCTTCAAACCATTAGGCGTGAAGAACAAAACCTCTCGTAGAGTGGAGAGTAAAGTGGAATACCCGTATTCGGCTGGCTCTCGGTTGCTGCTGGAGTGCCCTCTTCCAAAATATGGGTCGCCGCTTTGGATTGATAACCGGGCTTATCTGGATCATAGCTCAAATCCTGCTCCGGGCCAAAGGAAACCGATGCTCCGACCACTTGGAAAGAAGAGGGGCCCTTAGGATCGGCCTCTAAGGATCCGACAATATTTCCCTTTGGAAGAAGGCGCTGAAGCGTCAAAATATTGGAATCTCGCGGCGGTAAGATCTAGGGGTTCATTTCCGCGAGGAGCTCCCGCACTAATTTCTTTTCATCTAACTCAGCTCTACCCAGCTCCCTCTTTTTCATCTCAATGATGTGCTCCAAAGCTTCAGCGAGTGACTCAAGATAACCTTTGCCAAGAAAACTCAAGTCACGGTGGGTAAGGACTTTGGCGTTATATTTGATGATCAATGGATCAAACAAATCCTTGATTTCATTCTGACCGGACTCTTTAGCATCTTCTACTCAAGTTTCAATTTGTTCCATCATCTCCTTATGGCCTTCCTCTCATGCCTCTTCTTTAAGTGCTTCTATTTTGGAAAATTGCTCATCAAGTTTGATTTTCAGGCTCCTGGCTTCAACAGCCTCTTTGCAGTACCTTTGTGATTCTTCCTAAGCCTCAACCTTCTCTTCCCTTTTTTTCTTGAGAAGCTCCTCAAGTTCCTCGATGCTTCGGGCCAAGACATTCTTTTCCTTTTGCAAGGAATCCTTTTCCAAAGCGAGTGTCCCGCTGCGATTGAGGGTAGCATCGAGTCTTTCTTATAGGAAGCTTCTAAACGACTCACTGCCTCCGACATTATCTTGGCACTCTTTTCTGCCTCAATAAGTTTTGTTGTCAACGCCGATAATTCATTATATTGGTTTTTGATTATGTCTTTATCGTGTACCGCCTCTAGTTTGAGATGATCTATTTCATATTGTCGCTCGATTGACACTTTGGAGATTTTTTTCCGCTAAGTGTTGAAACGATTCATGCTGCATGAACACGTCATTAACACATGCGAGAGAGCTTGCTTTGGCGTGCCCCGGGATCATATGTATCATGGGAAGAAATTTAAGCCCGTTGAAACAGATTTTTGGGAAAGTGGCCTTAAGTTCAGCCAATTTCTCCGCTGTAGAAGTGTCAAGAGCAGCGGTCGGCAAGGATGGATCAGAAGTGGCAATTGGATGCTTGCTCGATCTATGGTTGCGAGATTGCCTAGATCTAGAAGAACCAGAGTGCTGCTCATGTGATGTGGCAATTTGAGGGCCACGGAAGGGAGGGTGGTCTCCGCTATAAATAGGAAAATTGGACTGATCTCCCTGGCGAGATATCTAAGACTGGGCTTGAATGATAGCTTTTTTCCCATCCGTCATCTTTTTCCCTGCGCATACTAGATACCGAGTCACAGCAAGATCAATAATGCGTCGGAGATCCCCTTAAGCAATCAAATTCCCGAGGCTAAGTCATTACACCTGCAAAGACCAAATGAGAATGTGTCAGTAACTATTATGCAAAGGATTGATGATGAGCATGTAATGAAGTGCACATGGTTGTGAGTGTCCTAGTGTCCCCCTTAATAGACCAGTAGCTATAGCCTTGCTTATGGATGTTTCCTCTCCTCTATCGGTAGGAAGAATGCCTTCGCCACTCCTAGTAAGAGAATTGAGCCCCTCGATATTGATGTTTGGAAAGTCGTAGGTCATAATATCATCGGGAACTTGGAGATTTGAAAATCCTTTCAGTGAACTTTCCAATTGTTGGGAAGATGATTCTTCGTCAATAGAAGTGATAATAAACTCTGGGTCTTTAACGGTTTTTCTTCTATGAAGTTTGTATGCCAATCTCTTCCTTTTCTTAGTTTGAGTTTGGGGTTGTGTGTCTCATGATGATTCAACCGCAGGTGCTTTACCCGGGCCTACACCAATGTTGCCAGGCTCATCGATCTGGGCACCCCTGATTTCTCCCTTTTCAATGTGGTCCCGAGTTCCCTCGACTAGGGGCATGACAAGATTGTTGGTATCCCTTTCTTGCTCTGCGATGTTTGTTGGTAATGCTGCACTTCCAGGGAGCCCAATGCTACGACCCTCTTCCAACAGCCTGAGTGAAGATAATAACACATAGGTTACAAGAAGTTTGATGTCCCTATCTTCGATAAGGGTAGCGCGAATAGTGGAGACCGCTCTTGAAAAACTAATGCCTTTAGGACGTGGGCGGACACCTGTAGGGATTCCGGATGTTAATAGATTCAAAAATATGACTTGGATTATTGGACTTAAGAATGAAATGAAAATAACACTTATGTCCTTCCAATAATCGCCTTGCGAAGCCAGGTGGACATCGAACATAGAACCACTCGTGCTTGAACATAGAGAGTTTATTCCAAGCGCCTGTTAAGACTTGGCAGTTAGGCGAAGGTTCAAGAAAAATGTAGGAAGGACTTCCTGACCACCGTTTAAAGTTGTAAATGAATCTTATGTCCTCGGGAGTTGGCGGGCGAAATAGAGTGCTCATGAACATCAAAAAAGTTCCATGTAGGAAGGTGTAGCTATTCGGATGGAGTTGAGTAGGAGCTATTCGAAGATATCTCAACATTTCTCTAATAAACGAATTAAAGGGCGTATGCATTCGGCCAGAACATAAATTTGTTACACGTCGTGTATCCCTCCGGGGGCAAGTGAGGCATGTCGTTTATCGAAGGAACCAAGACGTCTACAAATGGAATTCCATGTATGGAACACAGCCTACGAAGGGCAGCCTCACCAATTTGGGAGGCTTGAGAATCTATCAGGTTATTTAGGAGAATGTCACCTTCTACTATGTCGGGAGCATGGCTTGTATCCTCCGTTTGAAGGACCGGAACATCTGAAAAAAGGTAGATCGACAGACCAGAAACTTTCGTTCGTTCGACTTGATGACTAGGAGAAAGTCTGTTGGATATAGTCGCAGTGCTCGATTTTGCTTCAGGATCGATATGCTACATGGCCGGTTCGGAAAACATAGAAGCTAAACGCTCTGAGCATCTAGAGTCCATGTTAGCGATACACAGTAGATAATCGAAGTTAGAAAAGTTTACCTGTTCCCCCTGTGTTAAGTGTGAACTAGTGGAGTGTAGTGAATTGTATAACAGAAATAGACAACTTAAAATCAGAAAATGAAGTTTATGACGAGACTTTAGATTCCGACCAGAGTGACCGTCATCGCTGACCGTCTCAACTAGCAAAAAGATTGATCGGCTGTAAAAGCTTTGGGATCAACTATCGACATATCGATGTGTAAAGTTTGTCGTTCAAGTCCATATACGAGTTTTTAGTCTATGTTGAAAGTTCCAAGGATTTGATTGTTCAATCTCAAGTTCAATAGTGAATATGCAAGTTTTATTATTCATCATCATCATATGTCCAAGTTCGTTGAGGTGAATTAGTGGTGATTGTTCGAACAAGTAAGGTTAGATTAGATTACAAGTTCAAAGAGCTCTTTATGTCGATCCTTATGTTCATGCTGATCCCTAACTTTATACCGATCCATATGGTTATACCGATCCTTATCCATAGCCTCTCAACTGATCCCTCTCTTCAACCTAAAGCCACCGATCCCTTTCCTTCTACGAATTCCACCGATCCCTTCACTTCTACATATTCCACCGGTCCCTCTCTCACAACAAACACTGTCGACACCTAATCCTATCGATCCCTCTACTTTACCCTCTACTCATCAAGCCTCTACGCCGAGGGATCGACATAGATCCAAACCTCCAACACCGATCCCTCCTCCACTATATCTTCTTCCTCCTTTATCCTCCCTTCTTCATGCTCCTTCTTTATTTTATCGAACCCTATCCACCAATGATTCATATTATCCAGGCCGCTTCGATCACTATATCATCACAACCTCGAGCGCCATCAAAATCATTAACGACACAGAATCTCTTATCTCACCACGAAACCAAAAGATGAAGTCAAGAAGGATCAACTAGAATTGGCAAGAAGTTCGAAGACGATCGAAATGGAAAGTATGGGGAAGATAGTTTGTAAGGGTGGATTAAAACACGAGAAGGATTTGTTTTAGAATCGTGAGGAAAAGAGGAGAAGGGAGGCTCGATTTGAACATGAGAACGAAGAGGGTTCGGTAATTTGGATGGAAATGAGAAAATAAAGTAAGTAAAAGTGAAGGAAGTGGGAAAGTTACTTTATATATATGGACTGAGGGATCGACCCAAGTCTTTGGCATGAAGCATGAAGAGAGGGATCAGCATGAATGCTTACTGATCACTGTTAGCATGAACCCAAAAAAAGGGTCGGCATATATGTATGGCGATCCCTACAAATGGTTTTTTTAAAAGGGAAGAGAAAGAGAGAGGGAAATCGGCTAAACACATGCCGATCCCTACAAAAAAATGAAAAATGAAATGAATGATGGATGAATAATTAAAAAAAAGAATTGATGATGATTATGAGGGTTCGGCCATAAACATGTACATATAAAATGCAGGAAAGTTGGCGATGACCCGTAAACGTGTGAGCACGTCCAGGAGCCAGCAACAAGAACGTGTGTATGAACGTGCACGTATGTAACCCAAAGGTTTAATTTTTTGAAATCGACTAAAATTAAAATCAAACTTGAAGCCTTCAAATTCGAGGCTGGAATAAATAACCAAAATTTATTAGCCTTGTGAAACCAAACTTATGAATATTCACTAATACAGTATAGCCTTGCGTTTGTACTATTGAAAATCGACCAAGCATCATGACGGTCGGTGAGAAAAATAACGCCTTGGAGAAATAGTTCAGTAGATGGATAGCAGCTATACAGAATGTTGGATGGATTTCTTGTCGACGACTCTAATTTGCTTCGATTCAAAGCACGTCATGTTCATCACAAGACGTACTTTGGGGAGTAAGGGTTATCTGGCATTTTTGCCTGGCTATTTCAAACTGATTGCATGAGTTAGATTCGATTGCCATCAAGACCGATGATTCCAGAGTGATGATTGTGGGTCCCAGAAGTCAAGTACAAATGATCATATAAAGTCGGGATTGAATGGATTTGTTGGAGGTATAATGTAGGATGCTCAAAGTATGGAATATGGCTCAATTGATGGAAGGGATCAGCATAGATTGGCTCATTGAGAGGGATCGACATACTTCATGAAGGAGGGATCAACATATATCGAAATACAAGAGCATTCTTGTAGAAAACAATCCATATCTCAAGATCTACAAATCCAATCCCTATGAAGTTTGAGGAGCAAGATATATGGACCCTAGGGAACCTACCCTAGGGATCGCACATCAAAAGTACAATGTTGGAGGGATCAGCATGTATCCCTTGGAAGGGATCGACGGAGAAAAGTGCAAAAGTAATGTTGAATCGAAGATCAAGCAATAACTCGAGTTCCAGTGATCCAAATGACGTGAAAATTGGAGGTTAAACATATTTTTGTATGATGAAGCCACTGTAGGGATCGCTCCCCAAAATTCAACCAAAGAATGGATCGGTACTGATCCCTCCACATTGAGAATTAGGCCTAGCAATCCCTATAGTGGGCCCATGTGGATTAGAAGTTTCTTGAACCGAAATTTCAGAGAGATACATGGTCGTCTTCACCTATAAATACTGGCATAATGGGTCATTCTTAGGATCTTTACGCTACTTGTTACTCTAGACTCTATTGTAATCAAGTATTTGCTTTTTTCTACTGCTGTAATCAGATTTATAAGTGATTAATAAAGGATAATCTTCAAAGTGGACGTAGGCATACAATGCCGAACCACTATAAATTTCTGTATCTCTGATTATAGTTAATTCTCTGTTGCTTGTTGATCCATCTACTTAGTTTAATTTTTCTTCTTCACTTACTTCTCTACAGAAAACTATTCTTGGGTGTTTGTGACAAAATTAGTTGCAAATAATCATTATTTAAAATGATTAATTAACTTTAGAACATCATTTATTAAAATGATTAATTAATCTTAAACATCATCATTAAAAATGATTAATTAACTTTATTATAGTTAAATAATAATTAAGAATAAATTTAAACCTTCAATTCTTTTCAAATACTTATACAATCCTTACAAACTCATCTGATAAGAACTTACAAAATGTTTAACGTGAATAACCTTTATAAATTTAAACCACATTTATTATCCCGAAACATAATTAAATCCAATTTATGATCTTTTATAAATTTAAATTGACATTAATTATCTCAAAAGGTAATTAATCAAATTCATAATCATTTTATAAATTTAAAATATCATTGACTATCCGAAAGATAATTAATTAAATTTACAAGAAATTATTGTCAAGGACAAAATTTCTCTGCGTTTTAGCCTCAAGGACAGACCTTCAATATTTTAGCCCGAAGGACAACTTTTTTTAGGTATCGGTTTTTAGTTATTAATAGCAGTTTTTAGGTATCAGTTTGTAGTTATCGGTAGCAGTTTTTAGGTATCAGTTTTTAGTTCGGTAGCAGTTTTGGAAGAATTTTTGTCCTTATGAATAATTTCGGAAGAGCATTTGTCCTTGTGGATAAAATATTGAGATCGTGTCCTTGAGACTAAAAATATGCAAATTTTTGTCCTTTAAATTAATTTCCCCTTAAATTTATAACTCCTTTTTATAAAGTTTAAATAAACATTTATTCTTTATTTTCAAAATTTTCAAAATATTTGAAAATATAGTTTAAACAACTTTCAAAGTGCCATAACACGACTAAATATTTATTTTGTAAAAATACAAGCTTAAGTTCAACACCCAACAAGGGTTTAAGGGGATGATATTTCATAAGTGATGATACAACGATAATTGCTATAAAGACACTTACACCATCAAGCAGCATGTCATAAATATTTTCAACAAACAACAATAAAGCGACATAGAAATATAAGTAAATTAATATTGATAAGAAATCCGTAAGGGTCTCTCTACAAAAGTCCCTTATAAACAACAGATATGAATATTAATTTTCAAAGTGTTCCATAGCACCTATTCGCTGCGTACACTTCGATTTTCCTTTTGTTTTTGTTCCGTGCAACACAAAATTATTTATGCCATTCGCTTTTCAAGCAGAAATTTAAATATTGATAAGCAACTAAATAACAATATAAACTATCATCCAAGCATTCAACAATAATCTGTAGCAACATAAATATCATATAATTTATTTAAAGGTAGGTAAACTTACAAAAATTCCAGTAGATGCTTTCGCGTTCCGGTTTTCTTTATAATCGAACAATGTCTGATTTTAGCCCAAAATTCAATTGGCTCAAAATCCAAATAAATTAGCTCCATTGCAGAGTTAATGTTTCTACGAGTCCAACACAACTGACCATGTCCAAACCTGACCTCGTATGGGAGAGTTATTGATTTTAAAAGTTTTCGGATTTAAATAATTAAATTAATTCACTAATTACACAATTAACTTTTAATTACCCATTTAAATCTTTCTCCCGCAAACTCAATTCTTCCCGCTCATGCTTTATACACCCACGAACACTATCTCAAGGCCGTGCATGGATTAGCACTGATACAGAGTTCCAGTTGCTGAAATCCAATGTCGTCTTCGCCATCGATTCTCTCATCGCATGATTGTCTCGACCATCAACTAAAATCAAAACTCAATCACATGCACATGAACGCGACCTGGGGAACTCCATCGACCGTACGCATAATCGCGACCCCCAACTTTCCAACCCGCGCCTCCAAACTCCGACCCTAGTGCTCCTCGCCATAGCGAACCCAAATCTATTCTCTGTTTTGACTAACGTCACTCCAATCTTGAGAAAACTCAAGCCCTAGATCACACTGTCATGGTTGATCTTCTCAAATCATGATCATGCCCTATAAATATTATATAGGTTCATAGATCCACTCACAACGATTTCAAAGATTCTTATTCTGTAATTTTTAAATGAGTATTTTATTGGATTTTGATTTTTTAAAGAAAGAGGACATTTTTCGTTTACTGTTAGTAGAAAAGAAGAGGGGAAAGATGAAAAATGAGATGGAAAATATGGTTAAGTGTTTTGACTTTATTTTTGAATTTATAAGCAAACTAATATTCTTTCCTTCAATCACAAGCTAGCCAAAAAAATCAAGTTAAACAAATATTTCAAGCAACCTATCATCTTCAAAATCAAATCAATATTAATGGTTGGTTGAAAATTTTGAATTTGATTTTGAGTTTTTTAAAAGGTTTTGCGCTATTCTGCTATACAACATTATGTTCGTGTACGGACCGCGACTGACAGAAATAAAAATACGATCGTGCACCAAAATGTGTCACGATCACAAATCAATGATAAAATACACATATTATTTTATTCTGAGAAATTTCAAAAATATGTATGTTTGCCGTAAAATACGTCAAACAAAAAATTTAATTATTTCCAAAAATAAAAATTATGGAAAAATTAAATAAATTAAATAAAAAATACGTCACTAAAAATCAAGTCATTTTATTAGCAATTGATTTTCTTATTATTTATTCGAACTATTTATTATTTTAAATAAATTTACAAAATGAGTCCGCCATCATTATTTATTAATTAAAAGGAGTTCAATAAAGCTATTAAACCCATTTAATTAATATTTAACTCACCATTCAAATATCTAAATAATCACTATATTTGAATATAAGTTATTAAAATTTAAAAAATCAATTATTTAAATATTTAAAATTAATTAAATATTCAAAGTCAAACCAATAAAATTATGGGATGTTACAAAAATTCTTGGTGTCGCCTTGTGAAACTATTTAATTTTCGTAAATATTTAAATTTCCATTCTCTGTAGATGGTAGATAGGCAATGGCAAATAGGAAAAAAAAAACTAATAAGTACTACAGGCATGGCTAATCATTTGAAAATTGAGTCAACCTCTGATACAGATTCTATCATAGTAATCATTCTTCACCTTCAAGTTCAAATAAAATCATACCGAAGTGTCTAATACAATAATTATGCTATTACTTGAAATATAGGCTTGTTGTGTTTGCTAAATTATATATGATAATTGTCGGTGTTAGTTTGTTTGCAGTGGGTAATCCCTGATTTTTTGTGCATAAGATGATTCGATTATACTTGATTTTAGAATGATAAAGAAATAGCTAAGTACTATCAAATTGTACTGAACGATAACATGGATCGGTACGGATCGATAGACTTATCAAATTTTCAGTGAATTATTGATGGATTCTGATCTTAGATCATGGTTTGAAGATAAGGCATAAATTAATAATGAATTTATTGATAAACAGACTACATACTGGGACAAAATTGAAAATTTCTTAAGTTTATCGGTCAGTACCGATTGATTATCGGTCCGACGTATCGAGTTAAGATTAAGCCAAAATTTCCTAATATATTGTCTTTTTGGTTGAACTAAAGCATATATTTTCCCACCTGACTTTCTAGACGAAGAATATCGATTTTCAAACCATAACGAATCCTCTATGCCTATAAATACAGAGGAACATCATCCATAAGGGAGTAATACTATTTTTACTAAGGAGATACTTTACTGGTTTTTTAACTAAGATCTGGTCTTAATTTTGAGTTATTGATTGTAATTTTTTGACAAAGTTAGGGGTATTCCTTAGGAGCAATTATGTAATTTGTTATATATATATCTTACTTTATAGCCAATCTTGTTCGTAGTAAAGATGTTAAATTTTCTATTATATAATTGCTATATTGTGATATATTAATTAAGTACTTGATTTATGTATATTAATATAAGAAATCCGTAAACGATATTTATGTGATAATAATCACAAGGAGTTGTAATCATGAGAAAATTATCACAATATAAAATAACATATTACTTTAAATATTCCTGGTCAAGATGTTTCGAGAAAGAATATTAACACATTCATTCATACTAGAGTGCGTGAACTCTCCAAATGTTGGGTAGTACAAAACTCATAGTTGTTGGGGGCACCATGGTGTTACGTACTCATAGTTATTGGATAATTATGGAGCGACTCATTCGAGAGTTTCGAATTGGTCAATAATAGCTAGGTCAAACAGGAAATCTCAAGGTGAGATGTTACATAGTTCCCTCGACTTGAGAATACTATGGAACTTCAATTTGAACACTTCACTTTGATTATAGTTAAATCATGGCATGACAATCTGACGCAGCGGAAATAACACTTGACGACGAAATGAAGATTTCGTGTCAAACTAATCGATGAAACGATTAGATGAAGCAATATGAATCGATGAATTAATGATACCCAACGCCCAAATCCGTTGATCACGAAGATATCGGACTTTAGGTATCTTCGACACGTTGATCGCGCACGATGCCGTGAGAGAAGATCTACAATTCTTCGACGTTGATCAAGCGCACTTGATTCTGTGAATTGGCTTCAACAATCGTTGATTCGAGCGCACTCGAATGCCGAAGGTGGAGATAGGAGATAACACTCAACTACCAATTTTAATGGTGGCACAAAAGCACACAAAAGAAATTTTATTCAAATTCAACAACCTTTTACAAATGACACTACCCGCCTATTTATAGGCTTACAACTCAACACTTACATCACAACACTTAGGTCGTGAACGACCTATCACAAAAAAAACAAAAGAAATACAACATATAGGTCGGTAACGACCTAAAAAAAAACAATGCGACTTAGAAAAAAGATATCACCGATGACTTAACAAAATATTATTTAATATATGAAGGTGGTCCAGTTTTCGCGACCTAAAGAATCATCTCCTAGAACCCGCGATTTAACAAATGCGGTCTTCAACAGTGCACTGGTGAGCGAATTAATTCGCTAGGTCGTAGCTCGTAGCTTGTAGCTCGTGCTTGTTAGGTCGTCGCTCGCTAAGTCGTATTTCATTAAGTCGTTGCTCGATAGGTCGCCTCTTGTTAGGTTGCTGTTCGTTAAGTCGGAGCATGTTAGGTCGTTGGTTGGGAAGTGGATTCAGCGACATATATAAGGCTTAGGTCGGAGATCATTAGGTCGTTGGGTGGTGATTTAGGTCGTTGGTTGGTGGAATTTAGGTCGTGCTAATGGTTAGGTCAGAGAAAAGTTAGGTCATGGGGTTGGGTAGGTCGTGGAAAAGTTAGGTCGGAGATTGGTATTGTGGTGGAGTTTAGCTCGCGGGAATTAGGTCGGAGAGGGTTTAGGTCGTTGGAGCTGGAGTTAGGTCGTTGCCGAGCTTCGTTAGGTCGTTCGACTTCGCCAATTAAGGTATGCACTGCATCACAATCCATTAATGATTATACTTGGGTTTAAGTTGAAGCATTTGAAGTGAAACACTATTTAATAGAGAACTCATCTCCTCGGTTGTATGAGGTTAGTATCACGATCAACCGTAGTCCACTCAAAGTTAAAATCTCTGGCCAAAGTGGTATGGTTAGTAATAAATATTATTATTGAACCAAGGACGTTGTTTATGGATTAATCGAGTTGAATATTGACATATTGGAATTTTGACCAAAAGCACACTCCATAATCCTAAAGTGATAGTGTTGACGAAGAGAATGTAAATAATCGTTGCTAAAAGGTACCACTTAAGAAAAATGTAAATTTTGATTTAACCAAAAAGAACTATAAACTATAAATTCAATCAAACTTTCACACCACTAGGTAAGATGATGTGTGAATGTTAATATTTGAATCGCTTAATATTAATCGCTGACTGAACTTACACCTCTAAATCTCATAATCACATTTGTTAATTCTTCGAAAAACCACATGATTTAATTAGTTCAAAAATTATTACAAATAATTAAATCAACTAATATTTAAGAAATATTAATTATTATTGATTTATTTGATGTTTTGGGTATTGATAGTAATTATTTGGATGTGTATATAAAAGTTATATGTGTGCACGTATCGATATTCAATATCATTGTGTATTTAAATAGGCTTTACATACATTTAATTGCTTAATGGAAGATTAGCACATGTAAGCGCATATGCTTGGCTGGACATATAAACGAAAGAGGTGATTTGGCTTAATTGAAAATTGATTAGGAATTAAAAGTAGAAGGTTTTTAATAAAAATAGTAAATGTTTCTATTCTTTCATTAAAACAAATTTCTCTCATTTATCTCCTCATTCAATTTTAGTTTGTCTTTTCTCCTTGTGTCCATGGCCAAAAATTCCTTATGCCATTCCTAAAATTTATCAACTCCACAACAAATAAAAATATTAAATAAAATTAAGAGCTACATGGTTCATTATTTTCCTGCAAAGTTGGGTGTAGATTCAAGATTCTAAGGAGGGATTTCCAAATCAAACTGTAACTTATTGGCCAGATATAAAAGCTATATTCTAATTCTAATTGTTTTCTTAGATGTAACATACTTATCATAATTTTATATATACGTATTGTTGCTTCACCTTGATTTAAAATTAGTTTTGCAATTTAAATAATCTGTTGAATGATTTGATTTTTTTAATTTGGTAAACCAATATATATGATTAAATAAATATTTTGGCTATGGATCTATGTTTTAAATTACTTAGATTAATATTCTAAACATGTTACCCCGTTTAATGTTTTACATATCTTTGTATGAATGTTTTAAAAGATTGTTGATATCTTGTTTGATTTGTTGTATGCAATTTTGATTTTATAATACTTTGACCGTTTAATAGAAAAATTCTTTCTGGGTTGAAACTTATTTACATGTATATATGAATTTTATCAATTAATTTAAGTATACGTATGTTTGCAAATACATCAAGAAATACTAATATAATGTGGATGTTTGTTTTTGAATCAACCAGAAAGTTTTGGATTAATCATTATTTATATGTGTGTGTACAAGAACACATGAACACACACACACACACATGTATATATAAACATCTATAATTATACTTTATATTATTAAGGCTTAACTTTTTTAATTGAACAATTTAAAATTAAGGCAATAATATATACATATAAATAGTAAATGTATACATGATAGATATAAATCTTAATATCTACACATGTATATTGACCATGTTATTGTTGATTTTTTTTGTAATTTTGTTGTATCATATCATCCCTTTATATTAACTTGATGTAGTGTCAATATATTTTTGCTAAAGTGGAAAGGTGGAATCAATCAATGATGCCTCCAGTCATCTCTTCCCATTTTAGATCTTCATGTGATTACGTCTAGATCTAATTTTCTTATTCTTCTCATCCTTTAACTTCTAACAATTACACTTGCTTTATATTTCACACCTAATTAACATGGATTTAATTAATTTTGATTAGGACAATATTAATAAAATATGATTATGAAAAATAACTAGATTGGATTTGGTGAAACTCATCAGACTTCATAGTCCCATAATGATCCAAGTAGGGAAAAAATTTGAAATCTTCTCATTTCATCCGTTGTTGTTCGGGCTAGTACTTCAATTTTCTCTATAAATTAGTGATAATATATAATAAAATCAAACTAAAGTGGACGTATGCAATGTCGGATTACTATAAAAATCCTTGTATGACTTCCTTTTCTTTCCTTTTTTATTTTTTCTATATTTTTCTAAATTTTCATCAGAGATTACATAGGTTTAATTTAGAACAAACATAAATCAAAGGTCCAACCAAAAACAAACAACAATCAACTATTACATTCCGGATCGTTAGTTATTTATAGTTTCCATGAGGTTGTTAGACCACTTTTTTGGTGCTTTCATTGACAACTTATATCTCAAGCATGTCGCACTTGATACTTGGATTTGATTTACATCTTCTATGAGATTAGATTAGATTAGATAGATCTGAAAATAACCTTGGAAAGCGAGCTAGTTGAGGTGAAGGCTATGAAGAAGGTAGCATTATGAATCATAGCTATAGTGGTGGATCTCACACTCAACCACCATGGGATCTCGTTACGAAAGAGGAATCAGAGAGGATTATCATTGGAGTGAATCAATAAATGGTTGCAACTCAATGAATACCAATGGAGTTGAGGCGAGAATTAATGAGTCAAGCCCCTCAAGATGTGAGTGTTAATGGAGATGTATCCTATGCAAGTGATCATGATGGAAGGAGAAACTCACCTACTTAATATGGAGAAGGAAGTTCGGTTGCAAGGTGAAGGGTTGATCAAAACAGAGTCAAATGAACACATAGACTAGAAAAGATGCAACTGGAGTATCGCACTAGAAGCATCGATTAATATCGATCGATCCTTTATTAGTACAGATGGATAAGGCAACGAGATGGATCATCACAAAAGCCTTGGTAGACAATAATAGAAATAGGGGATAGTCCCTATAGGAAACCTAGCCAAGAATAATGTTGTTTGTGATGCTCACGGACAAGAGCAATCCCTAGGATGAAATCATGAGAGAAAACATTAAGAGATAGAAGCCAAGATGAATGGACTCCCCAAAGATAGGGAGACTTAGGCATCATGCCGTAAGCTATGAACGCTCAAGCAATGACCATCATAGTCTTTCGCGGAATCAGGAAAATGGTGGTGCAACTGATAGCCACCACCTAGGGCATGAAAAAGGAAATAAAAAGACAAAATGATAAGATGGTTGTTTCAAAGAGAGAAATATGGTAATGAAAGGGAAACTGCAACAAGTTGGAATCCCTTTACTATGGATATTAGAGGAGTGCAATATCCTCAAACGTTTACACAATTTCATTATTCAACATATCGACGGACCTAATGCAGCATCTATCGAGGTATGATTGACACATGGGTTGGACACATAAAATGCAGGTGTTTCCCTTTGTTCTTGGGGGGATTAATGATGATGTGGTTCTGCAGGCTTGAGAAACATGCCATTAGTTCTTATGATCAACTAGCAAACAAATTTTAAAATCATTTCAGAGTTCATGCAGTCTAACATAAGGAAGCTATATTGTTGGAGAGCATCAAGCAACGAAGAGGTGAATCTTTGATAGATCCTTTTAAACAAGTTCAATGCTTTAGTGATAGAGGTGAAAAACCAAGAGGATAGCCTGGTTTGATGGACTTGGTTGGAGGCATGAGTAAGGATTCAGATTTTGGGATGTGACTTACTATGTAGAAGTCCACCACACTAGAAGTTTTTATTAGAAGGCGAATCATTTTCTATGTTTTGAATAAGTAGAGATCGAGGAAAGAGTGCATGTTGCGAGGGTAGGAGAGCCGTCTAGTTCTGTAGTAAAGACGGATGGAAAAAATAAAAATAATACGGTGTTAATAACATTAATTAAAAGGAAAGACAATCAGATAGGAGGAACAAAAGAACGCCTAGAAAACAATTTTGGGCGTTGTAGAATGGGAAATATACGGAGTTAATTGGCTCCATGGCAAATATTTAAATAACCACCTAAAACATGATTATATATTGAAATAGAAGATTGAAGAAGAGAGAAGGGCGATAAGGTATTTTACTTCTATGAAAGTCCTGGGAACAATACCAATGGTTATCGACACCTTAAATATTTCATTATGGAGTTAATAAAGAAAAAGAAATTGGTTCTATATGTGAAGAATCCACAGGTAGGTAGATAAGAAAATAATCAACCTCCGAGGTGTCGTCTCATGTGGATGAAAAAGGAAGAGCGGAGTCGGTCCTTGCTTACCAGGAGATGATTTGGTGAATAACACCATATCAGAAGGTCCACATCCTATGGAAAACATCCGAATCAGCCTAGAGAAGTATGGGAATTCTTTGGAGAATGCACTAGCAGCAACTTGCTATGTGGTGGAGTATGGTTCTTCAATAAAACAATCTCGTAGGTTGGATGTAGATATTATTTTCAGGGATTGGGATGCTAATAGAATCGAGAGCCCAATGTTTGACTCTATGCTCTTAACTTCAAAGATTGGTCCTACCATTGTTCATCGAGTGTTGTTTTACAACATAAGTTCAATGAATTATTTAATCAAACGCCTTTGATGAGACGAGGTTGAATGCAAAGGACTTTTTGTCTTGTTCTTGATTGAGGGATTTTTTAAGGAAGCAAAATATCCAATTGGATGTATAAAATCCGATAGTTCAGAATGGAGAGAAACCCCATAGGACTGTGTGGGTAGAAACCTTTGTAGTCATTGATGAACTTTCAGTGTATAATGCATTTTTGGGCTAACCCCTGCCGATTTCAGAATAGTTTTGGTTTCCTAGTGGTTGGTGATGAAGTTCCCAATCGACCACGGATTAGCAGTAGTCAAAGGAAACCAAAGCAATAGAAGGAAATGTTATATCATGGAAATCAAAGAAGCCCGCCGTAGGGAGAAGGAAAAAATGCGGAGAGTTTCTCTACATCAAATGTCAAAATGCATAGAAACTATGGTCCAATCCCAAGCTCTGATCCACTAGTGAGAAGTAAGATAGAGTGTATCCAAGGAAACAACAGAAGGGGTAAGGGCTCGACCAGTCGAGCTGATGAATGATATTTATATTGATGAATCATACGAAGGTTGTCAAAATTGAGTTGCATCTTGGATAGAGGATGAAACAAGAGTTTACTAAGTTTTAAAAGCAAGCCATGATGTATTCATATGGATATACTACGATATGTAGGGATTTCACTTGAAGTCACATGCCAAGCCCTAAATATAGACCCTAAAGCATTTTCTATAAATCAGAAAAGATGTTGCATGAATTCAAAGAGATCCACTGCATTATAGGAAGAAGTAGAGAAGTTGTTAGCTAACAATTTCATTCATGGACTCACTATTCAAATTGGATAGCGACTCTCGTATTGGTTAGGAAGCCAAAGCTAAAGTGGCATATATGCATCGGTTACTTAAATTTAAATGATGCATTCCCGAAGGAATGCTTTCCACTTCCTCAAATAGACCAAATCATGGACGGAACAACCAGACATGAAATGCTCTCATTCATGGATGCTTACTCCACCTATAATCAAAATGCAATGCACATTCCTAATCAAGAACGCAAAAGTTTTATTACCAACTTGGGACTATATTTCTATAAAGTTACATCATCGAGTTAAAGAACACTTGAGCTACTTACCAGTGATTCATCAATAAGGCGTTTGTCGAACAAACTGAATGGACTATATAGGTGTACATGGATAATGTGCTTGTGAAGTTAATGAAATCAATGGGCTACATGGCGTACCCATCATAAATGTTTGAGAAACTTCGAAAGTAAAAAATGATATCAAATCCTCTGAAATATTCGTTTGGAGTTTCATCAGGAATTTTTTTAGGGTTCATCATGAAATTCAAGGGTGTTGAACTAATTCGGAATTGATCGAAGCCCTAAAGCAAGTGAAAACCCTAAGGATAAGGAAGGAAATGCAAAACTTGAATGGTATGGTTTCTGCTTTGAGTAAGCTCATCTTTAATGCAACCGATAAGTGTATACCATTGTTTGATGCCCTTTGGAAGGAAAATGGGAAGTTCTGATGGACAAAAAATTGGGAGGATATTTTCAACAATTCAGAACATCTCTGTCACGTACGGGATTTTTCGACTTTCGAAAATTCGACATCGATACTCACTTTATCGACTGCCGAGCAATCGAGTGCCGGAAACTCCAATAGTGAGGGTTTTAGAAAGAAGAAGTAAAAGAAAAGATAGAGAGAAGAAGAAGAAAGAAGGAACAGAAAGAAAAAGAACAACATCAGAACAGAAGACAATATCAGAATCTTACACATCGCAGTGAAACAATATATAATAAATAATTACTAGCCTTTTTAAAACAAAGAATTATATCAGTTTTTATACATACATCAATCAGAGTCAATATACAAGAATGGACAGTTATATAAACTTGTCCTCATACAGAATACACAGCGGAATAATACAAAAATATAGGTGATATGTTTCGCCATCCAGCTTGCTTCCAAAGCTCCAGAATATCCAGAATATCCTGATAACATAACTCTAGGCTGCCCGTGTGGAAATTGGTGGGCACCCAGAGTTTAGAATGGAAACAATAAACTCCGAGTCAGTCATGGTGACTGGTGTGAGATCGTAAAACAGTTTATCTTTAAATTAAACAACATAAAAATTTTAAAGTCAATTCGCAATGCTTTTGGAAAATGAAACTACCATAAGACCTCCCGCCACACACACAATGCAAACGCAGACTTGGAGGAGATTTCTTCTTATGATAGTCAAAGATGCTTACTACGCAAAATCAAATCATTTTTGATATTATTATTAGTGCATAGTGTAGAAAATATTTCGAAAGTATAATATAAATCTTAGCCAGCATAGGTACCATTATAGTATGCTTGCTATAGCTACCATATTAAATGGCAGGTTCTACAACTAAAACCGTACAAGGCTCGTATTGTTTCTTTTGATTTCCAACAAATGGTCAGGCTAAGGAACTTCCTTTTCCACGATGGGTACGTCCCTGGAATAGACGACCCGAGAAATAACCTAACATTACGGTTAGATCTCTGCCAACACAAGGCCGGGTTACCTCTGCAAAAATAGGTAACTACTGACACGCGTATGCCATCCCCCGATTGTCACCGATCTTCCCGAGGATCCCCGATTCGCAACAACCACAAAGAAATAAATTTTGCAGCAACCACAGAGGTTAAGTATCTGGGCTCCATACCATGATACCACCTTTATCCAGAAGGAATGACATACACTAAGGGGCGCTACTCCTTAGAACCTTGCCGCATCCTTCCTGTTTCGACCATTTCTGGGGTGTGAGGCTCGACGAAGTCTCGTCCACAAAGCTACGCTTTCTACAAAGCCCTGCTTCGGGTCAAACAAAAATGATCAACCTATGATCACAAAGATATAAGATCAAACAAATGATCATATCGCAAATGATCAAACACTGATCATTTCACAGCAACACTCAGTATGCCACGTTACCAAATTGGGAGTATATCGCTGATAAATTTCAACTACATAACCTCTGAGCTCGTACGTCTCACAGAAGGGTGTTAAGCTAAGAGAATAAATTCTCCGCCACCAACAGAAATGTATTTGAAAGAAATCAGCTTTATATCTCAAATTGTAACTACCATAAGACCTCCCACCACACACACAATGCAAACGCAGAATTGGAGGAGATTTCTTCTTATGATAGTCAAACATGCTTACTACGCAAATCATTGGATATTATCATTAGTGCATAGTGTAGAAAAACATTTCGAAAGTATAATATTAATCTTAGCCAACATACGACCAGTATCGTATGCCTACTATAGCTACTATGTTCAATAGCAGGTTACCGCCACATTCCATAGCAGGTAATACAACTAAAACCGTACAAGGCTCGTATTCTTTCTTTGGATTTCCAACAAATGGTCAGGCTAAGGAACTTCCTTCCGCCGCATAGGATCGCCTCTGGCGGGACGTCCCGAGAGACAAACTGCTCTCTGCAAAACAAGGTCGGGTTACCCCTGTAACAGGTAACTCACGAATATGCCACCCCCCGGTCCTTTGGGACCTTTATCCGAGGCGCCTCTAAACCAACATCACACATAATAAAGTGTATCCACATGAGTAAGTATCTGAGCTCCATACCATGATACCACCCCTTTCCAGAAGGAAATGACATACCCTAAAGGGCGCGACCCTCATAACCTTGCTGCAACATTCCTGTTTCGACCATTTCCGGGTTGTGAGGCCCTGACGAAGTCTCGTCCACAAAGCTACGCTTTTTCAAAAAGCCACGCTTCGGGTCAAACAAATGATCAACCTATGATCACAAAGATATAAGATCAAACAAATGATCATATCGCAAATGATCAAACACTGATCATTTCACTGCAGCACTCAGCATGCCACATTACCAAATTGGGATATATCGCTGATAAATTTCAACTACATAACCTCTGAGCTCGTACGTCTCAGAGAAGGGTGTTAAGCTAAGAGAATAAATTCTCCGCCACCAACAGAAATGTATTTGAAAGAAATCAGCTTTATATCTCAAAGTGTAATGTCAGACATACAATCCATACAAGTCTGTTCCGGGTTCGAACAGAACCGAAGGCACTTCTCACGAAGCCCTTGCAATTCCGGATAATTTCCAATCACGTCCGGACTTCCCGTCACTAAGGGTGATAAAACCTCTATATCGGGGATCAGCCGATGCAGAGTAACTCGATGGTAATCCTTCCGTTTTCAAAAATATCCGGTCTTCAACACCGGTCTTCAAATGCTATCCATATACGACGTATCACATATTCGGAATGGGTTATACGACCCAAAGGTCCTCTCCCGGCTAAACCGAATAATGAGCGAAATATTAAAAAAACATATGGATATGGGATTTCAATTAAGTCACAACTTAAACCCAAAACTTCTCTTTTCAAATGGTTAAAACAAATTACCATTTACATCTTTTTAAACAAAAAGATTCATTTTAACAACCCTCAACGGTTTAAACAATTTTTCACACTTTAATCTTTTAAACAAAAGATTCATTCACAGATTTTCCAAATCAATTTCCATTTCAATTTGATTAACTCGTTAAACCTTTAAATCAAGATTTAACTTATAGCTTTCAAATAATTCCATTTCAAATAGTTTAAACAAATCATTATTTTAAATCTGCTAAAGATAACAGATTCAAATCATAGCTTTTCAAAACAATTCATTCATAACTTGGAAAACCATTTTTTCAATTCAATATTGAAATTCCTTTAATTGAATTAGAATTTCATTTCTTATATGAAAGCTTTTATCATTTAAAAACAAACAGTTTCATTTCAGAAAATCTGATTCATTCATACGAGTTAAAGTCTTTGGGTTAAATTCAAATTCTCAAACCAATATCTTTAAAATGGTTTAAATTCATAGAAAACACATTTATAATATCTTTAATCCCTAGTTCCAAATCATAGGATTCAATTTCAAACTTGAATTCAAATTTAAATCAAATTATTTAGATTTTTCAAGACTCGATTAAGTTATTCAAAATAACTTTTATCTTTGAAATTCTATTCCGAAAGCTTTTTTTTTACTTTAAACCCAAATTTCCAATTTCAAAATCAATTGAAATTAAAATTTCAATTTCAAATATATCAAATTTAAATTATCTGTGACTTAACCGATTTTCACGTGAAATCCATATTTGTGTGTGTAATAGTGTAGTCCAGGGGTTTCACACAATAGTGCAACACAATGAATCATCACATATCAAAATACAGAAATATAGTTGATAAACGATATAAACTATATCGCTTATCTTTTACTCACAGATCACAGATATATATCACAGGTAAGTAAACTACAGATCACAACATAAATCAGGGTGTATCACAAAGCATCATATATCAGGGATATCAAACAATTCAATCATCCAATCAAATCCAAATATTCATAAGTAAGGTCAGTTAATTGTCTGATTAATTTAAATCATATTTATTTCTTATGAATTGACTACAAATCTTGGTTAATTAATCATTAATTAATTATAAACCATTTTAATTAATTAACCTTTAATCATTTATTAATTAAGTTTTAATAAATTAATTATCCTCAAATTAATTACCTTAATTTATAAATCATATTTATTAATTAACCTTAAACCAATTACATAATTAATTAACCCCTTAATTGCTTTCATTAAGTAATTAACAATTTACAATTGATTATCTTAATTAATAAATCTGATTAATTATCAAATTTAATCACATTAATGTAATTACTTAAAAATTTCTAGTTAATTTTCTACATTAACTAAAAACATTTCTTAAATTACTTTCTTAAGAAATTATCTTAGATTAATTCATTATTAATCATTTCCAATTATAAATTAATCTAAATTATTAATTTATAAATTAAATAAATCATTCTTTAATTATCTTATTAATTTAAATCATTTTATTATTAACTACAAACTTAAGAGTTAATTAACTTTACACTTAACTTAAATCAACTTCTTAATTAAAATAATTAAGAGTTTAAGAGCATCATTAAGCTTTGACTAAAATAATTAAAACTTAAATAAAATCTTAGCTTAACTTTTATACATTTTCTAAGTTCACAATGTTTTAAACAAATTTGTGGAAACCAAATTTACTCAACTTCTTCCTTATGAAGTAATACTGCAGATTGACACAAAAAAAACCCGAGGCTTTCCTGTTAAAAACTCGAGTAGCACTTTCATTAAACACTCAAATCACCCGAGTCCTCTGCAACTCTCTTCTCCCTTTTTTTATCTGTAGTTTAAATTTAAACTAAGTATAAAAAGGCATCAGGTAACATACTTACGCATTCGAACTCGAACACTAACCCCCAGTTACTCGAGCACGATTCGAGACGAAGGTCCCCAACGACACTGACACATCTCACCGCGCCGTACACGTGCACAACCGCGCTGACGAACTCCGACCGACTTCGACGATCTCGATCCATCGACGAACACCACAACAACCCTCTCCAATCGTCATCAAGCTCGAATAGGCACTAGATCAAAATCGAGCATAGCTCGAGTAACCTCCACCCAGACTACCAACCCAAAACGCTTCGCGATCACAACTCCGGCCACCAGAGACTCGGCGTCTCCGGCTACTGCTTCACCTACCTCCATTCTTCCTTCACCCAAAATTGCGTGCAGCTCGGTCACTCCTTAGCGACGAAATCATCAAACGTACAGAACCCAAAAACATCAAACCCAAAACCCTACTTTCGATCCAACCAACTAATCCTTGCATTAGAAATTTTTTTTTCAATATTTTTCCTATGTTCATACATTAACAAACTATCTATACAACAATTTTCAACCTCTAAGATTTGTTAAACTAACCGAAATTGACAAAAAAAAAGTTTTTAGTTCATCACGAACTGCACCGTGTATATAGATTTAAAAAGCATCATTCTTGTTTCAAAAATCTAAATTTTGTGGGTTACATCAAGATATGGGATCAGATTATCAAATTAAAACATTCGAATTTTAGCTTATGATTCCTTTTTCTTTTTGTTTTTACTGTAACTTGATAAAACAGTACCTCTTATCATACTGTTATGCTTCAAATAAATTCCCAGGCTTATAATTTAAGTTAAACATACTAAATTGACTTAAATTCCTAGGTTCATATTGAGTTAAGTGAAGAAGTATTACTATGCTGACCACTTCTTTGCTCAGAGGCTTAAAGTAGTAAAGAACATAAAGCTTCCAGAAATCAGCAACACACATATATATGTTCATATAAACCAGCCAACAAATTCACATCCATCAACATCTTCATATAAGATTTAAAAGAAACTGGTCTAAAAATTTAAGTTTGCTCACCTTGGTTTCAAAAGAAAAGAAGAACAGAGCTTTATGTTTGAAGTAGGCTTGAAAGTTTGCAAGTTGAAGTCTCTACTTTAATCTCTGATTTGTATGGGTTGTATTTTAAATGGAATCTTGTTTAAGTGTGAATGATTTTCAACTTCAGATTTTTTTTTGCTCAGTTTCGAAGGTGAATGAACTGGAATGGAAATAATGAAGGAAATATACAGAGATGGGTTTTGTACTGGAAATTGTTTTATAAATCTTTGATCAGAGATTTTCTAAGTTTTGTAGGCTATGGTAAGATTTATCTTGTGTACTAAAGATGATGGTATTAAATTGACATGTACAACTTATCTTCATTTCGGCTGATGGTTTCTATAATTTGGTGGCTAAAGATATTGGCATTTATTGCCATGGTACTTTATGTCTTCTTTGTTAACCTATACTTGAGATATTTGCTGTCATATTCTTTTCAATTCAGTTTGTATTTGTTTCTTTTGCTTTGTCTTCTGACTTTATTTTGGCTGTACAAATATACTTACCCAATTTGATTTTGTACATAGATATTTATACTAGCATCTTCTTTTGCAAGTGTTCAAACATGAATACATATTAATGTTTGTATTCTATTTTTTTTATAATATAAGTGAATACATTTCTATTTTTATCATGTTGTTGGATTTTATTTAACCAATGTGTTATTTTATATCATTACATAGTTTATTAACACGAGATTAAGATATATATCTTAACTTTATATTCTAACATCTTATATATTTTCATTTCTTAAACCATTTACTTACATTTTAAATTCAAATCAAATACATATTATATTATTTCAAATTTACTCAGATATGTTCGAATACATATATATATTCTCATATATACAAGAATTTAAATTTTTAAACGATTTATTCAGATATACTTGGATATCGGGGAAACTCGCATCTCTTTAACCATTTATTTCACAAATTTTTATTCAAAAATAAATTTAATTATCGATTTAGAATAGATTAAATTCGGGGTCGTTACAAACTTCCCCTCTTAAAAGAATTTCGTCCTCGAAATTACCAAGGAGACAAAAAGATAGATGATAAAAATGTTTCATCAATTCAAATTGAACATCTATTCTGCATTTGGCTTACCAAATTAGAATATCACGAACGAATCTGTTTAACACTCAACAAAATACTCGGGTTATCCAGATCTACGAAATATGCAGTGGCATCGGTCAGTTCAAAAGGATAACTAACCATTCATAGAACATATCGGGATCCCAAAGAATAGACAGATATATGGATACAATTTCAAAATTTTCAGTTTAAAAACCAAAATGTACCTATCAACTATAGCAATCAAAGCAACCAATACATCAAAACAAACAATTTTGGTCCATCCGGAGTTTATGTCCCATATTAATATATCGAATTCCTTCCTGGATCTACCAGAAACTACCGAAGAATTGAGAAAAGATGACGAACAAAGAGATCGATAGAGAAAATTTGTTTCCACTATTGTTACAGAGTATCGACCATTTATAGTCGTATTCCCCTGTCCCCTATCTCATCCTCTTCTTGCACTCATACTTACTATCAGTGGATAGCAAGAGAATTTACTGAGGCTTTCGAACGGATATCTGAGGATACTCATTCTAGAGTTTACTTCACTCTATCTCTAATGAGCTACTTAACGTGTTATACTCCTGAGCTAAAGTACAACCTTAGCTCTGATACCACATGTGAAGGACTACCGTCGGCGGCCACCGGTAGGCTTTGCAACCATCCCAGTCCCACCGTGGCTTACACTGGCACCTCGCATTTACTTTTACGGCCAGCCTCTCGACTGTCACGGCCTCTGCCTAACCAACCCATCCCTCTCAGGGACATGTAGGGGTAAGAGTCTCCCGTTCGCCACCAAACCGCGAAGCGAGAACCCCCTATCATGCTGTAATATAGCAAATGCGATCCATATACGACGTATCACATATTCGGAATGGGTTATACGACCCAAAGGTCCTCTCCCGGCTAAACCGAATAATGAGCGAAATATTAAAAAAACATATGGATATGGGATTTCAATTAAGTCACAACTTAAACCCAAAACTTCTCTTTTCAAATGGTTAAAACAAATTACCATTTACATCTTTTTAAACAAAAAGATTCATTTTAACAACCCTCAACGGTTTAAACAATTTTTCACACTTTAATCTTTTAAACAAAAGATTCATTCACAGATTTTCCAAATCAATTTCCATTTCAATTTGATTAACTCGTTAAACCTTTAAATCAAGATTTAACTTATAGCTTTCAAATAATTCCATTTCAAATAGTTTAAACAAATCATTATTTTAAATCTGCTAAAGATAACAGATTCAAATCATAGCTTTTCAAAACAATTCATTCATAACTTGGAAAACCATTTTTTCAATTCAATATTGAAATTCCTTTAATTGAATTAGAATTTCATTTCTTATATGAAAGCTTTTATCATTTAAAAACAAACAGTTTCATTTCAGAAAATCTGATTCATTCATACGAGTTAAAGTCTTTGGGTTAAATTCAAATTCTCAAACCAATATCTTTAAAATGGTTTAAATTCATAGAAAACACATTTATAATATCTTTAATCCCTAGTTCCAAATCATAGGATTCAATTTCAAACTTGAATTCAAATTTAAATCAAATTATTTAGATTTTTCAAGACTCGATTAAGTTATTCAAAATAACTTTTATCTTTGAAATTCTATTCCGAAAGCTTTTTTTTTACTTTAAACCCAAATTTCCAATTTCAAAATCAATTGAAATTAAAATTTCAATTTCAAATATATCAAATTTAAATTATCTGTGACTTAACCGATTTTCACGTGAAATCCATATTTGTGTGTGTAATAGTGTAGTCCAGGGGTTTCACACAATAGTGCAACACAATGAATCATCACATATCAGAATACAGAAATATAGTTGATAAACGATATAAACTATATCGCTTATCTTTTACTCACAGATCACAGATATATATCACAGGTAAGTAAACTACAGATCACAACATAAATCAGGGTGTATCACAAAGCATCATATATCAGGGATATCAAACAATTCAATCATCCAATCAAATCCAAATATTCATAAGTAAGGTCAGTTAATTGTCTGATTAATTTAAATCATATTTATTTCTTATGAATTGACTACAAATCTTGGTTAATTAATCATTAATTAATTATAAACCATTTTAATTAATTAACCTTTAATCATTTATTAATTAAGTTTTAATAAATTAATTATCCTCAAATTAATTACCTTAATTTATAAATCATATTTATTAATTAACCTTAAACCAATTACATAATTAATTAACCCCTTAATTGCTTTCATTAAGTAATTAACAATTTACAATTGATTATCTTAATTAATAAATCTGATTAATTATCAAATTTAATCACATTAATGTAATTACTTAAAAATTTCTAGTTAATTTTCTACATTAACTAAAAATATTTCTTAAATTACTTTCTTAAGAAATTATCTTAGATTAATTCATTATTAATCATTTCCAATTATAAATTAATCTAAATTATTAATTTATAAATTAAATAAATCATTCTTTAATTATCTTATTAATTTAAATCATTTTATTATTAACTACAAACTTAAGAGTTAATTAACTTTACACTTAACTTAAATCAACTTCTTAATTAAAATAATTAAGAGTTTAAGAGCATCATTAAGCTTTGACTAAAATAATTAAAACTTAAATAAAATCTTAGCTTAACTTTTATACATTTTCTAAGTTCACAATGTTTTAAACAAATTTGTGGAAACCAAATTTACTCAACTTCTTCCTTATGAAGTAATACTGCAGATTGACACAAAAAAAACCCGAGGCTTTCCTGTTAAAAACTCGAGTAGCACTTTCATTAAACACTCAAATCACCCGAGTCCTCTGCAACTCTCTTCTCCCTTTTTTTATCTGTAGTTTAAATTTAAACTAAGTATAAAAAGGCATCAGGTAACATACTTACGCATTCGAACTCGAACACTAACCCCCAGTTACTCGAGCACGATTCGAGACGAAGGTCCCCAACGACACTGACACATCTCACCGCGCCGTACACGTGCACAACCGCGCTGACGAACTCCGACCGACTTCGACGATCTCGATCCATCGACGAACACCACAACAACCCTCTCCAATCGTCATCAAGCTCGAATAGGCACTAGATCAAAATCGAGCATAGCTCGAGTAACCTCCACCCAGACTACCAACCCAAAACGCTTCGCGATCACAACTCCGGCCACCAGAGACTCGGCGTCTCCGGCTACTGCTTCGCCTACCTCCATTCTTCCTTCACCCAAAATTGCGTGCAGCTCGGTCACTCCTTAGCGACGAAATCATCAAACGTACAGAACCCAAAAACATCAAACCCAAAACCCTACTTTCGATCCAACCAACTAATCCTTGCATTAGAAATTTTTTTTCAATATTTTTCCTATGTTCATACATTAACAAACTATCTATACAACAATTTTCAACCTCTAAGATTTGTTAAACTAACCGAAATTGACAAAAAAAAAGTTTTTAGTTCATCACGAACTGCACCGTGTATATAGATTTAAAAAGCATCATTCTTGTTTCAAAAATCTAAATTTTGTGGGTTACATCAAGATATGGGATCAGATTATCAAATTAAAACATTCGAATTTTAGCTTATGATTCCTTTTTCTTTTTGTTTTTACTGTAACTTGATAAAACAGTACCTCTTATCATACTGTTATGCTTCAAATAAATTCCCAGGCTTATAATTTAAGTTAAACATACTAAATTGACTTAAATTCCTAGGTTCATATTGAGTTAAGTGAAGAAGTATTACTATGCTGACCACTTCTTTGCTCAGAGGCTTAAAGCAGTAAAGAACATAAAGCTTCCAGAAATCAGCAACACACATATATATGTTCATATAAACCAGCCAACAAATTCACATCCATCAACATCTTCATATAAGATTTAAAAGAAACTGGTCTAAAAATTTAAGTTTGCTCACCTTGGTTTCAAAAGAAAAGAAGAACAGAGCTTTATGTTTGAAGTAGGCTTGAAAGTTTGCAAGTTGAAGTCTCTACTTTAATCTCTGATTTGTATGGGTTGTATTTTAAATGGAATCTTGTTTAAGTGTGAATGATTTTCAACTTCAGATTTTTTTTTGCTCAGTTTCGAAGGTGAATGAACTGGAATGGAAATAATGAAGGAAATATACAGAGATGGGTTTTGTACTGGAAATTGTTTTATAAATCTTTGATCAGAGATTTTCTAAGTTTTGTAGGCTATGGTAAGATTTATCTTGTGTACTAAAGATGATGGTATTAAATTGACATGTACAACTTATCTTCATTTCGGCTGATGGTTTCTATAATTTGGTGGCTAAAGATATTGGCATTTATTGCCATGGTACTTTATGTCTTCTTTGTTAACCTATACTTGAGATATTTGCTGTCATATTCTTTTCAATTCAGTTTGTATTTGTTTCTTTTGCTTTGTCTTCTGACTTTATTTTGGCTGTACAAATATACTTACCCAATTTGATTTTGTACATAGATATTTATACTAGCATCTTCTTTTGCAAGTGTTCAAACATGAATACATATTAATGTTTGTATTCTATTTGTTTTTATAATATAAGTGAATACATTTCTATTTTTATCATGTTGTTGGATTTTATTTAACCAATGTGTTATTTTATATCATTACATAGTTTATTAACACGAGATTAAGATATATATCTTAACTTTATATTCTAACATCTTATATATTTTCATTTCTTAAACCATTTACTTACATTTTAAATTCAAATCAAATACATATTATATTATTTCAAATTTACTCAGATATGTTCGAATACATATATATATTCTCATATATACAAGAATTTAAATTTTTAAACGATTTATTCAGATATACTTGGATATCGGGGAAACTCGCATCTCTTTAACCATTTATTTCACAAATTTTTATTCAAAAATAAATTTAATTATCGATTTAGAATAGATTAAATTCGGGGTCGTTACAATCACATTACGGATCCGATGAAACTGGTTTCGTCGAAATCCGAGACCTTTTGAAAAATGACTATTTTTAACTCGACGATTTAAAATTAAAACGATATCGATGCGTTTCGAGCTGCCACGGTCAAACGACAACTCCGATGGATACGAAAATTGAAATCCGATAATAACTAACTATTACGGATCCAATGGAACTAGTTTCGTTCAATTCTGAGACTGTTCGAAAAATGGCTAATTTTCAGTCGATAATTAAATATTAAAATATTCGATTTTCACAAATTAACTCTAAATTCAATTTTAAAAGTTCTATAACCTTTCTATAACTCCAGTATGATTAAATAAAATTTTACAAATTAATTTTAATCATTTTAGACCCAATTTTCAATTATCCTGGAATTTCACTATTTAATTTATCGATTTAATTATCAAATAAAATCCAACATTCGAAAAATAAATCATTCGACTTCTAAATTCCATTTATTAATATTTAAAATCAATTAAATATTCAAATTTTAATTATCAAAAATTCTGGGTCGTTACAGACTTCCCCCCTTAAAAGAATTTCGTCCTCGAAATTACCAAGTAAGGAAAAATGGTCCTTAACTCGTCTACTCTTTTTCTAACATCTAATAGTTTTATCAAATTTTCAAAACAAATCTTTCTACTAAAGATTCGTTATCATTCAACTAAATTTCTAAACCTTTCATAGTTTTCAAACATCATTGTTTACTTCAAAATTCAAATTCGAGTTTAAATTCAAATTTTAAACTTTCAAAATTTCTCAAAAATTTTCTAACGCCCTAAATTTCCGAAAAATTTCGCCAGCGTCTCCTTTGCGCGGCTAGTACGGTACGACTACAAAACGTCCCTACGGACTCTCAGATTTCAAAAAGAAAAGAAAAATGCCAAGCGGCTAGACAAGAAATCATCAAAAACTCATATTATAATTCAAATACTTACCTTTTGTCGAGCAATTCAAATTATCTTCGAAATCAAAATTCCAATTCCTTTTATAACACCTGTATGTCCTACTAGCCATAATATCTAGTTATACATTCAAACCATTTTGCAAATTCTATTACAAAATTTTCAATGTAAACTGCATATACATTTCTCTAATTCACTATTGGAGTTACATCCATTCAATTTTACATTTCAAATTTCATTTGAATTCAATTCACAATTCTAATTTGGATTCAATTCAACTTCTGAATATTGAATTTTTATCGATTAGCCTTCATTTACAACTGCTTATTTTAGATTAGTTTCAATTACTAATTCATTTCTAATTCTAATCCACTTTATTCAAATTTGTTTTCAACATTCAGTTTCAATTCCAGTTTTATTCACTTTTGTTCATTCCCAAAATTTATTACAATTTACTATTTTGGTTTATAACCACTTATATTAAACTGGATTTCAAATAACATATGAATTTTAATTCATCTTTCATTTGTAGTTATTCAATTCCATTCTATTGCTTACAAATTTGAAATGAATCTCAACTCTCAATTTCACTTTCATTAAATTGATTCACTTGTTCTTACATTAATCCAACTTAAAATTCCTTAAGTTAAATTTATTCAATCTAAATTCACAACAAATTGTATAAGTTATCAACTCATTTATTATTCTCATAAATATTTTTATATATAGTATTCCAGAGTCTTTTCAACCTTTTCAAAACCATTTTTGAAAACAATTCAAATTATCCTTTGGATTTCCAAAACAAAAACCCAAATTTTTCCAAACAACTTCCATTTAAAACAATTTAGCAGCAATTCCTCTTTTGGAAACCCGAAAATGAACACCGGTGATGTCGCGATCATCATCGGAATTATTTTCCAGCGACCGAAAAGAGTTTAGAGCTTTTATCTTTCCAAAATACTTTTCAAAACCTTTGAAATTCATTTTCAAATCAAAAAGGAATTAAACTTTCCAAATCTCCAAAATTTTCAAATTCTTTTCAAAACATTTCCAAAAACTTCTCTGGAATTCCGTTTTAAATTACAATTCACATTTATAATTTACATTCTTTAATTTCATTTGCATGTGAATTTATTTCTTAACTTTGGAGTTATGATTCCAATTTCTTATTCAATTTCAATGATAACAGATCAATATTATCACCCTTTACAACCATGCAACCATATACTATAGTACTTCATAGAAAAACATTTCTTTCTATACAAAAATAGTTTTGGGCAAAATTATTTCATTCACCCTATTTAAAACAATATTGTGCCGAATTGTTCTATATAAGTGTTTAGAGATCCCTATCGATAGAGTTGTACGGACAATACCGACCAGAATCCATATACCACCCAACAAACCAATCATCACAATATAAAACAATTTTATATTCACTAACAAATACGCACTCATATCTATTATTACACTCAACTCATTCTAGAGTACTACTGACTCTATCTCTAATGAGTAACACCCAACAGAGCAGGGTTGTCGCTTAACCATATGCTCTGATACCACGCTGTCACGTACGGGATTTTTCGACTTTCGAAAATTCGACATCGATACTCACTTTATCGACTGCCGAGCAATCGAGTGCCGGAAACTCCAATAGTGAGGGTTTTAGAAAGAAGAAGTAGAAGAAAAGATAGAGAGAAGAAGAAGAAAGAAGGAACAGAAAGAAAAAGAACAACATCAGAACAGAAGACAATATCAGAATCTTACACATCGCAGCGGAACAATATATAATAAATAATTACTAGCCTTTTTAAAACAAAGAATTATATCAGTTTTTATACATACATCAATCAGAGTCAATATACAACAATGGACAGTTATATAAACTTGTCCTCATACAGAATACACAGCGGAATAATACAAAAATATAGGTGATACATTTCGCCATCCAGCTTGCTTCCAAAGCTCCAGAATATCCAGATAACATAACTCTAGGCTGCCCGTGTGGAAATTGGTGGGCACCCAGAGTTTAGAAGGGAAACAATAAACTCCGAGTCAGTCATGGTGACTGGTGTGAGATCGTAAAACAGTTTATCTTTAAATTAAACAACATAAAAATTTTAAAGTCAATTCGCAATGCTTTTGGAAAATGAAACTACCATAAGACCTCCCGCCACACACACAATGCAAACGCAGACTTGGAGGAGATTTCTTCTTATGATAGTCAAAGATGCTTACTACGCAAAATCAAATCATTTTTGATATTATTATTAGTGCATAGTGTAGAAAACATTTCGAAAGTATAATATAAATCTTAGCCAGCATATGTACCATTATAGTATGCTTGCTATAGCTACCATATTAAATGGCAGGTTCTACAACTAAAACCGTACAAGGCTCGTATTGTTTCTTTGGATTTCCAACAAATGGTCAGGCTAAGGAACTTCCTTTTCCACGATGGGTACGTCCCTGGAATAGACGACCCGAGAAATAACCTAACATTACGGTTAGATCTCTGCCAACACAAGGTCGGGTTACCTCTGCAAAAATAGGTAACTACTGACACGCGTATGCCATCCCCCGATCGTCACCGATCTTCCCGAGGATCCCCGATTCGCAACAACCACAAAGAAATAAATTTTGCAGCAACCACAGAGGTTAAGTATCTGGGCTCCATACCATGATACCACCTTTATCCAGAAGGAATGACATACACTAAGGGGCGCTACTCCCTAGAACCTTGCCGCATCCTTCCTGTTTCGACCATTTCCGGGGTGTGAGGCTCGACGAAGTCTCGTCCACAAAGCTACGCTTTCTACAAAGCCCTGCTTCGGGTCAAACAAAAATGATCAACCTATGATCACAAAGATATAAGATCAAACAAATGATCATATCGCAAATGATCAAACACTGATCATTTCACAGCAACACTCAGTATGCCACGTTACCAAATTGGGAGTATATCGCTGATAAATTTCAACTACATAACCTCTGAGCTCGTACGTCTCAGAGAAGGGTGTTAAGCTAAGAGAATAAATTCTCCGCCACCAACAGAAATGTATTTGAAAGAAATCAGCTTTATATCTCAAATTGTAACGTCAGACACACAATCCATACAATTCTGTTCCGGGATCAAACAGAACCGAAGGCACTTCTCACGAAGCCCTTGCACATCCGGATAAATTTCTAATCACGTTCGGACTTCCCATCACTAAGGGTGATAAAACCTCTAAATCAAAGATCAGTCGATGTAGAGTAACTCGACGGTAATCCTTCCGTTTTCAAAAATATCCGGTCTTCAACACCGGTCTTCAAATGCAATTCATAACGACGTATCACATATTCGGAATGGGTTATACGACCCCATGGTCCTTTCCCGGCTAACCCGAATAGTGAGCGCTTATTTAAAAACAAGTGTGGCATTCAAATTCATCCAATCACAACAAATATCCATTCAAGGTAATTATTGATAGTCGGTTATTTAACTATCAATAAAAATGCGCAACATCATCAGATTCCAAATAATTTTCCCAATTATTTCATCTTCAAAAATATCTTTACTAGATATAAAATTTCCACACTTCAAAAATAAATCAACGTTTATTTTTCTAAAACAATTTCCCTTTCCTTCATAAACTCCATAGTGAATTTATATTTTCAAAATATCTACTGATATACGATTTTCAAATCGATGTCAATATTCAATTTCAATTTATCTTTAAGAAGATAAATTCTCAAAAACATTTCATTTCATATTGGAAAACATTCCATACTTATTTAATAATAAGTGTTTCACAAATCTTTTATTTTCAACATTTGAAAATATTCGATATACTTAAATCAAAATTTAAGTATAAATTCATTCTTTAAGGAAAACATTACTATAACAACATTTATTTGAGTCAAAACAAATGTTACGTAAAACATCGTTACGACGACTCAAAATCACTAGTATAGGGATTCGAAATTAAGATAGATATGTAAATCCCAATACTAGATAAAAACATTTCCTTTCGGAAATCATTTACTATAACAACAGTGTTATAGTCCATCATTTCCTTATATTTCTCGAAAACGTCTATTTCAACAATAAATGTTGAAATCTATGATTTCGATATTTAGCACGTTTTAAAACATCTTTTAAAACAATTACTTCATTTCGTAATATCACTTTTCCAAAAACATATCCATTTTATTTAATAATATATTCACTGTCCAAAATCGTGAATATACTTCGTTATCCAAATTCAACATTCCTACATGTTTTATTTAAAGGCTTATCCACTGTCCAAAATCGTGAATATAATTCCTTAAATTAACTTCTACAATTCACTTATCAAAATAAGTGATTTCGGATTTATAAACAACGTTTATAAATCACAATTTTATATTTTATAACAATTTCAACTTATAAATTCCTTTTATTATCCAATTCAATTTATAACTCAATTTTCTACCAAAAGTCCATTCTATAAGTTAAACACTTATAATTCGTTTATTTACAAAAATCGTTCTTTTAGGACTTCACAAATCATTTATTCTGTCCTTTATAAAACCCATTTTTAACATCATTTAAAACGTCTTTAAAACTCCTTTATAATTTCATCACTTTGATTTATAAAAATCAAATTTTATAAATCTTATATATAGAGCTTTCATAATAAATTCAAAAATCTCTATTTAAACCATTTTATAAATAAATCGACTTTTATTTCAAAAACGACACTTCGGTTATATTTCACTAAAAATTATAACTTTTATAACTTTAAAATTTTACGTTTATAAATCGATTCAAAAATTCCATAAAACGTATATTTTCAAAAATCACTTTAAAAACCCTTTTAAAGTAAAAGTAGTTATTTTTACATTTCAAAACTGAATCCGATGATGCAACAACACCAATTAGTCAATCACAACATTCAAATATCATATATCATCATATGATAGCAGAATATATCACAATATCTGTAAATAATCAATACGGTGAGGAATCCAGTTGGATCCCTCCAACCTGTTTCCCTGCATCCACAGATGTTAGCACAATACCAATTCTGCTCCAGTACGGAATTATCGCAGTATATGGGTTTTATAAAATATCCGCTTACTAACGGCGCAATAGGGTCTCATCCGCTATACGAGGCGGGAAATCATCAATCCAATATATACATATGCCAATATGTATATATTGCTATATATAGATATATATCCTACTATATCTAATATCACATCCAATAGCAAACAATCAGTCAAATCAATAACTGCAAAAATTCCACATTCAATTTGAGTGAGAAGATCTCACCGTGATTTTAAATTATGTTCCAGCGTTTATTTTCGAATAAAATTAAACGGCGTTTAATTTTACCCGAAATTCAAACTAGCTCCAAATGGCTCCAATTCAGTTGCATCACGTAGTATTCGACGATACGATTCCAACGCATTTTGTTTCGTCAATTTCTGGTCACGTATAAACAAGTTATAGCAGTTTGAAGTTAATACGATTTTAATAAAATTAAATTTACAATTTTTATTTCAATTTCTAACCCTAGTCAATCATCACCATCCATTTTCTCTTGCTTCATCCAGGCCGTCCCCTGTGTCTTCTCCCCCATGCGACATTCGTTCGAACAAACCCATATAGGCCGCCTCCAAACCCTAATTTCGCAACCCCCTACGAGCATCACCACGTTGATCAGAGACCCCCGCCACCTTCGCCTCCACGCGTGCCACCCACGGTCCAACCCCGGTCGAGCTCGGTGGTCCCACGTCTTCGAACGATGTGCACGAACGTTCGCTGTTCGAACGAGAATTGCCACCAATCCACCAACTCGATTCCAATCACCACCGTTGAGAACGTTGCTCTCGACGAGCTCTCGATCTTTGCAGTTGAAAGTTTCATCCAATTTCACATGGATTGGGAGGAAATTGAAGGGAAGGCTCGTGAATTTCTGGCCTTCGAATTTGAAGATGGCGGCCGGCCATGAAACCCTAGGCTCGTTTTCGTTTGTTGAAAATTGTGAAAAAGGATGGGCTTTTATAGAAATTTCCAAAATACTATTCACTCGAAATTTTACGAACTCCAAATCGAACGTGCCGGCTGACGTTTCTAAGGTTTACCCCACGTTCCGAACGCAATGGAACGTGTTTCGGGAGCTAATTCGATCGTCTGTGCGAGTTATGAAATAAAACGATCAATTTAAATTAAACCGATTTAAAACGATTTCGAGGCGTTTTGGCTTGCCCCGGACAAACGGTAAATCCAAAAATTATGAAATTTGAAATCTTACAATAATATCACATTACGGATCCGATGAAACTGGTTTCGTCGAAATCCGAGACCTTTTGAAAAATGACTATTTTTAACTCGATGATTTAAAATTAAAACGATATCGATGCGTTTCGAGCTGCCACGGTCAAACGACAACTCCGATGGATACGAAAATTGAAATCCGATAATAACTAACTATTACGGATCCAATGGAACTAGTTTCGTTCAATTCTGAGACTGTTCGAAAAATGGCTAATTTTCAGTCGATAATTAAATATTAAAATATTCGATTTTCACAAATTAACTCTAAATTCAATTTTAAAAGTTCTATAACCTTTCTATAACTCCAGTATGATTAAATAAAATTTTACAAATTAATTTTAATCATTTTAGACCCAATTTTCAATTATCCTGGAATTTCACTATTTAATTTATCGATTTAATTATCAAATAAAATCCAACATTCGAAAAATAAATCATTCGACTTCTAAATTCCATTTATTAATATTTAAAATCAATTAAATATTCGAATTTTAATTATCAAAAATTCTGGGTCGTTACAATCTCCATAATCCCTTATTTTATCAAAGCCTTTTAAAGGAGAAGACATTTATCTTGTAGTATCATCTCATGCATTGATTGAGCATTAGAGCGTGAGAAAGCAAAAATCCAAAGTCTAGTATATTATACAAGTAAATGATACATGTGTGGACAAATGTTATCTTATACTAGAGAAATTAGCCTATTTTTCATTGATAACATCATGGATGCTACAACTGTATTTTCATGTTTATCGAATAAGGGTGTTGACTGGTCAATCCCTAAGGTAGATTTTACATCGCCACGAGACATAAGGACAATTATTGGTAAGTATTAAGATGACTTAGTATGAGATTACATACCATCCTATTCGAGGACAAGCGTTTGTGGATTTCATTAATGAATTCATGCTTCATAATGATGAGATGGATGAAGAGATGGTTGAACTGTCATAGTGATGGTTGTATGTCGATGGTGCATTCAATGACCATGATTTTGGAGCATGAGTAGTCATGGTAACTCCAAAAGGTCGGAGGGTGTGCTATGCTTGAAGCTAGATGTTAGTGAGAATTTTTGTCTCAAAACATCAATTAGATTATGAAGCAATTACGGTGTTGGATGCTTCCGTAATTGGGAATCAAGAAACTTAAATGATATCAAGTTTTCCTTAAAACGTAGTAATCACGTTGCTTAATGCTTACACAATTAAGTAAATGCACTTTAACTATTTGTTAAAATATCAATTTCAATTTAATAACCAATTCAAGTAAAATTTAAACAAAATCAAGTATTGAAAATGTGGAAATAAAATGTATGAAAGTAAAGGACACAAGGGTTTACGTGATTCGGATGTTAAGCAATCCTACATCCATGGGTTATTGCTTTATCTTATCTTATAGTCTTCTTGGTAAAAGCTTTTCTAAATATGGAGAGGGCACAAGTATTTTTAGTATGAAATTCATAGAAACTATAAAATACCCTTTCTTTGCTACCGTGTCCTATTTATCAAACCATTAAATCACACAAATTACTGATGTCATTGCATTGCATTTCTTCTCAACCGTCGGATCTTTGCACGTGTTGTCCATCCTATAGCCTGCCGATTTGTGCATGGGTTGCTTATGTGGTTAGAAGCTCGTGCACTTACTTTGGATGGAAAATTTTGGTTTGAGGTGTGAATTTTGAATTTTAAATCAGGCAGGAATTTGAATTTTGGTATGTGGAGTTCTAAAGTTAACTTGTGTGCCATGCTTGACTTGTGGATTCTTCTGCATCTACTTGTTTGACTGCTTCTACGTGGTTCGTATATGACATTTTAGTTAATTTTGGATGCTATCAAAATGACATGGTTTGGTCAATTGTATGAGGCAATTTGGCTTCAATAGGTAGGTGCAGCTTGGCCAATTGCAGTGAGGAAGTTTATCTTTAATAGGTAGGTGCAATTCGGCCAATTGTAGTGAGAAAATTTGTCTTCAATAGGTAGCCGCGGTTTGGACAAGGGTACTGTGTAGTTTGCTTTTGGGTGATGACGCTGTTTGCTTTTAAGATGATGGCAAAATTTGCTTTTGGGATGACGATGCTATTTTCTTTTGAGGCGACGATGTACTTTTCTTTTATGTAGGAATTATGATTTGCATTAATTGTGAGATATCTCTTAACTTTTAATCAAATGTGTAGTTCAATCTTGAGGTTGTCCCTTGTTTGTCCTAGTTGCGCCAATCTGCTATTGATGTAGTTTGGTTTGTTGGAATGTGCTAACCTTTGCTCAACCCTCGCTTAGTGGTTTTTTTGAGTTTATAGCTTGTGTGATCTCATGTAGACATTTTCCTTAGGCATTGAATTGCTGGGTCTTAGAACTTACATATTTTCTTTTTAATATAGGAATGGCCTACTTGCTTGTCTTTGATTCTTGGTCGCCTGCTAGCTTTTCTTACTTGGTTTTGCACTCAAAAATATTATGGAAACAAAAAATGGATGTAACACTTGCCCTCTAAGTCTGTGTTGAGTAGACTTGCAATTTCTTATCTATTTTTTTCTACATAGTCTTATCGGTCGTCTTTTGCATTTAATGTTCCCTACACATGGAAGGATGGGATTATATGCCTTTCTATTATTGTCAGATGAATTATTTCATAACTTACAAAAATCGCCTCATTTTTGGTACATAATTTTGTTTGTAGTTATTAGCATCTAGCGGCTTAGAATTTGTTATGTCGTTTGAATTTAACGGTTGTGATTATTCCTAGTAAACTGTATATTTTCCATCTTTCTATTTGTCTCTCTTCTACAATATTTTAATCTCTTTTCTTTACTATATATTGTTTCCATCAAGGCCATTCGCTGTTTTTCCCACGTTGCTAATTCTATCTTCCTTTTGGGATCTTACTATTTGTTATAAGCGATTCCTCTAATTTTTCTTTTCATTTTTATTTTGTGTATGAAATTTTCTTTCCTTTTTTTGTGCTTTTATATATGCACACATACAATCTCAAGTCATTAGATCAAATGTCTAGGTGATTTTTCTTATTTTCTTACCTTGTTGATTTAATGAGTATTCATTGTGTTTGTTCATTTTGGTCTTATTTAGTTGTGTCACACATATATTCTTTTTGTTTTAGTTGACTATAGATGCTGACGGTCTTTCTTGCTCATCTGATCAAGAATCTTCTTCCTTTTGTGAATCATTATCAGCTACTTGTAGCAATAGTCAAGCTAAATTCATCGTGGCTCAATGTGGCTCAATATGGGATTACTAATCATGGCTAAATACATACGCCCTCGGAAGGGTATATTTCTCTAACATCGAAGCATATTAGATGGGTGCATACATATATTTGTACTTCCCCCCTCGTCCTTTCATCAATTAATGGCTAGACATCATTGATGTTTCTCTAATTCAACTCTTCCCCGTTTCTTACTTTCTCTTGATCAGCACATACATATTTTATGCTGAATATCTTAATTCTCCTCCCTTCTACCACGAATTGGTTTTTCTTTATTCTGTTCATAAGAATACTTCCCTAGTTGGTGATTGGTTTGTCCAGGCTACGAAATCCCTCCTTTCTATTTCACCTCGCAAGACTCAAAGGTGGGCTGACAAGTTTTTCTATGTTCCAAATTTGGATGGCCTTATTCCTTCTTTTCAAGGATCTAGTATTGCCATTTTTATTTTTTTTCATTCATTTCTTTCTTTTTTAAAGTTGAGAGATTCGTTTTTGACTTTTATTTTCCTTCTCCTTTAGTGGATCGTCCCAACTTTTTGAAAATTGATAGGAATATATTCATTGCACGAAAGGAAATTGCCTTAGCGCTTAGCAAAGATGTTCATAAGGGGCCTCATCTATTTGATGGACCTTTTCTATGTAAATACTGATTTCTAATCCCTCACCATCACTTTTCTCGTTCCATCTTTGTTTACGTTCTTGATCCTATTGTGCCCAGGAGTATATTTTTAGCTTATTAAGTTTATTTATTTAGCTAACTGTTGAACTTTCAAGCCAACATTTCAATTGTTGTTTATTTAATCGATTCCATCATTTTTTACTTCATAGGAATGGTGTCTGGTATTCTTAAAGTTTTTAGTAGGAAACTCACTAGCAAGAGAGCTCTTAAGAAAAGAGGTCTAAGGATGACTTGACTGTTGCGGAAGACATTTCCAAGAAAAGAAGCACGATGATCCTGCTTGTCACGTGACTACTTCTCCAATTGTTCCTGTCCTGGTGCAGCCTGTCTCATCTAGCCCTCCTTCCTACTATCTACTCTTGCCATAAGATAGTGCTATTGCTAAGCTGGCTGAGAAAAAAAGACATTTATCTATAGTTGACCTTTCCACCCTACCGCTTGCTTCTCTCCCTTCCCCCAGACCGTCTACTAAGGTGGTCTTTGCGAGCTTGCTCCGATTTGGTTGTTAGGTTATTATTCTTTTATTGCATTATTATTTATTTATTATTATTCTTATATATGTGTATGATGCTTATGCTTTCTATGTTCTTTTCTTTCTTAAGACCTCACCATGGCTTTGGGACACAATATGCATGTTTTAGCTTCCAAAAATGCAATAAAGGTGATGGAGAATGAAGTCTTGAATATGAAACTTACACTTGGCAAAGGTTTGCTCGACCTTGATGCATGACAAAAAAGGGAAGCTAGGTATAATGAGGATGATGTGGATGAAACTTTTAAGAAGAAAGCTAAGGAGGTTGCAAAAAAGCTGAACAAAGTGGAGGAAGATACTAGTCAAAAGATTTCTAAGTTGGAAGGAAAGTTGTCTAGCACTGTGAAGTTGTAACAATTTTTTTCTGACCGCATGGATGACGTGGATGGGGAAGTGAGTTTAGATTTCTTAGAAGATCTTGGCCTCATTAAGAAGCGGCAAGACTACTGTCAGGCTAAATGGGTTAAGGATTGACAAGCATAACTTTTCATTCCTTCAGCTTCTACACTAGATGCCCAAAATGCTGCTGCCAAGAAGAAGACGTTATTTCTGTGCTCCATGCTAGTTTAACCCCAATGTTTCCAGAGATGACTCAGCTCTTAATAAACTAAACACTTGACTTCTTTTCTTATTTCTCTTTAAGGTTCTTTTGAAATTTTGTATTAATCTCGAATGATCTTGGTATGCTTATTTGTTATTCTTTTGGATAGAAACTTCTACGTCATCCTACTTGTGTAAGAAATTGTTCTTGGTCTTTTGTATGCTGCTTCTTATGAAGGAGGCTGAGGGGTTGTATGCTGCTTCTTATGAAGCCGAGATAATGAAACTTGAGAATATTATTGATGGATTGTCCTAGCAAGCTGCCAAGCAAGTGGATACGGTAGAGAATACCCCCTCCATTTTGACCTCTACTGAGGTATCCACATATGGTGCAGTTCCCACCCCTCGTCTTGGTTTAGACAGCGAAGCTTCTTGTGAGTGGAAAAGGGAGGTGCAGTCTACTATCAAACCAAGGTTGATGAGTAGAATGATGTCTATGGAAAGAGGTTGGAAAATTTTAAGAAGGAAAAGAAAGTGGAAGGGTGATCAATTGTGTAACGACCCGCCATTTTGGACCATTCGCATCCATTATAAGTGTATAGGAAGACACTAATGCCGGAGTTGAATTGCTCAAAATACCGCGTTGTTAATTTAAATTTGGCAAAACTAAACATATACAGTAAATAAATAAAATCACAGATCACAGACACAGAGTAATAAGTGCAGCGGAAATAAAAGAGATAGTAGTTCATGAAGCTACTATATGAATATATAAAATACATCAGAGTTTACAACAGAAGAGTAATACGATACATCAGAGTTAAACCAGATACAACGGAAGAGTAACACGATACATCAGATACAAATCAGAATACATCACTGGAATCATCGAATATCTGAAAGATGGATAGATAGCTGGATCTCCAAGCGAAGCTCCAACTCCAAAGGTGAGTCTCGAATACCGGTACACTCAGTCTGACCCGAGCGTAAAGCAAAATACAAAACACTCGAGTCAGGATTAACATTCTTATATTAATAAATCCAACTCAAGTGAAATAGCAATTGAAAAACAAGTAACTCAAAGGATGTTTGGAATAACCATCCTTTAAGGATCCGTTAAACTATCTACCATGTAGTAGTGTACGATAAGTAGATAATGTCTATCGGTAATAATAAAGATATCAAAATAGCGTTAAGTCATGGCCCATTCCACCCTTAACACATTTTTATTCCCAAAAGCATATACAAGACCATAGTTTCCCCAAAACCGGAAGTCACCAGAGGGCAATCCATATACTAAAGGTACAAATCAAAATCGTAGTAGTCGCGCATAAATGGAATACAAGTATGACAAGGCACATGAGGCAATACCCAAGGTAGTGATACTACCGTTCGCCTGATCCGGACTGGTGAGAACGCAACGCCGCAGCGCCCGCAACACCGTGAAACAACACTCCCAAAATCAAGGGTGCACCAATCGACAACAAGTAATAAGTAGTTCGAAGAAGTGTGTCCACTTGAGGTAGCTAATCCTCCATTGGCCCGGCACAGCTCCTGTTTTAGTCATTTCCAATTTGACACAAGTGTCAAGGCTATCCATTATCGTTCTCTTTCTTCAGTCATCACGTACATCATTCCAACCACTTCATTCTGGATCATCACTCCGCGTATAGTTATTAAAGTGGTTTCGGTTCAGATAGAGAGTATATCCATTACCGATCCCGGTCTCTTTAATAACTTCCGTAATTATTACACCGATTGGTCGTTTATATATTTCAAAAACCAAATCAAATTCAATTTCAATTTCAAATTCGTAAACCAACATTTCATTTGTCTTTCAAAACCAATTTCCAATAATTCACGTTTCAAAACATCCAAATTATCCTTTCAAGATCTTATAATTCAATCTCAATTTCCTTTAAAACAATTCAAGTATTGATTCAAGTTCGTATATAGGTTCCATTCCGAAATCATTTAAATTAATTTAATTTAACATTTAAATCAATTTAAATTCATTTATCGATTTCATTCAATATTCATTAAGTAAATTTTCCATTCAAAACGATTTCTATTAAACTTCCAATTCATTAAATCCATTATTTAAATTCAACTTCATTTTATCAAAACTTACAAATTGAATTAAATTAAATTCATCAAATCAAATTCTTTAAATTTCAAGTCTTACATTATTTCCATAAATCGCATTTTATTTCTTGTTAAAGAAATTCCATTTCACTTATTTACTTCCTTAAATAATTTCCCAAAAACTTAATTAATAAAGAAACTCAATTTCAATTATTTACGAAGTAAAAATTTACTTATTCAAAAGTTCAATTTTACTTATTAATGAATTCAATTCAATTTAATCATTAAATAATTCAACCTTATTTAATTATTAAATAATTCAAAACTTAATTATTAAATAATTCAACCTTATTTAATTATTAAATAATTCAAAACTTAATTATTAAATAATTTCAAAGTTTAATAATTTCAAACTTAATTATAATTTCAAACTTAATTATTAAATCATTTCAAACTTAATTCAATCATTTCTCAAATTAAACAACATTCTTTCATCAATTTCTTTATAAATATTTCATTTCAGATTATTAAATATTCACATTTAAATTTCATTAAAATTCAATTTCCAACTTCGTTTCAAAACCATATTATTTATTCAAATAAAATCTTCATTTTATTTTTAAATCAAATAATCGGGTTTTATTTAATTTCCTATCCTAGGTCAAAGTTCAATTTGGGTATTTATCATTTCAACCCGATTCCAATTCAATTCAAAATCAAAGCATAACAAAGGGAACTTGCAGTGTGATAACTGGGATGGTGTCAAAGTAAATAAACAAGCAATAACAACAATCAATATCAATCCAATAATCAATTCAAATAATCCCGAAATAACCGTATTAATTCGCATTGTTATTTGTACGAATTAATATAATTATTTCTAGAATCTACACTATCATTTCATGTAGATTAAAGATTATTACATTACGGTTTTCACTTGTCATCCAATTTACAATTTCATACATCATCAATTTAACGACATACATTCAGTGGTTCAAGATGTAATTAAACAAATCCTACGTGTCAAATGTCCTTTAATCAAATTATACAAATGGGTCAGGTTATACAAATGTCATTTAATCAAATTTAACATTTAACTATCCTATATCAATTTCAATTGCATACTATTTATCATTTTAACATTTACAATTTAACGTCCAATATAAACATCAACAATCAATCAATTATCAGCCAAACTGTATTATCATCGCATAAATAATTAACAGATAATGGTGTCAGATGTCACAGGTGAACTGATACAGGTAATAACATATATAACAGTGTAATTTACTAACAGCAGCATATTTCAATTGTCGTTTCAATTGAAATCAAATCTAATAAATAAAAGAACGTTAATCGTGAGTGATGGCTCACCTTTCGAGGCTAAAGAGATAGACCACGAAGCTGAGTTGAGTTACGAATCAAAGCGAAGAAAGATCAGCACGAATCCGACGATCAAACTGATAACGAGAAATCGATGAAATCAAATCAGAATTTGGTTGATGATGATAAATTCGAACGAATAGTATACTATATTATTATCTTATTATTTCCTTTCAAAATCAATGTTTAAATCAAGATATGCATTTTAAATGAAACATATGCACATAAATTTTAAACGCGTACATTGGAAATCAAACTCTACAATGTAATATGTACATCTCAAAACCAAATTAGCTTTTTTTTAACCCAACCTTACATACATACTATGATATACAAACATGGTATACGAAACATTGTTTATATTCATACCAGTACAATATACAACATTATCTGCTTACTTATGTACTCAGGTAACCAAACTCACGATATAATAATATGATACTGATGTAATAACTGTATAACAATTATAATTAATATGTATTATTATAAAACTATTTCAAAATACCGCTTATCATAATATAACAGATTCTTCTTTTATATATGTATATACTCTGAATCATATCACCACATAATCGGTATGTATAAATTGACATACTAAGCCTTTTTAAAATAATATGTATACAGTACCCTTTTTCGTACATATATATAACATGCAGCATAACTATAGGATAATATATATAACTATATGCTTTTAGTTTATAATCATAAAAATATTGGCTGTAAATAACCAAGTAAAAAGACAAATATATATATAAACAATCTTATCGAAACAGAGAAAAATAATATAAAAGTCGAAATATCTATTGTATCACTGTATACATATATAACAACGTACTAACCATACTAACTAACAACATCCCGTTTAATACTCGTATATGTTATTAAAACAACATCTTGTATGACTCTATAAATGTACTAATAGAGCATCCTACAATATATATTTAAACTGCATGTACTAATGTAACTTATATGTACTTAGTTACAACCAGCTAAAATAAAAATACTGCAACTTTATAACCAATGTATATATAGATATGTAGAACAAAATATTTATATATATGTAATACCTTCATATACTTCAAAGGGAAGGAGACCGAGAGGGAAGAAACGGAGGACGAAGGCAGGCCGAAAGGAGTCCTAGGCTCGGCTGGGTGGCTTCAGGAATGGTGGTCTAGGTGATCGTCGGGTCGGAGGTGCTAGGGAATCTCGGCGTGGGGTTTAACGGAGCAGTGGCGTGGCAGGGTACAGCCATGGTAGATGGACTTGGCGTGAGCAGGCAGTGGAGGCAAGTACGTCTATGTAGGAGAGAGGGAAGGCGGGTTAGGGGGTCTGGTGGGCGGAGGCCGTGGATTGGTTGCGGTTGAAGGTGGGAAGAGGAAGGAGGGGAGAGTTGTGTTGTAAAAGGGAAGGGAAAGTTTTCTCTGTAACTAAAATAAAAGAAAGGGGAAAGAGGGTAAATGAACAGTGAACCCAAAAGAAGCAACGTATGCCATCAAAATAAAATGAACTGATACATAGTGAAAAGGCACAAAATAACTTTATTGAAAGTTGGGATAATAAATATATTCACAGGGTGGTGGTGGCTATTCATTTTATACGGTGGGAAGTTTTGAACGGTCAAAGGAAACAAATGGACTCGGACGACGATTACCGAGCTGACTGACCGTTCACTGATTCCATCGCATGTTGGACGTCAAAACGCAGGATCGAATATATCGTAAAGATCAGCACGACGAGACGATCACAATGATATACAGATATCAGTGGTACGATTGAATTTATAAAAATTCGAATTTTCTAATAGCGGAAAATGCAAGAAAAACGCTGAAAAATAAGATCGACGGAGCCAAAGATGTCCGAATTTGGGAAAACGACAAACTGACATCTTGCTCAGAAGATGGTTTAGAATTTTTCTATGTAAAAATATTTAGGTTTCGAAAACATTTTATTTTCATCGTTTTTTAACTGATTAAATTGAAGTGAATTTACGCGCGAAATAAATTTTCATATTTTCGGACGAAAATTTACCAGTTGCTAAGTTTAACTAGACGTATTTCAAATAATAAATTTTTATTTCAAAATTTTATCGTTTAAAATTTCATAAAATTTCAACTAATTTCGTTATTAAAACAGTTGAAATTTATGGGTCGTTACACTCTCCCCCACTCAAAACTTTTCGTCCCCGTAAAGGAACGAGGTCGGATAATAGAAACAACCAGAAAGAAAAACAGATTTGAAATACAAAATAACAATTAATTTAAACCATATAAATTTAAATTTAAATTTATCGATATTCAATAATTGATTTAATCCATATGATTTCAGTAAAATCAATCTCAACTATTTCTAAATTCATTATCATATTATCCAATTATTTTAAATTTTCAATTTCTAAAACCATAAATTTGAATAATCTTTTATTATGATCATATTTTATTTACAACAATTTAAATTCTTCTTTATTCCAAATTATTGTTAAATCTATTCTACTTAATATATCTACTCACATATATTTAACCTATATAAATTAATTTAGAACATAAAAGTTTCGATTTAGATTAATTTACATCTATTAATTTCTTTTAAATTAAAGGTATTTTCATATGTTGATCAAATTTCAATTTATTAATTCTTTCAAAACAAATTTATTAATTCTTTCAAAACAAATTTATTTCATTATTAACTGAGTTTACTTATCATCCTATCTAACTCTATTAACATCTTTATAATCAAAATTTAGTGTATAACATTTAGTGATCAATTGCCTATGAATTATTTGGTGCATTATAAAAGATGACCAAGAAGACCAAAGCAGAAGTGCTAGATGATTTGGATCGTGCATGGCGCATCGCAATTGAACACATAAATGTGCTTGAAGACCAAGTATTTGGTTTAGCTTCCCTACACAATCCCTTTGAGTCCCCATTCCTCTTTTCCCGTAGCTCCTAGTTTCGAGTAGTCTGCTTCAGTTGAAGAGTTTCTTCAAGATATGGTTAAACACATTATGGCTAACACAACTATGCTGCACGCGATTGACATCTTTAATAATTATTGCCAAAACTTGACTTAAGCTTTTTATATAACCACACCGTTACGTTTTAAAAGGCAGGACATAGGGAATCCCTGGGCTAGTGCCAAATATGACCCAAGACTTTAAGTTGTTAACACATCTTGGTGTTCCTTAATTGTCTTAACTATGATACCACCACTCTCCACTGCCCAAGTTCCCCACAGAGGAGGGGGCTCCCATCAACGGAGGACCATGGTCTGATAAGGGTGTACTTTAGTAATTCATAGGTATTAAGTAGAAAACATGTATTTTGCCTGTTGTTTTATATATGTCTAACATTTCAATATGACTTATGGGAAAATTTAGTAAAACTGAAGTGTTGTGTGTTTACCTTTCAAGCTTTGTGTAAATGCTTAAGCTTTCCCTTTACTTGTTCTGCATGAACCAATTTTTCTTGACTTCTCATAGCTTTTAATTCTGAATTTGTACTGAGTACCGACTTCATAATTTCTAAGCTTTGTATTAGAATTTTGTGCTTTGTCATGTGTTTGGCATGATCTGCCCTACTTGGGGTGTAGACAGTTGTATTTTGACTGAGAAGTCTAATTGTGTGTTTACAACCTTTTATTCTTGGACATGATTTTTGTACTAGTTCAGATAATTTAATATCCCTATGTCTAGTGTAGCATTGGCTGAAAAGATGAGTCATGTAATTATAACTCAAATTTAGTTTGTAAGTAAGTTAAATCGACATACAAATTTTTATACTTGTTGGGGCATCTTATATTCCAGTGTCCGTTTTATTATTTTATTGACCTTTCATAGTTACTGCTGTTTGCACAAAAGATGGGCAAACACCTCCAAGACGTTGTAGTAGGGCTGTGAATACTGTTTGTAGTATACAGCTATTGTTTGATGAATTTTAGTTGCGAGTGTATGTGGTAGAAAAACAATAGTTTGCAATAAAGAATAAATAAAGGACCGAAATGTAAAAGGACATAGAATTTACAGTGGTTCGGCCTGAATGTGCCTACGTCCACTGTTCCTCTTTTATTATCTCTTTCATATCTGATTACAAGTATAAGCTTTGAATATGAATAAACTTGCTGTTAGGACTAAGGATTTTCTCTCTGAAAGTTGTCTGCCATTGTTGATGGAAGCTTCACTATTTTCTCTCCATCCCTTTTTCTGATGTCATATGCCTAGTATTTATAAAGTGAGGTTGTGAGGAGAGACAGCTGGGTACATGGCTTTTGGGCTTTGGTTCAACCTTCCTTCCCTTGAAATTTGGTTCAACCTTGCTGTTGTTCCACTGCTCCGGGATGCTAGTTGAATACTATCACGGTAGCTTTCTTCGGTCATTCATCCCGACCTTAGAATCCTGAGTGCCGGACCAGGTAGGTCCAGCTCCGGAAGGACAAAAACCGGTGGGTCCAGCCATAGAAGGGTTGGACCAGGTGGGTCTAGACCAGGCAGGTCCGGCCTGGGGCTGGACCAGATGGGTCCGGCACTAGGGTGCCGGACCAGGGGCTGGTCCGATTGTGCCGGACCAGGTGGGTCCGGCACTGTGCCGGACCAGGAATCTGTTTTGGCACTGTGCTGGACTTGGTAGATCCGGCCTGGGGCCAGACCAGGCTATCCGGACACTGCTGGGTCCAGCCCTGCTTGGCCGGACTTTGTTGGTCCGGCCCTACTGGGCCGGACTCTGCTGGGCCGGACCCGTGTGGGTCCGACCTGGGCTCTCTGGCCCTGCGGAGCCGGACATGTGCGGGTCCGGCCCTGCTGGGCTGAACTCAGCTGGGCCAGACCTATGCGGATCCAGCCTTGGTGGGCTAGATATGTGGTCCGGCCTTATTGGGCTGGATATGCGGTCCGGCCTTGTTGGGCTAGACCTGTGCGAACCTGGCTTTGGAGGGTAGGTTCTTTGCTGGTCTAGGCAGGGCCAGGCCTTGGCAGGAGGCGGTCTCGGAGGCTTTGCTGTTGGACCGTGTTAGTCAAATCTTAAAATGATCATATCTTTCAAACCGTTATTCGGATTGAGACGCAGTTTGGACCTATGCTCATATCTTGACCTTGAGAACATTTCTAAGCAACTTTGAGTCTATTCCAGGACTTTGACGATTTTTCCTTTGACTTTTCATATTCACTATGCGGTGGGCGAGAATGCTCCCAACATTTGCCCTCCAAAGTATACTTTCGCGAATGCAAAGTATGGTTTGTTTGATCTAGGGTTGCCTTACCAGTATTGTAGGTGTCATCCTGGCGTTTGACTATCCACATCTCAACTTCGTCCCCAAGATGAGTTTCCTTTCGTTAGCTGGATGTGATGCTTCGTTTGTCTTAAAAAGGACTTGCTGGTCACTTGACGCTGTTTTTAATTATCCTTCATTTGGCAGGGCGGTATTTTTCCATAGCCTTCCTGTTTCCGGCTTCAAGGCCTTGAGTAGTACGTGGACCCGGTGATATTCCCTTCGTGGTATTTGACTTGGGACCTGTTATGTGGAATTTCTGGTTCCGACCAGCGTATGGCCAGGTTGAGTGAGCATGGCCTTACCATATGATTGCTAAGTTTGTATATTTCTTCATTAATTTTTTCATGCTTAGCCAAGGTCAATTATTGATGGAGTAATGATTTTCCATCGGAGGGTATTTGTATGTAAAATATTATGCATAGCGTTATTGAGTGGATGTTGGCTACGTCTGACCAAGTTAGGCTAATAGGCTTATGTTCCATCTAGTCTGGTAAAGTGATGATATTTGGAGTAATTCCTTGTTCTTATGTTAGCTTTCCAGGACTTACCCCCAGGCACATTTGAATGAGATTATCTTAGCCAATTTCCTTAGTAGTTTTCCTATTAATATCTCGTGTATCTGTTTGGAGTCGACTACTGGCAAGCGTTAAGAGGGTAGGTGTTGGGTCTAAGCGAGTGGTCCTGGCTCCTTTAAGAGGAGCTCAAGGAAATTCGTCGGCATTGTGAATTAGGAGTTCTATTGTCGGTCTAGTTTATGCCGATTATGCAATCAGATGCCTCCGATGTGGGGTGTTTATTGGTGACTTCGGCTTACTATCCCTATATTGATCAGGTGGAATCAATCTTTCAACTCAAATGTCTCGTTGGCTTTGTCGGTAGATGATCGTCCAATTATGTTGACTTTACCTACAAGTTTAGGGTCCTTTCGGGCCTAGTGTGGTCAAGGACTTTCATCCTTGCCTTAGAATTAGTTATAGACTATTAATACATTTTTATTTGGAATTTTACCATAGATATGTGTTAGAGTCATCCCGCGTGTCCTTGGGATTGATTTATTAGGTAAAGGTATCAAGCTATTTGTGTTAAAATAGACTTTGATATAAATTAATTACATTCGGAAGGTTAGGGATCAAATCACTTCTGTTTAGAGAGGTCCTTATCATTCGAAGTGATTCCCTATTACTAAGGTTTAGAGAGTAATTTGGGGGACGTGGCAGTCCACAATTACTCATCACATCCTCCAGAGCACCCTCTAGCGACGTTGTCAAAAGTCGGCCAGGAGCACTCATTATTTGTTTGGGTTTTCCCCCAGTATAGTGCACTTGGTTGCTTCTCACAACATGCTGCCTTGTATCATGAATAGGTTTTAAACTTGCGAACTTAAGGTCATGATTCCAATGTGTTATTACCAAGCTGAGTGGTAGTGTATGTGTATAATCAAGGGGTGAGGTGGTGCTATGCTCCCAAGTATTTTTTATCGAATTTAGCTTATCTTACAAAAGTTAATCATACCTTTGCACTGAGTTTTTCTCAGGTTCCGTAAGTGTGCTCAACTTTGGGAGAATCCTTACAGTTACTTGAGCGAAGTTGGCTGGAAGGGATATTCTAATTCTTGTGACAATGTTGGATTGATGTTCCACTATCTCTGATGGAGTTGAGTCGATGCTTCGTTTCCTCTGGTGGAGTGGAAGCGAATGAATATCCTGCTGTGGTTGGTAGAGTGGAATTCAAATTTTTACTATCTGTATGTAATGCCATAAGACTAAAAGAAATTATTAAAAGCTTCTAGTTTAAGTACACCGAATTATATTCTTTGTCAAGAGAGTCCTTCTAAACTTAAGATTCGTGGCACGTAAGTTACTTGCCCTGATTGTGGATTTTGGTGACATATGGTTTGTCAGCCCAACCTTTGTTCCAAGGGAGTGTAACTTTTGCGACTGCCGTACTTAAGATTTAGAGCCGGGATTCACACACAGTAACTACCCGGGCCATTATGGCCTGCATCGTGAGTATTATTCGATTTACTGTGGCCTGGCTAGCGTGGGTGCCGATCGTCAACTACGAACTATCCCTGCCTACAGCCATGCCTTAATCGTGGATTTATTATCGGTTTGCAGTTGCCGGCGAGCCGAACGCCAATGATAAAATGCCTAGCCTATAATCGTGCATAATCCGTGGCTTATATTTGGTTTATCATTACTGGCCGGGGGGCCGATCGTCAGTAGTGAACTACCCAGGCTATTTTCGTGCCCTTAGTCATGGTTATCTTGCTTTCACTGCTGTTGGTGAGAGCTTGCGATTCATCGCAATAGGAAAAATATCAAACAAACAATCGAGCAAAACATCAATTTTTACAGTGGTTTGGCCAGAATATGCCTACGTTCACTGTCTTTCTTTTATTGTTTCAGGTGATACATTCATTTTACAAGCTGAGAGAAGTAATGGCGGAGATGCTGGAGATTCCTTCCTTTCCCAAACACCTTTTCCACCAACTGTCGACGGAATGTAAGCTCCGTTGTGGAGATCCTTATGAACAACAAATGGTCCTTCCCAAACTGGATCTAGTGCGTCTGGATGGGGAAAGACTTGCTTGAGAACAATATCTCCCTCTTGTAACTCTTGGGGCTTCACCTTAGATCTGTATTATTTTGCCACTTTTCGTCTGTGTGCGGCGGTCTTAAGAGCGGTGTTATTCCTTCTTTCTTCAATTATGTCTAAGGACATATTGAGGAGCTCCTCATTTTCTTCCGTATTATAATGTGTCTTACGATGTGAAGGGACAACTGTTTCGACCAAAAGCATGGCCTCAGCCCCATATGCTTAGAGCAAATAGAATATGTCCTTTTGCTGCTTTGTAGGAGGCTTGGTAGCCCACAGTGTCGTGGGTAGTTCGTCAACCCACGCCCCTTTGGATTTATCTAGTTTTTCCTTAATTAGTGTTTGCAAGACTTTGTTGACAACTTCAACCTGCCTATTGGCCTGGGGCAACTCCTGTTATGAGTCAATCCACGCTAGGCTTCGAATGCATTTATTCTTTGAGTTACTCAAGCTAGATTTGTGCCTGGATGCCCAACTAGTATGTTATTGCCAGGGAAAGGGGCGGTCGTCAGCAGTGAACTGCCCATGCTAGTGCCCTTAGTCATGGCTATCTTATTTTCACTACTGCCAACACATGCTTGTGATCTGGGTTGCTAATCACAAAAGAAGTAGTGGTTATAACATCATAGGTGTTAAGTGAATATAACTGCATATGTGTTAAGTGAATGCATTAGTCTCTTGTCTCGGTCAAAGGAAAGAGTAGTTTAGACCAAACCTGCCACTTCGAAAGAAGCGCAAAGTACCAGGTTGTGTAGTATGCCTGGTTTAAGTTGCTCTCTTGGATAGGAATTCTTGCTTGGTATTTTTGTAAGACTCTGTGGAACCTAGGAGCCGATGGCATTGTCCTGAAATGACAACAACCAAGTTAGACAAAAAAAATGAAAGAAGAGGTTTGTTATGGTACCTCCTTTGCAGGACCATCTGTTGTCATGCGTATGACATGTTTATGCGAGCATATTGTGTGATCAGAGAGCTCCTCATAAGGATTTTCTGCAATTACTCTATTTGATAACGGGGGTTTTACCGGGCCAAGATTCTTGTTTGGCGTTTTAGTGCTGCCTCCTAGCATTCATTAGTCTAGTCATTTTGTTAGGTTGACTCCGACTAGTTTGGTGGACTTATAGTGGATGTCCCCAGTGTGCATCCTGCTATCCTTAGTTCTTAATCAATTTGAATTGTGTTTTTTGATTATTAGATCATAATGGTGTGGTGAAGCTAGTATCTTGATTAGTGACTACAATGTCCTAGCGGTTTACTATATATATTGCTGACTCGTGTTGAATTGTGATATGAGGAGTAGTGGTGGTGGTTCTGGATATCTCTCACCTTTCTGCTGCGGGCCAAATATGTTTAAATTGTTGGAGCTCGGTCTTTCAAAGCCTTTATGTATAAACTATTATATTGTCCAAGTTCTTGGCAGATGTCATTTCCATTGTGTCCTCTTCCTTACGCTTTGAGGTAACACCATACACAAATGGATTGCTTCTCTCTAATCATTGATCATTCGAGCTCCAGAGGCAGAGAGTTGTATCTCTTCCATTTTGCTATAGCATTTGTACTACAAGCTGTGCTAGCTTCTCTGAGTGACCATCTATCTGAACTCCTGACAGTGATGCTTTCTCATCTTTAAGTGCCTTGCTGACCCAATGGAGAGGTCATGCGTAGTTGTAGGAGCTTGTTTGATTTTTTATCTTTAATTCGTGTAGCATGTAAGCACCCTCGGGTCGATCAGCACATGCAACGGATTTATGAATCCTTCCTTCACCTTTTTACAAGGATGGAGATCCAAGAGTAGATGGTAGAGCCCTAAAATAGCTTAAGATTGATTAGAATGAAAGAAAAGTAATTATATAGTATCTCCTTTATGCTCCCTGTTTATCAGCAAGTGTGGAGATCTTGGAAAGTGTCTAGGGGGCTGGGTTAGCCCCTTATAAAGGTTTGTAGTAGGCATTCAGAAGTTTTTGTTTTCCTGGAGGGTGGACTAGCATCTCTTGGTCTTATCTCCTTCTCTGTTCATATTTGTTGAACATATCCCTAGGTAAAGAGAGCTATATTATTTGAGTCCAGTCTAGTACGCATTGGATTGGTGATAGCTTCGAACATGATAAGAGTGACGAAGCATTGAGCTTGTCATACCTAGACTTTGAGTATCAACCACCATGACTTTGTTCTTCAAGTTGTGATATTCGACCCATGAGTGGGATCCCGATTGCAGTATTTTGATTAGATGCTGGATGGATGAGGGCTGTGCTTGGGGTTCATATGGTTAGGCGGAATGCCCCCTGTGTTCCCTAGACTGGGCCTTCCCTTGTATTAAAATGTCGAGGTTGAATACTTTCATCTGTTTTAAGCTTGTCAAGAGTTTATCCACCAAAGCTTTATATTAAGTAGTGAAGTGTTTACTGATTTAAACCACAACTATTTCGAAGTTATGTCCGGTAATTTTTAGCACGGGGAGGTTGTTAGACTAATCTTCTGTCTTTCCACATCTGGATTGGATGTACTAACAGCAGTTGTATTCTTTGTAGCGGATTTTTTGAGGCATGTCAGAAACTTGCTTGCTTTCCCTTTCCTAGATAGTTTGTAATTTTCAAGGGATGATAATTAAAGAATCGAAAAGAAATGGAAGGTTTTGTAGCTTCGAAGGGTTGATGGTCCAACTCTTAAAATAAAGAGAGAATCTTGAGATAGGAGGTATAGCTTCTCAATCCGGGAAATGGTGATTACAAACTTGCAAAAAAGGAAAAGAGAAAATCTCTAATTTCAAAGAGACAATGACTTTAGATCAGGAGAAAGGATTTCAAGTTTGGAGGGAGAAAAGGATTTTCTTAGAACCGTAATTTTATATTTTACTAAGGGAATAGATTCCTCTTATATAAAAGAGGAGGATAGTTTTCTTATATTAAAGAAGCACTGCTTCCAGATGGAAAGAGAATAAGATTTGATTTTAGATCTGAAAAATGACTGTGTTTCTTTTGGTCAAAACAGTGTTTTTTATCTGAAATGAGAAAAAGAAGATAGAATGATTTCAGATTAAGAAATGAATACATGTTTCTTTTTGGTTGAGAAACAGTGTTTGCAGATCTGAAAGGAGATTGAGTGATTTCGGATCTAAGAAGTGAATACATGTTTCTTATTGGTTAAGGAACATCGTTTGTAGATCTGAAATAAGAGAAAAGAAACATATAATTTTTTTATCTTCAAGGAATAGTGATTGCAGATTCAAAAAGAGAAATAGATTCCTAAAGTAACGGTTTTAGATCTGGGAGATATAGAGTATTTTAATCTAAGAAACAATGATCTCAAACTGGGAAAGTAGGAAAAAGAGAATCTCTCATTCCAAGTAGACAGTGACTTTAGATCTGAAAAGAAAGGTATAAATTTTATTAAAAAATGCAATTTCAGAACTTAAGACTAGAAACAGTTTTTATTTTGTGAAAGAAAATAATGATCTAGATCTAAACAAAGGGAAAAGGAGGTTTCTTATGCCAAGAAACCATGTTTTTGGATTCCAAATGAGAAAAGAGAGGTGGCTTGATTTCAGATCCAAAGAATGAGTACATGTTTCTTTTTGGTCAAGGGACATGTGTTTGTGGATCCGGAATAGCAAAAGGAATATCTAAGAATTTCAGATCTAAAAGAAAAGGAGGATTTTTTGTTTTGTGTAAAACAGTCAAGGTAGAGCTGAAAAGAAACATAGATTTCAGATCTTAGAAAAGGGGAGAGAGTTTCTTAAGAGAAGAAACGATAATCTCAAGTCAGAAGATTAGAAATAGTAGGCTTCAAAATAAAAAGAAAAGTTAGGAAGAGAGAATTTTCTTTTTAGACAAAAGGAAAGTTCAGCTCTCAGTGAAAGCACCAAAAATGTTTGCACAAAAGATGGGCAAACACCTCCAAGACGTTGTAGAAGGGCTGTGAATACTGTTTGTAGTATACAACTATCGTTTGATGAATTTTAGTTGTGAGTGTATATGGTAGAAAATCAATAGTTTGCAACAAAGAATAAATAAAGGACTAAAATGTAAAAAGACACAGAATTTATAGTGGTTAGGCCTGAATGTGCCTACGTCCACTGTTCCTCTTTTATTATCTCTTTCATATCTGATTACAAATACAAGTTTTGAATATGAATAAACTTGCTGTTAGGACTAAGGATTTTCTCTCTGAAAGCTGTCTGCCATTATTGATGGAAGCTTCACTATTTTCTCTCCATCCCTTTTCTGATGCCATATGCCTAGTATTTATAGAGTGAGGTTGTGAGGAGAGGCAGCTGAATACATGGCTCTTGGGCTTTGGTTCAACCTTCCTTCCCTTGAAATTTGGTTCAACCTTGTTGTTGTTGCACTGCTCTGGGATGCTAGTTGAATACTATCCTGGTTGCTTTCTTCGGTCGTCCATCCCGACCTTAGAATCCCGAGTGCCGGACCAGGTAGGTCCAGCTCCGGGAGGACAGAAACAGGTGGGTCCGGCCCCGGACCAGGTGGGTCCGGCCCCGGACCAGGTGGATCCGGACCTATCGGGTCCGGCCTGGGTCTGGACCAGATGGGTTCGGCACTAGGGTGCTGGAATAGGGGCTGGTCCGATTGTGCCGGACCAGGTGCTGGTCCGGCAGGGTGCTGGACCAGGTGGATCCGACCTAGGGCCATACTAGGTGGTTCCGACTTGGGATCGGACTAGGCGTCCGGTCCTAGAGGGTCGGACCTGTGCGGGTCCGGCCCTCGTAGGCCATACCAGGCTGTCCGGCCTGCAGGGCCGGACCTGTGCGGGTCTGGCCCTACTAGGCCGGACATAGTTGGTCCGGCCCTGCTGGGTCGGACTCAGCTGGGCCGGACCTTGCGGGTCCGGCCTAGGCTGTCTGGCCCTGCGGGGTCGGACATGTGCGGATCCGGCCCTGCTGGGCCGGACTCAACCGGGTCGGACCTGTGCGGATCCGGCCTTGTTGGGATGGATATGCAGTTCGGCCTTGCTGGGCTGGACCTGTGCGGACCTGACTTTGGAGCGTAGGTCCTTTGCTGGTCTAGGCGGGGCCGGGCCTTGGCAGGAGGCGGTCTCGGAGGCTTTGCTGTCGGACCGTGTTAAGCAAATCTTAAAATGATCATATCTTTCAAACCGTTATTCGAATTGAGACGCAGTTCGGACCTATGCTCATATCTTGACCTTGTGAATATTTCTAAGCAGCTCTGAGTCTATTCCAGGACTCTTACAATTTTTCCTCTGACTTTTCGTATTCACTATGCGGTGGGCGAGAATGCCCACAACAATAGTTACCTCTCTGGTTAGAAATATCATCACAAGATTTGGGATCCAACACAAAATAATTTCCGACAATGGTAAGCAGTTTGAAAGTAAAGAATTTTTGTCTTTTATGAGAAAAATGACATAATCAAGAGTTTCTCTTCAGTAGCTCACCCATAGGTGAACGGGCAGGTGGAAGCGGCAAATGAAACAATAAAAAATTTACTCAAAAAAGGGCTCACAAAGGCTAAAGGAAATGGGTAAAAGAGTTACCCCTTGTCCTATGGGAATATAAAACATCAAGAAGGTCACCAACAAGACATACCACATTCTATCTAGCATATGGCTATGATGTTATGCTTCTAATTGAAGTAGATGTCCCATCACATTGACGTTTATCATATGTAACCGAGTAGAATTTACCCCTTAAAGAGATAGCCTTAGATCTCATACAAGAAAGGAGAGATGAAGCAACGATGATGTCTGTAGTTTATGGACAAAGAATGGAAAAAAGCAATAATTTGAGATGCAAAGAAATGAAGTTCCACAAAGGAGATTTTGCGTCCTAAGAAAAGTGATTGCTAAAACAAATGACCTAACCAAAGGGGCATTTGGATCGAATTGGGAGGGACCTCTGGTGATTGCCGAAGCACTTTCAAAAAGCACGTATTGCCTCTCAAGGCGACGGGAATCTTTTCTCGAAGACATGGAATTCAAAACACTTACGACCATACTTTATTTGATACCTCTTTTTGTATCAAAGTGCAACATGCAAAGCAGTTTTTATCCAGCAAATTAGTCACCATCCTTGAAGAAGAAATTAAAGATTTACTTTCTAATTTCCTTGCATTTATTACCTCAAATAATTAATAAAAAGCAGCCATATCTCCACCATAAATACCAATTCATTACCCATCAAAGCCAAATTTAATGCCCAATAAATGCCTTGATAACCTGCTTATTTATTACTAATTAACGCCAACCATTTCCATATCAAATATTCCTTAATTCCCTTCATCCTTACCTTAAATAAGAAGATTATGGTGTAATTAATATCAGGCTAGTCAGCGTCACTACAATTCCACACCATCACTGGGTCAAGGCTTACAGCTATAAATACACCTAGTATTGCAAAAGAAAAAGGGGAAGAAAAATGAAACAGAAAATATGACTTCTCCTCTGCTCCTTAAAATCTCTTGTAATATAAAACTACAAGTGATAAATAAATTATAAAGTGGATGTAGGCCATAGATTTTGCCGAACCACTATAAAAATTTCCTATCCCTTTTATCTTTTCTTCTTTTTATCTGCTTATTTTTGCGATCCGTGTTGCTGTTTTCTAGATTGCCGTTAAGGCTAGTGCTTTCACACTTGATCCAGGGTGTTGATCCATTTTTTGGGTTAACATTTTGGTGCTTTCACTGAGAGGAATAAGGGAATCTAATATCTGAAGCTTATCTATGTTAGGAAGAAGATCCAACTCCAGATCTGAAAGGAAAAATTTAGATCTAGAAAACAGATTCTTAGATCTAGCTTTTAGAAGTGAAGAAGCCTCATACAAGGAAAAGTGCTATGGAAGGAACTCAACAAGGGGGCAACCAGGAGGCATCCTCTCATCCAAACTTTCCTTCTACCAGAAAGCAAATAGTTGGGGGCAAACAACAAGGACCATAAACATGGGGCATACAAAGCCCCTCACTTAGATAAGTATCAGACTCTAGGGTCTGCTAATCAAATAGAAATTATCATCAACTGAACTAAAAAATGAGATCTAGAATTTAGATTTGTTTCTGAATTTGAATTGTGCATCATCATAAAATGCTTTAAAGGTTAGCATTTGGGAAGCGATTTACTCATGTAAGCGATCCCGAATGTAAGCGGTCCAATGCTCTGATTCCTTCCCAGAAGCGGCACCTCATAAAAAATGATTTCTTGCATAAAACCAGTTATAAAGGTTAGTCCTTAGAGAATGACTTACACATGTGTTGAGTGACCCCGAAGGGTCCACAACCATGCTCTGATTCATTCCTAAGGACGACACCTTTCAAAAATCTTTATAGCATCGTTCTTGCTTTCAATCAAAGGTCATAGAAGCGACCTGAGAACTGCTCTCTAAAGTATCTCTTGAATATGAATGCTCTCGAATAGGAATGATTAACTCTATCTCCTTGTGCAGGAATGGTCCGACACTTAACATCTGTCAAACATCCAGAGAGATGAGAATTTGATGCCAACAAATTTGCTTTCACCAACACAAGTTCTTAAGCGAAGCATACCTCATTGCCAACAGGTCATACTTCGGGGGGCAAATGTTATCCAGCAAATTAATCACCATCCTTGAAGAAGAAATTAAATATTTACTTTTTGATTTTCTTGCATTTATTACCTCAAATAATTAATAAAAAGCAACCATATCTCCATCATAAATACCAATTCATTACCCATCAAAGCCGAATTTAATGCCCAATAAATGCCATGATAACTTGCTTATTTATTACTAATTAATGCCAACCATTTCCATATCATATATTCCTTAATTCCCTTCATCCTTACCTTAAATAAGAAGATTATGGTGCAATTAATATCAGACTAGTCAGCGTCACTACAATTCCATACCATCACTGGGTCAAGGCTTACAACTATAAATACACCTAGTATTGCAAAAGAAAAAGGGGGAAATGAATTAGAAAATATGACTTCTCCTCTGCTCCTCAAAATCTCTTGTAATATGAAACTACAAGTGATAAATAAATTATAAAGTGGATGTAGGCCATAGATTTTTCCAAACCACTATAAAAATTTCGTGTCTCTTTTATCTTTTCTTCTTTTTATCTGCTTATTTTTGTGATCTGTGTTGCTATTTTCTGGATTGCCATTAAGGCTGGTGCATTCACATTACTTTGGATGTTGACGACCATTTTTGTCGGCAACAACTATCTTCTATGAAGTTATAGTTGCGAGCGGCTTAGCTTCCACCTATTTGGTTAAATAGTCTACTACTACGACTGCATACTTTACTCCTCCCTTGGACGCCGGAAGTGGGCCTATCAGATCAATTTCCCAGATGTCGAATGACTACGGGTTAGTCATGGGAGTAAGCTCATATAATGGTAATCTTAGAATACTGGCAAATCTTTAACACATGTCGCATCTACGAATGAACCCCCATGCATCACTTAGTGTAGTTAGCCAAAAGTGACCTTGTCTTAATATTTTCTTAGATAAATTCATTCCTCCTAAGTTGTCCCCACATTATCCCTCATGGACTTCTCTCGAGACTCTAGTCCACTCCTCTTTGGCGACACATCATAGGTAGCGATCGAGTATCCTCTCTTATAAAGTATCCCATCAAAAAACGTAAAATATGGAGCTTAGCATCTAATCTTTCTCACTGCATTTTTGTCTATTGGTAAGGTTCCTTCCAACAAAAAATAATTGATGGGGGTCATACAAGATTCCATATCTTTTTGGTGCATTGCTAGCAGGCTTGATTATCTTGAATCCCACTTGTCCCATCTTGATTTATTTCAAGATGGGGTCCCCCATGGATAGAGCAATAAGGATATATAGGTTCCCTAGATCTTCATGAGGATCTGGTGACTAATTCTGCACTGGAGTAACCACGTTGTCTTTTTGGAAAGCAACTAGGAATCCCTTTTGTATTAATCTTTGGATTACATTCTTCAAGTGGTGGCAGTTGTCAGTGTGGTGTTCGTTCACCTTATGAAATTTGCAGTAAGCACCACCCTTATTTTGTTCAGGCGTCTTTCCTTTATTTGGTACATTGTAGGCTAGCTCAGTCATAGTCATTTCATAATTTTGCTCTAGAGTATGCATCAGCGAGGTTTTTGTTGTATAGTTGAACTCTCTTTGTCTTTTTGTGGGGGGTTTTTGTAATTGTTTGTCCGTCGTTTCCTTTCATTTTAAGCTGGAGTATTCCTTTCTATGGGTGTCCCTTCAATTGTGCTTTCTTTCTCTTTATGTATATACCCATTGGCCCATTCATAAAAGGCCTTTATACTTCTACAAGGTTTTCTGCTATTCTTGTCCCATATTTCGGTGTTCTTTTTCACTCCTGAATGAGCCTCCATAAGCATTGCCTCCTCACCGGTCACTCCTATTCTCATCACCTCCAACTTAAAGTGCTTAATGTAACTACATAAGATTTCATTATCCTTTTGCTTGACCTAGGATAGAGTGTTGTGGTCCGAGGACTTCCCTTTCGACATTAAATTATTTGCAGAAATTTGCTAATAGTTGTGCCCAAGAATGGATTTCTCTTGGTAGGTACCTTCTAAACCATCTAGAAGCTGCCCCTGTGAAGTATACTTGGAATAACTTGCAGTGAGCTAGTCTGCCCACTTTTAATATGTCCATATGATATTCAAATGTGCATAGACGGTCATCCAAATCGGATGATCCATCGTACTTTTGAATTATTGAGGCTCTGAAGCTATCAAGGAAATATAATTCGATAATTTCTTCACTAAATGGAGAAGAGAATTCTTTCTTCCTTCCTTCTTTATTATTCTATTCACATAGCTTTGCCAACTGTTCTATATGGGCTTTGAGATCCCGTATCTCCTCATCCTTAGCATTAACTCATCAGAGCAAATTAGAGGTAGTAAACGTAGAATTGGATTTTTACGGATCAGCTCTAGGGTATTAGGAGTTTGGTTGATGCATAGGGAATGCTTATGGGTCGAATTATGGAGCATATCAACAGAATCAGCGCAAAATTGGAGTTTGGAGATACTATAACATTTCTGTTCGGTAGCATTTGTCCGGTGATAGCTTGCTTCAGGTCAACATGGTGTCAGGGGAAGGTCTGCTTCAGGTTGACTTGGTGTTTGGTGGCTTTAAGACTCGGATAGCAAATGTTGTACTATGATGCTATGGTTCATTGCTGTGGATGACCAGACATCAAATGCTATCCAGTAGTGCTATGGTTCGATGGCCAGATGGAAAATGGGTTCAAGGTTTTCTTGGTGGCCGCTTTGGGTTTTTGGATAGGTTGGTTAAATCCAGTTGTGTGTTTTATCCAAACATGAAATAGGTCAGGGAACTTCTGGGGTCAATTTGGGTCAGCTTGGGTGAAACTCTGGGCTTGCTTCGGGTCTTCTCTGTGCCAAACCTAGGGTGACTTCGGGGTTTTCTTGAGTTTTCCTAGGGTTGAATTGGATGACCCCATAATGACTTGAGGCAACTAAGGGATATTGAATAGAAACCAATATGGTGATTTTGACAACTTGAGATGACTTTGGAGCTTCGTTCGATAACATGAGGCATTTGATCGAGTACTTCAGGTGAGAAGTGTACGTGGGCTCGGTGATGGTCTGAGGAGGCATGTTCGATGAGGTGAAGCAATGCGGTGGGACGAATGTGTTCTAATACCAAGTCGTGAGCATGAGAGATAAATGATAACTCTATGTGGGATAAGTACTTCGTAGGGCAAGTATGTGAGGATGCTCACCTGTGCACGAAGGACCTTGGTGATGGTCTAGCCTTCCTTGGTGATGGCAACACCTTGACGATGGTACGTGATCAAACACTGAATTCAATTGTGACATGGTGTGTCGCAGGCCTTGGTGATGGTCGTTAGAGTTATGAGGTGTTTGAAAGCATCTTGGTGCCAATGCCGGACCTTGGTGATGGTTGAAACAAAGTGACATCTTGGTGATGATGCAAGACCTTGCTGATGGTCGGCACAAAGTGACATATTTGTGATGATGTAAGACCTTGGTGGTGGCGATCGGGTGATACGAGACCTTGGTTGTAGTAGAAGTGACGTGAGACCCTGGTGATGGTTGTTGTTGCGTGTTAGCTATGCTCTTGCTATATTTGTTGTGTGCTTGATATGAATATCATATTATGGCGTCATGCCCCTATACCCCATATTGTACTGAATGGTGTACACCTATTGTGATAATAGTTTAACATATACTATGTTTATGTGCTAACTTGTTGGATGCAAGGACATGTCAGGTATGATTCTACATACCCTATGTCCTTATTATTATATACGATTTTATAGTATTTTTGAGACGATGTATTGCTCACACCAGACCATTGTCCGATTATGGTTTTATGTTTTGCTTCCTATTATTTTGAATACTGTTAAATGAGTAGATTGGGGATAACAAGTCTGGATAGTGTGTGGAGCTATATGGAGTATGAGTAGGATGCTATGCTTTCATATATTTATACTTCGGAGCTTATTATCGCTTATTCCACTATGCAATATTGTGGAGCTATACCAGTACTTGTATTACTTTATAGATAGTTATAAAGTTTATTTTGGAAGTTGGGATGTATAAACTCTTTTATTTTCAGTTTTGTATAATCTGTGAACCTGTTGTACTCCGATGTTCTTATTTATGGTTCATTTGATTATATTACCATCTCGCCTATTTTACATATATGTTATTATTATATTTTATTGATGCCCTATGAGATGTTCTATATGTTCTACGTTTGGATTTTCATTACTTTACATCCTTAACTATTATCCTGCATCAGCTGGGCACCTCCACAACACACTCCACAGGTATATTGGGTACAGAGGTTTAAGGCGGTCTTCACATATTCACTCACCACCTCTTCCAAAAAAATAAAGAATTCCATTAGTCTACAAGCCAGTTATTCCTTTTCCAAGTAGACTTCAAAATAAGAAAAAAATCAGCTCAATTTGATAAGATCCTAGATATCCTTAGACAAGTTCAAGTTAACACCCCTCTTTTAGATGCTATTGAGAGATTCCGCGATATGCAAAATGGCTTAAAGAAATTTATACTTAGAAATATGCAACCAACATACCCAAAACAACCTTCTTGACCGCAAATACCAATTTAATCATTTCTAATCACATGCCAATCAAGTCTGAGGACTCGGTTGTCTACAATTAGTTGTAAAATTTGAAACACATTCATTAATCGTGCATTACTTGACCTAGGTGCGAGTGTCAACTTACTTCCTTATTATGTATATTGTTAATTAGGAATCAAAGAATTAAAACCTTCTAATGTCACTATTCAACCAGCAGACCGATCCATTAAGAAGCCTATAGCTTAATTGAGGATGTATGAATACAATTAGAAATTTTTTATTTCCCTGTTGATTTTATAGTAACTGAAACCGCTCATATCTCTAATCCTCAAGCAAAAATTTCTGTTATCTTAGGATGTCCCTTCTTAGCAACCTCAAATGCTATCATAAATTGTAGAAACGGAAATCTCAAACCTTACTATTAAATTAAACATCTTCAATCTTAGCAAACGGCCCCAAGATTTCAAGATAGAAGAAATTAAAACAGTTAAGGCAGCTGTGGAGGAAACTCTCAATGATACATGGATGCACTGAATATGTGTCTCAATCATTTCCTCTTGCTTCCCCACCCATGAAAATTAAAGCAGACCGACTCCCATTGCATATCTCTAGCCTTCCTTAAACTGCTTCCTTTCCTTGTTGTTTCATTTACTCTTGCCTCCCCCACCCACTTGCAGCTTTGCCTCTTCTTTAGAAACAACAACTTCAGTATTTGACTTTGGGTACAAACTCACTTGCCTCAAAGCCCTCTCTACTACTTTCTCAAAAGACTCATCAATATGGCCTATCATTCACTCACCAAAATACTCATTCAGGCTAGCTATGCACTTCTCATCCTTTTCTAGCGTAGTGTCGATAAAAGACAAACCATATTTCACAACATGTCGAACTCAGTTAAATGCTCGGAAATAGCCTTCTCTCTTTATTTCAATTCAGAAAATCTTTTAAACACCGACTTCTGGGCAGTCGGGTTAAAATTCTCTTCAAATGGAGCCTTTAACAGCTTTTAGTAAGTTGATCCTCGGGAGTAGCAATCTTCATAGCATTCCACCAATCCATCGCCCTCTCATGTAGTTTTCTAGAGGATAGCTTCCTCTTCTTTGCATCCTCCAACTCTAAACCTCTGAAGGTGCTCGCAGGTGTCAATCTAATTTTAGCATGGAAAAGTCAGCTCTTGGCACTTACAATTGAGCACCACCACCACCAGCATTAGGAGAATCTTCAGCATTCTAAACCATGTTTCGCACCATCTCAACAAACATGTTTTACAAGTCGGGGTTAGAAGCTCCCTGGAGCTTGCTCCCTCTTTACTAGCTATATTCCTTTTGTATCTATGTATCTACTCATTTTTTCCAATCTAAAAAAAGAATGACTGGTCTCTCATAACAAGGAATAAAGTGGTACTCATATATATAGTGTGACATTACTATATATACTACTTAATATATGGTTTTTAAAACTAAAATATATAACAAGTATGCTCACTCATATATCACTCGGTCCATTCTAAGGTGGTAACTCCTCCTTGTCTTTAATGAATCCCATATTAACTTAGGTTGCATCTAAACCTAATCTTTGATATTAAATGTGATGACCACCCAATACCTTCGGTATCCAATATAATGGTAAAGTGCGTTGCAACGGTACCTGGCCGATGCAGAGTGAAAGACAAGGGTAAAGTAAATAAAACACCGAGCAACCTATTATATATCTCACAGCACATCGAATAAAATATAATAGCAACATAGATATATAACATGCGAGACAAATATATATAACCAAAATGAACCAAACTAGAATACCAGAGTACATAAGTTTCACCACAGTTATATAAAACAAATGGAATAAAGTTTATACATCATCAAATTAAACTTAAAGGAAATCCGTCACTAATAATAATTACTACTATTGTTTGTTCCATAGTACAGCACGATGGAATACCAATAAACTCTAAAGATAAGGTATATATAAACACTAGCATCATGCTCATCCTCTGAAGAACTCCACGTGCTAACTCAGACCTGGTATACAGTCTACTCATTTAAGAGAATCCGGGATAATAAGAAGCAAAGCATAAAACCTCAAGTTAGGCATCAGTCTGGTATGATCGATAAATATATCTCAAAATACTATAAAGGTCAATATAGTAAAACATGAACACTAAGTATAAGAAATCATACCTGACATGTCCCTGCATTCAACAAGTTAGCACATAACACTATATATATATATATGCTACACTATCATCATGCTTACCCTAAGTATAACATCGAGTGTCATGGTACCCAACTCAATAGTACCTACATCACAAGACATCCATCCAAATCCTACAACAATCACAATTGTCACAGTAACATAACAAACACATGTTAAGCACACAACAACCATAACTAAAGTTGCATGTCGCTACAACCAATACTAAGGTCTCGCATCGCCTCAACCATCACTAAGGTATAACATCATCATGACCTCTACTAGGGCCTTATGCCATCACGATGATCATTATGGCACCGCATCATCACGACTATCACTAAGGTCTTCCATCACCCTAGCCATCACCACTAAGATGCTCCCAAATATATGATAACCCATACGACCATCACAAAAGTCGATGACATAGTACGTTGCAATTGGCTCAGTGCATGATCATATACCATCACATAGCTACTGCCCTCATCAAAGAAGGCTGGACCATTACATAGGTCTAAGATACATAGGTGAGCGTCCTCATATACCCTTTCCCTATGAAACACACATCAAATCCAAAGTTATCAATGATTCCATCAGCACATGACTCGATAGTAGAACACATTACATCCCATTCCATCGCTCCGCCTCATAAAACATGGCTTCACAGACCATCACTAAGTCCCACCACTGATTTTCACATAAGGGACTCGACCAAACGACTCCCATTATCACTTTGTCAAAGTTGTAACATTCCAGACCACCATCAAAAGTCACAGAAAAACTCTAAGTCAATCCCTAAGGAAATCTCAAAATTCCCTAGGCCAAGCCCAAATAAACTCCTAGATCACCTCCAACACATACCGATCATTGTCCCAGGATATATCAAGATCCAATCGTCAGATCATCTCCAAAGTTTCTATAAACCTTCACCATAGCATGCACTTTCATCCCTAAAAGTTTGGTATCAAACTGAAAAATTCAAATTGGATGGTTGTGATAGGGTTTAGGGATTGATCGATGCTAACTTATTCCACCTATTCCTTAGCCACTTTTCCCGAGTTAAGCCTGAAGTTCCCATTAAGTCATCTCGAGTTGTCCCTAGATTCATCCAATACTTTACCCAAGCCAACCCCAAAATTCTATGTATTGGCCCTAAGGAAATCCCAAAGTAGCCACATGCCAAGCCCGAAGTCGCCTCAAGCTCCCAACTCCATGCGCCTTTTATTGGTTTTTCTCATGGCTGGCTTAGAGTAGTAGAGCCACCAAACCGAAGCCAACTACCAGACCTGTAACATCCCCCACTTAGAGCCCTAAAACTAACAACTACGGATGCTGCAGCCATCTATAGTTATTAATCCTCGGCGACCAAATATGGTAATGTTAGATACATTGATATAACAGAAACACATGGATATGGAAAAAATTTATAATCAACAAACAACTTTCTCCTTCCATTTCAAATTCATTACATAATCCCAATACAAGAACCACGTTTAGAGAAAATATAATTATTACAATATACGCCAAGAGCGACATATGATGCTCCCTTGGATGATCAGAGTATATAACTAGGCAATTAAACATCTTTTCCTTTACAAAAAAACACAGTGGAATCAAAATAGAAAAGAACTCTAAATAGCTATCATGCCTCCTACATGTCTCCGGAAGCTTATTCGTCTAAAGAGGTACCTGAAAACCTCAACTCTCAAACTATTCAAAATCAATTGGGTACCCGAGAATTTAAGGGGAAAACATAAACTTCAAGTCGGACATAAAGCCTAATATGAATAATAATCTACCATCTCAACCATTTAGATATCTAGTGAGACCATGCTGCTTAGCAGAATGGGGTTTCCCCTCACCAGTATCTTATTCAAAACTTTATAAAACCATATACTATGCTCCTGCATCCACAATGGTTAAAACATAGCAATTCAAAATATTATGATGATATGCAAAACAAGTAAATCAAATCCGGATTACCCATCCCCATTCATTTTGATTATCTGTCTCAGTTATAGTTTCTAGGGTCACTATTAACCTAATAGTTTTCATGTGCTGACTAATAACATTGTTAATGTTTATGGACTCCCTGTCTGTTTTCATAGTTTTCATGGGATCAATAAGAACCTATTGGCCCCTACCAATAACTTCATTGTTTCATGGGTTCTCCCAGAACCTATTAGTATCTCCAATAACTTCCCTCTTATCCTAGTTTTCTTGGGTTGACTAGGAACCTATTGACATCTGTCAATAACTTAATCCAGATATAGTTTTCATGGGTTCACTACAAACCTATTGGCCCCTGCAAATAACTCAATCTAATCATAGTTTTCATGGGTTTACTACGAACCTATTGGCCACTGCCAATAACTTTTTCGAAACATAGTTTTCATGGGTTTACTATGAACCTGTCTACCTGATAACTTCTTTAATCAATATTCTGGCATCCTACATTCTGTTCTATCTGACCTCCTAGATGCAATTCTACTTATTTAGGAGTTAACTAAATTTATATTCACTACCGGGTCAACCTAGCTGGTTATTTTTCCCTTTCCCAAAATATAGTTATGGGTCCATTACAATGTGAATATATATATGAAGAAGTAAACATAATAACGTAATAATACCAACACCTGTGGTTTAATATCCTTGAAATCATTTTATATAAAACTTGGTTAATCCCTTTACCTTATTAATCAAGGAAAACTTCTTCTAAAACTCAATACTTAAAATCATTTCAAAACTCTTTTATTATGCCATGGTTTTCCTTTAAAATGAGTTTGGGTTGTTTTGAAAACCAAGGCTTCGAAACCTTAAAACTTTATTTTCAAAACCATTGGATAACCTCCTTCGAAGGCATTTAAATCTTCTTTTCAAAACACTAACATATACCTTTCGAAACCTTCAAAACAAACCTTTCAAAAGTATTAAAGGTTTACTTAATATCTCTTAGAAGCATAGCTTCGAAACCACTGAAATTACCCCTTTCGAATCCATTGGGTTTTGCATACAAACATCTTTTGGGTCTAAGTGACATACGAAAGTAACCCTTTCGAAACTATTGATCTTAAATAAAATTGTTTGGGGAAAAGTTGATGGCTTTGGAACCATCTATTCGAAAGCTTAGAACGTTTGAGTAAAACATTGAAGGATAACATCAAAACCCCCTTTCGATACCATTGCCTTTGAAACCCTTGAACCCATTCGAAAGTCTTTAGGAAGTGACTTAGTGTAAGTTTAAAACAAAAGCTACACTTCAAAAGCATTGATGACTTCAATACATTCGAATGGGCAAAAGAACGGCAGCAAGGTTTCGACTAGGTTGAAACCACCCTTTTCGAGAGCATGGTTCTATAAATAAAGGAACTCATTCGAAAGCTTATATTTTAAAATGAAAGATGGTAACCTACTTTGAAAGCTATTTAGAAAACCCTTTCAAAAGCATATGTTTCGACCCACTATGAAAGCTTTTGGTAAATCAAGGCGTGTGCTTACAATTTGAAAGTAAACAAAGGTTTCGACCCCATCGGAAGCAAAGATTTCGATGCCATGCCTTCCGCCTTTCTCCAATCCACTACGTACCATACTTGTGATACCTTGTGTATTGGTTTCGGCAATGTTTGTTTCGACATGGTTGGTTTCGACTGAGTAGAAGTGGAAGCACAGAGTCGAAAGGAACTTCTGAAAGAGGCAAAACCCACTTTTCTGGGTAAAGACTGATTTAATTCCAATTAAATTAATTACTTTATAACTAACTTGCCTATTTGTAAACATTTAATTGGTTGCCTTCATCTTTTCAAATTCTTTACAAAAATAACTGCCGAAATTATCTCAGATCTAATTAACACCATTTTAACAAATAAGCCCTTCTTTAAGCTAAACACATAAAACATATAAGTCCTTCTAAAATGATTTAATTCCCATAGTAAATCACTTAGGAGAAATCCCCAAAAATTACAGAAATTCACTTTCAATATTATCTAACATATAAAAATTCCGAAACCAAATTCATCATGAAATGATTGAAATAAATTTTTAAACCCAATTATACCTATTTTCCTTTTAAAAATTCATATTAAATTTTTCATAGCTTGGAAAATTACAAAAATTGAAACCCAACTCCAAAATCATATTTTACATGACATAAAATTTTCTCATGGCATTCGAAGTTAATTTTAATCGATTTTACCCTTAATTGGTCACATGGTTTCAGAGAAGGGGTTGTCAGTCGATCCAGATAAGATTGAAGCAATTAATAATTGGAAGAGACCAGAGACGGTGACTGAGATTAGAAGTTTTCTTGGATTGGCCGGATATTGTCGGAGGTTCATTAAGGATTTTTCACGGGTAGCAGCGCCGATGACTAAGCTAACGCAAAGGATGTGAAGTTTGTGTGGACCGATAAGTGCAAGGAAGCATTCTAGAGCTTGAAACACTTATTGACCCATGCACCTGTATTAGTTGTTCTGGAAGGAAATCAGGATTTGGTAGTTTATACAGATGTGTGTGGAACTGGATTAGGAGTTGTGTTGATGCAGAGAGGTAAAGTGATTGCCTATGCTTCTCGACAGCTTAGACCACATGAGGTTAGATATCCAACGCATGATTTGGAGTTGGCTGCAGTGATGTTTGCTTTGAAGGTGTGGACACATTACCTTTTAGGAGAGAGGTTTGAGATTTATACGGATCATAAGTCATTGAAGTATTTGTTCTCTCAAAAGGAGCTAAATATGAGACAACAGAGGTGGTTAGAGTTTTTAGCTGCTTATAACTTTGGTATTGAGTACGCACCAGGAAACGACAACAAATTTGCAGACGCACTTAGCAGAAAGCATCAGAATGCAGTGTTGGCAATGGTAGCAGAGTGGAAAGATTTGGAAGCGTTCTTGACTTGTAGAGTGCAGTGGAGATCTGAAGTTGGATCTAGTGAAGGAACTGCCGTGTTATCTTGTTTAGAAGTTCGACCGATAATGATTGAAAGGATTGCTTCTAAACAGGAGGAGGATCCAGTGTTGGGTGAACAGATCAAGAAGTTGAAGGATGGAACAGAGAGCGATGACTTAAAGAATTTTAGTCTTGATCAGAATGGGTGGTTGAGAAACAAAGAGAGGTTGTGTTTTTCGAATGTAGGAGACGTTATGAAGGAAGTTTTGGAGGAATGCCATCGTTTGAAGTTCACTATTCATCCAGGAGGAACTAAGATGTATCAGGTTATGAAGAGAGGTCTCTTCTGGGAAGGTATGAAGAGTGATGTAGGCTTATGGGTGAAGCAGTATCTGAACTGTTAATAGGTAAAAGCCAAACATTAGAAGCCAAGTGGGTTGCTACAGCCATTGGATATTCCGGTATGGAAGTGGGATTCTATTTCTATGGATTTCATTGGTAGGTTGCCAAGATCTAGTAGAGGAAATGAAAGTGTATGGATCATAGTGGATAGACTGACCAAGAGTGCCCATTTCATTCCAGTTAAGTCGATTAGGATGGTGCATGTATTAGCGAAGTTATTTATGAGGAATATAGTTAGACTTTATGGAATTCATAGTAGTATAGTAAGTGATAGAGATTCCTTGTTCACTAGTGAGTTCTGGAAGAGTCTATAAGAGATTTTAGGAACCAAGCTCAAGATGAGTACCGCTTACTATCTACAGACCGATGGGCAAATGGAAAGAGTTAACAAAATCTTGGAGGATTTATTAAGAGCTTGTGTGTTAGATTTTGGAGGATCATGGGAAGACCATCTACACTTAGTCGAGTTTTCATATAATTACAATTATCAGACTAGTATAGGGATGGCACCATTCGAAGCTTTGTATGGAAGGCCATGCAAATCAACAGTTTGTTGGTTAGAGACCGAGGATAGGTTGGTTATTAGTCCGGATTTGGTTAGAGAAGCTGCAGAGAAGGTTGAGTTGATTCGAGCCAGGATGAAGGAAGCTCAATCCAGACGGAAGAGTTATGCAGGTAGAAGAAGGAAAGACTTAGAGTTCTATGTTGGAGATCATGTATTTATTAAGGTGTCACCAATGAAGGGTGTAATTAGATTCGGGAAATCAGGGAAGTTGGCACTGAGATTCATAGTACTATTTCCTATTGTAGAAATGATCGGGAAACTCGCATATAGAGTAGAGTTACCGAGCAGTTTGGCAGGAGTTTACAATGTGTTTCATGTTTCTCAGCCAAGGAAGTGTGTCAGAGATCCGGAGTCTACTATAGCCCTGACTGTGTTAGATCACTTAGTAGTTGAACCAGACTTGACTATAGTTAGAAAGCCAATTCGGATAGTTGCGAGAGATGAGAAGAGGTTAAGAAACAAGACAGTCAGATTAGTGAAAGTCCAGTGGAGCGACGATGAGAGAGACTGTACTTGGGAGACTGAGAGCAGAATTAGAGACGCTTATCCTGATTCATTTGATGGTATGTTTTACCATTGATTGTTTTGTTGTGTACCTTATCGTAATTTCGAGGATGAAATTCTTTAAGGAGGGGAGACTGTAACACCCCATATTTTTAGTAACATTATTTAGGATATTTAATTAGCTAAATAAAATAAAATATTGTGATGATTAGGGGATTGAGATTTGTAATTAATAAGGGGTAGTCGTGCCTTGATAACAAATGAACTAAAATAGGTTAGGTATAATAGGAGAGGGCAAAATAGGAAAATGAGCATTCTAATACCCTAAACCCTTAGGCCATACAATTTACACGTTCATTCATACATTGAAAAATGAAAATATAAGTTAGGGTCGGCCACCATTAGCAAGCTCAAGAGAAGACAAAAGTCAGGATTTTAAGAGGAAGAATCAAATCACTTAATCAAGAACAAATCTCACATCTTTAATCACAAAGCTAAGGTGAATAATGACTACATCTCATTTTTCTAATTGTTTTCGGTTTTAAGATGAATCTGAAGTATTTTGCATGATTATGCCATGTTTTTGAATGATTAATTATTTTTATATGCTTGTTGATGATTTATGCTTAATCATATAGGTTTTATGATATGTTTTAATGTGAAAACCCTATTTAATGACATCTAAATGCCTTGCGTTTTAGATAGATCGAAAATGATATTTTAGATATGGGTTTCAATTTTCATAATTTTCCGAATTAATGTTGATTTAATATTAATTTTCTAGTGAAGAAAATGATTTATTTGGTTTAAAAGAATTTACGGTTAAATTATATATAATTTGGATCTGAAATTTATATATGTTAGAAAACATATTAAAAATGATTTTCTGGAATTTTTGTAAAATTTTCCTAAGTGTTTTGATGAATATATAAAATTATTTAAGGTATGAGACTTAAATGTTTTATGTATTTATAAAAGGAGAAGGGGTATCTTATAAATAAATTAAATTGTTTATTTCTGAAATATTGGTAGCACTTTTAAAAAAGAAAATTAGCAACCAATAATATTTTGACAAATAAGGCAGGTTAGTTGAAAAGAAATTCTTTTTAAAGTAAAAATCAGTTTTTACATGCTTTTAGCATGTTTCGCCACTTTTAGCACAAGGCTTTCGACCAAGTACTGCCACCTCCATGCCACCGAACCAATGCACATAGTATCATTAACTTGGTACAGAGTGAAATGGACTAAGGCGGAAGGCACTAGGTCGAGACCAAAGGTTCCGAAGGGGTCGAGGCGTGTCTTTGCTTTTAAATGAAAAATGCACCTGCTTTGCTTTCGACAATATAGCTTTCTACTTGGTTGGCTTTTGGCTGAGTCAAATGTTTTAAAAAGAATGGTTTCGAATGGGTTGCGCCTCTTGTTTTAAGTAAATGCTTTCGTCGGGGTCGAAACCCCTTAGCTACCACTTTTCTACCTTTCGACGTTAATGGTTTCGGAAGGTATACTTTGCTTTTAAAACTTAGCCACTTCTCTAATACTTTTGGAAGGTTGGTTTCGACACCACCACTTCTTTGCTTAGGAAATGCTTTCAAAATAGTGCTTTCGACTTAAATGTTTTATGACCCTTTTGCTCCGTTGAAGGTAGAACCTAAATGGTTTCGAAGAAGTTAATTTTTAATGGTTTCGAAAGGTGTTTCCACATGTTTTACTTGAACCCAAAGGCTTTCGAAAGTTTGATGTTTTATTGCTTTCAAAAGGTTTTAAAGAATGGTTTCGAAGGGGTGGTTCCCCAATGGTTTCGAAAGGTTTGAAAGGAAAGGTTTTCCAATGTATTCGAAATGTAATATTAAAACGTTTTGAAGAAGAATGTCTAAGGTTTTAATGCTTCTGAAGGAATGGTTTTTCAACATTTTCGAAAGGTTTATATGAATGTTTTGAAAGGAACGTTTCGGCCTTTCGGGCTAGGTGAAAGAAGGGTTTTACTTGGTTTCGAAAGGGGCATTTTTAATGGATTCGAAAGGGGTACTTTCAAAAGTTTAAATGTTTTCATTAACAAAGATTTGGGTAAAGTATATATAACATGGCATGGTGATTTTGAGTAAAGCATAGTGTATATATTTTCCTTGTTTAAGTTTGGTTTAAAGATTTAAAATCAATTTGAGATGAAAAGGTTTTCAAGGAAAATTTAAGGGAAGATTACCCTAAGTAAAATGACTCAGATATTAGAATAGTAGATGGAACTGGTATAGGGTTGTGCCCTATACATTAGCTATTATCCACGGCTAATTTAGTCCAAAATTGCAGTGTGTAGGGCTTTGTCATAGGTAAGACTAAAATTATGATTACACACAGAAAGGAATATATAATTGTATACATATAGGTTATTGGTGAGCTCGCAAAACCATTAGGATCAGGTGGCCCTGGGAGATGTTAAGTTAGGGATAAACCGTCTATAAGAGGAGTATTTAACAGATAGTTAAGGACAAACCATCCAGAAGAGGAGTGTCTAACAGGTGTTAGATTATTTTGATTATATTGTCTAGTAGGCCCAAGTCAGCCAAAGGTTAGTAGTTAGCCAAACAAAACTATAGTGTTCGGACAGATAGTTCATTTATTACCTGATATGTATGTTTACATAATAATGCTTTACAGTTTTTAAACAGTTTTGGTTGAAGAATAAAGGTTTGCAAATGATATGTTTTCAAATAATATTAGTGAGGGGAAACCCGTTCTGCTAAGCGACGTGGTCTCACTTAATATCAAATAACTGAGATGTATAGTATTATTCACACCAGGCTTTATGTGACTCAAAGTTTATTTTTCCCCTTAAACTCTTGAGAGCTGAAAATTGATTTGAGTAGGCTGAGGGTTAAGGTTTTACAGGTTTTAGTAGGTTAACGAATAAAGCTTCCGGAGACGAGTAGGTGGCTGACGAATAGCTATTTAGGAGTTGCTGTTTTGTTTTATTCCGCTGTGTTGTATTTAAGACAGTTATGTCTATATAGTATTCTGGTCAACCAAGGGGGCATCCTCATATGTCGCTCTTGGCGTATTTATATAATAATTATATTTTATCTGAAGTTGGGAAACGATTATGGGATTATGTAATTTGAATGTGAAACATGTGTTTTGAAATGTAATCAGTAAAATGTTGTTTTTTGTGAAATCTGTTATTTTGTTTCATATTCAAGTGCTTCTGATATTATGGATACCATTAACATAGCCGTATTTAGTCCCCGGAAGTTAATACTATGAATGACTGCAGCATCTGCAGCACTTAGCTTTGGGCCTCTAGATAGGGGTTGTTACATGAAATTTTTGCCTAGCAAAATTATAACATGCAATATATCTTGAAATCTAGAATACATGTCAGAAATAGACCGAGGGGTTTCATTTTAAATAATTGAAACTGGTTGGTTAAAATAGAAACCTTAGTTTGCTTAACTTTACTAGTGCCTTCGTGTGTGACTTATAATGCCCTTCAAATTTTGTATGCACATTTACAAATAGATACTCTATTGAACTCATTTGTATCTAGGTTGCAAAATAAAATATTAATTGCCTTTGAATTGTTGAGTGCAAATGCCTTTTGCTCATTATACTATTGTGCATAATTAGTCCAAAGCTCAGTGTACTCATTTTGTGTGATGTTCGATATATCTAAACCTTTAAAATATAAGTAAATTTTCATCCTACATGACCAATAATCATAATTACTACCATTAAAGAGTGGTGATTTAGCAATATTGTGTCCTTTTACAAATGTGTTAAACAGGGTATTTGTGTTACTAGCCATTTAAGTATTTCAAAATCAGATTACGAAATTTTGTAAACCAAAATGCACTGATACTAAATGTGGGTTATGATGTGCTACCCTAATACCATGCTAAATGGATCTTTAGGCTAAGGGAACACTGAAGGGGGTTAATAGTGTTTTTAAACTTATTACCAAATTATATTGTGATTATCAAACTTATCCAAATAGAATCAGATTCATTGGCAGTAATATAGTAAATATAGAAAGTAAATACAATAAAGTAAATAGACGACACCAAGGATTTTATACTGCTTCGGATTCCTAATCCTACATCCAGTCCTATACCTATATAGAGTTTCCATTATACCGAACTTGTAATTCTACTTGTAGTAAGTACCCCTTTACAACTTGACTTTGAATCAGGTGGCAAACAACACCTATCGTGACTTTCCATAGGTGGTAAGACACACCTAGACCTTGAACCAGATAGTAAAAACACATATCCTGACTTTCTATGGATGAAACGACACACATATACATCCTGACTTTCTATAGGTGGCAAGGTTCACCTTTATAACCAGTAGTAGAGTAATATCGACAAGAAATTGAACCTTTCAACCAAAATTTCAAGTAGTCTTCAATACAAGTTCCTATAGACCTCTAGTTGCAATATATCTTTGATTTCTTTGAAGAATAGGATAAGTGCAGAGTGTAAATAATAGAGAATTTATATGTCGACTATTTGACTTTAGTGGTTGCAAATCTATAAAGAAACCAAGAGAAAGCGAGTGTGCAAAGTAAGTGAATGCGAGTAATAGGAGTTATTTGGAAAATGTAAGAGTGTAGAGAGTAAGAGAAATAAGAGAGAATTTCTTAAAAGTTTCATTGTCCAAAGCCTTTAAAGTAGAAGACGAAGAGAAGTATCTCTTCACAAAAGGTTAAAGGAAGTGCCCATTCATTTAAAATCAAAAGTTGCAACCAACGGCTAGTTAGTTGACATACTATTGTCGACATACCTTAGTGTAAAATGGCAATCTTTTATAAAACTTGTTTTAACTCTTTGAACTTGTAAAGCTTATGTTTCCTGGAGATTTGACCAGGCAACTGAGTACTCGGCGTACAGGACGACTCGGTGTCAACTAGTGATCGGCATCTCATAGTACTCGGCATAGTGTTCAGCATCTCATAGTACTCGGCGTAGTACTCGGCATCCAGTGGTACTCGGCGTTAGAAGACGTTCGGCGTATATAACTACTCTACATGGCAGCATCGTTCGGCCAAAGGATCGTTCGGCTAAGAAGCATCGTTCGGCCAAAGGATCGTTCGGCTTCGACTGACAACTGTTCTGCACTTCCCACCCATCAAACGTACCATTCGGCATTGAGAAGGTGGTTCGGCGTCAACGTGTTCGGTCTACTTGGTTCGGCATACAACGACCACTACACTTGGGCTAGAGTGTTTGGCCACCAAGCCCACCTGGGAAGTCCAGCCCATATTTGTCTATAAATAGAGGTGCAGGGTCACAGTGAAAAGGGATCCTTTTTTTTGAGAGAAAATACGGGGAGACTCTGCCATTTTCAAGACTCATCTTCTCTACTCAAACAACTTCATTCAAGCATTTGATTCACGAATTGTATTTGTAATCAACCATAAAGGAAATCAATAAAGTTGAGCAAAGTGGACGTAGGCAATTACGCCGAACCACTATAAATTTGGTGTTCTTACTTTCTGCACTTGAATTAGGATTGTCTTCTCTGTTTAATTTGCTTTCATCACTTATATCTCTACACAATCTTTCTGAACGAGGTTAGTGACCAATTTTGGTGCTAACAGCTTATATTGTACTTTTATAGAAAGATTACAGAGAATAAAATAAAGAGTTTTTAAAGAGAAAATTCAAAGAATTGCTATGAGATCTTTAATAATTGAATATAAGACTCGATATACTTAAAACTGACTCACTGTTGTCATGTATTTTCCAATCTAGCCGCAGCGCAGTACCCCCCGAACCCTAGCCGCAGCGCAGTGCCTCCGGATAATGAGTTCAAAACTAAACTTAGTAAAGGAACATTCTATCCACTTCCCTGACGTCCCATGATCGACCAGGGCATAGAGGATCTAGCGGCAGCTTATAAACGACATCAAGCGAACGGACAAGCAACCGCTATTCAAACGGTACTCCCAAAGGTTGGAGAACATAGATGATGTGACTCTAGCAAACGTCAAGATGACTCCAAGCACCATTCTTCGCTGACCCAGCACTTCGAATTTAGTGACTCCAAGCAAACCAATGTTTAGCTCTAAGCAATTTATTCCAAATACTAATAAGGGTATCATACTAATCACATTTGAGGAAAGTCGACCTCTAGAGATATGCTCTTTGAAAGATTCAATTGACAACCTCTACTTGAAGACTCATGACTCGGAGTGGTACTGGAAACCAACTTCGAGAGAATACACCAAAGTCTAAAGAAAATCAGGGGAATGTTGTATATTCCCAGATGCTCACTGATCCTAACATGGGCGATTACAAACACCTCCGAGGTGTGATCGAAAAGATGACCTGGAAAGGAAAGCTTCAATAGTATGTACAAGTCCTGCAGAATGGAGGGAAGCGAATATCCGATGCCTATTAATAAAGGGCTATGATTATCAATTGGACGGTTGACGGCCGACATCCCTTTGAAAGGAGCCAAGGGCGGAGTCGAATAGCGAGCACACGATGCTGCTTCACATATCAATGAGATTTACCATAATCTTCTTTGAATTATTTCCATTTCCATCTCTATTTCAATTGTTCTATGAACTACGACTAGCTTGAACTAAACTACTTTCAAAACGATGCAGGTGACCAGGTACTCAGATTTGGTTGCCAACCAATCTACGCAGACCATGATCGGACGTGTGGAGTTACATCTGGACGAGCATAATTCTATCGCTCATCATCAACCATATGCCTTTGATTTGGGGCTATGGGTTAAATACAATGTACAACATCATGATGCACGGAGAGCTGAATTCCATCCTGCAAGTGGAATTTATTCAAGTAGAGAGCGGCCGCGATACGGCCGGCGACTCGCTAAGTGAAACTCGACCTCGGGGGCAAGCCATCACATCATGGCTAAAAATTGGTTGATACACGACGATCCTACGCACAACTCCATACTCCCAAAGTGCGAGATGGAGTATAAACATCTACACAACTCCGTACTCCCAGAGTGCGAGACGGAGTATAAACATCTACTTAACTCCGTACTCCCAGAGTGCGAGACGGAGTATAAACATTCATCAACTCCGTACTCCCAGAGTGCGAGACGGAGTATAAACATTCATCAACTCCGTACTCCCAGAGTGCGAGACGGAGTATAAACATCTACTTAACTCCGTACTCCCAGAGTGCGAGACGGAGTATAAACATTCATCAACTCCGTACTCCCAGAGTGCGAGACGGAGTATAAACATTAATCAACTCCGTACTCCCAGAGTGTGAGACGGAGTATAAACATTCGCTTAACTCCGTACTCCCAGAGTGCGAGACGAAGTATAAACATTAATCAACTCCGTATTTCCAGAGTGCGAGACGGAGTATAAACATCTACTCAACTTCGTACTCCCAGAGTGCGAGGTGGAGTATAAACATACGTCAACTCCATACTCATCCCCAAAACTGGGGGCAGAACCAAAGCAAAGCACGCTAGTTGAACATTTGTCTAAAAGAAGATTGCAATGAAATGATTAAAAGACGACTGTCAAGCAATCAACTGAACGGAAATATTCAACACGAAAGACTGCGGTTTTTCAAAGCATGTCATGTTTACACAAGACATCCTTTGGGGGGCAGATGTTATCCCGCCTTTTGGCAAGGACATGACACCAAGAACTTGATTACAAACCAGTGACAATTCGTCTTGAAGATCGGTTACACAAAGGCTCACTATGGATATCGATGGATTTTGTCCGAGTCTGGATCGAGCCACGATTAACAAGACATAACAATCAAAGCCAGGGAAGCCAACGTTCCAAGTTTCAAGACGATCTGAGTTCGTATGCTTCACTTATGATCGATTCGAACAACCGACCATCCATCCATCAACTTCCACATTTGACTTGGAGACCTAAACTGCTTGGAATGAAAATGGCCCGATCATCCACTCCAATCGAGTCATAGAACAAAGTTCGACAAAATACAGATACCCCTCATGAAGCTCAGTGACGCCGGGATCTGTCTAAAGTGGACGTGATTTGATCATCTACACATCAAATCCTACCCTGAACACGAAAGGTTGTTCGAAAGCCCAACTTGAAGTAGCTATGGTAGACTGCGTACTCACTAACCATCGCTGTCAAAATACGGACACGACTGCACCTTGGAACATATGCAACTTACTTTGTCTACTCAACAATCTATTATCCTTATTTTCTAGAAGGAGATACAGAGCAAATTGTAAGAGATTTGGCTATCTAACCCAACATGGATGTGATTCAACCATCTGTCATATACCTCCTTCCTTGACTTGATTGGAAGAGCTATAATCACCAAGCGGACGAGAATCGATCGTCCATTTTTCTAATTTCGTCCCTCATCCTAGGGGGCAGAATCCCATTCCGTGAGAAAACGTGTTTCGATTGTTCATTCGATGACATTAGCCTCGATACAGTAGATGAATACAAATTAAAAAATGGAAATACGACTGCTCTCAACTAAAACCTCCAAGTCCCCAGAGTGCGGACTGGAGTACTCTAAGTCCCCAGAGCGCGGACTAGAGTATAAACGATTTAAACCTCCAAGTCCCCAGAGTGCGGACTGGAGTACTCTAAGTCTCCAGAGCACAGACTAGAGTATAAATGATTTAAACCTCCAAGTCCCCAGAGTGCGGACTGGAGTACTCTAAGTCCCCAGAGCGCGGACTAGAGTATAAATGATTTAAACCTCCAAGTCCCCAGAGTGCGGACTGGAGTACTCTAAGTCCCCAGAGCGCGGACTAGAGTATAAATGACATATACCTCCAAGTCCCTAGAGTGCGGACTGGAGTACTCTAAGTCCCCAGAGCGTGGACTAGAGTATAAACGACTTAAACCTCCAAGTCCCCAGAGTGCGGACTGGAGTACTCTAAGTCCCCAGAGCGCGGACTAGAGTATAAATGACATAAACCTCCAAGTCCCCAGAGTGCGGACTGGAGTACTCTAAGTCCCCAGAGCGTGGACTAGAGTATAAACGACTTAAACCTCCAAGTCCCCAGAGTGCAGACTGGAGTACTCTGAGTCCCCAGAGCGTGGACTAGAGTATAAACGACTTAAACCTCCAAGTCCCCAGAGTGCGGACTGGAGTACTCTAAGTCCCTAGAGCGTGGAATAGAGTATAAATGACTTAAACCTCTAAGTCCCCAAGAGCGTGGAATAGAGTATAAATGACTTAAACCTCTAAGTCCCCAGAGCACGGACAAGAGTATAAATGACATAAAACTCCAAGTCCCCAGAGTGCGGACTGGAGTACTCTAAGTCCCCAGAGCGTGGACTAGAGTATAAACAACTTAAACCTCCAAGTCCCCAGAGTGCGGACTGGAGTACTCTAAGTCCCCAGAGCGCGGACTAGAGTATAAATGACTTAAACCTCCAAGTCCCCAGAGTGCGGACTGGAGTACTCTAACTCCCCAGAGTGCGGACTCGAATATAAGCGAATTGGATCTCCAAGTTCCCTGAATATGAACTATGACACAGATGACTTGAATTTGTCAAATCCCTAACATACGGGCTAGAAAGTTTTCTAAGTGCTCGAAGCACAGAATGGAAGTTCAACGACTCCCGAAGAGTTTCCGAGTTATATGAAGATGGACTGAGAAGTCTATGTTACTCACAACTGCTTGGATTAAAGTCACAATCACAAAGAAAACTGAACAATAAGAGTCTTTTGTAAGACAGAAAAAGAACTAAACCTTATTCAGAAATGAGTTTCTATTACAACCCCTCCAAAGTTCGGAGTCGACATTCTATTTACAAGGACTAGGAAATAGATGAAAATAATTACATGACTTAAACTAACTCTCGTTGAACGAGGATAGTAATCACTTCTTGTGCTTCTTCAACTTCTTTCCAGATGGCTCCTCTCCAGAGCATTTACCCTTGGTACTCTTCTTTGATAGAGGGGTAGCAACTGAAGGAGTACGGGGGCCTTCCATGGGTTTGGATCCGCCAGGAAGGATGACCTTCAACGGCTTGTTCAAAAGATCGTCCAAGTCCACAACTCGGGGCTCTACTATGACCTTGACCGTCTCCCCCTTCTCTATCTCGAGCCGCTCCTCCATGCTCAATTCAGATGTGTGCCCAGAGGCGCCTGTAATTTCTAATTTATAACCCCCGTCGGTAGGAGAGAAGGTCTCAGACTTGTCTTCATCAAGCGCTCCGATCACCTGAGCGTCTGGACCGGGAGCCTCCCCTGCGTGAGTGGCTTCACTTGTTCTCTCCCCCACTTCCTTGGCGACATCGCTCCTCGGAGTGGGCTCGGGGTCAGAACGGCCTGCACAAAATCATGGAAAACAAGCATTAGAATGCAATAGTCCTACATAAAGAATAACGACTTTCGAAATCTTAAAGAGAATCTTAAAGAGAAGGATTATCTACCAGGTCTAGGCAGACTCTCAGCCATCCAGGGGGTCTAACCCTTTGGAATGGGAGACAGAATGCGGACTAAAGTACTCTAAGTCCCTGAGCGCGGACTAGAGTATAAATGACTCAAAAACCTCTACGTCCCCAGAGTGCGGACTACAGTACTCTCAGTCCCCAGAGCATGGACTAAATTATAGACAACTTTAGAAAAATCCCTAAATCCCAGAAGCGGACCAGATTACTCTGAGTCCCCAGAGTGCGAACTAGAGTATAAACGAGTTGACGAAAATCTCTGCGTCTCGAACTGTGGACTAAAGCATAAACCGTTCGACAAATCTCTAAGTCCCCGGAGCGTGGACCGAAGCATGAACACAAATTGGGCGCGAGCCAACCGGGGGAGAATAACACTAAGTCACCAGAGTGCAGAGTGGTGTATGATCATCGATAAATAGACGAGTGGATTCCGACCATTTTCTATTCCGTAAACTTCGGCCTGGAATCGACAGGAGGATTATTAACACGCTGAGGATGGAGTTCGACCATCCAACTAGTGACCTGGCCAAATCAATGCTGGGGGCAGGGGTACAAAACACTAAAAAGCCGAATACGACAGCTTACTATAGCTCTAGCATGGCGTTCTTTATAACTTGAGGCAACGACTGCAGGGAGGCCTCAATACAGAACCAATCGAAACGGAATCCAAAGCTACGAGCAACCTACTATATCATACCTCAGACCAAGGGTCAATGCCGATCCGCGCCAAGCACATACGAATGTGACTCGGATGTTTGTTTTTTGAAAAACTATGACCCCCAGAGTATGGAAAGGAGGGTAAACCACGAATACTTGGTCAAAAATTCTCCAGCACCCTCGTTCGATTCGTCAGGAGGAGTATGAAACTGGATGAGCATAACCCGACTGCATTTGTAGCCAACTTTACCCCGAGATCTGATTACAGAGCATGAACCAAAGTGGACGTGGATGACCATCCACTGTCCAAATTACGCCCTGAAACTTACGTGGCATCGAAGTATTCCTCTTGGAATGAAAAACCACGATAAAATCCAAGATAGGCGAGACCTAGTCTCCCATCGACTGACATGATCCCACGATTCAACGGGAAAGAGAGTAAAGCTAAAGTGGGCGTGGTTAGCCTTCCTACTTATCAGTATATGCCCCAGACCTGGGGGCACGAGCAAGAAGCAAGATGAATGTGAACCGACTTTTCACCAATCACCTCTATGTCTTTGGAGTTTAGGTGAAAACATATACATAGCTAGGACGAGACTCAACCGTCCATGTAGTACATTTATCAACCCGAGACTGGGAGAAGACGCATGGTCATCCAAAGATTGGCTACGATAGCTCAGTATTAAAACTTGTGTATAGTGCTTACAGCTACTCAAGGCAACGACCGAAAGGATGCCCAGAGATAGAATCATTAAATCAATGCCAAAGCTTGTGGGTAACTGACTGTCACTCCAACCCGAAGGACGAGTGAAGGATCATGAATGCATCGAATAGAAAATGCGTTACTCGAATATACAGGCAAATTCAAACTCATGGCAAGATCCAACTATGCAGTTGCACGCAACTCGAGGCTGGCCCCTACTCGACGTTTCCTTCAACGCGCTTTTAAGCCTGATCTTTGGCCATTTGCTGATAATCTATTAAAGCATTCAGAACCCTTCGCTATTAGGCTCAATAACTCATGACAAGACTCTAGGATTCGACTAGAGTAACCATCAACTTTGGCCGTCCCAACCATATTTCACATTGAATGTTATGATAGTTACATCTTTACTCAAAGAATCTGGGATGGCACCTGCTAATCTGACGGTCGACATTACAACCAGCCATGGCGACCCTTTCCGGGCGCTGAATATCGGATCACAGCTCAGTGCAGTGATGATAAAAGAATTAGTTGAATTTTTCTGAATAAATGATGATATCTTCCCTTGGACCCATTCTGACATGCATATGTGATTTCATTAACTATCGCGAGCCATGCCTTGGATATCAACCCGAAGCTACAAAAGCTAGCACAATCTCTATTGATTTCTTCATGAAAGCTCCACTCTTACTTTTAGGCTCACCCCATCAACGCCTATGCCCACCAGCCATTGCGACAGGGCATACGATGGCCTGAGACGTCTGAAAGACTACTTAAATAGAATATCAAACTAAGCTAATTCGATATCACTTATTTCCTACGAAGGGCTATCCAAGGACGGAAATTAGCAAACCTCACACTCAAATTCACTACCTCAGAAGACTACTCGAAGAGTAGCAGAGAACCAACCATAAGATGGAAAATGTACACGGATGGAGCATCCAATGATCAGTGTTATGGCTTGATAATGACTCCTGAGGAACGATCAATCTGCTACGGCCTAAAACTCGATTTACCTGTAACAAACAACGATGCTTAGTATGAAGCCTTAACTATCAGCCTCAAACTTGCTAGAGGATTTGAAGTGAAAACTTTACATATCTTTTGTGATTCTTGATGGGTAGTATACAAATTTAAGGAAGTTGATCTTGCTAGGGGGCATTGTCTTGCTCCTTTTCTCGGCCAAGTCCAAGAGCTACAAACCGACTTCACGTATTACATCATTACACACGAACTCAGTGAACAAAATGAAAAGGTGTCATGGTTGACTCCTATCAAAGACTATCTACAATAAAGAATTCTTATTGAATGGAGGAATGGAAAACGACAGATCCTCCTCAAAGCTTCACGCCAAATCATCTAAGAATAAGTCGTGTGTCAAAAGGAGTTTATCCATCCCCACGCTTCGGCATGTCGCCCATGATGATATCTTGAGCAAAGTCTATGAAGAAGAACGCGGTAATAACATCAGGGGGAAAACCATGATAAAGAAGATACTCTGCTACAGGTATTACTGGCCAACTATCAACCCAGAAGCGGTTGATCATGCTAGACAATGTGACGAGTGCAAGATGTTTGCAAAAAATCCGGGAACCCCGCCGACGGAAATTAGTCAAATGGCTAGTTCATAGCCGTTTGCCACTTGGGGGCACTGAAATCATCTTCTTGTCGATCCTCAAGATGGTGCGAAATACACCACCATAGCAGTTGATTACGTCACCAAATGGGCAGATGAAGAACTCTAAATATGACCAAGATGAATAAAATAATCAACTTCTTTATCCGTAACGTCATCTGTCCTTATGACCTTCCATGATCCATTATAACTGCAAATGGACAGGTTGAAGCTGTGAACCAAATCATAGAGTCAGTACTAAAGAGAGGTTTGGAAAACTCCTCAAGTGGCTGATTGCAACCCTTATTTCACAGAAAATACAAACAAGGAATCGCGATTGAATTGCAATTAAACTAGATGGAGTTGGTGACGACTTATGAGCATATAAAACGCATCCGAGAGCCAATGGCAAGAACATGTACCCGAACGTGCATGTGTACATCCTTAAAAGTTCGACTTCTTGAAATCAACAGAAATTGAATTCTCACTAAGGGTTATTAAGAAAAGACTAGATCAGATAGCCGAAGCTTATTAGCTCTGCAGAATCAGTCATGTATGGCCACTAATGAACCACAACCCTGGATTTATAATATTGGGAATCGACCAAGCATCACGATGACCTTAGAAGGATACAACACCTTGGGAGGATAATGATTATTCAAGAAACATGGTGGATTTCTTTCTGAAGACAAGGAATACTCGCTGATTCAAAGCGTGTTGTGTTGCTTCACACGACACACTTTGGGGGGCAAGTGTTTCCTGGAGATTTGACCAGGCAACTGAGTACTCGGCGTACAGGACGACTCGGTGTCAACTAGTGATCGGCATCTCATAGTACTCGGCATAGTGTTCAGCATCTCATAGTACTCGGCGTAGTACTCGGCATCCAGTGGTACTCGGCGTTAGAAGACGTTCGGCGTATATAACTACTCTACATGGCAGCATCGTTCGGCCAAAGGATCGTTCGGCTAAGAAGCATCGTTCGGCCAAAGGATCGTTCGGCTTCGACTGACAACTGTTCTGCACTTCCCACCCATCAAACGTACCATTCGGCATTGAGAAGGTGGTTCGGCGTCAACGTGTTCGGTCTACTTGGTTCGGCATACAACGACCACTACACTTGGGCTAGAGTGTTTGGCCACCAAGCCCACCTGGGAAGTCCAGCCCATATTTGTCTATAAATAGAGGGGCAGGGTCACAGTGAAAAGGGATCCTTTTTTTTGAGAGAAAATACGGGGAGACTCTGCCATTTTCAAGACTCATCTTCTCTACTCAAACAACTTCATTCAAGCATTTGATTCACGAATTGTATTTGTAATCAACCATAAAGGAAATCAATAAAGTTGAGCAAAGTGGACGTAGGCAATTACGCCGAACCACTATAAATTTGGTGTTCTTACTTTCTGCACTTGAATTAGGATTGTCTTCTCTGTTTAATTTGCTTTCATCACTTATATCTCTACACAATCTTTCTGAACGAGGTTAGTGACCAATTTTGGTGCTAACAGCTTATATTGTACTTTTATAGAAAGATTACAGAGAATAAAATAAAGAGTTTTTAAAGAGAAAATTCAAAGAATTGCTATGAGATCTTTAATAATTGAATATAAGACTCGATATACTTAAAACTGACTCACTGTTGTCATGTATTTTCCAATCTTTGTTTCTTGAGTTTCCTAAGTTCTCCTAGCCTTGCTTTGGATTCTCTTTTGTTCCTTTTTATCCGCTTAATACCTTTTGATCTCCTCTATATACTATATCATCACTTGATTATTCTACAATATGTCATGTTAGTATTCCTGTATTTCTTGTACTATATCATACATAAATTTGGAATACCATTAATACCAATATATATCTAGTTATTATTATCAAAACCAATACCCGTGGTTCTAACTAACAAATCTTGCGCCAACTTACCTGAAGTACCGAACCGAACCACATTTCTCTATGGTGAAACTTTCACAAAGACAAAATCCCTTACCACAAACTCTAAATCATTGCATCTCTTATCGTTATAACTCTTTATTCAATCCGGAGATGCTTTCATTCTCCTCTGTATTAAATCAATCCTTTCCAAAGTCTTAAAATTTAGTTAGATTAAAAATAGATTAGTTTAATCTATTGCCAATACTCCCTTTTTATGTAATCATTAAATTCTAGTCAATCAACTTGGTTGAATTTTTTTTCATATTGAAACGAATAGAGGTTGATCAGGAGTTAGTCAATGATATTCGAACATGTACTTTTTTGAGTGTCTACTTATTTGCAATTGGTATTAAATCATATCTGGCCTAAGTATCAATAGATCGGCTGTTTAGCAGACTTCCACGGCCTCCCATACAAGGCTTCAAACGGTTCCACGCCAGTACTCAATTAAAAACTATTATCATATGTGAACTCTACTACGGGCACATGAACTTCCAAAGAATCCTCAAAGTATAATATGTAAGATTTCATAAATCATTGAATTATCTATTCACCTGCTTCGTTCACCCATCGATTTGTAGATGGTATGCGACACTTTAACTCAATTATGTTCCCAAAGTGAGTTGCAAGCTTAGCCAAACCCCACTAGTGAATAACCGATCTCTACCACTCATAATACCTTTTGGAAACCCATGAAATTGCACAATTTCTTTCATATACAAAGTGACCAGAGACATAGGGGTTTCTTGTAGATTTTACTAGCATAAAATAAGCACTCTTAGTCAATCAATCAACAATGAACCAAATGTTGTCTTTACCACTTGTACTTCTTGGCAACCCATCAATGAAATCCTTGGAAACTTGCTCTCGTTTTCATTTCGGAACATCTAGCAGTAGTAGCAAGCCTCTTGGATTCTTTTGCTTCACCTTGACACTTTGATAAGTCACGCATTTGCAATAAATTCCAGGATGTCGCACTTCATACTCTTCCAATAAAATGAACTCTTCATATCGTTGTATATTTTATTACCATCAAGATGAATAGTCAACCTAGGATGATGGAATTCATGAAGCACTTCATCCATAAGCCCATCAACCTGAGATACACAAAACCTTATGTCCATACTGAGCCAAACCGAGCCATATTGTTAGAATATACTCCATTACCGAGTTGCATAAGAACTTCCGTCAACTTAGGATCACGCTTTTGGCGTGACCTAACCCATTCCACTAGAGTATGCGTTATCTTCATGTTCACCAAGCTTCTAGCCTTAAGTTTGCACGTGGGTCAAAAATCAAATCAGAAATCAAATTCAGTATTAAATTCTAACCATTTCCATTCCATGAACATGGACCCCAACACAACTTGCCCTCTACTAAACGCATCTACTACCATATTCCCTTTACTAGCGTGTACAATATACAAAAATCATAAGAGGCAAGGAACTCCAACCATCTTTGTTAGCAAAAGTTGAGATCCTTTTGTGAAAAGAAATACTTCAATAAACAAGAAATGCCTCCAAGAGTTCAATGTGATTACAAAAGCCACCGACTTCAAATCATGAGTCGGATAATTTATCTTATGAGGTTTTAGTTGTTGACTTGCATAAGCCACAACCTACATCAATACTGCTCCGAGACCCATGCAACATGCATCTCTGTATATTTCTCCTTCCGAAAAGATAAGGACCGTCGTACTACTCGATAGTTCTTTTAACCTATTGAAAGCATGCTCACAATGGTCTTCCAAACAAATGGTTGATTCTTTTATGTTAAATGAGTAAGAGTAGTAGCCAGTTTTGAGAAGTCTTTAGTAAGGTTCCACTAGTACTCGACAAATCCAATAAAATTATGGATTTTGGTGGCCATTTTTTATGCCTTCCAGTCTTGCACCGTTGCTACTTTACTTGGATCCACCGAGATCCCATGCTCGGCCACAACATGAGCTAAGAATCCTACTTCTCGTCTCCAAAAGTGACATAGAAAATTTAGACTTCAACCATTATTGTCTCAAAACTTCCAATACCATTTAAAGATGTGACTTGTGCTCTTTTTCATCCCTCGGATGTACCAAGATATCATAGAAAAACATGACCACAAACCTATTAAGTTGCTCTTGGAAAACACAGCTCACCAAATTAACAAAATATACCAGAGTGTTAGTCAACCCATACGACATGACCTTCCAATCAAGGACTTGTCGGATGTTCTAAAAGCAGTCTTTGGCACACTATCCTATGCTGTTCTCAATTAATAGAAACTCGTCGTTAGATCTAATTGCAATAAAATCTTGCACCACTAAATTTACGAACAAGCCATATACACGCGATAATGGGTACTTGTACTTTCGAGTACAAATTTAATTAAAGCCTCAACAAACCATTAGCCATAGTAGCAAATACAACTGCCCCAGCCCACTCTAATGTACTACTTTGAATAAAGCTATAAAACTCGCATTTTAACGACTAGATATTTAAATAATTAATTCAAATATTGAATCGTTAATTAATTAAGGTCCAAAATCTGAATTATCGCATACGATCGAATTGGGACTCAAGACCACTTTCATTGAGTTCAGATTGATGTTGCGAATCAAAATGAGTATAAATATCTCCATATTTGGATCATGGTAATTTTATGATTCGTGTATTGTTATACGTATTTAATACAAATACGTGCATAGTTTATCTAGTGGGATCCTAACTGACGGCTTGTGTTTTTGGGATGAAGACTTTATTATGAGACATAAGATTGAAGAGTTTTTGGAATCAGTCGATCCGATGGCCAAAACAACTTCGAAATGCATGAAATTATCGTCCCGGAGCATCGTCCTGGATGGAAATAAAATTTATCCCATCGGGACTAGAAAAATAAGCAGATGTGTGCCAATGAGTTTCGTGGCTATCCGATGTGTTTGTGATCGTACAGATTTATTTGATAAAATAAATAATATACATTTTTAATATATACATACGCATCTCCCTCACTTAGATTTTTCCAGCTCCTGCCATTTCTTTTCTCCTTTTTTCTCGCTCAGAAAAATCAAACGTGTTAGTAATTTTGTTTTGGATCCTCTTTAATTCACAGAGCTTCGGGCGATGATACGGGATGAGGTTGGATTCATTGAGCTCGGGGAGGAGAGGGGTTCGCATTTATAGTAGCGATAGTGGGTGAGGTGAGACATGGCCGAGTCAATTCCTCCTGCCGTTAACTAGGGTTATGGTTTGTCGGAGTTTAGCGGAGTCGACTGCACCATTGTGCTTCTCATAGTGGTGTTCATCGTTTGGCAGCATCGGTTGGAGCTCCGATTTAGCTATGGTGGTTGTGACATTTTCTCAGTAGGTAGAATTGCAATGCCATGATTTATTTATAAGGGGCTGGAGTTGATGAAAATTGGCTCATTGGACTCGGCTTGTGTTGCGATGATCTTTGGCAGTGGTCAATGAAGCTCCAGTCGAGCATAGGTCATCGTGACCTAACATGGCTGAACTAGGGCTAGGGTGGTCTATTTCAGATAGGCGAGGCCCGAGGCTTCAAGTGGGTGACCTTCATGAAGAGCTCGCACTGTGTTATGCGTTGCAATAGTTGGTTCTTCAATTCGTTGTATGTGCATGGAGATATTGAAGAGAGAAAGGATGGAAGAATGGATGCATTTGTGCACGTTTTGTGCACATGCTTAGATTGGGGAATATGGGGCTATAAAAGCGGATTAGTGAAATTAAGGTAATTAAATGAATTTAATTATTTTAATTATTCTCTTTCCATATTTAATTCATATCTCTTGTGTACGAGGTCCAATAGAGACGCGGTCTTCACTATAGCACCTGTAGTGAGATTATCAATGATATGGTAATATTCTTAGACTGGATTCGGACACTTGAGAATTTATGGTTTAGGTAAGCGGAATTCTAACTCTGAATTTATATTTCAGTATAAATCCCTGAATTATATATATTGAAAAATATTACCTAGAAGAGGTAGAATATATATATGTATGTATGTATGTATGTAATTATTCCTATTTAACGGCTAATTTTCTATCATTTTAGAAAATCACCGAAAAATTGTAAAAAAAAATAACCGCAAGCGCACAACGTGCAATTTTAGTACGTGGCGAGTACGGGTCGATCCGCAGGGAATTGAACTGATTTAAAATTCTACTCAATCAAATTAAACCAAGATTTGAAGTTGTGTTAAAAAATAATGTAAAAACTAAATACAAGCAAAAGCGAATAAAAATATGAGAGTAGAAGGCAATTTAGAGGTAATTTCCTTCTCATGATCACATAAATCAACATGATGAAATTATGATCTCTCTTTTTGGTCATTAGTGAATTTAGTTGATGTGTTTATCATCATAAGTATGGCCTATTTGTGCTATTAATTAGCCCAACATAAACCATCAAATTTTAACACATCCTCCAAACCACTTTTTAACTCTCATGAAAATGATAGTGAAGTTAAAAATTAAATCTATTCTAAGCATGATCTATTTACTATTGATTAGTAATATAGGCCATCAAATTTTGATTTTAAAATCCACTTCATTACCAACATCATATGTAGATGAAGAGGTAATTTGTGTTTATGTTTGTTTAAGCATAGCTTATTTGGTGTCAACAACATAGGCTATCAAATTCAAAGCTAAACAACAAAATTTAACCACATCCAACAATTCCATTAAGCACAAAAAGAGATCAAAAATGTTGAATCTACATAATTAAGAGAGCTTCATTACCCCTAAATTGAAGGGGTTTAGCATCTCATATTTTTTATCATTTCAACAAATATAGATTGCAACATAAACGTAAACAAGAAGAAAATGCAAGCAAAGTAAGAAAAGAGCTAATTAAAATAAAATAAAAGCTAATCTACTTGCATGAAATAAAAACTACACTAATTGCATAAAGTAAGAACAATAATTAAAAGAGCATGAAATTAAATTGCATAAGAAAATTACATAAGAAAATGCTAAGAAGCCATTAAAAAGAGAAAACGAGTTTATATTTAATTTTGTGGCTACCACTAAACTAACTACAAGGTGGTGCTAAGAGCTTCATTACATGAAACATAAGGGGTATTTATACATGCCTAAAACCCTAATGAATATTTTAGGGGACTACCCAAATTACCCTTGAGAAAATGTGGCTTCCAAGTTGTCATTAGCATGTAATTAATCTTCCATTAAATGTGCATGCAACTTTAATCCCCACTAACATGTGAATTAGCTCCTAATTGAAGATCATGGTAAGTGGGTAGGTGGGTTCCTCCATGTTGCATGAATTGATTTATTTCTTTATTCATTTGCCTTCTTCTCTTGTGCATGCATATTTCCATGAAGACTTCTTCCATTTTGAATCCGAAAACCTACAAAATAACATAAAAATGTCCAAGTAAATTTTCTCAAATTAAATCATACACAAAAATGACAATTTTGCCCATATATGAAGATGAATAAATGATGATTTGAAAATAATTTAAATTTGGGTTTAAACATGTTAAAATACCCTATAGGCTCATTTATTTAATTAAATTAGATTAAATATGGAAGTAAAAATATGCACATTTACATGCACATCAAATACTCCCACACTTATCTTTTTATTCGTCCTCGAATAAACTAAAACTAAGATAAATCCATTTTCATAGGAAACACGATTGCATTGAGCGTATGCAACAAGCCATTAAACCTCTAAGTGTCCCTAGTAGGACCAGTGTTATCTTGTGAGGGTTTTCAGCGGATACTGCTCACAAAATCCAAATGCAACATGAAAAAGTCCTAAATGCAAGATTTATTTACAAAAAGATGAATGCAAGTTTTTTTGAAAATATTTACAAATGAAGAATTTACTTTTAAATTGACATGAATAAGTTGAATATAAGTTTTGGTTATTATCAAGAAATTTTAGTCATTTTACTCATCAAAACATCCAACAAAAATTAAGTTAACATTACAATTAGACTCTTGTTTGGCTAGTTGTTTTGGTTGATAACATAGTGCAACTATGAAATGGATCCTTAGTTGATTATCAAAGTTTTCAAAGTGATATTTTTATTTCTTTTGGATAACAAGTCAAATCAAACAAGTAAAAATAATGTTTGGATTTCAATTGCTTACTCTCTCTTTATTTGAAAATTTTATTGATATTAACAATATTTACTAACTCAGAAAAACTAAGGCCAGATATATCACCGATGCACTGCCTTTTGGGCTTACGTGAGGGGAATAAAGAGCATGGCGAGTGCACACACAAGTATGTGCACCTATCAACTGTAGGCGTTATTAATGAAAGAATTTTTATATACATGCACCTAACTTAGATAAACTAAGGCCAGATATACCGATCATGCACTGCCTTGCGGGCTTATGTGAGAAGGGTACAGAGCATGACGAGTGTACACACTTGCGTGTGAATACATGACACTCTAGGTGTTTATAAAATATATACATATATACAATTTTTTTTATGAAGGGAGAGTTTTGCAACATCATCTTAGCACTACTTAACTTAGAAGATTTGAAATGTTATCGCCTTTATTTTAAATTAACCACTCTTTTAAACAAAGATTTCAATTAGGATATATTTCATAATTAACACCCATGAACCTTCCTATATACTAGTTAAATCGTTACTTGTAAACAAACTTTATTTTTATTTTTATAAGGCAAATAAATTTTCAAAAATTTCAATTTAATAACCAAAATCCTATACTTATCCTATAGTATTTCTTTAAAAGTAAATCAATATGCTAAAAGGAAATTTTGTTTTGGAAATTTTTTCTTGTTTTTTTTTTGGAATTTTTTTTGGGTATTGGAAAGAAAAACCATGAAAAATCAAAAATGAAGATGAGACTCCCACCACACTTGATTTTGACTGTGTCCACACAGTCAACCCAAGTGAAAGGAGAAAAATAAAATAAAAATGACCTATATTTACATGAAAATGAAACGATTATTATTCACACGACATCAGAAAATATACCATTAAAGATTGAATGAAACGGTCTTCCAAAGATCAATTCATTTGTCTCGTTAAGTACGAGAGACGTAACTTAAGCACAGAAAGCCAAACCATAAAAGATTTCAAAGTTGAATGTTGATTTGGAAAAACGAATGTCGTTTTATTAAAAATCATATGAGTTATTTTATTTTCGATGATCTTTAGGGTTGATAAAACAATTGGTTGAAGTTCAAGTTTATTTTGACCAAATTCAAATTCAAGCTCATCATTGCAAAAATTCTTCAAAATTATTGATTTTAAAATCAAAATGGTGATTTAATTTTACCCCTTCAGAATTCAACAACTCATCTTTGAAAAGTCCAAAAAATTTGTGTTCACTAAATTCGTCTTCCTTTGTTGGATTATCAACAACTTCTTTGCATGTATCAATTTCAAATTCTAAAGTTGTTGTATTCAAATTTTCAAAATCGGAAAAAGGAAGATCGAATTTTAAATTTGGTTCCCCACTCTCAAAAGAATTGAAATCTAACTCAATTACAGCATTTTCAACAACTTGACTCGTCTTAAAGTTGTCGTTTTCAATTTCAAAAGTTGTTATTTGAAAATCGTCAATTTTGGTAAAAGGTGGATTATCACTTGACTTGTCACACGTTGGAAGTTGATTTTGCTTTTCATGTTGTTTCATATATGTTTCAAACAACAAATCCGTGTGATCTTTGTGAATTTCTTCCATTTGCTCAACAAAATCTAATTTATAATTATTAATTTGAGAACTTTCAAGTTGAAATTGTTGAGAGTAAAAATTATCCATTTCACCATAATCGAGATTATTCTCATTGCCAAAACTATTTAAAAAGTGGTTCGCATTTGCATTTTGACCTTGAAATTCATTTTGAAGTTTGAAGTTGTATTAGCATGAGTTATAATTGAAATCATTTGAATTTTGAAGTGAATTCATATTTTGATCATTTTGAAATCCTTGACTTGAGTTATTACACAAATATGAATTACACAAATCATTTATCATTTGATATTTTGTGTAGAGAGTTCAAGTAAAGACGAAATCGTTTCAATACTGTTTTCAAGAGTTGAGGGTTGGTCATCATTTTGAAAACTTTATGGTGCAAAATTTGAATTGTTTACACAATAGTTGTTATTAAAATATTCATAAGATTTTTTTGTGAAATTATATGGATTATAATGATTTTCGCAACTATTGTAAAATTCTTGCGAGTAGGGAAATTCATACATTTTCAAAATGTTTTTTTTCTTTTTTTTAAAGGAAAAGTATTTACCAAGGAGAATTTATTTTTCAAAAGGGAGATTTGATTTTGTTTGTTTTTGGATTTTCAAAAATATTTTTTTTTGAAAAGGTTATTAATTTTTTTTGAATTTTTGTTTTCTTAAAGAAGAAACTAACTTTAAAAAAAATTAGATTTTTGATTTTGATTGAAAAATTTCAAATGAAAAGATTTAAAAACTATGTTAAGGAGAATTTACAATTTTTTTGTTTTGAATTTTGAATTTTTTTTAAATATGCATGAACTAATGCAACTAAATGAATGCAAGGAGTTAATTACAATTTTGTTGTCCTAAGTAACTCCTAATCCAAAATTGTATAATCACACTTTGTCTTAATCCAACAAAATATTTCTTAGCCAGGTAACGGACATGAGTTATCGGTGCACCATGAATCACCGTAGGAATGCAACCGAAGGTTTAAGTACCTTCAGAGAAACAATCAGTATAATATTTATGAATCACCATAATATTTATAACGTATTATTGCTTTGCCATAGTCTAGACATCAAGAAATTAAATTATCGAAAGAGGACAACTTGTCAATATACAATTAAGCCCTAGGTGAGCTCGCGACTCCCTTAAGTCTGAAGTCTAACCGTTATTATTAATAAATTCTAAGATGAAATGCAATTTGTGGGCCATGGAAGGGGTGATGAAATCCCCCACCTTATGTGAATTGGGGTGTTGCCTTTAGAAAATAAAAACAAGATGAGACGAATGCAAAACTGAAATTAAACGTGATTTTAACAATGCAACTATAATGAAATTTGTTTTTGTTTTTGTTTTTGGAATTTTTATTTATATTTTTTTAAATGCAAGCAACCAACAATGCAAAGAAAACTAAAAAAAAATATGAGAGCACGATATCAGAGCGTGCAGAATTATTAGCAATTTATTTTAAAGCGGCAATTTTTTTTAAGCAAGCGATTTATTTTTGGCAAGCAATTCCTCTTGATTCCCTGAAATTTGCAACCTAAAAAATTTGAACAAGAATTATATAAGACTAGATCAAAAACAACCCCTATTTTTGTTTTTTTATCAAGGAAGAACTAAAACAAATTAAAACAAAACTACTTGTTTTTTTTATATTGAGAAACAAAACAAATGAAATCAAAATAAATTCTCTCTATATATTTTTTTGTACATTTTTTTCTATATAAGGATGGACTTAAAAAAATTAAAACAAAACCAATTAAAACAAAAGAAAGCAAATTAAAACAGGCCTACAAAACTTAATGCTACCCAGCCCGCTAATAAAATTTAGTCCAACTCATATACTTTCACGCGATTACAACTTTATAATCAAAACTTCATACGCAACTTCTCTTCTAAATTCCAGCATTAAAACAGTTTAAACTCAAAAAAAAATTCATCATAATTTCCCAATCAACAAATCCAGCAATCAATTCAAAACTAAAATTCGCAAGCAGGATCCCAAACTAGACTTATTCAGGTTTGGCGTAAGTAGTTCGGCAGAGGGGAGGAAATGGGCAAGATAGCTATTTTTAATTTGGGAGATTGGGCGTTTGGAGATTTGGAATGGTCACGAGGGAGGTTTAGATCATGGATTTCGTGATTAGTGCCAGAGAGTGGAGGGTTGATTGTCGTTGAGAGGCTGCGATTGGCTGAGGATGGTTGGGTTTCGGGTAATGGCAATGGCGTAGTTACTGATGTGTTCGGATTTGGGTAAAGAGGCACAATGGTGATGTTGGATGCAGTGTAATGTACTGTAGTATGTTGACAGTTATGTTAGATGCAGGTTAATGGAAATGTTAATGTTGCAGGAGGAAGGCAGGGGGATGGAGTGAACTGTAGATGGTGATGGAAGTTGAATTATAGTGGTGATTGTGATGTAAGTGGTGGAATGGCAGTAAGGATGGTTGGGGTGATGGAATTGTGCAGGAAGCAGGTTGTAATGACAGTTTTGGCAGTCTTGTGCAGTGATGACAATGTAATGGTCGAATAGAGGTGAAGCAGTGGAGATTGTAGTGTGACAGAGCAAGGTGGTGTTGGAGATGACAGTGGATGAAGTAATTGTAGATGATGGAAGTGATGTTATTGTGGCACTGTGATGTAGTAATGTAGAGGAGTTATGAGTGTGTGATGAATGCAGTGGTGACCGAGGAGTGATGTGTACTTGGTAGTGTTGTAGGTTGGTTTTGGAGGTGGTGGAGTTTAGTGGGATGGAAGGATGATGGTCCGGTTGTTTGCACTGAGTTGATGGAAGGATGATAGTCAGGTTGGAGTTGAACTGTGGCGGTCAGTATGATGTAGATGGTCAGAAATTAGACTATGCACTGGGGGTATTTTGTGCACTGGGTTGTTGTGTGCACTAGAGTGGTGATGGTTGGCAGAAATGGAGATATGGCAAACAGCTGTGGGGGGTGGGGGGGGTTGCAGGCAATGGTGGCAGAGATGTAGATGAAGTGGTATTGGCAATAGTTTGTAAGGGTTGTTGTGGTTAACAGAATGTATGGTATATGGTTTATGGGAAGAAGGTATAGCAGTAAAGCAGGGGAGTGAATGTGGTAGAGTTAAGCAGATGGTTGCAGTGAAAATGTGGTGAAAGCAGTGGATGTGGTGGGTATGAAGGCTATTGATGGATTGGAGATGACAGAATGCCAAAGGGTGGTGGTGTGGTCAGGGAGATGGTCAGCAGTGGAAGGAAGTCTGATTGTGCACTGATATACACTGTGCACTAATATGCATAGAGAATGGTTTGTGCATTGATATGTTGTTGTAGTAGGCAAGTGATGGGGTGTTTTGTGAAGTATGTCTGTGTGCACTGTGATGTTGTATGGCAGAGGCTGGTTGTGGGTAGGGTGATGTTTGATTGTGGTATAGTGAAGCAGCGGTGAAGGAAGCAGGAGGGAGTTGAGCAGTGATGGTGGTAGTTTGTATGAGGATGTCAGTAGTGTAGAAGTTATGGGGATGTATTGATGTGCACTGATGTATTGATGTTAAGAATGGGGTTGCAGGAAGAAATGTGGTAGAGGTGGATGGTGCAGGTGGATTTGATATGGTGATGTTGGTGAATGTGAGGTTGTTTTCTTGTGTGGGGATGTACAGTGGGTGGAAGGGAGATTGTATTGGTTGTATGCCAAATTGATGCATAGAAATGTAAAGTAGATGTATATGCAGTGTGAAGAGAAGGTTGGCTGTGGTGGTAATGACAGAAAGAAGTTGATATACAGTGAAATTAACCCAGAGTAATTTGAATTGAGTGGGAAGTTCTGGTAATAGAGTTACACTGTTCAATTGTGCTCAACCCAGAAGTGCACAGTGAAGATGCACAGTGAAATTAAATGTAGATTGTAAAAAAAAACTGAAATGAAAATTGTAAAAACAGAAAATGAAATGTACTTTACAATAAAATAAAATATTTTTGTTTTGTTTTGTAATGCACTTGTGTATGTATATTTTTTATAATAGAAATGCAAATGTAAAATAGAAAAGCAACAAGCGCACAAACAAAATGCAAGCAAAAATCAAACAACAAACACACAACACAACATTTTATTTAAAATGCAATTTATACACAAAACTAAAGCACACAAAAGTCAAACAAAATAATTCAAAGAATAGAAATAAAATCAAATTAACTCCCCGGCAACGGCGCCAAAAACTTGTTGATTCGGCTAATTTTCTATCGTTTTAGAAAATTACCGAAAAATTGTAAAAAAAATAACCGCAAGCATAAGACGTACAATTTTAGTACGTGGTGAGTACGGGTTGATCTGCAAAGAATTGAATTGATTTAAAATTCTACTCAATCAAATTAAACCAAGATTTGAAGTTGTGTTAAAAAATGTAAAAACTAACTACAAGCAAAAGTGAATAAATATGATAGTAGAAGGAAATTTAGAGGTAATTTCCTTCTCGTGATCACATAAATCAACATAATGAAATTATGATCTATCTTTTTTGGTCATTAGTGAATTTAGTTGATGTGTTTGTCATAAGTGTGGCATATTTGTGCTATTAATTAGCCCATCATAAACCATCAAATTTTAACACACCCTCCAAACCACTTTTTAACTCTCCTGAAAATGATAATGAAGTTAAAAATTAAATCTATTCAAGCATGATCTATTTACTATTGATTAGTAATATAGACCATCAAATTTTTTTAAAATACACTTCATTATCAACATCATATGTAGATGAAGAGGTAATTTGTGTTTATTTTTGTTTAAGCATAGCCTATTTAGTGTCAACAACATAGGCTATCAAATTCAAAGCTAAACAACAAAATTTAACCACATTCAACAATTCCATTAAGCACAAAACGAGATCAAAAACTAACAAATATGTTGAATCTACATGATTAAGAGAACTTCATTATCCCTAAATTGAAGGGGTTTAGCATCTCATATTTGTTATCATTTCAACAAATATAGATTGCAACATAAACATAAACAAGAAGAAAATGCAAGCAAAGTAAGAAGAGAGCTAATTAAAATAAAATAAAAACTAATCTACTTGCATGAAATAAAAACTACACTAATTGCATAAAGTAAGAACAATAATTAAAAGAGCATGAAATTAAATTGCATAACAAAATTACATAAGAAAATGCTAAGAAGCCATTAAAAAGAGAAAGAGAGTTTATATTTATTTTTGTGGCTACCACTAAATTAACTACAAGGTGGTGCTAAGAGCTTCATTACATGAAACATAAGGGGTATTTATACACGCCTAAAACCCTAATGAATATTTTAGGGGACTACCCAAATTTTCCTTGAGGAAGTGTGGCCTCCAAGTTGTCATTAGCATATAATTAACCTTCCATTAAATGTGCATGCAACTTTAATCTCCACTAACATGTGAATTAGCTCCTAATTGAAGATCATGGTAAGTGGGTAGGTGGGGTCCTCCATGTTGCATGAATTGATTTATTTCTTCATTCATTTGCCTTCTTCTCTTGTGCATGCATATTTCCATGAAGAATTCTTCCATTTTGTATCAATTTCCTACAAAATAACATAAAAATGTCCAAGTAAATTTTCTCAAATTAAATCATACATAAAAATGACCATTTTCCCCATATTTGAAGATAAATAAATGATGATTTAAAAATAATTTAAATTTGAGTTTAAATATGTTAAAATACCCTATATGCTCATTTATTTAATTGAATTAGATTAAATATGGAAGTAAAAATATGCACATTTACGTGCACATCAATTCCCAATTTGATTGGAATTGTTTGAGTAGATATTTGGCATAGTCGTTTAAAATCCCGTATATTTATATTATGTTCCATTCATATCGTATAGAGCTAGATAGTGATGATATTAATTTATAACATGGTTATAAATCGATTAAACTCTAATTTATTGTTATATAAGTGATAGAAATATTATTATATATTTTATTACTAATCGAAAGTAAGAGTATGACTTTTAAAAATAAGCTAGAAGCCTCAAAATGATTTATAAGCTAGTTTTGTATTTTGTAAAATAATAGAATGACTTTTATAAAATAATAGAAAAGAGATTGGACTTTATTGAAAATGATTTATTAAAAAAAGTAAGATTTGATTATTAAAATATGGGAATTTTTATTTAAATATATGTACATGTGTATGGAAATATCTATATGGGTATACAATCAAGTTGCTGGCAATCTCAGGTAGCCATAGTGATCATCGGGTGCGCTAAGTTGCATGAGAGCTTCGGTGAAGCCCGAAACATGATTCATATAGTAGTGGTGTACTTGTGGGTACGTGTGTGCGTAGGTGTACATGAATAGGTGCATCGACATACGTGCGAGCAACACACAATGTAGGAAGGCTGGTTGAATTTATTTTGACGTGTGGGAGGAGGGCGGATTGCTAGATTCGCCTATTGAACTATGCATGTGCAAAGAGTTGATTTGATATCAACAGTAGCGCACTGAGTTGGTCAGTAACGCCCAGGTCGACTTCATTTCAACAGGGGTTTCTCCCCGATTTTGGGTATGGAGTTGTGTGAGGGTTTGGCATAACTTCGAGAGGGAGGGGAGATCTGTGCTACTCAAAGAAGTCAGATGCTAGGTAGAACTCGAGATTTAGATGTGAATGTAAAGTTAATTGTATGTGATCAATAATGATTGATAACGATCGGGCATGTGATCAGTATAGTGATTGGTCATGCGATCACGTCCAATAAGCATGTATAATCATGCGGAGCAATCCACATCCCTTGGCTTTTGCCTCGGGTAACTGTGTTTTGATGAAGGGTGTTAGCCTTATATTGGTGATCGTACCTAGCTCTAGTCTTATATTAGTGATCGTTCATCATATTGGTCTTATGTTATTGACCATACGTGTTTGTAGATGGTGGCAATCATCTACAAGTGAGTCATGTATCACCTATGCTCGCTGTGTGGTACTGTAGGATCCATGTAAGTCTCAAATATCTAAAGTATCTCATTTATCACCTATGCTCACTGTGGGATACGGTGGGATCTACACGAGTTTGATCCTACTGGATGCGACTCAGGGTCAATGGTACACTGGGGTACCGACTCTAGCTATCATAGACTATTGACTCTATGCATATGAATATAGGGTTGATATCACATAAGCTCTTTTGAGGGTATACGATCTGATCTGCATGGGTTCCAAGTGAATAGAGTAGGTCATATATCACCAAAGCTTGATGTAGAGGGTACAGTGAGACCCATCTTTTAGGATGTGGCTCAGGGTCCACGGTATTTTCAAGTATAGACTCTATTTATTTGGGATCCTCAATGAGAATCATTGGATCATTATAATGTGAATTATTGATCAATATCCAATGCGGACTCAAGTTTCAAGTAAATACATACTTGAAAATATACCACCTAAGCTCTTTTGAGGGGGTACGGTGAAATCTACACGAGACCTATCTTTCAGGACATGGCTCGAGGTTTAAGGTATTTTCAAGTACTGATTCTATGTAGTCCGAGCATGAGTCTACCATGGACAACACTCAACAGAAACAATGAGCATCGAGTTATGTTCTCTAGTAGCTACTACTTATCGTTGCTTTATGTGTGTTATTAGTTCGTTGTTATTGTGTATTTTAAGGTAGACTTGCATTTTATTTTCTATATTACCCTATTATAGTACACTAATATGGACCAGTCACATTTTATTAGTTGTGTTGACTCGCTGATGACAGGAGAAGAGCAGGGTAAGGTATGATTCCTTATCTTGTGAGGATAAACATACTTTACTTGTTATGGTTAGTCCGAATTACTATGAAGCCACATTGGTGGCAAGGACGAGTTATACCTTAGTAGCTTCCTATTTTATTTGTATATAGTTTTGATATGCAGTATTTTGAGATAGTTCCCCTCAAACTAGGCATTATGTCTAATCCACGTTTTGTCGTTGTCTGTTTATGTCATGACAACTTTCGAGTACTCAATTGAGTAGTTAGGAGTCGGGTGTTTTTGAGGATATGCTTTCAGGACAACTAGAGCATGCTGTGGAGGTGGTGTCGATACATTGGATATACTTGATGTTGTAGTAGTACATGACAGAGATGTGTTTATATTTGAGACTTATTGTATCAGACATTATATTTTGCACTCTGTATGTATGGAGTTGATATATTTTGACTATCTGTATTGATATTTATTTATCAGTTGCTTCCGCTAGTGTAGTCTCTTACATATGTTGTTTATTCATTTTTATTCATGTATATTCAGTATATTATATTTATCATTTCAATGTGAGTTTCTATCGATATGCCTTGGTTATGGTGTTGTTTTTCAATTTACCCCGACAGACTACCTTTTGCAATACTCATGAGTCAGACGTTGATTTAGGATATTACGAAGGGCGGGTTGTTACAGGTGCTATCGGAGCCCAGGCTTAACACTGACTCAAAGCCAATGTAATACCCCTAACTTAGATTAACATTATTTAGAATATTTAATTAGATAAATTAAATAGAATAACGTGATTTATCGTAAGATAAAGAGGATGGGATTTGATAATTAACAAGGTTAGGCCTTAACTAATCAAATATTAAGATTGTTTCAAAACTTAACATATAAAAGAATCATGAGGAGGGAAAATTAGGAATAGATCTATCTTATATCCCTTAAACCCTCTCTCTTCCATATCATTCTCATATTTACAAGTGCAGAACAATCAAAGTTAAAGAACAAGAGGTCGGCTATTAAACAAGAAGAGTAGAAGAATAAAGCTAAGGAAATTTCAAGGGAAAAAGCTAGGGAAAACATTCTCCATCAAATCTCAACTCCATTATCCAAATTAAGGTGAATAATAATAAACCATCTCATTTTCATGCTTTTTTGGTCTTGGATCTAATTGGTTTTGATTCGTTGATGATGTGTCATGTTAGATTTTTACCATTGTTTGGTTAAATATTGAATTATTGGAATTTTTATGAAATTATTATGATAGGTTTATGATCATAACTTTAGTTTATGATTTCCAAATAATTTGATTTTTGGGTATGTTGTGTAAAACATAATTTTGGAGATGTGTTTTTAATTTCATAAATTTTCAAATTAATAGGAATTTTTATGAATTTTCTAAGAAAGAAATGACATTTGTTTTGGGTTTTAATTATTAAAAATAATTAAATAAACGTTTTGACCCCAAAACTTTTGTATGTTAAAGAATATATTAACTTTTTGATTTTTGGTGAATTTTGGGGATTCTTCCCATGTAATTTTGATTTATTATGAATTCAATAAGTTAGAAAAGCTTATAATAATAATTAATATCGATTACGTGTGCGAAATGAATTTTTGACAAGGTAAATAGGTTGCGCTGGTTTTTATGAAAAGAAAATTGTTAAAGATTGTTTTAACCAATAGGAAGTTGATAAGGGTTAAGAATTAGTAAAAAGTACATTCTTTCAATAGAAATAAAACAATTTTACTAATAATTACGACAATGCCACCAGTATGCGGCATTCCCATGACATTCGGCGTTACAATAGGTGGTATCACTTTACAGTTGTAGGCGATATCGAAAGTAGGCAGCATTGGTATGAAGCAATGCATGTGATACTTATATCGTAAGTATGTGATGCATTAAATCATGCATCTGACATTAATGTTATGGGAAGACTGCATCTCGTGGGTGTATGAGATATTGATGTCATGAATTATCAATGCCGGCAGTTTTTAGCATTCTCAAATTAATGCGCAAGTCATCAATTTTGGTATCAATCTATTTTACAACAGTGACTCTGCTAATCTTTCAATATATGCGGCATAACAGCTGAAGTATAATAATGGAGACATACTTATAATGATGTCGTAAGTAATTGATCTTGGCTTAAGGTATTGATGGCGCCTGTTATCAATTTTGGCATTATTATTATAGCAGCATAGTAGCCCAGTTTTATGAATTCAATGTCAATTGTTTTATGGTATTGATGTCAGAAGTCATCAATGTCGCCCTTACTGTTTTAAAGCACCTGATATCAATGGTTTTATGATATTGATGTCGCATGTCATCAATGTCGGCTTCTATAAATTTTATGTATAAAAGGCTATATTTAATAGGTTCGACGACTTATAAATTTCTATGTTACTACAACACTGATTTCGGCATTATAGCCTTATATTTTTATAAAATCGAAATTATTTTTAAAGCTTTGATATGAAGGGATGCGACATCCCATGTCGGCCATATTAATGTCGTAAGTTTTTAATGATGAACGTCTTCTAATTTACGGTGTTATGCCATATAATGAAGAGATGCGACATCAGTCATATTAATACCGAACGTATACATGGAAGTATTAAAATGGATTATTAATTAGCATGAGAAATTGATAAAGTAATGGGCCATATTTTTCTTGTTTTAAATATGAATTAAGGGGATCAATCATATTTAATGTTCTCATGGAATAAATTATTACTTAACCCATGTTTTGATATGAAATTACCAAAGGGAGTTATTACTTAAGGTTAAGTAAGTATAAGATGCCAATTGATTGAACATATTCGAATGATGGATGCTATATGTTCTTGTAATTATTTGATTAGTTATTTTGCATAATTATTATTGTCAGACTCACATCATTATGATCTATAACTGCATTTTGGGATATTTAAGGGCAGAATAACAAATTAGGTTGACCCATTAGTGAGTATAATCTGAATTAACTTCTGAGTGAGTATAATCAGAATTAACTTCTGAGTGAGTAGAATTGTATCTAGGATATCATGTAGATCAGAAGTGTTAGGATGCCCAGAATTGATCAAAAGATTATTATTTGAAATACGGCATTGAAAGGGTCCAATAGGTTCATAATCTTCCCATGAAAACTATAGCTTGAGTAATGTTATTGGATATACCCAATATGTTCCTAGTAATCCCATGAAAGTTATGATTTGAAAGTATAGTATTGGAAGAATCTAATAGGTTCATAGTCATCCCACGAAAACTATGTTTTTAGAGTATGATCGGAGAATTCCAATAGGTTTATAGTGATCCCTTGAAAACTATGATTGGAAAGTGTTATTAGTAGAAACCAATAGGTTCTTAGTGATCCCATGAAAACTATGATTAATGACAGGTAGTCCTTAAGAATTTTAATAGGTTACTAGTCAGTCCATGAAAACTAATAGGTTCATAGTGACCCTAGGAAAACTATGAGTTGAGACAGGTAGTCATTTTTGTGAGAATGGGTGAACTTAGTGTAAATATAACCCTAAATTGACAGATGAGTTAGACTTACCCCATTCCATATTTGCATATGATTATGTTATTATGTTTTGACCATTGTGGATGCAGGAGTATAGTATATTGTTGATATGTTGATTAAAATACTAGTGAGGAGAAAAACCATTTCGCTCAGTGGCGTGGTCTCACTAGATATCTATTTGGTTCAGATGGTAGGTTATTATTCACACCATACTATTTTTCTGACCCAAAGTTTTGTTTTTTCGCCTTAAACTTTCGGGTACTCATTTGAGTAGGTCGGGAGTAAGAGATTTTAGGTTTCCAGTTAGACGAATAAGCTTCTGACGTGCAGGAGGCAAGCTAATTATATTAGGAGTTATTTAATCCGCTGTGTAGTTCATTTTTTCTGAATGGATGTAATGACAGAAATTATAATTATCAAGTAGTAGTAGACTCTGAACAACCATGAAGGCATCTTCATTTGTTGCTCTTGGAGTATTTTGTAATAATTATATTTTCTTTGAATGTCGGATCGAATGAGATTATGTAATGAATATGAAATCTTATTTGTGAAATGAAATGTGAAAACTTGTTATTAAATTGTGATTGAAAAATTTCATATTCACGTGCTTCTAATTATTGATATGATTAACATAGCCATATTTTGTCATCAGAAATTAATACTATAGATGACTGCAGTATTCGTAGCGCTTAGTTTCAGACCATAAAATATGGGATGTTTGTAACACCCCTAATTTTGATTAACATTATTTAGGACATTTAATTAGATAAATAAAATAAAATAATGTGAAATGGTAAGAAGACTGAGATTTCATAACTAGTATGGGTCGTGCCTAAATTAATAAGTTAATAAAAGGGGTTATAACTTAAATAAGAAGGAGAATTATGAGAAGAGTAAAATAGGAATAAACCTTCAATCCCTAACTAAAACCATATCACTCCCCATCTCCCACATTACAATTCGTCCATTCAAATTAAAAGAGAACAAGGTCGGCCATTGTTAAGAGCATTAAGAAGAAGAAAAGCTAAAAAAACAAGATTAATGCTTAGGGGAAATCAAATCTTAATTCAAATCTAAAGTTTCTTTAACCAATCAAGGTGAATAAAGATACCCATCTCATAATATGCTTATTTACTTTCGGTTTTAATATCAAACACAAAATTATATGATTGATATTATGCCGTGTTTGGATGATTATGTGCTTGTTGATGAATTATGGAATTTATTTATTAAATTAATTGATAAGTTCGAGTTAGAAAACATATCATACGACAACTAAATGACTTGAAATTTGGATATGATGTTAGAAATGTTATTTTGGAAGCGGGTTTATAATTTCGTGATTTTCTGATTACATGTGAATATTTATGATTTTCTTAAGTAAAGGAAAGGTTTTATTCTGGATTTTAATTATTAAAAATAATTAAATATTGTTTTTGGTCTCGAATTCTTATATGTTAAACAATATATAAAATCTAATTATTGTGATTTTGAGGATTTTTCTTATGTTTTATGATTTATTTTGAATTTGTTAAGCTAGAGAAGCTTAATAATTATATTAAAATATTAATATAAATTAATGGATTTGTAAATGTTTTGGGAATGATAAATTTGCTCTACAGTAGTTTCCTAAAAAGGATTTTGATAAAGAAATTTGTTATCCAATGGGATTTTTGACAAATAAAAGGAGTTGGTGAAAATAATTTGCTTTTAATAGCAAATTAGCAGTTTTACTGATAATTACAAGTGTGCCACATTGAAGTTAATGTTGCCGCCTTCCACCTCACCACGTCTGTGGTCTCCGACGTCAATCATAGGCGATGCATAGGATATCAACTTCAGTTGGTATGAAATGTGTTGACCTTGGTTGAAATAAGAGGCGTAGAATCGAAGCCAACATCAGGAATTTCGACGTAAGCATTGCCACGTGTCATCATTAATGACACCGACTCCATAAGACAAGGATGTCATGCATTTTCACATCAGCCATAACCGTGCCGCATTTAAACAAGTTCGACCTTATAGATGTCGCGTTTTCTCTAAGGCATTATTGTCGCCGTCTTCTATATTATTAAGGCCGTATTCCCATATTTTCGATGTTAATCCCTTAAGGAATTGGCAACAAAAGCCATCAATGTCGTCGTTCCTATATTTTAAGCCTTATAAGTTTATACTATGTAAACTCATGGAACTCGATGCTATGCTACGTGACATAGATTTATATCGGCCTTATAGCCTTATGTTTTATTAAATCAAGTTCTTTAACATATTTTGGAATTGAAGAGGGACGCTGAACCTAGCGGCGATATTGATGCCAAGTTTCATCAATAAGAGAGTTTTATTAAGTTTTGGCTTTATATCCTATGATTTTGAGGTAATTCAACCTCTAAGTGATTTCAAACTTCATTAATATTTTTTATAAGAGCATATATTTTGGCATAAGTATTTTGAATAAAGAAAAGGACTATGTATTTTCCTTGTTTTAAAATATGATTTCTGTGATAACCCTGATTTTTGTGAGCAATTTTATGATTTAAATTAGTTTATGTTTATTTAAAAATTGCATTGAGGAAGATAGGAATGGAAACTGATTGCAAATGTATGGTTTAAACATGTATATGTGCACAAGATAGTGCACACACATGCACACTTTTTTCTGTATAATGAAATAGGAAGAAATCAATATATAAATTAGAATAAATAATTTAGAAATACATATGTATGAAGATATGATTATGTCTTTAATAAGTTTGGCACAAAGAAAATAAATGTTAGGCAGGAATAAATACATGCAAGAAAAATATTTAGGTACTTAAAATTATTTAAAGAAAGAAAATAAGGACTTAGGCAAAATAGGCATACATATATTATATATGTGCACAAGCAAACACTTGCTGGAAGAAAACAAAAATTGCATGGAAATGGCATGAACCCTTAAGGAAGCACTTTATCCATTTCCAGCAATCCTTTTACTTTGGAAAATAAGAGTCATGCATATAACATGACCGGGGTGAGATTAAAGGGATAAGGCTTATTTCTGAAAATAAAAACAAGGACCACATACCCTTTTCTCTCTTGAATCAAAATGATAGGCAGATCATGTTTTATAGGGTAAAAATGACATTGGGTAATTTCACTAAACCCTAGTAGCAGCCAGGGTTTTGTATAAGGAGGCTTAGTGTAGTGAGACCTTTCACAATTGCTCTTCATCATTTAAAGAAAAATAAAACATAAGCCAGAGAAAAATAAGGAGCACCGGCCATTAGAATTAGAAGAAGGCAGAAGACCAAAAGGGTTCAAAAAGCTTAGGAAAAAGAGGGATTAAGGTGAGTAACCTCACTGGAAACTTTGGCAATAAGTCCTGAATATTGAGGCGGCCTAATTAAATTTATATTTCACTTTTGCAAGCTATGTTCATTTTTATGATTTGATAATTTTGGCTTGTCAATGATCTGCTCAAGTGTAAAACCCTTTATAGTGACTTATCCAGTATAAAAGAGTCATGGATTTCATGTTTAAATATGGTTATCTGTGTTATGGTTTAACTTTGAGATGAAGTAGATTTTTTTTTGGGTTTTCTTTATACATTTATTTACTTAAAAACCCAGGATTTATGTTGTAGATATATGGTCTAAAAATGAAAGAGAATGTGGGGCTGCAACATTATGTTGTTGCTTATGTCTCATATCAACTAAAATAAAGATAAATGTAGAGGTGCAATGTTATACATGTGCTGAGCTTCTATGTTTTATGAACTCTCCAAATCAAATCATATACTTGTGGTTTAGCTAGATCTTAAAGATTAACAAAGGTCTGATTGAACCAGAGGTAAAAGGAGACAAATAGAAAACTATCTATGACCATATGTTTGTAACTTGATCCATTGAAACCCATAGACAAAATAATATGCTTAGAAATCACATCTGTTTGCATGATTAAATGCTTGCTTATGAGAACATGACTTACCAATCTCTGGATGAATACATGTTGGCTGAATGTTTATTCTCTGATTGAAATATGATATGCAGAAGGGATTAGCATAGGAATGAGAAAGGGAAAGTAACACTTAGTAATTTAACTAAGGACTTTTGGATCTTAGGGCTACAAAATATGGCTTGGCAAGGGGAACATTGCGAGCTCACACATTGGTATGCTTATACCCAGGGGCCTGAGTGTGCTGGGTTAATAGTGATATGTCCCAGGCAGTGTGTGGTTTAACAAGAGAAAGTAGCTAAAGACCATAATATACTTGATAGTGAACAATAGAAATAGGTTCATGATAGGGCTTGGGTAAAATCCCTGATGGCCAGTAATCTGGTAGAAAAGGCTTGATGATTGAATTGGTGAATGTGTTGATTGGTTTATGATGTTTTATGGATGGATCCTATGATTGTTATCACTGAACTAAACCATTGAATCATGTATAATTTGTTGTGCACTAATGTATATGCACATGTATCACAGGAACATGCACAAGAGTGGTATTGAGTTCCTTTATCCATTTTGAAGTTATTTGAATATGAATAAGTGTCATATAAAATCATGTTTTCAATTAGATTACTCATACCAGACTTTAGTCTGACCCTTGTGTGTTTTATGCACCATTGGGTGTCTTATGTTTATATGGGGCAGTTCATGGTGATTTTGCAGGAAAGTAGGAATTTCTTTGATCAGGCTTTGGATGTTTAGCTGCTTAAGGAATTGGATGCTATATTTAAAGATTTACTGAAGTTAAAATAGATGTTTATGCTGAATTATGTTAAGCTATTTTGTTTAAATTTGCTTAGAAAACTAATGTATTGTTAGAACTACTGTTTTGCAAGTGTTGAACCTATATGTGTATCAGCTGAAACTTATGTGCTTTGTTTTGCAAATGTTTTGCTAGGAAATGGAATTTTTAAGCTTTAAGAATAGTTAGTTTATAATGGTAGAAAATCTGAGATTGAAAGGATTTATGGATTGAATGTACAATCAAGTATTCGACATAGGAAAATCCATGTTTAAGTTGATATAAAATCTGGCAGAATAAAGGTTTTGAGTTGCTTTGAAAAGAAAACAAAATGACATGTATTTTTCTTAAGAATAAGTGCAAGTTGAATATGGCTAACATGACCATTTTATTGAGCCTGGGTTAAGCCAGCACTAAAGAGTTTAAGCTCAATTTTCAGTAAAGTTTTACAACCCAAATATAGGGTAGACTCGGTCATTTTTGCTAACAAGAAGAGGTAAAATTAGGCACTTAAATCTTCCACTGACACACACATGCATAGGAACATGCACACACATGCACATGCAAGAGCACAATTCATACAGTAACAAAATTATGGAAATACATGCAAAATGCTAAGTCTTGAGACATGAAACCAATAGTTATGCAATAATCAAAGTATGCTTGGAAAACCTGGTTTTTAGAAACACTATTGCTATGTAGGAATTATTTCTTTTAATGATTCCCAAACAGATTTCTACTTCCAAACTTTTGTACTCTGATTCAAGTAGAAAGTAACTTATATATCTTCACATATGTAAGTTTAAGATGATTTGAGCAAACCAATATTTTTATATTGGCATAAAGATCATGGATAGAAGAAAATTAGAGTGTAATATTTTCTTGATTAAATGACCACTGCATATATATATGTAAAAAAAACTTTAGGAACAGAAGGTGGGTCATTTCATTTGGTATCAGAGCTATGTTGTTAAATAACATAGCAAAATTTTGTATGAACTTGTTTGCACTGGATGTATGGAGGTGTTGACTGCCTTGGATGCTTTGTTTTGTTAGTGCTTATACTACTAATATCTATTATAACTGAATAGGGATAGATTGAAATGAATTAATCTATAGAGTATTAGGCAAAACGGACTAACCTAAGTGTCATATCCATAGATCTATGGTAGGATCCAGACATCAAAATGTAGGAACAAGTGAACCACCCATGGTGAATGTGCAAGAATTCATGAGAGCCATAAGGAATGGAGTAGGCAATAGGCAGGAAAATCCACATGAGGAGCTTTCCAAACTACTCAAGACTTTTACCAACCTTGGAGGCAAAACTTTTGATGGCACAGAAGGAGTTATGGGAGTTCAAAATTGGCTCAGGATTTTGGATAGGATCTTTGCAGACATGCAAGTTGAAGACCAAAGGAAAAGGCAAATTGCATCTAGGCAATTGAGAGGAGCAGCTTTGGATTGGTGGGAGGTTATCATAGCTGGAAGACCTGAAGGAGAAGTGACATGGGATCAATTTAAAGCAATGGTGGAAGGTAGGTTTGTCCCTGCATCAGCCAAGGAGTCTTTGCTAGAGGAATTCATCAAATTAAGGCAAGGGACTATGAATGTCACTGAGTACACTCAGAGGTTTGAATCATTAGCAAGGTATGGTGCAGTACTCATCACCACTGAGGAGGCTAAGAATGGCAGATATATTCAAGGGCTAAACCCTAGCCTTAGTAGAGCCATGCTACCATACAAGGACAGGACTTTTGATCAAGTTTTGGACTTGACTTTGAGCATTGAACAACATGATAAGGCTAGAGATAATTTCAGGGCATTCAAGAATAGCCAAAACAAGAAAGGAAAGGGCAAATTTCACCCTTATGATAAGAAGAAAGTAGACACAGCTTCCACCAAGAAACCAGAAGAAGCCAGTGCTGCTGAAATTAAGAAGAAGATTACTTATTATAACTGTGGCCAAGAGGGACATATGAAGAATAGGTGCACAAATGTTAGGCCAGCATCCTTCAAATGTCACCATTGTGGGAAGGAAGGTCACATAAAGAGGAATTGTCCAGATTTTAAGCAAGGAAAATTAGGGGCTTTGGAAGGAAAAGGCAAGGCAACTGAGGGATCAAATGTTGAGAATCATGGCCAAGTTGAAGGTACTTTGTTTATTCACTCAATACCTTTTGCAGTAGTGTATGATACTGGGGTTACATACTCATTGATCTCCCATGATATTGCACAACAATTAAAATTGATTGTATGATTGTTGATAAGCCATTGTTTATTAGAAGCCCTATAGGTAGCTCATGTGTTCTGGGTATGATGTGTATGCAACTGGGGTTAGATATAGGGGGACATGTGTTTAACTCAGACCTATATGTGTTGCAATATCCGGGCATAGGGGTTATTCTAGGAGTTGATTGGTTGAGTAAATATAAGGCTATCATAAATATGGAAACATCCACCATATCATTGAAAATTTCTGATGGACAAAGGGTAGTTGTTCTTTGTGAGGCGGACAAGAATAGAAATATAGCCAACCTTTTTGCATTGTCTAGTGAAAGACCCATGCCTGCATTAGAAGAAATCCCCATAGTGAATCAATATACTGATGTGTTTGGTGAAGTTAGGGGAGTTCCAAACCACAGACCAGTTGAGTTTTCAATCAAAATAATTCCAGAAGCTAGCACAGTGGTTAAAAGACCAACCAGAATGGGGCCTAAGGAGTTGATAGAATTGAAAAAGCAATTGGTTGAATTAGAAGAAAGAGGCTTTATTAGACCCAGTAGCTCATCATGGGGAGCACCAGTAGTCTTTGTTAAGAAACAAGATGGATCCCTTAGGTTATGTATTGACTATAGGGAATTAAATAAAGTCACATTAAAAATAAATATCCTTTACCAAGAATTGATGATCTCTTTGATCAATTGAGTGGTGCAAAAATATTTTCTAGGCTTGATTTAGCTTCAGGCTTTCATCAGATGAAAGTAGAAGAGGAAAGCATTAAGTATACAGCCTTCAACACAAGATATGGACTTTATGAATTTTTAGTAATGCCATTTGGCTTAACAAATGCTCCTTCCTATTTTGTTGATTTGATGAATATGATTTTTAGAGAATACATGGATAAATTTGTATTGATATTTATTGATGACATACTAATTTATTCTAAGTCAATTAGAGAGCATGAAAATCATTTGCATATGGTATTTGAGAAATTGAGGCAGGAAGACTTGAAAGCAAAGTTTTCAAAATGCACTTTTTGGCAAAATGAAGTGAATTTTCTAGGCCACATTATATCAGAAAAAGGAATATCTGTGGATCCCAATAAGGTCATTGCAGTGCAAGCTTGGAAAAGGCCTACCAATGTCACTGAGGTCAGATCATTCATGGGAATGGCTGGTTACTATAGAAAGTTTATAAAAGATTTTGCAAAAATTTCAATCCCATTAACCAGATTGACTAGGAAAAATCAAGTGTTTACTTGGACTGAAGAGTGTGAGAAAGCCTTTGGGAAATTAAAGGAAGCACTAGTGCAAGCTCCAATCCTCAAAGTACATGAAGGGAATGAAAACTTGGTGGTGTATACTGATGCAAGTTGACGCAGCGGATTAATCAAAACAATCTTCAATCGGTGAAAGTAGTAATCGATGGATTGGAAGATACTGAAATGCCCAAATTCACTGATCCGAAGATACCGAATTCTAGCTATCCCGAACTCGTTGATCGCGCACGATACCGGGTTCAAAGATCTTCAATTCTTCAAGCGTTGATCAAGCGCACTTGATTCCGCGAATCGGCTTCTGCAATCGTTGAATCGAGCGCACTCGATTATCCGAAAGAGGAGATAGGAGATTACACTCAACTACCAATTTGAATGAAAGCACAAAGCAATCAAAGAGAATTTTATTCAAAAATCAACAACCTTTTACAAATGAGAGTCTCGGCCTATTTATAGGCATTTTACAATTCACATGAAAAAAACAACAAAATTTACATCTCCTAGGTCGGTTCCGACCTAACAGTCTCGACCTACCATTCCAGGCGACTTACGACTTATACACCTTCAAAGCACACGACTTATTACAAACAGGTTACGACCTTACAACATTACAAACGACTTACATAGGTCGTACACGACCTAAAGTACACACTTAAAAGATAGAACGACCTACGACTTAAACAGACGCGACCTATCTTCAATACATCTGTTTCCTTCAGCGACTTAAGAAATCAACAGCTGAGATTAAGTCGGCAAACAAGATCTACGGCAACAAGTCTTCAGCGACTTAAAACAGGCGGCATCAACGACTTAAGGAATTCGATGGTTTAGATTAACTCGCAGAAGAATCAACGGCACCAGGCTTCACGCGACTTACGACTTAATTCTTCTAGGTCGTAACTCGCTTCCTCTTCATGTCTTTTGTTAAGTCGTGGACTTTCACTAGGTCGCTGCCGAGTTATACTAAGTCGCTGGGACGACTTAACACCTTCGTTATGTCGCGAACTTGAGTTAACTCGCTGCCGAGTTATACTAAGTCGCTGGGACGACTTAACACCTTCGTTAGGTCGCGAACTTGAGTTAACTCGCTGCCGAGTTATACTAAGTCGCTGGGACGACTTAGAACCTTCGTTAGGTCGCGAACTTGAGCTAACTCGCTGCCGAGTTATACTAAGTCGCTGGGACGACTTAGAACCTTCGTTAGGTCGCGGATATTCCATAAGTCGGTTGCGACCTAGAACTTCATTTTCCCAACATTGCTCACCAATTCTTAACTCGGTGGTATTCTTCTTAGGTCGGTCTCGACTTATCAACTTGTTAGGTCGTATTCGACCTATGACTTCATCCTGGCCTGCATCATCCTCCCCAGGTTGAGAAAAAATCGTCCTTGAATTTGTACTTTCCTCATCCACAATAAACTCTTCTCCATGATATGGTATGATATGCTTAACGTTGAATACGTCCGACGTGTACACATCATCTGGCAGCTTCAATTTATAAGCATTTTCATTGATTCGTTTCACAACTTCTATCGGACCAATTTTCCTGGCTTTCAACTTGTTGTAAGCGCCCACTGGAAAACGATCTTTTGTTAACACTGCATAAACTAAATCACCTTCGTTAAATTCAACACTTCTTCGTTTCAAATCTGCAGATTGTTTATGCTTCTCATTTGCTTTCTCTAATCGTTCTTGAACGATTTTATGACATTCCGTCAACCCCTCAACAAAATCAGCAGCTTTCTTAACTGTCTTCTTTGATTATGGCACTACAGTTAGATCCAACGGTCCCTTCGGTAAACTTGAATATACTATCTGAAATGGACTGAACCCAGTACTTCGATTCACAGCATGATTATGAGCAAACTCTGCCTGGCCTAACTTCACATCCCAACTCTTCAAATTATCTTGAACGAGACACCTCAATAAGTTCCCCAAGGATCTGTTAACCACCTCTGTTTGTCCATCAGTTTGCGGATGATAGGCACTACTAAACTTCAACTTCGTTCCGACCATTTTCCACAAACTTAGCCAAAAATGACTCAAAAATCTAGTATCACTATCTGACACAATAGATTCTGGCAATCCGTGAAGTCGATAGATCTCCTTGAAAAACAATTGAGCAACATGAACAGCATCCGCCATCTTTTTACAAGCAATAAAATGTGCCATTTTCGAAAATCGATCAACCACCACGTAAATGGAATCGTTACCACGCTGTGTCCTCGGTAATCCCAACACGAAATCCATACTCACATCAACCCATGGTTTAATTGGTACAGGTAACGGCATATATAACCCAGCATTAGTAGCAGTTCCTTTCGAAACCTGACAAATATGACAACGCTCCACAAACCTCTCTACTTCTTTCCTCATCGATGGCCAAAAGTAGGACTGTGAAATCAACTGTAAGGTACGGTCTCTCCCAACATGTCCCTCTTCGTGTAACTCCTTGATAATCTTCATTCTTAGACTACCCTCCGGTATGCACAATCGACTTCCTTTAAAAAGAAAACCGTCAACCAACATAAACTCATCAGTCTTCCCTTCATTGTCCCCTTCAACAAATTTCTTAAAGTAATAATCTTCTGCAATCTGCTCCGGCAATAATTCAAAACCAGTCACTTCAACCTTCAATGTAGTTAACAAGTGATTTCTTCTACTCAACGCATCCGCAACACGATTCGTCACTCCCGACTTGTGTTTCACAACAAATGTAAATTGTTGCAGATATGCAATCCACGATGCATGTCTCGCTGAAATCTTGTCTTGCCCTTGCAAGTGCTTCAATGCTTCATGATCAGTATACAGAACAAACTCCTTCTGAAATAGATAGTGTCTCCAGTGTTTAATAGATTGTACAATAACATAGAATTCCACATCATAGGTACTGTATCTCATCTTTGCTCCTGACAACTTCTCACTGAAATATGCAATTGGACTTCCCTTCTGACTCAACACTCCTCCAATCCCAACCTTGGATGCATCAGTGTGTAGTTCAAACACTAGCTGAAAATCAGGTAATACTAGAATTGGTGCAGACGTCAAAAGTTCTTTGATTCGCTCAAAAGCAACCCCGACTTCCTCCGTCCATGCAAACTGTTTACCCTTCATGTAATCAGTAACAGGTGCCATCACACTACTAAAGTGTGGAATAAACCTTCGATAAAATGAAGCCAACCCATGAAAACTACGAACTTCCGTTATCGTCTTGGGCTGCGGCCAATCTATAATCGCTTCAACTTTACTTTGGTCAACCTGTATTCCTTTTTCCGACACAACATACCCCAAAAATAAAACACTTCTCGCCATAAAAACACACTTCTTTGTAGCAGCATAGAATTGTTCTTCACGAAGAATAATTAACACTTTCTTCAAATGCTGAACATGCTCTTCTTTACTAGCACTGTAGATTAGAATATCATCAAAGTAAACCACCACAAATTTCCCAATGTACGGTCTGAAAATTTGGTTCATCACCCTCATGAATGTACTCGGTGCATTTGATAGACCAAACGGCATTACCAGCCATTCATACAAGCCTTCCTTCGTCTTGAATGCTGTCTTCCATTCGTCCCCTGGTCTAATGCGAATCTGATGATAACCGCTCTTCAAGTCAATCTTAGAAAAGATTACAGACCCACTGATCTGATCCAATAAATCATCAAGCCTCGGCATCGGAAATCTGTATCTAACTGTGATCTTATTCAATGCTCTACTATATGTGCACATCCTCCACGTTCCATCCTTTTTGGGTACCAATAAAGCTGGTACAGCACAAGGACTTAAACTCTCCTGCACACGCCCCTGTTCAAGCAATTCCTCTACCTGTCTCCTCAACTCTTCATGTTCCTTCGGACTCATTCGATAATGTGGTCTGTGTGGCAACACTGCTCCCGGAACAAGGTCGATTTGATGTTGTATGTCTCTCAAAGGCGGTAACTCCTTTGGTAACTCATCTGGGAATACATCGTCAAATTCTTTCAAAACTGGTTTAACTTCTTCTGGAATTTCAACCTCTTCTTTGCTCTCACGCCCAATCAATAAAAATACTTCAGGCTCTTTCTCAACCTCCTTAACAAACTCCTTCAAAGATAATAAAGTTTTCAGCTCTTCAATTTCTTCTGACTTACTTTCTCCTTGTGATCTCTTCTTTGGAACTAAGACAATCTTCGTGCCTTTAAACATAAAACTGTAGCTATTGGTCCGACCGTCATGTTGTACCGCTCGATCATACTGCCATGGTCTTCCCAATAATAAGTGGCAAACATCCATCTCTACGACATCACACCAGATCTCGTCTTTGTATTTCTTCCCGATAGAGAATGGTACACGAACTCGTCTATCCACTTTCACTTCTCCTCCTTTTCTCAACCATGCTAACTTGTATGGACTTGGATGTTTCTCTGTCTTCAATTTCAACTTTGTCACAGCCTCGGTTGAGATAATATTATCACAGCTTCCTGCGTCAGTCACAAATTTACACACCTTCCCCAGAATAGTACATGTCGACTGAAAGATGTTACTCCTCAACCAACTAGCTTCTTCCTGTTTCGGTGTTAAACACGATCTCCTCAGCATTAGGTTACAACCTTCATCTCCTGACGCAATATCCTGCTCATCCTCCTCAACTGGACTAGAACAATCCCCATCACCATCCTCATCCTCAACTTCTGCAATCATGGTTCTCTTCTTTGGTTTTGGACACTCACTGCTTTTATGACCCAATTCCTGACAATTGTAACATTTGAAACCATTGTTAACCCTTGCCTTCTCAGCCTCCTTCACAACTGGTTTTGCAATAGCTTTTGAAACATTCGAACTTCCACTAACTCGCTTCATCGGATTGTTGGAATTTGTAAACACACCTCCTCCTCGTCTCCCTTGTTTTTCCCAAGCCAACGCTTTCTGATGTGCTTCTGCCACAGATCTTGGATCGAACATATTAACCATATCCTGAATCTGCATTCTCAATCCCCCAATGAATCTAGATGTCAGCTGCTCTTCCGTTTCCATAATATCATTCCTTGCAATGAGTTGATAGAATTCATCAGCATAGTCATTTACAGATTTCGTCCCTTGTCTCAAGTTCTGCAAACGTTGATACATCAAAGATTGATAATTGTAAGGTAAGAACGTTGCTTTCATCAATTTCTTCATCTTCTCCCAAGATTCAACTTTTGACTTTCCCATCCGATCACGTGTAAGTTTGGTTTGCTGCCACCATGCCAAAGCTCTACCCCTCAACCTTGTAGCAACCAACTTCACCCTACGATGTTCTGGAACTTCCTTGAAGTCAAAAATCTCCTCAACATTAGCTACCCAATCTAGAAACTCCTCTGCTTGCATACCACCCTTGAATTCAGGAATTTCTGTCTTCATCCCCGACTCCCACTTGTGATCATACTCAGAATAGTTTCTTCCTTGACCTCTTCCTTGAATACTACCACCATCATACTCTTCTATCTACATTTCTACTTCTAAATGAATAGGCTCCAAGTCTCGATCTAGCTATGATTGGCTAGAACAAGCTCTGATACCAAACTGACGCAGCGGATTAATCAAAACAATCTTCAATCGGTGAAAGTAGTAATCGATGGATTGGAAGATACTGAAATGCCCAAATTCGTTGATCCGAAGATACCGAATTCTAGCTATCCCGAACTCGTTGATCGCGCACGATACCGGGTTCAAAGATCTTCAATTCTTCAAGCGTTGATCAAGCGCACTTGATTCCACGAATCGGCTTCTGCAATCGTTGAATCGAGCGCACTCGATTATCCGAAAGAGGAGATAGGAGATTACACTCAACTACCAATTTGAATGAAAGCACAAAGCAATCAAAGAGAATTTTATTCAAAAATCAACAACCTTTTACAAATGAGAGTCTCGGCCTATTTATAGGCGTTTTACAATTCACATGAAAAAAACAACAAAATTTACATCTCCTAGGTCGGTTCCGACCTAACAGTCTCGACCTACCATTCCAGGCGACTTACGACTTATACACCTTCAAAGCACATGACTTATTACAAACAGGTTACGACCTTACAACATTACAAACGACTTACATAGGTCGTACACGACCTAAAGTACACACTTAAAAGATAGAACGACCTACGACTTAAACAGACGCGACCTATCTTCAATACATCTGTTTCCTTCAGCGACTTAAGAAATCAACAGCTGAGATTAAGTCGGCAAACAAGATCTACGGCAACAAGTCTTCAGCGACTTAAAACAGGCGGCATCAACGACTTAAGGAATTCGATGGTTTAGATTAACTCGCAAAAGAATCAACGGCACCAGGCTTCACGCGACTTACGACTTAATTCTTCTAGGTCGTAACTCGCTTCCTCTTCATGTCTTTTGTTAAGTCATGGACTTTCACTAGGTCGCTGCCGAGTTATACTAAGTCGCTGGGATGACTTAACACCTTCGTTAGGTCGCGAACTTGAGTTAACTCGCTGCCGAGTTATACTAAGTCGCTGGGACGACTTAACACCTTCGTTAGGTCGCGAACTTGAGTTAACTCGCTGCCGAGTTATACTAAGTCGCTGGGACGACTTAGAACCTTCGTTAGGTCGCGAACTTGAGCTAACTCGCTGCCGAGTTATACTAAGTCGCTGGGACGACTTAGAACCTTCGTTAGGTCGCGGATATTCCATAAGTCGGTTGCGACCTAGAACTTCATTTTCCCAACATTGCTCACCAATTCTTAACTCGGTGGTATTCTTCTTAGGTCGGTCTCGACTTATCAACTTGTTAGGTCGTATTCGACCTATGACTTCATCCTGGCCTGCATCATCCTCCCCAGGTTGAGAAAAATTCGTCCTCGAATTTGTACTTTCCTCATCCACAATAAACTCTTCTCCATGATATGGTATGATATGCTTAACGTTGAATACGTCCGACGTGTACACATCATCTGGCAGCTTCAATTTATAAGCATTTTCATTGATTCGTTTCACAACTTCTATCGGACCAATTTTCCTGGCTTTCAACTTGTTGTAAGTGCCCACTGGAAAACGATCTTTTGTTAACACTGCATAAAATAAATCACCTTCGTTAAATTCAACACTTCTTCGTTTCAAATCTGCAGATTGTTTATACTTCTCATTTGCTTTCTCTAATCGTTCTTGAACGATTTTATGACATTCCGTCAACCCCTCAACAAAATCAGCAGCTTTCTTAACTGTCTTCTTTGATTATGGCACTACAGTTAGATCCAACGGTCCCTTCGGTAAACTTGAATATACTATCTGAAATGGACTGAACCCAGTACTTCGATTCACAGCATGATTATGAGCAAACTCTGCCTGGCCTAACTTCACATCCCAACTCTTCAAATTATCTTGAACGAGACACCTCAATAAGTTCCCCAAGGATCTGTTAACCACCTCTGTTTGTCCATCAGTTTGCGGATGATAGGCACTACTAAACTTCAACTTCGTTCCGACCATTTTCCACAAACTTAGCCAAAAATGACTCAAAAATCTAGTATCACTATCTGACACAATAGATTCTGGCAATCCGTGAAGTCGATAGATCTCCTTGAAAAACAATTGAGCAACATGAACAGCATCCGCCATCTTTTTACAAGCAATAAAATGTGCCATTTTTGAAAATCGATCAACCACCACGTAAATGGAATCGTTACCACGCTGTGTCCTCGGTAATCCCAACACGAAATCCATACTCACATCAACCCATGGTTTAATTGGTACAGGTAACGGCATATATAACCCAGCATTAGTAGCAGTTCCTTTCGAAACCTGACAAATATGACAACGCTCCACAAACCTCTCTACTTCTTTCCTCATCGATGGCCAAAAGTAGGACTGTGAAATCAACTGTAAGGTACGGTCTCTCCCAACATGTCCCTCTTCGTGTAACTCCTTGATAATCTTCATTCTTAGACTACCCTCCGGTATGCACAATCGACTTCCTTTAAAAAGAAAACCGTCAACCAACATAAACTCATCAGTCTTCCCTTCATTGTCCCCTTCAACAAATTTCTTAAAGTAATAATCTTCTGCAATCTGCTCCGGCAATAATTCAAAACCAGTCACTTCAACCTTCAATGTAGTTAACAAGTGATTTCTTCTACTCAACGCATCCGCAACACGATTCGTCACTCCCGACTTGTGTTTCACAACAAATGTAAATTGTTGCAGATATGCAATCCACGATGCATGTCTCGCTGAAATCTTGTCTTGCCCTTGCAAGTGCTTCAATGCTTCATGATCAGTATACAGAACAAACTCCTTCTGAAATAGATAGTGTCTCCAGTGTTTAATAGATTGTACAATAACATAGAATTACACATCATAGGTACTGTATCTCATCTTTGCTCCTGACAACTTCTCACTGAAATATGCAATTGGACGTCCCTTCTGACTCAACACTCCTCCAATCCCAACCTTGGATGCATCAGTGTGTAGTTCAAACACTAGCTGAAAATCAGGTAATACTAGAATTGGTGCAGACGTCAAAAGTTCTTTGATTCGCTCAAAAGCAACCCCGACTTCCTCCGTTCATGCAAACTGTTTACCCTTCATGTAATCAGTAACAGGTGCCATCACACTACTAAAGTGTGGAATAAACCTTCGATAAAATGAAGCCAACCCGTGAAAACTACGAACTTCCGTTATCGTCTTGGGCTGCGGCCAATCTCTAATCGCTTCAACTTTACTTTGGTCAACCTGTATTCCTTTTTCCGACACAACATACCCCAAAAATAAAACACTTCTCGCCATAAAAACACACTTCTTTGTAGCAGCATAGAATTGTTCTTCACGAAGAATAATTAACACTTTCTTCAAATGCTGAACATGCTCTTCTTTACTAGCACTGTAGATTAGAATATCATCAAAGTAAACCACCACAAATTTCCCAATGTACGGTCTGAAAATTTGGTTCATCACCCTCATGAATGTACTCGGTGCATTTGATAGACCAAACGGCATTACCAGCCATTCATACAAGCCTTCCCTCGTCTTGAATGCTGTCTTCCATTCGTCCCCTGGTCTAATGCGAATCTGATGATAACCGCTCTTCAAGTCAATCTTAGAAAAGTTTACAGACCCACTGATCTGATCCAATAAATCATCAAGCCTCGGCATCGGAAATCTGTATCTAACTGTGATCTTATTCAATGCTCTACTATCTGTGCACATCCTCCACGTTCCATCCTTTTTGGGTACCAATAAAGCTGGTACAGCACAAGGACTTAAACTCTCCTGCACACGCCCCTGTTCAAGCAATTCCTCTACCTGTCTCCTCAACTCTTCATGTTCCTTCGGACTCATTCGATAATGTGGTCTGTGTGGCAACACTGCTCCCGGAACAAGGTCGATTTGATGTTGTATGTCTCTCAAAGGCGGTAACTCCTTTGGTAACTCATCTGGGAATACATCGTCAAATTCTTTCAAAACTGGTTTAACTTCTTCTGGAATTTCAACCTCTTCTTTGCTCTCACGCCCAATCAATAAAAATACTTCAGGCTCTTTCTCAACCTCCTTAACAAACTCCTTCAAAGATAATAAAGTTTTCAGCTCTTCAATTTCTTCTGACTTACTTTCTCCTTGTGATCTCTTCTTTGGAACTAAGACAATCTTCGTGCCTTTAAACATAAAACTGTAGCTATTGGTCCGACCGTCATGTTGTACCGCTCGATCATACTGCCATGGTCTTCCCAATAATAAGTGGCAAACATCCATCTCTACGACATCACACCAGATCTCGTCTTTGTATTTCTTCCCGATAGAGAATGGTACACGAACTCGTCTATCCACTTTCACTTCTCCTCCTTTTCTCAACCATGCTAACTTGTATGGACTTGGATGTTTCTCTGTCTTCAATTTCAACTTTGTCACAGCCTCGGTTGAGATAATATTATCACAGCTTCCTGCGTCAATCACAAATTTACACACCTTCCCCAGAATAGTACATGTCGACTGAAAGATGTTACTCCTCAACCAACTAGCTTCTTCCTGTTTCGGTGTTAAACACGATCTCCTCAGCATTAGGTTACAACCTTCATCTCCTGACGCAATATCCTGCTCATCCTCCTCAACTGGACTAGAACAATCCCCATCACCATCCTCATCCTCAACTTCTGCAATCATGGTTCTCTTCTTTGGTTTTGGACACTCACTGCTTTTATGACCCAATTCCTGACAATTGTAACATTTGAAACCATTGTTAACCCTTGCCTTCTCAGCCTCCTTCACAACTGGTTTTGCAATAGCTTTTGAAACATTCGAACTTCCACTAACTCCCTTCATCGGATTGTTGGAATTTGTAAACACACCTCCTCCTCGTCTCCCTTGTTTTTCCCAAGCCAACGCTTTCTGATGTGCTTCTGCCACAGATCTTGGATCGAACATATTAACCATATCCTGAATCTGCATTCTCAATCCCCCAATGAATCTAGATGTCAGCTGCTCTTCCGTTTCCATAATATCATTCCTTGCAATGAGTTGATAGAATTCATCAGCATAGTCATTTACAGATTTCGTCCCTTGTCTCAAGTTCTGCAAACGTTGATACATCAAAGATTGATAATTGTAAGGTAAGAACGTTGCTTTCATCAATTTCTTCATCTTCTCCCAAGATTCAACTTTTGACTTTCCCATCCGATCACGTGTAAGTTTGGTTTGCTGCCACCATGCCAAAGCTCTACCCCTCAACCTTGTAGCAACCAACTTCACCCTACGATGTTCTGGAACTTCCTTGAAGTCAAAAATCTCCTCAACATTAGCTACCCAATCTAGAAACTCCTCTGCTTGCATACCACCCTTGAATTCAGGAATTTCTGTCTTCATCCCCGACTCCCACTTGTGATCATACTCAGAATAGTTTCTTCCTTGACCTCTTCCTTGAATACTACCACCATCATACTCTTCTATCTACATTTCTACTTCTAAATGAATAGGCTCCAAGTCTCGATCTAGCTATGATTGGCTAGAACAAGCTCTGATACCAAACTGACGCAGCGGATTAATCAAAACAATCTTCAATCGGTGAAAGTAGTAATCGATGGATTGGAAGATACTGAAATGCCCAAATTCGTTGATCCGAAGATACCGAATTCTAGCTATCCCGAACTCGTTGATCGCGCATGATACCGGGTTCAAAGATCTTAAATTCTTCAAGCGTTGATCAAGCGCACTTGATTCCACGAATCGGCTTCTGCAATCGTTGAATCGAGCGCACTCGATTATCCGAAAAAGGAGATAGGAGATTACACTCAACTACCAATTTGAATGAAAGCACAAAGCAATCAAAGAGAATTTTATTCAAAAATCAACAACCTTTTACAAATGAGAGTCTCGGCCTATTTATAGGCGTTTTACAATTCACATGAAAAAAACAACAAAATTTACATCTCCTAGGTCGGTTCCGACCTAACAGTCTCGACCTACCATTCCAGGCGACTTACGACTTATACACCTTCAAAGCACACGACTTATTACAAACAGGTTACGACCTTACAACATTACAAACGACTTACATAGGTCGTACACGACCTAAAGTACACACTTAAAAGATAGAACGACCTACGACTTAAACAGACGCGACCTATCTTCAATACATCTGTTTCCTTCAGCGACTTAAGAAATCAACAGCTGAGATTAAGTCGGCAAACAAGATCTACGGCAACAAGTCTTCAGCGACTTAAAACAGGCGGCATCAACGACTTAAGGAATTCGATGGTTTAGATTTACTCGCAGAAGAATCAATGGCACCAGGCTTCACGCGACTTACGACTTAATTCTTCTAGGTCGTAACTCGCTTCCTCTTCATGTCTTTTGTTAAGTCGTGGACTTTCACTAGGTCGCTGCCGAGTTATACTAAGTCGCTGGGACGACTTAACACCTTCGTTAGGTCGCGAACTTGAGTTAACTCGCTGCCGAGTTATACTAAGTCGCTGGGACGACTTAACACCTTCGTTAGGTCGCGAACTTGAGTTAACTCGCTGCCGAGTTATACTAAGTCGCTAGGACGACTTAGAACCTTCGTTAGGTCGCGAACTTGAGCTAACTCGCTGCCGAGTTATACTAAGTCGCTGGGACGACTTAGAACCTTCGTTAGGTCGCGGATATCCTTCCATAAGTCGGTTGCGACCTAGAACTTCATTTTCCCAATATTGCTCACCAATTCTTAACTCGGTGGTATTCTTCTTAGGTCGGTCTCGACTTATCAACTTGTTAGGTCGTATTCGACCTATGACTTCATCCTGGCCTGCATCACAAGTGGACAAGGGCTTGGGGCAGTATTGATGCAACAACATCAAGTGATAGCTTATGCTTCTAGGCAATTGAAACCACGTGAGGTAAGATATGCTACTCATGACCTTGAATTAGCTGCTATAGTGTATGTTCTTAAGCTATGGAGACACTACTTGTTAGGGGCAAGGTTTGAAGTTTACACAGACCATAAGTCACTTAAATATTTATTTTCACAAAGAGAATTGAATATGAGGCAGCAAAGGTGGATTGAACTCCTAGCCTCATATGACTTTGAAATATTATATACCCCTGGTAAGGATAATAAAGTAGCAGATGCCCTAAGTAGACAACATGCTAAAGTGGCTAGATTAATGATAGAAGAGTTTAACACTTTATCATTGTTAACTGATATAGAGATAGAAAGTGATAATGTAGAAAACATGAGCCTATGCAGTGAGCATGTAGAAATGGGAAAGTTAAGCTTTATCACTCTGGAGTCAGAATTGAAAAACAAAGTTGTAAAGTTACAAGACCAAGATCCATTTTTATTTGAAAAGAAAACTCAGATATTAAATGGTGAAGCAGTGGAAGGTTTTCAGTTGAATGATCACGGCCATTTGAAGAAAGGAAAAAGAATATGTGTTCCAGCAATTGATGAGTTGAAGCAAGAAATCTTGGATGCTTACCACAAAAGCAAATACACTATACACCCAGGAAGCACAAGGATGTATCACAACCTCAAGAGGGATTATTGGTGGAGTGGTATGAAGAGTGCAGTGGCAACCTATGTATCTAAATGTATGGTTTGCCAACAAGTGAAGGCTGAGTATCAAAAACCCTCAGGGATGCTTCAACCTTTGCAAATACCACAGTGGAAATGGGAGGATATATCAATGGATTTCATTGATGGTTTGCCTAAAACTAGGAGGGGAAATGATAACATTTGAGTAGTGGTTGATAGGTTAACCAAGTCAGCCCACTTTATACCAGTAATGTCAGAGAGAAATGCATGTACACTAGCCCAGTTGTTTATCAAAGAAGTGGTTAGACTACATGGTATACCAAAGACTATAGTAAGTGATAGAGATACCATCTTCACTTCAAAATTTTGGCAGAGTTTTCACAAGGCAATGGGGACTGATTTATGCTTAAGCACAGCATACCATCCTCAATCTGATGGTCAAACAGAAATTGTGAACAAATTGCTTGAAGACATGTTGAGAGCTTGTGTATTGGATTGGGGAGGAAGTTGGGAGGATCATATCTTTTTAGCTGAATTTGCATACAACAATAGCCATCATAGTAGCATAGGCATGGCACCCTTTGAAGCTCTCTATGGGAGACCATGTTTATCACCCTCAAGTTGGCTTGAATCTGGGGAAAAAGTGGTCTTAGGGCCAGAGAGTGTGAAGGAAACTTCAGAGAAAATAACTTTGATCAGAAAAAGAATTGCTTCTGCCCAGGATAGGCAAAAGAAATATGCAGATCAAAGAAGGAAGGCAGTACAATATGGTGTTGGTGATTATGTATTTATCAAAATATCACCCATGAAGAAGGTTCTAAGGTTTGGGAAACAAGGAAAGTTGATTCCTAGGTACATAGGGTCATATAAAATTCTAGAGAGAATAGGAACTATAGCCTATAAGCTGGAGTTGCCAGAAGAAATGAGAGCAATGCATGATGTTTTTCATGTGTCTCAACTAAGAAGGTAGGTTCATGATAAGGAGGCAATCCTAGAATCCCCTAAGGATGTGCAGATTGACCCTAGGATGATCTATGAAAAGGAGCCAGTGGGCATAGTTGCTAGAGAGATCAAGAAATTGAGAAACAAAGAAATTAAATTAGTGAAAGTGCAATGGAGTCTTGACCCAAATGATTGCACATGGGAAGTGGAGGATAAATTCAGAAATGATTATCCACAACTGTTTGATTGAATGAAAGGTATAATTTATATATACTGATGAATGTTTTGATTGAATATGCATTGTGATTTTTGTTTTAATATGCATAGAGTTTAATCAAGTGATTGGCTTGAGAATGGTTTGAGATCAGAAAAGTTGATTTTCTGGATTGATGATACTTAAGTTAAGTATGAGAGAATTGTAGGACACAATTCCTAAAAGGAGGGGTATATGTGATAACCCTGATTTTTGTGAGCAATTTCATGATTTAAATTAGTTTATGTTTGTTTAAAAATTGCATTGAGAAAGATAGGAATGGAAACAGATTGCAAATATATGGTTTAAACATGTACATGTGCACAAGATAGTGCACACACATGCACACATTTTTCTGTATAATGAAATAGGCAGAAATCAATATATAAATTAGAATAAATAATTTAGAAATACATATGTATGAAGATATGATTATGTCTTCAATAAGTTTGGCACAAAGAAAATAAATGTTAGGCAGAAGAAATACATGCAAGAAAAATATTTAGGTACTTAAAATTATTTAAAGAAAGAAAATAAGGACTTAGGCAAAATAGGCATACATATATTATATATGTGCACAAGCAAACACTTGCTGGAAGAAAACAAAAATTGCATGGAAATGGCATGAACCCTTAAGCAAGCACTTTATCCATTTCCAGCAATCCTTTTACTTTGGAAAATAAGAGTCATGCATATAACATGACCGGGGTGAGATTAAAGAGATAAGGCTTATTTCTGAAAATAAAACAAGGACCACATACCCTTTTCTCTCTTGAATCAAAATGAGAGGCAGATCATGTTTTATAGGGTAAAAATGACATTGGGTAATTTCACTAAACCCTAGTAGCAGCCAGGGTTTTGTATAAGGAGGCTTAGTGTAGTGAGACCTTTCACAATTGCTCTTCATCATTTAAAGAAAAATAAGGAGCACCGGCCATTAGAATTAGAAGAAGGCAGAAGACCAAAAGGGTTCAAAAAGCTTAGGAAAAAGAGGGATTAAGGTGAGTAACCTCACTGGAAACTTTGGCAATAAGTCCTGAATATTGAGGCAGCCTAATTAAATTTATATTTCACTTTTGCAAGCTATGTTCATTTTTATGAATTGATAACTTTGGCTTGTCAATGATCTGCTCAAGTGTAAAACCCTTTATAGTGACTTATCCAGTATAAAAGAGTCATGGATTTCATGTTTAAATATGGTTATCTGTGTTGTGGTTTAACTTTGAGATGAAGTAGATTTTTTTTTGGGTTTTCTTTATACATTTATTTACTTAAAACCCCAGGATTTATGTTGTAGATATATGGTCTAAAAATGAAAGAGAATGTGGGGCTGCAACATTGTGTTGTTGCTTATGTCTCATATCAACTAAAATAAAGATAAATGTAGAGGTGCAATGTTATACATGTGCTGAGCTTCTATGTTTTATGAACTCCCCAAATCAAAGCATATACTTGTGGTTTAGCCAGATCTTAAAGATTAACAAAGGTCTGATTGAACCAGAGGTAAAAGGAGACAACCAGAAAACTATCTATGACCGTATGTTTGTAACTTGATCCATTGAAACCCAGAGACAAAATAATATGCTTAGAAATCACATCTGTTTGCATGATTAAATGCTTGCTTATGAGAACATGACTTACCAATCTCTGGATGAATACATGTTGGCTAAATGTTTATTTCTCTGATTGAAATATGATATGCAGAAGGGATTAGCATAGGAATGAGAAAGGGAAAGTAACACTTAGTAATTTAACTAAGGACTTTTGGATCTTAGGGCTACAAAATATGGCTTGGCAAGGTGAACATTGCAAGCTCACACATGGTATGCTTATACCCAGGGGCCTGAGTGTGCTGGGTTAACAGTGATATGTCCCAGGCAGTGTGTGGTTTAACAAGAGAAAGTAGCTAAAGACCATAATATACTTGATAGTGAACAATAGAAATAGGTTCATGATAGGGCTTGGGTAAAATCCCTAATGGCCAGTAATCTGGTAGAAAAGGCTTGATGATTGAATTGGTGAATGTGTTGATTGGTTTATGATGTTTTATGGATGGATCCTATGATTGTTATCACTGAACTAAACCATTGAATCATGTATAATTTGTTGTGCACTAATGTATATGCACATGTATCACAGGAACATGCACAAGAGTGGTATTGAGTTCCTTTATCCATTTTGAAGTTATTTGAATATGAATAAGTGTCATATAAAATCATGTTTTCAGTTAGATTACTCATACCAGACTTTAGTCTGACCCTTGTGTGTTTTATCCACCATTGGGTGTCTCATGTTTATATGGGGCAGTTCATGGTGATTTTGCAGGAAAGTAGGAATTTCTTTGATCAGGCTTTGGATGTTTAGCTGCTTAAGGAATTGGATGCTATATTTAAAGATTTGCTGAAGTTAAAATAGATGTTTATGCTGAATTATGTTAAGATATTTTGTTTAAATTTGCTTAGAAAACTAATGTATTGTTAGAACTACTGTTTTGCAAGTGTTGAACCTATATGTGTATCAGCTGAAACTTATGTGCTTTGTTTTGCAAATGTTTTGCTAAGAAATGGAATTTTTAAGCTTTAAGAACAGTTAGTTTATAATGGTAGAAAATCTGAGATTGAAAGGATTTATGGATTGAATGTACAATCAAGTATTCGACATAGGAAAATCCATGTTTAAGTTGACATAAAATCTGGCAGAATAAAGGTTTTGAGTTGCTTTGAAAAGAAAACAAAATGACATGTATTTTGCTTAAGAATAAGTGCAAGTTGATTATGGCTAACATGACCATTTTATTGAGCCTGGGTTAAGCCAGCACTAAAGAGTTTAAGCTCAATTTTCAGTAATGTTTTACAACCCAAATATAGGGTAGACTCAGTCATTTTTGCTAACAAGAAGAGGTAAAATTAGGCACTTAAATCTTCCACTGACACACACATGCACAAGAACATGCACACACATGCACATGCAAGAGCACAGTTCATACAGTAACAAAATTATGGAAATACATGCAAAATGCTAAGTCTTGAGACATGAAACCAATAGTTATGCAATAATCAAAGTATGCTTGGAAAACCTGGTTTTTAGAAACACTATTGCTATGTAGGAATTATTTCTTTTAATGATTCCCAAACATATTTCTACTTCCAAACTTTTGTACTCTAATTCAAGTAGAAAGTAACTTATATATCTTCACATATGTAAGTTTAAGATGATTTGAGCAAACCAATATTTTTATATTGGCATAAAGATCCTGGATAGAAGAAAATTAGAGTGTAATATTTTCTTGATTAAATGACCACTGCATATATATATGTAAAAAAAAAACTTTAGGAACAGAAGGTGGGTTATTTCAATTTCAAGGGTTAAATCATTTACAAAGGTTTTGTTTTCAAGGAAAAAGAATAGGGTATTTAGCCTTGAATTTTACCAGAGATTTATTATTCTTATCACCTTTAGATAAATTATGATAGAATAAATTGACTTATGTATTAGAAAAGTAGATGGGATTGGTATAGAGTCGCGCCCTATACTTTAGCTGTTAGCCCTAGCAGATATAAGTCCAAAACTCTAGTGCGTAGGGCTTTGACATGGGTAAGACTAAAAGTAGGTTTACGCATAGAAAGGAATACACAAAGTTGAGTTAGGTTACTGGTTAGCCCGCAAAACCAGTAGGATCGGTTTGACTAGAAATAGTAAGTTCTGGACATACCATCCAGTTTCCCTCTAACAGTAAGTTAGAACATTTGATATATCTTGTAGGCCTGAGTCAGCCATATAGGTTGGTAGTCACCATGTGAAAACTAATTGTTGGGATAGATAGTCTAAATGTTGGGACAGATAGTCCATTGATTAAACAGAATTGTTAAGGTTACCCAGTAGCATGCATGCATATGATAGCTTATATTGTTTAGTTTAACCATTGTGGTTATAGGTGTATAATTTATTTAAGACGTATTTAGAGGATACTAGTGAGAGAAAAACTTGTTCCGCTCAGTGGCATGGTTTTACTAGATACCTGTTAATCGAGTGGCATATTATTATTCACACCAGACTTTTTGTCCGACTTGAAGTTTTTGTTTTTCCCCTTTAACTCAAGGTTGCTTATTTGAGTAGTTTGAGAGTAAAGTTTTCATGTTAAGTAGGTTTTGGCGAATAAAGATTCCGGAGACGTGTAGAAGGCAAAGTGAACTATGTAGGAATCTGTCTACTATTTATTTCTACTATGTGATGTTGTTTTGTTGTATATATGTAATGGCAGAAACAGTATCTGTCTAGTAGTAAACTCTGATCAAGCAAGGAGAAATCTTTATATGTTGCTCTTGGAGTGTTATGTAATAATTATAATTTATCTGAACCTAGGAAACGTTTGGGATTATTTAATGAATATGAAATATTATCTTTGAAATAAAATGTGAAAGTTGTTTTAAAATTATGTTTAAGGAAATTTCATATCCTTATACTTCTGATGTTATTGATATAGTGAACATAACCGCATTTTATCACAGAAAATTAATACTATGGATGATTACATCATCTATAGCGCTTAGTTTCGGGCCTCAAAATGGGGGATGTTACAATGTTACAAGTTGGTATTAGAGCATAGGTTTATGTGAAAATTAAAAGAAATTGAACTTAAAAGAGTTTTGAAACATAATCCAATAAATCAAAGAATAAGATTGGAGTATGGGATAACGCTATAGTAACATACTTGTATTTGATATATATGTATATATGTATGTATGTATGTATGTATTCTCCTTTCTCTCTTAGACCGTTCTTCTGTATCTTATTAAGGCTCGTATGCAGATTACGAGAAAACAAGATATGGAAGCAGGAAATGGAAGAGTGAATCTAGGTGGAGGAAGCACTAAAATGAATGGAAATGTTCGACCAAATACAGAAGGAACCAGGGTCGACAAGTAAATGATAATCAAAATGCAAATGCTAACGTAGCTGCCGGAACCCCACCAGTAGATGTGGGGACTATGTATCAGTTCTTTGTCAACATGATTCAAGTTGGAGCTGCTGCTGGTTTGGTTGGAGGGAATGTTGCTAATGCGGGAAGAGCTAATCTCGTGGTGCCAGTTGGTAATAACTATGCCAAGCTGAACCGTGAGTATACTAATCTAAAAGGAAAGCCTTTTTTAGGAACTAAAGATGCTATTGCAGTAGAGAACAAGCCTTTGCATTATGAGAAGATTTTTGCTGATCCAGGGTTAAACAATGAGCAGAAAAGGAGATTGGGTTTCTAGATATTGCAAGGAGCAGCATTGTACTGGTAGAACGGGGTAGCGGTAGGTGTAACATAAGTGGAATTGACTTGGGATGAATTTTGAAGGAGATTTTAGGAGAGGTTCTTATCTGAAGTAGCCAAGTCAACCTTGCTTAAGAAATTTATGGAAATGGAGCAAAGGGAAATGTCGGCGTTAGAATATGTTACAAAATTTGATGAGATGTCTAGATATGGGTACACCACCATCGATACTATGATTAAGTGGAATGAGAAGTTTATTTGGGGTTTGAGGCTAGAGATTCCTAGGCGACTATGCCATATCTCTGAGATCCGACTAATGTAGTGGTGGAAATGGCTATAAGGAATGAGGAAATGCTTAAAACTTTTGGAAAATAAAAGTCGGTGGAAACATGGAGTTCTTAGAATAAGAAGAGGAAATTCTTAAAGAAGAAGGGAGCTCAGAAGTGTTAGGCTACCAATAAAGGAAAGCTAATATTATTTGCTTTAAGTGCAAGAAGAAAGGACATTTTGCTCATGAGTGTCGAACCAGTAAGGGAAATAAGGTTCTAGAAAATAAAGATGTGAAGTGTTTCAACTGCAAGCAGATAGGGCACTATAAGAAGCATGGCTCAGAGCTGGCTAAAGCTAATAAAAGAAAGGTGTTTGCTTTGGAACCGTTTGCACGAGACCAACTGTTGTAGAGAATGGAAAATCTGTGACGGAAGGTTCGCTTTTGATTCATAGCATTACCAGTTAGAGTATTATTTGATACAGGTTCATCGCATTCTTTTATCTCTCAGTGTTTGTGGATAAGTTAGAATTAGAACCATTATACCTTGTTACCACCTTAAGGGTTATGAATCTAATAGAAGGTATGCAACTATGGGGATGAGATGTAACTAGTTAGAGATTGAATTGTTAGGTTGAGATTTTGCTTTTAGTATGTATATGTTTGACTTTGTGGGTTTTGGTATCATTTTGGGTATGGATTTGTTGAACAGGTACGAGGCTAGGATATTTTTCCTAGATAGGGAGATATCATTAAGACACCCTAATAGCCACGATCGAATTATATACTTGGTTAAGAACTCAGGTTTGGATATTTATGCATTGTTGGGTGCAATGGAAGTAGAAGACAAAGTAAATTGGGTTTTGTTGTAAGAGAGTACGCAGATATGTTGAGCCTATTACAGGACTACCATTGGAATGACCTATTGAGTTTCGAATGGAACTTATACCTGGAGTTGGATCCGTTAGTAGACCATCTAGCAGAATGACACCTACCAAGATGAAAGAGTTAAAGGTGTAGCTAGTGGACTTGGAAGGAAAGAATTTCATTAGACCAAGCAGTTTGCCTTGGAGAGCGGCGGTAGTTTTCGTAAAAAAACCGGACAGATCGTTAAGATTGTGTATCAATTATTGTAAACTGAATGAGAAGACGATAAAGAATAGATATCTTTTGCCAAGAATTGATGATATATTTGATCAATTTAGTGGAGTCAAAGTATTTTCCCAGTTGGATTTGGTAGCAGGGTTCCATCAATTGAGGGTGGCGGAAGACAGTATTCCTTTGATGGCGTTTCGAATGAGGTATGATTCGTACGAGTGGTTAGTGATGTCATTCGGGTTAACTAATGCACCTACTTTCTTTGTGGACTTGATGAAACGAATTTTCCGAGAGCACTTGGACAGATTCGTGTTAGTGTTCATTGATGACATTTTGATATATTCTAAGGATGAGAGAGATAATGAGATTAATCTTAGAATAGTGCTTAAGACGTTGAGGCAGCATCAACTACAAATGAAGTTTTCGAAATGTCATTTTTGGAAGAGAGAAGTGAAGGTTCTTGGTCATGTAGTTTGAAAAAAGGGTTGTCCATGGACCCAGCTAAGATTGAAGCTGTAAATAATTGGAAGAGATCCGAGACGGTGACCGAGATAAGAAGTTTTCTTGGATTAGCTGACTATTACCAGAGATTCATTAAGGATTTCTCTCGGATAGCAGCACCTCTGACTAAACTAACCGGGAAGGACGTAAAGTTAATTTGGTTAAGTAAATGTGAGGAAGCATTCCTTAAGTTAAAGTATTTGTTGACCAATGCGCTCGTGTTAGTTATACCAGATGGTAATCAGGATTTGGTGGTGTATACAGATGCGTGTGGGACAGGATTAGGAGTTGTGTTGATGCAAAGAGGTAAACTGGTTGCCTATGCTTTTTGATAGCTCAGACCACATGAAGTTAGGTATCCGACTCATGATTTGGAGTTGGTAGCGGTTTTTGCTTTGAAGGTGTGGAGACACTATCTTTTGGGAGAAAAATTTGAATTGTATACGAATCATAAGTCTTTGAGGTATTTGTTCTCTCAGAAAGAGTTGAATATGAGACAACATAGATAGTTGGACTTTTTAGCGGCTTATGATTTCGGTATAAAGTATACGCCCGGGAAATGAAATAAAGTTACTTAAGCACTTAGTAGAAAACATCAAAATGTGGTGTTAGCTTGTTGGTAGAATGGAAAGATTTAAAGGCATTGACTGCTTGTGGTGTTCAGTTAAGATCGACTGCTAGTTCTAGTTAGAGTACCGCCATATTGTCATGTTTAGAAGTTTGACCAGTATTAATCGAAAGGATTGTTTCTAATAAAGAGATGGGCCATTGCTAGCTGAAAGGATTAGAAGATTGGAAGGTGGAACTAAGATTGATGATTTAAAGGATTTCAGTCTTGACCAGAATGAGTGGTTAAGAAAGTAGGGACTAAGATGTATCATGATATTTAGAGGGGTTTCTTCTGGGAAGGTATGAAAAGGAATGTAGGCTCATGGGTAAAGCAATATTTAAATTGCCAGCAGGTGAAAGCCGAGCATCAAAAGCCAAGTGGTTTGCTTCGGCCTTTAGATATATCGGTGTGGAAAAGGGATTCTATATCCATGGATTTTATTGATGAGCTACCAAGATTGAATATGTGAAATGAGAATATTTGAGTTATAGTGGATAGACTAACCAAGAGTGCATAGTTCATTTCCGTTAAGCCGACAAGGGCAGCACCTATATTGGCTAAGTTGTTTATGAAGAATATTATTAGACTACATGGGATTCTTAGTAGTATAGTCAGTGATAGAGATACTTTGTTTACTCGTGAGTTCTGGAAGAGTCTACAAAAGGTATTGGGTACCAAGCTCAAAGAGAGTCAATAAGGTACTTAAAGATTTGTTGTGAGCTTGTGTACTGGACTTTGGTGGGTCATGGGAAGGCCTTTTACACTTAGTTGAGTTTTTCTATAATAATATTTATCAGACTAGTATAGGAATAGCACCTTTCGAAGCTTTGTATGGAAGGCCGTGCAAATCACAAGCATGTTGGTTAGAGATCGGAGACAGATGGATTCTTGGTCTAGATATGGTAAGAGAAACCACAAAACAGATTGAGTTGATCCGAGTACAGATGAAGGAAGCTTAGTCTAGGTAGAAAAGTTATGCGGATAAGAGGCGTAAGGATTTAAAGTTCTCAGTTAGAGACTACATTTTTGTGAAGGTGTCAACGATGAAGGGTATGATACAGTTTGGAAAGATAGGGAAGTTGGCACCGAGATATGTAGGTCCATTTCCTATTATACAGAGGATCGGGAAACTCGCTTATCGAATAGAATTGCTGAACAGTTTGGCAGGAGTCCATGTTGTGTTTAATGTTTCTCATCTTAAAAAGTATGTGCATGATCCAGAGACTACTATTACTCTAACTACAATTGAAGATTTAGTATGTGAACCAGATATGACTTTTGTTGGGCAACTGGTGGGAGTTGTGGAAAGAGATGAGAAGAGGTCGAGGAACAAGACAGTCAAGTTAGTAAAAGTTCAATGGAGTGGCAACGAAAAAGACCGTACTTAGAAGGCAGAAGATAAGATTAAAGATACTTATCTTGCATTGTTCTGATGGTACGTTCTATATTTGATATATATATAGACCTTTTGTTAGTCAGGTATACTAGTATTGTTGTTATGTGATGTTACAGATGTTTGCATGATTGATATGATTGTTATTATCCTTAACGAAATTTTGAAGACGAAATTATTTAAGTAGGGGAGTCTGTAACACCCCTAATTTATATTAACATTATTTAGAAGATTTGTCTAGATAAACTAAATAGAGTAATGTGATGTGCAGTAAGATAAGGAGGGTGAGATTTGATAATTAATAAGGTTGGGCCTTAACTAATCAACTATTAAGATTGTTTTAAAACTTGACATATAAAAGAATATATGAGGAGGGCAAATTAGGAATAGATCTATCTTTTATCCCATAAACCCTCCTTCTTCCATATCATTCTCATTTTTAAAAGTGCAAAATAACCAAAGTTAAAGAGTAAGAGGTCGGCTATTAAACAAGAAGAATAGGAGAAGAAACTAAGGAAATTTCAAGGGAAAAAGCTATGGAAAACATTCTCCATCAAATGTCAACTCCTTTATCCAAATTAAGGTGAATAATAATAAACCATCTCATTTTTATGCTTGTTCGATCTCCGATCTGATTGGTTTTGATTCGTTGATGATGTTATGATGTGCCATATTAAATTTTTACCATTGTTTAGTTAAATAATGAATTATTGGAATTTTTATGAAATTTTTTAATAGGTTTACGATCAAAACCTTAGTTTATGATCTCCAAATGGTTTGATTTTTGGTAATGTTGTATAAAACATAATTTTGGGGATGGGTTTTTAAATTCATAATTTTCCAAATTAATAGGAATATTTTATGAATTTCCTAAGTAAGAAAGGGCATTTATTTCGGGTTTTAATGATTAAAAATAATTAAAAAAAAATTGACCCCAAAATTTTTATATGTTAAAGAATATGTTAATTCTGATTTTTGATGAATTTTGGGGATTTTTCCCATGTAATTATGATTTATTATGAATTTAATAAGCTAGAAAAGCTTATATTAATTATTAAATGATTAATATTGATTAAGGGGTGCGAAATGAATTTTTGAGAAGGTAAATAGGTTGCGGTAGTTTTTCTGAAAAAGAAATTTGTTAAAGATTGTTTTAAGAAATAGAAATTTGACAAGGGTTAAGAGTTAGTGAAAAGTAACTGCTTTTAATAGAAATAAAACAGTTTTATAATAATTACGACAATGCCACCGGTTGCGGCACTCTCATGACTTTCGGCATTAACAAGAGGCGATATCGCTTTACAGTTGTAAGCAATATCGAAAATATGCGGCATTGACATGAAGCAATACCGTAAGTATGTGATGCATTAAGTCATGCATCTGACATTGACGTTAAGGGAATATCGTATCTCGTGGGTGTATGAGATTTGATGTCACGAGTTATCAATGCTGACAGTTTACAACATTCTTAAACTAATTCTGCAAGTCATCAATTTCGGTATCAATCGATTTTGCGGCAGTGACGCTGCTAATCTTTCTATATATACGGCATAATAGCCGTATAATAATAACGACATACTTATAATGATGCCGTAAGTAATTGATCTCAGTTTAAGGTATTGATGCTACCTGTTATCAATTTCGGCATTATTATTATAGCGACATAATAGCCAAGTTTTATGAATTCAATGTCAACTTTTTAAGGCACTGAAGTCGGAAGTCATCAGTGTCGCCCTTGCTATTTTAAAGCACACGATATCAATGGTTTTATGATATTGATACTGCATGTCATCAATGTCGGCTTCTATGTATTCAACTTATAAAAGGCTATATTTAATAGGCTCGACGATCTATAAATTTCTATGTTACAACAAAATTGATTTCGGCATTAGAGCCTTATATTTTTATAAAATCAGAATTATTTTAAAGCTTTGATTGCACTAGCAGAAGCTTTGATGTCGGTCATATTAATGCCACAAGTTTTCAATGATGAACATATTATAATTTATGGCATTATACCCTATAATGAAGAGGTGTGATGTCCTCGTATTAATATCGAAAGTACAAATAGCAGTATTACAATAAATTATGAATTGGCATGAGAAATTGGTAAAGTAATGGGCCATCTTTTCCTTGTTTTAAATATGAATTAAAGGGATTAATCATATATTATGACAAATGTTCTCAAGGAATAAATTATTACTTAACCAAAGTTTTAATATGAAATTGCCAAAGGGAGTTATTACATAAGGTTAGGTAATTATAAGATGCCAATTGATTGAACATATTCAAATAATAAATGCTATATGTTCTTGTTATTATTTGATCAGTTATTTTGCATAATTTTTATTGTCAGACTCACATCATTATGACCCATAACTACATATTGGGATATTTAAGTGCAGAATAACCCGTTAGGTTGACCCATTAGTGATTATAATTAGAATTAACTCCTAAATGAGTAGAATTTCATCCAGGGGATCAGGTAGATCAGAAGTGTTAGGATGCTCAGAACTGATTAAAAGATTATGATTTGAGATATGGTATTGGAAGGGTCCAAATGGTTCGAAGTCATCCCATGAAAAATATGGCTTCAATAACGTTATTGGAGATATCCAATAGTTTCCTAGTGATCCCACGAAAACTATGATATAAAAGTGTAGTATTGGAAGAATCCAATAGATTCATAGTCATCCCATGAAAACTATGATTTGAGTGTGTTATTGGAGAATTCCAATAGGTTCATAGTGATCCCATGAAAAATATGATTGGAAAGTGTTATTGGTAAAAACCAATAGGTTTTTAGTGGTCCCATGAAAACTATGATTCATGACAGGAAGTCCTTACAAATTTTGACAGGTTATTAGCAGCCTATGAAAACTAATAGGTTCATAGTGACACTAGGAAAACTATGAGTTAAGACAGATAGTTAGTTTTGTGAGAATGGGTGAACTTAGGGTAGATATAACCCTAAATTGACAAATGAAATAAACTTACCCCATTGGATACTTGCATATGATTATGTTATTATGTTTTAACCATTGTGGATGCAGGAGCACGGTATATGGTTGATATGTTGATTAAGATACGAGTGAGGGGAAAACCATTTCGCTCAACATTGTAGTCTTACTAGATATCTATTTGGTTCGAGATTGTAGGTTATTACTCACACCAGACTGCTTGTTTAACCCAATTTTTTTTGTTTTTCTCCTTAAACTCTAGGGTACTCATTTAGTAGCTTGGGAGTAAGCCAGTTAGACGAATAAGCTTCTGGAGACGTGCAGATGGCAAGCTAGTTATATTAAGAGTTTTATTTAATCCGCTATGTAGTTCATTTTGTTTGAGTGGATATATGATAGAAATTATAACTTTCAAGTAGTAGTAGACTCTTATCAACCAAGGGGGCATCTTCATATGTTGCTCTTGGAGTATTTTGTAATAATTATATTTTCTCTAAACGTAGGATCCAATAGGATTATGTAATGAATATGAAATCTTATGTGAAAACTTGTTATTAAATTGTGATTGAAAGTTTTCATGTTCATATGCTTCTGATTATTGATATAATTAACATAACCATATTTGGTCATCGGAAATTAATAATATAGATGACTGCAGCATAAGTAGCGCTTAGTTTTGGCCTTAAAGTGGGGGATGTTATAGCCAAGTGAGCCAGTTTGAGTTAAACAATTTGGTAGAAGTAGATGCGTTTAGAGAGCATACTTGTATTTTTCTACTAAATAATACTACATACACCAAATGTCCTCTGCACTTTGATATATTTATAATGTTATTTGTTAGGGTACCTTCATTCTAGCTATCAGTATGAGCGGATGGAGTACAAGAGCGACTACATACTAGTGGTATGGGATGCCTGAATTGTTCAGAGACTATATGACTACCACACGAGATGTTACACCACCCGTGAACATTCCAGCATCTGCGGTAGTTGATAGAAGTCGTGTGGCCCTTGGGGAGCCTAAGTTTCTTACTCCGCCAGCTTTAAACTTTCAAAAGTTATGTCGGGATAGCCCTGGCGGGAAGCCATATCTAAGTTCTAAAGCTGTTGCTAAGACATAGTTTGGACATGTGATTGTGATAAGGCTTTTGCCAGTATGATTTAAGGGATGCTCTCTTGTGGAGGATCGTTCTCCTAGCATCTTAAGAGGAAGGCTTCGGCTTGGTGGGACATAATAATAGAGCAAGATGATGAGTAAGTCATGCTTTGGATTGATGCTGAACGTTGCCATGAGCCTCGGTTCATTTTTAAGACCGATAGAGGCATGCGATTTGAGTGTTTCATCCTTTGGCAATAGGATAGCTTGTCAGTGAAGGAGTATGTTGGCCATCTTGATCTTTTGGCTAAATTCAAGATTAAGACGGTTAGTATTCCATTGAATGAGGTAAGAGTTTACCTAGGGTCTTAATGCATCGGTTGTAAGTTCGTCGCTTAGTCTTACCTAGTAATGGTCACTTTGAGAGTCTCGTTGGGATGGCCCTTCTCTATAGGAGTACCTGCGAGGTACCATCAAAGGTAGCAAAGATGGAAAGCAACCTAATGTTCCAATCGAAGGGAAAAGACAAAGGTATAGGGAAACGATCATGCTTATACGAAGAAGACGGCTGATATAATATGCCATCCTTGCAGCACAAAGAGCATTTCGTTACGGAATACCATTTGTTATCCCGCCTTTTGGCAAGGCCGTGACACCAAGGACTTGACTAGATACCGGTGACAGATCGTCTCGGAAGTCGGTTACACGTAAGGATCGCTACGGATATCGATGAATTTTGTCCGAGTCCGGATCGGGCTGCAATTGATAAGACATGCCAAGCAAGGCCAGAGGAAACGACGTTCCAATTTTCAAGTCAATCCGAGTTCGTATGCTCAAGATATCACCGATGGAAAATGGAGGAGACAGCCTTGTATTCGAATCCATTAAGGTCGACTCGATCATCTTCGTATCCATCAAGTTTTACACGCTTCGTATCCATCGTGGAAGCCTTCCTTCGAATCCATCCCCTTTGCCTGGCTTCGAATCCATCGTGGGAGCCTTCCTTCGAATCCATCCCCTTTGCCTGGCTTCGAATCCATCGTGGGAGCCTTCCTTCGAATCCATCCCCTTTGCCTGGCTTCGAATCCATCGTGGAAGCCTTCCTTCGAATCCATCCCCTTTGCCTGGCTTCGAATCCATATAATAGATGCGCCTCGACTCCATCCCATAAGCTACCTCGAATCCACTAGGCCACGGCAGCTAGGAACGTGGAGTCGACCCAGTCAATCCGGAGTGGAAACCGGATCGATACGAAGCATACGCACCACGTCACCATCTTCACGAGCAGGAGGATCGATTCGAACGAATCAATTCGAGCATATCGATTCGAACGACTCCAGAATACGAAAAACACCAACTTGAATCGATCATAACTCGAGTTCTACAAGTCCAAATGCCATGAAATTTTCACAGAAGCTTAAGCACATGATGAAGAATGTTCACACCAAATTTCAGCTCGATTGGATGATTTCTTGATCGATTCGAACCAAGGGTCGAATCGATCCCGAAGTGGGCCCGAATCTCCAGATTTCGGCCATGTGGGCCCCCTGACGTGCCAGAACTGGTCTCCCCTCATTTTAGGCGAAATATCAGCCTCCTACACCTATAAATAGAGCCCCTGGTCATTCAGAAAAGAGGTCGGAGAATTCTAAGTACTGAAGAGCGCCCAGATTCTGCCAGATCTACTCCAGAACACCGCCGCTGCTTTAGATTGATACTTAGCAATTAAATTCAGTTGTATTGCTTTATAAACTACTGTAACCTTCAAGTATCGAGCAATAAAATCATCAAACTTCATAGTGGACGTAGGCTACAAAGCCGAACCACTCTAAATCGCTTGTCTTTGCACTTTACATTTTTTATTTGGAGTTTTTGTTAGATAATCCACAGCGTTAACTTTCATTCTTCGCGTTTATCTCTTCAAAGACTTCCGAAGAGTGTTGTGCCCATTTTTGGTACAAACACTTTGGTGCTTTCACTGAGAAAAAAAAACCAGCTTTTTTCTCCTGCTCCTTGGATCTACCATCGATACCGGATTGCACAAATCCAAGAGGAAGATCCAGATCTTTGATTCACAATCCTTCCATTCTACTCAGATTCGCATAAAATCTAGGAAAAGGATTCATCATTCAAAATGGTTAGCACGAGAACCACTTCTACAGCTGCTGGACAAGAAGGTAGGGATGGACAGAATCCTGCTCAACAGCAGCCATCCAACCAAGACAACACTGCCCACTCGGATCCGTCTGGGGCAGTCACTAGACAAGAATTTCAGGTGTTACTTCAAGAGTTGACTCAGAGTCGGCAACAGTTAGCCGAACAGTTGCGAGCCAATATTGAACTGACAAATCAACTGAACCGCCAGGGCCGTAGGAGGTCCAGAAGGGATGATGTTTCCCGCTCATCCACTGAAAGTTCTGCCTCATCTGACTATCATCATAGATCTACCCGTCCCCGATTAGACGGAGATCATGCACAGACTGCTGGATATCAGCCCGCCCTGACTGTCGGGCAATTGAGGGTAGGACCGTCAACCAGCTTTCAGGCCGGGCCCTCCACACAAGGAGGCCCTACTACACAACATACCGTGGACAATCATGCCGCAGCTACCACAATAGAAACAAGGGTTGATACCCAAAATCTTTCAGGGCCAAATAATCGGCAACGTGGGCGTACTCCTGAACCGTACGTCTTAGGGGACGCTGAGCCAAGGAGGCAAAATTTGGACCGTCGACAGCGCCCGGTCCGAACTCGCGCTGTGGAACCTGACCACACCTTAGTTCGGCAAGCTCAAAATGTAGCAATGCCAGATATCTCGACTATGATACGTCAGATGATCCACGAAAGCCAAGGCCTTACCAACGATGACTGGGGACTTTCCCGTAGTCACACTCCCTTCACAGACGAGATACTGAGTGCTGAACCTCCCCGGCGATTCAGAATGCCAACTCTTCCTATGTACGAAGGAAATTCTGATCCCAATCAACACATCTTGAAATATGAATGGTCAATGAGCGCCGCAAGGGCCGGTGACGCAGTAAAATGTCGAAGTTTCTCCATCTCTCTAGGTGGAATTGCAACGATGTGGTTCACTAGATTGCCACCTAGGTCTATCTCTTCATTTGATCAACTGGCTAAGAAATTTGTGGAACAATTTCGCATGCATGTCGCTAGACCCAAAGATGTCAACACCTTATCCAGTGTTACCCAAGCTCGAGGGGAAACGCTAAGGCGTTACTTAGAGAGATTCCATGCGGCATGTGTGGAGATTAGTAATCCCAACGACAACTCAATCTTAATGGCATTGACAAAGGGGATTGACCCTGATTCTGAATTTGGAAACTGGTTAGCCGGAAAACCACCCGCATCGTTGGACCGTTTCTACTCCAAAGCCGCACAATTCTTACGGCAAGAGGACGCGAAACAGTCTAGGAAGCAGGACGATGAGGGACCCAGGGGCGAAGAAATACAGAGCAATGTAGCAGTAAAACAGTCCGGTGACAATTCCGGAAAAGTTCAGTTGAACATACAGAACAAGCAAACGCAGCCAAGAGGTAACAATGGTCAGAATAAGAAAAGAGATCCAAATCGGGGTCCACGACGTGAGGCTCCAATGTTCGATAATTACACACCATTGAATACATCATTGGAAAATGTGTACCTACAGACTTGCAATACTATGCAATACAAGAAGCCGGCTCCGAAGCAATCGTCGGAGAGGCAGATTCAAACAGGGAAGTTCTGTAGATTCCACGAAAGTTATGGCCACAACACCAATGAATGTCGGCACTTGCAGGACCTCATTGAGAGGTTGATCAGAGAGAGGAAGTTAGATCAGTTTGTGCGGGCACCGCAGTCTGAAGGGGCGGGCCCCTCAAATCAAAATCATGTACAGAATCCAGAAAGACTGGAAGAACCAGGTCGTGTCGGAGGAAGACTGGTAATTAATGTTGTAAGTGATAGTCCTCGTACAGCGAAGCGAAGCTGGGGAGAAATGAAATCATATAACAACTTGGCTAGACGAACAGACTTTGAGTACGATGATAAATTGGACAATAAACCTTCGACCAAACGAAAAAGAGTGACAATTAACGACATCACTTTCCGAGACAACGATACTGATTATGTCGGAAGCCCGACTACTGACCCACTCGTGATATCGGCACAAGTAGGTCCAGCTTGGATGAAGAGGATACTAATTGACTGCGGGAGCTCTGTGAATATCCTTTTCATACATGCTTATAATCAAATGAGGATAAATCCCAGGGATTTGGAACCTTGCCAAACTCACCTCCATGGATTCAACGGTAGCTCTACCGTACCTATTGGGGTGGTGAAGTTACCAGTTAGGTTGGGATCTAAGGAGCATAGGAGAGTTCGAACATTACAGTTCACTGTGTTGAACATAGTCTCGCCATACAACGCTTTCTTAGGACGACCTGCCCTTACTGAATTCAGAGCCGTAATTGCCCCGTGGTGCTTGACCTTAAAGTTCCCTACCGTCAACGGAGTTGGAGTCGTCCAGGGCGATCAGGTTGACTTGAGAACAGTCATACGCCGAAAACGAGACGCCCGATTACGCAATGCCGAGGACCGACTTAAAACTTTTGAACGCAATGAGATTGTCATTAAAAAAGAATACCCAGCACTACTACACATGAAACCAACATGGAAGGGATCACATGAGATTAAGCAAGAGCTCGGGGATGATATATATGAGTTAACGACCGCTGATGATCCAGCTTCACCAAAGGTCTTGGATGGCGAAAGTCCTCGTCGCTATTGCACATAACAGGCTATGTTTATCTATTTAGTTTAAATTCTGTTTTAGAATTTGTTTCTGCATTTCGAAATTAGAATTTGTAATAAGGCAACTGACTTTGCCATGTTCTCTTGTTTCAGCAATAAAATGCCATCTCTTTGAGCCAGAGCTGTGATTCATTAAATACAATGTACAACATCACGATGCACGAAGAGCTAAATTCCATCACACAATGGGATTTATTCAAGTAGGGAGTGGCTATGAAGCAATCAACCACTCTCCAAATGGAACCCGAGCTCGGGGGCAAGCCATCACATCAGGCCGGAAATGGGTTGATACACGACAACCTTTTAATCAACTCCGTACTCCCAGAGTGCGAGGCGGAGTATAAACATTTTCCTAAATCCCAGAGTACTCCGAGAGCGCGAGCTGGGTATAAATATCAACAAACTCCAGCTTCCGAGAGCGCGAACTGGAGTATAAACATTAACTAACTCCATACTCCCAGAGTGCGAGGCGGAGTATAAACATTTACAAAATCCCAGAGAACTCCGAGAGCGCGAGCTGGGTACAAAACTTTTTACTTAACTCCGTACTCCCAGAGTGCGAGGCGGAGTATAAACATTTTTCTAAATCCCAGAGTACTCCGAGAGCGCGAGCTGGGTACAAAACCTTTTTCCTAACTCCGTACTCCCAGAGTGCGAGGCGGAGTATGAACTTTTTAACTAACTCCGTACTCCCAGAGTGCGAGGCGGAGTATAAACATTTTCCTAAAACCCCAGAGTACTCCGAGAGCGCGAGCTGGGTATAAATACCAACGAACTCCAGCTTCCGAGAGCGCGAACTGGAGTATAAACATTAACCAACTCCGTACTCCCAGTACGCAAGGCGGAGTATAAACATACATCAACTCCACACTAATCCCTAATACTGGGGGCAGAACCATAACACATAACAAGTTGGAGACAAAAGGGAAAACATTCTCATTTCCACTATCAACAAAAAGAATCTGATTACAAAATGGTTCAAGAAATCGCTACTAGTGGGAGCCGAATCCACATCTATACACGGCCATAGAAAAATCAACAAAATGCTACCCTACGCAACAGAGATTTAAAGAAAGAGTTCAATCTTTCTTCTTCCTTATCTTCTTCTTCGGGGTAGCTCCACCAGATCCACTGCCTGATTTTTTCCTCAGTCGCTTACTCTTTTCAGGCTTGCCCTCCGGCAGCGATATAATGTCAACGTCTTCCTCAGAGCTGGAGGCGACGGAAGTTCTTCTAGGAGGACGAGCTGGAGGCATAGGAGTAGTAGCAGGAGGAGGGACAGAAACGGTCTCAATCACTACAGTACCGCCCGGTGAAATCACCATTAACGGGGCAGGCCCGGGCGGATTCATACCAGCATTCCCTGCCGTCATCTCGGCATTAATCTCAGCCATAACGTCGTCCTCACGGGATACTTGGGCCGCATCGAATGTGCCAATAGCTGGCATGGATGAACTAACGGCCGGAGCAGCCCCACTCACAGCATCAGACGGGTTGACAGAGGGATCGATGGGTTCATTAAGAAGGTCTTCAATCATTTGAGCGCTGAAAGAAAACATATTTGCATCACCCTCCTCGCCAATCAAAGTAGAAGTCGTGATGGCTTCAAAAAAAACAACCCCTTGTGTTTGATGAGGAACTGATAGAGCAAGAGGCGCGGAAACAACGACTTCAGTCACTGAAATGCGGCAAAACGAAGATGTTAGCCAAGTGTGTTGCTTAAAGTTCTCCACAACTAAACTACGAGAAGCGCTCAAATACCTTCCTTAGTCTGGACCGAAACGTGGGTGGAATCATCGGTGGAAGATAATAACGGTTGGTCAGGGTTATATGCAGGAACAGATTGGGGATCTACCGCACCAGTGGTTTCGGGCAATGTTGGGATTACAGCTCCAACACTTGCCTCGTGATGCGCGGTCCCCGAACCTTCGCCTGTCTCTAGAGATTGAATGCCAAGCTTTTCTTTCGCCATAGAAATCGCCGCCTCGTGAAGGACCTTCCTCTCATCTTCGGTGAGCAAACGCATCTCCAGCTCAAAGTCATCAAGCGATTCATCTGGATGCGCTGCCCTCTTCTCATTTACCAGCCGGGTCCAGGCATTGTACAAAATCATGGAGTCATCTCCCAGCCACGCTAAATTTCTGTGTTCCAGCACATTAGCGTTGTACGTGACAAGAAGATCGTCAAACTCAGCGTCCAGCCTGGACCTCTCCTCCAAAATCTTTTCTTGGATTTCTGCTTCCGCAGACTTGGACTTGACCGCCACCGCAGCAAGTTCGGCCCTGAGAGATACTGCTTGGTTGCAAGCTTCTTGAGCAGTGGCATTCGCCTCATCCTTCTCCTTCACCATTTCAGCGAATTTGGCCTTGAGCTCGTTCAGCTCTTTAACGGCTAAGTCTCGCTCAGCTGCAACGGTGGTGTAGCGGTGGCCCATCTCTTCTACCGTGGCGCAATGTTCCTGTTGCATCCTAGCCATTTTGGCCACGGCGTCCTCGTGTTTCTGGAGAGCTTGAAGTTCAGAATTCCGGGCCGTCTCCATTTCAGATTGAAGAACTTCAATGATGCGTTTCTGTTTAGCAATTTCAGCATCGCGTTCAGCAATGATCTTCGCCCTGTCAAAAGCCACTCTAGAAGCCTTCACGGCTGCCTTGTACCACTCCTTATACTGAGCGTAGAAGTCGTGGATATAACTATGAGCGGTGGTCTCAGCTTCCGGAGGAATTCTTTTAAAGTTAGGAGGGAAGATATAGCCATCCATGCAAATTTCCGGGTAGTCATTTTTCATTTGGGCAAGTTTAGCAGCTCCCTCGCTTGTCAACTCAGCCGGAGCTTGTTCAATTATAGCGGCTGCCGTTGGTTCCATTCTTGGCCGTTGAGCATCAGGCCGAGAAGATTGAGAAGGCAACTGTTGCTGATGAGATGGCCCTGGGAGGTCTACTGGAGCCCTGGGAGGCGGAGGAGAACGAGATCGGGGTTGGTGCTGGTATCCCCGGTCTCTGTCAGAGTAATCATAGCCAGAACGGCTACGCGAGTAATCTCTGTCTCTATCATAACGTTCTTGACTCGAGTAGCCTTGCCCATGATCCCTATCTGTCTCTCTCCTACGGGAATCGTAAAATGGAGAAGATTGGCGCACATTCCGAAGCCTATCTAGAGTAGAGCCACGTCCTGACATCTCACCTGCGATAAGAAAGAATTACGGATTAAAATTCCATAGAGCAATGTTTACTATGCAGAAGTCATGAAGTGCCGTGGAAGTGTGTGTAAATGTGTAAACCCCCAAACCGACCGGAAGTGTTGACCGCACTTAAAGGAAAGGGCTCGTTCATGTTTAGGACATCTTGAAATTCCTCCAACCCAGGATTATGAGAAATCGATATATAATCTGGGATAGGAATGTCGTCAAGCCCTTTGAGAGAATCTCTCGAATGAGAAGGGGCGGCCTCAGAAATCATAACTCCGGAAGCGGGAAGAAACACATCTACAGATTTTCCCCCCTTTGACTTAAGTTTTTTGGAAACGGCGGCCTTGCCTTTCCGTTTTTCTCCCGATTCCTCCAAGTTTCCCAAAAGGTCAGCCATTGGCTCTGAATCCGTATGGGTTCTTTCTTCGTCACTCGCCTCGATTATTTTGATTCCGAGTGACTTCTTCGTTTTTCTCTTCTTGGGTTTCTTCTTATTTTCCTTCTTGGAGACGGACTTTGAAAATCCCTCAACGACTATGCTTTGATTGATGTCGATCAAACCAAGAACTCTTAAGTTGTAGTCGTTCAGCACCGAGTCAATATGCCTCAGCTCGCTTGGGACTTCTTGAAGACTCCGGACGGTACCCTTGAAACGCCCTCCATCGGGCCTAGAGATAATAGCTGTAAAAGGAGTGAAATGTCAATTTTAACACCGAAGAGCTATTGGTCAAAGAAACAGGTTAAGGCGCTTACGTCTAGACAACCATCGCCTAGCGAAACCTGGAGGGCACCGAACGTAGAACCATTCGTTCTTGAAATAGCTTAGTCGAGTCCAAGCTCCAACTACAACTTGGCAATTTCTAACTGCCTCCAAAAATGTAAACGACGGGCTATCACCCCTGCTCTTAAAGTTAAATATGTGTCTGAACTCGGAGGGCCTCGGCGGGCGAAAAAAAAGACAGTCCATAAATATTAAAAAGGCACTGTTCAGCAACGCGTGCCCGTTAGGATGAAGTTGTGAAGGAGCGATTCCTAAATATGATAGCATCCCTCTGATATATTGATTGAAAGGAGGAAGAGTTCCAGCCGCACAAGCATGACGGTAGAATGCTGTATATCCTTCAGGCGGATTGTGCGGTCTATCAGTGGCGCTGGGCAATAATACGTCACCAAGAGATATGTTATGCTTTAAGCATATTCGTCCCAATAAGGATTCAGATATGTTGGACTGAACCGAATCAACAGGGTCCTCAATAAATATCGCCTCCGGCAATTCATCTGGAGCTGGATCGATTATATCGGCAGGGATATCGGGAATCTCAAGCACCGGAGGAGTCGAGCTCTGTACCTCTTGTTGTTGGGAGCTCGAAGATTCCATAATTAGCTAACTCATTAGAAAGCAACGTTAAGTTCATGAACAAGCCCGTGCATGCCCCTGTGTAGTGTGTATGAACGTGTCGTGCAGTGTAAGTGATGTGCATCACTTAGGCAGATGTAACAGAATGAAGCAAGATGTTCGTACAACATAACTTGAAAATTTAAAAACGAAGATGACCGTCATCGCTGACCGTCACTTCCACCCCATCCGAAGGCTACTACCCACTTCAAGTATAAGTCTTTCAGTTGTATTATTGGTTAAATCATAGTTCCATCGACGAGCCTCAAAGGAAATTCAAGCTAAATCTTTTAGTCAAAATCGATTATGCAAGGCCGAAGCTCGTCGGAGTCAAGTATGCTAAAGTTCATTATGTTCGTCATAGTACGAACTTGAAGTTGGTCGTAGTTCAGATAATGGAGCAAATCAAAGGAGCAATGATCTCAGAGGACTAAGGCATTCGAATCCATCGGCACAGAACAATGAGGGTCGAATCGATGGAGTACGACTCCAGGTGTTTCGAATCCATATGGTTCGACTCGATGTGGCCTTATAATGAAGGAACGTTTCGAATCCATGAGCCCCACGTTGCTTCGAATCGATCTTTATTCAACTCCTTCGAATCGATCTGGATGATGTCACTTCGAATCGATCAACTCAATACCATTTTCCTCCAAGTCGTCGATTCGGAGCCTTGCCCACCAAATTGATTCGAACCAGTCGTTCTAGGATTGATGCGAAGCAGCGGAAGACAACACACTGACCGATTCGACTCGAAAAGCATCACTCCTCGGCTCCATCAAGTCGACCCATTTCGTTCAGATCTCGTCACTCCCCAGGATTTTCTAAGGCGAAGATAGTTCTTTTTTTCGAAACTCGAATCGATCCCTCGAGTACCTGATTTGATTACGAATGGAGGCGTGGACGAGCTTGATTGATTCGTAACAGGCACGTCAGTTATAACTCTGGAAAAACGATTCGAAGAAACAACTGAAGCGATGGTGAAAAGTAAAAAGTGAGAAGTGAATAGGAGCCCGGTATATATAGGGGAAATGTGGCGATTCGCCTCCCGGTATATCTGACCGGCTTCTATAGGTGAGAGAATCGACTCGAATCGATTCGTTGCGGCATGTTCGAATCCATTGTGACCACTAGTTCGAATCCATCACGACACAGAGTCGTTCCACCAGTTCGAATCCCTCCCTTAGTTCGAATCCATCCGGTTTCGAATCCTATACAACATCGAATCCATTTCAGCAACATCGGAACGAAGCAGCATTGATTCGAGCACTCACAACTTCGACTCCACCAACTCAGAGAACATCAAATCCACGCAATATCGATTCGAAGAGGCACAGCTTCGAATCCATCGCCAACCACTAATGAAAATGGACGGACCATCTCAATGTTAAAAATTGCTTGTCTACTCTTCATACCGATTCAGGAGAGGATCGATGCGGGAGGATGACCATGGACAATCATAAACGTAATGATTTAACTCAAATCTCAAATCGGTTCAGGAGAGGACCGATGCAGATTTCGATAGCAAAACCGAACTGACAACAACTTGCGATCGCGCAACGTTAACCAAGGTCAAGATAATACACGTATACACGTATTTTTGACTAATGTTTTGGTCTTTATCATCAACAGGAATCAAATGTTCATCTCGTCATGACTCAAAAGCCCAGACAGCCAGTCACGATCATACGACAGTCGATTACTGCAATACAGAATGCAACTTTCGATAAAGCATGTTGTAGCAATCCAATGAGAGACTGCAGCTTTTCAAAGCACGTCATGTTTACACAAGACGTACTTTGGGGGGCAAATGTTATCCCGCCTTTTGGCAAGGCCGTGACACCAAGGACTTGACTAGATACCGGTGACAGATCGTCTCGGAAGTCGGTTACACGTAAGGATCGCTACGGATATCGATGAATTTTGTCCGAGTCCGGATCGGGCTGCAATTGATAAGACATGCCAAGCAAGGCCAGAGGAAACGACGTTCCAATTTTCAAGTCAATCCGAGTTCGTATGCTCAAGATATCACCGATGGAAAATGGAGGAGACAGCCTTGTATTCGAATCCATTAAGGTCGACTCGATCATCTTCGTATCCATCAAGTTTTACACGCTTCGTATCCATCGTGGAAGCCTTCCTTCGAATCCATCCCCTTTGCCTGGCTTTGAATCCATCGTGGGAGCCTTCCTTCGAATCCATCCCCTTTGCCTGGCTTCGAATCCATCGTGGGAGCCTTCCTTCGAATCCATCCCCTTTGCCTGGCTTCGAATCCATCGTGGAAGCCTTCCTTCGAATCCATCCCCTTTGCCTGGCTTCGAATCCATATAATAGATGCGCCTCGACTCCATCCCATAAGCTACCTCGAATCCACTAGGCCACGGCAGCTAGGAACGTGGAGTCGACCCAGTCAATCCGGAGTGGAAACCGGATCGATACGAAGCATACGCACCACGTCACCATCTTCACGAGCAGGAGGATCGATTCGAACGAATCGATTCGAGCATATCGATTCGAACGACTCCAGAATACGAAAAACACCAACTTGAATCGATCATAACTCGAGTTCTACAAGTCCAAATGCCATGAAATTTTCACAGAAGCTTAAGCACATGATGAAGAATGTTCACACCAAATTTCAGCTCGATTGGATGATTTCTTGATCGATTCGAACCAAGGGTCGAATCGATCCCGAAGTGGGCCCGGATCTCCAGATTTCGGCCATGTGGGCCCCCTGACGTGCCAGAACTGGTCTCCCCTCATTTTAGGCGAAATATCAGCCTCCTACACCTATAAATAGAGCCCCTGGTCATTCAGAAAAGAGGTCGGAGAATTCTAAGTACTGAAGAGCGCCCAGATTCTGCCAGATCTACTCCAGAACACCGCTGCTGCTTTAGATTGATACTTAGCAATTAAATTCAGTTGTATTGCTTTATAAACTACTGTAACCTTCAAGTATCGAGCAATAAAATCATCAAACTTCATAGTGGACGTAGGCTACAAAGCCGAACCACTCTAAATCGCTTGTCTTTGCACTTTACATTTTTTATTTGGAGTTTTTGTTAGATAATCCATAGCGTTAACTTTCATTCTTCGCGTTTATCTCTTCAAAGACTTCCAAAGAGTGTTGTGCCCATTTTTGGTACAAACACCATTCAGCTAAGATGAAGCATAAGTGCTTTAATTGCGATCAGCTTGGTTACTTGAAGAAGGATTGTCATACATTTTAGAGGGTGAATAAGTAATGATGATCTATACCTCGTAGGCATTACCGAGTCCTAGAAAGCCTCTTGCTTGAGAAAAAGGAAAGAAATCATGTATCAAAGTGCGCCTTAATAGTAAGTTACTTGCTCATGTTCTTTCCAATAATTGGGTGTCGTGTTCTTCTATTTCTAGTTATTTGGTGGGCAAACTAAACTTGATACCCTTCATAGTAGGTAAATTCTTCTATAATACTAACCTTGTACGAGTAACCTTAGTTAATAAGCTGAGGTATAATGACCGAGTGTGCTACCATTGAAACTTGATGCATAAGCATTCGCGTTGAGTGGGTTATTCGATGATGACTTGGATTTGGTATCCAGGTAGAGTTTGGTAGTTGCCCGGTAATGAGCAATATCCGGCCAGGTGACTTATACATTTTGCGTAGAGTCGTTCATATTATAATTATTCATCGTTGTGTTAGTAAATCTTATGTAATGGGATTAATCCCATGCATTGTACGGGTGTTTTCTAAGGATCAGTCCATTCATGTGCCAGTTTTTGGTCCCGAGTTCGAGCATAGAGTTCCTAGGTGATTTGCACTAGTTGAGCAAAAGTTTTTCACCCGATTCGTAAAGGAAAACACTTGAGTCGAATTCTTGAAATGACCAAGGAATTTTCAAAACAAGACTCTAGTCATGCAAGGGAGTTTTGGCGGTTGAACCAAGGAAGCGAATCGAAGTTCTTAAGAGAGGAGTCAGGTGGCCGACCCTAGCTCAACAAAGGAACAATGAGAGTGAACAAAGGATTGGATCGGGCATTGAATATTATTTTGGATGATCCATACACGTTGTGTCGGCATAAATAATTATTGTATAATATAGGATGCTTGGGATAATTAGGGAACTTCTTGACTAGTTTTGTGACGATTCAGATAGTCTACTAAGTGATGGTATGATATTTTCCTAGATGAGTGACGTAGTACACTTAGTGTATTATTCTTATTATCATTATGTGGTCAAGTTTAGTCTGAACTCTTGCAAACCCAAGCATTTGTTGATCATCATCAAATGATTATCTAATTAGTAAAGTTTTCCCCTTGGGAAATTGAGTTCTGTTCAGAGGAGAAGGGAAGTTGAGACTTAAATTGCTGAATTTATTAGAGAATTTTGAAGATTGATGATCCAACATATCATATGAGTTTTTCTTTTTTAGAGTGGGTGGTGTGATTATCTTTCATGCGCCGTGTTCATGAAAGGAGTTGCACCGCTTATGCATTTGGTTCATTTTTTATGTCGGACAGACTCATAGGAGTTTATAGCTTGATATGCATGTTCGACTATTGATTAGTTACCATGCGTATTGGTATAGACTCTTTCTGTATGACAAATTTTTATATTAATTGTTGTTGTTGATTTTTGCTGCTTGTAGTTGCTTATGGTTGATGGTTAGAAGAGGTAGAATTATATATAATTAAATATTATTGCCTAGAAGAGGTAGAATATATATAATTATTTCCCCATTTGATTGGATTGATTTGAGTAGATATTTAGGATAGTCGATTAAAATCCTATATATATTTATATTGTGTTCTATTCATATCGAATAAAGCTAGATAGCGATGATATTAATTTATAACATGGTTATAAATTGATTAAACTCTAACTTGTTGTATTAGTGACAGAAATGTTATTATATATTTTATTACAAATCAAAAGTAAGAGTATAGCTTTTGAAAATAAGCTAAAAGCGTTAAAATGATTTATAAGCTAGTTTTGTATTAGTGAAATAATAGAATGATTTTTTAAAATAATAGAAAAGAGATTGGACTTCTATTGAAATGATTTAGTAAATAAAAGTAAGATTTGATTATTAAACAATTGGATTGTTTATTTAAATATATGTATTATATGTGTATGGAAATATCCATATGTGAATATCACCAAGTTGCGGGTAGTCTCAGGTAGTCATAGCGACCATCGGGTGCGCTAAATTGCATAAGAGAATACCGGATCAAGTAATCTCTCTAGCGAAGCCCGAAATGTGATTCATATAGTAGTGATGTGCTTGCAGGTATGTGTGTGCATAGACATGCATGATTAGGTGTATCGACACACGTGCGGGCAGCACACAATGTAGGAAGGTCGGTTGAGTTCATTTTGGCGTGTTAGAGGAGGCCGGGTTGCTAAATTCGCCCGTTGACTTTGTATGTGCAAAAAGTGGCTTTTTGGTATCGACTGATGGTGCACTGACCTATGAAGTAAGGCCAAGATCAGGTGCATTTCAATGGGTGTTTCTCCTTGGTTTCAGGTGCGGTGTTGCATGAGCCTTCGACATGACTTCAAGGGGACTCTGGGCTACTCGGAGAAGTTGGATGCTAGGCGGAACTCGAGATCCAGATGCAAATGTAAAGTGAATTATATGTGGTCAATAATGATCGGGCATGGGATTAGTACAGTGATTGGTCACGCGATCACATCTGGTGAGCATGTACGATCGTATGGAGCAATCTGCGTCCCTTGGGTTCGGCCTTGGGTAACTATGTTTTGATAAAGGGTGTTTGCCCTATACTGGTGACCATACCCAGCACTAGTCTTATATTAGTTACTGACAATACGTGTTAGTAGATGGTGGTAATTGTCTATGAATGAGTCATGTATCACCTATGCTTATTGTGGGGGTATAGTGATGGATGATGATGATCATCTACAAGTGGATCATATATTACTTATGCTCACTATGGGGTATGGTAGGATCCACTTAAGCGTCGAATATCTAGAGTATGTCATTTACCACCCATGCTCAATGTAGGGTATGGCGAGATATACACGAGTATGATCACATTGGATGCAACTCGAGGTTTATGGTACACTGAGGTACTGACTCTAGTTATCTTAGACTATTGACTCTATGTATATGAAAATGGGTCGGACGTCACCCAAGCTCATTTATGGGGTACAGTGAGATCCATATGGATTCCAAGAGAATATAGTAGGTCATATATCACCAAAGCTCGATGTAGATGGTATAGTAAGACTTACACGAGACCCATCTTTCAAGGCGTGGCTCGAGATCCAAGGTATTTTTAGGTATAATAGACTCTATTTATCTAAGATCCTTAATGAGAATCATTTGATCATGATAATGTGCATTATTGATCGATGTCCAACTGGACTCAAATTTCAAGTAAGTAGAGTAGATCATGTATCATCTAAGCTCTTTTTAGGGGGTACAACGAGATCTATATGAGACTTATCTTTCAGGTTGTGGCTTGGGGTCTAAGGTATTTTCAGGTACTGACTCTATTTATTTTAGCATGACTCTACCACGGACACCACTCATTAGAAATGATGAGTATCAAGTTATGTTCTCTGGCTACCACTTATCGTTGCTTTGTGTGTTATTAGTTGGTTGATTTTCATTATTGTGTATTTTAGAGTAGACTTGCATTTTATTTCCTATATTCCCTGTTACAGTATACTAATATGGATCAATCACATTTTATTAGTTGTGCTAACTCGTTGATGATAGGAGAAGAGCAGTGTAAGTTATGATTCCCTATCTTATAAGGATAAGCATACTTTACTTGTTATGGTCAGTCCGGATTACCCCTGAGCCACGTTGGTGGAGAGGAACGACTGTACCTTAGTAGCTTCCTATTTTATTTGTATATAGTTTTGATATATAGTATTTTGAGATAGTTCCCTTCATACTTGCTATATGTATAACCCGTATTTTGTCCTTGTCTGTATATGTCATGACAACTGTCGGGTACTCGATTGAGTAGTTTGGGAGTCAGGTGTTTTTGGAGATATGCTTTCAGGACAACTGGAGCATGCTATGGAGGTGGTGTCGATACTTTGGATATACTTGATGTTGTAGTAGTACATGATAGAGATGTGTTTGTATTTGAGACTTGTTGTATCAGATATTACATTTTGAAATATTTATGTATGGAGTTTATGTATTCTGACTATTTGTATTGTTGCTTATTTATCATTTGCTTCTGCTAGTGCAATCTCTTACATATGTTGCCTATTCATTTCTATTCATGTATTTACGATATATTATATTTTATCATTTCGATTTGATATTCTATCGATATGCCTTGGTTATGGTGTTTTGTTTTCATTTTACCCCGACAGATAGACTTTTGTGATATTTATGAGTTAGATGTTATCATTCAACGTTGACTTGGGGTATTACAAAGGTCGGGTTGTTACAAAAGCCCTTCCTTAGCAACTCTTTGGTTTCCAATTCCCATTGCTCTCTCGGTGTCATGCACTTAATTGACATAACCACCACCTTAGCATTCATTTCAAGATCGATATAAAACTTAATATAGGTAAATTGTAACGACCCAGAATTTCAGTCATTCGAAATTCGGATATTTAATTGATTTTAAATATTCACAAGTTAATTTTATAGGTTGAATAATTTATATTTCGAATATAGTGATTTATTTGGATAATATAAATTGTTAATTTAATATTTGAAATTGTGTAAATAATTGAAATTTGAATTTAATGTGAATGAAAATGATTTATAAAGATGAATTAAATTCTATTTGAATTAGAATGATGTTAGAGAACTTTTTAAAATCTAATTAAAAGTTAATTTATAGAAATTGGAAATTTTAATATTTAATTAACATGTAAAAATAGTCATTTTTCACACTGTCTTGGATTTCGATGACACTAGTTTCATTGGATCCGTAATGTTATATTATTGTAGTATTTCAAATTTCGTGTCAATCGGACTTACGGTTTAGTCGTGGTAAGCTAAAACGCGTAGAAATTTGTTTAAGTAAATTTTAATTTAAATAAGTCGATACGAAAACCTATCTTCCAAATACAATCAAATTGGCCTTCGATATATATTCCATTGTATTCGGAATAGGGGTAAAACATTATAAACGCCAGGCGACACGTTTCATTTGGAGTTCGGAAAAATTTCGGATGAATAGTGTCGCGAAATTTTCTATATAAGGCCACCTTTTCTTCACTTTTTCATAAACCCTAGTTTTCCAAACCCTAGCCGCCATTAAATATCGAATGGCTAAAAATTACTCTCCTTGTTCCCCAAATATCTCACGATCCATTGACAATTAGCAAAAAGCTTCAACTACAAAAACGTAGAGCTCCTCGAGCTCGATAAATCCAACGGTGATGATTGAAAACGACGTGATGGATCGGTGACAAAATGGGTTTGAATGTTGCACGTTCATGCATGATTTTCAATGCGATGGAGAAGTCGAGTTGATGGTGTTCGTGATGGCCTATCGTATGGTAGTCTCTGATCGTCGTCAAATCGAGTGTGGAGGCCGCGACAATTAGGGTTTAGGGGCGGCCATTGGGTTTGTTCGAGCGTGATGAACGATGGGGGAAGAAAAAGAATGGTCGGCCCAAATCTCATAATTCAAAAATGAACGGCCCTGATTTGGTCTAAGGTTTATTAAAAAAAATTGTAATATATATATATATATATATATATAAATTCGTATAAACTTTAAAATGCCATAACTTCTTCATACGAGGTCCGTTTTTGACGAAACAAGTTGCGTTGGGTCCGTATTGACGAGCACTACATTTTAGAGCTAGTTTGGAGTTAACTGGAGCTAGTGTAAATTTTGGATAAAATTAAATGCTCGTTTAATTTTATTCGAAATAAAACGCTGCAACTGCTATTGGAACCAAAGTGAGTACAACTCACTCTTTCTGTCTCGCTGATATTTTTATATAAGTAAGAATAAATTTATTTTATGCTGATTGATGATTGTTTGGATGATATATTATATATGTTGATTGGTATTTGGATATATTCCTGCCTATTGGAGCAGATGAGACCCTATACGTTCCCGTGTATGAGCGGATGACCTTTTGTACGCGCATCTGCCTTGAAGCGGACATTGTACATATTTTCTAATATGTATATTTGTTGCAGGTGACAGGTTGGAGGGATCCAACTGGATTACTCACCAGTGTTGATTTTATTTACAGATATTGATATATATGCTGTTATCATAGGATATATGATGTTTTGGATGCCAGGATTGATATAATTGATGTGATCATCTTATTTGGTGCTGTTGCAGCATTGGGCCTATTTTTGGAATTTTAAAAATATTAAATTGATGATTTCAATTTAATAAGGATTTCAAAATGATTTTTGAAAATATATATTTTTGAATTGTTAAGGAAATGAATTTATTTTAAATAAATAGAAACTATAATTTTTATGTTATAAAAATTATGATTTTTGTGAAATGTATCAAAATGTGATTTTTGAAATGTGGAGCTAACTATTTTGTAAAATAATTAAATTGAGATTTTTTTTCATTTATTATAAACGGTTTATATATAAGGTTTTCAAAATTTATATTTTTATAAATCAAAATAATGGAATTATAAAGGAGCTTTTATAAGTGTTAAAATGAAGTTACAATTGGATTTTATAAGTGAATAAGATTTATAATTTATGAAGTTATAAAAGAATGAATTTGTAAATAAGAGATTTTACAAGTAATTAACTTATAATTTGGATTTTTGGCATATAAACGAGATATATATGGAATTGGTAAATAAAGGAATTTTATAAATGGAAGTTTTTATAAAATAGAAATGTGAATCTATAAACATTTTTTTATAAATCCAAAATCAACTTATTTTGATAAGTTAAATATGAAAGCTTATTAAAGGAATTTCATTCACGATTTTGGACAGTGGATAATCCTTTAATAAATGTGTAAAAATAATGAATTTGGTTAGGAATTATATTCACGATTTTGGACAGTGAATAATCTTTTAAATTAAATAAATGTTTTGAAAAGTCATATTTTAAATAAAGTTAAATGATTTGAAGATGTTTTAAAATGTGTTAAGTATCGAAACCATAGATTTCAACATTTATTGTTGAAATAGACGTTTTCGAGAAGTAAGGAAATGATGGACTATAACATTGTTGTTATAGTAAATGATTTTTGAAAGGAGATGTTTTGTATAGTATATGGGATTTATATATCTTTCTAATTTTCTAATCCCCATACTAGTGATTTTGGGGTTGTCGTAACGATGTTTTACGCAACATTTATTTTGACCCAAATAAATATGTTTAAGAGAATGTTTTCCTTAAAGAATAAAATATACACTTAATCGTGATTTAAGTATATGTAATATTTTCCAAGTGTTGAAAATAAATTGATTGTAAATTTACTTATTATTAAATAAGTATATGGAAATGTTTTCCAATATAAAAAGTTGAAATGGTTTTGAGAATATATCTTTTTTAAAGATAATTTGAAGTGAATATTTGGAAAGTGATTTAATTAATAAAAGATTGATTAAAAGGGCATAGTGATTGCTTATGGTGCTAAATATTTGTTTGTTTGCTTTGGTAATTAAATAACCGACTATCAAATTTGGCCATTTTAGTTCCTCGACTTGATGTGGGAACTATTTAGTCGTACACTTAGTACGTAGCCTTCTGTGTAGGCTTGATTATCGTTTGTGTTGAGGATGTTGATTCGTGTAGTGCAGAGTATTACTCCAATCTATCGAGCTTCCTTCTTGGCCGAAGGATAGCAAGTTGAAAGTTGGAAATGTGATAAGTCTACGAGACTTAGTTTTTGTGTGAGGTTGAGAAATGCTTTTGCGTTGTTGGTGCGAAGAGACCGGGATCAGATTTATCTGAAAACCACTTTGGACCAACATTTATACGACGATAGTGCAGGTTGGCCGATGATATTGAGGTTTAGGATTTTCATAGTGGAGGACTGCTTGTTGATCGTTTGGGGTTAAAATCCCAATATACATCCAGTAGCAGTAGTCTCTTCATTATGAAATATCCATTGCAAGTGCTATCGCTACTAATCCTAGGGATTTCCCAATAGGATGTGGTAGGAAAGTACCTTCGGTTTGTCCTGTTCCTGGACAACTTGTATGGAAGTTTGTCTGACGTTGCATTTCTAAAGATTACGTACATTGGTTTTTACAAACGTACATCAACGGCGGCGGAGAAGGCAACTTCTCTTAGCTTAACATCCTCCTTGAGACGTACAAGCTCGAGGGTTGTATTTTTGTGGAAGGCAATTAGTAGTCAACGGAAATGGCCATGTGGCATTCAAAGTGATGTGATATGTGATATGTGAAAGGTAATCGTTACCTCATGCCTCATCAACCGAAAATGACCGAAACAGGGTTCGATGCGGCAAGGCTAAGTGGGTCGCTCCCATTAGGATATGATCATCCTCTTCTAGATATATTTCTTCCCGCTATGACGTTCGAGATGTAAATTATTGTGGTTTGTATGCTATGAGGGCCCTCATTGAAAGGTCGGTAATGACCGAAGGATGATATATTCGGTACTATCTAGTTATAGAGATAGGCTGGTCTTGTGTTGGTAGAGGTTCCTTTATGATTTTCCTCGGTGCATTCCTCTAGAGATGTGTTGCCAGAAGGTAGTCCCTTCACCTGGTCATTTGTATGGAAATCCAAACTCCGCTACGTGCCTGCCATTTTGATTGTACTACTCATTTTGGGCTATATGCTGGAATTTAATCAATGTAACAATTGCAGCTATGATTAATATTATTTGTATATACTAGACACTAGTATAATACCAAATGATTTGATATGAATGTTTTAGTTATCGTAAGGTAAAAATATGTCTGTGTTTATGAATGGGCGTGTCTTACGAGATACTTTTGTTTTGAAAAGGAAATGTTTTGGTAATTTAATAAATTCAGTTGAGTGTGTTTCTCATACTAGTTTACCAGACTGATCCGGGCGTTCTTCCCTTTCAATGCTCGGGTTAGACTGAGTATATTTACAGGTTCAGATTTGGTGCTTTTGGAGCTTCAGCAGGAAAGCTGAAGATCTTCATTTTCGTATACACGTATCTGTCTTGCTTAGTGATGTTTATTATCCGCTTTGCGCTTTGTTGTTTTATATTATCGGCAAATTGTAAGGATAGGTTATTATAACTGTCCAGGCTGATAACAAGTGATTGATTGTTGAACTCTGACTGATGTATGCATATACAGTTTCTGTTTTGTAAAGATCATTGATATGATATTATATGTTTTCCGCTGCGATGTGAGATTCTGTATTGTTCTGTTTTGTTTCTCTTCTCTCTTTCTTCTCTTCTCTTCTTCTCTCTTCTTTTCTTTCTCAATTACTTTCCGTCATTCTATGCTTTTTGGGTCGGACATGTGTGGTTTATTGTCGATTCAAAGGGTATCAGATTTGCGGGTCGTCACATAAATCTATAACCTCCTCGAATACATCAGCAACACACTAGACAATAGGAATCAACAACAACCCATCGTGATAAATATCAGATGAATACAAATAGCTACCCATGGCAGAGCTCTCTGGCTCACGACGCATGTCAAGCCCTAGTACTTTACTGCTCCCCCTCTAACCTATCGCCCTTCACAATCAAACATTATTTTATGTTCTCTCTTCCAATCCATACCCAACATTAGACCATATCCCCAAAAATGCATCATAAGAAAACCCAAATTTGCTTTTCTCTAATGGGATATTTTGGCAAACCATATTCAGACAAGCCAAACCCCAACGAGATTTGAAACATCAAAAGATTTGCAAACAAATTTCAAAACCAAATGCAAGTTATCAAACAATTGACTAGATATAAATCAATGTGAAGCCCATGTATCAAAAATAATTCGAATAAGGGTATCATAAATAGAAATCAAACCTTCCAAGACGATGTTCTTTCATTTCTCTTAAGCGTTAGACACACTTGAGCTTGAAGCCGCTCTAATAGCGTAACCTTTTTTAGACCTCTTCTAGAAAGCAATGGACACTTCCTTTTATAATGCCTAAATTGGTCATAATTAAAACACATGTATTTTGTGAGATCCACCTTGAAATTCTTGATATATGCCCCTTGAAGTTGCACCTTCTACATATGATCTCACCCTCTTTGGCTGCCTTTTGTTGCTTATTCTTGCACCCTTATCCTTTCCAATTAAATAGGAACTTTAGTTTCATTTCAGCTTTTGTGCTACCTCAATAACTCCTTTAGACCAATCATAGAGAAGAGACATTCCCATAGCAATTTAACCAAGAACTAGGCTTTTAAGAACCAGGTTTAAACCCCTTACATTCTTGGACCAATAGAGTGTTGATAAGATCCATCCCAAACTTACCAAAAGCACTAAAATTACTCACAAAGTCCCGCATGGATAGATTCTCTTGGAAAAGTTTGAAAAACTCTTCAAGCTTAGTTCCTCTCTCGGTCTTAGAAATGAATCGAATCTAAAATCAACGCTTGAAATTATCTCACATAATTTTCTCCTCGTCTACCTTAATAATTACTACTTTCCACAAACTTAGAGCTTCCCTTTGGAGATGCCAAGAAGCAAGCTTATGCTTCATTGTGCCATCAAGTGCCATGTTATTGAATATACGTTCACAAGATTTTATCCAATCTTGGATCTTGACAAAAGTCTTTGTACCAAAGTATGACTCTCCATCCAAGCATATAAATCCTTGTGATGTGCACGTAAATGTGCATATATATACATCCATATTTTATCTCTTTTTATTTAAATAAATATCGTATTTGGGCATTTAAACATTTTTAAAACCAAAATTCAATTGTTTTCAAAACATCATATATTCATCTTTATTCAGGGGTAAAATGGTCATTTTTATGCATGTGTCAATTTGAGAATTTTTACTTGGACATTTTTTATGATTTTTATAGGAAATTTGGAAGCATATGGAAGTGGGATTCATGAAGATATATGCATGCACAAATGAATACAAAGGAATGAAGAGGAAATAATTCAAGTCTGTGACGACCCACATTTTGGAAGGTTTAAATCGACAATAATCCACACACTATAACATCCCGCCTTTTTGTACGCTTTAAGTAGACACACATGCCGACACAAACCATACAGAAGGGCGAATTGTTATTTGGGGTGAATAAGAAAAAGAGAAAGAAATAAAAACAAAACAGAATCTCGCAGCGGAATGACAAAATATAATAATCAAATAACAGTTCATGAAGCTGTATATAAAACATTTGATTATACTTATCCAATACAAAAATCAGAGTTACACATATCAGAGATAAATACATAACATTTGCAGTGGAACAGTATGATGCAGCGGAATAATATAGTAAATAATAATAATACAATCTTCGTCTTCGTCCTCCAGAAATAAGGTCTTCAAATATAGAAATGCTCAGGCTGACCCGAGCGAATTGAAAATAAAAAACACTCAAGTCATAACTAAAAGATCTTATGTAAGTTAAATCAACGGTAAATAAATATGAGTGTAAACGGCGTCGGAGATGTTTATGGGGTTTGACATCTCTTATCCAGTGTCTAACGTGAGTGCAGTAACTTAAGAGATGTTCGGGATTCACATCTCCTGAGGATCCGTTAAACTATCTACTATGTAATACAATACGCTATTATAATATGTCTACAGTAATATAAACTATTAAAATAGCGTTAAGGCGTTACCCATATCCCCCTTAACACATTTTATAGGTATGCCAATAGTCTATACAGTACCGTAGTTCCCCGTAAACTGGAGCCGCCAGAGGATACCACATAGGCACGACATAAAACAAACTCGTAGAAGGCGCGCTAGGGTAGGTGACACGGCACAACTAGGCAATGTCAGGGTAGATATACCAATTACGCATCCGGACTGTTGGTAACGCATAGCCGCAACTACCGCCCAACTCGAAACACACTCCCGAGTAAAAATCGAAGGGTGGCCACCAAATAAATCGCAAGTCAGAATATAGTATCGATGGAATGTGTTCGATCAGAGGAGCTACCTCATTGGCCTGGAATCGCTCCTGTTTTAGCCACCTTATGCTAACTCACGGGAGTTAGGTCCACGTAAATATACCTTTAGGATCGTCGCCACCATCCTACTTCATTTTGGAATCTCCACCGCGTACACAGTTGTCAAAGTGGTTTTCGGTATCGACAGAGAGTATGCCCATATCCAATCTCGGTCTCTTTAACAACTCATCGCTTATTACACACCGGATGGTTCTTTTACATTTCCAAAATCGTTTCATAATTGATATCAAAATATCATATTCAATTTAAACCATATCACTTTCAAAATCATTACTTACTTTCGAAATCATATTCGCCTTTGAAATCATATCGCATTTGAAATCATAGTTCGATAATTTTATTTCCTTTCAAAAGTCATATTCACAATTTATATCAAATTATCGTATTCTCAAAACCATAATATTTTTGAAGTCATATTCACTAAAAAAAATCTAGAATTTGAATATGAACCCATCCATTTTACTTAGTTTGGAATTTGAAAGAAAGTAGTTTAAATAGTTATAAATAGTTAAAATACTCCAAAATAGTTTAATTCTAGGTAAAGTACCTTTAAATTGATTTAAGATAGTTAAATATATTTAATTTAGATTAAATATAATTAAAATAGATTAAATAGCTTAAAATAGATTAATTAGATTTAAAATAAATTATAATGGTTTAATTAGTTTAAAATAAATTAAATTGGTTTAAAATAGTCAAATAATTTATATAGTTAATATTAGTTAAATAGTTTAATAAATTTGAAAATCTTAATAATTATAAATATATTTTAAAACAGTTTATATTAAAATATGAGTTTGGAATTTATATCAGTTTAAACTCCTCATTTCATTTCAGCATATTTGGACCATTTCAAATTTCCAAATCAACAAACCAAATTTCAATACAAACTTGATTTTTCAATAATACTTCAATTTACATAAATTAAATTTTATTTCAAAACATCAATTGAGTAAATTCAATAATTTAAGGATTTTAAAATCATTTAATTTAACCAATCCGGTGTCTGTATATAATTTTCTACCCTAGGGTCAAGTGATACGGATATTTATCGTTTCAATCCGCAATTTAAACATTTTACGGTTGTATATCATTTCAAACCGCAATCCCGAATAAAAATCCATAACGAACTTGCATTTTATAAAGTATAAAATAAAACATCCATTCAACCAATATCAACAATCAACATCCATCACAATCATCATCCAAAACAATCAATAAATATCAATATAGAACTAATAATCAATAACATGTATTTACTGGCAGTTTATATTCAATAATAAATTAAATAACAATTTAATTCAAATAAATTCAAATTTAATGAGATGATGATAAAAATATACCAAACAATCATAAATAAATTTCTAATCATATCATAATTTAATTTAACAGACATAAGTAATTTAAGAAGTTGTGAGTGGGTTAAAACACTCACCTTTGAATTTAAATCGAATTTAAATCCAATTTAAGCCCAAAATTTGAATGGTCTCAGAATTTGTCCAAACCAGTGTCAAAATGTCCCAAATTTTCATACGATCCCAGCGGAGAAAACCGCGCATGAAACGGACCTCGTATGTAAAAGTAATGTGAATTAGAAGATGAACGATTTTAAAATACGAAAATAAATAAAATAGAGGAACGAACCAATGGGACGGTGCCACGTCCTCACTGCCTGAAACCCTAGTAACTTGTGCTAACTAGTTCAAACACAAGCCGACACTGCTATCCGACTTTGACCAATTTCGCGCGTCACCACGGCCAGCTACAGGCCGATCGGGCCTCACCAACGTTCCTCCCCCGCTCCGACGCCCCCCTGGCCAAGGCATCATCATCTACACCTCCGTGGATGTGCCACCGCCGCCGCTCAGAGGATGGTCGAATCCGGTGATTCTGATGACCTGCATCTCAGACCGAACATGTTGATGCACTATACTCGACGCACTCTACCATCAGCAACTTCCCGATCGTCATGTCGACGAAGATCCACCGTTAAAGTCAAAACCCTAATTTCAACGACCGAGACTAAACTAGCCAATTCCGGCCCCACAGCAACCCAGATCAAAAAACGAATCACATAATTGACTTGCGCTCTTCGAGAGCTTCAAATCGATATATAATTTGATATATATTGAGGAGTTTGAATTTTTTTGATTTGGTTTTTGATTTGCAATTGGATCTAGAATTTGTTTGTCTGCCATTGGAACAAGGAGTTGAGAAGGAGATGTACGTACAGACAAATGAAAATGAATAGTGGCTAGGGTTTATAACGAGTTATTTATTGACAAAGCTGGAAACAAAAAGAATGGACCAGATTGATTGAACGATACACGACCCGAAAAGCCCGTTCTGTCTTCGGAACGAAAATGGGTCAACCCATATATCAAAATAGATGCTTTTGATGATTTCAAATTCAATGGAAGAGGTTTCAAGTCCTAATTCTATCGTATGAAGAAGTTATGGTAAAATCAATTTATTTCAAATTGATTTCAATTGATTTCTAGGCGTTTCGAGTCCGTACGATCAAACGACAAGTCTGATTGTTACGAAACTTGAAATCCTACAATAATTCACCGTTACGGATCTGATGAAACTAGTTTCATCGAAATCCGAGTCAGTGGCCAAAATGGCTATTTTTCCGGTTAATTAAATAAATTAACATTAAATTGATTAAATCAATTTTTCCAATTTCAATTCCATAATTAACAAATTTTATCATTTTTGATTTCTTAAATAATTACAATACTTTAAACAATTTAGATATCAATTCAAAGTTAATTAATTTACCAATTACTGTATTTAATTTCAATTTCAGTAAATTCATTAATTATCAATTAAAATCCAAATAAATCCATTTATTTGATTTTAAATCTTGTTATTCCATAAATTGTCATCTCAGAAGTACAATTAACATTGGTTTATATCTTAGCACATTAATATTCTCCAATTTTTATCTTAATTTCAAATAACGTAATATTTAATTTCATTTAATTACAATTGATTTTCAAATTCAATTCAACTAACTAAATAACATGTAACTTATAATAATTGTCACTGTTTGCATTTAATTACGTTTACAAGTTCATTACTTACAAACAAATGTTACAATTACTTATTATAATGCTAATTTCATTCAATTATCATTAACAATACATTATTTCATTAGTTAATTAACTATTTACATTTGTTTTTTTCTATTCAACTTATAACCAAACATAACCTTTATATTATTTCATTAAATTGGAACTCCATTCAAGTCGCTAATAATTAACTTAAATTAACATTGTAACATTTCATTTTAGTATTCATTTCATTATTACATTACAACTTTTTTATTATTTCTTCCAATATTAAATAACAAGATTCATTAAATTAAGAAATTAAATTATCGAAAATTTACGGGTTGTTACACTCTCCCCCACTCAAAACTTTTCGTCCCCGAAAAGGAAGAAGAAGGAAAAAGAGGAATTAATAAATCAATATATCTTATTCAAAATATTAAATTTTTAAACAATTAATTTACAAAATTAATTAATTTAAATAAAATGTATCAAATTATAACAATTAAATTATTTTTATATTCAAGTAAATAAAGTTTGGAAAACATTTCTCAAAATTTTCTAAGTCAAAAATTCACGAAAAATTTCGACAGAGTCTCCTTTGTATGGAGAGACTCGGGAGAAATTATAATATCAATAAAACAATATATATCATAAATTTTCAATATAATATATCCCAACAACGGAAAAAAATATACAATATCGCTAGAAAACTGAAATCTGAGAACGTACCTATTTGTCGGGCAAATAAGGCTTAATTATGAAATCAAAAGCAATAGCAATTGCTTCCATAACCTGTATTTCACTTATATAATCCAAAGAGGTTAATAATTATATAAAATGAAATATTTAAAGTTGTTTCAACAACTAACAAACCAATCAAGATAAACAACAATCACTGGCAACCACAACATACAATCATCATATGAAATCAATAAAATCAACTATCCATCCATATCAACAAAAACACATAGTTTGTTCGGGTTAAGACACTTTTAATCACTTAGAATGACAAATAACTACTAAGTATACCATTTACTCAACAGTCTTAGATAAACTCAATAGATTATTCATACATCTAAACAATTAGAAGTATCATTTCCCAAACAATCCATAAACCAAACAAACAACAGATTCTAACATTATTTAAGTTTATTCTTATTAGTTTCTTTTCACGAGATTTGTTGTTCATTTTTTTCATTCATTCAGTGGTTACTTTCTTTAATTTTACCTTTATTTCTTTCAAAATTTATTCTCATTCATTCATTCAGCACTTATTTTCATTTATTTTCCTTTATTACTTACAAAAATTCATTTTCATTTATTCATATAATGCAAATTTCTTTTATTGCATTACATTCATTTTATTATTTACTTTAATTATAAATAGTTTCAATATTAACTTAAGTTCAAAATTCTTTACTTACAGTACTCATTTTCTATTTCATTTAATTAGTAGTATTACAATTTTAACTCAAGTTTATAACTATTTTCATCAAATTTCTTATTTATAAAAGTAAATTTCATTAAACCCTTCCATTACATAAGTTTTACTTGTAAAAATTTCCATTACATATTCTTTTAACATTTCAACTTTTATAATTGGTAAGTTATATATATGTCTTTAAGAATGCAATCTAAAGTTACACAATTTTGACTTACTTATTCTAATTAACTTAAGGTTAAATAGTTATCATTTCTTATTTTCATATTCTTTTCGTTTACAAGTTACAAATTTCAAATTCCTTGTATATTTCAGTTATAACTTAGCATATAATTTCTTATTTTCATTTAGAAGTTTCAATTATTAAATAGTAAAAAATTTTTATTCCAGTTCAATAATTGAAATCTCTAATTCATAGAAATTTAAGAACTAAATGTCGGGTTCCATTTCAAATCATTTAAAAAATAATAATATATACATATATATACTCATAACTTTTATATCCAATCATATTTAATCTTTAAAAAATTTATTTGTTTATCAAAATAGATCTGTAGTAAAACTACTACAATGGCCTTCCCACTTTGAAACTCAAAAATGAACGTCGATGATGCGTGCACTCATCACCGAAATTATTTTCCAATGACAGAGAGGGGAGTACGGAACTTATTTCTTTCCAAAATTTCTTTAAAACGATTCCTTCAAATCATATCGAAATATTTATATCAGAAAATACTTCTAATAATATTATTATTATATCCCAAAATCATTCGAAAGAAATTTTCAAAATCCCAGAACTTTAAGTTCTAAAATTTCCAATTTATATTTATTTTATTTTCAAATCTTATTTCCAACTACTATTTATAAATTTCACTACCTAACAACCAACATATTACAACCAAATATATATTATTTATAAATCATTATTTTATATACAAAAAATATAATAGGCAAAATTATTTCATTTACCTGTATTCCAAAACAAATATTGTGTCGGTCTGTTCTATTAAGTGTTTAGAAATCCCTATCGATGTCATAGCGTCCTATGCACCAACCAGAATTTATAAATACAAAACGGAACAAATTAACACGATATAAAAACCTTTTATAACACTAACAAATACGCTCTCTCATATATATACTCTCAATGACTCATTCTAGGGTATTACTACCCTATTTAATATGAGTCAGACCCAACAAAGCTAAGGTTATCGCTAAACCCTGGCTCTAATACCAACTGTAACATCCCGCCTTTTTGTACGCTTTAAGTAGACACACATGCCGACTCAAGCCATACAGAATGGCGAATTGTTATTTGGGGTGAATAAGAAAAAGAGAAAGAAATAAAAACAAAACAGAATCTCACACCGGAATGATAAAATATAATAATCAAATAACAGTTCATGGAGCTGTATACAAAACATTTGATTATACTTATCCAATACAAAAATCAGAGTTACACATATCAGAGATAAATACATAACATTTACAGCGGAACAGTATGTGTAACAACCCTGTATTTTGTAATTATTTTTAAATTGAGTTTCCTGATTTAAAATCTTTTTTTTAATGAATAAATTTTGTTATTTAAATATAAATTTTTATTTATGAGAATTATAATTCCAAACATGAATAAATAGAATATTTTCCAGAAATGTGAATTTTGTCAATGTGGTCAAACTTTGACTTTTAATTTTAAAAAAATTTAAATTTTGAACTTTTGAAATTTATCTTTATTTTATGAAAGTAAATAAAATTTTAAGTATACTGCTTTTCATTTCGTTGGAATCTGATTTATATTGTGAAAGTTATGCTTTTTACACTATTGTATGTAAATTGGTTATTTAACAAAATTGTTTATTTTAATTTACATAAATGATATTTTGTTTGTCATGTCATGTTCTAATTTATGTTTACATGTGTAACATGACATGTTATGTATATATATATTTTTTATTTTGAAACATTTTAAAAGTGTAGTTGAAATTTTCCATTGTCAGTTGTATTTTGTTTACAATTTTAAATTCTAGTTTCAATTAAATAAACTATTTTATTTATTTATTTTCTTATTTTCCTAAGACAAATTATTTATTTTCATTACCACTTTATGTTGTTTTGATTTTTATTTTATTTACTTGATTTTTATTTTGTTTATTTGGTGTAAAGGAAATTGGAAATTCAAAGAGACAAAAGCTTTTAAAACTTGTGACTTTTCATTATCTAGTCTTTTCATTTTCCTTGACCTTTCATTTCTTTTGTTTTAGCCGTACACTTTTATTGTTTTCACGTGAGAAAAACCTTCTCATTTCACAAATTTTCGGCCATAGCAATTTCTGAAATTTTGGTAATGGCTTCTCCTTCTTTTTCTACTTTTTCTTCATTTTTTCCATTGTTTTGCTTGATTTTTGCCTTGATTTCCTCCACAAGTTGCTCGGCCATAACTCCATCATCTCCACCGACCAACACCTCCTACTCCCCATGATCCATGGCAACAACCCCTCCTCCTCCTCTGACCATAGATGGCTGTGACCACCTAGATGACCAAAACACCACAAAATAATGTCAAACTCTAAAACAATGTGTAGCCGAGCCCTACCTTCATCTCCACTTCATTGTTGACCACGGCCACCCCCTTAGCCACCACCACCTGCTTGTTTACCACCTCTGAACATCACTTTCCCCTTTGTCCAGACCTGTAGCAGCTTTGGCCGAGCCCATAGACCCCTTTGGTCGAGCCTAGATGCAACCAAACTCCACTTGTTAGCCTTGTCTCTTTGTATTCCCATTTGTAACTCCTTCCTCTTTATATTCCACTTTGTAACCGTGCATTTGTGAACCCAAACCAGACCCTTACCACCTGAAATCATGTTGTGGCTGAGCCAAATAACATGTGTGGTCGAGCAAAGTTGAGTGGAGATCAAGCAAAAAAAAATTGTTTAAAAGCTTTGTGAAGTCATTTGTCTAATTCTATTTTCAAATTGTTTCAATAAACTTTGGTATTGTATTTATGTTTATATTTTGCTTTGTATTATTTGTTTCAAATTGTTTCAATAAACTTTGGTATTGTATTATATTATACTGTTTATTTATTTCTGTTTCTCACACTACAAGTTCCCTGTAGATTAGAATCACTATGGGTTGAAATGATACATACCCGAACGGACTTCAGAATAGGGAAAAATCATTGCGGGCTGAAATGATAGGCCTGGGTGATTTTTTATTTATTTTATTTAACTTGGGATTGCGGGTTTGAAATGATAGAACCCGGATTTTTCTTTGTAAATTACGGATTGAAATGATATATTATCCGTATCACTTGACAGGTTAGAAAATAGTATATATACCCGTGGTTATTTTATATATTTTTCTGGATATTTTTAAGTAATTTAAAAATGTAAATTATGATAATTTGATTTAAATTGAATTTAAAATGATTTAATAAAGGGTTAGTGATTTTTCTATAAGTTAAAAGTGTTAAATAAATAAATGCTAAAAATGGGAATTTGGAATTTAACTTGACTTGGAATTGTGAGATTTGGTTTTAAAATGGAAGTTTAAGTAAAATAAAATAAAATGGAAATTAAGTTTTATTTGTGAAATGATAAATTAAATTAAAGTGTTAAGTGAATTTAAGAATAGGAAAATTGTACACATGAATTTAATAAGTGAAGTAAGGAAAATTTTGATATTTATTTGTGGAATTTACTTTATAAAAATCATAAGTTAAAGGGTATTTAAATGACCATTTTAAAGTGGAAAAATATGACTTTTATACAATTAAAATGGTTTAAATTGAAGTTTATTCGTGGCTGGAATTCTATTTAAAATCTGGAAATTCTTTTAGTAACACTTCAGAAATGCAATCGTTTCTGAAAATGAACTAAAAACTGAACTTATAGAATATGCAGCACTTTGTAAGTGCTGTAGTTGCAGAAGTGAACTAAAAGGCTAAAATTTAACTAAGGGCTATCACAGCACTTTGCAAGTGCTGTCTTTGCTGAATTGAACTAATTTCCCAAATTGAACCCTGAACTACTACAACAGTTATGAAATGCTATCTTTTCTGAATTTAACTTGTTTTCAAATGAAACTGAACTACTACAGCAGTTTATAAATGCTGTCTTTTCTGAATTGAATTGTTTTCAAATATAGCTTACCCCAGCACTTTCTAAATGCTGTGAAAGCAGGAATTTTAATGTTTTAATGTATTTAAGTGAATAAATGAGTTCAGAAAAGGTTGAAATTTTGGAAATTTAATATTTGATTTGAAGATATAATGAATTCACTTTTAATGATTTAAATGAATGATTTTAATTCGGAATTTTAAACCATTTTGAAATCTATAACCACGGGTACACTTATCTGTATGCCATTTTATTTCCTTGTGATTTATTTGGATGCACACTTTAATTTGAGAGTGTGGCTAGAGGTGGACGATTATTACAGCTCTGCGCTACCCTAGTCACATTAACACTATTATTTGCATTGGTTTACTTTAATATGGATATTTCTATGATAGTGTTTATTACTGCTCAGTTTATGGTTTGACTGATCCTTAAAGGATGGGCGATCCCAAGCATCCTTTAAGTTATTGTGCATTTCTATTATAGTTCACTTGAGTTGGTTTACATTGTATAAGTATGTATGTCCTGACTCGAGTGTTTGTGTTTTACTTTACGCTCGGGTCAGCCTGAGAATCACAGCTTTGATTCACCTTCTGGAGCTAGAGATTTGTTGGAGCTTATTTGTCTATCGGTTCATCGACTTCTATTCCAGTTATTTCCTATGCAGTATTGTCTCTGTATCATTGACTTATGTATCCTGACTTCTAATATATTTATTTTGACTATGAGATTTTATATATGTTTTGAGAGTTTGTATATAGTAGCTTCATGAACTACTATGGTATTTTATTTCCACTGCGAGTTATTCTGATATTCCGTGTCTGTGATTCTGTATTTGATTTCATTTGCTCCAAATTTTCTTGACAATCCACTGTTTTGAAGTATTCAAGTCCGACATGTGTGGATTTATTGTCAATTTGAATGGTCCAAAATAGTGGGATGTTACAGTATGATGCAGTGAATAATATAGTAAATAATAAAAATACAATCTTCGTCTTCGTCCTCCGAAAATAAGGTCATCAAATCCTGAAATGCTCAGGCTGACCCGAGCGAATTGAAAAGAAAAAACACTCGAGTCAGAACTAAAAGATCTTATGTAAGTTAAATCAACGGTAAATAAATATGAGTGTAAAGGGCGTCAGAGATGTTTGCGGGGTTTGACATCTCCTATCCCGTGTCTAACGTGAGTGCAGTAACTTAAAAGATGTTCGAGATTCACATCTCATAAGGATCCGTTAAACTATCTACTATGTAATACAATACGCTATTATAATATGTCTACAGTAATATAAACTATTAAAATAGCGTTAAGGCGTTACCCATATCCCCCTTAACACATTTTATAGGTACGCCAATAGTCTATACAGTACCGTAACTCCCCGTAAACTGGAGCCGCTAGAGGATACCACATAGGTACGACATAAAACAAACTTGTAGAAGGCGCGCTAGGGTAGGTGACACGGCACAACTAGGCAATGCCAGGGTAGATATACCAATTACGCATCCGGACTATTGGTAACGCATAGCCGCAACTACCGCCCAACTTGAAACACACTCCCGAGTAAAAATCGAAGGGTGGCCACCAAATAAATCGCAAGTCAGAATATAGTATCGATGGAATGTGTCCGATCAGAGGAGCTACCTCATTGGCCCGGAATCGCTCCTGTTTTAGCCACCTTATGCTAACTCACGGGAGTTAGGTCCACGTAAATATACCTTTAGGATCGTCGCCACCATCCTACTTCATTTTGGAATCTCCACCGCGTACACGGTTATCAAAGTGGTTTTCGGTATCGACAGAGAGTATGCCCATATCCAATCCCGGTCTCTTTAACAACCCATCACTTATTACACACCGGATGGTTCTTTTACATTTCCAAAATCGTTTCATAATTGATATCAAAATATCATATTCAATTCAAACCATATCACTTTCGAAATCATTACTTACTTTCGAAATCATATTCATCTTTGAAATCATATCGCATTTGAAATCATAGTTCGATAATTTTATTTCCTTTCAAAAGTCATATTCACAATTTATATCAAATTATCATATTCTCAAACCATAATATTTTCGATGTCATATTCACTAAAAAAAAATCGAGAATTTGAATATGAACCCATCCATTTTACTTAGTTTGGAATTTGAAAGAAAGTAGTTTAAATAGTTATAAATAGTTAAAATACTCCAAAATAGTTTAATTCTAGGTAAAGTACCTTTAAATTGATCTAAGATAGTTAAATAGATTTAATTTAGATTAAATATAATTAAAATAGATTAAATAGCTTAAAATAGATTAATTAGATTTAAAATAAATTATAATGGTTTAATTAGTTTAAAATAAATTAAATTGGTTTAAAATAGTCAAATAATTTATATAGTTAATATTAGTTAAATAGTTTAATAAATTTGAAAATCTTAATAATTATAAATATATTTTAAAACAGTTTATATTAAAATATGAGTTTGGAATTTATATCAGTTTAAACTCCTCATTTCATTTCAGCATATTTGGACCATTTCAAATTTCCAAATCAACAAACCAAATTTCAATACAAACTTGATTTTTCAATAATACTTCAATTTACATAAATTAAATTTTATTTCAAAACATCAATTGAGTAAATTCAATAATTTAAGGATTTTAAAATCATTTAATTTAACCAATCCGGTGTCCGTATATAATTTTCTACCCTAGGGTCAAGTGATACGGATATTTATCGTTTCAATCCGCAATTTAAACATTTTACGGTTGTATATCATTTCAAACCGCAATCCCGAATAAAAATCCATAACGAACTTGCATTTTATAACGATATAAAATAAAACATCCATTTAACCAATATCAACAATCAACATCCATCACAATCATCATCCAAAACAATCAATAAATATCAATATAGAACTGATAATCGATAACATGTATTTACAGACAGTTTATATTCAATAATAAATTAAATAACAATTTAATTCAAATAAATTCAAATTAACTGAGAGGATGATTAAAATATGCCAAACAATCATAAATAAATTTCTAATCACATCATAATTTTAATTTAACAAACATAAGAAATTTAAGAAGTTGTGAGTGGGTTAAAACACTCACCTTTGAATTTAAGTCGAATTTAAATCCAATTTAAGCCCAAAATTTGAACGGTCTCAGAAATCATCCAAACTCGCGTCAAAATGTTTGGAATTTTCATACGATCCCAGTGGAGAAAACCACGCATGAAAGAGACCTCGTATGTAAAAGTTATGTGAATTAGAAGATGAACGATTTTAAAATACGAAAATAAATAAAATAGAGGAACGAACCAATTGGACAACGCCACGTCCTCACTGCCTGAAACCCTAGTAACTCGCGCTAACCAGTTCGAACACAAACCGCTACTGCTACCCAACTTCGACCAATTTCGCACGTCGCCAAGGCCAGCTACAGGCCGATTGGGCCTCACCAACGTTCCTCCCCCACTCCGACGCCCCCGTTGGCCAAGGCGTCATCATCTACGCCTCCATGGATGTGCCACCGCCACCGCTCAGAGGATGGTCGAATTTCGGTGATTCTAATGACCTGCGTCTCAGACCGAACATGCCGATGCACTATACTCGATGCACTCTACCATCAGCAACTTCCCGATCGTCATGACGACGAAGATCCACCGTTAAAGTCGAAACCCTAATTTCAACGACCGAGACTAAACTAGCCAATTCCGGTCCTACAGCAACCCAGATCGAAAAACGAATCACATAATTGACTTGCGCTATTCGAGAGCTTCAAATCGATATATAATTCGATATATATTGAGGAGTTTGAATTTTTTTGATTTGGTTTTTGATTTGCAATTGGATCTAGAATTTGTTTGTCTGCCATTGGAATGAGGAGTTGAGAAGGAGATGTACGTAAAGACAAATGAAATTTTAATCTATACACATCCATCAGAGTTATATATATACATCAGGGATAAATAAACAATACAGCAAAATAGCATGATGCAGGGTATAAAAATAATAGTAATATACCAAATCGTCATCTTCATCCTCTAGAGAATAATCTTCAATACGCTGAAAAACTCAGGACTGACCCGAGCGTAATGAAAATACAAAACACTCGAGTCGGGACTAAAATACTCTTATGTAAGTCAAATAAATATCACAAATATGAGTGCAATAACTTAAGACATGTTACGGGATTTTCCATCTCCTAAGGATCCGTTAAACTATTTATATATACTAGTATACGCTATAATAGATAATGTCTATTAGTAAAATAAATATCAAAATGGCGTTAAGGCTTTACATTGATCCACCTTAACACATTTTACAGTTTTAAACCAAAATCGTAATAGGCTCGTATAAGGATAAATATGACAAGGCAGGTGAGGCAATGCCCAAGGTAGGATTCTACCAGTTTACCCTTTCTGGCTGGTCGTAACCCATCTGTGGCCGACCGCGACAATCAATCCAAACGACAAAAAGGTGCACCCATCGAATATGAAATCACAATAGTAATACGAGGGACCAACGTCGCTAGAGGTAGCTATCCTCAATGGCCAGACGTAGGCTCATGTTTTAGTCATTTTAATTATGACACGAGTGTCAAGGCTATCCATCATTGTTCTCTTACTTCATTCCAGTAAACGTTGCCAATTCAACCACTACATTCTAGATATCATCCACCGCGTACACGGTTGTTAAAAGTGGTTCCAATATTGAAAGAGAGTATTTCAATAAGGGGCCCGAGTCTCTTTAACAACCAATCGTCATTTTACACACCGGTTGGTTCTTTTACATTTCGAAAACAATTTACACTTGATATCAAAATATCATATTCGTTTCAAAATCAAATCCATTTCGAAATCATCAAATATTCGCTTTAAAATCAAATTCATTTTAAAATTATCATATATTAAAAATTATCAACTTTGTCCGATAAATCGATTTCATTTCCTAAATTTGATTCGAATTCAATTTAGGTTATAATCTTCACTTTAATCTAGTTCGTATTTAAATCCAAGATTTAAATATAAACAATTTACCCTTTAACCAGTTTAATTTTAGAAAATAGTTTAAAAATAGTTTAATAGAAAATATTTAAATAGTTAAATAGTTAAAAATAATTTAATATAAAATATTTAAATAGTTTAATCCAAAATAATTTGAATATAAAAATGGTTTATATAGTAAAATAGTTTGGAAAATAAAAATAATTTGAATATCTAAAGAATATAGATTTTAAATCATTTATACTAAAAAATTCATTTTAAAATAATTCCAAAGTCAAACCGGTCAACTTCCCAATTTCCTACCCAAATCAATTGCTAATTCCATTTCGATTTAACCGATTCAATTCCGATTCCAACTCGAATAAATTTTGATTCCATATAAATTTCGATTTTGATTCACAAATTCCTTTCACTTTCAATTTCCATTTCCAAATTAATTGAAATCCTAATTTCAAATTAATTTCCAATTCCAAAATTTAAATTTTCAATTTCAAATTAATTTCCAATTCCAATTAATTTAAATTTCAATTTCAAATTAATTTCCAACTTAAACCATTTCGATTTATATCAATTCCGAGTTCAATTTCCAAAATATTGATTCAAACACTTAAACCAAATTTACCATCAATATTCAATTAAAAATCCAAACCTTTAAATATAATTCAATTTCGAACTCAATTTCGAAATATCGTATTATATCACTTTTACTTAGCAATATTCAAAGTTCGAATAAAAGTCCAAATCTTTAAAACAACTCAATTTCTGCAATTCACGTTATATTTTGTCAAGACCCGCAAATCCGTACCTCTTGATTAACCACTAATCTCCATTGATTAACTCAAAATGCACGGAAATACGAACCCTGAGGTTTAAGAAAAAGAAAAAGGCAGAAGAAGAAGAAGATAGAAGAAAAAAAGAGAAGAAGAGAAAGCAGAGTAGAAGAAGAAGAGAAGAACAACAGAACAACATCAGAACAGAAAACAATATCAGAATCTCAGATATCGCAGCGGAACAATATATAATAGATAACACTAGTCTTTTAAAACAAAGAACTATATCAGTTTATACATACATCAATCAGAGTCATATACAACAATGGACAGTTATATAACTTGTCCTTATACAGAATACACAGCGGAATAAATAATTTCAGATACAAATACTACGTCTCGTCATCCAGCTTATCTCCAAAGCTCCAGAATATCCAGAATATCCTGATAACATAACTCTAGGCTGCCCGTGTGGAAATTGGTGGGCACCCAGAGTTTAGAAGGGAAACAATAAACTCCGAGTCAGTCATGGTGACTGGTGTGAGATCGTAAAACAGTTTATCTTTAAAATAAATAGCAGAGAATTTTAAAGTCAATTCGCAATGTTTTTGGAAAATGAAACTACCATAAGACCTCCCACCACACACACAATGCAAACGCAGAATTGGAGGAGATTTCTTCTTATGATAGTCAAAGATGCTTACTACGCAAAAAATCAAATTCTTTTTGATATTATTATTAGTGCATAGTGTAGAAAACATTTCGAAAGTATAATATAAATCTTAGCCAGCATAGGTACCATTATATTATGCCTGCTATAGCTACCTCCTGAGGAGACAGGTTATACAATTGAAATCGTAAAGGCTCGTATTGTTTCTTTGGATTTCCAACAAATGGTCAGGCTAAGGAACTTCCTTTTCCACGATGGGTACGTCCCTGGAATAGACGACCCGAGAAATAACCTAACATTACGGTTAGATCTCTGCCAACACAAGGCCGGGTTACCTCTGCAAAAATAGGTAACTACTGACACGCGTATGCCATCCCCCGATCGTAACCGATCTTCCCGAGGATCCCCGATTCGCAACAACCACAAAGTAATAAATTTGCAGCAACCACAGAGGTTAAGTATCTGGGCTCCATACCATGATACCACCTTTATCCAGAAGGAATGACATACACTAAGGGGCGCTACTCCCTAGAACCTTGCTGCATCCTTCCTGTTTCGACCATTTCCGGGGTGTGAGGCTCGACGAAGTCTCGTCCACAAAGCTACGCTTTCTACAAAGCCATGCTTCGGGTCAAACAAAATGATCAACCTATGATCACAAAGATATAAGATCAAACAAATGATCATATCGCAAATGATCAAACACTGATCATTTCACAGCAACACTCAGTATGCCACGTTACCAAATTGGGAGTATATCGCTGATAAATTTCAACTACATAACCTCTGAGCTCGTACGTCTCAGAGAAGGGTGTTAAGCTAAGAGAATAAATTCTCCACCACCAACAGAAATGTATTTGAAAGAAATCAGCTTTATATCTCAAATTGTAACGTCAGACATATAATCCATACAAGTCTGTTTCGGGATCGAACAGAACCGAAGGCACTTCTCACGAAGCCCTTGCACATCCGGATAAATTTCTAATCACGTACGGACTTCCCGTCACTAAGGGTGATAAAACCTCTAAATCGGAGATCAGCCGATGTAGAGTAACTCGACGGTAATCCTTCCGTTTTCAAAAATATCCGGTCTTCAACACCGGTCTTCGAATGCAATTCATAACGACGTATCACATATTCGGAATGGGTTATACGACCCCATGGTCCTTTCCCGGCTAACCCGAATAGTGAGCGCTTATTCAAAAATAAGTGTGGCATTCAAATTCATCCAATTCATAACAAATACTTATCTAAAGGTAATTATTGATAGTCGGTTATTTAACTATCAATAAAGATGCGCAACATCATCAGATTCCAAATAATTTTCCAAATTATTTATTTTCCAAAAATATCTTCACTAGATATATAATTCCCACACTTAACCATTTGAAAACAATTTCAAATCAATTTCCACATTTCATTTTATCTTTGAAGATAAAATCTCAAAACAGTTCATTTCATATTGGAAAAGCATTTCCATACTTATTTAAAAATAAGTATTTCACAAATCTATTTATTTTCAACATTTGAAAATATTCGATATACTTAAATCAATATTAAGTATATATTCATTCTTTAAGGAAATCATAAATTTTAACATCTATTTGAGTCAAAACGAATGTTGCGTAAAACATCGTTACGACGACTCGAAATCACTAGTATAGGGATTCGGATTTAGATAGATATATAAATCCCAATACTACATAAAAACATTTTCTTTAGAAAATCATTTACTATAACAACAGTGTTATGGTCCATCATTTCCTTATTTCTCGAAAACGTCTATTTCAACAATGAATGTTGAAATCTATGTATTCGATACTTCACACGTTTTAAAACATCTTTTAAAACAATCAACTTCATTTATAATATCGCTTTCCCAAACATAACCATTTTTTCAATAATATATTCACTGTCCAAAATCGTGAATATAATTCACTTAACCAAATTTCAATCATCTCTACACATTTTATTTCAATAAAGATTCGCTATCCAAAATCGCGAATATATCTTCTTTAATAACCTCCTACATTTAATTTATCAAATTCAATTGATTTCGAATTTATAAAACAACGTTTATAAATTCTATTTCTATTTTATAACAACTTTGATTTATAAATCTTCTTTATAATTCAATTCATTTTATAACTCAACTTTATATACCAAAAGTCCATATTAGAGGTTAAGTACTTATACTTCATTTATTTATAACATTCGTTCCTTTAAGGCTTCACAAATTTTAAATCTTATTCCTTATAAGATTTCATTTAAAATCTTATTTTTAACAACAACCGAACTACGTTTAAAATTCCCCATTGTTTGGATTTATAAAATATATATTTTATAAATCTCGTCTATAAACCATTCATACTTATTCACAGCCCTCAATTAAAATGTCGAAACCCGATTTATAAGTAAATCACTTATAAGTCTTTTGTTTTACAAAAATCTATTTATTTTGTAACTTCATAATTTATAAATATAAGATTTCGTTCACTTATACCATCCCTTTAGTCTTTATTTTAACACTTATTAAAACTCGTTTTATAATCCCAATATTTTATATTTGTAAAAATCAATTTTTTTACATCTTTTATATACATCGTTTTAATAATTCAAAAATCTCAATTCAAATCATTTTATTTATGACTTAACCATTTATTTCAAAAGAAATTTTATCTTTCGGTTATATTTTACAAACATTATAATTTCCATAACTTTAAATTTATAACATTTATTTATTTAAAGTAAATCAATTCAAAAATTCAAATAAAACGTATACTTTCAAATAATCACTTTTAAATCCTTTTAAAGTAAAAGTCGTTATTTTTAAACTTCAAAAGCTGAATCCGATGATGCAACGCACCAATTAGTCTATCACAACATTCAATATCATATATCAATATGATAATCAACAAATATCACAATATCTGTAAATAAATAAATACTGGTGAGGAATCCAGTTGGATCCCTCCAACCTGTTTCCCTGCATCCACAGACGTTAGCACAATACCAATTCCACTTCGAGGTGGAATATCGCTGTAACAACCCGCATATTTATCGATTTTATATTTAAATATTTTATTGTTAGTCGGATGTTAGACCAAAAAGCTACTTTTTGCATACGGTCAAATTAGGACTCGAGACCACCCCCATTGAGTTCAAAATGACGTTTGCGATCTTTTTGAGTGTAAACTTCGATATGTTTGGAGATAGTGAAATTTTCGTCACTTTTTGTGTTGAGCTTTTGGTTTGGGCTGCACCTCTTCTACCTCAGCCCAACCCCTTCCTTCTCTTCATCACTTCATCAACTTTGAAGCTTTAGCAACAATGGTGGAGGGAGTAGGAAATTAAAATTCCAAGCTCAAATTCTTTAGCAAATTCAACATCTAACTCCAAATTCAAAGTGAAGACATTGATTCAAGCTTGTGGTTGATCTTTGCTTTGCCCCCGAGCTTCATCTTCATCAAATTCCGTGAAAAGGTGAGATTTTTAGTCTCACATCTTGCTTAAATTGTCATTGGACTGTTGGGAATGATCCCCTATTGCATTTGCATCAACATTTGCATTTGGTTTGGATTGGATTGGCGAAAAACTTCAATTTTCAGCGTTTTGGTGATTTTTCTGGCCTTAAGTCGTTTCTGGCCTTCGCTGAGTCGTCCACGAGTTAAGTCTAAGTCGTGAGTCGTTCACGAGTTAAGGGCTTAAGTCGCGCGCGTGTATTTCTGTTCGTCTGGCCTGAGTCGTTCACGAGTTAAAGGCCTGAGTCGTTCACGAGTTAAAGGCCTGAGTCGTTCTCGAGTTAAAGTGTTAAGTCGTTCTGGGTGTTCTGCCTTCGCTAGGTCGTTCGCGAGTTAAGTGATAAGTCGTAGCTCGTATTTGAGCTTAAGTCGTAGCTCGTATGGCTCTTAAGTCCTAGGTCGTTGGCTTTTAAACCGTTAAGTCGTATGACCTTAAGTCGTAGGTCGTCCCCGACCTAACTCCACTAGGTCGTTCCAGCCTTAGCTCGTAGCTCGAATAGAGGCTTAAGTCGTAAGTCGTTCGCGAGTTAGTACTTGGTCGTTTGACCTGTTTTTCCCTTAGGTCGTTCGACCTGTTCTTCTGCTAAGTCGCGTGGCATTTTCCACTTAGGTCGTATGACCTTATCCCTTAAGTCGTAAGTCGCTTGCCTCCCTTATGTCGTAAGTCGTTCGCGAGTTAGTACTTGGTCGTTTGACCTGTTTTTTTCCCTAGGTCGTTCGCGAGTTAGTACTTAGTCATTTTACCTGTTCTTCAGCTAGGTTGCACGGCAGTCTTCCCTTAGGTCGTATGACCTACTTCTCCTTAGGTCGTGGGACCAGCTTGCCTTCCTGTTTCGACCATTTCCGGGGTGTGAGGCTCGACGAAGTCTCGTTCACAAAGCTACGCTTTCTCAAAAAGCCCTGCTTCGGGTCAAACAAAATGATCAACCTATGATCACAAAGATATAAGATCAAACAAATGATCATATCACAAATGATCAAACACTGATCATTTCACAGCAACACTTAGTATGCCACGTTACCAAATTGGGAGTATATCGCTGATAAATTTCAACTACATAACCTCTGAGCTCGTACGTCTCAGAGAAGGGTGTTAAGCTAAGAGAATAAATTCTCCGCCACCAACAGAAATGTATTTGAAAGAAATCAGCTTTATATCTCAAATTGTAACGTCAGACACACAATCCATACAAGTCTGTTCCGGGATCGAACAGAACCGAAGGCACTTCTCACGAAGCCCTTGCACATCCGGATAATTTTCAATCACGTCAGGACTTCCCGTCACTAAGGGTGATAAAACCTCTAAATCGGAGATCAGCCGATGTAGAGTAACTCGACGGTAATCCTTCCGTTTTCAAAAATATCCGGTCTTCAACACCGGTCTTCAAATGCGATTCATAACGACGTATCACATATTCGGAATGGGTTATACGACCCCATGGTCCTTTCCCGGCTAACCCGAATAGTGAGCGAAATATTTAAAAATAAGCGTGGCATTCAAATTCATCCAATTCACAACAAATACCTATCTAAAGGTAATTATTGATAGTCGGTTATTTAACTATCAATAAAGATGCGCACATCATCAGATTCCAAATAATTTTCCAAATTATTTCATCTTCCAAAATATCTTTACTAGATATATAATTTCCACACTTCTAAAATAAATCGATATTTATTTTTAAACAAATTCCCTTTTCTTTTATAAATTCCATATTGAATTTATATTTTTCGAATATCTACTAATATTCGATTTTTCAAATCGATTTCAATATTCAATTTCAATTTATCTTTACAAGGATAAATTCTCAAAACGTTCATTTCATATTGGAAAAGCAATTCCATACTAATTTAAAAATAAGTGTTTCACAATCTATTCATTTTCAACACTTGAAAATATTCGATATACTTAAATCAAATTAAGTATATATTTCATTCTTTAAGGAAATCTATTTCTATAACACATTCATCTGAGTCAAAACGAATGTTACGTAAAACATCGTTACGACGACTCAAAATCACTAGTATAGGGATTCGGATTTAGATAGATATATAAATCCCAACACTATATAAAACATTTCCTTTCGGAAATTATTTACTATAACAACAGTGTTATAGTCCATCATTTCCTTATTTCTCGAAAACGTCTATTTCAACAATAAATGTTGAAATCTATGATTTCGATATTTAACACGTTTTAAAACATCTTTTAAAACAATTACTTCATTTTATAATATCGTTTCTCCAGAACATATCCATTTTCCTTAAGAATATATTCACTGTCCAAAATCGTGAATATAATTCACTTAACCAAATTTCAATCATCTCTACACATTTTATTTCAATAAAGATTCGCTATCCAAAATCGCGAATATATCTTCTTTAATGACCCCCTACATTTAATTTATCAAACTCCATTGATTTTGAATTTATAAAACAACGTTTATAAATCCTATTTCTATATTTTCTTAACAACTTTGATTTATAAATCTTCTTTATTAACGATCCGATCAATATTCCATTTAAAAGCAAAAATCCAATTTATAAGTAAATTTCTTATAATCATTCATTCTACAACTTCACACTTTATAAATCTATAAATTTCATATCTTTACAATTTATAATTCTATACATTTCATATCTTCACATTTTTATAATTATAAATTTCATATCACTTATAAAACTCATTTTAAAATTCCAATAACTTCAATTGATAAATATCAATTTTATACATCTTTTATATACCTCGTTTTTAATAATTCAAAAATTCAAATTTTAAACTATTTTATAAATTACTTAACTGTTTATTTCAAAAATCACCTCTCGGTTATATTTCACCAAAATCTTAACCTTTATAACTTTAATAATTTTAACGTTTGTAAATTAATTCAAAAATTAAATAACGTATATTTACAAATAATCACTTTAAAAATCTCTTTTAAAGTTAAAATCGTTATTTTAAAACTTCAAAAATTGAATCCAATGATGCAACGCATCAATTAGTCAATCACAACATCAACATCATATATCAACATATGATAACAGAATATACATCAATCCTGTAAATAAATAACTACTGGTGAGGAATCCAGTTGGATCCCTCCAACCTGTTTCCCTGCATCCAAAGACGTTAGCACAATACCATTCCACTTCGAGGTGGAATATCGCGGTATATAGGTTTTTATAAAAATCCGCTTACTAACGGCGCAATAGGGTCTCATCCGCTATACGAGGCGGGAAATCATCAATCCAATATATACATATGCCAATATGTATATATTGCTATATATATAGATATATCCTACTATATCTAATACCACATCCAAATAACAATCAATAACTGCAATTCAAACTTAAATCTGAGTGAGAAGATCTCACCTTAGCTTTTTATTTTGCCATCCAATTCTTTTTCGGCTCGATTTCCTTGATTTATACCTTGTATAAATATTTATACACATTTATTAATATTCGAAATTCTCGAACAATCAATTTCTTTTTAATGGATTAAATTATTTAACAATTTTAAATTTTGAACTAATTTAACAATAAATTTTCTATTTGATAATTTAAATTAACCAATGATTTTCTTTTCAAAATAAAAATTTATAATTCGAACTGATTCCTTTTAAATAAATCTATCCAACCAAAATTTTATTTTAAAAAAAATTCTTTAATTCAAACCAATTTCCTTTAATAACTTCTAGGTTTAACTAAATTTTCTTCTTTCTGCTTCTATACATATATTTTCTGGTTTCTGCATATATCTTTTATTTTTATAACTGTTTGAAATTAACTTCTGCCCATATATATATATATACACACCTATATATATTAAATTTAATTGAAGTTAAAAATTCACTTCATATCCTCTGCAAAATATAAGTATATATGCCTTACATACCTATTAGAAATTTATATATATATTGTAAAACAAAATTTCTACATGTATATTCATTTACATCTTCATGTGTATATATGTATAAAATAAAGTAATACCTCACTGCAAAGAGGCGACTGCAGCTCCATCATAGTCGCGACTGCTGGCCTCCACGTTCGAGCATCATGACCATCGCAGAACACACGGCAACCCCTAACCACCTCGAACTGTCGCTCGTATACAGCCGCGACCCCACGACTGTTGCCCCATCTTCGACGCCACCACGCGATATCGCCGCTGCCTCCTCCCAGCATCGCGTGCCCTAAATCTCGACTTCGAACAACCCAGGTTCCAGAATATCAACCGCATACGCGACCCTCAATCGCGAAATCATGGGCACCGGCGTGGCTCGCCTCCATCATCGATCGGCAATCGCGATCGCGTCCTCCCCATTTGTACGCAACCTCCTTTACGTGCTCGCGAATTCGAATGAAATCGATTCTTTTATTACTTGATTTAAATCTGAGGAGGGCTCGTGGTTTTGATTTAAACGAGAAAGGGTTTCATTTCGATTCCCCTTCGTTTTGAAGCTTCTGTTAAATTTTTTTTTTTCTTCTGAGAACTAAAATTATTTTCGTTTGAATGAGATTGAAAGAGAGGGGGAAACGAGATTTATCAGAGAGGAGTATGGTTTGCACGTTTTCATTCCATGATCTTCTCCGTGGTTCAAGGAAGAGAACGTGTTGCAGTTGACCAAGTTAAATAAATTTAAATTTAGATTTAAATTGAATTCAATTTAAATTTCAATGCGTTTAACCGCCGTACGGTCACATATTAACTCCGATTAATACGAAATTTGAAATCCGACAACAATTCAATATTACGGACCCAATGGAACTGGTTTCGCCGAATTCCGAGACTGTGCCCCGAAACGCTATTTTTAAATATCGATACGAACGATAATTTTCAAAACTGAACAAACCATTTTCAAATTCGATTCTGAAGCTTCTATTATCTTCAGTATCATCAATACGAATTTTAAAAGCTTTAGAATTATTTTTCTTCAGCTTTAAAATTGAAGATATAAATTTTTATCCAGTTCAATAGATTAAATTATAAAATTTAATCGCCAAATTCAAAGTTATATCAGGGATTCAAATTAAATCATCGTTCAAATATTTAAAATTAATTAAATATTCTCAATTTAATTCGTTCAAAATTCTGGGTCGTTACAGACTTCCCTCCTTAAAAGAATTTCGTCCTCGAAATTACAAGTTAGGAAAAATGGTCCTTAACTCGTCTATCATTTTTCACAATCCAACAGTTTTATCAAATTTTCAAAACAAATCTTTCTACTAAAGATTCGTTATCATTCCAACTATCTTTCTAACTTCAATTATAGGTTTCAAACAACATTGCTTTACTTCAAAATTCAAATTTAAATTCAAATTCAAATTTAAACTTTCAAATTTCTCAAAAATTTTCTAACACCCGAAATTTTCGAAAAATTTCGCCAGCGTCTCCTTTGCGCGGCTAATACGGTACGACTACAAAACGTCCCTACGGACTCTCAAATTTCAAAAAGAAAAAGAAAAAGCCAAGCGGCTAGAGAAATAAGTCATCAAATCTCATATTCAAATTTAAATACATACCTTTTTCGAGCAATTCAAATTATCTTCGAAATCAAAATCCCAATTCATTTACACCTGTATATCCTACTAGCCATAATATCTAGTCACATATCCAAACCATTTTGCAAATTCTATTACAAAATTTTCAATATCAACTTCCTATACCATTTCTAGTTTTCTATTGAAGTTATATATATTCATTTTCATTTAGTTTTACATTTCAAATTTTCATTTGAATTCAATTCACAATTTCAATTCTATCTTCTATTCTGAATATTGAATTTCATCAATTACCTTTCATTCATAACTGCACCATTTAAATTAGTTTCAGTTACTAATCCATTTCAAATTCTAATCCACTCATTCAATTTGTTTATTCATTCTGAAACTCATTCACCAATTCTTTCATTTCCAATTCGAATCTGATTTCCAAATCAAATTTCAAATATTCTATAAGTCTTTGACTTACTTACATTTCGATTTATAAAATCATTGATACATTCACCTTACTAATTTCATTCCATTAGAATTCTATTTTCAATTATAAATTCATATTCACAATTTCATTCCATTATTGAATTTTAAATTTTCAATTACCTTCTTGAATTCTATTCCAAGTTATAAGTTCATTTACAAATTTAAATTTCATTCCAATCAGATCTCAATATTTTATAAGTTATCAATTTATTTACATCTTGATTTACACAATCATTTACACATTCACATTCACAATTCCATTTCATTAAGGAATTTTATTTTTATTTATAAATTCTTTTACAATTTATATCCACCATTTTATTCATATATGAATTTATTTCCTTATACTTTCAATTCACATTTATAGATTTCATTTGTTAATGAACTTTAATTCCAATCACATTTACATATTTTACATTAACAATTTCTATTTGTATAAGTTATCAATTCAATAATATTCCATAAATATTCTTATTAAGTATTCCAGAGTCTTTTCAACCTTTCAAAACCATTTTGAAAACAATTCAAATTTATCTTTTGAATTTTCAAAACAAAACTCAATTTTCCAAACAACTTTCATTTAAAACAACTTGGCAGCAATTCCTCTTTTGGAAACCCGAAAATGAACACTGGTGATGCCGCGGTCATCATCGAAGTTATTTTCCAGCGACCGAAAAGAGTTTAGAGCTTTCATCTCTCTAAAATACTTTTCAAAACCTTTGAAATTCATTTTCAATCAAAAAGAATTTAAACTTTTCAAATCTCCAAAATTTACAAATTCTTTTCAAAACATTTCCAAATACCTCTGTGGAATTACATTTCAAATTACAAATCACATTTATAATTTATATTCTTAAATTTCAATTGTATATGGATTTATTCCTCAACTTTGGAGTTACGATCCCAATTTCTTATTTAATTTCAATGATAATAGATTAATATTATCACTTCTAACAACCATGCAACCATATACTATAGTACTTTATAGAAAAACATTTCTTTTCTATACAAAAATAGTCTTGGGCAAATTATCTCATTTACCCTATTTAAAACAATACTGTGCCGAATTGTTCTATTCGAGTGTTTAGAGATCCCTATCAATGATCGTTAATTACTCGTATTGACCAGAATCCATATACCACTCAACAAATCAATCATCACAATATAAAACAATTTTTTATATTCAATAACAAATACGCGCTCATATCTATTATTACACTCAACTCATTCTAGAGTACTACTGACTCTATCTCTAATGAGTAACACCCAACAGAGCAGGGTTGCCGCTTAACCATATGCTCTGATACCACTTTGTCACATACCGGATTTTTCGACTTTCGAAAATTCGACATCGATACTCACTTTATCGACTGCCGAGCAATCGAGCGCCGGAAACTCCAATAGTGAGGGTTTTAGAAAGAAGAAAACAGAAGAAAAAGGTAGAAGAAGAAGAGAAGAACAACAGAAAGAAAAAAAAAACAACATCAGAACAGAAGACAATATCAGAATCTCACATATCGCAGCGGAACAATATACAATAGATAATTACTAGTCTTTTAAAACAAAGAACTATATCAGTTATACATACATCAATCAGAGTCAATATACGACTCAATACAACACAGCACATCAATGGACAGTTATATAACTTGTCCTCATACAGAATACACAGCGGAATAAATACTATCAGATATAAATACTACGTCTCGCCATCCAGCTTGCTTCCAAAGCTCCAGAATATCCAGAATATCCTGATAATCTAACTCTAGACTGCCCGTATGGAAATTGGTGGGCACCCAGAGTTTAGAAGGGAAACAATAAACTCCGAGTCAGTCATGGTGACTGGTGTGAGATCGTAAAACAGTTTATCTTTAAATTAAACAACAGAAATATTTTTAAAGTCAATTCGCAATGCTTTTTGAAAATGAAACTACCATAAGACCTCCCACCACACACACAATGAAAACGCAGACTTGGAGGAGATTTCTTCTTATGTTAGTCAAAGATGCTTACTACGCAAAAATCAAATCATTTTGGATATTATTATTAGTGCATAGTGGAAAACATTTCGAAAGTAGAATATAAATCTTAGCCAGCATAGGTACCATTATATTATGCCTGCTATAGCTGCCTCCTGAGGAGACAGGTTATACAATTGAAATCGTAAAGGCTCGTATTGTTTCTTTGGATTTCCAACAAATGGTCAGGCTAAGGAACTTCCTATCCACGATGGGTACGTCCCTGGAATAGACGACCCGAGAACCTAACCGGATCTCTGCCAACACAAGGCCGGGTTACCTCTGCAAAAATAGGTAACTACTGACACGCGTATGCCATCCCCCGATCGTCACCGATCTTCCCGAGGATCCCCGATTCGCAACAAACCACATAGATAATAATAATGCAGTAACCACAGAGGTTAAGTATCTGGGCTCCATACCATGATACCACCTTTATCCAGAAGGAATGACATACACTAAGGGGCGCTACTCCCTAGAACCTTGTCGCATCCTTCCTGTTTCGACCATTTCCGGGGTGTGAGGCTCGACGAAGTCTCGTCCACAAAGCTACGCTTTCTCAAAAAGCCCTGCTTCGGGTCAAACAAAATGATCAACCTATGATCACAAAGATATAAGATCAAACAAATGATCATATCACAAATGATCAAACACTGATCATTTCACAGCAACACTTAGTATGCCACGTTACCAAATTGGGAGTATATCGCTGATAAATTTCAACTACATAACCTCTGAGCTCGTACGTCTCAGAGAAGGGTGTTAAGCTAAGAGAATAAATTCTCCGCCACCAACAGAAATGTATTTGAAAGAAATCAGCTTTATATCTCAAATTGTAACGTCAGACACACAATCCATACAAGTCTGTTCCGGGATCGAACAGAACCGAAGGCACTTCTCACGAAGCCCTTGCACATCCGGATAATTTTCAATCACGTCAGGACTTCCCGTCACTAAGGGTGATAAAACCTCTAAATCGGAGATCAGCCGATGTAGAGTAACTCGACGGTAATCCTTCCGTTTTCAAAAATATCCGGTCTTCAACACCGGTCTTCAAATGCGATTCATAACGACGTATCACATATTCGGAATGGGTTATACGACCCCATGGTCCTTTCTCGGCTAACCCGAATAGTGAGCGAAATATTTAAAAATAAGCGTGGCATTCAAATTCATCCAATTCACAACAAATACCTATCTAAAGGTAATTATTGATAGTCGGTTATTTAACTATCAATAAAGATGCGCACATCATCAGATTCCAAATAATTTTCCAAATTATTTCATCTTCCAAAATATCTTTACTAGATATATAATTTCCACACTTCTAAAATAAATCGATATTTATTTTTAAACAAATTCCCTTTTCTTTTATAAATTCCATATTGAATTTATATTTTTCGAATATCTACTAATATTCGATTTTTCAAATCGATTTCAATATTCAATTTCAATTTATCTTTACAAGGATAAATTCTCAAAACGTTCATTTCATATTGGAAAAGCAATTCCATACTTATTTAAAAATAAGTGTTTCACAATCTATTCATTTTCAACACTTGAAAATATTCGATATACTTAAATCAAATTAAGTATATATTTCATTCTTTAAGGAAATCTATTTCTATAACACATTCATCTGAGTCAAAACGAATGTTACGTAAAACATCGTTACGACGACTCAAAATCACTAGTATAGGGATTCGGATTTAGATAGATATATAAATCCCAACACTATATAAAACATTTCCTTTCGGAAATCATTTACTATAACAACAGTGTTATAGTCCATCATTTCCTTATTTCTCGAAAACGTCTATTTCAACAATAAATGTTGAAATCTATGATTTCGATATTTAACACGTTTTAAAACATCTTTTAAAACAATTACTTCATTTTATAATATCGTTTCTCCAGAACATATCCATTTTCCTTAAGAATATATTCACTGTCCAAAATCGTGAATATAATTCACTTAACCAAATTTCAATCATCTCTACACATTTTATTTCAATAAAGATTCGCTATCCAAAATCGCGAATATATCTTCTTTAATGACCCCCTACATTTAATTTATCAAACTCCATTGATTTTGAATTTATAAAACAACGTTTATAAATCCTATTTCTATATTTTCTTAACAACTTTGATTTATAAATCTTCTTTATTAACGATCCGATCAATATTCCATTTAAAAGCAAAAATCCAATTTATAAGTAAATTTCTTATAATCATTCATTCTACAACTTCACACTTTATAAATCTATAAATTTCATATCTTTACAATTTATAATTCTATACATTTCATATCTTCACATTTTTATAATTATAAATTTCATATCACTTATAAAACTCATTTTAAAATTCCAATAACTTCAATTGATAAATATCAATTTTATACATCTTTTATATACCTCGTTTTTAATAATTCAAAAATTCAAATTTTAAACTATTTTATAAATTACTTAACTGTTTATTTCAAAAATCACCTCTCGGTTATATTTCACCAAAATCTTAACCTTTATAACTTTAATAATTTTAACGTTTGTAAATTAATTCAAAAATTAAATAACGTATATTTACAAATAATCACTTTAAAAATCTCTTTTAAAGTTAAAATCGTTATTTTAAAACTTCAAAAATTGAATCCAATGATGCAACGCATCAATTAGTCAATCACAACATCAACATCATATATCAACATATGATAACAGAATATACATCAATCCTGTAAATAAATAACTACTGGTGAGGAATCCAGTTGGATCCCTCCAACCTGTTTCCCTGCATCCAAAGACGTTAGCACAATACCATTCCACTTCGAGGTGGAATATCGCGGTATATAGGTTTTTATAAAAATCCGCTTACTAACGGCGCAATAGGGTCTCATCCGCTATACGAGGCGGGAAATCATCAATCCAATATATACATATGCCAATATGTATATATTGCTATATATATAGATATATCCTACTATATCTAATACCACATCCAAATAACAATCAATAACTGCAATTCAAACTTAAATCTGAGTGAGAAGATCTCACCTTAGCTTTTTATTTTGCCATCCAATTCTTTTTCGGCTCGATTTCCTTGATTTATACCTTGTATAAATATTTATACACATTTATTAATATTCGAAATTCTCGAACAATCAATTTCTTTTTAATGGATTAAATTATTTAACAATTTTAAATTTTGAACTAATTTAACAATAAATTTTCTATTTGATAATTTAAATTAACCAATGATTTTCTTTTCAAAATAAAAATTTATAATTCGAACTGATTCCTTTTAAATAAATCTATCCAACCAAAATTTTATTTTAAAAAAAATTCTTTAATTCAAACCAATTTCCTTTAATAACTTCTAGGTTTAACTAAATTTTCTTCTTTCTGCTTCTATACATATATTTTCTGGTTTCTGCATATATCTTTTATTTTTATAACTGTTTGAAATTAACTTCTGCCCATATATATATATATATATATATACACCTATATATATTAAATTTAAATTGAAGTTAAAAATTCACTTCATATCCTCTGCAAAATATAAGTATATATGCCTTACATACCTATTAGAAATTTATATATATATTGTAAAACAAAATTTCTACATGTATATTCATTTACATCTTCATGTGTATATATGTATAAAATAAAGTAATACCTCACCGCAAAGAGGCGACTGCAGCTCCATCATAGTCGCGACTGCTGGCCTCCACGTTCGAGCATCATGACCGTCGCAGAACACACGGCAACCCCTAACCACCTCGAACTGTCGCTCGTATACAGCCGCGACCCTACGACTGTTGCCCCATCTTCGACGCCACCACGCGATATCGCCGCTGCCTCCTCCCAGCATCGCGTGCCCTAAATCTCGACTTCGAACAACCCAGGTTCCAGAATATCAACTGCATACGCGACCCTCAATCGCGAAATCATGGGCACCGGCGTGGCTCGCCTCCATCATCGATCGGCAATCGCGATCGCCTCCTCCCCATTTGTACGCAACCTCCTTTACGTGCTCGCGAATTCGAATGAAATCGATTCTTTTATTACTTGATTTAAATCTGAGGAGGGCTCGTGGTTTTGATTTAAACGAGAAAGGGTTTCATTTCGATTCCCCTTCGTTTTGAAGCTTCTGTTAAAATTTTTTTTTTTCTTCTGAGAACTAAAATTATTTTCGTTTGAATGAGATTGAAAGAGAGGGGGAAACGAGATTTATCAGAGAGGAGTATGGTTTGCACGTTTTCGTACCATGATCTTCTGCGTGGTTCAAGGAAGAGAACGTGTTGCAGTTGACCAAGTTAAATAAATTTAAATTTAGATTTAAATTGAATTCAATTTAAATTTCAATGCGTTTAACCGCCGTACGGTCACATATTAACTCCGATTAATACGAAATTTGAAATCCGACAATAATTCAATATTACGGACCCAATGGAACTGGTTTCGCCGAATTCCGAGACTGTGCCCCGGAACGCTATTTTTAAATATCGATACGAACGATAATTTTCAAAACTGAACAAACCATTTTCAAATTCGATTCTGAAGCTTCTATTATCTTCAGTATCATCAATACGAATTTTAAAAGCTTTAGAATTATTTTTCTTCAGCTTTAAAATTGAAGATATAAATTTTTATCCAGTTCAATAGATTAAATTATAAAATTTAATCGCCAAATTCAAAGTTATATCAGGGATTCAAATTAAATCATCGTTCAAATATTTAAAATTAATTAAATATTCTCAATTTAATTCGTTCAAAATTCTGGGTCGTTACAGCGTGATTCAAGCGCGTGATAAAGGGACGAACGTGCAGATATTACCAATTTAAATTTAAATTTTAAATTGAATTTGCTTTAAAAATCTCAACGCGTTTACTCACCGTGTGGTCACAAAATAACTCTGATAAATACAAAATTTGAAATCCAATAATAATACAATATTACGGACCCAATGGAACTAGTTTCATCGAATTCCGAGACTGCGCCTCGGACGGCTACTTTTAAATATCGATACGAACGATATAAATTCCAGAACTGAACAAAACTGTCTGAAATTAAATTCTGAAGCTTCCGTTATCTTCAGTATCATCAAAATAAAATTTAAAAGCTTTTGAAATATTTTTCTTCACCTTTAAATTGAAGATTCAAATTTTTGTTCAACTTTCAATAGATTAAATTTTAATATTTAATCGTCAAATTCAAAGTTATTTCGGGGATTCAAATTAAATTATCGTTCAAATATTTAAAATTAATTAAATATTCTCAATTAAATTTGTTCGAAATTCTGGGTCGTTACAGACTTCCCCCCTTAAAAGAATTTCGTCCTCGAAATTACAAGTTAGGAAAAATGGTCCTTAACTCGTCTACTATCTTTCAGCATTCAATAGTTTTATCAATTTATTAAAACAAATCTTCCTACTAAAGATTCGTTATCATTCCAACTATCTTTCTAACTTCAATTATAGGTTTCAAACAACATTGCTTTACTTCAATTCAAATTTAAATTCAAATTTCAAATTTAAACTTTCAAAATTTCTCAAAAATTTTCTAACGCCCTAAATTTCCGAAAAATTTCGCCAGCGTCTCCTTTGCGCGGCTAATACGGCACGACTACAAAATGTCCCTACGGACTCTCAGATTTCAAAAAAGAAAAAGAAAAAGCCAAGCGGCTAGACAAGAAATCATCAAATCTCATATTGAAATTGAAACACTTACCTTTTGTCGAGCAATTCAAATTATCTTTGAAATCAAATTTCCAAATCCTTTATAACACCTGTATATCTTACTAGCCATAATATCTAGTTACATATATTCAAACCATTTTGCACATTTTATTATAAAATTTTCAATATAAACTGCTTATACAATTTTACTTCACTATTGAAGTTACATATCTATTATCATTCAATTTTATATTTCAAATTTCATTTGGATTCAATTCACCATATCTTAATTCAATTTGGATTCTATTCAACTTCTGAATATTGAATTTATCAATCAACTTTCATTTACAACTGCTTATTATTTTTAAATTAGTTTCAATTACTAATTCATTTCAAATTCTAATCTACTAACAAATTCAGATTTGCTTTCAACATTCAATTTCAATTCCAGTTTTATTCACTTTTGTTCATTTCCAAAATTTGTTTTCAATTTACCCTTCGGTTAAATCTACTGTCATTTAAACTGGATTTCCAATTCGAATTCAATTTACTTTTCTTTTATAATCATTGAATTTAATTCGTTCAATACCTTATCCATTTGGTCAATATTCAATTAGCTTCACTTACTAATTTTAGTTTAACTCCACAAATCGAATTCAATTCTAGTTTTATTCACTTATAAATTCAAAATGAATTTAACAATTCAATTTCATTTATTTGCTTATACTTACTTTGATTTAACTTCATTCTTTAAGCTAAATTTATTCTATCAATATTCAAATTCTATGAGTTATCAACTTAATAATATTTCATAAGTATTTTTATATATATAATATTCCAGAGTCTTTTTCAACCTTTCAAAACCATTTTGAAAACAATTCAAATTATCCTTTGAATTTCTAAAACCAAATCCAAATTTTTCAAGCAACTTCCATTTAAAACCATTTGGCAGCAATTCCTCTTTTGGAAACCCGAAAATGAACATCAATAATGCTGCAGTCATTACCGAAGTTATTTTCCAGCGACCGAAAAGAGTTTAGAGCTTTTATCTTTCCAAAATACTTTTCAATACCTTTGAAATTCATTTTTAAATCAAAAAGAAATTTAAACTTTCCAGATCTCCAAAATTTTCAAATTCTTTCAATTACATTTCCAAAAGCTTCTCTGGAATTCCGTTTCAAATTACAAATCACATTTATAATTTACATTCTCAAATTTCATTTGTATGATTTCAATTTCTTATTTAATTTCAATATAACAATGATAATATTTCAATGTTATTATTTCCTAACAACCAAGCATCCATATACTATGATAATTCATAGAAAATCATTTCTTTTCTATACAAAAATAGTTTTGGGCAAATTTATTTCATTCACCCTATTTAAAATGATATTATGTCGTCTTGCCTCGTTTAAGTGTTTAGAAATCTCTATCAATAATATGGCGTCCCACATACCGACCAAAATTCACAAACATCTCAACGGATAAGCAAACACAATATAAAACATTTTTTATATTCACTAACAAATACGCACTCGTATCTATTATTACACTCAACTCATTCTAGAGTACTACTGACTCTATCTCTAATGAGTAACACCCAACAGAGCAGGGTTGTCGCTTAACCATATGCTCTGATACCACGCTGTCAAGACCCGCAAATCCGTACCTCTTGATTAACCACTAATCTCCATTGATTAACTCAAAATGCACGGAAATACGAACCCTGAGGGTTTAGAAAAAGAAAAAGGCAGAAGAAGAAGATAGAAGAAAAAAAGAGAAGAAGAGAAAGCAGAGTAGAAGAAGAAGAGAAGAACAACAGAACAACATCAGAACAGAAAACAATATCAGAATCTCACATATCGCAGCGGAACAATATATAATAGATAACACTAGTCTTTTAAAACAAAGAACTATATCAGTTTATACATACATCAATCAGAGTCATATACAACAATGGACAGTTATATAACTTGTCCTTATACAGAATACACAGCGGAATAAATAATTTCAGATACAAATACTACGTCTCGTCATCCAGCTTATCTCCAAAGCTCCAGAAAATCCAGAATATCCTGATAACATAACTCTAGGCTGCCCGTGTGGAAATTGGTGGGCACCCAGAGTTTAGAAGGGAAACAATAAACTCCGAGTCAGTCATGGTGACTGGTGTGAGATCGTAAAACAGTTTATCTTTAAAATAAATAGCAGAGAATTTTAAAGTCAATTCGCAATGTTTTTGGAAAATGAAACTACCATAAGACCTCCCACCACACACACAATGCAAACGCAGAATTGGAGGAGATTTCTTCTTATGATAGTCAAAGATGCTTACTATGCAAAAAATCAAATTCTTTTTGATATTATTATTAGTGCATAGTGTAGAAAACATTTCGAAAGTATAATATAAATCTTAGCCAGCATAGGTACCATTATATTATGCCTGCTATAGCTGCCTCCTGAGGAGACAGGTTATACAATTGAAATCGTAAAGGCTCGTATTGTTTCTTTGGATTTCCAACAAATGGTCAGGCTAAGGAACTTCCTTTTCCACGATGGGTACGTCCCTGGAATAGACGACCCGAGAAATAACCTAACATTACGGTTAGATCTCTGCCAACACAAGGCCGGGTTACCTCTGCAAAAATAGGTAACTACTGACACGCGTATGCCATCCCCCGATCGTAACCGATCTTCCCGAGGATTCCCAATTCGCAACAACCACAAAGTAATAAATTTGCAGCAACCACAGAGGTTAAGTATCTGGGCTCCATACCATGATACCACCTTTATCCAGAAGGAATGACATACACTAAGGGGCGCTACTCCCTAGAACCTTGCTGCATCCTTCCTGTTTCGACCATTTCCGGGGTGTGAGGCTCGACGAAGTCTCGTCCACAAAGCTACGCTTTCTACAAAGCCATGCTTCGGGTCAAACAAAATGATCAACCTATGATCACAAAGATATAAGATCAAACAAATGATCATATCGCAAATGATCAAACACTGATCATTTCACAGCAACACTCAGTATGCCACGTTACCAAATTGGGAGTATATCGCTGATAAATTTCAACTACATAACCTCTGAGCTCGTACGTCTCAGAGAAGGGTGTTAAGCTAAGAGAATAAATTCTCCGCCACCAACAGAAATGTATTTGAAAGAAATCAGCTTTATATCTCAAATTGTAACGTCAGACATACAATCCATACAAGTCTGTTCCGAGATCGAACAGAACCGAAGGCACTTCTCACGAAGCCCTTGCACATCCGGAGAAATTTCTAATCACGTCCGGACTTCCCATCACTAAGGGTGATAAAACCTCTAAATCGGAGATCAGCCGATGTAGAGTAACTCGACGGTAATCCTTCCGTTTTCAAAAATATCCGGTCTTCAACACCGGTCTTCGAATGCAATTCATAACGACGTATCACATATTCGGAATGGGTTATACGACCCCATGGTCCTTTCCCGGCTAACCCGAATAGTGAGCGCTTATTCAAAAATAAGTGTGGCATTCAAATTCATCCAATTCATAACAAATACTTATCTAAAGGTAATTATTGATAGTCGGTTATTTAACTATCAATAAAGATGCGCAACATCATCAGATTCCAAATAATTTTCCAAATTATTTATTTTCCAAAAATATCTTCACTAGATATATAATTCCCACACTTAACCATTTGAAAACAATTTCAAATCAATTTCCACATTTCATTTTATCTTTGAAGATAAAATCTCAAAACAGTTCATTTCATATTGGAAAAGCATTTCCATACTTATTTAAAAATAAGTATATCACAAATCTATTTATTTTCAACATTTGAAAATATTCGATATACTTAAATCAATATTAAGTATATATTCATTCTTTAAGGAAATAATAAATTTTAACATCTATTTGAGTCAAAACGAATGTTGCGTAAAACATCGTTACGACGACTCGAAATCACTAGTATAGGGATTCGGATTTAGATAGATATATAAATCCCAATACTACATAAAAACATTTTCTTTCGAAAATCATTTACTATAACAACAGTGTTATGGTCCATCATTTCCTTATTTCTCGAAAACGTCTATTTCAACAATGAATGTTGAAATCTATGTATTCGATACTTCACACATTTTAAAACATCTTTTAAAACAATCAACTTCATTTATAATATCGCTTTCCCAAACATAACCATTTTTTTCAATAATATATTCACTGTCCAAAATCGTGAATATAATTCACTTAACCAAATTTCAATCATCTCTACACATTTTATTTCAATAAAGATTCGCTATCCAAAATCGCGAATATATCTTCTTTAATAACCTCCTACATTTAATTTATCAAATTCAATTGATTTCGAATTTATAAAACAACGTTTATAAATTCTATTTCTATTTTATAACAACTTTGATTTATAAATCTTCTTTATAATTCAATTCATTTTATAACTTAACTTTATATACCAAAAGTCCATATTAGAGGTTAAGTACTTATACTTCATTTATTTATAACATTCGTTCCTTTAAGGCTTCACAAATTTTAAATCTTATTCCTTATAAGATTTCATTTAAAATCTTATTTTTAACAACAACCGAACTACGTTTAAAATTCCCCATTGTTTGGATTTATAAAATATATATTTTATAAATCTCGTCTATAAACCATTCATACTTATTCACAACCCTCAATTAAAATGTCGAAACCCGATTTATAAGTAAATCACTTATAAGTCTTTTGTTTTACAAAAATCTATTTATTTTGTAACTTCATAATTTATAAATATAAGATTTCGTTCACTTATACCATCCCTTTAGTCTTTATTTTAACACTTATTAAAACTCGTTTTATAATCCCAATATTTTATATTTGTAAAAATCAATTTTTTTACATCTTTTATATACATCGTTTTAATAATTCAAAAATCTCAATTCAAATCATTTTATTTATGACTTAACCATTTATTTCAAAAGAAATTTTATCTTTCGGTTATATTTTACAAACATTATAATTTCCATAACTTTAAATTTATAACATTTATTTATTTAAAGTAAATCAATTCAAAAATTCAAATAAAACGTATACTTTCAAATAATCACTTTTAAATCCTTTTAAAGTAAAAGTCGTTATTTTTAAACTTCAAAAGCTGAATCCGATGATGCAACGCACCAATTAGTCTATCACAACATTCAATATCATATATCAATATGATAATCAACAAATATCACAATATCTGTAAATAAATAAATACTGGTGAGGAATCCAGTTGGATCCCTCCAACCTGTTTCCCTGCATCCACAGACGTTAGCACAATACCAATTCCACTTCGAGGTGGAATATCGCGGTATATGGGTTTTATAAAAATATCCGCTTACTAACGGCGCAATAGGGTCTCATCCGCTATACGAGGCGGGAAATCATCAATCCAATATATACATATGCCAATATGTATATATTGCTATATATATAGATATATCCTATTATATCTAATATCACATCCAAATAGCAATCATATCAATCAATAACTGTATAATTAAATTTTCCTTCGAGTGAGAAAATCTCACCTTAGCTTTTATTTTGCAATCCCTTTTTCCATTTTGACCATTTCTTCTTGATTTTTAACCTTGTATAAATAATTATACATTTCGTTAATATTCGAACAAATCGAATAATAAATTTTCATTTGATAATTTTGATTCATCGGTGATTTTATTTTGACTAATAAATTTTTAATTTCAAACAATTAAACCTTAAACCAATTTCTTAATTTCTAATCAAGATGTTAAAAATTTAATATCTAACTTACTGTAAAAAATCAAACTGGTTTCACATTTTATCTTCCAAAAATCCTATATATATGTGTTATTACTGTTTACTGTTTATCTTCATACAATAAAATAGGTGTTCGTGTTTATATTTTATCTCCTGGTTTTCCTATATACATATTTAAATAAAAACAGGTATGTGTATCTATCTTTAAATTACATTCTTCCCTCACAGTTATCTATACATATATAATGACATTTGTTATTAATCAAATTCAAATGAACTAAGGTTTCCTGTTTTATGAACCTTTCTACAAAAATCGAATTTAAATTTAAATGAATAACTGGTATACCTTACTGTTGATCGACTTCGCCAACTTCGTCGAGACAGCAACTTCAAGTCAACTCGGCCTCGATTCGCGATAACCACCATGCCGCCCTCCTCGTCTTTCGCGACTTCGACCAATCCCACGTACGTGTGCGAGCACGTCTCCCAGGTCACGATGAACTCCCCAGCTGCCTCACGGTGATGTCGCCTCCCTAAACCAACGCGAACGACTCGCGAACCCTAGAATGCCTCGCCAAAGCCAGTCGCGCACGCGACCGAGGCCATTACGGCCTGCCGATCCCCCCCAACAAGTTGATTTCGGTCGATGGAGAATTCTAGTAGAGGGATGCCATTTTTGTGATTTTATAGGGAAGCGGTCATTAACGTTTTAAATTTTGAAAGAGGGGTGGATGAATACGCGATTTTGAATTGAATAACGAGCGGCCATTACTTTTCTTTTGTGAATCGATTTTGAAAGTGAGGCAGAGGAGATGAATATTTAAAATTGGAAGAGGGATGCTCTGCACGATTTCGTTCCGTGATATTTGGCATGATTCAAGCGCGTGATAAAGGGACGAACGTGCAGATATTACCAATTTAAATTTAAATTTTAAATTGAATTTGCTTTAAAAATCTCAACGCGTTTACTCACCGTGTGGTCACAAAATAACTCTGATAAATACAAAATTTGAAATCCAATAATAATACAATATTATGGACCCAATGGAACTAGTTTCGTCGAATTCCGAGACTGCGCCTCGGACGGCTACTTTTAAATATCGATACGAACGATATAAATTCCAGAACTGAACAAAACAGTCTGAAATTAAATTCTGAAGCTTCCGTTATCTTCAGTATCATCAAAATAAAATTTAAAAGCTTTTGAAATATTTTTCTTCAGGTTTAAATTGAAGATTCAAATTTTTGTTCAACTTTCAATAGATTAAATTTTAATATTTAATCGCCAAATTCAAAGTTATTTCGGGGATTCAAATTAAATTATCGTTCAAATATTTAAAATTAATTAAATATTCTCAATTAAATTTGTTCGAAATTCTGGGTCGTTACATATTTTGATTATAACTTTAAAAATATCAGCTTTGATTATTTAAACAATTTCGTTTACCGAATTTAAATTTCAACATTTCGATTCCCAAGTTTGAAAATAATTCGATTCCCATAAATTCGATTTTATTTCTTAAACCCAAATCATTTAAATAATTTTAAAGCAAAATTTTAAAATCATTTAATTTAACCAATCTGGTGTCCGTATATAATTCTCTATCCTATGGCCAAGTGAATCAATTATTTCAATTTAATTTCAGGGATGGATATATACCATTTCAATCATAAATAAATGCCATAGGTATATATCATTTCAACCTATTTCTTAATTTATTTGAAATAATCAAATTTATAGTTTTATATACTATAAATAATATACAGGATGATAACATGATATATCAAAATAAATAAACATCGAAATATCAACCAATAGCATCCATTACAACCAATCATCCAACAGTCAATAAAATTTTCAACAATTTCATAATTATCAATTTCGGGTATTTTACGGGCAATTAAATTCTAATTCAATTTAACTGTCTATTCAAATTCTATCAATTAATTCAGATGTCAATTTAAATGTTAATTTAAACTTATCAAATAACAACCAATAAATTTCAAATCACTTCACGATATAATTTAACTAACATAAAAATTATTTCAGTCAATTGTGAGCGTATAAACACTCACATTTTATTTGAAACTTAAAGTAAATTTCAGCTTCAAATAAATTCCAATTTCACTCCAATCAGTAGACAGCGATGATACGAATCCCATGAAACTCGTTGCACTCGAACGGATCTCGTATGCACAAATTATGAATTAATTAGCTTAAACAACATAATTAACATATAAATTAACAAATCGACAAACAAATAAAAAAGAGCAACCTAACCAATCTCCTCCCAGTGAACTGTTCACGCATCTTGATCCTTCTCCGAGCACGCGTACGTGAGCACGCGTCGAGATCCACGTCACCGCCCTCGTCTTCGCCTGCATCGCGTCCACCACCAGCCAAACTCACGAACGAGAAACCTTAAATCTGTCGCCAACAACCCAACAGCTAGTGCTCCTCCGCGTGCTGCTTGGATCGCGCCGCTACCAGTCACCATAGCTTCGTCGCACGTGTCCCAGATCGAGATTTGCCCTAACCCTAATCGCAAACGAATTGATGAACGCAAGCTTTACCACGTCGCTTCCGGTCACCGTCCACTCCTTGCGCTCGTATCCTAATTTTTCTTTGATCGTTTCATTTTTTTTAGATTGAGATGCCATTCGCTTTTTTTTGATTGGAGGTTGCGATTTCGATCAGAAGAAATGTGGGAGGGTGAAAGAGATACGGCTAAAAATAAGGGACGTGGATTTGAATAATATCGTTTTATTTATATATATTATAACTTAAATTATAAAATATCTCGCTATAACCGTCCAAAATTCCGAACTCCAAAGGAAACGTACCGCCAGGCGTTCATAATGTTTTACCCCCGTTCCGAACAAAATGAAACTAGTCCCGAGGTCTAATTCGATCGTATGTGAAAGATGGCTTTTCAAAGTCGATTATTTTAATTAAATTCGAAATTAAATTTTTTGCGTTTCAAGCTCGCACAGCCAAACGACAAGTCCGATCGCTATGAAAATTGAAACCATACAATAACTCACTATTACGGATCCAATGAAACTAGTTTCATCGAAATCTAAGACAGTGGCCAAAATGACTATTTTAACATGTTAATTAAAATATAAAATTTTCAATTTTCACATTTAAATCCAATTTTAAATGTTAACCATCTTCGTTCATATTTTGAATAAAATTTAAACCAATTTCCATTATCATTTTAAATCATCTTAAATCCAGAATTAAATTGTTCAAATAATTCCCAGTATTAAATTTTTAACAATTTAATTATCTAATAAACCAATATAAATAAATCATTAAATTTTATTTCTACTCATATTTATCCAATAATTACATTAAATTTAATAATTTAAAATAGCCGAAAATACGGGTCGTTACAAAGTCCAAGATCATGGAGGACCCCAACCACTTGCCTAAATCTACAATTAGAAGCTAATGGACAACTAAGTGGAGGTTAAAGCTTCATGCACTTCTAATGAGGGATTAATTAGTGGCTAATGGTTACTTGGTGGCCACACTTCCTAAAGGACATTTTGGGAAGCACCCTAAAAATGGAATTAGGGTTTTATGCATGTATAAATAGCCCTCTTATGTACATGTAAATATCTACTACTCTCTCATATATTTACTTAGGAAATTAGCAAGTTGTAAACACAAATCAATGTGAAATAAAAATTGCTTCCAAGCCTCTTTCTCCTCTCTTTTCTACATACTTTTCCTTGCTTTTATGTTGATGTTTATCTCTATGCTTTCTTTTATTTCATGTTTATAGCTTAGATCTACTTTCATGCAAGTAGTGTAGCTTTGATTTTTATGCAAGTAGCTAGTAGCTAATCTCTTTTGCTTTCTTTGCTTAATTTTATTTCTTTTGCTTTTTAATGTTGAAATTTACAAGTGTTGATTTGATAACACAAATGAGTAGCTAAACCTCTTCAATTTTGGGGGTAATGAAGCTCTCTAACTCTATGTAATTTCAACATCTCTATGATTTATGATCTCTTTATTTATGCTTCATGAAAGTGAATTTTGATGTAAGTTTATACAAGTGGGTTTGATAGCTTATATTGCTTATGCAAATGAGGTATTCTTATTCAACACAAACACAATTTACATCATCATTTGCTAATGGATTTTTGATTTTGAAAAGAAAGTAAAAACAAAATTTGATGATCTATTTTACTAATTACAGTAGTAAATAGATCATACTTAAAATAGCTTTTGCTTTGGCTTCATTTTCATGAGAATTTACAAGTGGTATAATTGTTGTATTATAGTTTGATGGTTTAAGTTATGTTAATTAATAACATAAATAAACCATACTTACGATAAATGCAACAATTATTTCACTTAATATCATAACTGGAGATCATAAATTATTTGTTTGTTGATTTACAAAAATATGAGAGTGGATTTGCCTCTAAATTGTTCTCTAGTCTAATAGTTTTTAAATCACATTTCAATTCTAGCTTTAGCTACTTTTTTGTAGTTAACAATTTCCTATCACTTTGGTCTAATTTGATTGAATTGAAAATTTTAAAATCTTAAAAATTCCTTGCGGATCGACCCGTACTCGCCACGTACTAAAATTGCACGCCGGGCGCTTACGGTAAAATTAATTCAAAATTTATCGACATTTTTCTAATCAATAGAAAATTTGCCGATAAACAAGTTTTTCTTGCCCAACATCACGATGATGCTTGGCAATTCCTTGAAAACCTCGCCAAAAATCGTCCCGGTGGGAACGTTCGAACAAAAAATCAATTTACTCACGATCGAGCGCACACTCGATAGGATCTTCTTTTGCTTTGGAAGCTAAGATCGACGCAATGATTAAAAAGTTCGATAACGTTTTCTCATCAAATCAAATGAACCAAGCTTCCCAACCAATGTGTTATAAATGCAACGATCCTAATCATATAGCCGATCAGTGTCCCAATTCTGTCGAACAAATCAATGCTTCCAATAAAGCCAAAAAAGACCCATTCTCTCCAACGTACAATCCTGGTTGGAGAAATCATCCGAATTTTGCGTGGAACCAAAACAATCCCAACACGAATACGATTTGTCCCAATTTTCAAGCATTCTCAAATAATGCTTCGAATCCTCCCTTTCAACCCAACCATTTTCAACCAAACTTTGCGGGTCCGTCTCATAATCAACCGCAACAATCAAATTTTCAACCAAATTCTGCTCATCCTCCCCAAGACGATAAACGTTTAAGTTCACTTGAGAAAACTCTTTAAACATTGGCTAAAGCAACTACACAAAGTCTTCAATCAAACAACAATTTGCAAAATTTATCGACCTCATATATGCAAAACACGAACCAATCAATTGCAAAACTTGAAATGCAAATGAGTCAATTAGCCACGTTCGTAAGTGAACGCGAACGAGGCACATTCCCAAGCCAGCCCCTTCCAAATCCCAGAAATCAAAACGCAAATTCAAATCAAGCACATGTTGTTCAAGATAGAAATGTCACCCAATTGAATGCTATCACAACTCTACCATCTGGTAAACAAATCGATAATTAAGTCGTTAATCCAAACGATTTATCGGAAACCTCTCTCGACACTTCTAGAACAACGAACGAATCTGAACAGAACGGGGAGCCAATCGTCGAATCGAATGCCAATCAAAATTCTTCTTCTTCTACTCGAGTAGACCCGCATACCGAGTATCATGTTCTATTTCCACATCATCTTCGACTAAAGAAACACTCGGACCAAATGGAAAAGATGTTGGAAATTTTTAAACAAGTCAGATTTAACATTCTGCTTCTTGACATCATTCAGCAAGTCCCAACGTACGCGAAATTTCTTAAGGACTTGTGTACCCAAAAGCGACACACTCAAGTGCGAAAAAAGTCTTCTTAGCCGCCAGTTTGAGTGAAGTCTTGTCCCAATCCATGCCCGTTAAATACAAAGATCTTGGCTACCCTACGATTTCGTGTACAACTGGAGACAAGACGATTAACAAATGTTTGATAGACTTAGGCGCGATTGTCAACTTGATTCCATACTCTGTGTATGAATAATTAGGCTTAGGTGAGCTCAAACCCACAAAAGTCATGCTTCAATTTGCCGATCGCTCGATTAAGAAGCCCATGGGAGAAATCGAGGACGTGCTCATTCGAGTAGGGCAATTCATATTCCCCGTTGATTTTATCGTTCTCGAAACACAACCCGTGTCAAATCCCGCGAGTCAAATTCCATTGATTTTAGGCCGACCATTCTTAGCCACCTCAAATGCCTTAATCAATTGTCGTAACGGTTCGATGAAAATCTCTTCTGGAAACATGACTTTGGATCTAAATATTTTCAATCTTGAAAGCTAATCGAACGAACCTCATGACCAAACGTTGGAAGTTAGTGCCATTTACGAAAACTTTAAAAACGAGACACTTAATCTTAACGATGAATGTGAGGCCGAGTACAAAAAATTGTTTCACGAAATTCCCAATGAAATTGAATACACTCTTCCATTTGAATCACTTCCAGTTGAATCTGAATCTTAACTTAATTCTTCGATCGAGAAACACCCAAAGTTGGACCTCAAACCACTTCCCGATCACCTTAAGTATGCATACTTAGGTGAAAACGAAACTTGTCCTGTCATAATTTCTAACGATCTTTCTCTTGACCAAGAAGCTTCTCTTCTCTCTATTATTTCAAAAAATAAGGAAGCGATTGGATGGTCGATTACCGATATTAAGGGAATTAGTCCCGCTCTTGTTCAACATCGCATCCATTTAATCGACGATGCCAAGCCTGTTCGTGACGCGCAACGAAGGCTTAATTCAAAAATGAAAGATGCGGTGCATGATGAAATTCTTAAACTTCTTGACAAGGGAATCATTTACCCAATCTCTGATAGTTCATGGGTTAGCCCAATTCATGTTGTACCGAAAACGTCTTGGCTAACCGTTGTCAAGAACGATTCAAACGAACTTATTCCAACTCGTACTCAAACTGGTTGGCGTGTTTGCATTGACTATCAAAAACTAAATTCCGCAACATGAAAAGATCACTTCCCTCTTCCTTTTATTGACCAAATGCTCGAACATTTAGCCGGCCACAAATTTTACTGCTTCCTTGATGGTTATTCCAGCTATAACCAAATTCCAATCGCTCCCAAAGATCAAGAGAAAACGACTTTCATGTGTCCATTCGGTACCTTTGCTTATCGACGTATGCCATTCGGACTTTGTAACGTTCCTGCGACTTTCCAACGATGCATGGTTGCCATCTTTTCTGACATGATTGAACGCTTTCTAGAAGTTTTTATGGATGATTTCTCTGTCTTTGGCGATTCTTTTTCCCAATGTTTACATCATCTCGAGTTGGTTCTAAATCGGTGTAAAGAACAACATTTGACTTTGAATTGGGAATGATGCCACTTTACGGTCAAACAAGGCATAGTCCTTGGACATATCGTCTCAAATAAAGGCGTTGAGGTAGATAAAGCCAAAATCGACATAATTGCAAACCTACCCATTCCCAAAACTGTTAAGGACATTCGATCATTTCTAGGACACGCTGGCTTTTACCGATGCTTTGTGAAATACTTTAGCAAAATCACTCATCCTTTGACGACTCTTCTCGAAAAAGACGTTTCGTTCGATTTCAACTCTGAGTGTATCTCTTCTTTTGAACGTCTTAAGAACGAGCTCATTTCTGCTCCAATCATTTGCGCACCCAATTGGAATCTTCCTTTCGAAATAATGTGTGACACTTCTAACTTTGCGGTTGGTGCTGTCTTAGGACAACCCATCAACAAAATCCTTCATGTCATTTACTACGTGAGTATGACTTTGAACGACGCTCAGCTCAACTACTCAACCACTGAAAAAGAGCTTCTAGCTGTTGTTTTTGCGCTCAAAAAGTTTCGACCTTACTTGATAGGTTCACAAATTATTGTGTACACAGACCACTTTGCGCTTTGATATCTCTTCGCTAAAAAGGATGCTAAATCACATTTGATTCGTTGGATCCTTTTACTTCAAGAATTTAACCTTACAATCAAAAACAAAAAAGGATCCGATAATGTCATAGCTGATCACTTACCTCGTATTCTGAACGCACCATCTTCTATGCAATCAATGAAAACTTCCCCGATGAACAACTTCTTTCGATTTCTATCGATCCATGGTACACTGATATAGTGAACTACTTAGTCACTAAAGATACTCCCTCATCTTGGTCCAAACAGGACAAATACAAATTCATGTCCCAAGTGAAATATTTCTATTGGGATGATCCATACTTGTTCAAATATTGTCCCGACCAAATCATCCGACGTTGCATTCCGGATAATGAGATTAGGAGTGTTCTTTCATTTTTGCCATGATTAAGCGTGCGGTGGACATTTCGGTCCTCAAAAAACTGCGGAAATGGTGCTAAGTGTGGGTTCTATTGGTCTTCTCTTTTCAAAGACTCGTTTGAATTTTGTAAACTTGTGATCGATGCCAAATGCTTGGTTGAATTTCTCGACGAGATATGATGCCTCTAAACCCCATTCTTACGATCGAAATCTTTGATGTTTGGGGTATCGACTTTATGGGACCTTTTCCCAATTCTTTTGGAAACTTGTATATCCTTCTCGCTGTCGATTACGTCTCAAAATGGGTCGAAGCCGTTCCTTGCAAAACGAACGACCATAGAATTGTTGTGAAATTTCTTAAAGAAAACATCTTTTCGAGGTTCGGCACACCTCGCACAATAATCAGTGATAACGGGACCTATTTTTGCAAATGATCTTTTGAAACTTTAATGAAAAAATACTCGATAACCCACAAGTTATCCACTCCATATCATCCTCAAACTTGTGGCCAAGTTGAAGTTTCAAATCGATAAATAAAAAAAATCTTGGAGAAAACTGTTAACAAGAATCGAAAAGAATGGTCTCAGAAATTGACCGACGCACTTTGGGCTTACCGTACTGCTTTTAAAACTAACCTTGTGATGTCCCCATTTCGTTTAGTTTACGGTAAAGCTTGCCATTTACCCATAGAAATCGAACACAAAGCGTTGTGGGTAATAAAGAACTTAAACTTTGATCTCGATACAGCTGGCGAAAACCGAAAACTACAACTCAACGAACTAGAAGAACTTAGGAACGACGCGTATGAAAACGAGAAAATTTACAAAGAAAGAACAAAGGTTTTTCATGACAAGTCAATCCTAAGGAAAACGTTTTCCCCTAACCAGAAAGTTCTTTTATATGACTCAAGACTTCATTTATTCCTTGGGAAACTTAAATCGAGATGGACCGGACCATTTGTGGTATGAACTGTTTTTCCACATGGTGCCGTAGAAATAGAAAACCCCAGGGATGGATCGATTTTCAAAGTCAACGGTCATCGTTTGAAACCTTTCTTGGAATTGTCAAATAACCAAGAGGACGAGCTCAAGATTCTTCATGAGCCAAGCTACGTCTAGTAAGAATGTTAACCCTCTTTTGTAAATATGTACATATTTTACCCCGTTACACTCATTATATCATGCATTGGTTGTGGGGACACAGTCAAAATTAAGTGTGGGGGGGAGTCTCATTTTCATTTTTTTTAGTTTTTGATGGCATTTTTGAATTTTCATTTTCTTTTAACTAAAAAAAATCTCAAAATTTCTAAATCTCAAAAACATTTTCTTTTTTTAGCATTTTGATTTATTTTTGAAGAAACGCTATAGGATAAGTATAAGTTTTGGTTAATAAATTGAAATTTTTGAAAATTTATTTGTCTTAACAAAAATAAAAATGAAGTTTGATTACAAATAACAATGGTTTAACTAGTATATAGGAAGGTTCATATGTGTTAATTATGAAGTATGTTCTAATTGAAAATCTTTATTTAAAAAAATGGTAAATTAAAAGTAAAGGATATAACAATTTTATCTTCTAAGTTAAATGGTGCTAAGACGATTTTGGAAAACTCTCTCTTTCTAAAAAAACATTTGTATATATGTATATATTTTTAACACCTAGAGTCATGTGTTCACACTCGTGTGTTCACTCGCCATGCTCTGTACCCTTCTCACATAAGTCTGAAAGGCAGTGCACGATCGGTATATCTGGCCTCAGTTTATCTGAGTTAGGTGTATGTATATAAAAATTCTTTTTAATAACGCCTACAGTCGATAAGTGTTCACACTTGTGTGTTCACTCGCCATGCTCTGTATTCCCCTCACATCAGTCCGCAAGGCAGTGCATGGGTAATATATCTGGCCTCAGTTTACCTGAGTTAGGCATATGTAAATATTGTTAATATCAATAAAATTTTCAAGGAAGAGAGAGTAAACAATTAAAATCAGAGCATCATTTTTAGTTATTTGATTTGACTTGTCATTTAAAAGAAATGAAAATACCACTTTGATAAACTTTGCTAATCAACTAAGGATCTATTTCATAGTTGCACTATGTTATCAACCGAAACAACGAGTTAAACTATAGTCTATTTGTTATGATAACTTCGTTTTTATTGGAAGTTTTGATGAGTAAATGACTTAAATTTTTAAGATAATGACCAAAACATATATTTAACTTATTTGTGTCAATTTAAAAGTAAATCCTTCATTGTAAATACTTTCAAAAACTTGCATTCATCCCATTGTAAATAAATCTTGCATTTTGTAAATATTTTCACTTTGCATTTGGATTTTGTGGGTAGTATCCGCTGAAAACCCTCACGAGACAACACTCATCCTACTGGGGACACCCAGAGGTTTAACGGCTTGTTGCATACGCTCAATGCAATCGTGCTCCCTACGAAAATGGATTTATCTTAGTTTTCCTTTATTCGAGGACGAATAAAAAAGATAAGTGTGGGGGTATTTGATGTTCACGTAAATGTGCATATATATATACATCCATATTTTATCTCTTTTTATTTAAATAAATATCATATTTTGGCATTTTAACATGTTTAAAACCAAAATTCAATTTTTTTCAAAACATCATATATTGATCTTCATTCAGGGGCAAAATGGTCATTTTTGTGCATGTGTCAATTTGAGAATTTTTACTTGGACATTTTTTATGATTTTTATAGGAAATTTTGATGCATATGGAAGAGGGATTCATGAAGATATATGCATGCACAAATGAATACAAAGGAATAAAGAGGAAATAATTCAAGTCCAAGATCATGGAGGACCCCACCCACTTGCCTACATCTACAATTATAAGTTAATGGACAACTAAGTGGAGGTTAAAGCTTCATGCACTTTTAATGAGGGATTAATTAGTGGCTAATGGTTACTTGGTGGTCACACTTCCTAAAGGGCATTTTGGGAAGCACCCTAAAAATGGAATTAGGGTTTTATGCATGTATAAATAGCCATCTTATGTACATGTAAATATCTTCTACTCTCTCATATATTTACTTAGGAAATTAGCAAGTTGTAAACACAAATCAAAGTGAAATAAAAATGGCTTCCAAGCCTCTTTCTCCTCTCTTTTCTACATGTTTTTCCTTGCTTTTATGTTGATGTTTATCTCTATGCTTTCTTTTATTTCATTTTTGTAGCTTAGATCTGCATTCATGCAAGTAGTGTAGCTTTGATTTTTATACAAGTAGTTAGTAGCTAATCTCTTTTTCTTTCTTTGCTTAATTTTATTTCTTTTGTTTTTTAATGTTGAAATTTACAAGTGTTGATTTGATAACACAAATGAGTAGCTAAACCTCTTCAATTTAGGGGTAATGAAGCTCTCTAACTCTATGTAATTTCAACATCTCTATGATTTATGATCTCTTTATTTGTGCTTCATGAAAGTGAATTTGATGTAAGTTTATACAAGTGGGTTTGATATCTTATATTGCTTATGCAAATGAGCTATTCTTATTCAACATAAACACAATTTACATCATCATTTGCTAATGGATTTTTGATTTTGAAAAGAAAGTAAAAAAAAATTTGATGATCTATCTTACTAATTACAGTAGTAAATATATCATACTTAAAATAGCTTTTGCTTTGGCTTCATTTTCATGAGAATTTACAAGTGGTATAATTGTTGTATTATAGTTTGATGGTTTAAGTTATGTTAATTAATAACATAAATAAACCATACTTACGATAAATGCAACAATTATTTCACTTAATATCATAACTAGAGATCATAAATTATTTGTTTGTTGATTTACAAAAATATGAGAGTGGATTTGCCTCTAAATTGTTCTCTAGTCTAGTAGTTTTTAAATCACATTTCAATTCTAGCTTTAGCTTCTTTTTTTGTAGTTAACAATTTCATATCACTATGGTCTAATTTGATTGAATTTAAAATTTTAAAATCTTAAAAATTCCTTGCACCTTGGCACATCCTTAAGAAGTCCACGGCCTATGGCGTAGGAAATACCATGATCACACCACTCATATCCCCTACCGGAACATCTGAATATGCGCCCACCAAAGGGGTAGCCCTTGCTGTAGCCACTAGGTATTGTCCCAAGCGGGCAACTTGGCTTCATTTCCAATATTTTCATTAGATCCACTTGTTGTTGCTCTTGTATGTCGTTTTATATTTTCTTATCTGTAAAAAGTATAAATTAGAAACTTCCTTAAGAGCATCAAAATATATGGGATAAATGGTGCATACTAAAGTAGCTATATGGTAAGAATATACAAATATGCTCTGTCAGCATTACACAGTTTCTTATCTGGTAATCTAAGCTCTAATATCAAATATAAAGGCCCGATATTCGTTATACTAGAAAATTCATGCACAATGACACCCGAATCCACCAGTACCAAAAATGATGACTCCTAAGGGTGGTAAAAGAATACAAATAGAGCATATCTATTACAGCTTCATACATAACTCAAAGTGGAAGGATGAAATATAATAATAGCATATACATACACAAGACTATCAATATCATAATAATATAAAGACAATAGGATCCAACATCATAATATATAACACTCCAAACATATGAAGTTCAAATGATACAACATCCCAAAATAATACATCTCGTATACAAGGTAAAATCTGGCATTCCAATATACAAATACTGGACAGATAATCATAGCAATATATATAGTGATGGCTCTAGAACCTACTCCATCTAGCAATGTCGCCCCAAGTCTATATTTTATACCTACTATAGGAATAGATAAAAAGGAAAACATAAAGAGGTTTAGGCATAAAGTCTGGTGAATAGGAAACATCAATACTAAACATGATATATGATACACTAGTATGACAAGAATAATATACTAAGTGATACCTTAGAATAAACATTTGTAAACCAAATGTACCTATTAAAAACGAGCAAGAGCTCTATATTAATGCCATATCGTGTCTAGCTCCACTCTTCTCTTACATCCAATAAGCTACATAATGAATAATAGTGTTAATATAACCATCGAGAATATCATAGAAATACACATGTAAATTGTAACAACCCAGATTCCAGTGGGTCCGGATTTTTCGCAAAAATGCTAAAATTCAAGCCCACTGAAGCCCGAGTTGGGTATTTGGTATCCTGCAAATAGACAAAGACAAATATATTAAAGCTCAAATAAATATCTAACACTGGAACTGACTAAAATATAATAGTAAGTAAATACTCACCAAGATAATAACACTTTCTAAACAAGTGTCTCAAAGCTGGAAAGTCTCTGCCATCTACCCAACCCGTGGGATGTTATGAGGAGGGGGTCAGAACTAAAGTTTTGGTGAATGGACAAATTATACACTTCTAAGCTTAATTCTACAGATACTTTTTTATTTCCATTTTCTATTATATTAGGTTTACTGGGTTTATAATACTCTCGCCTCTATGCATGAATCGTACCCATCTACTCCCTAGTAGATTAAAGCCTAATACAGATTCATGAGGCCTACAATACAAATGTTCCATCGTCTACTATGAAAACGTAAAACTGCGTCCGCACTAGCCTATACTAATGCTCGGACTTCCACAATGTACCACCTAGTGCGTACTTTGAGGACTATATGTAATCGTTCGGTCTACTTCCTGAATCCTGCCAATAAGGTCTACCTTGTACGGAACTCAGTCGGAGATTTTCAATATCTGTAAAGGACAGCTTCGTTAGGCCTACAATACAGATATTCTACTTGGTTTGTCTCTTTTCTCATCGTGGCTATGGTCCCATGCAGCCACCCCTCAACTAATTGAAAGATCTCTAAAGAGCTAAGTGGTTGTGCCCTACTGCAAACAATCTGAACATTCAATTGGCTGCGCCCCTCATCCAATGTCTCGATAATGAAAGAACCATTGGCCTGTTGGTTTAACTCTAGTCTTTCCCGAACTCGTTATGGATCGATGATGACATGATATCTGCATGCGACTATCCTTTTGGGTCATGCCCATTAAAAGCTACTAGCAAGTCATAGTATGGTGTCAAACGAATATCCTACTCCATTCATCAACCTTTTGACTGCTTATAAAGGTCCGCTTCGTTAGGCCTGCAATGCAAAAGCAGTCAAGGCATACTCACTTGATGGAACACCAACAGACCTACCTCCGGGGGGTGCAGCTTTGTTAGGCCTACCTTAGAGGGCCATCCAAGAGTACCCTCACGTCCCGTTAAAGTCTCGTACTTCCTTCTAGCCCAAACTAACTAAGTTGGACGTGCTCTTTCTGTGCTAAATATCTGCGATGAACTGCTTCGTTAGGCTCTTTATCCTTTGGGCTGCTCCAAACGCATCTTACTATTTTAATAGACCCTAAGTCTAATCTTTTATTTTGCGTTTAGTTTAATTTTCTTATTCTGTTGGCTACTTATTTACCCTAATCAGCATAAGTGTGTCCCAACCTCACCTAACTATTGTGAGACCATCAGTTCCTCACTAAAAGGGAATGCTGTTGGTATGGGCCTTTCTTCTATGTTTGCTTATTAACTTAGTGTAAGTTCTAAAATAAGCCTTTTCTGTTATCTCTAATTCTAACCTCTGTTATAATTATACTTGCAATTGTTACTTCTATATTCTTTTATAATCTACATGTTATAAATATAATTCCAAGTGTCTCTTTTCTATTCTAGTCTGTCTTCTTTTATTATGATATTGAATTCTCTTTAGTTCTTTTATATTATATGACAATCTTAGCTTGGGACTACGTCCGACCGTCACAAATTTACTTATCATAATAACTGCTTTGCTTTTATTCTACTAACTGTAAATGCAGATCTATGCACATTTCCATTTGTTGTTTCTAGTCTTGTCAAACACTAAATTTGATTACTTTCTCTTCTTTAATTTCTTTAATGCTTTACGTTATTCTCTTCTATTCTAGGAAGTAGTTCTATTCTATTTGGTTGGTTACAAAAACTATGCTAAAAATCCATTTCCATATTTTAGTACTAAATAATGCTATAAACAATAACTCGTAATTGCAAGATATTTCTTTTATTGTTTCTTTAATTATTGGATAATGCAAAATACAGAAATGTCCCTGTTTTACACTAATTCCCTTTTCCTTTCTTTTTATTCTTGCAATTACGTTTATCTTTATTCTTACAATATTAAACTATGGAAATGTATTCTCTTTTCTAAATCAACAAACTAATCTATCACTATCTTCCCAATCAAGTTATTAAAATTTCCCCTTTTTATTTATTTTTCCCATCTTAGCATAATTTACAGTAAATTTCTTACTTTTAGGCTTATACCTTTCTCAATAACTGTTAAGTCTAATTTTATTCATATTTAATTGGACTTCTATCTTTCTTTTCCATATAAATAATAATTAAATATAAGCTCTCTTATAAAATTTATAGTTTTCAACATAACTAGTTAAGAGAACTAATTACTGAAAATAAATGTTGGATTAAATATTTAACGGGAATCTAACGATAATATAGCATAAACGTAAAAGATATATAATTTAAATCTACTCACCTGTCATCCTTAGCTTTGCTCCATGGCCTTCCTGGATCCCTTTCTAAGGCGTCAAATATTTTTATTAAGAAGATCTTCTTCCCAGAAATATTTTCTATTTAGGGTTCAGCCTCAGGCAATGAACCCAATTGGGAGAAAATCTGATTGTGAGAAAATAGCTAGGCCTAGGGTCCTATTTATAGTGTAGCTTAGGGATCTCAGACCGTCGGATTTTTGGATTGAATTTGGAGCCACCACATCACAGGGTCGTTTAGAGCCATCAGATCTATCAACGTACGGCTCTGATCGCATAAAATCAACAAAAATCGTCATCGAAACAAACATCGGCTCCAAAAAAATGCGGGTCGACCCTACAACATTGTGGGTCGACCTATATGTCGAACTGGACACTATGAGGGTCGACCTTAAGCCTTTTTGGGTTGACCTTACATTGCTCTGGTCGACCTATAGGTCGACCTACCCTTGTTTTTGTTATTCTGATATCTTGTTCTATTCGTAACTTCTTATTATTAACTCGAATTTTGACAAGTTATATATGGAAATTGATCGGAAAATCACCACGAACACAATGGTATAAATTTTGAGACCATATTCTGACAATTCCAAAAATGTTTATTTTCACTGTTCATCATTATTTGATTATTTAATTATCTAAAAATGCAGGGTGTTACATTCTCCCACCCTTTAGGAAATTTCGTCCCCGTAACTCGACAAGGGTAAAACTATGCAATTCCTCACATCAATCGCATTCATTTTGTGTCCATCCAATTTTGCAACCATCCGTGTCCTTGTGCAAAGTGTCATTCAACATAAAATATATGCATGTAAGCGGTACCTTCTATATGAATGCTTTTCTTCTTTAAAAATTTATTTTAAAACATGTTGCACACACCCTAAATATACTTGCAATTTCTATATGAATGCAATCTTTTGAAAACTCAAAATGTTTTTCATCCAATTTTTCCCACACTCCTACTGAATAGGGGTGTAGTTCAACGAATTTTACATCCAATCCTACCACACAACTTTTAATATTCGAATTTCAAAAAAAAAATCTAATTTTCCGAACTCGATTTCTTATGTCAGAAAGAAGGTAGAAAACGGAAAACCTTACGTTTACCGTTTTACTTTTGTGCACCTCTTTCCCTGTACTTGGAACTTATGCCGCTATTCTATAAAAATCTCTATTTTCTTTCCCAAGTACGGTTCACATAAGAAAAACTTTCCTTTTCAAAAAATTTCCCAAGCTTAATTTATGGGAAAAATGTATTTTTCTTTTGCAATTCTCATTTATTTCTATTGACGTTTTTGTCGCTTTCTTTAGATCTTACTGTTTTTCTTTTAGTTACTTTTATCTGCTTTTACTTTTCTTTAATATAGCAGCTATATTGCTATCTTCTAGGGCTAGGAGGCCTAGGACCACGTCCGCTCTAACATAGAAAGGTCCTACTCTAGGGATACAAGTAACTCATATACTTCTCCTGCCGCCTATTACTTTTTACTAACTTATGCTGTATTACTCACGATGAATAAGATCTATTCATCTCTTCCTTTCTATACTCAACATGGAATAACCAAGTCTCATTTACTGCAATGAATAAGGATTTTAATCTATGCAGTCTCTATCTAAAAAGGCAACTAAGCTTGGGGAAATTTTCTCTTTACCATTACTTTACATTTTCCCCCAACTAAGGTCTATTTATCTCAATCACGTGTGTCTTACTATCTTACTAATATCACTTTACTATTCTTCTATAGTCTACACACATGAAGCAACATTCCTAGGTTTTCACCAGTGTCCTATACACTTTACGGGAACTTTTATTATTACTACTAAAAGTAATCACTGCTATAGCCTTACACTTTTCCCATCACACCTAGGAAATGATTCATATCTACTCCATATTTAAAAGTTTGGTTTGGTATTTATCATTTCATTTCAAAAATTAAAGCTTCTAAATTTTTGAAACATCAAATCCCAAAATTCTTGCCTTTAAAAGTGCTACTTTGAAGTTTCTATTAAATTCAAAGGTACTTGGTTACTTAACATTTTACCTTTCTAGACTTGCATCCTTACAGCTTTTTGAATTTAAATTATTTCCCAAACCTAGAGGGGAAAACTTACAAATTTTAAGTTCAAAACTTATTCCTCTTTTCCTTTTAAAGACCTTTACAGCTTTCTTTAAAAATATTTTGGACTTTTTAAATTTAACCGTTTACTAAGTTTTTCTCTTCCAAAAACTTATTTACTTTTTCACCAAACCATTTTTCTTTAAAACTTGCCTTGCTTGTTCTTAAAACATTTTTCTTTTTTCTTGACTTCCAAAAATGTCCTCACATGTTTTCAAAATATCTTCTTTTCATAGAGTTTCAAATTTACTAAAACTACAGTAGATAAGAACAATTATTTTATCAAAAATCCCTTAACTTTCCTACTTTTCCAATTACTTAACCTTGGAGGAGTTTCTAACTTACTACAAATAGGGACTTTCTACAAAGGCAAGCAACCAATGTGCATAATCAATGGAAAAATATGAAATTTCCATTGCTTAGCTTTCCTACTAAGGCTCTCTAACTAACACTGTCTCTAATTATTACACTTCTTATTACACCTAATGGCTTTATACCTTAATGTATTGGAACTACTTTCTCTTATGAGAAACCATTAACGCTAAAACCTTCTATGAATCCTTTAAAAAAAGATTTCATGTTTATGTGAAATTACAAGGAACTTATTTTATATTTTATCGAAATAGGCTATAAAAAATATGGTGCTTTCCATACCTTTTACATCTCTTTCACGTATTCCTTATAAGTTGCACAAAACTTCTTTATTTGTGTTTTGGTTTCATAGAAAATTATATCATTATTCATTTCATTCCAATAGATTAAAGTATGTTTAATCTATATTCACTTATAATAGACATTTCCTACAAAATTTATTAATTTCCTAATATTTAACTTACATTTTTTTTTCAAAAGAACTCATTTTCAAACTGTTTTTAATATTTTCACAACTAGAAAACATTTTCATATACTTATTTAAATAATAAGTGTACTTACAAACCACTTTATTTCTATACTTAGAAATTATCTTCAAAACACATTTTTATTTGGGTCAAAACAGATGTTGCGTAAAACACCGTTACAACAACCCAAAAAAAAACTAGTACATGGATTCAATTAAAATAAATATTAATAATCCAATATGTTATGTAAAAACATTTCCTTTGGGAGTCATACTATAACAATAATGTCATAGTCCGTGCTTCCTTTATTTTTCGCGAAAACATCTATTACAACAATAGATCTTGTAACCTACGTTCTCGATACTTAACACACTCTAGGTTTTTATATTTAAAATCTTTGTTTACCTACAAAGAAACTAGCGAGCTATACATGCTCTATAATACTTCAAAAAGAATCTCATTTTAAAAAAATTACATCATATAAAAACCAATTTAAATTCATACCACTTTTTTCTTCAAAAACCCAATATTTACATCCTCAAACATATTAACAATTATATTTTTCAACTTTTCAATTCCAAAAAGTTTCGTTTTATTGGGCTAGACATAAAGTGGATTTTCTTCTTACTACCCTAGGAATATCCTTCCTAAACTTTGGAAATCTCATTCCCTTACTAAAATATCTTATTCCTTTCAAAATAGAAATACTCTCCCTACTATCCCTAGGGAACTTTCATACTTATTATAACATATGAATACCAATCTTCTCTCTAAACATAGCTTATTGTACACTATAAATCGGTAATAACTTAGGGCTCAACACCTTGGGTCATCCCAAACCCAACTAGCAAACTATGCACAATTGTATTTCTAAAAACTTTCCATATGTTAAAGTCTATAATTAGGGGCTATTTAGATTTTAGTACATAATATATTTTTATATTTTATTCAAAAATACAAATACGTTCACTCACTATCTACCTAGGAACCCTAAAACTAGGCTCTGATACCAAATGTAACAACCCGAATTCCAGTGGGTCCAGATTTTTCGCAAAAATGCTAAAATCCAAGCCTACTGAAGTGCAAGTTGGGTATATGGTATCCTGCAAATAGGCAAAGACAAATATATCAGAGCTCAAATAAATATCTCGCAGCAGAACTGATTAAAATATAATAGTAAGTAAATACTCACCAAGATAATAACACTTTCTAAACAAGTGTCTCAAAGCTGGAAAGTCTCTACCATCTACCTAACATGTGGGATGTTATGAGAAGGGGGTCAGAACTAAAGTTCTGGTGAATGGAAAAATTACACACTTCTAAGCTTAATTCTACATATACCGTTTTATTTCCATTTTCTATTATATTAGGTTTACTGGGTTTATAATACTCTCGCCTCTGTACGTGAATCGTACCCATCTACTCACTGGTAGATTAAAACCTAATAACAAATATATATGTAGTTATACGCCCAATGACCGTATCGGTCCTAGGTACTACCCATGGTACCTTTCGTATCCTCCTCGAAAAGGACTCCATCGTCTTGCTCCTAGAGCGTTATGTAACTACATCTGTAAAGGACAACTTCGTGAGGCCTACAATACATATGTTCTGTCGTCTACTATGAAAACGTAAAAAATGCATCCGCACTAGCCTATACTAATGCTCAGACATCCACAATGTACCACCCAGTGTGTACTTTGAGGACTATACATAATCGTTCTATCTACTCCCTGAATCCCGCCAACAAGGTCTATCTTGTATGAAACTCGGTCGAGGATTTTCTATATCTGTAAAGGACAGCTTCGTTAGGCCTATAATACAGATATTCTACTTGGTCTGTCTCTTTTCTCATCGTGGCTATGGCTCCACGCAGTCACCCCTCAACTAATCGAAAGACCTCTAAAGAGCTAAGTGGCCCGCAAACAATCTAAACATCCAATTGGCTGCGCCCCTCATCCAATGTCTCGATAGTGAAAGAATCATTGGCATGTTGGTTTAACTCTAGCCTTTCCCGAACTCGTTCCTGATTGATGATGGCCTGATATCCGCATGCGACTATCCTTTTGGGTCCTGCCCACTAAAACCTACTCGCAAGTTAGAGTACGGTGTCAAACGAATATCCTACTCCATTCATCAACCTTTTGACTGCCTACAAAGGTCCGCTTCATTATGCCTGCTATGCAAAAGCAGTTAAGGCATACTCTCTTGAAGGAACACCTACAGACCTGCCTCCGGGGGTGTAGCTTCGTTAGGCCTACCCCCAAAGGGCCATCCTAGAGTACCCTCACGTCCCGTTGAAGTCTTGTACTTCCTTCTAACCCAAACTAACTAAGTTGGACGTGCTCTTTCTGTGCTAAAAATCTGCGATGAACTGATTCGTTAGGCTCTTCATCCTTTGTGCTGCTCCAAACGCATCTTACTATTTTATTCGACCATAAGTCTAATCTTTTATTTTGCGTTTAGTTTACTTTTTTATTCGGTTGGCTACTTATTTACCCTAATCAGCATAAGTGTGTCCCAACCTCACCTAACTATTGTGAGACCATCAGTTCCTCACCAAAAGGGAATGCTGTTGGTATGGGCCTTTCTTCTATGTTTGCTTATTAACTTAGTGTAAGTTTTAAAATAAGCCTTTTCTGTTATCTCTAATTGTAACATATGTTATAATTATACTTGCAATTGTTACTTCTATATTCTTTTATAATCTACATGTTATAAATATAATTGCAGGTGTCTCTTTTCTATTCTAGTCTGTCTTCTTTTATTATGATATTGAATTCTCTTTAGTTCTCTTATATTATATGACAATCTTGGCTTGGGACTACGTCCGACTGTCACAAATTTACTTATCATAATAACTGCTTTGCTTTTATTCTACTAAATGTAAATGCAGAGATCTATGCACATTTCTATTTATTATTTCTAGTCTTGTCAAACATTTAACTTGATTACTTTCTCTTCCTTAATTTCTTTAACGCTTTACGTTATTCTCTTATATTCTAGGAAGTAGTTCTATTCTATTTGGTTGGTTACAAAAACCATGCTAAAAATCCATTTTCATATTTTAGTACAAAATAATGCTATAAACAATAACTCGTAATTGCAAGATATTTTTTATTATTTCTTTAATTATTGGATAATGCAAAATACAGAAAGTCTCTATTTTACACTAATTCCCTTTTCCTTTCTTTTTATTCTTGCAATTACATTTATCGTTATTCTTACAATATTAAACTATGGAAATGTATTCTCTTTTCTAAACCAACTAACTATCACTATCTTCCCAATCAATTTATTAAATTTTCCCTTTTTTATTTATTTTTCCCGTCTTAGCATAATTTACTGTAAATTTCTTACTTTTAGGCTTATACCTTTCTCAATAACTGTTAAGCCTAATTTTATTCATATTTAATTGGACTTCTATCTCCATATAAATAATGATTAAATATAAGCTCTCTTATAAAATTTACAGTTTTCAACATAACTAATTAACAGAACTAATTACTGAAAATAAATGCTGAATTAAATATTTAACGGGAATCTAATGATAATATATCATAAACGTAAAAGATATATAATTTAAATCCACTCACCTGTCATCCATGGCTTTGCTCCATGGCCTTCCTGGATCCCCTTCTAAGGTGTCAAATATTTTTATTAAGAAGATCTTCTTCCCAGAAATATTTTCTATTTAGGGTTCAGCTTCAGGCAATGAACCCAATTGGAAGAAAATCTGATTGTGAGAAAATAGCTAGGCCTAGGGTCCTATTTATAATGTAGCTTAGGAATCTCAGACCGTCGAATTTTTGGATTGAATCTGGAGCCACCACGTCATAGGGTCGTTTGGAGCCATCAGATCTATCAACGTATGGCTCCGATCGCATAAAATCAACAAAAATCGTCACCGAAAAAAAACATTGGCTCCAAAAAATGCGGGTCGACCATACAACATTGCGGGTCGACCGGGACACTATGAGGGTCGACCTTACATTGCTCTTGGTCGACCTATAGGTCGACCTACCCTTTTTTTTCGTTATTCTGATATCTTGTTCTATTCGTAACTTCTTCATATTAACTTGGATTTTGACAAGTTATATATGGAAATTGGTCGGAAAATCACCACGAACACAATGGTATAAGTTTCGAGGCCATATTCTAATAATTTAAAAAATATTTATTTTCATCGTTCATCGTTATTTGATTATTTAATTATCTAAAAATGCGGGGTGTTACATAAACCCGCATGCACAACAGTGCTCCAAAGCTCATAGGTAACGTCGTATCGTACTTATAACTGTAATACAAGGGTAGTGCCGACTCTGTTGTAATGATGTGTCGTACCCCAATCCTGACTCTAGGGTAACGATGTATCATACCGTAAACATATTTGAAACCAATACTAATGAGTCACAATGTCTTTCCATCGAACTACTATAAGGTGGAGAAAATAAAGTGGTCATCGCCCCTTTATGGCGGTTACCAATATAGGTGAGCATCTTTATCTCTATCCGATTATCACCCTCGGTGAAAGTCGTGACCATCTCCAGCAGTCTCAATCTAAAATAATAGCGCTTAAGCCATAACTATAGGTGTTAGGTATGAGAGCGTCGTATCGTACCAGACCACGATCCACTTTTCCTCGATACACTGATGATCGAATACCCAAGTCGTACCTGACGCTAAAACTATGTAGAAGTCACACCGAGCACAACCACCTAGTCATCCCTCGCATAAGTCACATGAATATCCTAACCCAAGAGTCACATCCTGATTGTACTTTCAACTAACCTTCCGATCACCACACATTGTATTACATGCCTCCAAAGCCTTAACCCAGAGCCACATGCGCTTCTATGTTAAGGAACCCTAAAACATTGCTCCATAGTCACATCAAACCCAATGAGCCTCCTTCGAACCATCAAAGTCCCACCTAAATGACAAAAATCCTAGAGAAGCCCAAGTACTCCAACCTACAACCAATAGGTAGACTAAACCAAAATGGTTAATCAATTAACTTATTATGGCTAATTTTGGCTATAACCAACCAATCGACTAAACTCCTCAATAATTGACTAGTTAACACTGATCGATCAACTATTGTAGGCCATTTTGGTATATTTCTTCTCGATTATAGTTCCTTGCATGATCTCCCTTGACCTGTCAACTGATACCACTTAAAAAGTCGCTTGTTCGCTTATAGAGGAGCCAATTTAAACCTTGATGGGTGAAATCCTCTAATAGGATTTTATCTCACCTCTCTATTATGCTCGATTACTGCTCGGCTTTCCTTGCCCCCTGTCGTCCCCCGTATCATTATGGCATTATGCCCTACCATATCTCGTATTCTAGTTCATGCCACTGATGATCCACCATGGGATGGAAAACACTAAAAGGCAATTTGATGAATCATCCTGAAACTCAAACACTTTACAAATCATATATCATAAAACAATAACAATCATTTCCAAAACATCACTAAGAGAAAATGCTATCATTCATTGATTTCATTCAGGTGGTTTATATGTTCAGTTAATAACTTAAATTCATTGTATTAGTTTAATATTCAACCAAGCTACCCAACATACTTCAGTCGGCCAACCCAATACTCATCATTCAATAAGAGACAAAGCACTCAAGGCTAATATTTAACCCAACAAAGCAAATACATAGGCATGAAACCATAATGGAAATCATACAAGGTAGAGAATCTTTCCTACTCACCCAAGCTAGTAGAAATCCTCCAAGTTTCCTTGAAATCAACCCATGAAATCTCTATTTTAGAAAATAAAAAATCAACACTTTAATTTTAGGTAAATTCAGCTTATGGGTATAGTAGATGACACTCTCACTTGAATTTAGGGTATTTTTATGTGACTTTTGATGAAGGAATGAAGGAGCTATGAAGAGAGGAAGATGAGTTGGGGCTTGAGGGAGGAAGAAGAGGAAGATAAAGGAAAATGAAAGGTGATGGCCTAATTTTAGAAATTGGATCTATATAAACATCTCTCTCTCATTTAATTACAAGTTTGCCCCTCTCCACCTCAACCCGTTTCATGTCTTATGTTCCACGATTCCTTTAAGCTTTATATGTTTTCCAAATGCAAAAGATATTCCAAACACAATGAAATTAGTTTTGTGTCTTAATTCTTTCATCTTAAAAAATTCGACTTTTACGCACAAAATTACCCTTCACTTAATTAAACTTAATATAACTCATCAAAACAATTTAAAAGCATTCATTATACCTCTCTAAAATTCAGGTTGTTACAATATGTGTTAAGGCAAAACCTATTTATGATGATAAACTATGAATGTAGGCCAGGTCTATCGTATATCTCATTCGTAATTAAACGGAAAATGATTAGAGTGAGAAGAGATTTGAGAAAGGAGAGAAGTTTCATATTGAGTAAGTGGCTTAAAATGAAGCTGGTTAACCTAATGAGATATAGATTGATTTGCAGGGACATCACTTGATTGTCTAATGATAATTCTCTGTTTAAATGGTCGATTTGCATAGAAATGATCTATGCCATAGATTATTGGTAGCACTAAGAAGAACTATCATAACTTGGATGATAGATCCTTATGTAGGAAGAATGAGTAAGGTGTTGAACCATTATATAAACTTAGTATGAAATTTTGATAAGAGAGTGGTGTGATTGGGCAGGCTCTTTGTAACGACCCACTATTTTGGACCATTCGCATCCGCACATGTCGGACTTGAATAATTCAAAACAATAGATTGTAAATATAATTTGGCAAAACTCAGAATATACAGTAAATAAATCACAGACCACAGACACAGAGTAATATAACAATGCAGCGGAAGCAAAGAAATAGTAGTTCATGAAGCTACTATATATGTATACATCAGAGTTAACAAGATACAATAGAAGTAAAAGATACAACAGAAGTCTTTATATGAAAATCAAGTATAAATCAGAATACATCACTGGAATCAACTGGATAACTGAAAGCGAAATAGATAGTTGGATCTCCAAGAAAAGCTCCAACTCCAAAGGTGAGTCTCAAATGATGTATCACTCAGTCTGACCCGAGCGTAAAGCAAAACACAAAACACTCGAGTCAGGACATACATACTTATACAATGTAAACCAACTCAAGTAAACTGTAATATAAAGGTACAAGTAACTTAAAGAATGCTTGGGATCGCCCATTCTTTAAGGATCCGTTAAACTATCTACTATGTAGTAATATTCGCTATTATAATAATGTCTATAATAAAATAAACTTACTTTTAAATAGCGTTAAGGAGTGACCCAATATTCCCCTTAACACATAATAGTGCCAATAGTCTATACAGTACCTGCATACCTCGAGAGGCTACGAGAAGATACTCCATAGGTACGACACAAATAGAAACTCGTAGTAAAGCTCGGCATGGTAGGTGACATGGCACAACTAGGCAATGCCAGGGTAGATATACCAATTACACATCCGGGTTGGTGGAAACGCATAGCAGCCACTACTGCCTACCTCGGAACATACTCCCAATCAAAATCGAAGGGTGGCCACCAAATCAATCACAAAGTAATAGAATGGTATCGAAGAAATGCGTCCGATCAGAGGTGATACCTCATTGGCCCGTCGATCGCTCCTGTTTTAGCCACCTTATGCCAACTCACGGGAGTCGGGTCCACGTATATACCTTAATAGGAATCGTCGGGACCATCCTACTTCATTCTGGAATCTCCACCGCGTACACGGTTGTCAAAGTGGTTTTCGGTATCGACATAGAGTATGCCCATATCTGATCCCGGTCTCTTTGCCAACCAATCGTTATTATAACCTATGGATATTTATTCAAAAATCATTTATACTTTAAAATCCAAAATATCATATCCATTTCAAAACTAAATACTATATTATTTCATTCCATAGCCAAATCAATATATCATTTCCATTTCAAAAACCAAAGCCATAATATCATTTAAATTCCAGAAAACCAAATCAATATATTATTTAAATAAAACCCAAATTTCCAAATCACTGAATATTTCTTTAAATTTATTTAACTCGAAATATTCCTTTAAATTATCTTAAACCAAAACCACTTTATAAGGTCACATTCTTAAATCTTAAATTCCAATAACTTCAAGCTAATATAATTAAAGACAATTCTTAATTAAATGCTATTTCAAATAAATTCATTTCCAAACCATTTAAAAGTAAAGTCATTATACTTACAAATCAAATATTCAATTCTCAAAAATTTAGACTTTTCTGAGTTCATTTATTCACTTAAATACTTTAAAACATTGAAATTTCAGCTTTCGCAGCACTTAGAAAAATGCTGCGGTAAGTTATATTTGAAACAATTCATTTCAGCAAAGACAGCATTCATAAACTGCTGTAGTAGTTCAGTTTCATTTGTAAACAAGTTAAATTCAGCAAAGATGGCATTTATTAACTACAGCAGCAGTTCAGGGTTCAATTTGAAAAATTAGTTCAATTCAGCAAAGACAGTATTTACAAATTTGCTGCAGTAGTTCAATTACATTTGAAAATCTTCATTTCAGCCAACTGCAGCACTTATCAAGTGCTACTGTAGCCCTTTTATTAGTTTCAGATTTTATCTTTCTTTCTGCAACCACAGCACTTACCAAGTGCTGCAGTAGCCTTTAGTTAATCAAGCCTTTAGTTCATTTGCATCAACAATAGCACTTACAAAGAGCTGCAGTATCCTTTACTTAGATTTTAAGTTAGTTTTAGAAATGATAGCATTTCTGAAGTGCTATTAATTCAATTTCCAGATTTATAATAAAATTTTAGAAATAATTAAACTTCAATTTTTAAGCATTTTAACTTATAAAAATCATATTTTTCCACTTCAAAAAAATGTTCATTTAAATACCTTTTAACTTATGATTTTATAAAGAAAAATTTTACAATAAAATCACATTTTCCAATAATTTCACTTATTAAATTCAAGCGTACCATTTTCCCATTCTTTGCATTTTTTCTTCATTTAACTTAACACTTAAATTTAAATTACCATTTCATAAATAAAACTTAATCTCCATTTTTATTTGATTAACTTAAACTTGCATTTTTAAAACCAAATTACAAATTTCCAAATTAAGTTATATTCAAATTCCAATTTTTCCATTTATTTATTTCACATTTTTAACTTGTAGAAAAATCACTAACACTTTATAAAAATCATTTTTAATTCAATTTAAATCAAAATATCATAATTTACAATTTAAAATACTTAAAAATTTCCAGAAGAATATATAAAATAACCACGGGTCTGTATAATATTTTCTAACCTAGGTCAAGTGATACGGATAATATATCATTTCAATCCGTAATTTACAAAGAAAAATCCGGGTTCTATCATTTCAAACCCGCAATCCCAAGTTAAATAAAATAAATAAAAATCGCTCAGGCCTATCATTTCAGCCCATAACAATTTTTCTCTATTCTAAAGTCCGTTCGGGTATGTATCATTTCAACCCATAGTGATAGGGAACTTGCAGTGATGATAAGCAGGAAATAAATAACAGTATACAAATAATATTATAACAGATGATATAACAGGTATATAAACGGTATTTAACATCACATAAATATATCACAGGCATGTATGAACATAACACATTATTTTATACAATTAACTTGTCATCAATTCACAATTATAAAAGTACGTATGTCTAGAGTGAATAACTCACCTTTTAAAAGCTAGAATTGATATTCAAACCCAAATCTAAACTCCGTAAAGCACGAAAAGGCACGACAAAGCACGATTATATTCTTTTGAGTGGATGAAGAGTCGGATACAAATCTTGTATACAAACAATTACACAAACATAAGTGTATAATTCAACATACAAGATTATGAATCAAACAATGAACAATATGGATCAAAGGGACATAACCTTTTGATAAAACAAAGCAAGATGCAAACTTGAGTGAAAAGAGAGCCCAAAATCCACATCTTATACATAACAAAATAAAGCAAACAAATATCCCAAACATAAGAACATGATTCAATACAAAGAATAGAGATTACAACAATGAAAAGATAGGAAATAAAATGACATAACCTTGATAACTCAAAGCAAGGTGATCAATACATGGCTTGGTTTGGTCAAAGTTTTGGTGATGTTGTCTTCATGGTGGTCACGCCTTGGATGGTGGTGAGGAGGAGGGATGATGGTCGGTCATGGTGATGTGGTGGAGATGGTGAGGTCGGCAATAGCATGGAGGCCAAGCAATAGCAATGAAACAAAGGAGAAACAAAAGAGAAATGGAAAGGAGGAAGAGAAGGAAGCCATAGCTTTCTGTAAAATTTTCTGGACGTAAAATGAAACTTGAGATGAGAAGTTATTCATGTGAATTGCAAAACTAGATGGTGGCTAGGGTTAGAAGCAAGGAACGACTAAGATGAGGTCTAGAAAATGAAAGGCTAGCAAATTAAAAGGCACAATTTAAGGGAAAGAATCTTTTCTAATTTTTTTCTTTGTTTGCACGCAATGAAAAGGCAACAAATACACAAAACAAGTAACCTATATCTCTTGAAATTCCTAAGCTATTATTAAAAGTAAAATCAATCAAAAATCAAATGAATATATTCAAAGTTTATACAAATAAAATAGAAAATAAAAATTAGAGAAACGAACATAGGGAAATAGAAAAGAAAATATAGAAAGTCATTGCGTGTAAACACTGTATTTTTATCTAATTTAAAAGTATAAGTTTAAATTCCCAATAAATCCATATTAACATTGGATTAGATACTAAAACATAAATAACTTCCCAATTCATCCAAATTTCAATTAGCAAAGTAGTTAATTTCATTCTCTTACCATAAATCTATTTGTTATGAATTGAATTCCCATAAGTTATAAATAAATTTCAAATAAACTGATTTGATTCAATTCTAATCCATTTATTAAGTCTATACTACTCTACAACTCTTATTAATATTCGTTTATCTTTCATTACATTAATATATATATATATATATTCGAATATCCATCTTTCCTTTGTATTAACAGTTGTTCTCAATTATATTGAATTTGCTATATGTATACATTTATTATGATTGAATTCTCAATTAATTCATTCAGATAGGTTTCATTCTTTTATATTATCTTATAAATAAAATATGCATTTCCATTTATTTCATTACATTCACACATTACAATTACTGTCCTATCTCAAATTAATGAACATTTACTTACATCTAAATGTAATTGATTTCCAATTCATCTTATAGCCTAAATAGAGTGTAACTTGCAATAAATGTTATCATGATCTTTATATTACATTCAAGTTTATTATGTCCACTAATTATCATAATTGCTTACAAAATGTTTAATTCATCCAATTACCATAAACTATATACTAATTCATTTATTCATACCACACTTACATTTATTCACTTATATTCAGTTTTATACCCAAATGTAACATTTACAATTAAATTAATAGACTAATTAAATAGTAACTTACAACCATTACTATAACTTTTAATCACCCTTTTGAATTCATTGTTCACAAACATATGTTACCATTCGTATATACCTAATCTTTATTCAGTGGTCATTTATTTTATACTAAATCATTTTTAAATTTTAATGTCTGCATTTGTTTTCTTACATAAATTTATAGCCAAGTATAACAATTTACATTACTTCAATAAATTGTAATTTCATTTCAATTGTTAATAATTAGTTTTTAAATACATTGTTACATTTCATTTTGGCATTCATTTCATTATTAAATTACAAATTTTTATTTCTCCCAAATTTATTACCAAAATCTTATTAAATTGACAACTTTAATTATTGAAAATTTACGGGTCGTTACACTCTTCAGTGGTAATGCTTAAGAAAATATGAATGTTGTTTTGCTCACAATGGGCATCAAGTGTGAAAGGCAGATTACTCATGTCCGAGAAAAGATAATGTAATCTTTATAGTATTGTTAAGTGATAATGTAGATGAGGTGATCTTACAATTTAAAAATTACAAATGAGGCGATTTTGTAATAAGTGTAGATAAGGCGATCTTATACTCATTTTCTTTGAGAGGCTTAAATAAGTATGGATAATTTGGGAGGTGTTACCTAAACAGGATAAAAAAACATAAGAGGGTACCTTAGGAATTTAACTAGTGGTCAATTGTGTAAGCGCTAAGTTGTCATGTAAAAACATGAGATATGAGTCTAGGCAAGTAGTCAAACCTTGGACCTAGGTAAGATGTGAAGTTTCCAATGGATGAGTGTAGAATGTTACATTTCTACGCGAGTAGAATGTCCAATTTATGAGTTGGTGGTAATGTGGAATATAGAATATGGTTAGGTAATCTTACATTAAGGTATTCTGCACTAATAAATACTGATATTGTAATTACCGAATAGTTGAATAGCGAATAGATATATTGAACAGTGCATGAGCGAATAGAATGCATTATTAATGAGCAAACGGTAAGTGCATAAATATAGAGTATAGATAGATAATCTAACATTGAGGTATTATGAAGCACTAAACAAAGATAATCCCATAAATAGTGGACATAATATCTAATAAAAGAGTGTATAATTCAGGGAGTTCATGAGCGGATAAGATCATATTGATAGTGAGCGGAGTGTAAATAAGGATATATGAAATGTAGTTAATTGTGTAACTTAATGGTAAGCTATTCTATTTGAAAATGTGGATTAAATTATGACATATAAATATTGAATCTGAAGAGTGATGTGAATAAAAGGGGATAAAGGTGAGTGAGTATGGCATGGTGGATAACGAGTGGACAATTAATATGTATACATGAAATATGATTGGTTGTATAACCTAATGTCAAGGTATTCTATTTATAATTAATGTACGTGTATTGTGAATTCTATTTATTCGACTGAAAATGCATAACGGTTATTTTCTAAAGGGCCACTTCCATTCAATGAATAGAAACAACCCTTAATTCAAGAGTTGTTTCCGTAACTTTTCATGAAGAATTGCAACACTTAAACTCTATATATATCCTTCAATTTATTTGTTTTAATCACCGAATTTCTGATTCTATTCTCATATACTTATTATCTAATCATTCTGCCATTTGTGCTCAAATTCTCGTTCTAATCACTTGCTCATTCAAGCACAAATTCATTTGTGATTAAATTAACTTCCATTCTTCACAAACTCCACTATATACCACAAAGGAGAAGATTATAGGAAGGGTGTACTCTAAAGACTTATCCATGCTATTAAAAGAGCACAATCAATCAAGAAAATTCTCTGTATTATTGAAGTCATGTTCGGTTTCTCAGGCGGTAGAAGTCTTGTTCGGTTGTCTGGGCGGTAGAAGTCATGTTCGGTTGCTCAGGCAGTATAATATCTATTCCTCCGGGTTAAGAGAGGGTTGATGGTTAAATTCCAGAAGGAGTTTGGGACTGGACGTAGAACGGGAGTTCGAACCAGTATAAAAATCTCTGGTGTCATTTACTTTCCTATTTACTTTTTATATTCATATTCCACACTAGTAATAATTAATATTCCATATTACGATCCTTAGCAGCACTTTCATTTGGTATCAGAGCAAGGCCATCATATAACCATAACACAATTATTTGATATTCAGTTAATATGGAAAATAACACTAACACAAGTTTTGTTGAAGGTCAATCCACTGCACGACCACCACTATTTAACGGTTTGAATTAAAATTATTGGTTAACTCGAATGAGAATCTTTATGCAAGCAAATGGATATGATACTTGGATTATCACTCAAAGTGAATACACTATACCTACTACACCATTTGGAGAATGGTCAAATACACAAAAATTAGATGCTACATCGAATGCAAAAGCCATGAATATGCTATTTTGTGCCTTAGATAAAAATGAATTTAATAGAGTTAGCATGTGTACAACTGCTTATGAAATTTGGAGAACTCTTAAAATCAGACAAGAAGGAACTAACAAAGTTAAGCAAAGCAAGATTTCTATGCCCAAAAATCGGTTCCAAAATTTCAGAATGAGACTAGATGAAACTATAAATGACATCTATTCTAGATTCCAAGACATACATCATTCACTGTTAGCACTAGGAGAAAAATTTTCAGATTTTGATATTGTCTCAAAAATTCTGAACTCTTTAACGGATCAATGGGTATGAAAAGTCTTAGCTATTGAAGAAGCTAATGATATTTCTACCATAAAATCTAAAGTGTTAATTGGAAATCTCATGTCATATGAAGTTAATTTGCAGGCAAAATGAGATTAAGCCCAAGATAAAAAGAATACTGCCTTCAAAGCTGAATAAGAAGATTCAAATGAAGATGAAGATGACATGGCATTGATTGCGAAGGATTTCAAAAAGTTTTTAAAATTTAGAAAGAACAAAAAGTTTGGAAACAACAGGAGAGACAATTTCAGTAAACCGCCAGTTTCAAATCTCGAATGTTATGAATGTCATAAAAAGGGTCACATAAAGAAAGACTGTCCTGATAGAAAGAAAGACAGATTCAAGAATAAGAAGGACAAGTACAAAAGGAAGCAAGCATTCTTTGTTACATGGGATGATTTAGAATCGTCTTCATCATCAGATAGTGACACGGACATCGATTCTGAACAAGCCAACGTCTGTTTTATGGCTTCGACTAACGATGTAAATGATTTAACTTTTGATGATTTAATTGGTATAAATTCAGAGCTATTAGATAAACTCAAATAAGTTAAAAGAAATTATAAAGATGCGCTAGAAAAATTAAACAGAACTAAAATAGAAGTTGATATGCTAAGAGATGAAAAGAAATCCAAGAAGAAGAACTTGTTAATACACAAGAATCTTTGTCTAACGTTTCTTCTGAACTCACTATGCTATCAAATGAAGTAGAAGTGCAAAAAGAAAGAAATATGACATTAGCTTCAGAAAACCATGATTTAAAATCAAATGTCAAAATTCTTGAATTGAAAAATACTAGTCTCAAAACTGAGTTAGAGAATATCACTAAAAATGTAACTAATTTTAATAAAGGAAGAGAAAATCTTTCTAAGATTATCAGTAATTCTCAAACTACCTCTAATAAAAAGGGGTTAGGATATAAAAATTCTTCAAAGACTAGTTCAAAAGGAATAGTATATCATATAAAAATTTCAATTTACATAAGAATTTTGTAAAAGCAAAACCAAAACCAAAGGTTTTCACTCAAAAGAAAGATATTGGCAACACAAATACTATAAAAATTTGGGTACCAAAAACTAATAACAATTCAATCGGAAATAAGTATATTAAATCTTTTATGTCATAAAAATAAAGATTTTACTTATAAAGGGAATTATAAACCCTTTTAGGTTTGGCTTCCAATGATCTAACTCTTAGGACCCTAATAAACAGTGGGTACCAACGTCATTCCTATATTTTTTGTAGGTACCAACTAAGAAAAGAGGAAAGTGGATACTTGACAGTGGTTGCTCAAAACATATGACATGAAACAAAGATATGCTGACCAACATTATCTACTCAGATTTAGGATCAGTCATATTTGGAGATAATTCCAAAGGCTATATCATCGGCAAAGGCGATGTGAGCAATGATGGTACATCTAGCTTACCTCTTATTACAAATTTTTTGCTTGTTAAGAATCTAAAACATAATTTACTTAGTATAAGTCAACTTTGTGATAAAGGTTTAAATATAACTTTTTCTGAAAATAAATGCAACATATTTGATCAAAATAATAATATTATATTTAAAGGAACCAGAGAAAGAAATATTTACATATTAAATATGAAAGTTAATCATAATACAAATATGTCTCTAGTAGCCAAAGAGAATGATCCTTGGTTATGGCACAAAAGATTTTGTCATATAAATTTTAAAGCAATAAACAAATTATCTAAGAATAATTTAGTTAAAGGTTTACCAAAAATGAATTTCAAAGTAAAAAGTATTTGCGATGCTTGTCAAATAGGAAAATTGACAAAATCTTCTTTTAAATCAAAGAAAATGATTTCTATATTACAACCACTGAACTATTACATTTGGATCTTTTTGGACCAACTCAAGTTCAGTCCATAAACCATAACAGATATGTTTTTGTAATAGTGGATGATTTTTCAAAATTTACTTGGACAATATTTTTGAAAAATAAAAGTGATACATTTGAAAATTTTAAAATATTCGCTAAAAGAATCCAAAATATTAAAGATTTAAAAATTAAAAACATTCAGAGCGATCACGATGGTGAATTCGAAAATGAATCTTTTGAAAATTATTGTAATATTTTTCATTTCCTAGAACTCCACAACAAAATGGAGTTATAGAATGAAAAAATAGATCACTTCAAGAATGTGGTAGAACTTTATTAAATGGAAGTACTTTACCAAAACATTTTTGGGCAGAAGCTGTAGCAACTTCTTGTTATGTTTTAAATAGAGTTTCCATTAGACTATTAACAAAACATACCCCACATAAACTTTTTAATGGAAGAAAACCCAACATATCAAACTTTAAAGTTTTTGGTTCAAAATGTTTCATATTAAATACAGAAGAGAAACTTGGTAAATTCGATCCAAAATCTGATAAAGGAATATTCATTGGATATACGGAACGAAGCAAAGCTTACAGAATTTATAATAAAAGAACTAAAATTATCGAAGAAACACTTCATGTGTCATTCAATGAAAATTTTAAATTTAATCATAAAATTGAAGATGAAGAAATTATTTCTAAATCAAATAACTTAGATGATGATTCTGAAAATATTGAAAATAATGTAGACAACAATAATAATGAAATAAGAACTCCACCAAGACTTCTAAGAAATCATCCTGTTGAAAATATTATTGGAGAAATAAATACTAACATAAGAACATGAAATCAACTAAATCAAGTGGGTCATGTAGCTTTTCTTTCAAATATTGAACCCAAAAATGCTAAAGAAGCCTGAACTGATGATTACTGGATTGTAGCTATGCAAGAAGAATTAAATCAATTCGAACGTAATGACGTTTGGGACTTAGTTCTTAGACCAAGTGATCAAGCGGTTATCGGTACAAAATGAGTTTATAAAAATAAAGCCGATGAGCAAGGAAATATTATTCGAAATAAAGCTAGGCTAGTTGCTCAAGGTTATAATCAAAAAGAAGGAATAGACTATGATGAAACATTTGTATCTGTAGCTCATCTAGAAGCTATACGATTTTATTAGCTTATGCATGTTTTAATAATTTTAAACTATATCAAATGGATGTAAAAAGTGTTTTTTTAAATGGTTTTATAAAAGAAAATGTATATGTAGAATAACCACCTTTATTCACTCATGAAAAATATCCATATCATGTTTATAACAAGCACCTCGTGCTTGGTATGACCATCTTAAAAATTATTTAATTACTTATGGTTTTAAAATTGGAAAAGTAGATCAAACTTTAATTATAAAACAAGATAAAATTGATACTTTAATAATTCAAATATATGTAGATGACATTATTTTTGGTTCTACAAACGAAAAATTATGTCACCAAAAATAATGTCAAGAATTTTCAGATAATATGACAAGAGAATTTGAGATGTCTCACATGGTAGAACTTTCATATTTTCTTGGTTTACAAATTAAATAATTAAATAATAGAATTTTTATTAATCAAGAAAAATATTGTAATAATCTCATAAAATGATTTGGTACGGAAAACACTTCTGCTAAACCAACTCCTATAAGTACTACAATACATTTCAATAGAGATGAAAATGGCAAAAGTGTTGACCAAAAACTATATCGTAGTATGATTGGTTCATTACTATATTCAACTGCTAGTCGACCAGATATAATCATGAGTGTATGCCTGTGTGCACGATTTCAAGCAAATCCCAAAGAATCACATTTGCGAGCAGTGAAGTGAATTTTGCGATACTTAAGCAAGACTAGAGACTACGGTCTCTTTTATCCAAAAGAATGTCCTTTTGGATTAGTATCATATAGTGATGCTGATTTTGGAGGATGTCGAACGGATCGAAAGAGTACTAGTGGTACTTGTCATTTTATTAGATGATCTTTAGTATCTTGGTTTAGTAAGAAACGAAATCGTGTTTCACTTTCGACGTATGAAGCAGAATATATCTCTGCTTCTTTGGCATGTGCTCAACTAATCTACATGCAGCAAACACTACAAGATTTCAGAATAAACCTTTCTAAATCAACAATTTACTGCGATAATACAAGTGCAATAAACTTATCAAAAAATCCAATAAATCATTCTAGAACTAAACACATTGATATTAAACATCATTTTCTTCGAGATAAAATAGAAAAAGGAAATATATCATTAGATTTTGTACCTTCAGAAAATCAGATAGCTGATATATTTACTAAACCTTTAAATGAAAATATTTTTATAAAATTACGTCGAGAATTAGGTATTATATCATTGCATGATTTATAATTAAAATTTTGTTTGGAAATTTTCAGAATAAAATGTTTACAACAAATAAAAAAAAGTGGAGCACTAGTACTCGATCTTAGGTCTGTAGTGAGGAAGTTGTATGTTATTCTATTGTGCTATGATATTTCTTGTTTTTTAACACATTCTTCACCTCTAATCCTTGTCTGGTCATTATTCCTCAAGTTTACCTACCTCTCATTCTTAATTGGTTAAGGATTTTCAAACGTTCTGCACCTCACCTTACATAAACCTAAAAATAGTGTTTGTAAACAGTATATAAAGGTTTCATTTCTCATTTGTTAATTCACCTTTTTCGACTATCTCTCAAAATTCTAAACTTTTAGCTCAATAATTTTTCACTCGTACACAATCTCCACAATGTCTTCTCAAGAAGGATCTAACCAATCGTCTATAGTTTTCAGCACTCCAACCTCTAAATCATCACACAATTCCAGCAACTCAACTCCAGTGTATATCCCAGTCAAGATTACGCCATCACCAAAACATCACACTGGGTATACGCCGCAAGGGAAACGAGCTAAACGTACCTTAGGTTTTGGCTCTCCATCCACTAAAGAAAAGATTGATGATATACACCATTATCAACGAGAAACTTTAGAACTACAATGCGAAATGTACTACGAGCAAAAAGTGAATGCTAAACGCTTGAGCTTCCTAGAACAATTCGCTTTGAAGATTTACGGATCATCCTCAAAGCAATGCGTGCATCAACCATCACTGCAATGTCCTCAAGTGCCACCAAACTCTTGGGAACGAAGCCCTCAACGTTCTTAGGTGTCGCCAAACTCCTGGGAACATAGTAATGTATGGTCACTTATTTTTCCATTATAAGAAATTACAAAGGTTGAACCGCATTCGGATGATTCAAAATCTTCCAAAAATTAAGCCTTCATCTATATTGTTTTATATTATTAATTTGTATGTTGTATGTTTCTCTACTTAATAAGAATATATTTTTGTTTTACAATAGATTAAAATTGAAAAACTAATAAGTATATATATATTAATTAGTTCGGTTAAAGAAAAACCTTTAATAAAGCTAAGTGCACAAATATACACAGTTTTAGTCGACTAAACTTGGAAACCCAGTCGACTGAATATTCATATGAAAAAAATTTCACTTCGGATTCAGTCAACTGAATTAATCATATCAGTCGACTGAAATCGTATGTTTTTCAACTATAGAAAAGCGGCCAAAAATTTTCTGCATATCAGTCGATTGACGTATGATTTCAGTCGACTGAATCATATATAGTTGAATTTAGTTCAGCAACCAATTGACTGACCTTATAAAACAGTCGACTGAATTGACCATTTTTACACTAGAAAGACGTGGGTTGGAAATGCCCGCACATAAGTCGACTACACCCCCCATTCAGTCGACTAATTCATGTAAATTTAGTTTTTTTTTAAATCTGCCTCCACACTTCCCCAAACACCTTTTCACCAACCCTATATAACTATCTCTTCTTTTTCATTAAACCCTTACTTCTTTCAGCAAACAAAACCCTAGCCTTCATTACATATTCAATTTTTTTCTCCAACTCCAACAACATCAATGGCTTCCAGAACCAAAAGAGTTCGCGAATCCTCTACCGGACCTTTGAAAAGCCAAATCCAATCTTGGCTCCATAATTAAACTATTGTTACAAGATTTAATGCTATGAAAAGTTCCAGAATTTTTTATGGCTCCTTTGTGAAGTTTTCCGATTTCAACAACTATGTCATTCGCGAGATCGCTGAAGCCAGTGGATTTATAGCTTAATCAGGTATGATGCCAACAATGTTAAGATTTATCCTCTCCTCATTAAATTATTCTTCGCAAATATGAACTTGGATCACCAAGATCCAAGAAATAAAGATGATTGCATATGGACCTTAGTTTGCGGGGCCAAAGTCTACCTTCCACTTCAAAGGCTTGGTCATATCCTTCGCTGTCCATCCGAAGGTGTAGATATCGGCAATGTAAAAGTCGATATGTACAATCGATATGAGGTCTCCTATTAATTTCAATCCGATGACTTGACAATTCTCAAATCCGTAGCCTTACGACTAAAGGCACGTATTCTATATCGCGCTCTTATTCGATCTCTTCAGCCTCGTACTGAGAGTTACGAGAAAGTTTACAAAAATATTTCCAAGCTCTCTACGCAATTTACTCTTCTCAAAGGGTAAATTAGGCTAAAGTTATCTTAGACGAGTTCCTCACCGTTAATCATAAGCGGAGCTATAAGACCATTTTCTACGGAGCTTATATAATGCGTATTCTTATTAATTTTGGAGTCACCTTACCCGATGCCAACTTCATTACTATTAGCGAACTTAATTCCAATACTTTAAGTCTTATGAACCTTCCCAAACGCCCACAACCTCAAGAAACCATAAGTTTCCAACATGGGCGGCCAATAGAGACCAAGGGATTCCACAACCCTGAGATACGCACATTGCCTCTTTCTCAACACAACCTTCCCGGCAAATGGAAGAAGAAGAAGATGACAAAATCCAAGAGCTTCATAGTGATTTCAATCTGAAGCAAGCACTTGTCACACTCTCCCACAACCAAAGAAAGCTCGGAAGATGATTGGTCACCGTCGAAAAGAATGTTGTAAAGACCAATAAGAAGCTTGATTCCATCAAAGGCTTCTTAAATAAGATATGGAAGAAGGTATCGTGTACTGGCTCTACTTCTACAGGAATTATGGAGAATCCCGCTCCCTTCACATGGTCTACGTCCGAAGAGGAAGAAGAAGAGGAAGGATCAGAAAGTGAGGAGGTTTAAATTTTTTATCTTAGCTTATGCCCATCTTATTTTTAAGACATTATTTCATGCCGTTTGATGTTATTTTATTACATTGCTCATGTTATCTATTATGTTGTTGTTTTAGTATTTTGAAACATGATTATCTGTGATGCTAATTTTATTTTTCCTCCTACTTATCTATGATGTTTCTATGCTTATATACATATTTCGCATGCTATCTATTTATTCCTTTCTGTCAATGACAAAGGGGGAGAAATTGTTTAATAGGGGGAGTAAATCATTCTTATAAAAAATTTATAAACACTTACATAGTTGTCATCACCAAAAAGGGGGAGAAAGTTAGAACCTTTTATTTTGATGTTTTGATCGTGACAACTATATAAGTAAATATTATGTAAAATAACTATATTTACAGGAGAAGATGTTATTCTACTTGACAATAGATTGCAGACCAAGAAATTAGAGAGAAGTTTCAATATTATTAATGGTTTGTCTATAGTCTAGTCTAGTAGTAGATTATTGTTAAAATCTCTCCTAGGCGATATATGCACACACACAAGTATTTAAGATTGTTTTCAAATCATATACACACAAGTACATGCATTTACTTCAAGTTCACATTCACAAATTTTCAAAAGAACTCTTCATTATGGCAGAAACAATGCATTCAGTCGACTGAATTAGGGAGTTCAGTCGACTGAATACCTGTACACGTGCACCATACATTTGAAGGTTCAGTCGACTGAACTACCCTATTCAGTCGAATGAATTTGAAGTATTATGTAGTATTCTCTCTTTAATTTGAAATTTTTTAAATTTTGGTAGATTGAAATATTTTGTTCAGTCGACTGAAAATGCATAACGGCTATTTTCTGAACGGTCACTTCCATTCAACGAACAGAAACAACCCTTGATTCAAGAGTTGTTTCCAAATCTTTTGAACGTAACTTTTTATGAAGAATTGCAACACTTCTATATATATATCCTTCAATTCATTTGTTTTAATCACCAAATTTATGATTCTATTCTCATATACTTATTATCTAATCATTCTACCATTTGCGCTCAAATTCTCATTCTAATCACTTGCTCATTCAAGCACAAATTCATTTGTGATTAAATTAACTTCCAATTTTCACGAACTACACTATATACCACAAAGGAGAAGATTATAGGAAGGGTGTACTCTAAAGACTTATCCATGCTATTAAAAGAGCACAATCAGTCAAGAAAATTCTCTGTATTGTTGAAGTCATGTTCGATTGCTCAGGGGTAGAAGTCATATTCAGTTGTCTAGGCAGTAGAAGTCCTGTTCGGTTGCTTAAGCAGTATAATACATATTCCTCTGGGTTAAGAGAGGGTTGATAGTTAAATTCCAGAACGAGTCTGAGACTGGACGTAGAACAGGAGTTCGAATTAGTATAAAAATCTCTTGTGTCATTTACTTTACTATTTACTTCTTATATTCATATTCCACATTAGTAGATAACTTAGTTAATATTCCATATTACGATCCTTAGCAGCACTTTCAATATACTCTAGATTGGCTTCGGTTATATGTGCACTAAGATGTGAAATACTCGATGCTTGGTAAGGCTGGAGGGGTCCGGCTTGTACATTTCCAAGAGAGTCAAAAGAAAATGCCCCTCTCAAGTATATTGTCAAGATGCATAATTTCGGTAAGTGGGCCGCACCCTCCTAGTCATTGTAGGAAAATTTCCCTTTCCTTTCCTTTGATTCAATACCTTTGAATTTAATTCTTTATTAATTGCATCGGGAAGTGTCTTGCGCACTCCATGATGTTTAATTATTTTATCTATTGCTTGTGGTTGGATGTTTTTATTATAAGAGGAAACGCATTCCACATTTGGTGGCATGGTCTCACATATTGGTGTTTATTTCCATCCTTTTTTAGAGCTTTTACTCATACCAGACTTATTGTCTGACGCGAGTTATTTTTTTTTCCTAAACTCTTGGGTACTCAATTATTTTTGAGTAGTCTGAGAGTGGCAGTTTTCTTTGGGCTCTTTGAAGTTGATAGACGAGCAGGACGCTCCTTATCTATCTAGCTATAAATTTCTCTATTATGTCTATTATGTCTGTATTTTGTATCAGCAAGTGTAAAGGCATGGCGTATAATTACTTAGGCTGATAGTAGTAGTGCTTTTGTGTAACTCTAATAACTCCATGTTAAGGAGTCACTTTATGTACTATATTATTTTTGTGTTATATATAACCATTCCATTGTGAGATTTTTTGTTCTGTTCTTTTATTTTACCCAATGATAACTCACCTTTCAAATTCTTAGGCAACAACACACGAACACCGAGGATGTGTTAAGTGTCGTTCTTAGGGGTCAGAAAGGTGGGTCATTATAATTGGTATCAAAGCTTCGGTTGAGCAAACACCTTAGCCTGATTGGGGTACAACTCATTAGAGAAAGGGTAAGTGATGCCCTAGAATGAGTTAATCTTGAGGGAGCATATTTGTAATTTTTATAATAATAATATTTATCCTCAAAAGTCTCCTTTTAGATCCTTTGGTGTTGTTTTCCTTAAACCATTTTAATCTCATTCTTGTATTCTAAAGATACATGTTTTTTGTTCAGGTAATAGAAGATGGATACAAGAGAATGAGGAACAAGAGGATCTGGAACTAGAACGGCTACTAATGGTAGGGTACCTAGAAATGCTACTATGCCAACTATAGATTTAGTAGAGGAAGTGGTAGCACAAGTTCAGCCCCCTATGAACTTCGCGGCTTTGTGCAAGAATATTACCACTTTAGATGGGAAAGCGTTATATGGAACTAAAGATATTCTTAGAGTGCGGACATGGCTTAGATCTTGTGAAAGTATATTTGGAAATCTTTTATTGGTGGATGCGAAAAAACGGCTGTTGGCATCGCGACAACTTCAGAAGTCGGTGATAGATTGGTGGGATTCTATAACAGCTAATACTCCAGAGGAGGAGTTTTCTTGTGATCAGTTCAAGGAAGTCTTTGAGGCATAGTTTATACCAAAAGCTAGAAGGACTCAGTTGTTTAGGAGTTTCTTGGATTTGAAGCAAGGTGATATGATGGTGGCGTAATATAAAAATAAATTTAACGCTTTGTTCCGATTCGGACTTGGATTGATAGACACATTGCTCAAGAAGAATGAAATGTTTGTGAGTGGGATGTGACCAGAGTTCCAACAGGTAATGACTAATCATATTACGGGTACATTCACCAATTTTATCATCATGGCTTTGAGGTTGAAGCTCTTGATATTAAGGAAGGAGTCCAAAAGGGAGTAGCGCCAGCAATTAGTGCTAAGCCTTTATCAGTGATACTTATTGGAGGCAAGCCGAATTTCAAGCATAAGGGAAAGAAGAAGTAGTCGGGAAAGAAACTTGGAGGTAGGGCTCCAGCACAGAAGATGCACCATGACTTGACCAACATTCTTTGTTATAAGTGCAACAAAATGGACCACTTTGCAAATCAGCGCCCAGACACAACTAGTGGACCAATCTGTTTCAATTGTCATAAGCATGGACACATAAAGAATGATTGCCCATTTCCAAAAAAGGGGTCGCAAGGACAAGCTTTTTCTATTGAGGATATACCATCCACTTCTTCAAGACAGAAGGGTAAGCAAGTGTTGCAAGGTACATTATCCATCTATGATCTTCCAATTAGAGTATTATTCGACATGGATGCTTCCCATAGTTTTATCTTGTATGACCTGATGAACAAACTAAACCTAAAATATGTTATTTTAAGTAATCCTCTTTGTGTGTCAAACCCAATTGCGGGTCTGACAAATATTGACACTGGGTGTCTAAATGTCCCTATTACTTATTGAAATCATCTCTTTCTCTCTGATCTATTTTTCTTGGGTTCATGGATTTTGGAGTGTTGTTAGGAATGGAATGGTTATCTAAGTTTAAGGCTGTCTTGGATTATGGTAGAAGGAGGGTCATAATTAAGGATGCGGTAGAAAGAGGCATGATATATGTTGTAAAGAGCCTAACGAGTTAATGAGCAGTTTCCTTTATTCACTTGAAGTAGCTAAAGAGAAGCTTAGAGATATACCAATTGTTTGGGATTTCACGAATATTTTTGATGAAGTGCAAGGTTTGCCTCCCAATAGTAAAGTGGAGTTCCATATTGATTTGATTCCAGGAACCAGACCTATTGTACAAACCCCTTCGAAGGTTGGTTCTAAAAGAGAAGAGCGAGTTAGAAAGCCAGACATTCAACTTGTTGCAGAAGGGTTTGATAAGACATAGTACCTTAAGTTGGGGATCGGCAGTCGACTTTATCATGAAGGCGGACGGTTCTTTAAGGTTATGTGTAGACTATTGGGAGTTGAAAAAAGGACTATTAAGAATAAATACCTTTACCAAGGATTGAAGACATGTTTGATCGGCTCCATGGTGCTAAGATATTTTCTCAATTCGGTCTTGCAACTGGTTTTCACTAATTAAGGGTAGCAGAGCAAAGTGTGCCCTTAACAGTTTTTAAAACTCCAGATAGTTTCTACAAGTGGTTAGTTGTGTCGTTTGGGTGACTAATGCATCCGCTTAATTTGTGGACTTAATGAATCGAGTATTTCAAGACGTTCTTAACCAATTTTTCTTGTCTTTATTGATGACATTCTTGTTTATTCAAAGATGGAGGAGGAGCACAGGTATCATCTCCATGTTGTACTTAATACCTTAAGAAGCCATGTGTTGAAGGCTAAGTTTTCTAAGTGCCATTTTGAAAATCTAAAGTTAGGTTTCTAGGGCATGTTGTTTCGAGAGAAGGCATATCAGTTAATGTAGCTAAAGTTGTTGCAGTTCAGGACTGGAAGAAGCCCGAAAGTGTGACGAAAGTTATAAGTTTCATGGGATTGGCTATTTTTAACGAAGGTTCATCAAATATTTCTCAATGATTGCTTCTCATTTGGCAAAGTTAAAAAATAAAGATGTTAAATTCGTGTGGATGCCTATGTGTGATCAAGCATTCAATGAATTGAAGAAGAAGTTACTAGTGCTCCTGTTTTGACTATTCTAGATGGAAGTAGAGGTTTAACGGTGTATATGGATGCTTGTGGTACTAGTTTGGGAGCAGTTCTTATGCAGCATAGGAAGGTTATTGCGTATGTGAGTCGACAGCCGAAGGCACATGAGAAAGATTATGCTACACACGATTTGGAGCTTTCGGATATTGTCTTTGCACTTAAGATGTGGAGGCATTATCTTCTGGGTAAAAAGTTCGAGTGATATACGTACCATAAATCCTTGAAATATCTCTTTACCTAGAAAGATTTGAATTTGAGGCAGCAGAGATGGTTGTAATTTCTCGTTTCTTATGATCTGGAGATTCTTTATACCCTTGGGAAAGTAAATGCTATTACAGATGCGTTGAGTAGAAATGTAGCGATGGTTGCAAACTTAGAAGTTAAGCAAGTATTGATGGAGTGTATTACATCTAGCCAAGAAGAAGATCTTATTTTGGCTCGACTTAAGAAGGATGTTCAAGAAGGTATTGTTTCTAGTTTTGAGATTGATGCCCAGGGCATATTGACAATGAACGAGCATATTTGTGTTCTAAATGTTAATCAGCTTAGGCGAGAAGTGTTAACCGAATGACATCGTTTAAAGTAATCATTCCATCCTGGAGTGACCAAGATGTTCAAAGATATGAAGAGGGTGTTCGGGTGGAAAGGGATGAAACGAGATGTTTCGATCTTCGTGAGTTAGTGTGCCAACTGCCAACATATTAAGAGTGACTAGCGGAAGTCGGCTAGACTGCTTCAGCCACTTGAGATCCCAAAGTGGAAGTGGGAGCAGATCTTTATGGACTTTATTCATGTGCCTTCTAGATCAAGAAGAGGGAACGAAGGCATTTGGGTTATAGTCGATCGACTGACCAAGAGTGCTCATTTCATTCCTGTTAAGCCGACTGAGACTGGTGAAAGTCTGGCAAGTTTGTATATGAAGGAGATTGTAAGGCTCCATGATAGTCCTTATAGTATTGTAAGTGACCAAACCGATATTCACTAGTAGGTTTTGAGTGGGACTACAAACTGCCTTAGGGACCAAGCTGAGTCCGAGTACAACTTACCACCCCCAGACAGATGGACAAACAGAGAGAGTGAATTGGATCTTGGAAGATTTACAAGCATGCATTCTTGACTTCGAAGGTTCTTGGGAAGACCATTTACCCTTAGTCGAATTCACTTACAACAACAGCTTTTAGGCAAGTGTTGGTATGGCTCCTTTCGAACCTCTTTATGGTCGTCCATGCCATTCTCCTTCATGTTGGGTTAAGTCTAGTGATAGTACTGTTTTTGGGTTCGACATGATCTTAGAGGCTAGCGAGAAAGTAGCTGATATGAGAAGGAAGATGAAGGAAGCGCATGATCAGCAGAAGTGTTATGTGGATTGAAGGAGCAGGGATTTCGAGTTCTCAATTAGAGATCCAGTGTTTGTGAAGGTGTAATGGCCTGTATTTTTAATGATCGAATTTAAATCGTTTATTTAAATATTTAACCATTGATTAAAGGAAGGCCCGAAAATGTGATTTTTTACATACGACCAAATTAGGACTCGAGACTACTTCCGTTGAGTCCGGACTGATGTTGCGGATTGAAATGAGTATACGGATCGCTATATTTCGAGATCGGAAGATCTGATGCCCGAAACGGTCTTGAAATACGCGAAATTAGCCTTTCGAGGCACAGCCTCGGATGGAGAAGTGATAACTGCAGTTGGATCTGGAAAAATGAGGAAATGTACGTAGACGAGTTTTGTGGCGATTGGACGCATCATGTGATCGTACGGACTCGAAACGCGTGACCATTTATTTGAGAAATTAAATAAATGGAATAACATAATATTATTTAAATACCCAAACCCAGATCTTCCCTCCAACTCATTCTCAATTTACCGTTACATTAAAAAATCCATGGCCGACTTCTTCTATTACTTCAAAAATCAAGATCCGATGATCCGAGCCATTAAAAATCACGGTGTTTGATTCGTTGAGATCATATCGATGAGGGCTTCGATCTCATACCCTCGATTTTATGTGCGATCGTCGTTGGTCGACCATGACCATTTCCAGTGGATCTAGGGTTTCCAATTCACGGATCTTGAGGCAGATTTAGGTGAATTCAAGATTGTAGTCGCGTTTCCCTCGACGTTTAGCACCTTGCCGTGACACTCGCCTGAGCTCTGATCACCATGGTCAAATCGACCGTTTGAAGGCGGTAATATGGGTAGCAGGTCGCAATTTGTTAGAAGGCTTCGAGTGGGAGGATCTTGCAGGGATTAGTCGAGTACGCGATGAGAAGGATGATGGCGAGGACGGATCAAATTTTCATCGAGTATAGCTCTGTATCACCTTGATTTCATGCATGGCCTGATACTTTCGTTCTTGTACATGCATATGTAGGAGAAGAGATTAGTGATTAATAAGGTAATTAGTTAATTAAATTGGTTAATTAATTGTTTAATTAATCTCGAATCTTATTATATCCATAACTTTTGCACACAAGGTCCGTTTTGGATGCGGTTTCTTGCATTATGCTTGTGATGGAGAGATCTACATTTAGTGCTAGTTTGGACAGATTTGGCTGAGGTGAGTGATATTGTATCTCACTTTACTATAATTAGTTGTTTATTGTTATATTGACACTCAAGAATGATTTATGATTTTAAAACGTGATATTATATATATACAGCGGCTATATTTTTATAAAAGAACATATAATTATTTTTAAATGATTTATAAAGAATATCACATATTTTCCATCGCCGTGCCATAGTTAGGGAATTGTTAGATTAGATCTATTATTGATGTTATTTCCCATACTAATTGATATGGATGGATTTTTATGTTGTATGTATGTTGTTTTGGATGGATGTATGGATGCTTGGATGTATGTTCGATTGTTCGGCTTGTCTGTTTTGGTTGAAAACGTCGATTAGCGGTGATTTCATTTTAGATAGCATCTTGTACATTGGAGTTCTGCACGCACAGGAATTTAATGAACGAGATGAGCTATAGAAGAGTGTTTAGGATACGTGACAACAAATCTGGATTTCAGAGTGGATGCTGGACGTTTCTGTTTGGTCTGTACTTAACTATTCGGTTAAGTATAAGACCATGGTGGATGGTATTGACCATAGTAGAGTGGTCAATGTCCATCACTTTTGTCGAGTGACAATTTGACCGATATGTGGCTTGGACGTTGGTTAGATACCTGGTGTGCGACGTGATGGTTCATCTGTGCGACCAGTTTAGAGATATGATGTTATTACCCTATGGCGAGTGGTATTGATGGTGAGGCAGGGATGTGGTGCTTCGATCTAGTGATTTTGATGGTGAGGCAGGGATGTGGTGCTTCGACCTGGTAGTCTGATACCGCGGATAGTGACTCGATGATGTATGGATTAGGCTCCGGAATGATAGTATCAGGACTATGTGGATTATGCTAGATCTCAGGCTTTAGATGGCATGACAGTGGGGTTCTTCGATCGGGAGCTCAGGAAGAGAGCAGGATCGAGGATGGCAGGCTCTGATTGGAGCGAGGCTATAGATAGTGGATTGGATTGTGTGTTAGGGCTCATGACTAGAAATTTTAGTGAGCCAGTATGGCTCAGATCCGTATCGAGTGAGTAGGGCTCGATGGATGTGTTTGTGCCTAGGGATCTTTGATGACACAGAGTGTTCTGGTTGTGTTCAAAGCAAGAGTACTATATGCGGGGGCACCCGAGGACTGGTAGCGCCAGTTCGTACTTTGGACCGGTAGGGTCTAGGTCAGGTGGTACAGAGGTATTACAAGAGACAACCGTGAGGGGTTTCTAACCGGTGAGTACGGTGAACACAATCGAGAACCGGGATTTCCACTAGTCCTTGGTAGTCTCAGAGGGTCATATGAGTCATCATATATCTGGAACATTGGGTGACAGTTAGTATTGTTTGATGGATGCTATGTTTGTTATGGTTGCTCATTAGTCACTTGTCACCCTAGGGATGTCACACTAGGTAGGTTATGGTAGAGATACCCTAACTTGACTTAGTGTGTATAGGTATGAATGGAGATGCCCAGATACCTAAAGTTTACTTAGTATGGAGTAGAGATTATAGGTGGAGATACCTAGGCACCCTGATAGATACTGAGTATGGTATACCCTTTTCACGATGTTATAGAGTAGCATATTACTTATGTTTATGTGCTGACTCTGTGGTTGCAGGAACAGGTCGGGTATGGTTTATATACCCTCTGTTTCGTATATTATCGAATTTTATAGTATTTTGAGATTTGATATTACTCACACCAAACTGTTGTCTGACCCAAAATTTTATGCTTTGATTCTTATTATCTCAAGTACTCTTAAATGAGTAGATTGAGAGCATATGGATGATTATGAAGTTCTATAGGTGGACCGACAGGAGGTGATAGTTATATATACTTATATGTGCATTTGTTATTATATTTCCGTTGTGTGACACTGTGGAGCCTTGATAGTGTTGATTTACTATTATGAGACAGTGTTGAGTTTACTTTCTCATTGTATAAACTCTATTATGGTGTTGTATAACTTTGTGGATCTTTATTTAGATGATTATTTCACATTGTTATTACTATCCCTATTGTTTTATACCTGTATTGATTATTATATTTACTCTGATGTGATGTGAGATATGCGACAGGTAATTTGGTTATTTGATGCTTCCTTTTTCTTCTTTTCCATTATTTTATCTTCTATTTCTTCATCTTATTTCTTTTTCCTTTTACTATCGTTCTGCACTGTAGGTGTAGGGCGGTCATTACATTTGGTATCAGAGCAAATGTTACCCGATTAACCTTAGTTGATACCGCGATCCAGTAGAGAAAGGGATGGAGTTGTCTCCTTAGAATGGATCTAGAAAGTGTATATTTTTTAGAGAATTCGTATTTTCTATATACTTTGGTTTTCAAAACTATATAGTGTATGAGTTGGGTGCACACATGAGCACTATTGATGCAGTTTTCTTTGTGAGAGACGGATCGTCTTATTTGTAGAATAGGAATGATCTGGCATGAAAGAAAAACCGCTACTGACTCTACCTTTAGAGTTGAGGATAGGGCAGGATTAGGGCCGCTATCCCTGATTGATAGGTGTTCGTAGAGCTGGTGCGGATCATTTCCTAGATTCCTAGTTTGTTTTGGATGGTTATGGTGCTCAAGTGCAAATTGTTGGAGTCGACTTTGCCAAGCTGTATATAGACTATGGGAGTCCAGGAGGCAGGCCATTCCTTGGAATAGAGTCGGCTATTTGGAAGCAAGTTTGGTTGGTTGCTTGTAGAAGGATCTTCGATGGCTTGGAGTTAGATGATGCATGAGGTAGAAATTAGCCTCTGGATGACTCCAAGGACGGACGATGAACTAGTTGAGTGTTTCTATAGCTTTGATTTCCAAGGACCGATTTCCTTGGGACTAGTTTATAGTTCGCTTCGAAGAAGATTTGTCTCGATTTTTCTGAAGTCGGGGATGGTTAGAGAGTTTGCCAATTTGAAGTACGGCGATATGTCTATGTTGGAGTGTGTGGTCGGATTCGATATGATATTGAGGTACCATCTATTCTGTTGATACTCCATACAGAAAGGATTGAAGTTTATCACTAGGTAGAGAGATCATCTTAGGGGTCGATTGATTCGTCACATTGACCAGGGCTTCAAGAGGATGATCGAGAAGTACCCAATATTGAAGATTTATCCTGTACTAGTTGTATAGGAATAGATTGGGAAGCATATGTATTGATCGTCGTTCCCGTTTCGTCGACTGCTCCACCGATGTCAGAGAAGGGAAATGGCATCACCGTTTGAGACATGCTTTCCACATATGATGGTTTCATATTCCTTTATATCTAGATCTGGTGGTTAGATATTGGTATAGAGACTCGAGATAATTACTGATCTTTGATCGTGACAGACCTAGTTTGGGGCTCAGCCAGCCTATACATGGTTTGTCGAGACCTTTCCCTATCGAAGCATGGTTGTTTATTTGTTGTACATTGATTGTTTGGGGTTTAGTTGGGTTGGCATTATAGTTTAAGAATGGACTGGCTGAAGGGGATATAGAATAGTGATGGACTGTGAGAGGTCGTTGATGATGATCGGGGTTGTGGAGGAGCGGACGGTAGTGATTAGCTACCAGTAGGGGAGCCTTATATATTTCCTCGATATTCCACATGATAGGATGTCATTTGTGCCTGTAGTTGGTGAGTGTCTGGACATACTCGAGGAGGTGATCGGATTACCACCATATAGGGATAGAGTTCCATGTCAATCTGGCAAGAGGAGTTGGACCAGAAGTTATGCCTTTAAGGCATAGAGTGTCCAAAGAGCTTAGGAGATTAGAGGTGTGAGCGGATTACCTGTTTAGGTAATGGTTCATCCATGGGTGTATATTTTGGGTAGTATGCACCTGCTGCGTTCGTTAGTAGGACGGATGGCTCTTTGGAGTTGTTTGTTGGTTGTTTTGGGTTAGATGAGATGACGAACAAGTTTGTACTCCGGTTTGTTGATGACTTGTTCGATCAGCTCTATAGCACAAGGATATTCCCTTAGTTGGACCTTGAGTTGAGGTTTCACGAACTGGGAGTATTTTGGGTGAGTGTTCAGATTATAGTGTTTCGTACACTACCTTGATTTTAGGTTGGTTATGCCGTTCAGGCTAACCAACGTATCAGTATATGTTGTGGACCTCATAGACTATGTTCGAAGAGGTTGCTTGAGTGGTTGTGCTTGTGTTTGGTGATGATACTTTCGTCTACCTATGGATGAAAGAGGAGCACAAGATGCCAATTGGTGGTTATATTTTGGGGGGTATCACTCCTGAAGGAGGGGAGTGAGACGCTTGGGTCATGTTGTTTCAAAGTAGGATGTCGCTATAGATCCTTTAGTTACAACAGTCCAAAAATCTAAATGGAACCAAGGTAGCAGTATCGTCGACCTATTGTTTAGGAGAGGATCAGTCTTTCGTTTGAGACGTGAGGTGTAGATATGCATTGGTGAGTCTGGCCGAGAGGTCGACGAGTGCATTGATAGTACTCATTCCAAGCGAGAATGAGGAGACGATAGTACGCACTTGCATGTGGTACTTAAATGCCTGCGGTAGTGATACCGAGAGGTATATTTGACTCTTGATTTAGAGTTGGAGGCGATAGAGTTCGCTTTGGGGATTTGGAGGCACTATATTCTAGGAGAGGAGTTTGAGTTGTTCAGTGATCCCTTGTCATTGTAGTATCTCTTCTCCGAGATGGATATTTACCTTCACTAGTAGTAATGGTTGGAGTTCTAGACCTCCTATGGTTTTGACATTTCCTAGACGTTTTAAGGGAAATGTGGTGGTTGGTATTCGAGTGGGAGACGTACTAGTTTGGAAGCGATATCCCTAGAGTGGGTATTGCCCGAGCTTACCGTTGGTTATGACTCCAGGACTCGATGAGCTTTGGTTAAGTGTGATTGCTAGTTGACCATCAGACCTACTTTGATTTAGCAGATTGGAACTAGTCAGAGGCATTAAACTAGACTAGTGGAGATTGTAGCTAAAGTAGAAGAGTAAGTAAGGTTTATAGAGGTGATGCAGTGCGGACCCGATCGAGATTGTTGGTTCCGTAGGGATGAGATATGTTTGTTCTCGAGTAGTGGGAACAAATGTTTTAGGACTGCATTGATGGATTGCATATGACTGAGGATAGAGAGATGGCATTTGAGCCACGGTCGATTGGTTGACAGATGATGCTAGATTTGTATTCCTTAAGTCTAGTAGAACGGCATCCGTTTTTGTTGTGTTGTTTGAGGGATGGTTGGTGTGATTCCGTTGTATGCCAGGTGCATCGTGTTTCCTGGGGATTTGACCAGGCAACTAGTACTCGGCAATAAGTGCTCGGCATCAGAGAGTGTCCGGCATCCAGGAGTGTTCGGCGAAGCAACTGTCATCCATGAGTACTCGGCGTAGTACTCGGCATCCATAGTGTCCGGCGTCCAGGAGTGTTCGGCGTAGTACTCAGCAGTGTTCGGCGTCAACTGACACTCAACATCAACCAACGCTCGGCATCAAGATTGCTCGGCATACGAGACTGCTCGGCATCCGGAGTACTCGGCATCCAAGAGGCACTCGGCATCGAGATAACTCGGCGTAGTACTCGGCAACAACCTATGCTCAGCGTCAACTAGTGTTCGGCATCGAGATAACTCGGCGTAGTACTCGGCAACAACCTATGCTCAGCGTCAACTAGTGTTTGGCATCCCATGGTACTCGGCATCCGGAGTACTCGGCATCCGGAGTACTCGGCATCTAGAGGCACTCGGCGTCAGTAGAACTCGGCGATAGGATAACTCGGCAACTAGAGCGTTCGGCATTCAGAAGGCATTCAGTATGCACAACTACGCAAGGTAACGATATCATTCGACCTACATACATTGATCGGTCAAGAGCTTCGAACAGAGATACGCTCGGCTTCACTGCAACCATCCTACACTTCCCATACATCAGAAGCACCGTTCGGCATGGAAGCGTTCGGCGTACCTGGTTCGGCATGCAGCGCCTGGGCTCGAGCGTTCGGCTATCATGCCCACTTGGGTAATCCAGCCCACTTTTGCCTATAAATAGAGGGGCAGGGTCACAGTGAAATGGATCCTTTTTTGGAGAGAAAAGACCAGGGAGACTCTGCCATTTTCAAGACTCATCTTCTCTACTTAACAACTTCATTCAAGCATTTGATTCACGAATTGTATTTTAATCAACTATAAAGAAGATCAATAAAGTTTAACCTCAAAGTGGACGTAGGCAATTACGCTGAACCACTATAAATTTGGTGTTCTTACTTTCTGTATTTAGATTAGCACTGTCTTCTCTGTTTAATTTGATTTCATCACTTATATCTCTTCACAATCTTCTTCTACGAGGTTAGTGACCAATTTTGGTGCTAACACTTTGGTGCTTTCACTGAGAATCGAATTCTCAGACCTCAAGGATCTGCTTTGAAGCTACTGGATTGAACAAATCCCCCAAAGAAGATCCGACCTACTGATAGGACATCCGTTGATTCTACTCAGAGTTCATACCAATAACTCTACAATGGCAAGACCACGTACCAGGTCAGCTTCTCTTAATGCGGATGCCCGAGAGACTGCTAGCGTGCAACAAGCAGGACCTAGCAATCAACCAGCGATCCCGAGTGCAGGGATTGCTGCCCAAGAACAGACTCCAGTTGTCACCAGAGTAGAGTTCAATGACTTGATGAGAGAACTTAGGGAAAGTAGGAGACAACTGGGAGAACAGATGCAAGCTAATGCCAACCTGATGGCACAACTCACTCAACAGCAGCAACAGAATGCTGGGGGCAATCCAGCTGCTTATTCCTCATCTGACAGCTCTACTTCTTCTGATGAACCACCCAGGCGTAGACGCCGTAAGACTGAAGCTGCAAGGGCGGATGCTGCTATTCGAACAGCTGGAGACCGCGACCAAGCCAGAACTGGAAGCTTCCGAACCGGAGTACAGATGGAGGATGGATCTCCAGACCATCAAAATGCTAACAATGTTGAACCTCACGATGCACGATTGGCAGATCGCCAGGAAAGGAGGCATCAGCATGGACAGGCGCGTAGAACTGACTCCAACCTCCCAGCTTCCATACAGACACCCGATCTGACAGCCATGATCAGGTAACTTATGAAAGAAAATCAGGGCTTACCAAATGACGACTGGGGAGTGTCAAGAAGTCATACTCCATTCACGGATGTTGTGCTGCAAGCGGCGTACCCCAAGAAGTTTAACATGCCAACCATTCCGGCATACGAAGGAAAGACTGACCCCAGACAACATGTAATGAGGTATGAATGGATGATGGATTCAGCCAGAGCAAATGATGCCACCAAGTGTAGGTGCTTTCCAATTACTCTGTCTGGGATCGCTACTATGTGGTTCACCTGACTTCCTCCGCGATCCGTATCAAACTTCGAGGAGTTGGCAAAGAAGTTTATTGAGCAGTTCAGGATACACACTACACGCCCGAAGGACGTGATGTCTCTGTCAAGTGTAATCCAAAATCCCGAAGAGTCGCTGAAGGAGTACTTACAAAGATTCCACGTTGCGGCAACTGAAGTCAGTAATCCCAATGACCATGCAATTCTAATGGCTGTAATGAGAGGTGTAGATCCGGATTCTGAGTTTGGAGACTGGCTGGCAGGAAAACCTCCGGCTACGCTAGAGCGTTTCTACTCCAAGGCACACCAGTTCATAAGAAGAGAGGAAGCTAGGTGGGTACGACGAGATAAGGCACCGGGACCTGCCCAAGAGTCAATCAAGAGCAACATTGCTGTGAAGCAATCTGGAGACAATTCGGGAAAGGTCCAAGTCAATGTCCAGAGTAAGCCTGTGCAGCCCAAAGAGTCCGGAGGAAGAAGTCAAGGAAAGAGGAAAGAAGCGGGAAAGTGGAAGTCGAGAATTCCAAGCTACGACGAGTACACTCCGCTAAACGCCCCACTTGAGAACATTTACCTATCCACCTGCAATACTTTTCAGTACAGAAAACCACGTCCAAAAGAATCAACTGAAGAACAGAAGCGGACTGGGAAATATTGCCGCTTCCATGAAACTTATGGACACAACACGGAAGAATGCAGACACCTGCATGACGCTATCGAGAAATTGATCAGACAAAAGAAGTTGCAAGAATTTGTAAAGGATCCACAGGAAGGAGGACAGGGAACGTCCAACCCAGGTCGTGCACCAGCTCCACGTCATCCTGAGGAGCCTGCCCGGACTATTGGAAGACTGGTCATAAATACAATTATCGGCGGACCTCATCCCGCAGATAAGAACTGGCAAGAGATGGAACGATATGCAAGCTCCTTGAAGCATGCAGATTTTGAGTGCTGTTCGAACGTAGAGGACGGGGCCCCTGCTAAGCAGCAGCGCGTGATGGCAGACGATATTGTGTTCAGGAACAGAGACGCTGATCAGGTAGAGGCTCCGACCATCGATCCCATGGTCATATCTGCAACGATCGGACCAGCATATGTAAAAAGAATTTTGATTGATTGTGGAAGTTCAGTCAACATCATCTTCAAGAAGGCCTATGATCAGATGAAGCTAGAGACAAAAGACTTGAAACCATCCAAAGCTCGTATCCACGGCTTTAACGGCGCTGCGACTGATGCAGTAGGATATGTCGAGTTACCAGTTGAACTGGGACAAGGCGAGCGTCGGAGGGTACGAATTCTACCCTTTGTAGTTTTGGATGTGGACTCTCCGTATAATGTTTTCTTAGGTCGGCCGGCCCTGGCTGAATTTAGGGCGGCATTAGCCCCGTGGTGCTTAACTTTGAAGTTTCCGACTGACAAAGGAGTAGGCATTGTTCACGGTGACCAAGCAGCTGGTCGTTCCTGTTATGTGGCCGAGCTCCGAGAGGCCCATCGGAGGGAGAAGGGAAAGGTTGCGGACAACCCCGTCCGCATCCTTAATGCGGATAATTGACAAGTAGCGCCCGAGCCCTGGCTCGGGCATAGTTCTCAGATCTACGGAGATATAGATCCGAGAGACGACGATGAGAAACCCAGGGAAGAGAAGGCGGCACCGGCTGAATTAACAATTGACATTTCAGTTAGCCGTGACGACCCTTCGCGAATACTGAAGATCGGATCACAACTAGGCCCCGCAATGACTGAAGACCTTAGCGACTTCCTCCGGGCGAACCTTGATGTTTTTGCCTGGACGCATTCTGATATGTGTGGGATTTCTCCCGCCATCACGAGTCATATGTTGAACATAGACCCGAAATACGTCCCAGTCAAGCAAAAAAGGAGAGGAATGGATCCGGAGAGGTCTGCTGCTCTTGGAGAGGAGGTGGACAAACTCAAAGCAAATGGGTTCGTCCGCGACGCCCTCTACCCGGAATGGGTCTCCAACCCCGTGCTAGTAAAGAAGGCGAATGGGAAATGGAGGACTTGCGTAGATTATTCCGACTTGAACAAAGCATGCCCTAAGGACAGTTTCCCGTTGCCTAGGATCGATCAGTTAGTCGATTCCACCGCAGGGCACGAGTTACTGTCATTCATGGATGCTTACTCAGGATATAACCAAATCCCAATGCATATTCCGGACCAAGAACACACCAGCTTCGTTACAAATGTCGGGCTGTATTGCTATGTAGTGATGCCCTTTGGATTGAAGAATGCTGGAGCAACTTACCAACGTCTGGTGAATCGAATGTTCAAGGACCAGCTGGGTAGAACCATGGAAGTCTATGTGGATGACATGCTCGTGAAGTCACGGCGGTCAAACGACCACATTCAAGACTTGGCTGAAATGTTCGACATACTCAGGTTTTACGGCATGAAGATCAACCCGTTGAAGTGTTCATTCGGCGTTGCATCAGGGAAGTTTTTAGGATTCATCGTCAACGCTAGGGGAATCGAAGCCAACCCAGAAAAGATCCAAGCTATTCGAGATGTACAAGCGCCCAGGACTATAAAGCAGGTACAGAGCTTGAACGGAAAAGTAGCTGCGCTGAGTCGATTTATATCCAAGGCAACAGACAAGTGCATCCCGTTCTTTGACATAATAAAGAAAGGAAAGAGAAATTTTGAATGGACGTCTAGCTGCGAGGAAGCCTTCCGGAATCTGGTAAGGCATCTGGAGAGCCCACTGATGCTATCTAAACCAGTTGACCATGAGATGCTATACGTTTACTTGGCTATATCCCCTCATGCAATAAGTGCAGCTTTGGTTCGTGAGGAGGATCGAGTCCAGAAGCCGGTGTATTATGTTAGCAAGCGTTTAACGGGGGCAGAGAAGAATTACCCTAAAATCGAGAAATTGGCTTATTGCTTGGTGATTGCATCACGCAAGCTGCGCCCATACTTTCAAGCGCATTCAATCGGTGTTTATACCGATCAACCCCTGAGGCAGGTACTCCAATGACCGGAAACTTCTGGAAGATTGCTAAAATGGAACATCGAGTTGAGCCAATTCGATATCGCGTACTTACCACGGAGAGCCATCCGAGGGCAAGCGTTAGCAGACTTCATCGCTGAATTTACCATACTCATCAAACCGGACGATCACGACATCATTTCCCCCGTTCGATGGAAATTATACACTGACGGTGCATCAAACGACCGTTGCTTCGGCGCGGGCGTAGTTCTTATAACTCTGGAAAACCGATCAATCTGTTATGCCCTGAAGCTCGATTTCCCGGCTACGAACAACGAAGCTGAATATGAAGCACTGATCGCTAGCTTGAAGCTCATCAAAGAACTCGGGATCGAATCAGTCGAAATCTTTTGTGACTCGCAGTTGGTGGTTTACCAAGTACGAGGAGACTACCAAGCAAAAGGATGAAAGCTTGCTCCGTACCTCGTTCAGGTCCAAGAACTACTATCAAATCTTGAGCGTTATGACATCTCACATATCCCGCGCGAACAGAACAAAGAAGCCGACTTATTGGCCAAGTTCGCAAGTACCGACGATACGCAACAAATGGGATTGTATCCCGTTGAAGTCTTGCATGCCCCGAGCATAGACGAGATGAAAATCGATCGCGTGTTGGAAACAGAAATCGAGAAGGACTCATGGATAACCCCATTCAAACTGTACCTGACAACCGGGGCTTTACCAGAAAAAAGAAGCGAAAGACGACAGGTCCTTCGGAAGGCTGCGCGATACATAATACAGGATGGATCAATGTATCGAAAAGGATTCTCAGTCCCATTATTGCGGTGCATCGCTCATGATGAAACAAAGTGAGTCTTGAGAGAAGTTCACGAAGGGGAATGTGGCGACCATACTGGGGGGCAAACGCTAGCAAAGAAGATCCTCCGCTATGGATATTACTGGCCCACCGTAAACCGGGATGCCGCGGACTACGCAAGAAAATGCGACAAGTGTCATAGATATGCAAAAATCCCGAGGGCTCCATCAACGGAACTCACACAAATGATCAGTCCTTGGCCATTTGCAATTTGGGGAATCGACATAATCGGCTCTTTGCCTCTATCCAAAGGTGGTGCGAAATACGCAATAGTTGCAGTCGACTATTTCACGAAATGGGCTGAGGCAGAACCTTTGGCCACTATCACCTCTAAGAAGGTCATTAACTTCGTTGTACGAAACATTATATGCCGCTTTGGCCTTCCACGCACCATCATTACAGACAACGGAACGCAATTCGAAAGTAGAGAGTTCAAAGAGTTCTGTTTAAAGTACGGCATCGAGAAAAAGTTCGTCGCCGTTGCACACCCAAAAGCTAACGGACAAGTCGAGGCCGTTAACAAAATAATCAAGTCCATACTAAAGAAGCGTCTGGAGAAGGTTGGAGGCAAATGGGTAGATGAACTCCCGACAGCATTATGGGCGTATAGAACTACCCACAAGTCCGCGACCGGCCACACTCCGTTCGCCTTGGCATACGGCTCTAAAGCCGTTATACCCGTGGAACTTGAAGTTCCATCGCACCGAGTGACATACTATGATCCCAAGACGAACCAAAACCTCTTGCTGGAATCACTGGACTGCATCGATGAAAAGCGGGAAGAAGCTGAATTAAGGGCGGCGGCGCACAGACATCGAGTCAAGCGTTACTATGACGGCAGAGTCCGCCCAAGAATCTTTGATGTGGGAGATCTCGTTCTGAAACGAGTCTTCCCGGTACCATCACGCATGAATCCCAGCTGGGAAGGTCCATACGCCATTGAACGGAAGCTTGGAGAAGGAACATTCAAGCTAGCGACCGTTGATGGCGCGACACTCCCCCGAGCATGGAACAGTGAACATTTGCGGCACTATTACATTTAGCATGTTTCCCTTTCTTGTTATAGGCACTATTGTTTCCTGCATGTTTCCATTCAATAATGACTTAGTTTCCTTTTAAAGTTGTAATCGAGCGATTTAGTTGATTTTCATTAATAAAGGCTTGAAGCCACATTTTCTATGAAGTTTCTATATCTCTTAATTGGATGATAAATTACATTATCCTGCGTGACATACAGACTCGTACGAACGATTCCAAATCTCTGAATCCCCAAAATGCGGAGCGGAGTACTCTAAGTCCCCAGAACGCGGACTAGAGTATAAACGATTCCAAATCTCCGAATCCCCAGAGCGCGGATCGGAGTACTCTAAGTCCCCAGAGCGCGGACTAGAGTATAAACGATTCCAAATCTCCGAATCCCCAGAGCGCGGATCGGAGTACTCTAAGTCCCCAGAGAGCGGACTAGAGTATAAACGATTCCAAATCTCTGAATCCCCAGAGCGCGGATCAGAGTACTCTAAGTCCCCAGAGCGCGGACTAGAGTATAAACGATTCCAAATCTCCGAATCCCCAGAGCGCGGATCGGAGTACTCTAAGTCCCCAGAGCGCGGACTAGAGTATAAACGATTCCAAATCTCCGAATCCCCAGAGCGCGGATCGGAGTACTCTAAGTCCCCAGAGCGCGGACTAGAGTATAAACGATTCCAAATCTCCGAATCCCCAGAGCGCGGATCGGAGTAATCTAAGTCCCCAGAGCGCGGACTAGAGTATAAACGATTCCAAATCTCCGAATCCCCAGAGCGCGGATCGGAGTACTCTAAGTCCCCAGAGCGCGGACTAGAGTATAAACGATTCCAAATCTCCGAATCCCCAGAGCGCGGATCGGAGTACTCTAAGTCCCCAGAGCGCGGACTAGAGTATAAACGATTCCAAATCTCCGAATCCCCAGAGCGCGGATCGGAGTACTCTAAGTCCCCAGAGCGCGGACTAGAGTATAAACGATTCCAAATCTCCGAATCCCCAGAGCGCGGATCGGAGTACTCTAAGTCCCCAGAGCGCGGACTAGAGTATAAACGATTCCAAATCTCCGAATCCCCAGAGCACGGATCGGAGTACTCTAAGTCCCCAGAGCGCGGACTAGAGCATAAACTATTTCAAGACTCCAAGTCCCCGGGACACAGAGTCAGCATGAAGTCCAAGTACTCGAAAGATGTGGAACGAGAGGTACGCCATGTCCAAAAATGTTTGAACAACACAAGAATGGACCGGGAGATAATGCAACTCATAAGAACTTGAGTTATGGCTACAATTAGTCAGCAAACCAAATAAAGACAAGAGAATCATTCAAACAAAAAAGAAACTAAAACTTTATTCAATAAGTCCAAAATGGGGATACATGATCACTCCTCCAAAATTCAGACCTCTCTATACAAACTACAAATCATGGGAGATAAAAGCAATTACAAAACTTAATCAGGAAACTTGTTGAACAAATGCATCGATTATTTCTTCGACTTCTTCTTCTTGTCTGCCTTTGGTGTTTCCGACGACTCCTCTCCCTCACGCTTTTTCTTGGACTTTTTGCTTGCTAGAGAGACGAAGTCAGGAGTAGGAGACGGAACATCTAGCGGTTTGGACCTGCCCGGGAGAATGATTTTCAAAGGTCTGTTCCGCGGGTCAGTGAGTTCCAGTACTTCAGATTCAACTTTGACTTTGACCTTTTTCTTCTCCTCGTCGGCGAGACGATCCTTCATGCTCGTCTCTGAAGTATGTTCAGAGGCGCCAGTGATTTTAACTTCATCGCTTCCTTCGGCAGGAGACGAAGTATCAAGTTTGTCATCATCAAGCGCCCCGATCACTTGAGCGTCTGGACCGGGAGTTACCCCTGCGTGAGCAACGTCGCTTGTTTTCCCTGCTTCCTCCTTGGCGTCATCGCTCCTCGGAGTTAGCTCGGCGTTAGAACAACCTGCATGAAAATATAAGAAGTGGGCATTAGAACGAATAACCATTGCTGAAAAATGACGGGATCTCTTCGACTTCTAGAGAAAGAAGAATTTCCTACCAGGATCCGGTTGGCTATCGGTGGCACGTGGGGTTTCACCCTCCAGGATAGGTGACAGCACATGAACGCCGAGCCCGGGATCTTCGGAATCATAACTGGCATGCTGCTCGAATGGATCAAGCGTCGACCGACCGGCCGATTGAGCAGCATAAGGAGCGGCGATATGAGGGGTAGTAGCGTCGACCTCTGACGGGCCAGCCTCGTCGTTCTTCTCTTTCGAAGGGGAAGAGCCTTTGCCATAAAGAGCCAATGCTGCGGATAAATCCGATGGCTCATTCCCCCTCAGGAACTCCTTCACCAATGCATCCTCGTCGATCTCTTCGGAGCCTGACTCGACTTTCTTGATCTTTATCAGAGTTTCCCATGCCTCAGCCAGGGATTCGTGGTAGCCGTCGCCCAAGAATGTTAGGTCGCGGTGCATAAGGACGCGAGCTCCGTACTCGGCGATTAGCGGGTCAAACATACTCTTGACCTCTTCCCTGCCGGCCTCTGCGGCCACCTCAAGGCGAGAATCAAGCTCCTCCACAGCCATTCTTTTACCCTCCTCACGGGCCTCATCCTTCATTTTCTCGACCCCAGCAAGTTCGTTGTCGAGCTTTGTCTTCAGGAGTCGGGTAGCAACAATCTCATCACAATATCGCTGCGATTCTTCCTGAGCAGCTATTTTGTCTTCTTTCTCCTTGGAGAGTTGTTCTTTCAGCTCTTTGACTTGAGTGGCGAGCGCGTCCCTTTCTTTTTGGACAGAGTCTTTTTCTAGGGCAAGGGCGCCGCTGCGCTGAACTGCTTCGTCAAGCTCCTTTTTGTGAGCCACCTCTAAGCGAGCAACTGCCTCAGTAGTATCTTTCGCACCTTGTTCAGCGGCTTCTAGCTTTGACTTATACGAAGCAAGCTCTTCGTCTTGGAGTTTGATGATTTTCTTATCGCTGTCAGCCTCCAGATTCAGACGGTCAATCTCGTGTTGACGCTCGACAGATACTTCCGAGATCTTCTCCACCAAGTGCACGAATGCGTCATGTTGAACATAGACGTCATTGTTGCAGGCAATGGCACTTTGCTTCACGTGCCCAGGAATGTGATGGATGGCTGGGAGGAATTTCAAACCATCAAAACAGATTTTCAGAAACTTGGCCTTAAGGTCGACCATCTTTTCCGCAACAGTTGGGTCCACGGCAGGAATAGGAGGAGGAGGCTTAGAGAATTCCGTTCTTTTACGTTGCTCTCGAACTTGCCTCGTACTCGATGAACTGGAATGTTGTTCTCGAGCAGCATCAGACTGATAACCCTTCTGCAAAGACTTCTCTTTATCCGGCTCAGTTGGAGGAGGAAGATCGCGGGACTGGGAAGATTGATAGTGTGCTTTCTTGCGGTGAGACGACTCGCGCGGACGATTGTCCCTATCTTCATAATCACCTCGGTCCCGACGTCTGCCTGAACCAGAATCCCGTCCGGAGTAATGGAATATAGAAGACCCCTGAAGGCGATCAAGTCCGTGTGAGCGGCCCATATCACCTGCAAAGAAGGGAGATAACAACGAGTTAAGGAGAATTCACGAACTAAAAAGACTTGAAGTATATTATGGAATGCGCATGTGCGTGTGTGTCCTAGTGTTCCCCCCGACGGACCCGTTCGTTTATCTTTGCTAATCGGGGTATTGTCTCCTTGAGCCGGGAGTTGAACTCCTACATTGCCTCTAGCGGGCGAAGAGAATTTGAGAGCTTCAGGATCATCGAACCCGTAATTAAGTATGTCTTCGGGAATAGAAAGGTTCGATAGACCCCTCAGAGAACTTTCCAGATGCTGCGAAGAAGCCTCTTTCTCAGGAGGGATAGGCGTAGATTTTGAGGTGCCACCAACTTTCTCCTTTTGAACCGTATATTTCAGCTTCTTCCTTCCCTTCGAAGGGGAGGATGATGTCTCAATATCCTGAACTTCGATTGCCGGATTCCAAGCGGGACCCACGTTCTCGCCCTGAGTTTCGGGGGCATCATCCTCTTTGCGCTCGCCTTCTTCGTGCGTGTCGGGAGCGCGACGCGACGACGGTCCGGCAAGTTTTTTCCCTTTACCAGATGGAGGTTTGGGAATTGTAACACCTTCTGGAAGGCTGATCCGACGACCAGGGGATAGCAAGCCGAACCCCGACAGCGATTCATTTGAAATGATAGTCCGGATGTCTCGATCCTCGGCAGGAAGAGCTCTAATGGCTTCAACAGCCTCAAAATATCCTTGGCCTTCCGGACGCGGGTTGATACCTGAAAAGATGAAATGAAGAGTTAGGAAAAACATGACTCCAATTAAATACGAATAACGATTCAGCAGAGAGACTTACTGCCTTCAACCCATCTCCTAGCAAAACCAGACGGGCAGCGCACATAGAACCATTCCTGTTTGTACAGGGCGAATTTGCTACATGCCCCTGTCAAGATCTGGCACTTGTGATATGGCTCGAGAAACATAAAGGAAGGACTGTCTTTCCGTCTCTTGAACATATAAATGTATCTGATATCACCAGGGGTTGGAGGTCTGGAGAAGACAGCCATGAAAAGTAGATAAGTCCCGTACAGAAATGCATGGCCGTTCGGGTGCAGCTGCGACGGAGCTATGTCTATGTACTGCAGTACATCCCGGAGAAATAAGTTGAATGGAGGCACGCTGCCCATCCAACACATAAACTTGTTGCAGGTAGTGTACCCGACTGGGGGCAGATGAGGGCGATCGTGTCTTGAAGGAACTAACACGTCGGCAAAAGGAATCCCGTGAATAGAACATATCCGTCGCAGAGCAGCTTCGTTGATCTTCGAGGCTTGAGAATCGATCGGATTGTCTAGTAAGATGGTTGCCTCCAGAGCGTTGGGCGCCAAGTTATGAGCAGGAGAAGTTGACGGGTTAGAAGTATCAGCGGCTCCTTGCCTTGCTGACGGCCCAGGCCTGTCAGATATGGTAGCAGAACTAGATTTTCTCGACATCCCGAATAAATAATGAACCTGGCTAAATGCTTGAGAAAGCTATACTTAAAAAACGTTGAACGTTAGAATTAGCAACACGATTTCCCCCCCCCCCATGTGGTGTGTGAACTAGTGCAAGCAATTGTGTGCAGGCAATAAGAATCTAAAGGTTCTAAAGATGTAATATTTAGCTTCGAATCATCGTCTTCAAAGACCGTCATCGCTGACCGTCTCAGAAAGCTCGCCTTGAGGTGATTACAGTCCCAGATTCAGAAGACAGATGATTTCTAAAGTAACCGGCTTAAGTGTAGTTAGACATTTATAATGTTCGGCATTTTTAATGTTGTTCGGCATTTGTATTGTCCAGCTAAAGACATTATCCGGTCCAATAATTGTCCGGCAATTGCTTTGTTTGACTAAGGTACTGGTTCGACCTAAGTGTTGTTCGGCTAAAGTCAGTGTTCGGCATGTCAATTGTGTTGTTCGGCTAAAGTCAATGTTCGACGTGTCAATTGTATTGTTCGGCTAAGGTCATCGTTCGGCATGTCAGTTGTGTTGTTCGGCTAAAGTCATCGTTCGGCATGTCAGTTGTACTGTTCGGCTAAAGTCAGTGTTCGGCATGTCAATTGTGTTGTTCGGCTAAAGTCAATGTTCGGCGTGTCAATTGTATTGTTCGGCTAAGGTCATCGTTCAGCATGTCAGTTGTGTTGTTCGGCTAAAGTCAATGTTCGGCGTATTAATTGTATTGTTCGGCTAAAGTCATCGTTCGGCTAAGTTATTGCTCTACATTTTAGTAATTGTTCAGCATTGATACCGTTCGGCATTCAAGACTGTTCGGTTTGGGTTATCGTTCGGCTAAAAGTGGTGCTCCACCACGATTTCAACTCCACCCTACACCTTCTCCATCCACGCCGAACGACAGAGACGGATCGCCCGGCAAAGACTATGCCGTCCAACACCCCATCTACCTTTCTATCGTTCGGCACGGAGGAGCTAGCCCCAACTAGACAACTCAAAACGAGCGAACCACTCCCACTAGCCACGCGTTTACAACTAAAGGAAATACTCTGTTTCCATAAGATGAACCTAAAATGGAAGTAGTGCAATTGTTAGAGGAAGGATACCTAATTCGACGATCGAAGTTGAGAATGGTTTATATAGGCTTTATATCTGATAGGATTGCAAATCTCTAAGAGTGATAATAAAGAAGACGTAAAAGAAAATGGTGGAAGGGCGCCTGGTTATATAGAGGGAGGTAGAAGACGAAGAGGCTATACCCGGTAGAACCGGTCAATACCAGAGCGTTCGGCGCACGAGGTACGCTCGGCTTCGAACGTATCGTTCGACATCCCAACCTTGTTCGTCTCGCACCTCCTTCGCTAACATTCTTGAAGAGGTACCTCCGAGGTAGATTGTACCAGATTCAAAGCGCATCACGTTCGGCCACGCAATACACTTTGGGGGGCAAGTGTTTCCTGGGGATTTGACCAGGCAACTAGTACTCGGCAATAAGTGCTCGGCATCAGAGAGTGTCCGGCATCCAGGAGTGTTCGGCGAAGCAACTGTCATCCATGAGTACTCGGCGTAGTACTCGGCATCCATAGTGTCCGGCGTCCAGGAGTGTTCGGCGTAGTACTCAGCAGTGTTCGGCGTCAACTGACACTCAACATCAACCAACGCTCGGCATCAAGATTACTCGGCATACGAGACTGCTCGGCATCCGGAGTACTCGGCATCCAAGAGGCACTCAGCATCGAGATAACTCAGCGTAGTACTCGGCAACAACCTATGCTCAGCGTCAACTAGTGTTCGGCATCGAGATAACTCGGCGTAGTACTCGGCAACAACCTATGCTCAGCGTCAACTAGTGTTCGGCATCCCATGGTACTCGGCATCCGGAGTACTCGGCATCCGGGGTACTCGGCATCCAGAGGCACTCGGCGTCAGTAGAACTCGGCGATAGGATAACTCGGCAACTAGAGCGTTCGACATTCAGAAGGCATTCAGTATGCACAACTACGCAAGGTAACGATATCATTCGACCTACATACATTGATCGGTCAAGAGCTTCGAACAGAGATACGCTCGGCTTCACTTCAACCAACCTACACTTCCCATACATCAGAAGCACCGTTCGGCATGGAAGGACCGTTCGGCATGGAAGCGTTTGGCGTACCTGGTTCGGCATGCAGCGCCTGGGCTCGAGCGTTCGGCTATCAAGCCCACTTGGGTAATCCAGCCCACTTTTGCCTATAAATAGAGGGGCAGGGTCACAGTGAAATGGATCCTTTTTTGGAGAGAAAAGACCGGGGAGACTCTGCCATTTTCAAGACTCATCTTCTCTACTTAACAACTTCATTCAAGCATTTGATTCACGAATTGTATTTGTAATCAACTATAAAGAAGATCAATAAAGTTTAACCTCAAAGTGGACGTAGGCAATTACGCTGAACCACTATAAATTTGGTGTTCTTACTTTCTGTATTTAGATTAGCACTGTCTTCTCTGTTTAATTTGATTTCATCACTTATATCTCTTCACAATCTTCTTCTACGAGGTTAGTGACCAATTTTGGTGCTAACACATCGTAAGTGGCCGAGATCAATTGTTCGATAATAGGTGTTGGGAGAACTTACAAAAGTCATTTGGATTTGGCACTAAATGGATTAGATGATATCGAGGCTGAACCATAGACTTGGACACTTATAAGCCTATTCATGTTGGTAGATGTGATATGAATTAGATGAGGATGTCGAAGGAGTAGTAGGGTTCAGTGGAATGAAAACGAAGGTGATAGGGTATTGTAGACTGTGTGGAGCATGAGGACCGTTGGTCCGAAGCTATTTAGACGATGGGATATTGTTTTTATCATCAGCTTTCATTGTGGATATCATATTGGATGTTTTATACTGGATGTTTTATACTGGATGGTTTAGTATTCTGCATTCCAAGATAGGCATGGATGTTACTTTTGGATGCTAGATCTTATGTATGCATGTTTGATTTGATTGTTAGCATTTGAGATGATAGTTTATGTCGTATGGTTGTTAGGTATGCGGGATAGTTATTGTTTTGTATAGCATTCCTGGTTGATGATTGCTATACATGATTTAGTATAGTTAAAGATATGAATGTATACATATCTTTGTTGTAGTAGGAGACGTTCTCTTTGCTTTTAGATTTTGGGGACGAAATCCTTTAAGAAGGGTAGAATGTAATGACCCGTATTATTAACGATCAGATATTTAAATCGTTTATTTAAATAATTAATTGTTAATTAAAGGAAGGCGCAAAAATGTGATTTTTCGCATACGGCTGAATCAGGACTCGAGACCACTTCTGTTGAGTCCAGGTTGATGTTGCGGATTGAAATGAATATAAGGATCGCTATATTTCAAGATCGGATAATCCGATGCCCAAAACTGTCTCGAAATACATGAAATTAGCCTTTCAGGGCACAGTCTCAGATGGAGAGGTAGTTAGTGCCATTGGATCCAAAAAAATGAGGTGATGTATGCAAACGAGTTTCGTGGCGATTGGACGCGTCACGTGATCGTATGGACTCGAAACGCTTGACCATGTATTTGAGAAATTAAATAAATGGAATAATAATATTATTTAAATACCCAAACCCAGATCTTCCCTCCAACTCATTCTCAATTTACTATTTCATTAAAGAATCCATGGCCGACTTCTTCTATTACTTCAAAAATCAAGATCTGATGATTCAAGCCATTAAAAATCACGCCGTTTGATTCGTTGAGATCATATTAATGAGAGCTTCGATCTCATACCCTCGATTTTATGTGTGATCACCATTGGTCGACCATTTCCAGTGGAACTAGGGTTCCCATTTTCACGGATCTTGAGGCAGATTTAGGTGAATTGATGATTGTAGTCGCATTGCCCTCGACTTTTAGCACCTTGTCATGACACTCGTTTGAGCTCCAATCGTTGTGGTTAGATCACGACCGTATGAAGGCGGTAAAATGGGTAGCAGGTCATGATTTGTTAGGAGGCTTCGAATGGGAGGATCTTGGCATGGATCAGTCGAGTGCGCGATGAGAAGGATGAGGGCGAAGACATATCGCAATTTCATCGAGTATAGCTCTGTATCACCTTGATTTCATGCACGGCCTGATACTTTCGTTCGTGTATAGGCATATGTAGGAGAAGAGATTAGTGATTAATAAGGTAATTAGTTAATTAAATTGGTTAATTAATTGTTTAATTAATCTCAAATCTTATTATATCTATATCTTTTGCATACGAGGTCCGTTTTGGATGCGGTTTCTTGCGTTGCGTTCATGATGGTGAGATCTACATTTTAGCATTGGTTTGGATAGATTTGGCTGAGGTGAATGATATTGTCTCTCACTTTACTATGATTGGTTGTTTGTTGTTATATTGACGCTCGAAAATGATTTTTGGTTTTAAAACGTGATGTTATACACACACACCACCTATATTTTTATAAAAGAATATAATTATTTTTAAATGATTTATAAAGAATATCATATATTTTCCATCGTTGTGCCATAGTTAGGGAATTATTAGATTAGATATATTATTGATGTTATTTTCCACACTAATTAATATGGATGGATTGTTATGTTGTCTGTATGTTGTTTTGGATGGATGTATTGATGTTTGGATGTACGTTTGATTTGTTTGGCTTGTCTGTTTTTTGCTGTTTTGGTTGAAAAAGCCGATTAGCGGTGATTTGATTTTAGGTAGCATCTTGTACATTGGAATTCCGCACATGCGGGAATCTAATGAACGAGATGAGTTGTAGAAGAGGGTTTGGGATATGTGCCGACAGATCTGGATTTCAGAGTAGATGTCGGATGTTTCCGTTTGGTTTGTACTTAACTGTTCGGTTAAGTACAAGATCAAGATAGATAGTATTGACCATAGTAGAGTGGTCAATGTCCATCACTCTTGTCGATTGGCGATTTGATCGATATGTGGCTTGGACGTTGATGAGATCCCATGGTGCGCGACATGATGGTTTGTTCGTGCGACCAGTTTAGAGATATGATGTTATTACCCTATGGCGAGTGGCGTTGATGGTGAGGCAGAGATGTGGTGCTTCGACCTAGTGATTTTGATGGTGAGGCAGGGATGTGGTGCTTTGACCTGGTAGTCTAATACTGCAGATAATGACTCGATGATATATGGAGTAGGCTTCGGGATGATACTATCAGGACTGTATGGATCATGCTAGATGTCGGGCTTTGAATGGCATGGTAGTAGGGTTCTTCGATCGGGAACTCAGGCAGAGAACTTGATCGAGGATGGCAGCTTGAATTGGATCGAGGCTATAGATAATGGACTGGATTGTGTGTTAGGGCTCGTGACTAGAAATTTTAGTGAGCCAGTAGAGCTCAGATCCGTATCGAGTGAGTAGGGCTTGATGGATGTGTTTGTGCCTAGGGATCGTTGATGACTTAGACCCTAGGGATGTCACACTAGGTAGGTTATGGTAGAGTTACCCTGACTTGACTTAGTGTGGATAGGTATGAATGGAGATGCCCAGATACCTGAAGTTTACTTAGTATGGAGTAGGGATTATAGGTGGAGATACCTAGGCACCCTGAAAGATGCCGAGTATGGTATACCCTTTTTACGATGTTATAGAGTAGCATATGACTTATGTTTATGTGCTGACTATGTGGTTGCAGGAACATGTTAGGTATGGTTTATATACCCTATGTTCTGTATATTATCGAGTTTTATAGTATTTTGAGATTTGATATCGCTCACACCAGACTGGTGTCTGACCCGAAGTTTTATGCTTTGCTTCTTATTATCTCGGGTACTCTTAAATGAGTAGACTGAGAGCAGGTGGATAATTATAAAGTTCTACAGGTGGACTGACAGGAGGTGACGGTTATCTATATTTATTTGTGCATTTGTTATTATATTTTTGCTGCGTGATATTGTGGAGCCTTGACTATGTTGATTTACTATTATGAGACATTGTACTAGTTGAGTTTACTTTCCCTTTTTATAAACTCTATTATGGTGTTGTATAACTTTGTGGATCTTTATTCGGATGATTATTTCACATTGTATTACTATCACTATTGTTTTATACCTGTATTGATTATTATATTTACTCTAATGCGACGTGAGATATGCGACAGGAAATTTGGTTATTTGATGCTTCCTTTTTCTTCTTTTCCATTCTTTTCTCCTCTATTTCTTCATCTTGTTTCTTTTTCTTTCCTTTGACTACCGTTCTACACCGTAGGTGTAAGGCGGTCGTTGCAGAAGGCTTCTCTATTGAAAAGTGTTGTGAGGTTTGGGAAATTAGGGAAGCTAGCCCTCAATTTATTATTCCTTTTCCCATACTAGACCAGATTGTAGGATTACATATAGAGTGAAGTTACCAGATCGACTATCAGTGCATAACGTATTTCACGTATCTCATTTACGTAAATACATATATGATCCTTCGATGATAGTAGAACTAGCACAACAAGTGGATTTGGAAGTTCAACCTAACCTGACCCTTCTTAGGTGGCATATTCGTATCATCGCTTGAGATATAAAGAGATTGAGGATGAAGGTCATGCATCTTGTTAAGGTTTAGTGGAGTGGGGATGATAGGCATTGTACTTGGAAAACCGATGATTATATTAGGGATTTTTATTCTGAGTTATTGTCGTAGTTGTGCGTTCTTTGTTGTATCCTTTTCATGTACTCACCGGTTGTGGTGAAGTCACTTTCTTTGTACTGGTTTGATTGAATGATATCATTTATGTTTCTTTTAGTATCTTTTGTTGTGTATGATTAATTTCGTGGACAAAATTTCCTGTAGGGGGGAGGATGCAACGACCCGTACTTTAATCACTTCGAATTTGGATATTTAAAATATTATAATAGATTTTATAACCCAAATAACCTCTTTTAAGTAATAACTAATGATGTTGATGGTGTTTTAAATTTTAGTTTACAAAAATAATTAGTTCGAAGAAAAATAAAAAAGCGACGGAAACTCATTTTTCGGATTTTTGACTTTTCATCATTTAAAAGTTGTCTATGTTCATTAGAGTACATATGTGCACACACTTATATAACAACACATGTTTTATTAATAAGGTAATTTGAATAAATTTTGGATTAAAAATATATTTAAACAAATGTAGTAAGATTTGACCTTCTTTTAAATTTTACAAAGGTGAATTCGCAAAATAAGGTAAAAGGTAACATCTTATCACAAAAAGGAGTGATGTGATGGGGTGAAGGTGGGTGGCTTGGAGGTTGCGCGTGTGATGGGGCAAGGAGGTAGTGATGTGATAAAAGGATATGGAGGGTAAAAGGACTATGGGCAAAAGAATAATTTTCCTTTTTTATTTTATATAAAAACAATTCTTTTTTTAAATTCACATTTTCATTTCAATTCCTCATTTTTAAAAATTCGCTTCTTCTTTTTTCAAGCTCCTTTTAATGTCCATGGCTTCCAAAAAGTTTTAAATTTTAAAAATCAATTCATTTTCCTTATCCCACAAGTAAAGTTGTTAAAACTCCTTTCTTTCTTCTCTATCATCACTATTTCCACCGAAACAAGACCCAAGCCACCATTTTTCATCTTGGCTGAGCTCTATAGCTACCTAGGCCGAACCTTATAGACCTCATCTAGGTCTTAAAGTTGAGACTTTACGAAGGAAAACTATGTTCGTGTGTCGGTTGCAAGTTTGATCGAAATTCGTGCTCGTTTAAGTGGGTAAATCTCACTTTTTAAAAGAAATTTTTAACCTTTATTGTTATGGTGAAAATATATGTTATTTACCTACGTTTACATATATGGAAAGCAAGGATGGCTTGGTTTGATTCCCACTTTAAGCGGATGACACCTTTGACAAATAGTTAATGGTTTGAGATTCATTCGAAAATGATAAGTAATCATTTACAAGTTATGCTCTCTCCATGTTATATGAATGTTATTTGCCTTTATATATATGTTTATGATTATGTTATGTGATGCTTGAATGAATAAATGGCATATGAAAGTGTTTATGGAAGTGTTTGTATAGCGACTATCGCTATATCGAAACTTTGAAAAATATCATCTCCTTTATAATCTTTTGATTTAATCTTGTGCTTGGGTTTTTACAAAGTTAATTAATTATTCAAGTAATGATGTGATTAAAGTTAATTAATCATTTTAATAATGATATGTTAAATTAATTAATCATTTAAAAAAATGATGATTAAGGTTAATCAATTATTTAAATTATGATGGGTTTAAAGTTAATTAATCATTTTATTAATGATGTTTAAAATTAATTAATCATTTTAACTAATGATATTTAAGGTTAATTAATCATTTAAATAATGATGTATTAATGCTAATTAACCATTTTATTAATGATGTTTAAAATTAATTAATCATTAATTTAACTAATGATGTTCAAGGTTAATTAATCATTTAAATAATGATATATTAAAGTTGATTAATCATTTAAATAACGATGTTTAAAATTAATTAATCATTTTAATAATGATGTTTTAAAATTAATTAATCGTTTAATAATGATGTTTTAAAATTAATTAATCATTTTAATAATGTTTTTTTAGAATTAATTAATCATTTTAATAATGATGTTTTAAAGTTAATTAATCACTTCAACAGTGATAATTAAAGTGGATTAATCATTTTAAATAATAATATTTAAAGTAATTAATCATGGTTAAAGCTAATTAATTATTTTAAATAAAGATGTTGAATTAATTAATCATTGATTAAAGTTGATTAATTATTTTTAATAGTGTTGTTTAAAGTTAATATTTGAAATGTGAAATCCCAATACAAGTTCGGTTTAGAAGTTAAAAGTTGATTAGGTTATGGAAATGATAAGGAATTTAATTTCTGTAAACGATATCGCTTACATAGAAAGGATTTGTCATACTCTTAGCACTAAACGTCGAGGTATGGAAACTCGTCTCTATCTCGAAAGTTAAAAATATCGTTAGGGAAATACCTGAGATAACACTACCTTCACTTGCCGGACTTTATTTTCAACCCAGAAATAGTACAAGTTTGAAATCGACGAGTAGTGGAAGGAATATGAAACTTAATTTCCATATACGGTCATTTTTAGTTACTCCTGGTAATTGATTTATTAGCTATCGATTTAGCTTTCTTTTTTAAGTATCATCAATTTAAGACGATTTGTTGCTCATTTGAGCGTTGATATCCTTTATCGAAAATGACTAAACCCAAAGCGCGAGTGAACGTCAAGCTATGTGGGGTTGCTCCAATTAGGGTATTATGACATCTACTCTAGATTGGTTTCGATTATACACGCACTAAGATGTGAAATACTCGGATACTCGATAAGGTTGGCGGGGTTCGGCTTGTACATTTCCAAGAGAGTCATAGAGAAAATGATCCTCTCAAGTATATTGTCTAAAGGTATACTTCCGGTAAAGGGGGCACACCTCCTAGTCATTGTTGGAAAATTTTCCTTGCCTTTGATTCAAAACCTTTGAATTTAATTCTTTTTTAATTGCATCAGGAAGAGTCTTGCACACTCCACGATGTTTAATTATTTTTATCCATTTCTTGCGGTTAGATGTTGTTATTGTGTGGGGAAAACCGTTCCGCATTTGGTGGCATAGTCTCATATATTATTGTTTATTTCCACTCTTTGTTTAGATCTTTTACTCATATTAGACTTATCGTTTGACCCGAGTTGTTTGTTTTCCCTAATCTCTTGGGTACTCAATTATTTTTTAGTAGTCCAAGAGTAGCAGGTTTCTTTGGGCTCTTTAAAGATGATGGACGAGCAGGAGTCTCCTTATCTATCTAGTTATTTATTTCCATTATTATGTCTATTATGTGTGTGTATTTTGCATTAGCAAGTGTAAAGGCAGGGTGTATAACTGCCTAGGCTGGTAGTAGTAGTACTTTTGTGTAACTTTGATACCTCCATGTTATGGAGTAACCTTATGTACTATATTATTGATGTATTATATGTAACCGTTCCGTTGTGAGATTTTTCAGTTCCGTTCTTTTATTTTACCCCTCGATAATTCGTCTTTCGAATGCTTGGACAATGACACACGAACACCGAGGATGTGTCATTACAGAACAAAAGATAATATATAGTAAAAACAAGAAGAACACAGAGTCAAAATGCAGTGATAACATATAATAGAAATGTTTACATAGGTCCAAGATGTAAATCTCCATATACTGTCATCAAAACATCTAATACATGAATCTAAATACATCTCAAAAATATATAATAACAATATGTAATGACATACTAGCCTCCATCTATGCCTAATCATCCACAAACTGGTTATGTCGTGCCTGAACCTGTAACGTCCCAAACTGACCTGAGTATTATAAATAACACATAGGTCAGACTATGTCTACAATGATGGATATCAAAAATATCATACGAAGATAATATGACAAACATAATGCCTGATAGCATAACAATCTCAAAACATCTCAAAACCACATCCATCATAAAACTATACAGAAAAGTGCCATCACCCATATAAATCAAATCAATAGAAATCAAAAATACCATATCCAATAGGTGAATCATCCATACAATAAAACATCACCAAAGTATAAGAAATCATCAAGTAAATCGGGCTAGCATACAGCAATGCCCTAAGATAAATACATCAGGTTAGCACACAGTACTGCGCTGAAATGAATACATCGGGATAACACACAGCAATACCTTGAAATAATATAACGGACATTCTCGGGTCTACCATAATCAATGTAATAAAATAAATTATCATCTGAATAATTAAATCTCACACATGCCAAAGAAGGATACGGGGTTGACCATACTCTGGACAATCTCAGGTATAATCTCATCTTATATATGTCTATCTTTCATACCAAAACCAGAAGGGAGTCAGATGGTTGTCTTCCCACTTCAAGAACCCCGGGTCTACTAGCCATCTACGATGTAGCCAGATCTATTCCTACAGTCTTCAGTTATGTCGACAGACATTGTGACTCCATCCACTAGTGGCTCATCTACGTGTAGCCCTGGTCACGACCCTGCATGTGCCTCTATAGTTAACAGACTGCTAGCCTAAGAAACACAATGGGATATGGGAAACAACCCATCTACTATAACGATGAACATCAAATATAATATACAACGATGGTGTCGTGGATCTAGGCCACGGCCCAACGATCAAGTCACCATGGTGGATACTGGCCAATCTAATTTGCTTTCGAGATAGAAAGGAAGTCGAACATAGGTTAATAGACATATAACATAGAAAATAGCCAACACACGACTCCATATATAAGTCAACACATGGCTATAAGATACTTAACACAACGAGTATCACATCCAACAAACCCCGTATTAAGTGTCATCCATAAGCAAAAGAATAATCGAATAAATATCACAATGACGTCTCATACCATCGCATGTTACTAGTTTGTTTATTCATTACTCACACATCACACTTGCCCTTCAGTATTCTATATAACGAGTCCAAAGAATAACTAGAAAAGTTTTACCGAAAGTCCCATACCTGATAATATCAATAGACCATTTATTTAGATTTCTCATCACATAGAATAAGTATAAAAGTCAAATAGAAGGATGTCATCACCAATCATAAATCAAATTGATATCAATGGTGAATCATTCATATATCTAAAATCAACATTGAAGAGAAAACAAGTACAATAAAATAAATTATACTATTAAATATTCATAAAGAAATGAATACAATTTACTATAATGTTTAAACTATATTTATATATAAAACCTTCAAAAATCATTTCATAAGCAAAGTATAATATATAGGATTATTCTTTAATTTCTATAAAAATATTTATATTCCCATCTTCTAATAAGTTAAAATATAAATTATATCATTCACAAATAGATTTCAAAATTTTAATTCCATACTTTAAAGTCTTTTGTATAGTTTATAAATCCAAATAATACTCCTAATAAACATTTATAAATTTCTATAATTAAATATTCATTTTACATTAAAAAAATTGCCATCCAATGTATTTTTTAATTCCAAAACCATAATTATATTAATCAAAACTTTAGATTATACATATAAATCCATAGAATATACTTGGAAAATTGTTAAATAGTAGTTTAGAAATCATTCCATACTTTTTCGAATTTTATAAGTTCCCTGTTAGTTAGGTTATATATAAAAATGGCGGCCGCATCTTCATCACCGAACAAAAACCCTAACCCTACGAACTTGACTTTTTCGTTCGATCTACCTTCTCAGGAAGGAGAAGACGATGATAATTGGCAAGAGGTCAGAAGAAAAAGTAAGCAGAAGATGGCAGTTAACTCTAACTCAAATCGAATTCGTTCGACTTATGGTGATGCACTTAGATCTCAAGTATTCTTGAAGGAAAAGGTCAAAAGTTGGATAAAAGCTACAGACTGTAAGGGGAGCATAGATAATAATGTCCGATTTTATGATAAAACTATTGATGACAAAGGAGAATTTGCAGAGATTGATGAGGATGACTATGCAGAGGCTGTTAGCATGTAAAGAAACTTTGTATACATATATATGGTAGGAAAAAGGCCATATTATATTCATTTTAATGCATATATCAAAAGGGATTGGAAACTAGAAGGGGGATGGAACATTTTTGCAAGAGAAAATGGTTACTATTTGGTGAAATTTGAACTGGAATCAGATTGTCAAAAAATTATTGACAATGGTCCATGGTTCATGGACAGTAAATTACTTTTCATTAAAAGATGGGAAGTAAATTTAAGATTGGAGCATGATATGCTAGATTCACATCCTATGTCGATCAGGTTAATGAACCTTAACTTAGCATTATGGAGCAGTAGAGGAATAAGCAAACTTGCTAGTCTTATAGGTAAGCCTATAAAGATGGATGGGATACTATACACCTGAGAAAACTTAGATTTGCAAGAGTCCTTGTAGAAATTTCAGCAGATTCTAAATTACCAAACAAACTACGTGCTAAGGATAGTAATGGCAAAGAATATGAACAAGACGTGGAATATGAATTTGTTCCTCCAAAGTGCACACAATGTCTATGCTTTGGTCATACACAAATGCAATGTACAAGAAGTAACACATAAGAATGGAGGGTTAAGGAGAAAAATCTTGAAGATTCAGATAATCATAGTGTAAGTGATCAGAGAAGTGTTTCAAATGATGTGGGATGTTCAAGCAATATACACGCAAGTCAAAATGAAGCATCAGAGCAACCAGGTATATTACAAGGCCCAAGAAACCTACAACTGATAATATAAACATGGAACCAGTTGATATACATGACACATATAATACTGATAGTACTATTATTGATTCAGTATATCATAGTACTATTGATAGTCAAATACACTCTGATTGTTTCCCAAGGTCTGAAGTGGATTACCTTGTGATTGAACAGCAACAGGAGAATTTGAAAAATTCGATCCAGGACAAGGCACTGAAACAGGTGCTTGTTGAAATTGACCAGAATGAAAAGGAACCTGAATCATTGGAAGATATTAGTCAAATGAATATAAACTTGGCTTCCAATGACGAGGAGATGTATGTTGATCCAAAAACAAGCACTTACACTAAACCAAACCAGGCATACATAGAACAGTTCAATAAGAAAGCAAGTAAGCATGGTCCAAAGAACTTTGCTCCTAGAAACTTGAGGAGTAATAAGGCACCACCCTCCCAATGACAATTATTTGCTGGAATGTTAGAGGTCTTAATAGTGATGAAAGACAATTAGACCTCTTTAATTTAAGAAAAAAATATAAACCATCATTATTTGGTTTACTTGAGAATAAAATGAATAATAGCAGTAATTTCATTATACTTTGGGTACAAATTGGAGTATATATCATAATAACTCATCTACTTGCAAAGGAAGAATCTTAGTTGCTTGGTGTTGTGAATTTTGGTTGTGTAAATTGTTAAGCATGGATGATCAGCAAATTACAGTAAAAGCTACAAATACCGGTGGTTTGACAGTTCACATTACATTCATATACGCTAGTAATTTTGCATCAATTCATTCAGGACTCTGGAAACATCTTATAAATATTTCAAATCAAATTGATGGTCCTTGGTTCACTATGGGAGATTATAATGCAATGTTAAAGGCAGAAGATAAAGTTGGTGGTCTCACATTGAAGGCATCCCAGCTGGAGGAATTAAATGGTTGTGTCACTGCTGCTGGATTGACTGATGTTGCCTACACTGGGCTGAAATATACATGGAGAAGTGGAGAAGTTAAAAAGATTGCATGCAAACTGGACAGAGTGTTGGTAAATGCTGAGGCTATTAACTTGTTCCCTAACATGAAAGTAACTATTTTGCCCTGTTCTACTAGTGATCACTCCCCTCTTCTTATTGAACTCATTCAAGTCAACATAGAGAAGGGTAAGCCGTTTAGGTATGCCAATTTCTGGCCTTTGTGTAAAGATTATTACATTGCTGCTGATTTTTCTACCTTAGACATTTTTGAAGGCAACAACTCATTTATTTTGATTATGATTCTTAAAAACATTAAAATGAGACTCAAAGAATGGAATAAGTGTAGAATAAAGCAATCAAATAAAATTACTCAGCTTCAGGAAATTCTAGACAAAACACAATCTGCTCTAGATGAAGACCCTTACAATAATGAGTTAAACAAAGAATTTTTTGAAGTGCAACATGAACTTAAGCATGCATTACAAATTCAAGCAATGGAGTTGAAGCAAAAAGCCAAGGAAAAATGGTTGATTGAGGGAGATGAATGCTCAAAGTTTTTTTACACTAAAATGTCTCTCAGACAAAATTATAATAATTTGTATAATGTCATTGATGCAAATGGTGAACAGGTTACTAATCTGTGTAAGTTGGAGGAGGAAGCAATTGCTTATTTCACTAATTTGTTCAATGAAGAATATCTAGTAGACTTACCTATTGTGAAAACCAGAAGCTTGATTACCGAAAGGGGATGTCATATGCTGACCAGGGACATTGAAAGCAAGGAAAATTGAGGAAGCTGTTAAATCCATTCATCATGATTCCAACCTAGGGCCAGATGGGTTGGGCTCTCATTTCTATGTAACCCACTGGCTAGACCTAAAAGAGAAATTGAGATTATCTTATCAAGAAGCTCTTGACACTGGTAGAATCATAAAGAAATGAACCGTACATTCATTTATCTTATACCAAAAAAAGATAAGCCAGCACAAATTCAGGACTACAGGCCAATTTCATGTTGTAATGTTTCTTATAAAATCCTAAGTAAATTTATTTGAAATAGGATTAAACTCATCCTGTCTGATTGCATAGGGGAGTGCCAAAGTGCTTTTATTAAGGGGAGAAGTATATCTGAAAATTCTTTGTTAGCTCATGAACTGGTCAGGAACTTTAAAAAGAAGAGAGCTGATAAAATATGTTTAAAAGTTGATCTTCAAAAGGCCTATGATAAAATAAATAGAAAATTTATCATTCATGTGCTGAGGTGTATGTGATTTCCTGGTAAAATCTTAAATCTAATTAAAGAATGTATAAGCTCACCCACTTACTCTATATTGATCAATGGTGTGCCTAAAGGGTTTATAAAGAGTAATAAGGGTTTGAGACAAGGTGATCCACTGTCCCCTTATTTATTTGATGTTGCAATGGAATTCTTCACTCTCCAAATGGAAATTTACACTCACAACAACATAATATAGCCAATTTATAAAATTCAACCTCAAATAACACATCTTCTATATGCTGATGATCTTATTATTTGTTACAAAGCTAATCATACTGCTATTATAGGTTTGAAAGACATATTTCACCAACTTGAGAATTTTGTTGGGCTGAAGGTTAATGAGCAGAAAACTAAATGCTACTTTAATGATCACTGCAGAAACAAAGAGTCATTTTGTTCACTCTTTAATTTTGAGGAGGGGCAGCTACCTATTAAATACCTTGGTGTGCCATTATCAACTAATATTATCACTGACAGGGAATGTGGAGTTCTTGTCACAAAAATTAGAAACAAGCTTCAAAGCTGGAGCTCAAAATTGTTATCTTTTGCTGGTAGAATTGAATTGGTTCACATTGTTATTACATCTATGGTTAGATTTTGGTTGCAAACATTTCAAATTCCTAGTGCTTTCATTGATAAAATTGAAAGTGTTTTTGCCAATTTTATATGAAGAGGGGGCATCCACAAAGTATCATATAAAACTTTATGCAAACCAAGAAATGAAGGAGGAGTTGGACCCCAAAACCTCAGGGATCTGCAAAAAGCTTATGCAGCTAAACTAGCTTGGAAAATTCTCAGTAAGAAGGGTCTTTAGGCTGAATGGATGAGAAGCAGATATCTAAAAGATAATTTTTGGATTCAGAAGGAGGATATAAATGCATCAGGCACATGGAAGACAATTCTTAGGGCTAGAAGTGACATTCAGAACCTGGTATATAGAAAAATTGCAACTGGAAAGGGCATAAGTTTTTGGTTTGATCCTTGGTTGAATAATGAATGTGTTATAAATAAATTGGGCTGGGACTGTTTTACTGCTTATGGAGGAAGAGACTTTATGTTGGATAAAATTATTCATGCTAACTCATGGGTATTTCCTTCTGATTATCCAGTAACTCAGATTAGACAAGGTATAATGAGTATTCCTCTCAGTTCTTCTACATTGGTTGACTCTTGGTTATGGAAACCAAATAACAAAGATTTCACTCTAAAATCAGCTTGGGACCATCTCAGGGAAAGAGAAAATGAAATTGAATAGGCTCAAATAGTATAGAATAGAGCTAGTACTCCTAAAATGTCTCAAACAACTTATAAGGCTCTCATTCACAGGCTTCCTACTATGGATAGACTAAGAAAATGAGGAATTGTACATAATTCGACATGTGTTCTATGTAATGTGGAGGAAGAAAATCATAAACATCTTTTCTTTTCCTGTGAATTTACCAGAACCATTTGGAATAAACAAAAGCTAATTCTGGATTGTAACTTACAAGATGAATTTTTGAGCGAAATTGCGATTTACCTTACTAGACGCTGGAAAAGCAAAAGCTTGATGGGAAAAGTTGCTTCCATTTTACTGACTACTTCTGTTTGGCATGTGTGGAAAGAGAGGAATCGACGTATATTTCAAAACAACTACAAAAATGAGCATGCAGTCGGTGAGATGATCAGAAGAGATGTTCAAATTGTCATGAAAAGAGTAGGGAGAAAAGTTCTTACAGATTTATCAGCTGCTGAACAAGAGACATTACAGAAGATGAGACTAAAAGTAGAAAATAATGAGATTCGCTTTGAGAGGACATGAAAACCACCGTGAAAAGCTTGAAGGAAGACGGAGTAGTTTCTTATTTTCTTTGTTTTGTGTTGTTACTCGCGAACTATCCTAACTTGATAGATTTGTAATGGGTTGGGCCGACCTCATGTTTGGGCTTTTGCCTTATTAATAAAGCTTTTACCCATTTTCAAAAAAAAAGTTATAAGTATTATATATATAAATAATAATAATTTATAAATACAAATTAAAACACATAGGCAGAATTGCCTATCGGTTGGTATATAGTGGTCGACCGATAGGCTTTTTTGAACGTGAATTTGAAAGCTTATTTTCTGATGAAATTCAGGCACCTAATACCCATTACTCGACTGTAACTCATCCAAATCAATGCACACACCATAGTATCAAACCACATAATCATTCAATCAAACATAAACCAATAAATCATAATCATAGACATAGATTTGTGAGTTTTTTATGTTTTAGTTTATTAGAAGCGGGGTACAATTTAATTGTATCTGTTCCATGTAATCTCCATAAATTATCTAATTCCATAATTGTATGAAAGTGAATTGTTTGAATTAACAAGGAATATACAAAAAAGGAAAGAGATGTGTAAGGTACAGATGTTCTCCTCCATAGTTTGCACTATTTATTTCAATAAAAAAAGAAATAATTCCTTGTAATTTCAAACGAAACAAAGTTCTCATTTTGAGGTAATTTATGGGAAGTTATAACTATAATCCTTTTTGGAAGGATGACTCTGATAAATTAAAATATGGAAATAAATGTTCTGGTTTAGGGATAAATAGTTAGAATATGAATATATATACATACATACATATATATGTATATATATACACACATATATGTATATATATATATATATATATCTCTATGTGTGTGTAACCGTACCAACTAATTCAAAATAAAAATATATTTATAGCATAATATACGTCGATGTTCGCATTAGTTATAATAAGGACATTTAGTGTTAATAGCATAGTAATTATATTACTAGAAGGTTGAAAAGGAAGGAATAACAGTTCTAAAATTAATGGACAATAACTAAAAATTTAACGGTGAATAAATTTACAGTTAATAGAGAGTTAAAGGAGTTAAATAAGGATAGATTAAGAGTTTAATATGGCATTTATGAGGAAATGAATAGGCGTAATAGGTTAAATTGGAACGAATAAATAAACAGCATTAGAGATTGTCCAACTAGAATAATAATGACCATTTATTACGGACAATTGACATTTATGGAATACGGTAAAAAAGCAAATAAGATAGGAACTAAATTCTTGAAAGCAGTATAATTTCCATAGTGGGAAATTATATGGCCTCAATCATACGTATATGATAAGCATGAATTAGTGGGCCTAGTCTAATATTTAGGCCTAAGATAATTGGTTTGGTTTAGTGGGTTGGAATGCGAGGTCAGTAGAGTTACACAATAGAAGTCTGCCCTTCACTAGAGGCTGCTAGCAGTTGTGTATACTTACTACTGATGTGGGCCATCTCCAACCATAGGACTCGTAAGGAAGGGATATGCATTTGTAGATAGGTATGGGAAGATATACCAAGGGTTTTCCTCAGATTTGAAGTATTAAATGGCCCGGTACTTTTAAGGAAATCGGGTCTGCTTCATTTATAATAAGATGCATTAAGTAACTGGAAAGGGAATTTTGCTTGACTTACATTAGGTTAGTCTAAATCGGATGTTAGTTAAAGAAGGTCGGCGAGCTATGTTTGTATTTTTATTGGACCAGTAATTTGTAGTAGGGCTGACATATAGGCTATGACCACCATAGGTCCCGAGCAAGCAGTAGCAAAGACTTAGGTTATGTCCACACAGATTTCACTTCCTACTAGTGCAGAATCAATTTGGAATACACACAGCCTCGAAGTTAGTTGGTTAGATGTTTGTTTGTCGGAGGTAGGCTAGTTAACTCTTAGATGAGTCTTTGAGATGCATTAGTAATACGACAATTAAATTATAAAGCCATATATAAGAGTCATCAGTCTCTGTAGCTAGGTCTGATTGACTAGCATTTACGTTGCCGAGGACCCGCTTTGGGGATTGAGGTATTAAATAGCCGTTAAGTCTTCCTCCTACCTATTCAAGAAGTATTAAGTAGCCAGGGGTTTTGGGTAGTATATGTTTATATATATATATATATTTGTGTGTGTATGTAGTTATAACTTGGAGGAGATTAGGTATATCGTATGCGCGTATATGATTTAACGGATTAGCTGTAAATAATAGACATAACATTTAAATGAAAACCAATCGGCATAGATTAGTGTTATGGGTAAAGTATGTAATTTTCAAGTCACTAGAACGTTGTTATAACTCCTTCCTCATTGCAACCCACATGATAGATTAATGAGACATGTTACTGGAGCAAGAAGAGAATGGTATATGGGGAAGTCTTCTTATTCATGCTCGGTGCTGACAAGGCAGTTGGATATCCATGGACTTCAATTAATTCCAAAGTAGCAGTCTTAGGCTGTATTTATGTTCTATTATATTTTCCATTCCCCAATAAGTTTATATTGATCAATCTATGATATACTTATGTTTATTATAGGTTACCAAAATTAACGATCCGTATCTTAATGAACTTAGGTTTTGATTTAGTCGAAATTCAGGCCCATTAAGGTGCAGGTTGTTATAACCCCCCATTCGACTTTTATTTTGTATCAAAACTATAATGTTTTTGATATTTTCATTTGATATCAAAGCTATAAATTTTAAAACTTTCACTTCCTACATTGGGTCAAATATTATTTATGCAAATCTGATGCATGGGAGGACTGGGTGAAGGGGCTAAAGAGATGTCATAAGTAGGATTAACGTATATGCATGAGATATCTAAGTTAGAAGTGAAATGGTCATGTTGCAAGGATTCATAAGATTTGCATGTATTGTAAGAGGAGTTAAGAGGAAAGAGGTGATCGTTGTTAAAATTAGTTAAAATAGTTGATGTTTTCTCATCTTCAACATAAAAATTTCCATCTTCTAAGTCATTAAGAGCAACAAAACTATTCTTCAAGATAGAGTGTAATTCTTGATTATAGTTGTTGAAGCCAAAAATGGAAGCAACGCCCAAGTATCAGATGAAGTATAGAGATCTAGTAGAAAAGAGCAGAAAAGTAAAGAACATACGGAAATTTTTGTAGTGGTTTATCAATCTCTAGCCTACGTCCACTTTAATCTTTGTTATTAGTCGCTTTCTCCCTGGACTACAACTAATTTTATCAGATCTGACCGCAAATCTAGCAGATCTCATATTTACAATGAAGTTTCTAGAGTATATTTAAGGAAGGAGATAAGGTTGAAGAAGATGCAGAGTGTGAATCCCCTCTTTAGTTTCCATAGGGCTGGTATTTATAGAGAAACTCGTTGGTAGACGCAGAAGCCCATGTTGAATAAAGTCCAGATGCAAGTCTAACTGTTTTGAAGCGAGCATGCCTGCCCAACAACAAATAAAAATCTCTTGGTACCGAGAGGTTCCTCTCCATACTAGTTGGTTTTCTCGAGGTGAAAGTCCTTTATCTTATTTGTCTTGCCTTTCTCTCTCTAATTCAATGCATTCCAAACTCTTTTTTCTGAAGATCAAGTTCCTTATGATGATTTATTTGATATCGCTTATCTTTTCTTACTTTCTTCTCCAAAATCCTTAATGTTGCTTGTTTATCTTCTAGAAAAAGCAGATGACCACAATTGCTCGAAGTAGTACTGCGAGTATATGGAGATTATGAGGTGCCAAGTGAAAGAAAAACCTCGGTACCAAGTGGTCTATTTAGTCCCAATTTCCATCAAACTTCTTAAGTCCAATCTTTTAGCTTTTCTAAGCATGTTTTCAAGTTCATGACTTTTATCGTCTTCATTTTGGCCTTCTAAGTCCAGTTGAAAATCCGTTTGGCCAAAAAGCCGGTTAACAATAGTTATGAGTAGATGTATAATTCTTTTAAGGTAATTTTTTAGTATGAAATTAGTACTTAGAGAGGGTTGTCGACACTTCATTAGAAAACAAAAGAGCTTTGCATGTGGTAGTTGAGTGTCCAAGACAGACTAACACAAGGTGGTGGATGTGTTATTTTATCAAAAATTGGAGTAACATGTGTAGTTTGGGAGGGGGATACGAAGTTTCTAAGAATATATATTTGCTACCTTTAAGGTGTCATTGTTTCTAGAGGTTCTTTTTGCATATTGTTACATTTTTTATCTAGAGCATGCATAACATATTAAGTGCACTTTGATTGTTTGTAGGAATAGTTTCTTTACTTTGGGCATTTTATTTGGGTATCCACTTTTGAATTATCTTACTAATGCTTTTGGTTTTTGGAAATTAACTTATGAATTTTCCTTCTTTCCGACAACTTTCATCAACATATTCCTCATAGACAGCTTGCTCACACATAATGGTAGAATGGTTAAATAATTACAATACATACATAATAAAGATTTTCAACATAGGCAAACTTTGACATATTGATAATTTACTCCTACTTCACTGACATCTGTGAAGTTAGGAAGCTCTTTGTCTAGAGTCACTTCAATTAGACATTTGTTCGAATGAACTTCTTTACTGACTCGTCGTAACACATGAACATACCCAAGTGGCATATGATCTTATAAAATATACCTATTTTTGGATGCTTTTAATTTGTGTTAGTGCACAACCAAATGAAGCAGCTATATGAGCATTTTTCCTTTTATAAATAGAAGGTTCAATTCAAGTTTTCTATTGATCTTCATCATTAGAGAATTGAAAGTAGAACTTCAAGTTATGGGATTTAAGTTTTACCGTGCTTTTAAGCTTCCATACTTTTTTGTAGATGAGTGATAACTGCTAAATAGAATAGCTTTTGGTTAAGAAAAATCCAATCAGATAATCGTGACGATATTTAATGTCTTCATCTCTCACTTACTTTGGTGGTGCAAGCCAGGTACCATTGTAATAAAAGTTTAAGTATTTAAGAATGTACCTTCCTGCATTCCTAGGTATCTTTAAGTTTTCTTTTGAAAAGAGATGGCCAAGGAGTGGATCAAGTAGCTAGCCGAAACGAGCTGTTAATGTCAACGATAGAAACATATTGGGCCGGAGGAGATACAATTGCAGAGGGTTGGAGGCAAGGGTTATGTAGGGGAGGATTGGAGCCAAGTGAGCGGTTGTTGAGTTGGGTAGGAGTGGGGTTTCGCTTTAGGGTACAAGTCTGGGGCAGTATGGATTAGGATGATGGAGGAGGAAAGGGGTGTGATTGGGAAGGAAAGGAGGTGTGGAAGATTGACCGCCATGAAAAGTCCTATTTTTTTATATTATTTGACATATTTTTTGGGAATTTTTAAGTGGAGAAGCGATTTGATTATGGAGAAACATTAACAAAGTCAAAATTTAATAAGCGGAGAAACTTTTAACTTATACTAAACTTTTTATTCAAAACTATTGGAAAATTTTCCACTATTACCCTTCATTTTGGTTGGAACTATTTTCATTGTTTTCCATTTGTATTATTTCATTCTAAAAACAAATAAAATAATGATATTAGTTTTGTTTGAATAAATAAAAATTAGATAGATAATTATATATCTTATTTTGAATCTTTATCAAGATATAAGATTTTAAATATCTTCCAAAACATCAGTGAAATGTTGAATATGTATAAAAAAGAAATCAATACTCATATCATCTTGTTTCGGTAAAGATTTGGATGGAGATTAGGAAAACAAAAATTGAGATAGAGAGTGAGATGCATTACCTTCCATGATCTTCAAATAAGAAAATTAATGTCAAAAATTAGGGAATTAAGGTTTAGGGTTAAGGGATGTGAGAGACAAAGAGTTTGAAGATAAAAAAGAAAGGCGGAGAATGTTGAGTGTAAAAGGACAATTTTGCAATTTTAGCTTGATTTTATAAGGGTAAGATCAATTATTTGATTCTCCCTTTAAAAAATAGCTAGTTATGAATTATTTTTTCATTTCTCATATCCAAATCGATTCTCCCTTTAACAATTCGTTACCTTAATTTAATAAAAATAATTAGGTAAATTGTAAGTAACCGTAACATGAAACTGGAATTCCAACCTAAAATGATTCAAACGGATTGGAGTAATGTAGAGGATTTTAGATTTATATCCATTAATTCATCAAATTAATTGGATTTCAATCCAAAGGGGTTTTAAGTGAAATTTCGTTCATTTAATTTGAGTTTTGACCATTTCTGTAACACCTCGTAAAATTAACAGCAATTAATAAATAATTATTAAGACCCAAAAAAAGAATTTGAACAAACGTCGGAATTTGACCGTGAAACTTACACCATTGCGTTCATGGCAATTTTCCGAGCGACTTGAGTTTAAACGAAGAAGTTATCAGCGTTTGAAGTTTTCAAAATGAAAATAATTAAAAAGAAATAAAAGAAAATAAATAATATTAATTGTGTGGATCCCATCGGTCAGTCCCCTCCTTAGGCCGATTGACCGCTAGTAGTCAACCGCCAATAGCGGAGTAGTCAATCGGTTGACATGGTGGCGGCTAGGATTGAACCTTGGCCAAACGGTTCGGGTTTAATATTTTAAATATATATATATATATATATATATCGGAGAAGGGCGGAAAATAAAAGAGAAGAAAAGAAGGAGCGAATCTATACTATGGAAAATGGTAAATTTCATAATTATAAATATATATTTTCCTTAACCCAAATCTCTTGTCATATATGTAATTCTAATTGTACGTATATACCTTGTTATACATGTTGTTTTGGATTGAAAAGGAAGATAAATCAATTAAAGGGATGGATTCGAATTTGGGAAATTTAGAAAGCTTGAAATGTGAGTGAGAAATCATATGATTTATGTATAACATTGAAATTTATCTCATTGAATCTTATTTAATTATTATTCATATGCAAGATCTGTGGAGTTGTAGGCTTAGAAAGCACATATTTAATTAAAATATCACATACATATTTGTAAGTTAGGTAATTGGAATATGAACGGTATGTACACCACAATCTAGAAATTTGAAAATCAGGAAATCGATCCCTAGATCTGTTAAAGTAGAATGTTGATAAGATTGCAAAATTTATTCTAGATTCATGATAATTGGGTTGTCAATTATCAGTATAAATTTAGATTGTCCTAATTTGACTTTGAATGTGAATTTCTATGTTTTAATTTATTGGGAGCGTTTTGAGTACAATTTAGTCGTATCTTTTTCTATGTAATTTCCATAAATGATCTAATTCTACAACTATGTATGAAAAGTGTGTCATTTGAAATAATAAGGAATATAAAAAAATGAAAGAGATGTGTAAAGTACGGATGTTCTCCTTCGTAGTTTGCACTGTCTATTTCAATAAAAGAAAAGAGATAATTTCTTGTAATTTCAACTAAAGCAAAAGTCTCACTTTTGGATAATTTATGGAAAGTTATAATGATAATCTTTTCTAAGAATGATAGCTCTAATATATTAAAATATGAGAATAAATGTTCCTTACAGACTGTACATATAAGTGTATGTTCTATAATTCCTTAGCGTAGAAACTAATACGTTATACGCTACTACACACACACACGTATAACTGCACTCACCAATTAAAAATATAAATATATATAGCGTAATATACGACAATATTCATATTAATTATAATTAGGACAGCTAGTTATTAGTAGCGTAGTAAATCATAGGACTAGAAGGTTGAATTGGAAAAGTGATAGTAACTCTAAAATTAATAGGGCAGTAAATGTGAAATTAATAGGGAGTTACAAGAATTAAATGGGGACATAAATACGTTAAATGAGACTAGTTAAAGAATTTAATATGACATTTATAGGGTAATGAAATATGCATAATAGGTTGAATTAGAAAAAATAAATAAATGTCATTAGTGATTATCCAATTAGAATAACAATGACCATTCATTGCGGACAATTGACACTTATAGGATGTAAGAGGGAAATAGAGAATGTATGTAATAAGCTAAGATAGGAATTTAATACTAGGAGGAAGTATAATTTTCATAGTAGAAAATTATATAATCTCAATAATATGTTTACGATGAATGTGAATTAGTAGGCCTACCCAATATTTAAGTCTAGGGTAATTGGTTCACTTTAGAATCGATTGAGATGCGAGATCGGTAGAGTTACACAACAGAAGTCTACCCTTCACTAGAGGCTACCAGCAATTGTGTATACTTACTATTGATGTGGAACATCTCCAACCATTGGACCCATGAGAAGTGATATGTGTTTGCGTATAGGTGTGAGAAATTATACCAAGGGTTCGCCTCGGATTTGAAGTATCCAATGACTCAGTATCTTTAGGGATGTAAAAGGGTTTACTTTAGGGTGAAAGGTATTAAATGACCATTAGGTCTGCCTTTTCCTTATATAAGAAGTCTTAAATAACCTACAACGAGACCTAATAAGGAAATGAAGTCTGCTTCATTTATAACAAGATGTATTAAGTATCTAGAATGAGTATTTTTCTTTGACTTACATTAAGTTAGTCTAAACGGGATTTCAGACGTGAGAGGTCGGCGGGTTATGTCAGTATTGTTGTTGGACCAGTATTTAGTAGTAAGGATGGTATATAGGCTATGACCACCAACGGTGCCGAGCGGTCGTTAGCAAAGACTCGGGTTATGCCCTGATGGGTTTCGCTTCCTAGCAGTGTAGAATCCATATGGGATATACAAACGCCTCAAAGTTTAGTTCGTTATTTGCTTGTCGGAGGTGGGCTAGTTAACCCTTAGATGGGTCTTTGAGATGCGTTAGTAATACGACAATTAAATTATAAAACCATATCTAGAGGTCATCGATCATTGTACCTAGAGTCGATGGACTAGCGTTTACGTTAATGATGACCTGCTTCGGGGTTGAGGTATTAAATGGCCGTTAGGTCCGCCTTCTCCCTATTTAAGAAGTATTAAGTGACATGCGTTTTCTTTTGGATAGTACAACGTTTAGATATATTGGTCTGCAGTGACATGCATTATCCGTCTCTAAAAAGAGATAAAGCAGATTAGTCCGCAATTTTTAAAACAAAGGCCAGATTCACATTCGATGGGAAGAATATTCCGGACGAACAAGCTTATCAGGCAGATCTTGAGCAAAATAACGAAATAATAATTATAAACGATCATACAGATTTTGTTCCTTTGATCGATGAATCAAATGTTTTGGTAGAAGCGTTTGACAGTGCAGAGGAGAATATCATAGAAAACGAGACCGAATCTGAATCAGAAGACGATGATGACTGATATAAATCTGAATCTGTTTTATTTGCAATTGATGTAACTAAGTTGAATTCTTGATGTATTATGAAATTGATGTGACTATGAAACTAAATCTGTACGTTTACCATTGTTTACATGTTTTATGTCATTTCCATTTGTCATTTATTTAGCAATTTTTATTAAAAATGCAATGTAATATGTTTATCGTCGTAACATGAGACCCATTATGAATTAGGTATAACACACTTCCATTTCTATTTCCATTTCAATCATTAATTTAGCAATTTATACCGTTGATGTCATTTACGTATGAAATATATTTCATTATCATGTTATTATTCTCTTTTGAAATGATGTGTATATACGTCACATGTTTATTGTAATGTCTTCTAGAGGCAGGAGCTCTTCCCGATCTACAAGAGGCGATGGCAGTGGTCCATCGCAAGCATCACAGCGTCATGTAGTTTCTTTAGTACCTAGAGCAGAGGGGTAAGAATTAAATTTTATTTAGCATCTTATTTTTTTTGATATACGTACGTACTTATCTGTATCATATTTAAAAACAGGGGGTTCGACCTACTGCCCTCGAAGGTTGTGTTGGATGTTTCTAGAGCTTCTTACCGGAGTAGGATGAGTGCTTGCTGGCCGAAGTGGGATAACATCCCTCCTCACATCATAGAGTGCATATGGCAGGATGTCATAGTATGTATATTTTTCTGTTTTTCATTTTTAATCCGTTTTTGTCGTTTTTCTACTGTTTATCGTTTACAGTGTAATCTTTTTTTTTTACTTTTTATCGTGAAACACAAGCTGAGATAGACATCTAAACAGACGATATGCTGTTGGCACGAGGATACTGGATGAAGAAGATGCGAAAGAACTATAGGGACACGATAAACGAAATTTAGAAATCCGGTAAGAAACCACGGTGGATGGGGGAGAGCGTATGGCAAGCATGGTTGGGATACTGGGAAACGGATGAGGCGAAGGCAAGTATACTAAATTATTTTGAATTATTAATTTGACGTGATTGAAAAATAATGTATCAAATTTTAAATGTACAGGCAGAGTCGGATAGAAACTCTGCAAACAGAAATAAAAATCCCGTCACTCATCGCGGAGGGTCGAAGTCATTTCAGCAGCATCGGCAGGAGTTGGTAAATTTACTGAATGATAATTGTAAATAGTTTATGCTATATAATTTTAAATGTATAAAAATTGTATGTAAAAATCAACTTCAGGAAGCTGAGGCGCAGGGTCCCGTGGGCTATATGGACGTGTTCACTCGTACGCATGCTGTCGAGCATGTAAATCCGAACGGAACTGTTTCGTATACATGGCAGGACGATAAATCCAGCAAGAGCCATGTAAGCATATTTCATTTTATGCAGTATTAGTAATTGTTCTGCTTGTTAAACTATAATGAAATAAGATATGATGTTATTTATTTGTTAATGCAGGAAAAGTTTATGGAGCAGCGTCAGAAACTCCTTGTTGATACGGGTCGAGAACAGCTGACGACTAATGAGGAGGATGCTATTTTTGAGTCCGTTATGGATCCAGCAGAACATGGCAGACGATATGGATTTGGCAATCAAGTGGTAAATAATTTATTTTACTGCTAATTTGATATTTAAGTCAAAATTCTATGTTGGAATATATAATTTAATCTTGAATACCTAAAATATGCTATTTGGACCTTTTCAAAACAATAAACTTGAATTTTATTCATTTACAGAGATATGCACATACACTTACAGAGATCACACAGCTAAATTTAATATTTATTGCAGGCCAGCAGTCAGAGACGGGGTCGGCGGAATAGAGGTCAGAGCGATCTAGCCGATATAGAAGAATTGCGGACTAGAGTGTCCCAACTGGAGGAGCAGAACCGCCAACAAGCCATGCAGACCACACAGTTGTTAGAGTACATGCAGCAGTTTGGTGGCCGCTTCCCTTCCTCGGCTGGCTCTGGATCTGGAGGAGATTGATTCATTGCATTCTTCCGTTTTCAGGTATTATTTTTTTAGTTTTGTATGATTATTTTTGATACACTTGGTTGTGTAATGATTTGGATGTTGATGATTTTGTGTATGTATAACATGTTATAACACTTATTGTTGGGGTTGTTGGAATGGTTATGTACACTATGTATTTTATTTTGATGTTATTTGATAAATTTGTATGTTTGATTAATTTTGTGTACTTTGGGTTTTGATATGTGGTTGGTATATTGTGTATTGGATTGTGCAGTATTGGTTTAATAGTTTTTGGAAAAGAAATATGGATGGAAGACTATATTTGCAGCGGTATAAAAAAAAACAGCAGATTTCCGACTGTTTCCGACGGCTTCCGACAGCTTACAGGTATCAAATTTCCGACGGCTAACGACGGCCTGTAGGACATTTTTTCCGACGGATTCCGACGGGTACCGACACGTGTCAGAATCCGTAGGAAGCCGTCGGGAATATGTACGGCGATTTCCGCCGAAAGTCGTCGGAAGTACTGCTCCCCGACGCCGTCAGTTCCGACGGCTTTTTCCAACGGCCGCCGACGGTTTCCAACGGCCGCCGACGGTTTTCAGCCGTCGAAAATCACTGTTCGCCCTTGTAGTGATAGTATGTGTGTGTGTGTGTGCACACACATATACTTACATACACATATACATATATATGTGTGTGTACACACACATATGCATACCTCGGAGAAGGTTAGACATATCGTACGCGCAGATGGAATTACACGGGATAACGTGAATAAATGACATAACACTTAAATAGAAGTCAATCATTATAAATTAGTGTTATGAATGAAATATGCAATTTTTTAGTCAGCAGAAGATTGTTCTGGCCCCCTCCTCGTTACAATTCAAAAATAGATTTAAAGGGACACGCTACTGATGCAAAATGAGAATGACAGATGTTGAAGTTTTCTCATTCATGCTCGGCGCGGGCAAGACAATCAAATACTAAAGAAATAATATTAATTCTAATAAAATAGCCTTGATTAGCATATATATTCTATTATATTTTTTTACTCTTCTTTCTGTGAGTTTACGTAGATGATTCTCTGATATACCTATGTTTATCATAGGTTATCAAAACTTACGATCGGTATTTTAATGGAGTTGGGTTTCCATGGTTAAATTGTTTAGGGCAATAAAGGTAGTTGCTAATTATATTTTACTCGTTACAAATTTGGCCAATCCGTATTGTTTTTTATATTTTTATTCTTTATTTTTTTTATTCAACGGCTAATCCCTGTCATTTTGAGCTGGGAGGAGGAGAAAGTCAGTTTGGGGAAAAGAACTGTGTCCGTGGCATACAAATAGTTGAACCCTCAGTAATCAATACTATAAATAAACAATACAGCCTAGATATTGGCCCTTAATTCGTGGCTTAGTTCATCAGAATTCGGCTCTACTTTCATTTATCAGTTTTCAGTTTCAACTTTACAATCCAGTGAATTAGGGCTTATATCAACGAACGGTCGACATTTTTGGTTATGATTAGCAAAAAAGTCAGTGGAAAAGGTGAAGGAAATGCGTCAGCTTCATCAAAATCAAGATTGCTAATCGAAGGTTATCCAGTTGAAGGATTGTCAGTCGGAGGCCATGAAACTTGTGTAATATTTCCCACATTAAAAATAGCTTTTGATATTGGTAAATGTCCTCAAAGAGCAATTTCTCAAGATTACTTGTTTATTTCTCATGGCCACATGGATCATATTGTAAGATTCTCTTTGCTATCCCTTATGTGTTTGTATTATTTTTCTGTCTTGTTTTCGGTGATAAATTTGACAATTTGTTACATAGTTTACTGTACAAATGTAATGTGCTTGCATGTTGTCAGTGGTTGATGTATAATAAAATTTAGGCTAGCTCCCCCAAAATTTGCCTTGCACATCCCGTTTATTTGTATATAAAAAAAAAAAAAATATGCGCAGCCCACTATTTTCTTTTAACACCTCATTTTATTCCGTAAATACCTTTTCTGTTGAAATTTCTAAGGGTAACTTTTCTATAATACAAATCACGCTCGGGTTCAACGTTGTTTTGTATAAAGCCTCGGTCAGACTGAGCAGGGTATTGTATGAAACACCACTTGCAATGAGGGAGGTTTTGTATGAAACCACGCTTGAATCAAGCTAGGTTTTGAAAGAAACCACGCACTAGTGGGAAATCCATTTTAACTGCACTTCTAGTGAGTGTGGTTGATCAAGTTTCCTCACTTGCTTCGAGCTTAGTTTGTTGGGATTTCTTGCTCACTCCAAGATTGGTTCCTTGTGTTTTCCTACTCCCACAGAGCTTGGTTATTTTTATATTTCCTCACTTACTTTGAACTTGGTTTTTTATGGATCCACTTTTCTCATGAGCATGGATTCGTTTCACATAATTTGTGATACGCTGCTGCTGTTTTGAGGGCAAATTTGTCTAAATAATTTATTTTTAAAATTTATCGAGGGATGAAAAGCAAAACATGAGGTGCTAATAGACCCTCCCTAAAATTTAGATTATGTTTTTTTTTTAAATATTTAATGCTGAATGCTTAATGTTTAATTCTTAATTCTGCGCTGAATATAAAAAAGTTGTTTGTATGGATTTATCAATACAAATGTTGAATATAAAAAAGTTGTTTGTTTGAATTATCAATACAAATGTTGAATTTTTAATTCTGAATGCTGAATATAAAAAAGTTGTTTGTTTAGTTTTATCAATACAAATAAACAATTTTCCTTTTCGACTCATTGACAAAACAAAATAACAACTAGAAAAATAAAATAAAAAATGTCCGAAAGATCCATATCCGGAACAACGAAGTGATAAAGAACTGTTTATTGTAGAGCACATTTGCATATTTATTATCACTACCACTAATTGGAGACAATTGGCAATTTAATCACGTACATAATTCATAACAACCTATGATTGATTGAATGGAAAAGTATTACTATGGTTTGGTGGAAGTTGTAGTCGTTTTACATCCTCGAATGTGTTGTATGTTTCATCATATTATCATCATTATTTTTTATCAAATGTTAACTTTAGTGTTTTTTCTTTGGATTTGAAATATTTCTGTAAATTGTCCAATGTCTAATATTTGACAAAACTATAACATACAGGAAAGAAATTGCATAATTATAAAGTGAAATGGTATATGTGACATAAGTAAATGTGGTATCCATCTTATATGCGACATAAGTAAATATGGTATATTGGTATCTAAGCCAAAACATATAATGGGTAGGTAAAATCATTGGTTTTGACGATTTTACTTAAAAACGCACAAAACAATTTTCAGAAACCAGTAAAAGCTTTTAGCATTTTCTTTTTTAAGAATAGATTGATGCTAGAGTGTTGAACTTGTAAATGAATACTTTATATATAATTGTTATTTGTACTAGTTAAAAGTCTCTTTCATTTATTTGTACTAGAATCAATCAATATAAACATTAATACACAACCATTTAAACCCCATTCCTTTTCTATTCAAATTCTGTGCAGCATTAATATTCTTAAGTATAAAATACCTATATTCTCAAGAAAAAAATACAACTCTGGACAAGTTAAATGAATCATCAGCATAAGTTGTTATCCATGCTAAATAATAGTGCGATTTTAAGTATATATTGATGCTTAACCTTGCAAATTAATGTAAATTGGTTACTGGTAGCAGATGGAGTAGACTAGCATGTGGTGGTATAACAGATCCTGAAATGAAGCAGGCTCAAATAAAAGCTAATGAAAACGTATGTATTAAAAAAATGGACATGGAGGAAGAAATATATGGTCGGAAGTAATTTCCATCGCTGAATGTTAAAAATAAGCGAGATATTATCGCTTATTAAAGTATCTGAATTTTGTCTTCTATATTCGAAGACTGATTCAAAGCAAACAAGATATTTTCTTCTGATCGATTATTTTTTCGCTCATCCAGCAACTTCTGAGTAAAAACAAACGGACCCTTGGATTTGTACGATTTATTGCTTGAAAGCTGTCTTAAAGTGAATACAAAACTCACTTATAGCACAGTAATAACAACATACACAACTTAGTCATTTTCTGTATATGGATCAAACCAAGCTGCGGTTTGAGTTTTAGTTTCTCAAATTGCCTTGATGCTATTTGAATGGGGGGTTCATATTTACTTATGAATTCTCCCTTGAATTCACCGCTCCAACTAGCTCGAGGCTATCGCTTTATCAATCTCTTTTGCTCCCGGGATCGATATTCTCAATGACGAGAGCCAGACCTAGACAATCCTTATGCTCGTCCTCAGTAACGGATAAGCATGATTCAGTCTCTCAAGAGCCGGACCCGGGACCGCCAAAAAGTTTCATGATCACGAGCTATCAAACTGACTTGAGACTGTATTTTTCATAGGGTTTAAACTTTAAAGTCTGTTTTAAGTGGTTATCATGCACTATATACCAATTACAGACTATTTCTCATAGACTATACCAACTTGTTACCTTATCATGCTCATCTCAAACTCAAAAAGTTTGTTGTTTGGAAGATCGTGTTTAGCATTTGTTGAAGGTAAAATCCAAATCAATTCCCAGAATCTTTATACCTCGAAGTTTCTGAGCATACCCAGCAGAAAGCAAAAGAATCCTCAAATATCCCTTTCCATCGTCATCAGCCTATTTAATTTTTTATTTCGGAAGCTTTTATTTTCTCCCTCTTTTCAACTAATTCTTAAACCTTGCACATATAAACCAAGATAATCTCCGAGCTTTTTGTTAAATTATTTTATACATATTGTCCTTTGTTTCATTGTGATTTTGGTTGTTATTTGTTGTGATTTCATTGTCGAACAAGCTCAAAACAAGGAAGCATGATGCCTACATAATCGTTAACCTTCCACGCAGTTGCCTTCATTAGCTTTAAACTACCAGCTCTTGTGTTGAGTTGTCATGAGTCAAGACATGCACTTCTGTTCCATTACTTTTGTTCCTTATTTAGTTAGCAAAGGAACACAATAATATATAGCGACATAGTTTCATATTATATATATGCAATAAGAGGAAACCATGCAATTGATAAACAATATTTTAATAATCACTACACAGGCTTATTAAGTGGTAAGAAAGAAAATGTCACATGCTACCTACATCTGTGTTTTGTTTTCCATGCAAGTTCCTCCTATGTGATTTTATTATATCCAACACTCGTGCTACCTCGAACCTATTATAAAAAGAAAACAACATAAAATATATTTAAGCATAAAACAAACCTATTACCTTTTGTAGCTCACATCGCAACTCGTTTTTCTCTTTAAATTTCATTATGTCGTAAAAGATTAGTAGAAAAATGTTGTTATTTTTTTTTTTTTAATCTTATTAACTTATCACATATGTTCAAATGATAACAGCAAAAGAAAGCACATAAGAAAGAATGATAAATTAAGCACAATTTGTAAAAAATATCTTATAATATTTGGGTTCTACTAGCAGATTATAGGGGTTGACATAGAATGATGCGTCATCCGGATTGGTTTTGCTCTATTGCTTATTTTGTTCAATTTCCCTGTGAGCATTCATATTATAGTTGTGTTCAATGCTCAGATTTATTCCAGCATCCATTCATATATTATTTATGAAGAAACTTGTTTAAAAAAAAAACGCCGTCTGATTATTTTGTGTAGCTGACAGTAGCTTTAGAGGGAAGGACAGTCACTGTTAGCAATGTCTTTGTAAGCTTGCTCATAAGTTTTAGTAACTTTGAAATATCTTCACATGTTTGGTTATGGCAAAAATTAAATGTTGTTTCGGTGTTTGATATTCATGGAGTCACAGCTCATGGATGCCTTAAAAACACAATGAAACATGGCGATGAAGATTAAATTTTATAGATTAGTATACTTTCGAACATTATCAATTTGCAGCTTTACGTGGTTAGTTGCGGACTTATTATTATAGCTCAACATAGAAGCATTGTCATTTTCAAGATAGCTAGAGAAGATGATTATTCAGGATATATCACATAAGAGTCGAGATTTACGGTTTTGGGTGTCTTTTCCTCAAACTCGAAGTAGACTTTTTTATATCATCGGCAACATTATGCTGGCTACTATAAAAGTGTACAATTTTAGCGGGTTTTGCTTCAGATAAGTTCTAGCTAATTCAGAAACCAATATAAGGGTTTAGCTGCGAATTCTGAAACCCTGCTTTTACTCCCTATTTGTTTGTGTATGCATTATTACTTCAAGTTTATATTAGTAGCACTGAACTTTCAATAAGTTTATGTTTCTGCTACAAAAAAGATATACACTTTTCTTGTACCCGCGTGCAATTGAAGTTCACGCTTACATTCACCATGTCAAGAGCATTCTACATGCCCAACATGTATATGACCTTATACTATGAGTTTTAAACAATGAACAGTACATCAACATTTTTTTTTTCATGTATATTTCAGGGAGGCCTTCCAATGTATGTTGCCACGCGAGGCTTGTATAGTATGAAACCCCCAACTATTTTTGTTCCACCCTCTATAAAAGAAAATGCAGAGAAACTTTTGGAGGTACACAGGGAAATGGATCAATCAGAATTAAAATGCAATATTATAGGCTTGAATGTTGGTAAATCCTTATCTTATTTATCTTATGAATTCGAATGAAGCCACTTTTTTGGTCAACCTATATGCAACTATTGAAATGAATAAACATTCTATATGCAGGTGAAGAGTATACGATAAGGAACGATCTTTTTGTGAAAGCTTTCAAAACGTATCATGTCATACCTAGTCAGGTAAAATTATATTTGAAGGTGCTTCCTGTTTGATGCATATATAACAGCTATCCATGTAGGTGACTGAATTGTGTATTATATAATTTGCAGGGTTATATTATATATTCTGTTAAGAAGAAACTGAAGGAGGAATATTTGGGTCAATCAAGCGATTGCATCAAGAAATTAAAGGAATCAAAAGTGGAGGTCTGTCTTCAAGAATTTGTTTATGGATAGATTTATGCTTTTTAACATATACACTTTAATAGTAATAAAATTGACCTGTAATATGTAAATGTTTCTTGTTTGTTGTTGTAAGCAGATTTGTAACACAGTGATATCGCCTGAAATTGCTTTTACAGGGGACACCAAATCAGACTTCATTACCGATCCTGCCAATATTGATGCTTTAAAAGCGAGAATTCTTGTCATGGAGGTGACTATCATATCCATCTCTCGACCATCTTTTTAACCTTTATCTGTGGCACTCATCTCTTTGAAAAGAGTTCTTTTTTTTAAACCCCTAACTTTATCACATATGTGGTTATTCCTCAGCATGGTATTGTTCTTATTAGAAATTTCCGGTTTCATTTTAGATTTTCCTTAATTTCGTCTATATACAAAATCATGATTCCCAAATCCTTTAGTTTTAGATTATATCTGTTTTAGTACAAATTACCTAAAGTTAATATGATCACTCTAGAAAACATGCTTGTCGGGGTCGATTTTGTGAGTACCTTTTATTTCAACACACACACTTGTGTGTGTGTGTGTACCGCACCCTACTCGAGAGTCGAGTTTGCGGCCAAAACACACGATATCAAGTACAAGTTCACTGTGCCGAAAATAGAACAAAAATAAGCACCGAATACACAAATTTATCACGGAAACGTTACCTTTATTTTACTAAGCCCGAACACATTGTTCATATACAGCCAACTTGGTACATAATTACATGCTATATACATTACTCATTTATCACACTGCATTGCGAAAGAATGTATACTACTTCAAAAAATGACTTGGAGCCAAAACTGTATGTCCACATGTGTTCTTTTGTTCCCCAAATGCAACTGCATACTTGTGTTTTCAGTTGTAAATTTTTTTTGCGTGCATTATGAGCAATATCACCTTGTGTGGTATATTCAATCGGTGGTAAAACATATTAAAAACTTTACTAGTAAAACCTATTTACCATTTCAAAAGGTTCAGATATGCGATAAAAATATTGTTATTGTTTGACATCAATAGCGGATAAATAAAACTCATCTATCTGAAAGGTAAAACAGGTACTTGTGAAAACGCTTGATATTCCAAGAAATATGTAGTACATAAAATATAAAAAATATATTTACCTAAATCCTGCATCTAACATATGCTAATTCCTACAGTACCTCTAAATCATAAAATCATCGAGGCATATTAGCCAAATCCAAATTCTTGTCATAACCAACAAATCGAAAGATTTTCTATCGTTTTTGGATTTTATTTATTTATTTATTTATTTTTATTTTTTTTATAACTGAATAGCTGAAACATCTCTTACAAATTGCACCATTTTTAGAATTGTAAGGTTAAGGGTATGTATTTTGTGAGTAATTATATACTATCCAAAATTCTGCATCTCACAGTAGATGATTGTTGTTTCAGATTCTACACTAGTCGGGTCCAAAAGGTTTTCCAAATATGTGTATGTTTAAAATAGTAACCTCTTGATAGGCAGAAAGCTTTTGAAAGTACAATTGTTATATCACAAGATGATTGCTCCTTATTTATATATCCTTTCAGAAATTAAATTGAAATTTGTTAATCATATTTTTTACATAACCATAAACTAGCTTGCGTAACTCCTCATTTTAGAACACCGAAACTCAAAATAAATAGCAATACACACACACACACACATATATACATATGTGTATGTATGTATTATACATAAATGTATATGCATATATGTATAGGTTAGTATCAAGATCCCCCGTCGTTTATTGCACACGGTTCCCCTGATTGTTTTCTCATATAAAAATATGTGGGATTGAGCTATTTTTTTATCTTGTTATAATTATGATGTAGATCATCTATACAATATTGGAGTCATATCAAAACTTTTAACTCATATTTACTTGCATTATTGGTCCTGTCATTTGGGTTGTCCTAGACGAAGTGCGATTATTTTGCCATTACTTGAAGAAAATGCAAAATTATATCTTTCAAACAACTACTTGCTCCATTAAATTCTCGTGAACTTATTCTATATATTGAATTTCGAATCAGGGGTTGCCTTAAGCAGTTGGCTTGCTCGTGTTACCCTAGATCGACCTTCTTTATTTGCACTTTAAAAGTGGTTAAAAGTATGGATTGATACAAGTTTTTTAAAGCTGATCTACTCACATAAAATTAGCTCAATACAAATTTTTCTTGGTATGAATTTTTTTTTGATATGAGGAATATCGAGAACGATTTATTAGGAAATCCACACACAGAGAGATATGTACCTTTCTTTTGCTACACCCCTATGATTTTTAGTGTTATATTATTCAAAATAAAACAAAACTTTGGTGGCAGGTAAGAAAATTTCTACAAATTTCCTTTTGACTCCAAGTTGCGTAACTCGAAACGTCGTAGTGGTGCATACGGGGTGTAGCTGAGAGGGGTGTGGTGAAACCCTTTCCTATATCGACAAGGATCTAATGTACTCCTCTTTTGTTACGCATCATTCTACACCCTTACGGTTTTTAGTGTGCACTATTCAAATCAAATGAAACTTTGAAAACGTTCAATTTACACTATGAATATTATATCCACCAAAAATGAAATCATTTTGAAATATCTAACATATTCGAAATGTTAAGGTAATACCAACCGTTAAAACATTTATTTTAATCGTTGATTTGATTTGTATTTTGAACATACTAGGATTGTTCAAGCCAACCATAATTGTGAAGATGATTTGCATGTAATGATATATCTACAAATTTTTGCTTGATTTGAACTTGTGTAACTCGAAAAACCATAGGGTAGATAGGTTGTATCGGAGAGGGGTGCAGCGGAACCCTTCCCTACAAATAATTGAATTAGCTTCCAAACAAACTTGGTTTCATAAGTAAAAATGTGTATATCACAAGTTAAACATAGCATTTATAATGAACCTCCTCATCATGACTAAAGATGTAATTACAGGGATGGATAATTTTCCTCATCTAAAATCTTTAAACAAAGATATTCGAAGTTTTTGTTTTCTTTCCGAAGAGCAGTTTTCTTCTTGTCCTTATCTTATCACCTTTTCACATATTGCTTTTTATCCTTTCTATTGTAATTTAACTTCATTTTACTTTCAATTTTTTTCAATAATTAATGGAATATTTTCTGCTATTTATCGACTTCAAAAGTTGCTTAATTGTACATGTGAGTCACACTCCTCGGTGCTGATGCTCGATGCACCAATGGTTGTGACTTTGGGTCTCCTCCTTACATGTGGGGCACACAGAAAAGTGCACTCAGAGCATGGCACTTCCTTTTTGTGGTGAAACATGTTGCCTGGTCGTGGCGGCGAGGCATACACTAGGTGTGTGTACACGGTGCACCGCAGATTGGATTTGACCGCCTCTTTTCCCTCGTGTGTCAATCATACATCGGCGTAGCCTTGGGGCTTGACTCCTCTATTTTGAGATTGATGGGTTTTCTCCTAGCTCTGACACCTCCTAGTTGCACAAGTTTCAATGCGCCACCACCACTTTTTGCATGCATTCTTATCCAAAGCATGGTTAGCTGCTACTCTCCTTTTTCGACTTTCTTCGATTTAGGATACAACGAATGGCAGAATTAGCAATCATGGTCTTCACAGTGGCTGAGGATTGAATTACCTTTCTAACAATAGTGTTTCCATCTATTTCCCTCCATTCGAATGAACATTATGATCAATTTTGCGACAAGTTGTTCGCCGAAGTGTCATGTTATTCATGGTCAGTCCTAAAAGTTTTGGTATCTAAAGACAATTGCAAAACCAAGGCCTTATACAAGAACTAATGCTATTATCTTTAATTAAATCATCAAAACCAAGGTCCAATTCCTTCATTAGCAAGTGGACAAGGCATTGTTTGATTCGTGAATAATTTACAGCAAAAAACAAAATATTTATCAAGTGAATTTGAATATACCAACCATTTTCTATTTTGTTTATCCCCGTTATGCAAATGTCTGATGTATAACGTGGAGGAAAAATGTCTATTGGTAACGTTTTTTGGAAAATCAGAGTCATTATTCTTTAGTACTCTAAAATGACCTCTTCAACTAGCAAGTCTTTCAATTTTTGATCAATTTTTTCCATGTACCAGGGTCATTTGATACCACACTAACATTCTTCAAGTGTGATGATGAATCAATGCTTCTTTCCTCTTTGCTAACATTTTCATTCTCATGTTCGCTCATTAAAATATCATTATCAATATTATCATCACTCTCGTTAATAAGAGGGACATTATCCACATTCAAGCTCGAGTTTCTATTTGATTATTTTTAATGAAAATTTTATTAAAAGCGTCTTTCTATGTATTAGTGAGTTCATCTAGCTTTTTTTTTTTAACCCTTTTAGCGTGTCCAGATTCTTGTTTGTGCATTTCTAAATACTATAAAACATTGAAAAATATTAATTAAAAGTAATAGGTTAATGTCTTTTTTTACTAAATTATACAATTTTCTATCCACAAATAACACTATAAAATGAATCTCAAAATAAAATATCTACATTTAAGAAAATAAATTTGTCAAACCATTTATAGGTCACTGGTATTTGAATAGAAAAATTAACTATCTTATCTATGAATTATATTTTATCAGAAATATTTGCACAAAATAATTTGCAACAAAAATTCTCCTTTACCGTTCGATTGGACTTAAAAACATTAACTATAAATTTCACAAACTTAGTTATTTATCAACAAATTTTATATTAACTAACCATTACAAAACATAAAAAATAACTACTAATTATTACTTAAATCTTAACACTAACCCAAATTTACAGAAATTTGATCTTCGAAATTATATGAATTCAATATTTCACCAAACAAAACACAAATGTAAACATACTTTCAGAATTACAGAAATCATTAACTTTTAATTAGAGTTTACAGAAAATTAATAGCACACCTTTTGCCTTTAGGTCCTTCTTCACTTCTCAATTTAATGTCTGCAGTCCACGAACAAGATCAACTGACATCTGACAACTGCTGACCACAGCCCCGTCTGTTCCCGTCGAAGTCTGAGACTGTGATTGGAGCAGCTATCGCCTGATTGGGTCGCCGCCCACTGGAGTGAATCACCGCCGTTCTGATGTGCCGCCGTTCAGAGTACTGCCGGCTACCGCCGTTCTGGTTCGAGGTTCTGCCTCCACGTCCAATCGGCAATCACGATTCTTTTTTTTTGGTGCCGCGCCAAAGTTTTTGACTAGTGGTGCCCTAGTTTCTGACGAGGTCCTAAGCGGATGCTTTCCCCGCTTTACCCAAAGAAGCACCTGATGTTATTATTAGACTTGATACATTGATTATTTAGGCAAAGTGCTCAACGTCTATGTGATGGGAAACCAAATGTAGTTTTCCTATGATATTGGAAATCCAAATTTTGTTGGTTGGGCTAAGAGACATAAGACAGAATTACCATACAATATTTACTCTTCTCGTATCTTGCTATAACCCTATCCGTGGATGGGTTGATCCCTCCATTTATGGTCTCCCGTTATCGCTAGTTTGGTCTGTCATAGTATTGTGGTTAAACATTTCTTTATCAAGATAACTATACTCTTCTAAAAGCACAAGTGAACTGACTCTCGTAGGAGACATGACAATAGTACTTGGATTTACCAAACAAATAATTTGTTAATTAGAAATCTACAGCAGTTACAAAGTGAGCACACACGCTATAATTCCCTACATACACATGATTTTAACAGGGTCACTACATTCACAAGTTACTATGACTTTTTTTCAACTCTAGTAGCAGAGCGCTAAATGCTGCTGTTGACTCACTCTCACTGATATATCTCTTCGACCTTCATAAACAGATGTAATGCTTATCATGAATTAAACTAAATCTGCATAAAACAGAATGCGGAGATGCAGTAACGGAGAAGAACCCTTGTTTAACCCATGAATGCAGTAGCCCGTCATTGTCTTCTTGATGGACCAATTGTTATAAAGCGTTGATTTTTTTTAAATGAATTTGAGGTAGAAATTATCACTATCATCACTAAGTTTTTTGATGTCTTCTTGATGGTCCTAACTTTGTAAAAACATCGTGGGATATATATATATATATATATTGATGAATCTGTTGAACATTTAATATTACTATAATCATTAAGATCTTTTCATATAAACTGCTTTACACATCTCTTTCAATGCCTAAATCTCAAAACTAATTAAAGAAAAGCAAACAATAACAAAAATTATTCAACTTGTCAAAGTTTTTTACTTGTAGAAAAAACTTTGAAACACCCATTCTCTGCTTAGAAGACTCAAAGGCCTTAAATTTATGCTTATTTGGACTCATATGCTGAAACATATGCCTTTTGCTGTTAATGTGAGGCAAATAGTCTTGATTGGTGCTGAAAATTTTGCCAATTACTGGGTTTATTTCTCAATATAATAACAAGATATGTGAAATTGAACCTTCGACCTTTTAAATAAGAAATGGTTGATTTTGATAAAAAATTATATGATAAAGTAGTAATGAGGCTGTTTACTGTTCAATTGGTTAATTTTTTACTCGTGCTGCATCAATTTCTAACATAGATTTCTCATGTTACAAGATTGTTGCTAGTTTGGGCAACCTCTCTATAAACCATAGAGTTTGAAAGAAGAAATAAATGTTGGCATTTAGTCATGAAAGTTTAACCCACTTTACTTTTGTTCTTCTGAAATACGTAATAATATGCCGTAGGACATAGTTGCTAATCTGTCATAGATTCTTCAAGACTTCGGTGACGTTATCTTATATTTATAGTTAGGATAGTATCCAGCTATGTTTACCTAAGTTGAATATATTGTGCCGTAGAGTACTTTCATTGACGATGCCATGACAATAGAGCATGCAAGAGATTACGGCCACATTCATCTTTTTGAGGTAAATTTGATATTGCATGCCTGTTATACTTCCCATATATTTTATCCTTTCTTTTACATGAAAGTTGTGCGTTCTATTATTTCTATTTCAGTAATTTTGGATTGTTTTATACATTTTAATTATTTTTTTTCTAATACACAGATTGCAAGAAATGCTGACTTATTTCAAAACAAAGCCATTCTTTTCATTCATTTTTCAGCTCGATATCGACCAGAGGTGGGTGTACTTATAATTAGTCAATATTTTCGAACTGATTTGACCTTGAACCTTAAGTGGGTTGTCACCTGTCATTGCCATCTTATGGTCATCCAGTAGTTGCAATCAATTTCCTCGATTCTTTTGTTCAACTATATATCAGATTTGAAATGTCTTGCATATTTATGCATTGATTGTCGTTTGATTAATCACAAAATAAGGTCATTAACATATCAATTTTCATTATGTTCTTCCATTACAATATCACATTGAATGTCTAGTAGTTTGAAATCCACTAGCTCTATTCAATTTCAGCTACTTACACCTTTCAAAAGTTGCAGTTGAGTTTATACAACAGTTCTGAAGGTTCATTTAATGTTTTATGTTTTGATAATTATAAATAAGAAGATATAGGTCTGCTGAATAATTGTTGAGCATGTACAACTAAATGTTGTTATTTCTGAATCAGGGATGAACGGAATGTTAGTCTAGCTCATAAGTGTTATGTCCTGTACTTTATTATTTGTCTTCCTTGTAAGCGCATCTCCAGCCGTTCCAATTTGATTTTAAAAAATGGGGATGAATACCCTTTTTGTTTTTTTTTTCTCTTTCAATTTCTCGTGCTCCACCAGTGTGGGTTTGAGCGGATGGAACAGAGTAAAGTGGGAATTCGTCCTTTTTTTAACGTGAGTTTCTAAACGGTTTTCTAGAAACCATCTTAACCCTAAACGGTTTTAGAAAACAACTTAGAAAAAGTGTTTTTAGAAAACCGTTTAAACACTTAAAACGGTTTTCATTTACCCATTTTATGTTTTATATTAATAAAATTATATATCTTTTGTGAATTTTCACATATTTCAACACAGAATAATAGAAAATACATTGGACCATTTGATAAAACACAAAACAATCCCTACAATTTAAACACACCAATACAAACTGAAATAAGAAAATACGTAACAACTAAAACAAACACATTCGAACATTGCAATTCCTCTGCATTTCAGAAATTTTCTTTTCATCTTGGTACCCTTGTCGTTGAACCCTTAAAATGCTACGTTTCTTGGTCAAAATACGTTCCACAAAACACTCATATAATATTTTCATCAAATCTTTTTTTTTCCACAACTTAAACCTGCATTGAATTGCAACTTAATCTCAGGAAATTTCGAGAAAAAAGTTATTAAATTTTTTCCGATAATTTGTAGTTCCTAGTGCACTAAAAGCTGCAAATTTTCAAAAAATAATAACATTTACATTAAAAAATTGTAAAATTTCAAAAAAATAAAATTCCAGGATGTCGTGCAGTGCGTTTTTTTGGCAAGGATCGGAAGCGGATTAAGTTTGAAAATAAAAAGGTATTTCGCTGATTTGCACCATTAATATTGGTTAATAATTTTGTTTGTATTTTCATTCACCCAGGAAATCAAGGAAGCTATTGCTAAACTCCCTCCTAAATTAGCTAGCCGATCATATTCACTTCTAGAAGGTTTCTGATTTTGAACAGTGAATGTCATCAATGGTGGAGATAAGATGGATTTGTTGAGATCATAGAAACATTCAGGGAAAGAAAAGTGTCCATAATAATATTTGTTCTTCATTTATCAACTGCCTTTGGGATAAGCAATTGTTTGGGACTGAAACACACTATATGAATGATGATTCTTCGGTTTCTCTTCCTTCTGGCAATGAGACCGTACAAATTCTGGCAACATTTGTTGTATTCCGTTCCCTAGGTCTGCTTAAAATTCAATCGTTGTTATTTAAATGTATGATTACGCATTTGTTAGTTTGCAAAATGTAAGTTTAATATTTAACAATAAGTACACTTGTATGATTACATATTGATTTTTTTTTTAATGTGGATCCAATCATATTTGAAATTTAAAAATGCTTAAACTCTATTGGTCCTAAACAACCAACCATGGTGTTATAGGCATGGAGCACGTGAGATGGAGTTTTGTATTTTATGTATTCAACATATAGTTTATATAGTTTAAAATGTACAGAAGTTAAGAAAGTGGTGAAATATGATAAATTTGGAAAATGATTTTAATATATAAAATTAAAAATGATTTTTTTGTTTTTTGTTTTTTGTGAAATATTAAGGTTTGTTGGAATGACCAAGAGTTTTCAACTTTTCATTTTTCTTCACGTTAATTTTCAATATCAATTGTATTTTCTTCCAATTATTTTTTTCCTGGTTTTTCAGTGGAAATGCCATACCGTGAAAGGAGGTGCTTGCATAATTCAGACCGTTTGCACTGGAATTATATACTTTCGAATTTCATCTTCACACGCCCACCTTTGCACACCTTTTAATTTAGTGTAGCGCTAAGGTATAAAGTTGAATCATCTTCCCACAACTATCCAAATACAGGAGTCTCGGACTATATTAATAACATAGGCCATCACAATAAAAAGTGGAGGTAGTGTTTGGTTTACATTTTGAGTTTTCAATTTTGAGTTTCCACGATCATTTTCGGTTTTGCATTTTGAAGATTTTCATTATTTTCCAAAATGCGTTTGAGTGTGCATTTTTAGAAAACATAAACCGAAAATTGGAAATGCCTTTGTTTTGAAATATAGTTTTCATATTTTGAAATTTTGAATTTTCTTTTTGGTAATTCAAACGTATTTTACATTTAAAGCATAATACATAAAATATACTATCTACTATTCATTTTCCATGTTCACATAAACACACTTAGCATGAAAATCAAACGAAGAATAATATGAAAAAGTCAGATATAACGAAGTTAAATAAAAACTACTACCATTATATCAAGTTACTAATTAAGCATTAAAGAGAACACAACATTTTAAACTGCACAAGGCCAAATTGTATAGGAATAAAATTACAATTGAAAAATTCATAATAAGGTTTTTGACATGTAACATAAAAGATACACCAAACAAAGAGAAAATTGAAAGAGAACAACCGAAGCATCTTTCACGATAATATGATAGATATATCAACCACAAATTCTATAAACAACGCATCTGATATGTCTTCCAAATCATATCTGCACACGATAGTACAAAAGTTAGACATACTGAATCATTGCACAAAATTAGAATACAAATGAGAATAAGTATTAATCTAAAATATACGCATCTCATATTTTTTATTATAATGGACATGTTACTAATTTAGAGGTTGAAAGAACAAGCTCATGGGAGGAATATGGAAAAGTTGAAAGGATGGGACTCCCAGCATGCTCATAATAATCAACAGAAGCATTCATATAATCTATTTTTTGAAACGATTTTTATTTTGTTGAATGATGTACCAAGTGTAACATGATATAATAACGAGATGGTGAATTAATTTAGTGTTTAAACTTTAATGTGTGCAGACATGATTCGAATATCTTAATGAAATAAGATGGAATGAATTTTGAATTTGAAGTAGAAATAAAATTGTACCTAAGCTATAAATGATGAGTTGTTACATACTCATTCCACATTCGTGTGGCTATTTGATCTCTGACTTGCCCCATTTGAGTCGTTTGACTTACATTAAACTGTACAACTTCTTGTTCATGAATTGACTCCACTGTGGATTGAAATATAATATCCTCAGATGAATATTCAGCAAACAGAGTATCCAATGCGCGCTCTTCTCGAATGAAGTTGTGTATTGTGCAACATGCAATTGGAATTTGTCTTTGTCTAGAAAGCGGAAAATTTGTCATCAACTTTAAAATGAGAAATCTTGCTTTTAGAACTCCAATACAACGCTCAATAATATTCTGACATGATGAATGTCTGTAGTTGAACAAGTCTTCCTTTCCATGTAGTCTTCCTTGTCTATTATAGTCACGTAAATGATATCTCCACGATAAGGGGAGAGAAACCCGGGTATGTTTGGATATCCGGAGTCAACAAGATAAAATTGTTCTACAAATAAATTATGAAATCCATCACATAAGAAAATTGTATTTTTGCATTAGCTAATTATAAATATTTGTAGATATGTTGTTATCCATCATAAATAAAGTTATTTGAGCGTACCTCCTCGTGGCATTGGAAAATTGTTGCTTGGTTTTGAAACTGCATCGATAAATACTCGGGAATCATTAGTTGTACCTTCCCATCCAGCGTATACAAATATGAATCTCATGTCAAATTCACATGTAACCATCATATTTTGTGTCACAACATTTTTCCTTCCACGAAAAGATGTTTGCTTTGAAGGAGCCCATGTTGAAACATGCGTTCCATCTATTGCCCCAATACGATTCTGTTGTATGCTATCACATGACAATATTATTATTATTTTATTGCTAAGTAAATTATAAATATTCTATATATTTAACCGTATCACATTGAAATGAGGATATTTTCGCAAAAGACGTTCATGGATGGTACCTTGATTTTTTGGTTTAATAATCTCCGTGCCTAACGAGCAAACAGGTCGCAAAACTTTACGAAACCATTTTGAGATTGTATGATTAGAATGTTGAAAACGATCACCAATCACATTATAGTGTGTAGTGTGTCCTATAATTATCAAAAACATAGCAACACCCTCCTCAACGTCGACTTTTTTACCATTTCTCAATAATCCCTTTTCTTTCAAAACATCACAGAAGTTTATAAACACGTGTTTTTGCATCCGAAACATTTGATGACAGAGAGTTGGATGTCCATTTAAAATTTCAAACATAAACCTTTTCCGATAAGAGATGATGTCCTACGAGGTCTCCTACTAATAACAATTCTTCGGTTAGCAACTAAATAGCTAAACATCATTATATCTTCAATGTCATCTGATGTATGGTCATCCATTAAATCATCATCGCTTGAACCATCATTAGAGATGTTAGAAATTTCACCAAACTCATTGGACAAAGACTTGTTATAAATTCACCACCGAATGGTTTTATGTATTTAGAATAAATTTTCAGAAGATTACTCAAAACTAGACACACTATAAATTGTAAACATACCTCGTAGAATTCACCGAGTTCTCTTCATCCATGTTATATTAACTTCAATACCTAATTCAAAGTTAGTTTAGCAAAAAGTTAAACATATCCATGTTATAGGTAATATAAAATTAATCAAAGTTGGCATAAATCAAAATATTCACAAAGTTCACGAATGCTATGTATGAAATAATATGTACAGGAATAATGCATGTATCAATTAGCAAATGCTAAAGAGAAATTGACTGTAACAATACACATATATAAAATAATGTAATATACTCAAAATAATGAAGCAACAATGTTATGATCTACTGCCAAGTTTCATATAAAAAAAGAGAAATTTTGCATTTGTTTTGTTTTTGTACTATGTGCTCTCTTTACCGATATATTACTAATTCCAAAAGGATAGTTCTCCATATGATGAGGTTTAGAAAAAAAAAGTGTCTGCAACTATCTGATATCAATTGCTTTCACCACTCATAATTTTTCAATGATTTACTAGACCATCTACCCGTGTGTCAAGCACGGTATCAACATAGTTAAACAAGTAAAGTAAGATTCTGATAAATATAATTCAGCGGCCTGACAGTAATAGAATGTATAGTGTGGCTGTAATGAAGTTCAATTGAATAATATTGTCCATACAAACATCTTCAGGAAAATCTTTGTCCAAAAGTATGACAAAGATAGTATTACATAACCTCTGGCTAGGAGACTTAAGAGCAGTAGAAAATTTTATATTAATATTTTTTTCTTTTTCTGTTAATAAATAGTAATCCTTTTTGTTAATATATTCTTTTTTTGTCATCTTCTGTAGACTTGAGTGACAATATGCCTGATTGAAGAATGAAAAAGTTGTTAATTGGGTACCTAAGTAATAAGGATTCGTTTGTTGCAACCTTCTTCTTTTATTTTGTTTCTTTTCTGCTTATTGGGCCGGGCTTCTTTATTTCGCCCAGAACATAGTTTGCCTTATAAATATAGGCTGAAGCAATGTATTTGTACATGAAAAATCATCTGAGAATAAAATAAAACTTCTTTTCTGTTTTATGGTATCAGAGCCACCATAGCCAAAAGGCTGAAATTGATCAGAGAAAGTGATTTCTCATTTCTCCCCTCAGAGCATTATAATCATAGGGGAGGCTTACCTTTCTCCGTGATCAGTGTAGCATCAAGTTTTCATCAGATCTTGCCTTCATTGTGCCATCCTAGAAGAGGATCAGATTCAAGATCTTCATCTCCTCGTCTGGTTACACTGTTCTCACTCGTTACAGTCTATTTTGGCTGCAATTTTATCATTGCCTCGCTAAAACATTGCTTTCTTGATCAAGATATTTGGATATCAGTGTTCTTAATCCACCATGGCAGATCAAGATGATGAAGCCACCTCTGTAAACACAGGCAACAGATCCAGAAATGATCAAAGCAGCGATCCAATCTTGATCAGACCTAAAAATCAGGCAATAAACACACCATTAGATGAAGACAACTACATAACCTAGAAATATCAGGTAGAAATTGCATTAAGAGGTTATGATCTGCAAGATTATGTGAAGGGAACCAAGGTGATTCCTCCTATTAACATCACTGATGATAAAGGAAAACTTATTAGCAATCCAGATTACATTCAATATCAAAGGCAGGATAATTTGCTTGCATCTTGGCTATTATCTTCTATCAGTCAAAGTCTTGTGTCACAACTCGTTGGGTGTTACACATCGTATGAAATATGGTCATCTATTGAAAGAATTTTCAGTTCAAAATCGGTAGCCAGAGTTATGCACTATAGAAGAGAGCTACAAAATACAAGAAAGAATGATACAAGTATAAGAGAATATCTTGCCAGAATCAAGAATCTCTGTGACAAACTGAAGTCAGTTGGTCATGAGATATCTAATAGTGAGCAGATCCTTATCATTGCAAATGGTCTTGATCAAGAATATGAATCTTTAGTGCTTTTCTTGCTACACAACAAACTCTACCAGACATAAAATATGTTCACTCATCCCTTCTCGCTCATGAAGGCAGAGTTGAACAGAGAAGACTCATGCAAGAAGACTATTCAGCCAACTATGCCTCCTCCACAAAGAACATAAAACAAAAACACAGCCAAAATAAACAAGAAAATCAAAATTCAAGAGGAAACAACAGTCAAAGGGGAAGAGGCAGAGGAAAATACCCAAACAACAATAGGGTCAAATGCCAAATTTGTGAGAAATTTGGCCACATGGCAAAAAGGTGCTACTTCAGATTCAAGGAAGATTACAATGTTGCTCAGCAAGGTCAAACAAACAGAGGACCAACAGTAAACATGGCACAAACCAGTAATCAGTCCAGAAACAATGCATACAACTCAACAGATGATGCAACCAGATCTGATGATATCAACATGGAAGAATGGTTCCCTGATTCAGGGGCCACTAACCATATGACCAACAACTTGCAAAATTTAAACTTGGGAAACAAAAGCTACACAGGTAAGCATTCTGTTGTAATGGGAAATGGTGAAACAATAAATATATCTCATGTGGGAATAGGCACTATAGAAGGTACAAGGTTACTCTATCTTAATAACTTATTAAGAGTACCAAGTATCAAAAAGAATTTAATCAGTGTCTCACAATTTGCTAAAGAAAACAATGTATATTTTGAGTTTTACCCTAGATCTTGTCTTGTCAGCGATTTGCTAAATAAAAACATATTGTTACAGGGTAAACTGGATCAAGGTTTATACAAATTCAGCAATATGAGAAAAAGACCTTTTTGTAACAATGCAGTATGGTGTAATAATGTTAGTGCAAATAATAACAAAAAGGTCAATATTCTCGATGTATGGCATTGCAAGTTAGGGCATCCTAGTTTTGATGTAGTCAAACAAGTATTGAATGAAAGTAAAATTTCTTTTCCAAAATTGTGTAGTTCTAATATATGTACACACTACCAAATTGGTAAGAGTCACAAATTACCTTTTCAATGTTCTGAGACTGTATATGAAAAGCCTCTCGAGCTAGTGGCAGCTGACTTGTGGGGACCATCTCCACATAATTCAACTCAAGGAGACAGGTATTGCCTATCACTTGTTGATGCACATAGCAGGTATACTTGGATATATTTTTTAAAGGCAAAATCAGACACATGCAGTGCTATGAAACACTTCATCACTTGCATTGAAAAACAGTTAAATAGCAGTGTGAAAATGATACAGACAGATGGTGGGGGTGAATTCAAATCCCTAAAAGACTTCTTTGCTATGAAAGGAATCATACATAGGATGACATGCCCACACACATCTGAACAAAATGGATTGGTGGAAAGAAAACACAGACACATCGTGGAGACTGGTTTAACACTTGTGTCACAAGCAAGTCTACCTATGAGATACTGGAGGGAGGCATTTGCCACGGTAGTGTATCTCATCAATAGAATGCCAACCAAAGTGTTAAACCATATCTGCCCTTTTGAAAAACTTTTTAGTGTTAAACCAGATTATGTGCACTTAAGAAATTTTGGGTGCCTGTGTTTTCCTTGTCTCAGACCGTACAACAAACATAAATTGAGCCTGAGGTCTAGTCAATGTACTTTTCTGAGTTATGCAGATAATCAGAAAGGCTACAAGTGTCTAGACAATCAGGGCATGCTTTATATTTCAAGACACGTAGTATTTAATGAAAGTGTTTTCCCTTTTGTAGAAAAGGAAAAACATAAACAAGCAATGGACATCAGCAAAGCAGGAACAAGTCAAATACCTAATCTATCTAATTGGATCAGCAAAGAAAACAAAAAAAATTGTGAGTCAGCAAAGAGTGTTCACATTGATAATTCAGAGCAAAGTGTAGTGGATAGCTCACAACATAATGAACAACAACAAGTAGATACACAGCAAAATCAAGGCAATGAAGACTCAACAAATGAAGCTACTGATCACTATATAGTTGAACATCAAGTGCCACAACCAACCATTAGTCAACTCCCCATGACTACTAGATCCAAAAGTGGTATCATTAAACCTAAAATATTCAACACTCAAATCAATGAAGTAGAGCCAACATCATATGAATCAGCAGTTAAAGATGAAAGGTGGAAGAAAGCCATGGATGAAGAGTATAATGCACTGATTAAAAACAAAACATGGATCTTAGTTGACCCACCAAAACACAAAAATATAGTTGGAAGCAAGTGGACTTACAAAATCAAAAGGGATGCAGAAGGCAAAATAATTAAGCATAAGGCAAGACTTGTGGCAAAAGGCTATACCCAACAGTATGGTTATGATTTCAATGAGACATTCTCCCCAGTCATTAAACCATCAACAATCAGAATTATATTAACCTTAGCCTTACACAAACATTGGCAGATAAGGCAGTTAGATGTGCATAATGCATTCTTAAATGGAGACTTAGTGAAAGAAGTGTACATGCAACAACCAAAAGGCTATAGCTCTAAGGACAACAGCAATCAAGTATGCAAGTTACACAAAGCCATATATGGGTTGAAACAAGCTTCAAGGGCCTGGTATGAAAAGCTGAAGACTACTTTAGCCAAGTTGGGATTTACTGCCACTAAATCTGATAACCCCTTCTACATAAGAAAGCAGAGGGATAATAGCATCTACATATTAGTATATGTTGATGACATTCTCATTACAGGGGATAATCAGCATGAGATTGAAACAGTTATCAGGTGTTTAGATAGACAATTTGCTATAAAAGACTTGGGGGAAGCTAATTACTTTCTAGGCATACATATTAGAGAAATACAGATTCAAGCATCAGTTTATCACAAAAGCAATACATATCAGACATTCTAGTAAGAGCGAATATGGACAATGCCAAAGCACTGCCCACACCCATGACAAGTAATCTCAAACTGTCTAAAAACAAGGGCGAAGTGATCGAAAATATCACACAATATAGGAGTGTAGTTGGGGCACTCCAGTATGCAACCATTTCTAGACCAGACATCTGTTTTAGTGTAAATAAGGTCTGTCAATACATGCAAGCACCAACAAATGAACATTGGCGTGCAGTTAAACGCATTCTCAGATACCTAAAGGGAACCGTTCACTACGGGTTAAGATTAGTGTCATGCAAAAGTATAATTCTACAGGCTTACAGTGATTCAGATTGGGCCAATGATTTAGACGACAGAAGATCCACTACTGGGTACTGTGTGTACCTCGGTAGCAACCCCATTTCATGGTGTACGAAGAAGCAACCAACCGTTTCTAGGTCGAGCACTGAAGCAGAATACAGAGCTATCGCTAGTGTTACTGCCGAAATCACTTGGACAGAAGCACTTCTCAGAGAATTAGGGTTTGAGCTTAAACAAAAACCGACCGTTTGGGTGGACAATTTGAGTGCCATTTCGCTATCCATGAATCCTGTTCAGCACTCGAGAACGAAACATCTTGAAGTAGATCTACACTTCGTTAAAGAATGAACTGGCAGCGGGAAACTCCAGATCTGGCATATCCCATCTTTTTATCAGTGTGCGGATGTATTAACAAAGGCCATTTCATCTAAGAATTTCATTCGGCTTAGGGAGGAGCTTCGCGTTTTCCCGCCGCCATGAAAAATAAAGAGAAGATTTGAGGGGCTGGGAAACCCTAGTTTCGTTTACGGGGGCGTAATAAGGATTCGTTTGTTGCAGCCTTCTTCTTTTATTTTGTTTCTTTTCTGCTTATTGGGCTGGGCTTCTTTATTTCGCCCAGAACATAGTCTGCCTTATAAATATAGGCTGAAGCAATGTATTTGTACATGAAAAATCATCTGAGAATAAAACAAAACTTCTTTTCCGTTTTACCAAGCAGGTGTAATAATTGCCTTTACGGTGAGTGTTCTTGCTCTACAGGATAAACATATGTAATAATTGCCAGATTGTGAATCAAATTAATGGATGTTGTGTTTGTTCTTCTTTTGTGAAATAAGAGTGTTTGATGCTTTGGAATATTGCTTTTATTAGCTTTTTTGCAATTGGTATACAATGCATTCTTTTATAGCAGATTAGATAACGAGAAGGTGATTATTTTTTGATGCTGGTTGTGTCATTTATGTGCAAGGAAATTATGTCTTAACCAAGTTTCAGTTTAACTCCAACCAGATAGAAAATAGCAGTCTGTGCAGATAGAACTTCACTTAAGTTGTAGAAATAATTAACTATGGTCGGAATTTTACCTGGACAATTCATATACTTACGTGCAGTAAATGAAACAGTAGTAGAATAAAAATGAAGCAGACAAACAAATAGAGAAAGCACCAATGAAAACCATAAGACAATAGTTATGAAACAATTTTATATATATAGGGAAAGCAACAGAGTACCTGAAAGGGGAGCAACAAAAACAGCAAATGAACAGGCAGCACGGCAACAACACACCTGAAACGCAGTAGATCAAAAGCTTTATATCGTCGTGCCAATTGAAAGCAGCAGATAAAAGAGAAGTGATGGAATATCGTAGTGGGAAATGATATCTATTCTATTATATGTAAATTTCAATATGTGACCATTTATATTCTTGCTTCTCATTCGTTCTTACTTTCAATACTCTTCTCTGGTTTAATTGAGAGATAAAGTTTCACTTGCCCCTCTAATAATTACTTACCATTCCAAGTTTTAAATTAAATTTCCATTATATATTAATAAGAATACGTCCTTTCATTTTCTATTTCAGCTATTCAGTAATGTTCCACACTCATTTTCTCTTCTTACTTTCATTTTCTCAACTTCTTATCTAAAATAAATCATTTTCTTTTTCAGCTATTCAGAAATGTTCAATGCTCATTTTCTCTTCTTACTTTCCTTTTCTCAACTTATTATCTAAAATAAATTTTTAAATGCTTAAATACTATCATATCATATGTTTTTCTCTTTAGATCCAAGTGGAAAATTTGCTCATTTGATTGTAATCATAGAATTCTTTCTTCCACGTTTTAAGAGATGCTTCATGCTTTTGGGTATGTTATATTTCTTTTTATTTGATTTTATGTTGATTAATATGAATTAAAGTGGCTTGGTGTTGGCATTAAAAGAAATTAATATGTTAAATAAAATATTGCTTAATCTGCAAGAAATGGTCTTTTTAATAGATCATGGTTGGAAAAATCAGCTTAATAGAAATTGTTCCTCTAAAAACTTACTCCAATCATCTTTCTTTGGTTGCAGGTAAGAGATTTTGATTTTATTTCCATGGTAAACCCTATACACAAGTTTTGATTGTCTTTTGAACTTTTTTATTCTAATTAGAATTTGATTTAATTCGGCAATAGTTCACTTTGCAATCATCTTAAATTATTTATGATTTTATTGATGCATTGCATTGTATTTCTACCTTACTTTCAATGAAACTGATCGAAAGAACTCCAAAAAATCTTGGCCGACTGGATCGAAAGAACCCCAAAAAATCTTGGTTTGAACTGTATTTTGTTATTTTCTTTTTCATTTAACTCGATGTTGAATTTATTATTTTTGTTTCAAATTGCATCTTTTCTTTGAGTTTTATGCCTAAAGTTATGCCTCCATATGATTTTTGTTTTCGATTTGTAGTATTACGAGTTTGGTTATTTATTTGTAGTAGGTTACTGGATTTATAAATGCCATTTTCAAAATAAAATCTTATGTTTATAGCATATAGCTCTTTATTTCATATATTTCCCTTTGTAACATTTTTATTTCCATGTACAAATCTGCAATTATTTTTCATTTATATTCTAACAATAGTTCTTTTCCTATTCTCTTCATTTTCAATATAAGATTTTTTTTGAACTTCCTCGGTTATTTCCCATGTTCAATAATTTCAATACAAGGGTTCTTTTCAAAAACCTTTGATCGACATTTATTTCTTTTATTTTGATTAGAATTCAGTTTAATCACTAATGGTTTTTCACTTTGCCTTTATCTTAAATTATGTGTGAATAATACATATTTTATAGTGATTGTGTTTCTACCTTACTTTCAATGTTACTGTTTTTATGGAAACATTATTAATGACCTCCAAAAAACTCTAATTCAATTGAGATTGATTAATAAGTTTAATTTTTTTATTTGTCTTTTCATTTAATTCAGTGTTCAATTTGTTGTTTTGTTTGATTCCATTGAGATTGATTAGAAAATTTGACTTTTATTTTGCTATATTTCTTTTCATTTCATTCGATGTTGAATTTGTGTTTTTTATTCTAAATGACTAATTTCATATCTTTTCTTAAGGTTTTTTGCATCAAATTGTGCCTTCTTCTGATTTTTTTTTCATTTCGTAAGATTATGAGTTTGTTTCCTTCATTTCTTTTATAGAAGGTTACTTGATTTATAAATAAATGGACACCATAAAATCTTTTGTTATTTCTAAAATCTATTATAGATAAAGTTGAACTATTTTGTACTATCAAATTTCATTTTATTTTTGTTTATTGATTAGGAATATGAACTTTGTTTCCTATATTTGTTTTGTATGTTATAACTGGTTTACTGCTACGTGGACATCAAATAATCTTCAATTTTGTATAAACTATTAGATGTAAGGTTGATCTTTATTCAATTCTTAATGATCTTGCAGATGAGATAATTATCTATTATTTTCTACATATTTAGTTAGAATTTATGATATTTTAAATTTTACTTCGGTTTATTATAGAAAATATTGGATTGAAGATGTAGATAAGAAAACATTTATAAGTAAACTAACTTTGAATATAAAGGTTCATATATCAAGTGATATTACCATGCAACTGAAAAAAAGAATAAAGAGTTATCAATTTCATTTAATTTGAATTTAACCTAATTAGAGAATTAATTACAGTTAAATTAATTTCATTGAAATTCAATTTAGTGGGAAAATCGACCACATAAGTTCAAATAACTTTTGATTTTGTGATACCTCAAGATTTCTTTTTAATTTGACTTACTCACATATTTTATACACCTTTATTATATGATGTTGTGTAATCCATAGTCATATTATTTGCACATTTTTTAATATGCAGTTGGAATATTAAAGTTGTACAATGCGTAGTTGATGTTTGAGTTTTCGTAACTCCAGGAGATTTTATTGGTAGGACATTAATGTATAAAGGGGTACGAGGATAGAGAGGAAGTCAATCGATAATATGATGGTATGCGCAAATGTAAATTTCTAAAAAAAAATTGATCATATTGGTTTGTTGTTTGATGATATTATTCCTTTCGTTTGTAACAATTGTATATAATTTTCATAGAAAATTGATTGCAATCGGTAATAAGAATATCCACTTTCAATGAAATAGTATATTAAAACACTATCTGTTTTGAAAGAAATTATAAAAGTTTTGGTTCTTATAATCGTCTATATCAATCAAATAAATGTACGACATATTATATATGCACCTATCAAATATATGTTTTTTGTTATAATATCTAACCTTCTATTCTATAATATAAGCATTTTAATTTTTAATCATTCTTCTTCTTCTTTCCCATAAGTTAGAGAGTCAAATCGGCAGTTAAAATTTTTGTTTTACATATTTCCTATCCTTACATTAACTACTACATCTACAATTACTTTGTAACCTACTAACTTCATTTCATATTCCTTGCTTTTCTAATATGTTTTTATTACATATTATTGAAAGTACATTTAACCTTCTCATATTCATCTTTTTTTTTATTTTTCTTCACTTTTTGAATTAATGTTATTTATTACTCTAAGTATTCTTTTTACACCCTTTCAAATCCATTTCTCCATTATTTTAGTTTCATATCTTCCTTGTTTATCTTCATTCTCCGACACTGTAATATCCTTCTTTACGTTAATCCAAACTTTAATTTATACCTTATTTACAACAAAACATTCTCCTCATATAAAATATTATTAAAAACACTAAATTGTCATTTCTATAATCTATCTTTCTCTTTCTTCTTAGTTTCCAATTTATGTACATTATTGCGTCAAAAAATTTGTCATTTCATCTTCAAACCCTAAACCCTAAATATTTATTTATGACTATGGAGGAAAACTTTATCTCAATCTTAATCTTAATTTTCTCAATCTTTATTAAAATATACAATAGACAAAATAACATTGGTATTAATTTCTTTCCATCTATTTAAGATTCTAATTATGTTTTTGATAAATTTTAGTACCTTTAGTTTTGATTGAATATCAAATTAAGGTATGAGATTTTGAAATGGTAGAGGGATATTATTGATATAAAGAGTTATAAATTTATATAAAAATGATTACAGGTTTAGAGATTCTCCATTTAACAATTTCTTTTTTATATCATTTCTTTTTTTACAGGATAATATGTCAAAAGAAATCGATTTGGTAATAAAGCTAACGAAAAAATAGGTAGCTATTTTTTTCCTAAGAATAAAAAGAAAATGATATGTATTTTATTCTTATTCTTTTTTGATAATATTACTTTTTTTAGAAGAAAATGTTACTAACTTAAATTCAATCAAACTAAATTTAGGGCATAAATGCAATTGATAAATTCATTAATAAATGCAATTAATATGGCGACTAATAAGGTAATTAATGTCAAAATGAGTTACTTCTCCATTAATTTTGATTTAACTTGATCTTTTATGAAATGACCCTCCTATTTCCACACTAATTTCATTAGTGATTTTTTTTTAAAAAAAGATGATATATAGATATATCATCCATTACAAATATATTTCCCAGGGTCATTTTCTTTCTCTAATAAACAAAATATATATCCAGGATCTTTCACAATATAGAAATATTGTTTTTAATTCTAAATCATTCTTAACATACATATATGAAGATATCTATGTTGCATTCTACTTGAATCAGAGCATAATAATAAGTAGAAATCCTTTTAAATCTATTAAAATGTGATAAATTCCCTTTTTAAAAGATTACTTATTGTATCTTGATTTTTGACTATAGTGTCCCCTGGAAATATGTACTTTAGGCTGTTATTATAATTAAGAAATGATCAAGCAACAATCAGTGGTAACCAAGCTTTTAATATAGATGATTGTGTTAAAGTCTGAATAGTACCAAATTCAGTATAAAAGAAAGTGGATCATAAGTGAACACAAGCAACATCTAGGCGTAATGGAAACGTGCCTAACTTATACATTCAAGGTCACGAGTTCGAGTGCTATGCTGGTCGGTTCAAACACAATTTTTGGTTTTTCTTTTTATTTTTCTCCTGTATGGTCAGAAATCTGATTCCTACCTATATTTGTACATATATATTTAATTTTTTCCTATAACCTAACATACAAAACAATTCTTCTTACATAACTATTTTTAAAACCCATTCTTACAACTGTTTTAAGAATTTACATTTATATTTTTGCCCAATATCAACATGTACACAGATATACATGTACATGTCAGTGTCTTTGTTCATTTTCCAGAAAACTGAGCTCAAAGGTTCCCTTGCTTCATTGATTTGAAGTGAAACATTTGGCCTGACCTATGGCCTAACCATGTGGTTATTCTGGCCATTCTTTTGTTTGCATTTTTACAACCCAGATTATACATAAAACATTGATACCTCTCCTTTTTCAAAAAGCATTTGAAAGCTCCCCCTTTTAGCTCTGGGCATCTTGGCTTAATATGGCCTTCTTTCCCACAATGGTTGCAAACTATTTTTCTTTTGGCTTCATTGGGTTTTGCATCTACTGCCTTCTTACCATCTGCCTCTCCTTTCTTCTTATCATAAGGATGGTACTTCCCTTTGTTCTTCTTGTTGCTATTGTTTTTGAAGCTCCTAAACTTATCTCTTTCCTTGTCATGCTGCTCAATCTTCAGAGCCAAATCTATCACTTGATCAAAAGTTCTGTCAGCATAAGGCAGTATAGCCCTGCTAAGCCCTGGGTTCAATCCCTTGATGTATCTATCATTTTTGGATGCTTCATCAGCCACTAACATTGCCCCATAGGTTGACAATCCCTCAAACTTCTGGGTGTATTCTGTGACATTCATAGTCCCCTGTCTAAGTTTGATGAACTCCTCAAGTAAAGTGGTTTTTGCTGAGGCTGGAACAAACCTTGCCTCTAACATCTCCTTAAATTGATTCCAATTAATATCATTTTCATTCCGGCCAGCTATGATCACCTCCCACCAACTCAAAGCTGCACCTTTTAATTGCCTTGAGGCCACTTGCCTCTTCCTTTGGACATCTAGTTGCATATCAGTGAAGATCCTCTCTAATGTCCTCAGCCATGCTTGAATCTCCATTACACTTTCAGTTCCTTCAAAGCTCTTGCCTCCCAAGTTGGTATAAGTCTTCACTAACTTGGAGAGCTCCTCATATGGGTTCTCAGGTGTGTGCCCAATTCCATCTCTCAGAACTCTCACAAATTCCTGCATGTCAAGCATTTGTGGTGTGCTAGATCCTCCTTGATGATGAGACCCTCTTCCTACCATATTTCTAAAAGTATATGTATTTCATCTTATTAGTTTATAACACTTAGCTTTAATTTTAAATTGGTTGCATCTTTCCTATTTAATCATTGTGTATGTCACATGCACACACATACATACATTTAGGGAATACTTATAAACAGTCAAATATACAAACAACCTAGTATAAACATAAGCATACAAACATTTTGCTATGTTAATTAAAACATAGCTCTGATACCAAATGAAATGACCCTCCTATTTCCACACTAATTTCATTAGTGATTTTTTTTTAAAAAAAGATGATATATAGATATATCATCCATTACAAATATATTTCCCAGGGTCATTTTCTTTCTCTAATAAACAAAATATATATCCAGGATCTTTCACAATATAGAAATATTGTTTTTAATTCTAAATCATTCTTAACATACATATATGAAGATATCTATGTTGCATTCTACTTGAATCAGAGCATAATAATAAGTAGAAATCCTTTTAAATCTATTAAAATGTGATAAATTCCCTTTTTAAAAGATTACTTATTGTATCTTGATTTTTGACTATAGTGTCCCCTGGAAATATGTACTTTAGGCTGTTATTATAATTAAGAAATGATCAAGCAACAATCAGTGGTAACCAAGCTTTTAATATAGATGATTGTGTTAAAGTCTGAATAGTACCAAATTCAGTATAAAAGAAAGTGGATCATAAGTGAACACAAGCAACATCTAGGCGTAATGGAAACGCGCCTAACTTATACATTCAAGGTCACGAGTTCGAGTGCTATGCTGGTCGGTTCAAACACAATTTTTGGTTTTTCTTTTTATTTTTCTCCTGTATGGTCAGAAATCTGATTCCTACCTATATTTGTACATATATATTTAATTTTTGCCTATAACCTAACATACAAAACAATTCTTCTTACATAACTATTTTTAAAACCCATTCTTACAACTGTTTTAAGAATTTACATTTATATTTTTGCCCAATATCAACATGTACACAGATATACATGTACATGTCAGTGTCTTTGTTCATTTTCCAGAAAACTGAGCTCAAAGGTTCCCTTGCTTCATTGATTTGAAGTGAAACATTTGGCCTGACCTATGGCCTAACCATGTGGTTATTCTGGCCATTCTTTTGTTTGCATTTTTACAACCCAGATTATACATAAAACATTGATACCTCTCCTTTTTCAAAAACATGTTTATATATATTTGTATGAATCAGACACCTTGTGATCAGATATATATCATTCTTCCTAACCATAATTCTCTTTTTAAAAATATATCTTCAGAGTATATACACATTTTCTTGCATTTGGACATATATCAATATCATGAATTGGAAACATAGCAGTTTAATCCTTTTCTGGGTTTTCCCAATATAATTTTCTACATATCTATTTTTTTTGAAAGGACTCAGGATTAACTGGAATCATCATAAATGATTATGCTTATAAAATCCAGGTTTTTCCTCTAAATCAAAACAACTTTAGCAAATAGGTTTTCAAATCAGTTTAACATCAATATCCTTAGTACATACCAAATCAGAAATAACCAGAAACAACATAGCACATGTCTCTTACAAGTTCTTCCTACTTAATACATTTAGATAGCCATATCAATCAGGGAATACATGCATGAATTAACACATTCTAGCTTTTATTTCTAATTATCTTAGCATCCTCTATTCCATATCTTTTTAATCTTGCTTACTTAGCTCCATCACAACCTGCAAAAGCATTAGTGGCTGCCCCATTATGAATGAGACACCCCCATGTGCCATGAGCAATAAGGGTCAGATCTATGATCTGGTGTGAGCATTTCTAACATATCCATGATATTAAGCTAAGGATACAGCATAAGTATACTTTGCATACTTGACAGGTATTTTCATATACAATACACAGGAGCAAACATATGCATTAAAACAACTTTTATCTGGAACTACTAAGGTTGCCTTTTCTTTTCTTATAAATTCCTGGCCTCATCTGCTATAAGGAATCAAAGGGACACATTGCCATGAACTAATTAACATCATGGCACAAAGATCTCAGGACTTAAACAAGCCATGTGCCAACTTGTCTACTTCAAATAGGACAAGCATTCCAGCAGCCTTCTTGGCACAAAATCCTTAGTTATGTCACTAAGTGTATTTATGTTCATTCTATCAATGATAGCTAGGTGTACAAACCACCTGTACACATGAAGCATCCTAGTTACCTTGCAGACATAATACTGCAAGCAGTTAAAGGTTACTTTCTAGAGGTATAACACCCCAGTCATTCCATCTCACATTATTTAGCATATAAACACCCTATTCAAGCATATACCAGAATGTTTGCAACTGAGAATAAATGCATGGCTCTATTGGGTTTATTTTGATTTTGCAAGCAACTATGTTTAGCCAGATTTTTAATCTTGTTTAAACATAGTTTTTAGGCTTGTAAATTTCTGTTTGGTTTAGGGCTCAGCACTTATAGAGAAAGACCCCATTGCACCCTTAACCAATTATTTCAAGCCTCAGCACCATACCAATGTATATGCAGCCCATAGTTTTCTTTTTTTTTTCATTCTTTGTCTTAAGCCATGATTCAGACTAGTTACAAATACTCTATTATATGTTCTTTAAGGTTTTGGTATAACATACAGAGATGAAAATAGAACAACAAAGTTATACATCCAGCATAGCAGATCATAACTCATCAAACATTCATGAAACCATCAGTAGCCAACATAGTTTGTAAATCAAAACATGCAAAATATAGCATATAAGAGCTTGGCTGCCTAATCCCAGGTCTTAATGCCATGTATATGAGTGAGGATACTCACCTAAATGCTTACACAAGCTTAAACCAGAAAACCCTTCAAATCTTTAGCCTTATCTTCCTCTCCTTCCTTAGGTTAATTAATTAGTGAGAGAGCAGTTTTCTGATTGGGCTCTTGGTTTAAATAAGGGTTCTATCTAGGGTTTTGGGTGATGCAAAATCCCTATTTTAGCCCAGACCAGAATCATGCATTTTGCATTGCATATTCCCTCCCTCCTAACCCTTAATGTCCCGGCCAATATTTTAAAACAAGACTAAATTGTGCCCATTTTCTTTTCTTTTCAGAAAGTGATTACTTTAAGTATTTTTATTATACTTACCTCAAACATGATAATGGTGTGACTTTCTATTTTCTGCCTATGTACATTTGCTTTCTTGCACTTTGGTTCTTACTGTTTTAGTGATTCCTTTATTAATTTTCTGCCCAAATAATATCTGGATATATATATATACATTTATACAACTATGGGTGTTAATTTAACTTTAACCTTTTATTTGCAGAAAACATGTGCATACTTATGTGCATTTCTACACCTATTATTCAAATAAAATTTCACTTATTCATTATAAATCAATGTTCTCTTCTGTCTTAATTTTCAGACAAGTCATACATATAGATATACATATATATATACACACATCCTCAGGAATTTTTAATATTAATGTCTAGGCCTATATTTCCTTTATTTAAAACATTTTATCTAAATGTTTTCCTTCCTTGTTTTATTATTCAGGAATTCTGGATTTTCTCTTAGTGCTATAACTAGTGTGCACGTGCACACATGCACACAACCTTGCACCACTGAAAATCCCACCTATAATAATTCTGATTTTCCCCCCAGAATTTTTAATCATTTATTTAAAAGAATTTTCCTCAAAATCTTGGGGTATTACAATCACCCCTTCTTTTAGGAATTGTGCCCTCACAATTTGCAACATATTCTTTGAGTACTTCTACTGTCTTAGGGAAAAATTTATTCAAATATGCATGAGCAAATCAATTAGTCACTGTCTATCATACATATCAAACTTTCTTAGTAATCTAAGAATTTACCTTTTAAATTTGCAAAGAGCCTAGGGTAATCCATCCTGATTTTATCCTCTAGCTCCCAAGTACAATCACTAGGATCTGTACTCCATTGAATCTTTACAAGCTTCAATGTCTTGTTTCTTAATTTCTTTTCTTCCCTTGCCACAATTCCCACTGGCTCTTTCTCATAGATTAGATCTGGATTAATCTGAACTTCAGTAGGCTTTTCTAAGATTTCCTCCTTGTCATGCACCCATCTCCTTAGTTGTGACACATGAAACACATTGTGCATTGCACTCATCTTCTCTGGAAGCTCCAGCTTATAGGCTAGTGAGCCTATCCTTTCCAAAATCTTGTATGGTCCAACATATCTGGGTCTGAGTTTCCCCTGCTTGCCAAATCTCAAGACTTTCTTCATTGGTGAAACCTTAATGAAGACATAATCACCTACTTTAAATTCCACTGACTTCCTCTTTGCATCAGCATACTTCTTTTGCCTATCTTGAGCTACTGCCATCCTCTTTCTCACCAGTCCTATTTTCTCTGTGATGTCCTTGACATATTCTGGCCCTAGGATAGCTTTCTCTCCTGCCTCAGCCCAACACATAGGTGATAGACATGGCTTCCCATATAGGGCTTCAAAGGGTGCCATTCCAATTGTGCTTTGGTGGCTATTATTGTATGTGAACTCAGCCAAATGGAGGTGGTCCTCCCAATTTCCTCCAAAGTCTAACACACATGCTCTAAGCAAATCCTCTAAAATCTTGTTTACCACTTCTGTTTGCCCATCTGATTGGGGGTGATAAGCAGTGCTTAGGCACAATTCACTCCCCATAGCTTCTTGGAAGCTCTTCCAGAATCTTGAAGTGAAGATTGTATCCCTATCACTCACTATAGTTTTAGGAACACCATGCAATTTTACCACTTCTCTCATAAAAGTTTGGGCTAACCTAGGTGCATTTCTGTCTGCTTTTACTGGTATGAAGTGGGCTACTTTAGTCAGCCTATCTACAATCATCCAAATACTTGTGTTTCCCCTCTTGGATCTAGGAAGACCATCTATGAAATCCATAGATATGTCTTCCCACTTCCACTGTGGTATGCTAAGTGGCTGCAACAACCCTGAAGGTCTTTGGGTCTCAGCTTTTATTTGTTGACAAACCATGCACTTAGCAACATATCTAGCTACATTAGACTTCATTCCCTTCCACCAATAGTCCCTTTTTAAGTTTTGGTACATTTTGGTGCTACCTGGATGTATGGAATATTTGCTCCTATGGTACTCATTAAGGATTTCTTCTTTCAATTCTATGATGTTTGGGACACATATCCTTCCCTTGTACCTTAAGTATCCTTTTACATCTATGTGATAATCCTTCACTTCCTCCTTCTTTAATAGGAGAGACCTCTTTTCTGCTAAGTCTTGATCTTCTTCTTGCATCTTTGCCACCTTCAAGGCCAAATTTGATTATAAAGTAATTAAACTTAACCTTCCTTTACTCCTTTCTTCCTCAATTATCTCCATACTTATCCCACTGCTCTCATCTATTTCCAAATCAGTGAGCATGGTCAAGTCTCTAAACTCCTCCATCATTAACATGGCCATTTTTGCATGCTGCCTACTCAATGCATCTGCCACTTTATTAGCCTTGCCTGGTGTATAAAGTATATCTAAGTCATAAGCAGCAAGAAATTCAACCCATCTGTGTTGTCTCATATTTAAATCTTTCTGTGAAAAGAGATACTTTAAGGCCTTGTGATCAGTGTATAAAATGAACTTTGCACCCAATAAATAATGCCTCCAGAGCTTTAAGGCATATACTACTGCTGCCAACTCAAGATCATGAGTTGCATATCTAGTTTCATGGGGTTTCAGTTGTCTAGATGCATAGGCTATGACCTGATCTTGCTGCATCAACACAGCCCCTAGCCCTGACCCACATGCATCTGTATATACAACTAATCCCTCATTGCCTTCTGGTACTCTCAACACTGGTGATTTTACCAAAGCCTCCTTAATCTGGGTGAAAGCTTGTTCACACTTATCAGTCCATATAAACTTTTGGTTCTTCCTAGTCAGGTTAGTGAGTGGCATTGCTATTTTAGAAAATCCTTGTATAAACCTTCTATAGTATCCTGCCATCCCCATGAATGACCTAACTTCACTAACATTGTTAGGCTTCTTCCATGCTTGGATTGCTACTATCTTATTGGGGTTTACAGAAATTCCTCTAGCAGAGACAACATGTCCAAGAAAGTGTACTTCCTCTTGCCAGAACACACACTTAGAGAACTTTGCTTTCAAATCTTTTTCTCTTAATCTAGATAAGACCAAATGTAAGTGGTTCTCATGTTCCTCTATGGTTTTAGAGTAGATTAGAATGTCATCTATAAAAATCAGAACAAACTTGTCTAAGTAATCTCTGAATATCCTATTCATTAGGTCTACAAAGTAAGAAGGGGCATTTGTTAGCCCAAATGGCATAACCAGAAACTCATACAATCCATATCTTGTGTTGAATGCTGTATATTTAACACTTGATTCCTCAACCTTCATCTGATGAAATCCAGATGCCAAGTCTAGCCTAGAAAACACTTTAGCTCCACTGAGTTGATCAAAGAGATCATCTATCCTGGGTAATGGGTATTTGTTTTTGATGGTTACTTTGTTTAATTCTCTATAATCTATACACATTCTTAAAGTACCATCATTCTTTTTAACAAATACTACAGGAGCACCCCAGCATGAATTACTTGGCCTTATAAACCCCTTGGCTTCTAATTCTTCCAGCTGGTTCTTTAGCTCCTTTAATTCACTTGGCCCCATCCTTGTAGGCTTTTTGATAACTGGGCTAGCCCCAGGCATAAGGTTAATCTGGAATTCAACAGGTCTATGGTGTGAGACACCTTTTACTTCCCCAAATACATCCAAGTATTCTTTAACTATGGGGATTTCATTAATAGCTATTTCCTTGGGATTATTTTCTAATTCAATTAAATGATTTAGACTGTTTTCTTTGATAGGTTCACATAGAATTGTAACCCTTTGACCTTTAGAATTTTGTAGTGAAATGGTGGATGCATCTAGGTCAATTATGGCTTTGAATTGTCTTAGCCAATCTGCCCCTAATATAACTCCTATATTTGGGAAATTTAGAACATATAAATTGGAAACAAATGTGCTTCCCCCTATGTTCAAATTCACATCCACACAAACCATATCTAATACACTAGAACTTCCTAAAGGGCTTTGTATTAACAGAGGTATTTCAGCCAAATTGCAGTTCATTTTCAACCTTTTAACTATTTCATGGGAAATGAGTGAGTGGGTTGCCCCGGTATCATATATTACAGCTAAAGGTATGGTACAAATAAATAGTGTACCTTCCACTTGACCATGGTTTTTAGCATTAGCCTCAATTATGGCCTTGCCCCTACCTTCCAGGTTTGCCACTTTCCCTTGTTGCTTGTATTCTGGGCAATTTCTTTTCATATGCCTTTCCTTCCCACATAGAAAGCATTTGAAAGCTCCCCCTTTTAGCTCTGGGCATCTTGGCTTAATATGGCCTTCTTTCCCACAATGGTTGCAAACTATTTTTCTTTTGGCTTCATTGGGTTTTGCATCTACTGCCTTCTTACCATCTGCCTCTCCTTTCTTCTTATCATAAGGATGGTACTTCCCTTTGTTCTTCTTGTTGCTATTGTTTTTGAAGCTCCTAAACTTATCTCTTTCCTTGTCATGCTGCTCAATCTTCAGAGCCAAATCTATCACTTGATCAAAAGTTCTGTCAGCATAAGGCAGTATAGCCCTGCTAAGCCCTGGGTTCAATCCCTTGATGTATCTATCATTTTTGGATGCTTCATCAGCCACTAACATTGCCCCATAGGTTGACAATCCCTCAAACTTCTGGGTGTATTCTGTGACATTCATAGTCCCCTGTCTAAGTTTGATGAACTCCTCAAGTAAAGTGGTTTTTGCTGAGGCTGGAACAAACCTTGCCTCTAACATCTCCTTAAATTGATTCCAATTAATATCATTTTCATTCCGGCCAGCTATGATCACCTCCCACCAACTCAAAGCTGCACCTTTTAATTGCCTTGAGGCCACTTGCCTCTTCCTTTGGACATCTAGTTGCATATCAGTGAAGATCCTCTCTAATGTCCTCAGCCATGCTTGAATCTCCATTACACTTTCAGTTCCTTCAAAGCTCTTGCCTCCCAAGTTGGTATAAGTCTTCACTAACTTGGAGAGCTCCTCATATGGGTTCTCAGGTCTGTGCCCAATTCCATCTCTCAGAACTCTCACAAATTCCTGCATGTCAAGCATTTGTGGTGTGCTAGATCCTCCTTGATGATGAGACCCTCTTCCTACCATATTTCTAAAAGTATATGTATTTCATCTTATTAGTTTATAACACTTAGCTTTAATTTTAAATTGGTTGCATCTTTCCTATTTAATCATTGTGTATGTCACATGCACACACATACATACATTTAGGGAATACTTATAAACAGTCAAATATACAAACAACCTAGTATAAACATAAGCATACAAACATTTTGCTATGTTAATTAAAACATAGCTCTGATACCAAATGAAATGACCCTCCTATTTCCACACTAATTTCATTAGTGATTTTTTTTTAAAAAAAGATGATATATAAATATATCATCCATTACAAATATATTTCCCAGGGTCATTTTCTTTCTCTAATAAACAAAATATATATCCAGGATCTTTCACAATATAGAAATATTGTTTTTAATTCTAAATCATTCTTAACATACATATATGAAGATATCTATGTTGCATTCTACTTGAATCAGAGCATAATAATAAGTAGAAATCCTTTTAAATCTATTAAAATGTGATAAATTCCCTTTTTAAAAGATTACTTATTGTATCTTGATTTTTGACTATAGTGTCCCCTGGAAATATGTACTTTAGGCTGTTATTATAATTAAGAAATGATCAAGCAACAATCAGTGGTAACCAAGCTTTTAATATAGATGATTGTGTTAAAGTCTGAATAGTACCAAATTCAGTATAAAAGAAAGTGGATCATAAGTGAACACAAGCAACATCTAGGCGTAATGGAAACGCGCCTAACTTATACATTCAAGGTCACGAGTTCGAGTGCTATGCTGGTCGGTTCAAACACAATTTTTGGTTTTTCTTTTTATTTTTCTCCTGTATGGTCAGAAATCTGATTCCTACCTATATTTGTACATATATATTTAATTTTTGCCTATAACCTAACATACAAAACAATTCTTCTTACATAACTATTTTTAAAACCCATTCTTACAACTGTTTTAAGAATTTACATTTATATTTTTGCCCAATATCAACATGTACACAGATATACATGTACATGTCAGTGTCTTTGTTCATTTTCCAGAAAACTGAGCTCAAAGGTTCCCTTGCTTCATTGATTTGAAGTGAAACATTTGGCCTGACCTATGGCCTAACCATGTGGTTATTCTGGCCATTCTTTTGTTTGCATTTTTACAACCCAGATTATACATAAAACATTGATACCTCTCCTTTTTCAAAAACATGTTTATATATATTTGTATGAATCAGACACCTTGTGATCAGATATATATCATTCTTCCTAACCATAATTCTCTTTTTAAAAATATATCTTCAGAGTATATACACATTTTCTTGCATTTGGACATATATCAATATCATGAATTGGAAACATAGCAGTTTAATCCTTTTCTGGGTTTTCCCAATATAATTTTCTACATATCTATTTTTTTTTGAAAGGACTCAGGATTAACTGGAATCATCACAAATTATTATGCTTATAAAATCCAGGTTTTTCCTCTAAATCAAAACAACTTTAGCAAATAGGTTTTCAAATCAGTTTAACATCAATATCCTTAGTACATACCAAATCAGAAATAACCAGAAACAACATAGCACATGTCTCTTACAAGTTCTTCCTACTTAATACATTTAGATAGCCATATCAATCAGGGAATACATGCATGAATTAACACATTCTAGCTTTTATTTCTAATTATCTTAGCATCCTCTATTCCATATCTTTTTAATCTTGCTTACTTAGCTCCATCACAACCTGCAAAAGCATTAGTGGCTGCCCCATTATGAATGAGACACCCCCATGTGCCATGAGCAATAAGGGTCAGATCTATGATCTGGTGTGAGCATTTCTAACATATCCATGATATTAAGCTAAGGATACAGCATAAGTATACTTTGCATACTTGACAGGTATTTTCATATACAATACACAGGAGCAAACATATGCATTAAAACAACTTTTATCTGGAACTACTAAGGTTGCCTTTTCTTTTCTTATAAATTCCTGGCCTCATCTGCTATAAGGAATCAAAGGGACACATTGCCATGAACTAATTAACATCATGGCACAAAGATCTCAGGACTTAAACAAGCCATGTGCCAACTTGTCTACTTCAAATAGGACAAGCATTCCAGCAGCCTTCTTGGCACAAAATCCTTAGTTATGTCACTAAGTGTATTTATGTTCATTCTATCAATGATAGCTAGGTGTACAAACCACCTGTACACATGAAGCATCCTAGTTACCTTGCAGACATAATACTGCAAGCAGTTAAAGGTTACTTTCTAGAGGTATAACACCCCAGTCATTCCATCTCACATTATTTAGCATATAAACACCCTATTCAAGCATATACCAGAATGTTTGCAACTGAGAATAAATGCATGGCTCTATTGGGTTTATTTTGATTTTGCAAGCAACTATGTTTAGCCAGATTTTTAATCTTGTTTAAACATAGTTTTTAGGCTTGTAAATTTCTGTTTGGTTTAGGGCTCAGCACTTATAGAGAAAGACCCCATTGCACCCTTAACCAATTATTTCAAGCCTCAGCACCATACCAATGTATATGCAGCCCATAGTTTTCTTTTTTTTTTCATTCTTTGTCTTAAGCCATGATTCAGACTAGTTACAAATACTCTATTATATGTTCTTTAAGGTTTTGGTATAACATACAGAGATGAAAATAGAACAACAAAGTTATACATCCAGCATAGCAGATCATAACTCATCAAACATTCATGAAACCATCAGTAGCCAACATAGTTTGTAAATCAAAACATGCAAAATATAGCATATAAGAGCTTGGCTGCCTAATCCCAGGTCTTAATGCCATGTATATGAGTGAGGATACTCACCTAAATGCTTACACAAGCTTAAACCAGAAAACCCTTCAAATCTTTAGCCTTATCTTCCTCTCCTTCCTTAGGTTAATTAATTAGTGAGAGAGCAGTTTTCTGATTGGGCTCTTGGTTTAAATAAGGGTTCTATCTAGGGTTTTGGGTGATGCAAAATCCCTATTTTAGCCCAGACCAGAATCATGCATTTTGCATTGCATATTCCCTCCCTCCTAACCCTTAATGTCCCGGCCAATATTTTAAAACAAGACTAAATTGTGCCCATTTTCTTTTCTTTTCAGAAAGTGATTACTTTAAGTATTTTTATTATACTTACCTCAAACATGATAATGGTGTGACTTTCTATTTTCTGCCTATGTACATTTGCTTTCTTGCACTTTGGTTCTTACTGTTTTAGTGATTCCTTTATTAATTTTCTGCCCAAATAATATCTGGATATATATATATACATTTATACAACTATGGGTGTTAATTTAACTTTAACCTTTTATTTGCAGAAAACATGTGCATACTTATGTGCATTTCTACACCTATTATTCAAATAAAATTTCACTTATTCATTATAAATCAATGTTCTCTTCTGTCTTAATTTTCAGACAAGTCATACATATAGATATACATATATATATACACACATCCTCAGGAATTTTTAATATTAATGTCTAGGCCTATATTTCCTTTATTTAAAACATTTTATCTAAATGTTTTCCTTCCTTGTTTTATTATTCAGGAATTCTGGATTTTCTCTTAGTGCTATAACTAGTGTGCACGTGCACACATGCACACAACCTTGCACCACTGAAAATCCCACCTATAATAATTCTGATTTTCCCCCCAGAATTTTTAATCATTTATTTAAAAGAATTTTCCTCAAAATCTTGGGGTATTACATTTTACAAAGTATTTTGAATAAAAAAAATAAAATAAGGAAAAGACATAAAAACTTTGTATGTGTAAAAAATGAATAATGCTTGGTAAAATATATATTCAAGTTGGTTCAATGACCATGATTTCCATAATGCTATAAAAATACTAATTTATTTCTTCTTCAATTAACTTTTACATGGTGGATATATATAAGATATATAAAACTCAAAATATTACTTGATTTTGTTTTTATGCTTTGGGATATGTAAACATGTGTTCAAAGTGACTTTTATACTCAAATCATATTATATAATTGTAAATTAAAATACCTTCCTCTTCTCCTTTTAATTATCTCATAATATTTTCATTTACATTGTCCATATTTCCAATTTTTTTGCATGCTTTCTTGGTCCATTCATAATTATCTTAAACTAAATTCTTCATATTCTAAATTCTTATTTAATCACTTCAAAATCATTATAGATATTTTCACTTAAGTGTTTTCAAATTTAAAACTTTAATAATAATATTTCAACTACAAATGTGTCATTCATTTATCCAAACACATTTGTTATGCAAAAACAAGAAACTTGAAATTTATCGAAATAATTATTTAATTTTAGATTAAAATTGAACAATAATATGATAACATTCACGTAACGAATAAAAGCTTTATAAAATAATAACAAATTCAAATAATATCTTACTTACCTAATGGAATTTATTTTACGTACACAATCTGAACAAAAATTAAACCTCTAAATAAAAACATAAATTCCAGATTATATTCCACATTCTAGCTATGTTAAACCTTAGCTAGACATGGACATTTCTCAAAAACTCATATACTCAAAGTCTATTACTTACCTTTTGTTTTTAGACTTTCATATAAGATTGAGATGAATTTTATAAATTTTGAATATTGAATAACTTTCTAGATCCAGTAATAGTTATTTCTAATTCTTTTGTTGTTTACTTGATACTAATAAAGACAAGGAAGTAGTAAAGGAGAAATGAGAGAAGGATCAATTCAAGGATTTGAGGAGTTCCAGTGTCATTATTTCCCATTTAATTTATTCTGTCATATTTTAATGTTTCTAACATTTTATATTATAATATCAACCTTTGTATTGTAGTTTCATCTTAGTGACTAGCAATATTAATTCATTGTGGGATATGAAACAATGCTTGGAAGAGTAACCAGATAATTATGTATTATCATTGGATACTCCTAAGATTTGTAGTTTTGTTGTAATATGTTTTATAGCTCAAATTTTTTGAGTGTTTGACATTTTTCCTTTTATGTCTATTAACCACACGCAGACTAATTTATAAAAATTTTCATTTTTGTACAATGATAGCATATACGTGATGCAATTTCTTTTTATGTTTTTTATATGTGCGCATAGTTACTTGAATTGAACCATTGTGTATGAGTTATTTTTATTAATAGTGATCTCTTGAATCAATATTTTAGTTTTATAGCTTAAAATTTAAATTTGATGTGTGCATCTGCATAATTATTTACAGATGTATTACGTAATTATTTTAATCTTCTTTTGTATGGTGTATAAATGTAGTTGTATATACGTACATAATGACATACAAATGTGTTTTCTGGATAAATAATTTTGAATATTCAAAATATAAAGAATATTTAAATGTAAAATATATCTTGGAAATAATGGTTTTACTTGACTTAATCATAAAAATATACTTAACCAGATTTGCAAAAAATATAGTAGCAATCCGTGTGCGTAGCACGGGTTCGCACTAGTTTCATATGTAGTTCAATATGAACAAAATCCGAATAATATTATGCACACCCTTAAGAGCAGAAAAACATTTAATTTGTATGCAACCATAAAGAAGTCACTCTTCCAAATCTTATTGAACAAAAATCAATAAACTGATACTATTATTGTATTCCTCTTCAACTACTATTATTGACAGCAGTTGTTTGGTATCGTGTATGTGATGGCATTCATAATATTTTATTGTCATTGCAAACTCAAACATGACCTACTTTGTTCTTATACCTTACTAACAGTTTTGTAAATCATAGTTTATATCATTTTGGCACATCACTGACATACTTAGGACTTTTTAAATACTTATCATTCAACACCCAAGTACACATAAATTCATAACAACCAAGTATGTACCAACACAATGAAGATATATATATATATATATATATATATATCATAATATCCTTTAATACATAAGTTCAAAATACTTAATCAACTACCATATCTAGCAAAATACAAGAATAACACGAGTTTAAAGTAATTAAACTCCTAACACATAATTTAGACAAATATTATGCGAATCAAAGAAGTACTAAAATAGGCAAGCGTCTATGCTCCAACGTTATCACAAACGTCATTCGAAAATCTGGATCCTTAAAAGCCTTTACTGCTTTCACACAAACTTCATTAGTCACCTCAGTTATGCTATTTAATATATTCAAACAAGCCATGTGCGAGTAAGGATCCGAAGCAGTGGTGCCAATTTCCGAAGTAGATGAACTTCTTTGAAGGCGTGCAAGCTTTTCGTTCAAGTATGCATTTTTCAACTCAGCTTCTTCACTTCGTATATTAATCCATTGCTCCATACAAGATCAAGTTTGTCACCCTTGCTACTTTTCAATTTCTTACGTCAACGATCGTTACTAATCATATCATCACTCGGACGGACGCTTGTTCCATCATCATCTTCAGTTTCTACATGCACATGCACTCCTTTGTTCAAATATTTATTTTCTAATTGTCATTCTTTATCTAAAGTAGGAGGTGATTAAGTGGAAGCATTTCCTAGTCCCCTTGTAGCGGTTGTCCCACCGAAAATCTCTCCAAGAATAGCATAATGCTCACATCCTTCCTTCCTAAATTTCTTGTACTCCGTCTTGTTTTTCTATAATTACAAAAGTAATATATTTTGCATTATTTAATTAGACTATATACAAATATAATAAATTTTAACATAACCGTATTCTTTTTACAACGTATATTACCGTATAGAAGTGTTGCCAACTTTCTCAGGAGCATTGACTTGATTTGTATTAGAATCCTATGTGACGCCAGTATGTGCTAAAAGACCAGAAAATAGGCGATGCTCGGAACAGAGGCGATTCCATTTTTCTTTTAGCTTGTCAATACTGTAATCTAATTTCGTTGCTTGAATCATTTGCTGATTAATCTGGCAACATACATCTTTTGTGAAAGTAGAACACTGTAATCTTCCAGCTTTCACATTCTCATAGAGTATATCAATGAAAATCTTCTCGTTCTTTGCGGACCATGGCATTGGTTCTTTAGTTTTTCCACCTCCTATGTTTTATTTTAATATGAAAGCAACTTCATAAGTGTAGGCTAGCTATTTAATATATCATCTTCATATTTTAACAAAGAAAATCTTATAGTATTATTGGATTTATAGTTTTTTATCTGGTCGCAATAAAGGTTGAATTTAAAATTTTTGTAGTAACCTCAAATATAAATTAAATAAGAAAATATTTTTTGAACAGATATTTTATAAACTTGGTTGATTCTCTATAATATAGTATTTTAAAAATAATTACCATTAGCTATTGTATGTTGGGCCTATAGTCCATATATAATATGTTTATGTATCATTTGAGCCTTTTTAAGATATGGACTTCAAAAGAAATAACCTATTTTATATTTTATCATTATACAATGTTCTTTTAGTCATGTATAAAAAATCAAATATTAGTGCTATGAGTTTAACTGTTTAATAATCATGAGATAATAATAATTAAATATTAATTATACAGGAAATTATACAGCAAAACATACAAGAATGCCACATGTAAATTTTATTGCTTACTATGAAACCTGAAATTTAAAATAAGTGTATGTGCAAGAAAAGGAGTATGTTTTATGCATATAAACCGCTAAGCAATCCTATAAAAACCCATATATAATTTCTACAGATACAAGAAAAAGTGTAAAACAACTTAACAAAAATACAAAAGCACTTTCGATATTACATCTTAACAAAAGGCTCCTTATATAATTGCAATACAGGAAGCAACTACCAGAAGAAAAACGAAATCGAGTAAACAATAACAATGTGCTTTAAAAGAAATAGGAGTAAAATACCTTTTAAAAATTAGTTTAATATGTTATGAGCAAGCTGGTATGGAAATAGAAACTACCCATAAGATTACTGTATCCATAGAGAAGTTTAAAACAAATATGATCGAAACGGACACAAAAATGTCCATGTTTTCACAACTATGTTCATTTCAAATCAAATTGAAATAAAATAAAATAACTCAACTAAATTAACTTTCGGCTATCACTGAACTCAAAACACTTTACATGTGAAAGATGCAAGAGCTTGTTGTTTCTTTTCTCAACTGAAACTAGTGGAAACATCAAATGGATATGACATGTAGTCATTCTTCAACAATCAAATCCTTACATGACACATCATCATTTGAATATGGAAAGAATATGGGGATTGTTTTTCAGTTCTTTTGGTAATAATAAAATAATAAGCAAACATATAAGAATGGTTTTAAATAGATATAAAATAGTTACAATCATTGTCATCTCTTCCAATTATGAATAGACATTTTAAACGGATAATACTCTTATTATCACAGTAGAAAACTAAGGATCATTTATGGACATACCGTAAATAGAACCAATTTTTAGGTGTCATTTTCCTGATCATACTCTAGTTATGGACATTAGGGACTGAGCTATTTTCAGGTGCTTTAGTCCTATATATATTATTACAATATATTATATATCTAGTCATAAAAAATATATGTATGTATGTTAATTAAGGCTTCATATAACCTATTCCAAAAAAGAGAAGAAGAAGAAAACACCATGAATGCATTCCCATGCAATCCCATGTTGTTATATGTGTGCTGTATTGTACAACTAAACCCTTTAAACTGAAGGCTATGTTTCAAATGAAGAGATAAATATAACAACTAAACCCTTGAAACTGCTTTTATCTCTAACTTTATAGGGAAATAACCTTTTATATGACATAACATAAAAAACATATCAGCTCAATACAGAAGTGAACGGGCATAATAAATGCAGTAATAACTGCATTAGTATTGATTTTTATTTGAGGAATTACGTGTATTGATCTTATGAACGTAAAAAAGCAAGTAAAGTCAAAGCATAAAGATAATGCAAAACAACAGTATATCAAATTGGTGGTAGTTCCCTCTTTAAAACAAAAAATGTGGCTCATACATCACTAATTCTCCTTGCAATAATTTTATAGAGACATATATATATATATAGACACACACACACACACACACACACACACACATATATGGATAATTTAATCCCGAGTTATATATATAAACATAAACATGTGAACTTAGGATTGTATTTATTTTCTTTTACTGCAATTCATTCACCAAATGCCTATAGTTGTCATCTAACAAACGATCAAAACTAAAGCCTACTGTTGGAAAAATAAAACCAAAGTAAAAAGGAAACCCTAATCCATACTGAAAAGAATAGAAACACATGATCAAAACATACATAAATAAATCGAGAGATTTTACCTAGGATAATATTGAACCAGAAGCTTGAATCCAAAAAACCCTAATCCATATGGGAGAAAAGGAGCCGTTGCATTAAAGAGTTATAAACTTGATTTTTTTATCAATTGAATTAAACAAAGTATGAAATAAACTAATTTTGTCATTTTACCTGATTTTTGGACCAGGGATAAATAAGTGGAGAAGATGATTTTTGCGGCCAGAGAACCATAAGCTAGATTAAGTGCGTTCCTTTGCTTTTACAGTTTTGGGTTTTCATTTGGGCTTCAAAACAGGGAAAACGAAAAAAAAATTGTTTTTAGTTTTGTGTATTCAACCCATATTCAAAAACGATAATTTTTTAAAATGAGTTTTGCAAAATGGTAAAAGAAATGAGTTTTCGTTGTTTTTGAAAATTGAAAACTAAAAATGGTTTGAAAATGAAAAACCAAACAAGGCCTAAATCTTCTTAATTTTAGTTAATATTAGTTTGTGAAAATTCATATTTATGATTATTAAAGCCGGAAAATGGCACAACATTCAAAAACGAATTGAAATGAAGAGATCTAGTGAATAAAAGTAAGAACACAAAGAAATTTTATAGTGATTTGATAAATCTTAGGCCTACGTCCACTGTAATGTTAGTGCTTATGCATTTTAGTCTCAACAAAGGTTGTACCGATCAAATAGTCTAGAATAGCAAAACGTATCTTCCTTCGTAAACTAGGGTCGAGTAGAGAAGGAAGATGAAGAAAGCAAGTACAAAAAAGTCCTTTTCAAATGCTCTAAGCCTTGTATTTATAGAAAAATCGTTCAATATAATCGCCAGATCTCAGTATATACTAAATCTAACTTCAGATCCGAGAATGTAGGTGAGGAAGACAGAGTCACCAAAGCCAAAAATATCATATCGGTACTGACCTGAAGTGGTCAGTATCTATTTGATTTTATTGGGGGAGGTTGCTCCATCTTCGTTCCCTTAGTCCTTTATATTTAAACCATTGTGTTTCGAAAACTTTTCCTTAGAAATCATATTGTTTCCAAGTAGTTCTAATATCTCTAGTACTTGTCGTCTTTCCTTCAGAGTTTCCAGAGAGCTGCTCATCTACTCCTTAAGAAATAGACCCATTGACAATCACTCAAACCAATAATCCATGGGTCTTAGCTCCATAACCAAGTAGCTCGCACAAAAAATGCTCAGTATCGATCAGAAAGGGATCAGTACCGATCTCTTTTCCTTGCTCCACTCTTTGCTCCAACTCCTCCAAGTTTCTTTTATTATCCTTCCAAGCATGCTTCTAGGTTGAACCATTTTGTCTTCATCTTGATATCCAAATTCAATTGAAAGCCGCCTGCTCTAAAAGGCGGGTAACACTTGTCCCTCGGGGCACGTTTTTGTTGGAAACAAAGCATGCTCTGAAATAAGATAAGCATATATCATTGTCGATACAAGTCCGTTGATTATTCAAAGTTGATTCAAAGAGTTGTCTCTATTCCATAGATATCCATTCGATTGCTTTATATAATAGAAATTCCATTCTCTGTGAGGACAAGATCTATATTCTGGAGATTGTTCCATGCCTTAATCAGGTAAGTACCACCCCTCCTTCCTTTCCCTTCATTTTTCTTTTATTTTCGGTTAAGAAAATTATCTTAGTACCGAGTTGTTTTGATCGGTACCAAGAAGAATTGTCTTTCATTTCGGCACCAGTATATAAGCCAAATACTTAGCGTATTTTCTCTTCACGCCTTCACTCTTCGCTTGCCTTTAGTTTTTTTTTACGGTGTTAAACTTAAGCGGCCTCAACCCCTTCATTTGAATCAATCGTCGCCGACCTCTTCAGACTGTCGATAGCCACCGAAAGTTGCCACTGCCATGTGATACCTGACCATCATCGTTCCCTTCAATCATCTCGATCCCGATCTCCTTGAAGTCAAGCACAAATTTAGATTTAGATTAGAACAAAGGTAAGTCGTCTAAGCTTATTGGTATGGTGGCGGTTATCTGATCGCCTCCAGCCTCATCATGGTTCATCTATAGCTGATGAATGGTAGTCGAACCCTACTTAGTGATCATCTTCCATTCAAAGTCTTGAGCATTGCAAGACTCGAACTCGGGTTGGACTCAACCCCGACCTGAAGTTAACACCATGTTCAGCTGTATTGATATTTCCACATACACATCTTGAGTTGGCTTCGGTTCTCCATCCACCCTCCTTGGAGTTTGCCTTGTTTTTCAATAGTCATGAACACTTCATTTGAAACGCACAAGTGCTCTTTTCCAATACGTCGTCAATCACAAGTCTCCACTTTTCATTCCAATAAGACAGTTCTTTCTAAAGAATGGTCGTGTCGAACCTACTTCGGGTATGAATAATTCCATTGCATAGCATTCCAGTCAGTGCACGTCCTATATAGAACATTTCACGTCGCTTTGGATAACGGTTCCATTATCGATTATGCGACGATAATGGGTAAAATCCGATGCATGGTTCCATCGTGCGATGTGGCTCATTTTCCAGCATAAGCGGGTTATTAGAATGGTATGTTTATCATGTACAGGACATTAGACTCACACTATATAGATTGACACTTCCGATAGCTCTAGTCGATGTTCATAATCCGGTTGGTCAACACACGTCGACATCCATTCGATTCTGGGTGTTGGTCACATGATTTCGTATTTAAAATAGAATTCCAAAATAAAACATATCTAATCGTGTTGAACATCAAGTTTTTCTATCCAGAATGACACATCATTCTCCAAGATTCAATGTTGGCATTGGGCCGTCAGATCCTCCTGAAGTCCGGTCTACCACTACTCGGGCTTCAACTCCTACATCTGTCGATCCTAGGTACTCAATAACTGTCGAGTTACAGAGAATGATTGTACCAATAGAACTAATCCAAGATCAGTCTCCTTCCTTAAATGAGCAAATTGGCTTAAGAGTTCTGGATGACCGCCCGAATAGATGCCAACGATTCTTACTTCCAAATCACTTTGGACCATCTGTTGACAACATGGTATTCCTGAAAGCAATATCTTGCTTCCTACACAGGGCCAATGAGCGCATAATCCTCCAACAGGCTATACGTCCTACGATAAATATATATGCTTAGGCAGCGTTGTACTACTCTTTAATCCATTTCTCTGTACGTTCCTACAGGAGCTCGGGCCTGCTCCTACTCAAGTCCATCCTAATGGTTACGCCCTGTTGAGCTCCTTGTATGTCTTGTTTATGAATCAATTCCAACGCCCTCTGACCTTCAGATAGCTTACACATGTCCTTAACTTCAAGCAATGACATGAATTGCCTTCCTACATGATAATCGAAGCTTGGTACTGGTGCAAAGTCGTCGAATTACTCCATAATAAATGTTCATATTTCAAGAACGAATATTTCTTTGCTCCATATACCCATACGGATTCAAAGGCTCTAGTTCTCAAGAAGTAAGATCCTTTCCTTTCCATACTTTTCCATGCTTCAATTTTCATCTTCCAACTATTTAATTTGTTATCTCCTTCCTTCATAGATATTCCTGCTCAAGACACGAGTGCCGAGCATTCTGAAACTCTTAAAACCCTCAAGAGTACCTACATTTGATATCGCTTTACCACCTATCTCCTGACGAACGAGAACCTTCATCGATGCAACCTTTTACATCCTGATCGCTTTGCCATTCCTGCCAAGACTCTACCAAGTAGTTCCAGGATGCCAACCAGGTCTTCTGCCCCCGTTCGCAGTTCCGACGATGACATCCAAGGAGGCATTGAATGCCCATTCGACACGACGAACATTAATGAGCCCATTGATAGAGTAGCAAAAGCACACGTTATCGACGAGGTTTAAGTAAAACGAGAGGAGAGAGTCGAAACGGAAACCATCCATGAAGAAGGAGATATGAGAGAAGCAGTGGAAGATGAAAAGGAAGAAGATGAAGGTGATGAAGGAGGCAATGATGACGATTGACTCTGGCCAAGGAGGTGATGAGTCGTATGGAGAGATGTCTCCAGAAGGCACTAAACTTCCTGCCTCGCTGCGTCCAAAATGAATAATTATCAAGACCTCTCAACAAACTGCTGAACCAAACACATCACTGTAAACCGAGGCAATTCCTTCAGCTAGTTCTTTAGATAATATTTTTGGTTCGCTTAGTGACTTTGACATTCTGATAGCCGTCCTCCTTAAGTAGAGTTCTCCTGGCTTCAGCATTCCCTCTGAGGGCATCCTTGCCGAAGGAGGCGAGACACCATCCTTACTTCCTTTCAAACACAGTCCATAGAGTACTTAGAAGGACCTTGACACTTCAAATGCTTATAGGACCATGAACACACATTCCTTGGATTCGCTTACATTTCAATGTTCTAAACTGATATAATCCTTTCTTTCATTATAGGTATAATCAGTAGAGACCAATACCACTATCTCCACCATGGGGTTTTCATGCAAAGAAGGACAACTCTTGAACCATATTTTCCTCACTCCAGCTCTTGTAGGGAACGAGAAACATAAGAGGAGAGAGCATGCCGAAAAGAAGGGGAATAAGATGCAGAAATCGATCGCCAAGCAAAAAGGGACAGGCCGAAGAGAGACAATCTTATGACCATGGGAAGAGGCATAAAGATTGAAGTGATCGCCATAGCCCCTCTTCCAATGTTCCTTTGCCTTGATCTCAACCACAGCTCCCTTCGAAGCAACAAATTCCAACATCATTCTCTCTGACTATCACCATTCCTCCCCCCTCAATCTAAAGACGTTTCTATCTGTCCAGCTCCTATTCCAATTCCATCAAGCGGCATGCAAACTGCCTTCAAAGAACTTTGCTTGATCGGGGTCATGTTCGACCGTGACATTAAAGACATTCCTAAGGAGGAGGCAAACTGTAGGGTTGGATGAGTCCAAGAACTCGTTGACCAGGGATACAAGTGGAAAAAACTTTTCTTTGCTCTCTCTAACATCAACCGAATCAATTAAACGAACATCCAATCATTTGAATCAAAGAAAAAGACCTATGATAGTCTCATAGAAGGCTACAAGAGGGACTTGGAGAAGGTCAAAAAGGAAGGAGATGCGTCCTTGGAATCCGAGATAAAGACTAAAAGCTTAGTTGAAGAGAAGAAACATGCTCACAATCAGGCTGAGATTGTGATGAAGAATATCATAAAAACTTCTCATGAAGATAATGATGATCTCAAAATGCAACTAACATCCAAGAACTGGCCCTCTTAGAGAATGATAAACTATTGAGGACTAAGCTATTAAAATCTAGAAGCTCCATGTTGAAAATGAGAGGCTTGCATCTGAACTACTCCCGGTGAAAACAAAGAGACTAGAGGCCTATGTCGATTACACTACAGCTGTGCATGATCTAAATAAGCTAAAAGAGCAGAAGGCCAACGAAAGAGAAGAATTAAACTCCACTGTTCAACAGTCCTTTGCCAACGTCATTCAATATAAAAACTCGAAGTAGTTGGGAAGTACATATGCTGTTACACTTGCCGATGCCTAGGAAGAGGTACTACGCCTTGCAAAGGCGTTCGCTGAAGGCCTCACCAAGGATGAGATGAATACTAAGTACCTCGATGCTAAGAAATTTTGAAACTTGAAGATGAAAGGGAGATCCTGCCTGCAGACGACACCACTGCTAAAGCTGCTACTGAAGCTTCCGCTAGTCCTACTGCATCGGGCCACGTAGAATCTCATTTAAAATCTCAAGAGGTTACAATAAAGATTCCATCATCTAAGGGGGCCAACTTCGAGGCCATCCAAATCATCCCTGCTTCTACTCCCATTGAACCTTATATTCCCCCTTTGTCAACCAACTAATGCAATCGACACTTGAAGATGGGGAAATTACTAAGTCTTCTACTCAACAATTGAGTCTAGGTGAAGGTATATCTCTTGTCTCACCAACATTTGAGGTCCTTCAGTTCTCGCCCGAGACTGTTACTAATCTTTACCACTCTGTTTGTGACCTTGTAGGTCATCCTTCTCTTCTACCTCCTCCACCACCAATTACTCAAAGCTCGGGACCTATGCAATTAGTACTAAGTACCTCCGTAACCGTGGGTCTGGTTGTTCCAAGCCTTCCCTCCAGCACCGTTCCTGGTTCCAATGTAGAAAAAATTAAAGCTATGGAGGGATTGGACTACACTTCCTAGTCTCTGGGGAAGATGTTACTATTACCACCGCCTCGGCCCGACAGGATCCATTCTATGGCGGAGAAATTAAAGCTTGATATGTCCAAAGTCAAAATCAAGACCAAGCCTAGACTTGAGAAGACTACTAGTACTAAGAAGCCGAAGCCTTCCCTAAGAGTCCTTCCTATTACCATCAAGGCTATGAAGGGCAGCAACACTAGTGCCACTATAGAGACCTTTGAGCCTCCGTTGACCGTCTTGAAGATCCTTCCATCACTACTATTAAAGGCGATACCACCCCTTCTAGAGGTAGCACACTTCAAGGAAAGAAAGGCCAGAAGAGACCTCATGATGGTGCAAGTGGCAGGAGTGGCAAGAAGAAGAAGAAGACATATAAGAAGTAGGTCTTCAGATAGCCTTCAGTGATAGTGAGACAGTTTCCTTCTATCTCCTTTTAGGTTGTACTTTTGTTTTTCCCATTGCATATAGGCTATAGCTCTATGGGACCAGCCCCCGCGTCCACTGCATATAAACTTAGAATGTAATGAAAGACTATTTTCTATTTCAGCCTTTGTTTCATTTACATTTCCATACTTTATATGTTATTCCTTCCTATATATAGCTATCTGGATATATAATATAATTGATTGTACTGCAATTTATCCATATTATACATGATTGTGCTTGTGCAATGCCTTTACTTATTGTATGTACATATAAATAAAATTTCTACAATTGCCTTAGTTATATTCCATTATCCAGTTCTATTTTATTGTTGCCAAAGTGTTACTGCTTGGCTAAACAAAACTATTATTTAACCAACTCTACGGTTATTCCTGTTTATTTTGGCTGAGTTTCCTTCGACCAATAATTAGTTATATATAATCCGAGTTCCATACTATTCCTTGTTTCCGAGGAAAGTGGTTTAGACGTTCGTATCCTGATGTCTTTGGTCTCGCCGATAACCTAGCACGATTGATACCGTCTATAGAATCCCATCACTCGACCTTGGCAGTGCATGTTCCGCTAGGCTATGAGTGAATCCAAACATTTTGTAATTCCATTTCATACCTTGTCCTATTTTCAGGACTTGGTATTCCAGATGCTTGAATCCGACATCATTCCTTGTTCTGGCCTGCCTTCGGCCATCGGTCAAAGGTTAATAGCATAGTGCAAATTATCCGATTGCCCCTAATCTGATTACACTCTTTTGGACCTAATCCTAGAGCAAAGGAGTCTAGTGGTTTCTATTTTTGGGTTTCGTCTTTCAACCTTACTTGTTTCCAAGCATTGATCAAGAGCATTCGTCAGTTATCCGCGCTTATCCTCGACTAAGCATGTCATGCTGGGTCGACAACGCAGTAGTAAATATTCTAACCATATACCAGTTCATATATCCAAGAACCTGTGCCTTGGACGCCTATCTCCGAGCATCTGCTCTTAGTTTGACCTGTCTTCGATTGTCAATCGAGAGTATCCTTTGACCGCCCTCGCTTATCCTTGACCTAGCATATCTTTTCAGGCCGCAAGCATGGTTGTGAAACTTTCATCCATGCATTAGTTTCTATCTTCGAAAACTCGAAATTTTTGCTTCCTGATCCTGGATATTCCTTACTAACCTTGCCTATTTTTGGGTAATAGTCAATATCGAAGGGACAAGGTCGAATTATCTGATCGACCCCCATGATTATGCTCCTTTGTCCTGATCCTGGACTAAAGGATTTGGAACCTATCTCTGGGTACCTTATTGCATTGGTAATCCGATAGTACAAAGTTTTGCTTACAAGAACACAGTTCCATTGGTTCAAGAAGCTAACTTTTATTGAATAACGAAAAAAGTGGCAAGTCCTGCCTTATTGCCCCCAGAATCATTGGGTGGCTTATTTACGAAAAATAAGCTAAATGAAACTAAGTAAAATAGCATCATAATTAGTCGCAATTCCATGCCCATGAAATTGGGATTCCATCAACAATAGCCGGCTTTAAATTTCCATCTTCAAGCTTCTGTTCGATTGCATAAGAACCTTCCCAATTCGGACCAGTGCCCCCATTCCATGAGAACTCATTTCAAAACGAGACCCCTTACCTCAAAGGTACGATTTTAGACCTTGGTGTTGAAATGTCGTGCTACTCTTTTCTGGTGAGTAGCTACCTTTAATTCCGCCTCTTCTCGTTTTTCATCAATTAAATCGAGGATTTCAAGTAAAAATTCCTCGTTGACTATAACGCCCCACTCCGAGACCCACTGTAACAAAGAGTATTACGGGAGTAATACTGTATGTTAAAGCGGAGAATAGAGTATAGTGGGAGCGACCATTTATAATCAAGCTATAACTATCTACCGAATACGTCGAAAGGTGGAATCTATTTAAATTTTTCTCAATCAGGTGGTTCGACATATTCGGTAAATACTTATAACGAAATTACAAATGGCTAAAGATCTATCAGAATAAGCATAGTAATAAAATGATAAAACATCACAGAACAGAATCACATAACAGATATAAAATCCCAGAACAATACATCATCAATACAGATCCAAATATTATAAGTGGGTACAAAGCCACTGCTCACACATGTGAGTCAAAAATATGTACATATCAAAGTCTGAATAATAATAGAGTAGCGGAATAGTGGACAAATAAAAGCGCTATCTATCAGCATAGCAGATAATGTCCAAGCGGAAGCACATAAGCTAAGTCCAGAGACCTAACCTGAAACAACTCGGTCTGACCCGAGCGAAAACACTCGGGTCAGGCTAGCTAAACAATCAGTAATAACTGAGATATATAATAATGCGATACATAAATAAAACAGTACTTATCCAAAGAGAAGTATATTATGAACCACATGAATGTAATGACGATCCCTAATCATCAATAAACAATAAAAATCTCCAAAGAGAAATCAACACCAAAGTGTAGAATAAATAAAATCGCCTCATATCATCGGCGTAGCCAAAGCTATAAAAAGATGCCCATAGGCAATAATCCCAAGAGTGACCAGAGTCTGTAATCAATGCCCAAGCAAAGATCGATGCTCCAAAGAGCAATGGGGATATACTGAAAAGTCAATGAAATCCAACAATGAAAAACAGTGTCCAGAGACACCGTGAATCCACAAGGCAATCGCACTTACATCGTATGGTTCCATAGAACCAACACCGAATGGCGGTACTCGAATGGATATAAAAATCATCAGATAATACAAGTTTTGCACGTGCACCGACCAGAGTCGTTGTTGCCAAGTACTGTAGAGTTGTGATCGATCACTCGCACAGATGCGGAACGCGCGAGACGGCGAGATCCTTCCCAGAAGGATAAAGGCCCAGAGGCGCACGCCGAAAAATAAACTGCTCCATAGAGCAGGTGTCCAGAGACGGTTGCCCAGAGGTGTGGTGACCCAGAGGTCCAGTACTGGCCGCCCAAGTGCTAATGTGTCACCAACTTCTTGGAGAGGAACCCGTAAAGTGTTAACAATGAGTCCCATACCCCACGTTCGCACTAAACGGTTTACTAACCAATAGCAAGCTCACACTCCAAACAATAAAAAGTCCACCTCGTATCATCGGTAAACTAGACCCAAAGGTCAAAACGATCAATCGAATAGGTCGGGGATTAACCGGAATGGAAATACACACGGTTCCATAGGCCGGAGATTTCCTAACTGTTTAAGCACCTTTCCACTTCGCTCGACGTGCTAAAAAGTGAGTGTGAGATTTTTATTATAGAAAATAATGGTGCGAAACGGATTTATAATTGATTTTGAAATCACTTTAAAACGGTCTTTTGAAAAGTTTCCTATTATGGAGTAATTAATTTAATAATTAAAATTAATATTATATAATAATTTTCAAAAGCCATTTTGGAGTGAAAAATCCTTTTAAAAACCTTTATAAAGCCCGTGCATGAAATCCAGAGACAAAACTCAAAGAAATCGACGAAAACCAGAAAATCATCAAAAAATTTATAAGTGTTTGAAACCATTCAAAAACTGCTGCGAACCCAAGTTCGGCAATTTATTTAGACCAGCAAACTGTGTCCAAATGTCATGAAAACTGGTAGGCATGTAGTCCAACATCCCTACTTTAAGATGCAAAAAGAATTTCTGGATTCCGAGTTGAGACGAAGTAGCAGCGACGTCTCAAAGTTGAACCCAGAGAAAGATTCATACTATTTTCCAACAGCGACCGGAGTCTAACTTTGGCACGAAAATCGAAGTATCAAACGAACTCCAATGTTGCCCAAATTTTCCAGAGATGGAATTCGGAAAACCACCTTCCCAACGAGACCAAAAACGTCAAATTCCGACTTCGGATGCGATCGTGGTGGCATCCCGAATTGGAGCTCAAAAGCTGGAAAAAGGTGATTTTTTTTTTCTTAGACGCGGGCTTCGGCCCGCGTCAGCCTGCCCCAGCCCAGGCGGGCTGGGGCAGTTTATTTTCAACCCCAGCCCGCTTGGGCTGGGGAGTGGGACACGGGCCGAAGCCCGTGTCCACAAATCCCCAGCCCAGGCGGGCTGGGGAGAATTTCCCAACCCCAGCCCACCTGGGCTGGGGAGTTGGACACGGGCCGAGGCCCGTGTCCACTAATCCCCAGCTCAGGCGGGCTGGGGAGATAATTATAGTCCCCAGCCCGCCTGGGCTGGGGTTGAGACGCGGGCCGAAGCCCGCGTCTTCTATTCCCCAGCCCAGGCGGGCTGGGGGGGGAATTAAATCCCCAGCCCACCTGGGCTGGGGTGGGACGCGGGCTTCGGCCCGCGTCCCCGCTTCCCCAGCCCACTCGGGCTGGGGAGGCCGTGTAAACCCCCAGCCCAGGCGGGCTGGGGGGGGGGTGTGGGGTGCGGCCAGCCCATCCAGGGCTGGCCCGCCTCTGGCTAGCCCAGCTGGGCTAGCCTACTGCACCAGGGCAGCAGCCAGGGTGCAGCCCAGGCCTGCCCTGGTGCACCCAGAATGGGTTTTCAGTCTAATTTCAGGCTGTAGCAAATTCCATCCAGTCAATTTTTTTGTTTTTGAGCTTTTGGGGTGATTTTTCCAATTTTTGGACATCAAAATTTCATCAAAATTATGCTAACAATAATTACTAATAAATAGTAATTACCAATAATACAACTAGCATTAATTACTAATCAATAGTAATTACCAATATTACAACTAGCATAATTACTAATCAATAGTAATTACCTCTACCAATCAAGCAAATAAGCAAACACTTCAAGTGCAACTTTCCAAAGCAAAGAGGATGTGGATTAGAGAGCTTCAAAATTAAAAAGAGAACAAAACCAAGGATTACAAAGAGATTTCAAAGATTAAAATAAAGATTAGAAGGTGATTAGGCCTAGGATTGCATTACCTTGCTAGGATTAAACAAGTCTAATTATGAAGAGATGGAAATGGGTCTTCTAAAGGGAGGCCATTAGTTTTGCTTAGATTTAGGTTTAGGAATTTATGAAGAGGAGGAGGGTTAGGGTTATGAAATGGGTTTGAGATATTATAAAGGAGTGGGTTAGGCTAATGGGTCATGATAAGGGGTTTTAAAACCCATTAGGACTTTGTTTATTTTCCAATGTTATCATGTAAACAAAAATCCTAATAAGCATCCTAGTTTTTAATTAAACCCATGTAATTGTCTCATTTGGCCCATTAACCCATAATCACTTTTTATTTAAAAATTCCCCATTTCAACCCAAAATACTTTAATTTACAAATCAATTGCAAAATTTAAATTCCCAAAATTTTGTTTAGCTTCCTTTTCAACTTAAAATCATAATTTTAATTTATTATTCGGTAATGCAACCTCAGGGTTGTTACATTGACCAAGGGTCGTAATGCCTTTTTTGGTGAGAAGAGATTTCATATTCAATTGGGATCATGGCCACTGATTCATAGGCCAAAGCAAATAGTGTATGTCAGTTGCGGACTTATGGGTCATCCTATAAGCCCAAAATGCCAGTAGAAGCTCAGCAACCCAGTTGACCTTAGCTTTAGTTAACCATTTCTTCAAGTTAGACTTGATGATTTTATTCACCACCTCTACCCGTCCATTCGCCTGAGAGTGTACTACCGTCGAAAATCTTTTCTCGATCCCGTACCAATTGTAGAAATCCTTGAACTTGATACTTTCGAATCGAGTTCCATTATCTGTTATAATTTTCTGAGGTATTCTGAATTTGCAAATAATATTCTTTATCTCAAAATCGATCACCCTTTTCGTTGTGATCGTGGCGACTGGTTCCGCTTCAGCCTAATTTGTAAAGTAATCCATCACAACAATTGCGTATTTAGATCCACCTTTCGACAATTGTGTAAGCTATTAGATGGGGTCTTGGTACTTTTGCAAATCTTTGACATCGGTCGCATTGTTTAGTGTATTCAATAGCATCGTAGTTTATCATTGGCCAGTAATATCCATAGCAAAGTATCTTCTTTGCTAATGTTTGTCACTCGGTGTGATCACCATAGCTACCCTCATGGACATCCAAGAGGATTTTCCTAACCTCATCCTTGGTTACACACTAAAGCATGAGGGTGGAGAATCCTCTATTGTAAAGCACTCCTCCTTGCATTACAAATCACGGTACTTTGTGAAGGAGGTTCCATTGTTCGTTATTTCCTCTTGGGAGAGTTCCCTTATGTAGACAATCCTTTATTAGAGTCATGCATGACCCCTAAACTCGGCCTCCAAAATATAGTCGACATCCATCTGATTGATACTTGAAGCCGATAAAACCTTCACTGGAACCAATCCTAACAGTTGTGCTTCTCCAGAACTGGCTAACTTGGCCAGTGAATCAACCTTTACATTCTCCTCTCTAGGGATATATGTAGTCGTGTATTACTATATATCATCCAACAGTTCCAGTTTCTTTGTCAGGTAAGGAGCGACTCTTGTCCTCTTAGCCTATTTTCACTTGGCAAACAACCAACTGGGAGTCACTGAATATATGCAATGTCCTTATCACCTATAACACCTCGTAAAATTTAATAAGAAATTAATTAATTAACAACAAGGACAAAAATGAAAATTTTGTAGGTTTCAAAATTTGATCATGAAAGTTGCGACGTTGCATTCGTGCCAATTTCCTGATCAATTTTCATATATAAAGTTTTGTGATCGGAGCTCAAACGAAAAAGTTATTGATGTTTGAAGTTTTCGAATTCAAAATAATTCAAATGAAATTCAAATTATGATTAATGTTAAGAATTTGGAATTTAAAAATTAACACTGGTTGTAAAATGGGGTTAAGAAAATGTTAAAATAAACGACATCATTAAGTTAATAAGGAATTAAATAAAAAATTAAAATAGCAAAATAAATACGTTCTAAATATAGGCTATTGGTTGACCGCCTTCCTTGGGCCAGTCAACCGCTAGCGGTTGACCGCTTGAAGAATGTTAGTTGACCGATGGGTTTTGTGGCGGCTAAAGTTTTGTGCGGCATGAACGACCTGGATTTTACTATTAAACCGATTTAAATCTGATGGTTCTAGTGCCTCCTAACCACTATAAATAAGAGGTTAGCCTCCTCACTTTTATTCACATATTATTGGGAAACGTAAGTGGAACTCTATCGGTCTCTTTCTTCCACACGATTGAGAAATTATGAAAACTCTCACGTAAGGGATTCTTGATATTCAATATTCCATTTCTAATTCTATTCTCCTCCAATCCCTGAAATTCTGAATCTAATTCATATATAATCTGATTATTGTAGATTTCAAAAGGAAAGGGTCTAAAAAGAGAATAGAAAAGCAGGCGTAAATAAATCTAAAGGAGAAAGCTGGGAATCGTCTGTGAGTGGAAATCTTAGTTTTTCTCGTTTTAGTAACTGTATAGTATAGGTTCGATTTGATTATGCCTTGGGGAATTTTATATACGATAACACCAAACTAAAACCCTCAAAATTCCCCCAAAGCAAAATATCAATTCTTATGCTTTGGAATCTCAATTATTCTATACTAAAATAGCAGAATTTGTGTAGTTATTGTAGTTTTAATATTTTATACTCTATTCCACTTCTCACTTTCTCTTTTGATGTGATTAATAGATTTAAAAAGAAAATAAGTTAGAAAATGGTGTGTAAAGTACGAATTTCTATTCATAGTTTGCATTGTCTATTTCCGTAGTTCAAATACGAATTCCTTTTCATTTTGTATGTAGAATTTGAATAGAGTGTAAAAGGATTTGCATTGTAAACTCTGTTGACGTTGATTCTACTATTTTAATATAAAATAAGTTTGGTAATTGATTCTATTATCTTATACCAGTCTATTGTTAGTCCAAGGATATTAGCTAATTTGTATGTTATGGTATAGAATTAAACTTGTATAAGTATGAAGTTTTGACATTTACACGATTAGTATAGGACGCAATCTTTGCACGTTTTGGAAAATTTAGTTACGTGTGTGTGTATTGTTGGATCATAGGTTTTGATTGCTGACAAGACACAACAATTCACGAATCTACGACTACAACAACATCCGGACTCATCGACTCAATATATGGTTCATATAGCTATAAATTTTAACATGAGTCTATAAGTGTGTATATATATAGAGTCTAGTTAGTGCTTTGTTAAAATCTTTCCTCAAGATTCATCACTCACAAATTCAATTAAAACTTGCATTCATTTTTAAATTCAAATACACACACATATATTTCATTTCACTGAAAAACAGTACTCAGTCGACTGACCAAGTGGTACCAGTCGACCGAGTCAGTGTAAAAAATTTAATGTATTACACGGACCAGTCGACTGAACACACCTGGTCAGTCGACTGAGTCTGTGCATGAATTTTGTGCATCTTTTGAACTCAGTCGACTGACCAAGCAAGTTCAGTCGACTGAATCCTGCAACAGTCACATTTTTGAATGGACACTTCCATTGATCCAAAAATTGTCTTCTTTCTGAAGTGTTGCATCAATTTCCAGAGATTGTAACTCATCGTATACTATAAAAGCACTCTAGTTTCAATGTTCAAATTACCTAATTTTCTATTCTCTCTTGATCTAACGAGCATTGCATTCTTGATTCTATTATTTACAAATATCTATACAATCATTACTTACGATTCCATTTCCATATTCTTCAAGCAATACTAATCTTCCTATTCTTCATACACACACAATTATACACATCATTCTTGAGGAAAAGTTTATAGGAAGGGTGTACTACAAGTGACAAATCCGTGTTATTCAGAACACATAAAGTCAAGTTAATCCAGTTTGTAAGAAAGTCCTGTTCGGTTGCTCAGGCGGTCCAGTCCTGTTATGTTGCTCAGGCGGTCAAGTCCTGTTCGGTTGCTCGGACGGTGTAATACATGTTCCTCCGGTTTAAGTGAGGGTTGCTAGCTTTAATTCCAGAAAAAGTTTGGGACTGGACGTAGAACGGGAGTTCGAACCAGTATAAAAATTCCTGGTGTCATTTTACTTTACTGCTATTATTTTCTATACTAGCTATTTATTATATTCCATATTACTTGATCTTATAGTAGTCTCTTTCATTTGGTATCAAACTAAGGCCATCATATACCGTAACATAATTATATGATATTTTTTTAATATGTAAAATAGCACCAGCATTATAACACCACTTCCTTTCTAGAAGGTCAATCTACTACACGACCACCTCTATTTAATGGAATGAACTATAACTATTGGGCTACTAGAATGAGAATCTTTACATAAGCAAGTAGTTATGAAACCTGGAACATTATGCAATATGAATATACTATGCCTACTATCGAATATATAGCATGGTCTAATACACAAAAATTAGACGCTACTGCAAATGCTAAAGCTATGAATATGTTATATTGTGCATTAGACAAAATTGAGTTTAATAGAATAAGCATGTGTAAAACTGCTCATGAAATTTGACGTACACTTAAAGTTACACATGAGGGTACTAACAAAGTCAAGCAAAGTAAAATTTCTATGCTCAAAAATCAGTTCTAGAATTTTAAAATGAAACAAGATAAGACCATAAATGAAATGTACTCTAGATTTGAAGATATATATCATTCTTTGATAGCATTAGGAGAAACTTATACAGATTTTGATATTTTTTCAAAAATCCTCAACTCATTAACGGATGAGTAACGAAAAGTCTTAGCAATCGAAGAAGCTAATGACATTTCGACCATAAAATCGGGGGAGTTGATATGAAATCTAATGTCTTATGAAGTTAATCTCCAGGCAAAACGAGTATAGGCTCAAGATAAGAAGAATATAACATTCCAGCCAAAAAAGGATGAATCAGATTCAGATGAAGAAGATATGGCGTTCATTGCTAAAAATTTCAAAAAGTTTTTGAAATTTAGAAAGAGCAACAAATTCAGAAATAACAAGAACAGCTTCAGCAACAATAACAACACCAACATACCATCATCATCTACTCTAGAATGTTATGAATGTCACAAGAAAGGCCACATCAAGAAAGACTGTCCTGAGAAAATAAGCACAAGAAAGACGGATTCAAGATGAAAGCTTTCTCTATCACTTGGGACGATTCAAATCATCTTCATCATCAGATAGTGACTCAAACAGTGATGTAGAACAAGCAAACGTATGTTTTATGGGCACAAAAGATGAGGTGAGTGATCTAACTTTTGATGATCTATTAGAAATAAACTCAGAATTACTTGACAAGCTAAAAGACATCAAAAGAAAATACAAAGAATCTCTTGAAAACCTGAATAGAACTGAAATCGAAGTAGATATGCTAAGAGATGAGAGACAAATCTTAGAAGAAGAACTTGAAGTTACTCAAGAATCTTGTTCTAATATGACATCTCGACTCTCTATGTTAAGTCAAGAGATAGAAACTCAGAAAGAAAAGAATAATGCTCTACTAATTGAAAATCATGATCTTAAAGCTAATGTCAATATTTTAGAATTAGATAACTCTAGCCTTAAAACAAAGTTAGATGATATTACTAAAAATGTCACTAATTTTAATAAAGACAGGGAAAATCTTTCAAAAATTATAGAAAATTCTCAAAATACTTCAAATAAAAGAGGGCTAGGATATAAGTAATATTCTAAAGTTATTCCAAAGAAAAATAATTTTTCATATAAAAGAAATAATAAAGTTGAAAAACCTAGTTCAAAAGTTTCAAATTTTTCTAAATCAATTAAAATTTGGGTTCCTAAAACAAATAATTCTTTGATTAGAGATAAGAATATAACATCTTTTATAAAAATGTTCATAAAAACAAAGATTTTATTTTCAAAAGGAATTCTGAACCCTCTTGGGTTTGGCTTCCTAAGATCTAACTCTTAGGATCCAAAATAAAATGGTGGGTACCAATGTTTATTCTGTATTTTGCAGGTACCGCCTAAAAAGAGAGGAAAATGGATACTAGACAGTGGTTGCTCAAAACACATGACAGGAAACCAAGGGATGCTAACGAATATTATCTACTCAGATGGAGGTTCTGTCACATTTGGAGATAATTCCAAAGGATATGTCATTAACAAAGACGATGTGAGCAATAACGGTATATCTAATTTACCTCTTATTACAGATGTTTTATTAGTTAAAAATTTAAAGCATTATTTACTTAGTATCAGCCAATTGTGTGACAAAGGATTCAATATATCTTTTTCTAAAAATAAGTGTAGCATTTTTTATCAAAATAATAATATTATTTTTGAAGGTTTTATAGATAAAAATATATATGTTTTGAAAATGAATATAAATTACAATACAAATATGTGTTTAATAGCCAAAGAAAATGATTCTTGGTTATGGAAAAAAAGATTTTGTCATATTAGTTTCAAAGCTATAAATAAATTATCTAAAATTGATTTAGTAAAAGGTTTACCAAAAATGAATTTTAAAGTAAACAGTATTTGTAATGCTTGTCAATTAGGAGAATTATCAAAATCATCCTTTAAATCAAAGAAAAATATTTCTACTGTACAACCACTAGAACTATTGCCTTTGGATCTCTTTGGTCCAACTCAAGTTCAATCTATAAACCATAACAAATATGTGTTTGTTATAGTAGATGAAGTCTCAAGATATACTTGGACTATTTTTCTGAAAAATAAAAGTGATAATTTTGAAAATGTCAAGATTTTTGCAAAAAGAATTCAAAATCTCAAATATTTAAAAATTAAAAATATTAGAAGTAATCATGGAGGTGAATTTGAAAATGAAGCTTTCGAACATTTTTGTAATAAAAAGGGAATTTATCATAATTTTTTCTTTTCCTAGAACACCACAACAAAATGAAGTGGTAGAAAGGAAAAAAGAACGTTACAAGAATGTGCAATAACTTTATTAAATGGAAGCACATTACCAAAACATTTCTGGGCAGAAGCTGTAGCAACTGCTTGCTATGTCTGAATCGCGTTTCCATCCGACCTTTAACAAAACACACTCCATATGAACTTATGTGTTGTTTTATTTCAAAACATTGTCTATGTGTTTTTTTACTTAGGTGGAAGTTTCTCTAGACTAACTATGTCATTTTTTTAAAACTCTGTGTTCCTGTGGTTACGTGATTAACTGTTTCTGTGGTTATGTAGTTCTCTATGGTTATGTATTCTTGTTTTTGAGTTATGTGTTTCATATGTATCTTTGTTCTATGATTATGTGTTACTATCATTGTTCATATTCTCTGCTTTGAGACCTCTCCTTTTTGTCGATGACAAAAGGGGAGAAAAGGTTAATTATTTCCAGAAATATATAGCATAGATTCAGAGGGAGAAAACTATAGTATAGTTGCAGGAATATATTTAGAGGGAGAGATCAACAAAGCTTATCAAAGATTCGTTCGTAGCAAATGAAGTTGTCATCATCTAAAAGGGGGAGAATGTTGGATCATAGGTTTTGATTGCTGACAAGACACAACAATTCACGAATCTACGACTACGACAACATCCGGACTCATCGACTCAATATATGGTTCGTATAGTTATAAATTTTAACATGAGTCTATAAGTATATATATATATATAGAGTCTAGTTAGTGCTTTGTTAAAATCTTTCCTCAAGATTCATCACTCACAAATTCAATTAAAACTTGCATTCATTTTTAAATTCAAATAAACACACATATATTTCATTACACTGAAAAACAGTACTCAGTCGACTGACCAAGTGGTACCAGTCGACTGAGTCAGTGTAAATTTTTTACTATATTACACGGACCAGTCGACTGAACACACCTGGTCAGTCGACTGAGTATGTGCATGTATTTTGTGCATCTTTTGAACTTAGTCGACTGACCAAGCAAGTTCAGTCGACTGAATCCTGCAACAGTCACATTTTTGAATGGACACTTCCATTGATCCAAAAATTGTCTTCTTTCTGAAGTGTTGCATCCATTTCCAGAGATTATATCTCATCGTATACTATAAAAGCACTCTAGTTTCAATGTTCAAATTACCTAATTTTCTATTCTCTCTTGATCTAACGAGCATTTCATTCTTGATTCTATTAGTTACAAATCTCTATACAATCATTGCTTACGATTCCATTTCCATATTCTTCAAGCAATACTAATCTTACTATTATTCATACACACACAATTATACACATCATTCTTGAGGAAAAGATTATAGGAAGGGTGTACTACAAGTGACAAATCCATGTTATTCAGAACACACAAAGTCAAGTTAATCCAGTTTGTAAGAAAGTCATGTTCGGTTGCTCAGGCGGTAAAGTCATGTTCTGTTGCTCAGGCGGTCAAGTCCTGTTCGGTTTCTCAGGTGGTGTAATACCTGTTCCTCTGGTTTAAGTGAGGGTTGCTAGCTTTAATTCCAGAAGAAGTCTGGGACTGGACGTAGAACGGGAGTTCGAACCAGTATAAAAATTCCTGGTGTCATTTTACTTTACTGCTATTATTTTCCGCACTAGTTATTTATTATATTCCATATTACTTGATCCTATAGCACAGTCTCTTTTATATATATGTATATATGTGTATATATATTAACATATAAATAATGTATTAATTGCATAGTAAATAGGTTAGTAATCAACATTAAAACCCTTTTAGGAAAGAAGTTGGGATAATTATGGGAAATAATTTAGAATTAAAGGCGAAATAAGGAGATTTCCTTATAAGGCATTAATGCAGAATGTAGTGAGGTATATATGGTAGTATGTTAGGAGAGTGGAAATTATGACTAAGTTATAAGCATGTGAGGTCAGTCAAAAGCAAACAAAAGTCTGCCCAGCTAATCTTGCTACTAACAGTGTGGCTCTGGGGTTGACGTGAGACATCACCTAACATAAGTACCCACGAAGGACACGAGGTTAATCCCAATTTTGTAGGGTAAGTCTGCCCAATTAATTTGGCTACCAGTGCCTACGAATAGTCGGAATAATGTGAAACATCAGAGTTTAGGTTATGGATCATAATACGTCGGACCTGCTTCGGGGATCATGGGTAGTAAGTGGCTGTTATAGGATTCGCATCCTTCTTAATTAGGAAGTATTACATAGTCAGGGTTAGCGTTTAGGCACGGTAGTAGTAAATCTCGAGAAGGGTCCATTTCAGGTTCGAGGTATTAAGAGACTATTGTAGGGTCCGCCTCTTGGTTAAAGAAGTATTAAGTGGCCTGATGAGATTCCATGCGATGTCAGGTAGGGGTTTCTAGAGAGGGGTCCACCTTGGGTTAGGTATTAAATGACATGGACCTGCTTAACATATGGTTATTAAATGGTCAGAGTCTGCCTAATTTCCATTGAAAAGGTATTAAGTGGCCTGGTACTTTCTCTCACATTGTTAAGACATGATTGACGGTAGATGCGAGGTATTGGGAATGACCTTGGGCCTACAGTCGAAGGTGAGTTATAGAGTTAGATTAGGAAAGTGTAAGTTATTGGAATGGACTGGGAGAGCCTTTGGGCTTACAGTTTGATATATTTATAAGAAACATAGTTAGGATGCATAAGACATATTCTTATCTAAATTATGCCGCCAAATACTATTATAGAAAGACTCGAGATTTTTATTCACTGGACATTGTTGTTCTGACTCCCTCCTCATTACAACATAGGTTAGAGAAAGCGATGAAGATTCAGGAGATGTAGGCAGAGAAGGAGTCTGGTGGTAGTTATTTATCTACTTATGTTTTTATATATTTTGATGTACCCATTTCAGACATGATGTTATTGTATTTTGAGACATTGTGCCATGGATATTGGGATATTACATTTTGTTTTGACATTTTAATTTTTATAAGATATGTACTATTTATGATATTATATTTTATCCTTTCCGCTGTGAGATTATGATAGCATTAGTAGATAGCTCTGTGTATTGTTCATTGTATCAATTTTACCAATCAACAGCCAGCTTTGAAATGGATCTAATATTCGATGGGTCTTTTCTGGGTCGTAAATTAGGCCTATTTCGAGGCGGGTTATTACACTTGGTATCAGAGCTTAGGTTGCCCGATTAATGGGTATAGATATACGTATGAGTGCGTACTTATTATTTTTGAAAATATTTTTCGAAAATCCTACTATATATATCTACTATTTTGTACATAAAATACACTAGGTAAATCTTTTATTTCATCATATAGTATCATCTTAGGGAATCATAATTAAAAGTTTAAACCTACAGATTGTTGATAATGGTTGAAAATCATTCCTCCGAGGCTAGGAGACCCTCTACCCAAGAGATACCCATTATTTGAGGGATGCCTGAATGGTTCAAGCAATACCTAAGGCTAATAGGACAAGTTCTCATTCCTCAACAAGTTTCATCAACGACACCCACTGCCCCAGCCCGCTAAAGCAATACCCCACCCTATAGACTTTCCCAAGATGTGTAGGGGCTTCCAGAATATGGTGGAAAGGTGTATACGGGAGTTGAAGGTTTTATGGAGACAAAGACTTGGATTAACGATCGTGAGCATATCTTTCAGGAGCTTGGATGGGAGGACCAGATTAAGAGGAGAATGGCGACATGTCATCTTAAAGAAGAGGGCCTTAGATTGGTGGTTGTGGTTTAGGAGAATGCTGAGAGAGTTATCAATTGGGTTAAGTTTAGAAACCACATTGAGTCGCGATTTATGTTTAGGGCTGAGGTGAATTTGCAATTGGAAAGGTTTATACAACTTAGGCAGCGGGACTCGACTTTGAAGGAATATATAAGTAGGTTCACAGAACTAGCTAAATTCGGTATGTGTTAATCGATACCCCCATGAAGTAGGCCATGAAGTTTGTAAAAGGCCTGAATTCCCCACTTAGAGAGTGGCTTTTGACCCAAGTACCCACTGACGGTACTTATGAGATATTGGTTGAGATGGCTCTGCTTCAGACGGTTGGCTCGGAGGAGAAGGAGAAAGTAGGACCAGAGCAAAACCTAGGTGGAGCTAAGAAGATATGATTTTGGGTAAATAAGAAGGGAAAAGGGAAGTTCAAGAAGGAAGGTATAACATGTCGGAGATGCCAAAAGAAAGGACATGTCGCTAGGGATTGTAAAGTGAGTTTGATAAGGGAAGAGTTCAAGGGAAAGTGCTATCACTGCCATGAGGAAGGGCACTTCAAGAAACGATGTCCAAAGCTTGTGAAGGAAGGGAAGAGCAGGCAAGCCAATGCCATTAAGGCTATTCCTATCCTGATTAGACCTCCCCTCAAAGATCAAGGAAAGGCCGTAATGGAAGGTACAACTATTATTTTTGGGAGTACTATTCATATCCTATTTGACTCAGGAGCATCACATTCATTCATGGCTAAAAATGTAGTTAACTCTTTGAGTCTAAAATCCCCCATTGTCACCAACCCAATAGTAATATGAAATCCTATTGGGGTTCGATGCATCTTTCTTTAATTTGCAAAGACCTAGTAGAGGATATATGTATTGTCGATTTTACATGTAACACATATGTTCTTAGTTTTGTGGGGTATGGACTTATCTTAGGGATGGATTGGTTATCTTACTATGGGGCTGTCTTAGATTGAGATATGAGGAATGTATGGTTAAGGAGTTGTAAGGGATGAGATATAGATGTTCAATGCACACCCCAAAACTCAATCAAGGTAAGTAATCCATATTTTCTTATCCTCACAAGACGATCTTTCATCTGTACCCGTAGCTCGAGAATTCCCTGGTATTTTTGAAGAAGTCTCGAGTCTTCCACCCTAAATGGAGAACAAGTTTAGGATTGATTTGGAGAGGGATGCTAGACCTGTCGCTCTACCATTAAGGAACATGGCCCCCAAAGAAAGGTGAAAGTTAGATAAGAAGATTTCGAAATGGCTGCAGAAAGGATTTATTCGTCGAAGTACTTTTGAATGGGGAGCACATGTTGTCCTTATCACTAAGGCAGATGGCTCATTAAGGCTATACGTCGACTATAGAGAACTCAACAAGTTGACCTAGAAGAATGGGTATCAATTACCTAAAATAGAGGATTTATTTTATCAGCATGTTGGAGCCAAAATATTTTCCCAGTTGGAACTAGCAACTGGATTTCATTAATTGAGGATAGTTGAGGATAGCAAGTAGAAGACCACATTTTGCACACTGGATAGACTGTATGAATGGAAAGTGACGCCTTTTGGATTGACAAATGCCTCTGCATACTTTGTAGATTTGATGAGTAGAGTTTTTAGGGGGCAACTAAATAAATTCTTTGTAGTGCTTATGGATGATATCCTAGTATTCTCCAAGAGTGAAGGTGAGCATGAAAATCACTTAAGGGAGGTACTAGGGACTTTGAGAATGCACAAACTTAAAGCCAAATTCTCAAAATGTCACTTTTAAAAGAGGAGATAAGAATTCTTGGACATATTGTTTCGGAGAAGGGATTGTCTATAGACCTTACCAAGGTGGAAGCTATTCAAGATTCGAAGATTTCGAAGAACGCCTCTGAGGTTAGGTTTTTTCTTGGGTTGGTGGGTTACTATAGGAAGTTCATCAACGACTTTGTGAAAATATCAGTCTCACTAACTCGCTTAACTAAGAAGAATCTGGATTTTGCATGGGATGATAAGTGCATGGAAGCTTTCAAGAAGCTGAAGGAGCTGTTAACTAGTGTACTAGTACTGACTATTCCCAATGGGATGAAGCCTTTCACCATTTACACCGATGCATATGGTACGTTATTAGGAGCTATTCTTATGCAAGAATGAAAGGTGATAACTTATGCTAGTAGATAGTTGAAGGACCATGAGAAGAGATACCCAACTCACGACTTAGAGTTAGCAGCCATCATTTTCGCCTTAAAGATGTGGAGGCACTATCTTTTAGAAGAGAGGTTTGAGTTTTTCACCGACCACAAGTCAATTAAATACCTATTTTTCCAAAAATATTTAAATCTTAGGCAGCATAGGTGGATGGAGTTTATAACATCATATGAATATGGGATACAGTATACCCCCGGAAAAGTAAATGTCATCACCGATCCCTTAGCCGAAGGCATGCTACTTTAGTTGCTATATATAAGTGGAGGCAGTTGGAGTTCCTCTCCAATTTCAATTTAGAACCACCAATGGAACCCAATCTAGTCTATTTGGTAGCAAAGGCGGTTATGCCGGCGTTAATGGACCATATTGGGCTAGAGAAAAAGAAGGATGAGGCGATAATGGATATTTTGGACAAGGTAAGGAGAGGGAAACACTTTCCCCATTGTGGTAGGTATGCAATTGATGAAAGAGGATGTTTGAGAAGTGAAGGATGCCTTTGTGTTCCTACGGTTGATGATGTTTTAGAGGAAGGGCTTGTGGAATGTCATCATTCTAGGATGACAATTCATCCTAGAGGAGATAAGATGTATAGGGATATGAAGGGAATTTTCAGTTGGCCAAGGATGAAGAAGAGGATAGCAAAGTTTGTCTCTAGGTGTTTGACGTGCCAAAAAATAAAGGCTAAACAAGGAAATCCTGGGGGAATTATTATTAACGTTGGAGGTGCTGACTTGGAAGTGGGAGCATATATCAATGGACTTTATAGATGGGTTGCCTAGAAGTCAAAGAGGCAATAAAGCTATTTGGGTTATAGTAGATATGCTCACTAAAAGTGCCCATTTTTTTCCTGTTAGAAGTAATAGGACCGCAACACCTTTAACACAAATTTATATTAAGGAGGTGGTTCAACTTCTTGGAATCCCAATTAGCGTTGTTAGTGATAAGGACCCATTATATACTAGAGAATTTTGGAGGAGTTTGCGGCTAGCTTTAGGAATCTCATTGAATCCCAACACTGCTTACCACCCAAAAACTGACGGTCAAACTGAATGGGTGAATGAGATTTTGGGGAACTTGTTGAGAGCTTGCATCATGGATTTTAGAGTACATTGGAAGTAGCACTTACCTTTAGTAGATTTCGCTTACAATGATAGTCACCAAGCAATGTTTGTCATGACAACCTTTGAAGCATTATAAGGGAGGCCATGCAAATAGCCAAATTATCGGTAGGAAACCATTGACAAAATTCTACTCGAATCAGATTTGATTTGCGAGACCTCCAAGAAGATAGAGTTGATTAAGCAGTGTATGAAGACTGCACAAGATCACCCGAAGTCCTATGAGGACAAGCGAAGGAAGGAATTGGAGTTTGAGGTAGGAGACATGGTGTTCATTAAAGTCTCCTTTCTTAGGAAGGTTATAAGGTTTGGTAAGATGGGGAAGTTAGCACCACGGTTTGTTGGACCTTTCCCGATCTTGGAAAGAATAGGGCAACTTGCATATTGAGTAGAGGTACCAGATAAGTTGGCAGGAGTCCATGATGTATTTCACGTTTTGCACTTGAGGAAAATGCCTACATAGCACCACCACCAAGTAGAACCTGATTAGTTAGTAGACATAGAGATGGAGCCAATAGCACCCCATGCCATCACACTCATGGTGCAGCACTGAAATATTAAGCTCCGCAATAAAGAAATTAGACTGGTTTGAGTACAATGGAGAGATAATCCAACGAAAAGCACATTGGAAATTGAAGAGAAGGTGATGACTTCTCATCTTGAGCTTTTCTCTGATAAACTTTCTCTCTCCAAAATTTAGGTTTTAGGTTGTTTCGTGGTTGCTAGATTGGATGATGGAGGATGGTTGCTACATTTTTAGTATCATTTTTGCACTCGTATAAAAAATTTATGCATATTTAGGATGTTTGCATACATATCTATATGACACAACCTTGCATTCACGTTAGGAATGAGCTCACCTATAGTATGTCTGCATACCAGTAAATGTTTGTGTAGATAACTTGATTGTATAACGGTGGATACTTGGTGTGCGTTACATTATCCATCCCTTAGGGATTTCGGGGATGAAATCCTTTTTAAGGTAAGGAGAATGTAACACCCATAAAAATTAATAAAAAATTGATTAATTACTAACATGACTAAAAATGGAAATTTTTTAGGTATCAGAATTTGGCCACGAAAGTAGTGCCATTGCATTTATGGCTATTTTCTGCTTAATTTTCATACATAAAGTTTTGTAATCGGAGCTCAAACGGAAAAGTCATTTACATTTAAAGTTTTCGAATTCAAAATAATTCAAATGAAATTCAAATTCAAATTATAATTAATGTATGAATTCAAAATTTAAAAATTAATGTTGAGAAAACGGGGTTAAGAAAACATTAAAACAAACGGTAATGTTAAAAGTTAATAAGGAATTAAATAAAAAATTAAAACAACAAAATAAATACGTTCCAAATATGGGCTACCGGTCGACCGCTTGAGGAAGGGCGGTCGATTGATGGGTGTAGTGCGGCTAGGGTTTTATGCGGCATGAACGGGCTGGATTTTATCATTTTAAACTGAATTAAATCCGACGGTTTTGGTGCTTCCTAACGACTATAAATACGAGGCCAGCCCCCTCATTTTGTTCACAGATTATTTGGAAATGTAAGCGGAGCACTATCGGTCTCTTTCTTCCACACGGTTCAAAAATTCTTAAAACTCTCAGGTAAGGGATTCTAGATGTTTAATATTCCATTTCTAATCTTATTCTACTCCAATCCTTGAAATTATGAACCTAATTCATATATAATCCAATTATTTTGTATTCCAAAAGCTAGAGGTCTGAAAAGAGAGTAGAAAAGCAGATGTAAACAAATCCAAAGACAAAAACCAGGAATCATCTATGAGTGGAAATATTAGTTTTTCTTATTTTAGTAATTGTATAGTATACATTGGATTTGATATACACCTTAGGGAATTTCATTCATGAAAACACCAAACTAAATCCCATAAAATTCCCCCAAAATGAAATGTTAATTCTTATGTTTTGGAATTTCAATTATTCTATATTAAAATAGCAGAACACGTAGTTTGCATTGCCTATTTCGTAGTTTAAATAGGATTCCCTCTTCATTTTATATGCAAAAGTTGAATAGAGTGTAAAAGGATTTAAATTGTAAACTCCGTTAATGTTGATACTACTATTTTAATATAAAATAGATTTGGTAATTGATTCTATTATCTTATACAAGTCTATTATTAGGCAAAAGATATTGGCTAATTTGTATGTTATTGTATGGAATTAAACTTGTATAAGTTAGAAGTTTTGACATTTATTTATTAGTATAGGACACAATCTTTGCACGCTTAGGAATATTTTAGTTAAGTGTGTGTGTATTATAGGCATCACATTAGCATATAAATAACTTATAAGTAATAACGTATTAATTGCATAGAAAATAGGTTAATTAACATTAAAACCCCCTTAGGAAAGAAGTTGGGATAATTATGGGAAATAAATTAGGATTAAAGGAGGAATAAGGAGATTTCCTTATAAGGTCTTAATTCAGAATGTGGTGAGGTATATATGGTAGTATGTTAAGAGAGTGGAAATTATGACTAAGTTATAGGGATGCGAGGCTAGTCAAAAGCACACAGAATTCTGCCCAGCTAATCTGGCTACCGGTAGTGTGACTTTGAGGTTGATGTTAGGCATCACATATAAATAGTACCCATAGAGGACACGAGGTTAGTCACAATTCTATAAGGTAAGTCTGACCAGTTAGTCTAGCTTCCAGTGCCTACGAATTGTCGGACTAATATGAGACGTCACAGTTTGGATTACGGATCATAATATATAGGACCTAATTCAAGAATCGGGGGGCAGTAAGTGGCTGTTGTATGGTCCACCTCCTCCCTAATTAGGAATTATTAAATGGTCGGGGTTAGCATTTAGGTACATGGGTATGATATCTTGGGAAGGGTCCGCTTTGAGTTCGACGTATTAATTGGCTATTGTAGGGTACACCTCTTACGTAAAGAAGTATTAAGTGGCCTGATGAGATTCTGTGTGATGTCAGCTAGGGGGTACCAGAGAGAGGTCCGCCTTGAGTTAGGTCTTAAATGATAGGGACCTACCTAAGATATAGGTATTAATTAGTCAGAGTATACCTAATTTCCATTGAAAAGGTATCAAGTATTCTGGGTACTTTCTCTCACATCGTTAGGTCATGATTAATGGTAGATGCGTGGGACTGGGAATAGCCTTGGGCCTACAGTTGAAGGTGAGTTATAGAGTTGGGTTAGAAAAGGGTAGTTATAAGATTAGACTGGGAGAGCCTTCGGGCTTACAATTGGAGGTATTTATAAGAAACGTAGTTAGGATGCGTAAGACATATTCATATCTAAATTATACTTTCAAATACTATTATGTAAAGACTCAAGATTTTTATTCACCAGACATTGTTATTCTGACTCCCTCCTCATTACAGCATAGGTTAGAGAAGGCAGTGAAATTTAGGAGGTGAAGGCGGAGAAGGAGTCTAGTGGTAGTTATCTATCTACTTATGTTTTTATATATTTTGATGTACCCATTTCAGACATGATGTTATTGTATTTTGAGATATTGTACCATGGATTTTGGGATATTATGTTTTGTTTTGAGATTTGAATTTTTATAAGATGTGTACTATTTCTGATATTATATTTTGTCCTTTCCGCTATGAAATTCTGATAGCATTAATAGATAGCTTTGTGTATTGTTCATTGTATCAATTTTACCAACCAATAGTCAGCTTTGGAATGGGTCTAATGTTCAATGGGCCTATTTTGGGTCAAAAATTAGGCCCATTCGAGGACGGTTGTTACATCCCCTATTCCTCCCTTATTTTGAGTCCCGCTATCAATGCTTCATACTCAGCTTCATCGTTCGTCGCAGGAAACTCCAACTTCAATGCATAACAAATTGGTCGTTCTTCTGGAGTCACGAGTACCACTCCTGCCCCAAAACTACACTCATTATAAGCTCCATCTATAAACAGTTTCCAATGAGATAGTGTGACCGTATCGTCTTCCTCTTTACCATCTCGTGTGGTAAACTCGACAACGAAGTCCGCCAACGCATGCCCATTTATCACCCTCCTTGGATGGTAAGTAATATCATACCGGCTTAGTTTAATATTGCATTTCAATAACCTTCCCGAAATCTCAAGTCAGTACAGGACTTGCTTTAAAGGCTGATCCATGAGCACCTTAATCAGATAAGCTTGAAAATATGGTCGCAACTTCCTTGACGCAATCAGTAAGCAATAAGCAAGTTTCTCCAATTTTAGATAGTTCTTTTATACTTCAATGAACACCTTGTTGATATAGTGAATTAGCATTTGAATCCATGCCTTCGCATGCACTAGTGTTGCGTTCAGTGCGTGAGTAAATAATGCCAAATAGATCAACAAATCCTCTCCGTCTAATGGTTTGGATAAAACCGGTGGTGTTTCCATTTGCCTCAGTAATTCCTCGAAGGCTTCATGACATTCCTTCATCCATTCAAATATTTTCTTTCCCTTTTTGAGGACATTAAAGAATGGTATATGTAACGAAGGCCTTTTCGACTCCCGAATGTCGAAGCTAATACATCCACGCATTCACGTGCCGAACACCCAAGTGCTGGAAAGATATAATGTTAGGGTAAAGAAAAAGAACAAGAAAGAGGGGAACAAAAACATCATAATCTCACAACGGAATGATAACATATAATATCAAAAGACTATACACAGTGTTATTCTAGTATACATAGCATTTTAGAGTTACTAATCAGAGTACTATCATCAGCCTGGACATTATAATAGCCTGTCCTTATAGTTGCTGATATATATACATAAAGTAATGTAGCGGAAAAAAATTCCGGTAGGTAAACCATCCAGCTCCTCTCCAAGAGTCCAATGAACACCAACGAAAACCTGCTTTCTTCAAACTGCTCGAAAGAGCACCCGAGGAATTAAGGGAAAAATAAAACCATGGGTCAGACAAAAGTCTGGTGTAAGAAACTCAAGGAATATGTGTAACGTATAACAACACCTTTAGAGACCGTCGTAACGGTTATCCCCTCAAAAGAGCCAAACCATCTAATAAGTACATTTTCGATATAATAGATAATGGCTAGGATGAAGAATATAAGTAATAAATAGCTGTGTTGCATGTGCGTGTACACCACAGCAATAACAGTTATACAATCAAAACCGCTAAGGCGTGTTCGCTAATTGTGTAGGATTTCCATAGAGATCTCCTCGGATCTAAAACGAATTCAAACTGTTGCATAAGGATCAGTGTAACGACCCACTATTTTGGACCATTCAAATCGACAATAATCCACACATGTCGGACTTGAATAATTCAAAATAACATATTGAAATAAAAAATTGGAGCAAATAAAACCAATCACATAATCACGGACACAGAAATATCAGAATAACTCGTAGCGGAAGATAAAAATACCATAGTAGTTCATAAAGCTACTATAACAAAGTCTCAAAACAAATACATAATATCAGTCTTAAAACAAATACAATAGAAATCCCAAATACATAGAAGTCCACTAATCCAAGAGCTGAAATAGAACAACTGAAACTGAAATAGATAAATAACTAGATAAGCAGAATCTCCAGCGATTCCTAGCTCCAGAAAGTGAAATCCAAAGCTGTGAATACTCAGGCTGACCCGAGCGTAAATAAAACACAAACACTCGAGTCAGGACATACATACTTATACAATGTAAACCAACTCAAGTGAACTGTAATAAAAGCACAAGTAACTTAAAGGATGCTTGGGACCGCCCATCCTCTAAGGATCCGCTAAACTATTTACTATGTAGTAATATTCCCTATTATAATAATGTCTAACAGTAAAATAAACTTACTTTTTAATAGCGTTAAGGGGTTACCCATATAGCCCTTAACACGTAATAGTCCCAGTAGTCCATCCAGTATCAGCATACCTCCAGATCGGGAGGCTACCCTAAATACTCCATGGGCTACGGGAGAAAACCAAACTCGTAATAAAGCTCGCTATGGTAGGTGACACGGCACAACTAGGCAATGCCAGGGTAGATATACCAATTACGCTTCTGGGCTGGTGGAAACGCATAGCCGCAGCTACCGCCCACCTCAAGCCACACTCCCAAAAATCAAAGGGATACCCCAATCAATCACAAAGTAATAGAATGGTATCGAAGAAGTGTGTCCGATCGGAGGAGCTACCTCACTTGGCCCGTCGATTGCTCCTGTTTTAGCCACCTTAAGCCAACTCACGGGAGTCGGGTCCACGTTCATACCACAATAGGATTGTTGCCACCATCCTACTTCATTCTGGAAACTCCACCACGTACATAGTTGTTAAAGTGGTTTTCGGTATCGATAGAGAGTATGTCCATATCCGATCCCGGTCTCTTAAACAACTAATCGTTATTATAACCCGTGGTTATACATTTTAAATTGGTTTATATTTCAAATCAAAATACATCATTTAAACCATTTAAAAGTAAAGTCATTATAATTGCAAATCAAATATTCAATTCCAAAAAATTTAGCCTTTTTTGAGCTCATTTATTCACTTAAATACTTTAAAACATTGAAATTTCAGCTTTCGCAGCACTTAGAAAATGCCGCGGTAAGTTATATTTGAAAACAATTCATTTCAGCAAAGACAGCATTTATAAACTGTTGTAGTAGTTCAATTACATTTGAAAATCTCATTTCAGCAAACTGCAGCACTTATCAAGTGCTACTGTAGCTCTTTTAATTAATTTCAGATTTAGATTTTCTTTCTATAACCACAGCACATACCAAGTGCTACAGTAGCCCTTAGTTAATTTAGCCTTTAGTTCATTTGCATCAACCACAGCACTTACAAAGTGCTGCAGTATCTATTAGTTCAGATTTTAAGTTAATTCCAGAAACAATAGTATTTCTGAAGTGCTACTAAATAAATTTCCAAATTTATACAAAAATTCCAAAAACAATTAAACTTCAATTTTTAACCATTTTAACTTGTAAACTCATATTTTCCCACTTCAAAAATGTTCATTTAAATACCCTTTAACTCATTGTTTTATAAAGTAAAATCTTATAAATAAAATCCAATTTTCAGTAATTCACTTATTCAATCCAAGTGTACAATTTTTCTATTCTTTGCATTTTTAACAATTAACTTAACACTTAAATTTAAATTTCCATTTCATAAATAAAACTTAATTTCCATTTTTTTTTCTTTACTTAAACTTCCATTTTAAAAACAAATCACATTTTCAAATTTAGTTATATTTCAAATTACAATTTTTACCATTTATTTTTTTAACCTTTTAAATCATAGAAAAATCACTAACACCTTATTAAATCATTTTAAATTCAATTTAAATCAAAATATCATTTTTACATTTTAAAATACTTAAAAAATTTTAGAAAAATATATAAAATAACCACGGGTTTGTATAATATTTTCTAACCTAAGTCAAGTGATACGGATAATATATCATTTCAATCCGTAATTTACAAAGAAAAATCCGGGTTCTATCATTTCAAACCCGCAATCCCAAGTTAATAAAAATAAATAAAAATCGCCCAGGCCTATCATTTCAGCCCGTAACGATTTTTCCCTATTCTAAAGTCCGTTCGGGTATGTATCATTTCAACCCATAGTGATTCTATTCTACAGGGAACCTGCAGTGTGAGAAACAGAATAAAATAAACAATATAACATATCAGATGATGTGACGGGTTATAACCAGGGTTTAACATCATATAATTCATATCACAGGCAGGTATAACATGATCTAACAATTCTACACATTCACTTGTTATCACTTCACAATTTTATAAGTATGAATGTCAAGCGTGAATAACTCACCTTTTCAAGCTGGAGTTAGCAAATCAAAATACACAAATAAATTCCAAAAAGCACGATACAACACGACTTTAGATTCAAGTGGAGAGAGAGCCAAGATTTTGATCTTGTATACAACAAATAAAACAAAGCAATATAAATATATATTCAACAAAATTTTAAATTGAAACAAAAATGAAATTTTGAATTAACAAATGACTAAAATGGCTTAACCATGCTTTAACCACTCAAGTGCTCGGCCATGATGGGTCATAGGCTCGGCCATACATGCTTTATTGGTGGTAAGGGCTCGGGTTTGGCTCACTAACACACGGCTAGGCTAGAGAATGTGAAGGGTTTGGAGTTACAAGTGAAGGAATGCAAAGGGACAAGGCAAAAGAAGGGGTTTTGTTCAACATAGGCTCGACCTATGGTCAAAGTGGCTCGGTCTGGTGCATCTTCAGGTCAGGTCAGGTGATGTGATGGCCAATGGTGATGGTCACAGCGGCTGGTGGTGGAGCTAGAGGTGGTGGCCGTGGCTAAACATGAAGGGTTGATGGGAAAATAGGCTCGGCTAGGCAATTTGCAATGTTTTGTGGTGATGGCTCCACTTGGTGGTCACGGCCAGGTCTGGACAAAGGAGAGGGGTGGTTGTAGGCCATGGATGATGAGGAGATGATGGTGTTGGTCGGTGGAGGAGATGGTGGTTAAGGCCGAGCAAAGCTTGAAGAGGAGTAAGGCAAAATCAATGAAAATGAAGAGGAAAATAAGAAAATGGAAGCCATGACTTACAAATTTTTTTCAGAAATGAGATGTACGTGAGAAATGAGGTGATAAGAAACTTTGTACGTGAGTTAACAAAAAGAAATGAACGGCTAGCAAGGAGTTGTGTACGGTTATGGGAATGAAAAGGCAAAGAAAAGGAAAGGTCACAAGCAAATGAAAAGACTAGGATAAGGAAAAGTCACAAGTTTAAAAGCCTTTATCTCTTTGAATTTCCACTTTTCTTTTATTCAAAATAAACCAATCAAAAATCAAATAAATAAAATAAAAGTTAAAACAAAAGAAATGAAGAAATGAAAAGAAATAAATAGTCTTAGGAAAATAGGAAAATAAATAAAGAAAATAGTTTGTTATATTGAAACTAGAATTAAAAATTGTAAACAAAATACAACTAATATTGGAAAATTACAACAACGCTTTTAAAAATGTTTTAAAATAAAATTTTGAAATAAAATCTAACTTAAAAATATTTGCAAAATTTTGGGTTGTTACACTCTCCCCAACTCAAATCTTTTCGTCCTCGAAAAGAACGAAACAAGGAAAATAAGGAAAATAAGGAAAAGCAAGATAGAAAAACAAATAGTACCTGAAACGAACAATTCCAGATTCGAAGCATGAATGCTCTCCTCCGTCTCCCAGGTACAGTCTCGATCATCAGTACTCCACTGTACTTTGACCAGACTAACAGATTTCTTTCTTAGCTGTTTCGTACCTCTGTCGACAATACGAAGTGGCTTCCTTTCGAAAGTCAGATTAGGCTCTATATCCAAACTATCGAGAGCAGAAGGCTGAACAATAAGAGATGGGTCATGAAGATACCGACGAAGATGCGAGACATGGAATACATCATGCACTCCAGAAAGCTTCTCGGGAAAATCCCGACGATAAGCCAAAGAACCAACTCTTTCCACAATGCAGAAAGGACCAATGAACCTAGGAGAAAGCTTCCCTCTACGACCAAAGCGAATGACATTCCTTAAGGGAGAGACCTTAAGGAAAACCTGATCACCAACAACAAACTCTAAACTCTGCCTATGCTTATCAGCGTACTTCTTCTGCCTATCCTGCGCAACCCTCAACTTCCTCCTAATCTCCTCGACTCTCTCAGAAGCCTCCAAAATCACATCAGGACCAAGAACCAAACGATTACCGGATACAATCCAGCAAGATGGAGATCTACAAGGTCGTCTGTAAAGAGCAGCAAACAGAGACATTTTAATACTGGCCTGAATTCAAAGATGGAATGAGATAGATAAAGGATTAAGATAAGCTTAAACAGAAGATTAGATTATACCTGATAACTATTATTGTAGGTGAATTCGACAAGATGGAGATGATCTTCCCAAGATCCTCCATAATCAAGCACACAACCACGAAGAAGATCTTCGAGAATCTGATTCACTCTTTCCGTTTGACCGTCGGTCTGTGGATGGTAGGCAGTGCTCAGATTCAGATGAGTACCCAAAGATTCCTAAAAAGCTTTCCAAAACTGGCTGGTAAAGATAGGATCACGATCACAAACAATACTAAGAGGAACACCATGGAGACGAACAATCTCCCTCATGAAGATCTCAGACAAGCTAGAAGCAGAACGGGTAGACTTGACCGGAATGAAATGAGCGAACTTGGTCAGTCTATCCACAATAACCCAGATACTCTCATTACCCCTCCTAGTCCTCGGTAATCCATCAATGAAATCCATGGAAACCTGTTCCCACTTCCAATTGGGAATCTCAAGGGGCTGCAACAAACCAGGGGTCTTCTGATGATCAGCCTTCACTTGCTGACAAGTCGCACACCTACTAACAAAGATAGAGATATCCCGCTTCATACCCTTCCACCAATAAAGCCTCTTCATATCCTGATACATCTGCGTCACACCAGGATGAATAGAAAGTCTGGATCGATAATTCTCCCGAAGTAACTCTTGCCTCAATCCATCAACATTCGCGACACAAATCCTGTTATTAATCCTCAAAATCCCTCTATCATCGATCTGAGCTCCACTACTACCACGACTACTCCTACCAACTCTGCTACGAACACTCTCCTTCATCAATCTAAGCATCCTATCCTCATCTTGCTTAGCCACGATATGATCCAAAAGAGGAGAAGAAGAAACAACAAGCTGACACAACAAAGCCTTCTTCCGACTCAGAGCATCGGCCACAACATTAGCTTTACCAGGAGTATAGCTATATCGAGGTCGTAAGAAGCCAGAAAATCAAGCCAACGAACTTGCCTCTTATTCAAATCCTTCTGGGTGAAGATATATCTCAAAGAATGATGATCAGTGAAAAGCTCAAACTTAGTACCTAGAAGATGATGCCTCCAAAGCTTCAAAGCAAATACAACAACAAGCAACTCTAAATCATGAGCCGCATAATTAGCCTCATGGTTTTTTAACTGATGGCTGGCATAGGCAATGACCCTACCATCCTGCATGAGAACAACACCCAATCCCTCACGACTAGCATCAGTGTATACCGTCAATCCCTCACTTCCATTCGGAACGGTAAGAACTGGTGCGGAAGTAAGCTTGCTCTTTAACTCATCGAATGCAGCTTCACACTTCTTATCCCAGATAAATTTGGCATTCTTACGAGTCAAAGCAGTGAGAGGTGCAGCAATCCAAGCAAAATTCTCAATGAATCTCCGGTAGTAACCGGCAAGGCCCAGAAAACTACGAATATCTGATGGAGTCTTAGGTGTTTCCCAATCCTATAACAGAATAGGGAGAAATAAAGACAACAGAAGGATAGAATACTTAAATGATAAAGGAAAAAGAGAAAGAAAGAAAGACTTACATTGATCGCAGCGATCTTGACTGGATCAACAGAAACTCCATTATTAGAAACAATATGCCCGAGGAATTAGACTTCATCCTTCCAGAAATGGCATTTAGAAAATTTAGCCTTCAACTGATGATTTCAAAGAGTCTCCAGAACAGATTTCAAATGTGACTCATGCTCTTCCTTGGTCTTAGAGAAGACAAGGATATCATCAACAAAGACTAGAACAAATTTATTAAGCACATCATGAAAAACACGATTCATCAAATCAACAAAGAAAGCAGGAGCATTAGTTAAACCGAAAGGCATGACTAACCATTCATAAAACCCATTCTCAGAACGGAAAGCAGTCCTGGGAATACTTTCCTCAGCAACTCTGAGCAGATGGAAACCTGTGGCAAGATCAAGCTGAGAGAAAACAGTAGCACCATAAAGCTGATCAAACATATCATTGATGCGAGGCATTGGATATCTGTTTTTCGTAGTGAGCTTGTTCAGCTCTCTATAATCAACACACATCCTCAAAGAACCATCGGACTTAGTGACGAAAACCACCGCTGCTCCCCATTCTGAATGGCTAGGTCTGATCAGACCCTTGGAGAGAAAGTCCTCAATTTGCTTTCCCAACTCAACCTTCTCGCGGGGTGCCATTCTTCTAGGAGGAAGAACTATAGGCCGAGCTCCTGGAATAAGATCAATACGAAAATCAATTTCCCGCTTAGGAGGTAAAGAACTGACTTCACCAAATACATCGGGATAGAGTCTAACTACAGGAGTCGAATCAAGATCACCAGGAGAAGAATCCAGAGAATAAATAAAATTGCCAGCAAAATCTTGAGGCATGCAGCACTGAATAATCAAAGGATCACCCTTATCTCCCACAAGAGACACAATTCGGGATTTGCAAGAGATACGGGCATCATGATTCCTTAACCAATCCTCACCAAGCAATAAATCAAAAGCATCGAAACCCAGAACATAGAAATCTCCAGAAAACCGATAACCAGAATGGAAGAGTTTCACTCTTCTACAAATCCTACTAAGGTTCGCGGGACCCCCAATAGGATTTGAAACACATAAAGGAACAGAAGCATACTCAGGAGAAAGGAGATGCTCAAACTTATCACACAAATCAGCATAAATAAAACTATGGGAAGCTCCAGTATTAAATAAAACACGAACAGGATGACGAAATAAAGAAAATGTGCCCTGAAGAGTACCTTGGTCATCACTAGGAGCAGGTGCAGAGGTGACATCAATTATACCAGAAGGCGTACCCTTCTGCCGGGTAGGGCAATCCTTCCTGAGATGGCCAGGCTGAAGGCAAATATGGCAGAGATCACGCCTATTCAACTGAGCAAGAGGAGGAACAGGAGCACCAACTAAGGTAGGACAACTATTGGCATAGTGTCCCTTCTGATCACATTTGAAGCAGGTGATGGTAGAAAGGTCAATAGGCTGCCTCTGAGAAGGAGAAGATGATGAAGATCCCAAACCCGGATTCTTGAGCCAATTCTTTTTCTGCTGATGGAAATTGGGCTTTCTCTTCTTAGAGTTAGCAGAGGAAGACTGAGATGAAGGAGCACCAAAAACAGTAGGACCCTTAGGAGTAGGGTTCTCATATCGGATAGCCATATCCATGAGCTCGGTAAAAGTGCCATGAACATGAGAAATGAGACGATCATAATACTCAGGACGAGCACCAGCTATGAACTTCTCATTCTTCTTGAGAGGAGTGTCTATTAGGCCAGGACCGAACTTGGAAAGTTCATTGAACTTCCGCTCATACTCAGAAAAGGACATGGTACCCTGCTTGAGATCCATGAATTCACAATAAAGCTGAGATTTACCGGCTTCTGGCATCCATTTTGCCACAAAAGCCTCCCTGGAAAGAAGATACCGAAACAAAACTTAAGATAGATTCAAAAGAAAGGAAAATATGAGAAAAATTCAAGATAACACAAAGGATACCTAAACTGCTCCCACGAAATATCACCCTCGTTAGTGTGAGTTGTAACAGACTCCCACCAATCCAAGGCCGACTCTTGCAGCTGCCAAGCTGCTAACTGACGCTTCTGGGCATCAGAAATCTGGAGACCGGTAAAGATCCTCTCTAAACTCCGTTACCATTGCTGGGCTTCAATAATGCTCTCTGAACCGGTAAACTTGGTTCCACCAAGTTGAGAGAATTCCTTACAGAGAACAGTAAACCTAACAGGTGCAGCAGGCTGAGGAGATGGGGCAATACCACGAACCCTACCTCTGGCATTTCCACGATTCATCCTGAAAAATCAAGAATGAATTTTAGGACAAAGGTAAAGAGAAGACAAAGATAAGATAAGACAAGATAAATTCACTTGGATGAATGTCATAATTAAAGAAATTTCTAACAAGGTAGATACGAAAGGAAGGAAGTTTAGAATTTTTTTTTTGCTTTTAAAACAAGAAAAGTTTATATCAAAGTAATCTTTGAAAAATCCTTTGAAAAAACATTTTAAAATCATTTTATACATTGAAAATACGTTCTCTCACAAATAAATGATTCTGAGATTGATTTCACTCATTCTAGGGTATTCCTACCCTATCTCTAATGAGTTTTTGCTCCGCGGGCTAAGGTTTGCCTAAAAACCAAAGCTCTGATACCAACTGTAACGACCCACTATTTTGGACCATTCAAATCGACAATAATCCACACATGTCGGACTTGAATAATTCAAAATAACAGATTGAAATAAAAATTTGGAGCAAATAAAAACAATCACAGAACCACGGACACAGAAATATCAGAATAACTCGTAGCGAAAGATAAAAATACCATAGTAGTTCATGAAGCTACTATAACAAAGTCTCAAAACAAATACATAATATCAGTCTGAAAACAAATACAATAGAAATCCCAAATACATAGAAGTCTACTAATCCAAGAGCTGAAATAGAACAACTGAAACTGAAATAGATAAATAACTAGATAAGCAGAATCTCCAGCGATTCATAGCGCCAGAAAGTGAAATCCAAAGCTGTGAATACTCAAGCTGACCCGAGCGTAAATAAAACACAAACACTCGAGTCAGGACATACATACTTATACAATGTAAACTAACTCAAGTGAACTGTAATAAAAGCACAAGTAACTTAAAGGATGCTTGGGACCGCCCATCCTCTAAGGATCCGCTAAACTATTTACTATGTAGTAATATTCCCTATTATAATAATGTCTAACAGTAAAATAAACTTACTTTTTAATAGCGTTAAGGGGTTACCCATATAGCCCTTAACACGTAATAGTCCCAGTAGTCCATCCAGTATCAGCATACCTCCAGATCGGGAGGCTACCCTAAATACTCCATGGGCTACGGGAGAAAACCAAACTCGTAATAAAGCTCGCTATGGTAGGTGACACGGCACAACTAGGCAATGCCAGGGTAGATATACCAATTACGCTTCTGGGCTGGTGGAAACGCATAGCCGCAGCTACCGCCCACCTCAAGCCACACTCCCAAAAATCAAAGGGATACCCCAATCAATCACAAAGTAATAGAATGGTATCGAAGAAGTGTGTCCGATCGGAGGAGCTACCTCACTTGGCCCGTCGATTGCTCCTGTTTTAGCCACCTTAAGCCAACTCACGGGAGTCGGGTCCACGTTCATACCACAATAGGATCGTCGCCACCATCCTACTTAATTCTGGAAACTCCACCACGTACACAGTTGTTAAAGTGGTTTTCGGTATCGACAGAGAGTATGTCAATATCCGATCCTGGTCTCTTTAACAACCAATCGTTATTATAACTCGTGGTTATACATTTTAAATTGGTTTATATTTCAAATCAAAATACATCATTTAAACCATTTAAAAGTAAAGTCATTATACTTACAAATCAAATATTTAATTCCTAAAAATTTAGCCTTTTCTGAGCTCATTTGTTCACTTAAATACTTTAAAACATTGAAATTTCAGCTTTCGCAGCACTTAGAAAATGCTGCGGTAAGTTATATTTGAAAATAATTCATTTCAGCAAAGACAGCATTTATAAACTGCTGCAGTAGTTCAATTACATTTGAAAATCTCATTTCAGCAAACTGCAGCACTTATCAAGTGCTACTGTAGCTCTTTTTATTAATTTCAGATTTAGATTTTCTTTCTGCAACCACAGCACTTACCAAGTGCTGCAGTAGCCCTTGGTTAATTTAGCCCTTAGTTCATTTGCATCAACCACATCACTTACAAAGTGCTGTAGTATCTATTAGTTCAAGTTTTAAGTTAATTCCAGAAACGATAGCATTTCTGAAGTGCTACTAAATAAATTTCCAAATTTATACAAAAATTCCATAAACAATTAAACTTCAATTTTTAACCATTTTAACTTATAAACTCATATTTTCCCACTTCAAAAATGTTCATTTAAATACCCTTTAACTCATGGTTTTATAAAGTAAAATTTTATAAATAAATTCCAATTTTCAATAATTCACTTATTCAATCCAAGTGTACAATTTTTCTATTCTTTGCATTTTTAACAATTAACTTAACACTTAAATTTAAATTTCCATTTCATAAATAAAACTTAATTTCCATTTTTTTTCTTTACTTAAACTTCCATTTTAAAAACAAATCTCACATTTTCAAATTTAGTTATATTTCAAATTACAATTTTTACCATTTATTTATTTAACCTTTTAAATCATAGAAAAATCACTAACACCTTATTAAATCATTTTAAATTCAATTTAAATCAAAATATCATTTTTACATTTTAAAATACTTAAAAATTTTCAGAAAAATATATAAAATAACCACGGGTTTGTATAATATTTTCTAACCTAAGTCAAGTGATAGGATAATATATCATTTCAATCCGTAATTTACAAAGAAAAATCCGGGTTCTATCATTTCAAACCCGCAATCCCAAGTTAATAAAAATAAATAAAAATCGCCCAGGCCTATCATTTCAGCCCGTAACGATTTTTCCCTATTCTAAAGTCCGTTCGGGTATGTATCATTTCAACCCATAGTGATTCTATTCTACAGGGAACCTGCAGTGTGAGAAACAGAATAAAATAAACAATATAACAAAATATAACATATCAGATGACATGACGGGTTATAACCAGGGTTTAACATCATATAATTCATATCACAGGCAGGTATAACATGATCTAACAATTCTACACATTCACTTGTTATCACTTCACAATTTTATAAGTATGAATGTCAAGCGTGTATAACTCACCTTTTCAAGCTGGAGTTAGCAAATCAAAATACACAAATAAATTCCAGAAAGCACGATACAACACGACTTTAGATTCAAGTGGAGAGAGAGCCAAGATTTTGATCTTGTATACAACAAATAAAACAAAGCAATATAAATATATATTCAACAAAATTTTAAATTGAAACAAAAATGAAATTTTGAATTAACAAATGACTAAAATGGCTTAACCATGCTTTAACCACTCAAGTGCTCGGCCATGATGGGTCATAGGCTCGGCCATACATGCTTTATTGGTGGTAAGGGCTCGGGTTTGGCTCACTAACACACGGCTAGGCTAGAGAATGTGAAGGGTTTGGAGTTACAAGTGAAGGAATGCAAAGGGACAAGGCAAAAGAAGGGGTTTGGTTCAACATAGGCTCGACCTATGGTCAAAGTGGCTCGGTCTGGTGCATCTTCAGGTCAGGTCAGGTGATGTGATGGCCAATGGTGATGGTCACAGCGGCTGGTGGTGGAGCTAGAGGTGGTGGCCGTGGCTAAACATGAAGGGGTGATGGGAAAATGGGCTCGGCTAGGCAATTTGCAATGTTTTGTGGTGATGGCTCCACTTGATGGTCATGGCCAGGTCTGGACAGAGGAGATGGGTGGTTGTAGGCCCTGGATGATGAGGAGGAGATGATGGTGGTGGTCGGTGGAGGAGATGGTGGTTAGGGCCGAGCAAAGCTTGAAGAGGAGCAAGGCAAAATCAATGAAAATGAAGAGGAAAATAAGAAAATGGAAGCCATGACTTACAATTTTTTTTTCCAGAAATGAGATGTACATGAGAAATGAGGTGATAAGAAACTTTGTACGTGAGTTAACAAAAAGAAATGAACGGCTAGCAAGGAGTTGTGTACGGCTATGGCAATGAAAAGGCAAAGAAAAGGAAAGGTCACAAGCAAATGAAAAGACTGGGATAAGGAAAAGTCACAAGTTTAAAAGCCTTTGTCTCTTTGAATTTCCACTTTTCTTTTATTCAAAATAAACCAATCAAAAATCAAATAAATAAAATAAAAGTTAAAACAAAATAAATGAAGAAATGAAAATAAATAAATAGTCTTAGGAAAATAGGAAAATAAATAAAGAAAATAGTTTGTTATATTGAAACTAGAATTAAAAATTGTAAACAAAATACAACTAATATTGGAAAATTACAAATACACTTTTAAAAATGTTTTAAAAATAAAATTTTGAAATAAAATCTAATTTAAAAATATTTGCAAAATCTTGGGTTGTTACAATCAGAGATATCCTTCCGAGCAACGTACATCTCTAGGGAATGTACCATAGGAAAAACATAGCTGGCCTGCTAAGACCGAGTGCATAACTCCCGCATGCATATCCATAAGTATCTCTAAAATGGAGTCAACTTCACTCTATGGGTTAGCTAAACCCTACTGGCTATGCCTCCTATCTCTGGTTTCTGTTACGACGATGGTGAAGTCACGTTTTGTAGAATACAATTGCCTATGATTTTTGTTCGATGATAATAAACACACACACACATATATATATATATATTCGTTTAAATGTATTTGGTATTGTACTATTTTATTTTTCACATAATTAAATAAATATTCGTTGGATAAAATAAATAACACATAATTCAAATTCAAACAAATATTTTATTCAAACAAATATTTTATTACAAATTCAAATAGTACAAATTTGAGCTCTCACTACATTTACTCACGTTTCATTTACAATACAATTTCAAGTACAACACAATTTTCACTTTACAATGTTCGTCTCACTACATATATTCACTCAACACTCGTATTTGATCTTCAACTCTATTCCAATTTGAATTCAGCATCTAAGCTATCTGCAAAATAAACATTGATGCAGTAAAATTGAAAAAGAAAATATTTTGCAGTGCAAATTAAAGTGTGTTTTTTGAAAATGTTATTTGCCTCAGTTATTTGGGTTGTTCGTCATCATTTCTTTTGAATTCATCATACACGAACAACTTGTGACATGCACGGTGTATCACTGTACATGCCACAAAGCCGTGCACACCGATATACACTTGCGTGTTAAAACTACAGGGACAGGTGAGCACAAGGTCAAACCCGAGCCATAAGCTGGGTTCAACTTAGGTACAATACGAAAACATCACAAAATTGTCAAGTACAGGTTCTCATGCAACAAGAATTCAAAACCAACATAAAACAAGAATGAGACTACACCAGATTTCCAGTGAACCAAGCAAGCTAGTGAAACAAAATGTACTCACATATAGACAACAATGCATTAGAACATATATCAGTTCAACCAGACCAGACCAAAATCTGTTTAGAGACATGAACAAAATGAACCAGTAATGCAACATGAAGGCGAACATGCAACAAGACTTAATCACAAGTATTCAGACATGTGTACATGCAACTACAGCAACATCAGTTCAGGTATGGAGTGCAACCAGAACAGGTAAATGAGATGGTTCGAAATAGCAATGAGCACAGTAAAGACAATTTTGTGATGTTTTTGTATTGCACCTGAGTTGAATCCAGCTTATGGCTCGGGTTTGACCTTGTGCTCACCTGTCCCTGTAGTTTTAACACGCAAGTGTATATCGGTGTGCACGACCTTGTGGCATGTACAGTGATACACTGTGCATGTCACAAGTTGTTCGTGTATGATGAATTCTAAAGAAATGATGATGGACAACCCAAATAACTGAGGCAAATAACATTTTCAAAACACAAACTTTAATTTGCACTGCAAAATATTTTCCTTTTCAATTTTACTCCGTCAATGTTTATTTTGCAGATAGCTCAGATGCTGAATTCAAACTGGAATAGAGTTGAAGATCAAATACGAGTGTTGAGTGAATATATGTAGTGAGACGAACATTGTAAAGTGAAAATTGTGTTGTACTTGATATTGTATTGTAAATGAAAAGTGTGTAAATATAGTGAGAGCTCAAATTTGTACTATTTGAATTTGTAATAAAATAGTTGTTTGAATAAAATATTTGTTTGAATTTGAATTCTGTGTTATTTATTTTATCCAACAAATATTTAGTTAATTATGTGAATAATAAAATAGTACAATACCAAATACATTTAAACGAATATATATATATATATATATATATATATATATGTGTGTGTGTGTGTGTTTATTATCATCAAGCAAAAATCATAGGCTATTGTATTCTACAATCTCCCCCTTTTGATGATAACAAACATATATTAAGATTTTGACTCTATTAAATGTATTTGATTTTGATGAATTCCATTTGCTCCTCCTATTTGAATGCTCCCCCTACAACAAAGCTCCCCCTTCACATATGCATGAAAATAAATAAAAAATATGCAAATGAACCTAGATGGGAATATGGAAATAAAAAATATGACTTGACTTATTTGCCAAAATCTTAACTTCTCTCTCCCCCTTTTGTTATCAGCAAAAGAGTAATAGTGTTAGAAAAATAGAGATAAAGTGATAGATATTGATAAAACATTAATACCCAATCAGGTATAAATATTAAATTTCAATAAAAAATCAAACAAAAATCACAAATACTCTGTTAGGCGCATATTTCACTTTAGAGTGATAGGGGTGATGTCGGCATATAAAACCATATAGTTGTGTCTATTTGTGGTATATTTATAATAGGAATTTGAATACTTACTAACCATGCATAACTGTTAGCACTTTTAAATGAGATTAGTAGTATTCTTTAAATTTTATAAAAAAAGAATTTCAAGCATCTTCTAACTACGCATAACCGTGTGGACTTTTAAATGGGATTAGAACCAACTCGTCTATTAATAATCAATTTTGATATATGTTCCATACATGCATATAACCGTGAGGACTTTTAAATGAGCATGAAAGCACATAATCAATGATTCCAAGTAATTCACCCATGCATAACCGCGAGGACTTTTAAATGAGAGTGAATACTTTGGATGATTTTATTGCTAATTAAATTTAAAAAAATGAATAATTTCCCATTTAAAATACCACATTTTGACATACTATATTGGATTTTAATGAGTGATGGTCGTTAGAAATATGATAGAAATAGAGACGGTCATGGAATTTTTACCAATCAAAGTTATTACAAATTTTGTTTAAATTTTTAAAGAAATTTACTACATATATTGTCTCAAGCCATAATATATGTTTAATATCAACACTCACCACAATTTTCTATCACTATTTTCCTTTTCGATAATTTGTAGGAAGTCGGATTAGTTAATGTATTCATTTAAGATCAAATCCAAAAATAAATATAAAATCAAATTTCTAAAATGTCTAATCTGAAACGAAGTCAACAAAAAACTATTTTCTGGAAGGGGTTTTTTGAAAAAATGTCTTCAGACATGCAACATGAAGATGAACATGCAACATGAATTCAAACAAATATTTTATTACAAATTCAAATAGTACAAATTTGAGCTCTCACTACATTTACACACTTTTCATTTACAATACAATTTCAAGTACAACACAATTTTCACTTTACAATGTTCGTCTCACTACATATATTCACTCAACACTCGTATTTGTTCTTCAACTCTATTCCGGTTTGAATTCAGCATCTGAGCTATCTGCAAAATAAACATTGACGCGGTAAAATTAAAAAAGAAAATATTTTGTAGTGCAAATTAAAGTGTGTGTTCTGAAAATGTTATTTGCCTTAGTTATTTAGGTTGTTCGTCATCATTTCTTTTGAATTCATTATACACGAACAACTTGTGACATGCACAGTGCATCACTGTACATGCCACAAGGCCATGCACACCGATATACACTTGCGTGTTAAAACTACAGGGACATGTGAGCATAAGGTCAAACCCGAGCCATAAGCTGGATTCAACTTAGGTGCAATACAAAAACATCACAAAATTGTCGAGTACAGGTTCTCATGCAACAAGAATTCAAAATCAACATAAAACAAGAATGAGACTAGACCAGATTTCCAGTGAACCAAGCAAGCCAGTGAAACAAAATGCACTCACATATAGACAACAATGCATTAGAACATATATCAGTTCAACCAGACCAGACCAAAATCTATTCAGAGACAGGAACAAAATGAACCAGTAATGCAACATGAAGATGAACATGCAACAAGACTTAATCACAAGTATTCAGACATGTGTACATGCAACTACAACAACATCAGTTCAGGTATGGAGTGCAACCAGACTAGGTAAATGAGATGGTTCGAAATAGCAATGAGCACAGTAAAGACAATACAAGGCGAACATCTCTAGTTAAATAAAATGACAAATATACAAAGCTTGAATGGTTCAGTTTACAAAACTATGAAGCAGCAGTGTACGCAAAGCAAGGTGCATGTTTGAAAAAGAAATTATCAAGCCAAAAAAGAATGGAAAAATTTAAATCATTTCAGATTCGTATGTATACCAAAGAAATACACGAAATTCGAATTCAAAAAGAGAATGGAATAGCAGTTCTAATACTGGCAGCAAAGAATGGAACATATGATTAAGTCAGAATTTATCTCAAAAATTAAAATACCGAAGTCATAGGAAAAAGAATGAAACCGACTCAAGAATTTCAAATCCACCAACTATTGAACAAGTCAGTTGAATCACCATCGTTCAAGCAATTATCTAATGGCCAAGCAAAATCATGAAATATTCAAACCTAGAAATATACGAACATATTATAGGGTTTTCATCCCTATATAAATTACCCAAATCATCAATGGCTAATCATTCGAGTTCGAGACAATAACTCAAAGCGAACACTTAGAACAAATCAAAATATAATCCAAAACTCGAATCAAAAGTCGAGCAAAAATCAAAATCAAAAAGGAGAAAATCACGTACCAATTCAAGCTCGACATTTGAAGCCACCGCAAGTAATTAAGCGAGAGATTCAATTGAAGAAGCATTCGAAGCAAATTGAAGAACAAAACCATATCAGTAACCAATTCGAACAAAGCGGCGGCTTCATCACAAAACCCTAGCTTTTGGAAGAGGAACTAAGAAAGAACAGCCATAGTTATTACACGAGCAAATGTAAAAAAAAAGAGGAGATGTCTCAAATCTGAAGTGGGCCAAACACAAAAAATGGAAAAACATTTTTTGTTATCTATTTGGGCCGATCCTTTTTATTTTATATAGGGCTTACTTTTATTAGTGTTTTGTTTTGTTTTAATTGTATTTTATTTTTTCTTTTAAAATTGTGTAACTCTCTAGTCATGTGACTAGGTTACGAACTACGGTGGCGTAGTTCGAGAATTCGCAACTTAGAGGCTGAGTTGTGGCAAAGTTTTGAGTGTAGAGTTAGATTAGTCATTAGCGGGTGTCGCAAGTTTACATAGGTTACGAACTACGGTGGTGTAGTTCGAGAATTCGCAACTCAGTGGCTGAGTTGTGGCAGGATTTTGAGCGTAGAGTTAGATTAGTCATTAGCGGGTGTCACAAGTTTACGTATGTAAGCGTTTGACTACTTAATTTCTAGTAGAAACCTTGGGGGCAACACGTAGGCTGGTTATTGCCGAAGCTAGATAAATTTGTGTTGTTCTATTTCTGTTTTTATTATTCTGCTATTATCTGTGCTGCAATTATTATAAATATTTCTGCATTAATTTTTATTATTATTAGTATCACCCTATTCACCCCCTCTAGGGTGAAATCGATCCTACAAGTGGTATCAGAGCTAGGAACAAAAACCATTTTTTTATTTCAAAAATTTGATTTTTCAAAAACCAATTTTTGTTTTAAAAATTTGATTTTTTAAATGGCTTCTTTTAATAATGCTTTTGCTGAGGGTCAGTCCATAGTTAGACTACCCATGTTCAATGGTGAATATGCTTACTGGAAAAATAGAATGAAATTTTTTCTGAAAACCATAGATGCATGGAATATGTTGAGACGGGATACATGACACTGACTATAGTAGTAGATAATCAAGAAATTGAAAAATCGATGGATCAATGAACAGATCTTGAAAATAAACTGCAGAATGCTAATGCTAAAGCTATGAATTCTATTATTTGTTCAATAGATCAAATTGAATTTAATCGTGTCTCACATTGTCTAACTGCGTAGGAAATTTGGCACACACTTGAAGTGACTCACAAAGGAACCTCCCAAGTCAAAGAATCTCGCCTTGCCATGCTTAGTAGCGAATACGAAAACTTCACAATTGCAAAGGATGAAAGTGTCAAAGAAATGTATGGATGACTTTCTAATCTAGTATACAAATCAAAATCACTTGGAAAGCCATACATAGAGTTGGAAATAGTCCGAAAAATCCTCAGAGTCCTTCCATGAAATTTTGAAGCAAAAGTGACTGCCATTCAAGAATCAAAAGATCTGAAACAAATCAAAGTTGAAGAACTCATCGGAAATCTCACCACTTATGAGCTAGAAATCAAATTCAAGGAAGAACGCAAAGGAGGTGATACGCGAAAGAAATCAATAGCCTTCAAAGGAACAACGGAAAGTGATGATGATGATGATGGAGCAGCTGAATTGGCACTAATAATAAAGAGATTCAAAAAGTGGAACCGCAAATGCGGAAATTCAGCTCTAAATCAACAATTGAAGAACATAATTGTCAGAGTGCTAGACAACTCCGAAGAGCAGGAGATCATTTGTCATAACTGCAATAAACCCGATCATATCAAGCCCAATTGTTCTCAGAATCGACTAAGCCAAGGAAAGAAATTGAAAAGGAGAAGTTTTGCAGCCACTTGGAATAAAAGTGATGATGATAATAAAAGCACTAGCAGTGAGAGTGAAAAAGCAGATCTGTGTCTTCGAGGTGATACAACCGACAACGATGATGACGAGCCAAGCGAGGTATCAAAACTGACTCACTCAGAATTACTTATATATTTTCACGAGGTAAATGGCTGTTTTGAAAGACTTAGGGAGAAGTACGCTTAAATTGAATCACAAAGAGATAGTTTGATAGAACTAAATAAACAGCTTGATCAATTGGTTAAAAACTATCAAACTAAGAGCCCTAAGTGTGATAAGTGTCCATCATTTGAAAAAGAAATTAAAAAATCAGAAATCAAAATTGAATCGCTTGAAAATGAAACTCTGATTTTGAAAGAAAGTGAAAACACTAGGTGATAAAATTATATTAAAAAGTGCACCTTGTTATTGAATGAAAATGAATCACTCAAAACACAAGTCCAACAATTGTCTACAACTTTAGAAAAATTCTCCAGAGGAGAAAAATCACTAAATATGTTGGTAGGGAAACAAACTATTAATACTGTTAGACAAGGACTTGCATATATTCAATTTGAAAGAGTTAGAAGTGAAATTAATCATGTTAACTCTGAGTGCACGATTTGTAGAAAAATTGGCTCAATCAAAAAAATTGATGGTTTAGACCCAAATACGTGAAAACCATTCCAATTTGGGTTACCAAAGGCACGGATGTAAAATCCCTTAAAATCAAACAAATCTGGGTGCCAAAAGGAACAAAGATCGACTGTTTTGGTTCTACGCAAACTTGTTTTTCTAAGTTGCTTGTCTCTAACAATCATGGACCTATAAAAACAAATAGGTCACAAAAATCTTCTCTCGTGTAGGTGTGGTCACAGGCTAAGGAACAACAAGAGTGGTACCTGGATTCTGGCTGTTCCAGGCACACGATGGGCAACAAATCAAAGTTCCTTAGCCTAGTACAAAGGTGGCAGAATCACAATGGGCAACAAATGAAAAATTATCGGTAAAGGTAAAATAGGTAAGGTACATTTATCTTGAACGATATATTAAATGTTGAAAATCTGCACCATAATCTGATGTAAATAAGCCAGTTATGTGATAAGGAAATAAAGTTTGATTTTGATTCTGACTTATGCATTAATTTTTGATTATATTAGTATCACCCTATTCACCCCCTCTAGGGTGAAAACGATCGTACATGTTCAACATCTCAGCACAGAGTCACACTCACTCGGAACCACACATGGATTCCCATATCTCAACAGATCTTGGAACCACACATGGATTTCCATATCCTAAATAGATCACAAACCTCATCTCAATCGGATCTTGAATCTCCACATGGATCCTAGCATCTCGCATCTCCGCATAAATTCCAGCATCTCAAACAGATCACGAACCTCTTCGAAATCATAGAACATGTATATTGTTTTTAAAGTGTTATGGTTTTGAGTCATCTCATATAAGTACACTCTTCTACTTACCGGACGCTCCAAAACCAATTGATGGATTTTATTAGTTAACTCAATTCTGGTTCTTTTAGAGCTAAACAGACAATACATAAGGGTGAAGTTCATCTCTTATTTGGATGGATTTCCTTATCGTTTGTCCTAGAAGGCAAGACAAGTTTATATGTAGAGTATAAAACCATCTTGTGTTCCTTTTATATATTCCTAAGTTAATTTGGTCATTTCCGATAATAGTTAGAATGATCGTAAAGCAAACTACACCCCATATACTTTCCATAAGCAAGTGGACACACAAGCACTATCAATTCACATAAAGCACGATTAAGTCATCTAAATGACTTTTAATCCCTTTTTAATTAATTTATCCTTTATTATTAAAAAACCCCTTTTATTAGTAAAACTCCGTTTTACTTAATAAAACTTCTTTTGCCTATTTTCCTTATTTATATTCCTAATTAACTAAATTCCTAATTAACTAAAACTTCTAATTAATTAAACTACTAATCAATTAATCTACTAGTTAATTAAACTTTTAATAAATTAAAACTTCCTTCATTAATTAATACTCTCTTGTTAATTAAAACTTCTTTTTTTCTACCTATATATATATATTTAAAATATATTTACAAAAGATATGTACAAGTATTCTACAATTCTCTATTCATTTGTACTCTTTTCAATACTTCAAAAAGTATTCATATACTTATCTTAGTGGTATAATTATATGCACAAATCATTAACAAGGTTTACTTACTTTAAAATATAATCAAAGATGTTTAAAACAAATGTTACTGAAGCATTATTACTATAAACCCGTTCTCTCTTTTATACTTTATATACCTTTTCTATCTTTATTCCATAAGACCCCATACTTGTTATTATCTTTAAAATTCCATTATTAACATTATTTAAAATATAATTAAAGGGTTTAAAATCAAGTGTTACTGAAATATTGTTTACTACAAACCAAAAACATATCACTTATTATTATCTTATGTGATTCTTATTGAAGTCCTAATTACATTCCCAAGTGTAGTTAATAAGGGATAAAAACAAATGTTATTTAACATTGCTTACCACAACCCAAAACCATTCTCTTATAATTATCTTAAGGCATTCATTATTAATGTCCTCATTAAATTCTTAATTATAGTCCTAATTAAAGTCCTAATCATAATCCAAATTATAATCTTGATTAAAGTTACTTATCACTACATTGATTTAACAAGTTAATTTACTTTCTTAACTTCACAAAACCATTCTCTTTAACTAAAGTGTTAAAATCCAAATCCTCCCTTTATAAATGACTTAACTTACTTTTCCAACTCATATATTTACTAAAACCCTTTTTTTAAATGACGTACATATTTATATTTATACTAACTTATCTATAAGCTAATATATTCTAAAAACAATTTGAAAGATATTATATTACACAAGCTTTTTATTATTAAATAAAAATTAACTAATTTTCTAAAACATATATACTTTATATATCCTTAAAAATACTTAAAATATAGTTAAAAACATTTATTCAAAATATTACCTAAAGATTATTCATTTACAATTAATTTAAAACTTGAAAGAGAGGTGTTTTCCTTTATATAATGATAACCCACCTACTTTAAAAAAATTATTTAATTATAAAAAATACATAAAAATCCCAAATCACTTTTAAAACACTATAATATATGTTGAAAAGATCACCAAAAAGATTGAAGTAAGATAGTTAACTTTAAAGTCATTTATAAATGGTTTAAAGTCTCGAATGGAAAAGACAACAATTCAGGAATGTTGTAAAAAGTGGTCCACAGTTACTACAATGTTTCTAAAAGTGCTCCAGATTAGTGCTATAATAGGTTTTTCTGATTCTAGTTTTATACACCTGAATGTTTCATCGATTTTAGATATGATAACAAACTTGGTAACACCCAATCTTTTTAAAGTAATTAATATATACATAATACATCATAACTGTGGCAAGAAACACCTAAGGATCTCTCTACAACAATCCATAGAAAATCAACAAAGAAAGGCATTTCCAAAGTGCGTTTATAGCGACTATTGCTATAAAACCACTTCTATTTCAAGTCTGTCCCTACTAATCCTTATGTGCTTTGTTTCAAGGCCAAGCAAAAAGTCATAAGAAGTCATACAAGTCCACAATCATTGTTTTCATATGTCATTTGCTTTCCAAAGCAAGAATCACAACCAATCAAGCAGTATAAAATCAATCACATATACTATAATATAACACAAGCATATATCACTTGATATACTTATTAAATGGTGAGTTAACTCACTAAGCTCCTTGCCAACTCCATACACAAGCCTTGTAGAGCACTTGCATGCTTCCTACCATCACGCAAACATCCAATGATCCAACCTTTTGCTCCAAAACCTCCTACCCTCTACCTCTTAGCTCACGTCCAAGCATCCAAAATTACTCATGGTTTTGCCTCTTTTTGACCCTCTTCAACTTTTATTTAGCACACCAAATTTTTATAGTTTGTTTAAAATTAAATGAGGAGGTTTTGGTCTAAATTTTAGAGGATTTGGATTTGTAGAGAATTGGTTATGATTTTGGAAGTGAAGAGGCAATTTTTGGGTTAAAAAACCGGGCTAGCGGGACCACACACTTCCCACTGGTTTTCACCTAAGCTACTCTCCAAACTAGCTAAAGTGATCAACATTAAAGGTGTTCCTTTTTGAAATACCTTTCCTTAGAGTACTAGATCATGAAATTTGATTCATTAGAGAGAAACTTATGACCAAAAGAAGAGAGGTTATTTTCTAGCTTGGTTTTGAGTTGATTTAAACTTAGGAATTTATGAAGAGAAAAGAAAGAAAGAAAGCCTTTTTTTTCATATTTTGAAAAAGGCTTCATGAAATGAATAAAGTTTTTAAATAGAGGTTTAAAAAGGAACACCACCTCTTAAATTTCCAATATCTAGCTAGAACATGTCATTCTCATGTGCATTTTCACTAACTTTGATACCTCATTTCTTTAGTTCCTAAAATACCCTTTACCTACCCCTTCTTTAATTAATTACATTCTAAACACACTTAGGATTAATTTATTTTTCTTATGAACTAAGGAGAGTTTTAGGCTTATTAATATGTTCATATATATCTTATATAAGTCCAAAAGAGTTCGAACAACTTATCTCGAGTAAAACGTCATTTATCGATAAAACGTGTTCATTCACATTATCGAGTTTTCTTCAATGTATATATTTATCTATACTCATTTTAAAAACAAGTTTCCTAATAATATTTATCTATTAAAAAGAGTTTATTAAGGTTATACAATCCATTTAAACGCATTTAATCCAAATTTAATTATTTAAATATTAAAATACACAGTGTTCAGAATTTCGGGTCGTTACAGTATACACATTTATGTTGCCTTTGAGATAAACCAACTCAAGGTTGGAACCTTTCCATTCAAGCTTTGCAACTCATTCTTCATGGTTACCGCATTTACGTTCTTCAAGGTGTTAATATGCTCCATATTAGTCTCAATGCCCCTTGAATTTAAGGTAAATCCCAGAAACTTCCCAAATGCAACTCCAGAAGCGCAATTCAATGGATTCAACTTCATTTTGTACTTCCACAATACTTCAAACATCACTGAAAGGTCATTTATGTGATTCATCGATACTCATGACTTCACGAGCATATCATCCACATATACTTCCATCGTTCATCTTATCTGATTCTTGAACATAGAATTCACCAACCTCTGGTAAGAAACTTCTGCATTCTTCAGACCGAACGACATCACTTGTTTATAATACAATCCCAAACTCATTATAAAGCTTATGTGCTCCTGATCCGGAACATGCCTCAGTATCCGATTATAACTAGAATAATCATCCATAAAAGAGGTAACTCATGTCCTGCGATCTCGTCTACCAGCTAGTCAATCCTGGGCAAAGGGAAGCTATCTTTCAGGCATGCCTTATTTAAGTCTAAATAATCAATACATGTCCTCCACTTTCTATTTTCTTTCTTGGCTAATATGGGATCCGATACCCATTCAAGGTATAGAGCATCACAAATAAAGCCATTTGCTTTTAGCTTATCAACTTCCTCCTTCAACGCAGTAGATCGCTCCGGACCCAGACCGCGTCTCTTCTTCTTCACATGTGGAAAATTCGGTTACACATTCAATGCGTGGCATGCTATCTCCAGTGATATCCTGCACAAATCCGAATGTGTCCAAGCAAACACATATATGTTTGCTCGTAGAAAACTAACTCCTTCCTCAATCCTGCACTGAGTTGAGATCCGATCTTAAGAGCCCAAGTTGGGTCATCCATATCATTCTAAACGTTGGTCGTCAGCTCGGCAAGTGCTGCCCGTACTTCCTCTGACTTCTTCCTGGGATCCATAGACTTGTCAAACTTGCTATGGTTCCCGACTTAGGGCTTGAGCTTAGTTGCTATGCATTAGAGTTTTTAATGTGGAGAGCCCTTACTAGATTCTTGCCTTTCTCTCATTGCTTTGGCTCTCTTAGCTCAACGACATAACATTCCCGTCCAGTGCCTTGTCTCCTCTAATTGATCTGACCCCATTCTCTATGGGAAACTTCATCATTAAGAACCAAGAAACTAGTGCTCCTAAAATCAACAACGGCTGGATGGTAAAAAAAGGAATTATACGCTGCATATTCATCCACTATTACAAACTTTTTTACCCAACACTATCTTGTAGTCTCCACCTCCTATTTCCATGGACAAATCAATTATCCCAATAGGTTATTTTGCCTCGCATATAAATCCTTGAATACTAGATTTTTAAGGCTTAACGTCATTCTTACTTATCTTCAACTGGTTAAATTTTCTTTTAAATGAAATATTTACTGAACTTCCACTATCTACTAAGATCCGATGCATCGTAGCTAGGCCAACAACAGCCATACTTACCATATGATCGAAGGTTGGCGCTTCTATCCCATTAGAATCCTTATTTCAAACACAATATCATATATCGTCATTCTTTGCAGCTTAGCCGGAGCTCTGTCCTCAATGGTGAAGCAGCTTTCCTATGGTACATGCCTTAACAAACTTGCATACTGTTTCATTTCATTCCATCTTTTCTCCATTGGATGAGGTCCACCAATTATGGCCTTTATGACTATCCTTCCATTAGTACGCTTGAGTTCCTCTCCATGGGGTCCAGGTTGGTTCCCTTTGGCGTTCGCCCTTGGGGTCTAGCATTTTTCCCACCATTCTACGGTTCCCTTACATACTGCTGTAATTTCTTTTTCCTTATCAACTCCTCGATAAAATCTCTTAAATATCGACATTTGTTTGTACTGTGCCCATAAGTTTCATGGAACCAACAAAACTTTCCTAAGTTCCTTTCTTCCTCGACACCTCCCTTCTAGGCAACTTTTTATACCATTCTATTCCTTGTGTGGCTAGGCATAAGTTATCAGGTGTATCATTCAAAGGCGTAAATTCGTCCAGCCTTATATTCATTAGGCCCATTTTAGCTTCATTTCGCCTGCCTCCGACGCCCTGAATTCTCTTCCTATGATTACCATGATTTCCTACATTCACAGCCATGTTAACAGAGCTCTCACCAGTTTGCTTGGTCGCAATGTTACTCTGAATCACTTCCTTCGACTGTCCACTACCCGTCTTTTCAGCAACCTGGACTTGCTTCCTCCAAACGCGAGAATTGATTCACTTTTCGGTGGGATTTCTCCATAGTTGTTGGCTGCTTCATCCTCGGCCATTTTCCAAAATCTATGTTTGGATGTATGCCCCAAACCAATGCCATCAATACTATACTCTCATTCGGATTATTAACTGCCCTCATTGTGATATTAAATCTAATCAAGAACCCCTTCAATGACTCCTGAGGTCCCTAGCAAAGCTCAATAAGGACCTCACGTCCTTAGGCCAAGCGATATGGAGCCTAAATTTCTCCATAAATCTCTTTGCTAATTCATCAAAGGTCAATACGGACTTCGACGGAAGTTGAGTAAATCACATTAATGTAACTCCATCTAGAAAAATATGGAAACATCTGCATCAAACCATATATGCTGCCCTAGCATAATCCATGTGCCATCTGTACTTAAATAAATGCTGCCTGAGATCAGTAGTCTAGTTATATGATGACATTGTTAGCATCATAAACTTCCTAAGATATTCCTCCCTTAGAATATTCTCCATGAATGGAGTTGTACTAGGCACAAAACCCCAGTCCGCATTCTTTATCCATTTATTTTTCTCCATCAATCGCTTAATCATGTCAGCAATATGCTCCTCGCTAGCTTGGAACTCTAAAGGACGACTACAAAGAGCTACACCAAGTATTTGACTCTGCAAACTGTCTTGGTTTGCTTATTGACGTCTAGGTTATCTAGTCTTTAGGAGAACCACTCATTCAGCTCTTCTCTGACATCTGATTGGCTCTAGAGTGGTTGTTTGAACACAAGCATCTTGAACTTCAACATCAAGACCATCCTCATTACTAGCAATTGCTTGCCGCAGATCATCTTCTTAGTCAGATAATTTGATAGCTTCAGGTTCCTGCCCCTCCAAGGACCTTAGATTTATCTTGGTACCGACCTGATTGTGGTCGGTATTGATCTGATTCCCTTAGCTGGGGTTCTTATAGTTCCTCCAACACTCCTCCTTGGTGCTTCAGTAGTAGATTCCTTATGTTTTTGCTTTCCATCTCTTATTTTCTAACCAGAAGTCGATGACTTCTCCTTGAAAGAACTATATCTATGGTGTCTTAATAATAACAACCAAACAACAATGCTACTAATGATCTTCATCAAGTACATTACATATGTAGTACGCATTCAATGAAGAGACAAGAATAAAAGAACATATCATGAGGATACTTTGCTTTAGAGTAATTCTATGGGAGTACATCTGTTAACCCGCCTTTTTACAAGGCAGTGGACATGCGGGTTTAACTTAATCGACTGCACGTTCGTCGAGGCTGGCGTACGATGGATTCAGTCGACTGGATGGATGGATGACGCAACGTGCTTGGGAGATGGAAATATGATTGGATAAAGATGGATCAACTATAATTTGGGTCTAGGAAATATGGTTCAGCATTAAACATGGTTCGACATGGTGGAGGTTCGGCACAAATAGTTCGTCTGGCATTCACGTTCGAATAGCATTCAAGAGTACTCGGCATACATAGAGCTTCCGACATACATGAGTGGTTCGGCATTCCAGGAGCACTCGGCATTCAGTAGCGCTCGGCATCCAGGAGCGCTCGGCATTAGAGATCGTTCGGCATGATGGGCGCTCGACATTAGAAACTGTTCGGCATCAGATATGGTTCGGAATGATGGAGGTTCGACATTAAGGATCGTTCGGCATTGGATGGAGCGCTCGGCATAAATCTCATTCGACATTGGATGGAGCGCTCGACATAAATCTCGTTCGGCATCGGATGGAGCTCTCGGCATAAATCTCGTTCGGCATTGGATGGAGCTCTCGGCATAAATCTCGTTCGGCATTGGATGGAGCTCTCGGCATAAATCTCGCTCGGCATTACACCTCGCACCTCCATACCTCGGTACCTCACACCTCCATACCTCGGTACCTCGCACCTCCATACATCGGTACCTCGATACCTCCATACCTCGGTACCTCGATACCTTGCACCTTGGTACCTCGGTACCTCGGTATCTCGATACCTCGCACCTCCCCGCGTTCGGCATACCAATTGCTCAGGATCGGTCGGCATAATGAAGTAGGGTTTGGCTATGACCTTGATGGGCCCAAACTACTCAGGAGGCCCAACAACCTGGTTTTGCCTATAAATACAGCATGTGGGTCTCTAGATTGGAGGGCTTCTTTCTACTCTCTTACTTTCTCTTTTCTAAGGCTAAGGCAACTCTGCCATTTTGTAACTGTAATCGATTATTACAGCAATAAAAAGCAAACTTCTAAGTGGACGTAGGCCGGAGTTAGCCGAACCACTATAAAATCTGATGTTCTTTACTGATTTCATTTTAACTTTTACTGTTCTTCACGTTATTACTCTCTACATACATTCTGCCCGTGAGCTGTGACTGGTATTTGGTGCTTTCAACTAGATTTGGGTGTTAGTGACCAATTTTGGCACTAACACTTTGGTGCTTTCACTGAGAACGCAAGCACTCAGGAATTTTGAAGTTAGGAACTTGGATCCTAGAAAGCAATGGCTAGACCACCAACAAGGAAGCAAGCAACAGAAAGAAGCAATCAGGAAGGAAGTAAAGCGGCCTCTTTTGGAGCTGGAGAGGATTATGCATCCATCTACATAACTCGGGATGAGATGCAGGTGATGATGAAACGGCAAGAGGAGATGATGTAGGCTCTTCTTAGACAATTTGGACAACCAGGAATTGCAGGTGCTCAAGTTCTTGGACTGGTCCAAGGGAACTCAACCAGCGGACAGATGGAGTGATTCAGCAGGGGGCAGCTCCCAATCAACAAACAGCTAACCATCTAGATGGATCTAAACTCGGGGGCGCACCACCAGGTGATGCTGGACCAGTTCATGGAGGGATACCGGATGACGCTACGCGGCCTGACGTCCATAGGAATACAGGAGTACGTGATGAAGAATATGTGCCAGAATTTCCACGGGGACATGGGGGGCAGTCTGGAAACATGGATAGGGGGAAATCCTTGGTTGGAAACACTAGATTGGCCGACATTATCAGGCGGACTATTCGCGGAGGTCTGACAAGTATTGATTCAGAGGGAGTTAACAAAAGTCCGTTTACCCGGAACATCAGGACAGCTAGGAATCCGCCCGATTTCAAACTACCCACTCTAGAAGTATACAACGGGAAGATGGATCCCACCGACCACTTGATGAGGTACACTAGGCATATGGAAGTGATGGGGCAACGGAGGAGGTTATGGCCTGATGTTTCCTCCTGTACTTGACTGATATTACTGCTATGTGGTTCAGACAGCTGGAGAATGGATCCATTGGAACATGGACAGAACTGGTGGACAAGTTCTTAAGTCAGTTTCGAGTTCACATAAAAAGGCCAAAGAACGTGATGACGCCAACGTCAGTCAAACAGGGGGCATATGAATCGCTCAGGACATTCTTAACTCGATTTAATGCAGCAGATGCTTCGGTGGATCGGCCAGATCCATCAATGGTTCTGATGGCTGCGGTATCAGGAGTCAGAGATAATTCGGATTTCAAAGTATCGTTGGTACGGGACCCACCGTTAGATCTTGGGGAATTCTTTCATGAAGCTGAAAGATTTCTTCGACAAGAGGATGCATGTTTGGACATGAGGTCAAAGGAAGTAAACATGACTAAGGATGGAGGACTACCCGACGAAAGCTCGGGTGGGGGCAAGGATAAAGGGAAAAGGAAGCGCTGGGGAGAACCAAAGTTCTTCACTTACACAGGATTGAACGCAATGTTGGAGCGGATTTTCTTAGATACTCGAGATCGCCTTCCCTATCGAAGGCCAGCAAGAAGGGAACCCACAGAACGTGAAAGGGCATCAGGAAGGCACTGTCTCTTTCATGACCTAGACGGGCATGATACTAACAGCTGCCGACATCTAAAGGATATAATCGAGGAGCATATAAGGAATGATCAGTTGCGACAATATGTCGGAACTCGGAATGCGACGGGGGAACAGGGGCAGCCACCGCCTACCTTGAACGACGAGGGCATGAGGCCCAGGAATGGTGGCCGATTGGTCATCAACTAATCTTGATGGTTTGGAATAAGTAACAAACTCCGGGCAAACGGTTAAATCACTTACTCATGTACGGGGTCGGAGATAACCCTCAGGCATGCTCTGAGATGATGGCTTACCGAGACGCCCTGGTTTGTGAAATCTGTTTCTTCCTTTGACTTGGACATTTGCTTTTTCTGGTTTGGTTTTGGAGTTTGGTTTGAACTCCCTGTTTTGCTCGTTTTCTGGTTTGGATTCGAGTTTGGATGTTTGTTTTTTGGTTTGGATTTTTGATATGGATTTCTAGTTTTCTGTTTGGATTTGGATTTCGGATTGGATTTCAATTGGATTTTCTCTGGATTTTGGCTAAAAGGTCGTCGAGTATGGACTATGCTCGGCAAGGGTCCGGAGAGACCAGGATTCAGCCTAGGACTTAGGCCCCATATTATCGGTTACTATTTCAGGTCGTCGAGTATGGACTATGCTCGGCAAGGATCCGGAGAGACCAGGATTCGGCCTAGGACTTAGGCCCACATATTATCGGTTACTATTTCAGGTCGTCAAGTATGGACAATGTTCGGCAAGGGTCCGGAGCAACCAAGATTCAGCTTAGGACTTAAGCCATGCATTACTCAACGTTCAGGGACACTAGAGTACGGTCGTCCAGTGTGGATTGTGCTTGACAAGAACCCGGATAGGTTACGGATATGAATATCGGCTATGGATGGTAGAGGATTTTGATATTGACCCGGAGAGGTCCTAAGGTCGGTTATTGGTTATTGGATATGGATGAAACATGGACTTTGGATATCGGATTTGAGGCTATTCAAAACACACCTTCCAATAGCAAGGCATGTTTTGGGGGGCAAGTGTTAACCCGCCTTTTTACAAGGCCGTGGACAGGCGGGTTTAACTTAATCGACCGCACGTTCGTCGAGGCTGGCGTACGATGGATTCAGTCGACTGGATGGATGGATGACGCAACGTGCTTGGGAGATGGAAATATGATTGGATAAAGATGGATTCAACTATAATTTGGGTCTAGGAAACATGGTTCGGCATTAAACATGGTTCGACATGGTGGAGGTTCGGCACAAATAGTTCGTCTGGCATTCACATTCGAATAGCATTCAAGAGTACTCGGCATACATAGAGCGTCCGACATACATGAGTGGTTCGGCATTCCAGGAGCACTCGACATTCAGTAGCGCTCGGCATCCAGGTGCGCTCGACATTTAGAGGCGCTCGACATTAGAGATCGTTCGGCATGATGGGCGCTCGGCATTAGAAACTGTTCGGCATCAGACATGGTTCGGCATGATGGAGGTTCGGCATTAAGGATCGTTCGGCATTGGATGGAGCGCTCGGCATAAATCTCGTTCGGCATTGGATGAGCGCTCGGCATAAATCTCGTTCGGCATTGGATGAGCGCTCGGCATAAATCTCGTTCGGCATTGGATGGAGCTCTCAGCATAAATCTCGTTCGGCATTGGATGGAGCTCTCGGCATAAATCTCGTTCGGCATTGGATGGAGCTCTCGGCATAAATCTCGCTCGGCATTGCACCTCGCACCTCCATACCTCGGTACCTCGATACCTCGCACCTTGGTACCTCGGTACCTCGGTATCTCAATACCTCGCACCTCCCCGCGTTCGGCATACCAACTGCTCAGGATCGGTCGGCATAATGAAGTAGGGTTCGGCTATGACCTTAATGGGCCCAAACTACTCAGGAGGCCCAACAACCTGGTTTTGCCTATAAATACAGCATGTGGGTCTCCAGATTGGGGGGCTACTTTCTGCTCTCTTACTTTCTCTTTTCTAAGGCTAAAGAAACTCTGCCATTTTGTAAATGTAATCGATTATTACAGCAATAAAAAGCAAACTTCTAAGTGGACGTAGACCGGAGTTAGCCGAACCACTACAAAATCTGTTGTTCTTTACTGCTTTCATTTTAACTTTTACCGTTCTTCACGTTATTACTCTCTACATACATTCTGTCTGTGAGTTGTGACTGGTATTTGGTGCTTTCAACTAGATTTGGGTGTTAGTGACCAATTTTGGCACTAACAACATCATTTTACTGGAACGCAAGATACACTCGATTAAAGAACAAGGAACTCAAATGTGAAGGAGTAACAAAAATACAAAGAGTCAGTCGATTGAATGGACTACCCAGTCGGCCGAGGGAAGCCAACTAATTATATATTCAGTCTATTGATTTTATTTGTGCTATTTGGATTGTTTTTTTATAAAGAGTTAGTCGACTGAATACACAATTAACGATAAGTTCAAGAAAGGCATCTTCACATTTCTTTGCACCTACGGTTGCTTCTCTTTATTCCTGGATACATCTGAAAGTTTATGACCCTAATTTAGCATCCCTACAACAACTATAAATACCCTTAATCATCCCTGATTCATATATAACTTAATGCTATGAAATTTATACCTAAACTCTCAAACCCTTAAGCATTTACTTTACTCTTTAAAAGATTCATTTGGTTCAGATATTTTCGACTAGTGTGATTCATCTTCACATCCCATATTCTAGTCGAATAAACTTGTTATCCTCTACACCTTCACTCAATATCATTCAGTTTGGTTATAGGAGTCTATGTACTGAAAAGATACAATTTTTATATAAAAGATACGATGTGCCAAGAAGTAACTTTTTAATACATTGGTTGTTGAAGTCATGTTCAGTTGTTCAAGCAGAGTCTGTAAACCTGTTCCTCTGGGTGAAGTGAGGATGTTGATAGTGAAATTCCTAAGAGATGCTTAGGGACTGGATGTAGGAGAGTTACTCCGAACCGTATAAAATCGACTATGTGATCTAATATATTATTTCCGCTGCATTTACATTGTTTAATACTGTTGGCCATCTTCGATCTTGTGCATAACTATTGACAAGTGGTATCTGAGACTGGGATTCTACATATTGCAACACCATCTTATAAAAATGGCTAGAAGTAGAAGATTTAGTTAGAGCTCAAAGGCATTCGAGAAGAAGTAGATTAGCTACAGCAAGAAACAGGTGGAAGAATCTTCAAATGCGTGCTTCATGTTTAAAGTCAAATCACAATCGGTACGCTCGAATTGTTTATATAACGTCCTTTTAGTAGCACATGAGGGTTTATTAAAAGATTTTATAGCTATAAATATGGTTAATAAAATTGCATTAGATAAATTAGATATTTGTGAGCATAAAATTAGTATTTTAAAGGAAGGAAATAATCTTTTAGTAAAACAAACTTAAAATTTTGAAAATACATTAGAGGAACTTGTTTTACAAAAAGATTTTTTATTAAATGATAATGAGCCTTTTAATAAAAAAAATATCGATCTTTTAATGGAAATTGAAGTTTTGGAAAATAAAAAAAATGGTTGGAATAAGTAATTCTAGTTCTAAACTTTTGGCCTTTCAAAAAGAAAATAGTGCTCTAAATGCTAGAATTAATTAAAAATGCGAACTTTTAAAATATAATAATATTATTTTGCAAAAAGAAATTGTGATCTAAAGCTATGTTTGATAAATTAAATGAGAAAATCATAAATTTTAATAGAGGAAAAGATGATTTATCTTCCTTAATTATGAATATCAAAGCTCACAATAATAAAACTTGTTTAGGTGATAAACAAAATAATTTTAGAATTAGTACTAAATATGCATTCATATATACATGTTTTAATGCTAGTACTAAAAGTAAAGATAGTTCTAAAACCACTTCATGTCATGATATATCTGTTATATTATATATAACAGATAATATGTGACTATTAGTATTCTCTTTTCTCAGCCAATCTCAAATCATATACTTACCTCTCCTTAGTTTGAGCAAAAATTTTATCGTTGGATCCTTCAATTTATTTTGTATGACAATCAATATTATCAATATTTACCTATTTTGAAAAATCAAGGGCCGCATTTTCCCTTCAGTTATTTGGATTTGTTTATTACTAATCTTTCTCATTAACTTTTTAATATCCTATTCAAATTAATTTCAATTTCCTATCCTCACTTCAATGGCTTTTCTACATCTTCTCCCTACTTTAATCACCTTTTTATGCTCCATTTCCTCCCTAATCCTTCTGCATTTTCAAAAATGAAACTAATTTCTTAGTTGTTTAATGCGCCTTCTTCGCTGTGTTTTGCATTAGAATCTTAAATTTTCTCATGCAAAATCTATGTGCACATCTATCATCACCAAAGGTAGATTTTGCACTAATTTTCCACTGGATATTTTTCTCCATCAAAATTGGATTTTATTATAGATATTAAGTTATGATTCTCAGTTTCATTTATTTTTTAGGTTATCTAATTATGTGAATATCTCCATTATCACCTAAATTCAACACTTTTATTTTAATTTCTTATTGAGGTACAATTTAGATTGGTGCTTTACATTCGTGAAATTGTCGTAGAAGTAAATTTTCTTAGTTGGTTAGGTTTTATTAATTAGCTTTTCATGGTTATGTCAAAGATTTATTTTATATTTATCATTATGAAAAATGGTTTGCTAAAGTTTGTATGTTGATAATGAACTACAAAATATGATCTAATGATGGGAAGAAGATTTTTAATTCACAACTGCCTATGCTTAAAATATGAATTAGAAAAGTCATTACATATATGTACTTTGAGCAAAACCATAAATGAATGTTAAAAATATATCTGAATTAAGTTATTCCACGATTTCAATTTGGTAATTGAATAAAAATATAACTATACGAAGATTCATATATATATATATAATTTAACCTCTCACATTTTTGCTATATATATAATTTAACATATCACATTTTTGGCATATATATATAATTCAACCTCTCACATTTTTTCCTCTTTTGTCATTCAATCTCAATTAGAATGTTGTTACCTCCTTAGTTCAAGTGATATTTTTCACTTAGGCCCTTAATTATTTCCTTCTCAACTTCCCTTACTCTGAAATATATTCTACAATTAATGTTTTAACGTTTGCAAACTAAATTTCTTCGACCCATTATTCTATCTGTTTATCTATTATATTATTATATCTATTCTATCTATCTATTATACATAAAAAAGAATATATGACTGATTGTATTCTTACTTCTCATTCATTCTCAATCATACTCCTTTTCTCTTCTTAATTTGAGTTAACATTTCAAACTCCAAATTGAATTTAATTATAAGGTAATAACTATAACCACAAACTATAATAAAGTTTTATCAATTGATAGTAAACTAACTTTAAATACGATGGATATCAATGAAACTGATAAAATGAATCGAGTATGAGGAATCAATTACTACTAATTCAGTTGAATTTGACTTTAATTCAGTTGGATTATAAACTACAATAAATTTTCTTTAATTTAAGTCTATTTAATTGTATAAAAATTTAATTATCCGACCTTTCGTAACTCCATTCTTATTCACCTTAAATCATATACTCATTCCTATTCATTTGAATAAACTTTTACAATTAACGCCTCCATTCTTTTGCCACTTTCCATCTTTATTAAAATTCAAATTTCAAATGTTTATTTCAACTCTTCATCTTTCTCCATATAATTTATTGATTTGATTAACGTAAATAAATGTTTTATCATATTTTATTTTTCATTGCGTCTTTATTAACATTCCCTTCAATTAAAAGGTAATTTTTTAAAAAGGATCTCTTATTAATGCAAAGATAGAATGATAACTAATGATAAAAGCTTATACTATATCACTTTAGTTTAAGTTATATCACTTTAGTATAAGTTATTGCTCTATTTTTCTTTTGTTGGTTTAGTTATTTGATTTTAATTAGATATTTACTCTTTGCCTTACTTATCATTTCCATCTTTTATTTGTTTATGCCTTGCGTTCACCTTTATTAGAATGAAGTCGCCAATGTTTGAATTTGCAAAATCCTTTTATGGTTTTAGGCTCTCTTCATTTTTTAAATCATTTGAAAAATATTTTGATTCACTAGAATTTTAAAGCCTTTAGTTTATCTATTTATTACAGGTTATTGCGGAGAGAATACATGCATTTAATTCTAGTTACTGAAGTTTGATTACTAATTCTGATTATAATTATAATTTTTGTAGTTATTTACTCTATCTATTACTTTTGTCACTTTTTATCTTCATTAGATTCAATTTCAATCGTTTATTTCAACTTTTCATTTTCATCCATATAATTTATTCCTTTAATTAAGATGCATAAATCTCTCTCATCTTTTTATTTCCATCGCGTCTTCGTTATCATTCTCATCAATTCGAAGGCAATTTTTTTAAAACTCCCTTATCATTCTCCTATTAACAATAAAAAAAGAACGATAAATAATGGTGAAAACTTCTACTATATCATTCTCCTATTAACAATAAATTTTTTTAACAATATAAAAATATATTTATTGCTTTCATATGTAGTTTTGCATTTTTCTGTTTGTCAATATTTATATTAAAATACTCTTTATTAAGAGTATAATGTTGATTTTCATAATATCTACAACCAATCAATGCATAAGGATCTTACCTATTTTTTTATATGAAATCACATTCTACTTTAACTGATGATGGTAATAACTTTTATCGTTTTAACCAAACAAATCCTATTTTTGTTACTTCTGAAGTAAAATATGTAAAACCAAAACCATGATCATTTGCGGATCATTTTATGCAGCAAAAAAATAGAATTTATATGCAAAATATTATGGAAAAAATGAAATCAAAAATTATGAAAAAATAGAAAATTGATTTTGTATGGTCAAAGAATTAAATTACTGAGGGAAATATTAAATATTTGTTAGAAGATAAAATTGGAACAAAAACTTCCACAAGAAAATAGTAGCAAAATTTAATGAAAAATAATTGATAAGAATAATAAAGGAAATATTAGTCTATTAAAACTTAGAGTTAAGGAACAATCATTATGGCATGAATAAGTTTCAAAATTTTATATATAAATATATAAAAAATTCAATATTTGATTTTTTATATCTTGATTCCTCATTCATTTTGAAGTTATATACTCAACCTGTTACCCGGTATCTTGACCCAGCTATATCGAACTGATTGCGCAAGATAGATTCGACTGTTAACGATGACCATAGAGTAATGGCTGTAGGACCCGGAAGTAGAGCTCAGATGGATTTATGAAGCCAGGATTAAACGGAGTTGGTAGATAGACAATGCATGATGCTAGAAATATGGAAATTAGCTTAGTAGTATAAGAGGGATCGGCATGACATGGTGGAACTCCATAGATCGGCATGACTTGGTGGAACTCCATGGATTGGCATGGCATGGTGGGACTCCATAGATCGACATGAATGAAGGTATATGAATTGCCATGGTTAGTTAGACGTGGGATGGACAAAGCATAAGAGGGCTCGGCAAAGGTTGATAGTTAGTATTGGGTCTGCATATCTGAGTAAACCAAGGAGGGATCGACACATGTTACAAACCAAGAGCATTCTAGCATTCAACAATCAATATCTTGAGATCCCACAGTCCAAAGCAAATGGAATTTGGAGAGCAGGGTATATGGATCCTAGGGAATGCATGTCAAAATGGCTAAAGGATGAGGGATTGGCATAATCCATTTAGAGGGTTCGGCAGAAGGTAACTTGCAAGTGGTGTCGAATCAAAGATCCATCAGTTGCATGAGCTCCACTAATCCAATCAACATGATATTTGAAGAGCCAACATATCTAAGTACAAGGAAGGCGCCATAGGGATCGCTGCCCCCGAATCGACTAATGAAGAGATCGGTACCGATCCCTGTTCATTGGGATTTGGGCCTAGCGATCCCTATGTTGGACCCATATGGATAAGAAGGTCCTATAGCTGAAGTTTCAGAGAGATTGGTGGTTACCTTCACATATAAATACTGGCCTAGGAGGTCAATCTGAGGATCTTTACACTGCTGGTTACATTAGTTTTATTGTAATCAAGTTTTCTCCTAATTTCTTGCTATTTTCTACTGTAATCAAACTATTTGTTAATTAATAAAGAGAATCTTCAAAGTGGACGTAGGCATGCAACGTCGAACCACTATAAATTCTTGTGTTCTTGATTATTGCTTTGATTTGCTTGTTAGTTTATTTTATTCCTCTGTTTTCATTTTACTTTCTTCATTTACTTCTCTACATAAATGGGTTCTTGTGACCAATTTGGTTACAAACACAACCCTTATTCATTAAGAACATGTAATGACCCGGATTTTTGAACGTTTTATAATTAAACATTAGAATTATTTAATAATTGGATCTTGGATTTAATTCGAATAAAAATGATTCCAGAAGCTTGTTTAAATTCTGTTTAAATAATAAATGGTTATTACAATTTTTAATTTTTAATTTATGTGATTAAAATTGTTTTAAAAATAATTCGTTTTAATTAACGTGTGAAACTATAATTCTGGGGCACTGTCTTGGACTTTGATGAAACCGGTGCCATTGGAACCGGAATAATGAATTGTTGCACGCCGATGAATTTCAAGACGATCAGACATGCTATTTCATGCATGCTCGAAACACGTAGCATTTAAGTATAAGTAATAAAATATATTATAATTTTCTTATAAATACACCTTATAACCTGAAATTTAAATTTCCCTCTCTCTTCTTCCATCAGATCAGCCGCTACCCCTTTCTTGTCTTCAATCAATTAAATCGAGTGATCTAGTTAATGAAATCGAGTGTTGTTTGATTCATTTGCTTCGCCTGGTCGAAGGCTTCAATATGGTGTTTTTGGTTTTAGGTATGATGAGGTTTGATAGTGATGGACATGGTTTAACCGAAGCTAGGGTTAGACATAGGGGGAGATAAAGGAGAAGAAAAGGCTTATCGTCGTTTGCGTTGCTCTTCTAGAGCTAAGGCGAGCACGTGGAGGTGTTTTTGGATAGTGCAGTGAGGAGTTGGTCACCGCGACATTTGTTTTGTCATTTTGGGGTACACAATTGTGACGAAGTAGAGGAGGCCGTAGGTGATTTCAAGGATGCAGGTGAGTTCGTGGCACGAAGTGGACTCGTATGGCGATGGAGATTGGTGCTATTATGGTCGAATTGGATTCATGACCTGGAAGTGGAAATTGGGGGCACGGTGATGGAATTCAATATGTGATGTCGGGTGTTGAGTGGATAGGTCAGGCGAGTCATGTTCGAGGAGAGGAGTTGTTTGGCGAAGACCGTTTAGCAAACTGTCGAGCCATTCTCCGTATCATTCGAAACGTGCATGGGGTGTAAGGGTTTCAACGTGCACGATTGGGTTTGGAAGAAGATGATGAGGGGTTGGTTTATAAGGTAATTAACTTAATAAATTATTAATTATTGTTTTTAAATCTCAATTTCTTATAAATATCGTGTCTTGTTCATACGAGGTTCAATTGAGGTGTCATTTTGGTCATTGCGTTCATATCGGATTATCTATGCAATGGAGTTGGATTCGTCTAGTTTAGTGCTTGTGAGAATTTTAGTCAAAATCAAACGGCGTTCGATTTTGGACTATTTGGAAATGCGAAAGCATTGGCTAGAACTTGGGTGAATTTTACTCACCAGTTGTTTCTACAATTATTGTATATATATATAATTATTGTGGTATTGAAAATATAAACTGTATAACGGACTATAAGTTATTACTTTTGGACCCCACCTTGTTTTGTAAAACAAGTGATAACAGTATTATGGAGTATAATCTTTGTTTTGATCAGCTATAACATGTACCATGGCCCAGATTACTTGTTTACATGTTTCATATTGCTTTATGAAAATTGGTATGTTTTGAATGTTAGAAACGATATAGTCGTTACAAACGTGCTTTGAAATTCCTGATATTTGTCATATGTCAAATTGGTTAAATTATGGAAATATATATATATATATATATATATATATATATATATGTGTGTGTGTGTGTGTGTGCGTGCATTGGGTTGTTCTATACACGTTTGGTGTGTTTGACATAAATAGATTGGTTTGGACATTTGTGAAAATTGGAAATGGAAAATGTTAGAAGAAAAATGGTCGCAATAGATGCACTTTGAAATTGCTGTGATCTACGATTTTAAAATTAACTTTGGAAGACATCCTAGGGCTTCTTCGTATTGATTAATAAGTAATATTAACGTACTTATTATGGGAAAACATCAAGGTTTAAATATATTACTGGATATCATTTATGGGTTTTTGATATGATGGTTTTAAATTATAAAATAGGTTTTAAAATGGTGTTTTAAATAAAGGTTTTAAAATAAGTATAAGTATTTTAAAAGTATGTCTTAGTATGTAAATGGTTTTAGAAAGTTATTAAGATTTTATTCAATAAATAAAATTATTTTATATTATAATATTTTACAAACGATTTATAGTATTTTATTAAATATCTTTGTTTTATAAATAAATTAGTATATGCAAATACCTTTTTTTTGTAGGTATTTTAGTATGTTTAAAAGTTTAAAAAGGCAGTTTAATATTTTGTAAAAGGAGAGAAAGGAGTTTTTAGATTATAACACTTATGTTTTAATAGATTATTTTATAAATTGATTATAAAGGTATATTACCTTGTTTAATAAGTAAAGCTATACTTAGAACTTTAAACGGATATTTTAAAGTTATTACCAAGTATAAAAGTGATTTTGGGTTTATAACATTGATATTTGTGCCATATCTATTTTAACTCATTTAACTATACTTTCGAAAAGTAATAGATCATGAAAATGGAATTTTAAAGAAAATGGTATAGTAAAGTGTTTTGAGGTTTGTCGTAAACAATGTTTTAGTAACATTTGTTTTTAAACCCTTTGATAATATTTTAAAGTGGTAAAATATTGTAAATGAGTTTGAGAAATAATTAGATCTTTAATAATGGAATTTTAAAGAGAATAACAAGTATAAAGTGGTTTTGAGTTTTTTGTGGCAATGTGTTAGTAACATTCTCCTTTAACCCGTTTTGAACTTATGGATGTAAATACATCTTTGAAAGGAATGTTTTAAAAATAATCACAAGTGAAATGGTTTTTGCTTTGTAGTGAAAATGTTTGAGTAACATTTGTCTTAATCCCTTTCGAAATTGATTTGTGAATATGCTTATACAATTGAGATAAGTAAATGAATACTTTTGGGAAGAGTTGAAATGTGTTGAAAATGAAAGTGATGTTTAAATAAATAATGGAGTTTAATTAACAAATTGACTTTCTTTTATAGAGAGTCTACTGAGTAAAAATGAGTTTTACCAATGAAAGAGGATTTTAATTAATAAAGCAAGATTAATTAAAAGGGGATTAGAAGTCGTTTATATGACTTGATCGTGCTTGTTTGTTTCGATCGTGCTTTGTGTGTTACTGCTTATGGACAGTATATGGGAACTAGTTTCCCGTAAGTGATTATTCTCATTATATTAGATTATTTGTTTATTTGATACTTAAATAACCAACTATAAGATCTTGGCCAAAATATATTCTAGAAATATCTTGAAGAAACACGGGAATTATGTGGTATAGTTGTCTTTGGTGATGCTAAACTATACATATAAACTTGTCCTGCTCTTCTAGGGCAAATGATATGGAAATTTATCTACTTAAATGGTTAAGAGGCGATCTCCAATCTTATGTATTGTCTGTTTATTTCCTACAGAACTAGGGTTGAGATTCTCGGGAAGTCGATCGATTGGTTTTGGAGCACCCGGTAAGCGGGAAAGTATACTTATATGATATTATTAAAACCGTAATCACTCCAAAACCATACACATGTTTTGGTTCATGACTGCTTCATGATTGGTTTGTGATTGCTTCGTGATTGGTTCATGATTGATCCGCGTTCACTTTGTGATTGGTTTGTGACTGGTTCGTGATTGCTTCAAGATGCTGGAATCTATGTGCAGATTCGAGATTTATTTGAGATGTTCAAACACATGTAGTTGTTCGTGATCTATTTAGGACGTGGGAATCCATGTGTGATTCCGAGATCTATTGAGGGATCCATGTGTGATTCTGAGATCTATTGAGATATGAGAATCCATGTGTGGTTGCGAGATCTATTTTAGTTGGACCACGTATGGAAGATCTGTTTGGATGGTGACTCATGGGCTGGAATGAAGGATGTAGCCTCATGAGCGGGTATGACTAAAGCCAGAGATATGAGACATAGCCAGTAGAGTTGGGAAACCCTCAGGGTGCATGAGACTCCATTTCTAGATATACTTATTGGGATATGCATGCGGGAGTGATGCACCAGGTCTTTGCAAGACTAGCTATGGTTTTCCTATTGTACATTCACTAGAGATATACGATGCTTCGGAAGGATATCTCTGATCCTTATGTAGCAGTTCAGATTCGGCTTCCCTGTAGAGATCAATGTGGAATCCTACAGAATTAGCGCATGCGCCATAGCGGCTGTGATTGTTTACCTATTATTGTTGTGATGTACACTCACTTGCATCACGGCTATGTGATTATTTGTATTTCACACCTTAGGCATTATTATATTATCACTGGATTTTATAATAGAAATGGCTTGGTTATCGTAAGGTAAAAACACGTCTATGTTTATTAGCAGCGTGGTCCTACAAGATACCCTTATTTTGAGGGATTTTAAGACATAATAAATCTATATGATTTGAGTTTCTCATGCTGGTTTACCAAACTGATATGGGTGTTATTTCCTAATGCTCGAGTCAGCTCGAGTATGTTTTCAGATTTAGCTGTGGTTCATTGGAGCTCTTGGAGAGGAGATGGATGATTTCCTACCGTACTTATTTTCCACCGCATTACTTGTTTTGTATCTATCAACAATTATGAGGACAGGTAGTTATAACTGTTCAAGCTGATGATAGGTTAGTTTACTCTGATTGATGTATGTATATAAAGGTTTTCTTTTGGTAAAGACCTTTTGAGATATTGTATATTATCGTTCTGCATGTGAGATTCTGATATTGTGTTCTCTTATGTCTTGTTCTATTTCTTGTTCCTTTTATTTTACCCTAACAATTCGTCTTTCTAGCACTTGGGTGCTTGGCACATGAATACCGTGGATGTATCAATGTCAACATTTGGGAGTCAAAAAGTCGAATCGTTACACTTGATATCAGATTTTAAGGTCAAGCGAGAACCTTGGCTTTGTGGGGGCATAACTCATTGAGAGATAGGGTAATGGAATGCCTTATTATGTGTTGAGTGTATATATACGAGAGTGCGTATTTTTTGTTGTTATAAAATGTTTTGTATTATGTTGATTAGTTTATAGAGTGGCTTATGGGTTCTGATCAATACGAGTTTCTATCGTTATTGACATGGATTTCTAAACACTTGGACATGTCAATCCGACATAGTATTGTTATCGAAATTGGTAAATGAAATAATTTTACCTTAGATTATATTTTATATATATAAAAGAATAATTTTCATAAATTGATATAGTTATTTATGATGTGTTTATTTGTTAGGAAATGGTAATATTCTATTATTGTCATTTATTGGTTGACTATTTGTGCTCGACTAGTTTATGAGCAGTTTTACTTTTTCACTGCATGGGTTGGGTAGATAGTAAATTTGGGGGAGCATTGGAACAAACACCTTGTGAATTAAGTTTCATAGTTTGATGATAAGGCGTTCGGTGATAGCTATTATAAGAAAGTGAATTATATAAATACGGTTTATAAATATAGATCATAAATAAATAAAGGCTTTGAAATGAGAATTTGAGGACTTAAATCTCGATGTTTTAGAAATTTGTTTTTCTAAGGTTTGGAAAATAATACTAGTATTATTTGGAAGTAATTATTTAGGAATTGGTTTATGGAACTGATAACATGGTACTTAGTGATATTTATGAAATATTTGGTATCGTTTTGGAAATGATTTTGGTTAAGTCCGAAAGGCATGGTTTGGATGTACTGAACTCACTTCTGTCGTTGGAAAATGATTCTGGTGATGACTGTAGCATCATCAGCGTTTATTTTTGAGTTTCAAAGTAGGGGAGGCTACATTAGCAATTTGCTATGGAGTTGTTTTGGTAGAACAGGTTTGATTTAAATCCTGGAAGTGTGATTTGGTAGACAAAAGTTATAAGTATATATATTTCAAAATGATTGCAATGGAAACCCGATGTTTAGTTCTTAAGATTTCGGTTAAGTTATATTGTAGACACATATAGCTTATGCATCATGGTAAGTTTGATCGTGCATCTTGTTTGATCTGTTGATCAGTAGTTTTCATTTATTGAAAATGAAATGGAATTTTTGACGATTTTGGACTGTCGAAACTTCGGAATTTGTATAAGAAATTAAATCTAAGTGTTTTGTGAAAATATAAAGATGAGTTTATATAACACTTGAACTTAGAAGATAATAGAATTGAAGCTAAGTGTTTATAAAGTTAAATTTTATATAACGCTTAATTTGGAAAGATAGTAAAAGTTAAACAAGTTTTAAATTGATTGAATATTCATGATAAGTAAAATAAATTGGATAATTTAGTATATACTTGTTGGCCCAAAAAATGGACCAACACCTTGGTTAGAGTTTGAAAACATCAGTCCTGTTCTGACAGAGCAATATCACAGATCACGGATATAAAGAAAGAACAGTAAAATAAAGTAGACAGGGAAAGTTTATAGTGGTTCGGCTGTTAATGAAGCCTACGTCCACTTTATAGTTTTATTATAGACCAATTGCTGTTACAATAGATGTTTGATTACAAAGCTTTGATTATTTTCTAGCTAGATTGAATCTCCAGTGTAACGACCCGTATTTTTACGGATCGACAAGTTCTGCAAAATCTGGAGTTTTAGCATTTTGAATCATTTCAGATTTTAGGCAAAATTCGCCTAAGTCCTAAGTCGTCCACGACTTAGCATGAGTCGTGAGTCGTATACGACTTAGAAGATAGGAGTGTGATGACTTAAATGGACTGACCGACTTAAGGAAAGTGTGATCTAAGGGGATAAGTCGTTGCTGGGCTAAGTCAGTAGGTCGAAGTTAACTCGGCGAGTGTTAAGTCGTAGGTTGTAAGTCGTCGCCGAGTTAAGGGATAGACAACCTAAGGAAGTGACCGACTTATGTTATTGTAGACGACTTAAGGTTTTGAGTTAAGTGTTAAGTCGGCTGATGAGTTAAGGTAGTGGTCGACTTAAGACCTTGACGACTTAGGAGTTGAGTATTATCCTGGTAGATCGGCAAAGCTGCTATGTTAAGACGTAGGTAGGCTGTTGTGTTGAGTCGTGGCCGAGTAAAGGTGATGAGTCGAATCCGAGTCATCTCATGAGTCGTACCCCGAGTCATCTGATGAGTCGAATCCGAGTCATCTCATGAGTCGTACCCTGATGAGTCGTATACTTACTTAAGTCGTAAGCTCAGTTGAGTCATAACTCCAGTTGTTTGTTAAGTCGTGACCGACTCAATAGTTGTCTGCTAGGTTATAAGTCGCAGGCTGGTGGAATTTGATAAGTCGTAGACGACTTAGTAGTTGAGTCGTAGGAGGTGGTTGAGTCGGAAGAGGCTATAAGTCGAAGACGAGTTAGGAGATAGCTGTTTTGTCGTGAGTTATAGGCAGAAGTGAGTTAAGTCGTTGAAGCCAGAAGTTGAGTCGTAGACTGTTGAGTCGTAAGTCGTGGTGATCTGATGAGTCGTAGATGACTCATGGAGGCAGTCGAGTCATGGATTTCAGCTATAAATAGGAGAGCTTCTCTTCATTTTTGGGATCCGGATTTTGAAGCGACGAAGTGCTGCCATTTTGAGAGCTCGACTTCTACACTTCTTCACTTCTTTTCTTCACTCTAATCTAGTGCTTCCATCCATCCAAATCGAAGATCAAGATTGAAGATTCAAGAGCTAAAGTTGAAGATCTTCATCTTTTCAAGAGAGATTTCTTCGTTTGAAGCGGATTCGTGATAGATCAAGCTTGATCCTTTGCTGTCCAGATCTGAAGCGTGTTGATTTGGGTTTGTTTAGGTGATTTGGTGAGTGGTGATTATCTCTCACACGGATCCAAAGGAGTATATCGGATTGTTGGCTCGATTTGGTGTTAAAATAGTGATTTCCATGCATTTTCCTCATCCTAAGTGTAGATCCATATAGATCCATTGTTCATGATGATGTTGCATCCATTTTATCATATATTAACCTATGCAAGTTCATTCATCAAGTTTGTAGAGATATAATTCATGTTTTCATGCTTATTGGACTTTCAACTCTTTAATTACGAAAATGCCATTATTGTTATAATTGTCTACTTAGATCATATTTGAATGCTTGATTGTTTGGATTGATGTTTGATTTGATTGATTGTTATGAACTAGATGATTGATGATTAGATTTAGACCGAAGACGATTCAAAAGCTAAGGGAAAGGCTCTTGAATTGGGAAAGCTGCTCGTGGCATATGTAGCGGGATGATGAAGCTCTTATGCATAGATTTGATGATGTGATGATGAGATGAGGCTTTGCGAGGATGTGATGAAGCGAGGCAATCATGTGATGAAGACTTGGTCTAATCCAGACGGGATCATTCCAAGCATGTTGATAACTCGGTGATATGATTCGAGTTGAGGATAATGAATGGATATGAGAATAGTCGTCGAGGAGGATGACTAGGAGGCTTGGATAGCATCGTTGTTGAAGGTTCTAGCATGCTCTAAGCAAGGGTACGTTTGGGCAGATTCGATAGTTCCAACGGCCAACTGTTGATGGTCGAGTACTCTGGGCAGATTCGATAGTCCTAGGCACGGGCTGCGACGACGTGCGGGAGTTATGTCTAGAACCGGGGTTTCCATTAGCCCTTGACGGACGGCTGAAAGAATGTGCCGGTCATTCAATTAACGGTGATATCGAAGCAATGATAACAGTGATAGCCAGAGTCATGGATGTTTGGTTGTATCGTCATTCGGACTCAAGAGCGGTATTTTCTGGGTGCTTATCTGATTTAGGCCTTGGTACTTGGAAAACATCGCCCTTGACTCGAGTGATAGTAGCTTTACTTTAAACTGTATGCTCTGCTATGTTTGCTTCTGCTTAGTGTGTATCTGGGGGCTATCACTGTAGAATGAGGTTGGAGTGGGAGGGTTGTATTCCTATTCCTTTTCCTTTATGCCCTTTTGGTATGTTGTTAGTTAATTTACTGCTCACTAAGACTGTTGTCTGACTCAAGGCTTTATGTTTTAACTCTTATTGCCTTGGGATGTTCGTCCATTTTGGGATGGGCAGACTAGGTAGCAGGTGACAGGTGCTGTTCTCTTCTCACGATGCTGATATCGAAGACGAGCTAGAGGGTTGCATATTATCTTCTTATATGTACTGGATATTCCGCTGTTTTGTATTCTCTGAGAGTTATGTAGTGAGGCTGGATGTATTGACTATGTGGATGCTTGTATTCAACTATTATGGAGTTTTATATGATGTCATTTTGTTCTGTAAAGCTTCACTATACATATGTTCTATTGTATTTTGTCCATGCGCTGTGAGTAATACGATAGATTCTGTTGTTTTAAATCTTACCTTGACAATCGTCCATGGTCGCCTGGCACACTTTACAGCGCTCTATCTCTAGATTCGGTGCAGGGGTCATGGGCGGTCGTCACATTTGGTATCAGAGCATTGGTTAATCGATTTTACCCAACGCTCGCCGTCGTAACTACGTATGAGAGACGTAATTGTATTTTGATGGATGAATACTATATATAATATAGTAGTTTAGCAGTAAGTTAGTCCTTTATGCAGTTGTTTCTCTAGATGTTCTAATCATTCCTTTTTATAGATATTGAGAATGAGTCGAAGAGGGAGACCAGCTGTTAGGGAAGGCCGTGCTACTGAAGAGACTGCTGATTATGCAGCCATGTTCGAAGCTATGATGACTTCGATCATGAGGAGAATACCAGTTCCGGGGGCGGCAGTTGATGTTGGAGTTCAAGTCCAAACTCCGAAACCAGTGGATTTTGCTAAGCTGTGCAAGGATTATACTGCTCTTGGAGGGAAGATTTTCTTGGGAACAGAATCTACCATTGAGGTCCAGAGGTGGATAGATGCTTGTAGAAGGATCTTTGGTGATTTGGGAATTGATGATGCAACTAAGAGGAAGTTGGCATCGAGGCAGCTTCAAGGGAGAGCTTCTGATTGGTGGAACTCTATTACCATCACTACTCCGGAAGAAGAGATTACTTGGGAGCAATTCCAAGTCAGATTTGAAGCTAAGTTCGTTTCTACAGCTCAGAAGTCTGTTCTGTTCAAGAGGTTTGTGGAGCTCAAGCAGGGTGGAAGATCTGTTCTTGAGTATGTTTCTGAGTTTGAAGCTTTGTCCAAGTATGCTCGGTCATATATTGAATCTGCTTATCAGAAGAATGAGAAGTTTGTGACCGGCTTGGATAGTTATCTTGGGAGACAGTTGGTGGATCATTTGGACGATTCATTTGAGAAGCTTGTGGAGAAAGCTCTTAGGCATGAGAGTCTGTTTCCTAAGGAAGGATCTGTTGTTGCTGTGACCAAGGGAGAATCTAAACCACAGCAGGGTGGAAACCAGAAGAGGAAGCAGCAGCAGCAGAAGGGTAAGGATGGCCAGAAGAAGCCGAAAGGCGAGGTGACTTGCTACAATTGTCAGCAGAAGGGCCATTTCTCGAAGGATTGTAAGAATCCTAAGGCACCGATGAAGTGTCACAACTGTGACAAGCCGGGGCATTTCAGGAAGAATTGTCCAGAACCGAGAAAGGACAGGCAGATTGTGCAAGCCTATGCTTTAGGAGCTGTTCCGTCGTCTTCGAAAGCTCCTACTGCTGAAGAGAAGGGAAAGAGTGTGGTTGTTCAAGGTACTCTTTTCCTATGTGGTGTTCCAGTTAGAGTTCTGTTTGATACTGGAGCATCGCATTCGTTTGTTTGTAATGAACTCGTAGGCCGGTTAGGTTTGGCACCGGATATTGTTGATAGGCCATTGGTTGTGACTAATCCAGTTGGGGGTTCGTCTTGTTTGTGTATGTTATGCCGTGGTCTAGTTGTGTCGAGTCATGGTTGCTCTTTTGTTTGTGATTGCTTTGTTCTGAACTTTGCGGGGTTCGGAATTATTTTGGGTATGGACTGGCTTAGGAAGTATGCGGCTAAGGTTGATTGCGAAAGGTTGGAAGTGACAGTCGAGAATGTGGAGGGGCGAAAGATTGTGATACGATGTAAGCATGAAGAAGGCGTCTTCATGAGCTTCATGTATTCGCTAGTTGTTCCACGGGATGGACTGTCATCAGTGCCGATCGCTAGTGGATTCGAGGATGTCTTTGACGAAGTCAAAGGGTTGCCGCCGCATAGAGAGATCGAGTTTCGTATAGATCTAGTTGAAGGAGCCAGACCTGTTGTGATGCCTCTTAGGCGGATGGCGCCTAGGGAACAGCAGGAGTTGAGGGTGCAAGTTGATGACCTTTTACAGAAAGGATTCATTCGGCGTAGTGTGTCCGAGTGGGGTGCACCAGTTGTGTTTGCAACCAAGGCAGATGGATCGTTGAGATTGTGTGTGGATTATCGTGAGCTGAATAAGGTGACTAAGAAGAACAAGTATCCATTGCCGAGAATAGATGACTTGTTTGATCAGCTTCACGAAGCTAAGGTGTTTTCTCAGATGGATTTGGCAACAGGATTTCACCAGTTGAGAGTGGCTAAGGATAGTGTGCCGAAGACTGCTTTTAGGACACCATCCGGTTTCTTTGAGTGGCTGGTAATGCCGTTTGGATTGACTAACGCGCCAGCATATTTTGTGGATCTTATGAATAGAGTGTTCAGAGATCAGTTGAACAAGTTCGTACTTGTGTTCGTGGATGATATTCTGATTTATTCCAGAACTGAAGAAGAGCACACGACGCACTTGCGTATTGTTTTGGAAATCTTACGGAAACATCAGCTGAAGGCTAAGTTTTCGAATTGTCACTTCTGGAAGAGTGAAGTGAGGTTCTTAGGCCATGTTATTTCTGGAAGTGGAATAGCGGTTGATCCCGCTAAGGTGGCAGCAATCCAGGATTGGGTTAGACCTAAGAATGCATCTGATGTGAGAAGTTTTCTTGGATTAGCAGGATATTATCGACGGTTTATCAAAGACTTCTCCAAGGTAGCTGCACCGTTAACAGGATTGACGAAGAAGAACCAAGTGTTCAGTTGGGAGGATAAGTGTGAGCAAGCTTTCAGAATCCTGAAAGAGCGATTGACGAGTGCTCCTGTTTTGACTATTCCTAGTGGGAATGATGAGATGGTGGTTTACACCGACGCATGTGGTACTGGACTTGGAGCAGTGCTGATGCAGAAGGATAAAGTTGTTGCGTATGCCAGTCGACAACTGAAGCCGCATGAAAGGAATTACCCAACTCATGATTTGGAATTAGCGGCGATTGTATTTGCTCTGAAGATGTGGAGGCATTATCTGTTGGGAGTTCGATTCGAGTTGTTTACGGATCACAAGTCGTTGAAGTATCTTTTCTCCCAAAAGGATTTGAATCTTCGGCAGCAACGTTGGCTAGAGTTTTTGGCATCATATGATTTTGGTATAGCTTATACTCCGGGAAAAGGTAACGCAGTGGCAGATGCATTAAGTCGAAGACATGCAGGATTGGGAGCCATGTTTTCTGAATGGAAGAATCTCGAGTATTTAGCTGGATTTGATTTCAGGCCTAGATGTGAATTGGAACCTGAGATATTGGCAAACTTATCGATAAGACCCACTCTTGTGGAAAGGATTGGCGAGGGCCAAAAGCGAGATGATAAGCTTGTCAAGATTATCCGTGAATTGGAATCTGGATTGGATCCAGAAAAGGATAAAGGATTCGAGGTCGATCGAGAGGGTTGGCTTCGAAAGCAAGGACGACTAGTTGTTCCCGATATAGATGAATTGAGGAGTGAAGTTCTGAAGGAAAGTCATCACTCGAAGTTGACAATTCATCCAGGTGGGAATAAGATGTATCGGGATATGAAGAGAACCTACTACTGGGAAGGTATGAAGAAGGATGTTGGAAATTTTATTTCCAAATGTATGAACTGCCAGTTGGTAAAAGCCGAACAGAAGAAGCCAAGTGGATTGCTTCAGCCATTAGAAGTTCCTACATGGAAATGGGAACAAGTGTCGATGGATTTTATCGATGGGTTGCCTAGAACCAGGACAGGAAATGAAGGGATTTGGGTCATTGTAGATCGTCTGACTAAGAGTGCACGATTCATTCCTGTTCGATCGACTAGGACTGCATCAAAGTTGGCTGAGTTGTATGTTAAGTGGATAATCCGATTCCATGGTATTCCGAAGAGTATAGTGAGCGATCGAGATCCATTGTTCACTAGTGGATTTTGGAAGAGCTTCCAGGAAGTTTTGGGAACCGAGTTGTGTTTGAGCACAGCTTATCACCCTCAAACAGATGGTCAGACTGAGAGAGTCAACCGAGTTTTGGAAGATCTCCTCAGAGCTTGTGTTTTGGATTTCGGAGGATCATGGGAAGATCACCTTCATTTGGTGGAGTTTGCGTACAACAACAGTTACCAGTCAAGCATTGGTATGGCACCGTATGAGGCATTGTATGGAAGGCCGTGTAACTCTCCGACATGTTGGTTGGAAACTGGAGAAAAGCTGATACTTGGGCCAGAGATGATTCGACAGACTTCAGATTGTATAGAGATCATTCGGCAACGAATGAAGGCAGCCCAAGATCGTCAGAAGAGTTATGCCGATAAGCGTCGTAAGGATTTGGAATTCGACATTGGTGATATGGTTTTTGTGAAGATTTCTCCACTGAAGAATGTTATTCGATTCGGGAAGAAAGGAAAATTGACTCCGAGATTTGTTGGACCATTCCCGATTATCGAGCGAATTGGAAAGCTCGCTTACAGATTGGAGTTACCAGAGAAGATGTCAAGTGTGCACAATGTTTTTCATGTATCATATCTACGGAAGTATGTGCACGACTCAAATGCGGTGGTTTCTGCTGATAGCTGTGAAGACTTAGAAGTTGATCCAGTCGATAGAAGACCTCGTAAACCGCTTCGTGTTGTTGAAACCGACACGAAACAGCTTAGGAGGAAGGTAGTTAAGTTGCTCAAGATACAATGGAGTGATGATGATAACGACTGTACGTGGGAAGTGGAAGAGAGGATGAAAGCAGCTCATCCTGAACTCTTCAAGGTATGGCCCTAAGGTGTCGTGTCATCTCGCGATATTGTAACTTGTTCTAAGTCTTAGAACTCTGTACGCTAAGCTAGAATTGGATGCATGGTTTGCTAGTTGTTATGGTTGGTAGGCGTACAGAATAGTCTTTGATTGCTTTGATTGTTTGGGATTTCGGGGGCGAAATTCCTAAGGGGGAGAGAATGTAACGACCCGTATTTTTACGGATCGACAAGTTCTGCAAAATCTGGAGTTTTAGCATTTTGAATCATTTCAGATTTTAGGCAAAATTCGCCTAAGTCCTAAGTCGTCCACGACTTAGCATGAGTCGTGAGTCGTATACGACTTAGAAGATAGGAGTGTGATGACTTAAATGGACTGACCGACTTAAGGAAAGTGTGATCTAAGGGGATAAGTCGTTGCTGGGCTAAGTCAGTAGGTCGAAGTTAACTCGGCGAGTGTTAAGTCGTAGGTTGTAAGTCGTCGCCGAGTTAAGGGATAGACAACCTAAGGAAGTGACCGACTTATGTTATTGTAGACGACTTAAGGTTTTGAGTTAAGTGTTAAGTCGGCTGATGAGTTAAGGTAGTGGTCGACTTAAGACCTTGACGACTTAGGAGTTGAGTCTTATCCTGGTAGATCGGCAAAGCTGCTATGTTAAGACGTAGGTAGGCTGTTGTGTTGAGTCGTGGCCGAGTAAAGGTGATGAGTCGAATCCGAGTCATCTCATGAGTCGTACCCCGAGTCATCTCATGAGTCGAATCCGAGTCATCTCATGAGTCGTACCCTGATGAGTCGTATACTTACTTAAGTCGTAAGCTCAGTTGAGTCATAACTCCAGTTGTTTGTTAAGTCGTGACCGACTCAATAGTTGTCTGCTAGGTTATAAGTCGCAGGCTGGTGGAATTTGATAAGTCGTAGACGACTTAGTAGTTGAGTCGTAGGAGGTGGTTGAGTCGGAAGAGGCTATAAGTCGAAGACGAGTTAGGAGATAGCTGTTTTGTCGTGAGTTATAGGCAGAAGTGAGTTAAGTCGTTGAAGCCAGAAGTTGAGTCGTAGACTGTTGAGTCGTAAGTCGTGGTGATCTGATGAGTCGTAGACGACTCATGGAGGCAGTCGAGTCATGGATTTCAGCTATAAATAGGAGAGCTTCTCTTCATTTTTGGGATCCGGATTTTGAAGCGACGAAGTGCTGCCATTTTGAGAGCTCGACTTCTACACTTCTTCACTTCTTTTCTCCACTCTAATCTAGTGCTTCCATCCATCCAAATCGAAGATCAAGATTGAAGATTCAAGAGCTAAAGTTGAAGATCTTCATCTTTTCAAGAGAGATTTCTTCGTTTGAAGCGGATTCGTGATAGATCAAGCTTGATCCTTTGCTGTCCAGATCTGAAGCGTGTTGATTTGGGTTTGTTTAGGTGATTTGGTGAGTGGTGATTATCTCTCACACGGATCCAAAGGAGTATATCGGATTGTTGGCTCGATTTGGTGTTAAAATAGTGATTTCCATGCATTTTCCTCATCCTAAGTGTAGATCCATATAGATCCATTGTTCATGATGATGTTGCATCCATTTTATCATATATTAACCTATGCAAGTTCATTCATCAAGTTTGTAGAGATATAATTCATGTTTTCATGCTTATTGGACTTTCAACTCTTTAATTACGAAAATGCCATTATTGTTATAATTGTCTACTTAGATCATATTTGAATGCTTGATTGTTTGGATTGATGTTTGATTTGATTGATTGTTATGAACTAGATGATTGATGATTAGATTTAGACCGAAGACGATTCAAAAGCTAAGGGAAAGGCTCTTGAATTGGGAAAGCTGCTCGTGGCATATGTAGCGGGATGATGAAGCTCTTATGCATAGATTTGATGATGTGATGATGAGATGAGGCTTTGCGAGGATGTGATGAAGCGAGGCAATCATGTGATGAAGACTTGGTCTAATCCAGATGGGATCATTCCAAGCATGTTGATAACTCGGTGATATGATTCGAGTTGAGGATAATGAATGGATATGAGAATAGTCGTCGAGGAGGATGACTAGGAGGCTTGGATAGCATCGTTGTTGAAGGTTCTAGCATGCTCTAAGCAAGGGTACGTTTGGGAAGATTCGATAGTTCCAACGGCCAACTGTTGATGGTCGAGTACTCTGGGCAGATTCGATAGTCCTAGGCACGGGCTGCGACGACGTGCGGGAGTTATGTCTAGAACCGGGGTTTCCATTAGCCCTTGACGGACGGCTGAAAGAATGTGCCGGTCATTCAATTAACGGTGATATCGAAGCAATGATAACAGTGATAGCCAGAGTCATGGATGTTTGGTTGTATCGTCATTCGGACTCAAGAGCGGTATTTTCTGGGTGCTTATCTGATTTAGGCCTTGGTACTTGGAAAACATCACCCTTGACTCGAGTGATAGTAGCTTTACTTTAAACTGTATGCTCTGCTATGTTTGCTTCTGCTTAGTGTGTGTCTGGGGGCTATCACTGTAGAATGAGGTTGGAGTGGGAGGGTTGTATTCCTATTCCTTTTCCTTTATGCCCTTTTGGTATGTTGTTAGTTAATTTACTGCTCACTAAGACTGTTGTCTGACTCAAGGCTTTATGTTTTAACTCTTATTGCCTTGGGCTGTTCGTCCATTTTGGGACGGGCAGACTAGGTAGCAGGTGACAGGTGCTGTTCTCTTCTCACGATGCTGATATCGAAGACGAGCTAGAGGGTTGCATATTATCTTCTTATATGTACTGGATATTCCGCTGTTTTGTATTCTCTGAGAGTTATGTAGTGAGGCTGGATGTATTGACTATGTGGATGCTTGTATTCAACTATTATGGAGTTTTATATGATGTCATTTTGTTCTGTAAAGCTTCACTATACATATGTTCTATTGTATTTTGTCCATGCGCTGTGAGTAATACGATAGATTCTGTTGTTTTAAATCTTACCTTGACAATCGTCCATGGTCGCCTGGCACACTTTACAGCGCTCTATCTCTAGATTCGGTGCAGGGGTCATGGGCGGTCGTCACATCCAGAGTTGGAATCCACTAGAGAATCACAGTGTATTCCTTTGGAGATTATTATGAGGAAGGTAGAGAGTGAAGAATAATTCCAGTAGAGCTTCAGCAACCAGTCTAGAGAAGGTCTTCTTTATGTTGCAGGTAGGTTGGTATTTATATGGACCGAAGAGCTTCTGGGCTAGGCCTCTTCATCATCTGCTCGCTGGTAGGTAGGGAATCACCCATTGAGGATGCAGCTCGCAATACGAGGAATAAACATGGGTCACTAGCGACCCATGGCCTATGGGTCGCTGGAGACCCATAGACTTGGCTCGTTTTGCGAGAAAATGTCTTGGCCTCTTCTCATAGTATTCTTTGGCTGATTTGTCTGAAGGTTAGAAAAGAGGAATGGGTCGCTGATGATCCGAGCACTTAGGATTTTTCTGGAGGTTGGAATTGGAGATGTTCGCATAGTCTTTTATCGTAGTTGTTTCGTCTTGATGGTAATTCACTAGCTGTTTGCGCTCAGCTGTTGATTGGACTAAAAGAATGTTGATCTCTTGGCTTCGTCGATCCCAGTCGTTGCCTTAACTATATAGCTTGGCTCTCGTTAACCCCTTGCCTTAGCCTTTTTGGTTAAGTTCTAAACCATTCTGATAATACGAGATTGTTCTGTCTCCTGTTGGATCCTGCTGGGTTAAAAACTCTGATAACATTTGTCCCTTAGAGTATGCCTTCGTTGAAAACAAGGCATGCTCTGGAAGTAACTTCTTTTGAGTCTTCATTTTGTGAATTCTAGTTTATCATGCCGAGGTCACCATGTAAATTAGGCTTTGACTGTTGAATTTTCAATGTGAATCGCCAGAGTCCACCTCAAGATGTTGTTCTCAATTGACTAACTTCTGACAGCCGTTTGTTTTTTGTTACAATCTGAATTTCAATTCCTAGTATTGATGATGCAATCTTTGCTCCGCAGTTTACGCAAGGCTTTAGGTCGGTAAGTGGGTGCATGATGTAGGTTTGGAGTTGTCCTATATAGTTTTGTTTTGACTGGCGGTGAAGCTAAGTTTTGTCCCGAATGATTGTTCGTCGTTCTGGAGCAAAGTCCTGCTCTTTGTCTTTGGCTTTTTCTTCTCAAGAATTTGGTAAAGATCCCATCGATGTTTTTGAATTCCAATGCGATGATTTATTCCAAAATCGGATGTAGTGAATGATTCAATCGTATCGCTCTTCCTATTTCTGTATTCCAGTGATCCTAAAAAGAAAAGCTTCCCGCGTCACTTCGGACAGTGGCTCCGTTATCGATCGTTGATCGATAACGGGTAAGTGTGGAAGAGATAATTTCAAAGGACGATATAGATTATTTTTCAGATGTAAGCAAGCTATCCACACTAGATTGTTTGTTCGCAGTATTTAGGATACTGGACTCTTCTCATGTAGATAACACACTGCATCTGCCCCGGTCAACGCTCAGGACCCAATTGGTCAACATACGTCAACCTCCCTTGGATTTCGGGCGTTAATTATATGAGGATATTATTTAAGGTAAAACATACCTGACAGGGTTAAATGCCAAGTTTTGTTGTTGAAAATGACTTTTCGTTCTTCCAATCTTTAGTCTGGCGGAGGGACTTCCACTCCTACAGAAGCTGGGTCCTTCACAACTTAGGCTTCGCTTATTATTCTTATCATATTGGGATGATTGATTACCGTTAAATTACAAGGCACAGTTGCTCTTGTAGAGTTGTAGTTGGAGTTCGATCAGGCACAGTTTCAGCCTTCGGAAACTAGCGCATGAGTTGCCCGAGTGCGATTGTCCTTCCTTTGCATTTTTCGGAATTCAATGCACAACAGCCTCTGTCTTTGGGGACTATTGGCTTAATTGCTCAATTCCGAGCATTGCTTTTTCTCGCTGTTTCACTTCTTGTGCTCATGTGCAGCATACTCATTTACTGTAATTCTATACATGTAAGTAATACTTCTATGGTCATTTCAGCATATTCTATTTTATAGCTTTGTTTAGAACTATGAAGCAGCTTGGTCTAGCCAGTTCTGTAGCTAATCCCCACTTATGCTCAATTGAGTTCGTTTCAACAAAGTGTTGGTGTAAATGCCTAAGTCCGTAGGGCTAATTACTTTGACTACCGCACCAACATGTTTTGGTAGACAAGGTCTCCTAAGCAGTACATTCGATTGCCCCAGTTTAATTGACACGATAGCTCCTATCTTCAGGAATTAGGGACATTGTTGCTTGATCCCAAGATTTGAGTTTTGTAATGATGTCGGCTTGTATTAGAAAGATGCGTTTCTGCCATCCTTTGCTAGAGTAAATTCTTCTGAGTCCGATGTTGAGATCCTAATCATGTGTTGGTTTCTATCTTCGAAAACTCATAAACGGATGACTCAACTCCGTGGATTTTTCCTTGATGTTGTGAATCTTCAGATAGCATGAGATGCCAGAAGGTAGTGTTGAAGATTTAATCAAACTCTTGCTTCTTTTCTGAAAGCCGATGTATCGGTAGTTTCATTTTGGGCTTTCTTCCTAGCATCACCAAACTTCGGTAATGGTATATTCCTGCAAGTTGGAACCAAATGATCTAGTTAGATCATAAGTAGGTCATCGATCCTTCTTGTCATCGCCAGACTATGAGTGACGGTTGATTTCTGAATGTTAAATCCTTTATTTCCTTTGTTGGCGATTTTTTTGCCAGCTCTGTTTTGTGATACAAAACCGTTGTCTAACCAACCTCGTGGTTATTCATGTTAGGGCTTTGAAACATTTATTTCGATCAAGTACATGTGCTTCTATCCCTTCTTGAGGGACTAGCTATTTTGAATGCCTGTATTCGGGAGATTGTGAGAGATGGAAATCTGTGGTGTGAATTTCTCAATTACCCCCAGTCTGGCTCTCAATCTCATTCTGGAATTGAGGAATTTGGGGGATTTTATTTCCGACCCTCCATGACTGCTCCCGCTTGTCCTTGGCTATGCATGCTCTTCTTGGTTGCTGGTGTTATCACGGAAGTTTTGTTCATATGTCGACTCCTGTCTTTGAGAATTGATAACCTGGCTGCTTGGTTCCAAGCAACATTTCCTCAAGGCTGCCTATCTTTCGGTTGTGTCTAAATTCTTTCTAAGTTGAATTTAGGAAATTCGATTGTGCACCAGCTTTCGCCCCTAGAAATTAGCACACGAGCAATTCAATCCTGGGATTTCCTTTCAACGCTGCTTTATTCCTATGTAGTGGCTGATTCCTGTGATGAAAGGTTGAACCATCCGGCTGACCCACGAAAGGATATGTCTTCCGGTCGTTTCTTCTATCTTCGGAAGCTAGTGCATCGATGGTTCACTACGATGAGTGTTTCTCATCAGCCCTATAGATTAAAGTTTTCCTGGCATTGCAGGGGCAATACCGGTACTTGGTGAGTAGAATGTTTCCCGGAGTTGCTTGGGCAACACCGGTACTTACGAAATAGAAAGTTTCCTAGCATTGCCGGGGCAACACTGTACTTAGGAAATAGAAAATTTTCCCGACGTTGCCAGGGCAACACCAGTACTTAAAGGATAAAAGAAGGCCTTGGCGTTGGTGAGGCAACACCGGCACTCAGAAGATTGGGATTGATTGTCCCGTCGATTCGGCGGTGCTCTTAATCCAGTTAGGTACTAGTTTCGACCTTCGAAAACTAGCACTTCGATGGTTGGATATTAGAAGTATTTTCTTAGTGCTGCCTATCTTCAGGCAGTGTTAAAGTCATGTTGGTGAGGGTTGAATCATTCATCCGATCCTGTAGAGTTGAGTAGATTCCTTCTAACCCAATGTGGTTGCTTTCTTAGCGCTGCTCAACTCCGGGATACGCCATTTTTTTTGAAAGGATGAGAGTCTCAAACGTCTTCGTTACTTCACTTTGCTTATAACCATCAAGTGCTCCTTTTTGCGGTACAGGGTCATTGTTTACCCAATTCCATGGTTACTCTTGTGTAGGATCAAATTTACTTCGGTCGATTTTTGTTGCGAACTGACTTCCGTTTGTGGAACCCGTTATTCTCAAATGCTAAATTCCGAGCACTTATAGATGATGTGGGGTGAGTTGTTATGTTGCCCCTTAGACGCTTGCACTCTTCCCGTCGTAATTATGGATCGGAGGAGTTTGGTAATGTTTATCTTGAGTCTATGACAATTAAATTTGCTTGTTCCATGCCATATGTGCTCTGCTAGGGCATTGACGTTGTTGCGGATATCCGCCTTATCCGTTGGTTCCAACCTTCAGGAATCAATGGTTTAGCTGCTCGATTTTGAGCATTCTCTCCTTGCTGTTGTCTGTCTTCAGATAACAGCTGATTTTTTGCAAGTTAGGGTTTGATACCTCATTCGAGTACCTGCTTCTATCTTTGGAAGTTGGTGCGTTGATGATTTGATTCTGGAAATGCTTTTCGTCGTCATCTATCTCTGTACGATGGTAAGTTCTTCCTTTTATTGCAAATTGGAGCGATCTTTTATCCTGAACAAGTGTTAATTTGTTATGTGCCCCTCAGTCCACAAGGCTGATTATTCTAAACAATTGATGTGAGACTTGATGTTCTGGGCAGCTCCCTGGATGCCCCTAGTCAAAGGTACGTCGCAGCTCCTATCTTTGGGAACTCGTGACTCGGGTGTCTTAAATTTTGACATTTTATACATTAAATTTGGTCAAAGATTAGAATTCTTTGCTAACTACTTGGTTTGTGAGCTTTGCTGCACTATCGAAGCAATGCCGGTTCTTTCGGGTAGTGGAAGTTGGTCGTTGTTATTCGAAGTGCGCGCTTTTGAGGGTGCATGGCTTACGAAATGCATGGCTTTTGAGAGTGCACGGATCTTGAGATCAATACGACCCGTCGACCCGGGATGGTTTGGAACTTCTTGACGTTGCCACTGAGGAGTTTGTTGATATTATCGGCAGCGACACCACTTTCGAAAAGTGGCAGAAACTGCAAACAAAGGGCGGAAAGGGGGAGCGGTGGAAGGAAGCATTGAGGAGCTTGTGTGGGGACCAATTTGACTTTTGTTCTTTTTGAGTCATTATGTTCAAGTGCAGAGTCTGCACTTAGTGTTTTTATCGTGGAGTCTGTATTTTCTTTTTGTTGGCCGGTGTTGTGTGGGTGTGGCCTCTACGTTTTGACCCTGTATAAAAGAAAATTACAAGCAATACATTGAAATTCTGACTGTATTCTTATTTTTCTATTCATGTGTAATCTGTGCACTTTTGTTTGTTTTGTTTGCACTTATCCAATATTTGTGATCGCCGCCAAAATATTTTTTGGAGTAACAATTCTTTGTTTGGAGTAACAGAACTTGTGAACTCATTGTTTTCAATTGTTTTTTTAAAGTACCGGTGTATGCCCCCCAGTTCACAGAGCTGTTTACTTCAAATGACAGGTAACTTATAGTTTAGATATTTTCATATTAAACTTGAAATTTGGCTGAGTCACAGCTTGATTTTCCTTCTTTCGGAAGTTTTGCAACTTTAGCATGTAATCCAAGTTTCTTGTGATATTTTGGTAAGTGTGCAATATATGCGTGTTTGAGAGGTGCACATTGCACGGGTTAATCGAGGGCAATTTTAATCATTAAGTGTCACAAGTTGAAACTTTTCTGTTGGTTTGTAGCACTCCAATTTTGTTGGAATTGCGTTCACTATTCCCGGTTATAGGAGCTGTTGGCGCTGATTGTGAGATGCGCGGTTTCTTACGCTCCTCGGTGTTGCCTATCTTCGGGCAACGCGAGGAGTTGGTATTTTAGTGCGCGGCTCATGAGATGCACGGTTATTTTTCTTCAGTATTACCTATCTTCGGGCAACACGAGGGGTTATTATTTTTGGTGCACAGCTTACGAGATGCGCGGCTTTTTTTCCTCGGTGTTGCCTACCTTCGGGCAACACGAGGAATTATAATTTTGGCACTCCTCGGTGTTGCCTATCTTCGGGCAACACGAGGAGTTGTTATTTTGGTGCTCCTCGGTGTTGCCTATCTTCAGGTAACACGAGGATTTGTTATATTGGCACTCCTCGGTGTTGCCTATCTTCGGGCAACACGAGGAGTTGTTATTTTGGTGCTCCTCGGTGTTGCCTATCTTCAGGTAACACGAGGAGTTGTTATATTGGCACTCCTCAGTGTTGCCTATCTTCAGGCAACACGAGGAGTTATTATTTTGAAGCTCCTCGGTGTTGCCTATCTTCGGGCAACACGAGGAGTTGTTATATTAGCGCTCCTTGGTGTTGCCTATCTTCGGGCAACACGAGGAGTTGTTATATTGGCGCTCCTCGGTGTTGCCTATCTTCGGGCAACACGAGGAGTTGTTATTTTGGAGCTCCTCGATGTTGCCTATCTTCGTGCAACACGAGGAGTTGTTATTTTGGCGCTCCTCGATGTTGCCTATCTTCGGGCAACACGAGGAGTTGTTATTTTGGTGCCCTCGGTTTTGCCTATTTTCGGGCAACACGAGTAGCTGTTATTTTGGTGCTGCCTGGTGTTGCCTGTCTTCGCGCAACATGAGGAGTTGTTATTTTGGTGCACGGCTCATGAAATGCACAGATTTTCATGCTACTTGGCATTGCCTATCTTCGGGCAATGTGAGGAGCGTATGCGTTGGAAGTTAGTGCACGGCTTACAAAATGCGCGGCTTTTGGCACCCCTTCATTATTGCCTATCTTCAGGAAACACGAGGAGTGTTAGTTTTAGCCCTCTCGATGTTGCCGGAGCAACACCGGTTTTTAGAAGGCAAAGATCGGGTTCCGCTGATCTAATGGTTTGAGTCGATTTGACCACGTCGACTCAGCATGTTGCTTACATGAACACGGTTTTATTGGTTCAAGAAACTAAATAGTTTCTGGTTCGGGTAAACATTGCTTGGATGATCCTTCCGTGTTTTTGAAAGAAATGCATGTCCAAATAGATCAAGCTGTCATGGTGGAGAGATCTATAGTTGACCGGGCTGCCATGGTGGAGAGATCTATAGCTGACCGCATGAAGATGGATTGAAGAAGGAGCCTATGGGTGCTCAGGGCATGACTCTTAGCTCTTGGTCCAAACTGCCTTTAGAGAATGGGTCTTTCACTGACATAGGGTCTCAAACGAAGATGAATTTTGTTTGTTGCACTAGCTAGGTCATTAAGTCCGCGGTTGACAGAATGCAAGAATTTTTGATCGATAATGGGTTTAACAGAACTATGGTATGATTAGTCTCAGCCTTTCTTATGGCTATTCAAGTGTGTGCGATGCCCCCATGCCACATGGCTGTTGGCACGCTTGAACTGTATCTGTGGTCTCTCCACAACTCGTTTGGTTGCCCTCGGTCCAGTTGGTGCGGTTCTCCCAGGTGCCGAATCTTAGCCTGATTTGAGTTGGCCTCTGATTGATCACAAGGTCGGTTCGGTTTTGGCTTAGTTCTTTTGAGCAACTTTAAAGCTCTGGAGTTCAGCACTGTTTGTTTCATCGGTGGTTGGAAGTGATTCCGTTAATTATGCGGGGTGACTGATATGATTGTCGATTTGCGGCCCCTGAGCATAACTTCGTTGACTTTAAGGGGCTTTGGATCAGATGACTGCTGATTTTCCAGTTCACCTTCGCGGATATCAATCGTACACAAATTTTTCTTATCTACCGGTTCGCCTTCACGACGCTTTAGTTCATGAAAGACCTTCACATTCGCGATGGGTTTTTTGGATTAGATGACCGCTGATCTACCGATTAGCCTTCATGATGCTTTAGTTCGTGAAAGACCTTCATGTTCGCGAAAGAGTTTTTTGGATCAGATTACCGTTGATCTACCGGTTAGTCTTCACGACGCTTTAGTTCGTGAAGGACCTTCACATTCGCGAAGGGTTTTTTGGATCAGATGACTACTGATCTACCAGTTAGCCTTCGCAACGCTTTAGTTCGTGAAGGACCTTCACATTCGCGACGGGTTTTTTTGGATAAAATGACCACTGATCTATCGGTTAGCCTTCACAACGCTTTAGTTTGTGAAGGACCTTCACATTCGCGAAGGGTTTTTGGATCAGATGACCGCTGATCTACCGGTTAGCCTTCACGACGCTTTAGTTCGTGAAGGACCTTCACATTCGCGAAGGGTTTTTTTTGGATCAGATGACCACTGATCTACCGGTCAGCCTTCACGATGCTTTAGTTCGTGAAAGACCTTCACGTTCACGAAGGGTTTTTTGGATCAGATGATCGATGATCTACCGGTTAGCCTTTACGATGCTTTAGTTCATGAAAGATCTTCACTTTTGCGAACGGTTTTTCAGATCAGATGACTGCTGATCTACCGGTTAGCCTTCATGACACTTTAGTTCGTGAAAGACCTTCACGTTCGCGAAGGGTTTTTTTGGATTAGATGACCGCTGATCTACCGGTTAGCCTTTACGACGCTTTAGTTCGTGATAGACCTTCACGTTCGCGAAGGATTTTTTGGATCAGATGACTGCTGATCTACCGGTTAGCCTTCACAATGCTTTAGTTCACGAAAGACCTTCACGTTCGCGAAGGTTTTTTTTGGATCAGATGACTGTTGATCTACCAGTTAGCCTCCACGACGTTTTAGTCCGTGAAAGACCTTCATGTTTGCGAAGGGTTTTTTTGATCAGATGACTGCTGATCTACCGGTTAGCCTTCACGACGCTTTAGTTCGTGAAAGTCCTTCACGTTCACGAAGGGCTTTTTGGATCCGATGACCGCTGATCTACCGGTTAGCCTCCACGACGCTTTAGTTCGTGAAAGACCTTCACATTCGTGAAGGGTTTTTTGTGGTCAGATGTCTGACGACTAGAAGACATTGGAATTATAATCTATCGATTCAAAGAGGAGTTTTGGGTCGTATGTCCTATGGCCTGGCAGTCTTAAAGCAATGATTCAATGAAGTCAAGAGAAATTTTTTAGATTCAGCTCGAGGGAACACAATTTTATCGGTTCATGTAGGCTAAGGTGTTGGATCTGTTTGTTCGACGATCATTTGGACAAGACTTCTCGACGCCACCATCAACATTGGTTCTCAGAAGGGGGATTGATATGACTCGTCGAGGGCATAAAAGCATTTCTTTCGCCGTGTTGTCTGCAATGCCCCTTGTGTACCGTTACAACACATTTGGAAAATGAGAGTAGACAAGGATGGATGAGAAGGCATCGCTTTAGGTTGTTGTCCCATTCCTTAGTTGATAGCTTGCTAGAGTGTTTTTTGATAATCATATTTTCGTCTAACTTCATCAGTTAGCTGGGGCGCTTTTCTACTGGGTCTTAGTTGCCTTGCTTGGGCAGAAGGTCCCTGAGGTCCTGTAGCTCCTTCACCGTTTGGTATGTTCTTTGGCACACTATCGGGTTTGCCTTCTTCTAATTGCACTACTTCTAGTCTTTAGAACCAGTATGCCTTCCCATAGAATTCTTCCAGGGTAGTAGGTTGTTTCAACCCTTATTGATTCTCGAAGGCCTTGCAGTAGACTACATCCATTGCCCTTGCTTCGTCCATATGCTAGTCATACCTGTAAAAAAGAAATTTTGAATTAGTTGTACAGTTGTACAAAAGGTATAGTTGGCATGATAAACTTCTTTGGATATTCTGCATGTTGAACGGCTTCAGTGAATGGGTTTCGATTGGGGTGCTCTAATCGTTGTTAGACCGGTCTATTTTCAAGTTACGGCTGTTTATAATGCTTGAGAATGATACATGCATGATTGTTTACACTTGAATGATTGGAAATGCCGATGAATGACAAATCACTTATGATGGGGTCATGGATCAGTGACGATCTCAAAAATTTTGAAACTAGGTGAGATTGGTCTGGGGTGACAAAGGAGGCCCCGTAAAGGTTGCATCCAAAATTTCAAGGTATTTGGAGTTCGCACGTTCAAGTTTTGGACAAAAGAAGATGGATCGGCATTGATGGATCATTGGTATTTTACTTGGAGTTTGACCCAAGAAAATTTTCCATTTGCTTGGAGTCAGCCCATGGTTCGCTTGGAGTCACAGAATCTGAAGTGCTAGGTTGGTGACCAACATTGCTTGGAGCCATTTGCCTGTTTGCTTGGAGAAAATCTTAGTTTAACCCAAGTCAAGCTATGGACCAGAATTTCCTAGGTTTACTTCGGGTCAAATGGGTGATTACCTGAGTTTGACTTCGAGTCCGGACTTCCAGAATCTGCTCCGAGTCAAATAGTCGATTACCCGAGTTCGACTTCGAGTCAACCCTGAAGTGAGATTTTCAACGACTATTTTGATGATTTTGATGATTTTCGACAACGACCATTCGTGATTCAATGATGTGAGCCCCATAATGGGATTGGAAGCTGGTCAGTTGGGAGTGATCACAATATACTAGAGGAGCTTGGCATTGTAATTGGTCTCGGTTTGTATCATATCTTCTTGGTCCTCCAGCCTCTAGGAATACCGTTTGAGTAGCAGTTCCTTGTCCATTGCTTGGCATTGTGCTACGACATGGGTTTTAGAGCTTCTTCTAGCGTTTTACACATTGGCATTTTCATCCAATTTATCTTACTCAAATTGTTTGTCATTTTCAGAACCGGAGAGAGCCTTCATTATATCCTTCCGTGGGGTATTCACTCCTAAGTTCGGGTTTGTCGCCAGTGCTTTTGCAGTAGGTGGAGTGTTAACATTTTCTTCCATCATGATTCTTGGAGCTCCACCCATTGTTCCCTTTCGATTATATCCCCTTCGAATGACCTAGATGGCGGTATATGCAAAAATCATCATGAACCGAGCTAACTTGATGAATCGCTAGCGATCCGTAGCTTCTGGCTCGATAGCGACTTGGCAAAATAGTATGGTTTGTTGGCGATACATAGTACATGGATCGCTAGCGATCCATGTCTTTAAGTGATTTCAGACTTTGCGGCGACCTAGAAAAATAGTATGGATCGTTGGCGATCCATAATACATGGATCGATTGCGATCCATGTACTTAACTGGTTTCAACACTTTGTCTTCTGGAGTTTATGGTGGTCTGCTGAAAAGGTATGGATCGCTAGCGACCCATAGTGCATGGATTGCTAGCGACCCATGTACTTAAGTGATTACTAAGTTTTGCCTTTTGGATCGCATCTACTATCTCATGTTGATGTTCTCCATTACCTTAGCATGTATTTGCTTGCTTTTTCTCCAATCCTTCTTGGTTGGTTCTTATATTCTCAATAGAAAATCTTCTAAGTAGAGATTGAGGATCTAACTTCTGAACCTATCAGATCCAAAGTAGATAGCTAGATCTAAGACTGAGTTGGTTCTCAGTGGAAGCATCAAAATGTTGACTAAAAAAATGGACCAACACCCTGGTTAAAGTTTGAAAGCACCAGCCCTGTTCTGATAGAGCAATATCACAGATCATAGATATAAAGAAAGAACGGTAAAAGAAAGTAGACAGAGAATTTTTATAGTGGTTCGGCTGTTAATGAAGCCTACGTCCACTTTATAGTTTTATTATAGTCTGATTTCTGTTACAATAGATGTTTGATTACAAGGCTTTGATTATTTTCTAGCTAGATTGAATCTACAGAGTTGGAATCCACTGGAGAATCATAGTGTATTCCTTCGGAGATTGTTATGAGGGAGGCAGAGAGTGAAGAATAATTCCAGCAGAGCTTCAGGCCCCAGTCCAGAGAAGGTCTTCTTTATGTTGCAGGTAGGTTGGTATTTATATGGACCGGAGAGCTTCTAGGCCAGGCCTCTTCATCATCTGCTCACTGGTAGGTAGGGAACGACTCATGGAGGATGCAGCTCACAATACGAGGAAGAAACATGGGTCACTGGCGACCCATGGCCTATGGGTCGCTGGCGACATATCCTATAGATCATTGACGACCCATAGACTTGGCTCGTTTTGTGAGCCAATGTCTTGGCATCTTCTCGTAGTATTCTTTGGTTAATTTGTCTAATGGTTTGAGGAGTGGAATGGGTCGCTGATGATCCGAGCACTTAGGATTTTTTTGGAGTTTGGAATTGGAGATGTTCGCATAGTCTTTTATCGTAGTTGTTTCATCTTGATGGCAATTCACTAGCTGTTTGCGCTCAGCTGCTGATTAGACTAAATGATTGATGATCTCGGCTTTATCGATCCCAGTCGTTGCCTTAGCCTTATAGCTTGGCTCTTGTTAACCCCTTGCCTTAGCCTTTTTGGTTGAGTTCTAAACCATTCTTATAATACGAGTTTGTTCCGTCTCCTGTTGGATCTTGCTGGGTTAAAAACCTGGATAACAATACTTTGAGGATATAGTGGAGTATTATACGAGTATGAACTTAAGTTATAAAATGTTTAATAACTTGAAGTAATTTTTATGAAATGGCTCACAAATGAGTTTAATATCAAATAAGAAATGCCAAGTGAAATGGATGGGATTTAAAATTGAAAGTAATTAGTGTAATTAAGTAACCTATCGAGTAAAGTACGTAGATCATTTTATTCGCATACCAGTTTTTGATCTAGGATTCTAGTACATGAATTTCGAGGTGACTCACATTAGCCCGAGTTAGGATTTTTCACTCGATTCTTGACAATGAACACTTGATATAGATTTTTGAGATGATCCTGAAGTTTTCTATCATAGTATATGAATGTGTAAGGAGGACCGAGGTTTCTAATCAAGGAACCAGATCGAAATCTGCACAAGAGGGGTGAAGTGAGATATACTAATTCGAAAGGGGAATTTATGTGATCGAGCTAGCGATCGGATTTGGTATTGCATACGGGTGGTATATATGCATCGTACAGGCTTCAAACTATTTGTATGCTATGTGTGTTAGCTCGTGAAGAGTCAGGGGATGACTCTTCAAATTGTTTGAAGTAGCATGAGTGATCGACTGAGTAATACCTAAGGCTGTCGAGCATAAGGTAATGCTTAGTGGATTGTTTTCATCTTTGTGCGATAAGAAGGTTTTCGAACTTGGGCGAACAATGAGTTTTGGTTGCTAGTTATTATAGTACTGTATAGTATTATTATGTGATTGTTTCTATGATTGCCAATGATGCAATACCGTTAGATAATGATGTTTGATTGTTGCTTTGTTACTTGTGTTGGAATTTCGAGGGTGAAATTCTTTTAAGGGGGAAGAATGTAACGACTAGGATTTTTGAACGTTTTATAATTAACTATTTGAATTATTTAATAACTGAACCTTGGATTTAGTTCGAATAAAAAGGATTTCAGGAGCTTATTTAAATTTTGTTTAAATAATAAATGGTTATTGTAAAATTTAATTTATAATTTAAGTGATTAAAATTGTTTAAAAATAATTCATCTTAATTAACATGTGAAATTATCATTCTAGGGCACTGTCTCGTATTTTGATGAAACAAGTGCCATTGAATCTGAAATAATGAATTGTTGTACGCTGACGAGTTTCATGATGACCGGATGTGCTGTGTGGTTGTGCATGCACGAAACGCATAGCATTTAAGTATAGAGAATAAAATCATTATAATTTTCTTATAAATACACCTTAAAACCTTGTAGCCTAGAATTTAAATTTCCATCTTCTCTTCTTCCATCAAAGCAGCCGCCACCCCTTTCTTGTCTTCCATTAATTAAACGAGTGAGCTAGCTAATAAAATCGAGTGTCGTTTAATTCATTAGCTTCGCACGGTCGAAGGCTTCGATATGGTGTTCTTGGTTTTGGGTACAATGGGGTTCGATGGTGATGAACATGGTGTAGTCGTTGCTACAGTAAGATTTAGGGGAAGATGGAGGAGGAGATATGGCTCATCATCATTGGCGTTGTTCTTCTGGAGCTAAGGCAAGCATGTGGAGGTGTTTTTGGTTGGTGCGGTGAGGAGTTGGTCATCGCGACATTTGATTTGTCATTTTGTGGGTGCATGGTCACGATGAAGTAAAGGAGGCTGTAGGTGATTTCAAGGATGCGGTTGAGTTCGTGGTGCGAAGTAGAGTCGTATGGCGATGGAGGCTGGCACTATTGTGGTCGAATTGGATCTGCGACCTGGAAGTGGAAATTGGGGGCATGGTGATTGAATTTGATCAGTGATGTCAGGCGTTGAGTGGATGGGTCAGGGGAGTCGTGTTCGAGGAGAGCGGTTGTTTGGAAAAGTCCGTTCGGCATACCGTCAGGCCATCCCGTATCATTCAAAACGTGCATGGGGTATATGGGTTTCAGCGTGCACGATTGGGTTTGGAAGAAGATGAGGGTTTGGTTTATAAGGTAATTAACTTAATAAATTTATTAATTAATGTTTTTAAATCTCAATTTCTCATAAATATTGTATCTTGTTCAAACGAGGTCCGATTGAGGCGCCGTTTTCGCCGTTGCATTCGTATCGGGATTATCTATGCAATGGAGTTGGAATCGAGTTTAGAGCTTGTGAGAATTTTAGTCAAAATCAAACGGCAATCGATTTTGGACTATTCGAAAACGCGAAAGCATAGGCTGAAACTTGGGTGAGTTTTACTCACCAGTTGATTATACAATTATTGTATATATATAATTTTTGTTGTATTGAAAATTTAAACTATATAACATACTGCAACTTATTACTTTTGGACCCTGCCTAGTTTTGTAAAACAAGTAATAACAGTATTATGGAGTATAATCTAAGTTTTGATCATCTATAACATGTATCGTGGCCCAAACTACTTGTTTACATGTTTGATATTGCTTTATGAAAAGTGATAGCACGTTTAGGAATGTTAGAAATGATATAGTCGTTATAAACGTGCTTTGAAATCCCTGATATTTGGCATATGTTAAATTGGATAAATTATGGTATATTGTGGAAGTGTGTGTGTGTGTGTGTGTTTGTGTGTGTGTATTGGGTTGTTCTATACACGTTTGGGTGTGTTTGACATAAATGGATTGGTTGGGACATTTGCGGAAATTGGTAATGGAAAATGAAAGCGAAATGGTCACGATGGATGCACTTTGAAATCGCTGTGATCTACAATTTTAAAGTTAACTTTGGAAGACATCCCAGGGCTTCTTCGTACTGATTAATAAGTACTATTAGCGTACTTATTGCAGGAAAACATCAAGGTTTAAATATATTACTGGGAATCATTTATAAGTTTTTGAAATGATGGTTTTAAATTATAAAACAGGTTTTTAAATGGTGTTTTAAATAAAGGTTTTAAAATAAGTATAAGTATTTTAAAAGTATGTCTTGGTATGTAAATGGTTTTATAAAGTTACTAAGATGTTATTTAATAAATAAAAGGATTTTATATTATAATATTTCACAAATGGTTTATAGTATTTTATTAAATATCTTTGTTTTATAAATAAATTAGTATATGTAATTATCTATCTTTTTAAATGTATTTTAATATGTTTAAAAGTTTAAAAAGAAAGTTTAATATTTTGTAAAATAAGATAATGGAGTTTTTAGATTATAACACTTATGTTATAATGGATCGTTTTATAAATTTATTAAAATGGTATATTACCTTGTCTAATAAGTAAAGCTATACTTAGAACTTTAAATGCATATTTTAAAGTTAGTGGCAAGTATAAAAGTGATTTTGGGTTTATAGTATCAAGGTTTATGCAACATCTGTTTTAACCCGTTTAACTATACTTTTAAAAAGTAATTAAATCTTTAAAATGGAATTTTAAAAATAACGGAATAGTAAAGTGTTTTGGGGTTTGTTGTAAAAAATGTTCTAGTAACTTTTTTTAAACCCTTGGATAATATTTTAAAGTGGTAAAATGTTGTAAATGAGTTTGGGAAATATTTAGATCTTTAATAATGAATTTTAAAGAGAATACCAAGTAAAGTAGTTTTGGGTTTGTTGTGACGATGTGTTAGTAACATTCGCCTTTAACACGTTTTGATTATAATTATGGATGTAAATAGATCTTTAAAAGGATTGTTTTAAAGATAATCATAAGTGAAATGATTTTGGGTTGGTAGTGAAAATGTTTGTCTGAAGCCCTTTCTAAATTGGTTTGTGAATATACTTATGCGGTTGAGATAAGCATATGAATACTTTTGGGAAGTGTTGAAATGTGTTGAAAATGAATATTGATGTTTAATTAAATAGTAGAGTTTAATTAACAAATGGAGTTTAATTTATAAAGTGTCTACAATGTAAAAATGAGTTTATTAATGAAAGAGGATTTGATTAATAAAGGAAGATTAATTAAAAAGGGGATTATGAGTCGTTTATATGACTTGGTCGTGCTTGTTTGTTTCGATCGTACTTTGTGTGTTACTGCTTATGGACAGTATACGGGAACTAGTTTCTCGTATGCGATTATTCTCCTTGTATTGGATTTTTTGTTTATTTGATAGTTAGACAACCGACTATCATATCTTGGCCAAATATACTCTGGAAATATCCCGAAGAAACACAGGAATTATATGGTACACTTGTCTTCAGTGATGCTATACTTTACATATAACTTGCTCTTCTAGGGCAAATGATTAGGAAATCCATCCTCTTAAACGGTTAAGAGGTGATTTCCAATCTTATGTAATGTTTGTTTATTTCCCCTAGAACCGAGGCTGAGATTCCCATGAAATTGATCGATTGGTTTTGGAGCACCCGGTGAGCGAGAAAGTGTACTTATATGAGATGATTTGAAACCATAACCACTCCAAAACCATATACGTGTTCTTGGTTTGTGATTGCTTCATGATTGGTTCATGATTGCTTCACGATTGCTCCGTGATTAGTTCGTGATTGGTTCGTGATTACTTTGTGATTAGTTCGTGATGCTGGAATCTATATGGAGATTCGAGATCAGTTTGAGATGCTCGAACACATGTAGTGGTTCGTGATCTTTTCAAAATGTGGGAATCCATGTGTGATTCCGAGATCTATTAAGGGATCCATGTGTGATTCTGAGATGTGTTGACATATGGAAACCATGTGTGGTTTCGAGATCTATTCGAGTTGGAGCTCGTGTGAAAGACCTGTTTGGGTGGTGACTCATGGGCTGGAATGTCGGACGTAGCCTCATCAGCGGGCATGACTAAAACTAGATATTGGAGACATAACTAGTAGGGTTGGCAAACCCATAGGGTGCATGCGACTCCATATCTAGAGACGCTTATTGGAATATGCATGCGGGAGCGATGCATCAGGTCTTGGTGTATGATGCTTCGGAAGGATACTCTGATCCTTATGCAGTAGTTCGGATTCAGCTTCCCCAAAGAGATCTACGTGGAATCCTACACAGTTAGCGAACATGCCTTAGCGGTTGTGATTATATACCTATTATTGTTGTTATGTACACTCACTTGCACCTCTGCTATGTGATTATTTATATTTTATACCTTAGACATTATTATATTATCACTAGATTTTATAATAGAAATGGTTTGGTTATCATAAGGTAAAACCCATCCATGTTTATTGGTGACGTGGTCTTGCGAGATACCCTTATTTTGAGGGGTTTTAAGATATAATAAATCTATATGATTTGAGTTTCTCACGCTCGTTTACCAGACTGATCCGGGTATTATTTCTCAATGCTTGGGTCAGCTCGTGTATGTTTCTAGATTTAGCTGTGGTTCATTGGAGCTCTTGGAGATGAGCTGGATGATTTCCTACCATACTTATTTTCCACTACATTACTTATTTTATATCTATCAGCATTTGTAAGGACATGTAGTTATAACTATCAAGGTTTGTGATAGGTCAGTTTACTCTGATTGATGTATGTATATAAAGGTTTTCTTTTTGGTAAAGACCTTTTGAGATATTATATATTATCATTTCGCATGTGAGATTCTTATATCGTGTTCAATTCTTTCTTGTTCTATTTCTTTTTATTTTACCTTAATAATTCGTCTTTCCGGTACTTCGATGCTCGACACGTGAATACTATGGATGTATTAGTGTCGACATTCGGGAGTCGAAAAGGCGGATCGTTACATAACATTTTCCAATTATTCCTTTCACTAATTCCTTTTTAACCTTTAGTTCCCATTAAAATTTAAAGTCCAACTGTTAATTTAAATTCTTATTTAATTTTACATCACTTCTTCATTATCATTCTCTTAGTTCAAAGCGAACATAATTTTTTTTAATAAAAAATGTATCTTATCATTCTCTACTTAATAATGAAAAAACTACTAAAAAAAGGATAAAGCCTTTTACACTTTTAATTTAGTCTAAGATATTGGCCATATTTTTCCTTTTCAGTTTATTTATCTGATTTATAACTATATATTTTCTCTTATCCATATTCATCATTTTCTATCTTTTATTTGTATGTGTCTCATTTTCATCCTTATTAGAATGACACCACCAACGAATGGATTTGAAAAATCTTCTAATGATTTTCAATTCTCATTTTTAAATCATTTATTGTGATTTAATGGGATTTTTGACTTTTTATACTATAGAGAATGATGCATGGATTTGATTCTATGTTGGTGAATGTTGGTTATTGATTATTACTAATTTGTATATTATCATGAAGTTATTTTAAATTAAAAATCTGTAATTTTTGTTACCTTATATAGGTTAATAGCCCTAATAAGAATGAAAATTTGCTATCTCTTATATAGATAACCAGGTTTTTATTACCTTCATCTATAATTTTGTATCTTTCCATGTTTAGTTGAATTAGAATATTCTTGATTAAGAGCACTATACTAACTTTCATTACATGTTCAACCAATCCTTTCATATGTTCATAATTTTTTATATTAAATAAAAGCACATCTTTAATTGATTGAATTTAATAACTCTTATTGTCCTATTTTTGTTGCTTCTCAAAGGAAAAAAATGCTAAATATAGTTGCTTCATATTTAAAGCACATAACAAAATTGAGACTAGATATTATGTCCTAGTGACCATATTTTATGCGGTATTAGTTTGCAGTCTCACTCTTTCAAATAATAATTTTGTAGGACATAAACATTGGGCTTATACAAATTAAGTCCATCACTGCTTCAGTTAATTAGTTTTAAGGACAATGATTAAACATTAAACTACCTAAAATACCCTTCTCTTATTTTTCATTGGAATGGACTTCAGTTTTCACGATTACATTGTAACGAACGGGGTTTTTCGACCCTCGAAAATTGACACTAATACGTCCGCTATATTGCATGCCGAGAATTCAAGTGCCGAAAAGACTGACCATTATGGGAAACAAAGAAGGTAGAAGATAAGAAGAAACTAAAAAATCATAGAATATCACAACGCAATGGAATAACATATATTAATCACTATAATTCTTTACAAAGTCATTTCCAAAATGATACATCAGAGTTATACTAATACAAATTCTACCCTAGGACAATTATAATAGCCTGTCCCTACCTAACTAATACAATATACATATAAACAGCGGAAATAAGATAATAACTAGCAATCAATGAAGCCTCCCGCTCCAAGCTCCTCCAAAATGCATCCGAGGAGAACTTGAACTACTTGGCTGCCCATAAAAATTTGAGCACCTAAGAGTTTTAGGAAAAGAAAATAAAACTCCAGGTCAGACATGGGTCTGGTGTGAGTAAACTCAAACAACTGAGTTATTATTTTTAAAACCCTTTTAAAATCAAAGGTATTTCATAAGACCACGCCGTACATAAACACGAATGGGTTTTTACCTTACGATAACTAAAACACTTTTTATAGAAAATTCAGTGATATTATAATAATACCTAAGCGTTCAAAATAAATATATGAAAATAACCAAAATTGTTACCATTATTAAATTCCAGCATACTAGGCGCTAGAATCAAAACCGTAAAGGCACGTATTGGAGATTGGATTCCATAATGTAGCAAGGCACTGGGGTACCACCTATCATGGTATACATCTAGAAAATGTACCGAGGACCTCGTCGGGATCCCCTACAAACAAAAGACCGGCTTACCCCTTACTGGATAGTACCAAATATGTCATTACCCCGGTTGCTTTGCAATCCTTATTATTGAGATCTCATGCACAACCAATCAATAAATATGTAGATGTATCTAGAATGGTGATGACACATCCTAATGAGAGCGATCCACTTAGCCTTGCTGCATCTCCCCTGATTTTAGTCATTCCCGGTTAATGAGGCTTGCGGCTACACTTACCTTTTGAATAGCAATCCCACTTAGAATGCTAACACCCCCTCTAGGCAGCAATCCAGTGCCAGCATTCATCCATAAGTGTTGTCCAGGATAAGGACAAACTAAAGGCACTACTTCTACTACACCATTTTGGAATAATTCTTAGGATTAATAGCAAGTAGCCCTTGCATTTCATTGGCTCCGCCTTCGGTTCCATACGCTTCAAGATATCTTCAGTTCGAAATGTTGGAGTTGGATCGAAGTGGTTTTTGGATAACATATCTGATCTCGGTCTCTTTTAAACAACTTTTGATAATTTTCGGTAAACTCAACCTTGGTTCTTTAGGAAATAAGCCAACAAAAGATAAGAGCAGAGTTCACCTCCTAACCTTTAATGGATGGATTTTCTTATCATATATCCTAGAAGAACGAAATGAGATTTATACGCATAGTACAACATAATTGGAGATGACTATGCCATATAACTCAGGTATATTCCCTAGATATTTCGAAAGTTACATTTAGGTCCAGATTTGATAGTGATTATTTAACTATCAAATAAACAACCATTCAACATTGATTTGATTCCATATGGGATCTAAGCCTTTATTAATTAATCTTTAATTAATAAAATCACTTTATAAAACTTGATCTAAAGATATTTACACAACACTATTCCCAAAACCATAACATCCCTTTTAGACTTGGAAAACATTCATCTACTCATCTCAACGGTATACCATAACATTTGGCAAGTTTCCTCCTTTCAAATTCCTTTATTTTCTCAAGCATTACTTACTATAAAACCAAACCTCTTATTCTTTGTAACAATTCCCTTTTAAAAGCTCACTTCATAATTAAAATAACTTATAAATTTCCAAAGTCAATTTATAAAACACTTTTATAAATCTACAAGTCAATTTACAAAACCTCTTTACAAACCTCTAAAATCATTTATAATACATTTCCCCATTTAAAACTCCTTGGAAAAATCTTCTTTAAGTAAACTCCTTTACAAAATATCTTTTGCAATTCACCCTTTTAAATCACTTTAAATAAACCTTTTTACTTAGTAAAACCATTTTTATGAACAAGTTATTATTTATAAATACCTTTATAAAATAATAATATAACTTGAAAATCATTTATAAACTTTAAACCCAAATTGATTAAAGAATTGAAGTTAATTCAAAACCATACTTTATAATTTCAAAAGAGCTTGGAAATCCCAATTGTAGTAATTTAAGTTACCATTTAACATCAATTTCACTTTCAAGTCACTTAACCATTTATTTACTTAAGTCAACGTATATGTAAATGCAATTCATATCAAAATCAGAGAATAACTTGTCAATATAAACTAATTGGCATATACATATCCAAATAACATAATAGTAGGATGGTGATTTGTCCTGCTAAATAGATGTCCAAATAATTCACTACTTATAGCAGAATGGGGATTTTTTTGCTATCAAATGTCCAAACAATTAATTTATAGCAAAATGGAGATTTATTCTGCTAACCTATATCTACAACAATCAAATCAATTACATTATAGCAGAGTAGGGGTTTATTATGCTATTAGATGTCCACACAATACAACCAATCACATTGTAGTTCACTCACAGTTGTTTTTCTACTTAATGGTACCGATATTTGAATCCCTTGTGTTCAAATCGTCTTTAACAAAGAAATACATTAAATACAATTTGATTCTTGGAAAACAAAGGATTCAAAACTTAAAACTTCATTTTAAAATGATTAATTACAAGCTAAACTCTATATTGAATCAAAATTCATATTTATTAATTCTTAACTTAATTTAATTATAAATTAATAAATAATCAAACCATTAACAAATAATTTATTTATAAATTAAACCTTAATTAATACTTTATCAATTATTAAATAATAATTTAAAACCTTTATTAATAATTAACTATTAATTAATCTCAATTAATTAAGCTTTTAATTAAAACTTAAATAATAAATTAAACCTTTATTTAAAATAATTAAATCATAATTAAGTCTTAATAAAATCTTTAACTTAAATTAACTTGATTATTAATTAATAATTAAACCCTTTTATTTAATTAATAACTAATTAAAAATAAATCATAAACTTTAACTCATAATTAATTAAAAATAATCTTACTTAATCAAGAATTAATTTAAAAATTAATCTTACTTCAAAATAAATTAATTAGTACTAATCTTTGATTAATTAAAATCAATAAACCTTATTTAATACTAAATTAATTATTAATTATCAAAACTAATTAATTAATAAATAGTTATTAAATTCTTAATTAAATTTCCTTAAACATCATTATTAAGTTTCTAAAATAATTTTAAAATACTTTTAATTGTAAAAACCAAATTTTGCAAAAATCGGATTTTTAAGCGAAACTGCATTTATAGCGACTATCGTTATATAACCCGTAATTTCCACTTACTAACTAGTTTACATGCTAACTTGCTTTAGCTTCAAGTCAAACTTAATACACATACAACATATCCAAGTTCATATATACCAAATCATATCATCACTAACATAACCAAAAATCACAACTTTTTTAACCAACACATCCTTTTAACCATCAATTCAAAGTCTAATGCTAAACTACAAGTTAGCGCATACATACACATCCAAACCATAACCTAATCCAACAAAACATTATATATATATATATATATATATATATATAACCACATAACCAACACACACACACACACATATATATATATATAAGTAAATTCTTTCCAAAAAGTTAAGAAATTTACTTACAATAATTTTGCAAAACTATTTGAAAACATTTTCCACTTTCAAAACTTGATCTTTGGACCCAGAAGCATGGAGTAAGCTCGGCCATGGTGTTAATAGGGCATGCATGGCTCCGCCATGATAAGTATAAGGAGAGGTGGAGGTACTTCGGATAAGGTTGAATTCATAAAACCGGATCCAAAAATTAGTCATATTCTCTTGGATTTTGGTCATGTTACTCTCGAAATTTTAAAAATTGGTTAAAAGAAACATTCTTTAAAATTCTTTTCTCTATCATTTAAAAAAAAGAATCACTCAATTTGGATTAGTTTTGAGGGAGATATGGTCAAAAGAAGGAGTGGTATTTTCAGATTAGAAAATCTGAGTTCAAAAAAGTGTCTAAAAGAAATGCATTTTTGACATAGCTATGCTCAAAATTAAAGAAATGGTACAAATGAAAGTTGTAGCCACTGGAATTTTATATGGTTTAAAAAAAAGAATTTTTTCATTCTAATAGGATAAGAGGACGATACGATAGGAGAAAGAGGAGGAAAAATGGAAGGAGGAAAGGGCTACTTATAAGCAAGAAAATAAATAAATTACCTAAACACCCCTTGTCCTTTACCCTCCACCACCTTGTGCCACCTCACCAAGCTTGTACCCCTCCTAACACTTCATGTTCCAACATGTTAAAACATATTTTGTACTTATTTATACTTATGTCGGAAAAAAAACATCTTTACATTATATAATATATTAACTTTCTAAAATAAAATATTATATATATATATATATATGTATATATTTTTATACGTACATACATACTCAAGTGTACAAACATGTACACATATACATTTCCACATCAAAATATTTGTAAATATATGTTTGTGTGTATACCAAAGTGTCATGACATTTCCGACAACTTTTAGCCGACGAAAAATCGAAAATTCGGAATACGAATTCCAGTCACATTTTCTGTTTTTTATCGAACTATATATTTTTGTAGACAAATTTTGAAAATTATTTCACCATCACTAGTTATCATATAAAAGAGTTTTATTTTCATTATAAAACTTATTATTTAAGTATTTAAAATTAATTAAATATTCGCAAATCAAAGCAGTGAAATTTCGAGCAGTTACATTCTTCCCCCTTAAAAGAATTTCATCCCGAAATTATACCTCAACCCTTCCCAGGGAACAAACCACCCTATGAATACATAACACTATGCATCAGTCCATATAATGTACATAGATCATTCATATGCAAAATCTGACTTGATCACTACTCGAGTACATAACTTCCCTTCCGAACTAGTATCGTTCACCCGATTTTCTAGTGCGGACTCCGATCAGGTTCCTTGATTAGGAACCTCTATTCTCCTTACATTGCTGTAACTATGATAGAAAACATTGGTCTCATACCAAAAATCCTCATCAAGTTCTCACCGTCAAAAATCGAGTAATAGATCCTTATTTGGAATGGTGTGAATCACCTCAAAGCCATGTACTCGAATCTTAGATCAAAACTATATGGAAGGAGAAATGATCTGCGTCCAACCTACGCACTTCTTTAATTAGTTCTTTAATACCAATTCTATTTCCACTAAATTATTTATGAAAACATTTTGTAAAACTAAACTTATGTTCACTTGGATACTACTCCACTACATCCTAAGAGTATATACCCCTATTTATTTCAACCATTCCATTTTGCATTTATTTTCCTAAGAAAACTTGAGATCCAAATACCCGGTCTTATTTTAAAAACCTTTTTTTGAATTGAAACAATATAGTTTAATCATAGAAAAAATATATATATATATATATATAGCCTAAGTAACTCCAAAATGATATTAAGGAACTTGGTACTACTAAACAGTATCATACACTCACTTAGGCAAACATTTTTCCTAAATTCCATTTATTTCAAAATTCCATTTTTGAAACAATACTTTTCATTTTTCCAACAAAACATTTATAACTAACTTGCTTTGGGTTCGTTCGTGTTTGAATTTGTTTCGATTGTACAATGATATAGAGAATAATTTACTAAGTGTTCCACAACGTTCACCTAGGCAAACATCCGATCGTCACTTAGAAGATTATTCTGATTATCATAAAACAATCAAGACTCATTCTTCCTAACTAATCCAAAGAAAATATTTCTTACTTAACATTTTCATTCCCAAAATTTTATACTTGAACCAAAATTGCTTCAAATACTATTTTCAAAACCTTGAACATTTTCCAGAAGCACTAGATTTAGGTCCCCAAGTTTCAACCTAAATTCTTTTTAATCAAAGGACACATTCTTATAAATCCATTTTATAAAACATTTTCCAAATATTTATTTCGAATATTCTAGCTTTTAATAAACATCTTTTATTAAAACAAATTTAACCCCAAATTATCAATCAAACGCCTTATAGTCAAATTATGAAACTTAATTCACAAGGTGTTCGCTTCCATGTTTTCCCTATTTCTGCTTAACCAACCCAAATCTTAAAAAGGAAAGCTACCTATACACACTAACAATAGTCAATGCTCAAACTGGACGAGCATGACTAAAAAACCCTAAATGATAATAATAGAATATTATTATCTCCTAATAACAATACCTCAAAACACTATACTATTTTTTAAATCATTCTTTATATAAAAAATATATTTCTAGGTGAAATTATTTCATTTATCCAATTTCAAAACAATACTGTGTCAGTTTTCCTTGTTCAAGTGTTTAGGAACCCCTGTCGACACCTTGTCATCCCACTTTTCGACTGGAGTTCTTAGGCCACTCAATAGATGTAACGACCCGTAAATTTCAACTGTTTTAATAACGTAATTAGTTGAAATTTTGCAAAATTTTAAACCTCCATTGCGTGACCCTTCTTTCCAGCCTCCTCCTCCCATTATCCCGTAAGTATATTTGTATACGTTTCTTTATTTATATATATGCATTGCCCCTGTGATTGAAAAACCTGTAAAGTATGCTTATATATGAAGCTACTATAGGAATATTGTTTATAAGTGAAGTGAAATTATGATATAAGTATATGTATAGTTTAAAACAATAGTGTAGTTGTATAGGTGTTGTCTATATCTTGAACTGTTTATATTTTTCGCATGTATATAAACAGAGTTGATTTTATTTTGAAAGGATTTTTGGTTTGTAATGAATACATATAGTCAAATCAGATTTTGGTAGCGGAGGTATATTGGTTAAGCTGTTTTAAGGCTCTGTTATGGTTTGCTTTATAATTAGAGTATATAATTGAATTTATATGTTAGCTGTTGTGTGGCATGCATGTGTTTGTATAAGGGTATATTAGTTTGAATATAATAGTTATTTATTTATGTACTCAAAGTTGGCATGCGTGGCTTGCTTTTGAAAAAAAAACATGTCAGAGAAATATTATGTAGTTTAATTATAGAAGGTATGGTATTCACAGTTTATTTGCTGTAGCTATTTATTTATTTTATACTAGTAGTGTCATGTCAGTTGTATACTTCTGATTTGCAAAGATTTGTAATGGCTGCCGTGCCATATTGATATATATAGATATTATAGTATGAAGAAGTTAGTATATACTTATAGTCTATATAAGATTTGTTGTATGAAGGGTTATAAGGTCAGTGAGCATATATTGCGCGCTGCATATATATCTATACTGATTTGTTCAGAAATTTATTTTTTATACAATGATGATTTGGTTTTAATTTTTTTTATATATTGTGACTTTGAAATTTACGTATATAAGTTTATTTACGTATTTAATATTGATTTCGAAATTCTGTAGCATTTTAGTATAATTGTATTAAATATATAATCTAATGATAATATACCTGTAGCCTTACTGTTCTATCGAATTGGTTTTGATTTGTTCTCTTCGACTTCTGTTATCAGCTTTGATCTTGAATTCGTGCCAATCTTGTGTTGATTTGGAAATTCGTGCTTGGATCTGTAACTCAATCAACTGTATATCCTCTTTAGCCTCGGAAGGTGAGCACTCACTCACGATTAACGTTCTTTTATTTATTAAATTTGATTTCAATTGAAACGACAATTGAAATATGCTGCTGTTAGTTAATCACACGGTTATATATGCTATTACCTGTATCAGTTCACCTGTGACATCTGACACCATTATCTGTAAATTATTTATATGATGATAATACAGTTTGGCTGATAATTGATTGATTGTTGATGTTTATATTGGACGCTAAATTGTTAATGATAAAATGATAAATAGTATGCAATTGAAATTGATATAGGATAGTTAAATGTTAAATTTGATTTAATGACATTGTTTAATATGACCCCTTTAACTGTTAAAGTTATTGACACGTAGGATTTGTTTAATTACACTTTGAACCACAGAATGAATGTTGTTAAATTGATGATGTATGAAATTGTAATAGATGACAAGTGAAAACCGTAATGTAATAATCTTTAATCTACATGAAATGATAGTGTAGATTCTAGAAATAATTATATTAATTCGTACAAATAACAATGCGAATTAATACGGTTATTTCGGGATTATTTGAATTGATTATTGGATTGATATTGATTGTTGTTATTGCTTGTTTATTAACTTTGACACCATCCCAGTTATCACACTGCAAGTTCCCTTTGATATGTTTTGATTTTGAATTGAATTGGAATCGGGTTGAAATGATAAATACCCAAATTGAACTTTGACCTAGGATAGAGAATTAAATAAAACCCGATTGGTCAAATAATTTGATTTAAAAATAAAACGAAGATTTTATTTGAATAAATAATATAGTTTTGAAATGAAGTTGAAATTTGAATTTTTAATGAAAGGAAAATGTTAATATTTAAAAAGCTGAAACAAAACATTAAAAATGAAATTGATGAAAGAACGATGTTTGATTTGAGAAATGATTGAATTAAGTTTGAAATGATTTAATAATTAAGTTTGAAATTATAATTAAGTTTGAAATTATTAAACTTTGAAATTATTTAATAATTAAGTTGAATTATTTAATAATTAAATAAGATTGAATTATTTAATGATTAAATTGAATTGAATTCCTTAATAAGTGAAATTGAATTTTTGAATAAGTGAATTTTACTTCGTAAATAAATGAAATTGAGATCTTTATTAATTAGGTTTTGGAAAATTATTTAAGTAAGTAAATAAGTGAAATTGAATTTCTTTAACAAAAAATAAAATGTGATTTATTGAAATTAATGTAAGACTTGAAAATTAAAGGATTTGATTTGATGAATTTAATTTAATTCAAATTGTAAGTTTTGAAATAAGGAAGTGAATTTAAATAATGGATTTAATGAATTGGAAATTTAATAGAAATTGTTTTGAATGATAAAGTAACTTAATGAATATTGAATGAAATCAATTAATGAGTTTAAATTGATTCGAATGTTAAATTAAATTAATTTAAATGTTTTCGAAATGAAACTTATATACGAACTTGAATCAATATTTGAATGGTTTTAAATAAAGATTGAAATTGAATTATAAGATTTTGAAATGAAAATTTGGAAGTTTGAATCATAAATTATTGGAAATTGATTTGGAAAGACAAATGAAATGTTGATTTACGAATTGGAATTGAAATTGAATTTGATTTGGTTTTGTAATAAATAAACGACCAATCGGTGAAATAATTACGGAAGTTATTAAAGAGACCGGAATTCGGTTATGGATATACTCTCTATCTAAACCGAAAACCACTTTAATAACTATACGCGGAGTGATGATCCAGAATGAAGTGGTTGGAATGATGTACGTGTTGACTGAAGAAAGAGAACGATGATGGATAGCCTTGACACTTGTGTCAAATTGGAAATGACTAAAACAGGAGCTGTGCCGGGCCAATGGAGGATTTGCTACCTCAAGTGGACACACTTCTTCGAACTACTTATACTTGTTGTCGATTGGTGCACCCTTGATTTTGGGAGTGTTGTTTCACGGTGTTGCGGGCGCTGCGGCTGTGACGCCCCACCTCAATACCCACGCTAGCCAAGGACACTACGATGTAGTGCTGTCAACTAGCACGGAGAATAAGGCTGTTGAGGAGCGACCATCCATGTAATTGATTATCACACGGTGGCTATAAAATAATCTTCGGAAACAAACATAGAAATAAACATAACACAAAGCAGTCACAGACATCCATATCACAAAGGCGGAAGAAGATATGAATATATAACTAACACATGAAAGTGTACATCAGAGTAGTGGTCAAAAAGTTCCACAATAATACAAAAGAATAGCAACCTGTGCTATACAAAAAGAATACAACTATGAGTCCATATCTCAAGTGTATACAACAAAAACTGCTAAACTAAATAGTCAGCCAAAAGTCAGAGTAGCAAATCCCGGAAGGAAGTCAAGTAGAAGCACCTGTAACATCTCGGTCTGACCCGAGTATTATTTAAGAAAATAATAAACGGATCAGTCTAACTATAAATATCAGATGACATGATATAGAATAAAAGATATGGCATAAACACAGAATATCCATACTGACATACTACTATAAGTATGAAAATGATGATCAACAGGAGATCAACCGATGAGAAATGATCAATATCACGAGAATCTTCTCAAAGATCCAAAGAGGGCATCATACCCTAAACTTGTACTCATAACAAGTCAATGACATAAAAATCCAGAAATCAAACAAGAAATCCAGAAATCATAAAAAGAGAAAGAGGCCTATCACATGATGGTCCGAAGACCATGGCGAGCTACCCCATATGTGTGAGTCGGAATCACACTGATTGAGGCCTAGGCTAACCAAAAAGCAAAAAGGTATGTGTGAATGGAATCACACAAGTGGTGTCTAGCCTAACCTCGCAAACAAAAAGATATGTGTGAGTCGGAATCACACTACTGCGGCCTAGACTAACCTTGCGGACAAAGAGATGTGTGTGAGTCGGAATCACACTACTGCGGTCTAGTCTTACCTAGCAAACAAAGAGACATCGCACAATTGCTAGTCTAAATCATAAAATGATCATCATGATCAGCGAGAAGTGTCAATCACACCAAGCTAGTAAATATATGAGTTTAGCTTCATGTCCCATAACCACTTGCTTAACTTAAATATTTACGAACAAGCTGTAAATCTTCACTAGGAAATTGTCACGAAAAGGGTTCAATCGAACAAGTCCAAGAGCTAACCGACGAAGTGAACGCAAGCGTTTCATACCACTCGTTTTACTAAGTCGTTTAAGTCGATTTCTCATTCGAGTGAAGTAAAGGCTTGTATATACTAGTAGATTGAAAATCGGTTTGAGAAAACGAACTTTAGATATTTAAAATAGTGTTGAAATCGCTTTGATGAAAGAGTTTTGATATTTACTATTAGTATTGAAACCTTCATATCTTTAAAGTGACAAGTCATAAAACGATTGTTGGAACAATCTATCACAAAAATTCACATTCGGAGACGTGAATAAAATCCAAGGAAATCAGCTTAAAATGCATCAAAGTGGAAGTTCTGATGAATGCTTTTCAGATAAGATTGCCTTCGCAGAGTAATACGGGGTTCGACCTGCCCGGTCAGGTCGCGGGGGTCCAGGGGGCAGCGCCCACGGCGGGGTGCGGGGCAGCGCCCCGTCACAGTACGACTTAGTGAAGGCAGGCTGGTCAGGCGACTTAAGTAAAAGTAGGTCATACGACCTAGCAGAAGAACAGGTCGAACGACCTAAGTGCTAACTCGCGAGCGACCTAACGAAGTGCGCGACCTAACAGTGAGGCGCGACCTAAGGATGTGCGCGACCTATCAGTGTTACGCGACTTAAGGTGATTCGCGACCTAAGGGTACGCGACCTAACATGGTTCGCGACCTAAGACTTAGTGGGATCGAGCGACCTAAGGGATAAGGCCACACGACCTAACAGTTAAAAGGTCCTACGACCTAGAGAGAATGCGCGACCTAACTGGGTTCGCGATCTAAGATAGGCGAACGACCTAACTGGGTTCGCGACCTAAGGAGGGTGCGACCTAAGGTCTTGCGACCTAAGGTCTGCCTGGGGGTTTATAGGTCGGCAACGACCTACGACTTAAGGGCGAGCGACCTAAGGATGGTGCGCGACCTAACTGGTTCGCGACCTAAGGAGGGTGCGACCTAAGGTCTTACGACCTAAGGAAAAGAAAAGTCTTACGACCTAAGGAGTTAACTCACGAACGACCTAAAGCCTTTAACTCGCAGGCGACCTAGGACTTTAACTCGCAGGCGACCTAAGCCTTTAACTCGCAGGCGACCTAGGACTTTAACTCGCAGGCGACCTAAGCCTTTAACTCGCAGGCGACCTAGGACTTTAACTCGCAGGCGACCTACGACCTATGGATGAGCGACCTAACTCCGAACGAGCTAAAAATGGCCAGAACGACCTAGTAGCAGTTTTTTCACCAAAATCACTAAAATTTGGAATTTTTCGCCAATCCAATCCAAACCAAATGCAACAAACATGCTAAAGTGATGAGGAATCATTCCCAACAGTCCAATGACGATTATAGGCAAGATGTGAGATCAAAAATCTCACCTTTTCCACGAAATTGATGTTGGAGAGCTTAAGAACGAAGCAAGAATCAACCCCTAGCTTGAATCTATGTTCTCCACCTTGAATTCGGAGTTTGATGTTGAATTTACTAAAGATCTCGAGCTTGGAATTTTAATTTCTCTTTCCCCCCACCATTTTTGAAGAAGCTTGAAGTGTTTGATGAAGTGATGAAGAGAAGAGGGGGGTTGGGCTGAGTTAAGAAGGTGCAGTCCCAACCAAAGTCACAAGTGGGAAAAGTGACGAAAATTTCACTATCTCCAAACATATCGAAGTTTACACTCAAAAAGATCGCAAACGTCATTTTGAACTCAATGGGGGTGGTCTCGAGTCCTAATTTGACCGTATGCAAAAAGTAGCTTTTCGGACTAACATCCGACTAACGATAAAATATTTAAATATAAAATCGATAGATATGCGGGTTGTTACAGCGGCGTTGCGTTCTCACCAGTCCGGATCAGGCGAACGGTAGTATCACTACCTTGGGTATTGCCTCATGTGCCTTGTCATACTTGTATTCCATTTATGCGCGACCACTACGATTTTGATTTGTACCTTTAGTATATGGATTGCCCTCTGGTGACTTCCGGTTTTGGGGAAACTACGGTCTTGTATATGCTTTTGGGAATAAAAATGTGTTAAGGGTGGAATGGGCCATGACTTAACGCTATTTTGATATCTTATTATTACTGATAGACATTATCTACTTATCGTACATTACTACATAGTAGATAGTTTAACGGATCCTTAAAGGATGGTTATTCCAAACATCCTTTGAGTTACTTGTATTTCAATTGCTATTTCACTTGATTTGGATTTATTAATATAAGAATGTTAATCCTGACTCGAGTGTTTTGTATTTTGCTTTACGCTCGGGTCAGACTGAGTGTACCAGTATTCGAGACTCACCTTTGGAGTTGGAGCTTTGCTTGAAGATCCAGCCATCTAATCTGCTTTCAGTATTCGATGATTCCAGTGATGCATCCTGATTTGTATCTGATGTATCGTGTTACTCTTCCGTTGTATCTGGTTTAACTCTGATATATCGTATTTCTCTTCTGTTGTAAACTCTGATGTATTATATATATCCATATAGTAGCTTCATGAACTACTATCTCTTTTATTTCCGCTGCACTTATTACTCTGTGTCTGTGATCTGTGATTATTTTATTTACTGTATATGTTCAGTTTTGCAAAATTTTAATTAACAACGCAGTATTTTGAGCAATTCAACTCCGGCATGAGTGTCTTCCTATACACTTATAATGGATGCGAATGGTCCAAAATATCGGGTCGTTACAGTTGGTATCAGAGCTTTGGTAGCTCTAGGCAAAACTCAACATATAGGGTAAATGTATTTACAGAATCACTCTCATTCGAGTTTCAATCTCTTCCTTTCGACTCGATTTCTTTGAATTTTGGAACGTCCCCTACGGTTCCAAATTTCATTCGTGTCCTTAACTATTCATCTTCTTTCAATCCTGGAGCACCCCATAACTCCATTCTGAATGTTATCTATAATAGATCGGCGGTTTCGCCAATCTTCGAATGATTCGTAAAGGATTAAACTCCTTTATAATAGGCATTGATTTACCGGAGATTTCTGTATCCTCGGTACGATGCTATCTATTCCCTGCTATACCTGAATTCCATCTCTTGAGATCGAGTGTTGATTTACCTTGGAATTCAACATCGATCCTATTCTTGAAGTTACGGACGACCGGTTAAAGTTGCCCGTGAATTAAATAAACTTACCCATCTCCCGATTCAGTTATTGAATCATCTTATCTTTCCTTTCGAATTTGTCTTCGAATCAGAATTCTCTTTGATTTGAGTCCATCAAATTTGAAACCCTATCCTTATTTTGAAAATTCATTCATGTATCGTCGAGCAAAGAAATGTATTTGTAAACTAATATATATAAATGTTTTAATATATGCTGTGTTATTTGAGTTGTTGATGTTGATTTGGGTTTTCGATCGATTCGTCTGAGCAACGCTATCGATAGGATTTCCAAAACACTTGAGCAGAGCAAACTGACACAATATTGTTTTCAAATTTGGTAAATGAAATAATTTTGTATGATTATATTATAAATATATAACTAAAATTTTCTGGAATTTAATAGGTTAATTAAATTGTTTGTTTGAAATGATAATATTTGATTATCATTTATTGTTTTAAATAAATTTATAAATACGGTTTATAAATTAATTTGGAATTTGAAATGAATTAATATAGAAATTTGAGAATTTAGTTTCCGGTGATTTCGAACTTTGGTTTTAAAATTTTAAAGTATATATTATTGAAAGTATTTTCGAATAGAAATCGATTTCATAGAAATTTTAAATGTTGAAATCAGTGCTCTTCTCTTTGTCGCTGGAAAATAATTTCGGTGATGGCGGCCGAATCATCGACATTCATTTTCGAGTTTCGAAGTGGAGATACTATTCTGTAGCTTTGCTACGGTTTTGTTTTGAGAGAAAAGAAATATATTTTGATTTGAATTTCTTCAGTATATTTTGATTCACATATATATAGGTATCTTATTTTAAAATTTAATTTAATTTGATTTGATATAAATATGTTATATATATCTCTAAATTGTTTAAAGTAAATCGGAAATCTAATTCTTAAATTTTGTTAAAGGATGATTTTAATTATAAATAAAACTAAAATTGGAATAAATATTTAAACTTGAATAATTGAATTTGAAAAATTTTATTTGTATATTGTTCAACTACATTCTAATACAACTTACCTAAATCATTCAGAAGTTGAATATGTAATTGGATAATATATAATATAAACTGAATTTATAAATAAAATTTGAGTGTTTATAATAAATGTTATACACTAAATTTTGATTATAAAGATGTTAACAGCGTTAGATAGGATAATAAGTAAAACTCAGTTAATAATGAAATAAATTTGTTTTGAAAGAATTAATAAATTGAAATTAGATCAACTTATGGAAATACCTTGAATTTAAAATCAATTAATGAACATAAATTAATTTAAATTGAAATTTATATGGTTTAAATTAATTTATATGGTTTAAATATATGTAATAAGATATATTAGGTGAAATAAACTTAATAAGAATTTGGAATAAAGAAGAATTTAAATTGTTGAAAAAAAATATGAGTATAATAAAAGACTTTTCAAATTTATGGTTTTAGAAATTGTAAATTTAAGAAAATGGGATAATGAGATAATGAATTTAGAATAGTTAAGATTGATTTTAGTGAAATCAAATGGATTAAATAAATTATTAAATATCAATTAATTTAAATTTGAATTTATATGGTTTAAATTAATTGTTATTTTGTATTTCAAATCTGTTTTTCTTTCTGGTTGTTTCTATTCTCCTACCTCGTTCCTTTTCGGGGACGAAAAGTTTTGAGTGGGGGAGAGTGTAACGACCCGTAAATTTCAACTGTTTTAATAACGTAATTAGTTGAAATTTTGCGAAATTTTAAACGATAAAATTTTGAAATAAAAATTTAATATTTGAAATACGTCTAGTTAAACATAGCGACTGGTAAATTTTCATCCGAAAATATGAAAATTTATTTCGTGCGTAAATTCACTTCAATTTAATCAGTTAAAAAGCGATGAAAATAAAATGTTTCTCTGAACCTAAATATTTTTTTACATAGAAAAATTCTAAACCATCTTCTGAGCAAGATGTCAGTTTGTCGTTTTTCCAAATTCGGACATCTATGGCTCCGTCGATCTTATTTTTCAGTGTTTTTCTTGCATTTTCCGCTATTAGAAATTTAGAAAATTTTATAATTCAATCATACTACTGATATCTATATACCGTTTTGATCGGTTCGTCACACTGGTCTCTGCGGTATATTCATTTTGTATTTTGAAGTTCGATACTCGACGGAATCGATAAAACGATTTTGTATCGATACCAGTTTGGTTTCTTTGACCATTTGTTTATCAGCTGAAGTGTACCATCAGCCACTTGTTTTTAATTCACCTATAATTAATGTTGCCTCTTCGTTTCATTTCTTTTCACTGTTCGTACCGGTGAGGAAAACGAATGGGTGCCACCTATATTTGATGCTCCTTCTTCTACTCTGAAAACTCCCCCCTTCATTTTCTCTTCAACAGATCTACATCTCTTTCTAAAAAAAAAACAAACAAACTCTGTCCCAAAAAAAAAAAATTCTCCTAGCATTTGGCTGAAGCCATTTTAGGCATGCGATCCGCCTCTCCCAGTGCCTGCCACCTTTCCGCAACCCCATGCCAAAACAACCTCGACACTGCAGCCCCTCCCCTCTGCTGTCGTTCAACCACCCAGATCCGCCGCTTTGCCACACCGGCACCCATCGCCACCATTGAATAGCCACTCTCCTCCACTCTAACCAAGGCTTCAACGCCTTCTTCGACTGCACCACCTCCCTCCACGCCCAGATCCAACCTAGATCCAATCCTCGGCCTTCCCTCCGCCTCGACAACCACCGTATGCCGAACATCCACCCATCCACGTGTGCACACCCCAGGCTCGTCGAAGGCAGCCACCCCACAACCCTTATCTCCCTCACGCCGAGCGAGGAACCTCCAGCCAATCATGCAACCACCTCCCATGCCGAACATCTCGGCCTTGCACTTCTCTCCACCGACTGCGTGCGCACTTCCATCTTCTTCAAACCTCCGTTGCGTGACCCTTCTTTCCAGCCTCCTCCTCCCATTATCCCGTAAGTATATTTGTATACGTTTCTTTATTTATATATATGCATTGCCCCTGTGATTGAAAAACCTGTAAAGTATGCTTATATATGAAGCTACTATAGGAATATTGTTTATAAGTGAAGTGAAATTATGATATAAGTATATGTATAGTTTAAAACAATAGTGTAGTTGTATAGGTGTTGTCTATATCTTGAACTGTTTATATTTTTCGCATGTATATAAACAGAGTTGATTTTATTTTGAAAGGATTTTTGGTTTGTAATGAATACATATAGTCAAATCAGATTTTGGTAGCGGAGGTATATTGGTTAAGCTGTTTTAAGGCTCTGTTATGGTTTGCTTTATAATTAGAGTATATAATTGAATTTATATGTTAGCTGTTGTGTGGCATGCATGTGTTTGTATAAGGGTATATTAGTTTGAATATAATAGTTATTTATTTATGTACTCAAAGTTGGCATGCGTGGCTTGCTTTTGAAAAAAAAACATGTCAGAGAAATATTATGTAGTTTAATTATAGAAGGTATGGTATTCACAGTTTATTTGCTGTAGCTATTTATTTATTTTATACTAGTAGTGTCATGTCAGTTGTATACTTCTGATTTGCAAAGATTTGTAATGGCTGCCGTGCCATATTGATATATATAGATATTATAGTATGAAGAAGTTAGTATATACTTATAGTCTATATAAGATTTGTTGTATGAAGGGTTATAAGGTCAGTGAGCATATATTGCGCGCTGCATATATATCTATACTGATTTGTTCAGAAATTTATTTTTTATACAATGATGATTTGGTTTTAATTTTTTTTATATATTGTGACTTTGAAATTTACGTATATAAGTTTATTTACGTATTTAATATTGATTTCGAAATTCTGTAGCATTTTAGTATAATTGTATTAAATATATAATCTAATGATAATATACCTGTAGCCTTACTGTTCTATCGAATTGGTTTTGATTTGTTCTCTTCGACTTCTGTTATCAGCTTTGATCTTGAATTCGTGCCAATCTTGTGTTGATTTGGAAATTCGTGCTTGGATCTGTAACTCAATCAACTGTATATCCTCTTTAGCCTCGGAAGGTGAGCACTCACTCACGATTAATGTTCTTTTATTTATTAAATTTGATTTCAATTGAAACGACAATTGAAATATGCTGCTGTTAGTTAATCACACGGTTATATATGCTATTACCTGTATCAGTTCACCTGTGACATCTGACACCATTATCTGTAAATTATTTATATGATGATAATACAGTTTGGCTGATAATTGATTGATTGTTGATGTTTATATTGGACGTTAAATTGTTAATGATAAAATGATAAATAGTATGCAATTGAAATTGATATAGGATAGTTAAATGTTAAATTTGATTTAATGACATTGTTTAATATGACCCCTTTAACTGTTAAAGTTATTGACACGTAGGATTTATTTAATTACACTTTGAACCACTGAATGTATGTTGTTAAATTGATGATGTATGAAATTGTAATAGATGACAAGTGAAAACCGTAATGTAATAATCTTTAATCTACATGAAATGATAGTGTAGATTCTAGAAATAATTATATTAATTCGTACAAATAACAATGCGAATTAATACGGTTATTTCGGGATTATTTGAATTGATTATTGGATTGATATTGATTGTTGTTATTGCTTGTTTATTAACTTTGACACCATCCCAGTTATCACACTGCAAGTTCCCTTTGATATGTTTTGATTTTGAATTGAATTGGAATCGGGTTGAAATGATAAATACCCAAATTGAACTTTGACCTAGGACAGAGAATTAAATAAAACCCGATTGGTCAAATAATTTGATTTAAAAATAAAACGAAGATTTTATTTGAATAAATAATATAGTTTTGAAATGAAGTTGAAATTTGAATTTTTAATGAAAGGAAAATGTTAATATTTAAAAAGCTGAAACAAAACATTAAAAATGAAATTGATGAAAGAACGATGTTTGATTTGAGAAATGATTGAATTAAGTTTGAAATGATTTAATAATTAAGTTTGAAATTATAATTAAGTTTGAAATTATTAAACTTTGAAATTATTTAATAATTAAGTTGAATTATTTAATAATTAAATAAGATTGAATTATTTAATGATTAAATTGAATTGAATTCCTTAATAAGTGAAATTGAATTTTTGAATAAGTGAATTTTACTTCGTAAATAAATGAAATTGAGATCTTTATTAATTAGGTTTTGGAAAATTATTTAAGTAAGTAAATAAGTGAAATTGAATTTCTTTAACAAGAAATAAAATGTGATTTACTGAAATTAATGTAAGACTTGAAAATTAAAGGATTTGATTTGATGAATTTAATTTAATTCAAATTGTAAGTTTTGAAATAAGGAAGTGAATTTAAATAATGGATTTAATGAATTGGAAATTTAATAGAAATTGTTTTGAATGATAAAGTAACTTAATGAATATTTAATGAAATCAATTAATGAGTTTAAATTGATTCGAATGTTAAATTAAATTAATTTAAATGTTTTCGAAATGAAACTTATATACGAACTTGAATCAATATTTTAATTGTTTTAAATAAAGATTGAAATTGAATTATAAGATTTTGAAATGAAAATTTGGAAGTTTGAATCATAAATTATTGGAAATTGATTTGGAAAGACAAATGAAATGTTGATTTACGAATTGGAATTGAAATTGAATTTGATTTGGTTTTGTAATAAATAAACGACCAATCGGTGAAATAATTACGGAAGTTATTAAAGAGACCGGAATTCGGTTATGGATATACTCTCTATCTAAACCGAAAACCACTTTAATAACTATACGCGGAGTGATGATCCAGAATGAAGTGGTTGGAATGATGTACGTGTTGACTGAAGAAAGAGAACGATGATGGATAGCCTTGACACTTGTGTCAAATTGGAAATGACTAAAACAGGAGCTGTGCCGGGCCAATGGAGGATTTGCTACCTCAAGTGGACACACTTCTTCGAACTACTTATACTTGTTGTCGATTGGTGCACCCTTGATTTTGGGAGTGTTGTTTCACGGTGTTGCGGGCGCTGCGGCGTTGCGTTCTCACCAGTCCGGATCAGGCGAACGGTAGTATCACTACCTTGGGTATTGCCTCATGTGCCTTGTCATACTTGTATTCCATTTATGCGCGACCACTACGATTTTGATTTGTACCTTTAGTATATGGATTGCCTTCTGGTGACTTCCGGTTTTGGGGAAACTACGGTCTTGTATATGCTTTTGGGAATAAAAATGTGTTAAGGGTGGAATGGGCCATGACTTAACGCTATTTTGATATCTTATTATTACTGATAGACATTATCTACTTATCGTACATTACTACATAGTAGATAGTTTAACGGATCCTTAAAGGATGGTTATTCCAAACATCCTTTGAGTTACTTGTATTTCAATTGCTATTTCACTTGAGTTGGATTTATTAATATAAGAATGTTAATCCTGACTCGAGTGTTTTGTATTTTGCTTTACGCTCGGGTCAGACTGAGTGTACCAGTATTCGAGACTCACCTTTGGAGTTGGAGCTTTGCTTGAAGATCCAGCCATCTAATCTTCTTTCAGTATTCGATGATTCCAGTGATGCATCCTGATTTGTATCTGATGTATCGTGTTACTCTTCCGGTGTATCTGGTTTAACTCTGATATATCGTATTTCTCTTCTGTTGTAAACTCTGATGTATTTTATATATCCATATAGTAGCTTCATGAACTACTATCTCTTTTATTTCCGCTGCATTTATTACTCTGTGTCTGTGATCTGTGATTATTTTATTTACTGTATATGTTCAGTTTTGCAAAATTTTAATTAACAACGCGGTATTTTGAGCATTTCAACTCCGGCATGAGTGTCTTCCTATACACTTATAATGGATGCGAATGGTCCAAAATATCGGGTCGTTACAATAGATAAATCAACACAATATAAAACATTTTATATCACTAACAAATATGCGCTCATATATAATATATACACCCATACTCATTCTAGGGTCTCACTTACCCGATCTCAATGAGTTTACCCCACCAGGGCCAAGGTTCTTGCTTAACCTTGTGCTCAAATACCAAATGTAATAAATGGGGTTTTTCGACCTTCGAAATCGACACTAATACATCCACTGTGTTGCATGCCGAGCATTCAAGTGCCGGAGATACCGATCATTATGGGAAAGAAAGAAGGTGGAAGGTAGAAACTGAATAATCATAGAATCTCACAATGCAATGGAATAACATATATTAATCAACATAATTCTTTACAAAGTCATTTCCAAAATGATACATCAGAGTCATACTAATACAAATTCTACCCTAAGACAGTTATAACAGCTTGTCCCCATCTAACTAATACAATATACATATAAAAAGTGAAAATAAGATAATAATTAGCTATCGATGAAGCCTCTTGCTCCAAGCTCCTCCTAGATGCATCCGAGGAAAACGTGAACTACTTGGCTACCCATAAAAAATTTAAGCATCCAAGAGTTTTAGGAAAAGAAAATAAAACTTCGGGTCAGACATGGGTCTGGTGTGAGTAAACTCAAACAACTGAATTATTATGTTTAAAACCATTTTAAAATCAAAGGTACCTTGTAAGACCACGCCGCACATAAACACGGACGTGTTTTTACCTTACAATAACCAAAACACTTTTTATAAAAAATCTAGTGATATTATAATAATGTCTAAGCATTCAAAATAAATATATGAAAATAGCCGAAATTGTTACCATTATTAAATTCTAGCATACTAGGCTCTACAATCAAAATCGTAAAGACACGTATTGGAGATTGAATTCCATACTAGGACAAGGCACCGGGGTACCACCTATCATGGTACACGTCTAGAAAATGTACCGAGGACCTCACCGAGATCCCCTGCCAACACAAAACTAACCATCCCTTACTGGATAGTATCAAATATGCCATCACCCCGGTTGCTTTGCAACCCTTTTTATCGAGACCTCATGCACAACCAATCCATAAATCTATAGATGTATCTAGAAAGGTGATGATACACCCTAATGGGAGCGACCCACTTAGCTTTGCTGCATCTCCCCTGATTTTAGTCATTCCCCGTTGATGAGGCTTGAGGCTACGCTTACCTTTTGAATAGCAATCCCACTTGGAATGCTAACACCGCCCTCTATGCAGTAATCCAGTGCCAGCATTCCTCCATACGAGTTGTCCAGAATAAGTACAAACGAAGGCACTACTTCTACTACATCCATTTTGGAATAATCATCAGGATTAATAGCAAGTAGCCCTTGCACTTCATTGGCTCCATATTCGGTTCCATCTCTTCAAGATGTCTTCAGTTCCAAACATTGGAGTTGGATCGAAGTGGTTTCTGGATAACATATCCGATCCCGGTCTCTTCGAAACAACTTTCGATAATTTCCATAAACTCAACCCCAGTTCTTTAGGAAATAAGCAGACAAAAGATAAGAGCAGAGTTCACCTCCTAACCATTTTTGGACAGATTTCCTTATCATCTATCCTAGAAGAATGAAACGAGATTTATATGCATAGTACAACATCATTAGAGATGACTGTGCCATATAACTCACATATTTCCCTTAGATATTTCCAAAGTTACGTTTAGGTCCAGATTTGATAGTCGGTTATTTAACTATCAAATAAACCATCATTCAACATTGATTTGATTCCATATGGGATCCACTAAGCCTTTATTAATTAATCTTTAATTATTAAAATCACTTTATTAAACTTGATCAAAGGATCTTTACACAACATTATTCCCCAAACCCCTAACATCCTCTTTATGCTTGGAAAACATGTATATACTTATCTCAATGGTATAAGTATACTACCAGAATATTTGGCAAATTTCCTCCTTTCAAATTCCTTTTTTTTCAAACATTACTTACTATAAAACCAAACCTCTTATCCTTTATAACAATTTCTTTTTTAAAAGCTCAATTCATAATTCAAATAACTTATAAATTTCCAAAGTCAATTTATAAAACACTTTTATTAGTCTACAAGTCAATTTACAAAACCTTTGTGCAAACCTCTAAAATCATTTATAAAACATTTCCCCTTTAAAACTCCTTGGATTAATCTTCTTTAAGAAAAATCCTTTACAAAATATATTTTTCAACTCATTCCACTTTAAATAAACCTATTTACTCAGTAAAAACCCATTTTTATAAACAATTTATTATTTATAAGTACCTTTATGAAATAGTAATATAACTTAAAAATCATTTATAAACTTTAAACCCAAATTGATTAAAGAATTGAACTTAATTCAAAACTATAATTTATAATTAAAAAAGGGCTTAGCAATCCCAATGGTAGTAATTTAAGTTACTATTTAACATCAATTTCACTTTCAAGTCACTTAACCATTTATTTACATAAGTCAACCCATACGTAAATGCAATTCATATCCAAATCAAGGAATAACATGTTAATATAAACTAACTGGCATATACATGTACAAAAAACATAATAGCATGATGGTGATTTGTCTTGCTAAATAGATGTCCAAACAATTCACTACTTATAGTAGAATGGCGATTTATTCTGCTATAAAAAGTCCAAACAATCAAACAATCAATTTATAGCAGAATGGGTATTTATTCTGCTAACCTATGTCCACAACATTCGAATCAATTACATTATAACAGAGTAGAGATTTATTTTGCTATTAGATGTCCACACAATACAACCAATCACATTGTAGTTCATTCATAGTTGTTTTTTCTACTTAATGGTACCGATATTTGAATCCCTTGTGTTCAAATCATCTTTGAAAAAGAAGTACCTTAAAAATAATTTGATTCATGGAAAATAAAGGATTCAAAACTTAAAACTCCATTTTAAAATGATTAATTACAAGCTACTCTTTATTAAATCATAATTAATCTTTATTAATTCTTAACTTAATTTAATTATAAATTAATAAATAATTAAACCTTTAATAAATAATTTATTTATAAATTAAACCCTTAATTAATCCTTTATTAATTATTAAATTATAGTTTAAAACCTTTATTAATAATCAACTATTAATTAATATCAATTAATTAATTATATAACCTTTTAATTAAAACTTAAATAACAAAACTAAACCTTTATTTAAAATAATTAAATCATAATTAAGTCTTAATGAAATCTTACACTTAAATTAACTTGGTTAGTAATTAATTAATAATTAAACCCTTTGTTTAATTAATAATTAATTAGAAGAAAATCATAAACTTAACTCATAATTGAAAATAATCTTACTTAATCAATAATTAGTTTAAAAATTAATCTTACTTTAAAAGATAATTAATTAGTACTAATATTCAATTAATTAAAATTAATAAACCTTGTATAATACTTAATTAATTATTAATTATCAAAACTAATTAATTAATAAATAATTATTAAATTCTTAATTAACTTTCCTTAAACATCATTGTTAGATTTCTAAAACATTTTTTGTAACGACCCACATTTTCGACTGTTCAAGTCGGCAAAACATACACACATGCCAACTCAAACAATCCAAAATACAGATAGTTATTGGGGTTAAATAAGAAAAGAAAGGAAAGAACAGAAACAAACTCAAAATCTCGCAGCGGAAGGAACAAGATATAATAATAAAATAACAGTTCATGAAGTTGTTAAATAAATAAATTTGATTATTATTATACATCATAAATCAGAGTTACATACATATCAGAGATAAAACAACAATGCAGCGGAAAAATAATACAGTAGTAGAATACAAATGATGTAATACCAAACTCCGCCTTCGTCCTCCAGAATATACCTTCAACCTAATCTGAAATGCTCAGGCTGACCCGAGCGTAATGAAAAGACAAAACACTCGAGTCAGGACTAAAATATCTCATGTAAGTTAAATCGAATAAGTAAATATGAGTGTGACGGCGTCGGAGATGTTTACGGGTTTTAGACACCTCCTATCCAGTGTTTAACGTGCGTGCATTAACTTAAGAGATGTTCGGGATTTCCATCTCCTAAGGATCCGTTAAACTATCTACTATATAATATAATACGCTATATACGATAATGTCTATCATAAAGTAAAATATCAAACTAGCATTAAGCCATGGCCCATTCCACCCTTAACACATTTTTATTTCCAAGAGCATATACAAGACCGTAGTTTCCCCAAAACCGGAAGTCACCAGAGGGCAATCCATATACTAAAGGTACAAACCAAAATCATAGTGGTCGCAAATAGGATAATCAGTATGACAAGGTACATGAGGCAATACCAACTAGGATACTAGTAGTTGCGTGATCCGGACTGTTGTTGGGCATAGCAGCTACTACCCCAACACCGCGAAACAACACTCCCATAATCAAGGGGTGCACCCAAATCGAATCACAAAAGTAATAGACATGGTAACGAAGGAGTGTGTCCGCTAGAGATGGCGATCCTCAATGGCCCGGCGCGGCTCCTGTTTTAGTCATGTCAGGGGTCATCCAATATCGTTCTCTTTCTTCAGTCAACGCGTTCACCAAACCATCCACTTCGTTCTGGATCAACACTCCGCGTATACTAGTTATTAAAGTGGTTTTCGGTATCGACAGAGAGTATGTCCATATCCGATCCCGGTCTCTTTAATAACTACGTATTATTACACCGTTGGCTCTTTTACATTTCAAGTCGATTCATAATTGATATCAAAATATCATATTCGCTTCAAAATCAAATCCATTTCAAATATCATCATATCTATTCAAGATGTAAGATTCCGTTTCAAAATCATTTTTCGCCTCAATATCTCATTTCGATTTCAAAATCATTTTTCCGCCTCAATATCTCATTTCAATTTAAAAATCATTTTTCGCCTCAATATCTCATTTCGATTTCAAAATCATTTTTCGCCTCAATTTCAACAAAACGATTCACATAAACTCGAATTCCAAAATTTTAAAATTTAATCCAATTTCAACTCGATTCAGCTTCTAAATAAACCATTTCAAATTATCAATTTCAAATACATATTTGAACCACAAAATAAACAATTTCACTTTCAATATATTTTGAAACTTTAAATATTTCACATTTCAAAACAGCTCATATATTTATATAAGAATATAAGATTCGCTTTAAAATCATTTTGTATTCAAATTAGAATATACTTCAAATTAAACATCTGTATTAAGTAGTTTACTTAATTTCTGGAACAATTCCGATTCAATAAACTTAGATTAACATTCAGATTTCAAGAATTCATTTAAGTATTACATTCCAAATCAATTTCAGTTCAAATCCTATTCAAATCAATTTTATCTTCAAATTTAATTCAATAGTTTCAATTTAGTCCAATTCACAAATTTCTTTGAATTTCAATTAAATTCCAAATTAATTAAATATCAATTTCAAATTAATTTTCAATTCCAAACTCAAACTTGAAATGTCATTCATATAAATTTTCTTAGAAATATTCAGAGTTCGATTAAAAGTCCAATCTTTTAAAACAAATCGACTTTTGAAAATTTACGCCGTATTTCAATTTTTTTTCTTAAAATCTAAACTTCGAATAATTAAACAATATCATTTACCAAGTTCAAATTCCAACATCTCAAGCTTCAATTCAAAATAATTCAATTTCCATAAATTGGATTTTATTCTTAAAATCAATTCATTTAAATAATTTCAAAACAACTTTTTAAAATCATTTAATTTAACCAACCCGGTGTCCGTATATAATTTTCTAACCTATAGCCAAGTGGATAATTATTTCAATTTTCATTTCAAGGATGGATATATATCATTTTAATCCAAATAAATGTCATAGGTATATCATTCCAACTTATTCCTTAATTTATTCGAAATGATTCAGTTACAGTTTTATATGCAATAAACAATATACATGATGACAACATGATATATCAAAATAAATAAACAACCAATATCGACCAATAGCATCCATCACAACCAATCAACCATAAAGCCAATAACATTCACAACAAATTTAAAATTATCCGTATCGAGTAATATACTGCCAATTTAAATTTAAATTTATTTTAACGGTCAATTTACGGTCAATTTAAATTCTATCAATTAATCCATATATCAATATAAATGATAATTAAACCTACCAAACAATAGCCAATAAATTTCATATCACTTTAGAATATAAATTTAACTAACAAAAGTTATTTTAGTCAATTGTGAGCGTATAAACACTCACCTTTGATTCAAAGCCCGTTAATAAGGCCCAAAATTTCACAGTCTCAGATCTGAACGAAACCTGCGCCGAAATGTCCAGAATTTAGATACGATCCTAACGAAAGAAACCACGTGTGAAACGGAGTTCATACGCGAGAGTTATAGCGATTTGTGCTATTGAAATCAATTATAAAATAAAAGAAAACGAGAACACTTTTAACCTCCATCACCTTCCACGTCATCATGAACATCTCCCTCCAGAAAAATGAACGCGCAATACAGAGAAGTCACGAACGAAAACCCAACCGCATGGACCCTTTGACCGGCCGTTTGACCACCCATCCACGCCAATATACACGACCGGACCTCGATCAGGACGTCCCCACGCGAGCGCCTCCAGGAGAGCCACCAACGCCAGAAGTTGTGCATCACCAGTCGCCGCCGTTTGCACGCAAACCAAAAAATACGCACGACATTCAAAGCCAGATCTGGTCCAATCCGTGACGAATTAGCACGAATCAACCGTATGGATTTGAAGAGCTCGTCGAGATCTACAACTTTTCTTTTGGAATTTTTCGATTTCGTTGAACGGATTAAGAGATAAAGAGGAAAGAAGTTCGAGCAATTTCAGCCATGGAATAGGTGGCGACCATGGTTTGAAATTAGGGTTTCTGAAATGAAATAATGATAAAACTGTCTCGGTTTTGCGTGCGTATTTATAATGGTAGGTCCAAAATCATCCAAACTCCAATCAAGACGTGTCGCCAGGCGTTTATAAGGTTTTACCCATATTCCGAACGCAATGGAACTAGTCCTAAGGCCTAATTCAATCGTATGTGGAAGATAGCTTTTGAAGTCGATTATTTTAATTAAATTCGACATTAAATTTCTACGCGTTTCAAGCTCGCACGGTCAAACGACAAGTCCGATTGCTACGAAAATTAAAACCTTACAATAATTCACTGTTACGGATCCGATGAAACTGGTTTCGTCGAAATCCGAGACAGTTGTAAAAATGGCTATTTCTACTGTTTAATTTCAATATAAAATTCCCAATTTTAAATTATTAACTTTTAAATCAAATTTCAATTGTTCACAAATTTCATTTTTAATTTCACAGTAATTAACCATCTTTTAAATGCAGTTTTCCATTATAAATCCAGTATGAAAGATTACATTAGATTCAGCGTTCAATTATATTGTAATTCAAATTCAAGTTATTTAATTCCAATTGAATTCTTTTATTTCGATTTACACTTTCATTATTGAATCAACCATTTACTTATACATTATTATCAATAGTTTATAATTCATTTACTTTCATTTTCTTCAGCTTTCATCTTATTTAAATTCACAGTACTATTAAATTACATTCATTTACGTTGATTTCAATATTATAACTTCAATATTAAATGTAACATTTTATTTATTTCGCTGTTTACAATCAATTCAATTCGTTTCAATTACTTGTTACACTCAAATTTAAATCTTTACTTACGTTCAATACAAGTTAACATCCATATTTAATTTACAAATAAGTTATTTCAGAATTCAGTTTTGTATTTTAACTTGTAATTCACATTTAACAACACAAAATTTTATTTCCTTCGGATTTTTATCCAAAGTTTTTATTTTAATTCGTATTTTTAAAGTGTTAAAAATACGGGTCGTTACATTTTCAAAATACTTTTAATTGTAAAAACCAAATTTTGCAAAAATCGGATTTTTAAGCGAAACTCCATCTATAGCGACTATCGCTATATGAACCGTAATTTCCACTTATTAACTAGTTTACGTGCTAACTTGCTTTAGCTTCAAGTCAAACTTAATACACATACAACATATCCAATTTCATATATACCAAATCATATCATCACTAACATAACCAAAAATCATAACTTTTATAACCAACACATCCTTTTAACCATCAATTTAAAATCTAATGCTAAACTACAAGTTAGTACATACATACACATCCAAACCATACCCTCATCCAAAACTATATTATATATATAACCACATAACCAACATACATACATACATACATACATACATACATACATACATACATACATATATATAAGTAAATTCTTTCCAAAATGTTAAGAACTTTACTCACAATAATTTTGCAAAACCATTTTAAACCTTTTGAAAACTTTTCTACTTTAAAAACTTGATCTTTAGTCCCAGGAGCATGGAATAGGCTCAGCCATGGTGTTAATAGGGCATACATGGCTCAGCCATGATAAGAACAAGGATGTGTGGGCTTGACTTGGATAGGTGGAGGTACTTCGGATAAGGTTGAATTCACAAAACTGGATCCAAAAATTAGTCATATTTTCTTGGATTTTTGGTCATGTTGCTCTGAAAATTTTTAAAAAGTGATTAAAAGGAAAGTTCTTGAAAATTATTTTCTCTATCATTTCAATGAAAGAATCACTCAATTTGGATTTGTTTTAAGTGAGATATGGTCAATAGAAGGAGTGGTATTTTTGGATTAGAAAATCTAAGTTCAAAAAATGAGTCTGGAAAAAATGCATTTTTGACATAGCTCTGCTAAAAATTGGAATAAGTAGTACAAATGGATGTTGTAGCCACTAGAATTTTACATGGTTTAAATAAAATAATTCTTCCATTTGAATCATAGAAGAGGAAGGTATGATAGGAGGAAGAGGAGGAAAAATGAAAGGAGGAAAGGGCTATTTATAAGCAAGAAAAAAATATACCTAAAGACCCCTTGTCCTTTACCCTCCACCACCTTGTGCCACCCCACCAAGCTTGTCCCCCTCCTAATACTTCATGTTCCAACATGTTAAAACATGTTTTGTACTTATTTGTACTTACGTCGGGAAAAACATCTTTATATTATATAATATATTAATTTTTTATAATAAAATCTTATCATTTATATATACACACACACACACACACGTACATATATACTTAAGTGTACATACATGTACACATATGCATTTACATGTCAAAATATTTATAAATGTATGTATGTGTTTATACCAAAGTGTCATGACATATCCGACAACTTTTAGCCGACGAAAATTGAAAATTCAAAAAATCAATTCTAGTCACATTTTCTGTTTTTCATCGAACTACATATTTTTGTAAACAAATTTTGAAAACTATTTCACCATCATTATTTATCATTTAAAAGAGTTTTATTTTCATTATAAAACTTATTATTTGAGTATTTAAAATTAGTTAAATATTCGCAAATCAAAGCATTGAAATTCCGGGTCATTACATACATAATTTATTTCTCTAAAGGTTTAAAGTTTTTATTCAATTTTGCGTTCTTCTTCAATTATATTTCATGGAGAATTTGGCTATTGGAGTCGCGTTAGTTTCCAAGCTGCTTCTCTATTCCTTTTCCTTTACTTTATCTCTTATGCTTGAATTTCTCAATCGTTTGATTTTGATTATTGATTTTGGTAAGTTTAATTTTTTTGATTTAGTTTCTATGGTCTTTTATTTATTTGTGGAGTGCATAGTATATCTTATGATTTATATAATATTTAAGGTTTCTTTTGATTCGATGTTTGTAGTTCAATCTTCGTTTTGCTGTTTTTGTAGGTTGGCTATTGTTATGATGGATAATATTGTTGACAAAATGTAATATTTCTTGTTATATTATTATAATTTTTTGTATCATTTTCATATAATGATAAATTCGTAATCATAAATTCGTTTACCTTTCTATTGTTTTGCTTTATAGGGCCGTAGAATATGTTATAGTCGTTTCGGTTGTTTTTTATTTTAACAATAATAGCTTTTGTTTTAGGTTAGCTTTGGATTTTCAAATTTAAATGTTAAGAATAAGATGGACATTAATTTAAGTGTTAGGAATAAGACGAATATTAATACACCAAATTGAATGCAATTTACATAGAATGCGTAGCTAAGAGTAATAGATGTATAAGTAAACATACCTTCAGTACTTTTGAAGAATAGACAAGTATATTATGAAAAGCTAAGGATGAAAATGATAACATGTTCTTTGCGATTGTACCATAAAATTGCCTACTGTTATGAGTCATTAGGACAAATAGGATCATCTTAGTCATTGGGCTTTGGTTTTCTTGTCTGTTATGCTTTATTTTTTTCAAAGCAAGTTGGCTTACTCAAATTCCTAATAAGAATCACTATTACTATAAAATCCAAATCCATTGTATATTTGAGTGACATACAAGTTTACGATGAACTTGAATTATTTTTTAGGGTTTGTATATTTTTACTTTTATATCTTAATATGGTCATCCTATGGATTTTTTTGATTTAGGATGAAATGTTTATTATGTACTAGTTAAGTTTTTATTTGGTGATTTCATGTATACATAGGTGACTATTTTTGAAAATTATTCATGTTTCAAAATAAAGAGACAATGTGCAGCTTTAGCTTACACGATTGGATTTATGCTACCATCTTCCATGTGTTATGAACCTTATTAAAGGAGGAATGTACATACTAAAAGAGTATTTTCATGATGGCTTATTGAAAATAATTATAAATTTTCATTCTTATTTGGTGCCATAAAGAATATTGAGATTTTTGAAACTATTGTTTACTAGTTGTACTTGGTGTTTGGTTTGGATACTGAATTGTTCTTAAGAACTCCAATTTAATTTACGTTATAATTATTGAGTTTTTTAGTTAATATTAGAAAGATATTTCAACTATTGTTTTGAAAAAAATGATAAACGATTATATTAGTTTTCAAACTAATTTTATTATCATTTTCGTAAAAATAACAAATAATTTTCTTTTCTAAAAATGCTAAATGTTTTTGTCATTTTGATAGAAGGACAAACGGTTTTATCCTTTTAGATAAGTTCATTTATTTTTTAGTTAGAAGTCTTATGTAACATCTTTTTATATGTATGTTATTCTATATATTTTCGTATAACAGTTACCAATATGGTTATTAGATGAATTATATACAAATTTATTTTGAACTACGTACTTTGAATAAGAAGTACATGCTTGGATAAAAATATATCTTTATAACTTTTAAATACATAAGTGGATTGAACTTATAAAGAAAAATTCATAAAACTTTCACCTTTCTCGCCAATTTTTGGGAGAACTTTTGATTGATTTTCTATAAGGTATAATATTGTATATCCTTTCCATAATTAAAATGGACTGAAAATTGATATGCACATACAAATAGAGATGATAAAAATGTTTGTATTTTTTTAGTTGCACATAATCTCAAGAATGACCACCATTTTCATGCAGTGAAATAAAAATTATGGTACCATGGAATATTTTTCTTTATTATTTGCACAATCTCAATAATGACCATCATTTTGTAACGACCCAAATTTTTAAATAGTTTATAATTAAATATTGAAATTATTTTAAATAATTGAATCTTTGATTTAATGTGAATAAAAATGATTTTGAAAGCTTGTTTAAATTCTGTTTAGATAAGAATAATGATAGTAGACTTTTAATTTAGAATTAAAAGTGATTAAATCATTTTAATAATAATTCGTTTTAATTAACATATGAAATTATCATTCTCGGACACTGTCTCGGATTTTGACGAAACTAGTGTCATTAGATCTGAAATAATGAATTGTTATAAGCCATCGAGTTTCATGACGATCGGACGTACTGTGTCATCGTGCAAGCTCAAAACGCGTAGCGATTAATTTCAGGAATTAAAATATAATATGATTTAATTTGAAAAGCTAACTTCTGTATATGATGGATTGGGTCCCGATACTAACTCCATTGTGTTCAGAATAGGGTAATTAGTTAGGGATGCCAGTGAGCACGCCTCATTTGGAGTTCATGATTTTGAGGGGTGAATAGTGTCGGATAAATTTCCTATATAAGGATTTCACTTCTCTCTTTTGGTGAAAATCCTAACCTTCGTCGTCCTAAATCTAATGGCCCACATCACACATGACGATCGGGGCCGATTCAAGGGAGGGTATCAACATTAAAGTGGAGCGACGTGGCATGGGGAGTTCATTAGTGGTGGTAGTTCATCGTGGAGGAGTGTGGTGGCATGGATCACGAGATGAAGGTAATGGCGATTTTGAGCTCGACGACGAGCTGTATGTAACGAGGGGAGGCGATACTAGTGGCGATGGGTTTTTGGTGGTCGGGGCTACCTACGGTGAAGGTGCGGCAACTGGAGAGGTGACGTGGCGACGTTGTTTGGTTCACGAAGTTGGCGGCCTGGGTCAATGTATCACGTTAGGGTTAAACGAGGAAGGTGATTAGTTTAAACCTTAATTAATTTAAGTTAATTAATTATCTCAAATGTTTCACGAATTTGTACCTTTTCCATACGAGGACGGATTTGGATGCGGTTAGACTCATAGCGATGATATCTACGCATTGGAGTTGGATCCGTCAAGTTTGGAGCGTGTTGGAATTTTAGCTAAAATCAAATGGCATTCGATTTGGACTATTTGGAAATGCATGAGCGTTAGCTGGAGCTTGGGTGATTTTTACTCACCAGGTGATTGAATATTATTGTGTATATAACTATTGATGTATTGAAAATATAAACTGTATAACGAACAATGCAAGTCATTACTTTTGGACCCCGCCTTGTTTTGTAAAACAAGTAAGAACATTATTATAGAGTATAATATCTCTTTTGATCATCTATAACATGTATCGTGGCACAGACTACTTGTTTACATGTCTGATATTGCTTTGTGAAAAGTGATAGTGGGTTGTTCAACATATGCTTTGGTGAGTTTAACATAAAGGAATTGGTTTGGACATTTGTGGAAATTGGAATTAGAAATCGAGAATGTTAGAAGCAAAAGAGTCGCTATGGGTGCACTTTGGAATCACTATAATCGACAATTTTAAAGTTAACTTTGGAAGATATCCTAAATCTTCTTCGTATTTATAATAAGTACTATAGGCATACTTCTTATCAGAAAATAACAAGGTTTAAATATATTTCTGAAAATCATTTGTGGATTCCTAAAGTGATGGTTTTTAAATTATAAAATAGGGGTTTTAAATGGTTTCTAAATTAAGGTATTAAAATATAGTATTAGTATTTTTAAAAGTATAATTTTAGTATATATATGGTTTTAAAAGTTATTAAAGGTTTGATTTAATAAATAAGAGGCTTTTGAATTAAAATATTTTACAAATGGTTTATAGTATTTTATTAAATATCTTAGTTTTACAGATAAGTTAGTATATGTATGTGTGTGTGTATATCTTTTTAAAAGTCTAGTATATTTAGAAGTTTAAAAAGGAAGTTGGATATTTTGTAAAGGAATTTAAAATGATTTTTGGGATTATAACACTTAAGTTATAATAGATTATTTTATAAATTGATTAAAAATGCGACGACCCACATTTTGGAAGGTTTAAATCGATAATAATCCACACTTGTCCGACTTAAACAATCCGAAACGTAGATAATCAATGGGGTTAAATAAGAAAAATAAGAAGAGAAGAAGAAAACAAAACACAGAATCTCACAATGGGAATGATAAAATATAATAATCAAATAAACAATTCATGAAGTTGTTTACTATACATTTGATTTTAATCTATACACATTTATCAAAGTTATATATACATCATGGATAAATAATCAATACAGCAGAATAGCATGATGCAGGGGATAATAATAATAGTAATATACCAAACTTCGTCTTCGTCCTCTAGAGAATAATCTTCAATACGCTGAAAACTCAGGACTAACCCGAGCGTAATGAAAATACAAAACACTCGAGTCAGGACTAAAATACTCTTATGGAAGTCAAATCAATATCACAAATATGAGTGCAATAACTTAAGAGATGTTACAGGATTTTCCATCTCCTAAGGATCCGTTAAACTATTTATATATAATAGTATATGCTATAATAGATAATGTCTATCAGTAGAATAAATATCAAAATAGCATTAAGGCTTTACATTATCCCCCTTAACACATTTTTATAGGTTCAAAACCAAAGTCGTAATGGGCTCGTATAGGTATAAATATGACAAGGCACGTGAGGCAATGCCCAAGGTAGGATTCTACCAGTTTACCCTTTCTGGCTGGTCGTAACCCATCCGTGGCCGACCGCGACATTCAATCCAACCGACAAAAGGTGCATCCATCGAATATGAAATCACAATAGTAATACGAGGGATCAACGTCGCTAGAGGTAGCTAATCTAGATATAGGCTCCTGTTTTAGTCATTTTAATTATGACATGAGTGTCAAGGCTATCCATCATCGTTCTCTTACTTCATTCCAATAAACATTGCCAATTCAACCACTACATTCTGATTTTTGTTGTTATCAAATGTATGCTTGTCAAAGCATGGCATTATTTTTATCATATGTTTTTATTGTACCTCTTATCCTATCTCATCCTATATGATATTTATAGCTAGACTGATCCGTTTATTATTTTTCTTCTTAAATAATACTCGGGTCAGACCGAGGTGTTACATGTGCTTCTGCTTGACTTCCTATCAGGGTCCGTCATCTGACTTTTGGCTAACTACTTTAGCTTAGTAGTTTTTGTTATTATACATTCGAGTTAGAGACTCCTTGATGTATACATATTCTTTTGTCTAGCACTTGTACCTATTCTTTTGTGTTGTAGTGGATCTTGTATGACCACTATTTTGATGTACACTTTTATGTGTTATATTCATATCTATTTCCGCCTTTGTGATATGAATGTATGTGACTGATTTGTGTTATGTGTATTTCTATATTTGTTTCTGAAGCCTACATAGCCACTGTGTAGTAGCTTTGAGTTTGTATTTGATATGTCGGATTTCCTCTTGAAATGAAATGCAAGTCATATTATTTGACATATCGGTACTCGCACAAAGCAATTACACAGATGGTCGCTCCTCAACAGCCTTATTCTTCGTGCTAGTCGACGACATTACCCAGTAGTGTCCTTGGCTAGTGTGAGTATAGAGGTGGGGCATCACAGCTTGGTATTAGAGCCAAACTTCGGAACAATGTAGAATAATCTAGCAAGGATCATTGTCCTAAGTCTTTCTTAGGAGTCGTGCCTTAGGATTTAATTCGATTCATAGGACCCGTTCTATCCTATTTTCTTTTATGATGCCTTGTTTTATCAATCAAGTTTGTTTGATATTCATTCTTAGAATAACCTTTTTTCTCTTCTTTCTTTCTTTCTTTCTTAAAGAAGAGAAATGGTTAGGTCAGGCCGTCCCAGCGCTGGTCAATCCAGTAGTCCTCCTCTGGATGGCGTATTCATGTTTGCCCAACAACTTTTGGATCTTGTAAAGAATCAAAGGTTTATCTTTACAAGAATCTGAAATTAGAAGTGCCATTCGACCAGTTTGTAGATATCACTCTTCGACTTGAAGAGGCCGACAAAGGAAGTGATGGTGATATTGGGGTTTCCAAGAAGAGGCATATTAAGTTCAAAAGCCTTAATCCCAATAAGAAAGTGAAGCAAGCAACTTTGGTAGCAAAGACTCCAATCCATAATCGTGGAGTATGCTACAATTGTAGTTCTAAGAATCACTATGCAAATAAGTGTCCAAAACCCCTTACTTGTCGCTATTGCAAAGGTTTGGGTCATCTTTTATCTTCATGTCCCAAACTTCAAAGTAGGAGAGAGGGAAAGCTGAATGTTATGAAAGCCCCTAGTAACACTTCTCTTGGTCAAGGTATTTCTCATTCAGTCCTTGATGGCATTATTTTATTTCGTGATCTTCCTATTCGAATTTCTTTTCATTCGGGTGCATCCCACTCTTTTATATCAAAAGAACTTGTTGTTACTTTTTCTTTAAATATTATGGGCTTGATGACTTCATTGAGAATTGCGAATCTAGTTGGTAGATCCGCAACACTCAATTTACTTTGTGGAGATGTCGAGATTATTTTATGTGATTATGCTTTCCGATCCGATTTGCATGTTATGCGCTACTTAGGTTTCGGAATGATTTTTGGGAATGGGTTGGCTTAATCGATATGAAGCCCATATCCTATGTCCCATGAGGACTATCCATCTTCGACATTCTCAATCTGTTAAGCAGGTTTTTAATTTTTCTTAATGATTTCGATTCCAATTCGGTGGCATCATTTTATTCTTTAAACCCACATGATGAGGAAAATGTTATTTCTCTCATTCAAGTAGTTTGTGAATTTTCCCGGTATTTATGAGCTTGTCTTAGGATTACCACCTAAGCGATCTATTGAGTGGTGCTAAGGTCTTTTCAGATCGACCTTGCCACCGGTTTTCTTCAGCTAAGAGTTGCGGAGGGTAGCATTCCACTTACCGCATTCCGCACTCGGTATGATTCTTATGAATGACTTGTGATGTCATTCGGTTTGTCCAGCTTATTTCATCCATCTTATGAATCGAGTATTCTGCGAATATCTCGATGAGACCATCCTTGTATTCATTGATTATGGATGAAAACAACAATTTAAAATTTGCAAATCTTTTTAATAGGATATTTATAAGTATAATTGGATTTTGTTCTTAAAACGAGCAAAGAATATTCGTAAAATTTTTAAAAGACATGTTTATCATATAGAAGATGATTTTGTGTTGTTTTGCCCATTGAGTGCTTTAAGAATTCTGGTCGATGCGCTTGATCAACGTTATCGATAGGAATCTCCTAAACGCTATGATGAGACAGTCAGTCAGACACAATAAATTGACTTATAAAAAGTAATTTTTTCTAAAAAGATGATTACATAAAGTTCATTATAATTTTGAATGTCTTAGCTTTTCGGGAAAGAGGATCATTTAAAAGAACTCCTTTCCGATGCTCCTATTCTTGTGATTCCCGAAGGGAACCAAGACTTTATTGTTTATACCGACGCTAGTCGTGTTGGTTTGGGAGCCATTCTCATGCAAAGGGAACGTGTTATCGCATACGCTTCTAGGCAATTAAAGTCTGCCGAGACTAGATATTCCACTCATGATTTAGAGCTCGCGGCTATTGTTTTCGCCCTTAGAATTTGGCGTCATTGTCTTTTGGGAGAGAAATTTGTTCTCTACACCGATCATAAATCTTTGAAGTATTTATTTTCTCAAAAGGAACTTAATTTGCATCAACAACGTTAGCTCGAGTTCCTTTCATCTTATGATCTTGATATCTATACTCCCGGAAAGGGCAATCATGTTGCCGATGCCCTTAGTCGTAAGCAACAAGCGGTTGTTTCCATGATGATATCCGAATGGAATGATCTCCAGACTTTGTCCTCTTGTGTGATTTGAGATTGTGAATCTGATTCATGTTCATCTCTTGTTTTATGTAGCCTTGAGGCTCATCCTTCTCTTTTGGACCGCATCCTTAAAGCTCAAAAGCAAGATCCCAAATTGGCTCTTCTTAGCCAAAGTTGTAGGGATCAAAATAAGGTTGATGGTTTGAAAGACTTTGATATTGATGCTTGCGGAGGCATTCGAAAGTTTGGTAGACTTATTGTGCCAAACATTTGTGATCTTCGTAAAGACATTTTAGAAGATTCTCATCGTTCTAAATTTACCATTCATCCCGGTAGTAGTAAAATGTACACGGACATGAAGAGACTTTATTATTGGGATGGAATACAGTCTGACATTATTAACTTTATTAAGCGTTGCATGACTTGCCAACTCATAAAGGCCGAGCATCAAAGGCCCGGTGGGTTATTGCAACCTTTGGACATTCCCGTTTGGAAGTGGGTCAAGTCTCCATGGACTTTATTGACTGTCTTCCCCATTCTCGTTTGGGTCATGATAGCCTATGGGTGATAGTAGATGGACTTACAAAATCCGCCCATTTTCTTCCCGTTCGGTCCAATCGGACCGTATTTCTTTTGGCTAAACTCTATGTCAAAGAAATTATTAAATTGCATGGATTTCCAACTTCTATTGTTAGCTATCGTGATCCATTATTTACTAGTGGATTTTGAAAGGGTCTTCAAAAACTTTAGGAATGAGGCTTAATTTTAGCACCGCTTATCATCCTCAGTCTGATGGACAAACTGAGCGTGTGAATCAAACTCTTGAAGATCTTCTTCGTGCATGTGTTCTTGATTTTGGTGGAAGTTGGGAAGATCATATTTCCCTTGTTTAGTTTTCTTATAATAATAGCTTCCAATCTAGTATTGGTATAGCACCTTTCGAGGCACTCTACGGAAGGCCATGTCGATCTCCTTCATGTTAGCTTGAAGCTGGTTTTAGGTCCAGATTTTATTCGCGATGCCACATAAAAGATTGACCTTATTTGTCATAGGATGAAAGAAACTCAAAGTAGACAAAAATTCTATGCCGATAATCGAAGAAGGAATTTAGAATTTTCTATGGGAGATTTGGTGTTCATTCGTGTTTCACTTATGAAGGGTGTTGTGCGTTTCAGTCGATCGGGAAAATTAGCACCTTGATATATTGGTCCATTTTCCATCACCGAACACATTGGTTCCGTGGCTTATCGCCTTTTATTACCGGCTCAATTTTCTGCTATTCATAACGTATTCCACGTCTCTCAACTACGGAAAGACCTTAGAGATTCCGATTCTATTCTTGAGCCCGGTGTTATTGAAGAAATTGAAGTTCCGCCTAATTTGACTTATGAGCAACATCCTATTCGTATCATTTCTACAGAGGTTAAACGCCTTCGAAATAAAGATGTTCCTCTTGTGAAAGTTCAATGGTCCTCAAATCCTAAGGATTGCTCTTGGGAATCCAGAGAATTCATCGAGCGAACACATCCGGACTTACTCTCTCGTGCTCCTTAAGGTGAATTTCTCATTTCAAAATTTCTTCTTTGTGTTGTTATGCCTTAGTATGGTTGTTACTTTTTATTTTCTTCTTAAGTATTGCGAGGATGCAATTTCTTTAAGGAGGGGAGTCTGTAACAACCCACATATTTTTACGATAATATATTTAAATGGTTTATTTAAATATAGCATCGTTGGTTGAATTTAAAAGTCCAAAATGCGAATTTCTGTAAACGGTCGAATCCGGACTCGAGACCACTTCCATTGAGTCCAAAATGGCGTTTGCGACCTTTTTGAGTATAAACATTGATATGTTTGGAGTTGTGTAAAATTTTGCTATTTTTCTATTGGGCTTTGGGTTTGGGTTTCAGCCACTAAGAGAACCCAACTCCTCTACATAATAACTCCCACTCCACCCCTCTACTCTTCATTCATTTCATTTCCAATTTTCCTAATACTCAAGCCCTAAAAGAAAAATGGGGGAAAAGAAATTAAATTTCCTAAGCCCTAGGCTCTTAGGAAATTCAAAATCCAAGCTCCAAAATCAAAGAGAAGCTTAGGTAAGCATCCTCTTCTTCTTCTCCTTCTCAATCTCTCTCCAATTTCAGAAATTTCCTACAACCTAACTTAGGAAATATTTGCTTATGATCTTAGATTGGAGCTTCTAGAGTTGAAGTTGAAGAGTAGTTGATCTTTCCTTTGTTTTTGAGCTTTTCATTCGTTGTTTTTGGGTTTAAAAATGAGTTCTTTAACTCACATCTATGTTTATACCTTTGATAGTAATTAGGTATGAATTCCTAACATCTATTTCTAGTCCGGTTGCTTTTGAATTGAATTGGGTTGACGAATTTTCCAATTTTTGGTATTTTGAAGTCAAAATCTATGAAAATCCTTATATGGATATTTGGACATGTTATTTGGAGTGTATTGATGTGTTTATAGGGTTGGGTTGTCGCTTGACATCGATCTCTAGCTATCGTTGCTCATTCGTTGTTTCGAATTTGATTTGGCCATCATTGGCCTAGGAAAAATATTGCCCTGAGCTTCAGCTCAGACGTCTGGTATTAAGGTCAGACGTTTAGAGCTACGAGAATATAATTCCAATCTTTCAGCTCAGACGTCTGAGCTTACTTCCCAGACGTTTGGGCGATCTGGAATAAAATTTCCAGCGCTTTAGCTCAGACGTCTGGGAAGTCTACCAGACGTCTGGAGCTGCTTATTTCAGCCAAATTGCCTATTTTGAGTGGATTTTCGTTTTAATCGATTTTTGGTTGATCCGATTAGTTGTTATCACTTATTATCAACTTTGATGACTTCTTTTTCTGGATTTTTGGGAATATCCATTTGATGGAATAGATATCGATTTTTATGGTTTTGATTCACGTCGTCGAATGTGAATTTTTTGGTGATTGATTGTTTCTACAATCATTTCTGTGATTTGTCACTTTAAAATACAAAGGTTTCTATACTAGTAGTAAATACTCAAACTCTTTCACAAAAATGATTTCAACACTACTTCTAAATACAAAGCTCATTTTTAAAACCGTTTTCCAAATCTACTAGTATATACAAACCTTTACCTCATTCATATGAGAAATCCAATTAAACGACTTAGCAAAACAAGTGGTATGAAACGCTTGCCTTTACTTCGTTGGTTAATTCTTAGACTTGTTCGATTGAATTCTTGTGACAATTTTCGAGTGGAAATCTACAATTTGTTCGTAAATATTTAAGTTAAGCGAGTGGTTATGGGACAGAAGCTAAACTCATTTATTTACTAGCTTAGTGTAATTTACGCTTCTTATTGATCAATGATGATCATTTTATGGTTTAGACTAGCGATATGCGATGTCTCTTTGTCCGCATGGGGGACTGTACCCAGTTTTGTGGAGCATCGTCTCATTTTATGGGCTAACAACCCAGGGTCTTTTGACCATTCGTGGAGCAATCGACTTGATAAGTCGGTGCATGAGGCGAGTCTTTTAGGTACGTCGATGTTCGACTGTGCATGGGGCGTATCTTTTTAGGTGCGTCGATGTTCGTTTATGCATGGGGCGTATCTTTTTAGGTGCGTCCATGTTCGTTTATGCATGGGGCGTATCTTTTTAGGTGCGTCGATGTTCGTTTATGCATGGGGCGTATCCTTTTAGGTGCGTCGATGTTCGTTTATGCATGGGCGTATCTTTTTAGGTGCGTCGATGTTCGTTTATTCATGGGGCGTATCTTTTTAGGTGTGTCGATGTTCGTTTATGCATGAGGCGTATCTTTTTAGGTGCATCGATGTTCGACTGTGCATGGGGCGTATCTTTTTAGGTGCATCGATGTTCGACTGTGCATGGGGCGTATCTTTTTAGGTGCATCGATGTTCAACTCATTTAATGGGTTAGCGACCCATGGGATAACATCCCGTTTATGTTAGGCCTACCCCTTCTTTGTGTTTTCTGGATTTCTAATTATTGATTTCTGGAATTTATGTTTCACCGATTTTTGCGATTGGCATTGATATGTTTTGTCAATATTTGAGGTTTGGTGAATAAGCTAAGAATGTGATTGTTAACCCGCCTTTTGGCAAGACCGCGGACAGACGGGTTTAACTAAATCAACTACATGTTCGTCGAGGCTATAGTACGATGGATTCAGTTGACTGGATGGATGGATGATGCAATGTGCTTGGGAGATGGAAATATGATTGGATAAAGATGAATCAACTATAATTTGGGTGTAGGAAACATGGTTCGGCATTAAACATGGTTCGGCATGATGGAGGTTCGGCACATATGGTTCGTTTGGCATTCACGTTCGAATAGCGTTCAAGAGTAGTCGGCATTCCATGAAGCATTCGACATCCAGGTGGCATTCGGTGTCAAGATACGCTCGTCATCTCGGAAGCGCTCGACATTCGGAAACGCTCGGCATCAAGGAAAGTTCGACATCGAGAGACGTTCAGCAGGGTATAACGTTCGGCATGTACGAACGTTCGGCATGGCAGAATTGTTCGTCATAAACTGTTGTTCGGCCTAAGTATCGTTCGGCCAAGAGGTGGTTCGGCCTTGATATCGTTCGGCCAGAGTATTGTTCGGCCTAAGTTTTGTTCGGCAATCAGTCGTTCAGCACGAATACATTGGATCGGCCTTCGGTATCGTTCGGCGAAAATGTCCCCCACGGCATTCAAGTTGTTCGGCCTCACTTCTGATCGGCATGAGGAGATCGTTCGGCATTCACACCTTGTTCGGCATTCAGCATTCGGCATCTATGGTTCGACATATGGAGACCAATCCATTTGGGCTAAGGTATTCAGCTGGCAGGCCCACCAGGGAAGTCCAACCCATCTTTGTCTATAAATAGAGAGGCAGGGGCACAGTGAAGTGGGATCTTCTTTTCTGCTCTCTTACTTTCTCTTTTAAGGCTAAGGCAACTCTACCATTTTATAACTGTAATTGACCATTACATCAATAAAAAGCAAACTTCTAAGTGGACGTAGGCCGGAGTTAGCCGAACCACTATAAAATCTGTTGTTCTTTACTGCTTTCATTTTAATTTTGATTGTTCTTCACATTATTACACTCTACATACATTCTACCTCTGAGCTGTGACTAGTATTATGTGCTTTCATCTGGATTTGGGTGTTAGTGACCAATTTTGGCGTTAACACTTTGGTGCTTTCACTGAGAACTGAACTCATTAATTTTGGAGTTAGGAACTTGGACCCTAGAAAACAATGGCTAGACCACCAACAAGGAAGCAAGCAGTAGAAAGAAGCAATCAGGAAGGAAGTCAAGCTGCCTCTTCTGGAGCTGGAGAGGATCATGCATCCATCTACATAACTCGGGATGAGATGCAGGTGATGATGAATTCTATGCAGGAGCAGATGATGAAACGGCAAGAGGAGATGATGCAGGCTCTTCTTAGACAATTTGGACAACCAGGAACTGTAGGTGCTCAAGTTCTTGGAACTGGTCCAAGGGAACTCAACCAGCAAACAGATGAAGTGATTCAGCAGGGGGCAGCTCCCAATCAACAAACAGCTAACCATCTAGATGGATCTAGACTCGGGGGCGCACCACCAGGTGACGCTGGACCAGTTCATGGAGGGATACCGGATGACGCTACGCGGCCTGACGTCCATAGGAATACAGGAGTACATGATGAAGAATATGTGCCAGAATTTCCGCGGGGACTTAGGGGGCAGTCTGGAAACATGGATAGGGGGCAATCCTTGGTTGGAAACACTAGATTGGCTGACATTATCAGGCGGACTATTCGCGGAGGTCTGACAAACAGGGATTCAGAGGGAGTTAACAAAAGTCCGTTTACCCGGAACATCAGGACAGCTAGGAATCCGCCCGATTTCAAACTACCCACTCTGGAAGTATACAACGGGAAGACGGATCCCACCGACCACTTGATGAGGTACACTAGGCATATGGAAGTGCTGGGGGCAACGGAGGAGGCTATGGCCCGATGTTTCCCCCTGTACTTGACCGATATTGCTGCTATGTGGTTCAGACAGCTGGAGGATGGATCCATTGGAACATGGACAGAACTGGTGGACAAGTTCTTAAGTCAGTTTCGAGTTCACATAAAAAGGCCAAAGAAGGGGATGACGCTAACGTCAGTCAAAAAGGGGGCAGATGAATCGCTCAGGACATTCTTAACTCGATTTAATGCAGCAGTTGCTTCGGTGGATCGGCCAGATCCATCAATGGTTCTGATGGCTGCGGTATCAGGAGTCAAAGATAATTCAGATTTCAAAGTATCGTTCGTACGGGACCCACCGTTGGATCTTGGGGAATTCTTTCATGAATTTGAAAGATTTCTTCAATAAGAGGATGCATGTTTGGACATGAGGTCAAAGGAAGTAAACATGACTAAGGATGGAGGACTACCCGACGAAAGCTCGGGTGGGGGCAAGGATAAAGGGAAAAGGAAGCGCTGGGGAGAACCAAAGTTCTCCACTTACACAGGATTGAACGCAACGCTGGAGCGGATTTTCTTAGATACTCGAGATCGCCTTCCCTATCGAAGGCCAGCAAGGAGGGAACCCTCAGAACGAGAAAGGGCGTCAGGAAGGCACTGTCTTTTTCATGACCTGGACGGGCATGATACTAACAGCTGCCGGCATTTGAAGGACATAATCGATGAGCATATAAGGAATGGTCAGTTGCGACAATATGTCGGAACTCGGAATGCGGTGGGGGAACAGGAGCAGCCACCGCCTACCTTGAACGACGAGGGCATGAGGCCCAAGAATGATGGTCGATTGGTCATCAACTAATCTTGATGGTTTGGAATAAGTAACAAACTCTGGGCAAACGGTTAAATCACTTACTCATGTATGGGGTCGGAGATAACCTCAGGCATGCACTGAGATGATGGCTTACCGAGACGCCCTGGTTTGTGAAATCTGTTTTTTTCCTTTGACTTGGACATTTGCTTTTTCTGGTTTGGTTTTGGAGTTTGGTTTGAACTCCCTGTTTTGCTCGTTTTCTGGTTTGGATGTTTGTTTTTTGGTATGGATTTTTGATATGGGTTTCTGGTTTTCTATTTTGGATTTGGATTTTGGATTGGATTTTGATTGGATTTTCTCTGGATTTTGGCTAAAAGGTCGTCGAGTATGGACTATGCTCGGCAAGGGTCCGAAGAGACCAGGATTCGGCCTAGGACTTAGGCCATATATTATCGGTTACTATTTTAGGTCGTCGAGTATGGACTATGCTCGGCAAGGGTCCGGAGTGACTAGGGTTCGGCTTAGGACTTAAGCCACGGCATTATTCGACGTTCAGGGACACTGAACCATGAACACCATGGAATTACTTAACATAGGTCGTCAAGTGTGGATTTTGCTTGGCAAGAACCCAGAGAGGTTACGGATTTGGATGCTAGATATGAATAGCTAAGGATTCGGACAAGGACCCGGAGCGGTCCCGGATTTGGATATCGACCCGGAGAGGTCACGGATATGGTTATAGGTTATTGGATATGGATGGATTGGAACTCGGTAGTCGGGTTCAGATGGATGTGGAATTAGATAAGGACTTGGTTACTGGATAGGAATCAGACATCGACTCGGAACAGTCGCGGAAATGGATCAGGATATGGCCGTGGCACTCGGATAAGATGGCTTGGTAATGGATTGGATTATGAATCAGAAAGTATGGATGATGATAACATACATACTTAGGATATTGGACTTGAGGCTATTCAAAACACACCTTTCACAGCAAGGCATGTTTTGGGGGGCAAGTGTTAACCCGCCTTTTGGCAAGACCGCAGACATACGGGTTTAACTTAATCAACTGCATGTTCGTCGAGGCTATAGTACGATGGATTCAGTCGACTGGATGGATGGATGATGCAATGTGCTTGGGAGATGGAAATATTATTGGATAAAGATGAATCAACTATAATTTGGGTGTAGGAAACATGGTTCGGCATTAAACATGGTTCGGCATGATGGAGGTTCGTCACATATGGTTCGTCTGGCATTCACGTTCGAATAGCGTTCAAGAGTAGTCGGCATTCCATGAAGCATTCGGCATCCAGGTGGCGTTCGGCGTCAAGATACGCTCGGCATCTCGGAAGCGCTCGGCATTTGGAAATGCTCGGCATCAAGGAACGTTCGGCATCGAGAGACGTTCGGCAGGGTATAACGTTCGGCATGTACGAACGTTCGGCATGGCAGAATTGTTCATCATAAACTGTTGTTCGGCCTAAGTATCGTTCGGCCAAGAGGTGGTTCGGCCTTGATAGCGTTCGGCCAGAGTATTGTTCGACCTAAGTTTTGTTCGGCAATCAGTCGTTCAGCACGAATACATTGGATCGGCCTCCGGTATCGTTCGGCGAAAATTTCCCCCACGGCATTCAGGTTGTTCGGCCTCACTTCTCATCGGCATGAGGAGATCGTTCGGCATTCACACCTTGTTCGGCATTCAGCGTTCGACATCTATGGTTCGGCATATGGAGACCACTCCATTTTGATTAAGGTATTCAGCTGCCAGGCCCACCAGGGAAGTCCAACCCATCTTTGTCTATAAATAGAGAGGCAGGGGCACAGTGAAGTGGGATCTTCTTTTCTGCTCTCTTACTTTTTCTTTTAAGGCTAAGGCAACTCTGCCATTTTATAACTGTAATCGACCGTTACAGCAATAAAAAGAAAACTTCTAAGTGGACGTAGGCCGGAGTTAGCCGAACCACTATAAAATCTGTTGTTCTTTACTGCTTTCATTTTAATTTTGATTGTTCTTCACATTATTACTCTCTACATACATTCTACCTCTGAGCTGTGACTAGTATTTGGTGCTTTCATCTGGATTTGGGTGTTAGTGACCAATTTTGGCGTTAACAGTGATATTCTTTTTGGATATTTGAGATGATTTGAGATATGGTATGATTTTTGTTGTTATCAAATGTATGCTTGTCAAAGCATGGCATTATTGTTATCATATGTTTTTGTTGTATCTCTTATCCTATCTCATCCCATATGATATTTATAGCTAGACTGATCCGTTTATTATTTTTCTTCTTAAATAATACTCGGGTCAGACCGAGGTGTTACATGTGCTTCTGCTTGACTTCCTATCAAGGTCCGTCATCTGACTTTTGGCTAACACTTTAGCTTAGTAGTTTTTGTTATTATACATTCGAGATAAAGACTCCTTGATGTATACATATTCTTTTGTATAACACTTGTACCTATTCTTTTGTGTTGTAGTGGACCTTGTATGACCACTATTTTGATGTATACTTTTATGTGTTATATTCATATCTATTTCCGCCTTTGTGATATGAATATCCGTGACTGATTTGTGTTATGCTTATTTCTATATTTGTTTCCGAAGCCTACATAGCCACTGTGTAGTAGCTTTGAGTTTGTATTTGATATGTTGGATTTCCTCTTGAAATGAAATGCAAGTCATATTATCTGACATATCGGTACTTGCACAAAGCAATTACACAGATGGTCGCTCCTCAACAGCCTTATTCTTCATGCTAGTCGACGGCATTACCCAGTAGTGTCCTTGGCTAGTGTGAGTATAGAGGTGGGGCGTCACACAAACAGTCAATAAAATTCACAACAATCTTATAATTATCAATATCGGGTATTTTATGGCCATTAAATTCTAATCCAAATTAACTGTCAATTCAAATTCTATCAATTAATTCAGATGTCAATTTAAATGTCAATTAAACTTATCAACAACAATCAATAAATTTCAATCACTTCACGATATAAATTTAACTACATAAAAATTATTTCAGTCAATTGTGATCGTATAAACACTCACCTTTAATTTATCGATGATTTAAAATCCAAATAAAGGTCCAAATTTGAACAGTCTCAGAACTCGACCAAACCTGTTCCATGTTGTTCGGAATTTCGATACGATCGCAATGGAGAAAACCGCACGTCGATCCGATCTCGTATGCAAAAGTTATTCGAGTCAGAACATTTGAATTTTTAATATAAAATAATTAATTAAAAAAATTACGTTACCATCTTCATCTCTCGTTCACGTTCTGTACCTTGCAAACCCATCACGCACACCTACAACGTCGACTGGACGATGATGAGGACGTTCCCACGCTAGGGCCTCGTCAAGAGCTACTACCGCCCCAAACGCCGTCCATCCAGCTGCCCTCATTTGCCTCAAAAACCCTAAAAAACGTGCATGCTTCCAAGCTAGATTCTGGCGAACCCATGATGTAATAGCATAGATAAACCGTATAGATTTGAAGAGATCATAGAGATCTACAACTGTGCTTTTGAAATTTTTCGATTTCGTTGAACGGATTGAGAGATAAAGAGGAAAGAAGTTCGAGCAATTTCAGCCATTAAAATACTAGCGGCTAGGGCTTTGAGAAATTAAAATAATAATAAAACTGTCTCGATTTGCGTGCATATTTATATAGTTAGGTCCAAAATCGTCTGAACTCCAATCGAGGCATGGCCCCTGGCGTTTATAATGTTTTACCTCCATTCCGAACGCAATGGAACTAGTTTCGAGCCCTAATTCGATCGTATGTGGAAGATAACTTTTCAAAGTCAATTTATTTTAATGAATTCCTTAAATTGATTTCTACGCGTTTCAAGCTCATATGACTAAACGACAAGTCCAATCGCTACGAAACTTGAAATCCAATAATAATTCACTATTACGGATCCGATGAAACTGGTTTCGTCGAAATCCAAGACAGTTGTCAAAATGGCTATTTTTACTCGTCAATTTAAAATATAAAATTTCCAAATTTTAATTATTCACATTTAAATCCAACTTTAAATACTAACAATCTTAATTGTTGTTTATATAAAATTTAAATCAACTTACGACATCATTTTCAATCATATTAAATTCAGAATTTAATTATTCAAATAATTTCTAATATTAAATTTAAACAATTTAATTATTTGATAAATTACAATAACGAGTCGTTAAATTTTATCTCTAACCATTTTCATTCAATAATCGTATCAAATTCTATAATTTAAAATAGTTCAAAATATGGGTCGTTACATACTCCCCCACTCAAAATTTTTCGTCCTCGAAAATACGTTAAGTACAGAATTTAATACTTGATATATTTTCTCAAAATAATTTACTTATGAAACATAACCATCTTAGTTGCAAAACTATTACTATGCTTCTACTACACCATTCCGATATCGATTTTACGAAAAATATAATTTTATATAGAAAAACAAGTTATAAAATTTTTAAAACTTCAAAATTTTTCCAACTCCCGGATTTACGGAAAATTTTGGCAGAGTCTCCTTTGCGCGGCTCGATCGGAAATTTTTTACAATATAATATATAACACAAATATACCCAATATATATCAAATATACATCTCATCTCAATGATGAGGCATCCCGAAGGGAAAAAAATAAAATAAAATCGCGGTATGTAATCCGAGATACGTACCTTATTACTAATAATACGAGCGAGTTCGCTCGTATTAAGCAGGCAAAGCATATAAATCCGTGTATACATCCAAACGGTCTTCGTATGTACCTATCTCAACTCAATTTAAGATATTAGTTGCATATAAAGATATATAAGCATGTATAAGTCTAATATAACCATATAACATGGATTTTGAATCCAAATAATAAATACAAGCACAAATACACAACATACAACAATCATATGCAATCAAAACAGTAATAACTATGGTTTGCAACAAAAGAAACCATCCAACCATCAATATCCATCCAATTAATCCAATTTAATTCATAACCATGTGAATTTACGTTATCCAATGTCAATTTTTTATTTATACCCTTCATTTCTTATTAACATTCATTTCATTAACATTTTAATTGACTCGATTTCAATTAATTTACATTGACATCTAATTTATTTGCATTCGCTTTATTTACTTCTTAATTGATTAACATTCACCTATTTATATTCATTCCGCTAATCACACAATGGGTTTATATTCAATTCATTCACTTTTAATTGATTTACATTCAACTAATTTTGTTTCAATTCATTTTTTCAATAAACAAATATTCATTGCATTCACATTTGATTTATTACAATTCAATGTATTTACATTCAATCGATTTATTTTCAATTGATTAATATTTATTTTAGTGACATTCATTTTATTTATTATCCAATAGATTTTCATTCCATTCATTTAAATTTTATTATGCTCACATTCACTTCCATTTGTTTTAAATTGATTCCCATTCCCTTATTTACATTCATTGAAATCAAATTTCTCTTACATTCAATGGTTAAAGTTATTACATTCAATTCTTTTTTTGTTAACATTTAACTGGCTCATTTCAATTCATTTGTATTCACCCAACTTACCTTCAATTTGATTCACGTCCAAAAATTTTTATTCAGTTTATTTATTTTCAATTTATTAATGTGCACTCATCAACGTCAATGAATTCACATTCTATTAATTTACATTTGATTCATTCCATTTAATTGGTTAAATTCCGATTGTTTCACTTTAATTTTAACAATGTTTCATACACATTCATTTATGGACCATTTTATAAAATTATTCCATTTAACCTTGTTTAAGTTAAATTTTTTTTATTTCCACTTAATATATCCTCTCTTTTTTTCCCACTACTAACATCATTTATAAATCATCTAAGTTTATTATAAATATTTTATACAGCACAACTCACGTTTATTATCATTACTTCATATCTTTAGTTATTATTAATTCATCAATTCACTTTGTTTATTCAATTTCATATTATTAATTTTCTAAAGTAAATTTTTACTTTATAAATCAATTCATATTAATAAAAAAATTCCCACAGTTTATTTCATTCAATTTTCTTAAGTTGCTTCCATCCTTTAATTTGTTTCATTAACTTATTTCATATGTAATTAGCTAACACGCAATTTATTAAAACTCGTTTCATTTGTATTTAACTTATTTTCATCAAATTTTAAATTAAATCCAATCACTCATATTAATTTTTCTTACACTCATTTATTTTAATTAAATTTCTCACGTTAAATTTTTTTCTTCACACTTAAATTACATTTCATTTTAAAATTCAAGTTCATATTCATTTGATTAATTCATTTTATAGCCTAAATGAAATTAATTCACTTTACTAATTTATATAGTTTCACTTAATATCTAATTCAATTTTATTTAATATTAAGTTAAACTTCATTTCATTTTAATCCATTACTCATTTTATTTAATCTTATTCAAGTTAAATTTTCTTATCATTTACATTCAACAAATATAAATTCGTTTTAGCTTATTAATTCTCAAATCTATAAGTTATACAATTTATTCATTTAAAATTTCATTTTATCTAATTCATTTCAAATACAATTCATTTTTATTTAAGCTTCTTGAGTTAAATGTATTTTATTTACTTCATTTCACTAACCACATTCAATTTAACAATGTTAAGCCAATTATTTTATTTTGTATCTCAAATTCGAAAATTTTCTTTGTTTTCTTAACCAAAATTTAACCGTTTTAAATTTGGTTTATTTTCCTATTCAAATTTATAAGTTATAAACTTATTTCTTTTCTATACTATTTTAAATTTATAAGTTATAACTTACTCTTTATATACTATTTTCAATTATAAGTTCAAAACTATTTTCATATATTTATTAAATCATACTTAGAATATATTTTTTTAACAATCAAAACTTGTTTTAGTCGAAAATAAATTTCTTTTGGTAGAAATTCTCACTCAAAAACTCGAAAATGAATACTGGCAATGCTGCAGTCATCCCCAGAATTGTTTCCCAACGACCAAGCGAGTTTAATGCTTTTATTTAAAAATATTTTCAAAATATATTTCTAGTCAAAAAACTTTCAAATAATACTATTATTAATTTTTAAGGCTTTGAAAATAATTTTGAAAACCAAAGGATTTTAAATTCTAAAATTCTTAATTTCTCAAACTTTATTTTATTTTATTTTTCATTTCTATATAAGCTACATTATAAATATACTTGTACAAATTTCCTTACCTTATTACCAAAATATTTTATTAATTTACAACTTGGTCATCTTAGCCACTTCTTATTTTAATTGATTCCAATCCAATTTGATTATCAACTTCTTTATAAAAAAAAATTCATTAAGTATTCATTTTATTTTAATTCAACCAATAATCGATGGTAACTAAATATTATCATCTCCTAACAATAATTTCATTAATAACCATTATATATATATAATATAATTTAGGTAAAATTATTTCATTTACTCGATTTTAAAATAATATTATGTCGACTTGCCTCGTTTAAGTGTTTAGAAACCCCTATCGATGACACGGCGTCCCGCACATCGACCATAATTCATAAACAACTCAACGGATAAGTAAACACAATATAAACCATTTTATAACACTAACAAGTACGCTTTCTCATATAAATACACTCAAACAGACTCATTCTAGGGTATTACTACCCTATCTCTAATGAGTCAAACCCCACAAAGCCAAGGTTATCGCTAAACCAATGCTCTGATACCAACTGTGATGACCCACATTTCGGAAGGTTTAAATCGACAATAATCCACACTTTTCCGACTTAAACAATCTGAAACGTAGATAATCAATGGGATTAAATAAGAAAAATAAGAAGAGAAGAAGAAAACAAAACACAGTATCTCACAGCGGGAACGATAAAATATAATAATCAAATAAACAATTCATGAAGCTGTTTACTATACATTTGATTTTAATCTATACACATTTATCAAAGTTATATATATACATCAGGGATAAATAATCAATACAGCAGAATAACATGATGCAGGGGATAATAATAATAGTAATATACCAAACTCCGTCTTCGTCCTTCAGAGAATAGTCTTCAATACGTTGAAAAACTCAGGACCGACCCGAGCGTGATGAAAAGACAAAACACTCGAGTCAGGACTAAAATACTCTTATGTAAGTCAAATCAATATAAAAAATATGAGTGCAATAACTTAAGAGATGTTACGGGATTTTCCATCTCCTAAGGATCCGTTAAACTATTTATTATATTAGTATACGCTATAATAGATAATGTCTATCAGTAGAATAAATATCAAAATAGCGTTAAGGCTTTACATTATCCCCCTTAACACATTTTTATAGGTTCAAAACCAAAGTCGTAATGGGCTCGTATAGGTATAAATATGACAAGGCACGTGAGGCAATGCCCAAGGTAGGATTCTACCAGTTTACCCTTTCTGGCTGGTCGTAACCCATTCGTGGCCGACCGCGACAATCAATCCAACCGACAAAAGGTGCACCCATCGAATATGAAATCACAATAGTAATACGAGGGATCAACGTCGCTAGAGGTAGCTAACCTCAATGTCCAGACATAGGCTCCTGTTTTAGTCATTTTAATTATGACACGAGTGTCAAGGCTATCCATCATCGTTCTCTTATTTCATTCCAGTAAACGTCGCCAATTCAACCACTACATTCTGGATATCATCCACCGCGTATACAGTTGTTAAAGTGGTTCCAATATTGACAGAGAGTATGCCAATAAGAGGCCCCGGTCTCTTTAACAACCAAACGTCGTTTTACACACCGGTTGGTACTTTTACATTTCGAAAATAATTCGTACTTGATATCAAAATATCCTATTCGCTTCAAAAATCAAATCCATTTCGAAATCATCATATTCGCTTCAAAAATCAAATCCTTTTCGAAATCATCATATTCGCTTCAAAAATCATATTTTACTTCAAATGTCAATTCAATTCGATATATCGATTTCACTTCAAAATTTTATTCGAATTACAATTTAGGTTATAACTTCACTTTAACCCAATTCGCATTTAAATCCAAAATTTAAATATAAACATTCCACCCTTTTGACCAGTTTGAATTTTTTTTAGAAAATAGTTTAAATAGTTTTAAAATAGTTAAAATAATTTAATAGAAAATAGTCTGAGTAGTAAAATGGTTTATATAGTAAAATAGTTTGGAAAATCAAAATAATTTAAATATTTAAAGAATATATATTTTAAACCGTTTATAATAAAATAATTCATTTGAAATAGTTTCAAAGTCAAACCGATTCACTTCCAAATTTCCCAATTCAAATTTATTCCAATTTCTATTTCGATTTAATCGATTCAATCCCGATTTCAAGTCGAATTCAATTTCAATTCCAAATAAATTTCAATTCCAATGCCAAATTAATTTCAAATCAATTCTCAAATTTAAACCATTTCGATTTATATCAATTCCGAGTTCGATTTCCAAAATATCGATTCAAAACACTTAAATCAAATTTTCCTTCAATATCCAATTTTTTTTAAAAAACACCAAATCTTCAAATATAATTAAATTCCGAACTAAATTTTGAAATATCATTTTATATATCTTTTACATAGCAATATTCAAAATTCGAATAAAAGTCCAATCTTTTAAAACAAATAGATTTCTGAAATTCACATCATATTCCGATTATGACTTAAATCTCAACTTCGATTAATTAAACAATTCCTATTTCAAATTTTTAATTTCAACATTCCGAGTTCCAATTCAAAAATAATTCAATTTCCAAATTCGATTTTATTTCTTAAATATCAAAATCAAAATCAATTTAAATAATTTTAAGTCAAAATCTTAAAATCATTTAATTTAACCAATCCGGTGTCCGTATAAAATTTTCTATCCTATGGCCAAGTGAATCAATTATTTCAATTTAATTTCAGGAATGGATATATATCATTTCAATCCAAAATAAATACCATAGGTATATATCATTTCAACCTATTTCTTAATTTATTCAAAATAATTCAATTTACAGTTTTATATACTGTAAATAATATACAGGATGATAACAGGATATATATATAAAATAAATAAACCTCTAATCATTCAAATATCAACCAAATTTCATCCATCACAACCAATCGTCCAAATAGTCAATAAAATTCACAACAATTTTATAATTATCAATATCGGGTATTTTACGGCCATTAAATTATAATCCAAATTAACTATCAATTCAAATTATATCAATTAATTCAGATGTCAATTTAAATGTCAATTAAACTTATCAACAACAATCAATAAATTTCAATCACTTCACGATATAAATTTAACGACATAAAAATTATTTCAGTCAATCGTGAGCGTATAAACACTCACTTTTGATTTATCGATGATTTAAAATCCAAATAAAGGCCCAAATTTGAACAGTCTCAGAACTCGACCAAACTAGTTCCATGTTGTCCGGAATTTCGATACGATCGCAACGGAGAAAACCGCGCGTCGATCCGAGCTCGTATGCAAAAGTTATTCGAGTTAGAACATTTGAATTTTTAATATAAAATAATTAATTAATAAAAAAAATACGTTACTATCTTCATCTCTCGTTCACGTTCTGTACCTTGCAAACCAATCACGCACGCCAAATTCAAACGCACGCACGCCTAAAACGTCGACTGAACGATGTTCAGGACGTTCCCACGTGAGCGCCTCGTCGAGAGCTACGACCGCCCCGAACGCCGTCCATCCAGCTGCCCTCATTTGCCTCGAAAACCTCAAAACACGTGCATGCTTCCAAACTAGATTTTGGCGAATCCATGATGTAATAGCATAGATCAACCATATGGATTTGAAGAGCTCGCCGAGATCTACAACTTTGCTTTTGGAATTTTTCGATTTCGTTGAACGGATTGAGAAATAAAGAGAAAAGAAGTTCGAGCAATTTCAGCCATTAAAATACCGGCGGCTAGGGTTTTGAGAAATTAAAATAATAATAAAATTGTCTCGATTTGCATGCATATTTATATAGTTAGGTCCAAAATCGTCTGAACTCCAATCGAGGCGTGGCACCTGGCCTTTATATTGTTTTACCCCCATTCCAAACACAATGGAACTAGTTTCGAGGCCTAATTCGATCGTATGTGGAAGATATCTTTTCAAAGTCAATTTATTTTACGAATTCCTTAAATTGACTTCTACGCGTTTCAAGCTCATACGGCCAAACAACAAGTCCGATCGCTACGAAACTTGAAGTTCAATAATAATTCACTATTACGGATCCGATGAAACTGGTTTCGTCGAAATCCGAGATAGTTGCCAAAATAGCTATTTTTACTCGTCAATTTAAAATATAAAATTTCCAAATTTTAATTATTCACATTTAAATCCAACTTTAAATATTAACAATCTTAATTGTTGTTTATATAAAATTAAATCAACTTACGACATCATTTTCAATCATATTAAATTTAGAATTTAATTATTCAAATAATTTCCAATATTAAATTTAAACAATTTAATTATCTGATAAATTACAATAACGAGTCGTTAAATTTTATCTCCAACCATTTTCATTCAATAATCGTATCAAATTCTATAATTTAAAATAGTTCAAAATATGGGCCGTTACAAAAAAGGTATATTACCTTGTTTAATAAGTGAAGAAGTATTTAGAGCTATAAATGGATGTTTCAAAGTAAATGGAAAGTTTCAAAAGTGATTTTGGATTTATAATAAAGATGTTTTAGCAACATTTGTTTTAACCAATTTAACTATACTTTTGAAAAGCGATTGGATCTTTAAAATAGAGTTTTAAAGATAACGGAATAGCAAAGTGTTCTTGGGTTTTTCGTAAACAATGTTTTAGTAACATTTGTTTTGAAACCCTTAAATATTTTAAGTGGTAAAATACTCTAAGTGAGTTTGGGAAATACTTAGATCTTTAATAACGGAATTTTAAAGATAATAACAAGTATGATTTGGTTTTGGGTTTGTTATGACGATGTGTTAGTAATATTCACCTTTAACCTGTTTTGGTTATACTTGTGAACGTAAATAAATCTTTGAAAAGAATGTTTTAAAGATAATTATAAGTGAAATGGTTATGGGTTTGTAGTGACAATGTCTGAATAACATTTGCCTTAAGCCCTTTGAAATTGATTTGTGAATATACTTATACAGTTGAGATAAGTATATGAATACTTTTGGGAAGTGTTGAAAATGAATAGTGATGTTTTAATTAAATACTGGAGTTTAATTAACAAATGGAGTTTCATTTACAAAAGAGTTTATTCAGTAAAACAAGTTTTACTAATAAACTAATAAAAGAGGATTTTAATTAATAAAGGAAAAATAATTAAAAAGCGGATTATAAGTTGTTTATATGACTTGATCGTGCTTATTTGCTTCGATCGTGCTTTGTGTGTTACTGCTTATAGACAGTATACGGGAACTACTTTCCCGTATGCGATTATTCTCATTGTTATTTGAGTTGGCCAAATATACTTTGAAAATATCCAGAAGAAACATGGGAACTATATGGTGTAGTTATCTTTGGTGATACTATATTGTACATATAAACTCGTTTTGCTCTTCTAGGAAAAATGATAAGGAAATCCATCCGCTTAACGGTTAGGTGGTGATCTTCGATCTTATGTGTTGTTTGTTTATTTTCCACAGGTTCGGGGTTGAGGTTACCGAAAAATCGATCGATTGGTTTTGGAGCACCTAGTAAGCGGAGGAGTGTACTTATATGAGATGACTTAAAATCGTAACCACTCCAAAACCATATACGTGTTTTATGATTTGGAAGAGATTCGTGATTGGTTCGTGATTGGTTCATGATGTTGGAATCTATTTGGAGATTTGAGATCTGTTTGGGATGCTCGAGCACATGTAGTTGTTCGTGATCTATTCAGGATGTGGGGATCCATGTGTGATTTCGAGACCAGTTGAGGTATGAGAATCCACGTGTGATTCCGAGATTAATTGAGAGATCCATGTGTGATTCCGAGACTTGCTGAGGTATGAGAATCCATGTGTGATTCCGTGATCCGTTGAGATATGCAAATCCATGTGTGATTCCAAGACCTGTTTAAGTTGGAGCTCGTATGGAAGATTTATTCGAGTAGTGACTCGTGTGTTGGAATGCCGGACGTAGCCTTATAATCGGTATGGCAAAAACCAAAGATATGAGACATAGCCAATAAGGTCGGCAAACCCATAGGGTGATGCGACTCCATTTCTAGAGATACTTATTGGGATATGCATGCGGGAGCGATGCATCAGGTCTTAAAAAGACCAGCTATGGTTTTCCTATGCTACATTTACTAGAGATGTACGATGCTTCAAAAGGATATCTCTGATCCTTGTGCAGAAATCGAAGTCGGCTTTGATCTGATGAAATCTACGTGAAAATCCTACACAGTTAGCGAACGCACCTTAGCAATTTTGATTGTATACCTATTATTATTGTAATGTATACTCACTTGCATCACAGCTATGTGATTATTTATATTTCACACCTTAGACATCATTATATTATCACTACATTTTATAATAGAAATGGTTTGGTTATTGTAAGGTAAAAACCCATCCGTGTTTATTGTCGGCGTGGTCTTATGAGACACCCTTATTTTGAAGGGTTTTAAGATATAATAAATCTATATGATTTGAGTTTCTCAAGCTAGTTTACCAGACTGATCCGAATTTTATTTTCTTAATGCTCGGGTCAGCTCGAGTATGTTTTCAGATTTAGTTGTGGTTCATTGTAGCTCTAGAAGAGGAGCTGGATGATTTCTTACCGTATTTATTTTCCGCTGCATTACCTGATTTGTATCTATCAGCATTTGTCGAGACAGGTTGTTATAACTGTCCAGGCTGATGATATGTTAGTTTTCTCTGATTGATTTATGTATATCAAAGTTTTCTTTTTTTGGTAAAGATCTTTTGAGATATTATATATTATCGTTCTGCATATGAGATACTGATATTGTGTTCTTCTTTCGTGTCCTATTTCTTTTTATTTTTATTTTACCCTAACAATTCGTCTTTCCGACATTTGGGTGTTCGACGTGTGAATACAGTGGATGTATTAGTGTCGACATTTAGAGATCGAAAAGGCGGATCGTTACAATTTTCATGCACATAATCTTAGGAAACACCCGCAATATTTTTCTTCAATATTGACTAATTTTTGCATGACATATAAGCAACAAGATAAACTCTCTTAGCATCTTCTTTCAACACCCAACACTGTAATACAGTAAGTCTTACAACAAATTTAAGCACCTATTTAACACAATAAGTGTTATAACAAATTCAAGCATTCACTTTTAGCACCCAACTAGCAATTTTATGCACTGTGGCATTTTCGGTACCTTCAGATGATTCCGGAATACATTAAGTTGCATATGCCCAATGAAAAAATAAATCAATTTATAGTAAACCACTTCAGTAATGAGATAGTAGATTTAGCAAAGAGCTACATATGCTCATACCTAATAAGCTCTTGTAGGTAAAAATCGTTGTTTTAATCAGACCATAAATCAAATTGGAACTATTTTTACTTCGGAGACCAAAGAAGTTAATTTGTAATAGATTAAATCCTTTGTAAATTTGGTGTAATAACATCGGTATTAATTATTATTTTTAATTTGTAATTTTTTTTTAAATTTTCGTAGGTTAATTTAATTTAAAATGCTTGTTTATAAATTTTGTACTTTTATCAATTTTCTTTTGTTGTCTAATAGAAATGAAACATAATTTAAGCCTAGTGATTTTAACCCATAAGCTACCGTGTATTTTTATGAACGATTGAATAGAAATTATGAGGATGTATGCATTACTGAAGAAGTTGTTCCGAGTTTGAAATTATTCTAGTTAGCTTTAGACAAGTGTGTTCAGTACTTACAACGGATAATCATTTATAGCTTTGTTGTTAACGAAACGTATGCTACTTAATCATTCTAATTAAGAGTTTTATTAGCACAGTTTTCTCACTTTAAGATTTGGTTGTGCACACTGCTTGCAAAGTTAAGCTGCAAATACTTGCTTCGAATTTGAAATTTAGTATGAGAAATTTAATTGTGAATATGTAATAAACAGTGAGATTTTAGAATGTATGTGCAACCCTTAATAGCTTGTTCTTATATCCTCTATGAATTATATGTGATCTTTGTGAATGTATGTGCATTTCAACTTCATAGTTGTGTTTTCCATATAAGTTAACATATGATATTTGCAAATATTCATTACTTATGCTCTTTAAATTTTATGTTGACATATTTTCATTACGTGTGAATAGTTTCTTATGTCCGGTGGCACAGTAAAAGATCAAAGAATACACTACACCATACAGCTTGATTTGCCACACCCAGATGCGCAAAAATTGCCACGGTCTTAAGCCGTGGCAATTTTACCATGGATGTGAGCCGTGGTAAAACAAATTACCACGGTTGTAGGCCGTGGCAATTTTAGAACGACCAAAGACCATGCTAAAATTATAAAAAAAAATTTCACCCCCCGTGTACCACATCTCAACCTATTTTAACGTCATTACCTAAAAATAGAACGCCCTTTCCTATCTCATCCATTATCGATTATCCTGGCTGCTTAAACCGAACGCCCTAAATCTCATCCATTTTCATCCAAATCGATCACCGCCGATGTTGGTTTATCTCTATGGAAATAGTCACTGTCGACGCTCGTTGTTAATCTGTTACCCGACACCTCAAAGTACTTAGAAAAATCATTATTATAGTTTTTCTAGAATTGTACTTCCACTGCCAATAGCGAAGGTTGGTTTTTTTCATTTATTCCGATTTTGTAGCTAATTTGAGCTTAATTTCATCAATTTATTCTTACTTTTTTTGTTCCATCGGTTTATCTCAAATGATTGTGAACCAAAGGGGATTGTGAATCGGGCTATTGAGTATGGCTTTGTAGGGTGAATGTGTGAGTTAGTTTTGCTTTGTCGAGTTGATGAGGTCACATATGGGATGACATTGAATTGATACTGAGTTGATTGTGGGATATTGGAATCAAGGCTTGCTCGGTTTCATTTGATTCTGAAGTTTGGTCTAATTTGTTAAATCAGGTTATGCACTTCTTCTGTTTTAGTGTTCTTTACCTGTTTGTATTCAGATATTGGATTTGAGTTTTTTTTTGGTTGGAGTTGTGACCCTTTCCTGAATCTTGACTGAAACTTAAATCCAATTTCAGTAACTGTGCCATGAGCATTTCTGTAAGCACAACAATTTCTTTCTTAGAAACTTCTGTTTGCAAATTTTTGTTTAACTCCATCGATTTAACCTATAAGATATAGAAAACCGTAAGATGAATTTATTTTGCTACTTGTTTTAACATGTGAAAAACATCAAGAATGTACCTTCTGTATAAGAGTATTAACATAATGCCTTATATTTGCTACTGCTTCAAAAGAAATTTTCATTTCTTCTACAATTTTATATTTTCTTTCCATGCATACTATATTTTCTAATAGAACAATTTTGGCCCCAACCTTACTTTAAAATCGTATAAATACAAATCTCAGCCTGATCAAAATCAGTCATATTTTTTTTGTAATAAGTTTGTGAGGGGACCTAAACTTGATATACATTTTTTTCTCGGGTGTGTGAGTAAAATTTGAACTTAGTAGAAACATAAAGCTAAAATAAGTTCTTGAGTCTTTACAAAACTATGGTAACCGTAAGCCAATTAATGTCAATTGAACTAACCAGCAGTTTTATCCACAGTACATCCATATTTTATGACATATAATCAGATTTTACGTAACTACATGACTAATTAGAGCCTCCATGATGCAAGTGTTAAATTAGGCTTGCTAAATGTCTTCATAGACAATAAAGTACAAGTTATCCTGTGTTTTGTGGTTGCACTACTAATTTCTGTGTTTGTGATTAGTTAGTGTGAAGATTTCTGCATTTATTTAGTATACTTGGAATCACTTGTTTTGTTTTCATAGCCTTTTATTAAGAAATATCCAAACTTTAAATGTTGTTTGATGTCAACCAGTTTACTAATTTTTCTGACCAACTATAGAAACACATACATGGGAACACTACATATATTCATTCTTGTTTTACTGAGACATGGGCCATTCTTCAAACTAACTACATAGTGCAAAGACTGTTGTATCTACTGGAAAAATTCATAAAATCAAGATTTCTGTTTTCATTTCTGCAATCATTTGTGGTTTTAAAAATTCCAGTTTATTATACATTTGATATTTTCATGTATTTTTATAGGTAATTGTCTGAAATTCAGTTTAATCATCTAAAATTTTAGTTCGAGCTATTGTCTTTCAATTCAAATTGGCTGAAAGTTAAAGCAGTTTATCATGAGATTTATTTTATGGATTTGTTTAATTTGGTCAATTAATCAGGTTAATGACCTAAATATGTACTGAAATTTAAGCTTTGAATAGGCTAAGGAAATAGGTACCTCAGGCATGTATGAAACTATATGAATTTCGAAAATGCTAGTTTTGCACATAATGATAAAGTTTCCAACATGTATACATATCCCAAATATATCCGAAATAGATACAAATTGAAAAGTTAAGGCTAACCTATAAGGTAAAATTTCTCGGGTGTGTGAGTTTTATTGATCGGTATCTCTTTTTGAAGGTAAGCAATTTCACTTCTTTATTCCCTAGTATTTTTTGTTCTGATTATCTTATGTGAATTTTTTGATTGTTGCTGTTGTGCGTGTAGGTTGATGAGGATACTGGGAGTGAAGTGATTAAGAAGAAATATCGACAATTGGGTATGAAATCTAGTTTAGAATTCCAATATTCTAGTTTTTGAGCTTTTTGATCATGCATATGAATGTTGTGCCATTAAATTATGCAGCATTACTAATTCATCCCGATAAGAACAAGCATCCAAAAGCTGAAGTAGCTTTTAAGCTCGTATCAAAGGTTTGATTTTTCTCTATTTACACTCTTTAAACCCTTTTTTTTCTTCCAAATGTTATGTACTTCTGTATGTTACATCAAATTATCAGCTGTTACATCAAGTTATCAGCTGTTCATTTGTCGAATAATGTGAGAATAAAAGGATCTGCTACATCTAAAATGAGTTCTGAAATATAAATTTGGGAAAAGTAAGCATAAAAGTATATTTGTAAACGTTTTTGAAATAAATTTGAAAATAAATGTTAATGAATTATATCGGCATGTATATGATTGTAATGTAAGAAGATATTGGAAAATTTCAGTGGATAAAGTTATCCCAAATCTTTACCGGTCTAGTAGTAATTAGTTTTTGTTTCTCTATTTGGTGCATGATTCATTGATACTACAACAACTTGTAAAATTAATAATATTGTTATTCTTGTTATTAGATTCTCAAATTTTCTATAATGATTCCAATAATTCAGTCTTTGGATTTTGTATGTACAACAAACATAAATATTGGATAATTTCTCATTTAACGCTACGTCTAAAATGAGTTCTAGCTCAATGAAAGCAAAATTCTAAATTAGTAACAAACTAAGTATTTCTACTACTAAGAACAACAAAAACAGTAAAATTTATCATTGATCATCTCCTCTTTGATTGAACTCTTTGATTATCAGATCATGACCAACCTATAAGGTGTACTGTTGAGTTCAGAACATAGAATCAGGCACTGAAAAATTACCTTAAAGTCAATACAAATTTTCATGAAATGCCAGATCCTCTTGGTTTGTCAGAGGAAGAAAACAAGCTCTTGATAACGTCTTTTCAACACCTCTCTTTTCAAATTTATTATATTCCTTGCTTCGTATTTTAGATGAGTATGCATTGGGGATTCAAAACCTTTTTTTTTGCACTACTCAATCGAATACCATATCACCATTACCTGTCTTTGGCCGTTAACTGTGCTATCTAAACATGTGTTAACAGTCATGTCCCTTACAATATCGCTATATTCATATATAGCAGAGTTTGTGGTTATACTAACTGTTATGCAGTTCATTGATATTAACTTTTTTATTTCTTACAAATTTTTTGAAGTGGCTTATTTATTGATTACATATCTTCCCTGTAATCACTAATAATGAGGAAATCGATTGTCTTTGGATCTTTATTCCCAGCTTTGGGAGGGATGCTCTTTGGCTATGATATTGGTGCTACATCAAGCACAACTATTTCATTACAGGTCCTGATCAAAAACTTTGTTCTTTATGCTCTTACATATATATAAATAAATATGCATAAACATGTTGAATTATTTTCATATCTTAGCCATTACTTTTTATTTAGTTCACATATTACTGAAAAGCACTTTTCAGGATGGAATTTGAAGTTAACTGGTTCCTCATTTTTTCGGCAGTCACAAACATCGAGTGGAACATTATGGTATAAGTTGAGTTCTGTAGAAATTGGACTTTTAGTAAGTTATTATACCAATTCTACAGGATTGTTAATGCATTTTTATTTTATCAGTCACTTTTCAATATGATTATTTTAATTTGCAGGTTAGTGGCTTGTTATATGGTGCCTTAATTAATTCAGCATTAGCATTTACTGTTGTTGATATCTTAGGTTTGATAAAAAAATCTTTTTCCTAACTAAATGTGCATTTACAATACATAAATAAAATAATGATAATTTTAATATAATATTATTATGATCGAAACATATAAATAAACATATTTAAATCTTAAATTTATATAGTAATATGTATATTTATTTATGGCTTTAAAATTTAATTATATTTATGCTTTTGAATTATGTATATTATTTATAACTTTAAAATTTAATTATATCTATGCTTGCAAAATCCAAAAAATTTAAGTCTTTATAAATTTAATATATCATCAACAAACTTAAAATATATTTATAATTTATATATATTTAAAAACATGTGCTAAAAGTATATATATTTATATATACTTAACTAATATTCACAGTATTTATATATGTAATTTTATTGATTTAACATATAGTTTAAACTTGTAATATATATGTAAACATTAATGTGTATGTATTTATAAATATTATTTATCATATATACATATACATATTATTTATCGTATATACATATTTATTTCTTTATTTTTTGAAAAAAAGCCTATATCTTCATTTATTACTTAAAATAAAAAATACAATATGTACAAATTTGGCCCACTGGCCTATAATCTAAGCTAGCAGTCCATATAATAAGGTATACACTTGTTATTTCTAGTCACTACCCATTAACTACCCTGCTGTAACTATTCTTTGATTTATGTATTATTCTTAATGTAACATGTCAAAGTTGAACGTGTTCATGATGATACCGATGGCGATAAAATGGTTGCTTTTGTCGGAACTTGGGGCCATGATAACCCGAATGCTGAGCTCGAGCTTTTCCAATCAGATAAGTATCAATTTGCTGGAGAAATGTATTTAGCTCCTTTGCTATTTGTATTGACTTCCTTCATTCTTGTAGGTGAAATATATCCTGCAACATCAGAATAATGAAAAATATAGTGCAAAAAGGAGATATACCTGTTCTGGAAACAACTTGGATCACTGCCATTAGTCCAAAGCATATTTTTCACTTTGCGGCAGTAGAAGCACTTAAAGATTAGGCTGGATTGTGTAGATGGAACTATGTTCTTCGATCTTTGCATCAACATGCCAAGAACAACCTGAGTTCTTCTTTGAAACAATCTAAAAATATAAATATGTATCCTGCTGCTGCTTCTAACTCAGTTGATAGATTAAGGAACAAAATGAGGGTAGAGAAAGCTAATAACAAGTCCGAGGAGTCATTAAGGATGGTCATGTATTTGAGTTGCTGGGGACCCAATTAGAAATTACAAGAATCGTTGGGTTCTTTTATAGTATTTGATATGCACGTGTATATAAATTTTGGCAATTGATTCTTATCATTTCTCAACTTCCCTGTGCTACTTCCTATCATACATGATTTTATATACATTTGAGCCATGCATGATCAATTATATATATGATATGGGTTTGTATTACTTGTGTCATACATGCTCAATTGATCAATAAAACTAATTATTTTTATCTTTCCAGTATGACAGTATAACGACTACTTGATTATCGATATACCAACTTTAGCATGCTGGTGATACAATGCAATAACGGTATGCATATACCATTTGAGATTAGCAATAAAATCAGTATAATAGTATATTTTAATGAAATAAAAATTAGCCACGGTTCTAAACCGTGGTAAAATTTCATTTAGCCACGGCTACGAGCCGTGGCAAAAATTTTGACACTCCCCATTTTGCCACGGCTCTGGGCCGTGGCAATATTGTTTAGCTACGGCCCAGAACCGTGGCAAAATCGCTTTTCTGGTGTAGTGATATACCAGATGACACTGCAAGGAACCAACATTCTATTGGCGTTTACTTATACCCGCATGGGAAATCTACATGCATGGGGTGGACCTTTTCACAAAATTTGTTAGACCAACAAATCTCTCTATGGAAACTTATACTCATGTATACGCTAGAGCTTGGGATGACTCCTATATTACTTTCTTATTTAGGGATTGTATCTGCCATATATAAAAGTAGAAAATAGGAAAAAGTACAAACTTTGAAAAAAAATTAAACTGAAAGATAATAAGTTTTATTTTTGGGCTGAAGAACAAACTTTGAAACAAATTAGATCGAAGGACAATGCTAATTATAGTTAGCATTTTGTATAGTGTAAAACTGAATATAATGCTAATTATAACTAGCATTTTGTATAGTGTAAAAATTGAATATAATGCTAGTTATAACTATCACTGTTCTCCACCCTAATTTTATTTCAAAGTTTGTCCTTTATTTCAAAAATGAAACTTGGTGTCCTTCAGGCTAATTTCTTTTTAAAGTTTGTCATTCTCTCTAATTCTCTTTATTTAAGAATATTTATGCTGGATTGCTTTTGTGTTGGACTTTAGATTGGTTATGTCTACATTGCATGCTACATGTGAACATTTTTTTTCAAATTCTCAGGGGATTCATATTGTAAGTGGAAGTGATTTAGAGTGTACAGAAGTGGGTTCAAACGTGTATTCTATTGGTTTGTTTGAAATCCTATACAAGCATGCTTGTAATTTTTCAAGACAACGACAAAGTGGTTTATATACTATACAGGAAAATAAGCACAAGGACAAATTTAAAAAAAATCAAGCTTAAGGACAATATGTGTATTTTAGGCTGAAGGATAATACCAGTTTTTTATAGCGTAAAACCGAATATAATGCCTAAAAATAAAACTAGCATTTGCCCTTTAGCCTAATATTTTTTCAAAGTTTGCCTTTCAATCTAAATTATAACTAACATTTGTCTTTTAGCCTAAAAAAAACTGATGTCCTTCCGCCTATTTTTTTTTTCAAAATTTATTCTTTTTCCTAATTGCCCAGGAAAATAAACACAAGGACAAATTTAGGTTAAAAGACAACAAATGTTTTTGAAGCTGAAGGAAAATGCTAGTTTTTATAGTGTAAAACTGAATATAATGCCTAAAAATAAAACTAGCATTTGTCATTTAACCTAATTTTTTTTCAAAGTTTGTCCTTCAGCCTAAATATAACTAACATTTGTCCTACAACCTAAAAATAAAACTTAATATCCTTCCGCTTATTTTTTCTTCAAAGTTTGTCATTTTCCCTAATTGCCCCTACTCTATACAGGAAAATAGGCACAATGACAAATTTAAAAAAATTAGAATGAAGGACAACAAGTGTATTTTTAGGATGAAGGACAATGCTAGTTTTTATAGTGTAAAACTGAATATAATGCTTAAAAATTAAACTAGCATTTGTCCTTTAGCCTAATTTTTCAAAGTTGGTCTTTCAGCCCAAAATTATAACTAACATTTGTCCTTCAGCCTAAAACTAAAACTTGATGCCCTTCCGTCTAAATTTTTTCAAAGTTTTTCCTTTTCCCTAATTGTTGGAAAAGATCTTCTAAAAGTTTGTTCACTCGCTCCATCTTCCCATCAGACCGAGGATGATAGATAGTGCTGAAATTGAGTTTCGTAACCAATGCCTTCTGAATACTCTTCCAGAACCCACTTGTAAAGAGTGCATCCTAGTCGCTAACTATGGCACTGGGAACGCCATGTAGCATAACTATCTCCTTAATATAAAGCTTAGCTAGCTAAGGAGCTATCCGGTTAGACTTGACATGAATGAAGTGGGCAGATTTTGTCAGTCTATAGACAATCTCCCACCCACTATCATAACCGGTTCTAGAACAGGCAAGACCGTTGACAAAATCCATAGAAACCTGAAAAAGAGAGATACGGTCATTACTAGATGGAATCAAAAGAATTCAAATTTGAGATCATGTTTATACTACCTGATCCCACTTCCAAACAGGAACATCTAATGGCTGCAAAAGCCCACTGGGTCTTTGATGCTCCGTCTTTACTAGTTGACAAGTCATACAACCCTTTACATAGCTTGCAACATCATGCTTCATCCCTTTCCAGTATTAGAGACATTTCATATCAGCGTACATCTTACTGCTACCAGGATGGATAGTGCATCTAGAGCAATGACACTCCTCTAAGATACCCTTTCGGAGATACCCGATATTCCGTACAATAAGTCTCTTGCGTCTTCGGACACAATCACGAGCACCCACTTCAAAGTCCTTCAATTCATCCTTTCTGGACTCGTCTCTATAATTCTGCATAAGATAAACAAGGTTTGGATCTTGTTTTTGAGCTTCAGCTATTTGGTCCAACAAAGATGGACGAGCCTCTAAGCTTGCTAATAGCATGGATGAACTAGAATCTAGAGTGCGACATCGAATCTGACAAGAAGATAATATGTCAAAATCTTTCCACCTAGACACCATCATAGAAACTACCGCCTGATGCTTCCGACTCGGTGCATCAGCAACTTGACTCCCCTTCCCCAGAATATACTGAATATCAAAATCATAGGAAGCGAGGAATTCGAGCCACCTTTGCTGATGCATATTGAGCTCCTTCTAGGTAAATAAGTACTTCATAGATTTATGGTCGGTATAGAGAACATACTTTTCGCCAAAAAGATAATGACGCCAAATCTTAAGACCAAAGACAATGGCTACAAGTTCAAGGTCGTGCATAATATATTTGACCTCATTCAGTTTTAACTGCCTCAATGCATATGCAACCACTCTATCTTTCTGCATTAATACAGCACCAAGACCCAACCTACTAGCATCAATATACACTACAAGGTCCTAGTTCCCTTCTAGAACTACTAGAATGAGAGCATGGGTAAGAAGTTCCTTCAAATTATGGACCGTTGCTTCGCACTTATCCAACAACACAACTTAACTCCCTTCCTTGTCGAACTCGTGGGAGGCAAAACTATCTTAGAGAAATCTTTTTTGAATCGATGGTAATATCCCACCAATCCTAGGAAAATTCGAATCTCGAATACATTCTCCGGCCTCTTCTAGTTCTGGATGCCTTCAATCTTAGATGGATCGACAGAAATCCCTGCTTTGGAAAACATATACCCCAAAAACTTGACTTTCTTCTGCTAAAAATGAAACTTAGAGAATTTTGCCTTCAATTGATTTCTCTGAAGTGTCCTCAAAATAATTATAAGATGATCCACATGCTCCTCCTCAGACTTGGAATAAACTAGGATATCATCAATAAAGATTATAATGAATTTATCGAGAAATTCTTGGAACACTCAATTCATAAGATCGATAAAGAAAGCTGGGGAATTTGTTAGCTCAAGGGGCATCATGAGCCACTCATAAGAACCATAACGGGTACAAAAAACTGTTAGAGGAATACTATACTCTACCACTCGAAGCTGATGAAATTCGACTGCTAAGTCTAGTTGAGAAAAGACTTTAGTGCCACAGAGCAGATTGAACTTATCATCGATTCGGGGCAACAGGTATTTATTCTCGATCATAAGTTCATTAAGCTTACGATAATTAGTACAAAGCCTAAGGGTACCATCCGCCTTCCTAACAAACACCACCGCTGCACCCAATGAGATGAACTGGACTAAATGAACTGCTTGGCTTCTAATTCGAATAACTGCTTTCTCAACTCCTTATTTTCCTTCGTTAATATCCTCGTGGGAGGAAAACTCACCGGTTGAGCACCGGGGACCAAGTCAATTCGAAATTCAAGAGCTCGCTTAGGTGGTAACCTCGAAACAAGTTCAAAGATGTCAGGGAATTCACGAACAACAAGAATGCAAGATATACCATCTCCTTCTTAAGACTCAAGAACAAACAAAGAAGCTTCAGAACAAGAATCAATATTTTGTACAGCTACAGAAATATGCTCTTCGAAATTTGGATGCTTGAGATGAATAATTCTTTCGGAACAAAGTATATAAGATTCATATTTATTGAGCCAACCTAGCCCTAATATCATACCAAAACCAAGATAGTGGATCACATGTAAATTAGCAAGAAAAGAATAACCACAAAGGATAAACTCAACATTTCTACATAACATACTAAGAGTTGCGGACCCTCCGATAGGGTTCGAAATCCTTAGCGATGTATCCAAGCATACTACATCCAAGAATAAAGCGTCGAAAAACTCTTTCGATACAAATGAGTGAGAAGCACCCGTATTGAAAAGAACATGAATAGGAAGATTTCTGAATAAGATAGTGCTTTCGAGAATAGATGGAAGAGTACCTTTATTCTACCTAGAACCTCCAGAAGTCTGATCTACATGTAGCTTTCCCTCCTTCCTTTTCTGAGCTAAAGCGCTGAGCTATCAGTCGAGTAACCTTCTTTCTTGCAATAATGACGTACTTTGGAATTAGTGCAATCCTTGGCAAAATGGCCTTTAGCTCCATAATTATAACATCCTCCGAAACCAAAGTGTAAACTCTGAGTAGTAGGACCTTGCTTCTTTGCCTTCTTATTAGGAAAAGAAGGCATCGATTTATTGAAACGCTGCTTTTCTTCACAAAGAACTTCTTCTCACTAAGGGCGTCGTCACTACTATCCTTGTATGCTTCCTTTAATCTAAGAGCTGTGTCCACTAACTTCTCAAAAGGCACATCCAAATTCAAAAGAAAAGCCTTCTTAAGATACTTATTCAAGTCATAAACGAATTTATAGTTCTTATTCAATGAGGTATTAATATGCCCAACCCCATATTTAGATAGAGCTTCAAAAGTAGCCACATACTCGAAGAAGAAGACTTGCCTTGCCTGAGGTCAATAAACTTCCAAGTCAAAGAAGCATTCTCTGCCTTGGGCACAAACTTAGACACGAAGCATTCCTAGAATTGCTCCCAGGTAAGCTCCATGTCCTCTACCTTAACTATCAATGACTCATACCAGTCTAGCACCCGCTTTTGGAGCTGGCTGGATGCCACCTGAACACGATGGAGATCAAAAAGGTCCATGCGAGAAAGATGCGTTTGAATGTCCTAAGCCATGCTTGGACCTCAATAACACCTTTTATGCCCTTGAAAGGCTTGCCTCCCAAATGGGCAAAATCGTTGCACATGCATGCAAAGCCTAATTTACGGGAAGGAGAATCGGAGGAAGGACCAAAAGATTAAGCATTCTTAAATAGCTCCATGATTTGCTAAGCGGATATAAATACTCCATCCTGGTTGGGTTCGCTGGATTGCCCAACATCGGAACAGGTTCCTTTTCTGCCAGCCATCTCACTTCTAAAACAAATAAAGTTGGATCAAAGATCATTCAAAGATTATATTATACAATGGTGGAAGTTGCACAAAGATAACGATCAAATGAATATATTCCCGTAATTCCCCAGGATATTTCCGATTTCTAAGACGAAGGAATCCTAAGGATCTAACGGAAACCTAAGGGACAATCTCTAAGACTCGCTTAGATCTAGATTCTTGTCTTCAGTATCGCATATTATTCTGAACCTTGCACCAATACCAAGCTATAATGCCCCAACTTACCCACACTAACAAAGAATATTACTAAGTAATATCATCTGTTGAGAATAAGGCTAGTTAGGAGCGACCATCCGGGAGTATTGCATTAAGCGAATATTGATACGTCGAATTAGGCAATGATTTTTTTCCGAAGTGGATTCAATGTATACAATCCAAGCTCAACAATACTACAGTGGCTATAGAAATTGCTCAGAACCACATAAGATATCATAGTACATAGAATCATAGAGTACACAATAGAATAAATACATAGGTTACATATAAGAAGAGTACATATGGACATATACAAAAGATAGTCTACCCAACGGTGGACGTGAAAGTTCCACTCAATATACATACATAACTACCTAAAATGATATACATAGAAAAGTAGTCTTAAGCTTGATATGTGTATGTGTGTGTAGAGTACAAAATCCATGGACTAGACAAAAAGATAAAACAGTAGCTAGTAAAGATCATAAATGATAGGCTTCAAGCTAGACATCCCTAAAGATCAACGAGTGGTACCCGAAATAACTCGGTTCGACACAAGTATTATACAAGATAATAAATGGGTCAATCTTGTACTAATATGCATCAATGATATTAGCTAGGCATGAAAAGGTAAATACCATAAATGCATGTATTTATAAAGGAAAAGTGATCATATGAACATCAAGTATTATCCATTTAAAAATGTAATCCAAGAGATAGTAACCGTCCACCAAAGGTCTCAAATGAATCAAATGGTACCAACGAAACCCAAAAAATTCACCATGCCAAACTTTATAAAAGAATTGCCTTTTTAGAGGAGAAATATTATAATATGGTTACATAAGGATCATAAATCAAACCATGAGATTCAATTCACAGAATATATAAAAATTGGCGCCATACGAGAAGACGAGCCGATACTCGCCGATCATGCATGCAAATGTGAGGTACAGTCCCCTCTTGGACAGTGGTATAGTTCCCTCTTGGATAGAGGTATAGTCCCATCAGACAGAGGTATTGTCCCCTCTAGGACACATGAGCACGAAGGCTATGCTACCATAAAGATGTACTCGAAGGTAACGCCAAACACAAAGACGAGCACGAAGGCTACATCGAACACAAAGACAAGAACGAAGGCTACGTCGAACACAAAGGCGAGCACAAAGGCTACGTCGAACACAAAGACGAACCCGAAGGTTACGCCGAATAGGAGAGTGTAATATACTTTCAACTAGTAACCAAATGGACTTCGCTAAAGCATCCCACACCACCCGATGACATTCCAAACGTTTACTAAATGTTTGTAAATCCCACCCAAGGACAATACAAAATAATAATATTAATAAGATATTTAGTTAAGCGAGTTCGGTAATTAATCGATAAGGTAAACGCAAATGTTCCACACCATTTGTTTTACCAAATCGTTTAATTAAATTCCTCATTCAAATGAAATATTATTATATATATTTTAAGATTTAATTTCTAGAAATCTTCTCAAAAAATACTTATTTTTTAAATATTAACAGATAAGTAATATAATTTCCAAAATATTCATATACTTGTTTAAAGCTAGTTTAAAATCAAATTTGTTGAAGTCATGTTTGAAATCAATAGATTATAAATAATTTTCGATTGTAAATTACTTTTTTTAAACCATATATATAATAAATAAATATTTATAAAAATTCATGAAGCTTAGATCAAAAAAATAACCAAATCAAGGCATCGAAACTCAGAAAATCATAGCCGAAACTAAAGCAGAAAAATCACAAAATAAGTAGGCATCAAATAGGACAAAATATACAATGACAGGGAGGAGAGATAGGGACCTGGAGTTAATACTCCAGGTTATGATCGGTCGACTGGTCATATACCACTGGTCGACCGGTGGGACCTAGACCGTGAAGTCCATGCTCCGTTCTCTCCCCACCACCGGTCGTTGATTATTCCAATGCGATTCTTTCGCTTTCTGGCAACATAATTGCTATATAGACTTAGAAAAAAAACATGCATTCAACAAGGATTCATCATAGCAATTAGAATGGTGAATAAGGGTGAAGTATGAAACACAGTGACTGATTTACAGAGTCTGGATAGCAACAGATTATTGACCGAGAACAATATGCATATTCAATCATTTTAGCCAGCTTTAATACTAGTACAAGAGGTGAGTTTTACTCATCTTGTTTACTTCGATTTGTAGTTGATTTGGAGATGGATTAGTGTTAGTTCCTGAGATGATGGTTTTGATGACAACAACCTTAGGACTTGTTATAAAATATAAATACTAATATCTTTGTCAAGATATATGTATATGCAGGATATATATATATATATATATGCAGGTACTGAGAATGAAGACTGTACAGTATAGAGATTCAAGACTAAGAATTCAAGATTGTAGAAATCAAGACTGAAGACTCATGAGTATCAAGATTATCAAGAGTTCAAGATATCAAGATAAGTAATAGAGTCTAGATTTATGTTAAAACTTCATAATAGCACTAAAATCTTTATTTGTATTTTAATTGTGGAATGGAATCCACCTTCTCTCTTTAATAGTGGGATGGAACCCACGACCTTCTCTAGTGGAATGAAATCCACGAAATTTTCAAAATGACTTATTTTTGGATTTTTTTTCAAAAACTATTTTTTTAAAAAGACATCCCTCTCTCGGTTTTAATATTTTATTCTTAATTAAAAAACTATTTTTAATCATATTAATTTCAAAATCATTTCTTGTTTTTAAACTATCTCCTGGTTTTAATGTTTTAGCTTTAATCTCAAAATATTCATATATTTAGTTTTTATTACTTTTGTATTTCATAAGATCACTTTCCAAAGGTTTTTATAATCATAAAGTATATTCAAAATACTTTACAAAGTTCTAAGATTGTTTCGACAAACTTTAGAAAGAAAATCTCTTTTAAAACAAAAATCAATTTTCAAAAAATACTAGGGCATGTCAACATGCCTTTAACCCCCATGTCAACATGGTAGCCGTAGATTTTAAAATTCAAATTTTCAAAAGAAGTATCTATTCGTCATAACCTTTCACGAATGGACATGACCGTTGTTCTCCTATATATACCAGTTTTTTTTCAACGAATTTTAAGTTAGTTTTTCTTCATTTCTTCACTCCTTCTCCACTCAAATATTCTCTTATATTTCAAATGCATTAACAAAATTCTGCCAAAATCCTAAGTGAATCAAACTCGATCGTCTCTAATTTGATTCTCTGGCACTCTCTCTCAAAGATCTCAGTGCTATTCAGAGTTATAGGACCATTTGTAATCAAAGTTCGAAAGATCGAAGTGTATCGAGTCTCTGTCTATCAAAGTGTGATTGGAAATGGTGTGATTGTGGCCCGTAAATCAATTGAGTATGATTGTAAACCGTAAATCAATTAGGTGATCTTGTAGCCTGGTTAAATCAAGAGAGTTTGCCCTAGACTCGGAGACATGAGGGTGTATCTTATGGCCTTGAAATCGAGGTTGTAATATCGATATTATATTTGAAAAGAAATCTGCATAAGAAATTGTGTGGGACTTGGTGTAAGGTAACTCCGAACTAGTATAAAATTCCGGTGTGTTCTTTCCATTACTTCTTTTATTTACTATTTGCATCTGTGTCTGGTTCTGTGATTGTCTCTGTGTTTGTGAATTGCATCTGTTTGGGTTTAATTTGAAAAGATTTCAAAAAGATTCATAAAATTAATTAAACACTATTCATCCCCCCTCTAGTGTTAATTCTGCCTTAAGATCCGTAATCCGCATTTCCTACATTTGGTATCAAAGCATTGGTTTTTAAAGTTATCATAATCTGAATTTTGATAACGTTTAAAATGGCAATTTTTGGAGATTCTATTAACACTAGTTCAAAACTATCCAAATCATCATTGTCTCATAAGTCTGCATATTGTTATTATAGAAATTCAAGTTATCTATCGAATTGATGTGTTGTGCAGGAACATATGTGTTATATAGCTTTTGAAGAATCAACACTCAATGGACAAATGGTGCAAATCAAGAAAAACAAATGGATACTTGATAGTAGATGTTCAAGATGCATGATTGGTAATCCAGAGATACTGAATGACATAATTTATGAAGATGGAGGAATGGTCAACTTTGGAGACAATTCAAAAGGATATGTGATTGGCATCGGCAATGTCGGTAACTCTAAAACTCCTACTACTTCTGATGTTCTGTTAGTTAGGAATCTAAAACACAACTTACTTAGCATAAGTCAACTATGTGACAAGGGCTACAAAATTAAATTTGAAAAGGATAAGTGTCACATCGAAGATAATAAATCAAATATTATCTTTGAAGGAATAAGGAAGAAAAATATTTATATTCTCAATATGAAAATCTCAAATGATAACCTATGTCTTTTGGCTAATACAAGTGACCTTTGGATTTGGCATAAAAGATTTGGGCATTTGAATTTCAAACTCTTATCTAGACTTTCAAAACTTAATCTAGTAAGAGGTCTTCCTAAAATGGATTTTAAAGTAGATAGTATATATGATGCTTGTCAATTAGGAAAACTTAGGAAGAGTTCATTCAAATTGAAAGATATGATTTCAACTTCAAAACCTCTTTAGTTACTTCAATTAGATATGTTTGTTCCATCTCAAATTTAGTTAATAAATCGCAGTAAATATGTTTTTGTAGTTATAAATGATTATTCTAGATTTACATGGAAAATTTTTCTAAAACATAAAAGTGAGGCTTTTGATTTATTTAAAACTTTTGCAAAAAGAACTCAAAATCAACTTTCTTTAAAAATCAAAACTATTCATAGTGATCATGGTAGAGAATTTGAAAATGAAAATTTTGAGAATTTCTGTAATAAAAAAGTAATAACTCATAATTTTTCTTTTCCAAGAACTCCACAACAAAACAGAGTGCTAGTGCGTAAAAATGGGACGATTCAAGAGTGTGCAAGAACTATGCTTTCAGATAGTAAATTACCAAGAAATTTTTTGCCTGAAGCAGTCGCTACAGCTTGTTACATTTTAAATAGGATTTTAATTATACCTCTAACCAATAAAACACCATATGAACTTCTTTTCAATAAGAAACCAAAGTTATCTTATTTTAAAGTTTTTGGAAGTAAATGCTTTATTCTAAATACAAAGGACAATTTGGATAAATTTGATCCTAAATTCGACAAAGGAATCTTTATCGGATATTCTAATAGAAGTAAAGCATATAGAGTTTTCAATTTAAAAACTAACACCATTAAAGAAACAATGCATGTATCTTTTGATGAAAATTTCAAAGATTTTGTTCAAATAAATGATGAAGATGAGTTTGTTACTTTAAATAATGAATCAAATGAAACAAATTGTGAAACTATTCATCCTAATAAAAGGATCAGGCTTTCAAAAGATCATCCAATAGAAAATATACTAGGCAATATTGAATCTGTTGTTAGAACTAGAAATCAACTAAACAAGATGAGTAATGTAGCTTTTATATCAACTATTACCCAAAAATCCAAAGGAAGCATCATCTGATGATTTATGGATTCTTGCTATGCAAGAAGAACTGAATCAATTCACCAGAAATGATGTATGGGAACTTGTTCCTAGACCCGAGGACAAAATTATAATAGGAACTAAATGGTTTATAAAAATAAAATGAATGAACAAAGTGAGGTCAATAGAAATAAAGCTCGGTTAGTCGCGCATGGTTATTGTCAAGAAGAAGGAACAGACTTTGATGAAACCTTTGCACATGCAGCAAGACTAGAAGCCATTAGAATTCTACTTGCTTTCGCAAACCAAAACAATTTCAAATTATTTCAAATGGATGTCAAAAGTGCCTTTTTAAATGGTTTTGTTAAAGAGGATGTTTATGTTGAACAACCTCCACTTTTTGAAGAAGAAAAGTTTTCAAATCATGTTTACAAATTAAAGAAAGCTTTATATAGTCTAAAACAAGCTCCTAGAGCCTGGTATGACAGACTAAGATCTTACCTATTACAATCAAATTTTGAAATTGGTAGAGTAGATAATACTCTTTTCATTAAAAGAAACAAAAATGATATCCAATTAGTACAGATTTATGTAGATGATATCATTTTTGGATCAACAAACAATAAAATGAACAAAGAGTTTTTTGAAATAATGACAAAAGAGTTTGAGATGAGTCATATGGGTGAACTTACTTTCTTATCCGAATTGCAAATAAAACAATTAGATAGTGGTATTGTCATTAGTCAAGAAAAGTATGCTAGGGATCTAGTTAGTAAGTTTGGTATGACCACTGCGAGCGGAAAACACACTCCTATAGCAACCAATGAAGCCTTGAATAAAGAAGACATGTCAAAAGATGTTGATCAAAAACTATATAGGGGAATGATTGGATCGCTACTCTATATAACTGGGAGTAGGCCTGATATCATGCATAGTGTCTATTTCTGTGCAAGATACCAATCTCAACCCAAAGAAACCCATTTAAAAGCTGTTAAACGTATCCTAAGATATGTTAAACACACTTTAGACTATGGCCCATTTTACCCTAAAAATGATTCATTTGATTTAATCTCATATTGTAATGCTGACTATGCTGGTTGTAAATCAGACCGAAAAAGTCACTACAAGAAATTTTATTTTTTTGTAGCGCTCAAAAAGCGCTCAATAAACGTTACGAGAAAACATGCCACTGAAAATTCATGATTTTTTGTTGCATTTATTTTAACGCCACTATAAATGCATTTTTGGCAGCGTTTTACAAACGCCACCATAAATCTTTTTGTAGCGTTTAAAAAATGCCACCAAAAGATTTTTTGGCGCTACTAATAGAATTTCCAACTTTACCCCTGTTTTACGGTTGCATTTACTCAACGCCACTATATATATTTCGGTAGCGTTTTTGAAACGCTACTAAAAGTTGTTTATTATTTTACACCATTTTTTCATATTATTATTTCCTGTTAATGGTCTATTTTGGTTCTATTATATCAATCAACAATCACTCACATAATCATCATATTCAAATAAGTTAAAAAACACATTAACCATATAATCAAATAAAATATCCATAACCATTCCAATACAATAGTTTTTCGACAAAATGACCTAACTCACATACAATAACCATTTGTATACAAATTTACACATCGGGTACTAATAAATGTTATATCTAACTAGTGCTAACAAAACGTTTGATTACCCATAATTCTTTGTTGCATACACAAGTGAAAGCTAGCATCATCAAGTCCAAATTTGCTCTCTTTAAAAGTCCGATGCCTACACAAGTGAAAGCACAACAGATAGTCAAACAATTACGTTAACTCGTAGGACTTCAAATATAAGACAAACTTAAACATTCTTATTGCGTAAAGATAAATTTAGACATGATACAAGAGAATATCCTAACGGATAAATATACTCATTTAATAAAGAGTTTAGTAACCCATTCCAAAGTTGCTATAATCGATAAATAACGAAAATAATTCGTGAATAATTAACTATTTCTCACTTACCCGTCAACGATCACACCTGCCAGTAGCTTGTCCAACTACACCCCTGTAGTACTGTAGCTTTATTTTTGTATTCATTGAATCCAATACCAACATAATTGTTTTGGTAGACGAAATACAACATTGGTACTTGCACCTTCATTGCAAGGGACAAAAGACGCGTAAACAAAAGAAGGTGAAATGCTCACCAATCCATGTACCATTTAGATGCTACAAAATTCGACCTTTTATACACATTAATGTCACAGATTATATACTTGGAATGCCTGTGAACTGTTTGTTATTTTATTGTTAGGGAAATAAATGGATTCCATAGTGCAACTAATGCAGAACTTGATAGAGCAGCCAAATTGAACCATGACCAACGTAATCATTTACAGAGAAATTAGAGATAAGTGAAGTATTTTGCATTTCCATATGTGCTAGAGCCTAGCATAAAGGAATAGTATGAATAAAACCTACACTGCTTCAAACCAGTACCATCTAAAATATGACCACTAACGCGAGAATATAAAAATTAGCATTTACAATCATGAACAGTAAAACAATTGAAGAGTCAACCTTTGAATCCAGGCAATAAATCAAACAGGTTGAAAGCATACCTCTGCTCAAACTTGATATATAATTTGAACAGTCGATAGATTTTCCAACTCTTGCCGAACCTATCGAATATAACAACGATCAATGTAGTCATTGTACATCATAAAAACAATTTTACTTTTATCTAAATTCTGTTTACATAATTATATCAATTTGAAGCATGACAGTAACATACAATTACTATTACAAAAGATCCAGTAAGTTAGGGTCTAAGATTGTAATACATAACGACTACTTATGCATTATTGACCATTCAAGAATACCAAAATAAATTTCAAATTGTAGCGACCTCAAACTTTTGCATTAACAGAGATAAGAGACATACCAGTGAACTGACACTAAAGTAGAAAAGAGAAGCAAAAGTTACCTCACTGAGGGCATAACTGTTCGAATACAGGCAATCTTCGGCCAGTTGTAGGGCCATAGAGAGTATGTGTGATGAGCTTTTCTTCTTCTTTGGTTGGAGGCTAGTTAAAGCTGGTAGGTAATATTGGCATCGATGAAATTGCTGGAATGCACTTTGATTTTGATATAGTTTTCTTAATTTCAATAGGAGAAGGGTAAGGACCAAGGTAAGGATTGGGTGATTTAGATCTAGGTGATGGACTGGAGCTACATAGTTTGCTGCTAGATCCTGCATTTTGGAGTGTTTTGTTGGCTAGATTTCCACTTAACTGTAATATATTTGAAAACATTCAAAGGATGTCAGCTGTATCAGTATATAAGTGAACTTATTTCTGTTTGAAAGTCAGGAAACAACTTATAACGAGGATAATTCACTTAGAAGTTTAGAAGTCATGAGTAACAGATACATGATCATTACTTATTCCATCTTCAAAATTCAGCTTATCTATCCAAACACTTCTCCTATTAGTAACAGTGTAACTAAGATGTAATTAATACATGAAAACACACGGTACCTAAAAGAAAAATAGTTATCAAAATTTACAAAACAAGTACAAATCCAGTTAGATAACATAATGTGAACCTACAAATTGAACACAGATATCATGCATTAACTATGCATGCCTCAGAAGAATCCATGAAAGAATTTGTAACTAAAATAAAAAGGGTGCAATTAAGAAACTTCTAGTGAACAAACGCTAGTCTTCCACTGAAGCAACTATATATTGCATCATAAAATCCACAACCTTAACTTGCTTGAATTGGTAGACCATATTACATGAGAAGATCGACACCATCATGCAAGGGGTCTGCTAAAACGAGGAAGAGCATGGTAGGAACTATGCTAGACAGTACCCAGCAGACTCAACAGCAGCTGGACCGAGTGGAAGAGCTATAGCATGATCCTACACAACTACCACCCACACAACACTCTACCATATACTAGCTCCACAAGGGGTAACCAATTCCAAGCATTTATAAGATCAAAATATTATCATATGGGGTTATGCATCACATATATCTCATTTTATCATGTATGTATAAGTAATTATCATCCTAATAATAGACTTAAAATGATACACCCACACCTAGAACTATAAGTTGCAACTCAAAGTCTCAAGCATATATAAAAGTTACAGCTCAAGCATATATAAATTTCATCAAGTCATCTACCATATGAAAAAGAACAATTGAATAATATCTAAATAATTTCATGATCAGATAACGTAACTACACCTAGAACAAAGCCCCACTTCACCAATAACTTATTATTTTGAAGACAAAGTTAAACTTGGATATATTGAAGCTACCATAGTATTGCACTGTTCGCAATTCAGTAATTCTCTCTATACCACCATCAAAATTTTACTTAGCACATCCTATTCTGAACATTAGTGTTTTACCAAATGAGATTGTTGCATCATCCACTACAAGAAAAAACGTCATTGACAGCAGATATTCTCAGCGTTTGTGCCTTGAATGCGGTGGACAATAATACTGGAGGGAAACTTTTACGTCTGAACGCTGAGAAAACGTAAATAATATAACTTTGCCGCCTCATTTTTTCACTTCTCCAAATTACTTTTCTTAGCCTTTCATCTCATTAACACCTTCACCACCTAAAACCAAATTAAATCTCTCTCCCAATCACCAAAATTTGCCTTCATCACCCCCGCTCTGTCGTTCAGACATCTCCCTTCACCATTCTTTCGTTTTCGAATCTGAATCATCACCGCTAGTTGCTCCCTCTGCAGGTACCTGTTTCCAGCGATTTGTCGATTTTATTTAGGTTTAAAATGGGTTCTTCGATTAGTTTAATCAACGTCTATTTCGATTTTGTTTTTTCAGTATGTGTTTCTTTATTCATACATCAATTTCGATTTTGTTATTTAGGTTTAAAATGTACTTTTATATGTGATCTAGTTACTGTGATTAGCCGTGCTTGGTCAAGTATTATACTGGAAAATATGAGTAATATAATCATGCTCTTGATTATTTCCCTTCTAAGCTTTGTTTACACTTTCCACCTGCTTGATTATTTTCCTTCTATATTTAGTTTTACGTTGGCAAATCCTTATTTCATGCTCTTGAATTAAATCATAATATCTTACCAGTACAACACATTGTAAACTTTGGTTCTAATCTAGTTACTAGGGTATATGGGTTCATGTCATATATCTGATTTTTTTTGTTTTAATTTGTTGTGGTTTTGCTAAGTATACACAAATCTTTAACATTGTTTTATCTTCAGGCCTAGTGACATCGCATTTTCCTGATCCATACCCACATATTTTACCAAAAGTCTAGGTAAAAATAGCAGAAGTTGCTTATTTTTCCACCTGGAGAGATGAATATGTAATAAATTTCTATAAACTTTTTTTTCTCAAACGAAGGATACACTGAAATCACCACCAGTAGAAAACAAAACAACGAAGAGAACGTCAATGATATATATTTTTATTACTACTTTTTTTATCTTTGTTATGGAGGTTTTCGGTATGTAGATTTTGGAGATAAAACACCTGGCAATCTACTCCAATGTCACACTTCGGTATGCAGACTTTCGATATTCATAAAGAATGAATAACTATAATTTAAATTGGGATTTCATAGTGATAAGTTATAAAAGTAAAACTTATTAGGTGAAATTATTAGAGTAATATAGAATATATTTATGATATTTGAATAGATAATATATTAGCATTGAATTATGATAAATACAAATGCACGACATTGCTGAATAAATAAATGGGTATTTATTTGTTATAATTGGCGTCCCCCCTCATAACTCATATGACATTGATGAATAAATAAATGACATGAATTTGTTTTTAATACCGAATTTCCTTCGAGTCCCTTATAAACCATATGCTAGTGCATTTACAAAATTCCTATATCACCCTTGTTTACTAATTGTTTCACTCATAAGATATCAAATAAAATGCCTAATGTGGCTATTAATCAAGCATGTCTATTTGAGCTTTTGAGATACATTCAACTGTTTTTTCTTCTTCTTGTATTGATTAATTACAAAGCTAATGGATGCGTGAACTAAACACTATAGTTTTATATAAATAGGAATCATAAAAGATGGAAGTTCATATATTAGTCAACGATGTAATATCAGTTAACACCGCTTCACATAAATATCTAATTGTATTACGGTCTAGGCTGGGAGAAATTATATCAATTAAATGTAAGATGCATCGATTCATTTTTTATACAAATTGCATATAATTCTTCAAAGTAGTGCACAAGGGACAAAATAATATGATAAATATGACCATGTATAAATCAGACATAGTTTGAAGAGGCATTAGGGCATTTAGAAAATATCCACGAGTAGATTGAAGTTTAATTCCATGATACAAAAGTAGCATTGTTCATTGAATAAATAAACAAACTGTATAAGGCACTGTTTTACTAGGCATGTTTGTTTTACGACAACATAGTCTTTAAAACAAGTCATTATAACTTATAGGGCCTGGAAACAGTTTCCCTTTTGTTATCATACACCAGTAATTCTTTTCGTGGAATCCCGACTTAATTTAATTCTAAATACAATGTATAGGTTTAAGAGAAAATTTGCAAATTTGCCAAGGACCGACTCCATCTCAAATTGTTGCATTCTTCATGATTCTTTTGGTATCCCTCAGGTTAAGAGCATCACCAAAAGCAAGATTCTGTGTATTCTCAAGGCTCAAGGTATTTTGTAGTTTAATATGACATATTGGTTTATATACAGTTTTGTTATCTATTCTCTTTGACATGATTATGTTGAAAAAAATGCATTTGCGCAAATAATAAATGAGACACATTTGATTTTTTCGTTCCTTTAATTTTTACAATTTATCACATCTCATGTCTAACTTACAAAAGATATTATCTATGAAGATGTGTATTTAGCGTATTGGTTACTAGATTCAAAAACCAAAGTGTATCGAGCTACATTCAGGTATTTACGCAAGTGCAGAATACATGCCTTTTTTCTCCTTTTCTTTTTTAGATTTTTACTCATATCCTATGAATGTGTGTTTCCAGTGCCTAATATTCCAAATAATTATTTGGTATAAATGATGATGCATGATGTTCATATACAAAACTTGCATTATAATATGCATATCATTCTTGATAATGGATTCTTAAAACATTTTCATGGTTCTGATTGGGAGTATTTGTTATGGTAACTTAACACGGTTACTTTGTAAACTGTTATATTGAAGTAACTATTTCGTTAACAGTGTTAGTATCATCTCTCTGCATGGAAGCTTTTTGTTGTTCAGTTCATACTTCTGCCTTACACTTTATGCAAGGTATTTTATTGATAAATTTCATTTTAAGTATTTGACCGTATAGCTAAATTCATTGCTAATTAATTTTCAGGTGCAGCCTTATGTCCTACATCAATATTTAATGCAATGTTTGTTTCGGGTTAATATTTTTTTAGATTGGAGACTAAATCTTCTTCAAATATCACGGTAAACCTTTATATAAACTTAATTACATGTATGGTTGAATTAAAAAAAATCAAACATAGAAAATCTTTCTAGTTAAACATGTGCCTGCGAGATAACACACTGTTATAAAACTTTAAGCACAATAAACAAAAATGGAAAGATATATTTAACATACATTTTTATTGGATTTTTTTTCGTATTTTTTATTTGAATCGTATTGCATCAAATTGTTCATTTCTTAAGGATAGACAAAAGCTTGCAGCTCTATCTTCTAAAAATAGAGGATTGCTAAGTGGAAATAGAAATCAATTCAATATACTATGATGGACCCATGTATTGCAAAGTGAAAACAGAAATTAATTCAGTACACTAATGGACCCAGTACATTATATTACCATGTCCATCAAGTTAAAATGGATATAGCAACTAGAATAGATATAGCACAGACAGGCTCTAGGCTACAGCTCTGGCTAAAGTCATAAGTTCAAATACTAGTTATATAATTTATTGTCTGGCCCAAACATTGTTATAGCCTATGCTCTTTTGCATCTCAAAGTTTTTTAACCAATGTTTTACTAGTCGTCAATGCCTTGATTTTTTTTTCAAAGTTTGTCATTTTTTGTATGATGCACATGTATATGCAAGTTATAACAAAATTGAATGCATGCCCCATAAGTTCACATGCTAAGATATATACAGACATTATTTTTTCCACGCTTCATCTAAAAAACTCTATAAAATCATGTTTGAGTTATTGCATGATGGTTTCCGAATCAAACCAAAGAAATGGTTGGTTGTATGTGGGCGTGGGCAAAACAACATGGTATCAAACTATATCTTTGTAATGGTTATTTTCATGATGGCATAGTTTTCACATATTTTTTTGTATCTATTTAATAAAATCATGTTTCATTTATTGCACGATTGTATCAAAGTGAACAAATGCCTATTTTACAGTCTACGCGAATTATCAGCAGCAAGGAGTTAAATATTGCACTGCTAAGGAAAATTAATACCTTAAACTAGTCTCCATCTTGTTTTACAGTGCAGAGCAGTTACCTGGACTGTCCAAAGTTAAAAACTAGAGTTGAGCTTATGCAGCATTCCCAGAGTTGGCATCAACAATGAACCTTAAAGTTAATAATACGATGTTTTTTCCTAACTGAATTTGTAATATCAGAAATTTACTTGGTGAGGACCTAGGCCAACCCAACACTAATGAGCTCAATCAAATCGAGAATCAAATAAATCCCTTTAGGCATGGGAGAGACTGCTGGAGCTTGTAAGATGATGGATTTTGTACAGCAACAACCAAAACAACAGACGCAACAGCAAAGTATCAAGGTGCAATGTAATACACCCAATTCACATGGTGAGTTTTTCCCTTTCTTCTGTGGTTGTTATAGTTTAGTATCGATTTAACATGATACTGTATTAATGCCATTTATCTTCAACAACCAAATGAACCTTTTGGAAAAAAACTGCAGTTGTGTTCAATTTTCGATCTGAGATAGTTTAATTTTGAAATTCTTAGTTGTAATGAATAAGCGTGCATTTAATAATGAATGAGAAGCTTTGAGACAAAATTAGTGGTGAATTAGAGAGCATGAACTCATGTTTCGGGAAGGAAAATATGATTTACCCTTTTTCCCTAATCAGTGTTTAACTCACATTTTTCAAAAGTGAATAAATTAGAGCTTAAATATAAACTAACTGTCACTTAATAAGTTGATTTGTTTTGAAATTGCTTGGACATGTACAAAAAGATTTACGACTTATCAAATTGCTTAGTTTTGTTAAAGGTCAAATTTATTATCTATCAGATCATGACATAAATAGAATGTTACAGTTTTAAACCTATCTATCAAATTGCTTAGTTGTAAATATATAACACTTATATGAGTGTCTGTCTTGTAGTGTATCCAGCAACCTGATGAAGTAAATATTATCATGCCCTATCTAACCTATTTATTGTTGTGATCATCAATTCTTCTTTGTAAATTGATTTCTGAACAGTTAAAAACAAATGAAGTAAAATAAATGTAAAATCAAGGTTTGATGAACCCTTTTTTTAGAACTGAGAGGAATTGACTTTTTTTATGCTTCCTCCTCATCCTAAAAATCACTGTGCAGTTGCTGCTATAAGTATCAATGGTGTTATCAATGTGACGCGGACGCTAATTTGTTTTTATATGTGTACATTAGCCTACATCAGTGTAGAAGTGGTAAATGAGTGAGATAATGACGATCGTTCACTCACCATTGTACATCCAGTTTTACAGTCTTTTTTTGGCTACTATAACTGAAACATAAATATCTTTTGATAGTCTATTTTACAGAAAAAAGAAGAAGAAAGACAGAAAGAGAAGTTGATGGTTCCACCTAGTAGCTCTGTTGGTAGTCTCTTCGGTTGACATAGTCTTTTTGATGGGAGATGATCTGTCAGTAGGTGGTCTTAGAAATAGTGAAAGAGGTTGCAGAAATTTTTATGGAAGGGATGGAGGAGGCAATTTTTATGGTATAATTCATTATTTAAAATTGTATTTCCTTTTGACATTGCCTGACAAAGAGACTCAAAATTTTCAGGATTCCCTTTTTACAGTCCAATAAAGAAACTCAAAATTTTCAAATGGCTTAAATATTAAACAATGTAAAGTTTTTATGATTTACATGGCTTGCATGAAGCAAGATTATTTTCAGCATGAAAAAAATTAAGAAAAAAGTAAAAAAGGCTAGAAGAAAACAAGTTATTACAAGTTTAGTTCTCCATTCGAATTTTGTTATAAGAATATGCATGTTTTTTACTTGTCATCATTTTACATTTAGTGCATTCTGAAAATGCTAAAAACAAAATTTTAGCTGTATTCGAGCAAATTCAAAGTGCGTAGACGTAAAGTAGAAAAAGTGCTTATTTTCGTATTAAGTTTTGAACGGGGTGTATGTTTACGGGTTCTGCGTTTGAAATAGGTTATTTTGGAAGAGCCCGGACAATTTTGAAGAGAGAATCGGAAAAAGTGGGAAGGGGATTTTGGCGCATCAATGGGCATCACAGGTTTTGCACTACCATCTCATCTGCAACTATTTTTTTTTTCCTTCCAATATTATATGTAATTTAACTTAAACTGTAGCATCAACGGTGAATGTCTACAACCAATTAAATAGTAAAAGAATCAATCGCCTGTTATGTTTGAAAACCCAAGTAGGAGTTCACCTACAGATCGAATGGCTAGGAGCAACCAATGCATGTTATTTAGTAATATTAGATCAACAAAAATGCATCAATTGATCATTAAGTCTTTGGTCTAACCGTCTACATCTTTGGTGCCATCTTTGACATATAGACGTTTTTATTACAATAGCGTATCAAAACTAATATGCTGATTACAGTCCCTATCAGAAAAATAGTATACATCCATGATATATGAAACAGAGTTTGCAATGATGATATCTTATGGGAGACTGCGGTAGCTCATAGCATTTAGAAAGGGAAAACTAAGCAGTAAATGTAATTTACTAGTGAAAAAGAAGCTGTCATTTCAGCTGTTGAAACTTGAAAGTGGAGCTTTTTAACTAAATAAATTGATGATTGATCAGTTTTCCTACCGAAATCACAGCAATACACAATTGTTTTTAAATGTTCAACTGCTTCCACCTACTACTGAGAATGGTTTAATGAAGTTGTCTGGCACGGTTGGTGAACTGCAGTTGTAAGTTTACAGTGGAAGTTGTCACAGTGATAGCAGCAGTTTTGTGAGTATGGACAGTGGTCGTAGGGGGAGGTGAATGGAGCCGTGATATGGGGATGAAATTGCAGCAGTGTTTTGAGGCGCAGAGGGTGGAAAATGAAGAGTGTGTTGACATGAGAGGTTGGATGGTGGACAGATGAAGTGTGGCGGTGAAGGGACTGTTGTAAGAAAAGGGGAGTGTTATAGTTTTGGGAGATATGTATGCCCGGCGATTGATGTGCACATATGGTTTGTGAATGTGTGGAGAAGTCTGGAATTTGTGGCGCTGGTAGTTGATGAAATGAAGTGTGGTGATGAATGTGTAGTCTGAAGAGATGTTGCAGTGATGAAGTGAAGCTTGTTGGCGGATTTGTATGATAGTGGAAGATTTGTGGTGCAGGCAATGAGGTGCAGCAATTGTTATATTGAAGGCAGGTTATGGTGATGGAGGTTGATTGATCAGATGGGCAAGGGATGAAGTGCAATGCAATGAGGTATGGTGACAAGCTCGTTGGATCAGTGCAGGAAGGCAAGTTGGTGGCAGTGATGAGTGATGGTAAGATGAAGGGGCAGAGGATGTTAGAAGTGGCAGGGTGGTTTATATTGATTATAGTGGTGGGTTGTGGAGGAGTTTCAGTGTAACAGTTGATGGGGCAGTGGAGGTGGAGGTAGACAGTTTTGTTTGGGGAGTTGTTGTGGACTATGGAAGGTGACCGAGTGGAAGAAGTTGCCAGATATGGATTTGTATATTAAATGAGGATGTATGTGATATGAAGTGTGAGTGGTGAATGTATCTGTGGTATGGAGAGGCTTATGCAGTGGATGAAGTAATTGTAGATGATAGAAGTGATATGAAGGATTGCACAGTCAAGTGAAGGTTGAATAGTTGTAAGGCAAATGAGCAGTGATGAACTTTGGGGAAGTTTGTGATTGTGAGTGATGAAGTATTGAAGCTAGTGACAATATTTGGGTGGTATATGTTGACAGATGTGCAGTTACAATATATGGGTGGTTTGGCTGCTGATGTCAGTGAGAGTTGATGTAATGTTAACAGGAAGTGATGAATTATGTGATGCTTGTAAATGTGGTGATATGTGCACTGGTATGTAAATGAGTGATATGTTAACTGAAATTTTCCATAATGGATGCTTGTGATGGGTTGGCAGGAAGTTTTGCAGAGCAGTGGTATATGTGCACTGGTGCGTGGAAGTTATGTAGGTAGTTTGGTGGTTATTTGCGTGCTGTTATGTTGTTGATGAATGTAGAACGGTAGTTAGTTAAAAGCAGGGAAGTTTGTATGTTATATGTCTTGTGATGAAGGTTGTTGAAGTGAGGAAGTGATGAATTCAAATGCAATGCAGTGGGGTGTTGGGGGCTGGTGAGTAAAGAAGTGTTAGAGGAAGATTTGTGTGTAGTAAATGCTTTAGTGGAATATTATTGTTATTTTTGTTTATGGATATTATTGAAACTTGGTTTATGGATGTCTTTTGTTTATTAATATTGTCTTAACTAGTTTATGTAACTAATTAATAGTTATTAAAACCTGTTATATATACTAGTTGCTTGAATATACTTAAAATATAGTTCTGGAATATTCAAAAATAGAGTGGAATATTAAAGCTGTCATATAAATAGAAGACAGCGTCTGATTAATGCTGTCAATGAAGAAACAACAGCGTTCAATTCGTGCTGTAATTATCTTAAAATAGTCAATAACAGCGTTTAGTACATGCTGTCGAAATAGTTGATGATTCAATAACAGCGTTTATAAAAAGCTGTTGTAAACAGTTAAAGTAGAATTAAAACATCTTCGACAACTAAATTATTAACGCTGTAGAAACATAATACAACATGTTTGAAAACGATGTAAAAACGTTATTGACAGCTTGTAATAAACGCTGTCAAAGTGATGTTTCAACAGCGTTTATCGAAAAGCTGTTGTAAGTTCTGTATATACGACAGCATGTCGTTATACAGCGTTTGAACTAATGTTGTTGTATCGTATTACAGCGTTTATCAAACGCTGTTAAAAGCCTTTTGTGGTGTAGTGATCTATGAACTATTACTTGATTTGCACCTACCAGACATATAACAACAAACCTATTTTAAACATGATTGAGTTCCACCTTACCTCCACCATAGTGTAGAAATATTCCCTATGAATTAAGTAGCTATCAAGTAATAAAATAGATAAATTCAAAAATAAATATCCAATTAACGAGTGGTCTTAAAATTATTCTATATCATGCATTTTTAGACTAAAACATGAATAGAAATAATATTATGGTATCTGTGTACAAATTGGGAACTACTTTTTCCCAAAGATTTTAAAGTTGAATGATGACCATTTAAAACTAAACATGATATCATGGTTCAAGAAATAATATCATGGTATCATAGTTGTTTTTCTCTTCCAAAAAGCTACAAGACAATTTTTTATTACGTATATAAGGATGACCATTTAAAACTAAACATGATTATTTTTACTAAGTTGCAGTTCCATTTTTCACTGCTAAATGTAGAGAGAAAAAAACCTTGACTTTATAACTTGGCAAATCTGCTTATAAAACAGTTGTACTACATTCATAAAAATAATTCTACTACATGATCAAACTCGAATCATCCACAGAGAATATAATATCATTCCCATCCCGACAAATCATAAGGATGGAACTTTGGTTACGGTTCTGTTAGGCAAGTCTAAAATGGAGGAAAAATAAAAATGAACTACTAAGATTCCAATCTGAAAACCCAACCTTATATTTGTGGTAACCATTAGCTACTACATCACCCATGCTCTTGTCCACCATTTTCCCTATCATAGTTCATATTAAACATGATAAATGAAATCTTTTCTTTCAAACAATTATTAGTACCAAATAAAAAGCTATGCAGTCCGTCCAAAACTGGAATTTATACATTTGTAGCTTACCAAGCCCTTTTAGCTGGATAGCCACAACAATACATACACATACACATAATCAAATTTAATTTATACCAAAAAATAAATTAAAAAATGAACTGCTTTTAAATCGGACTTGAGGAACTTAAGTTGGATGTAAAGTCTTACATCATTAAAATGTAAACCTTACTCCAACTAGTCTTGGTTTAAGTCTGAGGTCAGATATTGTGATGAACTGAATGATATTTCCCATATAACACTTCTTAACAACCAGCAATCCATACTAAACTCAAGAATTCGCATGTGTAAGAAATAGAACAAAAGATAAAAATTGAAATACCAGAATGCGTGAAGTCATCCCAAATACTTGGACTTCTTCCATCTTCTGCTACTGCCCCTTCATACTGTTATGTTATGTGTGTGTACATTAGACTATTAGTATTAGCATCATCATCATCATCATTATGTGACCAAAATCTCATATTTTATCATTCAAATGAATTAAATAATTTGACTAGTATATAATAACATAATTGTTTACTTGGTAAGCTGAGGTCCCTGCACCAAATACAAACTCTTCTGGAAAATCAGCTCGGCTATAATCTGCTGCTTGCGCTGTTTGAGATGGAAATAATACCAAACTCGAATCATCCACAAAGAATATAATAGCATTCCCATCCCGACAAATCTGATGATTGAATTCATAAGCTTGAGCAAAGATTGCAGGCAGTCCTCATCAATCTCCCCATCGATCCCTTTTTCTCTTCTTACCTGTTTAAATTGAAGAGGAAATAAATAGTGAAAACATAGACGTGCTGTTAATTTATTAATATTGTGGATTTTCAATACAGAATTGAAAGAGAATTTTTCTTCTATAACCTTTTAGTATGAAATGGATCGAGGAAGAAACTATGGTGGGTGAAGGAGTCTCTTCTGAAGATAGAAGGATGAATTTGGGTGATTCATGAAGTATCGTGCTAAAGTACAAAACCAGTTTTCACTCCATCTTCTGTCCAACGAAGGGAGAAGCATTCATGGGTGGCAGTCGACGGACGAAGGAACAACCGATGAATTTGGATTTATGATCTAGGGTTGATTATTGTAGAGAGAAAGTAAAATAAATTTTAAGCGGTAAATGTAAATAAAAGAGGGGGGAAGAGCTTTTGTGCGGCCACGAAAAAAATTAAGTCCTACCTTAAATTTTTTTCCCTCCATTGGTTAGAAGTAGAGAAACACTATTCCATAAAATATTGGTTGCACTTAAAAAACATTTTGATTGCACTTGATAATAAACGCCACGAATAAATGCAACTAAAAATGCTTTTTCTTGTAGTGAGTACAAGTGGAACTTGTCACTTTTTAGGGCATTCTCTGGTTTTCTGGTTTAGTTAAAAGCAAAATACTATCTCCCTATCAACAACTGAAGCAGGATATATCTCTGCTGCTTTGGCTTGTTCTCAAGTTATCTATATGCAATAGACCCTAAAGGATTTTGGATTAAATATTTCAAAATCACCAATTTATTGTGACAATACAAGTGCAATAAATTTATCCAAAAATCCTACTCATCATGCCAGAACCAAACGTATTAATATCAGTCATCATTTTCTCAGAGATAATATAAGTAAAGAGATTATTTATCTTGAATTTATCAACACTGAGAATCAAATAGCTGATATTCTGACCAAACCCTTGAATCAATCAACCTTTACTAAATTAAGAAGAGAACTAGGTATTTGTTCTATAATTGAGATATAGAATATAGATATAGTAACATATATATTTAAATAAATAAAGAAAAACAAAATTGTCAAAATTTTCAAAGGGATGTCGACATGCCCCTATCCCCCATGTCGACATACAATGGTCATATTTGAAATTTTGATTTTCCCTCTAAAATCAATTTGGTGGTTATATAACCACAATATTTTGAATTCATCCATCTTCTCACTTCATTTTCTCTGTAATAAACTTCTGAAAATACAAAGTAATGGCCTCCTCTTCTAAATCAAACCAAAATGCAACCATTTCCTTCCCTTCTCCTAATTCTGGTCCATTCCAACATACTACATTAGCTCGAGTAATGAAGATCGAGGAAATTATGAAGGATTCTCTGCAAATGCTGACTGAATTACAAGTCACGCAAATAAGGATGGCAAAGGAACAAGTGAAACAAGGCAAGATCCTTAGAAATTTGCAAAAATTTCTAATGGATAATCATGCAGACCCTATTGTGATTGAAGATGATTCCTCTAACATATGTATTCATAATCCATTAGAGGACGACGAAGAAGAAGACGAAGAGGAAGAAGCGCAAATGGACGAGGACGATAATGTTGTTTGCATTGGAGAAGTCTGTTTTGACAAAAATGCTAATTTGGTCGAACAACACGGAAACTTTTGTCTCCATTGCCCTAATTGTTCGATTCACAAGTCACCATCAAGGACTCTCGTTAGGTTGTTATTATATTAATGTTTTTATATTTTGTGTACTTGTATATATTTGTGTCAATATTTCATATATATATGTGTAATGTAACATCATATATAATAAAATTAGATTTATGTTTCGCTTATTATACTTCGTTATTAGCATTTAGTTCCATAGTATTAGTTTAAGGGGGAGTTATGTAGTTTAGGCTTAGTTTTTATTGATGACAAATGGGGAGAATTATAAAATAGGATAGTTAGGCTGTTAGTTAGGCTTAGATTAAGGGGGAGTTAGTAAATTAAGGGGGAGTTGTTGGAATATGGGGGAGTCAGAATAGAATCAGAGTTTGGTGGAATATATTTTGTAAACATAGGTTGTCATCATCAAAAAAGGGGAGATTGTTAGTTCCTGAGGTGATGGTTTTGATGACAACAACCTTAGGACTTGTTATAAAATATAAATACTAATATCTTTGTCTAGATATATGTATATGCAGGATATATACATGTAGGTACTAAGAATGGAGACTGTACAGTATAGAGATTCATGACTGACGAATTCAAGATTGTAGAAATCCAGACCGAAGACCCATGAGTATCAAGATTATCAAGAGTTCAAGAGTTCAAGATATCAAGATAAGTAATAGAGTCAACATTTATGTTAAAACTTCATAATAGCACTAAAATCTTTATTTGGATTTTAATTGTGGAATTAAATCCAACTTCTCGCTTTAATAGTGGGATGAAACCCACGACCTCTTTAGTGGAATGGAACCCACGACCTTCTCTAGTGGAATGGAATCCATGAAATTTTCAAAATGACTTATTTTTAGATTTTTTTTCAAAACTATTTTTTTAAAAGACATCTCTCTCCCAGTTTAAATATTTTAGTCTTAATTCAAAAACTATTTTTACTCATATTAGTTTCAAAATCATTTCTTGTTTTAAACTATCTCCTGGTTTTAATGTTTTAGCTTTAATCTCAAAATATTTATATATATTCAGTTTTTATTACTTTTATATTTCATAAGATCACTTTCCAAAGGTTTTTATAATCATAAAGTATATTAAAAATAGTTTACAAAGTTCTAAGATTGTTTCGACAAACTTTAGAAAGAAAATCTCTTTTAAAACAAAAATCAATTTTCAAAAAATACTAAGGGATGTCGACATGCCTATACCCCCCATGTCGACATGGTAGCCATAGATTTTAAAATTCAAATTTTCAAAAGAAGTGTCTATTCATCATAACCTTTCACGAATGGACATGACCGTTGTTATCCTATATATACCAGTTGTTTTCAAAGAATTTTAAGTTAGATTTCCTTCATTTCTTCATTCCTTCTTCTCCACTCAAATATTCTCTTATATTTCAAATGCTTTAATAAAATTCTTCCGAAATCCTAAGTGAATCAAACTCGATCGTCTCTAGTTTGATTCTCTGCCACTCTCTCTCAAAGATCTCAGTGCTATTCAGAGTTACAGGATTATTTATAATCAAATATCGAAAGATCGAAGTGTATCGGGTCTCTCTCTATCAATGTATGATTGGAAACGGTGTGATTGTGGCCGTAAATCAATTGGGTGTGATTGTAGCCCATATATTAATTAGGTGATCTTGTAGCCTGGTTAAATCAAGAGAGTTTGCCCTGGACTCGGAGATAGGAGGGTGTATCTCGTGGCCTTGAAATCGAGGTTGTAATATCGACATTATATTTGAAAAGAAATATGCACAAGAAATTTTATGGGACTGGATGTAGGGTAACTTCGAACCAGTATAAAATTCTGGTATGTTCTTTCCTTTACTGCTTTTATTTACTATTTGCATCTGTGTCTGGTTCTGTGATTGTCTCTGTGTTTGTGAATTGCATATATTTGGGTTTAAGTTGAAAAGATTTCAAAATAATTCATAAAATTAATTAAACACTATTCACCCCCTCAAGTGTTAATTCTGCCTTAAGATCCGTAATCCGCATTTCCTACAATTAGTGCTTTCTTTTCTCAGCTACAATACCTAAAAGGTCATGCAAAAAGGAAGGAACATGATATTCTCAATGACTAAAACTACAGAAATAGAAATTCAAAAGGGATGGGATTTGGTTTGAGATTCATACCTGAAGTTTATAATCTAACAATCACAAAAATATTATCTAAAATTAGCTAAGACTTGGAGAGTGATTTTTAGGGTTTTGAGGTGAAGAGAAAAATAGTTTACTGGTTAGTGAAATGAGGAAATGAGAAAACGAGAAAACAATGTACTGTTTTCTTACTTTCTCTCCTAGTAGCCTGATTAGCACTTTTTAATGTATTTCCCATTTAATTTATTTCTTAGATTCCTTTTTATTATTCAAATAAAAGGACTTAATCATGAATTTAGTATTCCAGTCTGAAAAATCCTTATATTAATTCTCTTTGCCAATTAAACCAGACCTACTAGAATTTGGAAAAGAAATAAGGTAAATTCTCATATTTATTTATCTTAAAATTTTGGTTCAACTTATATTTTCCTTTAGATTAACTATTAGTTAATCAATTCTAGGTATGCCTCAAACCGAGGGTTGTTACAGATAAAGTTGCACTCTTGGTCGGTCTTTCAACTAATACCCAGAATCTTCCAATTCCTATATTCAACCTTTGCAACCCATCTGTAAAATCCATCCATATAGAATCTGATTTCCACAATGGTGCTTCTATAGGTTGAAGTAATCTACTTGGTTGTTGATACTCAACTTTTACTTATTAGCAATTCCTACATTGCTTCACCCATAAGCCTACATCTTTCTTCATTCCTTCCGAAAAGAAACTCCTTTTCATACCTTAGTACATCTCGTACCTTCGCGATGAATAGTAAATTTTGGTCGATGACATTCTGTAAGAATTTCCTTCCTTAGATTATCCAAATTGAAACACAAAATCATCCCTTCTTTCTTAACCATCCTCTTTGGTCAAATGAAAAGTCTTTCTAACTCCCCAAGAGATCATCTTTTATCCATTCGGTTAGTAAGGATCATTTTTTTGCCTTGTAGCAATTTTTTCAATCAATACTAGTCGAACTTTTAAATAAGAGATCATTGCGGTACTCTGACTAGAACTTGACATCGACCTCATTCTAACTCCACAACAAGCCAACACCTCTAAATCTTTTCATTCAACCAACATTGCCAATACCACATTATGATATTTTCTACTAAGTGAATAGGAAATTTTATTTTCTTTCCCAGTGTATACTCAATCCCAAAGTCATACGCTGCCAAAATAGCCAACCATCTTTGATGTCCCATATTCAACTTCTTTTGAGAGAATAAATACTTTAAGGACTTATGGTTCGTAAATTGTTCAAATTTTTATCCTAAATGATAGCGCCTCCACACCATTAATGAAAAGATTAATGTTGCTAACACCAAATCATGAGTAGGATATCGAATTTTATGCGGTCGAAGCTATCGAGAAACAAAGGCAATGACTCCACCTTTCTGAATCAACACCGCCCCTAATCCATGTCACATGCATTAGTTTAAACCACTAAATCTTAATTTTCATCTATCACAACTACACAAGCATATTAGTCAATAAATTCTTTAGCTTCGAAAATGCTTCTTTACATTTATCGGTCTAAACAAACTTTGTGTCCTTCCTTGTTAATTTAGTCATGAGTGCTGCTATGTGAAAGAAATCTTTAACGAATCTTCGATAATAGCCAATCAACCCCAAGAAATATCTAATCTCTGTTACAATTTTGGGATTTTTCAACTATGATGGCTTTGATATTTATGGATCCATTTACAATCCATTCTTCGAAATGGCACGTCCAAGAAACTTCATTTCTCTTTCCCAGATATGACATTTTGAAAACTCTACATATAGCTCATGTTGCGTCAGCTTATCTAGCAATATTCTGAGATAAAATTAATGATCGCATTCATTCTTAGAATATATCATGAAGTAATTAATAAACACTGACACAAATCTATCCAACCGCTCTTGGAAGATTCGGTTCATCAAGTAAATAAAAAAGCATATGATTGGTCATTCTGTAGGGCATGACTATCCATTTATACAAAAAATATCATGTTCATAATGCCATCAACATTATACTTTCCTTCGCCACTCTCAATTGATGAAAACTCGTTCCTGAGTCCAATCTCGAGAATACATTGGCTCCTCTCACTTGATCCAATGAATCATTTATTCTAGGTAAAGGATACCAATTCTTTATGCTATTCTCATTTTGCTTTCTATAATCAAATACATAACCTCAATGACTCATCTAGTTTCTTCACGAACACTACTGCAACTCCCAAAGGAAAACTACTTGGCTAATAAAATTCTTCCCTTCTAAATCTACAAGTTGTACCTTTAGTTCCCTCATCTCTATAGATGTCATTCCGTTAGATGGTCTACTTATGGATTCAACTCTTGATATGTGATCTACTCGGAACTCAATGTCATGTTTCATTGGTAGTCTCATAATCGACTCAAAAACATCAGCATATTCCCTTCTATTAGAACTAGATTTATTTAATCCTCCACACCTTCTCTAGCACCTAACAACACACATACATCGAAATTTAATTCTTCTAATGAGTAATAATTCGATCAAGGCAACATGGTGTCTTGAGGATATTACTATATTTCGATAAAATATCCTAGCATCATATAGGCCTAACTAATCCATACCTAACATTATCCCAAGACCCACAAAATCAAACACATGCAAATTGCAGATAAACTTAGCTCTATGTATACCATTTTTCCGAAAGATATAGTTAGTTAGCTTAATATATACCATTGTTTAAAAACAATCCAGCTTTTCATTTTAAGGCATATATGACTCGATTATATGGTTGTGAAAAGTCGGGTTGTTACATGGACTAACTGAGTTGAATACGGATAATGTTGAAATTTTGACCAAAATCAAATTCCATGAATCCTAACGTGATATAGAATTGATGAAGAGAATATGTGTAAACTATTGTTATTGAAAGGTACCCTTAAGAAAATGTATACTTGGATTTTACCCAAAAGATTTGTAAGTAATGAGCTTAGACAAACCGTCACACCACAAGATAAATTGACACTTGAACGTTAATATTTGAATTGCTTAAAATTAATCGTTGACTGAATTTACATCTCCGAGTTTCACAACTGTATTTGTGAATTCTCCTAAAAACCACATGATTTATTTAATTTATAAAATGCTGTAAATTAGTTAAATTAACATTTGAGAATCACCGATTATTATTTATTTCATTTGATGCTTTGGAGTTTTCTGGAATTATTTGATGCATATATAAAAGTTATATTTGCATGCATCGACATGCGATATAAGTGTAACTTTAAATGGGTTTAGATAAAAGATAATTGCTTGAAGGAGTTTTTGGAAATTTTGTAGCATAAAGGTGGAAAATATTGCTGGACATAGATGTGTGGATAGAAGGGGTGTGAGAGAAAATTATGGGATTAATTAAGGAAGTTTTAACTGAAAGAATGAGAAAGGTTTCATTTTCTTAATTAAAAACTTTTTAATTTTATTTCCTTCCTTCATTTGATTTCATTTTTCTTCCTCCTCCTTTTCTTCTTGCCATGGCTGAATTTTTCATCATCCCCTTCTAAAATAAAATCAAATCCAAAATAAACTAAAACAATAAATAAATATAAAGATTACATAGTTCATCCTTCTCCTTCAAAGTTAGGTGTAGACCCAAGGATCCAATGAGGGATTTCCAAATCAAAATGTGACTTATTGGCTAAATCTGAAAGATATTTTTCTAATTTTAATTGTATTCTTAGATTAGTATATTTAACACAATTTCTTACACGTGTATATTATCTCAGCTTGATTTAGACTTAGTAATGTAATTTAAATAATTTTTTGGATGATTTTGTTCTGTTTTAGCCTAATATATTAAAACAAAGGTTTATATATAATTAAAATAATGTTTTTATTATGGATCTATGTTTTAACATTAATTAGATTAATATTCTAAACATACTAGATAATTTAATAATTTAAATGTCTCAATTTTAATTTTCAAATGATTATTGATATCTTGTTTGATTTTATGTGTGCTATTTTGGTTCTATAGTATTTTGACTATTTAATAAAAAAAATTATTTTGGGCTGAGATTTTATATATGTGTGTATATGGATATATGTATGTATGTATGTATGTATGTACGTAAATATGTATGTATTATGTATGTATGTAGTATGTATATTTGCATGTATCTATGTATTTTATTAATTAATTTGAGCATACATATGTCTACGAATACATTGGAAAACTTTAATATAGTATAGAAGTTTATTTTTGAATCATTTGGAAAGTTTTTCTATTAATCATTACATATGTGAGAGCGCGCACACACACACAAACACACACATATATCTGTGTATGTGTGTGTCTACATATATACATATAAACTTAATATTAAAATTTTATATTGTTAAGGCTTGTTTTAGAAACATTTTTTTATTTTCATTGAACAATTAAAATTTAAGGCAATAATGTATACATATAAATAACGAATATATACATGTTAGATATACATCCCGATATCTACACATGTATATATTGACCATGTTATTGTTTGTTGTTTTTGCCAATTTAATCATATTATTGTATCATATCATTCCTTATATATTACTTAGATGTTGTATCAGATAGAGTTAAGAGTATATCTTGTGGGCAATTATGTAATTTGTTACATATATCTAACTTTGTGACTGATCTTGTTTATAATAAAGGTATTTGATTTCTATTATATACTTTGTTATATAATGATATAATTAACTAAGTAATTAGTTTAAAGTCTATAAATTAGAAAATCCTTAAGGTAAATGTTACGTGATTGTAGTTGCATATAGTTGCAATCGTGAGTAATTGTTCACGATATAAAACAATGTTTCATTTGAAATATTGTTGGTCAAGATGTTTAAGAAAGGATATTGATGCATCCGTTGAGACCAAAGTATGTAACACTCTCCAAATATTAGGCAGTGTATTACTCATTTCTACTGGAGGGCATCATGGGGTTACATACTAATAATTATTGGATATCTATGGAATGAATCGTTCGAGAGTTTCATGTTGGTTAATAACAAATAGGTTAAATGGTAAATCTCAAAGTGGTGATATTACACAGTTCTCTCGACTTGAGAATACTATCAAACTTCAATGGGGAAACTCCACTTTGATTATTGTTAAATTTTTGCATGACATCCATCGAACGACTACAGTTGGGTCTGAGTTGAAGCATTGAAAGTGAAACACTACTGAATAGAGAATTTGTCTCCTTAGTAGTATGAGCTAGTATCACGGCCAACTGTAACCAACTCAAATCAAAATCTCTGGCCAGAGTAGTACGATTGATAACAAATGTATTATTGAACCAAGGACTCTATTTATAGACTAGCCAAGTTAAATGCGGATGATATTGGAAATTTGACCAAAACCAAATTCCATAAGTCCTAATGTGATGTAGTGTTGGCGAAGAGAAATGGTGTGAATAATCGTTATTAAATGGTATCACATAAGAAATTATAAAATATGATTTTACTCAAAAGGTCCGTAAGCGATGAATTTGGACAAACTATTATACTCTTAAATAAGATGATGTGTGAATATTAATATTTGAATTTTTCAATAATAATTGTTGATTGAATTCACTTCTTTGAGCCACACAATCATATTTGTGAATTTTCAAAAAACCACGCGATTTAATTAATTTATAAATTGTTGTAAATTAATTAAATTGATTAATATTTGATAAATATTAATTATTATTTAATTTATTTGATTTGGGATTTGTTTACAATTATCTAGATGAATATATAAAAGTTATATTTACATGCAATGATATACCATATCGGTGTAACTTTAAACGAGTTTAAATAAAAGAAAATTGCATCAGGGATTTATGGAAAATTTCCATAAGTTGGCCATAATATGGTCGGCCTCATATTGAAGAGGGAGGGTGGAGAGAGGGAGAGGAAATTAAGAGAATTGATTAGGGAAGTTTTAATTAAAAGAATGAGAAATGTTTTATTTTTTCAATCAAAACAAATTCACTAATTAAATTCTTGCATTCATTCCTTCTTTCACATTTCTTCTCTCCTCCTTTCTTGCCATGGCTGAAATCTCATAGCTCAATTCAATATTTTTCTAGCTCCAAATCAAATGAAAAACATCAAATAAAATACAAGTGGTTCATCCTTCTCTTGCAAAGCCGGGGGTGGATCTACGTAAAGGTATGAGAAGAAATCTCAAATAAAGGTGTCATGATGGGATGAATCGACAAGGTAAGTTTATACTTGTTTTACATACTTAAACATGTTTACCCTTGACTAATATTTAGTTACGTGATATATAATTAAATTTCCATTGTGTTTTGATTGAATTAGATTTATTACAAGTGTTGTTAATAAACAAAATCAAATGAAAAAACACAATAGCGGAATTTGATATCTGTATTATGAACTTATGTTTTTGTCAATCATCTCTTTTAAATGTATTTTATGCAAATTGAATGATATATATGTATATATAATTACCGATTGTTTTGGATATAATTAAACATTAAATTTATGTGGATTGATGTGAATTTAAAATTGCTGTCTTGAATTTTGTTTTCAATCATGAAAATTTTCTATACACTTAGTCAAGGAATTATTTTGTTAATTATTTTTAGTACTATATATATACACGTAAATTATAATTATGAAACTTTGTTTATGTCATACATACATACATATATACATACACGCACAATGTTGCTTCTACATAAAATTAAAATTAAACATATTTCATAATATATTTTTTATTTATTTTGTATAAGTATTGGTTGACCTTTTCATTGAAGTTGCAATTATGTAAGTTTATATACACCATCTCTCTTTTGGCTATAAATAATTTATGGAATTTAAAAATTACCTTTTCTTAATTGAATCTAAACTTAATTAAGATCTTACATGAGAAGAAGGTGGAAATTTTTTTCAAAATTTTAGATGTCAATTAGATCTTTCCTTAATCAAAGATTTAAATTTGGAATTTATTACATTAATTGCTCTTGAATCATTATTTACTTAAACATAATTTAATGGAAATTTACACACGCACACATATACATACACATACATACAAATATATATATATATATAGTGATTCAAATGCCCATATATCATTTTGTTGCCATATCATGTCATACATTTGCATTTTACACCCTATATTTTCATGTGACCTTTCCCATATCCAAAATTGGTAAATATATCTCCTATTAATTACACAGTTATCACATTTATGATCTATTAAGTTGTTTTAATAATTAAAAATTTGACCCTTTACATACCTAAATGATAGAACACAAACACTCAACCAAATCACACTTACTTCAAGTCTTATATGTTTGTCACACAATTTGAAATATGAACATATTTGATATGTTCTTGCCTTTTCAAATTTTTGACCAAATAAACATTAAATTAAATTAATTAATATGATTAATTAATTAAAATAAGAATAGTATTAATAACATATAATTTTACGAGAATCAACTATATTGGATCTAGTGAAACCCACTAGATTTCATAGGCCCATTATGATCCAAATAGAGAAAAATTAAAATTCACCCAAATTATCCATTGTAGACTGCAATTGTTCCTTCAATGGTATTAGAGCCCAAATGTCCTATGCGGTCTAATTAGCAACTTTAAGGCTAATAATAAAGCCCACCTTTTTGATGGGTGTCTAAAAAAGTAATGTCTAGGCTTAAAGTTGAATAATCAAGTATTCTCCCCTTATTAGCTGTCAGTCTGAGGCTGTTAGTCTTGTCTAATAGGTGGAGCAAGTCCAAAAGTGTTATAACCAAATTTCCTATAATCTCATAACTCAATAGATGAAATGGACTGCAAACTGATGAAGGAATGAATCCTGAAACTTGGATATACCAAGAATGAAGAAATAAAGGAATATAAGAAATTTGGCATAGTTCAAAGCCAACAAATCTGGTTGGTACTGACCTGATTTGAAGACCATCGACTTGAATTCAAGACTTGATTTGGTAAGCGGTCAATGAGGGGAGCTAAGACATGGAGAAAAAATGAAGAACGATGGAGAAATCAGATCGGTACAGACTAGAAGAGGTCAGTACCGAGTTGATTTTCTACTTGAAGATCGTGGTGGACGACTCGGTCTTCGTGTCTGAATATTCAAATCTTGGAGTTGTAATGTTTTCTTTAACAACCCACCTTTCCGAACCCTAGAAGTTGACACTAATACATAAATGGTATTAACATGCCGAATAACTAAGTGCCGGAAAGACAGATTGTTAGGGGAAAGAGAGGAGATAGATGATAGAAGAACTAGGAACAAACATGGAATCTCACAACGCAATGGAATAATATATAATATAATCAAGTCTTTACAAAATCTAAGACCTTTTTTTATACATATACATATCAGAGTTGGACAGTTATAACACATGTCCTTACAACAGCAGACAAACTACACATAACACATACACAACGGAAGATATCCAAAATACGAGAGCGCCTCCAACTTGACTCCATAGCTCCAAAGCATTTAAAGCTAACCTGGCAAACAAGCTCGGTCTGACCTGAGCATTATAAGGAAATAACTCCCAGGCCAGTCTGGAATACCAGCATGAGTAAACTCAAATCACAAAAAAAAACTTTATTGATTTATTAACTTGAAAAATCCTTTGAAATCAAAGGTATTTCGTAAGACCACGCCGCACATAAACATGAACGGGTTTTTACCTTACGATAACCAAAACACTTTTATAGAAAATCCAGTGATATTATAATAATGTCTAAGGATTCAAAGTAAAATATTAAAATAGCTGGAATGCTTGCATCTCATGTTCTAACATATTTGGTATACAACTAAAACCGTAAAGCTTGTATTGGAGAATGGATTCCAACTAACGACTGGGCTACTAGGGTACCGTCCATCACAGTACACCTCTAGAACAATGTACTGAGATCATACCTAACGACCCTTGCCAACATAGGACCGACCTACACCTTGGTGGATAGTACCGAATATGTCATCACCTCGGTTGTTCCCAACCGTTTTACCGAGCTCATATGCATAACTGAATCTAGAAATATGAATGGTCATCTAGAAAGGCGATGACATACCCTAATGGGTGCGACCCACATAGCCCTGCTGCATCTCCCATGTTTTAGTCATTCCCGGTTGATAAGGCTTGAGGGTACGATTACCTTTCAAGAACATTTACACTTAGAATACTCATTGTCCTCCAATGATAATGTGCTGATTGCATTCATCCATACAAGTCCGTCCTGGGTCTAAACAAAATCGAAGGCACTGTTCCTACTACATCCATTTTGGAATCATCCTCGGGATTAGTAGCAATTAGCCCTTGCACTTCACCTCTCTATCGTCGATTCCATACTCTTCACGATGTCTTCAGTTCACAACGCTTGAGTTGGATCGAAGTGGTTTTCAGATAAAATATCTGATCCCGCTCTCTTCAAAAAAACTTTCGATAATTTCCGATAAACTCAAACCCGGTTTTTTATAAAATAAACAAAAAAATGACAAGAGCGGAGTTCACCTCCTAACCGTTAGTGGACGGATTTCCTTATCATTCATCCTAAAAGAACGAAACGTGTTTATACGTACAGTATAGCACCTTCGACGGTAACTGTACCATATAATACTCGTGTTTCTCCTAGATATTTCCAAAGTTACGTTTAGGTCCAGTTTTGATAGTCGGTTATTTAAATATCAAATAAACAAACATCCAACCATAGTTTAATTTCCATATGGGATCCACTAAACCTTAATTAATTATCTTTAATTAATAAAACCACTTTATAAAAATCTAATCACAAGATTTTTTTCAAAACACTATTCCCAAAACCCTTACATTTCCTTTTATACTTGGAAAACATTTATATATTTACCTCAATGTCATAAGTATATTACCCAAAACATTTTACTTTCATGCCTTGAAACAAAATCATATACTTGTCTTATCAGTATAAGTATATTTAAAATCTTTTCAAAGTTTTCTTCTTTCCAAATCCCATATTAAATAACCAAACATTTCTTCCAAATAAAACATTCCGCTTATCCTTTATCAAAAATTCCCTTTTTAAAAGCTCATCTCATATTTCAATTAACTTATAACTTTCAAAATAAAGTTATAACCCACTTTTATAAACCCTTAAGTTAATTTATAAACCTCTTTCCAAATCTCTGAAATGATTTAAAAACTTTTTTCCTATTTTTAAAACTCTTTATATAAACCTTTCTATACTCCTTTATAAATATCATTTACAAAACATCTTTTGTTAAACACCTTAATAACCCTTTTCGATAGTAAAACCCCTTTCTATACACAAGTTATCATTTATAAATACCTTTATAAGAATTATATAATTTGAAAAACCATTTATAAACCCTTAGTCTAAAATTGATTAAAGAATTTAAGTAAATTCAAAACCATCGTTTATAAATTCTAAATGGGGCTTAGCAGTCCCAATGATACTTATTTAAGTTACCATTTAATTTCAATTCGATTCCCAAATCACATAACAATTATTTACATAAGCTACCATATATGTAAATACAGTTCATATCCAATCAGGGAATAACACGTCAATATAACTAATTAACATATACAAGTCCAAATAACATAACAACAGGATGGTGATTTATCTTGCTAAATAGATGTCCAAACAATTCAATCAATTTATAGCAGAACGGGGATTTATTCTACTAACACATGTCCAAACAACCAAACAAACAAACAATCAATTTATAGCAGAACGGGGATTTATTCTGCTAACACATGTCCAAACAACCCAACGATCTACATTATAACTCATTCACAGTTATATGGTTTCTTAATGGTATCAACACTTGAATCACTTGTATTCAAACCATCTTTGAAAAAGAAGTACCTTTAAACAATTTTACTTTTGAAAACCAAAGGATTTAAAACTTTTTAAACCCTTTTAAAAATAATTAATTATAAGTTAAAACCTTATTTAAATCATAGTTAATTTTATTTGAGGCTTAACTTAATTTAATTAAATAGTTAACAATAATTAACTATTAATTAAATCTAAATTAATCCTTTATTAATTATTAAATAATTAATTAAACCTTTATTAATAATCAAATATTAATTAATCTCAATCAATTAATTAAATAATCCTTAATTAAACTTAAGTAATAAATTAAACCTTTAATAAATAGTTTATTATAAATTAAACCTTAATTAACTTATAATTTAAAAATAATCAAACACTTGATTAATTAATAATTAATCCTATATTTCAATAATAGTTAAATAAAAACAAATCATATACTTAACTCATAATTAACTAACTTAATTAATAATTAATTAAAATAAATATTAACTTTAAAAGATAATTAATTAACAACCAACCTTTAATTAATAAAAGTTAATAACCCTTGTTTAATACTTAATTAATTATTAATTATAAAAACATAATCAATTAAAAATTTATTATTAAATTCTTAATTTCCTTTTAAAATATCATTATTTAGTTTATAAACCATTTACAAAACAATTTGAAGTATAAAAACCAAACTTTGCGAAAATCGAATTTTTGAACGAACTACATCCATAGCGACTATCGCTATGGATACCCGTAATTTCCAACTTGTTGCTCACTAACTCTTCCATTTTCTAATTTTACTTACTAACTTTCCATATCACTCCCAATTCCAAGCCAAAGATCACAATTTTATAACCAAAACACCATTTAAATCATCAATTCAAGGTTCTAATGCTAAACCACAAATTAGCACACACATATACATCTAAACCATACTATAATCCAAATAATAACATCACTAATACAATCATATAACAACCATATATATATAAATGTAAATTCTTTCCCAAAAAGTTAAAGAATTTACTCACCGAAGGCTATCCAAACTTTTGCTGACTTGAGTACGACCTAGCACTTTCATTCCTAAGCAAAAAGACGGAGTCTTGAATCCTAAATGTACTAGGTAGGGTAGGCCAGGGATGAATAAGGAAGTGAGACAAGTTTTGGTAATGTATAGCGACTTTGGATAAACATCGATTGCTCAATAATAAACCAGAAAATAGGTCATTTTGCAACTGATTTTTGGGTTATCTGCTCATGGAATTCAAAAATCACTCAATGAGAAACTTATTGTAATTTTTTTCTCTATCATTTCAAGAAAAAGAATCACTCATTTTCGTTTTTTTTTTGAAGAATTTATGATCAAAATAAGAAGGGTGATTTTCGGACTTGAAATTCTTGGTGAAAAATTGCTTTGCAAAGATTGTGTATTTTAGCATGGCTATGATAGAAATTTGAAAAAGTAGTCAACTACAATGTTGTAGCCATTAAAATTTCACGCGGTTTAAAAAAAAAGTAAAACTCCATCTGAGTTAGAAATGAGGAAGAAAAGGTTGGAGGAAGGAGGATGAAAAATGGAGAAACAGATATGGCTATTTATAGGAAAATTTCCTATGTCATCATTATATCTAGTCACATCACAAATCTTTTATAATATATATAATTATGTTTAATCACATCACTCTTATATATATATATAATTATGTTTAGTCACATCACTTTCTTTTATATATATATATAATTGTTATGTTTAGTCACATCACTTTCTTTATATATATATATAAGTTTAATTATTTTTTAACTAAGATGTGACAATAGAATTATGGTTAATGATTACAAATCTAAGATGTGACAATACTTAATATATATATTTATATGAAATGTTTATTATTTTTAAAACTATGTCTTGTTACATCACTTACTAATCCAAATTAATATAAAATAATTTATTTCTAAGAATATTATTATCCAGTTAATTAGCTCTTATATATATATGTACATATAGTGCACAAAGACAAACAACATTCCTGACAACTTTCCGGTGTCGAAATGTCAAAATTTTGGAAAACGTTCTTCGGTCACATCTTCTGTTTTTCTACGAACTATTTAATTCGGTAAACAAATTTTGAAGATGATTCCACCATCATTATTAATTATTTATGATGAGTTTATTTTCATTATAAAACCTATATATTGAATATTTAAAATTAATTAAATATTCACTAATCAAAGCAGTGAAATTCCGGATCGTTACATTCTTCCCCCCTTAAATGAATTTCGTCCCTTAAATTACACCTCGACATATCCCAGAAAAAACTTAATACTATAATCAGCTCTTATGATGTACATAGATTATTCTTATGCAAAATCTAATTTTATCTCAACTCGAATACATAACTTTTCTTCCAGACTAGTATCGCTCACCCGATTCCCTAGTGCGGACTCCTATCAGGCTCCTTGATTTGGAACCTCTATTCTCCTTTCATAGTTGTAACTATGATAGAAAACTTTGTCCCACACCAAGGACCCTCATCAAGTGCTTGTCGTCAAAAGTCAAGTAATAGATCCTTATTCGGAATGATGCAGACACCTCAAAGTCATGTACTCTAATCTTGGATCAAAACTATATGAAAAGAGAAATGATCTACGTCCACCCTACATACTTACTAATTAGTTCTCCCTAATACCAATTCAATTTCCACTAAATCATTTATGAAAACATTTCATAAACTACACTGGTTCAACTTCGATAATACTCCACTACAGCCTAAGAGTATATACCTTTATTTGATTCCACTATTTCATTTCTCATTTACTTCCCTAAGGAAATTCAAGATCCAATACTCGGCTTTTATTTTCAAATTTTTTTTGAAATGGAACTCTATACATTAAATCATACAAATATATAGATATAGCCCGAGTAACTCTGAAATGATACTAAGGAACTGGGTACTACTAAACAGTATTATACATTCCCTTACAAAGAAGAGTAATATTTAAGAGAAGTGTTTACCATCTGAACACATTCCTTTCCCAATTTTAAGTCATTTTCGAGCCAGTACCGTTAAACACGTGAATCACCAGAATTCAAACCATCTTTGAAAAAGTAGTACCGTTAAACAATTTTACTTTTGAAAATCAAAGGATTTAAAACTTTTTAAACCCTTTTAAAAAATAATTAATTATAAGTTAAAACCTTATTTAAATCATAATTAATTTTAATTGGGTTTTAACTTAATTAAATTAAATAGTTAACAGTAATTAACTATTAATTAAATCTAAATTAATCCTTTATTAATTATCAAATAAATAATTAAAACTTTATTAATAATTAAATATTAATTAATCTCAATTACTTAATTAAATAATCCTTAATTAAACTTAAATAATAAATTAAACTTTTAATAAATAGTTTATTATAAATTAAACCTTAATTAATTTATAATTTAAAAATAATTAAACACTTGATTAATAATTAATTAATAACTAATCCTATATTTCAATAACATTAATTAAAAATAAATCATATACTTAACTCATAATTAACTAACTTAATTATAATAAATCTTAATTTTAAATGATAATTAATTAACAACCAACCTTTAATTAATAAAAGTTAATAACCCTTGTTTAATCCTTAATTAATTATTATTTATAAAAACATAATTAATTAAAAATTTATTATTAAATTGTTAATTTACCTTTAAAAATATTATTATTTTGTTTAAAAACCATTTACAAAACAATTTAAAGTATAAAAACCAAACTTTGTGAAAATCGAATTTTTAAACGAACTGCATCCATAGCGACTATCGCTATGGGTACCCATAATTTCCAACTAATTGCTCACTAACTCTTCCATTTGCTAATTTTACTTACTAACTTTCCATATCACTCCAAATTCCAAGCCAAAGATCACAATTTTATAACCAAAACACCACTTAAATCATCAATTCAAGGTTCTAACGCTAAACCACAAATTAGCACACACACATACATCTAAACCATACGATAATCTAAATAATAACATCACAAATACAACCATATATATACATGTAAATTCTTTCCCAAAAAGTTAAGGAATTTACTCACCGAAGGCTATCCAAACTTTCACTGACTTGAGTACGACCTAGCACTTTCATTCTTAAGCAAAAAGACGGAGTCTTGAATCCTAAATGTACTAGGTAGGCTAGGCCATGGATGAACAAGGAATTGAGACATGTTTTGGTAATGTAGAGCGATTTCGAACAAAAATCGATTTCTCAATAATAAACCCGAAAATATGTCATTTTGCAACTAATTTTTGGGCTATCTGCTCATGGAATTTCGAAAGGCACTCAAAGAGAAAGTTATTGAAATTTCTTATCTCTATCAGTTCAAACAAAGAATCACTCATTTTCGTTTGTTTTTGAAGAATATATGATCAAAATAAGAAGGATAATTTTCGGACTTGAAATTCTAGGTGAAAAATTGCTTTGCAAAGATTGTGTATTTTGGCATAGCTATGATAGATCTTTGAAAAAGTGGTCAACTACAATGTTGTAGACATTAAAATTTCACACGATTCTGAAAAAGGTAAAACTATATCTGAGTTAGAAATGAGGAAGAAAAGGCTGGAGGAAGGAGGATGAAAAATGGAGAAACATATGGCTATTTATAGGAAAATTTCCAATGGCATCATTATATCCAGTCACATCACAAATCTTTTATAATATATATATATATAATTATGTTAATCACATCACTCTTATATATATATAATTATGTTTATTCACATCACTTTCTTTTATATATATAATTATTTTGTTTAGTCACATCACATTCTTTTATATATATATATAATTATTATGTTTAGTCGCATCACTTTCTTTATATATATATATAAGTTTAATTATTAATTAACTAAGATGTGACAAGAGATAATTATGGTTAATAGTTACAAATCTAAGATGTTACAATACTTAATATATATATATTTATATAAAATGTTTATTATTTTTAAAACTATGTCTTGTCACATCACTTACTAATCCAAATTAATATAAGATAATTTATTTCTAAGCGTATTGTTATCCAGTTAATTAACTCTTATATATATATATACATATAGTGCACAAAGATGAACAACGTTCCTGATAACTTTTCGGTGTCGAAAGGTCGAAATTTCGGAAAACGTTCTTCGGTCACATCTTTTGATTTCTACGAACTATTTAATTTGGTAAACAAATTGTGAAGACGATTCCACCATCATTATTAATTAATTAAAATGTGTTTATTTTCATTATAAAACCTATATATTGAATATTTAAAATTAATTAAATATTCACTAACCAAAGTAGTGAAATTCCGGGTCGTTACATTTTCAAACCTGGGTAGCAAGATTGTAGCAAGGATTTGCCTATAAATAACAAGCTACCAACAACTAAGAAGGGACTGTTGGACACTTTGATTCTTTTTTATCTTCATCTTCCCCAAACACTACTAAATCTGAGATATACTAGATTGTGGTTGGATTTGAGTTGGAATCATTGTATTCCAGAAAGAATTAATCTACTAATACGATTAAGGTGGATGTAGCTGGAGTATTTGTTGAACCACTATAAAAGCGCTCGTGTATTCTTTTTTTTTCTCTTTTGATATTTGCTTGTTTGATTTGGATTTTATCTACTTTGGGGTCTTGTGTTATTTTCCAATGCAACAAAAATGTTGACCCAATTGTAAAGTCTCAAACTAATTTGGGCTTAAGCTAATTTTCAAAATTTAATTAGTTTAAAATATATTTTAAATTTAAAAGTTAAGTTTAAAATATATAATAAAATTTATAAATGTTATAAACTATCTTTAAAAATAATTTTGAAAATAATTTTAATAATTTTGAAACTTATTTAATTTAATTAGATTAATTAAATAAATAATTAGTTAAAAGTTAACTAATTAACATAAAACATATATATTGATATAGGTATATATATGTACATACATACATATCTATGTATGTATGTATGTGTGTATAAATGTTATATCATAATATATTTATCTTAAATTGTTTAAGGTAATTAATTTTTTTTTGAATTAGTAAAATATTTAGTTAAAATTATTGTAATCAAATAAATTACTTATTTGATAAATAAATTAATTGAATGTTAATTAATAAAGTTTTATATATATAATGATATATGTATATATAACTATAAATGTTATAGTTTATATTCATCTTAAATTAGTTAGGATGAATAAAATAAAGTTTTAAATATTAAAATAAATTTAATTAATTTATTAATTAAATTAATAAGAATTAAAGTTAATAAAATTAATTTGGTTAATAAGAATTAAAATTAGTTATATAAGGTTTAATTAATAATATACAATAGAATATTGTATAAGGTAATTAAATTATAAATAGTTATAAACGAATTAAACTTATATAATGTGAATGTATAATCTTAAGCGAAACTGTAAAAACCTTACTTAGATTTAAGGAACAAGTGCATTTTTATTGTACGTATAGCATGATTTCAAATGTGTTCGATACCTGAATCATGAGGATATTTCATAAGAAATACATTATTCCCTAAATTAATATCACTCAATGTATATATGTATGTGTATTTGTGTGTGTGTGTGTATTAAAGATTATGAATCCTTAATATATAGGTTTTCCTCTACAATGTATATATTAATACATTATTTGCATACTCTTTGTGTGTTTATATTCCTCAATCTAGGGATGTTATGTATAGTACTATCAATATATTGCCTAAACGAGGTAAGATATATGCATATGTTTGTTTATATTCCTCAAGGTACATGCATTATGCTTAGGCCATTGCAAAGTGGTAGATACGATTATACGAGTAAATAATCTCTTTCCATTTGTTGATATTCCTCAAGGTCGAGATGAGATTAAAATGCCAAGGGTTAGAAGTTGTATATAATACAACCGCTAAAGTGTTATCTATTGACTATGGACCTATGGTTTATTGATATTCCTCAAGGTCAGAAACCCAAGGCAATCAAGTCTTAATGCCTACTAGAGAAAGTGAATGATTTCTATGTTTTTTCTTGAGTTTTGAGAAATATAAATGTAACGACCCGTATTTTACGGATCGAAACATCGTAAAATAATTAACAATTGGTTGCATTGTTGATAAGTCGTTCAGAATTTTTCTAAGTCCTAAGTCGGTTTGGACGAGTTAAGGGATAAGTCTGGGTCGAGTTGCCGACTTAAGGAATTAACCGAGTTAAGGAAGTGTGGTTGACCGACTTAAGAGGTTTAGGCGACCTAAGGAAGAGTAGTAGGCGACCTAAGTATTCTGGGGTTAGGTCGGCAACGACCTAAGGAAACTGTTGTGAGCGACCTAAGTGTATGGGTGAGTTAAGTGTTAGGTCGGCAGTTCGAGTTAGCGACCTATGATAGTTAGGTCAGAGTTTTACGACCTAAGAGATAGGAGGTAGCGACCTAGTAGAGTTAACGACTTAGGGGATAAGCAGTTTGCGACCTATAGGAGTTTGCGACCTATAGGAGTGCAACCTATAGGAGTTAGTGACCTATAGAATTGACCGACCTAAGTGTTAGCGTAGTTAGGTCGTTAGTTCTGTGTTGAGTTAGGTCGTAGGCGACCTAAGACAGTTAGGTCGCGTTGTGTTAGGTCGCGAGTTTGCTAAGTCGTAGGTCGCGTGATGTCTTAGGTCGCGTATTGGCTTAAGTGTTAGGTCGCGTGGGTTGCTGAGTGGTTAGGTCGCAAGGTTTTATAAGTCGTAGGTCGTACCTATTGTTAAGTCGCGATCTGTGTTAGGTCGTAAGTCGCATGTAAGTGGAAGCGCATGTGTTAAGTCGCGCGTTGCGTTAAGTCGTAGGTCGCTGGGTGCTTGGATGCGCAGGAGTGTTAGGTCGTAGGAGTTGGGGCGCGCGTGCATCTGTTAGGTCGGAGAGGCTTAGGTCGGAGAGGCTTAGGTCGGAGACGACCTATGGAGGTAGCCGAGTTACGACCTAGGGTAAATTTCTGCTATAAATAGAGGGGGTTGTCCTCACTTTTTGGGATCCAGATTTTGAAGCGACGAAGTGCTGCCGTTTTGAGAGCTCGACTTCTACACTTCTTCACTTCTTTTCTCCACTCTAATCTAGTGCTTCCATCCATCCAAATCGAAGATCAAGATTGAAGATTCAAGAGCTTAGATTGGAGATCTTCATCTTTTCAAGAGAGATTTCTTCGTTTGAAGCGAATTCGTGATAGATCAAGCTTGATCCTTCGCTGTCCAGATCTGAAGCGTGTTGATTTGGGTTTGTTTAGGTGATTTGGTGAGTGGTGATTATCTCTCACACGGATCCAAAGGAGTAGATCGGATTGTTGGCTTGATTTGGTGTTAAAATAGTGATTTCTATGCATTTTTGTAAACCTAAGTGTAGATTCATGTAGATCCATTGTTTATGATGATTTGACAACCATTTTGCTAAGTGTTAACCTATGCAAGTTCATTCATCAAGATTGTAGAGATATTTCTTATGATTTCATGCATGTTAGACTTTCAACACTTTAATTACGAAAATGCCATTATTGTTATAATTATCTACTTAGATCATATTTGAATGCTTGATTGCTTGGATTAATGTTTAGTTTGATTGATTGTTATGAATTAGATGATTGATGATTTTATTTAGACCGAAGATGATTCAAAAGCTAGGAGAAAGGCTCTTGAATTGGGTAAGCTGCTTGTGGCATATGTAGCGGGATGATGAAGCTCTTATGCATAGATTTGATGATGTGATGTTGAGATGAGGCTTTGCGAGGATGTAATGAAGCGAGGCATCATGTGATGAAGACTTGGTCTAATCCAGACGGGATCATTCCAAGCACGTTGGTAACTCGGTGATATGATTCGAGTTTGAGGATAATGGATGCTCGAGAGGCGCTTGAGCTAGTATGAAAATAGTCGTCGAGGAGGATGACTAGAAGGCTGAGATCTCATCGTTGTTGAAGGTTCTAGCATGCTCTAAGCAAGAGTACATGGGGACGCCCAAAAGACTAACTGTTGATGGTCGAGTACTCTGGGTAGTTGCGAAAATCCTTGGCACGGGCTGCGACGACGTGCGGGAGTTATGTCTAGAACCGGGGTTTCCATTAGCCCTTGACGGACGGCTGAAAGAATGTGCCGGTCATTCAATTAACGGTGATATCGAAGCAATGATAACAGTGATAGCCAGAGTCATGGATGTTTGGTTGTATCGTCATTCGGTCTCAGGAGCGGTATTTCCTGGGTGCTTATCTGACCTTGGTTTAAGACCTTGGGATTTGTACTTGAAAAACATCGCTCTTGACTCGAGTGATAATTGCTTTACTTTAAATTGTATGCTTTGCTATGCTTGCTTCTGCTTAGTGTGTGTCTGGGGGCTATCACTGTAGAATGAGGTTGGAGTGAGAGGGTTATGTTCCTATTCCTTTTCCTTTATGCTCTTTTGGTATGTTGTTAGTTAATTACTGCTCACTAAGACTGTTGTCTGACTCAAGGCTTTATGTTTTAATTCTTATCGCCTTGGGCTGTTCGTCCATTTTTGGGACGGGCAGACTAGGTAGCAGGTGACAGGTGCTGTTCCCTTCTCACGATGCTGATATCGAAGACGAGCTGGAGGGTTGCATATTATCTTCTTATTATATGTACTGGATGTTCCGCTGTTTGTATTCTCTGAGTGATATGTAGTGAGGCTTGTTATATTGACTATTTGGATGCTTGTATTCAACTATTATGGAGTTTTATATGATGTCATTTTGTTCTGTAAAGCTTCACTATACATATGTTCTATTGTATTTTGTCCATGCGCTGTGAGTAATACGATAGATTCTGTTGTTTTAATCTACCCTGACAATCGTCCATGGTCGCCTGACACACTTTACAGCGCACTATCTCTAGATTCGGTGCAGGGGTCATGGGCGGTCGTCACATTTGGTATCAGAGCATTGGTTAATCGATTTTACCCAACGCTCGCTGACGTAACTACGTATGAGAGACGTAATTGTATTTTGATGGATGATTACTATATATAATATAGTAGTTTAGCAGTAAGTTAGTCCTTTATGCAGTTGTTTCTCTCGGTATGCTAATCATTCCTTTTTGTAGATATTGAGAATGAGTCGAAGAGGGAGACCAGCTGCTAGGGAAGGCCGTGCTACTGAAGGGGCTGCTGATTATGTTGCTATGTTCGAAACCATGATGACTTCGATCATGCGAAGGATGTCAGCCCCGGGGCCATCAGTAGATGTTGGAGATCAAGTTCAGGCTCAAGACTGATGGATCATTTGGACGATTCATTTAAGAAGCTTGTGGAGGAAGCTCTCAGACACGAGAATCTGTTTCCTAAGGAAGGATCTGTTGTTGCTGCGACCAGGGAAGAGTCTAAACCACAGCAGAGTGAAAACAAGAAAAGGAAGCAGCAGCAGCAAAAGGGGAAGGGTGACCAGAGGAAGCAGAAGGTTGAAGTGACTTGCTACAATTGTCAGCAGAAGGGCCATGTCGCCAGGGATTGTAAGAATCCGAAGGAACCGATGAAGTGTCACAACTGTGACAAACCGGGGCATATCAGGAAGAATTGTCCAGAACCACAGAGGGACACGTAGATTGTGCAAGCTTATGCTTTGGGAGCTGTTTCGTCGTCTTCGAAAGCTCCTACCGCTGAAGAGAAAGGAAAGAGTGTGGTTGTTCAAGGTACTCTTTTCCTATGTGGTGTTCCAGTTAGAGTTTTGTTTGATACTGGAGCGTCGCATTCGTTTGTTTGTAGTGAACTCGTAGGCCGGTTAGATTTGAAGCCTGATATTGTCGATAGGCCATTGGTTGTGACTAATCCAGTTGGGGGTTCGTCTTGTTTGTGTATGTTATGCCTTGGTCTAGTTGTATCGAGTCATGGTTGCTCTTTTGTTTGTGATTGCTTTGTTCTGAACTTTGCGGGGTTCGGAATTATTTTGGGTATGGACTGGCTTAGGAAGTATGCGGCAAAGGTTGATTGCGAGAGGTTGGAAGTGACAGTCGAGAATGTAGAAGGGCGAAAGGTTGTACTACGATGTAAGCATGAGGAAGGCGTCTTCATGAGCTTCATGTATTCGCTGGTTGTTCCACGGGATGGACTGTCATCGGTGCCAATCGCTAATGGATTCGAGGATGTCTTTGACGAAGTCAAAGGGTTGCCGCCGCATAGAGAGATCGAGTTTCGTATAGATCTAGTTGAAGGAGCCAGACCTGTTGTGATGCCTCTTAGGCGGATGGCGCCTAGGGAACAGCAGGAGTTGAGGGTGCAAGTTGATGATCTTTTGCAGAAAGGATTCATTCGGCGTAGTGTGTCCGAGTGGGGTGCACCAGTTGTGTTTGCAACCAAGGCAGATGGGTCGTTGAGATTGTGCGTCGATTATCGTGAGCTGAATAAGGTGACTAAGAAGAACAAGTATCCATTGCCAAGAATAGATGACTTGTTTAATCAGCTTCACGAAGCTAAGGTGTTTTCTCGGATGGATTTGGCAACGGGATTTCACCAGTTGAGAGTGGCTAAGGATATTGTGCCGAAGACTGCTTTTAGGACACCATCCGGTTTCTTTGAGTGGCTGGTAATGCCGTTTGGATTGACTAACGCGCCAACATATTTTGTGGATCTTATGAATAGTGTGTTCAGAGATCAGTTGAACAAGTTTGTACTTATGTTCGTGGATGATATTCTGATTTATTCCAGAACGGAAGAGGACCACAAGACGCACTTGCGTGTTGTTTTGGAAATCTTGCGGAAACATCAGCTGAAGGCTAATTTTTCGAAGTGTCACTTCTGGAAGAGTGAAGTGAGGTTCTTAGGCCATGTGATTTCTGGAAATGGAATAGCGGTTGATCCCGCTAAGGTGGCGGCAATCCAGGATTGGGTTAGACCTAAGAATGCATCTGATGTGAGAAGTTTTCTTGGATTAGCAGGGTATTATCGACGGTTTATCAAAGACTTCTCCAATGTAGCTACACCATTAACAGGATTGACGAAAAAGAATCAAGTGTTCAGTTGGGATGCTAAGTGTGAGCAAGCTTTCGGGATCCTGAAAGAGAGATTGACGAGTGCTCCTGTTTTGACTATTCCAAGTGGGAATGATGAGATGGTGGTTTACACCGATGCATGTGGTACTGGACTTGGAGCAGTGCTGATGCAGAGGGATAAAGTTGTTGCGTATGCAAGTCGACAACTGAAGCCGCATGAAAGGAGTTACCCAACTCATGATTTGGAGTTAGCGGTGATTGTATTTGCTCTGAAGATGTGGAGACATTATCTATTGGGGGTTCGATTCGAGTTGTTTACGGATCATAAGTCGTTGAAGTATCTTTTCTCCCAAAAGGATTTGAATCTTCGGCAGCAACGTTGGCTAGAGTTTTTAGCATCATATGATTTTGGTATAGCTTATACTCCGGGAAAAGGTAACGCAGTGGCAGATGCGTTAAGTCGAAGACATGCAGGATTGGGAGCCATGTTTTCAGAATGGAAGAGTCTCGAGTATTTAGCTGGATTGGACTTCAGGCCTAGATGTAAATTGGAACCTGAGATGTTGGCAAACTTATCGATAAGACCTTCTCTTGTGGAAAGGATTGGCGAGAGCCAAAAGCGAGACGATAAGCTTTTCAAGATTATCCATGAATTGGAATCTGGATTGGATCCAGAAAAGGATAAAGGATTCGAGGTCGATCGAGAGGGTTGGCTTCGGAAGCAAGGACGATTAGTTGTTCCCGATATAGATGAATTGAGGAGTAAAGTTCTGAAGGAAAGTCATCACTCGAAGTTGACAATTCATCCAGGTGGAAATAAGATGTATCGGGATATGAAGAGAACCTACTACTGGGAAGGTATGAAAAAGATGTTGGAAATTTTATTTCCAAGTGTATGAACTGCCAGTTGGTAAAAGCCGAACAGAAGAAGCCAAGTGGATTTCTTCAGCCATTAGAAGTTCCTACATGGAAGTGGGAGCAAGTGTCGATGGATTTTATTGATGGACTACCTAGAACAAGAACGGGAAATGAAGGGTTTTGGGTCATTGTGGATCGTCTGACCAAGAGTGCGAGATTCATTCCTGTTCGATCGACTAGGACTGCATCAAAGTTGGCTGAGTTGTATGTTAAGTGGATAGTTCGATTCCATGGTATTCCGAAGAGTATAGTGAGCGATCGAGATCCATTGTTCAATAGTGGATTTTGGAAGAGCTTCCAGGAAGTTTTGGGGAACCGAGTTGTGTTTGAGTACAACTTATCACCCTCAAACAGATGGGCAGACCGAGAGAGTCAACCGAGTTTTGGAAGATCTTCTTAGAGCATGTGTTTTGGACTTCGGAGGATCATGGGAAGATCACCTTCATTTGGTGGAGTTTGCATACAACAACAGTTACCAGTCAAGCATTGGTATGACACCGTATGAGGCATTGTATGGAAGACTGTGTAATTTTCCGACATGTTAGTTGGAAACTGGAGAAAAGCTGATACTTGGGCCAGAGATGATTCGGCAGACTTTAGATTGTATAGAGATCATTCGGCAACGAATGAAGGCAGCCCAAGACCGTCAGAAGAGTTATGCTGATAAGCGTCGTAAGGATTTGGAGTTCGACGTAGGTGATATGGTTTTTGTGAAAATTTCTCCACTGAAGAATGTTATTCGATTCGGGAAGAAAGGAAAATTGACTCCGAGATTTGTTGGACCATTCCCGATCATTGAGCGAATTGGAAAGCTCGCCTATAGATTGGAGTTACCGGAGAAGATGTCGAGTGTGCACAATGTTTTCCACGTATCGTATCTACGGAAGTATGTGCACGGCTCGAATACGATGGTCCCTGCTGATAGCTGTGAAGACTTCGAAGTTGATCCAGTCGATAGAAGACCTCGTAAGCCGCTTCGTGTTTGGAAACCGACATGAAACAGCTTAGGAGGAAGATAGTTAAGTTGCTCAAGATACAATGGAGTGATGATGATAACGACTGTACGTGGGAGGTGGAAGAGAGGATGAAGGCAGCTCATCCTGAACTCTTCAAGGTATGGCCCTAAGGTGTCGTCTCATCTCGCGATATTATAACTTGTTCTAAGTCTTAGAATTCTGTACGCTAAGTTAGAATTGGATGCATGGTTTGTTGATTGCTATGGATGGTAGGCGTACAGAATAGTCTTTGATTGCTTTGTTTGCTTGGAATTTCGGGGGCGAAATTCCTAAGGGGGAGAGAATGTAACGACCCGTATTTTACGGATCGAAACATCGTAAAATAATTAACAATTGGTTGCATTGTTGATAAGTCGTTCAGAATTTTTCTAAGTCCTAAGTCGGTTTGGACGAGTTAAGGGATAAGTCTGGGTCGAGTTGCCGACTTAAGGAATTAACCGAGTTAAGGAAGTGTGGTTGACCGACTTAAGAGGTTTAGGCGACCTAAGGAAGAGTAGTAGGCGACCTAAGTATTCTGGGGTTAGGTCGGCAACGACCTAAGGAAACTGTTGTGAGCGACCTAAGTGTATGGGTGAGTTAAGTGTTAGGTCGGCAGTTCGAGTTAGCGACCTATGATAGTTAGGTCAGAGTTTTACGACCTAAGAGATAGGAGGTAGCGACCTAGTAGAGTTAACGACTTTGGGGATAAGCAGTTTGCGACCTATAGGAGTTTGCGACCTATAGGAGTGCGACCTATAGGAGTTAGCGACCTATAGAATTGACCGACCTAAGTGTTAGCGTAGTTAGGTCGTTAGTTCTGTGTTGAGTTAGGTCGTAGGCGACCTAAGACAGTTAGGTCGCGTGTGTGTTAGGTCGCGAGTTTGCTAAGTCGTAGGTCGCGTGATGTCTTAGGTCGCGTATTGGCTTAAGTGTTAGGTCGCGTGGGTTGCTGAGTGGTTAGGTCACAAGGTTTTATAAGTCGTAGGTCGTACCTATTGTTAAGTCGCGATCTGTGTTAGGTCGTAAGTCGCATGTAAGTGGAAGCGCATGTGTTAAGTCGCGCGTTGCGTTAAGTCGTAGGTCGCTGGGTGCTTGGATGCGCAGGAGTGTTAGGTCGTAGGAGTTGGGGCGCGCGTGCATCTGTTAGGTCAGAGACGACCTATGGAGGTAGCCGAGTTACGACCTAGGGTAAATTTCTGCTATAAATAGAGGGGGTTGTCCTCACTTTTTGGGATCCGGATTTTGAAGCGACGAAGTGCTGCCATTTTGAGAGCTCGACTTCTACACTTCTTCACTTTTTTTCTCCACTCTAATCTAGTGCTTCCATCCATCCATCCAAATCGAAGATCAAGATTGAAGATTCAAGAGCTTAGATTGGAGATCTTCATCTTTTCAAGAGAGATTTCTTCGTTTGAAGCGAATTCGTGATAGATCAAGCTTGATCCTTCGCTGTCCAGATCTGAAGCGTGTTGATTTGGGTTTGTTTAGGTGATTTGGTGAGTGGTGATTATCTCTCACACGAATCCAAAGGAGTAGATCGGATTGTTGGCTTGATTTGGTGTTAAAATAGTGATTTCTATGCATTTTTGTAAACCTAAGTGTAGATTCATGTAGATCCATTGTTTATGATGATTTGACAACCATTTTGCTAAGTGTTAACCTATGCAAGTTCATTCATCAAGATTGTAGAGATATTTCTTATGATTTCATGCATGTTAGACTTTCAACTCTTTAATTACGAAAATGCCATTATTGTTATAATTATCTACTTAGATCATATTTGAATGCTTGATTGCTTGGATTAATGTTTGGTTTGATTGATTGTTATGAATTAGATGATTGATGATTTGATTTAGACCGAAGATGATTCAAAAGCTAGGAGAAAGGCTCTTGAATTGGGTAAGCTACTTGTGGCATATGTAGCGGGATGATGAAGCTCTTATGCATAGATTTGATGATGTGATGTTGAGATGAGGCTTTGCGAGGATGTAATGAAGCGAGGCATCATGTGATGAAGACTTGGTCTAATCCAGACGGGATCATTCCAAGCACGTTGGTAACTCGGTGATATGATTCGAGTTTGAGGATAATGGATGCTCGAGAGGCGCTTGAGCTAGTATGAAAATAGTCGTCGAGGAGGATGACTAGAAGGCTGAGATCTCATCGTTGTTGAAGGTTCTAGCATGCTCTAAGCAAGAGTACATGGGGACGCCCAAAAGACTAACTGTTGATGGTCGAGTACTCTGGGTAGTTGCGAAAATCCTTGGCACGGGCTGCGACGACGTGCGGGAGTTATGTCTAGAACCGGGGTTTCCATTAGCCCTTGACGGACGGCTGAAAGAATGTGCCGGTCATTCAATTAACGGTGATATCGAAGCAATGATAACAGTGATAGCCAGAGTCATGGATGTTTGGTTGTATCGTCATTCGGTCTCAGGAGCGGTATTTCCTGGGTGCTTATCTGACCTTGGTTTAAGACCTTGGGATTTGTACTTGAAAAACATCGCTCTTGACTCGAGTGATAATTGCTTTACTTTAAATTGTATGCTTTGCTATGCTTGCTTCTGCTTAGTGTGTGTCTGGGGGCTATCACTGTAGAATGAGGTTGGAGTGAGAGGGTTATGTTCCTATTCCTTTTCCTTTATGCTCTTTTGGTATGTTGTTAGTTAATTACTGCTCACTAAGACTGTTGTCTGACTCAAGGCTTTATGTTTTAATTCTTATCGCCTTGGGCTGTTCGTCCATTTTTGGGACGGGCAGACTAGGTAGCAGGTGACAGGTGCTGTTCCCTTCTCACGATGCTAATATCGAAGACGAGCTGGAGGGTTGCATATTATCTTCTTATTATATATACTGGATGTTCCGCTGTTTGTATTCTATGAGTGATATGTAGTGAGGCTTGTTATATTGACTATTTGGATGCTTGTATTCAACTATTATGGAGTTTTATATGATGTCATTTTGTTCTGTAAAGCTTCACTATACATATGTTCTATTGTATTTTGTCCATGCGCTGTGAGTAATACGATAGATTCTGTTGTTTTAATCTACCCTGACAATCGTCCATGGTCGCCTGGCACACTTTACAGCGCACTATCTCTAGATTCGGTGCAGGGGTCATGGGCGGTCGTCACAATAAAATTATTGTAGGAGCCTTATTAGAAAAATGAATACAGCTATTTTTTCTAATATTGTAAGAATATATGTTATATAATGTTAAAATAATCCACTTAGATAAAATTATGCAACCATTATAATTGATAAAATATTTATCAGTTAAAATATACAATTGAACTAAATTAAAATTGACATAGAAATATAAAATATATTTACTAGTAGAACTTGGGCATGTTGTCACTTCAAGACTTCAAGACCCATGCAAGAGCCAACTTATCATATCACTAAAACATTCATGCCTTGTTAGCTTAGTGTTTATTTATACGAGACTATGTATTATCTTTTATGAGTTTTGAATCCTTAAGCAACGTAAGAATATAGATATTTGATCCATATTTGATCACATATAAATGTTATATGGTGAATAATCGCTATTTGTAATGTACAAAACTTCGATGGAATTTATTCCTTCGAAATAAGCAAGTAAAAAATAGTGTGGGTTTGGGTATTCAATACAATTGACTGCAGTAAGGATCTTGTTGTGTTATATATAGAAATAAACAAAGAACTATAAGACATAACTAGGAATACAGTCATTGAAATTTTAGTTTGATCAGTCCGTGTAAAGTGCAACTTATCCGATAAACTTAAATGTTAAGGATGACATAATGCGTTTTTGTAAAGAATTCGTTACTACAACGACCTGAAATTTTACCGCCTTGATTTTCGAATATTTAATAAACTTTAAATATTAAAATAATAGGTTTTATAATTAAAATATAACCCTTTTAAATAATAACAAATGATGGTAAATAGATTTGTAACAACCCAGGATTTTGCAACTTTGTAATAGGCTATTGAAATATATTTTATATAATCAATAAATCGATTTTTATTAGCAAGTATACCTATTTTAGTTATTTAATGATGATGATAAAATAGTTTTCAATTTTTTTTACCAATATAGATAGTTCATAGAAAAATAGAAAATGTGACCAAAGAACGTTTCTGAAATTTCGACTTTTCGACACCGAAAAGTTGCTGGAAAACGTTGTAAACATTTTGTATATCATGCACATACATATAATTACATGTCATAATAAAGTAAGCGAGTGTTAGGATTTAATTAAATATACTTAGGTTAAGATAATGCATGATTTGACCATTTATGTACATAAGAATATAATATAACCAAAGTACCCTAGTCTAAGTAAACTACCATCACCTAAATACAACTAGGAAGTACACAAAGCATGGTGAAGAGCAGACAAGGGGAGACCAACGTGTATACTAGGGTATGAAGAGAGGAATGGTGATATGCTTTCATCAAAAGTTTATTATTATTTTATACTAAAAGTCATTTTACTAAATTACCCCTCTCATTTTCTATAAATACTTCCTATTTCTACACATTCTTCCTTTACACCATCATTCCCATATTCATTTCTATCCTCAGCATGTCTACAAGTTCATTCATGGCTTCCAAGATAAATTCCAAAGCTAAAATTAGTGAATACACTTCTAAAAATCAAGCTAAATAACCTTACTTCATTTCTAAATATCATCCTCCACCTAAATAAGCTCCTACGCCTCAAAACCACCATGGTCGAGCCTAATATTTGCCTAGGTCGAGCCCTAGCATCCCACCCAGGTCCAATAAATCAAGCCCTTAGCATAGTGAAGCTTGGTTCTTGTGTTGTTCAAGAAGTTAATGCAAATCTGGTTAAGTTAGTAAGCATTTTGGTGAGTAAAGTTCGTGTTTTTAAAACTCAAATTACTAACTTTTTAAAGTTGTAAAATTTGTGAATTAAAATGTTACTTGAGTATGTAGTAATGTTATATGTTGTGTATGCATGCATGTATGTTGATTTGGTGTTGATTGCTTATGCCGAAGTTTGAGTAGGCGATAAAGATTATACCTTGAATATTGGAAAAGTTAGTTAGTATTGTGAAGTAATACTTTTTTTATGATGGTGCTATAATGTTATGATATGACATTATGTTTGAATGTTGTATTTGTTGTATGTGGGTTCAAGACACAAAGGTAGTGATTCGCTAACCAAAAGCGACATAGAAATCCATTTCTTGTCGAAAATTTGATTTTTGTTTGAATGTGAAAAGTTTTCAAGTTTAAAACATTGATTTGGTTTTCAAAAGTTTATTTTCATGTTTCAAAGAGGATAAGAGTTCAAAAAGGGAAGTTTTAAAAGTTAAAAAAGGAAGTTTCAAGTTTTTGAAATTACGGGTCTGTATAGTGATAGTCGTTATACGCATAGTTCGCAAAAACCAAACTATTTCCAAATCTGGAACTTGTTTCCACCTAGAAACTTTTTGAAAAGTGTTTTATAACTTTGTTATAAGTTTAAAGTGTAAAAACAGAGTTTTGAAGTTAATTTGCTTAATAATCAAGTTTTGACATTACGGGTCATATAGCGATAGTTGCTATATGCGCAGTTCGGAAAAAGTTAACCATTTTTCAATCTAAACTTGATTTGACTTTAAATATTTCAGAAGTGGGTTTCTAACTTTAAGTAGGTGATTATGAGATAATTAATTAATCAATCAGTAATTAACAAAGGACGTTTATACTTAAGTGTTAATCAATTAAGATAAACATAATTAGTAACTTAATTAAAGTTAATTATTATTTAATTATTAATTAAATATTAATTAATTATTAATTATTTAATTATTAATTATTTAATTATTTAAGATAATTATAAATTAATTATTATTTTAAAAAGCTGTTTTATTTAATTAATCTTTGATTAAAGTTAATTATGTTTTAATAAGGTTTAATTAAGGTTTAATCAGTTTTAATTTAAGTTTAATTACTATTTACTAAGGATTTGATTCTCATTTACAAGGATCCTAATTTATTTTAAAATTGTTTTGAGTTTAAGTAATCAATTTTACTTTAAACTGTTTTCTTTCAAATTTGTTTTAAAACAAGGATTTCTATATCGCTTATCTTTAAGTAACCCCATATGTGTAGGAAAACAAAATGACATCCATTAGTAGAACAAAAACCATTCTGCTATTACAATTAACTTGAACATTTACTTAAGTTGATTGTTGTAATGTGTTGATCCCTTATATACCTATTGTTATGCGATGCCATGTTAATCTGGATAAGTAAAATCAAAATAAAAGCTCCATTGTGGTCGCTAAGCGTCTGTTTGATTTTGTAAAGATAAATATTCCATTTTCTTTTTGAAATGGGTTCAAAGTTATTTAATTTTGAATAAGATATTTAAAGAACGATTTGACAAATGGTTTTATGAAAGATGTTTTTAACTAGTGGGAATGGTTTTCCATGTTACAGAAAGAAGTTTTTATAAAGAGTTTTATAAAGGAATTTCGAAATTTATAAGGTGTTTTTGGATAAATGAGTTTTTAAGCAAAGAAAATTTCATAAATAAAGAAGATTTATAAAATGAATTTGCTTATTATAAGAAGAAAATTTGATTTAAGGTTATTTAGTAAATTGTTTAAACAGGAAAGGTTTATAAAGAAGTCTTATAAATAATTTTGGTGTATTTATAATGAAGTTTTAGAAAATGGTTTGGAAATTCATAAAGGGAGTTTATAAAATGGTTTGGATATTTATAAGAAATTTACATAGAAAGTTGGATATTTATAAAATCAGTTTATATAAATGATTTTGGATATTTATAAAAGGGTTTTATAAATGAATTTAGGAAGTTGGAAAGTATTTTGAATGGATTTGGATTTCAAGTAAAAGAGATTTCATGAATGAAATAGATTTTATTAAAAAGGATTTATGGAAAGAAGTATAAAAAGAATTTGAGATCCGGGCTTTCTAAACTGAGCTTTTAAAAATTGTGGTACGGAATATCCGTTCCACACTTAACACTGAAAGAATAGTGTTTAGGGTTGTCCTTACCTCCAATTTTAAACAACATTTGTTAAATCTTTTTTAACATGATTTGGAAGCAAGAAGCTATTTGCAAATGTTTTGTGAATATACTTATGTCAAAGTGATAAGTATATGAATGTTTTAGACAAACGTTTGGAAAGAGATATATTAAATAAGATTTGTTTTGAGGCTTAATGGTTGCTATGGATAAATAAAATCTCAAATGGAATTGGTTGTTGTTTGTTATTCGATAGTTAAATAACCGACTATCAAATTTGGACCCAAAACGTAACTTTGGAAATATCTAGGAGAAACACGTGAGTTATATGGTACAGTCATCTCCGATGATGTTGTACTATATGTATAAATCTCATTTCATTCTCTTAGGATAAATGATAAGGAAATCCATCCACTAAAGGTTAGGAGTTGATCTCCATTTTTATCTTTGATTGTTTATTTCCTAAAGTGCCGGGGTTGAGTTTACCGGAAATTATCGAAAGTTGTTTCGAAAAGACTGAGATCGGGTATGTTATCTGAAAACCACTTCGATCTAACTCAAGCATTTCGAACTGAAGACATCTTGAAGAATATGGAATCAAAGAAGGATTTTTGAAGTACAAGGGCTATTTGCTACTAACCCTAGGGGTGATTCCAAAATGGGTGTAGTGGAGGTAGTGCCTTCGGTTTCGTTCAGTCCCAGAACGAACTTGTATGGATGCATGCTGGCATTGCATTGTTGCCTGGAGGGCAGTGTTAGCATTCCAAGTGGGAAGTGCTGTATAAAAGGGAAAACGTAGCCTCAAGCCTCATCAATCGAGAATGACTAAAACATGGGAGATGCAGTAGGGCTAAGTGGGTCGCTCCCATTAGGGTATGATGATCCTTCAAGAGTCTATACTATCTCTTATTTGTATGCTTTGGGATCCATTAACCAAGAGGTAATCATATTCAGTACTACTAGTCAAGTGGTAGACCGGTTCTGTGTTGGCAAGGGATCCTAGCGAGGTCTTCAGTGTTATTTTATCTAGAGATGCACCATGAGGGGCGGTACTCCAGTAGACCAGTCATTATATGGAATCCATTCTCCAATAAGCGCCGTACGGACTTAGTTGTGCCTAACTATGTTAAAATGTGAGATGCAAGCATTTCAGCTATATTCATATTTTACTTTGACCCCTAGACATTATTATAATATCAATGGATTTTTTATAGAAAATGTTTTGGTTATCGTAAGGAAAAAATCTCATCCGTGTTTATGTATGGCGTGGTCTTACGAGATGCCTTTGATTTAATGGTTTTTATAAAGTTAAGACTTATGTTTTACTCACACCAGACCCATGTCTGACTCGAAGTTTATTTTCTTTTCCTAAACTCTTGGGTCCTCAAATTTGAATGGGCAGCCAAGTAGTTCAGGTTTTTTCGCAGATTCATCTTGGAGGAGCTTGGAGTAAGTGGCTTCATCGATTGCTAGTTGTTATCTTGTCTTTCACTGTATTATATGTATATTGTATCTGTTAGGTATGGACAGACTGTTATAACTGTCCTAGGGTAGAATTTGTATTAGTATGACTCTGATGTAACATTTTTGCAAATGACTTTGTAATATATTATGTTGAGTAATATATATTGTTCTGTTGCGTTGTGAGATTCTGTGTTGTTTTAGTTTCTTCTCTTCTTTTCTTTCTTTTTTTATCCTTACTGGCTCATCTTTTGGGGTAAGAAAGGCGGTTTGAAAATCAAGGCGGTAAAATTCCAGGTCGCTATAGTTACAGTCTTATAATAATGGTTTCCCTTTGAATGGTTCGACCATTTGAAAAGGAAAGAGAATGTATGAGAGTGTATGTAACTTAGGCACGGTTGGGACAAAAAATAGTGAATGGTCGCCTCTTCTTCAATGAAGAGATATTGAAACGAGAACTGCATAAAATATTGAAAGACACTTAATATGGAATGGAAAATGTGATTTCTATTCAAAATGTATGTTCATATAGAAAATTGTTTTATATGAAAGCTATTCCTTTGATTTCAAGATATTAGACGTTGATCTAAAACTCTCAATTGTAACTAGTTATAATGTATGAAATAAAATTCCATAATAAGTGGTTGAATGCATCTTCATATTTCATATGCTATTATAGTAATGATGAAGATAGTGAGAGCATACCATATAACTCTTCTTAATGGACATATCAGGTTATGAAAATTGTTTTTGTAAATATACCAAATATTATTTATGAAATAATGGTTGTTTTCAGTACTAACTAAAAATATATGAAGTTTTATTTTGACATGAATACTGTGAATGTTCATTATAAATTAATTCTATAACAATGATATTTATAATAAAAATGATGCGTTATAAAATATAGAAGTATCAGAAATTTTTACAGTTATTTTGGAATTATGAATTAAGCCATAACTTTGAGAAATAATTCAATAATTGTACGATTGTGAATCATAAGTTAGCGATGAATTGTATCTTAGAAAGTTAAGGGCGAAGCACCTATTCTATGGGAGCGAGAAAAGAGTTAATGAACTCTTCAGGTTGATGCATATAAACGTACGCAGTTCAAAGTCTAATGATATCAAAACGAGTCCACTCACTTCATTAAATTCATAGGTGAATTATCATAGATATGAACTATGTATTTGGTACACAAGTAGTGCATTTATGATAAGTTCATTGAATATAAAACAGAAGTAGGAAAATATAACATGAAAAGAAAATAAATATGCGATTTAATTAAATAGTTAAGTGTATTGGAAAGGGTTATGTAATACCCAATGAGATTTTTACGTATATTTTATTAGTAGGGGCAAGATGGTAATTTTACAAACACTGGAATTAGGTGATGGTATTTATACCATTGGGTAGAGATCGCTTTTTTGGTTAGAATGGTATATTGGGCTATTTGGATCGTGGCCCGTACGAGAGAGATAGGCATGTCAGTAGTATTTAGCCTATTTGAGTGAAGAGACGGTTCAAGAAATTTATAACGGGCCGTGTAGAAGTTTGAATTCATTTCCTATTCAAGTACTTTTCTATTGTAACTTCTCTTTCTTCCTCAATCTCTTTGATTCGCTAATTCTCTTTAAAATATAAACCAAACCAAAAAATTCATATTACAAATCGACGAGTGTAAAGAGGGCTACAAGAAGATATCCATTATTTGTGGAATCGAGAAATTTCAAGGAGAGACAATTCTAGATAGTAAGAGATTAGAAGCTAATTTGATGATTTCTAGGGCTTAGCGTCACAGATTGGGGAGTAGGAATCATTAGTGGGCTATAACTGTGACGACCGCCCATGACCCCTGCACCGAACCTAGAGATAGTGCGCTGTAAAGTGTGCCAGGCGACCATGGACGATTGCTAGGGTAAATTTAAACAACAGAATCTATCGTATTACTCACAGCGCATGGACAAAATACAATAGAATATATACATAGTGAAGCTTCACAGAATAGAATCTCATCAATAAAACTTCATAATAGTTGAATACAAACATCTGAATAGTCAATACATCAAGCCTCACTACATAACATTCAGAGAATATACAAACAACGGAACATCCAGTACATATAGTAAGAAGATAATATGCAAGCCTCCAGCTCGTCTTCGATATCAGCATCGTGGGAAGCAAGAACAGCACCTGTCACCTGCTACCTAGTCTGCCCATCCCAAAATGGACGAACAGCCCAAGGCAATAAGAGTTGAAACATAAAGCCTTGAGTCAGACAACAGTCTTAGTGAGCGGTAAATTAACTAACAACATACCAAAAGAGCATAAAGGAAAAGGAATAGGAATACAACCCTCCCACTCCACCTCTTTCTACAGTGATAGCCCCCAGACACACACTAAGCAGAGCAAACATAGCAAAGCATACAATTTAAAGTAAAGCAATTATCACTCGAGTCAAGGGCAATGTTTTCCAAGCACAAACCCCCAAGGCCTAAACCAAGATCAGATAAGCACCCAGAAAACACTACTCTTGAGACCGAATGATGATACAACCAAACATCCATGACTCTGGCTATCACTGTTATCATTTCTTCGATATCATCGTTAATTGAATGACCGGCTCATTCTTTCATCCGTCCGTCAAGGGCTAATGGAGACCCCGGTTCTAGACATAACTCTGCACGTCATCGTGACCCGTGCCTAGGACTATCGAATCTGCCCAGAGTACTTGACTACCAATCAGTAGCCTTCAGGGACTATCGAATCTGCCCAACGTACTCTTGCTTTGAGCATGCTAGAACCTTCAACAACGATGAGATCTCATCCTTCTAGTCATCCTCCTCGACGACTATTTCCATACTAGCTCAAGCGCCTCTCGAGCAAACCATTATCCTCAAACTCGAACCATATCACCGAGTTATCAACATGCTTGGATTGATCCCGTCTGGATTAATCCAAGACTATCGCATATCATGCTTCGCTTCATCACATCCTCGCAAAGCCTCATCTCAACATCATCATCCAATCTATCCATATGAGCTTCCACATCCACTACATATGCCACAAGCAGCTTTCCCAATCCAAGAGCCTTCCTCTTAGCTTTTGAATCATCTTCGGTCTAAATCAAATCATCAATCATCTAATTCATAGCAATCAATCAAGTCAAACATTAATCCAAGTAAACAAGCATTCAAATATGATCTAAATAGACAATTATAACAACAATGGAAATTTCGTAATTAGAGAGTCAAAAGTCTAACAAGCATGAAAACATGAGCAATGTCTCTATAATCTTGATGAATGAACTTGCATAAGTTAACATGTAGTAAAAATGGATATCAAATCATCATGGACAATGGATCTATATGGATCTACACATATGATTAGGAAAATGCATGGAAATCTCTACTTTAACACCAAATCAAGCCAACGATCCGATATACTCCTTTGGATCCGTGTGAGAGATAATCACCACTCACCAAATCACCTAAACACCTTAAAAGCAACACACTTCAGATCTGGACAGCGAAGGATCTAACTTGATCTATCACCAATCTACTTCAAACGATGAGATCTCTCTTCGATGGATGAAGATCTTCAATCTAAGCTCTTGAATCTTCAATTTGATCTTCGATTTGGATGGATGGAAGCACAAGATTAAAGTGGAGAAAAGAAGTGAAGAAGTGTAGAAGTCGAGCTCTCAAAATGGCAGCACTTCGTCGCTTCGAAATCCGGATCCAAAAAATGAAGAGAAACCCTCCTATTTATAGCTGATTTCCTTAAGTCGTCCGCTCTTAGGTCGTCCACGACCTAAAAATGCCATGACCTAACAACCTCCGACTCAACAACATCACGACCTATGACTTAGCCAACCTCCCGACCTAACACAATGCACGACTTAACTATGCGCGACTTACGACCTAACACATGCGCGCCTTAACGACCCAGCGACTTAACAACATGTGCGCTTCCACGACCTAAAAATGCCACGACTTAATAACTCACGCGACCTAACAATTTACGCGACATTACGACTTACGACTTATCAGATGAGTGCATCCATACGCGACCTACGACCTAACAAACCTACAACCAAATTACTAAGTCGTCTACGACTTAACTTCCTTAGGTCGCTCACTGCTACCACCAGCTTCATTAGGTCGTTGCCGACCTAACTTCCTTAAGTCGCTAACCCTTAGGTCGCTAACACTCCTTAAGTCGCTCCTCCGACCTAATTCTATCCCTCGACCTAAACCACCATACGACTTATCTTCCATACGACTTATCCCAAACCTTAGGTCGCCTACGACATAACTTCCTTCACGACCTAAGCTATCATACAACCTAACTCTTAAGTCGCTCATTCCACTAGGTCGTTTACTTCTTAGCTCGTATCTTTCTTAGGTCGCCAACTACGACCTAACTACTACACGACTTAAATTCCAACACATCCCAATTTCCTTAAGTCGCCTACCTTTCTTAAGTCGGTCAATTCCTTAAGTCGCTCACGATCTAATTTCTACTCAACTTAAGCTTCGAACGACTTAAACCCTAGACGACTTAACAACATTACGACATCATGACAACAGTTTTACGATGTTTCGATCCGTAAAAATACGGGTCGTTACAATAACTATTCACATAAATGTAGTTTATATTATACGATCTCTAATTAAGATAAATAGATGTAAGAATTGGATTAATTGTAATGTGGGATTGAATATTGCTGTGATTTCAGAATTAAATAAGGTTAATGACATTTGACTTAGGGTTAAATTAGGACTAGATTACATATTATATGAATTTATTATTAAACTGTTAAGCTATTGATGATTAATGCTTGATTTTTGAGATGTATAGATATATATTGAAGGCTAAAATGGTAGCAAATGATGTTTAAAAGAAGTGGATATGTAACTAAACCGTGAACAATGGTTGTAGTTCAAAATTGGGAAGAAGAAAACAGTTTTTTATGTTCAATTTTCTAGCATTCGATTGGTACGCCGGTTTACCGGTGCACACTCAGAATTCTAGGTTGAATTTGGACCCGGCTGAAGCATTTTTACTTCAGCCAGGCCTCTACGTAATGGAAGGCCAGTGACATGCTGATTTCTTAGTGACATTTGGAAGTGTAACGTCCGAAGACGTGCTTCAATGATTGTGTGTTGAGATGATCGAGTTAAATTGTTTAAATAGTTTGGTTGTGGTTACCTATCCCTCATATATATGAGAGTTAGTCTATGTATATCTAACTTATGCTCTTGTCTATGTTTTCTAAATAGTGTACGTTTAATTATATCCTGGGATTAGTCTCTGTTTAACTAACTCTTATGTGTATCGCAGGGTTAGTATATATTTAACTAACTCTTTCACTTTCTTGTGTGTAGACGGGTTAGTCTATGTTTAACTCTATTGTATGTTTATTGTTGTTAAGTATATGATAGCGATCCCCATACTATGTTTATTATTATGGACTAAGTCTGTAGGTGCACATGAGATAGATTTCATGTATAGTAAGTATCAACTTTCATGTGCTATTTATGAAATCATGTTACGGGTATATACCTGGTAATATTTTTACTCACCGGACATATTTGTCTAACGCCCTCCTCATACACATTAGGTGAACGAAGTAACCATGATAGGTATGGTGTTTGAAGACGGTGACTGAGAATTCGTTTACATATGTTATTCATTTGTTTGTATATATTGTATATTTGGTGTGATAATGTGTGTATTCATAAATACTATGAACGAATTATGTTGTATATAGATAGAATTTGTTTACTTTATCTATATTGTATTCTGATCCATTCCGCTATGAGTTCTGAAAGATATAGTTAGTTCAACTCTTTGTTTACTTTTGTGTTTAAAGTAGTCTAGCTTTTCATTCTATGGTAATTTTATCGCCATGAAAAGTCGGGTTGTTACATTTGGTATCAGAGACATAGGTTAGGATGTATAGAGAAAGCGTGCTTTTGTGTGTGTTTGTGTGTATATGTGAAAGTAAATGGGCATATGTTGTTTAATTTCGGGTTTATGTTTACCGTCTCTATTTATTGCTTTGGGATGATCTAATAATTGAATCTAATTCTACAGAGAATAGAGATAAGTAACCCGACTTTAACCGACATTGGAATAAAGCAGTGGAAGTTCCGGGTGGGAACATTCCACTTTTGTTCCACCATTATCTTCAAGCTAGAATCCAAGCCACTATTAACGAAGGAGCCACTGTAACTGGAGTACAAGATGTGAGTGTTGTTTGTGTACCAGGGACAAATTTTTCAAAACTATGCAAGGATTTTCTATCTATGGGTGGAAAGCTGTGACGCCCCGGCTCCAATGACTGAAATATCAGAGGGAGTTTACCGTCCGATAGCTCGGATCAATGGGCACTAAAGGAGCGATCTCTTGTATACACTACTTTGGATCAACATGGATACGTTTAAAATACCTGATCATCTCTGAAATGATACGTATCTTATCTCGACCCAATGTAGTATACACGAGTTCAGGGAATTTGTATCTAAATCATATATCAGAACACAATATATAATGGTTTCACAAATCAGCGGACCAAAAAGATAGATATATACATATACACAGGTACAAACAGACGTCAGACTATCATCATATATCTACAATTAATTCATCAGGCATACTATACATAACTGCCCCAAAAATGACATCCTAATACATACACAGACAAATATATACAAAGGACATACGACATGACTACACAAAATCAACTTAGCATAGTTCAACGGACTCTAAATGTATCTCCCTAACATCTCTCCTCCAGATGACTCTAATAGTTCCTTTGAGGCATATAGCAAGCGTGCGTCCGTGAAGCTCTAAATCTACAACTACCTTAAATTTCTATACTGTATGCCAGTTGCCATTCATCTCAATCGTATGAAATCACCTCAAAACATGAAAAGGTAATCATTCTGAAAAGCCTCGGTCTAACCCGAGGAGTTGTCAAAAAAACAAAACCTTGAGTCAGGCCATATATCTAGCTGTGAGTATAATAGTGTAACAATGATCCATATAAATGTGTGGAGTCGGGTTATATATGTGATATTAAAAGAAATAGATATGTCACACACTCCATAATCTAAACCCGCCCATATCCCATTGAATTATTTCAGTTTAAATACACGTGTCATGGCACTATTTAAAGTGAATTACAGCTGCAACTCTAATCAACCGGGATATCACATCCTATTCATTTATAAGTTGCATTCATTATTCAATAGACGTATCATTGTCAAGTTATTCATATACGAGGTCTGGAATTACTAGTGAATCCTATTCATTATTCACTCTTACTAGACTTTGTATCGAACCGATATCATAGCTTTTTTCATCCATACATCTTTTGATCAGAAATTGTGGGTGCTCCCACACGATCTATTAGTTGAACTATCTTCTCCTGTTCACCCTTGGCACTCACCCCGTTGTGTTGTAATCTTCATCTTTGTTTCACCATATATCCATCAATGAGATTATTCTTGATTCTTCATCGTTTCCCATTTAAACTGCGCCTGTCACCGTGGTTGTGTCTGTGCAATAGATCGTTTAGACAATAAGTAACGAGGGACCAAGTCGTCACGATTAAGGGAGCGACCCCGAATCTGTGCGCTAGGATGGATTCTAGCGTCTAATAGTCTCACCTCGTCTCGTTTGCTTCATCGGTTAAATTCATTCAAATTCTTTTGTATTTAACTTCCCAATATACCATTTATTCCTAAAATGTATCGTGTTCTATTTTATATCACATATAGATGTCGTGTTCGTGCAACATAGCATTAAATTGCCGTATATAGCATCATATATAATGAACATTCATAAACACAACATGTAAACATGACCTGGAAGAATTTCATTGGATTTGAATTTAAATGTACGTTTCAAATTTAGACTTGATTTTTGATGACGTCATTTTAATTTAATTTATAGAATTTTTCCATAATTTTTAATTAGAAAAATAAAAATATTTTCGGTTGATGCATTTTGCGCCAAACGCCGGTTTTCATGAAATTTTACAGAATAAGGTAACGGTCTATCTTATTGCTGTTTTGTGATCACGTAACATTGTCGTGTGCGATCATATTTTTATTTCGGTCGTTCGCGGTCCATACGCGAACAGAATATTGCGTAGCATCGTACTCTAAAATTTTTTGGTCATAGTTACACCCCTACATGCCTCCGACGACCGAACCAAGGCCATCGTCGTGTTCAGCAACACAATACGGCCCTACTGGTACCTTCCATTTTGGCTGTAACGCTCCCATTCATCATACGGATGCAGATATAACAGTGTCATTTCTGATCACTACGAAGTCCGTCGGTCAGGAGAAATTTAGTCGATTTGTTCGTCTCACTTTCCTCTCCATATTTCCTTTTGGTTGCATGCTCAAAATCATCATAGATTTTGAGTTACTAATAATTAAAGTTTTGCAACAAAAGTTGTTTTATAAAGTTTCCATGGATGTTCATTCTATTATAAAACAAGCATGCACGTCATTTTCTGTTCATTATTTTTCAAAGCAAGCATGCACCTCATTTTATGTTCATTATTTTATAAAGCATGCATTTACATTCACTTTATGTTCATTACATTACAACACAAGCATATACATTAATTTTATGTTTATTATTTTACAAAACAAGCATGTATATTTCAACATTCTTAATTATACTTCCTTGTAAGAGAATAGTGAATTAAGTTGTACATGCATAACATGTTGGCATGTATGTTTCAGCATTATTTATTATACTTCCATGTAAGAGAATAGTGAAGTATGTTGTACATGCATAATGTGTTGGCATGTATATTTCAACGTTCTTAAAACAGCAAAGTAAGGTGTGCATGCATAACGTGTTAACATGCATATTTCTACAATTTTTTTTAGAATATTAATAACAAATTAATATTTAAACTCATGAAATTGCAATATGCTCGAGATCTCTGTTATATATTTTAGTTAAGTGATGATCATGATACATACGTATAGGTTTACAAATATTATTCAAATAAACTAAATCATACATGCGCATATATTTATTGACTTCTTAAGTAATAAAGTGTCCAGACTCCATATTGCCATCAATATTTATAAAACAAGTTGGTTATGTATTCATATATACAATATGAGGTATTACTGTTCTATAGATTTTTCTTGCTGGTTTGAGTAAATAATATAACGAAGATGAGTCATAGCGCTAAATTACTAACATATAAAGTGGTTTTATATATACATAGATATATAATCTTACTGACAATTTTAATTAAATGTTGATGAAAATGCAAAGGTAATGAAATAATCATATATAATCAGTAATAAAACAAACGTAGAGGCAGTGATCTAAATACTAAGTTACTGACAAAAGAGAGAAAATGTGAGAAAGCAAAATAAAGAAAAGAAATAGAGAGCAAATTATACTCACTTTGATTTGCGCAAATGAAAATGAGAAGGTTTTATTGATTGCGTTAGTGTAGAAGGGAGTGCAGTGCTTATATAGTGTTACACCGATACTTTATGACTAAGCAAGCAATTAGGTTAAATTATAATCATGAAAGGGATAAGAAGGAGGGTGCATAATTATGAAAGAGATAAGTTTGCAGTGCTTAGGTCGAATGAAAACGTATTTATTTTATTTTTTTCCAGTAAATAATTTTGTAACGCTCAAATAAATTTTTATACCCTTAACAGTGATACTGCCCTACCGCAATTTGGTCTCCGATTACAATTCCGCTCATGGCGTTTTACTCCAAATTTTATTTTATATCCATAACGATTTTTATTTTATTTATTTATTACTTTTTTTTAACAAAATTTATTGCTATAGTAGCAGATGTTTCAGACTTCCCTCCTTAAAGAAATTGCGTCCTCGTAATTTACTAGAGAGTATTGTATGATATTCGTATATTAAAAATCTTCCTCTCAATTAATAAAATCCTAACATCCATGACTCAATGAATATATAAATACGTACCTAATGGGTTTCAATTAACTCAGGATGTGATTTTCTAATTTTCTCCTTAGTTTCCCAAGTGCAGTCTTTGGGATTATCTGACCGTTGAACTTTGACTAGTGGAACTTGCTTATTTCTTAACTGCTTCATCTTTGAATCCACTATTCTGGTTGGCTCATGGTGAATGTCAGGTTTGGTTCAATCTCTAGTTCCTCTAACTGCTTTGGTTCTATAATAATATCGGAATCCCATAAACATTTCCTTAATTGGGATACGTGGAACATGTTATGAACTCCGGATAGATATGCTAATAATTCAACTCGGTAAGCAAGGCTTCCGATACGCTCCATAAATGGATAAGGTCCAATATACCTTGGAGCTAATTTTCCTACATTGCCAAACCTTACAACTCCTTTCAATAGGGATACCTTTATAAAAACGTAATCTCCGATCGCGAATTCCAGATCCTTTCTACGTTGGTCAGCATAGCTCTTCTATCGTGATTGAGCAATCTTCATACGATTTCTGATAAGCTTGATCTTCTCGGTCGTTTCTCGTACCATATCCGGTCCTAGTATAAGTCTGTCTCCAGTTTCTAACCAACAGGTTGGAGAAGAACAACGTCTTCTATACAAATCTTCAAATGGTGCTATACCAATACTGGATTGGGAACTATTATTGTAGGAGAATACAATCAAATGAAGATATTCTTCCCATGAACCCTCGAACTCTAAGATATATATCCTGAGTAGATCTTCTACAACTCGATTTATTCTTTCAGTTTGTCCATCCGTCTGAGGATGGTATGCTATGCTGAAATTGAGTTGTACACCTAAGATGGAATGCAAGTTTTCCAGAATTGACTAGTAAATATCAGATCACAATCACATACTATATTCTTTGGAATTCCGTGCAATCGTATAATATGTTTCAGGAATAGTCTGGCCAAACTTTCCGCAGTTCTATTCATTTTAACAGGAATGAAATGGGCACTTTTAGTGAGTCTATCAACTATCACCCGTATACTTTCATTTCCTGACCTTGATCTGGGAAGCCCATCAATGAAATCCATAGAAATCTGTTTCCATTTCCATTGAGGAACTTCGAGAGGTAATAGAAGTCCACTGTGCTTTTGATGCTCGCCCTTCACTAACTGACATGTAATGCGTCGTTTCACATATTCACCGATGTCCTTCTTCATGCCTTCCCAATAATACATCTGCTTCATATCATTATACATCTTTGTACCACTAGGATGTATAGAAAATAAAGATCGATGACATTCGTCTAGAACTTCATTTCTCAAATCAGCTGTGTTAGGAACACACGGTCTTCCTTTAAATTTCAAGTTTCCTTTCAAGTCTAACTCGAATTTGCTGAGATCCTCTGATGCATTTCCATTCTTAAATTTATTAATTTGATCTGCCAGGATTGGGTTATTTCTTTGATTAGCTTAAATTCGATCGAGTAAACTCGGGCGAATATCCAGACTTGCCAACATATCTGTTGTCTTTTCCACTCTTCTGAACTTGAGGTTACAAGAAGATAACACTTCTAATTCTTTCCATTCTATTAACATCATTGATACTATGGCCTGGTGTTTTCGGCTGAGAGCATCTGCCACCTTATTACCCTTTCCTGGCGTATACTGAATTTCTCAGTAATACGCAGCTAGAAATTCCAACCATCGTTGTTGTCGCATATTCAAGTCTTTTTGGGAGAATAAATATTTCAACGATTTGTGGTCTGTGTATAAAACAAACCTTTCTCCCAATAGATAATGCCGCCAAAGCTTCAAGGAAAATATCACAGCTGCTAACTCAAGATCATGAGTTGCATACTTTGCTTCTTGAGGCCTGAGTTGTCTAGACGCATAAGCTACATCTCTATCTCGTTGCATTAATACTGCACCAAGCCCTGTTCCATAGGCATCTATGTATACTACCAGATCCTGGTTTCCTTCTGGAACTATTAATATTGGAGTGTTAGAAAGTAATTCTTTCAACTTCTGGTAAGCCCCTTCACATTTATCTGACCAGATAAGTTTAACTCCTTTCTTCGTTAAATTAGTTAGTGGAGCAGAAATCTTGGAAAATCTTTTATAAATCGTCTATAATATCCTGCTAAACCCAAGAAAATTCTGATTCCAGTTATTGATTTGGGTCACTTCCACTTTTGAATAGCTTCACCCTTAGCTGGGTCGACTGAAATTCCTTTCTCCGAGACTATATGTCCTAAAAATTTCACTTTCTTCTGCCAGAAGTGACATTTTAAAATTTTCGCTTTAAGTTGGTGCTCTCTTAATGTTTCTAACACCATTTTCAAATGAATCACATGCTCTTCTTCTGTCTTTGAGTAGACAAGGATATCATCAATAAAAACTAGGAAAAACTTGTCTAAATAGCTTCTGAAAACTCTATTCATCAAATCAAAAAAATAAGCTGGAGCATTTGTTAATCCGGATGGCATTACTAACCATTCATAGGAATCGTATCTAGTTCAAAATGCTATTAGTGGAATACTGTCCTCTACAACTCTTAGTTGATGAAAACCTGTGGCTAGATCTAGTTGTGAAAAGACCTTTGCACCACTCAGTTGATCGAATAGGTCATCAATCCTTGGTAGTGGATATTTATTCTTGATAGTATGGTCATTCAATTTTCTGTAATCTACACAGAGTCGAAGAGATCCATCTACCTTTTTAACAAATAAAGCTGATGCTCCCCAAGGAGAACTACTCGTTATGATGAAATTATTTTGCTCAAGATCTTCTATTTGAGATCTTAATTCTTCCATCTCACTAGGGCACATTCAATTAGGTGGTCTACTAAAAGGTTGAGTTCCAGATTTAAAATCTATTCTGAACTCAACTGCTCAACGTGGTGGTAGACCAGTAACTGGTTCAAAGATATTAGAAAAATCTCCAACTACTGGAATCTGTCCTATTTCATCTTCTTTAGATTCCAAAGCAAATAAAGAATAACCTGAACTGGCATTTGCTCTTTCTAGAGCTATAAGGACTTGCTTGGGGTAATCGGGATGTTGGAGAGTGATTCCTCGTTCCGAACAGTATAGTTGAGCTTGATAGTGCTCGAGCCAGTCCATTTCCAAAATAACTCCATAACTCAGCAAATCTATAATAAACAAATCACATGAGAAAAAATACCCAGATAAGAAAATTACAACTCCACTACATTTCATCTCCAGGGTAACGCATCCTCCAGCAGGATTGGCCACCCTAAGAGAATTGTTAAGAGAAGAAACATCCAATTTTAACTTTTCTACTATTCCTTTCAATAAAAATGAATGTGATGCACCTATATCGAAAAGAATTCTAATATATAATCTATGCCATAAAATAGTACCTTCTTGGACCGAAGCTTGTTTTTCCTTATCTGGTTTCATTGAACCGGGACCATCTAGTGCGAACATTTTCCCTTGAGTCTGCTTCTTCAGCATTGTGCATTGTCTCGCTATATGTCTCATTTCATTGCAATTGTAGCATTTCTTCATAGGACCTTGACCTGTGTTTCTACATTCATTGGCATAATGACCCTTCTTTCCGCACGAGTAACATTCTACTAGTGTTTTAGATTGTTGCTTCTTCTAGTCCTCTTGCTTAGGTCGGAATGGTCGCTTATTCTTTCGAAATTTTGCATTCTTCTTCGAGAAGAATGGCCTTTTCCTTTGTTGCTGGCTTTTCCGAGTAGGTTTACTTTCAGAAACCGAATCTCGCTCTCGTACCTTTTCAAATCTTAAAGCCATATCCACAATCTCCTCAAATGGAAATCTGAGTTGATTAAGTAATTTATCTCTCAGTTAATTATTTAGACCAAGCACAAACTTCACATTCTTTTCCAATGGGGTGCTAATGAGTGTTGATCCATACTTCGATAGTGCATTAAACTCATTGACATACTCAGTTACAGATAAATTTTTCTGAGTAAGATCGATAAATTTCCGAAGCAGTGCTGCTTTCTCTGCCTCAGTTAGAAAATGGTCTTTGAAAATATCTTTGAATTCTTGCCAAGATATGTCTTCCTCTTGAGTTGCAGCAGTTATGGCTTCATACCAATCTAAGGCACTTCCTTGTAACTGTCGAGATGCTAACCTTCTCTTGCCCTGATCGAAGAGATTCAAATCTCCGAAGATTGTTTCGCATGTTCTTAGCCATGCATGAACTCCCATTATGCACTCATTTCTTAAGAATGGTTTACCACCTAGACTTGAGTAGTCTTTGCCGAGCTTGGTAAACTTTGATTCAAGATTTTGATTATTGTCTTTGAGCATTCCCATATCTTGAACACGCCTCATGACTTCGACCCATTGATCCATGGTAAAAGTACATTTTGATTGCTTGATTGACCATTTGGTGATTCAACTATCGAGCCTGTTCTGGGTCTACCTGGTCCTACCATTTTCTGATAAAGAACATTTGTCATTTTATTATACAATAAAATTTCACTAACAATTACGTACGTAACACAAATACGTATCAAGTATTATCCCAATGTTTTCCCTTTAAAACATTCATTAGAACTCGTCTATCACCTGTACGAGTTAATCCCAATTCCCGTGGGGTTATACTGACTGGGTAACATACTAAGTCTGACTCCCTTATAGTCAAATGTGTTCTAATTACTGATTTATACAAATTCTTTTGAATCCTCGCTCTGATACCATGCTGTGACACCCCAGTTCCAGTAACCGAAATATCAGAGGGAGTTTACCGTCCGATAGGTCGGATCAATAGGCACTAAAGGAGCAAGCTCTTGTATACACTACTTTGGATCAACATGGATACGTTTAAAATACCTGAACATCTCTAAAATGATACGTATCTCATCTCGACATAATGTAGTATACACGAGTTCAGGGAATTTGTATCTAAATCACATATCGGAACACAATATATAATGGTTTCACAAATCAGCGGACCAAAAAGATAGATATATACATATACACAGGTACAAACAGACGTCGGACTATCATCATATATCTACAATTAATTCATCAGGCATACTATACATAACTGCCCCAAAAATGACGTCCTAATACATACACAGACAAATATATACAAAGGACATACGACATGACTACACAAAATCAACTTAGCATAGTTCAACGAACTCTAAATGTATCTCCCTAACATCTCTCCTCCAGATGACTCTAATAGTTCCTTTGAGGCATGTAGCAAGCATGCGTCCGTGAAGTCTAAATCTACAACTACCTTAAATTTCTATATTGTATGCCAGTTGCCATCCATCTCAATCGTATGAAATCACCTCAAAACATGAAAAGGTAATCATTCTGAAAAGCCTCGGTCTAACCCGAGGAGTTGTCAAAAAAACAAAATCTTGAGTCAGGCCATATATCTAGCTGTGAGTATAATAGTGTAACAATGATCCATATAAATGTGTGGAGTCGGGTTATATATGTGATATTAAAAGAAATAGATATGTCACACACTCAATAATCTAAACCCGCCAAAATCCTATTGAATTATTTCAGTTTAAATACACGTGTCATGGCATTATTTAAAGTGAATTATAGCTGCAACTCTAATCAATCGGGATATCACATCCTATTTGTTTATAAGTTGCATTCATTATTCAATAGACATATCACTGTCAAGTTATTCATATACGAGGTCTGGAATTACTAGTGAATCCTATTCATTATTCACTCTTACTAGACTCTGTATCGAACCGATATCACGGCCTTTTTCATCCGTATATCTTTCGATCATAAATTGTGGGTGCCCCTACACGATCTATTAGTCCACTATCTTCTCCTGTTCACCCTTGGCGCTCACCCCGTTATGCTGTAATCTTCATCTTTGTTTCACCATATATCCATCGATGAGATTACTCTCGATTCTTCCTCGTTTCCCATTTGCACTGCACCTATCACCGTGGTTGTGTCTGTGCAATAGATCATTTGGACAATAAGTGATGAGGGACCAAGTTTTCACAATTCAGGGAGCGACCCCGAATTTGTCCCTAAGATGGATTCTAGCGTCTAGTAGTCTCACCTCCTCTCGTTTGCTTCATCGGTTAAATTCATTCAAATTCTTTTGTATTTAACTTACCAATGTACCATTTATTCCCAAAATGGTATCGTGTTCTATTTTATATCACATATAGATGTCGTGTTCGTGCAACATAGCATTAACTTGCAGTATATAGCATCATATATAATGAACATTCATAAACACAACATGTAAACATGACTTGGAAGGATTTCATTGGATTTGAATTTAAATGTACGTTTCAAATTTAGACTTTATTTTTGATGACGTCATTTTTATTTAATTTATAGATTTTTTCCATAATTTTTAATTTAGAAAATAAAAATATTTTCGGTTGATGCGTTTTGTGCCAAACGCCGGTTTTCTTGAAATTTTACATAATAAGTTAACCGGTCTATTTTATTGTTGTTTTGTAATCACGTAACGTTATCGTGTGCGATCATATTTTTATTTCGGTCATTCGTGGTCCATACGCAAACATATTATTGCGTAGCATCGTACTCTAAATCTTTTTGGTCATGGTTACACCGCCACACGCTTCCGACGACCGAACCAAGGCCATTGTCGAGTTCAGCAACGCAATATGGCCCTACCGGTACTGTAACATCCCGTATTTTTAAGCCATTGAATTTGAACATTTAATTCGTTTTAAATGTTAATGTGGATTCTTAATTGATTTTGAAATGAATGGATTTGGGTTCAATCAATGAAAATGAGCTATAATTTTAATTTATAGCAATTCTGGTTGAATTCGATTAATGGAAAAATAATAATTAAATATTCGGGATTAGGATAAAAAGGTGAATCTGGGTGTAAATAGCTATAAATGGTTTTAAAATTTATTTATTAGTCTATTTGGGCATAAATGATGTTGTTGGATTTTTAGATAAATTTGTAAGTTGATAAATTAATTTTTGGAATTTTATATTAATTTAAAAATGAATTTAATATTATTAAAATTCAGTTTAATCAGATTTTGGTCCGGAATGAGCCAGAATGATTTTTAATGTTTTTATAAATTTTATATGATTTATTGTTAAGTTAATAAAATTTAAAAGGTGAAATTTGAAGCGTTTTCGACGATGTTCAGAAATCGCCTGATTTAATAGACGAGTTAAAATAGCCTTCCGGGGGCACAGTCTCGGAATTCGACGAAACCAGTTCCACTGGATCCGTAATAGTTAGTTATTATCGGATTTCAATTTTCGTAGCGATCGGAGTTGTCGTTTGACCGTGGCAGCTCGAAACGCATAGATATCGATTTAACCGATTCAATTTTAAATTGACCGTTTAATTCCGTAACTCGCACATACGATCAAATTAGCTTACGAAACTTGTTCCATTGTGTCCGAAACGCGGAAAAACCCCAGGGTAGCCTGTCGGAACGTGAGAATTGGTGGTCGTTTGCTTAAACTGTTAAATCGAGAAGTTTTATTTATAAAATAATATTAAATTATTATTATATCACGTTATACTTCACTAAACCCTAGCTCAAAATCACCGGCCGCCACAAATTTCTTCAATGGCTGAAACCGCTTCTTATTTCTTCCTCAAATATCTCGAGATCCATCGAGTTTTAGGCTAAACGTTCATCTGGAAAAGCGGAGAGGATAGTTGGATCTACATATCCAACGGTCGAGATGCATTTTAGTAAAGCGGATAGTGAGATTTTTGTCGCTGTTTTCCATTCGTTCGTGCTCGTCGAGAGGGGAATGGGGACCACCGGGTTTCACCGCCTTCTGGCCGAAGGTGGAGGAGGGGAGGGCGCGTGTGGTGGCGGTACTTGATCGCACTCGAGCGGGCTGGAGGAGAAGCGATCTCGAACCCTAATCTCGGCTATTATGGGTTCGTTTGTAAACTGGAGTCTTCGTGCGTGTAGAAGAAGGAGGCTACGGCCTTGATTTCATCTCAGTTTTCAACGGCCACGATTTTGGTAAAAAAATTAAATAAAAGAGAATTTGTTTTAAATCGTTATTCAAACTTTGTAAAACCATAACGTGTTCATACGATATCAGATTTAGGCGATTTTGGATGCGTTGGAATCGCAGGAACGCGTGCTACGCGGTGGTGCAGTTCTGGAATCATTACGGGCAAGTAGAAATTTGGGTTAAATCGGACGTCGTCCGGTTTAATTTAAATTTCGAACGCTCGCCGAAACTCAATGTGAGTTTTTCTCACTCACATCTGGATGCTAGACATTATAAATAATTGATATTTGAATATCTGAATGATTGGTTGACTTTAACTGCTGTTATCTGGCTGGATTGATATTTATATTGTGATGTGCTAATATCTGTGATGCAGGGAGAAACAGGTTGGAGGGATCCAACTGGATTCCTCACAATGTAGCAATTATTTTATAATTGATAGTGATACCTGTTTATATGATGTGATTGATAAATCTGGAAATTTAGTTGTTCTGTGACATTGTGGTATAAATTGTAATCACAGAATTAAATTATAAATGGCTAAATTGTGTTTTCACGAAATAAAATGAATTGTTAAATTTAGAATTTCAAAGAATAAAATTTGAAATCGGATTTGAAAGGAAAAATGTAAATTGGGCCAAATTGGGATTTTGAATAGAATGGGAAGTTTATGAAATGGGTAAATGGAAAGTATAGTTTTCTGGAGATTGAATTTATGGAGTTATAAATTGTTTAAAATAACGGTGTTTATTTTAATAACGACTAATGTTATCCGGAAATTAAAAATATGTTAAAATGGAGTTTCCGATTATAAATTAACAAGTTCAAATGAAAAATAGAATGTTTTGAAATGCCGTATTTCATTGGAATTTAATTAAGTGAATTGGAAATTTGGCTTCCATTGAAAATACACCAAAATGTTTAAACTATATTTAAAAATGAATTTCCGGAAATGGAAAATTGTGATTTAACTTCGGAGGAAGTTGTAGTTAAGTATGGAATTGGAAATTTATGTTGTAAAACATAATTGACTTGAAATAAATCAGTGGATTTATATGAAAGAGTACTTTGGAATGTTTGAAAACGGGAAAGTGTTTCCCTGGGAAAACCAAGTAAATGTTTGTAAAAAGATTTTATTTAACTAAGGTTAAGTTTTAAATCGTTTTAAAAAGTATTTTTAAGAAATCGTTATTTTTAAAGAAATAAATTAATAATTTTTAATACCGTAATAATTTGGAAGTATATTAGCAATTATTTTACAAATGGATTTATTTAAAAGTTGGTTTTAGCTTAAGTTGTTAAAATTAGCATTTTTCTTCTTATAACGCTATTTTGAATTTAGTTAAACTAAAACCCTTATCTTTAAATCAAAGTTTATGTGTTAATAACTAGTTTTCTTCACATATTTTAAATTTATATTTTAAGTAAATAAATAGAAGAAATTTCCATATTTTAAAGTATATTTCAGTATAAAGTATTTTTAACTGTTTTAAATGCAAATTGTTTTATACTTGGTTATTCCCGATGGGAATAAAGGGTAAGAGATTTACCTTGTAAAGGAAGAGTTTGAAAAATTGTTTTCAAACGAGTTTTGAAAATGTGAAAATATATCTTTGAAGATATTAGAAGTAAATAAATAATATGGAGATTATTTATTGTGTGATGGATGTGTATGGATGTTTGTGAATATTAATTGATAGTTAAATCACCGACTATCAATATTGGCCAAAAGCGCTAATCGTTTCGAAGAGACCGGGATCGAGTTTCCGTATACCGGGATTCTAGGTCTGGAGACTCGAAAACCACTTCGATCCGGTTTGTACGTTTCGCGAAAACGATTTCGGAGTCGAAGATGGAGCAGTGAAGTGCAAGGGCTAGTCGCTACTAATCCTGAGGATATTTCCAAAATGGATGTAGTAGGAATAGTGCCTTCGGTTCCGTTCGGACCCGGGACGGACTTGTATGGACGAATGCTTTCGTGACATCGTCAGGTGGACGATGGGCATTCTAAGGGATTTGTGCTATAAAGGTATCGTTTAGCCTCGAGCCTCATCAACCGGGAATGACTGAAAATCAGGGGTTATGCAGCAAGGCTTCGTGGGTAGCCCCCACTTGAGAGTAAGGTCATCCCTGTCTAGATGTCCCTTTTATTTCGGCTTAGTGGTGCGGTTGCTGATCACAACCGTGGGGTGATTTTACTTGGAATTGTCCAGTAAGGGATGATTCCGGCTTTGTGTTGCAGGGGAGCGGGCGTACTCCTCGGTACTGTGATCTAGGCCACGTACTGTGACAGGTGGTACCCCAGTGCCTAGTCATTCGTTGGAAATCCATTTTCCCTACGTGCCTTGTACGGTATTTGTTTGTATACCTAGTATGCTGGAATTTAATCATGTAACAATTTCAGCTATTTTAATAAGTATTTGTATCTAGACACTATTATAATATCAGAGGATTTTTATAAAGTGTTTTAGCTATCGTAAGGTAAAAACCCGACATGTTTATTTGTGGCGTGGTCTTACGAGATGCTTTTGTTTCAAAGGATTTTTGAACTTTAATAATCAGTTTGGATGTATTTATGATGCGCTGGTATTCCAGACTGACTCGGGTGTTATTTTATTATAATGCTCGGGTCAGACCGAGTATATTACAGGATAGGTTGCTATGGAGCTTAGGAGAGGAGCTGGAGTCCGAGACGTATTTCTCGTACTTGTATTATTCCGCTGCTGTGATTGTTGAGATTGTTTGACTGGCTATGGTTGGTTGTATTGATATACTCTGATGATGATGTATTGTATATAAACAGATATAGTTTTGATTTGTGTAAAGTTCTGTTCTATATATTATATTTTATTCCGCTGCGACTGTGAGGTTTTGATGTTGTTTAGTTCATTCTTCTTCTTCTACCTTCTTTCTTTTCCTACAATCTGTCTTTTCCGGCGTTCGATCGTCGGCATATTATACTGTTGAGTATTTTGTGTCGATTTTCGAGGGCCGAGAAGGGCGGGTCGTCACAGTTGGTATCAGAGCTTAGATTGGCGACAACCTAGGCTTTGGTGGGAAAATTACTCATTTTTAAATAGAGTCAGAAGTACTCTATAATGAGTTGAGTATACTAATAGCTATGAGAGCGTACTTGTTAGTGGATATAAAATTGTTTTTATACTATGTTGACTTATCGGTTGAGTGTTTATGAATTCTGGTCGGTGCGGGAAGTACAACCGTATCGATAGGGGTTTCTAAACTCTTAAACAAGATAAACCGACATAGTATTATTTTTAAAATGGGTAAATGAAATAATTTTACCCAAAATTGTATTTTGGTATAAAAAGAAATAATTTTTCTAAATTATTATACGTATTGGATGCTTGTTGGTTGTTTCTTCTATAACCAAATAAGAAATTAAAACATGATCTAAAATTTGAAATGATATATATAAGAAAATAAGAAGTTAAAATATTAAAATGGTTTATAACCAAATAGAGTTAACTCAATATGTTTTAAATAAGAAAAGTGAAATTTAAAATTTGATTTAAACTAGAATTTTGACCCCGGAAATTTTGAAAGGGATTTCAAATGAAATTAAACAAAGTTTTAGGAATTAAACTTTATGGAAATGTTGGAAATGTTTTCAAAAGCATTTGGAAGTTTGGGGTATTCATTTGGAAAAAATATTTTGAGATGGGAATTGCTTTGAGAAGAATTTCAGAAGTAAAGAGCATTGAACTCACTTCAGTCGCTGGAAAATAATCCTGATGATGCTGGCCACATCATTAGAATTCATTTTCGAGTTTCTAAAGTGATGGATTGCTACCAAAATAGTTGATTATGATATTGTTTGGACTTGTTTGGGAAAACAAGTGATTTTGGAATTTTCAAAGGAAAATTGTTTGGTAAAAGCAGTTTGTTTTGGAATTTGGTATTTGATTTGAATATCAAAAGAGAAATGTGTTGATTTTTATTTCAAATTGGTTTTGAAATAAATCCGGGTAAATTGAATTCTGGTAATCCTGTTTAAATAAAAATGTGAAAGTTGAAATGATTCAACTACATAACTTATAAAGGAAAGTTGATTTAAAGAAGAATTGAGTATATATGGAATGTAAATTTACTTCGAATAAATGAGGATGAATGGAATATATCTGGATTTAACTTATGATAAGTTAAATAAAATTAAGAATTTGAAATTGAATTAAATCTAAATGAATTGGAATTAAAGGGAAGTTGATATAAAGGTGAAGTGTAAATGCTTATGATTGTGCAAATGAATTCATATTCTTAGGCTATTAAGTGTTAAAATTTGACATTGTGATTATAAAAATGTGGATTGGTTTGAAAAGAGCAATATAAACTTACAAGTAAATAAGTTGGAGAACTTGAGAATGGAAGATTTTATTTTAACTCAAGTAAAGTGGAATTATAATCACAAATGGAAATAATAAATGGAATGGTGAATTCGAACTTAGTTTTAAATGGAATGCAAAGTAAGGTGAAACAATTATAAAATATAAAAGAGGTAAGTGAACTGAAGTTAGTAAATAAGTTGAACTTGGATATGGAGAATTAAGATTAAATTGAATTTGGTTTAACTTCGACTAAGATGGAATTAAGCTGAATATTAAAATTTCTGTTGTGTTATGAATAAGAATGAATGTAATTAAATTCTTATTTAAAGTAGTAAAGGAAATGGTTTAAATTCAGGTGGGCTAAATAAAATTTAGATGAACTTGAATTAATTCTGGAAAGGAATTAAATTGAAAATGCATATATAATTTAGTTAACCTTGAATTAAAATGGGATAAGAATTTAGTTTAATGGAAATTTAATTTAGTTAAGGTGATGATGAATGAAGTAAATGTTTACTCAACTAAATCCAAAATGATTGTTTGGAAATAAATCTTGTGTAAGCTAAATTAAATGAAATTTGTATCGGTAATAAATAAAATTTTGATAGATGGCCAAAATGTGGAGGTAAATAAAACACCTGATTTGGATTGGGATTTAATTATGGTAACTAATATTGGAAGTATGAATGGGTAATGGAATTAGATTATAATAATGATGGTTTTGAATTGTAAATAAAATTCAAATGAGAGAAATAATTTAAATGGTCTCTTTGTTGATAAAATAAATCTAAAATGGAGTGGATAAATAAACGAAGAGCATTAAACTTTGTAAATGAATTGAAATTGGTTGAATGGGAATCAGATGGAAATAAAATAAAATTGATATAAGAAGATGATGGAAATTTTGTGAAAGAACTTAAGTAACTTGGAAGAAAAACAAATGATTGTGAACGGGCTTATTTAAGTAATTCCGAATGAAATTTGTTAGGAAATAAACTGAAATGCAAGTGAAGTGAGTTTTAAATTAATTAATGTGATGAGTTAAAAATATAAGAGGTGTAAATAACTCAGGAATGAATGATATTAATATAAACTTGAATTTGGTTAATGGAAATAAAGATGTAAGGAAAATGTAATTTAACAATTACATTGGAAAGAGAAAATATTTGGTTTGTGAACCTTGTAATGGAATAAAATTTATATGAATCCAAGTTGGAAATAATTTTAAATGGTTATAAGCTTAAGAGGCAATTGTTTTGCTTGAATGACATGGAAATTTGCATGTATTTGCAATTGAGTGTTTAAAAGCAATTGGAATTGAATTGTGAATAAATTGATATGAATGGGAACTTAATTCAAAGAGTTTTGTTTATGAATGCAAGTGAATTGGTTAAGAATAGCGAATGAAAGTGATTTTGAATCAATAGGAATGAATTGACCTCTTAATGAGTAATGTTTGCATATGAATGAAAATGGATCATAAAAGAAATGCAAATGTTTCAAATTGGAAATAAGAATTGGTTGGTGAATCAATTTGGAATTGAATTAAAATAGATTGACGTTTGTGAAGCACATGTTAACCATATGTTAAATAGAAATGGATTGGTTATAATTAATATAGATTGTATATAGTGAACTTGAATGTAAATCATTTAAGTGAAATAAAATGAAGTTGGACTTGAACAAGTAATTTGAAAGGTGATTGAAATCTTTGAATTGTTAATAAATTATGGTTAACATTGTTAAATTATGAACTATGCTTGGATTGGTTATGCAACGAATATGTTTGGTTTGCATTTGTATTGGAAATGTTGTTAAAATGCTCATATTGGGAAACTGATGAGTTTGTTGAGTTTAGTACAGGTACGGGAGGCGTTCGAGAGAGTTGGAGCGCGTATATGCGTTATAGTAGCCGCTCGCTATTAAAAATTTGTTAAAAGGTACGCCTACGCAAATATAATTGGGAAATGATATATATATTGTGATATATTTTGGTTTCCGGTCGTGTGAGCCGATGTATATATATTTGTGTATCCTGCGATATCGCAGAAGCTCCTCCATACAAAGGAGACTCCGTCAAAATTTTTTGAAAATTTTGGGAGTTAGAAATTTTTGGGGTTTTTTGGGAAAATCTATTAATAAGTAAAGTTATTTTTGAAAGCAAATGTTAAAATACAGGCTTTAGGGTAGATAAAGCAAATGGTTTTGAAATGGAGTTGAAACTTTTTGGGAAGTGGATATATGTTTTTAACTAAGCCAATTGGATAAGTAAATGGATTGGAGAGTATTTTCTACCTTAGCAAATTTCGGGGACGAAATTTTTATAAGGGGGGAGGAATGTAACATCCCGTATTTTTAAGCCATTGAATTTGAACATTTAATTCGTTTTAAATGTTAATGTGGATTCTTAATTGATTTTGAAATGAATGGATTTGGGTTCAATCAATGAAAATGAGCTATAATTTTAATTTATAGCAATTCTGGTTGAATTCGATTAATGGAAAAATAATAATTAAATATTCGGGATTAGGATAAAAAGGTGAATCTGGGTGTAAATAGCTATAAATGGTTTTAAAATTTATTTATTAGTCTATTTGGGCATAAATGATGTTGTTGGATTTTTAGATAAATTTGTAAGTTGATAAATTAATATTTGGAATTTTATATTAATTTAAAAATGAATTTAATATTATTAAAATTCAGTTTAATCAGATTTTGGTCCGGAATGAGCCAGAATGATTTTTAATGTTTTTATAAATTTTATATGATTTATTGTTAAGTTAATAAAATTTAAAAGGTGAAATTTGAAGCGTTTTCGACGATGTTCAGAAATCGCCTGATTTAATAGACGAGTTAAAATAGCCTTCCGGGGGCACAGTCTCGGAATTCGACGAAACCAGTTCCACTGGATCCGTAATAGTTAGTTATTATCGGATTTCAATTTTCGTAGCGATCGGAGTTGTCGTTTGACCGTGGCAGCTCGAAACGCATAGATATCGATTTAACCGATTCAATTTTAAATTGACCGTTTAATTCCGTAACTCGCACATACGATCAAATTAGCTTACGAAACTTGTTCCATTGTGTCCGAAACGCGGAAAAACCCCAGGGTAGCCTGTCGGAACGTGAGAATTGGTGGTCGTTTGCTTAAACTGTTAAATCGAGAAGTTTTATTTATAAAATAATATTAAATTATTATTATATCACGTTATACTTCACTAAACCCTAGCTCAAAATCACCGGCCGCCACAAATTTCTTCAATGGCTGAAACCGCTTCTTATTTCTTCCTCAGATATCTCGAGATCCATCGAGTTTTAGGCTAAACGTTCATCTGGAAAAGCGGAGAGGATAGTTGGATCTACATATCCAACGGTCGAGATGCATTTTAGTAAAGCGGATAGTGAGATTTTTGTCGCTGTTTTCCATTCGTTCGTGCTCGTCGAGAGGGGAATGGGGACCACCGGGTTTCACCGCCTTCTGGCCGAAGGTGGAGGAGGGGAGGGCGCGTGTGGTGGCGGTACTTGATCGCACTCGAGCGGGCTGGAGGAGAAGCGATCTCGAACCCTAATCTCGGCTATTATGGGTTCGTTTGTAAACTGGAGTCTTCGTGCGTGTAGAAGAAGGAGGCTACGGCCTTGATTTCATCTCAGTTTTCAACGGCCACGATTTTGGTAAAAAAATTAAATAAAAGAGAATTTGTTTTAAATCGTTATTCAAACTTTGTAAAACCATAAAGTGTTCATACGATATCAGATTTAGGCGATTTTGGATGCGTTGGAATCGCAGGAACGCGTGCTACGCGGTGGTGCAGTTCTAGAATCATTACGGGCAAGTAGAAATTTGGGTTAAATCGGACGTCGTCCGGTTTAATTTAAATTTCGAACGCTCGCCGAAACTCAATGTGAGTTTTTCTCACTCACATCTGGATGCTAGACATTATAAATAATTGATATTTGAATATCTGAATGATTGGTTGACTTTAACTGCTGTTATCTGGCTGGATTGATATTTATATTGTGATGTGCTAATATCTGTGATGCAGGGAGAAACAGGTTGGAGGGATCCAACTGGATTCCTCACAATGTAGCAATTATTTTATAATTGATAGTGATACCTGTTTATATGATGTGATTGATAAATCTGGAAATTTAGTTGTTCTGTGACATTGTGGTATAAATTGTAATCACAGAATTAAATTATAAATGGCTAAATTGTGTTTTCACGAAATAAAATGAATTGTTAAATTTAGAATTTCAAAGAATAAAATTTGAAATCGGATTTGAAAGGAAAAATGTAAATTGGGCCAAATTGGGATTTTGAATAGAATGGGAAGTTTATGAAATGGGTAAATGGAAAGTATAGTTTTCTGGAGATTGAATTTATGGAGTTATAAATTGTTTAAAATAACGGTGTTTATTTTAATAACGACTAATGTTATCCGGAAATTAAAAATATGTTAAAATGGAGTTTCCGATTATAAATTAACAAGTTCAAATGAAAAATAGAATGTTTTGAAATGCCGTATTTCATTGGAATTTAATTAAGTGAATTGGAAATTTGGCTTCCATTGAAAATACACCAAAATGTTTAAACTATATTTAAAAATGAATTTCCGGAAATGGAAAATTGTGATTTAACTTCGGAGGAAGTTGTAGTTAAGTATGGAATTGGAAATTTATGTTGTAAAACATAATTGACTTGAAATAAATCAGTGGATTTATATGAAAGAGTACTTTGGAATGTTTGAAAACGGGAAAGTGTTTCCCTGGGAAAACCAAGTAAATGTTTGTAAAAAGATTTTATTTAACTAAGGTTAAGTTTTAAATCGTTTTAAAAAGTATTTTTAAGAAATCGTTATTTTTAAAGAAATAAATTAATAATTTTTAATACCGTAATAATTTGGAAGTATATTAGCAATTATTTTACAAATGGATTTATTTAAAAGTTGGTTTTAGCTTAAGTTGTTAAAATTAGCATTTTTCTTCTTATAACGCTATTTTGAATTTAGTTAAACTAAAACCCTTATCTTTAAATCAAAGTTTATGTGTTAATAACTAGTTTTCTTCACATATTTTAAATTTATATTTTGAGTAAATAAATAGAAGAAATTTCCATATTTTAAAGTATATTTCAGTATAAAGTATTTTTAACTGTTTTAAATGCAAATTGTTTTATACTTGGTTATTCCCGATGGGAATAAAGGGTAAGAGATTTACCTTGTAAAGGAAGAGTTTGAAAAATTGTTTTCAAACGAGTTTTGAAAATGTGAAAATATATCTTTGAAGATATTAGAAGTAAATAAATAATATGGAGATTATTTATTGTGTGATGGATGTGTATGGATGTTTGTGAATATTAATTGATAGTTAAATCACCGACTATCAATATTGGCCAAAAGCGCTAATCGTTTCGAAGAGACCGGGATCGAGTTTCCGTATACCGGGATTCTAGGTCTGGAGACTCGAAAACCACTTCGATCCGGTTTGTACGTTTCGCGAAAACGATTTCGGAGTCGAAGATGGAGCAGTGAAGTGCAAGGGCTAGTCGCTACTAATCCTGAGGATATTTCCAAAATGGATGTAGTAGGAATAGTGCCTTCGGTTCCGTTCGGACCCGGGACGGACTTGTATGGACGAATGCTTTCGTGACATCGTCAGGTGGACGATGGGCATTCTAAGGGATTTGTGCTATAAAGGTATCGTTTAGCCTCGAGCCTCATCAACCGGGAATGACTGAAAATCAGGGGTTATGCAGCAAGGCTTCGTGGGTAGCCCCCACTTGAGAGTAAGGTCATCCCTGTCTAGATGTCCCTTTTATTTCGGCTTAGTGGTGCGGTTGCTGATCACAACCGTGGGGTGATTTTACTTGGAATTGTCCAGTAAGGGATGATTCCGGCTTTGTGTTGCAGGGGAGCGGGCGTACTCCTCGGTACTGTGATCTAGGCCACGTACTGTGACAGGTGGTACCCCAGTGCCTAGTCATTCGTTGGAAATCCATTTTCCCTACGTGCCTTGTACGGTATTTGTTTGTATACCTAGTATGCTGGAATTTAATCATGTAACAATTTCAGCTATTTTAATAAGTATTTGTATCTAGACACTATTATAATATCAGAGGATTTTTATAAAGTGTTTTAGCTATCGTAAGGTAAAAACCCGACATGTTTATTTGTGGCGTGGTCTTACGAGATGCTTTTGTTTCAAAGGATTTTTGAACTTTAATAATCAGTTTGGATGTATTTATGATGCGCTGGTATTCCAGACTGACTCGGGTGTTATTTTATTATAATGCTCGGGTCAGACCGAGTATATTACAGGATAGGTTGCTATGGAGCTTAGGAGAGGAGCTGGAGTCCGAGACGTATTTCTCGTACTTGTATTATTCCGCTGCTGTGATTGTTGAGATTGTTTGACTGGCTATGGTTGGTTGTATTGATATACTCTGATGATGATGTATTGTATATAAACAGATATAGTTTTGATTTGTGTAAAGTTCTGTTCTATATATTATATTTTATTCCGCTGCGACTGTGAGGTTTTGATGTTGTTTAGTTCATTCTTCTTCTTCTACCTTCTTTCTTTTCCTACAATCTGTCTTTTCCGGCGTTCGATCGTCGGCATATTATACTGTTGAGTATTTTGTGTCGATTTTCGAGGGCCGAGAAGGGCGGGTCGTCACAGGTACCTTCCGTTTTGGCTGTAACGCTCCCGTTCATCATACGGATGCGGACATAACAGTGTCATTTCTGATCACTACGGAGTCCGTCGGTCAGGCGAAATTTAGTCGATTTGTTCGTCTCACTTTCCTCTACATATTTCCTTTTAGTTGCATGCTCAAAATCATCATAGATTTTGAGTTATTAATAATTAAAGTTTTGGAACAAAAGTTGTTTTATAAAGTTTGCATGGATAGTGTTCATTCTATTATAAAACAAGCATGCACGTCATTTTCTGTTCATTATTTTTCAAAGCAAGCATGCACCTCATTTTATGTTCATTATTTTATAAAGCATGCATTTACATTCACTTTATGTTCATTACATTATAACACAAGCATGTACGTTAATTTTATGTTCATTATTTTACAAAACAAGCATGTATATTTCAACATTCTTAGTTATACTTCCCTGTAAGAGAATAGTGAATTAAGTTGTACATGCATAACGTGTTGGCATGTATGTTTCAGCATTATTTATTATACTTCCATGTAAGATAATAGTGAAGTACGTTGTACATACATAATGTGTTGGCATGTATATTTCAACGTTCTTAAAACAGTGAAGTAAGGTGTACATGCATAACGTGTTAGCATTTATATTTCTATAATTTTTTTAGAATATTAATAACAAGTTAATATTTAAACTCATGAAATTTCAATATGCTCGAGATCTCTATTATATATTTTAGTTAAGTGATGATCATGATACATACGTACAGGTTTACAAATATTATTCAAACAAACTAAATCATATGTGCGTATATATTTATTGACTTTTAAGTAATAAAGTGTCCAGACTCCATATTGCCATCAAAATTTATAAAACAAGTAGGTTATGTATTCATATATACAAGATGAGGTATTACTATTCTATAGATTTTTCTTGTTGGTTTGAGTAAATAATATAACGAAGATGAGTCATAGCGCTGAAGTACTAACATATAAAGTGGTTTTATATATACATAGATATATAATCTTACTGACAGTTTTAATTAAATGTTGATGAAAATGCAAAGGTAATGAAATAATCAAATATAATCAGTAATAAAACATAACGTAGAGGCAATGATCTAAATACTAAGTTACTGACAAAAGAGAGAAAAGGTGAGAAAGCAAAATAAAGGAAAGAAACAGAGAGCAAATTATACTCACTTTGATTTGCGCAGTATGAAAATGTGAAGGTTTTATTGCTTGCGTTAGTGTAGAAGGGAGTGCAGTGCTTATATAGTGTTACACCGATACTTTATGACTAAGCAAGCAAATAGGTTAAATTATAATCATGAAAGGGATAAGAAGGAGGGTGCATAATTATGAAAGAGATAAGTTTGCAGTGCTTAGGTCGAATGAAAACATATTTATTTTATTTTTTTCCAGTAAATAATTTTGTAACGCTTAAATAAATTTTTATACCCTTAACCGCGATATTGCCCTACCGCAATTTGGTCTCCGATTACAATTCCGCTCGTGGCGTTTTACTCCAAATTTTATTTTATATCCATAACGATTTTATTTTATTTATTTATTACTTTTTTTAACAAAATTTATTGCTATAGTAGCGGGATGTTTCACAAACTGTATAAGAGAATATAAACTTGTTGAGACCCGAGCTTGTCTATGTACATGTGATAGGATTTTTTGCATGTTGAATTTGAATGTTGAGGTAAAAATGCAGCTTGCTTTTTGGAATATACAGGGGAAAGTAATAAATCAATGGGATGTTGTCATAGAGGAAGTTAACGAAAATGAAATCTCCTAAATAGATTTTGAGAAAAGATTTGAGATGAATTTTTTTTCCAAGGCTGAAAAGGAAGTGATGCTTGAGAAGTTTATTAGTCTCAAGCAAGGGAATCCATAGTGAAAGAGTATATCAATAGCTTTAATGAGTTGGCAAAATTTGGTTTTGAACTGATGGATGTGACACCCAAGAGGCAATGAAGTTTGCGAAGGGGCTGAGTTGACCACTTAGGAATAACAATTAGTTAGATTCCTATGGAAGCAACGTTCAAAGGTTTGAATACCACTATAGTAGAGGATTCTAATGGACAGCCGACGAATAATATCACTCAAGCAAGCGAAAAGATCTGGGAGGTTCAAGTGGATAGGGTGATAAGCAAGACATGAGGTGTGGAAGATGCAATATGAGGGGATGAGGCAAAAGATTGTAGAGTGTAAGTCTCAAATATTAAATTCTATAATTGCAATTAGATAAACGATAAGAAAGGGAGTTTGCTGGTGTTGGAAAGATTACGATGAGGTGTGTTATTTCCCTATATTTTTATATATGTATGTTTATATAATATTGGATATGTAGATACGTAAAAAGGAGTTGCATTTGTAATTTTCAGGATGAAATTCTTTTTAAGGGGGAGAATGTAATACCCGTGAGATATATACGTGTATTTTATTAATGGGGGCAAAATGGTAATTTTACGAACATTGGAAGTAGCGATGGATTTGTACAATTGGGTAAAGATTTTTTTTCTGATCAAAAAGTATATTAGGTTGTCCGAATCGGGGTTCGTGCGAGAAAGATACGCATGTTTTAAGTTGTGGTTTTTGGTTGATTTAGATGGGCCTAAGCCCATTTGAGTGAAGAGACGGTTCAAGAAGTTTATAATGGGCCCCACACAAGTTTGAATTCATTTCTCATTCATGTAATTTTCTGTTGTAACTTCTCCTTCTTCCTCAATCTCTCGGATTCTCTCTTTCTCTTTCAAATCTAAACCAAACCCTAAATATTTATATGTCAAATCGACGAGCACGAAGAGGGCTACAAGAAGATATCCATTATTAGCAAAATTGAGGAATTTAAGAGTGACAATTCTTGAGAGCAAGGGATTGGAGGTCAATTTGGTGATTTATAGAGCTTAGTGGCGTAGATTGGTGAGTGGGAATAATTATTGGGCTATATACTACACACATGAAAGTAGTTTATATTATATGATCATTAATTAGGGTAAATATATGTAAGAATTAGATTAATTGTAATTTTGGATTGAATATAGATGTGATTTCAAAATTAAATAAGGTTAATGACATATGACTTAGGGTTAGATTAGGACTAGACTGTATATTATATGAAATTAGTATTAAATGGTTAAATTATTAATGATTAGTGCTTGATTTTGAGATACAGAGATGATATATTGCATATGGAGGGCTAGAGTAGTAGAAAATGATGTTTAAAAGAAGTGGATATGTAACTAAATAGTAAACAATGATTGTAGTTCGAAATTGGGAAGAGGAAAGAAATTTTCAATTGATCAGTTTTCTAGCATTCGGCAGGTACATCGGTCCACCAGTGTTGTACACCAGTCCGCCGGTTCACATTCAGAATGCTAGTTTGAACTTGGACTAGGCTGAAGCGTTTTTACTGTAGCCAGGCCTATACAAAATGGAAGGCAAGCGATGTGTTGGTTTCTTAGTGGCATCGAGAAGTGTTTAACATCTGAACACATGCTTTAATGATTGTGTGTTGTGACGATCGAGTTAAGTTGTTTGTAAAGAAGTCAGACTATGTTTACCTATCCTTTACATATATGCGAGGTAGTCTACATATATCTAACTCGTGGTCTTATCTAGGTTTTCAGGATTAGTATATGTTTAACTATATCATTGGGTTAGTTTCTATTTAATTAACTCTTGTGTGTATTGCCGGGTTAGTATATGTTTAGTTAACTCTTTCCCTCTCTTGTGTATAGATGGGTTAGTCTATATTTAACTAGCTTTATCATAGTTTAATGTTGTTAAGTATATGATAGCGATCCCCATACTATGTTTATTATGATTGACTAACTTTATAGTTGTAGGTGAGACGAGTTTCAGGTATAGTAAGTATTAGCTTTCGTATGATGTTCATGAAATCATGTTAGCAGTATATACTTGGTAATATTTTTACTCACCAGACATATATGTCTGACCCTCCTCCTCATAAACATTAGGTGAATGAAGTAACCATAGTAGATGTGGCATTTGAAGATGGTGATTATGAAGACATTTACATATATTATCAGCTTATTTGTAGATATCGTATATATGGAGTGACAATGTGTGTGTGTCTAAATTATGAATGACTTATGTTGTATATAGATGGAATTTGTTTATTGTATCTATATTATATTTTGATCCATTCGGCTATGAGTTAAGAAACATACAGTTAGTTCAGCTCTTTGTTTACTGTTATGTTTAAAGCAGTCCAGCTTTTCATTCTACAATGATTTTATAGCCGTGAAAATTCGAATTGTTATAGGTTCCAGAAGTAACTAAAATGGAATAAGACTTAATCCCAAAAGTCACTCCTCCCTATGATACATAATGAGGTATCGATAAGGAGTAATTAGACTTTTTTGGATAAAATACGATTGATAATGAGTAAAGTTGAGTTAACTTCTTTCTGTTAGCATGTGTACTAAATATTAAGTACATAGGTTAAATTAGCAAATTTATAACTGAGCTAGGGGTGATTTTAAATGTTGAGAATCCTATAATATTGTATCACGGTAAGAATGTTGTGATATAGATCACGAAAGAACCTAGAGCTTACTAGAATTCGAGAAACATACTCTAAAATGTTTCACATGATAACGGTAGTTAATCAGCATTGGAGAGAGTTAATTGACAGAGAAGATAATTAATACACCATAGCATATCCGTTCACTAAGGGACTAGCTCAATCGTTTTGAGAAAACTGATTGGAGTAATGGGAATAAGATTCCATAATTGACCTCAAGTGCAAGTGGGATATTGATATGGTTAGGGTTATTGTAACGATTCAGATTTTTCGATGTTTAATTTGGAATATTTAAATGGTTTAAATATTGGATTTGGAATTTTAATTTAGATAATTAGTTTTTAAAACTGAAATTTCAAGCGATTTCGGAATTTTCGAAATCATCGATTTAATCAATGCGTTAAAATAGCGATCCAGGGCACAGTCTCGAAATTCGACGAAACCAGTTCCATTGGATCCGTAGTAGTGTATTATTATCGAATTTCAAATTTCGTAACATTTGGATTTACCATTTGGTCGTACGATCTGAAAATGCCCAGAAATAAGTTAATTGAATTTAATTTAAATAGTCAATTTAAAAAAAGCTATCTTCTCCATGCGATCGAATTGGGACTCGAAACTTGTTCCATCGAGTTCGGAATAGCGGTATAATATTAGGAACGCCTGGCGGCACGCCTCCATAGGGGTTCAAAATTTTGAGATATGTAGTGTAAGATATTTGGGATAAAATAAAATATATACAATCAAATCAAGTCAATTCTCGAGCCTACGTGCAAACGAAGCCATCTCTTTTCCTTTTAAAAGATGCGACATTTCCTTTCTCCCTTCAAATCAGTTCAAATGGACGAAAAGAAAAAAAAGAATGGAATCAATTGTATAAAAAAAATTAAAAATAAATAAATAAACGAACGGAAACTTCATTCGAATCTGATGGAAAATCAAAAAAAGAGGCATGAGCTCTCGCGACTCGATGGCAACCTGATAACATCGATGGCGGCACGCTGGCAGGGGTCTGGAGGCGCGACCGTTGAAGATGGTTTCTTGCGTGGGGTTTGACGCAGCGACTGATGACGAGGCAGGACGGCATGAGCGCGAGTGGTCAAGGAATCGCGACTTGAAGGGTCTGTTGACAACTGGGGATCGAAGAAGGGTTGGACAAGGTCCTGAAGACGATAGTGAGCTTCACTCCAATTTTGTTCGCCGGAGAAGCGCCGCATTTGGAGGAGAAGCTTGGGAAGCCGTTTTAAGTGGAGACGCGGTGGTGGCTAGACTTGTCGCAATTGAAGAAGGACTGCGCGCGAGCGACGCGGGTCGGAGGAGGGCAAGGTGCGGTGATGGTTTAGGGGTTTGCGTGTGTGTGTTTCAGCAGTTTGGGGAAGGAGCATATTTCATTAATGAAGGTAATTAATTTTTAGGAATGTAATTAGGTTAGTTTAATTTTGTGGAAATTAGCTACAAGGGCCTCTTTAACTAGTGCAATTAGTTTCTAGGACGCACAACTGAAATAATTACTTTTAAGGACAAAATGCAAAATAATTAGTTTCTAAGGCCTAAAAACCTATGAAATTATGTCCTTGAAAGTAATTGGACTGTCGACTTTGTCCTTAAAAGTAATTATTCTACTGATTTTGGCCTAGAAATTAATTTCTATGGATGTGTGTCTTAGAAACTAATTGGACTGCAAAGTTTGTCCTTCTAGTGAAATGCCCCTTTAATTTTCATTTAAATAAGTTAATTTATAAATTCAATAACTATGTCGTGCGAGGTTCAAAATCGATGAAACAAGCCGTATTTGGTTCGTAACTGCGGAATATACGCAATGGAATCAAAATTGGAACGGGTTACAATTAAAAATAAAGGTGAGAAATTCTCACTCATTTAGCTTACTAGAATTTATTTTAAATAGTTAAAATTAATTATTGGATGTTGGTTGGAATTATAAATTATTATCAGTTTGGATGTTAAATATATGTGGTAGTATATATATTAGTAGTTGGATTTATTTCTCGCATATATTAGCAGATGAGACCCTATGCGCCCCGCATAATAGTGGATGACCCTATATACATCGATATCCCCCTCGAAGTGGGATTGGTATTTTTATGTTGTATTAACATATGTGGATGTAGGGAAACAGGTTAGAGGGATCCAACTGGATTCCTCAAATTTATATTGATTGTTTTTCATATATAATAATATATGATGTGCTAGAATAATCTGTTATAGATTATTGTTGTGATGTGAATTATTGGATGCTATAGTAGCACTGGTCTAACTTTTGGTATTTTAAATACCATCAATATATTTTTTAAAATTTGAAGGGATTTAAAAGCAGATTTTGAATATAAAATATTTATATCGAAATTTGGATTATTTTTAAAGAAATTGATTTGGATAAAAACAATAATTGATTTTGGGTTATATTTAACTATTCGTAAAAATATTTTTAATAGAGATTTTAAAATAATTTATATTGAGGATTTTTAAACGATATTTTTTGAAAATATGAAAAGGAGTTGAAATCGATATTTTAAATAGATTTGTGAAATATATGGAATTTATTAAGAAATGGATTTATAGAATGAGATTTTGTAAATGGGATTAGTTTATAAACAAGTGAAACTCAAAGGAGTTATAAATTTATAAACGATGTTTATAAACAAGGGAGAATGAAATTAATTGATAAATTGGAATATAATTTCACAGGGTGAATTTATATCGAGATATGAAAAATAGATTTTTGGGAAAAATAGTGAATTCTATTTTTGGAAAGTGAGGATGGTTAGAGAATCGGAATGGGATCGATGTGTTGTAAATCGAGAGGGATTTATAAATTGAATTTGGTTATTGGGATTTTAAAAATATTTTTTTAAGGAGTTAAGTTTCGATTTAAAAGGGGAAATTTTATTTATTAAACTGTGAAAATTTTAAACTAGGTAGTATTGGAATATTTCACAAAGTGGATTATTCAAATATAAATTTTTATGGAAATAAATTCTAATTTTTATAACAAACTTTGTAAATCGATTAGTTTTAATTAGACATGGATTTGAAATGAGTTATTAATGTTTTATTAGAAAGTGTTTTATTTTTCAAATAATTATTTGAACATGTTTTAAAAATAAATTAATATTCTTTAAATACTTATTATATATATATATAGAGTTTTGCAATGATTTAAATCTATTTATAAATCTTCTCGAGGTTTGAAAATGGGGTTTATTTGGTAGATGGGATTTATAAGAAAAATTCTCAACGTGGAATTTGGGAAATGTAAGGAAATTTTTTGAAGTATTTAAATAAAAGTGAACTTCGAAAAATGAATTAGGATTCATAGAAGAAGATAGAAATGGATATTTGGAATTATAGACAGGTGTTTTAACTTTGGAGATATTAAAGAGAGTTAATTATGGAACCTCAGAACTTATAGAACTCGTTATAGACGAGCTAAGGAATTTACAATATAAATTGTGAAGAATTTTGAGAAAAGAGAAATAAATGAAATTTTCCGAAGTGTTGAGAAGTAAGGAGGTTAGAAAATATATTTTCAAATATTTTTCTAAGTGTTGAAATAAGAGATGGTTTGAAATATCCTGATATGGGTATAAGTATTTGAGTTGTCTCAAATATTGAAAATTTGGAAGGGATTTGAATATATATCTTGGAAAATCTATAACAAGGCCTGATGTCTGCTTATGGATGTTTTATTGATAGTTAAATAACCGACTATCAATTTTGGCCAAATTCGTCGATCATTTCGAAAATACCGGGATCAGATTTGATTATCCGAAAAACACTTCGATCTGATTTGAGTGTTACGAAAGGATATCGTGGAGATAGTGAAGACGGTGATTTGGTTTGTCGAGACCCAGGACAACTTATATGGACAAATACTATCAGAACACATCATTACAGGACGATGAGCATTCTAAGTGGAATTGTTCTTGAAAGGTAATATTTAGCCTCAAGCCTCATCGACCGGGAATGACTAAAACAGGGGAGATGCAGCAAGGCTAAGTGGGTCGCACCCAACTAGGGTATGTTATCACTTTTCTAGATACCCTCGGAAATATATATAAATTATGGATTTGGTTGTGCATGGAAAATGGAGCGCTCGATTTTAAGGGTGGGAACACCCCGGGTGATAACATATTCGGTACTATCCAGGTTAGGGGTAGGCCGGTCTTGTGTAGCAGGGGATACCGGCGAGATCCTCGGTACATTTTTCTAGAGGTGTAATGTAATGGGCGATACCCCAGTAGCCCAGTTATTGTATGCAATCCATTCTCCAATACGAGCATTTACGGTTTTGTTTGTAGAGCCTAGTATGCTGGAATTTAATTAATGTAACAATTTCGGCTATTTGAATAAGTATTTGTACTTAAACACTATTATAATATCATTGGATTTTCTATAAAATGTTTTGGTTATCGTAAGGGAAAAACCCGTTGTTTTTTTGTGTGACACGGTCTTATGAGATACCTTTGTTTTTCAAAGGGTTTTGATAACTTTAATAATTCAAATTGACTGTGTTTTCTCACGCTGGTTTTCCAGACTGACTCGGGTGCTATTTTACTATAATGCTCAGGTCAGACCGAGTATTACAGATTTAGGATAGGATGCTATGGAGATCAGGAGACGAGCTGGATGATAGAGATGTATTTCCATACTTGACTTATATTTCCGCTGTATGAGGACAAGTTATTATAACTGTCCAGATTGATGTATTGATTGTTGTAATTCGATGATTGTTAGTATAAAACAGTTACAGATTCTTTTGTATAAAAATCTGTTATTATATATTATATTTTGTTCTGTTGCGATTGTGAGATTTTGTGTTGTTGTTTATATTTTCTTCTACCTTTTCCTTCTTCACCCCTAAAGATTCGTATTTCCGTTCAATTTGAGTTGAACTGATGTGAAATATGGTCGACTCAAAGGGTACGGAGATACGGGCCTTTACAATTATGCTCTAGGGGAAATTCTATAATTTGTTACGTATATTTAACTTTTTGATTGATCATTTTCATAATAAAGGTATTTGATTTCTATTATTTACTTTTTTATGTAGTGATGATTAATTAATTAATTTAAAGTATATAAATTAGAAATTCCTTAAACAAAATGTTATGTGGCTGTAGTTGCAAATAGCTGCAATCATGAGTAATTAATCATTATATAAAACAATATTTTCTTTAAATATTTCAAGTCTAGATGTTTTGAGAAATGATACTGATACGTCCTTTGAGATCAGAGTACAAATGCTCTTTAAATATTGGATAGTATTGCCCATGACTGTTGTAGGCACCAAGGGTTACATACTGATAGTTATTGGATATCTTGGAAGGAGTTTCCAGTTGGTTAATAACAACTAGGCCAAACAGAAATTTTCAAAGTGACAATATTCTTAAGACTACTATCAAACTTTAATGTGGAAGCTCCACTTTTATTATGGTTAAATCATGGCATTATCTCCACTGAATGACTATAGTTAGGTCTAAGTTGAAGCACTGAAAGTGAAACACTATTCAATAAAGAATTTGCCTCCTTTGTTGTATGATTTTAATATCACATCAACTACAATCAACTCAAAGTCAAAATCTCTATCCAGAGCAATGCGATTAATAATAAATATTATTATTGAACCAAGAACACGTGTTTATGGACTAAACAGTTGAACATGGATGATATTAGAATTTTGATCAAAACCAAATTTCATAAGTCCTAATGCATGTTGTGTTGAAATAGAGAATTAGTGTAGATAATTGTTACTAAATGGTACCGCTTAAGAATTATAAAATATGATTTTCCTAAAAAGGTCCGTAAGTGATGAATTCGCCTAAACTGTCACACCACTGGCTATAAATGTTGACTGAATTCATACCTTTGAGTCACACAACTGTATTTGTCATTTTTTTCAAAATACCACATGATTTAATTAATTTATGAAGTGTTGTAAATTAATTTCATTAATTATTATTTTAGAAATATTAATTATACTTTAATTTATTTGATATTTGGAAGTTGTTTATAATTATATTGACACATACATAAAAGTTATATTTACGCACACTGATATACGAAAATGGTGTAACTTTAAACGAGTTTAAATAAAAAATAATTGCATTAGGGATTTATATAAAAAAAATCATATAATCGTTAGGACATGGTTGGTCTCATATTGAAGTGAGAAGTGTGGAGAGAGAGGAAATTAAGGGAATTGTAATGACCCGCCCTTTTGACCCCCGAATGTCGACACTAATACATCCACGTTATTCTTATGCCAAGCATCCAAGTGCCGAAAGAACGAATTGTTAGGGTAAAATTAAATGAAAATGAAAATGAACAAGAAGAAGCGAACACAATATCAGAATCTCACAGCGGAACAGTAATATATAATATCAAGTACAAAGAGGTTACTCCAATAAAGAAATTTCGGAGTTACAAAACCTAAGTACCATCATAAGGCTGGACAGTTACAACAACCTGTCCTCATAAGTTTTGATATATACAATATACTAATGCAGCAGAAATAAGAATACTACGGTAGGTGAAACATCCATCTCGTCTTCTCGAGCTCCATAGAACACCAACGAAAACCTACCTTTCTCAGACTACTTAAAAGAACACGCAAGGAATTTAAGGAAAACAAAAAAATAGCGTTAGACATAAGTCTGGTATGAGAAACTCAAGAATTATGCAGCCAATATATAATAGTACTTTTGAGATCACATGGAATTCCATAACGGTTATCCCCTCAAAAGAACCACCATCTAACAGGTACATAAGGTGATATAATAGATAATGTCTAGTGTGTAGAATATAAATATTATAACATAGCTAAAATGGTTACATTGGTTACATTCAACAGCATATTAGAGGGTACAATCCAAACCCGATAAGGAATGTTCGCATAGTGGATTTTCCGTGGAGATCCCTTCGGTCAAACCAAAACCCAATCTCCTGCACAAGGGTTAGAAACTACCTTAGAGCACCGTATATCTCTAGATAGAATATACCATTAAGGAAAACATAACCGGTCTACCTCTAAATATGTGATCGCGAATACCATCACCTCCCGTGTGCAACGTCGATAAACATATTATAGATATGGAGCGATAATATCTTGTCGTGGGTCAGCCAAACCCCAAGCTATGTCCCAACTCTGTTTTCTATCATTTTTGATGTCGAAGTCACGTGCGGCATCTTTCATACGAGTCTTCATCACTCGAATAGAACACAAATCCCAAATTGGATCCTCACATCTCGAATAGATCATGAAACCAGATATGAATTCCCATGTCTCAACAGATCTCGGAATCACACATGGATTCCCATATCGTGAGTAGATCATGAACAACTACAAGTATTCATGCAACTTAAACAAATCTCGAATCTCCATATAGATTCCCTTATCTCAAATAGTTCCACTTTTAAGACATAGAACACGTATCTCAGCCTTGAAGTGGTTTTCGGTAAGTAAAACACTTACCGATCCCGGTCTCTCTAAGACTGAATCGACGAATTTGGTCATTCAATGATAATGAGAGCGATCACATATGGAAACCAAGTTTCATATTCTTATCGCGTTTTTGATATTTTCATCTCACACTATCCCTTGATCAAGAGTGAAGCTGGTAGGTTAGAACTCTATTGCTCATATCCCTACACGAATATCAGTCTTAATTCCAATAGATAGACAAGCTAACTTCATCGGCTTTTAGTGCTAAGTATGCGACTAAATGTTTTTCATAAACAAGTAAACATACAAAGCATGAATAAGTCATACAAAGCACGATTAAGTCACATAAGTGACTTCTAATCCCCTTTTTGTTTAATTAATATTTTTTTAATTAAAACCTCTTTTATTAGTAAAACTTGTTTTATCTAATAAAGCATCGTTTATCTATTCCTACTATTTATTTGTACTCTTTCAATACATAAAAATGTATTCATATACTAATCTTAAATGGCATAAGTATATTCACATATCATTAACAAGATTTCTTACTTTAAACCTATGCTCTTTTTATCCTTTTTCAAAAGATTCCTTACTTATAATTTCCTTCAAAATATCCATTTCTAGGATCTAAGTACTTTCACAATTCCATTCGAAAGGGTAAAGATGAATGTAATTAACACATTGTCACAACAAACCCAAAACCATTCCTTACTTATATCATCTTTAAACCATTCCTTTTAAAGACCTATTTGCATCCCTAAGTATAATCGAAAATGGTTAAAGACTAATGTGATTAACACAACAAATCCAAATCATTTTCCTACTTGTTACTATCTTTACAAATCTTTGTTTTAAAGGTCTAAATTCGTATTGGTTATGACCGATAATTGACTAATCGATTATCTAGTCAAAAACCATTTCTTATACAAATCAATGTTTGTATACTTAACTCATTTATGACATTCTCGACTTAACTATTTGTAATGACCCGGCACTCATTCTACAGAATGACGAATCATTAATAAGAAAGAAAGGGGTAGAAAATAGAAAAGAAGAGAAGAAAGAAAGAGACAACAACAACGATCTCACAGCGGAACGAATAAATTATATTAATAACATAAACTATTACATAGTTTACAACAATTTACAGAGTTACACAGCATATACATCACTTACTAGACAGTTATAAACATCTGTCTAGACATTACAACTCAATACACTACAGAGATACAGACACAGCGGAACTACTATATATATCTACAACGCTGAAGCCTCCTGCTCCATTGCTCCTCCACAATTCGTCAAAGCTAAACCTGAATCCCTTGGCTACTCGTAAAAATTTGAGTACCCAAGAGTTTATAAAACAGAAATAAACAACTTGGGTCAGACATGGGTCTGGTGTGAGTAACAGGTTAAACTTGCTTAACTTCAAAACCTTTAGAAAGAAAAGGTATCACGTAAGACTCCCCACAAATAAACATGGGTAAGTTTTTACCTTACGCTAACCAAAACATTTGATAGGAAATCCAGTTATATTATAATAGGGTCTAGGGTTTTCAAATAAATATGAAATAGCTGAAATTGTTACATTATTAAATTCCAGCATACTAGCCACAAAGTGGGTTATACAATCAAAACCGTAAGGGCACGTAGGAAGAATGGGTTTCCATACAATGGCAGGGCTACTGGGGTACCGCCCGTCACAGTACGTGGCCTAGATCACCGTACCGAGGAGTACGCCCGCTCCCCTGCAACACAAAGCCGGAACCATCCCTTACTGGACAATTCCGAATAAGATAACCCCGTAGTTGGCGCGACCAACCACACACTAAGCCGAATAAAAAGAAAAGGGACCTCTAGACAGGGATCTATCTTGCTCTCAGTGGGTGCTACCCACGAAGCCTTGCTGCACCTCCCCTGTTTTAGCCATTCCCGGTTGATGAGGCTTGAGGTTACGATTACCTTTAATCAGAACATATCACTTAGAATGCTCATCGTCCGCCTGACGATGTGCTGAAAGCATTCAATCCATACAAGTTCGTTCCGGGTTCGAACGAAACCGAAGGCATTATCTCGTTACACTCGTTTTGGAATCACCCTCAGAGTTAACGACAATAACCCTTGCACTCTGAATCTTCATCTTCACTTGAGATTCACGACCTATCGTTAATTTGGATCGATGTGGTATTCGGGTCTCCAGACCTGGAATCCCGGTATACGGAAACCCGATCCCGGTCTCATCGAAATCCAAAACGTATCTTTTAAGGGCCAAGTTGTTTTAAGGTTAAAACAATTCAATTCTTATCTATATACACAAAGATAGATAATTCAATAGATAATCTACATTATCATCCCAAACAGATAATTCACATTATCATTATAATTCAACCAAACATCCATATCATATATCAATCATATCTCATCAGAGATATCAAACAATGAAATACATTCAATCTCATTCATCCATCCTTAAGCAATGATTTATATCATCTAATTAATTTAAAGTGAATTAAACTAATTACTTCATTCTATAAATCCTGCTTACTTAATTATTAATTAAACCAATTAATTAATCATTACTCTAAGTATCCATCTTAATTAATCATTCCTGATTAATAATCCTTTAATTACTTTAAGTAATTAATACTTAGTTAATTTCACAAATTAATTATCTTAAACCATTCAGTAATTAATCTTTGATTACTTCATTAATTAATTAATTATACTTAATTATCTTAATCCTTAATTAATTACAATTAATTAATTACTTTAATCACTTATTATTTATTAATTAATCTTAATTAATCAATTCTTAATTACATCATTAATTTTATTAATTAATGATCCTTAATTACTCTTAATTAATTATCTTATTTAAATTAATAATTAATTAGTCACATTTATTAATCACCTTTGATTAATCTCATTTAGTAATTAACTACCCTTAATTACTTTTCCATAATTAAATTACTTCTTAATTAATTATCTTTAATTTATCCCTTGATTAATTATTCAAAATAATTAAACTCAAATTACTTTTATTATTAAACCATCTTTAATTAATTACATCCACTAATTAACTTTAATTACTTTCCTAAGTAATTACACCTTCTCTAATTACATTTAAGTAATTATACTTATCAAATCACTAAATGATTATCTTAAATTAATTTAAATAAATTAATTTAAACTTATCAAATTTATTTAATTAATTACCTTATTAATTTAATGACTCCCATATCATTAAACCTTAATTACTTTCTAAATTAAAGTATTAACCTTTAACTACTTTAATTATTATTAACAAAGACTTTAAAACATTTTACTTTAAAATCTTCCTTTAATACATTTTAAATTAAAGATTAAAAATAAATTACAATTTAACTTTAACCGATTTAAATTAAATTTACAAAACCTTCTTAAAACCAAATGTTAAAAACACTTATCATTTATAAAAGAAATTTATAAGATTTTTAAACCCACTCATTAAAAATTCAAACCTTCTTTAAACATTTTAAATTTGCTTAAATATTATAATTTAATAAACTTATTTATTTTAACTAGGATACAAATTTAAATTGAATCCATACTTTAAATTTGATTTTAAAACTTTATTTAAAATCATACTCTACAAATTTAAACTTATTTTAAATTTTGAAAACACTGTTAGGTTTTTACTTCTATTATCATCAAATCTACCCGAGCCCAATATCAAAATACCCGATAAAAACATCAAAATACCCGAGTACTCCTTCGAGTTTCATCCTTCCATTTATTTTCTAAAAACTGTTATAACCCATACGAGTTTCCCCTGAACTAACCCGAGCCAAGTCCCTATTTTCTCGAACACGACTTCGAGTCACTCATCAACTTACCCGAGTACAACTGAGACTTCATCTTCCCAAAACAAGAAAACGACCCAGGCTCCAAAGTATCTCGTGTACGTGCACAGGCGAGTCAATCGCCTCCAACCATCGCTTCCATCACCAGCATGTCGACTTCGACCATTATCCACGATCGCGACCTCCAGAACCACGAACAAGCATCACCATCGAATTCGAGCAATAATCCCAAACCTGGAAACATTCTGAGCAACATCACCACAACCCTGTCAACCACGTCGCAATCTCACCTCCGATCATCAGAATCACCGCGACTCCGGCAATTCATCCATCAATACCCCCTCTGCCAAACTCCAAAGCCTCGTATCACTCGAAGCACTACAGACAACACGAAGCTACCAAAACTTCGACCCTCAGTAACTAGGGCTTGGAACCTAAATTTAGTCACCACTGTCGCCAACCACCACTGTCAGCACTTCAGACAATTTTCCCCTATTCTTCCATCTATTCTCCAATTCCAGGCAGAACCACATCACCCCAGTATCATTTGACAATCAGATAAACCCAAAAATCCTCATTTCGTTCAACCCAGACAAGTTCACTCAACAGTTAAATAAAAAATGTGATTTTTGTTTTAAAATTCATGATTTCAAACATGCATTCAGGTTATAAACCCGTTTCAATGATTTAAGATGTTTAAATTTTTGATATATGTTAAACTTGAACTATTCCTAAGGTTTCCAGGGAAATTTCAATTTACTTTTAACTTAAATAAAATTTTAAACCAATTTCATGACTAAATAAACAGTTTTCAAAGAAGCCTAAGTTTTAACCAAGATCAGATAAGGAGATAATGAATTTTCTTTGAAAATCTTAGTTTTTAAAACTAAGAACAGAGGGAACACATAGTCACAGACATGCACACAATCAATACTTCCAAATGTACACAAAAATTTCATAAACAAACAAACACACTAACATGCTTTCATTCCAGAATTTACATGCAACCAGATTAAAATACTTAAACTTTTTAGGAAAGGGGTTACTCACCTGATTTAAAGGAGATGAACAGAGGCAGTTTAACCTTTGAAGACTGTAAACTTGCATGCTCCCTTTTGATTTTAAAACTTGAGTTGATGGAGCTTAACTTATTGAATTTAAAACTGCATGCATGTTGCTTTAGACTCCAGGTTTGATTTTTCCTTTGATCTTGCTTTAAAACAGGTTTACTTGTTTCCAGATTCAAGAAATGCAGGCTTTGATCAGATTTTGAAAAGAAGAACAGGCTTTTGCTTTGATTCCAGATTGAAGAAATGATTATAGATTGTTTTTGAAAGGATTTTGGTTGAGAGGAAAGTTTAATTACAGATTTATTGTCTTTGGAAATTTTGTTACAGGCTTTGTTGAATTTATTTTCTGGTTTGCTTGTAGAAGTGGAAAACTGAATTTCAGTTTAGAAATGGAGATTAGAAAGAAAGGAAGAGATGTGAAAACATGTTTTTATAAGTATAAATGAATTTAATTTTACAATAAAAAGAAAAATTAGAACAAAATGACACTAGTCTTTCTTATATCTTAATTTCTTAACACATGTTATATTAAAGCCTTAGGAACTAACACATGTCCCTTTAATTTATTATTTTTATTTATTTTAAATATAAAAACCTTTTTCTTAACTTATTAAATACATATCTATATATATTAATTATAAAGAAACAAAACTAATTATTATAAATAAAAGTTTACATATATTTTGAAATCCAAACTATTTGAATATTACCTCTTTTTGAATTCAAAATTAAATCTAAATTCAAATTCAAATTATATTAAAAATCCAATTTAAAGTCAAGTTATATACATACATATATAACTACACATTCAATTTGAAATAACCATTCTATTTTATTAAAGTCTATTTATATCTATAAATAAAACAATACATTTTTAATATTGTTTTAAAATAACAAATTTGTCAATTTAAAATAATTTATGAAAGAGATTATAAATTTCTATTATTTACCAAATAAATCAACATATCATATGTAAATTGTATTTTAAACTTATATATACTCTTAAATCCATATTTATTTAGCAATATAAAATAATCCTTATTATTAATCTAGTTTAAAACCATATAATTATTTGTTTAAATAACTCTGAAAAGCTAATATTAAATAAATCATAATTTCTAATTATCAAAATATATATTAGAAATTTAAAATAAGACTTTATTCATTTATTAAATTTCAACCCAAAGCCAAATCTATTTACAATATATACATTATAAATAGAAATCATTTTATTGGTTTTTAAAAGATAAATTCACTCAGTAAATATTTATTCAATTAGATTATTAAACCAATTCAAATATTTATTATCAAAAATTATCAATCAATTTAATTATTTAAACAGATTATTAAATTGATATTGCCCCAAATTTCCGGGATATCACATTCCTTCCCCCTTAAAATAATTTCGTCCCCGAAATTTAAAACAAAGGTAATTTAATAATCTATTTAAATCACAACCATAAATTATCATCCATATGCTAACAACCATAGCAACCAATTTATCCAATCAAACAATTCTAATTATCCAGACAAAATTCTGGATAGAATTTCCTCGAGTTTCCCCAAGTATATATATATATATACCGGGATACTCGCTCTACAGAATCCAAACAATCAACAATACTAAGCTATAGAGTTCTTACTCATCTAGATCTATAGAACTAAACAAGATATCAGACTACAGACGAGTCTGACTCAACAACCAAATCCTCCAGAACTGCTGATTCCTAAACCAGAGATAGATCAAACACGTACTCCCTCAGAGATACGTAAAATACATTGAATTCCAGTTATCCAAACTGACAATTCAATCCAGTAGATCAAACTCTTATCCAAATCAGAACATAGAAAAGATCCAAAACAACTCGGAGCTGACTTCCGAGACTTACCCAATCTTATAGCTCCCTTTAATCAGAGAAAAACTTCACAACAACGAAGTCTCCAACTTCGAATTTCAAATTCATTCGTCTCTTATCCATAAAATCTTCAGACGATCTCGGCTTCCTACAAATCCTTTCTGATCAGCTCAACCTTCGCCGATGCTCCTTGAAACAAACAGGACCAAGAATAACTCAACAAAATGATCTTCTCAAGATCAACCAAGATCAAGAACAAACTTTACTCACAAACATCAAAAGACTGAACTAACTTCTCCTATTTGGAAAAGACAAACAGATGCACTTGCCAAACTGCTTCCACTGCACCACTCTGGTCTGGAGTAGAATGAAAAGGCTGATGAAGAACACAAGCACAGACTGGACAACATATCCCAGAAAATCTCAGATAACTCAAGAGAATACTCAATCTATCGCAAGTCACTTTTGCGATCAACCCAGCCTAACTGCAAAGAAAACTGTTCTCTCTTTACCAATCAGAACAGCTTATACTTATCTATCCTATCTATCGAAGAAATGGATCCACTCTGATGCTTCTGAACTTCACTTCCAGAAAAACTGCTCATCCAGAAAACTTCCTGCCATCACAGAATACTCCGAGCTGCACTACTGCCACAGATGCCAAAGACTTCTTAACCAAAGCTCTTCGAGAAACTCGAACCTCAACCCAAACAGAATCACCATGCTGAACTCAGCCACAACACCGAAGCAGACACACTTCCACAACTTGTTCCAAAGAAAACATCTTCGGGAACATCCATAGTCACTGCGTCTCATCACACAGCTACTATTACCTGAGTTACCATCACTCGCTTCTACCTAACCGACAGATCCAAACTTCAAAAATAAACTCCGAACCATAACAGGTTTTCTTCAGAGATCGATGAAATCCTCATAATTGCAAAGTTCACTCGAGACGGTATTAGGTTTACAGTCTCGACAAATACACTTCCAACCTCAACACTCAGACTCCTAATCCTAGATGATAAATTATTATCATCTCAACCAATCATTACATATACCATATACATTTAAAATGATACTTTTTTATATAGAAATTATATCTGGGTAAAATTATTTCATCTACCTTTTTAAAACAATATTGTGTCCGTTGGCCTGGTCAAGTGTTTAGAGATCCCTATCAATAACGTTAGCTACTCGTATTGACCAGAATCCATATACCACCCAACCGATCAATTAACACAATATAAAACCATTTTATATAACTAACAAATACGCGCTCTCGTATATATATATACTCAGACTCAAACAGGTTGCTACAGATCCTATCGCTAATGAACAATCCCTCCGAACCTAGGTATTCACTCAACCTAGTGTTCTGATATTCACTTAACCAAAAGCTTAGGCATTCGCTCAACCTATGCTCTGATACCACTGTAATGACCCGGCACTCATTCTACAGAATGACGAATCATTAATAAGAAAGAAAGGGGTAGAAAATAGAAAAGAAGAGAAGAAAGAAAGAAACAACAACAACGATCTCACAACGGAACGAATAAATTATATTAATAACATAAACTATTACATAGTTTACAACAATTTACAGAGTTACACAGCATATACATCACTTACTAGACAGTTATAAACATCTGTCTAGACATTACAACTCAATACACTACAGAGATACAGACACAGCGGAACTACTATATATATCTACAACGCTGAAGCCTCCTGCTCCATTGCTCCTCCACAATTCGTCAAAGCTAAACCTGAATCCCTTGGCTACTCGTAAAAATTTGAGTACCCAAGAGTTTATAAAACAGAAATAAACAACTTGGGTCAGACATGGGTCTGGTGTGAGTAACAGGTTAAACTTGCTTAACTTCAAAACCTTTAGAAAGAAAAGGTATCACGTAAGACTCCCCACAAATAAACATGGGTAAGTTTTTACCTTACGCTAACCAAAACATTTGATAGGAAATCCAGTTATATTATAATAGGGTCTAGGGTTTTCAAATAAATATGAAATAGCTGAAATTGTTACATTATTAAATTCCAGCATACTAGCCACAAAGTGGGTTATACAATCAAAACCGTAAGGGCACGTAGGAAGAATGGGTTTCCATACAATGGTAGGGCTACTGGGGTACCGCCCATCACAGTACGTGGCCTAGATCACCGTACCGAGGAGTACGCCCGCTCCCCTGCAACACAAAGCCGGAACCATCCCTTACTGGACAATTCCGAACAAGATAACCCCGTAGTTGGCGCGACCAACCACACACTAAGCCGAATAAAAAGAAAAGGGACCTCTAGACAGGGATCTATCTTGCTCTCAGTGGGTGCTACCCACGAAGCCTTGCTGCACCTCCCCTGTTTTAGCCATTCCCGGTTGATGAGGCTTGAGGTTACGATTACCTTTAATCAGAACATATCACTTAGAATGCTCATCGTCCGCCTGACGATGTGCTGAAAGCATTCAATCCATACAAGTTCGTTCCGGGTTCGAACGAAACCGAAGGCATTATCTCGTTACACTCGTTTTGGAATCACCCTCAGAGTTAACGACAATAACCCTTGCACTCTGAATCTTCATCTTCACTTGAGATTCACGACCTATCGTTAATTTGGATCGATGTGGTATTCGGGTCTCCAGACCTGGAATCCCGGTATACGGAAACCCGATCCCGGTCTCATCGAAATCCAAAACGTATCTTTTAAGGGCCAAGTTGTTTTAAGGTTAAAACAATTCAATTCTTATCTATATACACAAAGATAGATAATTCAATAGATAATCTACATTATCATCCCAAACAGATAATTCACATTATCATTATAATTCAACCAAACATCCATATCATATATCAATCATATCTCATCAGAGATATCAAACAATGAAATACATTCAATCTCATTCATCCATCCTTAAGCAATGATTTATATCATCTAATTAATTTAAAGTGAATTAAACTAATTACTTCATTCTATAAATCCTGCTTACTTAATTATTAATTAAACCAATTAATTAATCATTACTCTAAGTATCCATCTTAATTAATCATTCCTGATTAATAATCCTTTAATTACTTTAAGTAATTAATACTTAGTTAATTTCACAAATTAATTATCTTAAACCATTCAGTAATTAATCTTTGATTACTTCATTAATTAATTAATTATACTTAATTATCTTAATCCTTAATTAATTACAATTAATTAATTACTTTAATCACTTATTATTTATTAATTAATCTTAATTAATCAATTCTTAATTACATCATTAATTTTATTAATTAATGATCCTTAATTACTCTTAATTAATTATCTTATTTAAATTAATAATTAATTAGTCACATTTATTAATCACCTTTGATTAATCTCATTTAGTAATTAACTACCCTTAATTACTTTTCCATAATTAAATTACTTCTTAATTAATTATCTTTAATTTATCCCTTGATTAATTATTCAAAATAATTAAACTCAAATTACTTTTATTATTAAACCATCTTTAATTAATTACATCCACTAATTAACTTTAATTACTTTCCTAAGTAATTACACCTTCTCTAATTACATTTAAGTAATTATACTTATCAAATAACTAAATGATTATCTTAAATTAATTTAAATAAATTAATTTAAACTTATCAAATTTATTTAATTAATTACCTTATTAATTTAATGACTCCCATATCATTAAACCTTAATTACTTTCTAAATTAAAGTATTAACCTTTAACTATTTTAATTATTATTAACAAAGACTTTAAAACATTTTACTTTAAAATCTTCCTTTAATACATTTTAAATTAAAGATTAAAAATAAATTACAATTTAACTTTAACCGATTTAAATTAAATTTACAAAACCTTCTTAAAACCAAATGTTAAAAACACTTATCATTTATAAAAGAAATTTATAAGATTTTTAAACCCACTCATTAAAAATTCAAACCTTCTTTAAACATTTTAAATTTGCTTAAATATTATAATTTAATAAACTTATTTATTTTAACTAGGATACAAATTTAAATTGAATCCATACTTTAAATTTGATTTTAAAACTTTATTTAAAATCATACTCTACAAATTTAAACTTATTTTAAATTTTGAAAACACTGTTAGGTTTTTACTTCTATTATCATCAAATCTACCCGAGCCCAATATCAAAATACCCGATAAAAACATCAAAATACCCGAGTACTCCTTCGAGTTTCATCCTTCCATTTATTTTCTAAAAACTGTTATAACCCATACGAGTTTCCCCTGAACTAACCCGAGCCAAGTCCCTATTTTCTCGAACACGACTTCGAGTCACTCATCAACTTACCCGAGTACAACTGAGACTTCATCTTCCCAAAACAAGAAAACGACCCAGGCTCCAAAGTATCTCGTGTACGTGCACAGGCGAGTCAATCGCCTCCAACCATCGCTTCCATCACCAGCATGTCGACTTCGACCATTATCCACGATCGCGACCTCCAGAACCACGAACAAGCATCACCATCGAATTCGAGCAATAATCCCAAACCTGGAAACATTCTGAGCAACATCACCACAACCCTGTCAACCACGTCGCAATCTCACCTCCGATCATCAGAATCACCGCGACTCCGGCAATTCATCCATCAATACCCCCTCTGCCAAACTCCAAAGCCTCGTATCACTCGAAGCACTACAGACAACACGAAGCTACCAAAACTTCGACCCTCAGTAACTAGGGCTTGGAACCTAAATTTAGTCACCACTGTCGCCAACCACCACTGTCAGCACTTCAGACAATTTTCCCCTATTCTTCCATCTATTCTCCAATTCCAGGCAGAACCACATCACCCCAGTATCATTTGACAATCAGATAAACCCAAAAATCCTCATTTCGTTCAACCCAGACAAGTTCACTCAACAGTTAAATAAAAAATGTGATTTTTGTTTTAAAATTCATGATTTCAAACATGCATTCAGGTTATAAACCTGTTTCAATGATTTAAGATGTTTAAATTTTTGATATATGTTAAACTTGAACTATTCCTAAGGTTTCCAGGGAAATTTCAATTTACTTTTAACTTAAATAAAATTTTAAACCAATTTCATGACTAAATAAACAGTTTTCAAAGAAGCCTAAGTTTTAACCAAGATCAGATAAGGAGATAATGAATTTTCTTTGAAAATCTTAGTTTTTAAAACTAAGAACAGAGGGAACACATAGTCACAGACATGCACACAATCAATACTTCCAAATGTACACAAAAATTTCATAAACAAACAAACACACTAACATGCTTTCATTCCAGAATTTACATGCAACCAGATTAAAATACTTAAACTTTTTAGGAAAGGGGTTACTCACCTGATTTAAAGGAGATGAACAGAGGCAGTTTAACCTTTGAAGACTGTAAACTTGCATGCTCCCTTTTGATTTAAAAACTTGAGTTGATGGAGCTTAACTTATTGAATTTAAAACTGCATGCATGTTGCTTTAGACTCCAGGTTTGATTTTTCCTTTGATCTTGCTTTAAAACAGGTTTACTTGTTTCCAGATTCAAGAAATGCAGGCTTTGATCAGATTTTGAAAAGAAGAACAGGCTTTTGCTTTGATTCCAGATTGAAGAAATGATTATAGATTGTTTTTGAAAGGATTTTGGTTGAGAGGAAAGTTTAATTACAGATTTATTGTCTTGGGAAATTTTGTTACAGGCTTTGTTGAATTTATTTTCTGGTTTGCTTGTAGAAGTGGAAAACTGAATTTCAGTTTAGAAATGGAGATTAGAAAGAAAGGAAGAGATGTGAAAACATGTTTTTATAAGTATAAATGAATTTAATTTTACAATAAAAAGAAAAATTAGAACAAAATGACACTTGTCTTTCTTATATCTTAATTTCTTAACACATGTTATATTAAAGCCTTAGGAACTAACACATGTCCCTTTAATTTATTATTTTTATTTATTTTAAATATAAAAACCTTTTTCTTAACTTATTAAATACATATCTATATATATTAATTATAAAGAAACAAAACTAATTATTATAAATAAAAGTTTACATATATTTTGAAATCCAAACTATTTGAATATTACCTCTTTTTGAATTCAAAATTAAATCTAAATTCAAATTCAAATTATATTAAAAATCCAATTTAAAGTCAAGTTATATACATACATATATAACTACACATTCAATTTGAAATAACCATTCTATTTTATTAAAGTCTATTTATATCTATAAATAAAACAATACATTTTTAATATTGTTTTAAAATAACAAATTTGTCAATTTAAAATAATTTATGAAAGAGATTATAAATTTCTATTATTTACCAAATAAATCAACATATCATATGTAAATTGTATTTTAAACTTATATATACTCTTAAATCCATATTTATTTAGCAATATAAAATAATCCTTATTATTAATCTAGTTTAAAACCATATAATTATTTGTTTAAATAACTCTGAAAAGCTAATATTAAATAAATCATAATTTCTAATTATCAAAATATATATTAGAAATTTAAAATAAGACTTTATTCATTTATTAAATTTCAACCCAAAGCCAAATCTATTTACAATATATACATTATAAATAGAAATCATTTTATTGGTTTTTAAAAGATAAATTCACTCAGTAAATATTTATTCAATTAGATTATTAAACCAATTCAAATATTTATTATCAAAAATTATCAATCAATTTAATTATTTAAACAGATTAGTAAATTGATATTGCCCCAAATTTCCGGGATATCACACTATTCCTCCTTCAAGAGTGAATCCTAGTAGGTTAGAGCTCTATTTCTCTATCCCTACTCGACTTTAATCTTTAACTCTCAGAAATAGATAAGCCTACTTTGTCGGCTTTTAGCGTTAAGCAAAGTTAGTTACCTTTTTAGACAAGTAAGTAAACAACAAAATTAACACGTTTCCAACATTTCAACTCATACCATTACTCATTCAGGAGGGAAACCAGGTAAGTTTGGTCACTGATTACTCCAAGCCTTGCCTAGACACCTCATTCTTGAATCTCACAAATAAACAAGTTTATTCGTCGGCTTTTAGTGTTAAGCCTAATCAATCACCTTTGTCAAAACTTATATATAAAAATAATACTTTAGAAATACTTGTAAATAGGTTTTAAATATCTATGTGAAATAATACTTGAAAATAACTAATTTAGAAGTTTGAGTAAAAATGTTTTTTACATTTTGCAGCACTTTACTTTCAGAATTCGTAAATAATCACTAAAACTATATTTAAACTTCTACTCTTTTTTGCATATTAAATACATTTCATAAGAACTTCCATAGAAATATTTTATAAAGAAAAGAATTTAGAAACTATTTAAATCACGAAAAATTAGCAAAAACGACGCATTTTAAACATTTAAAACCATAAGCGACTTACTACAGCATTTATAAGTGTTGTTAAAAGTCCTTGTTAAAACAACATTGAAGAGCACAATCTTTACGACTAGTTTCAACCACTTAAACAAATGAGTTAAGACTTGAAATTTTATAGTAAGTACTACCATTATTGTATTTAAAAACCATGGGTATAAATTTCTTGAAAATAAGGGATTCCGAAGTGCACTTATAACGACCATTCTCGTTTCAAACACTTCCAAACTTACATCAATTTAACACACAAGTTAAACAACATTCAAACATCAAGTCAAGGTTAGGTCACATTTTAAAGAGGGTAATAGAAGTGAGGTTATACAATATAAACTTATCATTTTCTTTCAAAAGGAAGAGGGGTCCAAAAGTTATAACATTACTTAGTTAATGTCACTTTAACTGTAACGACCCGGTATTTTCAACCATTCGCATCCACACATGCCGGACTTGAATTGCTCAAAATATCATATTGTTATTTTAAATTTTGTCAAAACTCAGCATATATAGTAAATAAATCAATAACAGAATCACAGACACAGAGTAAATAATATAAATGCAGCAGAATAGATAAATAGTAGTACATGAAGCTACTATATAAACATCGGAGTTAGAAATAAAATACAACAGAATATCTCAAATCAGTGAAGTCTCCAGTACAAACAAATGACCTCTCTGAACAAATCAACTGGAAAGCTGAAAGCTGAATCGATGGTTGGATCTCCAAACGAAACTCCAAACTCCAAATGTGAGTCTCAAGAGCTGTAACACTCAGTCTGACCCGAGCGTAAAGAAAAACACAAAACACTAGAGTCAGGATTAACATTCTTATATCAATAAATCCAACTCAAGTGAAATATCAATTGAAATACAAGCAACTCAAAGGATGTTTGGGATAACCATCCTCTAAGGGTCCGTGGAACTGTCTACAAAGTAGAAATATACACTACAACACCGTGGCCATTTCAAATTAATTTATACTTCAAACTAAGATATCATTTTCATTTCAAATATATCTATTTTCCAAAATAGTATATATATAAATATTAAATAATTAAGTAAAGTATTTGTAATTTCCTTAAACTTCACAAATCTCTTCAAAATCAACTCGGCTTTCCCATTCAAATTATCAATCTTAACTTATCAATTTCCAGTCAATTCAGTTTCTGACTAAACAAATTCAAATTTATCGATTTCAAATGCATATTTGGACCACAAAATAAACCATTTAAATTTCGATATAATTCAAAGTCAATATATTTCGAAGCTTTAAATATTCAACATTTCAAAGACTAAATTTGATAATTGCATTTATCTCCCAATTTGACTTCACTATTATTTAGTTTTGAAATATTCACTTAATAAATTCAATATTATTTATATGACCTTACATTACACTTTCTATATATTACCTTCGATTTCTTTAGACGTGAAATATCCATCAAATTACTTAAATCAAAATCGAGTTATAAGATCATATTTTAAAGTTTCAAATTCAGTAGATTCAAATCGATTTAATTAAGTAAAATTCTTAACTAAACAAAGTTTCTATCAATTCAGCTTTATCTTCCTTACTTACACAAATCATTGAAAAATCGATATAAGAATATAATACTTAACATATTATATTAATTAAATCAAACTTTATTAATTTAAGTTTAATATTAAATCTACTTTATATTAAAAAAATATTTCAATATTAAATAAAACCATATATATATACCCTTTCAAAACCATAGAAATCATTTTCAAAATATTTATATATAGACTAACGGTGTCTGTATATAATTTTCTATCATATGGTCAAGGTATACGGATATTTATCATTTCAATCCATAATTTAAATATATACGGGTGGATACCATTTCAACCCGTAATCCCAAATTCAATTCAAGTGAAAATCGCTTGGGTTTATCATTTCAACCCATAACGATTTTCTCTTATTCTAAAGTCTGTTCGGGTATGTATCATTTCAACCCATAGTGATTTCTATACTAATAGGGAACTTGCAGAGTGATAACAGATATGATAACAATAATAACAGGCATATATCATCAGTAATTAAATAAAATATAAACAATAGAATATGGTGTCATATCCCACCGGTGAACAATTATAGATAATAGCATATCTAACCACAATTAACTAATTAACAGTTCAAATTAGCAGCATATTTCAATTGTCGTTCCAATTGAAATCAAATTTAATAAATATAAGAATGTTAATCGCGAGTGATTGCTCACCTTTCGAGACTAGAGAATACAGAAGATGACACGGATACGCACACTGATACAGACACTGAAATTTGAATTATGAATCGAAGCAAAGCAAAATAGACACGAATTCAACGATCAAAGTTGACAACAAGAATTGATGAAAGTGAATCAGAGCCATAAATATAACTGAAACAAAACATACGTTAAAATTTTCTCTAAAACCAAATTTAAAACGTACATTTAAAATTAGATATATATATATAAAATTCCAAATCCGTATTTTAAAACTTATATAAACTAGCATATTATACTTTAAGATCCCTATTTATTATAAAATTAAAAATAAATTTTAAAACACATACACATCAAACCACCCTGAAAATGTACATATACAACTGACGTAGACTATATATCTACCATATATATATATTTTTTGTTTTAAAAATCTTTATACTTTTTTTTTTGAAATCAAATGTCTACCTATATAATATATTGATGCACATACGTATGCAAACATCTTTTCGAACTGGCAAATATATATAAGCCTATAACATACTTTATATTCTTTCTTACTTTATGTAAGAACAGAGCCATCAGGCAGGACTTATAATATAATATAATATTTAGAATAGTACTTTATAAAGCAAAAGAATGTATAAGTTATATATATAAATTTCGCATATTATAAGTAACAACACTCAAAACTTGTATATATAAACTACTAAAATGTTGTAACCAGACCAAAAGTTTAAAACTGATAAAATAGAATATTATATCTTATGTTTAAAATAATACTTATATTTTATATAACCAACTGCCTTTAAAACTTAAGTACATAAAATGGTATGCTTATATATATATAAGTTGTTACCACTTTCCAAAAGCAAAAACATAAAGAAGACAAATGTAGTTAAAATAATAAGCATGCAAACTTATAAAGCTTATATATACACTTTTTGTAACGCCCCACCTCTATGCTCATAATAACAAAGAGTATTAAAAGAAATACTGTCTATTATTACGAAGAATAAGGCTGGATAGGAGCGACCATCCGTAATTGGCCTTACACTAATATTGGTTATCTCGATAGGAGTGGTATATACTTTTTATTTTTCATCTATTATTTATTTACTCCCATCGACATATCCAATTGTCAGTATAAAACAAACTACGATAGTTCATAATAGTTTAGGACATTAGATATAACAATAACACAGATAATATAAATGCGGAACACAGATTAACAAAAATCTCATATATATATAACCGATGTCAGTTACAATATAGTTGACACGATACATATGATACAACTACAACTGTCGACTCTAGAAGTTATATATACAAGTACATTATCGACTAATATACATGAATACATATCGTTCTATACAATGACACGACTACTACAAAATGACACAGACAACTTCAGAAGATGTGAGAAGTCTTCATATCCTGAACAGCAACTCAAAGAAGAAAATCTACAACCTGAAATAACTCGGGTCTGACCCAAGTATTACATTCAAAAGAAAATAATACACGGGTCGGTCTAATTCAAACTCAGTTATTAGTGCATAGCAGCAATAATAATCAGATAGTCAAATAGACGACAGTCACAGAAATCTCGTATACCCGACTCCTCGATAAAAGAATCGGAGAACGGCAGATATAACGCTATACAGTGTTAAACAACATATCAACAATCCAAATCAATTTAAACAATTGAAATGCCAATTTAAAAACAACAATGCTGATTGGCTGCAGTACACGCTAACATGTACTGCCTCGCCAACACAGTCCACGAAATGCTCATAAGATTAATGAATCCAAAAAGCAAACGAATCTAACTCAAATCAGAATGAACCATCTCAAAATACCCTTCAAAATATTAAATTTTACCAACGAAACCGTTTAACGATCGAAATATCAACCAAATCTGTCAATCCTGCTAGGGCTGCAGTACACGCACGCGTGTACTGCCTCGCCACTACAAAACAACTCAAAGCAATACTAAACAAGATCAGAGGCTACAAGTGAACCAAGTTCAACATGTCGCAAAGCAAGGCACAGGGAAATAGCAAACTGAAGGCGAGAGCACCAGAGATATGGCACTACAACACTCCACAGAAAAGACGCAGAACAGCCTCATTAGAAAATAAGGTCATCAGTGAAGCAAAATGACAAAAATGCAAATGATACAAGGCATCAATGCAATGTATCAGATTCGAGAACAAGGCAGAGCAGCAGCATAAAGCTTCAACTAAGAGAATACGAAATATGTACACAAGTGATGTACATAACAAATTGCACAAGGAAAATGAATCAGAGGTACAACAGTGAAACAGGACAGTACAACTAGAATCCAAGTTTATACGCAAATAATTAGTGCAGTGATAAAAATGAGGTGGTGTGCAATGGTGAACAAAACTGTGAAGCAAGCAGGACAAGTGCAAGTCTGTACGACAATACTGCAAAATTCAAGAAGGCATCAAGCTCCAAACAAAATGCAAAGCCCCTAACAAAAAGTGCTGTGATGTGCACATGATATGCTACTGGAACCAAGAATAGCCAGGAACAACTACAAGCAGACGCAAACTGGCCAGCATGTGGTTTGAGCGAACTCGTACACTATATGTATGAAGACCACAAATGTGCAACACGACTAATCGACCTTAATGATTCGACATGCATATGGTCAAGTAACAGACTTCACAATGACAAGTATCGGGGATTTCAAATGCAGCAATGCACCTGACAATGACAACAGAGACAACAGCAAGCTAGTGATCACACTAATATATATAAAGTAGGACGATCCAAAAATGCATCCAACCACTGTATATATATATATATACATACATGAATGTTTGTATGTACATATATATCTATAAAATACAAATCCCAGTGCAAGCCCAGAATTTCAAAAGTACTATGCAGACCTGGAAATGATAACAGACGCATGAAGCAATATAAAGACAGTTCACCTGTGCAACCGAGGTTGAAGTCAATCACAACATCAAGTGCAGTGAAGTGCAACAACCATTAAACAAACAAAGACCAAGAGTATGCAAAGACCGAGCCCTGAAACCAAGATGGCCAAAGCCAAAATTCACAGTGAAGCCAGAAGAAATTAACAACTACAAGTCGAGTATACTACAGGGATAAACACAATGGCCAGAGAAATGCACAAAGCTGCTATAGGGATAAACATAAGGGCCTTAAACAACATCGCACTAACAAAGATAAAGAAATTCGAACGCGAGCATAGCACTGAGTTCGAATTTAAGAGGTGAGTAAAAATCGACCTCGTGCCAACGAAATCGAATGACCGAGGTCAAGTGAAACCGAGGTAACCCCGAAACCAACAGCGCCATAAAACCCAAACAATCAAGGAGTTTCACAAAAATGACTGAAGGCCACATAAAATCAACCCGAAGTCCAGAGAATTCACAGCAGTAATTTCCAACAAAAATCAAAACCATGGAAATCAAAACAAAAGATCAAGTGACTTTAAATTAGATGTGAGTAATAAAATTACTCACCTTATCGACGAGTGTATGAAGTCGTGGCATCTCAAGGACGAGTGGAATCGAAATCGAAACCCTAATTTGCAAGGGAAGACGAGGCCGCCACCATTTTCGTTTGCTTTATTATCGATTAGGTTTTTTTTTGAACGAATTAAAATGGGGAGCGGGTCGAAAGAACGCAATTCAAAATAAAGGGAAACCTAGTTATCACTTATCACGACAACTAAAGAAGTGGGCCAAAACAAAATTTAAAGCCCGCAAAACAAACGATGAATTTACGAAAGAATTTCAACCGGTTTAAAATTCCCAAAAGAATTTAACAACTAATTTAATCGTCGTTGGATGATAGTTAATTGTTCTAAATTCCGGGTTGTTACACTTTTCCAACCTATACACTATATATATATATATATATATTCTGCCATATTAACATATATATAACACAAAACAAAAACTTACATATGTATATACTTGTAATCAAAATCTACATATATATTCTAATATATAAACAAATGTGTACACTAACTTAACCTCTATATATATGATCTAGAAAAAAAAATTATAACAAAAAAAAACAAAGAAGTTCATAATACATATAAACTATTATAACTCAAACCAACAAACCCTAATATATAAAGTAATATAGATAATACTTGTATAAATATATATAAACATTAAATGGAAACTGACCCATATTATTAGATCTATCGACATCTATACCTTATAAACACACGCAGCCGAGGGGAGAAAGGGAAGATCAGGTGGCCGAATTTCAAACAAAGCAAGTCGGAGCTGGGCGAGTTGATGACACGGAGGACCTGAAGATGGCTCGCAATGGGGTAGGGAAGGAAAAAGAAGTTTGGTAGCTTGGCGTCTGGGTGGTTTAGTGGGCGGTGTGCTGCGATGGTGATGAGTTTCTCGGCTTCAGAGAGGAGGCGGAGTGAGGCCGAAGGGGAAGAAAGCGGGCGGAGGAGATGGTGGTTGCGGGGTTGTAGCCGAGGCGAGGAGATGAAGAATGGGTTTCAGGAGGAGAGAAAAAGATAAATTAGAAAAGGAGAGGTGGAATGAAATAAATGAATGAAACAGAATTGGAAAAAATATGAAAGGATGCAAAATGCACAACATTACTTTGTATAGCTTTCAAAACAAAATATACGGCTGAAACAAAGCAAAGAAGAAAAATCAAATCTAGAAAAAGCAAACGTCACCATACAACAGTTGGCTGAAAAGTTAAAGCAATTTATTAACGCGGTGAATGCCGTACGTTTCAAAATTGAAGAGACAAAGGAAACAAAAGGTCACAATTTCGGAACCGGTACGACGCACAATTTTATTTTTTCCACCGCGTACCGTTCCTTAGAATGCAAAAATAAATATACTACGAAGATCAGCACGACGAGACAATCAAAACGGTATACAGATATCAGTGGTACGATCATCCGATCAAAGGTCGATAATCGGTACCGAAAATGCTGCTATTTTGTAGAAAATAAGATAAATGGAACAATAGAAGTCCAATTTTGAAAAAAACGAAAATTGACGTCTCACTCAAAAGACGATTTAGAAATTTTATATAGAAAAATATTCAGGTTTGGAAATAAATTTATTATGATCAATTATTAACTGATTTGAATTTAATAGAATTACACAATAAAATAAACTTCAATATAATCTGATGAAAAATTACCGGTTGCTATGTTAAAATAGACGTATTCCAAATGTTAATTTTTTTTCAAAATTCAATTATTAAAATTTTCACAAAAATTAAATTAATTTAATAAATAAAACCTTTAAAATTTACGGGTTGTTACACTCTCCCCCACTCAAAACTTTTCGTCCCCGAAAAGGAAGGAGGTAGGAGAATAGAACAACCAGAAATAAAAGTAGATTAAAAGTCAAGATTAAACAATTAATTTGAAACTATATAAATTTTACTTGAAATATTCATTTGAAAACTTCATTTGCAATTCACTTATCTTTAATACTTTAAAACTTTTCAAAACCCATTTGTAAAATTATTGCTTCCTTTATAAATATCGTTTATATGTTTAAATAACACCTTCATAAATATATGAAAACTATTTGAAAACCATTATTTACATCATTAGTTATATTTACAAAGAAGTCATTTGAAAACATTAAATCCATAATTCATAAATTTATTAATTTATCTCAAGATACCTTTCAAACATTATTAATAAATCAATAATCATTTTTCTTTAAATATGTTTCATTTAATTAATCACTTATAAAATATTTATAATATTAAAAATTTCTATTTAACCATGTAGTATATAAATAAACAATATTTAAAAAGGATATAGTCAACAAGGAAAAGAAGGAGGATTTGGAAAAACAGAATAAAGCTGAGCAGATAAGGTAGATTCAAAAGAATAGTATCGGGCATGAATAGTATCAGGCAAACCATAAGAATTTCAATTTCAAATATTAATACAAAATTTCTTTGTTGGAAATACTTTTATAATAAAATACCTTTATAATAAAATACTTTTTATAACTCGATGTTTCAACAAGTTTATCCTCGTTCTTGTAGACTCTGGCTATGCGTTGATCAGGCGCAAAGCTAGAATTCTCCAGGTACTTAATAGACTTGTTTCAACACCCAGTGAAAATACTGGAAAACCCTTAAAACAGATATGGAAAGTACAATCCAAACAAAACAACCAAAACCTTTGTCTAACCATGGATCGCAGATACACAATGGTTACGCCTGGATCCCCCAGGAAACAATCCATATCCGTAAGCTATCTCAGCCCTGCGAATTACGCCATGATGACTAGTAGACCGCAGATACACAATGGTTACGCCTGGATCCCCCAGGAAACAATCCATATCCGTAAGCTATCCAGCCAGGTGAATTACGCTATGCAGTCGCACTCGTAAGACCATGAGTTACGTCATGGAATTCGATGGACACTCGAGTATCATATCCGGAAAACCCAAATCAGAGAATAATATCGATAGAATGAATCCACAATGTGTAACGACCCGTAAATTTCGTTAATTAAATTTGTCATTTTAATAAGATTTTTGTAACTAAATTTAAAAAGAAATAAAATTTTTATAATTGATAATAAAGTAAATGTTAAGAATTAAGTGTAGCAATGGTTATTAAAACTAATTATTACAATTGAAGTGAAATTAATAATAATGAAATAGGGTAAATTGTTGCACTTGGGTATAAAATGGAATAAGTAATTAAAGGTAAGATTTGAATTAACTAATGAAATATTATATTGATTTATATAGACTTAATAAAAGAGTTGAATTGAATCAATCTATTTATTTGAAATAATAAATGGGTTTATTATGAGAAATTGAAATTTGATACTATAGTGTATTAGAATTAAGATGAAGGTGGGAATATTGAAGTATGTAAGGTCAAATTGATTGCATGTAATAAATTGGGGATTAAATTCATTAAAGGTAATAAATTATTATGTTAATGTAAACTAAGATAATATTTGAAATAAACGTTAATTCCATTCATACTTAAAAATAACTATTATAAATTGCATGTTGAATTTGTTGATTTAATTGGAATCAAAATTTAATTTTAATGAACAAATAAGGTTTACAATAACGGGAATTTGAGTAAAACTAGTGGAATTATTGAATGAAATGAAATAGTATTTCTCAATAGTAACTGAACGTAAATTTAGGTAATAAGGTTAGAACACGTTGATAAATAATAAATGTAGTGTAAATCCTAATTGATGTAAACAATTGTGAAGTTTTAATTGATTGAAAAGTAATAGATTTGGGAAATAGATTTTAAATTATATCAATTGATACTATAATACGTAATAAATGGGAAACTTATATAATCAATGTTAGATAAATAAATCATAATGTTTGTGTTGTTGATAAACATTACTTTAATGATTGTTGAAATAATCACGGAAGTGTGAATGTAAATTAAATTGGTAAAAAGGATTGGACTAAGGAAACTTTATTAATTAGTTTTAAAACCTAAATTAATATGTGTAATAGACAAGATTTCACATTCTGGAATATAGCCATTTAAACAAATCTAAGATGAATATAGGAATGTTGGGTAATAAATTTAATATAAGAGAAACCAATGCAATTATTGAATTGATCAGTAAAGAAACTAATAAATAGTAATTAATTCAAATTTTGTAAGTTGGGAATAATGTAGACGTATACTTAGTTATAAAATTTGGAATGTGAAAAGAAATGTAAACATTGGATTTAATTAAGGAAATTAAATTATAATAAATGGTCATTTAATAAAACCAATGTTCTGGGAGTAATTACAATAGTGGTTTGAAATATGTATAAACTTTGATTGGAAATCAATTGGATTTAAAATGAAATTGGGTATTACATTTATGAGTTTAAATGTTATTTTATTGTGTAAAGTAATAAATGGAGTAGTGAAGGTTTATACCTAGATATAAATTGAATATGAGAAATTAGAGGTAAGTATTGAATTGATTATGCCATAAAAACATGGTTAACAGTAATTGGATGTAAATTAAAGAAATATGTTGTTGCAAGTTAATAAGTAATGAACGTGAATGAACATTTCCAATTTAATATAATGATTCAAATGTTATGACTTAGTTTAAGATGGAATATAGTATAAACTAATACAATCAGTGTATTTATGTGTGAAATATATATTGATTCATTGGTTACTGAATATAAGCATTAATAAATTAATGAATTTGGATTACAATAAATAAGAAGTCAATGTTCTATAAGTAATCATATTATTTGCTTGAAAGTAATAAACTTAAAGTTGATTAAATTTTTAATGGTTACAATTGTATAAGTTACCTATTTGTTTAGTTCAAAAATTTAATTCGAAAGCAATTGCAGTAATTGACTCAATTAGTGGTGATTAAATGAATTCAAAGTATATATAAACCAATGAAGTAATACAAAATAGATTGAATGTGATTACGAGATTGAAATTTTGTAAATGAGTAACTTGTGTCTGTAAACAATAAACTTATGAACACAGTTAAAAGTAAACGATGGCGATATTAATGTGTTGCCCGTTTATTCAGTCTATTAATTGAAATGAGAAATCAAATTTTAATAAAATTGGAAATAAATCAGAGTTAAAAGAACCTTAATGTTATATAAATAAGAATTTATGCAGTATCTAATGTAGTGCAATTAAATTTAGGGAACAAATGTTAAGAGCTTAACTGATGGTAATTAATAATTGGAGATAAAGTAAAATTCCATTTATTCTATTTCAACTTTCTCTATAAATACCCGTTATAAACCCTAGCCTACCTCTATTTCTCATTTGTCTGTATGTAATCCAACTATCTCTCCTCCTCAATGGCAAACAAACAAATTTTAGATCCAAACAAAAATAAAATTCAAATCTAAAATTTCAAACTCCTCAAAAAAATTCAGAAAAATTATATATCGTATATCTCGACAATTCGAATATGCATCTAGTGTTTGTTTTCGGAATTGGTGCTCGAATCAATGGCGAGGAGGCGCGATCAAAGTTGGATGTTGGGTGTGTGTTTACTGTAGTTGAACGCGTGAGAGAAGGAAGCTGCAGTGATGTGGCAATGTAATTGGTAATAACCTGTTTTATTTATTTTATTTTATTTCGATTTCAACTCATTCAAATCGCTGTAACTTTCTCATACGAACTCCAATTCACGCGTGGATTTTTGCGTTAGGATCGTATTGAAATTCTGGACTTTTTGGCACTGGTTTGGACGAATTCTGAGACTAGGCAATTTTTGGGTTTAAATTGGATTTGAATTCAATTTAAATTCAAAAGGTGAGTGTTTTAACCCACTCACAACTTCTAAGATTTCTTATGTTTGTTAAATTAAATTTTGATGTGATTTGAAATTTATCTATGATTGTTTGGGCATATGTTTAATCATCATCTTAGTTAGATAGCATTTATTTAAATTAAATTGTTTTTTAATTTTATTATTGCATATAATTTGCCAGTTAAATTTATTTATTATTGCATATAAACTGCCAGTTGAACGGTTATTAATTTTTATTGAATTTAAACTATTCGTTGATGCCTGTTATATTTTATATGCTTTATATTGATGGTTTGTTTAAATTGGATGATGATTGTAATAAATGGTTGTTTATTGATATTTAGATGAATGGATGCTATATTTTATATTGTATAAACTACAAGTTAGTATGCATTTTCATTTCATTTGGGATTGCGGTTTGAAATGATATATAACCATAAACTTTTATTTTTAAATTACGGATTGAAATGATAAATATCCGTATCGCTTGACCATAGGATAGAAAATCATATACATACACCGTCGGTCTATATATATATATATATATATATATATATATATTTGGAATGATTTCTATGGGTTTTGGAAAATAAGGGTTTATATAAATACTAATTTTGATATTATATAAATATTATTTTATAGTTAAATTCTAAAATTTAAGCTATGTATAACTTGATGATGTTTTAAGTTTGATTTACGAATATTTCAAGTTTGAGCTTTATTTAAGTGATATTGAATTTATTAAATAAATATTTCTAAACTAAATAATAGTAAATTGAATTAAGGTATATATAAGATTATCAGATTTGGTTGGGAATTTTGGAATATTTAAAGACTTGAAATATATCAAAATTGAAATGTTTTATTGAAATTAAGGTATTATTGTTTTCAAAGTATTGGTTTTCGAAATTGTTATAACTTTGAAAGTAATATGGTTTGAAAAATGAATTTATTTGAAATAGAATTTATTTAAGAATTATCTGTGAATATATTGATTGGAAACCTATTGAAATTGAAAATTTAGAATATGACTTCAAAATGTGGTTTGGGTTTAAGATGATTTAAAAGAATATTTCAAGTTATCTAAATTAAAGAAAGATTAGTGATTGGAAATTTGGGTTTTATTTAAATAATATATTATCGAATTGTTTTGGAAATGGAAATGATATATTATTGAATTGGGTTTTGAAATGGAAATAATACATTGATAATTTGGGTTTCAAATTGTAACATCCCGTATTTTTAAGCTATTGAATTTGAACATTTAATTCGTTTTAAATGTTCAATGTGGGTCCTTAATTGATTTTGAAATGAATGGATTTGGGTTCAATCAATGAAAATGAGCTATAATTTTAATTTATAGCAATTCTGGTTGAATTTGATTAATGGAAAAATAATAATTAAATATTCGGGATTAGGATAAAAAGGTGGATCTGGGTGTAAATAGCTATAAAATGGTTTTAAAATTTATTTTAAAGTCTATTTGGACATAAATAATGTTGTTGGACTTTTAGAGGAATTTTTAAGTTGATAAATTTATATTTGGGATTTCATATCAATTTAAAAATGAATTTAATATTATTAAAATGCAATTTAATCATATTTTGGTCTAGAATGAGCCAGAATGATTTTTTATGTGATTTAAATTTTATATAGTTTATTTTTAAGTTAATAAAATTTTTAAAGTGAATTTTAAAGCGTTTCCGTAAATTGTGAAAATCGCCTGATTTAATAGACGAGTTAAAATAGCCTTCCGGGGCGCAGTCTCGGAATTCGACGAAACCAGTTCCATTGGATCCGAAATAGTTAGTTATTATCGGATTTCAATTTTCATAGCAATCGGAGTTGTTGTTTGACCGTGGTGGCTCGAAACGCATCAAAATCGATTTAACCAATTTAATTTTAAATTGATCGTTTAATTCCGTAACTTGCGCATACGATCACATTAGCTTACGAAACCTGTTCCATTGTGTCCGGAACGCAGAAAAACCCGAGGGTAGCCTGTCGGAACGTGAGAATTGGAGGTCGTTTGCATTAACGGTTAAATTGAGATATTTTATTAATTAAATAATATTAAATTATAATATATATACGGTTACACGCAGAGAAAACCCTAGATCATCTCGTGGCCGCCTCTAGTTCACTTTCAATGGCCGAAATTCGATTTCAATCTTCCTCCAAATCCTCTCGATCCTTGCCCTTTCACGCTTCGAGTTCAACAGGGAAGTCATAGAGCGTCTCGAGCTTAATAGATCTGTACGGTCGAGATCGTGTCTGGGTCGACGTAGTGACCGGAATTCACGAGAAAAGGACCGGCGTTCGTGCTTGAATTTCAAGACACTGGCAGCTCCGCGTTCGCACGCGATCAGGGTGGAGGTAGAGTCGAGCGAGCGCTTCATCCTGGTGGTCGTTGATCTTGTTCCGGTCGAGCACGGTGGTGGTGAATCTAAACCCTAGTCGACGTCGGTTATGTGTTTGAAGTATTCGCGTACAGGAACGAACGAGGGAGAAGGAAGTTACAGCCTGGATTGAGTAGAGTTTTTTTTGAACGGCATGATGTTGTTTGGTATAAAATTTTAAAAGAGAAATTGTTTAAATTATATTCAAAACTTTATAAAATCATAACGAGCTCATACGACCTCAGATTTCGACGAATTTGGTAGCGATGGAATCACAGAAAAGAATTCTTCGTGATGGCGCAGATCCGGAGTCATTCCGGGCAAGTGGAAATTTGGGTTAAATCGGACACCGTCCGGTTTAATTTAAATTTCGAATGCTCGCCGAAACTCAAGGTGAGTTTTTCTCACTCACATCTGGATGCTAGGCATTTTAAATAGTTAATATTTAAATATCTGTGTGATTGGCTGAATATAATTGTTATTATCAGTCTGATTGATATTTATAATGTGATGTGCTAATATTTGTGGATGCAGGGAGAAACAGGTTGGAGGGATCCAACTGGATTCCTCACAATTGTAGCAATTATTTTATAATTGATAGTGATACCGGTTTATATGATGTTATTGATAAATCTGGAAATTTAGTTGTTCTGTGACATTGTGGTATAAAGTATAATCACAGAATTTAATTATAAATGGATAAATGGTGTTTTTACGAAATAAAATGAATTGTTAAATTTAGAATTTCAAAGAATAAAATTTGAAATCGGATTTGAAAAGAAAAATGTAAATTGGGTCAAATTGGGATTTTGAATATAATGGAAAGTTTATAAAATGGGTAAATGGGAAGTATAGTTTTCTGGAAATTAAATTTATGAAATTATAAATTGTTTAAAATAACGATGTTTATTTTAATAATGGCTAATGTTATCCGAAAATTAAAAATATGTTAAATGGAGTTTCCAACTATAAATTAACAAGTTCAAATGAAAAATAGAACGTTTTGAAATGCCGTATTTCATTGGAATTTAATTAAGTGAATTGGAAATTTGGCTTCCATTGGAAATTCACCAAAAATGTTTAATTTAAAATGTTTTAAACTATGATTTAAAAATGAATTTCCGGATATGGGAAATTGGGTGTGAACTTCGGAGGAAGTTATAGTTAAATATGGAATTGGGGATTTATGTTGTAAACATAAATTGACTTGAAATAAATCAGTGGATTTATATGAAAGAGTACTTTGAAATGTTTGAAACGGGAAAGTGTTTCCCTGGGAAAACCAAGTAAATGTTTATAAAAAGATTTTATTTAACTAAGGTTAAGTTTTAAATCGTTTTAAAAGTATTTTTAAGAAATCGTTATTTTTAAAGAAATAAATTAATAATTTTAATACCGTAATAATTTGGGAGTATATTAGCAATTATTTTTACAAATGGATTTATTTAAAAGTTGGTTTTAGCTTAAGCTGTTAAAATTAGTATTTTTCTTCTTATAACGCTATTTTGAATTTAGTTAAACTAAAACCCTTATTTTTAAATCAAAGTTTATGTGTTAATGACTAGTTTTCTTCACATATTTTAAATTTATATTTTGAGTAAATAAATAGAAGTAATTTTCATATTTTAAAGTATATTTCAGTATAAAGTATTTTAGCTGTTTTAATGCAAATTGTTTTATACTTGGTTTTTCCCGATGGGAATAAAGGGTAAAGGATTTACCTTGTAAAGGAAGAGTTTTGGAAAATTGTTTTCAACGAGTTTTGGAAATGTGAAAATATATCTTTGAAAAATATTAGAAGAAAATAAATAATATGGAGATTATTTATTGTGTGATGGATGTGTATGGATGTTTGTGAACATTAATTGATAGTTAAATCACCGACTATCAATATTGGCCAAATGCACGATCGTTTCGAAGAGACCGGGATCGAGTTTCCGTATACCGGGATTCTAGGTCTGGAGACTCGAAAACCACTTCGATTCGGTTTGTACGTTTCGTGTAACGTGTTCGGAGTCGAAGATGGAGCAGTGAAGTGCAAGGGCTAGTCGCTACTAATCCTGAGGATATTTCCAAAATGGATGTAGTAGGAATAGTGCCTTCGGTTCCGTTCGAACCCGGGACGGACTTGTATGGACGAATGCTTTCGTGACATCGTCAGGCGGACGATGGGCATTCTAAGGGATATGTGCTATAAAGGTATCGTTTAGCCTCGAGCCTCATCAACCGGGAATGACTGAAAATCAGGGGTTATGCAGCAAGGCTTTGTGGGTAGCCCCCACTTGAGAGTAAGGTCATCCCTGTCTAGATGTCCCTTTTTTTCCGGCTTAGTGGTGCGGTTGCTGATCACAACCGTGGGGTGATTTTACTTGGAATTATCCAGTAAGGGATGATTCCGGTCTTGTGTTGCAGGGGAGCGGGCGTACTCCTCGGTACTGTGATCTAGGCCACGTACTATGACAGGTGGTACCCCAGTGCCTAGTCATTCGTTGGAAATCCATTTTCCCTACGTGCCTTGTACGGTATTTGTTTGTATACCTAGTATGCTGGAATTTAATCATGTAACAATTTCAGCTATTTTAATAAGTATTTGTATCTAGACACTATTATAATATCAAAGGATTTTTATAAAAAGTGTTTTAGCTATCGTAAGGTAAAAACCCGACATGTTTATTTGTGGCGTGGTCTTACGAGATGCTTTCGTTTTCAAAGGATTTTTGAAACTTTAATAATCAATTGGGTGTATTTATGATGCGCTGGTATTCCAGACTGACTCGGGTGTTATTTTATTATAATGCTCGGGTCAGACCGAGTATATTACAGGATAGGTTGCTATGGAGCAGAAGAGGAGCTGGAGTCGAGGCGTATTATTCGTACTTGTTTATATTCCGCTGCTATGATTGTTGTTAGTCATGTATCTGATTACTGTTGATTGTGTTGTGATGGACTCTGATGATGATGTATTGTATATAAACAGATATAGTTTTCATTTTGTGTAAAGATCTGTTCTATATATTATATTTTATCCGCTGCGACTGTGAGGTTCTGATTTTGTTTAGTTCTTTCTTCTTCTATCTACTTTCTTATTCTTCTACAATCTGTCTTTTCCGGCATTCGATCGTCGGCATATTATACTGTTGAGTATTTTGTGTCGATTTTCGAGGGTCGAGAAGGGCGGGTCGTGACAGTTGGTATCAGAGCTTAGATTGGCGACAACCTAGGCTTTGGTGGGAAAATTTCTCATTAAACAGAGTCGATAGTACTCTATAATGAGCTGAGTGTAATAATAGCTATGAGAGCGTATTTGTTAGTGGATATAAAATTGTTTTTGTACTGTGTTGACTTATCGGTTGAGTGTTTATGAATTCTGGTCGGTGCGGGAAGTACAACCGTATCGATAGGGGTTTCTAAACTATTAAACAAGATAAACCGACATAGTATTATTTTTAAAGTGGGTAAATGAAATAATTTTACCCAAAATTGTATTTTGATATAAAAAGAAATAATTTTCTAAATTATTCTATGCATTGGATGCTTGTTTGGTTGTTCTTCTATAATCAAATAAGAAATTAAAACATGATCTAAAATTTGAAATGATATATATAAGAAAATAAGAAGTTAAAATATTAAAATGGTTTATAACCAAATGGAATTGATTGAATATGTTTAAATAAGAAGAAGTGAAATTGAAATTTGATTTAAACCGGAATTTTTACCCCGGAAATTTTTGAAAGGGATTTCAAATGAATTTAAACAAAGGTGTGGGAAAAATTTAGAAACCTTGGGAATGTTGAAATGTTTTCCAAAGGTTTTGAAGTTAATGATGGAATATATTTTGGAAAATATTTTCGAATGGAAATTGTTTTGAGGTGGATTTTGGAAGTGGAAAGCATTGAACTCACTTCAGTCGCTGGAAAATAATCCTGGTGATGCTGGCCACATCATTAGAATTCATTTTCGAGTTTCTAAAGTGATGGATTGCTACCAAAATAGTTGGTTATGATATTGTTTGGACTTGTTTGAGAAACAAGTAATTTTAGAAATTTTCAAGAAGGAAAATTTTTAGTAAAAGCAGATCGTTTGGGATTTGGTATTTGATTTGAATATCAAAAGAGAAATGTGTTGATTTTTATTTCAAATTGGTTTTGAAATAAATCCGGGTAAATTGAATTCTGGGAATTCTATTTTGTAATAAAAATGTGAAAGTTGAAATGAATCAACTATAAACTTATAAGATAAAGTTGATGTAATTAAGAATTTGGGTTAAAAATTGAAATACATCAACTAGAATCGTGCAAGTGAAGTTGATTTAAGTAAGAAGGGAATGGGATTTTATCCTAAAATTAAAATTTAATTTGAGTATATATGGAAGTAAATGGAACTATTAAAATGAATGGGAAGTTGAATTTAACTTGGGATAAGTTAAGTATAATTGGGAATTGGAATTAAAGTGAGTTGGGTTCAATTGAAAAGTGAAATGACTTTGTAAATATGGGTCATTGTGTAATAAATTGTACTCATAAGCTACTGAGTGTTATACTTATAATCTAAAATTGTGAATATTCTTAAGAATTCAGGGATACAAATATATATAATTTGGGATTGTGATTTTAAAATGGAAATGGGCCTAAATGAGAAATCCAAATCCTTGAATAAAAATGAAATTGAAGTTCTTTAATGGAAGCAATTGAATGGGTGGCAAATTCAAACTTAACCATAAATGAAGGTGAATGGAATATATTTGGTTTAACTTATGATAAGTTAAATAAAATTGAGAATTTGAAACTGAATTAAATCTAAATGAATTGGAATTAAATTGAAGTGTGATTAAATGGAAATGGACTTAAGTGAGCAATATAAACTTATAAATAAATAAGTTGAAGAACTTGAGAATGGGCAATCTGATTTTAAACCAAAGTAAAATGGAATTATAGTCACAAATGGAAATAATGAATGGTATGGTGACTCCAAACTCAATCCTAAATGAAATGTGGAGAAAGATAAAGTAAAGTGAGATATAAAAGATGTGGATGAATTCAAAGTAGTAAATAAGTTTTGAATTTATTTATGAAGGAATAAATTGAAGTGAAATTCAAAATTCAGTTGCATTATAAATAATATTGAATGGAATTCAATTCTTATTGAAGTAGTAAAGGAAGTGGAATGGATTTAATTTGGCTAAATAAAATTTAGTTAAACTTGGAATAGATTTGAATAAGAATCAAATTGAAAGGAAATTTAATTTAGTTGAGATGATGTTGAATGGAGTAAATGCTTACTCAATTAAATCCAAAATGATTGTTTGGAAATAAATCTTGTGTAAGCTAAATTAAATGGAATTTGTATTGCAATAAATAGAATTTTGATAGTTTGGTCAAAATTTAGAAAGTAAGGGAAAAATCCAGTTGTTGAATGAAATTTAAGTTTGGTAATAAATGTTGGAAGTGAGAATGAATAATGTAATTAGCTTATAATAGTGATGGTTTGAATTGTAAATAAAATTCAAATGAGAGAAATAATTTAAATGGTCACTTTGTTGATAAAATAAATCTAAAATGGATTGGATAAATAAACGAAGAGCATTAAACTTTGTAAATGAATTGAAATTGGTTGAATGAGAATCAGATGGAAATAAAATTAAATAGATAAAGGTAATATTGTGAAACTACTTAAGCAAATTTAAAGAAACAAATGATTGTGGATGAGCTTTATTAAGAAATTTGAATGGAATTGTTAGGAAATAAACTAAATGCAAGTGAAATGAATTTTAAATTAATTAATGTGATAAGTTAAAAATATAAGAGTTGTAAATAACTCAGGAATGAATGATATTAATGTAAACTTGGATTTGGTTAATGGAAATAAAGATGTAAGGAAAATGTAATTTAACAATTACATTGGAAAGAGAAAATATTTGGTTTGAGAACCTTGTAATGGGATAAAATTTATATGAATCCAAGTTGGAAATAATTTTAAACGGTTATAAGCTTAAGTGGCAATTGTTTTGCTTGAATGACATGGAAATTTGCATGTATTTGCAATTGAGTGTTTAAAAGCAATTGAAATTGAATTTTGAATAAATTGATATGAATTGGGATCCAATTCAGAGAGTTTGTTAATGAATGCAAGTGAATTGGTTAAAGGTAGCAAATGGAATTGATTTTGAAGTAATTGGAATGAATTGGAATTTTATTTAGTGATTTGCATATGAATGGAAGTGGATCATTGTAGTAATGCGAACACTTTAAATTTAAAATAAAGGTGAATTGGTTGAAATAAATATGTATTGTATATGGTGAACTTCAATGTAAATCATTCAAATGAAATAAAATAGTTGGACTTGAATAAGTAACTTGAAAGGTGATTGAAAACTTGAATTTAAAGCATTCAAATGAAATAAAATGAAGTAGACTTGAATAAGTGATTCGAAAGTGATTGAAATCTTTGGATTGTTGATAAAATATGGTTAACATTGTTAATGATGAAGTTTGCTTGGTTTGGTTATGAAATGAATATGTTTGGTTTGCATTTGTATTGGAAATGTTATGAAAATGCTCATATCTTTGAAACTGATGAGTTTCTTGAGTTAGTACAGGTACGGGAGACGTTCGAGAGAGTTGGAGCGCGTATATGCGTTATATTAGCCGCTTGCTATTAAAATTTGCTTAAAAGGTATGCCTACGCAAATATAATTGGAAATTGATATATATATTATGATATATTTTGGTTTCCGGCCGTGTGAGCCGATGTGTACATATTTGTGTATCCTGCGATATCGCAGAAGCTCCTCCATGCAAAGGAGACTCCGCCAAAATTTTCCAGAAATTTTGGGAGTTAGAAAATTTTTGGGGTTTTGGGAAAATTTTTAATAACTAGTAAAGTTATTTTGGAAGCGAATGTTAAAATGAAGGCTTTAGAGTAAAGAAAGCAAAGGGTTTTGAAATGGAGCTGAAACTTTTTGGGAAAGTGAATATAAGCTTTTAACTAAGCAAATTGGATAAGTAAATGAGTTTGAGAGTATATTTTTACCTTAGCAAATTTCGGGGACGAAATTTTTATAAGGGGGAAGGAATGTAACATCCCGTATTTTTAAGCTATTGAATTTGAACATTTAATTCGTTTTAAATGTTCAATGTGGGTCCTTAATTGATTTTGAAATGAATGGATTTGGGTTCAATCAATGAAAATGAGCTATAATTTTAATTTATAGCAATTCTGGTTGAATTTGATTAATGGAAAAATAATAATTAAATATTCGGGATTAGGATAAAAAGGTGAATCTGGGTGTAAATAGCTATAAAATGGTTTTAAAATTTATTTTAAAGTCTATTTGGACATAAATAATGTTGTTGGACTTTTAGAGGAATTTTTAAGTTGATAAATTTATATTTGGGAATTCATATCAATTTAAAAATGAATTTAATATTATTAAAATGCAATTTAATCATATTTTGGTCTAGAATGAGCCAGAATGATTTTTTATGTGATTTAAATTTTATATAGTTTATTTTTAAGTTAATAAAATTTTTAAAGTGAATTTTAAAGCGTTTCCGTAAATTGTGAAAATCGCCTGATTTAATAGACGAGTTAAAATAGCCTTTCGGGGCGCAGTCTCGGAATTCGACGAAACCAGTTCCATTGGATCCGAAATAGTTAGTTATTATCGGATTTCAATTTTCGTAGCAATCGGAGTTGTTGTTTGACCGTGGTGGCTCGAAACGCATCAAAATCGATTTAACCAATTTAATTTTAAATTGATCGTTTAATTCCGTAACTTGCGCATACGATCACATTAGCTTACGAAACCTGTTCCATTGTGTCCGGAACGTAGAAAAACCCCAGGGTAGCCTGTCGGAACGTGAGAATTGGAGGTCGTTTGCATTAACGGTTAAATTGAGATATTTTATTAATTAAATAATATTAAATTATAATATATATACGGTTACACGCAGAGAAAATCCTAGATCATCTCGTGGCCGCCTCTAGTTCACTTTCAATGGCCGAAATTCGATTTCAATCTTCCTCCAAATCCTCTCGATCCTTGCCCTTTCACGCTTCGAGTTCAACAGGGAAGTCATAGAGCGTCTCGAGCTTAATAGATCTGTACGGTCGAGATCGTGTCTGGGTCGACGTAGTGACCGGAATTCGCGAGAAAAGGACCGGCGTTCGTGCTTGAATTTCGAGACACTAGCAGCTCCGCGTTCGCACGCGATCAGGGTGGAGGTAGAGTCGAGCGAGCGCTTCATCCTGGTGGTCGTTGATCTTGTTCCGGTCGAGCACGGTGGTGGTGAATCTAAACCCTAGTCGACGTCGGTTATGGGTTTGAAGTATTCGCGTACAGGAACGAACGAGGGAGAAGGAAGTTACAGCCTGGATTGAGTAGAGTTTTTTTTGAACGGCATGATGTTGTTTGGTATAAAATTTTAAAAGAGAAATTGTTTAAATTATATTCAAAACTTTATAAAATCATAACGAGCTCATACGACCTCAGATTTCGACGAATTTGGTAGCGATGGAATCACAGAAAAGAATTCTTCGTGATGGCGCAGATCCGGAGTCATTCCGGGCAAGTGGAAATTTGGGTTAAATCGGACACCGTCCGGTTTAATTTAAATTTCGAATGCTCGCCGAAACTCAAGGTGAGTTTTTCTCACTCACATCTGGATGCTAGGCATTTTAAATAGTTAATATTTAAATATCTGTGTGATTGGCTGAATATAATTGTTATTATCAGTCTGATTGATATTTATAATGTGATGTGCTAATATTTGTGGATGCAGGGAGAAACAGGTTGGAGGGATCCAACTGGATTCCTCACAATTGTAGCAATTATTTTATAATTGATAGTGATACCTGTTTATATGATGTTATTGATAAATCTGGAAATTTAGTTGTTCTGTGACATTGTGGTATAAAGTATAATCACAGAATTTAATTATAAATGGATAAATGGTGTTTTTACGAAATAAAATGAATTGTTAAATTTAGAATTTCAAAGAATAAAATTTGAAATCGGATTTGAAAAGAAAAATGTAAATTGGGTCAAATTGGGATTTTGAATATAATGGAAAGTTTATAAAATGGGTAAATAGGAAGTATAGTTTTCTGGAAATTAAATTTATGAAATTATAAATTGTTTAAAATAACGATGTTTATTTTAATAATGGCTAATGTTATCCGAAAATTAAAAATATGTTAAATAGAGTTTCCAACTATAAATTAACAAGTTCAAATGAAAAATAGAACGTTTTGAAATGCCGTATTTCATTGGAATTTAATTAAGTGAATTGGAAATTTGGCTTCCATTGGAAATTCACCAAAAATGTTTAATTTAAAATGTTTTAAACTATGATTTAAAAATGAATTTCCGGATATGGGAAATTGGGTGTGAACTTCGGAGGAAGTTATAGTTAAATATGGAATTGGGGATTTATGTTGTAAACATAAATTGACTTGAAATAAATCAGTGGATTTATATGAAAGAGTACTTTGAAATGTTTGAAACGGGAAAGTGTTTCCCTGGGAAAACCAAGTAAATGTTTATAAAAAGATTTTATTTAACTAAGGTTAAGTTTTAAATCGTTTTAAAAGTATTTTTAAGAAATCGTTATTTTTAAAGAAATAAATTAATAATTTTAATACCGTAATAATTTGGGAGTATATTAGCAATTATTTTTACAAATGGATTTATTTAAAAGTTGGTTTTAGCTTAAGCTGTTAAAATTAGTATTTTTCTTCTTATAACGCTATTTTGAATTTAGTTAAACTAAAACCCTTATTTTTAAATCAAAGTTTATGTGTTAATGACTAGTTTTCTTCACATATTTTAAATTTATATTTTGAGTAAATAAATAGAAGTAATTTTCATATTTTAAAGTATATTTCAGTATAAAGTATTTTAGCTGTTTTAATGCAAATTGTTTTATACTTGGTTTTTCCCGATGGGAATAAAGGGTAAAGGATTTACCTTGTAAAGGAAGAGTTTTGGAAAATTGTTTTCAACGAGTTTTGGAAATGTGAAAATATATCTTTGAAAGATATTAGAAGAAAATAAATAATAAGGAGATTATTTATTGTGTGATGGATGTGTATGGATGTTTGTGAACATTAATTGATAGTTAAATCACCGACTATCAATATTGGCCAAATGCGCGATCGTTTCGAAGAGACCGGGATCGAGTTTCCGTATACCGGGATTCTAGGTCTGGAGACTCGAAAACCACTTCGATTCGGTTTGTACGTTTCGTGTAACGTGTTCGGAGTCGAAGATGGAGCAGTGAAGTGCAAGGGCTAGTCGCTACTAATCCTGAGGATATTTCCAAAATGGATGTAGTAGGAATAGTGCCTTCGGTTCCGTTCGAACCCGGGACGGACTTGTATGGACGAATGCTTTCGTGACATCGTCAGGCGGACGATGGGCATTCTAAGGGATATGTGCTATAAAGGTATCGTTTAGCCTCGAGCCTCATCAACCGGGAATGACTGAAAATCAGGGGTTATGCAGCAAGGCTTCGTGGGTAGCCCCCACTTGAGAGTAAGGTCATCCCTGTCTAGATGTCCCTTTTTTTCCGGCTTAGTGGTGCGGTTGCTGATCACAACGGTGGGGTGATTTTACTTGGAATTATCCAGTAAGGGATGATTTCGGTCTTGTGTTGCAGGGGAGCGGGCGTACTCCTCGGTACTGTGATCTAGGCCACGTACTGTGACAGGTGGTACCCCAGTGCCTAGTCATTCGTTGGAAATCCATTTTCCCTACGTGCCTTGTACGGTATTTGTTTGTATACCTAGTATGCTGGAATTTAATCATGTAACAATTTCAGCTATTTTAATAAGTATTTGTATCTAGACACTATTATAATATCAGAGGATTTTTATAAAAAGTGTTTTAGCTATCGTAAGGTAAAAACCCGACATGTTTATTTGTGGCGTGGTCTTACGAGATGCTTTTGTTTTCAAAGCATTTTTGAAACTTTAATAATCAATTGGGTGTATTTATGATGCGCTGGTATTCCAGACTGACTCGGGTGTTATTTTATTATAATGCTCGGGTCAGACCGAGTATATTACAGGATAGGTTGCTATGGAGCAGAAGTGGAGCTGGAGTCGAGGCGTATTATTCGTACTTGTTTATATTCCGCTGCTATGATTGTTGTTAGTCATGTATCTGATTACTGTTGATTGTGTTGTGATGGACTCTGATGATGATGTATTGTATATAAACAGATATAGTTTTCATTTTGTGTAAAGATCTGTTCTATATATTATATTTTATCCGCTGCGACTGTGAGGTTCTGATTTTGTTTAGTTCTTTCTTCTTCTATCTACTTTCTTATTCTTCTACAATCTGTCTTTTCCGGCATTCGATCGTCGGCATATTATACTGTTGAGTATTTTGTGTCAATTTTCGAGGGTCGAGAAGGGCGGGTCGTGACACAAATAGCAATAATATTTTGTTTTAAAGTATATACTATTTTGAAGTAAAGGATATGTTTGAAATGGCAAATATATTTTGGTTTTAAAGTATATACTATTTTGAAGTAAAGGATATGGTTTGAAATGGCAATAATATTTTGGGTTTTGAAGTATATACTATTTTGAAATAAAGAATATGTTTTGAGAGGGCAATGATTGTGTTTTTAAAAGTATATAAATTTTTAAACGACCACGGTGTTATAATAACGATTGGTTGTTAAAGAGACCGGGATCGGATATGGACATACTCTCTGTCGATACCGAAAACCACTTTGACAACTGTGTACGCGGTGGAGTTTCCAGAATGAAGTAGGATAGTGGCGACGATCCTAAGGTATATACGTGGACCCAACTCCCATAAGTTGGCATAAGGTGGCTAAAACAGGAGCGATCGACGGGCCAAGGAGGTAGCACCTCTGATCGGACACACTTCTTCGATACCATTCTATTACTTATGATTTTTTTTGGTGCGCACCCTTGATTTGGGAGTGTTGTTCGAGGTGGGAGGTAGTGGCTGCTATGCGTCACTACCAGTCCGGATGCGTAATTGGTATATCTACCCTGGCATTGCCTTGTGTGCCGTGTCACCTACCATATCGAGCTTTACTACGAGTTGTGATTTCTCCCGTAGCCTGTGGAGTATCGAGGGTAGCCCCCATTTGGGAGTATGCTAATACTGGATAGACTACTGGGACTATTACGTGTTAAGGTGGAAAATGTAAAGCCTTAATACTATTTAAAAGTATGTTTATTCTATAATTAGACATTATTATAATAGCGAATATTACTACATAGTAGATAGTTTAACGGATCCTTAAGAGATGTGAATCCCGAACATTTCTTAAGTTACTGCACTTACGTTAGACACTGAATAGGAGATGTCAAACCCCGTAAACATCTCTGACGCCGTTTACACTCATATTTATTTCATTGATTTAACTTACATAAGATTTTTTAGTTCTGACTCGAGTGTTTTGTCTTTTCAATTCGCTCCGGTTAGCCTGAGCATTTCAGGATTTGAAGGCCCTATGTTTGGAGGACGAAGACGAAGATTTTATTACTACTATTTATTATATTCCACTACATCATTGTATTCCGCTGCATTAATTATCATTCTCTGGTATGTGTAACTCTGATATGTATTGTATAAGTATAATCAAATGTTTTGCAAAACAGCTTCATGAACTGTTATTTGATTATTATATTTTATCGTTCCGCTACAAGATTCTATTTTGTTCCTTTTATTTCTCCACTTTTTCTTATTTACCCCATAACAATCCACCCTTTTGTACGGTTTAAGTTGGCACGTGTGTCTGCTTAAGCATACAAAAAGGTGGGATGTTACACAATGTGGCCAAAAAGCGGATATCAAGCAGAAGGCACTTTCCATATCTTTACTTCGAAAATATGTATCATATAGTACCCTTTCAAATCACTTTCAAATATCATACTTATATAAAGTCCATTATATATAAGATTTCATTTCAAATCAAATACTTTCCCAAAATCAATAGTTTTAGAATCAACTTCATACTTATACAAACAAATTTTATATAAGTTCGACAACTCCCAATCAAGTATTTAGCAACACAAGGTTCTCAAATTTCAATTTGTTTCAATATCAATACAATTTTCAAAATCATATACGCTTTCACCAAATTATTCTTCCAAATCAAATATCTTCAGTTTCAAGTTTCCAAATTAATAGGTTTAAAAAAAAGTCATCCTCGTTTCCAAATCAACTTAATTCATGTCAAACCAATTCATTTTCAAAATCATCATATAAATACTGGGTTTTAAATTCCAATCTATTTTCGAAACTAAATATTTTCTCAAAATCAATTATACCCAAAAATGATTACACAGTTTATAACCATCACTTTAAAACCTTTTAACTATTATTTCTCTCTGAAATATACAATTTACCTTTTGAATATTATTATTCTATATATATAGTTTTATAAAAGATGTTTCAAAGTTAAAACATTTAGAACTAAATTTTATTCAAAACATTTCAAATCTACATTTCATATTAGTATAATTCAAATAGTCTTATTCATTTCCTTAACAAAGCAGTTTCAAATTTAGTTAAATCATACTACTTCATACTTTAAACGTACAAAACTAAACTTATATACTTTATCAAATATTTTATACTCTTCGAAATTACTTAGCTTTGAAAATTAAACCTCGATGTGGAAGTGTTCGAACCTTCAAAATAGTCGGTGAAATCAAATTTCAAATCCAAGAGTTGGAAATCAGCAACAAATCAGTAAATCAATTTTAGTAGATAGGGTTATATCAAATCCGAAACTCGAGGACTGAACACCGGGCTTACTTTAAATCATTTCAAATATATATACATATATCTTTCAAATATCAAATCATACTTCGGAATTGGAAATCAAAATTGGTTTTACAAAATCAATCGCATAGCAAAGCGACTAAAGTGGCCTCTCCCTCACTCTGAAACTCGAAAATCAATGTCGATGATGCGTGCACTCATCACCGAAATTTTTTCCAGCGACATAAGTGAGTTCTGGACTTCCATTTTCTTGAAAACTTCTTTGAAATTTCTTCGAAATCATTGGAACTCATTTGAAGTCATTTGAGACATTTCTTATTCGAAAAATACCTTCAAATCGTACTATTATATAATTTCAAAATCTTAAAACCAATTTCCAAAATATCGGAGTTCAATCTCTCAAATTCAAAATCATAACCCTTCAGTTATAAATCATTTTTATATAAATCAATTTCTTATATAATTTCCAAAATTTCAAATCCTTTCGAAACCTCACATTCTTGTTTTTAAAAGGTATATAATCCTTATCGAAAACATTTTCACTATTATATATAGAATATAATCATACCTATCAAATTAATAATTTCGATATATAAAACAATTTCTAAAATACAATCAAACACCCGATTTTCAAAGGATGATTTAAGAATGGATTTCAAAACAAAGATAGAGATTCAAATTAGAGGGGCTCTAATCAAATAGAATTCAAATTCGAAGATAGGCTCGATCGACGATTAGGTAATTAAATTACAAAATAGAAGATAGGCTCTGATACCAACTGTAACGACCCGGTATTTTCAACCATTCGCATCCACACATGCCGGACTTGAATTGCTTAAAATATCAGATTGTTAATTTAAAATTTGTCAAAACTCAGCATATACAGTAAATAAATCAATAATAGAATCACAGACACAGAGTAAATAATATAAATGCAGTGGAATAGATAAATAGTAGTTCATGAAGTTACTATATAAACATCAGAGTTAGAAATAAAATACAACAGAATATCTCAAATCAGTGAAGTCTCCAGTACAAACAAATGACCTCTCTGAACAATTCAACTGGAAAGCTGAAAGCTGAATCGATGGTTGGATCTCCAAACGAAGCTCCAAACTCCAAATGTGAGTCTCAAATGCTGTAACACTCAGTCTGACCCGAGCGTAAAGCAAAACACAAAACACTAGAGTCAGAATTAACATTCTTATATCAATAAATCCAACTCAAGTGAAATATCAATTGAAATACAAGCAACTCAAAGGATGTTTGGGATAACCATCCTCTAAGGGTCCGTGGAACTGTCTACAAAGTAGAGATATACACTACAACACCGTGGCCATTTCAAATTAATTTATACTTCAAACCAAGATATCATTTTCATTTCAAATATACCTATTTTCCAAAATAGTATATATAAAAATATTAAATAATTAAGTAAAGTATTTGTAATTTCCTCAAACTTCACAAATCGTTTCAAAATCAACTCGGCTTTCCCATTCAAATTAAATTCAATCTTAACTTATCAATTTCCATTCAATTCAGTTTCTGACGAAACAAATTCAAATTTATCGATTTCAAATACATATTTGGACCACAAAATAAACCATTTAAAATTTGATATAATTCAAAGTCAATATATTTCGAAGCTTTAAATATTCAACATTTCAAAGACTAAATTTGATAATTGCATTTATCTCCCAATTTGACTTCACTATTATTTAGTTTTGAAATATTCACTTAATAAATTCAATATTATTTATATGACCTTACATTACACTTTCTATATATTACCTTCGATTTCTTTAGACGTGAAATATCCATCAAATTACTTAAATCAAAATCGAGTTATAAGATCATATTTTAAAGTTTCAAATTCAGTAGATTCAAATCGATTTAATTAAGTAAAATTCTTAACTAAACAAAGTTTCTATCAATTCAGCTTTATCTTCCTTACTTACAAAAATCATTGAAAAATCGATATAAGAATATAATACTTAACATATTATATTAATTAAATCAAACTTTATTAATTTAAGTTTAATATTAAATCTACTTTATATTAAAAAAATATTTCAGTATTAAATAAAACCATATATATACCCTTTCAAAACCATAGAAATCATTTTCAAAATATTTATATATAGACCAACGGTGTCTGTATATAGTTTTCTATCATATGGTCAATGTATACGGATATTTATCATTTCAATCCGTAATTTAAATATATACGGGTGGATACCATTTCAACCCGTAATGCCAAATTCAATTCAAGTGAAAATCGCTTGGGTTTATCATTTCAACCCATAACGATTTTCTCTTATTCTAAAGTCTGTTCGGGTATGTATCATTTCAACCCATAGTGATTTCTATACTAACAGGGAACTTGCAGAGTGATAACAGATATGATAACAATAATAACATGCATATATCATCAGTAATTAAATAAAATATAAACAATAGAATATGGTGTCATATCCCACCGGTGAACAATTATAGATAATAGCATATCTAACCATAATTAAATAATTAACAGTTCAAATTAGCAGCATATTTCAATTGTCGTTCCAATTGAAATCAAATTTAATAAATATAAGAACGTTAATCGCGAGTGATTGCTCACCTTTCGAGACTAGAGAATACAGAAGATGACACGGATACGCACACTGATACAGACACTGAAATTTGAATTATGAATCGAAGCAAAGCAAAATCGACATGAATTCAACGATCAAAGCTGACAACAAGAATTGATGAAAGTGAATCAGAGCCATAAATATAATTGAAACAAAACATACGTTAAAATTTTCTCTAAAACCAAATTTAAAACGTACATTTAAAATAAGATATATATATAAAATTCCAAATCAGTATTTTAAAACTTATATAAACTAGCATATTATACTTTAAGATCCCTATTTATTATAAAATTTAAAACACACACACATAAAACCACCCTGAAAATGTACATATACAACTGACGTAGACCATATATCTACCATATATATATATATATTTTTGTTTTAAAAATCTTTATACTTTTTTTTGAAATCAAATGTCTACCTATATAATATATTGATGCACATACGTATGCAAACATCTTTTCGAACTGGCAAATATATATATAAGCCTATAACATACTTTATATTCTTTCTTAATTTATGTAAGAACAGAGCCATTAGGCAGGACTTATAATATAATATAATATTTAGAATAGTACTTTATAAAGCAAAAGAATGTATAAGTTATATATATAAAATTCGCATATTATAAGTAACAACACTCAAAACTTGTATATATAAACTACTAAAATGTTGCAACCAGACCAAAAGTTTAAAACTGATAAAATAGAATACTATATGTTATGTTTAAAACAATACTTATATTTTATATAACCAACAGCCTTTAAAACTTAAGTACATAAAATGGTATGCTTATATATATATAAGTTGTTAACACTTTCCAAAAGCAAAAACATAAAGAAGACTAATGTAGTTAACAAAATAAGCATGCAAACTTATAAAGCTTATATATACACTTTACCAACCTATACACTATATATATATATATATTCTGCCATATTAATATATATATATAACACAAAACAAAAACTTACATACATATATACTTGTAATCAATATATATATATATATTCTAATATATAAACAAATGTGTACACTAACTTAACCTCTATATATATGATCTAGAAAAAAAATTTATATAAAAAAAACAGAGAAGTTCATAATACATATAAACTATTATAACTCAAACCAACAGACCCTAATATATAAAGTAATATAGATAATACTTGTATAAATATATATAAACATCAAATGGAAAACGACCCATATTATTAGATCTATCGACATCTGTACCTTATACACACACGCAGCCGAGGGGAGAAAGGGAAGAACAGGTGGCTGAATTTCGAACAAAGCAAGTCAGAGATGGGCGAGTTGATGACATGGAGGACCTGAAGATGGCTCGCAATGGGGTAGGGGAGGAAAAAGAAGTTTGGTAGCTTGGCGTCTGGGTGGTTTAGTGGGCGGTGTGCTGCGATGGTGATGAGTTTCTCGGCTTCAGAGAGGAGGCGGAGTGAGGCCGGAGGGGAAGAAAGCAGGCGAAGGAGATGGTGGTTGCGGGGTTGTAGCCAAGGCGAGGAGATGAAGAATGGGTTTCAGGAGGAGAGAAAAAAATAAAATAGAAAAGGGAGAGGTGGAACGAAATAAATGAATGAAACAGAATTGGAAAAAATATGAAAGGATGCAAAACGCACAACATTACTTTGTATAGCTTTCAAAACAAAATATACGGCTGAAACAAAGCAAAGAAGAAAAATCATATCTAGAAAAAGCAAACGTCACCAAACAACAGCTGGCTGAAAAGTTAAAGCAATTTATTAACGTGGTGAATGTCGTACGTTTCAAAATCGAAGAGACAAAGGAAACAAAAGGTCATAATTTCGAAACCGGTATGACGCATAGTTTTATTGTTTCCGCCTCGTACCGGGCCTTAGAATGCAGAAATAAATATACTGTGAAGATCAGCACGACGAGATGATCAAAACGGTATACAAATATCAGTGGTACGATCATCCAATCAAAGTCGATAATCGGTATCGAAAATGCTGTTATTTTGCAGAAAATAAGATAAACGGAACAATAGAAGTCCAAATTTGAAAAAAAACGAAAAATGACGTCTCACTCAAAAGAGGATTTAGAAATTTTCTATAGAAAAATATTCAGGTTTGGAAATAAATTTATTATGATCAATTATTAACTGATTTTAATTTAATAGAATTACACAATAAAATAAACTTCAATATAATCTGATGAAAAATTACCAGTTGCTATGTTAAAATAGACGTATTCCAAATATTAATTTTTTTTCAAAATTCAATTATTAAAATTTTCACAAAAATTCAATTAATTTAATAAATAAAACCTTTAAAATTTACGGGTTGTTACATTAACTTTATATTTCAAACACAACAAATATACGAAAAATATATACTTAAGAGACAGTGAGATAACTAAGTTAGATCCATGCCTAATCCAAGCACAAAGCTAGAAGAACCAAAGAACCACCTCCTTCCATCAACACAAGCCTAAAGGTCCAACCTTTAGCACTTCAAACCGAAGCCAGCACCTTCCTCCTCCTCCTCCATGCTCACGGCAGATCAAAGTTCCCCCTCTTCCTCTTACCTCCACAATTTTTACTTGCTAATCATACTTCCCATGATATCTTAGGTGCAAAGCCAAAGTTTAGAAGAGATTTGAGAAGATTTGGTTAACTTTTGAAAAAGTTAGAGAGTAATAAGTGGATTAGTGCTTAAGCACTTCCACCATTTTCAACCTTCCTACTTCATCTCAAGCTTATTTGATTTTCTGTGATTATTTCCTAAGGGTATGCCCCTCCTTATATAGGCTTAGAAATATGATGGGAAAATAACAAAGCCCCTCAAAACCCATATGACATTAGTTACAAACATCACTTCTCCTTTATCATTTACTTAACTTTTAAGACTTTTCACTTATGCACATTTCCTAAAGATCTTCCCTTACCTCATGCATGACATCATCCATAAAGTTTATTTCCATAAATAGAAAATTATATTTTTTTCATTCTCTTTAATTCCTAAGAAAATAAGTGTATGTAAAAAAAAGCTGAACAACTTCTAGTGGTTAAAACATTGTTTATCGATAAAACGATTTTCGGTCACATTATTGATATTTTTTCAAAGTATTTATTTTGCAAACATTTTTCCAAAACAAGTTTAGCATCATTATTTATGATTTAAAAGGAGTTTAAAAAGCTTATTAAACTATTGTAATATCTTTTAATCCAAGATTCAAATATTTAAATAATTTAGATATTTAAATACAAGTGCCTGAAATTCCAGGACGTTGCATTCTCCTCCACTTAGAATATTTCATCCTTGAAATTCCAACAAGAGCAACCAAAGAAACAATCGTAAAGAAATACTTAACAGTATTCAAAATCACTTAGGAAAACAAGCCCATGGTTTTCCCAAGTTCAAAACCTCCTCATCGCACAAGGATGATAAACAACTTACTAAGCGTACCGTATACTCGACAACCTCCGGTTATTACTTAGTAGGCTATTCATGCTACCTCATAGAAAATCGAAGAGTCGTCCCCTAAACTCTCCATAAGCCAACAATTATAGTATGCAAATATACTAAAGCCTGTATTATGTACATAGACCATCCGTACACAATATCAAATCTGATCACTTGCACGATCACATAAATTTCACATTCCAACTAGTATAGATCACTTGACTCTCTAGTGCGGACTCCGATCAGGTTCCTTGATTAGAAACTGTCATTCTCTTTACATAGACATATACTATGATAGAAAAAATTAGGATCTTATCAAGAATCTATATTAGGTGTTCGCCGTTAAGAATCTAGTGAAAAATCCTTGTTCGGATAGGTGTAAACCACCTCGAAATCATATACTCAAATACTGGATCAGTAACAGTCTTGCGAATAAAATGATCTACTTACAATTATGTACTTGTGGTTTCTCAACTATTCTAATATCTTTTATCACATTCTTTTACACTAATAGTATATAAGTCAATACTAAAATCATTTATGAATCATTTCATAACACATAACTTCAAGTTTATCAACATTATACAACTTAACTTCATACTCGTATAATACTCTACTACCTCCTAGGAGTATATACAAATCATCAAATTTGTTTTACTTAATAAGCATGTTCAACAAATTAAACTTGTTTTAACTTACTAACTTCTCAATTCAAGTGTTATATAAACTCATCTCTCAATTTTCACAAAACGCTTAATTTTAAATTCTATACGATTCGGAAGTTTCCGACTGTTTAAAATCGTCAAAAATCCCGCTTCATTTTAACAAATGAAATCTACTAAACAACATATCATAACAAGAAGCATATACCATACAATCCTAATGCACATGCTACATGTGTCCATAAAATCTTAACCAATTTCAATAATTTATTAAACACACTTTATCGAAAAGGTGAAAACATGAAAACGTTTCAATATTTATTTTGGGCTATGCCACTACCACTCGGGCACCCTACATAGTATACGTATAAAAAATTTCTACATAAAAAGTTCATATCAAACTTCTTACCAAAGAAAAACTTTAGAACTAAACACCCGGGTTTTATTTCAAATCATTTTGAAATAATAATATATGCATATATCTTTTGTATATCAAATCATACTTTCGAAATTAAATTGAAATCCATTTTATTAAAACAATTCTATAGCATCCACCACTTAGGAACCCGAAAATGAATGCCAATGATGCTAACATCCTCACCATAATTATTTTCAAGCGACGTGAATGTATTCAGTACATCTAATTCAAGCCTTTCGGCCTTCACCAAAATCATTTCAAACTAGTATCAAATACTTCATAATTATTTACTAAGTATCATGACCTCAACTTCATAAACTAATTTTCCAAATACTTACTTTCAAATAATACTACTATTATTTTTCTAAAATCTTGAAAAACATTTTGAAATACACCGGGATTTAAGTTCTCAAAATACCAGTTAAATCCTTCTTGTTTATAAATCATATTTCATAAACCGTACTTATATAGAATCACCTTTGTTAAAACACTAGTTTTGATTCACGACAAAGCAATTTAGAAGAAAAAGAGAATGCACGATCAATCTCAATAAAAAGAGACAATCAAAGGACTATGGTGATATCGAAACTTTGAATCTATATTTTCACTGTTTATTTCTTATGGTCAAGTCTTAGTAATTTGTTAAAATCTATCCTCAAGTAGTCCGCACTTCATTGTTCTCAGTTTTTAATCAAAACATAGCTAATAGTGTAAAAACACTACAGCCAGTCGACTGGCTATAAACAACCAGTCGATTAACTGGTGTACATACACGAGTATGCACTGTTTATATTTTTTAAAATGTTGCACAATCAGTCGACTGACCAATAACGAACAGTCGACTGACCTGAACCCAACTGTCATATTTTGAATAGACATCTTCATTCTACGAAGAGTTGTGATCCTTCTCTGAACAGAAATAGATGCCCCTTTTGGTCAGAACTCTTCACCAATGGCAGTAACTCTCTGACTACTATAAATACATATCCCCAAACATTTCACATTTACCGAAAATCATACTAACTTTCTTATACTCTTATTGTGCTCTCATACTCACATTCAAACATCATACAAGCATTTTATTGCTTTGAATCTCCAAATTAACTTTCATAATCTTTGATTCTTAGCAACACCTTCCTTGCATATCTTCACATACACATCATACACTTGAGGATTTGATTATAGGAAGTTTGTACTATCAGAGACAAATCAGTGTTTTCAAGAACACACAGTGTCAGATATTCTTTTGTATTAGCGCAGTCCTGTTCTGCTGCTTAGGCGTGTGAAGTCCTCTTCGGCTGCTGATGCAAAATCATGTTCTGCTGCTCAGGTCCCTGTTCGGCTGCTTAGGGGTTGTATAAACCTGTTCCTCCGGGTTAAGTGAGGGTATTGTTGTTAGTGAAATTCCAGAAGGAGTCTGGGACTGGACGTAGGACGGTGCTCCGAACCAGTATAAAATATCTGGTGTCATTTTACTATACTGCTTTTATATTCCGCACTATTTACAGTATTACTATCATCTCTATACTCTGTTTTATCATATATCCATATTACACGGTCCTACAGACTTTCATTTGGTATCAGAGCAAGGCATCTAATAACCGTTACAAAGTTATTTGATATTTTGTTAATATGGAAAACATCACCAGCACTAGCACTGTCACTAACACCAGTTTTGTAGAAGGTCAATCTACTGGACGACCTCCACTATTCAATGGCATGAATTAGAACTATTGGGCTACACGAATGCGTATTTATATGCAAGCAAATAGTTTTGATTCATGGAATGTTACACAAACAGAATACACTACACCTACTACTGCTTATGCAGAATGGACTACTGCTCAAAAGACAGAAGCCACTGCTAATGCTAAAGCCATGACATGCTATTTTGTGCCTTAGATTGAAATGAATTTAATAGAGTTAGTATTTGCACAACTGCTTATGAAATTTGGAGAACTCTTAAAGTCACAAATGAAGGCACTAACAAAGTCAAGCAAAGTAAAATATCCATGCTCAAAAGTCAGTTTCAAAATTTCAGAATGAAGCAGGAGGAGTCCATAAATGATATGTACTCTAGATTTCAAGATATCTATCATTCATTACTATGACTAGGACAAACATTTACGGATTTTGATATTGTCTCAAAACTATTAAACTCTTTAACTGATGATTGGGAAAGAAAGGTCTTAGCTATTGAAGAAGCCAATGATCTTTCCACCATGAAACCAGAAGAGTTAATAGAAAATTTAATGTCCTATGAAGTTAATATGCAGGCTAAAAGAGTACAGGCTCAAGACAAAAAGAATGTGGCTTTCCATGCTGAAAAGGAAGAAGAATCAGACTCAGATGAAGAAGACTTAGCTTTCATAGCCAAAAACTTTAAAAAGTTTTTGAAATACAGAAAAGGGAACAAGAATAACAACAAACGGTTTTTCAACAAGCCGCAACTTCTGTATTAGAATGCTATAACTGCCATAAGAAGGGTCACATTCAGAAAGATTGTCCAAATCAGAAAAAATCATACAATAACAAAAATAAGAAGGACAAATTCAAGAAAAGGGCTTTCTCAGTTACATGGGATGATTCAGATTCTTCATCTTCTGATAGTAGCAGTGACAGTGAGAATGAGCAAGCAAATGTATGCTTTATGGCAAAGGAGAATGAGGTTAGTGATCTAACTTTTGATGATATGATTGAAATTAATTCTGAACTTCTTGACACTTTAAAAAATCTCAAAAGAAAATATAAAGAAGCATTAGAAAATCAAAATAGAGCAGAATTTGAAAGAGATATGTTAAAAGATGAAAAGAAAATATTAGAAGAAGAACTTGAGAAAATTCAAGAATCATCTTCTGATAATTCTCAATTTGCTCTATTAAGTCAAGAAATAGAAACTCTGAAAGTTAAGAATGATACTCTAGCCTCTGAAAATCATGAGCTTAAAACAAAATTCAAAATGATAGAGTTAGAGAACACCAGTCTTAGAACTAAGCTAGACAATATCACCAAGAATGTTTCAAATTTCAATAAAGATAGATAAAACTTGTCTAAGATTACTGAAATTTCTCAACCGGCATCTAATAAAAATGGATTAGGTTATGTTAAGAAATCACGAGCTCCACCTACAAAGGAAAATAAAAGGAGAAATGTTTCTAAAACTATACCTTCCATGGAACATTCAAAGAGGAAAACCAACTTAAAAAGCATAAAAATATGGGTTCCTAAAACAAATAATAGTTTGATTAGGAATAAATATATAAATACCTTTTTGGAAACTGTTCATAAAAATAAAAATTATATTTTTAAAGGGGATACTGAACCCACTTTGGTTTGGTTTCCTAAGACCTAACTCTTAGGACCCTATCACAAAGTGGGTACTAATATCATTATTATTTTTGCAGGATCCACTTAAAAAGAGAGGAAAATCGATACTCGACAGCGGTTGCTCAAAACATATGACTGGAGACAAAATATGCTATCAAACATTACTTACTCAAATGGAGGCTCTGTCACTTTTGGAGACAATTCCAAAGGATATATCATCGGAAAAGGCGACGTCAGTAATGTCGGTACATCTAATTTACCTCTTATTTCCAATGTTTTATTAGTCAAAAATTTAAAACACAATCTTTTAAGTATCAGCCAGTTATGTGAAAAAGGATTCAAAATCTCTTTTTATGAAGATAAGTGTAGCATTTTTGATAAAAATCAAAATATTATATTTGAAGGAAATAGAGACAGAAATATCAATACTATGAATATGAAAATCAATCACAATTCAGATATATGTTTAATAGCCAATGAAAATGATCCTTGGCTATGGCACAAAAGATTCTGTCACATCAACTTCAAAACTATAAACAAGCTTTCTAAAAATGATTTAGTCAGAGGTTTACCAAAAATGAACTTCAGAGTCAATCATATTTGTGATGCATGTCAATTAGGAAAATTAACCAAATCATCTTTTAAATCTAAGAAAGTTTTTTCTACATTACAACCACTTGAATTACTACACATGGATCTATTTGGGCCAACCCAAGTTAAATCCTTAAACCACAATAGATATGTGTTTGTAATAGTAGATGATTTTTCTAGATATACTTGGACCATTTTTATGAAAAATAAAAGTGATACGTTTTGAGCATTTTAAAATTTTTGTCAAACGAATCCAAAATTTAAAAGATTTGAAAATAAAAAACATAAGAAGTGATCATGGAGGAGAATTTGAAAATGAAGCTTTTGACAATTTTTGTAAAAAGAAAGGAATTTTTCATAATTTTTCATTTCCTAGAACTCCACAACAAAATGGAGTTGTAGAACGTAAAAACAGAACTTTACAATAATATGCAAGAACGTTGTTAAATGGAAGCACTCTTCCAAAACATTTTTGGACAGAAGCGGTTGCAACTGCTTGTTATGTTTTGAATCGTGTTTCTATTCGACCTCTCACAAAAAACACCTCTTATGAACTTTTTACTGGAAGAAAACCAAAGATATCTTATTTCAAAGTTTTTGGTTCAAAATGTTTTATATTAAATACCAAAGATCAACTTGGAAAATTCGATGCGAAATCCGACGAAGAAATCTTTCTAGGATATTCAGATCGTAGCAAAGCTTATCGGATATTTAATAAAAGATCAAATACCGTTGAAGAAACTTTACATGTATCTTTCGTTGAAAATTTTCAACAAAAACCAAGTATAAAAGATGATGAAGATTTTCCGGATAATATCACAAATATGGAAACTACAAATCTTGAAAATGATGAAAACATTACTCATAATAATAATAATCAATTAAGATCTCCACCAAAATTATTACGGGATCATCTCGTTCAAAATATTATCGGATAAATTAATTCAAACGTACAAACCAGAAGTCAACTAAATCAAATGGGACACGTAGCATTCCTTTCCAATATCGAACCAAAGAATCCCAAAGAAGCTTCCACAGACGACTATTGGATCATTGCAATGCAAGAAGAACTAAATCAGTTTGAATGCAATGAAGTTTGGGAACTAGTTCCTAGACCAATTGATCAAACTGTTATTGGAACGAAATGGGTCTACAAGAACAAAGCAGATGAACAAGGCAACATTACCAGAAATAAAGCAAGGTTAGTTGCACAAGGATACAATCAAGAAGAAGGAATTGACTACGAAGAAACGTTTGCTCTAGTCGCTAGACTAGAAGCAATACGAATCTTACTAGCCTTTGCATGTTTTCATAACTTTACTTTATATCAAATGGATGTTAAAAGTGCTTTTCTAAATGGTTTTATAAAAGAAAAAGTTTATGTTGAACAACCTCCTTTATTCGTACACGAACAATTTCCAGACCATGTCTATAAACTTAAAAAGGCCTTATACGGTTTAAAACAAGCACCTCGTGCTTGGTACGATCGTCTTCAAAAATATTTAATAGATTCTGGTTTCGAAATTGGGAAGGTTGATCAAACTCTTTTTAATAAAAGAAACAAGCAAGACATTTTAATTGTTCAAATTTATGTTGATGATATCATTTTTGGATCCTCAAATGAAAAATTATGTCAGGAATTTTCTAAAATAATGACCAAAGAATTTGAAATGTCATATATGGGTGAATTAAATTATTTTCTCGGTTTAAAAATAAAACAAATTGAAAATGGTATTTTTCTAAATCAAGAAAAATATTGTTACAATCTAATTAAATGCTTTGGTATGGAAAATACTTCTACCAAACTAACTCCCATGAGTACAACTATACATCTTGATAAAGATGAAAGTGGCAAAAGTATTGACCAAAAATTATATCGAAGTATGATTGGATCGTTACTATATTTAACTGCCAGTAGACCTGACATAATGATGAGTGTTTGTTTATGTGCACGATTTCAAGCAAATCCCAAAGAATCACATCTGCGAGCAGTAAAACGCATATTACGATATCTTAATAAAACCAAGGACTTTGGACTATTCTATCCAAAGGAATGTCCTTTCGAATTAGTGTCCTATAGTGACGCTGATTTTGGAGGAAGCCGAACAGATAGAAAGAGTACAAGTGGGACTTGTCACTTCATTGGGCGGTCTCTTATATCTTGGTTTAGTAAGAAACAAAACTGTGTTTCATTATCAACGTGTGAAGTAGAATATATTTCTACAGCTTTGGCATGTGCTCAAGTTATCTATATGCAACAAACACTACAAGATTTTGGTATTACCTTATCCAAATCAACTATTTATTGTGATAATTCTAGTGCTATAAATTTATCTAAAAATCCCGTCAATCACTCACGAACAAAATATATTGACATTCGTCACCATTTTCTTCGTGATAATATTGAAAAGGATTTGATAAATCTAGAATTTGTTTCCTCTGATAAACAATTGGCAGATATCTTTACAAAACCTTTAAATGAAAATACTTTCATCACCTTAAGACAAGAACTTGGAATCGTCTCTTTTAAAGATTTATAAATTTTTTATGTACAGATCTCATAGCACAATTTCATAAAATATTCACATACAAAAAGCTTTCATGCAAATATAAATTTTTTTTATGACTCTACAAGGACTTGAACTCTGGTCTCATGGTTGGTAAGTGTATGCTTTACTAGTTATGCTATATTGTTGTTCTTGCGGAGCTACACACTTTGGTTTAGCTTATTTCACATCAGCCTCTAACCATTCATTTTTAAATTATTCTGATCCATTCCCTCCATACATTGTTTCCTTTGGCTCTTAATCATTCCAATTTCTGACCATCAAATTTTTGTCCATCTCTCCTATATATTCATCATTTCAATCACCATTATTATTTCAAACTCAAACTCCTCAATACTTTTTCAATGGCTTATCATGATTCATATGACTCTTCCAACTCTAAGTTGTCATATGCAACACCAACATCTTCAAGTAGCTACCATTCTTCAAGTAGTTCAACTCCTTCTTTGGCCGCTCCTACTCCTAAAAATGAACAAGCTCATGATTGGGGACAATATCACACTGGATATACACCAAACAGTAAGAAGTCAAGGAAATCACTTTTTATTTCTCTAAAAACTAAAGCGAAAATAGACGACATCCACCACTATCAAAGGGAGCAAATCAACTTACAAAGAGAGATGTATTATGAACAAAGAACAAATTCCAGGCGTCTTAGCCTTATAGAATCAATTGCCCTCAAATTCTGCGGAAAATCACCAAAGAAAGACGTTATTGAACCCTCAACATCTCGTCAACCACATACATCTGGCTGGAATCCATGGGAGCAAACTCCACAACAACCTCCGGTGTCTCCAAACTCTTGGGAACGCCAAAACTATTGGTCTCCTCTACGACCTCATGTCGAAATCACCAAGATTGAACCAGATGAATGCTCTCCTAAGACTCCAAATTAATCAATTTCCTTGTGTTTTTATTGTTCCATATTCTTGTTTACTTTATTCATGTACGTGTTTGTTTCATTTTCTTTTGAATAAAATTGACATAAAACTGTTTTATGATTCACTGGAATTTTTGCCTACAGCCAGTCGACTGCGACTTATATGTCAGTCGACTGATTACAGAGAACAAAACTCTCGGGTTTGCAACCAGTCGACTAACCTACCCCGACCAGTCGACTGGCTATACACATTAATTGTGACTTCCTCTTTTTATCTCTTTTCACACTTACTTTTTACTTTTTTATCTTCACTCTTCTTACCTTCTACCCGAATTTCAAAAACCCTAGTTCTCAAATTTTCCAAATTTCTCTCAAAAAACTCAAAATTAATGGCTCCACCAAGATCAAAACGATCAAAGCAAGCCTCTTTATCTTTCACTGATACTCATGTTGCTCATTGGCTATTCGATGCCACCGCAATAGAAAGATGGGAAAAGATGAAAAATTCCAGGATTTTTGAAGGTTCTTTTATGGTATATTCTGATTTCTGAGCTTATTCAATTCAAGAGTTAATGCGGAGATGCGGGTTAGAGTTGCTTCTCGACTACAGTGAAAATCACCACAAAATCAACCATCTCATAGTAAAACTCTTTTATGCAAATCTTAATCTCGGTCACCAACATCCGTCTAATCCAAATAATTGTGTATGGAGTTTGATCTGTGGACAACCAGTTTTCTTTTCACTTGATCGAATGGCACATATCCTTCAAACTCCAAATGAAGGAATTAGTCTGGATTATGTTGAATGTAATATTAGACAAAGAGATAGAGTTAGTCACATGTTCATGGAAGACAATATGACTGATTTATGTTCCAAACTTCTACGGCCTAAAGCGCGAATCTTGCACAAAACTCTTATGCATTCTATTATCCCAAGAACCGGATCATATGAATTAATATATCCAGAGAATTTCAAAGCTCTCTATGCTTTATGGGAAATATACGCGTAAATTGATTGCGCCGTATTTTGGATGAATTTCTTACCTTCCATAATGGGAATATGCACGTTATCTACTTTGGCGAGTATATTATGAGACTTCTTCTAGATTGTGGTGTTCGTCAACCCGACTCGGAATTCTCTACCGTCGGTATGATCAACATCCGTACCATAAGCCTTATGAAGCTACCAGCACGGCCTCCACCTATTACCACATACGAAGATTGGAAGCAACAACAGGCTCGACAACAATCTGGAGGTCCTGTAATTAGAGAGCCAGCACCTCAACAAGCAGAAGAAGAAATCCGATTAGCTACCTCCTCCAACACCCGTGAATCAATTGAGATACTTTCTCGGAATTAACTTATCTTAGATTCCAGACTCAAGAAAATGGATAAGAAGCTAGATAAAATCAAAGGCTTCTTCTCTACTTTATGGGATGCCATATCGTGTTCTTCCTCCACCGCTGCCACCTCTGTCGCTCAAGGTAAGCGACCAGCACCTCGTTTTACATGGTCTACATCAGAGGAGCATACCAGTAGCGACACTAGTTGTAACAGTCCTGAAACTCGGCCTTCGAAAATCGACACCCGTACTTCACTTGTACTCAAAAAGCCGTAGATTCAAACGCCGAATTCGGCTTGCCGGAGCTTATAACAACATTAAGTATATCAACACAGCGGAAGAAAGAAATAAATGATATCATATACAACTCCAATGAATACAATATCCAGAATGATATACAATAATGATATCAATATGATACAACAATATCAGAGATATGATACAATGCTACAGCGGAAAATATAAGTGATAACTCCAAATGATCATTCAGAGAATGACTCCAATACTCCAACATCAGCTCGAACCACCAACACAATTGCACAAGATAAGCAACGCCAGTCGTCAGTGAACTCCAAACACTGAACTAGCTCCAACTAGTCTACTAAACCTGAATAACTGAAAACCCCAACTCTAGACTGCCCGTGTGGAAAATGGTGGGCACCCAGAGTTTAGGAAGGGAACAATAAACTCCGAGTCAGTCGTGGGACTGGTGTGAGCAACAAAAACAGTTTATCTTTAAAACAAACAACAAAAGAAATTTAAACATTGAAACCCGCAATGCTTTTGGAAAATGAAACTACCATAAGACCTCCCGCCACACACACAATGCAAACGCAGAATTGGAGGAGATTTCTTCTTATGATAGTCAAACATGCTTACTACGCAAAATCATCCGATATTATTACTAGTGCATAGTGTAGGAAAACCTTTCGAAAGTATAATATTAATCTTAGCCAACATACGACCAGTATCGTATGCCTACTATAGCTACCATCTAAACAGTGGTGACCACCATAAGTAAATGGCAGGTTCTACAACTAATACCGTACAAGGTTCGTATTGGAAATTGGATTTCCAACAAATGGTCAGGCTAAGGAACTTCCTACTGCCACATGGGTACGCCTCTGGATGGACGTCCCGAGAAACCAACCTAGCTCTCTGCCAACACAAGGCTGGGTTACCTCTGGAAATAGGTAACTACTACACGAATATGCCATTCCCCAGTCCTTTGGGACCTTTATCCGAGGCCTCGGTAACCAACATCACACAGTAATAAATAAAGTGTGTCCACATGAGTAAGTATCTGGGATACATACCATGATACCACCCTTTTCCAGAAGGAAATGACATACCCTAAAGGGCGCGACCCTCATAACCTTGCCGCATCTTTCCTGTTTCGACCATTTCCGGGTTGTGAGGTCCGAAGAGGTCCCGTCCACAAAGCTACACTTTTCCACAAAGCCATGCTTTGATCAACAAATGATCAGTAAATGATCAACACACATCAACACTCAGCATGCCACATTACCAAATTGGGAGTATATCGCTGATAACCTTCAACTACATAACCTCTGAGCTCGTACGTCTCAGAGAAGGGTGTTAAGCTAAGAGAATAAATTCTCCGCCACCAACAGAAATGTATTTGAATGAAATCAGCTTTATATCTCAAAGTGAAATGTCAGACATGTAACCATACAAGTCTGTTCTGGGTTCGAACAGAACCGAAGGCACTTCCGAAGAAGCCCTTGCAATCCGGGTATTCACAATCCCGATCGGACTTCCCATCACTTAGGGAATCTCTATACCAGGAGCTACCTAGTGCAGAGACAATCGATAGGTTAGCCTATCGTTTTCGCAAACACCCAGTCTTCAACACTGGTCTTCAAATGCTATCCATATACGACGTATCACTTATTCGGAATGGGTTATGTGACACAAAGGTCCTTTCCCGGCTAAACCGAATAGTGAGCGTAATATTTTAAAAACATATGGGTATTGGGATTTCAATTAAGTCACAACTTATTACCCAAAAATCTTTCAAATGGGTTAAACACTTTACCATTTTAAATCTGTTAAAAATAAACAGATTCAATTCACAAAGTTCACCCAGTTTCACAAAGATTCATTCATAGATTTTGCAAATCAATTTCCATTTCAATTGGATTAACTCGTTAAATCTTTAAATCAAAGATTTAACTCATAGCTTTCAAAACAATTCCATTTCAAATGGTTTAAACAAATCATCATTTTAAATCTGTTAAAATAAACAGATTCAATTCATAGATTTCAAAAAGAATTCACTCATAACTTGGAAAACCATTTTCAATTTAAACTTGAAATTCCTTTAACTTAAATTGGAATTTCATTTCCTATATGAAAGCTTCTATTATTTGGAAACAAATAGTTTTCATTTCAGAAAATCTGATTCATTCATACGAGTTAAAATCTTTGGGTTAAATTCAATTTCTCAACAACATTACTTTTAAAATGGTTTAACTTCATATAAACACATTTATGACATCTTTAACCATAATTTCCAATCATTGAATTCAATTCAAAATTTTGAATTCAAATTAAAATTAAATTTATTTAAATTGAAAACTTACCAAGTTATTCAAAATAACTTTCATCTTAAAAACCCCATTTCAAAAGCTTTAACATTTAACCCAAATCCATTTCCAAAATCAATTGAAATTAAAATTTCAATTTCAAAAACATTAAATTTAAATCATCTATGACTTAACCGATTTCCACGTGAAATCCATATTTGTGTGTAAAAGTGTAGTCCAGGGGTTTCACACACAATAGTGCAACAATATTGAATCATCACAGATCAAAATAAAGAAATATAATTGATAAGCGGTATAACTATAACGCTTATCTTTTGTACACAGATCACAGATAATATACAAATGTATCACAGATAATAAATTACATCACAGGAAATTAATTACATTCATCCCAGAGAAACATATCATAACACAAATCAGGATGTATCACAAAGCATCACATATCAGGGATATCAAACAATCAAATCATCCAATAGAATCCAAATATCCATAGGTAAGGTCAATTAATTGTCTGATTAATTCAAATCTAATTTCTTATGAATTTCTAATCCTGGTTAATTAACATTAATAAATTACAAATCATTTTGATTAATTATTCTTTAACCATTTATTAATTAACAATTAATAATAAATTTATTAACCTTTAATTATTAATTAATCGACCTTAATTTATAATTCAATCAACCTTTAATTATTAAATAATTAACTTTTAATTATTTAACTATCCTTTAATTAATTACCTTTAATTAGTTACTTTAATTAATTATTCCTCAATTAATTATCATTCCTTAATCACCTTCATTAATTAATTAACCTTTACTTAACTAATTATTCTCAAATTAATTTATCACATTAATTAATTACCTTTAATTAATTGCAATAAGTGATTATTCTTAATTATCTTCATTAATATCAAAATCTTCAATTAATAACCTTACAATTTATCATTATTAACACATTAATTTATTCAAGAAATCAAGGTTAATCAAAATATAAATTTATCTTAATTAATTCCATTATTTATTTAGAATAATTAATTAATAAATAATGTCATAATTATATTAAATTAAAACTTAATTATTTCCAAAATAACTAACTTAAACCTTTGCTAATCCCATTTCCAGATAAAACAATTATTTTTAAAAGAATAATTTAAAACATGCTTAAAACTTGAATTTATTTTAAAACTCGAAAACTGTTTTTAAACCTCCCCGAGTGGTACCCAAGTCAACACTCCCTTTACTTCGAGTTCAGACCCGAGCTCTCTCCCATTTTCCCCGAGTCTTCCCCCTGCTTCTTTCCTTCATTATTTATATTATTATTTTTTTAGAAAAATTTAAGTATAAAAACAGTTACACTCGCATACCTCTCCATGCTCTCGAGCTCAAACCCGAGGCACGAACCCACCTGCACGAGTACTCCTCCAAGTCTCACACGAAAATGCAAACCTGATACACGAACAATGTCGTGCATGTGCACCGCCGTTCGCCATCACTCCGGTGAATCTCACCGACTCTGACGAGTCGCAAATCGATTCATGAATCGATTCAAGCCATCAAATTGAAAGCATACAACCCAAAACGAAAACGAGCGTTCAGCTCGAAACTGGAACCTGACATCGACAGGGAAAACGCCTCGCCTGAGAAATTCCGACCACCAGACAACACCAGCCTCCGGCCACGAACACGTCAACCTCCCTACTATCATTTCCCAAAAGCATGTGTAGCTCGATGCACGATTTAGGCCACAGCAATAAAATTTTCCGACCACCCCAAAATTAGGTTTAAAAACGAAACCCTCTCGCCGCCATCACCCCAATTATCGAGAGTCTCTACGACTATTTTTCCAAACATCGTCGATCACTCACCTAGCCTCAGCCCAAACCCCGGCCTCGCTAGTGCCTCCGACCGCATAAACTTGCCTAAAACCCATTCCCAGTACATTTCGAAACTGCCCTAGGAATACAACACTAAAAATTATCATATTGGCCTTAAAAATCCTATTTTTAAGTAAGTATTCAAGTTATATAATTGAATTTGTAAATCATTATACTCGAATTTGATTAGCATTTGGATTTTCTCTGTAAATTTTTTTTTATTCATACTGTATATTCTTTTGTTTCCTTGAAACTATTTTTAAATTATAGTTCACACTTAAATACACATGTTTTGTTTAGAAATCAAAGTCTAACAATGATCAAGTGATTTAATATTTGGAATTTTTGATCGAGCATGATGTTCTGAAACCAGAAACAGAGATGGTTGAACATATACAGGCATTCACATAAAAAAATGTTATGAACAGAGGAAATTTCATGTATATATATATACCTATATACAAAACAACTTCAAACCCAGACTTTATAATCATCAAATGAATATATATTCAGTTGGACTTAAATTTGTTTACTCACCATTGATTTGAGAAGATGAACAGAGCCTTTTTTTCCTTGAAACAGGCTTTGAATTTTTTCTATCTAGAATCTTCTTTTTAATCTCTGGTTTTTCAGTTGAAGTGTTGTTTACATTGAATTTTGTTTTAGTTTGTAGATGATGCTTACTTCAGTTCTTTGCTTATGTTTGATGAACGAATTGAAATGAGGTTGATATATATAGAAAGAAGTTTACAGGCTATCATTATTTTATTTGTACAATAGGGTAATATTATTATTTTGTACAACATAGATCAGAGAAATATTTCTTTTTCCTTTGGTTTATCAAACAAGATCTCGGCCGATAGATAATATATTGTGCTAGCATTAATTGCTAAGTACTTTATGTTTCTTTATTTACAAGTGCACATACTTATATTTTGCTTGGTGGTTGATGGATAACAATTTGTATATGCTGAGAAGATTTGTTTGTGCAAAGAGAAGATGGGGTATTAAATGCATGTGTACTTCTTTGTCTACAAACTTATGCTATTTTTTTTATTCATAGACATAACGGCTCAAAGATATTTACTTTTGTTACTTCATTTTGCAATACTTCATATATATGTTTACTTGATATTTTATAATTTACCATACATATACCTATTTCTATTCCTAATTTAAATATCTAACTTAACTTTAGTACTTATTGCCTTATTTTACACTTGCATACATTCATTATTTTCACAACTTTTAAAAATCCATTTTATTAAATTCAAATACATTTGTCAATTAATTTATAAAACACATATTTTTATTCAATCTTGGAGAAACTCAAATCACTTTACGAATTAATTTTACAAATTGTCTTTAAAATTTCAATTAATTATCAATTTAAATTTATATAAAATCCGGGGTCGTTACAGACTTCCCCCCTTAAAAGAATTTCGTCCTTGAAATTGTCAAGGAGACACAAAGATAGATGAAGAATATTTCATCGAATCAAACCGAATATTTATTCTGCATTTGGCTTACCAAATCAGAATATCAATAATAGATACAAGAACGAATCTATTTGACACTTCACAAGATACTCGGGTTATCCAGATCTACGAAGTATGCAGTGGCATTGGTTAGTTCAAAGAAATAACTAACCACTCGTATAATATATTGGGACCCAAATTGTATTCATATATCTGTCTATTTTTGGGTACAATTTCAAAAAATTTAGTTTAGAAACCAAATTATACCTATCCACCATAGCAATCAAAGCAAACAAGGCAACCAATACATTCAAACACAATTTTGGCTTATTTGGAGTTTATGTCCCATATTAATATATCGAATCTCCTTCCTGGATCTACTAGGAACTATCAAAGAATTGAGAAAAAATGTTGAACAAAAGAGATTGATAGAGAAAAGATTACTTCCTTATTGTTACAGGGTATTAACCAATTCGTGGTGGTATTCCCCTGTCCCCTATCTCATCCTCTTCTTACACTCATACTCACTATCAGTGGATAGTAAGAGAATTTACTGAGGCATACGGAAAGATATCTTAGAGATTACTCATTCTAGGGTATACTTCACCCTATCTCTAATGAGCAACTTAATGTGTTATACTCCTGAGCTAAAGTTTTACCCTCAGCTCTGATACCAAATGTAACAGTCTTGAAACTCGGCCTTCGAAAATCGACAACCGAAGACAGTGGGGACCGGTAGGCTTTGCAACCATCCCAGACCCACCGTGGCATACAATGGCACCTCACATTTACTTTTACGGCCAGCCTCTCGACTGTCACAACCAACCCCTCCCACTTAGGGACATGTAGGGGTAAGAGTCTCCCGTTCGCCACCAAACCGCGAAGCGAGAACCCCCCATCATGCTGTAATATAGCAAATGCGATCCATATACGACGTATCACTTATTCGGAATGGCTTATGTGACACAAAGGTCCTTTCCCGGCTAAACCGAATAGTGAGCGTAATATTTTAAAAACATATGGGTATTGGGATTTCAATTAAGTCACAACTTATTACCCAAAAATCTTTCAAATGGTTTAAACACTTTACCATTTTAAATCTGTTAAAAATAAACATATTCAATTCACAAAGTTCACCCAGTTTCACAAAGATTCATTCATAGATTTTGCAAATCAATTTCCATTTCAATTGGATTAACTCGTTAAATCTTTAAATCAAAGATTTAACTCATAGCTTTCAAAACAATTCCATTTCAAATGGTTTAAACAAATCATCATTTTAAATCTGTTAAAATAAACAGATTCAATTCATAGCTTTCAAAAAGAATTCACTCATAACTTGGAAAACCATTTTCAATTTAAACTTGAAATTCCTTTAACTTAAATTGGAATTTCATTTCTTATATGAAAGCTTCTATTATTTGGAAACAAATAGTTTTCATTTCAGAAAATCTGATTCATTCATACGAGTTAAAATCTTTGGGTTAAATTCAATTTCTCAACAACATTAATTTTAAAATGGTTTAACTTCATATAAACACATTTATGACATCTTTAACCATAATTTCCAATCATTGAATTCAATTCAAAATTTTGAATTCAAATTAAAATTAAATTTATTTAAATTGAAAACTTACCAAGTTATTCAAAATAACTTTCATCTTAAAAACCCCATTTCAAAAGCTTTAACATTTAACCCAAATCCATTTCCAAAATCAATTGAAATTAAAATTTCAATTTCAAAAATATTAAATTTAAATCATCTGTGACTTAACCGATTTCCACGTGAAATCCATATTTGTGTGTGTAAAAGTGTAGTCCAGGGGTTTCACACACAATAGTGCAACAATATTGAATCATCACAGATCAAAATACAGAAATATAATTGATAAGCGGTATAACTATAACGCTTATCTTTTGTACACAGATCACAGATAATATACAAATGTATCACAGATAATAAATTACATCACAGGAAATTAATTACATTCATCCCAGAGAAACAGATCATAACACAAATCAGGATGTATCACAAAGCATCACATATCAGGGATATCAAACAATAAAATCATCCAATAGAATCCAAATATCCATAGGTAAGGTCAATTAATTGTTTGATTAATTCAAATCAGATTAATTTCTTATGAATTTCTAATCCTGGTTAATTAACATTAATAAATTACAAATCATTTTGATTAATTATTCTTTAATCATTTATTATTTAACTATTAATAATAAATTTATTAACCTTTAATTATTAATTAATCGACCTTAATTTATAATTCAATCAACCTTTAATTATTAAATAATTAACTTTTAATTATTTAACTATCCTTTAATTAATTATCTTTAATTAATTACTTTAATTAATTATTCCTCAATTAATTATCATTCCTTAATCACCTTCATTAATTAATTAACCTTTACTTAACTAATTATTCTCAAATTAATTTATCACATTAATTAATTACCTTTAATTAATTGCAATAAGTGATTATTCTTAATTATCTTCATTAATATCAAAATCTTCAATTAATAACCTTACAATTTATCATTATTAACACATTAATTTATTCAAGAAATCAAGGTTAATCAAAATATAAATTTATCTTAATTAATTCCATTATTTATTTAGAATAATTAATTAATAAATAATGTCATAATTCTATTAAATTAAAACTTAATTATTTCCAAAATAACTAACTTAAACCTTTGCTAATCCCATTTCCAGATAAAACAATTATTTTTAAAATAATAATTTAAAACATGCTTAAAACTTGAATTTATTTTAAAACTCGAAAACTGTTTTTAAACCTCCACGAGATCTCCCCGAGTGGTACCCGAGTCAACACTCCTTTTACTTCGAGTTCAGACCCGAGCTCTCTCTCATTTTCCCCTAGTCTTCCCCCTGCTTCTTTCCTTCATTATTTATATTATTATTATTTTTAGAAAAATTTAAGTATAAAAACTGTTACACTCGCATACTTCTCCATGCTCTCGAGCTCAAACCCGAGGCACGAACCCACCTGCACGAGTACTCCTCCAAGTCTCACACGAAAACGCAAACCTGATATACGAACAATGTCGTGCATGTGCACCGCCGTTCGCCATCACTCCAGCGAATCTCACTGACTCTGACGAGTCGCAAATCGATTCAAGAATCGATTCAAGCCATCAAATCGAAAGCATACAACCCAAAACGAGAACGAGCGTTCAGCTCGAAACTGGAACCTGACATCGCCAGGGAAAACGCCTAGCCTGAGAAATTCTGACTATCAGACAACACCAGCCTCCGGCCATGAACACGTCAACCTCTCTACTATCATTTCCCAAAAGCATGTGCAGCTCGATGCACGATTTAGGCCACAGCAATAAAATTTTCCGACCACCCCAAAATTAGGTATAAAAACGAAACTCTCTCGCCGCCATCACCCCAATGATCGAGAGTCTCTACGACTATTTTTCCAAACATCGCCGATCACTCACCTAGCCTCAGCCCAAACCCCGGCCACGCTAGTGCCTCCGACCGCCTGAACTTGCCTAAAACCCATTCCCAGTACATTTCGAAACTGCCCTGGGGATACAACACTAAAAATTATCATATTGGCCTTAAAAATCCTATTTTTAAGTAATTATTCAAGTTATATAATTGAATTTGTAAATCATTATACTCGAATTTGATCAGCATTTGGATTTTCTCTGTAAAAAAAATTTATTCATACTGTATATTCTTTTGTTTCCTTGAAACTATTTTTAAATTATAGTTCACACTTAAATACACATGTTTTGTTTAGAAATCAAAGTCTAACAATGATCAAGTGATTTAATATTTGGAATTTTTGATCGAGCATGATGTTCTGAAACCAGAAACAGAGATGGTTCAACATATACAGGCATTCACATAAAAAAATGTTATGCACAGAGCAAATTTCATGTATATATATACCTATATACAAAACAACTTCAAACCCAGACTTTATAATCATCAAATGAATATATATTCAGTTGGACTTAAATTTGTTTACTCACCATTGATTTGAGAAGATGAACAGAGCCTTTTTTTCCTTGAAACAGGCTTTGAATTTTTTCTAGCTGGAATCTTCTTTTTAATCTCTGGTTTTTCAGTTGAAGTGTTGTTTAAATTGAATTTTGTTTTAGTTTGTAGATGATGCTTACTTCAGTTCTTTTCTTATGTTTGATGAACAAATTGAAATGAGGTTGATATATATAAAAAGAAGTTTACAGGCTATCATTATTTTATTTGTACAATAGGGTAATATTATTATTTTGTACAACATAGATCAGAGAAATATATTTTTTCCTTTGGTTTATCAAACAAGATCTCGGCTGATAGATAATATATTGTGCTAGCATTAATTGCTAAGTACTTTATGTTTCTTTATTTACAAGTGCACATACTTATATTTTGCTTGGTGGCTGATGGATAACAGTTTGTATATGCTGAGAAGATTTGTTTGTGCAAAGAGAAGTGGGGTATTAAATGCATGTGTACTTCTTTGTCTACAAACTTATGCTATTTTTTTATTCATAGACATAACAGCTCTAAGATATTTACTTTTGTTACTTCATTTTGCAATACTTCATATATATGTTTACTTTATATTTTATAATTTACCATACATATACCTATTTCTATTCCTAATTTAAATATGTATTTTAACTTTAGTACTTATTGCCTTATTTTACACTTGCATACATTCATTATTTTCACAACTTTTAAAAATCCATTTTATTAAATTCAAATACATTTGTCAATTAATTTATAAAACACATATTTTTATTCAATCTTGGAGAAACTCAAATCACTTTACGAATTAATTTTACAAATTGTCTTTAAAATTTCAGTTAATTATCAATTTAAATTTATATAAAATCCGGGGTCGTTACACTAGTGGCGCAGGATGTTGTAACGACCCGTAAATTTTAACTGTTTTAATAACGTAATTAGTTGAAATTTTGTGAAATTTTAAACGATAAAATTTTGAAATAAAAATTTGATATTTGGAATGCGTCTAATTAATCATAGCAATTGGTAAATTTTCATCAGATAATTTGGAAGTTTATTTTCTAGTGTAATTTTATTTCAATTTATATCAGTTAAAATTGGTGATAATAAAATGTTTTCCAAACCTGAATATTTTTACATAGAAAAATCCTAATTCATCTTCTGACTAAGTCGTCATTTTTCGTTTTACCAAATTCGGACTTCTATTGCTCCGTCGATCTTATTTTCGACGAAATAACAGCATTTTCGGTACCGATTATCGACTTTTGATCAGGTAATCGTACCATTGATATTTGTATACCTTTTTGATTGTCTCGTCGTGCTGGGCTCTACGGTATATTCAATTCTGTGTTTCGGTATCCAGTACGCGGTGAAGCACGCGAAACTGTTAACCGTAACGGTCCATCTTTTGTTTTGTTGTGATCATTCATTTCCACTGTATAATTCGAATATACATCAGCTTTTATTCTTCTCAGTAATCAATGTCTTAACTATTGATATGCTTACCATTTTAAAATATATGTTGCTGGTCCCAATATTTTGTGCTGGTTCGTTCTACCTTCTTTTGTTGATTCAATCGAGGAAATAAATATATGTTATAATATATATCGTTTCTATTCAATTGCTTTGGGACCGCAAGTATTCTTGGTTGCTGTGCATTCATTATTTTCATTTTGCATGCATTTATTGGAACGGTTCTCTGCCTTCCCTTTTTCTAACCTGCTCTTCATTTTTCTGTTCAGTTAGCTTTGAAAAATATATATATAATTATATTATAATGGAAGCTGCTCGTATTCTTCTTCCTTCAAATTTGTTCCATGCCGTCCTCCCCTCTATTCGCCACCACTCCACCATTGAACCACCGACCGCCCAAGCTCCACAACCGCAAAACATCAGCCCCACCTGTAGTCGAGCGCCACTAGCAAGCTCCTCCTCCTCCTACAAACCATCCCGTGTCTCCACTTCCCGACCCAAAATCTGCCACCTTCAGACCTCAAACGCTCCACCGCCTTGGTCTCTGACCTCCAGCAGACCACCACCGTGAATGGCAACAGCCTTCCACCGCGTCGAACACCACAGCCACGCCTTCACTTAGCGACAGCGACCACCGTTTCTTCCTCGCGTGCCGTAGCCCTCCACCATCTTCTCGCCACGCCTTCCACCGTGAAGCCAACCTCCTTCCCTTCCAACTCCGGCCCTTCGCCTTCCCCGGCCTCCGACTTCAACACGCAACCACTGCCGTTCATTTCTCCCCTCTCTCCACTGCCGTGCCGAGCTTCACATTCGCTCTGTCATTATAGCTTGCTCCGCCGTGAACCCGCAGAGCTGTCCCATTTCCGCGTCATTTCCTGACTCAGACTAGCCTCCGATGCCACTTCCCTTCCGTGCCGATGAACAAGCAGCTCCGTACTAACCCTTGTGTGCCTCCCCTCTTCCCTTATAATTGACTAACAGTAAGCATTTTATTTACATAGTTTATATTACATATACAAGCATACGCTTTGAGTTTCATATGCATCCTTACGATAAATACTTATATAATGTTGTATATATCTGTACTTTAAAAAAAATTTGAGTTACATATATCATCAGTTAGTAAAGCATGTGTATAAGTTATAGGTTAGTCATATATATTATGTGAGGCATTATAAGTTATAGTTTGAAAATACAACGTATATAGGTTATCATCTTTTGTTTTGGTTATGGTATGAAATAGTAAGGTTTATATATATATATTTCGGCTAAGTTGTGTTAATGAAGAAGGAGGATGGATACATATTTTAAAATTTTCAGTGCCTGAATATTAGATTATGCTGTTAATTGTAGGTTTAGTTGGTTATAAAATTTATTTCAAAGACGCCGGCTACCCTACTTTGTACTAGCTTTATAGAGTATATTATATATGTTTAATAGTGATTTGTATAAAATGTTACTTTGATTAGATATTAGTTGTATTTTATAGTATATATGGTTTGCGCCTGTACAAAAATTTATAATTTACGTATACAAGTGTTATTATATTTTATTTCATTGTATATATTTTGACTATATACAGTTTTAAAAGTTGTATAAATATAGGCGTTGTGTATTGAGTTATACTTGTTTTTATAAGTAGTTTATATATATATATATAGTATATTATATGGGCGCATTTCGTCGTATATATGTTTGACTTAAATTATATATATTGATATAGTAATAGTATGTATTTTATTTTAACTATACAAATATTTTATTTTAAATTTTTGCCTTAGACTAAAATATTGATTTTATAAATAACAAATATTTTCCGTACATATCAAACTGTGTGATAACCCGGATTTTTGGACATCCAGAAATTAGATAATTAACTGGTTTATTCAATTGAACAGATAAAATTCTGATAATAAAAGATATATGGTTATGTAAGTGAATTTAAAAATATAATAAAGATTGGATTTTAGATATTGGAATAAATATTTGATAATCTTCTAATATAATTACTTCAAATTTTACAAATAAATCTTTTAAAACAAATAATAATGATTGTGTATATATATAGACATAAGAAGATTTTAAATGGTAAAATATTATTTTCAAACAAATTAAATATGTGTTGTTTAAATATATATATATATATATATATATATATTTAAATGAGTTGATTTTAAATTGAATTTGGATTTGAATTTGAAATTCAAAAAGATAAATACCTTAAAATATTTCGATTTAAAATTATATTTTATATGATTGTATATAATTGGTTTTACATTATTCTCTTTAAAATATTTATTATGAATTAAGATAATGTTTTTACTTAAAAAAAATATATTATAAGTTTTATAAAAATCATTTAAAAATTTATTAATTCAAGGAAAATACACTTGTAGGTTAAAAGTATATATATAATTTAACAAATGTAAATCAACTAATACATGCTAGTGACAAATGTTAGATTTTTAGACAAGTGTCAATTGATTTAATTTAAGATTAATAAAAATTAAACAACATGTTTTAAAGGGAGAAACCAGACTTCTCAAATTTCTTTGATTCATTTTCAAAACTGTAAACCAGAAAAAGAAATCTGAAACAAGTTCAGATACAAATACAAATAAATGCAAATCTGAGACAATTTTTAAAAGCTCAAGTAAAATTTTAAGCAAGCCAAGAATCAACCCAAAATATTTCAGTTCAAGGATCAACATATCCAGCAGTGAATCAAAATCAGATCAGATTCAAAAACTTCCAGTTTTCAAGTTCAACTCTTTCAAATTTCTTCTGAGCTAAAGCAACATAGTAGATTCAGGATCAACTCAACAAGTAAATAAATCATCAACTATCAACTTCAGTTTCAAAGATCAGTTCAAAAACAGAACGGTTCCAGATCATAAGAGGAAGTCTGTTCTCTGTTTTCTTTTTAACAGGTGAGTAACTCAACTTTTAAAAAAATTTAAGTAGGTGAAAGTTGTTTTCATGCTTTTAATTAGAAATGAATATATAATATGAATTTGCTGGGAATATATATATGTGAATATATTTATGTGTGCATGTTTGTTATCTGTTACATTCTGTTCCTCAAAATCAAACTTCTGTTTGATTTTAAAATAAATTTTCTCTTGATTAAATCTTGATTTAGATTTAAGGCTTAAACAATTATGTTTATTTCATCATAGACTTTGGTCAGAAACTTTACTTAAGCTTAGACAACTCTATATATCTCTGGAATGTATAATCTGATGAACAAACATTAATTAGTGGAATTTCAAGTACAATGATTTGAAGTTTCAGGTTTATTAATCAAAATATCATACAAAATTATGATTTTTAAAAGCAAGATTACAATTTTTAAAGCTAGAGTCAAAGAGCAGTTCTCTATTGACTGTTTTGTGCATTGTGAGGCATCTCTGTTGCCACAAATGTTTGGAGGTGCCGAGTTTGATTCTGTAGGTGGAGGAGCTATCAGAGAGGGTGGAAAAATTAGTGCGAAGTTGATCAGAGGGTTGTGGCGATGGTGGTTGTGATTTGCAGTGTAGAACCCTAGTTTTATTGGGTCACTGTTTTTGTTCTAATGTGGTCTCCTCGGTTGATCGAGTTCAACCATGATTTGCGTATTGGTAGATGGTGGTTTGGGGAAATCTTCGCCGGAGTATGGAAGGTGATGGTGGTCGGAGTTTCATGGGGGAAATGATGTTGACAGATTGGGAATGTGTATGCTGTCTGCAGTTCCAGGTTTTGATCTTAAACTTGAATTTGAATTAGAGTTAAATTCTGGGGAACCTGAGCTTTGAAGGGTGATGTGGGGTTACTGGCCGATGGGAGATGGCCATTGATGATGGTCAGAGATGATCGGAGTTGATGTATGGGTGCACAGTGAAGTGTGAGCATGTTGGTGATGATTAGTAGGTTGCAGGGTGGTTTCTCGAGGTGGTCTCGGGTAAATTAGAGGGTGACTCGAAGCTGATTTGTTTTTGACTCGAAGTAATATAGAGCAGTTGTCTCGGGTTTGGACTCGCGTAAGTTATGTTTTGGCTCGGGTTTCGTCTTCAAGTTGTACGAGAGAAATTTAAGTCTAAACTGTTAAGGTTTTAACAGTTTTTTTTTATTTCAACTAAACTAGTTTTTCTTTTAATATATATATAAAGAAGGAAAAAGAATACTCGGGTTTTGATTCAAATACATACCGGTTGAACCCAAAGTAAATGTTTTATAACAGTTTTAAATTTAAATAAAGCAAGTTTTTAAATCAATTTCTTTATATAATAAATGTTTTAATGATTGGTTTAAGAAAGTTATGTGGTTATTTAACTTAAACTTGTTAAAGTTAAATTCTGTAGTTATTTTAAAACCTAATTTAGAAATGTAATTAAGTGTTGATTAAAAGAATAAAATGTTTTAAATTATATGTTAATGATAATTTAGTAGTTAATAAGGTAAATGTTTTATCTTAAAATTTATTAGGGATTAATTAATTAAATAATTAAAGATAGATTAGCAAATAATTAAGGATTAATTAATTTGTAATTAAGTTTATTAATTGATAATTAAGGTTTATAAATTAATGATTAAGGAATAATTAATTATTGAATGAGATTAATTAAGGTAAATTAATGAATGTGATTAATTTAAAAATTACTTGTTAAATGTAATTAATTAAAAGAATAATTAATTACTAGAAGTGATTAAAGGATCATAAATGAATGTCATTAATTAATTAAAGATTAATTAATGTGAATGGTTAAGGATAATTAATCTATGTGATTAATTAAAGGTTAATTACATGTAAATTAAAGAATAATTAGTCAAGGAGGATTAATTAAGATGGATGATTAAAGAATGATTAATTAATTGAGTTGTAATTAATTAATGTTAAGTAAGCAGGATTAAGGTGATCCAAGTGATTTAAGTTGGTGATTAAATTAATTGGAGATTAATTAAATTAATTAAGAATTATATATCTTATAAATCTTGCTTATGGATGGTTGAATGATATTGGATGACTTGAATTGGTTGATATCTCTGATATGTGATGCTTTGAGATATGAGATATTTTGGTTGAACTGTGATATTATGGTTTATCTATCTGAGATAAATTGTTGTGTGAATACGAAATCCTGAATATAAATTCTATTGTTTAACTTACACACTTGGTTTAATGAATAACTTTGGATTCGAAGAGGCCGGGGTCGGGTATCAGCAAATACCCGAAACCACTTCGATTCTTTATCAATTGAGTTTAGAACCAACAGGCTGGAATTGGAATAAATTAAGTAACTTGGCCTTTAACTAAGTAATGGTTCGTGGACATTGTTGTAATAAGTGGTGGACTTTGGGAACTCGTAGAAAGGTACGAGTTACCCTGGATTGCAAATAAGTTTATAACTTAGTATTTCATGTTATATGGGTTTACTCACGCTGGTTTCCAGCCTGACCCGGGTGTTACTTTGATGTAATGCTCGGGTCAGACCGAGTATTACAGATTCCAGGTAAGGACGTTCTGGAGCTCAGGAGGCGAGCTGGATGGCAGGAACGTATAGAGTGTTTTCCGCTGTGTATTTGAGAGTTGTATTGATAGTAGTATGGGGCAGGTTGATATAACTGTCCAGTCTATTGTAATGATTGTAACTCTGATTAATTGTATTGAAAGTAACAATTACAGCTTTCTTTTATAAAAATGCTATTATTTGTTATTATATTTAATCCGCTGCGAATGTGAGATGTTGTGTTTTCTGTTCTTCTTTCTTCTTTCTGTTTCTTTCTTCTATCTCTTTTCTTTTTCTTCTAACTATCTGGAAATTTCGGGTTCGAAATTTCCGGGTCGTTACACTTGGTATCAGAGCGAAGGTTAAGCGAGAACCTTGGCTCTGTTGGGATTACTCGTTAAGGATAGGGTCAATGGTACCCTAGAACGAGTTGAGTGTATATATATATGAGAGCGTACTTGTTATTTTTATATATAAAGATTTTAAATGATTTTATATAAGAATATATTTTGATATATAAAATGATATTTCTTTCTAATAAATATAAAGAAATTGGTTTCCAGATATGATAACCTTGGTTATTATCATAAATGGTAGTTGTGTTTAATAATGAATGTTGTTAATGATTAAGAAAAAAAGAAATGTTTTAGGGAAGTAAACATTTAAGTGAGTATAACTTATAAATTGGAATTGAAGATAATTTAAAATTATGAAATTTTAAATCTAAATCCAGAAAACTTGAAATTGTTTAAAAGAAGTTTGTTTTGAATTAAAACCAAGGGTAGTTTAAAAATTTAAAGTATAACTTGGTGTATAAAGAAAATGTATATATGAGGAATATACATAATACCAATGATGATTTGAAATAAACACTTAGTGTTGAGTTTTAAATTGGAATGTGATGTGAAACCCAAAGTAAAGTAAGTTTTTTTTTAAAAAACTTAAAAGGGGAAAAAAATATTAATCTAAAGTTTAAAATTTGAATGGGAATTCAAATTGTGAAAAGTCGACCGGATTAAGTAAATTTAACTTGGAGGAAGTTAAATAAGTTTGAATAAATAACTTGAATTGAAAATTTCAAGATGAAATTTAAATTTAACTTGGATAGTTAAATGGTTAATTTAAATGGGAGTTATGAGTGATCTCAAAATGGGTTTGAGATCTGGAAATTATAAATGGATAATAAATTAGAATCTGAAGATTAAATTGTTTTTGAATTCTTATTTGAACTTTGTAACAAGTTAAGTAAAAATATTTTTAAAATAAAATTTGGAATTTGGATTCAGAATTAAATGGTTTAAAAATTTAAGTTGTTAAATAAAAAAATAAAGGTTGATTTAATTTAAAGGATTAAATCAACATTTAAAATTTTAACTCGAATTTATGAAATTTGAGATGATTTTTAAGTTGAGGTTTGGATAAAATTTGTTCAAATTGGATTGGATTTAAATTAATTAAAATTGTGATTAAAGTTGAATAAGTTTAAAAAAATCAAATGGAATTTGATTTGAATTTGGAAAGGAATTAAGGTTAATTCAACTTGAATTGGGATTAAATCAATTTCAGTGGAAATTGAAGTATTGAGTCAATTTAAATGGAAGTAGAAATTTAAATTGAATTGATGGGGAATTGAACGGTTTGACTCTGGACTATTTTCAAAGTAATTTGTTTTAATATAAACCTATTTTTTCAAACTATTTACTATACAATCTTTCTTCTTAAACCCCAAACTATTTTATACTTATTTTACAATTATTTTGGAACTATTTAACTATTTTGAAACTATCTTATAAACTAATTACTATTTTTCAGTTACTTATATCTAATCATTATTTTAAAAACTATTTTGCAAATTATCTAACTATTTTATACCTACTTAACAATTTACAGCTATTTTACAAACTAATAACTATATTTCAACTACTTACCTATTTTAAACCTTTTCAAGCTATTTTTAAATTTAAATTGGTCAGAGTTCAAACTGTTTATAATTGAAGTAATAACTCAATTGGAAATGGAAGTAATTGAGAATAAGTGAATGGAATTAAAGGAAATGTGAATAGAAAAGAAAATTGATTTAGCTAATAACCAATAAAGATAAATACGTAGGAGATACGTATATTATTCTATTCGCATAGTGATTTGATCCAGATTCGAACACAAAATTTCGAGATAATATTATCGATCCGAGTTGGGATTTTTCGCTCGATTTTCGACGGCGAACCTGGATATGGATTGTTGATTGGTTCTGGATATTCTCTATCATAGTTGTGACTATGCAAGAAGAATGACGGTTTCTGATCAAGAAACCAGATCTGAGTCCGCACTAGAAAGCCGGGTGGACGATACTAGTTCGGAAGTGAAATTGTGTGATCGATTGAGCGATCAGATTGATTTAGCGTACGGATGATATGTGTACATCGTACGGTTTGAATGAAATTGGCATTTAAGATTTGTGGATAAGAAATTTGAAATGGTTTTTGAAATGAAAGGTATATTTTGTGAAATATAATGGAATTGGATATTTCTTTGGTTGAAATTTACTTTATAGAGGTAAGTAAATGGTAAATAACTTTATAAAGAAATCAAACTTGAATATTTGATTTGACAATAAATAAAGTTATATTTTGTAATATGATAAACTTCCCTTATTGAATCTGGCCAGAATAAAAAGGGTTTTGAAATATTTGAAGTATAAAAGAGGTTTTATACAAGTTTGAAATGATCCAAATATTTTCAAAGTTATATATATCTATATCTATATATATATAAAGCATTTTATGAGAATGATTTTGGAAAAGGTTTTGGGAACCTATATAATTTGGAAAAGGCTTTTGATTTTTGAAAAATCAATTTTGGATTTTGAAAAGCCTAGTTTGAGAATTATCGATTTTGGTAATCGATTTTGTGTAAAGGAGATTTTGATAAATCATAAAGGGTATGATTTGAAGATACTATAAGTATATAGTATAAAGTGTTTTGAGAATAGCTCTGGGGAAAAAGGCGCTTCCTTGAAATGAACTTCTCAGGAGTACCACTGGGTGGTACTGCCTTGAGCCCCAAGGGGGGTTTCTAAAGTTGATCCTGTGAGGAGTTCGGACAAAACTAGTTCCTGAGGATTATTTGTGTAGCGAAAGTCGAGGGGCTGGTGCCCATAGAGGCATTTGAGTTATGCTGTGACAACAATTTAACTCAATGTCACTGCGATCTACTGCAGACCATAGCGAAAGTCATGTGTGCCGCTGAGAGCCAACTGTCTACGTTTGATTTTATATCGGTAGACTGTGACACTATGGTAACATAGCGAAAGTCGTTTGTGCCGCTGAGAGCCAACAGTCTGCGTTTGATTTTATATCGGTAGACTGCGACCTATGTGGGAGAAGTTTCATTTTGACAGCGAAATCGTGTGTGCCGCTGAGAGCCAACAGTTACATGGACTTTTGCTGCGACGGCAACGTAACCCTGGAATGTAACCGCGATCTGTTGTGGGTTCCATGCTGTTATCAGTTACATGGACTTTTGCTACGATGGCAACGTAACCCGTGATGTAACTGTGACCATGGATGGGGGTGATGATTTCCAGAGCATTCTCACCAAAGATATTTCCTCTATTTTCAAAAACGTTTTCGATATTTTCAAATAAAGTATTTTCAAAATATTTTCACTGGGTGTTGAAAATGGGTCTGCTAAGTACTTATAGATTTTCAGTCTTACGCCTGATCAACGTATGACCGAATTTCTGTGAGAACGAGAATGGACTTGTTGAAACATCGAGTTATAAAAGTATTTTTATAAAAACTAATTTAGTAATATTATAAAGATTTTTTTTAAAAGTGTTTTAAAAAAATATGTTCAAAGAGAAAATTTATCTGATAATAGGTAAATAATAAATTTTGGCTTCGTCCCTTTTCGAGGACGAAAAGATTTTAAGGGGGGAGGAATGTGATAACCCGGATTTTTGGACATCCAGAAATTAGATAATTAACTGGTTTATTCAATTGAACAGATAAAATTCTGATAATAAAAGATATATGGTTATGTAAGTGAATTTAAAAATATAATAAAGATTGGATTTTAGATATTGGAATAAATATTTGATAATCTTCTAATATAATTACTTCAAATTTTACAAATAAATCTTTTAAAACAAATAATAATGATTGTGTATATATATAGACATAAGAAGATTTTAAATGGTAAAATATTATTTTCAAACAAATTAAATATGTGTTGTTTAAATATATATATATATATATATATATATTTAAATGAGTTGATTTTAAATTGAATTTGGATTTGAATTTGAAATTCAAAAAGATAAATACCTTAAAATATTTCGATTTAAAATTATATTTTATATGATTGTATATAATTGGTTTTACATTATTCTCTTTAAAATATTTATTATGAATTAAGATAATGTTTTTACTTAATAAAAATATATTATAAGTTTTATAAAAATTGTAATATCCCGGAATTTATGGACAATACCAATTTAATAATCTGTTTAAATAATTAAATTGATTTGATAACATTGGATAATAAAAATTTGAATTGGTTAATAATCTAATTAAATAGATATTTAATTAGTGAAATTTTATCTTTTATAAGTTAATAAAATGATTTCTATCTATAATATATATATGAGTATATATACTGTAAATAGATTGCCTTTGATTTGAAAGTTAATAAATAATGAAATCTTGTTTTAAATTTCTAATATATATATATTGATAATTTTGAGATTATGATTTATTTAATATTTGCTTTTTAAAGCTATTTAAAACAAAATATCTATATGGTTTTAAATAAGATTTATAATAAGGATTATTTTATTTTCTTATTAAATATGATTTAAAAGTGAATATATATATATATATATATAAGTTTAAAATACAATTTACATTTGATATGTTAATTCATTTAATAATAGTAGTAATTTATAATCTCTCTTAAATATTATTTTAAATTGACAAATTTGCTATTTTTAAAACAATATAAATAATATATTGTTTTATATATAGATAAATAGACATTAGTAAAATAGGATTGTTATTTCAAATTTAAGGTGTTGTTAAAATTACTTTAAATTAGATTTTCATTTAGAATTCAAGAGGTAATATTTAAATAGTTTTGGATTTCAAAATATATGTTAACTTTTGTTTGTAATAATTAGTTTTGTTTCTTTATAATTAATATATATACATAAGCATTTATAAATAAAGGAAAGGGATTTTATTTACATTTAAAATAAATAGGATTACTTAAATAACATGTGTAAGTCTATAAAGTCACCTAAATAACAAGTGTTAATTAATTAACAAAGGAGAATGACAAATGTCAAGTTTTAAACTTTTGTTTTCTTTTATTTTTGAATAAATCATTTACACTTATAAAACATGTTTTCACCTTCTTCATTCCTTTCTAATCTTCATTTTTCAAAAATCTGAAAATTTGTTTTCCACTTCTAAAAGCAAAACCAGAAAATCAAATTCAACATTCTCAAACAAAATTCCTCTAAACAAAATTTCCAGAAAAACAAATCTGTAATCAAATACTCCTCAAACTATAATCTCAAACCAATAACCTGTAATCTCATTTTCAAAGAGTCAGTTTCAAATTCAAAGCAGAGATCATAAAAACAATTTTCTCTGTTTTGAAAACAAGTCTGTAAACATTTCTTCAACCTGCAATTCTTTTTCAACATCAAAATTGGAGCATGCAAAGCATTTTCAAATTAAAGAAAAAAGACCTATAGCAGATAATCAAAAGCAAGTCTGGAATCAAGCAGTAATCTCTGCAACAAGCTTTTCAGATCAAAACAATTCAAGTTTTAAATCAAAGGAAATTGCCAGATCAAAATTTGAAGCCCGGAAATTTCTCTGCCTTTTAAAATGGTGAGTAACAATACTTTTAAAAATTTAAGGATAAAATCTGGTTGCATGCTTACCTCTAAAAATAAGTTATCTGTGAATATATTTTTAGGTATATCTCTATGCATGCATGTATATATGTTGATGTGCATATATGTTACCTGTGATAGCTCTGTTCTTCAAATCTTTTTTGAAAATCTGTGAATAACCTCATTTTTGAACTTAAAGTATAAATTAGTTTGAATATTAATGCTGTGATTAATATTGTATTTGTGAAGAATGATTGCATGTTTATAATTGCTGAAGTATGTGGTATGCAGGCATGTGAATATCTATACTCTTCTGTTTACAGTGTTTTGTTCAAGTCTTGATTTAAATTCAAGTTCTTTCATTTAATCTTCGTTTGGACTTAAGACTTAGAAGAACATTGTTTGTTTCATTCCAACCTCTAGTTTAGGATTGACTTAAGTTAAATTGCATTGGTAATGATTCAATAACTCAAGAAAACAGTGCCAACTTGAAATATGACAAAAATTCGAACTTTTAAATTTCTAAATTCAGACATGTAAACTAAATCATTAACTAGAAACTTGATTTTTAAAGGTAAAATCATAATTTTTAACATTGGAATGAAGGAGCAGTTCGAGTGGACTAAGTTTTGAAGTTATAGGCGATTTCTGGTGATCGAGTAGACTAGAACGTTCGGGGTTCACTGTGGTGATGGAATAGTGAACGGAGATGCAGGTAAAAATAAAGGAAGGCGCTGAAGTTCGCCGTGGTGGCAACGGCGATGGAATTCTGTCTGTAAACCTAGTTTTTGCCATATCTACATTTTGGTCTCGTTCGAATGCCACAGGGGATCGAGTTCGACCGGTGTTTGGGGATGAGTAGAGGGGGAGTAGGTGAAGGCATGGCCGGTGGCAGTGATGTTTCTGGTGATCGGAGAATGGAGTTTGATGATGTTCCAGTTTTGGGTTTCCTTCCTGTTCCTGTGACAGGTATCTCGATTTCGACAGAGGGATTTGTTCGAGGTTCAGGGGATCGGGTTTGCTACATTACAGCATGATAGAGGGGTTCTCGCTTCGCGGTTTGGTGGCGAACGGGAGACTCTTACCCCTACATGTCCCTGAGAGGTAAAGGCCTTGTGAGGGTTGGTTGCGAGTCGAGAGGCTGGCCGTAAAAGCAAATTCGAGGTATCACTGTATGCCACGGTGGGTCTGGGATGGTTGCAAAGCCTACCAGTCGCCACTGGCTCGTCTCGTTACAGTTGGTATCAGAGCATAGGTTGAGCGAATGCCTAAGCTTTTGATTAAGTAAATATCAGAACACTAGGTTGAGTGAATACCTAGGTTCGGAAGGATTGTTCATTAGAGATAGGATCTGTGGCAACCTGTTTGAGTCCGAGTGTAAATATATATACGAGAGTGCGTATTTGTTAGTTATATAAAATGGCTTTATATTGTGTTAATTGATCGGTTGGGTGGTATATAGATTCTGGTCAATACGAGTAGCTACCGTTATTGATAGGGATCTCTAAACACTTGGACCAGGCCAACGGACACAATATTGTTTTAAAAGGGAAGGTGAAATAATTTTTACCCAGATATATTTTCTATATATAAAAAGTATCATTTTAAGAGTACATGGTATTTGTGATGATTGGTTGAGATGATAATAATTTATCATCTAGGATTTAGTGGTCTTAGTTGTCAACCTTGTGTATTTTACTGGTTGCCTTTTTACTTAAGTATACCCTAAATTCCTTAGAAAGCTGAACCCTTTAGGATTCGAATCTTGGAAAGTAAATTTTACTGAGTTTATTTACTAGAGAAATTTGGAAACTTTTTGACTAATAAATTTTTAAGAAATTTTCCATCCTTTAAAAGATAATTTTAGAATAATGGGTTTCTAAAAAGAGATGTTTAAAAAAAAAAAAAAAAAAAAAAAACCTTATAACAATTTATTTATAATCTATATATACATATATAAATATGAATTTATGAATTAAAGGAATAATGAGTTTATAAACTTACTATATATGTGTGTATTTTCTCTACCTATAATCACTTTTCATAAAATATCTTAAATTATTTTGAAATAATGATTTTATGAAAATCTTAGGTAATAAGAATCTAAAAGGGAATAAATTTTGAAGTATTGATCTTGATATACTCTTAGTCTATATAAGTCTAAACCTTAGATCTCACCTTTGGATTTTGGTATTAATTTTAGAGAACCCGTAGCGTTTGCCGTGGAGTCTTGGCTAAGGCAAGAAGAGATGGTGATGTTGAAAAGGTTAGAAGAATTTTATCAGAACTTAGACAACCGTCCGTATATGAAGAAGAGCCTAATAAGCAGCCTCAGCCTCCAGAAGAAGAATTTGAGGAAGAAGAAGAATTTGAGGAAGAAGAAGAATTTGAGGAAGAAGAAGAATTTGAGGAAGAAGAAGAATTTGAGGAAGAAGAAGAAATTGAGGACGAAGAAGAATTCGAAGAAGAGAAAGACTCCGAATCAGAAAATGATGATGCCATTATTTGGAATTTAGATAATGGATTAGAAAGGCCGGCTAATGGTGTGAGTTTCATTCCTTGGGTAGGTGATCCAGAGGATGTTTCAGAACCAGATAGTGATTGGGAGGACAGGGTGTTGTCAGGACCTGAGGGGGAGGACTCCAGTAGCAAGAGTCCATAGTTGATTAGGGTGTTTTCTTTTTAGTATGTGTCTTTTTGTATGTGTCTATGACCCTTGGACGTCATGGATGTTAGGTGTTAAATGTTAGTAAGGTGATATATGTATCTGTATATATAGGCATGCTTGTATGGGAATGATAGCACCTGTAAAAATATTTTTACTGGTACTAAATATAATATATTTTGATATACATTATGAATCTATGTATTGATGTAGTTTAGATTGTTTGTAGAGCGAGTATCCCGGTATATATATACTTGGGGAAACTCGAGGAAATTGGATTCAGCATTTTGTCTGGATAATTAGAATTGTTTGATTGGATAAATTGGTCGCTATGGTTGTTAGCATATGCATGATAATATTTGATTGTGATTTAAAAAGATTATTAAAATACCTTTGTTTTAAATTTCGGGGACGAAATTATTTTAAGGGGGAAGGAATGTAATATCCCGGAATTTATGGACAATACCAATTTAATAATCTGTTTAAATAATTAAATTGATTTGATAACATTGGATAATAAAAATTTGAATTGGTTAATAATCTAATTAAATAGATATTTAATTAGTGAAATTTTATCTTTTATAAGTTAATAAAATTATTTCTATCTATAATATATATATGAGTATATATACTGTAAATAGATTGCCTTTGATTTGAAAGTTAATAAATAATGAAATCTTGTTTTAAATTTCTAATATATATATATTGATAATTTTGAGATTATGATTTATTTAATATTTGCTTTTTAAAGCTATTTAAAACAAAATATCTATATGGTTTTAAATAAGATTTATAATAAGGATTATTTTATTTTCTTATTAAATATGATTTAAAAGTGAATATATATATATATATAAGTTTAAAATACAATTTACATTTGATATGTTAATTCATTTAATAATAGTAGTAATTTATAATCTCTCTTAAATATTATTTTAAATTGACAAATTTGCTATTTTTAAAACAATATAAATAATATATTGTTTTATATATAGATAAATAGACATTAGTAAAATAGGATTGTTATTTCAAATTTAAGGTGTTGTTAAAATTACTTTAAATTAGATTTTCATTTAGAATTCAAGAGGTAATATTTAAATAGTTTTGGATTTCAAAATATATGTTAACTTTTGTTTGTAATAATTAGTTTTGTTTCTTTATAATTAATATATATACATAAGCATTTATAAATAAAGGAAAGGGATTTTATTTACATTTAAAATAAATAGGATTACTTAAATAACATGTGTAAGTCTATAAAGTCACCTAAATAACAAGTGTTAATTAATTAACAAAGGAGAATGACAAATGTCAAGTTTTAAACTTTTGTTTTCTTTTATTTTTGAATAAATCATTTACACTTATAAAACATGTTTTCACCTTCTTCATTCCTTTCTAATCTTCATTTTTCAAAAATCTGAAAATTTGTTTTCCACTTCTAAAAGCAAAACCAGAAAATCAAATTCAACATTCTCAAACAAAATTCCTCTAAACAAAATTTCCAGAAAAACAAATCTGTAATCAAATACTCCTCAAACTATAATCTCAAACCAATAACCTGTAATCTCATTTTCAAAGAGTCAGTTTCAAATTCAAAGCAGAGATCATAAAAACAATTTTCTCTGTTTTGAAAACAAGTCTGTAAACATTTCTTCAACCTGCAATTCTTTTTCAACATCAAAATTGGAGCATGCAAAGCATTTTCAAATTAAAGAAAAAAGACCTATAGCAGATAATCAAAAGCAAGTCTGGAATCAAGCAGTAATCTCTGCAACAAGCTTTTCAGATCAAAACAATTCAAGTTTTAAATCAAAGGAAATTGCCAGATCAAAATTTGAAGCCCGGAAATTTCTCTGCCTTTTAAAATGGTGAGTAACAATACTTTTAAAAATTTAAGGATAAAATCTGGTTGCATGCTTACCTCTAAAAATAAGTTATCTGTGAATATATTTTTAGGTATATCTCTATGCATGCATGTATATATGTTGATGTGCATATATGTTACCTGTGATAGCTCTGTTCTTCAAATCTTTTTTGAAAATCTGTGAATAACCTCATTTTTGAACTTAAAGTATAAATTAGTTTGAATATTAATGCTGTGATTAATATTGTATTTGTGAAGAATGATTGCATGTTTATAATTGCTGAAGTATGTGGTATGCAGGCATGTGAATATCTATACTCTTCTGTTTACAGTGTTTTGTTCAAGTCTAGATTTAAATTCAAGTTCTTTCATTTAATCTTCGTTTGGACTTAAGACTTAGAAGAACATTGTTTGTTTCATTCCAACCTCTAGTTTAGGATTGACTTAAGTTAAATTGCATTGGTAATGATTCAATAACTCAAGAAAACAGTGCCAACTTGAAATATGACAAAAATTCGAACTTTTAAATTTCTAAATTCAGACATGTAAACTAAATCATTAACTAGAAACTTGATTTTTAAAGGTAAAATCATAATTTTTAACATTGGAATGAAGGAGCAGTTCGAGTGGACTAAGTTTTGAAGTTATAGGCGATTTCTGGTGATCGAGTAGACTAGAACGTTCGGGGTTCACTGTGGTGATGGAATAGTGAACGGAGATGCAGGTAAAAATAAAGGAAGGCGCTGAAGTTCGCCGTGGTGGCAACGACGATGGAATTCTGTCTGTAAACCTAGTTTTTGCCATATCTACATTTTGGTCTCGTTCGAATGCCACAGGGGATCGAGTTCGACCGGTGTTTGGGGATGAGTAGAGGGGGAGTAGGTGAAGGCATGGCCGGTGGTAGTGATGTTTCTGGTGATCGGAGAATGGAGTTTGATGATGTTCCAGTTTTGGGTTTCCTTCCTGTTCCTGTGACAGGTATCTCGATTTCGACAGAGGGATTTGTTCGAGGTTCAGGGGATCGAGACCGTGAGGGGTGATCGGAGACGATATGTTGGCGTCGGAGTCGATGGTCTGAGGCGAGCATTTCGCCTGTGCATGTGCACATGTACATTTCGTACATCTGGAAGAAGTTGGGTTAGAGGTAGAAGGAGATGAAGTCTCTGTGACTCGAAGTCATGCCGTGATTGTTGGGATCTGGCTCGAGTTGTTTCCAAGGGAAACTCGTATGGGTTGTAACAGTTTTTAGAGATAAAACAGAGGGAAGTCTCGAGTTTTCGCGTGTAAGGCTCGGAGCAATTGGGTTTTGACTCGAAGTTAATTCAGTTTTGTCTCGGGTAGATTTTGTGTTCAGTTTAAAAGGCTGACAGTTTTTTTTAATTTAAAATGAGTTTTTTTTTTTTTTACTTTAAAAAGCAGGATTTAAACTATGTTTTAAATCAAGTTAAAAATATGGGTTCAAGTTTATTTTGTATCCCAGATGTGAAATGAATAAGTTTGTATTATAATATTTAAACAAAATTTAAGATGTTTAAAGTAAAATTAAAAAGGTTTGAATTTTAAAGAATGAATTTAAAAATCTTGTAAATTCTTTTATAAATGTTAAGTGTTCTTTAACATTTGGTTTTTAAAAGGGAATTGTAAATTTAATTTAAATTTGGTTAAAGTTAAATTTATAATTTATTTTAAATCTTTAATTTGAAATGAAATAAAAGAAAGATTTAAAAGTAAAAGATTCAAAGCTTTTGTAAATGATAATTAAAGTAGTTATAAATAGTTATACTTTAATTTAGAGGTTTAATGATATAGGAATCATTAAATAAATAAAGTAATTAAAGAATTGTTAATATTAATGATAAATCATTAATTAAAGATTATTAAATACTTAGTTAATATGATTAATTTTGATAATCAATTAGATTAAGTAATTAATAATCATCATTTATAAATGGGTTAAGTTTAATTTATTTAATGGAAGTAACTAAAGTAATTAATTACTTAAGGTAACTATCAAATAAATTTGATAGTTTAAATTAATTAATTAAATTAATTTAAGAAAATCACTTGGTGATTTGTTAGGTAATTACTTAAATGTAATTAGTGAAGCATACTTACTTAGGAAAGAGTAATTAAAGGTAATTACTGGATGTAATTAAATGGAGATAATGAAAGAAATTTGAGTTTAATTATTTTGAATAATTAATCAAGGGATTAATTAAAAGATAATTAATTAATGAGTAATTAATTTATGGAAAAGTAATTAAGAGTAGTTAATTACTAAATGAGATTAATCAAAGGTGATTAATAAATGTGATTAATTAATTATTATATGTAATTAATTTAAATAAGATAATTAATTAAGAGTAATTAAGGATCATTAATTAATATAATTAATGATGTAATTAAGGATTGATTAATTAAGATTAATTAATAAATAATAAGTGATTAAGTAATTAATTAATTGTAATTAATTAAGGATTAATGTAATTAAGTACAGTTAATTAATTAATGAAGTAATTAAAGATTAATTACTGAATGGGTTAAGATAATTAATTTGTGAAATTAATTAAGGATAGATTACTTAAAGTAATTAAAGGATTATTAATCAGAAATGATTAATTAAGATGATACTTAAAGTATGATTAATTAATTTGTTTAATTAATAATTAAGTAAGCAGGATTTATAAAAATGAAGTAATTAATTTAATTCACTTTAAATTAATTAGAGATAATATAAATCATTACTTAAGGATGGATGAACGATATTGAATGCTTTGCATTGTTAATATCTCTGATAAGAGATGTGCTGATCTATGATATAGATGTTTGGTTGAATTGAATGATGATATGAATTATCTGTTTGGATGATAATGTAGATTATCTATTGAGTTATCTATCTGTGTGTAGTATAGATAAGAACTGAATTGTTTTAACATTAAAACAACTTGGCCTTAAAAGATACGTTTTGGATTTCGATGAGACCGGGATTGGGTTTCCGTATACCGGAATTCCAGGTCTGGAGACCCGAATACCACATCGATCCAAATTAACGATAGGTCGTGAATCTCAAGTGAAGATGAAGATTCAGAGTGCAAGGGTTATTGTCGTTAACTCTGAGGGTGATTCCAACACGAGTGTAACGAGATAATGCCTTCGGTTTCGTTCGAACCCGGAACGAACTTGTATGGATTGAATGCTTTCAGAACATCGTCAGGAGGACGATGAGCATTCTAAGTGATGTGATCTGATTAAAGGTAATCGTGACCTCAAGCCTCATCAACCGGGAATGGCTAAAACAGGGGAGGTGCAGCAAGGCTTCGTGGGTAGCACCCATTGAGAGTAAGGTCATCCCTGTCTAGAGAGTTCCTTCTTTTATTTCGGCTTAGTGGTGCAGTTGGCGACGGCCATCTGTGGGGTGATTTTATTCGGGATTATCCAGTAAGGGATGGTTCCGGCTTTGTGTTGCAGGGGATTGGGAGTGATCCTCGGTACGGTGATCTAGGCCCCGTACTGTGATGAGCGGTACCCCGGTAGCTCTGCCATTGTATGGAAATCCAAATTTCAATAAGTGATAACGGATTTGATTGTATACTTATGTATGCTGGAATTTAATAATGTAACAATTTCGGCTATTTCATATTTATTTGAAAACCCTAGACCTTATTATGATACAAATGAATTTCCTATCAAATGTTTTGGTTAGCGTAAGGTAAAAACTTACCCATGTTTATTTGTGGGGAATCTTACGTGATACCTTTTTCTTTAAAAAGGTTTTGAAGTTAAACAAGTTTAACCTGTTACTCACACCAGACCCATGTCTGACCCAAGTTGTTTATTTCTGTTTTATAAACTCTTGGGTACTCAAATTTTTTACGAGTAGCCAAGGGATTCAGGTTTAGCTTTGACGAATTTTGGAGGAGCAATGGAGCAGGAGGCTTCAGCATTATAGATAGTAGTTCTGCTGTGTTTGTATCTCTGTAGTGTATTGAGTTGTAATATCTAGACAGATGTCTATAACTGTCTAGTATGTGTTGTATAGTTGTGTAAACTCTGATAAGTGTTGTATACTTTGTAACAGTTTATGTTATTAATATAATTTATTCGTTCCGCTGTGAGATCGTTGTTATTGTTTCTTTCTTTCTTCTCTTCTTTTCTATTTTCTACCCCTTTCTTTCTTATTAATGAGGCGTCATTCTGTGGAATGAGTGGCGGGTCGTTACAAAAATCATTTAAAAATTTATTAATTCAAGGAAAATACACTTGTAGGTTAAAAGTATATATATAATTTAACAAATGTAAATCAACTAATACATGCTAGTGACAAATGTTAGATTTTTAGACAAGTGTCAATTGATTTAATTTAAGATTAATAAAAATTAAACAACATGTTTTAAAGGGAGAAACCAGACTTCTCAAATTTCTTTGATTCATTTTCAAAACTGTAAACCAGAAAAAGAAATCTGAAACAAGTTCAGATACAAATACAAATAAATGCAAATCTGAGACAATTTTTAAAAGCTCAAGTAAAATTTTAAGCAAGCCAAGAATCAACCCAAAATATTTCAGTTCAAGGATCAACATATCCAGCAGTGAATCAAAATCAGATCAGATTCAAAAACTTCCAGTTTTCAAGTTCAACTCTTTCAAATTTCTTCTGAGCTAAAGCAACATAGTAGATTCAGGATCAACTCAACAAGTAAATAAATCATCAACTATCAACTTCAGTTTCAAAGATCAGTTCAAAAACAGAACGGTTCCAGATCATAAGAGGAAGTCTGTTCTCTGTTTTCTTTTTAACAGGTGAGTAACTCAACTTTTAAAAAAATTTAAGTAGGTGAAAGTTGTTTTCATGCTTTTAATTAGAAATGAATATATAATATGAATTTGCTGGGAATATATATATGTGAATATATTTATGTGTGCATGTTTGTTATCTGTTACATTCTGTTCCTCAAAATCAAACTTCTGTTTGATTTTAAAATAAATTTTCTCTTGATTAAATCTTGATTTAGATTTAAGGCTTAAACAATTATGTTTATTTCATCATAGACTTTGGTCAGAAACTTTACTTAAGCTTAGACAACTCTATATATCTCTGGAATGTATAATCTGATGAACAAACATTAATTAGTGGAATTTCAAGTACAATGATTTGAAGTTTCAGGTTTATTAATCAAAATATCATACAAAATTATGATTTTTAAAAGCAAGATTACAATTTTTAAAGCTAGAGTCAAAGAGCAGTTCTCTATTGACTGTTTTGTGCATTGTGAGGCATCTCTGTTGCCACAAATGTTTGGAGGTGCCGAGTTTGATTCTGTAGGTGGAGGAGCTATCAGAGAGGGTGGAAAAATTAGTGCGAAGTTGATCAGAGGGTTGTGGCGATGGTGGTTGTGATTTGCAGTGTAGAACCCTAGTTTTATTGGGTCACTGTTTTTGTTCTAATGTGGTCTCCTCGGTTGATCGAGTTCAACCATGATTTGCGTATTGGTAGATGGTGGTTTGGGGAAATCTTCGCCGGAGTATGGAAGGTGATGGTGGTCGGAGTTTCATGGGGGAAATGATGTTGACAGATTGGGAATGTGTATGCTGTCTGCAGTTCCAGGTTTTGATCTTAAACTTGAATTTGAATTCGAGTTAAATTCTGGGGAACCTGAGCTTTGAAGGGTGATGTGGGGTTACTGGCCGATGGGAGATGGCCATTGATGATGGTCAGAGATGGTCGGAGTTGATGTATGGGTGCACAGTGAAGTGTGAGCATGTTGGTGATGATTAGTAGGTTGCAGGGTGGTTTCTCGAGGTGGTCTCGGGTAAATTAGAGGGTGACTCGAAGCTGATTTGTTTTTGACTCGAAGTAATATAGAGCAGTTGTCTCGGGTTTGGACTCGCGTAAGTTATGTTTTGGCTCGGGTTTCGTCTTCAAGTTGTACGAGAGAAATTTAAGTCTAAACTGTTAAGGTTTTAACAGTTTTTTTTTATTTCAACTAAACTAGTTTTTCTTTTAATATATATATAAAGAAGGAAAAAGAATACTCGGGTTTTGATTCAAATACATACCGGTTGAACCCAAAGTAAATGTTTTATAACAGTTTTAAATTTAAATAAAGCAAGTTTTTAAATCAATTTCTTTATATAATAAATGTTTTAATGATTGGTTTAAGAAAGTTATGTGGTTATTTAACTTAAACTTGTTAAAGTTAAATTCTGTAGTTATTTTAAAACCTAATTTAGAAATGTAATTAAGTGTTGATTAAAAGAATAAAATGTTTTAAATTATATGTTAATGATAATTTAGTAGTTAATAAGGTAAATGTTTTATCTTAAAATTTATTAGGGATTAATTAATTAAATAATTAAAGATAGATTAGCAAATAATTAAGGATTAATTAATTTGTAATTAAGTTTATTAATTGATAATTAAGGTTTATAAATTAATGATTAAGGAATAATTAATTACTGAATGAGATTAATTAAGGTAAATTAATGAATGTGATTAATTTAAAAATTACTTGTTAAATGTAATTAATTAAAAGAATAATTAATTACTAGAAGTGATTAAAGGATCATAAATGAATGTCATTAATTAATTAAAGATTAATTAATGTGAATGGTTAAGGATAATTAATCTATGTGATTAATTAAAGGTTAATTACATGTAAATTAAAGAATAATTAGTCAAGGAGGATTAATTAAGATGGATGATTAAAGAATGATTAATTAATTGAGTTGTAATTAATTAATGTTAAGTAAGCAGGATTAAGGTGATCCAAGTGATTTAAGTTGGTGATTAAATTAATTGGAGATTAATTAAATTAATTAAGAATTATATATCTTATAAATCTTGCTTATGGATGGTTGAATGATATTGGATGACTTGAATTGGTTGATATCTCTAATATGTGATGCTTTGAGATATGAGATATTTTGGTTGAACTGTGATATTATGGTTTATCTATCTGAGATAAATTGTTGTGTGAATACGAAATCCTGAATATAAATTCTATTGTTTAACTTACACACTTGGTTTAATGAATAACTTTGGATTCGAAGAGGCCGGGGTCGGGTATCAGCAAATACCCGAAACCACTTCGATTCTTTATCAATTGAGTTTAGAACCAACAGGCTGGAATTGGAATAAATTAAGTAACTTGGCCTTTAACTAAGTAATGGTTCGTGGACATTGTTGTAATAAGTGGTGGACTTTGGGAACTCGTAGAAAGGTACGAGTTACCCTGGATTGCAAATAAGTTTATAACTTAGTATTTCATGTTATATGGGTTTACTCACGCTGGTTTCCAGCCTGACCCGGGTGTTACTTTGATGTAATGCTCGGGTCAGACCGAGTATTACAGATTCCAGGTAAGGACGTTCTGGAGCTCAGGAGGCGAGCTGGATGGCAGGAACGTATAGAGTGTTTTCCGCTGTGTATTTGAGAGTTGTATTGATAGTAGTATGGGGCAGGTTGATATAACTGTCCAGTCTATTGTAATGATTGTAACTCTGATTAATTGTATTGAAAGTAACAATTACAGCTTTCTTTTATAAAAATGCTATTATTTGTTATTATATTTAATCCGCTGCGAATGTGAGATGTTGTGTTTTCTGTTCTTCTTTCTTCTTTCTGTTTCTTTCTTCTATCTCTTTTCTTTTTCTTCTAACTATCTGGAAATTTCGGGTTCGAAATTTCCGGGTCGTTACAAACTGGTTCTGATTCGTTTTGTCCATTCTTGATTTCAGCCTTGTTCGTCCAATTCGCATTCAATCTTGCTTTGCTTTGAAATCCGTGCTTGGAATCGTAACTCACTTTGTCATCGAATCTCTCTCTAACCTCGAAAGGTGAGCAATCACTCACGATTAACGTTCTTTTATTTATTAAATTTGATTTCAATTGAAACGACAATTGAAATATGCTGATGTTAGTTATGTATATTGCTATATATATGCCATCATCTGTATCTGTTCACCTGTGACATCTGACACCATTATCTGTTATTTATATTGATATATATATGCCATTATCTGTATCTGTTCACCTGTGACATCTGACACCATTATCTGCTATTTATCACTGATGATATATGCATGTTACTGTTGTTATATTATTATCATATCTGTTATCACTCTACAAGTTCCCTGTTAATATAGAATTCATTATGGGTTGAAATGATACATACCCGAACGATCTGTAGAATAGGGGAAAATCGTTATGGGTTGAAATGATAAACCCAAGCGATTTTCATTGACATTGAATTTGGGATTACGGGTTGAAAAGATATATACCCGTATATACTTAAATTACGGATTGAAATGATAAATATCCGTATCACTTGACCATAGGATAGAAATTTTATACAGACACCGTTGGTCTATATATAAATATTTTGAAAATGGTTTCTATGGTTTTGGAAAGGAATATACGGTTTTAATAAATATAGATTTTAAAGATTTATTAAAGTTGATTTAATAAAGTTGATATATAATATGTGTAAGCATTTATTAAAAATATATATTTTCAAATATAGAATTTATATTGATTCAGGTTGGAAAGATAAATTTAAAATTTATTTGAAATGATATTTATTTAAGAATTTTACTTAAATAAGTTTGATTTGAAATTTATTAAATTTGAGATTTTAAAGATATATTTTATAACTTGAATTTGATTAAAAGTAAATTAAATGAATATTTCAAATTTATATCAATTTAAATGGGATATTTTGTTTATTTAAATTTGTAAATTGAAGTTGTATTTAGATGTTATTGAAATGATTAAGTAAATATTTCAAAACTAAATAATAGTAAAGTAAATTTGATATATATATATGGAATTATCGAATTTAGTTTTGAAATGTTGAGTTTTTAAAGCTTTGAAATATATATTGAAATGGCTTATTTTGTGGTTCAAATATGCATTTGAAATTGATAATTTGAAATGGTCTATTTAGAAACTAAATCGAATTGAAATTGAGGATTTGGGATTTGATTAAATTTGAATTTTGGAATCCGAGTTGAGTTGAATCGATTTGTGAAATTTGAGGAAACTATTTTATTATATTAAGTATTTTAAATTATATTTAAAACTATTTTATATTATTTTATAAACTATTTTTAATCTAAACTATTTTAATATAACTATTTTTAATATAAACTATTTAAATATACTAATTATTTTAATATAAATTGTTTCAACTTATAACTGTTTTATATAAATTATTTTATTTTGTATACTATTTTATTTTATATAATATTATAAATATCTAAACTGTTTAAGAGGGAAGTGTTATGAATTCCAAAATGTTATGATTTCAAACTATAGTTTCAAAGTGTTATGAATTTCAAGGTTTTGATTTCCAAAGTGTTTTGATTTTTTAAAGACGTACGATTTCGAAAGCGATACAACATTGGAAAGTGATATGATTTTGGAAATGGATTTATTTGAAGTGAAATTGATATCGTATGGATATGGTTTTGAAATGGCAATGATATTTCGGTTTTGAAATATAAACTATTTTGAAAGTTTATTAAATGACCAATCGGTGTAATAATTACGTAGTTATTAAAGAGTCCGGGATCGGTTTGGGACATACTCTCTGTCTAAACCGAAAACCACTTTAATAACTATTATACATGGAGTGTGATCCAGAATGAAGTGGTTGGAATGATGACGTTGCTGGATTTGAAGAAAGAGAACGATAATGGATAGCCTTGACACTTGTGTCAAATTTGTAATGACTTAAACAGGAGCCATGCCGAGCCAGTGAGGTTAGCTACCTCTAGTTGACACACTTCTTCGTAAACTACTCATTACTTGTTTTTGATTGGTGCGCACCCTTGATTTGGGAGTGTTGTTTCGCGGTGTTGCGATCGTTGCGGCGATGCGTTCTCACCGGTCCGGATCAGGCAAACGGTAGTTTCACTACCTTGGGTATTGCCTCATGTGCCTTGTCATACTTGTATCCCTATGCGCGACCACTACAATTTGTTTTGTGTTATACCTATGGAGTACTCCCTGATAGCCCACTAGTTTACAGTGGAGTTTACAGTGCTGTATAGACTATGACGCTTATATAAAATGTATTAAGGGGGATAATGGTAACGCCTTAACGCTATTTTGATACTTTATATTACTGATAGGCATTATCTACTTAGCATACACTACTACATAGTCGATAGTTTAACGGATCCTTAGAGGATAGTTATCCCAAACATCCTTTGAGTTACTTGTATTTCAGTCGTTATTTCACTTGAGTTGGATTTATTGAAAAAGAATGTTAATCCTGGCTCGAGTGTTTTGTGTTTTCTTTACGCTCGGGTCAGACTGAGTGTACCAGTATTCGAGACTCACATTTGGAGTTGGAGCTTCGCTTGGAGATCTAGCTATCTATCCAGCTTTCAGATATTCAGTTGATTCCAATGATGTATTCTGTTCTTGTATTTGACTATTGTATTCGAGACTTCTGTTGTATCTTGTTTAACTCTGTTATATATATATAGTAGCTTCATGAACTACTATTCTTTTGTTTCTGCTGCACTATTGTTATATTACTCTATGTCTGTGATTCTGTGATTATTTATTTACTGTATATGCTGAGTTTTGCCAATTTTATTTACAATCTATTGTTTTGAATTATTCAAGTCCGACATGTGTGGATTTATTGTCGATTTGAATGGTCCAAAATAGTGGGTCGTTACAGATGTGGTGCTCAAGGCACTTCAAGACCCGGAAAAGAGACCGCACCAGAAGAAGAATATAATTGGGATCTTGACGAATAATCTTATGTTGGTTGATGGTAAGTTTGGTAAGATTCTCTAACTATCATTTCATTTAAAGCTAAGGACATTTCTGAGACTTGTACTAATTAGTCTCATTATGAATTTTTTTATTTTTCTTTGAACTTGGTATTGTATTTACTGGTACTATTATCCTTTATTGGTTTACTATGACTATTCTTAGTAAATACTGTTGATTCTGTCTCCTTTTTGTCGATGACAAAGGGGGAGAAAAAGTATATATACTACTCATTTTGATGCAGGTACAAAAAAAGAGCCATATATTCAGGGGGAGTGTTGTTTATATATATGTTCTCTAGGATAATTATATACAGGTTGTCATCAATCAAAAAGGGGGAGAATGTTGAAACACTAGTTTTGATTCATGACAAAGCAATTTAGAAGAAAAAGAGAATGCACGATCAATCTCAACAAAAAGAGACAATCAAAGGACTATGGTGATATCGAGACTTTGAATCTATGTTTTCACTGTTTATTTCTTATGGTCAAGTCTTAGTAATTTGTTAAAATCTATCCTCAAGTAGTCCGCACTTCATTGTTCTCAGTTTTTAATCAAAACGGAGCTAATAGTGTAAAAACACTACAGCCAGTCGACTGGCTATACACAACCAGTCGACTGACTGGTGTACATACACGAGTATGCACTGTTTATATTTTTTAAAATGTTGCACAGTCAATCGACTGACCAATAACGACTAGTCGACTGACCTGAACCCAACTGTCATATTTTGAATAGACATCTTCATTCTGCGAAGAGTTGTGATCCTTCTCTGAACGAAAATAGATGCTCCTTTTGGTCAGAACTCTTCACCAATGGCAGTAACTCTCTAACTACTATAAATACATATCCCCAAACATTTCACATTTACTGAAAATCATTCTAACTTTCTTATACTCTTATTGTGCTCTCATACTCACATTCAAACATCATACAAGCATTTTATTACTTTGAATCTCCAAATTAACTTTCATAATCTTCGATTCTTAGCAACACCTTCCTTGCATATCTTCACATACACATCATACACTTGAGGATTTGATTATAGGAAGTTTGTACTATCAAAGACAAATCAGTGTTTTCAAGAACACACAGTGTCAAATATTCTTTTATATTAGCGAAGTCCTGTTCTACTGCTGTGGCGTGTGAAGTCCTCTTCGGCTGCTGAGGCAAAATCCAGTTCTGCTGCTCAGGTCCCTGCTCGGCTGCTCAGGGGTTATATAAACTTGTTTCTCCGGGTTAAGTGAGGGTATTGTTGTTAGTGAAATTCCAGAAGGAGTCTGGGACTGGACGTAGGACGGTGCTCCGAACCAGTATAAAATATATGGTGTCATTTTACTATACTGCTTTTATATTCCGCACTATTTACAGTATTACTATCATCACTATACTATGTTTTATCATATATCCATATTACACGGTCCTACAGACTTTCAACCTTTTTTTATATAGATTCTTTTCACAAATGTTTATTTTCTAAATATCTTATCTTTCTTTCAAATTAAAACAAACATCCTTTACTAAATTCAAATTTTACGAAAGTTAACTTCTAACCCGACATTATCACCATACGCCTTATTTTCAAATTGTGAAAGTAAATTCAAAAGGTGTTTGTTTCAATGTATCTACAAATACCGTCTACCCAACCCATACAGTGAAAAGGTAAAACTGCTTATAAACTGGTCAAGCATAAATCAACAATCAACAAATGATAGTTAATGCCCATAAACTGGCTGAACATAACTAAACAAATTAATGAGGGATAATAGATAAACATCATTAACTCTTACATTAATTAAACTATACTTTGACTATTCACTTATATAAGTTACCTTATATAAGATCTTTAATTTTCGTAGTTATAATTAACATTTGGGTATAAGTTTATAACAATTACAATTGCGCACGCATATATATAATACACTCGACTCATGCTAGGGCATTCCATTACCCTATCTCTTAATAAGTCATACCCACTGAAGCCATGGTTCTCGCTTAACCTTCAGCTCCGATACCAGCTGTAATGACCCGCTCTTTTAATCCCCGAATGTCGATACTAATACATCCACGGTATTCGTGTGCCATGCATCTAAGTGTCGGAAGGACAAATTGTTTGGGTAAAACAAAAAGAAAACAAATAAGAAGAAGAGAACACAATATCAGAATCTCACAGCGAAACGGTAATATATAATATCAAAAAACAATACAAAGGGGTTACTCCGATATAGAAATTTTGAAGTTACAAAACCTAAGTAACATCATTAGCATGGATAGTTATAACAGCCTGTCCTTATAAATACTGATATATGCAGTATAGTAATGCAGCGGAAATAAGAATACTACGATAAGTGAAACATCTTGCTTGTTTTCTTGAGCTGCAAAGAACACCAACGAAAACCTACCTTTCTCAGACTACTTGAAAGAGCACATGAGGAATTTAGGGAAAACAAAAACCAAGCATTAGGCATAAGTTTGGTATGAGAAACTCAAGAAATAAGCAGGCAACATATAACAATACTTTTGAGACTGCATGGAATGCCATAACGGTTATCTCCTCAAAAGAACCACCATCTGATAGGTACATAAGGTGATATAATAGATAATGTCCAGAGTGTAGAATATAGATATTATAACATAGCTAGAATGGTTACATTCAACAGCACATTAGAGGGTATAATCAAAACCCGATAATAAACGTTCGCATAATGGATTTTTCATGAAGATCCCTTCGGTCAAGCCAAAATCCAATCTCCTGCACAAGGGTCAGAAACTATCTTCGAACGTCGTATATCTCTAGATAGAATATACCATTAATGAAAACATAACCGGTCCACGTCTAAATACGTGATCCCAAATACCATCACCTCCCACGTGCAACATCGATAAACATACTCTACATATGGAGTGATAATATCCACTCGTGGGTTAGCCATACTCCAAGCTATGCATCTACTCTGTTTTCTATCATTTTCGATGTCGAGGTCATGTTCGGCATCTTTCACAAGAGTCTTCATCACTCGAACAAAACATGAATCCAAAATTGGATCCTCACATCTCGAATAGATCACGAAACCACACATGAATTCACCTATCTCAACAGGTCTCGGTATCACACATGGATTCCCATAGCTTGAATATATCATTAACAACTACATGTGTTCAAGCATCTTAAACAAATCTTGAATCTCCACATAGATTCCCTTATCTCAAACATATCCACTTTCAAGAGATAGAACACGTATCTCAGCCTTAAAGTGGTTTTCGATAAGTAAAACACTTACCCATCCCGGTCTCTCCAAGACTGAATCGACAAATTTGGCCATTCAATGATAATGAGAGTGATCGCATATGGAAACTAAGTTTCATATACTTATCACATTTTCGATATTTTTATCTCACACCATCCCTCGATTAAAGGTGAAGCCGATAGGTTAGAGCTCTATTGCTCATATCCTTACATGAACATCAATCTTAATTCCAATAGATAAATAAGCCTACTTCATCGGCTTTTATTGCTAAGTATACAACTAAATATTTTCCAAAAACGAGTAAACATACAAAGCACGATCAATTCATACAAAGCACAATTAAGTCACATAAGAGACTTCTAATCCCCTTTTTGTTTAATTAATATTTTATTAATTAAAACCTCTTTTATTAGTAAAACTTGTTTTATCTAATAAACATTGTTTATCAAGGCCTATTATTTATTTATACTCTTTTAATACTTCAAAAAATATTCGTATACTTATCTCAAATGGCATATGTATGTTCCCAAATCATTAACAAGATTTCTTACTTCAAACTTTTGCTCTTTTTATCTTTTTCAAAATGATTTCTTACTTATAATTTCCTTCAAAATATCCATTTTAAGGATCTAAGTACTTTCACAAATACATTCAAAACGGTTAAAGACGAATGTGATTAACACATTGTCACAACAAACCCAAAACCATTTCATACTTATATCATCTTTAAAACATCCCTTTTAAAGATCTATTTACATCCCTAAGTATAATCGAAAAGGGTTAAAGGCTAATGCGATTAACACTTTGTCACAACAAAGCCAAATCGTTTTCATACTTGTTACTATCTTTACAAACCTTTGTTTTATATCTAAGTTCGTGTTCGGTTAAGATCGATAATCAACTAATCGATTATCTAGTAAAAACCATTTTTTATATGTAACGACCCGTAAATTTCAACTGTTTTAATAACGTAATTTGTTGAAATTTTGTGAAATTTTAAACGATAAAATTTGAAATAAAAATTTTATATTTGGAATACGTCTAGTTAAACATAGCAACTGGTAAATTTTCGTCCGAAAATATAAAAGTTTATTTCGCGCGTAAATTCACTTCAATTTAATCAGTTAAAAAGCGATGAAAATAAAACGTTTTCGAAACTCAAATATTTTTACATAGAAAAATTCTAAACCATCTTCTGAGCAAGATTTCAGTTTGTCGTTTTTCCAAATTCGGACATCTTTGGCTCCATCGTTCTTATTTTCTGCAAAATAGCAGTATTCTGGTACCGATATCGATTTTTATCGGATGATCGTACCACTGATATCTATATATCGTTTTGACCGTCTCGTCATGCTGATCTCAACAGTATATTCAGTTCTTTTTTCCGAACCCCGGTACGCTGCGAAATCTGTAAACGGTTAGCCGGTATCGGTACAACTTTTACACTTTTGATAGTGGTGTCTATTCAAATTTCAAACGGGAACTGACAGCAAATAGCATTTATTATAACATTCATTATTTGCTAATATTTAGCCAATGGCCATTATCATTCCTTGAATTCAACTGTTTAACTTTTTCCTATTCCAATGATTTTGAATATATTTTTTACGTTGCTTTCATTTGGAATGGTTCATTTCCACTTCTGTTTATATTGAAGACTATTAGCTTGAAAATCTTTCCTCTCCCATACATCAGTGAACAAATTTACTCCGCCCTCTTCATCTCCACTTCAGCATGCACCAGATCCAAGCCCCGCCACCATTCGTTGCCGAAGACCACCACCTCCTTCCCAACATCTCCTATCACCCTACACGCAACTACCCAGCACTATCGAAGCACACGCAAGACGGCATCACCTTGCGACTCATCTCCACTCCATCCGCTGCTGTGAATCCACATCAACTACCTCCACCCGCCTCAGCCCTTGCTTCCGCCTCCATGTGCCAAGGATACCTTCTCGTGCTCCACCTGATCCCTGACGCATCGCAACGCCTTACTCCTCAAGCCAACCTCCACAGCCGAACCCGGCCTAGGCCTCCCCTCCGACCAAGCAGCTGCAACACAGCTGCGCACACCCTAGATCTATCGATCCTTTAGCCGACGTTCCCCTGCCGATCTCCTCTCTAGTCTCTCCGTCCACATCTGTACCACGCATGCCTCCTCAACCCGTGAACCACCGCCCTAGCATTTCATCCACACCCGCCAGCAGCCGATCCACCTTTCCACCAGAAAACTCCACTTCGCCTCTACCCATCAACTCACGCATATCCCCACGTGAAGAGCAGCTCCATATATGATTTCATATATTGTGAGGTTGTATATAGGTATGTTTTGAGATACTTTGCTCATTCATCTGATCTTAGTATTTTATAGATATTTTTAAATTTTCATTTATTGTTTATTACTTCGCATGTGTTATGTACAGACTTTGAAACAATACAGTGGACAATATATTATAAAGGTGGAGTTTTATTTTTGATTGTTCTAAAATAAAATAAAAAAATATATGTCATTTAGTCTGCATAAGGTTACAGCAGGTGATATTATAAAAGAAACAGTGTATATTGTTTTACAGTTATATCCATACAGTCAAGTATATTATGTGTTGTATCCATAAGCAGATATGAGTTTTATATATAAAAAGTAAGTTTATATTGATTTTGGTAATATATATACATCACGTGTTTGTTACATTTTTACTATTATTATTATTATAATTTTTCTTTCTCTTCAATAGTTGGCAGTTGATAAATGTTAGATATATTTCGACAGCATATATAGATTTACAGATGCCAGTTATACATGTTTCGGCTTACCTTAGTTTCTATATATATTTAACCTATTGCATTTATAAAGTTACTACGTATATATATATACTCGGTTTTAAATAACTGTGGTTTATAAAAGATTATATATTTATCATATGTTTGTTAAATTTTATGATCTGTTAGTTGAAAAAAAAATTAGTTTATGCTGGTTTTCTTTAAGTTATATATTGTTAGCTTATATAGTTTACATATGTCTATTGTATAACTGCGTTTTGGGTTTGTTAAGAGTATATACATGTGTCTGTATATACGTGTTGAAGTGTATGTATATATGGTTTATAAAATATAGGTTCTGTTTGTTTAAAAATTAGGACCGTATATATTAGCTATATGACAGTTTGTTGTTATAGTTTTAAATCTTACAAAGGTTGTTTATATATGTATAAAGTGTTATAATAAATATTTTAATAAAGTAAGTTATAGGTATTAGTATTATTGTTCTGTTATACATAAAAGCTATATTTGTCTGTTTTGAAATATTTGTATTATATTCAAATATGGGTTGTATAAGTTATATAAGTATTCTTTTTATTTCAACAATACATATGTTTTCAAAGTTTATTAGCTGTCGGTTTATAGATCTGGTTTTCACAGTCTGCATGTATACATAAATTATTTTAAGATTTTAGACATAAATATAATTAGCTCATATGGGTAATATATATATATATTTGTTGATATGCCTAAGTTATATTAGTTCTTATTTTGCTTATAGCATATATATTAAAGTATATTTATGTTAGTTATAAATATACAGTGTGTATGTGCACTGCTTTATATCCATTTACTTATATATACATATTTGTGATATATGTTGTGATTTCAGAGTATAAATGTGATTTTATATTAAAAAAATTTATTTGCATTGAATTTGGGATATGATTTTATACATAGTATATATGGTTATAGGTTCTCTTCTACCAATTATCTTCATCGACCCGTTCTAAATTTGTTCCGTCTATTCTTATTATCAGCTTTGTCCGTCTTGCCCGTTCTTCATCAAATCGTGTTCATCTAGCTTTGCTTTGGGATTCGTAACTCGTGTCGAATATCTCTCTAGCCTCGGAAGGTGAGCAATCACTCACGATTAACGTTCTTTTATTTATTAAATTTGATTTCAATTGAAACGACAATTGAAATATGCTGCTGTTAGATATTTACACTGTTATTACCTATATCAGTTCACCTGTGACATCTGACACTATTATCTGTAAATTATTTATGTGATGATAATACAGTTTGGCTGATAATTGATTGATTATTGATGTTTATATTTTACGATAAATTGTTAGTGTTAAATGATAAATAGTATGAAATTGAACTTGATAGAGGATAATTAAATGTTAAATTTGATTAACTGACATTTGTATTATATGACCCCTTTAACTGTTAAATTTATTGACACGTAGGATTTGTTTAATTACATATTGAACCACTGAATGTATGTTGTTAAACCGATGATGTATGAAATTGTAATAGATGACAAGTGAAAACCGTAATGTAATAATCTTTAATCTACATGAAATGATATTGTGGATTCTAGAGATAATTATATTAATTTGCACAAACAACAATGTGAATTAATACGATTATTTCAGGATTATTTGAATTGATTATTGGATTGTTATTGTTGTTGTTATTGCTTGTTTATTTACTTTGACACCATCCCAGTTATCACACTGCAAGTTCCCTTTGTTATGCTTTGATTTTGAATTGAATTGGAATCGGGTTGAAATGATAAATACCCAAATTGAACTTTGACCTAGGAAAGAAAATTAAATAAAACCCGATTGGTCAATAATTTGAATTAAAAATAAACGAAGGTTTTATTTGAATAAATAATATGGTTTTGAAATGAAGTTGAAATTTGAATGTTAATGAAAGGAAAATGTTAATATTTAATAATATGAAACAAAATATTAACAATGTAATTGATGAAAGAATGTTGTTTAATTTGAGAAATGATTTAATAATTAAGTTTGAAATTATAATTAAGTTTGAAATTATTAAAGTTTGAAATGATTTAATAATTAAGTTTGAAATTAAAATTAAGTTTGAAATTATTAAACTTTGAAATTATTTAATAATTAAGTTTGGAATTATTAATAATTAAATAAGATTGAATTATTTAATGATTAAATTGAATTGAATTCTTTAATAAGTAAAATTGAACTTTTGAATAAGTGAATTTTTACTTTGTAAATAATTGAAATTGAAATTCTTTATTAATTAAGTTTTGGAAAATTATTTAAGTAAGTAAATAAGTGAAATTGAATCTCTTTATCAAGAAATAAAATGTGATTTATTGAAATTAATGTAAGACTTGAACTTTAAAGAATTTGATTTGATGAATTAAATTTAATTCAAATTGTAAGTTTTGATATAATGAAGTTGAATTTAAATAATGGATTTAATGAATTGGAAATTTAATAGAATTGTTTTGAATGATAAATTTACTTAACGAATATTGAATAAAATCGATAAATGAAGTTAAACTGATTTGAATGTTAAATTTAAATTAATTTAAATGATTTCGGAATGAAACTTATATGAACTTGAATCAATATTTGAATTGTTTTAAATAGAAATTGAAATTGAATTATAAGATTTTGAAATTATGAATGTGGAAGTTTTGAAACGTAAATTTTGGAAGTTGTTTTAGAAAGACAAATGAAATGTTGATTTACGAATTCTATTTGAAATTGAAATTGATTTGGTTTTGAAATAAATAAACGACCAATCGGTGTAATAATTACGGAAGTTATTAAAGAGACCGGAATTCGGTTATGGGTATACTCTCTATCTAAACCGAAAACCACTTTAATAACTATGCGCGGAGTGATGATCCAGAATGAAGTGGTTGGAATGATGTACGTGTTGACTGAAGAAAGTGAACGATAATGGATAGCCTTGACACTTGTGTCAAATTGGAAATGACTAAAACAGGAGCTGTGCCGGGCCAATGGAGGATTGATACCTCAAGTGGACACACTTCTTCGAACTACTTATACTTGTTGTCGATTGGTGCACCCTTGATTTTGGGAGTGTTGTTTCACGGTGTTGCGAGCGCTGCGGCGTTGCGTTCTCACCAGTCCGGATCAGGCGAACGGTAGTATCACTACCTTGGGTATAGCCTCATGTGCCTTGTCATACTTGTATTCCATTTATGCGCGACCACTACGAATTTGTTTTGTACCTTGAGTATATGGATTGCCCTCTGGTGACTTCCGGTTTTGGGGAAACTACGGTCTTGTATATGCTTGTGGGAATAAAAATGTGTTAAGGGTGGAATGGGCCATGACTTAACGCTATTTTGATATCTTTATATTACTGATAGACATTATCTACTTATCGTACACTACTACATAGTAGATAGTTTAACGGATCCTTAAAGGATGGTTATTCCAAACATCCTTTGAGTTACTTGTATTTCAATTGCTATTTCACTTGAGTTGGATTTATTAATATAAGAATGTTAATCCTGACTCGAGTGTCTTGTGTTTTTGCTTTACGCTCGGGTCAGACTGAGTGGTTCAGCTTCCGAGACTCACCTTTGGAGTTGGAGCTTTGCTTGAAGATCCAGCCATCTAATCTGCTTTCAGTATTCGATGATTCCAGTGATGCATCCTGATTTGTATCTGATGTATCGTGTTACTCTTCCGTTGTATCTGGTTTAACTCTGATATATATCGTATTTCTCTTCTGTTGTAAACTCTGATGTATTTTATATATCCATATAGTAGCTTCATGAACTACTATCTCTTTTATTTCCGCTGCACTTATTACTCTGTGTCTGTGATCTGTGATCTGTGATTATTTTATTTACTGTATATGTTCAGTTTTGCCAAATTTTAATTAACAACGCGGTATTTTGAGCAATTCAACTCCGGCATGAGTGTCTTCCTATACACTTATAATGGATGCAAATGGTCCAAAATATCGGGTCGTTACATTATACAAATCAATGTTCGTATACTTAACTCATTTCCGACATCCCTGACTTAACTATTCCTCATTCGAGGGGGAAGCCCGGTAGGTTAGAGCTCCATCCCTACTTGACATCAATCTTTAACTGTCAAAAACAGATAAGCCTACTTTGTCAGCTTTTAGCGTTAAGCAAAGTTAGTTACCTTTTTAGACAAGAAGTAAATAACAAGATCAACATGTTTATGACATTTCAACTTATAATGTTCCTCGTTCAAGAGTGAAGCTAGGTAAGTTTGGGCACTAGTTGCTCCAAGCCTTGCCTAGACACCTCATTCTTTAATCTCACAAACAGACAAGTTTATTCATCGACTTTTAGTGTTAAGCCTAGTCAATCACCTTTGTCAAAACTTATATATAAAAAATAATACTTTAGAAATACTTATAAATAGGTTTTAAACATCTATATAAAATATTGCTTGAAAATAACTAATTTAGAAGTTTGATTAAAAACATGTTTTATATTTTGCAGCACATCACTTTCAAAATTCGTAAATAATCATTAAAACTATATTTAAACTTCTACTCTTTTTTTCATACTCAAGTACAATTTATAAGAACTTCCATAGAAATATTGTATAAAGAAAAGAATTCAGAAACCATTTAAATCATGAAAAACTAGCCAAAACGTTGCATTTCAAAATACTTAAAACCATAAGCGACTTACTACAACATTTAAAAGTGCTCTTAAAAGTCCTTGTTAAAACAACATTGAAAAGCACAATCTTTGCGACTAGTTTTAACCACTTAAACAAATGATTTAAGACTTGAAATTTTTATAGTAAGTACTACCGTTAGATTGCTTAAAAATCATGGAAAGAAATCCCTAAGAATATCTTTCAATTTATTTATAAAAATTCTCGAAAACAAGGGATTCTGAATTGCACTTATAACAACTATTCTCGCTTCAAACACTTTTAAACTTACTTCAATTTAACACACAAGTTAAACAACCATTTAAACATCCAGTTAAGGCAACATCACATGTTTAAGAGGGTAATAGAAGTGGGGTTATACAATATAAACTTATCATTTGCTTTCAAAAGCAAGAGGGGTCCAAAGTTTATAACTTTACTTAGTTAATGTCACTTTAACTTTATAATTCAAGCACCATATATATGCACAGTATATACTTAAGAGATAGTGAGATAACTCACTTAGATCCATGTCTAACCCAAACACAAAGCTATAAGAACTAAAGAACCCTCCTTCTATCAACACAAGCCTAAAGGTCCAACCTTTAGCACTTCAAACCAAAGCCAACACCTTCCTCCTCATCCATGCTCATGGCCCATATAAGCTCCTACTCTTCCTCTTACCTCCTCTTACTTATACTTGATAATCATGCTTCACCTGATGTCTTAGGCCCAAAGCCAAAGTTTAGAAGAGATTTGAGAAGATTTGGTTAACTTTTGAAAAAGTTAGAGAATAATAAGTGGATTAGTGCTTAAGCACTTCCACCATTTTCAACCTTCCCAATTCATCTCAAGCTTATTTGATTTTGTGTGCTTATTTTCTAAGGGTATGCCCCTCCTTATATAGGCTTAGGTATGTGATGGGAAAATACCAAAAATCGCTCAAAACCCTTATGACATTAATTACAAACATCACTTCTCCTTTATCATATACTTAACTCTTAAGACTTTCCATTTATGCACATTTCCTAAAGATCTTTCCTTACCTCATGCATGACATCATCCATAAAGTTTTTTTTCCATAAATGAAAAAAAAATCATTATTTCATTTTCTTTAACTCCTAAGCAAATAAGTGGATGTAAATAATCTGAACAACTTCTGGCGATTAAAAAGCTGTTTATCGATAAAACGAATTTCGGTCACATTATCGATATTTTTTGAAAGTACCTATTTTTGTAAACATTTTTCCAAAACATGTTACCATCATTACTTATGATTTAAAAGGAGATTAAAAAGCTTATTCAATCATTTTAATAACATATAATCCAAGATTCAAATATTTAAATAATTCGGATATTCAAATATGAAGTATCCGAAATTTCGCGTCATTACAGGAATTGATTAGGGAAGTTTTAATCAAAAGAATGGTAAATTCATTCTTTCAATTAAAAAAATCCACTAATTCATTTTATGCATTCTTTCCTTCATTTACTTTTCTTCCCTCCTCCTTCCTCGCTAGGGCTGAAATCTCATTGCTTCATTCCATAATTTTTCCAACTCAAAATCAAATGAAAAACAACAAATAAAATCAAATACATGTGGTTCGTCATTTTCTTGCAAAGCTGGGTGTGGATCTAACTAGAGATCTGAGAAGAAATTTAAAATCAAAGGGTCACGAAAGCTGGATCTACATGGTAAAATTATATTTTTTTACACGGTTAAACATGTTTACCATTGACCTAAATTTATGTATGTAAATTTCAATTGCATTTTAATAAAATTCTGATTTATTACATGTGTTGTTTATAAGCTAAATCAAATAAAAAACACAACAGTGGAGTATGATCTCTGTATTTCGAGCTTGTGTGTTTGTGAATAATCTCTTTTAAATATGTTTTATGCGCTAAATCAAATATTTATTACATTAAATAAAATACATGTATTGTTTATAAACCAAAGCATCCCTTTTAAACTCGTTTATAAACTAAATCAAATAAAATACATGTGTTGTTTATAAAAATCAAATAAAAGATATATTTACAACAATTATTATTTTTTGGATATAATCAACACATACACACACACAATATATATATATATATATATATTGATGTGAATTTAAAATTATTGTCTTAAATTTTGTTTTGAACCATGATATTCATTGTACACTCAGTCAAGGAATAATTTGGATATTTATTATGTCAATTATTTGACTACAACATTTATATTTACATAAATTATAATTATGGAAGTTAGTTTATATCACACACAAAAGAGCTATACACAAAAGAAAAAGTTGTATCTACACAAAATTAAATTAAAACATATGTGTATTTAATAGTATGTTTATATATTTATTTATTTTAACATGTATTGGTTGATCTTTTTATGGAAGTTACAATTATGTAAGTTCATATACACTATCTATCTTTTGGCAATAAATAAACCGTGGAATTTACAAATTACTTTATCTGAATTGGATCTGAACTTAATTTGGATTTTACATGAGAAGAAGCTGGACAAACTTTTCAAAAGCTAAGATGTCAATTTAGATTTTTCCTTAAGATTTTAACTTAGAATTTATTACATTAATTGTTCTTGAATAATTATTTATATAAACATAATTTAATGGATATATATATATCTGTGTGTGTGTGTGTGTGTTTGTGTGTATATGTATATATGAAATGCTACACATGTTCATATATCATTTAGTGCCATATCATGTCATACATTTGCATTTTAAACCCTATATGTTCATGTAACCTTTCTCCTATTCAAAAGTTGTAAATGTAGCTCCTAGTTGATTACACAGTTTTCACATTTATGGTCTATTAAGTTGTTTCAATAATTAACAATTTGGCCATTTACATACCTAAATGATAGAACACTAATACTTAACCAAATTACACTTGCTTCAAGTCTTACATGTCTCTCACACTATTTGAAATATGAATATATTTGATGTAATGACCCGTATTTTTGATAATTAAAAATATTCAATTTATTAAGATTTTGGAATTTAATATTGTCAAAAATAAATATATTTTGATTTATTAATGTAAAAATTTGTTAGAATATAAAAACTTGATCTTAAATAAATGTTAGAAAAACTAATTTTAATAAGGTAAAAGATTTTAATGCATATTAGAATATGATTTAATGATATTGATTTGAATATGATTTATTTAATAATTGTTCGAATGTAAGTTTCATTAATTGTAATAGATGTTAATATAAGAATAGAAATTTAACAAGTAAATGTTGGAAAATACAAAATGAACATTTGAATAAGAACTTACATTTTAAATTAAATTAAAATGAACATTTGAATGAAATTAAACCTTGACTTGAAAAGAATAAAATGAATGTTTATCTCTAACTAGAATATAATTGTAAAGTTTAATTTGGGTATAAATTGTAAATAAAGAATAAATTAAATGGTGTGTCAATGGTGAAATTATATGTTATTAAATTGAAATTGGTTAAATGAAATCAGTTATATGGTAAGTAATTTATAATCCTTGTTTGTAAACAATAAGTTAATAGATATGAATTATTAATGTGTTTAAATTACTAAGTCGTAACAATTGTTTATTTATCATCTAATTTTTAAATCCGTTGAAATTGATTTGGAAATCAATGGAATTTAATATAATTGAAATAATTTAATTAATATGAGGGAAGACGCTAATTATAGAGTAATGAGTGAAATAAAATGGAAACTTATGTTTAATTAATACATAAGGTATTTGTTGATTTAATAATAAGAATTTAAATCAAAATAAAAGAATTTGTTGGAATTTAAAATTTAATGAACTAGGGTTTTATTACTGTTAAAATTAATGTAATAATTTGAATCTTGAATTTGACATGAAGAAATTTAATTTTAGAAGATTATTAATTCCTGTTTAATCAAGAATGATGAAAATTGTTAATTTTTAATTTAGAATTTTAAAGTGATTAAATTGTTTTTTTAAATAGATTTTTTAATTAACGTTGTAAAATTAGTCTTTTTGGGCACTGCCTCAGATTTCGACGAAACTAGTTTCATCGGATCCGTAATAGTAAATTATTATAGGATTTCAAGTTTCGTGGCGATCGAACTTATTGTTTGATCGTGCGAGCTCGAAATTCGTAGAAATCAATTAAAGAAATTTAATTAGAATAATAATTTGATTTTAAAACTAACTTCTATATACAATAGAATCGGGGTTTGAAATTCATTTCATTGAATTTAAAAATATTGAAAACCTATATTTCGACATATGGGATGACCTATTTTCGTTTCGAGAACGAAACGGGTTTTTCGGGCCTTTGTTATTGCTTTGGCCCAATAGATCTGTGCCATCTATTCCTGTTTCAGCTTTGTCTATTCTCTATGTAGTTTTCCAATCCATCTGCTTCTTCTCAATGGGGAATATCCCAAACCTAATTTCTAATTTCAAATCAAATCAAAAAAATTTAATCTGCTCAAATCCTATCATATTATATATCATCGCGAAGCTCTCGACGAACGTAATCTGCATCTGCAATTCGTTTTTTGATTGGAGGGTCCTTTTGTATGAAAATTGGCGATCTTTCTCAGCCGTCCGTTGTAGGGTTTCGCGATCAACGGTTGATCATCGACCAATCGACGATCGGAGGTTGCTGCGAGATAGAGGATGATTAGTAGAGTCGATCCATACGGTTGGAACTTGTCGGAAGTGGTTCGTTTCGCCAGAATTGGCGAATATTAGCGACGACGGTGGAGCGCTGCTGGCGACGGCGGAGTTAGTCGCGTTGGCATGTGGGGTGCGCCTGGACGCGGTGAACTCAGTGACGTGGTCTGATCTTGGTGGTGGCGCGTCTAGGCCGGCGGCAGTCAAAGGAGAGGAGGCGGCTGTGGTCTGTGCGCGAGGGTCGTTCGATGTGATTAGGGTTTGGGAGAGGTTAGCGTTATTACAATTTTACCCTTGTATTTTTTAATTAAAATTTAAATTTTCAATCTTCTAACTCATGTAACTTTTGCATACAAACTCTGATTGATGCGTGGTTTCTTCCGTTGGATTCGTATTGAAATTCCAGACAATGTGGAACTAATTTGGTTGAATTTGAAGACTATTGAAATTTTGGGCTTCTATTGGATTTTCAATTGGCTATAAATAAAAGGTAGGTGATTAAACCCACTCATGCAATACTAAAAATTCCATTGTAAGTTAAATAAAATTTATGATGTGATATAAATTTTTGATTGTTGTTTATTGATTTAAATTGACAATTAAATTGATATTGAATCTGAATAGACATTAAATTGAATTGACATTTAATTTTACATTGGAATTGAATTGATAGTTAAAACCCCGATATTGATAACTATTATCTGTTGTAATATATTAGTTTATTTGGATGTTGTTTGAAATGAATTCTTATTAATTGACATGTTGGATGTAAGGTTGTTTATTTATTTTAATATGTCCCTGTTATCACTTTGTATATTATTGACATCATTTAAATGGTCATTTGAATCATTTTAGAATTCGATAACTAAGACATTTAAATTATGGGTTGAAATGATATATACCCATACAATTTCTTGAATTTGGATTATTTATCAGAATTGAATTATTTGAAACGTTTAAGTTTTTAATTTTAAACCTTTGATTTATTTTAATTAGAGTGGTAAAAATTGGTATTCGAATCATTTGAAATCTCTTAAATTATTATATTCACGTTGTACACTTGATAGGAGATGGAAAATCCCGTAACATCTCTGAAACCATTACACTCACATTTTTATTTGAAATTGATTTGACTTACATAAGAATTTTTAGTTCTGACTCGAGTGTAATGTTTTTCATTATGCTCGGGTCAGCCTGAGTATTTCAGTGTTTTGAAGACGTTATTTCTTGGAGATGAAGATGAAGATTGGTGATCGTAATTATTATTATTATTATTATTATTATTATGCTGCATTATTTGATATGTTATTTATTATACTCTGATTAATGTTGTAAAAATGTGTAATCAAATGTATATGGTAAAACAGCTTAATGAACTGTTTTATTTGATTATTATATTTTGTCGTTCCATTGCGAGATTCTGTGTATTGTTTTCCTTCTTTTCTCTTGTTTTCTTTATTAAACCCTATTGATATCCGCCCTTTTGAATGGTTTGAGTCAGACATGTGGTTTATTGTCGACTTAAATTGTCCAAAAAGGTGGGTCGTTACATTTTATATGTTCCTACATTTTCAAATGTTAGACCTAATAGGCATTAAATTAAATTAATTAATATGACTAATTAATTGAAATAAGAACAATATTAATAAAATATGAATTTATTAAAATCAACTAAATTGGATATAGTGAATCCCAATAGATTCATAAGCCCATTATTATCCAAATAGAGAATTTTTTTGAAATTCACCTAGATTGCTTACTGTAAACTGGGTCGATTCCTTTAGTGGTAATTAAAATTTGCTAAAGTGGAAAGGCAGAATTAATCTGTGATGTCCACTTTTATTTATTTCCTTTTAGCTCTTGATGTGATTACATCTGGATCTAATTTCATGTTTGTTCTCTTCCTTTAATGCCTAATAATCACACTTGCTTTATGTTTCATATATTTATCACACAATCTAAACACGAATATATTAGATATATTCAAACCTTTTCAAATTAACACTTAATGAACATGGATTTAATTAATTCTGAATACAATAATATTAACAAAATACGATTTTATGAAAAATAACTGGATTGGATCTAGCAAAACCCATTAGACTTCATAATCCACCATTATCTCCACCCATTTCACACGTTGTGGGTTGGCCTAGTTCCTTCAATGGTATCAAAGCCTAAATAGTATATGCTAGCAACTTTAGGGCCAACTAATTAAACCTGTATATCTGATGAGTGTCTAGAAAAGTAGTTTCCAAGCAAGGGGTTGAACAATCAAGTATTTTCCGCTCCTTGGCTACCGGTTTGGCCCAATGGATAGAGTAAGTCCAAAAGGTTAGCTCAATTGTTAAGGCCAATCTGATTTGGGCCTTGGTCTAATTTTCAAAATTCTGTTTGAAAATTTGAAATATATTTTAAATGTAAAAATTAAGTTTAAAATATAAAATAAAATCTTATAAAAGGTATAAAATATTTTTCAAAATGCTTTCGAAATAAATTTAATAATATTGAAATTTTTTTGATATTTAATTATTTATTTTTGAAAATGGGTTCCTTTATTGGTTTACGTAAAAGAAAATTACAAGTTACTCCACAAAAAGTTGCCCAAGCAAACAAGGCTACTTAATATACTTACAAATCATATAAATTCACAAAGATACAATAACTTCCTCCTTATATATCTCTAAACTTCGTTGCATATGTTATAACCAAGCCCAAAACTGCAAACGCTTCAGCCTACTTCAAGTCGGTCATCGTACAACTCAAATCTGTTGAAACTAGCATTAAAACAAAGAACACGTGATAAAACAGAGCGGTTGCACTCAAATTCTCATGTATTCATCTTCTCCAACACGTGACTATGGTGGAACATCTCCTTTGACAAACTCACAGTGCCTAACTGCAAATTGTATGATAATCGAACAATACAAAATGGGTACGTAAAGCCCGATGTTACGTCCAGATCGAATCTTGCTCGATTGAGTTATCTCTTGAAACAAATCAAACCATAATCACAGAGATTTAATCCATATCAACACGCAAGTTTCAATAAATAAATATTATATGCACACAGTTTTAATCAAAGTCGAGCATAATCGAAATCAAAAAAGGAATATCACGTACCAATTTTAATCCAAGCATTCAAGCTCGAAAATTGAAGCAGCCACAAAGAAATTCGAAGAAGCATCGAAGCTAATTGAGGAACAAGAGCGTCCCAGCATTCAATTCATAAGTATAAATCAAGTGGCGACCTCAATCGAGCGAAGCCCTAATTTTGAAAGAGGAACACAAGAACACAACCGAAGATATTACATGAAATAAAATAGAAGGGAAGACTGTCTTTTATTAATTAAGTGGGGCAGTTTTATTATTTTGAGCTTAAATTTAGATATAGGGCTTTGTTTTAAGTTCATTTTTTATTTTCAATTTGTAATTTTCTTTTAAAATTTTGAAACTCTAGTTGTGTAACTAGGTTATGAACTACGGTGGTCTAGTTCGAGAATTCGCAACTCAGTGGCTGAGTTGTGGCAGAGTTTTGAGCGTAGAGTTAGGTTAGTCAAGTAGTGGGTGTCGCTAGTTTACGTGTGTAAGCGTCTGACTACTTAATTTCTAGTGGAAACCTTGGGGGCAGCACATAGGCAGGGTTTTGCTGAAGCTCGGTAAATTTGTGTGTGATCTCTTCTGCATTATTTTCTGCTATTGATTTTTATTTCCGCATTAATTTTTATTATTATTAGTATCACCCTATTCACCACCCCCTCTAAGGTGAAAACGATCCTACAAGTGGTATCAGAGCAAGGAACAAAAACCATTTTCATTAAAAATTTAAATTTTTTCTTTCAATTAAAAATTTTATTTTTTAAATGGCTTCTTTTAATAATGCTTTTGCTAAGGGTCAGTCCATAGTTAGACCACCTATATTCAATGGTGAATACGCATATTGGAAAAATAGAATGAAATTTTTTCTAAAAACCATTGATGCATGGAATATTGTTGAAACAGGATATAGGACACCAACTATAGTGGTAGATAATCAAAAAATTGAAAAATCGATAGATCAATGGACAGATCTTGAAAATAAACTGTAGAATGCTAACGCTAAAGCTATGAATTCTATTATTTGTTCATTAGATCAAATTGAATTTAACCATGTCTCACATTGTCTATCTCCGTAGGAAATCTAGCACACACTTTAAGTGACTCACGAAGGAACCTCCCAAGTCAAAGAAACTTGCATTGCCATGCTTAATAGCGAATATGAGAACTTCACAACGGCAAAGGATGAAAGTGTTAAAGAAATGTACGGACGACTTTCTAATCTCATATACAAATCAAAACTCTTGGAAAACCATACACAGAATTGGAAATAGTCTGAAAAATCCTCAGAATACTACCACGAAATTTTGAAGCAAAAGTCACTGCCATTCAAGAATCAAAAGGTCTGAAACAAATTAAAGTGGAAGAACTCATCGGAAATCTTACCACTTATGAGCTAGAAATCAAATTCAAGGAAGTACGCGAAGGAGGTGATACACAAAAGAAATCAATAGCTCTCAAAGGAGCAATGGAAAGTGATGATGACGACGACGACGATGAGCAGCTGAATTGGCACTGATAATAAACAAATTAAAGGTGGAACTGCAAATATGGAAATCCTGCCCTAAATCAAAAACTGTAGGGCGAAATCGTCAAAATTCTAGACAACTCAGAAGTGTAGGAGATCATTTGTCACAACTGCAATAGACCTGGTCACATCAAGTCCAGTTATCCTCAAAATCGACTCAGCAAAGGAAAGAAACCGAATAGGAGAAGTTTTACAGCCACTTGAGATGATCGTGATGAAGATAAAGATGAAAGCACTAGTAGTGAGAGTGAAAAAGCCAAAATGTGTTTTCAAGGAGAAATAAGTGACAGTGATGATGACGAGCCAAGCGAGGTATCAAAACTTACTCATTCGAAATTACTCATATATTTTCATGAGGTAAATGGCTGTTTTGAAAGACTTAGGGAGAAGTATGCTAAAATTGAATCACAAAGAGATAGTTTGATAGAACTAAATAAACAGCTTGATCAATTGGTTAAAAACTATCGAAATAAGAGCCCTAAGTGTGATAAGTGTCCATCACTTGAAGAAGAAATTAAAAAATCAAAAATTAAAATTAAATCACTTGAAAATGAAATTCTGATTTTGAAAGAAAGTGAAAATACTAGAAGAGAAAATTCTATTAAAAAGTGCACTCTATTATTGAATGAAAATGAATCTCTCAAAACACAAGTCCGACAATTGTCTTCAACTTTAGGGAAATTCTCCAAAGGAGAAAAATCACTAAATATGCTATTAGGGAAACAAACTGTTAATATTGTTAGACAAGGACATGGATATACTCAATCTGAAAATGCTAGAAGTGAAACTAATCCTGTTAATTCAAAGTGCACGATTTGTGGAAAAATTGGACACAATCACAACAATTGCTGGTATAGACCCAAACACGTGAAAACCTAACCAATTTGGGTCCCTAAAGGCATGAATATAAAATTCCTTAAAATTAAACAAATCATGGTGCCAAAAGGAACAAATATAGACTGTTTTGGTTCTACACAAACTTGTTCTTCAAAATATTTTGTCACTAACAATCATGGACCAATAAAAACAAATAGGTCACAAAAATCTTTCCTCGTGTAGGTGTGTTGGCAGGCTAAGAAACAACAAGAGTGGTACTTGGATTCTGGCTGTTCTAGGTACATGACGAGCGACAAATCAAAGTTCCTTAGCCTAGTACAATGGTGGCGGAATCACAATGGGCAAAAGTATTGGTAAAGGTAAAATTAGTAACGGTAAATTTATCTTGAACGATGTATTATATGTTGAATATTTGCACCATAATTTGATTTAAATCAACCAGTTATGTGATAAGGAAAGGAATGTTGATTTTGATTTTGATTTTGATTTTGATTTAAGCAAAAATATTGACCAATCACCTTTTCATGACACTGTGAGTACCTCTGGAGTCTTTGAGCTAGTTCATATAAATTTGTTTGGATTAACGATATTACAAGTTTAGATGGTAAGAAATGTTGATTTGTATTGGTTGATGATTACTCAAGATACACATGAATATATTTGTTTATTTTACTGATTCTAGACCTGACATTATGTTCACTGTTTGTTTATATGCATGGTTTCAATTCAAATCCAAAAGAATTTCATTTAAAAGCCGTAGAAAGGATTTTAAGGTATTTGTTGCACATTTCACAGTTTGGTCTATGATATCTATCTAATGATAACTTTGAGTCAGAGGGGAATTCAGATGTAGATTATACTGGTAGCCTAGTTGATAGAAAAAGTACTAGTGGAACGTGTTTTATGTTGAGACATTCATTAGTTGCATCACATTTCACAAAGAAAATATCTGCATAAATTTCATTTCAACTAATTTTCAATTGGCAGACATTTTTTTAAAACCCCTTTCAGAAAATAGTTTTGTTGACTTCATCTCATTTTAGGCATTTTAGAAATCTAATTTTATATTTGATCTTAAATGCCTATGTTAACTATTCTGACTCCCTAGTCATTATCAAAAGATAAATAGTAACTGAAAAAGTGATGAGTGTTGATATTAATCATATATATTGGCTTGAGACAGTATATGTAGTAAATTTCTTTAAAAAAATTAAACAGAATTTATAATAACTTTGATTGGTAAAAATTCCATGACCATCTCTATTCCTATCATATTTCTAACAACCATCACTTATCAAAAATCAATATAGTATGTCAAAATGTGGAATTTAAAACAGTAAATTATTCTTTTTTAAATTTAATTAGCAATGAAAATATCCAAAGTATTCACTCTCATTTAATAGCCCTCATGGTTATACATGGGTGAATTACTTGGAATCTTTGATTATATGCTTTCATGCTTATTTAAAAGTCCTCACGGTTATGCGTGTATGGAACACATATGAAAATTGATTATTAAATAGACGAGTTGATTTTAATACCATTTAAAAGTCCTCACGGTTATGTGTGGTTAGAAGATGCTTGAAATTCATTTTTTAAAATTAAAAATACTACTAATCTCATTTAAAAGTTCTAATGGTTATGCATGGTTAGTAAGTTGTGACGCCCCACCTCTATACTCACGCTAGCCAAGGGCACTACTAAGTAATGCCGTCGACTAGCGCGAAGAATAAGGCTGTTGAGGAGCGACCATCTGTGTAATTGCTTTGTGCGAGCACCGATATGTCAGAAAATATAACTTACATTTCATTTCTGGAGGAAACCGACATATCTAATACAAACTCAAAGTTACCACACAGTGGCTATATGGACCTCGAAACCAAATATAGAAATAAACATAACACAAATCAGTCACAGATATTCATATTGCAAAGGCGGAAACATATATGAATATAACACATAAAAGTGTACATCAAAATAGTGGTCAAAGAAGATCTACTACTGTAACGACCTGAAATTTTCAACCATTCGCATCCATACATGTCGGATTTGAATTGCTCAAAATATCAGATTGTTAATTTAAATTTGGCAAAACTCAGCATATACAGTAAATAAAATAATCACAGAACACAGACATAGAGTAATATAACAACAATGCATTGGAAACAAAAGAATAGTAGTTCATGAAGCTACTATATATATATATATAACATAGTTAAACAAGATACAACAGAAGTCTCGAATACAATAGTCAAATACAAGATCAGAATACATTGCTGGAATCAACTGAATATCTGAAAGCTGGATAGATAGATGGATATCCAAGCGAAGCTCCAACTCCAAAGGTGAGCCTCGAATACTGGTACACCCAGTCTGACCCGAGCGTAAAGCAAAACACAAAACACTCGAGTCAGGATTAACATTCTTATATTAATAAATCCGACTCAAGTGAAATAACAACTGAAATACAAGTAACTCAAAGGATGTTTGGGATAACCATCCTCTAAGGGTCCGTTAAACTATCTACTATGTAGTAGTGTACGCTAAGTAGATAATGCCTATCAGTAATATAGAGTATCAAAATAGCGTTAAGGCGTTACCATTATCCCTCTTAACACATTTTATATAAGCGTCATAGTCTATACAACACTATAAACTCCACCGTAAACTAGTGAGCTATCAGGGAGTACTCCATAGGTATAACACAAAACAAATCGTAGTGGTCGCGCATAGGGATACGAGTATGACAAGGCACATGAGGCAATACCCAAGGTAGTGAAACTACCGTTCGCTTGATCCGGACTAGTGAGAACGCATCGCCGCAACGATCGCAACACCGCGAAACAACACTCCCAATTCAAGGGTGCGCACCAATCAAAAACAAGTAATGAGTAGTTTACGAAGAAGTGTGTCCGCTAGAGGTAGCTAACCTCACTGGCCCGGCACGACTCCTGTTTAAGTCATTTCCAATTTGACACAAGTGTCAAGGCTATCCATTATCGTTCTCTTTTTTCAAAGCCAGCAACGTCATCATTCCAACCACTTCATTCTGGATCACACTCCGCGTATAATAGTTATTAAAGTGGTTTTCGGTTTGGACAGAGAGTATGTCCCTAACCGATCCCGGACTCTTCAATAACTACGTAATTATTACACCGATTGGTCATTTAATAAACTTTCAAAATAGTTTATATTTCAAAACTGAAATATCATTGCCATTTCAAAACCATATCCATATGATATCATTTTTACTTCAAATAAACCCATTTCCAAAATCATATCACTTTCCAAAGTTATATCGCTTTCGAAATCGTAAGTCTTAAAAAAACACTTTGGAAATCAAAACCTTGAAATTCATAACACTTTGAAACTATAGTTTGAAATCATAACATTTTGGAATTCATAACACTTTCCTCTTAAACAGTTTAGATATTAAAATTAGTGTATATAATAAAATAGTTTATATAAAATAGTTATAAGTTAAAATAGTTTATAATAAAATAATATATATTGAAAATGATTTATATAAAATAGTTTATATTAAAATAATTTATAAAGTAAAATATAAATAGTTGTAGATATAGTTTAAAAATACTTTATAAAATAAAATAGCTTCCACAAATTCACAAATCGATTCAAATTAACTCAACTTCCAAATTCAACTTAATTCAATCTCAATTCATAAATTTCAACTCAATTCAATTTCTCAATAAATCATTTCGAATTATAACGATTTCAAATACAGATTTGAAACACAAAATAAACCATTAAATTTCAATATATTTCAAAGCTATAAATATTCCACATTTCAAAAACTAAATTTGATAATTCCATTTATATCTCAATTTAATTTCATTACATTTAGTTTCTGAGATATTTCTTTAATCATTTCAATACATCTAAATACAACTTCAATTTACAAATTTATATAAACAAAATATCCCATTTAAATTTATATAAGTTTGAAATATTCATTTAAGCCACTTTTTAATCAAATTCAAGTTATAAAACATATCTTAAGATTTCAAATTTAATAGATTTCAAATCACACTTATTTAGGTATAATTCTTAAATATTTATCAACATTACCATCACTTGATAAATAACGGGGAGATTTCAGTATTTTTGTTCATATAGCTTTTTGAAGACTGTTATTGGGTTTAACTGTGTTTTACAGGTATCGACTTCATCGAAAGGAACCTTCCGAGTAGGTCGAAACCCCCTTTTTTTCCAGGTAATCCAAGTCTTCAACTCCAAATCACCACTTACCAAACTCTCAATTTTTAGTGGATCGAAACCTCAAAACCTAACCTGTTTTCCCTTAGATTTTAGAATCGGTCCCAAGTTGTTTAAAAAGCTATCTTTCGACAAGGTCAAAACCTTTTAAACAAACCGTACCCTTGAATCATTAGACCCATCTTCAAGAGTTCCGCAACCATTTCGAAAGGGTAATCAAACAGCTTCAGAAAGCTTGAAAGGCTCAAAGAAAAGAATAAAAGTGTTTCGACTAGATCGAAAGGTCAAAAAAGGAATGTTTTGCAATAAAGACCTATTCAAAGGGGTGAATCAAAGGAAGTATTCACATCCATGATCTCTCTACTTAACCAAAAGAGACCTAAATGAACCACTCTTTCCTTAAACTCTACTTTGGGGCGTTGACAAGTTCTCTTGTTAACAGGAGTCAAGAACCATACATCTTCTGGGGTGCTTCCATATGTCACGCTCATGCTCTTCTTAGTCTACTCCTTACGATACGACCTTTGCCCCATGGGTAATTGGAGTAGGAGTATAAATTTAACTCTATTTATTTATTTTCCAACTCATAGTTGCTTCGTCCATCCTTTCGGAATATGGTCGCAGCAACCTCTATAGTTGGAATTTATATAGGTAAGCGTATCTTCAAAATAAGTATATATATTTATACATAGTAGGGTTGTTTGAAAAATACTTTTCTAAAATAACAAATACGTCGCTTATACGTATACATTCCCCCGTTGATCGGGTAACCTAAGCTCTGATACAAATGCAACAACTTGCCATGAAACAAGCCTAAATCCCGACCTAGAAAAGGCCCTTCTATTATCCAATTCCATATAATTTAAATAAGGATATGTCCTTCGCATTTAAACTATATTCAAAACCATCTGTAAGGGAAAGAGGTGGGCCTTCAAACAACCACTTAATGCCTTCAATCCCCGAAGCAGTTCCTTCTATTATCCAATTCCATATCCCATAACCATCGTTATTAATGTCAACCAATGCGAGAGCTATTATCCAAGTCACTTAATGCCTTTTAGTGGAAATAAGTAGACTCTGACCATTTAAGACCTTAATTGAGATAGGCCCTCATCATTTAATATATATTCCCAAGGCGGACACCTCACAGGATTCTATCTAACTGACATTGCACGAAAATCTCCTTGGACACATACTACTTCCATTGAAGTGGACCTTTCTGAGGTATCCTTAACCGTGCCTACACCCAATCCCGACCATTTAATACTTCATATAAGGGAAAGAGGTGGGCCCTCAAAAAATCACTTAATACCTTCAATCTTTGACGCAGGTCCTATGTATTATGACCCGTACCCCATGAAGAACTCTCACGTTAGTTAGACTATTCGTTGGTACTAGTAGCCAAATTAACTTGGCATATTTACCCTACAGAATTGGGACTAACATCACGTCATCTGTAGTTACTTATTATAAGTGATGTCTCACATTAGCCCCAAAGTTACACTAATGGTAGCCATATTAGCTGCGTAGACATCTGCGTGCTTTTGACTGACCTCGCATCCATATAACTTAGTCATACTTCACAACGCTCTCTAAGTATATTATCACACATCTCGCTGTATCAATTATTTAGGTCTTATAAGAAATCCTTCTTATTTCTCCTCTACAATTAATTAATTTCCTAAGGGGGATTTAAATGATAGTGATTAACCAAATTAACTACGCCATTAATACGTTATAATTATACGTTATTTACGCTAGTTTATACACACACACACCCTAAACTAACATTTTAAATGATACGTTATTTACACGTGTAGAGATAACGCCCTAAACTAACATTTTAAATGTCAAATCTTCCAAAATTATACATGTCTCATTTCCACAATAACATATACCATAAATCCAATATTCCAAAATCAAATCAATAGACTTGTATATAGAATCCAAATCTAACTTATTTCACATTAAAACAGCGGAATAAATTAATAATAGAAACTTATAATTTAATTAATTTTATGTTGTATTCTACTTCTTTTACAAGAAATTAGACAAGGGAATTTCTACTCAATTTGTAGAAATAGGTAGTGCAAAATACGAATAAGAATTTGCACCTTACGCACAATTCTTAATCAAATCCAAAGAAAAAGAATAAGAAGTGGAACAGAAGGTAAAAAAACTTAAATTGCAAAATCCACACAAATTCCGTTATTTTAATACAAAACAATTAAGATTCCAACCTAAGAATTGACATTTCGCTTTGGGGAATCTTGAGGATTTATAATGTGATGTTTTCATAATCCAAAATTCCCTAAGGCATATATCAAATCTAAACTAAACTATTTAAATTACTAAACTAGAAAAACAAAGATTTCCAATCACATAAGTCCTTAGCTTCGCGTTCTCTTGGATTTGACACACCTTCAATGAACTCTTTCAGATCTTTTCTTTTTGATATATATAGCAACATATTTGTACATACGTTAGATGTGGAAAATTAGAGGTTTTAAGGAGAATAGGTTGAGAAAATAAACAATAAACAAAATTAGATATATAGGATTTCTTACCTGAAACGCTAATGGAAATTTCTAAATCTATGAAGAGACAAATTGATAAAGCTTCGCTAGTGTTCCCAAAATATTCTGTGAAAAAAGTAAAGGAGTCGGTCTCTTATTTCTAGTGGTTTGAATGCACCAGAACTGTCGAATTTAAGCCGATTTACAATTATAAAATCCAGAACATTCATTGCTACAAAACCCTAACCGCTACCCTGTGTTTACCGGTCGACTGCCCTACCACCGGTTGACCTCTAGCGGTCGATTGGTCAGGATTCAGGGGTTGACCGATTCCATTCTAAGAACATTGATTTTATTTTTGTCGTTGTCTAATTTATTTTCTGCCAAATTGCAATTTAACGTTAATGTTAATTTTAATGTTTATTCAAGCCTTAAATATAATTATTGTTAACTTTTGAATTTTAAAATTAGGAATTGTATATTTATTTGAATTTGAATTCTATTTAAATTAATTAGAATTCGAAACTTCAAATGTCCGTTACTTCCTCGTGTGAGTTCTACTTTTAACATATTATATATGGATATTGATCAAAAAATTGCCACGAACACAACGACATGACTTTATGGTCAAATTCCGACTTTTGCAAAATTTTCACTTTTACTCCTATCTTATTTAAATTAATTTATCCACTTTATTTATTTATGGTTGATTTTAGGGAGTGTTACAATGATGTTATAAAGGTGAATAAGTAGGTATATATAGCATCTCATGCATCTCATCAAAAATAACCAAACGAGAAACTGACAGCTCTCAGCCTACTCCAGAAGCCTTCCTCACATGCTCTTAGTGGTACTCCTACAGTCTTAGTTACCTCGATGGCTATCGTGACCCAATATCCATTAAGTGTTAGTCATGACTCTGCGTTAGTCATGACCCTGCAAGTGCGCATAATGGTAACAGACTAATGGCCTATATGACACATGGCAGTGGCTCTCAGCCATATACATCAAACGGTGAGCTACGGATTTGGGGAGTAATCCTACAATTAAGCCGCTATACTTGACCCTGTTAGAGTGACATCTACTTACAATGAATAACTGAATAAGTGTCATATTGGTGTCCCATTCCACTACATGATGCTCAATTGTTTATTCATAGTGCATAAACTACACTCAATCCCTACAATATTCTATATAACGAGTTCAAAGAATAGTCGATGAAATATTACCGAACACCACTTCCAATACAGTATTTTGTATCCATTTACTCTAATTCCCCATTACACATAAATATAAATCATTCAAAACACACAATAATGCTATTTATTGGTTCAGAAGGGGTTTTAAAACAAAATACACTATTTTTTTCCAAAATCTTCAAAACAATTTCGAACATCAATATTTCCATTTATGCCTTATTCTAATTGTTCAATCCAAATAATTTACCTTCTTTTACCTTTTAATTAATTCTATCTTTCATCTATAAATTTACTGCCAATTTAAATTGAACTATTGATGTTTTACAAAGTATATTTGATAATTTCTATAAAATATTTAAATTCACGAATTATTTATCTTTGTTGATCTATTCATTTAATTGATGTCAAATAAAATTTATTTCCTCTATTTCAATTATATAATAGTTTTTTAAATATAGAAATATTTATATTCATTGTAAATATTTTATTTGAGTTTTTCAATATATTACTATTATCATTTTGAAATGAATTTATTCACTAATTCAATTTATTAAGACAAACTCCTTTACCAAATAATTTTTAATTCAATAATAAGATTATCTAAAAATTGAACTTGAATGTTTTATTTTAATTAAAAATAATTTATTATACAAGAGTAGAAGGTCGGGTTGTTAAAGAAGATATAATGATAAACAATCAAAATCGGATTAAGACAACAATTTAAAAATGCAAAAAAACCAAATTTTTTAGAAAAACGATCGACTGACAACATAGACCAGTTGATTGAACGCTTTAAGGGAAATGCTTAACGAACATGTGATGAATCTGAGGAAAAACACTTCATTTTCTAGGCCAAACAGTCGATTGACTATAAACACTAGTCGATTGAATCTTTATATAGTCGATTGGTTTGAATTAACAGTCGGCAAATGGCAGATATATATCAAAATATTGTTTATAGGCAAATAGTCGACCAACAAGTTGATCAGTCGACTAAATGCTATTGTGGTCGACTAATTTTTTATTCAGTTGACTGTTGCGCTGTTTAAAAGAAAAAGGCCATATATAGGTCGTATGGTATGTATATTCAGTCGACTGACCTAGTGCAGTCCAAGTAGGATAACTTTAGAAATTCCTTTCTTGCTTCCTTGACTTTCTAGAGCTTATGTAGCTTTTCCATGCTGTATAACATGATGCTCAATGTTGCATGCGATTGTATCACAATTAGGTTCTCCATTGTTACTATATTATTCACTACTTCATATTAGCAAGCTATGTGAAGTAATGAAGGCATCTGTATCGATATGGTTTACAACCACTTGAGAAAATGTACCTTTGCAAGAAGTCTAATCATTTATCCACCCATATATGCAATTAGTTTAATGATATGGCATATAGGTCTCGTTTTCCACTGTGGTAGTATACTCGATGTTTTGGTAGGCTATTTACCATCGGGATTGTATACTCGATGCATGCTCTAACATTGCGATTGTATACTTAGTGTGTGCGACTTGGGAGGTTTACCTTTGAGATTTTTTACTCAGTGTAAAGTTAAGCGATTTGCCATTGAGATTGTCACTCAGTGTATAGTCAGGTGGTTTAGCATTAAGACTGTATGCTAGATGCATTGCCAAATTTTCCCAATTTCTGGTTGTCAAAGCTTTGGGTGGAAATATTTGTCACCTAATATCATATTTTAGGCGTATTATAGGTTGTTACCTTATATTGTACCAGTTGGATAACTTGGCAGAAGTAGTATACACAAACAAATAAACACCCTTTGGTAGTTTAGATTATAAACAATAATTTAACTGCCTACTAAAACCATACCGCTAGTGATATTACTCACTCGCCATACCTTCCCTGATCTGCTCTATTTTCACTCTTTATACTTATTATAGGATAACATGGTAGTAGGTGGTATGATGAGGATAAGATGCATGGAGGTGGTGACCATGCGCCTTGGAGCTATAATTATTTATTATCCCTCCCTAAGTATCAAATTGTACTTATCAGTCAGACTCGGACATATACTATATTTCTATTTAGAGACTTTATTTAGAAATTTCTTGTATGACCACTGTTGTTTCAAGACATAAATGATTTGGTTTTTTTAGCTTTTATATTTTATTCCTTCCATTGTGGGACCTGAAAGTGTAGAATGTCTAAGGTTATATTTATCTTTGTATCTTACAAACCATCAAAAACCTTACAATATGTATTTCTTGGCACAATGCGAGTTCATGTGCCGCTTTTAGGCTTTGAATCGGTGTGTTCAAAGGTGCGTGAAACACCCCACCTCTATACCTATACTATCCAAGAGTATTACAGAGTAATATTGTCAAATAATATAAAGAATAAGGCGATATGGGCTACACACATGAATATTCCATTGGACTAACACTGGTACGTATTTAAACATCGAATAAGTATCTCACCTGTACATACACTGTATCAACACAAAGTAATGAACATGTGCATCTCCAGGATAGAACAATACATAATATATAGTAAATGATATATAATCAAGAGTCATAAATGCAGTGATAAAGTATATAATATAAAATATACAAGATATGTCTAATATTCAACACAAGGATATACATACATGAGGCTACACATTACAAGATAATATACAACAACATTGAATACTAGCCTCCTCTATGACTAGAAAAGACAAGATGGTCTCATCCTCCCTGAACCTGAAATATCTCGGACTGACCTGAGTATTATGTAAATAATACGTGGGTTAGACTATGTCTAATTGTAAATGTCAATGTATATATATAGTAATGTATGCATGGTATAATTATAATATCATAAACAATCCCCAAAGCACAAAACTTCGAGTATCACAAAACCATGCACAAAGATGCCATTGGTAATGTTCGCTCCTATAGTCTTTAGTTAACCTTATGGAATTGTGATAATTTAAAGTGCAGTAGGTCGTACAATATAGCTTGTGTAAATATATGATAATATATGTGATAACCAAACGGTAATTCAGAGTATAAAAACTAAAAGTAAAATGATCACACCAGAGTTTCTATACCAGTTTGGACCTCCCATCCTACGTCCAACCCCAAAGCTCCCCTTTGTTATTTCACTAAACAATAACCCTCGCTTCGCCCGAAGGAGTAGGCTAATACAAAAGTATTCCTTTGACGACCTTTTGCTCTATACAACATGGATATTAACTGCCAGTACAATTCTTCTTATAATCTCCTTTGAGCGATAGTGAGTGCGAGTGCTTGGATTTGTAGGAAATAATTTAACCAAATATGGATTTTGGTTGTAAGTGATTGAGAATATGAAATCAATGATAGAATAAGAGAATATGAATATAGAAGTTAGAGAGTAGTAAATTAAGTTATGTTAAATCTCAATCGATTAAAGTATTTATAGAATCAAAGAGTTGTATTTGAAAAGTTGTGAATCCTTGGAAGACTACTTTTTGATTAATTGTTGCAACTGTTGAAGGAGGAGATGTTTTCTCAAAGCAAAGAGAAGCGTTCATTCAAAAACTGATAGTTGCTGTTTAAAATGTATAGGCCAAAACTTCCTCAGACGTCTGTCATTATATGTCAGACGTTTGTGGCATTTCAGAAAATAGAAATCTAAAATATATCACAGACGCCTGTGGCATATTGACAAACGTCTATCGCTATTGAATTTGTAAATTTTGGGTAGTTTGTTATAGAAATTTGTTGATATGAAATTGTGTGTGTTATAGTCACTCAAGGAGATTGTAAAATATTTAACTATGACTATAATACAATAATATGGCATACTTTTAAATAGTATGATCCATCTTTCTTCAATTGTCTTTGAGCTATGATTTTGTTGAGCATAGTGATCTTCTTCTAGTATATAACTGTAATATGATAAAATATATCTTGTATTTGTGATTGTATAGTTGTTGTCATTGAAATTTTAGAATGGAGGTTCTAACATTCTCCCCCTATTTATGATGACAACTATACAATTGTTAGTAATGCTATATTATAAAAATAGCTATGCCTGAATGTTATCTCCCCTTATGTATATATACAGTTATCTCCCCCTTTGTCATTATCAAAATTGAATAATAATGTAATTGTAGGATGGTTTGAGATAATATAAGGAAAATGTAGCCATCAGAAACATGACGGAATAGTTAATGAGATATGAAAACAAGAAATCTCACGAGTAATCACTAAGATATTTAAGACAAGAAACATCACTAATAGTTTACTAAGATACTTCACAATAGACATCAAAAGTAGGTATGGAAATAGTAAGCATTAATTAGCAAAGAAAGTACATTTAAACAATCACGATAGTACTTGTATAAAACCAAGAAAGATATACTCGGCATCACATGTCAAGAGAGAAACACAATTTTGCTTTTTACTTGACCACAAAACCAAAGATTGATCAATAAAGTGACATGTGCCACTTGTACTTATTTTATCCGTTTTACATCCACCGAAATCTACATCGCTATATGATACTAGTTCGAAAGAGCTGCCTTGCAAGTAAAAAAGACCATAATCTTTGGTGCTGGTTAAATATCACAGAATTCTTTTACCTGCTCCATGATGTGACTCTTTAGATTGTGCTTGAAATCTTGCACATAAACAAACACTCATCGTTATATCCGGTCCACTAGCCCTTAAGTATAATTGAGATCCTATCATACTCTGGTATTATTTTTGATCGAAATCCTTTTCATTTTCATCTTTATCTAAATGCAAACTCATGCTCATAGGAGTCGGGTTACTTGAAGTACTATCCATTCCAAAACCATTTTAACAAATCTCGACAATATTTTTCTTGATTTATAAAGGTTCCACTGTTTAATTGGTTTATTTGTAGACCTAAGAAAAAGTTTAGTTTTCCTATATGTGACATTTTGAACTCATTTTTCATTATATTCGAAAACTCATTAAATAACTTCTCATTAGTGGAACGAAACATGATATCATACACATATATTTGTACAATTAATATATCTTTATTTTCTCTTTTTACAAAAATACTTATATCAATTTTGACAATTTGAAAGCCAGAATTAAGTAAATGTGTTTCTAGTCGCTCACACCATACACAAGGTGCTTTCTTTATTCCATATAATGAATTTTTAGTTTGAAAACATGATCCGGGTATTGTTTCATGAGAAAATAGAGGTGGTTGTTCAACATAAACTTTTTTTATAAAACCATTTAAAAAGCGCTTTTAACATCCGTTTGAAATAATTTAAAATTATAAGAACATGCAAACGCTAGTAATATTGTTATAGCTTCGACACAAGCTACAGGGGCAAATGTTTCTTCATAATCAATTCCTTCTTCTTGATTGTGTCCCTGAGCAACTAATCTTACTTTATTTTGAACATTGTTCCATTTTCATTTGCTTTATTTTTGAAAACCCATTTTGTTCCTATAACAGATTGATCATTTGGTCTTGGTATGAGTTCCCAAACATCATTTCGCTTAAATCGGTTAAGTTCCTCTTACATTGCTAAAATCCAAAAATCATCCTTTAATGCTTCTTTATAATTATTGGCTTTGGATATGAATGCTACATGACTTATTTGCTTTAGTTGATTTCTATTTGAAACTTTAGTGTTTATGTCGCCAATTACATTTATTTGCATCAAAAATTGGCACAAACACCCAATAGAGATTTTATAGAGGAATAAATGAAGAGTAATAAATGTAAACAAAGAGAATATAGTAATAAACCAATAAGAAATAAGCAAATAATAGAGACACGGTAGTTTATAGTGGTTAGAACGTTGTTTACCTACGTCCACTTTGAAGAGATAGCTTCATTAATCACTTTGTAAACTGAGACAGTGGGGATCGGATTAGAATCCTTAGTTACAAAAGAGTACAAAGCAACAAGCAGCGTAAAAGTCCCAAAAATGAATAATCAATCCTGTATTTATAGAGGAAGACAGTGAAATATCTCCCTGAAAATTTGGCAGAAGAATCTTGAGGTGCGATCCCTAGAGTCCCCTCATATTGTTCTCAAAATTTCATATGCATTGGACTTCTGGATCTTGAGATATCGATTGTTTTCCATTGAGTTGCACTTGTTTGGCTGAAGTAGACCAATCCCTTTTATACGATCCCTTTTGTACGATCATTTTTGTACGATCCCATTCTTAGGTGAAGTATTTTTCCTCTAACTTCAGCATACAAACTCCAAATGACTTGAGATTTGAAATGTAGCCTCATGGGGCCTTCCTTGTCACTCTATATCAATATCATCCAGTTTGGGACAAAAATTAAGGATATGCACCGATCCGTTAGAGGAAGGGATAAGCACCGATCCCCTGCTTGAGAGAGGTACTAATCCATACTTAGAATATTCTAGAGAGTCTATCTCTTGGTCTCGGTTGATCATCGCTTCATATCATTGCCTGCACTTGATTTTTGGACCTCATAATCATCGCTCTAGGCTACTAGCCTTGATGATAGTCGAGTCTAACTTGTTCGGTCAGTTCGGATATAGTCGGGTCAAAATGTCAGATAACATATGCCCCCAAAGTACGTCTTGTGTCGAACATGACGTGATTTGAATTCAAAGCAAGTTAGAGTTGCCGAAAAGAATCCATCCAGTTTTTTGAATAGTCGTTATCCTTCCATTGAATTATTTTCCCAAAGTGTCGTGTCTCTCTTTGATCGTCATGACGCTTGGTCGATTTCCAATAGTACAAATTTTGGGTTATATTCCATCAGTTGCTATCTGTGTTTGGTTATACGGGGCTAGTAAGCTTTGGCTATCCGATTCAATTTTGTTTTTGAAAGCTTCGGGTCAGAATTCAATTTCTGTCAATTTCAAAAATTGAATTTTTAGAATGTACATGTGCACGTTCAGGTACATGTCCTTGTCGTTGGCTCAAGGATGCATTTGAACGCTCGTGGGTTATCGTCGGTTCCTTATAGTTTAATTGCAATTGGATTGCAATTTCTTGTTTATATTTCTTTTTATAATGAAATAGGGGTCGTAGTAAGGCACTCGATGAGAAGGGACTTCAAGTTCTATAGGGATGACGGCCTCGGAGCTGTAAGCAAGGGCGAATTGAGTATGGCCAGTCGTTAACTTATGGATGGTTCTGCATGCCCATGATACTGATGGGAGTTCGTCGACCCACTTGCCTCTAACCTTTTCCAAACACTTCTTCAGAATGTGCTTTATGATTTTGTTAATAGCTTTATCTTGACCATTAGCTTGAGGGTGAGCAAATGCCACGAATCTTTTCTCAATATGATGCCGATGGTAGAAGTCTTTGAATTCAACACTGTCGAATTGGGTCCCGCTATCAGTTACATTTGTTCGGGGAAGACCAAAATGACAGATAATGTTTCAGACAACAAAGTTTATTACTTTTTTCGTTGTGATCACAGCTAAAGGTTCAGCTTCAGCCCATTTGGTGAAGTAATCAATTGTTACGATGGCGTGTTTCGCACCACCTTTAGGAATCGGCAAGGAGCTGATGATGTCAATACCCCAAGTGGAAAACGGCTATGGACTGACCATTTGAGTAATATCCATCAGCGAGGCTTTCGGAATTTTTGCAAACATATGGCACTTGTTGCATCGTCTAACGTAATTAACTGTCTCTCGATTGACAGTTGGCCAGTAATACCTGTAGCGAAGTATTTTCTTTGTCGGGGTTTGCCCTCGATGTGATCGCCACATTCTCCTTCATAGACTTCTCTCAAGACTCGTTTAATTTCATTATAGGCGATACACTGAAGCAGGGGAATAGAGAAACCCTTTCTATACATGACTCCTTCTTGGATGATGCAACATAAAGCTTTGGGGAGGATCTATCGTTTTTCATTCCTCTATCTAGGAAGGATCCCTCGTTGTAGATAATCTTCGGTAGGAGTCATCCAAGACTCCTTTCCGGTTCCATCTCCAGAACCTAACCAATCTCCATCTAGTCAATTCTCACAGCATTTTGTACTTCAAATGAGACCAAGCCCATCTACTGCACATCTCCAGAACTGGCTAGCTTGGGCAGTGAGTCGGTTTTCTCATTTTGTTCTCTGGGGGTGTGTGTAATGGTGTAATACTCGAAGTTTACCAGTAACTCTTAGACCCGGCCGAGATAAGGAAAAAGTTACTGCCCCCTAGCCTGATAATCTCCCTTAACTTGGCATATTACTAACCGGGAATCTTAAAAGAATTGTAAAGTTTTCACTCCCAGTTCTCTAGCAAGTTTGAGCCCGGCGATCAAGGCTTCGTACTTAACTTCTATATTTGTTTCAGGGAAGTCGAGTTTCAAGGCATAACATATTGATCAATCCTCAGGAGTCACTAACATGACTCTAGTGCTAGAACACCGATTGTTGGATGCACCATCCGTATACATTTTCCATCGAATGGTAGGGGCTTCAGTGCTCTTTGAGAGATCATCCAATGCCGTGAACTCGACCACAAAGTTTGCCAATGCATGTCCCTTAATAGCTCTTCGAGGGAGATAGGTAATATCAAATTGGCTCAGCTCGATGTTCTACTTGAGTAACCTTCCAGACGTCTCAAGTCATTGTAGGGCTTATCGTAACGGCCGGTCGGTGTAGATGTTGATGGGATGAGCTTGAAAATAGGGGTAGAGCCTTTAGACACAATCAACAGGCAGCACGTAATCTTTTACAGCTTCGGGTAGTTTCTCTCGGCACCTGTTAATCGCTTGCTAACATAATATACTGGCCTCTGGATCCGATTCTCTTTGTGTACTAGTGCAGCACTTATGGCGTATTTACGACACCGGTAAATAGATGTATAATTCTTCATGATCCTGTGGCGTGGATAGGATGGGAGGTCTCTCTAAGTGATCTACCAGAGCTTGAAACATACCTATGCAATCCTGCATCCATTCAAAGTTTCTCTTCCCTCTTCTGATTAGGTTGAAGAAGAGAATTCACTTGTTGGTGGCCCTGGAGATGAATCGACTTAGGACAGTGATCTTTCCATTGAGGCTCTGTACCTATTTAATTGTCTTTGGCCATTGGATGTTTCGAATTGCTTGAATCTTCTCGGGATTTGCCTCGATTCTATGAGAGCTAACACTGAACCTCAGAAATTTCCCTAACGCAACTACGAAAGAGCATTTCAATGATTGAGTTTTATTCCATAATTTTGGAGAACAATGAAAATCTCCGCTAAGTCATCAATGTGGTCATTTGAACGCCGTGACTTCACAAGCATATCATTCACATATACTTTGGTCGATCTCCCGATTTGATCTTTGAACATCCGATTAACTAATCTTTGGTAAGCAGCTTCGGCATTATTTAATTCAAATAGCTTCACAACATAACAATATAGCCCTAGACCGGTAATGAAGCTGGTGTGCTCCTAGTCGAGGACGCGCATCGGGATCTGGTTGTATCCGAAGTATGCATCCATAAATGAAAGCAGCTTATACCCCATGGTTGAGTCTACCAACTGGTCGATTCTTGAAAGCGGAAAGCTGTCTTTTAGGCATGCCTTGTTAAGGTCAGAGTAGTCGACGTATGTCCGCCAATTTCCATTAGCTTTTCTCATAAGAACTAGATTGGATACCCATTTCGAGTAGAGGGCGTCATTGATAAACCCATTGTTTTGAGTTTATCTGCCTCCTTTTTAAGTGCAGCAGATCCCTCAGGAATCATGCTGTGTCGCTTTTGTTTCATCGAGACATACCTCGGGTCGATATTCCAAGCATGTCCCGCGATAGCCGGTGAGATCACACACATGTCAGAATCTGTATAAGCAAACACATCAAGATTTGCTCATAGAAAGCCAGCTAATTCCTTTATCAACTTTGCACTAAGTGAAAGTGTATGTGTAGTACTAAGGATCGTGTAATATGAATATATGATAATACAGAGTATAGAGATGATATTAATACTATAAATAGTGCGGAATATAAAAGCAGTATTGTAAAATGACACCAGGAATTTTTATACTGGTTCGAACTTCCCGTTCTACGTCCAGTCCCAGAATACCCTCTGGATTTAAACTAAACCCCTCACTTAACCCGGAGGAATAGGTATACGACACCTGAGCACCCGAACAGGAATTTTCCGCTTCAACAGCCGAAGAGGACTTCAACTTAATACAAATAGTTTGTTGATGAATGTGTTCTTAATAACACTGATTGTCTTTTGATAGTACAACTTTCCTATAATCAAATCCTCAAGAGTATGTATGTGTGTGAAGATTTAGAAGGAAGATAATCACGTAGAATCGAAGTATATGAATTAATTCAAGGATTCTAGTGATATTGAATGAGAATGAATGCTTTTTATTTGCAGAGAATAATAGAGAATAGATTTCAGAATTAAAACATGAATTTTTTGTTGTAGAAGTGAATTGAACATGTTTATATAGTTGTAGAATAGTTACAATCTTTCATGAAGAGTTTCAATCAAAAGTTGTGTCCGTATCTCTTGGATTGAAGGACATTCCTCTTCATGAACAATCGCAACTCTTCAGAAAACTAGCCGTTATGTTCAGGTCGGTTGACCGAGGTTTCTGGTCGGTCAGCTGAGTTTCATACCCGTACATAGAAAAATGTATATCTGTGCATTTGACACAGAGTCGGTCGACCGAGGTTTCTGGTCTGTCAGCCGACCTGTAGTCAATTGCACAGTACACACTAATTTATGTATATATCAATATAAATCAATTTTTGTGTGTGTGTGACTACTTGAGGAATGATTTTAACAATATTCTAAGACTCAATAAAATAAAATATTCATACTAATCTCTGGATTGTAGTCTTGTCTCCTTTGTAGTGCATAATATACGTTTATTCTCTTTTTGTCGCTTTCGTATAGTATTCTCTTTGTAATTCGTCGTATGATCTCTGAAGCTTGTGTCATGAATCAAAACTCATGAATCAACACTAAGCTGTGATCCGATCTTTAGGACCCTGATGGGTAGTTGTGGCTGACCTTAATGTCGATCGTTAGCTCAATGGGTGCAACCTTGGATTCTTTGGGCTCCTCTTCTTCATCTTTGTGGTTTATATCTTTATAGAACCGACCGTGTCGTTGTCGCTTGATATTAGCCTTATGTTGTGAGCTGAAAAATACTTAAATGGATTTGCCCAAGTAATGGGATTGGTTTCGATCACCAGTTTTAGTGGAACTTAAGCAGTTTCTGATTTGACATGAACATATTAGACAATGTGAACTTGAAATCGAACAATGGGACATGCCATATTTAACATGCATACTTGAAGTAGCATACAACCTTGAATCGAATGTTTACCACTTCAGACTTGAATATATTAGCATATTTGTACTTGTACTGATTGTAACATGTACCCTGAATGAACTTGAATATGAATGTCAGATTCCTATATGCCGATAGTCGATCATTGAGTTCAAATGTAATTATTTTGCGTAATAATCAGTGTGAAATCTAGTTGGGATGATCAATAATGACGGCCACTCTGGTCGAATCTTATAGTCTTGTCATGAGCTATTGAGTCTGATAGTGATGGGTTCTAGATGCTTTTAGTGATTATCTATGATAGATGAAGATTAGGCTTAAAGGAGCACATCGAATCATATGTCGAGTAAGCTTCAGTCTCTTGTTGTGTGCAGCTGCATGGCTGGCTCTTGCTTTGAGTTTGAATCCGCTTGTGTACTCGAGTAACATGCTTTTCTTTCACTGTATTTGCGATCAGTTGCTCGTCGTTCAAGTTGGAGTGATGTCAGTTGCCCATGAGCTTGGGCATCAATTAGATGATTTTATCTCTAGGCATCCTTTCAGTCATAGCCTTGAGTCATTGTAAACACTAGGTATGAGTCACAATATTGAGTTATTGCAGTCAGTCCTTGGATGGTCACACTTCTACCCCCGATCTTGGGTTGATAAATATACTACGTGGATGGTCGCGTTTCGTCCTAGTTGTGTTTATGCTCCCACCTAACCTCTAAAGATTAGAGCTGATCGATGAATGGTCGGTTCACAATTATCTTATTTATCGCTCGTGCCCCCAATTTTGGGGCATACATCTATAAGTAGGAAGGCAAGTCATGTCCACTTTAGCTTTATACTCTTTCCCATTGAATCGCGGCATCGGGTTAGTTGATGGAAGGCTGAGTCTCGCCTATACTGGATTGTATTTTGGTTTTTCCTTCCAGGAGAATACTTCGATGCTCTGTCGGATTTCAGGCGTGAGTTAGGTATTGGACGGTCAATAACATCCACTTTCGATGCAAATGTCATCATACTCTGGGCGAGGACCTAAAGAATAGATGGTCAAGTCACATCTAATAAGTGATTGATGCTCTCCCTGTCAGACTAATGGAAAGGATCAGTGTGCAGACGATCGAATCACATCCGTTTTGAATTACTCTTTTAGTCAAATCATGGTCAAAGCTAGAGAATGAACGGTTGCGTCACATTCATTCGGAGCTGGACGATCAGTCACATCCATTTTGATTCACATTCTCCTATTAGATCTAGGGATGGAGTTGGCTCAGGTGCAGTTTAGTCATGCTCATCCGGTTTCATACTCCTCCTGACGGATCGAAGGAGGGTACTGGAGAATTAATGATCAAGTCACACTCATTCGTGGTTTATTCTCCTACTCGTACTCTGGTGATCGAAGTTTTTTGGAGGACATTCTGGTCACATCCATTTATGGTTGGTGCAGATAGATATTGACCCTCGATCCGATGTCACTATATTGTTGGTCACCTGTAACTTCGGATGTCATTCTGATTGGTTTTGTATTAAGCCTCCCTGCAGTTGTCTTGAGTCACATAGAATCACCAAGCCGGAGCTATAGTGAGCTATCGTATTCAGCTTATAGTAGTTTGTACTCCTGCCTCCAATCTTGGGTTAGCGGAGTTAGTTCATGGATGGTTGAATTCCATCCGTAGTGAGTTTATACTCCTCCTATCGAGTTCAGGTTGGAGTTTACGGAATAGTGAGTGCTCGAACCGCACTCATCTATTTATTTATACTCATATGTGCACTCTGGGGATATGACTTTGTTGATAGGTGGTCTAATCGCACCCAATTTGTGTTTATGCTCTAGTCCACACTCTGGGGACTTAGAGTTATTCCGGAAAATGGTCGAACCACATTTTCCTTAGTCATTTCTTCTGCCCCCAAGTCAGGGCCAGAAGTCGAAGAGTGGTCGCCCGTACCACGTTCACTCTCACTTAGAGTTCTTCACGTCTAATTGTAGGAAGGAGCTGATTAGCGGATGGTCAAGTCACATCCGTTCTATGTTTTATACTCAGTCTGTTCGTTTATAGGGAAGAGTTAATGGATGAATGGTTGAACCATGCCTATTTTCCACCTATACTCTTATCCATGCTCTAGGGACCAGAGTTTGCTAATGGGTGGTTACTCGCACCTATTTGGTGTTTATACTCCAGTCTATGCTCTGGGGACCAGAGTTGGTCCATGGACGGTCGAACCGCATCCATCTTTTTGTGTTTATATTCCGGTCCATGCTTTGGGGATTATAGTTTTATGATGGGTAGTTAGTAACACCCGTTTTTTATTTACAGTCCACCTGTCAGGTCAAGGTAAGAGTTGTCAAATGAACAGTCGAGTAATGTTTATTCATGGGATAGAATTCTGTGCCCGGTGTCGAGTACAAAAGTTGGCGAGTGGACGGTTGATTCACATCTACTTGGTGATTAAGCGATGGAAGGTACGACCACATCCATGGTCCATGCTTGATTGGACGGTTAGGTCTCATCCAATTTGCTTTGTATTCCTCCTAGCAAGTCAAGGGAGGGAGTTATCGGGTGGACGATCAAGTCACATCCACCTCACGTTGCAGTCATTCCCTCATGCCGAGGGCGGCGGTTGATGAGTAGACAGTCAATCATGCCTACTTTAAGTCGAGTTCCTTGACTGCCTCCTGTGTCCTGGGTAGGAGTTAATGTGTGGACGGTCAAATCACGTCCACTTTAGTTGGACCTCGGTCTTGCCGAGCTTTGGGAGAGGCATAAGTAATTTAGCGAACTTCAAGTATGAGCTGGGGAGTGGACGTTCGGGTTGCATCAACACCAAGTGTTTCTCTAGTCTTCAAGTCAAGCGCGGAGGTTGATGAGTGGATGGTCGTCGTGTCCACTTTGTATTGGATTCTACCCTTGTCGGGCTCTGAGTAAGGCATGGGTGTTCTGCCAGATTGAAGCATAGAGTACGGAGTGGATGGTCGAGTTACACCCACTTTCCATTTTGATTCCTTGCCCCCACTCAGGGGCATATGGTAGGTGATGAGCGGTTGAATCAAACTCATCTTGATGATCCTCCAAAGGTCCAATCATGGTCCATGGAGGTTGATTGGTGCCCAACTTTAAGTACTTGGTGACCTGCATCGTTTGGATGTAGTTTAGTTCAAGTTGGTCGTAGTTCACAACGTAATTGAAATTGAAATAAAACTTATTGATAAGTGAAGCAGAGTTGAATGCTCTCTATTCCACTTTGCGCCAGCCCTTCTCAGCTGGAAGTCGACCATAGGTGGTCCAATTGATAATCAAAGTTCTTTATTGATAGGGGTTGGATTTTCCCTGCCCGCCATTCTGTGGGGCTTGCACATATTGTTGAAACTTTCCTTTCCAGATCATCTTTCCGATCACATCTTGGAGGTGTCAGCAATCGTCAGTGTTATGACCATGTGTATCTTGAAATATACAACATTTCTTGGATTTCTTTTGGGTTTCGGTGGACTCTCTCGAGGTTGGTTTCCAATACTGCTCCGAGTCGTGAGTCTCCAAGTAGATGTTTTCGATTGAATCATTCAAAGGAGCGTATGTGTCGAATTTTGGGATTCTGGGTCATCTCCTAGAATCTGAGCCCTCATCTAAGGCCTCAATGCTACCCTTGCTTTAAATTCCTTCGGCCAATGTGCCTGCATCGTTCTTTCTTATAATCTGCTCTACCTCCTCCTTGCTTAGGTTCTGGTTCACTTTGTAACAGAAACGATCCTAGGTCGTAGGAGGCTCTCCAGCTTATCAGTTGCCAAAGTCTATCTTGGGGTCGATTTCCCTTATCAACGCCATCAGTATGATATTCTTGCTGGGATTGCTCACTTTAGTGATGACGACATTGAATCTCCACGGGAAGTCTTCGAGCGGCTCGCCTGGCGCTCGGAATATATTGGATAATGACAACGCATCCTTAGGGTGAGTTGCATGGATCCGAAATTGCTTGACAAACTTCTGAGCCAATTGGTCGAATAAGGATATGGACCCTGGCGGTAATCGCATAAACCACATGATTGCTACCCCTTTGAGGAATATGGGAAAACATCTACATTCGGTGGCATTCATCGCTCTTGCGGGATTCATATACCGCTCGTACTTCACGAGATGTTGTAGAGGGTCTATATTCACAGAATATGCTGGCATGGTCGGCACGTTGAATCTCCTCAGATATTATACATGTTGAACGGCTTCGATGACTAGGTATCGACTGAGGGAGATGCTCCAATCGCTGTCAGTCCGGTCCGTTTTCAAGGTACAAATAGTTGTAATGCTTGTGAATGTTGTATGCATGATTGTCCAACGTTTAATGGTTGAGAACGCCGATCGAATGTCGAGTTGGTTAGGATGGGGTCATGGATTGGTGATGATCCCCAAACTTTCATCCAGATGGGTGCATACCATATAAGAGAGTAAGGAAGGCCTCTTGAGGTGTAGACCAAGTTTCAAGTCATTCAGAGTTAGTATGCCTAAGTTATGAGCAACACAAGATGGACCGGTATTGACGGATTGGTAATAATTTACTTGGAGTCTGACTCGAGAAAATTTGCTATTTGCTTGGAGTCAGCCCATGGTTAGCTTGGAGTCATTGAATTTGAAGTGCTGGGTTGGTGACGAACGGTGCTTGGAGTCATATTGGTGTTTACTTCGGGTTCAACTTTTGGTCAGCCCTAAAGTAAGTTTTTCGACAAACGTTTCGATGATATTTGACGGTTTTTGATGACTACCACTCATGATTCGACAATGAAGGTTCCATAATAGTAAGTGATGACTTTGATGATGGATATCTATACTTTGAGATGGCATAACAAGCAGTGTAGGGCGGTCGTCACACAAGCCTCGAGTCAAAATATTCCAAAATAGTGATCGGAATTCCTCAAGCCGATCTCTTTCTCTCCCATCTTTTTTTTGCGGTAAGGGATCGGTTCTAGACCTCAAGTGGGAGGGATCAGATACGATCCCTTTTTAATGCGTACATGGCCAATATTCTAGTATAGTGGAGCTATAGCGAACATAGAGTTCGGTCTGGTATGGGATCGGTTGTGATGGAGTATGGAGGGATCGGTTATTTTTCATTCATGACATAGGGATCAGTGGTGGATTGTTTGTGAGGGATCAGTCAAGTTGGCTTTGAGGGGGATCAATCATAGAGATGATTGTAGGCATGCGATCGTTTGCAGTGCTGAGAAGAGAGCGGTTGTAGTACTTTGGGGCTATTGGAAGATAGGGATCGGCAGCTGTTGTTTAGGATGAGAAATGATATGTGTAGCGATAGGTTGCAGGTCAGATTGACATGATGGCAATGTGATATGCGCATATAGTTTGAGTTTTGTAGGGGATATTCACATGCAATGTGAATATGAATGGAGTGGAATGTGGATAAAGGGATCAGTTGGAGCATTGAAGTGAGAAAAAGAGCATGCAGAGGATCATTGTATTGTAATTCCTCCTTGCTATATGAATTTGGATAAGGACCTGACCATTTTTCTTACTATATTGTTTGAAGTGCATTGAAAACTTGACTTCACATGCATATATGAATGGCCATTTGAGACCATGGGGTTTAATCCATCTAACAATATGTATATGTCGAATTAGACGGTTTCCTTGTAGATCTTCTCTTCAAATATGAGTTGAAACGAAAACTTGTCGGTAGAAAGCTGGATCTATCTCGCGGATATAGGAATCCATAAGTAGATGATGAGATCCACTCAAGCTGAGAATTCATTTCTCAGTGAAAGCACCAAAATGGTTGCACCAAAAATTGGCACAAACACCCAATAGAGATTTTGTAGTGGAATAAATGAATAATAATAAATGTAAACAGAGAGAATATAGCAATAAAGTAATAAGATATAAGAAAATAACAGAGACATAGTAGTTTATAGTGGTTAGGCATTGTTTTCCTATGTCCACTTTGAAATTATAGCTTTATTAATTACTTTGTAAACTGAGGTAAGAATCCTTAGTTACAAAAGAGTACAAAGCAACAAGCAGCGTAAAAGTCCTGAAAATGAACTATCAAGCCTGTATTTATAGAGGAAGAGGGTGAAATATCTTCCTGAAAATTTGGCAGAAGGATCTCCAAAACTATATGGGCTTACAGGAGGGATCGCATGGCCCAAATCCCAAGAAATAGGGATCGGGGCCAATCCCTATTTTGGAGGAGTTTGGGTGTGCGATTCCTATGGGTGCTTCTCTATGTTGTATTATGCTTAGCCTCCAAATTTCAAGTCAATTAGAACTTGGGTTATTGATCAATCTTTGTTGCAACATGTGATGTTAGCTGATTTAGGCCGATCCCCTTAGAGGGAAGAGGGCCGATCCCTTTTACTTCTTCATCTCGGGGTGCGATCCCTAGGGTGGACTCTCTAGGGTCCCCTTATCTTGTTCTCAAAGTTTCATATGCATTGGACTTCTAGACCTTGAAATATTGATTGTTTTCCATTGAGTTGCACTTGTTTGGCTGAAGTAGACCAATCCCTTTTATACGATCCCTTTAGTAAGATCGCTTTTGTACGATTCCTTTCTTAGGTGAAGTACTTTTCCCATAACTTGAGCATACAAACTCCAAACGACTTGAGATTAGAAATGTATCCTCGTGGGACCTTCCTTGTCACTCTATATCGATCTCACCCAGTTTGGCATAGAAATTGAGGATATGTACCGATCCCCTCGGGGAAGGGATGGGCATAGATCCCCTGCCCGGGGGAGGTACTAATCCGTACTTAAGAATATTCTAGAGAGTCTATCTTTTGGTCTCGGTTGATCCTCGCTTCATATCATTGCCTTCACTTGATTTCTGGACCTCACAATCATTGCTCTAGGCTACTGGCCTTGTTGACAGTCGAGTCCAACTTGTCTAGTCAGTTTAGATATAGTCGGGTTAAAATGCCAGATAACAACACTATTAATCGGATGGTCTTTTAAAATTCGAGGTGGTGATCTTAAAATATTATCGTTCTTATTATTGATATCCTTATTATTGTTTTAGTAACATTATTAGTAGTATTATTATCTAGAACTTCTCATTGTTTAAAAACTTCATTAAAGGAAACATGAAGGCTTTCTTTTATAGTGGCAGTTTGTTTATTAAAAATCCTATAAGCTTTACTTCGATTTGAATAACCAACAAAAATTCCTTCATCGGCTTTTGAATCAAATTTTCCAAGATTATCTTTAGTATTTAAAACAAAACATTTAGAAAAAAACACTCGAAAATACGGTACTTCAGGTTTCTTTTTGAAAAATATTTCATAGCATGTGTTCTTAATCATTGGTCTATGTGTTACATGATTTAATACATAACATGCAGTAGAAATGGCTTCAACCCAAAAAATCTTTCAGAAGTTACTCTTGTTAAGTAGTGTTCGTGCACATTCTTGTAGAATTCTATTTCTCTTTTCCCCAACACCATTTTGCTATGATGTTCGTGGAAATGAAAAATTATGACTGATTCCCTTTTTGCTACAAAAATTTGTAAAAAGTTCATTTTTAAATTCTCCTCCGTGATCACTTTGTATACTTTTAATTTTTAAGTTCATTAAATTTTTAATTCTTTAGCAAAAAATTTAAACATTTCAAATGTGTCACTTTAATGTTTCAAAAATAATGTCCAAGTGTATCTTGAAAAATCATCAAGAATTACAAAAACATATTTGTTATGATTTATTGAACGTGCTTGAGTTTGTCCTAATAAATCTAAATGAAGTAGTTCAAGTGATGGTTTTATAAAAATTTCCTTTTTAGATTTAAAAAAACTTTTCTTTAATTTTCCGAGTTGACATGCATTACCTAAATTCTTGACTTTGTATTTGATTTTGGGTAATCCTCTAACTAATTCATTTTTCGCTAGCTTGTTAATATATTTAAAAATTTTGTGACAAAAATTTTTGTGCCATAACCATGGATCATAATGATTTGCAACTAAGAATAAATCATTATTATGATTGATATTCATATTCAAAACATATATCTTTTGATTTCTTAATCCTTCAAATATTAGAATTTTATTTTTATCGAAAATATTACATTTATCTTTTTTGAAATTAATTTTAAATCCTTTATCACATAGTTGACTCATACTTAATAGATTGTGTTTTAAATTTTCTATAAGTAAAACAATAGTAATTATGAAGAAGTAGATATACCAACATTGATGACTTCTCCGATGCCAATGACGAAACCTTTTGAATTATCTTCGAATGTCACAGTGCCGCCATCGATATATGTTATGTTGGATAACATGTGTGCATTTCCTGTCATGTGCTTGAAGCATCCGCTATCGAGTATCCATTTCTCCTTGCTTTTAATTTTGATTTTGGGTACCTGCAAAATAATAAAGATTTACTTGGTACCCACTTCCTTCATTAGGATCCTATGTGTTAGTAGGAGAAGGTAGCTATATCCAAGAGGATTTAGGACCTTTAGAAATATAATTATCATTGTAGATAACATTTTTTAAATATGCATCTATGTGTTTCTGTCTAATTAACTTGTTATTTGTTTTAGAAATCCATATATTGATCGTTTTTGAGTTTAAAGTCTTAACTTTAGTCTTAGATTTTGGCTTTTTGATCTTAGTATATAGTGTACTATTGTTCTTAAGTTTTTGCTTAATACTAAAACCTAATCTATTTCGATTTCCGGATGGTTTTGATATTCTAATCAAATTTTCTAAATTTTGTTTTCCATTGTTAAATCTTGACACATTATTGGTTATTTTATCTCACTTATTCTTAAGATCAAAAATTTCAATATTGCTAGAATCTAAACTTATCTTTAGTTCTAGTTTTTATATTTAAAGTTTGGCATTTTCTAATTTACTATTTTCTAAATCATGTATTAGAGTAGTATTTTGAGAAGCTATTTTTAACATTCCTTTTGAGCTATTTCTAATTCTTCTTCTAAGATTGTTTTCTCGTCTTTTAATAAACTAATTTCTAGCTCTGCTCTATTTAACTTTCTTACATATTCCTTGTTTAGTTCTTAGATTCTCTATATTTATCGTCAAATTCTATGCCAATTTCCAAATTTTAATCATATGTTAATTCAGAGCATACCTCATCTATGCTAGCCATAAAGTAGACATTTTCTTGTTCTGAATCACTCCCCGTATCGATAAGGAGGACGAGTCAGAATCATCCAAAGTTACTTGAAAGGCTATTCGCTTTTTCTTGAACTTTTCAAAGTTGTTTTACTTTTTTTCATTATTCAGTTGTGGACATTCTTTCTTCATATGGCTGAATTTATCATATCCATAGCATTTGAGTGATGTTTGATTTGAAGAGTTCGGATTCCCACCATTTTGAAATTTCATCATCTTCTTGAATTTTTTTTTAATTTGTTATAGTTTTCGGTGATAAACAGAATTTCAACTTCTTCTAAGTCAGAACTGTCTTCATTAACTTGAAAAGAAATATTCTTATTGTTACCTGAAGGTTTGACCAGGCAACTAGGCACTCGGCACTTACATTCTAAAGTGATCGGCATACATTGGGTCGGCATTCTAGAGTGATCGGCATACAGGGATCGGCATACCTGGATCGTTCGGCATACATGGATCGTCATAACCAGAGCGTTCGGCACTCCATACTGCTCGGCATCCACACTTCGTTCGGCATGGAAGAGCATTCGAGATATGGAGTTGATCGGCGTCTAGAGATGTCTGACATCATTCTGATCGGCATTGATGGTTCAGCATCAATCTGGTCGGCATCGATGGTCCAGCATCAGCCTGGTCGGCATCGATGGTTCGGCACCAGACTGGTCGGCATCGATGGTCCGACATCATACTGTTCGGCATCAATGGTTCGGCATCGGACTGTTCGGCATCAATGGTTCGGCACCAGAGTGTTTGGCACCAGACTGTTCGGCATCAATGGTTCGGCACCAGACTGTTCGGCATCAATGGTTTGACGTCCGGCTGTTCGGCATCAATGGTTTGACGTCCGGCTGTTCGGCATTAATGGTTCGGCATCAATGGTTCGGCACACAGAACTCACTCTTTCTAGGCTGAGGTAATCGGCTGCCAGGCCCACCAGGGGAGTCCAACCCATCTTTGTCTATAAATAGAGAGACAGGGGCATAGTGAAATGGACCTTTTTTCGAGAACACTGGGAGAAACTCTACCGCTTTCAAGACTCATTCTCTTTACTTAGCAATTGTATTTAAGTAGTTGGTATACGGATTGTATCTTTAATCAATTATCAAGTAAAGCAATAAATATTAACCTCAAAGTGGACGTAGGCAGTTACGCCGAACCACTATAAATCTGGTGTTCTCGTCTTTGCATTCAATTGAGCATATTGTTCTTTGTTTAAATTTACTTTCATCATTTATCTCTCTGCACAATCTTTCTCACCGAGGTTAGTGACCAATTTTGTTGCTAACACTTTGGTGCTTTCACTGAGAGACGAATTCTTAGACCTCAAGGATCTGCTTTGAAGCTACTAGATTGAATAAATCCGCCAAAGAAGATCCGAGTCGTTCATAGGACGTCCATTGATTCTACTCAGAGTTCATACCAATAACTCTACAATGGCAAGACCATGTACCAGATCAGCCTCTCATAATGCGGACGCCCACGAGACTGCTAGCGTACAACAAGCAGGGCCTAGCAATCAGCAAGCAAATCTAGGTGCAGGGACTACCGCCCAGGACCAGATGCCAGTTGTCACCAGAATAGAGTTCAACGACTTGATGAGAGAACTCAAGGAAAGTAGGAGACAACTCAGAGAGTAGATGCAAGCTAATGCCAACCTTATGGCACAACTCACTCAACAACAGCATCAGAATGATGGGGGCAATCCAGCTCCTTATTCTTCATCCGACAGCTCGACTTCGTCTGATGAACCTCCCAGGCATAGACGCCACAAGACTGAAACTATGCAGGCAGGTGCTGCTACCCGAACAACCGGGGACCATTTACACCTCGAAAAGCGTGACCAAGCCGGAACTGGAAACTTAGGAGCTAAAGCGCAGGTGGAGGCTGGATGCCCGGCGCACCAAGATGCTAATGATATCGAACCTCAAGATGCACGTTTGGCAGATCGCCAGCAGAGGAGACATCAGCTTGATCAGTCCCGTCGGACAGACTCCAACCTTCCATCTTCCATACAAACCCCAAACCTGACAGCTATGATCAGACAGTTGATGAAAGAGAATCAAGGCTTATCAAACGACGATTGGGGAGTGTCCAAAAGTCATACTCCGTTCACGGACGTTGTTCTACAGGCGGAGTACCCCAGGAAGTTCAGCATGCCAACTATCAAGGCTTATGAAGGAAAGTCTGATCCCAGGCAGCATGTGATGAGGTACGAATGGATGATGAATTCAGCTAGAGAGAATGATGCAACCAAGTGCAGGTGCTTTCCAATAACTCTATCCGGGATCGCTACCCTGTGGTTCACCCGACTTCCTCCGTGGTCCATATCCAGTTTCGAGGAGTTGGCGAAGAAATTTATAGAATAGTTCAGGATACATACTACTCGTCCAAAGGACGTGATGTCTCTATCAAGTGTAATCCAAGCTCCTGGGAAGTCGTTGAAGGAGTATTTACAGAGATTCCATGTTGCGGCTACTGAAGTCAGTAATCCCAATGATCATGCAATTCTTATGGCTGTGATGCGAGGTGTGGATCCAGATTCAGAGTTTGGAGATTGGTTGGTAGGAAATCCTCCAACTACGCTAGAACGTTTTTACTCAAAGGCACATCAATTCATAAGAAGAGAGGAAGCCAGGTGGATAAGTCGAGATAAAGCACCGGGGCCTGCTCAGAAGTCCGTAAAAAGCAACATTGATGTGAAGCAGTCCGGAGATAACTCGGGGAAAGTTCAAGTCAATGTCCAGAACAAGCCCGGGCAATCCAAGGAATCCGGAGGAAGAAACTAAGGGAAGAAAAGAGAAGCGGGGAAATGGAAGCCGAGAATTCCAACCTATAACGAGTACACCTCGCTGAATGCGTCTCTTGAAAACATTTACCTATCGACCTGCAATACCTTTCAGTACAGAAAGCCGCGCCCAAAGGAGTCAACCGAGAAACAAAAGCGGACTGGGAAATACTACCGCTTCCATGAAACTTATGGGCACAATACTGAAGAGTGCAGACACCTACATGATGCTATAGAGAAGTTGATTAGACAGAAAAAGTTACAGGAGTTTGTGAAGAATCCGCAAGAAGGTGGACATGGAACGTCCAATCCCGGTCGTGCACCAGCTCCACGTCATCCCGAGGAGCCTGCTCGGACCGTGGGAAGACTAGTTATCAACACGATCATCGGTGGACCTCATCCTGCAGATAAGAACTGGCAAGAGATGGAACGGTATGCTAATTCCCTGAGGCACACAAACTTCGAGTGTTGTTCCAACGTGGAGGATGGGACCCCCGCCAAACAGCTACGCATGATGACAGATGATATAGTATTCAGGAGCAGAGATGCTGACCAGGTGGAGGCTCCTACCATTGACCCAATGGTCATATCTGCGACAATCGGACTAGCTTTTGTGAAAAGGATTTTGATTGATTGTGGAAGTTCTGTCAATATCATCTTCAAGAAGGCTTATGATCAGATGAAGATGGAGACGATGGATTTGAAGCCATCTAAAGCTCGTATACATGGCTTTATTGGCGCAGCGACCGATGCAGTGGGATATGTTGAGTTGCCAGTTGAACTGGGACAAGGTGAGCGTAGGAGAGTGCGGATCCTACCTTTCGTAGTTCTGGATGTGGATTCTCCATACAATGTGTTTTTGGGCCGACCGGCCTTGGCTGAGTTTAGGGCAGCATTAGCCCCATGGTGTTTGACTTTGAAATTTCCAACTGACAAAGGAGTAGGTGTTGTTCATGGCGACCAGGCGACCGGTCGTGCATGTTATGTGGCTGAGCTCCGAGAGGCCCAGCGGAGAGAGAAAGGAAAGGTTGTGTACAATTCCTTCCGCATCCAGAATGCCGACAATTGACAAATAATGCCCGAGCCTTGGCTCGGGCAAAATTCTCGGATCTACAGAGACATAGATCCGAGAGACGACGATGAGGAACCCAGGGAAGAAAAAGTAGCACCGGCTGAACTGACGATTGACATATCAGTCAGTCGAGACGATCCATCGTGAGTACTGAAGATCGGATCACAACTCAGCCCCGCAATGACCGAAGACCTTAGTGATTTCCTCCGAGCGAATCTTGATGTTTTCGCTTGGACACATTCTGATATGTGTGGGATTTCTCCCGCTATTACGAGTCATATTTTGAACATAGACCCGAAGTACGTCCCAGTTAAACAAAAGAGGAGAGGAATGGACCTGGAGAGGTCCGTTGCTCTCAGAGAGGAAGTGGACAAACTCAAAGCCAATGGGTTCGTCCGCGATGCCCTCTACCCTGAATGGGTATCAAACCCCGTGCTGGTGAAAAAGGAGAACGGGAAATGGAGAACTTGTGTAGATTATTCCGATTTGAACAAAGCGTGCCCCAAGGACAGTTTTCCATTGCCTAGGATTGATCAATTAGTCGACTCCACTGTAGGACACGAGTTGTTGTCATTCATGGATGCATACTCGGGATACAATCAGATCCCGATGCATATTTCGGACCAGGAACACACCAGTTTCGTCACAGACGTTGGGCTATATTGCTATGTAGTAATGCCTTTCGGATTGAAAAATGCGGGAGCGACCTATCAGCGTTTGGTGAATCGAATGTTCAAAGACCAGATTGGTAGAACGATGGAAGTCTATGTGGATGACATGCTCGTGAAGTCACGACAGTCAAACGACCACATTCGAGACTTAGCAGAGATGTTCGATATACTCGGATATTATGGGATGAAGATCAACCCTCCGAAGTGTTCCTTCGGTGTTGCGTCGGGGAAGTTTTTGGGATTCATTGTTAATGCCAGGGGAATTGAGGCTAACCCAGAAAAGATTCAAGCTATTCGAGATGTGCAAGTACCCAGAACTATAAAACAGGTGCAAAGCTTGAATGGAAAGGTGGCTGCGCTGAGTCGATTTATATCCAGAGCCACTGACAAGTGCATTCCCTTCTTCGATATAATAAAGAAAGGGAAGAGGAATTTCGAATGGACGTCCAACTGTGAGGAAGCATTCCGAGATCTGGTGAGGCATCTGGAGAGTCCTCCAGTGCTGTCGAAACCAGTAGACCACGAGATGCTGTACGTATACTTAGCCATATCCCCGCATGCTATAAGTGCGGCTTTAGTCCGCGAGGAGGACCGAGCCCAAAAGCTGGTGTATTACGTTAGCAAACGTTTAATGGGGATAGAAAGAAATTACCCTAAAATTGAGAAATTGGCCTATTGCTTGGTGATTGCATCACGTAAGTTGCGTCCATACTTTCAAGCACACTCAGTCAGTGTTTATACCGATCAGCCCTTACGGTAGGTACTCCCACGACTAGAAACTTCTGGAAGGATGTTAAAATGGAATATCGAGTTGAGTCAGTTCGATATTACCTACCTGCCACGAAGAGCCGTACAAGGGCAAGCATTAGCAGATTTCATCGCTGAGTTTACTGTATCTGATGAACCAGATGGTCACAGTGTCGTTCCCCCCCATTGAATGGAAATTGTACACCGATGGGGCATCAAACGACCATTGCTCCGGAGCTGGTGTAGTTCTCGTGACTCCAGAAAATCGATCGATTTGTTACGCTTTGAAGCTCAATTTCCCGGCTACGAATAATGAAGCAGAATATGAAGCATTGATTGCTCGTTTAAAGCTTATTGGAGAACTTGGGGTAAGGTCAGTCGAAATATTTTGTGACTCACAATTGGTGGTCTACCAAGTGTGGGGAGATTACCAAGCAAGGGGACAGAAGCTTGCTCCGTACCTTGCTCTAGTTCAGGAACTATTGGCGAACTTCGAACATTATGACATTTCGCATGTCCCACATGAACAGAACAAGGAAGCCGACTCATTGGCTAAATTTGCAAGCACTGGCGATGCAAAGCAAATGGGATTGGTTCCCGTTGAAACCTTACATGCTCCAAGCATAGATGCGATGGAAGTTGATTTTGTGTTGGAAACGGGAATCGAGAGGGAGTCATGGATGACCCCATTCAAACTATACCTGATGACCGGGACTTTACCAGAAAAAAGGAGCGAAAGACGACAGGTCATTCGAAAAGCCGCACGATATGTGGTGCAAGATGGAGTAATGTATCGGAAGGGGTTCTCTGTCCCCTTATTACGATGCATTGCCCATGATGAGACAAAGCGGGTCTTGGAGGAGGTTCATGAAGGAGAATGTGGCGACCATACTGGGGGGCAAACGCTAGCAAAAAAGATCCTCCGTTATGGATACTATTGGCCAACTGTGAATCGGGATGCTACAGATTATGCAAGAAAATGTGACAAGTGTCAAAGATATGCGAAAATCCCGAGAGCTCCACCAATGGAACTCACACAAATGGTTAGTCCCTGGCCGTTTGTAATCTGGGGAATCGACATAACCGGTTCTTTGCCTATATCCAAAGGTGGTGCAAAATACGCGATAGTTGCGGTCGACTACTTCACGAAGTGGGCCGAGGCAGATCCTTTAGCCACAATCACCTCCAAGAAGGTCATTAATTTCGTTGTACGAAACATTATATGCCGCTTTGGCCTCCCGCGAACCATCATTACGGACAATGGAACTCAGTTTGAAAGTAGAGAGTTCAAAGATTTCTGTCCAAAGTACGGCACTGAGAAAAAGTTCGCCGTCGTTGCCCATCCGAAGGCTAATGGACAAGTTGAAGCTGTGAATAAAATAATCAAGTCCATATTGAAGAAGCGTTTGGAAAAGGCTGGAGGCAAGTGGGTAGATGAACTCCCAACAGCGCTATGGGCTTATAGAACTACCCACAAGTTCGCGACTGGCCACACTCCATTCACATTGGCATACGGCTCGGAAGCTGTTTTACCCGTGGAGCTTGAAGTTACATCACATCGGGTGACACATTATGATCCTAAGACGAATCAGGATCTCTTGTTGGAATCACTGGACTGCGTTGATGAAAAACGTGAAGAAGCTGAATTAAGGGCGGCAGCATATAGGCATCGAGTCAAGCGATATTATGACGAGAAAGTCCGCCTAAGAATCCTTGATGTGGGTGATCTCGTTTTGAAACGAGTTTTCCCGGTACCATCACGTATGAATCCCAACTGGGAAGGTCCATATGTCATTGAACGGAAGCTTGGAGAGGGAACTTTCAAGCTAGCGACCGTTGATGGCGTGACACTCCCTCGAGCGTGGAACAATGAACATTTGCGATGTTATTACATTTAGCCTGTTTCTTTCCGGTTTTAGGTATAATTGTTTACTGTATGTTTTTATTCCATTGATTCTTAGTTTCCTTTTCAGCATGTAATCGGACAATTTAGTTTGTTTCATTAATAAAGGCTTGAAGCCGTCTTTTCCATGAATTATTGATGTTTCTGTACCTTATAATCTGATGATGAACCAATGGAGTTACATTATTCCGTATGATATACGAACTCGCATAAACGACTTGAATCTCCGAGTCCCCTGAGTGCGGACCGGAGTACTCTGAGTCCCCGGAGCGCGGACTAGAGTATGGATGACTTGAATCTCCGAGTCCCCTGAGTGCAGACCGGAGTACTCTAAGTCCCTGGAGCGCAGACTAGAGTATAAGCAACTTCAATCTCCGAGTCCCCTGAGTGCGGACCGGAGTACTCTAAGTCCCCAGAGCGCGGACTAGAGTATAAACGACTTGAATCTCCGAGTCCCCTGAGTGCGGAACGGAGTACTTTGAGTCCCCGGAGCGCGGACTAGAGTATGAACGACTTGAATCTCCGAGTCCCTTGAGTGCGGACCGGAGAACTCTGAGTCCGCGGAGCGCGGACTAGAGTATGAACGACTTCAATCTCCGAGTCCCCTGAGTGCGGGCCGGAGTACTCTAAGTCCCCGGAACGCGGACTAGAGTATAAGCAACTTCAATCTCCGAGTCCCCTGAGTGCGGACCAGAGTACTCTAAGTCCCTAGAGCGCGGACTAGAGTATAAACGACTTGAATCTCCGAGTCCCCTGAGTGCGGACCGGAGTACTCTAAGTCCCCTGAGCGCGGACTAGAGTATAAACGAATTGAATCTCCGAGTCCCCTAAGTGCGGACCGGAGTACTCTAAGTCCCCGGAATGCGGACTAGAGTATAGACGATTCGAATCTCCGAGTCCCCTGAATGCGGACCGAATTACTCTAAATCCCCGGAGCGCAGATTAGAAAATATTCTAAGTACCAAAAATGTGAAACGAGAATGTACCATTCCAAAGAATGTCCGAACAATGTAAGAATGGATTGGGAATTCATGCAACTCATAAGAACTTGAGTTTCGACCACAGTTATACAGAAGGTTAAAAAGCAAGAAATTGTTCAAATGAAAAAGAAACTAAACTTTATTCAATTATCCAAAATGGGGTTATACAACCACTCCTCCAAAACTTGGAGTCAAAAATCTACCTACATAAACTACGAAAACGAAAAAGTGAAAGTAGTTACAGGATCTAAGCAAAAATCTCGTTGAACGAGTATAGTGGCTATTTCTTCGGCTTCTTTTTCTTGTCCTCCTTTGTTTTCTCAGATGACTCCTCTCCCTCACGCTTCCTCTTGGACTTTTTGCTTGCCAAAGAAGCGGAGTCAGGAGTGGGAGGAGGAACATCCAGTAGTTTGGATTTGCCATTAAGGATGACTTTCAAAGGCCTATTCAGCGGGTCGCTGAGCTCTAGTACTTGAGACTCGACCTTGATCTCGACCTTCTTCTTCTTCTCCTCCGCGAGTCGCTCCTTCATACTCACCTTCGAAGTGTGTTCAGAGGCGCCCGTGATTTCAATTTCATAACTCCCTTCAATGGGAGATGAAGTGTCAGACTTATCATCATCAAGCGCCTCGATCACTTGAGCATCAGGACCGGGAGTTACTCCCGCGTGAGTATCATCGCTTGTTTTCCCCATCTCCTCGTTGGCGTCATCGCTCCTCGGAGTCGGTTTGGGATCAGAGCGGCCTGTATAAAAACATAAAGAACGAACATTGGAACCAATAACCGCTCACAAAAAGCGACAGATCTTTGAACTTCTAGAAGAAGAGTTTTATACCGGTTTCTTGCTGGCTTTCAGTTGTAAGCGGAGTTTCACCCTCTAAAATGGGGGATAGCACGTGAGTGCCGAGACCGGGATCTTCCGGATCATAGCCGGCATGCTGCTCGAATGGGTCAAGTATTGGCCGACCGGCCGATTGAGTAGAAGGAGGAGCTGCAGTCTCAGCTCCAGATGGACTAGCTTTGTCATCTTTCTCTTTTGATGGGGGAGAGCCTTTACCAAAGAGAGCCATAGCCGCAGACAAGTCCGATGTCTCATTCCCCTCGAGAAATTCTTTCACTAAGGCCTCCTCGTCGACCTCCTCGATGCCCGACTCCACCTATCTAATCTTTACTAAAGTCTCCCAAGCCTCGGCAAGAGATTTAAGATAGCCTCGCCCAAGAAAGTCAAGTCCCGGTGCATGAGGACGCGGGCGCTGTATTCGGCAATCAACGGGTCAAACATACACTTGACCTCTTCTCTGCCGGCCTCTGCCGCTGCTTCAAGATGGGAGTCGATCTCCTCAGAAGCTAGTCTCTTGCCCTCATCACGGGCTTCATCCTTCATCGTCTTAACCTTAGAAAGCTCATCATCGAGCTTTGCTTTTAAGAGACGTGTATCGACGATCTCGTTACAGTACCGTTGAGACTCTTCTTGAGCCGCTATCTTCTCTTCCCTCTCCTTAGAGAGTAGCTCCTTCAATTCTTTAACCTACAGGGCGAGTGTATCCCTTTCTTTTTGAATAGAATCTTTTTCTAGAGCTAGGGCCCCACTGCATTGGACTGCGACGTCAAGTTCTTTCTTATGGGTCGTCTCTAGACGAGCGACGGCCTCCGCAGTCTCCTTAGCACTCTGTTATGCGGCTTCAAGTTTGGACTTGTACAAAGCGAGCTCTTCGTCCTGGTTCTTGATGATGTCTTTATCGAAGATAGCTTCGAGCTTCAAGCGATCGATTTCTTTGACGCTCAACGGATACTTCGGATACTTTTTCGACCAAATGAACAAACGCGTCATGTTGAACATAGACGTCGTTGTTGCAAGTGATGGCACTCTGCTTGACATGCCCTGGAATGTGATGAATAGCTGGGAGGAACTTCAGACCGTCAAAGCAGATTTTGGGAAATTTAGCTTAAAGATCGACCATCTTCTCTGCTATCGTTGGGTCGGCCGCAGGAACAGGGAGAGGAGGCTTTGAAAGTTCTGTTCTCTTCCGATGTTCCCGAGATTGCCGTGTGCTTGATGAACCTGAATGTTGATCTCGGGAAACATCGGGTTGAGACCCCTTCTGCGAAAGTTTTTCTTTGTCCGGCTCAGTTTGAGGAGGGAGATCGTGAGAGTATGAAGACTAGGAATATGATTTCTTTCGATAAGACGACTCACGGGGACGGTTGTCTCGATCTCCGTAATCGTCCCTGTCCCTGCGTTTACCGGAGCCTGAATCCCAGCCAGAATGGTGAAAGATGGAAGAGCCGTGGAGACGATCAATTCCATGGGAGCGTCCCTTATCACCTGCATATAATGAGAATAAGGATAAGTTAGAAAAGATCAGGACGACGGTTAAGATTGAAGTGCGAAGTGAAGTGCGCGTGTCCGTGTGTGTCCTAGTGTTTCCCCCCGACGGACCAGTTTCTTTACTAATTGGAGTTTTATCTCCCTGGACGTGGGCTTGAACTCCCGTACTGCCTCTAGCGGGCGAATGAAGCTTGAGAGCCTCTGGATGGTCGAAACCGTAGTTGAGTAAGTCGTCAGGAATGGTAAGGTTTGACAGGCCCTTCAGAGAACTTTCTAAGTGTTCCGAGGAAGTTTCCTTGTCCGTTGGAATAAGGGTGACTTTAGAAGTTCCGCCCACAGTTTTCTTCCTCAACTTCCGCATCCGTTTCTTTTCGCTCTTCGAAGGGGAAGACGACGTTTCTATGTCATGAACTTCAACCCTCGGTCCCCGAGACAGACTAATATTCTTGCCCTGTACTTCGGGTGTCTCAGTCTCCTTAATTTCCCCCTCTTCTAGTGCATCAGGAGCGCTGCGTGCTGAAGACTCAGCTTGTTTTTTCCCTTTACCAGAGAAAGGCCTGGGAATGGTGACGCCCTGAGGAAGGCTTATCCGACGACCTTCTGCCAACAGTCCGAGCCTTGTGAGTGAATCATTCAAAATGAGATGTCTAATGTCCCGTTCTTCAGCGGGGAGGGCTCGAATGGCTTCGACGGCATCAGAATATCCGCGGCCGTCAGGACGGGGGCTAATACCTGAAAAGATGAATAAAGTTTAGAAAAGGTACGGCTTCGACTAAACCTGAGTAACAGACTAAGGAAAAGGCTTACTTCCTTCAACCCATCTCCTCGCAAAGCCGGGAGGACAACGCACATAAAACCATTCCTGTTTATACAAGGCAAATTTGGTCCACGCCCCGGTTAAGATTTGACATTTGTTATGCGGCTCGAGAAACATGAATGATGGGCTATCCTTCCGCTTCGTGATGCAATATATGTATCGGATATCGCCCGGAGTTGGGAGCCTAGAGAAGACATTCATGAAGAGGATTCAAGTACCGTAGAGGAATGCATGGCCATTTGGGTGCAGTTGCGATGGGGCAATGTCAATATATTGCAGTATATCCCGAAGAAACAAGTTGAACGGTGGCACATTGCCAACCCAGCACATGAATTTATTACAAGTTGTGTATCCGGCTGGGGGCAAGTATGGATGATCATGCCCCGTTGGAACGAGTACGTCATCAAAGGGGATTCCGTGGACAGAGCATATCCAACGGAGTGTACTTTCAGTGATCTTTGAAGCTTGTGAATCGACCGGGTTGTCCAAGAGAATTGCTGCCTCAAGGGTATCGGGAGCTAAGTCGTGTGCATGAGAAGTTGATAGGTTTGAAGTATCTGCGACTTCTCGTCGGGAGGACGGCCCAGGCCTGTCCGAAATCGTGGCGGAGCTAGATTTCCGAGACATCACTGATAAAGATTGAATCTAGTGAAGTACCTGTTCGAACTATACTTAAAAAATAATCGACGTTAGACTTAACAATACGAATATTCCCCCCGTGTAGTGTGTGAACTAGTGCGATCAGTCAGGTGTAAGCGCCGAGAAATTACAAGTCATAGGATTGATGACATGAAGTTGAACTTTGAACTGTCGTCTTCGAAGACCGTCATTGCTGACCGTCTCCGGAAACCAGCATTGAAATGTTTTCAATTTCGAACTCGGACATTGGCACTGCGTGTTAAAAGCTTTAGACTGTTTTTATTGATTTGAGTTCAGTCTTGTGATTATTGATGCTAGGAAGTTATCAGTCCAGTGTAGTTCGATATGCCGGTATGCTTAAGTCCTTGTCTTTGTGTTTGATGTTTGATTAGGCAAGGTGAATAAGAGTTCAGTCAAAAATTGTTCGGCTAAGTTCTGTTCGGCTAAGTTCTGTTCGGCTTAATGTCGTTCGGCTTAAGTTTCTGTTCGGCTTAAGTTCTGTTCGGCTAAGTTTTGTTCGGCTTAATGTTGTTCGGCTTAAGTTTCTATTCGACTTAAGTTCTGTTCGGCTGAGTTCTATTCGGCTAAGTTCTGTTCGGCTTAGTTATGTTCGGCTTAGGTTTTGTTCGGTTTAGGTTCTGTTCGGCCAAAATTCTGCTTGGTCAAAATTCTGTCCGACCAGAATTCTGTTCGAACTCGCTTCTGTTCGGCCTGAAAATGAGTGCATGTAGCAGGTCGTGCCGAGTTGATTCACTCGACCTTCTGCCCTTAACATCATTTCCCTTTTTTCCATCTCTCCCAACCAACGTACCCGAGTCGTTCGGCAAGCCGTGTCAAACCACGGTCATGCCGATCCACTTCACTAAACCTTAACTCCAATTTCACTACCATACTTCACTTCCATCGCTCGGCATAAGGAAGTAATACCGAGCCACATCAATACGTCTTCCACCAACTCCCTCCTTCAAACACCACTGTTATCCTCTTCTCTTCTACCGTCCGTCTAGCCTTAAACTCCTTTAAAACACCCACGCTTCACCCTTAACTACTCCTGCTTCATGCAATTATTTCCGACCTTGATTTTGCAGAGATTCGCGAGTTCGAATCTCATGCTAGGTTCCCTAATCGAAGTGAAGTATTTAAGGAAAAGTTTTTTACCTAAGAGATGAGTCGAAGCTCGGGAAGATTCTGGAGTAGGGAACGTGGTTTTAATTGGATTCAATTGGTTGAGGAAGGAAGTGAGGCTACGTATGGTGTTTGAGAAGGAAAGGGAAAAGTAGATAATTCTCTGAAGTCTGTTGAGAGGCAAAGTTTGTAAGTATCGAAAAGCGGAGGTAAAAGTAAAAGGGAGAAGAAGAAGGAGCATCGGCTTATATAGAGAGAAGGGAAGTCGAAGAGACTATAACCGGTAGAACCGGTCAAATCGACATCGTTCGGCATCCAGGGTGCTCGGCATCGGCTTTGTCGTTCGGCATCCGGGGTGCTCGGCTTCGGCTGTGTCGTTCGGTATGGACGTATCATTTGGCATCCAGGGTGATTCAAAGCATACCACGTTTAACCACATGATGTACTTTGGGGGGCAAGTGTTACCTGAAGGTTTGACCAGGCAACTAGGCACTCGGCACTTACATTCTAAAGTGATCGGCATACATTGGGTCGGCATTCTAGAGTGATCGGCATACAGGGATCGGCATACCTGGATCATTCGGCATACATGGATCGTCATACCCAGAGCGTTCGGCACTCCATACTGCTCGGCATCCACACTTCGTTCGGCATGGCAGAGCATTCGACATACGGAGTTGATCGGCGTCTAGAGATGTCTGACATCATTCTGATCGGCATTGATAGTTCGGCATCAATCTGGTCGGCATCGATGGTCCAGCATCAGTCTGTTCGGCATCAATGGTTCGGCACCAATCTGTTCGGCATCGATGGTTCGGCACCGGACTGTTCGACATCGATGGTTCGGCACCGGACTGTTCGGCATCGATGGTTCGGCACCGGACTGTTCGGCATCAATGGTTCGGCACCGGACTGTTCGGCATCAATGGTTCGGCATTAGACTGTTCGGAATCAATGGTTTGACGTCCGGCTGTTCGGCATCAATGGTTTGACGTCCGGCTGTTCGGCATCAATGGTTCGACATCAATGGTTCGGCACACAGAACTCACTCTTTCAGGGCTGAGGTAATCGGCTGCCAGGCCCACCAGGGGAGTCCAACCCATCTTTGTCTATAAATAGAGAGGCATGGGCACAGTGAAATGGACCTTTTTTCGAGAACACTGGGGAAACTCTGCCTCTTTCAAGACTCATTCTCTTTACTTAGCAATTGTATTTAAGTAGTTGGTATACGGATTGTATCTGTAATCAATTATCAAGTAAAGCAATAAAGATTAACCTCAAAGTGGATGTAGGTAGTTACGCCGAACCACTATAAATCTGGTGTTCTCGTCTTTGCATTCAATTGAGCGTATTGTTCTTTGTTTAAATTTACTTTCATCATTTATCTCTCTACACAATCTTTCTCAACGAGGTTAGTGACCAATTTTGGTGCTAACACTTATTTTCCTGGTTTTGCTCCTTTCTTGCCTGTAAGTTAGCTTCATATGGCATCAAATTTCCTATTAACTCCTCGACTTTAAGTTGAGAGAGATCGTTAGCCTCTTCGATGGCTAAAACTTTTCTTTCTTGTTCATTAATCAAAGAGTTTAAAATTCGTGTGACTAAATCAAAATCAATGAATTTGACTCCAAGTGCCATGAGATCGTGTTGAATAGTTTGGAATCTAGTATACATATCAATAATTGATTCATTTGCTTTCATTTTAAAAGATGAAAATTGGTTTTGTAAAATAGAGATTTTTGTTTGCTTGACTTTGGTCATGCCTTCATGTGTAATTTGTAAAGTGACCCATATACCATATGTAGTGGTGCAACGCATAACTCATGAAAAATTCATTTTTATCAAGCGAGCAAAATAATACATTCATAGCTTTGGCATTATTAGCTATCGCAGCCATTTGTGCATCGGTCCAAGTGCTAATGTCAATGATAAGTGCTTTATATTTAGTTTGTTAGCTAACCAAATTTCTAAACCATTTAATTCCATATAAAATTCTCTTACGTGTTCCTAATAAGCATAGTTAGAACCTGGTAAATAGTGGGGGACGAGCAGTTGATTGACCTTCTTGAAATGTACTTGCCATATTAAAAAAAATCAATCACGTGTTACTGTAAATTGAAATGACCGTGCTCTCATACCAAACGAAAGTGCAGTAGATCGTATAACATAGCTTGTATGAATATATGATAATATATGTGATAATCAAAACAGTAATTCAAAGTATAAAAACTAAAAGTAAAATGATCACACTGGAGTTTTTATACTGGTTCGGACCTCCCGTCTTCCAATCCCAAATCTCTCCTTCGGTATTTCACTAACCAATAACCCTCGCTTCGCCTGGAGGAATAGGCTAATACAAAAGTATTCCTTTGACAATCTTGTGTTCTATACAACATGAATATTGACAGCTAGTATCAATTCTTCCTATAATCTCCTTTGAGTGATAGTGAGTGTGAGTGCTTGGATTTGTAGGAAATAATTTAACCAAAATATAGATTTTGGTAGTAAGTGATTGAGAATATGAAATCAATGATAGCACAAGAGTTTTTGAATATAGAAGTTAGAGAGTAGTAAATTAAATTAAGTTAAATCTCAATTGATTGAAGTATTTATAGAATCAAAGAGTTGTATTTGAAAAGTTGTGACTCCTTGGAAGATTGCTCTTTGATTAATGGTTGCAACTGTTGAAGGAGGATGTTAGTTCAAAGCAAAGAGAAGTGTCAGTTCAAAAACTAACAGTTGCAGTATAAAATATGCAGGTCGAAACTTCCCTCAAACATCTGTCATTATATGTCAGACGTCTGTGGCATTTCAGAAAACAAAAACCCGAAATATATCATGGATGTCTGGAAATATTGATTGACATTTGTCGCTGTTGAATTTGTAAATTTTGGGCAGTTTGTTATAGAAATTTGTCGATATGAAATCGTGTGTGTTATGATCACTCAAGGAGAATGTATAACATTAATCTATGACCATAATACAATAATATGACCATATTTTTAAATAGTATGATCCATCTTTCTTCAATTGTCTTTGAGCCATGATTTTGCTGAGCATAGTGATCCTCTTATAGTATATAACAGTAATATGATAAGATATATCTTGTATATGTGATTGTATAGTTGTTCTAACACCTCGTATAATGAACCATAAATAAATAAAGTAAATTGAATTAATATGATAATGGTTGAATATGGAAATTTTATAAAATTTGGAATTTGGCCACAAGAGTTATTTCGTTGCATTCGTGGCGAAATTCTAATATGTTTCCATATATAATATGTAGAAAATGGAGCTTAAGCAAAGAAGTTATGAGAATTTGAAATTTTCAAATTTAAATTAATTTAGTTTGAATTCAAATTCAAATTTAGAGTTTAAATTTCAAAAATTAGCTTAGGTGCGAAGTAAACTTTTAATTAACGTTTAATATCAAAAAGTTAATTAGAGAATAAAATAATTATGCAACGGAACAAAATAAACGTTCCCTGAAATAGAGGAGCGGTCGACCTATATAGGTTAACCGGTCGACCATAGCGGTCGATCGATCGCACATAGGTGGTCGACCGCTTAGCAACGAATGTTGCCAATGGTGGCTAGGGCTTCAATCTATTTTATATTTAGTTGTATGCTCCAGATTTACCCCTTTCCTACCTACTTCCATCCTACGATTCTGGTGCGTTACAACCTCTATAAATAGAACCTTGTCCTCTCCACTTTTATTCATATTATTTTGGGGAATACGATGAAATTCTGTCATTGTTATCTCTCTCTAATAAGATTCAAAACTTCGTAGAGAATTCAGGTAAGAATTCAACTTATTTCCTATTTGTTTCTTCTTCCTCCAATATATTCTTATCTTATTCTTCTCTAATTATTCTAAACCTAATGAATATATATACATCTTCCCTATTGCATGTGTATATATCAAAAGAGAGAGATTTTGGAGGAGATTGGAAGGCTATAAATCCATTTGAGTGAAGCTAAGGCTAATTTGTGAGTGGAAACCTTAGTATTTCTTTTCCGTAATTGTTTAGTGTATTTCTTTTTAGATTTAAATAAGCCTAAGGGATTTTGGGATTCTGGAAATATGATATATAAAATCCCCCAAAATTCCTTTTTATTTCAATATGTTAATTCTATGCTGAGATTCCTAATTATTTATATTAATTTGATGGAATTTGCTTCATTTATGCAGTTTTTGATAATTTGATAGTCTATTCCACTTCTCCTTCTTCTTGGGTCAAATTGTGATTCTTCAATAAAATAAGGGGTTCAGATTATGAATTCTATTTGTAGTTTACACCACTTATTCTTATCTATTTCTTTGTAAAAGAGAGGAGTTGAATAGAGTATGGGGTTTAGATTGCAATTCTTATTGTCTAAGATATTCCATTGAATAGGTGTACTAAATTGAGTTTCTATTTTATTTACAAGTCTATTATTGCAGTTTTGGTTATGAATATTTATTCCCTGCTTTGGATATTATAACTCCATGGAATCTTGGGACTTTGAAGAAAAAGGATTTGTGATAATAATTGGTTAGGGAATTGACATTTAACGCTAGTTTAGGGCGTAAAATCCGTACGCTCAAAACTTATTAGGCATGAATATTTATTTATCTCTATTTACGTAGTTAACGTATAATTATTACATACATAGCGTAGTTAATTAGACATTTATTTCCCCCCATTAGGAAGGTAACTGATTATGAGGCGAAAATAAGAGGAAACTCTTATATAGCCTAATTATTATTTTAAGGCGTAATAAGGAAGATTCCTTATAAGGTCTTATTTATGAAACAGTGAGATGAGTGTGTGTGCGCGCATGTATGAATGGAGAGTAATTGATTTTTGGCTAAGTTATAGGGATGTGAGGTCAATACAGTTACACGACGGAAGTCTGCCCTTCAGTTTGAGGCCACCATCAGTTGTGTACACTTTTATTGATGTGAGATATCCTTATGATAAATATTTGTTATGACGCAAGTTTGGTCCCAAATTCTGCAGGGGAAATCTGCCCAGCTAATCTGACTACCAGTTCCTACAAATAGTGGACTAATGTGAGATGTCATTATGAGTATGGTCCATCAGATGAAGGGTCTGCTTCGAGGTATTGAGGTATTAAGTGGTTGGACTCGCCTCTTTTCCCTAGATGAAGTATTAAATGGCTTAGGGGACAGTTAGATGGTATCTCTATAGGGTCCGCTTCTAGAAATAGGTCTTAAATGATTGGATCTTCCTTAATTAAGGTATTAAATGACCAGAGTCTGCCTATTTTCCACTTGGAAGTATTAAGTGGCCTATGAAATCCGATATGATTTCAGCTAGATAATATCACCGAGGAGTACGCCTTGGAAATAGGTCTTAAATGATGGGGTCTGCCTTAATTAAGGTATTAAATGACCAAAGCCTGCCTATTTTTCAATAAAAGGTATTAAGTGGCTTGGGTACCATCTCTCACATTATAAGCTATTTATGACATATGATTAGGATATAGGATTTTAGAAACCTACTTTTGGAATGAAAGGTATTAAGTGGTTAGACTTGCCTCCTTTCCTTATAAAGACGTATGAAATGATTTTAGTGGTTTTATGTTTGTAGACATATTCTTATTTTGAAATAAACTGCCCAAGTACTGAAAATGCAAGACTCGAGATTTTTATTCACTAGACACTTGTTGTTCTGACTTCCTCCTCATTACAACACAGGTTAAGGACGAAGTGATGGCGGTGACAATGCTTAGAGATGGAGAATCTTGGCTTGTGGCAGTATTTATTACTACTATTATTTTCTTTTATGTATACCTATGGATTTAGACAATTGTTGTAACGAATATCATTTTATGGTTTTTATGAAATTTTGTGTTATGACATTTTTATGGTTTTGAAATAAATGGGTACACTTTACTATCATATTTTGTTCCATCCGTTGTGAGTTCTGAAAGTTTAGTTATGGATCTGCAATGTTATTTCCATTTACTACCAATAGGTTGCCTTGGAATGGATCTAAGTTTCTTTGGGCCTTTTTTAAGTCGAAATTTAGGCATGTTCTGGGTTGTTGCGGTTGTTGTCATTGAAATCCTAGAATGGTGGTTCTAACAAATGTCCAATAGTGTTCTTGTCAACGCAAGGACACGATTATGACCTGGCTCCGACCCCTATAGTAATATATTGCTGGCCTAGGTGACACAAGGGGCTAAGGGTTAACCATCCTGTTGTGAATACTATAATGTGTCACGGATCCAGGGCGCGACCTCGAGATCAGACCGCCAGGGTGGATTCTGGTTTAACTTGGTTCACTCCAATACCAATAACCAAAAGAATATCACTAATAGAGGACTTTGTATATGTGTGTCAATAGGCATAAAGCCTTGGACACCTACCCAGCTTAAAGCCATGAGCTACCTCGTAACCATAACTCATTATCCTCATATGAGTGTCATCTAGGAGCAACGAATAACCGAAAAAATATCACAACGGTGTCCTATACCACTGCATGTTACTAGTCCATTTATTTAGTGCACACAAGTCACACTTGCTCCATCATAATATTCTATATCACGAGTTATCGGATTAGCAGAAAAAATATTACCAAATTTCCCATACCAAATGATAATCCGTTTACTCAAATTCCTCATAATCTACAATCTCGTCAAAATTATTCTATATAATGAGTCCAAAGCATAACCGAAGAAATATTACCGAAAGTCCCATACTAGAATCCGCTTATTCAAACTTCTCGTCACATAGAAATAAAATCATCAATAACATTTAAATTCAATCTAAAGAGGAGATAAAAATAATATAATAAATCTTCTTAAAATAGATAATAAAACATATACTAAATCTACCATACAATTTATATACCAAATATTCAAATAAAAGCTAATTAATTCTAATACAATATACAACCTATATTTATGTATATAGGTTCCAAAATCACTTATCAATTCAAAATATGATTTCTAAATTTCTTTCCTTTATTTATCATACTTATATACTATATTAAAACAAATTCTTAAACTTCAATATAATTTCTTTTATTTCCAAACCATAAAGTGTAACCCACAAAATCTTTACTTTATATACAAAATAATTAATAATACTTAATAAAGTCTCTTAATAAAACTTTTGAATCATCCCATGAAGTACTAGAAATAAATAGGCTATTTAAATATATTTTCAAAAATTAAATAAATAACTTTCGATCAAATATATAGAACATACTTTTATAATTTTTAATCAAACTTATTAATTATAAAACATACTTTAAAACACTAAGAATATTAGTTTGAAAATATTTCTAAATTTCCAAAAATTATATAAGATTTTAAATAAATATTTGATACCATAAATCAAATTTCTTATGAAATAAATAGCCGTTAATAATATTTAATATCAAATTTAAGTAGATCTTTTCTGAAAATTATTTCATTAGGTTTAAAATCCATAACATAATTTTATATTAAAAACATATAAACTAATCATATATTTATATAAATATTTAAAAAAATATGGATAAGGATGGAATTGGGGCTTTCAGGTCGCCACCGGTCGACAGATAGGGGTCAACCGATTAATGGTCGACTTATGGATGCCCCAGTTGTGATTTTCTAAAGCCCCAACATGATCAGTTTCGATCTGAATTCAATCAAAAACACAAGCATACACAAGATTCAAGACACATGCACACACAAACAATTCATACACATCAACATACAAAATAAAGTTAATGTATTTAGACATAATAGCAAGTGGAGAGGCACTCACCTTAGCCTGAAGAAGCTTCTACTACTTCTTTCTTCACCACTTTTCCTTTACTTTAAATTTCCTATGCTCTAGATCTTGATCAATTCCACAACTTCTACATAGCTAATGGTGTTGTAGGGTCTTGAGATAAACATATATGATTTTGGGAATTTTAAAGGATTTTATTTGATTTTATTTTGATTTTAGAAAGAAGGAGGTAGGGTTTCTTAATTTGTTTCCCAAAGCTAAGAAGGTTCTCAGATGAAGATGGAGGTATATGTGAATGAAAGAAAATATAAAGGAGATGATTTTTTTTAGACTTAGATATGTCTAGATATGGGTAAAGGTTTGAGTTTAGAAGTTTGGGCTTGGGCTTCATGTAGGCATTTAGCAAACATTCCTTTTCATTTTCTTTTTTTCTTTTATTTTACAAACCATTTTGTATTCAATTCAAATCACTATAAATTTTCAAATAAAAATCATATTTACATTACTTAAGTGATAACACAACATTACGGAATTTTTATAGAATTATTTTCACAGATTCATTTTATTTTAATTATTTATTCAAAAGTATTCAATTTGGCCCATATTAATGAAAATTCATTATATTAACCAAAATTAATTAAAATTTCCACTTTAAAATTATTTCTTACTCAATTCAATATTTTTTATTCCGTATAAAATTTTACAAAATATTATTTCCATATTTTAACTCATTTTAATTTAATTATTCCAAAATATTTAAATTCAACAATTATTTTTAACCATAACTTTAAAATATTTAATTCCCAAAGTATTTAATTTTATAAACCTTGTATCAAATAGTTCTTTCCAAACAATTAGATTAATTAATAATTTAATCATCAAATTCTAATATTTCCAAATAATTCCAAATTATTACCATTTTAATTTCTTGATAATTCAAATTAATTAATTAAATCACCATTAATAACTTTTATTAATTACTTCTCAATGTTGGATTGTCATAGACTTCCCCTTTAAGAAAATTGCATTCTCGCAAAATGCCTTAGAGAAAAATCTATAACTAAGCTGATAATTTCTAGTTTAACTACACCATCTACAATTTTCATTAAATACAAATAATCAACCATTATACAAATCATACAATGCTCTATCTTTACAATTATAGGTTGGCATGTATAATGATTTGCATCGACTTGTCAAGTATCCAATAGAGCGATACATAAAATCAACGATTAGACCTTTCATCGGTGGCTTTACGCCAAAACTCGGACTTACTTGCCCATTGCTTAAGATCACAGACTTTGAGTTTAAATAAACTCATACAGAAGATTTCAATATTTGTATAAATAATCAAAATATTTCCCATATGTCATAATTTTCGGGAAGCTTCGGAGTAATCTTTATGGAATGAATGTATCCCAAAAATCCACCACTCAAAATACAATATAAATACATCTTATTAATTCTAAAAATAGATTTTCCTATATATTTATAAATAAAAATATCCCAATTATCTTTAAAATCCCAAAATACTTAGCTTATCAATTATCTTTCGAAAATGTTAATAAATGATACTATATAAATCTCTTTCTATTTAAAGATATATTTACCAAAATCAGGAATTAATTTTCTATAATTACAAAATAGTTCCTCTTAAATAAATTGCTTTCAAAGTACTTTTCACAAAGTTTCTCATTCTATAAATAATTTAAATACTTTTCAAATTTTGGACATCCTTCAACTAAATATTAAAATACTACAACTAAAACTAAACTTTTCCCCAAATATTTTTCTCTAAAATTTTCACCTCACAATTCAATGTAAATACTTTTCAAAACATTCCTTTCAAACTTACTAATATCAATTAACAAAACTACTCTTATTTTCAATTTTAAAAACTAGTTTGCATAACTACTCTCCATATATTTAAAAAATAAATAGCTTTTCAATTAAAATATTAAAATTTTGGAATATTTACATATTTAGCTCTTTGTCAAAAAAATTCAAAAACACACACACATATTGTAGAGGATTTTAAACACACTTGTAAGTTTAACACCTCAAAATTAGATAAAACTATACTTCTTTCCAAAAAATAAGATTTCTTATAAATATTTCGATTAATATTATAAACTTTACAATCATCAAAATATTTTATCACAAAATTCTATTTCACAATAATTTCTTTTCCATTCAAATGAAAAATTATTATAATCTAATAATTGTTCAACCTTTAATTTCCTTCCAAATTAAATCACATTTCGAAATCGAAATCAAACCAAAGCTATCTTTTAGTAACTAGTAATGTATATAAACAAAAGAAACTTTCTTTTCCTTAAAATATTTTATTATAGCAAAAATTAATTTAAATACTTTTCCAAAGATTTTTTCACACTGACTTTACAATCTACTTTAGCATATAACATACTTATATATGTCTTTAATATAACCTTTACTAACACTTATAATAATTCACACTTTCTTTCTAAAACTTTTTTTAATCCCAAAATATTAAATTCTTAAAACCATCCTTTTCTAAAATATCTCATTATCACAAAATCAAAGTTTCCAAAGCTATATAATTTTTATTCCAAATATAAATGAATTATATTTTCATTTCTAAACTTCTTTTTATAAAAATTCCTATATATAAATTGTATTTCTTACAACACACTATTATATTCATATATCAACATCCACAGAAAACAACTCAAGTCATATACAATCTTATATAAATCACAACAATTAATTTCAACACACAACACATATATATACACATATAAAATATCTTTTACAATCCATTTCTATATTAAAATAATAAATATACTTTGATGTCAAAATATTCACTAAGGTATCTTTCCCAAATCATATTTTTACTTTTCCAAATAATACACATTTTCATATCAATTTACTTTATATGATTTATCAAAACTATCTATGCTTTCTCCTTTCAAATATAGCTAGTAATGTTTCTTTTAAAATGTAACTTGATCTTCAAAATATCTTCTTTTCAAAATCATACTAATACCTCTTATTTTCCCAAAAACACTTATTTTCTTGCAAAACATAATTTATAACAATTTTCTAAATATTATACTACTCTTTAAAGTATAGCTTTTAATATTGTACAAAATATTAGTCCTTTCAAAATATTCTAATATTTTCAAAACATTGAAATCCTTACAATAAGTTGTGTCCATATGTCTCATCCTAGTGTTTAGGAATCCCTATTAAGAACGCTGGCCAGATGCATCAACCATAATTTTTGAAGCACTTGATGGGAAAATTAACATAAATTTTATTTTGAAAATCTCTTCCAATAATAACACACATATATCCTTCCAATAATTTTACTTCTATCTGAAAACATAATCAAATACCACTTTTGCATACATATATTTTGCCAAATAGGATTTGTGATTTGAAACATTTGCTTGATTTTTATAAAACATTTTCTAACTCATTATATATAGCCAAAAGATTCTAATCTAAAACATATGGTTGCTGACATAAAATATTTGCAAATGCTTTCTAAATATTCATTAAAGCAGTAAACCACTTTCAATAGTTTAAACATCACACATCAAATATCGAACAACACAACAGAAAATGACATCATACTTGTTCTTTTGTAACAACAAGTAAACACAAAAATTATGTTCATTTCATAATTCTAGTTAATATTTATAAATAATACATTATCTTATACAAAAACATAATTCTCAATTTCTCTAGCGGTAACTTCACCGTTGAAACCCTACAAGGTTTTATTTATTAATATTCGAGTAGACTTCTAATCTTCATATAATGATTCCTACTCAATATTATTCTTAACAATAATTAAAAATCTAATAAAAGCAATCATCAACCAAATAAACAATCAATGTGCTCAATAGGAAAACATTTCATCGACTTCCACTGCGCATTCTGATCAATAACAAATAAAAATACAACTACTGAATTACAAGCATCCAGAGATCCAATATTCAATAACAATACAAACAATACTGGTCGAACCACAATCACTTATATTTTTATACTTAAAAGAATCGGAAGTGAAAATGTTATGTGTATAAAAATAACAAGTACGCCCCTGATGATTACCCCAGTAATCATCATATACACCTACTATCCTATATTATAGGGTAGCTATCCATCACACCCAAGGGGATAGGGACTCTATGTCTCAAATATACAATGTATGGCTCAAAACCTACTTTGATACCAAAATGAAATGCCCCACCTCTATTCTCATACTATCCAAGAGTATTACTGAGTAATAATGTTAGATAACATGGAGAATAAGGCGATATAGGCTATACATGTAAATATTCCATTGGGTAAGCACTAGTACGTACTTAAACATCGAATAAGTATCTCACCTGTATGTACAAGTGTCGACAGAAAACAATAACACGTGCGTCTTCAGGGTAGAACAATATATAATAAAATATGGATAACATAGAGTTATAAACATGGCGATAAAGCATATAATATAAAATATACAGGATAATATTCAACACATACATGAGACTATATAAGAAAAGATAATATCCAACAACAGTAAATACTAGCTTCCTTTATGCTCAGAAAACCCAAGCTGGTCTCATTGTCCCTGAATCTGAAATGTCTTGGACTGACTCGAGTATTACGTGAATAACACATGAGTAAGACTATGTCTAATTGAAAATGTCAATGTATGTATGTATATATATATATATAGTAATGTATGGATGGTATATAATTATAATATCATAAACAATGCCCAAAGTATCATAAAATGTTGAGCATCACAAAACCATGCATAAAGATGTAATCACTTATATAAAATCAAGTTAAATAATAAATTACAAAAATGATATCAAATGGGTGAATCATCCACATCTAGAATCATCATCAAAATTCAAAAAAACATCAATACTTGAGATATCATCAAGTATAGTTAGGCTATCATTCAGCAATGCCCAAGTAAATCTCTTAATCTCTTATAATATAATATCATCATCAAATCATATAAATTAACAAGGTGGATTGGGCTCACAAACAACAATGCCCTAAATAAATATAAAGTAGACATTCCTCGGTCTATCAAACTCATATAAATGTAATAAATAATAATCTGTATATCCATAATATATGAATGGAAACACCCGTTGATAAATAATATAGTTGGTGATACACGCCCGTGAAAATATAAATGGTGAACCCACGCCAAAGAAGGATACGGGGAATGACCATACACTAGTCATTAATCTCAGGTAGGATCATATCTCATCATCATATATAAGGTCTACTAATATAAGTCAACCCACCACTCACAAAAGAACCAGACGGGAGACTAACATCGTCTGCCTGCTCTAGGAGAACATAGGCTACCCACTCGGATCTGCTCCTACAGTGTTTAGTTACCTTCATGGAATCGTGATAATATCCACTAGTGTGCTAGCCAGTGCAAGGACTCGGTCATAACTCGGCACTGGGCCCTATGGTAATAGACTGCTGGCCTATATGACTCAAAGGACTAAGGGTAAACCACCCTATTGTGAATACTATAGTATGACACGAAACTTGGGCGCAACCTCGAGATCGGGCTACCAGGTGGATGTGGCCTAATCTGTCTCACTCTAACACCAATAACCAGGAGCATGCCATTGGTAGAGGACTATATATATATATCAATAGGCATAAACCTTAACCTATCCAGCTCAAAGCCATGAGCTACCTCGTAACCATAACTCAATATCCCCATATGACTATCATCTAGGAGCAAGGAATAATCGAATAAATATCACAATGGCATCCCATACCACCTCGTGCTATTAGTCTGTTTATTCAGTGCTCACAAGTCACACTCTCTCCATCATAATATCTGTATTATGAGTCATAGGAGTAACCAAAAAAATACTACCAAATGTCCCATACCAAATGGTATTATTAATCCATTTACTCAAATTCCTCCCAATCTGGAATCTCCTCAATACTATTTTATATAACAAGCCCAAAGAATAACCAAAAAATATTACCGATAGTCCCAACCTAGATGGTATTAGAATTTTTTTTATTCATATTTCCCATCATATAAAAATAAAATCATCAATAAAACATTTAAATTCAATCTAGAGAGGAGATAAAAATAATGTAATAAATCTTCTTGATATAGACAATAGAATATATAAAATCTACCATACAATTTATATACTCAATATTCAAATAAAAGTTAATTGATTCTAAATGTACAACCTACATTTATATATATAAGTTCCAAAATCACTTAACAATTCACAATATGATTTTTAATGGTCTTTCCTTTATTTACCATACTTATATACTATATTAAAATAAATTCTCAAACTTCGATATAATTTCTTTTATTTCCAAACTATAAAGTATAACCCACAAAATCTTTACTTTATATACAAAATCATTAGCAACACTTAATAAAGTCTCTTATTATCACTTTAGAATCATCCCATGAAATGCTAGAATTAATTGGTTGTTTAAATAAATTTTTAAATATTAAATAAATATCTTTTTTTTAAACTCCACTCTGAAGAGTAGAGCTCCAACCTAGCTAGTCCGACCAGAGCCAGGAATGGGAGGTTAGCTAGCCAAACAGGAAGCATTCGTTTCCCAACCGTGTTTAGTTGGATTTAACAGGAAACACAACTTCCCACCTTGAGGGAGTAGGGCAGATGGGTATCAAACTCGTGATCTCATTAACAAGTTGCAAGTGTCTCTACCACTGCGCCACTACTGCAGACTATTAAATAAATATCTTACTTAATCAAATATATAGAACATACTTTTATAATTCTTAATTAAACTTATTAATTATAAAATATACTTTAAAATACTTCAAATATTAATTAGAAAACAATTTTCAAAAATTATATAAGATTTTAAAAAATTATTTAATAACTTAAATTAAATTTCTTATTAAATAAATATCCTATAATAATATTTAATATCAAATCTAAATATATATTTTCTTAAAATTATTTCAATACCGATAAAATCCATGACATAACTTTATATTTAAAACATGTAAACTAATCATATATATTTATATAAATATTTTATAAAAACAAAATAACATGAATAAGGACAAAAATTGGGGCTTTTAGGTCGACACCGGTTGACAGGTGGAAGTCCCCAGTTGCAATTTTCTAAATCATTGACTTGATCAATTTTGATCTGAATGTAATCCCAAACATAAGCATACACAAGATTCAAGAAACATGCATACACAAACATTTCATACATATCAACATACAAAATAAACTTCATGTATTTAGACATAGTAGTGAGTGGAGAAGCACTCATCTTAGCCTGAAGAAGCTTCTACTCCTTCTTCTGCTTCCTTCTTCACCACTTTTCCTTTATTGTAAATTTCCTATACTATTTATCAATTCCATAATTTCTACATAGCTACTGGTTTTGTAGGGTCTTGAGATAAACATATGTGAATTTGGAACTTATAGGATTTTAATTGATTTTTGAATTAAGGAGGTAGGTTTTTGTAATTTGTTGCCTAAAGCTAAGAAGATTCTACATATGTAATGGTTTCATAATTTATTTCCTATAAACAAATGAAAGAAAATATGATGGAGATGATTTTTCAAGACTTATGGAGTTCTAAATATGGGTTAAAGGTTTGAGTTTAGAAGTTTGGGCATAGGCTTCATGTAGGCCTTTAACAAACATTTTTTTCATTTTCTTTTCTACTTTTCTTTTACAAACCATTTTCTGTTCAATTCAAATCACTATAAAATTTCAAATATTTACATTACTTAAGTGATAACACAACATTATGGAATTTTTATAGAATTTATTTCCCAATTTTTTTTATTTTAAATATTTATTCGAAAGTATTCAATTTGGCCCATATTAACTAAAATTCATTACATTAACCGAAATTAATTAAATTTCCACTTTAAAATTATTATTTTACTCAAATGAATATTATTTATTCCATATAATTTTACAAAATATTATTTCCATTTTTTGACTCATTTTAATTTAATTATTCCAAAATATTTAAATTCAACAATTATTTTAAACGACAAAATTAAAATATCTAATTCCCAAAATATTTCATTATATAATCCTTTTATAAAAAAATCTTTCCAAACAATTGGATTTAATTAATAATTAGTTAATCATCAAATTCCAATGTTTCCAAATAATTATGAATTATTACCATTTTATTTTCTTGGAAATCCAAATTAATTCATTAAATCAAAATTAATAACTTTAATTAATTACTTCTCAATGTTGGATTGTTAGAGTACTAGTTGTTACATTTGGTATCAGAGCCTGAATCTAGGATTCCTTAGGGATTAAGCACGTATTGAGGGAGAGTACTTAAATATTTTAGAAGTTATTATGTCTATTGGTATAAGTGCATGCACTTATGTGCATCCAATTAGTAAAGATATTTACTTTTTCCTTAAGAAATATTTAATGCAGAGAAACAATTTTATTACAATAATATTATTTTATTATGTATGTGTTATAAGTGAAAAACCTTTGGTAGTCATAGACATCTTTATTTCAAGTAGTCTTGTAGGTGGTAGAGATAGCAAATCGATAGTGAGGTTCCATTCATAGTTGGTCACGAAGGATGGTGGCACATGTTACAAATCGGTAGTTACATTCCATTGATGAGTGATAGGAAAGAGGATGCTATCTTTGGTAATTTTAGAATTTCAAAAGACAGGGTGGAAATCCTTTTAATTGAACTTTATTATTAATAGTAGAGATATATAAGTATAACACGAAGACACCCATAAGGTTCCGATAATGCATAATATTCTCTGGGGAAGTTGCTAATAATTTCTGTTTACAGATAAGTAAGAATAAGCATCAAACTAAAAATAGTACTAGTGAGGCAACCGAGCATCTGGGCGTAAACTTCCAGTATGATTCTGCTAGTATCTTCAAGCAATGGGCCAGAATGAAATTAACTCTAATGGAGGACCTATATCATAAGCACAGGGTGCAGTCCTAGCTTCTCCGCTTGCTTTAGATCTTCCCAAACTATGTTAGGATTTCCAGAGTCTGGGTGGATAGAATTACTTGGGAACTGTACCATTTATTGGGACTCGAGCATGGTTGTGGAATTGTGATTGGATATTTTCTATGATGGGTGTAGACAATGTGATGAAGAGGCAGTTGTCTTCATGGCACTTGCAAAGGGAGGCTTTGAATAGGTGGGTAATTGTCATTATTGAGACAGAAGAGCCAACATTACTTAAACTGGTTTTAAGAGGCGTTTTGAAGCTAAGTTTATATCGGAGGCCAAAGGGGAAGTGTAGCTGGAGAAGTTCATTCATTTAGACTATGGAAACCATACTGTCAAGGAGTATGTTAATGAGTTCAATCAACTGGCGAAATATGGCCAAAACCTCATTAATACACAAGTAAAAAAGGTGACCAAAATTTCTAAGGGGTTGAACCATCTCCGGGAGATGTTTTTTTGTGCCACTTACTCGCTAGAGTTACTTTTGAGAACTTGGTCGAGGCGGTGTTGCTGAATTCAATTGTTAAGGAAGGACTTAAGAAGGTAGAAGGAAAGCCAGTTCAATGGAATAAACGCAAGGGCTAAGTAGGATGTCAAGGCAGAACAAAGAAGCCAAAGTTTAGGAGTAATAAGTGCAAATTGAGAAGACATATGGCTAAGGATTGCAAAGTGAATGTTGCAAAGATTAAATGCTACAACTATATCCAGTTTTGGCATATGAAGAGGAAGTGTCTGATCTTGGCTAAGACTTCTAATCAGGTGGTTCCGGCTTATGCAATTGATGTTTTCCTTAGCTCAAGTGCAGCCTAGTTATGGATAATAGGAAGAAAGTCCTCATGGATAGTGTGTTAACTCTTTCTAATTTATCTATTCGCACTTTATTTGACATCGAAGCATCACTCGTTTATTTTGAGTAAGCTAGTTGATGAATTGCACTTAAAGACTAGTCTACTCATGGAGCCTATTATAACATTGAATCCTGATGGGGAATCGTTCCATTTTTCTATGATTTGTAAGGATTTGAAGCTATATATGGATATCGGAGTAGATTGTGATGTTTTTGTATTAGAATTTTCTAGGTTTAGTTTAATTCTGGGGATGGAATAGATGACTATGTATGGACCGATGTTAGATTGTGATAGGAAGGTAGTTCGCTTGGGTACTTGTAGCGGGCACAACCTTGGGTTTTACCATGATCCCAAAAGTTCTATTATGTTGAGTTACCTATAGTCCCTAGACCGGTCACATGATGAGTTAGCTTCCATCACTATATTCAGTGACTTTCTATATGCCTTTATCGAAGTTTTTGGTCTTCCTCCTCATAGTGAGATCGAATGCCAAATTTATTTAGAAATGGATGCCAGACCCGTTGCCTTACCACTTACACATATAGCTCCTAAAGATGCAAGCTTGGCAAATATATGAATGAGTTTTTGAAGAAAGGTTTTATTCAAATAGTATTTCAAAATGGGGAGCACATGTTGTTTTTGATACCAAAGAAAATGGCTCGTTAGGGTTTTGCATCGATTATCGTGAACTGAACAAGCTACAAAGAAGACTCGTTATCATTTGTCGATATAGATGATCTACTCAATTGATTAGTTGGAACATAGATATTTTCTCAGCTTGACATAGCTACCTGAGTTCATCAGTTGCATGTGGCCGAGGATAGTATTCTAAAAAATTCTTTTTGGATAATTGACGGACTTTAAGTGTGGTTAGTCATGCTGTTTGGGCTGACAATGCACCAGCATATTTCATTGACCTCATGAGTTGAGTTTTTAGAGGGTTGCTGGATAAGTTCATGATGGTATTTGTTAGTGGTATAGTAATTTACTAGAAAAGTGAGGAAGAGCATAAGTTGTATTTGAAGGAAGTTCCCAATATTCTGCATAGGCATAATTGAAGGTGAAATTTTCCAAATGTCATTTTGGCGCAGGGATGTCTGCTTTCTCGATCACGTTGTTTTCGAGAAAGGACTATCAATTGACCCAAATAAAATTTCTGTAGTCAAAGATTGACATGTACTGAAAAATGCGACGGAGGTTAGGAGTTCCTTAGTTTGGCTGGCTATTATAAGAAGTTCATTAAAGACTTTGCAAGATTTATGCACCTTGACATGCCTTACTAAGAAGAATTTAGTTTTCTCGTGGAACTTGGAGTGAAGTATGCTTTTATTAAGCTAAATGAGTTGTTTACTATTGCACTTGTTTTAGTACTCCTTGATGGTTCGAAACCGTTTACTATATATACCGATGCTTCTGGTATAGGAATTGATGCAATTTTGATGGAGAAAGATAGAGTTATTTGTTATGCTTATCGACATTTGAAAGTAAATGAGAAAAATTATCCAACTCATGACCTTGGGTTGGCCGCTATTGTTTTTGCTCTTAAGTCTTGGAGACATTGTATTTTAAGGGAATGATTTGAGTTTTCTTTTACAAATATTATTCCCTAAGGTATTTGTTCTTCCCAAAAGAATTAAATTAGAAGCATCAGAGGTGAACAAACTTCTTTACATCTTATGATTTCATGTCTCATATGCTCTTGGCAAAGGCAATGTTGTAGCAGATGCCCTTGAGTATGAGACAAGTGATGTTATGCTTTATGTTTTTGGAGTGGAGGCATCTCAGAGTTTATTTCTACATTTAATTTCTGACATTCATTAGACCTTGCATCTGGATTGTTAGCAATTTTAGATGCTCAACCTTCAATTATGAACCGTATTAGTTTGAGTCAGAAGTAAGATATAAAGTTGTTAGGTATTTTTGAGGAGTTGAACAGAGGTGAGAATTCGAGCCATTTGGATCGTTATACCATTGATTTTTGAGGAGGGATATGTAGCGATGGTAGGTTGTGTTTTCCTCTTATTAAGGACTTGATTGACTTAGTGCTAGATGAATCCGATCATTCTAGGACGACCATTCATCTTGGTAGTGACAGAATGTATCGAGTTATGAAGAGGGTACTCCAATGGCGGAGTATGAAGAGACATGTTGCAGATTTTGTTTCAAAGTGTGTGACATGCCATAAATGTAAAGGCAAGGCAAAAGAAGCCCAGTGGATTATTATAGCCTTTGGATATTCTGTAGAGGAAATGGGAGAGCATCTCTATTGATTTTGTTGATGGGCTTCGTAGGAGTCAAAGAGGAAATAAGAGTGCATGGGCCATTGTCGATCAATTGACCAAATGCGCTCATTTTATCTTGATTTGGAGCATGAGGTAGCTGCATCTTTGGATTAATATGGGAAGGAGGTAGTCCAATTGCATGGAGTTCCTTCTAGTATCGTCAGTGATCGTGATCCACTTTTCATTAGTGAGTTTGGAGGATTCTTCAAGAGGCCTTGGTCACTGAACTGAATTTGGGTAAAGCCTATCACCCATAGAAGGACGGAAAAACTGAGAGTGTAAATCGAGTGTTGGAGAATTTGTTATGGACGTGTATTCTAGACTTTGAGGTTCTTAGGAAGACTATTTGTAATTAGTAGAGTTTGAATATAATAACAGCTATCAAGAAAATATTGGAACGACAACATTCTACACATTATACCGGAGGCCATGTAGATCTCCTTCTTGTAGGTTGGATACAAATGGCAGGATTATTCTTCGGCTATACAAGATTAGAGAGACTACAAGAAGGTAGATTTGATCCTTAGTAGATTGCGCACGATAGAGAGAAATCGTATATTGATAAGAGATGCATGGAGTTTTAGCTTATAGTAGGAGACATGGTTTTTGTGAAGGTCTCGCCACTAAGACATGTTGTGAGGTTTGGTAGTTTGGGAAAGTTGGCGCCGAGGTTTGTTGGGCTTTTCCCGATTTTAGAAAGAGTAGGGAAGTTAGCATATAGGGTGGAGCTTCCAGAAAAGTTGGCAGGAGGTCATAATGTTTTCCATGTGTCGCACTTGCGTAAGTGTTTATACGATTCATCTACTATGGATGAGCCGAGTTAGTTAGAGTAGGTAGAAGTGTGGAGGGAGTCACTTGTTCGTCATGCAGCTAGCTATATTATTAAGCATAGGACAAAGCGACTCTGTAATAAGGCAGCGTTGACTAGAAATTTAGCCAACCTTGAAATTAGACTTATGTGCAAAAATTACTTGCTAACACTAGGACTAAGGTGAAAAATGAGGAGTTAAATACGTAGTTGAAAGGTAAATAACAAAAGATATAGAGTGGTTCAACAAAGCTGCCTACATCCAGTGTGAAGTTCACTTACAATATATTTCTTTTACAACTAAAAGGAATTATAAAAGAATAATAAGAAAGTAGGAATCACCTAAGACCAATAAAGTTTTGTAATCTTAAGGACTTATGGTATCAAGAGCCCTGAATTATGTAGAGTGTTCAAAATCCTTATATGTTTCAATCCATTTGAAGTTGCAATGCAGGGGATATTTAAAGTAGCTAAAGTGGACGGTTATAGAACCTAGCGGGAAAGCCGACTATTGATATTGCTGCAAGGGTAGATGGACGACATGTATAAGGTGTAAGGAGATGTGCGGTGGATGAAAATATACTCATTGCTCCTGTGCACCAAGCAGCGAGCTTTGTATTTAATATGAAACCTTTGCATTTAATGCACAGACTTCACATTTAATGTTGATGGTAAGCCATATCAGTTCACCCGCTTAGCCACAGTGTTTCGGATAGGTGGACGGACAGCTTGTTGTTTACTTGAGTGCTCACATGACAAGTCTTGCTGAGTCAATCGACCTGCTGTTGATGATACGAAAGAAACTAGGAAATTTAATAAGGACCATGTGGAAAAGATGGTGCATGGCTGGTCGGAAGGTGACTGAAAGCGCAGCCTCGGACCTGTCAATGGTGGCTATACTTAAGCCGGGCAGGATGGGCCATGCTTCTGTCTATCTTGCTTAACATTTCGCATGTTGAGGCAGGCTTAGAGAGGTGCCGACCATTAATTAGAGCTGACGTCCTGCGAACATGCTGACTTAGAGTTGTGTTGGAAGTAGATTGACATAGGAAGGCCGGTTGTCATTGTAATGGGTTGGGTTGGACCGGGAGAGGCCGGGCCAATACCATGCTTAAAGGTGATAGGCGCTTAGGAATGAGGCAATCGAGCCTCATCTTAGAGCCTTGCTTGATGGAAGGGATGGTTCGAGATCATCATGGTCTTCCGTTGGCCTATGCAGGTCAATTGTAAAGTAGTCGGACTGGCTTTGACTGGGCCAGACGGCCTATATTCAACCTGCTAATTACTTACAAGAAAATTGAGCAAAGGGTTGTTAAACTAGTTAAAGTACAGTAGAGAAATGATTCGATTGAGAGTACTTTGGAGCCAGAGGAGAAGATTAGAGCTTCTTATCCTTTACTCTTTTTGGGTACATTTTGTCTATTTTATTTGTTCAGTTAAATTAGGAAACTGGATGGAATGGTATGCATTGTTATGTGACTTATGGTTGCTATATGACTTGACTTATGGTATATCATGTGACATACATATAGAATTATCCGTATATTTTATGATGTTTTGCATCTATGCCTATATGGCATAATCTTGCATTCATATAGGAGTTACATTAGCATTTATGCATTTCTCCATTTACTTAGAATTTACTTATTCTATTATATATATATATATATTTCATTCGAAACGGGATCCTTAATTCTATTTCTATATTCTTTTTTCTAGATCTAAGGACCCTATTATACTCATGCATATGTTGATCGATGGATGCATGTTATTTATCTGCACTTGTTTTTCCATTAATATATATGGATGTCTATATTCGAACTTTAGTGTATCCTTAAGGGTATCGTATCTTGTCACTAGAAGTGTTACGAAATATATATGTTTGATATGGACTGCTTTGTGTATGGCATGTTTTGAGTGTATGTATTACAATTACACATGGTTGCTGGTGTATATTTGAGTCTATGAGTTGCATATTTCTGTCTTTGGGAATTTTGGGGGACAAAATCATTTAAAGGGTGGAAGAATGTAACACCATAGGTTTTTCAAAAAAATATTAATTAAAAATGGAATTTTGGTAATTTTACATAAATCTAAAAATCCTATTTTTACAAATGAATGAATTTGAAAATATGACTTTTCCATTGCATCAAATATATTTTTCTAATGCGGATTCATATATAAGAAAATGGACGTCGGACGAAGGAGATACAAATCATTTACCATAACGTGCCTTTAAAAGCGAAACGGGTCAACAACTAGGCTGAGGGGGAATTTCGGGATGTTCCCATATAAGAGAGGTTTCTTACCCTAATTCACCTCATTCTCCACTTCACTTTGTCTGTAGTCGCCTCTTTACCTAAACACCATTTTTCTTCTTCTTCTTCCTCAAATCTTAAAAAAATCTCTCTAAACAAAAAATAAATCAATTTCCTTTAAAAAAATAAGAAAATCAAATAGAAGGGCAGAGGGATTCAAATCTAAATAATTGCAAGCTAAATAAAGAAGGAGAGACGTCACATCCAATCGATTTTGGGGAGGAGATTAATGGATTACTTCAAAGATAGCGAACAAAAGTGAGTGAGTTTATCTAAGAAATGAATATGATGTTGATAAACAGTTAACATTCATTTACATATCTATTTAGATTTAAAAATATGATTTTAAATTGAATTAATGATTTTTTTTATAGAAGATTTATATGAATTAAAATAACGGGAATACCCTAGACAATGATTTTGATAATATAATTAATGAAATTTGGAGGGAGTATAGATTGAATGAAGTTTACCCTTAACACTATACAGATTTGATTTTATGCAATAGATTGAATTAATTTAAATGAATAAAAGTGAATCAATACATATAGAGCTGATTTTTGTAAAAGGTTTGCACTGATTTAGATAAATAAAAGTGAATATATACCTATAGTTTTGAAATCATATAGATTTGATTTTGTGTAAAAGATTAGAATTATTTTAGATGAATGAAAGAGGATCTACATGTGTTTTCAATAAAAATCATTTTAATCTTATTTTATCAACTTGAATAAAATTGAGTATACATAGACGAATCATATAATAGTTTATATACAATCAATTGGATAAATTACACAAAAGGTTGGATATGACAAATTTGGAATTATATAGATAATTGTTCAAACATGGGATTATACAAATTCAAAGTTTACACATAGAGTTTGGATAGAAGATTTAGTTATAAACAATCAAAACAATAATTTAAAAATGCTAAAAAACGAAATTTCTAGAAAAGCGATCGTTTGACTACATAGACCAGTCGACTGAGTGTTTTAACAAAAACGCTTATCAAACATGAGCCAAACCAGAGAAAAAATAGTTTATTTTCTAGACCAAATAGTCGACTGACTATAGGCACCAATCGACAGAATCTTTATAGAATTATTAGTTAGACTTAATAGTCACCGACAGTTGATGTATGTGTGTGTGTGTGTGTTTGTGTGTCCGCATGCAAATAGTTGATTGACTAGTTGACTAGTCGACCAAATGCCTTAGTCGACTAATTGATCTGTCTAGTTTACTGTTGCGCTGTTTAGAAAAACCACATATAGGGAACCTGTCGACTAACATTTATATTCAATCGACTGATAGCCTGCATCAGCCCAGGTTAAACCTAGACCTAGTCCAGGCCAAGTAGGATAGCATTGTGGATTTATTTCCCGTTTCTTTGACTTTCTGGATCTCACATTGCTTTGATATGCTGTATAACATGATGCTCAATGCTACGTGTGATGGTATCGCAACTTGTTGCTCCTACTGTTACTATAGTAGTCACGACTGCATGTTGGTAGAGCTACATGAGGGAATGGAGACATCCTAGTTATTAAGGTTTACAACTGTTTGAACAGATGTACCTATGCAAAAATTCAAATCGTTTATCTATCCATGTATGTTATTAATTGAATGATATGGTGTGTAGGAAACGTTTACCACTGAGGTAATAGACTCGATGTTTTGGTAGGCAGCTTACCATCAGAGTTGTATACTCGATTTTTGCATTGATAATGTGATTGTATACTCAGTGTGTGAGACTTAAGAGTTTACCATTAAGATTGTTTAATCAATGTATAGTTAAGTGGTTTGTCATTGATATTGTCACTCAATGTAACAACCTGCCTTTTTCGACACCAAGGTTCAATGTTCGAACTGATGTTAACACCTCGAGAATCGAAAAGGACGAGTCATTGTGATATAACAACATGGAGCAACTACAGTTCTAACTAATAGCTTTTAGAATCTCACAAATGAAGGAAACAAAGTATAATATGTCAATAACCATAATCACTTTGGTTATACCACAATATATTTACACTGTATGCATATGTTTGTACAATACCAATCAAACTTAATAAATATACATAGTCAAATCCAAGTCATAATTCTTATTTACATTATTTACAACATATACAACAATGTCGTTATCTTCTAAACCGTCTTATCTCCAAGCTCTATAAACCTAAAGATATAAATAAAGGGGAAAAATGGGAGTGGGTCAAGCATATGCCTGAGTGAGTGAACCATACTTGCTCCATATCTGTGCAGTTAAAGCGCTCGGTGGATTCAATGCGGTAGAGGTGCAAAAAGTCATAGCGGGGATGTAGCGAAGATATAGCGGGATATATCGGATTACTCTAAAATAACATATAAATCCCATACTTGTTGTTTTTATAAATATATAGATAGTAATTATGTGAAAAATTAACATTCAATTGAATTATAATTAATACAAAAATAATTTTAAATAAAAATATGTGCAAATGTATTGTAAATGAACGTAAAACTGTTATATATCTTAATTTAATTTAGTAGAATATTAGAGTATTATCATTTCTAAACATATATAAAAAATTCAATGAAATTAATTAATTTCATAATTTTTATAGCGTATAAATATCATTTTTCAATCCAATTTTTTATAGAAGATATAGCGGAAATAGCGGAAATAGCGGGATATAGCGGAAATAGCGGGGATTAAAGCGGAAAGGCTATATGTTGGGGATATATGGAAAAATCGTAGCGGTAGGAATCCGCTATAAGATATATCGGAGTTATAGCGGGGATATAGAGGGGCATTAACTGCACAGCTCCATATATACTACAAAGATAAAACTAAAACGTGATAAGAGTCTATTGTCTCGAGTGCCCTGCTAGTCACACTATACTTAGACTACCATATGTATCTGGTCCTGCCGCCTATAGTATTGGATTAAATTGCATTGAATTCATGTCAGCTCACTTCCCTAGACTAGCCTTTTGTGATACAGGGTTGCATGTTGTCCATTGTCACGTCAACCTCATGTAGGACTCACTTCCCTAGACTCGCCTCATATGCTACAGGGTTGCCTGTTGTCCATACGTTGAATATAAATTGGACTTACATCCCAGACTTGCCTCTACACCCACAGGATGGCTTAATATCCACTCCTCCATGATGGACTGCAAAAGCACTACAACGGAGCATCACAAAACCTGAATCACCTCATTGTGTCATAGGCTCATACCTAAGTCTTCAACTCGTGCCACAGGCTCGTACATGTTTATGTCAATGTCAACAAATTCTATATAATGAATAAAATCCAACTCCAATAAATGGTCAACATCCACTTAATTCTCCTTGGATCAATAGCGTTGATAACCGTCTCTAAAATATTCTCCAACATCTTCTGAAAACAAAGGAAACTGAACTCTAATCGATAAATATTAATATATATTGACCTGCTCAAGCCCACATTCAAACTAAACCCAAACACAACCACTGGTCCACCGATCACATAGACCGATCGACTGGTCGCTATGTGAAATTTATTTTCTAATTGAAATTTTGGTCGTTCCTCCGCATCATTTTGCCTCCAGTCGCCCTCATTCTGCCTCTGGTTGTCTAATAATGTTCCTAACATCTTAAACTAGGTTTCTTACACTTAAATTTCATCAAAATTCATAGTTTATGTATTTAGGTAAAAGGGTGATTAATTTAGTTTCTAGGTTTTCTGATCATCATTTCCCACCTAATCCAATGTTCGATCTGAAATTGCTATGCAGTGGTTGATTATCTACTCATATATACGCTACGAATCATAGAAATAGCATTATCCACACATTATATTGGAAGAAAGCAAAGATCACTCGTCGAAATGCTCTCCACTGCTTTAGTCTTCACCATCCATGCAGCTATGTCAGCAGGCTCTCAAGATTCTCCTTGAATTTGGTATGGAATCGTAGTATTCTCTTTGTGCTTTACGATGTTGTTGGTATCGTGCGAATCCATCAAGAATTGAGTGAGATAGGATGATTTAATGTTTAGGAAGAAAAAGGGAAAGTTAACAGAAATGGAACGATGTCAGTTTCTAAAATAGGGAAGAAGTTACATGCTCTAGTTATTTATAAATTGAGGGAAAGCAAAGGTCTTCTGAATTTCAAATACAAATTCTGACGCTTGCTTAGCTTGACATGAAATCACTCATAACTCCTTCACACAAACTCCAAACAAGGCGAACGAATATACTATGCAAATCAAAAAAATGAGACAGTCGCAATGGTACAGGTTTCGTTGCCAAATTCCAAAGTTGAAAAAATGACCATTTTGTTTGTCCTTATAATTTATTTTATTTACAAATTAAATCCAATTATGTAATACCATTATTCTGCTAATATTTTAATTATAATTTATACCAAATTCTCAAGGTATTACATTATCTCCTGCCCCCATTAAGATAATTTTGTTTTCGAAATTCATAAGGAATGGAAAATATAATACAATGCTCATATAGTTCGCCAAACACATATCTATTATGTAAAAGACAATGCATCCAGTTTATATAATATATTTAAATGGGTTAAACAAAACAATATGACAACATGTATAGAATAATGTCATGTAACTTGCAGTTTCTATACCCATGATGTAAAAATGCCGCTAATGTACTCTATATGAATGTAATAAGACAACATATCAGGCATGGATGCATAACACTCTAATATAAGCATATATTTCTATATGAATGCAAAACCAATAATATTCATTCTAACAACCAAATCATCCATAGCATGAAATCTTAATCTTAGAATTGTCCGACATAAAGAATTCAGATAAAATTAAGGAACATATTAAAAAAGAGTTGAGGATGAGTACACTTCATCTTCTCTTTGGGCTCCCATTTACTCTTAATCGGGTTGTTCCCCTACTGCACTCTAACCAATTTCACCACTTTATTCCTAAGTCGTTTTACCCTATGTTCAACAATATGGGATGGACCACAGGATGAGCTAGGCTCAGATTCCAACTCTATCTCCTTCAATAGACTAAGTCCAATTATAGTGGTCAGATCATGTACACATTTTCGCAAATGTGGCACATGGAATACATTATGGAATCCCGCCATCTATTCCAGAGGCTCAGCTCTATATGCCAAACTCTATATCCTCTCCAATACTGGAAATGGACCAACAAATCGAGGTGCCAACTTCTCTGAACTTTCAAACTTTATCATCCTCTTCAATGGAGAAACATTCATAAAGACCAAATCTCCAACTGCAAATTCCAAATCTTTCCTCCTCCTATTAGCAGATGACTTTTGCCGATCTTGTGAGGCTTTCATCCTCTTTCTAATATGCTCCATCTTCTCCATAATATCTCTAACCATCTCTGTACCCAAAATGATCTTGTCCATAGACTCCCACCAACACAAAGGTGACTTACATGTCCCTCTGTACAATGCTTCAAACGGTGCCATACCTATACTAGTCTAGTAGATATTATCGTATGTGAATTCCACTAGAGGTAGTTGATCCTCCCAAGATCCCTCAAAATCCAATATGCATGCCCTCAACAAGTCTTCCAACACTTGGTTCACTCTTTTAGTCTGTCCATCGGTTTCGGGGCATTTTTTGCCATGCTCAAACTCAACTCAGCCCTTAGTGTATCCATAGACACCTTCAGAATTCACTTGTGAAAATGAACCCGGTTACTTACTATACTTACTGGAACTCCATGTAATTAAACCACTTCTTTGATATATTGTGCCGCTAGTGTCGCCGCCATCCTCGTACTCTTTATCAGAATAATGTGTGCGCTTTTTGTGAGTTGATCTACTATAACCCATATACTTTCATTTCCTCTCCTACTCCTAGGTAATCCATTTACAAAATCTATAGATATGTACTCCCACTTCCACCGTGGTATGTTTAACGGAATTAAAAGCCTACTTGGCTTCTTCTATTCAACTTTCACCCTACATATACTTCGCTACATATTCCGCTACATGCATCTCCATCCATGGCCAAAAGAACATCCACTTTACGTCCTAATGCATCTTATCTCCTCCAAAATGAATGGTCATCCTAGAATGACGAGATTCACCCAAGACTTCCTCTATCCATTCCTTAACTTGCGGTACACATAGCCTTCCATCACTTTTTAAGTAGCCCTTTTGGTCTTTGGAGTAACGATCCAAATGTCTTGATCGTTTACCCTGTCCTAACCACTCCATGATGCTAACTATGGCATATCTTGTCCATGACCCAATCCAACGTGATCAATCAGTGCAGGTCCAACCTCTATCACTGCTTATAACTCAGGTGCATATTTTGATTGGGGTCAGAAGTCAAACTCCAAAATAAACTCCAAATTCTTCTATTATAAGAACATAGCATCACTTCAGCGTGCCTCCTACCTAATGCAACAGCAACTATGTTTTCCTTCCTCTAGAATGTGAGTAATCCCAAAGTTGTATGATGATAAGAAGTACATCCATCTTTGTTGTCTCAAATTCAAATCCTTTTGAGAGAATAGGTATTTGAGAGATTTGTGGTATGTAAACAACTCAAATCTCTCGCCTAATAGATAATGTCTCCAGAACTTTAGTGTGAATACATTAGCAGCTAATCAATGTTATGCATCAGATAATTCTTCTCATGATTCTTAAGCTGCCGACTCACATACGCACTACCCTACCTTCTTGCTTAAGGACAACACCAAGAATAGTACCACATGCATCAATATACATAGCAGAAGGTTTGGTACCATCAGGAATAACCAAAATCGAAGCGCTCATCAACAATTCCTTTAATTGAACAAAAGCCACTTCGCACTCCGAACTACAGGTATAACTCTGGTTCTTCTTAGTCAAACAAGTTAGAGGCACTGATATCTTCGCAAAATTATTGATAAATTTTCGGTTAATTCTGCTAAACCAAAAAGCAACAAATCACTAGAGTGTTCTTCTGTTTCTTCCAATCTTTAACTACAGCCTCATTCCTTAGGGCTACTGCCAATCCATATACATATACTACGTGCCCAAGGAAACGAACCTCTTTCCTCCGAAAGTGACATTTTAAGAACTTAGCCTTCAACTGATTCTTCCTCAAAACATCCATTACTTACTTCAAATTAACTTCATGCTCCTCTTCACTTCTATAATAAATAATAATATCATCCATGAAGACTACCACAAACTTGTTTTACTACTCTTGGAACACTCTGCTCATCAAATACACAAAATAAGTTGGAGCATTAGTCAACCCGAATGGTATGACCAACCACTAAACCAATCCATCAAGTGTACGAAAAGCGGTCTTCGGGATACTATCTTTAGCCACTCTCAATTGATGAAACCCAATTGCCATATCAATCTAAGAGAAAACCTTTGCCCCGACTAGTTGATCGAAGAGGTCATTAATGTGAGGCAAGGGATAGTGGTATTTCCTTGCCAGCTTATTCAATTCTCAATTGTCGATGTACAACCTTATGGAACCGTCTTCCTTTGGTAGCGAAAATGATAGGTGCTCCCCATTCTAAACCACTTCTCCAAATAAATACTTTTTGCAATAACTCAAAGACTTACTTATCTAACTCTCTCCTCTCCTTTGGAGCCATATGCCTAAGAGGCATACTACCAGCCCTTCGTCTTTCTTGAGATTAATCTGAAATTCAAATTCTCTTCGGCAAGGTAGACTGAAAACTTCTTCAAATACATCTAAATTATCCTTCAATACGATAATAAATGAGAGCTCTTCTTGTGGTAGACTAAGTGAATATAAATACATATCCATAACAAAAATATTAGGCTCACAATATAAAAATCAAATCAAATCCTTTGTCTTTCCTCAATTGAACCATCCTCTTGTCACAATATAGTACTACCCTAGAGTGCGACATCTAATCCATTCCCAAAATCAACTTGCACCCCGAATAGTTTAGTACATATGCATCACAAAGGAACTCCACACCATGAAAAACCAACTTTAAACTATGACATAACATTAATAAATGAGTCAATCCCCTAATAGGATTCGACATCGAAATGGATTTATGCACAATGTCAAGTTTAAGGGCTAAACTATACAAATACACTTGCTATGAATGAATGGTATGTTTTACCCCGCCTTTTGGTCAAGGCCGGGATATCGACAAATTGGCTAGAAAGGATGAGTATTAGGATTGGGGATCGACTAGGAACAAGGTTATGATCGATATCGTCAAAACTTGACCGAACTCCAATCAAGACGAGATCGATTAGGAGTGATGAACAAGGTTAGGTAAGGCTACATTTCAAATTTCAGGTCAATCGGAGTTCGCATGCTGGAGATATGGATGGATCAATATTGGTGAGAAATGGTTCGCATTGATACCTTCGTATCGATATGATTCGAATCGATAATGTTCGTATCGATCAGCGCTGGTTACTTCGGATCGATGGATGTCGTTTGTATTGATACATTTCGTATCGACCGAGGGGTGTTAGCAGATGGATGCGACTGTGGATAGCACACATGGCTTTGGATCGGTGGTAGTTTGTATCGATCGGGATGGAAATAGCTGCACGCTATGAATCGAAGATTTCGTATGGATCAGGATGGGTACGGAGGTAGAGTTCGTATCGGTCTTGTTCGTATCGATCCAAGCCATCGTTTTGGATCGATATGAACAACATGGATACGAAGGGGGATTGGTTGATGGATGAAAACAAAGGCTATGGTCCGATGGATACGAAGAGCATAGCATTCGATCGATACGAAGGAAACGTGTTTGGATGAAGAAGCAGTCAACTCGGCATCAAAAGTGGATCTACCCTGGGTTTTCGAGCCACGTCATTGATGCGATTGTGATAGATATGAAGGGATGGAGACGAATTTATGGATATGAATGCGACAGCCAACCGGTGAACACAGACTTGCATCGATCATAACTCTCACTCTACAAGTCCAAACGCTATGAAATTTTCAGAGGAGCTTCCTGATACACTCGAGAACCTCCATGATCGATCTCAGCTCGATTGGACCACTTTTGGATCGATACGAAATGAACACGCATCGATCCCAAATCGCTCTGGATCGATCTGGTGGGCCCACTTGCGCAATGGGAAAGGTGTTCCAGGTTTCGAGGCGGATATTTTCAGATCTACACCTATATATAGGAGTCATATGGCAACTAAAAAGGGGATCTTCTCTTTCTCTGACGTTGAAGCTCTGCCATTTTTGAATTGATACTAAAGGCTTGTAATTGTAACTACAGTAAAAAGGGAATAAAAAGGATTGATTCAAAGTGGACGTAGGCCGGATTGCCGAACCACTATAAACCTTGTGTTCTTTCTTGCTTTAATTTCTTCCATTTGAACTTTACTGTTTCTTTATTTTTATTCTCTACGTTATCTGGATCTGAGATCTGTGTTGGAATATTGTGAATCCGTGTATATACACTAGTGCTTTCACGGCTTTTGGGGTTTGTGACCAATTTTGTCACAAACACTTTGGTGCTTTCACTGAGAGTTGAACTCAGGGATTCCAAAGCTTGGATTTCATATTTGAAAGCTTGAAGTCTTGGATTTGGAAAGCTATGGCAAAGCAATCGGTAAGAAGACAAAGGACTGAAAGGAGTCAGCATGAAGGTAGTCAGGAGGCTTCCCAGGAGCGAATCAAGCCTCAGTCTTCATCACCCGAGACGAGATGGAGATGATGATGGATGCTATGCAGGAGGGAATGATGAAAAGGAAAGAAGAGATGATGCAGAGCCTACTTCCACAAGTTGGAGTGCAGAATCAAGGGAACGCAACTGCAGGAGATGCTGGAGATAGAGATCGGGAGCATGGAGCAACTAGAATTCTGAGAGTCGGACCATCAGGAGTAGCACCAGAACTAGGGGGCACTCACCCGGAGCATGTTGATCCAATCCCGGGAAGAGTACCAGGTGGAGCCGAGCAACATGGCATTGATAGAGGAATGAATGCTCGTCCAGAAGAGTGGATTCCAGGATTCCCTCGTGAACTCGGGGGGCAGATCGGAGGCAACGGACAAGGACTGCAGCTTGGTGACAGCGATAAATTAGCAGAGATGGTTAGGCGAGCCATGAGAGGCGGATTGGTGAATAGAAATTTGGAGGATGTGAATAGGAGTCCTTTTGCTCCCATGATCAGGCAAGCTAGGAACCCGCCAGATTTCAAATTGCCGACACTGGAGATGTATGATGGGAGAACGGATCCCACTGTTCACTTGACAAGGTACATGAGGCATATGGAAGTACTGGGGGCATCGGAGGAGGTCATGGCGCGATGCTTCCCTTTGTATTTGATAGATATAGCAGCATTATGGTTTAGAAAGCTGGAAAGTGGTTCTATTGACACATGGACGGAGCTGATTGAAAGGTTTATGAGGCAGTTTCGGGTCCACATAGTCCGACCCAAGAACGTGATGACTTTGACATCGATGAAACAATGCAAAGGAGAGTCGTTCAGTGATTTCTTAAATAGATTCAATGCGGCAGTGGCTTCGGTGGATCGACCTGATCCATCGATGGTTTTGATGGCAGAAGTTTCGGGAATTGCAGACAATTCAGATTTCAAGATATCGTTAGAACGAGACCCACCGAGGGATCTCCGGGAGTTCTACCATGAGGCGGAAAGATTTCTAAGGTAGGAAGATGCACAGGCTGAGAGAGAAGGGAGAGAGGCTGAAGCTTATCCAATAAGGGGTGGAGGTCTACCCAGGGAGGATCCAGATAAAGATGATCAAGGAATAAGGAAAGTGAATGACAACGGTAGCACTTCGAAAAGGCCACAGAGGGAGTCAAAGTTTTCTTCTTACATGGATCTAATTGAAACTCTAGAAAGGATTTACTTGGATACTCGAGGGCGGCCTCCAGTATCGAAAGCTGGCAAGAAGGAAACCTTCTGAATATGAGCGGGCATCGGAAAAGCATTGCATATTCCATGAGCTGAATGGGCACAACACGAACGACTGTAGACATTTAAAGGATATCATTGAGGAGCATGTAAGGAATGGTCATCTACAACAATATGTAAGGAATCGAGCAGTGGCAATGGAACAGGAGCGACCACCGCCCACCTCGAATGAGGATGGAACTGGATCTAGAAATCGCCGGCTTGTCATCAACTGAATGGATTTATGACTTCGAATAAGTAATAGAACTCGAAGTAATACGGCTAAGTCACTTACACATGTGCAGGATCGAGGACGGTCCCTAGGCATGCTCTGAGGCGATGATAAACCGTGTTGCTCCAAATCTATGAAACCTTGTTCTTCTTTTTGTTTCCTTGAAAACTTTGGTTTTTTCCTTGAATGTATAGACATTTATTTGGTTTTCCCTGCTGTAAAAATTCTTGTTTTGAACGATTGGATTTGAATCAATGTAATAGATGATACAGGTCTCGCGATCACGGTCCCGACCGGAGAGACAGGGCAGTGATCGCAAGTTACGAGTCCCTTTGCCGGAGAGCGATGGAATGGACTCAAACACAATATAAAAAGTCCTTGGCCAGAGAGCCGAGGCCGAAGAATATAAAAAGCCCGTGGCCGAAGAGTCGGAGAGCCGAGGCCGGAGAATATAAAAAGTCCTTGGCCGAAGAGCCGAGGTCGGAGAATCTAAAAGTCCTTGGACGGAGAGCCGAGGCCGGAGAATCTAAAAGTCCTTGGCCGGAGAGCCGAGGTCGGAGAAAATAAAAGCCATTGACCGGAGAGTCGAGGTCGGAACAGGATATCGACCCGGAGTGGTCATGGATTTGGTTATTGGTTATTGAATATGAATGGATTAAAGCTTGGTTGATGGATTTAGAAAGCTGCGAATTTGGCTAGGGTTGTGGTTACAGGACTTTGAATTGGACATCAACTCGGAGCAGTCGTGGACTTGGATATGTCTATGGCACTTGGAAAGGATGGCTTGGCAATAGATTGGATTAGGAATCAGATGGTATGGCTATGGATGGAATATGAACTTCGAATATCGAATTCAGAGCAATTCAAAACACGCCTTCTTACCAAAAGGCATATTTTGGTGGGCAAATGTTACCCCGCCTTTTGGACAAGGTCGGGATATCAACAAATTGGCTAGAAAGGATGAGTATCAAGATTGGGGATCGACTAGGAACAAGTTATGATCGATATCGTCAAAACTTGACCGAACTACAATCAAGGCGAGATCGATTGGGAGTGATGAACAAGGTTAGGTGAGGCTACATTTCAAATTTCAGGTCAATCGGAGTTCGTATGCTCGAGATATGGATGGATCAATATTGGTGAGAATGGGTTCGCATCGATACCTTCGTATCGATATGATTTGAATCGATACTGTTCGTATCGATCAGCGTGGGTTACTTCGGATCGATGGATGTCGTTTGTATTGATACAGTTCATATCAACCGAGGGGTGTCAGGAGATGGATGCGACTGTGGATAGCACACATGGCTTTGGATTGGTGGTAGTTCGTATCGATCGGGATGGAAATAGCTGCACGCTTCGAATCGAAGATTTCGTATGGATTAGGATGGGTACGGAGGTAGAGTTCGTATCGGTCTTGTTCGTATCGATCCAAGCCATCGTTTTGGACCGATACGAACAACATGGATATGAAGGGGGATTGGTTGATGGATGCAAACAAAGGCTACGGTCCGAAGGATACGAAGAGCATAGCATTCGATCGATACGAAGGAAACGTGTTTGGATGAAGAAGCAGTCAACTCGGCATCAAAAGTGGATCTCCCCTGGGTTTTCAAGCCACGTCATCGATGCGATTGTGATAGATATGAAGGGATGGAGACGAATTTATGGATAAGAATGCGACAGCCAACCGGTGAACACAGACTTGCATCGATCATAACTCTCACTCTACCAGTCCAAACGCTATGAAATTTTCAAAGGAGCTTCCTGATACACTCGAGAACCTCCATGATCAATCTCAGCTTGATTGGACCACTTTTGGATCAATATGAAATGAACACGCATCTATCCCAAATCGCTCTAGATCGATCTGGTGGGCCCACTTGCGCAAGAGGAAAGGTGTTCCAGGTTTCGAGGCGGGTATTTTCAGATCTACACCTATAAATAGGAGTCATATGGCAACTAAAAAGGGGATCTTCTCTTTCTCTGACGCTGAAGCTCTGCCATTTTTGAATTGATACTAAAGGCTTGTAATTGTAACTACAGTAAAAAGGGAATAAAAAGGATTGATTCAAAGTGGACGTAGGCCGGATTGCCGAACCACTATAAACCTTGTGTTCTTTCTTGCTTTAATTTCTTCCATTTGAACTTTACTGTTTCTTTATTTTTATTCTCTACGTTATCTGGATCTGAGTTCTGTGTGGGAATATTGTGAATCTGTGTATATACACTGGTGCTTTCACGGCTTTTGGGGTTTGTGACCAATTTTGGCACAAACAGTATGCAACAGTGTCAAATAAGGTCAAGAGAATCAGATAAATCAACACACCTTCCATCACATTCTGTTTCCTCTTCCCCTAAACCAATGGCGGTGTGATACTTGAAGTTGGAATGACATCCATAGCATATGCCTTAACCATTAGACCTTCCTTCTTTCAAACTAAGCAGTCTCTCTTTGTATGACCAAATTGATCGCAGTTGTAGCACTTTACCTTCTATTCAGCTAGGACTGCCTTACTATCCATCGACAAATGTCCTACTTAATTACAGTTGTAACACCTACCCTTCGAATGGTTTTCCTTATAGTTCTTTGCAATATGTCCCATCTTCTAGAATCTGTTACAAGTAATCGCTTGTCTCTTGTCTTTTTCTCCTTATAGTCCAATACCCTTATGCTTACCTTGTTGTTGGCCCTCTCCTTCCTTCACTTAATCCTTAATTATGGTTCCATTAAGAGAATTCAGTAATGCTGCCTACACTAGTTCCTCAAATGTCGCTCCATATGGAATTTGATTTTATGCAAGTTCCCTTAGAGGTGAATTAAAGCCCTTCACAAACTTCAATGCTTTCTTTTCCTGGGTGTTTACCGACTCAAAACCAAACCTAGCAAACTCATTAACTTGATTACATACTCTCCAACCCTCATTTCTCCTTGCTTAAGGTGAATTTTTTTTTCCAATAATAGAATCCTCTCAGCCCCAGAAAAGAATTTTATCTCAAACTTTGTCTTAAACATTCCCTAAGTAATAGTATCCTCCTCTACTTCTGTTATCACTATCTCCCACAAAAATGCTGCCTCCTGGTAATATCACCAAGTCCCAACAAGTTGAATATCCTCTCACAGATACTAACCATGCCCGAGTCATCGAGTATGATTCCGACTCAACAAAAGGCTTCCCGCCGAGGTTGGGGAAATCCCTACATAGATTAGGAAAATCAACATTTGATGGTGTTTAGACTAGAATCACATCTTGGGTAGCAGTGGTGTGGTGTCTATGGGTTCAGTAGTGTAGGTACTACCTTGGCTCGTTGCTTGGGTATAACGTCTATACCATACTAGAATACTAACTCTAGGGATATCCAATATATCTACTCGGGTACTAGTCTCGGCCCTGGTCTTTGCCCCACTGGTAATGGCTGCGTTGGTCCATGTTCCAGTTTTGACTAGATTACTCATTTTTAGCTATCTATAATAATAGGATTCATTAGCAACTCCCCAGTAGATAGTAAACAAAACTGGAATAGTAAATGTGTGTGCATATGTACTTAACTCATATATAATTTATTCTATTATATATAAAAGAGAATATTAAACTTTTTGTATTCCTATCTCTCATTCAATCTAAACCAGAATACTCTTCTTTTATCAGTTTGACTGGAAAGCATTCACTTAAACCCATAAATTTTTACATGTTTGTTCCAACTCCATGAACCATTACTGACGCAGCCTACAGGATCACACAACTCGCGAATTGATGAATTCGCGGAAAATGAATCGATGAAACAAGATGAATCGATGAATTGAAGATACCCAAGTGCCCAAATCCGTTGATCTCTCGAGATACCGGATTCTAGCTATCTTCAACACGTTGATCGCGCACGATACCGCGTTAGAAGATCTACGATTCTTCGACGTTGATCTCGCGCACGAGATTCCGTGAATCGGCTTCAAGTTCGTTGATTCGAGCGCACTCGAATATCCGAAGATGGAGAAAGGAGATAACACCCAACTTCCAATTTTAATGGTGGCACAAAGCACAAACCAATTTTTATTCAATATTCAACTAACTTTTACAAATGACCATACACTCCTATTTATAGGGAAAGTACAACACACACTCGACTTAACATATGCGTCCTAACAACACATTACAAAATACATGCGACACGACTTAAGAAAAGCGGTACAACAATTACAACACAAGCGACATAAGAAAACAAAATACAAACGACTTAACAAGCTACATCATCATATGACATAACAACATTATACGACTTAACAACAATGTACATCTTAACAACATAAGCAAGCAGCGACTTAAGCAAGTAGCGACTTAAGCAAGTACAACACGGCAGCGACATAAGGGATTTTAGCAACCTAGGAATCTTCAGCGACCTAGGCTTCGCGACATAAGAATTCTGTTCGCGACATAAAGAATTTGGCAGCGACCTAACAATCAGCGACTTAAAGATTCTGCTGGATTTGCTCGCCACTTACTGATATGTCGTTCGCGACCTAGGTATGTCGTTCGCGACCTATGGAGGAACGACCTAAGGGATTTGCGACCTAAGGGATTTGCGACCTAAGGAACTTCGGCATCCAATCAGCGACATAAAGAAAGTTTGCGTCCTAACTGGAGGCGCGATTCAGGAAACTCGCGATCTACTGGAACGACCTAGGGCTGAGCGACATAAGGAGGAGCGACTTGCGACCTAAGGAATTCTGGAGCTTCGGCTTAAGGTATGTCGCTCGTGATTTACAGCTTGATGGTCACGACTTAAGGTAGCTTCGCGATTTAAGGTAGCTTGTTCGCGACCTATGGTTTCGCGATTCTGGATTTGCGCTGCATCATCCTCCCCTGGTTGAAAAGAATTCATCTCGAATTCACACTTTTTCCTTCGTCGAGACGCTGTCTTCCATTCATTATCTGGTCTGATGCGGCTCTGGTGATAACCACTCTTGAGATTGATCTTGTCTTGACCCTTTGAAGATGCGGCTCGATATAAGGAACGCATGGCATAAAGCAGACATGGCATTAGGCAGGCGGCATAAGGAAGTGATCTGAGGGAGATGACCTCATGATGCTTGTGCCAATATGAAGGTGTGATATAGAACCAAATCGTGACGAAAATGCGAGACGATATAAGGAAGTTTAAAATCACGGAGCGACTTAGGAAGTTACAACTAACGAAGTGTGATGACTCATGCCCAGATTCTTGTCTTTCCTTATCTCGTTCAGATGTATCATCATTTAGAATCTTCCCTTGATGTATTGCAACAATTTTCCCTGATTGAAATGAATTCCCACTCGCTTCTTCTTTGACATGTTTATTTTCATGAAACGGTTCCAAGCAGTTGATGTTGACAACGTCAGCAGTGCGAACATGATCAGGCAACTCCAACTGACAATCATTCTCTTCCTCCTGTCTTTTCAACTCTTCCTATTCTTTCAGATTCACAAGATCATACGATCCCCGCAGTAAAAGAGCATCTGGTACTAGTTCAGTTTGAAGTTGAATGTTCTGTAGTGGTGGTAACTCTACGGGTAATTCCTCAGGATATTCGACTTCAGACTCATCGAATTCTGATCCAACTTCCTCAAAAACATCAAGATCTTTACTCGTTCCTTGCCCGGTCAGCACAAACAATTCATTACTATTTTTCACCTTTTCAACAGAATCTTCCAAAAATACAAGACTAGTTTCTTCAGGCAGTTCCTCAGAAATCTCATCTTCAAACTCTTCAAATATTTCAACCTCTTCAGGATTCTCAAAATCAGAACTTTCTCCAGATTCAATCAACATTGATAATTCATCACTATATTTCATTTTATTGACGAACTCTTTCAAAGATAATAAACTATCTGATTCTGCCTTCTCTTCTGTTTCACTTTCACTTTGTTCGGGCTTCTCGAAAACTAAGGACTTTACATGTGGCTGGCTCTCATCCATAAGCTCAGGTGTTAAGCAAGAATCCTCCATCATTAAGTTTTTTCCCTCAACTCCGAACACAATTTCTTCTTCCATACTATCGACATCAATCTTTGGCGGTGAAGAGTAATCAACTTCCACATCCACATACTTTGACGTTGAATAAAATCCCATCAACAAATTACATTCATCGTTCTCTAACTCGACCTCTTCATCTTCGTTGTCAAACTTTGGTGGTAATTCTTCGAACGATTCCGTAGGACTGACCTCTTCAAACTCTTCTAACATTGTTTTAACCTCCTCAGGAGTTTTAAGCTCTTCACTTGCCTCATACCTAACCAACGATTCAGCACCACTTTCTGCTTCTTCAACACTTTCGCTGAAAAATAATGAACTAGTCGGTTCCTCTTCCTTTTCCGGCTCGCTTTCAGTAGAATCATCCACATCCTCGTTTTCACATTCTTCTACAACTAAGGTTTTCTTCTTGGACTCCGTACATTCAATACTTCTATGGTCAGACTCCTGATAATGATAGCGCTTAATTCGGTCATCAACATTTGTCTTAGTGATTCCATGTACAACTGGTTCGTTGACTCTCTTAGAAACATTTATACTGCAATTAACACCTTTATTCTGATTGCTGGTGTCACGACCCGACCTCAACTACCGGAAAATCGCATCGTTATTAAGAAAGAAAGGGGTGAGAAAATAGAAAAGATAGAGAAGAAGAAAGAAAACAACATCAGAATCTCAACAGCGGAACGAATAAAATATAATATATCACATAAGAGATTACATAGTATCATATACATCAGAGTTATACAGATAATACAACACATACTAGACAGTTATAAACACCTGTCTAGTTAATACAACTCGAAACAACTCGATACATCACAGATATACAACACAGCGGAAATACATAATAACACTAACACAGCGGAACCAATATATATATAGCTATACGCTGAAGCCTCCTGCTCCATTGCTCCTCCAAAATTCGTCAAAGCTAAACCTGAATCCCTTGGCTACCCGTAAAAATTTGGGTACCCGAGAGTTTAGGAAAAACATAAATAAACTCCGGGTCAGACATGGGTCTGGTATGAGTAAACGGTTAAAGTTGCTTAACTTTGAAAATCCTTTGAAAACAAAGGTATCACGTAAGACTTCCCACACATAAACATGGAAAAGTTTTTACCTTACGCTAACCAAAACATTTAATAGGAAATCCAGTGATATTATAATAGTGTCTAGGGTTTTCAAGTAAATAAGAAATAGCCGAAATTGTTACATTCATTAAATTCCAGCATACTAGGTATACAATCAAATCCGATGGCACTTATTGGATTTTGGATTCCATACAATGGCAGGGCTACTGGGGTACCGCCCGTCACAGTACGTGGCCTAGATCACCGTACCGAGGACCCACCCTAAGTCCCCTGCAACACAAGGCTGGAACCATTCCTTACTGAACAGTTCCAAATAAAATCACCCCACGGTTGTGATCATTCAACCGCACCACTAAGCCGAAATAAAAGGGGCATCTAGACAGGGATGACCTTACTCTCAAGTGGGGGCTACCCACGAAGCCTTGCTGCATCTCCCCTGTTTTAGCCATTCCCGGTTGATGAGGCTTGAGGCTACGATTACCTTTAGAGAACATATCTCTTAGAATGCTCATCGTCCACCTGACGATGTGCTGAAAGCATTCAATCCATACAAGTTCGTTCCGGGTTCGAACGAAACCGAAGGCATTATCTCGTTACACTCATTTTGGAATCACCCTCAGAGTTAACGACAATAACCCTTGCACTCTGAATCTTCATCTTCACTTGAGATTCACGACCTATCGTTAATTTGGATCGATGTGGTTTTCGGATATCCAAATCTGGAAACCCGATCCCGGTCTCATCAAATCCAAACCGTGTCTTTTAAGGCCAAGTTGTTTTAAAGTTAAACAATTCAATTCATTATCTATATATACACAGAGATAGATAATTCACAATATCACAGATGGATAATCTACACTATCATCATAAATAGATAATCTATATCACATATCATCACTTATCTCGTATTCGAGATTTCAAACGATTCAAGGCAAACATTATCATCCATCCATACACAAGCAAGGATAAATAATCACACCATATATAATTAATTTAAAATGAATTAAATTAATTATCTTGTCTCTAATTAATTTAAAATTAATTAAATTAATTACTTCATCTCTAATTAATTTAAAATAAATTAAATTAATTACTTCATCTTATAAATCCTGCTTACAAAATTATTAATTAATTTCAAATCAATTAATTAATCATTCTCCAATTTCCATCTTAATTAATCATCTTGGATTAACTAACCTTTAATTACGTTCCAGTAATTACAACTTTCATTAATTTCACAAATTTATTAACCTTAACCATTCACAGTAATTTACCATTTAATTACTTCATTAATTACATTAATTAATGATCCTTAATAATTTACTTCCATAAATTAATTATCTATAATTAATTGCATTAATCCTTAATTAATTACATTAATTAATTAACTTCAAATATTCACTTCCATTTATCAACCTAAATCATATACAGGAACTTCCATCTTGAAATTACTTATCTTAATTAATTAACTTCTTAATTAATTATATAAATCTTTCGATTAATTACACTAAGTAATAAATCTTTAATTACTTCTACAAAGTAATTACACTTTATTTACTCCCATTAAGTAATCTCCTTTAATTAATTACATCCTGTAATTATTCATTTATTACTTTGCCAAGTAATTACCCTATTCAAATTTCATTAAGTATTTATACTTAATCAATCATCACATGATTATCTTTATTTAATTTACAATTAATTTTCTTGAATCAATCACATTCACTTGATTCATTACAATTGTAATCCATTTCTTAATTTCCTTTAAACAAATTTATTAACCTTTCATTACAAATTAATTATTCTTTAATTATTAATTAATGAACCTTAATTATCAATTAATAAGACTAAATAAGAGATTAATTGATCCTTAATTAATCTCTAGATCAATTATGTCTTATTTATTAATTAATTAATAAAACCAAGTTATTAATCAATAAATCTCAATTTCAACTAAGTACTACTTAATTACAAATTAATCAACCTTTAATTTCTTAATTAATAAATTCCCAATTCATTAACCTCTAATTTATTAGTTAATCAATCATAATTATTAGTTAATTAAATTACTTAATTATCCTTACATTAATCACTTAATTAACCTTATTTCTTAATTAATTAATTTAACTAATTATACTTAATTTCCTAATTAACTTAATTAATTTCTTAGATAATAAAACTCCTTCAACTTAAGATAACATTTTCTTAAAAATATATTACTTACCATTTACATTTAAAAATCCTTTTATCTTTAAAATCTACTTAAACAAATTTTAGATCAAATAAATTCTAAAACTCTTTAACAATGTTCAGAAACCATTGATATTAATAAAGTAGTGTTTTAAAGAAAGTTTCAATAAAATTTGTTTAAATTCCAAAAACCTTATTTTTAAAACCTTCACAAAAACTGGTTTCTCTTCTCACTTCGAGTCCTACCCGAAGGATACTCGGGTATATCCCCGAGTCTTCTCCCCTCTTCCCCTGTTTTTTTTTTTACTTAGTTAAATTTTTTACAGTTTAAAAAAAACTGGAGCTTAACACTACAATACTCGCGTACAACCCGAAACAAACTCCAAAATCCCCGCTCCTTGCTTCGAGTAAACCCCTCCAGACTCGCGAGCAAAGCACACGAGCAAATCTCGTCTTCCCCAAATCGAACTACTGACACCCACATACACGCGTGCACATGCACGGACGAACGCCGACCATCCAGCCACCCAGCTCACCTGCGACACATCACTTCCTACCCATACTTGCCATAAGGCCACCCAGAAACGCCGACCAACGTCGACATCGAAATCGAGCATTCCAGATATACCTGGAACTCGACATGATCAGAAAAAAAAAACACTCGAACGCTCACCACCGATCATCAGATGATGCGCCACCACTTCCACACGTCTCTCGACTCTTCACGAAGCCATCCCCAAAATTTCATCCCACTCGAATCAACAGAGGAGAAGAAACAAGAAATTTCCAGACGAGATCAAATTTAGGGTTAGAAACCTAAATCCCCTCTTCCACGTCGCCACGATGAACTAGAACACTTCCAGTCATTTTTCCCCAACTCCCCATAGCTTCGTCCATTCCCAGCCATGATTCCGACCATTCCCATCACATAGATCATCAGGGATCACTCGAAATACTATTTCCAGTTAGCCTAGGATTTCTCATTCAATTCAATATTAAATTTTATGATTTTCTTTTTAAAAATCATGATTTCCTAATACCATTCAAGATATAAACTTGAATCAACTAAATCTAACACTTGATTTTTTTTTGTCATGTTAACAATATTCCTACTGTTATTCCTAGATGCTAACCATCTTCCCACTTAAAATGTTGGTTTGTATTTTATATCTTAGATTAAGTTTAAACTTTACAATTTTGTTTGAAATACAAGGTTTATCCATGGACAGATAAAAAAATTGAGATTTTGGACTAAATTTAAAACTCTGTATCAAGAACAGGGAAGAATAAAACATTCCAGACATGCACACTTGTATCACAACTATATACTTCAAATTTTATACAAAACTACCACTTAAATATTCACAAGCAAGCATCAAGAACTTCAGAAATTTTCACAAGCAACAGATTATCATTTACTTAAATTTTTAAGTGGATGTTTACTCACCTGACTAGAAAAAGGCAGAGGCTTTTTTTTTTAAAACTGGATTGAACTTGAAAACTTGAAACTTGCATCTTCAGTTGTTCTTGTTTCCAGAGAACAAAGATCTTGTTTGAGACTTACAAACTGAAGGCTTTAAAAACTGGAGACTTTAAAAACTGAAAGCTTTAAAAAGCTTAAAACTTGAAACTTTGAAACTGAGATGGACTCAAAGACTTCTTTTGAAAGATGCTTCATTTTCTAAAAAAAACTGAAATGCTTTTGCTGTTTGGATTTCAGAAAACAAATGTCTTGCTTGCAACTCAACACTGAAAGCTTTTAAAAACTGGAAGCATTTAAAATAAAACTGGAACTTGATTCCTGGCCTTTGAGAAAAAGATAACAGAGCTTATTGTTTTTTTTTTTGAAATGCTTTGATTATCTTTAAAAATGGAAATGCTTTGCTTAGCATTGTGATCGAAAAATGAATAAGAAACTTTGGTATATGGAAAACAATGCGGAGGCTATAGATCAGAGATATTTTATTTTTGAAGGCTAAAATGTAGACATTGGTACACAAGCATTAAATGAAAATGTCATACATATCTCTTTAGCTCAATTCGTATGTACTATATGTTATTTTGCCTCATTTCTTGCCTGCAAAGCTAGGTATTACTAAAGTACAAATATCTCTTTACTTTACTTTGTAAATCTTTTACTTACCTTGGCTTACCAGATATAAGGTGATAGTGAGCATATATCCTTTCATTTCGTTTTAACTTGTAACATTTAAGTGTTTTACTTTGCAGGTACAACTTGTATCTTTTATTTTACTCTGACTTATTACTTTGCAAATGTATGGTGATAGTTTATCATATTACTGCCTTGGCTTTTGACTTAGTTCTTTGCATACATATGGTTAAAGCACAATTATTTCTTGTCTTACTTAACTTAAATAAGTTGTTATATTCATTTTCATAGCCATTTATTTATTTGAGACATTAAATTTCTATTTTACATAACTACTCATTTGTATTTCTATTTACAACTTAATGTATTTAATTAATACATATTTTCTATTTTAAACTTATCTACCAAACACCCTATTATATTTATTTATTTATTACTTATGTTAGATATGTTTATAAGTTTATATAATAATATTTACATTAATGTCCATATATTAGTTTTATTCTCATGTTTAATATTGACAAAATTTATTTTAATCTAAACATTACTGCCAATATTACATCACAATATTATATATATATCAAAAGTGAATAAGCATAATTTTATTTAAATTTAAGATATATTTTATTGTAATTAAATTGAAACAATTAAATTCCCAAATCTTAATTTTCTTCTAAACACATAAATATCCACATTTATATAACACTTATCAAATTAGAATATATAGGACTATTTAAATCCATTTATACAATAACACAGATTAAATCTGTGACTAATTATTCTGAAAAAAAAAAAAATCAATCTAAAATCTAATTTTAAAACATCCCATTATTAATTAATTGGTTATTTATATTTGAAAATAACAATTTAAATCAATTTAAAATACTTTAATTTAGAGATTATTGTATTTTAAATTCCTCGAAATTCCGGGATGTCACATTCCTTCCCCCTTAAAAGAATTTCGTCCTCGAAATTTAAAACAAGAGATAATCCAAAGTTTATTTTATTTTCAACCAATTCAACATACCTATCAGTCATTCACAACCAATCAAACAATTTCAATCAACAAATAATCCAATCAATAAACAACACTAGCTATTCGGACACAGATCCGGATAAGCTTCCTAAAAATTACCCGAGTTTCCCAAGTATAGATATTGGAATACTTGCTCTACTGAATCCAAACTAGCTATACTACTGAGCTACTGAGCTCCTACTCAACTAGATCTATAAAACAAGACAGATATCAGACTACAGACAAGTCTGACTCAACATCCAAAACTCCCTGAACTGCTGGTTCTAAAACCAGTGATAGATCTAACACGTACTCCCTCAGAGATACGTGAAATACAACGAATCCCAGTTCTCCAAACTGACAATTCACTCCTGAAATCCAAAACACTTACCCTTAGCAGAATACAGAAAGATCCAATATACTCCGGAGCTAACCTCACAGTCTTACCCAATCTTATTGCTCCCTTTTACCAAAGAAAATCTCAACAACAACAAAGTCTCCAACTTCGCTGATGCTTCAATAACCAACTGGATCAGAATAACTTAACCAAAAAGATCCTCTTTAGATCTACCAAAAATCTAGAATACAACTCTACTCCAACATCATATGCAGATACAACTTACTTCTCCTATCAGGAAAAGACAAAACATATGCACTGCCAATCTGGTCTCCATCCAGAAAAATTCCTGTAGAAATTCTCTAATCTCAAAACACTGCAACTCCTGGTTGCTTCCACTCCAGAACAACTGCCACCATGCTTCCGCTGCACAACTCTGATCTGAAGTAGATAAGAATGTCGAAGAACTCGACCAAAAACTCAACCAACACCTCCTGGACACACAATAACAGATCCACCACAAACGGAGACGAACTGCTCACAGAAACAGATGAGTCCTCAATCAAGGGTACTGTCTTCAGCTACCCTTAGCTAGAAGAAACTCGAAACTAGATATAAGAGAGAAAACACAAATGCTCCACCAAATCTCCTAAGTTGCACCACCGGTACCATCTCTTGAATCCAGTCGATACCAATCTCAATCTCCAGATGCTGACAAAACCCTGACAAACCAAGAGAACACTCATACTATCGCAAGTCACTTTTGCGATCCATCCAGCCTAATTCCAAAGAAAAACTGCTCTCTCTTTACCAATCAGAACAGCTTACGCTTATGAAGCCAATCCATCGAAGAACGGAACCACTCTGATGCTTCTGAAATCACCTCAAGAAAAACTGCCCAGCCAGAAGACTTCCTATCCAAACTCCTCGAGAAACTCGGACCTCAAACAACAGAAACACCCAGCTGAACACAGCCACAACACCGAAACAACCACACTTCCTTAACTTGTTCCAAAGAAAACATCTTCGGAAAATATCCATAGTCACTATGTCTCATCACACAGCTACAACATCCTGAGATATCAAGATATCATGACTTACTTCTGTCCAACTGACAGATCCAAACTCTCAAAAATCCGCTCACACGAGCGCGATCAAACTTGCACTTCAACGATGAACTCCGAATCTTTAACAGTCTTCCTTCAGAGATCAACCAAATCTTTACATCAAACAAAGCTTACTCGAGACGGTATTAGATCTACAGTCTCGGCAGAACACTTCCAACCTCAACAAACTCCAACCATTTGTAGTCGTTTTACACACACCACTACCCTATCTACCTTTATAAATTATATTGGAAAACCTGAACAGGTAACCCAACAGATAGGTAGAAATAATTAAATATATATATATATATAGATAAAAATTACAAGTACGCTCTCTCAAGAAGATACCACTCCAGAGCTTAGGTATTCGCTCAACCTATAGCTCTGATACCACTGTCACGACCCGACCTCAACTACCGGAAAATCGCATCGTTTTTAAGAAAGAAAGGGGTGAGAAAATAGAAAAGATAGAGAAGAAGAAAGAAAACAACATCAGAATCTCAACAGCGGAACGAATAAAATATAATATATCACATAAGAGATTACATAGTATCATATACATCAGAGTTATACAGATAATACAACACATACTAGACAGTTATAAACACCTGTCTAGTTAATACAACTCGAAACAACTCGATACATCACAGATATACAACACAGCGGAAATACATAATAACACTAACACAGCGGAACCAATATATATATAGCTATACGCTGAAGCCTCCTGCTCCATTGCTCCTCCAAAATTCGTCAAAGCTAAACCTGAATCCCTTGGCTACCCGTAAAAATTTGGGTACCCGAGAGTTTAGGAAAAACATAAATAAACTCCGGGTCAGACATGGGTCTGGTATGAGTAAACGGTTAAAGTTGCTTAACTTTGAAAATCCTTTGAAAACAAAGGTATCACGTAAGACTTCCCACACATAAACATGGAAAAGTTTTTACCTTACGCTAACCAAAACATTTAATAGGAAATCCAGTGATATTATAATAGTGTCTAGGGTTTTCAAGTAAATAAGAAATAGCCGAAATTGTTACACTTATTAAATTCCAGCATACTAGGTATACAATCAAATCCGATGGCACTTATTGGATTTTGGATTCCATACAATGGCAGGGCTACTGGGGTACCGCCCGTCACAGTACGTGGCCTAGATCACCGTACCGAGGACCCACCCTAAGTCCCCTGCAACACAAGGCCGGAACCATTCCTTACTGAACAGTTCCAAATAAAATCACCCCACGGTTGTGATCATTCAACCGCACCACTAAGCCGAAATAAAAGGGGCATCTAGACAGGGATGACCTTACTCTCAAGTGGGGGCTACCCACGAAGCCTTGCTGCATCTCCCCTGTTTTAGCCATTCCCGGTTGATGAGGCTTGAGGCTACGATTACCTTTAGAGAACATATCTCTTAGAATGCTCATCGTCCACCTGACGATGTGCTGAAAGCATTCAATCCATACAAGTTCGTTCCGGGTTCGAACGAAACCGAAGGCATTATCTCGTTACACTCATTTTGGAATCACCCTCAGAGTTAACGACAATAACCCTTGCACTCTGAATCTTCATCTTCACTTGAGATTCACGACCTATCGTTAATTTGGATCGATGTGGTTTTCGGATATCCAAATCTGGAAACCCGATCCCGGTCTCATCAAATCCAAACCGTGTCTTTTAAGGCCAAGTTGTTTTAAAGTTAAACAATTCAATTCATTATCTATATATACACAAAGATAGATAATTCACAATATCACAGATGGATAATCTACACTATCATCATAATAGATAATCTATATCACATATCATCACTTATCTCGTATTCGAGATTTCAAACGATTCAAGGCAAACATTATCATCCATCCATACACAAGCAAGGATAAATAATCACACCATATATAATTAATTTAAAATGAATTAAATTAATTATCTTGTCTCTAATTAATTTAAAATTAATTAAATTAATTACTTCATCTCTAATTAATTTAAAATAAATTAAATTAATTACTTCATCTTATAAATCCTGCTTACAAAATTATTAATTAATTTCAAATCAATTAATTAATCATTCTCCAATTTCCATCTTAATTAATCATCTTGGATTAACTAACCTTTAATTACGTTCCAGTAATTACAACTTTCATTAATTTCACAAATTTATTAACCTTAACCATTCACAGTAATTTACCATTTAATTACTTCATTAATTACATTAATTAATGATCCTTAATAATTTACTTCCATAAATTAATTATCTATAATTAATTGCATTAATCCTTAATTAATTACATTAATTAATTAACTTCAAATATTCACTTCCATTTATCAACCTAAATCATATACAGGAACTTCCATCTTGAAATTACTTATCTTAATTAATTAACTTCTTAATTAATTATATAAATCTTTCGATTAATTACACTAAGTAATAAATCTTTAATTACTTCTACAAAGTAATTACACTTTATTTACTCCCATTAAGTAATCTCCTTTAATTAATTACATCCTGTAATTATTCATTTATTACTTTGCCAAGTAATTACCCTATTCAAATTTCATTAAGTATTTATACTTAATCAATCATCACATGATTATCTTTATTTAATTTACAATTAATTTTCTTGAATCAATCACATTCACTTGATTCATTACAATTGTAATCCATTTCTTAATTTCCTTTAAACAAATTTATTAACCTTTCATTACAAATTAATTATTCTTTAATTATTAATTAATGAACCTTAATTATCAATTAATAAGACTAAATAAGAGATTAATTGATCCTTAATTAATCTCTAGATCAATTATGTCTTATTTATTAATTAATTAATAAAACCAAGTTATTAATCAATAAATCTCAATTTCAACTAAGTACTACTTAATTACAAATTAATCAACCTTTAATTTCTTAATTAATAAATTCCCAATTCATTAACCTCTAATTTATTAGTTAATCAATCATAATTATTAGTTAATTAAATTACTTAATTATCCTTACATTAATCACTTAATTAACCTTATTTCTTAATTAATTAATTTAACTAATTATACTTAATTTCCTAATTAACTTAATTAATTTCTTAGATAATAAAACTCCTTCAACTTAAGATAACATTTTCTTAAAAATATATTACTTACCATTTACATTTAAAAATCCTTTTATCTTTAAAATCTACTTAAACAAATTTTAGATCAAATAAATTCTAAAACTCTTTAACAATGTTCAGAAACCATTGATATTAATAAAGTAGTGTTTTAAAGAAAGTTTCAATAAAATTTGTTTAAATTCCAAAAACCTTATTTTTAAAACCTTCACAAAAACTGGTTTCTCTTCTCACTTCGAGTCCTACCCGAAGGATACTCGGGTATATCCCCGAGTCTTCTCCCCTCTTCCCCTGTTTTTTTTTTTACTTAGTTAAATTTTTTACAGTTTAAAAAAAACTGGAGCTTAACACTACAATACTCGCGTACAACCCGAAACAAACTCCAAAATCCCCGCTCCTTGCTTCGAGTAAACCCCTCCAGACTCGCGAGCAAAGCACACGAGCAAATCTCGTCTTCCCCAAATCGAACTACTGACACCCACATACACGCGTGCACATGCACGGACGAACGCCGACCATCCAGCCACCCAGCTCACCTGCGACACATCACTTCCTACCCATACTTGCCATAAGGCCACCCAGAAACGCCGACCAACGTCGACATCGAAATCGAGCATTCCAGATATACCTGGAACTCGACATGATCAGAAAAAAAAAAAACACTCGAACGCTCACCACCGATCATCAGATGATGCGCCACCACTTCCACACGTCTCTCGACTCTTCACGAAGCCATCCCCAAAATTTCATCCCACTCGAATCAACAGAGGAGAAGAAACAAGAAATTTCCAGACGAGATCAAATTTAGGGTTAGAAACCTAAATCCCCTCTTCCACGTCGCCACGATGAACTAGAACACTTCCAGTCATTTTTCCCCAACTCCCCATAGCTTCGTCCATTCCCAGCCATGATTCCGACCATTCCCATCACATAGATCATCAGGGATCACTCGAAATACTATTTCCAGTTAGCCTAGGATTTCTCATTCAATTCAATATTAAATTTTATGATTTTCTTTTTAAAAATCATGATTTCCTAATACCATTCAAGATATAAACTTGAATCAACTAAATCTAACACTTGATTTTTTTTTGTCATGTTAACAATATTCCTACTGTTATTCCTAGATGCTAACCATCTTCCCACTTAAAATGTTGGTTTGTATTTTATATCTTAGATTAAGTTTAAACTTTACAATTTTGTTTGAAATACAAGGTTTATCCATGGACAGATAAAAAAATTGAGATTTTGGACTAAATTTAAAACTCTGTATCAAGAACAGGGAAGAATAAAACATTCCAGACATGCACACTTGTATCACAACTATATACTTCAAATTTTATACAAAACTACCACTTAAATATTCACAAGCAAGCATCAAGAACTTCAGAAATTTTCACAAGCAACAGATTATCATTTACTTAAATTTTTAAGTGGATGTTTACTCACCTGACTAGAAAAAGGCAGAGGCTTTTTTTTTTAAAACTGGATTGAACTTGAAAACTTGAAACTTGCATCTTCAGTTGTTCTTGTTTCCAGAGAACAAAGATCTTGTTTGAGACTTACAAACTGAAGGCTTTAAAAACTGGAGACTTTAAAAACTGAAAGCTTTAAAAAGCTTAAAACTTGAAACTTTGAAACTGAGATGGACTCAAAGACTTCTTTTGAAAGATGCTTCATTTTCTAAAAAAAACTGAAATGCTTTTGCTGTTTGGATTTCAGAAAACAAATGTCTTGCTTGCAACTCAACACTGAAAGCTTTTAAAAACTGGAAGCATTTAAAATAAAACTGGAACTTGATTCCTGGCCTTTGAGAAAAAGATAACAGAGCTTATTGTTTTTTTTTTTGAAATGCTTTGATTATCTTTAAAAATGGAAATGCTTTGCTTAGCATTGTGATCGAAAAATGAATAAGAAACTTTGGTATATGGAAAACAATGCGGAGGCTATAGATCAGAGATATTTTATTTTTGAAGGCTAAAATGTAGACATTGGTACACAAGCATTAAATGAAAATGTCATACATATCTCTTTAGCTCAATTCGTATGTACTATATGTTATTTTGCCTCATTTCTTGCCTGCAAAGCTAGGTATTGCTAAAGTACAAATATCTCTTTACTTTACTTTGTAAATCTTTTACTTACCTTGGCTTACCAGATATAAGGTGATAGTGAGCATATATCCTTTCATTTCGTTTTAACTTGTAACATTTAAGTGTTTTACTTTGCAGGTACAACTTGTATCTTTTATTTTACTCTGACTTATTACTTTGCAAATGTATGGTGATAGTTTATCATATTACTGCCTTGGCTTTTGACTTAGTTCTTTGCATACATATGGTTAAAGCACAATTATTTCTTGTCTTACTTAACTTAAATAAGTTGTTATATTCATTTTCATAGCCATTTATTTATTTGAGACATTAAATTTCTATTTTACATAACTACTCATTTGTATTTCTATTTACAACTTAATGTATTTAATTAATACATATTTTCTATTTTAAACTTATCTACCAAACACCCTATTATATTTATTTATTTATTACTTATGTTAGATATGTTTATAAGTTTATATAATAATATTTACATTAATGTCCATATATTAGTTTTATTCTCATATTTAATATTGACAAAATTTATTTTAATCTAAACATTACTGCCAATATTACATCACAATATTATATATATATCAAAAGTGAATAAGCATAATTTTATTTAAATTTAAGATATATTTTATTGTAATTAAATTGAAACAATTAAATTCCCAAATCTTAATTTTCTTCTAAACACATAAATATCCACATTTATATAACACTTATCAAATTAGAATATATAGGACTATTTAAATCCATTTATACAATAACACAGATTAAATCTGTGACTAATTATTCTGAAAAAAAAAATCAATCTAAAATCCAATTTTAAAACATCCCATTATTAATTAATTGGTTATTTATATTTGAAAATAACAATTTAAATCAATTTAAAATACTTTAATTTAGAGATTATTGTATTTTAAATTCCTCGAAATTCCGGGATGTCACAGCTGGGGCTTTTAACCACACCCTTTCCCCAACTCCCTTGACTCAACTTCTGCAACTGTTGGTTCATACGAGCTTGATAATTGTAGGGTAAGAAATTTGCCTTCATCATCCTTTTCATCTTATCCCACGTGACAACTTTGGATTTCCCCATTCTCTCTCTGGTTGATTTAGTTTGTTGCCACCAATTCATAGCTCTTCCTCTCAATCTTGTAGCAGCTAACTTAACTTGACGATCTTCAGGCACGTTGTTGAGTTCAAAAATCCTTTCAACCTTTGATAACCAATCAAAGAATTCCTCTGCTTATAGACTACCTCGGAATTCTGGAATTTCTGTGTCCATCCTTAACTCCCGTGTATGACCATTCTCTTCAACATTCCTATATCGATTTTTCCCTTGACCTGGATACCGAAAGTGAACACTATTACCATAACTATCTTCTTAAAAAATTAGATGAGCTTCGATGTCGATTCTGAACATTGACTCTTCTATGACCATGCACGTCTTCACTACTTCTTCTTTCTCTATCATAATGTGGCGACACTCTCCTTTGATTGCGATTCATGTCAAACATCATTCTCTCTACTCTCTCGAAACCCTTGTTGAACCTTTCATCGATACGTTGTCCCATCTGTTCAGCATCTTGTCTTCTATACACATCTTCAATATTCTGATGTTGATTAACTCTTCTCGGAGGCATGATCTCAAATAATACCAAAATGATGCTTCCAACTCTGAATTCTAGCTTCGATACGAATAGATGCAAACTTCTAGCTCCCAACAAGCTCTTCAAGCTCTGTACAACTTTCCCACTTCGATCCAAAAACTTTCAGAATCAAAACTTCCAACTTGTTTGAATCTTCACGAACACAAAAGGACAAGCAAACTCACATTCGAATTCCACAAACCTCAAATCACGCAAACTTGAAATCCAACGAACTTGGAAAAGTTTGCTTCCTTGCTCTGATACCAAATGACGCAGCCTACAGGATCACACAACTCGCGAATTGATGAATTCACGGAAAATGAATCGATGAAACAAGATGAATCGATGAATTGAAGATACCCAAGTGCCCAAATCCGTTGATCTCTCGAGATACCGGATTCTAGCTATCTTCAACACGTTGATCGCGCACGATACCGCGTTAGAAGATCTACGATTCTTCGACGTTGATCTCGTGCACGAGATTCCGTGAATCGGATTCAAGTTCGTTGATTCGAGCGCACTCGAATATCCGAAGATGGAGAAAGGAGATAACACCCAACTTCCAATTTTAATGGTGGCACAAAGCACAAACCAATTTTTATTCAATATTCAACTAACTTTTACAAATGACCATACACTCCTATTTATAGGGAAAGTACAACACACACTCGACTTAACATATGCGTCCTAACAACACATTACAAAATACATGCGACACGACTTAAGAAAAGCGGTACAACAATTACAGCACAAGCGACATAAGAAAACAAAATACAAACGACTTAACAAGCTACAAAATCATATGACATAACAACATTATACGACTTAACAACAATGTACATCTTAACGACATAAGCAAGCAGCGACTTAAGCAAGTAGCAACTTAAGCAAGTACAACACGGCAGCGACATAAGGGATTTCAGCGACCTAGGAATCTTCAGCGACCTAGGCTTCGCGACATAAGAATTCTGTTCGCGACATAAAGAATTTGGCAGCAACCTAACAATCAGCGACTTAAAGATTCTGCTGGATTTGCTCGTGACTTACTGGTATGTCGTTCGCGACCTAGGTATGTCGTTCGCGACCTATGGAGGAACAACCTAAGGGATTCGCGACCTAAGGAACTTCGGCATCCAATCAGCAACATAAAGAAAGTTCGCGTCCTAACTAGAGGCGCGATTCAGGAAACTCGCAATCTACTGGAACGACCTAGGGCTGGAGCGACATAAGGAGGAGCGACTTGCGACCTAAGGAATTCTGGAGCTTCGGCTTAAGGTATGTCGCTCGCGATTTACAGCTTGATGGTCACGACTTAAGGTAGCTTGTTCGCAACCTAGGGTTTCGCGATTCTGGATTTGCGCTGCATCAATTACATTATACTCCTTCAGTTACTGTTTCACATTTATTATTTTGATTTCTTCACAATATTCCACCTCTTAATCTTCCTTTTCTCATGCTTATTTCTTAATTTGTGTTTAGTCACAATGTAATAATTGGGGTTCTCTCTATTTTCCTATACCTTTTCCATTTCCTATCCCTTTTGGGGCCTTAAATTTGCTCATTTTTTCAATGTTTAGAGAATTTCCAAAAAGCAATCTTATATCTACCCACCTTAATTTTCTCTTATTGCTCTTCTTCACATATTCTATGATTTATCCTCTTTTCTGGTCTGAAGTTTTATGTTAAGCTATGATGGTAAAACCACTATTTCATTTACTAAATAGTGGTGTTTTATTATCGGATTTCAATTCATCTATCAAATTCATGATGCAGTTTGACTATTCTTAATTCGCTTCTTAAGAAATATATAATCAATTAAGAAATAAATGGGAGATCGGAAGGTAGTATGGAGATGGTTACTGTTAAGAGTAGACCAATTGAAGCTTGGATCATGCGAATTTTTAGGTTATTTTTAAGTTTTAAACTAATTTTCTACTTTCGATGAGAAAATAGTATTTGATCACCTTATAGATGTAATTTGTAAAACTACAGTTCGATGTTCCACAAATTTTCAATAGTTGGGTTATGGGTACAATGGCTAAGCTAGACCAAAAAAATCAGGTATGGCCTTCTATTATACGTGAAGAATAATTGTTACATAATAAATATTTTTTCGAAATAATTTTAATCTTACATCTGATGCAAAACACAAAAAGGTAATAAATAGCAACTGAAAATGCCTTTTTCTTTTCAGCTTTTGACAATTTTCAAAAGGGTACGGATTTGTCTAAGGGGAAAAGATTATCATGAGTTTGAGACTTTAGAAAAACAAAGAATAAATTGAGGATATTGTTATCCCGCCTTTTGGCAAGGCCAGGACACCAAGGAATTGATTGGATTCCAAATATCGCTTGCCATGGATATCGATGAATTTTGTCCGAGTCCAGATCAAGCTACAATTGTTGAGACATGACTAGTAGAACAAAGGAAGCCAACGTTCCAAGTTTCAAGCCAATCCGAGTTCATATGCTCAGGTTATGATGGATACAAGTTGGAGGGGAAAGCATATTTTCATATCCATCAAGGATGTTCATTTCGTACCCATCAGGGAACATCATTTCGTATCGATAGAGGTTACCTTGCTTCGTATCCATCCAGCCCATGTACATCATCCGCTTCACATAGGCGAGTTCCCATGGTTTCGTAACGATCAGGTTGGCAATGTTCGAACCCATCGAATTCGCATCAGTCAGGTTCGAGTCCATCAGCAGATGGCGCATCTTGTATCCGTCAATCAATGCATGCTTCGTATCCATCGAGGCCACTGTTCTTCGTATCCATCGAGGAACTACTCTTCGTATCCATCAGAGAAAGGTTTGTTCGACTCCATCGGCAAGGCCTTGTTCGAATCCATCAGTGATGTTTCATTCGAATCCATCAAGTCAGCAAGCCAAGGTGACGTGTAATCCATCAAAGCAAGCGCGGCGAGATCCATGGATACGACGCGGCCATACCGGAGAAAAAGATGGAACAACTCGAGATATACGCGCCACATCATTACAGGAGCACGTGCAGATGATCGATTCGAAAGGATCAATACGAGGTCATGGAGTCGAATGAAACAGCCGGCGATCAATTCCATTTCGTATCGACAATTTCTCGCGATCCACTGATCCAAATCCAATGATTTTTTCAGGGTTGCTTGCATACACACTGAAGAATATCCCTGCCAAATTTCAGCTCATTTGGACATCATCTTGATCGATACGAAATGGATTCGTATCGATCGCAGATCAAGGCGAAACTTTCTGGAAACGGTCGAGTGGGTCCCCTCACGTGCCAGACCAAGTCTCCCGGAGTTTGAGCGAGATTTGAGCCTCCTACGCCTATAAATGGAGCTCCAGAGCCTGCAGAAGAGGGATCTTTTGATTCTGAAGCGTCGAGACTCTGCCGGATTAAGATTTGCATCCTACCTTTGCTATTAACTTCGAATTCTAATCTGTAATCCGCTGTTGTTTGCTGTAATCGCTTGTAATCATTGAAAGAGAATCAATAAAATCATCAAAACTTCATAGTGGACGTAGGCGTTACGCCGAACCACTCTAAATTGCTTGTCTGTGCATTTTACATTTCTGTTTGTTGGAGTTTTTGTTAGATAACCTCTGTTTTACATTTACAATCTTCACTTCATCTCTTCAAATAACTCCCGAAGAGTGTTGTACCCATTTTTGGTACAAACACTTTGGTGCTTTCACTGAGAAGACCAGTTTTTTCTCCTGCTCTTTGGATCTGCCATCGATACCGGATTGCATAAATCCAAGAGGAAGATCCAGATATCCAGTCCGAAATCCTTCCATTCTATTCAGATTTGCTCAAAGTCTAGGAAAGGACTCCACCGCTAAAAATGGTTAGCACAAGAACCGCCGCTACCGCTGCTGATCAGGAAGGCCGAGAGAGACAAAATCCTGCGCAACAGCCTTCTTCCAACCAGGACAATACCGTTCACTCGGATCCGTCAGGGCCAGTCACCCGACAAGAGTTTCAAGTATTGCTCCAGGAGCTGACCCAAAGCCGTCAGCAGTTGGCCGAACAGTTGCGCGCCAATGTCGAGCTGACCAACCATCTAAACCGCCCGGGCCACAGAAGGTCCAGGAGGGATGATGCCTCCAGGGCATCTACCGAAAGCTCAGCTTCGTCTGACTATCACCACAGGTCTACCCGTCCTCGGCTAGAGGGGAGTCACGCTCAAACTACGGGATATCAACCCGCCTTGACCGTCGGGCAATTGAGAGCAGGACCGTCGACCAGCTTTCAAACAGGACCCTCGACACGAGGAGGCACTGCTCCACAGTACACCACGGACAACCGTGCTACAACCGCCGCGGTAGAGACAAGGGTTGATACCCGGAATCAGTCAGAGCTGAATAATCAACAGCGCGGACATACTCTTGAACCATATGTCCCAGAAGACGGTGAGCCAAGGAGGCGAGACACGGACCGTCGACAGCGCCCGGTCCAGACTCGCACTGTGGAACCCGACCACACCTTAGCTCAGCATGCCCAGAATTTGCCGGTGTCAGACATATCAACCATGATACATCAGATGATACGCAAGAGTCAGGGACTCACTAATGATTATTGGGGAATCTCTCGTAGTCATACCCCTTTCACAGACGAAGTGTTACACGTTGAACCCCCTAGACGATTCAGAATGCCAACTCTCCCAATGTATGAAGGAAATAGTGACCCCAATCAACATATTCTGAAATATGAATGGTCGATGAGTGCTGCTAGGGCTGACGATGCAGTGAAGTGTCGAAGTTTCCCCATCTCTCTAAGGGGAATCGCGACAATGTGGTTTACACGCCTACCACCTAGATCCATTTCTTCATTCGATCAATTGGCAAAGAGGTTTGTAGAACAGTTTCGCATGCATGTTGCTAGACCAAAAGACGTTAATACCCTGTCCAGTGTCACTCAAGCTCATGGAGAAACGCTCAGGCGTTACCTGGAGAGGTTCCATGCAGCGTGTGTTGAGATCACCAATCCTAACGATAACTCAATCTTGATGGCTTTGACCAAGGGGATTGATCCTGATTCTGAATTTAGGAACTGGCTAGCCGGAAAACCGCCCGCATCGTTGGACCGTTTTTACTCCAAAGCTTCTCAATTCTTACGGCAAGAGGACGCAAAACAGTCTAGGAAGCAGGACGATGTGAGGCCCAGTATTGAGGGAATACAAAGTAATGTAGCAGTTAAACAGTCTTGCGAGAGTTCCGGGAAAGTTCAACTGAACATACAGAACAAGCAAGCCCAGCCGAGAGGAAACAATAGCCAGGATAAGAACAGAGATCAAAACCGAGATCCACGACGTAGGGCTCAAATGTTTGACAATTATACACCGTTAAACACGTCATTTGAAAACGTATACTTACAGACTTGCAACACTGTACAGTATAAGAAGCCTGCTCCGAAACCCTCATCGGAGAGGTAGGTTCAGACAGGGAAGTTCTGTAGATTCCATGAAAGCTACGGCCACAATACCAATGAGTGCCGACATTTGCAGGACCTCATCGAAAAGTTGATCAGAGAAAGGAAGTTGGATCAGTTTGTACGGGCGCCGCAGTCTGGTGGAGCGGGCCCTTCAAATCAAAATCGTTCACAGAATCAGGAAAGACAGGAAGAACCCGCCCGTGCGGGCGGGAGGTTGGTTATTAACACAATAAGTGGTGGTCCCCACCCGGCAGACAGAAGCTGGGAGGAAATGGAGTCGTATGCTAGTTCTATCAGGCATGCGGACTTCGAGTGTTGTAGTAATTGCAAAGACGGAACCCCGGTTAAGCAACAAAAGATAATATCTGATGATATCGTGTTCAGGAGCCTAGACGCTGATAGGGTCGAAGCCCCTACAATCGACCCACTAGTCATATCTGCCCAGGTGGGTCCTGCTTGGATGAAGAGGATCCTGGTTGACAGTGGAAGCTCTGTGAATATATTGCTTAAACGGGCTTACAACTTAATGAAAATGGAGGCAAAGGATTTGAAACCTTGTCTGTCCCGAATCCACGGTTTTAACGGGAGTGCCACAATACCCGTTGGAGTGACTGAGCTACCGGTTGAGTTGGGGGTTGGAGAACGTCGGAGAGTCCGGATGTTACAATTTGTTGTTTTAGAGATTGATTCGCCTTATAATGCGTTTTTGGGCCGACCGGCCCTAGCCGAGTTCAGTGCAGCCATCGCCCCTTGGTGTTTAACTCTGAAGTTCCCCACCGACCATGGGATTGGAGTCGTTCAAGGAGATCAGGCCACGGGAAGGGCCTGTTATGTTGTTGAGCTGCGCGGGGCACAGCGCAAAGAAAAAGGAAAGGGCGTAGAGGAATCTCTCTGCGTCCATTCTATTGATAATTGACAATTGATGCCTGGGCCTCGGCCCGGGCACCACGACCAATTCCTGAAAGACCTTGACCCTAGGGACAATGAGGATAAAGACGAGTCTACGGAGAGTCAAGCTTCTCCGGCCGAACTGACTATGGACGTCCCAATCAGTGAGGATGATGATTCAAAGATGCTGAAAGTTGGGTCTCAACTGAGCAAGCAGACACAGCAGGAATTGGTCGAATTTCTCCGGGCGAATCTCGACGTCTTCGCCTGGATACACTCTGACATGTGCGGAATCTTGCCGAGCATTGCAAGTCACTCCCTGAATATAGATCCACGACATGTCCCAGTAAAACAGAAAAGGCGCGGTATGGATCCAGAGAGATCTGCCGCCCTTAAGGAGGAAGTTGATAAACTACAATCGAACGGGTTTATTCGGGATGCCTTGTATCCAGAATGGGTATCCAACCCTGTACTGGTTCGAAAACCAAACGAAAAATGGAGAACATGCGTTGATTACTCTGACCTAAATAAGGCCTGTCCAAAAGATAGCTTCCCACTTCCACGAATTGATCAGCTCGTAGATTCAACGGCCGGACATGAGCTACTATCTTTTATGGACGCTTATTCCGGCTACAATCAAATACCCATGCATTTACCCGATCAGGAACATACCAGCTTCGTAACCGATCTGGGACTCTACTGTTACAAAGTCATGCCGTTTGGTCTAAAGAACGCTGGAGCAACATACCAACGCTTAGTCAACCGGATGTTCGCCGATCAGATCGGGAAGACCATGGAGTTCTACGTGGATGACATGCTGGTGAAGTCTCGATTTTCCACGGATCACGTCAGAGATTTAAATTCGATGTTCAGCATCCTTCGAGAGTATGGAATGAAGCTCAACCCATTGAAGTGCCACTTCGGCGTCGCGTCCGGAAAGTTCCTTGGGTTTATTGTCAATGCTCGAGGGATAGAAGCGAATCCTGAGAAAATCTGGGCAATAAGAAATTTGCAAACCCTTAGAACCATAAAGCAAGTCCAGAGTCTCAACGGAAATGTCGCAGCACTGAGCAGGTTCATTTCAAAGTCCACCGACAAATGCATTCCTTTCTTCGATCTGATCCGGAAGGGAAAGCGAAACTTTGAATGGACCACGGAGTGTGAAGGCGCATTCCGATCACTAGTTCAACATCTTTCCACACCTCCGATCTTGTCAAAACCAGTTGACCACGAGCAATTATACCTCTACCTGGCAGTATCAGAACATGCGATTAGTGCTGCTCTAGTTCGGGAGGAAGACAAAGTGCAAAACCCGGTCTACTATGTTAGTAAGCGGCTAACAGGAGCTGAAAGAAATTATTCGAGACTGGAGAAACTGGCCTATTGCTTGGTCATTGCCTCAAGAAAGCTCCGCCCTTACTTCCAGGCTCATCTTCTTACTGTGTACACCGACCAGCCGTTACGACAGGTCCTCACGCGGCCTGAGACGTCCGGTAGGTTACTCAAATGGAACATTGAGCTAAGCCAATTTGATATCACATACGCTCCGAAGAGAGCCATTCAAGGACAAGTCCTGGCAGATTTCATAGCTGAATTTACCGTTCCAGAAGACTTGCCCGAGACCAGTGAATCCCCCGAATACATCTAAAAGTTGTATACTGACGGTGCGTCAAACGACCGGTGTTCGGGCGCTGGGGTTGTACTTGAGACTCCCGAGGGCCGATCCATATGTTATGCTTTGAAGTTCGATTTTCGTGCAACTAATAATGAAGCTGAATATGAAGCCCTCTTGACCGGCCTAAAACTTGCCAGAGATTTGAGAATTATCGCTGTGGAAATTTACTGCGATTCACAGTTAGTTGTGTGTCAAGTACGGGGAGAGTATCAAGTAAGGGATCGAAGGCTGGCTACCTACTTGGCCCGAGTTCAGGAAATACTGAATCAATTTGATTATTATGCCATTATTATATACCCCGGGAACGCAATCAGAGAGCCGATTCATTAGCAAAGTTAGCTAGCACAGGTGAAGCACAGCAGATGGGACTTGTCCCCGTCGAAACTCTATCCTTCCCAAGCATCGATCGAATAGAAATGAACTTTGTGTTTGAAACCGCTCCTAGTAGAGAGTCTTGGATGACTCCGTATCGAAATTACATTGAGAATGGGACGTTGCCTGAGCATAGAAATAAGAAGAGACAAATTTTACGGAAAGCTTCACGATTCGTTATCCAGAACGGAGTCATGTACAGGAGAGGTTATTCTGTTCCCCTCCTCCGATGTATCGCCCACGAGGAAATCAAACGAGTGTTAAATGACGTGCACAAAGGAGAGTGTGGCGATCATACCGGAGGGCAAGCTCTCGCTAAGAAGATACTCCGATATGGGTATTACTGGCCGATAGTGAACCGAGATGCGGCGAACTATGCCAGAAAGTGCGATAAATGCCAGATACATGCCCGAATTCCAAGAGCCCCGCCTACCGAGATAACCCAAATGGTCAGTCCCTGGCCATTCGCAATGTGGGGCATCGATATCATCGGCGCTCTACCTTTGGCGAAAGGCGGTGCGAAATACGCCATCGTTGACTACTTTACAAAGTGGGCTGAGGCCGAAGCCCTTGCATCCATTACGACAAAGAAGGTGATAAATTTCGTGGTTCGCAACATCATCTGTCGATTTGGACTCCCACATACCATCATCACTGATAACGGAGCCCAATTCGAAAGTACGGAATTCAAGAATTTCTGTCAACGGTTTCATATCCATAAAAAGTTCTCGGCTGTCGCACACCCCCAGGCGAATGGACAGGTTGAAGCTGTCAATAAAGTTATAAAATCCATCCTGAAGAAACGACTGGAAAAGGCTGGGGGCAAATGGGTCGATCAACTTCCTATGGCGTTATGGGCCTATCGAACGACTCACAAAACCGCAACCGGACACACTCCGTTTTCCCTATCTTATGGCTCAGGGGCAGTTATTCCGGTCGAGACGGAAGTGTTTTCTCATCGCATGACTTACTATGATCCGAAAACGAACGCTATACTACTGGCCGAATCATTGGATCTATTGGATGAAAAACGGGAAGAGGCTGATTTGAGAGCAGCCGCTCATCGAAATTGGGTCGCCCGACTGTACAACACCAAAGTTCGACCTCGAACCTTTGAACTCGGCGACCTCGTGCTCAAGAGAATCTACCCAGTTCCTTCACACATGAAGCCGAACTGGGGAGGACCATATGTGATTACACAAAGACTCGGAGATGGCACATTCAAGCTGTCGACCGTTGACGGTCTCGATTTGCCAAGGGCTTGGAACAGCGAAAGTCTCCGTCGCTATTTCACATGACAGGCTTTATTTATTTCATCCTATTTAGCAATTTGTTTCTGCATTTCGAAATTTGAATTTTGTAATAAGGCAACTGACTTTGCCGCACTTTCTTATTTCAGCAATAAAATGCCATCTCTTTGAGCCAGAGCTGTGATTCAGTAAGTACAATATACGACATCACGATGCACGAAGAGCTAAATCCCATCATATTCAAATGGAGAGTGGGTGTGATACGACCGGCCACTCGCTAAGTGAAACCCGAGCTCGTGGGCAAGCCGTTACACCAATATTGATGGGATTGACACACGACAATCCCGCATCAACTCCGTATTCCCAGAGTGTGAAGCGGAGTATAAACATTCAACTCCGTATTCCTAGAGTGCGAAGCGGAGTACAAACAATCAACTTCGTGTTCCCAGAGTGCGAAGCGGAATATAAAACAATCAACTCCATATTCCTAGAGTGCAAAACGGAGTATAAACATTCAACTCCATATTCCCAGAGTGAGAAACGGAGTATAAACATTCGACTCCGTATTCCCAGAGTGCGAAACGGAGTATAAACATTCGACTCTGTATTCCCAGAGTGCGAAACGGAGTATAAACATTCGACTCCGTATTCCCAGCGTGCGAAACGGAGTATAAACATTCAACTCCGTTTTCCCAGCGTGCGAAGCGGAGTATAAACATTCAACTCCGTATTCCCAGAGTGCGAAACGGAGTATAAGTAGCCAACTCCGTTTTCCCAGCGTGCGAAGCGAAGTATAAACAGTCCACTTCGAGCTCTCGAAGCGCGAGTCAGAGTGTGAACGCTAACTCAAAATTCCCCAAGATACGGGTCGAAGTACTAACGTCAATTTTAAAGTTCCCAGAACGTGAACAACCGTTCGTGAGATGACTTGAATCCCCAGAGTGTGGATGACATTATTCATAAGGAAGTAAGTATAGCCCGCTCGTTCGATCCTCACTCCTTGTGATCCCATGCCGATCATCATAACTTAACCCCAGAACTGGGGGCAGGTTCAAGTGTTAATCACTACCCGAAACTGCATAATGTTTAAATCCGATTCAGTCTCCATTCACAACTCAAGTCCGAGATTTTCGGACTTGGTAGACAAAACAAGCTATGCTTGAACGTTAACATAATGCAAGTACACCGGACCGAAGTTCGAACACTGCAGTATTCAAGCGTAAAAGGAATATAAGTTGAAAAAAGAAGACAAAATTTTATTTCAACTAAATCAAAAGCAATGGTTCATACACGAGCCTTTCCAAAATATTCCTACTAGTAGGGGCCGAACCCGCATCTAAACACGGCCTACAAAAGAGAATAAGATAACGAAATTCCTGACTACGAAAGGGGAACACGTGCCTAAAAAAGTCTATCTAATCCTTCTTTCTCCTCAGCTTCTTCTTCTTCTTCGAGGAGCTACTGGAGCCACCAGTGATCTTTCGTTTAGAGCTTTTCCCCTCAGGCGGGCTCCCCTCGGATGAAGGCATGATGTCGACATCGTCCTCCGAGCTGGAATCTATAGGGATGCTTCCCTCAGGAGGAATTGGAGGAACGGAACCAACGGCCGGGGGCGGGACAGGTGCGCTAGCGTCAACGAGCGTGCCCCCGGGAGATACGATCATAAGAGGAGTGGGGAAATGTGATGTTGCTTCGCCATCCGCGCTGCCGCCATGCGCAGCTGCCGCCATCTCAGCGTTGATTTCGGCCAACATCCTTGCTTCTCGCTGCGCTCTGGCCTCACTATGTGTTGTAACAGCCTGGGTTGAAATATCAGAAATAGACGAGGATCCGCCCAGGCTGAATGGTAGATCTGCAAAGGGATCACTCTGTCGACCGAGAAGCTCATTTATCATTTTTTCATCTAAGGAAAGTGAGCTCCCCTGAGTTACCTCAACCGGCGCAACTGCCACAACAGAAGTTGCCTCAGAAATGATGGCCTCCGGCACTGGGCATGATTCCTAGGCTACGGGAGGCGGCACTGGTGCAGCTCCAATCACCGAACAAGGAAAGGAAAACGTTTGTTAGTATGCACTTCTATACGCATTCTCCAGCCCAAATGTACAAGGGATCAGTTCAGAGTATCTTCCTCGGTCTGGGTCAGGGTCGTTTGAACGGCTTCAGAGGAATGCTCCCTGATAGGAGACAAGTGCGGTCGGCCTGGATCATAGGCCGGTATAGGATGGGAGACAATCGTTGGGGTTAGCTCAGATGAAGATGACACGACGATCTCGGAACTCGCAATATGGTGCTCAGCACCGGAGCTTTCTCCAACTTCCCGGGACTGGGCACCAAGCCTCTCCTTATCGTGAGAAATCATGGAGTTATGGAGAACTTTCTTTTCATCATCATTAAGAATGCGGTTCTCCAGCTCGAATTCATCAATGGCTTCATCAGGGTGCCCAGACTTCTCCTCCTCAACCAATAAGTTCCAGGCGTTATAGAGATGCGTTGGGTAATCATCGAGCCATGTCAAATCCCGGTGCCTTAGCACGTTGGCATTGTAGGTGACAAGTAGCTCTTCTACCTCGGCCTCAATCATGGCCTCCGCCTGTCGTACCTTCTCATCAACCCCAGCTTCAGCTTCACAGACTTGTTTCATAGCCGCTTCCTTCTCCTTCCGTAGCACCATCGCCTGATCACAGGCCTCCTGTGCGGAGACATTGGCCACATCCTTCTCCTTCGCCATATCGGAGAACATTGATTTCAGCTCATTCAACTCCTTAAGAGCGGCGTCCCTCTCGGCGGTAACGGTGGTGTTCCTATGACCCATGTCTTCGATGGCGGTATAGTGCTCTTGTTTCATTCTGGTCATGGCGGAGTTTACTTCGTCAACCTTTTTTAGACCCTCCATTTCAGATTTACGGGAAGACTCAGCCTCCGCGTTGAGCGCTTTTATGATTCGGTCATTTTGACCCAACTCCTTCTCGAGCTTCTCAATGGCAACACCCCGATCGAATGCCACTTTGGACGCTTTCCTCGCGGCCCGTGCCCACTCCCTGTACTGGGAGAAGATGTCCGCAACATAATCATGGATAGTGGTTTCAGCGGTTGGAGGAATTCTCCTCAAGTGCGGAGGGAAGACATAACCGTCAAAGCAGATGTCGGGAAATTCCTTCCTAATCTGCGCCAATTTAAGCGCTCCTTCACTGGACGCATCTGTCGGAACCGGTGTGGTAGCTGAAGAGGTGGCTATTTCAGTCCTGCGCGGAGGATCGGGCCTCGGAGCTTGAGAAGGCGGCCTAGGCCGTGAAGTTTCAGGAGGACAAGCAGCTATTACCGTGGGCGGTGCAGAAGTCCTGGGAGGAGGAGAGCGAGATCGGGATCGGTGCACGTATCCCCTATCTCTGTCGGACCTCTCTTGACCTGAGTTTCTGGAATCATAATCCCTCTCTCCCTCTCTCCGACTTGGCTCGTAATAACGACATTTGTTGCGCAGGCTGCTCAACACGGTACCCCATCCAGACATCGTACCTGAAAATTAAAACAAGGAAAGTTAGCAACCATTCATGATATGCTGTTTATGGTTAGGAAACTGTGTTATGCCGTGAAGAGTGTGTGGATGTGTAACCCCCCGGACCAACCAGAAGTGTCGATCGCACTAGCAGGAAGAGGCTCGCTAACGTCAAGGGTATGTTGCAGTTCACCCGATTCAACGTCATGTTGCTCGGACTCGATGTCCGGGATTGGAAGGTCAACGAGCCCTTCGAATTGATTTTCAGCTTGCAGGGAGGGTGCCTCCGAAATTCTGACTCCTGAAAGGGGGCGGTGTAAAACCACAGACTTCCGCCTCCCGGATTTAGGCTGTTTGGAGACCGCTGCCTTGACTTTTCTCTTTTCATCGGAATCCGGGGTTGCATTAGCAGGTCCGACCAACGGTTCCTCGTCGGTATGAGTTCTTTCGGAATCGGGTTCCTCAATTATTACAACCCTGGGTTTCTTCCGCTTGACCTTTTCTCTGGAGACAGTCTTTAATGCGCCATCGAGCCTTATGCTCTGCCTCCGCCCAATCAACCCAAGAACTCTAAGATTCCGGTCCGTTAGTAGCAATTCGATGTTCCTTTCTTCACTAGGAATTTCTTGAAGGACCCGAACTATCTCTTTATAGTGGCCACCTTCAGGTCGCTTGATTATTGCTGAAAGAAAAGGAGTAGAAGATATGAGTTTAATTTCATTCGAAAATTGCCCTATCAATTACTTGGGGAAAAGACAATACTCACGTCTGAACAGCCATCTTCTGGCAAACCCCGGAGGACATCGGACATAGAACCACTCCGACTTGAAGTAGCTCAGCCTAGTCCACGACCCCGTGACAACTTGGCAGTTTCTTACGGACTCCAAGAATGTAAAAGATGGGCTGTCAGTTCGACTTTTGAAGTTGAATAGGTATCTTATCTCGGTCGGACGGGGAGGTCGGTAGAGATATTCCATAAATGCGATGAACAAGCCATTGAGTGAAGCATATCCATTCGGATGTAACTGAGACGGAGCAATATCCAAGTAAGCCAACACTTCTCTTATATAGTCGTTGAACGGAGGAAGTGTACCGGCTGCGCATGCATGTCGATTAAAAGCAGTATACCCTTCCGGGGGATTGTGCGGTCTGTCGGCCGGTCCTGGCAGTATTACATCGTCCAACGACAGGCCATGCCTTAAGCATATTCTCCCTAGCATATCTTCAGAAATATTGGACGGAACAGAATCAGGTGGACTATTGATAAAGGACGCGTCAGGCAACTCGTCCGGAGCTGGACCGATTACTTCGGCCTCGATATCCGGAATTTCAAGTCTGGGAGGGGTTAAATTCTGAGTTTCTGGCTGCTGCGAACTTGACGGTTCCATAACTAGCTAACTCACGAGAAACCATCATTAGACAATAAAAAGACCGCGTGTTCCCCCTCGTGTAAAGTGTGTGTCATGCAGTGCGGTGCTATGCATTACTTGAAAGAATTCTGCAGAGTTAGAGAAAATTTGCAAACGGCAAAGGATAATCGAAATCCAGTCGGAATGACCGTCATCGCTGACCGTCATCCTTAAACCATCCCTATGTTGGCGATTGATTAAAGTTAAAGTTCATTATCATAGTGTTAAGTTATAGTTCCATCGACAAGCTTCGATAGGTAGTCAGATATGCAGCTAACAGTCAAGTTCAGATATGCAAGAATGAAGCTCGTCGGAGTTATGCTGTTAAGAGTTCACAATTTCGTGTACGTCAAGAGAAGAGTTCGAATCGACCACGGGAGGCTTGTTCGAATCCATCAGGACACGAGTTCGTATCGATCCCGGGGGCACGCTTCGAATCGATAGCCAAGGTGCAAGTTCGTATCGATCGGAAAAGGTAACTTCGAACCGATCCATGGTTGTCAAATTCGTATCGGTCAGCAAGGTCTCGGCTTCACATCGATCACGTTCAAATCAGTGCTTTTCGTGTCGAACGCAAAGATACACTTCGGATCGATCTGAAGTTGAGAACTTTGAAACAACTGTTTATCGATCATTTCATATCGGTACGATTTAACACCATCGCGATCAGTACAAACTGTAACACCTCCTCCAGGAAATTTCCAGGGATCGATGCAAAAGTCCAAAGAGGGCGTGCTAATGGCCTGCATCGACTCGAGCGCAAGCCTCCATATCGATCCATTTTCTGTTTTTTTCTACTTCTTCTTCACCAATCCACAGGAGCATCGCCATGGTTATTTAAAACCAAGCTTTGGTCCAGATCTGGTTTTACCAATTGCCAGAATCAGTGGTTGATGAAGATGGAGTGGATCTGAGATGACTTCGTTGTTTGGATTCGAGGTTAATTACCTAAGTTGAAGTTAAGATTTGAAGGATTGGAAGTATGGATATGATCGATTCGAGAACAAGTTACAAGTCTTCTTCTTTCTCACAATTTCTGGATCGATGCGAGAAGTAGAAGGCGGCGGTAAAAAATAGAAGGTAAAAAAGTGAAAAGTGATGAAGTCCCAGGTATTTATATGGAGCCTAGGATGGAACCGAGTCGATTAGACTCCCAGTCAACCTGACCGGTCGCAACCTGTCAAACAACGCATCGAAACGAAGGCTCGTTTCGAATCCACCAGACTTCATCGATTCGAAGCGCACAGAGAGACCACCTGAAGACGATGGACTCCATCGATTCGAAGCATCCGTTTTATGAGCCATCGACCCACAACAGGGCGGATCTATCGGTACGAGCATGGTTTTCGTAACCATCAGAACCTTTTGGTACAACCAGTCACTTCGTATCCATCAGATATCACCGATGCGAATCAGAGTCCACCATAATCTGTGACCATCGATATGAATAAGCCTTTCGTATCCATCTTGACCCGCCTCGCTATAAAAAACCACTTTCCAACCTTCTATGTCGATTCAGGAGAGAATCAATAGGAAGTTCAATGATGAGTCAAACTGACAACGACTCGTGAACTTGCAACGTTAACAAAAGTCAGCTAATCATTATCACGCAGCAGTCAATTACAGCAATACAAAGTACAACTTTCAAATTGTTCAGAGAGGACCTACAGCTTTTCAAAGCACGTCATGTTTTCACGAGACGTACTTTGGGGGGCAAATGTTATCCCGCCTTTTGGCAAGGCCAGGACACCAAGGAATTGATTGGATTCCAAATATCGCTTGTCATGGATATCGATGAATTTTGTCCGAGTCCGGATCAAGCTACAATTGTTGAGACGTGACTAGTAGAACAAAGGAAGCCAACGTTCCAAGTTTCAAGCCAATCCGAGTTCATATGCTCAGGTTATGATGGATACAAGTTGGAGGGGAAAGCATATTTTCGTATCCATCAAGGATGTTCATTTTGTACCCATCAGGGAACATCATTTCGTATCGATAGAGGTTACCTTGCTTCGTATCCATCCAGCCCATGTACATCATCCGCTTCACATAGGCGAGTTCCCATGGTTTCGTAACGATCAGGTTGGCAATGTTCGAACCCATCGAATTCGCATCAGTCAGGTTCGAGTCCATCAGCAGATGGCGCATCTCGTATCCGTCAATCAATGCATGCTTCGTATCCATCGAGGCCACTGTTCTTCGTATCCATTGAGGAACTACTCTTCGTATCCATCAGAGAAAGGTTTGTTCGACTCCATCGGCAAGGCCTTGTTCGAATCCATCAGTGATGTTTCATTCGAATCCATCAAGCCAGCAAGCCAAGGTGACGTGTAATCCATCGAAGCAAACACGGCGAGATCCATGGATACGACGCGGCCATACTGAAGAAAAAGATGGATCAACTCGAGATATACGTGCCACATCATTACAGGAGCACGTGCAGATGATCGATTCGAAAGGATCAATACGAGGTCATGGAGTCGAATGAAACAGCCGGCGATCAATTCCATTTCGTATCGACAATTTCTCGCGATCCACTGATCCAAATCCAATGATTTTTTCAGGGTTGCTTGCATACACACTGAAGAATATCCCTGCCAAATTTTAGCTCATTTGGACATCATCTTGATCGATACGAAATGGATTCATATCGATCGCAGATCAAGGCGAAACTTTCTGGAAACGGTCGAGTGGGTCCCCTCACGTGCCAGACCAAGTCTCCCGGAGTTTGAGCGAGATTTGAGCCTCCTACGCCTATAAATAGAGCTCCAGAGCCTGTAGAAGAGGGATCTTTTGATTCTGAAGCGTCGAGACTCTGCCGGATTAAGATTTGCATCCTACCTTTGCTGTTAACTTCGAATTCTAATCTGTAATCCGCTGTTGTTTGCTGTAATCGCTTGTAATCATTGAAAGAGAATCAATAAAATCATCAAAATAGTGGACGTAGGCGTTACGTCAAACCACTCTAAATTGCTTGTCTGTGCATTTTACATTTCTGTTTGTTGGAGTTTTTGTTAGATAACCTCTGTTTTACATTTACAATCTTCACTTCATCTCTTCAAATAACTCCCGAAGAGTGTTGTGCTCATTTTTGGTACAAACAGATATAAAGTGATAAAAGAGATGAAATAAAGAAACATAAAGTAAGAAGGGAAATGGGAGAGAAATTGGGGAAAAAAGAGAGAAATTGGCAATTTTGGTTGAAAACTCAGAAACAAGCATTAGAGAAATAAGAGATGAAGGCAACAGTTAATACCTGCTATTTATTCTCAATTTTCTTGAATGGTTAATGGAATCAACAATAAAGTAAATAAAGAAATATGCTTTATTAAATGAAAAGGAAACAGGTCGATGTACTTTGTAATAATAATAACAATTCTATGTTAGTCCATATTGTAAAACCTTTGAAAGTTAGTTCATCATGATGAATGTATAATAGGCTGTGTAAACTTTTAACTGAATTCCACTATATGTATAGAATGTGACATCCTAGCTTTGTTAGGTGTAGCCAGTTTTCTTTTCTAAACAAAGCCAATATGACATTTTGAATGCTCTATAGTTTACTGCTTTAAGTATAGGTAGGCATGGCCACATCTGGCCCTTAAGTTGATCCCCTCTTAAGGTTATGTTAAAGTTATTTACAAGTTTGTAGTTTTACATAATCAATACAAAGTTAATATAGATAAAACCACATTTCTCTTTTCTCTTTGTTGGTAAAGATTGATATATCTACACTAGTATCCGCAAATATATACCTACAATCAATTTGACTACATGTACAACCTCATCTTTATTTTGTTCTATAACAAACTAACAAATCATAAAACATGACAAAATCACTAAGTATTTTTACCTTCATAACTGTATGTTGTAAAGATCTAAATACATATGATTCTATTGAAATATAGTATATTTTGTATATCCTTATCAGCCTTGGATATAACTAGTTATCGATTTGTAGAAGAAGATGTATGTTTATCCATTGCTTAGTTCTGTTCATAAGTCATGTCCTAATCCATTACGGCTGCCAACATTCCTCCAATATTGATTTAGTGAAAAAAAATTTTATACCATGCCCTGTTTAACCACTCCCTAATGATATGAAATTTTGTTAGTTAGGTTGTGGTTAATTAACTATATATTACTTGAATTTAACTCCATATTCCACCATATTTCAATCATCCTCCTATATAAACATACAACTGCTTTCCACAAACATATAACTTAACTACATGAATATATAGAATGATAAGATAAAAGTCCCGAGACACTTTATAGTTAACTCAATAGCAAGATAAAAAGGTTAAAAATATCTTTATTGATGAAGTTGTGCAATAACATATATAGTTAAGATAGAAGATGGTGCTTCATTTAAAATAGCTAATTAGTTATTGGTTGATTCAATTTGATAACTATTACCCATTGGTTGACTACAATCCCTTTAGCCTTCGTTTTTTTTTGTCAATAATTGTTGAAGATAAGATCGTACACTTTGCTATATTTTTATTGACTAGAATCCATGAAAAATTATTTTTAAAAGATTAGCAAATTGAATCCATCCATCCAAATTGATATAGTAGGATAATATGTCTCTTAATAATTTGGTAATGATGTCTACCTGTTTAGGAAAAAATGATAAGGAATGATATATTACATTTTACAACTAAACCTATTGACTTAAATTGGTACATCAAATTTGAAAACTTCATATGTCATGCTAAATAAATTTTCTATGATCATGAATCAATCATTCCAATGGATACTTGGTAAACGATGAACATCCACAAGTTATGTTAGTATATCTTTACTAGCAGTGGTATCTTAGTGTTGTCTTTAAAAGTAAAGATACGTACCGATCATGAATACAAAAATGATTATTGTTTTACCATTTTTAAACTAAATAACTTTCCTTCAATATATGTTGTGACCTATATGTGCACTTTCACATTCATAACTAATATATCTTTGATTTAGGAGATGCATCTAACCATATTAATTACATATAAATTATATATATTGATAAATGTGAGGGATAAAAACATTTATAATTGCAGTGGGGGTTGAAATTATATTACTTTATGTGATGTTATTAAATATAGTAAAACAATTTACACTTTTACTATTTGAGTTGAAACGATAAAAATTGATATCATTATTGTCTCAAAGAAGTTCATATTATTTTCACAATAATTCTGAATGTGTACATATAGGCACCTATATTTTTTTCAAAGTGCAAATGATGCCTGTTAACATAAGACACCTTAACAGAAAAATGGTATAAACATTGATTTCTAAATTAAATTTCTAATATTATGATGAGAAATTTTCACATAGCAGATTTCGTAGTTTTAGTGTTTCCTGTTACCTTTCTTTTATCTTTGTTAGTATTTTATTGATAACCCTTATGTATGGTAGTATTTTGTAAGCATGATTATAGGAGGTCGATTTGATGTTGCGGAGGTGTAAGGTGAAAATAATTTGGAAATTTTTGTTAAAATTGTGTTTTGATAAAGTTGGGGTCGAATGACTTTGATAGTTATAAGTTAAACAAAAATATAACTTTTCAAAATTCTAGAAGTTTGGAAAACGTAAAAATTTGGTCAGTTTAATAAAAAAATTATTTCTAGCTACCTTTGAAAATCTTGAGAACAAAATCGTTTTTGGTAATTTTGTGTTAGAAATCATTGTAACTTAAGTAATCGGTGTTCAATAGTTTTTTTAAAAATCATTAACTTCGTTAGCCAAATGCATAAAATTAGAAAATTTAAGCCACTATTGTGTCATAAATGGTTCAATAAGATGGTCATTACCTTAGCATACGTGGTTACCATCGATTATCCATATTTATGCCACATGTGTTTTTTGCTATGACTTTATTTTGATTTTTTTTAAATGATGTAGTTAAGATTTTTTTTATTTTTCCAATAGTTTAGATGGATGATTGGAACGACCCGTAAATTAATCGTTTTGTGTTTGAATATTTAAATCATTTTTAAATATTTAAATAATGGATTTTAATAACCAAATAAACATATTTTAGACATTAACTAATGATATTAAAATCATTTAAAAATTCTTCTACCAAAATAATTAGTTCAAATAAAAATAGAAAATGTGATCCAAAAACGTTTTTTGGAAATTCGACTTTTCGGCATCGAAAAAGTCGTCGCAAAAGTTGTGCACATTTTGTATCACTCATATACACATGAACACACATGCACATATGTCATGTGATAAGATAATCAATGTGTTAAAGTAAATAACCAAGCTTAGTTTAAATATAAAACTTGATTTAACATTAAATGCACAAAAATACATTAAATAACCTTAGGAATTAATTAAATACCCTAACCATAACCTAAACAAGTACCTAAAGCATGATGTAGGTGGACCGAGGGGTTTGTGTGTGCCTAGGGTGGTGGAGAGGCATGCCTTCCATGTTACATGATAACATTTAGTTTATTTTAATGATAAGGTTATTTTATTCACCCCTTCATCTCTTTTGCCTATAAATACCCACCATTACCATACATTCTCCCTTTACATCTTCATTTTCATATTCATTTCTCTTTTCTTCATGTTCAAGAATATCCATGGCTTCTAAAATTATTTCCAAAGTCAAAAACTATTGGATACACTGATAAAAATCAAGCCAAACACCTTACTTCACTTCCTAAAACCATTTCTACTAAACAAGACCTTGTACCCCTACATATCCACCATGGCCAAGCCTCATATGTCTAGGTCGAGCCCAAATCTCCACCAAGATCCACTAAATTGAGCCATTTGCATAATAGAGCTTAGATCTTGTCGCATTCGGGAAGTTAGTGCAAGTTCGGTTAAGTTAGTAAGCATTTTGGTGAGTAAAAATCTCACCTTTCAAAATCCAAGTTTGTAAATTTAAATTTAGTTCATTTATATTGTTGGTGAATGCTTGTTGGATATATGTTGTGTTATGGTGGTTGTTGGCTTGACTTATGCATCGAAAAGTTAACACTTTGGAAGTTAGTTAGTAACTTGACAAGTTAGTAGGCTAAAGTTGAAATTTTGCAAGTGTTGTTTCCTACTTGTTGTGTAAATGTACTTACCATGTTTATATGCTTACTCATATGTTTTGTGATGACTCGATGGATGAAAAATGACATAAACTAGTTTGTCGAACTGCCCGTATAGCGATAGTCACTATATCGGCACTTTCGAAAATTTCACACTTTATCAAAACCTTTTGGTTTCAAATCGTGCTTGGGTTTGTTTTACAAGTGAAATAAGTTTTTTTGAAATAATAATGATTTAAAATTTGATTAATTATTTTATTAATGATTTTTAACTTCAATTAATTATTTAATTAATAAAGATTAAGGTTAATTAATTAACTTATTAATGATGAGTTTTAAATTTAACTAATCACTAGGTTAATGACATTTTTGAAATTAATTAATCATTTTATCTAATGATTTTTAAGGTTAATTAATTTTTTAACAATGAAGGATTAAAGTTAAATAATGAATTTACTAATAATGTTTTTAAATTAATAAATCTTTTAATTAATGACTTTTAAAAGTTAATAAATCTGTTTAATCTTAAATAAATCTTTTCTTAAAGAAAGCTTTTAAATTTATTAATCGCTTTTAAACAATGATATTTAATTATTATTTATTTAATTAACTCATTTAATTATATTATTAATTAATTTAATTAATGGCGATTTAAAAGGTGATTTACCCTTTTTAATTAAAGGTTATTGAAATTTATTAATTAATTTAGTTAACAAAGTTTTAAAGTTAATTAATCAATGTAATAAGGATGTTTTAAGTTGTTGAATCCATTTTATAAAGATATTTCAAAGCTAGTAAACTCTTTTAACAAAGTGTTTTAAAAGCTAATACTTGTAATGTGAAGCCATGTACGAATTCGGGTTTTTAAAAGAAAACTTTTGAATTGTTTATGGAAATGAATTAATTTTCTTAAAGTGATTCACTTGTATGGAAATGATTTATTTGTATAATTAGCACTAAACATCGAAGAAGTGGACTTGTCGCTATCTCAAAAGTTAAGAATAATCGTGAGACATGACTTCGAGGTAACACTACCTTGACTTGTCTGGTATTATTGTTAACCAAGAAATGGTATAAGTTTGAATTTGATGAGTGGTGATAAGTATACAAGACTAATTTTCATATACGATTGTTTTATATCCTCGATAGTTGGTTTCTCAGCTATCGGTTACGTTAGCTTCTTTATTATCATCATTCTAAGACGATGTGTTGCTTCGTTGAGCTTTGTTATCCTTTGTCAAAAATGACTAAACACAATGCGTAAGAGGAAGCCTAGCTATGTGGGGTTGCTCCCATTAAAATGGTATTTTCACATCTCATCTAGTTTGGATTCGGTTGTGCACTTAGATGTGGAAATATTCGGATACTCGGTAAGAATTGGCGGGGTCCGGCTTGGACGTGTTCGAGAAGTGTCATAGAGTATATGACCTTCTCGAAGTATATTACTAGAGGTATAGTTCAAGGGGGTGCACCTTCCTAGTCATTTGGTTGAGATTTTCCTTTCTGATTTGATTCGAACCTTCAAATTTATTTGCATCGGGAAGTGTCAACCACTCTTCGCGGTGTTTAATTATTTATCCATTCTTTACGTTTGGATGTTAACTTATGTGGGAGAAAACCCATTTCGTGTTTAATGGCATGGTCTCACATGTTTGTGTTTAATTTCACACCTATTGTTTAAAGTTTTACTCATACCAGACATATCGTCTGATCTGAGTTGTTTGTTTTCCCTAAACTCTCGTACACTCATTTTATTTGAGTAGTCCGAGCATAGCAGGTTTCTTGTTGGGCTCTTTTGAAGATGGCATATGAGTAGAAGGCTTTCATCTTCTTAGTTATCTATTCTGTTATATTATCTAGTTTGTGTATGTATTTTGTTTAGGCAAGATGTAATAACTGCCTAAGCTGTTTGTAGTACTTTTGTGTAACTCTGATAACTCCTTGTTAAGGAGTAACCTGATGTACTATTGACTATTATGTTTTATTTTGCAATTCTGTTGTGAGGTTTTCTATTCTGTTTTTTATTTTACCCTACAACGATTCATATTTTTGATTCTTGGGCAACGGAACGTAAACACCGAGGATGTGTTAAGTATCGTTTCTAGGGTTAGAAAGGTGGGTCGTCACAATGATTTTCCATAATAATATTGGTAGTTAGACCTCAAGTTCTCGAACCATGCTTTGAGATATACATTGGCGGACAAGAATTTTTATCTGAAGGTAATTATTAAGACTCATCTACAACTCATCTCCTTTATATACTGTGTGCTTACTTAGACTAATGTGATTATAATGGAAAATATCAATGCAATTATTTATTTTTATTTCTAAAACCAAAATACACAAATGCAACCCTTTATTTCCAAAAAAAGAAAAAAGAGATTGGGTTAAATGTTTAATCAGGCCATGTTTGCATGCCACTTCTCTGTAAGCATTGTTTATTTTGATTTTCTTTTTGTCATATTTATAGATTGAATCTTATAATACATTAAACTAAGAAATTTAGAATTCAAATTATATTATCCTTTCTACATATTATTGCACCAAACAATAAGAAGAGATTTAAATTGGTTCCATTGTGCAAGCTCTTAGTGGATGCCTTTCCGTAGAAAAGCAATCTTATATATTTTGTTTCATTGTGATTTCTAAACAATAACGTAGTGTTTCTTTATGTTATAGAACGTAGTCGTAACTAACCTTTCCACTTGGTGACCAATTAGTGAATATGGTTACTTGGTCACATATATGGATTTTCTACTATGTCCCCTAACAATGATAGACAACTGACATAGGCAGTGGTTTTTGTCATCATCTTCTATATATCTAGAATTATTAGATGGCATTATAGTAACATATTTTATTAAAGTTCTTTTTATGCCATATAATATGTTTAGCCTCCAGTTTTGTAAAAACCCTTTTCAACCATTGTACAATTGGTTAATAATGACATTGATCATATCACTCGGGACCTAAATCTTATGTGTCCATGTTCATGCCCATCGATATGCTGTGGTTTCTTTGCGAAAAGAATGCAATGTAAAGTGCAAAACATCGAGTAGGAAAATTGGTCTAATCAGAACAAAATTCAATTTTTTTCAGCAATATTATTTTTGCTTTTGATAAAATAAGTTGTGTTGTGGTTGAAGTGTACTTATTACCCATTTATCAAAGTAATTTATCATAATTTTCAGAGTAATTACCAAATATTTTAGAAGTTTTCCTTTGGAATAATTACCAAATTGCAGAAAAGTCACTGGATATATCTAATATTATTAAGTAAATTCTGAATTTATCATAAGTCATCCTCAAAATTTTCATAACTTAAAGCATATTTGATAAAGTTAAATCTGATTGTAGAATAGTGGTTTAGTACACTTTCTAATACAAAATGGTATTCCATTATTATTTAAGAAGCTATGCTTATCTTACCCTAGAGTGTAAAACATGTTTGATAAGTGAAATTAATTAGTTGAATAATTTGCTTTTATTGATAATTTGAACGATAAATATGATGTAGAAGAATTTAATTCATATAAAACAGGCTGTGACATTTTCGATTTATATATTAAAACATGTCTGTTTATTTGTGACTTTAATGAATTTTTAATAAATTAGTCATGTATATTTTGGTACGAGCTAAAATGCATTCTTTGTAAATGCAGTGTGGTGCTACAAAGGGTGTGTTATATGTGAATTGTTGGTGATGATCATATTATGAGCTATCCAATTCTTAAACAGAGACAATTATTATTTTATGTTATCATTGAAGTGCTAGGAATACAGTAAAAAGGATGGCACTTCTCTATATTAATTCTGTAACAGCCTGGAATTTCACCACTTTAATTTGTAAACATTTAATTTTAAATATTTAATTAGTGGATTTTATAATTAAAATAAAATCTCTTTTAAATGATAACTAGTAATGGTGGAATGAATTTCAAATTTTGTTTACAAAAATATTTAATTTGAAGGAAAATTGAAAATGTGATCGGAAATCGTTTTCCGAATTTTCGACATTTTTGTCGACTAAAGTTATCAGAAACGTGATGAACTTTAGTATAAGTAAATATACATACATGCATAGATAAGTTAAGATATGTTTGTATATATATACACATTTACTTAAGTAACATGTAAAGTGGGATGTGACATTTTATGTAAATATAAAATAAAAGAATTAAAAGATGCCTTAGGAAACACTAAGTGCACTAAGAATTAAATGCATGTTTAAGCATATTGGCTTAAGGAGATGGGGGGACAAAAGGGTGGCGTGAGGTACATGGAGGGAAGGAGACATGGTGAGGTGGCATAAGGTAGTGGAGGGTAAAATAAAAGGGTAGTTTAGTAATTTTTTATTTTCATTTCATATAAAAGTAAATTGCTAATTCTTCTTCTTATTTTTTTTTCATTTCTATTTTCTTTTCATAAACTCCACGCTTGCTCCAAGCTCCGAAACCCTCTCTAATGGCTTCCTTATTTTCAAGTGGTTAAAATTCATAGTTTTATCCACTTTTAATTCTTAAAACTTTATTTAAACACCTTCCTTCTATTTCTACACTCTTTCTTCACAAAAACAAGCCCATACACCCCCTACCCTACCATGGCCGAGCCATGTTTACATAGTGGCCAAAATCATTAAGGCTTTTTGAAACACCCCATACCCCATAATATACCCAAAAAGGACACATTAAAAGGTGTGGTGCATTGTAGGTATAACTGAAACTAACAGAGACTAAGATTCACAAGACACAAATAGGTAAAAACAACGGAAACTAAATAAGTATTTAATTAAAACAAAGCTTCATAATTAATTCATAAATAAGTCAAATGCCAAATACAACATCCATATCTCAAAACCCATCATGTCTTATGAAATAAAAATTCATGGTCTCAAAATCAGAGTACGTAATATCCCTCATAAATAAACCAGTGCATTCAAGAACAAAAGCCGAGAATAAAAGAAGTACATAAAAGAAATCTCCTCCAAGAAGAACTCCAAGCTGCGGCAGTCTACTAGCTTCTCCCTTGATTGCCTAAAGGGGAACAAGGGGAAATAAAGAAGTGGGTCAGACTAAAAGTCTGGTGAATGATAGTAATTACTAGAGTCTTTAAGCAAGATAAAAGTAATAGACTCTACAGCATTTCTAGCATAAATAAGGATAACAAAGGAAATAGGAAAGAGATAAACAAGAAATAAATACGATTAACTATTGCTCAAGATAGGTTAACCTTGATTGCTTGCACTTGTTCTGATTTAATTAGGCTGAATTCCTAATCCTGTAATTAGGATGTGACCCTAATTCTACCCTTTTTGATTGGCTTGCTACTCCATAGACCTTACTGTGGACCAGCCGCTATATAACTCCCTACACAGCAGCCAATGGTATCTACGGAAGATGCACAAAGCAACTACTATGGATCCGGACGACATATATAGCTCCCTACACAGAAGGCAATAGTGTCTACTAAATACACTCATACTAAGCGCTTGGAACTCATAGCTATTACTGAACACCCGAATGGAAGTCGCACGTGTAACTGCCACCATGCCCATGCTACCTTTTGCTCCACCTATTGGGTCTTCTTATTACCTCAACATCCAGCATAAGCGTGTCCCTCATCCCACTTCAGGCTAACGTGAGATCACCGTATGTCCATAAAATCTATAGAGGAAATGCTGTTGGTACTGGCCCTTCGTCCAAACAATATCTAGTTGCGCCCCTTATCTAAATCCCCCGTGATCTGGACTTCCATTTGATCCATTACTACCATTCTTAGCATAAGCCTGCCCTAGGGAATGCTATTTGGTACAGGTCCTAATTTCATCTTTGCTTATTAACTTAGGTAAATTATTTAAATAAGCCTTTACACCTTTCTCTACTATCGGTGCTTATTAATTTATCCTAAGTCTTAAGATAAGCCTTATTATGTTCTTTTTCTTATTATAACCTACGTTATAATCATGCTTATTACTTAACCCAAGGTCTAAGTGTGAAAATAAGCTTCTTTCATCTTTTACTCCATTTAGTTATAATTCTTAGTTATAACTATGCCAATTATCTTTAATTAGTCCAATTCTAATTATAATTAGGCGTGAGTTCAGTCCAATTCCATTATTTATTACAGTCTTTATAATTTACATCTTATTTTTCTTCATTCCATATTCTTACTTATAAAATCCATATTTGTGTTTAGTTTATTCTAATCCATACGTGAAGAAAAGCGGATGAAGAGAATAGACGCTGGCATAAAATCCAAAACATCGAAAAAGATGTAAATAAGAAATAAATAGCAGTAAATAAACTTAAATACTATAAATAGACTATAAATTAATAAAAAGCTATGCTTAACAGTAATAAATTATAATTAACAGAAAGAATACTAAAATTACTAAAAGGAATAGCTGAAAGGAAATAGACCGAAAATAATTCTAAAAACTGTAAATAACTACTGAAAAAGGTTATTCCAAAAATCATGGTAAAACCATAACTATTAGAAACCCTATTATTTTAAATTACTAAAGAAATATTAAAATAATTACAATCACTCACCTCCAGTCCTATGCTTTTCCTTTGCTCTTCCTGGATCCACTTGGAGTTGTAAAATAATTTAATTTATAACAATTTTCTGCTTTGGAAAAATTATTCCATTTAGGGTCCTTCCTAGAAAGGTGAACCCAATTGGAGAAAACCTAGAATGAGTAAAAGCGTTAGGTCTAGGGGTTTATTTATTGGTGTAGAAGTAGATCTTGGACCGTTGGATTTGGAGATTGAATAGAATGCAACCACGTCATAGGCTGAATAGGGGCCATTGGATGCAGAAACGAAGGGACCAGATCGAAATAAAGGATGCAAATGACGTGTTCGGTGGCTGCTAATTCATTCGAATGAATTAATGTTCGTTCGCCTGCCAAAATGCAAGGCGGGTCGACCGCCCCTTGCCAAGGTCAACTGGCCGGTCGACCTGACTATATATATATATATATATATATATATATATATATATATATATATCGTTTTATTTTTGTTTATTTTGTAACTTGGTCATATTAGCTCGGTTTTTGACGTTCTATATATGGAAATTGACCAGAAAATTACCACGGACACGATGGTGCAACTTCTGTGGCTTAATTCTGATAATTTCACAAAGTTATTTTATTATTTAATTAATTAACAAATTAATTATTACGGGTTAAAATTTCGGGTTGTTACACTTTTAGCCTTCAAAAATCAAGTATTTGTTTAGGAAAAGCAAGTTCTTGTAACATCCCGCCTTTTGGACGTTTTAAGCAGACACTCATGCCGGCTCAAACCATACAGAAGGGCGGATTGTTATTGGGGTGAATAAGAAAAAAACAGAGAAAGAAAGAAAAAAAAAACAAAATCTCGCAACGGAATGACAAAATATAATAATCAAATAACAGTTCATGAAGTTGTATACAAAACATTTAATTATACTTATACAATATAAAATCAGAGTTACACTTATCATAGATAAACAAATAATAATGCAGCGGGACAGTGTGATGCAGTGGAATATATAGTAAATAATAATACAATCTTCGTCTTCGTCCTCCAGAAACAAGTCTTCAAATCCTGAAATGCTCAGGCTGACCTGAGCGAATTGAAAAGACAAAACACTCATTAGAACTAAAATATCTTATGTGAGTTAAAATAACGGTGAATAAATATGAGTGGAACGACGTTGGAGATGTTACGGGGTTTGACATCTCCTATCCAGTGTCTAACGTGAGTGCAGTAACTTAAGAGATGTTCGGGATTCACATCTCCTAAGGATCCGTTAAACTATCTACTATGTAATACAATATGCTATTATAATATGTCTACAGTAATATAAACTATTAAAATAACGTTAAGGCGTTACATTTTCCCCCTTAACACATTTTTATTTCCCATAGTCTATACAGTACCGTAATCCTGCCCGTACTGGACGTCGTCAGAGGGCACTCCATAGGTATGGTACAAACCAAACTCGTAGAAGGTGCGCTAGGGTAGGTGACACGGCACAACTAGGCAATGCCAGGGTAGATATACCAATTACACTTCCGGACCGGTGGTAACACATAGCAGCTACTATCGCCCACCTCGGAACACACTCCCTAATCAAAAATCGAGGGTGGCCACCAAATAAATCGCAAAGTCAGAATATAGTATCGATGGAATGTGCCCGATCGGAGGAATGACCTCACTTAGCCCGTCAATTGCTCCTGTTTTAGCCACCTTAAGCTAACTCATGGGAGTTAGGTCCACGTATATACCTTTAGGATCGTAGCCACCATCCTACTTCATTTTGGAATCTCCACCGCGTATACAGTTGTCAAAGTGGTTTTCGGTATTGGCAGAGAGTATGACAATATCAGATCCCGGTCTCTTTAACAACCAATCGCTTATTTCACACCGGATGGTTATTTTACATTTCCAAAAATCATTTCATAATTGATATCAAAATATCATCTTCAATTCAAATCATATCACTTTAGAAATCATTACTTACTTCCGAAATTATATCACATTGAAATCGTAGTTCGAATTTATATTTCCTTTCAAAAGTCATATTTCCAAAATAGGTTAAACTCTCATTTCAAAATATCGTATTAAACCAAATACGTTATTTTAAATCCCAACTTAGGTTATAACATCATTAACCATATTCACTTAAAAATCGAGAATTTGAATATACACCCATCCATTTTACTTAGTTTGGAATTTAGAAGAAAATAGTTTTAAATAATTATAAATAGTTAATATAGATTTAAAATGGATTAAATATAATTAAAATAGATTAAATAGCTTTAAAATAGATTAATTAGATTTAAAATAAGTCAAATGGTTTAATTAGTTTAAAAGTTTGAAAATCTTAATAATTAAAGTCTTTTAAAATAATATATTTAAAACAGTTTATATGAAAAACATAAATTTGAAATTTATATCAATTTAAACTATTTATTTCATTCCAACACATTTGGACCATTTCGACATCCAAAAACCCAATTTCAAATTTTCCAATTCAAATTCTCAATAAAATATTTAATTCAATATCGCTTTCGATCCATGTTCGAAATATCAATTTAAATCACTCCAATTTCAATATATTTCAAGGTTATATTTCAAACAATTTTAATAACTCAATTTTGATAAACTTCACTTATATTTCAAATTCACTATAAAATTTCAATTTTATTCCTTTAACAATTCTTTTAAAACAATTCAATTTTAGTATAAAACTCAAAATTCGATAAAAATTCAATTTATATAAACCAAAAATTTTATTTCAAAAATATCATTTAACTCAAAGCAAAATTTAAGGATTCAAAATCATTTAAATTTAACCAATCCGGTGTCCGTATATAATTCTCTACCCTATGGTCAAGTGATACGAATATTTATCATTTTAATCCGAAATTTAAAATGTTACGGTTATATATCATTTCAAACCGCAATCTAAAATTAATAATAAAATCCATAAAATCGCTCGAGTCTATCATTTCAACCCATAACGATTTTTGCTTAATCTATAGATCATTCGGGTATGTATCATTTCAACCCATAGTGAACTTGTGGTTTATAACGATATAAAATAAAACATCCATCCATCCAATATCAGCAATCAACACCCATTACAAACATCATCCAAATCAATCAATAAATATCAATATAGAACTGATAATCAATAATATGTATTTAACTGGCAATTTATATTCAACAATAAATTAAATAACGATTTAATTTAATAAATTCAAATTAATTGAGATGATGATTTAAAATATACCAAACAGTCATAAATAAATTTCTAATCACATCATAAAATTTAACAAACATAAGAAATTTAAGAAGTTGTGAGTGGGTTAAAACACTTACCTTTGAATTTAAATTGAATTTAAATCCAATATAAGCGAAAAATTCAAACAGTCTCCGAATTCGTCCAAACCAGCGTCAAAGTCTCTGAAATTTCGACACGATCCCAGTGGATCAAATCGCACGTGAAACGGACCTCGTATGCGAAAGTTATTAAAGTTAAAACGTTTTTAAATTTAAATTCAAATAAAATAAAATAAAACAGAAAAAACAAACACTCACATGCCACATCACCTCCTTCTACAGCAAGCCCTAGCACGTAAATGCGTTCACATTCGAACAACAACAACCGCCGCACCTTCGTCGTTCGCCCACGCACTGACACCCCATGTCGCGGCCTCCTGGACTACGCCGCCGAAACTCCCCCACGACCACGACCCACTTCCACCACTCGCGACCACTCACGCACCTCCGAACGCACGAACAAGGAAGCAGCTGCCACCAAAACCCAAATCCTAAATGAATTATCACCTTCGATCCAACCGATGAAACGACGAGCGACACACCTAGATGAACTCCCCTCAGTCCACTCTACAATACCCACAAATCAATTCGACGATCATACAAGGTTGATCGTCGCGCGATGAAAGGTCGTGATTTGTTCTTCAATTTTTGGACAAACAGTGATTAGAATTGGAAAATGAATTATAGATCTGAGATGCACTCATCGAGAGCTTCAGATTGATATATAATTCGATATAGTTTGTGGAGTTAGAAATTTTGAAGTTGAATTTTGTATTGAAATTGAATTGGGAAATTTAGGGTTTTTCAGCCATTGAGAAAGAGGAGCAACATAAATTTCTGTATGTACAGAAATGAGAAATGAGAAATAGAAAGGCTGCTAGGGTTTATAATCGTATATATATAGGCAGATCAGTAATAGGAACAAATGGATCGAATCGGTTTGAAAGTTGAATTATAAACGACCGGAAACGCTCGTTCTGTCTCCGGAACGAAATTGGGTCAACCCATATATCAAAATAGATGCTTTTAAATATTTTAAATTAATGGAACAAGTTTCAAGTCCTAATTCCATCGTATGAAGAAGTTATGTCAAAATCAGCTTATTTAAAATTGATTTTAATTGATTTCGAGCGTTTCTAGCCCGTACGATCAAACGACAAGTTCGATCGTTACGAAACTTGAAATCCTATAATAATTCACCATTACGAATCCGATGAAACTAGTTTCGTCGAAATCCGAATCAGTGGCCAAAATGGCTACATTTCAGTTAATTAAATAAATTAAATCACTTTTCAAATCTGATTCTATAATTGACAAATTTTAGCACTTATGATTACTTAGACATTTATAACCATTTAAAACAAATTTCCATGTTAATTCAATGTTAATTATTTCACTAATTATCATATTTACTTTCAATTTCAATAAATCCAGAAATTATAAATTTAATTTTCAATAATTCCATTTAATTGACCTTTCATCCTATTATTCAATCCATTATTATCAAATGGATGAAATTAACATTGGTTCATGATCTATTACAATAATATTCTCAAATTTCATCTTAATCTCCATTAACGTAATAATTAAATATTTAATTTCATTTATTTGCAATTAATCCAATTATTATAATTTGAATTCCAATAAATTAATAAATCTTGATTTCCATTCTTTTTATTCCCAATTATCATATTATGAATAAAATTAACATTATTTCCAAATATTAACTTAATTTTCATTAACATAATATTTATTTACATTTATTGAAATTTATTTCCAATTTAAATTAACAGGCTAAATAAATAGGTAATATACAATAATTGTTACCATTAACTTTTAATTACACCTATAAGTTATTATTAACAAACAAATCTTACAATTGCTTACATAACACTGTTTTTTTCCAATTATCATTAATTATATACTAATTCATCAATTAGTTCAATATCTACACTTGTTTTCTTATATTCACTTTATAGCCAAGTATAATATTTAAATTATTTTCATTAATTGGCATTTCATTCAATTCATTAATTGTTAACTTTAATTAACCTTTGTATGTTTCATCTTAGTTATTATTTCATTTTTAATTTACAAATTATTATTTCTTTCAATATTAAATTACCAAAATCTTATTAACTTAACACATATTAATTATCGAAAATTTACGGGTCGTCACAGTTCTAGTTTCGGTGCACAAGTTCTAGTGAAGTTCATGTGTTTAGCGTAAAAGTGAGCAAACTAAACCCTTTATTTAAAGTTATTAACTTTGAATTATGATGTATAGATTGTTGTTAAATCATTTGCTTGTTGGTTGGATATTGATGTTGGGTTATATGTTTACATATAAATTGATGTTTAGTTCGACTTAGAAATCAAAGTAAAATGTATGTATGTATGGAAAGTTGTGATCTTGCTTAGGAAATAGCATATAAATTATATTGTGGTGATGTACATTGTATTGTATGTGCTAAAAGTTAGCAATTGAGTATGTGGTCATATGTAAAAGGAAAGGTTGGTGTTTGGAATCGTAGTTGCATAACCGAAATCCTTTGGCTTCAAAAACTTGTTTTCCTTACTTACTTTTAGAAATGTTTTTATTTAGTTTCAAAAACCTTACTTTGTTTTTCAAAACATTTTTGTAAGGTTATAAGGTAGTTAAAGTATAAAAGATAAGAACTTGAAACTATTTAATCTGAAAAATCCAACTTTGAAAATTACTGGTCATATAATGATAATCACTACAAGTGTAGTTCGTGAAAACGGACTCTTTTGAAATTTAAATTTATTTTCACTTAAGGTTCTTTCTGAATAGAATTTTCAAACATATATCAAGAAATAAAAAGTATTTATTTATTTGTTTATTTAATGATTATTTAATTAACTAATTAAGTAGGGTAATTACTATTTAACCATTAAGTTAGGGTAATTAGAACTTAATTGCTTTTAAGTAAGTTAATTATATTTAGTTCACAATTTAAGATTAATCATTATTTAATAATTTATTTAAGGATAAATTACTAAGAAAATTATAATTCAGGATAATTATTATCAAATTACTTATTTAAGAAAGAGTTTAATTATTAATTAATCATCAATCAAGTTAAATTTAAGTTAATATTTAATTAAAACTTAATTATTATTTAATTATTTTTAAATGAAGGTTTAATTTATTATTTAAGTTTTAATTAAGGATTACTTAATTAATTAATTAATTGAGATTAATTAATATTTAATTATTCTTTATTGACGTCAAAAATGGGCATCAACACCCAATAGAATATAGTAGATATTAAATGAAGAATGAAATTAAAACCGAGCAAATATCATAAATGAACTCACAGATTTTTATAGTGGTTCAACAATCTTGCCCTACGTCCACTTCATATTTTTATTGCACTTGATTATGATTACAAGAATGTTTGGATCAGCTAGGATCCATTAGTACAAAAGTGAAGAATAAAAATGGCATAGCCTCGGCCAAGAAAGCATGTAACATCCCGTATCTAGAGGCCAAAAGCTAAGCGCTATAGATGCTGCAGTCATCCATAGTATTAACTTTTGGTGACAAAATACGGTAATGCTAATGGTATCCATAATATCAGAAGCACTTGAATATGAAAAAATCACAGATTTCCAAAGAACAACATTTTATTGATTACATTTCAAAACAGATTCATATCCAAATTTCATGATCCCATATCCTTTCCCAGGTAAAGATCAAATATAACCATTACAAAAATATGTCAGAGCAACATATGTTGATGCCCCCTTGGTTGATCAGAGTCAATATAGTCATATTTGAGTTAATATACACAGCGGAATCAAAATAAGGTAAAACTATAACTCCTAATTAGCTATCCGTCAGCCACATGCTCGTCTCCGGAAGTATTATTCGCCAAAACGACTAAAACCTGAAAAATCTCAACCCTCTACCTACTCAAATCAATTTTGAGCACCCGAGAGTTTCAGGGAAAACAAAAACTTCGAGTCAGACATAAAGCCTGGTGTGAATAATACTATTACATCTCAGTTTACTGATATTAAGTGAGACCACGTCGCTTAGTAGAATGGGTTTCCCCTCACTAATATCCTCTTCAAAACATATATTTTGCAAATCCTTTCCTAAAACCAAACTGGTTAATCAAACTGATATAATAATGATAATAATAGCTAAGTCCGTTAAGCTATAATTAGGTAACTAATGGACTATCTATCCACAAGTAGTAAATGGACCATCTGTCCGAAAACTGGGCTGACTGCCCACAAAATGGAATAACTGTCCGAATAAAAATGGACCATCTATCCGAATCATTTTCTTAGGGTTAACTACCCTTCATCTTTTTCCTTGAAAACCTTTTCAAAATGATTTAACCTTTTAAATCATACTTATACAAGGAAAATATATTCTTAGCTTTACTCTAAGCTACTTTTCCATGTTATATATACTATACTCAAAATAATGTTGATGAATTTTAATGAGGATTGGCTATCCTTCCAAATCAAGTTAAAACACTTTTTAACTTGAAAATACTTAGGCTATTTGCCTATTAAATACATTCGAAACCTTTGTTTAAAACCTTTAAACAACCCTTTCGAAACCCTTGAAGGTAACCCTTTCGAAACCATTGAAGGTAACCCTTTCTAAACCGTTAAAAGCCTTTCCTTCGAAAGATTCAAAACATTAGACATCCTTCTTTAAATCCTTTATATATTGCCTTTCGAAAACATAGGAAAAACTTTTCCTTTCAACCCTTTCAAAACCCTGAGGAACCACCCCTTCGAAACCATTCACTAAAACCCTTTCGAAAGCATTAAAATACTAAACCTTTCGAAAGCCTTTGGATTCAATTTAAAACATGTGGAAACCTTTCGAAACCATTCAAAAATTTACCCCTTCGAAACCTTTGAAAACTGTTCCAGTCGAAACCCTTTTTGATTTTGCCTTCAAGTAGAGCAAAAGAGTTAGAAACCCATTATAGTCGAAAGCACTTCTTTCGAAATCATTAAAACTGTCTCTTTCGAAACCATTTGGATTATACTTCAATCATAAAAAAGGGTCTTTAAAACATTTAAGTCGAAATCATTTGTTTCAAACCATTTCCTAAGTAAAGAAGTGATGGTGTCGAAACCATCCCTTCGAAAGCATTGGAGAAGTGGCCATATTTTAAAACAAAGCAAACCAATCCTTTCGAAACCCATCCGAGTCGAAAGTTACAAAGTGGCAGCAAAAAGGTTTCGACTAAGTCGAAAGCATCCATTTTAAAACAAAAGCGCAATCCAATCGAAACCATTTCTTTAAATCCGTTTGACTTAGTCGAAAGCTAACTAAGTCGAAAGCTACTTAGTCGAAAGCAAGCAGGCGCATTTTCTTTTAGAAGCAAAGTAATGCCTCAACCCCTTCAGAACCCCTGGTTTTGACTCCATACCTTTGGCCTACATCCAATTCATTACGTACCAGTTCCCTGATACCATGTGCTTTGGTTTCGACTGTGTCGGAGGCAAAGCTAAGGAGACGGAAACTGGTGCCGAAAGCATCAAAACAGTGAAAAACATGTTTGTTTGTACTTTTAAACTATTTCTTTTGTACCTAATCTGCCTTGTTTGTCTAAATCTGATTGGTTGCCTATTTCTCTTTTCATAAGTGGTGCTGAATTTCCAGAATTAACAAATTTATTTATTTACAAAACACCTTTTCTCCTTCCTTAATTATATAAAACATTTAAATCCCATAACTTAAATAATTTTATATAACCATTAAAACACTTAGGAAAATTCTACAAAAATTCCAGAAAATCACTTTTAATATGTTTTCCAACATATAAAAAATTCAAACCCAATCCTTTTATTATTTAACCGTAAATAATTTATACTCCAATTTAACATTTTCTTTACTAGAAAATTCATATAAATTCCACAAAAATTCAGAAAATTCTAAAAATTGAAACCCATCTCCAAAATAATAGTGTTGGTCTATACAATAATTCGCAAGACATTTGGATATCATTATTAGAGTTTTCATATCAAAACATGTCATAAAATCTATATGAACAACTATAAATCATCAACAAGTATATATAATTATTCCATCATTCATAAACATGGAAAATCAATGCAAAATATTTCAGATTTCATCTTAAATTGAAAACAAAACAAATATGAGATGTAAACTGTTAGCACCAAAATTGGTCACTAACCTCGTAGAGAAAGATTATGTAGAGATATAAGTGATGAAGGTAAATTAAACAGAGAAGACAATGCTAATCTAAATGCAGAAAGTAAGAACACCGGATTTATAGTGGTTCAGCGTAATTGCCTACGTCCACTTTGAGATTAAACTTTATTGATCCTCTTAATGATTGATTACAAATACAATTCGTAGATCAAATGCTTGAATGAAGTTGCTAAGTAAAGAAGATGAGTCTGAAAAATGGCAGAGTCTCCCCAGTGTTCCCGGAAAAAAGGTCCTTTTCACTGTGACCCTGCCCCTCTATTTATAGACAAAGATGGGCTGGACTTCCCAGATGGGCTCGGTAGCCGAACACTCTAGCCCAAGTATAGTGGTCGCTGCATGCCGAACCAGGTAAGCCGAACACAATGATGCCGAACCACCCTTCCTATGCCGAACGGTATGTTTGATGTGTGGGAAGTGCAGAATAGTTGTCAGTCGAAGCCGAACGTGCCTCTGTCCGAAGCGCTTGACCGAACAATGCTCTCTGGCTGAACGATGCATTCTGGCCGAACGATACCTTTGGCCGAACGATCCTCCTTGGCCTAACGTGCCTTCTGGCTAAACGATGCTTTTTAGCCGAACGATCCCTTTGGCCGAACGATACTGCCATGTCGAGTAATCATATACGCCGAACGCCTTCTAATGCCGAGTACTCTTGGATGCCGAGTACTACGCCGAGTACTCCTTGATGCCGAGTGCTACTGGATGCCGAGTACTATGCCGAGTACTCCTAGATGCCGAGTGCTTCTGGACGCCGAGTGCTATTGGATGCCGAGTACTACGCCGAGTACTCCTAGATGCCGAGTGCTTTTGGACGCCGAGTACTCCTAGATGCCGAGTGCTTCTAGATGCCGAGTGATATTGGATGCCGAGTACTCCTGTTGCCGAGTTCCACTGGATGTCGAGTACTATCTGATGCCGAGTGCTTCTGGACGCCGAGTGATATTGGATGTCGAGTACTCCTGTTGCCGAGTTCCACTGGATGCCGAGTACTATCTGATGCCGAGTACTACTAGATGCCAAGCGCTACGCCGAGTACCATGAGATGCCGAGTGCTACCTGATGCCGAGCACTAGTTGCCTGGTCAAATCTCCAGGAAACACTTGCCCCCCAAAGTGTATCGCGTGGACGAACGTGGTACACTTTGAACCATGTAACCTTTTCGTCTCGTCTTAAAACCTTGACTAACCTCGAATGGAGATGCCCTTTTGTGAACTCCAGCGGTTTAGATGTGTGCCGAGCGTGTTCTAAATGCCGAACGAGACATTTGTAACCGAACGATGCTTCCTTGCCGAACGATACTTTAGTGCCGGACACCATTATGCACCGATGCCGAACAATATGACCTTGACCGGTTCCACCGGATGTAGCCTTTTCGACTTCTTCTGTTTCCCTATAAAAGCCAGCACCTCTATCCTTCTTTTCCTTTTCACACTTCCAATACCTCTGCCTTGCCTCTGCCGAACCTATCAGCATACAACTCGCTGATTCTTCCCAAGTTTCTTCCTTACCAACTAGGTACCGATCCTTTCATCTCAATACAGCCTTTATGCTCGAACTCCCTTAATTGATGGGATAAATCGAGCCTTGGAAAAAATGTCGAGTCATGCGACGAGTGGTGGTAGGAAGTGTAAATAGAGATGAGTTTTTTCCAGAAATCAATGATAGACACATTGTGGTTCGGCATAGGTATTTTATGCCGGACCAGATTGGTGGAAGTAGAAACATGGAGTAAGTAGGAGATGACTAGGGGCATCGAGCGGTCTGGTCTGGTACGACTTGTCGAACGATATGCCCTTGTGGTTCGGTGTGGATGGAGGAGAAGGTGAGGCCAATGTTAAGGACAACATGCCGATGGTCATCTTAGCCGAACAGTCACAAAACACCGTACCATACTCAGGCTAAAACATGCCGAACAACAACTTAGCCGAACCAAAATTTAGCCGAACACAGGCTTGGCCGAACAGTGACTTAGCCGAACAATGACTTAGCCGAACAATGGCTTAGCCAAACAATGGCTTAGCGGAACAATGACTTAGCGGAACAATGACTTAGCCGAACAATGACTTAGCCGAACAATGACTTAGCGGAACAATGACTTAGCCGAACAATGACTTAGCCGAACAATGACTTAGCCGAACAATGACTTTAGCCGAACGATGACTTTAGCCGAACCAAAATCTTAGCCGAACACTCATTAACTATATCTTCCCGTATATCAAAACAAGAAACAGGGCCCAAGCATTCTAGCATACCTGAAGCTGACCCGGATCGCTAACTTCTTAGCTTCAGTAAACGGAAATCTGAACTTAGATTATCATACGTTTTCTGGATCAAGAATTGCAATCACCAAAAGGCAGGCTTCTAGGGACGGTCAGCGATGACGGTCTTCGAAGGCGATGTCTTGACGCTCAGTTTTATATCAACAGCTTTGCGACTTTCAAACTTTCAACGCTTTTACACGATTGCTTGCACTAGATCACACACCACACGGGGGGGAATATTCGTGCTGTTAACTCTAACGTTCAACGTTTTTTTTCAAGTATAGTTTTCGCAGGCACTTAAACAGATTCATTATTTATTGGGGATGTCTATGAAGTCTAGCTCCGCCACCATATTTGACAGGCCTGGGCCGTCATCAAGGCAAGAAGCCGCTGATGCTTCAAATCCATTGACTTCCCCTGCCCATAACTTAGCACCCGATGCCCTGGAGGCAAAAATTCTTTTAGACAACCCGATCGATTCACAAGCTTCGAAGATCAATGAAGCCGCACTTCGACGAATATGCTCCATTCACGGGATTCCTTTCGCCGATGTGTTGGTCCCTTCGCGACACGATCGTCCTCACCTGCCCCCAGTCGGATATACCACCTGCAACAAGTTCATGTGTTGGATGGGCAGGGTGCCTCCGTTTAATTTATTCCTCCGGGTCGTGTTGCAGTACATCGACATTGCTCCGTCGCAGCTGCATCCGAACGGTCACGCGTTTCTATATGGGACCTATCTACTCTTCATGGTCGTCTTCTCTCGACCTCCAACCTCTGGCGACATCAGATACATCTATTTGACCAAGAAACGGAAAGATAGCCCTTCCTTCATGTTCCTTGAGCCGTACCACAAATGCCAAATCTTGACAGGAGCATGCAGTAAATTCGCCCTGTACAAACATGAATGGTTCTACGTGCGTTGCCCCCCTGGTTTTGCAAGGAGATGGGTTGAAGGCAGTAAGTCTCTTTGCTGAGTCATCGTTCGCGTTTAATTGGAGTCGTGCTTTTTCTAACTTCTCGTTTTGTCTTTTCAGGTATCAACCCGCGTCCGGAGGGCCGAGGATATTCTAAGGCCGTTGAGGCCATTAGAGCTCTTCCTGCCGAGGAACGCGACATCCGAACCATCATTTCGAATGAATCATTGTCAAGGTTCGGCTTGCTAGCCCCAGGTCGTCGGATTAGCCTCCCGGAGGGCGTCTCCATTCCCAAGCCAGCATCCGGTAGAGGGAAAAAACAGGCCGGATCATCATCACGCCGCACTCCCGATACGCACGAAGAAGGTGAGCGCAAAGAGGATGAAGCTCCTGAGACCCAAGGCGAGAATGTGGGCCCCGCTTGGAATCCGGCGGTCGATGTTCATGACATTGAAACGTCATCCTCCCCTTCGAAGGGAAAGAAGAGGTTAAAATACAATATTCGGAAGGAGAAAGTTGGCGGTACTTCAAAAGATATGCCTATCCCGCCAGAGAAAGAGGCTTCCTCACAGACCTGGAGAGTTCTCTAAGGGGTTTGTCGAATCTTTCCATCCCCGACGATATACTTAATTACGGGTTTGACGATCCTGAAGCCCTCAAGTTTTCTTCGCCCGCTAGAGGCAATGCGGGAGTTCAACTCCCAGTCCAGGGAGACAATACTCCGATTAGTAAAGACAAAAGAACTTGTCCGTCGGGGGGAACACTAGGACACACACGCACATACGCATTCCATCATACACTTCAAGTTTTTTCTTGTTTCCCGGATCTTTCTTAACTCGTTGTTATCTCTATTCTTTGTAAGTGACATGGGGCGCTCTCACGGATTCGATCGCCTTCATGGCTCTTCCATATTTCATCATTCCGTACGGGATTCAGGTTCGGGCAGACGTAGAGACAGAGACGATTATGAAGATAGAGACAACCGTCCCTGCGATTCGTCTCATCGTAAGAAGGCATATTCCCAATCTTCTCAGTCCCGTGATCCTCTTCCTCCAACTGAGCCGGATAGAGAGAAGTCTTTACAGAAGGGGTCCCAACTCGATGCTCCTCGAGAACAACACTCTGGTTCGTCGAGTACGAGGCAAATTCGGGAGCAACGAAAAAGAGCAGAACTTCCAAGGCCTCCTCCCCCTACTCCCGCGGTTGACCCAACTGTAGCAGAAAAGATGGTCGATCTCAAGGCCAAATTTCCAAAAATTTGCTTTGATGGTCTGAAATTCCTCCCAGCTGTCCATCATATTCCTGGGCACATGAAGCAGAGTGCCATTGCATGTAACAATGACGTCTATGTTCAACATGACGCGTTTGTTCACTTGGTTGAAAAGATCTCGGAGGTGTCTGTTGAGCGACAATATGAGATTGATCGTTTGAAACTGGAGGCTGGTTGTGACAAGAACATCATCAAGCACCAAGACGAGGAGCTCGCTTCGTACAAGTCGAAGCTGGAAGCCACTGAGCAAAGCGCAAAAGATACTGCTGAGGCAGTCGCTCGTTTAGAGGTGGCTCACAAGAAGGAACTTGATGAAGAAGTCCAGCGTAGCGGTGCCCTTGCCCTAGAAAAAGATTCCATACAAAAAAGAAAGGGACGCGCTCGCTATACAAGTCAAAGAGTTGAAGGAATTACTTTCCAAGGAGAAAGAGGACAAAGTAGCTGCTCAAGAAGAGTCACAACGATACTGTGATGAAATCGTTGCTACTCGACTCCTGAAAACGAAGCTCGATGACGAACTTGCTAGGGTTGAAAAAATGAAGGACGAAGCCCCTGAGAAGGGCAAAAGAAAAGCTGCGAAGGAGATTGATTCTCGCCTCGAGGCGGCCGCAGAAGCCGGCAGGGAAGAGGTCAAGTGCATGTTTGACCCGTTGATTGCTGAGTATGGAGCCCGCGTCCTTATGCACCGCGACTTGACATTCTTGGGCGATGGCTATCTCGAATCCCTAGCTGAGGCCTGGGAAACTTTGGTGAAGATTAGGAAAATCGAGTCGGGCTCTGAAGAGGTCGATGAGGATGCCTTGGTGAAGGAGTTTCTTAGGGGGAATGATCCAGCAGATTTATCCGCAGCTTTGGCGCTTTATAACAAAGGCTCTCCCCTTCCCAAAGAGAAAAGTGATGAAGCTGGCCCGTCTGGGGCTGAGACTACGGCTCCTCATATTGCTGTTCCTCCCGCTGATCAACCAGCTGGTCGGCCGACACTTGACCCGTTCGAGCAGCATGTCGGCTATGATCCTGAAGATCCCGGGCTTGGCGTTCACGTGCTATCTCCTATCCTGGAGGGTGAAACCCCACGCGCAACCGATAGCCAACCAGAACCCGGTAGGAAACTCTTCTTTTCTAGAAGTCAAAAGATCTTGTTATTTTCCAGCATTTATTCGTTCTAATGTTCATTTTTTATGTTTTCATGCAGGCTACTCTGATCCCGAGCCAACTCCGAGGAGCGATGACGCCAAGGAGGAGGCAGAGAAAACAAGCGATGTTGCTCACGCGGGAGTAACTCCTGGCCCTGACGCTCAAGTGATCGGGGCGCTAGATGATGACAAGCTTGACACTTCGTCTCCTGCCGAAGGGAGCGATGAAATCGAAATCACCGGCGCCTCTGAGCATACCTCAAAGATGAGCATGAAGGAACGCCTCGCCGAAGAGGAGAAGAAAAAGGCCAAGGTCAAAGTCGAACCTGAAATACTGGAACTTACCGACCCGCGGATCAGACCTCTGAAAATCATTCTCCCGGGCAGGTCCAAACACTGGATGTTCCGTCTCCTACTCCTGACTCCACTTCTTTAGCAAGCAAGAAATCCAATAAAAAGCGTGAAGGAGAGGAGTCATTGGAAAAAACAAAGGAAGACAAGAAGAAGAAACCAAAGAAATAATCGATGCACTCATTGAACGAGCTTTTTGCTTAAGTCTTGTAGTTGCTTTTATCTTTTGTAGCTTGTAGTTTGTATAGATAGGTTCTTAACTCTGAGTTTTGTAGGAGTAACTGTGTAACCCCATTTTGAACTATTGAATGAAGTTTAATGTCTTTTTCGTTTGTATGATTCTCTTGCTTTTCTTTGGTTTGCTGACTAACTGTAGTCATAACTCAAGTTCTTATGAGTTGCATTATCTCCCAGTCCATTCTCGTGTTGTTCAAACATTTCCAGACGTGGCATACTTCTTGTTCCAAATTTCTCGAGTACTTGGACTTTTTTCTAAATCTGCGCTCCGGGGATTTAGAGTAAGTTGATCCGCGTTCAGGGGATTCGGAGGTTCGCATCGTTTATACTCTAGTCCGCACTCTGGGGACTTAGAGTACTCCGATCCGTGCTCTGGGGATCCGGAGATTTGAAATCATTTATACTCTAGTCTGCATTCTGGGGACTTAGAGTACTCCGATTCGCGCTCTGGGGATTTGGAGATTTGAAATCGTTTATACTCTAGTCCGCACTCTGGGGACTTAGAGTACTCTGATCCGCGCTCTGGGGATTCGGAGATTTGAAATCGTTTATACTCTAGTCCGCACTCTGGGGACTTAGAGTACTCCGATCCGCGCTCTGGGGATTCGGAGATTTGAAATCGTTTATACTCTAGTCCGCACTCTGGGGACTTAGAGTACTCCGATCCGCGCTCTAGGGATTTGGGGATTTGAAATCGTTTATACTCTAGTCCGCACTCTGGGGACTTAGAGTACTCCGATCCTCGCTTTGGGGATTCGGAGATTTGAAATCATTTATACTCTAGTCCGCGCTCTGGGGACTTAGAGTACTCCGGTCCGCGCTCTGGGGATTCGGAGGTTCGAAATCGTTTATACTCTAGTCCGCACTCTGGGGACTTAGAGTACTCCGATCCGCGCTCTGGGGATTCGGAGATTTGAAATCGTTTCTACTCTAGTCTGCACTCTAGGGACTTAGAGTACTCCGATCCGCGCTCTAGGGATTCGGAGATTTGAAATCGTTTATACTCTAGTCCGCACTCTGGGGACTTAGAGTACTCCGATCCGCGCTCTGGGGATTTGGAGATTTGAAATCGTTTATACTCTAGTCCGCACTCTGGGGACTTAGAGTACTCCGATCCTCGCTCTGGGGATTCGGAGATTTGAAATCGTTTATACTCTAGTCCGCGCTCTGGGGACTTAGAGTACTCCGGTCCGCGCTTTGGGGATTCGGAGGTTCGAAATCGTTTATACTCTAATCCGCACTCTGGGGACTTAGAGTACTCCGATCCGTGCTCTGGGGATTCAGAGATTTGAAATCGTTTATACTCTAGTCCACGCTCTAGGGACTTAGAGTACTCCGGTCCGCGCTCTGGGGATTCGGAGATTTGAAGTTGTTTATACAAGTCCGTACGTCGTACAGGATAATGTAGTTCGTCATCCGATTATGAGATATAGAAACATTAGTGATTTGTGGAAAATACGGCTTCAAGCCTTTATTAATGAAAAACAACTAAACTGCTTGATTACATAGTTAAAAAGAAACTAAGTTACGACTGAACGAAAACATACAGGAAATAACAGTGCCTAAAACAAGAAAGAAAACATGCTAAATGTAATAGTGCCGCAGATGTTCACTGTTCCATGCTCAGGGGAGTGTCGTGCCATCGACGGTCGCTAGCTTGAATGTTCCCTCTCCAAGCTTCCGTTCAATGACGTACGGACCTTCCCAACTGGGATTCATACGTGATGGTACCGGGAAAACTCGTTTCAGAACGAGATCACCCACATCAAAAGTCCTTGGGCGGACTTTGCCGTCGTAGTAACGCTTGACTCGGTGTCTATGCGTTGCCGCCCTTAATTCGGCCTTTTCATGCTTTTCATCGATGCAGTCCAGCGATTCCAACAAGAGGTCTTGGTTCGTCTTGGGATCATAGTATGTCACTCGGTGTGATGGAACTTCAAGTTCCATGGGTATAACGGCTTCCGAGCTGTATGCTAAGGTGAATGGAGTGTGGCCGGTCGCGGACTTGTGGGTAGTTCTATAAGCCCATAGTGCTGTCGGGAGTTCATCTACCCACTTGCCTCCGACCTTCTCCAGACGCTTCTTCAGTATGGACTTGATTATTTTGTTAACGGCCTCGACTTGTCCGTTAGCTTTCGGGTGTGCAACGGCGGCGAACTTCTTCTCGATTCCATACTTTAAACATAACTCTTTGAACTCTCTGCTTTCAAATTGCGTCCCGTTGTCCGTAATAATGGTGCAAGGAAGGCCAAAGCGGCATATAATGCTCCGTACAACGAAGTTAATGACCTTCTTAGAGGTGATCGTGGCCAAAGGTTCTGCCTCAGCCCATTTTGTGAAATAGTCGACTGTAACTATTGCGTATTTTGCGCCACCTTTGGATATAGGCAAAGAGCCGATTATGTCGATTCCCCAGATTGCAAATGGCCAGGGACTAACCATTTGTGTGAGTTCCGTTGATGGAGTCCTCGGGATTTTCGCATATCTTTGACACTTGTCACATTTTCTTGCGTAGTCTGCGGCGTCCCGATTTACGGTCGGCCAGTAATATCCATAGTGGAGGATCTTCTTTGCCAGCGTTTGCCCCCCAGTATGGTCGCCACATTCCCCTTCGTGAACCTCTCTTAAGACCCACTTTGTCTCGTCATGAGCGATGCACCGTAATAATGGGGCTGAGAATCCTTTCCGATACATTAATCCATCATGCATCACGTATCGCGCGGCCTTTCGAAGGACCTGCCGTCTTTCGCTCCTTTTTTCTGGTAAAGTCCCGGTTGTTAGGTACAGTTTGAGTGGGGTTATCCACGATTCCTTCTCGATTTCCGTTTCCAACACACGATCGACATTCATCTCGTCTATGCTCGGGGCATGCAAGGCTTCAACGGGATACAACCCCATTTGCTGCGCATCGCCGGTACTCGCAAACTTAGCCAACAAGTCGGCTTCTTTATTCTGTTCGCACGGGACATGCGAAATGTCATAACGCTCAAGATTTGAGAGTAGTTCTTGGACCTGAACAAGGTACGGAGCAAGCTTCTGTCCCTTTGCTTGGTAATCTCCCCGCACTTGGTAAACCACCAACTGTGAGTCATAAAAGATTTCAACTGATTTGATCCTGAGTTCTCCGATGAGCTTCAAGCCAGCAATCAGTGCTTCATATTCTGCTTCGTTATTTGTTGCTGGGAAAAAAGCTTCAAAGCATAACAGATTGATCGGTTTTTCAGAGTTATAAGAACTTCACCCGCGCCAGAGCAACGGTCGTTTGATGCCCCATCAGTGTATAATTTCCATCGAACGGGGGGAATGACATCATGATTATCTGGTTCGACGAGTATGGTAAACTCAGCGATGAAATCTGCTAAGGCTTGCCCTTGTATGGCTCTTCGTGGTAAGTAGGCGATATCGAAATGGCTCAACTCGATGTTCCATTTTAGCAATCTCCCAGAAGTTTCTGGTCGTAGGAGTACCTGCCGCAAGGGTTGATCGGTATAAACACTGATTGAGTGTGCTTGAAAGTATGGGCGCAGCTTACGTGATGCAATCACTAAGCAATAGGCCAATTTCTCGATTTTAGGGTAATTCCTTTTTGCCCCCGTTAAACGCTTGCTAACATAATACACCGGCTTCTGGATTCGGTCCTCCTCGCGAACTAAAGCCGCACTTATCGCGTGCGGGGATACAGCCAAGTATACGTACAACATCTCGTGGTCTACTGGTTTTGACAGCACTGTGGACTCTCCAGATGCCTCACCAGATCCTGGAATGCTTCCTCACAACTAGACGTCCATTCGAAATTCCTCTTCCCTTTCTTTATTATACCAAAGAAAGGGATGCACTTGTTAGTTGCCCTGGATATGAATCGACTTAGCGCAGCTACTTTTCCATTCAAGCTCTGTACCTGCTTTATAGTCCTAGGCACTTGCACATCTCGAATAGCTTGGATCTTTTTTGGGTTAGCTTCAATTCCCCTAGCATTAACGATGAATCCCAAAAACTTCCCCGACGCAACGCCGAAGGAACACTTCAGAGGGTTGATCTTCATCTCGTAATACCTGAGTATGTTGAACATTTCAGCCAAGTCTCGAATGTGGTCGTTTGACTGTCGTGACTTCACGAGCATGTCATCCACATAGACTTCCATCGTCCTACCAAGCTGGTCCTTGAACATTCGATTCACCAAACGCTGATAAGTCTCCCCTGCGTTCTTTAATCCGAAGGGCATTACTACGTAGCAATATAGCCCAACATTTGTAACGAAGCTGGTGTGTTCTTAGTCCGGAATATGCATCGGGATTTGGTTGTATCCTGAGTATGCATCCATAAATGATAACAGCCCATGTCCTGCGGTGGAGTCGACCAACTGATCGATCCTAGGCAACGGGAAACTGTCCTTGGGGCATGCTTTGTTCAAATCTGAATAGTCTGCGCAAGTTCTCCATTTCCCATTTGCCTTTTTCACCAGTACGGGGTTCGATACCCATTCAGGATAAAGGGCGTCGCGGACGAACCCATTGGCTTTGAGTTTGTCCACCTCCTCTCTGAGAGCAGCGGACCTCTCCGGGTCCATTCCTCTCCTCTTTTGTTTAACCGGGATGTATTTCGGGTCTATGTTCAACATATGACTCGTGATGGCGAGAGAAATCCCACACATATCAAAATGCGTCTAGGCGAAAACATATAGATTCGCCCGGAGGAAATCACTAAGGTCTTCAGTCATTGCGGGGCCAAGCTGTGATCTGATCTTCAGTATTTGCGAAGGGTCGTTTTGGCTAACTGAAATGTCAACCGTTAGTTCAGCCGGCGCTGCCTTTTCTTCCCTGGGTTTCTCATCGTCGTCTCTCGGATCTATGTCTCTGAAGATCCGAGAATTATGCCCGAGCCAGGGCTCGGGCACTACTTGTCAATTATCCGTGTTAAGGATGCGGACGGAATTGTCCGCAACCTTTCCTTTCTCCCTCCAATGGGACTCCCGGAGCTCAGCCACATAACAGGAACGACCAGCTGCTTGGTCGCCATGAACAATACCTACCCCTTTGTCAGTTGGGAACTTCAAAGTTAAGCACCACGGGGCTAATGCTGCCCTAAACTCAGCCAGGGCCGGTCGGCCCAAGAAAACATTATACGGAGAATCCACATCCAAAACTACGAAGGGTAGGATTCGCACCCTCCGACGCTCACCTTGTCCCAATTCAACTGGTAACTCAACATACCCCACTACATCGGTCGCTGCGCCATTAAAGCCGTGTATACGAGCTTTGGATGGTTTCAAGTCCTTGGTTTCCATCTTCATTTGGTCATAAGCCTTCTTGAAGATAATGTTGACAGAACTTCCACAATCAATCATAATTCTTTTGACATAAGCCGGTCCGATCGTCATAGATATGACCATCGGGTCGATGGTTGGAGCCTCTACTTGGTCAGCATCTCTGTTCCTGAACACTATATCGTCTGTCATTATGCGCTGCTGCTTAGCAGGGGTCCCATCCTCCACGTTCGAACAACACTCAAAATCTGCATGCTTCAGGGAACTTGTGTACCGCTCCATCTCTTGTCAATTCTTATCCGCATGGTGAGGTCCGCCGATGATTGTGTTTATGACTAGTCTACCCACAGTTCGGGCAGGCTCCTCGGGATGACGCGGAGCCGGTGCACGACCTGGGTTGGACGTTCCCTGTCCTCCTTCCTATGGATCCTTCACAAATTCTTGCAATTTCTTTTGCCTAATCAAATTCTCGATAGCGTCGTGCAGGTGCCTGCACTCTTCCATATTGTGCCCATAAGTCTCATGGAAGCGGCAATATTTTCCAGTCTATTTCTGTTCCTCGGTTGACTCTTTTGGACGTGGCTTTCTGTATTGAAAGGTATTGCAGGTTGAGAGGTAAATATTCTCGAGAGACGCATTCAGCGGGGTCTACTCGTTGTAGCTTGGAATTCTCGACTTCCACTTCCCCGCTTCTCTCTTTTTCCCTTAGTTTCTTCCTCCGGACTCCTTAGGCTGCCCAGGCTTGTTCTTGACATTGACTTGAACCTTTCATGTGTTGTCTCCGGACTGCTTCACAGCAATGTTGCTTTTCACGGACTCTTGGACAGGTCCTGGTGTCTTATCTAGTCTTACCCACCTAGCTTCCTCTCTCCTTATGAACTGGTGTGCCTTTGAGTAGAAACGCTCTAGCGTAGTCGGAGGTTTTCCTGCCAACCAGTCTCCAAACTCAAAATCCGGATCCACACCTCTCATCACAGCCATTAGGATTGCATGATCGTTGGGATTACTGACTTCAGTTACCGCAACATGGAACCTTTGTAAATATTCCTTCAATGACTCCCCGGGACTTTGGATTACACTTGACAGAGACATTACGTCCTTTGGACGAGTAGTGTGTATCATGAACTGCTCAACAAACTTCTTTGCCAACTCCTCGAAATTGGATACAGACCGCGGAGGAAGTCGGGTAGACCACATAGTAGCGATCCCAGATAGAGTAATTGGAAAGCATCTACACTTGGTGGCATCATTTGCTCTAGCTGAATCCATCATCCATTCGTACCTCATGACATGCTGTCTGGGGTCAGTCTTTCCCTCGTACGCAGGGATAGTTGGCATACTAAACTTTCTGGGGTACGCCGCCTGTAACACAACATCTGTGAACGGAGTGTGACTCCTTGATACTCCCCAATCGTCATTCGACAAGCCCTGATTTTCTTTCATCAATTGCCTGACCATGGCTGTCAGGTCTGGTGTCTGTATGGAAGGTGGAAGGTTAGAGTCTGTTCTACATGACTGTCCATGTTGATGCCTCCTCTCCTGGCGATCTGCCAATCGTGCGTCTTGAGGTTCGACATCATTAGAGTTTTGATGGTCTGGGCCTCCAGCCTCTATCTGTACTCCAGTTCCTAAGTTTCCAGCTCTAACTTGGTCACGGTTTCCAGCTGTTTGAGCAGCAGCACCCGCCCGCGCAGCTTCAGTCTTACGGCGTCTGCGCTTGGGAGGTTCATCAGAAGAAGTTGAGCTGTCGGATGAGGAATAGGGAGCGGGATTGCCCCCAGCATTCTGTTGCTGCTATTGAGTGAGTTGTGCCATCAGGTTGGCGTTAGCTTGCATCTGCTCTCCTAGTTGTCTCCTGCTTTCCCTGAGTTCTCTCATCAAGTCGTTGAACTCTATTCTGGTGACAAGTAGAGTCTGGTCCTGGGCGGCAATTCCTACACCCGGAATTGCTGGTTGATTGCTAGGTCCTGCTTGTTGCACGCTAGCAGTCTCATGGGCATCCGCATTATGAGAAGCTGACCTGGTACGTGGTCTTGCCATTGTAGAGTTATTGGTTGGAACTCTGAGTAGAATCAACGGATGTCCTATCAATGAGTCGGATCTTGTTTGGGGGATTTGTTCAATCCAGCAGCTTCAAAGCAGATCCTTGAGGTCTAAGAATACAACTCTCAATGAAAGCACCAAAGTGTTAGCACCAAAATTGGTCACTAACCTCGTAGAGAAAGATTATGTAGAGATATAAGTGATGAAGGTAAATTAAACAGAGAAGACAATGCTAATCTAAATGCAGAAAGTAAGAACACCGAATTTATAGTGGTTCAGCGTAATTGCCTACGTCCACTTTGAGATTAAACTTTATTGATCCTCTTAATGATTGATTACAAATACAATTCGTAGATCAAATGCTTGAATGAAGTTGCTAAGTAAAGAAGATGAGTCTGAAAAATGGCAGAGTCTCCCCAGTGTTCCCGGAAAAAAGGTCTTTTTCACTGTGATCCCGCCCCTCTATTTATAGACAAAGATGGGCTGGACTTCCCAGATGGGCTCAGTAGCCGAACACTCTAGCCGAAGTATAGTGGTCGCTGCATGCCGAACCAGGTAGGCCGAACACAATGATGCTGAACCACTCTTCCTATGCCGAACGGTATGTTTGATGTGTGGGAAGTGCAGAATAGTTGTCAGTCGAAGCCGAACGTGCCTCTGTCCGAAGCGCTTGACCGAACAATGCTCTCTAGCCGAACGATGCATTCTAGCTGAACGATACCTTTGGCCGAACGATCCTCCTTGGCCTAACGTGCCTTCTGCCTGAACGATGCTTTTTAGCCGAACGATCCCTTTGGCCGAACGATACTGCCATGTCGAGTAATCATATACGCCGAACGCCTTCTAATGCCGAGTACTCTTGGATGCCGAGTACTACGTCGAGTACTCCTTGATGCCGAGTGCTACTGGATGTCGAGTACTACGCCCAGTACTCCTAGATGCCGAGTGCTTCTGGACGCCGAGTGCTATTGGATGCCGAGTACTACGCCGAGTACTCCTAGATGTCGAGTGCTTCTGGACGCCGAGTGATATTGGATGCCGAGTACTACGCCGAGTACTCCTAGATGCCGAGTGCTTCTGGACGCCGAGTGATATTAGATGCCAAGTACTCCTGTTGCCGAGTTCCACTGGATGCCGAGTACTATCTGATGCCGAGTACTACTAAATGCCAAGCGCTACGCCGAGTACCATGAGATGCCGAGTGCTACCTGATGCCGAGCACTAGTTGCCTGGTCAAATCTCCAGGAAACATAAACATTATTCACCTTAGCTTTAGAGATTAAAGAGATTGATATGTGAATGGATTTGATTTGCTTAAGCTTCTTCCTAGCTTTTCTCTTTCTTTTTCCCCTTTCTCTTGTTTATGGTGGCCGGCCTCTTGTTTAAAAATTTTGATAAAATTAAATGAATGTGTATAGGAGAATGCATGGCCAAGTTTAAGGGATATAGGAATGGCCTCTTTCCTATTTTACCCCTCATATATTTCATGTTAAATTCTTCTTTTAATTCATTGTTTAAATGACATGGCTACCTCTTAGTTAAATCAAATCTCTATCCCTTAATCAACACATTATTTTATTTAATTTAACTAATTAAATATACTAAATAATGATATCAAAAATATAAGGTGTTACAAACTCCCCTCCTTAAAGAACTTCATCCTCGAAATTACGATAAGGTACACATCAATCAAATAGGTAAAACATACCATCAAATAAGTCGGGATAAGTATCAATAATCCTGCTCTTAATCTCCCAAGTATTGTCCCTGTCATCGTCGCTCCACTGGACTTTGACTAATCTGACCGTTTTGGTTCTAAGCCTCTTCTCGTCTCTGGCAACAATACGAATAGGCTTCCTCACTATAGTCAAATCCGGTTCTACTACTAAGTCATCTAGCACAGTCGGTGCAATAGTAGTCTCTGGGTCTCTAACACACTTTCTGAGATGAGAAACATGGAAAACATCATGGAATGCTGCCAAACTACTCGGTAACTCAGCTCTATATGCGAGTTTCTCGATCCTCTTAACAATACGGAAAGGTCCAACAAATCTCGCCACCAACTTTCCTGATCTTCCGAATCTGATCACACCCTTCATCGGTGACACCTTGACAAAATCTGATCTTCAACTGAGAATTCTAAATCTTTCCTTCTTTTATCTGCAAAACTCTTCTGCCTGGACTGAGCCTCCTTCATCCTAGCTCGAATGACCTTAATCTTTTCTGCAGCTTCTATGACCAAATCTGGACCAAGAACCAACCTATCCTCGGTATCTAACCAACATACGGGAGACTTGCAAGGCTTTCCATACAAAGCTTCAAACGGCGCTATCCCAATACTAGTCTGATAACTGTTGTTATACAAAAACTCGACTAAATGCAGATGGTCTTCCCATGATCTCCTAAAATCTCAACCACAAGCTCTTAATAAATCTTCCAAGACTTTGTTAACTCTTTCCGTTTACCCATCTATCTAGGGATGGTAAGCGGTACTCATCTTGAGCTTGGTTTCCAAAACTTCCTGTAGACTCTTCCAGAACTCGCTAGTGAATAAGGAATCTCTATCACTAACTATACTACTAGGAATTTCGTGCAGTCTAACTACATTCTTCATAAACAACTTTGCTAATACAGGTGTCGTTCTGGTTGACTTAACTGGAATGAAATGGGCACTTTTGGTCAATATGTCCACTATGACCCATATACTTTCATTTCCTCTGTTAGACCTTGGCAACCCATTAATAAAATCCATAGAAATAGAATCCCATTTCCATATCGGGATATCTAATGGCTAAAGCAACCCACTTGGCTTTTGGTGTTCAACCTTTGCCTGTTGGCAATTCAAGCACTGGTTTACCCATAAGTCAATTTCCCGCTTCATACCTTCCCAGAAGAAACTCCTCTTCATATCTTGATACATCTTAGTTCCTCCCAGATGAATAGAGAACTTCAAATGATAGCATTCCTCCTAGACTTCTTTCCTTATGTTTCCTACACTCAGAACACATAATCTTCCTTTCTTTCTCAATCACCCATTCTGGTCAAGACTGAAATCTTTCAAATCATCGCTCTCGGTTCCATCTCTTAACTTCATGATCCCTTCAGCTAATACTGGATCTTCTTCCTGTTTAGAAGCAATCTTTTCGATCATCGTTGGTTGAACTTCCAAATAAGATAACACTACGGCTTCTCCGCTAGACCCAGCCTTAGATCTCCACTGCCCTCTGCAATCTGGTAATGCTTCCAAATCTTTCCACTCAGCAATCATCGCCAACACTGCATTCTGATGTTTTCTGCTAAGTGCATTTGCAATATTTTTGCCTTTCCCCGGTGTGTACTCAATCCCAAAATCGTAAGTGGAAATAAACTCTAACCACCTCTGTTGTCTCATATTCAGCTCCTTTTGAGAGAACAAATACTTCGGCGACTTATGATTTGTATATAACTCAAACCTCTCTCCCAAAAGGTAATGTCTCCACACCTTCAATGCAAAAATCACCGCAGCCAATTCCAAATCAAGTGTAGGATATCTGACCTCATGCGGTCTAAGCTGTCTAGAAGCATAGGAAATCACTTTACCCCCTACATCAGCACAGCTCCTAATCCCATTCCACACGCATCTGTATAAACCACCAAATCCTGATTTCCCTCCGGAACAACCAACACAGGTGCATGGGTCAATAAGTGTTTCAAACTTTGGAATGCTTCCTCATACTTATTAGTCCACACAAACTTCACATCCTTCCTTGTTAGCTTGATCATCGGTGCTGCTATCGGCGAAAAATCCATAATGAATCTCCGATAATACCCAGCTAATCCAAGGAAACTCTTAATCTCCGCCACTGTCTCGAGTCTCTTCCAATTATTCATCGCTTCAATCTTAGTCGGATCTACTGACAACCCTTTCTCTGAGACTACATGACCCAGAAACTTCACTTCCTTCTTCCAGAAATGACACTTCGAAACTTCGCCTTCAGCTAGTGCTGCCTCAGTGTCTTAAGCACCACTCTAACATGAACTTCATTCTCTCTTTCATCATTAGAGTATATTAAGATATCATCTATGAAAACCAATACAAACCTATCCAAGTGCTCTCAGAAAACTCGGGTCATCAAATCAACAAAGAAAGTCGGCGCATTAGTCAGTTCGAATGGCATAACCGACCATTCGTACGACCCACATCTGGTCCTAAATGTCATCAAAGGTATATTATCCTCTGCTACTCTGAGCTGATGGAAACCTTTCGCCAAATCTAACTTAGAAAACATTTTGGCTCCACTCAACTAATCGAACAAATTGTCAATCCTAGCAATGGATATCGATTCTTTATCGTCCTCTCATTCAACTTACGATAATCAATACATAGCCTTAACGATCCGTTCGGCTTCTTAACAAATACCGTGGTTGCTCCTCAAGGTGAACTACTCTGCCTAATAAAACTCTTGCCTTCCAATTCCACCAACTGCACCTTCAACTCCCTCATCTCTATAGGGGGCATCCTGTTTGGCGGCCAACTCACTGGTTCTGCTCCCGGAGCTAAATCTATCTGAAACTCAATGGCTCGTTTTGGTGGAAATCCTACTACAGGCTCAGAAACATCCACGAATTCTCTAACCATGAAAACTCGATTCAGCTCATCTTCCAACTCCATAACACCCAACAAAGCGTTCACCTCATCGTTAGAACATTTTATGGTATAAACTACCTGATCACTACAACCAGGGTGCCTAAGTGATATTTTCCTATCCTGACAAAATATCCTAGCATCGTACTTGCTTAACCAATCCATCCCAAGAATAATTCCGAACTCCATAAAATAAAACACATGCAAACTGCAAATAAAAGCATGACCTAACAAGTCAAACTCTAACTGGTCACATCTCAACCCTAGAGTTGCATACCCTTCTATTGGATTCGCAACCCGTAAGGAGGTAACTAAATATGTGGGTTCTAGGTTAAGCTTATCTATCAAACATCTAGATATAAAAGAATGCGATGCACCAGTATCAAATAGAACGCTAACAGACATGCCATGAATCTGAAGCGTACCTCCCAAAACTGCCTTTCCTTTCTCTTGAGTTGTTGGCTTCGAAGTAGCAGGCTCTAATGCATATACCTTGTCCTTTCCATCCTTAATAGGCTTCTTGCACTGGTTCTTATAATGGCCAATCCGATCATAATTGAAGCACCTGACATTCTTCTTCCCGGCTACCTCTTTTACCTTTCCAGTACGACACTCAATTGCAAAATGCCCCTTCTTGTCACACTTGAAGCAAACAATCTCAGACTTATCTTTCTTAGCTACTCCGCCCTTCTGAGCGCCCTTCTTAGGAAAGAACTTCCTCTTTGATTCTGCCCAACCTGGACCTCCTTAGCCTTACTCTTCTCTAGAGAATCAAGAATTTCCTCACGCCTTAAGGCCATCTCTACTACAAAATCAGAAGGATCTCTAATATGAGGTAATGTAGCCCTTGCTAACTCAGGCTTCAATCCCCTGATAAACTTCTCATTCCTCTTCATTACTGTATCCACTGAAGCATACCCATATCTGGCCAACTCCTCAAACCTCCTAGCATACTCTAGAACAGACATTTCTCCCTGCTCTAACTTAACAAAATTTCTGATCAGAGCTGACTGTGCCATCGCAGACATGAACCTCTCTTGGAACCTCCCCTTGAAATCTGCCCATGTCAAAGTTTCCTCATCCACACCAGCCGTCAGACTGTTCCACCAAAACAAAGCTGCTCCTTGAAGCTGCCTCGAAGCAAGCCTCCTCTTCTGCTCATCATTGAGCCCCTAATCTGCAAAGATTCTCTCACAGTGCAGCAACCAATTTTCCACCTCTATAACATCCTCTATTTCCAGAAATGGCTTCCCTCCAAGCTTAGCGTAATCTCCGCTTAGTTTAGCATAATGGTTAATTACCGGAACTTTCGAAACTCCTACCCCTACGGCATCTCCTCCTACCACTCCAGTTGCAATTCCAACTTGCATTATAGTCACAAAAAACTGATACATAGCTACCATGACCACTTGCAGGACTCCAGCACCTACATTCTCTATTTGTGCCTGACCTTGGGTCCTCCTCGCATTAGGTCTGGCATTCCCATCGGTGCCCTCCCCTCCTGGGTTAACTCTTCCTCTTCAACCATCCATATCTGTTTTCAAACCTCATGAGATATAGAAAAATAACCTATCAAAGATAGGAGACTAGAGATAAAGCATATACTTATATATAGCAAATGCAAGTATGTTACTATAGCATTATCCCATACCTCAATCTTACTCTAATTCCTTAGGATTATGTTATAAAAACCATTTTTAGTTTAAAGTTATTCATAAACCTATGCTCTGATACCAAGTTGCAACATCACGTATCGAGAGGTCAAAAGCTAAGTGCTACAGGTGCTGCAGTCATCCATAGTATTAACTTCTGGTGACAAAATACGATAATGCTAATGGTATCCATAATATCAGAAGCACATGAATATGAACAAAATCACAGATTTCCAAAAAACAACATTTACTGATTACATTTCAAAACAGATTCATATCCAACGTACATAATCTCATATCGTTTCCCAAGTAAAGATCAAATATAATCATTACAAAAATATGCTAAGAGCAACATATGACGATGCCCCCTTGGTTGATCATAGTCAATATAGTCATATCTAACTTAATATACACAGCGGAATCAAAATAAGGTAAAACTATAACTCTTAATTAGCTATCTGTCAGCCACCTGCTCGTCTCCGGAAGCTTTATTCGCCAAAATGACTAAAACCTGAAAAACCTCAACCCTCTGCCTACTCAAATCAATTTTGAGCACCCGAGAGTATAAGGGAAAAAAAACTTCGAGTCGGACATAAAGCCTGGTGTGAATAATACTATTACATCTCAGTTTACTGATATTAAGTGAGACCACGCCGCTTAGCAGAACGGGTTTCCCCTCACTAATATTCTCTTCAAAACATATATCTTGCAAATCCTTTCCTGCAAACAAACTAGTTAATCAAACTGATATAATAATGATAATAATAGCCGAGTCTGTTAAGCTATAATCAGCTAACTAATGGACTATCTGTCCACAAGTAGTAAATGGACTATCTGTCTGAAAACCGGGCTGACTGTCCGCAAACTTGACTAACTGTCCACAAATTTGACTAATTGTCTGAATCCAAATAGAATATCTGTCCGAATCATTTTCTTAAGGTTAACTACCCTTCGTCTTTTTCCTTGAAAACCTTTTCAAAATGATTTAACCTTTTAAATCATATTTATACAAGGAAAATATACTCTTAACTTTACTCTAAGCTACTTTGCCATGTTATATATACTTTACTCAAAATAATGTTAATGAATTTTAATGAGGATTTGCTATCCTTCCAAAACAATTTAAAACTCTTTTTAACTTGAAAATACTTAGGCTATGTTGCCTATTAAATACATTCGAAACTTTTGTTTAAAACCTTAAAACAACCCTTTCGAAACCCTTGAAGGTAACCCTTTCGATACCAATGAAAGTAACCCTTTCGAAACCGTTAAAAGCCTTTCCTTTATAAGCTTCAAAACATTAGATATCCTTCTTTAAATCCTTTAAATATTGCCTTTCGAAAACATAGGAAAAACCTTTTCTTTCAACCCTTTCGAAACCCTGGGGAATCACCCCTTCGAAACCATTCACTAAAACCCTTTCGAAAGCATTAAAATACTAAACCTTTCGAAAGCCTTTGGGTTCAATTTTAAACATGCGGAAACCTTTCGAAACAATACAAAACTTTACCCCTTCAAAACTTTTGAAAACTGTTTCGGTCGAAACCCTTTGGATTTTTCCTTCAAGTAGAGCGAAAGGAATAGAAACCCATTAAAGTCGAAAGCACTTCTTTCGAAATCATTAAAACTGTCTCTTTCGAAACCATTTGGATTATACTTCAATCATAGAAAAAGGGTCTTTAAAACCTTTAATTCGAAAGCATCTATTTCGAAACTATTTCCTAAGTAAAGAAGTGATGGTGTCGAAACCATCCCTTCGAAAGTATTGTTGAAGTGGCCATATTTTAAATAAAGCAAAACAATCCTTTTGAAACCCATCTGAGTCGAAAGGTAGAAAGCGGCAACCAAAAGGTTTCGACTAAGTTCAAAGCAGCCATTTTAAAACAAAAGCATAATCCAATCGTAACCATTTCTTTAAATCCATTTGACTTATTCGAAAGCTAACTAAGTCGAAAGCTATTAGTCGAAAGCAAGCAGGCACATTTTCTTTTAGAAGCAAAGTAATGTCTCAACCCCTTCGGAACCCTTGGTTTCGACTCCATACCTTCCACCTACATCCAATTTACTACGTATCAGTTCCCTGATACCATGTGCACTGGTTTCGACTGTGTCAGAGGCAAAGCTAAAGAGGCGGAAACTAGTGCCGAAAGCATCGAAACAGTGAAAAACATGTTTATTTGTACTTTTAAACTATTTCTTTTGTACCTAACCTGCCTTGTTGGTCTAAATCTGATTGGTTGCCAATTTCTCTTTTCAAAAGAGCTACCGACTTTTCAGAATTAACAAATTTATTTATTTACAAAAATCCCCATCTCCTTCCTTAATTATATAAAACATTTAAGTCTCATACCTTAACTAATTTTATATAACCATTAAAACAATTAGGAAAATTCTACAAAAATTCTAGAAAATCTGTTTTAATATGTTTTCCAACATATAAAAAATTCAGACCCAATCCTTTTATTATTTAACCGTAAATAATTTATAATCCAATTTATCATTTTCTTTACTAGAAAATTCATATAAATTCCACAAAATTTCAAAAAATTATGAAAATTGAAACCCATCTCCAAAATAATATTTCTGGTCTATATAAAAATTCACAAGGCATTTGGACGTAATTTAATAGGGTTTTCGTATCAAAACATGTCATAAAATCAATATGAAAAACTATAAATCATCAACAAGTATATATAATCATTCCATCATTCAGAAACATGGCAAATCGATGCAAAATATTTTAGATTTCATATTAAAACCGAAGAAAAAACAAATATGATATGTAAACATTATTCACCTTAGCTTTAGAGATTAAAGAGATTGAGATGTGAATGGATTTGATTTCCTTAAGCTTCTTCCTAGCTTTTCTCTATCTTTTTCCCCTTTCCCTTGTTAATGGTGGCCAACCCCTTGTTTAAAAATTTTGATAAAATGAAATGAACTTGTATAGGAGAATGCACGACCAAGTTTAAGGGATATAGGAATGGCCTCTTTCCTATTTTACCCCTCCTATATTTCATGTTAAACTCTTCTTTTAATTCATTGTTTAAATGGCATGGCTACCACTTAATTAAATCAAATCTCAATCCCCTAATCAACACATTATTTAGTTAATTTAACTAATCAAATATCCTAAATAATGTTACCAAAATATGGGTTGTTACAAAGGAGGATCCCTTTTCCGACGCCATGCCTGCCATATTTATAGAGGAAGACGTTCACGGATCGGACTGAAATTCTGATAGAAGGTTCTGGAGACCAAGACGAGGCTACTCAAAAATTTGCAAGCCCATCGGGGCCGATAATAAGGATCGGTATCGATCCCTATTAATGCATCCAAATGGGCTGCGATCCCTATGAGGGGTGCCCCAGGATGCTAGCTACATGCTTCCTAAATTTCGTGCAAGTCCGACGTACGGTTTGTGAGACATCACATTTTCATAAAGTATTGTTGCTTGAATTTTGATTTCTACCGATCCCTCTGGAGGGATAGGTACCGATCCCTCCAATCTCTTTCAAATGCCATGTTATCCCTAGGAGAGCTTCTCCATGTTGTATTATGCTTAGCCTCTACGTTTAATGCCAATTGGATTAGTAGAACTCGAGTTATTAATCAATCTTTGTTGCAATATGTTGTGAAGGTTGTTTATAGCCGATCCCTATGGAGAGATAGGTACTGATCCCTCCAACTTGCTCTAAATGCCATGCGATCCCTATAGGGTGTTCCACATGTTCTAATTAGCTTATATTCCAAGTTTCATGTTGATAGCATTTGGAGATTTTGAGTTATTGACCTATCATTGTTGCAATATGTAGTGAAAGCTGAATATAGACGATCCCTTTTATACCGATCCCTTTAATAGGCGAAGTAATTTTCCTATAACTTGAGCATACGAGCTCCAAATGACTTGAGACTTGAAATGTAGCCTCATGGGGTCTTCTTTGTCACTCAATAACAATCTTACCAAGTTTGGGACAAAAATTGAGGATATGTACCAATCCCCTAGGGAAAGGGATAAGCACTGATCCCCGCCTAAGGGAGGCATTATTCCATACTTAGAATATTCTGGAGAGTCTATCTCTTAGTCTCGGTTGATCGTCGCTTCATATCATTGCCTACGCTTGATTTCTAAGCCTAATAATCATCTCTCCAGGCTGTCTTCCTTGATGATCGTCTAGTCTAACTTGTCCAGTTGGTCTGAATATAGCCAGGCCAAAAGGCCGGATAACACTTGCCCCCCAAAGTACATCTTGTTGCATACATGACGTGCTTTGAATTGAAGCAAGTTAGAGTCACAGGAAAGAAATCTATTTAGCTTCCTGAATAGTCGCTATCCTTCCGTTGAGTTATCTTCCCAAAATGTTGTATCCCTCTTTGATCGTCATGACGCTTGGTCAATTTCCTATATTATAAATTTAGGATTGTATTCCATCGGTTGTTATCCGTGCCCGGTTCTATGGAGCTAGTAAGCTTTGGCTGTCTAATCCAGTCTTTTCTTTAATAACTCCAAGTTAAAATTCAATTTCTTTTGATTTCAAGAAATTGAATTTTTTGAAAATACACGTGCACATTCAAGTACACGTTCTTGTCATTGGCTCCCGGATGCATTTTATATGCTCATGAGTCGTCACTAATTCCTTCTAGTTTAATTGCAATTCGATTGCAATTCCTTATTTATATTTTTTGTGAAAAAAGGGTTGTAATCAGCCACTCGATGAGAGGGGACTTCAAGTTTTACAGGGATGACAGCCTCGGAGATGTAAGCAAGGGTGAATGGAGCATGGCCAGTCACAGACTCATAGGTGGTTCTGTAAGCCCATAATGCTGTTGGGAGTTCGTCCACCCATTTACCTCTAGCCTTTTCCAAACGTTTCTTCAAAATGGACTTTATGATTTTGTTCATAGCTTTAACCTGTCCATTTGCTTAAGGGCGAGCAACTATGGCAAATCTCTTTTCAATATGATGCCGGCGGTAGAAGTCTTTAAATTTAGCGCTGTCAAATTAGGTTCCATTATTAGTTATAATGATTCATGGAAGGCCAAAACGATAGATGATGTTCCAGACAGTGAAGTTGATTATCGTGGTTAAAAATTCTACTTCAGCCCATTTAGTGGAGTAATCACCGCTGTAATGGCGTATTTTGCACCATCTTTAGAATCGGCAAGAAGCTGATGACGTCAATACCCCAAGTGGCAAACGGCTATGGACTGACCATTTGAGTAATTTCCGTCAGCAGGGCTCTCGAAATTTTTGCAAACATCTAGCACTCATCGCATTATCTAGCGTGATCAGCTATATCTCGATTGACAGTTGGCTAATGATACCCGTAGCTGAGTATTTTCTTTGTCATGGTTTGCCCCCTAGTGTGATCGCTTCATTCTTCTTCATGGACTTCTCTCAAGACTCGTTAGATTTCATCATGGGCGATACACCAAAGTAGGGGAACGAAAAACCTTCTCTATACATGACTCCTTCTTGGATGACGTAGCGTGAAGCTTTTAGGAGGATTTGTCATTTTCATTCCTCCATTCAGCAAGAATTCTCAATTGTAGATAGTCTTTGATAGGAGTCATCCATGACTCCTTTTCTGGCTCCGCCTCCAAGACCTAGTCGATCTCCATCTATTAATGATTAAAATGTTAAGTACTTCAACCGGGATAAGTCTATTTGCTATGCATCCCCAAAACTGGCCAGCTTGGCCAGTGACTCGGCTTTTTCATTTTGTTCTCTGAGGATGTGTGTAATGGTGTAATACTCGAAGTCGGCCAGTAGCTTTTGGACCCAGCTAAGATAAGGAGCAAGATGCTGCCCCCTAGCAAGATAATCTTCCCTAACTTGGCATACTACTAACCAGGAATCACAGAAGATATTTAAAGTTTATACTCCCAATTCTCTAGCAAGTTTGAAGCTGGCGATCAAGGCTTCATACTTCGCTTCATTATCTGTTGCAGGGAAATCGAGTTTCAGGGCGTAGCAGATCGATCGTTCCTCAGGAGTCATTAACACAACTCCGACGCCAGAACACCGATCATTGGATGCTCCATCCGTGTACATTTTCCATCGATTGGTCGGTTCTCCACTGCTCTTCGGATCATCATCTGATGCAGTGAATTCAGAGATGAAGTTTGCTAATGTCTATCCCGGGATAGCTCTCCGAGGGAGATAAGTGATATTGAATTGGCTTAGCTTGATATTCTATTTGAGCAACCTTCCAGACGTCTAAGGTTGCTGTAGAACCTGTCGTAACGATTGGTCGGTGTAGACGTTGATGGGGTGAGCTTGGAAGTAACGGCGAAGCTTTCATGATGCAATCAATTGGCAGTACTCGAGCTTTTCCCGCTTTGAGTAGTTTCTCTTAGCACCTGTCAACCGCTTGCTAACATGATATACATGCCTCTGGATCTGATTCTCTTACATAACAGTGTAGCACTTATGGCATGTACCGACACCGCTAATTAGATGTATAAATTTTTATGATCCACCGACTTTGACAAGATGGGAGGTCTCTTTAAGTGGTTCACCAAAGTTTGGAATGTGTCTTTACAATCCTGTGTCCATTTGTAATTCCTTTTCCATCTCTTGATTAGGTTGAAGAAGAGAGTATACTTGTCGGTGGCCCTGGAGGTGAATCGACTAAGGGCGATGACCTCCCATTTAGACTCTATACATGCTTGATTGTCTTCGATACCTAGATGTCTTTGATTTCCTGAACCTTATTAGGGTTGTCTTCAATTCTGCGAGAGTTGAGTATTAAACCTAGGAACTTCCCTGATGCAGCATCGAAAGAGCATTTCAAGGGACTGAGTTTCATTCCATATCTTCGGATAATACTGAACATCTCCACTGAGTCATCAATGTGGTCGTTTGATCGTAGGGACTTCACGAGCATATCGTCCATTTATACTTCCATCGATCACCTGATCTGGTCTTTAAACATCCTGTTGACGAGTCTTTGATAAGTAGCTTCAGCATTATTTAGTTCAAATGGCATCACAACATAATGATATAACCCTAGATCGGTAATGAAGTCAGTGTGCTCTAGGTCGAGGACGTGCATCAGGATCTGGTTGCATCCAAAGTACATATCCATAAATGGAAGCAGTTAATATCCAGCGGTTGAGTCCACCAACTGGTCGATCCTCAAAAGTGGAAAGCTGTCTTTCGGGCATGCCTTGTTCAGGTAAGAGTAGTCGATGTATGTCTTCCACTTTCCATCAGCTTTTCTCATAGGAACTGGATTGGATACCCATTTTGGGCAGAGGGTGTCATGGGTAAACCTGTTGTTTTTGAGTTTATCCACTTCCACTTTAAGTGCAGTAGATCTCTCTGGATCCATAACGCATTGCTTTTGTCTCATCACCTCGGGTAGATATTCAATGCATGGCTTGCCATAGTCGGTGAGATCACATGCATGTTAGAATGGGTCCAAGAGAACACATCAAGATTCAATCAGAGAAAGCCAGCTGATTCCTTTATCATCGTTGCTCTGACCTGTGATTCGATCTTCAGTACCCGTGATGGGTCGCTATGGCTGACTGTAATGTCAACTATCAGCTCAGCGGGTGTAGTCTTGCATTCTTTGAGTTAAAATGTAACTATTTCGCCTAACAATCAATGTGGAATCTGGTTGGGATGGTCAATGATGACGGTTACTCCAGTCGAATCCCAGAGTCTTGTCATGATTTATTAAGTCTGATAGTGAAGGGCTCTAAATGTTTTGAGTGATTATCTACAAATGGCCAAAGATCAGGCTTAGAAGCATGTTAAAGCAAATGTCGAGTAGGGGTCAGCCTCAAGTTGCATGCAGCTGCATAGCTGACTAGTTGCCAAAATCTGTCTGGGGGGTTGATTCCCCTCATCAACGCCATCGGTATTATATCCTCGCTTGGATTGTTCGCTTTGGTGACGAAGACGACATTGAATCTCTAAAGGAAGTCTTTGAGTGGCTTACCTAGCATCTGGAATAAATAGGATAATGACATCACATCCTTGGTGTGAGTCGCATGCATTCTGAACTACTCGACAAACTTCTGATCCAGTTGATTGAATGAGGAGATGGACTTGGGCAATAATTGCATAAACCACATGATTGATACACCTTCGAGGAATATAGGAAAGCATCTGCATTCGATGGCACATATCGCTCTGGCAGAATTCATATGCCACTCGAATTTCATGAGATGTGGTCTAGGGTCGATTTTTCCTGAGTAAACCGATATGATTGGTACATTGAATCTCCTAGGATATTCTGCACATTGAAAGGCTTCAATGAATAGGCTTTGACTAGGGGAGATGCTTCAGTCATCGTTAATCCGGTTCATTTTTAAGATATGGCTACTTTTTATGCTTGTGAATGGTGTATGCATGCCTGAGGTATGAGCAAAGAAAGATGGATCGGTATTGACAGATCTGTGGTAAGTTACTTGGAGTCGGACCCGAGAAAATCTACTATTTGCTTAGAGTCACTGAATTCGAAGTGTTGGGTCAGTGGATAACGGTGCTTGGAGTCATCTTGGCATTTGCTTGGAGTAAATCTTAGTTTTACCCGAGTTTGACTCTGGGCCAAAGTTTCTTGGGTTTGGTTAGAGTCACATCACCTATGTTCTCCAACCTTTGGGAGTATCGTTTGAATAGCGGTTGCTTGTCCGTTCCTTTATTGCAATTCAGAAGTTGTTGCTTGATCCTCTATGCCCCGGTCAGTCATAGGACGTAAGGGAAGTGAATAGAATGCACCGTGTTTAAGTTGAGTTTCGAATCTAAAATGCGGGGGCACTGCGCTGCGGCATGGGTAGTATAGGGATCATACCCGATTTATAAAAAATGTTAAAATGGATCGTACTCGATCCATATTTCTTTGGGTATAGGGATCGGTAGTTTAGGGATCAGTCATATGGGCTTTGAGAGAGGGATCAGTAGTATAGGGATCAGTCATATGGGCTTTGAGAGAGGGATCAGTAGTATAGGGATCGGTCTTATGGGCTTTAATGAAAGAGGGATCAGTATAGAGGTCGGTCGCATGGAGTATTGAGGGATCGGCATACGTAGTATGTGGAGGGATTGTACGAAGTATGAAGGGATCGGCATACTGAGTATTGAGGGATTGGCATACGAAGTATGTGGAAGGATCGGCATACTGAGTATTGAGGGATCGTCTTTGAAAGTATAGAGGGATCGGCATACTGAGTATTGAGGGATCGGCATTGAAGAGATTGGAGGGGGATCGGTATTGAAAAAATTGGAGAGGGATCGGTCATCTTGACCTTAAGAGAGGGGCCGACCCTTTAGGCTTTGAGAGAGGGGTCGGCCATCCTGGCCTTGAGAGAGGGATTGGCCATTATGGCCTTATGAGAGGGATCGACCATCATGGCCTTGAGAGAGGGATCGACCATCATGGCCTTGAGAGAGGGATCGACCCTTAACTAACTTGAGTGCAAACTTCAACATCTAATTCCAAGAACTTGCATACATGAGTGAATCTGATCCCTTCTAAATAGACATGAACATATGAACGCATGAACAACCCCAAATAAGAACACTAGTATCATCATTCCCATCAACTCCACGGAAAGTTGATTTAATTCTTCTAACCATGGCTATCAACTCCCTTTATATTTCCTTCAAATATGAGTAGAATAGGAAGTTTGTCGGTAAATAACTGGATCTATCTCGCGAATATAGGAATCCACAAGTAGATGATGAGAACCAATCAAGCTGAGAATTCATTTCTCAGTGAAAGCACCAAAATGTTGAAGCCAAAAATGGGTGTCAACACCCAATAGAATCTAGTAGAGATTAAATGAAGAATGAAATTAAAACATAGCAAGTATCATAATGAACACACAAATTTTTATTGTGGTTCGACAATCTTGGCCTATGCCCACATCATATTTTTATTGATCTTCCACTTGATTATGATTACAAGAATGTTTGGATCAGCTAAGATCCATTAGTACAAAAGTGAAGAATAAAAATGAAAGAGCCTCGACCGAGAAAGCAGGATCTCTTTTCTAACCCCATGCCTGTTGTATTTATAGGGGAAGACATGCATGGATCAGATTGAAATTCGGCCAGAAGGTTCAAGAGACCAAGACGAGGCTAATCAAAAATTTGCAGGCCCATCGGTGCCCACAATAGAGATCGGTACCGATCCCTATTAATGCATCCAAATAAGCCGCGATCCATATGGAGAATGCCCCATGATGTTAGCTATTTTCTCCTAAAATTTCATGCAATTCCGACGTACGGTTTGTAAGATATCGCATTTTCCGTGAAGTATTGTTGCTTGAATTGTGATTTCTGCCGATCCCTCTAGAGGGATAGGTACCGATCCCTCTAATCTCTTCCAAATGTCATGCGATCCCTAGGGAAGCTTCTCTATGTTGTATTATGCTTAACCTTCAAGTTTCAAGCCAATTGGATTAGTAGAACTTGAGTTATTGATCATACTTTTTTGCAATATATTGTGAAGGCTTTTTATAGTCGATCCCTATGGAGGGATGGGTACCGATCCCTCCAACATGCTTCAAATGTCATGTGATCCCTATGGGGTGTTCCATATGTTCTAATTAGCTTATACTCTAAGTTTCCTATTGATAGCATCTGTGTATTTTGAGTTATTGATCGATCATTGTTGCAATATGTAGTGAAAGCTGAATATGGACGATCCCTTTTATACCGATCCCTTTTAATAGGCGAAATAATTCTCCCATAACTTGAGCATACGAACTCCAAATGACTTGAGACTTTAAATGTAGCCTCATGGGGCCTTCCTTGTCACTTAATAATGATCTTACCAAGTTTGGGACAAAAATTGAGGATATGTGCCGATCCCCTAGGGAAAGGGATAGGCACTAATCCCCCGCCTAGGGGAGGCATTATTCCATACTTAGAATATTCTGGAGAGTCTATGTCTTAGCCTTGGTTGATCATTGCTTCATACCTGGGCTTGATCTTCGAGCCTAATAATCATCTCTTCGGGCTGTCTTCCTCGATAATCGTCTTGTCTAACTATTATTTATTATGGTTTAATTATTTATTTAAAAGTTTAAATTATTATTATTAATTAATTAAAGATTAATTATGGTTTGATTATTTATTTAAAGGTTGACTATTATTTAAATATTTATTTAAAGGATGATTATCACTTAATTATTTATTTAAAAGTTAATCATTGTTTTATTAGAAATTAAAAGTTTAATTATTTTCATAATAAAGGTTTAAATATTAATTAATTAATAAATAAAGTTAGAAACTCAAACCATCTTATTTCCAAAGAGCAGACTTCGTTTTAAAGCAACTTTCTTTTAAAAGGATATTTTTATCCAAGGGATTCCTTTGTCGATTACCTTGAGTAACCCCAAATGAATATGAGCCCAATGACATCTGTTAACAGAATAAAACATCGTTTTGCTAATTAAATTGTATTTAACATTTGTTTGGTAGAATAAATAACAGTTCTGTCATAGTCCACCAAGTAGCTTATGTTGACATCTATTAGGCAGAATAAGAACCCATTCTGTTATTATATTAACTTGAACATATGTTTAGCAGAAAAAATTCAGTTCTGCTATTTTGGTAACTTTGGCATTTACTTATATGATTGATTGTTATTGGTTGATTCTATTTACATATTTGCTTGCTATATAAATTCCCATGTTATAACTGAAAAGTTAAACTAAAATAAACGAGAGCCATTGTGGTCAATAAGCCACTTTCTGATTTTATGAAGTCAATCATTTTCAATATATTTTTAAAATGGTTTAAGATTAATTATTATATTATTTAAAGGGTTTAAAAGTAAAGTTATTATTTATTTATGATGCTTAAAGTTTATCACCATTTTAAATATGATATTTAAAGATAATTAAGAAATTATTTTATCAAAGGTGTTTTGAAGTAATTTATAGCTTTTTAAATGATTGTTTAAAATCATTATCTTGTTAATGTGGTTTAAAGATAATTAAAAGAGGAATGTTTAAATAATAACTTATTTATGTAAAGCTGTTTTAAATAATTGATTTTTTTTATCAAAGGAACTTTACTGATTAAAGTTTATAAAAGAGTTTTATAAACGATTTTAGATATTTATAAAAGAGTTTTATAAATGATTTTGGATATCTGTAAAGGAGTTTTATAAATGATTTTGGATATTTATAAAGGAGATTTATAAATGATTTTGGATATTTATAAAGGAGATTTATAAATGATTTTAGGTATTTATAAAGGAGTTTATAAATGATTTTGGATATCTATAAAGGAGTTTTATAAATGATTTTGGATATCTATAAAGGAGTTTTATAAATGATTTTGGATATTTATAAGGGAGTTTTATAAATGTTTTGGATATTTGTAAAAAGAGTTTTATAAATAACTTAGGGATTTATAAAGTGTATTATAAATTGATTTGGAATTTAAGTAAAAGGGATTGCATAAATAAAAGAGATTTATTAAAAGGATTTACAGAGGTAAATTATAAAAGAATTTGAGATTGGATTTTCTTTAACCGACCTTCTTAATTATGGTGGTGTGGAACTTCTGTTCCACACTTAACACTGAAAGAATACTGTTTGAGGTTATCTTTATCTCCAATTTAAATAAAATTTATTTTGATCATTTTAATATGATTTTGAAATAAGAAATCTTTCAAAATGTTTTGTTTATATACATATGCCAGTGAGATAAGTATATGAACATTTTGATACATATTTTGAAAAGAGATTTAAAGAATGAAAGATTTATTTTGAGGCTTAGTGGTTGCTATGAATCTCTAAGTTGTTGTTTGATTATTTGATAGTTAATAACTGACTATCAAATTCTGGCCAGTTTTGACTTAGGAAGTATGATTGCATATTTGAGTTCTTGGGTGAGGACTCAAATACTTGTTGCATACTTCCAAAAGAACTAGGAAAGAGTCGAACGAAAATTATCGATTTTTTGTCCGTAGAGACCAGGATCGGATATAGTATCCAAAAACCACTTCGAACCAACATATGCATTCGAATGGAAGACATCATGAAGATGATTAAAGATAGTGCTCCTTGAAGTGCCTTTGGCTTCATTTAGACCCAGAACGAACTTGTATGGATGAATGCTAGCATTGCATTTCTACTTGAAGGGCTGTGTTAGCATTCCAAGATGGATTGCTATGAGGAAAGGGTAAGAGCATAGCCTCTCAAGCCTCACACCCCAAAAATGGTTAAAACAGGGTTTGTCACAAGGCTATGTGGGTCGCTCCCATTAGGATGTGATCATCCCGTATCTAGACTTGATATCTCTATGTATGCTTCGGGGCTCAGTTTTGGTTGTTGATCATAACCTAGGGGTAATCATATTCGGCACTATCCAGTCAGGGGTAGGCCGGTCTTGTCATGCGGGTTGCAAAGATAACTACTGCCCATGTTACATTTTATCTAGAGGTATACTATATGGAAGGTAGTCCCTTACCTTGCCATTTGTTGGAATCCATTCTCCAATAAGCGCCTTTGTTTTTTGATTATATACCTATTATTGTTGTCATGTACACACATCACAGCTACTTGATTATTGATATTTCAAACCCATAGACATTATTATAATATCACTGGATTTTTATAATAAAAATGGTCTGGTTATCGTAAGGTAAAAACCCGTCCGTGTTTATGTGCGGCGTGGTCTTACGAGATACCTTTTATTTCATGAAGATCTTTCAAATATATAAATCTATATGATTTGTTTTGAGTTTTCTCACGCTGGTTTTACCAGACTGATTCAGGCATTATATTCTTAGATGCTTAGGTCAGCCGAGCATATTTTTCAGATTTAGTTGGACACTTTAGAGCTCTTAGGAAATGAGCTGGATTCTCGAAGAGGTATTTACGTATATTAAAATCTTAGTTGTGTTTTGTTTGTTTTGTTCTTGTATGTATAAATCAACAATTATAAGGAAAGTTGTTATAACTGTCTGAGTTGGTAATAGGTTAGTGTACTCTGATGCTGTATTATAAAGATGCTTTCTTTTTGTAAAGATCTTGTGTATATTATATGTTACTCATCACATCTATGAGATGTTGTTTGTATTTTCTTTCTTTCACCCCAAATGACTTGTCTTTCGGACACTTAAATGATCGGCACACAAATACCGTGGATAAATTAAGTATCGTCTTTAGGTATAAGAAAGGCAGATCATTCTTTGTTTTTTTTCATTGTCAGATTATGTTTCTCGACATGGAAGTAAATAGTACATAAACTTATGGATAAACCAAAGTAGAGAATATATGACGAAAATGAAGGTGATTTGGTGCTAAGATTAGTGGTCTTGTTGGCTCTTGTTAGTTACAAATACCATAAAATAAAAAATGAAAAAACGATCATTTTAGTTTGATTATATATGTATGTATGTATTTATGTAAGATGTATATGTAAAAGAGGCCAATGTTATTTTATATCATATTTGAATGCCGAATGATATTTCTTGCAACTTAGCAAGCAAAACTAAAGGGTAATAAAAACATGCAAAGGTGTAATAGAAATGCAAAGGCAGGAAAAAGATGTTTGTTACTTTGTGTTTGTCTATTATATTTGGTGGTAGTGCTAGCTAATATGTTTTGCGATACTTTAGATTCAAAAAATTGCGGGTATTGATTTTATTACAAAGTTATGTTAGTATTGCATGATTTTATTATAGAGTTTATGTTAGTTTTGCAATGTCTTTTCAGCTTATCTTTTATACTCCGATATCAATACTTCAACGGTAGTTAAAAAAATTTGTTAATTGGTGAGAAAGGTAGAAATTTTTTATCTTTGATTGCACACTAAATCCATTACTATGCTTTACTACTTGGATCTAAAAGCCAGCTTAATTTTGCTATAAAAAAATAAGATACCTGACTTTTGCTTTGGATAAGTATTGATTACACGCTTGTATATGGATTCTGTAGATGGATTGATATATATATATATATATATATATATATTCAAGCTCTTGGATTGTCTTTATGCATAACGTATCTACATGACTGCAAGGAACAAAACATCATCATCATCGTTTTATCGTAGTGTGCAACACTCGAGCTTGAATTACGTTTGTGATGGACATATAGTGTGCATTCTTACTAATAAACTATTGTAGAGACTATTTCTACAATTTGATTATTAAATCAAGTGTTCATATTAATTTAAACGTGACGATGCTGGAATGAATTTGGTGTAGACTTATAAATTTAAAACAAATTTGATGCATGTAATATGAATATCACTATCCATGAAGTAAGACATGGAAGTAATCAATGTAGATTAAAAACTGTCTAACATGCAAGTACTCAATTTGAATTAAAAATCTAAACACAGAGACATAACATCATTATAAAGAACTATACATTTCTTTTATTTTAAAAATGAGCTACTTTGAGTGAGCAATAAGTAAATATACATGTGTTATGTACATGTTAAAACAAGATGGTTAGAATAAAGCTTTAAAACTATTACAACCATTCAACTTTTACTTTTGGTAAATAAAAGACAATACAATCTGTGTGCGTAGCATGGGTTCATACTAGTGTGTGTATATATATACATAATAGAAGATACAAATATTCTCTCTCAATATGCTACTAGTCCCTATTTTAAGGGTATGTTTTTCCCTGATACCAAATGTAACAACCTACTTTTTTGACCGCTGGGTTCAACATCTGAACCGACGTTAACACCTCGAGAACCGAAAAGGATGAATCATTGTGATATAATAACATAGAGAAAATACAATTCTAACTAATAGCTTTCAAAATCTCACAATAGAAGGAAGCAAACTATAATATATCAATAACCATAATCACTTAGGTTATGCAATGATATCATTACATTGTCAGATACATATGTCTATACAACACTAAGAAAACCAATCCATATACACAATCAAATCCAAGTAATAATATTTATTTACAAGTTTTACAATATGTACACCAAGGTCTTTGTCTTCTACACCATATCGTCTCTAAGCTCCATTAAGCTTGAGATATAAATAAAAGGGAAAAATAGGAGTGGATCAGACATATGCCTGAGTGAGTGAGCCATACTTGCTACATATATACTATAGAGATAAAACTATAACATGATAAGAGTCTATTGTCTCGAATCTCCTCGCACCCTGCTACATTACACTTATCTCATCGTAAACATCCGGTACTACCACTTGTGGTATACGATTGTATCACTTTGAATTCATATTTCATGTTGACTCGCTTCCTTGGGATCACCTCCTACGTAATAGGTTCACCTGTTGTCCATTGTCATGTCAATCTTATGTAGGACTTACTTCCCTGGACTTGCCTCATGCGCTACAAGGTCGCTTGTTGTCCATACTTCAAATACAAACTGAATTAACTTCCAAGACTTGCCTTTTGAACCACATGATCGCTTAACATTCACTCCTCTACACTAGATCATCGAAGCACCATATGGGAGCATCATAATACCTGAATCATTGCATTGTTTCATGCACTCATATCTTGAGTCGCCAACTTGCACCACAGGCACATACACGTTCACGTCAATATTGAACAAATTCTATACAACGAATAACATACAAATCCAACTCCAATTAATGATCAACATCCACATAATTCTCCTTGGATCAGCAGCATTGACAACCATCTCTAAAATAGCCTCCAACCGTCTTCTGAAAACAAAGGAAACATGACTCAAATCAATAAATATCAGTATATATTTTCCTATTTAGGCCTAGGTTAGCCAATGGTCCATTGGTCACCTAGATTGGTCGCCACGTCATGGCCAAAAATTTATTTTTTGATCGCAATTTTTGTCGTTCCTCTACATTATTTTGCCTCCAATCACTCTCATTCTACTTCTAATCATCTAATAATGTTCCTAACATCTTAGACTACTTTTTTATAGTCATTTTACACTTAAATTTCATTAAAATTCATAGTTTATGTATTATTATAGGCAAAATGGTGATTAATTTAGTTTCTAGATTTTTCGATCATCATTTTCCTCCCAATCCCAAGTTAAATCCGAATTTATTGTTCATTAGTGGATTATCTACTCATATATAGGCTATGAATCATAGAAATAACGTTATCTGCACATTATAGTGGAAGAAAGCAAAGATAACTCACCAAAATGCTTTCCACTTCTTCGGCCTTCGGTGTATGGACTGTTGCATCGGTAGGCTTTCAAGATTCTCCTTCAATTTGGCATGGATACGTAGTATTCTCTATATGCTTCGTGATGCCACTAGTTGACATAATGGTTCAAAGTTTAGAAAGAAAGAGGGAAAGTGAATAGAAATGGAGCAGTGTCAGTTTCTAAAACGAAAGCGAAGTTACATACTCTAGTTTTTATAAACGGAGGGAAAGCAACGATTTTTGAATTTCAAATTCAATTGGCGCTCACTTAGCTCGATATAAATTTAACTACCCACATTTTTAACAATTGGATAACTATATAATTAATTTAAATATTGAATCATTAATCAATTGAAAGTCCAAAATCTAATATTTTTTGCATAAGGTCGAATTGGGATACGAGACCACTTCCATTGAGTCCAGATCAACATTGCGAATCAAAATGAGTATAAATATTGCTATATTTGGAGTAGTGGAATTTTTTCGATTTACGTATTATTATACATATTTTATGGAAATACGTGCATAGTCTAATCCAATGGGATCTCGACTAATGGTTTGTGTTTCTAGGATGAGGATTTAATTATGAGGTGTACAGTTGAAGAATTTTTGGAATCGAGTGATTCGGTTGCCAAGCAACCTCAAAATGCATGAAATTATCATTTTGGAACGTTGCTTCAGATAGCGACGAAATTTGTACCATTAGGACCAGAAAAATGAGGTGATATGTACCAACGAGTTTCGTGCTGATCCGATGTGCCATGTGATCTATGAGCTTGAAACATCTGGCAATATATTTAAGAAATTAAATAATATATATACATATATATATATATTCCCTCTCACCACACAATTCTCTCTCCTTTATAATATCTCCATCTTCCTTACGGTAAAGAACCAAAATAGCTACTCCTCTTCTCTAAATTAAATTAATAGATTTGGTCCATGAAAATCGATGAGGTCGGATCCATTGAACTCGGGAAGGCGAGAACTTAAAATCTTTGGTGACTTAGTCATGTGTGATTATACTTATCGTGGGTGACATGTCATGGCCGTTGATTAAGGTTGATAGTTATCAGAGCTATATGTGGACTTAGGTGATGAGGGGAGTGGGGTTGTGTCTCTCTTGAAGTGTCGAGCATTTTAGCGCTGCTCGATGGTGGTGCGGCACCCTTTTATGGTGGTTCGACATTGGCCTGTCACGAAAAAGGAGGAGAGATGTGATTTGATTTGGGTGGTCGGAGGTGGAAACAAGGGCTTGGTTAGGTTCAGCTCGTGAAGTGGTGAATGTTGGCGGTGGTCGGAGGTGCTCTAGTGGAGTACGGCGATGGTGTTGCATGGAAGTATTGGCCCTTGTGTGCATGTATAGGCAGGAATAGAATTAAATAGGGAAAGATTTTAATCAAGTGATTAATGAAGGTAGTTAATTTAATTAATTATTTTTAATTAATCTAGTTTCGTATTTAATTAGTTTGTATATGTGGTCCAATCGAGACACGGTCTTCACCGTTGCCCTCATAGTAAGATTATCTATGACATGAATGGGCTTAGACTGGATTTGGGCAATTTGGAAATTGATGTTCAGGTGAGCGGAATTATCTCTTTGAATTTATATTTCGATATAAATTCCTGTAATTATCTACATTGAAAAATATTACCTAGGGGAGGTAGAATAAGATGTGTGTGTGTGGGAATTCCCATTGGATTAATTTCAGTAAATTTTTAGGATAATTGATTAAGATCTCGTACATATAAATATTGTGTTCTATTCATATTGAATAGAATTAGATGGAGTTGATATTAAATTATAACTTTATTATAAATTAATTAAACTCCAATTTGTAGTTGAATCAATGATTGAAATATTATAACATATTTTATTGGAGATATTCAAGAAAATAGATTGATATCCCGTATGTTTATATATATAGCGCCATATTCATATTGAATAGAAATGGATGAAGTTGATAGTAATTTATAACATGGTTGTAAATTAATTAAACTCTAATTTGAAGTTATATTAGTAATAGAAATATTATTATATATTTTATTACTAATCGAAAGTTATAAGTATGACCTTTAAATTAAGCTATAAGGCTAAAATGAGTATATAGGCAGGTTAGAATTATATTAAAATGGCTTTGAAGTTTATCTATCCTTGACATTGGTTTATTTTTGTGTGAGTCAATAATTAACTAACTAGTAAATTTCTACAAAGATAACTTGAGAAATTAAAATTTTCAAAAGAAGTACTGTATTACTTAATCGGGTTTGATTAAGGTTGTAAAATCTTGAATATTCTTATAATATGATTTATTAACTTTAGACCCTAAGAGATGATTTTAGATATATGTGTATACATATATAGAAATTATATGCATAAGCTATATAATATTTTAAGGCTTATTTATAGCTAAACTTAATTTTAATAGAAGAATTAAGTGAAATTAAGTTGTAATATAATTGATAGGCAAGTGCATTATTTTATAAAAATATGTTTGAGACTTTCATAAAATATTACGAAGGAGAAATAATTGTTGGATTGGTTATTTAAGTAAGATACATTTTTGTTGAAATTTTGATATGATTGTATATATGGATTGTTATTGATACTCAGATGACAACTTTGTTACTTTGGCTGTGTATTGCCTTTATGTATACAAATGTGCATGATATGAGTTTATTAGTTCCATATAGTTGGAACGGTTATACACACACACACATATATATGTATATGTATATGTATATGTATATGTATATGTATATGTATGTATGTATGTCTATATGTATAAATATAGTTCTGATATATCAGACTTGGGGATACTGGGAGATGTGAAAAGATATTATATATATATATATATATATCATCCCCCACGAAGAGAGAAACTGCCAATGGCAGTTGAGGAAAAAGGTTAAAAAATTTACAATCTTACATTAATTTTCCTGCTATCAACATGGTTTAAAGATCTGTTAAGAGCGTTCTTCAATTTCATATTCCCGATGCGTGAGTATAGTAGCGAATTTGAGTTCTAGTTATAAATTTCAATTGTCGGTGTCAAAGGAAATAATTACTGCAAAATTTACTGCCAACCAATTATTTTAAGTAAAAGATTATCTTATCTTTCTCTTCGTGCCATCTTCATTATTTTAATTCAACTTTTACATTTCTTCCTAGAATGCGAACCAAATCCACTTTAAACCCTAGACGACACGCATCTAAGTATCAACATCGAAAACTGCCTTTGGGAATAACCACCTTGATATTACCACTCTAATTCTCAGGGAAACTCGAATACTACTGATAGGAGTTTTTGATTCTACATGAACCCTTTATTTGTGGATTTAGAATGAGGATTATCACCGGCTAAGTGGGACTTGCTTGAGGATTGGTTTCGGTAGTATCGAGTCTCTTGCCTAACCTTGGGTTGAGGTGTAGATTTATACCATCGGTTGGTATGCTGAAGAAGTTGAGGTTGGCCGAGTCCTTCACAGTGCAATTCCTTAGGTAGTCAAAGAAAGGGATAACTCGGACAGGGGAAGACGGTTTTCGCAAATGCGATGGCGAAGTGGATACGTGATTTGTTGCGCTTGAGGAAGATGAAAAGCGTCAGTTGATTCATGAGCACACTAGAGATGAAACATGGATAATGGTGTAGTTATAATGAAATCACATGATTTGTTTCACGTTTCGCTGTAGTTATTTGATACGTGGGCATGGAGGAAAACTGAATAAGTGTTTAGTTTATGTGTATTATGAAATTGGGCTGGACTGGTTAGACTCGGTGGATAAAAGGTGATGTGTTTGTAAGGGTAGATGTGGGTACTGCATTGTAATAATGTGTGTACTATATTTGTTAGTTTAATAAATGAACCAATTTTCAAAAATATATATATATGTATATATATATATATATTACATATATTGATATGCGATTTAAAACATTCATATGTAGTTTTAGTATGTCCAGCTTGGGGCTATCGATTGGTAAAAGGAATCTATTACACCATTGAGGCGCGCGACCTACAGACGTTGTATTAGAGCAGAGGTGGAGAGAGACTGAGATGCCAGTCTAGAGTAGGTCATATACTGTTCTGTAGTACTCTCGGGTGCTGCGATAGGACTTACATGCCAACTACTTTTGAGGAATGCGTTTTCATAGGTGTCCATAATATAGTTATGGCTCTCAATAGGTCTCTTTGATAGCTACAATTCGACGCAATTTATCGATATGCAATTTCAGCATATGTATAATTCGGTATGCCCGACTTGGGGTTATCGTACGGTGGATGAAATTGTATTATATAGGTATATAAATATGTGGTTCAAGCAATTTATGTATGTATGTATGTATATAATTATAAATGCACGGTTTGGTCGATTTGTAAATATTGGTTTGGTATGCTTGATTTGAGGCAACCAAGTAATGTGAGGCACTTCAAGAACGAATCACGATCCACACTTGGATGATAAAACTACGGTATTGTGTATACGTGTGGAAAGGGTGTACATGGGGTAGCTTGAATCAGTATTGTCTATCCATAGACAATCGATGATATCGGTTTTGTAAAAGGAATCCACTATACCATTGAGGTGCATGACTTGCAGACGTGGTCCTAGAGCGGAGGTGGAGAGAGACTAGGACTTCAACCTAGAATAGGTCAAATATTCTTCCATAGTACTCTTGGGTGCTGCGACATGACCTACAGGCCAACTTCATTTAACGTTTTGGTTTTCAGGGGAGTCCACAATATAGTTGTGGCTTTTGATAGGTCTCTTTGGTAATAAATGGCAAGGACGAGTATCAATTATAGATATCCATATTTCGATTTTGGGTATGGAGATGCTATGTTAGTAGCACTGTTATATCGATATGTTTGTTTTCCATTTTAGATGCTTCGATAGGGATCATTGAATCGATTGGTGTCCATAACAAACTCCACCCATTAGTAATGATGTGTATCAATTTATTCTCTATTTGTTGTTTACCATTATGTGGTGTATAACTATTAGTTAGTTGTTAGTATTATTCTAATAACTATATTACCCATGCATTTGTATATTTGGTTGCCTTTATCATGGTACACTATAACATATCAGCTACACTATATTAGTTGTGACAACTCATTGATGATAGGAGAAGAGCAGGTTATGGTATGATTCCCTACCTTTGAGTTGGGTTTACTTTAGTTGTTTGTGGACAGTCTGGATTATCCCTAAACCATGTTTGTGGAGTGGACCCACTATAGTTCAGTAGTTTCCTATTTATTTATACATGGTTTTGAAATATAGTGTTTTGAGATAGTCCTCCCCCCACACCATGCATTAGGTATGACCAATGTTTTATGATTGTTTGTTTGTGTCATGACAACTCTCAATTACTGGATTGAGTACTTTGGGAGCCAGTGCTTTTGGGAATATGCTTCCAGGACAACTGGAGCACTTTGGAGGTGAAGTGGATACCTTGGATATATACTTGATATTATGGTAGTAAATGACAGACATGCTATTTATATATGAGACTCGTTGTATCACATATTGTATTCTGACTTTTAGTATTGATATTTATTTACCAGTTAATTCTATCGGTATGGTTCTTATATATTGTTTATCATGTTATGTTCATGTATATTCAATATATTATATATGATCATTATGTTGTGAGATATTATCACCGTGCCTTTGTTTGGTGTCTTGTTTTTTTATTTTACTCCTATAAGCTGTATTTTGTGGTATTCGGGAATCATACATTGTCATTCGATTTTGATTTAGGGTATTATGAAGGGTGGGTCGTCACACTTGGTATCAGAGCTTAGGCTCAACACTCAGGACCAAGTAGACCAGTTTGAGTTAGGAAACCTGATAGATGGAGTACATTGAGAGAGCATATTTGTATTTCTATACAATAAAATATTGCATACACCACTTGTCTCATGAACATTGATTTATTCAATCGTTGGTTGCTAAGGTATCTTCATTTAAGGCTATCTGTATGAGCTGACGGAGTGCATGAGTGGTTGTGGATAGGCAGTCTGAGATGCCTGATTAGTTCAGAGACTATGTGGATACCATGAGGGATGTTCTGCCACCCATGAGGATTCCAGTAGCTACGGTGGGTGGTAAAGGTGGTGTAGCCCTTGGGGTAGGTAGTAGAAGAGTTTGATGAGCAGGCCATGACCTGGATTGATTCTAGATGTTGTTTTGAGTCTCGGTTGATTTCTGAGATCGAAAAGGACATGCAGTTTAAGCATTTCATCCATATTCAATAAGGTAGCTTATCAGTAAAGGAGTTAGTTAGCCAATTTAACCTTTTGGCTAAATTTAGAGAAGAGATGGTTATTATTCCTTTGAAGTAAGCAAAAACTTTGCCTAGGGTCTTAATGCTTGGGTTTGGGATTTATTGCCTAGTCATATCCCAAACTTGACCCCTCCTAGTGTAGTTTAATTCCTTTGTAATGATTAATCTTGTGTAGCTAATCTCGGCTGCTGAGCTAAGTTAAAATGACCAACAGTACTTCCATTCAAACTTGATGCATGAATTTTCGAGTAGAGTGGAGATACTCGATGAAATGTGACTTGGATTTTGTATCCAAGAAAGATCTGGTGGTTGCCTAGCAATGAGCAAAGACCGAGCGGATGACTTCTACGTTTTGCATTGAGTCATTCATGTTGGAAATGTTTAACCTTGTGTTAGCAAACCTTATATGATGGGATTAATCCCATGTATTGCAGTAGTGTTTTCTAAGGATTGGTCCATTCACTTACCCGTTCTTAATCCCCATAGTTTGAGTGTAGGGTTTCTAGCTGATTTCCACCAATTGGGAAAGAGTTTTACACTGGATTCTTAACAGCAACTACTCGAGTAAGATTCTTGAGGTTACTAGGAAATTTTCAAAACATGATTTTAGCCGTGTGTGGGAATCCTAGTGGTCGGACCAAGGAACCGAATTAGGGTTCACGTGAGAGGAGTCAAGTGGCCGACACTAGTTTGACAAGAATATCGTGCAAGCAAACAAACGATTGGATCGAGAATCGTATATATTCTAGATAATTTTTATTCATTGTAAAATTATTTAATATAGTATAGTTAAGATAGCTTAGGATAATTCGCATATGGACCTCTCGACCGATTTTATGATAGTTCAGATAATCTTCTAAGTGACAGAATGATACTTGCCTGGGCGAGCGTCATAATACACTTAGTATATTATACTTATTATCATCGTGCAATTGAGGTGAGTTTGAACCCGAGCGAGGCCAAGAATTTGTAGAATTTTATTATAATGATTTAATTAGTAAAGTTTTCTCCTTAGGAGAATGGGTTCTGTTTTGAAGAAAAGGAAAGTTGAGACTTAGATTATGGGTTTATTCGAGAGTTTTGAGGATCGACGATCCAGAATATCATGTAAGTTTTCCTTTTCAGTGCGGGAGGGGTGACAAATGTACTGTATTCATGAAAGAGTTGCATCACTTAAGCATTTTGGAAGTCAAGCAGACTCATGGGAGTTTATAGCCTAACGTGCATGCTATGACTGTTACTAGTTACCGTGCATGTTGTTACAGACTCCTTTTTGAATGATTGGTTGTTTGTATAGTAATCATTATTATTTGTTATTATTTACTTTTGTTGATCGATCATTGATTGATTATTGCTTCTTATTTATTACTTGTTGTTGCTTAATTATTAATTGATTATTTATTTTTATTGATGGATTGTTTATTTTTGACTGATTGATTGCTTGATGTTGCTTAATTATTGATCAATTCTTTAATTTTGATGATTGATTTTTTTTGTTTATAGATTGCTCATTATTAATTGTTATTACTGGCATATTATGTTAATTATCTTTTTCATAGGAGGTGTGCACTGTAACACATCATAAATTTTATGATTAGTTGTTTAATTAATTAAATAGTCAATTAGGCTCCACAAATGGAATGTGTGCATAAGATGGAATTTGACCATGAAACTTGCACCACTGCATTCATGATGAAATTCTGAGCAACTTTCATATTTGGAGTAAGAAGTTACGAACGATAAATGATTTCAAAACGAAAATAATTAAATTAGAAAGTTAACGTTTATATATTAATTACCAGGACACACGGGTCAATAGCCTCATTGTGGCCGGTCGACCTATGTAGTTGACAGATACAGTCAACTGGTAGGTGACGTGATGGCTAGGGTTTACCTTGGCCTAAATGGCTTGAATTTTATATAATTAAATCTAACGACTGTGGTTGATTCTAGTGCCTATAAATTTAGGCCTAACCTTATCTTCTCCTCTCATATTTTTCTAGAAACAGCAGCAAAGCTCTGTCTTCTTCTCTTCTCCACTATTTTCTAAATTATGAAACATAATATTTATATTTGTATATATAAAATTTAGAGAAGAAGAGAAACCAAATAAAAGAAGAAGAGAGGCGAATCAACGCTACGTGATAACGAGGTAATATATATTTATATTTCCCTTCAACCCCAAATCTCTTCTCAGATATGTTATCTAATATATGTATATACCCTTTTTATACATATTTGTTGGAATAAGAAGGAAATGGAGTTGAATCAAAGGTTTTACTTTGAATCTAGAGATTTTTAACGCTTTTAGAAGGTGAGTGTGAAATTTATAAATTGTTTATGATATTGAATCTATTCCGTTGGCGTTCATTTGATTTTTATGCCTAAATGAATAAATCTATGTTAATTGTAGGCTAAATTTGAATGTAATAAACATCGTCCATATATTCTTAGGAGATCTGATTAGAAATAGTGTTACACCCTAATCTGGAAATCAGTCCTAAAGGTTATAGATATGAATATTGATTATATATGAAATTTATTCCAAACCTAAAATTGGGTTACAGATTATTAGTATGATTTATTACTACCCTAAATACATTGAATAGGAAATTCTCCATAGTTTAATTTATGGAAAGAACATCCGTTTGATTTTTATAAATTTGTTTATGTTTCTAAATTGCATACAAAATGCAACGTTTGATTTAACAAGAAATATATGCAAATGAAAAGGAAGAGATGTGTAAAGTATAGATTTATTCTTCGTAGTTTACACCGTCTATTCCAATGAAACAAAAATCATTCCTTATAATTTTAAACGAGGCAAATATTTCTTTTTATTTTTGATTCTTTTGTTCAAAAGTAATTTATGGAAATTACAACGGAGAAGCTTCCTAAGAAATATAATTTCAACAAATTAAATATGGAAATAATATTCTAGTTAAAGACTATAATATATTTTGTAGAAGTAGGTATTTACATGTATTTTATACGCGCTAATAAATAAGAATGAAACTTAACTACTACGGTGATTTACGTGTAACACTCGCTTAGCGTATTAGTTATACATAGAAATAAGATTGAATAGCGAATATGAAAAATAGGAAGGAAGGTTTGGAAAGGTTGTAACTCCAAATCATAAATGCGAAATGAATTTGGAAGTTACAAATAATTAATATGGTAAATGGATTAATGGGACTAATAAATAGGAAGTTAGGTTAGTAACTATGGAATAGTTAGAAAAAGGTTACTAACTAAAAATTAGTAAATATAAATAAATGTTGTAGGAAATGTCTATTAGGATGATATTCTATTATCAGAACAAATTAACATTTATGGAAGGAGTAAATAAAGGGGATTCATGGGTAATTGAATATTTAAGGTAAGTTATATAGCCTTAAATAAATAAAAGGAAGCTAGTAAGCTAAGTCTAATATTCAATTTAGGATGATAAAGAATAGCAATAATAATGCCCATGATAATATGGCTTAAATTGGTAAAGCTTGAAATAAATAATTGGACTTAGTAGGTTGGGATGCAAGGTTAGTAGAGTTGCACAACGGAAGTCCGCCCTTCACTTTGAGGCTACCAACAGTTGTGTACACTTCCTGATGATGTGAGACATCTTTAACCGTAGGACCCATAGAATAATTAATTGAGCTTAGTAGGTTGGAATGCGAGGTCAATAAAGTTACACTACAGAAGTCAGCTCTCCACTCAGAGGCTACCAGTAGTTGTGTACACTTATTATTGATGTGAGACATTACCAATCGTAGGGCCCATGGGAAATGATTTTGTGAACTATAGGGTCTGCTTATGGGTTAGAGGTATTAAGTGGTTGTTTGAGGGCTCGCCTCTTTCCTAATTCAAAAGTATTAAATGGTCTGAATTAATGGTTAGGTGCAGTAGTGGATACCTTGAGAAGGGTCCGCTTTGAGTTTGAGATATTAAATGAATGATATAGGGTACATATCTCTCCTATAAAGAAGTATTGATTGTCCCAATGAGATTCCAAGCGATGTCAGCTAAATAGTACTAGTGAGGAGTCCGCCTTTAGGTTCGGTATTAAATGACAAAGGCTTGCCTAGAATATAGGTATCAAGGGACTGCATAGTCCTTATTATGGTATAAAGTGGCTAGGGTACTATCTTTCACATGGCTAAGACTTTAACGACGATAGCGTTAGTAGTATGGCTATTGTGTATTATAAAGCCATAAATAGTGGTCAAAGGTCTCTATAATTTGGACCAATAGATCAACGATGACGATGTTAGGATCCCACTTCATATTTGGAAGTATTAAGTGGCTGATAGACTTACGCCAATATTTTGTACCTTGGGATAAGGGTAGGTAGACAAACTATATCAGGTAGGAATATTGTGCATGCAATATTAGATTTAAACTAATTAACCTTGAATAGCAGACATAACATTTAAAAGGAAACCAATCAGTATAAATTTATGTTATGGACACTATATAGATTATTCAGTCACCAGAATGTTGCTCTGACCCCCTCCTCATATAACCCATAGGATAGACTTTGAGGTACATATCACTGGAGCTAGACGTGATTGGTGGTTGGAGAAGTCTTCTTATCTCTCATGCTCAGTACTGATGTGGCAATTTGATATCCAAGGAATGCCATTAATTCCAAGGTAGTAGCCATAGCCAGTATTTATATCCTATTATTATTTCCATTGTGAGTTTAGATTAAATCAATCACTAATATGCTGATGCTTATTTACCGGTACCAAATCTAATGATCCATGCTTTGATGGACTTGGGTTTCGATTTTTGTCGAAATTTAGGCCCATTAAAGTGTGAGTTGTTACATTCATGATGTATTTCATGAATTTTGTTTATATAAGTGTGAAATTCTAGTGATGTTGTCGTAACGAGTCGACTAGAGAAAGTTGATATGATATAGCTTTAGACCTCGAAGGCCTATTCATGTTTTTAAGGATAGGGCTACGTGGCTTCGAAATGATGGGGTTAAGCTTATTCGTGTTCGGTGGAGCTTTGCATTGATATGTCTGCAATTACTTAAGGAAATTTTTGTTTTTCTTTTTATTTTGTTAGAATGTAAGAAAGCATAGTTTTTTGTAACATATTTACTTGAGATGCTTGTTACATTAGATGTGCTTGTTGCGCTGTTGTTATAATATGTTTGTTGCATTAGATGTGTTTGTTGCATAAATAGTCATAACATATTTATTTGAGATGATACATGATTGGATATAGCATATTTATTTGAGTTGATTGCTATATATGATTTTTCTTGCTTATATCCATGGTTTAAAGTTGCAATTGTGTTTGATCCTCTTTGTTGAGCACATGATTAGGTACATGGAAGCAATTATGCACTATTGGGATGCTTATTCACTCGAATTCGCATCTAAGTGGCATGCTCTTGTTGTGAAAGAGGTACGTAAGATCTGTATCGTAGATAGGTTGGATGTATATGCTTATATGTCCTCAGAAATGAGATGCCTCAGATATGGGATGCCTCAGATATGAGTTGTGTGTGTATTGTTTTAGGATTTTTCGGAGCAAGCCACGCAAAGGAGGTCCTATTGATTTTTTTTGAAATAAGAGGAGTTTTGAAATCCTAAGGGTTAGGAGTTTTATTTTATACTTTGGAAGTTTTGGTCAGTCGGGTTGCACTGTAATACTCATAAGAATTGAGGACGAAATTCTTTTAATGAAGGGAGAATGTAACAGGCCGCATTTTTTATGATTGGATATTTAAGTAATTAATTTAAATATTGAATTGTTAATCAATTAAAGGTTCAAAATCTGATTTTCTCACATATGGTCGAATTGGGATTCGAGACCACTCCTATTGAGTCTAGATTGATATTGCGAATCAAGTTGAATATAAATATTGCTAAATATGGAGTCACGATTTTTTACGATTTATGTATTGTTATACGTATTTTATAAAAATACGTGTGTAATTGTGTCCAGTGTAATCTCGACTAACAGTTCGTGTTTCTAGGATGAGGACTTTATTATGAGACATACAGTTGAAGAATTATTGGAATTGAACATCTAATGGCCAAAAAGACCTCGAAATGCATGAAATTATCATCTCATAGCGTTGTTTGGATAAAGATGAAATTTATACCATCGAGACATGAAAATAAGGTGATGTGTGCCGATGAGTTTCACGACGATCTGATGTGTCATGTGGTCGTACGAACTCGAAACGTTTGGAGATTTATTTAAGAAATTAAATAAAAAATATATAAATATATATGTGTGTGTGTATCCCCCTCATCATACAAATATCTCTCCTTTATACTATCTCCATCTTTCTAATAGTAAAGAACCAAAATATTTGCTCCCCCTCCAAATTAAACTAAGAGCTTCGATCCATGAAAATTGACGAGGTTTGATCTGTTGAACTCAGGAAGGCGATAGCTTCAAATCTGTGGTGACTTAGTCGTGTATGGTTGTACTTGGCATGGGCGACATATCATGGCCATTGATTAGGGTTGAGATTTTTTGGAGCTAGAGATGGAGTTAGGTAATGAGGGGAGTGGGTTGCATCTCTCATGAAGCACCGAGCATTTTGGTGCTACTCGATGGGGTATAGCACCATTTTATGGTGGTGCGACATTGGCCTGTCGCATAAAAAGGGAGAGATGCAAGTTGATTTGGATGGATGGAGGTGGAAACATGGGCAGGTTTGGGTTTGCCTCGTGAAGAGAGAATGTTGGCAGTGGTCGGGGGTGCTCTGGTGGAGTACGGCGGCGACATTTCTTGGAATTATCAGCCATGGTGTACATGTACAAGCGGGAATAGAATTAGATTAGGGAATATGGTAATTAAGAAATTAATGAAGGTTTGGTGTTTTTTAATTTTATCCTTGACAAGCTGTCTTTTGTGGTATTCGGGAGTCAGATGTTATCATTCGATGTTGATTTAGGGTACTACGAAGGGCAGGTCGTCACATAAATCGCCCATAACTCCTTTATACGGACTCCAAACAAGGCAAATGAATATACTGTGCGAATCTGAAAAATGAGATGATCACAATGGCATAGGTTTCGTCATCAAATTCCTAAATTGGAAAAATAACCAATTTGTCCCTCCTTATTTATGATTTATTTTATTCACAAATTAAATCCAATTATTTAATACTATCATTATGTTAATATTTTAATTATCATATTTACCAAATATTTGGGGTATTACACACAATGTACAGTAAGGAGGTTTACCTTCAAGACTGTATACTTGATGCATTGCTAGGTTTAACCCATTTTTGGATGTCCAACCATTAAGCGGAAATATTTATGGACTATTATCAAATTTTAGGCATATAATAGGTTGTTACCTTATATTATACTAGTTGAATAACTTATCAAATAACTTATCGAACATAATATATACATGTGTAGTTAAATCTCCGCTATAGCGCATAACACTCTTCAAATGCTATGCTTTTCAATTTAGCGCTATTAAATAGTAGAACTGCTTTAAGCCATGTTGTTTCTGCTACACCCATAAAATAAAGCCTTTTTAGCACATGCTATAGCAACATTAATATAAAGATGTTGATTTGACTAGTTCTCTTTCAAACCAAATCAACAAAATTAGGATAAAGACCTAATTTTACGACATAAGTGCTCAAGAAAAGTTAGGAAATATATTGTTGTCACTAATTCTAGACTGCATAAATCATGATATTTTTCAATTTTGTTATATAAGATTAAAAAATATTTCTTTTTCCTACAAAAATAATATGAGAATGAGAATAAATTAACTTTAAATATTTGGTTTTATTCATAATGAAGCTTTTTGCACCTTTGCTAATTTCACTATATTCCTGCTAACTTTTTGCACCTCCACTGTTATAGAACCTCTAAGTGCTTTAACTACACAGGTCTACACAAACAAATGAACGCCCTTAGGTAGTGTAGATTATAAATGAAAATTTAGCTGCCTTTTAACACCATATCGCTAGTGATATTACTCACTCGCTAGACCTAGTCTGATCCCTTCTATGTTCACTCTTTACACTTATTATATGATGGCTACGTAATAGATGGTATGATAAGGATAAGATGCGTGGAGGAGGTGATCGTGCATCTTGGGGTTGTATTTATCTATTGACGTTCCTTATGTATCTTATTATACTTATCAGCCAAACATATACTATATTTCTATTTGGAGACTTTATTTAGACATTTTTTGTATGGACCACTGTTGTTTTGAGATAGTAATGATTTGGCTATTTTATTATTTTTATTTTATTTTATTTATTTAACCGTGAGATCTAAAATTGTAAGAATTGAAATTTAGGTGTAAGAAGTGCAAATTGAGGGGATATATGGCTAAGGATCGCAAAGTTAATGTTGCAAAGATTAAATACTACAACCGTAACTGGTTTGGGCATATGAAGAGGAAAAACCCGACCTTGTTTAAGACTTTTACTCGGGTGGTTCCAGCTTATGCACTTGATGTTGTCCCTTGTTAACCCCAAAAATGGATCAACGCCCTGGTTTGAGTATGAAAGCACCAGCCCTGTTCTGACAGAGCAATATCACAGATAACAGGTATAGAAAAAGAACAGTAAAAGAAAGAAGACATGCAATTTTTATAGTGGTTCGGTTGTTAATGAAGCCTACGTCCACTTTATTGTTTTATTATAACTGATTTCTGTTACAAATAGTATTTGAGTACAAGGCTTTTGATTATCCTTAGCTAGATTGAATCTCCGAAGTTGGAATCCACTGGAGAATCATAGTGAATCCCTTTAGGGATTGTTGTGAGGGAGATAGAGAGTGAAGAAGGTTTCTAGCGGAGCTTCAACAACCAGTCCGGAAAGATCCCTTTTATGTTGCAGGTAGAATGATATTTATAGAGATCGTAGAGCTACTGGGCAGGCCCGTTCATCGCTTGTATGTAGGTACAGAACGACCTAGGAAGGTTTAGCTCGCGATTTGAGCCAAAACCATGGGTCGTTAGCGACCCATGGTCTATAAGTAGCGACCCATGGTCTATGGGTCGCTAGCGACCCATAGAGTTGGCTTGCTCGTGATATAATTACTTAGCTGCTATCATCTCCTACTCCAATATGCAAGGTTGCAAGGAATTTGGATTCATATGGATCGCTAGCGATCCATACACTTAGAATTTTTCATGCTTCTGTCTCCAAGGCTTCTTATCCCTACTTCTCTCATCAAACCAACATGTTAGCATGGATCGCTAGCGATCCATAGATTTGGGTCGCTAACGATCCAAAGATATGGGTCGCTAGCGATCCAAGCACTTTGATTGTTTCTGAGGTTCCAAGTTTGGGTTGCTTTTATATGGCCTTGCATTGATGTCGTTCGTGTAGTCTCGTTGCATGTTGTTCCATTTGGATGACAATTTACTAGCCCTTTGCGCTCAGCTGCTGATCGGACTGAAAGGACACTAGGTTCTTGGTTCTTGGTTCTTGGTTTAGTCAAATTCAGTTGTTGCTCTAGTAATATGACTTGGCTCTCTTTAATTTGTTGCTTTAACCCTTTTGGTTGGGTTCTGAACCATTAAATCATTATGTCTTCCTTTGGATCTTGATGGGTTAAAAACCTGGATAACATCCCTAGCTCAAGGCGCAATCCTAATTGTGGATAAATAGAAGAAAGTCGTCATGAAAAGTGTGTCAACTCTTTCTAATTTATCTATTCATACTTTATTTGGCATTGGAGCATCTCACACTTTTATTCTAAGTAGGCTAGTAAATGAACTACACTTAAAGACTAGAATAGTCACATGCCCTATTATAATATCGAATCATGTTAGGGGATTGATCCATTTGTCCATAATCTGTATGGGTTTGAAGTTATATATTTTAGGCATCGAATTCGATTGTGATGATTTTGTATCGGTATTTTCATGTTTTGGTTTAATTCTAGGTATGAATTAGATGTCTATGTATGGAACAATATTGGATTGTGATAGGAAGGTTGTTTGCTTGGGTACTTGTAGTGGGTGCAGCCTTGATGTTTACTACAATCCGAATAGTTCTATTATGTTGAATTATATGTATTCTCCAAACCAGATATATAATGAGTTAGCTTCTGTTCTTATAGTTTGAGACTTCCTAGATGTTTATACCGTAGTATCCAATCTTTCTCCCTATAGGGAGATCGAATTTTGGATTTATTTAGAAAAGGATGCTAGGCCTGGTCCCTTACCGCTTAGGCACATGGCTCCTAGATAAAGATGCGAGCTTAATAAACATGTGAATGAATTATTGGAGAAGTTTTTTATTTGAAGTAGTGTTTCAGAATGAGGAACACCTATATTCATTGCTACTAAAGTGATGGACTTTTAAGGCTTTGCGTCTACTATCATGAACTAAACAAGCTGATGAAAAGAATCATTATCCACTACCATATGAAGATGATTTGTTTGATCAGTTAGTTGGAGCAAGGATATTTTCTTAGCTTGACTTGGCTAATGGATTCCATCAGTTGCATGTGACTGAAGATAGTATTCAGAAAACTATTTTTTATACACTTAGTGGACTTTATGAATGGTTAGTCTTGTCGTTGGACAGACCAATGCACTAGCATATTTCATCACCCTTATGGGTCGAGTCTTTAGAGGGTTTCTAAATAAGTTCATGGTGGTATTTACTGATGATATACTTATTTAATCAAAAGGCAAGGAGGAGCATAAGTTGTGTTTGAGAAAAGTGCTCAAAATTCTATGTAGGCATAAGTTAAAAGCAAAAATTTCCAAACGTCACTTTTGGTGCAAGGAGTTCGCTTTCTAGGTCATATTTTTCTGAGCATGGTTTGGTTGATCCTCGTAAAGTTGCTACAGTGCAAGATTAGTATGCGTTGAAAATGCTATGAAGGTAAGAAGTTTTCTTAGTTTGGTTGGCTTACTATAAGTTTATTAAAGACTTCAAAATATTTTTACACCATTGACATGACTTGTCGTAAAGAATATAGTTTTCAATCAAAGTACGAAATTCTTTTATTATGCTAAAAGGAGTTATTGAGTAATGCATCTACATTAGTACTTCCTAATGGTTCAAAGTCATTTACTGTGTATATCAATGCTTATGGTATAAGGAATGGCACTGTTTTAATATAGGAAGGCAGGATTGTTTTAGTCAATAGTTGAAGGTACATAAGAAATTTTTCCAACTCATGATCTTGGGTTAGCAGCTATTGTTTTTTCTCTCAAATCTTGGATGCATTATCTTCAAGGGGAATGATTTGAGTTGTTTATGGATCATAAATCCCTAGAGTGTTTATTCTTCCAAAAAGATTTGAATTTGAGGAAGTAGAGGTGGATGGAGTTCTTGGCATCGTATAATTTTAATATTTCGTATACCGCAAGCAAAGGCAATGTTGTAGTCAATGCCTTTAGTAGTAGACACGTAATGTTATACTCTATGCTTTTGGAAGGGAAGCACTTGGAGTTTTTTTCTACATTTGACTTTCGACCTTCATCGGACCTTGCACTAGGGTTGTTGGCAACATTAGATGTTCAACCTTCATTTATGAATTATATTTGTTCTAATCAAAACCAAGACACAAAGTCGATTGATATTTTTGAGAAGCTGGACCAAGGTGAGCATTTGTGTCAATTGGGTCGTTATTCCATTGATTCTAGGGGATAGGTGCATAGAGATGATAGGTTGCATGTTCCTTTCATTAAGGAATTGATTGACTAGGTATTATATGAGTCTCACCGTTCTAAAATGACTTTATCTCGATGGTGAGAAAATGTACAAAGATGTGAAGAGGGTTTCTACCTACTAATTATGAAGAGACATATAGCATAGTTTGTAATGAAGTGTGTGTCATGTCAAAGTGTAAATATAGAGCAGAAGAAGCCTAATGGATTATTATAGCCTTTAGATATTTCACGGTGGAAATGGGAAAGCATCTCGATGGATTTTGATGATGGGTTGCCATCGAGTAGAAGGGGATATAAGGGTGTTTAGGTAATTGTTAATCGACTTACCAAATATGCTCATTTTATTCCGATTAGAAGAATGAGAACAACCGCATCTTTGACGATCTTATATGTGAGAGAGGTAGTTCGACTACATGGAATTTCTTCCAGTATTGTCAATGACTGAGGTCCATTTTCCACTAGTGAATTTTGGAGGAGCCTTCAAAAGGCTTTAGGTACTGAACTGAATTTTTCTAAATCCTATCACCCATGGATGGAAAAATGGATTGAGTGGGTGAATCGGATGTTGGAGAATTTATGGTGGATGTATTTTTGGACTTTGGTGGTTCTTTGGAAGAAAACTTGTCGTTGGTAGAGTTTGCATATAATAAATGCTATCAGCCATGTGTTGAAATGACACTATTCAAGATATTATACGGGAGGCTATGTAAATCTCCATCTTGTTGGTAGGAGACTACATATATGATTATTCTTGCGCTAGACATGGTTGAAGAAACTTCAGAGAAAGTAGATTTAATCCATAGAAGAATGCATACTATGCAAGAATGGGAGAAATCGTTTGCGGATATGAGATGGGCAGAGTTAGAGTTTGTTATACGTGACATGGTTTTTGTGAAGGTCTCGCCACTAAGACATGTTATGAGGTTTAGTAGTTTGGGAAAGTTGGCATCGAGATTTGTAGGGCCTTTCCCAATTTTGGAAAGAGTGAAAAAGTTAGCTATAGGGTGGAGCTTTTTGAAATGTTGGTGGAAGTTCATAATGTTTTCCATGTGTCGCACTTGTTGAACTATTTACATATTCAGCTACTATAGTCAAGTCAAGTCTGTTAGATGAGGTTGAAGTAGAGAGAGTCACTTGTTTTTTGTGTACTTATTTGTATTATTGAGCATGGGACAAAGTGACTCAGAAATAAAGTAGTTAAACTGGCTATAGTTTAGCGGGGAATGATTCAACTAAGAGTCCTTGGAAGCCAAAGGAGAAGATTAGAGCTTCCTATCCCTCACTCTTTCCAAGTACATTTTCCCTATTTTTGTTTTCATAGTTAAATTAGGAAATTGGATGGTGGTATGCTTTGTTTTGTTACTTTTATATATCATGTTGCATACATATAGCAATTATCAGTATATTTAGCAAGTTTTGTATCCATGCTTATATGCCATGATCTTACATTCATATTGGATTTGCATTATTATTTATGCATTTATCAACTTCTATATTCATGACACATGATAGTTTGATGGATGAATGTATTTTATTTGCATCGATTTTGTCATTGCTATATAATGTTATCCATATGTATGTTATTATTGGTGTCCGTATGTGTAACGACCTGAAATTTTCAACCATTCGCATCCATACATGTCGGATTAGAATTTCTCATAATATCAGATTGTTAATTTAAATTTGGCAAAACTCAGCATATACGGTAAATAAAATAATCACAGACACAGAGTAATATAACAATAATGCAGCGGAAACAAAAGAATAGTAGTTCATGAAGCTACTATATATATATATAACAGAGTTAAACAAGATACAACAGAAGTCACGAGTACATAGATGTCTCACTACAATAATCAAATACAAGATCTGAATACATCGCTGGAATCAACTGAACAACTGAAAGCAGGATAGATAGCTGGATCTCCAAGAGAAGCTCCAACTCCAAAGGTGAGTCTCGAATACTGTATCACTCAGTCTGACCCGAGCGTAAAGCAAAACACAAAACACTCGAGTCAAGATTAACATTCTTATATCAATAAATCCAACTTAAGTGAAATATCAACTGAAATACAAGTAACTCAAAGGATGTTTGGGATAACCATCCTCTAAGGATCCGTTAAACTATCTACTATGTAGTAATATTTCGCTATTATAATAATGTCTAATAGTAAAATAAACTTACTTTTAAATAGCGTTAAGGGGTTACCCATATAGCCCTTAACACATAATAGTGCCAATAGTCTATACAGTACCCGCATACCTCAAGAGGCTACGAGAAGATACTCCATAGGTACGACACAAATAGAAACTTGTAGTAAAGCTCGATATGGTAGGTGACACGGCACAACTAGGAAATGCCATGGTAGATATACCAATTACGCATCCGGGCTGGTGGAAACGCATAGCAGCCACTACCGCCCACCTCGGAACACACTCCCAAATCAAAATCAAAGGGTGGCCACCAAATCAATCACAAAGTAATAGAATGGTATCGAAGAAATGTGTCCGATCAGAGGTGCTACCTCATTGGCCCGAGAATCGCTCCTGTTTTAGCCACCTTATGCCAACTTATGGGAGTTGGGTCCACGTATATACCTTTAGGATCGTCGCCACCATCCTACTTCATTCTGGAATCTCCACCGCGTACACAGTTGTTAAAGTGGTTTTCGGTATCGACAGAGAGTATGTCCATATCCGATTCCGGCCTCTTTAACAACCAATCATTATTATAACACCGTGGTCATTTCAAAATAGTTTATACTTAAAAACCAAAATATCATTTCCATTTTTAAACCATATCAAAACGATATCATTTCAATTCAATATATCATTTCTAAAATCATATCACTCTCCAAAGTTATAACGCTTTCGAAATCATAGTCTTTAAAAAATCAAAACACTTCGAAAATCATAGCATTGAAATCATAGCATTTTGGAAATCATAACACTTTGAAATTATAGCATTTTGGAAATCATAATACTTTGAAATCATAGCATTTCCCTTAAACCGTTAGATATCAATAATAGTATATATAATAAAATAGTTTATAAGATAAAATAATTTATATAAATAGTTATAAGTAAAAATAGTTTAAAATAAAATAGTTAGTAAAATAGTTTATATTAAAATAATTTATATTGAAATTGATTTGTATTAAAATAGTTTATATTACAATAATTATAAGTTAAAATATAAAATAGTTTAAATATAGTTAAAATACTTTATATAATAAAATAGTTTCCTCAAATTCACAAATCGATTCAAATCAACTCGACTTCCTAATTCAACTTAATTCAAATCTCCATTCATTATTTCAAATTCAATTCAATTAAACATTTCAAATTATATCGATTTCAAATACCGATTTGAACCACAAATAAACCATTTCAATTTCAATATATTTCAATGCTTTAAATATTCAACATTTCAAAACTAAATTCGATAAATTTATATACATATCAAATTCACTTTACAATTATTTAGTTTTGAAATAATAACTTAATCATTTCCATAACATTTAAATACAACTTCAATTTACAAATTTAGATAAACAAAATATCCCATTTAAATTTATATAAGTTTGAAATATCCATTCAAGTCGCCTTTAATCAATTTCAAGTTGTAAACACATCTTTAAAATTTCGAATTCAATAAATTTCAAATCAAACTTATTTAAGTATAATTCTCAAATAAATATAATTTCAAACCAATTTCAAATTTATCTTTCCAACCTGAATCATTATAAACTCTATATCTGAAAATATAGATATTAAATAAATACTTATATATCAGCTTTATTAAATCAACTTTAATAAATCTTTAAAATCAAAATTTCAAGTAAAACCATATATTTCTTTTCGAAACCATAGAAATCATTTTCAAAATATTTATATATATAGACCAACGGTGTCTGTATATAATTTTCTATCCTATGGCCAAGTGATACAGATATTTATCATTTCAATCCGCAATTTAAATATATACGGGTATATATCATTTCAACCCGCAATCCCTCATTCAATTCAAATGAAAATCGCTTGGGTTTATCATTTCAACCCATAACAATTTTCTCCTATTCTACAGTCCATTCAGGTATGTATCATTTCAACCCATAGTGAATTCTATACTAACAGGAACTTGCAGAGTGATAATAGATATGATAATATGATAATAATATAACAGGCATATATCATCAATATAAATAACAGATAATGGTGTCAGGTGTCACAGGTGAACAAATATAGATAATAGCATATATATAGCAATGTAAATAACTAACTCTCAGCATATTTCAATTGTCGTTTCAATTGAAATCAAATCTAATAAATATAAGAACATTAATCATGAGTGATTGTTCACCTTTCGAGGCTAGAGAATATAGGAGATGACACGGATACACACATTTATATGGACACTGAAATTGAGTTACGAATCCAAGCAAAGCAAAGTCGGCACGAATTCAACGATCAAAGCTGATAACAGGAGTTGATGGAACAAAACGAATTAGCTTGATATAACGGGAAACAAAATATATGCTATAACTTCTCTCTAAACCAAATGTTTTAAACATTTTTTAAAATAAGATATATATATATATATATTCAAATCAATATTTGACTCTAACCCAAAATTATGAAACAATATAAAACATACACATATAAAAACAATAAAACAATATATATAACTGTACTAACGCAATATAAATCAATAACTTACATACACGTTATATTTAAACAATGAAAAAATATATATTTTTTAAAATATCACTGTGTATTAAAATTGAAACCGATAAACAGCACTGACACAATACCAAACATACACATATAAAACAAATATACCCATATAGGCTTACATACAAGTTATGTTTAAAACCATATTTTACAATTTAAAGTATGCAAATCCAACATGAAATATAGAAGCAAAGGAAAACAGCTATATAAATGTTAAACAATGCAAGTTATAGTTAAAATCAAATATATGGAATCCGGCTATAAACAAATTTAAATGCAAAATGATGTGCATAAATATAAACCTGGGTACTCAATGTACTTATATAACTTAGATTTGTACCAAACAAAAATATACAGTAACCATTATGACATAATACTATAAACATATATATAACTGATGCAAAAATTTTCATATGTATAATATATATGCATAGTCGATTATAAGAGAAAAACTTTATACTATATAAAAAATTCAACTACAAACAGCCTTAAGCAGGCAACAATATACAATATATCCTAGTTAGAAGCTTTATAACACAATATAAAAATATGGATTGATAAAACTGGTTAGAAGCTTTATAACACAATATATAATAATATACATAAATATATATATCCTAAAATGCTGTAGCAGTAACTTGAGATATATATATATTATTATAACATAAAACTTGTGACTAAAATATATAACAAAATACTTAACCTTATATATCTCGAAAATTAGTGAACCAATATATATATTTATATAAGCTGTAATAGAAATTATAAAACAAAACCCAAAGCTTACCACTTATATAAATTATATATATATGTATATGAACTTATATATATAAACCTATTAAAAATATAAACAAACACAAATCATCATATATATAAGCAACAGGAATTAAACATATATAATATTTCGACCACCGAATGTCAATGTAAACTGTTGTATAAGCAAAAACTGTTATATATATAATATCTATATGTATTGAAACCAACTCATATGCAAATGTATATACAACTATATATATATGATCCTGTATATACTAATACATTATATAATATATATATATATATATTACCTTATATAGAGAAGCACGACAGGTGGTGACGTGGATGAATGGAGAGGCTTAGGGGAAACAAATGGAGGCGTGGCCTGCTGCTGTGGTGGTTTCGGGCGGGGAGAAGGACTGGGACATGGGGAGTTTCGGGTTTCGCCAAGAGCACGATCAGGCTGAGGATGTGGGGCGGTTGCAGGCAGAGGTTGCGGCCTTGGTGGGTAGGTGTTCCGACGCGGGTCCTCTGGAGGGTGAGGAGAGGTATGCGGCATGGGAAGAAGTGGTTCAGAGTCACGTTTAACATTCATTTCCTTTTTTTAGTGAAGGAATGCAGAAGAAAATGGACAGAAGGCAATAGAAACGAACCGATGATTGAAAAAGTAAAATGTAAATGCATGAGGAAAGACTACTGTTGGATTTTGAAGTGGTGGGATAGAAAATGACTAATGGCTGTTCGTTTCTCAACGTACAATTGAAATTGAAAGGTCATGAGACTCAAAATACGGAACCGGTACAACCGATTGATTCATTGATTCTATCGTGTCCTGAACTCCGAAACACGCGAATGAATATACCATAGAGGTCAGCACGACGAGACGATCAAAATGATATACAGATATCAGTGGTATGAACATCCAGTCAAAAGTCGATATTGGTACCGAAAATGCTGCTAATATGCCGAAAATAAGATGAACGGAGCAATAGAAGTCAAAATTTGGAGAAACGAAATATGACGTCTCACTCAGAAGATGATCTACAAATTTTCTATGTAAAAATATTCAGGTTTGGAAAACATATTATTATCCTCAAATATTAACTGATTTAAATTGAAATAAAATTACACTAGAAAAATAAACTTCCATATTATTTGATGAAACTTTACCAGTTGTTATGTTTAATTAGACGTATTCCAAATATTAAATTTTTATTTCAAAATTTTATTATTTAAATTTCACAAAATTCAGTTAAATAAATAAATAAAACCACTAAAATTTACGGGTCGTTACAGTATGGGTATCACATTTTATTTTGCTACGAATGTTAGAAATTTAATGTGTTTGATATGAATTATTTAGCTTTCTTTGTGTTTGGTGTGGTTTGAGTGTATTACCACACATACATATGGTTGCTAGTGTATAGTTGAGTCTACGAGTTACATTTTTTCTATCTCTGAGAATTCGGGGATGAAACACTTTTAAGAGGGAGAATGTAACACCCTAGATTTTTAATAAGAATAATTAATCAATTAAAAAGTGCATTTTGGTAATTTTACATAAACTAGCAAACTAAATCTTTAAAATGAAGAAATTTGAAAATTTTGACTTTTCCATTTCATCAAGTAGATTTTCCTAGCCCAAATTCATATAAAAACGTTAGAAGTGGACACCGGATGAAGAAGATGTAGATTGTTTATCGTAGTGTGCTTTTCGGAGCTAAATAAGTCAAGGCCCAAGTGGTGCTGAAAGGCGGATTTTTTACTATAAATTTAAAGGATAGGTAAACCTAGCTCACCATATTCTCATTTTTCCTTATTTGTAACCACCTCAAACCGTTGATCTGAAAATTCTATTTTCCTTTCTCTTTATCAACTCTAATCAAATCTCCAAATAAAAATAGCAAATCAAATTGAAAAAAGGAAATCAAATCAAAACATTAGCAAGCCAAATAGAAGAAGGGAATTCAAATCAAAATGGGGAATTCTAAAATTGCTACCAGAAACTTATCAAAACAACATGTAGAAGTGAGTGGGTTTATCTACGAAATGAATATGTTGTTAGATAAGCATTTAAATTTCACTTATATATCCATTAAGGTTCACACATGATTTAAAAATTGAATAATATTTTTAAGTTAATGATTCATATGAACCGTGCAATTTGGAAAACCCTAGAACACTATTTGACAATAAAAATTCTTATGAATTGGGAAGAGGTTAGATTTAATGATAATTCACCCTTAAAATCATATTGATCAAATTTTATATGATACATGTGAATTAATTTAGATGAATAAAATAGAATCAATATGTAAATCGATCATAGAATAGTTTAGATGGTCAATTTGACAAATTATACAAAAGTTTGGATATAATAAAAGTTGTACTTAGATATAGATAATTGCTTAAAAGTGAGATTATATGAATTCAAAAGTTATACTAGAAGTCTGGGTAAAAGATTTAATGATTAGTGATTAAAACCAAATAAAAATAATAAGTTAAAAAATGTTGAAAACCTAATTTTAGGTAAGCTGTTACTAACCATGTTTGAACGATCAACTTGTTGGCTTTGAGAAAACATTGAATAAAACACGAGTCAAACCCAAAGAAAAATAATACATTTTCTTGGCCAATGATCGGCTGACTATAAGCCATTAGTCGACTAAATCTTTAAGGAATCGACTGACTGAACTTGAACAGTCGACTGATGGCCTATTGAAAAAATTGTTATAGGTGAACAATCGACTGACTATAAGACACCAATCAACTGAACGACCAAGGAGTCAATTGGTTATGTTTATTCAGTTGACTATTACTATTAAAAGAAAAATATACAAAGGCAACCAGTCGACTTATCATGTCCATTCAGTCAACTAATCGGGTGTAAGTAGCCCTGGTTGAACCTAGACCTGGTGTAGGCGCAGTAGGGATGTTTTGAGACTTTATTTCCCATATTGTTGATGTTTTAGAGTTCACGTAGCTTCATGATGCTGCATAATGCGATATTCAACATGGCTTGCAGTTGTATCACAATTATTTGCTCTCATCGTTACTATAGTATCACGATCGCATATTTTAGCTTATGGAACCGCCGATTATTATAGAAATCAATCTAAGTGGAGTTATGGGATGCTCCAGAATCAAAAGAACTCGAATAGGTCGAGACAAGAATGGATTTCAGAACGAATGGGAGAGAAAAGCATGTATTTTGAAACCGAGGGGAACATTTCAAAATTCAAAGGAAACCGAGTCAAAGAGGAAGAGATTCAAACACGAACGAAAGTGATTCCATAATTAAGTTTACTACATATGCCGAGTTTTGCCTAAAACCAGAGCTATGATAACACATGTAACATACCGCATGGAAGTGGGGTAACGCCCACCGTAGCATACATTGGTACCTATGTTTTGCCTTTACGACCAGCCTCTCGACTTCACCAACCCCGCAGGGATATATAGGAGTAAGAGTCATCCGCTCGCTACCAAACCAAATGCGCCCTATCATGCTGCACCCGCCAAGTGCATAGGCAGACACACATGTCGGATTTGAATTGCGCAAAATATCAGATTGTTAATTTAAATTTGGCAAAACTCAGCATATACAGTAAATAAATAATCACAGAATCACAGACACAGAGTAATATAACAATAACGCAGCGGAGACAAAAGAATAGTAGTTCATGAAGCTACTATATACATAACAGAGTTAAACAAGATACAATAGAAGTCACGAATACATAGATGTCTCAATACAATAGTCAAATACAAAATCTGAATACATCATTGGAATCAACTGAATAACTAAAAGCAGAATCGATAGATGGATCTCCAAGCGAAGATCAACCTCCAAAGGTGAGTCACGAATACTGGTACACTCAGTCTGACCCGAGCGTAAAGCAAAACACAAAACACTCGAGTCAAGATTAACATTCTTATATCAATAAATCCAACTCAAGTGAAATATCAGTTGAAATACAGTAACTTAAATGATGTTTGGGATAACCATCCTCTAAGGATCTGTTAAACTATCTACTATGTAGTAATATACGCTATTATAATAATGTATATAGTAAAGTATACTATTTAAAAATAGCGTTAAGGCTTTACATTTTCCACCTTAAAACATTTTTAGGTGTGCCAATAGTCTATACAGTACCGTAATACTTCGTAAACTGGAGCTACCAGAGGATACTCCATAGGTACGACACAAATCAAACTCATAGTAAAGCACGCTAGGGTAGGTGACACGGCACAACTAGGCAATGCCAGGGTAGATATACCAATTACGCATCCGGACTGTTGGAAACGTAAAGCCGCAGCAATCGCCCAACTCGAGCCACACTCCCGAATCAAGGGTGCGCACCAAATCAATCACAAGTAATAGAATGGCATATGATGGAGTGTGTGCGATCAGAGGAGCTACCTCATTGGCCCGGAATCGCTCCTGTTTTAGCCACCTTATGCCAACTCACGGGAGTCGGGTCCACGTATATACCTCATATAGGATCGTCGCCATCATCCTACTTCATTCTGGAATCTCCACCGCGTACGTAGTTGTTAAAGTAGTTTTCGGTATCGACAGAAAGTATGCCTATATTCGATCCCGGTCTCTTTAACAACCAATCGTTATTATAACACCGTGGTCATTTAAAAATCGTTTATACTTCAAAACCAAAATATCATTTTCATTTCAAAAACCAAATCAATACGATATCATTTCCATTTCAAAACCATATCAATACAATATCATTTTTCACTTCAAATATATTCATTTCCAAAAATCATAGTACTTTCAAAGTTATAACACTTTCGGAACCAAAACACTTGAAATTATAACACTTGGAAATCACAACATTTTGAAATCATAGCACTTTGGAAATCATAACACTTTGAAATCATAACATTCCCTTTAAACCGTTTAGGTATTAATAATAGTATATATAATAAAATAGTTATAAAATAAAATAGTTTATATAAAAATAGTTATTAGTTAAAATAGTTTATATTAAAATAATTAGCATATTAAAATAGTTTATATAAAATAATTTGTAAAGTAAAATATAAAATAGTTTTAAATATAATTTAAAAATACTTTATATAATAAAATAGTTTCCACAAATTTCATAAATCAATTCAAATCAACTCGAATTCCAAAATTCACATTTAATTCAATATCAGTTCATCGATTTCAATTCGATTCAGTTCTAAATAAACTATTTCATATTATATCGATTTCAAATACAGATTTGAACCACAAAATAAACCATTTCAATTTCAATATATTTCAAAGTTTTAAATATTCAACATTCCAAAACTAAATTCGATAATTATATATATATATATATATCAAATTCACTTTACTATTATTTAGTTTTGAAATATTTACTTAATCATTTTAATAACATCTAAATACAACTTCAATTTACAAATTTAAATAAACAAAATATCCCATTTAAATTTATATAAGTTTGAAATATTCATTTAAGTCACTTTTAATCAAATTCAACTTATAAAACATATCTTTAAAATTTCAAATTTAATAAATTTCAAATCAAACCTATTTAAGTAAAATTCTTAAATAAATATAATTTCAAATCAATTTCAAATTTATCATTTCAACCAGAATCATTATAAACTCTATATTTGAAAATATAGATATTAAATAAATACTTAAACATATTATATATCAACTTTATTAAATCCACTTTAATAAATCTTTAAAATCAATATTTATTAAAACCATATATTTCTTTTCAAAACCATAGAAATCATTTTCAATATATATATATATATACCAACGATGTCTGTAGATCGTTCGGGTATGTATCATTTCAACCCATAGTGAATTCTATACTAATAGGAACTTGCAGAGTGATAACAGATATGATAATAATATAACAATCAGTAACAGGCATGTATCATCAGTGATAAATAACAGATAATGGTGTTAGATGTCACAGGTGAACAGTTACAGATAATAGCATATATATAAGGCAATGTAAATAACTAATAGCAGCATATTTCAATTGTCGTTTCAATTGAAATCAAATTTAATAAATATAAGAACGTTAATCGTGAGTGATTGCTTACCTTTCGAGGCTGGAGAGATGAACGAGGATGAGATGAGTTACGAATCTAAGCACAAATTTCCAAAGCAAACAAGATCGGCACAAATTCGATGCATAGAGCTGATAAATAGGAATTGACGAAATCAAATCAGAACTGAATCGATGAAGATAAATAGTATAAATGCTCTGATATAGATATATCCTAAAATTTATATATATACAAAAATCATATTCTAATTTCAACACATATTAAATATATATATATATACAAGTGTTTCAAAATCATTGTTTTAAATTTGAACATTTTTTTTAAAATAAGATATACATAATTTCAAATCAATAGATTAACTTTAATATCAAAGATAAAATCTATATACATATTATGTTATGAACCATTCAGACACGTATATTTATAAATCAAACATGTATATATATAACGTAAAATAAGATATGTTTATAATATCTTTTTTTATAAAATCACACAAATTATAAAACTCAACTATTATAACTTCTTAAATTATAAACAATATAACTGCTATCGATGCTATACCAGAGAAACCCAACTGTTATAATACCTACCTATATTAAAACTTTATATATGCACACTACCAACATACTTTATGAAAATATTTCACTGACGTGGACCATACATTGTCTATAACTAACGTGTACATGTGCAGACTTTGGAAAAAATTTGTAAGCCATATACAAAACAATATATATTTGACTTATATAGAAACACTTATATACAGGCTTACATATAAATATATATGTACTAAAACCCAAATATATATATATATATATATATATCTGAAACTGTAAAGTATTTATATGTATACTAAACTGTAAAGTAGTTATGTTTATTTATAAACCAAATCATAACATGTATACGAAACTGTAGTGTATAATAAGCTATTTATATTTATACAAATTCACAACTGCAAAAATTGGAAGTGTCTGCAAATACAAACAACATATATATAATTGTAAAACATATTTTATACCTTGCTATAATATATTATATATACTAATACAACATATATAAAATATACGAACATACCCCCATATGTAGTTCGACACACAACAAAAAAAATCAAAGTATATAAATACTATAGATTTACGTATTATATATATACATAACACTATACAAATCTAGTTTGAACATCTTCTATCAATTTACAATTTATAAACTTAAAAAAAATGTTAACAACAGACTATTGTAGATAACCATCAATCGACCCAATTATATATACTTTATATATATAAACTGTAATATATACATACTTATATATACTTGAACCAACAGACATTAACTTATACACCATAGACTAAGATATTATATGTAAAATAGTATATATGCTACTGATATATATAATTAACATGTTATACAGTAAAACAAAACATAGATGACACCTCGTTTATAATATAATATACTCTATAACTTATATATATATATAATGAACTAAATAAACTGCCATATACAAAGGTGCATATATAAATAGAGAGGAGAAGAACCTTAGAAAACTGGTCGGAGGGACAAGGCTAGTTCGGCAAGGGAAGAGGAAATGGTTAGCGAGGTCAGCGTCGCCGGGGCCGATGGAGCAAAGGCGGCGGGTTGGAGGCGAGGTTCGGATCTCAGTGAGGTTGTGGCTTCGGTTGGCCATTGGAGGAGATGAGTTGCAGGGTCTGGAGAGAAAGATGGGTTCGGTTGAAGATGGACGCGGGCTCGGTTGTGGAGGCGGTTGTGGTGGATGTTTGAGGAGGTTGACGTTGGCAGGGAGGCCGAAGCTACAGGCAAAATAAAGAGGAAGAAGGAGAGGTCGGGTCTGGGTCGAGTTCAAAATGAAGGGGAGACAGCACTTTAAACAAATTTTGTACGAACAATGGAAATGAATAGTTCAAAAGATATAAATGCAAACGTACAATTAATATAAAATTTTACATTTCCGAACTGATGGAACTAAAGTCAACGAACCATCAATGCATTGAAATGATGGAATAGTAACGGCTGATAAAAAATGCCAGTGTCCATTTATTTTAGCCGTTTGAAATTTGAATGGACATCAAAAGTGGTACCAATACAGAATCGTTTTTCCGATTTTCCGATGCGTATCGGACACCGAAACACAGACACGAATATACTACGGAGATCAGCACGACGAGACGCTCAAAACGGTATATAGATATCAGTGGTACGATCATCATATCAAAAGTCGATGTCGGTACCGAAATGCTGCAAATCTGTCGAAAATAAGATCGACGGAGCAATAACAGTCCAAATTGGAGAAACGAAATATGACGTCTCACTCAGAAGATGATTTACAAATTTATTGTGTAAAAATATTCAGGTTTGGAAAACATTTTATTACCATCGATTTTTTTAACTGATATAAATTGAAATAAAATTACACAAGAAAATAAACTTCCATATTATTTGATGAAAATTTACCAGTTGCTATGTTAAAATAGACGTAGTTCAAATATTAAAGTTTTATTTCAAAATTTTATTATTTAAAATTTCACAAAAATTCCAGTTAATTAAGTTATTAAAACCATAAAAATTTTGGGTCGTTGCACTCTCCCCCACTCAAAACTTTTCGTCCCTGAAAAGGAAGGAGGTGGGAGAATAGAAACAACCAGAAAGAAAATAGATTGGAATACAAATAAAACAATTAATTTAAACCATATAAATTTCAATTAATTAATATTTAACAATTTGGTTAAATCCATTTATATTAAATCAATAAATAGTCATTGAATTTAAATTTGTTAGTTCAAACTATTAATTCTAATCATATAAATTTCAATTTAAATCAATTAATATTCAATAATTGATTTTAATTCAAGGTATTTCATTAAGTTGATTCAATTTCAATCTGTTAATTCTTTCAGAACAAAATTTATTTTATTTATCTCATTTATTTTTCAATTAACTTATTATTCTACTTACCTTTATTAGCATTTTTATAATCAAAATTTAAGTGTATAAAATTTATTATAACCACTCAAATTTTATTTAAAAATCATTTTATATGGTATGTTATCCAATTACATAGTTAACTTCTGAACAATTTAGGTAAGTTATATTGAAATGCAATTGAGTATTACATAAATAAAACTTCCCAATTCAGTTTATTTCAAGTTTAAATATTTATTCAAGAATTTAAGAGTTAAATTTCCGATTTTTAATTCAAACCATTTAGATATAAGTATATTATATTTTCAAATCAAATTTATAACATATACCTATATACACATTATAAATCAAATCATACCCCAGAAATTCAAATCAAGTTCAATTTCCAAACAAAAGTGTAGCAAACTAGCTACTGAATTGCCTCTCATCTTCGAAACTCGAAAATGAATATCGATGAAGCTGCAGTCATCACCGAAATTATTTTCCAGCGACGAAAGAGAAGAGTACTGATTTTTAAACATTTAAATATTCTTTGAAAACCATTTCTATTCGAAAATACCTTAAATAATATACACATTAAAACTTTAAAACCAAAGTTTGAAATCATCGAAAATTAAATTCTCAAATTCTCAATTTAAATTTAACTTCCAAATCAATTTATAAACCATGTTTATAAATTCATTTATAGAACAATAAATGATAGTCAAATATTATCATTTCAAACAACCAATTTAATTACCTTATTAAATTCCAGAAAATTTTACTTATATATTTATAATATAATCATACAAATTTATTTCATTTACCAAATTTGAAAATAATATTGTGCTAGTTTGTTCTGTTCAAGTGTTTTGGAAATCCTATCGATATCGCTGATCAGACGAATCAATCGAAAACCCAAATCAACATCAACAACTCAAACAACACACTATAAAACATTTTAATACAAATACACTTCCTCACTCGATGATTAAATAATGTATTTTAAATCAAAGATAGGGATATAGATTCAAATATAGAGGAATTCTAATCAAAAGAATTCTAGCTAGAATATGGGCTCGAAACGAAGATTAGATGATTGAATATCAGAGTAGGAAGATGGATATACAAATATTAATCACGGGCGATCCTAACCGGGTCAACCGTGACTTCAAGAATAAGATTGAGGCAGAAATTTGGAGCAAATCGAAATTCGATCGCCAGAGATAGAATTCGGGTATAGCAAAAGATAGCAACATCGTAAACCGAGGATACAGAAACCTTCGGTGAATCGATGCTTGTTGTAAAGGAGTTTCACCCCTTTATAAATCATTCTAAGATTTAGCGGAACCGCCGATTATTATAGAAATCAATTGAAGTGGAGTTATGGGATGCTCCAGAATCAAAAGAACTCGAATAGGTCGAGACCAGAATGGATTTCAGAACAAATGGGAGAGACAAGCATGTATTTTGAAACCGAGGGGAACGTTTCAAAATTCAAAGGAAACCGAGTCAAAGAAGAAGAGATTCAAACACGAACGAAAGTGATTCCATAATTAAGTTTACTACATATGCCGAGTTTTGCCTAAAACCAGAGCTCTGATACCACATGTAACATACCGCATGGAAGTGGGGTAACGCCCACCGTAGCATACATTGGTACCTGTGTTTTGCCTTTATGGCCAGCCTCTCGACTGCACCAACCCCGCAGGGACATGTAGGAGTAAGAGTCATCCGCTCGCTACCAAACCAAATGCGAGAACCCCCTATCATGCTGCACCCGCCAAGTGCATAGGCAGACACACATGTCGGATTTGAATTGCGCATAATATCAGATTGTTAATTTAAATTTGGCAAAACTTAGCATATACAGTAAATAAATAATCACAAAATCACAGACACGGAGTAATATAACAATAATGCAGCGGAAACAAAAGAATAGTAGTTCATGAAGCTACTATATATATATATAACAGAGTTAAACAAGATACAACAGAAGTCACGAATACAAAGATGTCTCAATACAATAGTCAAATACAAAATCTGAATACATCATTGGAATCAACTGAATAACTGAAAGAAGAATCGATAGATGGATCTCCAAGCGAAGCTCCAACTCCAAAGGTGAGTCTCGAATACTGCTACACTCAGTCTGACCCGAGCGTAAAGCAAAACACAAAACACTCGAGTCAGGATTAACATTCTTATATCAATAAATCCAACTCAAGTGAAATATCAACTGAAATACAGTAAATTGAAGGATGTTTGGGATAACCATCCTCTAAGGATCCGTTAAACTATCTACTATGTAGTAATATACGCTGTTATAATAATGTCTATAGTAAAGTATACTATTTAAAAATAGCATTAAGGCTTTACATTTTCCACCTTAACACATTTTTAGGTGTGCCAATAGTCTATACAGTACCGTAATACTCCGTAAACTGGAGCTACTAGAGGATACTCCATAGGTACGACACAAATCAAATACGTAGTAAAGCACGCTAGGGTAGGTGACATGGCACAACTAGGCAATGCCAGGGTAGATATACCAATTACGCATCCGGACTATTGTAAACGCAAAGCCGCAACAATCGCCCAACTCGAGCCACACTCTCGAATCAAGGGAGCGCACCAAATCAATCATAAGTAATAGAATGGCATACGATGGAGTGTGTGCGATCAGAGGAGCTACCTCATTGGCCCAGAATTGCTCCTGTTTTAGCCACCTTATGCCAACTCACGGGAGTCGGGTCCATGTATATACCTCATATAGGATCGTCGCCATCATCCTACTTCATTTTGGAATCTCCACCGCGTACGTAGTTGTTAAAGTGGTTTTCGGTATCGACAGAGAGTATGCCTATATCCGATCCCGGTCTCTTTAACAACCAATCGTTATTATAACACCGTGGTCATTTAAAAATAGTTTATACTTCAAAACCAAAATATCATTTTCATTTCAAAAACCAAATCAATACGATATCATTTCCATTTCAAAACCATATCAATACAATATCATTTTTCACTTCAAATATATTCATTTCCAAAAATCATAGTACTTTCAAAGTTATAACACTTTCGGAACCAAAACACTTGAAATTATAACACTTGGAAATCACAACATTTTGAAATCATAGCACTTTGGAAATCATAACACTTTGAAATCATAACATTCCCTTTAAACAGTTTAGGTATTAATAATAGTATATATAATAAAATAGTTACAAAATAAAATAGTTTATATAAAATAGTTATTAGCTAAAATAGTTTATATTAAAATAGTTTATAAAAAATAATTTGTAAAGTAAAATATAAAATAGTTTTAAATATAATTTAAAAATACTTTATATAATAAAATAGTTTCCACAAATTTCATAAATCAATTCAAATCAACTCGAATTCCAAAATTCACATTTAATTCAATCTCAATCCATCGATTTCAATTCAGTTCTAAATAAACTATTTCAAATTATATCGATTTCAAATACAGATTTGAACCACAAAATAAACCATTTCAATTTCAATATATTTCAAAGCTTTAAATATTCAACATTCCAAAACTAAATTCGATAAGTTTATATATATATATATATATATCAAATTCACTTTACTATTATTTAGTTTTGAAATATTTAGTTAATCATTTCAATAACATCTAAATACAACTTCAATTTACAAATTTAAATAAACAAAATATCCTATTTAAATTTATATAAGATTGAAATATTCATTTAAGTCACTTTTAATCAAATTCAAGTTATAAAACATATCTTTAAAATTTCAAATTTAATAAATTTCAAATCAAACCTATTTATGTAAAATTCTTAAATAAATATAATTTCAAATCAATTTCAAATTTATCTTTTCAACCTGAATAATTATAAACTCTATATTTGAAAGTATAGATATTAAACAAATACTTAAACATATTATATATCAACTTTATTAAATCAACTTTAATAAATCTTTAAAATCAATATTTATTAAAACCATATATTTCTTTTCAAAACCATAGAAATCATTTTCAATATATATATATATATATATATATGGACCAACGGTGTCTGTATATAATTTTCTACCCTATGGTCATGTGATACGGATATTTATCATTTCAATCCGTAATTTAAATATATACGGGTATATATCATTTCAATCCGCAATCCCAAATTCAATGTCAATGAAAATCGCTTGGGTTTATCATTTTAACCCATAATGATTTCCTCCTATTCTACAGATCGTTCGGGTATGTATCATTTCAACCCATAGTGAATTCTATACTAACAGGAACTTGCAAAGTGATAACAGATATGATAATAATATAGCAATCAGTAACATGCATATATCATCAGTGATAAATAACAGATAATGGTGTCAGATGTCACAGGTGAACAGTTACAGATAACAGCATATATAAGGCAATGTAAATAACTAACAGCAGCATATTTCATTTGTCGTTTCAACTGAAATCAAATTTAATAAATATAAGAAGGTTAACCGTGAGTGATTGCTCACCTTTCGAGGCTGGAGAGATGAACGAGGATGAGATGAGTTATGAATCTAAGCACAAATTTCCAAAGCAAACAAGATCGGCACAAATTCGATGGATAGAGCTGATAAATAGGAATTGACGAAATCAAATCAGAACTGAATCGACGAAGATAAATAGTATAAATGCTATGATATAGATATATCCTTAAATTTATATATATACAAAAATCATATTCTAATTTCAACACATATTAAATTAAATATATATATACAAGTGTTTCGAAATCATTGTTTTAAATTTAAACATTTTTTTTTAAAATAAGATATATATAATTTCAAATCAATAACTTAACTTTAATATCAAAGATAAAATCTATATACATATTATGTTATGAACCATTCAGAAACGTATATTTATAAATCAAACATGTATATATATAACGTAAAACAAGATATGTTCATAATATCTTTTTTTATTAAATCACACAGATTATAAAACTCAACTATTATAACTTCTTAAATTATAAAAAATATAACTGCTATCGATGCTATACCAGAGAAACCCAACTGTTATAATACCTACCTATATTGAAACTTTATATATGCAGACTGCCAACATACTTTATGAAAATATTTCACTGACGTGGACCATACATTGTCTATAACTAACGTGTACATGTGCAGACTTTGGAACAAATTTGTAAGCCATATGCAAAACAATATATATGTGACTTATATAGAAACACTTATATACAGGCTTACATATAAATATATATGTACTAAAACCTAAATATATATATATATATATGAAACTATAAAGTATTTATATGTATACTAAACTGTAAAGTAGTTATATTTATTTATAAACCAAATCATAACATGTATACGAAACTGTAGAGTATAATAACCTATTTATATTTATAAAAATTCACAACAGCAAAACATATTTTATACCTTGCTATAATATATTATATATACTAATACAAAATATATAAAATATACGAACATACCCCCATATGCAGTTCGACACACAAAAAAAATCAAAGTATATAAATACTATATATTTACGTATTATATATATACATAACACTATACAAATCTAGTTTGAACATCTTCTATCAATTTACAATTTATAAACTTAAAAAAAATGTTAACAACAGACTATTGTAGATAACCATCAATCGACCCAATTATATATACTTTATATATATAAACTGTAATATATACATACTTATATATGCTTGAACCAACAGACATTAACTTATACACCATAGACTATGATATTATATGTACAATAGTATATATGCTACTGATATATATAATTAACATGTTATACAGTAAAACAAAACATAGATGACACCTCGTTTATAATATAATATACTCTATAACTTATATATATATAAAATGAACTAAATAAACTGCCATATACAAAGGTGCATATATAAATAGAGAGGAGAAGAACCTTAGAAAACTGGTCGGAGGGACAAGGCTTGTTACCCGGTTGTTTGACCATGTGACAAGAGGCTCGGCATAGAAAGGTCGCTCGGCATCTTGCCTCGCTCGGCATAGAACGGTCGCTCAGCATGAAGCCTCGCTCGGCATAGAAAGGTCGCTCGGCATGAAGCCTCGCTCGGCATAGAAAGGGTCGCTCGGCATGAAGCCTCGCTCGGCATGGAAGGGTCGTTCGACATAATGCCTCGTTCGGCTTGGATGTGTGGCTCGGCATACGAGTGTCGTCCGGCACTGAGGCCTCGCTTGGCATTCTCTGGTTCGACCAACCTCGCTCGGCAATTGCCATTCGACATCTATGGCTCGGTGCGTAGAAGTTACTTACCACTGGCCGAGGTACCTTGTTCCTAGGCCCATGAGGGAAGTCCAACCCATCTTCGTCTATAAAGAGAAGGGCAGGGGCACAGTGAAAGGGATCGGATTTTTAGGAGAACACTGGGGAGACTCTGTCATTTTCAAGACTCTTTCTTTTTCAGTTAAAACTTGTAATCAAGTTGTCGGTGTACGGAATGTATCTGTATTCAATTATTGGAAAAGCAATAAAGATTAAACCTAAAGTGGACGTAGGCAGTTACGCCGAACCACTATAAATTTGGTGTTCTTGTTTTTTACAGTTATTATTACATCCCACCGCCTTATTCCTCAGTTTTAATTTACATTCTTCATTAATCTCTCTACACAAAACTCTCTTTGGGTGTTAGTGACCAATTTTGGTGCTAACATTTTGGTGCTTTCACTGAGAACGCCGTTCTCTGGCCATTAGGATCTACTTTGAAGCTACTGGATTTAAGAAATCCCCCGAAGGAGATCCAAGTCATCTACAGGAAACCCGTTGATTCTACTCAGAGTTTCTACCAATAACTCTATAATGGGAAGACCACATACTAGATCAGCCTCCCACAACGCGGATGCCAACGAGACCGCTAGTGTCCAACAAGTAGGACCCAACAATCAACAGGTTAATCTGGGCACAGGGACTGTCACTGCCCAAAATCAAATGGAAGCTGTCACTAGGACGGAGTTTAACGAGCTGATGAGAGAACTTATGGAGAGCAGGAGACAACTTAGCGAACAGATCCAAGCTAATTCTAATCTTATGACTCGGCCTACTCAACAAAGCATCAGAATGCTGGAGGAAGCCCCACTCCTTATTCCTCATCCGACAGATCTTCTTCGTCTAATGAAGCCCCCAGGCGTAGACGTCGTAGAACAGAAACCACGCAAACAGGTGATGCTGATGGATCGACCAAGGACGGTCCGGGTTCTCTACCTGGAGCAATGGCTCCTCATTTACACCAAGAAAATCACACTCAAGCTCGAACGGGGAACTTAGGATCTGGAGTACGAGTGGAAGCTGGACAGTCGACACACCAAGGTCTTAATGAAGCTGGTATCCAGGATACACACTTGGTAGATCGCCAACGGAGGAGACACCGACCAGAACGGTCTCACAGGACAGACACCAACCTGCCATCTTCCATACAAACCCCAGACCTATCAGCTATGGTCAGATAGCTGATGAAAGAGAATCAAGGCTTATCAAATGATGATTAGGGGGTATCCAGGAGTCATACTCCGTTCATAGATGTTATCTTACAGGCCGAGTACCCCAGGAAGTTTAACGTGCTGACTATTCCGGCCTATGAAGGAAAGACTGATCTCCGACAGCATGTAATGAGGTATGAATGGATGATGGACTCGGCTAGAGCGAACGATGCAACCAAGTGTAGATGTTTCCCAATAACTTTATCTGGAGTCGCTACCATGTGGTTCACCCGACTTCCTCCGCGAACTATCTCCAGCTTTGATGAGTTAGCGACGAAATTTGTGGAACAATTCAGGATTCATGCCACTCGTCCCAAGGATGTGATGTCCTTGTCCAGTGTGATTCAGGCTCCAGGGGAGTCATTGAAAGAGTACTTACAAAGATTTCATGTAGCTACAACTGAAGTTAGCAACCCCAACAACCATGCAATTTTAATGGTCGTGATGCGAGGGGTAAATCCGGATTCAAAGTTTGGAGACTGGCTAGCGGGAACGCCTCCGACTACGCTAGAACATTTTTATTCAAAAGCACACCAAATTATAAGAAGGGAGGAAGCTAGGTGGACGAGGCGAGATAATGCATCGGTACATGGCAAGGAGGTTGTGCAGAGTAACATTACTGTAAAACAATCTGGTGACAACTCTAGAAAGGTACAAGTCAATGTTCAAAACAAGCCTGAACAATCTAAAGGATCTAGTGGGGGGAATCCCGAAAAGAAAAGGGAAGCAGGAAAGTGGAAACCAAGGATCCCAACTTACAACGAATACACTCCTCTGAATGCATCTTTGGAAAATATTTACCTGTCAACTTGTAATACTTTCCAATATCGAAAGCCACGCCCAAAAGAGTCTACTGAAGAGCAAAAGCGGACTAGGAAGTATTGCCGCTTCCATGAGACTTACGGGCACAATACCGAGGAGTGTAGGCACCTCCATGATGCCATAGAAAAGTTGATTAGACAGAAAAAGTTGCAGGAGTTTGTAAAGAATCCTTAAGAGGGTAAAAAGGAAACGTCCAATCTCGGTCGCACACCGGCGCCACGTCACCCTAAGGAGCCTGCTCGGACCATGGGCAGACTGGTCATAAACACGATAGTAGGTGGACCTCACCCTGCAGATAAGAATTGGCAAGAAATGGAGCGGTATGCTAACTCCTTGAGGCATGCATATTTTGAGTGTTGTTCGAATGTGGAGGATGGGACCCCCGCTAAACAGCAGCGTCGGACGATATAGTATTCAGGAGCAGGGATGCTGATCAGGTGGAGGCTCCAACCGTTGACCCGATGGTCATATCTGCGACAATCGGGCCAACATTTGTGAAAAGAATTTTGATTGACTATGGAAGTTCTGTCAATATCATCTTCAAGAAAGCATATGACCAAATGAGGATGGAGACGAAAGATTTAAAACCATCTAAAGCTCGTATCCATGGCTTTAACGGTGCGGCAACCGATGTGGTGGGTTATGTTGAATTGCCAGTTGAACTAGGGCAAGGTGAACGTAGGAGGGTGCGAATTCTACCTTTCATAGTTTTGGATGTTGATTCTCCATACAATCTATTTCTGGGTCGACCGGCCTTGGCAGAGTTCAAGGCAGCTTTGGCCCCATGGTGTTTAACTTTGAAATTTCCGACAGACAAAGGAGTTGGTGTTGTACACGGTGATCAGGCGACTGGTCGTGCATGCTATGTGGCTGAGCTGAGAGAGGCCCAGCGAAGAGAGAAGGGAAAGGTTGTGGACAGCTCCGTCCACAACCGAGTCGTTGAAAATTGACAAGTAATGCCCGAGCCCTGGCTCGGGCAACATGATCAGATCTATAGAGACATAGATCTGAGAGATGATGATGAGGAACCCAGGGAAGAAAAAGCAGCGCCGGCTGAACTGACGATTGACATTTCAGTCAGCCGAGACGATCCGTCGCGAGTACTTAAGATTGGATCACAACTCAGCCACTCGATGACCGAGGATCTCACTGATTTCCTCCGAGCGAATCTGGATGTTTTCGCTTGGACATATACTGATATGTGCGGGATTTCCCCCGCTATTGCGAGTCATATGTTGAACATAGACCCGAGGTACGTTCCAGTAAAGAAGAAAAGGAGAGGTGTGGACCCGGAGAGGTCTGTGGCTCTCAAAGAGGAAGTGGACAAACTCAAAGCCAATGGGTTCGTCCGCGACGCCCTCTACCCAGAATGGGTCTCTAACCCTGTACTAGTGAGAAAAGCGAATGGGAAATGGAGGACTTGTGTTGATTACTCGGATTTAAACAAAGCGTGGCCTAAGGATAGTTTCCCATTACCTAGAGTTGAACAACTGGTCGACTCAACGGCAGGGCACGAGTTATTATCATTTATGGATGCGTACTCGGGATATAATCAAATCTCGATGCACATTCCAGATCAAGAACACACCAGTTTCGTCACAGACGTTGGACTGCACTGTTATGTAGTGATGCCTTTTGGGCTCAAAAACGCAGGGGCGACTTATCGGCGCTTGGTGAATCGGATGTTTAAAGACCAGATTGGCAGAACAATGGAAGTCTATTTGGATGACATGCTCGTGAAGTCACGATAGCCAAACGACCACATTCGAGACTTGACGGAGATGTTTGATATACTCAGGAATTATGGAATGAGAATCAACCCATTGAAGTGTTCCTTTGGTGTTGCATCGGGAAAGATTTTGGGTTTCATTGTTTATGCGCGAGGAATCGAAGCTAACCCGGAGAAGATTCAAGCTATCCGAGACATACAAGTACCCAGAACTATAAAGCAAGTACAAAACTTGAATGGAAAAGTAGCCACATTGAGTCGATTCATATCCAGGGCCATATATAAGTGTATTCCCTTCTTCAATGTAATAAAGAAAGGAAAGAGAAATTTTGAATGGATGCCCGACTGCGAAGACGCATTCCGAGCTCTGGTAAGGCGTTTAGAAAGTCCCCCGGTGCTGTCGAAGCCTGTAGACCATGAGGTGCTGTATGCATACTTGGTTGTATCCCAACATGCTATCAGTACAGCTTTGGTTCGCGAGGAGGATCGAGTTCAAAAGCTTGTGTACTACGTCAGTAAACGTCTAACGGGGGCAGAAAGAAATTATCCCAAAATTGAGAAATTGGCCTACCGCTTGGTGATTGCATCACGCAACTTACGTCCGTACTTCCAGGCACACTCGATCGGTGTCTATACCGATCAACCCTTGCGACAAGTACTCCAACGACCAGAAACCTCTGGAAGGATGTTAAAATGGAATATCGAGTTGGGTTAGTTCGATATTACGTACCTGCCGTGAAGGGCCATACAAGGGCAAGCGCTAGCAGACTTCATTGCTAAATTCACCCTGTCAGACGAATCAAGCGATTATGATGTTATTCCACCTATTCGATGGAAACTGTACACTGATGGGGCATCCAACGATTGTTGTTCTGGGGCTGGTATATTACTCGTGACTCCCGAAAACTGATCAATTTGTTACGCTTTAAAACTCAATTTCCCAGCCACAAACAACGAAGCTGAGTATGAAGCATTGATTGTCGACTTAAAACTTATCAGGGAACTCGGGATAAAATCGATTGAGTATCAAGCGATTCACAATTGGTAGTGTACCAAGTGTGAGGAATGTGGATTACGGATCTTAAGGCAAGGAATAACACTAGAGGGGGGGTGAATAGTGTTTATAAGAAATTACTAAATCTTTTGTAATTATTGTTGATTTGTACACAATTGTATGCAATATTCAGACACAGATATAATCACAGATTCAAACACAGATGCAGAAATAAAGTAAATGCAGTAAAGGAAAGAACACAGCAGATTTTATACTGGTTCGGAGTTACCCTACATCCAGTCCCGCACAACTAATTACGGATTTCCTTTCAAAAGCAATTCAACAATTACAACCCTCGGTTTCAAGGCTACGAGGTACACCCTTCAGAATCACAATCCTCTGGGTAGAGATACTTGATTTCCAAGGCAACAAGTTCACCCAATTGATTTCCAAGGCTACAATCACACCTTTTCTCGCTTGATTGATTTCCAAGGCTACAATCACACCTTTTCTCGCTAGATAGATTACAAAGAAGCCTATAACTTTGAATAGCACTGGAATCTTGTTGAGATAGTGATAGAGAATCAAACCAGAGATGATCTAGTTAGATTCAATGTTGATTTCGGCAGAGTGATGATAGGATTTTGAATAAGAAAATGTGGAAGAAGAAGAGAAGTGAAAAACCAAAAAATCTGATATAAAATTCGTTGAAACCAACCCCTATTTATAGAAGAACAACAGCCATGTCCATTCATGAAAGGTTATGACGAATAGACACTTCTTTTGAAATTCAAATTTTTGTATCTAATTGTCACTATGTCGACATGGGGTACTAGGGCATGTCTACATCCCAAAGCAATTTTTGATGATTTGATTTTCTTTGAAAATAACTTTTATCTTATATTAAAAGCTATTTAAACTTTATAAATATACTTGACTATAGATAAAATACATAGATGAATATAGAGAATAATATATATATAATTGTACTATAATTTTATATTTAAATTTAAGTATAAATATATTATAATTAAAAGATAGTTTAAAACAAACGAATTTTAAAAACAAGAGTTTATTAAAAACAAAAACAAAGAATATTTTAAGGCTAAAACATCTTTTTGAAACTCATTTGAAAAGATAATTTTTAAGGCTAAAACATTTTGAAAAACAGTTTTGAAAATCATTCTGAAGTAGTTTTGAAAATCATTTTGAAGTAGTTTTGCAAGCTTCTTCCTGCAGAATATCTCATCATATCAGGACTCGAGAACTTGTATAAAACCAGGATGTTCGTGGGTTTGTAAGCCACTTGTCGTAGGTTTGTAAGCTACTTGTCGTGGGTTTGTAAGCCACTAAAAAGGTAGAAATGGGTTCTATCCCAAATGAAAATACGGAATGAAGATTTCAGTGCTATTGTGAAGTTTTAACATAATTCTAGACTTAATACTTATCTTGAAATCTTGAACTCTTGATAATCTTGATATTTTTGATACTCATGAGTCTTCAATCTTGATATCTTGAATCTCTATACTGTACAGTCTTCATTCTTGGTACCTGCATGGTTAAATCCTGCATATACATATATATCTAAACTATAATGTTAGTATTTATATTTTATAATCTTATTCTAAGGTTGTTGTCATCAAAACCATCAACTCATGGACTAACAATCTCCCCCTTTTTGATGATGAAAACCTTTGTTTATAAAATATTACTTATATCCTAATAACTCCCCCTAAAACTGATAACTCCCCCTTAATCTATGCCTAACTCTTCTATTTTATATTTCTCCCCCTTTGTCATCAACAAAAACAAACTAACTCCAAACTATATAACTCCCCCTCATTCTTGTACTTAAGTACCTGCATTAAACTATATAATAGAGTATATAATAGATAGATTAAGAAATAACTATACTTATAGACATGATATTCAATTGAAGATTATAAATATATCAATGTATATTTATACATTCATCAATCCACACCAAGTGTTAATCAAATCAATCAAAAACAAACAATTTCAATCAAAGCAGTCAATTCAAACAAAGTAATCAAATTAAATAAAGCAATCAAATTAAACGTTACGAGGAACTTCCACCCATCCTTCTTCTCCGAAAATAGGGTCTGCTTTGATGGCATCCCAATTTTCATTGTCATTTGTGAGAGAGATAGGAGGATGTGCTTCGTTATCATCCTTGTGCAGGGAAGAAATCATCCATCGAATTGCCTCTAAATGCCTTTCTTGCTCCTTGATCATCTGCATTTGACTCAATTCTAAGTGTCGCTGGTTACGAAGAATGAACGAGAGAATATTCTTGAATGAATTAAGAGTTTCTTCAAGATTCTCGGATAAGTTATGAATTGGATTAGCCATTTTTGAAATTGTGAGAAGAATGAGAGATAGAATAGATAAGAAATAATATTCAGTAATGAATTCTGGAAGAAATGGGTATGTATAGGTGTAGAAATTCGTTTGAAATGAATAGACATATGGTAGTTATTCAAATTTCAAATTCAAAATGATGTGTCATTTCTGACCAGTACATGTCGACATGGTCATAGAGGGTATGTCGACATGAGGCAGTGAAATTTGATGGTAATTTTGATTTTGTGAATAATTGTGTATATATATATTTATATAATATACTAACATTTATTCAAGAGATAAGATAAGCTAGATAACAGAAAGGAAATTCAATTTCATTGCATAGAAGAGTGATACAAAGATTAATCATAAACAACTACATAAACACTCAAATTAAAACAAACTTAAACTAATTCGACATGATATGAAAATATAGAACTAGTTAGAGGATGATGAAGATGAAGATAATCCAAGTTTCTTGCTGACTTTGGAGAAAAACTTGTTCATCTTGGATGATATTTCGTCCAACTTCTTACTAACGGATCTTTTAAGAACCCGTTGATTCTCAACAATAATCTTTTGGTTTTTGAGAAGGGTTTTGTTGGTAGGATTGGAGGGATATTCAATACTTTCTAGGGATGTTTCACCTTCTTCTTCTTCTTCTATTTCCATTTCATCCCTTTCTTCTTCTTCTTCCACTTCCTCCTCTTCCATTTCTTCATGAGCCAAACGCTCTTCCTTTTCGGCAAGAGTCTCATAAGGTTGAAAAACATATGGGATTTTCATGAGAGAAATGTTTGAGATATTAAAAACTTTTCTTGAAATAAATTCTTCTCCTTTGAAATTTACTCCAAAATAGTTGAAAATCCGAGTAAGGTAAATTCCATGATATAAAGTGTTTTCTCCCATTTCAAAATTTTTAGGACGAAGTTAATCCAAAATAACTTGCGCCCAATCATAATTTCCGAAAATAGCAAAAAGTGCTTTGCACACTTTTGAAGTAGGATTGTTAAAATTTCCCGATCTTGGGGTCAAAGTATGTTGTAAAAGAAGATTGACAATTCTTGCTTTAGGACGAAAGTTTCGGTTTTTAAATTCAAAGTTTTCTTCTCCTTCAAAAATATGATGAAATGTCTCACGATCATGTTCATCGATTTGAAAACTAGAAAGATCCATTCCCATGCTTTTGCAATTGAGAATGGTACCCAAAAGATCACAATTCAAAACAATTTTAGTGCCTTTGACACTACTCCAAATTTCATTATCATTTCCTTCATAAAATTCTCGATTGAGGTTTGCATAGAAAATTTTAACAAGATTTGGGTAACAAACAAAATCATTTTGAGAAGAATCAACAAGACTAAGAATTTGATTGTTTGCAAAAACAGTATCAATTTCATAAGAAAAATCTTGAAAAATAGCAAACTTTCCGGGATGGACTTTTCCATAATTAGCATAATTGATGTATGCTTTTATTGCCTCCGAATTATTGAGGAGTTGCTCTTTCAAGTTTCTGGAAAGTCTCATGGCAGAGGGGTTGCTTGAAGAAGCCATTAAAGTAGAAAGTAGAGAGCTTGGAGTTTTGAAGAGAGAGTTTGAATTTGAAAATGAAAGTGAAAAGTTGTGATAAAAGATAGTGAATAAATAGATTTTTGAAAGACATGTTCTCTGGTCAAAAGATGCCTTTTCAGAGTATTGAATGAAGTGAAAAGGTGGAGGGAAATTCAAGCATTTGAATTCAAATTTTGAATTTCAAAATTTGTACCCATGTCGACATCATGGTAGGGACCATGTCGACATGTGCCTGTGAATTTCTATGATTTATTTTTCCTAAGTATTCTAATATATATATATACTTATTATTTTAATGTCTATATATATATATATATATATCTCGAATATTATTAGAATTATAGTATATTCCAGAAAATATTATATTATTAAAAAAATAATAATAATAATAAAATAAAAAATAAATTTAAAATTCAATGAACACACCAATTCAAAATCAATCAATCAAGCAATCAATCATCTAATTCTAAGCATGCAATTTCAATCAATTGTATTGTAAATGTGTACCTTTTTCTGAGTCCGTTTCCTTGAATTTGTTGAAGTCGTGAACTGCCGTAAAACACAAATTTGAGTTATCTGTCTTCTGATCATCATCGCTTGAGGACGAGTCTGAGTCATCTAGAGTAGGAGTAAATGCACGCTTCCATTTCTTTACTGATTCATTGTTTATAGGAGGATTCTGCCTATCTGGATACGGACAGTCTCTTTTCATATGGCCTGGTTCATCACAGTTGAAACATTTGACATTGTTTGGCACTGCATTCTGATTTCCAGAATTCTTATAGTTGTTTTTCTTGAGATTATTCATCTTTCTGTATTTCAGGAATTTCCGAAAATTCCTGGTCATAAATGCTATCTCTTCATCATTATCACTGTTTGAGTCTGATCCGTCGGTTAATGCATTGAATGCCATTGATTTTTTTCAGATGCTTTGCTTTCTCTTCTCCCGATCATTTGGACTTCAAACGACATTAGATTTCCAATCAATTCTTCTATCTTTAAGGTACTGATGTCATTTGCCTCTTCAATTGCAAGTGTCTTTTGATCCCATTCTGGAGTGAGAGAATTTAAAAAATTTCTAACTTGATCTTCTTCCGAAAATTCCTTTCCCAAGGATATTAAAGAATGCACAATATCCTGAAATCGACTATACATATCTGAAATAGACTCATTAGTATTCATTTTAAATAACTGAAACTGATTTGTGAGCATGGAAATTTTGGTCTGTTTAACTTTGCTTGTTCCTTCGTGAGTCACTTGCAAAGTTTTCCAGATTTCATATGCAGACTTACAAACCGACACTCTATTAAATTCATTCCTATCAAGTGAACAAAACATAATATTCATTGCTTTAGAATTATTTTGTGCAACAGTCTTTTGCTCAGTGGTCCACTGTGCAAAATTAGTTGTGGGTTCAGAATATTCAGTTTGTGTGATATTCCAAGTATCTAATCCTACAGATTGTAAATATATTTTCATCCTACATGCCCAATATGCGTAGTTACTGCCATTAAAAAGTGGTGGTCTGGCAGTAGACTGACCTTCTACAAATGAACTAGTGTTAGAAATAGTACCAGTGTTGGTAGCCATTTAGAAAACTTTTCAAAATTCAGATATGAAACTTTTGAAAACCTTGCTCTGATACCAAATGTGAGGAATGCGGATTACGGATCTTAAGGCTAGGAATAATACTAGAGGGGGGGTGAATAGTGTTTATAAGAAATTACTAAATCTTTTTGAGTTATTGTTGATTTTTACACAATTATATGCAATATTCAGACACAGATATAATCACAGATTCAGACACAGATGTAGAAATAAAGTAAATGCAGTAAAGGAAAGAACACACCGGATTTTATACTGGTTCAGAGTTACCCTACATCCAGTACCGCACAACTAAGTACGGATTTCCTTTCAAAAGCAATTCAACAATTAAAACCCTCGGTTTCAAGGCTACGAGGTACACCCTCCAGAATCACAATCCTCTGGGTAGAGATACTTGATTTTCGGGGCAACAAGTTCACCCAATTAATTTCCAAGGCAACAATCACACCTTTTCTCGCTTGATTGATTTCCAAGGCTACAATCACACCTTTTCTCGCTAGATAGATTACAAAGAAGCCTATAACTCTGAATAGCACTGGGATCTTGTTGAGATAGTGATAGAGAATCAAACCAGAGATGATCTAGTTAGATTCAATGTTGATTTCGGCAGAGTGATGATAGGATTTTGAATAAGAAAATGTGGAAGAAGAAGAGAAGTGAAAAACCAGAAATTCTGATATAAAATTTCGTTGAAACCAACCCCTATATATAGAAGAACAACAGCCATGTCCAGTCATGAAAGGTTATGACGAATAGACACTTCTTTTGAAATTCAAATTTTTGAATCTAACTGTCACTATGTCGACATGGGGTACTAGGGCATGTCGACATCCCAAAGCAATTTTGATGATTTGATTTTCTTTGAAAATAACCTTTATCTTATATTAAAAGCTATTTAAACTTTATAAATATACTTGACTATAAATAAAATACATAGATGAATATAGAGAATGATATATATAAAATTTTACTATAATTTTATATTTAAATTTAAGTATAAATATATTATAATTAAAAGATAGTTTAAAACAAACGAATTTTAAAAACAAGAGTTTATTAAAAACAAAAACAAAGAATATTTTAAGGCTAAAACATCTTTTTGAAAATCATTTGAAAAGATAATTTTTAAGGCTAAAGCATTTTGAAAAGCAGTTTTGAAAATCATTCTGAAGTAGTTTTGATAATCATTTTGAAGTAGTTTTGCAAGCTTCTTCCTGCAGAATATCTCATCATATCAAGACTCGAGAACTTGCACAAAACTAGGATGTTCGTGGGTTTGTAAGCCACTTGTCGTAGGTTTGTAAGCTACTTGTCGTGGGTTTGTAAGCCAATAAAAAGGTAGAAATGGGTTCCATACCAAATGAAAATACGGAATGAAGATTTCAGTGCTATTGTGAAGTTTTAACATAACTCTAGACTCAATACTTATCTTGAAATCTTGAACTCTTGATAATCTTGATATTCTTGATACTCATGAGTCTTCAATCTTGATATCTTGAATCTCTATACTGTACAGTCTTCATTCTTGGTACCTGCATGGTTATATCCTGCATATACATATATATCTAAACTATAATGTTAGTATTTATATTTTATAACCTTATTCTAAGGTTGTTGTCATCAAAACCATCAACTCATGGACTAACACCAAGTTCGTGGAGACTATCAAGCAAAGGGGCAGAGACTCGCCCCATACCTTGCACGAGTTCAAGAACTGTTGGCAGACCTTCAATACTACGATATCTCCCATGTCTCGTGCGAGCAAAACAAGGAGGTTGATTCATTGGTGAAGTTCGCAAGTACAGGCGATACACAGCAGCTGGGCTTGGTTCCCGTCGAAGTTTTACAATCTTCGAGTATAAACGAAATGGAGATAGATTCTGTTCTAGATATAGAAATCGAAAAGGAGTCGTGGATGACCCCATTCAAACAGTACATACTACACGGGACCTTGCCCGATAAAAAGAACGAGAGACGATAAGTCATTCGTAAAGCTTCAAGATATATAATGCAAGATGGAATCATGTATCGGAGGGGGTTCTTGGTTCCCTTACTCCGGTGCATCGCCCATGGTGAGATAAAACGAGTTTTGATGGAAGTACACGAAGGAGAATGTAGCGACCATACTGGGGGGCAAACACTCGTAAAAAAGATCCTCCGCTATGGATATTATTGGCCAACTGTAAATCGGGATGCTGGAGACTACGTGACAAAGTGCGACAAATGTCAAAAGTTTGCGAAAATCCCAAGAGCCCTGCCAACGGAACTCACACAAATGGTTAGTCCTTGGCCATTTGCGATTTGGGGGATTGATATAATCGGTTCCTTACCGATTTCTAGGGATGGTGCAAAGTATGCAATTGTGCGGTTGATTATTTCACCAAGTGGGCAGAAGCAGAGCCTTTGGCTACGATCACCACCAAAAAAGTAATTCATTTCGTTGTACGAAACATCATATGCCGTTTTGGCCTCCCGTGAACTATCATTACGGGCATTGGAACTCAATTTGAAAGTCGAGAATTCAAAGAATTCTGCCAGAAATATCATATTGATAAAAGGTTTTCGACGGTCGCTCACCCTAAAGCGAACGGGCAAGTGGAAGCCGTAAATAAAATAATCAAGCTAATATTAAAGAAACGACTAGAAAAGACTAGAGGCAAGTGGGTGGATGAGCTTCCGACAGCGCTCTGAGCTTACAGAACCACCCACAAGTCCGCGACTGGCCATACTCCATTCACCTTGGCATATGGCGCTGAAGCTGTGATACCCGTCGAACTTGAAGTTCCATCTCATCGGGTAACCTATTATGGTCCCAACACGAATCAGAATCTCTTATAGGAATCACTGGACTTTGTTGATGAATAACGTGAAGAAGCTGATTTGAGAGCGGTTGCACATAGGAACCGAATTGCTCGATATTATAATGAAAAAGTCCGACCAAGAAGTTTCGATGTGGGTGATCTTGTTTTGAAGCGAGTCTTTCCGGCACCATCACATATGAATCCCACTTGGGAAGGTCCATATGTCATCGAACGGAAGCTTGGAGAAGGAACTTTCAAGCTAGCGACCGTTGATGGCGCGACACTCCCCCGATCATGGAATGGCGAACACCTGCGCCGTTATTACACTTAGCACAATTATTTCGCATTTTAGTTGTAATTATTTCCAGTTCGTTTCGTTGTTTTTAGTTGTCAGCATGTAATAAGACGATTTAGTCTGTTTTTATTTGTTATGATCAATAAAAACTTGAAGCCGTCTTTTCCATGAACTATTTATGTTACCATATAGTGCACTTCAGTGACAAAGATTAAATTGCGTTATTCTGTCTGGCGTATGAACGCGCATTCAAAACTGAAAAATCTCTAAGTCCCCGGAGTGCGGACTAGAGTACTTTGAGTCCCCGGAGTGCGGACTAGAGTACTCTGAGTCCCCAGAGTGCAGACTAGAGTATAAATGACTGAAAAATCTCTAAGTCCCCGTAGTGTGGACTAGAGTACTCTAAGTCCCCAGAGTGCGAACTAGAGTATAAACGACTGAAAAATCTCTAAGTCCCCAGAATGCGGACTAGAGTACTCTGAGTCCCCAGAGTGCGGACTAGAGTATAAACGACTGAAAAATCTCTAAGTCCCCATAGTGCGGACTAGAGTACTCTAAGTCCCCAGAGTGCGAACTAGAGTATAAACGACTGAAAAATCTCTAAGTCCCCAAAATGCAGACTAGAGTACTCTGAGTCCCCAGAGTGTGGACTAGAGTATAAACGACTGAAAAATCTCTAAGTCCCCAGAGTGCGGACTAGAGTACTTTGAGTCCCCAGAGTGCGGACTAGAGTATAAACGACTGAAAAATCTTTAAGTCCCCAGAATGCGGACTAGAGTACTCTGAGTCCCCAGAGTGCGGACTGGAGTATAAACGACTGAAAAATCTCTAAATCCCCGGAGTGCGGACTAGAGTACTCTGAGTCCCCAGAGTGTGGACTGGAGTATAAATGACTGAAAAATCTCTAAGTCCCCAGAGTGCGGACTAGAGTAATATGAGTACCCAGAGTGCGGACTAGAGTATATACAACTTCGAAATCTCCAAAGTCCCCTGAGCGCGGACTAGAATGTTCTGAGTTCCCAGAGTACGGATCAGAGTATAAGTGATTCAAAAGATCTCTGAGTCATATGGAAGTGAACTAGGGCTTATATAACTCACAAGGTTTCAAATTTTGACTACAAGTTATACAGTGAGCCGAACAACAAAAGTCATTTGAAAGACAAAGAACGAAATTTTATTCATTAATTCAAAATGAAGTCCTACTACAACTTCTCCCAAACTCGGGGAAAAAAGTCTATCTACAACGGCTATGAAAATAAATAAAAATAATTACATAATCCGGGCTGATTCTCATTGAACGAGCATGATATTTACTTCTTTGACTTCTTCTCCTTCTTTGATTTCTCCGACGACTCCTCCCCCATGCGTTTTCTCTTGGACGTTTTGCTCACCTGAGAAGGGGTGTCAGAGGAAGGAGGAACTTCTAACGGCCTGGTCCCACCTGGAAGAATAATCTTCAAAGGCCTGTTCAATGGGTCGTCGAGATCTACCACTTGGGGCTCGACCTTAATTTCGGCCTTCTTTCTCCCCTCTTTAGCGACCTGTTCCTTCATGCTCAGTTTTGCAGTGTGTTTGGAGGCGCCAGTAATTTCAACTTCGTAATGTTCTTCGACAGGTGACGGATTGTCGAATTTGTCTTCGTTAAGCGCCTCAATCACTTGAGCGTCAGGTCTGGGGGGCTCTTCCGCTTGCATCGTTTCTCCCGTCTTCTCCTCCTTCTCCGTGGCGACATCGCTCCTTGGAGTAGGTACGGGATCAGGATGACCTACGCAGAATCGTAAGAAACAAATGTTAGAATACATTTATCACTCGCTGAAAGCGTGGACCCTTTGAACTCTGAAGGAAAAGTTATGTACCAGCATCTGGTTGACTCTCAACTGTTCGGGGAGTTTCGCCTTCTGGAATGGGAGACAGAACAGAAATACCGAGACCAAGATCTTCTGGGTCGTAACCAACGTGTTTTTCGAATTGGTTAAGTGGTAGGCGACCAGTCGGTTGAGTAGGGGGAGAAATTATAGGCTCAGCTCCGGATGAGCCGGCAATGTCATCTTTTCCTTCCGGTGAGGAGGAGTCTCTGCTGTAGAGAGCCTTCGCTGCAGACAAGTCCGAAGGCTCGTTCCCCCAGAGGAATTCTTTAACTAAAGCTTCCTCATTGACTTCTTCCGTTCCCAACTCAACCTTTCTAATCTTGATTAAAGTCTCCCATGCTTCGGCCAAAGATTCGAGATAACCCTCGCCGAGAAATGTTAAGCCACGATGCATGAGGACTCGAGCGTTGTACTCTGCTATAAGCGGATCAAATAAGCATTTAATCTCCTCCCTACCCGCTTCGGTGGCCGCCTCGAGGTGATAATCCATCTCCGTAAACGCTATCCTTTTGCCCTCTTCGCGGGCTTCGTCCTTCAACGTCTCGGCCTTGGAGAGTTCTTCGTCAAGCTTTGTCTTCAGGAGTCATGTAGCGACAATCTCGTCGCAGTAACGTTGCGACTCCTCTTGAGCAGCCACCATTTCTTTTTTCTCTTTGAGAAATAGCTCCTCCAGCTCTTTGACTCGTTGAGCGAGCACGTCTCTATCCTTTTGAACAGAATATTTCTCTAAAGCTAAGGCCCCGCAACGTTGAACCGCTTCGTCAATTTCTTTCTTATGTGTCGTCTCCAAACGACTAACGGCCTCCGCTGTGTCTTTAGCATTCTTTTGAGCAGCTTCAAGTCGAGACTTGTATGAAGAGAGCTCTTTATCCTGAGCTTTAATGATGTCTTTGTCATGAATAGCCGCGAGCTTCAGACGGTCGATTTCATGTTGACGCTCAATAGAGACTTCCGAGACTTTTTCAACCAAATGGACGAATGTGTCATGTTGGACGTAGACGTCGTTGTTACATGCAATGGCGTTTTGCTTGATGTGTCCCGGAATGGGATGGATCGCAGGAAGGAACTTCAGACCATCAAACATATTTTGGGAAACGTAGCCTTGAGCTCGGCCAGCTTTTCCGATACCGACGGATCTTGTGCGAGAGTAGGAGGAGATGGTTTTGAAACCACAGTTTTCTTGTGAGGCCTTATGCTGGAAGAGCCTGAGTGCTGATCGGACTGGGACCCTTTATGGCCAGATTTCTCCCTGCCTTGTTCCGGGTGAGAAGGAGAATCGTAATGAGATAAAGGCTGATGGTAAGTTTTCCTTCGGGATGACGAATCCCGAGAGCGGTAATCTTTGTTGCTGTCATCATCTCTATCCCGACATTTGTCGGAGCCCGAATCTCGTCCAGAATGATGGAAAATAGAGGAACCGCGGAGGCGGTCAAATCCGTGAGAACGCCCCTTGTCACCTGCACAAAAATTAAATGAACACGGGTTAGCCAGAATCACATGGTGAGTGAAGATTGAGTGCAGGGTGAAGTGTAAGTGTTATCGTGTGTGTCCTAGTGTTTCCCCCCAACGGACCAGTTTTTTTAGCTTTACTAATTGGAGTTTTCTCTCCTTGATTTTGGACTTGAGCGTCTTCATCGCATTTCACGGGCGAGCGAAGCTTCAGGGCTTTAGGATCATCAAAGCCATAATTAAGTAAATTGTCTGGAATAGTGAGGTCCGACAAGCCTTTCAATGAACTCTCTAAGTGTTGAGGAGAAGGCTCTCTCTCTACTGGAGTGATTGTGACCTTAGAGGTTCTGCCCGCTGTCTTTTTCCTCAATTTGTAAGTCAATTTCTTCTTTCCCTTTGAAGGAGGAGACGTTACTTCAATGTCGTGTACCTCAACCACCGGTTCCAGAGTGGGATTGACATTTTCACCAGATGCTTCGGGCACCTTAGTTTCTCTAATCTTGCCTTCCTCAGGTGTGTCAGAGGCACCATGTGACGAGGGCCCGACTTGCCTTTTGCCATTGTCCAAGTCAAGTCCAGTTGTAGTGGCGCCATGAGGAAGACTTATTCGGCGACCTTCGGCCAGCAGCCCAAACTTCAAGAGTGATTCGTTTGAAATAATGGACCTAATGTCCTGGTCTTCTGCAGGGGTAGCTCGGATAGCTTCAATGGCCTCAGAATACCCGGAGCCTTCGGGACGTGGATCGATACCTGTAAAAGTAGAAAAAGAGTTAGAAAAGGTGCAATTTCCACCAAATGCAAGTAATGATCCGAAAAAGAAACTTACTCCCTTCCACCCATCTCCTTACAAAGCCAGGGGGACAGCGCACGTAAAACCACTCTTGCTTATACTGGGCGAATTTGCTCCACGCCCCTGTGAGGATTTGGCACTTGCTATGTGGCTCGAGGAATACAAAGGATGGGATGTCGGACTGTCTCTTGAAACGGTAAATGTAGCGGATATCGCCAGGAGTCGGGAGCCTGAATAAAATACTCATGAAGAGAATGCACGTGCCATATAAAAACGCGTGGCTGTTGAGATGTAACTGCACTGGGGCGATCTCCATATATTGCAGCAGATCGCGGAGGAAAGAGTTTAATGGTGGCACATTACCAACCCAGCACATAAATTTGTTGCAGGCCGTATATCCGACTGAGGGCAAGTGAGGACGATCTTGTCCCGACGGAACCAACACATCGTCAAAAGGAATCCCGTGTATTGAGCATATGCGACGAAGAGCACTTTCGTTAATTCTTAAAGCTTGAGAATCGGCCGGATTGTCTAGGAAGATCACTGCATCCAAGACATTGGGAGCCAAGTCAATAGAAGCGATCGTGGGGCTCGGAATACCTTGTATAGGAGTAGTCGATGGATTTGAAGTTCCAACTACTTCCTGTCGTGAAGTTTGCTCAGGTTATCTGAGATTGTGGCAGAGCTGGATTTTCTAGACATCTCTGATGAATGTCGGATCTGATGAAACACTTGTTTGAACTATACTTGAAAAACGATCGACATTAGACATAACAACAAAAATACTCCCCCCGTGCGGTGTGTGAACTAGTGCAACCATTCAAGTATAAGTGCCAAAGAATTACAAGTCGTAAAGTTGACGAAATAAAGTTAAGCTTTGAACTTTCATCTTCGAAGACCGTCATCGCTGACCGTCTCCGAGAGCTTGTCATATGATGGTTTCTATTTTGAACTCGGCATCGACACTTTATGTGGAAGTTTATTATCTGTTTTAGTCAAGTTAAGTTCATGTTTATAGTTGTTGAAACAGAGAGATTATTAGTCCGGATTAGTTCGATATGCTTGTTCACTTAAGTCCTTGTCCTTATTCACTGCCATATGTTTGGGCATAGGAAGTAAGTTTATAAGTCAACATGCATTATGTTCGAGTTGAGATGGTTCTGGCTGTTGTGGCCTACTACCAGACTTAACGCCGAACGACACTGCAGAGACTCAACTATTTATCAATGCCTCGTTCGGCATCCATGCCTCGTTCGGCATGGATGCCTCGTTCGGCATGGATGCCTAGTTCGACATGGATGCCTCATTCGGCATCAATGCCTCGTTCGGCATCCATGCCTCGCTCGGCACCCAGGCCTCCCTCTGCATCCAGGAGTTTGTAAGGGTCAACTATCGAGGATACAGAACAAGGGCTTAAAGAGAAACGTGGAGTGCTCATTGTTCAAAGCGCATCATGTTCATCCACATGATACACTTTGGGGGGCAAGTGTTACCCGGTTGTTTGACCAGGTGACAAGAGGCTCGGCATAGAAAGGTCGCTCGGCATCTTGCCTCGCTCGGTATAGAAAGGTCGCTCGGCATCTTGCCTCGCTCGGTATAGAAAGGTTGCTCGGCATGAAGCCTCGCTCCGCATAGAAAGGGTCGCTCGGCATGAAGCCTCGCTCGGCATGGAAGGGTCGCTCGGCATGAAGCCTCGCTCGGCATGGAAGGGTCATTCGGCATAGTGCCTCGTTCGGCTTGGATGTGTGGCTCGGCATACGAGTGTCGTCCGGCATTGAGGCCTCGCTCGGCGTTCTCTGGTTCGACCAACCTCACTCGGCAATTGTCGTTCGGCATCTATGGCTCGGTGCGTAGAAGTTACTTACCAAGGGCCAAGGTACCTTGTTCCTAGGCCCATTAGGGAAGTCCAACCCATCTTCGTCTATAAATAGAAGGGCAGGGGCACAGTGAAAGAGACCGGATTTTTAGGAGAACACTGGGAGACTCTACCATTTTCAAGACTCTTTCTTTTTCAGTTAAAACTTGTATTCAAGTTGTCGGTGTACGGATTGTATCTGTATTCAATTATTGGAAAAGCAATAAAGATTAAACCCAAAGTGGACGTAGGCAGTTACGACGAACCACTATAAATTTGGTGTTCTTGTTTTTTACAGTTATTATTGCATTCCACCGCCTTATTCCTCAGTTTTAATTTACCTTCTTCATTAATCTCTCTACACAAAACTCTCTTTGGGTGTTAGTGACCAATTTTGGTGCAAACAAGGCTAGTTCAGCAAGGGAAGAGGAGATGGTCAGCGAGGTCGGCGTCACCGGGGCCGATGGAGGAAAGGCCGTGGGTTGGAGGCGAGGTTCGGATCTCGGTGAGGTTGTGGCTTTGGTTGGCCATTGGAGGAGATGAGTTGCAGGGTCTAGAGAGAAAGATGGGTTCGGTTGAATATGGACGCAGGCTCGGTTGTGGAGGCGGTTGTGGTGGATGTTTGAGGAGGTTGACGTTGGCAGGGAGGCCGAAGCTACAGGCGAAAAAAAGAGGAAGAAGGAGAGGTCGGGTCTGGGTCGAGTTCAAAATGAAGGGGAGACAACACTTTAAACAAATTTTGTACAAACAATGGAAATGAACAGTTCAAAAGATATAAATGCAAACATATAATTAATATAAAATTTTACATTTCCGAACTGATGGAACTAAAGTCAGCGAACCATCAATGCATTGAAATGATGGAATAGTAACAGCTGATAATAAATGCCAGTGTCCATTTATTTCAGCCGTTTGAAATTTGAATGGACATCAAAAGTGGTACCGATACAGAATCGTTTTTCCAATTTTCCAACGCGTATCAAACACCGAAACATAGATACGAATATACTACGGAGATCAGCATGACGAGACGCTCAAAACGGTATACATATATCAGTGGTACGATCATCATATCAAAAGTCGATGTCGGTACCGAAATGCTGCAAATCTGTCGAAAATAAGATCGACGAAGCAATAACAGTCCAAATTTAGAGAAACGAAATATGACGTCTCACTCAGAAGATGATTTACAAATTTATTGTATAAAAATATTCAGGTTTGGAAAACATTTTATTACCATCGATTTTTTTAACTGATATAAATTGAAATAAAATTACACAAGAAAATAAACTTTCATATTATTTGATGAAAATTTACCAGTTGCTATGTTAAAATAAACGTAGTTCAAATATTAAAGTTTTATTTCAAAATTTTATTATTTAAAATTTCACAAAAATTCCAGTTAATTAAGTTATTAAAACCATAAAAATTCCGGGTCGTTACAATGAGCTTCTTTAAATAAATAACCTTCTTCCCATCCAAGGGATGATTGCAAAGAATCCTATTATCCTTTAATTAAATCTTACCAAAAATTTCCTTGTCTTATTTCTATAAAAATCACCTTTACATTCTCGATGCATGCGAATAATAATACCTTTTTCTTAAGGGAAATCCAAATTCTTGAATTAACCATCCCTTGAACAATCTTGACTCCAACTTTATCTTGGATATATTTTGTAGTTTGAACTTCCAAAATTTTACCATTCCCTAATGCCATCCCATCAATGGGACCTTTTCCCCAAAACGTAACTTCTCACCATTTCATTCCAAAACGGTTCAGCTTGGCTTAGAAATATGGACATATAAACATATCTTTCTAAAAATTTCCTTTATAAATAAGAAATTTTCACAAAAGTGTATTTTTAAAGGAAAATTTGGTATTTTAACTTATTATTATTATTTTAACATATGACATAATATTTTTAAAAGACATTGTCAAGCATCGACCCTTTCTTATTTATAAAAGAGATTCAAAAGTTGGGTTTTACCTACTTCTTAATTTTCCTACTAAAGTTACATTATCAAAAGAAAAGTACACATCAAGGGTAAGTGCAATAATGTCCTAAAAAAAGCTTCAAAGCAGTTATTGAGAATTTCTTTTTGTCAAATTCTTTTAATTCTTCTTTTTAAATAAATTTCATAAAGTTTGTCTAACCGTTTCATAGAAAATCTTAAACCATCATATTTTTCTTTTTAAAATATCAGACATCTACTATTTCCAACTTTTAGAAAACGTTTCCACTGGTTTATTACTTAAATCGAAGTTGATAAAAGCAACCTAATTTACATAAGAACAATTATACCTAATAATTCTTAAAAGCATAAGGTTTCCGCCTTTCTTTTTTCAAAGATGGCTAACTCGAGTTTATTTTCCCAAACAGTGTCCGACCCTAATACAGAAACACTCCAACTATAAATTTAGATCAAATAGAGTCTTTGCAACTACTACTAATATAAAAATAGGGTCTTTACTTTATGTAGGGAGATTTTCTTTAAGTTTGTGAAGTCCTTCTTTCATGTTCCCATTACGTCTTATCATACCACACTTTTATTATATAGGTCCAATGGTACTAATCTTCTTCCACTAACCCCATAAATCCATTATTTACTTGCTACTACTAGTTGGTATAAGAAAACCTCTACTGGCATTCCTTTATGAAGTAAATTATAACAAATGTAAAGGGTGTTGTGTATTGATAAATATACGTATAAGAAAATTATTAATATGCTTCCTCCGTTGGGTTAGGTTCAGCTTTTCCCCTTGTTAGCAGATATTGACGGAACCATATAGCGATGTTCATGTCCGGAATCTTAGTTGCCTCCCTTGAGCCATTCCTAGCAAAATTGCTCATTCTCACTATATGCAATTAGGAATTATTAGCAACTTTCCCATAGATAGTATTAAATAAGAACAGAGGAATACTTTTATCTGTGTAAAGCCTTTGAAAAACTTTTCATATATATATGTTTGAAACCCTTTGGAAAAGCTTTAAGAAAAAACTTTCCAAAATATACAAGTATATTGTCTCAATACGTACCTAATCCCTAAGGAACCCAAAACCTAAGCTCTTAAAATATCTACTAACTCCTTGTCGTGCTTCTGACTTGACCTAATGTGATCCATAACTGTAGGGTGCACATCCAAAGCTACTAACAATCCCGGAGTAATGTCTAACGATGGTCGAAAATCGAATGTAGAAATGAACTCCAAGTGCTTCCACTCTAAGAACATAGGACTCAACACCACATGTTTCCTACTCAAGGCATCAGCTACAGCATTGCCCTTGCCTGGAGTATAGGAGATATCGAGGTCATACGATGGCAAAAACTCGGTCTACCTCTGCTGCCTTAAATTCAAATTCTTTTGGGAGAATAAATACTTCAGAGAGTTATGATCTATATACAGCTCAAACCGCTCTCCTAATAAGTAGAGTCTCCATGACTTGAGTGTAAAGACAGTGGCCACCAACTCAAGATCATGGGTATGATAGTTTCTCCGTGGACTTTTGACTGTCTACTAGCATAGCTCACCACTCTCCCTTCATGCATCAAGACTATGCCAACATCGTACCGCAAGCGTTGGTATACACTGTGAATGTCGTCGTACCATCGGGCAGTACTAGAATAGGTGCACTAGTCAATGCCTCCTTTAGCTTGATAAAAGAATCCTTACACTTCGAGTCTCATGAGAAAACCAAATTCTTCTTGGTAAGGCGAGCCAAAGGGGCAGAGATTTAGCGAAGTCCTTGATGAACTTCCTATAATAGCCCACCAAACCAAGGAAACTCCTCACATCTGCGGCATTCTTTGGCACATGCCAATCTTATACTGCAATAACTTTACTAGGATCGACCGCTAGCCCACTTTCAGAGACAATGTCTCCCAAAAAGCATACCTCCACACGCCAAAAGTGACATTTGAAAAACTTCGCCTTTAACTTATGCCTAAGAAATGTATTGAGCACTTCTTCTGAATGCAACTTGTGTTCCTCCTCACTTTTCGAATGGACTAACATGTCATCCATAAATACCACCATGAACTTATTAAGCAACCTTCTAAAATCTCGACTCATCAGATCAAAAAAGCAGGCAGGTGCATTGGTCAGTCCAAAGGGCATGACTACTACTCATAAAGTCCATGAGTCTTCTGAATTCTATCCTCAGCCATGTGTAACTGATGGAATCCTATAGCCAAGTCAAGTTGAGAGAACACCTTCGCTCCAACCAACTGATCAAAGAGATCGTCTATGCAGAGCAATGGGCAATGACTCTTCTTTGTCACTTATTCAGCTCATGGTAATCGATGCAAAGCCTTAGAGAACTATCTGTCTTGGTAGCAAAGATAGTGGCGCTCCCCAATTTGAAATACTCTTCCTAATGAAGCCTTTATCCAATAGCTCATTTACTTGCTTATTCAGCTCGCATCTCTCCTTTGGAGCCATATTCCTCAAAGGTAAGGCAACAGGTTTGGCATTCTCCACAAGGTAAATCTAGAACTCAATCTCTCCCTTAAGTGGAAGACCGATGACCTTGAAAAAGACATCTGGATAGTCTCTAACTACTGGCACTGAATCTAACTCATCGTGCAATAAATCTAAAGACCATAGGTAACTCAACATAACTTAAGCTCTGGGATTGCGATAAACCTCAAGACCGCATCCACTACAAGTACCCAAACGAAAAAATTCCTATCACAATCTAGTTTCGCCCCATACATGGTCATCCAGTCCATACCCAAAATTAACCCAAACATAGAAAATCCAAAGACAAAATCATCGTAATCGAACTCGACCCCCAAAATAAATAGTTTCAAACCCCTACATATCATAGATAAATAAGCAGATCCTCCAACAGGGTTTGATACAACTACAAGGTCTGTAACTATGCTAGCGTCTACGTATAACTTATCTACAAGTCTACTCGAGATAAAAGAGTGTGCTACCCACGTATCAAAAAGGTACGAACATGTAAGTTGAATAAAGTTAACACACCTTCAATTACGACCTTCTTAGCTTGTCTGCTACTGGAGTCACACTCGAGCTAGGAACAGCGTCCAGTGCATAAGCTGGTACCATATGGGTAGAGGTCTTCTATAGTGCTGGACACTTCCACCTCATGTGCCTGAACAGATTGCAGTTGTAATATTTGATCTTTGAGTTTTCCGTTTTTCACTCCTTTACGAAATGCTCCTTCTTCCTACATCTCCTACACTACAACTCTTGCTTCTTAATCTTCCCTTTGAGTCCCATTCCACCCTTGCGCTAATTCTACTAGGGTGTCTATTCTCCTAACTTCTTGGGATCACTCTTCGCTTCCTTCTTGGAAACAACATTCAGCAAGGCCATCTCCACCAAACCCTTGAAAGTCACACCCATGGAAATATGACTAAGGGCCAAATCTTAAAGAGGTTGATTCAGTCCTTTAGCAAATTTCAGAGCTTTCTTGTAAGGGGTATTTATTAGCTCCTTACCAAACCTAGCCAAATAATTGAACTGATTCACGTATTCCGTCATCGACATCTCTCCTTGCTGCAAATGTATGAATAAATGAAACTTTTTAATCCTCATTTTTATTAATCCACCCACTCAACTTGTGTAAGTTTTTTTCCCTCTTAATTTGCCTTGAATACCTATTCATTGGTTTGTTGATCCCTCTGATTTGTTGATTTTACCTTCAATTTTTTATCCTTTCTTCTCCTTTAATTAATTGATTTTTTCTTCAATTTCTATTTTGTTTTGTTTCAGCAGTTTTGAGGAGCAGTGAGATTTGGAAGAGAGATAGAATTTAGATGTAGTGGTGAGTGATTAGGGTTTGAGGTTAAAGTTCTATTTATAGGTGCAAGAACTCACCCCAACCGTTGATTACTAATTTAATTAGATCCAGGACATTTAGCCGAGGTTTTTCATAGCCGATAGTGCCCAAGCAGTCGACCGCTTGGTTTAGAGCGGTCGACCACTTGGTTTAGAGCAGCCGGCTTTTCCAATCAAGGTTGTTAACTGGTGGTACTTTCTTAAATTAAAATACTTTCTTTTATCTATTTTAACTATTTTCTATCTCAATCTTTAAACTTTAATAACTTTTCATACCAGCTCCAATTTCAAAACATTATATATGAAAATCGTCCAGAAAATCGCTATGAACGCAACGGTGCAAGTTTCATAGCCAGATTCGAACATTTGTAAAAATCTCTTTTTTTCCCTTATTAAATTTAAATTTAATTATTTTATTAAATTTTCGGGTGTTGCATCCCCCCCTAAATGTGACAACTCGCATGTCCTAACACACCAATCCAAAGTCTATGTTGACTTTCGGACTCGCGTTGGTGTTAAAAATTATGAGCTATCGGGTTTTTAAACATCACAGAGGCTAAAGATATAAGGATAAATATAAGACAATCTACACTTTTAGATCTCACCGTGGAAGGGAATTAAATATAAATACAGAAAATAGCCATCCCAAAAAATGTCTCAGAAAACAACGACTCAAAATAGTACATAGCCAAAATCCATAGTATACAGAAATACACCATATAGTCTGATAAGTACTAAGTATGATAAATAATTACATGGAGAGTAACCGAAAATAGAAAGAAACTTAATGCTAAGCTCGCCTCTCCACGTACTAATCTATGGACCTATCACCTACTGCCATGTTCTCTCATGGTGGGGGAAAAAGAAAGGAAACGGGTGGGTCAGACAAAATTTTGGTGAATGAGTTACATCATTAATATATGGTGATCACATACAATCAACTTAATTAATAATCTATGTGACCTAGGGTGTTATACTTGTGTCCATGAATCTTTTATTAAGGAAAGTCACACTAACCTAAGGATATGGTTCTAAACACACCTACACCATCTTTTGCGAAGGCTTATACTCAGGGTCGAACAACTAATCGAGCTCCAATACTACTATGGATCAGCTAATAGCTATTGAAACTACTCCAGCATTGGATTACATGCAATATTAACCTTGGGACCACATTCCCAAATTACGACTACCTGTATCCTAATTACGCATTGAGGGCGATCCTACAATGCTGACTCATGCTAAAGACGTCTGTTGCATCCGTGTCCACCTCTCAATGGTGACATAACGCCTCTTATCATACCATGCTGGGATCCATCAACAACATAGTATCACATCCGTGCAGTCGTGCATACCAAGGAACTCCCATTGGTATTGGGCCCCCATACTTCTCTAAGCATCATCATTAGTGTGCGTGTACACCGTAGAACCTCCCGTGAGTGCAATTTGTGATAAAATCACCCTAATCGAAATTCGAACATGCCAAATAAATAGTGCCTCAACCGCTTTGCCAGCGTACACATTCGTTTCTTCCCGTATCGTCCTAGAGTTGCCCACATTAGGAATTAACTTCCCTACTATACTAACATCCATTTATGTATATAATATATGTACAATTAATTTAATAACTTAGGCCTTGGGCCAATATTAAATCTCGACTATAAAATGTTGACCGGTCAACAGTTGGTCATTGGAGTGGTCGATCGCTTGCTGACAACCGGCTCTAGTGAGCTTGTCGACTGATCATGGTATTTACTGCATATTTTAATTATCGTTGTTTTTTAATTTTCATCGTTCTCAATTAATGTAAACTACTAGTTATAGTGAACACTTATTTTATCAATCTACAACCTCCAAAGTTTTCAATTACAATCCTTAGCAACTTCATAAGAATATTTGTTTATCGTAACGAATTAAATCGAGTTTAGAATTAACATATGATTTATATTCAATTCAACAATTAGCGTTTTCAAGCTAAATAATTTTTTTCTGCAATAGGTTGACTTTTTCCGGATCCAGATTGGGCAAGAATCATATTCTAATAGGTTAAATTCTTATTTAAATTTGAATCTATGACAATTATCCGATAAACAATATTTTGATTTAATCTAAACAATTCCAGATCAAATAGGTATAAATAAAATCAATTACATATAAATCATTTTCCTAATCATGAACCTACTCATCTCTAAAAAGTTATCCCTTTCCTAACACGCTTGGAATTGCCTCTGCTTGGTGTAGATCTTCTCTTGGTTTGATTTAATCATTTCTTCTTTAATTTCTCTAATTTAATTATTATTTGGTTTTGAAGAAACTTTGATTTGATGAGAAAGAGATTTCATATTTTAGAGAGGTGGTTTTTGGATGTACGGTAAATGAATTAGGGTTCTGAAAATTAGCCTAGGGTTCTATTTATACAGATAGAAACTAATCTCAGCGGTTGGATTTAATATTATAAAATATGGGTCGTCCACTTAAAACTCTAAACCGATAACGTCGACTGGTCGACCACTAGGCTTGGAGTGATCGACTACTAGGGGTAGATCGGTCAAGCTCATAGTGTCGACTGGTGGAGCTTTCTATATTTATTTTTCTTTCTTTAAATAATTGTTTAATTATTTTTGATTTTGAATTTTCAACCATTAATAACTTTTTCATACTAGCTCCGATTTCAAAACATTATATATGAAAATTGCCCAGAAAATCGCTACAAATGTAACGGTGCAAGTTTCGTAGCCAAATTCGGACGTTTGTAAAAATCCATTTTTTTGCCCTTTTTATATTTAAATTTAATTATTTTATTAAATTTTCGGTTAAGTTTTTAGGGTGTTACATTATCCCTCTTAAAAGGATTTCATTTTCAAAATCTCTAAGGAAGGAAAAATGTAACTCATACATATAGAAATCAATAATTACAACCATATAATCTTCCATCAACCACTTGCAATCATTGTCCTTAGTTCAATTTCTAATGAAAGATGTACATGTAGGCATGGAATGCATATGACCTATACTAATGCAAAAATTAAGCGGACTCCTGATACAGTCGACCTCTTGAAATGTAAGTGCTTATGGCATGTGTCCAAAATGTATGCAACATCCTATGCAAATATACTGGCAATTCTACATGTATGCACAACCATTCAATCCATATGCATATAACTTAATGAAATAAAGCAAGTGATGGTGTGAGTGTATGCTAACTCAAGAACGTATTTTCCTAAGTGTGCAAAGATCAATTTAATAAATACATCCATTAGTATCCATCATCCAAAACATGTCCTAATGACACATTGCAACAATTCCTAGCATCCAACTGTCCCTAGGTATGGGGTATTTTAATCTAGAACCTAACACACCAGAAAAGAGTTGTGGATGGGTAGCTCGGATCCTCTCCTCAGGCTCACATGTTCTCTCTATTGGATCATCTCCCCACTAGGTCTTAACAAGCTTGATAATTTTATTGCGAAGTCAATATGTACCATGCTCAACAATACGAGCGGGTGCACGACAAACAATTGACTCCCTCCCTACTTCCACCTCCTCTAGCAGACTCGACTCGACTACATCGGCTATAACATGTAGACACTTTCGCAAGTGTGACACATGGGAAATGTCATGTACTCCCGCTAACTTCTGAGGAAGTTTCACCCTATAAGCCAACTTCCAACTCTAGCATTAATTGGAAAAGGTCTTATAAACCTCGGTGCTAGCTTTCTCGGACTACCAAATCTCATAACATGCCTAAGTGGTGCGACCTTCACAAAAACCACGTCGCCTACTACGAACTCTAGTTTTATACATCTCCTATCGGCATAAGACTTCTGGCTATCCTACATGGTTTTCATCCTCCTACAGATCAAGTCTATCTTCTTTGATGTCTCCCTCACCATATTTGGTCTAAGAATAATCATATCCATAGTTTCCCACCAACAAGACGGTTATCTACAAGGCCTTTCATATAATGCCTCAACTGGTGTCATCCCAATACTCGTCTGACAGTTATTATTATAAGTAAACTACTAATGGCAAGTGATCCTCCTAAGAGTCTCCAAAATCCAACATACACATCCAAAGCAAGTCCTTCAGCACCAAGTTCAGCCTCTCTGTCTGTCCATCCATTGTGGATGATAAGTGGTGCTCAAGCTCAACTCAATGCCTAAAGCCTCCTGTAGACTCCTCCAAAACATGCCGGTGAAAAGCGGATCTCGGTCGATAACAAAAGTCAAAGGGACTCCATGTAAACTAACTATCTCCCTCACATATGGTGTCGCCAAAGATGCAGAAAACCTCATACTCCTAACCAGAACAAAATGAGCGCATTTGCACAGTTAGTCGACTATGACCAAAATACTCTTATTCCCTCTCATACTCCTAGGTAATCCAACGATGAAATCCATAGAAACACTCTCTCACTCCTACTGCGAAATATCTAATGGCTGAAACAATCCTCCTGGCTTCTTCTACTCCACTTTTACCCTCCGGTAAGTCATACATCGGGCCATATACTTGTGAAGACCCAAAATTTTTTGAGAATAAAAATTACTCTAAAATAAATACAAGAATGAATAAAGTAAATAAGAATGGGAGAAAAATAGCTTGATATTAAATATCGGAAGTGAGTGAAGAAATTATGCAGGGAATAAATGTTTTAATACAGTGATAAAAGGAAAATGATTAAGTATAAAATAAATTCAAAAATTCACATGATTTGAGTAGGTGTGAATATTGTATAAAAAGAATATATACATATGATCAGAGAAGTATGGGATGTTAATAATAAAAATCCTTTTGATAATTAAGTTGCATAGAAATCAGTTAAGAAATATTTATGAGTGAGAATGTATTTTTGAAATAAATATCAAAAAGGGAATAAATATTTCAATAAATAATAAGAAGAAAAATAACTAAGGTATGAATGAGTTTTAAATACACATATCTTATGGATACTATAAATTTATATGGCCAGAAAAATATTTGGGTAGTAAAATAACTTCTTTTGATTATTAAAATGCATACCAACTAGTCAAGTAATAATTCTGGGTATGAATGCATTTTTAAAATAAATCAAGATAGATGATAAAAATTTGTTAGCTAAAAATCAAGCTTACAAAAGAAATGAGAAAAAGAAATATAAGGCTGAGTCACATAAAAATAATGTGCAAGGAAATCATGCAAATAGCATGTGCACAGAAAAGCAATAAGGCAACTGTTTTACTGAAAATGGAAACTAGGAGAAAATGGCACTTTTAGCCATAAAGATACATACATGAATCTCTGAGTAAGGTGAGGATAGAATAGGTTTTTCCTCCATTTAAACCCTAACAGAGTGATTTAAATCAGGGGGGGACAATAGTTGTCCAGGAGAGAAAGAAAAATTAAAATAGAAAATAAACTCACATTGCCTTCAGACCTGAGCATTCTCAGAGAGGAGTAAAGGAAGGTGAGTGATTAATCAATCTCATGAGGCTAAGGCATTAAGACCCAAGTTAAGGGCAGCCATTTTATTTGTGGTGTTTGATCAATTTTTTTCTCTGAATAGATTAATACTGAGAATGGTTGTTGTTTTGATAAATCTTTGGTTGATGCTTTGTTTTGTTTGTTTGATTGTTTGATAAGAAAAATACCATGATCTCTGATATGAATCCAGTACCTTAAAACCTTAGTTTGTAAATATGTTTAGAAAGATAAATACATTTTATTATGAAGTAGGGTATTACTGGAAAATAAGCCAGGCAGTGTGAACAAAGGAGGTTCATGCTTATGTCTAGATTGTTTTAAAATTTGAAATGAACAATGCAATAAAATATCTATGTGCTGATTTGTTCAGATCAAAAGCTACAATGTTTTATGGGTTTTTCTTAAAAAAAACCTTACCCTATGTTCACAATAGAATTGAGTATAAGAATTTTTGTATGATTCTACTGGATTTGTTTAAGTGATCATAATATTCTAGATATGCAAGTGTTAAAACAAATTTTGAATAAAACAACTGGAAAAAATGAAATATAACATTATTTTCATGAATGAAAGTATGGTCAGTTGAAATCCCTGAGTGAGTCTAATTCTCTCTGATTCATGGAGAAAGAAAGAAAGAATGAAAAAGCATTTCAAGAGTTAATAAATCTTTCTGAAATAAGAAATGAGACTGGTCACTAGATTATAAAACTAATCTAGGAGAGAAGCCTTGATCTATTCATCATAAGGAGTATGATGGGTATGTGAATGACTTGTTTAAGTCCTATAGGCCTTTGTGCAGGGGTTAACAGAATTGAGTCCCTTGCAATGCACACATGGTGTTCAATGGCAAAGAGATATGACCAAATTAAATTAATAAATCAAGATTTAGAGCTGAGTTGTGGAATTGAAATGAGTTAGTTCCATAAGAGTATGTGTACATGTATACTGTATTGAATGATTGAATGGTTGCTTGTGTGCATGAGTGTAGTAGGAGTTTAGATATATATATATATACTCAGTTACATTATAAATCCAAAGTGCATTTAGCACAATTCTGCAAAACAATGTAAAAATGACAAGTTATTATATGATGATTTCACTCATACCAGAATTTTATTCTGACCCTATTTATTGCCTTTTCAATATTTGGGGTGTCTCATTTCTATTGAGGCAGCTCAAAATATTTTTGCAGGTAGAGATGCATGAGTAGATTGCTTACTTGGGAAGTTAGAAGACTTGCTTGAGTTTCTTTTTAAATATGCTGTAGTTCATTGTAATAAAGATAACTAGGCAAACTTTCTTAAGTCTATGTAGATCTTTCAGCATTGTAGTGGCTTTGTTTATTTGAAAAGAAGTTGTAAAACTTAAATATTATATGCGTCTGAAGTTACAGATCTAAGTGACTGATTTTGATATTTTCTGATAGACTATGATGGGGAAAATTATGCCATGTAATTTAATATGTGGACATGCTTTCTTTATCAAAAGTTGTTAAACTTTTAAATAGAAAAGTTGCATTAGTTTATGGATAAGCATGTAGCTAAAAATTGTTAAGTGATATTGAGTCTGGCATTGGCTAACCAGAAGAGCTTGACCATGACTTATAACTGATATAGGATCACGAGAAGCTTGAAATCTTAACCTGAAAACCCTCTTTGAACATCTGATTTTACAATGAAGAATTGGCATGGTATTGTTTAGAAAAAAATGAAACATATATGCTTTGTACTTATAATCTGAAATGCAACTGTATTGAACTGAGCCTATCTGACCACCTACTTGGTTTAAGTCAGGGGAGTTTGGTCTTTAACAAGTTTGCTAAACTCACAAAAATGCATTGCTATGTAGTCTACCTAGATGTTAAACATGCTAAAAATCCTTTTGTTTGATTGATCACTTTCAACTGTTCTATAATCTGAGAACTTATCAGTACTCTTCTCAAATGTTCATCTGAAAGTTTACATTAGGCTGATTTTGATATTGCTTCAATCATTATATTCATGCAAGTCCATATCTGGTATGCTAGATTAAGTTAGCATTTTAGCTTGTCTGTAGTTTTTCCTCTGCCTGATTTAAAATACACTGATCACCAAATGTTCAAAGAACACTATAAATATTTTAAGACATGAGTATAGTTACTTGACACAAATATTGTTAGAGTAAGCAATAAGCACCCCGGGATAAAATTCTCAAGCTTGAGTTGTTTTAACACTTAATATGAAATTCAAAAGAAAAACTATAAGTGTTAAACTCCTGGTTTCAAAAATGAAAGGAAAGTATTGACTAAAAATCTGCAGATTAATCAATTGGATTAAGAAACAAGCTGATAAATAGAATAAGAAAATATTAAAAGAATATTATTTAAATTAAGAAAGAATTTAGCTTGTTAAAGGAAAAAAAAAGTTAAAACCAGAATGAAGCTATGTGACATAACATCTCTCAGATATGAGAATATTATGTGATTGATTTTTCTTTGCAATTTTAATTACTCTGATGGGCAAAGGAACAATTATATATCTTCATATATATAAATGACATGTTTTGATTCATGTACTAATATTTTTATATTGGTAAGATTTTGGATCTTGGGGGAAATGAATTAATGAATTAAAGAAGTGATCACTTGTTTTTAAAAAAAAACTCACTAAAAATCACATAAATTAGAATCTAAAAGAAGTGGGTCACTTCAGTTGGTATCAGAGCTATGTTGTTAAAACATAGCATAAATATATATTATCCAATTTTCTTGTAGGGATAAAATTCTAAAATAAAAATAAATGTATACAATAATGATGGAAATAAATATCCACAGTAGAAATAAATTGCAGAAAATAATTAAATTAGAAATATGACTAACTAGCTATGCAATTGAATAGTGAATCATGGTAGGAAGACCACCAAGTCATGGAGCAGGACCCTCCAATACAACACCAATGGTCAACTTGCAAGATTTGGTGAGGGCATTTAGAGAAGGAGCAGTGCACAGGGAAGAGAATCCTCATGAGGAATTAGCCAAACTATTGAAGACATTTTCAAATTTAGGAGGCAAGGATTTTGAAGGCACTGAGGGAGTTATGGGAGTGCAGACATGGTTGAGAACTTTGGAAAGGATATTTGCAGATATGCAAATTAATGACCAAAGGAAGAGGCAGATAGCTTCAAGGAGACTCAAAGGAGCAGCCTTAGATTGGTGGGAGGTGATCATCACAGGAAGGCCAGAAAATGAGATAACATGGGATCAATTCAAGGAGAAGCTTGAGGCAAGATTTGTTCCAGCAACAGCTAAGGCAACATTGCTTGAGGAATTTATAAGGCTGAGGCAAGGACCAATGAGTGTGACTGAATACACTCAAAAATTTGAGAGCTTGTCCAAGTATGGAACTATGCTCATAGGAGATGAAGAATCAAAGAATTCAAGATTTATCCAAGGATTAAATGCAAGTCTGAGTAGAGCAATGTTACCATACAAGGATAAAACATTTGATCAAGTCATAGACCTTGCTCTTTCTTTTGAACAACATGACAATTCAAGGGAAAAATTTAGGAGCATGAGGGCTAACCAGCAAAAGAAGGGGAAAAATAGAGTACATCCCTATGACAAAAAGAATGTGGAAAAGAAAATGGAGGGAGCAGCCACTGGGGAAGCTAAGAAAAAAATTACTTGTTATAATTGTGGCAAAGAAGGACACATGAGTAATAAGTGTCAAGCAGCCAAGAAGGCACCATTCAGCTGCTATAACTGTGAGAAGGAAGGTCATATTAAAAGAAACTGCCCAGAATTCAAAAAGGGAGCAAAGGTAGGAGCACTTGAGGGCAAAGCAAAAGCAACTGCAGTGGGAAGTTCTGGACAATTGGAAGGTATACTTCTAATTAAAGATCACCCCATCTCAGTTATATATGACACTGGAGCAACACATTCACTAATATCCCAAGACATAGTGAATAAATTGACTCTCACATGCTATTTAGTTGATAATCCCTTGTTTATTCAAAGCCCACTAGGTAGCTCTTGTTTGCTAGGATTAAAATGTTTGGGAGTGGAATTAAACATAGGAGGAAATATGTTTAAATCTGATTTGTTTGTATTGAAATACCCTGGAATAGGAATTATTTTAGGGGTAGATTGGTTGAGCAAATTCAAAGCAATTTTGAATTTGGAAAATTTCACTATTTCTCTGAAAACAGAAAATGGTAAAAATATTATAGTCATGAGTGAAATTGCTAAAATCAATTATTGTAACCAAATATGTAGCATGACTAAGAAAGAATTAGAACTGGAAGACATAAAAATTATAAATGAATACCCAGATGTCTTTGGTGAAGTCATAGGTGTTCCAGAAAATAGGCAAGTAGAATTTCAAATAAGACTAATCCCAGGAGCAAGTCCAATCATCAAAAAGCCTACTAGGATGGGTCCTAAAGAACTAGTGGAGTTGAAACATCAGTTGGAAGAACTGGAGCAAAAAGGCTTCATAAGGCCTAGTAGTTCAAACTGGGGTTCTCCAGTTGTATTTGTGAAGAAGCATGATGGTACTTTGAGGATGTGCATTGATTATAGGGAATTAAACAAAGTCACCATTAAAAACAAATACCCACTCCCCAGAATTGATGATCTATTCGATCAATTAAATGGAGCAAAGGTCTTTTCAAGGCTAGATTTAGCCTTTGGGTTTCATCAGATGAAGGTGGAGGAAGAAAGTATTAAGTATACTGCCTTCAACACAAGGTAAAGGTTATATGAATTTTTGGTGATGCCTTTTGGATTGACAAATGCACCATCATATTTTGTAGATTTAATGAATAGAACATTTAGAGATTTTCTAGACAAATTTGTGGTTGTCTTTATTGATGACATATTAGTGTATTCAAAATCAGAAGAAGATCATGCAAAACACTTGCATCTGGTTTTGTCTAGACTGAGGGCACATGATTTAAAAGCCAAATTCTCTAAATGTACATTTTGGCAGAATGAAGTAAAATTTTTGGGGCACATTGTATCACAACAAGGGGTTAGTGTAGACCCAAATAAGGTGATGGCAGTGCAATCTTGGAGTAGACCCAAATCAGTGACTGAGGTGAGATCATTTTTTGGAATGGCAGGCTATTATAGAAGGTTTATAAAAGACTTTGCAAGAATAGCCATCCCATTGACCAAGTTAACTAAAAAGGAGCAACCATATGTGTGGACAGAGAAATGTGAACAAGCTTTTGCATCACTAAAGGAAGCACTGGTGGAAGCTCCAGTCTTACAGGTTCCAGAGGGTAATGAAGAGTTAGTGGTTTACACAGATGCTAGTGGATCTGGATTAGGGGCAGTGCTTATGCAACATGGTAGAGTCATAGCATATGCATCAAGGCAACTCAAGCCAAATGAAACTAGGTATGCTACACATGACTTGGAACTAGCTGCTGTGGTATATGCATTGAAACTATGGAGACATTACTTATTAGGTGCTAAGTTTGAATTGTTTACAGATCACAAGTCACTTAAATATTTGTTTTCCCAAAAAGATTTAAACATGAGGCAACATAGGTGGGTAGAATTCCTAGCTGCCTATGATCTTGATATATTATACACCCCAGGAAAAGCTAATAAAGTGGCAGATGCATTAAGTAGACATCAAGCAAAATTGGCCAGCTTAATGATGACTGAGTTTAAGAATTTAACAATCCTTAGTGAAGTGGAGATGAAGGAAGGAATTAGTGCACCAGATAATGTGCCTAATGATATGATTGAATATGGTAAACTAAGCCTCATTTCTTTAAAGTCAACTCTGGTTGATAAAATAGGAGAAATGCAAAGTCAAGACTTAAATTTAAAGGAGAAAAAGAACATGTTATCACAAGGCATGACAGTAGAGAATTATGAAGTAGATGATAAAGGATACTTAAGGAAAAAGGGGAAGCTCTGTCTGCCAAATGTAGAGGAACTAAAGCAAGAAGTTATGGATGAGCATCACAAAAAAAAATATACTATCCATCCAGGTGGTACAAAAATGTACCATGATCTCAAGAGAAATTACTGGTGGCCAGGAATGTGTAACGACCCGGAATTTTCGATCCCGAAAATTCCAGATAGTTATGGAAAGAAGAAGAGATAGAAGAAAAGAAACAGAAAACATAACACAGATGCTCACATTCGCAGCGGAACAAAATATAATATCAAATAATAACAGTTTACAAAGAATACCGTATCTGTCAATTTACATTTATTTACATCAGAGTTATATTCCAATACACAACGATGGTCATATATAAATCAAATATGTCTCAGATAATCAAAAATAATAGTCACAGTGGAATCACTCCATACGTCCTGCCATCCAGTACTCCTCCTGAGCTCCAGAACGTCCTTACCTGAAAATCTGTAATACTCGGTCTGACCCGAGCATTACATCAAAGTAACACCCGCGTCAGGCTGGAAACCAGCGTGAGTAAACCCATCTAACATGGAATACAACAACATAGAACTACAAAAACCCGGGGTAACTCGCATTAATTTACAAATTCACAATTTGTTAGAGTCATCACTTATTTCACATATCAATTTCTAAGTACCAAATCTTAGATTAAATGGTCCAATTCACATAAATCATTTCATTTCAACCTATTGATTTCCCATATCAATTTGTAAAGAATCGAAGTGGTTTCGGGTATTAACTAATACCCGACTCCGGTCTCTTCGGATCTAATATCATTTAAACCCAAACTATTCAATTTAATACAACTCAACTTTAATTACTGGATAACCCTTTTACACAGCAATTTAATCTATAGATAATTACATTATCACTGTATCCAGCATATCATATCGCAAGGCAATTCATATCATAGATATCATCTAATCCAAAACACTTATCATCATTCTATTTTCATAAGCAAGTTTGATTACTTCCATTAATTACATTAATTGATGATCCTTTAGTTACTTCCATTAATTAAATTTCCTTTATTAAATAATTAACCTTCAACTTAATTATACTCATAAATCAACCTTGACTAATCATAATCAGTAAATACTTCCTTACTTACTTCATCAATTAAATCAACTCCTTGATTAATTACATTAATTAACCCTTAAATTACATGGAATAATTAAACACCTGATCACTTCCACTAAGTAATTTTCCTTTAATTACTATTCACCAAGTAATATCTCCTAATTTATTTCATCCAGTAATTATCCATTCCTCCACTAAGTACTTATACTTTATTAAGTAATGATTTTTAACCCATCCTCAAGTAATTCTTTTTAATTAATTAAACTTGATTAACTATCACATTAACATAATTAATTACACTAAGAATTAATCCCTTAAATTACTTCATTGAGTAATTTCTCTTCATACCCTTTATTAGTAGGTAATTAACCTTTAATTACATATTACTTAATTACTCATTAATTAATCACTTAATTTCTCGATCCTTTATTTATTTACTAAGGAATAAATCCCTTGCCTATTTATCTTTAATTACTTATATTAAATATTAAGTAATTATTCTCCAATTACTTACATTAATAATCTTTAATCCAATTAATTAATTACTGCTTTCTCATTAATTAATCCTTAATTAATTTATGATATTAATCAACTCTCTTTTAAAAATTAACCTGACTTCCTTTATCAAAACAACCCGAGCCACATTTCAACATTCTCGAGTAAATTTCGAGTCTCGTGCAATCCCCATCTACTTCGAGTCACCCTTGAAATTTCTCGAGATCGTCCCGAGGCAACATCTTCTCCCCCAAAACTTCAAATAGTAGCAGATACACACGTACACGGTGCACGTGTACAAGTCGCCTGACGTCTTCCGATCAACGTCGCGCTCTTCCACCCGAGCATCTTGACCTCGACAACGAACCCGACTACCTAATTCCGACGATCCCATCAGAAGTCAAGATTCGAGCTACACGACTAAATACTGGAACCCACCTTCCCACGAAAAACCTCTTCGCCACGCCACCCAAGATCACCAGAATTCACGCAAGCTTGACCAAAACTCTGCCACTCACCCACGAACCCTTTTCCCCTCTGTCCGATCTCTTGAACCAACTTAGCGACGTCGCAGTTCTTCCGAGAACCGACCTGAAAAAAACGAGACTTAAACCCTACAATGATCTCGCCCAATCACTACGATCTTCTGGAAAATTTTCGAGTATTTTTCCGATGTTCATTGATGCTTAATCCACCTTCTGACCAAAACTCGAAGAATCTAATCTCGCCGTTCGACTGAATTTGACGAATATACGTTTTCTGATCATCTCACGAATTCTCGTCACTCACTCACTTAGAAATTTTAATATTTACATTAAAAATCATGATTTACTAACACGAATTCAAATATACAATCCAAACTTGAGGATTCAAAAATCAAGATTTTGACTTGAATTGATTTCATTGTATTATTATTATTTTTCTTCCAGAAAAGAAATATAACTTACTGATATTCTTGAAATTATTTAAAAAAAATAGTATTTGTCTAATACAAACAAATTACCTTCAAAGATAATGGCCTAATATTGTTTATGTGGAGAGATTTGATTTTATTTTGATTAGTTGAACCTGAAACTAAAGAACAGAGGCTTAAATATTTTCACAGACATGCACATCATTATCTTCATGCATTCACAGACATATTTATACTCCCATACAAGCATAGCTTAGTTCATAACTACCCAGATGATCACATACAAACAGGTATTCAACAAATCCCCGGTTTAAGTATGAGTTTACTCACCTGAAATTTTAGAACAGAGAATAGTTTCAGGCTTTGAGAAGAACACAGTCTTGATCTTGCTTTCCCAATCTCTTGCTTTGTTGATGAATTTGTTTGAGTTTATAAAGTAAAGATGTTTATTTTATTTATTATATTTTTTCTTCCTCAGGTTTGCTTCTAAGTTTTGTAACGAAATGAGATAAGAAGGGATGATACACAAAACAATATGTAGGCTGAAGTTTATACAAGTACAAGATATTATTGTACTGTTAGAGATTTTTTTCCTTTTGTAAGGTGGCTGAAATGATATTTGTTGAGCTTGCATTTATTGACCTTGGCTTGTTTTATAAGCTTAAGCTTATCTTCTTCTTTTTTTTTTTAACATTTTACAACTAAGATGGCCGTATAGACTTAGATAAAAAGAAATATGCAGTGGAAGCTAAGGCATTGTACAGGTTTTATCTGGAAAGGTTTGATCTGCTATTAACTTGGTACAATGTTTGAAATGATATATTGTATGCTCAAGATGTATGTGTATTAAATGCTTGCTATGATGATGTTTCATATGTATATATATTTATATACACTCTTGCTTACATATATCTATATGTATATATAGCTACATATACCTATACGTTTGCATATTTATTTGCTTACATGACATAAACACACACTTATATTTATACATATTTTAATATACATTGCTTTATATACATATATATATATTCACATTCAAACAAACTTCTCCTATATTTCATTCCATATAGGTATATACATATATTTATATTCTTGTATATGTATATACTTATATATGTATATATTTTCAACATCACAAGGTTGTATCTATTTATTTATACATGTATTTAAGGATATTTCATTCAAATTTAAATGATGAGTTTATCATTTATTTTCTATGGGATTTGTCATATCCAAAGATTTATAGTCCAATATCTAATATAGGTTTTAAATCGGTCCATATATGTTATAACTTAAGTTTGTATATAGTGTTTAAACTAATGTTTATATATATATCCAGATATTTTGAATTATCAGAAATTTTATTGGTTCGACTTATAAAATTAGTAATTCAATAATTAAAATCAATTTTTTTACCCAATTACAGACGTTAGAAAACCCGGGTCGTCACAGAATGAAAGGAGCAGTAGCAAAATATGTAGCAAATTGCTTGACATGCCAACAAGTAAAGGCAGACTATCAAAGACCCTCAGGCCTATTGCAACCTTTGGAAGTGCCTACTTGGAAATGGGAGAGTATATCAATGGATTTTGTGGATGGTTTGCCAAGAACAAGGAGGGGCAATGATAGTATTTGGGTAGTGGTTGATAGACTCACAAAAACAGCACACTTCATCCCAATAAGTTCAAACAGAAATGCTCACAAGCTAGCTCAATTGTTTGTGAAGGAGATAGTGAGATTGCATGGCATCCCCAAGACTATCATTAGTGATAGAGATACTTTGTTTACTTCAAGGTTTTGGAGTAGCTTTCAAGAAGCTATGGGGACAGAACTAAGCCTAAGCACATCCTACCACCCACAAACAGATGGACAAACTGAAATTGTTAATAAAGTTTTAGAGGATTTGCTGAGAGCATGCATACTTGATTTTGGAGGCAACTGGGAGGATCATATTTATTTAGCTGAGTTTGCTTATAATAATAGCTACTAGTCCACTATAGGAATGGCTCCATTTGAGGCTTTGTATGGGAAGCCTTGTTTATCTCCTGCATGTTGGATGGAGGCTGGTGAAAGGGTGTTGCTTGGACCAGACCATGTAAAAGAAACTTCTGCAAGAATTGAACTAGTGAGGCAAAGAATGAGAGTAGCTCAAGAGAGACAGAAAGCCTATGCAGATAAAAGGAGAAGGCCAGTAGAATTTGATGTGGGAGACTATGTGTTTCTCAAAGTTTCACCAATGAGGAAAATATTGAGATTTGGCAAAGCAGGGAAACTGTCACCAAGGTATATAGGACCATATGAAATTGTTCAAAGAATAGGGACTTTAGCTTATAGGTTGAAGTTACCAGAGGAATTGAGCAAAATACATGATGTATTTCATGTATCCCAATTGAGAAAATGGGTGCATGATAAAGAGTCCATTCTTGAATCTCCTACACATGTTGAAATTCAAGAAAATCTGGTTTATAAAAAGGAACCAGTGGGCATTGTGGCTAGAGAAGAAAAGAAACTAAGAAATAAAATAATTAAACTAGTTAAAATCCAATGGAGTTTGGATGGGAATGATTGCACTTGGGAGGCTGAAGAGAGGATGAAGGATAAGTATCCTAATTTGTTTTCTGCTTAAAGGTATGTTTAAAAAAAATTCATGATGAGACCCTAAAATTATTTATGTATGTTTGATTGATTTAGAATGAATGAATTTCTGAAACTTCATTCAATGGGGATTATGCTTTGTATACATTTGGATGGAAATGTATGAGAGAATAATTGTGGGACACAATTCCTTTTTAGGGGGAGAGTATGTGAAGACCCAAAATTTTTTGAGAATAAAAATTACTCTAAAATAAATACAAGAATGAATAAAGTAAATAAGAATGGGAGAAAAATAGCTTGATATTAAATATCAGAAGTGAGTGAAGAAATTATGCAAGGAATAAATCTTTTAATACAGTGATAAAAGGAAAATGATTAAGTATAAAATAAATTCAAAAATTCACATGATTTGAGTAGGTGTGAATATTGTATAAAAAGAATATATACATATGATCAGAGAAGTATGGGATGTTAATAATAAAAATCCTTTTGATAATTAAGTTGCATAGAAATCAGTTAAGAAATATTTATGAGTGAGAATGTATTTTTGAAATAAATATCAAAAAGGGAATAAATATTTCAATAAATAATAAGAAGAAAAATAACTAAGGTATGAATGAGTTTTAAATACACATATCTTATGGATACTATAAATTTATATGGCCAGAAAAATATTTGGGTAGTAAAATAACTTCTTTTGATAATTAAAATGCATACCAACTAGTCAAGTAATAATTCTGGGTATGAATACATTTTTAAAATAAATCAAGATAGATGATAAAAATTTGTTAGCTAAAAATCAAGCTTACAAAAGAAATGAGAAAAAGAAATATAAGGCTGAGTCACATAAAAATAATGTGCAAGGAAATCATGCAAATAGCATGTGCACAGAAAAGCAATAAGGCAACTGTTTTACTGAAAATGGAAACTAGGAGAAAATGGCACTTTTAGCCATAAAGATACATACATGAATCTCTGAGTAAGGTGAGGATAGAATGGGTTTTTCCTCCATTTAAACCCTAACAGAGTGATTTAAATCGGGGGGGACAATAGTTGTCTAGGAGAGAAAGAAAAATTAAAATAGAAAATAAACTCACATTGCCTTCAGACCTGAGCATTCCCGGAGAGGAGCAAAGGAAGGTGAGTGATTAATCAATCTCATGAGGCTAAGGCATTAAGACCCAAGTTAAGGGCAGCCATTTTATTTGTGGTGTTTGATCAATTTTTTTCTCTGAATAGATTAATACTGAGAATGGTTGCTGTTTTGATAAATCTTTGGTTGATGCTTTGTTTTGTTTGTTTGATTGTTTGATAAGAAAAATACCATGATCTCTGATATGAATCCAGTACCTTAAAACCTCAGTTTGTAAATATGTTTAGAAAGATAAATACATTTTATTATGAAGTAGGGTATTACTGGAAAATAAGCCAGGCAGTGTGAACAAAGGAGGTTCATGCTTATGTCTAGATTGTTTTAAAATTTGAAATGAACAATGCAATAAAATATCTATGTGTTGATTTGTTCAGATCAAAAGCTACAATGTTTTATGGGTTTTTCTTAAAAAAAACCTTACCCTATGTTCACAATAGAATTGAGTATAAGAATTTTTGTATGATTCTACTAGATTTGTTTAAGTGATCATAATATTCTGGATATGCAAGTGTTAAAACAAATTTTGAATAAAACAACTGGAAAAAATGAAATATAACATTATTTTCATGAATGAAAGTATGGTCAGTTGAAATCCCTGAGTGAGTCTAATTCTCTCTGATTCATGGAGAAAGAAAGAAAGAATGAAAAAGCATTTCAAGAGTTAATAAATCTTTCTGAAATAAGAAATGAGACTGGTCACTAGATTATAAAACTAATCTAGGAGAGAAGCCTTGATCTATTCATCATAAGGAGTATGATGGGTATGTGCATGACTTGTTTAAGTCCTATAGGCCTTTGTGCAGGGGTTAACAGAATTGAGTCCCTTGCAATGCACACATGGTGTTCAATGGCAAAGAGATATGACCAAATTAAATTAATAAATCAAGATTTAGAGCTGAGTTGTGGAATTGAAATGAGTTAGTTCCATAAGAGTATGTGTACATGTATATTGTATGGAATGATTGAATGGTTGCTTGTGTGCATGAGTGTAGTAGGAGTTTAGATATATATATATATATATACTCAGTTACATTATAAATCCAAAGTGCATTTAGCACAATTCTGCAAAACAATGTAAAAATGACAAGTTATTATATGATGATTTCACTCATACCAGAATTTTATTCTGACCCTATTTATTGCCTTTGCAATATTTGGGGTGTCTCATTTCTATTGAGGCAGCTCAAAATATTGTTGCAGGTAGAGATGCATGAGTAGATTGCTTACTTGGGAAGTTAGAAGACTTGCTTGAGTTTCTTTTTAAATATGTTGTAGTTCATTGTAATAAAGATAACTAGGCAAACTTTCTTAAGTCTATGTAGACCTTTCAGCATTGTAGTGGCTTTGTTTATTTGAAAAGAAGTTGTAAAACTTAAATATTATATGCGTCTGAAGTTACAGATCTAAGTGACTGATTTTGATATTTTCTGATAGACTATGATGGGGAAAATTATGCCATGTAATTTAATATGTGGACATGCTTTCTTTATCAAAAGTTGTTAAACTTTTAAATAGAAAAGTTGCATTAGTTTATGGATAAGCATGTAGCTAAAAATTGTTAAGTGATATTGAGTCTGGCATTGGCTAACCAGAAGAGCTTGACCATGACTTATAACTGATATAGGATCACGAGAAGCTTGAAATCTTAACCTTAAAAACCTTTTTGAACATCTGATTTTACAATGAAGAATTGGCATGGTATTGTTTAGAAAAAAAATGAAACATATATGCTTTGTACTTATAATCTGAAATGCAACTGTATTGAACTGAGCCTATCTGACCACCTACTTGGTTTAAGTCAGGGGAGTTTGGTCTTTAACAAGTTTGCTAAACTCACAAAAATGCATTGCTATGTAGTCTACCTAGATGTTAAACATGCTAAAAATCCTTTTGTTTGATTGATCACTTTCAACTGTTCTATAATCTGAGAACTTATCAGTACTCTTCTCAAATGTTCATCTGAAAGTTTACATTAGGCTGATTTTGATATTGCTTCAATCATTATATTCATGCAAGTCCATATCTGGTATGCTAGATTAAGTTAGCATTTTAGCTTGTCTGTAGTTTTTCCTCTGCCTGATTTAAAATACACTGATCACCAAATGTTCAAAGAACACTATAAATATTTTAAGACATGAGTATAGTTACTTGACACAAATATTGTTAGAGTAAGCAATAAGCACCCCGGGATAAAATTCTCAAGCTTGAGTTGTTTTAACACTTAATATGAAATTCAAAAGAAAAACTATAAGTGTTAAACTCCTGGTTTCAAAAATGAAAGGAAAGTATTGACTAAAAATCTGGAGATTAATCAATTGGATTAAGAAACAAGCTGATAAATAGAATAAGAAAATATTAAAAGAATATTATTTAAATTAAGAAAGAATTTAGCTTGTTAAAGGAAAAAAAAAGTTAAAACCAGAATGAAGCTATGTGACATAACATCTCTCAGATATGAGAATATTATGTGATTGATTTTTCTTTGCAATTTTAATTACTCTGATGGGCAAAGGAACAATTATATATCTTCATATATATAAATGACATGTTTTGATTCATGTACTAATATTTTTATATTGGTAAGATTTTGGATCTTGGGGGAAATGAATTAATGAATTAAAGAAGTGATCACTTGTTTTAAAAAAAAACTCACTAAAATCACATAAATTAGAATCTAAAAGAAGTGGGTCACTTCAATACTCTGCCATATGCTTCTTCATACCGAGCCAATAAAATACTCTCGTCATATCACGGTACATTTCATCTCCGTCGGAATGAGTGGTCATCCTAGAATGATGAGACTCAGCTAGTATCGTATCAATCAAATCCATAATGACAGGAACACATAATCTACCATCTCTCCATAACCACCCCTTCAAGTCAATGGCAGAGTGCCTCAAGTGACTCAACTGTTCTCCTCTACTAAGCTTCTCAAAAATATTTGCTAACTCCTTATTGTGCTTTTGACTTGACCTAATGTGGTCCATAAGTGTACATGAATTAAATTTTTCTTACTTATCCAATGTAATTCTGCATCAAATCTATAGGTATTTCTGCATTTGGACCAAGTTTTTCTAGTTCATGTGCACATGGAAGTCCATGTGTCTTGCGAATAACACAATCGTGCAAAATCTCATTTTGGTAACCACTTGATGTTACTCTAATAAGCTCAGAATGAATATGCTCCAGCTTCGAAAGAGAGACGACACTCTATAAATGTTTGAACTCTTTTTTGTGATAAAGATGGGCTACTTTCAATAAACTAGTTTCAAATGAAGCTTTGAGTTCGGTAAATGAAAGCTCTAATAAGGAGTGCATACTCTTCTAGCATCTTTCAAATTTGCATTAGCTTGTGGCTAAATCTTTTTTCAATTTACAGTGTGCGGCGTCGGCTCCACAAATTTAAAAAACAGTAAAAAGAAGCTTACAATGAATGAATTTTTAACAATTAAAATATGCAAAAATGAAAGGTTACCTATTAGTATAATTTTCAAAATGCATGAAATTATCAATCCATGCACAGACAAAATGATCCTTCCATTTAGAAAGCCAAGCTTCATGTACATAATTTATTAATTTAGGATATTGTTCATACTTCACTTGTAGATCTTGTAAATTCAAGCTATGTTTTATGAACAATATAAATGTGCCTAATCTTTAAAAAGATTTTTTTTTACCTCTTCTCTATATTTCTGACTTTTCTTTGTATAAATGAAAGAATGTTTTTCTGAATATGCCATTTACATAGAATATGGGCCGCTTGAGGAAAACTAATATTGATGGCATTTATGAAAGCTTTTTCTTGATACATAACAATGACACTAGCAATTTCAACATCACAATCAAGTATTACCAATTAAAAACTCTTTACAGCCCGAGTATAATAATTCTCACATTTAGATATGAGATAATCTATAGCAATACAAAAAGTCTAGCTTGTAGATGCGATGCCAACAATTTCCAATAATGGCATTCGATATTTATTTCTTCTATAAGTGGAATCCATGACAGGCAAATATGAAAATGTCTACAATAAATCAATACTTGTAGGATGAGCCCAAAATATATCAGTAATTATGTCACTACCATCCAATGTAATACGGTGCCACTTATAATATCCATATTCTTCCAGTTTACTTAAAGGGTATTGTATTTGTGAATGTCCAGCTCGACCAATTCTTCTTTGTTTGGACAAAACATTATAAACTGTCCTTACTATCATGCAATAAGATGGATTATTTTTTTAAGGTATGTAAAATAGCTCTTGGTTTCACCAAATTTTTATACATCTCAATAGCTATTTTCTTTTCTTCTATTGTCAATCTTCCAAAAAAGAATGGCCCTTACTACTATAAATTGCATAATGATTATGCACACCACATTATACATCTAATCTCCACTCGTTTGCAGTGGAAAGCTGGACCAACTTCTAATCGAAGTGGAAAATTACACTTTTTTGTTCCGGTTAATCTAGGATTGTTTGTTTTTTCCTTTATTCTCTTTGTAAACTCCACATCATTCACAACTATAAAAAATTGTTGGATTCCTATTTGTGCTATTAATATCAGACTTCAAAACAATTACAACAAACCCAACTTCTAGTAGTGCAATCGACCTACTCTTTCACTTTTCTCTCTATTAAGAAATATCTATTTATCATTAAAAAAGAATTAAAATACATTATATAATTAATCTAACCCAAAATTAAATGACTTAGGAAGAACACATACATCATAAGTAGTAAACCCATTGGTATAGTCCATGATAATTTCTTCATCTTGTTTGGCATCCAATAATGCAATCTAAATAAAAGTAAAATTAGTTAAAGTTTAATGCAGTAAAAAAATTATGCAATGTATTACACCACACTAAGTTCAATAGCAATCCAAGTACACTAGGAGCTATGTTTACTAGCAATCCAAGTTAGGCATACATTTGGTTGTGATCAAATCCTACTTCCTTTGAAGAAAATCTAGAAAAAAGTATACGAATTTTCAAAATAACTGAGATTCATTTTCATTTTCTTCTACAAAATCACCATCTTCTTCAAAAAAATGTCTTCTTCACATATTCTATCATCATTAAGGTCACTCATGTTCATAGTAATAGTAAAGAGGAAGAAAATAGAAAGAATAGGGAAATATAAAAGTCATATCAGCCAAATAAACACAAGTGTAAATTATTCAATTATTTAAAAAAAAAATATTATCGGTGTCGAAAGGAGGAAAATGATGTGTTAATAGAATTTGCAATAGGTAGAATGGATGAAATAGTTAGGGTAGGTAGAATGAGTGGAATAGAATATTCAATTAGGGAAATGAAGAGCTATTGACATATGTCAATTATGGAAGAATGCAAAATTTTAGAAGAACACTTGAATAATCCTTATGTTGGTTTTGAAATAAGAATACATTGAAGATATAATAAAAGGATTATGGCTAAAGGTAAGGAAGGTTAAATATCAAAAAATAATGTGTGGTATTATGTTTTAATGGAGGGGAAGAGTAATATATATATATATATATATATATATATATATATATATATATATGTATATGTCATTAATGTGTTAGGGTGTATTTTATAAATGAGGACGGTGTCAAAATAAATTCTCAAAGAGGAAGATGAACTTTAATGTAATATTTAAGCTAGAATTTACAGAAATCAAGCAATTGGAATGAGAATGAAGGGGGTGAGGGATAAACATTAACATATATCGAACTTGTTACATAATAGGTTAAATAAATGTTCAAAGAGTAAGCTAAACTTTAATGTAAAATTTGAGCTAGAATTTATGAGAATTACAAATTTATAATGAGAATAAAGAAGGTGAGACATAAATATAAACTTTATATTGAACTATGTTAGCAAGATATAAGAGTGTGAACGAGAGAAATCATTTTTTGTTTAACAATTTTCACACACTAGTTTTTGATATAGTTTATGTAGCGACTGAGCCAACACGCAGCAATGTAAATGGGTAAATTTCAAAAAAAATCCATTTGGATCTTATTGTACCTATGAAGTCTAAATTTATTTTGATCTTATCTAAATTTAGTTTTAAGAAATCAATATTTTATTTAATTTGTAAATCAAATTTTATTTATTATTGAATTTGTGATATATAATATAATATGTGTATCACATACACATAAATGTGTACGTGCACGTGCAACATAAAATGATGTACATTATTTAACTTGCCCGGTATAGACGCTAGAATTTACATCATAGTGGATATATTAGACCCTCCATATACATATTTGTTGTCTAATATGTAAGTATATATATATATGTAGGTGTATATATATATATATTATAAAATGATGTTTGTATGACATATACATTTTAACATAAATATATAAACATATATATAATATTATAATATAATATAGTTAAAATCTAATAAATTCAAGTTTAAATCAACATATTAATTTTAAATATATATATATATATATATATATATCGAAACTTAGTAAATATTTTTTGTATAATATATACAGAATCATATATACAAATGCATATTAAACTTTTAAGAATTCTATATATATACAATAAAATATATAATTATTTACATGCATTTTAACATAAAATAATTAAAACATATATTCATATAGAGCTAGGATCAATAGCCTATTTTATTTAGCACCATTTGTAGCACCCTGATATCAACCATAAGTTTATATTTAAATATTTGGATCATGTGACAAAAGAGAGAAAGAACAAAAATTTAAATAGAAACTTATGGTTAATATCGGAAGCTACAAAATGGTGCTAAATAAAGGGAGCTATTGATCCTAGCTCAATAATGCACACACACACGTTCGATCAGCAAATGAAATTATTATTTTTCATTTTTCATTTTTGTTTTAACATTGTAAAGGTTTTTTTTTTAATTTATGATTTTAGCAGGGAAATCATTTTAAAATATTTTTCTAAAAGCAACATTAAGATGTATAAAAAATTACTATTTTTTTTTCTTCATATTTTACATTTTTTTATAGATATATAAATATATTAAAACATAGGTTTTATTTTAAATAAATTATATAAAAATTATATATATATATACAAGGTTTAAAAAAATTGTTTTTTTCGAAAGCATGCATTATACATATATAGGTAAAATAAAAATTGTTTTTTTTTGAAAATATGCATTGTACATATATAGGTAAAATTTATGTTTATGTTAAATATGTATCTATATATATATATACACACACACACATTATGAATGTTTTAAACTTAACTAGTTTAAAATAATTAAACTAATTATTTTGAAAATTAAAATGAAAATTTTTTTTGTTTGCCGCCAAAAGTTAAGAGAGCACAAATGAGTACAAAACAATTTATTTTACACATATAAACAAACATATATACATCCAATGTCTGTAGCAATAATGTATAAGGATTTGCGATATCAATTCACTATCTATACTTGCATATAACATAATGAACGAGTGTGAACCTGTGCTACGCACACGACATTGATACAATTGTTAGGAAAAGAAAAAATAATTGTTAAAAACATATAATACCTAATGTTTTTGAAACTTAAATTATAATAAATTTCGTTACCATAAAATAACGATTTTGAAACCTATAGACAACAATAAGTAATAATATTCGAAACTAAAATAAATAATAGTAACCGTTAATTCCATAAATGTAAATGTTTGAAAGTTTGATCTCATTTTTTACTTAGCATATCAAAGGAAATCTTCATTTCTAGCAACAGTCAATAAAAGTAAACCTAACGTATACAACAATAAGCATTACTATATAAATTAACACAACTAATGATAAATTTCCACTCAATGAAATTATGGAATTTCTAAAATAAATAGCAGCAGAGAGTAAATAATATTATATCAAGGACATTTATTAATTCAATCAAGTTTCATAGAGGATCCAAATGCGGACATAGTTCTCGGTGTTCTATCATGCAAGGAATATAGTGGACGCACATTGTTTATTCAAATTCAGGTAAATTCAACTAATGGTAGGACTATTTAAATATAAGCTAATCGTTTTCCATTATAGAATTTTAAATGCACAGTTTTTTTAAGTATGGTGTGCTATAGGAACCCATCCCGCTTCCTTATTTGCTGTTTAGCAAATAAGAACCAATTTGTTAATGTAACGATCCTGGATTTTATATAAATTTAAATTGATAATTAATTTAATTTTAGAATAAAAATGTGTGAAATTCATTGGTAAATTGATTTGAGTTTCCCCAATTTAAATAAAAAATAAAAATGTGTTAAATCATTTGAATTTAAATTTTAAGTAAATGGTTATAAAATCATCTATGAAAAATATTATAAAGTAATACTACAAAGCATAAGACAAAAGAAAAAAATATATAAACTTTTTGTATAGGTAAACTTTACCATTTAAATTCAATATAAAAATATCCATAAATAGATATGTATGTGAAGTTTAGTTATGCAAGAACAAAGTAAAAGAAGAAAATATCTATCTACATACACAAATAAAAATATACACTTGTAAAAGACAACAAAAAAATAAATATATATGTGTGTTAGATTGCAAAAGAAGATACTAGTGTAAGTATCTATGTACAAAATCAAAAAGGATAAGTATAATTGTACAAGCCTAATTAATGCAAGCCATCACGTTCAATTATCTCAGCCACCAAAGCTAAAGAAAATCTCTGACCTCTTGTACAAACAAAATAATATCACCCTGTACAACAATTTTATATCCATCATCTTCATTTCAAGTTCGTCCATTCTAAGCTAAGTAAAAAAATCCATTTCAAACTATAAACAAATGCAACTCAAACAACAAATACAATCAATACAACCCAGAGGGTTTAAGAAGAGGATTCTAGCTTGAATTTCAAAGTGTGTTTCAAATAAATGAAGCTCTGTCAATTCTGGAAATACTGTGAGTAACCTCATTTGTTTAATAAAATTTAAAGGCATGAATCTGTTGCTTGCACATCAGTGAATAAGTATGGGTGTATTGGTGCATATCTATATATATATGTGTATGAGTTTTCTGGAAATGATTTGTGCAGGCTTTTGTTCATTCTCTGTTTGAAACTCTGAACATAAGCTTCATTTCAAAAATCAAATCCTCTTGATCTAGTAACTGTTTGGACTTGAGATCAAAACAAAAACTGTTTGTTTGACCATGAACTAAATTTTAAAAATAAATTCAAGTTAAAAATAACTTATCAATGTCTTTGGGAATTGAAAGAACAGAGCAAAGCTTTAAATAAGTAAAAATTCAAACTTCCGAATTCATGATTTCAGGCATGTAAATTTAATTCGCATCCTTTAACATAATTTTTAAAGCAAAGATCATGATTTTTAAAGCAAAGGAAGGAGAGCAGTTTACGTTTGATCGAATTTCGATCTTTTGGCGATCTTTGGTAATTCGTGGGTTTGGAGGAGTCGGGGCTTTGGCTAATGATGGAGGGACGAGCGATGATTCCAGGAAAAATACTGGAATGGTGGATAGTTTAACGTGGAGGCGACGGGGAGAACTTGAAGTTTCTAAACCTAGTTTTGTCGAGCTAAAGAAATTTGATTCGTTCTTCGATTAGGAACGATCGAGTGCTTTGTGGTTTTGGGTGATGATAGAGGAAGAGTTGACGAGGGGATGGCTAGAATTTCGGGTTGTCTGGTGGTCGGGGTCGTGAGTACGAGGTGTTGACAGGGACTGGTGGTGGTTCCAGTTCATGCTTCCAGGCTCGAGCTCGAACTCGATTTCGAATTCGAGATGATGGTGAAGTTTAGGTGGTGTGGAATTGGACTAGGGATGATCATCGACTTGCTCGTCGATGCAGCGACGCCTGAAGATGATCAACGGCGTTGTGCACGTATACGTGCACGAGTTTGATGATCTGGATGTTTTGATAGCCTGAAGTGTTTCAGGTTTATTCTCGTGTGGGTTGACTCGAAGGTGTGCTCGAAGCGTTTAAGAGTTGGACTCGAAGTAAAATGGTGGTGGCTCGGGGAATTGTTTTGTTCAGGTTTTTGAAACATGTTTTGTTTCTCAAATTTAAAATAAATTTAAAATTATAACTTAAAGTTTAAACTGAGCTTAAATTCAAGTATAAGTATAAATTCAAGTCCAGTTTTGAAAATTTAGTTTGGCAAATAAAATCTTTAAATTTAAATTGTTTTAATACTTAAAATGTTTAAGTAGTGAAAAGGAATTTGAATTTAAAAATGAAATTGAAATTGTAAAAGAAAGATTTAAACAAGAGATCAAAATTTGTAAACGCAGACCTTAAGCTTAACCTGGAATTCCAGATTTTGAGAAAGTAAAGTTTTTTAAAATTTTAAATGTTTAAAATGAATTTAAATGTTAAATTATACTTTTTAATATATGAATTTAAAAAGGAATTTGATTTAAACTCTCAAATTTTCTTTCATAACAAAGGTATTACTTTAACATGAGAAATTAAAAGTTAGAGAAAAATAATTTGGTCTTAAACTTTATTAAAAACCAATTGGTATTTATTCTAAATCTTGAATTTAAAATGAATTTTTTAAAGGTGAATTAAATACCAATGTTCAACCTATTGATAAGGGATAATTAAATCATTTATAAAAATTAGATTTGTTTAAATTTAATAAAGATATAATGATGAGGTATAATTCATTTATTATTAAGTTAATTAAAATGGATAATTTATTTAATTAATTAATGATTTGGATTAATTAAATAAGTAATTAGAGGTTTAAATTAACTAATTAAGGTTTCAAGATTTATTAAGTAAGGAATAATTAATTTGTAAATTAAGAATTATTAATTAAATATTAATTAATGATTAATTGTTATGAGATGATTGCTTAATGGTAAGTAATTAAAGGGTTAATTTCTTTAAATAATTAAATAAGGGGTTAATTAATTATGTAATTGGTTTAGAGGTTAATTTAATTAATGTGATTAATTAAGAATAATTAATTAAGGTGTTTGATAAATTAATTTATATCAAATGATTTGTGATTAATAATCAGGATTGGATAATTAATTCATAAGTAATTAATTTAATTGGAAATAAATTGAATTAATTAGGATTAAACAATTAATTAATCCTGCTTATAAATGATTATTGAATGTTTGACCTTACTTATGAATGATTGTATTATATGAGATGCCTTGAATTGATTGTCCTATCTGATTCGTGATATCTTGTTCTGTGGATTGAGCTGTGTATAATTTATTCATTTATATATTTTCTGTGAATCTGCGAATGAACGATAAGCGTTATAGTTTATACCGCTTATCAAATACATTGTTGTATTTGAATCTGTGATGATTGAATGATGTTGCACTATTGTGTGTGAAACCCCTGGACTACACCATACACACACAAATGTGGATTGCACGAGGAAATCGGTTAAGTCACAGATTTTTGACAATTTTAAAGAATTAATTATTGAATCCAAAATAGCTTTGGAATTGGGATTGAGAGCTTTTGTAAATGAGTTTCAAAGATAAAAGTTGTTTTGAATAACTTAATCGAGTTTTGAAAATTTAAATAATTTGATTTAAATTCGAATTCAATATTTGAAATTGAATTCAATAGTTTGGAAATTTTGGTCTAAAGAGATCATATAAGTTATTAAGGTATTTGTATGAGTTTTTAACCATTTAAAAGTATGGTTTCGGAAATTTAAGGAATTTAAATCTAAGTTTATACTTGAATGGTTTTAACTTATGTAAATTGTAATTAGTTTTCCAAAATGGAAACTAATTGTTTTCAGATAATAAAAGCTTTCATTTAAGGAATTAATTTCCAATTTGTGTCAAAGAATTTCATGTTTGAAATGAAAATGGTTTTCCGAGTTATGAATAAATCTTTGTGAAAGATTGTTGAACTTTGTTTTGAAATTGGAAAGGTGTACCTTTTGTATAAAAGGTCGAAATGGAATTGTTTTGAAAGCTATCAATTAAATCTTTGATTTAAAGATTTAATGAGTTAATCCAATTGAAATGGAAATCGATTTGAAAATCTATGAATAGATCTTTATGAAACTGGGTGAACTTTGTGAATTGAATCTTTTTGTTTAAAAAGATTAAAATGGTGATTTGTTTAAACCATTTAAAAAGGAAATTTGGATAGTAAGTTGTGACTTAATTGAAATTCCATTATCCATATGTTTTTAAATATTGCGCTCACTATTCGGTTTAGCCGGGAGAGGACTTTGTGTCATATAACCCATTCTGAATAGTGATACGACGTAAATGGATAGCATTTGAAGACCGGTGGTGAAGACCGAATATTTTCGAAAACGAAAGGATAACCCGTCGATTGTCTCTGCACTGAGTCGCGCCGGTATAGAGATTCCCTAAGTGATGGGAAATCCGATCGGGATTGTGAATACCCGTATTGCAAGGGCTTCTTTGGAAGTGCCTTCGGTTCTGTTCGAACCCGAAACAGACTTGTATGGCTGTATGTCTGACATTACACTTTGAGATATAAAGCAGATTTCTTTCAAATACATTTCTGTTTGGTGGGGGAGATTTATTCTCTTAGCTTAACACCCTTCTCTGAGACGTACGAGCTCAGAGGTTATGTAGTTGAAGGTTATCAGTGATATACTCCCAATTTGGTAGTGTGGCTTGCTAAGTGTTGCTGTGTGTTGCTGATCATTTGTTGATCGTTTGTTGATCAAAGCATGGCTTTCATGTAAAGCGTAGCTTTATGGACGAGACCTCATCGAGCCTCACAAACCGGTAATGGTCGAAACAGGAAAGATGCGGCAAGGTTTCAGGGGTAGCTCCCCTAGGGTATGTCCATTCCTTCTGGAAAAAGGTGGTATCATGGTATGGAGCCCAGATATTTTACCTGTGTGGTTGCTCCAATCTCATTTACTGTGTGATTGTTGCTGTGTGATCGAGGCGCCTCGGATAAAGGTCGCAAACGACCGGGTGTGGAATATCTCCGGTTTACTACCAGGGAAGGGGGTAACCGGCCTTGTGCTGGCAGAGAGCAGTTGTCTCTCGGGGCATCCCTCTAGAGGCCTTCCCATGTGGCATAGGAAGTTGCTTAGCCTGACCATTTGTTGGAAAATCCAAAGAAACAATACGAGCCTTGTACGGCTTTAGTTGTAGAACCTGCCATTTAAAATGGTAGCTATAGTAGGCATAGTATAATGGTACCTATGCTGGCTAAGATTAATATTATATTTTCAAAATGTTTCCTACACTATGCACTAGTAATAATATCAAAAGATTTTTTTTTACGTAGTGAGCATGTTTGACTATCATAAAAGAAATCTCCCCCATGTGTGCGATTGCATTGTGTGTGTGCCCAGAGGCCTTATGGTAGTTTCATTTTCCAAAAAGCATTGCGGGTTTCAATGTTTAAAATTCTTTTGTTGTTTGTTTTAAAGATAAACTTTTTTTGTTACTCACACCAGTCCCATGACTGACCTGGAGTTTATTGTTCCCTTCCTAAACTCTAGATGCCCATAATTTTCCATACGGGCAGTATAGAGTTTGGTTTTTCAGATAGTCAGGTTCAGTATATTATCGGGAGCCAGTTCAGTTTTTGGAGTTCACGACCACCCTTGCTTATCTTGGTGCAACGTGATGGTGGTTTGAGCTTGATGTTGGAGTTATTGGTCTCATTCTCTTTTAAAGATCATTTGGAGTATCACTTTTGTTGTTTTCGCTATAATATTATTTGTCTCTGATATTCTTGTATCATATAGATATCATTGTTGTATATCATTCTGGATATTGTATCATTTGTGATGTATATGATATCATTCATTTCTTTCTTCCGCTGTGTTGTTATACTTACTGTGTTATAAGCTCCGGCGAGCCAGATTCGGCATTTGAATCTGCGGCATTTGAGTACAAGTGAAGTACGGGTGTCGATTTTCGAAGGCCGAGTCAGGATCGTTACAGTTAAAGGTTAAGAAATATAGAAATTGAGACCCATTATTTGGTGTAGTCAACTTCCATTTTCATTAGTTGGTAAAAATAAATGTAATATAAACAACAATAATTAACATTCGAAAAGAACATAAACTGCCATAAATATTATTACCAATAAATTATAAATTTAGCACTAAAGCTAACATTTTTTTAAGTACTAATGAAGAGTATATAAATAAATTCTAGATAATCACACATTCAACAAACATACTTTGAGAAAATATCTGATAACGTATAAAAATGCCTTTGAAAAAAATTCATTAAAATGGAAACTACAGCTCTTAAACAGAATAAATATGAAGGTTTTCTCATCAGTATATTTTAATTATGTTTTTATTATTTATGTTATAAATGGTTTATTAGTTTAGTTTTAATAGTTTTACCATATATGTTTAACGATATACATTTTTTACCAATAAAGTTATATTTTTGAAAAACGAAATCAATAATTTATCGAAATAAATCATGCTTGCTTATTTAAAATAACTACAAAAGGTTATATGATTTGGTTTTGATAGAATTTATAATGTAGGAAGAGGCCAAAAGGGAAAAGGTAAAAGTATATTATTGAACTTCATTATTCAAAAATTCATTACAATAAAATGAGGATAAAGGAGTTCCATACTACATCTCATTTTAGATAAATGGAACCAAAAAGGGTTGAATGATTTAAGATGTATTAGGGAAAATGTGGTTCGTGGGATTTGAACTTATTTAGAGTTCTCATCAAATAAATGATGCTTAATAACATAGTGAATTAAGGAGAGTACAATATTTTTATTCTAAAATTATAAGAAAATTGAAAAAATGTCGAGAGAGCTCCACTAAAAATATACAAAGTATAAGAAATGACATGCAATAGTAACCATATCGTTTCCATTTTTGTTATTCAGTAAACATGAACCAATTTCTTATAGGTTAAGAAATAAGTAAATTAAAAACTATCATTTAGTGGAAGTCGACTTTGGTTTCATTGGTTGGAAAAAATAAATATAACACAAACAACCTTAGTTATTAATATAAAAAACTACCATAAATATTATTACCAAGAAGTTATAAATTTGTCATTAAAGTTAACATTTTTTCAAGTGCTAATTATGAGTATATTATATAAATTCTAAACAATCGCAATACACCAAAAAAATTAAGAAAATACCCGATAATGCATAACAGTGATCTAAAAAAAGACCATTAACTGAAAAGTATAGCTCTTAAATTGAATAAATATGTAGGTTTACTGAATATTATATTTTATTCATATTTATACCATATATGTTATAAATGATTTATTAGTTTATTTTTTTACTCTTAATACTTTTACTACACATGTTTATTGATATTTAATTTTTACTAAAAAAGTTTTAATATTGAAAAATAGAACCAATAAGATACCAAAATGGATATGCTTACTAATTTAAAATAATAACAACAGGTTTGTAGGATGTATGTGGAGTTCTCTTCAAATGAATGATGTTTAAGAATTGAGTACATCAAGGAAAGTTGAGTTTTTTAATTATAAAATTATGAGAATATTGGAAAGATGTTAAGATAGATTCACTAATAGGATATATAGTATAAGATAAAATGAGGGTAATAGAGTTTCAAATTTCATCTTGTATTAGATAGAGAATATCAAAAAAGGTTGAGTGATTTTGAAATACATTAGAGAAAATGTGGTTAGTGGGATTCAATCTTGGGTGGATTTCTCATCAGATGAATAATGCTTAAGGATTGAGTGCTTAATTCTAAAATCATAAGAAAATTAAGAAAAATGTTGAGAGAGATCCACTAAAAAGTTTTAATTTTGAAAAATAAAACAATAAGGTACCAAAATGGATATGCTTACTTATTTAAAATAATTACAAAAGGTTTGTAGGACTTGTGCAGAGTTCTCATCAAATGACTGATGTTTAAGAATTGAGTGCATCGAGGAAAATCGAGTGTTTTAATTCTAAAATTATGAGAAAATTGGAAAGATGTTGCGATAGGTCCACTAATAAGATATATAGTATAAGATAAAAAGAGGGTAATAGAGTTCCAAATTGCATCTAGTTTTAGATATAGAATATTAAAGAAGGTTGAATGATTTTGAAATACATTAGAGAAAATGTGGTTAGTGGGATTCGAACTTGGGTGGATTTTTCATGAGATGAATAATGCTTAAGGATTGAGTGATTCAAGTAGACTGAAGTATTTTAGTCTAAAATCATGACAAAATCAGAAAAATGTTGAGAGAGATCCACTAAAAAGTTTTAATTTTGAAAAATAGAACCAATAAGATACCAAAATGGATATGCTTACTTATTTAAAATAGTTACAAAAGGTTTGTAGGACTTGTGTGAAGCTCTCACCAAATGAATGATGCTTAAGAATTGAGTGCATATTGGAAAGTAGAGTATTTTAACTCTGAAATTATGAGAAAATTGGAAAGATGTTGAGATAGATCAATTAATAAGATATATAGCATAAGATACATAGTAGAATTAAGGTAGATCCACAAATAAGATACATAGTATAAGGTAAAATGACGGTAATAGAATTCCAAATTGCATCTTGTTTTAGATAGAGAATTTCAAAGAAAGGTGAATGATTTGGAAATACATTAGAGAAAATGTGGTTATTGGATTCGAACTTTGGTGGATTTCTCATCAGATGAATACTGGTTAAGGATCGAGTGATTCAAGGAGAGTGAAGTATTTTAATTCTAAAATCATGATAAAATTAGAAAAATGTTGAGAGAGGTCCAATAATCTTATACTAATATATATCTTAGATGTAGAGTTCCAAATTTCATCTTGTTTTAGATAGAGAATATCAAAGAAGGTTAAATGATTTTGAAATATATTAGAGAAAATGTAGTTAGTAGGATTCGAACTTGGATGGATTTCTCATCAGACGAATAACGCTTAAGGATTGAGTGATTCAAGGAGAGTGGAATATTTTAATTTTAAAATCATGAGAAAATTAGAAAAATGTTGAAAGAGATCCACTAATAAGATATATAGTATAAGATAAGGAAAGATATCAAAATGGATATGCTTACTTATTTCAAATAATTACAAAAGGTTTGAAGGACTTGTGTGAAGTTCTCATCAAATGAACGATGTTTAAGAATTGAGTGCATTAAGGAAAGTTGAGTATTTTAATTCTAAAATTATGAGAAAATTGAAAAGATTTCCAGATAGATCCACTAATAAGATACATAGTACAAGATAAAATGAGGGTAATAGAATTTCAAATTGCATCGTGTTTTAGATAGAGAATATCAAAGAAGGTTGAATGGTTTTGAAATACGTTAGAGAAAATGTGGATAGTCGGATTCGAACTTGGGTGGATTCCTCATCTGATGAATAATGCTTAAGGATTGAGTGATTCAAGGAGAGTAGAGTTTTTTAATTTAAAAATCATGAGAAAATTAGAAAAATATTGAGAGAGATCAACTATTAAGTTATATAACATCAAATGAATGATGTTTAATAACTTAGTGTATCAAGGAGAGTAGAATATTTTTATTCTAAAATTATGAGAAAGTTGGAAAAATGTCGAGAGAGCTCCACTAAAAAGCTACAAAGTATAAGATATGACATGCAATAGTAACCGTATTGTTTCCATGTTTGTTATTTAGTAAACATAAACCAGTTTCTTAAAGGTTAAGACATATGTAAATTATAAACTATCATTTAGTGCAAGTCAACTTTAGTTTCATTGGTTGGTAAAAATAGAAGAATATAAACAACATTAGTCATTAATATAAAAAAACCACTGTAAATATTATCTCCAAGAAGTTATAAATTTGTCATTAAAGTTAACTTTTTTTTCAAATGCTAATTATGAGTATATTATATAAATTCGAAACAATCGCAATACACCAAAAAGTTAAGAAATATCTGATAATGCATAACAGTGCTTTGAAAAAAACCATTAAATGAAAAGTATAGCTCTTAAATTGAATAAATATGATGGTTTACTAAATATTATATTGTATTCATATTTGTTATAAATGATTTGTTAGTTTATAGTTTTACTTTTAATCCTTTTACCACACATGTTTATTGATATTTAATTTTTACTAAAAAGTTTTAATTTTGAAAAATAGAACCAATAAGATACCAAATAGATATGCTCACTTATTTAAAATAATAGCAAAAGGTTTATAGGGCTTGTGCGGAGTTCTCATCAAATGAACGATGTTCAAGGATTGAGTGCATCAAGGAAAGTTGAGTATTTTAATTTTAAAATTATGAGAGAATTGGAAAGATGTTGAGACAGATCCACTAATAAAATATATAATATAAGATAAAATGAGGGAAACAGAGTTCCAAATTTCATCTTGCATTAGATAGAGAATATCAAAGAAGGCTAAATTATTTTGAAATACATTAGAGAAAATATGGTTAGTGGGATTCAAACTTGGATGAGATTTCTCATCAAATAAATAATGCTTAAGGATTGAGTGATTCAAGGAGAGTGAAGTATTTTAGTTCTAAAATCATGAGAAAATTAGAAAAATGTTGAGAGAGATCTACTAAAAAGTTTTAATTTTGAAAAACAGAACCAATAAGATACCAAAATGGATATGTGTACTTATTTAGGAGTTATGTGAAGTTCTCATCAAATGAACGATGTTTAAGAATTGAGTGCATCGAGGAAAGTAGAGCATTTTAACTCTAAAATTATGAGAAAATTGGAGAGATGTTGAGATAGATCCATTAATAAGATATATAGTATAAGATATGACAAATTCTATTCAAACATCAAGAAATACTATATCCACACAAAAATCTTAACCATTCATTATACGCCAATTTTTTCTTTACCTACACCATAACAATTACAACACTACACATACCTTTCAATAAAATTACATTGCTTACCTTATTCTTAATCTTTTTGTTATAAAATAAAGTTTTCAAATTAGTATGCAACATAACAAATTCTACTTTATATGTTTAGGTAAATTTTCATGTCTTTTAATTCATGACAGCCCATAATTACGGAATTATCGATACCTATTTCAAAAATCATTATCTCAATTTTGAAAGAAAAAAATAAAAAAGGAAAAGAAAAGACAATTAAATTATTTTCCCTATTTGTTCTATTATATTTCAAGCTTGTAGTAAAATTCATAATTAAATGTATTATTGTTTGGTTTTTATATAACATACGATTTTAATTTTAATGAATTAGAAAAAAAAATTGAAAATACGGGTGTACATTAAGTAATATTTGGTGTTTGAATAGAATTAGCCAATGAGTATTTATATACATATAAATGAATATGTAAACAAAGATTTTACCTTATCTAAAGCCTTGTCGACATATCTTGAAATGTTGAATCAAAACACTCCTCGAATTGAGTCCCGAATCTAGAAAGTGCTAACAGTTTGAATGCAACTGCCATCGGTATATGAATTTAATTTAATGTAGTGTTTCGAAGCTTGAATTTTGAGGGGAATAGTGGGACTAATGTTCGACCTTTACTGGTGTAGGGGGAGCAAAAGAATCAAAAAAAGAATGAGGGTGGGAGGCAAATAAATAACAAGAGTCAAGGAATGAAAAGAGGATCCTGATCCTTATTTTCTCTTACCAAATCTCCTCCTTACAAATTCAAAATTCCACCCTCTTCCTACTCGATATGGCCGCTCCCCATGGTCCATTTGGTCTCAAACCCACTTCAAGCCTGATCAATAAATATTGCACTTAAATCTAATTCAATGCACGTCGATATCGTATACTGATGCGTGTGTTTATAATTAGTATATAAACACTATTTAAAATTGATCGATACAAATTAAATAAAAAATTATAATTAATATTTCATAAATATTAATTAATTTAATTACTTTATAACAGTTATAAATAATTAAATCCGGTGGTAATAGGAGTATTCAACATTTCGATTATGCGACTATTAGGTGTAAATTTGATCGGCGATCAATATCGAATAATTCGAATATTAATATTTAAATGTCACTTAGCAGTTGATGTGACATTATGATCAAATTTATCTCTTACTTAGCTTCGGTAAAATCCAATTTTACTAGTTTAAGCATTACCCCACAGTGAAAATTATTTTCACTAATTCTCTGCATTAAAACTATATCACATTAGGACTTACGGAATTTGGTAGCAGTCAAAATTCCAATATCGTCCACATTCAACTTTATAGTCCAAACACAATGCCCTTGGTTCAATAATAACAATTATTATTAACCGAACTGATCTGGCCAAAGACTTTGACTTTGATTTTACTTTAGTTAACCATGATACTAACCTCGTATAACAAAGGAGACGATTTCTCTATTGAATAGTGTCTAACTTCCAATGCTTTTAGTCGACCCAATTATAGTTGTTCGATGAACATCTTACCATGATTTAACTATAATCAAAGTGGAGCTTCCATATTGAAGCTCGACGGTATTCTTAAGTTGATGGAATTGTGTAATATTGTAATATCGATATTTTCTATTTGACCTTAGTCATATTAACAACCTGAAAAGTATCGGGTGAGTCATTCCATAGTTATCCAATAACTATCGGTATGTAACCCCTTGGTGCCCCCAACAGCCATGAGTAATACACTGGCAAAAATTTGGAGAGCGTTACGTACTCTTATCTCAATGGATGTATCGATATCCAGTCTTGATATATCTTGACTAAGAATATTTAAAACAATATGTTTATTTTATTGTGATAAATCACTCATGATTACAAATATTGTAACTACTATCACAAAACATACCATTTATGGATTTTCTATTAAATATACTATTAACTAAATTAATTAATATAATACATATATTAAGTATATAATAGAATGAAAACATGTTTTATTTCGAACAAGATTGGTTATCGAGTTAGATATATGTAACAAATTATATAATTGCCTCTAGGCCATACCTCCAACTCTATCAATCTCCCACTTGCATTTGGGGCCAATTAAGGAATCACTATCTCATTCATTCGATCAGTCTAATGAGAACTGGTCAAGTTGACCCTTCGTGAATGGATCTACTATGTTGTTTTAACTATCTACACTATCAATCAACTCTCTCTGATGTTGATAAACTACATTTATCATGTAAAACTAGTCGAAGTATGTTTCTTGCCTTCTAGTGACCTCTTATCCTTGCATTGTTATCATATAACAATAATGTAGGATTCTTAATACTTGGAAGCACCCTTAGCTCATTTATAAATGTGTGTATTTATATTTATACTTTGTTTTTATTATAGCACTACTTAAGCCGATGTACTTATCCTTTTCCTTGAATCAACTACAAACTTTTGTTTGGAACATTTCCAATTTATAGCTTCTTAATTAAGATTGAACATAAATTAAATATTGACATATTATACTCAACGGTACTTATGAAGCTCATGTCCGAACACTCCTTCATAAGGAGTTCGTTATTTTTGTAAACAATTCTCTATTATTTTGTAAATACTCGAGAACACTCTAAACTACCATTTAGTGGTCTTAATTTGGATTTGATATTTGTTTCATGCATTAAGTACATTATAAAAAGATTTTTTTTGTATAAAGGACAAAAATTTGTATTTTTTAGCCTCAAGGACACAACCTCAATATTTTAGCTAAAAGGACAAACATTCTCCTAAAATTAATGATAAGGAGAAACATTCTTTTAAAATTATTCATAAGGACAAACCGCCAAAATTACCAACCACCACTCATCGCACCACCACCCACCACCATCACCTGCACCACTAGCCGCGTCGTCGCCCCAACACAACCCGCCACCATCACATGCTACCGATAACTCTTAACTTAAAAACTGATACCTAAAAACTACTACCGGTAACTAAAAACTGATATCTAAAAACTGCTATCGACCACTAAAACTAATACCTAAAGTTGATACTCAAATAAATCACCCATAATCTCCTAGATTCTCGAATTTACCAAATTCGATCACCATTATCTAAGTTTATAGTTCATTCTTGAACAAGGATTTCAATTGCAGCAATCATCCTTGTAGAAAATCAGTTCATCATCATATTTAAAGCACAAATAGACCACTCATAATCAACATCTATCAAGCTCATGAAATTGCATCGTTATCTCATATAACGATGCTTTGACTCAAGCATCACCATTCTCTGATGCAAGACAGATCGAGTGGCTCCACTCTAGCATAAGCATAGATTCCATTCAACTAAGGTAGTGTGCACAATGGCGAGCACGACAGCGGTTCATCTCTAGGTAAAAAATAAAACAGCTTTTACAAAAATGGTACATACTGTCACTAAAACTGATACCTTAAAATTGATCCTCAAATTAATAGTAAAACTGATACTCAATCAAAATTCATTAAATATTTGATACTAATGAAACACTAATTTGACTCAATGATCATCATATTTACTATGTAATAACTTCGTTATTTTTATATAATCAAACATACAGAACAGTAAAAACTTCCACACTGCATTATTTTAAAAAATGATACTCAGAAAAAAAAATGATACCTAAAAACCGAACCTCACTAAACTTAACGCAGCAATACATTATCAATCAAACCAATATGAATGCAAAAAACAAAAAACAATTAAAAAATGTTCGCTTCAAAATGTGAATTTATTACAGTATAATAATTTTGTTATACAAAAAAATCACAAACTCAAAAATAACAGATATTTTCGAAAATGATACCTACAAACTGAAAAACTGATACCTAACAGCTGATACCACTTCTCCCTTAATTCTTCAATGGCTTGCTCTTCTTCTTCCTCGACTTCCTCTTCTTCTTCCTCGAATTGTTGATTTTCTAAAACACCACTTCACCACGGTGTCCCTGCCACTAGAGCCATCTATTTTAATTTCCATCATAAGATGACTTCAAATCGAGCTACTTCAAAACCCTAGCCGTTGCCATCCATCGTCGAACCAACCACCTTCGCAGCCAACGCCATCGCAGCAACCGCCCAAGCCGACAACGCCGCCTAAGCTTAACGTCGCTCTAGACTTACTTATGTGTTTGTCCTGGTCTCTAATTTCCCTTCCTGCCTTCGAATTGAAATTCAAAAGTTATCCTTTACGCTAAAATATTGAAGGCCGGTCCTTGAGCCTAAAACCCTGAGAATTTTTTTCCATGACACTATTTTTCTGTTAGAAAAATTCGATAGTATAGATAATACATCATGTGTGATAATACTTATTATCAATACAAAAGGAATCCATCTTACATGTTCCATATTAAACATTTTAATAAAGTGTTTTTGCATATCCTTTGGGGCATTCCCAACATCCTTTATATTTATTACAAAAGATATAATTTAAAAATCCAATGTCGAGTATTAAATAACCAAACTATTCTTAATTTTAACATAAGTACATTATTAATAATCAGAGTATATTGTTTGGTTATAATTTAGAAATACCTATGTGCTTTTAATGTTCATTCTTACGAAAATACACTTCCCCTGCATTTTGACTGAAAATCAAATTGTTTCATTTCTATCAAAATAAATATTCAATTATTAAGCTTATAGAATGACACTTTCGTATCATTTTTTGGATCATATGCCAAAAACCCACAACCTCGGTATCACTCCCGGCCCACTGATTTTAGACACTTTGGTTTTTATGTGCAAATAGTCTATTCTAAATCATTATTTAGAATTTTTCAGTTCAAATTACATATGTACCAAAAGACATGGTCATACCTAGCGATAATTTTATGGGTAAATCTGAATTAACTTAAGCAAGCTGAATGATTAATCTATTACTGATTTCAACAACTGAAATTTACGATGTTATTCTTATCAACTTTGTTCATTATATTCCAACTGCATTAGTCTTGCTCTTGAAGATACATTCGCAGCCGATGGATCATATCCCTTCAGATATAAGTATCAAAATCATATTTTGATAACGTACTTGGAATTCTTTCAGATTTGTACATCATCTCATATGACAGAGCCAATACTCTTAATGGTTTAATTTACAACTGAGGATTATCTATCCTTGATATTGATAAGAAACTCATAGTTTCTCTTCAATGCGCGGGATTATCATTAGAAACTCTAATGTGTTGTGTTTGCTTAGGTTTGGTTAATTTTATTTCATCCCTCGTAATTAGTTTTATCCTTGGATCATATCTAAATCTATTTTACTACCAATAATTTCTCAAAGAAATTCTTTTTCTATGAAGTCAGTATTTCAGGAAACAACAATTGTTTCTCAATACAACGGTTAAGGTATTTATAAATGTTTTATGAGTTACCTTATACATAAAATTGATTTGGTTTTAGTTTATAATATTTTGTTCAAAACACAAATTGGTCATCCAATGATGATTGTTCCCAAATTTCTTTTAAGGTGATACAAGATCCTTCACGTACAATTATTATATGCAGTCCTTCAACTCACTTAACCTGCCAACTCTTTGGCGTAAGATATATTGGGGTTTCTTATATACCCTTATCTTATATGATTTTGTAAACTATTCTTTAGAGGAAATTAATTTTAACCTAGTGTATTACTCTTAAGTACACAACCTTATAGAAAGAATTTAACTCAACTTCACTCACCATTAATCATACTTTGTTCAAAAAAAATTGACTACTCCTTATCAATACATCATTATGTATCATAAGGAGGAGTGACTTTTGAGACTGAATCTTTATTCATTTTTAGGTACATCCAAAACACTTTCCAATATACTTACATATTCGATCAAATCGAATCATTTTTATTTTCTATTGTACGTTATTTTATTTACTTCCGTTTTATATTTTATGAGCTTATCATAGACATACCATATATGTATCAAGTACACATGTTCATATTTATGCTAACTCATCAATGAATAAAATGAAATACGTGGAACTATTTTGGTATTAATAGACTTACGATCACATACATCTACATGTATCAATTTGAAGAGTTCATCAACTCTTATATCGCTCCACTAAATGGGTTCTTTGCCCTTTATTGTTTGAGATATATCCACTAGTACCATACAATTCATAATCATATAATCAAAGAATTATTTCTCCAAACCATGGCTTAGTCCATAATTCCAAAATAATTGCAAATAAATTTAGATACTTTTGTATTTTCCTATGCACCACAAATACCACTATTATAGTTTTATTTTATAACAAATATTCATAATATTCGTACCAAAATAAAACTATGTCCGTTTTTCAATCAACACTAAAAAACATTATTATTTCATAAATAATATTTGGCATGTTTTACAAAAATAATTTTCGTAATTAAATGCGACTAATAGGTGCTTTATGGCATGCTCCCACTATTTCCACCATTACTATAATATCGTATGGAAAATGAAGCTTCATTGAACCACTTAATTATTTCATTTACTGTAACTAGTTTACAGTTCGAGAATTTCAAATCAAATATCTTAAATTCAAAGAAATAAATCTTATAGAAAACTATTTTCAAATATAAATAATATTTCTCATTCCAATATTAAGTATCAGTTATCATTTTACAATTCTCGTTTCTGATATTACTTTATGAAGCAGAAGTGACTATAAACTCTCTTCATCCTAATTGTGTCTTAAATTACATCCACTTTCGTGCATTCTCTTTCCTTTCCAAATGGTCGAACCATTCAAAGGAAACTCTTACTATAATATCGTAAAGAACTCTTCATAAAAGTGCATTTGGTCATCCTTAACATTTAAGGATATCAAATATGTTGCATTTCATGTAAACTCATCAAACTGACATTTCGGTGATCGAATTCTTATACCTATCTCATAGATTTTGGTTTAGTTTTACATTTAACATAATAATATCATGATTGTAATCAATCATATTGAATACATAACCTCACACCATGGTTTACTTGCTTATTTCGAATAAACTAATTTCATCAAGGTTTCGTACATTACGAGTGGTGACCATTCACCATATAACATTTATATGTGATTGGAAATGAATCAAATATTCATATCCTTGTTTTGCTTTTAGAGTTCAAAACTCCTTGAAGACAATACATGGTCTTGGGCAAGTAAACACTTAAGTGACTAATTACGAATGTACTTGGTAGTTATAAATTAGGCGCTTGCATGGGTATTAAAGCAATAACATGCAAAAATATTTATCAATCAATGTATTTTATATTTCTATTTGTTAATATTAATTCAGTTCATTTGTATATTTTAATTGATAAACGTTTTATCGATTATAATAATTGCACAAATTTATCAGTGTGGATTATTATAACTTTATATAGCAGATGCTTTTACAATATTAGAAAGGTTAAATGTTATCATTTCGTCTTTCTAATAAGGCTCCCATTAGACTTTTATGTTTCTCAAAACCCTAAAATGAAACATAGAAATCTTTCGATTTCTCTAGTGGTGTAGGGCTTGTTTACCTTGGGATTCTGACCTTGAGTTTACTCAACTAGTCATAGCCCCACAAATAATGGATAACTCCTTATCGGTTGTATCATATACAACTCCCAACCCATGGTTCCTTGTCCTAATCTCATTTCAACCTTGAGTTTGCTCAATAAATCGAAAGAGATTATTAACTCGTGCATACCATTTTGCAATGGCCTAAGTATAGTATATGTACCTTAAGTTTGCTCAATAAATTCATACAGTTATCTTAGCTCATCTATTCAATATATTAATAATACTACACATAACATTTCTAGCTTGAGTTTGCTCAACAACCACCGAGCATGCAAGTAACTTATTAATATATAAGTGGTAGATGACAACATTTATACTAAAGATTCATGATCTTTAATATATTTAATTGAGTGATTTCGACTTACGGAATAATGTATTTCTTGTGATATACCTTCGTGATTCAAGTAGCAGACACATCAGAAATCACAGTATACGTACTATACGAATGTACTTATTCTGAAGTCTAATAAGGTTTCTTACTATTCCACCTTTTATTATACATTTATATTACATAAGTTATAATTAGTATATAACTTTTATAATTCAATTAATGCTAACCCAAAAAATGGGTCAACACCTTGAGTTGAGTGTGAAAGCACCAGCTATGTTTCTCAGAGCAAACAATGTAGAGAAAATGTAAAAGGATCAGAAATAGTAAAGAGGCAAGAAGATTTTTATAGTGGTTCGGTTGTCAATGAAGCCTACGTCCACTTTATAGCTTTTATTAGCTGACTACTGTTTCAAGACTGATCTAGTTTACAATATAATTGAATCACCTAAGTTAGATCAAAAACAAAGTACTTGGAGGCAACCGGAGGATCTCAGTTTCTCCTTTGTGACTATTGTGTGGGAGAAGAAGACTGAAGAATAGTAATGCAGAGTTGCACCAGCCAGTCCAGAGAGATCCCTTTTCTGTTGCAGATGGGAAGGTATTTATAAGAGTTAGAGAGCACTTGGGCCAGAGTCGCTTTACCAGAAGCCTGCACTTAGTGTGAAGATGGAGCCTAGAAAATTTGGGGGTCATAGGAGCTAACTATTTGGATCGGATTGGTATTGATTCAAATAGTTAAGCATTTTTTATGCTTATACTATTTGGCTGTCTTCCTTGCTTCATTTTGATGCTCTCCATGTAATCTCATAGCTTGTTGACTTGCTTTGATGGTGATTCACTTATGGGTTTGACTTATCTATAGTCTGAATCAGATAAGTCTTTACTTCTTGAACTCGGATGCTTGGAACGTTACCAAACTTGGTAGATAATCTTAGTAGAGACAGAGTGTAAGACAAGTGGAATTGAGATCCAATAAAGCAATATTTTGGATCGGTACCGATCCAATTTGATCAGATTGGTATTGATCTGAAATGTAAGCATAAAAATGGTTCAAGCTTCTTGGGGTCCTTTGTCTTTTATTTTTAGGCCTTCCGATCAAGTTTAGAGTCATTCTAGCTTAATTTGAATGTTCTAACTCCTTTTGAATTTTGCTGCATCAAAAACTTAGTGAACATTTGCCCCTCCCCAGAGTACGCTTTCATTGAAAATAGGGTGTGCTCTCGAATTGACTATCTTTGGGTTTTCGTTTTAAGGATTTTTATTGATTGTGTTGAGCTATCTCGTGATATGCCGGTGAGCTATTCAGCTTTCAATGTGGATCTTCATTGCTCGTGATTACTCGGTAATTTGGGCTTGAGTTTTTCAAGGATGTATATGAACATCAAGGAGGTCATGTTGGATAAATCTGGTATGTCATAGGCGAAATAATTTGGGTCGATACTGATCCGAGTACCTGGATAAAGTTTTTCCAGAGAACTCTTTATCTATATATATATATATATATATATTAATTTACCAACCGACCCGACCCAGTCACTTCACTTGTGGTCTTGCTTCATTTTATCCAAACCCTTAGTTGAGCCGATCCAAGCATCACATCCACCAAGGAACTACCGCCGTCGACTTTCATCGCCAGCACCTCTAGCCGCCACCTTCTGAAACCATTGCCGATGACATGAGTAAGGAACTACCGCCAAGGCTTCTACCTTTGCAGATACTACCGATCTGATCTGAATGAAACCCTATTTTTGTGTCTCCCTAAACTTAAGATCGATTTATCTTCTCCAATTAGAAGGTTAGTAGCATGGATTTTGATGTTACATCAGCGATTGGTGATGAAGTTGTGTTGGTGATGAATATAGTGGAAGATTCGAGTTGGTTGTGACTTTATGGAAGAAGATAGCAAATCGAATCTTGAATTTTTCACAAAACGAAGCTAGGGTTTTGCTCTGGTACTCGACATGTTTTGCTATCTTCATCCATAGAGTCAGAATTGACTTGCACCGAGTTACACAGTCGATCCCAACATAGCACCTTGCAGATTGATTTTGGTTTTTCTGGGAGGTGATAATAGCTTAGGGTAGCATCTTGTGTGCAGCTCATGTCGTTATCACCTTCCATAGAACTAAAATCGACTTATGATGAGAATTCTTTACTTGATTCGGACCCATTGCTCTATATTCGCTAGCTTCAGATTGGTCATATCATTGCACAGCTGGTGTACCTAGAATAGGAAGGGCTTTCCGTGTTGCTTTGGACAACGGATCCGGTATTGATCGTTGATCGATAATGGGTAAGTATAGAAGAAATGAAATTAACGGGTGATGCAGATCGCTCTTTCCGATGTGAATGAGCCATTTACACGGAATGGTTTATTCACAGCGTTTAGGACCCCGGACCCATTCTCACTTTGATTACACATCGCACACACTCTCGGTTAACACTTGGAATCTGATTGGTGGTTGGTACACGTCAATTGTCTCCCGAATTTCAAGTGTCAACCACGTGAGGGTTTATAGTTTAGAGATTAGGCATACCTGACCATTTTGAACACAAGCTTTCTTATATAGAATGACATGCAAACCTTCTTGGTGCATATTAGTTGAGGGGAACTCACCTCTTTCTGAAGCAGAGTCATCGTCGATCCCAGCTGGATCCGCTGCTTCCATAGCTTCAGGTCAATATGGTCATCTGATTCCAGTCGGTCCCGTCGTCGATCGCACTCCTCCTAATTTCAGAGTCTTGCTTGATCCTCTAGAGAAAGCTCTCACAATTCTTACACATAGGATATTGCAAAGCATTTGCTCGCAATATCGTATCCTAGAGGATGATGTGCTTCTACCATCGAGAGGATAATTTGCTCATAGGCCAGTTTCTGGATACGTTGCTTTACACCGATATACATGCATGTACAATGCAATGCCCCAGTTCAATCACTTCTTAATGACAACACTTTAGAACATAGGGTTGGCCCCATTCTGGATTCTTCCAAATGGATACGCCATGCTGACGTGCTTATTTGTTATGTTCATGTGGATGCTTAATCATGCCTCGAGCTTCGCTGAGCTGCATTTTCTTCTATTGTTCAAGAGAGAGAGGCTAATTAATTACTTGTTTATATTGAAGCGCAGCGTAGCCGGAAACTTATACTGGATCTTCCCAGCAAAGTTCCTTCATTTAAGAATAAGTTCTTTTTTTCTAAATGTCCAGAAGGATTCACCTATTTATGGACTAAGTGGGGTAAGTTTTCTTCACCATGCTTGGAGTTTTCTTTAATTGCTATAAGTTTTCTAAACGGTTATATATTCCTTGCAGTTCTTCCAAAAATTAACAAGGACCCAGCACTCGGCACCGTTCTTAGCACCTTGAAAGTAGCCGATGCTCGGTAGCGCACGATTAGATTCCTGCTCATAGATGAGAACCTTCGCCGATGTGGGCTTTTACACCCTTGGAGATCAGTTGGATTCGTTAGCACCCTCTTCCGCTCTAGAGCCTGAACCTGTTCCGTTTCCTCTTCCCATGACTCTGGTGAAGATGATGATGATGATGATGAAGAAAGTGGCCCATCCGATGGGTCAGAGAAGACCCCTGAGGAGATCCAAATTCAAGTCGGGGTCGACGGTCTACCCAAAGTGCCATCTATTCCAGAAGAGAAAGTGGAAGAGTTTATTCAATGGAAGGGCAAGGCTCTGCTTATTGAAGAGAAGAAAGAAGGAGAAATTAGTAAGGAGTATCCTCTAGATGAGGAAGGAATTGGGGCACTCATGAGGGTGACGTCAAATTAGGCGACAAGGCCTCGGAATTAAGCCCTGGTCATGCACCCTCACCTTTTTTGAAAGAGCCTGTTGAGGGAGCTTCTCCCAAGACTGAGCCTATATCCAGCTCTCTGTCGGAAGGCGCTGACATTGATTTAGGAGATACGAGTAACATTTTTGTGAATATGGGTGACTTGATGGATGACTTTATTTCGGAAGGGTTGCCTTTCCAATCTACTCAGATCTTCGTTTATATTATTCTTTTAGGATGTTTTAGTTCATCAAACGCCTTTTTCCTAAAGCCATATTATCGGTTGCTACAGAAATCATGTCTCATGGTCTTTACAACGATCCTGATCGAGTTTTGAAGTCTCAAGGTTTGCAGAGATACTCTTTAAGGTACCTTGCTCCTAGGGAGACTGACGAGGAGAGGAAAAGGAGGAAGGAGAGCGAGGTGGAAGAGCGTCTCCATGCCGAGAAAGATTAAGGAAGAGATAGGAAAAGTGGCTGCAAAAGGAGGAAGAGCCCGACTAAGCGGGGAGATTCGTCAAAGGCTCCGAAGGGAGACCAAGAACGAGAATCCGCTTTACAACCTCCTGCTTCCACTGGGATAAATGTCCTTGCTTCCAGTGTCGTCACCTCTTTCACTCATATTGTCATGACCGCCATTCCCTAGATTTCTAGGTGTGCACCTTACATTCTTCATGCTGGTCCCCCGCATCTATCAGCTGCATTCCCCAATTTTTTCTTAAGGGGGGTTGTGTGTGATAAGCCCTATCTGAAGTCAGTTCGTGCCGAATCTTATTCACTCTATTTCCAAGCAATTCAGAGCGGTTTGGAGCAAGCTGAAGGGTCTGCTATTAATCGGAACAACTACCAGGAAATCCTCTCGTTTGAGTCCGAAAAGGATGAGTATGAGAAGCAGCTCGCAGATCGCGATGCAGAGATCGAGAAGCTAAAGAAAGAGACAGATAACGCCCTCAAGAGGGAGAGCAAAAGTGCTTCTTTACTTAAGGGGCTAAAAGAATCCACTGACTGAGCCGCAATCATATTTAGAGATGAGATAAAGAAGTGCCATACGAATGAGGCGGCTTTAAAAGAAAAGTAAAGATAAGAGAGATGATGGTTGAGATACAGAAGAAAACCATCGCCGAGCAGGCTCAACAAATTGCCTCTCTTCACGAACAAGTTTCAAATTTGGATGCTGAGAAGAAACGGTCGGCGGTAGAGAAGGCTAACACGGATGCCAGGATTTCAGAGCTTTAAGATACCTTTACAAAGAAGATGGAAGGCTTGGATGCTACTATTTTTGGCTTCTATGTCAATTCCGGGCTGCATCAGGGGAGTCTTAGTTACTTGGGTACGTTGTTCCCTCGTATGCTTGCCGTAGTCTAGGAAGAGATTCTAGCCCGATTTCAAGATATGGGTGACAGTTATACCGAAGAGGAGTTGGTTCAAGCATATCTGAACAAAGGGTCCTGCCAAGCTTTAGGGCAGGGCCAGGAAATTTTGAGACTGGAGAGGGAACGAGAAGCTATTGATGCCGCGGCTGCCGCTAAGGTTATAACCAGGCATTTTCCTACAGGCCCCGGTGAGCCTTCTTCACATCTTCGCACTGATGGAGGGATTGTTTCTACTTCTCTTGTGATTATGCAGCCATCAAAAGAGGGCAACAGCGAGGGCTTCGAAGTTGTGGTGCATGAACAGACCCCTACACCAGGTAATTTTCTTATCTCTCCCGTATTTGAAGACTTCCAATTTATGCCGGATGAAATTGCTAAGATAACCACACTTTATTCTGATATTATAGATCAATCCTCTCTTCCTGTCAAGTTAACTCCACCTCATGATGCTGGATCTACTACCATTCGGACTGCATCTACCATCGTCTCTGCATCTGGCTTGAAGCCGATTCACACTCTAAGCAAATTGCAGCGCTGCATGGTTTGGATAACCCCTCTGTATCTCAAGAGGAGGGTTTGGCAGCTACTGACACATGGGAGTAGTCAGATCAAGCTTGCCAACCAGACAAAGTAGAGACCGAGCAGCCGATGACCGAGCAGCAGATGGTAGCGGTGAAGAAGGAGAAGGTTGAAGAGCAAAAAAGGTCATCAAAGTGTTCTCACAAATCCCACAAGCACAAAGGCAAAGGATGGTCTGCCAATGTTTTAGAAAGCGAGATCACCTTAGGAGGGGAGAAGCTAGAGAAGTTGCCAATCAAAGGCGGGAAAGGTGGTAGGGGAGGTAGTGACAAGAAGCTACGATCTTTCCATGTATCTGTGCAGTAGAGCTTTTGCTTTTTCGTCACTTTTGTACAAGTGCAGAGTCTGCACTTAGCATTTCTTCTTGTTGCAACAGTGGTGTTTGTATTTCCCTTTCTTTGGCCAACATTGTATGGGGACGGCGCCCGCAGTTTGTTGTTGTACATGAAAAACATTAAAAGTAATAAAACTGTTGAAATTTTGGTTGTAACTTCACTTGTCTACCTATCTACATTCCATGCACTGTTGCCTTTTTATGCCACTGTTCTTTTTTTATGCAGCATGATTTTGTATATGTGAGTAGTCGTTGATATTTTTCCTATATTGTTTTATTTTGTCCCATAATTATTGCAAAAATTCTTTGTTTGGAGTAACTGAACTGTAAAGTTTTTTCTACTTTGGTTGAGTGTTGGTGAGTGTGTGCCCCTAGTTCACGGAACTTTTTACTCCGAACACTTAATACAAGACTGGGTGCCCCTTGTGGTCTTCCGGATGCCCCCAGTTGGATTTATACAGCAACTCCTGTCTTTTGGAGCTTTTGGTTTTATTGTCCTCATTTTAGATATCCAATTTTGATTTCTGACTTAAGATATCAGTGACGCTCCTTAGCTGCCTTACGCGCTAGTGATTTACGCACTTAAGAATTTTAATAAGTGATTGGTGATGCCGGAGCAACACCGATTACTTGAAATATTGTTAAGTGATTCTGTCGTAATGCTTACATTCAAGCTATTGTGCACATGTATTGCTTCTTGGAGTGCTATTTCCTTGGCTCCGGAGGTGACGCGTGGCTTTTCATAATATGAGGTTCCTCATCTTTGGATGCAATTTTGCTAATCCAAGTAGTGGTGTGCAGCTTACGAAATGCGCACAATGGGATCGAGGCTTGCCCGGTCGTAGTTTTGCGAACCAAGAAGAAATGTGCGGCTTACGAGATGCACGGCTTGGGTAACCGTATTTGCTTGGACATGATTTCGCAGTCCAAGAGATGGTGCTCGGCTTTGATTCGGACCTTTCCGGTGTCATCGGAGCAACACCGGTTCTTAAAAGGCAAGGATCGAGTTCTGTCGATCCAACGGTTTGAGTCGATTTGCTTCCATCGACTCAGCGGATAAATGGGGCATACTTGAACATGGTTCCACTATCTCAAACAGCGATCAGATGGTTTTGAGTCGATTTGACCCCGTCGACTCAACAGGTTACTTATGCAAACACGGTTTCATTGGTTCAGAAAGCAAAGACATTTCATTAATTGAAATAAAAGTTAGGCAAGTTCTGCCTATTTATAATGCCTTTGGTATCCCAGGATGGCTTATTTGTGTAAAATAGGAAATACATAAGGTAGTCTTAGATAAATTAATGACGCAACGATTCACTGTTCCTTGCATGGGGAATTTGGATTCCATCAATGGTTGTTAGCTTGAACATGCCATCCCTAGCTTCTGGCCGATCACATAGGGTCCTTCCCAGTTTGGTTCGAATGCTCCTAGTACATGGTACACCCGTTTGAGGACAAGGACTCCTACTTTGAAGGTACGGTTACGGATCTTGGAGTTTAAATGTCGTGAGACTCTTTTCTTGCGAGCGGCTGTCCTTAGCTCGACTTCTTCCCGCTTCTCATCGACCATATCGAGTGATTCGAGCAGAGCTGCTCGTTCTACTGTTGATTGAAGTTCCGCCTTTGATGAAAAAGGACCTCCAGTTCGACTAGGATCATTGCTTCTGAACCATATGATAGGGCGAACGGAGGGTTACCAGTTGCAGATTTGTGTATTGTTCTTTAAACCCATAGTGAAAGTGGAAGTTCATCAACCCAATTTCCTTTAGCTTTAGTTAGCTGCTTTTTGATGGTGGACTTGATGATCTTATTTACTACCTCCACTTGCCCATTTTCTTGTGGATGTGCAACAGCGGTGAAGCTTTGCTCGATTCGGAAGTGTTTGCAAAAGTCTTTGAATTCAGCGTTTTCGAATTGAGTACCATTATCCGTAATGATTTTTTTGTGGCACTCCAAACTTTCAAATAATGTTTTTAGTGGAAAATTTAATAATGCTTTTGCCCCGGTTCTTAGGAATAATGCTTTCGAAAGCAATGCTTTCACCCCAGTTCTTTTAAGACCCTTAGATATATTGAAAGTTAAACCCAAAGGTTTCAAAAGGAATGGTTTTAAATGGTTTTGAAACTATGTTCCACAAACTTTTACTTGAACCCAATGCTTTCGAAAGGTTTGTTTTAAGTAAAGGTCTTTAATGCTTTCGAAAGATATATAATGAAAGTTTCGAATGGGAGAATTCCCAAATGTTTTCGAAAGAGTTACTTGAGTCTTAGAATGGAAGGCTTTCAATGCTTTCGAAAGAAAAGTTTGAAGTGTTTTGAAAAGAGGATGTCAAAGGTTTTATAAAACTTTCGAAGGACACTTTCAATGATTTCGAAAGGTCTATTTTAAAGGTTTCGAAGGTATGTTTTGGCCTTTCGGCCTAGTGTTTCAAGGTAAAGTAGTTAACTTATTTTGGAAGGGGTACTTTCAATGTATTCGAAAGGGACTTTTTAAAGTTTTCAAACAAGGGTTTCAAAGATTCTCATCAACATTGTTTTGTGCAAAGCATATATCATGGCAAAGATATCTGAGTAAAGAAAAAAGTATATTTTCCTTGTTTAGGTGTGATTTAAAAGGTTAAATCAATTTGAGAGAAATGTTTTGAAGGAAAATTTGATAGGGTACTTAATCCTAAGTAAATGACTCAAATAGTAGAATACCAGATGGGACTGGTATAGGGTCGCGCCCTATACTTTAGCTATAGCCCCTAGCTAATGTAAGTCCAAAATCCAGTGTGTAGGGCTTAGTCACAAGTAAGACTTAAATGATGTTACACACAGAAAGGAATATACAGAGAAAGATAGGTTATTGGTGAGCCCACAAAACCATTAGGATCAGTTGACCCTGAGAGAAGTAAGTTAAAGATAGACCGTCCAAAAGTGTGTCTAACAGAAGTTAATTAGTTATTTGTCTGGTAGGCCCAAGTCAGCCAATGGTTAGTAGTTAACCAAACAAAACTACATTTTTTGGAAAAATAGTCCACTAATTACCTTAATTTTGTGCATATATGATATTTCTATTATTGCTTTAATCAGTTTGATTGCAGGTGTCTGATTTGCAAAAGATAAGTTTTAAAGGGATATTAGTGAGGGGAAACCCATTCTGCTAAGCGGAGTGGTCTCACTTAATATCAATAAACTAAGATGTAATAGTATTATTCACACCAAGCTTTATGTCTGACTCGAAGTTTATGTTTTCTCCTTAAACTCTTGGGTGCTCAAAAATTAATTTGAGTAGATTGAGATTTAGGGTTTTATAGGTTTAGTAGGTGGACGAATAAGCTTCCGAAGACAAGTAGGAGGAAAATGTTAGCTATTAGGAGTGATTAGTTTTATTTCCGCTGTGTTGTATTAAGACTGATTTGTCTATTTAGTACGTTGATCATCTAAGAGAGCATCTTCATATGTCGCTCTTGGCGCAATTTGTAGTAATTATATTTGATCAAAACTTGGGAATCGTTTTGGGATTCTATATCTGAATGTGAAAAATGGATTTGAAATGTAATCAGAAAAGATGGTTTAATTCTATGTTGATTTTATTTCATATTCATGTGCTTCTGATATTATGGATACCATTAACATTACTGTATTTTGTCACCAGGAGTTAATACTATAGATGACTACAGCATCTGTAGCGCTTAGCTTCGGGCCCCAAGATAGGGGATGTTACAACTTGGTATCAGAGCTTAGGTTTATGAAAAACTTAAAAGATATTTCAAACTTAAAATGATTTTGAAAACATAATCCTAAGGAATTAGAGAAAAGATTGAGGTATGGGATAACACTATAGTAACGTACTTGTATTTGCTATATATAAGTATACGCTTTATCTATATTCTCCCATCTTTCTTAGGTTATTCTTCTATATCTTACAAAGACTCGAATGCAGATTTTACAGACGTAAGATATGGATGCTAGAAGTAGAAGAGGTAACATTAGTGGGGGAAGCACCACAACTAATGGGAATGCCAGAACAAACACTAGGAGCAATCTAGGTCAGGCATAAGCTGCTAATGTGGGTGCTGGAATACCGCAAGTCGATATGGGAGCAATGTATCAGTTCTTCATTAACATGATGTGGGAAGGAGTTACTAAGGGGTTAGTTGGAGGAAATGCTGAAGGAGGAAATCAGGGAGCTCCAATGGTCAATAACTATGCTGTATTGAGTAGAGATTATGCTAGGCTGGAAGGAAAGCGGTTTATCGGGACTGAAGACGCAATAGAAGTGGAGAATTGGTTACTTCATTGCGAGAGGATTTTTGCTGATTTGGGGCTCAATGATGAGCAGAAAAGGAGGCTTGCTTTTAGGCAGTTACAGGGAGCAACACTGTATTGGTGGAACAGTGTTACGGTAGGAGTTAATGAGGAGACCATGACTTGGGCTGAGTTTAGAAGAAGGTTTGAAGAAAGATTTATGTCAGAGATTGTAAGCCTACTCTGCTTAGGAAGTTTGTTGAGCTGTAGTAGGGAGATATGACAGTGCTTGAGTTTGCAACCAAATTTAAGGAGTTATCGAGATACGGATTGCTACGGTTGATACTGTTATTAAAAGAAATGAGAAGTTCATTCGTAGGTTGAAGCATGAGCTTGCTAAGGCCACATTATCGCATATTAGAGATCCATGCGATGTTGTTGTTGAGACGGCTTTGCGGTAGGAAGAGATGTTTGCTTTTTTTGAAGGAAACAAGGCAAGGGAAGCTCAAGGAGGGCAGAACCAGAAGAGGAAGTTATTCCATAAGAAAGGAGCACAGAAGAGTGGAGCTGCAAAGAAGGGAAAGGCAGAAATTATCTGATATAAGTGTGATAAGAAGGGACACTCTGCTCATGAGTGTCAGACAGGTAAAGGGAGGAAAGCTGCTGATAAGAAAGGAGTGAGGTGTTTCTTTGCGATCAAATTGGACACTATAAGAACCAGTGCAATGAGCCAGCCAAGGATGGAAAAGGAAAATTGTTTGCATTGGAGCCAACTACCTCGAGACCAACAGCAGAGGAAAAGGGAAAACCTATGTTGGCAGGTACACTTTTGATTCACGGTGTATCAGTTAGAGTTATATTTAATACCAGTGCATCGCATTCTTTTATATCTCATTGTTTGGTAGATAATCTTAACCTAGAACCCTCATACCTAGTTACTTCCTTAAGGGTTGCGAATCAGATAGAAGGTTATGAAATTCTTGGGATGAGATGTGACCACCCAGAATTTGAATTGTTAGGTCATGTATTTGCTTGCAGTTTGCATGTGTTTGATTTCGTAGGGTTCGGAATTATTTTGGGTATGGATTGGTTAAGTAGATACAATGCTAGGATATTTTGCTATGATAGGAAAATATCACTTAGACACCCTGACTGTAGTGATCGGATTATATACTCCGTAGAAAACCCTAGTTTTGAAGTTAATGCTTTGTTGGGTGTTGTGGAGGTAGAAGACGAGTTTAAATCCAGTTTTTGTTGTTAGAGAATTCGCAGATGTCTTTGAACCCATAGTAGGATTGCCACCGAAACAAGCTATTGAGTTTCGGTAGATTTAGTACCAGGAGTAGAACCAGCGAATAGACCTCCAAGCAGAATGACACCTACCCAGATGAGGAAGCTAAAGGTGCAGTTGGTGGATCTGGAAGGCAAGAAGTTTATTAGACCAAGCAGTTCGCCTTGGGGAGAAGCCGTAGTGTTTGCCAAAGAACCGGATGGATCGTTAAGGTTATGTATCGATTATCGTAAGTTGAATGAGAAGGCGATAAAGAATCGATATCTGTTACCTACAATTGACGATTTGTTCGACTAGTTGAGTGGAGCCAATGTATTTTCCCAGTTGGATTTGGCAACAGAGTTCCACCAGCTTAGAGTGGCAGAGGATAGTATTCCTTTGATGGCGCTTAGGACCAGATATGGATCGTACGAATGGTTAGTAATGTTATTCGGACTAAGTAATGTGCCAACATTCTTTGTAGATTTTATGAACCGAGTTTTTCGAGAGCACTTAGATAGGTTCGTATTGGTATTCATAGATGATATTTTGGTATACTCTAAAGATGAAAGAGAGCATAAGGTTCATCTTAGAGTGGTGCTTGAGACGTTGAAGCAGCACCAACTAAAAGCAAAATTGTCGAAGTGTCATTTTTGGAAGAAGGAATTGAAGTTTCTTAGTCATGTAATCTCGAAGATAGGGTTGTCTGTAGATCCGGCTAAGTTCGAGGCGGTGAATAATTGGAAGAGACCCGAGGCAGTGACTGAGATAAAGAGTTTTCTAGGATTAGATGGGTATTATCGGAGGTTCATCAAGGATTTTTGGCGGATAGCGACACCGGTGACTAAGCTAACTCGAAAAGATGTGAAGTTTGTCAGGACTGATACGTGTGAGGAAGCTTCCAGAAGTTGAAACACTTACTAATAAATGCACCTTTGTTAGTTGTTCCAGAGAGGAATCGGGATTTGGTAGTGTACACAGATGCATGTGGAACAGGGTTAGGAGCCGTGTTAATGCAAAGAGGTAAAGTGATTACCTATGCTTCTTGACAGCTCAAACCGCATGAGGTTAGATATCCAACTCACAATTTGGAATTAACTGTGGTAATTTTTGCATTGAAGGTGTGGAGACATTACCTTTTAGGAGAAACATTCGAGTTTTATACAGATTATAAGTCATTAAAGTATCTATTCTCTCAAAAGGAGTTAAATATAAGACAACGGAGGTGGTTAGATTTTTTAGCCGCTTATGACTTTGGTATTGAGTACACACCAGAAAAAGGAAACAAGGTGGTGGATGCACTTAGAAGGAAACATCAAAATGCAGTATTGGCAATGATAGCTGAGTGGAAAGATCTAGAAGCATTGACTACATGCGGAGTACAATGGAGATCTAAAAGTAGTTCTAGCAAAGAAACAGCTATGTTGTCATGTTTAGAAGTTCGACTGGTGATGATGGAGAGGATTGCTTCTAAGCAAGGGGAGGATCCATTATTGGCTGAACGAATCAAAAAGTTAAGGGATGGAACATAGGGCGATGACTTGAAAGATTTCAGTCTTGACCAGAATGGGTGGTTGAGGAAGAAAGGAAGACTATGTGTTCCGAATGTGGGAGACATTAGGAAGGAAGTTCTTAGAGAATGCCATCGTTCGAAGTTAACCATTCATCCGAGAGGAACTAAGATGTATCAGGACATCAAAAGAAGTTTCTTCTGGGAAGGCATGAAGAGGTATATAGGCTTATGGGTGAAGCAGTATTTGAACTATCAATAGATAAAAGCTGAACATCAAAAACCAAGTGGATTACTTCAGCCTTTAGATGTTGCAGTATGGAAATGGGATTCTATCTCAATTTATTTTATAGACGGGTTGCCAAGATCAAATAGAGGAAGTGAAAGTATATGGGTCATAGTGGACATGTTGACCAAGAGTTCCCATTTCATTCCAGTTAAGTTAACTAGAATGGCACATGTTTTAGCTAAGTTGTTTATGAAGAATATAGTTAGACTGCATGGAATTTCTAGTAGTATAGTAAGTGATAGAAATTCCTTATTCACTAGCGAGTTCTGGAAGAGTATACAGGAGACTTTGGGTATCAAGCTCAATATGAGTACCGCTTACCGTCCGCAGACAGATGGGCAAACGGAAAGAGTTAACAAAGTCTTAGAAGATTTGTTAAGAGCTTGTGTGCTAGACTTTGTGGGATCTTGGGAAGACCATCTATACTTAGTCGAATTTTCGTATAACAACAATTATCAGGCTAGTATAGGGATGGCACCGTTTGAAGCTTTATATGGAAGGTCATGCAAATCTCTCGTTTTTTGGTTATAGACTGGGGATAGTTTAGTTCTTTGTCCATATTTGGTTAGAGAAGCTATAGAAAAGATTGAGTTCATTCAAGCCAGAATGAAGGAAGCTCAGTCTAGGCAGAAGAGCTATGCTGATAGAAGACGGAAAGACTTAGAGTTCTCGGTTGGAGATCATGTTTTCGTCAAGGTACCACCGATCAAAGGTGTGATCAGATTCGGAAAATCAGGAAAATTGGCACCGAGATTCGTTGGACCATTTCTTATTATAGAAAGGGTCGGGAAACTCGCATATAGAGTAGAGTTACCAAGTAGTTTGGCAGGATTCCACAATGTTTTTCATATTTCTCAACTAAGGAAGTATATTCGTGATCCAGAGACCAATATAGCAGCGACTGTGTTAGATGACTTAGTAGTGGAACCGAATTTGGCTATAGTTAAAAAACTAGTTCGTATAGTCGTGAGAGATGAGAAGAGACTAAGCAACAAGACAATTAGATTAGTCAAAGTCCAGTGGAGTGACGACGAGAGAGACTGTACTTGAAAAACTAAGAGCAAGGTTAGGGATACTTATCCTGACTTGTATCATGGTATGTTTTATCTTTATTATTGATTTTTATGAGTACCTTATCTTAATTTCGAGGAAGAAATTCTTTAAGGAGGGGATTCTGTAACGACCCTAATTTTGACTAACATTATTAAGGACATCTAATTAGATAAATTAAATGAAATAATGAAAATGGTTAAGGGATTGAGATTTGTGTGATTATAAGGTTGCCATGCCTAATTAAGCAATGAACCAAAGAGAAATAAAATAAAAGAGGTAAGAGGAATAAGATAAGGGCAATCTTATACCCTAAACCCTTATTCCATTTTCATTTACATCTTCACAAACAAAACTAAATATAGAAGAGCTTGGCTGGCCACAATTAGAAGAAATCTAAAGGAAGATAAGCAAGAATCAAGTAGGAAGCTTAATCAAATAAATTCAAAAGCAAATCTCAACCTCCTTAACAACAAGCTAAGGTGAATAATAGATTGCATCTCATTTTTATTGCTTTCGGTTTCTAGATAATATACGAATTTATTTTGCAAAAAAGTACCATGTTTTGATTGTTTAAATGGATATATATGCTTGTTGATGATTTATGTTGTTTCTTATAGATTTTATGATAAGATTAATATGAAAAACCTATTAAATGACATCCAAATGGTTTGCATTTTTTATATAAGGTCAGAAACATTATTTTAGAGATGGGTTTCAAGTTTCATAATTTTCTAAGTTAATGTGGATTTATTATGAATTTTCTAGTAAAGAAAATGGTTAAATTGGGTTAAATTATTTTCGGCTATTATATGTTAGATTTGGGTCAGAAATTTAAATATGTTAGAAAACATATTAAAAGTGATTTATGGGAATTTTTGGAGAATTTTCCTAGGTATTTTATTAACGATATAAAATTATTTAAGGTATAGGACTTAAATGTTTTATATGTTTATAAAAGGAGAAGGGTCAATTTTTTAAATGTTCTTAATTGTTAATTACTGAATTCGGCAGTACTTTTAGAAAAAGAATTTGAAAAAAAGAATAAGCAACCAATTATATGTTGAAAAACAAGGCAAATTAGTTGGAAAGAAATTACTTTAAAAGGTTAATAATTAGTTTTGCAAGAAATTACTGCTTCGCCACTTATAGCAGCCACCATTCGACCCTATACTGCCGCCTCCAACCAAGTCGAAACCAATACACATGGTACAATGCCTTGGTGCGTAGTGGATTAGAGATAGGCAGAAGGTATAGAGTCGAAACATGCTTTCAAAGGGGTAGAATTAGCTCTTTTGAATTTGGAACTATTTTGGTTACAAATCATGCTTTCGAAGGGGTTGGAGCTTTCAACTTAACCAACTTGCTTCTGTTTATATAAAGAAAGGGCTTTTGAATGGGTTGCCGCCTTTTGTTTTTAAAATAAGCTTTTGAAAGGGTCGAAACCCCTACTGCCGCATTCAACCTTTCGAACCAAAACTTTCGAAATGGTTCTTTTGCCTTAAACTTTGAAGCCGCTTCTCCATGTTTTCGATAGGGTTGGTTCTTAACCATCCTCTTTCTTTTACTTATGAATAATGCTTTCGCCCCAGTTCTTTTAAGGCCCTTAGATATATTGAAAGTTAAACCCAAAGGTTTCGAAAGTAATTGTTTTAAATGGTTTCAATACTATGTTCCACAAACTTTTACTTGAACCCAATGCTTTTGAAAGGTTTGTTTTAAGTAAAAGACTTTAATGCTTTTGAAAGATATATAATGAAGGTTTCGAAGAGGAGTTCCCCAATGTTTTCGAAAGATTTACTTGAGTCCTAAAATGGAAGGTTTCCAATGCTTTCGAAAGACAAGTTTGAAGTGTTTTGAAAAGAGGATGTCTAAGGTTTTATAAAACTTTCGAAGGGACACTTTCAACGATTTTGAAACGTATGTTTTGGCCTACTGTTTCAAGGTAAAGTAGTTAAATTATTTTGAAAGGGGTACTTTCATTGGATTCGAAAGGGACTGTTTAAAGTTTAGAAACAAGGGTTTCTGTAACGACCCATATTTTTAACACTTTAAAAATACGAATTAAAATGAAAATTTTGGATAAAAATCCGAAGGAAATAAAATTTTGTGTTGTTAAAAGTGAATTACAAGTTAAAATACAAAACTGAATTCTGAAATAACTTATTTGTAAATTAAATATGGATGTTAACTTGTAGTGAATGTAAATAATGGATTGAATTTGATTGTAAACCAAATTGGTTATGATTGTAAACAAAGAATAAATAAAATGGTAGATTTAATAATGGAAGTTTATGTTATTGAAACTAATATAAATAAATGTAACTTAATATTACAGTTGATTGAAAGCAGATAATAACTGAAACTGTAATTCGATAAAGATGTTAACTTGTAATTGAACGTAAGTAAAGATTTAAATTTGAATGTAACAAGTAATTGAATTGAATTGAATTTGATTGTAAACAACGAAATAAATAAAATGTTACATTTAATATTGAAGTTATAATATGGAAATCAACGTAAATGAATGTAATTTAATATTACTGTGAATTTAAATAAGATGATAGCTGAAGAAAATGAAAGTAAATGAATTATAAATTATTGATAATAATGTATAGGTAAATGGTTGATTCAATAATGAAAGTGTAAATCGAAATAAAAGAATTCATTGGAATTAAGTAACTTGAATTTGAATTACAATATAATTGAACGCTGAATCTAATATAATCTTTTATATTGGGTTTATAATGGAAAATTGCATTGTAGAAGATTGTTAATTACTGTGAAATTAAAAATGGGATTTGTGAACAATTGAAATTTGATTTAAAAGTTAATAATTTAAATTGGGAATTTTATATAAAAGTTAAACAGTCGAATAATTTATTTTTCGAATATTGGATTTAATTAGACAATTAAATCGATAATTTAATAAGTTAAATTTCAAAAATAATTGTAAATCGAGTTGAATATGATTGAAAATGATTTGTAAAATTTTATCTTATCATATTGGAGTTATAGTAATGTTATAGAACTTTTAAAATTGAATTTAAAGTTAATTTGTGAAAATTGAATATTTCTAATATTTAATTATTGACTGAAAATAGCCATTTTTCGAACAGTCTCAGAATTGAACAAAACTAGTTCCATTGGATCCGTAATAGTTTGTTATTGTCGGATTTCAATTTTCATAGCAATCGGAGTTACCGTTTGACCGTGGCAACTCGAAACGCATCGAATTGTTTTAATATTAATTCGGCGAGAGAAAATAGTCATTTTTCAAAAAGTCTCGGATTTCGACGAAACTAGTTTCATCGGATCCGTAATGTGATATTATTGTATGGTTTCGAATTTCGTGTCAATTGGATTTACCGTTTGTCCGGGGCAAGCCAAAACGCATCGAAATCGGTTTAAATCGGTTTAATTTAAAACTGATCGTTTTTCTCCGTAACTCGCACGGATGACCGAATTAGCCTCCGAAACATATTCCATTGCATTCGGAACGTGGGGTAAACCTTAGAAACGCCAGCCGGCACGCTTCGTTTGGAGTTCGGAAAATTTCGGATGAATAGTGTCGCGTATTTTTCTATAAAAGCCCCTCACTTATTTCATTTTGTAAAAGAACTAGGATTTCTCTTTGTAGCCGCCACATTTACAGCCAATGGCCAGAATTTCATCTTCTTTCTTCCCTTAATCTCTCTCAATCCGTAAGGAATTAGAGGAAGTTGTCAACTACAAACTTGTAGAGCATTGCGAGAGCTTCAAATCCATACGGAGATGATCGAAAACGGAGCAACGGATCAACGGGAAATCGAGCTCGAAGCTGCTGCGTTTTTCACATATTTCGAGGCCAAAGGAGCAGCCGAGCTTCAAGCTATTCCAGGCGTTGGTGCCTCGTGTGGTGGCGCGCATGGTGGTGGTCCCTGATCGTCTTCAAGCTGCTCGGTGTGGTCGTGAAAATTGCTTGAAGATGGCGGCTAATGGGTTTTGGTGAACGTGTTTTCACGTTGAAGAAGATGATGGGAAGGTGCGGCCCAGATCTGAAGATGCAGAAACGAACGGCCAGATCTGAAGCTAGGGTTTGAAATTTAAATTAAAAGCCGAAATTGTTTATTTAAATTCGTGTAAACTTTAAAATAGCATAACATTTTCATACGAGGTCCGATTGGAACGAAACTTTTTGCGCTGCGATCGTAATGACGAGAGCTTCGAAATGAAACTGGTTTGGATGGATTTGGAGACGGTGGAAATTTGGGCTAAAGTTGGGCGTCGTCTAGTTTTAGTTCCAAACCGGAACGTCTCGGCGACAACAGAAAATCAAGGTGAGTGTTTATACGCTCACAATTGACTAAAATAATTTATGGTAGTTAAATTTGACATTATGAAGTGATATGAATTTATTTGTCGTTGTTTGATAAAAATTTAATTGTCATATAGATTGTCGTGTGAATTCACCGTTGAAAATTTAAATTGACAGTAAATTGAAATTAGGATTTAATTGAAATCAAATTTCCTGATATTGATAACTATGAAATTGCCGTGAATTGTATTGACTATTGGATGATTTATTTCGATGGATGCTATTGGTTGATATTTAAATGTTTGGATGTTTATTTGCTTATATATATATCCTGTTATACATGCATATGACACTGTGATTGGTTTAAGTAATATATATTCATCCCTGACATGTAATTGAAATAAATAATCACTTGGCCATAGGTTAGAGAATTATATACGGACACCGGGTTGGTTAAATTAAATGATTTTAAAAGTTGTTTTGAAATTATTTAAATGAATTGATTTAAGAATAAAAATCCAATTTATGGAAATTGAATTATTTTGAATTGAAGCTCGAGATGTTGGAATTTAAACTTGGTAATTGAAATGGTTTAATTATTCGAAGTTTAGATTTTAAAGAAAATTTGAAATATGGCGTAAAGTTTCGAAAGTCGATTTGTTTTAAAAGATTGGACTTTTAATCGAACTCTGAATATTTCTAAGAAAATTTATATGAAATGATATTTCAAGTTTGAGTTTGGAAGTGAAATTTAATTTGAAATTGAGATTTAATTAATTTGGAATTAAATTGAAATTTAAATAAATTTGTGAATTGGACTAAATTGAAACTATTGAATTAAATTTGAAGATAAAATTGATTTGAATAGGATTTGAACTGAAATTGATTTGGAATGTAATACTTAAATGAATTCTTGAAATCCGAATGTTAAACTAAGTTTATTGAATTGGAATTGTTCCAAAAATTAAGTAAACTACTTAATACGGATGTTTAATTTGAAGTATATTCTAATTTGAATACGAAATGGTTTTAAAGCGAATCTTATATTCTTATATAAATATATGAGCTGTTTTGAAATGTGAAATATTTAAAGTTTCGAAATATATTGAAAGTGAAATTGTTTATTTTGTGGTTCAAATATGTATTTGAAATTGATAATTTGAAATGGTTTATTGAGGCGAAAAATGGTTTTGAAATCGAAATGAGATATTAAGGCGAAAAATGATTTTGAAATTGAAATGAGATATTGAGGCGAAAAATGGTTTTGAAATCGAAATGATATATTGAGGCGAAAGATGATTTTGAAATTGAAATGAGATATTGAGGCGAAAAATGGTTTTGAAATTGAAATGAGATATTGGGGCGAAAAATGATTTTGAAATTGAAATGAGATATTGAGGAGAAAATGATTTTGAAATGAAATCGTATATTTTGAGTAGATATGATGATTTTGAAATGGATTTGATTTTGAAGCGAATATGATATTTTGATATCAATTATGAATCGATTTGAAATGTAAAAGAGCCATCGGTGTAATAATACGTAGTTATTAAAGAGACCGGGATCGGATATGGACATACACTCTGTCGATACCGAAAACCACTTTAATAACTAGTATATGCGGAGTGTTGATCCAGAACGAAGTGGATGGTTTTGGTGAACGTGTTGATTTGAAGAAAGAGAACGATTTTGGATGACCCCTGACATGACTAAAACAGGAGCCGCGCCAGGCCATTGAGGATCGCCATCTCTAGCGGACACACTCCTTCGTTACCATGTCTATTACTTTTGTGATTCGATTTGGGTGCACCCCTCGATTTTGGGAGTGTTGTTTCGCGGTGTTGGGGTAGTAGCTGCTATGCCCAACATCAGTCCGGATCAAGCAACTACTAGTATCCTAGTTGGTATCGCCTCATGTACCTTGTCATACTGATTATCCTATTCGCGACCACTACGTTTCGGTTTGTACCTTGAGTATATGGATTGCCCTCTGGTGACTTCCGGTTTTGGGGAAACTACGGTCTTGTATATGCTCTTGGGAATATAAACTGTGTTAAGGGTGGAATGGGCGATGGCTTAACGCTATTTTAATACTTTTACTTTAGTGTAGACATATTATAATAGCGTATTATACTACATAGTAGATAGTTTAACGGATCCTTGAGAGATGGAAAATCCCGTAACATCTCTTAAGTTATTGCACTCACGTTGACACTGGATAGGAGATGTCCAAACCCGTAAACATCTCTGACGCCGTCACACTCATATTTTCTTATTCGATTTGACTTACATGAGATATTTTAGTCCTGACTCGAGTGTTTTGTCTTTTCATTACGCTCGGGTCAGCCTGAGCATTTCAGATAAGGTTGAAGATCTATTCTGGAGGACGAAGACGAAGTTTGGTATTATATCATTTGTATTCTACTACTGTATTATTTTTTCGATGCATTATTGTATTATCTCTGATATGTATGTAACTCTGATTTATGATGTATAATAATAATCAAATTTATTTATTTAACAGCTTCATGAACTGTTATTTTATTATTATATCTTGTTCCTTCCGCTGCGAGATTCTGAGTTTGTTTCTGTTCTTTCTTTTCTTTTCTTATTTAACCCCAATAACCATCTGCCTTTTTGAACGGTTTGAGTTGGACATGTGTGGATTATTGTCGACTTGAACGGTCAAAAATGGCGGGTCGTTATAGTTGGTATCAGAGCTTTGGTTTAGCGATAAACCTTGGCTCTAGTGTGGAATAACTCATTGAAATAGAGGTAAACTATATGAATGAGTTGAGTGTATATGAGAGAGCGTATTTGTAATTTTGATATAAAATGATTTTATATTGTGTTAATTTGTTCCGTTGAGTATTTATGAATTCTGGTTGGTACTTGGGACGCCAAGGCATCGATAGGAATTTCTAAACACTCGAATAGGACAGATTGACATAATATTGTTTTAGATTATATTTTATATATAAAAGAATTATCTTGAAAATTTATAAATTTTGATTGTATTGGTTGTTAGGAGATGATAATATTAGATTATCATCGTTTATTGTTGATTAGTCAATATTTCTAACTATTGACTATTGGATGATTTTAAGAAATGAAACTTGTAAATATGATTGACAATGAATATAAATGGTAAATAAAATGAAATAAAAATGAATTTAAATTAAGATGGAGAATTTAAATTCCGGTGTTTTGAAATTTTATTAACAAAAATTTGAAATGTATAATATAAGTATTATATGATAGTATATTCGATTAGAAATTGTTTTCAAAGGATTTCAAATGAAGTAAGTGTTATACTCCCCTCTTGACACTAGAGAATGATTTCGGTGATGAGTGCACGCATCATCGACGTTTATTTTCGAGAGTCCAAGAGGGGGAGATCACTTAATAGTTTTTCTAAACCCTGTTTTGATTAAAAATTGAATTTTATTTTGTATTCTCTATAGTATGATTTGATATATCAATTATATAAGTATATATTATTTCAAAACCTGATTTGAAATGAAACCGGGATTGGAATTCTTGAGTTCTTTAATAATTAATGATTTTTCTTTTAATGGTTGAAATGAATTAATACTTGAATCATTACGGAACTTCTGAATTTCGAAATGAGGAATGAACCTAAGAGCTAAGTGAAATATCAATTGAAGTAGAAATCCTTAGAATTAGAAAATTATGAATTTAAAATAAAATTGAAACTGTAAAACTCGCATAGTATTAAATTTCATTCTATAGCATAGATATAACTTACCAAATCATTTAAGAAGTTCAAAAATGTTATATGAATTGTTAATTGGATAATATACAAGTATAGGTTTGAATAATGAGATATGCATTTAATTAATGGTTTGCAAATATAAATAAAATTGTTAGTAAATAATTGGAATTTAAATTAACATTTAAAGGTGATTCACCATTATGTTAATATAAAATGGAAATACTATATGTGAATGTAAATGTGAAATTAAATTATAGTGAAATTTAAGTAATGACTTAAGAATTAATTAATTGAAAATTCAACTTTGAATGAAAAGAGGTTGTATGTTGTTTAACTACATTCTATTTCCATAACAAACACTTACCAAATACTTAAAAAGTTTAAAATGCTAATAAGGATAAGTAGAGGAATAATATACCAGTGTGAGAGTGAATAATAAAATGTGAAGATCTATTGATAGTTGTAAATATAAAGGAAATTTAAGTTGTAAAATGAATTAAATTTCAAATTAATTAAATATATAATTAGTAAATGGAAACTAATTAAATTTGAATAAAACTAAATGTCAATAAACTTGGAAGTGTATGAAATTAAAATTTTGACTTGGAAATGTATAATTGATTTATTATAGATTTGGATGGATGTTAATGTTTGATATGCATTGGTTGTTAGATGGATGATAATTGATTAAATAGAATTCATTAGTGTTAATGGAATTGAATAAACGGAATAAAATTTTAAAATAATTAAATTCAAATTTGAAGCATAGGGAAATTAAATATAATTGAATTCAAATTAAATTGAAGCAAATTGACTTGAATTTAAATTATGAATGAAACAAACTTGAATAAATCGGAAACAAATCGAATGTAAACTTTTTCATGGATATATAAGAAAATAAATGACTTTGTGTTTATGATTGTTTCTTTAGAAAATTTGAAGTTTGATGGTTTGTACTTTGAAATAATAAAAGCAAATTTTGGAAGAAAAAAAAAACCCAAAATTGTCCAATATATGCTGAAACGAAAATAACCATAACTTTTAAATGGCTAGACGAAATGAGACGATCTTAGACTTTTCAGAAAGCCTAGAAACTGTGCTACATCTTTTGTTTAGAATGTTTTGATAAATACCTTCATCCACTAGGCTTAAAACACCAATATTAGTCGCTGGCCTGGGCGAAGTAAAAATCTGAAGCACATACCCTTAGTATTTTCACCATAACTTTTTACTGGTGTATCGGATTTTGACGATCTTGCACTTCCTGGAAAGCTTATAGCCTAAGCTCCAACTTTTGTTTTATAAGCTTTTCTTATTTCTGTCATTTAGGAGGTCGAAAATATGAAATTACATTTCAGGCCTGCGCTAATTGCTCGGGGCTGAAGCGTATCATTTTAGTAAAATGGCCGTAACTTTTGAACGGATGGTCCGAATTCGATGATTTTGGACATTCCGGAAAACCTGAAACAAATGCAACAAATTTTATATAGATTCCCTCGCAAAATTCTGTCGTTTGGTTGGCTAAAACTAGGATTTGTTCACTGTCCTGAAATTGAAATTTCAGTTTTGAAGCTAAACATGTTATATGTATGTTGTTTATGCTAAGTATATCGATCTATCTTTATATGCATGGTTCTAACTTGGTTATTGAGCATTTTAGTAGGTAGCAAAGGGGTTGCGCTTTGCTTGTGGAGCTCGCTTCTGCGCTAAATGCAAAATGTAAGTTAAAATGCTAATAAACGCTTAATAAAAGGTACGTTCTCGGATTACGGTTTATGTTGTGGTATATTATTGTGTTCCCCATGTTTTGGGATGCCTCATTCTTGTAATGAGATGTATATCATGCAATTATTATCACTGTGAAATTTTTCGGTCCTAGCCGCGCAAAGGAGGTGCTGCCGAAATTTTTCAAAAATCCGAGAGTTAGAAAATTTTGAGATTTTAAAAATCCTATAACTAAATTTTGCAAATAAGTCGAATATTTTGAATGAATAATATCTAAATGATGGTTTCCCCTTCTTCGTTCCTTTTCGAGGACGAAAAGTTTTAAGTGGGGGAGCATGTAACGACCCGTATTTTTAACACTTTAAAAATACGAATTAAAATGAAAATTTTGGATAAAAATCCGAAGGAAATAAAATTTTGTGTTGTTAAAAGTGAATTACAAGTTAAAATACAAAACTGAATTCTGAAATAACTTATTTGTAAATTAAATATGGATGTTAACTTGTAGTGAATGTAAATAATGGATTGAATTTGATTGTAAACCAAATTGGTTATGATTGTAAACAAAGAATAAATAAAATGGTAGATTTAATAATGGAAGTTTATGTTATTGAAACTAATATAAATAAATGTAACTTAATATTACAGTTGATTGAAAGCAGATAATAACTGAAACTGTAATTCGATAAAGATGTTAACTTGTAATTGAACGTAAGTAAAGATTTAAATTTGAATGTAACAAGTAATTGAATTGAATTGAATTTGATTGTAAACAACGAAATAAATAAAATGTTACATTTAATATTGAAGTTATAATATGGAAATCAACGTAAATGAATGTAATTTAATATTACTGTGAATTTAAATAAGATGATAGCTGAAGAAAATGAAAGTAAATGAATTATAAATTATTGATAATAATGTATAGGTAAATGGTTGATTCAATAATGAAAGTGTAAATCGAAATAAAAGAATTCATTGGAATTAAGTAACTTGAATTTGAATTACAATATAATTGAACGCTGAATCTAATATAATCTTTTATATTGGGTTTATAATGGAAAACTGCATTGTAGAAGATTGTTAATTACTGTGAAATTAAAAATGGGATTTGTGAACAATTGAAATTTGATTTAAAAGTTAATAATTTAAATTGGGAATTTTATATAAAAGTTAAACAGTCGAATAATTTATTTTTCGAATATTGGATTTAATTAGACAATTAAATCGATAATTTAATAAGTTAAATTTCAAAAATAATTGTAAATCGAGTTGAATATGATTGAAAATGATTTGTAAAATTTTATCTTATCATATTGGAGTTATAGTAATGTTATAGAACTTTTAAAATTGAATTTAAAGTTAATTTGTGAAAATTGAATATTTCTAATATTTAATTATTGACTGAAAATAGCCATTTTTCGAACAGTCTCAGAATTGAATAAAACTAGTTCCATTGGATCCGTAATAGTTTGTTATTGTCGGATTTCAATTTTCATAGCAATCGGAGTTACCGTTTGACCGTGGCAACTCGAAACGCATCGAATTGTTTTAATATTAATTCGGCGAGAGAAAATAGTCATTTTTCAAAAAGTCTCGGATTTCGACGAAACTAGTTTCATCGGATCCGTAATGTGATATTATTGTATGGTTTCGAATTTCGTGTCAATTGGATTTACCGTTTGTCCGGGGCAAGCCAAAACGCATCGAAATCGGTTTAAATCGGTTTAATTTAAAACTGATCGTTTTTCTCCGTAACTCGCACGGATGACCGAATTAGCCTCCAAAACATATTCCATTGCATTCGGAACGTGGGGTAAACCTTAGAAACGCCAGCCGGCACGCTTCGTTTGGAGTTCGGAAAATTTCGGATGAATAGTGTCGCGTATTTTTCTATAAAAGCCCCTCACTTATTTCATTTTGTAAAAGAACTAGGATTTCTCTTTGTAGCCGCCACATTTACAGCCAATGGCCAGAATTTCATCTTCTTTCTTCCCTTAATCTCTCTCAATCCGTAAGGAATTAGAGGAAGTTGTCAACTACAAACTTGTAGTGCATTGCGAGAGCTTCAAATCCATACGGAGATGATCGAAAACGGAGCAACGGAGCAACGGATCAACGGAAAATCGAGCTCGAAGCTGCTGCGTTTTTCACATATTTCGAGGCCAAAGGAGCAGCCGAGCTTCAAGCTATTCCAGGCGTTGGTGGCTCGTGTGGTGGCGCGCATGGTGGTGGTCCCTGATCGTCTTCAAGCTGCTCGGTGTGGTCGTGAAAATTGCTTGAAGATGGCGGCTAATGGGTTTTGGTGAACGTGTTTTCACGTTGAAGAAGATGATGGGAAGGTGCGGCCCAGATCTGAAGATGCAGAAACGAACGGCCAGATCTGAAGCTAGGGTTTGAAATTTAAATTAAAAGCCGAAATTGTTTATTTAAATTCGTGTAAACTTTAAAATAGCATAACATTTTCATACGAGGTCCGATTGGAACGAAACTTTTTGCGCTGCGATCGTAATGACGAGAGCTTCGAAATGAAACTAGTTTGGATGGATTTGGAGACGGTGGAAATTTGGGCTAAAGTTGGGCGTCGTCTAGTTTTAGTTCCAAACCGGAACGTCTCGGCGACAACAGAAAATCAAGGTGAGTGTTTATACGCTCACAATTGACTAAAATAATTTATGGTAGTTAAATTTGACATTATGAAGTGATATGAATTTATTTGTCGTTGTTTGATAAAAATTTAATTGTCATATAGATTGTCGTGTGAATTCACCGTTGAAAATTTAAATTGACAGTAAATTGAAATTAGGATTTAATTGAAATCAAATTTCCTGATATTGATAACTATGAAATTGCCGTGAATTGTATTGACTATTGGATGATTTATTTCGATGGATGCTATTGGTTGATATTTAAATGTTTGGATGTTTATTTGCTTATATATATATCCTGTTATACATGCATATGACACTGTGATTGGTTTAAGTAATATATATTCATCCCTGACATGTAATTGAAATAAATAATCACTTGGCCATAGGTTAGAGAATTATATACGGACACCGGGTTGGTTAAATTAAATGATTTTAAAAGTTGTTTTGAAATTATTTAAATGAATTGATTTAAGAATAAAAATCCAATTTATGGAAATTGAATTATTTTGAATTGAAGCTCGAGATGTTGGAATTTAAACTTGGTAATTGAAATGGTTTAATTATTCGAAGTTTAGATTTTAAAGAAAATTTGAAATATGGCGTAAAGTTTCGAAAGTCGATTTGTTTTAAAAGATTGGACTTTTAATCGAACTCTGAATATTTCTAAGAAAATTTATATGAAATGATATTTCAAGTTTGAGTTTGGAAGTGAAATTTAATTTGAAATTGAGATTTAATTAATTTGGAATTAAATTGAAATTTAAATAAATTTGTGAATTGGACTAAATTGAAACTGTTGAATTAAATTTGAAGATAAAATTGATTTGAATAGGATTTGAACTGAAATTGATTTGGAATGTAATACTTAAATGAATTCTTGAAATCCGAATGTTAAACTAAGTTTATTGAATTGGAATTGTTCCAGAAATTAAGTAAACTTCTTAATACGGATGTTTAATTTGAAGTATATTCTAATTTGAATACGAAATGGTTTTAAAGCGAATCTTATATTCTTATATAAATATATGAGCTGTTTTGAAATGTGAAATATTTAAAGTTTCGAAATATATTGAAAGTGAAATTGTTTATTTTGTGGTTCAAATATGTATTTGAAATTGATAATTTGAAATGGTTTATTGAGGCGAAAAATGGTTTTGAAATCGAAATGAGATATTGAGGCGAAAAATGATTTTGAAATTGAAATGAGATATTGAGGCGAAAAATGGTTTTGAAATCGAAATGATATATTGAGGCGAAAGATGATTTTGAAATTGAAATGAGATATTGAGGCGAAAAATGGTTTTGAAATTGAAATGAGATATTGGGGCGAAAAATGATTTTGAAATTGAAATGAGATATTGAGGAGAAAATGATTTTGAAATGAAATCGTATATTTTGAGTAGATATGATGATTTTGAAATGGATTTGATTTTGAAGCGAATATGATATTTTGATATCAATTATGAATCGATTTGAAATGTAAAAGAGCCATCGGTGTAATAATACGTAGTTATTAAAGAGACCGGGATCGGATATGGACATACTCTCTGTCGATACCGAAAACCACTTTAATAACTAGTATACGCGGAGTGTTGATCCAGAACGAAGTGGATGGTTTTGGTGAACGTGTTGATTTGAAGAAAGAGAACGATTTTGGATGACCCCTGACATGACTAAAACAGGAGCTGCGCCGGGCCATTGAGGATCGCCATCTCTAGCGGACACACTCCTTCGTTACCATGTCTATTACTTTTGTGATTCGATTTGGGTGCACCCCTCGATTTTGGGAGTGTTGTTTCGCGGTGTTGGGGTAGTAACTGCTATGCCCAACATCAGTCCGGATCAGGCAACTACTAGTATCCTAGTTGGTATCGCCTCATGTACCTTGTCATACTGATTATCCTATTCGCGACCACTACGTTTCGGTTTGTACCTTGAGTATATGGATTGCCCTCTGGTGACTTCCGATTTTGGGGAAACTACGGTCTTGTATATGCTCTTGGGAATATAAACTATGTTATGGGTGGAATGGGCCATGGCTTAACGTTATTTTAATACTTTTACTTTAGTGTAGACATATTATAATAGCGTATTATACTACATAGTAGATAGTTTAACGGATCCTTGAGAGATGGAAAATCCCGTAACATCTCTTAAGTTATTGCACTCACGTTGACACTGGATAGGAGATGTCAAAACCCGTAAACATCTCTGACGCCGTCACACTCATATTTTCTTATTCGATTTGACTTACATGAGATATTTTAGTCCTGACTCGAGTGTTTTGTCTTTTCATTACGCTCGGGTCAGCCTGAGCATTTCAGATAAGGTTGAAGATCTATTCTGGAGGACGAAGACGAAGTTTGGTATTATATCATTTGTATTCTACTACTGTATTATTTTTTCGATGCATTATTGTATTATCTCTGATATGTATGTAACTCTGATTTATGATGTATAATAATAATCAAATTTATTTATTTAACAGCTTCATGAACTGTTATTTTATTATTATATCTTGTTCCTTCCGCTGCGAGATTCTGAGTTTGTTTCTGTTCTTTCTTTTCTTTTCTTATTTAACCCCAATAACCATCTGCCTTTTTGAACGGTTTGAGTTGGACATGTGTGGATTATTGTCGACTTGAACGGTCAAAAATGGCGGGTCGTTACAGTTTCAAAGATTCTCATCAACATTGTCTTGTGCAAAGCATGTGGCAAAGATATTTGAGTAAAGATAAAGATATATTTTTCTTGTTTAAGTGCGATTTAAAGAGTTAAATCAATTTGAAAGAAATGTTTTCAAGGAAAATTTGATGGCGTAGTTAACCCTAAGTAAATGGCCCAGATAGTAGAATACCAGATGGGACTGGCATAGGGTCGTACCCTATACTTTAGCTATAGCTCCTAACTAATATAACTCCAAAATTCCAGTGTGTAGGGCTTAGTCACAAGTAAGACTTAAATGATGTTACACACAGAAAGGAATATACAGAGAAAGATAGGTTATTGGTGAGCCCGCAAAACCATTAGGATCAGTTGACCCTGGGAGAAGTAAGTTAAGGACAGACCGTCCAGAAGTGTGTCTAACAGAAGTTAGATTAGTTATTTGTCTAGTAGGCCCGAGTCAGCCAATGGTTAGTAGTTAGCCAAATAACACTACATTGTTTGGACAGATAGTCCACTAATTACCTGATTTATGTACATATATGATATTGGTATTATTGCTTTAATCAGTTTAATTGCAGGATACTGATTTTCAAAATATATGTTTTAAAGAAATATTAGTGAGGGGAAACCCGTTCCGCTAAGCGACGTGGTCTAACTTAATATCAGTAAACCGAGATGTAATAGTATTATTCACACCAGGCTTTATGTCTGACTCGAAGTTTATGTTTTCACCTTAAACTCTCGGGTGCTCAAAAATTAATTTGAGTAGATTTAGGGTTAGGGTTTTACAGGTTTAGTAGGTGGACAAATAAGCTTTCCAAGACGAGCAAGAGGCAAATGTTAGCTATTAGGAGTGATTAATTTTATTTTCGTTGTGTTGTATTAAGACTGATATGTCTATTGAGTACTCTATCATCTAAGGAGGCATCTTCATATGTCGTTGTTGGCGTAATTTGTAGTAATTATATTTGATCAAAACTTGGGAATCGTTTTGGGATTATGTATCTGAATATGAAATAAGGATTTGAAATGTAATCATGAAAGATGTTTTAATTCTGTGTTGATTTTATTTCATATTCATGTGCTTCTGATATTATGGATACCGTTAACATTACCATATTTTTTCACTAAGTTAATACTATAGATGACTGCAGCATCTGTAGCGCTTAGCTTCAGGGCCTCAAGGTAGGGAATGTTACACTTTTTAACAAATGATAGAAACATGTGGATGGTTAAATCTACAATACTAGCTCCACATAAATGATTAGGCTGCATAGTTTTGATAACAAAATAACCTGGTAGGTTAAACTTGCGAGAAGCATGAATGCGAAAAGTACAACCTTTTCGTTAAAAACAGCTGTAATTCGCTCCCTATCATTTTTAACAACGTTAATTTATAACTATTCTTAATACAGTATATCATAAGATACAATCAGAACTCCTCAATGTCACCGGCACTTTGACCAACACCAGTAAATAATGGATTGCTAAAATCATTTTTTAACAACCATTTTAAAGTAGAACTAGAATCAACCGAAGAACAAACCATTGAAGAAGTAGATGAGTCACACCCACCAAAAGAACCGACAACTGAAGAGCTATACGAACCAACATTGGCTGAAATACTTTTACACATCATAGATATGACCGAAACAAGTAGAAAATCATTACGGCTATGAGCAACAAGCAACGGTATACTATCCAAATCAGAATTAGTTTTAATAACTCTTTTCTTTCCATCTCTTTCAAAAACCAATCCAATAGAAGTAGATGTTAACTCAGGCCAATGTTCACAAATATCATTTCTCGATCTGAATACACAATCACTCAAACCAAGATGCCTACCAAAAGAAAAACGACAAGAACAACAATAGGTTAGACTTGAAAAAATAGATATAATGTTAGAATAAGAGTACAATAACATAACAAATAGTAAAAACTATAGTAACAATTATATAATAAATAATATTTTTATGGCAAATTTCTGCCTGGCAAATATTTTCCACAACAACAATTTACTGCATTAAAATACACTTTCGCATCCCGTTACTATCAAATTATTAACAACAGCATACATGGACTATAATAATAACAACACGAGCATTGCAATCATTTCCAATGACAACAACAAACACGGTAAATTCAACAAACACAAATGTATGTCATATCAATAATTACCTCCAGATCATAAATAACAACAATTTTTATAATAAATAGCAGCTACAACAAAATCTAACTCAACATAATCAAAGAACAAAAATTAAACAAACAAAAATAACTATGATTTTTTTTAACCTCAAACTCATATTTTTAAGCAAAGCAGAAGAAGATGAAAACTTGAACCAGATCAAACTGTAGCAAATACTAATCGAGATGTAGTAAAAACTGATGGAGGTGTAGCAATAACCGATCAAATCGAACAAGATACACGCAACATCTATATGAGATACAACATAAGATCCATACGAGAAGAATCAAAGATTGAATAAAACGAGGTATAACAAGAGTCGGCATCTAAATTCCATGGAAATTAAAAGTCGAAATTTTCAGCAAAAAATTTGGAAGTTGTCGAGCGAAATTAAAATTTAAGTATATGAAAGGGTAAAAAAGTAAACATGAACACGGAAAAAGAAGAACGTAAAACATAAGTGAAAAATTGGAAGGGATATATTTTATAAAATAATTAAAAATAAGGATGTATAGCAAATTTTTACTTTAAAGAAAATGAAAATGAAAGGTCACACAAACTCACTCGCTTTTCGTATAATAATATATAATAGAGACTCTTAAGCTCTATTTTTAGATCCAAGTGGAAAGATAAGAGGATTATCGAAGAGATTCCGCATTTGGATAAATGAAGTCATTTATTTGGTATCGAAAATTTAAATGGTAGACCTATGACATGCTTTTAAACAAATTTCGATAGACCCCTATTGTAGTGCTATATCGACGATACTGTAGCATTTTTATGTAAAATCTTCTACAGATCCATGCCATTTGTCTTTCAAAATTTCGACTATATGTTACCGCATTTACTTAAGGTAAAATAGTAAATTGCTCAAGTAATTGCCCTCCATATTATATCTTTCCTATAACAATTTTATTTTGGTTAGAATCCCTAAAAATTGTCACCCCCTTGTCTAAAATTGGAGTTCATTACCTAGCAAATTCTTTTAGCTGCAAACATTTTTTTTTCCATTACCTTCCTTTCACATTTCCCAAATTAATTTCTTAATTCTTCCTCTAATCATAATTATTAATTGGACAAACTTTCAAATTAGGTTTGGATAAAATCTTATTTCAATATAAGACTCGGTTTGAAATTTATTATAAAAATACATATGTTTTTATTATCATGTCAACCTTTATCCTTGTTCATTTTTAAAGTACCCAAGCATAAATTTCTACTATTATGTAAAACAAGTAAGTTTTAAATGGAGCCAGTTAATTTTATCTGTTTTGTTCTTGCTAATCTCATTGTTCTATTTTGTGATCCCTAGTCTATTTTAACTTGAAGTCATCAATCTTTGAATAGAAGTGTGATTTTCTAGTCTTAGCCCCAAGTTGTAACCAAAACATATTCGTCTAGCCATTTCGCATCGTAATAATAATTGAACAATAGTTTCTTCCTATAGATTACAGAAAATACATGCTGCATCTGCATCTATTCCATGTTCATGTAATGCAATCAAGGCCTTGGGTAATGATTTTATGATTATGCTCCGTTAGATGAACTTGGGCTTCAGCTAGTGTTCTACGATATGAAGACTTCACAGTAAATACTCCACGAGGGTTCGGTAACCACAAGAGCTGATCATTGTTTTGATTTGTTGAAACCTGGATTTTGATGATATCATTTGCTTCATTATGAGCGAATATTTGGTGTAATATGTCTATCTTCCAATAATTACTATTATGATGTGTTAACGCTAAAAAGTGAACGCTAACACCCGGTGTGTGTAATAGGATTGTGAAAGCACCACCCGTTGGTACGGGAACAAAATATAAGCTGAAAATAGTAGAAAAGCAGTAAATGAACAACAGGTTTATAGTGGTTCGGCCCGTAATTGAGCCTACGTCCACTTTATAGTCTTTTATTGCTGATTTGGTTACAATTTGATACAATATCCTTCAAAATACAATACAACTTGATCACGAAAGCACTCTTGACTACTAGCTCAATCTTTGATGATGAAACTCGACGAATCCGTGCTGGATGTAAGAAGTTCTTCTCGAAGCTTGTTGTAGCGTCTCGAATGCTTGAAGATCTTTGATTGCTGAATGAGAGGAGACTTCGACAGAGTAACGGCGCTTGAAGAAATGAATGGCCAAAAGTCCTCTCCTCGTTGGAGATGATGGTGTATTTATAGGAGCAGCTCTGAATTATGAGCAGAAAAAATGCCAAGTCTTAGGTCGCGTACGACCTAAGCTAGGTCGTAGGTCGCGAGCGACCTAAGATAGGTCGTACTCTACACACGACTTAAGGAGTGCAGTGATGAAGTTGTCTGTGGTTTTCTCCAAGTGGTAAGTCGTGGACGACTTTAGGTAAGTCGTGCCCCTTTCTTTACCTTTAACTCGTGAAGTCTTTAGGTCGTCTGGTTTGCTTCAGGAATTAGGTCGCAGAGTCTCCTAGGTCGCTAAGCAAGTTAGGTCGCAAGATACCTTTAGTAGTTAGGTCGTAGACATCTTAGGTCGTGGACAAGTTAGGTTGCACTTTTAGGTCGCGACGTTCTTAGGTCGCAGACTTTCTTTAATAGCTAGGCTGTTGAGATCACTTAAGTCGTAGGTCGTCAACCTTTTAACTCGTAGGTCGTAGCCATCCTTAACTCGCAAACTGTTAAGTCGGAGCTTTCTTAACTCGGAACCCTTCTTAAGTCGTAGTCCTTAGGTCGCAACATTGCTAGGTCGCAATGTTCCCTGTAGCTTTAGGTCGCAACACTGCTAGGTCGCAATGTTCCCTGTAGCTTTAGGTCGCTGAGCTGCTTCAAGAGTTAGGTTGTGACATTATTAGGTCAGGCCTTTCCTAGGTCATGACATTCCTGTAGCTTAGGTTGTAGCTTCACTAAGTCGCAGAATTCCCTAGGTCGTGACTTCGTTAGGTCGCAAAACTTCTCTTAGGTCGCAAAGTTTTAGGTCGCTGAAATAAAGGAATTAACATTTGCCCCTCGAGGTATATGACTATGCCATAGGTCGTATACTTCGATTCAACCTTGCTAAGTCGTGGACGACCTAAAACTTCGTGCCTATTCGCCTTCCATTCTCAGCCCATATAAACTGTTAAGTCGCCTTCTTCCTCCTAATCCTTCTGCTCTAATTTCCCGTTGCTATTGACAAATCTTTGAACCTCCAAGGGAGAATTCAACTTGTTTAAACAACGATTCATCCTTTCTAACAAACTACGTAAGTGAGTTTCGATCTCTATCCCACCATAATCGCCGTCCAATCATGAGTTCATGTTTTCTAACCCAAGTTTAATTCCATGCGTTTGTGTTTCGTTTTTTTGAATGATTGTCACAATCGACACGTTGACATGATTCGTGAATGCACGGTAATGTTCGCAATGAATCGAAGAACTTGAAATTGATTTACTGGGCGATTCGGTTGGTATGTAGAGATGAATGAGATTCAAGAAGAGGATGAATCGTTTTCTTTATACTAGCAGTATCGGGTTATTGGATCCAGTAAGATTGTTTGGAGAGGAAGCCAGCGACCTAGCAGATCCGGACGACTTTAAAAGTTAGGTCGTAAGGTTCTCGGCGACCTAAGCCTTGCGATCTAAAAAACATCCGCGACTAAAACGAAGCTGAACAACCTCTTCTGCGACCTAAGAGTTCTCGACCTATGCTAAGTCGTATACGACCTAGGACATGGAGTAAATTGCATTGCCTTGATCCACACAGTTACATTGTGCGACCTAAATATGCCCCGACCTATGATAGGTCGCTGAACGACCTAGCACTTGAAACAAATTTGCAAAGCCCTGAACGCTTCAAATTGGACAGCACGACTTAAAATTGCTCCGACTTATGTTAGGTCGTGAACGACCTAGGACTTAGAAATTTGGGCAGAATTTGGCTGATTTTTGAATTTGAATTTTTTTAGACTTTGTTGTATTTCTTTTCAGATTGCCTTAACTTTAATGCTGATAACCTGTTTAGAAGCAACATTCACAGAAAAAATGGGACGAATATACTGCCATTGATTGCCCGCATCAAATGACAGATTAGTCGACAAAGAATATCAAACTTAAATGAACTTCGCGAATGAAATGCTGTGAACTAACAAATCTAAGTGAAGTATTAAAGCAAAATTGAAATGATCAACTAAAGCTGATTTATTTGCATCAACACAACACTGTTCTTGGACTTAAGATATCAAGCCCCGAAACTTTATAATCGACAAGTATCAACTAATTTAGTTTCATTTATATTTGCTTGTTATTGCGTTAGTTTTGCACAACACTTCACTCTTTTTTAGGAAACGTGCACCTTAATATTTGATCGTCCAGTTCCTTGTGTAGAATGGCATCTCAACAAGAAGACTTGGAAATAGCTGGAGAAGCTTTTCCAATTGCTACTCCACTGAACGACCCTCCGGAACGGACTTCTACCACTCTGAGTCATAAAGTTTTCCGTCAATTATGCATCCAATTTGGCATTGCCGAAGCTGACGCTTTGTTCCCTGGAATAAATGATACTGCTGATAGGCCGCCCCGTGGCTTTGTCGCAGTCAACCGTCAAATGTGCTCGAGTGGAGCTATTCCCCCATTTAACGACTGTCTTCAAGAACTTCTCCTTCGGCTATCTATCTCCCCTTTTCAACTGCACCCTAATGGATACTCCATCCTGCTGGGACTGTGCGTGCTTTTCAGGAGAACGTTGGGCCGTTTTCCCAGTTTTGCCGAAATTCGCTTCTTGTGCACATTTGCAAAGAACAAAGATCATCCCTCTATTACACTTGTGAGGAGTGCTAGGAACCGTAAACTAATTCTGGACTTGCCCGAAAGTGCCCATGGGTTCTTGACTCAATTCTTTTACGTCCGCTGTCCTCCGGGATTTTATGCCATCTGGAGAGTCGGAAGTAAGATTGCCTCTTTCCGATTTGTTTTTAAGACTTTTCAGCATTCGAACTGTCAAATGCTTAACTCCATTCTTTCTTTTTGCAGCACTTCCTCCTCCACTTCGAGATACCAGTCACAAGGTGACTTTTGAGAGGCTTATGGCGGTGCCGGTAGAGGAGAGGAGTATCCAGTTTCTATTAGATGATGAGCTTTTGCACCAATTTGGGCTTTTACATCCTTCCAGGTCTACTCGGATTCATGAAATCTCTAGTTCTGATGCAGAAACGTTAGCTGCTTCGGGCTCTCAAGCAGAGGCATCGAATGCCCCTGTTTTTGCAGAAGAAGTTGCATCAGAAACACCTGTCGTAGAGGCTGCTTTGATAAAATGTTCCGCATCCACCGATGTTGTAGGGTCAGTCAGCAAGTCAGCACTTGCTCCAATTATTGAAGAGGAAGAAAATCCTCGAATTTCTGAAAAATCAATTGATGTGGAAGTTGAGAAGGAGAATTCTGCTGAGCGTCATAATGATGACACCTTCGATGACTTGAGTGACATAATGATAACTTCTCAAGAGCTTTTCAAGGATAATATTCCAAAGGCGAACTCTCCTGTCGTTGAAGCGACTTTCTCTTTGAAACAGACCTCGACGCCTTCTACACCTGTCGTCTCCGTTCCCGCACTAAAGCGTGGTTTGTAGTTTGACGCACGTAGTTCGCACGCCGCACACACTTAGGATTTTTTTGCACTTATAAGCATTTACTCTTTCTTTCTGGAAATTTCTAAACTTTACTTCTTTTCCGTTTTCAGATTCTCCGATGGGGCGCTCCGGCTCATACTATGACTCATTTCAGCGCCATGGAGATCGTGGATCTTATGACTTTAGGAAATATCTTGGTGACCAGAGAGAGACAGATGAGGAACGGGCCCAAAGGAAGGCTCAAGAAAAATGGGATTATGAGCAGCGGCAGAGAAGAAGAGATGCTGATCGATATGATTCTTCTTACAGAACTTACGATTCTCATAAGCGAAAGTCTTATGATGACAAAGGGAAGACTCATATTACTGATGAATCGAGCAAACGGTCTAAGCCGAGTGACGCGTCTGCTATTTCTGAGAAGACTAACGCTCCCATTTCTTCTGATATTCCGACCGGCTCTCCTCCTCTAAAGGAATCTGATATTCAAACCATCATTAACAGGCCACAATATCAAGTTAAAGACGGCCCTCCAACGCTTCAGAGCCGATTTCTGAATTGGTGTCTAAGAGGAGTCCGTTTTGACTTAGATTTGGTTCCCATTGATAAGCAGGCAATGCTGAGAAATGTCGATGCTGTCAAGGTTGATATTGAAAGAATGTCTGGATGGCAGAAGCTGGTTGATGAGCTTCAAAGGGTCAACCATATGAACCTTGAGGCGATGATGACCATGGAGAACGATAAATCAGAATGGGACAAATGGCGTAAGCAGCATGATGTGGAGATGACGAGCATTGCAGACGACAACGCAAAGCTTGCATCTGAAGTCAAGCGACTTAAGGAAGATCTCGCCTCATCTTCTGCATCGCACACTCAAAAAGAAGAAGTCTTTTAGAAGCAAGTGCGAGATGCACATGCTGCACAAAGAGATGTCGAAATGAAGCTTGCCGCCGAACAGCACATTACTGAGAAATATCGCATAGAAAACACCGAACTGCGGGAGAAGGTCACCTCCCAGAACGTGGAGATTGAGTTACTAAAGTCGCGACTCGCTAAAGCTGATACAGAGCGTGATGAGGCTATTACTGGTCGGGTTGCTGCCGTTGTCGAAAAAGAAGCGGCTGAGCAGTCACATGAGGCAACGAAAGCAAACATCAGCTCTACCTTATTCGACTTCTATTTACACAGTGTTCTGGGTCGTGGGAGCCTTGCTTTTCTGGGTCCTGATTATGAAATCACTCTGGCTGAAGTGTGGGAAGCCGCACTTGATATGTTTAAAGGTGCCGGCTATGATGAAGCAGAACTCGAGGCTCGCTATCTTGATGATGAGACTCGCGCCGCTCTTGTTAAAGGGAAGGAGCATCTTGCTAAAGTACGAGCTGAATTAACGGAAGAAGAGCTTCCAAAAGAGGAAGCTCCTTTAACTGCCCCTGTTCATACTTCAACTTCAGCCGATGTTAATATTACGGATTCCAGCTCTCATTCTTCACATCCAGCTAAAGTTGCTCAAGAAACTGTGACCACTCCTACAGAAGAAGAGGCAATGAAGGACTTTCAGGCTCGGGAATTTGAGATTGATCTCGCCAAACCGACTTCTCCAGGTAACTTTGACGAGACGAATTCAGTGAACTGCTTATTCGACTTAACCGAGTTCGACGAACTTCTTACTTATTACTTAAGCTTTGACGATCCACTGTCTTCTTTTTTCTCGGAGAATACTGATTTTGATTTCTTTTATTATGCAGCGGACGCGCCGGAAACTGCACCAATTTCTCCTTCTTCAGCTGCCGTTCCTCCTCCTTCTCAAGTTACTCCTCTTCCAGCTTCTCAACCAGGTTCACAGGAAGAACAGATAGCAGCCCTTCAAGGCTTGGACGAACCACCTACTTCCGAGGAGTAGAAAGCAGAAGATCTGGAAGATAGTGAGAAGACCCCGGAGCAGTCTTTTGACTACGACACAAAGCTTTCTACATTTCTTACTCCAGGGAGTGAGTCTTCTTCCAAGAAGAAGGGGAAACGTGTGGTTTCGAAGAAAGGAAAGAAAAGTTCTTCTGCTGCCGGAGATGAAGCAGAAGCCGATCCGACTGAGTCTCTTTCTCCTTCTTCTCTAATACGTCCTCCGAAACTAATTACCAGGCCGGGTAAAGGCTCCAAGGGTGGGAAGAAGGAGAAATGAGTTTGATTTTGAATTTTCTGCTTTTTGCATGTATTGACCGGAGATTGTGCGGATACCGGTCTCCGCTCCTTTTTGTAATCTGCACAATGTAAAAAGTTTCCATAGTATTGAATAAAATAGCTATTTTACTTGTACAAATTCTTGTGTATGTGAGAATGCATCTGTTTCTCTTTTTTTTGGTGTAGAATAAACGATTCCTTTTACTTGTACAAACTTTTTGTCTGTGTTTGGGAATACATTCATTCCTCATCTATTTTTTGTGATATTGCAATGAACTTGTGGCATGTGGCTTTTATTAATACAATTAAATTATATAGTGTTGCCCCCATACCGCAAGTGCATTGCAACATTTCTAGCTTCTTCAAGACTGATATTCTTACTTCAGAGAATAACTACTTCACTTTTAAGGGAAGAATCATTCTGCTTTTAAATAGAGTATATCTCGTCTTCAGAGAAGTTTTTACTTTCTCTTTCTTCCTGAAGAACACTTCAACTTTTGGGAATGATCACTTTTATTTGTTTAAAAGTGAATTTTCCTGCACAGTGAAATGAGCTTCTGAAGAAGGTTTTGATTTTGTGCCCCAGTAAAGGGTTTATTTTTTGTACTTCAAGCAAGGTGAAGTACGCCTCTGAAGAGGTCTTTTTGGTCTTTGAAGAGAAGCGATTTTGGTCTCCGAAGAGAAGCAATTTTGGTCTCCGAAGAGAAGCAATTTTGGTCTCCGAAGAGAAGCAATTTTGGCATTTCAGCTCTGGTGAAGTGGGTCTCCGAAGAGAAGCATTTTTCACTTCTACGCGGGTGAAATGTGCCTCCGAAAAGGGCTTTTTAGCATTTCATCACTGGTGAAGTGGGCCTCCGAAGAGGAGCATTTTGCACTTCTACACGGGTGAAATGTGCCTCCGAAAAGGGCTTTTTAGCATTTCATCACTGGTGAAGTGGGCCTCCGAAGAGGAGCATTTTGCACTTCTACACGGGTGAAATGTGCCTCCGAAAAGGGCTTTTTATCATTTCATCACTGGTGAAGTGGGCCTCCGAAGAGGAGCATTTTGCACTTCTACACGGGTGAAATGTGCCTCCGAAGAGGGCTTTTGCCTCCGAAGAGGTCTTGAAATTGCCTGGAAGTTACTTTCTCATGGTTGAGTGGATCCACGGGGCGGACGCAGGTTGCTTGATTGGATGTTCGTTTGCACAAACGACCGCAATCAATTAACAAGGGCCCTGTTCCTTCAGCTTGGGAAGGTGCCCCTCCGGTGGTTCCACCAATCTTGTTATTGAGAGAAGCACTTTCATTTATTGGCGTGCCTCGTTAGAGGGCTTTGTTGACCTTTGGGAAGGAGCATCGGTTGGTTGGTGTGCCAGGAAGGTTGCTTCTCAGGGGCGAGTAGATCCACGGGACGGACGCAAGCTGCCTGATCGGATGCATCACGATCAGTTAGCAAAGGCCCTGTTCCTTCTGCTTGGGAAGGTGTCCCTTCGGTGGTTCTACCGACCCTTTTGTTGAGGAGCAAAATTCCTTTTGGTTGCTTCCGTGCTTGCTTGGCCATGTTTTCCCATCATCTGCCCATTAGAGATCTTTTATTATCATTTCCAAGCGTATCTTCGTTCCTTTTGTAAGTAAATTGCCTTATCCGAAGAAGTGGACTTCACTGTTGAATAACTTCACGGGACAAACGCGAGTTACCTAGCTGGATGTTTGTTCATATTGACAATCACAACCGGTTAACGAAGGCTTGCCCCAGTGAAGTTGCCAACTTTTTATGTGAAGTTCTTCTTGTATAGGATTTGAATATGGAATTTTTTGTTGCTTGGTATTTGCTTTAATAAATGATTTGTAAGGCTCGCTTGGCTTTGCGATGGGTGAGCTTCGCTTTAATGACCTGCAATATTAGATCGACATTTTAGCAATACATTTAGAGTATTTATATATCGAAATATAACAGGCATTTTATAATAGAAAACACAGAATTCATAGTTTTTCATTATTCAGTCACACTGATTTCTCAGCGGTTTACAATTCAGAAGTCACACATCCATTATCATTTTTTTTTACAAATTCAAGCAATGCTGTTAAGTAAAAAATGGATGCTAGTTATTGTTGTTTCAGAATCTCCGGACTGATTTTCCATTTGCGCTAGATTCGCAGCTTCGGATTTATATGCCAGAGAAGGTGAAAGATGTCTCAGTTGCAATTTTGTGGACAATTAACAGTCGTCCCAACTTCTGCCTGCTGGGTATGGACCTCCTGTGACAACATTAATGACAAGCTTTTCTGAATCTTGCGTTGCAGTGTTGTGGTGAGAATCGGGTTGATGGGTAGGACATTGTTGATCTCGAGTGGATGAGGCTGGATCGACTCCGCTTCTCTTAACGTATTGTTGGAGTTTACCCTGCTCCAGCAATTCTTCAATCACATTCTTTAATTGGCGACATTGGTCAGTGTCATGGCCAGGTTGATTGTGAAATTGGCAGAATTTTCCATTACGCTTTGCACCTCTCGTCATCTCAGGTGGCTTAGGATACCTGACAACGTCCTTTGTTGCAAAAAAGATATTTCTTGGTGTATCAGTTAAAGGAGTAAAATCCGAAGGATTAAAGCGGCGAGGTTTCTTTTCATTTCCCTGGCTCTTTCCTCCTTCATTCTCCCTTTTCTGACTTTCAGATTCTCTTTTATTAGATGGGACATTGTTATTATTAGTTTGGGCAGCAACCACTTTCGATGTCGTAGAAAGGCTTTCAAGGCGAATGAACTCGTCGGCCTTTTTATAAAAAATTTCGAGTGAGTTCGGTTCCTTCATCTTTAGCCATATTCCAAATTTACTCAATTTATCAATGGCTCGCATCAAATAAGTCAGGATCATGCGTGGTTCCGCATTTTCTACTTCGGCTAAAGCTATATTGAAACGGCTCAAGAAAGATTTGATTGATTCTCCGGGCGCTTGTTCAAGGTTAGACAGTGACATTATATCCTTAGCTTTTGAAGCATACAATCTGAACTGTTCTTTGAACTTTTGCGTTAAGTCGGAGAACTTATCTACATACCGAACTGGAAGCTTTGTGAACCAAAGTAAAGCCACACCTTCCAGGTATACTGGAAAGTATCGACACTTGATCTCGTCTGACGCTCTTGCACCGGTCATATGCCAATCGTATTTGTATAGGAAATGATTAGGGTCACTGGTTCCCCTATAGGCTTGGATAGTAGGAGGTGCAAATTTCCTTGGAAACTCCGCCCTCAGGATCCTTTCAGTAAACGGAGTTCTGCTTGGCGCGAATCCCCAGTCAGCCTCATCCTCTTCCCTTTGCATGCTCTCTTTCATGATGCGGCCAACCATTTCAGACAGGTACTCTTTATTGTTCAAAGACACCTCCGGGCAAGCATCAGTTCTTCCCCCGGAAGTTTGCCCGGGCATATGTTCATGACAAGTTGGTTGCGGCATAGAACCATCAGCTTGGAATGGTGGCATTTCGGGAAGGGTGGTTTGATGGTTTTCTGGTTGACGATTTGCCCCGAGCAGGGCAGTTATTCTATCCATCATCAAAGCGTTTTGAGTTTCAATTTGTTGGTATAATCCAGAAACTGCGTCGTCCAATTCAGCCCTGGTGACTCCAAAGGTAGGAGTCGCTTGGTCTGTTGTTGGGGAAGCGGAAGTCCCTTCGTGAGCATTTCTGGATCTGATAGGTCTACCTCTTCTTCCAGGAGCCATTATTTCGGATCTGGTTTTTAAGAGAGGTTCTTTTTATGAATCTTTGCGAAGCAACGGTGGATGATCGCCTGAGTTCAATTCTCAGTGAAAGCACCAAAATGTTAACGCTAAAAAGTGAATGCTAACACCCGGTGTGTGTAATAGGATTGTGAAAGCACCACCCGTTGGTACGGGAACAAAATATAAGCTGAAAATAGCAGAAAAGCAGTAAATGAACAACAGGTTTATAGTGGTTCGGCCCGTAATTGAGCCTACGTCCACTTTATAGTCTTTTACTGCTGATTTGGTTACAATTTGATACAATATCCTTCAAAATACAATACAACTTGATCACGAAAGCACTTTTGACTACTAGCTCAATCTTTGATGATGAAACTCGACGAATCCGTGCTGGATATAAGGAGTTCTTCTCGAAGCTTGTTGTAGCGTCTCGAATGCTTGAAGATCTTTGATTGCTGAATGAGAGGAGACTTCGACAGAGTAACGGCGCTTGAAGAAATGAATGGCCAAAAGTCCTCTCCTCGTTGGAGATGATGGTGTATTTATAGGAGCAGCTCTGAATTATGAGCAGAAAAAATGCCAAGTCTTAGGTCGCGTACGACCTAAGCTAGGTCGTAGGTCGCGAGCGACCTAAGATAGGTCGTACTCTACACACGACTTAAGGAGTGCAGTGATGAAGTTGTCTGTGGTTTTCTCCAAGTGGTAAGTCGTGGACGACTTTAGGTAAGTCGTGCCCCTTTCTTTACCTTTAACTCGTGAAGTCTTTAGGTCGTCTGGTTTGCTTCAGGAATTAGGTCGCAGAGTCTCCTAGGTCGCTAAGCAAGTTAGGTCGCAAGATACCTTTAGTAGTTAGGTCGTAGACATCTTAGGTCGTGGACAAGTTAGGTTGCACTTTTAGGTCGCGACGTTCTTAGGTCGCAGACTTTCTTTAATAGCTAGGCTGTTGAGATCACTTAAGTCGTAGGTCGTCAACCTTTTAACTCGTAGGTCGTAGCCATCCTTAACTCGCAAACTGTTAAGTCGGAGCTTTCTTAACTCGGAACCCTTCTTAAGTCGTAGTCCTTAGGTCGCAACATTGCTAGGTCGCAATGTTCCCTGTAGCTTTAGGTCGCAACACTGCTAGGTCGCAATGTTCCCTGTAGCTTTAGGTCGCTGAGCTGCTTCAAGAGTTAGGTTGTGACATTCTTAGGTCAGGCCTTTCCTAGGTCGTGACATTCCTGTAGCTTAGGTTGTAGCTTCACTAAGTCGCAGAATTCCCTAGGTCGTGACTTCGTTAAGTCGCAAAACTTCTCTTAGGTCGTAAAGTTTTAGGTCGCTGAAATAAAGGAATTAACATGATGTACGATATCTGCAGCACAAACGATGTTGTTTTTTGGTGCTCAGATGACACCTTTACAGAACACAGTGGTAATATTGGCACCCATTGATCTTGCCATGTTTTCAAAGGCCCAACGTATTTTATTTCTGGTAACAGTAGAGCCGCCCATGTCGGGGAGCATATTTTCTTTACATCCCAGACATCGTAGTCTTTGCAACACGATGAAGTTTAAGTGTTAACGGCAGTAAGTTTTACTCTGTAATCCCATCAGTTTTACGTCGTTTGATTAGGCCATACAAAAGTTTTCCAACTACACAGTCATGATACAACTAAGCAGAGCAATCAAGCACAAAAGCTCCAACATCAACCAGTTCTCAACTTTAACCATTTCAAAACCAGCATTTTGCAACTCCCAAATCACGCACAATGGAAGACAAGGCAACCTGGAAAGAGCTCAGTTCATATTCGATAACATGAGAAATCGCAGTGTAATTTCTTGGACTGCACTTCTAACTGCTTATGCAGAAAATGGTAAACTTTCGAAAGCAAGAAAGTTGTTTGATGAAATGTCTGAAAGAAATCATATAACATGGAATGCCATGATATCTGCTTACGCTCACGCATCGGACATACCCGAAGCTTTTCATTTGTTTTCCATCATGCCTTGCAAAGATTTGGTCTCTTATTCTACTATGATCTCTGGGTTTGCAAAGAAAGGATTAATGAGAGAGGCAGAGTATGTTTTTCAAGAAATGCCAGCTATCTGGCGGGACCCTGTTGGCTCCAATGCATTGATTAATGGATATTTAAAAATTGGAGATATCGATGAGGCAGTGAGGATATATAGACGAATGTCAATAAAAGATGTGTTTACTTGGAGTTCGATGGTTGATGGATATTGTAAATGTGGAATGATACATGAAGCTCTGGATATATTCAAGTCAATGCCTGATAGAAACGTTGTTTCTTGGACATCCATGATACGTGGATTAATGACAAATGGAAACTTTGGTGTTGGGTTTTCGTTGTTTGTACAAATGATTAGGGAATGTGTAAAAGCTAATTCAACTACACTTTCTGTAGTTCTCAACGCATGCATTGAGTTCAGTAGATGCGAAGAAGGCCTAGAAATCCACAGTATATTGTTAAAATCGGGTTTTGAACATTACGTGTTCTTAGAAAATTCTATTATAGTGATGTACTCAAAACAAGGATGCTTATATGACGCTAGAAGATGTTTCAACGACATGAGAAGAAGAGATGTTGTTTCTTGGAATTCAATTATCTATGGTTATATAGAGCACAACAAACTAGAAGAAGCCATTGTTCTTTTTGAGGCAATGCCGGAAAAAGATCAAGTTTCTTGTACCACTATGCTAACAGGATTTGCAAACAAAGGGTGGACTAGTGAGTCTGTTCAATTGTTCGAGGAGATGCCTGAAAAAGATGATATTGCATGGACGGCTGTGATTTCAGGGTTTGTGAGGAACGGAGAAACTGATGCTGCTTTTAATTGGTTCAATCGAATGATGAAAACAGGGATAAAGCTGCCTCCTCTTGCTTTGAGTAGTGTATTGAGTGGATTAGCTAACTCGTCTTTGCTAGATCAAGGGTTGCAGTTGCACGCTCTCGTTGTCAAATTAGATTTAGAATACAGCGTGATGATTCAAACTTCTCTGGTATCTTTGTATGCAAAATGCGGGGATGTGCACATTGCACATGACATTTTTGCATGCATTAGGGAACCAAACATGATATCATTGAATGCAATGATAACAGGATTTGCTCAACATGGTTTTGCAAAAGAAGCGCTTGAACTGTTCAAAAGTGCTGAATCAGACGAGTACTTCAAACCCAATCAAGTAACGTTTTTGGGAATTCTTTCGGCTTGTTCTTACGTAGGTTTAGTAAATGAGGGATGTCGATATTTTGATTCCATGAAATCACAGTATGGTATTTGTCCAAATCTTGATCATTACACATGCATGGTTCATTTGCTAGGTAGAGTTGGTTTGCTTGATGAAGCTAAATGTTTAATTGATTCTATGCCGTTGGTACCTAATTCATCGGTTTGGGGAGCTTTGCTTGATGCAAGTAGGGTTCATTTGAATGTCAGTGTTGCAAAATTTGCTGCAAAGAGAATTCTTGAACTAAATCCAGAAGATGAAGTTGCTATTGCAGTTTTATCGAACTTGAACCAAGAAGCTGGATTGAAGGAGAGTGTTGGTATGAAGAAGACTCCAGGTTGTAGTTGGATTATGACAAACACTTTATCTGGTGACTCAACATAAATAGGGTCAATTTCGGGAACATCTAGTATCAAGATCACTTAGTGGGTAAGTAGCCAATCTCTAAAATATTTTACTGAAAATGTGTAACACGTTACAAATGCCTATGAGGCTATGTTGCTCTGTATGACCTGTATTGTGCCTGTATATGTGTGTGTGCATATTACTTAAAAACGAACCATATTTTTTAGATGCATATTCTTGTCTGTTTTATCACATTTCCCGGTAGTGCCATCTTTCTCATGTGCTAAATAATTCTTTCATTCACATTAACAGGAGGTTTTTGTACTAAATTGTCTTCCTATACTCTTTTATTCATCAATTAATTTATTCATCGTTACACTTATACCTTGTTAGCTACTTAAGAACATTGCTTTTTGTACCATGTTGTACTCAAAAGCTTTAAATTTTTCATGGTCAACTTAAATTTTTGACTACTGTTTTTTTTTTAGACAGGCATCTTAAAGCACCTTAATCTGTTCGATCTTTGACTAAAGTTGCAGAGTTAGTTATGATGATTTATCTGAGTTGCTTATATTCAGAAGTTCAGACCAAAAGAGCTAGTCATTATCACGGCAAGGATACATTTGTCTCTTAGGTGAGAAACAATTGTTACAATTATGCTCAACCCTCAAATCTAATCTATTAGCTATTCTACTGGTGTGTAAATGTGTGTGTTGCACAAAAAAATACTTCTATAAATATTTTGAAAGAATTGAATTTATTATGCAATATACGGTGAATTTGTTAAGATAATTGAGTTGTGTACTGAACTTATTATTTTTAAGTATGTAATTTTGTTATACGATTCGTGTATTTTTATATTTAGATAAAAAATTAATTTTTCATTTTTGTAGAAAATAATGAGTTTGATTCTGATTTATTATTTTTTAGCATTTAATATTTATTAAGAAAATAAATGAAAGTATTTTTAATTAATTTTAAAGTCAATATTTTTAGGAATTTCAATAGAAAAATATTTATATACATAAATTTGGGTTTAGCATTTAGCTTTTAGTACATTTGTTTAAAAGATAAATGATACATACATGCATGTATGTGTGTAAAATATTTATATTCATAAATTTTGAGTTTAGCATTTAGCTTCTAGTACATTTGTAAAGATAAATGTTACATACATGTATGTATGTGTGTGTACGTACATATATGTGTGTGTACGTACATATATGTGTGTGTATGTATGTATGTACACACATAGATACATACACACACAAACATACACACACATATGCATACACACACAGATACACACATAGATTCACACACACACATACACGTACATATACATACATATATGTATGTATTGAATTTCAAATACCACTTGAGAAAATAATGTAAACCTAAAAATAAAAGTAATAAATCAATATATTTTTATGCATTTGAAGCTCTTGCGGTTAATATCAACATCGAAAATAAGTAAATAATATCATCAGATTGATACAAAATATTTATATAACGACTAAAAGAAATGTTTATTAAAAGAAACGTTACAAATCATATTTTTATTTTAATTATGTAAAAATTATAAATTACACTACAAGGGGAAACACGTTTTCCGACGGCCAAAAGCCGTCGGCCGCCGTCGGAAATAGCCGTCGGAAATGGCTTTGTCGGGAAGCAGTATTTCCGACGGCTTCCGACGGACGCTGTCGTATTCATTCCCGACGGTTACCGACGGGCGTCGGAAACCGTCAGAAACCGTCGGAAAGCGCCTGAAACAGGCCGCCGTTATCCGTCGAAAACCGACGGAAATTTTGACCAGTAAGCTGTCGGAAGCCGTCGGAAATCTGCTGTTTTTTTTTACATTTGCTGCACATTTAGCCTTCCAACCACATTTCTCTTCCAAACATTAGAATATCAATACTGCACAATCTAATATACAATAGTCCAACCAAATATTCAAACCCAAACCACAAAATATTTAATAAACACACAAATAAATAAAATTACATCAAAATATAAATAATCATTCCAACATTAACATAATCCTAACAATAACTGTTCTACCATGTTGTTAATACACAAATTCATCAATATTCTCATACACGTTCTCATACTACCATAGAACCAAATGTGTCAAACATAATTATACATAAATCAACAATTACCTACGCCGTCTATCAAATCATTCTAAATTAAAACAAAACATACCTGAACGAACAAGAAAGCAAGTAATGAATCAATCTCCTGCAGATCCAGAGCCAGCCGAGGAAGGAAAGTGACCACCACCCTGCTGCTGCTGCTGCATGTACTCTAACAACTGTGCGGTGTGCATGGCCTGTTGGCGGTTCTGCTCCTCCAACTGGACAACTCTAGTCCGCAACTCTTCTATATCTGCAAGATCGCTCTGATATCTACTCCGCCGTCCCCTACTCTGACTACTGGACTGCAATAATTGAAAAATAAATAAAATCCAAGTTTATTGTTTTGAAAAAGTGAAAATATCATATTTTAAGAAAAAGTAAATTATTTACCGCTAAATTGCCAAATCCGTATCGTCGACCATGCTCTGCTGGATCCATAACGGACTCAAAAATAACGTCTTCCTCATTGGTCGTCAGCTGATCTCGACCCGTGTCAGCAAGGAGTTTCTGCCGCTGCTCCATAAACTTCTCCTGCATTAACAAATTAATAATATCATATCTTATGTCATCATAGTTTAACAATTAAAACAATTACTAATACTGAATAAAATAAAATATGCTTACATGGCTTTTGCTGGATTTATCGTCCTGCCATGTGTACGAAACAGTCCCGTCTGGATTAACATGCTCGACAGCATGCGTACGGGTGAACACGTCCATATAGCTGACAGGACCATGTGACTCGGCTTCCTGAAGTTGATTGTTACATACAATTATTATACATTTAAAATCATATAGTATAAACTATTTACATTTATTATTCAGTAAATTTACCAACTCCTGCCGATACTGCTGAAACGACTTCGATCCTCCGCGATGAGTGATGCATCTTCGACCATATTTTCTATACGGGTCGTTGAAACTATTTCGTTAACGACACTTTCAGACTCTACAGAAGTATTTGCTACAACTTCTCCATGCCGATCCCAAACATAATATTCGGGTGCGAAACCGTGTTTGCACAAATGAACTTTCACAACATCTAGTAACAAATACTTCAAATGTCTACACCTACTACACGGACAACGAATTTCTGGATCGTTTTCGTTATTACTTAAAGCGAATTCAACAAACACGTTTATACCATTATAAAAATCTTCTTTTATTGAGCCCCTCAGTCCTTTTCTTTGGTACATCTATCTCCTCCGATCAACAAAATAATCAATCATTTTTCCTATTTGACAAAATGAGAAGTTCAAAATTTAATATTTATTTTGAAGAATACAAATTCGAAAAAGATTATTTTCATGGTCGTATAATATTTTGAATTTAAAGAACGGCTTCACAAATTTAAAAATATTTTCAAATAGGACACATTTTATTTTTTAACGTAACGATTTAAAAATATATATATATTTTTTTTTCATTGGTCAGGCATCCTACTTTCCATTACAAACACAGTAAGCATTTACATTTCGTATATTACTTCGTCTCAAACGATTCAACAAAATTTCGGCAGCATTTCCCTTTTGTTCCCTGCATTATACACAAATGCGTGTACGCAGGAAACAAAAAAGAAAAGTTAGGCCGAAATTTTATGAACCGTTTGAGACGAAGTAGTATGCAAAATGTAAATGCTTACTGTGTTCATAACTTGTCCAATACAGGGACAAATCCGATAAACATTGTACCAGATGAATATAAATGGTCGTTTTTCGAAAAGAACGACTATTTATACAACGATCATGTACAACACTCGTCAGACGGGGCCAAAAACTCTCTAAGGGACATTTGTCAGTTACATGCGCGCATTTTACAAAAAAATACAGTTTTACTCAATGTTCACATTTACAAAAATATATATTAATTTAACACATTTATTCAACGTATTACATCAACTTAAGGCTGTTTTAACATTTTTGTCATTTTTCAATACACAATATAATTTAGAGTAATGCATTTTTTTTGTTTCATAAGTAAATACGCGCACAATATAATACTCCTAGTTCATTCAATCAATTTATCTTATTCCAAATAACGTATACAATCGTCGAGTCAAGGCATACACAACAATTTACATATACATGAACAACGACAAATTATACGTATTTTTCACAATTTCACGATAAAAGATGAAATCGGTATACCATGTGATGCTATAAACTGTTATTACGCTATTGGAAACAATTGCAATCACTAATTCGTCCTATTATCAATTTATGCAAATCTAGAATTAGGGTAAAAACTGAATTTTTCACAAAAATAAGAGATTATACCTGAGATTAAGAGTAACGGAGGTTGATTAGGGAGCTTTGGAAGATCCGGAAGCTAGAAATTAGGGATTGGAAGTTTGGAGGTTGAATTTGGAGGTTTTTTGGGGGAATTTTCGTATGAAGAGGAGGAGGAAGAAGGCTCTCGGCTTGAGGTATAATCGCAAATTACCGACGGCTTCCGACGGTCGCCGACGGCCCGTCGGAAGCCGTTGGAAATGTGCCGTCGGAAACCGTCACCCCATGCTGCCGGTTTCAAGCCTTTTTCTAGTAGTGTTAGTTTTTGAAGCATTGTTTCATACCTCAATAATTTTAATTTATAATAAAAACTTTTCAAAAAATAAACGAAGCTTTAAGTACATTTGTTTAAAAGATAAATGATACATACGTACGTACGTATTTACGTATATACATTCATATGTGTGTGTATGAGTTAGGATCAATAGCATCCTTTATTTAATACCATTTAATAGTTCCTTGATATTAACCATAAGTTTTTATTTAAATATTTGTTCTTTCTCTCTCCTATCACATGGATCGAATATTTAAATATAAACTTGTGGTTGATATCAAAGAGCTACAGATGGTGCTAAATAAAAGATTTTATATATATATATATATATATCTATATATATATATACACACACACACTACTAATAAAGAGAATTCATTCCATTGATTTAGTCGGTGTCTTTTTGAAATACCTATAATACCCTTCGTCCTTCTTCCACTTTACGTCTAGATGCCCTTCTCCGTTTTCCTTTTTTTCATTTCGCATCCAAAAACCCAACGCCCTTCTTCCCCTCTACATCCTCTCTTCGTCAACAACTGTCTGCTTATTTTGCTTAATGTCAACTAACAACAACTATCTTCATCACCGATCACCAATTCGATCAACTGTCTCCTTAGTTTGCATTTATATCCAGTCTTCATCAACGATTCAGTAGCCAGATCTACCGATTCAATCGACAAAATTCAGTCGTCACATTCGATCTACCGCTTAACGATTCGGTCGCCATTCCAGATCTACCACCTCAACCTCCTGTCGTCAACCGTCTTTCATCAACGACTACGTCTCCAACTCGCCCTATGTCTACTGATTATCATCCTATCGATTTTTCATCAACACCTGCTGATTGTCCATTGGCGTTCATCCAACTGTTACTGTACGCTTCTCTTCCTCTCCTCCTTTTACTTTTATTTATTCCGTTCATATATTTTATACTTAACATAGCATTGGTTGAGTATGTTTATAGATTGTAAGATGCAGAAAATTTTTATTTGAACGATTACTGCCGTGTTTTTGCATATTAGTTTTAATTTGTAACAATATTAGTTTTCAGTTGATCTAGCCGATTGTTGCTTACTCATTTATTTTGTATAGTTTACAATAATGGTAGAGCAGATGCAGATTGTAGTCACATTGTAAGATGAATTATCATATCGATGTGTAAAACCATAGGTAAATATTGAGTATGAAAATGATTATTTTGGAGTTAGTTAGTTTACAATGAAGTCACCAGTATCAATCCTAAAGTAAACATGGTAACTTATCACTAATTTATGTTAATTGACCTTACATTAAACATGTAATTCATGCTTCTTCCAAAGTCCAACCAAGTCAGTGTAGATGTATGCCTTTCAGGTACAGAAAGGTATTTTATACATTAAAAAATGATGAAGGCAGATACAATTTAGTCCTCAATTTTTGATTTACAAGCTCTAGGCCAAAAGATGAATATGTATGATGATAAAAGTAATTTTCACATGCCTTCGTTGTTTGTTCTTCCTAAATAATTCACTTTCATACGCAGAATCTTACTAATAATTTGTAGTTTTTGCGAATGTAGGATATCAATAGAAAGGGAGTGCATATATCTGAGGTAAAGTGGATTTTAAATAGATTAGCATAAATAATACACACACACATGATATGTATATACATACACACGTACCATTGTCTACATTCTACACTAAGTAGACTTTTCTTATACCTTCGGTAATAAAGAAAGACAATATGAAATGAATGCAACAGCTTTTAATTCTCTTGCTTTTGCATATATCTAAAAGACTATATTTCCTTACCACTATGCATTTCATAAGTTCTATTATCTTATGCATTCAGCTTTATTAAATCATTTCATTAGTTCTATTTTCTAATGCAGTATTTTTCCTTTTCTATTTTGTTTATGGATATTTGATGGTTACGGCATGTACTGAATTAAATGATAAACACAAATAAATTGATTAATTGTAAGTTACTTTGTTGGAATAATTTGATTACTCCTTATAATCAAACAATATTATATGTTTGTTATTTGATCGTGTAGAAGTAACCGTGGACTGCCATGATCAGAAAGAAAGAAAAAATAGATGCTTCAGATCATATTTATCGAATTAAATTTCGGGTAAATTTGAAATTTTGACGAGATAAATAATAAGATGATAGATCGCTAACATATGATATTGAACCGGTGAAATATAACTAGATGTTGGATTATTTCTTTTCAACATATCATAAGTATTTTTTCCTTCAACGCAACTTTATCCTAAAAGAGAAACAAGAGAACTCTCTTCTGTCACTTCACTGAATAATTTAGCACAGTTCAAATGCATCCTTTTATTAATTTTTCACATGTTTACTCGATTAAGGAGAATATTTTTTATCTTATTCTTTTATTACGTAGCATGTAGTTGGACTAGAAGTCTATAAGTTAACTCCTTTTGCAAGATGTAGGTTGTAGTTTAATATATGTGCAACTTAATGTTCATTAAGGTTCATAATTTACCAATAATAATGCTATTTATCTTTTGTGTATGCAGCTTTTCAATTTTCTTACGTTAAGGTTTGTTCTGTTCAGTTCACTAGATTGAGATGCTTGCTAGGTTGTTATATTGTATGTTAAGGGCATGGTAGTTTTTTTACATTGTTATGCATTTGTATCATTTTCTGAAAACTTGGACGTTTCTTAAAAATTGTAAAGTAATGCTCGCTATTTTTTCCTACTCACATGCAAAGCACGTGCACATGTACCGGTGCTTCTATGATCATCTTTTTTTCATTATTATAACACACTAAATCATCTTCTTCATAATCTTTTTCACTGAACAGCCTTTGATTGTTCATAGAGACGTTAAATGTAATAATATATTGCTAGACTCGAACTTTGAGGTCCATGTTACTGATTTTGGGCTTGCTAAGTTTTTGTCAGGGGCTCTAATGGTTATATAACTCCAGGTATTTCTATGAATATGTATCTATATCATTGGAATGTATTCATTTTTACTGATTTGACAAGGACGTTGAGGTAACATTTGCTATACATGTACATGTAGAGTATGCATACACACTTAAGGTGGACGAGAACAGTGATATGTACAGCTTCGGGTGGTGCTTTTGGAATTGGCCACTTCCAAAAGCAATTGATGAAGATTTGGGAAAACAAAGGGATGCTAACCATATTGTTAATGATGGATATGGGGACGTGATGTCTATTAAAATGGATGAAGTGAGTTCTAACGTAAGGAGTGGAGCTGGTTTGAACTTCACTAATCAGGTGGTTGTGGGCAGTGATGTTTTTGATAATGGAATTAACAATGTTCTTGGAGATAAGAGTGTTGATGAGAAGATTAATTGGATGATTGAGTTGGAGTCTCTGGCCACATTCGCAGATTAGAACGAAGGCACACTGTTGAGTTCTTCTACAGTTTCCGGAGATAAGAGAGGGTGTCTGGATTTAGTTTAATTATATATAACAAAATGCACACTGACATGCACAAAAATGAGGTGGTATCGGGTTCTAAGGCTGACATGTGTCCGACAGTTGATGAGTCCATTATATCATCTCTTATGGTTTTGTGTGATACAAAGGGATGCATGGAAAGGGTTTTGTATAAAAATAATCATGTAAACAAGCATGAGAATGAAAGAATATTGGGCTGTAAAAATCTATTTTTGAAAGTTGATGATTCTTTGCATAAGAACGCAGTGCTCAGTGGTGAATATATTTTTCTGGAAGATGGTGATTTGGATGTTGATAGGAAGATGAGTTCGATGGGTCAATCTGTAAATGAAGTGGCCATTCAAAAAATTCTTTGCATGAGAAAGATTTATAAAGATGAAGTTTTAATGTGTCAATTCGAACATAAAGGTTCACAGGAGGAAGATATTATAAATGCGGTGTACATAATCAAGGAATAGCAAAGAATACTAGTGTATATTTCTCTAATACTTTGCAAATTTCTTCACCCTGTAACAGCCAGAGTTGAGCTGCCAAATGCTTAAGGAAAAGAAGGGCATTTCATGGAGTGAAAAGTAGCTTAGGTATGCTCTTTTACCATAGTTACACATATTATGTTTGTAGATTAAATTGTAATATTTATGCCTATTTCATCTTAGAAATATTTGATAGAAGAAGCTTCAGAAGCAATGCAAAAACTACTACCAGTTTTTGTAGAAGTTGAGTTGGCTTCTGTGTGCTCATGGTTTGTGTAGTTGTATAAATGATTGTATGTTTCATTCAATATCAACATTGAAATCAAGTGCTTAGGTTATATACAGGGTGAAATATAGTTCTCAGTGCTTTTTTTTCAAAACTTATTTAGCATGGACGCACTGAACATTATTGAAAAAACAATGTAGTAGCGTGAAAAAATACAGAGAGATGATGTTGTTTATGTTATATTTGAAAGCTTTTGTGGTACTTTTGTTGTTGCAAGGATAATGAGTGTCCCATAGTAAACTTTCACTGTTGGAAGTTGAATTGCCATATTTTAATCAGCAGCAAACAATTTAGTGTGAGAATGGTTGAATGCAATACTAATAACAAAGCGATGGATAGATAAAGGAGAAAAACGGAAAGAGAATACAACTTATATATTATTATATCAGTCCCTTAACATAGGTGTTTTCAGTTTTTAGTCCATAAACTCAAATTTTATGCTTGGGACGAAGGGCAACATCAGTGTTTTTTGTTGACTGATTTGCAACAAAGGTTGAGATTTTAGTAAATTTTTTTTTTGAAATGGTCACTGTTACAGGGAGTTCAAAATAAAGAAAATAACACGTCTGTATGATAGTGGTATTTTGGTGCAAATGACTTTAAGTACTAACTTTGTCTTCACTATTAGGCCTGTAAATGGTCGGATACGGATTCGGATAGTGTCGTATCCGAAATCATTTTCGAATATCGGATATCCGTATCCATGGATGCGTACGGATATTAGATAGTTTTCGATCAGTTCACAACCAATAAATCTAAATAAATAAATATTTTTTTTTGATTTATTATAAATCCATTTAAGTACTAAAAACATAAAAAATAATAAATATGCTAAGAAAAATAATTTTAAACAACAAATATTGATTTTTATATACATATAATTTTTTTATCTTGATAAAATAGTAAAGACAATCATTTTATGTATTAAAATACATAAAAAATAAATATAATCTAAAAAAAAACCGAATGAATAATTATCGGATGCTGATATGGCCATATCCGCATCCAAATCCGTTTTTCGAATATCGAATAATTTTTCATATTTCGGATACGGGTACGGATGGTTTTTGGATTTTACGGATACTCATTGATAGCCCTATTCAATGTGCCACATGTAGCAAAATAACGGTTAGATTCTTAAAGGGAAAGTAAAGAAAAAAATGAAACCCATATGAGGCTGTCATATGTGGAAAAAAAATTGCTATTTTGAAATTATATAAAAGCAAGGAATTGGAAGTCAACGTGCACTAACTTGAAACCGTTGCTTTTTGTTGCCCCAGCTGGAATTTGAATGATGATACATGTAATATTTAAATAGAAATTAATATCAAATCCTTAATTATGCATCAAACATTAAAAATTTCGATGAAGAATGAATAAATTTGAAATAAGTTATAATGAAGGAAATAAAATAACGTGCTCTTTGAAACGATAGTATAAACATTATGGTGTAAAGTCAAAATATTAAAGTGATTAGATGCAGGTTCACGTGGACATGCTTATATACTCGTGTGTGTACACACACAGAGAATTTTATTTGGGCATAATTTGTAAACATAAATGGTGACACAATATATATTAACCATTAGATCTCCTTTTGATTTTCACCTCCTATATAAGGACAAAAGATTCAACGGTCCAGATCTATATGTCATCAATTGTGTTTTATTTTATGTCCAAATAGCCGTTCGACACACACACATATATATTGAATTTCAAATATTACTTGAGAGAATGATAAGAATACCTAAAAATAAAAGTGTAATAGTAACAAATTAGTATATTTTTAGGTATTCAGAGCTTTTGCAGTTAATATCAACATCACAACTAAGTTTATTTATCAAAGTGATACAAAATATTTATTTAATGACTGAAAAAATGTTGATTAAAAAAACCGTTACACATCATATTGTTATTTTAATTATGTAAAAATTGCAACTTAGTTTCGAACCATTGTTTCATACCTCAATATTTTAATTTATAATAAAAAAATTTCAAAAAATAAATGACATAGCTTTTAGTGCATTTGTTTAAAAGATAAATTATAGATAGATTGGATGTTAAATATTACTTGAGTGAATGATAAAAATACCTAGATATGAAAGTGTAACAGTAATAAATAGTATATTTTTATGTATTTAAAGCTCTTATGGTTAATATCAAAATCACAAATAAGTATATTATATTATTAAAGTAATACAAAATATTTATTTAGCGACTAAAAGAAATGTTGATTAAAAGAAACGTTACAAATCACATTGCCATTTTAATTATGTAAAAATTATAACTTAGATAGTTGAATTTTGAATCATTGTTTCATACCTCAATAATTTTAACTTATAATAAACACTTTTCAAAAAATAATTAACGTTTGCCTCCAAATAAAAATAAAATACAAAAGAAATATATTTCTTAAGAAAATACTATATATTTTTTATCCATTAACTAATGTAAATGACGAATATACGTTGTTTTTCAAAATTATAAACTACATGCAGTATTCATCACTTATCATTAATTTAATGTTATTCTTAACAAAAATAAATTTAGTTAATGATAAATGATTCAGTTGGTGGACCAATTTAAATAAGGAAAACATTTTATTTGTTCGTAATAATACTTATTTTAGAACGAAAAATTGTGTATATATTTGTTTTTAATGATATACCAACTTTGGAAAGAAATTTATGTACATTTTACTTTGTAATGAAGTACTAATTCCAACGTAAACTTGAATATGAATATTGTAAGGGAACTAATAAATAACTATGGAGATTTAAATAATACAGAGTTGAATGAAGTATTGGTTTTATAGTTTTTACCAAAGGGGTTTTGTGTACAACTTAAAAAGGTAAATGAATTTATATTTTCTTGTAAATTGTCCTTAAAACTAATTATTCAGAGGTGTTTGCTTAAAACTTATTATCCTGGAGTGAGAAGACCTTCAACATAATTTCCAGCTTTTATCAATATAAATGTGGCATATAATATATTGAATTTGGGAGAATTAATTTAAAGGACAAAAATTTGTATATTTTTAGCCTCAAGGACACGACCTCAATGTTTTAACCATAAGGACAAACATTCTTCCAAAATTATTCATAAGGACAAACATTCTTCCAAAACTGCTACCGAACTAAAAACTGATACCTAAAAACTGTTATCGATAACTACAAACTGATATCTAAAAACTGCTATCAATAACTAAAAACTGATACTTAAATAAAGTAGTCTTTTAGGCTAAAATCCTGAAGCTCTGTCCTTAAAGCTAAAACGTTGAGAAATTTTGTCCTATAAAATAATTTCCTGTTAATTTAAATATATAAAATATACCATATCTATTTATTCATTCCATTACTGATTGCCACCTTTCACACTATTATTCTAACCTTTCTTCTCCCCTCAAATTGATTTCATTCCCTTTTGGTTTACCCTCTCACGGAAAACTTAAATATCCTGAAGGTAGTCTTCTTCTTTCCATTATGTATTAAAAAAAAAAATATTTGGCTCTTACACAGAGTTAGCAATCACATACCTCCTAGCGCTTTCAGACTCAAATTGCAATCATCATTCATCATGTCATGGTTTAGGTTGAGCAGACCATCATTTAATAAGATTTTACAGCTACGTGAATTTCACTTCATGCCACAAACATCAGGTTGCAGGTATTAATTCCTAATAATAGATTCTACAGTATCTTCTAATTTCTCATTGAAGAAGATGAAGTCGGACCTAAATAGAGATTGCCTATCGTTCAATTAGTTGGACCCTCTTTGTTGGTTGATATATGTGTTATATCTAATTTGATTTAAATCATTTGTCGATCCACTTCTGTAGTTGGAAGCTCAGGTATGGTTTTTAACTTAATTTTAGATTACTACTAAGGTAATTCACTAGCAGGCTCTGTGTATAAGCCTAATTCAGCATAAGAAATAAAAATAAAAATAGAGCAAATAATTTAACTTGAAATGGGTTGATCAGATTATAGCTTCATGAAACATTCAATAAATCAAAAGTATTATTACCATTCTCGGTACATGAACAGGTTAATTGGGCAAACCTTTTGTGTTTGCTTCCATTTCTTTTCAACTAAATCAACAAAAAACTGAGAAAAAAAAAAGCTACAACAGCAAGAACTTTTGTTGAGAACGGGCATTCATCATTTCCCACTATTAAAGTAGCTAACATCCTCTTATGCTTGCAAGAAACCGAATGTGCAAATATCCATTTATTATAATGCTACAACAGCTTCTTATATTATTTGAAAAAGATATTTAAAAATATTTAGGCACAGGTTATTGCGGGACATGCAAATGCATCAGTATTGAGGTTAAAACAATTTTGTTCCACCTTCACTTTCTAAAATGTTTTGCAGTATTTATTTGTAAAGTTACATGATTTCTTTGGCTTATCTTGATTGAAATGGGCTCAATAAACTTTGTGTGTGTGTGTGTGTCTTAAATAAGTCCAATACCATGGGAAAACATGAGCAAGTCACCTATTCTAACATATGTTACCTATTTTGTGCAAGAAATTATGTACCAAATTTGGGTTGACAACTATACAAACATACTAATTTGTGTGTGTTTATAAAATTTTCAATATATGTTAATTTAAGGAACTTGGTGTTAGAAACAAGCAATTATCTGATACGTTATTCCAATTATACAAACAAAATCAAAAGAAGTTTGAATGTAAGAAAAAGCACGTGTTTCAACATGAAAGTAGTAGTAAAAATGTTAAACAAGACGGACATTTTGTACCTCTTTATTTCGATAGATCACATGGATCAGTCATTAAGAGTGTTTGGCCTTCTCTATTAATTTATGCTCCTTCCTCGATCGGTAACTCACGTATATATTTCTCTCTTTACTTGCAGTTCCATGTAATGTTGTACAACCAACTTATGCATAAATAACATGGATATATTTTCTTGAGGCATGAAACTTTTGCTTTAACTCAATGTGTGAAGATTTTATCTGTTAATGATTATACCATGCAATATCAATGTATTAGCTATAAATACACAGCCTTTGCTGAATTGCTGGGGGAGATCACCTGGTTCCATTAACCGTCCCCGTGAAGCAGTCGATAAAAACATTCTATTTTATGGAAATCTTGCAAAAAAACCCTTCTTTACGAGAGAGTAAGGACTTTTTTGCAAAAATCCCGATGTTTCTACTGGTTTGTCTCATGGGGCAGAGGAAAATGAGACCAGGTGATCTCCTCCCCTTTGCTAGCAGCATAATGAAGTGTAATACAAACCCCATGATTGGCTAAGAGCATCTCCAACAGTTCGGAGTGTGGATATACGATTTTCCACACTTCGAAATGTTGGAGAGCTAATTTCTCCAACAAAGATCAGATCAGGCGCCTGTTGAACCGACGCCTGAGGCTTAGGCGACTGTTCAACAGGCGTTTGAAAACCAGGCGCCTATTCAACAAGCGCCTCAATATGAGGCGCCTGTTGGACAAACGCCTGGTTCCCAAGCGCCTGTTGAACAGACGCTTCAATAGTTCCGGGATCTCCATATCACCTCCATTTCCACACTATACAAATTTCTGCATTCTGTTTGAGCTGCTTCTGGGTGCACATCTTCGATTACGTGAGATCCCGCACTCTGTTGGAGTTGCTCTAAGTTATCATGGGCACCTTTTCCAGTAATAATCTCAACAATGTTCTAAATCCACAGCTCGTTGCAGAATGAGCAGGTGTCCATTCTACCTCGTCTTTATTATTCACTCCCACTAATTATAGGAAACAAAAACCAATGGTCTACATTAGTTATAGCAAACAAAAGGTTTTTGTTGTATATATTGGTTTTTCATGTTTTGATTATTTATGTTACCAGTAGAGATTTTTTATTTATGCATATAAATTTCTAATTAAATTTCTTATTTATGCATATAAATTTTACCAGTAGAGATTTTTTACAGATACAAAATTAAAGTTCTTATCAACCCAAATGGGATGAATATATATAACTTTATCTATGCAGTGTTTTTATGTAGAGTTGCACAATTTCTTTATCTTGATTAAAATGGGCTCAATAAACAAGGGATAAAATAATTAAGTACAATACCTATGGGGAAAAAAAGAGCAAGTTACCTATTTGAACGTATGTCACCTATTTGGTTATGTACCAGATTTATGTTAGCAACTGTACAGACATGTGAAATATACTCAGCTGAATTGCTATTTTGTTAGATATCACTTTTCTATATGTGGCTAAATCAGCTTAATTTATTCATTAGTTTATAGGGTAGTTTAAATTATCTGTCACTTAGGAAGCCCTTTCTTACTATGATTAAATATTTCTCGTGATTTGATAACAGATATATAGCTGGTTATCCTTGGGTCATTAGCTTATGCATCCAGCAAGACCCAGTCTTATATAATAGTTCAGTAAAATCTCTGCTCTTTTTTTTTTTGAAAACTCAGGAGAATCCGGCGGGCTGGTAAACTCCTGAGAAGAGTATAGTAAAGCCGTCCGCTGATCCAAGCTCACATACCCTCGGATAGATTTATATAGGATATGGAAGCGTATGGTAGGAATCAAACCTGGGTCTTTTTACCAGAACCCAAGCCTCTTTTCCACTGCGTCGCATCCGCGGACGTAAAATCTCTACTCTTGGATGTTAAGTGATGCAAGTAGTTTTGATATTTGGTAAATTTTAACATACATCCTTATAATTAAAAAAAATAAGCTTCAAGTCTATATCAATTTTCTTTTATAAATTACATCCATATTTTCAAATACGTAGGTGAAATTCAAGGAGATATTTAGAGAATTTTAATTTAACTTAACATGTGCTTTTAAAATATATGTTCATAACTCATAACATTCCGCAATACGCCTCTTGATGGTAATTCTTAAATTTGGAATAGGAAAAAGTAAAAAAGGAAGAAATTCAAAAAAGAAGGATGTTTAAAATAGTTTAAAATTTGCACTTATTTTTGTTATTATTAAGTTTAAAATTTATGCACACATAGGTAGGTTAAGGATTGAATGTGTCAAATAGAACAGGTCAGACTCTTATTTGGATTGAATGTTGCAAATAATTTCAGTTTAGTTTAGAAAGCACAAAGGCTGTAAATTTTCAGTAATGTTTGGGATGAAATGTATGTGAAAAAAAGGTATGCCAAATGCTATGCTTTGAGGAGAAAAAATGCACTAGCAAATTCAATATATATTATTGTTAAGTGTAGTCATTTAACTTTAAGGTGGTATGTTGATCATGAGTGCTAACAATTTTTTTTATTTTTTTTCCTAAAAAAAAAAGCTTCAAACAAAGATTGTCATCACTTTATTCTGCAAAGAACTTGATATATTTATTTTATCAGACTAATTCAGCTTATAAGCAAAAAAAAACATTGGTAGTTCTTATTGGAGTTTTTATTGATGATAATATATTAAATTGACCCAATTTAATTGCTTATTTTAATTTGTGGCATCATTTTTGTTCCTGTTTTCCCAATCTTCCTATTGAGATAATACACATATAAAGTATTTCATATTGATTCGATTATAGTGCTAGTTATTGGTTTTTATCCTTCCATATTGACGTGTGAGAAATGGGAATTACTACGGCGTGTGTTATCATTGAAAGGTTAAATCTCAAGTAAAGCGAAAAAAGGGAAGTCTTTTGTCGACAGCCATTCTATAATTTTGCTGACAGTTTCTCTATTATATGATTTTTCAGGATGCCGATAACATTTGGGCCTTTGGACAAACCTATTGTACAATATGACGTTGAATTAAAGAGATCCTTAGGGGACTATTTCTTTTATATATTTAGATTCATTGCCTATGTTACATGAGTTATAATCAGCTGATTTAAAAACATAACATCTAAAACATCAATTATTCCCAAGTCTTCAATAGTATTATTTGTACGAGTATATACGTATGTACTTGTGGACCTGCATTTAGTTACTGATGTATTTACTATCTAATTATATAAACAATATAACCGAAGTACTTTCAACGTCTAATTGAAAAGCCGGACACTTTAAGCACACAATATTTCCAATTTATATGTTACTAAAATATTACTTTATTCTTTTTGGATGTTCGTCATTCATATACCTAAGATGGTCATGTCAACAAAATACATTTCGAATAATATACATTTAGAATTACCCTTAAAGTTCCCTTGATAAGCTCTTATATATTAACTATGGTGAATTAGTTGGTACATAATATAAAACAGAATATGGCATCCACCTTCATTAATCTTGGTAAAGAGAAAAAATGTTATCACTATATCACCTTCATTAATTAACTAATACGTTAATATTAGTATGATGTAATCACTTACCAAAAGATAACAGTAAAATCTATTGCAAAAATAAAATATTACATGAAAAAATATGGATCTAAAATTCTGCACCCTTAACAAATAGCACATCGAACTACGAATATACTTCAATAGTTCTATTTACTTCGTCTATGTTTTATCCATTAAAAATCAATATCACTAACTTTAAAAGTCAAACTTACATGTCAATTCAAGCTGCATTTAGCATAGTCATATTCTAACAGCATGCATCAATAAGAATACATGTTTGATTTCCCATCCATTAATTTAAACAAATGTACATAATAATCATGGCCTTGAAGTTTCTGCGCTTCTCTTCCCATTGCCTCGTATAAAACAATCATAAAACGTCACTCATCTCTTCATGAAATCAAAACCTTTCTTCTCTTCTCATCCATCTCGGTGACTCTTCAAACCACTTCTCAAGATGAATTCCTTGTCCTCAAGATGAATTCCTTGAATTTTTCCTCATAATTCTTATAATTGCACCTCATTTACAACTAATACACAAATGCAACATATGCCGCATATCAAAAGAATCCCGGAATAAATAACAAAAACAACAGGAGGTTTAAAACATGTAAATATGCCAATTTAACCCTATCATGTTTGTTTCAAACAATACAGTGAAGGGAAAATATACTTCTATATGACTACTATATATTTTTACGCACTTGGACATATATTTGACCTCATCCATTACTTAAACACGTTGGCATAAATCTTTACGTAAATTAAATATATTGCTTCTGTACATTTAGACAAAAGAGCACAAACGCAATTTATAGAAATTTTAAATTAGGCATATGCTTCGATAGAAAATGACATGGTTTCGCATTTAAATTAAGCACAATAGATTGAGTGTTCATCTTAAATAGCTGTCAAAAACCACGTGCATGATAGACATTAAATCACTACTAGAAAGGCTTCGTATAGCGACGGAGCCTAGCGACGGTTTGCGACGGCTAAAAAAAACGGCCATCGTAAACCGTCGCTATACGAAGTATACAGATCTGCCGAGACCAGCAGCTTCTTCATTCCCTTTTCCCCAATTTTTTCCCCCAAATCACTTCCTCCTTCCCTCCGACGCCCCCCGTCACCATAGCCGTCGCTCCAGCTTTCAACGCCTCCAAATCATCCAAATTTACGTCGGTATGCTTCTAATCTCTATTTTGAATGTAAATTTGATATTTTTAGGTTTAGTTTAAACCCTAAGTCAATTATGATTTGTTGTTAAATTGAGTATTAGTAGTGTTGTTAGATTAGATATTAGTAGTGTTGTATGTTGATTTGATAAATTAATTAGTTTATTATCATGAACTTGAATTATTTCGTATTACATTAACTAGTTTATCATGATGATCAAGTTGAATAAATGGTTGATGTAGATGATTAGTGTTGGCGATTAATATGGTTAGTTGTTTTAGGCGAAAAAATAGTGTATATTAATGATTAACTTGGTTATTGATAAGTTTACATGAAAGTATTTCATAGTTTATGAAATTGATAAATTACAAATTTAAGTTGTTAAAATCTAAATTCTGCAAATATGAGTATTACAAATTACAGTATTGTACAAAAATAAAGTTTATATAGTATTGTACAAATTTAAGTTTGATAAATTACAAATTACAGTATTGTACAAAAATAAAGTTTATATAGAAAATTAAAAAATGAATATGAGAGCCTTAAAAATTATACAAATATCTAATTTAAAAAAAAAATTAGGAAATGACTTTAAAAACAACTGATATTGTACTGAAATCTATTTTGTAATGAAATTAAGAATTGAATATAACAACAACAAAGATTACGCTAAAATCTATGTCGTAAAATAAAGAAATGAATATTGAACTAAAATTGTTAATTGAATGTTGAACTAAAATTTAAATATACAAATTTATTAAATAAAATTTAAATAGTTGAAACATTGTCAAAATTTGAAAAGAACAACAATATTTGATAAAATTTAAAGAAATTTTTTTCTCTCTTAGATTGGCTTTGGCCCCGTCTGGCAAGTGTTGTATATGATCGTTATATGGATGTTCGTTTTGGTAACGGAACGGACATTTATATTCATCTGATACAATATTTGTCGGATTTGTCCATGTATTGGACAAGTTACAAACACAATAAAGTAATTACATATTATAAATCATTTCATTTTAAACGGTTACAAAATTTCGATAGCGCTTCCTTTACGTTCTCTGTGTACACGCATTTGTGTACGATACAAGGAACAGAAGGGAAGTGCTGCCGAAATTTTGTTGAACCGTTTAATCTGAAATAATTTATAAAATGTAATTACTTTATTGTGTTTGTAATGGGAAGTAGGATGACTGACCACCGTAGTGAAAACCAAAATACTAAAAAATTAAAAAATCTCATGAATTTTTTATTTTGAATTTTCTGCAACGGTGAACTGTTTACAATGGAGAATGATTGAAAATTAATGATTTAAAGTGTCTAACATACATTTTCAAATCAGGAAAAATGTTCAATTATTTTCTCGACCGTACTTGGATGTATGAAGTCAGAACTGGAAAGAATGGGTCAATAAAGCAACATTTCTACAACGGTGTACACGAATTAAATCTAATATAAATCTAATATAATATGTTTTTTTTATTATTTAAATCTAATATAAATCTCGCAAGATATATACGTGATAATTTATTTTAATTTGTAGGAGTTATCTGCGCGGAACCGGGCAAACAGGAATAAAAATCCTGCATTGCACCGTGGTGGCTCCAAATCCTTTCAGGAGCACAAGAGAGAGCTGGTAATTAAATTTATAAACTGTGTTTACATTTTATTACAATTTTTTATAATCAGATTAGCAATAATATTTATATATTTTCAGGCCGCGAGATATAACCGCGAGCCCACTATGGCGGAGCTATTCAAGGCCACGCATGCCGTGGAGAGGACTGACGAAGAAGGCAATGTTTCGTACGAGTGGACGGATGACAAATCACAATCCGTAATGGTAAATTAATTTGTTGTTAATAATAATATTTTGTCTTATTTTATTTTCAAAAATTTGAAGTTTGGGGTTTATCGTGTAAAACAATTGTTTGTAATCGCAGGAGAGGTACGAAGCAGAGCGGGCTCGTGTAGCACAGTCCACTGGTCGGGAAGAGCTTACGTTAGAGGAGGAGAACCATATTTGGGATGCTATTATTGACCCGCCTTCTCGGACCAGTCGACGGTATAGCTATGGAAATGTGGAGGTAAATTTTGACATGTACTAATATATAAATTTACTTATGCATATGAATAGTTAAATAATTTTAATAATATTACTCATGCATATGAACTATTTTACAGGCGATGAGAATGCAGAGTGCATACAGGAGGTCGCAGCAAGATGCGGAGATTGCTCAGTTGAGGGCGACGGTAGAAGAAATAAATGACTGGAGGAAGAGTTTCTTTGAGCAACAGCTGGATGAGCGGATTGCGGCTTATTTACAACAGCATAGGACGATGCTTGGAGAGGACGGCAGCGATGGCGAGGAGTAGGTACGTTTGTTTGCTCGTGTTATAGTTTGGTATATACACATTTTGGTTAGTTTGATGTATATATATTTCAGGATATTATGTACATATTTTGATAACTTCTAGTTGATGGATTTGGTTGGTTATTATGTATATATATGTCGGGATAACTATGTACATATTTTTGGATTTGGTTGGATGTTATATTGTTTGATTTGGTTGGATTTGAAAATGATATTTGGTTGGATTTTATATTGTTTGAATGTATAGTGATGTTATATGATGGATATATGATGGCTATAGTTGATGAATATGATGTATATTGGCCGTGATGATGTTATATGATGGTTGTTGTTTGAAGTGGGGAAGTGCTCTGAAAATAAAAAAAAATTGCTTCAGATTTGCGACGGCTAGTGACGGCCTGTAGGTTGCCAGATTGCGACGGTTTGCGACGGCTAGTGACGCCTATTTTGCCAAAAAGTTGTGTCGCTTAGCGACGCCTAGTGACGCCAGGTAAACGTTGAAAAATTTCCACGTGTCACATTTGCAGTCGCGAGCCGTCGCTATTTTGGTGACGGAGCCGTCGCTAAAACCGTCGCCATACTATTGGGCGACGAGGCAAATAGCGACGACAGATAGCGAAGGCTTGCGACGGCCGACGACAGCTAAAAGCCGTCGCTATCTGCTGCCGTCCTTGTAGTGAATGGTCATATGAGTCTAGAAAATAATTTGAAATATATACAATATCAACCCCATCATGAACTTAAATGTAGACAACATAAAACCTCAAAGTAATTATTTCTGTCCTCGATGACCTACAAACAACATGTTATGATACATATGATAAAAATAGACTTGATTCGTATAGAATTTAACAACCGAAATAAGGTTGTCCAACAGACTATAGGATTAGATTATATCAAATTGGATAACCGAGTTCTGTAGTCATTCATGCATATGTATTTACTATAAAAACATTGGTTGGGAGACGACGTTAAGATAGTAGAATCAGTGCTCTATTGTTATTATTGATCGATAGGTAAAAATATACTTAAGCATAGAAGCTTGGTTCAAATGCAATGAAAGTGCCAAAGTAATATATTCAGATTAGAGAGATTAAGGTTCTGTTTTTGAACTCAATTACAAATACACACTGTAACGACCCAGAATTTCTGTCATTTGAAATTCAGATATTTAATTGATTTTAAATATTAACATGTGAAATTTATAAGTCGAATGAGTTAAATTTTGAATATGGTGATTTAATTGGATAATTAAATCGATAATTTAATATTTGAAATTCCAGAAATAATTGATAATTGGATCAAATGTGATTAAAAATGATTTATAAAGTTATATTAAATCATATTGGAGTTAGAATGATGTTTGTAAACTTTTAAAATTGAATTAAAAGTTAAATTGTGAAAATTGATTATTTTAATATTTAATTAACGACTGAAAATAGTCATTTTTCAAACATTCTCGGATTTCGATGAAACCAGTTTCATCGGATCCGTAATGTGAAATTATTGTATGGTTTCAAATTTCGTGTCAATCGGATGTACCATTTGTCCGGGGCAAGCCAAAACGCATCGAAATCGGTTTAAATCGATTTGATTTAAAATTGATCGTTTATTTCCGTAACTCTCACATACGATCGAATTAGCTCCCGAAACACGTTCCATTGTGTTCGGAACGCGGGGTAAACCTTAGAAACGCCAGCCGGCACGCTTCGTTTGGAGTTCGGAAAATTTTCGATGAATAGTGTTTTGAGCAATTTTCTATAAAAGGACGTTATTCTTTCTATTTGCAAACCACAATCAACCCTAGGGTTTCACAGCCGGCCCTAACTTATCAATGGCCGAAATGTTGCCATCTTCTTCCTCAAATTCTGATCGATCCACTCACTTTCGTCAGAAACTCTCAACTACAAAATTGTAGAGCTACGTGAGAACTTCGAATCCATAATGCTGCGATCGCCAGAAACTCACCATCGACGACGAAAATTGGTCGCATTCGTCGTGCGTTCATTCACGATTTCCGAGGCTAATAGGCAACCGAACCTGGCTGTGCTCTGGCCGAGGGTAGAGGCGAGTGCGTTCGTTTGAATGGTGGTTCTTGATCGTCTTCAAAGCCGACGAAGTGGTCGCGGCATCTAGGGCTTGATGGCGGCAATGGGTTTGTAAACGTGCGTGCGTTTTTTTTTCTGGGGAAGAAATAGGGGACGTGCGGCCACGATCTAGTGAAGCCCAATCAACAGCTCAGATTTGATGTAGGGTTTGGAAAAAAAAAATAGAAATTTGTATATGTTAAATTTGTTCAAACTTTAAACTATCATATCTTTTTGATACGAGGTCGAAAAATTACGAAACTTTTTGCATTGGAACCGTATTGACGAGCACTACATAATGGAGCTGGTTTGGAGTCGTTTGGAGTCAGTGAAAATTTTGGGTGAAATTAAACGGCTGTTTAATTTTATTCGAAATAAAATACTGCAACCGTTATTGAAAGCAAGGTGAGAACTTCTCACTCAATCGAATATTTGTTTCGATTTAAATTTTAAATATTTGTATTTAAAATTGCTTGATTGTGTGAATTGGATGATGGTTGTGATTGGTTGTTATCTATTGTGTTGAATAGACCCTATACGCCGTATATTAAGCGGATGTTATTTATTAAAAACATATACCGCGATAATTCCACATTGAAATGGAATTGGTATTATATATGTATTTGGAGTTGATTTCCCGCATTATATAGCGGATGAGACCCTATTGCGCCGTATAATAGCGGATAGTATTCTATAAATCCCATATACCGCGATATTCCACATTGAAGTGGAATTGGTATTGTGCTAACATCTGTGGATGCAGGGAAACAGGTTGGAGGGATCCAACTGGATTCCTCGAACATTTGAATTTATTTCATATGTTGTTTGTTGATTATTTATAATCGTCGTGTGATTATATTGTGATTGAAATTGTTGACGGCTATAATTTAGCCGAATATATTTTCGGTATCGTTGGATAACATAAATAAATAAAAATTGGATTTTCGAAATTTAAGTTGAAATTTATCGAAAAATTTATTTTTGATAATTGGATAAATTTAAAAGGAGTTTTAAAAGATAAAAGTCTTATTTTTGAACTATATTGAATTAAATTTCAAATTTCGGGAAAAAGGGCTTAATAAATGGATTTCGGGTAATATTATTTATAAGTTGAAAATTTTATTTAAAATTTGGATTTTTAAATAGATTTGAAGAGATAAAGAAATTTATTTTAAAAAGGAAATGATTTTGTAAATTCATTGGAAATTTATAAGGATATATGACGCTTTGTGATAGATCCTGATTTGTGTGTGATCCGTAATTTGTTTATCTGTGATATATATATATATATATATATATCTGTGATCTGTGAATGATAGATAAGCGTTATAGTTTATACCGCTTATAAATTATATTGTTATATTTGATCTGTGATGGTTGAATGTTGTTGCACTATTGTGTTAAACCGTGGACTACACAATACACACACAAATGTGGATTTCACGTGGAAATCGGTTAAGTCACAGATTTTTATCAATTTTGAAAAATTGAATTTTTGAATCCAAAATAGTTTTGGAATTAGAGTTAAAAGCTTTTGAAAATGAGTTTCAAAAATAAGAGTTATTTTAAATAACTTAATAAAATGGAAATTTAAATCATTTGATTTAAAATTTGAATTCAATATTTTGAAATTGAATTCAATGAATTGGGAATTATGGTCTAAAAGATTGTATAAATTATAAAAGGTGTTTATATGGTTTTGGAAATTTAAATTTAAATTCAAGTATTATACTTGGATGGCTTTAAACTGTGTAATTGTAACCAGTTTTTTCCCAAAAACGAAAACTACCTGTTTTCAAATAATAATAGCTTTCATAAAGTGAAAATATTTCCAATTTGTATCGAAACATTTCAAGTTGAAATGAAATTATAAATAGTTTGGAAAAAAACTATGAATTAACCTTCGTGAAGATGATTAAGCTTTATCTTGAAATCAAAGAGGATTTTAAAAGGTGTATCTTTTATATTATAAAAGACTTGAATTGTGAATAGTTTTGAAAGCTACAAATTAAATCTTGATTTAAGGATTTAATGGGTTAATTCAATTTAAATAGAAATTGATTTGTAAATCTATGAATGAATCTTTGTGAAACTGGGTAAACTTTGTGAAGTAAATCTTTTTGTTTAAAGATTTAAAATGGTAATTTGTTTAAACCATTTAAAGGAAAGGATTTGGGTAATAAGTTGTGACTTAATTGAAATCCCTATATCCGTATGTTTTAAATATTGTGCTCACTATTCGGGTTAGCCTGGAAAAGACCTTTGTGTCATATAACCCATTCCAAATTAGTGATACGACGATATGGATCGTATTGAGGACCGGTGTTGAAGACCGGATATTTTCGAAAATGAAAGGACAACCTGTCGAATGTATCTGCACCGAGTTGCTCCGGTATAGAGATCTATATCACTCTTCTTGTGATGGGAAGTCCGGATGTGATTAGTGAATATCCAGATTGCAAGGGCTTCTTTGAAGTGCCTTCGGTTCCATTCGATCCCGGAACGGACTTGTATGGATGTGTGTCTGATGTTACACTTTGAGATGTAAAGCTGGTTTCTATCAAATACATTTCTGTTGGTGGCGGAGAATTTATTCTCTTAGCTTAACACCCTTCTCTGAGACGTACGAGCTCAGAGGTTATGTAGTTGATGGTTACTAGTGATACATTCCCAATTTGGTAATGTGGCATACGAAGTGCTGTTGATCATTTGTTGAACAAAGCGTGGCTTTGTGAAAAAGAGTGGCTTTGTGAAAAAGCGTGGCTTTGTGGACGAGACTTCGTCGAGCCTAACAACCCGGTAATGGTCGAAACCGGAATGTTGTGGCAAGGTTGTTAGGGGTCGCGCCCCTAGGGTATGTCATTTCCTTCTGGATAAAAGGTGATATCATGGTATGGAGCCCAGATATTTTACCTATGTTGATGCTGCAAATTTATTATAATTTGTGGTTGAGGATCCTCAGATAAAGGTCGGTAACTACCGGGGGATGGCATAGCTCGTGTGTTAGCTACCTAGTTACAGCTGTATAGCGTGAGGTAGCGTCAGCCTTGTGTTTGCAGAGAGCAGGTTGACTCTCGGGGCGTCTTTCCAGAGGCATTTCCAGTTCGGTGTAAGGAAGTTCCTTAGCCTGACCATTTGTTGGAAATCCAAAGAAACAATACGAACCTTGTACGGTTTTAGTTGTAGAACCTGCCATTTACTTATGGTGGTCACCACTGTTTAGATGGTAGCTATAGTAGGCATACAATAATGGTTGTATGTTGGCTAAGATTAATATACTTTCGAAATTTTTTCCACTATGCACTAATAATAATAATCCAATGATTTGCGTAGTAAGCATGTTTGACTATCATAAGAAGAAATCTCCTCCAATTCTGTGTTTGCATTGTGTGTGTGGCCGGAGGTCTTATGGTAGTTTCATTTTCCAAAAGCATTGCGGATATTTTCCACTTCCTTAGTTGTTGTTGTTTTAAAGATAATAACTGTTTTAGTTCTCACACCAGTCACCATGACTGACCTGGAGTTTATTGTTCCTTTCCTAAACTCTGGGTGCCCACCAATTTCCACACGGGCAGTCTAGAGTCAGGTTATTAGGTCATTCTGGATTGAGAAGATGCATTGGAGCTCAGTGGCGAGCTGGATGGCGAGACGTAGTATTTGTATATGATATTATTTATTCCGCTGTGTGTATGAGGACAAGTTTATATAACTGTCCAGTTGTGTTGTATATTGTTGTTGTAAACTCTGATGATGATGTAATGTATAAATTGATATAGTTCTTTGTTTTAAAAATTATTCATTTATCTATTATATGTTGTTCCACTGCGAATATGAGATTCTGATATTGTTTCTGTGTTTTTCTGTTGTTTCTTCTTTCATTTTCTTCTGTCTTCTTCTACCTCTTCTTTTTCTCCATAACAATTCGGTTTTTCGGCATTCGATTGCTCGGCAGTTGATATAGTGGACGTATTAATGTCGATTTTCGAGCGTCGAAAAACAGAATCGTTACATTTGGTATCAGAGCATATGGTTAAGTGATAGCTTTGGCTCTGTTGGGTGTTACTCATTAGAGATAGAGTCAGTAGTACTCTAGAATGAGTGTGAGTGTAATAATAGATATGAGCGCGTATTTGTTAGTGAATATGAAATTGTTTTATATTGTGTTTGCTTATCCGTTGAGCTGTTTGTGAATTCTGGTCAGTATGTGGGACGCCATATTATCGATAGGGGTTTCTAAACACTTAAACGAGGCAAGTCGACATAGTATCATTTTAAATTGGGTAAATGAAATAATTTTACCTCGATTATATTTTGTATATAAAGGAAATAATTTTTCAGAATTGTTAAAGTGTATATAAAATTGAATTGTTTGGTTGTTGAAATTGTAAAAATATATATATATGTGAATGAAAGTTGTTTGAATAAATTATATAAAAGCAACAATTGTATAAGTATAGAATTATAATTAAAATGATTTACAATTGTGAAATAATCTAGCATAAGTAAAGTTAAATAGTGATGTTTTATGAGAAAAAGATTTCTAAATGTGATTTATAAATAAAAAAGGAAATTTTGAAAGAATTTAAGCACTGGATTCACTAGTGTTGCTGGGAAATAATAAGGGTGATGACTGCAGCATCATCAGTATCATTTTCGAGTTTCTATGTGATGGATTTGCTACCATAATAAATTGAAATTTTAAGTTTTGTTGTGATAAACAGATTTAAAATTAAAATCCAAATTTGTAATTGATAATTATAAGTGAAATGATTTTTATACTTATAATATGATTTGGAAGTTAAATAAATAAATTGTGTAACTTATAAAATGAGAAGATGTAAGTGAAACCAAATGATAAAATGGTTAAACAATTTTGTTAAGAAAAAACAAAATCTGAATTGGATTTATAAGTGGAAATTTAAGTTAAGTTAAACAAATGATGTTTAATTGGAATATAACTTAAGTGATGATGAATGAAGTTGATTTTTGGTATCAAAGTGAAATAATAAAGTGAATTTATTAAATAGATGTGAACTTGAGTTATAAATGAAATTCAATTTTATTTGTAAAATGAATTAGCAATTGAATTGAATAAATGGATTGAATGTTAATCAATCGAATGTGAATAAATTGATATGGAATAATGAATATAAGTGTTAATTCATTAAAAGCTAATGTAATTGGAATTAAAAATGTTGAACCAAATTGAATGTAAGTAATGTAAATTTAATAATTTGGTTGTGTTGAATATACATTGGTTGTTATATGATTGTTGGTTGATTGTATATAATTCATTAAGTGTTAATGAAATTGAATTGATAAAAATTGAAAGCTATGTAATTAAATTTGAATTGAAAGTGAACCAACTTGAATGTAAATTAGTGAAGGTGAACTAATTGAAAATGAATACATGAATGGTTTGAAAATTTTGTTGAAAGCATTCGAATTCGTTTTGAAACCTTATAAATTGCTTATGGGAATTATTTGATTGCATTGCTTATGGAAACTTTGTATTTGTTATTGAAAATTAATGAAATGTAAATGAATTTTCTATATATGTCACTTACATATTTAAAATGAGTAAGTACAGGTGTTGTGGCTGCCGTTTGGCGAGATTTGGTTGCGCTAAAATGCTAAATTAATAACTGCTTTGCTCAAAAATGCTAAAAAGGTACGCCTACGCAATAAAAATAGGAAATATGAACTGTTTTTCTGCTTTTCCGACCGTGTGGGTCGATGTATATATATTTATGTCTATTGTGATCTTACTACGATCGAACCGTGAAAAGGAGGCTATGGCGAATTTTTCTGAAGATTTAGGGCGTTAGAAAATTTTCGAGAAATTTTGGAAAATTTGTGAAAACTAAATTTTGAATTTGGAGTTAAAAGTTAAACGATGTAGTTTGTTTTGAAAAGTATAACTAAGTATAGATTTGGAAAACTTAGTAAAGTTTTTGAAAGAGTTTAACTATTGGATTTTGGAGGAATTGTACACTTAAGTGATTTTGAAAATCTAATTTGAACGAATTGTTTGAAAAGTTAATGAAATTGGAGCATTTTCCTACTTGGGAATTTCGAGGACGAAATTCTTTTAAGGGGGGAAGATTGTAACGACCCGGAATTTCTGTCATTTGAAATTCAGATATTTAATTGATTTTAAATATTAACAAGTGAAATTTATAAGTCGAATGAGTTAAATTTTGAATATGGTGATTTAATTGGATAATTAAATCGATAATTTAATATTTGAAATTCCAGAATTAATTGATAATTGGATCAAATGTGATTAAAAATGATTTATAAAGTTATATTAAATCATATTGGAGTTAGAATGATGTTTGTAAACTTTTAAAATTGAATTAAAAGTTAAATTGTGAAAATTGATTATTTTAATATTTAATTGACGACTAAAAATAGTCATTTTTCAAAAAGTCTCGGATTTCGACGAAACCAGTTTCATCAGATCCGTAATGTGAAATTATTGTATGGTTTCAAATTTCGTGTCAATCGGATGTACCGTTTGTCCGGGGCAAGCCAAAACGCATCAAAATCGGTTTAAATCGATTTGATTTAAAATTGATCGTTTATTTCTGTAACTCTCACATACGATCGAATTAGCTCCCAAAACACGTTCCATTGTGTTCGGAACGCGGGGTAAACCTTAGAAACGCCAGCCGGCACGCTTCGTTTGGAGTTCGGAAAATTTTCGATGAATAGTGTTTTGAGCAATTTTCTATAAAAGGACATTATTCTTTCTATTTGCAAACCACAATCAACCCTAGGGTTTCACAGCCGGCCCTAACTTATCAATGGCCGAAATATTGCCATCTTCTTCCTCAAATTCTGATCGATCCACTCACTTTCGTCAGAAACTCTCAACTACAAAATTGTAGAGCTACGTGAGAACTTCGAATCCATACGGCTGCGATCGCCAGAAACTCACCATCGACGACGAAAATTGGTCGCGTTCGTCGTGCGTTCTTTCACGATTTCCGAGGCTAATAGGCAACCGAGCCTGGCTGTGCTCTGGCCGAGGGTAGAGGCGAGTGCGTGCGTTTGAATGGTGGTTCTTGATCGTCTTCAAAGTCGACGAAGTGGTCGCAGCATCTAGGGCTTTATGGCGACAATGGGTTTGTAAACGTGCGTGCGTTTTTTTGTCTGGGGAAGAAATAGGGGACGTGCGACCACGATCTAGTGAAGCCCAATCAACAGCTCAGATTTGATGTAGGGTTTGGACTTAAATAAAAAAATAGAAATTTGTATATATTAAATTTGTTCAAACTTTAAACTATCGTATCTTTTTGATACGAGGTCGAAAAATTACGAAACTTTTTGCATTGGAACCATATTGACGAGCACTACATAATGGAGCTGGTTTGGAGTAAGTGAAAATTTTGGGTAAAATTAAACGGCTGTTTAATTTTATCCGAAATAAAATACTGCAACCGGTATTGAAAGCAAGGTGAGAACTTCTCACTCAATCGAATATTTGTTTCGATTTAAATTTTAAATAGTTGTATTTAAAATTGCTTGATTGTGTGAATTGGATGATGGTTGTGATTGGTTGTTATATATTGTGTTGAATAGACCCTATACGCCGTATATTAAGCTGATGCTATTTATTAAAAACATATACCGCGATAATTCCACATTGAAATGGAATTGGTATTATATATGTATTTGGAGTTGATTTCCCGCATTATATAGCGGATGGGACCCTATTGCGCTGCATAATAGCGGATAGTATTCTATAAATCCCATATACCGCGATATTCCACATTGAAGTGGAATTGGTATTGTGCTAACATCTGTGGATGCAGGGAAATAGGTTGGAGGGATCCAACTGGATTCCTCGAACATTTGAATTTATTTCATATGTTGTGTGTTGATTATTTATAATCGCCGTGTGATTATATTGTGATTGAAATTGTTGACGGCTATAATTTAGCCGAATATATTTTCGGTATCGTTGGATACCATAAATAAATAAAAATTAGATTTTCGAAATTTAAGTTGAAAATTTATCGAAAAATTTATTTTTGATAATTCGATAAATTTAAAAGGAGTTTTAAAAGATAAAAGTCTTATTTTTGAACAATATTGAATTAAATTTCAAATTTCGGGAAAAAGGGCTTAATAAATGGATTTCGGGTAATATTATTTATAAGTTGAAAATTTTATTTAAAATTTGGATTTTTAAATAGATTTGAAGAGATAAAGAAATTTATTTTAAAAAGGAAATGATTTTGTAAATTCATTGGAAATTTATAAGGATATGTGACGCTTTGTGATATATCCTGATTTGTGTGTGATCCGTAATTTGTTTATCTGTAATATATATATATATATATATATGTGATTTGTGAATGATAGATAAGCGTTATAGTTTATACCGCTTATAAATTATATTGTTATATTTGATCTGTGATGGTTGAATGTTGTTGCACTATTGTGTTAAACCGTGGACTACACAGTACACACACAAATGTGGATTTCACGTGGAAATCGGTTAAGTCACAGATTTTTATCAATTTTGAAAAATTGAATTTTTGAATCCAAAATAGTTTTGGAATTGGAATTAAAAGCTTTTGAAAATGAGTTTCAAAAATAAGAGTTATTTTAAATAACTTAATAAAATGGAAATTTAAATCATTTGATTTAAAATTTGAATTCAATATTTTGAAATTGAATTCAATGAATTGGGAATTATAGTCTAAAAGATTGTATAAATTATAAAAGGTGTTTATATGGTTTTGGAAATTTAAATTTAAATTCAAGTTTTATACTTGGATGGCTTTAAACTGTGTAATTGTAACCAGTTTTTTCCCAAAAACGAAAACTACCTGTTTTCAAATAATAATAGCTTTCATAAAGTGAAAATATTTCCAATTTGTATCGAAACATTTCAAGTTGAAATGAAATTATAAATAGTTTGGAAAAAAACTATGATATAACCTTCGTGAAGATGATTAAGCTTTATCTTGAAATCGAAGAGGATTTTAAAAGGTGTATCTTTTATATAATAAAAGACTTGAATTGTGAATAGTTTTGAAAGCTATAAATTAAATCTTGATTTAAGGATTTAATGGGTTAATTCAATTTAAATGGAAATTGATTTGGAAATCTGTGAATGAATTTTTGTGAAACTGGGTAAACTTTGTGAAGTAAATCTTTTTGTTTAAAGATTTAAAATGGTAATTTGTTTAAACCATTTAAAGGAAAGGATTTGGGTAATAAGTTGTGACTTAATTGAAATCCATATATCCATATGTTTTAAATATTGTGCTCACTATTCGGGTTAGCCGGGAAAAGTCCTTTGTGTCATATAACCCATTCCGAATTAGTGATACGACGATATGGATCGTATTAGACCGGTGTTAAAGACCGGATATTTTCGAAAATGAAAGGACAGCCTGTCGAATGTCTCTGCATCGAGTTGCTCCAGTATAGAGATCTATATCACTCTTCTTGTGATGGGAAATCCGGACGTGATTAGTGAATATCCGGATTGCAAGGGCTTCTTTGGAAGTGCCTTCGGTTCCGTTCGATCCCGGAATGGACTTGTATGGCTATGTGTCTGACGTTACACTTTGAGATGTAAAGCTGGTTTCTATCAAATACATTTCTGTTGGTGGCGGAGAATTTATTCTCTTAGCTTAACACCCTTCTCTGAGACGTACGAGCTCAAAGGTTATGTAGTTGATGGTTACTAGTGATACATTCCCAATTTGGTAATGTGGCATACGAAGTGCTGTTGATCATTTGTTGAACTAAGCGTGGCTTTGTGAAAAAGCGTGGCTTTGTGAAAAAGCGTGGCTTTGTGAAAAAGCGTGGCTTTATGGACGAGACTTCGTCGAGCCTCACAACCCGGTAATGGTCGAAACAGTAATGTTGCGGCAAGGTTGTTAGGGGTCACGCCCCTAGGGTATGTCATTTCCTTCTGGATAAAAGGTGATATCATGGTATGTAGCCCAGATATTTTACCTATGCTGATGCTGCAAATTTATTATACTTTGTGGTTGTTGCTTTGTGGTTGAGGATCCTCGGATAAAGGTCGGTAACGACCGGGGGATGGCATAGCTCGTGTGTTAGCTACCTAGTTACAGCTGTATAGCGTGAGGTAGCATCAGCCTTGTGTTTGCAGAGAGCAGGTTGACTCTCGGGGCGTCTTTCCAGAGGCGTTTCCAGTTCGGTGTAAGGAAGTTCCTTAGCCTGACCATTTGTTGGAAATCCAAAGAAACAATACGAACCTTGTACGGTTTTAGTTGTAGAACCTGCCATTTACTTATGGTGGTCACCACTGTTTAGATGGTAGTTATAGTAGGCATACAATACTGGTTGTATGTTGGCTAAGATTAATATACTTTCGAAATTTTTTCCACTATGCACTAATAATAATAATCCAATGATTTGCGTAGTAAGCATGTTTGACTATCAATGTTTGCACAAAAAATGGGCAAACACCTCCAATTCGTATGATTTAGTTGATTTTATGTTGTTTTTAGTGATTTGGGAGATTTATGCAAATATGTAAAAATCAGAGACTAAACTGTAAAAGACACGCAGATTTATAGTGGTTCAGCCAGAATATGCCTACGTCCACTTTATATATTATTTCTCTTTTCTTGTTCAGATTACAAGTACAAAGCTTTGATACAAGTATATGAAAGTTGTTTGAAAACTCTACCCGTGCTTGAGCTCTCAAACTTGTCCCTATTGTTGTACCCCTGCCTCTCTATTTATAGAGTGAGGCTGGGGGTAGGGGTCTTGGATGTACATAGCTGCTGGTGGGCCTGGGCTGATGCAATCTGGCCTGGCAAAGTCGGTCCGGAATGCCTTGGTTCGGTAGTACTGTGGTCCGGTGATGGTTGGTTTGGAGTTTGATTCGGTGGTAGGTGAGTGGCTTTGGTTCGGCAGTGCTACTTTGGGCCTGCTTCGGTAGAATGTTGGTCCGATGGCGAGGTGGTCCGGTAGTGTTTGATTCGGTAGTTTGTTCCTTGCTTCGGTTCGGTACCGAATGGTTCGGTGGCTGCCTCCTCGTGTTGGTTCGGTACCGAATGGTTCGGTGGCTACTTCCAAGTGTTGGCTCGGTACCGAATGGTTCGGTGTCTACTTCCTCATTCTGATTCGGTGGTGGTATAAACGTACCCAACATTTGCCCCCCCAAAGTAGGGCATATGCTAGCATATGTCGTGCTTTGTTCTAGTTTGGACGATCATATTCGGCCCGAGAACCGAACCGGCTGGTCCGGCTATCCAACCTTCCTCTATAAGTAGGAGCCACATGCCTTCGTCATTCCTTACCGACCGAAATAGCCGAGTTAAATTCTGAACTGCCGAATCAATTATTGTGCCGATCCAATCTTAGCTGCCAGACCAGGTAAGTTCTCTTCTGCCGAACGACTTTTTAAGGTTGAATTTCTTTGTTTTACCGAATGAACCTAAAGACTTTCAATGCCGAATGAACTCGATACCGAATGAATCGTGATATCATGAACTTGATACCGAATGAACTTGAAAACTTTCTGTACCAAATGGACTTGAAAACTTTCAGTACCGAATGAGTTTATGTTTCGAACTACAAGTTAAACTCCAGACATCATACACTTGCTTGTTTTATATTTCTACATCCTTCATTCTAACAACGTGCTTTTTTGTGTTTGCAGATAAATGTCTCATAAAGTGGAAACCCGATCAGAAAAGAAGAAATCCCAGGACAGAGAAGAGCCTTCTGCCGTGCCCCCAGTCCAGCCGAATCCAGAACGACGTGGACCCACCCCGAGATCGCTAGTGGATGGGTACGGTCCTCAAGAGCTTCTAAATTCACCTCCTGATTGTTCCCCTAGCTCTCTCAAAGGCGAGCAGCTTGATGTTATTTCTCGCTCCTTTGGGATTGACAGAGCGCGCATGCTATTGCCGGGGGAAGGAGTGATGCTGTATGACCCCCCTGAAGGCTATTTCGCTTACAGCAGGTATCATTGCATGTGTGGTGCCATCCCACCTCTTAATGCCTGGATAGTCAGCTTCATCACATATCTGAAGGTGGCTCCATTTCAGCTTCAGCCTAACTCCTACGCCATCCTGGTGAGCCTGTTTGTCATTTTCCAGAGGAGATACAGGCGTCCTCCCTCCAACCGGGAGATCTGGTACTTGTACAATTTGAGAGGCTATAAGAAGGGGTCTCCATACATCAGCTTGGAATCAGCCGTATCTTTCAAGCCTGTCCTGGATTTATATTCGAAGTTCAGTATGTTTAAGAAAGAATGGTTTTTTATCAGGGATGACTCTGTTTCCATCCGTCGCTTCACCTCCGGCTGTAAGTGTGAAGCTTTATTTATAATTTCCGTTATAACTTCAATGCCTCTTCTTATGTGTTTTTATTTCTTGCTAGCGACAGGTGGCTTTGCGGTCGTGGAGAATGATCGCCTGGTTCAGATGGCTGTGGAAATAGAAGCCATTACGGGAAGGGACAGGTCGGCTTCTTACTTGATTAGGAATGCTACACTTCTTGGGCACAACCTGATCCTTCCACATCAGTCCATGTTCAAGCAGAGAGACACAGCGGAGGAGAGAGCTGCCAAAGTTACCGGAGGGGCCACGGCGAAAAGCAGCAAAAGGAGACCCTTCTCGATGCATCCAGTTGCCGGGGGGAAGAAACTCAAGAAGTCTGATGGACCCTCTCCCAGCACACATCCAGATGCTCAGGAGGAGGAAAAAGGTGAGGACGAAGGAGGTGAGGCGGAGAGCGGAAGTAGTAGAGAAGGTGACGGTGATCGTCATGGTGATGATGGTGACGAAGGACAGGGCGGTGATGGCACCAAGGCTTTGCCTCCCGGGCAGGCGGGCATGATTCAAGAGTGGACAGATGACGCTCTCCACCAAGCCTTCGAAGAGTTGGAGGAAACGGAGAAGTCCAAGAAAGCTGGTAAGGTCGGGACCGATGCCGATTTATCTTCCAGGAGCGCTTCTACTGAGGCAACTTCTACGATTCAAGGTGAATCTCTCTTTATTCTTTTTAATTCTTGAATGATGGCTCAATACATGCTGGTGACACTTGGTTTTCATTCTAGGAGCGGGTAAAACGGCCAAGACCTCAGATCTTCGGCATAGGCTTGAACAATACAAACTCCTCAAAGCTTCCGCCAAGCCGAAGCCTCCTATTAACCGTCCTGGAGACGTAGTCGGCTATCGTCCTCTTCTTGGAGTTATTGAAGAAGATATACAAAAGAGGAAGAGGAGTCGATCTACGTTCGAATCTCTTCCTGGTCTTCCGGCCCCACTCCAGCCTATTCACGATATTACGGAGGATGATTATGAGTTTATGCCTTCCCCACATCCGTCTGAGAATCCAACCTTCACCCCGATAGATCACCCTGGCTTGGTTCGTAACTCGTTTGTGGGTCATCCAGACCTGGACCCGGCCTCTCATGACATCTCCTTCGATGAGGTTGCTGGTTAGCATCTTCTCCCTCGCAATCCTATGGTACGGGTGCTTGACGAAGCTAAGTCCATGGACCACAATTTGCTTACTACCCGGGTTGTAACTTTGGGGGATGAAGCTAAGGCGAACATTGACCGGGTTGCTGAGGAGACCAGGAAATTGATGGGGCATCATGCCCGACTAGTCAAGGCCGGGGAGGAAATTGGGAGTGCCAACATTCGGCTACGGTTAATGGTCTCCGACCAGGCTAAGCAACTTGCCGACCAAGCCATCCAAATTTCTCAGCACGAGGCCACATCCAGGCAACTGAAGAAGACTATGGAAGAGGCCAGCAGGGCAGAGTTGCGAAAAATGGAGGCCGCCTGCAAGGAGCGGATTGACATGGCCATTGCGACGGTGGATGAGGTCCGACAAGCGGACCTAGAGCGGACGCAGGAATTATCGGGGAGACTTGAGGCCGCGGAGCTCGCTCAATCCAGGTTGAAGGAGGAGATGGAGGCGATGAGGATATCCCTTCAGGCTGACTGCTCATGGTACCGATCGGAGAGGGAGGCTGCCGTTGCTAAGCTGCGTGCTTCTGAGGCCCGAATGAGGGAGCTTGAGGAAAACGAGGGGATAATGGATGAGATGCTCCAGGACATGTATTTCCGCACTTGGAAACATGGTAACCTATCCTGGATGGATGATTACCCCCGAGTTATGGCCAGGATTTATCTCCGGGCTCTGGAGGAGGCTAGGGATGATGCGGATAAAGATGGTGGCGCGGTCTTCAAAATGGATGTGGTCACTGCCCAGTTTACCAAGGAGGAGAAGATGGCGATGAAGGAGGGTATGCGACTGCTTGCTGCTGAGGAGGCAGGTGTGCAAGTAGAGGATGATGACCAGGATGGTCAGGAAGCAGGTGCTGGTAAGTCTTCCTTTCTAGTCCTTCCGTTAACTTGGTTGCTTATCGCTAACGAATTCTTTCTTTGACCGGACAGGTGGACAACAGGACAAGGATAAAACTCCGACGCAGCCGGCACCTTGATTTTGACCTGGATATCTTTTTTGTGGACTTGACATTGTTGTATATGTTAGTCTCAAAACAGTAACGTAACTTTTAGGTTGTAATTATGCTACTTGTAATAAACAGCATTATTCTTGACGTGTAATTTTTTAACTTAAGCTGATTCTGTCGTTTTTGAATGTTTTTGCTGTTTTGACATGTTGTATGAGAAATATAGCTATGCATATGCTTGTAATTCAATTGTGTTTGATGTCAAGTTCTTGCTTAAAACATAATTTCATGTCTTGCAATGTTAGCGTGATGTGCGAATAAATTATAGCCACATGTTTATACATGAAAAGAAGAAAATACCGCCCTTCATATTTTACTTGTAGATGGCAGCTTCGAATGTCTTGCGTGACTGAGTGTGGAATGCGGTCCAGTGTCTTGCTGTGAGTATCTGCTTCCATTAGCGAGTGTCCCCTATTCCGTGTCCTGTACTTTAGGGATTGTCACAGAGGATAGGAGAAAAGTTTTTTTTTTAAATAAAATTGAAATATGAGAAATAGTAAAACTTCCAATCACGGAAGGCCTTCGATGTGCTTAAGTTCGGGGCAAACGGGCTTTGTAGTCACTTTCCCTAGCTGTGGGTCTTGGAGACATTTGTCACCCATCTTACGCCTCCGCGGGGAGTTAATCTTTTTTACCACAGCCGTACTTAAGACACATCAGAGACGAGATCGTGCACAGTAACTACCCGGGCCATTATGGCCCGTAATCATGGGTTTTATTCGATTTACTGTGGCCGGAGGGCGTGGGTGCCGATCGTCAACCGTGAACTACTCCTGGCTGGCCACACCTTATGTTGGGGCTTAAAGTAGGTTAACAGTTGCCGGCGAGCCGAACGCCGTAATGAGCTGCCATGGCTATAGTCGGCCTTCTTGATGGCTTATAATCGGCTCATTACAGTTGGCTTTAAGGGCCGTCGCGAGCAATGAGTTAACCCGCAGCAGAGGGATGCCGGAGCAAAAGTGTCTCATTGGCGAGGGCATAGATTCGCATAGTACCTGTTAGGTCTTGTCCAGGTGAAGTTGCGCTGTGGAGTGCCTTGAATGGAAATGCTATATGCACAGGATTTTGTTCAACAGAAAAGGGGATAAAGTTAACAAGCAGCCAAGATATAAAGGAACAAGTTAAAAAAAAGAGACAAGGTTTTTTAAAGTGGTTCGGCACGAAAATGCCTACGTCCACTGATTCTCTTTGTTAATTCACTTCATATGGGCAGTACAAGTTAAGAAAAGTATCGACGGAGGTGTTGGATGTTCCATGCCCTTTGGAACACCTCTCCGTCCACTGTTGACAAAATATAAGCTCCATTGTGGAGATCTTTATGAATTACATATGGTCCATCCCAGATTGGATCTAGTGCCCCGGGGCGAGGGAAGATTCGCTTGAGGACAAGATCTCTTTCTTGTAAGGTACGACGCTTGACCCTGGAGTTGTATTGTGCTGCCACTATTTGCTTTTGGGCTGCTGCTTTGATGGCTGCATCATTTCTTCTCTCCTCAATTAGATCCAAAGACATGTGAAGGAGTTCTTCGTTCTCTTCTGGCTTATAGTGGATCCTACGGTGGGAAGGCACGATGGTTTCAACTGGGAGCATAGCCTCCGATCCGTATGCCAAAGAGAAAGGAGTATGCCCCGTCGATGTTCTGAAAGATGTGCGATAGGCCCACAGTGCCATAGGGAGTTCATCCACCCAAGCGCCCTTTGACTTTTCGATTTTCTTTTTGATTAGAGTTTTCAGAATTTTGTTGACAGCTTCGACTTGTCCGTTTGCCTGGGGATAAGCTACGGATGAGAAACCTTTGTGAATTCCGTGCTCTTGGCACCAGTTAGCGAACTCCTTGCTGTCAAACTGAAGTCCATTGTTTGATAAAATTTTGAATGGGACTCCGTACCTGCATAGAACATTTTTGATCAAGAAGTTAATAACTTTCGCTGAAGATACTTTATTCAGGGGTTCTGCTTCCACCCATTTGGTGAAATAGTCGACTGCCACTATAGCATATTTGGCCCCGCCTCGGCCCATTGGCAGTTCGCCGATTAAGTCAATTCCCCATACTGTGAAGGGCCAAGGGCTGGTCATTTGAGTAATCTCAGTTGTTGATAGCCGTGGAATCTTAGCAAACTTCTGGCATCTGTCACATTTTCTAACGAAATCTAAGGCGTCCTTGCTTAAGGTGGGCCAGAAATATCCATATCGGAGTATCTTTTTTGCCAAAGTTTGCCCTCCGGTGTGATCTCCGCAGCTTCCTTGATGAATGTTGGATAAGATTTCCTTGGCTTCCCTTCCAGAGACACACCTTAATAAGGGGTTAGAGAAACCGCGCCGATAGAGGGTGTCCTCTTGTATTGTGTAGCGGGAAGCTTTCCTCAAGATTTTCTTGACTTCGTTACGCCCGTTGGGTAGTGTGCCACTTTGTAAGTAGTCTCGGATGGGAGTCATCCAAGTTGCTTCTTCGGTTGCAGCTATCAGATTCACTTGCTCAAAAATTGGGGTCAGTTGCTTTGAGATGGCTACTGCTCCGGAAATAGCGCCGTCTCTCATACTAGCTTGCTTCGCCAATTCGTCGGCCTCTTGGTTCTCTTCTCGAGGGATGTGTTTGACTAAGTAGTGGTCCAATCGACTGGGAAGTAACTTGGTCTTCTTTAAATATGCTATGAGTCGTTCTTCTCGAGCCTGGAATTCTCCTAGTATTTGATTAACAATAAGTTGAGAATCGCTATGAAGACACAAAGAATTGGCTCCGATTTCTAAGGCAAGTTCTAATCCAGCTATCACCGCTTCATATTCTGCATCGTTGTTGGTGGCAGCGAACTCCAACCTTATAGTATAGTGCAGCTTATTTCCCCTGGGAGTGATTATTACCACACCTGCCCCCGAGCCTTGTTCGTTTGACGCACCATCCACAAAGAGATTCCACTTGATGTCTTCTGCTATTTCCGATTGCTCCTTACCTTCGTTGGTAGTGAATTCTGCAATGAAATCGGCCATGGCTTGTCCCTTGATGGCGGTACGAGGGTGGTAGGTGATATCATATTGACTTAGTTCAATGCACCATTTAAGTAGTCGCCCAGAAGTGTCGGGACGATGGAGTACCTGCCTCAGTGGTTGATCGGTCAGAACTTTGATGGAATGAGACTGGAAGTAGTGACGTAGTTTCCGTGATGTGATTAGCAAACAGTACGCTAGCTTCTCAAGTTTAGGATATCTGACTTCTGCCCCCGTAAACCTCTTACTTACAAAGTAGACTGGCCGCTGCGTGCGGTTGTCTTCTCTTACCAAAGCAGCGCTTAGAGCGTGAGATGATACAGCAAGGTATAGGTATAACTCTTCTCCTTCGTTTGGAGTTGAGAGTATCGGTGGTTTCTGGAGGTGTTCAATTAGGTTAAGGAAAGCTGCTAAGCATTCGTCAGTCCATTCAAACTTTCCTTTGTCTTTCTTTAGAGCTTGGACTTGTTCAGGGTTTGCTTCAATTCCTCTGGCATGGACGATGAATCCTAGGAACTTTCCTGATGATACTCCGAAGGAGCACTTTAGAGGATTCAACTTCATTCCATACTGGCGAAGTACTCGAAACATTTCGCCTAGGTGGCTTACGTGATTGTCGGCTTCCCTTGACTTTACCAGCATGTCATCCACATAAACTTCCATAGTTTGTCCTATTAGTCCTGCAAACATCTTGTTGACGAGGTGCTGATAGGTGGCTCCTGCGTTTTTAAGTCCAAAAGGCATTACCTTGTAGCAGTACAATCCCCGGTCAGTGATGAAACTAGTGGGGTCTTGATCGGGAGCATGCATAGGAATTTGGTTATATCCTGAGTATGCATCCATAAAAGATAAGAGTTCGTGCCCGGCTGTGCTATCTACAAGCTGATCGATTCGGGGAAGTGGGAAGCAATACTTCGGGCAGGCGTCATTTAAGTTGGAGAAGTCAATGCATGTTCGCCACTTCCCATTAGCCTTCTTTACCAGCACCGGATTGGCAATCCACTCTGGGTAAATGGCTTCTCGTATGAAGTCATTGGCAAGTAGATTCCTTACTTCTTCATCGAGGGCTACTGATCGTTCTGCCCTCATGCTTCTCTTTCTTTGTTTTACGGGTGTCTTGGTAGGATCAATGTTTAGTACGTGGCATGCTATGTCAGGGGAGATTCCGGTCATGTCAGCATGTGACCATGCAAATACATCGAAGTTGTGGCGGAGAAAGTCAATGAGTTGTTCCTTCAACTCTGCTTTTAGTCGGGACCCGATTTTCAATAGTCTACTCGAGTCATGTTTGTCTACAGATACAAATTCCATAGCCTCTGCAGGCTCGGCGGTGGCCTCCTCCTCTTTGTCCCTAGGGTCTAATTCATTGAAAGGGTCGCTGGTATATCGAAGAGGAGGGGCTTTCTTTAGTTGCTATGCTTCCAAACTTTTTGTGCAGAGGGCAACCTCTACACTCTTCCCTTTATCCTTCCTGTGGTTGTTGCGAAGTTCTGTTACATAGCAGTCTCGAGCAACGTCCTGGTCTCCTTTTACTTCCCCTACTCCATTGTCCGTTGGAAATTTCATCTTTAGGCACCATGGGGCCACGACAATTTGGAAGTCAGACAAGGCTGGCCTTCCTAAGAAGGCGTTGTAGGCCGAGTGGTTTTCTATCAGCACAAATGTCTATTTCCGCACAACGGAGCGGGGATGACTTCCAATTTCAACAAAGAGGTCCAGTTGCCCGAGGGGCATCTTCGCATCTCCAGTGAAACCGTGTAGTGGTTTATTACAGGGAGAAACGTCCTTTATTGATAGCTTCATTTTATCGAATGCATGCTTGAATAAGATATTTACTGAGCTTCCAGTGTCTACTAGAATTCGGAAAACTTCGGCTGGATCGAGCCGGGCAGAGATAACCATGGGATCCATATGAGGGTACTGCCTTCCCTTTAGGTCACGCCTACTGAATGTGATGTCATAACTCTCTTTCCGCTTCGGGTGGCGTTCTTCTATAACAGAATTAACACAGTCTTCATTGTTTCTAAGCGACTTTCCAAATCTTTCCATTTCTGCCCAGCTTCTGTCGGCGATGTGCGGTCCTCCCGAAATGGTATGGACCACTATTTTCTCTTGACTGGAGCCGCTAGTGTTGTGATTTCCTCTGCCTACCTCTGGTGAGGGTAGCCTTGGGTTCTCATTGATAAGAGCTGGAGTCCTGTTCTGACCTTTTACATAGCGTTCCAGTCTCTTCCTTCTAATGTGTTCTTCAATCAAGTCCCGGAGATGATGGCATTCATTGGTGTCATGCCCATGAGATTCGTGGAAGCGGCAGAACTTTCTAGATTTTTGTGCGTTATTTGATTCCTTCTTGTATGGTGGGCGTTTGTATCTAACTTCGTCTTGGGTGGCAAGGAAGATGTTTTCAATGGTTTCATTCAAAGGAGTGTAAGTGTCGAATCTCGGTCCTGGCCGATATAGGCGTTTTTCTCCCTTCTTGCCCCCAGCGTTGTCTCTAGAATCATTTCTTCGAACGTCCTTCGCTGCAGCGGGCGTGTTGCCGTGAGCTGCCTTATTTTGTTGCCCTGACTGCCCCTCAGTGGCAGCATCTTCAAGCCTCATATATTTCCCGGCTTCATGGAAGAAATCGGGTAAAGTAGCTGGTTTTTCTTTTGTCAACCTTCTAGCAAATTTAGTATCCGAATGCACACCACTACAGAGGGCCATTAGGATAAGCTTTTCGTCGGCATCTTGGACTGCGGCCACTGCGGCATTGATTCGGGTTAGGTATTGCTGCAGCTTCTCTCCAGGTTTTTGTTTGATACTGGATAAGGAATAAGCGTCCTTGGGTTGTTCCACATGAATGCGGAACTGACTGATAAACTTTTCTTTCAACATTTCCCACGAGCTGATGGATCCCTGGGGTAAATGACAGAACCAGGAGGTAGCTAGATCTGCTCAGAATAGTGGAAAGCATTTGCACAGTACTCCCTCCGTTGCTCCACTCATGAGCATATGCTGTGTGTATCTCTGTAAGTGTACAACGGGGTCGGAGGTTCCTTTGTAAGGTTCCATTGTTGGCATTTTCCATTCTCGGGGGGTGATGGCAATTTTGATATTGCAGGCGAAGGGGCTGGTTACCCTAGCGCCTATCCCTCGATCTCTTTGATCCCGTTGGACGCACTCTCTGAACAAGCGTGCCATCCTTTCATCAGAATTTGGAGCAGACATGAATGAGTTTGGTTCTGCTCTGTGGGACTGATTCCGTCCGGATGACCTGTAGGGATGGTATCGTCTATCATTCCTGATATTTTTCAGTGGCTGTCTTTGGTCTTCTAGGAGCATGCTAGAATGCTACAACTGGCCCTTGCCTCGATCTTCCCCTGCTGGGTCTGATCTAAGCACTTCCTCGGGTCCAACTTCGGGCTGGACTCTAGCTCGGCCCCGTTCATTGGCGTTTCTGTGGTTAGGCAGTATGATAGGCTCAGCTACAGTTGACCTCCGCCCGGTACCTCCCCCGTTGGGTTCGGTTCCAAGCGTTTCTTCAGGCCTAACTTCGGGCTGTGCTCGGTCTCGGCTCCTACCATGGCCGCTTCTGTTGTTAGCTCCTTCGAAGAAGGAAGATCTTTGTTGTCTCCGAGATCCTCCGGACTGGGACTCTCCCCATGATTCAGTGTTGCGGTTGGACTCTTCAGCATCCCTTAAGCGTGACATGAGATGGTCCACCAAGGCTTCCTGCTGGGATGTGAAGCGGTTAGTCACTTCCGCCACAACCATGTCTAGATCTGCCCTAGTAATTGTTGTCGGCTGTTCTGAGGCTGGGGTTGTCGGATTTGCCTGACCTTCATCTGGTACTGCTGCTGGAAGGGGACGATTCACCTGGTCTGTGACCACTGGATCTGGAAGACTGTTGGTTGCGATGTTTTTCCCTTTGTTAACATCTTTCTTCTGCTTGGGAGGCATCTTTTCCAAGCAATGAACGACGCTGTTAGGAAGAAGGTTAAGTGGAAGAAGCTGAAGCTTCGAGCTTTTATCTCTCAGTGAAAGCACCAAAAATGTTTGCACAAAAAATGGGCAAACACCTCCAATTCGTATGATTTAGTTGATTTTATGTTGTTTTTAGTGATTTGGGAGATTTATGCAAATATGTAAAAAGCAGGGACTAAACTGTAAAAGACACGCAGATTTATAGTGGTTCAGCCAGAATATGCCTACGTCCATTTTATATATTATTTCTCTTTTCTTGTTCAGATTACAAGTACAAAGCTTTGATACAGGTATATGAAAGTTGTTTGAAAACTCTATCCGTGCTTGAGCTCTCAAACTTGTCCCTATTGTTGTACCCCTGCCCCTCTATTTATAGAGTGAGGCTGGGGGCAGGGGTCTTGGATGTACATAGCTGCTGGTGGGCCTGGGCTGATGCAATCTGGCCTGGCAAAGTCGGTCTGAAATGCCTTGGTTCGGTAGTACTGTGGTCCGGTGATGGTTGGTTTGGAGTTTGATTCGGTGGTAGGTGAGTGGCTTTGGTTCGGCAGTGCTACTTTGGGCCTGGTTCAGTAGAATGTTGGTCCGATGGCGAGGTGGTCCTGTGGTGTTTGATTCGGTAGTTCGTTCCTTGCTTCGGTTCGGTACCGAATGGTTCGGTGGCTGCCTCCTCGTGTTGGTTCGGTACCGAATGGTTCGGTGGCTACTTCCTCGTGTTGGCTCGGTACCGAATGGTTCGGTGTCTACTTCCTCATTCTGATTCGGTGGTGGTATAAACGTACCCAACAACTATCATAAGAAGAAATCTCCTCCAATTCTGCGTTTGCATTGTGTGCGTGGCGGGAGGTCTTATGGTAGTTTCATTTTCCCAAAGCATTGCGGATATTTTCCACTTCCTTGGTTGTTGTTGTTTTAAAGATAATAACTGTTTTAGTTCTCACACCAGTCACCATGACCGACCTAGAGTTTATTGTTCCTTTCCTAAACTCTGGGTGCCCACCAATTTCCACACGGGCAGTCTAGAGTCAGGTTATCAGGTCATTCTGGATTGAGAAGATGCATTGGAGCTCAGTGGCGAGCTGGATGGCGAGACGTAGCATTTGTATATGATATTATTTATTCCGCTGTGTATTCTGTATGAGGACAAGTTTATATAACTGTCCAGTTGTGTTGTATATTGTTGTTATAAACTCTGATGATGATGTAATGTATAAATTGATATAGTTCTTTATTTTAAAAATTATTCATTTATCTATTATATGTTGTTCCGCTGCGAATGTGAGATTCTGATATTGTTTCTGTGTTTTTATGTTGTTTCTTCTTTCTTTTTCTTCTGTCTTCTTCTACCTCTTCTTTTTCTCCATAACAATTCGGTTTTTCGGCATTCGATTGCTCGGCAGTTGATACAGTGGACGTATTAATGTCGATTTTCGAGCGTCGAAAAGAAGAATCGTTACACACACACACACAAAATGGCACATATGTAATTAAAAGAAAATCATGCTGGTACATAAATACACATTTACTTCAACTAATGATCCAATTATAACTTCTGATCGAAATAATATTTAAAATTCATACACTAAATTTATTTGCCGACACTTTTCTTTTGCACTTGCATAACTTTATATTGTAATTGTAAACTCCATTACAAATTACAATATAAAACAAAAGCTTTAAAAGGAAATAGAAATTACATAAATTAAATAAACACTGAATCCTAACCTGAGATTGCAATGATCGATCGAGCTACCTAATCGAAGTTAATTGAACAAATTAAATGAACAGCAAGTCGGACCAATGCTCGATTCATCCACCTAATCAAAGTTAATTGAACAAATTAAATGAATAGCGACTTGGACCAATAAGCTAACCCGGTATCCGTTTTACTGGGGAAAGAAAAACAATCGCTACCTGAAATTTTTTCTGTAGTTATATTAAACTCTAGCAGGCTTCATAAGCATGTTTTGGATCTGCAGTCTATTCCTGTACACAGCCAACACTTAGTTCATCAATACCGCAAATAAAAACATATGCTATGTGTAGAGGCTGCTGCTATAGAGAACCCCATCACCTTAAAGCCTAGTGACGAATGGACTGGAATTTTGGATATTTCTGTTGTTCCTTCCAGTTGTTGTAGTGGTCAATTGGATCTGTAGAAAGTTTTGTAGTTAGAATAAATGCTGGCGTCCCTTCATGCACGTAAAGGTAAATATCTTAGCTAACATGTCATTCATTATAAGTAGTAAATACTATCAGAGAAGTTCTACTTAGAATTAGCTCCATTTTGTACATGAAATACTTGAAGTATGCTCAAGTAATTTGCCAACGTAGTAGACACGTTAAGAAGCATATTTGTACGCTATATTAGCCAACATAGTACACGAAATTCTTGAAGCATGAAACGCTATATGCAGTTATGTATATACTATATTCTCTATTCATTTAATGTTTGTACAGGCATATGAGTTGTCATCCAAAAATGTTTAACTTGTGTGTATAAGCTAAAAATTGCCACTTAACTTGTGCTTTTATTACACCAAAGTTTTAGACGGTTTTCATAGTTTCTCGTAAATTTGATTTAGAGTATGGGTTGAAATATTTTATAAATTCTAGATTCAAAATAATATGCTGTATGTTACTACCATTCAGAGATATAAACGGGCATAGTAAAGTAACATTGGAAGCAAGATAGCTAGTTCATCCAGCATGAACACAAACCCATCATTTTCCAATCCAAAAAGTTTAGCTTGTGTTTATGAGCTCAGGAAGCAAGTAATGCTTACTGCTGACAAAAATGAGTGAAGCTTATGCAGGCAGTAAGAAATTAAAACTAATACGGTACTCCATAGTCTACATGCATTCACTTACAGCAAATACTTCTTTATATAAACTGGATGAACTACTCATATACCTTAAAAGTAGTTGGTTTTTGACAAACCCAAAATAACTTAAAAGATAAATTTATAAGAAATGCTATTCTCATTCAGTCCGTACTTATATGCATATAATGCCGACATATTGAATTTTTCTCTCGGTTTCAAATTAGATTATTGTGTATAATTAATCAACTTGTAATTCTAAAAAAAAGTGGGTAAGTTTTACTATTCTTAAATCAGTTTGATATTAACAGCATTCATCATTGTGTCTATTTTTATAATTAGGAAACACAATTAGAACTGAAAATAGTAATAAAAAAAGTCATAAAGAATCATATGTAAAACTGAAATCAAGTGTTAAAAATCAAAATCATTGTAAAATAGTTTTATGGTAATATAAGTCAAAAGTGAAACCCTTAAATTAAAAGTCGAACAATTACTGAAAATTCATTAAATTTAAATTGTAAGATAAAATTCGAGATCGGAACAAATATAAGCATTTGTGTGATAAATCTGATACTGCAAAAATAGTCTAAAATTCGGGGTTCTGAGTACAGTATGCAAAACTGAAAGAAAACCGTAGTCAAATAGGGGATTAGGGCAATCCAAATGAGTTCGAACATCATCTGCGATTAAGAAAAGAGGAAGACAAATCGATATCTAAATAGCGATATAAAAAATATACCAAAATCATGCTTGAAGTTCGTTGGCAAAGAAACAGCTACCTAATCTAATAACAGTTAGTGAAGTGTCAGAATCACAATGGAATAAGGTAACCCTAGTGTAGAACTATAGAACTTTGATTGCAAATTGTAGCCGAATGGAGAAGGTGTAATGTCCGACAAGGGATAACTTCAGTGATCTGGTAGCGGAGCTGTTTGATTGGCGCCGACGGTAGATTATCAACGATGATGACATTGATGTTTAAGTTGGGATGGTAATGGTTTTTTACCGACGATAACGAAAGGAAACGCTGAAGGGTCCAATAATAGATAGAGAGTAATTTTAGAAATCCAAAAGGACGCGTTTGAAAATAGTTTACAGAATTCTAATTATTAGTAGTGTATATGCGTGTGTAGACACACATACACATATACATGCATACAAAATTGAAAATCTAGAAGAAAAAAAATCGTTGTTGAATGGTGTTAAAATTGAAGAAATAAAATGGACAAAACGTTGATATGTAACTCATATATCTAAAAATGTCAATTTTTTTATGTTAAAATATATTCATAATAAATTCATAATATGAAATCGGTAACTGTTCTTACATGAAGAAGACTTTGTCATGCAACTTATACCATATATGGTATTAAATTTAGATCAGCATAGGTACTGCAATAAAGCTGGTGATATCTAATTTGATGTATACATATATTCTTTGTTATCCCGCCAAAGAATGGAATTGTGCAGATATAATCTAATGCTGACTTTAAACACTCGATGTCTATTTGGAATAGTTAGTTTCATTGATCATTTCGGATTATGGTGTTTGTTATCAATAATTTATGTTGTTCGAGTGTTTTCTCAAAAGCATTACATACGCGTTAAGAAAGTGGATACGCGTAAAGCTAGTGCTTATATTCAACATAAGCACCTTTATTTTTTTAATTTTTTTTAGAAAATAATATATTCTTAAAACATATTCACAATATGCAGATGAGTATAATGGGGTTATTGTATGCCTTGGTGCTAAATCCAGCTTACACTGAGAACATGCAGATGTGTTATTTCACAGCTCCAATTACCCGAGAGAAGTATTAGGTATGCCAACTTCCAAACATTCAATATTTGGTTCAAAAATTCTGTTGAAATGGTATATTGTTTTCCAAGTTCATAAGTTTAGTTAGTGGATCACACACTCCTGTGTTAATTTATTAACTAAATAAATTCAATGGAATTCAGTTATGCTAAAATAAATGCCTGAATTGTGAAATTGATATATATTACTTTAGACATCTCGGACTGCACAGCAAATGTCAATTGATGACTTACATGGATAATTGAATCTATACTTCTAATAATTATTTGTGGATGTATTTTTTATGTTGAATATGTATAATTCTCAGGCTAAAAACATAGTTCCAATAACTTTTTTATAAAGCTATTAATGGTTCCAATATAGATAATCTCTGACATTAATTTTTGATATGGACGGGGTAAACGTAAAGATTTAGGAAAGATCAGTTGTGTTGGTTGATGTTCCATAACGGACATATATAGCTCCTTGTACATAATATGATGTAGGTTGTACTCCTACTCTAATCTAGAACCGCTGAAGGCGTTGACAATGGAAGGAATTTCAAGGAAAAATTTAATATAAAAAAGGTACCTATGAGCCTATTAAATACCGTATCAAGGATGGTGGAACGTAATCGTGTAGCTGCACAGGTGATTCGGGGAGTGGTTTTGAAACTTCGCTGTTGTTGCACTCAATGGAAGTCGAGTTAACAGATCAGTCATCAGGCGTTGCTACTATCGCACTCACTCGCAATCGATTTGATAGATGAATCTGCAGGAGCCACTGTTGTCGCACGCACTAGAAATCGATCTAACAGATGAATCGGTAGGTAATGAAGATATACTTGTAACTAATCTAGTAAAGTCAAATGTACAGATAATTACCAGCAAAGGAAGCGTAATGGAAGGCGGAGCAAATTTGAGCTGATCCAGTGGAATCGGCAATCGTTGCCACTGGTGAAGAGAGGAGGAAATCGATTTGTTTTTTTTTCTTCCCTACAGTGAGAGCGAAAGGGAATTAGGGTTATGTAGGTTTGGGAAGAGGGAGGAAGATGCGGATGCGAGATGTACAGGTGGAAAGCAAACGAATGGTATATTTGGAATTTCAGAAAGACACCGCGTAAATATATTCAACGAATTCTCTTTATTAGTAGTAAAGATAAAGATAGTAAAGAAGTAAAGATAAAGATATATTTCATTTAAGCAAAGTGATATGTCTCATGCATGATAACAGATTTGTATGTAGTTTAAATTGAGCCATTCATTGATTCAATATGCTTTCATGCAGTACAAGCTACATATCTCGGGTTAGTTTGAATGGAAGTTTGCAATAGGGAACTTGAACTTTGGAATTACATGTCCGAAGGTATTAGACATGAACCTACACTCTTGAATTAATTGGAAGTTTGAAAATTTATTATTCACATGGTGATTTGAATATTAATTTACATCTATATTTGATCATATGTTGTTAATGATGAAAAGTTATTTTATGGCAGATGTCAAATTAAAAGTGCATTTGTAATGATAAAAGATATAGGTTGAATTTATTGCAATAGAAAAAAGTGAAAGGGTGACCTAATGAAACCACAATTTTTTTTGGTGTTTCATCATTTATGATATAATTAGATATATATTATAAAAGTGATATATTTGTGTTTTCTTAAAGATTAGGGAAGATTAATATTTTTATTAAGTTGCTCTTAAGTTATCCCACAATGATGTACTGTTCAAGATTAATGTTTTCTCCATTTCAAGGTTACGAGTCACCATTTGCAAAGATATTAGCAAAAGGAAAAAAGGTTTTGTTGGATGTCAATACCGGTACAAGGAAAGAGGTTGTGACTAAAAGATCGTATTATTCTTTAAAGACCAGGGAAAAGTAAGGTAGTGTTTGGTTTGTTACTTTTAGTTTTGGGTTTTCGTCCATACAAAAATGCACACGGCGCATTTATGTTGTCGAAAACGACCAATTTACGATGTCATATATATACGATGGTTAATGATGTGACACTTTGAATCCACCTTTCATTACAATGGTTTCCGTAACAATGTTGCTTCTTGGAATTCTTTTAGGCACATTAACTCTTGATACACATTTATCGTTTTACCATTTTGTTGTTTGTAAACTCATGTTGTAGTATAGTATTTGGGATCTAAATCCTCTATTAGTAATTTATCAAAGTAGAAATTCAATCAAACAATTGGATAATTGGAGTATATATAAATCATATATTACAAACGAAACCTATGTATTTTAGGGGATCTTGTTGAACCTATGACATTGAAGACTTCAAAGATATGGTCAGAACCTTTGGATTGTAAGATGCATAATTGCTTTCGAAGATTGCTGGAGTAGTAGATATACACGATTAGAAAACTGATATTAATCAATTCCCGGTAACTTAACTAAATTTAAACCTCAAACAGTGATAAAAATAAGAATAAAAATTATAGTGGAACTTATACTACAACGTACATGGTATTACTGAACAAACCTGAAAATAACTCTTGATAGGTAAGCTATTGTGTTCCTTAACTCATATTTCTTTTCTACTATTTTTCTATGTATCTAATTTGCATCTTTATTAACTAGTATAATCGCATGTATGTGCATTTAATAACTAAATATTTATTTTTTACTAACAAAAATTGAACGGAAGGATGATGGTGGTGGAAAATGCAAATCGGTAATGAATTTTCGTTGATGGTGGTCGGGAAGGGGATGATGGTGGATGCTGCAAATCGATAGTGTCTGTTGATGAATGGTCGGAAAGGTATTTTCATAATTTAAAAAAACACGATGAAAATCCTATTAATTGAATTTTCATTATTACGTGTGTATGTGCATTTAATAACTAAAGTATTTATTTGTTATTTAACAAAAATTGAATGGAAGGATAATGGTGGTGGAAGATACAAATCGACATGAAATTCTGTTGATTGATGGTCGGAAAGGGGATAATGGTGTAGGCTGCAAACCGATGATGTCCGTATGGTCGGAAATGGTATTTTTTTTAATTTCAAAAAAGACGTGATAGAAATTCTATTTATTGAATTTTACAGAGAAATAAAGGTATAATAAGGATGGTGGGTCTAACTGAAAAACAAAGGAAACATTTTCGGGAGTCCCTTGAACCTCGCAGTTAAATTTACAAAAGATGCATGCTTTACCGTTAGAGCTGGTGATTCCTTACCGAAATGAACCATGTGAACTATTGGTGGAATCCTACGGGAGTTAGTGAGTGGATATTGGACAATGAATACATTTGTTAAATGTTAATAACGAATACCTCGCAGTTCGAACCACGCTACGCAAGTTTCGAACTTGTGACCTCTCGCACCAAAGCCGAATCACTTAACCACTGGGACAATGGTGCTTGTCTTGTTAAATGTTGTTAACTATTAACTTTTAGGATGTAGTAGCTGGCGCTTTATCTATATAACCCTTATACTTCAGAATAGGATAGTGTCATTATGATATTTGTCTGGTGTCTGTGAATTTCAATGAAGGAAACATCTGCTATTAACACCAGGGGAATTAACAAGCATGGCAAACAAATCCCTTCCATTTTCACTCTTCTTGATATCTATAATTCTTTATATTTTGAAAGGTCGATGATATGATGTTGAGACAATTAGTCCCACATCCTCCAAGATACATCTTTTGTTAGTGTATATAGAGATGAACAGCTGTTAGAAAGCTGGACATAAAATTAGCATGCTACATGCCACTTACTTGGATGACACGTACGAACTAGAAATTGATTTACGCATTTTTAAGAACATGTAATTTCAACCCATCAGATTCCATCTTGCTCGCCTTCCCTTTAATTATAAACACTACTACTATCATATATATGAAAGGGGCATTTTTGGAATTTCAAAACGACACAGTTGAAATTCTATTCATTGAATTTATATTATTAATAGTAGAGATTTACATTATTAATAGTAGAGATAAGTTGCATACAAAACTCAACACCGTTTATTTTCTAATTTGGTGTATAACATTCCAATGTTCTTTGGGTTTTCTCGTTTGTTTTGTTTATCTTAGCTTTCGCGGTAATAATAAATATCGAAAGCCGAAAGGAATGGAATTTGCTCGTGTTATTCATTTAATACCAGTGAGTGGCCCGTGCTACACACACGGGCAGTGTTATTCCCTATAAATTTTAATCGCAACACCAGAAAGGCGATTTGAGGATGGAAGAGTGACCATATATTTCATATACATACTCATGCACAATGTATAGCGGATACACATGTCAGCACAGACATGGTATATAGTTAAAGCATTAGTATAGATGAGCATAACAAACATAAATAAGCAGGGTACTTCAAAGCTGGAGTTGCAATTAAAAAACACACACATATGTACTGTAGGTGAAAGCAAACTGATTCAGCCATCATACGTCGTGATGTACAATTTTAAAAAAAGATAAAAGAGTTAACGAAAAAAAGGTGACGTGGAAAACATACAGAAAATTAGTAGCTAAATACATAAAAACATAATTATAGCGTAAACATGAGATCATAAACTTCCAGGAATTAATTTCTTTGCCTCTTCTCCCGAATCTTGATTCCAAGTGCTACTGTGGCCTGCTGATCTGTATCACCATCCTACAGATAAGGAAAATAAGATACAGTTTAAGTTTGTAAGCATAAAACAGGTTAGAGTAACACAAGTTAATGATTTTAGTTTAAGATAAGTAACTACAATATGGGTTTGGTAGGTTTAACAGTTCAAAGTATGAGTATCCATAAGTATAACAATCAGTTAGAGTTGGTAATGAAGAAGTATTGTAATGTTATTTACTAAAACAATGTAGCATAGGATGTACAGTGCAACCTTGTATGTGACCTATAATATATATATTTGTAGATATAAATAATGTGCAGACCGTAATCGTGCATGCTTTGAAATAATTACCAGCAAAATTAAACAGAGAGTAAAATAGTGTAAAAATTCTTACTTGAATCTCATTTCCTCTTCTAAGCGTCTTTCTAGGGAATGGTGGATTAGAAGCACATACTATCGGGTGGATCACACGATCGTCGTCCTGATAAACAAAACAAAATGTCATGGCTACGCCAAAAGCCCAATGAAGACAGAAGAACGACCGAGATTGTAGATCAAACCAGAGTAATCTGTTTCTTTTCTTTGATGTCTATCCCAGATTGTAACGTATGTTTATCCGTATTTGAGAGACAACCTAAGTTAGAACTTTGATCGCTAGGCGGAGTTAGCTGTAATTTTTTAAATAATGGAAAACAACAAACAACGTCAATAAGAGTGTAGTTGTAGGTACACAAATTATAAGTTAACGGCTACCGGAGACTGAGCACTTACCGTCTCCGTCACAACTACGTTTTTAGTGATTTTTCTAGTAGTGAGGTAAGCATCGGGATTATTCATCTCATAGTTACTTGGTCTAAATTCAAATAGCGCTTCAGACCCCGACAGATGCTGGAAAATCTTGTCAATTTTTGTGCTCCATTTTCCTGCACCATATCATATTTTATTTTAGGACACACGATTTAGAACGTGTATTTATTGTTACTAACAAATAGTATGATTAGATTGATCAGTATAACATACACAGTTACTGCTTTGCAGCATACCAATGTTTGTTTGGTATACCATAAACAATGCAGGATAGAAGAAAAATTTTTATACGGTAAGTTCGTCAAATACTACGCTATATTGCGTTAAGGGGGGATGTTTTTTTATTTAAATGTCGGACTATTTTTATTACCCATGTAATTGTGCAAATGCTGTGTAATACAGAAATGTGTATGAATGAATACTACTGTTATGGATGAACATCAAACAGTGAAACGACCGTATTATTATATTTGGTGCTAACGTAGACATGGAGCACCGTAACGTGAAGTATTAAATTGAATAGTAAAACGTTTAACAGAAGGCATGTCTGCTAGGAAATGCGAAAGGTATGATACATGAACATATAATTTAACTAAACTATGTCACGTTCCACCCGTCTGTATACAAAGCAGGACCAGGTGTTGATGTATGTCTCAATTTTTTTATGTCTAAAACATTTTATCAGAATATGTAAGTACCCTTAAAACATCTTAAATTTGAGTGTGGTAATAAATTCATCAACACCGGTGGAAGTTGATGCTAAATATATATGGTATTCAATAAATTGGACATAATAAACTGAACACAGCACTAAAATATATAATTCTGCATTTTTACCGAGTTGAGGATGACAAGCATGTCGTCAACCTTATGGCCGAGTAGCCATTCAGCTTCCTTGTCAAAAGTGGTGATAGTAGTAGACGTAGAGGAGTCCAATATGTCCACATTTAAACGATACCTATAGAACAAATTTTTAATGGTAGTAGTTAGTATATCCCAAAAATTGGAACAAAGAATCAACGAAATGTTACATGTTTATGGGATTTACTACCATTCGGTGGCATCCGGAGCAAAAATAGTTTGTTCCCTCAAAGTGAACCATGTATATACAGGATGCGCATGAAAGATAGCTCTAGGTAGAACTTTTTAGTTTCACGATGGTTGCGGGTATGACATATATTTTCCCTAAATAAAAGTATTGCTTAAATCAGTAATTAACTACATCGGCGAAAATAGTTAAAATTCAACATGCAAAATTTGAACATGTAAACGACAAGTGGGTTAGAGTTGATTTTTTTTTCAATACCGGAGAATACACAAAGTATTACTGTAGCATGCAGGAAAGGTCAAAAAAAGGTGGTGAACAAGTAAAAGGGTATGTATGCTGACATAGAAATCATATACATTTGCACATTACATGTGTAAGCACAACGTACCCGACAATTTGTTGTCCTAACATCGTTCAAAAGCTGTGAGATTGTAGAATCGATCCTTTCTAATACGCCACCACGACTTGGAGCAGAGTGGCCTATGTACTCGATTTTTTTTCTTCATCTTGGTTGGATCTGTGCAGTGTAAAAAACAAAGGCAAATGACATCAAACGGTTAAAAATAAAACCAGTATGTAACGACAACATACCTGGATTTAACGTCATTTAGTTCCGGCAAATCAATGTCCAGATATATCTTTGTCGCTTTGGTAGAGCTGAAACTAAATGCACCTGAGAAGGTAAAATATAAATTAGAAGGCAATTTTTATACGATGGAGGAGAGCAAGTACATGGAGTAACAACATACGACCATATGTTGAGACTGTCAGTGAGGTGACAACAATCGTAGGTGATTTCTCAAACTTGTCTACAACGGATTGGTCCACTAAATCCCTTTGGCTCGCCTATAGTGACACGACTCTTGTATTCCCACTGTGTGAGAAAGAAAATTAAAATAGCAGTTGATTAATTGCATTAAAAAATTAGGTAAAATTGGCAGCACCTATTGCTTTTCACATGCAACTCTTGTTTTACTAATTGGGTTCCACTTTTAGTGGTTACACTGAATACATTAGTTACAACACGTAATATACCACCCAAATCTGTATCAAGTCATGCATTTAAGACGTGAGTACGTGTACTTAGATGATTGGAAATAGGTGATATAAATGTAGGAGGGAAAAAGCACCAGTAAGGTTATCTTACAGCATAGTCTGCTTATAAGCGTGCTTTCATCAGCAAAGACAAACTTGTACCTTGGTATTTTGTCTAATGCATCTGTTACCTTGACTGCTCGAGTATCAGTTCTCAGAACTATTATCCAATCGTCGTGTACAGTTCTATATGTTGTTTCAACGTTTTGTACGTTGAACCTTATCACGTCATACACCGAAGGTTCCTCAAACACACTTTCAAACTGGCGCAGAATATGCTTTCGGACTGTTGCCACCTTCTCATTTCCCTGTCACGTAGAAGATTGACTTTGATTATCAGGATATAGGTACTATTATATCAATTAATTTATGTACGGACATAAATTAACATACATATTTAATAATTACGTAAATTGGCATCAAACGTGAGCCTATAATGTGTTAAATTGCATTAGTATGTTGCAAAAGAATGTAGTACTACTGCCAACTTCATACAAAGTGTACCATGTTCCCGCACCAAAGACGACAAATGCTATGATACAAATAAATGTGAACTAACTACAATCAATTTTACTTGCATTCATCTATAACATTTTTTTTTTGAAAATTGGTAAGCTTTTATTAAAGGCATATACAGCCCAAAGTTTGATAAGCCCAATACGCCATATCGTATGGGTTCAGATACAAAGAAGTTCAAGATAGAATCAAATACAACTAAAATTTACCAAATATACTCCGACAGTTTTCTGTCCTTACTAATCGAAGTCATGGCGGCCAACGATTTGTATCTGGGTTTCCTCCTGATGAACTCGGCAGATCCTTTGCTACAATTTGAGCTTCGCTTAGTTCCAGTGAGGTAAGATCCTTGTTCTTGCTTCTCTTCTTCACAATTTGGATATCAGATCTGATTATTTTGCTAATCTCCACACTTGTTCGTTGTTTGTTCTGGAACAATCGGCGATTCCGTTCCTTCCATATGTTCCAAACGGTCGCAGTGATGTAAATACTGGCCAGGCTGGATTTGCTGTCTATTCTGTCCCTCCGTCGCAACAGGTGAAGTATCTCTTCCTCCAGCGTGCTCTCTTGCTCCAGCAAATGTTCCTGTGTTTTAATTTGTGACCATATCTCTTTTGAAACTTTACATTTGAAAAACAAGTGATTGTGCGTTTCTTCCTGCTGTTCACATAATACGCATTTGTTTTCTGTTATAACCCCCCATTTCAATAATCTGTCTTTGGTAGGCAGACGGTTTTGTATCTCCTTGTATGTCGTGAGAGCCATTTTAGGGTTATTAACTTTGTTCCAGACAATTTTGCTCCAATCCACTTTAGTATCATGTTTTCTTATCTTATCCCACGCTGATTTGGTAGTGAAATCTCCACTCGTCGGCTTCCAAATCCACACGTCACTCTCTCGTCCGTTATAGATTGGCATGTACTGTATTTTACTTTTGACTTCTCGGTTTATTGGTAAAGACGAGCAATCTCAGATATCATTAGTGATTATATCAGAAACATTGTACGCTATATATTTTACTATTGCAAAATGCAGGTGCACAAAGTAAATAAGTTCACATGCTTCTAAATATACATTTTAGTAACAGTGCATGCACGTGGTTTATGAGAAGTAAGAGTATTAAAGCAAGAATCAGAATCAACCTAAATACAATTCCTCACACACACTTCCATTTTCACAGGTGTCATATAATTCGTTATATATATATATATTACTCCGTAAATAAAATGCACACCACCCAACTCATCAACATTAGATCATAACATACCTCGCTGTCAACAAACTACATGTCCAATGCATAAGCTTTATTTGTTCCCTGACTGACCAATTTCCACAGCCTAGCCACCCTTACTTGAACGGTATTCTAGTTAGTACCAAATACGAATTCTGAAAGCAATTGGTTATTACAATTCACGATATGAAGCAAACTAAAAAGAGGTAGATAAGTTAGTCCAGGTTCTATGGAATGGAGAAGACAGTGCACAATATGTTGCTAAAGAGAGGCTGTTACAACAAACATGGGGAAGTTGCCACAACAACCATGCACGTACATCCTCTCTCCCACTTTCTGCACCACTAAATATATTATTTAGAGGGTAAGTTATGAGAAGGCAAGCGAGGAAAAAGAATTAAAAGAAACAGTAGCACCATCACAGTACAAACTCTTACTACTATAAAAGAAACATCTAACTATGATATACGACAAACCAAAATAGTGACCAATTGACGTTATACATTTAATATTTAGTAGACCATAACCTTACATGTTTATAGAATAGAATTGGACAATGAACCTATTTTATTTAGTCTAATACGTGCATCCATGGACATACATATATGCAGTTTTTTCATTCTTTTTTTCAGCAGCAAAAATTACAGACATCGGTACAATATCAAAGCAACACTGAACACCCAATACTTACCAACCAGCCAGTAAACACAGGCAGATGTTGAGGTGGTGGCATCAAAATTAGTTGTATAAATGACGTATGGTACAGTTAGATAGGTGGACATGCTTATTATATACATCTATGCACTGTTATATCAGACACGTTTAACGTTTTTATGTATTATGCAGCAGATTAGAAAATATTAAATATATTGTTGCACACAAAGGTAGCTACACTAATTTATCAAAGAGTCAAACAGATAACATGGAAAATTATGGAAAAATATAACGTAGAAATGAAATAATCCACATGTTAGCTTCTTGAATTCTCAACAATAGTTTAGTAGTAAGAAAAATAAAGCAACAATATTTGAATAATTTGACTGTAGTGAAATATAGAAAAAGCGGATAATTATACGTACTATATTATAACTTTTATTGGCATGTGTAGTAATGATTTCAATGCACAATCATCAAGCTCGGATGCACAGTGACAACAAAAAATTCATATCGGATTCAGTATTGTATATCTGTATGATGAATGTTCCGTATTCTGAGCAGAAGCTGAAGAAATTACAATTTCCATATGAATTTGAAACTCAGAAACACATAACAAAATTATTCCATTCAACGGAGACTGCTGTACATCAATTATGATGCACAATAGTGATACTAAGCTGATAACAACAATACAACCTCATAAAATGTGTAACATATAGTTTCTTTAATTATGGAAGAGTTACAATGAATAGAGTAGTATATATTATCATGTAACCATGTAAAAAAAATGGTAACTAGAATGAATAGTTTAGTTGAAGATCTGCATGTACGAAGTTAATTTGTAATAACGTAGAGGACTTATGGATGTATGAAGTTAAGTTGTGAATGGAGATTCAAAAATCAGTGTAAATATGCAGCATTGTCGATGGTATAGTTTTCTCATAGTACATACATAGATGACCGTAAATACTCAGAAACATATTGTTAAACAATAGAGTTTATATGTTTATGTCATACAGAACCACTAACAAACTTATACAAAATTATCATAGGTACAACTGGTAGACAAATATATAACATCTTTCAGCAGTAATACAAAAATAAAAAGAGCATATTCCAGTCATCCATAACGCGATGTGAGCATAGACTTTTGAGATTTCAGGCATCGTACAAGGTTGTTTGTGTACAATCCTATCAGTGTTTGGTGTAATTCCTGGAAACAGGGGTGCAAAATTTGTCTTAGTGCTTTTGAACCAATGGTAGACCGAATGTCACAGTGTAACAACAGTATGCACATAACAAATTTTTTATCTTTTGGCTTACACAATCAACTTATGTTTTACTATGTTTACAGTTGAGGTAACAGCAAGTCATCCTGATTCGGACTATGCTAAGATTGGAAGACGACATAGATCAACAGTAAATCAACTAAGTGAATAATTAAATGAGTCACACCTTACTTGAGCATGTAGGTAATTTATTTTACAGATACTTGGTATATACATATTTCATCAAATTTGGATAAAATACAATCAGACAAACGTTCGATAGTGAGCGCAGTAAACAGAATTTACCAAACCAAGTACGTTGTAATGACAATGTTCATAAAATATAATGGCCATTCATTTTGTTTCTCTCTGTTTAAATAATTAGCAAACAAACTATTTTTAATAGAACCGAACTAATTCTGTAAGTGAAATCACCGGAAATTAAATTCTCAAATTCCTGATTTAAATCCATTTCAATTCCAAATCAATTTATAAACCATGTTTATAAATTCATTTATAAAACAATAAATGATAATCAAATATTATCATTCAAACAGCCAATTTAGTTAACTTTTAATCCCAGAAATTTTACTTATATATATAATATAATCATACAAAATTTATTTCATTTACCAAATTTGAAAATAATATTGTGTCAGTTTGTTCTGTTCAACTGTTTTGGAAATCCTATCGATTGTTGATCAGACGAATCGATCGAAAACCCAAATCAACATCAACAACTCAAACAACACAATATATAAAACAATTTAATATTAATTACAAATACACTCCCTCACTCGATGATACAAATGGATTTCAAAATAAGGATAAAGATTCAAATTGGAGGGATCCTAACCAAAAGAATTCAACTAATAGGCTCGATAGGGAGAAATAGATTTCAAAGAGAGAAAGGAATGGATAGACTTATATAAATCGCGGGCAACCTTACCCGGTCAACCGTGACTTCAATAATAAGATCGATACAGAATTCTTATGCAAATCGACATCCGATCACCAGAAATAGAGTTTGGGTATAGCAAGAGATAGCAGCATCGCAAATCGAGGATACAAAAACTCCGGTGAATCAATACTGATTGTAAAGGAGTTTCACCCCTTCACAAATCATTCAGAGATTGGCGAGACCACCGATTTATTATAGAGATCATTCGAAGTGGAGTTATGGGATACTCCAGAATCAAAAAGACACAAATAGGGGAAACACGAATGGATTTTGGAACCGAAGGGAATGTTCCAAAATTCAAAGAAACCGAGTCAAAGAAGAAGAAATTCAAGCTCGAACGAAAGTGATTCTGTAATTGAATTTTTCTCTATATGCTGAGTTTTGCTTAAAACAAGAGCTCTGATACCACATGTAACGACCTGAAATTTTCAACCATTTGCATCCATACATGTCGGATTTGAATTGTTCAAAATATCAGATTGTTAATTTAAATTTGGCAAAACTCAGCATATACAATAAATAAATAATCACAGAATCACAGACACAGAGTAATATAACAATAATGCAGCGGAAACAAAAGAATAGTAGTTCATGAAGCTACTATATATATATATAACAGAGTTAAACAAGATACAACAGAAGTCTCGAATACAATAGTCAAATACAAGATCAGAATACATCATTGGAATCAACTGAATATCTGAAAGCTGGATAGATAGCTGGATCTCCATGCGAAGCTCCAACTCCAAAGGTGAGTCTCGAATACCGGTACACTCAGTCTGACCCGAGCGTAAAGCAAAATACAAAACACTCGAGTCAGGATTAACATTCTTATATCAATAAATCCAACTCAAGTGAAATAACAACTGAAAATACAAGTAACTCAAATGATGTTTGGGATAACCATCCTCTTAGGATTCGTTAAACTATTTATATATAGTACTGTACGCTAAGTAGATAATGCCTATCAGTAATATAAAGTATCAAAATAGCGTTAAGGTGTTACCATTATCCCCCTTAACACATTTTATATAAGCGTCATAGTCTATACAGCACTGTAAACTCCACCGCAAACTAGTGGGCTATCAGGGAGTACTCCATAGGTATAACACGAAACAAATCGTAGTGGTCGCGCATAGGGATACGAGTATGACAAGGCACATGAGGCGATACCCAAGGTAGTGAAACTACCGTTTGCCTGATCCGGACTGGTGAGAATGCATCGCCGCAATGATCGCAACACCGCGAAACAACACTCCCAATTCAACGGTGCGCACCAATCAAAAACAAGTAATGAGTAGTTTACGAAGAAGTGTGTCCGCTAGAGGTAGCTAACCTCACTGGCCCGGCACGGCTTCTGTTTAAGTCATTTCCAATTTGACACAAGTGTCTAGGTCATCCATTATCGTTCTCTTTCTTCAAATCCAGCAACGTCATCATTCCAACCACTTCATTCTGGATCACACTCCGCGTATAATAGTTATTAAAGTGGTTTTCAGTTTAGACAAAGAGTATGTCCCAAACCGATCCCGGACTCTTTAATAACTACGTAATTATTACACCGATTGGTCATTTAATAAACTTTCAAAATAGTTTATATTTCAAAACCAAAATATCATTGCCATTTCAAAACCATATCAACATGATATCACTTCCATTTCAAAACCAAATACGATATATCCATCTCAAATATATCCATTTACAAAATCTTAGTACTTCAAAGTTATAACACTTTCCTCTTAAACAGTTTAGATATTAAAATTTGTGTATATAATAAAATAGTTTATAAAATAAAATAGTTTATATAAAATAGTTATAAGTTAAAATAGTTTATAATAAAATAATTTATATTGAAAATAATTTATATTAAAATAGTTTATATTAAAATAATTTATAAAGTAAAATATAAATAGTTTTTTTAGATATAGTTTAAAAATACTTTATATAAAAATAGCTTCCTCAAATTTCACAAATCGATTCAAATCAACTCGAATTCCAAAATTTAAATTTAATCAAATCCCAAAACATCAATTTCCACTCGATTCAGCTTCTCAATAAACCGTTTCAAATTATCGATTTTCAAATACATATTTGAACCATAAAATAATCCATTCAAATTTCAATATATATCAAAGTCAATATATTCAACATTTCAAGACTAAATTCGATAATTTTATATATATATCAAATTCACTTTACTATTGTTAGTTTTGAAATATTTACTTAATCATTTCAATAATATCTAAATTCGGCTTTAATTTACAAATTTAAATAAACAAAATATCCCACTTATATTTATATAAATTTGAAATATTCATTTAAGTCACTTTTAATCAAATTCAAGTTATAAAATCAAAGCTTTAAAATTTCAAATTTACTAAATTTCAAATCAAACTTATTTAAGTAAAATTCTTAAATAAATATAATTTCAAATCAATTTCAAATCATTATAAACTCTATATTTGAAAATATAGATATTAAATAAATACTTAAACATATTATTTATCAACTTTATTAATTCAACTTTAATAAATCTTTAAAATCGATATTTATTAAAACCAAATATTTCTTTTCAAAACCATAGAAATCATTTTCAAAATATTTATATATAGACCAACGGTGTCTGTATATAGTTTTCTATCCTATGGTCAAGTGATACAGATATTTATCATTTCAATCCGCAATTTAAATATATATACGGGTATATATCTTTTCAACCCGCAATCCCAAATTCAATTCAATGAAAATCACTTGGGTTTATCATTTCAACCCATAACGATTTTCCCTTATTCTACAGATCGTTCGGGTATGTATCATTTAACCCATAGTGAATTCTATACTAACAGGGAACTTGCAGAGTGATAACAATAATGATAATAATATAACAATCAGTAACAGACATATATCATCAGTGATAAATAACAGATAATGGTGTCGGATGTCACAGGCGAACAGATACAGGTAACATCATATATGTAGCAATGTAAATAACTAACAGTAGCATATTTCAATTGTTGTTTCAATTGAAATCTGATTTAATAAATATAAGAACATTAATCGTGAGTGATTGCTCACCTTTCGAGGCTAGAGAGACTAGAAGATGACATGGATCCGGATATGGACACAGCAATCGAAAACTGGTGCGACAAATTTAGATATAGGCGAGAAAAGTACAGCACGATGGAACTGGATTCGATAGAACAAATATATAAGTGGATACATACACGCTAAAACCATTATTTAATTTAAACACATACCATAGTAGAATATATATTATATCGTAAACCATTGTTAAATTTTTAAAACACATAAAATTTTTGAATAACCTTTATTATTTCTTTTCAAAATTTATCCAATAACACTTAAACATAATACATAAATATATATATGTTAAGTTTTGTTAACTAGACATATAATCAAATATATGTCATAAACATATGTAAACTAACAAAGAACTCTATACCATTCTATACTAAGCTATATTATATATATATATAACCTACAATATAGCCTACGAACAACCTATATACAGACCAGAATTGATACAAAACTTTATATACACAAAACAGCTTTATATAAGCTTAGTTTATATAATATATGACACATATAACCAATATACATATATAAGAGTTTTATAAAATATATTGCTGTAACAATTATAATATAGAAACAAACTGCGTATAAAATATAAAGTATATATATAAGAACACAAAAAGTACACAACTACATATATAACATTTATATAATAACAAAATGTACATAAGATATAACGAGATAAAAATATATACTTCCTTTAAAATACAATGTTCCGTAAATATATAAAATTTCTTACATACTGTTTCGTACCATATATATTAAAACATATAACTTACATAACTTCGTATATCTCACTGTAATATATAGTTTGAGAATATATACAAACATTTCATTCAAAACATTGTATATTAATATATATAAAACTGACAATGTCCCGCTGTCATTGCTGCGGCAACGGGGAAAGGGAATCTTTGAGCCATTTGTTTTTCGAAGGCTTCACTGCCAAAGCTTGCTGGAATTACTTCGGTAACCTGGTTGGGGCTCGGAGTAATACTGGCATGTCCTCTGATACTCTTTCTTCCTGGTGGGTCGGGAATTCAGGGAAATCCCTTCGGGCTATCGTGTTCAGACTAATCCCGTGTCTTGTTTGCTGGCATGTCTGGTGCGCAAGAAATAAGGCCATTTTCGACAACGTTCCTATGGATCCGCTTTCCATCATCCATCGCGTGAGGAATGATGTGTTCTTGGCATTTCGGGGTAGACCTTTCAAGGGTTCAATGAGCCAAAGATCCCGGCGGTTAGTTGGACTGCTATCGATCACTTGCGTGCAGTCGGCCGCCAGACTTGGGGTTGGTTGAGTCTTCTCAGTAAGGTGGTGTCTTTCACACACCGCCTTATTCCCTCTCCCCCCCTCTTTTTTCTTTAATGTGTTTGCTAGCATCTGTACAGGTTTGCGCGGTTTTTCACTGTTTGGCGTTCTCTTGTGCTTGCCTGGTGGGTTTTGGCTGGTTTCTTCAAGAAAGGTCGAGCGGGTCTTTACTCTGGGACGCTGCTGCTCCTCGCCTGGCCTTTTCGTAGTGGTTTCTGTGGTTTGGATTAGTCTTGCTTACACTGCGCAGAGCTCAGCCCGTGGTTCCGTCTCCTTCTTCTCTGGCCAGGGTTATCTGTTCTGGTCGATCCGGTGGGCCAGCAATAGTCTCCTCTCCTGGAGGTAGTCTGCGTTGGTTTCTCAGTGTTGGTTGTTTGCATTGCAATCGCTTCTGTGGTTCTGATTGGAGGTCTGGTCTTTCCGTATGGTAAAGACGGATTGGTGGTTTGCTGGTGGTCTCTTTTTCTCTGTTCCTTTCTACGTACAGGGCGGAATAGCTGCCGCTGAGTTTTGTATTTTTGGTTTTTCTTGTTCTTTTTAAAATTTGGGTCTTTGGGTGGTGTCGCTTGATGCTAGCCTTTTCTGTAAGCCCCGGAGAATGGCTCTTATTCTCATTTTGATTATATACTTTTATTTGATATATATATATATATATATATATATATATATGCCAAGATGAATATCATATCATATTCGAAAGTCCATGCAACCTATATAACTAATATATATATATGCTTATATATACCTATTATATTATAGAATCAATACAGACTTACCTTATTACATTATATAAATAAATCCAAACAGAACTGCTGATATATATACAACCAACTTTTCATATTTACAAATGTACTGGCTTATTATAACACATATAACTAACATACTGTACATTTATATAGACTAATATATATGTTTAACTCATTAATAACAGGTATAAAAATATATCTAACTTAATATATATAACTAACTTATATCTTAACATGACATAACATATATAAATAGATGTACAGATAACATACTTTATAACATAGAAAATAAAGTTTACAAACTCTTTTTTTTTTCTCAGATCACATATTATATATATAAACAAATATATATACAACATCATATAACATATACCTCTTTATCCACAAGAAGGTTACTGTTTTCTAGATTCAAGGAGAGGTGAAAACGAACTGCCGAGTATTGGAGGAAGAAGGCACGGCTATCGGGGTTCGGCTGGCCTGCTGTGATGGAGGGAAGGCTGCGGCTTCGGTGAGGCTACCTTTGTTGGTGGCTGCTACGGACGTGGAGGGTGGACTCGGTGGAGGAAGCGGGTGTGTGCTGAATTTGAGGAGGCAGTGCAGTTGCGTGAACGTTAGGAGGGGAAAGATTATAAGCTTGCTCGGCCAAAATAAAAATGAAGAGGAATAGTTTTTTTTCCTCAAATAGGAGAGGAAGAAGAATGAGCTGGCGACGGTTCTATGATTTCATTTTGTTTAAACCAATAGACAGACGAAAAGATAGTAACAATAGACAGTTTTTTTAACATTGAAAATTGTAAAGGAAACCAAAAGTTAGAATTTGGGTACCGGTACGGTTATCGGTTTGTTAATTTCTTTTGGTACCGGAAGTCAAAACACAGAAGTGGATATACTGCAAGAGATCAGCACGACAGGACGATCAAAACGATACACAGATATCACTGGTACGATTATCCTATCAAAAGTCGATAATCGGTACCGATAAACGCTGCTATTTCGTACGAAAAAATCCAAATGGAGCTAGAAACGTCCGAATTTCGCGAAACGAATTTCGCAGTCTGATTCAGAGTGTTCTAAATAAATTTTCTCATGTTGACATATTCATGTTTCGAAACACTTTTATTATCATCAATTTTGAACTGATATAAATTGGAATAAAATTACACTAGAAAATAAACTTTCAAATTATCTGATGTAAATTTACCAGTTGCTATGTTAAAACAGACGCATTTCAAATATCAAATTTAAATTTAAAATTTTTATTGTTTTAAGTTTCACAAAATTTCAATTAAATATATAAATAAACAAATAAAAATTATTTAAAATTTACGGTCGACACAGTTGTTTTCTTTGTACTCATTTTTAGAAAATGGCCAACTTGATGGCAGAGTCACCCATACCGTTAACTTTGTTCATCACATATATGAACCTTGAATTAACAATTTTAAGTATAATTAAAAGTGTAAAGGGGCAAAAGAATTACTTTGTACAGTTCATACATAGAGAGTGGAAAAAATTAACAAACAGCAAATAGTAATATAGATTCATATATATTATATGTCATATGAGGATCCACGTTTAAATTTGGTCAGCCAATTAGGTTCACATATTTTATTCCTCAACGGAATACTCATGTTAGAATTTTGTAAGAGATACAAAGATTGAAATTTATTATGTAGAACAACCATAATATTAGTACTGTACAATAATTTCATTGCTGCCAAAACATGTACATATGTTTGAGAAAATATTGAATGACCAGAACAATTAATGCAAAAATCAGAGCAACAGGAACAGGAAATGGAGTTCATTAACATAAGAAATTATTCACGGTAAATACACCTAGAAACAACATAAGGTAAATACACATAGAAACAACATAAGTCAATAACACGTTAATTAGTAGCAAATTCATCCAAAATTTAAAGCATATGTTCCGTATTAATTGACATTCAATACATCCTTTTACTGATAGTAGTATATAACCTACATATTTTGTCACACACATCCTACAGAGCCATATTACTTGTCCGATCTTGAACCTGTTGATTGCATAGGTTAGCTTGAGCACTGTGAGACTTATTATGAAAGACATTGGCATTTTGAAAAAAAAGGAAATAGTCCATCTGTTGATAATCTCAGGTCTGCTGTTTTAGAAGTTTAGCTGCGGTTGGTTTGCCGTTTTCAATTTTGGATTTTCGTCCATACAAAAATGCGTATGATGCATGTATTGTAAAAAACGACCGATTTAGAAAGAAATTAACATATAAAATAGAAAACTAAAAAAATCCAATCTCTATCCATAAATATTAGTTTAATGTTTTTATTTACTAATAGTGAATTAATAATCTGGTGTCAAACTTAACCTTACCCTTGCTACCACTTGTTAACTAAAATATAAATTTGCTATTACTGGTTTAATAATGATATAATTAGACTATTTATTATTGTTCGGTTAAAATTACGTGTTAACTTTCTAATCTATTAAAATTTCACTTAAATACCTGATCACTCACATAATTTTACCCAACGCAAATGAAAATCCTGGTTTCATCACTGCACACAATTGCTGTGAATGATTTGAAAAGCACAGATTAAGTTATAGAAAGCAGTGTCATTTTAAGGTAAAAGTTTCCTGTGGTGTAATCGTGAGTTCTAATCATCATTGCTCCAATTATATTTTGGTCGAATTCTAAGTTTAATGAACATTGAACAATACTTTGATAGTCGCATATATTAGCTTCAATGTAATCAGTAAGCATCACAATTGAGAAATATGCTGATAGTCAAATGAGTGTGAGTATATATACAACAGTAAACTCAGTCGAGCATATTGCTGTGTTATTATTGTAACAACCAAGGCGTGAAAATTATATAATCGTACAAACGGAGGTGAAAATAGAGTAACTCGTATTTATTAAGAACATATGTAGCGGATAATATCACAAGAAGATTGTATCCAACTAACAGTATAACATTGTCATAAAATGTGAAGTCGCATATGTGGTAAAAAAAATTAACTGAGGCATAGATGTGAATTTAGTTTATATCTAGTGTATTCGCAGATATAATGTACTGCTTGGGTGTTTGTATTTTTTTAGTAAGGACTCAGTGGGCCGATGACGGTTCTTGTTATGGTTACTATAACTGTAGAAATTAATTGGTAACTGGTGAGGGGAAGACGAATGTGTCGGTTTAGATTTAAAAGGTATGTGGTTGTAACACTGCAGCTTAGTGCCATTCAAATTAAATCAGAGTAGGTTGTGCAAACATAAACATCAGCACTGTTACCAGAAAGTAGTTGAAATGTTGAATCCTCTGGCAGCCCGCTGATTATTGTTAGATGTCCCACAGAACATAAGCATAGTGCATTACACTCCATTGCACCCTTACAACCAATACAAGTGCTAGCTTCCTTTTTAAAATAAAACAAACAAAGTACTAATAAATACATTATCTGCCTAAAATTGGAGTGGAAGTTGGTCTTACCAATAAATACAAATTAAATCTAAATATATTTAAATAAATTGTCCCCTTCACTAAAATTCAAACTTTTTATATTTACTTGGTCAACTACTTTTATTCTGAATTTTTTTTTAAAATCCAAGTTCATGATATTTTCAATCAACTAACCAAATATAATTTATGCATAACAAATAAAGTACCAATGTAATACTTAAACAAACAAAACCAATAAAAGAAACAATATGGAGCAGAACAGAACTAGACAATAAAAGCAGTTAGTATAATGGGTAGGAAAATGGGTAGTAACAATTTCTTTGTGTAAAATGGCATTTGATTTTAATCTACTGTATTCTTTGTGGAAAATGGCATTTAATGTTAATCTAATCTATAATGAGGAAAAACGTGCTGAGTGAAATTATTGTCTTTATCCTACTTCTATCTACTAAGATTCATGTGATTCAATCCAAGACCTATGTATTTAAAAATGTAAGATTGGACGGACACGGCTTAAGCTAGGAAAAGGGATTTAACGATACAAATTCAAATTTCGAATCCTAATGCAAAAAATAAATTAAAATTGAAGTGATTACCTGATTTGAAGTTGAAAATTTGTTTGCAATCGATTGCTGAAATGGAACACAACCCTAATCCTCCTTCGTCTTCATCAAATTGGTAGAACAAAGGCAAAGGCGGTGGTAAACACGGAGGCGGTGGAAGACTGCGGAGGAGGTGGTAGACGGCGGATGCGATGGTAGAACAAATTGGCGATAACCTAAAACGAACGAAAGAGGAAGAACGTTGTTATTCGTTAGAAATAGGCTAAGTAATGACAGAAGATAAAATTAAAATTCTATCCATGCTGCATTTAATTATTTACGAAATTCCCAGAATTGGTAACGGTAATAACCGTGATAAATGTTAGTAACGGAAATAACTGTTAGAAATTGGTAATGGTTATAACCGTTACAAATTGAAAGCGGAAAAGTGTTATAAAATGGACTGTATGGTGTAGTGTTTCCAGATGTGTTCGAGGAGGTTGCTGGCCTTCCACCTCAACGAGAGATCGAGTTCAAGATTTATCTTGTCGATAATGCCAAACCGACTGCTTTACCGGTAAGGCATATGGCTCCTAAGGAATGTCGTGAGTTGAGCAAGCAGATTGAAGAGCTTTTGGAGAAGTGCTTCATTCGTAGGAGCATTTCTGAGTGGGGCGCACCGGTCGTCTTTGCCACTAAGGTGGATGGCTCTCTTAAACTTTGCGTGGATTATAGGGAGCTTAATAAGCTGACGAAGAAGAATCGTTATCCTCTTCCCCGTATAAACGATCTCTTCGACCAGCTAGTAGGAGCCAAGGTATTTTCGCAGCTCGATTTGGCCACGGGATTTCATCAATTGCATGTGGCAGAGGATAGCATCGAGAAGACTGCATTTAGGACTCCAGATGGGTTATTTGAGTGGTTAGTCATGCCATTTGGCTAACCAATGCTCCGGCATATTTTGTGGACCCGATGAGTCGAGTATTTCACGAATTGTTGAACAAGTTTGTGGTGGTGTTCGTTGACGACATTTTGGTTTATTCGCGAAGCAAGGACGAGCATACTGTTCACTTGGAAGAAGTGCTTAGGACCCTGCAAGCACATAAGTTGAAGGCAAAGTTCTCCAAGTGCCACTTTTGGAGGGATGAGGTTCGCTTTTTGGGACACATCGTTTCAGAGGATGCACTTGCAGTAGATCCGGCGAAAGTGGCAGCAGCACAGGATTGGCAGACCTCTAAGAATGCCACGGACATAAGGAGTTTCCTTGGTCTTGCGGGCTACTATAGGAAGTTCATTAAGGACCTCTCTAGGATATCAACTCCACTTACCCGCCTTACCAAGAAGAACCCAGCTTTTGTTTGGGATGCCAAGTGTGAGGATGCCTTTGGTCGATTGAAGGAAGCTTTGACGACCGCGCCCATATTGGTATTACCGGATGGAACCAAGCCTTTCTCGGTTTATACGGATGCTTGTGGTACGGGGCTAGGGGCGGTACTGATGCAAGAGGGTATGGTAGTGTGCTATGCGAGTAGACAGTTGAAAACGCATGAGAAGAACTACCCGACGCATGATCTTGAGTTGGCAGCTATAGTATTTGCTCTAAAGTCGTGGAGGCACCATCTCTTAGGAGAAAGATTTAAGCTTTTAATGCATCATAAGTCTTTGAAGTATCTATTCTCTCAAAAAGACTTTAATTTGAGACAGCAAATATGGATGGAGTTTTTAGTCCTCTATTTTTGGAATGTAGTGGCAGATGCGTTGAGTAGATGCAAAGTGGTTTTAAGTCCTCTGTTTTTGGAATGGAAGCATTTGGAGTACATTGCTACCTTTGATATTAGACCTCCAACGGATTTAGCTATGGGATTGTTAGCAGCCCTCAACGTCCAGCCTACTTTGATGGAGCATATTGGAGCAAGGCAAGGTGAGGACGAAGAGTTAAAGGACATTTTAGATAAGCTTGATAGAGGAGAGTCATCACCACATCTTAGGCGCTTTACCATGGACACTAGGGGATGGCTAAGAAGGGATGGTAGACTTTGTGTTCCCCGTAGTGAGGATTTAGTATATGCGGTGTTGGCCGAGACACATCATTCTAGGATGACGGTGCAACCAGGTGAAGATAAGATGTACCGGGATATGAAGAGAGTATTCTATTAGCCTGGAATAAAGAAGAGGAGGTTGTTGGCCTTCCACCTCAACGAGAGATCGAGTTCAAGATTTATCTTACCGATAATGCCAAACCGGTTGCTTTACCGGTAAGGCATATGGCTCCTAAGGAATGTCGTGAGTTGAGCAAGCAGATTGGAGAGCTTTTGGAGAAGTGCTTCATTCGTAGGAGCATTTCTGAGTGGGGTGCACTGGTCGTCTTTGCCACTAAGGCGGATGGCTCTCTCAGACTTTGCGTGGATTATAGGGAGCTTAATAAGCTGACGAAGAAGAATCGTTATCCTCTTCCCCGTATTGACGATCTCTTCGACCAGCTAGTAGGAGCCAAGGTATTTTCGTAGCTCGATTTGGCCACGGGATTCCATCAATTGCATGTGGCAGAGGATAGCATCAAGAAGACTGCATTTAGGACTCTAGATGGGTTATTTGAGTGGTTAGTCATGCCATTTGGCTAACCAATGCTCCGGCATTTTTTGTGGACCCGATGAGTCGAGTATTTCATGAATTGTTGAACAAGTTTGTGGTGGTGTTCGTCGACGACATTTTGGTTTATTCGCGAAGCAAGGACGAGCATACTGTTCACTTGGAAGAAGTGCTTAGGACCCTGCAAGCACATAAGTTGAAGGCAAAGTTCTCCAAGTGCCACTTTTGGAGGGATGAGGTTCGCTTTTTGGGACACATCGTTTCGGAGGATGCACTTGCAGTAGATCCGGCGAAAGTGGCAGCAGCACAGAATTGGCAGACCCCTAAGAATGCCACGGACAAAAAGAGTTTCCTTGGTCTTGCGGGCTACTATAGGAAGTTCATTAAGGACCTCTATAGGATATCAACTCCACTTACCCGCCTTACCAAGAAGAACTCAGCTTTTGTTTGGGATGCCAAGTGTGAGGATGCCTTTGGTCGATTGAAGGAAGCTTTGACCACCGCACCCATATTGGTATTACCGGATGGAACCAAGCCTTTCTCGGTTTATACGGATGCTTGTGGTACGGGGCTAGGGGCGGTACTGATGCAAGATGGTATGGTAGTGTGCTATGTGAGTAGACAGTTGAAAACGCATGAGCAGAACTACCTGACGCATGATCTTGAGTTGGCAGCTATAGTATTTGCTCTAAAGTCGTGGAGGCACCATCTCTTAGGAGAAAGATTTAAGCTTTTCATGCATCATAAGTCTTTGAAGTATCTATTCTCTCAGAAAGACTTTAATTTGAGACAGTAAAGATGGATAGAGTTTTTAGTCCTCTGTTTTTGGAATGTAGTGGCAGATGCATTGAGTAGACGCAAAGTGGTTTTAAGTCCTCTGTTTTGGGAATGGAAGCATTTGGAGTACATTGCTACCTTTATATTAGACCTCCAACGGATTTAGCAATGGGATTGTTAGCAGCCCTCAACGTCCAGCCTACTTTGATGGAGCATATTGGAGCAAGGCAAGGTGAGGACGAAGAGTTAAAGGACATTTTAGATAAGCTTGATAGAGGAGAGTCATCACCACATCTTAGGCGCTTTACCATGGACACTAGGGGATGGCTAAGAAGGGATGGTAGACTTTGTGTTCCCCATAGTGAGGTTTTAGTATATGCGGTGTTGGCCGAGACACATCATTCTAGGATGACGGTGCACCCCGGTGAAGATAAGATGTAGCGGGATATGAAGAGGGTATTCTATTGGACCAGAATAAAGAAGAGGAGGTTGCTGGCCTTCCACCTTAACGAGAGATCGAGTTCAAGATTTATCTTGTCGATAATGCCAAACCGGTTGCTTTACCGGTAAGGCATATGGCTCCTAAGGAATGTCGTGAGTTGAGCAAGCAGATTGGAGAGCTTTTGGAGAAGTGCTTCATTCGTAGGAGCATTTCTGAGTGGGGTGCACCGGTCATCTTTGCCACTAAGGCGGATGGCTCTCTCAGACTTTGCGTGGATTATAGGGATCTTAATAAGCTGACGAAGAAGAATCGTTATCCTCTTCCCCGTATAGACGATCTCTTCGACCAGCTAGTAGGAGCCAAGGTATTTTCGCAGCTCGATTTGGCCACGGGATTTCATCAATTGCATGTGGCAGAGGATAGCATCGAGAAGACTGCATTTAGGACTCTAGATGGGTTATTTGAGTGGTTAGTCATGCCATTTTGCTAACCAATGCTCCGACATATTTTGTGGACCCGATGAGTCGAGTATTTCATGAATTTTTGAACAAGTTTGTGGTGGTGTTCGTCGATGACATTTTGGTTTATTCGCGAAGCAAGGACAAGCATACTGTTCACTTGGAAGAAGTGCTTAGGACCCTGCAAGCACATAAGTTGAAGGCAAAGTTCTCCAAGTGCCACTTTTGGAGGGATAAGGTTCGCTTTTTGGGACACATCTTTTCGGAGGATGCACTTGCAGTAGATCCGGCGAAAGTGGCAGCAGCACAGGATTGGCAGACCCCTAAGAATGCCACGGACATAAGAAGTTTCCTTGGTCTTGCGGGCTACTATAGGAAGTTCATTAAGGACCTCTCTAGGATATCAACTCCACTTACCCGCCTTACCAAGAAGAACTCAGCTTTTGTTTGGGATGCCAAGTGTGAGGATGCCTTTGGTCGATTGAAGGAAGCTTTGACTACCGCGCCCATATTGGTATTACCGGATGGAACCAAGTTTTTCTCAGTTTATATGGATGCTTGTGGTACGGGGCTAGGGGCGGTACTAATGCAAGAGGGTAAGGTAATATGCTATGCAAGTAGACAGTTGAAAACGCATGAGAAGAACTACCCGACGCATGATCTTGAGTTGGCAGCTATAGTATTTGCTCTAAAGTCATGGAGGCACCATCTCTTAAGAGAAAGATTTAAGCTTTTCATACATCATAAGTCTTTGAAGTATCTATTCTCTCAAAAAGACTTTAATTTGAGACAGCAAAGATGGATGGAGTTTTTAGTCCTCTGTTTTTGGAATGTAGTGGCAGATGCGTTGAGTAGACGCAAAGTGGTTTTAAGTCCTCTATTTTTGGAATGGAAGCATTTGGAGTACATTGCTACCTTTGATATTAGACCTCCAACGGATTTAGCTATGGGATTGTTAGCAGCCCTCAACGTCCAGCCTACTTTGATGGAGCATATTGGAGCAAGGCAAGGTGAGGACGAAGAGTTAAAGGACATTTTAGATAAGCTTGATAGAGGAGAGTCATCACCACATCTTAGGCGCTTTACCATGGACACTAGGGGATGGCTAAGAAGGGATGGTAGACTTTGTGTTTCCCGTAGTGAGGATTTAGTATATGCGGTGTTGGCCGAGACACATCATTCGAGGATGACGGTGCACCCCGGTGAAGATAAGATGTACCGGGATATGAAGAGGGTATTCTATTGGCCCGTAATAAAGAAGAGAGTGGCGGAGTATGTATCGAAGTTCATCACTTACCAAAGGGTAAAGGCAGAACAAAAGAATCCCAGAGGACTGTTGTAGCCATTGGATATTCCATTATGAAAATGGGAGAGCATCTTTATGGACTTCATGGATGGATTACCAAGGTCACAGAGAGGGAACATAAGCATTTGGGTCATTGTGGATAGACTAACGAAGCGCGCTCATTTTATACCCAGTAAGAGTAATAGGACGACAGCTTCTTTGGCGACTCTTTATGTAAGGAAGATAGTTAGACTTCATGGATATCCCGTCAGCATTGTGAGCGACAGAGATCCATTATTTACCAGCGAGTTTTTGAGGAGTCTTCAACAAGCCTTGGGAACAGAATTGAATCTGAGCATGACATATCACCCTTAAACAGATGGACAGACTGAGAGGGTAAATAGAGTTTTGGAAGATTTGTTTAGATCGTGCATCATTGACTTCAAAGGCTCTTGGGAAGACCACCTACCTTAGGGGGAGTTCGCGTATAATAATCGTTATCAAGCAAGCATTGGGATGGCACCATTCGAGGCCCTTTATGGCAGACCATGTAGATCACCAGCCTGTTGGTGGGATACCACCGATAGGATCTTGCTTGGAACAAACTTGGTAAGGGAAACTTCCAAGAAGGTGGATTTGGTTCGCAAGAGGTTGAAGACTGCACAAGACATACAAAAGTCATATGCCAACAGAAGACGTTCAGATTTGGAGTTTAAGGTTGGAGATATGGTTTTTGTCAAGGTATCTCCTTTGAGAAAAGTTATGAGATTTGGCTCAGTGGGTAAGTTGGCACCGAGATTTGTAGGACCCTTCCCTATTACCGCACGGATTGGAAAAGTGGCATACAGAATTGATCTTCCAGATAAGTTGGCAGGAGTTCATGATGTTTTTCATGTTTTGCATCTAAGGAAGTGTCTACATGATTCCGCAGTAGTAGTAGAACCCGATCAGCTAAGGGAAGTGGAGGTAGAGCGTGAATCACTTATGCGTCGTACACCCGTCCATATATTGGAACACAGCGTCAAGAGATTACGCAACAAGGAAGCTCGTCTAGTGAATGTTCAGTGGGGAGATGACCCCACGGAGTGCACATGGGAATCTGAGAACAGAATTCGAACTTCTTATCCTTTTCTATTTGATGGTACACTTCAAATATCCTATCTTTGATCTTTCCTTAGTTAGGGCCTTTTCGATAATCTTTAGGTGAAACCTATGGATGGTAGCTTGGTTTTAAACATGTCATTATGGCACGTTATGTTTGATGGATGAAAATGATTGCAAGTGGATGCCAATGTTTGCAAATGGATGCATTGCATGCACTAGATAAATATTTATTAGTATAATCGGCCAACTAGGTACACACACCTACATATGCGTGCCTGTTATCTATTGCATTTGCACATGGTTGTGTGTGTATATAAATATGTGTATATATAAATGGATGTTGCATATGGATGGTGCATTTGGGTGAATGATTGAAACATACATATAGAATTATCAATTATACTAGGGTAATTGCATACATTTGGTTTCATGGCATAAGCATACTTGCATTACAGGAGGTCAACTGAATCAGTAGACCGACTACCTTTTCGCATTAGGTAAGTTCATATGCATTTCACTTTGCATAAATCATAAATTGCATTAGTTAAAAATAAGGACAATGGTAGAAATGGATGATGGTTGAGTAGATGGATGTAGTTTTTGGACGCTGGTTGTTAATTACGTTCTTCCGTCTTTGGAGATTTCGGGGACGAAATCTTTTAGGAGGAGAATGTAACACCCCAATACTTTACGAGAAATATAATTAAAAAGAAATTAAAAGCGCATTTGGTACAGTGGTAAAGGCGCATGTTGACTTCCTTAGTGACCATGAATCAAGTCCCGTTGTCACCCAAAATATGCAGCGATGATTTTTTAGCTGGTTCGTTTCCAGCGATTTTTCTACGTATTTCAGCATTTTTTTGACATGTGGCGGCTTCCCATTCGCTCCAGCGATGTAATAGGATGAGATGGCTAAATTTTATTGGTTGAGTGATGTGTGTAGGTTAGAATGGATAATCATTAAGTGTATGAAAGAACCATATTAAATCTAAAATAATCTAATGGATTATATTCACTCAAACAATTTATAAATAAACCATCTAACCTAAACCTAATCTCTTATTCAACCGTCGCCATAATTCTATAGTAAATTAGTGTGTATTATTCTTCCTCCTTTTCTCTACTAAATAAACAAATCTCTGCCAAATTAAATTATCTATATATATATATATATTCAAGCAATTTTGGGAATTTAGAAGAATCAAACGGAGAAAGATTAAAGCAAAGCTTTTTTTAAATTTATGCAAGCTCAAGTGCCAGGTGGGTGGGAATTAATATGAAATAGAAGAATAAAGTAGTTCAATTTCAGTTCTTTTCTGGCATGTTAATATGAATTAATTCCTGTTATTAATTGAGAATAGATGTAAATTATTGCAACTTCTTCTCCTTCTTCCACTTCTCAAATCTAATTCATGTTTGGTTTAAAATATGGGACATATAAATTGTCTCTTCACGTTTTATGGCATAAATAAGATTGAAATTTATGTAAATTATTGTATCTTCTTCTTCTTCCACTTCTCAATTCTAATTCATGTTTGGGTTGAAATTTGAAACAAACAAATTGTTATTCACGTTTCATGGTGTAAATAAGATTGGCTTAGTTAAATTGAATTAGAATTGTTATTCAATTTCTAATGGTATAATAGGTTAGTTGAATAAATTCAGAATATGTTACTTGAATAAAATTATGGTTTTGATTGATATAATTACATAATTTTGAATATGGTTTTGGAACAAAATTAGGGAGTCTAATTGGCATAATTGTTTGTTTCATATGTGGCCTAAAATTGTAAAAGTGGAATTTTGTGTAATTAAATGGTTTGTGGCTATTGGATAAAAATTTTGTACAGATTAAATCTCTAAAAGGACAATGTAAATTAGGGTGGAAAAAAATGTAAATGACCCCAAAGGCTAGTGTAAATCTATAACAAAATGGCTTAAAAATTACAGACAAACCATACGGACTGAACGGACGTGAAATTGAAATACCATTTATGTAAGAAAAAGGGAAATTGTGAAATAAACAAATCATATGTAAAAATGGCCTAAAGCAGATTAACGGAAAAAAATAGTAAGTAAACTGTAACGGCAAAATTAATTAATCTAGAAGCGATTTGGTAGGCAGACCTTGTAAAGGTCTGGATAGGTGTTTCATGCAGTTAAGACCAAAATATAGTTTTGGCTGTACATACTAGGAGCGAGCAAGTAGGTTCGCAAGGATGTTTGTTAGCTTTCCTAATTTGCTAGTACGTAGGATAGATAGCATCCGCAATCATAGGCTTCTTCAGGAAGATCGACGCGGATGGAACAAGACAAGTGTGCTCCGACGTAGGCTTCTTTAGACAGATCGTTGGAGGATTTTGTGCAGCCGAGCCAGCTGCGGGCGCTCTTTCGGAGGACCGACACTTTGGATAGGGGCAAGTTCACGTTAGTAACCGAGGAGATAGGAGGATAGGAGTCTAGTTTGGCGGAGCCTGAGCGCAACTTCGAGGTCCTACGAGGTTGTTTGAGTCGGCGCCGGTCGGACGTAAGAGGCATTTAGTCACAGTGCAAGGGTGAAGAGCATGACTTTCATGCTGTAGCACGTGGATAGGTAAGGACAGTAGGTTCGACAGACCGATTGACGTTTAGTACTACTGCATGGTTGACTTCCCTAGAGTGACCATGGACTTTGGCTTCTTAGGAACTGTATCTAAGGAGGATTCACTTCATTATATTATTCACCCTCTGCGATATCCGGGGAAGACCTAGAATTATACTGTTTTGTTCTTTCTGCTTCATTTTATTTCTCATTCACCAGATTTTATGTCTGACCCGTTCCTATTTTTCTATTTTCCCCAAATCACAGGAGGGTGGGTCTAGGTTGTAGTTCTTTGCAGCTTGGAGGGTCATTGGAGCAGTTGTTATTTTCAGCTTTTGTTTCTTTTGTTTCATGTACTTCGATTTTCTTTTTTCCGTATTTTACTCTATATATGGGGACCTATATTGTGAACTTTGTTATGTTTATGTTTTGGTGGAGACTACTTGGTACTTTTGGTTTCAGAAATAAATTTGGGATAATGTTGTTTTTAATGAAGCTGTTTTGCTATTAATTTATAATTAGTGAAAGTTTTCTTCCACTGTAATAGTTTAATTATTTTATGTTGTTGCCTTAGTCTTTGTGCATGTTATGGATTATTATTTCACCCGACCACCCGTGCTTCTAGTCATGTCCGATTTTCGAGGTGCCTAGAGGTGCGGGGTGTCATAGTTGGTATCAGAGCTAAGGTTTCGGTAATCCTAAAAAAAATTTAAAATATAAAGGTTTTTGAATAATTTTTAAAGGATATTCCAAATAATACTTTTAAAAGTATATGTGTATATTTTGGAAAAAATTAAATTTTAGAAATGGGTCCCTCATATCTCTACCTCCCTATCTATCGAACTATTTGTGGAGTACCTAATCCCATCTTTTTAATATCCACAGATAAAAATGTCTGAACCGCAAGATATCCCCGATGTTCCAGGCCTTAATATGCCTGCTTGGTTCAGACATTATTTGCAGGCTACTGCACAAGCAGAGCCACCAGCTAGGGATGCCGTTCCGGTGGAAAGCGCTCCAGCCCATCCGCCAGGCATTCCCGATTTTCCCAAGTTATGCAAGGACTACACCAGCTTAGGAGGCAAGCTGTTTCTTGGCACCGAATCATATACTAAGGCAAGAGCTTGGATCCATAGTTGTGAGCGGATATTTAGACTTATGGGATTGGAAGACTTGGCTCGGAGGCAGTTGGCTTCATGGCAGTTGTAGGGAGAGGCTCTTTGTTGGTAGGAGATTATGGAGGCTGAGGTTGATAATTTGACTTGGGAGGATTTTCGTACTAGGTTCGAGAGGAAATTCTTATCGCAGGCTGAAGAGGGAGTGCAGCTAGAGAAATTTATACAGCTCAAGCAAGGGGATATGACAGTTAAGGAATATGTTAATCAATTCAATGACCTTGCCAGATTTGGACTAGACCTAATCAATACTCCTCATTAGAAGGCGCTGAATTTCACTAAGGGTTTGAGTCAGCCACTGTAGAGTTTGGCGGTGAGCCACATTTCGATAGGAGCACTTTTGAGGGATTGATAGAGATGGATTTACTTGCTGATACTGAGAAGAAAGAAGATGTGGCGCATAAGAGTGATGGGAAGAAGCAGTGGAAAGGAAAGAGGAAAGGAGGAGGAGGGTCAGGTGGAAAAAGGAAAGTTCCAAGAAAGGACTGGAAGTGCAATACTTGTGGTAAACCATGTCATCTTGCTAAGGATTGTAGAGGGCAGAAGAGCGATCGAGATTGAGGGGCTATCTTTGCAATCAAGTGGGGCATATGAAAAAGGACTCTCCGTCGAAGCACAAGGGCAGTTCACAGACACCTTCATAGCCTGCTCAAGCTTATGCTTTAGAGGCAGCTCCTTCCTCTAGTACTCGTCCGGTTGTGGACATGGGAAAGAAGGTGATCATCGAAGGTGTGTTATCTATCTCTGATTTTCCTGTTCGTACCTTATTTGATTCTGGAGCTTCACACTCTTTTATATCTAGTACTCTGGTAGAGGGTCTTGGTCTTGATGCTTACTTATTGACCGACCCGGTAGTAGTATCAAATCCCATAGGAGGATCGGCCTATTTGTCCATGTTATGTCAGGATTTGAAATTGTTCATTTTAGGGGTTGAGTTTGACTATAGTTCCTTTGTATTGGGCTTTTCCGGGTTCAGGTTGATTCTTGGTATGGATTGACTATCCATGTATTGTGTTGTTGTTGATTGCGATAAGAGGGTATTGAGGTTAGGCACTTGTAGTGGACGTACCTTGGAAGTATATTGTGATCCTAGAGAATCAGTCATGTTGAGCTACCTTTATTCTCTTGACTTATCGCCCGATAGTTTGAGTTCGGTACCCATTGTTAGAGACTTTCCAGATGAGTTCGAGGAGGTTGCTAGCCTTCCACCTTGAAGAGAGATCAAGTTCAAGATTTATCTTGTCGATAATGCAAAACCGGTTGCTTTATCGGTAAGGCATATGGCTCCTAAGGAATGTTGTGAGTTGAGCAAGTAGATTGGAGAGCTTTTAGAGAAGGGCTTCATTCGTAAGAGCATTTCTGAGTGGGGCGCACCCGTCGTCTTTGCCACTAAGGCGGATGGCTCTCTCAGACTTTGCGTGGATTATAGGGAGCCTAATAAGCTAATGAAGAAGAATCGTTATCCTCTTCCCCGTATAGATGATCTCTTCGACTAGCTAGTAGGAGCCAAGGTATTTTCACAGCTCGATTTGGCCACGGGATCATCAGTTGCGTGTGGTGGAGGATAGCATCGAGAAGACCGTGTTTAGGACTTCGGATGGATTATTTGAGTGGTTAGTCATGCCATTTGGGCCCGACATATTTTGTGGACCTGATGAGTCGAGTATTTCGCGAATCATTGAACAAGTTTGTGGTGGTGTTCATCGATGAAATTTTGGATTGTTAGCACCAAAATTGGTCACTAACACCCAAACGTCGTTGAAAGCACCAAATTGCAGTTACAGATCACAGACAGAATGTATGTATAGACTATAAATATGAAGAACAATTAAAATTAAAAAGAAAGCAGTAATAACAAAGGATTTATAGTGGTTCGGCTGACTCTGGCCTACGTTCACTTCAAAAATTTCCTTTTTTTTATACTAAAATCTGATTACAGTTACAATCCGTAGTTTTTAGAACAACAATGGCAGAGCAGCCTTAGTATAGAAGACGAAGGGAAACACAATGAAGATCCCCTTTTCTGAAGCCCTACATGCAGTATTTATAGGCAAAGCCTGAGGTACTGGGCTGCCTGAGTGGTACAGGCCCATCAACACCTTTGCCGAACCTACACCCTTCATCGCGACTGACCCTGAGTTCTATACATGCCGACCCGAGCATTTCTAGGTGATGACCCGAAGCAACCCTACGCTTGACTCGAAGTAGTTCATGCCAGAACTCGAAGCACATATACACGGAGCCTCTTTGAATATGACCCTGACTCATCTTGGCCGACCAAGAACTGACCCACTTTGATGTCGACCCGAGTATAACTCTGTGCCAACCCCAAGCCACTTCAACCATGCCGACCCACCTTAACTCAGTAATCCATTCCAATCAATGGACCCTTAACGACCGATCCACCAAGGCCCAACCCAAGTTCCTACAACCTAACATCGACCCACTTCTGCTGACCGAGCATAGCCGACCCACACATGCCGAACGACCTACGCCGACCCACATTGACTGAACCACATCCATACTCCACCACCGAACCACTCCCCACTCTGATACTTCTCAAGCATGTCCACCCACACCATCATGACCGATCCATACTACCACGCCGATCCACATCATCCAGACCGATCCATAACACCATGCCGATCCACATCATCCAGACCAAACCACATCACCAAGGCCGATCCATGCTACTAAGACCGAACCACATTTGCCAAACCCTCAGGCCGAACCACTTATGACTTTCTTCCCTCGATTAATCCATGCCTCAAAGGCCGAACGACCCACACCGAACCACTCCAGTAAGACCGAACCACCTTGTCGAACGACCGAGCCTCATGGCCGAACCACCAATAACCGAACTATATATCCATCCAACTAGCTCAAACCCATCGTACTCCAGCCTTGAAAAACGAGTAGTTGATTTAGTTCAATCCGCCTGTCCACGGCCTTGCCAAGAGGAAGGATAACATGGATTATTCGCGAAGGAAGGAGGAGCATACTGTTCAGTTGGAAGAAGTTTTTAGGACCCTGCGAGCACATAAGTTGAAGGCGAAGTTCTCCAAGTGCCACTTTTGGAGGGATGAGGTTCGCTTTTTGGGACACATCGTTTCGGAGGGTGGACTTGCAGTAGATCCGGTGAAAGTGGCAGTAGTACAGGATTGGCAAACCCCTAAGAATGCCATGGACATAAGGAGTTTCCTTGGTCTTGTGGGCTAATATAGTAAGTTCATTAAGGACTTCGCTAGGATATCAGCTCCACTTACCCGCCTTACCAAGAAGAACTCAGCTTTTGTTTGGGATGCCAAGTGTGAGGATGCCTTTGGTCGATTGAAGCTTTGACTATCGCACCCGTATTGGTATTACCGGATAGAACAAAGCCTTTCTCAGTTTATACGGATGCTTGTGGTACAGGCTAGGGGCGGTACTAATGCAAGAGGGTAGAGTAGTGTGCTATGCGAGTAAACAGTTGAAAACGCATGAGAAGAACTACCCGACGCATGATCTTGAGTTGGCAGCTATAGTTTTTGCTCTCAAGTCCCTGAGGCACTATTTCTTAGGAGAAAGATTTAAGCTTTTCACGCATCATATGTCTTTGAAGTATCTATTCTCTCAGAAAGACTTGAATTTGAGACAGAAAAGATGGATGGAGTTTTTAGCCTCTTATGACTTTGAGATTCCTATACCCCTAGCAAGGGTAATGTAGTGGCAGATGCGTTGAGTAGACGCAAAGTGGTTTAAAGTCCTCCGTTTTTGGAACATAAGCATTTGGAGTACATTGCTACCTTTGATTTTAGACCTCCATTGGATTTAGCTCCTAGATTATTAGCATCCCTCGACATCCAGCCTACTTTGATGGAGCAGATTAGAGCAAGGCAAGGTGAGGACGAAGAGTTAAAGGACATTTTATATAAGCTTGGTATAGGAGAGTCATCACCATATCTTAGGGGCTATACCATGGACACTAGGGGATGGCTTAGAAGGGATGGTAGACTTCGTGTTCCTCGTAGTGAGGATTTAGTAAATGCGGTGTTGGTCGAGTCACATCATTCTAGGATGACAGTGCACCCCGGTGGTGATAAGATGTACCGGGATATGAAGAGGGTATTCTATTGGCCCGGAATGAAGAAGAGGGTGGCGGAGTATGTATCGAAGTGCATCACTTGCCAAAGGGTAAAGGCGGAACAAAAGAAGCCCGGAGGACTGTTATAGCCATTGGATATTCCATTATGGAAATGGGATAGCGTCTCTATGGACTTCGTGGATGGATTACCAAGGTCACGGAGAGGGAACATGAGCATTTGGGTCATTGTGGATACACTGACGAAGAGCACTTATTTTATACCCATTAAGAGTAATAGAACGGCAGCTTCTTTGGCGACTCTTTATGTAAGGGAGATAGTTAAGCTTCATGGAGTTTCCGCCAGCATTGTGAGCGACAGAGATCCATTATTCACCAGCGAGTTTTGGAGGAGTCTTCAGCAAGCCTTGGGAACGGAATTGAATCTGAGCACGACATATCACCCTCAGACAGGTAGACAGATTGAGAGGGTAAATAGGGTTATGGAAGATTTGCTCAGATTGTGCATCATTGACTTCGGAGGCTCTTGGGAAGACCACCTACCTTTGGTTGAGTTCGTGTATAATAATAGTTATCAAGCAAGCATTGGGATGGCACCGTTCGAGGCCCTTTATGACAGACCACGTAGATCACCAGCCTGTTGGTGGGATACCACCGATAGGATCTTTCTTGGACCAGACTTGGTGAGGGAAACTTCCGAGAAGGTGGATTTGGTTCGCAAGAGGTTGAAGACTGCACAAGATAGACAAAAGTCATATGCCGACAGAAGACGTTCAGATTTGGAGTTTAAGGTTGGAGATATGGTTTTTGTTAAGGTATCTCCTCTAAGAAACGTTATGAGATTTGGCTCAGTGGGTAAGTTGGCACCGAGATTTGTAGGACCCTTCCCTATTACCGCATGGATTGGAAAAGTGGCATACAAAATTAATCTTCCAGATAAGTTGGCAGGAGTTCACGATGTTTTTCATGTTTCGCATCTGAGGAAGTGTCTACATGATTCCACAGTAGTAGTAGAACCCGATCAACTAATAGAAGTGGAGGTAGAGCGCGTATCACTTATGTGTCGTACACCCATCCATATATTGGAACACGGCATCAAGAGATTACGCAACTAGGAAGTTCGTCTAGTGAAGGTTCAGTGGGGAGATGACCCCAAGGAGTGCACATGGGAATCTGAGGAGAGAATTTGAACTTCTTATCCTTTTCTATTTGAAGGTACACTTCAAATAACCTATCTTTGATCTTTGATCTTTCCTTAGTTAGGGTCTTTTCGATAATCTTTATGTGAAACCTATGGATGGTAGCTTGGTTGTAAACATGTCATTATGGCATGTTATGTTTGATGGATGAAAATGATTGCAAGTGGATGCCAATGTTTGCAAATGGATGCATTGCATGCACTAGATAGATATTTATTAGTATAATCGGCCAACTAGGTACACACACCTGCATATGCGTGCCTGTTATCTATTGCATTTGCACATGGTTATGTGTGTGTGTGTGTGTATATATATGTGTGTGTGTGTGTGTTTGTGTAAATGGATGTTGCATATGGATGGCGCATTTGGGTGAATTATTGAAATATACATATAGAATTATCAATTATACTAGGGTAATTGCATACATTTGGTTGCTTGGCATAAGCATACTTGCATTACAGTAGGTTAACTGAATCAGTAAACCGACTACCTTTTCGCATTAGGTAAGTTCATATGCATTTCACTTTGCATAAATCATAAATTGCATTAGTTAAAAATAAGAACAATGGTAGAAATGGATGATGATTGAGTAGATGGATGTAGTTCTTGGATGCTGGTTGTTAATTACGTTCTTCCATCTTTGGAGATTTCGGAGACGAAATCCTTTAAGGGGTGAGAATGTAACACCCCGATATTCACAGGAAATATAATTAAAAAGAAATTAAAAGCGCATTTGGTACAGTGGTAAAGGCGAATGTTGACTTCCTTAATGACCAGGGATCAACTCCCGTTGTCACCCAAAATCAAGAGCGATGTTTTTTAGCTGGTTCGTTTCCAACGATTTTTCTACGTATTTCAGCATTGTTTCTGACATATGGCGGCTTCCCATTCGCTCCAGTGATTTAATAGGATGAGATGACTAAATTTTATTGGTTGAGTGATGTGTGTAGGCTAGAATGGATAACCATTAAGTGTATGAAAGAACAAGATTTAATCTAAAATAATTCAATGGATTATATTCACTCAAACAATCTTTAAATAAACCATCTAACCTAAACCTAATCTCTTATTCAGCCATCGCCATAATTCTACAGTAAAATTAGTGTGTATTATTCTTCCTCCTTTTCTCTACTAAATAAACAAATCTCTACCAAATTAAATTATATATATATATATATTCAAGAAATTTGGGGAATTCAGAAGAATCAAAGGGAGAAAGATTAAAGCAAAGCTTTTTTAAATTTATGCAAGCTCAAGTGCCAGGTGAGTGGGAATTAATATGAAATAGAAAAATAAAGTAGTTCAATTTCACTTCTTTTCAGGCACATTAATATGAATTAATTCCTGTTATTAATTGAGAATAGATGTAAATTATTGCAACCTCTTCTTCTTCTTCCACTTCTCAAATCTAATTCATGGTTTAAAATATAGGACATATATATTGTCTGTTCACGTTTTATGGCATAAATAAGATTGAAATTTATGTAAATTATTGTATCTTCTTCTTTTTTCATTTCTCAATTCTAATTCATGTTTGGGTTGAAATTTGAAACAAACAAATTGTTATTCACGTTTCATGGTGTAAATAAGATTGGCTTAGTTAAATTGAATTAGAATTGTTATTCAATTTCTAATGGTATAATAGGTTAGTTGAATAAATTAGGAATATGTTACTTGAATAAAATTATGGTTTTGATTGATATAGTTACATAATTTTGAATATGGTTTTGGAACAAAATTGGAAAGTCTAATTGGCATAATTGTTTGTTTCATATGTGGCCTAAAAATGTAAAAGTGGAATTTTATGTAATTAAATGGTTTGTGGCTATTGGATAAAAATTTTGTACAGATTAAATCTCTAAAAGGACAATGTAAATTAGGGTGCAAAAAAATGTAAATGACCCCAAAGGGTAGTGTAAATCTGTAAAAAAAGATGGCTTAAAAATTACAGACAAACCATACGGACTGAACGGACATGAAATTGAAATACCATTTATGTAAAAAAAGGGAAATTGTGAAATAACCAAATCGGATGTAAAAATGGCCTAAAGCAGATTAATAGAAAAAAATAGTATGTAAACTGTAATGGTAAAATTAATTAATCTAGAATCGATTTGGTAGGCAGACCTTGTAAAGGTCTGGATAGGTGTTTCATGCAGTTAAGACCAAAATATAGTTTTGGCTGTACATACTAGGAGCGAGCAAGTAGGTTCGCAAGGATGTTTGTTACCTTTCCTAGTTTGCTAGTACGTAGGATAGATAGCATCCGCAATCATAGGCTTCTTCAGGCAGATCGACGTGGATGGAACAAGACAAGTGTGCTCCGACGTAGGCTTCTTTAGACAGATCGTTGGAGGATTTTGCACAGCCGACCCAGCTGCGGGAGCTCTTTCAGAGGACCGACACTTTGGATTGGGGCAAGTCCACGTTGGTGACCGAGGAGACAGGAGGATAGGAGTCCAGTTTGGCGGAGCCTGAGTGCAACTTTGGGGTCCTGCAAGGTTGTTTGAGTCGGCGCCGGTCGGATGTAAGAGGCATTTAGTCACAGTGCACGGGTGAAGAGCATGAGTTTCACGCTGTAGCACGTGGATAGGTAAGGATAGTAGGTCCGACAGACCGATTGGTGTTTAGTACTACTGCATGGTTGACTTCCTTAGAGTGACCACGGACTTTGGCTTCTTAGGAATTGATTCTAAGGAGGATTCACTTCATTATATTATTCACCCTTTGCGATATTCGGGGAAGACCTAGAATTATACTGTTTTATTCTTTCTGCTTCATTTTATTTCTCATTCACCAGACTTTATGTCTAACCCATTCCTATTTTTCTATTTTCCCCAAATCACAGGAGGGTGGGTCTAGGTTGTAGTTCTTTGCAGTTTGGAGGGTCATTGGAGGAGTTGTTATTTTCAGCTTTTGTTTCTTTTGTTTCATGTACTTCATTTCTCTTTTTTCCATACTTTACTCCATATATGGGGACCTATATTGTGAACTTTGTTATGTTTTATGTTTTGGTGGAGACTACTTGGTACTTTTGGTTTCAGAAATAAATTTGGGATAATGTTGTTTTTAATGAAGCTGTTTTGCTATTAATTTATAATTAATGAAAGTTTTCTTCCGTTGTAATATTTTAATCATTTTATGTTGTTACCTTAGTCTCTGTGCTATGTTATGGATTTTTATTTCACCCGACCACCCGTGCTCCTAGTCATGTCCGATTTTCGAGGTGCCTAGAGATGCGGGGTGTCACAGTAAGTGACACCCTAGAATGCATTTGAGAGTATTATATATATGAGAGTTTGTTATTGCTATAAAAATGTATTCTATTAATTGGTCTATTGAGTTTTTTATGAATTCTGGTCGAGATGTGGGACGCAATGATATCAATTGAAATTTCTAAACACTAGAACAAGGAAAACAGACATGATATTGATCTTTGAAATTTGGTAAATGAAATATTTTACCTTGGATTATATATTTTATATAAAGAAATAATTTCAAATTTATATAGTTATTTATGGTCTGTTTGTTTGTTAAAGATAATATTCCTTTATTATCATTATTGTTTGATTTGTCATGCTCGGATAGTTTATAAGGATTGACTATTATTTATTGATTGTTAATTTATGCTCGAGCAGTTTAAGAGCATTTATTGTTTTGATGATTGTAAATATATTAAAACAAACCCCTTGTGAATTGAGTTTCACAATTTGACTATAAGGTGTTCGATGGAAATGTTAAGTTAAAATTCATTTTTTAATAGAATTGTTTAATATAATCCAAATGGAAAGATAAGAAATTTAGAGGATAAATTATTATGAAAGGTTTATTATAATGAAGGAAAGTTATTATAATATAAGATGATTTTAAAAGTACATTTTATATGAGTATGGTATGTATAAAAGATTTATATTATTTACAAAGGGTGTTTATGAGTAAAAAGTGTTTTTGAGTATTTAAATCCCAGTATTACTAAAAATGATTTCAAAAGTATTATTGAGAAAAGTAATAATTGTATTACTTAGAAGAATTCATAAGTATAAATATTTCAAAGAGAAATTTTAATCAAGGGACATTTTCTTTGGATAGATCGGGGAAAATCATCATGATTAGTTTTGTGGTAATATGAATAATCTTCTAAGTGATGATCAAATGTTTGCTTAAGCGAATGTTGTAGTCCACTTAATAAATTATTCTTTTTATCATTGTGTGATCGAAACGAGTTCGAATCTGGACGAACCCAAAGAGAGTGTTGGTGAATAAATTGTTAAGATTATTTTTTATATATAGAAATATATGTAGTATGATTTCAGAAAAGGTTTGGAAATAAAAACTGGGTATTCAGTTCTTAAGTTTCCTTAAAGGAAACTGATTTAAAATAATAAGTATTTTAATAAGAAAATGTTTTGATAAATTAAATTTTAAATTCTTGGATAGAGAAGATATAATTTAACTCTAGTTTTAAATGGGTTAAATTGGATAGGAAGTTTCTAATCAGCGTTGTTTTATTAAATCCATAGTTTTTGTTTAAAAATCTAAGTCTTATAAACTATTTGATGTTATTAGGCTTACTAAATAAATATCTTCACCTTAGGGATATCTAAGGAAAGTAGACTCTGAGACTGAGTTTGATACTAGCATTCTACTCTTCTTAGCTACTTACCGGACTGGTAGGTAAAGAGGTCGAAGTAGTCGACTCGGTTTTAAGACCCATATTTTGATTTGGCCTCTATTTGAATTTTGAAGAAAAATAAAATCAAAAATAAATAAATAAAATAAAATAGACATTTTATGTATATACTCTTTGGATATAGAAGAGTATTATACAAGTAAATAAAAGTGGGGTAAGTTTTTAATTTAATGTCTTATATAGTTGTGTCTTTATAAAATGTTTATAAACTTAAGTGGAAATCTGTGAAATGATTCATAAATAATCTTAGCGTTGAATGAAATATTGTAAATGAAAATGATTTAGAAAAAGAAATTGGTGTAGTTGAGAAACCAATAAGAGTAAGTACGTAAGTTATACATAGATCATTATATTCACATGGTTCCTGATTTAGGACTCGAGTACATAGCTTAAAGTTGATTCATTTCGGTTCGAAAAAGGATTTCTCACTTGATTCTTGTCAGCGAACACCAGTTCAGATTCTAATATGATACCGAGGTTTTCAATCATAGTATATTGCTATATAAGGTGAACAGAGTTTTCTAATTAAGGAACCTGATCAGAGTTCGCGCTAGGAAGGTCGAGTGAGCGATACTAGTTCGAAAGTAAAGTCAATGTATCCGAGCAAGTGGTCGGATCAGATATTTCGTATGGATGATTTATGTATATAATACGGGCTTAAATATATCGGTATATTTTGTTGTGTGGCTTAAGAAAGTTTGGGAGTGACTTTCATTTTGTTTTGAGGTAGCTTAGATATCCTTTTAAGCAGTAACCAAAGGCCAATGAGCGTAATGGTATGCTTAGGAAATTATCTATATCCATCGATGATCAAGAAAGTTGTAAACCTAAGAAAAAAAATTCTAAATCTGGCTACTTGGTCATTTAACATTTTAAATAATGTTAAGTGTCAGTTTATTCCTTTATGGAATTTGATTTGATTGATAGTGTGATTTTATAGACTACGGTTTATAAAGTTGATCATTAGGACTTAAATCACAGTGCTTTTGAAAAATAAAGTAATTACGAAAGAAATAGTAATAAAATTATTTTAAAAAGATTTATTATTTCAGAATGTTTGAAAATAGTTTTTGTGAAGTTATTTTTCAAATATCTTTGGTTATGACTAAAGTTAGGCGATTGGGAGTTTTTCGAACCAAGTATATTTGTTTACTCTAGATGTTATTTTAGGAGGAATCAGAATACCACTGAATATTCCATGTTGTTTTGATTTTAGAGTTATATCGTGCTTCAGTAGGAGGTGCCCCTTTATTGTCATAATTAATTTTATTATTGATATATTTCTCTTTGGTGGAATTTGAAAATATATTTTGAATATAAAAACCTGGACATTTAGTTTTAAATTTATCTTTAGAAAAGAATGGATGCGTAGTATTTTATTATAGAGTGTTCTTTGTACTTTTGTTGCATATGGTTGCTATATCGTTTATGTCGCTATTGCTTATGATAGAAATAGCTTGTGTATTGCTCTTTTGTCAGCATGGTTCTCTTTTGAATTATGCAAGTAAAAGATAGGTACAAGAAGCAAGAGATTACTATTTGAGTTCTTACGCAACTACATTTGCATCGAGATAGTAAGTTGCTTGCCATAATCAAACACAAAAGAGGTATGAAGTGGATTTACAAATTGGTGACTGATTGATGATTTCATGCCCCAAATATGGGAGGCCACTTAGCTTTTGTTTTCTTTATTGATTTGGGCCAGTTATGGTGAGTTGTAATTTTTTCGGATTAGCCGCGCAAGGGAGGTTCTGCCGAAATTTTCCATAATGTAAAAGACTATAAAAGTTTAATAACTCATTTTAATTAATAATTTCTAAACCTTAAGGGTTTGAAGACATTTTCTTCTTTTGGGAATTTCATGGACGAAATTCTTTTAAGGGAAGAGTGTAACATCCCGAAATTTTATCATTTTGATTTTTAATATTGAATTAATTTAAAATATTTAAATAACTGTTTTTAAAGTTTAATAACTTATATTCAAATATAGGGTTTTTTAATATTTTAATAGTGAATTAAATATTAATTTAATGGTTTTAATAACTTTATTTAAATCCTTTTAATTAATAAATAATAAGGATGAACTCATTTTGTAAATTTATTTACAATAATAAATAGTTCGAATAAATAAAAAGAAAATTAATTGTCGATAAGATGACTTGCTTTTTAATAACGTATCTTTATTTTAATTTATGCGATTTTTCGATAATTTTTAATTTGGAAAATATATAAATTTTCGTGTAACGTATTACGGCAACCGTTGGTATTTTTGAAATTTCACAGACTAAAATAGTCTGTGTATTTAATTATTGATTTGTGATCGTGTTGCATTATTGTGCATAATCATATTTTTATTTATGTAGTTCGTGGTTCGTACGCGAATGGAATACTATGTAGCGGAATATTGCAAAACCTTCTTTTTAAGTCATTTTATTTAAAAGTCAAATCAAATTCAACATTTTCGACATAAATTAATGGTCAGTAGCTTTTGATACAATGTGTTGCTTGGAATCTTTGGCTAGCTTGAACTGGAAGTAAAGAAATTGTTTTGTTTATAAAATTAAATAAATTCAACTCTTGACCATTCTCTCCATTTTTCTTTTTTCCACTTTGCCTCTTTTTTATTTCATTCCCAGTAAATGAAATCAAAAAATTCAACCCTCTTTTTTTAAAATCAAAATCAATTCAAACACACCACTAAAAATCATGAAATTAGATCCATGTAGTTCAGGAAAGGGTAAGCTTCCAATCCATACCCACTTAATCGAGTGCGATGAACGTTAGTCATAGCCGACGAGGTGAGCCAAAAACTAGGTTTTGAGTTTGTGGGGGATTTAGGAGGAGTTGATCAAATCGGAGGGTAGCGTTGGGTTTGTGGTATGGAGGAGCTTCGATTGGCAGAGTTTTGTAGCTTGTGGTTGCTTGAGTGAAATCGCGTCCTGACGGAGATGAGGGGGGGTTCCAAGTCGCGTTTTGGGATAGAGGGCCTAGTTGCATGATTTTGAGTCGGGGAGGGAGCTCTTGTGAAGTGGAGTCGTTTGGCAAAGTCGAATTGTGATTTCATGGAGGAACGAGGGAGGGAGGAGGAGAGAGGTGGCGGCTGTGTTTGGGTGTGCACCGCCTGTGCATATACAAGGTGGTATGTAGAGGGAAGAAGATGGTTTAGGTTGTAATTTGTTTGATTAATGTAATTAATTAAGTAATTTAGTTAAATAATTTAAAGACGAATCCTTATAAATTGATAACTGTTGCATACAAGGTCGGATTTGGACCTGGTCTATTGCGTTGTAATCGTATCATTGTTATCTACACACTAGAATTGGATTCGTCGAATTTGGAGCTAGTGGAATTTCGAGCTAGATCGAACCGGAATGCGAAAGCATCAAATAGAATTTTGGTGAGTTAACCTACCTTTAAATAGACTAAATGATATCTCCGTTACTATAGATTATTGTTGAATGCTTGGATGATTGTTTATTATTGGTTATTTGAATTGTTTGGGTTCCCGCTTTGGAAAGCGGATGCAACATTGTATGAATTACAAGGAACCCATATGACTATACATTGTTGTTTGATCCCGCTTAATAGCGGATGGCATAAATAACCAGTTTGTTGCGGGGGCAAAAAAAAGAAGTCAGAATGTTTTTGTAGCGAATAGGTTGCTACAGAACACTTCGAAGTGCATATATATATATATTATATATATGTATGTTTGTATATATGAGATTTACATTTATAAGGACCTTAAGGAGTTCTCGCCAATATTGATTCACTCATATTTTTTTGTTGCTTATATTAATATTTGGTTGAAATATTTGTGACATACTGTTTGGTTTGTGTAAGTGTCGTTATAGTGATTATCAGTATACCATCACCTATGAAATATCATCTCCTTAAAACCTTTGTGTGTGTTGGACTTGTGCTTGTATTTTACAAAATGAATTTTAGTTGAATTTTTGCACTTTGAAAGTTGTTTAAACTATAATTTTAAGTATTTTTGAAAATTTTGAAATAAAGGATAAGTGGTATTTAAATTTTATAAAAGGAGTTATACATTTGATTAGTTACCTTTCAGGATAATTAATGTTTTTAAATTTATAAAACATTATAAATTTAACTATTTATTTTTTGGGATAATTAATGTTGATTTAATTTATAAAAGATTATAAATTTGATTATTTTCCTGGGATAATTAATATGGTTTTAGATTTATAAAAGAGTTATATCAATTATCTTTCGGGATGATTAACAATGTTTTATATTTGTAAAAGTATTTTAAATTGATTTATTTTCTTCCAAGATCATAAATGTTGTTTGAACTGATGTTTGAAACAATTTTGATTTACAAGACAAGTATAAAATTTACCGTCCATATAGTGATAGTCACTATGGATGCAGTTCAGAGATATTTGGTTTTCTAAAGTATAAAAGGTTATTTAATTTAAATATTTTGTAAATTCTTTTCAAATGGGTTCATAAAGATTTTATAAGTATTTGTATGGAATTTTGGGTTTTAAATATATTTTAAATTATCATTTTATCTTAAAGTAAAAGTTTATTTTGAGATGTTAATAATAAAATTCTTTTAATCAATCATTTTAATAACGATGTTTAAAGTTAATTAATAACTTTAATAAAGCAGTTTAAATTTAACATTTGTGATGTAAAAACCAAGCATAAATTTAGTCTTAAAAGTTTAGAAGTTTGATTTGGTTATAGAAAGTATAAGAACCTAAATTTCCATAAATAATATTGCTTATATGAAAAGGATTTAATTATATTCTCAGCATTAAACGTCGAGGTATGGAAACTTATTTATATCTCGAAGGTGATAAATGTCGTCAAGGCAAGATTAGGGGTAAGACTACCTTAAATTGCCCGGCTTCATTTTCAATCGAGGATAATACAAGTCTGAAATCGACGAGTAGTGGTAAGGGAATGAGATTAAATTTCCATATACGATCATTTTGATTATTCTCGATAGTTGATTTATTAACCATCGATTCTGCTATCTTCTTTGTGTATCTTCAATCCAAGATGATTTGTTCCTCTTTTGAGCATTGATATCCTTTGTCGAAAATGACTCAAACTAAAGCGTGAGTGGACATCAAGCTATGTGGGGTTGCTACCACTAGCGTATATTTACATCTACTGTAGATTGGATTTGATTGTTTGCACGCGGAGATGTTAAATACTCTGATACTCGGCAAGGTTGGTGGGGTCCAACTTATACATTTTTCGAGAGCCATCATAGTTCTCAAGTATACCTTCTCGAGGTATACTTTAGGTAAAGGGGGTGCACCCGCCTAGTCATTGTAGGAAATTTTCATTTTTCTTGTTTTTGATTCAAACCTTTGAATTGTTTTCTTAATTGCATCGAGATGTGCCTAGAGCTCTTCTCGATGTTTATTTATCTGTGTCCATTCTTTAAGTTTAGATTTGATCTTGTTTATGCCCATTCTTTCAAGTTTGGGTTTTGGTCTAATTTGTTCCATTCATTCTTGTATGGATGTTGGTCTTGTGAAGTAAAAACACGTTTCATGTTTAGCGGCAAGGTCTCATAGGGTTATTATATGTTTCTCATATTTCTTGAGTTTTCTCACGTTGGTTTTCTATACTGATCTGGGTGTTATTTTGTTATAATGCTTAGGTCAGACTGAGTTTTTCCAGGTTGTCTTTGGTAAGACATGAAGCTCATGGAGAGAGCTTGAAGTTCACCTGTCGTAGTATTTTTACTTTCCATTGTATTATTATTATATCTACCTATCAGCAATTATAAGGTCAGGAAGTTATAACTGTCGAGGCTGATGAGATTTGTTTTTAACTCTGATATACCATGTATTTTATAGTGACAGCTTTTGCTGTCTTTGTTATACTATATGTTGTCATTCCGCTGTGAGATTCTACTTTTCCCTATTTTTTTTCTTTTTACTCGAACAATCTACCTTTCCGGCACTTGGATACTCGACATTTGAATACAGTGGATGTATTAAGTAACGACCTTCGAAGGTCGAAAAGGCTAATCATTACAAATTGCACATGCCATGGCTACTGATGTACGTACATTGCCTTCAAGTGGTTTGAAATATCTTTTAGATAATGGTCATTATGAACTACTTTCATCTTTAAGTACCTAAACATTCTTTAGTGTTTGTACTTTCAATATGTCCATAGAATCAACCAATATATGTTATGGTGTACATAAAAATAGTAAGATGTTGAATAATTTTAAAAATAATTTTGGTTACTCCTTACCGATACATCATTATTGTAATGACCTGTCTTTTCAAACCTCAAAAGTCGACAACAATACATCCATGGTATTCACATGCCAAACATCCGAGTGCCAAAAAGACAGATAGTTGGGGTGAAAGTGAAAGAAAAAAAACAAAACAAAATCTCACATCGTGACGAGAAATATATAATATCCAAATAATATTTATGAAGGAAAACTTTAATATACATACAACAATCAGAGTAAACTAACTTATCATCAGCCTGGACAGTTATAACAGCGTTTCATCACAAATGTTGATGAATAAAAAAACAAGAAATGCAACATAAAATAAAATACATAAATAGGTCTTGGAGGCATCTGGCTCGTCTCCTGAAGCTCTAAAGCGTCCGTAGCTCAATTTGGAAATATACTCGGGTCTGACCGAGTATTATAAGAAAATAACAACTGGATCAGTCTGGTAAACTAGCATGAGAAACTCAAATCATATGAAATTTTATATTTATAAAAATTTTCAAAAATAAAGGTACCTCGAAGACCATGCCGCACATAAACACGGACGAGTTTTTACTTTACAGTAACCATACCATTTTTATTAGAATATCTAGTGATATTATAATAATGTGTAGCGCTTAAAGTAAATAAACAACATAGTTGAAATGCTTGCATCTCACATTCCAGCATAGTTGGTATACAACTAAGGTCATAAGGCACGTATTGGAAAATGGATTCCATCAATGACAAGGCTACTGGGTACTGCCTACCACAACACACCTCTAGAAAAATGTACGGAGGGCCTCATATGGACCCCCTGCAAATCAGGACCGATCTGCCCCTTCCTGGATAGAACCAAATATGTCATCACCTCGGTTATCCTTGACAATCTGTTTCAGTGGCCACTACATACATAATTCGAAAATATCAAAATAGGTACAAGTGATGACCATACCCTAATGGTAGCGAACCACATAGCCCTAAAGCAAATCTCTTGTTTTAGTCATTACCTGATGTGAGGCTTAAGGCTACGTTTTACCTTTTTAGCAAATCCCACTTGGAATGCTAACACTGCCCTCTAGGCAATAATGCAATGCCAGCATTCATCCATACTAGTTGTTCAAGATATGAACAAACCAAAGGCTCTACTTCTACTACATTCCTTTTGGAATCAACCTCAAGATTAGTAGCAAGTAGCCCTTGCACTTCAAAGAACTCCATCTTCGATTCCTCAGGGTGTCTTTAATTCGAAACGTATGCCGGTTCGATGTGGTTTTCGGATAATTTATCCGATCCCAGTCTCTTTGAACCAACCATCTAAAGTTTTTGGTTGACTCAATCTCGATTCTTTCATAAGTAAGCGGACGATATAAAAGCCCTAAGGGAATCTCGAATATATACCCTTAAAGCGAGGGACGCTTTAGTGTACTAAGTTCTCCCAAGGGATTTCAAAATGTATGAACGCATGAAGCTTATAGATACTTCATAAGTCAAAACTGGCCAAGATTTGATATTTAGTTATTTAACTATATTATAAGCTAACAACCAAATCAAAGATTTAATTCATATGGAAACCAAGCATGATTAAGCACATAAGCAACTACTAAGCCTCTTTGATTAATCCTTTCATTAATTAAAGTCTCCTTTTAATTATTTGTATTATAATACCTTTTACAAAATATATATTCAAAAACTCACTCTACTCTTCCAATACTTGAAAAATATTCATATACTTATCTCAACGGTATAAGTATATTCACAAACCATTTTTCTTTTAATACTTAGAAAACATCTCCATTTACTTATATCAATGATATAAGTATATTCATAAATCTTAAGAAAGGGTTCCCTTTTTTCCAAAATCATATTTAATTGGGTCAAAACAAATGTCATTTAAAAACATTGTTTACTGTAAACCCAAAACACTTTTCTTTTGGTGTAAGTACATGGATCGTGTGGAAATTAGACCAATATACTTACCACCACTTTTCGATTTAAAACTTGTACCATCCCTTGATTAAAAATGAAGTCAGACAAGTTAGAGAACTATCCTTGCCTCGACGGACATTCTTAATTCTCATAGATAGAGATGAGTTTCTCTGCCTCTAAATTTGGTGTTAAGTATGAAAATAATACTTTACATACCACCATAAATTATAAATATCATTTATAGAAATTAAATCTCCTATTCTTGTCACATTTCTGATATTTCAACTTACTCTATCTCTCGTTAAAAAACGAAGCCTAGTAAGTTAGGGCACTAGTTGCTCCATCCTTGCCTTAGTTAAAACACTCTGAATCTGAACCTCATAGATAGAGTATAAATCTACTTATCGGCTTTTAGTGCCAAGTATAGGACTGCCTAATTTTCATAAGTAACAAAACTCGCATATGAAAATAATATCTCATATATTTAACATCAATCTTCAATTTCAAACTTAAGTTATTCTTTGCTTAACAATGAAGCCATTCAAGTTAGGGTATTATTACCTCTCAAATCTTAACTCGACAACATTCTTATCTTTCGAGATAGGTAGAAGTTTCCCTACCTCAAAGCTTGATATTAAGTATAAGATCTCATAAATTATGTATACTATTTATAATAAGTGAAGTATTATAAAACAAACTTTCTTCCCACTCTTCCCAAAATCATTTACTATATCAAGAATGTTATAAGTCCACGGTCTCTTTCCACTTTCCGAAGACATTACAATAAGGGTGTTGTAATCCACGACTTCTTTCCTCTTTAAGATTCCAATTAAAACTCTTATAATACACTTTAAAACTTCCATATAAAATCTCACTTTAAAGTCTTTGCTTAAAACTAAGTTTGATTTGGAAAGTCAAGATTTCTCCTTTTCATAAAAGTACCACTTGATTTATTATATCAAATAATCCTTTAAATCACTTATATAAATTTCAAATCTCTTTCAAAACATTTTAAAACAAGTTTAAACTTTCAGCCAAATCATAACTTAAAAGCCATCACCATTAAAAGAGAATTCGATTTTGAATAGTAAAAGAATTTCCTTTAAATAAACCACTTGTTTAAATATCCCAAATTAAATCTTTAAATCTCAAATCTTAAATCTCTTTTAAACATTTGTATATATAAAGCAGAAGGACTTACCCCAAAAGGTTGAAGAAGAATAACCAAGTTTTAAAGCCCTTTTATTTCCAAAACATCACTTAAAGATCATTGTCGTTTTTAAAACAGAAGTTGACTTTAAAAAGTAAAGGAATTTCCATTATAAAATTTAAACCTCTTACTTTAATATCTCAAAAATAGATTTAAAACTTCAAACTCCTTTTGAATACGTATACACTTTTATAAAACACATTCAAAAATAATTTATAAAATATCTAAAGTATATAAGCTTTTATACTTCACTAAAATCATAGACTTCCAAAGTGTATCTATAGCGACTATCGCTATATGGACCGTAACATTTAAAACTTTGTTTATAAATCAAATATCTTTTAAACCATATTTTTTCTATATTTGTAAATACTTTAATACCTTTTCAAATAGGTATAAACACCGAAGTCAAGTTTGGAAAAACATTTCAAAACACTTTTAGAAATAAAATGACAAAGTGCATAAAGCGGATTATAAAAATCGAATGCCCCATTTAAAAAATCCTTGAAAATCAAAGTAACACAAAAGTTTTTCAATAGGAAATAAAAGTCATAAATCATTTCAAAAAGTCACAAAGAGGCTTTGGAGCTACATTAGCACTTAACACATGCTACTACTTCTTTTCTTAAAGAAAACATTATAAAACATATCAATGTTTCACTTACAACATAGCCAAGCTACTTAACCATGACATACAAGCATTTCATATAATCATGAAATGTAAAATTGACGGTTGTGAGGAATCCCGTTGGATCCCTCTACAAAATCAAATCTTTCGAGGTGTATTCGTCGTGACATATTCTCTACGAAACACTTCGACTTCCATTTTCTTGCTTTTGTCCCCTGCAAAAATGGTTATGTATGTCATCCGCTTCCAAGTGGAAAATAATCCAAACAAACTTTATCATTATTACATACAAATATGAGTATGATTTAAGCAAATAACTAATAATTATTACAACATATATCTATTTTTTTAAAAGTCTCTTAAAGTGAGCTTAACTCACTTTTAAACAACTAAAACCCAACCAAAAGCTACTACTTCTTTCCCCAACCCAAACCACAACACCAAGCTACCTCCTTTCCTTCACTAGACTCGACCATGGCTCTTCCTTAGCACCCTATTGCTCACAGCCAAGTAGAAAAGGGGGTTTTAGCTTTTAAATTTTGAACTTTGTGATGGTGGTGGTGTTAGCTATGTAATTCTAGGATTATATAAGAATATAGAGGAGAGAATGAAGTGTTTTGAGGTGCATTTTCTTTAGAATATTGAATGTAAAAGTAGTGAAGAAGAATGAAGTAAAAGGGAGCAAAGAATGAAAATGAAATGGAAAAAAGAAATGAAAACAAAGGAGGCTCTTTTATAAAATTTGAAAAATGGCAAATGACAAACATGCCCTCCATAATTCACGACACTACCCCTACTTAATTCATGCGACAACCCCCCTTCTTTATGTGCGCCACCCCCTAGTCCCTTAGGACATGTTACCATGCTTAAAGTACAAGCCTATTAAATCTCCTTATTTAAATACAAAAAGGACTAAGTACTTTACCACTTTAATCAATACCCTTAAACTACACTTAAGGAACTTTATTTTATTTAATCTCTTTGCTACTATTTGCAACTTCATTGAATGTGTATAAATGTATTGTAGAGGTGTGTATATATATGCAATAGTATTGCAACAACTTCCGTTCGATAAAAAGTCAAAAATCCAAAAAACGAATTTCGATCACATTTTCAATTTTTCATCGAACTATTTATTTTTTAAACAAACATTTAAAATGAGTTCACCATCATTACTTATTAATTAAAAGAGGGTTATTTAATTTTTAAAAACCACTAATTAATATTTAAAATTAATTAAATGTTCACAAATCGAAGTGATAAAATTTTGGGTCGTTATCTCCTTCCCCCCTTAAAAGGATTTTGACCTAGGAATTTCATCACAAACAAACAACCAAGAAACAGACCATACTAATGCTTAACAATCTTACTTAATCCTATACGATGTGCATGAATCATCTGTGCACAATATCCGATCACTTGTTCAAGTGCATAAATCTCTCATCCAAACTAGTATAGATCACTTAACTCCTCCATTGCAGATTCCTGATCCGGTTCCGTGATCTAATACTTATGTTTTCTTTATATAGTCCTAAACTATGATAGAAAATACTCATATCATCCCAAGAATCCATCACAAGTACTCGCCGATGAGAAATCGAGTGAAAATGTCTAGTTCGGACTGGTGTACATCACCTAGAAATCCTGTGCCCGAACTCTGGATCTAGAATGGTTATGCGAATAAAATGATCCAAGCTCAACTTACGGTTTTTATCCTTTTATGATAAATTAATAATTGTAGTACTTTAGTTCTTTATGCTTCCCAAAATTATTTATGAAAACATTTCATAAAATACAACTTATGTTTTGAACTTGTATAATACCCTACTACATTCTGAGGGTATATTCAACTATCTAATTTAATCTACCTTTAAATTTGGATGTAGGTCCAAAACAAACCTAGATCTTAAAACTAATTCGACCTCTTACCCATCTAGTCCAATAAGTAGCAAAGAAGAGTAGGATGATGATATCCAAACTCGATCCCAGAGTCTACCTTTCCTTAGACACCTTTAAGGTAAACGTGTTTATTAGTCGGTCCAATAACATCAAATAGTTTCTAACAAAATATCTATTACCTCTTGCTTTTAGGTTCATCCAGATTCAAACTCGTTTCGATCATATAATGACAAATTACATAATTTACTAAGTGCACTATAACGTTAGCCTAAGCAAACATTCCAATTGTCACTTAGCAGATTTTCATATTACTACAAAACTAATCGAGACATTTTCCCCGAACTATCGAAAGAAAATGTTCCTTACTTAAAATTCTCTTTGAAAATACTTATACTTGTGAATACTTCCAAGTAATACTATTATTAATTTTTCTCGAAAATCATTTGGAATCTTTTTTATAGACACCGGGATTTAAATTCTCAAAAATCATCTTTATTTATAAAAACACATTTTATAAACCATATTTGAAAAATCATCTTTATAAAAAGAATCATTTCATATTCTAATAACCCTTTTAACAACATTACTACTGTACATTCTATAGTCAAACTGTGAAACTTAATTGACAAGATGCTCATATTTAATTTAACCAAAATAATAAATGCTCATAAACTGGCCGAGCATAAATAATAAATCGGCAAATAACGATAAATAAAAATCATCATTTCCTAACAAACAACCATAACTAAAAAACTATATCTATTTTGAAAAGTTATTCCTTTATATTAGAATATAAATCTAGATGAAATTATTTCATTTACCAATTTTTAAAAACAATATTGTGTCGATTTTCCTTGTCCAAGTGTTTAAAAACTTTATCGACACGGTTATATCTTCTGTATTGACCAGAATTCATAAACTACTCAAAAGACCAATTAACACAATATAAAACATTTTTGTAACAATAACAATTACGCACTCTCATACACACACACTCAAACTTATTTAAGGGTGTCATTTACCCTATCTCTAATGAGTTTACCCCACTAATGCCTAGGTGTTCGCTCAAACTAAGCTTTGATACCATGTGTAACCGATCTCCCTTTATTCTGGTTCTAATGGCCCTAGTTTCGTCAAAATCCGAGATAGTGCTCCGGGATGATAATTTCACGCGTTTCGAGATCATTTATCGATAAAATGATTTTCAGTCACATTATCGATAATTTTTTGAACTATTTATTGTAAACAAACTGTTATAATGAGTTCACCACTTATTAATTAAAAGAGGGTTATTTGATTATTAAAAACCATTAATTGAATGTTTCAAATTTACTAAATATTCAAAAATCAAAGCAATAAAATTTTGGGTCATTACAATTATGTAGTATATAACATAGAAAGGAGTGACTTTGAGAGCAAATCATATTACTTTTAACTACTGTAGGAGTTCATACCCAAGATGCTTACCTATTTGATCAAATCGAAATATTATGACTTTTTTGCGTGTTATATTTTCTACTTCCTCTTTATATTCTATAAACTTATCATGACATATAAATTGTATGTCACATTGCACATGTTTATATCTTAGATAATTCATCGGTAAATTTTACGAAGTAAGTGGATCTGGTTTTGGTATTTTTAAATCTTAGACTTCATACACCATTATGGATCAATCCTACAGAGTTTGTTAACTCTTTTGTTGCTCTTACTAAATAGGTGTTTTTTTGTTAGTCTTTTCATATACAATTCACAAATATAATATTGTGACACCTCATACGATTCAGATAACTAAGTAAATACTTAATGAGGGGTAAATGATTGTTTCACCCAAAAAAGTTAAAATTAAATTTTTTATATATGAATGAATTGAACGATAAAACTTGTACCATTACGAAAAGCTTTTTTGTCAATTTAACTATAAGAATATCTAAATCGGGTAAATGGGTTAAGAGTTATGGTTAAACAAGTATTTGAGCTCGTTTGTGGACTCTAGAATCAATATCACTCGTCGGCAAAGCATTCATTAGATTTGGTTCCACTCTTGTTGCTTCGTAGTTCCCCATAGACTCCGACTTTCCACCCCTATCATCTTAGATGTACTTTTCTTTGCCATATTCATCTTCGGTCGAGATCGCAACTCCTGCTAATGTAAATTCAAAAGTTATGTTGTTGTCCCCTGTGCCTTTAGATGGTTGCTTCCAATCTCTACTTCAGCCAAATCATTGCAGCGCCTTCTGCCTTGCTAAACTCATTATTTAGTAAAGGCAAATTTCTTTTGGATCGGCATGTAGTAGATGGTGTTAATGAATATATTATGGAATGTGGAGAAGAAAGTATGTTGCCTATTATCGTGAATGAACCACAGCAGTTTATTGAAGTGCCCACCAACTGTTTGTTCAAATGTCTCAGCCGATTATTTTGCTGGCTGCTCCATCAACATGCCTGTTGTTTGATCCCATGTCACTACCTAAATGGACTTCCTTATTTATGAAACTCCCTAGAAACGCTGGATACTATTCTCTGAGAAAGTTTGATATGATCGAAGAGGATGGAGTTATGATCCCATCGTAAGAAGTTGTTGAAGTGGGGAAGAATTTTTTGGAAGGATTATCTTGTGCGAGAAAGGTATAGAAAGATGTGGAGACTTAAATGTGGTCTTAAAATTCACTTTGACTACACCATGTTCTTGTTTTATTTCTCTATCCCGGAAGAACGTTTATGCATCCTTGAATCTGAACCTGCTTTCATAGAAAGGAAGCCTTTCATCATCACACTTGGAGTACTTCATTCGACAAGGCTAAGGAACAAGTTCTCTATACTCTTGTTTAGGCTCACTTCTCTAACATTCCTTCGGTTCTCCAACCGATGGAGGGCCTTAATTGGCTAACAAGCCTTATTGATGAATTGAAATGTTTTGATCCTTACATGGTGGCTAGAAGAAGATTTTCTTTTGCCAATGCACTAATGAAGATTAAACCAAATCGTCTGCTTCCTTCTAAGTAGTGAGTTAAACCTTCTGAATACCAAGTGGCAATTTCTAATGTGAGCCACGGTTGAAAACTAGACACTTGTTTAACCTGACATTCCTTTGGGCACTGATTCCACGCGCAAGCATGGACTTCAACCGCCGTAACCTTCCAATGTTCGGCATAAGTTATCTATTCCCTCCATAATTCCCTTACCCTATCATTCAGTTAGGCACTAGGTTCCCAATCCTATAGATTCCTCTCCTGACTTTGCCAACTCTATCCAAGACAACCTCCCCCGGTCACAGTTATCTTGATTCCCTCAAATGATCATGAGTTCTTGCCTAAAATTGTGAAGTCGACCCCTTCCTTCCTAATCCTCTCAACAATACAATTCTATGGTTCTTTAGCGAGTGTGCCTAGGTGCATGCTTCTACTTAAATGTTATTCTTGCCTTCTCATGGTTTATACTAAAAGTTTGTGACGGAAAAGGAAGGTGGGAATATACTTATATATTATCATGTTTCCCACGACTCTCTACTATTGTCAATTGAAAGAGAGCTAGTGGCATTGAACCAGAATATTTCAGATGATGCATCTTGGGATATGAATATATTCTCCAACAGTTCTGCAGACTATGTGCTGGATATAATAAGACTTTTTCTCAATATGTAGTCGTCATCATACCTGATTCAAGCGATAGGGGTAGTGACACATCCTCCATGAAGGAGGGCTAGCATTGTTCAATTGTGTTTGATACCAGCTATAGATACTTTACTTGTGCATTTAAATTGTTTTGGTTGAATAATAAAAATGGACGGACCACTGTAAAGTTGGCTAGCTTTGCTATAAAAAAATTAGCTAGGTTGGTATTGAGCTGAGCATAGCCCTAAGGCCTATTAAGGGGGTACTAAGTAGTTTCCTAATTCAGAAAGAAAAGTTCGTACGTTATTTATTCTTCTTTTTTTCCAATTGAATCAAAATCTAACCTAAAACCTATATTTAAAGATGCTTAATCAATCCTCCACCGAGTTCCACAAATTTAGAGTATAAGTAGATCACAATAAAGACAGCTATACATAGATAATAATCTAAAACAATTTATGACTTTTAAAGGATAGGAAAAGTCCGAACAACGAAGAAGGAGAAGTTTCCAATCAAATTTGAGGTTTTCTTGGATAATAGTAGTGTGAATCTCTCTACTAAAATATATAGTATCATATATGCTTCTATCACATTGGTCGTAACTTATGTTAGATTAATGGCCATTTTTAGTATAAATTATTTGTTAGTATATGTTCACCTTGTAATATTGATAATGAGATTGGAATTAGAAAAGGATGGTTGGTCATTTATGGTGAATTAAAAATATGGGTTAAGATAGAGGAAGAAGATGAATTAGAAAACATGGATAATGGATGATAGGCTAATTACCTCTACATGAATGATTATCGATAAAATATGAAACAAAATAGATAGTGTTATACTCAGTTAATGTGGTGCTAATACTAGAATTTCATATGAAAATGACGAAGAAAGAAGGACCATAACTATAACAAGTATAAGATTATAATTCTAATTAAGATGAATTGAGTATGGATATTATATGATAAACTAATGAAATAGCCATATAAATGTTGTAATACACTCGGATAGCGTATGGTAAGGAATATGTATAGTTTAAACGAAAACTGTTATATAATTAGCAACTATTAAGATGTCTGAAATTAACATTAATATGTTTGATACAGAGCGATCCCGCATATAACGTGTTCATTTTTGCCAGTTTTAAACGTTTGAATTTGTGGTTCAAACGTCTGAAATGTTGATTCAAGTGGTTGAATCCAAGGACCATACATTTGAAAAGATAATGGAAATTGAATATTATAGTCAGACAAAAAATGTTCAAATGTATGAGTGAATAAAATAAACATTTGAAAGTTTGTAATGAACCCAAGTTGAATATAGACCCATACAGATAATATAAATGGTTAAAGGCATTTTGTCCCAATTGAGAGACAATACTAGGACGTTGTGTAATGAATGTGATGTTGGATCAGGTGCATTAACAACGGGGTGAAAAAAGGTGAATTAAAAATAAAACCTCCTTTTATTAATTTGCATAAGATCTTACTTTGTGTTTATGTAAATAAAATTTATTTATACTAATAAAAAAATATAGCATTCGACAATAAAGAAGTTTGATTAATATTTTAATTTATTCAAAATTATTTAAAATATTTATTTTTTTAATGTCATTTAATAACAATATTTATTATTAATTTAAATTTAAAATTTAGTTCACTAATTTAATTTTGCTTTAATTTATGTTTTAATATCTTTTGATGTTCGTGTTCAAATACAAACATCATAACTATATTAAAGGTATAATCCAATCTACGAGTAATATGGTAAAATGAGTGAAAATAAATGTTATGACCTACGATTAATCAATGCATAATTGATAAACATGCGTCAATATAAATATCAAAGGGAATGAACATATACGCCATACAGTCAAATTTATATTTTCACTAACATAACATGATTTATCTAATTTATTTCGACCATTATATTTAATCAAAATCTGTATAAGTATATACATATATATTAATTTAAAATAATTTACTATTATAAATACATATGGTATAACATATAAATTGTTGACGTCAAAAATGGCACCAACACCCAAATATCAGATGAAAGCACCAAGAATGTTGGGATTCAAATCAAACCAGCAAAAGCAAGAAAAAAAAAGAACACACGGGCACATTTTACAGTGGTTCGGTGAATTCTCCGGTCTACGTCCACTTTAAACTTTGGTATTAGTTGTTTTCTCTCTGGATTACAACTATTTATTAGATCTGACCACAATCTAGTGGATCTCATATTTATAATGGAGTCTCTAGAGTATATTTGGGGAATAAGATAAGAGTAAAGAAGATGTAGAGTGCGAGTCCAAAAGTATGAGAGAGATCCAAATTCCAAGACGCCCTTTAGTTGCTATATGGTTGGTATTTATAAAGAAACTTGCCAGTAGACTCAGGAGCCCTTGTAGAATAAAGTCAAGATGCAAGTCCAAGTGTATAGGAGGGAAAACGCTGCCCCAATCTTCAACAAAAACATTTTGGTACCGAGAGGTTCCTCTCGGTACCGAGTGGTTTGTTTGTTTTGGCGAAAACTTCATATTTTCACCTGCTTAGTTTTTCTACCTTCGATTCAATGCGTTTCAAACTCTTTTTCATGAAGATCAAGTTCCTTCTGATGATTTTCTTGATATCACTTGTCTTTTTCTACTTTCTTTGCTTTCTTAACATCAATCCCCAAGGTTGCTTGTCTATTCTCCAAGAAAAGCCTAGGGATGATAGGTTAAAGTTGTATTTGAAGAGTAGAGGGTTTAGGAGGGTGCCAAGTACAAGAGAAACCTCTTGGCACCGAGAGGTTCCTCTCTGTACCGAGTGGTCTACTTAGCTTCGATTTCCATCAAACATCCTGAGTCCAATCTCTTTGCCTTTCTAAGCATGTTTCCGAGTTCGCGCTCTTCCAGCCATCATTTTGGCCTTTTAAGTTCAGCTGAAATTGGCTTTGCTAAAAAGTGGGTTAACACTTACCCCCTAAAGTACACCTTTCGAATGCAAGGTGTGCTTTGTTCAAGAATAAGTTTCAACAACAGTCAATCTTTGGTTGTTGAGCTCTCTTGCTATTCGTTGACCTTGATCATGGTAAACCCTCTGGTTCCTTCGTATTCTCCTACATGCCAATGGTCGTTCTAGGCCTGTTATAGCTTTGGACTCCGATCCTTTCTTAGTGTCATCCACGAATCATGAGCAGCCTGTCTCTAACTAGAGGTATCATATTGCATATCAAAATCATCCCATGTTCTCCCGGGATTTATCCATCTCATTTCGATTACAAGGCATGCAAATCCTTTTATTAAGTCAACACTCGTTCTAGGGTTCGATCTCTCTGAATTGATCACTCTAAATTGTTTTATTATTCAAGCTAGGATTCGATCTCTCCGGACCATTCAATGATCCAATCTAGGGTTCGATCTCTCCGAACCATTTAATCATTTCATCCGGGGCTCGATCTCTCCGAATCTTTTAAAATCCAATCTAGGGTTTGTGCTCTCTGGATCCTTGTTGAGTCCAATCTACTTGCTTTTTGGCAAGGGGACTCAATGTCCAAGCAAGCCCATCCGCTCACTCTCTTGTGAGGGGACTTACTTTTGATCTTTCTGGATCCTTGCTGAGCCCAATCGACTCACTCTCTGGTGAGGGACACAACGACTAAGAAATCCCATCCACTCACTCTCCAATGAGGGGACTTACTTTTCGTACAAGTCCATCCACTCGTTATCCTTTTGATCAACTCAACTATCTGGTTGTTGCCATCCAATAAAGGTCTTTGATCAATAACTGCATTTTGTCCCCCACTTTATGGGCGAACTCCGACACATACTCCTTTAGCTATGCGCTTGCATTTTAATTTGCACCTCTGGCTTTATTCTGCCCTCCATTCCTACAAGGAAACTCTGGTACATACTCCTTTGATCACCGTGCACTCATGTTCTGATTTACATTTTTGGCTCTAGTAAGGTTCACTCCTAGCATTCCAGCTCATCGAATGTTCAAATCTATATTGCCCCCGAGTAGAATTCTCTCGGTACCGAGAGGATTGGTGTCTGTACCAACAGGTCCTAATCATGGGGGAAGTGTTCCAACTTGCTCCACTCTGGCTCTAGATGCTCCTGCATTAGTTCCTAGCCCTTGGTTTTGAATTTCAGTAGCTCCAACTATTCCTTGTTGTCCTAACCTTTGTAAAAATCTATCTAGCATCTCCTATTGTCTAGCCATTATTCCATCCTGCATTTCTTTCATCATTCACTCAATCTTCTCTTTGGTCACATAGATGTATTGACTGGAATTTGAGGATGCCTCATGGTTGCCTCCATGCTTTGGTTGACTACCTTCAATCATAGGTCTAGTGTTAGGCCTCTTCATTTTATCCAAACTCCATATCCAAAATTTAGGTTGTGAAATTTATCTCTTTCTCAATGAAAGCACCAAAATGTTAACGGAAAAATTAGCATTAACACCCAAATATCATATGAAAGCACCAAGAATGTAGGGATCCAATCAAACAAGCAAAAGCAAGAAGAAAAACAAGAACACAATCACTTTTTATAGTGGTTCAGCAAATTCTCCAGCCAACATCCACTTTAAACTTTGTTATCGGTTGTTTTCTCTCCGGATTACAACTAATTTTATCAGATCTGACCACAATCTAGTTTATCTCTGATTTACAATGAAGTCTCTAGAGTATATTTGGGGAAGGAGATAAGAGTGAAGAAGTTGCAGAGTGTGAATCCAAAAGTATGATAGAGATCCAAAGCCTAAGCCCCCATTTAGCTGCTATATGGCTAGTATTTATAGAGAAACTCGCCAGTAGACTCAAAAGCCCACGTAGAATAAAGTCTAGATGCAAGTCCAATTATACATGAGGGAACATGACAGCCCAATCTTCAACAAAAACTTCTTGGTACCGAGTGATTTATTCTAGTGAAATCTTCTTGTTTTTATTTGCTTAGTTTTCCTATCTTCAACTCAATGCATTTCAAACTCCTTTTATGAAGATCAAGTTCCTTCTGATGATTTGCTTGATTTCGCTTGTCATTTCCTTCTTTCTTTACTTTCTTCACACTAATCCCTAAGGTTGCTTATGTATTCTCCAAGAAAAGCCCTTGACGATGATAGGTTGAAGTTATACTTAAAGTGTAGAGGGTTAGGAGGGTGCCAAGTGGAAGAGAAACCTCTCGGTACCGAGTGGTCTACTTAGATTTGATTTCCATCAAAATTCCCGAGTCCAATCTCATAGCCTTTCTGAGCATGTTTCCAAGTTTGTGACTTTTCCCGTCTTTATTTTAGCATTCTAAGTTTTGTTGAAATCAGCTTGGCTAAAAAGCGGGTTAACATTTGACACCCAAAGTATGCCTTTCAAATTTAAGGTGTGCTTTGTTCAAGAAAAAGTTTAAGAAATAGTCAATCTTTTCAGATTCTCCTACAAGCCAAAGGTCATTCTAGACTTGTTATAGCTTTGGACTCCGAACGTTGCTCAAGTGTCTTCTGCGAACCATGAGTAGCCTATTTCTATCCGGAGGTATCATATTACATATCAAAATCTCCCATGTTCACCAGGGATTTATCCACCTCGTTCCGATTACAAGGAATTCAAATCCTTTTATCATATCAACATCCGTTCCAAGGTTTGATCTCCCCAAATCATTTTACATTCAAGCTAGGTTTTGATCTCTCTTGACCGTTCAATCATCCAATCTAGGGTTCGATCTCTTTGGACTATTTAATCATTCCATCTGGGGCTCGATCTCTTCGGATCCTTTAACATCCAATCTAGGGTTTGATCTCTCCGGATCCTTGCTGAGTCCAATCTACTTGCTCTCCGGCAAGGGGATTCAATGTCCAAGCAAGCCCATCTGCTCACTCTCCGGTGAGGAGACTTACTTTTGATCTCTCTAGATCCTTGCTGAGCCCAATCCACTCGCTCTTCGGCGAGGGAACCAAACGGCCAAGCAAGCCCATCCGCTCACTCTCTGGTGAGATGACTTACTTTTCGTACAATTCCACCCACTCGCTATCCTTTTGACCAACTCAACTATCCGGTTGTTGCCGTCCAACAAAGACCTTCAATCAATAACTGCATTCTGCTTCCCGCTTCTATGGGGAAACCCCAGCACATACTCCTCTGGCTATGCACTAGCATTTTGATTTGGACCTCCGGCTTTATTCTATGCTCCGTTCCAACGAAAAAATCTGGTACATACTCCTCCAATCGATGTGCACTCACATTCTAATTTGTGTGTCTGGCTCTAGTAACGTTCACTCCCGGCGTTCTAGCTCGTCCGAGGTTCGAATCTATATTACCCCCGATTAGAGTCCTCTCGGTACCGAGAGGATTGGGTTCGGTATCGATATGTCCTGTTCAAATTCAAAGTGTTCCAACTTACTCCACTCCGACTTCAGATGCTCTTGCATTAGTTCTTGGTCCTTGGTTCTAAATTCCAATAGCTCCAATTATTCCTTATTGTCCAAACCTATGGAAAAATCCATCTAGCATCTCTTGTTGTCAAGTCAATATTCCCTCTTGCATTTCTTTCATTATTCTCTCCATCTCCTCTCTGGTTACATAGATGTATTGATTGAATTTTAGGATGCCTCCTGGTTGCCCCCACACTCTAATTGACTACCTTCAACCATAGATCTAGTATTAGGCCACTTCATCTTTCCAAAATCCAGATCCAAGCTTTAGGTTGCTCTAGCATTTTCTCAGTGAAAGCATCAAAATGTTGAAGATAAAAATAGCACCAACACCCAAATATCAGACGAAAGCACCAACAATGCAGGGATCCAAATCAAACAAGCAAAAGCAAGAAGAAAAACAATAACATATCAGCACTTTTTATAGTGGTTCTACGAATTCTCCGGCTTACATCCACTTTAAACTTTGTTATTGGTTGTTTTTTCTCTGGATTATAACTATTTTATCAGATTTGACCATAATCTACTGGATATTAGCTTTAGAATGGAGTTTCCAAACTATATTTGGGAAAGGAGATATTAGTAAAGAAGATGAAGAGTGTGAATCCAAAAGTATAAGAGAGATCTAAAGTCCAAGACCTCTTTAGTTACTATATGGCTGGTATTTATAGAGAAACTCGTCAGTAGACTCAGGAGCCTACGTAGAATAAATTCCAGATGTATGTCCAAGTGTACATGAGGAAACATGATGGCTCAATCTTCAACAAAAACCTCTCGGTACCAAAAGGTTCCTCTCGATATTAAGTGGTTTGTTCTACTGAAAACTCTTATTTTCAACTGCTTAGTTTTTCTATTTTTGATTCAATGCGTTTCAAACTCTTTTTCATGAAGATCAAGTTCCTTCTGATGATTTGCTTGATATCACTTGTATTTTCTTGCTTTCTTCACATTAATCCCCAAGGTTGCTCGTAATGTGACGACTTCTATACACCTTCGATACCTAATATACTATTTTGTGATGCGCTTTGAGGTATCCAGCCAATGCAGGACAGTAGCCAGGAATATAAAATAGTGAAAGGTCCAAATACTATAACATCTCACAGCGTGTAGATAAAATATAATATAACAATATAGATGTAAAACAGGCGAGACAATAATATAATTCAAATGTAAATAAGAACATCAGAGTGCATCAGGTTCACTGACTATACAAAAATAGAAATAAAGACATTATACATCCCAAATCTCCATAACAAACTCTATAACTATCTCTAATAATACAAGTATCGACATATCTCCACAGTACTACATAGCGGAATAAAAGCGATAGTAAACTCCAAGTATAGATATATGAAAGCGTAGCCTCCTGCTCGTACTCCATAAAACTCCATACGTTATCCAGACCTGCTACCCCTAAACTACTCATTTAAGAGTACTTGAGATAATAAGAAGCAAAGCATAAAACCTCAGGTCAGACAATAGTCTGGTGTGAGCAATATATCATCTCAAAATCTATAAACTCATATATAATAAATAGAGTATGAACAACCACACCTGACCTGTCCCTGCATCCAAAGAGTTAGCACATAAACACAATATATGCTACACTACTATCACATGTGGAAAATATAGGGTATAAGGGTATCACACAACATACTAAGCATATAGTAAACATAGCATCCATCACATAGTCTTGCATCTCTCACTTAGTGCTTTAAATATGTGATAATTCTCTCAGATGCTCAACTCATTGCCTACACAGATGGCTAGGGAGTGGACACATGTAGACGTCCAAAATATGGGTACACATAGACTACCTTGTCCCGTTAACGAGCACCACAACTATAGAGTTATCCATCAATCCCTTAGCACATTTAATGATAGTAGAACTACTCCATGGATGCTCACTTTTGCCTACATAGATGACTAAGGACTGGACACACGCAAACGTCCAAACACACGGGTACACGTAGACTACCTCCTCCTACTCAAAAGCATCACAACCTCATGTTCTACTTTACGAGCTATCACACAGAACTCATCCTTTCTATCCACCACCAAGTGCTATAGTTACTTGCTCCATCGAGTCGTCGTCGTACTTCGTTGGTTGCCATCTCAAAGTCATTTTAAGCCATTTCGAGGTCATTCATCCTTACTCTGAACCAACTCCTCGGACTACAAGCAAACCCATGCCTTACCATGAAGCCAACATCGCAAAAGCTTCGCCTCATGCTTTATTCGGCGGTCTCCTATGGTCGACCCACATATCCCTGAACCAAGCCTCACACCCAACCACCAAACCGCCAACCCCATTCGGTCATCGCTCTGATTACCACCGAACGACCAACATACCACTGAATGGCTGACATACCCCGAACTGAATATGTTGTTCGGTCGCTACTCCATTCACCCCACCAAACAGCCACATACCATCGAATCAAATTTGTTGTTCAGTCGTTGCTCCATCCACTCCACCGAACAGCCAATCCTGTTCGGCCACCAAGCCCATTTCTCCATCGAACCAACCAATGCCGAACCGAATCCCTATAGCACTTTCAATACTTCAACATCGTGCCGATTCCATCGCTACGCATAGTGCTTCAACTCTTATGCATCGTCTATGCAATGATATGACTCCAAATGCTATAGAGTCAATCTGTCGAAGTCCAGTTTCACGGTTCCTAACTCTAAGTCGCTCTGGTAAGCGTTTTAACCATACAAGTATTCGAGCAAACACCATACATGCAACAACCAACATTTAAACATTCAAGCATGCGAACATACAACAATTCATTATAAATCATCCTATAATGTGCATCTAATATAGCCTAACACACACAAGGACAATCGTACATCAAACCAATAAGATTAAAAAAATTAAAAACATTTCAAATTCGTTTTACTTTATGTTTGACTTTGAAAACAGTTCCAAATCATGGTTTTGACTTAAAAAGTGAGTTTAAAACATGCCAAAACTGATAGATACATATGTAATAAGGTGAGAGATGATAAATCACTCACCAAAGCCTCCAAAATCCAAGTTTTGCATGTAAATCGAGGTAGATCCAAAAATGAACAGCAAAGGTGTATTTTTTTATTTTCAAAAACGTGGATTTGAAGATATGTAATGAATCTCCTTGGTAATCTAACACTAATCAATGATTTAGACTTGATTTATAGGAGAAAACGAGAAGGTTTTGGATAGAGAATGGATTAATGGAGGCTTAAATTTAATGGAGGTGTAAAAGTGATTTGGGAATGATGGTTCAACCATATAAGATTTTCAAACCTGAAATGGGTTAGTGGGCTTTCCCTTAAATGCACTAATTACCCACTAAACTACTCCAAAAACTACCAAGCTTCAAACAGCCATATCTCCTAACTAGAAAGTCCAATCACTATTATGACCACTCTATAGAAAGAGAAGCCATTATATCATTCCATTGGAAGTGGTCTCAAATACTAATCACCTCCTATCAAAAGTTATAGCTTGAACAAGTTTGCAGGGGTAAAATCATCCAGAAAAACTCTAAATATAGGAAATGTCTCTAATAGGCATTTTCCAAAGTTATAGAGTCATATGACCTCACATGAATTAATTTTTTTTTTATAATTCTACGATATGTAAAATACGGGTCATTACACTCTTTCCTAGCTAGGAATTTTTCCCTCGAAATCCCCAATATAAACAAGGTGAATCAAACATAGTTACCCATCATGCCTATCATTCACAAGCAACCATGTCAAGAATCAAACATGCACACAAAAGCAATAAATGGTATTTACGCCTATCCCAGCATGAAGGACAGCAAACTACCCTTTATGATATCGAAAGTAAAAGTAAATGTGATAAACAAAAGTCTCACCAAGTAAAGAGCTCTGAGTAAGCGGTCCTCATGCTCTCCTCGATCTTCCAAGTATGATTACCTTCGCTCTCACTCCACCGAACCTTCACTAGCTCTGTCGTCTTCCTCCTAAGCTGCTTCGTATCCTGTCCAACGATACGAATAGGCCTATGATGTCACGATGCTTTTGGTTCAATCTCGCTATCATCAAGCTAATCGGTTGAACTACCATGCCTGAGTCATGCACAAACTTCCGCAAGTGAGACATGCGGAACACATTGTGCACGTCCGCCATCTTCTAAGGTAAGTCGACTCTATATGCTAGATTCTCGATCCTTTCAAGTATTGGAAAAGGACCAACGAATCTCGGTGCCAACTATCACTTAGTACCGATCGAAAAAAATTTCCTTAACGGAAAGATCTTGACGAATTCCATATCGTCGATGGAGAACTCTAAATAACATCTCCTCCTATCAACGTAGCTCTTTTATATATCCTGAGCGGCTTTCATTCGTTGCCGAATGATCTCGATCTTCTCCGAAGTCTCTCTAACCATGTCTGGCCCAAGTATCAGTTTCTCGCCTGCTTCCCACCAACACGAAGGAGCATTGCACGGTCGGGCATATAATGCCTCAAATGGTGACATACCAATGCTGGATTGATAACTGTTGTTGTATGCGGATTCTACTAAATGTGGATGATCATCCCACGAGCCACTAAAATCGAGAATGCAAGCTTGCAAGAGATCCTCTAGAATCTGATTCACCCTCTCACTCTGCCCATCAGTTTGTGGGTGATAAGCTGTACTGAGATGCAGCTCCGTCACCAATGCCTCTTATAAGCTCTTTCAAAACCCATCAGTGAACAAAGGGTCTCGGTTGCTCACAATGCTCTTTGGCATACTATAGAATTGCATAACCCATTTCAAATACAACTCGGCCAATTTGGATGCCATTCTACCTGACTTGACGGGTATGAATCGGGCACTCTTTATCAATATGTCGACTATGACCCAAATGCTATCGTACCCTCCTTTGGTCCTCGGCAATCCATCAATGAAGTCCATTGAAACTTGTTCTCATTTCCACTCGGAAACCTCGAGCGGTTGTAACAAACCACTCGGCTTCTTCTGCCATGCCTTTACCAACTGACAATTCATGCATTTCAAGGTAAATGCCCCAACATCTTTCTTCATCCCTTCCCAATAAAATATCCACCTCATATCATGATATATTTTATTACCACCAGAATGTATAATCAATCTCGAATGATGGCACTCGCGTAGCACCTTATCCCTCAACCCATTGACATCAAGAACGAACAATCTCCCATCCTTATGGAGCCAACCATCATGGTCAATCCTGTATTACTTCATCTCCTCAAACTCTAACCCTTCCTCTATCTTCGCCATGATCTTCGCTAATCTAGCATCTCGCCTTTGACTAGCACCGATCTGCTCAATCGATTTAGGTTTGACCATCAAGCTAGCCAACACTTCCGGCTATATCCCACATCGAGGTCTAAAATCATAGCCAACAATGAACTACAATTTCTTTCACTTGGGGAACATCGCTTCCAAGCTAGCATGTCTTCTACTCAATGCTTCAGTGACCGCATTTCCCTTACCGGGCGTATAGGAAATGCCAAAGTCATAGGAGGCTAGGAACTCTAACCATCGCTGCTGAAGAAGTTTGAGGTCCTTTTGGGAGAATAGATACTTCAACAACTTATGGTCCGTATACAACTCGAACCTCTCCCCAAGCAAATAATGCCTCCAATCTTCAAAGCGAATAATATCGCCACCAACTTCAAATCGTGATTTGGATACTTCCTCTTGTGCGGTTTCAGTTGTCGACTAGCGTAGGCGGCAACTTTTCCCCACTACATCAACACTGCACCCTGTCTGGTACCATAGGCGTCTGTGTATACTATCAACTCCCCATTCCCACTTGGAATGACTAACATCGGTGCGTTCATCAACCTCTCCTTCAGACTCGCGAACGCATGCTTGCACCTTACGTCCCAAGGGAAAGTCTGATTCTTCTTTGTCAAGTTGGTTAATGGCACTGCTACCTTAGAGAAGTCCTGGATAAAATGTCTATAGTATCCCGCCAGTCCAAGGAAGCTTCTAACATCTGTAGTGGTCTTGGCCAATCCAAGTCCTGTATTGCTGCCACCTTCACAAGATCTACAGTAATACCCTACTCAGAATTAACATGCCAAAGAATTGCGCTTCCTTCGTCCAGAAGTGACACTTCACCAACTTTGCATTTAATCGGTGCTTCCTCAAACCTCGAGCACAATCCTCAAATGCTCCTTGTGTTCTTCCTTCATCCTAAAATAAACAAGGATATCATCTACGAAAACAAGTACAAACTTATTTAGCTGATCTTTGAAAACACTGTTCATAAGATTAACAAAGTATGTCTGTGCATTGGTTAGCCCGAATGACATAACCAACCATTCATAGAATCCAAATGGCGTACGGAACGCTGTAATTGATACACTCTCCTTCATCACTCTCAGTTAATGAAACCTCATCGCAAGATCTAACTGAGAGAACACCCTAGCACTATAGAGCTGGTCAAACAAGTCATCGATACGCGGGAGTGGATACTTGTTCTTCTTTGTCACCTTATTCAGTTCACGGTAATGTACACACAACCTCAGAGAGCCATCCATCTTAGTGGCGAATACTACAAGTGCACCCCACTTGAATATGCTCCTAAGAATGAATCCTCGCCTCAACAGGTCATTCACATGCACCTCCAACTCCTTTTTCTCCTTGGGTGCCATATACCTCAAAGGCATAACTATCGGTCTGGCATCCTTCACCAAGTCTATGCGGAACTCAATCTCTCGGTGTGGCGGTAATCCGGTCACCTGCTCGAATATGTTTGGATACTCTCTCGCAATAGGCACATATGACAATTCATCATGTGGAGTCTTAAGTGAATATAGAAAGCAAACCATAACTCCATCCTCTGGTAGGTAGCCAATCACTACCGTTTGCCCCTCCACATTCCCAATCGTCAGCCTCTTACAATCCACCACTACCGCATACTTCCTCTGCCGGTCCATTCCTAGTATAATACTGAACCCCACAAAACCCAAAACAAACCAATCACAAGCAAACAAACATCCATGACTTGATAAGGCTAAGTTTTGACAAACCATACACAAGCTAATCGATCCTAGAACGGGGTTTGTGACAATCAAAGGTCGGTTAACAATCTCAGGTTTCAATCCCAACCTATCTACCAAATCACTAGATATGAAGGAGTGTGAAGCCCTAGTATCGAATAAAACACATAAAGGTATATCAAAGACAGAAAGCATACCATGTATAACAACACTCTTGCCCTTCTCTTTCACCGATGGAGCACTCAACAAAGCTGGAATAGTGTTCAAGGCATAAGCAGACACAACCTGCTTATTTCTTGGCGGTTTTGTTCAATCCTTCTTTATATGCCCCAGCTTGTTGCTGTTGAAACATCATTTCTTCTCGTTCTTGCAATCTTTGCTAAGATGGCCCCTCTGTCTACATTTATAGCATGTAGGCTCCCACTTGCCCTTCTTCTGGCCATCCCTCTACAGCTGCTTCTTCTTGTTGTTGTTGTCCCACTTCCTTTTGCCTCCTCCATTAGCTTGCGGCTTTGGCTCATCCTTAGGAGCTACAACCAGCTTGAGCTTAGGGTACAGACTCTCATGTCGAAGAGACTGCTCAACCAGCCTCTGAAATGGCTCAACAATATGCTCTACAAGCTTCTCTCTAAGGTAATCATCCTAGCCCATGATAGACTTCTCATTTCTTTTTGGATAGAGTATCGATAAAAGATAGGCCGTACTTTGATAGAATGTCTAACTCGGCCACATACTCCGTCACAAACATATTCCCTTGTCTCAAGTCAGTAAACTTTCGGAAGAGCATCAACTTCGGAGCGGCCGGTATATACTTCTCCTTAAATCTCGCCTTGAACTGCTTCTAAGTAATCTGGTCCTTAGGAGTAGTGATATTGATGGCATTCCACCACCCCATGGCCCTTCCTTGAAGCTTTCTAGAGGCTAGCTTCCTTTTCATCACATCTTCTAACTTCATATCCTTAAAGATGCATTTGTAGGTGTCTAACTAACTCTGCATCTCAATGGTTAGTTCCATTCTAAGAAACGGTTTACCACATAGAGTAGGGAAATCCTTGCTTAATTTGGCGAAGTCAGCCCTCGGTGCTTACACTGGAGCACCACCACCTGCAGTTGTAGTAGGAACAACTTAGGCATTCTGAACCATGTTTCACACCACTACCACGAACATGTCCTACAAGTCAGGTTTAGCAGTCCCCGATCCCTTCCCCTCCTACCTCCAGAGATGGAGTTCCTAGCAGTGTTCCTTGTTAGGCTCATTCTTACAAGCTACAATAAGAATGGTTAGTCTCTCTAAAGGAAAGAGTGATGTCCATGAATACAATGCGACTTATATACTGTATATACTACTATATATTTTTGAAAACCAGAATATAACAAGTACGATCTCTCATATATCGCTAGATCCATTTCTAAGGTGATAGCTCCTTCCTTATCTCTAATGGATCCAAGTACCAACTTAGGTCATCTACGCAACCTCGCTTCGATACCAAATGTGACGATCGCCCCACACCTCAGGCACCCAATATACCTATGTGATGCGCTATGGAGGTATGCAGCCAATGCAGGATGGTAGCCAATAATATAAAATAGATAAAAACCCAAACACAGAACCTGTAGAACATCTCACAATGTGCAGATAAAATATAATATAATAATATAAATGTAAAACAGGCGAGACAACGATATAATCAAATGAACCGTAAATATGGATATTACAGTGCATCGGGTTTATAGACTATACAAAAACTAAAATAAAGAGTTTACACATCCCAAATCTCCATAATAAACTCTATAACTATCTTAGTAATACAAGTACTGACATAGCTCCATAGTACTGCATATAGGAATAAAAGCGATAGTAAACTCCAAGTATAGATATATAATAGCGTAGCCTCCTACTCGTACTCCGTACAGCTCCATGCACTACCTAGACTTGATATCCTTAATCTACACATTTAAGAGTACCCAAGATAATAAGAAGCAAAACAGAAAAGCTCGGGTCAGACAATAGTCTGGTGTGAGCAATATATCATCTCAAAATACTATAAAACTCGTATATAAAAAATAAGGTATATGGTATGAACAACCATACCTGACATGTCCCTGTATCTAAAGAGTTAGCACATAAATGCAATATATGCTACACTACTATCACAATTGGAAAATATGGGATATAGGAGTATCACACAGCATACCAAACACATAGTAAACATAGCATCCATCACATAGTCTTGAATCTCTCACTCAAGTGCTTTAGATGCGTGATAATTCACTCAGATGTTCAACTCATTGCCCACACAGATAACTTGGGAGTGAACACAAGCAGACGTCCAAAATATGGGTACACACAGAGTACCCTGGGTACATACAAACTACCCTATTCTGTTAATGAGCATCACAACTACAGAGTTATCCATCAATCCCTTAGCACACGTACCGACAGTAGAACTACTCCATGGATGCTCACTCTTGCCCATGCAGATGGCTAAGGACTAGATATATACAAATGTCCAAACACAGAGTATATGTAGACTACCTTGGGTACACACATATTACACCGTCCTAGTCACGAGCATTACAACCTCATGTTCTACTCTACAAGCTATTACGCAAAACTCGTTCTTTCGGTCCTCCATCAGATGCTATAGTCACTCACTCCATCGAGTCGTCGAAGTCGTCATGCTTCGTTAGTTGCCGTCCTAAAGTCATTTAGAGCCATCTCAGGGTTATCCATCCTTACCCCAAACCAACTCCTCGGACTACCAAGCAAACCCATGCCTTGCCACGAAGCCAACAACCCAAAATCTTTGCCTCATGCTCTATTCAACACCCTCCTTTAGCCGACTTTAAGAATGAGTTTAAAACATGTAAAAACCCATATATATATATATATATATATATATATATAATAAGGTGAAAGATGATAAATCACTCACCGAAACCCTAAAATCCAAGTTTTGCATGCAAATCGAGGTAGATCTAAAAAAGAATAGCAAAGGTGTAATTTTCTTTCCCAAAAATGTGGATTTGAAGATCTCTAGTGAATCTCCTTGCTAACATATTGCCGAACCAAGCCTCACACCCAACCACCAACCTTATTTGGTCATCACTCAGCCTACCATCGAACGGCCAACATACCATCGAACCAAATTTGTTGTTCGGTCGTTGCTTCATCCACCCCACCGAACGGCCACATACCATCGAACTAAATTTGTTGTTCGGTCACTGCTCCATCCGCCCCAACGAACAACCATATACCATCGAATAAAAACCAGATTTGTTATCCGGTCGCTGCTTTATCCACCCTACCGAATAGCCAATCCTATTCGACCACCAAGCTCATTTCTCAATCGAACCAACCAATGCCGAACCAAATCCCTGTAGCACTTTCAACACTTTAACATCATGTCGATTCCATTGCTACACTTAGCGCTTCAACTCTCATGCATCGTCTATGAATGATATGTCTCCAAATGCTCTAGAACCAATCAGTCAAAGCCCGGTTTCACGTTTCCTAATTCTAAGTCGCTTCGATAAGCATTCCAACCATACAAGCATTCAAGCAAACACCATACATGCAACAACCAACATTTAAACATTCAAGCATGCGAACATACAATAATTCATTATAAATCATCCTATAATGTGTATCTATTATAGCCTAACACACACAAGGACAATCGCACATCAAACCAACATGATTAAAACAATTAGAAACATTTTAAATTCGCTTTACTTCAAGTTTGAGTTTGAAAACAGTTCCAAAACTTGGTTTTGACTTTAAGAATGAGTTTAAAACATGTAAAAACCCATATATATATATATATATAATAAGGTGAAAGATGATAAATCACTCACCGAAACCCTAAAATCCAAGTTTTGCATGCAAATCGAGGTAGATCTAAAAAAGAATAGCAAAGGTGTAATTTTCTTTCCCAAAAATGTGGATTTGAAGATCTCTAGTGAATCTCCTTGCTAATATAACACTAATCTATGATTTAGACTTGATTTAGAGGAGAAAAGAGAAAGTTTTGGGTAGAGAATGGGTTAATAAAGGCTTAGATTTAATGGAGAATGTGTAAAAATGATTTGGGGATGATGGTTCAACCACATAAGTTCTGCAAACCCGAAATGGGTTAGTTGGCTTGCCCCCTAAATCCACTAATTACTCACTAAGCTGCTCTAAAAACTACCAATCTCCAAATAGCCATATCTCCTAGCCAGAAATTTCAAATTGCTACTATGACCACACTACAAAAATGGAAATGGTCATATCTTTCCATTGGAAGTGGTCTCGAATGCTAATTCGTCTCCAATCAAAAGTTATAGCCTGAAAATGCTTCTAGGGGTAAAATCATTCAGAAAAACTCTAAATATAGGAAATTTCTCTAATAGGCATTTCCTAGAGTTATAGAGTCATACAACCTCACATGAGTTTAAAAATAATATTTTACGATATTTCGATATGTAAGATACGGGTCGTTACACGTATATTCTCCGAGAAAAGTCCTTGACGATGATAGGTTGAAGTTGTAATTGAAGTGTAAAGGGTTTAGGAGGGTGCCAAGTGGAAGAGATGCCTCTCGTACCGAGTGGTCTACTTAACTTCGATTTCCATCAAACTTCCTAAGTCTAATCTCTTAGCCTTTCTAAGCATGTTTCCAATTTCGCAACCATCTTCATTTTGGCCTACTAAGTTCAGATGATATCGGCTTGGCTTAAAGCGGGTTAACATATATACATATACATATACATATACATACACATATACATATACACACATATATATGTATGTATGTATATATTTATACAAACATGCATATCTATTACTTAAATAGGAAAGGAGAATCCACGTCTAGGTTATTCGACACGTGTCCGTTCTTCTCATCAAACAACTGGAAAAACTAGCGCTCAAACGTTCATTTCTTCTCTCTTTAGCATACCCATTTGACAGTTATTATTTCTCTCTGTGCCAGAGTCTACCAATTCCAAAAACAGTGAAATAAAACCTTAAAATGAAAAATCCCAAATCGACATTCTCATTCAGACCACCGAATCATATCTCCGTAAAAACAGCATCACGACGTCCTCAAGAATTGCCTAGATCTACGTGTCTCCGGCGACGATGAAATCACGGAGCTCCAGCCTTCCAACGTTGACTTTATGGCTGCTCTTGAGGTAATTGGATCCAAAATCTATTAATTTTCTGCGATAAATTCTAAGAAGGGAACAACCTTCATATGCTTTACGAATATTACTTCTGACAATTTAGGGCAGGAGAATAAGCTTTCTATGAAGTAATCAAACAAACATTCCATTTTCAAATGATGCTTTACTGGAGATTACAAAATTTGAGTTATAATACGTAAATTACTGTGTATAGTTCTAGCAATAAAGAAAATTATATGTAATTACACCGTTAACATTGGGACCATCCAATGGATTTTACAATTTTACAATTGAAATAATTATTTTCATGGTACTTTTGATTTTGATGGATTAATGATTCAAATTAAATGAATGAATAAAACGACTATATACCTTACTGTATTTCTACATAGGAAATAATGCCTCATGTTGGTGGTGATAGTACGTTTAGGCAGTATGTTTATTATCACACTTCTTCTTAGATTATTCATTCAAGGTAAGAATTTACTATTGTTAAGTAGTATATTTTTATGACTCATAGCAAATATATGGTATAAAAATTGTGAAAAGCCTTGAAAAGTTTATTACATGGAGTTCACTCGCTAACAAGTAAAAGTTTATTACCCGGTCGTGCAGGAACGATCCACCTTCCCTTCCGCGGGCTTCCGGGCACTTCGACGGCTGCAGAAACTGCGCAGAAATTCTTTGTTCGATCCTGCTTTCGGTTGCCGAGACGGTCCCGGATCGCGATCGCGCCAACTGGAAAACGATCGGCTTCCCCTCCTGGGTGGGTGGGTCAGGGGGAGGGTGGGGGCCCGCACTCCCACCCGGTCGTGCAGGAACGATCCACCTTCCCTTCCGCGGGCTTCCGGGCACTTCGACGGCTGCAGAAACTGCGCAGAAATTCTTGGTTCGATCCTGCTTTCGGTTGCCGAGACGGTCCCGGATCGCGATCGCGCCAACTGGAAAAACGATCGGCTTCCCCTCCTGGGTGGGTGGGTCAGGGGGAGGGTGGGGGCCCGCACTCCCACCCGGTCGTGCAGGAACGATCCACCTTCCCTTCCGCGGGCTTCCGGGCACTTCGACGGCTGCAGAAACTGCGCAGAAATTCTTGGTTCGATCCTGCTTTCGGTTGCCGAGACGGTCCCGGATCGCGATCGCGCCAACTGGAAAAACGATCGGCTTCCCCTCCTGGGTGGGTGGGTCAGGGGGAGGGTGGGGGCCCGCACTCCCACCCGGTCGTGCAGGAACGATCCACCTTCCCTGGGTGGGTGGGTCAGGGGGAGGGTGGGGGCCCGCACTCCCACCCGGTCGTGCAGGAACGATCCACCTTCCCTTCCGCGGGCTTCCGGGCACTTCGACGGCTGCAGAAACTGCGCAGAAATTCTTGGTTCGATCCTGCTTTCGGTTGCCGAGACGGTCCCGGATCGCGATCGCGCCAACTGGAAAAACGATCGGCTTCCCCTCCTGGGTGGGTGGGTCAGGGGGAGGGTGGGGGCCCGCACTCCCACCCGGTCGTGCAGGAACGATCCACCTTCCCTTCCGCGGGCTTCCGGGCACTTCGACGGCTGCAGAAACTGCGCAGAAATTCTTGGTTCGATCCTGCTTTCGGTTGCCGAGACGGTCCCGGATCGCGATCGCGCCAACTGGAAAAACGATCGGCTTCCCCTCCTGGGTGGGTGGGTCAGGGGGAGGGTGGGGGCCCGCACTCCCACCCGGTCGTGCAGGAACGATCCACCTTCCCTTCCGCGGGCTTCCGGGCACTTCGACGGCTGCAGAAACTGCGCAGAAATTCTTGGTTCGATCCTGCTTTCGGTTGCCGAGACGGTCCCGGATCGCGATCGCGCCAACTGGAAAAACGATCGGCTTCCCCTCCTGGGTGGGTGGGTCAGGGGGAGGGTGGGGGCCCGCACTCCCACCCGGTCGTGCAGGAACGATCCACCTTCCCTGGGTGGGTGGGTCAGGGGGAGGGTGGGGGCCCGCACTCCCACCCGGTCGTGCAGGAACGATCCACCTTCCCTTCCGCGGGCTTCCGGGCACTTCGACGGCTGCAGAAACTGCGCAGAAATTCTTGGTTCGATCCTGCTTTCGGTTGCCGAGACGGTCCCGGATCGCGATCGCGCCAACTGGAAAAACGATCGGCTTCCCCTCCTGGGTGGGTGGGTCAGGGGGAGGGTGGGGGCCCGCACTCCCACCCGGTCGTGCAGGAACGATCCACCTTCCCTTCCACGGGCTTCCGGGCACTTCGACGGCTGCAGAAACTGCGCAGAAATTCTTGGTTCGATCCTGCTTTCGGTTGCCGAGACGGTCCCGGATCGCGATCGCGCCAACTGGAAAAACGATCGGCTTCCCCCTCCTGGGTGGGTGGGTCAGGGGGAGGGTGGGGGCCCGCACTCCCACCCGGTCGTGCAGGAACGATCCACCTTCCCTTCCACGGGCTTCCGGGCACTTCGACGGCTGCAGAAACTGCGCAGAAATTCTTGGTTCGATCCTGCTTTCGGTTGCCGAGACGGTCCCGGATCGCGATCGCGCCAACTGGAAAAACGATCGGCTTCCCCTCCTGGGTGGGTGGGTCAGGGGGAGGGTGGGGGCCCGCACTCCCACCCGGTCGTGCAGGAACGATCCACCTTCCCTTCCACGGGCTTCCGGGCACTTCGACGGCTGCAGAAACTGCGCAGAAATTCTTGGTTCGATCCTGCTTTCGGTTGCCGAGACGGTCCCGGATCGCGATCGCGCCAACTGGAAAAACGATCGGCTTCCCCTCCTGGGTGGGTGGGTCAGGGGGAGGGTGGGGGCCCGCACTCCCACCCGGTCGTGCAGGAACGATCCACCTTCCCTGGGTGGGTGGGTCAGGGGGAGGGTGGGGGCCCGCACTCCCACCCGGTCGTGCAGGAACGATCCACCTTCCCTTCCGCGGGCTTCCGGGCACTTCGACGGCTGCAGAAACTGCGCAGAAATTCTTGGTTCGATCCTGCTTTCGGTTGCCGAGACGGTCCCGGATCGCGATCGTGCAGGAACGATCCACCTTCCCTTCCACGGGCTTCCGGGCACTTCGACGGCTGCAGAAACTGCGCAGAAATTCTTGGTTCGATCCTGCTTTCGGTTGCCGAGACGGTCCCGGATCGCGATCGCGCCAACTGGAAAAACGATCGGCTTCCCCTCCTGGGTGGGTGGGTCAGGGGGAGGGTGGGGGCCCGCACTCCCACCCGGTCGTGCAGGAACGATCCACCTTCCCTGGGTGGGTGGGTCAGGGGGAGGGTGGGGGCCCGCACTCCCACCCGGTCGTGCAGGAACGATCCACCTTCCCTTCCGCGGGCTTCCGGGCACTTCGACGGCTGCAGAAACTGCGCAGAAATTCTTGGTTCGATCCTGCTTTCGGTTGCCGAGACGGTCCCGGATCGCGATCGCGCCAACTGGAAAAACGATCGGCTTCCCCTCCTGGGTGGGTGGGTCAGGGGGAGGGTGGGGGCCCGCACTCCCACCCGGTCGTGCAGGAACGATCCACCTTCCCTTCCACGGGCTTCCGGGCACTTCGACGGCTGCAGAAACTGCGCAGAAATTCTTGGTTCGATCCTGCTTTCGGTTGCCGAGACGGTCCCGGATCGCGATCGCGCCAACTGGAAAAACGATCGGCTTCCCCTCCTGGGTGGGTGGGTCAGGGGGAGGGTGGGGGCCCGCACTCCCACCCGGTCGTGCAGGAACGATCCACCTTCCCTGGGTGGGTGGGTCAGGGGGAGGGTGGGGGCCCGCACTCCCACCCGGTCGTGCAGGAACGATCCACCTTCCCTTCCGCGGGCTTCCGGGCACTTCGACGGCTGCAGAAACTGCGCAGAAATTCTTGGTTCGATCCTGCTTTCGGTTGCCGAGACGGTCCCGGATCGCGATCGCGCCAACTGGAAAAACGATCGGCTTCCCCTCCTGGGTGGGTGGGTCAGGGGGAGGGTGGGGGCCCGCACTCCCACCCGGTCGTGCAGGAACGATCCACCTTCCCTTCCACGGGCTTCCGGGCACTTCGACGGCTGCAGAAACTGCGCAGAAATTCTTGGTTCGATCCTGCTTTCGGTTGCCGAGACGGTCCCGGATCGCGATCGCGCCAACTGGAAAAACGATCGGCTTCCCCTCCTGGGTGGGTGGGTCAGGGGGAGGGTGGGGGCCCGCACTCCCACCCGGTCGTGCAGGAACGATCCACCTTCCCTGGGTGGGTGGGTCAGGGGGAGGGTGGGGGCCCGCACTCCCACCCGGTCGTGCAGGAACGATCCACCTTCCCTTCCGCGGGCTTCCGGGCACTTCGACGGCTGCAGAAACTGCGCAGAAATTCTTGGTTCGATCCTGCTTTCGGTTGCCGAGACGGTCCCGGATCGCGATCGCGCCAACTGGAAAAACGATCGGCTTCCCCTCCTGGGTGGGTGGGTCAGGGGGAGGGTGGGGGCCCGCACTCCCACCCGGTCGTGCAGGAACGATCCACCTTCCCTTCCGCGGGCTTCCGGGCACTTCGACGGCTGCAGAAACTGCGCAGAAATTCTTGGTTCGATCCTGCTTTCGGTTGCCGAGACGGTTCCGGATCGCGATCGCGCCAACTGGAAAAACGATCGGCTTCCCCTCCTGGGTGGGTGGGTCAGGGGGAGGGTGGGGGCCCGCACTCCCACCCGGTCGTGCAGGAACGATCCACCTTCCCTTCCGCGGGCTTCCGGGCACTTCGACGGCTGCAGAAACTGCGCAGAAATTCTTGGTTCGATCCTGCTTTCGGTTGCCGAGACGGTCCCGGATCGCGATCGCGCCAACTGGAAAAACGATCGGCTTCCCCTCCTGGGTGGGTGGGTCAGGGGGAGGGTGGGGGCCCGCACTCCCACCCGGTCGTGCAGGAACGATCCACCTTCCCTGGGTGGGTGGGTCAGGGGGAGGGTGGGGGCCCGCACTCCCACCCGGTCGTGCAGGAACGATCCACCTTCCCTTCCGCGGGCTTCCGGGCACTTCGACGGCTGCAGAAACTGCACAGAAATTCTTGGTTCGATCCTGCTTTCGGTTGCCGAAACGGTCCCGGATCGCGATCGCGCCAACTGGAAAAACGATCGGCTTCCCCTCCTGGGTGGGTGGGTCAGGGGGAGGGTGGGGGCCCGCACTCCCACCCGGTCGTGCAGGAACGATCCACCTTCCCTTCCGCGGGCTTCCGGGCACTTCGACGGCTGCAGAAACTGCGCAGAAATTCTTGGTTCGATCCTGCTTTCGGTTGCCGAGACGGTTCCGGATCGCGATCGCGCCAACTGGAAAAACGATCGGCTTCCCCTCCTGGGTGGGTGGGTCAGGGGGAGGGTGGGGGCCCGCACTCCCACCCGGTCGTGCAGGAACGATCCACCTTCCCTTCCGCGGGCTTCCGGGCACTTCGACGGCTGCAGAAACTGCGCAGAAATTCTTGGTTCGATCCTGCTTTCGGTTGCCGAGACGGTCCCGTATCGCGATCGCGCCAACTGGAAAAACGATCGGCTTCCCCTCCTGGGTGGGTGGGTCAGGGGGAGGGTGGGGGCCCGCACTCCCACCCGGTCGTGCAGGAACGATCCACCTTCCCTGGGTGGGTGGGTCAGGGGGAGGGTGGGGGCCCGCACTCCCACCCGGTCGTGCAGGAACGATCCACCTTCCCTTCCGCGGGCTTCCGGGCACTTCGACGGCTGCAGAAACTGCGCAGAAATTCTTGGTTCGATCCTGCTTTCGGTTGCCGAGACGGTCCCGGATCGCGATCGCGCCAACTGGAAAAACGATCGGCTTCCCCTCCTGGGTGGGTGGGTCAGGGGGAGGGTGGGGGCCCGCACTCCCACCCGGTCGTGCAGGAACGATCCACCTTCCCTTCCACGGGCTTCCGGGCACTTCGACGGCTGCAGAAACTGCGCAGAAATTCTTGGTTCGATCCTGCTTTCGGTTGCCGAGACGGTCCCGGATCGCGATCGCGCCAACTGGAAAAACGATCGGCTTCCCCTCCTGGGTGGGTGGGTCAGGGGGAGGGTGGGGGCCCGCACTCCCACCCGGTCGTGCAGGAACGATCCACCTTCCCTGGGTGGGTGGGTCAGGGGGAGGGTGGGGGCCCGCACTCCCACCCGGTCGTGCAGGAACGATCCACCTTCCCTTCCGCGGGCTTCCGGGCACTTCGACGGCTGCAGAAACTGCGCAGAAATTCTTGGTTCGATCCTGCTTTCGGTTGCCGAGACGGTCCCGGATCGCGATCGCGCCAACTGGAAAAACGATCGGCTTCCCCTCCTGGGTGGGTGGGTCAGGGGGAGGGTGGGGGCCCGCACTCCCACCCGGTCGTGCAGGAACGATCCACCTTCCCTTCCGCGGGCTTCCGGGCACTTCGACGGCTGCAGAAACTGCGCAGAAATTCTTGGTTCGATCCTGCTTTCGGTTGCCGAGACGGTCCCGGATCGCGATCGCGCCAACTGGAAAAACGATCGGCTTCCCCTCCTGGGTGGGTGGGTCAGGGGGAGGGTGGGGGCCCGCACTCCCACCCGGTCGTGCAGGAACGATCCACCTTCCCTTCCGCGGGCTTCCGGGCACTTCGACGGCTGCAGAAACTGCGCAGAAATTCTTGGTTCGATCCTGCTTTCGGTTGCCGAGACGGTCCCGGATCGCGATCGCGCCAACTGGAAAAACGATCGGCTTCCCCTCCTGGGTGGGTGGGTCAGGGGGAGGGTGGGGGCCCGCACTCCCACCCGGTCGTGCAGGAACGATCCACCTTCCCTGGGTGGGTGGGTCAGGGGGAGGGTGGGGGCCCGCACTCCCACCCGGTCGTGCAGGAACGATCCACCTTCCCTTCCGCGGGCTTCCGGGCACTTCGACGGCTGTAGAAACTGCGCAGAAATTCTTGGTTCGATCCTGCTTTCGGTTGCCGAGACGGTCCCGGATCGCGATCGCGCCAACTGGAAAAACGATCGGCTTCCCCTCCTGGGTGGGTGGGTCAGGGGGAGGGTGGGGGCCCGCACTCCCACCCGGTCGTGCAGGAACGATCCACCTTCCCTTCCGCGGGCTTCCGGGCACTTCGACGGCTGCAGAAACTGCGCAGAAATTCTTGGTTCGATCCTGCTTTCGGTTGCCGAGACGGTCCCGGATCGCGATCGCGCCAACTGGAAAAACGATCGGCTTCCCCTCCTGGGTGGGTGGGTCAGGGGGAGGGTGGGGGCCCGCACTCCCACCCGGTCGTGCAGGAACGATCCACCTTCCCTTCCGCGGGCTTCCGGGCACTTCGACGGCTGCAGAAACTGCGCAGAAATTCTTGGTTCGATCCTGCTTTCGGTTGCCGAGACGGTCCCGGATCGCGATCGCGCCAACTGGAAAAACGATCGGCTTCCCCTCCTGGGTGGGTGGGTCAGGGGGAGGGTGGGGGCCCGCACTCCCACCCGGTCGTGCAGGAACGATCCACCTTCCCTTCCGCGGGCTTCCGGGCACTTCGACGGCTGCAGAAACTGCGCAGAAATTCTTTGTTCGATCCTGCTTTCGGTTGCCGAGACGGTCCCGGATCGCGATCGCGCCAACTGGAAAAACGATCGGCTTCCCCTCCTGGGTGGGTGGGTCAGGGGGAGGGTGGGGGCCCGCACTCCCACCCGGTCGTGCAGGAACGATCCACCTTCCCTTCCGCGGGCTTCCGGGCACTTCGACGGCTGCAGAAACTGCGCAGAAATTCTTGGTTCGATCCTGCTTTCGGTTGCCGAGACGGTCCCGGATCGCGATCGCGCCAACTGGAAAAACGATCGGCTTCCCCTCCTGGGTGGGTGGGTCAGGGGGAGGGTGGGGGCCCGCACTCCCACCCGGTCGTGCAGGAACGATCCACCTTCCCTGGGTGGGTGGGTCAGGGGGAGGGTGGGGGCCCGCACTCCCACCCGGTCGTGCAGGAACGATCCACCTTCCCTTCCGCGGGCTTCCGGGCACTTCGACGGCTGCAGAAACTGCGCAGAAATTCTTGGTTCGATCCTGCTTTCGGTTGCCGAGACGGTCCCGGATCGCGATCGCGCCAACTGGAAAAACGATCGGCTTCCCCTCCTGGGTGGGTGGGTCAGGGGGAGGGTGGGGGCCCGCACTCCCACCCGGTCGTGCAGGAACGATCCACCTTCCCTTCCGCGGGCTTCCGGGCACTTCGACGGCTGCAGAAACTGCGCAGAAATTCTTGGTTCGATCCTGCTTTCGGTTGCCGAGACGGTCCCGGATCGCGATCGCGCCAACTGGAAAAACGATCGGCTTCCCCTCCTGGGTGGGTGGGTCAGGGGGAGGGTGGGGGCCCGCACTCCCACCCGGTCGTGCAGGAACGATCCACCTTCCCTTCCGCGGGCTTCCGGGCACTTCGACGGCTGCAGAAACTGCGCAGAAATTCTTGGTTCGATCCTGCTTTCGGTTGCCGAGACGGTCCCGGATCGCGATCGCGCCAACTGGAAAAACGATCGGCTTCCCCTCCTGGGTGGGTGGGTCAGGGGGAGGGTGGGGGCCCGCACTCCCACCCGGTCGTGCAGGAACGATCCACCTTCCCTGGGTGGGTGGGTCAGGGGGAGGGTGGGGGCCCGCACTCCCACCCGGTCGTGCAGGAACGATCCACCTTCCCTTCCGCGGGCTTCCGGGCACTTCGACGGCTGCAGAAACTGCGCAGAAATTCTTGGTTCGATCCTGCTTTCGGTTGCCGAGACGGTCCCGGATCGCGATCGCGCCAACTGGAAAAACGATCGGCTTCCCCTCCTGGGTGGGTGGGTCAGGGGGAGGGTGGGGGCCCGCACTCCCACCCGGTCGTGCAGGAACGATCCACCTTCCCTTCCACGGGCTTCCGGGCACTTCGACGGCTGCAGAAACTGCGCAGAAATTCTTGGTTCGATCCTGCTTTCGGTTGCCGAGACGGTCCCGGATCGCGATCGCGCCAACTGGAAAAACGATCGGCTTCCCCTCCTGGGTGGGTGGGTCAGGGGGAGGGTGGGGGCCCGCACTCCCACCCGGTCGTGCAGGAACGATCCACCTTCCCTGGGTGGGTGGGTCAGGGGGAGGGTGGGGGCCCGCACTCCCACCCGGTCGTGCAGGAACGATCCACCTTCCCTTCCGCGGGCTTCCGGGCACTTCGACGGCTGCAGAAACTGCGCAGAAATTCTTGGTTCGATCCTGCTTTCGGTTGCCGAGACGGTCCCGGATCGCGATCGCGCCAACTGGAAAAACGATCGGCTTCCCCTCCTGGGTGGGTGGGTCAGGGGGAGGGTGGGGGCCCGCACTCCCACCCGGTCGTGCAGGAACGATCCACCTTCCCTGGGTGGGTGGGTCAGGGGGAGGGTGGGGGCCCGCACTCCCACCCGGTCGTGCAGGAACGATCCACCTTCCCTTCCGCGGGCTTCCGGGCACTTCGACGGCTGCAGAAACTGCGCAGAAATTCTTGGTTCGATCCTGCTTTCGGTTGCCGAGACGGTCCCGGATCGCGATCGCGCCAACTGGAAAAACGATCGGCTTCCCCTCCTGGGTGGGTGGGTCAGGGGGAGGGTGGGGGCCCGCACTCCCACCCGGTCGTGCAGGAACGATCCACCTTCCCTGGGTGGGTGGGTCAGGGGGAGGGTGGGGGCCCGCACTCCCACCCGGTCGTGCAGGAACGATCCACCTTCCCTTCCGCGGGCTTCCGGGCACTTCGACGGCTGCAGAAACTGCGCAGAAATTCTTGGTTCGATCCTGCTTTCGGTTGCCGAGACGGTCCCGGATCGCGATCGCGCCAACTGGAAAAACGATCGGCTTCCCCTCCTGGGTGGGTGGGTCAGGGGGAGGGTGGGGGCCCGCACTCCCACCCGGTCGTGCAGGAACGATCCACCTTCCCTGGGTGGGTGGGTCAGGGGGAGGGTGGGGGCCCGCACTCCCACCCGGTCGTGCAGGAACGATCCACCTTCCCTTCCGCGGGCTTCCGGGCACTTCGACGGCTGCAGAAACTGCGCAGAAATTCTTGGTTCGATCCTGCTTTCGGTTGCCGAGACGGTCCCGGATCGCGATCGCGCCAACTGGAAAAACGATCGGCTTCCCCTCCTGGGTGGGTGGGTCAGGGGGAGGGTGGGGGCCCGCACTCCCACCCGGTCGTGCAGGAACGATCCACCTTCCCTTCCGCGGGCTTCCGGGCACTTCGACGGCTGCAGAAACTGCGCAGAAATTCTTGGTTCGATCCTGCTTTCGGTTGCCGAGACGGTCCCGGATCGCGATCGCGCCAACTGGAAAAACGATCGGCTTCCCCTCCTGGGTGGGTGGGTCAGGGGGAGGGTGGGGGCCCGCACTCCCACCCGGTCGTGCAGGAACGATCCACCTTCCCTTCCGCGGGCTTCCGGGCACTTCGACGGCTGCAGAAACTGCGCAGAAATTCTTGGTTCGATCCTGCTTTCGGTTGCCGAGACGGTCCCGGATCGCGATCGCGCCAACTGGAAAAACGATCGGCTTCCCCTCCTGGGTGGGTGGGTCAGGGGGAGGGTGGGGGCCCGCACTCCCACCCGGTCGTGCAGGAACGATCCACCTTCCCTGGGTGGGTGGGTCAGGGGGAGGGTGGGGGCCCGCACTCCCACCCGGTCGTGCAGGAACGATCCACCTTCCCTTCCGCGGGCTTCCGGGCACTTCGACGGCTGCAGAAACTGCGCAGAAATTCTTGGTTCGATCCTGCTTTCGGTTGCCGAGACGGTCCCGGATCGCGATCGCGCCAACTGGAAAAACGATCGGCTTCCCCTCCTGGGTGGGTGGGTCAGGGGGAGGGTGGGGGCCCGCACTCCCACCCGGTCGTGCAGGAACGATCCACCTTCCCTTCCGCGGGCTTCCGGGCACTTCGACGGCTGCAGAAACTGCGCAGAAATTCTTGGTTCGATCCTGCTTTCGGTTGCCGAGACGGTCCCGGATCGCGATCGCGCCAACTGGAAAAACGATCGGCTTCCCCTCCTGGGTGGGTGGGTCAGGGGGAGGGTGGGGGCCCGCACTCCCACCCGGTCGTGCAGGAACGATCCACCTTCCCTGGGTGGGTGGGTCAGGGGGAGGGTGGGGGCCCGCACTCCCACCCGGTCGTGCAGGAACGATCCACCTTCCCTTCCGCGGGCTTCCGGGCACTTCGACGGCTGCAGAAACTGCGCAGAAATTCTTGGTTCGATCCTGCTTTCGGTTGCCGAGACGGTCCCGGATCGCGATCGCGCCAACTGGAAAAACGATCGGCTTCCCCTCCTGGGTGGGTGGGTCAGGGGGAGGGTGGGGGCCCGCACTCCCACCCGGTCGTGCAGGAACGATCCACCTTCCCTTCCGTGGGCTTCCGGGCACTTCGACGGCTGCAGAAACTGCGCAGAAATTCTTGGTTCGATCCTGCTTTCGGTTGCCGAGACGGTCCCGGATCGCGATCGCGCCAACTGGAAAAACGATCGGCTTCCCCTCCTGGGTGGGTGGGTCAGGGGGAGGGTGGGGGCCCGCACTCCCACCCGGTCGTGCAGGAACGATCCACCTTCCCTGGGTGGGTGGGTCAGGGGGAGGGTGGGGGCCCGCACTCCCACCCGGTCGTGCAGGAACGATCCACCTTCCCTTCCGCGGGCTTCCGGGCACTTCGACGGCTGCAGAAACTGCGCAGAAATTCTTGGTTCGATCCTGCTTTCGGTTGCCGAGACGGTCCCGGATCGCGATCGCGCCAACTGGAAAAACGATCGGCTTCCCCTCCTGGGTGGGTGGGTCAGGGGGAGGGTGGGGGCCCGCACTCCCACCCGGTCGTGCAGGAACGATCCACCTTCCCTTCCGCGGGCTTCCGGGCACTTCGACGGCTGCAGAAACTGCGCAGAAATTCTTGGTTCGATCCTGCTTTCGGTTGCCGAGACGGTCCCGGATCGCGATCGCGCCAACTGGAAAAACGATCGGCTTCCCCTCCTGGGTGGGTGGGTCAGGGGGAGGGTGGGGGCCCGCACTCCCACCCGGTCGTGCAGGAACGATCCACCTTCCCTTCCGCGGGCTTCCGGGCACTTCGACGGCTGCAGAAACTGCGCAGAAATTCTTGGTTCGATCCTGCTTTCGGTTGCCGAGACGGTCCCGGATCGCGATCGCGCCAACTGGAAAAACGATCGGCTTCCCCTCCTGGGTGGGTGGGTCAGGGGGAGGGTGGGGGCCCGCACTCCCACCCGGTCGTGCAGGAACGATCCACCTTCCCTTCCGCGGGCTTCCGGGCACTTCGACGGCTGCAGAAACTGCGCAGAAATTCTTGGTTCGATCCTGCTTTCGGTTGCCGAGACGGTCCCGGATCGCGATCGCGCCAACTGGAAAAACGATCGGCTTCCCCTCCTGGGTGGGTGGGTCAGGGGGAGGGTGGGGGCCCGCACTCCCACCCGGTCGTGCAAGAACGATCCACCTTCCCTGGGTGGGTGGGTCAGGGGGAGGGTGGGGGCCCGCACTCCCACCCGGTCGTGCAGGAACGATCCACCTTCCCTTCCGCGGGCTTCCGGGCACTTCGACGGCTGCAGAAACTGCGCAGAAATTCTTGGTTCGATCCTGCTTTCGGTTGCCGAGACGGTCCCGGATCGCGATCGCGCCAACTGGAAAAACGATCGGCTTCCCCTCCTGGGTGGGTGGGTCAGGGGGAGGGTGGGGGCCCGCACTCCCACCCGGTCGTGCAGGAACGATCCACCTTCCCTGGGTGGGTGGGTCAGGGGGAGGGTGGGGGCCCGCACTCCCACCCGGTCGTGCAGGAACGATCCACCTTCCCTTCCGCGGGCTTCCGGGCACTTCGACGGCTGCAGAAACTGCGCAGAAATTCTTGGTTCGATCCTGCTTTCGGTTGCCGAGACGGTCCCGGATCGCGATCGCGCCAACTGGAAAAACGATCGGCTTCCCCTCCTGGGTGGGTGGGTCAGGGGGAGGGTGGGGGCCCGCACTCCCACCCGGTCGTGCAGGAACGATCCACCTTCCCTTCCGCGGGCTTCCGGGCACTTCGACGGCTGCAGAAACTGCGCAGAAATTCTTGGTTCGATCCTGCTTTCGGTTGCCGAGACGGTCCCGGATCGCGATCGCGCCAACTGGAAAAACGATCGGCTTCCCCTCCTGGGTGGGTGGGTCAGGGGGAGGGTGGGGGCCCGCACTCCCACCCGGTCGTGCAGGAACGATCCACCTTCCCTTCCGCGGGCTTCCGGGCACTTCGACGGCTGCAGAAACTGCGCAGAAATTCTTGGTTCGATCCTGCTTTCGGTTGCCGAGACGGTCCCGGATCGCGATCGCGCCAACTGGAAAAACGATCGGCTTCCCCTCCTGGGTGGGTGGGTCAGGGGGAGGGTGGGGGCCCGCACTCCCACCCGGTCGTGCAGGAACGATCCACCTTCCCTTCCGCGGGCTTCCGGGCACTTCGACGGCTGCAGAAACTGCGCAGAAATTCTTGGTTCGATCCTGCTTTCGGTTGCCGAGACGGTCCCGGATCGCGATCGCGCCAACTGGAAAAACGATCGGCTTCCCCTCCTGGGTGGGTGGGTCAGGGGGAGGGTGGGGGCCCGCACTCCCACCCGGTCGTGCAGGAACGATCCACCTTCCCTGGGTGGGTGGGTCAGGGGGAGGGTGGGGGCCCGCACTCCCACCCGGTCGTGCAGGAACGATCCACCTTCCCTTCCGCGGGCTTCCGGGCACTTCGACGGCTGCAGAAACTGCGCAGAAATTCTTGGTTCGATCCTGCTTTCGGTTGCCGAGACGGTCCCGGATCGCGATCGCGCCAACTGGAAAAACGATCGGCTTCCCCTCCTGGGTGGGTGGGTCAGGGGGAGGGTGGGGGCCCGCACTCCCACCCGGTCGTGCAGGAACGATCCACCTTCCCTTCCGCGGGCTTCCGGGCACTTCGACGGCTGCAGAAACTGCGCAGAAATTCTTGGTTCGATCCTGCTTTCGGTTGCCGAGACGGTCCCGGATCGCGATCGCGCCAACTGGAAAAACGATCGGCTTCCCCTCCTGGGTGGGTGGGTCAGGGGGAGGGTGGGGGCCCGCACTCCCACCCGGTCGTGCAGGAACGATCCACCTTCCCTTCCGCGGGCTTCCGGGCACTTCGACGGCTGCAGAAACTGCGCAGAAATTCTTGGTTCGATCCTGCTTTCGGTTGCCGAGACGGTCCCGGATCGCGATCGCGCCAACTGGAAAAACGATCGGCTTCCCCTCCTGGGTGGGTGGGTCAGGGGGAGGGTGGGGGCCCGCACTCCCACCCGGTCGTGCAGGAACGATCCACCTTCCCTGGGTGGGTGGGTCAGGGGGAGGGTGGGGGCCCGCACTCCCACCCGGTCGTGCAGGAACGATCCACCTTCCCTTCCGCGGGCTTCCGGGCACTTCGACGGCTGCAGAAACTGCGCAGAAATTCTTGGTTCGATCCTGCTTTCGGTTGCCGAGACGGTCCCGGATCGCGATCGCGCCAACTGGAAAAACGATCGGCTTCCCCTCCTGGGTGGGTGGGTCAGGGGGAGGGTGGGGGCCCGCACTCCCACCCGGTCGTGCAGGAACGATCCACCTTCCCTGGGTGGGTGGGTCAGGGGGAGGGTGGGGGCCCGCACTCCCACCCGGTCGTGCAGGAACGATCCACCTTCCCTTCCGCGGGCTTCCGGGCACTTCGACGGCTGCAGAAACTGCGCAGAAATTCTTGGTTCGATCCTGCTTTCGGTTGCCGAGACGGTCCCGGATCGCGATCGCGCCAACTGGAAAAACGATCGGCTTCCCCTCCTGGGTGGGTGGGTCAGGGGGAGGGTGGGGGCCCGCACTCCCACCCGGTCGTGCAGGAACGATCCACCTTCCCTTCCACGGGCTTCCGGGCACTTCGACGGCTGCAGAAACTGCGCAGAAATTCTTGGTTCGATCCTGCTTTCGGTTGCCGAGACGGTCCCGGATCGCGATCGCGCCAACTGGAAAAACGATCGGCTTCCCCTCCTGGGTGGGTGGGTCAGGGGGAGGGTGGGGGCCCGCACTCCCACCCGGTCGTGCAGGAACGATCCACCTTCCCTGGGTGGGTGGGTCAGGGGGAGGGTGGGGGCCCGCACTCCCACCCGGTCGTGCAGGAACGATCCACCTTCCCTTCCGCGGGTTTCCGGGCACTTCGACGGCTGCAGAAACTGCGCAGAAATTCTTGGTTCGATCCTGCTTTCGGTTGCCGAGACGGTCCCGGATCGCGATCGCGCCAACTGGAAAAACGATCGGCTTCCCTCCTGGGTGGGTGGGTCAGGGGGAGGGTGGGGGCCCGCACTCCCACCCGGTCGTGCAGGAACGATCCACCTTCCCTTCCGCGGGCTTCCGGGCACTTCGACGGCTGCAGAAACTGCGCAGAAATTCTTGGTTCGATCCTGCTTTCGGTTGCCGAGACGGTCCTGGATCGCGATCGCGCCAACTGGAAAAACGATCGGCTTCCCCTCCTGGGTGGGTGGGTCAGGGGGAGGGTGGGGGCCCGCACTCCCACCCGGTCGTGCAGGAACGATCCACCTTCCCTGGGTGGGTGGGTCAGGGGGAGGGTGGGGGCCCGCACTCCCACCCGGTCGTGCAGGAACGATCCACCTTCCCTTCCGCGGGCTTCCGGGCACTTCGACGGCTGCAGAAACTGCGCAGAAATTCTTGGTTCGATCCTGCTTTCGGTTGCCGAGACGGTCCCGGATCGCGATCGCGCCAACTGGAAAAACGATCGGCTTCCCCTCCTGGGTGGGTGGGTCAGGGGGAGGGTGGGGGCCCGCACTCCCACCCGGTCGTGCAGGAACGATCCACCTTCCCTTCCACGGGCTTCCGGGCACTTCGACGGCTGCAGAAACTGCGCAGAAATTCTTGGTTCGATCCTGCTTTCGGTTGCCGAGACGGTCCCGGATCGCGATCGCGCCAACTGGAAAAACGATCGGCTTCCCCTCCTGGGTGGGTGGGTCAGGGGGAGGGTGGGGGCCCGCACTCCCACCCGGTCGTGCAGGAACGATCCACCTTCCCTGGGTGGGTGGGTCAGGGGGAGGGTGGGGGCCCGCACTCCCACCCGGTCGTGCAGGAACGATCCACCTTCCCTTCCGCGGGCTTCCGGGCACTTCGACGGCTGCAGAAACTGCGCAGAAATTCTTGGTTCGATCCTGCTTTCGGTTGCCGAGACGGTCCCGGATCGCGATCGCGCCAACTGGAAAAACGATCGGCTTCCCCTCCTGGGTGGGTGGGTCAGGGGGAGGGTGGGGGCCCGCACTCCCACCCGGTCGTGCAGGAACGATCCACCTTCCCTGGGTGGGTGGGTCAGGGGGAGGGTGGGGGCCCGCACTCCCACCCGGTCGTGCAGGAACGATCCACCTTCCCTTCCGCGGGCTTCCGGGCACTTCGACGGCTGCAGAAACTGCGCAGAAATTCTTGGTTCGATCCTGCTTTCGGTTGCCGAGACGGTCCCGGATCGCGATCGTGCCAACTGGAAAAACGATCGGCTTCCCCTCCTGGGTGGGTGGGTCAGGGGGAGGGTGGGGGCCCGCACTCCCACCCGGTCGTGCAGGAACGATCCACCTTCCCTTCCGCGGGCTTCCGGGCACTTCGACGGCTGCAGAAACTGCGCAGAAATTCTTGGTTCGATCCTGCTTTCGGTTGCCGAGACGGTCCCGGATCGCGATCGCGCCAACTGGAAAAACGATCGGCTTCCCCTCCTGGGTGGGTGGGTCAGGGGGAGGGTGGGGGCCCGCACTCCCACCCGGTCGTGCAGGAACGATCCACCTTCCCTGGGTGGGTGGGTCAGGGGGAGGGTGGGGGCCCGCACTCCCACCCGGTCGTGCAGGAACGATCCACCTTCCCTTCCGCGGGTTTCCGGGCACTTCGACGGCTGCAGAAACTGCGCAGAAATTCTTGGTTCGATCCTGCTTTCGGTTGCCGAGACGGTCCCGGATCGCGATCGCGCCAACTGGAAAAACGATCGGCTTCCCCTCCTGGGTGGGTGGGTCAGGGGGAGGGTGGGGGCCCGCACTCCCACCCGGTCGTGCAGGAACGATCCACCTTCCCTTCCGCGGGCTTCCGGGCACTTCGACGGCTGTAGAAACTGCGCAGAAATTCTTGGTTCGATCCTGCTTTCGGTTGCCGAGACGGTCCCGGATCGCGATCGCGCCAACTGGAAAAACGATCGGCTTCCCCTCCTGGGTGGGTGGGTCAGGGGGAGGGTGGGGGCCCGCACTCCCACCCGGTCGTGCAGGAACGATCCACCTTCCCTGGGTGGGTGGGTCAGGGGGAGGGTGGGGGCCCGCACTCCCACCCGGTCGTGCAGGAACGATCCACCTTCCCTTCCGCGGGCTTCCGGGCACTTCGACGGCTGCAGAAACTGCGCAGAAATTCTTGGTTCGATCCTGCTTTCGGTTGCCGAGACGGTCCCGGATCGCGATCGCGCCAACTGGAAAAACGATCGGCTTCCCCTCCTGGGTGGGTGGGTCAGGGGGAGGGTGGGGGCCCGCACTCCCACCCGGTCGTGCAGGAACGATCCACCTTCCCTGGGTGGGTGGGTCAGGGGGAGGGTGGGGGCCCGCACTCCCACCCGGTCGTGCAGGAACGATCCACCTTCCCTTCCGCGGGCTTCCGGGCACTTCGACGGCTGCAGAAACTGCGCAGAAATTCTTGGTTCGATCCTGCTTTCGGTTGCCGAGACGGTCCCGGATCGCGATCGCGCCAACTGGAAAAACGATCGGCTTCCCCTCCTGGGTGGGTGGGTCAGGGGGAGGGTGGGGGCCCGCACTCCCACCCGGTCGTGCAGGAACGATCCACCTTCCCTTCCGCGGGCTTCCGGGCACTTCGACGGCTGCAGAAACTGCGCAGAAATTCTTGGTTCGATCCTGCTTTCGACTGCCGAGACGGTCCCGGATCGCGATCGCGCCAACTGGAAAAACGATCGGCTTCCCCTCCTGGGTGGGTGGGTCAGGGGGAGGGTGGGGGCCCGCACTCCCACCCGGTCGTGCAGGAACGATCCACCTTCCCTTCCGCGGGCTTCCGGGCACTTCGACGGCTGCAGAAACTGCGCAGAAATTCTTGGTTCGATCCTGCTTTCGGTTGCCGAGACGGTCCCGGATCGCGATCGCGCCAACTGGAAAAACGATCGGCTTCCCCTCCTGGGTGGGTGGGTCAGGGGGAGGGTGGGGGCCCGCACTCCCACCCGGTCGTGCAGGAACGATCCACCTTCCCTGGGTGGGTGGGTCAGGGGGAGGGTGGGGGCCCGCACTCCCACCCGGTCGTGCAGGAACGATCCACCTTCTCTTCCGCGGGCTTCCGGGCACTTCGACGGCTGCAGAAACTGCGCAGAAATTCTTGGTTCGATCCTGCTTTCGGTTGCCGAGACGGTCCCGGATCGCGATCGCGCCAACTGGAAAAACGATCGGCTTCCCCTCCTGGGTGGGGTGGGTCAGGGGGAGGGTGGGGGCCCGCACTCCCACCCGGTCGTGCAGGAACGATCCACCTTCCCTTCCACGGGCTTCCGGGCACTTCGACGGCTGCAGAAACTGCGCAGAAATTCTTGGTTCGATCCTGCTTTCGGTTGCCGAGACGGTCCCGGATCGCGATCGCGCCAACTGGAAAAACGATCGGCTTCCCCTCCTGGGTGGGTGGGTCAGGGGGAGGGTGGGGGCCCGCACTCCCACCCGGTCGTGCAGGAACGATCCACCTTCCCTGGGTGGGTGGGTCAGGGGGAGGGTGGGGGCCCGCACTCCCACCCGGTCGTGCAGGAACGATCCACCTTCCCTTCCGCGGGCTTCCGGGCACTTCGACGGCTGCAGAAACTGCGCAGAAATTCTTGGTTCGATCCTGCTTTCGGTTGCCGAGACGGTCCCGGATCGCGATCGCGCCAACTGGAAAAACGATCGGCTTCCCCTCCTGGGTGGGTGGGTCAGGGGGAGGGTGGGGGCCCGCACTCCCACCCGGTCGTGCAGGAACGATCCACCTTCCCTGGGTGGGTGGGTCAGGGGGAGGGTGGGGCCCCGCACTCCCACCCGGTCGTGCAGGAACGATCCACCTTCCCTTCCGCGGGCTTCCGGGCACTTCGACGGCTGCAGAAACTGCGCAGAAATTCTTGGTTCGATCCTGCTTTCGGTTGCCGAGACGGTCCCGGATCGCGATCGCGCCAACTGGAAAAACGATCGGCTTCCCCTCCTGGGTGGGTGGGTCAGGGGGAGGGTGGGGGCCCGCACTCCCACCCGGTCGTGCAGGAACGATCCACCTTCCCTTCCACGGGCTTCCGGGCACTTCGACGGCTGCAGAAACTGCGCAGAAATTCTTGGTTCGATCCTGCTTTCGGTTGCCGAGACGGTCCCGGATCGCGATCGCGCCAACTGGAAAAACGATCGGCTTCCCCTCCTGGGTGGGTGGGTCAGGGGGAGGGTGGGGGCCCGCACTCCCACCCGGTCGTGCAGGAACGATCCACCTTCCCTGGGTGGGTGGGTCAGGGGGAGGGTGGGGGCCCGCACTCCCACCCGGTCGTGCAGGAACGATCCACCTTCCCTTCCGCGGGCTTCCGGGCACTTCGACGGCTGCAGAAACTGCGCAGAAATTCTTGGTTCGATCCTGCTTTCGGTTGCCGAGACGGTCCCGGATCGCGATCGCGCCAACTGGAAAAACGATCGGCTTCCCCTCCTGGGTGGGTGGGTCAGGGGGAGGGTGGGGGCCCGCACTCCCACCCGGTCGTGCAGGAACGATCCACCTTCCCTTCCGCGGGCTTCCGGGCACTTCGACGGCTGCAGAAACTGCGCAGAAATTCTTGGTTCGATCCTGCTTTCGGTTGCCGAGACGGTCCCGGATCGCGATCGCGCCAACGGGAAAAAACGATCGGCTTCCCCTCCTGTGTGGGTGGGTCAGGGGGAGGGTGGGGGCCCGCACTCCCACCCGGTCGTGCAAGAACGATCCACCTTCCCTGGGTGGGTGGGTCAGGGGGAGGGTGGGGGCCCGCACTCCCACCCGGTCGTGCAGGAACGATCCACCTTCCCTTCCGCGGGCTTCCGGGCACTTCGACGGCTGCAGAAACTGCGCAGAAATTCTTGGTTCGATCCTGCTTTCGGTTGCCGAGACGGTCCCGGATCGCGATCGCGCCAACTGGAAAAACGATCGGCTTCCCCTCCTGGGTGGGTGGGTCAGGGGGAGGGTGGGGGCCCGCACTCCCACCCGGTCGTGCAGGAACGATCCACCTTCCCTTCCGCGGGCTTCCGGGCACTTCGACGGCTGCAGAAACTGCGCAGAAATTCTTTGTTCGATCCTGCTTTCGGTTGCCGAGACGGTCCCGGATCGCGATCGCGCCAACTGGAAAAACGATCGGCTTCCCCTCCTGGGTGGGTGGGTCAGGGGGAGGGTGGGGGCCCGCACTCCCACCCGGTCGTGCAGGAACGATCCACCTTCCCTTCCGCGGGCTTCCGGGCACTTCGACGGCTGCAGAAACTGCGCAGAAATTCTTTGTTCGATCCTGCTTTCGGTCGTGCAGGAACGCCCCCACTTCGACGGCTGCACGACCGGGTGGGAGTGCGGGCCCCCACCCTCCCCCTGACCCACCCACCCAGGAGGGGAAGCCGATCGTTCCTCCTGGGTGGGTGGGTCAGGGGGAGGGTGGGGGCCCGCACTCCCACCCGGTCGTGCAGGAACGATCCACCTTCCCTTCCGCGGGCTTCCGGGCACTTCGACGGCTGCAGAAACTGCGCAGAAATTCTTTGTTCGATCCTGCTTTCGGTCGTGCAGGAACGCCCCCACTTCGACGGCTGCACGACCGGGTGGGAGTGCGGGCCCCCACACTCCCCCTGACCCACCCACCCAGGAGGGGAAGCCGATCGTTTTTCCAGTTGGCGCGATCGCGATCCGGGACCGTCTCGGCAACCGAAAGCAGGATCCATCTTCCCTTCCGCGGGCTTCCGGTGGGTGGGTCAGGGGGAGGGTGGGGGCCCGCACTCCCACCCGGTCGTGCAGGAACGATCCACCTTCCCTTCCGCGGGCTTCCGGGCACTTCGACGGCTGCAGAAACTGCGCAGAAATTCTTTGTTCGATCCTGCTTTCGGTTGCCGAGACGGTCCCGGATCGCGATCGCGCCAACTGGAAAAACGATCGGCTTCCCCTCCTGGGTGGGTGGGTCAGGGGGAGGGTGGGGGCCCGCACTCCCACCCGGTCGTGCAGGAACGATCCACCTTCCCTTCCGCGGGCTTCCGGGCACTTCGACGGCTGCAGAAACTGCGCAGAAATTCTTTGTTCGATCCTGCTTTCGGTCGTGCAGGAACGCCCCCACTTCGACGGCTGCACGACCGGGTGGGAGTGCGGGCCCCCACCCTCCCCCTGACCCACCCACCCAGGAGGGGAAGCCGATCGTTCCTCCTGGGTGGGTGGGTCAGGGGGAGGGTGGGGGCCCGCACTCCCACCCGGTCGTGCAGGAACGATCCACCTTCCCTTCCGCGGGCTTCCGGGCACTTCGACGGCTGCAGAAACTGCGCAGAAATTCTTTGTTCGATCCTGCTTTCGGTCGTGCAGGAACGCCCCCACTTCGACGGCTGCACGACCGGGTGGGAGTGCGGGCCCCCACCCTCCCCCTGACCCACCCACCCAGGAGGGGAAGCCGATCGTTTTTCCAGTTGGCTGCGATCGTGATCCGGGACCGTCTCGGCAACCGAAAGCAGGATCCATCTTCCCTTCCGCGGGCTTCCGGTGGGTGGGTCAGGGGGAGGGTGGGGGCCCGCACTCCCCACCCGGTCGTGCAGGAACGATCCACCTTCCCTTCCGCGGCTTCCGGGCACTTCGACGGCTGCAGAAACTGCGCAGAAATTCTTTGTTCGATCCTGCTTTCGGTTGCCGAGACGGTCCCGGATCGCGATCGCGCCAACTGGAAAAACGATCGGCTTCCCTCCTGGGTGGGTGGGTCAGGGGGAGGGTGGGGGCCCGCACTCCCACCCGGTCGTGCAGGAACGATCCACCTTCCCTTCCGCGGGCTTCCGGGCACTTCGACGGCTGCAGAAACTGCGCAGAAATTCTTGGTTCGATCCTGCTTTCGGTTGCCGAGACGGTCCCGGATCGCGATCGCGCCAACTGGAAAAAACGATCGGCTTCCCCTCCTGGGTGGGTGGGTCAGGGGGAGGGTGGGGGCCCGCACTCCCACCCGGTCGTGCAGGAACGATCCACCTTCCCTGGGTGGGTGGGTCAGGGGGAGGGTGGGGGCCCGCACTCCCACCCGGTCGTGCAGGAACGATCCACCTTCCCTTCCGCGGGCTTCCGGGCACTTCGACGGCTGCAGAAAACTGCGCAGAAATTCTTGGTTCGATCCTGCTTTCGGTTGCCGAGACGGTCCCGGATCGCGATCGCGCCAACTGGAAAAACGATCGGCTTCCCCTCCTGGGTGGGTGGGTCAGGGGGAGGGTGGGGGCCCGCACTCCCACCCGGTCGTGCAGGAACGATCCACCTTCCCTTCCGCGGGCTTCCGGGCACTTCGACGGCTGCAGAAACTGCGCAGAAATTCTTGGTTCGATCCTGCTTTCGGTTGCCGAGACGGTCCCGGATCGCGATCGCGGCCAACGGGAAAAACGATCGGCTTCCCCTCCTGTGTGGGTGGGTCAGGGGGAGGGTGGGGGCCCGCACTCCCACCCGGTCGTGCAAGAACGATCCACCTTCCCTGGGTGGGTGGGTCAGGGGGAGGGTGGGGGCCCGCACTCCCACCCGGTCGTGCAGGAACGATCCACCTTCCCTTCCGCGGGCTTCCGGGCACTTCGACGGCTGCAGAAACTGCGCAGAAATTCTTGGTTCGATCCTGCTTTCGGTTGCCGAGACGGTCCCGGATCGCGATCGCGCCAACTGGAAAAACGATCGGCTTCCCCTCCTGGGTGGGTGGGTCAGGGGGAGGGTGGGGGCCCCGCACTCCCACCCGGTCGTGCAGGAACGATCCACCTTCCCTTCCGCGGGCTTCCGGGCACTTCGACGGCTGCAGAAACTGCGCAGAAATTCTTTGTTCGATCCTGCTTTCGGTTGCCGAGACGGTCCCGGATCGCGATCGCGCCAACTGGAAAAACGATCGGCTTCCCCTCCTGGGTGGGTGGGTCAGGGGGAGGGTGGGGGCCCGCACTCCCACCCGGTCGTGCAGGAACGATCCACCTTCCCTTCCGCGGGCTTCCGGGCACTTCGACGGCTGCAGAAACTGCGCAGAAATTCTTTGTTCGATCCTGCTTTCGGTCGTGCAGGAACGCCCCCACTTCGACGGCTGCACGACCGGGTGGGAGTGCGGGCCCCCACCCTCCCCCTGACCCACCCACCCAGGAGGGGAAGCCGATCGTTCCTCCTGGGTGGGTGGGTCAGGGGGAGGGTGGGGGCCCGCACTCCCACCCGGTCGTGCAGGAACGATCCACCTTCCCTTCCGCGGGCTTCCGGGCACTTCGACGGCTGCAGAAACTGCGCAGAAATTCTTTGTTCGATCCTGCTTTCGGTCGTGCAGGAACGCCCCCACTTCGACGGCTGCACGACCGGGTGGGAGTGCGGGCCCCCACACTCCCCCTGACCCACCCACCCAGGAGGGGAAGCCGATCGTTTTTCCAGTTGGCGCGATCGCGATCCGGGACCGTCTCGGCAACCGAAAGCAGGATCCATCTTCCCTTCCGCGGGCTTCCGGTGGGTGGGTCAGGGGGAGGGTGGGGGCCCGCACTCCCACCCGGTCGTGCAGGAACGATCCACCTTCCCTTCCGCGGGCTTCCGGGCACTTCGACGGCTGCAGAAACTGCGCAGAAATTCTTTGTTCGATCCTGCTTTCGGTTGCCGAGACGGTCCCGGATCGCGATCGCGCCAACTGGAAAAACGATCGGCTTCCCCTCCTGGGTGGGTGGGTCAGGGGGAGGGTGGGGGCCCGCACTCCCACCCGGTCGTGCAGGAACGATCCACCTTCCCTTCCGCGGGCTTCCGGGCACTTCGACGGCTGCAGAAACTGCGCAGAAATTCTTTGTTCGATCCTGCTTTCGGTCGTGCAGGAACGCCCCCACTTCGACGGCTGCACGACCGGGTGGGAGTGCGGGCCCCCACCCTCCCCCTGACCCACCCACCCAGGAGGGGAAGCCGATCGTTCCTCCTGGGTGGGTGGGTCAGGGGGAGGGTGGGGGCCCGCACTCCCACCCGGTCGTGCAGGAACGATCCACCTTCCCTTCCGCGGGCTTCCGGGCACTTCGACGGCTGCAGAAACTGCGCAGAAATTCTTTGTTCGATCCTGCTTTCGGTCGTGCAGGAACGCCCCCACTTCGACGGCTGCACGACCGGGTGGGAGTGCGGGCCCCCACCCTCCCCCTGACCCACCCACCCAGGAGGGGAAGCCGATCGTTTTTCCAGTTGGCGCGATCGTGATCCGGGACCGTCTCGGCAACCGAAAGCAGGATCCATCTTCCCTTCCGCGGGCTTCCGGTGGGTGGGTCAGGGGGAGGGTGGGGGCCCGCACTCCCACCCGGTCGTGCAGGAACGATCCACCTTCCCTTCCGCGGGCTTCCGGGCACTTCGACGGCTGCAGAAACTGCGCAGAAATTCTTTGTTCGATCCTGCTTTCGGTTGCCGAGACGGTCCCGGATCGCGATCGCGCCAACTGGAAAAACGATCGGCTTCCCCTCCTGGGTGGGTGGGTCAGGGGGAGGGTGGGGGCCCGCACTCCCACCCGGTCGTGCAGGAACGATCCACCTTCCCTTCCGCGGGCTTCCGGGCACTTCGACGGCTGCAGAAACTGCGCAGAAATTCTTTGTTCGATCCTGCTTTCGGTCGTGCAGGAACGCCCCCACTTCGACGGCTGCACGACCGGGTGGGAGTGCGGGCCCCCACCCTCCCCCTGACCCACCCACCCAGGAGGGGGGCCCGCACTCCCACCCGGTCGTGCAGGAACGATCCACCTTCCCTTCCGCGGGCTTCCGGGCACTTCGACGGCTGCAGAAACTGCGCAGAAATTCTTTGTTCGATCCTGCTTTCGGTCGTGCAGGAACGCCCCCACTTCGACGGCTGCACGACCGGGTGGGAGTGCGGGCCCCCACCCTCCCCCTGACCCACCCACCCAGGAGGGGAAGCCGATCGTTCCTCCTGGGTGGTTGGGTCAGGGGGAGGGTGGGGGCCCGCACTCCCACCCGGTCGTGCAGGAACGATCCACCTTCCCTTCCGCGGGCTTCCGGGCACTTCGACGGCTGCAGAAACTGCGCAGAAATTCTTTGTTCGATCCTGCTTTCGGTCGTGCAGGAACGCCCCCACTTCGACGGCTGCACGACCGGGTGGGAGTGCGGGCCCCCACCCTCCCCCTGACCCACCCACCCAGGAGGGGAAGCCGATCGTTTTTCCAGTTGGCGCGATCGCGATCCGGGACCGTCTCGGCAACCGAAAGCAGGATCGAACAAAGAATTTCTGCGCAGTTTCTGCAGCCGTCGAAGTGCCCGGAAGCCCGCGGAAGGGAAGGTGGATCGTTCCTGCACGACCGGGTGGGAGTGCGGGCCCCCACCCTCCCCCTGACCCACCCACCCAGGAGGGGAAGCCGATCGTTTTTCCAGTTGGCGCGATCGCGATCCGGGACCGTCTCGGCAACCGAAAGCAGGATCGAACAAAGAATTTCTGCGCAGTTTCTGCAGCCGTCGAAGTGCCCGGAAGCCCGCGGAAGGGAAGGTGGATCGTTCCTGCACGACCGGGTGGGAGTGCGGGCCCCCACCCTCCCCCTGACCCACCCACCCAGGAGGGGAAGCCGATCGTTCCTCCTGGGTGGTTGGGTCAGGGGGAGGGTGGGGGCCCGCACTCCCACCCGGTCGTGCAGGAACGATCCACCTTCCCTTCCGCGGGCTTCCGGGCACTTCGACGGCTGCAGAAACTGCGCAGAAATTCTTTGTTCGATCCTGCTTTCGGTCGTGCAGGAACGCCCCCACTTCGACGGCTGCACGACCGGGTGGGAGTGCGGGCCCCCACCCTCCCCCTGACCCACCCACCCAGGAGGGGAAGCCGATCGTTTTTCCAGTTGGCGCGATCGCGATCCGGGACCGTCTCGGCAACCGAAAGCAGGATCGAACAAAGAATTTCTGCGCAGTTTCTGCAGCCGTCGAAGTGCCCGGAAGCCCGCGGAAGGGAAGGTGGATCGTTCCTGCACGACCGGGTGGGAGTGCGGGCCCCCACCCTCCCCCTGACCCACCCACCCAGGAGGGGAAGCCGATCGTTTTTCCAGTTGGCGCGATCGCGATCCGGGACCGTCTCGGCAACCGAAAGCAGGATCGAACAAAGAATTTCTGCGCAGTTTCTGCAGCCGTCGAAGTGCCCGGAAGCCCGCGGAAGGGAAGGTGGATCGTTCCTGCACGACCGGGTGGGAGTGCGGGCCCCCACCCTCCCCCTGACCCACCCACCCAGCAGGATCGAACAAAGAATTTCTGCGCAGTTTCTGCAGCCGTCGAAGTGCCCGGAAGCCCGCGGAAGGGAAGGTGGATCGTTCCTGCACGACCGGGTGGGAGTGCGGGCCCCCACCCTCCCCCTGACCCACCCACCCAGGAGGGGAAGCCGATCGTTTTTCCAGTTGGCGCGATCGCGATCCGGGACCGTCTCGGCAACCGAAAGCAGGATCGAACAAAGAATTTCTGCGCAGTTTCTGCAGCCGTCGAAGTGCCCGGAAGCCCGCGGAAGGGAAGGTGGATCGTTCCTGCACGACCGGGTGGGAGTGCGGGCCCCCACCCTCCCCCTGACCCACCCACCCAGGAGGGGAAGCCGATCGTTTTTCCAGTTGGCGCGATCGCGATCCGGGACCGTCTCGGCAACCGAAAGCAGGATCGAACAAAGAATTTCTGCGCAGTTTCTGCAGCCGTCGAAGTGCCCGGAAGCCCGCGGAAGGGAAGGTGGATCGTTCCTGCACGACCGGGTGGGAGTGCGGGCCCCCACCCTCCCCCTGACCCACCCACCCAGGAGGGGAAGCCGATCGTTTTTCCAGTTGGCGCGATCGCGATCCGGGACCGTCTCGGCAACCGAAAGCAGGATCGAACAAAGAATTTCTGCGCAGTTTCTGCAGCCGTCGAAGTGCCCGGAAGCCCGCGGAAGGGAAGGTGGATCGTTCCTGCACGACCGGGTGGGAGTGCGGGCCCCCACCCTCCCCCTGACCCACCCACCCAGGAGGGGAAGCCGATCGTTTTTTCCAGTTGGCGCGATCGCGATCCGGGACCGTCTCGGCAACCGAAAGCAGGATCGAACAAAGAATTTCTGCGTAGTTTCTGCAGCCGTCGAAGTGCCCGGAAGCCCGCGGAAGGGAAGGTGGATCGTTCCTGCACGACCGGGTGGGAGTGCGGGCCCCCACCCTCCCCCTGACCCACCCACCCAGGAGGGGAAGCCGATCGTTTTTCCAGTTGGCGCGATCGCGATCCGGGACCGTCTCGGCAACCGAAAGCAGGATCGAACCAAGAATTTCTGCGCAGTTTCTGCAGCCGTCGAAGTGCCCGGAAGCCCGCGGAAGGGAAGGTGGATCGTTCCTGCACGACCGGGTGGGAGTGCGGGCCCCCACCCTCCCCCTGACCCACCCACCCAGGAGGAAAGCCGATCGTTTTTCCAGTTGGCGCGATCGCGATCCGGGACCGTCTCGGCAACAGAAAGCAGGATCGAACCAAGAATTTCTGCGCAGTTTCTGCAGCCGTCGAAGTGCCCGGAAGCCCACCTTCCCTTCCGCGGGCTTCCGGGCACTTCGACGGCTGCAGAAACTGCGCAGAAATTCTTGGTTCGATCCTGCTTTCGGTTGCCGAGACGGTCCCGGATCGCGATCGCGCCAACTGGAAAAACGATCGGCTTCCCCTCCTGGGTGGGTGGGTCAGGGGGAGGGTGGGGGCCCGCACTCCCACCCGGTCGTGCAGCCGTCGAAGTGCCCGAAAGCCCGCGGAAGGGAAGGTGGATCGTTCCTGCACGACCGGGTGGGAGTGCGGGCCCCCACCCTCCCCCTGACCCACCCACCCAGGAGGAAAGCCGATCGTTTTTCCAGTTGGCGCGATCGCGATCCGGGACCGTCTCGGCAACAGAAAGCAGGATCGAACCAAGAATTTCTGCGCAGTTTCTGCAGCCGTCGAAGTGCCCGGAAGCCCACCTTCCCTTCCGCGGGCTTACGGGCACTTCGACGGCTGCAGAAACTACGCAGAAATTCTTGGTTCGATCCTGCTTTCGGTTGCCGAGACGGTCCCGGATCGCGATCGCGCCAACTGGAAAAACGATCGGCTTCCCCTCCTGGGTGGGTGGGTCAGGGGGAGGGTGGGGGCCCGCACTCCCACCCGGTCGTGCAGCCGTCGAAGTGCCCGGAAGCCCGCGGAAGGGAAGGTGGATCGTTCCTGCACGACCGGGTGGGAGTGCGGGCCCCCACCCTCCCCCTGACCCACCCACCCAGGAGGGGAAGCCGATCGTTTTTCCAGTTGGCGCGATCGCGATCCGGGACCGTCTCGGCAACCGAAAGCAGGATCGAACAAAGAATTTCTGCGCAGTTTCTGCAGCCGTCGAAGTGCCCGGAAGCCCGCGGAAGGGAAGGTGGATCGTTCCTGCACGACCGGGTGGGAGTGCGGGCCCCCACCCTCCCCCTGACCCACCCACCCAGGAGGAAAGCCGATCGTTTTTCCAGTTGGCGCGATCGCGATCCGGGACCGTCTCGGCAACCGAAAGCAGGATCGAACCAAGAATTTCTGCGCAGTTTCTGCAGCCGTCGAAGTGCCCGGAAGCCCGCGGAAGGGAAGGTGGATCGTTCCTGCACGACCGGGTGGGAGTGCGGGCCCCCACCCTCCCCCTGACCCACCCACCCAGGAGGAAAGCCGATCGTTTTTCCAGTTGGCGCGATCGCGATCCGGGACTGTCTCGGCAACCGAAAGCAGGATCGAACCAAGTATTTCTGCGCAGTTTCTGCAGCCGTCGAAGTGCCCGGAAGCCCGCGGAAGGGAAGGTGGATCGTTCCTGCACGACCGGGTGGGAGTGCGGGCCCCCACCCTCCCCCTGACCCACCCACCCAGGAGGGGAAGCCGATCGTTTTTCCAATTGGCGCGATCGCGATCCGGGACCGTCTCGGCAACCGAAAGCAGGATCGAACAAAGAATTTCTGCGCAGTTTCTGCAGCCGTCGAAGTGCCCGGAAGCCCGCGAAAGGGAAGGTGGATCGTTCCTGCACGACCGGGTGGGAGTGCGGGCCCCCACCCTCCCCCTGACCCACCCACCCAGGAGGAAAGCCGATCGGTCGACCAGTTGGCGCGATCGCGATCCGGGACCGTCTCGGCAACCGAAAGCAGGATCGAACCAAGAATTTCTGCGTAGTTTCTGCAGCCGTCGAAGTGCCCGGAAGCCCGCGGAAGGGAAGGTGGGCTTCCGGGCACTTCGACGGCTGCAGAAACTGCGCAGAAATTCTTGGTTCGATCCTGCTTTCTGTTGCCGAGACGGTCCCGGATCGCGATCGCGCCAACTGGAAAAACGATCGGCTTTCCTCCTGGGTGGGTGGGTCAGGGGGAGGGTGGGGGCCCGCACTCCCACCCGGTCGTGCAGGAACGATCCACCTTCCCTTCCGTGGGCTTCCGGGCACTTCGACGGCTGCAGAAACTGCGCAGAAATTCTTGGTTCGATCCTGCTTTCGGTTGCCGAGACGGTCCCGGATCGCGATCGCGCCAACTGGAAAAACGATCGGCTTCCCCTCCTGGGTGGGTGGGTCAGGGGGAGGGTGGGGGCCCGCACTCCCACCCGGTCGTGCAGCCGTCGAAGTGCCCGGAAGCCCGCGGAAGGGAAGGTGGATCGTTCCTGCACGACCGGGTGGGAGTGCGGGCCCCCACCCTCCCCCTGACCCACCCACCAGGAGGGGAAGCCGATCGTTTTTCCAGTTGGCGCGATCGCGATCCGGGACCGTCTCGGCAACCGAAAGCAGGATCGAACAAAGAATTTCTGCGCAGTTTCTGCAGCCGTCGAAGTGCCCGGAAGCCCGCGGAAGGGAAGGTGGATCGTTCCTGCACGACCGGGTGGGAGTGCGGGCCCCCACCCTCCCCCTGACCCACCCACCCAGGAGGAAAGCCGATCGTTTTTCCAGTTGGCGCGATCGCGATCCGGGACCGTCTCGGCAACAGAAAGCAGGATCGAACCAAGAATTTCTGCGCAGTTTCTGCAGCCGTCGAAGTGCCCGGAAGCCCGGGGAAGGGAAGGTGGATCGTTCCTGCACGACCGGGTGGGAGTGCGGGCCCCCACCCTCCCCCTGACCCACCCCCCACCCTCCCCCTGACCCACCCACCCAGGAGGAAAGCCGATCGTTTTTCCAGTTGGCGCGATCGCGATCCGGGACCGTCTCGGCAACCGAAAGCAGGATCGAACCAAGAATTTCTGCGCAGTTTCTGCAGCCGTCGAAGTGCCCGGAAGCCCGCGGAAGGGAAGGTGGATCGTTCCTGCACGACCGGGTGGGAGTGCGGGCCCCCACCCTCCCCCTGACCCACCCACCCAAGAGGAAAGCCGATCGTTTTTCCAGTTGGCGCGATCGCGATCCGGGACCGTCTCGGCAACCGAAAGCAGGATCGAACCAAGAATTTCTGCGCAGTTTCTGCAGCCGTCGAAGTGCCCGGAAGCCCGCGGAAGGGAAGGTGGATCGTTCCTGCACGACCGGGTGGGAGTGCGGGCCCCCACCCTCCCCCTGACCCACCCCCCACCCTCCCCCTGACCCACCCACCCAGGAGGAAAGCCGATCGTTTTTCCAGTTGGCGCGATCGCGATCCGGGACCGTCTCGGCAACCGAAAGCAGGATCGAACCAAGAATTTCTGCGCAGTTTCTGCAGCCGTCGAAGTGCCCGGAAGCCCGCGGAAGGGAAGGTGGATCGTTCCTGCACGACCGGGTGGGAGTGCGGGCCCCCACCCTCCCCCTGACCCACCCACCCAAGAGGAAAGCCGATCGTTTTTCCAGTTGGCGCGATCGCGATCCGGGACCGTCTCGGCAACCGAAAGCAGGATCGAACCAAGAATTTCTGCGCAGTTTCTGCAGCCGTCGAAGTGCCCGGAAGCCCGCGGAAGGGAAGGTGGATCGTTCCTGCACGACCGGGTGGGAGTGCGGGCCCCCACCCTCCCCCTGACCCACCCACCCAGGAGGGGAAGCCGATCGTTTTTCCAGTTGGCGCGATCGCGATCCGGGACCGTCTCGGCAACCGAAAGCAGGATCGAACAAAGAATTTCTGCGCAGTTTCTGCAGCCGTCGAAGTGCCCGGAAGCCCGCGGAAGGGAAGGTGGATCGTTCCTGCACGACCGGGTGGGAGTGCGGGCCCCCACCCTCCCCCTGACCCACCCACCCAGGAGGAAAGCCGATCGGTCGACCAGTTGGCGCGATCGCGATCCGGGACCGTCTCGGCAACCGAAAGCAGGATCGAACCAAGAATTTCTGCGTAGTTTCTGCAGCCGTCGAAGTGCCCGGAAGCCCGCGGAAGGGAAGGTGGGCTTCCGGGCACTTCGACGGCTGCAGAAACTGCGCAGAAATTCTTGGTTCGATCCTGCTTTCTGTTGCCGAGACGGTCCCGGATCGCGATCGCGCCAACTGGAAAAACGATCGGCTTTCCTCCTGGGTGGGTGGGTCAGGGGGAGGGTGGGGGCCCGCACTCCCACCCGGTCGTGCAGGAACGATCCACCTTCCCTTCCGTGGGCTTCCGGGCACTTCGACGGCTGCAGAAACTGCGCAGAAATTCTTGGTTCGATCCTGCTTTCGGTTGCCGAGACGGTCCCGGATCGCGATCGCGCCAACTGGAAAAACGATCGGCTTCCCCTCCTGGGTGGGTGGGTCAGGGGGAGGGTGGGGGCCCGCACTCCCACCCGGTCGTGCAGCCGTCGAAGTGCCCGGAAGCCCGCGGAAGGGAAGGTGGATCGTTCCTGCACGACCGGGTGGGAGTGCGGGCCCCCACCCTCCCCCTGACCCACCCACCCAGGAGGGGAAGCCGATCGTTTTTCCAGTTGGCGCGATCGCGATCCGGGACCGTCTCGGCAACCGAAAGCAGGATCGAACAAAGAATTTCTGCGCAGTTTCTGCAGCCGTCGAAGTGCCCGGAAGCCCGCGGAAGGGAAGGTGGATCGTTCCTGCACGACCGGGTGGGAGTGCGGGCCCCCACCCTCCCCCTGACCCACCCACCCAGGAGGAAAGCCGATCGTTTTTCCAGTTGGCGCGATCGCGATCCGGGACCGTCTCGGCAACAGAAAGCAGGATCGAACCAAGAATTTCTGCGCAGTTTCTGCAGCCGTCGAAGTGCCCGGAAGCCCGGGGAAGGGAAGGTGGATCGTTCCTGCACGACCGGGTGGGAGTGCGGGCCCCCACCCTCCCCCTGACCCACCCCCCACCCTCCCCCTGACCCACCCACCCAGGAGGAAAGCCGATCGTTTTTCCAGTTGGCGCGATCGCGATCCGGGACCGTCTCGGCAACCGAAAGCAGGATCGAACCAAGAATTTCTGCGCAGTTTCTGCAGCCGTCGAAGTGCCCGGAAGCCCGCGGAAGGGAAGGTGGATCGTTCCTGCACGACCGGGTGGGAGTGCGGGCCCCCACCCTCCCCCTGACCCACCCACCCAAGAGGAAAGCCGATCGTTTTTCCAGTTGGCGCGATCGCGATCCGGGACCGTCTCGGCAACCGAAAGCAGGATCGAACCAAGAATTTCTGCGCAGTTTCTGCAGCCGTCGAAGTGCCCGGAAGCCCGCGGAAGGGAAGGTGGATCGTTCCTGCACGACCGGGTGGGAGTGCGGGCCCCCACCCTCCCCCTGACCCACCCCCCACCCTCCCCCTGACCCACCCACCCAGGAGGAAAGCCGATCGTTTTTCCAGTTGGCGCGATCGCGATCCGGGACCGTCTCGGCAACCGAAAGCAGGATCGAACCAAGAATTTCTGCGCAGTTTCTGCAGCCGTCGAAGTGCCCGGAAGCCCGCGGAAGGGAAGGTGGATCGTTCCTGCACGACCGGGTGGGAGTGCGGGCCCCCACCCTCCCCCTGACCCACCCACCCAAGAGGAAAGCCGATCGTTTTTCCAGTTGGCGCGATCGCGATCCGGGACCGTCTCGGCAACCGAAAGCAGGATCGAACCAAGAATTTCTGCGCAGTTTCTGCAGCCGTCGAAGTGCCCGGAAGCCCGCGGAAGGGAAGGTGGATCGTTCCTGCACGACCGGGTGGGAGTGCGGGCCCCCACCCTCCCCCTGACCCACCCACCCAGGAGGGGAAGCCGATCGTTTTTCCAGTTGGCGCGATCGCGATCCGGGACCGTCTCGGCAACCGAAAGCAGGATCGAACAAAGAATTTCTGCGCAGTTTCTGCAGCCGTCGAAGTGCCCGGAAGCCCGCGGAAGGGAAGGTGGATCGTTCCTGCACGACCGGGTGGGAGTGCGGGCCCCCACCCTCCCCCTGACCCACCCACCCAGGAGGAAAGCCGATCGGTCGACCAGTTGGCGCGATCGCGATCCGGGACCGTCTCGGCAACCGAAAGCAGGATCGAACCAAGAATTTCTGCGTAGTTTCTGCAGCCGTCGAAGTGCCCGGAAGCCCGCGGAAGGGAAGGTGGGCTTCCGGGCACTTCGACGGCTGCAGAAACTGCGCAGAAATTCTTGGTTCGATCCTGCTTTCTGTTGCCGAGACGGTCCCGGATCGCGATCGCGCCAACTGGAAAAACGATCGGCTTTCCTCCTGGGTGGGTGGGTCAGGGGGAGGGTGGGGGCCCGCACTCCCACCCGGTCGTGCAGGAACGATCCACCTTCCCTTCCGTGGGCTTCCGGGCACTTCGACGGCTGCAGAAACTGCGCAGAAATTCTTGGTTCGATCCTGCTTTCGGTTGCCGAGACGGTCCCGGATCGCGATCGCGCCAACTGGAAAAACGATCGGCTTCCCCTCCTGGGTGGGTGGGTCAGGGGGAGGGTGGGGGCCCGCACTCCCACCCGGTCGTGCAGCCGTCGAAGTGCCCGGAAGCCCGCGGAAGGGAAGGTGGATCGTTCCTGCACGACCGGGTGGGAGTGCGGGCCCCCACCCTCCCCCTGACCCACCCACCCAGGAGGGGAAGCCGATCGTTTTTCCAGTTGGCGCGATCGCGATCCGGGACCGTCTCGGCAACCGAAAGCAGGATCGAACAAAGAATTTCTGCGCAGTTTCTGCAGCCGTCGAAGTGCCCGGAAGCCCGCGGAAGGGAAGGTGGATCGTTCCTGCACGACCGGGTGGGAGTGCGGGCCCCCACCCTCCCCCTGACCCACCCACCCAGGAGGAAAGCCGATCGGTCGACCAGTTGGCGCGATCGCGATCCGGGACCGTCTCGGCAACCGAAAGCAGGATCGAACCAAGAATTTCTGCGTAGTTTCTGCAGCCGTCGAAGTGCCCGGAAGCCCGCGGAAGGGAAGGTGGGCTTCCGGGCACTTCGACGGCTGCAGAAACTGCGCAGAAATTCTTGGTTCGATCCTGCTTTCTGTTGCCGAGACGGTCCCGGATCGCGATCGCGCCAACTGGAAAAACGATCGGCTTTCCTCCTGGGTGGGTGGGTCAGGGGGAGGGTGGGGGCCCGCACTCCCACCCGGTCGTGCAGGAACGATCCACCTTCCCTTCCGTGGGCTTCCGGGCACTTCGACGGCTGCAGAAACTGCGCAGAAATTCTTGGTTCGATCCTGCTTTCGGTTGCCGAGACGGTCCCGGATCGCGATCGCGCCAACTGGAAAAACGATCGGCTTCCCCTCCTGGGTGGGTGGGTCAGGGGGAGGGTGGGGGCCCGCACTCCCACCCGGTCGTGCAGCCGTCGAAGTGCCCGGAAGCCCGCGGAAGGGAAGGTGGATCGTTCCTGCACGACCGGGTGGGAGTGCGGGCCCCCACCCTCCCCCTGACCCACCCACCCAGGAGGGGAAGCCGATCGTTTTTCCAGTTGGCGCGATCGCGATCCGGGACCGTCTCGGCAACCGAAAGCAGGATCGAACAAAGAATTTCTGCGCAGTTTCTGCAGCCGTCGAAGTGCCCGGAAGCCCGCGGAAGGGAAGGTGGATCGTTCCTGCACGACCGGGTGGGAGTGCGGGCCCCCACCCTCCCCCTGACCCACCCACCCAGGAGGAAAGCCGATCGTTTTTCCAGTTGGCGCGATCGCGATCCGGGACCGTCTCGGCAACAGAAAGCAGGATCGAACCAAGAATTTCTGCGCAGTTTCTGCAGCCGTCGAAGTGCCCGGAAGCCCGGGGAAGGGAAGGTGGATCGTTCCTGCACGACCGGGTGGGAGTGCGGGCCCCCACCCTCCCCCTGACCCACCCCCCACCCTCCCCCTGACCCACCCACCCAGGAGGAAAGCCGATCGTTTTTCCAGTTTGCGCGATCGCGATCCGGGACCGTCTCGGCAACCGAAAGCAGGATCGAACCAAGAATTTCTGCGCAGTTTCTGCAGCCGTCGAAGTGCCCGGAAGCCCGCGGAAGGGAAGGTGGATCGTTCCTGCACGACCGGGTGGGAGTGCGGGCCCCCACCCTCCCCCTGACCCACCCACCCAAGAGGAAAGCCGATCGTTTTTCCAGTTGGCGCGATCGCGATCCGGGACCGTCTCGGCAACCGAAAGCAGGATCGAACCAAGAATTTCTGCGCAGTTTCTGCAGCCGTCGAAGTGCCCGGAAGCCCGCGGAAGGGAAGGTGGATCGTTCCTGCACGACCGGGTGGGAGTGCGGGCCCCCACCCTCCCCCTGACCCACCCACCCAGGAGGGGAAGCCGATCGTTTTTCCAGTTGGCGCGATCGCGATCCGGGACCGTCTCGGCAACCGAAAGCAGGATCGAACAAAGAATTTCTGCGCAGTTTCTGCAGCCGTCGAAGTGCCCGGAAGCCCGCGGAAGGGAAGGTGGATCGTTCCTGCACGACCGGGTGGGAGTGCGGGCCCCCACCCTCCCCCTGACCCACCCACCCAGGAGGAAAGCCGATCGGTCGACCAGTTGGCGCGATCGCGATCCGGGACCGTCTCGGCAACCGAAAGCAGGATCGAACCAAGAATTTCTGCGTAGTTTCTGCAGCCGTCGAAGTGCCCGGAAGCCCGCGGAAGGGAAGGTGGGCTTCCGGGCACTTCGACGGCTGCAGAAACTGCGCAGAAATTCTTGGTTCGATCCTGCTTTCTGTTGCCGAGACGGTCCCGGATCGCGATCGCGCCAACTGGAAAAACGATCGGCTTTCCTCCTGGGTGGGTGGGTCAGGGGGAGGGTGGGGGCCCGCACTCCCACCCGGTCGTGCAGGAACGATCCACCTTCCCTTCCGTGGGCTTCCGGGCACTTCGACGGCTGCAGAAACTGCGCAGAAATTCTTGGTTCGATCCTGCTTTCGGTTGCCGAGACGGTCCCGGATCGCGATCGCGCCAACTGGAAAAACGATCGGCTTCCCCTCCTGGGTGGGTGGGTCAGGGGGAGGGTGGGGGCCCGCACTCCCACCCGGTCGTGCAGCCGTCGAAGTGCCCGGAAGCCCGCGGAAGGGAAGGTGGATCGTTCCTGCACGACCGGGTGGGAGTGCGGGCCCCCACCCTCCCCCTGACCCACCCACCCAGGAGGGGAAGCCGATCGTTTTTCCAGTTGGCGCGATCGCGATCCGGGACCGTCTCGGCAACCGAAAGCAGGATCGAACAAAGAATTTCTGCGCAGTTTCTGCAGCCGTCGAAGTGCCCGGAAGCCCGCGGAAGGGAAGGTGGATCGTTCCTGCACGACCGGGTGGGAGGGCGGGCCCCCACCCTCCCCCTGACCCACCCACCCAGGAGGAAAGCCGATCGTTTTTCCAGTTGGCGCGATCGCGATCCGGGACCGTCTCGGCAACAGAAAGCAGGATCGAACCAAGAATTTCTGCGCAGTTTCTGCAGCCGTCGAAGTGCCCGGAAGCCCGGGGAAGGGAAGGTGGATCGTTCCTGCACGACCGGGTGGGAGTGCGGGCCCCCACCCTCCCCCTGACCCACCCACCCAGGAGGGGAAGCCGATCGTTTTTCCAGTTGGCGCGATCGCGATCCGGGACCGTCTCGGCAACCGAAAGCAGGATCGAACCAAGAATTTCTGCGCAGTTTCTGCAGCCGTCGAAGTGCCCGGAAGCCCGCGGAAGGGAAGGTGGATCGTTCCTGCACGACCGGGTGGGAGTGCGGGCCCCCACTCTCCCCCTGACCCACCCACCCAGGAGGAAAGCCGATCGTTTTTCCAGTTGGCGCGATCGCGATCCGGGACCGTCTCGGCAACAGAAAGCAGGATCGAACCAAGAATTTCTGCGCAGTTTCTGCAGCCGTCGAAGTGCCCGGAAGCCCGCGGAAGGGAAGGTGGATCGTTCCTGCACGACCGGATGGGAGTGCGGGCCCCCACCCTCCCCCTGACCCACCCACCCAGGAGGGGAAGCCGATCGTTTTTCCAGTTGGCGCGATCGCGATCCGAGACCGTCTCGGCAACCGAAAGCAGGATCGAACCAAGAATTTCTGCGCAGTTTCTGCAGCCGTCGAAGTTCCCGGAAGCCCGCGGAAGGGAAGGTGGATCGTTCCTGCACGACCGGGTGGGAGTGCGGGCCCCCACCCTCCCCCTGTATGCCTTCTGTGTTCGAGTATTTTGATAGTTTTGATTTGTTTTACAATTTGATGTGCATAGAATAAGTTTGGATGGAATGCATGTTCATGTTCTAATGCTAAACTAAATCGAACATTTGATATAAAAATTAAATAATACATACTAAATTTTCAAATACAAGGAAAAACAAATTGATTACATCAGTAAACATTTGCGCCATGCTTATTTCCTATAATATACAAACCTCTATTATTATTGTAGGAGCTCCAAGTAATATTTATTCTCTGAGCATGTCATAGATAATCATAATTTTTAAACCAGATGAAAAGCTACCTAATCTCATGATTTCACTCAGAGTGACAACATATGGAAATGATGAAGAAACCTCATATGCTAAAGAACATATATATATATATACACATATATATATATACATATATATACATATATACATATATACATATATAAATAAAGGGATTCACAATGATAGAAGGAAGTAATATAAGAGTGGATAATAATTGTTGAAATTGCGCTCTTCGTTATCGCTGACTATTATTCTTCATGATTAAAAGGTGGAATTTGCAATGGAAACTTCGATCTCATTTTTTGGATGTAGACATGTCATTATTTTCGTATATGTACTAATTATGAATACATTTTCTCAACTTCATATTACATGTACTAAACTGCAATTAGTTACCTAACATCATTCAGTCAACAAAATTTTAGATTTTAAATTTTACCGATTTAGAGAATTGTGAAACTAATATAGAAATTGGTTATCTTTGCTATTCAAGTATTCAGTCAACTTTGCATATATTTTGGAAGCAATTGATGATTGTCTTTGCTATTTTAACGCCAACATGAATATATATCAACGTTGGTATGCTTGTATCCTAATACTATATATATGTTACAAAGCAAACAGGAAAATATGGTTTGACATGAATTTGCACATGCATTACTTTTTATTATGCCGTGGTTGTATTCTTACTGTCTATTGGATAAAAAGAAAATGATCCTTACTAAAGTATGGTTGAAATATGACTATCTTTAATGATTTAGGGGAATTTATTTTGTTATAACACTTGCAGTCAAATTCATACCCAACAGTAATCCACTGAATCATTTATTTTGTATACTATGGCATTATATTTTGATGAAAAATAAGTTTCAAAAGCTAGGTGTTATCTAACTAAATTATGATGTTCCAATTTGTTTAAAGTTTCATTAAAAATAGAGTACAAGATATAAATTTAAAAAATAAAATGATCTATGTCAAATTGGGAAAAAAAATTAATCATTGTACACAATTTTATAAGTAATCATGCATGCATCATCCCATATTCATGAATAAGCATGTCCATACTTGCAATACAACTTTAACTTTAGAGAAACAAATTTAAACTGAATATATCTAACTTTTACTCAACTGATCCTTATTAAATCAGAAATGAGGCCCAAATGTGGAGATGACAAAAATGCTGAAAAATGTAGAAGGATAGGCTCTATGTAATGAGCTTGGTCCATCGTTTCTATGATTCAAATTGTTACCATTGTGTTTTTTTCCATTTCATAGTTTCCATTTCTTGAAAGTGAAAGAAAAAACTACGTGCAAAAATATACTCCTAAATCAGTTTGTCTTCATTATTCGATTAGTTGCTTCATGGACATATTCCCTAAATATCAATCTCTTCTTCCTTCAAAAAGGTCTTCATCTTCTCATTTCCTCAAGACTAAATCTTTCATGAGATGGATACAAAGATTTTAAAAAATTTATAAGTCAATTATCAAAGTTAGAGACAAGTTATATGCTATTATATTATTAACTACTTTAACATCAATTTACTGGTTTAGCAACACACATGCTTCATAGACAATTTTTCTATTTTACTGTTATCATTTCATATGCAAAGTATTTGATAGAATAATTAGCTTAATCCAGTAAATAAATAGTAACGTGTATTATTAATCTATTAGGCTTAACTCTCATAATTAATATTTTATTTTAATTAATGATCAACATTCTATTCAGTTAATTACTAGAAGATAATCTATTATAAAGTAATTCAGGTTTGGATGGAGGGAATAAGTCAGAAATATATTATGTGCTTCAGCTATACAAGTTATATTTATATTTTTCTTCTTTTATTGGGATTTTGACTACTATCGTCTTTGTTGTTTATGTCAAATTTTTTGAACTAATTTCATATTGCCATTCTTTTCCAAGTTATGTTACTTATAAAAAAGCTACAGATCCATATTTTCATTGTTATTATAACAAAGCCTTTGTGATAATGAATATATAACCTAGGCCCTTTTGAAATATAGTAAAAGTAACTAATTTGCGCTTTTCAATAAGAAATTATTTTTAATATAATTTTGAAAACGGTAAAAAAAATGAAATTATTTGATAAAAATAACTTACATAATAAATATGCATACTTACAAATGACGAAACTCGGTTTTTGAAATACTATTTGAAAGCCGCATGTTCATTTGTGTTTTCTATTGGGAAAGCGTTAAACAAGCTTGTGCTTTCTATCTAAAAAAATAGAGATTTGATTTACATATTCATTTCTAAATAGATTTTTCTTACAATTGCATAAAATAAGAACTTTAGATACTCTAAACCCTTATGTTGGTTATGGATATATATGTTTATCAAATTTCAATACAAAGCTATTTTTCGGGTTGACGATGTCCATTAATAAATCTACCATACAGATTTAAATTCTATATTCTCATGCATATGTGAAATGTGTTTTCTTTTCTTTTTTCTTTTATACCTTTTTCCCCTCTAAATCAAGCTAAATTTTTTACCAGATTACCGGTAGAAGATGACTGCTTTTGTATCACTTTGAATTTTAAACACTTTGTAAGGAGGGAATGCTACATTAAAATTTAAAATAAGTCCACCTATCTATTTTCATAATTTATGCAAGGAAGTGGACTGGCAAAATGTTAATGTTGGCAAGGAGATGGAGAGATATTGGGTTCAAATACTGAATAGTGTAGTCATACATACATATATATATATATATATACATACATATATATATGTGTGTGTGTGTGTTAATGTTATAATTTACATGGCCGAAGCTTTGTGTTTGGTGGTATGGTATTATGTTTTCGGTAGATTTATGCTATGGATTATAATGACTGCTTTTGATATTACTATTTTAACATGCCTTGTAATACGTCTAAGTATGTAACATATTCAAACGTGTTCATATATTTTCACATATATGTAATTGCTCAAGTATGACATAAAAAAAATTGATTTTATACCTAAATTACTGAAAAGTATACCATCAAGCATGTTGCAACAAATTTTGTATCCATAGATATATTTGAAAATCCATGTGGGATCCATATTTCAAAGTTGATGAGGACGTATGTGATTTTGTAGTTTCTAATGTATTGCAAACAATGGCTTACCAACACTCGATGATCTGGAAAAAGTGTCGAAAATAAGTATGTGAACACAAATATTCATGAAAAGTTGATAAATGACAATGGAAGTGAATGGGCTATAAGTACTGATGTGTTTTTCCCATGTATTGAGTAATGAAGTTGAAAAATAATTAAAAAAGAATTCAAACAGTTCACGATTCAAATATAATTGAAACTGTTCGAGGCTCTAAAATTAACTTTGAGTAAAGTTATGAATTCATTTTTTTGTTTTGGTTTGATGGCAATTCATACAGTTTTAATTTTTTTGTCTATTTTACTGTCACAAGTTGTTACGGCGCTATTGATTTATCCCCTTTTTCTCAAAAAATCCAGGATAGTGAAGGATTTAAAATATTCTAATAATTTTCTTTTCCTTTTGCTATCGAATCCTAATCGAATATAATCTAATGCCCATTGATTTGACTAACAAGAACTGGCCTAACTACGATGAATTGACCGATGTTTGCCTACAGTGCAATTATTTATTGGATCTAACTTCAGATCTGCAACTGTTCATGTTAGACTTGGTCTATTTTTTCGAAAAATTCAAAATTTCAATTATCTATTTTTCGATATTATCCGACTTCTGATCTGGTTATTTTTAACATTTATTGTTAGGATGCATTGTGCCAATGACTACAGCCTCCATTTTCGATGTTCAAAGTGCAGTTTGTGTTTTTTTATTGTATTAACAAGTTCCCTTCCACATTAAAACAGGCATTATTATTAAGGTAAAAATTCTTGGGTTGTATTGATTTTCTTACTTCTTTATTCTTCTTTTTTTTTTCTAGCCTGGAGAATGTGAATTTGATATTTTTCTTTTTGGAATGATTACCTAAGTTAATTTATGTTGAATGAATACTATTTCTATAAGCTTAGTTGTATTGGCTTTGTTTTTTGGGTTAATTTTTCTTATCTCCTATACTATACAATATTGTTGTACATAATTTTACCCTTTTCCGTCATACATAAATAATATTACATAATAATTTTATGGTGAATATTTTCTCATGGCTATTGTTTCTTGAAACATCCAGGTGCATTAGTACAAAATATTGCTACAAGTAAGAAACGATTCTAAATGACCATCTTTGCAACAATGAAGTGATTGATATGAGCCATCCTGATGTTGATAGAACTGCAAAGTTCAATTGATGCATTCCTCCAAATAAAGAGGCAGTTCCTTTATTTTGCATGCCCATAAGCATTAACATTAGTCCGTGCTTGCTTTGGTTTCAGAACATTTGATCTGGTTATACTAATATTAATAGAAAAGTACTTTGGTTTCACTACAATGGGGAGCAGCTATGCATTAACAAGGTAGTCAACTTCACTGAGTCACCTGGTGGAGTCAACATACACACACTGATATACCTTTTTGTCTGGACAGGTAACCATATGATTGAACAATTCACTTGGTGGTGTATGCACTAACTATAGAGTTTGCTTAGCATGCCTGGCTCATATAAGTTCAGCAGCGAGCCATTCTCCAACGGCCCAAGCCTAAAGCCATACAGTTACCAGCATAGGTAAGTTCATATATTTATATTCGTTACTTTACATGTAATTGTTTCCCATTGCTGAATTTGGGCGGACTTATGTTTCAGCTATAGACTAGCATTATAACAAATTGATATAGTTTAAGATCCTTGGTTTTGTTCTATTTTATAAAATTATCACAACATTATATAACCAGGATGTTATTTATATTCCATAATGGATATATTGGAATAATACTTGAACAGTAAATACTATCTACTCGCAAACTTAGTTCATAATTTCTCTATTCAATACACTTCGAATGTCTGGCCGCTATTACGACAAAATTATAATTTAGTTCCACCTTCAACAAGTTTATTATTTGCTTATTGCTTGAATGTAGAGGAAAGCAACTTCAAAATTAAAGTTTGAAAGTTTCATGGCTAAACATCTGAATTTGATCCATTTGATATTACCCTGGAATCTTCTTTCACACCAATTTAAAGTGCACTACGTTCTTGGATGCACTTTTGCACTAAATCAATGATAGAAATAAGACTTGATAGTGATTGGAAACATATTTTACCCTTTGCCTTGACATGCACCTTGATTTCAACGATCAACTAATTGCTCAGTTACTATATAAATTTCCAACTTTAACTGCAAAAGCATACATTTGTTGTAAGTTACATGACACATGGTTAACCAACTTACCACCCAATTCTCAACTTATCATCCAATAATTACCTAAGGTATACTATGTTAGATCCATATTATACACCTTTTTGTATCAACAACTTTGAAAAGATGCTTAATGTGTACATGTAGCGTTTATGCTGGCCTTGACTGATTCTTTTTCGTTAACCAATGATTCACATTTGGGTCAGCTCTGCACAACACTGACAATTTCCTTCCTTATCCACTATTGTTTTCTCCACAGGTTGCATTATGTTGCTGATTTTGCCAAAGCTACAAAGAAGTGTCTAGGTCATTGTAGTGCTAAACATTCAATCTCTACAGGACCATCATATACACCGATGTTCTGATTATAGGTCATGCTATGTTTTAAGCATTAGTACTGATGTTTACGATTTGTGAAAGTTAATTTTGCTTATCTAGCGCTGTTATGCGTTTCAACTTCAATTGTTGTGGGAATATGTTATTCAACTATGCTAGTGCATTATTTAGCTAACTGCAGTTAAAGTCAATTTTGGTTGTTTTGATGGAAGTGACGTCATTTGTACCGAGTTTATTGAAATATTGACGCTCATATATTTGTTCTGTCTGATAATTAATGATTTTCATTTGGATGGAGCGTACGTGATGTTTTTATGATTTGTACAGTTGACTTTATATTAAGCTCTGCCCATATAAAAGATTTAAAATATCATGTCCCAGCTGCATAGACTAACCAGCCCACTCAAGTTCATTTTGAACGTTGACAAAGTGAATGGTTTACATCCAAGTGTTTTCAACTGTAAACTCCAAATGCAAACCATAAATTTCTGTTCTACCTACATGAGGAGCTTCACAGTATTGACTGCCTTTTGCCCAACGACAGCTGCTCCAGTTAACAAATTCTTCTCATATTTTATTTCCAAATTGCTGCATGTATTCTAACGCTTTGACTTCTTGCGTATGCTTCATTTTCTAAACAATCGCCGTTGTATATACCAGCTATCCATTAGCGATCAGCAATTGCTTTATACTTGCACGTTACACAAAACTGTTATTGTTATGCATTTCCCCAATAAAATGTTGTTTTTATAAAGTTATATAAATTATTTATTTATTTATCTTGCTACTAATGGCTATGAACACAATTAAATAACGGTTACATGGTTTTGAATGTCACCATCAACATAACAACTAATAACAACCTTTAAATAAACATAAGCTCCAAATTTCTCATCTAACGTTAAGTTATCATTAAACAAAAAAAACTACTATAATTTTACATAACTGTTTGGACGATATACGTGTACGGAGCATGGATTCGTCCTATAACTTTAAATATAATAATCAATCATTCAATGTAAAAATAGGGAACACCACTAAATTGTAATTTTTGCAGTTCATTGTCGATTTTCACTCACGTTTCTACTCTCGGTCCTATCATCGTGCATTTACAGATGTTAAATGTCTGACAAAATCTCCAACCAATGGTACATAAGAAGATAAAGATACATTATATCAGTAGGTACAAGATCACAGGATGAAGTTATGCTCATCATAGAAAATGGTAAAGAAAGTCCAAATAAGGTGATAATTAATTAGTATGATTATCACTTTAAGAGTTTACGTTGAAGATAAAAAAAGAATGCTTATGTTTATAATGAATAACGCGATTGTATGTTACTATATCACCAGTTACATTTCATTAGGGAAATCTTGAAGTAAGTAGAACAAAAAGATCAGTATGAGATGATCATAGATTATTTTGTATTTTTACTAAACTTTTGTCTAAATATGGGTTCCGATGAGCAAACGAATGGGAAATGATTTTAGTATGCTTACAATTTGAACGTTTGATGTTATAATCATTTTTGAACATGTAGATACTAAGAGTATCTTGGTCATTCAAGATTGCTTAGTCAACTACATGGTTTGGTAAACATGCAGACTTACATTTATTTTAACAACTGTCATCACTGCTTATTTAATCATTTTGCTTTATCACAAAACAACAAAAAGAGACTTATTTTTTGATCCTTTGCATTTGGCATGATGACGTGCACGCATTTGTACGTCTTAACTTCCCGTGTGCATAGCACAGGTCCCATACTAGTATACATATATATGTTAATCCACATTTTAGCCATTTATACATACATACATACATATGAATGTATGTATTTTATTAATTAGTATTTAGTTTTTGATAACATGTTTAAAATTCAAATTTTAAATAGTTTTGAATTTTTCAAAGTAAACATCTAATATATAAAGTAATTTTTCATTACACAGTCGCTAGTAGTAAAAGTAATTTTTTTATTTTATAAATATATGCTCGAATATTTAATAATTCAAAATTCAAATTTTAGCTTTAAAAACTATACTTTAAAATTATTTCAATTTTTAAATAAAATAAAATTTAGTTTTAAATTTTTTAGATCTAAAAGCTTAAAGAGAAATATTATTTTATTTGAAATTTCTGTATGGAAATTTCCAATATATATATTATATAATTAATTAAATTTTTTTTTTATAATGTTAATTTGAAACATATAAAATATTATAAATGTAAAAAATTATTATATATATATGGTTAGGACCAAATCTTTTAAAATCTGTAAGCATGTTTTAAATGTATATTATATGTATATATTAAAAATTGTTTGTTTATTATTACTTATTAAAATAAAACACTTTAGAAATAATAATTTAAATTATCATTGCCGAAAATAATAATGGGGGAGAAAATTGATTTTTACTTGAATGTGTACACACACACGTATATACATATATATACATATCTTCACGTCTATTCTTCTCCCTAACCCTAGCTTTCTCAACTGCTGTGAGTTTTTTCTCTTTGAGATACCTTTTTTCTGCGTTCACTTCTATGGCTTCTCGATCTTTTCTACTGCTATATCTGTAGTCGCCAACCTTCGATCTCGCCTATATGGTTATCCAGTACTACGGTATCTTTTGGAACTTTTGATGGCTCGGATCTTGACGTGGAAATTTTGGACTTCAACCATGTTTTTGTTCTAGTTACGGTGCATATGATCCTTGCTTCAGGCATTAGTTATGCGCTTTTGAAATTCGTCAAAGTTTATTTCGCATGTTGTTGAATGATACGTTTGGGTTATTGCTTTTGGCTACTGTCTGGTTTTTGATTAAGAGTTTGTCTTGCCATCTTTATGTTACACTATTACAAGCCTCGGCGATTGCTTTTGTAATGGGGCTTTTCAAGTAGTAGTATCTTGCGATGCGTTATTGGGCTTTCTGGCAAACTCTTTTCTAGAATGTAGTGTGTGCCAATGGTGGATTCTTTGATATTATATACTTGTATGATATGGCGTCTGACCCCTTTGCCATGTCGAAGTTCATAGTTATGTGAATCTACTTGTGCGGTTTTTTTCATAGTTTCTCATGTTAATTCAGCGTGTGTATATGGTCTTGCAACTGTGCCATTTTCTATGGTTGGTCTGTACTAGGCATCTGTGTCTAGCTGGTTATCTGGGAATTATGAGTTGTCGTTATGTTTGCCTTGTGTAACACCTTGATGTTAGGTTTGCATGTCATTATGTTTGGCAACTGTGCTTGAAAGTTGGGTATTGTGAGTCGTAAGTGCAATTGCCTTATGCAAAATGTTGGGTTGTTTCTATGTAGGAGCATGTGTCGAAGCTACTAAGGCCATTTTGCCTCACACCTATAAAAATTTAACTTTATAAAGGTGGATGGGTCACTATAAAAAGTAGCTTACCTTTTAAAATACCTTTAACCTTTAAAATCTAGTCGATAATCGAACACGTTATTTGTTGGTTGTTTCCTCATCAAACCTTTATTCTCCTCTTGGTTATAGGTTGCAAAGTTGTCGCCTTGACTTCACATGTGCAGTTAAAGATGCTTAGTGGTTCCATAGTAGTGGAGGTCTAAAAAGTTACAGCGAGGATAAAGTGGAGATATAGCAGAAAATAGCAGAAGTGCAAAAAGCTTCAACAGTTATAAAACCAAATATTAAAACTTAATTTATTCTCATTCTTACATTATTTATATAGGGAAAAGAATAATGTTTAAACTCATATAACAACACCAAAGAATATCATGATTCATGCAGTCCGAATTTGGTAACTAAAATAGATTTCTAACTTATATTGAGCACTTATGCCATAAAATTAGGTCTTTACCCTAGCTTTGTTGACTTTGTTTAGAAGAAAACTAGTCAAATCAACCTTTTTATATTAATGTTGCTAAAATGGATGCTGAAAAGCCTTGATTTAATGGGTGTAGCGGAAAATAGTGAGGCTTAAAGCGGATCTACTGTTTAATAGCACTAAATTGAATATACGTAGTGGTCGAAGAGCACTATGTGCTATAGTGGGGATTTTGTGGGGCTTTGGTAGGGCTTTAACCGCACAGCTTCACCAATGATCAATGGAGACAAGAGTCGTATGGATTTAGTGTCAAGAGAAAATATTGAAGGTCATCTATTTATTGCCAAGGAGATATTAAAATGTCTCCTCCTTTCTCTTAAATCCTAGATGACTAAGTCTTCATGCCCCCTTCATGTATGATCGGCCTTTATTTTGACCTAACATAGTCAAAATGCTGACTCATATTTTAATATATAATTTCATTACACTACTTAAGCTCACTCTTCAATCGAACTGACATACTACTTTTATACATTGTTCTGACCGACTTTAAGCTATAAATAATTAATTAAATATGCCATAAAATAATAACGCAACATTTGTATTAATTCATTATTAATCTATAACATTTACAAATTAATTTGAACATTGTTCGAATTTGAAAATAATTAACAACCCGGTTGTGTTGACTCTTTGGTGTGAACTTGGCCATCGATCAATATTTAAGCAATTTACATACTAAAGCCTAAACAAACTTTTGCTAAAGTACAGTATCAGACACAAGTTCAGCACTTACAGATTATTTAGGCGAAATCAAGTATTTAATATATAATAAGCTCTGCTAATAATGACATTTTATACATGTATTATTTTCATTATCACCGTATCACTTAAACATCCAAAGTATTCTCTATGGTCAACATTCTACTAACATCTATAGTAATTGTGTAGATCAATTCAAAGTCCGTGATTTGATCCAATAACATTTTATTGATTAACCGATTTACTCTGGATATATATTGTGACTTTAATTGACTACAAAGTACCATAATACCGACCATCCATAATGAAGGAGATGAATTCTCTCTTGAGTAGTGTTTCGCTTCAAGTAGTTTGACATGTACCCAAATATGGACCTAACATTGGTCATCATGTCATTTGCTTGACCATTAATCTAAGTACAATCTACCTACTAAGATTGATAGTACTCTCAAGTCAAAGACCATTGTATGTTGCCACCATAAGATCTTCTATTTATTCTTAGTTATAATAATCTATAAAAGACTATCATCGGGTCGTTCTGTGATTGTTGTAGACAACCACATGTACGTAATCCTTTGGTATTACCATCGATCATGAGTAAATCAATGTTCATCATATGGAGATCATTACATACACTAGTCTTAATGGATGTATCGGTATCCTTTTTTTGCACGAATATTTAAGGTGTTAGTTTTTCTTATTTATATTGATTCAATACTCATGGTTACGAAAGCATTTGTAACTACGATCGATAAAATATATCTCCTAAGGATTTTCTACCTTTATATGTTTAATCTAATTAATTCATTATTTATATCACTCTATACCAAAAAAATAAAATGAAAAGCATACTTTATTTTAAACAAGATTGTTTATAGAGTTAAGTTCGTATAACAAATTACATGATTGCCACTATGGCACATCCTTAACTCTATCAGTCTCCCACTTGCACTTGGGGCCAATTTTGGAGCCACGTCCCTATGCCTTAGACTGTTCTCCCTAAATAAGATTGAGAAAGTTCCTTAGTTGATGGATCTGCTATGTTATGTTTGGTATCCACTCTCTTGATCATTGTCTCTATGTCAATAATAAACTGCCTTATCAAGTGGAACTTATAGAGGATGTATCTCGACTTCTTGTGAGTCTGTCGTTTCCTAGCAATATGTATTAATGCATTATTGTCAGAATACATGAGCATTGGGTTGTTCAATGCTTAGGCTCACTCTTAGCTCCTCAATGAATTTTTGTGCATCCTCACTGCTTTTTTTGCGGCATCGCTCAAGGTAGTGTGCTCAACCTCCATGGTAGAATCAGCCACAGCCTGTTGTATGGAACTCTTCCAACAAACAGGCCCTCCAATGAAGGCCAACACAATGCCTAAGAATGACTTACCATTGTCAATATTACTTTGAAAGCTTGAGTCTTAGTACTTCATAAGAAATTCTTTATTTCCATATGGAGAACATATCCTTAGTATTTCTTAAATACCTATGATCACCTTAACTATCATCCAATGATTCTTTCCTGGACCGTTATCGACTACCTCACCTAGTGTGCAAGCGAAATTTGACCTTATGCATAACATAACATATATAATCGATCCTATTATCGAAGCATAAGGAATCCAGCTCATGCATTTTCTTTCCTCATCTATAGATGGAGAGTCCATTTTAGAAATGACAATTCCATGCCGCGCTGGAATATTTCCATACTTAGAATTTTCCACTAAATTGTCTTAGTACATTATCTATGTACATAGATTAGGACAATCTCTATACCCTTTTTGATTTATCTCTATAAATCTTTATAACTAATATATAGGATGCCTCGCCTAAATTCTTCATTTAGAAATTATTGGACCATAAAGCTTTCATCGATTGTAATATTGGTACGTCATCAGCAATTAGTAGCAAGTCATCGACATATAATGCTAAAAACATACAACACCATTTTCCTCCTTTTTTATATACGCGAGATTCCTCTATGTTTTGATAGAAACCAAATTTTTTATGTTTTGACAAAAACCAAATTGTTTGATTACCTTATCAAAATATTTGTTCTAACTCCTTACTGCTTGCTTAAGACCATAAATTGATCTTAAACGTCTACATGCTTTATTGTCACTCCTGTTGGTTTCAAAATCCTCTGCCTTTGACATATAAGCGTTCGCTTCTAAATCATCATTTAGAAATGCTATTTTAATGTCCATTTGCCAAGTTTTATAGTTATAATAAGTGACGACTGCAAGTAGAATTTGAATGGATTTAAGCATGACGATTACATAAAATATTTTGTCATAATCAATACTTGAACTTGACAAAAACATTTCATGACCAATCTTTCTCTATTGCTGTCAACCTTTCCATCATCATTGGTCTATTTTGTAAAGATCCACTTGCAGCCAATAGGTTCCACCCCTTCGAGTACATTTTCCAAAGTCTATACTTTGTTTTGTACAAGGATCCATTTTAGATTTAATAACATTAATATACAATGTATAGACTTTACTCTCCAGTGCTTGTCGATACATAAGGGAATTGTTGACGCAAAAATTGGCACAACACCCAAATCTGACATGATGTAGGATTAGATCTAGAAAAAATAACATGATAATGCAGAAAAGCATAGAAAAGTAAAGAGACACAAGATTTTTATAGTGGTTCGGCAATCTCTAGCTCAACCCACTTTATATCTTTATTGATTGTTGATTTGAGAGAGTCCGGAGAGAATTAGAAATCACTAATACAAGGTTCGACGGGTTCTAGAGCTTAGACTACCAATAGTAACTACCTGGGTGACTTATGAATGAGGGAGATAATAGATCATGAAGAAGCAGATTTCAAGATCAGAGTCCAGCCCCTCTTTAATTGCAATAGAATTGATATCTATAAAGAAATAAGCTTACAGTCTCAAGAGCCCGCTTGCAGTGAAGTTCAGAAGCTAGCCCAATGATGTACAAGTGAGCACAAGGGCATACAGTCAAAAAAGACCTCTCGGTACCGAAAGGTTCCTCTCGACACCGAGAGCTTTACTTAGGTGGTAACTTGGTCCTTCCACTTGCATCACTCTTCTATCTTCAGTTTGATATGTTTCAAGCTCTTTTTCATAGACTTTGAGTTGATTTCGACAATTCTCCTGATGACACTTGTATTATCCTGCTTTCTTTGCTTTCTTCTCATTAATCCCGAGAATTGCTCTTCTAAACTCTATGAAAAGAACTTGACCATGAGAGATTGGAGTAGAATATTAAGCATATGGGGTTTGTAGTGACAAAGTAGGAGGAAAAACCTCTTGGTGCTAAGAGGAAACTACTCGGTACCGATTGATTTCCTTAGCTCTAAACATGATGGTTTTTCTTGATTATAACTTTCTTATTCTTCCGATTGTATTCCCAAGTTCTCAAGTCATTTTGTCTTTGCCTAACATTCTATTTCTAATTTAATTATGCTCGGTTAAAAACTTGGTTGACACTTGCCTCCCAAAGAATACTTTTGTTGTAAACAAAGTGTGCTCTAGATTAAGACGGGATTGCTATCTCTTGAATTCCAGGCTATTGTAACAATATTGCTTCGAAATGTTGCTTTCATTTGGTAGACATTCATTCCACTGCTTTGCATGATTAGAGTTCCATTATTCTGCACTAAGGACATTGCCTACGCTCCGGAGATAGCTTCATGCCCGAGAACAATATGCTCTTCTCTCTGCTATGCATTCTCGAGCATTTAGGGGAGGAAAAATCCCTCGGTACCGAGAGAAACCTATCGGCACTTATACTTTTGGTCTTCCCCGGATGCTATATATACTTTAGTACTTAGAATATTTTCATTTACTTTTCAACCTTTATGCTTTCATCTTCAACACAAAAGCTTTGCATCGATCTCTTCAACCTTGTGAACTTTGACACGTCGTCGACTCCTCCATGTGCTATTGTTCATCTAATTCCAATCATGGACCATCAAATCTATGCCACCATCGAGTCTCCGCCGCCTCCATGCTTTGAGTCACCACTCGAAGAGCTCGGACTTGAAACTCCAAGCTTTTGACCACTAATCCAAAATTCAAATTATCTAAGGTTGGTGATCGATGGATGATGTGGTGATGGTGATGGTAGGGTTGTGGTCGATTGTAGTTGAGGGGAGATGGTTGAAATTTCTATTACGCTCAACCTATGGTGAACTTGGGTTTTTCCTTAGTCATGTGCATACCAATTCGGAGATAATTTTGGCATTCTATCTTCGGCTATCTCTTGTTAAAACTCGGCTAGACCCACATCGTCGTTTGAGTCCCAGTATGATAGTTTACATCAAGAACGATCGCACTGGACGGTTCCATCGCACCACATTTCCTTGTTATTGCACTTTCTGTGTTCTTGAAAATAAAAGCTTCCACGTTGTTTCAGACAATGGCTCCGTTATTGATTATTCATCGATAATGGGTAAGTTCCGATATGCAGTTTTGTCGTACGATGCAGCACATTTTTCTAGCACGAGCGAGCTATCTATATAGGATCGTCCATTCGTCGTTTTCAAGACAAGGGACTCACACTACATAGATTAACACTTCCCACTTGCTACAGTCAATGCTCAAAATTCGGTTGGTTAACACATGTCGACATCCTTTGGATTCTAGGCATTTGTTACATGGGCTCATTATTCAAAATAAAACATACATGTCTATGTTGAATGCCAATTTTCATTATCTAGAATGACTCATCGATCGCCTTGATTCAAGTCCTGTGAGGGCATGCCCACTCCTACTGAAGCTAGATCTTCTTGTGCTCAGGCCTCGCTTACCGTTTCGACTGGACCGGGTCATCCTATTACATTTGGATCACAAGGCTCGATGATTCTAGGATAGTCGATAGCGAATCAGTCGCCTTATTTGAAGGATAAGTGCCCAAGATTCCGATGGCCAAAATGCTGCAAAACATTTGTCCTTAGCATGGAATTCCTGAAGATGACGTTCTTCTGCCCACGAGGGTCGAGTTTGCATACCACCCCCCGTGCAACCGATACATGTGCTTAGGCGCTGCTATCCTGCTTTTCAATCTCTTTCTTCGAATGGTTCTACAAGAACTTAGGCTAGCTCCGTTCCAAATTCATCTGAACGGATATGCTCTTCTAAGCTCTCTCTATGTCATTTTCATAATCAGTTCAACCGTGCTCCAACCTTCAATGAACTTACTTACTTGCTCCACTTCAGGTACAGATAGGATTCTTCTTCTTTCATGATTGTTAAAGCCTGGTGCCGGTGCAAGGTCATCAAAAAGCTTCACAATAAATGCTCGTACTTCAAGAACAAGTATTTCTATATACGATGCTTATATGGCTTCAACCAATTATGTCTTCTGAAAGTAGGTTTCCTTTCCTCTATCCCTTCCATTCCTGGATTTCTTTAACTTAAGTTATCAACTTGATGTTTATTTCCTTATAGGCATTCCAGTTTAAGGTGCCACAAGGAGCATGAGAATATGCTTATGGGCCTTCGAAAATTTAGGTTGCAGCAACGTACCATCGCATTCCTTCCGATGAATGAAAACTTATGGTGGTGCGGTATCCTGAGACCTAGTAGATTTGTTATCATGCAATAACCTGTACCTAGTGGCTCTAGTTCTCATACACATACTTCCTGTTAGTCCATGAGATGATGGTTATGATGACAACAACCTTAGAATAGATTATAAAATATAAATACTAACATTACAAGTTTAGATATATATGTATATGCAGGATCTAACCATGCAGGTATCAAGAATGAAGACTGTACAGTATAGAGATTCAAGATATAGAGATAGAAGACTCATGAGTATCAAGATTATCCAGAGTTCAAGATTTCAAGGTTGAGTTTTTTTATTAGGAATATTTGTTAAAACTCGTAGAAAAGCACTGGCATCTTAATATCCAATTTATTCGTGGAATGGAATCCACTTCGAGCCCGTTAAAGGGATGGAACCCTAAGTAGGATGGAACCTACGAAAATCTAGTGGGACATTGTTTTGTATCCACTAAGCTTAATTCAAATGATTTTTCAAAATTATCTTGTTTTTGAAATGATTTCAAAACTTTCCTTTTAAAAAGATTCAAAACCCTCGATTCCGTTTTTAAAATAATTTTAGCCTCAAAACATCTTTATTTTCAGAGTCAAAATTTCTCCTGATTTTAAACTATCTTTTCAAATAATATATTTAACTTTTAAATTATTTATACTTTGATTTAAATTATAGTTAAATAATATATATATATATATATTGTTCTTTATATTTACTTATGAATTTCAACTATATTCAAGTATATTTATAAAGTTTTAATATAAGATAAATATTATTTTTATAGAAATTCAAAACATCAAATTTGGCTGAGGGATGTCGACATGCCCATAGGCACCATGTCGACATGGTGACAGTTGAGTTCAAAATTTAAATTTCAAAAGAAGTGTCTATTCGCTATAACTCTTCACGAATGGACATGACTGTTGTTCTTCTATAAATAGGGGTCAGTTTCAATGAATTTTATAACACTTTTCTCTAATTTAACTTCTCTTCTTCTTCTCCACTTTCTTATTTACAAATTACACCATTACTCTGCCGAAATCAATATCGAATCTAACTAGATAATTTCTGGTTTTGATTCTCTCCACTATCTCTACAAGATCTAAGTGCTAATCTGAGTTATAGACTTTTTGTAATCAATTGAGCGAGAGAAGGTGTGATTGTAGCCCTGGAAATCAATTGGGTGAACTTGTTGCCCCGGAAATCAAGTATCTCTACCCAGAGGATTGTGATTCTGGAGGGTGTACCTCGTAGCCTTGAAACCGAGGGTTGTAATTGTTGAATTGATTTTGAAAGGAAATCCGTACTTAGTTGTGCGGGACTGGATGTAGGGTAACTCCGAACCAGTATAAAATCCGGTGTGTTCTTTCCTTTACTGCTTTTTCTTTATATTTGCATCTGTGTTTGATTATGTGTTCATATCTGTGTCTGATTAGTGTATACATTGTTAACAAAGTAAGATAAACTCAAAAAGATTAACAAATTTCTTAAAACACTATTCACCCCCTCTAGTGTTAATTCTAGCCTTAAGATCCTTGATCCGCATTTCTCACATTTGGTATCAGAGCTTTGTTTTCAAAAGTTTCATAATCTGAATTTTGAAAAGTTTTAAAATGACTATTTTTGAAAAATCTGTTAAAACTAGTTTAGAATTGTTTAAATCATCATTGTTCCATGAGTCTGTATATGAATGTTATTCAAATTCTAGTTGTCTACCCAAATTTTATAATGTGCAGGAAAGATGCTTTATGGGTATTAAGGAATCAATCCACAATGGACAATTTGTGCAGATCAAAAGGAATAAGTGGATACTTGATAGTGGATGCTCTAGACACATGACTGGTAATCCGGATATGCTGAATAATATTATATACAAAGACGAAGGACTGGTTAACTTTGGAGACAACTCGAAAGGATACGTGCTTGGCATCGGCAATGTCGGTAACTCTGAAACTCCTATTATTACTAATGTTTTGCTAGTTAAGAATCTGAAACACAATCTGCTAAGTATAAGTCAACTATGTGATAAAGGATATAAAATTAAATTTGAAAAAGATAAATGTCATATTGAAGATAATAACTCAACCATAATATTTGAAGGAACTAGGAAAAATAATATTTATATTCTTTGTATGAAAGTTTCAAATGATAACCTATGTCTTCTGGCAAATACAAGTGACCCTTGGATTTGGCATAGGAGATTTGGACATTTGAATTTCAAACTCTTATCTAGACTGTCAAAACATGATCTAGTAAGAGGTCTCCCTAAAATGAATTTTAAAGTAGATAGCTTATGTGATGCATGTCAATTAGGAAAGCTTAGAAAAAGTTCCTTTAAATTAAAAGATATGATTTCAACTTCAAAACCCCTTGAGTTACTTCATATTGATTTATTTGGTCCATCTCAAATTCAGTCAATAAATCATAGTAAATAAGTTTTTGTAATTGTAGATGATTATTCTCGATTTACATGGACAATATTTTTGAAACATAAAAGTGATACTTTTGAATGTTTTAAGAACTTTACAAAAAGGATTCAAAATCAATTATCTTTAAAAATTATAACTATTCGTAGTGATCACGGTGGTGAATTTGAAAATGAAAAGTTTGAGGAATTCTGCAATAAGAAGGGAATAACTCACAATTTCTCATTTCCAAGAACTCCACAACAAAACAGAGTAGTTGAACATAAAAATAGAACGATACAAGAGTGTGCAAGAACTATGCTTTCAGATAGTAATTTACCAAAACACTTTTGGGCAGAAGCTGTTGCTACCGCGTGTTATATTTTGAATAGAATTTTAATTAGACCTTTAACTGATAAGACACCTTATGAACTTCTTCATGGAAAGAAACCTAAGGTATCATACTTTAGAATTTTTGGAAGTAAATGCTTTATTTTAAATACAAAAGATAATTTGGATAAATTTGATCCTAAATCCGACAAAGGAATCTTTATCGGATATTCTAATAGAAGTAAAGCTTATAGAGTTTTTAATTTAAGATCTAACACCATCGAAGAAACAATGCATGTTTCGTTTGATGAAAATTTAAAAGATTTTGAAATTACAAATGATGAAGAAGATTTAATTACTCAAAATCAGGAATGAACCGAAATTAATAATGAAATTAATCATCCTAATAAAAGGATTAAACTTTTAAAAGATCATCCTATTGAAAATATAATAGGAGATATGCAATCTATTGTTACAACTAGAAATCAACTAAGTAAAATGAGTAATGTAGCATTTATATCATCTATTGAACCAAAAAATCCTAAAGAAGCATCAACTGATGATTCATGGATTTTGGCTATGCAAGAAGAATTAAATCAATTCACTAGAAATGAAATTTGGTAACTTGTTCCTAGACCTGAAGATAAAACTATAATTGGAACTAAATGGGTCTATAAAAATAAAATGAATGAACAAGGTGAGGTCGTTAGAAATAAAGCACGATTAGTCGCCCAAGGTTATTGTCAAGAAGAAGGTATAGATTGTGACAAAACCTTTGCTCCTGTAGCAAGATTAGAAGCCATTAGGATTCTACTTGCTTTCGCAAATCATAATAATTTCAAATTATTTCAAATGGATGTTAAAAGTGCATTTTTAAATGGATTTATAAAAGAAGAAGTATATGTTGAACAACCACCACTTTTTGAAGATAAAAATTTACCAAACTATGTGTACAAACTTAAAAAAGCTTTATATGGTCTAAAACAAGCTCCTAGAGCCTGGTATGATAGACTAAGATCTTATTTATTACAGTCAAATTTTGAAATTGGTAAAAAAGATAATACTCTTTTTATTAAAAGAAATAAAAATGATATTCAACTAGTTCAAGTATACGTAGATGATATCATTTTTGGTTCAACTAACTTCGAAATGAATAAAGAATTTTCTGAAATAATGACAAAAGAGTTTGAGATGAGTCATATGGGTGAATTAAACTTCTTTCTAGGATTGCAAATAAAACAGTTAGATAATGGTATTTTTATTAGTCAAGAAAAATATGCTAAAGAACTAGTTAATAAATTTGGTTTGACTACTACGAGTGGAAAACCTACTCCCATGGCAACCAATGAATATCTAAGTAAAGAAGATTTCTCGAAAGATGTAGATCAAAAGTTGTATAGAGGAATGATCGGATCATTGTTCTATATCACTACTAGTAGACCTGATATCATGCATAGTGTATGTCTCTGTGCAAGATATCAATCTCATCCTAAAGAAACTCACTTAAAAGCTGTAAAACGTATCATAAGATATATTAAACACACCTCTGATTATGGCTTATTTTATCCTAAAATTGATTCATTTGATTTAATATCATACTGTGATGCTGGCTATGCTGGATGTAAATCAGACCGAAAAAGTACAAGTGGAACTTGTCACTTTTTGGGACATTCTCTGGTTTCCTGGTTTAGTAAAAAGCAAAGTACAGTTTCTCTATCAACAACTGAAGCAGAGTATATTTCTACTGCTTTAGCTTTTTCTCAAGTAATATATATGCAACAAACCTTAAGAGATTTTGGATTAAATATCTCAAAATCGCCAATTTATTGTGATAATACTAGTGCAATAAATTTATCTAAAAATCCTACTCATCATGCTCGAACTAAACATATTGATATTCGACATCATTTTCTTAGAGATAATATAACTAAAGAAGTAATTACTCTCGAATATATAAACTCTGAGAATCAAACTGTTGATATCTTAACAAAACCATTAAATGAATCTATATTTACTAAATTAAGAAGAGAATTAGGTATTTGTTCTATAACTGAAATATAAAATATAAATAACAAGTATAATTAATAATAAATCATAGAGTTAAAATATAAGGACCATGTCAACATCCCCTAGGAAGACATGTCGACATGTAACGTTTTTATTTTTTTTAAATTTTCCCACCAAAATTCAAAAATTTAGTTATATATTCTTCTCTATTTCGAATTCTTATTCATTCTCTCTGTTTTCTCTTCATTTTCAATTCTGAAATATATAAAATAATGGCATCTTCCTCTAAATCAAACATAAAATCAACTTTCTCATTCCCCTCTCCTACTTCTGGTCCATTCCAATGCACTACTCTCGCACGTGTAACTAAATTGGAGGAGTCTATGAAGGATACTCTTCAGATGTTGACTGAAATTCAAGTGACTCAACTTTGTATGGCGAAAGAGCAAGAGAGGCAAGGCAAGATTCTTAGGAATTTACAAAAATTCCTAATGGATAACCAGGCCAACCCTATCTTGATCGATGAAGACTCTTCACTCAATCAAGAACATGAGGTCAGCGACGAAGAAGAAGAAGAACCAATGGAAGAAGCACACGAGGAGGATGATGACCAAGTAGTATGCGTTGGAGAAGTGTGTTTCGACAAAAATGGGAATCTTGTCGAACAACGTGGAAATTTCTATTTCCACTATCCAAACTGTTCAATTCATAAATCTCCTATGTTCAGAAACACACATTAGTTTCTTCTCTTTCTTTCCGTTGTTATTTGTGTTTTTATGTTTTTCAAACGCAAATGTAAATACAACCATACTCGTAATAAATAAACTCGTGTTCTTATATGGATAGTTAATAGTTTAGGATTATATTTTTGTATTAGATTTAAGTGTTAATTATTTATGATAACACTATCATTATAATCACACGTCATAGAGTGATAAGTTTTAGGGGGAGTTATATAGTTTGGAGTTATCTAGTTTAGAGTAAGTTTTTGTTGATGACAAAGGGGGAGAAGTATAAAATAGGATAGTTAGGCATAGATTAAGGGGGAGTTATTAGAGTTATTAGGATAGACGGAATATTTTATAAACAAAGGTTGTCATCATTAAAAAGGGGGAGATTGTTAGTCCATGAGATGATGGTTTTGATGACAACAACCTTAGAATAGATTATAAAATATAAATACTAACATTACAAGTTTAGATATATATGTATATGCAGGATCTAACCATGCATGTATCAAGAATGAAGACTGTACAGTATAAAGATTCAAGATATAGAGATAGAAGACTCATGAGTATCAAGATTATCAAGAGTTCAAGATTTCAAGGTTGAGTTTGTTTTATTAGGAATATTTGTTAAAACTCGTAGAAAAGCACTGGCATCTTAATATCCAATTTATTCGTGGAATGGAATCCACTTCGATCCCGTTAAAGGGATGGAACCCTAAGTAGGATGGAACCTACGAAAATCTAGTGGGACATTGTTTTGTATCCACTAAGCTTAATTCAAATGATTTTTCAAAATTATCTTGTTTTCGAAATGATTTCAAAACTTTCCTTTTAAAAAGATTCAAAACCCTCGATTCCGTTTTTAAAATAATTTTAGCCTCAAAACATCTTTATTTTCAGAGTCAAAATTTCTCCTGATTTTAAACTATCTTTTCAAATAATATATTTAACTTTTAAATTATTTATACTTTGATTTAAATTATAGTTAAATAATATATATATTTATATATATTGTTCTTTATATTTACTTATGAATTTCAACTATATTCAAGTATATTTATAAAGTTTTAATATAAGATAAATATTATTTTTATAGAAATTCAAAACATCAAATTTGGCTGAGGGATGTCGACATGCCCATAGGCACCATGTCGACATAGTGACAGTTGAGTTCAAAATTTAAATTTCAAAAGAAGTGTCTATTCGCCATAACTCTTCAGGAATGGACATGACTGTTGTTCTTCTATAAATAGAGGTCAGTTTCAACGAATTTTATAACACTTTTCTCTGATTTAACTTCTCTTCTTCTTCTCCACTTTCTTATTTACAAATTACACCATTACTCTGCCGAAATCAATATCGAATCTAACTAGATAATTTTTGGTTTTGATTCTCTCCACTATCTCTACAAGATCCAAGTGCTAATCTGAGTTATAGACTTTTTGTAATCAATTGAGCGAGAGAAGGTGTGATTGTAGCTCAGGAAATCAATTGGGTGAGCTTGTTGCCCCGGAAATCAAGTATCTCTACCCAGAGGATTGTGATTCTGGAGGGTGTACCTCGTAGCCTTGAAACCGAGGGTTGTAATTGTTGAATTGATTTTGAAAGGAAATCCGTACTTAGTTGTGCGGGACTGGATATAGGGTAACTTCGAACCAGTATAAAATCCGGTGTGTTCTTTCCTTTACTGTTTTACTTTATATTTGCATCTATGTTTGATTCTGTGTTCATATCTGTGTCTGATTAGTGTATACATTGTTAACAAAGTAAGATAAACTCAAAAAGATTAACAAATTTCTTAAAACACTATTCACCCCCCCCCTCTAGTGTTAATTCTAGCCTTAAGATCCTTAATCCGCATTTCTCACACTTCCATCCCTACTTGCAGCTCCGACGAGAATCTTCCGAGGAAATTTGAGGGTCCGTCTGGCATAGCTAACATAGAGGAACCGTTGATAGAGAGACTAAAGAACCTGTTGGTTGTGCTATTATGAGAGACGAGAATGAAGATGCCAGAATATCTCCAATTCCTAAAGAAAATGAGGGGGATGAAAGGAAAGGGAGGGAAAAGAGCCTATGGTTGAAGAGGAGGAGAGGGTGCTGGTGATAGCAATAGTGATAGTAACTATCACGCTAATGAAGAAGAGGGTGAATTGTTCGGAGAGACGCTCTTTACGAGTTTTGCTCTCCCTAACTCACCCCGTCTGGAGCACATTATCGTTGAAACTTCCAAAACGGCTGGAGATCAAACTATGTTACCCTGAGGAGGGATCTTACCTCGATCCCACTCCTTTGGTGATGTCTTCGTCGGTTTAAGTGACATCGGCAATATCGATTTCACTGTTTGTGACATCCTTGACGAAACTTGTTTAGGCTTCAACTTCACGCCAGGAGGCTTTATAAGCAAAGGTGACAAGACCCTGTCTTTAGTTCCTTGCCAACATGGTCTATAGAGTACTTAGAGGGTCATCGGTGCCATACACTTCACTAGGATCACGAACACACATCCTTGTATCCCTTCGTTTTCTGAAGTCGCGGTTCTTATACTATCTTCTTCTTATTTCAAGTTCCATGGGTCATGACAAATATAGCCATCGTGAGACCGATAAGTGAGTGGCATAGGAGAAAAGATCGAGAGGCTGAAGAAGACCATCGAGCCAACAAGGATTGTGAAAGAGAAAAGAAGGAAAAAGAGAGGGAGAAGAGGGAGAGAGAGGTTGAAGATGGGTTGACACGTGATCCCTCCAAACGCCAGAGAGAATCTACTGAGCAACGTGGTCCTTCTTCCAACGTTGTTCCTCCACACTCTGAGGCTCAAACCACTCCTCAATAAAGAGTTAATTCTTCCCACACTCTAGTCGCTACAGTTCCACCTACTTCCAAGGGAGTCTCTACTCCTTCGTTACCCCTTTGATAGATCCTCCGCACCTGCATGCTGCATTTCCCGACCTTTTCTTGTACGATGTTAAATTTGATCAAGATATCGGGGATATTTTAAAAGAAGTGGCAGATCAGGATGTTCAAAATGTCTAAAAGCATGTTGATGAAGGGTATAAGTGAAAGAGGCTACATAAGGCCCTTTTGTATGTGTACAAAATCAATTATACCTATATCCAGTCTTTCGATTCCGAGATGGCGGCTTATGAGAGGATGTTGAAGGAAAGGGAAGAGGATCTAATAAAAGTCACTAGAGAGAGGCATGCAGCCCTTGAGGAAAAATCTAAGTATGATATATTGATGGAAGAGATGAGGCAAGCCCAAATCAATGCTGAGCTCATATTTAGAAATGAGCTGAGAGATGTTGTTGTTGAAAGCACCGAGTTCAAGAAGCAGGCTGATGAGAAGGCCCAGGCTCTCACATAAAAAGATGAGATTATTAGAGCCAGGGACTAGACTATTAATGAACAGGTGGCCGAGCTTGAGAGGATTCGAGAGGAGCTCTAGACGCTTCGTGAAGAGAAACAAAGTCTAGCTAATGACGTGGAGCTCCTATCGACTGAAAAGTTTTTCTATGATATTGATGTAAGCTAAAAGATCTTCAGGAGGAAAAGGTTAGGGAGAGAGACGAGCTTAACGATAATCTCCAACACTTCTACGATAGCGTCTCATCCATAAAAATCTAAGATGGTTGGGGAACAATTTTCCTATTACTCTCGCTGATGCTTGGGAAGAGGTACTGCGTCGGGACACACATGCTAGAGACAACCGCTCTGAGGAAGAGCTAATAGCACAATACCTCGAAGCTAAGGATATAAATACCCTTGCAATGGGAAAAGAGATCCTAGCTGAAGAAGAGGCCAATGCTGCTATTGTCGCCCCCGCCAAAACTTTCACTAGCCTAAGCTCATCGGGTCAGCATGAAGTGTCCACTCCAAAATCTGGTGAGCCGACGATGATTATTCCTACGTCCACGGGGGTTAGCTCTGAAACCGCCCGTGTGATTCCAGTTTCTACAACAACTTCTTTCCATGAGCCCCACCTCCCTTCCTCTGCGGGTCTAACTCAAGAACAAAAGACCAAAGTGGGAGAGTCCATGATTTCCTATAGTGATCGTAGCCTAAGCTTAGGTATATCACTCGTCTCACCGGTCTATTAGAAGCTTTAGTTCTCACGTGAGTTAATCATTAAAATTTACCGTGCTATTTGTAAACTTATAGGTCAACCACACCTACCTCTTCCGCCTCTAGCTATATAGGATTCGGGGACCGCAGCTATCTTCACTACATCTACCTTCGTCACTGTGGTACGTATCGTTGCTGCTTCTGGTTCTAGTTCTAGTCCAGGACCTGATTCTGTGAAGATAGTCTCCTTGGAGATCTTGGACGATGTTTATGTCTACTAGGAGGAAGATTTAACAATTATCAGTGCTTCAGACCCGACCGATAATGAGACCATGGTTCCAAGGCTGAAGTTGGGTATGGAGAAAATCAAATTAAAGAAAGAACCTGGGGTCACCGAGCCTGCTCCTTCCAAGCTGATAAGCCTGAGACGCAAACTTCCTACGTTGAAGATGAGACCATCCAAAACAAAGCCCAGTGAGGCCTCGGCCGACCAATCTAAAGAGCCACATACTACGATCGATGAATAGTCTACTCACTCAAAAGGCGATACCCCTTAGGAAGGGTAATTAAAGATGGGAAAAAAACACACAAGACTAGCCCTGGAAGAGGTAGCGATAGAGGCGGTAAAAAGGTAAAGAAGTAAAGAATGCTTGAAGGCTGCTAGTGTTGCAGTATGTCTTTCATGTCGTGTCGTCATTGAGTCTGTACCTTTTTTGTTTTGAACGGGCCAAAATTGTGAAGGTAGGTCCCTCGCTTCTTATTGTACATAAACGTTGTGGTAAGGAAAGATTGATTTTTGCTTCAAAATCTCTCCACATTTTACCTTTCTGTTCTTTTATGTACTATGCCTGTTTGTTTATTACCGCCTGAGTATATGATATAACTGTATGTTCTGTAGTCACATATATGTCTACTTCCATGCAACGATTTTATTTACTGCATCTCTGTGAATATAGATAATTTTTCTGCAATTGCTTTGATTATATCCTGTTACTTAGCCCTATTTATAATCTCCAAAATACGTCATTTGGAAAATAGAACCGTCATTTAACCAATCTGTGGTTATTCATGTTGGCACCTGGATAGGTTCCTTTCAACCAGTTTTTTGCATGCCTATCCCCATTCACGAGATTCATTATTATAGAAGCCAGACTTCAGGCATTTATAAGTTAATAGCCTTATAGGACAACTTCTCCGATTGCCCCCAGTTTAAGCCTGTTTTTCGAAACCTGAACCTGGACTGGGAAGCTTGGCAAATTCTTGTTTTTGAGCCCTCTCGACTATCCTCGCTTATCCTCAACCAAGCATGTCCCGCTTAGCCGCTAGCCCAGTTATTGGGATTCCTTTTCATATGCCAGCTCCTATTTTCGGGAACTAGTAATTTTGCAACTTGAATCCAAGTAATATTTTCTCAATGCTGCCTACCTCCAGGCTATGCGTAAATTTCTTTAAGTCCGTTGTTGGAATCTGTTTGTGCACTAGTTTATTTCCCCAAAAACTAACACATCAATGGTTATATATCAAGGATGTCTCCCTGATGTTGCCTATCTCAGGGCAATGGTTGGTTTCTGCAACCTAGAGTCGATTTGTCTGATCATCCCGAAAATAATTTAACTTTCCTATTGTCATCTGTCTCCGAGCAATGGCAGGCTCCTAGAGGTTGGAGAGTTTAATCAAGCATCGGCTTCTATCTCCGAAAGCTAGCAAATTGATAGTTTAAATCTAAATGTTTCTTTCCGACATTACCTACCTCTTGGCAATTATGTATCCCTGTACATCGAGATCGAATAATTCGATCAACTACTGAGTTGTCGAAACTTCTCGTCGTCGCCTATCTCCGGGCGAAACAAATTCCTAAAGGTTGGTTAAGTCGGCAAGCCCCCTCGTCCTTATTAGTCTCTGGGCAATGATGAATTTCTGAAGGCTAGCTGTTCTTCTCCTTGACGTGGCCTATCTCTAGGAGCCTATCTCCAGGAAACACTAGATTCCTGGAGGATGAGGTCGAGTTATCTGATTAACCTGGAAGTAAGTAAACATTATCGACGTTGCCTATCTCTAGGCCACATCGAATTTTGATAGGTTTGGATCGACATTCCCGTTGACCCGGCGGCTTTAACCTTCCCGACGTTGCCTATCTCTGGGCAATGCCAGTTCTTAGAAGGTCGAGGGTCGATTTTACTTGTCGACCCGACGGCTTAGGAGCTTCCTAGCATCACCTATCTCCGAGCAACGCCGGTTCTCAAAAGGTTAAGGGTCGATTTTCCTCGTCGACAAGAAGTGGTGCGAATAACTAACTAACGAACTACACTAACATAAACCGATCGCTCATTGGGGACAGTTTATCAATCATCAAATTACCATTGTCCTTCCTATAATCTCTTCATCTCTTTCTTAATCTAGTTTATTACATCAACTCAAAAAAGAAGTTGCATTGAATCGAGAAAGCCATGGAATCCCTGAGCATACCTAATTCAAATTAGATGGGATGGACAATGGTTTGATCCTTCTCGATGTCGCCTATCTTCGGGCAATGCCATTTCTCAGAAGGCAAGGGGTCGATTTTCACTATCGACCTGGCGATTTAGGAGCTTCCCAACATCGCCTATCTTCGGACAATGCCGGTTCTTAAAAGGTTAAGGGTCAATTTTCTTCATTGACCAACAGTTTGATCCTTCCCAACATCGCCTATCTCCAGGCAATGCTGGTTCTCAGAAGGCCAGGAGTCGATTTTCACCATTAACCGGGCAATTTAGGACCTTCTCGGCGTTGTCTATCTTTGGGCAACACCGGTTCTCAAAAGGTTAAGGATCGATTTTCCCCATTGACTCGACGATTTGGTCCTTCCCGAAGTTGCCCATCTTCGGGCAACACCGGTTCTTAGAAGGCTAGGGGTTGATTTTCACCGTCAACCCGATGGTTTGATCCTTCCCGGTATCACTTATCTCCAGGCGACGTCGGTTCTCAAAAGGTTGAGGGTCAATTTTCCCTGACGACCCGGCAGTTTGGACTTTACCGCCGTCGCTTATCCTTAGGAAACGTCAGTTCTCAAAAGGTTGAGGGTCGATTTTCCCTATAAACTTAGTCGTTTGAGTGCATACTCTCCATCCATTGTCCTAGGAAAGAGGAGCGTTTCTTTGGCTGTGCTGCTATTCGCGCGCCATAAGAGTTTTGCTTACAAGAACGCGGTTCCATTGGTTAAAGAAGCTAGCTTTATTTTTGGGTGGAAAAGCAATAAGTCTTGCCTTAATACCTTGCCCTCAGTATCCTAGGGTAGCTTATTTACGAAAAAAACAGAGAAGAAACTAACTGTAGTAGTGTCATAGCACGTCGTTGTTCCAAGTATGCGAGATTAGGATTCCATCAACGGTTGCCAGCTTGAAAGTTCCGTCTCTAAGCTTCTAACCAATTGTGTAGGGTCCTTTCTAGTTCGGGACAAGCGCTCCTGTACCCAGGAGAACTCGATTCTGAATGAGATTTTCTTCCATAAAGGTGCGGTTGCGAACCTGGGCATTAAAGTATCGTGCTACACTTTTCTAGTGTGTAGCGACCCTTAATTCAGCTTCTTTCCTCTTCTCATCATCCAAATCAAGGGACTCAAGCAGGAGTTCCTCATTCACCTTCGGATCGAAATGCCTTTTACAATGAGAAGGGACTTCCAGTTCTATAAGGATCATTGCTTTCGATCCATATGTCAAAGCGAATAGTGAGTGGTCTTTCGCAGACTTATGTGTTGTCCTATAAACCCATATTGCTAGTGGAAACTCATCAACCCAGTTTCTTTTGGCTCTAGTCAATCGCCTTTTCAAGGTGGACTTGATGATCTTGTTCACTACTTCCACTTACCTGTTTGCCTGCGAATGCACCACCATAGAGAAGCTCCTCTCGATTCAGTATAGTGGTTTTAGAAATCCTTGAAATCATTACTCTTGAACCGAGTTCCATTATCTGTGATCATTTTCTAGGGCACACCAAACCTATAAATAATATTCTTCGTTACAAAATTGATTACAATTTTCATCATAATCGTGGCAAGCGGTTTCTTTTTAGCCCATTTCATAAAGCAATCCACTGTAATGATAGAATATTTGGCTCCTCACTTTAGTACCGATAGCATATCGATGATGTCGATTCCCTAAATTGCAATCACCATAGGCTGACCATTTGCGTAAGATCCGAAGATGGGGCTCTCAAAATTCACAAATCTTTGGCACTGATCACATCATTTGGTGTAGTCAACTGCATCTTGGTTTATTGTTAGTCAGAAATATGCATAACGAAGTATCTCCTTTTCCAAAGTCTGCCCCCCAGTGTATCACCAAGCTACCCTCGTGGACTTCCATGAGGATCTTCCTAGCCTCATCCTTGGCTATACACCAAATAAAGGGAGTTGAGAATCCTTTCCTATATAATGCCCCATCTTGCATCACAAACCATGGCGCATTGCTTAGGAGTTTCGTTCGTTCGTTCCTATCTCTTGGGAGAGTTTCATTGATCAGATAGCCTTTGATTGGGGTCATCCATGACTCCTCCTCTTCTCTAGTCTCTAGAATCCAGTCGACATTCATCTAATGCTCGAAGCAATTAAAACTTCCATTGGAACCAATCCCGTTACCTATGCTTCCCTGGAGCAGGTAACTTTGCTAGTGAATTAGCCTTTGTGTTATCTTGTCTAAGGATGTGCATTATCATATAGTGCTTCATGTCTTTAAACAGATCCAATGCTTTTATAGGTAAAGAGCTAGTCTCGTACCCTTGGCCTGACAGTCCTTCCTAATTTGGCAAACCACTGGCTGGGAGTCACTAAATATGTTGTAACACCCCATATTTTTAGTAACATTATTTTGAATATTCAGTTAGCAAAATAAAATAAAATAATTTAAGATGATTAATAGATTGAGATTTGATTTAACCAAGGGCAGCCGTGCCATGTTAAATGCAAATCAAAACGAGTTAGCATGAATAAACGTGTTAGGAAATAAGGGAGGGCAAAATAGGAAAATGATAGAACATATACCCTAAACCCTTAGGAATTCAAACACATGTTCATTTCATTTTTCTCAAGTAAAAATATTCTAAGCTCAGCCACCATTTTCAATCTCAAGAGATGATAAAGCTAGGAATTTTAAGAGGAAGAAGTACATCAACTTATTCAACATCAAATCTCACATATTTAATCACAAAGCTAAGGTGAATGATTACTACATACCATTTTTCTTATATTTTTTGGTTTTAAGGTTAACCCAAAGTGATTTTTGCATGATAATGCCATGTTTTGGATGATTAAATGTTTATATATACTTGTTGGTGATTTGTGCATGTTCATATTGATTTTTATGATATGTTTTAATGTGAAAACACTATGTAATTAAATCCAAATGCCTTGCAATTTTAGATATATACCAGAAATGTTATTTTAGAGATGGTTTTCAATTTTCATAATTTTCTGAATTAATGTGGATTTTATATTAATTTTCTAGTGAAGAAAATAATTTATTGGGTTATAAATAATTTACGGTTAAATTATAATTGGTTTGGGTATGAAATTTATATATGTTAGAAAACATATTGAAAAGGATTTTTTGGAATTTTTGTAGAATTTTCCAAAGTGTTTTGATGAAATATATAAAATTATTTAAGGTATGGGACTTAAATGTTTTGTATATTTAATTAAGGAGAAGGGGTATTTTTCAAATGATTTAAATTTATTAATTTTGAAATTATGGCAGTACTTTTAGAAAAGAAAAATTAGCAACCAATAAGAGTTTGACAAACATGGCAGGTTAGTTAAAAAGTTTACTTAAAAAGGTTTAAATTCACAAATTCATGTTAAAAGTATGTTTCGCCACTTTTGGTTTCGCCCAGGTAGCATTCGACTGAGACCCTCCGCCTCCTTCCTTAAACCAATGCACATAGTATCAATCTTGGTACATAGTGAATTGGACCAAGGCGGAAGGTAAGAGTCGAAGCTAAGGGGTTCCAAAAAGGTCGAAGCGCCTTTATGTTTTAAATGAGAAGCGCCTGCTTGCTTTCGACTAAGATGCTTTCGACTTAGTTGGCTTTCGACTAGGTCAACTGATTTAAAGAAAGGTTTTAAGGTTTTGCCTTTGTTCTAAGTAATAACTTCCGACTAGTGCTTCCGACTAAGTCAATGGTTTCAAAGTTTGGTTATGAAATAGTTGCACCTTTGTTTTTAAATGATAGCTTCCAACTATGTCGAAGCCTTTACTGCCGCTTTCTACCTTTCGAAACAGAACTTTAGAAGGGGGTTGTTTTGTTTTATAAAAACCCTGTCGCTTCTCCAATGCTTTTGGAAGGGTGGTTTCGACACCATCACTTCCCTAATTAGTTATAGCTTTTGAAAGAGCAAGCTTTCAACTCTGTTGCTTGTGACCCTTAATGATTTTTAAAAGAATAACCCAAAGGTTTCGACTAGATAGTATTGAATGATTTCGAAAGGTGTTTTCCACAAGTTTTAAATTGAACCCAAATGCTTTCAAAGGTTTTAAGGTTTTTAATACCTTCGAAAGGTTTTAAAGAAGGTTTCAAAGGGGAGGTTCCCCAATGGTTTCGAAAGGTTTAAAGGAAAGGTTTTCCAATGGTTTTGAATGGTTTAAAGGAAAGGTTTTTCCTATGGTTTCGAAAGGCAATGTTTATTGGTTTTAAAGAGGGATGTATAAGGTTTTAGCTTTCAAAGGAAAAGTAATTTCAATTGTTTCGAAAGGTTTATGTGAATGGTTTCGAAAGGGGTACTTTCAATAGGATCGAAAGGGGTACTTTCAAAGGTTTAAAGGTCTTCATCAACAAAGATTTGAATAAAGTATATATAACATGGCAAGGTGATTTTTGAGTAAAGCATAGAGTATGAAATTTTTTCCGTGTTTAAGTTTGGTTTAAAAGGTTTTAGATCAATTTCAGATGAAAAAAGGTTTTCAAGGAAAATTATGGGAAGATATCCCTAAGTAAAATGACTCAGATATTAGAATATCAGATGGGACTGGTATAGGGTCGTGCCCTGTACATTAGCTATTGGCCCTAACTAATTTAGTCCAAAATTCCAGTGCGTAGGGCTATGTTACAGGTAAGACTAAAATTATGATTACACATAGAAGAGAATATATGTTTGTATATAGATAGGTTATTGGTGAGCCTACAAAACCATTAGGATAAGGTGACCCTGGGAGATGTTAAGTTATGGACAGACCGTCCAGAAGAGAAGTATTTAACAGATAGTTAAGGACAGACCATCCAAAAGAGGAGTGTCTAATAGATGTTAGATTATTTTGTTACTTTGTCTGGTAGGCCCGAGTCAGCCAAAGGTTATTAGTCAACTAAACAAAACTAAAATGTTTGAACAGATAGTTCTTTTATTACATGATATGTATGTTTACATAATGATGCTTTACAGTATTTAACCAGTTTTGGTCGCAGGAAACGATTTGCAAAAAGATACGTTTTAAAAGAATGTTAGTGAGGGGAAACCCATTCTGCTAAGCGGCGTGGTCTCACTTAACATTAATAACCGGGATGTATAGTATTATTCACAGCAGGCTTTATGTCTGACTCGAAGTTTATGTTTTCCCCTTAAACTCTCGGGTGCTCAAAATTGAATTGAGTAGGCTGAGGGTTGACGTTCTTTTAGGTTTTAGTAGGATGACGAATAAAGCCACCGGAAGCGAGCAGGAGGCTAACAGATAGCTATTTAGGAGTTGCAATTCTTTATTTTGTTATTTGTTTCCGCTGTGTATGTATTAAGTCAACTATGACTATATGACTCTAATCATCCAAGGGGGCATCTTCATATGCCGCTCTTAGCCTATTTTGTAATAAGTGCATTTTATCATTGCCAGGGAAACACTTTGGGATTATGTAACATGAATATGGAACATGTGTTTTGAAATGTAATGGAATTTTTTTTTTGAAATCTGTGATTTGTTTCATATTCAAGTGCTTCTCATATTATAGATACCATTAAGGTAGCCATATTTAGTCGCCAGAAGTTAATACTATAGATGATTGCAGCATCTTTAGCGCTTAGCTTTGGGCCTCTAGATAGGGGATGTTACAACTTGGTATCAGGGCATAGGTTTATGAAATACTTTAACTAAAAATGATTTTTTGAAAACATAATCCCTAGGAATTAGAGTGAAGATTGGGGTATGGGGTAACGCTATAGTAACGTACTTGTATTTGCTATATATAAGTATACGCTTTATCTCTAGACTCCTATCTTTGTTGGGCTATTCTTCTGTATCTCATGAAGCTTGAATACAGATATGGACGGAAGGAGAGGCAGGGTTAATCTAGGAGGAGACAGCACCACCACAAACAGAAATGCCCGACCAAATGCTAGAAGAGGTTAGGCTCAGGATGAGAATGTTGGTGTTGGGGTTCCCCAAGTAGATATGGGAGCCATGTACCAGTTTTTCGTAAACATAATGCAAGTTGGAATCGCAACTGGAGTTGTTGGAGGAAATGTTGTTGGAGGAGGAGTTTAGGAAGCTCCGATGGTCAATCGGTATGCTAACTTAAGCAGAGACTATACTAGGCTTGGAGGAAAGCCGTTTATCGAAATTGAGGATGCTATCGAGGTAGAAAACTGGCTGCTGCATTGCGAGAGGATTTTTGGTGACCTATGGCTCAATGACGAGAAGAAAAGGAGATTTGCTTCAAGATAGCTTCAAGGAGCTGCTTTGTTTTGGTGGAATACTGTAACTACTGGTGTGGATGAAGAGACTATGACGTAAGCGGAGTTTAGGAGGAGGTTTCAAGAAAGGTTCATGTCGGTAATGGCGTAGTCAGTCTTGGTCAGAAAGTTTGCTGAGATGGAACAAGGAAAAATGTCATTTCTGGAATATGCTAGTAGATTCGAAGAGTTAGCCTGCTATGGGTATGCCACTGTTGACACAGTGTTGAAAAGAAATGAAAAGTTCATTAGAGGTTTGAAGCCGGATTTGGCTAGGGCTACTTTACCGCACATCAGAGATCCATGTGACATGGTAGTGGAAATGGCGCTGAGACATGAAGAGATGTTAGCTTGCTTGGAGAAGAAGAAGAAGAAAGAGGTCCAGGTCGGACAGGGCCAAAAGAGAAAGTTTTTCCACAAAAAGAATGCTCAAAAAGGAGGTGCCGCAAAGAAAGGAAAGTCTGAGGTGGTCTGCTATAAGTGCGACAAGAAAGGACATTATGCCCATGAGTGTCGTACCGGAAAAGGAAAAGGAAAGGAGGTGATTGGAAAGAAGAACATCATGTGTTTTAATTGTGATTAGATCGACCACTGTAAGAATCAATGCAAAGAGCCAGCCAAAGGAGACAAAGGCCAAGTGTTTGCATTGGAGCCTGCTACCTCAATGACGACCGTGCAGGTTAAGGGAAAGACTGTGTTAGGAGGTACGCTTCAGATCCACGATACATCTGTTAGCGTTTTATTTGATAGTGGTGCATCTCATTCTTTTATATCTCGATGTTTGGTAGATAAACTTAACCTAGACCCAAATATTTAGTTACTTCCTTAAGTGTTGCAAATCTGATAAGAGGGTATGCGACGCTTAGGATGAAGTGTGACCACTTAGAGTTTGACTAGCTAGGTTACACTTCTATTAGAAGTTTGCATGTATTTGACTTTGTTGGGTTCGGAATTATATTGGGTATGAATTGGTTAAGTAATTATGATGCTAGGATATTTTGGATAGATAGGAAAATATCACTTAGACACCTGGATTGTAGTGATCGGATAGTTTATACCGTAGAAAACCCCAGTTGTGAGGTGAATGCTTTGTTGGGTGTTATGGAGCTAGAAGATGAGTTAAATCGCAATTTCATAGTTAGAGAATTTGCAGATGTTTTTGGTCCGGTAGTTGGATTGCCACCGAAACGAGCCATTGAGTTTCGGATTGATTTAGTGCCTGGAGCAGAACCAATAACTAGGTCGCCAAGCTGAATGACGCCAACAGAGATGAAGGAGCTGAAGGCTTAATTAGTAGATTTGGAAGGCAAGAGTTTTATTAGACCAAGCAGTTTGCCTTGGGGAGCAGCCGCTATATTTGCTAAGAAGCCGGACGAGTCGTTAAGGCTATGTATCGATTATTGTAAGCTGAATGAGAAGACGATAAAGAATCGATATTCACTGCCAAAGACCGACGATTTGTTCAATCAGTTGAGTGAGGCTTAGATATTTTCTCAGTTGGATCTGACGATAGGATTTGATCAGCTTAGAGTAGCAGAAGATAGAATACCTTTAACGGCGTTCAGAATAAGATATGGATCATACAAATGGTTAGTTATGCCGTTCGGACTCACTAATGCACCGGCGTTCTTTTTGGACTTGATGAACCGAATTTTCCGAGAGCACTTGGATCGACTCGTGTTGGTTTTTATAGATGATATTCTGATATACTCTAAGGATGAGAAGGAGCATGAAGTTCATCTTAGAGTTGTGCTTGAGACACTAAGGCAGCATCAGCTAAAGGCGAAGTTCTCAAAGTGCCATTTTTGGAAGAAAGAATTGAAGTTTCTCCGTCACGGGGTTTCAGAGGAAGGATTGTCAGTTGATCCAGAATAGATCGAAGACTTTAATAATTGGAAAAGACCAGAAACAATAACCGAGATAAGAAGTTTCCTTGGATTAGCGAGATATTACCGGAGGTTTATAAATAATTTCTCACGGATAGCAGCTCCGATGACCAAGCTAACACGAAAGGATGTAAAGTTGGTATGGACCGGTAAGTGTGAGGAAGCATTTAAGAGCTTGAAGCACATGTTGATCCATGCACCTGTGTTGGTGGTTCCGGAGGGGGATCAGGACTTAATTGTTTATACTGATGCGTGTAGTACAAGATTGGGAGTTGTACTAATGCAGAGGGGTAAAGTGATTGCCTATGCTTCTAGATAGCTTAGACCGCATGAGGTTAGGTGTCCGACGTATGACTTTGAATTTGCTGCAGTGATTTTTGCATTGAAGGTGTGGAGACATTACCTTTTGGGATAAAGGTTTGAGATCTATATGGATCATAAGTCGTTGAAGTACTTGTTCTCTCAGAGGGAGCTGAACAAGAGACAGCAGAGATGGTTGGAGTTTTTAACCGCTTATGATTTTGGAATAGAGTACACACCAGGGAAAGGCTACAAAGTCGCTGATGCGCTTAATAGGAAGTACCAGAATGTAGTGTTAGCTATGATAGCAGAATGGAAGGACTTGGAGCAGTGTCAGCTTTCAGAGTGCAGCTAAGATCCGAGGCTGAGTCTAATGGAGGATCTGCTAGGTTGTCTTGTTTAGAAGTCCGACCAGCATTGATTAAGAAGATTGCTTCTAAACAGGAAGAGGAACCAGTGTTAGCTGAAAGGATCAAGAAACTAAAGGATGGGATGGAGAACGATGAATTAAAGGATTTCAGTCTTGACCAAAATGGATGGTTGAGAAAGAAGGGTAGATTATGTGTTACTAATGTGGGAGACATAAGGAAAGAAGTTTTGGAGGAATGCCATCGTTCGAAGTTCACTATTCATCCAGGAGGAACAAAGATGTATCAAGATATGAAGAGAAGTTTCTTCTGGGAACGTATGAAGAGGGATGTTGGCTTATGCATGAAATAGTGACTGAACTGAACATCAAAAGCCGAACATCAAAAGCCGAGTGGATTGCTTTAGCCATTGGACATTCTAGTATGGAAGTGGGATTCCATCTCTATGGATTTTATTGATGGGTTGCCAAGATCTAATAGAGGGAATGAAAGTATATGGATCATAGTTAACAGACTGACCAAGAGTGCCCATTTCATTCCGTTAAGGAAAATAGGACAACACCTGTATTGGCTAAGTTATTTATAAAGAATGCAGTTAGACTTCACGGAATTCCTAGTAATATCTTTAGTGATAGAGATTCTTTATTCACTAGCGAGTTCTGGAGGAGTCTATAGGAAAGTTTAGGAACCAAGCTCAAGATGAGTACCGCTTATCATCCACAGATAGATGGACAAACAGAAAGGGTTAACAAGATCCTGGAGGACTTGTTGCAAGATTGTGTATTGGACTTTGGGGACATCTAGTCGAGTTTTCGTATAACAATAGTTATCAGACTAGCATAGGGATGGCACCGTTTGAGGCTTTGTATGGAAGACCATGCAAATCCCCTTCATGTTGGTTAAAGACTGGGGATAGATTGGTTTTTGGTCCTGATTCGGTAAAAGAAGCAGCATAAAAGATTGAGCTGATAAGGGCAAGAATGAAGGAAGCTCAATCTAAGCAGAAAAGCTATGCAGATAGAAGACGAAAAGATTTAAGAGTTCTCTCGGTTGGAGATCGTGTTTTCATCAAAGTATCGCCAATGAAAGGTGTTATCGGCTTCGGGAAGACGGGGAAGTTAGCACAGAGGTTCATAGGACCATTTCCTATTTTGGAAAGGATTGGGAAACTCGCATATAGAGTAGAGTTACCGAGTAATTTGGCGGGGAGTCCACAATGTTTTTCATATATATCATCTGAGGAAATGTGTTAAGGATCCAGACACTACTATAGCACCGACTATGTTAGAAGACTTAGTAGTGAAACCAGACATGGCTACAGTTAGGAAGCCTATCCAGATAGTCGAGAGAGATGAGAAGAATTTGAGAGACAAGACAGTCAGACTAGTGAAATTCCAATGGAGTGATGACGCTAGAGACTGTACTTGGGAGACTGAGAGCAGGATTAGAGATGCTTATCTTGATTTGCTTGATGGTATGTTCTACCTTTGATTGTATTGTTCAGTACCTTATCGTAATTTCAAGGACGAAATTCTTTAAGGAGGGGAGATTTTAACACCCCATATTTTTAGTAACATTATTTAGAATATTTAGTTAGCTAAATAAAATAAAATAATGTAAGAAGATTAATAGACTGAGATTTGGTTTAGCCAAGGTTAGCCGTGCCATGTTAAATGCAAATCAAAATGAGTTAGCATGAATAAACGTGTTAGGAAATAAGTGAGGGCAAAATAGGAAAATGATAGAACTTATACCCTAAACCCTAAGGAATTCAAACACATGTTCATTTCATTTTTCTCAAGTAAAAATATTCTAAGGCCGGCCACCCTTTTCAATCTCAAGAAAGGATAAAGCTAGGAATTTTAAGAGGAAGAAGTACAACAACTTATTCAACATCAAATCTCACATCTTTAATCACAAAGCTAAGGTGAATGATTACTACATCCCATTTTTCTTATATTTTTTGGTTTTACGGTTAACCCGAAGTGATTTATGCATGATAATGCCATGTTTTGGATGATTAAATGTTTATATATACTTGTTGGTGATTTGTGCATGTTCATATTAATATTTATGATATGTTTTGATGTGACAACCCTATTTAATGACATCTAAATGCCTTGCAATTTTAGATATAGACCAGAAATGTTATTCTAGAGATGGGTTTCAATTTTCATAATTTTTTGAATTAATGTGGATTTTATATTAATTTTCTAGTGAAGAAAATGATTTATTGGGTTATAAATAATTTACGGTAAAATTATAATTGGTTTGGGTCTGAAATTTATATATGTTAGAAAACATATTGAAAAGGATTTTTTGGAATTTTTGTAGAATTTTCCAAAGTTTTTTTATGGATATATAAAATTATTTAGGGTATGAGACTTAAATGTTTTATATATTTAATTAAGGAGAAGGGGTATTTTGCAAATGATTTAAATTAATTAATTTTGAAATTATGGCAGTACTTTTAGAAAAGAAAAATTAGCAAACCAATAAGAGTTTGAAAAACAAGGCACGTTAGTTAAAAAGTTTAATTAAAAAGGTTTAAAATCAGAAATTCGACTAAGACCCTCTGCCTCCTTCCTTAAACCAATGCATATAGTACCAATCTCGGTACACAGTGAATTGGACCAAGGAGGAAGGTAAGAGTCGAAACTAAGGGGTTCCAAAAGGATCGAAGCGCCTTTATGTTTTAAATGAGAAAAGCGCCTGCTTGCTTTCGACTAAGATGCTTTCGACTTAGTTGGCTTCCGACTAGGTCAATTGGTTTAAAAAAAGGTTTTAAGGTTGCGGCTTTGTTCTAAGTAATAGCTTCCGACTTAGTGCTTCCGACTAAGTCAATGGTTTCAAAGTTTGGTTATGAAATAGTTGCACCTTTGTTTTTAAATGATAGCTTCCGACTATGTCGAAGCCTTTACTGCCGCTTTCTACCTTTTGAAACAAAGCTTTCGAAGGGGGTTGTTTTATTTTATAAAAACCATGCCGCTTCTTTAATGCTTTTGGAAGGGGTGGTTTTGACACCATCACTTCCCCACTTAGTTATAGCTTTCGAAAGAGCATGCTTTCAACTCTGTTGCTTGTGATCCTTAATGATTTTTAAAAGAATAACCTAAAGGTTTCGACTAGATAGTGTGAATGATTTCAAAAGGTGTTTTCCACATGTTTTAAATTGAAACCAAATGCTTTTGAAGGTTTTAAGGTTTTTAATACCTTCGAAAGGTTTTAAAGAAGGTTTCGAAGGGGAGGTTCCCCTATGGTTTCGAAAGGTTTAAAGGAAAGGTTTTTCAATGGTTTTGAATGGTTTAAAGGAAAGGTTTTTCCTATGGTTTCGAACGGCAATGTTTATTGGTTTTAAAGAGGGATGTCTAAGGTTTTAGCTTTCAAGGAAAAGGAATTTCAATGGTTTCAAAAGGTTTATGTGAATGGTTTCGAAAGGGGTACTTTCAATAGGATCAAAAGGAGTACTTTCAAAGGTTTAAAGGTTTTCACAACAAAGATTTGAGTAAAGTATATATAACATGGCAAGGTGATTTTTGAGTAAAGCATAGGGTATGAAATGTTTTCCTTGTTTAAGTTTGGTTTAAAAGGTTTTAAATCAATTTAAGATGAAAAACGGTTTTCAAGGAAAATTATGGAAAGATATCCTTAAGTAAAATGACTAAGATATTAGAATACCAGATGGGACTGGTATAGGGTCGCACCCTATACATTAGCTATTGCCCCTAGCTAATTTAGTCCAAAATTCTAGTGTGTAGGGCTTTGTCACAAGTAAGACTAAAATTATGATTACACATAGAAGGGTATATATGTTTATATATAGATAGGTTATGTGAACCCGCAAACCATTAGGATCCGGTGACCCTAGGATATGTTAATTTAGGGATAGATTGTCCAGAAGAGAAGTATTTAACAAATAGTTAAGGACAGATCGTCCAGAAGAGGAGTGTCTAACAGATGTTAAATTATTTTGTTACTTTGTCTGGTAGGCCCGAGTCTGCTAAAGGTTAATAGTCAGCCAAAGAAAACTAACAGATAGTTCTTTTATTACCTGATATGTATGTTTACATAATGATGCTTTACAGTATTTAACCAGTTTTGGTTGCAGCAAACGATTTGCAAAATTTTAAAAGAATGTTAGTGAGGGGAAACCCGTTCCGCTAAGTGGCATGGTCTCACTTAACATTAATAACCGGGATGTATAGTATTATTCACACCAGGCTTTATGTCCGACTCAAAGTTTATGTTTTCCCCTTAAACTCTTGGGTGCTCAAAATTGATTTGAGTAGGCTGAGGTTTGAGGTTCTTTCAGGTTTTAGTAGGATGACGAATAAAGCCACCGAAAGCGAGCAGGAGGCTAACAGATAGCTATTTTGGAGTTGCAGTTCTTTGTTTTGTTATTTGTTTCCACTGTGTATGTATTAAGTCAATTATGACTACATGACTTTGACATCCAAGGGGGCATCTTCATATGTCGCTCTTGGCGTATTTTGTAATAAGTATATTTTATCATTGCCTGGCAAACACTTTGGGATTATGTAACATGAACATGGAACATGTGTTTTGAAATGTAATGGAAAAAAAATTGTTTTGAAATCTATGATTTGTTTCATATTCAAGTGTTTCTGATATTATGGATACCATTAACGTAGCTGTATTTAGTCGCCAGAAGTTAATGCTATAGATGACTGCAACATCTGTAGCGCTTAGCTTTGGGCCTCTAGATAGGGGATGTTACATATGTGCAGCTTCTTTATCCCCAGTTCCTTTGCTATCCTTAATCCTGCTATTAATGTCTCATACTCGGCTTCATTAATAGTCCTAGGAAATTCCAATTTCAGCCGTAACAAATTGATCGTCCTATCGGCATTTCAAAGTCTACGCCTGCCCTCGAGCTAAATTCATTAAAAGCGTCGTCTACAAACAATTTTCAGCGAGGAGCTATGGCTGCAACATCCTCTTCATCATCACATGTTGTAAACTCGATGATGAAGTCTGCCTGTGCTTGCATATTTATCGCTATCCTTGGATGGTAGATAATATTGTACTGACTTGGTCTGATATTCCATTTCATCAACCTTCCCAAAGTCTCTGGTCAGTACAATACCTATTTTAAGGGCTGATCTATCAGCACCTTGGTCGAGCATGCCTGAAAATATGGTCGCAACTTCCTTCTCGCAATCAGCATGCAATACGCAAGTTTCTCCAGCTTTGGGTAATTCTTTTCAACTCATGTAAACCGCTTGCAGATGTAGTATACCGATCTTTGAATCCTTGCCTACTCACGTACTAATGCTACGCTCAGTGCGTGAGCAGACACTACTAAGTAAATGAATAAATTCTCCCCGCCCAAATAGTTTGGATAAGACCGATAGTGATTCCATGCGCCTCAATAGTTCCTCGAAGGCATTTTCGCAATTCTAATTCCACTCAAAGTTCCTCTTACCTTTTTTGAGGGCAACAAAGAAAAGTATACACTTATCTATTGCCCTTGAGAAGAATCGACTCCCTTGAGAAGAATCGACTCAAAGCAACGATCTTTCCATTTAAGCTCTAAATTCATTTCTTTGTGGTTGGGGCAGTTATAATTCTTAAAGCGTTAATCTATTCCGAGTTGGCCTTGATGCCTCATGAATTGACAATAAATCCTAGAAACTTCCCTGATGCTACTCCTAAAAGAACATTTTAACAGATTTAGCCTTATTCCGTACTTTCGTAGAATCTCAAACAACTCCGAGAGATCATCCAAATGGTTTCGAGACACTCTAGACTTCACAAGCATATCGTTCACGTACAACTCCATCGTCCATCCGATTTGATTTTGAACATCGTGTTTACTAATCGTTGATACGTAGCTCCAGCATTATTCAAACCGAACATCATCACTCAGTAGCTGTACAATCCCAAATCTTTGATAAATCTAGTATTCTCTTGATCCGGCTCATGCATCATGATCTGATTGTATCTAGAATAAGCATCCATAAACGAGAGAAATTCATGCCCCGCTATTCCGTCAACAAGCTGGTTAATTTTGGGCACAGGAAAGCTATCCTTTGGGCAAGCTTTGTTTAGATCTAAGTAATCGATGCACGTTCGCCACTTCCCATTTTACTTCTTTACCAATCGAGGTTAGATACCCATTGAAGGTATAAAGCATCGCGGATAAAGTCGTTAGCCAAGAGCTTATCCACTTCTTTCTTCAATGCAGCGGATCACTACAGACTCAAGATGTGCCTTTTCTATTTCACTGGTGTGAACTTGAGATTGACCTTTAGTGTGTGACATGCTATCTCCGACGATATCCTGCACATATCAGAATGCATCCAAGCAAACACGTCTAGATTCCCTTGAAGGAAATTAATCAATTCCTTCCGTAATCCAAATCCAGTTGAGAACCAATCTTCAATACTTGAGTCGGATCATCCATATCGATAGGGACACTCACCGTAAGCTCCGTTGGTGCTACCCATGTTTCCCCTGACTCTTACTGGGATCCATGGACTTGTCAAATCGGCTATGGTCCCCGAGCCAGGGGCTGCTTTGTGTTGCAGTTCCTGTATGTCGAAAGTTCTCCCCACATTCTTTCCTTTCTCCCGACGCTTAGCTTCCCGTAGTTCTGCAATGTAGCATTCCCTTTCCACGCTTTGGTCTCCTCACAGTACTCCTATCCCATTCTCTATAGGGAACTTCATCGTCAAACACCATGAAACCAAAGCGATTCTGAAACCAGGTAGAGCCGGTCAGCCTAAGAAAGCAATATATGCTCGGTACTCATCAACAATAACAATATTATGAACATGAAGAACCCTATGTTCCCCTTCACCAAATTCTATGGGCAATTCGATCCTTATATCCCCGAATCTTCGTCTTGCAGGCAGTCACACTCTTTATACTAATTTTCATCTATCAAAATTTTTTCTAAACAGAATGTTAACTAAGCTTCCTTTATCCACCAAAATTCGATGCACAACTGTTGGTCCTATTCCTACTGTTATCACCATGGGATCGACGGTTGGTGCCTCAACTCCATTAGAATCTCGATTTCTAAATACAATATCATCCTTTATCATCTTTTGTTCTTTAGCTAAAGTTTCTCCATCGATGGCGTAGCAACTTTCTTGTAGCACATGCTTCAGTGAACTCGCATACCTCTCCATATTACCCCAGCTTCTCAGCTGGGTGAGGTCCACTGGTTATGGCATAAATTAGCAACTGTCAATCAGTACGTTTGGGCCCTTCACCACTGGGGCCAAGGGGGTATTTCTTGAGCTGGGGGTCCCTAAGGACCTATAGCTTAGTCACTATTCTGTTATTGGTTAACATACCGCTGGAGTCTATTTTTCCGTATCAGCTCTTCAATCAAATCCTTCAAATGATCGCATTCATTCGTGTTGTGCCCATGAGTTTTGTAGAAGCGATAGTACTTCCTAGATCGCGTCTGTCGCTCGATCGCTTTTTTCTTGGCCGATTTCTTATATTGCTTGGTTCTCTGAGTGGCAAGATAAATATTCTCTAGCGTATCATTCAAAGGCACATAATCTTCTAATCTCATATTCCTCTGATGTTTCCTATCATCGTTACGCCTACCGATGAGGCCTTGGTTCTGTTTCTGGTTACCAGAGTTTCCAGCATTACCTGCAACCCCACCAGAGTTTTTTATATCCTATTTAACCGCCACATTGCTTTGAATTACCTCCTTCGATTGTCCATTACTAACCTTTCCTTTTCCCAGACTTGGTTCCTCTAACCTAGAAACCGATTCGCCTTTCGATGGAATACTTCCATAGTAGTTGGTAGTCACATCTTCAACCACCTACCAAAATCCATGTCCGGGTGAATGCCCTGGACTAGTGCCATGAATACAAGATCTTCTTTTGGATTGCTAACTTCCGTAATAGCAAGGTTGAATCGATTCAAGAAACCCTTTAGTGACTCCTTGGGTTCTTAAGACAAACTAGATAGGGACACTACGTCCTTCGGTCGGGAAACACACGGCCTAAACTGCACTAAAAATTTTTTAGTCATTCATCAAAAGTAGGTATAGACCTTGGTGCGAGCCTAGTGAACAACATATAAGCGACTCCTTCCAAAAAGATGGGGAAACATCTACAACGAATGGTGTTCGTAGCTCTAGCTCCATCCATATGCCATTCGTATCCGAGTAAGTGATGTCTAGGTTCTGTAGTTCCATTGTATGATGGCATCGTTGGCATCATGAACTTTCTAGGGTATTCATCTATCAGAATGTTTTTGATGAACGGAGTCCTACTTGGTGCGGAACCCTAATCTTGATTCTTTCTACCTCTGCTTTCCTCCACCAACTGTTTAACCATATCAGCTATGTAATCCTCACTTGCACGGTAATCCAAAGGTCGACTATCAGAGGCTACACTAAGTGTTCAACTCTGCAAATGGTCCTAGTTTTCCGGCTGACATCTACGTTCTCATCCTCCTGTCTCTGGGAGAACCACTCTTTCAGTATTTCAGGGTTTGCGACTGGATGTGCTACAACTGTTTGAACTCCATCTCCATTAACATTGACATCCAACTCAAAATCATCATCAATAAGCTGCGGATCCACTTCCTCATTAGAACCCACCATCGCATCAACTTCTTGTGCATCACCCCTCCTAGATTCCTCTTGGTACCGAGAGAAATACTCTCAGTTCCAGATGGTTACCTTATGGGAGGAGCACTTCTGCTTCCTCCTACAAGTTCTTCAATAACTCCAACGATTTCTACCTTCTGTTTTTGCTTACCATCTCTTCTATTTTGGCCAGAAATAGAGGAATTCTCTTATTCTACCGCAGGTGAAGTTTCCCTTCTATATCTTCTAGTTCTTGACGGTTGTAAGGTTAGCAAAACATCTATCTTATCTATCAGATCCTTCTAGCTATCTGCCATATTCTGGTTAAGCTCTTTTATCATTTTATCAAGTTATACTCTAGTAACCACCTCTTGTTGAGCAGATGATCCATGTATTGCTCGTTGATTACTAATTTCAGCTTGGTGAGAATTCCCTTAATCACATCCAGCTACCACTCAGGATGATCTGTTAGACCTCCTAGGCGCCATTGATTCAAATGGAAAACTACCCAATTCTTCAAGCAAAACTGTTGGATCTAACTTTTGGATCTTTCCAATTCAAAGTAGAAAGCTAGATCTAAACCTAGGCTCGGTTTTCTCAGTGAAAACACCAAAATATTGATGTCAAAATTGGCACAACACTCAAGTTTGACCTGTTATAGGATTAGATCTAGTAAAAATAACAAGAAAATGTAGAAAAGTATAGATACACTAGATTTTTATAGTGGTTCAGCAATCTCTGACCTATGTCCACTTTATATCTTTATTGATTGTTGATTTAAGAGAGTTTAGAGAGAATTAGAAGTCACTAGTACAAGGGTTTGACGGGTTCTAGAGCTTAGGATTGCCAACAGTAACTACCTAGGTGACTTATGAATGAGTGGAAAAGAGATCATGGAGAAGCAGAGTTCAAGATTAGAGTCCAGCCCCCTCTTTATTTGTAGTTGGGTTGATGTTTATAGAGAAACATGCATACAGGCTTAGAAGCCCGCTTATAGTGAAGTCCAGAAGCTATCCCAATGATGCACAAGTGAGCACTGACGCCCTCATTCAAAAAAGACCTTACTGAAAGGTTTACTTATGTGGGAACTTGGTCCTTCCAATTGCATCACTCTTCATTCTTCAATTTGATATGTTTCAAGCTCTTTTCCGTAGACTTTGAATTGATTCCAATGATTCTCCCGATGACACTTGTGTCATCTTGCTTTCTTTGCTTTTTCTCATCAATCCTGAGAATTGCTCATCTAAACTCTAAGAAAAGCGCTCGAAAAGTTGGAGTAGAGTATGAAGTGTATGGGGTTTGTAGTGCCAAAGAAGGAGGAAAAACCTCTTGGTACTGAGTGGAAACCTCTCGGTACCGACTGGTTTCTTTAGCTCCAAACGTGATGGTTTTTCTTGAGTATAACTCTCTTATTCTTCTGAACGTATTTCCAAGTTCTTAAGTCGTTTTTTCTTCGTCTTGACCTTCTATTTCTGATTGAATTCTACTTGGTTAAAAACCTAGTTAACATGAATGTCATCATGAATGATAAAATCTGCTTTCTAGTCCTTAATGAAACACCTATAGCATCTCCCTAGCATGTAAGATTCCCTATTAAACCTTCTTATATGTTATGCATTTTTAGTGGGTGTTGAATTATTGTCTATATATTCAGTCTTTTTAGAAGTTTCTTGGATCTCATCCAAGTTTATCTTACTACCACTAATTTCTCACGAAAGAAATTACTTTTCCAATAGGGTGGCATGTCTCAAAAAAAAATTATTTTATGTTCTTTGGTATGATAGAATACATATCCATGAGAATTTCCTGAATACCCTATAAATATATACATAAGACTAATCTTGCAACAAGCTTATTGGGCTTTACATTCTTTATGTAAGCCGGACAACCTCAAACCTTAAGCTAATTAGGTGGGGTTTCTTCCTAGTCCATAACTCATATGGAGTCTTGGGCATAGAATTAGACGGTACTCTATTCAACATATATGTTATGGTTTTTAGTGCATATCTCCAAAAGGAAGGTGATAATGCAGTGTCACTCATCATTAATCGAACCATGTACAACAAAATTCAATTTTTCATTTTTGAAACACCGTTGTGTTTTGGAGTATATGGAGGAATGACTTTAAGGAGAATACCATTCTCTTTTAGGTACCCTTAGAGTTCAGATCTAAAGTACTCACTACCTTGATCAGATTGAAGCATGTTAATTTTCCTACTAGTATGGTTTTACGCTTCTTTCTTATAATCAATTAACTTATCACAGACCTTTGATTTGTGTTTCATAAGAAACACATATCCATATCTAGATAAATCATTAGTGAACATTATAAAGTGCGAGGTTCCACTTTTTGTAGTTATGGACATATGACCTCATACATCAGTATGCGATAGTCCGAGGAGTTCATCAACTCTTTCGTTGCTCCCATTAAATGGGTGCTTAGCCATGTTCCCTTAAGACATAATGTACAAGTATCAAATTATTCATAATCAAATGATGGAAAATACCTTGGGTTTTTTAACTCGTTTGGTCGTTTCTTACTAATATGGCCTAGTCTACGGTACCAAAGAAAACCATCATTTACTTCATATGCAATATTATTTCAATAGCTAATACACAATTCATGTTAGGACCCATTAATAGCTAATATAATGCCAAAGGAAACCATCACTTAAAGTATAAACATAAATGTCATTATTTAAAGCAATAAAACCAATAATTTTATTTCCATAACAAATATTCATAATCCTATCATTACAAACAAAACTATATCTGTTTTTTGTCAATCGTGAAAAGGAAATCATTCCACTAATAAATTTTGGTATATAATAGCAATTATTCAAAATTAAATCGTGTCCACTAGCAAGCTTAACATGTTGTTTCCCCATCGTGACGGCAGCTACGTTAGCTCCATTTGCAACTTAAAATCTCATTCTCCCTCTTTCCATTGGTTGCTTACTCCTACGTCCCTATAATGAAGTATAGATATGAGTTCCAAAACTAGGATCTAAAACCAATTAGAAGCACATAAAGATTTTCTATACGAAAAATGCCTTTAAGAGGGGAATACAATTCCTTCCCTTTAAGTGTCTTTATGTAGTCTAGACAGTTTCTCTTTAAGTGTCCCTTCTTCAAGCAAAAGTGGTAATCAACTTTCTCTTGTGCCTTCACTATACCATTGCTACCCTTAGACTTACACTTTATCTTCTTTGAACTATTCGAGGAAGAGGAAAAACTAAAAGCAAGAACTACACTCGGTTTCTTTGTGAATGAACTCTTGGTTGTCCTTAACATGTTGAGGAGATCCACGATAATACATTTCAATGAGTTCACATTGAAGTCCAATATGAACGGGTCGAACCTTGGAGTGAATGATCCAAGAATTAAACCAGTCTAAAGCTTAGTGTCAAGTGTAGTTCCTAATTTGGCCAACCTTTCAATGTACGTAATAATATTGAGCACGTGATCTTGGACTAAGGTGTCCATGCTCATCTTTGCATGGAATAGTTTCCATGAGATCTCATACCTCATGATACAAGACTACTCTCCATATAATTTTGTAGATGCCTAAATATATCATGAATATTCATGTTCTCATGCTATCTTTAAAGCTCGATGTGCATAGTTGACAGCACCTAGCAGTGGGCATGTTCACAGTCCACTGGCCAATCTTCGTAAGCCTTGATTTTTTTAGATGTGGCATCATTCTCACGTTTAGTTAATGGCTTCCTGGCGATAATATACCAAAACTTTTCATGGGTGAGTGTTATTTTAACGTTTTTAGCTAGTTTTATAATTTGCACAATTAACGTGTTCTTTTCAAAAAATAGCTTCATGGTTACCATTTTCAAATTCATTAAAGTAAATTAGATAACATTAAATATATTCTTATACTTATTAAATTGATTTAGTGTATTTATCTAATAAGATTCCTATTGAATTCTACTTCTCTCAAAAACTCAAAAGAGGTTTCTAGGAATTTCATAAATTCCTACAGTAGATATTAGGCTCCATTTATCATGTTACTACAACCCTGAGATTGCTCAACAAATTGTGGTTCTATAAATGGTAAGTAACATTTTACTCGTTGTGTCTCGTATATACTCCTAGCATACTTTTAACTATGCTCCTAATGATCTTCATGATTTCTTAACAAATCATGAAATACATTAGATACCTGTAAACCCATAATTTCATGAAATCCTAATAGGAATTATGTAACCCTTGAGGTTTCTCAACAACCATAGGTACGTAAGGACTATTTATATTATAAACGATGAAAACATTATTATTTAACATTCTTAATTAAAATTAATTTTATACAATATTATCGACTATTTAACGATGATGAGTATAACTTATGATATTATATATCTTTTATATAAACCCAGTGTATACTACCTTAAATCATAGGTTTTAATTTATTTAACCTCCCATTTTCTCTTTACATATGATATGTAACGACCCAGAATTTCGAACAAATTAAATTGAAAATATTTAATTAATTTTAGATATTTGAACGGTAATTTAATTTGAACCCCCGATATAACTTTGAAAATTTGCGATTAAACTATGAAATTTAATCGATTGAAGTTAAATAAAAATTTGAATCTACAATTTTAAGCTGAAGAAAAATATTTCGAAAGCTTTTAAAATTCGTATTGATAATACTGAAGATGATAGGAGCTTCAGAATTTAATTTCGAACTGTTTTGTTCAGTTTTGAATTTATATCGTTCAACCGATATTTAAAAATAGTCATTTTTCAAACAGTCTCGGAATTTGACGAAACCAGTTCCATTGGATCCGTAATAGTTAGTTATTACCGGATTTCAATTTTCGTATTTTTCAGAGTTAATACGTGATCATACGTTGAGTAAATGCATCGAAATTTTAAAGCAAATCCAATTTAAATTTAAATTTAAATAATTGTCAAACATCAGCACGTTTCTCTCCTTTAAACACGCCTTCAATTACGTTCCTTTGTTTCAGCCCAAATTCACGCAACCTTCCTCTTGTTCCTCAGTTAAACAATTTCAAACGAAAGAAAAACAAAATCTCGTTCAAAACAATATAAATGCCCGAGCTTCTTAACTTCGTTCAAAAGGAAAAGAAAAGCAGATCGTTCAAATGGAATTCGAAAACCTATTCGTTCAAAGTTCGAACTCGTGACTTCCTTACTCCCCTTCAAATTTCACGAAATCAGAAAGAAAGAAAATCATGATTTCCATCCTCTGGCCAAATCGATCTTCGCGATCGAAACTCAATCGCGAGGAACACTCGAGGTCGCATCGTTGCGAGTGGGTCGCGCGTGCGTACGAGGACGGGGCTGCGACAACGAAGGCGAGGCGATTTGAGGGGCTCGAGCGCGACGCTGCAAGCGAGAGGCTGGGTCAGATCTGAAGGCGCATGGGTACGCGTGCGTGTGGGTGAGTAGGGGTGACTCGCGACATGCGGTGGTGGAGTCAGAGTCGCGACGGCGGCAGGTGAAGTCGAGGCCAATGGTCCCGAGGTCAGAAAGGGGATGTAGGCAGTTAGGGTTCACGGTGGCGATCTCGAGTTTGATGGAGGAGGCTCACGCGGCAGCGACGTTCGCTGGGGAATTTCGCGTGCGTGAAGACTGGGTCCGGTGGTACGCGAGACAAGCGGCGACATCGTGCTCGATATTGATGGTTGCTCGATTTACAGTAAGATATTTTTATAATTGTTTTACTCAATTTCAAAAATTTAAAAATGAATGTATATAGACAGTAAAATAAATTGCTAGTTTATTTTGGAGATAATTTAGTTAAGTAAAATTGTTAAAAGAAAATTAGTTTTAAATTTAAATTTTTGTTAAATAATTCCATTAAAAAGAAATTGGTTTAGAATTTAAAAGTATTAGTTTAAATTTTAGTTTTTGGTTAATTAGATTTATTTGAAGAGAAATAAAAAGGGAATTCTATTTTATTTATATAAAAAGAAAATATAATTTTAAATTTATTTGTTAAGTTGTTATAAACAATAGTTTACGATAATAAATTTGTTTTGTCTATTTTAGTTATTAAAAAGGGAAATTTTAGTTAAAACTAAATTTATAGTTAATAAAATTTATTTAAAAGGAAACTGGGTTAGAAATGAGGTCATTGTATAATTAAAACATATCAAGTTAGAAATTTAATAGTTTGGCTAACTCAAATGTTAACAAATTGTATAATTATTTATACAAGGTCAAAACTGTGAAGAAATGGTGAAAATGGAAATGGGTTGCAAAATAAAAAGCTAAGGTGAGATCTCCTCACTCAGATTTAAATTTGTATTGCAGTTATTGATTGATATGATTGCTATTGAATGTGCTATTAGATATGATAGGATATATCTATATATATAGCAGTATATACATATTGGCATATGTATATATTGGATTGATGATTTCCCGCCTCGTATAGCGGATGAGACCCTATTGCGCCGTTAGTAAGTGGATTTATAAAAACCTATATACCGCGATAATTCCGTACTGGAGCGGAATTGGTATTGTGCTAACATCTTTGGATGCAGGGAAACAGGTTGGAGGGATCCAACTGGATTCCTCACAGTAGTTATTTATGTACAGATATTGTGATGTATTCTGTATCATATGTTGAGATATGATATTGACTGTTGTGATTGACTAATTGATGCGTTGCATCATCGGGTTCAATTTTTAAAGTTTAAAAATAAACGATTCTTACTTTAAAAGGGATTTTGAAGTGATTTTTGGAAAGTATACGATTTATTAAATTTTGGAATTTATTTATCTTAAATAAATAAATAAATGTTATAAATTTAAAATCAAAAAAAAAATTTTAAATTGTGAAATATACCTGAAAGGTAATTTTGAAATAAATAGTCAAGTGATAAATAAAATAGTTTAAGTTGGATTTCTTTTGAATTATTTAAAAATGATGTATATAAAAGATGTACAGAATTGATATTTATCAATTAAAAGTAAAAGATATTTTAAAACGAGTTTCTATAAGTGTTAGAAATTTATAGAATTATAAATTGTGAAGACATGAGATTTATAGAATTGTAGATTGTGAAGATTTGAAGTTTATAGATTTATAAAGATTGAAGTTTATAGATTTATAAAGTATGAAGTTATAAAATGAATGAAGTTGTAGAATAAAGACTGATAAGAAATTTACTTGTAAATTGGATTTTTACCTTTAGATGGAATATTTATCGAATTTTGAATAAAGGAGATTTATTAAATTGAAGTCGTTAGAAAATAGGAATAGAATTTATAAACGTTGTTTTATAAATTCGAAATCGATAGAATTTGATAAATTAAATGTAGAAGATTCTTAAAGAAGATATATTCGCGATTTTGGATAGCGAATTTTTGTTGAAATAAAATGTGTAGAAAATAGTGAAATGTAATTAGTGAAGTATATTCACGATTTTGGATAGTGAATATATTGTTAAGTAAAATGGATATGTTTCGGGAAAGCGATATTTGAAATGAAGTGACTGTTTTAAAAGATGTTTTAAAACGTGAGAATTACCGAAATCATAGATTTCAACATTTTTATTGTTGAAAGAGGCGTTTTCGAAAATATAAGGAAATGATGGACTATAACACTGTTGTTATAGTAAATGATTTTCGGAAGAAAATGTTTTGATGTAGTATTGGGATTTATATATCTATCTAAATCCGAATCCCTATACTAGTGATTTTGAGTCGTCGTAACGATGTTTTACGTAACATTCGTTTTGACTCAAATAAATGTTGTTATAGTAAATGTTTTCCTTAAAGAATGAATATATACTTAATATTGATTTAAGTATATCGAATATTTTCTAAGTGTTGAAAATAAATGATTTGTGAATTACTTATTTTTAAATAAGTATGGAAATGTTTTCCAAAATGAAATGAAATGTTTTGAGAATTTATCTTCTTAAAGATAGATTGAAATTAAATATTGAAAACGATTTGAAAATCGAATATCAGTAGATATTCGAAAGTATAAATTCAATGTGGAATTTATAAAAGAAAGCGAAGTTGTTTAAAAATAAATATTGATTTATTTTTGAAGTGTGGAAAATTGATTTGAAATTGTTTTCAAATGGTTAAGTGTGGAAATTTTTTTATCTAGTAAAGATATTTTGGAAGATAAAATAATTTGGAGAATTATTTGGAATCTGATGATGTTGCGCATCTTTATTGATAGTTAAATAACCGACTATCAATAATTACCTTAGATAGGTATTTGTTGTGAATTGGATGAATTTGAATGCCACACTTGTTTTTTTAAATAATCGCTCACTATTCGGGTTAGCCGGGAAAGGACCATGGGGTCGTATAACCCATTCCGAATATGTGATACGTCGTTATGAATCGCAATTGAAGACCGGTGTTGAAGACCGGATATTTTTGAAAACGAAAGGATTACCGTCGAGTTACTCTACACCGACTGATCCTCGGTTTAGAGGTTTTTATCACCCTTAGTGACGGGAAGTCCTGACGTGATTGGAAATTATCCGGAAATGCAAGGGCTTCGTGAGAAGTGCCTTCGGTTCTGTTCGATCCCGGAACAGACTTATATGGATTGTGTGTCTGACGTTACAATTTGAGATATAAAGCTGATTTCTTTCAAATACATTTCTGTTGGTGGCGGAGAATTTATTCTCTTAGCTTAACACCCTTCTCTGAGACGTACGAGCTCAGAGGTTATGTAGTTGAAATTTATCAGCGATATATCCCAACTTGGTAACGTGGCATACTGAGTGTTGCTGTGAAATGATCAGTGTTTGATCATTTGTGATATGATCATTCGTTTGATCTTATATCTTTGTGATCATAGGTTGATCATTTTGTTTGACCCGAAGCAGGGCTTTTTATAGAAAGCGTAGCTTTGTGGACGAGACTTCGTCGAGCCTCACACCCCGGAAATGGTCGAAACAGGAAGAATGCAGCAAGGTTCTAGGGAGTAGCGCCCCTTAGTGTATGTCATTCCTTCTGGATAAAGGTGGTATCATGGTATGGAGCCCAGATACTTAACCTCTGTGGTTACTGCATTATTTTATCTATGTGGTTTGTTGGAAATCGGGGATCCTCGGGAAGATCGGTGACGATCGGGGGATGGCATACGCGTGTCAGTAGTTACCTATTTTTGCAGAGGTAACCCGGCCTTGTGTTGGCAGAGATCCGGTTAGGTTCTCGGGTCGTCTATTCCAGGGACGTACCCATCGTGGAAAAGGAAGTTCCTTAGCCTGACCATTTGTTGGAAATCCAAACTCCAATACGTGATTTGTACGGTATTAGTTGTAGAACCTGCCATTTACGTACGGTGGTCACCACTGTTTAGATGGTAGCTATAGTAGGCATACGATACTGGTCGTATGTTGGCTAAGATTAATATTATACTTTCGAAATGTTTTCTACACTATGCACTAATAATAATATCAAAATGATTTGATTTTGCGTAGTAAGCATCTTTGACTATCATAAGAAGAAATCTCCTCCAATTCTGCGTTTGCATTGTGTGTGTGGTGGGAGGTCTTATGGTAGTTTCATTTTCCAAAAGCATTTCGAATTGACTTTTAAAATTATTTTGTTGTTATATAAAGAATAACTGTTTTACGATCTCACACCAGTCACCATGACTGACTCGGAGTTTATTGTTTCCCTTCTAAACTCTGGGTGCCCACCAATTTCCACACGGGCAGTCTAGAGTTATGTTATCAGGATATTCTGGATATTCTGGAGCTTTGGAAGCAAGCTGAATGGCGAGACGTAGTATTTGTATCTGGTAGTATTTATTCCGCTGTGTATGCTGTATGAGGACAAGTTTATATAACTGTCCATTGTTGTTTATTGACTCTGATGATATGATGTGATGTAATGTAATAACAGATATAATTCTTTGTTTTTAAATGATATTCATTTATCTATTATATATTGTTCCGCTGCGATATGTGAGATTCTGATATTGTTTTCTTTCGTGTTGTTGTTCTTCTTCTTTCTTCTTCTTTCTTTTTCTTCTATCTTCTCTTCCTCCTCTTCTTTTAAATATTAAAGTTTCGCGTTTTCGCCATCCGATTGTTCGGCAATTGCTACAGTGGACGTAGCAGGGTCGGGTTTTCGGAAGACGGATTTGCGGGTCTTTACAGTTGGTATCAGAGCATATGGTTAAGCGACAACCCTGCTCTGTTGGGTGTTACTCATTAGAGATAGAGTCAGCAGTGCTCTAGAATGAGTTGAGTGTAATAATAGATATGAGCGCGTATTTGTTATTGAATATAAAAATTGTTTTATATTGTGATGATTGATTTATTGAGTGGTATATGGATTCTGGTCAATACGAGTAATTAACGATCATTGATAGGGATCTCTAAACACTCGAATAGAACAATTCGGCACAGTATGGTTTTAAATAGGGTAAACGGAACAATTTTACCCAAATCTATTTTCGTATAGAAAAGAAATGATTTTCTGTAAATTATTACAGTATATGGTTGCATGGATGTTAGGAAAGTGATAATATTGAAAGTTATCATTTTTATATGAAATTGAATAAGAAATTCAAATCGTAACTCCAAAGTTAAAATAAATTCACATACAAATGAAATTTGTGAATGTAAATTATAAATGTAATTTGTAATTTAAAATGAGATTCCAAAGAAGTTTTTGGAAATGTTTTGAAAGGAATTTGTAAATTTTGGAGATTTGAAAATGGAATTCAAAGGTTTTGAAAAGTATTTTGAGAAATGAAAAGCTCTAAACTCTTTCCGGTCGCTGGAAAATAACTTCGATGATGATCGCGACATCACCGGTGTTCATTTTCGGGTTTCCAAAAGAGAAATTGCTGTCAAATTGTTTTAAATAGGAGTTGTTTGAAAATTTGGGTTTTTGTTTGGAAATTCAAATGGAATTTGAATTGTTTTCAAATGGTTTTGAAAAAGTGGAAACGACTCTGGAATCCTATTTAAAAATACTTACGAAATATTAATAAGTTGATAACTTATGGAATATTGGGAATCTGATTGAAATGAAAGTTCAAATTGAAATGAAAGAATTTGTGAACAAATAAATAAATTTGCAATGGCAAATGCGAGAAAATAAAATTGAATGTTAAAATTCATTTCGAATTCGTAAGCAAATGAATTGAATTGAATAAAGTAAATTGAAAGATGAATTAAAATTCGAATTGGAAATCCAGTTTAATATAAGTGGTTATAAACCAAAATAGTAAATTGTAATAAATTTTGGGAATGAACAAAAATGAATAAGACTGGAATTGAAACTGAAGATTGAAAACAGATTTGAATTTGTAAGTGGATTAGAATTAGAAATGAATTAGTAATTGGAACTAATTTAAGATAGTGCAGTTGTAAATGACAGATAATTGATAAAATTCAATATTTTAGAATTGAAAGTAAATTGAATCCAAATTAGATTGGAATTGTGAATTGAACTCAAATGAGAAATTGAAATGTGAAATTGAATTCAAATAAAATTTGAAATGTAAAATTGAAGATAATGGATATAACTTCAATAGTGAACTAAAGATGATATAAGTAGTTTATATTGAAAATTTGTAATTGAATTTGCAAAATGATTTGAATGCTGTAACTAGATATAATGGCTAGTAGATATACAGGTACACAAGGAATTGAGATTTTAATGTTGAAAGACAATTCGAATTGCTCGAAAAGGTACGTATTTGAATTATAATATGAGTTTTTGATGATTTCTTGTCTAGCCGCTTGGCTTTTTCTTTTTCTTTTTGAAATCTGAGAGTCCGTAGGGACGTTTTGTAGTCGTGCCGTATTAGCCGTGCAAAGGAGACGCTGGCGAAATTTTTCGAAAATTTCGGGTGTTAGAAAATTTTTGAGAAAATTTTGAAAGTTTAAATTTGAATTTGGATTTAAATTTGAATTGAGGAGTTAAACAATGTTGTTTAGAACTTATAGTTGAAGTTGAAAATTTAGTTGAATGATAATGAATCTTTAGTAGAAAGATTTGTTTTGAAAATTTAATAAGACTATTAGATTGTGAAAAATAGTAGACGAGTTAGGGATCATTTTTCTTAACTTGTAATTTCGAGGACGAAATTCTTTTAAGGAGGGAAGTCTGTAACGACCCAGAATTTCGAACAAATTAAATTGAAAATATTTAATTAATTTTAGATATTTGAACGGTAATTTAATTTGAACCCCCGATATAACTTTGAAAATTTGCGATTAAACTATGAAATTTAATCGATTGAAGTTAAATAAAAATTTGAATCTACAATTTTAAGCTGAAGAAAAATATTTCGAAAGCTTTTAAAATTCATATTGATAATACTGAAGATGATAGGAGCTTCAGAATTTAATTTCGAACTGTTTTGTTCAGTTTTGAATTTATATCGTTCAACCGATATTTAAAAATAGTCATTTTTCAAACAGTCTCGGAATTTGACGAAACCAGTTCCATTGGATCCGTAATAGTTAGTTATTACCGGATTTCAATTTTCGTATTTTTCAGAGTTAATACGTGATCATACGTTGAGTAAATGCATCGAAATTTTAAAGCAAATCCAATTTAAATTTAAATTTAAATAATTGTCAAACATCAGCACGTTTCTCTCCTTTAAACACGCCTTCAATTACGTTCCTTTGTTTCAGCCCAAATTCACGCAACCTTCCTCTTGTTCCTCAGTTAAACAATTTCAAACGAAAGAAAAACAAAATCTCGTTCAAAACAATATAAATGCCCGAGCTTCTTAACTTCGTTCAAAAGGAAAAGAAAAGCAGATCGTTCAAATGGAATTCGAAAACCTATTCGTTCAAAGTTCGAACTCGTGACTTCCTTACTCCCCTTCAAATTTCACGAAATCAGAAAGAAAGAAAATCATGATTTCCATCCTCTGGCCAAATCGATCTTCGCGATCGAAACTCAATCGCGAGGAACACTCGAGGTCGCATCGTTGCGAGTGGGTCGCGCGTGCGTACGAGGACGGGGCTGCGACAACGAAGGCGAGGCGATTTGAGGGGCTCGAGCGCGACGCTGCAAGCGAGAGGCTGGGTCAGATCTGAAGGCGCATGGGTACGCGTGCGTGTGGGTGAGTAGGGGTGACTCGCGACATGCGGTGGTGGAGTCAGAGTCGCGACGGCGGCAGGTGAAGTCGAGGCCAATGGTCCCGAGGTCAGAAAGGGGATGCAGGCAGTTAGGGTTCACGGTGGCGATCTCGAGTTTGATGGAGGAGGCTCACGCGGCAGCGACGTTCGCTGGGGAATTTCGCGTGCGTGAAGACTGGGTCCGGTGGTACGCGAGACAAGCGGCGACATCGTGCTCGATATTGATGGTTGCTCGATTTACAGTAAGATATTTTTATAATTGTTTTACTCAATTTCAAAAATTTAAAAATGAATGTATATAGACAGTAAAATAAATTGCTAGTTTATTTTGGAGATAATTTAGTTAAGTAAAATTGTTAAAAGAAAATTAGTTTTAAATTTAAATTTTTGTTAAATAATTCCATTAAAAAGAAATTGGTTTAGAATTTAAAAGTATTAGTTTAAATTTTAGTTTTTGGTTAATTAGATTTATTTGAAGAGAAATAAAAAGGGAATTCTATTTTATTTATATAAAAAGAAAATATAATTTTAAATTTATTTGTTAAGTTGTTATAAACAATAGTTTACGATAATAAATTTGTTTTGTCTATTTTAGTTATTAAAAAGGGAAATTTTAGTTAAAACTAAATTTATAGTTAATAAAATTTATTTAAAAGGAAACTGGGTTAGAAATGAGGTCATTGTATAATTAAAACATATCAAGTTAGAAATTTAATAGTTTGGCTAACTCAAATGTTAACAAATTGTATAATTATTTATACAAGGTCAAAACTGTGAAGAAATGGTGAAAATGGAAATGGGTTGCAAAATAAAAAGCTAAGGTGAGATCTCCTCACTCAGATTTAAATTTGTATTGCAGTTATTGATTGATATGATTGCTATTGAATGTGCTATTAGATATGATAGGATATATCTATATATATAGCAGTATATACATATTGGCATATGTATATATTGGATTGATGATTTCCCGCCTCGTATAGCGGATGAGACCCTATTGCGCCGTTAGTAAGTGGATTTATAAAAACCTATATACCGCGATAATTCCGTACTGGAGCGGAATTGGTATTGTGCTAACATCTTTGGATGCAGGGAAACAGGTTGGAGGGATCCAACTGGATTCCTCACAGTAGTTATTTATGTACAGATATTGTGATGTATTCTGTATCATATGTTGAGATATGATATTGACTGTTGTGATTGACTAATTGATGCGTTGCATCATCGGGTTCAATTTTTAAAGTTTAAAAATAAACGATTCTTACTTTAAAAGGGATTTTGAAGTGATTTTTGGAAAGTATACGATTTATTAAATTTTGGAATTTATTTATCTTAAATAAATAAATAAATGTTATAAATTTAAAATCAAAAAAAAAATTTTAAATTGTGAAATATACCTGAAAGGTAATTTTGAAATAAATAGTCAAGTGATAAATAAAATAGTTTAAGTTGGATTTCTTTTGAATTATTTAAAAATGATGTATATAAAAGATGTACAGAATTGATATTTATCAATTAAAAGTAAAAGATATTTTAAAACGAGTTTCTATAAGTGTTAGAAATTTATAGAATTATAAATTGTGAAGACATGAGATTTATAGAATTGTAGATTGTGAAGATTTGAAGTTTATAGATTTATAAAGATTGAAGTTTATAGATTTATAAAGTATGAAGTTATAAAATGAATGAAGTTGTAGAATAAAGACTGATAAGAAATTTACTTGTAAATTGGATTTTTACCTTTAGATGGAATATTTATCGAATTTTGAATAAAGGAGATTTATTAAATTGAAGTCGTTAGAAAATAGGAATAGAATTTATAAACGTTGTTTTATAAATTCGAAATCGATAGAATTTGATAAATTAAATGTAGAAGATTCTTAAAGAAGATATATTCGCGATTTTGGATAGCGAATTTTTGTTGAAATAAAATGTGTAGAAAATAGTGAAATGTAATTAGTGAAGTATATTCACGATTTTGGATAGTGAATATATTGTTAAGTAAAATGGATATGTTTCGGGAAAGCGATATTTGAAATGAAGTGACTGTTTTAAAAGATGTTTTAAAACGTGAGAATTACCGAAATCATAGATTTCAACATTTTTATTGTTGAAAGAGGCGTTTTCGAAAATATAAGGAAATGATGGACTATAACACTGTTGTTATAGTAAATGATTTTCGGAAGAAAATGTTTTGATGTAGTATTGGGATTTATATATCTATCTAAATCCGAATCCCTATACTAGTGATTTTGAGTCGTCGTAACGATGTTTTACGTAACATTCGTTTTGACTCAAATAAATGTTGTTATAGTAAATGTTTTCCTTAAAGAATGAATATATACTTAATATTGATTTAAGTATATCGAATATTTTCTAAGTGTTGAAAATAAATGATTTGTGAATTACTTATTTTTAAATAAGTATGGAAATGTTTTCCAAAATGAAATGAAATGTTTTGAGAATTTATCTTCTTAAAGATAGATTGAAATTAAATATTGAAAACGATTTGAAAATCGAATATCAGTAGATATTCGAAAGTATAAATTCAATGCGGAATTTATAAAAGAAAGCGAAGTTGTTTAAAAATAAATATTGATTTATTTTTGAAGTGTGGAAAATTGATTTGAAATTGTTTTCAAATGGTTAAGTGTGGAAATTTTTTTATCTAGTAAAGATATTTTGGAAGATAAAATAATTTGGAGAATTATTTGGAATCTGATGATGTTGCGCATCTTTATTGATAGTTAAATAACCGACTATCAATAATTACCTTAGATAGGTATTTGTTGTGAATTGGATGAATTTGAATGCCACACTTGTTTTTTTAAATAATCGCTCACTATTCGGGTTAGCCGGGAAAGGACCATGGGGTCGTATAACCCATTCCGAATATGTGATACGTCGTTATGAATCGCAATTGAAGACCGGTGTTGAAGACCGGATATTTTTGAAAACGAAAGGATTACCGTCGAGTTACTCTACACCGACTGATCCTCGGTTTAGAGGTTTTTATCACCCTTAGTGACGGGAAGTCCTGACGTGATTGGAAATTATCCGGAAATGCAAGGGCTTCGTGAGAAGTGCCTTCGGTTCTGTTCGATCCCGGAACAGACTTATATGGATTGTGTGTCTGACGTTACAATTTGAGATATAAAGCTGATTTCTTTCAAATACATTTCTGTTGGTGGCGGAGAATTTATTCTCTTAGCTTAACACCCTTCTCTGAGACGTACGAGCTCAGAGGTTATGTAGTTGAAATTTATCAGCGATATATCCCAACTTGGTAACGTGGCATACTGAGTGTTGCTGTGAAATGATCAGTGTTTGATCATTTGTGATATGATCATTCGTTTGATCTTATATCTTTGTGATCATAGGTTGATCATTTTGTTTGACCCGAAGCAGGGCTTTTTATAGAAAGCGTAGCTTTGTGGACGAGACTTCGTCGAGCCTCACACCCCGGAAATGGTCGAAACAGGAAGAATGCAGCAAGGTTCTAGGGAGTAGCGCCCCTTAGTGTATGTCATTCCTTCTGGATAAAGGTGGTATCATGGTATGGAGCCCAGATACTTAACCTCTGTGGTTACTGCATTATTTTATCTATGTGGTTTGTTGGAAATCGGGGATCCTCGGGAAGATCGGTGACGATCGGGGGATGGCATACGCGTGTCAGTAGTTACCTATTTTTGCAGAGGTAACCCGGCCTTGTGTTGGCAGAGATCCGGTTAGGTTCTCGGGTCGTCTATTCCAGGGACGTACCCATCGTGGAAAAGGAAGTTCCTTAGCCTGACCATTTGTTGGAAATCCAAACTCCAATACGTGATTTGTACGGTATTAGTTGTAGAACCTGCCATTTACGTACGGTGGTCACCACTGTTTAGATGGTAGCTATAGTAGGCATACGATACTGGTCGTATGTTGGCTAAGATTAATATTATACTTTCAAAATGTTTTCTACACTATGCACTAATAATAATATCAAAATGATTTGATTTTGCGTAGTAAGCATCTTTGACTATCATAAGAAGAAATCTCCTCCAATTCTGCGTTTGCATTGTGTGTGTGGTGGGAGGTCTTATGGTAGTTTCATTTTCCAAAAGCATTTCGAATTGACTTTTAAAATTATTTTGTTGTTATATAAAGAATAACTGTTTTACGATCTCACACCAGTCACCATGACTGACTCGGAGTTTATTGTTTCCCTTCTAAACTCTGGGTGCCCACCAATTTCCACACGGGCAGTCTAGAGTTATGTTATCAGGATATTCTGGATATTCTGGAGCTTTGGAAGCAAGCTGAATGGCGAGACGTAGTATTTGTATCTGGTAGTATTTATTCCGCTGTGTATGCTGTATGAGGACAAGTTTATATAACTGTCCATTGTTGTTTATTGACTCTGATGATATGATGTGATGTAATGTAATAACAGATATAATTCTTTGTTTTTAAATGATATTCATTTATCTATTATATATTGTTCCGCTGCGATATGTGAGATTCTGATATTGTTTTCTTTCGTGTTGTTGTTCTTCTTCTTTCTTCTTCTTTCTTTTTCTTCTATCTTCTCTTCCTCCTCTTCTTTTAAATATTAAAGTTTCGCGTTTTCGCCATCCGATTGTTCGGCAATTGCTACAGTGGACGTAGCAGGGTCGGGTTTTCGGAAGACGGATTTGCGGGTCTTTACATGATATGTGTATATATATTTAAGGAAAATGAGTGATCCTCCAAAGGAGGAGAGCACACATAATTTTATTCTATACCCAAAAAAGGATTTAAGCTACTAACAAGCTGGTAGCAAGAACCTCTCATATAATTAAAAAAAGAAAAAACCCTTCCAATATCCTAACAGTTGACATATTACGATGCCGAGATCAAGACCAAGACCAAGACCAAGAACCAAAACTTTACTATACACGAGTCAAGAAGAAATGATAAAATTAAGCATCGAAAACACCAAGTGATCCATGAGAAATGCCAATCAAATCATCTATATTATCCATGGAAGAAAAAGAATGGCTATAGTTCCATGCACACGAAATGGAATCGTCAAAGAGGATCGAAGGAAGCAAAGCAATAACAACATAGCACCCCAAACTACCATTGCCATAAGTTAGCCCAAAAAGAAAACCATGGCAAGCCGTATACAGGCAACTAATCACGACGATCTAGCATCCATGTTTCATTAGCATAAGCATTCTATCCACAATGACCACTAAAAATGTAGAAAAAAACTCAATAATAACTTGAGTTCAACACATATATTGTATATAATTTAAATTTATATGCATATATATATATACACATGTGTGCACGCGCACGCATGTGCAAAAAGAAAAGAAAAAGCATATTAAAACCGAATTAGTTATCAATCAAGGGTAATATTTTCGAAGAGTAATCTTCATTAAAATTATCTACTAGGTCACTGCTTAAAGTCTTATTGTGTCCCCTACTATTATAAACAATTTTTACCTTAATGATATTAATTCAACTTTTTACCTTTTTAAACATTTTTATCCAATTTATAGCGAGGATTTGCAAACCATTTATAACTAAACATCGCTATGGCATAAATTAGATTATGAGAAGGAATATTAATATTATTAAACATTTTTTGTTTCCTTTCAACCCATAAATACCAACAAGTAATAATGAAGACGGTGTCAAATAAAATTCTATTATCTTTAGCATATTGAAATCTTGATTTATTCCAGTAGTAGTCATAGTTATAGTCAGTGTTAGTCATGTTAAAGTCAAATTTTTTAAGAGTGTTTACAAGAATAAAATTAGTTAAGGGACAATTATAATATAGGTATGTTACGTTTTCTAATTCTAAAATGCGAAAAACATATATTTTATATATAAGCAAATTCTTTTTCTTTGAAAATTCAAATGTATTTAATTTCTTATGCAAAATTAGCCATATTTGCAGCATAGTTTTCGAAGGAGCATTAACCTTTCCAATGAATTTGAAAATGTATAGTTTAGTCCCTAAGAAATTTAAAAACTTGTACATCGAGTTTGAGGAGTATATTTTACTTTTATCCCAATACTAAAGTTTGTTATTGCTCCCGTTATCAAAGTTATAATATTCTAGCTTTATACAAGATAAAACAAACTGGGTTAATGTAATACCTTCAAAGGCACAGTTGAAATTAAAGTTTCAAGGGTACATGCCAAAAAGATGTGTTACTGTCTAAATAAACTAAGTTATTAATCCCAAGGTTAAAAATACTAAAGTTTTTTCTGATGGATTTTCAAAAGTGAGCATGTTGTTAGAACTAGAAGTAATATGGTGAAAGTTATAGATTCTATCATAAGATTGATTTAAAATCATTTCTTTCCTTATAAATTTTACGTTAATATTAAGGAATTTCCACAATCATTTTCCAAGGAAAGGCACATTAAGATTGCGCAAATTTATAGTTCCTAACCCCTCGTCCTCTTTCGTTTTGCAAACCATTTCTCAATTGACTAGACAGTCAGTACTACTATAGGGATTATGCAACTCCATAGGAAACCTTCTAATTTTATCTATTTGATCGATTATCCCTTTTGGATAAAGGTAGAAAGACATCCATTAAATTGGTAGAGCCGATGACACATGGTAAATTAGAAGGATTCTACCCGCTTTAGATAAAAATCTACAGCTCCAATTAGATAGTATTATATTAATTTTATCAATTATCATTTGACAGTCTTCATTTTAAGCTTAGTTTGTCTAAATAAACACACTAAGTAAACTTCATGATTTCATAATTAAGCGTATTAGCAACAATATTTTCAACACTATCGATCATCATTCAAGGCTAAAATAAAACTCTTATCAAAATTAATCTTTAAGTCCCTGAAGCACTACGAAACTATATAAAGCAAATTTAAGAGCTGTGATATAGCGAGTTAAATGCAAAGTAAAAAGCATGATGTCATTAACAAATTTAATTATCGAAAGACCATCACTAGTGATCTCATTACCAACACCAACATGAGCCCCATTCATGATAGATAACTTTACGATCCTAGCGAATACATCTGCTGCTAGATTGAACACAAAAGGTGACAAAGGATCACCTTGTCTAAGTCCACGTTTAGATTGTATTTTATTTCCCGGAATACTATTAACCATTATACTTGATTTCTCAATTTTTAGCAAGGACATAATTCAACTTACCCATCTAGAACTAATGCCTTAGTTCTAGGTTTTTAGTCAATAATAAATTTTTAAGAAAAAAACCAGTCAATATAGTAAAAAAGCTTTAGCAAAAATCAAGCTTTAAAGGGGCACAAGTAATATTGTTTTTACAACAATAATTTACACATTCCTGGACTACAACAACCTCATCCATGATATTTCTACCATTAATAAAAGCAGATTGCATTTTATCAAATAAATTATTCATTTTAGCACTTAACCTATTAGGTAATATCTTAGAAATAATTTTAAGTAAACAGTTTGGTAACGAGATAGACCTAAAATCCTCAAGCTCTATAGCCTCCACCTTTCTGTGGAGTAGAATTATGTCTATGAAGTTAAATCCTTCTAAATGTATATTACCATTATAAAATACAATAAACATTTTAATGAAATCATATTTTAAAACATGCTAAAATTTCTTATAAAATAATGTAGGAAATCCATGAAGGACGGGTGATTTATTGCTAGGCATATCGTTAATAGCCTTAAATATCATTTCTTCTAAGAATGGGAAATCCATACCATCTAAAATAATCCTTATATTTCCAGGATATAAATCATTCCAACTTTCTTTAATTCTTTGACCTTTGTTGGTTTCAAAAACATCTATACATTATACAGTTAATGAAGACAGTATTGAGTTCATTTGGATCAAATATTTCCGTATTATTATTAGGTAAGGCGTCTATAGTATTACTACACCTACGACCATTAGCTATTCTATAGAAAACTTGATATTTTTGTCACCCTCATCCACCTAATGGATCCTAGACATCCGTTCCACATTATTTCCTCTGGTGCAACGACTTTGTATAGTTCTTCTTTAAGATTTAAACGTGCATTTTGCACGAAAAAGTTTAAGATTCTAGTTTCTTCTACTTTATTTAATTTTAAAATTTTAGAAAGTAAATTTTCTTCTTTAATCCTAATGTTGCCAATAACTTCTTTATTCCATTTTCAAGAATGAAGCTTAAATTGCTAGGTATAATAACAAAAATTTTAGCCATATTGCCCCCAATATTTAATATTATTGTTACTCGTAAAAAGTCATTTATTTGTAACTAATTCTTTAAAATTACATTCTAAAAGCCACATCTTTTCAAATCTAAATTTTCTATGAATTAAGTTATGGTTCTCACAAAATAAAATAATATGATAGTGATCAGAATACACAGTTGGAAGCTCATTAACATGCAAAACAAGGAACCTTTCTTCCGTTTCTTCATAATAATAGAATGATCAAGGAGCGCCATTGAGGTGATTTCTTTTGAATTTGACCAATTAAAATGTCTGTTATTATATGGAAATTCAATTAAATTACCGTTAATAATGAACTAGTCAAACTCATCCATAGAAGAAATGTTGTCTTTTCAAGGTATGCACTTTCCTAAAAATATAATCACATACAAATCCCCCTACTACCCAAGGACCGATGGTAAGGGATCTAAACTCTAGACACTCACTCTAAAGAATTCTCCCTTCAATTATGCAGCCCATAAATGTTCTAGAAATTTAGTAAGGAAATTTCTCTTAAATCTTCGAAAGTAAGATACATCTAGTAAACATTAATAACAAATTGTATGGGCTTAACAAAGTTATGTTTTCAACCCATCGTTAACCCTTCTGAGTTACCCCCAATAGAAAGAAAAACCCAGCTACTATAATAGAACACTCTTAAACTTCTTAGAAGTGGTAATTAGGATGCTCTATTTTAGTTTCTTATAGTAAAGCTATACCAATATTTGAGTCCTTTGAAAAGACCAAATTTTATTGCATTTATCTAGGTCGAGTAAGCCCTTAATGTTCTAGTTGATGCATCTCATAATCCAAAGTGATCAGATCCTCTATAGTTGTTTCTAATATGTTCTATACTAGATTGATCTTATCAAAAACAAAATCCATCCATCTAGCTAAATTAAGCATAGAACTGGAAGGTAGATATTTAACGCTGTATAACAATAATGCTACTTATACAGCCATCCGAAACTGAGCTAGAGCCAGAAGCTCTTGCAGCCGAGCATGAAGATGCATCATGAAGCCGTGCACTCCCCAAAGAGTTTTCTAGGTGAAGAGACATATGTGTAGAAGTATGTTTTGAACCCGCAAAAAGCTCAAGACCCCAAACCTGAATTAGTTCCTCCACCGCCAAGCCAAACCCACACTCCTATCAGATTCCTCCAACTGACCCACATCTCGATTAGAAACATCAATAGGTCTACCTAAACTCAAAGTGTCCAACACCAATGCTTCTTAATACAGTTCAGATTTGAAGCGACCAATGTTCTCCCCACCTTACCAAAACATATTACCAACAACCAGAACTTCTTTCAAGAAACCATTAGTATTGATGGCCCCTAAAACTGATAACCCACAATCAAATCTGATCCCATTCCCTATACCAGACAATCACCCCCTTCGACAACCAAATCAGATATGCCCTCAACCAAGCCATTTACGCCCGCTACCCTAACCAGATCAGTCACCCCACCAGATTCGGTTACCCCCTTACCATCAATAATATCCCCTACTAATTCAAACACACCCACAACCATTTACCACTTTCTACACTTAACAACCATCCCCAGTCCAATTGACAGAGTCATGTTTCTCAGTGCACACAACCTAGCCTGAACCTAGAGAGTCCACCTGCACCATTTTAGTCCAACCATTCACTAAAGTGGCCTCATCTTTGCCTACACCAAAGTCTAATGATCTCCTTGCCTCACTGATTTCCTCTCATTCGCCAAAGGGTCACCTTTCAAAATGACATCCTCGGCACAACCCTTATAACAACCCGCATATTTACGATTGTATATTTAAATATAGCGTCGTTAGTCGGATTGAAGTCCGAAATGTCACTTTTTACAAACAGTCGAATTGGGAATCGAGACCACTTCCATTAAGTCCACATGGCGTTTGCGACTTTTTTGAGTATAAGCTTTGATATGTTTGGAGTTGAGTGAATTTTTCTATTTTCTGTTGGGATTTTTGGGCTTGGGTTTCAGCCCATTAACCTATCTAAATACCCTAGCTCAGTCCACCTCTCCTCTTCACTTCATTCTTATTTTCCTAACATCCAAGCTTCAGCAAAAATGAGGAGGGGAATGGGAAATTAAAATTCAAAACCCTAGTTTCCTTTTGCAAGCTCAATTCTTGCTCCAAAATCAAAGAGAAGCTTAGGTTAGCCTTCTCTTCATCTTCTCCATTTCATTTCCTCTTCAATTTCTGAAATGTTCTAAACCCTAACTTAGGAAATGTTTCCTTTTGAGCTTAGATTGAAGCTCCTTGGGTTAAAATTGAAGAGTGATTGTGCTAGCCTTGCTCGGTAGCTTCTCTCTTGTGTTTTTGTGTTAAAAGGTGAGTTTTTGAACTCACATCTACTTCTATAGATATCATTGTTGTTAGGTATGAATTCCTAACAATTATCTATGTCCGTTTGCTTTTGATTTGAATTGAATTGGTGAATATTCCAATTTTTGTGTTTTGGTCCAATTTTATGAAAATCCTCCTATGGATGTTTGGACTTTGATGTTTAGGGAGCATCAAAGAGCCTATAAGGCCGGGTTGTCGTTTGGCGTAAATCCTTGGTCGTCATTGCTCGATCGATCGCTCCCGAATTGTTTTGGCCACTTTGGCCTAGGCAAATTGTTGCCCAGACCAGGTCTTCAGATGTCTAAAATGCAAGTTCAGACGTCTAGTTTTAAACCTGGAGCAAAAGTTTATACGGTGGAAATTTATAAAAATGGCAGAAAACAGAGTCAGACGTCTGAAACTACCTTTCAGATGTCTGAACCACCCTTTCAGACGTCTGAACCACCCTGTTAGACGTCTGAAGCCACCCTACAGACGTCTGGATGGTTTCTGAATTTCCAGAACCTAAATCCAGACATCTGGATTGGCCCCCAGACGTCTGGGATTGCCTATTTTAGCCTATTTGCCTATTTTTGATTGAATTTCCATTGTTTAATCGATTCGTGTTGATCCAATTAGTTGTTATTGCATTCTTTGACTTTGATGATTCTTTTTAGATTTCGTGTATGGGTTTTTATAAAGTGATCTTTTTAAATTGTATTAAAAGTTTGTTTCTCCAATTTATAATTTCTATTTAAAACACACACACACATTTTGCACTTTGAACGAAGAGGGAGGAGAATTAAATGATTAAATAAAACGCGTGCTATGAATACGTGCGTTTTTCTTTTCAGTTAATTCCTAATCTATCCGTTTGGCCGTTTTGACCTTTGGGTCTGGTTTACCGATGAGATGAGGTGAACTTTGTACTACTTTGAGTGTGAAATTGACTAACGGTTAGTAAACCGTTTAGTGCGAACGTGGGGTATGGGACTCACCTTAACATTTTTCGGGTTCCTTTTTGAGAGTTGTGACACATTCCGCCGGACAGTGGTGTCCAGTACCGCCACTACGGTTTGTTGCCTTTTGGCGTTGCCTTCGGGCGTATGGATCCTTGTTATACAGTACTGAGCTCGAGCATCTTTTGTTTCTTTGACTATTATATTTCCCTAGTGTATCGCCTTTCGGGGTAGGTTCTTTGAACCACACGATATATAGCGATTACCTTGTGGAAACTTGTGTTACCTTTATTGGTATTTGTTATTTGCCTTTTGGCTTGTTTTTGGATATGTATGTCCCTTGGTTTAATTGAGTTGCCGATGATATGAGGCTTGTTTTGATTCATCTTATATTAGATGATTTGGTTATCTCTTTTGGAGATATTGGTGGTACTTTATGATCTTGTATGTTCATTATCAGTAGTATATCTAACTGATTTGTTTAGCTAGACTGACCCGGGTATTTTATACTCGGGTCAGACCGAGATGTTTCAGGTTAGGTACATTGGACTTAGCCTATTTTTCTTCCGCATGGACTATTCTGCTAGCTCCTTTTTGTTATAGCTTTTTGAGTAGTCTTTTTTGTCTGTAACTCTGATATGTATTCTTTTGACTCGTTTGTATATTGTGGTTTGCTTTACCACTGACATGTATCATTTTGTATACTCTGTAATGTATCTGTATATGTGTAAATGTATGTGATGATCTTCTGTTCTGTGATGTATATTACATTTGAGTTGTTATATTTTATTCTGATAGATCCTTCAGCCACCTATGGCTTTGTATTAAGTATTTATTAGAAATGTTGATCCAGTGGCAATTGTCGGCGTATTCAATAGATAATTAAGACAAGGTCATAGATGGTCGCTCCTAACCAGCTCTATTCTCCGCATTAGCAGACGGTGTTACCTTGTAATACTCTTTGCTAATGTGGGTCTCAGAGTGGGGCGTTACAGCTTGGTATCGGAGCTGAGTTTAGAACAAAATATGGTAAACATAGAACAGAGACACATATTACGGTACATCAAAGTGTAGTACGAATGTTACGAATCTTTGAATCATCGTGCCATAGGAACTAATTCGAGTCTTCGTACCGTTCTATCCTATTTTCTTTCTTATGATGCCTTGTTCTATCAATCATGTTTGTTTGATATTCATTCTGAGAATAACCTTTTTCCTCTTCTGTCTTTTTCTTTCTTTCTTAAAAGAGGAAGAGATGGTTAGATCTGGTAGTCCCAACGCCGGTCAATCCAGTAGTCCTTCTCTGGATGGCGTATTTATGACTGATCAACAACTTTTGGATCTTGTAAAGAATCAAAGGTTTATCTGTGCTTTAGGTAATAACCCTGAAAAGGTTTTACCTCTGAAATTAGAAGTACCTTTTGACCAGTTAGTAGATATCGCTCTTCGACTTGAAGAGGCCGATAAAGATGATGATGTTGAAGTTGTGGATGCCAAACAAAACTTCAACATCAATGGGAAGAGGCATATTAAGTTCAAAAGTCCCAATCCCAACAAAAAAGGGAAGCAGGAATTTTTCCCTTCCAAGAAGAAAAAGCCTGTTGAATCTGGTTCTAACTCTCTATCTGCTGGAACACCTTCCATTCGGAAGTGTTTCAATTGTGGTTCTCCTGATCATATGATCCGGGATTGTCCTAAGCCTCTCTTCTGCCGTTATTGCAAGAAGGAAGGTCGTCGTATTTCTACCTACCCTACCGCTCCTGCTAATGTCAAGTCTGGCAAGCTTTATGTTGCTAAAGCTTCTGGAGGTTCCTCTCAGCCCAAAGGTAATTCTCCTTCTATTCTTGATGGCATTATTTTATTTCGTGATCTTCCTATTTGGTTTCTTTTGATACGGGTGCGTCCCACTCTTTTATATCAAAAGAACTTGTTGATTCTTTTCTTTAAATATTATGGGTTTGATGACTTCGCTGAGAATTGCGAATCCGGTTGGTGGATCCACAACACTCAGTTTGCTTTGTTCAAATGTCGAGATTATTTTTGTGATTATTCTTTTCGAGCCGATTTTCATATTATGCGTTATTTAGGCTTCGAAATTGATTTTTTGGAAAAGGATTGGCTTAATTAGTATGAAGGCCATATCCTATGTCCAATGTGGACTATCCATCTTTGACATCTTCAATCTGTTAAGAAGATTTCTTTTGTTCTTAATGATTTTGATTTCCAAATTCGGTGATATCATTTTAATTCTTTAAACTCACTTGATGAGGAAAGTGTTATTTCTATCATTCAATTAGTTTGTGAATTTTCCGGGATATTTGAGCTTGTCTTAGGATTATCACCTAAGCAATCTTTTGAGTGGTGCTAAGGTCTTTTCAGCTCGACCTTGCCACCGGTTTTCATCAGCTACGAGTTGTGGAAGGTAGCATCCTCTTACCGCATTCCGCACTCATTGTGATTTTTGTGTTGGTTCGTTATGTCATTCGGTGTGACAAACCTTCTACCTTATTTCATCCATCTTATGAATCGAGTATTCTATGAATATCTCGATTAGTTTATCCTTATATTTATTGATTATGGATGAAAATAACAAATTTAAAATTTGCAAATCTTTTTAATAAGATATTTATAAGTATAATTGGGTTTTGTTCTTAAACAAGCAAAGAGTATTTGTAAATTTTATAAGAGACATGGTTATCATATATATAAGATAATTTTGTGTTGTTTTGCCCATTGAGTGCTTTAAGAATTCTGATCGATGCGCTTGATCAACGTTATCGATAGGAATCTCCTAAACGCTATGATGAGACAGTCAAACACGGTAAATTCTTGTAAAAAGTTAATTTTTCTAAAAAGATGAATATATATAAAGTTAATTATAATTTTGAAAGTATTAGCTTTTCGGGAAAGAGAATCGATTAAAGGAACTCTTTTCCAATTCTTTTATTCTTGCAGTTCCCGAAGGGAACCAAGACTTTATTGTTTGTACCGATACTAGTCATATTGGTTTTGGTGTCATTCTCTTGCAAAGGGAATGTGTTATCGCATTTGCTTCTTGACAATTGAAGCTTGTCGAGACTAGATATGCCATTCATGATCTGGTGCTCGCGGCTATTGTTGTCGCTCTTAGAATTTGGTTCATTATCTTTTGGGAGAGAAATTTGTTCTCTACACCGATCATAAATCTTTGAGGTATTTGTTTACTCAAAAAAGAACTCAATTTGCGTCAACAACGTTGGCCCGAGTTCCTTGCATCTTATGAACTTGTTATTCTTTGTACTCTAGAAAAGGGTAATCGTGTTGCCGATGCCCTTAAGCCGAGAGCAACAAGTGGATGTTCTTTGATGATATCCGAATGGAGTGATATCGAGACTTTACCCACGTGTGAGATTCGAGATCGTGAATCCAATTCATGTTCATCTCTTGTTTTGTGTAGCCTTGAGGCTCGTCCTTCTCTTTTTGACTATACCTCTTTTGGCTGAACTCTATGTCCTGTTATATTGCATGGAGTTCCTACTTCTATTGTTAGCAATCATGATCCATTATTTTTCTAGTGGATTTTTGTAAGGTCTTCAAAAGCTTTGGGAACAAAGCTTAGTTTTAGCACCGCTTATCGTCCTCAATCCGATGGACAAATAGAGCGTGTGAATCAAACTCTTGAAGATCTCTTTCGTGCATGTGTTCTTGATTTTGGTGGGAGTTGGGAAGATCATATGTCTCTTGTTGAGTTTTCTTCCTATAGTAAGCTTCCAATCTTGTATTGGTATGGCACCTTTCGAGGCACTCTACGGAAGGCCATGCCGATTTCCTTCGTGTTGGCTTGAAGCCGGTGAGAAGCTGGTTTTAAGTCCAGACTTTACTGGTGTTCATTCGTGTTTCACCTATGATGGGTGATGTGCGTTTCAGTTGATCGGGAAAATTAGCACCTCGATATGTTGGTCCATTTCCCATCACCGAACGCATTGTTTCCATGGCTTATCACTTTTTTTATTACCGGCTCAATCTTTTGCTATTCATGACGTTTTCCACGTCTCTCAACTACGGAAATACCTTAGGGATTCTGATTCTGTTCTTGAGCCCGGTGTAATTGAAGAAATTAAAGTTTCACCAAATTTGACTTATGAGCAACATTCTATTCGTATCATTACTTCGGAGGTTAAACGCCTTCGAAATAAAGATGTTCTTCTTGTGAAAGTTCAATGGCCCTCAAATCCTAAGGTTTGCTCTTGGGAATCTTGAGAATTCATCGAGCAAACACATCCGGACTTACTCTTTCGTGCTCTTTATGGTGAACTTCTTATTTCAAATTTTCTTTTGTGTTGATATGCTTTTATGGTTGTTACTCTTTATTTTCTTCTTAAGTATTGTGAGGACGCAATTTCTTTAAAGAGGGGAGCCTGTAACAACCCGCATATTTTACGATTGTATATTTAAATATCGCGTCGTTAGTCGGATTGAAGTCTGAAATGTCACTTTTTGCAAACAGTCGAATTGGGACTCGAGACCACTTCCATTGAGTCTAAAATGGCATTTGCGACTTTTTTGAGTATAAGCTTCGATATGTTTGGAGTTGAGTGAATTTTGCTATTTTCTGTTGGGCTTTTTGGGTTTGGGTTTCAGCCCATTAACCTATCTAAATACCCTAGCTCAGTCCACCTCTCCTCTTCACTTCATTCTTATTTTCCTAACATCCAAGCTTCAACAAAAATGGGGAGGGGAATGGGAAATTAAAATTCAAAACCCTGGTTTCCTTTTGCAAGCTCAATTCTTGCTCCAAAATCAAAGAGAAGCTTAGGTAAGCCTTCTCTTCATCTTCTCCATTTCATTTCCTCTTCAATTTCTGAAATGTTCTAAACCCTAACTTAGGAAATGTTTCCTTTTGAGCTTAGATTAAAGCTCCTTGGGTTGAAATTGAAGAGTGATTGTGCTAGCCTTGCTCGGTAGCTTCTCTCTTGTGTTTTTGTGTTAAAAGGTGAGTTTTTGAACTCACATCTACTTCTATAGATATCATTATTGTTAGGTATGAATTCCTAACACTTATCTATGTCCACTTGCTATTGATTTGAATTGGTGAATATTCCAATTTTTGTGTTTTGGTCTAATTTTATGAAAATCCTCTTGTGGATGTTTGGACTTTGATATTTAGGGAATATCGAAGAGCCTATAAGGCCGGGTTGTCGTTTGGCGTAAATCATTGGTCGTCATTGCTCGATCGATAGCTCCCGAATTGTTTTGGCCACTTTGGCCTAGGCAAATTGTTTCCCAGACCAGGTCTTCAGACGTCTGAAATGCAAGTTCAGATGTCTGGTTTTAAACCTGGAGCAAAAGTTTATACGGCGGAAATTTATAAAAATGGCAGAAAACAAAGTCAGACGTCTGAAACACTCTTTCAGACGTCTGAACCACCCTTTCAGACGTCTGAACCACCCTTTCAGACGTCTGAACCACCCTTTCAGACGTCTGAACCACCCTTTCAGACGTCTGAACCACCCTCCAGACGTCTGGATGGTTTTTGAATTTCCAGAACCTAAATCCAGACGTTTGGATTGACCCCAGACGTTTGGGATTGCCTATTTTTGCCTATTTGCCTATTTTTGATTGAATTTCCATTGTTTAATCGATTCGTGTTGATCCAATTAGTTGTTATTGCATTCTTTGACTTTGATGATTCTTTTTAGATTTCGTGCACGGGTTTTTATAAAGTGATCTTTTTAAATTGTATTAAAAGTTTGTTTCTCCAATTTATAATTTCTATTTAAAACACACACACACAATTTTTCACTTCGAACGAAGAGGGAGGAGAATTAAATGATTAAATAAAACGCGTGCTATGAACACATGCGTTTATCTTTTCAGTTAATTCCTAATCTATCTGTTTGGCCGTTTTGACCTTTGGGTCTGGTTTACCGATGAGATGAGGTGAACTTTGTACTACTTTGAGTGTGAAATTGACTAACGGTTAGTAAACCGTTTAGTGCGAACGTGGGGTATGGGACTCACCTTAACATTTTTCGGGTTCCTTTTTGAGAGTTGTGACACATTCCGCCGGACAGTGGTGTCCAGTACCGCCACTACGGTTTGTTGCCTTTTGGCGTTGCCTTCGGGCGTATGGATCCTTGTTATACAGTACTGAGCTCGAGCATCTTTTGTTTCTTTGACTATTATATTTCCCTAGTGTATCGCCTTTCGGGGTAGGTTCTTTGAACCACACGATATATAGCGATTACCTTGTGGAAACTTGTGTTACCTTTATTGGTATTTGTTATTTGCCTTTTGGCTTGTTTTTGGATATGTATGTCCCTTGGTTTAATTGAGTTGCCGATGATATGAGGCTTGTTTTGATTCATCTTATGTTAGATGATTTGGTTATCTCTTTTGGAGATATTGGTGAAAAACTTGTTATATCTATATACTTAAAATATAAACTAAACTATTATATATATATACTTTATTATAGCCAATATATAAATGAAAGAATGGTATAGTCTCAGACTTATAGGAATCCATATATACAACAGGTTACATCTTATATAAACCTATTTATCCCTTTTTTTACATATAAGAATAGATCCAACAGGCAAAGCTTATAATATGATATATATATAATGATACTTTTAAACATAAAATATGTATATATATACCTTATAATATAATAACATAAACTAACATGGTCTCGGCAAGGAGGGAGGCGTGCTCGACTGATGTGAGTAGTTGATGGTTCGACAAGTGTGCATGCAGGTCTGAAGGCCAGGGAAGAGGGTGAGCAGTTAAGTGGCTCGGGGTGCTTGGGTGATGCGAAGGGAAGATGAGGGAAATGGCAGCTGGAGTGGAGAGAGAGGGGTGAGGTTTGGGGTGTGTTCTTGGTTGGGCAGTGGTGGGAAGGTTGCGAAGGAGAGGGAGAGGAGTCAGGGAGGAAGGGAACCCGGGGTAAAATGAAAGAGGGAGAGGAAGAGAAACAAAGGCCAAATCAAATGAAGAGCAACAGTTTATTTTGTTTTTCTCAATGAACAGAGAAAGAGAGGAAAATGAACCAGAGAACGAATGGACACACGGATATATATATTACAACCAAGGAATGAGAAGGGTCAAAGGTTGATTTCTGAAATTATGAAATGCTAGTGACTGTTGGGTTTAACACAGTGGATAACGAATCAATGAGGAATTAAAAAGGTTCAAAAATGCGGAACCGATACATAAATCGTTCCGTAGATTTCGCTGTCTTCTAGAATTCGGAGTTGACAATTGAATATACCGTAGAGATCAGCACGACGAGACGATCAAAACGGTATACAGATATCAGTGGTACGACCATCCTATCCAAAGTCGATAATCGGTACCGAAAATGCTGCTAAAACGTCGGAAATAAGATAAACGGAGCAATAGCAGTCCAAATTTGATGAAACGAAATGTGACGTCTCACTCAGAAGATGATTTACAAATTTATTATATAAAATACTCAGGTTTGGAAAACATTTTATTATCATCTAATATTAACTGATTTAAATTTGAACAAAATTATACAATAAAATAAACTTCCATATTAATAGATGAAAATTTACCATTTTCTATGTTTAAGTAGACATATTCCAAATATCAAATTTTTATTTCCAAATTCAATTATTTAAAATTTCACAAAATTTCAGTTAATTACGCTATTAAAAACCGTTAAAATTTACGGGTTGTTACAACGGTGGTTTTATAAATGGCAATTGCGAGCTCGAAATGTTGATCTTCTAAATTAAAATAGTTATAAGTTTTGATGTATCCTCATATTTTATCATTTTAAGTTCATATTACACACGTGTGTATGAAAATTCCGAATAGGCTTCTACTCTTTGGAAGAACTTAAACAAAAGCTTTTGTATTTCTCATTTTGAAAATAAATGTCACTCTGTACCTTTATTTATCCAGTATCAATAATCAAGTTCGCATACAAATATTTTTTTTTGCCATATAACTTTGGCTCAAGCATTTTTTCACTTTCTTCATATTCTTTAATTTTTCAGAGTTTAAGATTTTCTAGTTCATATTCTTTAATTTTTCAGAGTTTAAGATTTTCTAGTTCATATTCTTTAATTTTTCAGAGTTTAAGATTGTCTAGAAATGTATGCAGAAAAGAATTATTAATTCAGCAGAAACTGCTAATAGGGTACATAAAATTATTAAGAGAAGAACAAATACATACATTAGAGGCTATATAAAATTAATAAGAGATGAAAAAATAAATTCATTATAGTATTGTTGCCATGATTCAAAATGCCACAAAATTAAGTAAAGTTTCTAACCAAAAAAAATTAGGGTCGAAAACAACCTTTGAAATTGTAATTAAATTGGTTGGTATTGCTATTAAATTTTAGGTTTAATGTATAATACCTTTCAGATCTAAAGAACCTGCATGACACTCTTCTGCTTTGTTCTTTGAATGGTTGTTTGTGGAGCTTAAATTGGAGAAATTGATATAAAAAACACAGCATCCTTGCCTCTACCTCTTGAGTATTAGTAAGGAAGACGAATTCTATTCTTTAGAAATTATGGCTAAAAGGGTTAATAGAAGAAGCTTTGGTTTAATAGACCATGGTCAGATAGTGGAAGAAAGATGGTAGGCATGAAACGTGAGTATTGTGAGGATGCATGTAATTTTCAGCCGCTTGATATCTATGGCCCGAATAAATCTAAGCCTTTCTTTATCTTTTGATAACCGACTGATCTGTTTTATTATATAGATCTCAACTACTATCTTGGTAAAGATCGGATAGATAATTTTTAGATGCGGATACTATCATATCTGTATCTGCATCCTTTTTCGAACTTCGATTTTTATTTTTATGTTTCTAATACGGATGCACATAGATTTTTGGGATTTCAGGCATTCATTGGCCTCCCTAGGTTTAAACTTGATAAACCAATCAGATTCAACATTAAAAACTACTAAGGTAAAAATCTTAACTTTAATTTATATAATGAAGAACTGAAAAAATAAATAAGGAAGTATTGTTGTCACGCTAAATCTTAACCATATCTTACCAACCAGATATATATTTTTAGGTCAAATATACATTAAATGGATGTTATTTTCATAATCTATAATGTAATGTCAAATGTGATTTTAGACACTTAAAACTAACACTGTATATATCAGAGTAAAAAATCATAGATCATGTAAAAGAATGATAATCGTATACCATACACATTATTTTAATCAAGCCAACTCTTAGTGAGGCACTTAAATGGGATTTAAGCATACTAATTCTATCGGAACATAATCCCAATAACGGCATAAATATTTTTCTTTTGAGTTTGTGAAATTGAAATCACAATATAATTCGCTGTTTTGTCAATTTTAAAGTAAGTTGAAAACAAATAAACATATAACCATACAAAATAGATTTAAATAAATCTGTAAATAAAGAAAATAAATTCAAATAAACAATAATTAAATATCTAAACTCATGTACTTACCTTTCTTGATTCCATTTTGATAGTCCTTCGACTCTTCTTTCCACCTTTCACTTCGTATTTTCTGATGAAATTGCTCCAAGTGCAGAAAAGTCCAAACATACATGGTCAAAATTAATAGGATTGAATGTATTGGGTTAAAAAAATGAAAAACTAACCTCTTAGCTCATTTACTAAGCATAATCCCACAAAGATTCCCTTTCAGCTTGACCTTGCCTACACTACCATTACTTTTTGTCGTTTCACATGCATCTTTGGCAATTAGTTATACTTTTCTATTCATATTTGTATCATTCTGTTCATATATGGAAATAAAAAGTAGTGTAAAGAATCGAAGATATAAACATGAATTAGATAAAATCAATTCTAAGATGTAAAATCCACCACATGAAGATAAATCTTAACACAATCCATATTATAATTGGAATCTGCAAGCCTGCAACAATCAATGATCAAAATATATCAATTCAATACAATTAAACTAAAAATATGACCTAGGAATAAATTGTACAAAAAATATGATCTAAAAATATGAATGATAACTTTTAGCAATTCATTTTATTGCATTCTTTCATATGAATTAACAAAAACAATGTCATTTTGTCTAGATAGTGTGATTTAAAACAGAGACAAATCATGCATAACGTATGGCATAAATACTTATTTTGGCAATAACATAACACTATTTAAATAAATAAATATTGTTAAGTAAAAACATGAAATCTGGATATCCTTAGTATGTTTGCCTCTGTAACAGACGATTTGGATACATTATCATTTACCTTTAGAGACCTCTCCATTAACCAGAGCTGTTGTAGTCCGTCTACGGCTGTGTGCAAAAAAAAATTATTTTTCTTATAGCACAACGATGTGTTAATTGTAAGTTATGAAAACTAAATTCATGTACACTAAATTCTTAGATTAACTAAAATAAGGGGAAAAATAGTGTTAAACTTGAACTAAACCATGAACTTCTAACAAAGTTTGGCTCTCGTATCATTCGCTATAGAAAAATATCATTCTCAAATTAAACATACTCTAGGTAAATAAGCAGAATATTCTCAAATTAAATATTGCGAAACAAAAGCAAATAGAAGAAGATACCTTAAACATGTTGAAGAGCGACATGAGTAAAAAACAAACAACGAAAGGAAGACTTGTATTTGTGTGATGTGGGAATACCAAATACATAAGAGGATTAATCAGTAACAATACCTTTTTTGTTGGTTAAAAACAAGAATGGAAAAAAGGGTTAATTGCCTCTAGAGTTTGAGGAGGATGATACTATCGTTAAAGTCGATGGAAATAATGGTGATAGAGGCGAGTCTATTTGGCAGGCGATGTTGGTAGGAGGGGTGGACAACCGCGACAGAGCGGAAAAGCCACAAATCGGGAGGCCTTATTATTTAGGGTGGAAAGAAGAGGAAGGGGAGAGGCACAGTGGAAGAACAAAATCAAATTCGCAAGAAAGGGTAAAAGAAGGGGAGAGGCGTGATGGAAGAAGAAGAAAATCAAAATTGAGGTGAGAGGCAACCTTTTTTGTCTTTACGGGAAAGGAGGATGAAGCGGAGAAGAAGGTCGGGACAGGAAGAAGTATGAATCGCGACGCTTCATTTCATAAAAGACCAAGGGATCTTCTATGCACTCAAAATCTAACTCAGTAATAATATAATAGTATAGATTAATTTATATGGATAAATTAGCTTACTATTTCAGTAGTTACTAAACAGATTGATTACATATACAACAAAATGATGCATCGGCTAATAAGCTTATATTTTAATCACTACCAAACATATTATGCAATTTTTTAATACTTGAATATCAAGCTCCAATTACCTTTAAAGGTACATCACTATTAGCAACCATCCTTTAAGCATTTACATACCAATCCTACATTAGAAAAATAAATGGTTAAAGTGCCCGATATATTATTTTAGAATAATAACAAACATGCTTGATATATATAATGATAAATAATGCCAAACAATTCAATGGCATGTAAATAATTCTAGTGTAGTGATATGGATTTCAATTATATGCAAATAATTAAAGAAACAATTTATAACAAAGCTTCATGTTTGTGTTCAATAATATTAAAGAATTCAAGTACAAATTGGTTTGGAATCTAATTATTCATTCTTAAAATGAACAAATAAACAACATTATATATATATATATATTAGTCACAAATATGGTATCAAGATAAATACAGTAATAATCTAATACGGTGGAGCAATCACCCAATATTTAATCGTAATTCACAAATATATGGTATTAACGCATATCGAATGTGACTATGTATATTTGAAATAAACCGCTAATTTCAAAACCTAATAATTGTATATAATTTTATGCTCGATATTAGTAGCACCGATTAGTATCTATTTTATATTTGATGCCAATTTTGGTTATAAATTTGAAAAAATCCAATAATTTATACCTAGTCCTTAAAAATTTGAAAAACACACATTTGGCTAAAATTTACATTATTATTTCTTCACCTTTTAAAATTCCAATGAACTTTATTCCTACTTTTGGCTTTTAGAATGTCGACCGGGGGATTTTAACATCTTTAACACCCAATTTGACTCTATAATATCAACACTCATGCTTTCATTTGTAAGCTGTGTTCTAATGTACTATAATATAGCCAGAGTAATTATAAGCTACAACATAGCGAATCAATACATTTACACTAGTTTTGTTTTGACGTGGTACTGTAATTGCAATATTAGACACAAATTTATTTTTTGTAAAGTAGGTTATCCTAAATATAAATCAAAATAGGGGTGTAATACAAAATTAATTGGATAAGTAATCAAATTTTTTTGCAATACATGGACACCAGGTTGTACACATTTATTATAATTCAAAAATACTAACAATAAATCAGAAAAGCTGAAATTGCATTGTACTACATGCCAAACAATTGAAGTTCAACTATACCCAAATATTATATGCAAGATTAATTGACCTGCACTTGTTATCATTTAAAATTAGACAATTTAATTATGAAAAAACACATAACATACTTGTTTGCTAATGTCTACTTAATATTTTGAAAAGTCTTGGGAATAGCAAAGCATGTTTATCACTATTTTCAAAACTATACTTTTTATATTACAAACAAAATGAAAAGGAGACCTTATTCCAAAAAATTTGATACCTTATAATCATTTTCTTTAAATTGAATGTCAATATAGTAATTACGTGTGTGTGTGTGTACATACTATAACTATTATAATATAGAGAAGACTTTAAAATTAAACTATATACATAACTAAATGTCAAACCATTAATCCAATCTATTTAGCATATTGAGCATTAATGCCTAAAATTACATTAAAAAGTAGTATGGACATAATTTATAAATTACATAAAATACCAAGCTGTGACGCCCCACCCCGAGACCCACTTTAGTAAAGAGAATTAACAAATAATTCCGTCTACTAAAGAGAAGAATAGGGCTTGTTAGGAGCGACCATCTATAGCCTTGTCTTAAATATCTATTGAATACGTCGACAAATGCTATATTTTTTTCAACTCGAGTGGGTCAACATATCCAATAAATACTTAATCCAATGCCATATGTGGCTGTAGGATCTAATAGAACCAAACACAACAACTCAAATGCAATAAACATCACAGAACAGACAACCATCACATATCCATATATATACATGAACAGATACATCCTCAGCGTTACACAAAATAATACAAGTCAAGTGGTATGACGACCACTATATACTATACAAGCCAAAAAGGATCAACATATGGATAGTCATCAGAGTAGCAGCAAATGGACAGTCAAAAAGCTAAACCAAAAACTATAGCAAAAGGAAGTCCATGCACAAGCAGAAATAGGCTAAGTCCAATGCACTTAACCTAAAACATCTCGGTCTGACCCGAGTATAAATTACACGGGTCGGTTTAGCTAAACATATCAGTCAAATGAATAGAAATAGATAAGGCATGAAGTGTTCCTCTTTCCAAGAGAAAATACTACATGTATATATACAGGAGATGGTGATGTAGCATGTATGGCATAAGATAAGGCATATGATATATGGTGTTTGGTTACTTCATAAAATAGTCTAAGTACATGAGTACTTGAGAACTAATGTGGGTCAACAAACAAAATCAACAAACTTCATTTGAAACAAAACAACAAACATCAATATAGGATTTCGCCTCATCTCTTCGGCGATTCCTATCAACAAAACAACAAACAAGAATCGAAAGAAGAATATCTCCAATAGGAGATTAACACTTCAAAAAATGCCTAAAAGGCCAATCACTCCCAAGTAAGAGTAAAACAACAAGTGTTGCTATAAGCAACATAACAAATCTCACGAAAAAGAATGTCTCAAAGGATGTGTTCCCACGATCGCTATATAAATGGCTAGAGATAATATCTCACGACACAAGGGTCGTCAACACAATAAGCGACGTATGTGTGGGAGAGCAACAAACAACAAACATCAATAAACAACAGACAAAAAATTTGCACGTGCTTATGGCCGAAGCCTGCCAAGTACTGATATAATATGGTACCATAGCCAGAAGGCAACAACAAACTGTTAGTCCATGAGATGATGTGTAACGACCCACTATTTTGGACCATTCAAATAGACAATAATCCACACATGTCAGACTTGAATAATGCAAAATAACAGATTGTAATAAAATTTGGAGCAAATAAAATCATTCACAGAATCACAGACACAGAAATATCAGAATAACTCGCAGCGGAATTTAAAAATAACCATAGTGGTTCATGAAGCCACTAAAATACATAGTCTCAAATCAAATACAAAATACATAGTCTGAAACCCAATACAGTTCTGAAACAAGTACAATAGAAATCCCAAATACACAAGTCTCTGAAACAAAAGCTGAAATAAGGCAACTGAAACTGAAATAGGAAGATAACTAGATAAGCAGAATCTCCAGTGATTCCGAGCTCCAGAAAAGTGAATCCAAAGCTGTGAATACTCAGGCTGACCCGAGCATAAAATAAAACATAACACTCGAGTCAGGATATACATACTTATACAATGTATACCAACTCAAATGAACTGTAGTAAAGGTACAAGTAACTTAGAAGATGCTTGGGACCGCCCATCCTCTAAGGATCCGTTAAAATATCTACTATGTAGTAATATTCGCTATTATAATAGTGTCTAAATAAGTAAAGTATAATCATATCGAAAAATAGCGTTAAGGGGATGGAGAACCTTAACGCGGTCGGATCTTAAAATCATAATCGTAGTAAAGCTCGATATGGTAGGTGACACGGCACAACTAGGCAATGCCAGGGTAGATATACCAATTACGCATCCGGACTAGTGGTGACGCATAGCAGCCACTACCGCCCACCTCGAACAACACTCCCAAATCAAGGGTGGCCACCAAATCAATCACAAGTAATAGAATGGTATCGAAGAAGTGTGTCCGATAAGAGGTGCTACCTCATTGGTTCGTCAATCGCTCCTGTTTTAGCCACCTTATGCCAACTCACGGGAGTTGGGTCCACGTAACATACCTTAAGAACGTCGCCGCCATCCTACTTCATTCTGGAATCTCCACCGCGTACACGGTTGTCAAAGTGGTTTTCGGTATCGACAGAGAGTATGTCCATATCCGATCCCGGTCTCTTTGCCAACTAATCGTTATTATAACCCGTGGTTATAGATTTAAAAACAATTTATCAAATATACTTCGAATTAAATCATTAAAAAAAAACAAAGACATTATTCTAAAAAACAATATTAAATTTCTAAAATATAACATTTCGGAGTTCACTTATTCACTTAAAACAATAGCATTAAAATTTTCAGCTTCCACGGCATTTAAAAGTGTGGCGGTAAGTTATATTTGAAACAATTTTTTTTTTCTCAACCAAACAATATTTATAACTGTTATAACAGTTCAGTTTAAACAAAATCCTATTTCAGCCTACTGCAGTCCTTAACAAGTGCTACAGTAACCCTTTTATCAGTTCAGGTTAAATTTTAGTTTCTGCTACAACAGCACTTACCAAGTACTATCATAGCCTTAGTTCAATTTAGTCTTTTGGTTCATTTATAAAATCCACAACACTTAACAAGTGCTACAGATTTACCTAGTTAAAACTTATAAAATCATACTTTTAAAATGTTTATTTTAAATCCTTTAACAAATTTATTTAAAGAGAAATTTTACAAGTTAAAACCAAAACTTACCAATTTGCTTATTACATTCATTTCAACATTTAAACTTAAACTCCATTTTTTTTCCCACCAATTCAAAACTAAATTTCATTTTAATTAAATTAACTTAAGTTTCCATCTTTCCTTTTTCAAAATTTCAAATTTAAGTTTCGTTTAAAAAAAATCAATATCCCTCCATTTATTTATATTTATCACATAGAAAATCATTTCTATTTTTAAATAAATCACTTAAAATTTCGGTTTAAATCAATTTAATATTATTACAATTTTTAAACTATTTAAAAATATTCAGAAAATACAGAAAGATAACCACAGGTCTGTATAATATTTTCTAGCCTAATTCAAGTGATACGGATACTATATCATTTCAATCCGTAATTTACAAAGAAAAATCCGGGTTTTATCATTTCAAACCCGCAATCCCAAGTAAATAAAATTTGATTGAAAATCGCTCAGGCCTATCATTTCAGCCCATAACGACCCTCCCTTATTCTAAAGTCCGTTCGGGTATGTATCATTTCAACCCATAGTGATTCTATTCTACAGGGAACTTGCAGTGTGATTTAACAGAATAGAATAACAGTAAAATAAGAACAGAATATAACAGATGATACGATATGCAGTTTTAACAATTAACATCAACTATAAATAAATCACAAGTAATTATAACATCATTTATTTATTTATTTATTTCTACACATTCAGTTGCGGTCGTTTCACAATTATATAAGTATGAATATTCGTGTGAGAGTTACTCACCTCTACGGAGCTGGAGACTGAGAAAGAAAGAAGTACAATGTCAATCGGAAGCACGCGGATAGCACGATCAGTCGCTAGCGGATTCGCCGACTAGATTAAATCTAAAGTCAAAAGAATAAAGCGAATAAATAGACAATCAAAAAGAATGCACGAATAACGAATTTTCCAAATTGAAGTAAACGAACGAAAAATAAATCAAGTTGAGAAATGGAAGGAAATGGCTCGACCACTTTTATTGTTCATTACACACACTTTTTCAAAAGCAGGGCTCAGCCGAAAATAAAATTAACAACTCCAAAACAAAACACTTTAGTTCTCGTCCCTTTTCTTTTTCAAAGCCAGAGGCAAAATAAAACTAAGGTACCAAAAATACAAAGGACGAAACAAAAAATTTTTCTGTTCAAAACAAAAATCAGTGGAAAGATCAAATAGACTAAGCTATCAAACATGGTGACACGACAACTGTCTCATTTTTTTTCTTTATTCAAATACAAGGCAGAGGCAAACAAAACCAAAGGCCAAAGCAAACTCTTCTTTGATTCAACTACCAGGTCAGAGGAAATATAGATTATAACCAAAAAGGCAAAGGCTCAACCACCTAAAGGCGTCGGGTTCAGGTCAGGAGGTTTCGGCATGAGTTGGTGACTGGTGGGGTTCGGTGGAGACGTGGTGGAGGGCTGGAAGGCTGGCTTGGCAGGTGCTCGGTCTCGTAATGTTTTGGTGGTGACAGGGCTGGGTAGGAGGCTCGGTCTGGTGGTGGTAGCTGGGATTCGAACTGGGTTGGGCTGCCTTGGTGATCGGTTGGGGTGGAGGTTGGTCTCGTGGTGGGTGCTGGTGCGGGTCAGTGGACTGGGTAGGCGTGGGGTGGTTCGTTCGTGGGGTTCTCTGGCAGGGCGTGGGTTTCTGGCGGCGTGGAGGTGGACTGGGGTAGGCGTGGGTCAGTGGAGTGGTTTCTGGCGGAGCACGGGATGGGGTTGGGGATGTGGTGGCGGATGGATGGTCTGGGGTGGCGTACGGCATGGGGTAGGCTGACTGGTCTCGTGGTATAGGAGCATGACCAGATCTGGCATAGGTCGAGCATGGAGGGAATAGAAAATAAACAAGATAAAACAATTGCAAGAACAAGTGGCCATACCTTTGAAGAAGGTTCTGCAAATTTTTGATAGAAGCGAAATGAAATATGCAGTCAGGGAATTTGTAATGAAACGTGACTGAGAGGGCAGGTCTTATTGCCTGGAACGGTAAAGAATTTAAGGCTATTAAATTCTATTGAAAACTATAACGAACGCAAGGAAAAAGTAAGAAATGAAAAGTTTGAACGGTAGCAAAATTTTAGGCAATCAATTATATTCAATAGGCGGAACGTTTGGAAAAATGAAAAATATAACAAACACTAAAGATTGGAACGGTAAAGGAATGGAATAACATTTCCAGTAAAATGATAAGGCACGAATTATTATTCTCAAAAGCAAAGTACGGTTGAAGCAACCATTGCTAACGCAAGAAATCAAATGGACAGACGAAAGCAGCGGACGTAAAGTGTAACGCCCAAAGTAACGTATAACCGTTATTTGTTTCAAAAAAAATATAACGTTTCTTTAAATAAATAACGTATCTCATAAACCAAAAATTTAAATAGCTATTACCAAAATAAATAAAATTTGATTTTTAAATATAAGATAAAACAGATGTTAATATACGGAATGAAATGTAGAGTTTTAAATTTCTTGTTTCACACTAATTTTTACACTTTAATTTAAATCAATATTTCAAAATGTTTTATTTTTAATTAAAATTTCGTTTAAAATATCGGGCTGTTACACTCTCCCCCACTCAAAGCTTTTCGTCCTCGAAAAGGAACGAAGAAGGAAAACAAAGAAAGATAAGACAGAATAGTAAAAGTACCTGAAATAAACAATTCCGGATTCGAAGCACGAATGCTTTCCTCCGTCTCCCAGGTGCAATCCCGTTCATCAGTGCTCCACTGCACTTTGACCAGGTTGACAGATTTTCTTCTTAGCTGCTTCGTACCTCGATCGACGATACGAAGTGGCTTCCTCTCAACAGTCAGATTTGGCTCGATATCCAAACTATCAAGGGCAGAAGGCTGAATAATAAGAGATGGATCATGTAGATAGCGATGAAGATGAGATACATGAAAGACATTGTGTATTCCAGAAAATTTCTCGGGTAAATCCAGACGATAAGCAAGAGAGCCAATTCTTTCCAAAATGCGGAAAGGACCAACAAATCTAGGAGATAGCTTTCCTCTACGACCAAAACGAATAACATTCCTTAAGGGAGAGACCTTAAGGAAAACCAAATCACCAACAGTAAACTCTAAACTCCGTCTTCGACGATCAGCGTACTTCTTCTGTCTATCCTGAGCAATCCTCATCTTCCTCCTAATCTCTTCAACTCTCTCCGAAGCTTCCAAAACCAACTCAGGGCCAAGAACCAAACGATTACCGGATTCAATCCAACAAGAAGGAGATCTACAAGGTCGTCCGTAAAGAGCAGAAAATGGAGATGTCTCAATACTGGCCTGATAACTATTGTTATAAGTGAATTCGACAAGATGGAGATGATCTTCCCAAGATCCTCCATAATCAAGCACACAAGCACGAAGAAGATCTTCTAAAATCTGATTCACCCTTTCCGTTTGACCGTCGGTCTGTGGATGGTAACCAGTGCTCAGATTTAGATGAGTACCCAACGAATCCTGAAAGGCCTTCCAAAACCTACTAGTAAAGATAGGATCACGATCACAAACGATACTGAGAGGAACACCATGGAGACGAACAATCTCCCTCATGTAAATCTCAGATAAACTAGAAGCTGAACGGGTAGACTTGACCGGAATGAAATGAGCTGATTTGGTCAATCTATCCACAATAACCCAGATACTCTCGTTACCCTTCCTAGTCCTCGGTAAACCATCAATGAAATCCATAGAAACTTGTTCCCACTTCCAATTGGGAATCTCAAGAGGCTGCAATAAACCAGGAGTCTTCTGATGATCTGCCTTGACTTGCTCACAAGTCGCACATCTATTCACAAAAATGGAAACATCTCGTTTCATACCTTTCCACCAATATAATTTCTTCATATCCTGATACATCTTGGTCACGCCTGGATGAATAGAAAGTCTGGACTGATGATTCTCCCGAAGTAACTCCTGTCTCAATCCATCAACATTCGGGACACAAATCCTATTATTGATCCTCAATACACCCTTATCGTCAATCTGAGCTCCATTACCATCAAGACTACTACCTCCAACTCTGCTTTGAACACTCTCCTTAATCAATCTAAGCATTTGATCTTCATCCTGTCTAGCCATAATACGATCCACAAGAGGTGAAGAAACAACGATCTGACACAACAAAGCTTTCTTCCTACTCAAAGCATCTGCCACAACATTACCTTTTCCCTGTGTATAGTTGATGTCGAGGTCATAAGAAGCAAGGAACTCTAACCACCTAACCTGTCTCTGATTCAAATCCTTCTGAGAGAAAATATACTTCAAAGACTGATGATCTGTGAAAAGCTCGAACTTGGTACCCAACAGATGATGTCTCCAAAGCTTCAAAGCGAAAACAACAGCAAGCAACTCTAGATCATGGGCAGCATAATTTACCTCATGGGTCTTCAACTGTCTACTAGCATAAGCAATCACTCTACCATCCTGCATCAGAACAGCTCCCAAACCTTCTCGACAAGCATCGGTGTATACCGTTAATCCCTCATTTCCATTTGGAACGGTAAGAACAGGTGCGGAAGTAAGCTTGTCTTTTAACTCATTGAAGGCGGCCTTACACTCGTTACTCCACATAAACTTAGCATTCTTCCGAGTTAAAGCAGTGAGAGGTGCAGCAATCCGAGCGAAATTCTCAATGAATCTCCGGTAATAACCGGCGAGGCCCAGAAAACTACGGATATCAGTAGGAGTCTTAGGAGTTTCCCAATCCTGTACAGAATAGGGAAAAAAGAAAAAGGATAATAGAAAAGATAGAGTAAATTGAAATGAAACAATGAAAGAGAAGGAAAGAAAGACTTACATTGATCGCAACGATCTTGACTGGATCAACTGAAACTCCATTACTAGAAACAATATGCCCGAGAAATCGGACTTCATCCTTCCAGAAATGGCATTTGGAAAATTTAGCTTTTAACTGATGATTGCGAAGAGTCTCAAGAACAGATTTTAAATGTGACTCATGTTCTTCTTCAGACTTAGAGAAGATGAGGATATCATCCACAAAGACTAGAACAAATTTATTAAGCACATCACGGAATACACGATTCATCAAGTCAACAAAGAAAGCGGGAGCATTAGTCAAACCAAAAGGCATGACTAACCATTCGAAGAATCCATTCTCAGTACGGAAAGCAGTCTTGGGAACACTTTCCTCGGCAACTCTGAGTTGGTGAAAACCTGTGGCAAGGTCAAGCTGAGAGAAAACAGTAGCGCCATAAAGCTGATCAAACATATCATTGATGCGAGGCATTGGATATCTATTTTTCATAGTGAGCTTGTTCAACTCCCTATAATCAACACACATCCGGAGAGAACCATCGGACTTGGTGACGAAAACCACCGCAGCTCCCCATTCAGAAAAACTAGGTCTGATCAGACCCTTGGACGATAGGTCTTCAATTTGTTTCCTTAACTCAACCTTCTCGCGGGGTGCCATTCTTCTAGGAGGAAGAACTATAGGTCGAGCTCCAGGAATGAGATCAATGCGGAAATCAATTTCCCGCTTGGGAGGTAAAGCAGTAACTTCACCAAATACATCCGGGTAGTGATTAACTACACGGGTCGACTGAAGATCATCAATAGAAGCATCTAGAGAAAAGATAAAGCTACCAGCATAATCATGAGGCATACGGCCCTGAATAAGCAAAGAATTTCCTCGATCATCCTTAAGAGAAACAATTCGGGATTTACACGAGATACGGGCATCGTGTCCATCAAGCCAATCACTTCCAAGCAACAAATCAAAAGCATCGAAACCTAGGACATAGAAATCTCCAGAAAATTTATGACTAGAATAGAAGAGTCTCACTTGCTTACAAATCTTATCAAGATTTGCGGGACCACCAATAGGATTTGAAACACATAAAGGAACAGAAACATACTCAGGAGAAAGGAGAGTTTCAAACTTATTACACAAAACATCAGAAATAAAGCTATGCGAAGCCCCAGTATCAAATAAAACACGGACAGGATGATGAAATAAAGTAAAGGTGCCCTGAAGAGTACCTTGATCATCGCTAGGAGCAGGAGCAGGTGCAGGAGCAGGTGATGAAGCAGATGTGACAGCAAAAACGCCAGATGGCCTTCCCTTCTGATATAAAGGACAGTCCTTCTTAAAATGACCCGGCTGAAGACAAACATGACAAAGATCGTTCCTGGTAACCTGGGGTGGAGGAACAGCAGCAACAGACGGATTAGGGCAACTATTGGCATAGTGTCCCTTCTGGTCACATTTGAAGCAAGTAATGGAGGAAAGATCAATAGGGTGCCTCTGGGAAGGAGTAGATGCTGAAGATCCTAAGCCCGGATGTTTGAGCCAATTCTTCTTTTGCTGGTGGAAGTTGGGCTTTCTCTTCTTGGAATTAGCAGAGGAGGACTGAGATACATGAGCACTGGGAGCAGCAGGACCCTTGGAAGTAGGGTTCTCATAGCGAATAGCCATATCCATGAGCTCAGTAAAAGTGCCATGAACATGCGAAATAAGACGGTCGTAGAACTCTGGGCGAGCTCCAGCAATGAACTTCTCGTTCTTCTTTAGCTGAGTGTCGATAAGACCAGGACCAAATTTGGAAAGTTCATTGAACTTCCGTTCATACTCTGAAAAAGACATGGTACCCTGCTTGAGGTCCATGAATTCACGGTAAAGCTGAGATTTTCCGGCTTCGGGCATCCATTTTGCCATAAAAGCCTCCCTGAAAGAAGATACAAGACTGAACTAAAGATAAATTCAAAAGGAAAGGAAATGGGGAAAATTCAAGTTAACACAAAGGATACCTGAACTGCTCCCACGAAAGATCACCTTCGTTAGTGCGAGTCGTAACAGACTCCCACCAATCTAGGGCTGACTCTTGCAGTTGCCATGCTGCTAACTGACGCTTCTGGGAATCAGTGATCTCTAAACCAGTAAAGATTCTTTCCAAACTTCTTAGCCATTGCTGGGCTTCGATGATACTCTCCGAACCGGTGAACTTAGTGCCACCGAGCTGAGAGAATTCTTTGCAGAGAACTGTGAACTTAACTGGTGCAACAGGTGGAGGAACTGGGGCAATACCACGACCCCTACCTCTAGCATTTCCACGATTCATCCTGGAAATATCAAGAATAAATTTAGGACAAGGTACAGAGAAGACAAAGATAAATTAAGATAAAATACGATAAGGTCACTTAGGTGAATCCTAATAACAAAATTCCTAACAAGATAGATACGGAAAGAAGGAAGTTTAGAAAATTTCTTCTTAAAACAAGAAAACTTTATATCAAAATAATCTTTGAAAAATCATTTGAAAAATCATTTAAAATCATTTTATACTTTGAAAATACGTTCACTCACAAGGAAATGATTCTGAGTTTGATTTCACTCATTCTAGGGTATTTCTACCCTATCTCTAATGAGTTTTTGCTCCATAGGCTAAGGTTTGCCTAAAACCAAAGCTCTGATACCAAATGTAACGACCCACTATTTTGGACCATTCAAATCGACAATAATCCACACATGTCAGACTTGAATAATGCAAAATAACAGATTGTAATAAAATTTGGAGCAAATAAAATCATTCACAGAATCACAGACACAGAAATATCAGAATAACTCGCAGCGGAATTTAAAAATAACCATAGTGGTTCATGAAGCCACTAAAATACATAGTCTCAAATCAAATACAAAATACATAGTCTGAAACCCAATACAGTTCTGAAACAAGTACAATAGAAATCCCAAATACACAAGTCTCTGAAACAAAAGCTGAAATAAGGCAACTGAAACTGAAATAGGAAGATAACTAGATAAGCAGAATCTCCAGTGATTTCGAGCTCCAGAAAAGTGAATCCAAAGCTGTGAATACTCAGGCTGACCCGAGCATAAAATAAAACATAACACTCGAGTCAGGATATACATACTTATACAATGTAAACCAACTCAAATGAACTGTAGTAAAGGTACAAGTAACTTAGAAGATGCTTGGGACCGCCCATCCTCTAAGGATCCGTTAAAATATCTACTATGTAGTAATATTCGCTATTATAATAGTGTCTAAATAAGTAAAGTATAATCATATCGAAAAATAGCGTTAAGGGGATGGAGAACCTTAACGCGGTCGGATCTTAAAATCATAATCGTAGTAAAGCTCGATATGGTAGGTGACACGGCACAACTAGGCAATGCCAGGGTAGATATACCAATTACGCATCCGGACTAGTGGTGACGCATAGCAGCCACTACCGCCCACCTCGAACAACACTCCCAAATCAAGGGTGGCCACCAAATCAATCACAAGTAATAGAATGGTATCGAAGAAGTGTGTCCGATAAGAGGTGCTACCTCATTGGTCCGTCAATCGCTCCTGTTTTAGCCACCTTATGCCAACTCACGGGAGTTGGGTCCACGTAACATACCTTAAGAACGTCGCCACCATCCTACTTCATTCTGGAATCTCCACCGCGTACACGGTTGTCAAAGTGGTTTTCGGTATCGATAGAGAGTATGTCCATATCCGATCCCGGTCTCTTTGCCAACCAATCGTTATTATAACCCGTGGTTATAGATTTAAAAACAATTTATCAAATATACTTCGAATTAAATCATTAAAAAAAAACAAAGACATTATTCTAAAAAACAATATTAAATTTCTAAAATATAACCTTTCGGAGTTCACTTATTCACTTAAAACAATAGCATTAAAATTTTCAGCTTCCACGGCATTTAAAAGTGTGGCGGTAAGTTATATTTGAAACAATTTTTTTTTCTCAACCAAACAATATTTATAACTGTTATAACAGTTCAGTTTAAACAAAATCCTATTTCAGCCTACTGCAGTCCTTAACAAGTGCTACAGTAACCCTTTTATCAGTTCAGGTTAAATTTTAGTTTCTGCTACAACAGCACTTACCAAGTACTATCATAGCCTTAGTTCATTTTAGTCTTTTGGTTCATTTATAAAATCCACAACACTTAACAAGTGCTACAGATTTACCTAGTTAAAACTTATAAAATCATACTTTTAAAATGTTTATTTTAAATCCTTTAACAAATTTATTTAAAGAGAAATTTTACAAGTTAAAACCAAAACTTACCAATTTGCTTATTACATTCATTTCAACATTTAAACTTAAACTCCATTTTTTTTTCCACCAATTCAAAACTAAATTTCATTTTAATTAAATTAACTTAAGTTTCCATCTTTCCTTTTTCAAAATTTCAAATTTAAGTTTCGTTTAAAAAAAATCAATATTCCTCCATTTATTTATATTTATCACATAGAAAATCATTTCTATTTTTAAATAAATCACTTAAAATTTCGGTTTAAATCAATTTAATATTATTACAATTTTTAAACTATTTAAAAATATTCAGAAAATACAGAAAGATAACCACGGGTCTGTATAATATTTTCTAGCCTAATTCAAGTGATACGGATACTATATCATTTCAATCCCTAATTTACAAAGAAAAATCCGGGTTTTATTATTTCAAACCCGCAATCCCAAGTAAATAAAATTTGATTGAAAATCGCTCAGGCCTATCATTTCAGCCCATAACGACCCTCCCTTATTCTAAAGTCCGTTCGGGTATGTATCATTTCAACCCATAGTGATTCTATTCTACAGGGAACTTGCAGTGTGATTTAACAGAATAGAATAACAGTAAAATAAGAACAGAATATAACAGATGATACGATATGCAGTTTTAACAATTAACATCAACTATAAATAAATCACAGGTAATTATAACATCATTTATTTATTTATTTATTTATTTCTACACATTCAGTTGCGGTCGTTTCACAATTATATAAGTATGAATATTCGTGTGAGAGTTACTCACCTCTACGGAGCTGGAGACTGAGAAAGAAAGAAGTACAATGTCAATCGGAAGCACGCGGATAGCACGATCAGTCGCTAGCGGATTCGCCGACTAGATTAAATCTAAAGTCAAAAGAATAAAGCGAATAAATAGACAATCAAAAAGAATGCACGAATAACGAATTTTCCAAATTGAAGTAAACGAACGAAAAATAAATCAAGTTGAGAAATGGAAGGAAATGGCTCGACCACTTTTATTGTTCATTACACACACTTTTTCAAAAGCAGGGCTCAGCCGAAAATAAAATTAACAACTCCAAAACAAAACACTTTAGTTCTCATTCCTTTTCTTTTTCAAAGCCAGAGGCAAAATAAAACTAAGGTACCAAAAATACAAAGGACGAAACAAAAAATTTTTCTGTTCAAAACAAAAATCAGTGGAAAGATCAAATAGACTAAGCTATCAAACATGGTGACACGGCAACTGTCTCATTTCTTTTCTTTATTCAAATACAAGGCAGAGGCAAACAAAACCAAAGGCCAAAGCAAACTCTTCTCTGATTCAACTACCAGGTCAGAGGAAATATAGATTATAACCAAAAAGGCAAAGGCTCAACCACCTAAAGGCGTCGGGTTCAGGTCAGGAGGTTTCGGCATGAGTTGGTGACTGGTGGGGTTCGGTGGAGACGTGGTGGAGGGCTGGAAGGCTGGCTTGGCAGGTGCTCGGTCTCGTATGGTTTTGGTGGTTACAGGGCTGGGTAGGAGGCTCGGTCTGGTGGTGGTAGCTGGGATTCGAACTGGGTTGGGCTGCCTTGGTGATCGGATGGGGTGGAGGTTGGTCTCGTGGTGGGTGCTGCTGCGGGTCAGTGGACTGGGTAGGCGTGGGGTGGTTCGTTCGTGGGGTTCTCTGGCAGGGCGTGGGTTTCTGGCGGCGTGGAGGTGGACTGGGGTAGGCGTGGGTCAGTGGAGTGGTTTCTGGCGGAGCACGGGATGGGGTTGGGGATGTGGTGGCGGATGGATGGTCTGGGGTGGCGTACGGCATGGGGTAGGCTGACTGGTCTCGTGGTATAGGAGCATGACCAGATCTGGCATAGGTCGAGCATGGAGGGAATAGAAAATAAACAAGATAAAAAAATTGCAAGAACAAGTGGCCATACCTTTGAAGAAGGTTCTGCAAATTTTTGATAGAAGCGAAATGAAATATGCAGTCAGGGAATTTGTAATGAAACGTGACTGAGAGGGCAGGTCTTATTGCCTGGAACGGTAAAGAATTTAAGGCTATTAAATTCTATTGAAAACTATAACGAACGCAAGGAAAAAGTAAGAAATGAAAAGTTTGAACGGTAGCAAAATTTTAGGCAATCAATTATATTCAATAGGCGGAACGTTTGGAAAAATGAAAAATATAACAAACACTAAAGATTGGAACGGTAAAGGAATGGAATAACATTTCCAGTAAAATGATAAGGCACGAATTATTATTCTCAAAAGCAAAGTACGGTTGAAGCAACCATTGCTAACGCAAGAAATCAAATGGACAGACGAAAGCAGCGGACGTAAAGTGTAACGCCCAAAGTAACGTATAACCGTTATTTGTTTCAAAAAAAATATAACGTTTCTTTAAATAAATAACGTATCTCATAAACCAAAAATTTAAATAGCTATTACCAAAATAAATAAAATTTGATTTTTAAATATAAGATAAAACAGATGTTAATATACGGAATGAAATGTAGAGTTTTAAATTTCTTGTTTCACACTAATTTTTACACTTTAATTTAAATCAATATTTCAAAATGTTTTATTTTTAATTAAAATTTCGTTTAAAATATCGGGCTGTTACATGATGGTTTTGATGACAACAACCTTAGAATAGATTATAAAATATAAGTACTAACATTACAAGTTTAGATATATATGTATATGCAGGATCTAACCATGCAGGTATCAAGAATGAAGACTGTACAGTATAAGAGATTCAAGATATAGAGATAGAAGACTCATGAGTATCAAGATTATCAAGAGTTCAAGATTTCAAGGTTAAGTTTGTTTTATTAAGAATATTTGTTAAAACTCGTAGAAAAGCACTGACATCTTAATATCCAATTTATTCGTGGAATGGAATCCACTTCGAGCCCGTTAAAGGGATGGAACCCTAAGTAGGATGGAACCTACGAAAATCTAGTGGGACATTGTTTTGTATCCACTAAGCTTAATTCAAATGATTTTTCAAAATTATCTTGTTTTCGAAATGATTTCAAAACTTTCCTTTTAAAAAGATTCAAAACCCTCGATTCCGTTTTTAAAATAATTTTAGCCTCAAAACATCTTTATTTTTAGAGTCAAAATTTCTCCTGATTTTAAACTATCTTTTCAAATAATATATTTAACTTTTAAATTATTTATACTTTGATTTAAATTATTATAGTTAAATAATATATATATATTGTTCTTTATATTCACTTATGAATTTCAAATATATTCAAGTATATTTATAAAGTTTTAAATAGTTTTTATACAAGATAAATATTATTCTTATAAAAATTCAAAACATCAAATTTGGCTGAGGGATGTCGACATGCCCATAGGCACCATGTCGACATAGTGACAGTTGAGTTCAAAATTTAAATTTCAAAAGAAGTGTCTATTCGCCATAACTCTTCACGAATGGACATGACTGTTGTTCTTCTATAAATAGGGGTCAGTTTCAACGAATTTTATAACACTTTTCTCTGATTTAACTTCTCTTCTTCTTCTCCACTTTCTTATTTACAAATTACACCATTACTCTGCCGAAATCAATATCGAATCTAACTAGACAATTTCTGGTTTTGATTCTCTCCACTATCTCTACAAGATCCAAGTGCTAATTTGAGTTATAGACTTTTTGTAATCAATCGAGCGAGAGAAGGTGTGATTGTAGCCCTGGAAATCAATTGGGTGAACTTGTAGCCCCGGAAATCAAGTATCTCTACCCAGAGGATTGTTATTCTGGAGGGTGTACCTCGTAGCCTTGAAATCGAGGGTTGTAATTGTTGAAGTGATTTTGAAAGAAAATCTGTACTTAGTTGTGCGGGACTGAATGTAGGGTAACTCCGAACCAGTATAAAATCCGGTGTGTTCTTTCCTTTACTGATTTTACTTTATATTTGCATCTGTGTTTGATTCTGTGTTCATATCTGTGTCTGATTAGTGTATACATTGTTAACAAAGTAAGATAAACTCAAAAAGACTAACAAATTTCTTTAAACACTATTCACCCCCCTCTAGTGTTAATTCTAGCCTTAAGATCCTTAATCCGCATTTCTCACACAAACAATAGATCGCCACATGGACGATACGCCCGAAGGCAGCAACAAACAACAGATCGCCACTTGGACGACGTATGAATGTTCAAATAAATTTGTTTCTTCTTAAATAATACATAGGCTAAAAAGAGCTTAATATTTTGAAGAAGAAAAATATATGTAAAGGGAAAAAAATCTATTTGTTCTTTATTAAAGTTCATCAAATTTCTCAAATATTCACTTGATGATAAATTAAATATAAAATGCAAAAATATTTCTTATTTACTTGGATTTCTAGTTTTTTAGTTGAGTATAAAATTGATTTGGCAAATAATATTCAAAAATGGTCACGCACACATGGTTTAAGCTTACCTTTTATAAAAATATTAATTACTCTTAGTAAATAAGCCTATTATTTTAATAATAAATACCTAATAGGATGATTACATATACAACAAAAATGATTAATTGGCTAATGATGTTATATTTAAGTAACTACCACATAATGTTACGCAACTTTTATTTGGAACATAATTGGATATTAGGATCTAGTTACCTTTAAAGCAACATCACTATTGGTGACCTTCCTCTTAGTAATTACTGCAGTAAGCCTTTATTCAATAAATAAATTATGAAGGTGTTAAGAATAAGAACAAATATTGAAGATTGATATAATAATGAATATAATTCCAAACAATGGAATGAAGTATGCCATTCAAATATAGATTAGTTTGGAAACTAATCAGACAGTCTTGAAATGAACATATGTATTAAATAAACAACTAATTAAAAAATTGATAACTGTACATAATTTTATGCTCATTGATATAATAGAAGTAATTGCTATTGATTTTCAATTTGCTTCTAATTTAAATATTTAACTTTCCTTATAAACTGCTAAAATATTATATTAGTTATTTATATTCCTTAAACTTGGAATTGTTTGAAACAAAAATCATATATATGACAAAACTTCATTAGTTCATAAGCAATTCACATTATGCTTAAAAAATAGTAATGGATGGTGTTACAAGTAAAGGGAACTTCATTCTTAATGTTAAATAGAGGTATTTATACTAATTTATTTTTTTCATTCTCATTTTATTAATAATTTACAAAATAATGGACATTTTATTTGTAAAGAGAGTTCAAAATTTACACCAACATAGAAGAGCCAAAGAAGCTGGCTATTTTCATCTAAGAAAAACCCTACTTCAAAAAATTACAAAATTAAGTTTAGGAAAATAACCAATATCTAAATTTAAAGTGAAGTAGTAATTACCCAAACTAGAGTCTTGTATTTAATCATGAGATGAAGTACAACTTTAAGAAAATCAAAACCAGACCAAAATTAATACAATAGTCAGCCTGAAGTAAAGAGAAATCGAATCAAAATGAAGATTAGGATAAATTTTAGAAAACTTAACAAAATTACCTTGCTAGGTTCGATGATGGAAAAGAGAATTTAGGCCTTAGAAATTTTGTTTGGAAGCAGTGGGATGAAGCGGATGCCATTTAGGTTATTACAAACGTAACATTGCAACTTTGCTCATCTACTTTTTAAATGTTTTCAATTTTACCACATTTAGCAGTAGATGTAAGTGTTTGTAAATACTTATATAGGGTTGGAATATTAATTTATTATTTACCAAAGGTTTTAAGGAGCTTGTAACATAAAAATCATGTTGTTATTTTACCATGTTGCAGCAACATCAATCCTCGATTCCCAGATCCACATCGTAAGGTCCATAATAAATACTCTTGGATAACACAAATAACCACCATGGTAAGTTTAGTGAATACTCAATGTCATTATAGCATCATACTCTTGGATATGTGATAACTTATATGATCACTTTGTACGATCAGCAACCACATAATATCATGGTCCCATCGATGCTTGAATACAGGTCGCTCCATATGGATAGGAAACTAGACCATCTCCGTAAGGTCTATGTTCTTGTACCAAATTATTTTAGATACATGATGACACCAATGAGCACCTACGTAAGGTCAATGAACACACCTCTGTAGCAACCCTGCTTTCTATCTCATAATAAAAAATAAATTAAATTAAACTAAATTACTCTAATTCGATTTTTGATGTTTAATATTTTAAAAATAGATTCTTATTTATCTGAAGTCGAGTTAATGTAATTTTTTTAATAGTTGAATTTAATTAGTAAATTCCTTCTGGATAATATATCAAAATTGAATAAAAAAATTAATTGAATATAAAACATTTTTAAGTTTAAATAATTTTTATGGAATTGAAATAATGAAAATAAACGAGTATTATATTGAAAGTTGTCCAATTATCGAAATACAATTTATAGAATGAAGTATAAATCAAATTATATTGAATAGAAATTTACTTATAAATAAATACAAGAATCATTTTTACAAAAAAAGAAAAGACGAACAGACCGATTTAAATTAGAACTCAATTTAAAAGCCTAAGCCTATTGAAAATGCTCATTCCTTTCCTTCACCTAATCCCTAACCCAAACCCCTATATTTCCAATACCGAACCCAAACTCAATTGCTTAGCCTCGTCCTCTAGTAAATTATGGAGTTCGATCGCATAAAAAAAGATGGCACAAGGCTCACTCGCGATTGGGGAGGAAGGCCAACCAGGGGCGTGCAATCGATGTTAGGTCAGCGGCGACGACGTAGAGCTGAGATGTGCGTGAGTTGGCATTGGAGGAGCCACGATGTAGGAGGCGTGCTTGAGCAGGCCGGCGGCTGTAGGGGATGGGTTCGACAAAGTGGGTTGATGACTTGGAGGAGAAAGACACGGTGATGGCAAGCAATGAAATGGAGGGGTGTTGTAATGTGATGCTGGCTACAGTGAAGGCAACGGTTGAAGCGCTGGTGTTGAAGCTCTTGGTAGCAAATAGGTTGCAGTGAGTTTTATACTCATAACTATACTATATTCCTTTGCAAGTTATATATATTTATGCCGATAATTGATTGCATGGCTTGGTTGAATTGTTTGTGATTATTGATTGAATTGCTTGGTTAAAGTATTTGTTTGGATATAGGATTGTTTGTTGTGATACTAGATATGATTTTTGGATTAGATGGTAGGATTTTATGTATGTTGGATTGTCAAAATGCAAAGAAGATGCCATCCGTTTACATTTTGATTTGTGTAGTTCATTTAGATGTTGTGTGTGCATTGTTTGGATAGCTGGAATTCGATGTAATTTGACTCGGGCCATACAATAAAATTTATATTAATAATCGATGATTTTGGAGAATTTTGCTCCATGATGTATAAATCTAGATGTTTTATTTATTTCCTTGTTTTTAAAAGGTTTTAAAGGCATTCGTAAATTAATTTAAAGGCTTTAAATCTTGTTAAAAGTATTTTACAAATAATTTACTAAAATTTTACCTAATCTAGCTATTTTTATTTTTATTATATATACAAAGATAATTTTCTCTACAAAATCCTTTGAAAATCACTATTATGGTTATATTGTAAATTTAAAACTGATTTGATGCTAAAAATAAAAATATATCACGATTTTATCAAATATATTAAAAAAGTAATTATCTTATTTTGAGTGTTTTGATAATGATATTTAAATATTTCCAGTTGAGTTTTCCAGCATTTGAAAATAAAGTATTCATTACTAGAAATAATTATAAAGTTTTTGGATATGTTTTGAAAAAAAATTCTCTTTCTATAATATGAAAATTTCAAATATGGTATAATTTAAAGGAAAATGTTTATTTCTAACTAGTATGAGTATAAATTTAAAATATTGAATTATATTCTATGAAATAAATATAAATTATTTTGAATTTTACATATTTGTTTAAAAATAATAGCTAATCGTATAAAATTGTTGAAATACTATTATAAAGGATATTTGGTTTATAAAGTGATCTTGAATGTTTTAAAATATACAAGTAAAGATTTAGAAGTAAATTTTTGTATTCAAATCTTTGCTTTGGGATTAAATAAATAAAGGAAATGTATATTTTGATATATAAAATATATTTTAAAGATTTCTATTATTTTTAGAATATAAAAAATAATTAAGAAGTTTTATTACATATTTAAATATATCTCTTTCCAAATTTGTATTTGAAGGTTTTGATTGTTTGTATTATGTTTAACGAGAAATATGAATAGACGAAGATATTATACTGTATAGTATGGGACTTTCGGTAATATTTCTTTGGTTATTCTTTGGACTTGTTATATAGACTATTATGGAGATTGACTGTAGTTTGTGAGCATTGCTTAAACGAATGAGCATCACGCGGTGGTATGGAACGCTAATGTGATACATATTCGATTATTCATTTTAAGTAGATGTCACTCAAGTGACGGGAACTTGGATATTGGGGTTATACTTAGGTGAGGTGAGGTAAGGGGTAGAGCAAACTCATGGATGATTGAGTTATAAAGGAGTACCCATATACACATATATATTATCTACTTATCTATCATGATGTGCTCCTGGTTATGTTTTTGGAGTTAGCGGTAACCGGATTAGGCCATTGTCTACCATAGTGGCCTGATCGTGGGGTCGCGCCCCAGATCTATAACACCATTGTTATATTAGATGAGCATCATAAGATTTTAGTGAAGGGTTAGCCCTTAGGGTGGGTAGCCTTAGCCCCTTTTGTCACCTAGGCCAGTAGTCTGTTACCATAGGGGCATGATCCAGTGTCGTGACTAGGAGTCCTCGCATTGATGAGCACATTAGGTGGATATTGTCATGATTACCAGGGAGTAACTGAAGACCATAGGAGTAGATCCAAGTGGGTAGTGCATGGCTCCTAGAGCAGGTGGTTAGCTATCAATCTCCCATCTAGTTCTACCTGGAGTGGTAGATAAGTACATACTATTTATACACCTCACTTAAGTATAAAATGTATAGATATATGTGGAGTAACCCACATGTTATGATATGACTCTACTTGGGACCATGTGTTTGTCGTACAGTAAATTCCCATCACCACTATATTTTATTTATATTATATATATGATATATTTTTGTATAGGTAGGTTATGCCATTGTATAATCATAGGCAAGTAACGCCACTATATTGACAGACTCGGGAATGCCTATATATTTATTTATATCTATATCAGGCATTGTTATGATAGCCTTATTTCACTTAATGATTTCTTATAAATTGATGATGATTTATTATATGGATGATTCACCCATTTGATATTGTTTTATGATATTTTATTGACTTCATTTATATGGGTGATAACACTTATATGCATGGTTTTGCGATGGATGTTATTTGGGATATTTTGATATTGTTTGTGTTATCTCTATTGTACCTTATCTATTATCATTTTAAGCTATTATAACATCTACATTATAGACATAGTCTGATCCGTGTTTTATTTATACAAGGGTCAATCCGAGTCATTTTAGGTATAGGGACGATGAGACCAGCTTATGTTTTTAGGCATAGAGGAGACTAAATATTCAGTATTTTTTATTATCATCCTTCATTGTATAATCTCGTATGTGTATATCATTGTGATGTATTGGATATATGCTGTATATTTTATATTATATCGCTGTGATATTGATTGTGCGATCACTTATATTTACTGTATATTATGTATAGTTCTATCTTGGAGGCACACATGTTTATTGCTTTATGCTGATACTGTGTACATTTTGTGGTGAGTTATATCCGATGTTTAAATACGTACCATTGTTAACCCAAGGAAACCTTCACGTGTAACCCCATATCACCTCATTCACCATATTATCTGACGGTATTACTTAGTAATAGGCTTGGATAGTATGGGTATAAAGGTGGGGGTGTTACAACCTCCATAAGAGCATCGTAGCTAAATGAAGGCTCAAATCCTTGCTATTCCGTATGGCCAAAGAAACTAGACCACCCCATGAGGCTTGTGGTAAATAGATCACCTTGTACGATCCCAGTGAGCAAGCTCACTGACCCCTTCTTCGTGAGCATACATCAAAGCATCTGGTCACCAACAATCCCTGGGTATACATCCACATCAGAACCCACCTTGTTCCAACCTTCAGATCATGGCGAAAATCTGATTCAAAAACCTTTTATAGCAACTTCTCCATTTGATGCTAGCAATGGCTCACTTAAAATACTAGAGAGGGATCTACTAGCCATTGCCTGCATTGAGGGTTCTAATATATCTCCAAATCAAAACATTTACCAAAACATTTTTTATTTCAAATCAAAGCTTCCATCTTATTTTCAAACCAAAATATTCTTTACTAAAATATCACCATCATTTTATAAAACAATTCTTTTAAATATTTTCACTATTTTTAAATCAACTTAAAATAATATTTGAGAGAATAACATTTTATTAAAAAAAATCCATACTGTATAAACTTCTTTAAAAATTAAAATAGGATTCCTTGATGAAATTAAAACAATTATTGGAAATGGTAATTGCTTGTATAAATTTGAATTTGAAACATACGTATGTTAAAACTTCATATTTTAGTATATGTGTAATGAACCCCTCACCTATCATTTTGATTCTCGATGGCACCCATCAAGTCTTTAATCGTTGAAATTATCCAATCCTTACTACTCATACTCAAGGAACATAATTAATTCTCTCAGTCTCTCTGAATAAATAGTCCTCCTTAATTTAGGAAACTATGTCATCCCACTATGACTAAACCAAACATGTTCCTTTACTACCCCACTAGTTTCTTCAATGTACACCCTACAAAAGAAAACATTGGAAACATGTCCATCATAAAATCATCCATAATAAGCAATATAACCTAGCATACAGTATAGACAATCATAACAAGCTAAATAAACAAACAATTAAAAGGGTCATAGCAAAACAAGCAACCAACATAATGCAAACACTTCAACCAAGGTAAGCAAATACAAGTAAAAGGTCATTATCCCATACATTGAAATGGGCAATCCCTACTTCATAACCTAACTCTCTCAATGGAAGTGAATAATTAGACATCCATATAACTCATTAGGGAAGATCACACATAATATGCATAAAGATTACATCATTATAATGGATGTTGGGAAAATAAACTCAAAACTCGTATCTTCTAGGTGTCTCACACCCATGTCACTCGGTTTAGTTCCATGCTTCTCAAAACATTGCCCAATAAAGTTTTTCAATAAAATACCCCTTTCGATAAAATAAAATTCAACAAACATCTCTAAATTTTGCTACTCAAATCAAATATTTTACCTTTTTCAACTATTTACTTCTGAATCAAGATATTCTCATCTTATAAAATATTTTCCTAAAGTATTTTAAAACTAGATATTTTATAACACGTAATAAAATATTTCTAATTATATTCCAAATAAAACATTTTTTCTCCTAAAGTGAGTATTCTCCAACCAAAGTTCTTTACATAAAAATGTATTCCTTTACAAACATCATTTATCAAAATGTTTCGTTTAAGTAAAAATACCTACATCCAAAATTAACTTCAAGAAATAAATTTTTCTCAACTCAATGACATTTATTTAAATAAAACATTTTTCTCAAGTAAAAGCTTTTATTGCATACTTTTTCCCAAAAAGATCATTTTCTCAAATGAAACACTTTTCAAAATGTTCATCCAAAATCAAATACCTTTTATTAAAATAGCTTTTCCATAAAACATCCTTGAAAGAAATACTTGACGAATTATATAATATTTACTATAAAGTACTTTACAATAAATTTCCTCTTTTCAAGTAAGGGTTCTCGTTAAATATTTCTCAACAAAATACTTTTAATATAACATTTTAAATTGAGACACTTTTATAAAAATAACTTTCATAACATACATTTTCAAAGGAAGTTTTCAAACAAAATCTTATCTACCAAAATGTTTTTCCAAAGATTTCAAACTAAACACTTTCATAAAATGATTTTAAACAAAATATTTTTCATTGATCATTTTTACTTAGGACAATGCCTTCATAAAAAATTATTTCTCAAATTAAATACTTTATTTTCTCTCATGTAAAAAATTTCAACAAATTACTTTAAGCCCAAAAACATACATTTTATTATTTTGGTAAAAGATCTATAAAACCAAAAATGTATATTTAATATGACTTTCCAGTTCAAATATTTTTTAGTTAAATCTCCACTAAATAATAATAAAAAGAATAAGCTCATTTATTAATGTTAGGTTTTAATCACAAATCAATATCATGTGTGTCACTTAGGTTTTAAGCAGCACTTAGTACCTCTTATAGTATTCAATTCCCACACAAGGGTCATCACAAATAATCATGATTTAAGGTGTGGATGTGGTGGTTTCACATATAACCCACACACACAAAGCAAGCAATCATCAATAAGAACGATCTTTCATCTGATATTTTAACCCAACCTAAGTTGTAAGTTAACCTACTCTAAATGGCTTGAACCTACCCAAGGCTCGAGGAATCTCTAAACCTAAGTTTTGATACCAAGTGTGATGCCTCATTTTTTGACATTTAAAATTAGTGAAAAACGCCGTCAATCTATGCTTGTATGAATATTAAAAACAGTGGATCTTAGTTATACGATTCAAAATTATAAACTATTAAAATGGAAAGGGAAAACCTCACAATAGAATTAAACATCAATATATATACATTGTCTCTACAATTAAATATCATACAAATTCAATACAACAAATAACATACACGTTTTCAATACATTAATCACTAGCAAATAACAATGTAACTATAAGAGAAATACACCGAGTCAACAACCTATGGATATGACTTATATCTAGACCTTTGCTCCCTCCTTTGCTCCTACTTGTGACTTTAAAAATGTAGATGTGCGCGTGTATTATACAGAAAGGGGAAATGTGATCAATTATGTTTGAACCATGCCTTATCATGTACGTATCGGCCTAAAGCTTGAGTGCTATTACATAGGAAAACGCTACCAACATTCCATTTTGGGATCATATCCCACATAGTTCTATTTTCTATTATTCGCTTGCATCAAATATTTATTAATACATAACATTATGCAACCATGCAAACAATACAAGCAGAATACCTCGCTTTTATTAAGCTACCACAATTAATCATCATAAATATGTGGTAATAGTAACAGTGATGATCATAGCCATTAAACATCATAAAAATTTGACAACACTCGATGTCAACGCTAAACATCAAATAAATCAATGATAACATATACCATCCAATTTGGACCGATCAACCATCATTAGTTACATGGTATCAACAACACAAATGCAAGTATAAACCCACAAAATGTTTACTAGCCACCTCATATTAGTAATTAATTATACAAATATCAAATTCATCAATGTGTATTAACTACTTCGTATGAGTAATACAAACATCAAACTCATTAAATGTGTATTAACCGCACTATATTAGTAATACAAACATCAAATTGATCAAATGTGTATTAACTATACATATTAATAATACGACATTGATGTCATCTACACAACAAAATCATAATTACTACACAAAATCCATATAGTAATAATGGTAAAATATCGCATAACTCATCCTATTGTGATTCCTTCTCTACATAGCAAAAATAGGGGATAACATCAACCAATAATTAATCATATGGTTACAATAATCAAAATAAGGTATTTTGTACCATTATTCTCTAGTAAGTATAAAATCATCTCATTATTGTTTATTATAAAAAGCACATTTACTTATGTGGAAATTTAGGACACATCCCTCTTTTCTAAAATTATTTGTTCTATATCTTTCCATTTTAGAAACTATTTTCTACATCCCTCTTTTTCGAATTTCTTTCTTTTTATACATCTCTCATTTTCAAATATAAAAGCGGCTACTCCGACGTGTATTATGACGGTTATGGTTATGGACGTATACACTAAAAGCGCATGTTAATGTTAATAAAATTACCCAAATACCTCCATGAATATCAGCTTTTTAAAAAAAATAGGGATGTAACTTATAAAAGAAAATTTATTGGGACATAATGCTAATTTTTTACAATCATAAGGATCTATGCCAAAATTTCCCTTTATTTATTCGATCTTAAAATAATAACAGTTTCTCTAAAATGGTAATATACTTCAAAAATTCTTTATTTTCAAAATATCACTTCAAATACTTCTAAACATCATTATTTAATCAAAAACAGTAATTTACGTCAAATTACTTTCAAAAACAATATTATTTTTACTTTAAATCAATCAAAATAATAATATATACTCAAATTACTTTATTGTCTTTCAAAATCAATTTATTAACATTCAACTAAAAATAACAATACTCCACTTTAAATCTCAAAAACTTCATTTATTGTATTTTACAATAAAAAAGTAATAAAATATTCCAAGTAACCTTTGAAAATATGTCTTTACTATTATTATTACCATTCCAAAAATATCACTTACTTTATTAAATATAACAATAATTTTCCAAATACTCCTTAAAATTAATTATTTTGTTATTTACTCAAAATAATATTCTCAAAACCATATTATTATTTATTAAATCCACTTTACTTTATAAATAATAGTAAATCGTATAATTTCACTTTGAAATTGATCCAAATCAATAGTTATAAAATATCATCATTCAGCGATGCAATAGTTTAAATAGATACACAACCAAAATCACATTAAAATATTATAATAGTCAAATAATCACAAAAAGAGCATAACGCATCAGCTAATGGATGTTTTCATCGAGGGATATTAATTTGATATTTTTTAAACATAAATAGTTAAAATTATTCAACCATACAACATGCCTTTGTAAACAGCTCCAAAAGCTAGGGAACCACTTGCCAAATCACCCAAAACTTCGCCATGAGTCCAATAGATTAAACCACATGTGAAATGGAGTTTGTATGCAAAAGATACGAGGAATAGAAGTTATAGGGACAATTTAGTAATTTAATAAATAAATATAATTTACTGCTCGCTACAGTACAGCTCCACCATCCTGACGACCCTTATCCACCTTTGACTGCTCGTACCGCCACCTCCTACCAACTAAGACCACTACACCACCTCTGCACGCCTGAGATCGCCACTGCCGACGTAATTTACATGGCTTCCACGGCCAAATTCCTGTGCCTCAAGTGCTTTTAGGCCACTTGATCACCACCAAGATACTCCATTGCTCGAGATCTTCATGTCTTCCTCATCAATTTCATCAACCGATCTTCGAATCAAAAACACCCAGTTTGCCACCTAGGGTTCATGGATTTTCACATTTTACCGTAGTTTCTCGCTGATATAAGAATTTTATGACAAATAACCACTTGTAGTTGATTCGTCTCGTCGAAATGATCGTTTTAATGTATAATTCAATGGATATTGAAAACTATTTAATTTAAAATATATTTTTATTAGAGATAATTATTTGCCATTAGCAAGTGATTGTGGAATTTCGGGATCAAGGAAGAAAAATGAAGTTGGAGCTGACGGCTAGGGTTCCATGGCTTCATTTAAATAGTCATTTAGCTGGGTCATTAATTTTGTATCTAGTTTTTCCTGAAATAGTTACGTGCATTGTTTATAACTTTTAAAACCCCTATCTCCCAAACTGTAACTCCAAATTTAACAAATTTATAGTCAATCTGATCAACTTGGAAAGACCTATGTATCGATTATAAACACAATACCCAAATCACCTTTTAATTAAAGATACGTTTTCATTAATTTAATATTAAGAGTGCCAAATTTAAGGGTTGGTGCAATATGACAACATGCTAATAAAACATCATTATAGACTAATACTACACTTATCATTTGAAGAGTTACTTGTCTCATCAATTTAGCCCATCCATTATAACATTTCAATGATAATCATTTCCATTACTATACCATAAGTCTATAATATGTATACAAAACAACTGGGTTAACAAGAAGGTCGACAAACATCTTCTTATCGGTCATTAAGGCGAGGATAGAGGTCGACAGCAACTCTACACTGATACGCTTTACCATTTTTTAAAGGACCCAAATATCTTTTATTTTTGCTCTACCATATACACTGTATGAATGTTGGCTGTAATCCAAACCCTGTCTCTACTATTGCTGACCTACTGAAACTATGATCCAGCTACGGTCATGATAGTGAATTAGATGAACTTTTTTGTCTCCTTAGCCTATGTGTAACAACCCGCCCCAAAGTAGGCCTAAATCCCAAACCAGGAAAGGCCCATCGAAACTTAGATCCATTCCAAAGCTGGCTATTGGTTGGTAAAAAAAACAATACAGAGCTATTTATCTATTCATTCAGAACTCATAGTGGAAGGATAAAATATAATAGAATAAGCAGTACCCATTTTATTTCAAAGTTCAAATGTCACAAAAAGAAACCATAACATAACATCAACAATAATTGTTACATCATCTTGTCGAAAGATATATTTTTAACTTCAAATAGGCACATCAGAAAAGAGCATAAATAGATAAATAGACTACTGCTACAAGCTCCTCTCATCGTCATCTCCGTCTTGATCATCGTCTTCTTCCTTAACATGTGTTGTAATGAGGAGGGAGTCAGAACAACAATATCTGGTGAATAGAAAATCTCGAGCCTTTCTATATCAGTACTTGGGTAGTATAATTTAAATAAGAATATGTCTTTCGCAATTTAAACTATATTCAAAACCATTTAATACTTCATATAAGGGAAATATGCAGGCCCTCAAATAACCATTTAATACCTTCAATTCCCTTAAGCATGTTTTCCCGTATAATCAATAACCCATAACCATCGTTATTAATGTCTACTAATGCGAGAGATAGAACCCAAGCCATTTAATACCTTTTAATGGAAAATAGGCATACTCTGGCCATTTATGACCTTAATTGAGGTTGTTAACTGAGTTTTAACCCAGCAAAATTCATTAGAAGTCAGAGCATTCAAATTAAGCTAGAACAACTCGAAACTTGGCCAGAAGGCCCAAAAGAACTAGGCAAATGCTCCCAAGAAGTTCTAGTCAAAAATAAGCGAACTTTTCGGATCGGCACCGATCTGATCCAAATTATTAATTTAGGGTAACTCCAAATCTCTTGGATCACACTCCTATGTCTCCACTAAGCTCACCCAACAAATTTGGTAGCATTCCAAGCAACCTAGTTTCAGATGTGAAGGATCATCTGATTCAGAGTATAGTTCAATCTAATCCATAGGCAAGTCATCATCAAAACAAGTCAAAAAGCTACGAAACTACATGGAGAGCATTGTACCAAGGCAAGGAAGACAAAAAATTAGTCAAAGCATCAAAAATGTTCAACCATTAGGATCGGATCGGTACCGATCCGAATACTTTGCTCCGATGACCTTCAATCTTTCTAGTCTTCCTCTATGTGATAAATGCAGGCTTCTGGCAAAATGGCTCTGGCCCAAATGCTCTTCAACCACTCTAAATACCATCCTATCTACAATATGAAAGGGATCTATGGACTGGCTCTTGCAACTCTGCCATTACTACTCTTCACTCTTCTTCTCCCACACAACAGTCACAAAGGAGCAACTGAGATCCTCCGGTTGCCTCCAAGAACTTGTGATTTAGATCAAACTTAGGTGATTCGATCATATTATAAACCAAATCAATCTTGTAATAGCAGTCAGCTAATAAAAGCTATAAAGTGGATGTAGGCTTCGTTAATAGCCAAACCACTATAAAAATTTCTTGTCTCTTTACTATTTCTGCTTTCACATTTATTCTCTATATTGTTTTCTCTAAGAAACAAGGTTGGTGCTTTCACACTCAATCCATGGTGTTGATCCATTTTTTGGGTTAACAAAATTAGGACCTCATCATTTAATACCTATTCCCAAGGCGGAATCCATACAGCTCTCTATCTAGTAGACATTGCACGGAAAAATCTACGGACACTTAATACTTCCTATTGAAGCGGACCTTTTCAAGATATCCTCTACCGTGCCTAAACCCAATCCCGACCATTTAATACTTCATATAAAGGAAAGAGGCGGGACCTCAAACAGCCTCTTAATATCTTCAATTCCCCAGTAGGTCTTTTGTATTATGACCCGTACCCCATGGAGACGTGTCACATTAGTCCAGCTATTTATAGACTGGTAGCCAGATTAGCTGGGTAGATTTACCATACAAAATTGGAACTAACCTCGCGTCATCTGTGGTTACTTATTATAGGTGATGTCTCACATCAGCTCCAAATTCACACTGCTAGTAGCCAGATTAGCTGGGTATACTTTGTGTGCTTTTGACTGACCTCGCAACCCTATAACTTAGTCATATTTCATAACATGAATTACTATCATTCATGGATGCTTGCTTGAGATACAACTAAAATATGATGTATGAACTAGATCAGGAAAACACTAGTTTTATAACCGAACTAGGATTATACTGCTACAAAGCGATGCCATTCGTCCTAAAAAATGTCGGGGTAACTTATCAATGACTGGTGAACGCCATGTTCAAACATCAGATCAGGAAGACTATGGAAGTCCACGTAGATGATATGTTAGTTATATCATGCATGGCCGCAAATCACTTAGACAACCTTGCTGAAATGTTCGAGATACTCTGTATGTACGGAATGAAACTCAATCCACTTAAATGTCACTTCGAGGTAGCCTCTGGAATGTTCCTAGGATTCATTGTAAGTGCAAGAGGCATCAAAGCTAATCCCGAACAAATTATCACTTTACGGGAAGTTGAGGCCCTAAGGAATAAGAAAGAGTTACAAAACTTGAATGAAAAAGTTGCAGCGCTAAGTCGGTTCATCCCAAAGCGACCGATAAATGTACACCGTTCTTTGACGCACTAAAGAAGGGAAAAAAGAACTTCGAATGGAATCAGGCTTGTCAGGCTGCCTTCGAAGAACTGCTGCGACATATGGAGACTCCGCCAATTCTGTCCAAGCCGGTAGACGGAGAAGACTTGTTTATCTACTTAACAGTCTCGCTCTATGCAGTCAGTGACGCGCTCGTACGTGAAGAAGCTAGGGTCCAATGACCCGTATATAACATCCGTAAATGGGTCACTAGAGCCGAGAAGAACTATCCGAAGTTGGAAAATTATCATATTGCCTCTTGATTGCATCCAGAAAGTAACGATAATATTTTCAGGCACATCCGATCAAAGTAATAACAGATCAACCCTTGAAGCAGGTGTTGTACCACCCCGAGACCTCTGGACGGCTTAAATGGAACATTGAATTGAGTCAATATGAAATCACTTACCATCCTCGAAGGGCGATCAATGAACAGGCCCTAGTAGACTTCATTATCGAGTTAACAATACGAGATAACGAAGAAGAAGTTACTCCACAAGTGGAGACACACTAGAGGTTGTTCGTCGATGGTGCATCTAACAACTTTTGCTCAAGGTTAGGAGTCGTGCTTGAAACTCCTAAAGGACGATCTATTTGCTACGCCTTACGCTTGGAATTCCCTGCAACAAACAATAAAGTCGAATATGAAGCATTAATAGCCGGATTGAAATTTTTAAAGGAACTCGGGATAAAGTCCAACCATATCTATAGCGACTCTCAGCTAGTCGTTTATTAGGTGAGAGGAGAATATCAAGCCCGGGGAGAGAACCTCGCCCCATATCTATCCACAGTGAAGGAATTGCTGAATGACATTGAGCATTACACCATAACACATATCCCGAGGGAACAAAACACGAAGGGGGACTATCTAGCTAAACTGGGCAGTTCCGGAGAACCTCGGTCAATGGGACTGGTCCCAGTTGAAACTCTGACTGCTCTAAGCATAGGCGAGATGGATATCGACTGGATTTTTGAAATAACCAAAGAAATAGAAACATGGATGACACCAATCAAGGACTATCTGCTCAGAGGAACACTGCTCACGGACAAGAATCAAAGGAAAAGGCTCCTTCGAAAGGCACCACGATTTGTAATATAGGATAGAACACTCTACCAAAGGGGATTCTTTACCCCCTTGCTTAGGTATGTGACTAACGGCGAAGCTCGAAGAATCCTCAGTGAAGTTTATGAAGGCGACTATGAAGACCACACCGAGGGGAAAACCCATGCAAAGAAAGTTCTCGGATATGGGTATTTTTGGCCAATGTCAACTGCGATGCAGCAGATTATGCCAAATGGTGCAACTAATGCCAAAGATTCGGCAAGATCAAAAGAACTCCTTCAATAGGGTTAACACGGATGGTCATCACGTGGCCATTCGCAATCTGAGGAATCAATTTGATTGGTGTATTGCCAATAGCCAAAGGAAGAGCCAAATACGCCATCGTTGTTGTTTAATACATCACCAAATGGGCTGATGCGGAACTGCTGGCCACTATTACCACAAAGAAAGTTATTAACTTTGTCACTAAACACATTATTTGTAGGTTTGGAGTGCCATAAAAAATCATCACGGATAACAGGACTCAATTCGAAAGCGTTGAGTTCAAAGACTTTTGCAAGCGCTTTCGAATCGAGAAAATCTTTTTTGATGTTTCACATCCTTAGGCAAACGGGTAAGTGGAGGCATTAAACAAGATCATCAAGTCCACCATCACAAAGCGGCTAACTTAAGCTAAAGGAAATTGGATTAATGAACTTCCACTTGCACTATGGGCTTACAGAACAACGCACAAATCTGTAACCGGACAGTCTCCGTTCGCTCCAGCATAGTATTCAAAAGCAATGATCCCATTCAAATTGGAAGTCCCTTCTCATCAAAGGCAAAATTTCAATAAAAGGCAGAACGAGTAGCTCATTCTCGAGTTGCTTGTTATGGTCAATGAGAAGTAGGAAGAAACCGAGCTAAGAACCGCCGCTCGCCAGAAAAGGGTCGCATGACATTTCAACTCCAACGTCCATAACCGTACTTTCAAAGTAGGAGAATTTATCCTCAAATGAGTCTACCCTATACCAGGAACATTTGGACCAAACTGGGAAGGGCCATATGTAATTGGCCAAAAGCTAGGGGATGGCATATTCAAGCTAACAACCGTTGATGGAACCTAAATTCCTCGTGCTTAGAATAGCGAGTCGCTTTGTCAATACATTTCTTGGACTATCTTATGTATTTCCTAATTCCGCCAGTAAGACATTCTAGGATTCCAAAGGCATTATAATTAGGTAGTACTTGCCCAATTTTTATTTCAATTAATGAAATTACTTTGCTTTCTAAACCAATAAAATTATGTTTACATAACTAACCTACCTTGTCGACAGGTTCAAATCGACTCAAAACTATCTGATTGCTACTTGAGAGAGTGGAACTACACTCAAGTACCCTCATCTACCCGCTGAGTTGACAAAAGCAAATCGGCTCAAACCGCTACTCGATGGAATTCAATCCCGGCCTTCTAAGAACCAGTATTGCTACAGCGACACCGGGAAGGTCCGAATCAAAGTCGCGCATTTCATAAGCTACGGACCACCTTTTGGATTGTGGAATCACGTCCAAGCAAGCACAATTACCTAAACCGCACATCTCGTAAGCCGCATATTGCTTCTTGGTTCGCAAAACTACAACCGAGCAAGCCTTGATCCTATTATGCGCATTTCGAAAGCCGCACACCACTAATTGGATCAGCTAAATTGCATCCAAAGACGAGGAACTCTCATGTTGCAAAAAGCCATGCACCACCTCCGTAACCAAGAAATAGCACTCCAAGGAGCGACACATATGCATAATAGCCTGAACGTCGGCATTGCAGCGGAATCACTTAACAGAATTTTAAGTAATCGGTGTTGCTCCGGCATCACTAATCACTTAGTGAAATCCTTAAGTGCGTAAATCACTCACCATAAGGTCGCTAAAAAGTTTCATGGATATCTCAAGTCAGAAATCAAAAGGGATATCTAAAATAAGGACAATAAAACTAGAAGTTTCCAAAGATAGGAGTTGCAGTATAGACTTAACTGGAGGCACCTAGAAGACTACCAAGGGCACCCATTCTCATATCAAGTGTTTAGAGTAAACAGTCCCATGAATTAGGGGGCACACACCAACACTCAACCAAAATAGCAAATACTTCACAGTTTTGTTACCTCAAACAAAGAATTTTGGCAGTAATTACGAGACTAAATAAAACAATAGGAAAAAAGTGCTGAATAAAAAACAGTGGTATGTAAGAGGCAACAGTGAATGAAATATAGATAAGTAGACAAGTGAAGTCACAATCAAAATTTCAATGATTTTATCACTTATAACATGTTTCATGTACAACAACAAATAGCGGAGGCCGTACCCACACAATATTGGCCAAGAAAAGGAAAATACAAACACCACTGTTGTAACAACAACAAGAAATGCTAAGTGCAGATTCTTCACTTGTACAAAAAGCAACCAAAAAAGAAAAAGCTCCGCTTCACGAGTACACGGATAGATCATGGTTTCTTTTCACTACCACCACTGCCTTCTTTCCCGCCTTTGATCGACAACTTCTCAAACATCTACCCTCCCGAGGTAATCTTTCTCTCTGAAACATTACCACTGGCTGACCCTCCTTTGCTATTGTGCTTGCGGGATTTGTGAGAACTTTTTGACGACCCTTTTTGCTCTTTAACCTTCTGCTTCTTCACCACTACCATCTACTGCTCGGTCTCTCCTTTGTCTGGTTGGCTTGCTTGATTTGCCTACTTCCGTGTGGTAGTAGCTGCCAAACCCTCCCTTTGAGATACAAAGGGGTCATCCAAACCATGCGGTGCTGCAATTTGCTCGGAGTGTGAACCGATCTGTGAGCCTGATGCGGAGACGATGGTTGATGCGGTCAGAATGGTAGTAGGTCCGGCATTGTGAGGAGGAGGTAACTCAGTAAGAGGAGAGGGTTGATCTATATATCAGAATAAAAGGCGGTTATCTCGGCAATTTCATTCGGCGTAAATTGGAAGTCTTTTAACATGGGAGAGATATGAATATTACATGTTGTGGGGGGTCTGTTCATGCGCCCCAACTTTGAAGCCCTCCCCGTTTCCCTCTTTTGATGGCTGCATAAACATAGGAGAAGTAGAAACGATCCCCTCATCAGCACGAAGATGTGAAGATGGATCACCAATGCCTAAAGGAAAATGCTCGGTTATAGCATTAGCGGGGGCTGCGGCATCAATGGCTTCCTGTTTCCTCTCCAGTCTTAAGATTTCTCAGCCCTCCCCAAAAGCTTGGTGAGACTCTTCATTCAGATATACTTGAACCAACTCCTCTTCGATATAATTGCCACCCATGTCTTGAAATTGAGCCAGGATCTCTTCCGAGACTACGACAAGCGTACGAGGGAACAACAGAACCATGTAACTAAAACTCCCCGGATGCAGCACGGAGTTGACATAGAAGCCCAAAATAGTAGTATGCAAGCCTTCCATCTTCTTTGTGACGGTATCTTGAAGCTTTGAAAAGCTTGTATTGGTGTTAGCCTTCTCTACCGCCAGCTATTTCTTCTCAGCATCCAAATTCGAAACTTGTTCGTGAAGAGAGGCAATTTCTTAAGCCTGCTCGGTGATGGTTTTCTTCTGCATCTCAACCATCATCTCGCTTATCCTTAACTTTTATTTTAAAGCCGCCTCATCCATATGGCACTTCTTTATCTCATCTCTAAATATGAGTGCGGCTCAATCAGTGGATTCTTTTAGCTCCTTAAGCAAAGAAGCACTTTTGCTCTCCCTCTAGAGGGCGTCATCTCTTTCTTTCTTTAGCCTCTCGATCTCTGCATCGCGATCTGTGAGCTGCTTCTCGTACTCATCCTTATTGGGCCCAAAAAGAGGATTTCCTGGTAATTATTCCGGTTAATAGTAGATAGCCACATGCATAACTTTTTCCACCCTTCAGCTTGCTCCAAACCGCTCTGAATTGCTTGGAAATGGGGAGAATAAGATTCTGCATGAACTGATATCAGATTGGGCTTATCAAACACAACCCCCCTTAAGAACAAATTAGGGAATGCAGCTTGTAGATATGGGAGACAAGCAAGAAGAATGTAAGGTGCACGCCTAGAAATCTGGGAGTGGGGGTCATGACAGTATGAGTGAAAGATGTCACGGCACCGGAAGCAGGGATATTTATTCCAGTGGAAGTAGGAGGCTATGGAGCGGATTCTCGTTCTTGGTCTCTTTTTGGCCTCTTTGACGGATCTCCCCGCTCAATCGGACTCTTCCTCTGTTCGTAGCCACTTCACTTATCTCTACCTTGAACTTTCTTAGCATGGCGGCGCTCTTCCACCTCCCTCTCCTTCCTTCTTTTCCTCTCCTCGTCAGTCTCCCGGAGAGCATGGTACCTTGAAGAGTGTCTCTACGAATGCTGAGACTCCAAAACTCGATCAAGATTGTTTTAAAGACCACGAGACATGATTCCTGCAGCAAGCATTAAAATGGCTTTAGGAAAAAGGCGTTCAACGAACTAAAACATCCTAGAAAACAATATTAATATAAAGTGTGTAATCCTAGTGAAGTGTGTGTTGCAATTTAACGACCCCGGCGGAATACACAAACTAGATCGATCACTGACTAATGTCAGGACATTGCTTCCTATAGGGATGATCTGAGTAGACTGGGAAGGAAACCCTTTCGAAGTAAAGTCATCCATCAAGTCACCCATATTCACAAAAATGTCACTCGTACTCCAAAATCAATGTCGGCACCTTCCGGTAGAAAGCTGGATACAAGCTCAGTCTTGGAAGAATCTCCCTCGATATACTCTTTCAAAGAAGGTGAGGGTGCATGACCGGGGCTTAATTCCGAGACCTTGTCGCCAAATTTGACGTCACCATCATTAGTGTCCCAATCTATTTCTTCCTCATTTAGAGGATGCTCCACACCGATTTCTCCTTCTTCCTTCTCTTTAATAAGCGGAGCCTTTTTCCCTGCCGGTGAATAAAGTCTTCCTCTTTCTCTTTCGAAATTGATGGCATGTTGGGTAAACTGTCGACCTCGAGTTGAATTTGGATCTCCTCAGGGGCCTTTCCTGACCAATCGAATGTACCACTTTCTTCATCATTTTCACCAAAGTCATGGGAAGAGGAAACATAACGGGTTCGGGATCTAGAGCGGGAAGGAGCACTAACGAATCCAATAGATCTCCGAGGGTGTAAAAGCCTACATCGACGAAGGTTCTCATCTATGAGCAAGAATCTAATCATGCGTTCTTGAGCGTTGACCGCTTTCAAGGTGCTAAGAATGGTGCCGATTGTTGGGTCCTTGTTAATTTTTAGAAGAACTGCAAGGAATATATGACCATTCAGAAAACTTATAACAATCAAAGGAAACTCTGAGCATGGTGATGGAGACTTACCCCCATATTCCATAAACGGGTGAATCCTTCTGGACACTTAGCAAAAAAGAACTGATTCTTAAATGAACGAACTTTGCTAGGAAGATCTAGTATAAATTTTCGGCTACGCTACGCTTCAACATAAACAACCGATGGATTAGCCTCTCTCTTCTTGAACAATTGAAGATAATGTAGCTCAACGAAGCTCGGGGTATGATTAAGCGTTCGCATGAACAGAACATATAAGCATGTTAGCATGGCGTATCCATTTGGAAGAATCTGGAATGGGGCCAACCCTATGTTCTAAAGTGTTGTCATTAAGAAATGATTGAACATGGGAACTACACCGTACATTCACATATTTTGGTGGCAAGCCATGTATCCAGAAGGTGGCCTATGAGCAAATTCTCCTCTTGATGGGAGAAGCACGTCATCCTTTGGAATACCATATTATGAGAAAATGCTTCGCAACATACTGTGTATAATAATTATAGGAGCTTTCTCCAAAGGATCAAGCAAGACTCTAAAATTAGGAGGAGTGCGATCGACGAAGGGACCAACTGGAATTAGAAAACCATATTGACCTGAAGTTATGGAAGGGTGGATCCAACTGGGATCGACGATGACTACGCTTCAAAAAGAGGTAAGCTCCCCTCTATTGATTTGCACCAAGAAGATTTGTGCATCATTCTATATAAGAAAGCTTGTGTTCAAACGGTCAGGTACGCCTAATCTCTAAACTATAGACCCTTGCGTGGTTGACATTTGAAATCTAGGAGATAATTGATGTGTATCAACCACCGATCGGATTTCAAGTGTTAATTGAGAGTGTGTGTGATGTGTAATCTAAGTGAGAATGGGTCCGGTGTCCTAAACACTATGAACAAAACATTCTGTGTAGATGGCTCATTCACACCAGAAAGAGTGATCCATATCACCCGTCAATTTCATTTCTCCTATACTTGCCCGTTATTGATCAATGATCAATAACAGATCCGTTGTTCGAAGCGACATGGAAAGCCCTTCCTATTCCAAGTACACCGATTGTGCAATGATAGGACCAATCCAAAGCGAGCGAATATAGATCAATGGGTTCGAATCATGTAAAGAATTCTCAGCATAAGTCGATTTTAGTTCTCTGTAAGAAGATAACAGCATGAGCTGCACACAAGACGCTACCCTAAGCTATTATCACCTCTCAGAAAAGCCAAAATCAATTCGCAAGATGCCGTGCTGGGATCAACTGCGTAACTCAGTGCAAGTCAATTCAGACTCTGTGGATGAAGATAGTAAAACATGTGCAAGTCAATTCTGGTGGAGTTTGAGTAATCAAAGGTGATTAAAGCACTGAAAGGGAATGCTACATCGTGGAGTTGCGGGAAGTAAGACGTAAATAGAAAGGAAAGAATGTAGGGAAGGCCCTCTGCATTAAAACCCAAAATGCAAAGAAATTACCATATAAGCCTTGGCTTGGGTCAACTAGAGATCAATATAAAGCTATGGAACCTAAGAATGAGTTGTAAGAGGCTATGTATGGGATATGTGGTGCTCATGGATGAGATTAAAGTAGATGAAGATGATCCAACGAAGATTGTAAAAACTGGGTCTTCACTTAACCTAAGGATAACGAAGAAACTAACTGGATTTTTAAGGGAGAATCGACATGTGTTCACATGAACTCATTTTCATATGTGTGGCATTTTTCTTGAAGTTGTGTGTTATGTATTGAATACCAACCTAGCATTCATTCGTGAAGCATAAAAGACATAGCATGGAACCAAAGCATTGAAAGAGGAAGTGGATAAGTTATTGGCAAACAATTTATCTGAGAGGCATTATACTTGGAATTGGTAGCAAATCCCATAATGATTAAGAAGGACGACGGAAAGAGGTGGACACGCATTGATTATTAAAATTTAAGTAATACACTCCCGCATGATAATTTCCGCTTCTGCAAATCGACCAAGTCATGAATGGAACTACCAGACATGAACTACTGTCTTTTATGGATGCGTATTCTAGTAATAATCAGGTTGCAATGCATTCACTATTATGGACTTGATTCTTTTTTGGCACTTTCTTTCATTTGGATATTCTTTAGATTAGATTCGATGTAATAAAACTGCATTGTTGTTGGAATTGGAATAAAACTAGCCATTTGAATCAATGAAATCATATTCATTAAGTTTATTGTGCTATTGACCAGTAGAACAAACAAACATCACATGTTTTGAAAACCGAATGCCTAGGGTACTTGAGTATAGGCACCAACGGACTCCTTCAAAATGTGATTGGTTTGATGGAATATAATCGGACTAGGGGTAGAACATATAATTAACCCCTACACATTTAATCTTTCAAGAATGCATGGAGATAGGAAACGTAAAGAATTGATGCCCGTAGAGAGGCATCACGGACATAGATGCTTGGAGAAAAGTGTCGATGTATAATTGAGTTGTGCAGATACAAAGATGAAGATGCACAAACCTGACATTCGTAGTACCCGAAAATCCATGCATAATGACACCAAGATCCCCAAGTAGTCAAAACGAGGACAGTTGAGGGTGGTAAAATAAAAAATTAGAGCATATCTATCATAGGTTCATTTAGAACTAATAGCTGAAGGATAAAATATAGTAATAATGTATGCATGTGCAATACTATTCAACATCATATTAATACGAAGATAATAGGATCCATCATCATAATACATGTTTGCGCAAAAATTGGTCACAAACCCCAAAAGTAATGAAAGCACTAGTGTATATACACAGATCCTCAATATTCACACACAGATCTCAGATCCAGATTAAGTAAAGAACAAAAATGAAGAAATAGCAAAGTTTAAAATGTCAGAAAGCAAGAAAGAACACGAGATTTATAGTGGTTCGACTATCTCCGGCCTACGTCCACTTTGAATCAATCCTTTTATTCCTTTTATACTGAAATTACAGTTACAAGCCTTTGAAAATCAATAGCAAAAATGGTAGAGTTTCGCCTAGGAGAAAAGAAGAAGATCCCCTTTTTAGTTGCCAAAGGACTGCTATTTATAGGTGTAGATCCGAAAATACCTTCCCCAAAACCTAGAATACCTCTTCTCATGCGTAGGTAGGCCCACATGACCGATTTAGAGTGATTTGGGATCGATCCAAGTGTAATTCGTATCGATCCCAAAATAGTCCAATCAAGATGGGATCGATCATTAACATTCTTTAGTGCATCAGGAAGCTTCTACGAAAATTTCATAGCATTTGGACTTGTAGATTTTGAGTTATGATTGATGCAAGTCTGAATTTGTTGAAGGCTGTCGAGTTCGCATCGCTTCTGTTCGCATCGCTAGATTCGCATCGATCATATCTTGAGCATACGAACTCCAATTGACTTGAAATTTGGAACATTGGCTTTCATAGCTTCGATTGTCGTGTCATGTTAATTGTAGCTCGATTCGAACTCGGAAAAAATTTACCAGCATCCATAGTGAACTTTATAGGTAATGGATCGTCGGGACTGATTATCTTCCATTTTCAGTCAATTCTTTGGTGTCACGGCTTTGCCAAAAGGCGGGATAACACTTGCCCCCCAAAACATGCATTGTGATAGGAAGTTGTATTTTATAGTTCGATAAGCTGGATGTTCATATCCTGATATTGTCCTGTAAAGAGGTTGATAATCTTACCTGACTGTGAATAGTGATAGTTCGTGATTGTATGCCGTTCGGGGCGGTATGTGACCGTTCGAGGTTGGATGTCGTTTGAGGCGAGTTATGACCGTTCAGTGTCGGGGTGTCGTTCGTGGCAAATGGTGACCGTTCGTTGTCGGGTGTCGTTCGAGGTGAATTGTGACCGTTCGAGGTCGGGTGTCGTTCGAGGCAAATTGTGACCATTCGAGGTCGGGTGCCGTTCGAGGCGAATTGTGACCGTTCGCGGTCGGGTGCCATTCATGGCGAGTTGTGTGTGCCCGGGGGGACTTAGTATCATTAATGTCGGATTTCACGTTCGAGTGAGTTTCCGAATTGTTTGTTATGGCGGTTTATCGCCATCTCAGAGCATGCCTGAGGATCGTTCGTGATCCCGTACATGTGTAAGTGACTTAGCCGTTATGGAATTACAAATACCAGATTTACATTCAAAATGAGTCTTACAACCAAAATGTTCAACCAAATCAAGTCCAGATGCAAAGAATAGAAAACAAAAGCAAAGTAGAGACGTCAAAGTGCAGACACCTACACTAATGCGGTTGATAGTCGTCTCAGAGCAGGCCTAAGGACTGTTCGTGATCCTGTACATGTGTAAACGACTTATTCGTCATTATTTCAATCAGTTGATGACAAGCTGATGCCTTGATCCTGAGCCGTCCCCAGTTGATGCAGATGGTGGTCGTTCTTGCTCCACCGTTGTTGCTCGCCTTCTCACGTATTGTGATAGCATGCCATTCTAGATATGCCCTTCTATCTCATCCCTCAAGTTCCAGCAATCATTTGTACTATGGCCGCTTAGCTCGGGGAATAAGCGTACTTGTCTGATTTCCTTTCATTGTTGGTCGGATCCCTCCTCATTGGCCTTCGATAGGGAACCTGCCCCCTAGTGTCTTGGTAGATTCGCTCTAATGTCTCGCTCAGCTCCGAATAAGAGGTGACTCGACTCCTTTCGCGGCCGCTTTGGCTCATCACAATTGTTCTCTTCTTTCCGTTTCCCTTTCTCCTTTCCTGAATCCTTTCCAGGCGGATCTCCGCTTTTGACTGCATAAACATCAACCCCCTCTCCTTCCTCTCTCTCAGCATTTGCATCCTCTTGTCGCAAAAACCTTTCTGCCTCATGGTAAAACTCTCCTAAGTCCATAGGTGGATCCCTCGTCAGCGAATTCTTGAATTCTGAGCCATCAGCTATGCCAGATACAGCTGCCATCAGAACCACAGATGGATCTGGCAGATCCACAGATGACGCCACTGCATTGAATTGTGTTAAGAAGTTCCTAAAAGACTCTTCGGTCTTCTGCTTCAGTGTCGTCAGACTCATCACATTCTTGGGCCTTAAGATTTGAACCCTAAACTGCCTCGTAAACTTTGCAGTCAACTCGGTCCACGTTCCAATCGAACTGCTCTCCAATTGTCTAAACCATAATGCTGCTATGTCCATCAAATACGGTAGGAAACATCGGGCCATGATCTCCTCTGATGCCCTCAGTACTTCCATATGTCGCATATACCTCGTTAGAAAAACAGTAGGGTCTGTCCTTCCATCATACATCTTCAATGTCGGTAGCTTGAAATCTGGTGGATTCCTGGCCTGCCTAATTGCGAGAGCGAAGGGGCTCCTATTAACATCTTCCAGATCTCTATTCACTAATCTGCCCCTCATGGCTCGTTTGACCATCTTCGCCAATCTGTCACCGTCGTTAAGCTGTAGTCCTTGTCTGTTGCCTCCGATCTGCCCCCGAGTTCGCAAGGGAATTTTGGAATCTGCTCTCCTGAACGGGCATCCATTCCTTTATCAACGCCGTGTTGAACAGCTCCACCCGGTATCCTTCCTGAGGTTGGATCAACATGCTCCTGAGGAGTGCCCCCTAGCTCATGGGCTGCTCCTGATGGTCCTGCTCTATTTTGAATCCTGGTTGTTCCATGCTCCTGATCCCTATCTCCAGCACCCACTGCAGTGGCGTTCTCTTGATTCTGCACTCTAGCTTGTCCAATTTGCTGGAGTAGGTTTTGCATCATCTCTTCTTGCCTTTTCAGCATTCCCTCCTACATAGCTTCCATCATCATCTCCATCTCGTCTCGGGTGATGAAGACCGAGGCCTGATTCGCTCCTGAGGAAGCCTCCTGACTTCCTTCATGTTGGCTCCTTTCTGCTCTTGGTCTCCTTGCTAATTGCTTCACCATTGCTTTCCAGATCTAAGTCCTTAAGCCTCCAGATCCAAAATCCAAGCTGTAGAATCCCTGAGTTCAATTCCCAGTGAAAGCACCAAAGTGTTTGCACCAAAATTGGTCACAAACCCCAAAAGTAGTGAAAGCACTAGTGTATATACACAGATCCTCAATATCCACACACAGATCTCAGATCCAGATTAAGTAAAGAACAAAAATGAAGAAATAGCAAAGTTTAAAATGTCAGAAAGCAAGAAAGAACACGAGATTTATAATGGTTCGACTATCTCCGGCCTACGTCCACTTTGAATCAATCCTTTTATTCCTTTTATACTGAAATTACAGTTACAAGCCTTTGAAAATCAATAGCAAAAATGGCAGAGTTTCGCCTAGGAGAAAAGAAGAAGATCCCCTTTTTAGTTGCCAAAGGACTGCTATTTATAGGTGTAGATCCGAAAATACCTTCCCCAAAACCTAGAATACCTCTTCTCATGCACAGGTAGGCCCGCATGACCGATCTAGAGTGATTTGGGATCGATCCAAGTGTAATTCGTATCGCTCCCAAAATAGTCCAATCAAGATGGGATCGATCATTAACATTCTTTAGTGCATCAGGAAGCTTCTATGAAAATTTCATAGCATTTGGACTTGTAGATTTTGAGTTATGATCGATGCAAGTCTAAATTTGTTGAAGGCTATCGAGTTCGCATCGCTTCTGTTCGCATCGCTAGATTTGCATCGATTATATCTTGAGCATACGAACTCCGATTGACTTGAAATTTAGAACATTGGCTTTCATAGCTTTGATTGTTGTGTCATGTTAATTGTAGCTCGATCCGAACTCGGACAAAATTTACCAACATCCATAGTGAACTTTGTAGGTAATCGGTTGTCGGGACTAATTATCTTCCGTTTTCAGTCAATTCTTTGGTGTCACGGCCTTGCCAAAAGGCGGGATAACAATACATTGTAGTCAAAACACATGGAGCTCAAACGATATAGCATCCCAGAACAATACGTCTCTACAAGATAAAGTCTAACATGTTTATACACAAAAATACTTATAATGCCCCTGAATTTTAATTAACATTATTCGGGATATTTAATTGGATAAATTAAATAGAATAATGTGAATATTAGGGAGATGAGATTAATAAATCCAATGGCCGTGTCTTAATGAATGAACTAAAATAAGACTTAACTAAATTTAGAAGGAGGAATTTTCCTAAGGGGTAAACTTAGAATGGGGCTACATTTCTTAGTATATATCTCTTCCTCCACCTTAATAAACTTTCACTTTCTCATTCATAACTCCTCACCAACTTTTGGCCGGCAATTAAAAGCTCCTGGAAGAATATAAATTGAAGATAAAACCTAAGGAATTAAAGTTAGGAAATTATCTCATTCTCCAATCAACTAATCATGGTGAATAATCATGTTTATCATCTCATTTTTCTCTGTTTGGATCGGCTATTGGTTATACCTGATTCGTGTTTGTGTTTTGGTTAGGATATAACTATTTAAAATCTTTGTTTGGATAAGAAATAGGTGTTTTTAAACGTTAATGGGCTAATTAACATGTTTTATTTGGTTTTGGTTAAATTCTGAATTGTTTTGATCTTCATATGCTTTGAAATTTTAATATGTTGAAGAGAACATATTAATTGATTTTTTGGAATTTTTCATGATGTTTTAATGGTTATATAAAACTGTTTAAGGAATGGGACTTAAATGTTTTGTATAATTATAAAGGAGAAAGGGGCCTTTTCAAATTTCCAAATAAGGAGAGTCGGCAATAATTTTTGAATATAAAATTCTGGCAACCAATCAGATTAAGACAAATAAGGTAGGTGGGGTAAAAAAGAACTGTTTAAAGTACAATTTTCACTATTTCAACTCTTTCCGCAAGAGCTTCCACCTCCATTCAAAACCTTCCGACAAGGTTGAAAGGTATCAAACCTTCCGACCAGGTCAAAAATCAATGCACGTGGTATCAGGCGACTGGTACGTAGTGAATTGAAAGGGGTCGAAAGGTTTAGGGATGAAAGGGTAGAGCTTTCGAAGGAGATGAAGTTTTGTTTTGGTATTAAAGAAAATACACCTGCTAGCTTTCGACAAAGAGTATTCGACATTGTCAAATGGTTTAAAAGAAAAAGGTTTCGATTGATTTGCTTTCTTGTTTTAAATGAAACCTTTCGACAAAGTCGAAAGGTATAGCTTTCGACAAGGTCGAAAGCATAGTTGCCGCTTCCAAACCTTTCGACCCAGATGGCGTCAAAGGTTCTTTTGTTTTCTAAAACTTGCCGCCTCTCTCCAATGTTTTCAAAGGGTTGGTTCAAACACTAACACTTCATTGTTTTTGAATGGTTTTGAAGGGGTTACCTTCAGTGACTATGAAAGGTTTTGACTTCGAAAGGTTTTGGTTTCAAAAGGTTTTGACTTCGAAAGATTTTGAGTTTCAATGATTTCGAAAGGTTTCGAGTTTCATTCCTTTCGAAAGGTTTATAAATGATTTTATAGGGGGGATACCACAGGCTTTCGACAAAGTCGAAAGGTAGAACCTTTCGACTAGGTCGAAAAGAAACCTTCCGACAAGGTCGAAAGGTCAAGGTAGGACCTTTCGACAAGGTCAAAAGGTATTATTTTGTGATGCTTTCAAAAGGAAGGCTTCCGAAGGGGCTAACTTCGGAGGGTTATTTTCTTTCGAATGGGGCTTCATTGGAAGGGTTTTAAAGGGCTATTTTTATCCATTTTTCTTGAGTAAAATTTTGCTAATTCGAAGGGACTACTTCGAAGGGCTATAGCATAAAATACTTATCTTTTTGAATATGTAAGGGGGATCCTTATTTAAATTGAATGTTATAAAACCTTGGGGACACCGAGGTGGGTTTAATGTTTTCGGTACATAGTTTGGGGTTACAAACAGAAATATGCTTTCGAATATATACATTGGGGCTATCAATGTGTTTTTATTTAATTTAACCTAATTGGGGCTACCAATGGGAATAGGTTAAACAGGTGGTATACCTAGGGAAAATAATTAACCATGGGGATCTGAATTTTTATAAATAATCATGGGGATCATGATATTTTAATTGGCTAAGTTTTGGGTTCTTGGTTAACCTAGGAAAACCATGGAATGTGCGGTGGATAGCCCACATCAATTTTCTAAAGTAAAGAATGTTTTGCTAGAGGTGGTTAGCCTCGGGATTTGGCACCCAAGGGTTCACAGTCATCCTAGGAAAACTATGGAGCGTGCGGTGGATAGCCCACACCAACTTTTATAAAACAATGTACGATGGATAATCTGCATTATTTTGATGAATTTGGGACGGATAGTCCTATTTAAGTTTGACGGATGGTCATTTTAAAGATTTTAGAGGGGAACTCTAATACATGGATTTTAGATGGGAAATCTAATAAATTGCTTTTAGATGAGATATCTAATGAATGGGTGGATAGGATATCCAATATATATATATATATATGATTTATCGCTTTATTTCATATTATGTTAAGACTAATCATTTTGGGTGCAGGAGCATAGTAAATGATTTGCATGTTTTGTTTTGTATACTAGTGAGGGTAAAACCCATTCCGCTAAGCGGTGTGGTCTCACTAGATATCTATTTATGACAAGAGATGATAGGAGATTATTCATACCAGACTTATTGCCTGACTCGAAGTTTGTGTTTCTCCACAAACTCTCAGGTACTCAAAATTAATTTGAGTAGTCTGAGAGTGGGAGACTTTCAGGTTTTTGACGAATAAGCTTCCGAAGACGTGCAGGAGGCAATGTTAGCTATATAGGAGCTATTTTGTGTTTTCCTCTATGATGTACTAAGAACTGTAAAGTTCATATTTATTAGTTCTCTGATCATCATAAGGGGACATCTTCATATGTCGCTCTTATCGTATTTTGTACATGTATATATGATCTGAACGTGGTTAACATCTTGGATTATGTAATTAAATCTTAAATTGAAATTCATAAGAAATGAGAAATTCTGTTTTGTTGAAGTTTGAAAATTTTCATATTCTTGTGTTTCTATGTTGCCGTAGTTTCAAGATTCTGATTTTGATCACTCAGAACACCTATGGATGACTGCAGCATCCGTAGCAGTTATTTTTGAGCCTTCGAAAGCGGGATGTTAAAATACTAGATAGATAATCATAAAAATATATGTCCATGGCTTTATAACCTGCTTCAACTTGCAATGTCATCCTGATCTCCAGTTCGTACCTACTGAAGGAATATATTAAAAAAAATAGAGAGGGTCGGATATAAAGTCTGTTAGAGAGGAAGTATCATTACTAAACATGATTCTGATGCACTAATATAACATAAGTAATATACTAAGTGGTACCCCAGAATAAACAACGTATGTAAACCAAACATATAATAAGTAAGCAAATGCCCTAGGGTAACTTAATATCGTACCTATCCTTGCTTTTCTCCAGCATCCAATAAGTTAACACAATGAAAAATGTTGCTAATATAACTAACTTAAATATTATACAAGAACATATGCAAGCCCACGTGCAATTATAATGAGCCAAAGTTCATGGATAATTTTATATTGTACTCATAAAAGTATTTGAAACAGACTAACTTGTCATAATGTCTTTCCAACAAACTACTATATGTTCGGAAAAACAAAGTTGTTAACGCAATGTCTGGATGGTTAACGACATAGATGATCGTCCCCATCTCTCTCCAACTATCATGCTTGGTGAAATTTATGGCTAATCCTTAACAGTCTCGATAGAAAATAATAATGCCTAAGATATAGCTATATGCCTCAAGTGTGGGTATCAGCGTATCATACCTATCCCCAATCTACGTGCCTTCGATACCCATATGGTCGAATACCAAAGTCATGCCTAATGCTGAAACCCCGTAGAAGTCACTTTGAGTAGAACAATCTAGTTGTCTCGCACATAGGTCATCTGAGTACCCCAACCTATGACTCACATTTTGACCATACATCCGATCACCACTTGGTCACCATACATCATAATATGTGCCACCAAAGCCTCGATTCCAAGCAATGAATGCACATATGCTGAAGAACTCCAAAACAGTACTTCATAGTCCCAACAGACCCCACGAGCCTCATTCGAACTTCGAAGTTCGCCTGAACGTAAAAATCCCTAAAAGAATTCAACATTCCCAATCAGCAACTGATCAGACTAATCCCTCTAGGTCAATAGACCAATCCGTTGTAGCCAAAAATGGTTGTAGCCAAACAACCGACTGGTCGGGTTCTACCAGTCAAGTGACCTCTTGACAGTTGACTGTTTAGACCCTTATAATTCACTATTTAAGCCCTAAAATTACCTATTCTCTTTTGGTCGAAATCCTATATTTTTCTATTTTGATCAGTTGACTTATGCCTCTTAGCTAGTTGATCTTTACCTATAGAAATGCAGTTTGAACCTATATAGTAAATTTCCCTAAGGAAATTTATCCACAATTCAAACTCGACTCGGTCATCGTCCCAGCTTCCCTTTCCTTGACATCATGCTTCATGGCATTGCAACCTTGCTCCCACCACCTACATCTTGCACTCAAGTTTGAATCATCAATGATTCACCATGAGGCCTGTTGTTTGGGTTTTTAACCCAGCAGAAACCAATAGAAAACAGAACAACCTCGTGTAAACAAGATGGTTCAGGACTTAACCAGAAAAGCTAAGACAAAGGATCAATAAGGGCCAAGCTATATGGCAAAGAAAATGACTGGGATTGACGAAGCCGAGGGATCAGCATTCTTTCAGTCCAATTAGCAGCTGAGCGCAAACAGCTAGTGAACTGCCATCAAAACGAAGCAACTAGGATAGAAGAAAATCAAGACATCTCCAATTCCAAACTCCAGAAAAATCCCAAGTGCTTGGATCATCAACGACCCATACCTCTCCACAAACCTTCCAACAAACTAGCCAAAGAATGCTACGAAAGGAGGCCAAGACCTTGGCTCACAGACGACCCAAGTCTATGGGTGTAACGACCCATAATTTTCGATAATTAAAAATTGTTAGATTAATAAGATATTGTGATTTAATGTTGGAAGAAATAAAAATTTGTGATTAATGATAAGAATGTAATTGGAATAAATGTGATAGTATTAATTTAAGGTAACTGATAACTACTTTAAATGTAATTCCGATTAATTAAAAGGATCAAAGAGTTCTAAATGATATAGACTGTAAATAAATTATAGTAATGTACGTATTAATGGATAATTGGATTTAAAAGAGTAATTGATAATTTGAATGTTGTATTAATTAATGAAATAAGTTGTAATTAATTGTAATTGATAATAGTAGTGGGGTAGTAATAGTTATAACAATTATTTGTAAATAATAAACTTACAAATGTTATTAAATGTCGTAATGGTGACGATTGTTGTTTGTTGCCAACATATTTAATCAATTGCAATTAAATGTAATTAAATGTTACATTAATGTGAGTTAAGACACTAACTGAAAATTATGAATGTAATAGAATGAATAGAAATGTTAATTTTATTCATAAGGTAATGATTGATTTAATAAAAGAATGAAACCAAGATAAATTAATTAATTGGGATTTCAAATTTTAATTAATGTGAAAATCGACAAAATTCAATATAATTGAAATATAGTAGTTAATACAAATAAAAGATGATAATTGTAGAATATTAATTCAATAAGAAGTAACCAATGTAAATTTTATTCATAATATGATAATTGATTGAATAAAAAGAATTGAAACCAAGTTTGATCAATTTATTGGAATTTAAGCTATAATAAATTGATTTATTGCAATTAAATGTAATTAAATACTACGTTAATGGAAATTAAGATGAAATTGTAAAATATTAATGTAGTAAGAGATAAACTAATGTTAATTATATCCTTAGGGTAAGAATTGGTTGAATAACAAGATTGAAAAGTCAAACAAATGGATTTATTGGAAATTTAAATTATAATTACTGAATTATTGAAATTGAAATCAAATACTGTAATTTGTGCAATATTGAATATTGAATTGATATAGAAATTTGTTTTAAGGGATTATAAATTACTAAGTAATCTAAAGTGATACAAATTTGTAAATTATAAAATTTGAATTAAAAAGTGATTAATTAATTTAATTTTTATTTATTTAATTAACGTGAAAATAGCCATTTTGGCCACTGACTCGGATTTCGACGAAACCAGTTTCATCGGATTTGTAACAATGAATTATTGTTGGATTTCAAGTTTTGTAGCAATTGGACTTGTCGTTTGATTGTACAGGCTCGAAACGCCTAGAAATCAATTTAATTAAATTCAATTGAAATCAATTTGAAATAAGCTGATTTTACGCTAACTTCTTTATACGATGGAATTAGGACTTAAAACCTATTCCATTGAGTTTAAAACATCGAAAACATCTATTTTGATATATGGGATGACCTATTTTCGTTTCGGGGTCAGAACGGGCTTTTTGGGTCGCGTAGTCGTTTCGATCCAACCCTGCCTATATATAGGCTGTTATAAACCTTATTTCTTTCTCATATTATTATTTCTGCACGTTCATCTTCTTCCTCCTTCTCAAACCTAATTCCCGAATTCCAAAACCTAATTTCAAAAAAAACCGAATAATATTTGCTCCAGGTTTACTTCGAGTTTCAAAGGAGAAAACCTGGCAGCGACTTGGGGTCAGATGGAGTTTGAGGCCGAACAAGGTGGATCTGGAAGCGCTTCGAGTTCCAAAGGCGAAAACCCTAGAGCGACTTCGGGTCAGTAGCCAAATGACTCGGGTATCGGGTCATTTTGGCAAAAACTCAGAGCAAGCACCGGGTAATTGAGGCGGCGACTCGAAGTAAGATCCGAAGTCAAAATTTTCCAATCTTCTAACATTAATAACCTTTGCATATGAATTCACGCGTGGTTTGTTTCGTTAGGAACGTATCGAAATTCCGGACATTTTGACGCTGGTTTGGATGAATTCTGAGACCGTTCAAATTTTGGGCTTAAATTGGATTTTAATTCGATTTAAAATCGAAGATGGCTGTTTTAACCCACTCACAATAACTAAATTATCTTATGTTAGTTAAATTAAATATATGATGTGATTAGAAATTAATTGATCGATGTTTGGTATGTTTAAATTGTCATTTTAGTTAAATTTGACTTTTATTGCATTTAATTATCGTTTAATTTAATATTGAATTTAAATTGTCAATTTAATACCCGTTATTGATGATTAGTTATCTATTGATGTTTATTAATTGATTGGGATGATGATTGTGATGGATGTTTGATGGTTTATATTGGATGACTGGATGATTGCATTTTATATTGTTATAAACTGCAAGTTCCCTATGGGTTGAAATGATACATACCCGAACAATCTATAGATTAGAGAAAAATCATTATGGGTTGAAAAGATAGACCCGAGCGATTTTATGGATTATTATTAAATTTGGGATTGCGGTTTGAAATGATATATTACCGTAAAATTGTAAATTGCGAATTGAAATGATAAATATCTGTATCACTTGACCCTAGGGTAGAAAATTATATACGGACATCGAATTGGTTAAATTAAGTGATTTTTAAATCTTCAAAATTTTGAATTTAGTTAACTGGTATTCTAAAATAGAAATTGATTTATATAAACTGAATTATTTTCGAAAATCCAAGCGTTAATGTTGAAATTGGAATTGATTTAATGTATTGTCCAAAGGATTTAAATTGGAATTTCAAAGTTGAATTGTCAAATATAAATGAATTATCGAAATTGAGTTATTGAAACGTTTGGATATAATTTTGAAATCTATTTTTAAACCAACTTAATTAATTTAAACTATTCCAATTTATTTTAACCAAATTTAACATATTTCAAACTAATTAACCCAACTAATCTATTATAATCTATTCTAATCTAATTTAATATATTTAATCTATTTTAAACCATTTAAACTTTATTAAACTATATTAAACTGTTTTAATTTATTTTAAACTATTTTAATTTAATTTAAATTATTTAATCTATTTTAAATCTATTTAATATAATTTAAATCTATTTAAGTCATTTTAAATCTAATTTAATCTAATTTAAATCTATGTTAAATTATTTTAAATCTTTTAAACTATCTTTAAAACTATTAAAACTATTTATAACTATCTAAACTATTTTCTAAATTTCAGACTATGTAAAGTGAAAGTGTTTATATTTAAATCCTTGATTTAAAAGCGAATACGATTAAATGATGTTATAACTTAAGTTGGGATTTAAATGACATAATTGATTGAATATGATGATTTTGAAATGAGGGTTTAACCTATTTTGGAAATATGATTTTTGAAAGAAATTGTGATTTCAGAAACGATATGATTTTAAATGTGATATGATTTCGAAGGTGAATATGATTTCAAAAGTGAACATGATTTCAGAAAGTAATTTGATTTGAAATTGAATATGATATTTTGATATAAATTGTGAATTGACTTTTTAAAACGTAAAAGAACCATCCGGTGTGAAATAAGCGTTTGGTTGTTAAAGAGACCGGGGATCGGATATTGTCATACTCTCTGCCAATACCGAAAACCACTTTAACAACTGTGTACGTGGTGGAGATTCCCTAAATGAAGTAGGATGGTTTGGTGTACGATTCTGTATGAGGTATTTACGTGACCTTGACTCCCGTGAGTCAGCTTAGATGTGAATAAAATAGAAGCCAGGCCGGGCCAAGTGAGGTCGCACCTCCGATCGGACATATTTCTTCGATACCATATTATGACTTTGTGATTGATTTGGTGGCCACCCCTTGATTTTGATTTGGGAATGTGTTCCGAGGTGGGCGATAGTAGCTGCTATGCGTTACCACCAGTCCGGATACGCAATTGGTATATCTACCCTGGCATTGCCTCGAGTGCCATGTTCACATGCCCAATCGCGCCTTCTACGAGTTTGTTTTGTACCATACCTATGGAGTACCCTCTGATAGCCTCCAGTTTACGAAGGAGTTATGGTTTTGTATAGACTATGGCGTTGTCCCGTTACATTTGGTATCAGAGCTTAGGTTTAGCGATAACCTTAGCTTTGTGGGGTCTGACTCACTAAGAATAGGGTAGTAATACCTTAGAATGAGTCGCTGAGTGTATATATGAGAGAGCGTATGCGTTAGTGTTATAAAAAGGTTTTTGTATTGTGTTAATTTGTTCCATTTTGTATTTATAAATTCTGGTCGGTACATGGGAAACTATGACACCGATAGGGATTTCTAAACACTTGATAGAGAAAACCGACACAGTATTTTTTTTGGAATATGGGTAAATGAAATAATTTTTCCTAGTATATATTTTGTATATAAAAGGATAATTTTTATAAATGATATAGTTGAATGTAATATGTTGTTTGTTAGGTAGTGAAATTTTATAAATATTGATTGGAAATAGGATTTACAAATAAAGTAAATATGAATTGGAAAATTTTAGAACTTAAGTTCCGGGATTTTGAAATTTCTTTCAAAAGGTTTTGGAATATAATATTAGTAGTATGTAGAAGTATTTTCTGATATGAATATTTCAAGATGATTTGAAAGAAAGTCTTAAAAAAGGAATTTTTAAAAGAAAAGTGTTATACTCCCCTCTCTGTCGCTGAAAAATAATTTCGGTGATGAGTGCATGCATCATCGGCGTTCATCTTCCAGTTTCAAAGTGGGTAGACGATTGTAGTGGTTTTACTACACCTTGTTTTGATAAACAAATTTTAATTTTTAATTTCTAAATATGATTTGATCTATAAAGGATAACTATATATATTATTTTCAAAGTGACTAAAATGAACCCGGAGTTTAGTTCTTAGATTTTTTCTGATAATTAGTAGTTTCAATTATTATAATGAATGGAATCTTGACTATATTAATAATTGGAAACTTCTAAAATGAAAATAAGAAATTTGATGTTAAAATGATTAATGAAATAGATAAGAAACTGAAATTTTGAAAACTGTAAATAAAAAGGAAATGAAAATAAGAAATGGTAACTATTGAACATTTTGTTAACTAAATAAATAAGAGAAACTTGGGTAATATTCAATTGCATTCTTAAGATGTATATATTACTTACCAAAATGTTAAAAGTTGTAATGTTGATAAGAATATGTAATAGAATATTGTACAAGTAAAACTTTAGTAAATGAAAGGGTTCAATGGAATTACTTCTATAAATAAGAATTCTAATGTTATAAATTGTTATAAACTGAGGTTAATAGTTTGAAATGCTACTAATTAAATGTAATAAAAGTGAATAATGTAAGAAAAATGATTATAAGCTTAAGTTAACATTTTAAGTTATTTATAATCAGATTGAATAATAAAAGGTGAATATTGTTAGTAAATAATTATAAATTGTATTAATATTGAAACCATTTATAATTAAAATGAGTACTACATTAATTTAATGATTATAACTTCAGGGACATTGAAATGATTTAGAAATGGAGTTAATATTCAATAATACTTTAAATATGGAAATGAATGTGAAAAAGAAATAATCTATTAATGGTAAATTAAATTTTAAAGAAACTTACCTGATAATGTATAATCCAATAATTGAAATAAAAATAACTTATTTAAGTAATGAATGTAAAGTAATAAAATGAGAAAAATGACATTTTATGAATAATGGAGAAATGAACTTCTGGTAAGTAATAATGAATGTAAATAAATGAAAATAAACATTATATGAATGAGAAAAGGAAAGTAAATGAAAAAAAGGGAAAATCAAACTAAATAGTAAATGTGAAGTAAATTGAAATAAAATGTATACAATACTTCAATATGAATTCGTTTATGGTCCAAATAATTAAAATGGATATAACTTATGTAAGTAAAGAATGCAAATTTATGAAATAAGCCTTATATGAGGGAATGAAAATTTAAAATTTTGTAAGTAATGAACGTGAATTAAAGAAAATCATTGTATGAAAAAAATGAACAAGAAATGATGTGAAAAGATAAATAGAGAAAACTTAAAAATGTGTTGAATTCTTTGTTTGTATTGGCTTATGGATTGGTTGGGAAATGATACTTCTATTTTGTATAAGGATGTATAAATAATCTATAAGTTTTATCTATGACTGTTGAGTGTATGGTTTACTTAGTAGTTTATTTATCATTTTTATATGATTAGAAGTTCTGAACCCGAACAAACCATTGTTTTCGTTGCTATGGATGGATGATTGCTCTCTTTGTTTAAAAATGATGTTTGTGCTGTTGTTACAATGATTGTGTTATATTGTGATGTTTTATTTGTTATTTGTTGAAACAACTTAGATATTTCTCTTTTATATAATTATTAACTTCTTTAGATTATATAAGTGAAATACAGGTTATGGAAGCAATTGGTACTGCTTTTAGTTTCATAAAATAAGCGTTAGTTGCCCAACAAATTGGTACGTTCTCGGATTACGGTTTTCTAGCGATATTATATTATTTTTTCTATGGTTTGGGATATTTTATTTTGAAAAATATGATATATATTGTATTATTGATATTACTATTTCTCCCAGACCTCTCCGTACAAGGGAGACTCTATCGAAATTTTTCGTGAATTTTGGACTTATAAAATTTTGTGAAATGTTTTTCAAATTTTTACTTACTTGAATATAAAAGGATTTAATTGTTATAAATTGATATATTTTATTTAAATTATTTAATTATGTAAATTAATTGTTTATAAATTTAATATTTGAATAATATATATCGATTTCATAACTCCTTCTTTTCCCTTCTTTTCCTTTTCGAGGACGAAAAGTTTTAAGTGGAGGAGAGTGTAATGACCCATAATTTTCGATAATTAATTTTTTTTTGATTTAATAAGATATTGTGATTTAATGTTGGAAGAAATAAAAATTTGTGATTAATGATAAGAATGTAATTGGAATAAATGTGATAGTATAAATTTAAGGTAACTGATAACTGCTTTAAATGTAATTCCAATTAATTAAAAGGATCAAAGAGTTATAATTGATATAGATTGTAAATAAATTATAGTAATGTAAGTATTAATGGATAATTGGATTTAAAAGAGTAATTGATAATTTGAATGTTGTATTAATTAATGAAATAAGTTGTAATTAATTGTAATCGATAATAGTAGTGGGGTAGTAATAGTTATAACAATTATTTGTAAATAATAAACTTACAAATGTTATTAAATGTAGTAATGGTGACGATTGTTGTTTGTTGCAGACATATTTAATCAATTGCAATTAAATGTTATTAAATGTTACATTAATGTGAGTTAAGACAATAACTGAAAATTATGAATAGAAATGTTAATTTTATTCATAAGGTAATAATTGATTTAATAAAAGAATGAAACCAAGATAAATAAATTAATTTGGATTTCAAATTTTAACTAATGTGAAAATCGACAAAATTCAATATAATTGAAATATAGTAGTTAATACAAATAAAAGATAATAATTGTAGAATATTAATTCAATAAGATGTAACCAATGTATATTTTATTCATAATATGATAATTGATTGAATAAAAAGAATTGAAATCAAGTTTGATCAATTTATTGGAATTTAAGCTATAATAAATGGAATTATTGCAATTAAATGTAATTAAATACTACGTTAATGGAAATTAAGATGAAATTGTAAAATATTAATGTAGTAAGAGATAAACTAATGTTAATTATATCCTTAGGGTAAGAATTGATCGAATAATAAGATTGAAAAGTCAAACAAATGGATTTATTGGAAATTTAAATTATAATTGCTGAATTATTGAAATTGAAATCAAATACTGTAATTTGTGCAATATTGAATATTGAATTGATATAGAAATTTTTTCAAGGGATTATAAATTACTAAGTAATCTAAAGTGATAGAAATTTGTAAATTATAAAATTTGAATTAAAAAGTGATTAATTAATTTAATTTTTATTTATTTAATTAACGTGAAAATAGTCATTTTGGCCACTGACTCGGATTTCGACGAAACTAGTTTCATCGGATCCATAACAGTGATTTATTGTAGGATTTCAAGTTTTGTAGCGATCGGACTTGTCGTTTGATCGTACGGGCTCGAAACGCCTAGAAATCAATTTAATTAAATTCAATTGAAATCAATTTGAAATAAGCTGATTTTAAGCTAACTTCTTCATACGATAAAATTAGGGCTTGAAACCTATTCCATTGAGTTTAAAAACATCGAAAACATCTATTTTCATATATGGGATTACCTACATTCGTTTCGGGGTCAGAACGGGCTTTTTGAGTCATGTAGTCGTTTCGATCCAACCCTACCTATATATAGGCTGTTATAAACCCTAGTTGTCTCTCATATTATTATTTCTATACGTACATCTTCTTCCTCCTTCTCAAACCTAATTCCCAAATTCCATAACCTAATTTCAAAAAAAAAAACCGAAAAAAAATTGCTCCAGGTTTACTTCGAGTCGGGAAGAGGTTTACTTCGAGTTTCAGAGGAGAAAACCCTGCAGCGACTTGGGGTCAGAGAGAGTTCGAGGCCAAACAAGGTGGATCTGGATGCGCTTCAAGTTCCAGAGGCGAAAACCCTGGAGCGACTTCGAGTCAGGAGCCAAATGACTCGGATCTCGGGTCATTTTGGCAAAAATTCATAGCAAGCACCGGGTAATTGAGGCGGCGACTCGAAGTCTATATTTTCCAATCTTCTAACGTTAGTAACTTTTGCATACGAACTCAAATTCACGCGCGGTTTTTTTCGTTGGGATCAAATAGAAATTCCGGACATTTTGATGCTCGTTTGGATGAATTCTGAGATTGTACAAATTTTGGGCTTAAATTGGATTTTAATTCGATGTAAAATCGAAGATGAGTGTTTTAACCCACTCACAATTACTAAATTAGCTTATGTTAGTTAAATTAAATTTATGATATGATTAGAAATTAATTGATCGATGTTTGGTACATTTAAATTGTCATTTTAGTTAAATTTGACTTTTATTGCATTTAATTATCGTTTAATTTGATATTGAATTTAAATTATCAATTTTGATACCCGTTATTGATGATTAGTTGTCTATTGATGTTTATTAATTTATTGGTATAATGATTGTGATGGATGTTTGATGGTTGATATTGGATGACTGGATGATTGTATTTTATATTGTTATAAACTGCAAGTTCCCTATGGGTTGAAATGATACATACCCAAACGATCAATAGATTATGGTAAAATCGTTATGGGTTGAAATGATAGACCCGAGCGATTTTATGGATTTATATTAAATTCGGGATTGCAGTTTGAAATGATATATAACCGTAAAATTGTAAATTGCGGATTGAAATGATAAATATCTGTATCACTTGACCATAGGGTAGAAAATTATATACGGCCGCCGGATTGGTTAAATTAAGTGATTTTTAAATCTTTAAAATTTTGAATTCAGTTAACTGGTATTTTGAAATAGAAATTGATTTATATAAACTTAATTATTTTCGAAAATCCAAGCGTTAACGTTGAAATTGGAATTGATTTAATGTATTGTTCAAAGTATTTAAATTGGAATTTCAAAGTTGAATTGTCAAATATAAATGAATTATCGAAATTGAGTTATTGAAATGTTTGGATATAATTTTGAAATCTATTTTTAAACCAACTTAATTAATTTAAACTATTCCAATTTATTTTAACCAAATTTAACATATTTCAAACTAATTAACCCAGTTAATCTATTTTAATCTATTCTAATCTAATTTAATATATTTAATCTATTTTAAACCATTTAAACTTTATTAAACTATATTAAACTATTTTAATTTATTTTAAACTATTTTAATTTAATTTAAATTATTTAATCTATTTTAAATCTATTTAATATAATTTAAATCTATTTAATCTATTTAAGTCAGTTTAAATCTAATTTAATTTAATTTAAATATATGTTAAATTATTTTAAATCTTTTAAACTATCTTTAAAACTATTAAAACTATTTATAATTATCTAAACTATTTTCTAAATTTCAGACTATGTAAAGTGAAAGTGTTTATATTCAAATCCTTGATTTAAAAGCGAATACGATTAAATGATGTTATAACTTAAGTTGGGATTTAAATGACATAATTGATTGAATATGATGATTTTGAAATGAGGGTTTAACCTATTTTGGAAATATGATTTTTGAAAGAAATTGTGATTTCGGAAACGATATGATTTTAAATGTGATATGATTTCGAAGGTGAATATGATTTCAAAAGTGAACATGATTTCGAAAAGTAATATGATTTGAAATTGAATATGATATTTGATATAAATTGTGAATTGACTTTTTAAAACGTAAAAGAACCATCCGGTGTGAAATAAGCGTTTGGTTGTTAAAGAGACCGGGGATCGGATATTGTCATACTCTCTGCCAATACCAAAAACCACTTTAACAACTGTGTACGTGGTGGAGATTCCCTAAATGAAGTAGGATGGTTTGGTGTACGATTCTGTACGTGACCTTGACTCCCGTGAGTCAGCTTAGATGTGACTAAAACAGGAGCCACGCCGGGCCAAGTGAGGTCGCACCTCCGATCGGACACATTTCTTCGATACCATATTATGACTTAGTTATTGTTTGGTGGCCACCCCTTGATTTTGATTTGGGAATGGGTTCCGAGGTGGGCGGTAGTAGCTGCTATGCGTTACCACCAGTCCGGATATGCAATTGGTATATCTACCCTGGCATTACCTCGATTGTCGTGTTCACATGCCCTATATCGCCTTCTATGAGTTTGTTTTGTACCATACCTATGGAGTGCCCTCTGATAGCCTCCAGTTTACGGAGGAGTTACGGTACTATATAGACTATGGGAATATATAAAAATGTGTTAAGGGGGATATGGGCAACACCTTAACGCTATTTTAATACTTTTACTTTACTGTAGACATATTACAATAGCGTATTGTACTACATAGTAGATAATTTAACGGATCCTTAGGAGATGGGAATCCCGAACATCTCTTAAGTTACTGCACCCACATTAGACACTGGATAAGAGATGTCAAACCCCGTAAACATCTCTGACGACGTTACACTCATATTTACCGTTGATTTAACTTACATAAGATCTTATAGTTCCGACTCGAGTGTTTTGTCTTTTCAATTCGCTCGGGTTAGCCTGAGCATTTCAGAGTTGAAGACCTTATTTCTGGAGGACGAAGATGAAGATTTGTACTATTACTATTTATTATATTTATTCTACTGCATCATGTTGTTCCGCTGCATTTATTTATTATTTCTTATTGTATGTAACTCTGATTTTGTTGTAAAGGAATAATCAAATGTATTTACAAAACAGCTTCATGAACTATTATTTGATTATTATATTTTGTCATTCCGCTGCGAGATTCTGTTTTGTTTTTTTCTTTCTCTATTTTTTTCTTATTTACCCTAATAACAATCTGCCCTTTTGTATGGTTTGAGTCTGACGTGTGTGTTTTATCGTTGATTTAAACTATCCAAAAAGGCAGGCCGTTACAATGGGTCGCTAGCGACCCATAGGCAATGGGTCACCAGCGACCCATGGCTTTGCCTCGTTTTGCGAGCCAAACTTTCCTAGGGTCATTTCCTACCTACCTACGAGCTGATGAAGACGTAGCCCGACCCAGAAGCTCTCCGACCCATATAAATACCAACCTACCTGCAACATAAAGAGGATCTTGTCCAGACTGGTTGTTAAAGCTCTGCTGGAATTAATCTTCACTCTCTACCTCCCTCACAACAATCTCCAAAGAAATTCACTGTGATTCTCCAGTGGATTCCAACTCTGGGGATTCAATCTAGCTAAAGATAATCAAAGCCCTGTAATCAAACATCTCTTGTAATAGCAATCAATCTTTAATAAAACTATAAAGTGGACGTCGACTTTATTAACAGTCGAACCACTATAAAAATTCTCTGTCTACTTTCTTTCGCTGTTCTTTTTCTATATCTGTTATCTGTGATATTGTTCTGTCAGAACAGGGCTAGTGCTTTCAAATTCAAACCAGGGTGTTGGTCCATTTTTTGGGTCAACATTTTGGTGCTTTCACTGAGAAGGTCCAACTTAGGATCTAGGTCTAGCTATCTACTTTGGATCCCATAGGTCCAGAAGTTAGATCCGCAATCTTTGCTTGAAGAATCCACTGTTTGGAATCAATGGCTCTTGGAAGAAGAAGAACCGCCTCTGGAAGTTCTATAGGGGCAGTAGTAGTTGGAGAAGATGTTAATCCCCAACAAACCGAAGTGAATGGCGCTAACTTAGGGAATCAGGCGCCTTCCTCCTCTAGTCAGCATGAAGTTGTCACCAGGGATGATCTGAATAAGATGGTTGATGAGATCAACCAAAAAATGAAAAGTAGCCAAAAGGCTCTAATGGACAAGCTTAACGCTCTTTTAACCTTACAGTCAAATCCAACCCCAAGGACTGTGCCTGAACCCACGGCTGTTATAGAACAAGAGAATTCCTCTGTTTCTGGTCTACATAGAAGAAATGGGAAACAACCACAAAAAAGGGTGACAACAGGAGTTAACTTGGACGGAAATGTAAGTACTCTGTATGCCATAAGGTAACCTATTCTAAATTTGAGTTAGGGAGTAAAGACCCCCGTAGAAGACATAGCTATGGATCTTTCTGACTCAGAGGACGGAGAGCCGGATGAAAAATTGGAAGAAGACGCCAATGCATTTGATAATGCAAGGAATACCCAAACTGCTCCTGTAAGACAAACCATAAGCCAACGGGACCTTGCAGGAGTGGCTCTCCCGAGGACAGGAGAATCTAGGCCTTAGCCCACTCACTAAGACCGTTTGCAAAGTCAAACACTTGGCGCAGTGACTGATCGCCATCCTCAGGACTACCGGACATCAGAGGCATACATAACGGACATTGTTAAACGATTAATGAAGGAGAGTAAAGGTAGAAGAGATCATAAGTGGGGATCTGCGCCAAGCCGGACTCCCTTCATCGATGAAATCCTGAATGAGGGATATCCTGAAAAGTTCACAATGCCAACTATTCCGTCCTATGACGGAACAAAGAAACCGAAGCCTCACTTGTACAAATACAATTGGTATATGGACAGAGCGAATTCCTCTGAAGCTGTTCTATGCAGGTGCTTCCCTATCTTTCTCGAAGGGGTTGCGTCAATGTGGTTCACTAGGCTTCCACCAAGATCTATCTCTACTTTTGACCAACTAGCGACAAGGTTCCTTGATCAGTTTAGGCTCTATACTGCGCAGCCAAAAGATGTTATGTCCCTATCTGGGTTGTTCCAAGGGCGTAACAAATCACAGAAGTCTTCCATGAATAGGTTTGACACTACGGTGACGGAAGTAAACAACCCCAACGAAGACATGGTTTTTATGGCATTAGTTCGTGCCATTTACCCGGAAACTAAATTCGAAAAGTGGATTAAAATGAATCAACCTGCTACCAAGAAAGATTTCCATCACAAAGCAAGTCGGTACCTAAGGTTGGAGGAAGCGTAGGAATTGGAAGGGAAGTCTACTAGTGTGCAACCGGCAAATGTCGGGCAAAGCGATGTAGCAATGAATCAGAATGCGCACACTTCTTGAACTGCTGAAGGAACCACTGGGAAAGACGGGAATTCAAAGAGAAAAGGTCAAAACTCTAATAAGAAGAATGGTAATGGCAGCAATAAAAAGCTCAAAGGGTTTAGGCCCGAAGACTACACTCTCCCGAGCGACACACCGAAAAACATTTTTCTTGTAATTCAAGGAACCGAGGAATGCAAAAGGCCACCCAGAAAGGAGCGACCGAGCAGCAGAAGCGCTCAGGGAAGTTCTACCGCTTCCATGAACACACGGCCACAATATGAACGAATGCCGCCACCTAAAGAATCTCATTGAGGAACTGATCCAGAACAATAATATCTAACAGTACGTAAAACTGCCACAAAACCTCAATCAATCTGCGACTCCTCAGCACCCAAGAGAATGAAGGAATCAAGCTAGAACCAGTGAAGAAGTGTAACAACCTGCCTTTTTGGACGTTTTAAGCAGACACACACGTCAACTCAAACCATTCAAAAGGGCATATTGTTATAGGGTAAATAAGAAAAAGAGAAATAAATAAAACAAATACAGAATCTCGCAGCGGAATGACAAAATATAATAATCAAATAACAGTTCATGAAGCTGTTTTATAAATACATTTGACTATTCTTTTACAACACAAAAATCAGAGTTACAGAAACACGAATAGATAAATAATAAATGCAGCGGAACAACATGATGTAGTGGAATACATATCATAAATAATAGTAGTACAAATCTTCATCTTCGTCCTCCAGAAATAAGGTCTTCAACCCTGAAATGCTCAGGCTAACCCGAGTGAACTGAAAAAACAAAACACTCGAGTCAAAACTAAAAGATCTTATGTAAGTTAAATCAACGGTAAATATGAGTGTAACGGCGTCAGAGATGTTTACGGGTTTTGACATCTCCTATCCAATGTCTAACGTGAGTGCAGTAACTTAAGAGATGTTCGGGATTTACATCTCCTAAGGATCCGTTAAACTATCTACTATGTAGTACAATACTCTATTATAATAGTGTCTACAGTAAAGTAAAAATATTAAAATAGCATTAAGGCGTTACCCATATCCCCCTTAACACATTTTATATATTCCCGTAGTCTATACAATGTCGTACGCTCCACCAAACCGGTGATTTACCCAGAGGACATCACATAGGTACGGTACAAAACAAACTCGTAGAAGGCACTCTAGGGCATGTGAACACGGCACTCGAGGCAATGCCAGGGTAGATATACCATTTGCGTATCCGGACTGGTGGTAAAGCATTGCAGCTACTACCGCCCACCTCGGAACACGCTCCTAAATCAAAATCAAGGGTGGCCACCAAATCAATCATAAAGTCAGAATATAGTATCGAGGAAGTGTGCCCAATCGGAGGAATGACCTCACTTGGCCCGGCATGGCTCTTGATTTTAGTCACATCTAAGATGACTCATGGAAGTTAGGGTATGGTCATACCTCATACAGAAATCGTTCACCAAACCATCCTACTTCATTTCTGCAATCTCCACCACGTACACAGTTGTTAAAGTAGTTTTCGGTATTGGCAGAGAGTATGACAATATCTGATCCCGGTCTCTTTAACAACCAAAAGCTTATTTCACACCGGATGTTTCTTTTACATTTAGAAAGTCAATTCACAGTTTATATCAAAATATCATATTCAGTTTCAAATCATATCTCCTTTGAAATCATATTCATTTCCAAACTATATTCACTTTCAAAAATCATATTCACCTTGAAATCATGTTCACCCTTGAAATCATATCGTTTTCAAAATCATACTTTCTTTCAAAAATCATATTTCCAATTAGGTTAAATCCTCACCTTAAATCATCATATTCAATTAATTATAACATTTAAATCCCAACTTAGGTTATAACATCATTTAACCGTATTTGCTTTTAAACCAGTAAATGTGAATCTAAACTCTTCCCTCTACTTAGTCTGAAAGTTTTAAAAAAATGGTTTAAATAATTATAAATAGTTAAAATAGTTGTAAATAGTTGAAATACTCTGAAATAGTTTAGTTATAGATTAAAGATACTGTTAAATTGATTTAAGATAGTTAAAAAATTTAAAATAGATTAAACATAATTAAAATAGATTAATTAGATTTAAAATAAGTTAAAATGGGTTAATTATTTTAAAATAAATTAAATGTTTTAAAATAGGTTAAAATAGTTTAATAGTTGAAAATCTTAATAATTAAAGTCTTTAAAATAATATATTTTTAAAACAGTTTATATTAAAATATGAGTTTGAAATTAATATCAATTTAACTATTTATTTTCTTCCAATTTCAATACATTCCAAAGTTATATTTCAAACCAATTCAATAACTCAATTCCGATAAAATTTCATTTATACTTAAAAATTCAACTTTAAACTTTAAATTTAATTTCTTAAAGCGGTTCCTTTAAACCAATTCACATTTCAACATCAACTTGATTTTCCCATAATAATTCAATTTATATAAATCAATTTTTTTATTTCAAACTATCATTTAACTGGATTCGAAATCCAGGATTTAAAATCATTTAATTTAACCAATTCGGTGTTCGTATATAATTTTCTACCCTAGGGTCAAGTGATACGGATATTTATCATTTCAATCCGCAATTTGAAATTTTACTATTATATATCATTTCATACCGCAATCCCGAATTAAATAAAATCCATATAATCGCTCGAGTCTATCATTTCAACCCATAAAGATTTTTCCCTAATCTATAGATCGTTCGGGTGTGTATCATTTCAACCCATAGTGATTTTCCTAAACAATAACTAAGGGAACTTGTAGAGTGATAGCATTTCATAAATCAAATATAGCATCCAATCATCCAATAATAAATTCAAACATCCATCACAATCATCATCCAATTCGACCAATAAATATCAACAATTAATATATTATTTTATACAGGAAATTAACTAGCAATTTAACTCAATAATAAATTTAAATGAAAATTTAATTCAAATTAAATTCAAATTAACAGAAATAACAAATTTAAATATACCAAACAGCCATAAACCAATTCCCAATCACATCTTAAATTTAATTTAACTAACATAAGAAATTTAAGAAGTTGTGAGTGGGTCAAAACACTTACCTTAGATTTTAAATCGAATTAAAATCCAATTTAAGGCCCAAATTCAAACAGTCTCGGAATTCATCCAACCAAGTGTCAAAATGTCCAAAATTCCAATACGATCCCAACGAAACAAACCGTGCATGAATCGGATCTCGTATGTAAAAGTTACTAACATTAGAATTTATACGATTGAAATTCAATTTAAAAAAAACCAAACAACCTTACCACGTCAGCACTATCGTTAAACCCTAGCCATCATCGCGCTGCTCGAACCCACGAAAACACATAGCCGCCATTGGTCGTGAGCCTGCCGTTGACGAACCACGCCCCTCTACCCTTATCTGACACCAGCACTTGAACGCCCAGCCTCCGACGCCCCTTGGCCCCACGCTCGGTCACGAACGGCGCCACGCCATGGCTTCGCCGCCGCGAGCCCTTTCTTGCCAATCCAGGTGCCTCCAAGCCCTCTGACGTGATGGGAACCCTACCGATGTGCACTGCTCACCCTCCTCCACAAGCCAGCACCTCCTGATCGTCGCAAAGCTGACGATCCATCGTCAAAACGACGAACCCACAATGAACGGCCGGGGTTCACTGACGAATTTCGGTTAAACGATGCACCACATCGAAAAACCAATGGCTGCAGTGAAATGGCTCGTCAAGAGCTTTCTAGTGATATAAAATATGATAAGTTTTGAGGAATTTAAATTTTTCGATTTGAATTTCGAAATAAGATTGTAGGGTTTGAAATTGGACATTTGTTTCTAGCATTGGAAAGAGGAGATGAGAAGGAAATGCTGAATTGTACATACAAACAAATGAAAATAAGAAGTAGCTAGGGTTTATAACGGGCTATATATAGGCAGATCAGAATTAAAAATGAATGGATCAGATTCGATTTGGAAGTTGAACGATAAACGACCCGAAAAGCCCGTTCTGTCTCCAGAACAAAAATGGATCATCCCATATATCAAAATAGAAGTTTTCAATATTTTTAAACTCAATGGAACAGGTTTCAGGTCCTAGTTCCATCGTATGAAAAATTTATGTTAAAATCAGCTTATTTGAAATTGATTTCAATTGATTTCAATTAAATTGATTTCTAGGCGTTTCGAGCTCGTACGATCAAACGACAAGTCCGATCGTTACGAAACTTGAAATCCTATAATAATTCACTGTTACGGATCCGATGAAACTAGTTTTGTTGAAATTTGAGTCAGTGGCCAAAATGGCTATATTTCAGTTAATTAAATAAATTAATATTAAATTAATTAAATCACTTCTTCAATTCAAATTTAATTAATTACAATTTCTATCATTTTGGCTTACTTAGTAATTTGTAAATCCTTTATAACAAATTTCTACATCAATTTATTATTGAATATTGCATAATTTCCAGTGTTAAATTTCAATTTCAATAAGCTCGCTAATTATAAATTAAATTTCCAATAAATTCATTTTTTTGATTTTTCACTCCTGTTATTAAATTAAATATCATCTTATGGATATAATTAACATTGGTTTATGTCTTAGTACATTAGTATTCTCCAATTCCATCTTAATTCTCATTAACGTAATATTTACTTACATTTAATTGCAATAAATCTATTTATTATAGCTTAAATTCTAATAAATTGATCGAGCTTGATTTCAATTCTTCTTATTCACTCAATTCCTATTATGAATAGAATTTACATTGGTTACATCTTATTGAATTAATATTATTCAATTATCAATTTAATCTACATTAACTGCACTAATTAAGTGAATTAATTGCAATTGATTCCCAATTTTAATTTAATAGACTAAACAAATAGGTAACATATAATAATTGTTACCATTAACCTTTAATCACACCTATAAGTTTGTTACTTACAAACAAATGTTACAATTGCTTTCATAACACTAATTTCATTCAATTACCATTAACAATATATTATTTCATTAGTTAATTAAATATTTACATTTGTTTTCTTATATCCAATTTATAACCAAGTATAACATTTACATTATTTCAATTGATTGGAATTTCATTCAAGTTGCTAATAATTAACTTAAATTAACATTATTACCTATCATCTTGGTTATTACTTCATTAATAAATCCCAAATTTTTATTTCTTTCAATACTAAATTACCAAAATCTTATTAAATTAACTAATTTAAATTATTGAAAATTACGGGTCGTTACACTCTCCCCCACTCAAAACTTTTCGTCCCCGAAAAGGAAAAAGAAGAGAAAACAAGAAATTAAAAAATCAATAATCTTATCCAAAATATTAAATTTATAAACAATTTAATTTACATAATTAAATAATTTAAATAAAATATACCAATTTATAATAATTAAATCCTTTATATTCAAGTTAACAAAAGTTTGGAAAACATTTCACAAAAAATTTTCTAAGTCCAAAATTCACAGAAAATTTCGGCAGAGTCTCCTTTGTACGGAGAGGCTCGGGAGAAATAATAATATCAATAATAACAATATATAGACATATTTTCAAAAATAATATCCCCCAACCATGGTAAAATAATACAATATCGCTATAAAACCGTAATCCGAGAACATGCCTATTTGTTGGGCAAATAACGCTTATTTTATGAAACCAAAAGCAGTAGCAATTGCTTCCATAACCTGTATTTCACTTATATAATCCAAAGAGGTTAATACTTATATAAGAGAAATATTTATATTGCTTCAATTTATAACAAATGAATCGTAACAATATTCACTTGCAAACAACATACAACAAGCACTTGCAAACAGAATTATACAATCATCACATGAAATCAAAGAGATCAACCATTCATCCATACTAAGCAAAACAAATGGTTGCTTTGGGTTTAGACACTTTAATCGTATAGAATGACAAGTAAACTACTAAGTATACCATCTACTCAACAGTCATAGATAGACTTAATAAATTATTCATACATCTTAAACAATTAGAAGTATCTTTACCCAACAACCCATAAATCAAAACAAACAACAAATTCCAAACATTATTTAAGTTTATTCATATTAGTTTCCTTTCACAACATTTATTATTTATTTTCCTTCTCATTCATACAAGGATTTACCCTTTTAATTTACATTTATTTCTTACAAATTTTTACTTCCATTCATTACTTACAAAATTCATTTTTCCTTTATTCATATAATGCCAATTTCTTTTACTTCATTACATACATTTCTTACATAAATTGATTCCATTTAGTTGTTTATAATCAATGATTTCATTATTCAAGTATTACATACATTTTATTGCAGTTTAGTTCACATTATAAATTTTTATACTTGATTTCCATTAGATATTAATATTCATTAGTGCATAAGTTCATACTTAAGTTTGTTACTTTTTAATTTACATTCATTTCCTTATATAGTGTCATTGACTATTGAATTCAATTTCTAAATCATTTCAACTTCCCTGAAGTTATAACCATTTAATTTAATATAGTATTCATTTTTTTATTTACTTAAATTATCAATAGCTTCAAACACTAACTCAAGTTCAAAATCCTTTACTTACAACACTCATTTTTCTATTACAGTTAATTAGTAGTGTTTCAATTTTAACTTAAGCTTATAACAACTATAATATCAAAGTTCTTATTTATAAAGGTAATTCCATTGAACATTTTCATTACTTAAGTTTTACTTGTATAATATTCTATTATATACCCTATTCAACATTACAACTTTTAATATTTTGGTAAGTTATATATATATGTTTTTAAGAATGCAATAAAAGGTTACACGAGTTTCATATTTATTTTAAACCAAAATGTTCAATAGTTACATTTCTTATTTTCATTTCCCCTTCTTATTTACAAGTTACAAATTTCAAATTTCTTGTATGTTTCATTCATAACTTAACATTTAATTCCTTATTTTCCTTTTTTTTCCAATTATTAAATAGTAAAAATTTCATTTCATTATAATAATTGAAATCTCTAATTTATAGAAATTCAAGAACTAAATGTTGGGTTCCTTTTCAAATCATTTAAAAATAATATATATGTATATACTTTCAACTTTTATATCTAATCATATTTAAATTTTGAAACTTATATTTGTTCAACAAAATAAATCTGTAGTAAAACTACTACAATGGCCTTTCCACTTTGAAACTCGAAAAATGAATGTCGATGATGCGTGCACTCATCACCGAAATTATTTTCCAGCGATAGAGAGGGGAGTACAGAACTTATTTCCTTCCAAAATACTTTTGAAAACATTTCTTTCAAATCATCTTGAAATATTTACATCAGGAAATACTTCTAAATAATATTAATATTATATTCCAAAATCTTTCGAAAGAAATCTTCATAAATCCCGGAACTTAAGTTCTCAAATTCCAATTTATATCCATTTTACTTATCAATCTTATTTTCAATCAATGTTTACAAATTTCACTACCTAACAAACAAATATATTACACCCAAATTATATCATTTATAAAATTTATTCTTTATATACATAAAATATATAATAGGAAAAATTATTTCATTTACCTATATTTCAAACAAGTATTGTGTCGATCTGCCCTATTAAGTGTTTAGAAATCTCTATCGATGTCATAGCGTCCTATGCACCAACCAGAATTTAAAAATACAAAACAGAATAAATTAACACAATATAAAACCCTTTCATAACACTAACAAATACGCTCTCTCATATATATACACTCAGCGACTCATTCTAGGGTATTACTACCCTATTGAATATGAGTCAGACCCCACAAAGCTAAGGTTATTGCTAAACCAAAGCTCTGATGCCAACTGTAACGACCTGCCTTTTTGGACGTTTTAAACAGACACACACGTCAACTCAAACCATTCAAATGGGCAGATTGTTATGGGGTAAATAAGAAAAAGAGAAAGAAATAAAACAAATACAGAATCTCACAGCGGAATGACAAAATATAATAATCAAATAACAGTTCATGAAGCTGTTTTATAAATACATTTGACTATTCTTTTACAACACAAAATCAGAGTTACATAAATAGGAATAGATAAATAATAAATGCAGCGGAACAACATGATGCAGTGGAATACATATCATAAATAATAGTAGTACAAATCTTCGTCTTCATCCTCTAGAAATAAGGTCTTCAACCCTGAAATGCTCAGGCTGACCCGAGCGAATTGAAAAGACAAAACACTAGAGTCGGAACTAAAAGATCTTATGTAAGTTAAATCAACGGTAAATATGAGTGTAACGGCGTCAGAGATGTTTACGGGTTTTGACATCTCCTATCCAGTGTCTAACGTGAGTGCAGTAACTTAAGAGATGTTCGGGATTTACATTTTCTAAGGATCCGTTAAACTATCTACTATGTAGTACAATACGCTATTATAATAGTGTCTACAGTAAAGTAAAAATATTAAAATAGCGTTAAGGTGTTACCCATATCCCCCTTAACACATTTTATATATTCCCGTAGTCTATACAATGTCGTAGGCTCCACCAAACCGGTGGTTTACCCAAAGGACATCACATAGGTACGGTACAAAACAAACTCGTAGAAGGCGCTCTAAGGCATGTGAACACGGCACTCGATGCAATGCTAGGGTAGATATACCATTTGCGTATCTGAACTGGTGGTAACGAATAGCAGCTACTACCGCCCACCTCGGAACACACTCCCAAATCAAAATCAAGGGTGGCCACCAAATCAATCACAAAGTCAGAATATAGTATCGAGGAAGTGTGCCCGATCGGAGGAATGACCTCACTTGGCCCGGTGTGGCTCCTGATTTTAGTCACATCTAAGCTGACCCGCGGGAGTCAGGGTCACGTCATACCTCATATAGAAATTGTTCACCAAACCATCCACTTCACTTCTGGAATCTCCACCATTTACATAGTTGTTAAAGTGGTTTTTTGTATTGGCAGAGAATATGACAATATCCGATCCCGGTCTCTTTAACAACCAAACGCTTATTTCACACCGGATGGTTCTTTTACATTTCAAAAGTCAATTCACAGTTTATATCAATATCATATTCAGTTTCAAATCATATCTCCTTTGAAATCATATTCATTTCCAAACTATATTCACTTTTAAAAATCATATTCACTTTGAAATCATGTTCACCCTTGAAATCATATCGTTTCCGAAATCATAATTTCTTTCAAAAATCATATTTCTAATTAGGTTGAATCCTCACCTTAAATCATCATATTCAATTAATTATAACATTTAAATCCCAACTTAGGTTATAACATCATTTAACCGTATTTGCTTTTGAACCAGTAAATGTGAATCTAAACACTTCCCTCTACTTAGTCTGAAAATTTTAGAAAATAGTTTAAATAATTATAAATAGTTAAAATAGTTGTAAATAGTTAAAATACTCTAAAATAGTTTAGTTATAGATTAAAGATACTATTAAATTGATTTAAGATAGTTAAAAAAATTTAAAATAGATTAAACATAATTAAAATAGATTAAATAGCTTTAAAATAGATTAATTAGATTTAAAATAAGTTAAAATGGGTTAATTATTTTAGAATAAATTAAATGGTTCAAAATAGGTTAAAATAGTTTAATAGTTGAAAATCTTAATAATTAAAGTCTTGAAAATAATATATTTTTAAAACAGTTTATATTAAAATATGAGTTTGAAATTAATATCAATTTAACTATTTATTTTCTTCCAATTTCAATACATTTCAAAGTTATATTTCAAACCAATTCAATAACTCAATTCCGATAAAATTTCATTTATACTTAAAAATTCAACTTTAAACTTTCATTTTAATTTCTTAAAGTGGTCCCTTTAAACCAATTCACATTTCAACATCAACTTGATTTTCCCATAATAATTCAATTTATATAAATCAATTTTTTTATTTCAAACTATCATTTAACTGGATTCGAAATCCAGGATTTAAAATCATTTAATAACTCCCGGAACTTATTCGTAGTGGCTCCGTTAACCAATCCAGTGTCCGTATATAATTTTCCACCATAGAGTCAAGTGATATGGATATTTATCATTTCAATCCGCAATTTAAAATTTTACTATTATATATCATTTCATACCGCAATCCCGAATTAAATAAAATCCATAAAATCGCTCTAGTCTATCATTTCAACGCATAATGATTTTTCCGTAATCTATAGATCGTTCGGGTGTGTATCATTTCAACCCATAGTGATTTTCCTAAACAATAACTAAGGGAACTTGCAGAGTGATAGCATTTCATAAATCAAATATAGCATCCAATAATAAATTCAAACATCCATCACAATCATCATCCAATTCGACCAATAAATACCAACAATTAACAGATTATTTTATACAGGAAATTAACTGGCAATTTAACTTAATAATAAGTTTAAATGGCAATTTAATTCAAAATAAATTCAAATTAACAGAAATAGAAAATTTAAATATACCAAACAGCCATAAATAAATTTCCAATCACATCATACATTTTATTTAACTAACATAAGAAATTTTAGAAGTTGTGAGTGGGTCCAAACACTCACCTTCGATTTTAAATCGAATTAAAATCCAATTTAAGGCCCAAATTCAAACAGTCTTAGAATTCGTCCAAACTAGCGTCAAAATGTTCGGAATTCCGATACGATCCCAACGAAACAAACCGTGCGTGAATCGGATCTCGTAAAAGTTACTAACATTAGAAGTTATACCATTAAAATTCAATTTAAAAAAAACAAAACAACCTTACCACGTCAGCACTATCGTTAAACCCTAGCCATCATCGCGCTGCTTGAACCCACGAAAACACGCAGCCGCCATTGGTCATGAGCCTGCCATCGACGAACCACGCCCCTCTGCCCTGATCTAACACCAGCACTTGAACGCCCAGCCTCCGGCGCTCCTTGGCCCCACGCTCGGTCACGAACGGCGCCACACCGTGGCTTCGCCGCCGCGAGCCCTTTCTTGCTGATCTAGGCACCTCCAAGCCCTTTGACGTGATAGGAACCCTATCGATGTGCACTGCTCACCCTCCTCCACAAGCCAGCACCTCCTGATCGTCGCAAAGCTGACGATCCACCGTTAAAACGACGAACCCACAATGAACGGCCGGGGTTCACTGACGAATTCCGGTTAAACGGTGCACCACATCGAAAAACCAATGGCTGCAGTGAAATGGCTCGTCGAGAGCTTTCCAGTGATATACAATATGATAAGTTTTGAGGAATTTAAAATTTTTGATTTGAATTTCGAAATAAGATTGTAGGGTTTGAAATTGGACATTTGTTTCTGCCATTGGAAAGAGGAGATGAGAAGGAAATGCTGAATTGTACATATAGACAAATGAAAATAAGAAGTAGCTAGGGTTTATAATGGGCTATATATAGGCAGATCAGAATTAAAAATGAATGGATCAAATTCGATTTGGAAGTTGAACGATAAACGACCCGAAAAGCCCGTTCTGTCTCCGGAACGAAAATGGATCATCCCATGTATCAAAATAGATGTTTTCAACATTTTTAAACTCAATGGAACAGGTTTCAGGTCCTAGTTCCATCGTATGAAAAGTTATGTTAAAATCGGATTATTTCAAATTGGTTTCAATTAATTGATTTCTAGGCGTTTCGAGCCCGTACGATCAAACGACAAGTCCGATCGTTACGAAACTTGAAATCCTACAATAATTCACTATTACGGATCCGATGAAACTAGTTTCGTCGAAATCCGAGTCAGTGGCCAAAATGGCTATATTTCAGTTAATTAAATAAATTAATATTAAGTTAATTAAATCACTTCTTCAATTCAAATTTAATTAATTACAATTTCTATCATTTTGACTTACTTAGTAATTTATAAATCCTTTATAACAAATTTCTACATCAATTTATTATTGAATATTGCATAATTTCCGGTGCTAAATGTCAATTTCAATAAATTCGGTAATTATAAATTAAATTTCCAATAAATTCATTTATTTCATTTTTCACTCCTGTTATTAAATCAAATATCATCTTATGGATATAATTAACATTAGTTTATGTCTTAGTACGTTAATATTCTCTAATTCCATCTTAATTCTCCTTAACGTAATATTTAATTACATTTAATTGCAATAAATCTATTTATTATAGCTTAAATTCTAATAAATTGATCAGGCTTGATTTCAATTCTTCTTATTCACTCAATTCCTATTATGAATAGAATTTACATTGGTTACATCTTATTGAATTAATATTCTTCAATTATCAATTTAATCTACATTAACTGCACTAATTAAGTGAATTAATTGCAATTGATTTCCAATTTTAATTTAATAGACTAAACAAATAGGTAACATATAATAATTGTTACCATTAACCTTTAATCACACCTATAAGTTTGTTACTTACAAACAAATGTTACAATTGCTTTCATAACACTAATTTCATTCAATTACCATTAACAATATATTATTTCACTAGTTAATTAAATATTTACATTTGTTTTCTTATATCCAATTTATAACTAAGTATAACATTTACATTATTTCAATTGATTGGAATTTCATTCAAGTTGCTAATAATTAACTTAAATTAACATTATTACCTATCATCTTGGTTATTACTTCATTAATAAATCATAAATTTTTATTTCTTTCAATATTAAATTACCAAAATCTTATTAAATTAAATAATTTAAATTATCGAATATTACGGGTCGTTACAAGAAGGGTCGAAACGAACTGACCAAAGGCTTATTATCAGAACAATATTCGGGGAACCACACCCTGCACAAAGAAGTTGGGGAGAAATGGAGCGATATGCGAGTTCATTGAAGCACGCTCCAAAGGAATCATGTTTGGACGTGGAAGACGAGACTCCAGTTAAGATGCAAAGGATCTTGAATGACAATATTGTGTTCCGAAATTGGGACACCGAAGGGATCAAAGCTCCAACTCTAGATCCGATGGTGGTGACGGTAGGAATTGGACCTGCTGTAGTTCGGCGGGTGTTGGTTAACAGCGGCAGCTCCGTTAACATTCTCTTTAAACGTACTTTCGATCAAATGAAGATTAGCATGAAAAGTGTATCCGTGTGCCAAACAAAGATTCAGGGGTTTGTTGGTGAACCCAAACAACCGGTGGGAACAATTGACCTACCCATGGAGCTTGGAGAGGGTGAGCGAAGGGTCACCCTCATTCAAACTTTTGTGATCGTGGATGAATTGTCAGCATACAATGCCTTCTTGGGACGGCCCACCTTAGCCGACTTCGGAATAGCACTGGCCCAATGGTGCCATACAATGAAGTTCCCTACAGAACACAGAGTCAGAATTGTGAAAGGAGACCAAAGTGTCGCCCGGGAATGCTACATAGCAGAATTGTGTGAGTCAAGAAGAAAGGAAAAAAGGAAAGGATGTGGGGAAAACCAACCACATTTGTGAACCCTCCGAATAGCAACTACAGAACTGCCCCTGGCTTGGGGACTATAGCCGATTCGACAAGGCTTTGGACCCTAGAAAGAAGAGCTCAGGGGAGGATCGGGCAGCACCGGCTGAATTGACAGTGTCTGTCCCAGTCTGTATGGATGACCCAAAACGGGTCCTAAAAATTGGGTTGCGGCTTGAAAACAAGATGCGGTCCGAACTAACCAAATTCCTTCACACCAATTTGGACGTATTTGCTTGCACACACTCCGATATATGTGGGGTATCACCTGAAATTGCTTGCCATGCTCTTAATATTGACCCCAAATTCACACCGGTAAAGCAAAAACGGTCCAGCTTGGGCCCCGAACGGTCCAAGGCATTGAGAGAGGAAGTAGATGAACTGATGGCTAACGGTTTCATTCGAGATGCAACCTACCCTGAATGGGTATCGAACCCAATCCTAGTCAAGAAGTCCAATGGAAAATGGCGAACTTGTATTGATTTTTCGGACCTCAACAAAGCATGTCTGAAGGATAGCTTCCCGCTCCCTAGGATTGATCAACTAGTGGATAGAACGACGGGACACGTACTGATGTCATTTATGGATGTGTACTCAGGCTATAACCAAATCCTGATGCATGAAAAAGACCAAGAGAACACCAGCTTCATCGACGATTTGGGACTATACTGCTACCGAGTAATGCCATTCGGTTTGAAAAATGTATGGGCAACGTACCAAAGGCTAGTGAATACTATGTTCAAACGCCAGATCAAGAAGACTATGGAAGTTCATGTAGATGATTTGTTAGTCAAATCTCGAGTAGCTGCTAACCATCTTGACAACCTCGCTGAAATGTTCGAAATACTCTAGAAGTATGGAATGAAACTCAACCCACTCAAGTGCCACTTTGGATTAGCCCTTGGGAAATTCTTGGGATTCATAGTAAATGCCCGAGGCATCAAAGCAAATCCAGAGCAAATAACAGCGTTACGGGAAGTACGAGCGCCTAAAAATAAGAAGGAACTTCAAAACTTGAATGGAAAAGTCGCAACACTAAGTCGATTCATCTCAAAAGCTACAGACGAGAGTATACCGTTCTTCGATGCGCTAAAGAAGGAAAAGAAAGACTTTGAATGGAGTGAGGCTTGTCAAAGAGCTTTCGAGGAATTGCTACGACACATGGAAACTCCGCCGATCTTATCAAAGCCAGTTGATGGAGAAGACTTATTCATTTATTTAGCAGTTTCCCCGCACACACTGAGTACCGCTCTTGTGCGGGAAGAAGCAAGAATCCAGCGACCCGTGTACTAACTTAGCAAATGATTCACTAGAGCTGAGAAGAATTACCCAAAACTGGAGAAGCTAGCGTATTGCCTTCTGATCGCGTCTCGGAAATTACGACCATACTTCCAAGCTCATCCGATTAAAGTATTGACTGACTAGTCCCTAAAGCAAGTTTTATACCGGCCAAACACTTTCGGACGACTACTTAAGTGGAATATAGAGTTGAGCCAATAAGATACCACATACCATCCAAAAAAAGCAATCAATCTGCAAGCACTGGCCGATTTCATTGCCGAATTTACCGTAAGGGACGAGGAGGAGGAAGTTCAATCGGAAACAAGCATGTAATGGAAGCTCTTCATCGATGGCACATCAAACAACTTCTGTTCGGGAGCAAGGGTAGTGCTTGAAACCCCCAAGGGGCGAGCCATTAGCTATGCTTTGCACTTGGAATTCCCAGCAACAAAAAATGAAGCAGACTGCGAAGCATTGATCGCTGGACTAAAGGTTGTGAAGGAACTCGGGATAAAATATATTCACTTATACAGCGACTCCCAGCTATTCGTCTATCAAGTGAAAGGGGAGTACTAAGCACGTGGAGAAAATCTCGCCCCATACCTGTCCAAAGTACAAGAGCTGTTAAGCGATATCGAGCACTACACCATAACTCACATCCCACGAGAGCAAAACACCAGGGCAGATTATTTTGCCAAGCTGGCAAGTTTTGGGGAAGTCCATTCATTGGGATTGGTTCCGGTTGAAATGCTAACCAACCCAAGCATAGACGAAATGGACGTAGACTGGATTTTAGAGACCACCGTCGAGCCAGATACATGGATGACACCGATAAAGGACTATCTACTTGTAGGAACCCTAACAACTGACCGAAATCAATGGAAGAAGCTCCTCTGAAAGGTGCCACGGTTCATGATACAAGATGGGATACTCTACCAAAGGGGATTCTCGACCCCTCTTTTTAGGTGTGTGAATGATGATGAGGCATGCCAAATCCTAAAGGAGGTACATGAAGGCGACTGTAGAGACCACACTAGGGGGCAGACCCAGGGAGTCCTTCGATACGGATACTTCCGGCCAACAATAAATCGCGACGCCGCAGATCACGCCAGAAAATGCGATCGCTGCCAAAGATTCAGCAAAATTAAGGGGACTCCTTGAACGAAACTGACGCAAGTGGTTAGCCCGTGGCTGTTTGCGATATGGGGGATCAATTTGATTGGCGTCCTTCCAATAGCAAAAGGAGGAGCCAAATATGCTATAGTTGCAGTGGATTATTTCACAAAATGGGTCAAAGCGGAACCACTGGCCACCAAAACCACAAAGAAAGTTATTAACTTTGTTAGTAAAAAAATCATTTGCAGGTTTGGTGTGCCGCAAAAAATCATCACTAGTAATGGACCACAATTTGAAAGTGTCGAGTTCAAATACTTCTGCAGGCGCTTCCGAATCGAAAATAGCTTCTCCGCAGTGGCTCATCCGCAAGTAGACGGGCAAGTGGAAGTAATAAACAACATCATCAAATCCACCATCAAAAAGCGATTAACAAAAGCAAAAGGAAATTGGGTTGACGAACTTCCACTCGCACTATGGGCATACAAGACAACACACAAAGCGGCAACTGGCCACACTCCGTTCGCCCTAGCATATGTTCAGAGGCAATGATTCCTATCAAATTAAAAGTCCCCTCACACCGAAGGAAGAATTTCAATCAAAAGCAAAACGAGAAGCTCCTATATGAATCGCTAGACATGGTTGATGAAAAAAGAGAAGAAGCAGAGTTGAGAACTGCTGCCCACCAAAAAAGGGTCGCACGGTATTTCAACTCCAAAGTTCACAGCCAAACCTTTGAAGTCGGAGATCTTGTGCTGAAGCAAGTTTACCCTGTTCTGGGGGCCTTCGGACCGAATTGGGAAGGACCATATGTCGTTAATCAAAAGCTCAAGGACGGGACTATCCAGCTGACAATCGAAGACGGGGTCGCAATTCCCAGAGCCTGGAATAGTGAATCACTTCGCCATTATGTCATTTTAAAAACTACTTTATGTATTTTCTATTTTTCAGCAAATAAGCCATCCCAGAAATACTGGAGGCATTGTATATAGGCAAAGAATCTGCCATGCTTTTCTTAATAAAGTTTGCTTCTTGAACCAACCAAACTGTGTTTATAATAATTACATGCCGAGTCGACGGAAGCAAATCGACTCAAACCGTTGGATCGACGGAACCCGATCTTTGCCCTTTGAAAATCGGTGCTGCTCCGGCAGCATCGAGAGGGCCAAAATTATAACTCCTCGTGTTGCCCGAAGATAGGCAACACCGAGGAAAAAAAAAGCCACGCACCAAAATTATAGCTCCTTGTATTGCCCGAAGCTTGGCAACACTGAGGAAAAACAAAAGCCGCGCATCTCATAAGCCACGCACCAAAATTATAACTCCTCATGTTGCCCGAAGATAGGCAACACCGAGGAAAAACAAAAGTCGTGTATCTCATAAGCCGCACACCAAAATAATAACTCCTCGTGTTGCCCGAAGATAGACAACACCGAAGAGAAACAAAAAGCCGCACACCTCATGAGCCGCGCACCAAAATACCAACTCCTTACGCTGCCCGAGGATAGGAAACACTGGGGAATGCAAGAAAATGCACATTTCACAATCAGCGCCAACTGCTCCCATAGCCGGGAATAACGAACGCAATTCCGACAAAATTGGAATGCTACAAACCAAGTGAAAAGCCTCAACTATGGACACTTAAGGGTTAAAACTGCCTTCAATTAACCTATGCACTTTGCGCATTTGAAATACGCGTATATTACATACTCGTTGAAATATCGCAAGAAGCTTGGGTTACGTGCTAAAGTAAAAAATAAAAAAGGAGAATCAAGTTGTGACTTAGCCAAATTTTCGATAAAATTTATCTAAACCCTAAAGTTATCAGAACTTGAGAATTGTTTGAAGTAAACTGCCCTGTGAACTGAGTGGCATATACCTGTACGGAGGCAGAAACGCATGAAAACAATAAGTTCACAAGTTTTGTTACTCTAAACAACAACAAGTCCTCAAGTTCTGTCTCAAAGTTTTATATCTATTTTAAAATTCTAAACAAAAATTTCAAAGTTTTAGAGTTTTTAGGAGTTTTATGAATTTCTAAACAAACATTCTATAAGTTGTGTTAATTTCTAAAGTTCTACTAACTTCCAAAGTGCTGATAATCTCTAAGTTCTGTTACTTCGAATGAAGGGCTCTGACTATAATCATAGAACTAGAGAAGTATGAAATGAAACAAGCACAAGTACACATAACATATGTGAAAAGATAGATAAAAGTAGAGTCAAAATATCATTGTATTGCTTATAATTTTATGTACACAGGGTCAAAATGTGGGGGCCGTACCCACACAACAACGGCCAACAAAAAAGAACATACAGACTCTATAGTAAGGACGCAAAGTGCAGACTCTGCACTTAAACAGAATGACTCAAAAAGAAACAAAAACAAGTAAGTCTTCCTGCAAGCTGTAAGCCAAAATCAAGTCCATTCTCGCACCGGCCGATCAATGCTTCTAGCCACCACTCCCCTTTCCACCTTTGGTTAGTATTTTCTCCTTCTTTTCAGGAGAAGTGTCGCTGCCGGTAACATCAACAAACACTTCGGTGGCAACGTTCTCCTCTTCCTCCGAGACTTTCTCAGAGGAGCCTCCCTTCCCTTTGTGTTTTCTCAATTTCCTGGAACTCTTCGAAGCCTTGATTGCCTCCACCTTTTCCTTCTTAATGGCATTCAAATTGTGCTGAGTCTTCTATGGCTGCTCCATCTGCATTTCCTGCTCCTTGGCTTCTACTGTAGTTATGTCACCTTCCAAAGCCGCCGAAGGGTCATCCAGGCCGTGGAGCGCAGCTATCTTCTCGGCTTCTGGCCCAGATTGCTAGCTAGATGCGGATGTGGGAACCGGAGCAGGAATAGATACAACTGCAGAAGATGTGAAAATGGCAGTAGGCACAGGCACCGAAGTAGCTGGCGCGTCAATAGGAAAAGTGGATGGACCTATAAGATAAAAAATGAAAGCATTAAACTCCTCTTGCTCTTGTGGCGTAAGTTGGAAGCTCCCGAATTCAGGAGAAGCATGGACGTTACCTGCACCAAAGTAACAATCATGAATGGCGACCTCGAACTCACCACCTTCGCCTTCTTTTGAGGGCTCCACCACATGATGAATAATATCAAGTCCTGAACTCGTTGGCTAGTCGTGGAGCTGCTCTGATGGTTTGCCCAAGCCAGAGATAGAAGGCCTGGTAAGCACGTTGGTGGCGGTCATCAGGGCAGCATCGGTGGCCTCCTTCTCTCGTTCAACTCGGAGGATCTCCTGGCCCTCGAGTAGCGCATTCTTGGATTCATTGTTAAGATAAGCGTCTTGCAACTCTTGATCTGAATAAACGTCGCCGCTCTCAGCAAAGCAAGATAAGATTTCCTCCCAAACAAAGGCAAGAGTGCGCGGATACTTCGAGCCGAGATAGTTGAGGCTCCTCTGATGCAACAAAGAGTTAACATAAAAGTTCAGAATTGTTGCATCCAGCTTCTCCATTTTCCTGTCAAAGGGATGTTGGAGGTCCAAGTAATCCGCTTTCATCGCAACCTTCTCAATATCAGCAGCAGTCTTGTCGGCACTAAGCTGCGCGACCTGAGCCTGTAGCTTGGCAATGGTCTCGGCTTGGTCGAAGATAATTTTGTTGTGCCCTTCAACACTTAAATCATGGTCCGCGATGGTTTTTCTTTGAGCTTTAATGATGGCATTACAAGCGACCACTTTTTCTTTTAGCTTTACCTCCTCCACATGAGTCTTTTTAATCTCGTCCCTCCAGACAATCTCAACTTTTTCATGCGCCTCCTTCAACTCCTTCATCAGACTGGCGGTTCTCTTACTTTCACGAAGCGCCGCCTCCTTCTCTTCCTCCAACTGTTTGATCTTAGCATCCCGATCAACCAACACCTTCTTGAAATCTTCTTTCTCGGATTTGAAGGAAAGTATCTCCTGATAGTTATTTCTATTTGTATCAGCCAGCTGTTTGCAGACCTTCTCCCATCTCTCGGCCTGTTCTAGGTCATTCTGGATAGCTTAGAGATGCGGCATGAAAGAATCCCTGCGAATGGGGTGGAGATCCAAGTCAAACTAAACCTCATTTAAGAACCAACCCAAAAGCGCTGCCTCAAGCTTAGGGGGGCCCGAAGGAAGAACCTAGGCAGGCCTCCGGTGGGGGCGAGAGCTACCAGGAGCAGCAGTAACGATGGAAGAGGATGAAATATGAACTGGGGGCAGAATCGGGGCAGAAGTGATGAGAATTTCTTGGCCCGCGAAAGAGTGTTTCGAAGCAAGCTCTAAAGGATGGGGGCGATAATCAAACTTTGACTTCTTAGATGGTTCATCTCTTTCCTCAAGAGATCTTCTTTTCTCATACCCGCCTTTATGAGAATGAGCTCGATCTCTCTCTTCTTGGCGATGGGTTTCAGCCTCGAGTTCTTTCCTCCGCCTGTACTCTTCTTCCGTCTCTTGGACTTGATGGTGGCTGGAGGAGCGCTTGGGGTACCGCTGTGAATCAGTGTGATCTTTGAAGTCGTCGTAAAAGCCTCATCACCTTGTCATACCTGGAACGAGGCATATATAAAAGGTTTCAAAAGCATAACATAAGCTAAGCAAATATATGAAGGAATAGAGAATGGAAATAAGTCTAATCCTAGTGCAACGCATTGTGTGTTTCTAATATGGGCCTAAGATGTCGTCACGAACCGGGACGAATGGCTGTCGTAGGTGGGATCAGATTGACTTCTGTCGTTGTAGGCAGGACTGAGCTAACTACTGGCACGATATCGTCCGAACAGGAAGGCGTCGTGTCAAATTTAAAGTCTCCTTTCATGAGCGCATCGAAGTCGACAAAAACATCGCTGAAATCTCCGAACCCCGCTCCGGCATCCTTACTCGGAGAATCTTGATGTTTTCCAGTTTCAGGGGCTTTTCCACTTGTGTCGGAAAGAGGTGGACTCAGGAGATCGGGACTCATTCCCAGAGTCTCATCATAAGACTCCAAGTCTCCACCCTCAGATTTTGATGAGAAGTAATCACTAGCAGTAGACTTGTCGCTACTACTCTCGAATTCTCCTTCTTCTTTCTCCAAGTCTAGCGCAGTTTTGCCTTCTCTGTGCATGAGCTCGTCTTCTGCTTCCTTCGGGATTGGAGGCATTCTAACTGAACCGCTCAGTCCAGTCGCAGCAGTGTCTTCCTCCTCACGGGCCTCAATGGGTGATCCTCTGGATGGGATACATCTCTCTTGACCATCCTCGGAACCGTGGGTTGAAGAAGTGGATCTTGTGTGAACCCTAGATCGGCCAGGAGAGGGAGTTTCATTCTGAACGGCAGATCTAACCAGAGCTAACAGTCCGTATCGATGCAAGTTCTCATCGATCAGTAGAACTTTAACACACCTCTCCTCGACGTCAATAGCCTTTAAAGGTTGACAAACTTCATGAAGAGTCACATCTCTATTCGGCCCGGGGATAACTGCAAGAGACATATAATTAGTTAGAAACTCCATTACAATGCCTTGGAGTTCGATAAACGGAAAAGAGAAGTTTACCCCCTGTCGTCCACTGACGATTGAAGGCATCTAACAAAAAAGTACAGTGTCTTGAACTGTGATAAGTTGCTTTGCAAGCGTAGGATGATCTTTCGATTTCTTTGGGCCTCGGTTATAATCAAAGAGGGACAGTTATCTCTCCTCTTAAACGCCAGAAAATAGCACAACTCATCAAAACTTGGAGCATGGTTGAACGTCCGCATGAAAAGGACATGCAAGCAAGTAAGGATGGCGTAGCCATTCGGATGAAGTTGGAATGAGGCAATACCCAAGTTCGAGAGAGTCTCACATAGAAAATCGTTCAAGGGATGCATGGCTCCGTTCAGACACATGTATCGATGGCAAGCGGTATACCCTGGGGGGGCATATGAGCAAATTCGTCTTTCGGCGGCAGACGCACATCCTCTTCGAGAATTCCATGCTGCATACATATTTTATGAAGAACCTTGGCGAAAACCACCGATGAAGCTCTCTCAAGTGGATTAAGCAGGACTCAAAAGTTGGGGGGAGTATGATCCACGATTGGCCCAACCGGGACAAACTGGCCATATTAAGCTTGCGAAGTGGATGATGACTCGGCTTCTGAGAGCATTGGGCTCCACCCGCTTGACTTACGATGCGTAGATGGCTGCTTCATTCTATATAACAGAACTCATGTCCGAAAACGGTCAGGTATATCTATCCTAATTTCATAAGTTTCCCCTACCACACTTGAATTTCGAAGAAACATTAACTAGTAATCGACACATTGGATTTCAATTGCGGACGGGGGCAAGTGCAGTGTGCTATCTATATGGGATAAACTTGGTGCTCGATACACTGCAAACGCTCTATCCCGTGTAGATAGTTCGCTTACAGTGGAAGAAGAAAATTCCCGTGTTACTTCGTTTTCTGCTTTTATCTCTACTCCTTGTACACTTACCCGTTATCGATTGATGATCGATAACGAATCCGTTGTCCAAAGCAACACGGAAAATTCTTCTCACCACAAGAACACTGAGTGCGGAATAAACAAGCAGGATAAGCCCAAATTCTCTGGAAGAATCAGGATAAATCGGTAATATGTCGTGCGGTAATGTCTATAAAACTGGGCACAAGTCGATTCTAGTCTAACGGACGAATATAGCAAAACGCATTAAGTATTGGACCACAGCACAAATGTCATTCCAGGAAGAAACACAAGACTCGATTGGCTATCTGGACCCGTCAAACCGTAATCAACTCGAACTGCTCGTGATCAATGTTGCAAATGGACACTAGTCATCAGGTCATTACACGAAGGTAGTAATTAGTGAATCAAATGAGCAAACACACCTCAAACTGATTTTTAAGGCACATGAAGAATCAAGAACCAAATTCAACGAACTTTGAATGGATCGGTGGCGAGTTAGAGGGTCGGTGGCGATTCAAGAAGGTAGTGATCTTATGGTAGGTCGGCACAGTACAACAGCGAGCTAGGGCTTGGATTCAAACGAGGTGATAGGTCGGCTAAGGTTTCACGAAACAGGCGAGAGCTTAAATCAAATCAGCAGCAAACAAATGCAAGTGTAGTGATGAATTGGATCAAGCAAATGCTTGGGTCGTATGGAATTGAATCGTCGGTAGTTAGATCGCGTGAAGAAGCAAGGTTCGTTCGGGTCAAGTGAAGAAATGATGGGTCGGTTCGAGTATAAGTAGGCAGGCAGAAAAGAAAAGGAGCTAAATTTTTGCTAAGTAACAGGGTCGCCAGTGACCTAACCCATCATGGGTCGCCTGCCACCCGACCTAACTTTATAATGTTAAAATTTTCCTATGAAGTTAGGTCGCTAGAGACCCACCAAAAAAAAGAGAGAAAGAGGAAAGGAAATATCACCTATTCTTCTCGAGCTCAATCTCTTACAACTAGTCATCAGTCCTAGGCATGCCGGGAAGCTACCAGTAGAAATGCGATATGTTGTGACAAGTAGTAGCAGTCAGAACCAAAGAAAGACGACCAACAACATTAGGTTAACGAATTCGTAAAGCTCTAATGCAATCAGTTGGAGATAAACAGATGGATATTGAGAGCGATAACTTCCAGAGCATGCCTTTTTTACAACGAAGATGTACTATGGGGGCAAATGTTGTCCGGATTTTTAACCCAAAAGAAACCAACAGAAAGTAGAACAACCTCATGTAAACAGGATGGTTTAGGACTTAACCAGAAAAGCTAATACAAGGGATCAACAAGGGCCAGCTATATGGCTAAGACAACGACTGGGATTGACGAAGCCGAGAGATCAGCATTCTTTTAGTCCAATCAGCAGCGAAGCACAAACAGCTAGTGAACTGCCATCAAACGAAGCAACTAGGATAGAAGACTATCAAGACATCTCCAATTCCAAACTTCTGAAAAATCCCAAGTGCTTGGATCATTAGCGACCCATACCGCTCCACAAACCTTCCAACAAACTAGCCAAAGAATGCTACAAAAGGAGGCCAAGACCTTGGCTCGCAAACGAGCCAAGTCTATGGGTCGCTAGCGACCCATGGCTTTGCCTTATTTTGCAAGCCAAACTTTCCTAGGGTCATTTCCTACCTACCTGCGAGCTGATGAAAACGTAGCCTGGCCTAGAAGCTCTCCGACCCATATAAATACCAACCTACTTGCAACATAAAGAGGATCTTCTCTGGACTGGTTGCTGACGCTCTGTTGGAATTATTCTTCACTCTCTACATCCCTCACAACAATCTCCAAAGGAATTCACTGTGATTCTCCAGTGGATTCCAACTCTTGGTATTCAATCTAGCTAAAGATAATCAAAGCCTTGTAATCAAACATCTCTTGTAACAGCAATCGGTCTTTAATAAAACTATAAAGTGGGCGTAGGCTTCATTAATAGCCGAACCACTATAAAAATTCTTTGTCTACTTTCTTTCACTGTTCTTTTTCTATATCTGTTATCTGTGATATTGTTCTATCAGAACCGGGCTGGTGCTTTCAAATTCAAACTAGGGTGTTGGTCCATTTTTTGGGTCAACAAGATCAATTCCCCTTGCTAAGGCAATTCGATGAACCATCCTAGAACTCGAATGCTTTATAAATTATATGAGTGTGAGGTGCTTACCATCCATACGATTTAACAATAAACCAACAATGATCATTCCCAAAAACTATTAACAAGCAATACTATCATCCATCGATCTCATTCAAGTTAACTCACTTATTTGATTACATGGTTTAATTCCATCATTTCATTCTAACATTCATTTAACTCACTCAAGCATATTTCCAATCAAAGTAACCAATATTCAATCATTCAACAAAAGGCACCCTAGCTCAACATAATAATTAACAAGTATAAAAGCATAAAGGAGATCATATTAAGTAGAGGTTCATTCCCAATCGCCATTAGTTAATAGAATTTCCCAAAGTTAGCTTGCATTCAACACTTGTAGGTCAATATGTAAGAAAATCCAAAATCAACTCTTCACTTCTAGCAAATTCTAGGTTATGGGTATTGTAGAGGACACTTTTACTTTAATTTAAAGTAATTTTTGTGGTTTTTGGAGAAAGAGTGAGCAATTATGAAAGGAGTAAGGGAAGCTAGGGCTTGGAAGGAGGATAAAGGAGGTATGAACAGTTAGCGAAATTATGAGGAGCCAAATTTTAGAAATTAGAACTTTAAAGGCACTTCCAACTTCACTCACAAGTTGTTATTCTACATCTCGATCCATTTCTTTTTCTCCCTTTGCCTGATTCTTTTAAGTTTTTATGTTCTTCAAACATAAACAACATTCCAAGCAAAATGGAACTAGCTTCAGATCCTAACTCCATCTCTTTAAAAATTCATCTTGTATGACCAAAATCATTCTTATCCTGTTAAATCTTATTTTGATTCATTAAAACAAGTAATCAAGTCACTACTCTTGTTTAAAAATTAAAGTCATTGCGTTCTCCCCCTTAAATGGATTTCTTCCTCGAAATTCTTAAAAGTGGAACAATGTAACTCTCTTTCTAACCATCATTAACATACATGCACAATAAGAAAGAATAATTAAACAAGTTCTACTATATCCTATGTATACACTAAAAAAAGTGTTACTAAGTAAGTAAATCATACTTGTAAATAGCTCTGGATGGGAAGCTTGAACTTCTTCTTTCGGTTCCTAAGTGTTATCACCAATGTTGTCACTCCAATGAACTAGCATAAGTTTGATCACTTTTCTTATGAGCCACTTCGTATTATGCTAAACAACATGGATAGGCCTCTAGGTTTAGTTGTTTCCTGTTCAACATCCATATTATAAAGTTGGCTCATCTCTATTATACTGAAATCGTGCACGCACTACCGCAAATGAGCTATATTAAAGGCATTATCTTTTGGGAATTGTAACTCGATATGCAAGCTTACCAATCCTTTCAATAATAGGGAAAGGTCTAAAAAATCTAGTGCCAACTTACCCAAAGCACCAAAATGAACCATGTTTCTCAATAGGAAAGCCTTCACAAAGACAAAATCCCCAACTGCACACTCCAAATCGATGCATCTTCTATCGGCATAACTTGTTTGTCGATCTAGGGGCGCTATCATTCTCTTTCATATTAATTAACTCCTCTCCAAAGTCTCTTAGATAATATCTAGCTCAAGTATTAACTAATCATTTGTCTCCCACCAACAAGATGGAAACCTGCATGATCTCACATACAAGGTTTCAAATGATTCCATGTCAGTACTGAACTGAAAACAATTATTTTATGCAAATTTTACCAAAGGAAAGTATCTTCCCAAAATCCCCTAAAGTCTAATACGTAAAACCTCAATAAATCTTCGAGCACTCTATTTATCCTCTCCATTTTCCTATTGTTTGTAGATGGTATGCAATACCCAAATTCAATTCTATGCCTAAAGCAAGTTGCAAGATTCATTAAAACTAACTAACAAATGATGGATCTCTGTCACTCATACTACCTTTTGGAACCCCATGCAATCTCCTGATTTCATTCACATACAAAGTGGCTAGAGACATAGCGGTTCTTGTAACCACCTATAATTATGTATCAGAGGATCGTAACGTATTATTTTAAAATCCAAATTGGGTCGTATGAGGCGCCTGTAACTTTGGGTATTATTGAGTAGTGACATTTTACACTTTAGAATTTTTATTGAACGATTTTGACCCTAAAATCTTATAAGGCCTAAAACTTTTGATAAGAGGCGAATAAGGGTCAGAAACCACCTTTAAATGAAAGAGATGATGGTTTCCCGTTTCATTGAATGGTCATGATTTTTTGACTTACGATTTAGAAGATATGACTGTTTGAAGTTTGAACGACATTCAGCCACATTAGTGGGTAATTGACCCAAGCCTGTCATTAGGAATACTATTGATTTTGGGGCTAGGGTTAATAGCAGCCTCCACAGCAACTCCTAATCGTAATTTTCCTTTCCCTAAACATATATTATCTCTACTGACCTTGATCAACCAAAGCTCCATCATTGCCTTCATTTAGCCTAATCAAATTATTAAGGTGATTGGCGATGAGAATCAATTGGACCTAGGGATTGCTATATGGGAAGTGTGTATTTGTATTTTGGAACGGATATATCATGTTTTTGGGTGATTTCTTTATTTCGATGAGCAAATTATATCCCTTTACTATGATTTTATATAGTAATTAGTAATACTTTTAAATGATATTTGTACTTTAAAACATGGTTTTTAGTAGATCAAGACTTATCCACATTTTAAAAATGAATTTGAAAGATGAAAAATGGATTTAGATCCAGATATTTCATAAGTGTTCTTATGAAAGTGCTATTTTATGTTTTGACTTAATTTTAGTAATATAATGATTGTATTGATTTTATTATGATGGTATGATAATTGTTTGGTAGTTCTGGTGTGTTTGTTTGCTTAAGTAAGGATATGCTGTATCCATGTACATTTTGAAGCATCAATCGATTCTAGAGAATTAGAGTCGAATTATCTCAAAACGAGTTGCATGGGACTAAAAGTATTCAGATCAAATTTGGATCTAAAATAAAATCATAGAAAATCAACTAAGTGAATCGATCAGCACCGAACAATCAAAATTGCACAAATTATAGAGCAATAAATAGTAAGGGTTTGTAGTGTCCAAAGGAAGCTATAAAATTGATCGTGTGATGTTTGGAGTTAAGATGGTAGATATTACGAAAGACCAAACATTTTGAAGTTGAGAGCTTGAAGTTTCGGTTGAAGGTTGGTTGCTTCAAGGTTTTGAGTGGAAGGCTTGGGCATGGGAAAGGAGGACTTCATGCTAGGTCGAAGATTGTGTGGATTTGGGTGAGTAGTTGGACTTAGCCAAAATTGACTAAGTCCTAAACTCAAATGGTTTGACACTAACCAATCTACATCGAGTGTTTTAGGGGGCAACTTTGGGACAAGATGGGAAGTGCTTCAAGGAGAGTTTGAAGAGATCAAAAATGTAGGCTAAGTGCTTTGGCTTCGACCGATATGGTAGAGTCACGGTGGTATGTAGAGGCCATGAAATCGATCATAAGGTGATTAGGGCATTGGATGAGGAATTATCGTATTTTGATGATCGATATGAGATATAGTGGATGACGTGGGGATTTCTCTAGTTGACCTCAGGGTATGCCTAGGGAAAATGATGGTGTACTTCAGGTCAAGTGCAAGGAAATCCTAAAAGCCAACGTAGGTGTCCCGAACTTTGACAAGCCAATAACGTGAGTCGTGTGGGTCGAGTACTTCAAGTGGGAAGCATTAATGGGACTTGGTGGTGGTCCAAGGAGGCAAGTTTGACAACACGAAGTGGTAGGGTGTTACATAATGCTGTTTCACTATTAATTTGTATGTTGAAGGGGTCGTTGATAACTCTGGAAGTGATGTGTGTTTCATGGGGCAAGTGTATGTAAGGACGCTTGCCTATGTACCCAAGACCTATGCGATGGTCTAACCTGCATAAGTGAGGTCGGTACCTGTTTCCTGGAGATTTGACCAGGCAACTAGTGCTCGGCATCAGGTAGCACTCGGCATCAGAGAGTGTCCGGCATCCAGGAGTGTTCGGCGAAGCACTTGGCATCCAGGAGCGTTCGGCGAAGCACTTGGCATCCGGGAGTGTTCGGCGAAGCGCACGACATCCAGTGGGACTCGGCATCCATAGCGTTCGGCATCTGTAGTGCTCAGCGACCAGGAGTGTTCGGCATCATTAGAACTCAGTAATAGGAGAACTCGGCTACAAGAACGCTCGGCATCCCATGGTACTCGGCGTCAACCAATACTCGGCAGCAAGAGTGATCGGCATTCAAGAGTGCTCGGCATCAAGACTGCTCGGCATTCAAGAGTGCTCGGCATCAAGACTGCTCGGCATTCAAGAGTGCTCGGCATCAAGACTGCTCGGCATACAAGATTGCTCGGCATCAAGACTGCTCGGCATACAAGACTGCTCGGCATACAAGAGCACTCGGCATCAAGGAGAACTCGGCAGCATCTGGAGTTCGGCATACAGGAGTACTCGGCGTAGTACTCGGTAGCATCAGGAGTACTCGGCAACAAGAGTAATCGGCGTCTAGAAGAGTGTTCGACTTCTCCTGACAAACATCCTACACTCCCCAAACATCAACCACATCGTTCGGCATAGAAAGGACTGTTCGGCCTCAGGGCGTTCGCACACCTGGTTCGGCATACGGCGACCACTGTACTGGGGCTAGAGCGTTCGGCTATCCAGTCCACTTGGGAAGTCCAGCCCATATTTGCCTATAAATAGAGGGGCATGGTCACAGTGAAAGGGATCCTTTTTTGGGAGAGAACACTGGGGAGACTCTGCCATTTTCGAGACTCATCTTCTCTACTTAAACAGCTTCATGCAAGCATTTGATTGACGAATTGTATTTGTAATCAACTATAAAGAAGATCAATAAAGTTTAACCTCAAAGTGGACGTAGGCAATTACGCTGAACCACTATAAATTTGGTGTTCTTACTTTCTGCAGTTAGATTAGCATTGTCTTCTCTGTTTAATTTACTTTCATCACTTATATCTCTACACAATCTTTCTCTACGAGGTTAGTGACCAATTTTGGTGCTAACACTTTGGTGCTTTCACTGAGAGTTGAATTCTCAGACCTCAAGGATCTGCTTTGAAGCTACTGGATTGAACAAATCCCCCAAAGAAGATCCGACTCACTGATAGGACATCCGTTGATTCTACTCAGAGTTCATACCAATAACTCTACAATGGCAAGACCACGTACCAGGTCAGCTTCTCATAATGTGGATGCCCACGAGACTGCTAGCGTGCAACAAGCAGGGCCTAGCAATCAACCAGCAATTCCAAATGCAGGAGTTGCCGCTCAAGAAAAAACTCCGGTTGTCACCAGAATAGAGTTCAATGACTTGATGAGAGAACTCAGGGAAAGCAGGAGACAACTAGGAGAGCAGATGCAAGCTAACGCCAACCTGATGGCACAACTCACTCAACAGCAGCAACAGAATGCTGGGGGCAATCCCGCTCCTTACTCTTCATCTGACAGCTCAACTTCCTCTGATGAACCTCCCAGGCACAGATGCCGCAAGACTGACACTGCACGAGCAGAAGCTGCAGTTCAAACATCTGGAGACCGTGACCAAGCAAGAGCTGGAAACTTCAAAACCGGGGTACAGATGGAGGATAGAGGTCCGGATCATCAAAATGCTAACGATGTCGAACCTCAAGACGCACGATTGGCAGACCGCCAGGAGAGGAGGCATCAGCATGGACAGGCGCGTAGAACAGACACTGATCTTTCACCTTCCATACAGACACCAGATCTGACAGCCATGATCAGGCAGTTGATGAAGGAAAATCAGGGGTTATCGAATGATGATTGGGGAGTGTCAAGAAGTCATACTCCGTTCATGGATGTTGTGTTGCAAGCGGCGTACCCCATGAAGTTTAGTATGCCTACTATCCCTGTGTACGAAGGGAGGACTGACCCCAGACAGCATGTCATGAGGTACGAATGGATGATGGATTCAGCTAGAGCGAATGATGCCACCAAGGTAGGTGCTTTTCGATTACTCTATCTGGGATCGCTACTATGTGGTTCACCCGACTTCCTCCGCGATCCGTATCAAATTTCGAGGAATTGGCAAAGAAGTTTATTGAGCAGTTCAGGATACACACTACGCGCCCAAAGGACGTGATGTCTCTGTCAAGTGTAATCCAAAATCCCGGGGAGTCGTTGAAGGAATATTTACAAAGATTTCACGTAGCAGCAACTGAAGTCAGTAATCCCAATGACCATGCAATTCTGATGGCTGTAATGAGAGGTGTGGATCCGGACTCTGAGTTTGGAGACTGGCTGGCAGGAAAACCTCCGGCTACGCTAGAACGTTTCTACTCTAAGGCACACCAGTTCATAAGAAGAGAGTAAGCTAGATGGGTACGACGAGATAAGGCGCCAGGACCTGTCCAAGAGTCAATAAAGAGCAACATTGCTGTGAAGCAGTCTGGAGACAGCTCGGGAAAGGTCCAGGTCAATGTCTAGAACAAGCCTGGGCAACCCAAGGAGTTCGGAGGAAGGAGTCAAGGAAAAAGGAAAGAAGAGGGGAAGTGGAAGTCGAGGATTCCAAGCTACAGCGAGTATACTCCGCTGAACGCGCCACTTGAGAACATTTACCTGTCCACCTGCAATACCTTTCAATACAGAAAGCCCCGACCGAAAGAATCAACCGAGGAACAGAAGCGAACCGGGAAATATTGTCGCTTCCATGAGACTTATGGGCACAACACGGAGGAGTGCAGACACCTGCATGACGCTATCGAGAAGTTGATCAGGCAGAAGAAGTTGTAAAAATTTGTGAAGGACCCACAGGAAGGAGGATAGGGAACGTCCAACCTAGGTCGTGCACCAGCTCCGCGTCATCCCGAGGAGCCTGCCCGAACCGTAGGAAGACTAGTCATAAATACAATTATCGGCGGACCTCACCCCGCAGATAAGAACTGGCAAGAAATGGAGCGATATGCAAGTTCCCTGAAACATGCAGATTTCGAGTGCTGTTCTAACATGGAGGACGGGGCTCCTGCTAAGCAGCAGCGCGTAATGATAGACGATATTGTGTTCAGAAGTAGAGACGCTGATCAGATAGAGGCTCCGACCATCGACCCCATGGTCATATCTGCAACGATCGGACCAACATATGTGAAAAGAATTCTGATTGATTGTGGAAGTTCAGTCAACATCATCTTCAAGAAGGCTTACGATCAAATGAGACTAGAAACAAAGGACCTGAAACCGTCCAAGGCTCGTATACACGGCTTTAACGGCGCAGCAACCGATGTCGTGGGGTATGTTGAGTTACCAGTTGAACTGGGACAGGGCGAGCGTCGGAGGGTACGAATTCTACCCTTCGTAGTTCTGGATGTGGATTCTCCATATAACGTTTTCTTGGGCCGGCCGGCCCTGGCTGAGTTTAGGGCAGCGCTAGCCCCGTGGTGTTTAACTTTGAAGTTCCCGACTGACAAAGGAGTAGGTATTGTTCATGGCGATCAAGCAGCCGGTCGTTCCTGTTATGTGGCTGAGCTCCGAGAAGCCCATCGGAGGGAGAAGGGAAAGGTTACGGACAATCCCGTCCGCATCCTTAATGCGGATAATTGACAAGTAGTGCCCGAGCCCTGGCTCGGGCATAGTTCTCGGATCTTCGGAGATATAGATCCGAGAGACGACGATGAGAAACCAAGGGAAGAGAAGCCGGCACCGGCTGAATTAACAATTGACATCTCAGTTAGCCGTGAGGACCCTTCCCGAATTCTGAAAATTGGATCATAGCTTGGTCCCGAGATGACTGAAGACCTTAGCGACTTCCTCCGGGCGAATCTTGATGTTTTCGCCTGGACGCATTCTGATATGTGTGGGATTTCTCCCGCCATCACGAGTCATATGTTGAACATAGACCCGAAGTACGTCCCAGTTAAACAAAAAAGGAGAGGAATGGATTCGGAGAGGTCCACCGCTCTCGGAGAGGAGGAGGACAAACTCAAAGAAAATGGGTTCGTCCGCGACGCCCTCTACCCTGAGTGGGTATCCAACCCCGTGCTGGTAAAAAAGGCGAATGGGAAATGGAGGACTTGCGTAGATTATTCCGACTTGAACAAAGCATGCCCTAAGGACAGTTTCCCACTGCCTAGGATCGATCAGTTGGTCGACTCCACCGCAGGACACGAGCTGCTGTCATTCATGGACGCGTACTCAGGGTACAACCAAATCCCGATGCATATTCCGGACCAAGAACACACCAGCTTCGTTACAAATGTCAGGCTGTATTGCTATGTAGTGATGCCCTTTGGATTGAAGAATGCAGGAGCGACTTACCAGCGTTTAGTGAATCGGATGTTCAAGGACCAGCTGGGTAGAACGATGGAAGTCTATGTGGATGACATGCTCGTGAAGTCACGACGGTCAAACGACCACATTCAAGACTTGGTTGAAATGTTCGACATACTCAGGTTTTATGGGATGAAGATCAACCCTTTGAAATGTTCCTTCGGCGTTGCATCAGGGAAGTTTTTGGGATTCATCGTCAATGCTAGGGGAATAGAAGCCAACCCAGAAAAGATCCAAGCTATTCAAGATGTGCAAGCGCCCAGGACCATAAAGCAAGTACAGAGCTTGAATGGAAAAGTAGCTGCGCTAAGTCGATTTATATCCAGGGCAACTGACAAGTGCATCCCATTCTTCGATATAATAAAGAAAGGAAAGAGAAATTTTGAATGGATGTCTAGTTGTGAGGAAGCGTTCCAGAATCTGGTGAGGCATCAGGAGAGTCCACCAATGCTGTCAAAACCAGTTGACCATGAAATGTTATATGTATACTTGGCAGTATCCCCACATGCGATAAGTGCGGCTTTGGTTCGTGAGGAGGATCGAGTCCAGAAGCCGGTGTACTATGTTAGCAAGCGTTTAACAGGAGCAGAGAGGAATTACCCTAAAATCAAGAAATTGGCTTATTGCTTGGTGATTGCATCACGAAAGCTTCGCCCATACTTTCAAGCACATTCAATCGGCGTTTATACCGATCAACCCCTGAGGCAAGTACTCCAACGGCCGGAAACTTCTGGAAGATTGTTAAGATGGAACATCGAGTTGAGCCAATTCGATATCGCATACTTACCGCGGAGAGCCATCCGAGGGCAAGCATTAGCGGACTTCATCGCTGAGTTTACCATACCCATCAAGCCGGATGACGACGACATCATTCCCCCCGTTCGATGGAAATTATACACTGATGGTGCATCAAACGACCGCTGCTCCGGCGTGGGCGTAGTTCTTATAACTCCGAAGAACCGATCAATCTGTTATGCCCTGAAGCTCAACTTCCCGGCTACAAATAACGAAGCCGAATATGAAGCACTGATCGCTGGCTTGAAGCTCATCAGAGAACTCGAAATCGAATCAGTCGAAATCTTTTGTGACTCACAGTTGGTGGTTTACCAAGTACGGGGGGACTACCAAGCAAAGGGACGAAAGCTTGCTCCGTACCTCGTTCAGGTCCAAGAGCTACTATCAAATCTTGAGCGTTATGACATTTCACATATCCCGCGCGAACAGAACAAAGAAGCCGACTTATTGGCTAAGTTTGCAAGTACCGGCGATGCGCAACAAATGGGATTGTATCCCGTCGAAGTCTTGCATGCCCCGAGCATAGACGGGATGAAAGTCGATCTCGTGTTGGAGACAGAAATCGAAAAGGAATCGTGGATAACCCCATTCAAACTGTACCTAACGACCGGGGCTTTACCAGAAAAAAGAAGCGAAAGACGGCAGGTCCTTCGGAAGGCCGCGCGATACGTAATGCAGGATGGGTCGATGTACCGGAAAGGATTCTCAGTCCCATTATTGCGATGCATCGCTCATGATGAGACAAAGCGGGTCTTAAGAGAGGTTCACGAAGGGGAATGTGGCGACCATACTGGGGGGCAAACGCTAGCAAAGAAGATCCTCCGCTATGGATATTACTGGCCCATCGTAAGCCGGGACGCCGCGGACTACGCAAGAAAATGCGACAAGTGTCAAAGATATGCGAAAATCCCGAGGGCTCCATCAACGGAACTTACACAGATGATTAGTCCCTGGCCATTTGCGATCTGGGGAATCGACATAATCGGCTCTTTGCCTATATCCAAAGGTGGCGCGAAATATGCGATAGTTGCAGTCGACTATTTCACAAAATGGGCTGAGGCAGAACCTTTGGCCACAATCACCTCTAAGAAGGTCATAAACTTTGTTGTACGAAACATTATATGCCGTTTTGGCCTTCCACGCACCATCATTACGGACAACGGGACGCAATTTGAAAGTAGAGAGTTCAAAGAGTTCTGTTTAAAGTATGGCATCGAGAAGAAGTTTGCCGCCGTGGCACACCCTAAAGCTAACGGACAAGTCGAGGCCGTTAACAAAATAATCAAGTCCATACTGAAGAAGCGTCTGGAGAAGGTTGGAGGCAAGTGGGTAGATGAACTCCCGACAGCATTATGGGCGTATAGAACTACCCACAAGTCCGCGACCGGCCACACTCCATTCGCCTTGGCATACGGCTCTGAAGCCGTTATACCCGTGGAACTTGAAGTTCCATCGCACCGAGTGACATACTATGATCCTAAGACGAACCAAAACCTCTTGCTGGAATCACTGGACTGCATTGACGAAAAGCGTGAAGAAGCTGAATTAAGGGCGGCAGCGCACAGACATCGAGTCAAGCGTTACTACGACGGCAGAGTCCGCCCAAGAATCTTTGATGTGGGTGATCTCGTTCTGAAACGAGTCTTCCCGGTACCATCACACATGAATCCCAGCTGGGAAGGTCTGTACGCCATTGAACGGAAGCTTGGAGAAGGAACATTCAAGCTAGCGACCGTTGATGGCACGACACTCCCCCGAGCATGGAATAGTGAACATCTGCGGCACTATTACATTTAGCATGTTTCCTTTCTTATTTCAGGCACTGTTACTTCCTGCATGTTTCCGTTCAGTCATAACGTAGTTTCTTTTTAAAGTTGTAATCAAGCAGTTTAGTTAATTTTCATTAATAAAGGCTTGAAGCCGCATTTTCCATGAATCACTAATGTTTCGGTATCTCACAGTTGAATGACGAACTACATTATCTTGTACGACGTACGTACTCGTATAAACAATTTCAAATCTCCGAATCCCCAGAGTGTGGAGCGGAGTACTCTAAGTCCCCAGAGCGTGGACTAGAGTATAAACGATTCCAACTCTCCAAATCCCCAGAGTGTGGAGCGGAGTACTCTAAGTCCCCAGAGCGCGGACTAGAGTATAAACGATTTCAAACCTCTGAATCCCCAGAGTGTGGAGCGGAGTACTCTAAGTCCCCAGAGCGTGGACTAGAGTATAAACGATTCCAACTCTCCGAATCCCCAGAGTGTGGAGCGGAGTACTCTAAGTCCCCAGAGCGTGGACTAGAGTATAAACGATTTCAAACCTCCGAATCCCCAGAGTGTGGAGCGGAGTACTCTAAGTCCCCAGAGCACGGACTAGAGTATAAACGATTCCAAATCTCCGAATCCCCAGAGTGTAGAGCGGAGTACTCTAAGTCCCCAGAGCGCGGACTAGAGTATAAACGATTCCAAATCTCCGAATCCCCAGAGTGCGGAGCGGAGTACTCTAAGTCCCCAGAGCGCGGACTAGAGTATAAAACAATTCCAAATCTCCGAATCCCCAGAGTGCGGAGCGGAGTACTCTAAGTCCCCAGAGCGCGGACTAGAGTATAAACGATTCCAAATCTCTGAATCCCCAGAGTGCGGAGCGGAGTACTCTAAGTCCCCAGAGCGCGGACTAGAGTATAAAACAATTCCAAATCTCTGAATCCCCAGAGTGCGGAGCGGAGTACTCTAAGTCTCCAGAGCGCGGACTAGAGTATAAACGATTCCAACTCTCCGAATCCCAGAGTGCGGAGCGGAGTACTCTAAGTCCCCAGAGCGCGGACTAGAGTATAAACGATTCCAACTCTCTGAATCCCCAGAGTGCGGAGCGGAGTACTCTAAGTCCCCAGAGCACAAAGTCAGCAAAAAGTCCAAGTACTCAAGAAATGCGGGACGAGAAGTATTCCATGTCCAGAAATGTTTGAACAACACGGGAATGGACCGGGAGATGATGCAACTCATAAGAACTTGAGTTATGGCTACAATTAGTCAGCAAACCGAAGAAAGACAAGGGAATCATTCAAACAAAAAGAAACTAAACTTTATTCGATAAGTTCAAAATGGGATTACATGATCACTCCTACAAAATCCAGACCTGTCTATACAAACTACAAGCTACGGAAGATAAAAGCGATTACAAGACTTAAGCAAGAAGCTCGTTGAACGAGTATATCGATCATTTCTTCGATTTCTTCTTGTTGTCTTCCTTCGTCTTTCCCGATGACTCCTCTCCCTCGCGCCTTTTCTTGGACTTCTTGCTTGCTAAGGAGGCGGAGTCAGGAGTAGGAGACGGAACATCTAGCGGTTTGGACCTGCCCGGGAGGATGATTTTCAAAGGTCTGTTCCGCGGGTCGGTAAGTTCCAGGATTCCAGGCTCAACTTTGACCTCGGCCTTTTTCTTCTCCTCTTCGGCAAGACGGTCCTTCATGCTCATATGTGAGGTATGCTCAGTGGCGCCGGTGATTTCAATTTCATCGTCCCCTTCGGCAGGAGATGAAGCGTCGAGCTTATCATCATCCAGCGCCCCGATCACCTGAGCATCGGGACCAGGGAGTACTCCTGCGTGGACAGCATCACTTGTTTTCCTTGCCTCCTCCTTGGCGTCATCGCTCCTCGGAGTTTGCTCGGCGTCAGAACAACCTGCACGAAAACATAAAGAATGAGCGTTAGAACGAGTAGCCACTGCCGAAAAAAGACGGGATCTTTCAACTTCTAGAGAAAGAAGAATTTCCTACCAAGTTCCGGTTGGCTATCGGTGGCACGTGGGGTTTCACCCTCCAGGATAGGTGATAGCACATGAGCACCAAGCCCGGGGTCTTCGGGGTCATAACCAACATGCTGCTCGAATGGATCAAGTGTCGGTCGACCGGCCGATTGAGCGGCGGATTGAGCAGCAGTGTGAAGAACAGTAACATTGGTCCCGGACGGGCCAGCTTCATCATTTTTCTCTTTTGGAAGGGGAGAGCCTTTGCTGTAAAGTGCCAATGCTGCGGATAAATCCGATGGCTCGTTCCCCCTAAGGAACTCCTTCACCAAGGCCTCCTCATCGACCTCTTCGGAGCCTGACTCGATCTTCCTGATCCTTATCAAGGTTTCCCAGGCCTCAGCTAGGGACTCAAGGTAGCCGTCGCCCAAGAATGTTAAGTCACGATGCATAAGGACGCGGGCTCCATGTTCAGCAATCAGCGGGTCAAACATGTTTTTGACCTCTTCCCTGTCGGCCTCCGTGGCCGCCTCGAGGCGAGAATCAATCTCCTCCGCAGCCTCTCTTTTGCCCTCCTCACGGGCCTCATCCTTCATTTTCTCAACCCCAGCGAGTTCGTCATCGAGCTTTGTTTTCAGGAGTCGGGTAGCAACGATCTCATCACAGTATCGTTGTGATTCTTCTTGAGCAGCTACCTTATCCTCCTTCTCCTTGGAGAGTAATTCTTTCAGCTCTTTGACTTGGGTGGCGAGCGCGTCCCTTTCCTTTTGGACAGAGTCTTTTTCTAGGGCGAGGGTGCCACTGCGCTGGACTGCTTCGTCAAGCTCTTTTTTGTGAGCCGCCTCTAAACGAGTAACTGCCTCAGCAGTATCTTTTGCGCTTTGTTCAGCGGCTTCTAGCTTCAACTTATACGAAGCAAGCTCTTCGTCTTGGAGTTTGATGATTTTCTTATCGCTGCCAGCCTCTAGGTTCAGGCGATCAATCTCGTGTTGACGCTCGACGGACACTTCCGAGATCTTCTCCACCAAGTGCACGAACGCGTCATGTTGAACATAGACGTCGTTATTGCAGGCAATGGCACTTTGCTTCACGTGCCCGGGAATATGATGGATGGCTGGGAGGAACTTCAAGCCGTCAAAGCAGGTTTTCGGAAACTTGGCCTTAAGGTCGACCATCTTTTCCGCAACAGTTGGGTCCACCGCAGGAGTAGGAGGAGGAGGCTTTGAGAATTCCGTTCTTTTTCTGTTGCTCTCGAACTTGCCTTGTACTCGATGAACTGGAATGTTGTTCTCGAGGAGCATCAGATTGATAACCCTTCTGTAAAGACTTCTCCCTATCTGTTTCAGTTGGAGGAGGAAGATCACGGGACTAGGAAGATTGAGAGTGTGCCTTCTTGCGGTGAGACGACTCGCGGGGACGATTGTCCCTATCTTCATAATCGCCTCTGTCCCTGCGTCTGCCTGAACCAGAATCCCGTCCAGAGTGATGAAATACAGAAGAGCCCTGAAGACGATCGAGTCCGTGAGAACGCCCCATATCACCTGCAAAGAATGGAGATAACAACGAGTTAAGAAAAGTCCGTGAGATGAGAAAAAACTTGAAGTGTATGATGGAATGCATATGTGCGTGTGTGTCCTAGTGTTCCCCCCGACGGACCAGTTCGTTTATCTTTACTAATCGGGGTGTTGTCTCCTTGGACCGGGAGTTGAACTCCCGCATTGCCTCTAGCGGGCGAAGAAAATTTGAGGGCTTCAGGATCATCAAACCCGTAATTAAGTATGTCTTCGGGAATAGAAAGGTTCGATAGACCCCTCAAGGAGCTTTCCAGATGCTGCGAAGAAGCCTCTTTCTCAGGCGGGATAGGCGTAACTTTTGAAGTGCCACCAACTTTCTCCTTTTGAACTGTATATTTTAACTTCTTCTTCCCCTTCGAAGGGGAGGATGACGTCTCAATATCTTGAACCTCGATTGCCGGATTCCAAGCGGGACCCACGTTCTCGCCTTGAGTCTCAGGAACATCATCTTCTCTACGCTCACCTTCTCCGTGCGTATCGGGAGTGCGACGCGACGACGATCCGACCTGTTTTTTTCCTTTACCGGACAAAGGTTTGGGAATGGTGACACCTTCTGGAAGGCTGATCCGACAACCAGGGGCTAGCAAGCCAAACCCCGACAGCGATTCATTTGTAATGATAGTCCGGATGTCTCGATCCTCAGCAGGAAGAGCTCTAATGGCTTCAACAGCCTCAGAATATCCTCGGCCTTCCGGACGCGGGTTGATACCTGAAAAGATGAAATGAAGAGTTAGGAAAAGAATGACTCCGATTAAATACGAATAGTGACTCAACAGAGAGACTTACTGCCTTTAACCCATCTCCTAGCGAAACCAGAAGGGCAGCGCACATAGAACCATTCCTGTTTGTACAGGGCGAATTTACTACATGCCCCTGTCAAGATCTGGCATTTGTGGTATGGCTCGAGGAACATAAAGGAAGGACTGTCTTTCCGTCTCTTGAACATATAAATGTATCTGATATCACCGGCGGTTGGAGGTCTGGAGAAGACAGCCATGAAAAGTAAGTAAGTCCCATATAGAAATGCATGGCCGTTCGGGTGCAGCTGCGATGGAGCCATGTCTATGTACTGCAGAACATCCTGGAGAAATAAATTGAACGGAGGCACGCTGCCCATCCAACACATGAACTTGTTGCAGGTAGTGTACCCGACTGGGGGCAGATGAGGACGATCGTATCTCGAAGGAACTAACACGTCGGCAAAAGGAATCCCATGAATGGAGCATATCCGTCGCTGAGCAGCTTCGTTGATCTTCGAGGCTTGTGAATCGATCGGATTATCTAGTAAGATTTTTGCCTCCAGAGCATCAGGTGCTAAGTTATGAGCAGGAGAAGTCGACGGATTAGACGTATCGGTGGCTCCCTGCCTTGATGACGGCCTAGGCCTGTCGGATATAGTGGCGGAGCTAGATTTTCTCGACATCCCAAATAAATAACGAACCTGGCTAAGTGCTTGAGAGAACTATACTTAAAAAACGTTGAACGTTAGAATTAGCAACACGAGTTTTCCCCCCACGTGGTGTGTAAACTAGTGCAAGCAATTGTGTACAAGCAATAAGATTTTAAAGACATAAAAATGAGCTTCGAATCATCGCCTTTGAACACCGTCATCGCTGACCATCTCAAAAAGCTCGCCTTGAGGTGGTTACGGTTTTAAATTCAGAAAACGAATGTTAATCTAAGTTCTGATTCGTGACTACTAATGCTAGGGAGTTAGTAATCCGGGTCAGTTTCATGTGATAATGTGCTTAGGTTAGGGTTTTGTTTTGCTATAAGAATAGGCAAGGTTAACAAGTGTTCGGCATTCGCATGGTTCGGCAACTGTGTTGGTTTGGCGTTTGTAATGTTCGGCATATATGGTATTCGGCAATTATACTGCTTGGTCTTGGTTCCGTTCGGCATTTTAATGTTGTTCGGCAATTGTATTGCTCGGCTAAAGACATTATTCGAACTAAGGAATGTTCGGCAATTGTTTTGTTCGGCTAAAGTCATGGTTCGACCTAAGGATTGTTCGGCTGAATTCAATGTTCGGCCTGAAGTCAATGTTCGGCATGTCAGTTGTTCGGCATTTGGGTATTGTTCGGCTTTAGTTCGTTCGGCTCGATTATAGTTTGACATGTTAGTAAGCGTTCGGCATGGGATTGTCCGGCCAGGGTAGTGCTCGGCGACTTCCCATTCCACCGTCCGACGCATGGCGACATACGCTGGAGCAGCGAACAGCACCTTTACCTCCTCCAACACCTTCATTCGATCCTCTTCCCTTTAACTTCGGTTCGACACGAAGAAGCTAAGACAATGAGTGGACATACTCCTAATCATTCCTCCTCGCTATGTCGTTCGGCAATGCAGACGAGCTACACAAAAACCTTCTACACGACATCGTTCGAACATCTCGTTTGAATGAATGAGGAAAAATACCTAAGTTTGCAGATTGGAGATTGAGAGGGTGTAGTTAAGTCTCGAATTAGGACGACTGGACAGAACTGCAAGAACGGTAGAAGTAAAAAGTAAAAGGGGAGAAGAAGAAGAGGACCTGGTTATATAGGGGGAAGGTAGAAGTTGAAAAGGCTATACCCGGTAGAACCGGTCAATACCGGAGTGTTCGGCATCATAGCATAGTGACGTTCGGCACACGAGAATTGTTCGGCTTCGAGCATATCGTTCGACATCCAGGCCACGTTCGCCACACACCTCCGTTACAGACATCCTCGAGAAGGCATCATCAAGGAAAATCGAACCAGATTCAAAGCGCATCACGTTCGGCCACGCAATACACTTTGGGGGGCAAGTGTTTCCTGGAGATTTGACCAGGCAACTAGTGCTCGGCATCAGGTAGCACTCGGCATCAGAGAGTGTCCGGCATCTAGGAGTGTTCGGCGAAGCACTTGGCATCCAGGAGCGTTCGGCGAAGCACTTGGCATCCGGGAGTGTTCGGCGAAGCGCACGACATCTAGTGGGACTCGGCATCCATAGCGTTCGACATCCGTAGTGCTCGGCGACCAGGAGTGTTCGGCATCATTAGAACTCGGTAATAGGAGAACTCGGCTACAAGAACGCTCGGCATCCCATGGTACTCGGCATCAACCAATACTCGGCAGCAAGAGTGATCGGCATTCAAGAGTGCTCGGCATCAAGACTGCTCGGCATTCAAGAGTGCTCGGCATCAAGACTGCTCGGCATTCAAGAGTGCTCGGCATCAAGACTGCTCGGCATCAAGACTGCTCGGCATACAAGACTGCTCGGCATACAAGAGCACTCGGCATCAAGGAGAACTCGGCAGCATCTGGAGTTCGGCATACAGGAGTACTCGGCGTAGTACTTGGTAGCATCAGGAGTACTCGGCAACAAGAGTACTCGACGTCTAGAAGAGCGTTCGACTTCTCCTGACAAACATCCTGCACTCCCCAAACATCAACCACATCGTTCGGCATAGAAAGGACTGTTCGGCCTCAGGGCGTTCGGCACACCTGGTTCGGCATACGGCGACCACTGTACTGAGGCTAGAGCGTTCGGCTATCCAGCCCACTTGGGAAGTCCAGCCCATATTTGCCTATAAATAGAGGGGCAGGGTCACAGTGAAAGGGATCCTTTTTTGGGAGAGAACACTGGGGAGACTCTGCCATTTTCGAGACTCATCTTCTCTACTTAAACAGCTTCATGCAAGCATTTGATTGACGAATTGTATTTGTAATCAACTATAAAGAAGATCAATAAAGTTTAACCTCAAAGTGGACGTAGGCAATTACGCTGAACCACTATAAATTTGGTGTTCTTACTTTCTACAGTTAGATTAGCATTGTCTTCTCTGTTTAATTTATTTTCATCACTTATATCTCTACACAATCTTTCTCTACGAGGTTAGTGACCAATTTTGGTGCTAACAGTACCTATGTGATGGTATGTGATCGAGCATCAAATTCGATGGTAGTGTAGTGTGTTGCTGACCTAGGTAATGGTCATATGAATTATCACAGAACCAAGATCATCTTAGTGGTGATGTTAGGCCATCATGATGGCTATGGTGTCGTGTGACCTTAGTGATGGTTGTGATGATGTGGTACCTTAGTTGTGACACCCTGAAAATTTAACAAGAATTTAATAAGAAAATTTAATTTGAATAAAACAAGGACTAAAATAAAAATTTCCATGGATATTTGAATTGAGCTATGAAACTTGCACTATTACATTTATAGTAGTCAGCTGATTGTCACCTGAAATGGGCAATCTGAACATCGAGCTACGGCCCAGGTTAGTAATAAAATTTATTTGAATTATAAATTATTGTGTGAGCTTATTTTGAGCTAAGTGTGTACGTCAAAGATAATATGGAAGCTAGTTTCCTATGAAAGGACCCTAGGTCCTTGCGGTGTTGGGTAAATGTTCTTTACCCAATTTGGGGTCAAGTAATCGATTGGGGACGATGTATTTTTTCGCAAAATGAAATTTATAGGGAAGTTCTATAGTGGACGCGCAGCACCGAAGCCTGCCAGATGAGTGGACCCAGTACCAATAGGGGATTCTATTTAGACATCAGCCCGATGCAGTATGATAAGAGGCAATATTCAAAGAAGTGACCCAGTACAAATGGGGATTCTATTCTGACATAGTCAGGCCTGACGCGGAATGATAAGAGTCAATATGCAAAGAAGCGGACCAGCACGACAGGAGTCCTGGTATGCATGGTTCTGATGCAACATGATAAAGATCAGTGGTGGACACCGGCTCATGCAATATGAGGCATACACTACGATCGAGAGGTGGACATGAGTGTAGACGATGAGGCACACCGATGAGTTGGCATTTTGGGTTCTCTCTCCAAGCATAGTTGGGTTATTTGAAGTCGTACTAGTGGGAAAGCAGTTCCCACAGTAGCATTATATAGTGATATTAGGGAAAATTGGTTTCCACAGCAGCATTATGCAGTGATATTAGGGAAATTTGGTTTCCACGATAGCATTATGCAGTGATATTATGGAAAATTGGTTTCCACAGTAGCCTACGGGCAGTGTTTCCTTATTGAGTAGCTCTACGAGCATTGGCCAATCGTTAGTTGTGAGGTTCGACCCGTAGTTTGATCCTTGGATTATATAAGAACCCTTAGGTAATGGACCTTAAAAATTCATGGACACTTGTAGTACACCCTATGTTATCCAGAGTAGAATTAAATTTAGCTGCACCTGATCATCACATATTAAACTTCTACTCATTCACCAGACTTTTGTCTGACCCACCCCCTTCTTTCCATTTTTTCCCACTATAGGATGATAGGTTAATAGTTGATTGGGCATAGTATGTGGAGAAAGGAGCTACATGTTAGAGTTCTCATATTATTTATTGTCCATTATGTAGTTGCTTATTGTATTAAAAGTTTGTAAAACTTATATTTTATTTTGGAAACATTGTATATATCAATTAAGTATTTTGGAGACTGCTTTTTGAAATGCCTATTTTTCAGTACTTCTATTCTAGTTCCTTATGCTGTGAAATATGAAAGTGTAGAATGTCCTAGAATTTACCTTTATAATTATGCTCTATAATGTTTAAACTCTCAACAGCTTGTATTTCTTAGCATGACACGAGTTCGAAAGTCATGCTAAACTTTGGATCGATGCATCGGGAAGTGTGGGTTGTTACATTAGTGATGAGCGATATGGTGTGAGGCCTTAGTGATGGTCGTGGTGATGCAATATCATAGTGATGATTGCGATGAGATGAGACCTTTGTGTTGGTTGTAGAGACATGCGACCTTAGTGATGATTGTACTGTGTTTGATTTGTTGATATTATAGGTGTAGTTGCTGTAAGATTTTGATGGATGTCTTGTAATGTAGGCACTATTGAGCTAGGTACCTTGAGAACTGATGTTATACTTAGTTTAGTATACCCATATGATGTTAGTCTAGCATATATATGCTATGTGCTAACTTGTTGGATGTCGAGATAGGTTGGGTATGATTTCTTATACTCAGTGTTCTTGTTTTACTCTATCAATCTTTATAGTATTTTGAGATATATTTATTTCTCAAAAGAAAGTGACGTTTGACTCAAGGTTTTATGCTTTGCTTCTTATTAATTTTGGTACTCTTATATGAGCATACTAGATAGCAGGTCTAAGTTTGAACATGGAGATGTGCAAAGGACAAGCAGGAGGTTGACACACACACAATAAGGCACAAACAGATATATATATATATATATATATCTTATCTTTAGATTTTACTTTTATTCCACCGTTCGGTACTGTGGATCTACTAGTACTAGTGATTATCATTAGGGACATGTATCCTTTGAGTTTATTTTGATGATGTATAAACTCCATTCTTTTTTCTTTGTGTAACTACTGTGAACCTGATCCACTCTAATATTCTATTTTGGTTCATTTTGGTTATACATATCCATCTTTCCTATTTTATATCTATGTTTTTATTATGTTTTATCCAATGTGCCATAAGATATACAATAGGTTATCCTTGGAGTTTTAGTTATTTATCCTTGACTGCCATTCTACATCGGTAGGGTACTATTACAGCATACTTACAGTTATATTGAGTACCAGAGGTATAGAGTGGTCATCACATTTAGGATTAGAAATTAGGTTGAGATGTGATCTAAGTTGATATGGGATCCATCAGAGATAAGGAGGAGTTATCACCTTAGAATAGATTGAGTGATGTATGAGAGAGTGTAGTTGTTATATATTTTGGTTTTCAAAACTATATATTATAGTAGTATATATAGTGAAGTCGCATTGTTGTACAAGTATGACTTTATTCCTTGTTAGGAGACACTAATAATTCTTATTATAGATTGAAAGAAGGAGTAAATACACAAGAAATACAGTTAGAGATATAGGAGCAGACTCTAGAGCAACAGCTAACCCTGACTTGCAGAACATGTTTGTTAAGATGGTGCGAAACATTGTTCAGAATGCTCAAAGTGCTCCAAATGTTGGTGGTAGAGGCGGTGCTCAAGTGCAAGCACCAAGGGATGACTTTACCAAGCTATCTAAATACTATGCTAGTCTAGAGGGAAAATTGTTCCTTGGAACGGAATCCACTTTTGAGGTGCAGAACTAGATCAACTCTGGCGAGTACATCTTCAGAGATTTAGAGTTGGCAGATACAATAAAGAGGAATTTAACCTATAGACAACTTCATGGGAGGGTCACGGACCGGTGAAATGCTATGAAGATAGCTACTTCCGAGGATTAGTTAACTTGGGAGCAGTTTAGAGCTCAATTTGAAGAGAAGTTTGTCACAGTTGCCTCATAATCGGTGTTATTTAAAAGATTTGCTGAGTTAAAGCAAGGAGAAGACTATTTCTGAATATGTAGTTGAGTTTGACACGCTTTCGAAGTACAATTTGTCTTTTATCGACACCCCACTGAAGAAGAACAAGAAGTTCATAGTTGGTCTAAATGAGTATCTAGGAGATAGGACGATATGCTATATTGATTAGACTTTTGAGAAAGTGGTAAATAAGGCTTTGAGGCAAGAGAGCCTGCATCCAAAGACAAATGCCGAGGTTTTTATTTCTAAAGAAGGGCAAAAGCCACAAGTGGGTATAGCTTCCAAAATTTAAATATTCAGATATTTCCAATATCAGAAAATTTATTTATTCGACTTATAAAAATTAATATTTAAAATTAGTTAATCATTTTTTTCTCATATCAAATTTTGTTATTTAAAATTTTATCTTAATTAATATCCAATAAATTACATTAATACACCATTAACTTTTATTTTTAACCATTTCAATTCAAAAATTATTAAATTTAATGATTTAAAATAGTTAAAATTACGGTTCGTTACAATATTTACATACATATGAACTGAAAATACACCCCAAAATCATTTAATAATAAATACTAAAAATCATTTGGTACAAATTTATTATTCATATAAACACATAATACAATCTTATGTAAAATAATAAAAGAAATTTTTCTTGAAATTTTTACCCCCGCTATGAATGCACCTGATCTAATATATATGAGAATATAGAAGTCGCTAAACAAAAAAACACAAGAAAAAAGGTGAAAATCCACACTTAATAGACATTTAGACGTTTGAATTGATAATTTAGGCATCTGTAATTAAATGAAGAAAACCCAAACAAAACACATCAATTTCAAACCATTTTCATACATTTGAAATTAGTGCTCAAGCATTTGAAATTTTGTTTCAGATGTTTGAATTAGGAGGTCGGGCGTCTAAAAAGCCAATGGTCTGTTTTATTTGTAACAATAAGTCAAATGTCAAGAATTTTATTACCAAACACGTTAAGTGAATTCAAACTTCTGAGTTGTTTATTTAAAATTCTGAATGTCTATAGGACGCACAAATTGAACCTGGACCAATATGGATTAATATGGACAGTAAAGGGTGATTTTATTAGATCAAATGCATTGGCAGTATAGTTAAATAAGGGCATTTCAATAAAAACCTTTTATTGATCTGCACAAGATCATATTTTGTGTTTACATGAATAATAAGTTAATTATCAATCATATTTAATATTGTTTAATATAATAGTTTGCGGTACATTTTAATTTTAAGAAATATATATTATGCTTTATGTATTTTTATGATTTAGAAATTATATTTTATAGTTAATTAAATTAAAATAAATTAAATATTATATATATTATTATATATGTTTAAGTTCACGGTACAGTTATTATGATTACAATAACTATAATAATCTGACCTAGGGTTAACATGGTGAGCATATGTCATGTGTGTATAATTAACCATTGTAACTTACTATTAATAAATCAGTTTAAGGAACAAATCGATGACGATGTCATGAGTGTGTGTGTGTATATACATAAATATTTAAATTTATATTTAAACTAATATATAAACTAATTAGTTTAATTTAATTCGGCTATTAATTTTAATTCATATTATATATATATATATCAATATAAATATATGTAATAATATTATTTAAAATTATATATAAGTAATATTTATTTTTCGTCGTGTATATATATGAAGTACATTATTTAGGTATAATAATGTGTATATATAAATAAATGTGTTAACTATAAGTACTTGTATTTATTTTGTAATTTAAAATTTTGAATTTAAAATGATTTGAGTATTCCAAAAATTAATTTTATAAATTTTTTTGAAACCCATGAGTAAATGGAACAACAAGGAAAAGAAGGCATCTAAAGATTAGGATGGCCAGAAGAAACGCAATAGGAAGCTGTTTTCTTTAATTTTCATAGGAATGGTTATCTCGGTAAGAACTACATGGCCTCGAAGAGTGAGGGGAAGAAGTGATTCATCCATGATAGGGCTGGGAATACGAAGGACTATCCAAGGGTCTAGAAAAGTAGGCAAGATGTGATTTCTTATGCACTGAAAGATGCTCCAAATTCGTCGACTGCTCCATTGGCTAAGGAGAAAAGGTAGGCAAATTTACCCAAGGTATGCTTTCTACTTACGGTATACTTATATGTGTTTTGATTGATATCTATATTTTAGACCCTTTATATCCAATGACCTAGTGGGTAGGTTAGGGTTAAGTCCTGACCTAGTAGGCAAACCTTTATTTATTTCGAATTAGTGGATGGTTCAGACAACTTAAGTGTGATTTTTCGAGACTTAGTGTGTCGAGTCATGGATGTTTGTTTGCTTATGATTTCTTTGTTTGGTTTTTGTTGGGTTTGGTATCATTTTGGAGTTGGCGTGACTATAGAGATGCGGACTTGTGGTGGATGGTGATATGTAGTTGATGATAATAAGGATAGGAAGTGAGCGTAGGCTAGAGTTGGGCTACACACTGAGGATGCGGTTATACTTAGTTTTGTGTATTCACTTAAGATCCTACATGAGGAGTTGTCATCATTACCGATAACGAGGGAGTATCCGGAGGTGACTGGACTATCACCATGTAAAGAGATTGAGTACTGTATTGACGTAGTGAAGGATGCTGGGCTAATGTTATAACTTTAGAAGAATGGTACTCATGAAACAACGAGGGATGGAGGCGCAAGTAAATAATCTGTTGAGAAGAAGGTTCATACACAGGATTATATCTAATTTGGAAGCATCTGTTGAGAAGAAGGTTCATACACAGGATTATATCTAATTTGGAAGCATCTATTGTATTCACATAGTGGACAGATGGATCCTTAAGAGATAGTATGTAGTGTTAGGAGTTAAGTGAGCTTGTACTGATGTTCGTATGTAATATTCTTGTCTTCTTGAGAGTGAAAGGTAAGTAAAAGGTTCACTTGAGGATTGTGCTAGAGGTATTAAAGAGATATGTTAGCTTAGGAGTAGTGTTCCTAGTGTAGATTTTATTTGAGTACATTATTGGTTATGGTTTCCATTAAGATATGAGAGAGAGCCAGAAGTGTTGGCGAGCTAAATGATTATACTAACTCTGGTATATCAGATTGGATCTAGTCAGAGGTGAGATATTAGATTAGCAAAGATCATTGCTAATATAGATATGGGGGTAGAGTCTGAGGAGATGAGGCAGTACCGACTCAATCGAAAAGGTTAGCCTTTTGAGGATGATAGACTAGTTATGCCTGACATTGATGGATTTAGGAATGTAGTACTATGAGAGTGCCATCATTCAAGATTGATTATGCATTCTGATGTGAATAAAATGTACAGATAGAAGTTTTATTTGAAAGTGAAGAAGGAGGACGTCAGGATTAAAGCATATGAGCTATCAATAGTGGAAGCTAAGTAGAAGAAGCCTAGTGGGTTATTACAACTGTTAGGGATTCCCCAGTGGAAATAGGATGGGATATTAATGGACTATCGAGGACTGGATGAGGGTATGGTAGCATCTGGATCGTGGTTGATAGATGGACGAATTGTTCCTAGTTTATACCCAAAAAGTTGAGTGGAATGGCAATAAAACTGGCTATGTTGTATGTAAAGTGGATTACCTATGGTATACCAACGAGCATTGTAAGCAATAGAGACCTATTATCAACCGATGAATTTTGGAGGAGCATACAAGAAATGTTGGGAAATGTGACGCTGGATCAACTAGATGATGTCAAGGATTGAACCTAAAGCATCAAGATCTTATAAGCTTATTTGTATTGTTGGATATGATATGAAACAACATAGGTGGAAGACGTTGAAGTTGGTAATGGTTCAATAGAGTGAAAGCGGGGAGATAACACGTAGGTGACCGAAGAGAGCATAAGGACCGGTTATCCAGAGCTCTTTAATTGGGAAGACTTTATGTCTACAACATTTACTTCCACTTGTGATATCATGTATAGTAGTTTAGTACCTTGCATGCTAAGGTAGGCATAAGTTTGCTTTCTTGCTTGCATTTGCATGTTTGTTGGGTGTTATGCTTACTTATGGTTGTTAGGCATGCAAGGTAACTATATTGTTTAACCTTACCTTGTTTGATGGGATTACAGCGGCGAAATTCTTAAAGTGGGGGAGAATGTAGAGACCCATATTTTACGTATTAAAGGATCATAAATTATTATTTTAAAATCAAAACAGAGTCATATGAGGCTAAAAATTCGGGTAATGTTGAGTAGTGATATTTTACACACTTAAAATGTTTATTAGATGGTTTTAACCACGAAATCCCAATCAAGCCTCTTACTTTTGATAATAGCCAAATTAGGGTCTAAAACCAGTTTCAAATAAAAGAGATGATGGTTTCCCATTTTGTAGAGTAATCATAATATATTTTTCGACTTATGGCTTAGGAGATATGGCTGTTTGAAGTTTTAATAGTCTTTAGGCAGATTAGTAGGTAAGTGACCCAAGTCTGTCATTGGGCATTCAAATGGTTTCAAGAATGTGGCTAATAGATGGCTCCACATATTAGCCATTAATCATAATTTTCTCTTCTCTAAACATCTCTTAACCTCTACTGACATAGATAAACCAAAAATCCATCATTTCCTTCATTTTAATTAGCCTAATTAAGTGACTAAGGTGAGGTTAGCAAGGGGGATCTATTGGACCTTGGGGTTGCTGCATTGGGAAGTGTGTATTTGTAGTTTAGGTTGATCTATCATGTTTATGGGTGATTTTTTCATTTCTTTGAGTGATTTATACCCCTCACTTTACTATGATTGTTGATATGGTAATTAGTGATGCTTTCAAATGATTTTCGAACTTTAAAACATGATTTTTAGTATATCTAGACTTATCTACGTTTTTAAAATGAATAAAGGAAATTGAAAATGGATTTAGATTTAAATAATTCATAAGTGTTCTTATGCATGTGTTATTTTGTATTTTGACTTGATTTCGATGATATAATGATTGTATTGATTGTATTATAATGGTATGCTATTTGTTTGGTAGTTTTTATGTGTTTGTTTGCTTAAGTTAGTATATAGTATATCAATTTACAATATGGATTATTGATCAATTCTTGACAGTTGGAGTAGAATTGCAACAAAACGAGTTAAATAGGAATTTAAACATTAAGACCATACTTGGATCCAGAAGAAAATTGCAAAAAATCAGCTAAGTAAATCGATCAACACCGAAATACCTTGATTGTTCTGCACCGATCGATCTAAATTGCTCCAATCGTGGAGCGACCAATAGTAGGGATTTGTGGTGGCTTAGGGTTGCTACAAAATCAATCACGTGATGTTTGAGTTAATATGGTGGAGATATGGCCAAGGACTGAACAGTTTGAAGTTGAGACATTGGAGTTTCGGTTAAAGTTTGGTTTCTTTGGGATTTTGAATGAGAGGATTTGGGCATGGGAAAGAAGGACTTAAGGTTAGGTCGAAGACATCATGGTTTTGGGTGAGTAGCTGGACTTAGCCAAAATTGGCTATGTCCTAAATTAAAATGGTTCGATGCCGAATCATATGGTACGGCACCGCCGATTCTACTTCGAGTTTTTTGGGGGGTAACTACGGAGCAAGGTGGGAAGTGCTTTAAGGAGAGTTTAAAGAAGTCAAAGATGTTGGCTAAGTGCTTTGGCTACTGTTTGGCATCGAACGATGATAAACGATCCATTGATGGTGCGACAGATATGGTTGATTCAGAGTGGTGTGTAAAGGCCATGTAATCAATTGCAAGGTGGTTGGACCATTAGATATAGAGTTATGGTGTTTTAACAATCGATATGAGATAGTGGATGACGTGGGGATTTCTCTAGTTGGCTTTAGGGCATGCCTAAAGAAAATGGTGGTTTACTTCAGGTCAAGTGCAAAGAAATCCTAGGAGCCAAGCGATGTATTTTGAATTTTTACAAGCCGACAACGCGAGTCATTTGAGTCTATAAGTGGGAAGCATTAGTAGGATTTAGTGGTGGTCCGAGGAAGCATGTATGATGATGTGAAGTGGTGGGGTGGAACGTAGAGTATTCTACTATCGAGTCATGTACTGAAAGATCATTGATAACTCTAGATGTGATGCATGTTTAATAGGGAAAGGGTATGTGAGGATGCTCACTTTTGTACCCTGGACCTAGTGATGGTCCAGCCTACCTTAATGACGGTAGTACCTATGTGATGGTATGTGATCAATCACAAATTCTGAATGCGGCATGGTGTGTCGCTGGCCTATATGATGGTCATATAAGTTATCATAGATCCAAGATCATCTTAGTGGTAATGCGAGGCCATAGTGATGGCTATGGTGATGTAAGACCTTAGTGATGGTCATGATGATGTGGTACCTTAGAGATGGTCAATATGGTGTGAGGTCTTAATAACGATCATGGTGATGTGATGTCTTAGTGATGGTTGTGGTGAGATGAGACCTTAGTGTTAGTTAGGGTGACGTGAGTCCTTAGTGATGGTTGTTCTATGTTACTATATGTTTGCATTGTCTCTATGATTGGTGTGATTATTGTGAAAATTAGACGGATGTCTTGTGATGTAGGTACTTTTGAGCTGGGTACTCTAATACCCAATGTTATACTTATTGTAGTATAATAATTTGATGATAGTGTATTATATATAGTATTATGTCCTAACTTGTTAGATGTAGGGACATGTCAGGTATGATTCTCATACTTAGTGTTCCAATTTTATTATGTTGACCTATATAGTATTTCGAGATATATTTATCACTCACACTTGGAATTTCTAACTCGAGATTTTATGCCTTGCTTCTTAGTGTCTTTAGTACTCTTAAATGAGTAGACTAGATAGTAGGTCTGAATTAGCGCGTGGAGTTGTTCAAAGGACGAGTAGGAGGCTAGCGTTTATATATATATATATATAAAATCTTAGAGTTTATGATCATTCCACTATACACTATTATAAAACTACCAGTACTAGTAATTATTATTAGAGACATATTTCCTTTGAGTTTATTTTGATGATGTATAAACTCTATTCCATTTACTTTGTATAACTGTTGCGAACTTGATGCACTATGTTATTCTATTTTGGGTCATTTTGATTATACATATCTACCTCGCCTTTTTTATATTTATATTTATATTATATTTTATATGATGCACCATGAGATATACGATAGGCTATGCTTGGAGTTTTTGCTATTTTACCCCTGACTACCACTCTACATCAATATAGTATCTTTGTAGCGCAATTTATAGGTATATTGGGTACCATGGGTGTAGGATGGTCATTACAGCTTTTGTAAACTTAACTAGCACAAAGTGAGCACTCTTAGTCGAATGATTAACAATAACCCATGTGCTCTCATTACCTCTTCTACTCTTTGGTAACCCATCAATAAAACCATGGAAATTTGCTTCCATTTCTGTTACGAAACCTCTAGCGGTAGTAGCAAGCCACTTGGCTTCTTTTGCTCCACCTTGACTCTTTAGCAAGTCATGCACTTAGAAATAAATTTTGAAATGCTAAGTGGTATTCTTGAAGTACTTATCCCTAAGCGCATCAACATTGAGCATGCACAACCTTCCATCCCTATAGAGCCAACCATTCTAGTCAATATTAGACTGGGTTGCATAAAAATTCTATCGACATAACATCACACTTTTGACAAGATCCAATGCCCTTGACTAGAATAGGCATTACCTCCATGTTTGCTAACCATCCAGCCTTGATTTCGCATGTGAGTTGGAAATCAAATCCCACAATAAATTCCAATCTTTGCCATTCCATGAACATAAACCCCAAAATGCATGCCTTCTACTAAGGGCATTTGCCACCAAATTCACTTTTCTGGGAGTGTACAATATATCAAAATCATAAAAGGAAAGGAATTCCAACCATCTTTATTGACGAAAGTTGATATCCTTTGATGAAAAAAGACACTTCAACAATTTGTGATCCATGAACAAATCAACTTATCAACTAATAAGAAATAACTTCATGTCTTTAACACAAACACAATCACTATTAACTCTGAATCATGAGTCAGATCGTCACTCTTATGTAGTTTTAGGTGTTAACCTGCGTAAGCCTACACCTTTCCCTCCTGCATCAATACAGCCTCGAGACTAGTGCCACATGCATCTGTGTATAATGCAAATGGCTTTTCCCCTATTAGATAATGAGAATCAGTGCACTGGTCAACAACTCTTTCAATTTAGCAAAAGCATGCTCACAATAGGCATACCAAACAAATGATTGATTCTTTTGGTCAAGTGTGTAAGAGGAGTGACCAACTTTGAGAAGTCCTTAATAAACTTGTGATAATATTCGGCCAATCTAAGAAAAATGTGAATTTCAGTGGTCGTTTTCCAATCTTGCACCATGGCGACTTGGATCCACTGAGATCCCATGCTTCGATACAACATGACCTAAGAATCATACCTCTCGCCTCTAAAATGACACTTACAAAACTTTGCTTTCAATCAGTGTTGCCTCAACACTTCCAACACCACTCTAAGGTGTGACTTCTGTTCTTATTCATCTAAAGAATATACCAAGATGTCATCCATGAACATAATCACAAATTTTTTAAGTTGCATTCAGAAAACACATCTCATTAAATCCACAAAAAAGGGCGAAGCATTAGTGTAACATCCATAATTTTTGATAACATTATTCAGAAGATTTAATTAGATAAAATAAATAGAATAATAATGATAAGGGGATTGATATTTGAATAAATTACATAATGGGTCGTGCTTAATAATAAAGATTTAATGGGTTTTTAATTGGTTTATAAGATAATTAAATTACACATGGGCATATTAGTAAATTAGCCAATCTATTATACATGGCTATACATTCTCACTATTGTCCATTCACGTTCATTTTTCCCAAATAAAAAATAAAATATAAAAACCCTAAGATAGCCGGCCATTAACAAGGAGAAAAGAGGAATTTCAATCTAATGCTAAAGATCAAAATCTAGGGAGGATTAATCAACTACAAATCTCAAATTCCTTATCAAGTTTAAGGTGAATAATAATTCATTGCATCTCTTTTGGTTTCATAATCATATGATTTCGGATTTGAGTATTTATGTTGTTTATATGATATATTGGATGATGATATGCTTAATCGATGAATTGTTTGATTTAAACAATTTATTTGTACATGAAATTCGTACGGTTTTAGGGGCAAAACCATGGGTTAATGATTTTAAAATGCCATGGAAATTTTTTATGTTAACTAACATTATTTTGGAGATGGGTTTTAATTTTCAGAATTTTCCAAGCTATGGAAATTTTACTATGAATTTTTGATGATAAACGTGAGGTATTCGGTTTAAAATTTATTCTGGATATTTCAGGAAGAAATTAGATCTAAAATTTTAATATGTTTGATTACATGATGAAATCGAATTTTTGTGGTTTTTGGGGATTTTTCCCAATTTATTTATTAGGGAAAATATATTATTTTAAAAGGGGGACTTTTCTACAAATATTACTTTTGTTATATGAAAGGGCTTAAACGTTACATTTCTATGGTTTAAATCTAATCAATGTGGTAGTTTTTAATGGTAAAGTATTTGAAAAGTTTTAAAGTGTCAATCAAGGAGTACAACTGGCAGGTTAGTTATAAAGCTTTTACTTTAAATAGCTACATTTTAGCCTTTAATTCAGGAAAAATTGTTCCACCTCAATTAATAGCCCTTTCGACTCTAATGATCCCACCCCATCCTAGTCGAAACCTAATTATTCGAAACCATTATAGTCGAAACAAATACACAAGGAATCACCTAGTGGTTTTATAAATGTTTTGAAATGCTATGTTTTAACCATTGTGGATGCAGAAGCATAGTATATGGTTTTATAAATGTTTTAGGATACTAGTGAGGGGAAAACCCGTTCCGCTAAGCGGCGTGGTCTCACTAGATATCTAAATGGTTTGAGATGGTAAATTATTATTCATACCAGGCTTTATATCTGACTCGAAGTTTTTGTTTTCCCCTTAAACTCTCGGGTACTCAATTTATTTTGAGTAGGTTGAGAGTTAAGGTTTCTAGGTGTTCATTTAGACGAATAATGCTTTCAAGGACGTGTAAGAGGCAAGCTTGTTATTAGAGTTCTTTTATTTCCGCTACTTGTTTTGTTTGTAAAGGCAAATTGTTTTCTTGCCTATCTATATACTCTGATCTACCAAGGGGCATCTTCATATGTCGCTCTTGGCGTATTTTGTAATAATTATATGTTATCTGAACATGGTCTGTGATTGGGATTATGAAATCCATTTGGAATATTTTGAAATGGAATGTGGAATTTGTTTGCTGTTTAATTTTTTTTCCATATTCTTGTGTTTCCGTGTATCAATGTATCTAATGTCGTCGTATTTGGTCGTTGAAGATTAATAACTATGGATGATTGCAGCATCTGTAGCCGTTAGTTTTGAGCCTCCAGGTAGGGGATGTTACAGCTGGAATCAGAGCGAGGTTTATGAAACTTTAAAAGAAACTTAAACCTAAAAGATATTCCAATCGTAATCCAATGAATCAGATATTAAGATTGGGGTTTGGGTTAACGTTATAGTAACATACTTGTATTTGCTATATATTTATATATATATAAGTACATATTCCCCACTCTCTTAAACCGTTCTTTTGTACCTTACTAAGGCTCGTATGTAGATTTACAAGAAAGGAGATATGGAAGCATAAAACAGAAGAGGAAATCTCGGTGGAGAAAGCACCACAACTAATGGAAATGCTCGACCCACTACCAGGAGGAATCCGGGTCGACAGGCTAATGGTAGTAATCAAAATGCTGATGCCAATATGAGTGCTAGAAATCCACCAGTAGATATGGGGGTGATGTATCAGTTCTTTGCCGATTTGATGCAAGCTGGAGCTGTTGCTGGTGTTACTGGAAATGCAGGAGGAGCTAATCATGTGGTTCCAATTGGGAATATTGATTTGCTGAGTAGAGATTACACCGGTTTGGGTGGGAAGCCATTCTTGGGAACGGAGAGTGCCATAGAAGTTCAGAATTGGTTGTTGCATTGTGAACGTATATTTATTGATTTGGGTCTGAATGATGGGCAGAAGAGAAGGTTGGCCTCTAGACAGTTGCAGGGGTCAGCACTACATTAGTGGAATAGTGTCATTGCTGGAGTACCGAAAGAGCAGTTAACTTGGGCTTATTTTAAAACGAGATTTGAGAAGAAGTTTGTATCTGAGTTTGCAAAGTCCGAGCTGATGAGGAAGTTTATGAATTTAGTGCAAGGAGAGATGTCAGTAGCCGAGTATGCTACTAAGTTTGAAGAGCTGTCTAGATATGGATATGCTATTATAGATACTAACATCCAAAGGAATGAGAAGTTCATTTGGGGACTGAGGCCCGAGCTTGCTAGAATGACCATGACACACGTCCGTGATCCTTGTAATATAGTGGTGGAGATGGCCATTCACCATGACGAGTTACTTGCTGATCCAGCTAAAGAGAAGAAAGTGGAAACTCAGGGTTCCCAGGGGAAGAAGAGGAAGTTCTTTAAAAAGAAGGGAGCCCAAAAGGGCGATAATGCCAAGAAGTTGAAGGCTGAGATAGTTTGCTATAAGTGTGACAAGAAGGGTCACTTTGCTAATGAATGCCGGTCAGGAAATAGGAAGAAAGCTGTAAGTAAGAAGAATTTGAAATGCTTCAACTGTGATCAAGTTGGACATTACAAGAATCAGTGTCCAGAGCTGGTTAGGGAGGACAAAGGAAAGGTCTTTGCTATTGGATTAGCTAGGCCTACTGCGGGTGATAAAGGAAAGACTGTGATGGAAGGTACGCTTTTGATTCAGAGTATTTCAGTTAGAGTACTTTTTGATACCGGTGCATCACATTCATTTATATCTTGGTGTTTGGTAGATAGATTATGCTTAGAACCCACCTACCTAGTTACTTCCTTAAGGGTTGTGAATCCAATAGGAGGATATGCAACTCTAGGGTTAAGATGAGACCAGTTAGAACTTGATTTGTTGGGTCATAAATTTGCATGCAGTTTGTATGTTATTGATTTCGTAGATTTCGGAATCATTTTGGGTATGGATTGGTTGAGTAGATATGAAGCTAGAATATTTTTCCAAGATAGGGAAATATCACTGAGACACCCTGATAGTCATAACCGAGTGATATTATCAGTAGAGAATACTGACCGGAGCGTTAGTGCTATGCTTAATGCTATGGAGGTAGGAAATGAGTTAAGTCGGGTTCGGCTAGCAAGAGAGTTTGCAGATGTCTTTGAACCAGTCACTGGACTACCCCCAAAAGAGCTGTTGAGTTTAGAATAGATCTTGTGCCGGGAGCTGAACCTGTAAGTAGACCACCTAGCAGGATGACACCAACTGAGATGAAGGAATTGAAGGTGCAGCTAGTAGATCTAGAAGGAAGGAATTTTATTAGACTAAGTAGTTCGCCTTGGGGAGAGGTCGTGGTGTTTGTGAAGAAACCGGATGGGTCGTTAAGGATGTGCATTGACTATCGCAAGTTAAACGAAAGGAAAATTAAGAATAAGTATCCTTTGCCAAGAATAGATAATCTGTTTGATTAGTTAAGTGGAGCCAGAGTGTTTTCCCAGTTGGATTTGGCCACTGGTTTCCATATGTTAAGAGTGGCGGAGGACAGTATTCCTTTGACAGCATTTTGAATTAGGTATGGTTCATATGAGTGGTTGGTGATGCCATTTGGATTAACGAATGCACCTGCTTTCTTTGTGGATTTAATGAACCGAGTTTTCCAAGAGTATTTGGATAGGTTTGTGTTGGTGTTTATAGATGACATTCTAGTCTACTCTATGGATGAGAGAGAGCATGGAGTTCATCTTAGAGTGGTACTTGAGATGCTGAGACAGAATCAGCTAAAGGTGAAGTTTACCAAATGTCATTTCTGGAAGAAAGAGGTAAAATTTCTTGGTCACACGGTTTCAGAGAAAGGATTGCTAGTCAATCCAGATAAGATCGAAGTCGTGAATAATTGGAAGAGACTAGAGACGGTGACTGAGATCAGGAGTTTTCTTGGACTTGCTGGCCACTATCAGAGATTCATTAAGGATTTCTCGTGAAAAGCAGCACCCTTAACTAAGCTAACTAGGAAGGAAGTGAGATTTGTTTGGTCCAATAAATATGAGGAGGCATTTCTTAAGTTAAAGCTTTTGTTGACCAATGCACCCGTGTTGGTAGTTCCAGACGGAAACCAAGGATTGGTGGTGTATACTGATTCATGTGGAACTGGATTAGGAGCGGTGTTGATGCAGAATGGTAAAGTCATTGCCTATGCATCTAGGCAGCTTAGACCACATGATGTTAGATATCCTACTCATGAATTGGAGTTGGCAGTTGTGATCTTCGTATTGAAGATTTGGAGACATTATCTCTTAGGGGAGAGATTTGAGTTGTATACCGATCATAAGTCTTTACGGTATTCATTCTCTCAGAAGGAGTTGAATATGAGACAGTAGAGGTGGCTGGAGTTTTTGGCTGCATATGATTTTGATATAGAATATACACTATGAAAAGGTAATAAAGTGGCTGATGCTCTTAGCAGGAAACATTAGACTGTGGTGTTAGCTATCTTGGCGGAGTGGAAGGATTTAGAAGCTTTAGTCAGTTGTGATGTGTAGTTAAGATCGACTGCTGGTTCTAGTCAGAGTACCGCCAGGTTTTCTTGTTTAGAAGTTCGACCAGTATTGATTGAGAAAATTGCTTCTAAGCAAAAGGAGGATCCTGTATTAACTGAAAGGATCAGAAAACTGGAGGTTGGAACAGAGATAGATGATTTAAAGGATTTTAACCTTGACTAGAAAGGATGGCTAAGAAAGAAGGGACAGTTGTGTGTTCTGAATGTGGAGGACTTGAGGAAAGAAGTTCTTGGAGAATGTCATCGATCCAAATTTACGATTCATCCTGGAAGGACCAAGATGTATCAGGATATGGAAAAGGAGCTTCTATTGGGAAGGCATGAAGAGGGATGTTGGCTTGTGGGTTAGGCACTATGCAAACTTTCAACAAGTGAAAGCTGAACATCAAAAACCGAGTGGATTGCTTCAGCCTTTAGAGATTCCAGTTTGGAAATGGGATTTAATATCTATGGATTTTATAGATGGGTTGCCAAGGTCAAATAGAGGTAATGAAAGTATATTGGTTAAAGTGGACAGATTGACCAAGAGTGCCCATTTCATTCCAGTTAAGTCAACCAGAACGACACATGTTTTAGCTAAGTTGTTTATAAAGAACATAGTTAGACTGCATGTAGTTCCTAGTAGTATAGTTAGTGACAGAGATGCTTTGTTCACTAGTGAATTCTGGAAGAGTCTACAGGAAGTGATGGGTTCCAAGCTTAATATGAGTACTGCGTATCACCCTCAGATAGATAGGTATACAAAGAGGGTCAATAATGTACTCGGAGATTTATTAAGAGCTTTTGTATTAGACTTTGGTGGATCTTGGGAGGATCACCTACATTTGGTTGAGTTTTCCTATAATAATAGTTATTAGACTAGTATAGGAATGGCGCCATTTGAAGCTTTATATGGAAGACCATGCAAATCACTAGCATGTTGGTTGGAGACTGGAGACAAATTAGTCTTAGGTCTAGATTTGGTTAGGGAGGCTTCAGAGAAGATTGAGTTAATTCGAGGAAGGATGAAGGAAGCTCAGTCAATATAGAAGAGTTACGCAGATAAGAGGCGTAAGGACTTAGAATTCTCAGTTGGAGATAAAGTTTTCATTAAGGTATCACCTATGAAGGGTGTGATACGATTTGAGAAGACAAGGAAGTTAGCCCCAAGATATGTAGGTCCATTCCCGATTATAGAGAGGATTGGAAAGCTCGCATATAAAATAGAGTTGCCTAGCAGTTTGGCAGGTCTCCATAATGTATTTCATGTGTCTCATCTTCGCAAGTATGTGCATGATCCAGAGACTACTGTTCCTCCGATAGGGTTGGATGACTTAGTGGTAGAGCCTAATTTGGCTTTTTTAGACAACTAGTTCGGGTTGTAGCTAGAGATGAGAAAAGATTAAGAAACAAGATAGTCAGGTTGGTGAAAGTTCAGTGGAGTGACAACGAGAAGAACTGTACTTGTGAGATAAAGGACAGGATAAGAGATACTTATCCTGATCTGCTTTGAGGGTATGTCAATATTAGATTTATATAGATAGTTGCTAGTCAGTTAGACTAGTATGGTTGTTAGGTGTAGTTACATATGATTGCTATGTTTAATATTTAGTCCTTACCGAATTTCGAGGATGAAATTCTTTAAGGGGGGAGCTTGTAACATCTCAAATTTTTGATAACATTATTCAGAAGATTTAATTAGATAAATTAAATAGAATAATGATGATAAGGGGATTGAGATTTGAATAAATTACATAATGGGCCGTGCTTAATAATAAAGATTTAATGGGTTTTAAATTGGTTTTTAAGATAATTAAATTACACATGGGCATATTAGTAAATTAGCCAATCTATTGTTATACATTCTCACTATTGTCCATTCCTGTTCATTTTTCTCAAATAAAAAATAAAACACAAAAACCCTAAGATAGCCGCCCATTTACAAGGAGGAAAAGAGGAATTTCAATCTAAAGCTAAAGATCAAAAGCTAGGGAGGATTAATCAACTACAAATCTCAAATTCCATATCGAGTTTAAGGTGAATAATAATTCATTTCATCTCTTTTGGTTTCATAATCATATGATTTTGGATTTGAGTATTTATCTTGTTTATATGATATATTGGATGATGATATGCTTAATCTATGAATTGTTTGATTTAAACAATTTATTTGTACATGAAATTCGTACGGTTTTAGGGGCAAAACCGTTGGTTATTGATTTTAAAATGCCATGGAAAATTTTTATGTTAAGTAAAACATTATTTTGGAGATTTTTTTAATTTTCAGAATTTTCCAAGTTATGGAAATTTTACTATGAATTTTTGATGATAAACTTAAGGTATTGGGTTTAAAATTTATTCTGGATATTTCAGGAAGAAATTGGGTCTAAATTTTAATATGTTTGATTACATGATGAAATCGAATTTCTGTGATTTTTTGGGATTTTTCCCAATTGATTTATTAGGGAAATTAAATTATTTTAAAAGGGGACTTTTCTGCAAATATTACTTTTGTTATATGGAAGGGGTTAAACGTTACCTTTCTATGGTTTAAATCTAATTAATGTTGTAGTTTTTAATGGTAAAGTATTTGGAAAGTTTTAAAGTGACCAATCAAGGAGTTACAACTGGCAGGTTAGTTATAAGATTATTACTTTAAATAACAACATTTAAGCCTTTAATTTGGATTCTGCCCCATCTAAGTCGAAACCTACTTAGTCGAAACCACCATAGTCGAAACCAATACACAAGGCATCACCTTGGTGTCGAAAGGTGAGCTTCCGATGGGGTCGAAACCCTACTTTGTTTTCAAAGTTAAAGTCTTGCCTTGTTTTATTTAAAGCTTTAACATAGTCGAAACACATGCTTTCGAAAAGGGTTTTATAAATGGCTTTTGAAGAAGGTTGTTGTACTATGTAAAGAAGTATAGCTTTCGAAGGGTTGCCTTTTCTCTAAATAAGAAGCTTTCGAAAGGATATGTTCCGACCTAGTCGAAACCTAGCCACTATTTTCCTTCTGAAGTATTGAAGTCATTAATACCTTCAAAAGGTAATTCTTGTTTTTACCTAGGTTAAGCCGCTTCCTAATTGCTTTCGAATGGGGTTGAGTGTTTCGAAGGTATTGGAGTCGGAAGGGGGTTTTGACTTTGTCCTCCGAAGTTTTAATTTTAAAGTTCTTTACTTTCAAACTAGATGGTTCCGACACCATCAACTTGTAACGATCCCAGATTTTAATATATTTAAATTGATAATTTAAATGAATTTTTGAATAAAAATTTGTAAAATTAATTATAAATGGAAGCGAGTTTCCCCGAATCCAAATAAATTTGGTATAAATCATTTCAATTTACAAATATTGTAAATATTGTATATATGTGAATATATATATGTATATGTGATATATGAGTCAATTTGAATTGGGTTTTGTAAATATAATGAATGAATGCAAATGTAACCAAAAAAAAATTAACAAAACATAAGACAAGTAATAAGTCAACAAAACAAAAATAACTACAAACCAAAACTATAAAACAAAGGTTATTCAGGAAGAATTAAATAAGTGTGTACACTGGAAGGCAAGGAAATAAACTAGATATACTTGTTTTTAGATATAAGGCTGCAAGACAAAGGGGATAAATATGTCCTCATGTTTGTACAGGAAATTGAGCATCTACACTTGGAAAAAATATAAATACAAGATATTAGTACATAAGATTTGTTATATAGTTTTGGTGATAAAGTGAACACCAAGAAAGAAAAAAAAAAGAAGAGAAACAAGAAACGAATACATAAATCTCTTTAAGCTTGCAAAAGAAGGAAGTAAACTAAGAATAAAATATAGGATAAGTGTAGACATAAGGACAGAGCATTTAATGGTAAAAATCTCTAGTACCCAACATTGATCATTTCAGCCCCCTAGTAGAGAAAAGATCTCTGACCTGGCTGTACAAATAAATAAACAAACCTGTAAACTTTGTTCTATTTATCAAACTTTCTCTATTTTCATTTCGTTCACTAAGAAACTTAGTAGTCCAGAAAAGTATATTACAAATGAAGCTTTACTCAACTATAACAAGATTTCAGATCAATTCATGTTCAAGTTTTAAAGCCAGTTCAAAGTTTCAAGGGCCAAAACAACAAAAATATGCAAGTTTCAAAATCCCAGTTTCAAGCCTTTTGTTTTCAAGCAAAAGATCAAGCTTCCTGTTTAAAAAGACAGGTGAGTAAACTTCTTTAAAAACAGTTTGATTTGGATGCTTGTGATGATATTGATTCGTATGTGGGTTCTGTAGCTTAAATTCATTTGAAATTTGATATATACGTTTATGTTAGCAGGTCTGTGCATATATATAAACATGAAAAGCCTGATATCTGTTGTTTCAAGCTCTGTTTTGCTTTCAAAAACTCAAACATCTTAATCAAATCAATATTAGTCCTTGATATTCAAATGAAAATTGTTTGTAGATGTCTGCAGATGATTGTAAAAATAGTTTCAGGGATTTAAATTCAACGAATCATTATTTTTAGTTGGAATAACAGTAAAATACTTATACATGTCAAAAATCAACACCTTTAATTCCTGTTTTGGATTGTATAGATGGATTTGTAGTTAAAAACTATGATTTTTAACATGCATTTCAAAAAATTTAAGTTGATATTCGATTGGGAATTTGGAGATGAACGTTTTCGGCAAATTGACGAATTGCCGATGATCAACGCGACGTTTGAGGCTGAATTCGTGGTCGAAGCTAGCTACGGTATCGTGGATGAGGGGAAAATGTTCAAGAATATTTCCAATGGCCGAGGTGATCAGATTCGATCGAACTAGGGTTTTATGTTGTTTCGACTGGGCTTGATTGTCGTAGCAATTGCGACATGAAGGTGGGACCGGAGGCGTTCGCTTTTGGGGAGAAGGTAGTCCGTGGTTGTGGTGTTCGATGGTGAGGACGGAGAGGGTTGAACGGCATCGAGGCGTTGGCCGTGGGTGGTTTTTGGATTGTCTGTTGTAGTTTTTTTTTTTTGAACGATAGGCAATTTTTCGATTCGATTAATAGTTGTTGGATCTGGGTTAGGATTCGAGCTCGCGCATGATAGTGTGGTCCATGACGATGGTCGTGACGACCGTAGCTGGTCGGGGATGAGGGGAGACGTGCACCGTGCACGTTCGTGTGCACTAGGAGTTTGAAGAGTTGGGGAAGACGAGTTTAACTCAGGTTGTGGTCACGTTTTCATCGTGTTCGACTCGAAGAGGGATAGCTGGGTGGGTGATTGTCTCGAGTTTGTTGGTTCGGCCCTGTATAATGTAGATGCAGATTAAACTTGATGTTTAAAATAAGTAAAAGTCAAGTTTAAGTTATAAACCAAGTTTATAAGGGAAGCAATATAAAGTTAAACTTGTCATTTTAAAGTAAAAGTAAAGCAAATATGTTAAAGTGAAAATTTAATTTATATTTCAAATTTAAAAATGTGTTAGGATGTTTGATTTTAAAAATAATTATCTTAATTAAGTTTTAAAATTCAAATTTAAAAGAGAAATTTGAATTTAGTTATTAAATCAAAGTTTTTAAGTTAAAGATAGAAGTAATAACAATTTTTTTCAATTTATATTTGGAATAAACTAGTTTAAACTTGATAATTTAAAGTGTTTAAGTCTGGAAAGGATTTATCTCCAAGTAAGACTATTATTATGTAAATCAAGTTTAATAATTTGTCTTTGAATTAATAAGAGATTGTTTTATCATAAAGTAAATTAAGATTTAATAATTTAGAGTAATTAAATTATTAAGGTAATTAACTGGATACTTAATTAATTTAATTAACTTAAGACATGGATGATTAATTATGTAATTAAGAATTGAAATCAATTGATTCAAGTTTAAGACAAATTATTTAAAGACTAATAAAATGGCAAGTTAAATAATTAAAGGTTAATTATTTAATAATTAAAGGTTGATGAATTATAATTAAAAGTTAATCAATTTATTATTAATGGTTAATAAATAAATGATTAAAGAATAATTAATAAAAATAATTTGTAATTTATCGATGTTGATTAACCAGGATTAGTAATTCATAAGAAATTAATCTGATTTGAATTAATCAGACAACTAACTGACCTTACCTATGGATGTTTGAATTCTATTGAATGTGAATTGTTTGATATCCCTGATATATGATGCTTTGTGATACACCCTGATTTATGTTGTGATCTGTGATAAATTATCTGTGATGTAATTTATTATCTGTGATATTTATATATCTGTGGCCTGTGCATGAACGATAAGCGTTATAGTTTATATCGCTTATCAACTATATCCTGTATTTTGATCTGTGATGATTCATCGTGTTGCACTATTGTGTTAAACCCCTGGACTACACTCTTACACACACAAATATGGATTTCATGTGGAAATCGATTAAGTCACAGATAATTTAAATTTAATATTTTTAAAATTGAAATTTTAATTTCAATTGATTTTGGAAATGGATTTGGGTTAAATATTAAAAGCTTTTGAAAAGATATTTTCAAAGATAAAAGCTATTTTGAATAACTTGGTAAAATTTCCAATTTAAATAATTCAAATTGAATTTAATTTCAAGAGTTGGAATTGAATTCCGTAATTGGAAATTATAGTTAAAGATGTTATAAATATGTTTAAATGAATTTAAAACCATTTTAAAATATTGGTTTGAGAATTTGAATTTAACCCAAAGATTTTAACTCGTATAAATGAATCAGATTTTCCGAAATGAAACTGTTTGTTTTCAAATGATAAAAGCTTTCATATAAGAAATGAAATTCCAGTTTAATTAAAGGAATTTCAAGATTGAATTGAAAAATGGTTTTCCAAGTTATGAATGAATTCTTTTTGAAAGCTATGAATTAAATCTTTTTATTTTTAACAGATTTAAAATGATGGTTTGTTTAAACCATTTGAAATGGAATTGTTTTTGAAAGCTATAAGTTAAATCTTTGTTTCAAAGATTTAACGAGTTAATCAAATTGAAATGAGAATTAATTTGGAAAATCTGTGAATGAATCTTTTGTTTAAAAGATTAAAGTGTGGAAACTGTTTAAAACCGTTGAAGGTGGTTAAAATAAATCTTTTTGTCTAAAGATTTGAAAATGGTAATTTGTTTAACCATTTAAAAGAAAAGTTTTGGGTGATAAGTTGTGACTTAATTGGAATCCCATTATCCATATATTTTTAAATATTGCGCTCATTATTCGGTTTAGCCGGAAGAGGACCTTTTTGTCACATAACCCATTCCGAATAAATGATACGTCGTATATGGATAGCATTTGAAGACCGGTGTTGAAGACCGGGTGTTTGCGAAAATGATAGGATGACCTATCGATTGTCTCTGCACTGGGTAGCTCCTGGTATAGAGATTCCCTAAGTGATGGGAAGTCCGATCGGGATTGTGAATACCCGGATTGCAAGGGCTTCTTCGGAAGTGCCTTTGGTTCTGTTCGATCCCGGAACAGACTTGTATGGATAGTATGTCTGACATTACATTTTGAGATATAAAGCAGATTTCTTTCAAATACATTTCTGTTGGTGGCGGAGAATTTATTCTTTTAGCTTAACACCCTTCTCTGAGACATACGAGCTCAGAGATTATGTAGTTGAAGGTTATCAGCGATATACTCCCAATTTGGTAATGTGACATGCTGAGTGTTGTTGTGTGATGATCATTGTTTGATCATTTGTGATATGATCATTTGTTTGATCATTTATCTTTGTGATCATTTCTTTGATCATCTGTTGACCCAAAGCATGGCTTTGTGACAAAGCGTAGCTTTGTGGACGAGACTTCGTCAGGGCCTCATAACCCGGAAATGGTCGAAACAGGAATGTTGCGGCAAGGTTATGAGGGTCGCGCCCTTTAGGGTATGTCATTCCCTTCTGGAAAGGGGTAGTGTCATGGTATGGAGCCCAGATACTTACTCATGTGGACACACTTTATTTATTATGTGTGATGTTGGTTACCGAGCGCTCGGATAAAGGTCCCAAAGGACCGGGGGATGGCATATTCGTGAGTTACCTGTTACAGGGGTAACCCGGCCTTGTTTGGCAGAGAGCAGTTTGTCTCTCGGGACGTCCAGCCAGAGGCGATCTCATTCGGCAGTAGGAAAAGAAGTTTCTTAGCCTGACCATTTGTTGGAAAATCCAAAGAAACAATACGAACCTTGTACGGTTTTAGTTGTATAACCTGCTATGGAATGTGGCGGTAACCTGCTATTGAACATAGTAGCTATAGTAGGCATAAATGCGGAATGCCTATGCTGGCTAAGATTAATATTATACTTTCGAAAAATTTTCTGCACTATGCACTAGTAATAATATCCAATGATTTGTTTTGCGCGTAGTAAGCATCTTTGACTATCATAAAGAGAAATCTCCTCCAATTATGCGTTTGCATTGTGTGTGTGTGTGCGGGAGGCCTTATGGTAGTTTCATTTTCCAAAAGCATTGCGGTTTTCAATGTTTAAATTCTTTTGTGTTGTTTGAAGATAAACTGTTTTTGTTGCTCACACCAGTCCCACGACTGACTCGGAGTTTATTGTTTCCTTCCTAAACTCTGGGTGCCCACTATTTTCCACACGGGCAGTCTAGAGTTGGGTTTTTCAGATATTCAGGTTTGGTAGATTATCTGGAGCTAGTCAGTCCTTGGACGACTGACCTTGCTTTCCGCTAGCTATGGATTGCAGCATTCTATTGGAGATATTCTACCTACTGCTGATGTTATCGTTTTCTTTTCCGCTGCTATTTCTTGTATCATATCTCTGATGTATATTGATATTCATTGTATCTCTCTGTTGTATCAGATATTGTATATCAATGTATTATTCTTTTTCTTCCGCTGTGTTATTTACTTAACTGTGTTATAAGCTCCGGCGACTCGGATTTGAACGCTCGAATCTACGGCATTCGAGTACGATGTAAAGTATGGATGTCGATTTTCGAACGCGAAAATCCGACTCGTTACACAACTTTTCCCCAAATTTATTTTAGTTGGTTTCGAAAGAGATATTTTCATATATAACAATTTCAACCCAAATAATGTTTTTAAAGAGTAAACCCAATGCTTTCGAAAAGGTATTTTATTTGTTTCGAAGCTATGTTTTAAAGAATGTTTTCTTGATACCATCGAAAGGTTTCATTGGTTTCGGAAGGTATATACTTAGAGTTTTTGAAAAGAGGTTTTCTATGCTTTCGAAGAAGGTCATCCATGGGGTTTCGAAAGTGATGTTTTAAGGTTTCAAAACAAATACCCCATTCTCATTTATAAGGAAAACCCATGGCATAAATAAAGATTATTGGAAATGTTATTCACATTGTTATTAACCCATAATTGTATTTTGGGGAAAGGGCAGAATAACCAGCTAGGTTGACCCAGTAGTGAATATAACTTAACAGAGGTTAAAATCTTGATTAAAGATATTGGAAGGGGCCAATAGGTTTACAGTAAGCCCATGAAAACTGTATGATATTAGCAGGGGCCAATAGGTTCATAGTCAGCCCATGAAAACTATGATTTGATACTAGCAGGGGCCGGTAGGTTTGTAGTTAACCCATGAAAACTATATCCAGATTGAGATATTGACAGTCGGTCAATAGGTTCCTAGTTAACCCACGAAAACTAGGATAAGAGATAAGATATCAGAGTTACCAATAGGTTCTTAGTGATCCCATAAAAACTATGATATTGGACAGATAGTCCATAAACGTTTAATAGGTTAATATTAATCCTAGAAACTATAATTGAGACAGATAGTCAGAATGAATGGGGATGGGTAATCCAGACTTGATTTACTTGTTTTTCATATCATCATAAAGTTTTTTTTGAAATACTATGTTTTAACCATTGTGGATGCAAGAGCATAGTATATGGTTTTATAAATGTTTTAGGATACTAGTGAGGGGAAAACATGTTCCGCTAAGCGGCATGGTCTCATAGATATCTTAATGGTTTGAGATGGTAAATTATTATTCATACCAGGCTTTATGTCTGACGCGAAGTTTTTGTTTTCCCCTTAAACTCTCGGGTACTCAATTGATTTTGAGTAGGTTGAGAGTTAAGATTTCCAGGTGTTCTTTTAGACGAATAAAGCTTCTGAGGACGTGCAAGAGGCAAGCTTGTTATTAGAGTTCTTTTATTTTCCCTACGTGTTTTGTTTGTAAAGGCAAATTGTTTTCTTACCTATCTATATACTCTAATCAACCAAGGGGGCATCTTCATATGTTCCTCTTGGCATATTTTGTAATAATTATATGTTATCTAAACGTGGTCTGAGAAATGGGAATATGTAGTCAATTTGGAATATGCTGAAATGGAATGTGGAATTTGTTTGCTGTTTAATTATTTTCCATATTCTTGTGTTTTGTGTATCAATGTGTCTAATGTCGCCATATTTGGTCACCGAGGATTAATAAGTATGGATGACTGTAGCATCCATAGCCGTTAGTTTTGGACCTCTAGGTAGAGGGATGTTACAATCACAAATTTATTAAGTTGCATTTAGAAAACACATCTCATTAAATTCACAAAAAAGGCCGAAGTGTTAGTCAATCCAAATGGCATGACCTTGCGCTCAAAGGACCCATCGAGTATCCTAAAAGCGGCCTTTGGCATCTTATCCTCCATTATCCTCAATTGATGGAACACTGTTACAAAATCTAGTTGCAAGAATATCTATGCACCACTAAGTTAATTGAACAAATCATCTATGTGTGGCAATGAAAACTTATTATTTTAGGTCAAACTAATTAATTCTTAAAAATCAATGCAAGTGCTAACGAACCATCTGCCTTTGTAGTAAATACAACTGGTGCCCCCTCCCCCACCGCTTTGAAGTATTTCTTTGAATAATGCTTTTCCTTAGCAATTTATTGGTATGCACTTCCAACTCCCTTTGCACTATTGATGCCATGCACCTAATTAGCATAACCACCACTTTAGCATCTCCCTCGAGATCAATACAAAAATCAAATCTCTTGACAGGGAGATAAACTCGTAACCTCCTTGAACACATTGGTGAATCTCGGACAATTGAAACCTACAACAACTCATCATGAGGAATGTCTAATGAATACCGATAGCTACCCATAACAGAGCTCTCTGGCTCATAATGCACGTTGCACCCTTTTACTTTACCATTTTCTCCTTTAACTCATCGCATTCACAATTGAGCACCATCCTTTTTTCACTCATCCAATCCATACCCAAAATATGAACACACCTCATAAACCCGAGAAAAAATGCATCACAATAAAACCAAAACCCGTTTTTCTCTAATAGGATATTCGAAAAATCATATTCAAATAAGTTGACCCCCTCCCGGGATTTGACACAAGAGGTTTGAAAACAATTTCTAGGACTATATTCAAGCTACCAACCAAATGACAAGATATAAAACAATGCAAAGCCCTTATAAATAAAAAAACTCGAATAGGCATATCATAAATAGAAATTAAACCTTCTAAGATGAGGTTATTTCCATTCACTTGAGTTGTTGTCCACCTAAGCTTGGAGTCGCTCCAATAGCATAAACCTTTACCATAACTTCTGTAGAGAGTAACCTGCAATCCCTTTTCTAATGTCCAAGTTGGTTGCAATTAAAGCACTTACGTTTTGTGATATCACCTAACAATCTTTGGCCATATGCCCTTTGAAGTTACATCTTCCACATATGATCTCTCCCCCGTTAATTGCCTTTAGTTTCTTGTTCTTGCCTCCTTATCCCTCGTGCTTCAATTGGAACTTTGGTTTCCCTTCTTTTGCTACCAGCTCAACAACCCACTTAGACCTCTCATAGAGAAGATCCCTTTCAAGTAGATTTTCAAAAGTTTCTAATACAGTAATTTGGCTAAGAACTTGACCTTTAAGAATTGGGATTAAACCCTTTGTAAATTTGGAAGCCTTCTTAAATGAAATGTTGATAAGATCCATCCCAAACTTAGATACAGCATTGAACTTGCTCACATTTTCCCACATGAATAGTTTATCTTAGTTAATGTTGATAAATTCTTCGAGCTTAGTTCCCCTCTTGTCATCCGAGATGAATTGAATGTCAAATAGGCGATTAAAATCATCCCACGTGATTTTCTGCTCTCCTACCTCAATTACTACCACTTATCACCTACTTAGAGCTTCCCTTTGGATGTGCGATGAACCAAGCCAATGCCTTACTGCACCATTAAGTACCATGTTATTGAATATATGATCATAAGATTTGATCCAAGCTTGAGTCTCGGCAAAAGTCTTAGTAAGTACATACGTTTTCCTACCCAAGCCTATAAACCCCTAGCATATTTTTAAGAACTACGCCACCGATGGCGTAGGAAAAATCAAATTCGCGACGTCCATGTCTTATGTACGGACATCTGGTGTAGGTCCCATTGAAGCGGTAGTCCGTGCTGCAACCGCTAGGTATTGTCAAAAACAAACGGGCATCTAAGCGTAATTTCCGGCATTTACATTAGGTCCTCTTGTCGTTTCTCTTTTATTTTGTTTCATAGATGATTACCTGTAAGAATTATACATTAGCGACTTCCTTGAGAATATTGAAATACTTGGATACAGTGTATGCTTTTGTAGTTATACAGTAAAAGTATACAAGTACTATGATGAACCACTATTTTTAAAATCTAAAATTATTGATAAATGACGTCAAATATGCTTACAACTAATTTCAGATATTAAAAGCAATGAACCATGGTAAATAAAAATAAAAATTATAAACCAATGAATAAAAAATAAAACCTCATAGTGGAATCAAACATCAATATAAATAATGGTTAACTCAATTATATAGTTATTTTACATCATCACGTCAATTTATATTTTATTACAATATTTATCTTCATCAATACATAAATAATATACCCATGGTAGAGAAGAACATACCAAATCAGCTATCTTTGATATAGCCCAGCAATCACCACTTTACGTTCCCTCTTCTGCTCTTATCTGCAACTTTACAACTGTACATATATAAAAGATAAAAAAAAATGGTTTCAATTATATTTTGGACTGCACCTAACCCTATACACCCCAGCCCAACCTAAGGGATTCGGTGGCTATTGCATAGGAAAAGACTGCCTACGTTCCCCTTTTGAGGGTTCAAGTCCACGTAATTCTATTTCTCACTCTTCTCCTGCATTCAAATACTAGTTATATATTACATCCATAACATACATGCAACCATTGCAACCATCACAACCAACGCAAATAATAGAAGTAGAAAATAATATTACTATTCATCCATTCCAACAAATCATCATATAGGGTAAACACAATAATAATAACACGAAGTCATCAAACACCAAAAATATCTAACAACCCCGGTCCATAAAGTAAGAAAATCACAATATAAATATACTTACATACATTATTAATTATCAACTATAATAATACGCCATCAACGTAAGTATAAATCAACCAATGTAAACTAATCACTTCACGATAGTAACATAACCATCAATATCATCAAACATGTACTAATCCAATCAATATTAGTAATGCAACATCCATCATCAAATAATCATAATTAACCACACGTCCACTAGTAGTAATAATTGTAAAACATCGCATACCCATCATTAATGCAATCCCGTTGTCGTAAAACAACACACACACACACATATATATATATAACAAAAAAATCAACCATTAATCAAACATTACATCCATTCAAAACATCATATTTATAGGTATCATTTTTCTTTTAAATATAAAATCATTTTATTATTTTGTATTATAAAAGCACTTTTTATTTATCACGAGATAATAATAATTCTTCCAAAAATTATAATATACTTCAAAATACTTTATTGTTATCTTTTTACATCAAATCTCTCCAAATATTGTATTTTATATCAAAAATAGTAATTTCATCAAACTACAGTTCAAATCTACAATATTATTTTACGTTGAAATAATAATTAGTCATATTAGATATCTTTAATGTACCTCAAAACCAATTCATTGCTACTTATATCTCAAAATAGTGTAAATTTCGCAAAAAGCTTTATAGTATATTCTCTATTATTACTTATGTATTTCCCTAGATATTCATAGATAATAACCTTATTAAACTTCCTAGTTAATTTCATTTTGTTTCATTCAAAAATCGTTGTTTGAAGCACATCGCACAGAGATTATAAATAATTACATCAACCATCATTTATCTTATTTTCTCATTATTACGTAATTTCACTTATTTTTTCAATGAATAATAGTCTTATTTTAAATCCATAATTAATTATGATTAAAAATCTAATAACATAACAATCGGTAATAAACAATTAACTCAAGGCTCAGCATATCCAAAATATCAAACAATTATCAATATACCATATCGTAAATCAATAATTATAATTTTTCATTTATAGATATCTACTTTATAATTTAAATTCAAGTAATTAAATTAAGTAATCATACCAATGTGCTTTTTCCAACAGTCCCCAAACTCGAGAAACCCAGTTCCATATTGTCCAGAATTCCACTACGAATCCAACGGAAGAAGTAGTGCATGAATCGGAGTTCATATGTAGAAGTTATGGAGGTAAGAAGTTTTCAAAGGCTAATATATAAATATAAATTGCAAGGACAAAATTGTAAAAGAAAGCATACTGCTACGGTATTCCCTCTTTCTCGATTCCTCATTGAACGTACCAAGCGGAATCTTTGACCGACCATCATGCCTAACTCCAGCCACATGAACGCCACCGAACCACCTAACCAGGCCCTTCGCTTCCTCCTCCACCCCTCGCATCAACTCTGGCCACCCATGGTCGTCGCTGTAAGTTTTTGAGGCTTCCACGACCAAATTCGGGTGCTACAATGTGTGATAGACCCTCTAACCACCTTTGTTTGACTCCTATCATCAAGCTCTACAATCCTGCATCTTCAATTGCACCAATTGGTCGCTGACTCGAAAAACCCCAATTTGGACCTATGGTTTTGCCGATTTGCACCTTTGGTCATGATTTGTGGTTACTTGAGCATCATTTTCAAAAACAAACACTGACCGTCGACTCCATTCATCAAGAGATTTCCATATATATATATATTATTCGATATAGTTTGTATAATTTGATTTTTTTAATTAGTTTGTTAATCGCTATTAAAGAGCAGTTAGGGTTGATTTTAGGATTAGGGAAGGAAAATTAGATTAGAGATGATAGTTAGGGTTTCATACTCTCAAATATATAGCTGGTAGGCAAGGTTATGGGCTGTATATCCAGCTTGGCCCAAAACAGCTTTAAACATTGTAATGCTTCTATTTCGCAAATCGTAACTCCAAATATATCAAAACTATATATCAAAATGATCGTCTTAGAAGGATCTTCGCAACGATTATAAATACGATACCCAATTCACCCATTTATTAAAAATTTAGTTTTGATTAAATTAATATTGTGTAGTGTTGAATTTGCGGGCTGTTACAAGTATGCTCTCTCAATGTTGCCAAAGTTTCTTATCGGGTAATCTATGCTCTGGTGTCAAACACAAAGACCTGACATCCATAGAACCTAAAAATGTATGCACAACGACACCTAGGTCCCAAAATATTAGAAATGATGACTCTTAAAGGTCGTAAAAATAAAAAATAAAACATATCTATCACGGATTGTGCAGAACTTTCGGTGGAAGGATAAAATATAATAATAAAATATGCATGTGCAAGATTATCAGATATCATATCAATAAGAAGATATAGGATTCATCATCATAATACATAACGCTCCAAACACATGGAGCTCAAATTATATAGTATTCCAAAATAAAATATCTCATATACAAGATAAAGTATGACATTTCTACATACAAAAACACTAGATAATATTCATAATAATAAATAGCTATGGCCCTATAACCTGCTCCTACTCGCAATGTCTTCCCGATATCTATTTCATACCTACTCAAGGAATAAATCAAAAGGAAAATATAAAAGGGTTAGTCATAAAGTCTGGTGAAAAAGGAATCATCACTACTAAACATAACCCACTAATAGAACATGAGTAATATACTAAGTGGTACCCCAAAATAAACATCATACGTAAACCAATGTACATATAATAAGTGAGCTAGAGCCCTACGATAATGTCATATCGTACCTAGTCCTTCCCTTCTCCTACATCTAACAAGTTAGCACAATAAAAAATGGTGCTAATATAACTGCCGTACATATCGCACAAGGGCGAATGCAAGCCCACGTGCATATGATAATGAGCCAAAGATCCTAAGTATCACCATACCATACTCATAAACGTATTTGAAACGATACTAACATGTCACAATTGATGGAGTTAGGACAATGCCCTAGGGATAATTCTGTAATTATCGTAAATTACTAACTCTATAATAAAATCTTGGTCAAAATAAAAGGTGTTTCTCTTTCTATTATATACTTGTTATGATGTGTTAATTAATTGTTTAATTTAAGTATATTTAATATAAAATCCATAAATGGTATGTTTTGTGATGGTAATTACAATGTGTTGTAATCATGAGCAATTTATCACAATTAAATAAACATATCACTTTTAATATCCCTAGTAAAGATGTATTAAGACCAGATATCGATGTATCTGTTGAGACTAGGGTATGTAATGCTCTCCAAATGTTAGGCAATGTATTATTACTCATGGGTGTTGGGGGCACCAAGGGGTTACGTACTGATAGTTATTGGATAACTATGGAATAACTCCCTTGATTGTTTTTTGTTGGTCAATATAACTAAGGTCACACAGAGAATCTTGCTGTGATGATGTTATACAGTTCGCCTAAATTGAGAATATGGTGAAACTTCAACATGGACACCCCCCTTTGATCATAGTTAAATCATGGAACGACATCGATTGAATGACTATTGCCAGGTCTAAGTTGAAGCATTAGAAGTGAAGTACTATACAATAGATAATTTTTCTCCTCAGTTATATGACGTTAGTTTCACGATCAACTGAAATCAATTGAAAGTCAAAGTCTCTGGCCAGAACAGTTCAGTTAGTAATAATTGTTATTATTGAACCAAAGACTTTGTTTTTAGACTTTACAAGTTCAATATGGATGGTATTGGAGTTTTGACCAATATTAAATTCCATAAGTCCTAATGTTATATAGTTCTGATGAAGATAATTGATGTAAATGATTGTCACTATGCGGTACTGGTTAAACTAGTAAAATTGGATTTTACTGAAACCGTATAAGCAAGAAATTCGACCAATTGTCATACCATTAGTTAAAGTGACGTGTGAATTTTATTATTTCAATTGTCATACCTTATTTAATTAAATTATAACTGTTATAAAGTAAATAAATAAATTAATATTTCTGAAATATTAATCATAAAATTTTATTTGATTTATTGAATCTATACTGAAAATAGTGTGAATATAATAGTTGTATACATACATATCAATATACGATATCGATTTATATTTAAATTTGATTTAAATGTGAATTTATTGATATGTTTTGAAGTAGCTTATAGGCCCATAAATCTTAGGATATGGCCGACCATGGACAAGGGAAAGGGGTGGAATATTTTAGAAATTTAGATTTGAATTAGTGGAGAAAGAGGTGGTAAAGGATCACATTCAGATCTCTTGTTTTCACTCCTTCTCTCTTCTTATTTAAACCCACCACCACGTTTTATTATGAGTTTACTCTCTTTAGGTCCTCCTCTCCCTATAGGTTGCAAGCTCTATTCCCTTCTCTTTTTAAGAAAAATTCAAATCTAAATCAAATTATATCAAAAAGTGTGTAGATCTCTTTGATTACTAGCACTTTTCTGGAAGAGACCGAATCCAATTCTAAGAGTTCCATCGATTCAACATTCGAAGCGTTATAACTAGGCCACGACTAAGGTAATGTTTTACGTATATCAATTTTATATATGTAATCAATTATGTAATTATATATGTGTGTGTGTGTGTGTGTGCGTGTGCGTGTGTGCGTGTGCGTGTGTGTGTGTTGGACTTGTATCACAATATATATTGGTTGTCGATGTCTATATATATGTACAATTATATATATATGCTCATTCTACTTTTAGTTATATTAAAAAAAATCGAATTTATAACTAATTTTTAAAGCCTTTTAAAATAAAAATTGAATTTTTAAATCTAGTGTATATATATAAAGATAATAACAAATATTATGTATGTCATTTCGAATGCACATGCATTAAAAAATATCATGTATGTAGTTATTTAATTCGAAATATATGTGAATGAGTGTGTGTGTGTGTGTATAAACATTAAATTTTAATTTGTTAATATTTACATTTATGTTAATAAATATAAATATGCATTTTATAAAACATAGTTCTTGTATGGAAATAAAAGAAATCATATGGAAAATACAAAATTTATATTTAAAAAGGAAAAGAAACCGTCTTTTAATCACCGTGGATTAATTAATATTAAAAAAATATTTTGTTAAACTAAAACATGGTCGAAAATAAATGTTAATATATATACATATATATATATATATATTTAATTATATATACTATAAGTATTATTTAATAATATAAATGAATTTAAGGTTATGTAATTTAAAATATATATATTTAAAAAAATTATATATATTAATATAAATATGATATTTATAACTTATTTATAAATTCAAGATTTTAATTTGGATTTTAAAAGATATTTTTAATCTAGAACTAGTTTTCAAATTATGAATTTTAACTAAATTTTGAATTTTAAATTATTTTATATTCAAAATTATAAATAATTATTCTTTATATGAATGTATTTCTATATATATGGTTTCATTTATAGTTATATGTAAATATATATAAATATAAATATGCTTCTATTATATTAATTTTATATAATAATCGATAACAAATATATGGAGGGACTAATGTGCCCATTGTGATGTAAATCCCAATACTTATACGAGAATGTTAAACCATGCACACTATATATGTTGCATGTGCACGTACAGTAGATGTCTATTTGGTACACATGTACACACTATATATCATTATATTTATCAAATAAAATCCTTTTATTGATCACTAAATAAAATAATGATTTTATTTAAAATTTATTTAAATTAGAATTAAATCAGTTTAGACTTCATAGTCCCAATAAGATCCAAAATGGTAAAAAAAAATTGGAATTTTAACCCACTACGTGCTGACCTAGATCCAACAATGGTATTATAGCCAATAGCCTATGCGGTCTTAATTAGTAGTATTAGGGCCAATTAATTAATATCACCCACTTAGTAGGCTATCTAAAAAAGTAGTGTTTAGGTTGGATTTGGGTAATCAAGTATCTTACCTACCTAGCTACTGGCCTGGCCCGAACTATGTTTTCAAAATTTTAACCTTTTGGATTCAAAATTTTATTCTACTTTCAAAACATATTTTGAAAACTACGTAGGTAAGATACTTGATTACCCAAAGTGGATCAATTTAAAGGCTATCTAAAATTTTATTCTACTTTCAAAACATATGAGTTAGTTTTCAAAATATGTTTTGAAAGTAGAATAAAATTTTAAATTCAAAAGGTTAAGTTTAAAATAAGAAAACTTTTATAAATTTTATAAAATAATTTTTAAAATTGTTTCAAATTTTTAACTCAATTTAAAAAATTATTTAGTTATTAATAAGATTAATAAATCAAATAAATTAATTAAATAGTTATATAACATATGTAGTGGTATATGTTACATTACTGTAAAATGTTCAGGGCAATGTGTATTTTTTTGTATGTGTGTGCATATATATAATTTTAGAAATATAATATAATTAATCAAAATAGTGTCATTAAATAAATTTATTAAATGTTAATTAATGAATAAAATATTACACACATAAAGATATATGTTTGTAACTATAAATTTTATAGTATACATATTCAATTTAAAATGTTCAATTGAATAATATATAATTAATCAAAATGTTAAATGATTAATTAATTAAATTTATTAAAAAAGATTTAGTTAATAATATTAATATAAGATTTCACATAAGATTATTATATAAGTTAATTAAATTATAAAATGTTATACAATAATTAAAACGTATATAATATGAATGTATAATAAAAGGTGGAATAATAAGAAACCCAAATTAGATTTAAGGAATAAATACATATGTATAGTATGTATATTGTGAATTCAGGTATGTCTAATGCTTGTATCATTAAGGTATTTCGTAAGAAATACATTATTCTATAAGTCGATGTCATTCAATTAAGTTTATTAAAGACTATGAATCTTTTAGCATATAAAGTTGACCTCTACCATTTACTTGCATACCCTCTGGTTGTTGAGCAAACTCAAGTTAGAGATGTTATGTGCATTATTATTAAAATATAAACTAGACGAGGTAAGATAGCTATATTTATTACTTGAGCAAACTCAAGGCATAAATACTTATTACACCCATATTTTCTAAACATTTGTAAAGGCGAATTGATGCAAACACGGAACCAAAAAGAACTGCTCCCATGATAGAAATTGGACTATGATGAGAAAACAAAGAACAAAAGGAAGGTCTAAATAATACTACGTCGTACCTTTAAGCGCAGCGTCAATGCCATAATACTGCTCCGGTGTCCTGAGTTGGAAACAAAGTATAGGGACTGCTCTGCAATCCTAATATTTTCAATGGGCAGAACCGCGGCACAGCCTTCAAGAACCAAATATGAAGGTTGTGTTGTGGTTCCAAAAGTAAGCTTAAATAAGTTGGAACTGCGACACAATCTTTAAGTAACAACAAGATGTAGAGATTGTGGAGCAGCCCCAAAAGTAATACTAGTAGTGTAGAATTATGGCATAGTCCTTAAAGCAATTATAAGCAATAGGGATGTGTCGCAATATTAAACTAACATTAAAGTGGCAGGGCTGTGCTGCAATCTTCTATTAACATTAAAGTAATAGGAATGCACCGCCATCCTGATTTGACATCGAAAAGACAATGCATTGCCATGATTCTAAAAATGTACTACCTACAAATAGAAAGGCTCACAGGGTGAAGAAATTGGATAAAATTTCCTCGCAACCATAAGCTAAATTACGTTCCTCAAAAGCAAGCCAAGGAGCCATGACTTCATTCTTGAATTTCTTAGACACAACTTTGACATGAAGGCAGTGGCACAGTCCTCTATTAATAGAACAATTCAGATTAGGTTCGATGCAGTATGACTTCAGTAGTGCTAACACAGTTTGGATGTTTTGTAATATTGTCACTCTACACAATTATGGAAGCACGGTTCAAAAATGGCCCATCTATGGTAGCAAAGTTCTGGAGTGCTTAAAACTATGCAGTTTTCCCATGTTGTGTGCAGTTTCTCATTGTGGATTTGCCTACGCATGTGTGTAGTTCATTGACTTGTTACTTTATGAAATCATCAGATCATCGCTATTCAAAAATTGGGTTTCCCACTTCAATTTCAAGCTTCCCACCCTAGACCAAAATACCTGAACCCAAATTAAGATTTCCCGCCAAAGACCACGTCAACAATCCATGTACAGCAAATAAGCAAGACATATGATCCACAGATGGCTTAATCCAGAGGTAGGAAACAAGAGAATAGAAGATTGACATTAGTGATCCATGTAAAGCTTTGTATATTATAAATAAATAAGGAACTATAGCAAAAAAGAGGGATTTTTTTACTTTACACTTTTTTAAGCACCGAAATCAAAATTGTACTCTCTGCCATTTTTCACTTCTACTAAGAAGATAAGGACATTTTCCCGTGGACGTAGGATTCGTTAAAACCCAAACCACACAATTCTTTGTTATTTATAGTTGTCAGTACTTTCCTTTACTTTTTCTATCTTTAGTGCAAAAATTGGAATGTGCTGCTTAATAAATTAGATAGAGACTTTTCGTAGAATTTCAAATATTTTCCCTCATGATTGTGTAAGCATTACAACACATAATTACTTCTTTTAAAGGAACATTAATATAACTTAATCTTGTTGATTCATAATCATGAAAGCATTCAGCTATATGGTAACTTCAAAAGAAATACATGAGTGTTTCCGAGATGAAAAATCTCATTAACATTTTTGGTGCTAAAAGGAGGGCCGATTTCTCTTTTTGGAAAAATTACACACATCTTTTTTTGACACCACTATAACACAATGAATCCAAACGATACCGACACTCCTCCTAACCAAGAAAATTATCATCTAACCTTAAAAATACCAAAAAGGCAACTCCTTACCTCTATCACCCAAACCAATGCAGATGCTTTTGCAAAGCCACCTCGGATCCTGTCCTAGCTGCTCTCCAAGCCTTCATAAACCAACTAAACAAACGCATAGATAGACTAGAAAGATCCATGACATAATATCTTGCTCTTAAACCAATATCCCCTCAGCCTTCCATAGCTCACTGCCATCATTCACCGACTGCACTACTTATGCAACGTGCGAGTGACAACGATAATATCAGAAATAAGAACAGTGATGTTGTTCCAAAACAAACAAATACCAAGCTCAAAGGCAAAATTCAAATCAATCCCCAAATTAAATCAAAGCCTGCAAACATCAACCCATTACTACTAAAAAAACCAAACACAAACTGCACCCGATGATGATGATGTCACCTCACTCTGCAAAGACGGCTCATCCCAAGTAGCCTCTAAGGAGATAAGATCCATCAACTAAAAGGTCTTATAGAGCAGCTAGCGGGACTTTGCTGGTAGAACAACGAAGAGGAAATAAAGGAAGAGGTTTCTCCCCCATTTAGCGAAAGTATTATAGACGCAAACTTCCCTGACAACTTCATATCCTCATCAATCGATAAATTTTATGGGACAACTAACCCAGATGACCATATTTGCACTTTTGAGTGCTACATGTACATTCTAAAGGTAGAGAGGATGGCCAGGTGCATGTTCTTCCCAATATATCTGGTTGGGATGTTTTCAGATGGTTCAGGAGGTATGGACCATGGGAGGTTCATTCTTGGGCAAAGCTAGCTGTGAATTTCTTAGAAAAATTCAACTCTAGGAGAGAGGCTTCTCGAGACGTGAATACCATGTCCTATGTAAAGCAGGGCAAAAATGAAAGCTTATGCAACTTTATAAAATGCTTCAAATCCAAGGCACGTGCCTTTTTATAAAATGTTTAAAGAGGATTGGAGTGACTTGTGAGAAGCACTGCTAATGGCAGCACGTGCTAGGAGCAAAAGGAACACCATTATGTGGGATAAAAACAGCAAGAAATCGTGCCATAGCATAAAGGCTTTCTATAAAAAGGCCAGTGGCTACAACCAAATGGAAGATACCGAGGCCGTAGAATTAACTTCAGCTGAAAGAACTTTTTCTCCTTACAATGGAAAAAGAAGAGGGTAGAAGGATACCATCTACCTACGAAGCAATAGAGAGAATTTAACTTTAGAGCTAAAACTCCCCTCACCCACACGCCTGGTAAGATATATGAGATGACCATAACTGAACTAGCCTATAAAATCCCGAACAAGGGGAAGAAGTTGGAACATAACAGAGGGGAGCATATTGCCGGTTCTACAAAGGCAATGGCCACCATACTGATAATTGTAGACACTTAAGAAATGAAATTGAGATATTGATTCAAAAGTGATACTTAGGCAGCTGTTAAAAAGAAAAAAATGGAGAGAGAACTAGGAACCTCTCTCCAGATCCAAATGAAGGTCTAGTAGGAAACCCCTCTAATCTCATAGCTTTGGTCCACGGAGGACCACACTTCGCTGGAAAGAGCAAAAAAGCATATTAGCGGTATATGCAAGAGGCTAAAGTAGAGCAAAGAACTATATTCCATATGAAGGAAAAGCCTACCTAGGAAATAGTCTTCACTACTGCTGACGCCCCTGGGGTGGTTTTTCCACACAAGACCCATTGATAGTTGCAGTGTAGATATCAAAATGCACTATGAAGAAAATCTTTGTGGATTCTAGGAGCTCTATTAATGTTAGTTTCAAATTTGCATTTGACAAGATGAAGCTTCCGACGGAAATACTAAAGCCGAGCCCCAAACCAATTTACAGCTTCAGTGATACTATGACTATTCCTATCAGGTCAACATGTTTTCTCATCGCCGCTAGGACTATCCCTCTTCAAAAATCATTCTATGCAAGCTTCTTGATCATTATTCATCCATCTCCATACAATACATTCTTGGGAAGGCCTGCACTAATTGACATTGGGGAATTAGTTTCTCAGAAAGATTTTCTTATGAAGTTCCATACTCCTGCTAGAATTGGGTCAATTAAGGGGGAATAATTATTACCTAGATAATTGTACAATGTAAATCTCAATTATAACAATAAAATTGTTCAAAACTATTTTGTTATCTCTTCTGGCAATTATGATGATGACAATAAAAAAGAAATCAAGCCAATTCTAAGAACTACATCAGTCCAAAATACCAAGGCCGATGTTAAAATAGGTCATTCTACGACCATAACATCAATAAGAAGGAAAAAGAGGGAGTATATGCACAATATTGGCGCTGATGAGTATAACTCAATCTATATGCAGTATTTTTCCAAATAAGCTCAGAGACAAGCCTTCTCCGTCACTTTCCAACCTGAAGAAAAAGAAGAAAGTGAAATAGATCGAAGATTAGGGGAGACAAAGAGAGAGTTGAAGCTATTGGATGATCTCAAAGATATACAGATAGATCCTAAAGATCCTTCGAAGGTTCACAAGTTAGGAAAAAAACTCAATGTAGAATCCATAACAGAATTGATAAACTTCCTCATGAGATCAGCAAATGTTTTTGCTTGGGCGCACTCAGACATGGTAGGAATAGACCTAGCTACCATCTGCCATGTACTCAACATCGATCCTAGTGCTCATCCAATCAGGCAAAAGCATAGAACCCCAGATCAGAAAAGATATAATGCTCTGCATAAAGAAGTTAAGAAGGTGAAGTCAAATGGGTTCATCAGGGAGTATATTACCCAAAATGGATCGCCAACCCTATTCTTGTGAAGAAGTCTAATAGGAAACGGAGAACTTGCATAGACTACACCAACCTCAACAAGGCCTACCAAAAGGGTAACTTTCCTCTGCCTAGAATTGATCAATTGGTGGATGCAACTAGTGGACATGAAATGCTCTCGTTCATGTATGCATACTTGGGTTATAATCAGATAGTTATGTTTCAGCCAGATTTTTGTGATGGACAAAGGTTTATACTACTACAAGGTCATGTCGTTTGGACTCAAAAACACTGGAGCAACCTATCAAAGTTTAGTTAATATGATGTTCTCAAATCTGATTGGTAAAAACGTCGAAGTATATATATATATGACATGCTCGTCAACCAAAAGCAGCACTGAATCATGTGCATGATTTGGAGGAAATCTTTGTAGTCCTAAAGCAATATAACATGAAGTTAAATCCCTTGAAATGTACTTTTGCCATTCGATCAGGGAAATTTCTAGGGTACATAAGGAAGATAGGAGTCCCAGAAAAGCCTAAATGATATCATAAGGCTAAACGGTAGAGTGGCCGCTCTAAGCATATTTATTTATAAAGCAATTGGAAAATGTATATCATTCTTCGACTAAGTGAAAAAGGGAAGAAATTTTGAATGGACCGAGGAGTGCAACATCGCATTCCAGAATTTGAAGGATAATCTAATCAGTACTCCTATCCTATCAAAACTGGTAACAGGTAAGGCTTTATATGTGTATTTAGCTGTAACTGATAAAGGTGTTAGTGCTGCAATAATCCAAGAAGATAAAGGGACCCGGAGGCCATATAATTAACAGGCAAGTGCTTGTCCAAAGCAGAGCTCAACTACTTAGTCAGTGAAAAGTTAGCCTACAACATGCTCCTTACTACAAGAAAATTGCGGCTATACTTTCAAGCGCATCCCATCAAAGTCCTAGAAAACAAACCGCTGAAGCAAATACTGCAGAGCTAGAGACGACGGATCACTTGCTAAAGTGGGTAATGGAGCTGAGCCAACATGATATCTTTTACTACCCAAGAAAAGCAATCAAAGGAAAAGCACTAATAGATTTCATTATGGAATGCGCGTTGCCAAATGAGCCACAATTTGAGGGTTAGATGCCCACTCCACAGTTCTGGCAATTATTCGTGGATGGGGCATCAAATGAACATGAGGTAGGGATCAAATATGTAGTGATCACTCTAAATAAGTATAAACTACACGGGGCAATGCAACTTGGATTTAAAGCTAACAATAATGTGGTAGAATATGAGGTTCTCCTCGTAGGCTTAAGGATGTATCAGTTGATTAAAGTAACCCATATTAAACTTCATAGTGATTCCCAATTAGTTGTAAATCGTGTAGGGGAACTACCAAATGAAAGAGCCAACCTTAGCTAAATATATAGAACTATCCAAAAGGTTGGTAGAGCAATTTGATCAATTTGATATAAAGTAAATCCCACGCGGGAACAATTCTTCTATGGATTTGTTGGCTAAACTTGCTAGTACTAAAGTAGCTCAAGAAATGAAAGCTATCCTAATAGGACATTAAGCTGAACCAAGCGTCACTAAAGCCAAATACTAGTCCTAACTAGAGCATGGCGAGCTATAGTTAGAGAAGCCCAGAACCAAGAAACGGTTAAAAATCAAGTGGAATCTCCAACTCTGCCTATCCCTCAACATATAGAGGAAGACTCATGGATAACCCCTATCAAACAATTCTTGGTAAGCAGAGCCTTACCTCCAAACAAGAATAAAGCTTGTAAAATAAGATAGCGGGCTCCGTATTTTTCCTTCTTTGATGGCATATTATAAAAGAGAGAATACTCTACTACTTATCCTATATATGGTTCCAAAGAAGAAGGAATATGAGTCTTGGGCGAAGTACATGAAGGACGGTGCGGAGATCACTTTGGAGGAGCCAAGTTAGCAAAGAAAGTGCTAAGACATGGTTAATACTAGCCCACCGCACTTCAAGATGCGTAGGAATACGTAAGAAAATGTGATAGATGTCAAAGGTTTGCCGGTATCCCAAGACTACCTTCCTAAGAGCTCATTCTGTTAGCCAGCGTGGTCGTAAGACATATAGGGCATATATTCGATAGGACCACTTCCTATGTCTAAAGGAGGGGCAAAGTACGCCGTGGTGGCTATAGACTACTTCACCAAATGGTAGAAGCAGAAACCTTAGCTACAATTACCGCAAAGAAAATAGTCACTTTTGTTTTGAGGAACATAATTACTAGGTTTGGGATCCCTATAAAATAATTTCTGACAATGGAACCCAATTCGAGAGTAAGGTGTTTGTGCAGCTTTGTGAAAGGAACAAAATAATAAAAAGTTTCTCTTCTGTCGCACACCCATAGGCGAAAGGGCAAGTCGAAATAGCAAACAAAACCATCAAAAATGAAATGCAAAAGGATAAAGGAAAATGGGTAGAGGAGTTACCTTTATTATTGTGGGCCTATAGAACCTTATCTAAACCACAACTGGCCACACACCTTTCTCCTTAACTTATGGTTATGAAGCGACGCTCCCAATTAAAACAAAGGTTCCATCACATAGAAGAATATCATATGTGATAGTGCAGAACAAGGAGTTAAAAGAAACTGCCCTCGATCTTATTCAAGGAAAAAGAGATGAGGCAGCAGTCTTATCCGCCATATACTGATAAAGGATGGTGAAGAATTACAATGTTAGGCTCATAGAGAGAAACTTTTGCAAAGGAGATCTAATTCTAGGAGAGTAGTGGCTAACACCAAGGACCCAACAGACAAGCTCTGGACCCAAACTGGGAAGGCCCGCTGGTTGTAGCAGAAGCTTAGCTAATAAGCCTAACGACTCTCAATACCCGATGGAAATCTAAATCCAAGAACTTGGAATTTGGAGCATTTGGGCCTTACTTTGTATAGGCAATGTTATTTGTATAGCAAAATAACAAGTATTGTAATTATTATGAGAAGTAGTAATACAATGAACTGGACGTAGCGATATTGAACGACCCAAACCGGTATAAAAATCCCTTTGTGTTAATTTTGCTAACATAGTTAATAGCATTGAGTTGTATCATACATGACTCGTCTTTGTAGATAAACAATTACACTGGATGTAACGATAATAAATGGCCTGAACCAGTACAAAAAAACCATGCGCATGTATTAATAAAGGTTGTAAATACACGACCTTCCTTTACAGTCAAAAAATAGTCTACCCTTAAATAGTGGGGCAGGCTATGCTATGTGCACGAACAAAAGATGAAAGATGGATGCACGGTTGAAAATCAAGCAAATCCAAATGAACAAGGTTAAAAGAAAGTGAAACAAGCTAAAGTAAGGTACTCATATCATTTATAAGAGAATTCAATTTATATAGTATCCTTATAGATATTTGCACAATAAAAAGGAATGTTTTCTACAACATAGTCTTACAGAAGTGTTCTAAATTATAAGTACTGAAATACTACTACGATTATGAAGTATCGAGTCTAAGGGATGCTAGCTAAAGGTCGGTCCATTCTAATATGAAAAGTCTTCATAGGGTCATAGTTGATGCCTGTCCATAGGTCCATTGTATCCTCCCTAGTCACCATATAGCCTTCTTTATTACATAGAAAACTTAGATCAAGCGCAGGGTAAAAATAACTAAATACATCTATAGCTCGTTGCAATGAAATCTTCCCCATCTTACATCTAACGACATCTCCATTCTAAGCTTTTCCTTGAGATCGGCAATCTGATCTTGCCCTGGCACATTAACAGGTGTTGCTACAACATTGAAGGCATCCTGAGCTTCTTGAAGTCGATCTTCGAGTTCGTAAATCTTTAAGTATAATGGCCTCTCTCATCTGTTCTATATTTTTGTTAATTCAACCCTTGTTTTTTTCGAGTCTTTAGAAAAACCACCAAAATATTTGACAGCATCGGCTTTCCACTCCCTTCTTCTGCATACAAGGGATCACCTTTAGCCCTGGTCGCTCTAACTGTTGTTTGTAACAATCTTCTAGTTCTCTAAGTTTACCTTGTTACTGCAGTTTTAACTTCTTTTTCCACTCATTTGCCAACATGGAGTCCATCCCTGCTAGAGAAGTAGGGGTCGCACCCGTGCTAAGCTTTTTGACAACCTCTCCTTCTTCAGGATCCCCCTTTTCTTTATAGTGTTGAGCAGAAAGAGACAAGTTTTCAGTGGTTTTTCTCAATCCCTTGATCTCCTTTTCATAGACAACCCTATAAAGAGCTTCACTTTCCTTCAGCATTTGCTGCGCTTCATCCACCTTTGAATTTGCAGCATCAAGCTCAGCGCGCAGTGTGATATTTTATTAATGCTGGTGCTTGTATGTATCCTTACCTTTTTCGAAATCAAAAAGAGCATTCTTCAGACTCTTTCAAGCTTTTCATTAGTAAGTTTTAGTTGGAGGTTCTCTTCCTCTAAGGTTGCAGTAGAAGTCATAGCGGTAATTTCAAATTTTGCTATGCCCATTCTGGCCGTAGACAGTGGGAACCGAAGGTGCATTAGATTCGAAGACTTCGATAGACTCAGACGGATGCCTGTAAGGAAGAAGGGAATCGGCCTAGTTGATAATCATTGGAATTAATCTTAATGGCATATAAATTACACAAAGTTGAGTTTGAAAGGACGTATTGTGTAAGACAAGTTTTATATGAAGGATTGCAACAAGTTCACAAAAAACAAACATAATAATAATACACAAGGTTCACTCCTCATTTAGATTCCTAAGCCTAATCTAAACTATTCCAGATAAGGACTGTCAGGAGGAAAAGAACCACTCTCTAAGACATAGCGCCGGCGGCATAATACGAAGTCACTAAGTGATTCCTTCTCTTTAACTATTTGGTCGATTTTAGAAAGCAACCCTTGAGTTTCTTCTTTAAGTTGTAGAAACGCCTCATCTAACTCTTTCACTTGTCTGCAAATCATTGTCGCGCTAAGTCCAAGGCGATCTATGATTCGAGTTTGGAGTTTTTCCATGCTTTTCTTCACGGGTTTAGTAAAAATTACTTCCTTAGAAGACTACAAAGAAAAAATGAATGAAAACAATGTGGTCATTCATGATGCAGTAGCAAAACAGTAAGACAATCAAAGAAATTAGTCACGATAAGACTAGAAAACGAATTTTACTTCATTACATGCCAAAAGATTCGAAAACCCAAGAAAAATAGTGAAATTATTTACAAAGGCTCAACTAATTACATGGACTTGGGAGGTAGAGGTGACCTTAGTCCCCTCAGTTAATGCAATCATGCCACAATGAAATGTCTAAGGTAGCAAAAAGGAAGCTCAATCCTTAGCCAGCTCCTTAGCCAGCTCAGTCTTGCAATAGGCAAGGGCCTCTTCGATTTTTGCAGGGTCCTCTAAGAAGTCGAGATCAACCTCAGGAGTGTATCATCTGGGTGGTCGGCAAAAAATTAGCGCTTAAGCACGACATACATTTTGAAGAGTACCCGGTAAGTAATCTGGTTAAGCCCGTCCTTAGACCTGGCCAGCCTCTGGGCTGTCCTCTCCAACTCCTCCTTCTCTCCTAGGGCCTTATCTTTCCTTTCCAACTTCTGATCTCTCATATTCAAAGCCTCCTCTACTACCCTCCCCATGCCCTCTACCATCTCATCCTTCTCCCATTGAATCCTAAGTTATTCCTCTACTTTGGTTTTCTCAGAAGCTGCCACAACAAGGTCCGCCTCGAGCTTGGCAATCAAAGCAGTGGAGGAGACCAGGTCATCCATAGCCCTATTCTGAACCTCGGTTGTCAAAGCCCTCATCCATATAAAGGCTAATTAAACAAGATGATAATTTGTATACTAAATCGTCATTAAGTAAAGAAAGAAAGGAAGACATGTACATAGGCCCAAGTCCTGTCGAGTTCGGTAGCAAGTTCGAGGAAGGGGTGTGTAGGAAATGGAAGTGCAATACTATAAGATTGGGGTTAGAAGCAATATAGGATAAACCATCCAATGCTATATGCCCTACCCTCTCAGCAAGATCAATCATAGGTCCTTCAGGTAGGGGTAGGTAGCAGATGTTTGGATTTCAGAAGGATTGAAGAGGTTAGATGTGAAGTAGTTCTAAGAGAGGAAGAGAAGGAGGAGGAGCTCGTGAGGATTCTTGAGAGGTTGATTAGAGGTTTCAGCATCATCCTTTCTTCTCTTTTATCCCATCTTCTTCTTTGTCGTTTCTAACTTCTTCGATGAGGGATCGTCAAAAAACGCATCTGGGACATCTCTAGCCATTTTATCTGCATAATAAGGAGTTAAGATCAGTAATTATTTTTGCAAAAAATCAGGAAATATAATTTCATCATCCATCTTATCAAATGATACCCCTGGATTCATCCATAAACAAAGAGAATTTAAGGATAAAGTGAGAGAAGTTATGACTAGTACGTGAAAGTCATACTTGCATGGTAATGACACGGCAAATTTTTTTATTTCCCTATCTTCTTCACCCAAACCCAGGATGTCCTTCCTATAGGATACGTATGACCTAGTGGGCTGATTAGAAAAGATAGGACGACTGGGCTATGGTTGGGAAGAAAAAGGGAAGTTATCTGAATTTGAAACGAAAACATATTGGTCATTCCATTTCAGGGTCTTTCGAGGAATAGACATAAGGAATGAATTCTTTGCCTGGGCGTAATAAAACCCATAGTCGCCCCCATAAGGACTTTTATGAATATCTAATAGAAATTGAAGTTCCTCGCAGGAAGGATGAGAACACTTCTCTACATAAAGAATGAAGGTAGCGATCAAAATGGAGTAAGAAATTAGGGCAAGTTGTATGGAAGCAATATCGATGGCAAAGAAACATTCACAAAGAATTTGATAGGGAGGAAGATAAAGCTCACATCGAACGTGTTTGGAAGTAATGGAAATAAAGCTATTTGGAGTCGTATGGACACGATCATGAAATTCAGGAACCCTAGCTACATAATCCTCGAACCCGAAATGATCCGAGATACCCTTTATTTCCCCAAATTCAGTTGTTCTAGATGGCAAGGATAAGGAAGAGGTGATCCCCTCAATATAAGTAGTTTTCATAACAAATATACTGGGTTTGTTACTAGCTACCACTAATATATAAAAGAAGAAACAATAAGAGAAAGGATACCCTTACTTCTGTTTGAAAGAAAAAAAATTTATTGGAGAAGATGGGGTTTGCAACCAAGGTTTTCGAGAGCACATAGAGAAATGAAGAAGAAGGAGAAGAAACATATACTCACCTCGTGTTTGCACAAAAAATGGACAAACACCTCAAAGTCATATGATTTAGTAGATCTTATGTTGTTCTTAGTGATTTGGGTGATTTATGCAAATATATGAAAAGCAGGGGCTAAATTGTAAAAAGACACGCAGATTTATAGTGGTTCAGCCAGAATGTGCCTACGTCCACTTTATATGTTATTTCTCTTCTCTTGTTTAGATTACAAGTACAAAGCTTTGATACAAGTAAAAGAAAGTTGTTTTAAAGTTCTTTCCATGCTTGAGCTCTCAAAACCTGTCCCCATTGTTGTACCCCTGCCCCTCTATTTATAGAGTGAGGTAGGGAGCAGGGGTCTTGGATGTATATAGCTGCTGGTGGGCCTGGGCTGATGTGATCTGGCCTGGCATGTCTTGGTCCGGTAGCATTTGGTCTGGCATTGAGTTGGTCCGGCACAGAGTTTGTCCGGCTATGGAGTTGGTTCGGTGAGAGTTGGTTCATCATGGAGTTGGTCCGACACAGAGTTGGTCCGGCTATGGAGTTGGTTCGGCACAGAGTTGGTCCGGCTATGGAGTTGGTTCGGTGAGAGTTGGTCCGGCTATGGGGTTGGTTCGGTGATGCATGAATAGGTATTGGTCCGGTAGAGGCTGGTTCGTCCCTTACTTTCTCCTATTGGCTTGGCACCGAACGGTTCGGTGGCTCCTTTCTCATCTGGACTTGGTAGTGATAGAAACATACCCAACATTTGCCCCCCAAAGTAGGGCATATGCTAATATATGTCGTGCTTTGTTTCAGGTTATCCAATTTTGACATTCCCATTCGATTTTTAGTACCGAACCGGTTGGTTCGGAGGTCTACCTTCGCCTATAAGTACGGAACTAGGGCCTTTGTTATCTCCTACCGAACGAGACAGCCGAGCCAAATCAGTCACATAGCCGAATCAGATTTTATCCAACTGCCGAACCGCTTTAGCCTGCCGAATCAGGTACTTAACTTCCCTTCGCCGAATGAAACTTGTGTGTCCTACGTACCGAATGAACTTTAGTTGTGAATGCCGAATGAGCCTTTACTGAGAAAAGCCGGATGAATTTTTCGAGATGAGGATGCCGAATGGGCTCGTAGTATGGGTGGCGAATGAACTTTATACACTTGATTTTTTCACTTTTCATATCACGAGCGAAATTCCGGACTACATGTACTTGCTTGTTTATATCCTCTGTTTTAACAACATGTTTTTCCGATGTTGCAGATAATGTCTCGCAAAGCAGAAACTCGATCGGATAAAAAGAAGTCCCAGGGCGAAGGAGAATCTTCCATAGTGCCCCCTGCTCAGCCAGGACTGGAACATCACGGAACTGCCCCGAGATCACTGGTGGACGGGTACGGCCCTCAGGAGCTTCTGAACTCCCCGCCCGATTGCTTTCCCAGCTCCCTCAAGGAGGAGCAGCTTGATGTCATCTCCCGTTCTTTCGGAATTGATAGAGCGCGCATGCTGTTGCCAGGGAGAGAAGTTATGCCATATGACCCTCCTGAAGGGTACTTTGCCTACAGCAGATACCACTGCATGTGTGGTGCCATCCCGCCTCTTAATGCTTGGGTAGTCAGCTTTCTTACATATCTAAAGGTGGCCCCATTCCAGCTTCAACCCAACTCTTATGCCATTCTGGTGAGTCTCTTCGTCATCTTCCAGAGGAGATATGGGCGTCCTCCTTCCAACCGGAAGATCCGGTATTTGTACAACTTGAGAGGCTACAAGAAGGGGTCTCCCTATATCAGCTTGGAATCTGTCGTATCCTTTAAGCCTGTCCTGGACTTATACTCGAAGTTCAGTATGTTCAAGAAAGAGTGGTTCTTCATCAGGGGTGACTCTGTTTCCATTCGTCGCTTCACCTCCGGCTGTAAGTGTGAAGCTTTATTTATAATTTCCGTTACAACTGTAGTGCTTTATCTTACGTGCTTTTATTTCTTGCTAGCGACAGGTGGTTTTGCGGTTGTGGAGAACGACCGCCTGGTTCAGACGGCGGCCGAGATAGAAGCTATCCCCGGGAGAGATAGATCGGCTGCTTACCTGATCAGAAATGCGACCCTTCTGGAGTATAATTTGATCCTTCCACAGCAGTCAGTAGTCAAGCAGAGGGAAATAGCAGAGGAGAGGGCGGCTGCTCAAGCTAAGGGAGGTGTCATGGTAGAGAGTGGCAAGAGGAAGCCTTTCTCAAAATCTCCAGTGGTCGGAGGTAAGAAGCTTAAGAAGTCGGATGGTCCTTCCCCCAGCACTTGTCCACTTACTCTGGGGAAGGAAGATGTGGAGGAGGAGAGAGGTGAGGGTGGAGATGACCGGGAAGGTGGTGATGGTGGCGATGTCATCGGGGCCTTGCTTCCTGGGCAAGCAGGCGAGATTCAGGAGTGGACGGATGATGCATTCCACCAAGCTTTCAAGGGGCTGGACGGAGAACCGGCTTTGGTAGAGAAATCCGGGAAAGCTGACAAGGCCGGGACTGGTGCAAGCGAGTCTTCTCAGACTATTCCAGCCAAGGTGGCTCCGACGACTCAAGGTGAACTTTTGACTCCTGCAGGCTCCATTTATGATAGGGACTTAGGAATATTTTATGATCCGCTCCCGTCCTGGAATGAAATCCAGGACTCATTGCAGTATCCTACTCCTCCCCAGGGTTTGTATAACTAATGTGTTTCCTTTCTTCTTTTAACTTTTAATTTACCGCGTTTCTCGAATTATGGGTCAATGTAAGCTTGTGACACTTGTTCTTCATATCAGGAGCAGGTAAAACGGCCAAGGCCTCAGATCTTCGGCACAGGCTTGAACAATACAAGCTCTCCAAAGCTTCCGCCAAGCCGAAGCCTTCGACCCACCGTTCCGGGGATGTAGTCGGCTACCGTCCTCTTTTCGGGGTTATTGAAGAGGGTATTCAAAAGAGAAAGAGGATTCATCCCTTACCGAATCTTCACTTGGTCCTCAGCCCCCAGTTCAGCCTCTTCATGATATCACGGAGGAGGATACTGAGTTCGCACTCTCTCCGCACCTGTCTAAAAATCCTACCGTTACTCAGATTGATCGTCCTGGCTTGGCTCGTAATCCATTTGCGGGTCATCCTGATCTGGATCCAAGTTCCCATGATATTACCTTTGACGAGGTTACCGGTGAGCACCTTCTTCCCCGCAATCCCATGGTACGGGTGCTTGATGAGGCCAAGTCCTTAGATCTCAATTTACTTACTACTCGGATAGTTACCATGGGAGACGAGGCCAAGGCTAATATTGATCGGGTGGCGGAGGAGACTAGGAAGCTGATGGGGCATCATGCCCGGCTGGTTAAGGCTGGAGAGGAGATTGGGAGTGCCAACATCCGACTACGATTGATGGTTTCGGACCAGGCCAAACAACTTGCTGATCAGGCCATTCAGATTTCTCAGCATGAGGCTGCCTCCGGGCGGTTGAGGAAGACTATGGAGGAGGCTAGTAAGGCGGAATTGCGGAAGATGGAGGCTGCCTGCAAGGAGCAGATAAATATGGCCATCTCGACAGTGGACGAGGTTCGGAGGGCGGATCTTGAGCAGGTAGAGGAGCTGTCGGAGAAGCTTGAAGCTGCAGAGCTTGCTCAGGTCAGGCTAAAGGAGGAGATGGAGGCGATGAGGAGGTCCCTTCAGGCTGACTGCTCGCGATACCGACTGGAGAGGGAAGCTGCCATTTCAAGGCTATCGGTTTCTGAGGCTCGTATGAGGGAGTTTGAGGAAAATGAGGGGATGATGGATGATATGCTGCAGGATATGTACTTTCGCATTTGGAAGCAGGGCAGCTTATCTTGGATGGACGACTACTCCCGGGTTATGGCTAGGATTTACCTCAGGGCTTTAGAGGAGGCCAAGGCTGAGGCGGATAAGGAGGGTGGAGCGGCCTTTAGGATGGATGCGGTAACCGCTCAGTTCACCAAGGAGGAGAAGATAGCGGTGAAGGAGGGGATGCGGTTGTTTGTAGCCGAGGAGGCAGGCGTGGAAGTAGGGGATGACGACCAAGATGATCAAGGGGAAGTTGCTGGTAACCTTTTCTTCTTTAGTTTCTTCTTTTGTTAACTCTGTTTGCTTATCACTAATGATTCCATTCTCTGACCGAACAGGTGGGCAACAGGATAAGGTCAATACTCCGACGCAGCCGGCTCCTTGATTGGACTTGGAAAATTCTTTTTGTGGCCTTGACAAGGTTGTATATGTTAGTCTTAAAACAGTAGAGTAACTCTTAGGTTGTAATTTTTTCTACTTGTAATAAATAGCTCTATTCTTGATGTGTAATTCTTTAACTTAAGCTGATTTTGTCGTCTTTTGAATGTTTTTGCTATTTTGACATGTCGTATGAGAAATATAGCTATGCATATTCATGTAATTAAATTGTGTTTGATGTCATAATTTCATGACTTGCAATGTTAGCGTGAGGTGTGAATAAATTATAGTCATATATGAAAGAAGGAAATACCGCCCTTTATATTTTGCTTGTAGATGGCAGCTTTGACTATCCTGTGTGACCGAGTAAGGGACGCGGTCAGTATCTTGCCGTGAGTATCTGCTTCTATTAGCGAGCGTCTCTTGTTCTGTGTCCTGTACTTCAGGGATTGTTACAGAGGATAGGAGAAAAGTTTCTTAAGTAAAATTGAAATATGTGAAATAGTAAAACTTCCAATCACGGAAGGCCTTCGATGTGCTTAAGTTCATGGCAAACGGGCTTTGTAGTCACTTTCCCAAGCTGTGGGTCTTGGAGACATTTGTCACCCATCTTACACCTCCGCGGGGAGTTAATTCTTTTTTACCATAGCCGCACTTAAGACACATCGGAGCCGAGATCGCGCACAGTAACTACCCGGGCCATTATGGCCCGTAATCGTGGGTATTATTCGATTTACTGTGCCGGCTAGCGTGGGTGCCGATCGTCAACTGTGAACTGCCCCTGGCTGGCCACACCTTATGTTGGGGCTTATAGTCGGTTCACAGTTGCCGGCGAGCCGAACGCCGTAATGAGCTGCCTCGGCTATAGTCGGCCTTCTCGGTGGCTTATAATCGGCTCATTACAGTTGGCTTTAAGGGCCGTCGCGAGCAATGAATTAACCCGCAGCAGAGGGATGCCGGAGCAAAAGTGTCTCATTGGCGAGGGCATAGATTCGCATAGTACCTGTTAGGTCTTGTCCAGGTGAAGTTGTGCCGTGGAGTGCTCTGAGTGGAATTGCTATACGCGTAGGATTTTGTTCAACAGAAAAGGATAACGTTAACAAGCAGCCAAGATATAAAGGAACAAGTTAAAAAAGAGACAAGATTTTTTTAAAGTGGTTCGGCACGAAAAGGCCTACGTCCACTGATTCTCTTTGTTAATTCACTTCATATGGACAGTACAAGTTAAGAAAAGTATCGATGGAGGTGTTGGATGTTCCATGCCCTCTGGAACACCTCTCCGTCCACTGTTGACAAAATATAAGCTCCATTGTGGAGATCTTTATGAATTACATACGGTCCATCCCAGATTGGGTCTAGTGCTCCGGGGCGAGGGAAGATTCGCTTGAGGACAAGATCCCCTTCTTGTAAGGTACGATGCTTGACTTTGGAGTTGTATTGTGCTGCCACTTTTTGCTTGTGGGCTGCTGCTTTAAGGACTGCATCATTTCTTCTCTCCTCAACTAGATCCAAAGACATGTGAAGGAGTTCTTCGTTCTCTTCTGGGTTATAGTGGATCCTACGGTGGGAAGGCACAATGGTTTCAACTGGGAGCATAGCCTCTGATCCGTATGCCAAAGAGAAAGGAGTATGCCCTGTTGATGTTATGAAGGATGTGCGATAAGCCCACAGTGCCATTGGGAGTTCATCCACCCAAGCGCCCTTTGACTTTTCGAGCTTCTTTTTTATTAGAGTTTTCAGAATTTTGTTGACGGCTTCGACTTGTCCGTTTGCCTGGGGATACGCTACGGATGAGAAGCTTTTGTGAATTCCGTGCTCTCGGCACCAGTTGGCGAATTCCTTGCTGTCAAACTGGAGTCCATTGTCTGATATGATTTTGAATGGGATTCCGTACCTGCATAGAACATTTTTGATCAAGAAGTTAATAACTTTTGCTGAGGATACTTTATTCAGAGGTTCTGCTTCCACCCATTTGGTGAAATAGTCGACTGCCACTATAGCATATTTGGCCCCGCCTCGGCCCATTGGTAGCTCGCCGATTAAGTCAATTCCCCATATTGTGAAGGGCCAAGGGCTGGTCATTTGAGTAATCTCAGTTGTTGGTAACCGCGGAATCTTAGCAAACTTCTGGCATCTGTCGCACTTTTTGACGAAATCTAAGGCGTCCTTGCTTAAGGTGGGCCAGAAATATCCATATCGGAGTATCTTTTTTGCTAATGTTTGCCCTCCGGTGTGATCTCCGCAGCTTCCCTAATGGATGTTGGATAAGATTTTCTTGGCTTCCCTCCCAGCGACACACCTTAATAACGGGTTAGAGAATCCACGCCGATAGAGGATGTCTTCTTGAATTGTGTAGCGGGAAGCTTTCCTTAAGATTTTCTTGACTTCGTTACGTCCGTTGGGTAGTGTGCCGCTTTGTAGGTAGTCTCGGATGGGAGTCATCCAAGTTGCTTCTTCGGTTGCAGCTATCAGATTCACTTGCTCAAAACTTGGAGTCAGTTGCTTTGGGATGGTTACTGCTCCGAAGATGGCGATGTTTCTCATACTTGCTTGCTTTGCCAATTCGTCGGCCTCTTGGTTCTCTTCCCGAGGGATGTGTTTGACTAGGTAGTGGTCCAATCGGCTGAGAAGTAACTTGGTTTTCTTTAAATATGCTATGAGTCGTTCTTCTCGAGCTTGGAATTCTCCTAGTATTTGATTAACAATAAGTTGAGAAGCGCTATGAAGACACAAAGAATTGGCTCCGATTTCTATGGCAAGTTCTAGTCCAACTATCACTGCTTCATATTCTGCATCGTTGTTGGTGGCAGCGAACTCCAACCTTATAGCATAGTGCAGCTTTTTTCCCCTGGGAGTGACTATTACCACACCTGCCCCCGAACCTTGTTCGTTTGATGCACCATCCACAAAGAGGTTCCACTTGATGTCTTCTGCTATTTCCAATTGCTCCTTATCTTCGTTGGTAGTGAATTCTGCAATGAAATCAGCCATGGCTTGTCCCTTGATGGCGGTGCGAGGGTGATAGGTGATATCATACTGACTTAGTTCAATGCACCATTTAAGTAGTCGCCGAGAAGTGTCGGGACGATGGAGCACCTACCTCAGGGGTTGATCGGTCAGAACTTTGATTGAATGGGACTGGAAGTAGTGACGCAGCTTCCGTGATGTGATTAGTAAACAGTATGCTAGCTTCTCAAGTTTAGGATATCTGACTTCTGTCCCCGTAAACCTTTTACTGACGAAGTAAACTGGCCGCTGCGTGCGGTTGTCTTCCCTTACCAAGGCAGCGCTTAGGGCGTGAGATGACACAGCAAGGTATAGGTATAATTCTTCGCCTTCGCTTGGAGTCGAGAGTACCGGTGGTTTCTGGAGGTGTTCGATTAAGTTAAGGAAAGCGGTCAAGCATTCGTCGGTCCATTCGAACTTTCCTTTGTCTTTCTTTAGAGCTTCGAAAAAGGGGACACACTTGTCCGTTGCCTTGGAGATGAATTGGTTTAGGGCGGACACTTTTCCATTCAGGCTTTGCATTTCCTTTCGATTGGAAGGTATCTTGATATCCCTTAGCGCTCGGACTTGTTCAGGGTTTGCTTCAATCCCTCTGGCATGGACGATGAATCCTAAGAACTTTCCTGATGACACTCCGAAGGAGCATTTTAGAGGATTCAACTTCATTCCATACTGGCGAAGTACTTGAAACATCTTGCCTAGGTGGCTTACGTGATCGTCGGCTTTCCTTGACTTTACCAGCATGTCATCCACGTATACTTCCATAGTTTGCCCTATTAGCCCTGCAAACATCTTGTTGACGAGGCGCTGGTAGGTGGCTCCTGCATTTTTAAGTCCGAAAGGCATTACCTTATAGCAGTATAAACCCCGGTCGGTGATGAAACTAGTGTGGTCTTGATCGGGAGTATGCATAGGGATTTGGTTATATCCTGAGTATGCGTCCATAAAAGATAAGAGTTCGTGCCCGGCTGTGCTGTCTACAAGTTGGTCGATTCGGGGAAGTGGGAAGCAATCCTTTGGGCAGGCGTCGTTTAGGTTGGAGAAGTCAATGCATGTTCGCCACTTCCCATTAGCCTTCTTCACTAGTACCGGGTTAGCGATCCATTCCGGGTAGATGGCTTCTCGTATGAAGTCATTGGCGAGTAGATTCTTTACTTCTTCATCGAGGGCTGCCGATCGCTCTGCCCCCATACTTCTCTTTCTTTGTTTTACGGGCGCCTTGGTAGGATCAATGTTTAGTACATGGCATGCTACGTCGGGGGAGATTCCGGTCATATCAGCGTGTGACCATGCGAATACATCCAAATTGTGGCGGAGAAAGTCAATGAGTTGCTCCTTCAACTCTGCTTTTAGTTGGGACCCAAATTTTCAATAGTCTACTTGAGTCGTGCTTGTCTACAGATACAAACTCCATAGCCTCTGCAGTCTCGGCGGTGGCCTCCTCCTCTTTGTCCCTAGGGTCTAATTCATTGAAAGGGTCGCTGGTATATCGAAGAGGAGGGGCTTTCTTTAGTTGCTACGCTTCTAGACTTTTCGTGCAGAGGGCAACCTCTACACCCTTCCCTTTATCCTTCATGTGGTTGTTGCGAAGTTCAGTCACATAGCAGTCTCGAGCAACGTCCTGGTCTCCTTCTACTTCCCCTACTCCATTGTCCGTTGGAAATTTCATCTTTAGGCACCATGGGGCTAGGACAATTTGGAAGTCAGACAAGGCTGGCCTTCCTAAGAAGGTGTTGTAGGCCGAATGGTTTTCTATTAGCACAAATGTCTGTTTCCGTACAACGGAGCGGGGATGGCTTCCAATCTCAACAAAGAGGTCCAGTTGCCCGAGGGGCATCTTTGCATCCCCAGTGAAACCGTGTAGTGGTTTATCGTAGGGAGATACATCCTTCATTGATAGCTTCATTTTGTCGAATGCATGTTTGAACAGGATGTTTACTGAGCTTCCAGTGTCTACTAGGATTCGGTAAACTTCGGCGGGGCCGAGCCGGGCAGAGATAACCATGGGATCCATGTGAGGGTATTGCCTTCCTTCTAGGTCACGCTTACCGAATGTGATGTCATCACTTTCTTTCCGCTTCGGATGGCGCTCTTCTATAACCGAATTGACACAGTCTTTATTGTCTCTAAGCGACTTTCCATATCTTTCCATTTCTTTCCAGCTTCTGTCTACGATGTGCGGTCCTCCCGAGATGGTATGGACCACTATCTTCTCTTGACTAGAGCTGCTAGTGTTGCGGTTTCCTCTACCGATCTCCGGTGAGGGTAGCCTTGGGTTCTCATTGGCAGGAGCTGGAGTCCTGTCCTGACCTTTTACATAGCGTTCCAGTTTCTTCCTTCTGATGTGTTCCTCAATCAAGTCCCGGAGATGATGGCATTCATTGGTATCATGCCCATGAGATTCGTGGAAGCGGCAGAACTTTCCAGACTTCTACGCATTATCTGATTCCTTCTTGTATGGTGGGCGTTTGTATCTAACTTTGCCTTGGGTGGCAAGGAAGATATTTTCGACGGTCTCGTTCAAAGGAGTGTAAGTGTCAAATCTCGGTCCAGGCCAATATAGGCGCTTTTCTCCCTTCTTGCCCCCAGTATTGTCCCTGGAATCATTTCTTCGAACGTCCCTTGCCGCGGCAGGGGCGTTGCTGTGAGTTGCCTTATTTTGCTGTCCTGACTGCCCCTCAACGGCAGCATCCTCGAGCCTCATATATTTCCCGGCTTCATGGAAGAAATCGGGTAAAGTTGCTGGTTTTTCTTTTGTCAACCTTCTAGCAAATTTAGTGTCCGGATGCACACCACTACAGAGGGCCATTAGGATAAGCTTCTCATCGGCATCTTGGACTGCGGCTGCTGCGGCGTTGAATCGGGTTAGGTATTGCTGCAGCTTCTCTCCAGGTTTCTGTTTGACGCTGGATAAGGAATAAGCATCCTTAGGTTGCTCCACATGAATGCGGAACTGACTGATAAACTTTTCTTTCAACATTTCCCACGAGCTGATGGATCCCTGGGGTAGATGACAGAACCAAGAGGTAGCGAGATCTGCTAAGAAGAGCGGAAAGCATTTGCACAATACTCCCTCTGTCGCTCCACTCATGAGCATATGTTGTGTGTACCTCTGTAAGTGTACAACGGGGTCGGAGGTTCCTTTGTAAGGTTCCATTGTTGGCATCTTCCATTCTCGGGGGCTGATAGCAATTTCGATATTGCGGGCGAAAGGGCTGGTTACCCTAGCGCCTATCCCTCGATCTCTTTGCTCCCGTTGGACGCACTCTCTGAATAAGCGTGCCATCCTTTCATCAGAATTTGGAGCAGATAGAAATGAGTTTGGTTCTGTTCTATGGGATTGATTCCGTCCAGATGACCTGTAGGGATGGTATCGTCTATCATTCCTCATATTTTCCAGTGGCTGCCTTTGATCTTCTGGGAGCATGCTAGGGTCAGCTACAGTTGGCCCTTGCCTTGATCTTCCCCTGCCGGGTTCTGATCTAAGCACTTCCTTGGGTCCAACTTCGGGCTGGACTCTAGCTCGGCCCCGTTCACTGGCGTTTCCGTGGTTAGGCAGTATGACAGGCTCAGCTACAGTTGACCTTCGTCCGGTACCTCCCCCGTTGGGTTCGGTACCAAACGTTTCCTCAGGCCTAACTTCGGGATGTGCTCGATCTTGGCTCCTACCATGGCTACTTCTGCCGTTAGCTCCTTCGAAGAAGGAAGACCTTTGTTGTCTCTGAGATCCTCCAAACTGGGACTCGCCCCATAATTTAGTGTTGTGGTTGGACTCTTCAGCATCCCTTAAGCGTGACATGAGATGGTCCACCAAGGCTTCCTGCTGGGATGTGAAGCGGTTAGTTACTTCAACCACAACCCTGTCTAAATCTGCCCTAGTAATTGTTGCGGGCTGTTCTGTGGCAGGAGTGGTCGGATTAGCCTGTCCTTCATTTGGTACTGCTACTGGAGGAGGACGATTTACTTGATTCGTGACAGCTGGATCTGGAAGACCGCTGGATGCGATGTTTTTTCCTTTGTTAACATCTTTTCTCTGTCTGGGAGGCATGTTTTCCAAGTGGCGAACGATGCTGTTAGGATAAATGTTAAGTGGATGAAGCTGAAGCTTCGAGCTTCTATCTCTCAATGAAAGCACCAAAAATGTTTGCATAAAAAATGGACAAACACCTCAAAGTCGTATGATTTAGTAGATCTTATGTTGTTCTTAGTGATTTGGGTGATTTATGCAAATATATGAAAAGCAGGGGCTAAATTGTAAAAAGACACGCAGATTTATAGTGGTTCAGCCAGAATGTGCCTACGTCCACTTTATATGTTATTTCTCTTCTCTTGTTTAGATTACAAGTACAAAGCTTTGATACAAGTAAAAGAAAGTTGTTTTAAAGTTCTCTCCGTGCTTGAGCTCTCAAAACATGTCCCCATTGTTGTACCCCTGCCTCTCTATTTATAGAGTGAGGTAGGGAGCAGGGGTCTTGGATGTATATAGCTGCTGGTGGGCCTGGGCCGATGTGATCTGGCCTGGCATGTCTTGGTCCGGTAGCATTTGGTCTGGCATTGAGTTGGTCCGGCACAGAGTTGGTCCAGCTATGGAGTTGGTTCGGTGAGAGTTGGTTCATCATGGAGTTGGTCCGGCACAGAGTTGGTCCGGCTATGGAGTTGGTTCGGCACAGAGTTGGTCCGGCTATGGAATTGGTTCGGTGAGAGTTGGTCCGGCTATGGGGTTGGTTCGATGATGCTTGAATAGGTATTGGTCCGGTAGAGGCTGGTTCGTCCCTTACTTTCTCCTGTTGGCTTGGCACCGAACGGTTCGGTGGCTCCTTTCTCATCTGGACTTGGTAGTGATAGAAACATACCCAACACCTCGATTTGAATCTTAGCCATAAAATTGGAATGATGGAAGAGCCCCTAAATGTCAATTGATCAATGACAGGGGAGATTAACACATGAATCGATACAGATTTTCTTACAAAATGAAAAGACTGAAGAGACAGCTTTTTCAGAGAATCGTTCAATAAAAAATTGACATATGTATTTGGGCATTAAATGTAAAATGATGATAAAGACTTTTTAAATTTGAAAATAAGAGAGAGAAAAGCAAGAAGTGATGGGTCACAGGAAAATATGGAAGTAAAGACAAGTCCACACCGATCTCCAATCATTACAGACTTAGGGCCAAGTGTTACACTCATGTTTTCGAATATTTGTAAAGGTGAATTGTTGTAAACATGGAACCAAAAGGAACTTCTCTCGTGATAGAAGTTAGACTATAATGAAAACAAAAGAAAAAAGGAAGGTCTAGACAGTACTACGCTATACCTTTGAGTGCAGCGTCAATGCCATAATACTGCTCCGGTGTCCTAAGTTACCTACAAAGTATATAGACCGCTCTACAATTCTAATATGTACTTCAATAGGCAGAACCATGGCACCGCCTTCAAGAACCAAATATGAAGGTTTTGCTATGATTCCAAAAGTGAGCCTAAATAAGTTGGAACTGCAGCGTAGTCTTTAAGTAACATTAAGTGTAAAGATTGTGTTGCAGCCCCAAAAGCAATACAAGTTATACAGAACTATGGCATAATCCTTAAAGTAATTATAAGCAATAGGGATGCGCTGCAATCTTATACTAAATTAAGGTGGAAGAGCTATGCCATAACCTTATATTAACATTGAAGCAATAAGGATGCGTCGCCTCCTGATTTGACATTGAAATGATAGAACAACGTCACAATTCTAAAAAAGTACTACCCACAAATATAAAGGCTCAAAGGATGAAGCAATTAGGTAAAACTACTCCGCAAGCATAAGAAAAACTATGTTCCTCAACAGCAAGCTAAGGAGCCATGAATTGATTCTCGAATTTCTTAGACACAACTTTGATATGAAGAAGTGGAGCAGTCTTTTATTAATAGAACAATTAAGATTAGGGTTAGTGCAGTACGGCTTCAGCAGTGTTAACGAAGTTCAAATGTTGTGTAATATTGTTACCTTGTACAATTATGGAAGCGCAATTCTCAATGGCTTATATACCATAGCGAAATTCTGGAGTGTGTAAAACTATGTTGTCTTCTCATATTAGGGGTAGTTTCTCATTATGGCTTTGCTTGCTAACGTGTGCAGTTCATTGACTTATTTCTTTATCATCAAGGCATGGCTTATTCAAAAATTAGATTTCCCACTTCAATTTCAAGCTTCCCGCCCAAGAACAAAATCCCTCAATCCAGATCAAGATTTCCCACCAAAGACTACATCAAGAGTCCATGTATAACAAATAAACAAGATGGATGATCGACACGTGGCTTAATCCAAAGGTAGGAATCAAGAGAAAAGAAGATTGACATTGGAGATCCGTATAATTCTTATATATATTAAATGGACAAGGAACTGTAGCAAAAAAGGGGGATTTTTACTTTACTCTTTTTTTGCAATGAAATTAAAATTGCATTCTCTGCCATTTTTCAACTGTACTAGGAATGAAAGAAGAAGATGAGGACTTTTTCCCATGGATGTAGGATTTATTAACATCTGAACCACGTATATTCTTTATGTCGTTTATTGCTTTCAATATTTTCCTTTACTTTTTTTTATCTTTGGTGCTAAAATTGGACCGTGTTACTTAACGAATTGGATAAAGACCTTTCATGGAATTTCAAATATTGTGTAAGCATTACAGCACATAGCTAATTCCTTTAAAGGTAACACTAATATTACGTAATCTTACCGGTTCCTAATCACGAAAGCATTCAGCATCGTGGTTACATCAAAAAAATAATGGGTGCTTTTGAGATAAAAAATCTCATTAACAATACTAAACTTAGGCCACCATGAAATGGAATGTACAAGTGAATAATCTCTTTCGATTTGTTGAGCAAACTCAAGGTCGAAATGAAACTAGGACAAAGACCACAATGTTAGGAATAGTATATGATACAACCGATAAAGTGTTATCCATCGTTCATGGGCTTATGACTTATTGAGTAAACTCAAGTCAGAATCCAAATGCAAACGAGTCCTAACATACACTAGTAAAGTCGAAAGTATTATGTGTTTCATCTTAGGGTTTTGAGAAACATAAAATACTAGTGGGAGCTTATTAGTAAATGAAGTGTAGTATTTAACCTTAGTAATATTCTAAGAACATCTACTATGAATAAATGTCTTAATCTACTAAGTTAAATTTGCATACATAAAATGTCAACATCAAAGTTGTTTTCTAAAAATGACAAACTCATTGGACCTAACTACATAGAGTGGTTAAGGGAAATTAAGGTAGCACTAACTTACGAATGTCTATTGTCGTCAATAACTGAACCTCTAAGGAAAAAACCCGCTGATAATGCGGACTCCGAACTAATCTTAGCCTATAACAAATGGGTTATAGACCAAAAAATCGCCCAAGTTTACATGTTGTCTATGTTAGACAAATTATTGCAGAGGTAGCATGAAAACATGAATGTCCATTGGATCTTCGATGGCCTCAAAGCTTTGTTTAGGGAACAGTCTCATTCCGCAAGGTATGAACTTACGAAGAAGCTATTAAGAAGATGACGAATGGCATAAAAATGGAAGATTTATTCTAATGATAAAGGCTTTATTGATAGACTTGCTTAATTGGACATTACAATTGGCAACAAGTTGCAAGTGGATCTGATCCTGGGGTCTTCTAATCCTCGGTTTGAGCTATGCATATTAAACTACAATATAAAGCAATTGAATATAAGCCTCGTGGAGTTGCTCAATATGTTGAGCTTGGTTGAATCTTTATCCAAGGATCAAAGCGGTACTCGCAGTTAAGGGGAAGGCATCATCTTTGAATGGTTTGAAGAACCAAAAAAGGGTTATTAAAATAATAAGAAGATTGCTCCAGCAAATAAGGGTGAATGTCATCATTGTTACAAAAAAGGCCATTGGGAAAAAACTATCCTGAGTACTTAAAGATTGTCAAAGAGAAGAAATAGAATAGTTCTACTACACATATAGGTGTGATTTATTATTCAAAATTGTTTTGCAATCAATAAATTATCTTGGGATTTAGATAGTGGATCTGGAACTCACATCTGCAATTCATTACTGTGCAGTTAAAGTGCTCGGTGGATTCAATGCGGTAGAGGTGCAAAAAGTCATAGCGGGGATGTAGCGAAGATATAGCGGGATATATCGGATTACTCTAAAATAGCATATAAATCCCATACTTGTTGTTTTTACAAATATATAGATAGTAATTATGTGAAAAATTAACATTCAATTGAATTATAATTAATACAAAAAAAATTTTAAATAAAAATATGTGCAAATGTATTGTAAATGAACGTAAAACTGTTATATAACTTAATTTAATTTAGTAGAATATTAGAGTATTATCATTTCTAAACATATATAAAAAATTCAATGAAATTAATTAATTTCATAATTTTTGTAGCGTATAAATATCATTTTTCAATCCAATTTTTTATAGAAGATATAGCGGAAATAGCGGAATATAGCGGAAATAACGGGATAAAGCGGAAATAGCGGGGATTAAAGCGGAAAGGCTATATGTTGGGGATATATGGAAAAATCGTAGCGGTAGGAATCCGCTATAAGATATATCGGAGTTATAGCGGGGATATAACGGGGCATTAACTGCATAGATTCATTACAAGGACTTAGGAACAAGTGTCATGTGGCAAAGGGAGAAATAAGATTCGAGTTACCGATGCATCTCTAGTAGATGCAATGATAGTGGAAGATTATCATTTATCTTTGCAAAATAGTTAGTTTTAGTATAGATAATTGCTATTACGTAAAAGATTTATTTATGGTATTATATCTATGTCTAGATTGTTAGAGACTAGATATATTTTTCACTACATTAATAATGTTATGAATATTATGTTGAATGGAAATAAAGTCTATAATGGTAACTAGATAATGACATTTATGTGATTAATACTAATTATGTATATGCTGTGGATAATTCTTCTAATGTTGACATAAATAATAACTTTCTTTGGCATTGTAGGCTAGGTTATATAAGTGAGAAACGACTACGCAAATTGTAAATCGAAGGTTTTCTACCATCATTTGATTCTGAACCATTTAATACGTTTGGGTCGTGTCTTAAAGGAAAAATGACCAAACACCCATTTTGTGGCAGCAATGAAAGAGATAACAAGTTGTTGGGTCTCTTACATATTAATTATATGGCCCTTGCATGTAGTTACTAAAGAAAAATTCTTCTTACTTTGTAACCTTTATGGATAATTTCTCGAGACTAGGATATATGTATCTTATGAAGAAAAAATCCCACGTCCATGAGAAATTTATTGAACATAAAAATGAGGTTGAAAATCAAACGAAACATAAGATTAAAATACTTCGATTTGATTGAGGAGATGAGTATGTTGGACAAGAGCTTCAACATTACATAAAAGATAATAGGATTATCATTCAGGTTACTCCACCATATACTCTATAACACAGTGGTGTTTCGAAGCGAAGGAATCGAACCTTATTAGATATGGTTTATTCCATGATGAGTAAAGCCGTGTTAACTCTATCCTTTTGGGGATATGCGCTAGAAACTAAGGCGCATACGATAAATATGATGCCAACTAAATCCATACTTAAGACGCCATAGAGACGTGTTGTGGGAAGAAACCCCAACTCAAAATTTTGAATGTGTGGGGTTGTCTACCCTACGTTAAGAACGTTGGTCTCCAGTAGACTCGAGCCAAGATCAATGTTGTGTAAATTTATAGGATATCCAAAAAATTCAATGGGATGTATGTCCTACAACATCGAGGAACAAAAGCTTATTGCTTCTCGGCATGTTGTCTTTTTAGAAAATAAATTTTCATCAAAAGTAAATAACAGTGAAGTTGTAGACTTGGATGATATCCAAGAAATTAACACAAGGGCCGAACAAGTGGGAGAAACAAGTTCACCTATATATGATAATACACAACTTGTTAGAAGGCCTAATATGGAATCTCGTCCACCAAAGAGGTACTACGATTTTCTTATGGATGGTAAAAAGGAGGACTACGTCTTAGATGATGACACTCCTCTCTCATTCCAACAAGCACAATAGAGTAAAGACTCTGCACTTTGGCTTGAAGCTATGAAATCCAAAATGTATTCCATTACGAAAACAAAGATTGGACTTTGGTTAACATACCCAAAGGGATAAAACACGTCAAGTGGATTTTTAAGAAAAACTAAATGCATATGGACAAGTGGAGACTTACAAAGAAAGTTGCAAAACGATTTCGTCAAATTCAAGGTGTTGATTATGACAAAACCTTTTCGCCCATCACAACGCTTAAGTCCATTTGGAATGCTAGTTATTGCTTCATTCTACGACCATAAAATATCACAAATGGATGTAATGATGACATTTCTAAATGGTGATTGAGAAGAGACCACACACATATATATCATAGGTCGGGGTTTTTGAGGTTAGCGGGAGTGAGGGAAAGGCTTGTAAGTTGTTAAGATCCATTTATGGACTTAATCAACCTTCAATGAGTTGGAATAAGTATTCTGATAAGATAATCAAGTAGTTTGGTTTTTTATCAGAACATAGAGAAAGCGTGCATATATAGAAAGGAGTAAGGAAGTGCTATCGTGTTCTTAATCTTATATGTTGTTGATCTGCTATTGATTGGCAATGTTATTTCATTATTGCAATCAGTGAAAGCTTGGATATATACTAGGTATATAAATCTATAGAATACATCCAAGTGGCTATTGGGATTGTCCTAATCCCTGTATACAAATACCATATTAAAAAGGTTCAGTATGGAGAATTTCAAGCCTGAGAACATTTCGATGCAATATGGAACCATTCTTTCTAAGAAGGATGTTCCTGAAACCGATGAGGAGAAAAAGCATATAAAGAGGATATTGTATGCTTCGATAATCTGTTCCATAATGTAAGCTATACAATGTACTAGACCAGATGTGGCATATGCATTGGGATGCATAAGCCGATACCAGTCCATTCCCGGAGAATCGATGTAAATAATTATCATTACTGGGGACCGCTTAAAATAGTAAAATTGGATTTTACCGAATTATACAAGCGAGAAATTTGGTCAAGTTGTCATACCATTGGCTAAAGTGATGTGTGAATGTTAATACTTGAATTGTTCAATATTAATCGTCGATTGCATTTACACCTAAGAGTCACATGACTACAATGTTGTATACTTTGAATACCATCTGATTTAATTAAATTATAATTGTTATAAATTAATTAAATTAATTAATATTTGTGAAATATTAATTATAAAATTTTATATAATTTGTTTGAATTAGTATTGAAAATGGTGTGAATATAATAGTTATATATGTACATATCAATATACGATATCGATATACATTTAAATCTGATTTAAATGTGAATTTACTAATATGGTTTGAAGTAGCATATAGGCTCATAAAGCCTGGATATAGCTGTCGATATATGGGGGGGAAAAGGGGTAAGATATTTAGATATTTAGTTTTGAATTGGTCGAGAAAGTAGTGGTAAAGGATCAGATCCAGATCTCCTCTTTTCTCTCCTTCTCCTTTCTTATTTAAACCCACCACCCATTCTATTTGGTGTTTACTCCCTCTAGCTCCTCTTCTCCCTATAGGCCGCAAGCTCCATAGCTCCATTCCCTTCTCTTTTAAAACCAAATTCAAATTTAAACCAAATCATATCAAAAGTGTGTAGATCTCTTTGATTGCTAGCACTTTCTAGAAGAGACTGAATCCAGTTCTATGAGTTCAACTGATCCAACATTCGAAGTGTTATAACTAGACCACAGCTAAGGTAATATTTTACTTATATCAATTTTATATATGTAATTAATCATGCTATCATATCTATATAAGATAGATTTATATCATGAATTGTTTTATGTATTTGTTTTCGATTTTTATATATGTACAATCTTTAAAAAAATTACATATGCTCATTCTACTTTCGGCTATATTAAAAAAATTCAAATTTATAATTAATTTTAAAAGCCTCTTAAATTAAAAGTTGAATTTTTAAATCTTGTATATATATATATATATATTTATAATAATAAATGTTACGTATGCCATTTCAAATGTACATGAATTAAAAGATATATTTTATATGTATTTATTTAATTTGAAATATATATTTATATTTATTAATTTAAAATATTAAATTGTAATTTGTTATTATTTACATATACGTATATAAATATAGATAAACATATGTGTGCATTTTATAAAGTATAGTTTTTGTACGAAAACAAATAATAATATTTCATACAAAAAATATTAAATTTAAATTTAAATTTAAAAGGAAGAAAAACCTTTTTATAATCTGCTTGGATTAATTAATATAAAAATAAATTAATTTGTAAAACTAAAATAGGGCTAAAAATAAATGTTCATATATATGTATAATACGGTACTATTTAATTATATAAATGAATTTAAGGTTATGTAATTTAATATATATATATATATGAATATATATATATATGAATATATATATATATATATATGATATTTACAGCTTATTTATAAATTCAAAGTTTGAATTTGCATTTTAAAATGTATTTTCCATCTAGATATAGTTTTCAAAATTTTGAATTTTAAATTTAAATAAAATTTGAATTTTAAATAAAATTTAAATATTAAATATTAAATTATTTTATATTCAAATTTGTAAATAATTATTCTTCATATGAATATATGTCTATATAAATATAAATAGTTTCTTTTATAAAATTGACAGCAAATATGTGTATGAAGGGGCTATTGCGTCCATTGTGGTGTAAATCCCAACACTTAGATATATGCATGTTAAAAGATGCACACTTTATATATTGCATGCGCATGTACATATACATGTGTATTTGATACACATGTACATATTATATCATCATATTAATCAAATAAAATCTTTTTATTAATCAACTAAATGAAATAATGATTTTATTTAAAATTTATTTGGATTAGACCTAAGTCAATTTAGACTTCATAGGCCCAATAAGATCCAAAATGGTAAAATAAAATTGAAATTCATCCATTTAACATGTTGCATGCTGGCCTGAATCCAACAAACACGCCTTTCCATCGAACTACTATGCGTTGTAAAAAACAAAGTGGCTACTGCTATGTTAGGGCAGTTACTAATATAGATGAGCATCCACATCTCTCTCCAACAGTCACACTTGGCGAAAGCTATGGCTGATCTTCATCAGTCTCGATGGAAAATAATGATGCCTAAGCCATAGCTTTATCCTTAAGTGTGGGTAGCATCGCATTGTACCCAACCTAGATCAATATGCCTTTGATACCCTGATGACTAGATACCGAAGTTGTACCTAACTCTGAAACCACGTAGAAGGCACGCCAAGGACCTCCACTTAGCTGTCTCCCACATAGCTTACCTGAGTATCTCGACCTATGACTCATATCTTAACCAAATGTTCAATCACTTCCTGGTCATTGTATATTGTAATACATGCCACCGAAGCCTCGACTCAAAGCCATACGTGCTCATATGCCAAATAGCTCCAAAATACCAGTTTGTAGTTGCACTAGACCCCATGAGCCTCCTCCACACTTTGAAGTCCCGTCTCGAAGTCAAAAACCGCAAAAGAACCAAAGATCCTCGATCAACAGCTGATCAATCGATTAATCCCTTTGGGTCAGTTGATCGATGGCCCTTTCAGTCGACTATTTAGGCCCTAAAATTACTATTTTTTTCAACCAAAAATCTTATATTTTTCTACTTCGACCAGTCGACTAATGCCCCTTGGCTAATCAACTGTTCGCCTGTAGAAATGTAGGTTTGAACCTTAATAGGGTAAATTTCCCTAAGGAATACATCCCATAATTATAGGTCTACTCAATCATCATCTCGGCTTCCCTTGCCCGAACGTCATGCTCCATGGCATTGCAACCTTCTATGTGCCACCTACATCTCGCACTCGAGTTTGTATAATTGACAATTCGCAGTGGGACGAATACCCCTTGCTAAGGCAATTCAACGAACCATCTCGGAACTCGAACGATTTATAAATTACATGAGAATGAGGTGCTCAACCATCTATATGATACAACCATTTAAAAAATAATCATTCCCAAACAATATTAACAAGCATCCATTGATCTCAATCAAGTTAACTTATCTATTTAATTTCATGATTTAAGTTCATTATTTATTTTAACATTCATTCAACTCATTCAAGCATACTTTCAGTTAAACAACCCAATATTCAATCACTCAACATGAGGTAAAGCACCTATGGCTAAGCCCTAACCCAACATAGCAAATAATAAGTATAAAAGCGCAAAGTTCATATTAAATAGAGTGTTATCCCCACTCACTACTAGCTAATAGGATTTCTCTAAATTAGATTGTAATCAATGCTTGTAGATCTCTATTTTGAAAATTTTGAAAACACTCTTCATTCAAGCAAATTTTGATTTATGGGTACTGTAGTGGACACTTTTACTTGAATTTAAAATATTTTTGTGTGATATTTGGAGAAGGAATAGAAGATTTTCAAAGAGAGGAAGGGAAGCTAGGGCTTGGAAGGAGGATGGAGGAGGAATGAATAATTAGCGAAATTATGAGGAAGTGAGGATCCAAATTTTAGAAACTGGGTCTTTACAAGCATTTCACACTTTATTTATGAGTTAGCCACTCTCCATCTCGATTCGTTTCCTTTTCTCCCATTCTCTGATTCTTTTAAGTTTTATATGTTTTTAACTATATACACTAATCCAAACATAATGGAACTAGTTTGGGTCCTAATTCCATCTTTTTCAAAAATTTACCTTTTATGTCTATAATCACTTATCTGTTTAACCCCATTTTAATTCATCAAAGTAATGTAATCAATTCATTACTCTTGTCTAACAATCCGGGTCATTACAGGATACTACATTGGTGCTTGTGTGGACACAAGAGGTGTAACGAATGGGAGATCTTCGACCACGAAAATCGACATTTATACACCCACTGTATAAAATGCCGAGTAGTCGAGTGCCGGAAATACCAGTTCATTAGGGGTGAAGAAGAAAAAGGTAGAAGAAAAGAAACAGAACAACACGGAATCTCACAATCGCAGCGGAACAAAATATAATATATAACAACAGATTTTTATACAAAAGAATCTGTAACTGTTTAATACTTACAATCATCGGAGTACACAATCATCACATCAAATCTGGACAGTTATAACAACTTGTCCTCATACAGCGGAAATATTCAAGTACGAAATATACGTCAAAAATCCTCCAGCTCGTCTTCTGAGCTCCATAGCATCCTAACCTGAATCTGTAATACTCGGTCTGACCCGAGCATTATAATAAAATAACACCCGAGTCAGTCTGGGAAACCAGCGTGAGAAAACACACTCAAATTGAATTATTAACTTTTCAAAATCCTTTGAAAACAAAGGTATCTCGTAAGACCACGTCACAAATAAACACAATGGGTTTTTACCTTACGATAACCAAAACAATTTTTATCAAAATCATCTGATATTATAATAGTGTCTATAGAAAGTAAATAGAATATAGCTGAAATGCTTACATCTCACGTTCCAGCATAGTTGGGCACAATCAAAACCGTACGAGGCTTATTGGAGAATGGATTCCATCGAATAACTGGGCTACTGGGGTACCACCCATCACAGTACACCTCTAGAACAATGTACCGAGGACCACTCTGGGATCCCCTGCTACACAAGACCGGACTACCCCTAACCTAGATAATCCGAGTAAGATTACCCCGCGGTTGGGATCAGCAACCGCACCACACAGCCGAATAAAAAAAAGGGACTCTAGATAGGGGTAACCTAACCCTAATTGGGTGCGACCCACTTGGCCTTGCTGCATCTCCCCTGTTTTAGTCATTCCTCGATTGATGAGGCTCGAGGCTAAGCGTTACCTTTCAAGGACTTAATTTTACTTAGAATGCTCATCGTCCTCCGATGACGATGTTCTGATAGCATTCGTCCATACAAGTTGTCTTGGGTCTGGACAAACCGAATAACCGTCTTCATCATCTTCATGGTATTCATTCGTAACGTTCAAACCGGATCGAAGTGGTTTTCGGATAATTAAACCTGATCCCGGTCTCTTCGAAACGATTAACGAAATTGGCCAAAATTTGATAGTCGGTTATTTAACTATCAATACACATCCATAACAATCACCAAGCCTCATTATTTCAAAATTTATCTCAAAATATCTTTATAAGATATTACTTTCAGTTCCTCAACATTTGAAAACAGTTTTCAAACCCTTTTTATTTTCACGGAACACTTCCAACCCTTCCCAATACTTAGGATATTTTTCCCACTTCCGTTGATATTAAAACTTGGAAAAAATTCCTTTTATTTCCTTTTTCTTTTCTCAAAAATCATTTACCACTTTATTTGCAAATTTCCCAACTCGTTTCACACGAATTCTATAAATTCCGGAATTCCTTAATTAATTCCCTTAGTATTTTCAAAACCAATTATACTTGCTTATAAACTCAATCCCCTTTATACTTCTTTATGAATTATATTTTCATCCTTTGAAGTTCACTTTTATTTAACTTCTTCGAAAATTTTCTTGCTTTCCTTCCCAATTCCATTTAAGAATTTTCTTATAAATCATATTCACTGAATAACCCATTTTTCCGGCTTCCGAGAAGGTTTATAAATAAATTTAAAACATTTCAAAACTCTATATATATATAAGTATTTTTAAAGAAAATAATAATAACTTATTTTTAAGACATATTCAAATAATTATTTAAAATATTGAAACACCTTTTATAATATCACTTTTCAGAGCAAATTTAAAAGTTAGTATTCTATTTAAAATAAATACCAAGTATTTAAAACTCATTTCTAAAGTATTTCTCACTTTAAAATTTCGTAGTTTAAATAAATAAAAGTTTCCTTTTTAAAATTTAAAACTTAACTTATTGTTAAAAATATTTTTTTAAATCTGGGTAACTAATTTTCAATTTATAACCCCTCTCGATTTCATCACATTTTTCAATTCCGGTCTTCTTGACCATCTTCTTTTTTAAAAATAGTTTCTACTATTTTTCTCACCCTATTTCCATATCCCAATATAAATTCTTTCCGTAAAATTTATATTCCCAATTTATCACCCAATATCACTTCCCTTTTATTTATAAACTCCGTTTATAAACTTTTATAACTCTTTCTGAGTTCCACTAGAAATAATCTCATTTATAAAATTCCATTTTATAAATTCAATCCTTTAAAAATCCAGTTATTTTTGCCCATCTATTTTCAATATCGATTTCAACCCTTTTCCCGAATATCATTTTTAAATCTGATCTTAAAAATTCCTTATATAATTTATTTTAAACTCTCTATTTAAAATATTTTACCGTATATTTTTGTATGGCCAAAAACCTACTTTTCGCTTAATCAAATCAGTCTCTTTAAAATACCAAATTTTCGATGTATATATTTTTAACTTAAAAATCTCTTTTAACTCCTTAAAATTTTAAAATAATATTTTTGGTATTAAAAATTAATTTCCATGCCATTATAAATTTTCATCACACAAAAATCCAGTAGATTATTCATTCACATCAGATATATATATATATATATATATATAAACACTAAATATTTTTTAGCAATCCAGTTGGATCCCTCCAACCTGTTTTTCCTGCATCCACAGATGTTAGACAGCAATAAAAATATCAATCCCACTTCGAGGGGGATATCGCGGTATATAGGGTCATCCGCTATTATGCGGGCGCATAGGGTCTCATCTGCTATAATATGTGGGAATATCACTCGAATACTAATATATACTACTATATATATTATATCATTCAACAGATAATTATAAATTTATAAATCAATCAAACATCCAACAAATTTTAAATTTAAACAATTAAATTTAAACAGGGTAATCCAAATGAGTGAGAAATTCTCACCTTGATTTTTTTTTGAATTTTTTGACTGATTCCATTTTTAATTTCCAGCTTGTATATTCCTCGACTTGGTTTCACGATTATAGACCTCGTATAAACATTACATCGTTTATTAATATTTGAAATAATTAAACAATTTATTTACCATTTAATAAATTTTAATTAACTAGTTTTAAATAAATAACTAGCCTAATATATTTTTTCTTTTCAGTTTGCACTAAAAATATTTTAATTAACTACTAAATTTATAAAAAGAGGTTACCATGAAATCGACTATTGCCAATCTCTCATCGGAACGCGACATTCTATACACGCGATAGTAAATAATCACGACCACCTCTTAATTGAAAGTCTGACTTCGATCGCCTAACCACGTCCACGTCCATCGCCTGACCACAGCTGCGCGTCAACACAACGTCGCTGACCCTAAAATCGAGAACCGCGTCTCCTCTGCCTAGCAACTTCGCGTCTTCCCAAGACGAACGCGAGTTGCCTTCGACAACACCTCCAGCAAAAACCCTTGTCGAGCGTCGAAGTCACCACCCTACTCTCGAATCAGTTAGACCCAGATGCAAAAAGAAAATCGAGCCTTCCAGCTTCGCCCCAAACATCTGTCGCCCTCACCAAAACCATAAGCATCGCCGACCTCCAGATTTGATCGAACGCGAGTCTCATTCAAACTCGAAGAGAAAGCTGCCATTTTTTTCATTTCATTTCGAATTCGAAACAAAGGAGAAGAATGCACGATTTTAAAAAGAACAAAGGCGGCTCAATGGCGTGTTTGAATGGGCAATGGTGACCACGATTTGAAAGAATGTGGGCTGACGTTTGACCTGATTAGATTTTAAGTATATATATATATATATATGTGTGTGTGTGTGTGTGATAATATAAACCAAAATATCTCGTTTTGGGTAACTAGAATTTTACAACCCCTATCGAGGCATGCCACTAGTTGTTTATAATGTTATGCCCCTATTCCGAACGCAATGGAAAAGGTTCCGAGTCCTAATTCGATCGTATGGAGAAGATAGCTTTTTGGACCCAATTATTATATTAGATTTTCGATATAAATTTCAACGCATTTATATACTGTACGACCAAACGATAACTCCAAACACCACAAAATTTGAAATCAGATAATAATACAATATTACGGATCCAATGGAACTGGTTTCGTCGAATTCCGAGACTGTGCCTCGGAAGGCTATTTTGAAATGTCAATTTAAATGATATATTTTTAAAACTGAACAAATCACTTGTAAATTCAAATTTAAAAGTTGCACTGTCTTCGGTATTATTAATATAAATTTTATAAGCTTTTAAATTATTTTTATCAAGCTTAAAACTCCAGATTTTCTATTTTAACCAATATTAAATTATAACTTTAATAATTAAATTATTCAATAAATTGCTATATTTAAATTCTGAATCTATTCTATAAATTAAACCCAAATTTTCATATTCAAAATCAATCTATAATTCAAATTCAATATTTAAAACCATTTAATATTCCAAATCAAACGTCGAAAAATCCGGATCGTTACAAGAGGAAAGATTTGTAACTGTGATTAATACATTACAATTCTATTTATGGTTAAGCAAGGTAAGTTTAACTACAAGTAAGTAAATCTATGTAAAAGACAATGTTGCGTGACAATAGAAGTTTATTCATAATTATAGAGTTACAATAAATAAACATATCAACGTCCATAGGAAGGTATAGTATAAAGGTAAAACTTTTACTAGCATTAAAACCCACATACACATTTGCTGGATTGTACATAGGTACAAAAAATAAAAGTGTGACTAAATCAAATGACACAAGATAGATAAAAAGAATTTGTTTCATTACTTCACTGTTACTTTTGATATAGAAGTTCGGGGTCAGACCCATATAACTTAACAAAAACATTTTACAACTTAACAGATGTTCGGGGCCAGACCCATATATAACTTAATAGAAGTTTAGGGATTGTACATAGGTACATGTTAAAAAGGAAATAAAAACTTCTTTCTTCCCATAAGGATCACTTTCTTCTTTTGCCTCTTCTTTAGCGTATCGCCCCCAAGAGGGGTGTCCACTTCGGTAGGTAATTGCTCGTCTCTAGATATGACGCATTGCTTGTGCTTTTACGACTGGGACACCCTGGGGGAAACCAAGACAAATGTTGGTAGGAAGAAGGTAATGGGCCCAAAGGTTAGAACTTCATTGAAGGGAGAAGGAACACCATCGAGCTTTCTAGTTTCATTTGGACAAGCTTCATCTTTTAGCCATCAAGAGTAGTAGCATTGTATAGATTTAGGCTAGAAGTGCCAGCGATGGTGATCTCTTCTTAGTTATCGAAGTCGTTGGTGGGCTCTTAGCCTTCCACCAAAGCTCCTATCTTCTCGACATCAGAACCGAGGATGGACCCTGCAGAAGTTGTAATAATCATGGCTTTAGTAGCAATGGCTTCAACTGAAAGCCTGAAGCAAGGATGATTACATGTAGTGGAACAAGAGCAGATTGACTTGAAACATGTAAAACATGATGATATAAGTCGACGATGGATTCAGGATTCATCTAGAGCTTTTTGAAGATTGGGGAGTTAATGGAAATACCTTTGATTGAGCGGACAAAAAGTGAATTCTCGAGCATAATCTACCCCTATCCATGCACATAAGATAATGAAGGGTTGGCAGGGGAAGAAATATCAGCCATAATATATTCTTCAATGGAGGAAGGTTCAATGGATGCAGAAGGTGAAGACATGGAAGCAATAATGGCCTCAGAGCTGGCTACCGTGATGAGTGGAATGACCATCAAGGTTTCCTGGGATGATATGACAAGTGGAAATTCAACTATTTCCTGGGCTATGATATCAGCAAGAACCTCGATGGAGGACTACAAAGCCTCCTCAGCAATGCGAAGCAACTTGCCTCAGCTATATCGCCTTTATCAAAGTAATCTGCCAAGACATTGGCCATATTGAATGTAGTGCCCTCATTCTCTGCCTTCTCTCTCTCTTCTTTCATAATATGTTCATGAATATCTACTAGGACCCTAGGGTATTAATCTGCCAACCACTGCAAGCTCTTTTTTAACACGTTTACATAAAATTGAAGATGGCTCTGTCACCCCTTTCAGCGATAGATTCCTTCTTATCTATAGCTTCAACCAATTAATTTTTCAACTCGGCTATCATGACCTTTATCTTCTCATTCTCGAAGTTGAGGTCTAGAACTTTTCATGCCTAAACTTTATATTTTTCCAACTCGACTTGAGCTGGACTGTTTCAGTGTTGGCGATGACAAGTTGAGGTTTGGTATTGTGATGCAACTAAAACAACGCTGTAGAAGTGGGCTTGCTCGACTTACTGGTCCAGAAGCTCTATCCTCACATTAAGTGTGTGGATCTCATTCTTGTGCTTTTCTCTCTTCCTCAAGGACTTTATCCTTATCCTTTGGTGCCTCCTCATCGACATTCACTTCACCTTTAGTGCGTTGATTAATTTTTGGTTTTCCACCATGGCTTTCTCCCTTTTAGCTAAGAGGAGGCGGTTCTTAGAATTAATGTCGCTAATATTGTAGCCACCTTCTTCCAAGATTGATATCTCTCTACATGTGCATAATAAATGAAGCGAGCATTCAACATATTATCCATTGGAATGTCGTCAAGATTGTAGTCAAAATGAATCCTGGCATGATCGAGATCTGGATACTTCAACTGTAGGGACATTGTAGCTGAAGTGGAAGATATTGAAGCGGTGGAACCCACAATCTCTTTACTTGGATATTGCTGGTGATTAGTGGAGGATGTGCCCAAGGGGGAAAAAGTGGTATTTTGTTGATTTAATGGGCCCAGCGCAGCAGCAGAAACACACTTGCCCTTTTACTAGGGACAAGCGCAACAATGGTAGCAGGAAAAGAACTCACAGCAGGAGCATGGGAAGAAGCAATTTAGGTGGAGGAGTGAACCTTGAAGGAGAATGGCTCTTGTAGGAATGAGAGCCTTTGGAGTCATGGGGAGAAGATGGACAGCTAGAGTGATTTGCTGGAGTTACGGGGTGAGTGTGGACGCTCATGGTATTCCCGGTCCCACTCTCGATGCTCAAAATATTGGTAGTCCCTATCTTCTCTCTCACGATGAAAATCATTGGAATGGTAGCAACCACGATACCTGTAGGACTTGGATGAAAGTGCTGCTATGGATCGTAATATGGAATATAATCTAAGTTATCTACTAGTGCAGAATATGAATATAAAAAGTAAACAGTAAAGTAAATAACACCAGAGATTTTTATACTGGTTCGAACTCCCGTTCTACGTCCAGTCCCAGACTCCTTCTGGAATTTAACTATCAACCCTCACTTAACCCGGAGGAACAGTTATTACACCGCTTGAGCAACCGAACAGGACTTCTACCGCCTAGACAACCGAATAGGACTTCTACCGCCTGAGCAACCGAACATGACTTCTACAATACAGAAAGTTTTTCTTGATTGAATGTGCTCTGTGGATAGCACGGATGAGTCTTTAGAGTATTCCCTTCATACAATCTTCTCCTTTGTGGTATATAGTGTAGTACGTGAAGATTGGAAGTAATTGTAATCACAAATAGATTTGTGCTTGAATGTGTAAGTGATTTGAAAGCGTTTATGAAAGCAAATGGCAGAAATTAGTTTGCAAGAATATAGAATAGATTCAGAGAATAATGTTGTACTTTGCAATCTGAAATCAAGGCTATTTATAGTTTGAAAAAGTTGTAACTATTCATGAAAAGATTTGGCCAAGAGATACGGAAACAACTGTTGAATTAATAGATGTTTCTGTTCATTAAAAAGTGGTGACCGTTCGGAAAAATAGCCATTATGAATATTAAGTCGATTGAAAATATATATTAAGTCGACTGAATATTCAAAAGATTTTGAAATTTAAAAATATGTTGAAAAGTCACTTAATTCAGTCGACTGAACCAGGGTGTTAAGTCGACTGAATATGCAAAATATTTTATGCATGTGTGCACATTTCAGTCGACGGCTACCCCAGTTCAATCGACTGAAACTGTCACTTTTTGCCTGTTTGACTTAGTTTGGAAAGCAAGATATTTTATAAATTTTTATAATCAAATTTAAGTTTGTGTGAATTAATTTGAATATATTTAAAAACATGTGTGCGTGCATATACCACTTAGGAGAGATTTTAACAAATATTAACTACTAACTAGACTATAGACAAACCAATTATAAATATTAAAACTCTTATTCAAAATCTTTGGTCGTCGATCTATTGTCGAGTAGAATAGTATCTTCTCTTGCAATTTTGTTTAGTTCATATAATATATACTTATATAGTTGTCATAATCAAAACATTAAAATACTAGGTTCTAACATTCTCCTCCTTTTTGATGATGACAACTATGTAAGTTCAAAAGATTATAAAACTTATAAAAAGCAATAAAACAAAAAAAACTCTCCTGAAATCAATGAACTACCTGTTTATCTTCATATTTCTCCCCCTTTATCATCATTAAAAAGGAATACTAGTTGTATATCCATTATAGTGCAATTGAATATGAATATTTTTAATCAATGAAAGCATGGTAAATAAGAAAAGCATAGATGTTGTAGACAACAATTGAGAATGGCATAACATTAGATTAAAATAACATAAGCAAAACAAACATTACATGTTCATGAGTACAAATGACAAAAACAAACACAAACATACATAGACATAAAAAAGAAAACTACACTTCCTCACTTTAGGATTCTTCCTCTTCTTCCTATTCGGATGTTGTCCATGAGAAAGGAGCGAGAGGATTCTCGGCTATGCTAGTGGAAGTTGAGCCGGTGCACGAGATCTTTTCCCAAATTGTATTCAAGAAGCCCTTGATTGAGTTAAGCTTCTTGTTGGTCTTGACGATGTTTCTTTCAACTTTGACCAAACGTTGATTAAGCTTGCTTTGATTTCACGAGAGGGTGATAAGACCTTCTTTGGGAGGAAAATCACTGCGGAGTTCGATGATGTTGTCGCCTTCTTCTTCTTCCTCGGTTTTGGCGGGAAGGTTGGGAGGAGGAGGAGCCAATGTGAGGCACACGGGGTTGCGGAATCCCTTGAGCTTGATTAGCCGCCCATTATTGGAAGTTAATTATATCTTGTGGCGGTGGGCGTTTCGGCAAGCCCATAAGACTTAGCGTCTTAGAATTAAGCTCACCGACGGTGATGAAGTCGGCATCGGGAATTATGACACCAAAGTTTTGGAGGATCCGCATGATGTATGCTCCATAGAAGATCGTCTTGAAGCTCCTTTTGTGATTGACGATGAGGATCTCATCAAGTATAACCTTGGCCCAATTGATATGTTGGGAGGAATAGATGGCGTAAAACGCTTGGAAGTCGCGCTTGTAAACTTTCTCGTAGCTTCCGGTATGAGGTTGGATGGAGCGGATAAGAGCACGATGTAGGATACGTGCCTTTGGTCATAATGCGACGGACTTGAGCACGGTCATATCATCGGAGAGGAACCGATGGGAGACCTCATCTCGATTATCCATGTTGACTTCTACATTGTTGATGTCAAAGCCTTCGGATGGACAACAAATAATAAATCCAAGTCGTTGGAGTGGAAGGTAAATTGGAATGCTGCATACTAGAATCCATATGCAATTGTATCTATTTCTTGGATTTTGATGATCCAAGTTCATATTTGCAAAGAAAAGTTTAATAAGAAGAGGATAAATCTTGATGTTGTTAGCATCGAAACCTATCAAATTCTCGAGACACTTGCCTCCGTCGTCTCTCGAATTCCATAAGCATTGAAATTCGGGTAGTTGGGAAAGGAGTCATCAAAAATTTAAGAGCTATGCATCGATTTGAATTGATTAACAGCTATTTCATCATGTAACCAAGACCTGATTTGGCTTTCCGTAGGTCCGGCGGTTGATTGACGTGGTCGTTTAGTTCTTGGAGCCATGGAGAATGACTGGAATTTGAAGTAGAGAATTTGATTTGAAAAATTTGGGGATTAGGTTTTCTTTCTGAAGTGTGGTAGGGTTTGGGTTAGAAGATGATGTATTTATAGGGTAGGTGGAAATGGTGTATTGGAATTTGTGCAAAAAGCTTTTGGAAAACTAGAAAACAAAGATTCAGTCGACTGAATTTTGGTGGCAGTCAATTGAAAAGAACAAGGTTTCAATCCCGAAGTATTTTTCCTGGAAAATGCATATTTCAGTCGACTTAAATTGTTGATTCAGTAGACTGAAATCTGGAAAAAAATTTAGTAAGTATGAATTTTAAGTCGACTGAAATTATAAATCAATCGACTAAAATACTCAAAAATTTAACCCACGTGTAATAGCCTGGAAATGATCAAATTCAGTCGACTGATTTTGCATAGGCAATTGATTGGATTGTGTATATTAAAATACTAATGTTTGAAGTTTTAGTCGACTGAAATATTATGATCAGTGGGCTGGAACTGTGGCTGGAAGCCTAATAAACCTATGAAGCAAAGATTTTTTGGAGTAAAAAGTATTATAGTAAACACTTTGATAATATTTATGTTTTATTATTTAATAAAACAATATAAAAATATTTATACAATCATACAATACTTAAACAAGAATAAATATACAAAGGAATCTAAAATTATGAAGAATGAGAGTCATCGGAGGGTGGTTCAATCTTCGTGATTTCCTATAATGGCTGAATTGGTGACCAACCATTCCCGCGTTCCCATGAGTTTGGTGACACCTGAGGACGTTGTGGACTAGGTTCCCAAGGATTTTGTGGAGCTTGAGAATGGATAGGCGAAGGTTGATGTACAGTCTCCTTCGATGAAGACCTGCAGAACTTCAACGCGGCCTGCTCCAAGAAACTTAAACGCTTAGCATTTACTTTCTGTTCATAGTAGAGTTCACGCTAGAGTTCCAGAGTCTCTCTCTGGTAATGGTGAATATCGTCTATTTTATCCTTAGTCGACGGAGAACCAAATTGTAAAGTACGTTTGGTTCTCTTTCCTTGTGGAGTATATCATGTATGATGAGTCGGTGATGGTGTGATTTTTACAAGAATATAAACCGTGGTGGGATTTGACGATTTTGATTAAGGTGGGCTGAAACAAATAGAAGATTGGTTTGATTCGTTTTGTGAAGACATGTGGATATGTTGTAGAAAAAGAATAAAAAAATTCAACCTTTTGAAATTTTTTAGAGATGATGAACAGAATGAATAGATAGAAGTCTTTAAATATGAGAAAGTAGACTAAACAAAGGTATGCAATTCTGAGATTAAGAAGAGTTGAGTGATTACAGCCAGAAAAGTTCTTGAGGTAGAAAATGAATAGGAAATAAGAGCCATTTATTAAATATGAGGAAGATAGTATGAAGTGTAGCAAGTAACACAATAGCGAAATGGAAAGACATGAAATTCCCTTACTAGCGACCCAAGTTCGAGTGCCAGCAATAGCAAAAAAATTTAAAATTTATTTTTCTTAAAATATTTTTAAAATTTTGAAATTATAAATCATGTACAGATATAATACTCAATTCTCGATGTAATTTTATAAAACTATTTTCATTTAAAGGTTTTGTAAATGTGTCAGCTATATGATTTTCTGAAGAAACAAATTCTAGTGAAATATTTCCTTTTTCTATATTATCTCTGAGAAAATGATGTCTGATATCTGTATGCTTAGTTCTGGAATGATTTATTGGATTTTTTGATAAATGTATTGCACTTGTGTTATCATAATAAATTGTTGAATTTGAAAGATTAACTCCAAAATCTTGTAGTGTTTGTTGCATGTAGATTACTTGAGCACATGCCAAAGCAGCAGAGATATATTCTGCTTCACACGTCGAAAGTGAAACACAATTTTGTTTCTTACTAAACCAAGATACTAAAGATTGTCCAATAAAGTGACAAGTACCACTAGTACTCTTTCGATCCGTCCGACATCCTCCAAAATCAGCATCACTATAAGATACTAACTCAAAAGGACATTCTTTTGGATAAAAGAGACCGTAGTCTTTAGTTTTTCTTAAGTATCGCAAAATTCGCTTCACTGCCCGCAAATGTGATTCTTTAGGATTTTCTTGAAATCGTGCACATAAGCAAACACTCATCATTATATCAGGTATACTAGTAGTTAAATATAATAATGATCCAATCATACTACGATATAGTTTTTGGTCAATACTTTTGCCATTTTCATCTTTGTCGAGATGTAGTGTAATACTCATAGTAGTAGGTTTAGTAGAAGTATTTTCCATACCAAATCGTTTTATGAGATTATTACAATATTTTTCTTGATTAATAAAAATTTCATTTGTTAATTGTTTAATTTGTAATCCAAGAAAATATGAAAGTTCTCCCATGTGAGATATTTCAAATTCTCTTGTCATGATTTCTGAAAATTCTTGACATAATTTTTCGTTTGTAGAACCAAAAAAAATGTCATCTACATAAATTTGAATTATTAAAATATCATTTTTAGTACGTTTAATTAAAGAGTTTGATCAACCTTTCCAATTTCAAAGCCAGAATCTATAAGATAGCTTTTAAGACGTTCATACCAAGCACGAGGTGCTTGTTTTAGACCATACAAAGCTTTCTTAAATTTATAGACGTGGTTTGGAAATTTTTCATGTAAAAATAAAGGAGGTTGTTCGACATAAACATTTTCTTTTATATATCCATTTAGAAAAGCACTTTTAACATCCATTTGATAAAGTTTTAAATTATGAAAACATGCAAAAGCCAGTAAGATACGTATTGCTTCTAGTCGAGCAACTGGAGCAAACGTTTCTTCATAGTCAATTCCTTCCTCTTGATTATATCCTTGTGTAACTAATCTAGCTTTATTCCTAATAATATTTCCTTGTTCATCAGCTTTATTTTTGAAAACCCATTTAGTACTAATGACTGTTTGATCACTTGGTCTAGGAACTAAGTCCCAAACTTCGTTTAGTTCGAATTGGTTTAGCTCTTCTTGCATAACTATAATCCAATAGTCACCAGTAGAGGCTTCTTTAGCGTTTTTAGGTTCAATGTTAGAAAGGAGTGCTACATGACCCATTTGATTAAGTTGATTTCTAGTTCTGACATTTGAATTAATTTCTCCAATAACATTTTCTACAGGGTGATCTCGTAAAATCCTGGAAGGAGATCTTAATCCATTTTCATTATGAACAATGTTTTCATCTTCTTCAAAATTATTTTGAGTAATAGTATTTGTGATTGTCTTAGTCATTATCTCATCATCCTCAAGACTTTTATTAAAGATAAAATTCTCATCGAAGGAGACATGAAGTTCTTCTTCAATTGTTTTAGTTCTTTTATTAAAAATTCAATATGCTTTACTTCGTTCCGAATATCCTATGAAAATTCCTTCATCGGATTTTGGATCGAATTTTCCAAGCCGATCTTTTGTGTTTAAAATAGAACATTTTTAACCAAAAACTTTAAAATATGAAATATTTGGTTTTCTTTCATGAAAAAGTTCATATGGAGTGTGTTTTGTTAGTGGTCGGATGGAAACACGATTTAAAACATAACAAGCAGTTGCTACAGCTTCTGCGCAAAAATGTTTTGGTAGAGTGCTTCCATTTAATAAAGTTCTTGCACATTCTTGTAAAGTTCTATTTTTCCTTTCTACAACTCCATTTTGTTGAGGTGTTCTAGGAAAAGAAAAGTTATGGTAAATTCCATTTTTATTACAAAAATGCTCAAAAGCTTCATTTTCAAATTCACCTCTATGATCACTTCTAATGTTTTTTATCTTTAAATTTTTACTATTTTGAATTCTTTTAGCAAATATTTTAAAATTTTCAAAAGTACCACTTTTATTTTTCAAAAATATTGTCCATGTATATCTTGAAAAATCATCTACTATTATAAAAAACATATCTATTATGATTTATAGATTGAGTTTGAGTTGGTCCCAAAAGATCTAAATGTAATAACTCAAGTTGTTGTAAAGAAGAAATCATTTTCTTTGATTTAAAGGAAAATTTAGTTAATTTTCCTAACTGACAAGCATCACAAATATTTTTAACTTTAAAATTCAATTTTGGTAATCGTCTAACTAAATTATCCTTAGATAATTTGTTAATAGCTTTAAAATTCATGTGACAAAATCTTTTGTGCCATAACCAAGGATCATTATCTTTGGCTAGTAGACATATTTGTGTTATAATTGATTTTCATATTTAATATATAAATATTTCTTTCTCTTGTTCCTTCAAAAATAAGGTTATTATTTTGATCAAAAATATTGCATTTATTTTCAGAAAAGGTTATATTAAAGCCTTTATCACATAACTGACTTATACTAAGTAAATTGTGTTTTAAATTCTTTACTAATAAAACATTTGTTATAAGAGGTAAGTTAGCTGTACCGTCATTGCTCACATCGCCTTTGCCGATGATATATCCTTTGGAGTTATCTCCAAAAGCGACAGATCCTCCATCCGAGTAGATAATACTTGTCAACATATCTTTGTTTCTTGTCATATGTTTTGAGCAACCACTGTCTAGTATCCATTTTCCTCTTTTCCTACTCGGTACCTGCAATAAATATATAAATAACGTTGGTACCCACTTTTTATTAGGGTCCTAAGAGTTAGATCTTAGGAAGCCAAACCCATGAGGATTTAGAATTCACTTTATAAATAAAATCTTTACTTTTATGAACAATAGATAGAAAAGGTTTTATATACTTGTTTCCGATTAGATTATTGTTATTTTTTGGTACCTAAATTTTTATAGTACTAGATTTACTAACTTCTTTCTTTTGAGTAACAACCTTTGCCTTTGATTTTACTTTCACAAAATTACTATGCAAAATATAATTTTTATAAGATATATTATTCTTTTTTGGTTTTGAAGATTTTTTATATCCTAATCCATTTTTATTATTAGTATACTGAGAATTACTAATAATTTTAGAAAGATTTTCTCTTCCTTTGTTGAAATTTGTCACATTTTTAGCAATACTCTGTAACTCAGTTTTGAGACTAGTGTCATTCAACTCAAGAGTTTTGACATTTGATTTTAAATTATGATTTTCTGATGCTAGTGTCATATTCTTTTCTTTTTGCAATTCTACTTCATTTAATAGCATAGTGAGTTGAGAAGAAACATTATATAAAGATTCTTGTGTAAACAAGTTCTTCTTCTGAAATTTTCTTTTCATCTTTTAGCATATCAACTTCTATTTCAGTTCTCTTTAGTCTTTCTAGTGCATCTTTATATTTTCTCTTAGTTTCTTTGAGTCTATCTAATATTTCTAAGTTTATGTCAATTAAATCTTTAAAAGATAAATCACTTACATCTTCAGTTGAAGCCATAAAGCAGACGTTGGCTTGTTCGGTATCACTGTCTGTGTCACTATCTGACGACGACGACGACTCTGAATCATCCTATATTACCGAGAATGTCTGCTTCTTCTTGAATTTGTCCTTCTTATTTTTGAATCTATCTCTCTTTCTATCAGGATAGTCTTTCTTCATATGGCCTTTCTTATGACATTCGTAGCGTTAGACTGGCAGTTTGCTGGTGTTGTTTTTTCTATTGTTTCCAAATTTCTTATTCTTTTTGAATTTTAGAAACTTTTTGAAATTCTTTGCGATCAATGCCATGTCATCTTCATCTGAATCTGAGTCTTCTTGTTCAGCTTTGAAAGTGATATTTCTTTTATCTTGTGCTTGGTCTCGCTTAGCCTGTAGATTTACTTCATATGACATCAGATTTCCAATTAACTCTTCAGGTTTGATGGTAGAAATGTCATTAGCTTCTTCAATAGCTAAGATCTTTCATTCCCATTCATTAGTTAAAGAGTTTAGAATTTTAGAAACAATATCAAAATCTGAAAAAATTTCTCCTAATGCCAATAGTGAATGATGTATGTCTTAAATCTAGAATACATGTCATTTATGGTTTCATCTGGTCTCATTCTGAAATTTGGAACTGATTCTTAAGCATAGAAGTCTTGCTTTGTTTAACTTTATTAGTTCCTTCATGTGTGACTTTAAGAGTTCTCCAAATTTCATAAGCAGTTGTACACATACTAACTCTATTAAATTCATTTTGTCTAATGTACAAAATAACATATTCATAGCTTTTGCATTTGATATAGCATCAATCTTTTGCGTATTTGACCATTCAGCAAATGGTGTAGTGGGTATAGTGTATTCATTTTGAGTAATATTCCAAGTATCATATCCATTTGCTTGCATGAAAATTCTCATTCTAGTTGCCCAGTAATTATAGTTCAAACCATTAAATAGTGGTGGTCGTGTAGTGGGTTGACCATCAACAAAACTTGTGTTAGTGTTATTTTCCATATTAACAGTGTATCAAATAATTGTGTTACGGTTATAAGATGGCCTTGCTCTGATACCAAGTGAAAAGTGCTGATATGTATCATAATATGGAATATAATCTAAGTTATCTACTAGTGCGGAATATGAATATAAAAAATAAACAGTAAAGTAAATGACACCGGAGATTTTTATACTGGTTCGAACTCCCGTTCTACGTCCAGTCCCAGACTCCTTTTAGAATTTAACTATCAAACCTCACTTAACCCGGAGGAACAGGTATTACACTGCCTGAGCAACCGAATAGGACTTCTACCGCCTAGACAACCGAATAGGACTTCTACAGCCTGAGCAACCGAACATGACTTCTACAATACAGAAAGTTTTTCTTGATTGAATTTGCTCTGTAGATAGCACGTATGAGTCTTTAGAGTACACCCTTCATATAATCTTCTCCTTTGTGGTATATAGTGTAGTATGTGAAGATTGGAAGCAATTGTAACCACAAATAGATTTGTGCTTGAATGTGTAAGTGATTTGAAAGCGTTTATGAAAGCAAATGGCAGAAATTAGTTTGCAAGAATATAGAATAGATTCAGAGAATAATATCGTACTTTGCAATCTGAAATCAAGGCTATTTATAGTTTGAAAAAGTTGCAACTATTCGTGAAAAGATTTTGCCAAGAGATACGGAAACAACTGTTGAATTAATAGATGTTTCTGTTCATTGAAAAGCGGTTACCGTTCAGAAAAAACAGTCGTTATGAATATTAAGTCGACTGAAAATATAGACTAAGTCAACTGAATATTCAAAAGATTTTGAAATTTAAAAATATGTTGAAAAGTCACTTCATTCAGTCGACTGAACCAGGGTGTTAAGTCGACTAAATGTGCAAAATATTTTGTGCATGTGTCCACGTTTCAGTCGACTGGCTACCCCAGTTCAGTGGATTGAAACTGTCGCTTTCTGCCTGTTTGACTTAGTTTGGAAAGCAAGATGTTTTATAAATTTTTATAATCAAACTTAAGTTTGTGTGAATTAATTTGAACATATTTAAAAACATGTGTGCGTGCATACCACTTAGGAGAGATTTTAACAAATATTAACTACTAACTAGACTGTAGACAAACCAATTATAATACTAAAACTCTTCTTCGAAATCTTTGGTCGTCGATCTATTGTCGAGTAGAATAGTATCTTCTCCTGAAATTTTGGTTAGTTCATATAATATATACTTATATAGTTGTCATAATCAAAACATCAAAATACTAGGTTCTAACATTGGAGAGGGAAACATCGCTAGACGCTTTTTGGTTGAGGTCGCCAAAGTAGCTGAATTTCCTATTAAACTTGAAATGGAAAAGGAAAAGAATTGGTACTGGAAACTAGGAACAAGAGATATGTGAAGTGCTTGTAAGCGTGATCCTAAGTGGTATGGGTATAGTGCTTGTGAGCGTGATCCTACGTACCATGCTCGGTTGATAAAGATGCATGAGCGATTATGCCTTTGAATGGAAGGAGAGTGATGTCACCCATCTCGTGCAACATCCTATCGATCTCTGGATCTTCAACATCAGGATTTCGAAGATCTTCTGATCCGAGATCGAAAGTTGGACTTACTACTTTATTTCCATAATGGGCGAGGGTTGCTTCCTCGATCCAATCGAGGATCAAGGACATGCTCAATAACCCCATCCTTAGGCGTTTGAAATGGAGGGCGAAGTAGGAATAGAAGCACCTTCCCTTTCAACTTCCCCCTGGTGGATTCTACGTCAAACTCTTCTTCTTCGTCTTGAACCTCATATTCTTCATCACCTTCCTCATTTTCTCCCTCTTCTTCATTGGATTTAATCTCAATGAAGTCTTCCTCATCATTATCATCGATTACCCCATGGTTAGCTGGAGATAAGGAAAGAACCTCAGATTAAGGAGTAGTGGGTTCGAAGAATACTCGACGACCATAGTGTAAAAGATGGAGGCAAAAATCGATTAGCAAGTGAGTTGTGATGCACTCCTCCTCTGGAACAGCCTGAAATACTCCAACCATCCGCCTCAGGTCATCGCCATCTATTTTGGGAGGAATAATTACAATGAAAAAGATGGGTAAGCAATTTGGATGAAGTAAGTCCACATAAGGTGGAATTCGAATGAAAGGTAGGATACTCGCATCCTGACAACCATTTCTTAGCAAAACCGATAGGACATTGGATGAAAAGTACTCGCCTTTGAAGTAATCACATTTGTTATGTAAATCGATCACCAATTTTGCAATCATGGAATGATTTAAAAGTGGGTCAATGAAGTATTCGAGGAGCGACGCTTGAAGTTATAAAGATATTTGATATCTGCCAGCCCTATTTCCCTGCTTAGATGGAGGAAAAAGATTATGTAGAGGCTCAAGAGGACTGCATAAGAGTTTGCATGCAGTTGTGCTGGAATGAGCCTCATCGATTGTAGTAGAACATGGCGAAATAATGGATTGAAGGATGACACCACCCCAAACAGACATATGTACCTGTTACAGCCAGTGTAATCGATTGGAGGATTGTGTACTCTCTCGTGTGGCAACAAGAGCCTAAATTTAGCAAAAGGAATGTTGTGCCTATTGCAAATTCATTGAAGTTTAATGACAAATAAATGTGGAGCATGAGAGTCGAGAAGATTGTTCAGAATCATAACCCCTTCTAAGTTAGTGTTGGGAGGAGTCTTGTTATGTGGCTCCTCAACGATCATTAGAGGAGCTACATAAGTTGGAGGCCAAAGAGCGTGGCGGGGACGAGGGGATTTGCAAGCATCAGAAGTAGATGTCGACATCAAGCTAGAAGCCGTCGCAGACGATGTAGAAGCAGAAGCGGCAATTGTAGCTGTGGAAAGATGAAGAGAATGTCCGAATTCAATAACTTTATTGGAAATCTTAGATCACGAGCATGGTCAGATAATTTTACATAATTATACTTGAGTTTAGACCATGGAAATCAATTCGGAGCCAACCCGATCCATAGCCAAACAATGCCCATAGAACTATCTCCACCCACGGCCATAATCAAGCCAACCCACATCGATTTCCTTTACCTTTTTATTAAGTGGAATCAACCGGCAACGATCGATAGAGATTGATCGATATGGGTTACAAATGGATTGGCGGTTGACGGTAAGGGCAAGGAGATAGCGCGACGATGTCGACGAAGGCTACATGAGGTGAAGATCCATGACAAGTCGATATAGACCTACCTTGATTTGATTAGAGTGGACGGATTGGCGGTCGGAGTTGAAGACTAGAGCTTGAAGTTGGGAATCAAAGGAATCCCAAATTCTTGAAGTTCCGAAATGAAAAAGAATCTCAAAGACAAATTGTTTGGATGGAAGAAAAATTTGCCTAATGATGGAAGAAAAATTTATGTAACCGTTTGTTTATATAGATGAGAAAGAGCACGATGGTATCAATCCACGCATGAGTTGTTACTGACCCATCATGGCAATATTCTTTTTAAAAACCAAACAAAAAAGGGATATATACATGACCATGGACAAGAGAAACTCCAAGATAATTCTCAATGTTGAGCGCAATGAGTGAAGTTTTTAGATAGTAAATTACGACATTTATATCTGTCGAAAAAACGTGACTCGATTACTATTTGGAAACGAAGTGTCTAAATTTTCGACGAAGATAGGACATTCCATGGAAACTTGTCGAATAAAGGAAGCAACTATGCTTTGTGTCCATTGAAGCATGCTTTAGCGGGCAAGTGCTATCCAATATTTTTCTCATGTGACATTTCAATGGAATTGGACTAAGAAATGATAAAAGGATGGACTTCATACTCAAATACGACCAACTGTGAAGAGCAAAAGAAGAAGCATGTCATAATTGGCTATGACTATGGATTAATACTGATCCGTGAATAGATTAATAACGATCCGTCAGAATGACCAAAATGCCCCCCCAAAGCTCAAGTGCAATAGATCTCTAGTCAAAATGAAGAAAAAGACAAGTTTTTGGACAATTGTGATGGATCGGTACTAATCCATCCCAAAGATCATTTTGCCCATAAAACTCAAAGGCAATGAAGATAAATTGTATTAGAGCTACACACAATTTTCTAGACCAAAGAATGGATTTACACCAATACATGGATGGATCTATATTGTTCCATTAAGCCTTGGGATTTGAATAATTTTTAACCTGATCTCTTTCCTATTCTATTAGATCTGATTGACTGAAAAATTCAAACGAGATTGGATGAATCTACAGCCTCCAAACAGTCCAACTACAAATAGGAGGCTATCTTCAATAGAGAAAGGAAATTTGATTTTTGCTTACTCTAACTAGGGAGAACTCTGTCTTTTTTGACTGCTTTAGATAGAACTTTGAGATTTCACTATAAAATTGGTAGATTTAGTAATAAATAAGTAATAAAGCATTGATAAAGTAGATATAGGTCAGTAATTTGCCGAACCACTATAAAAATAGTGTCTTTCTTCTTTGTTTTTCTTTCTTTTTAACTGTTTTTCATTTTATGTTTAATTTTTAGTATTTAGGGGTGTTAGACCAAAATACCGAAATGTTATGTTATTTTTAAGCTAAAAATTTGCTGAATTTACTAGTGCCAACTTAGGCTATGTTTGGGAATTTTTTTATACTGGTTTTGACTAATTTGGATGGCTCTGTATTGCAAGTATTATCATTATGTTTGCTTGTAAAAAAATTTCACACCGATTATTGTTGGTTATAAAACTGGTAAAAACCGGTATAGTGCAGTTTTAATGGTAATTCTCAACTCATCAAATTTGGGTGTTTTGAGGGATTCCAACTTTTTTTCCAGTTATACATTACTATTTATTTAGGAAAACTAATCTTCACAAAACCAAAGAATAAATATAAGTGTATATATGTAATGTTAATTTAGTGGAAAACTCTTAAATCTAGTGTACTCTCAAGCATGTAATGATCGACTATAACAACACTTCAAGTAAACCAATCAAAGCCGCTATGATCATTGACCATCAAAACTGGTACTCTCAAAAGTGGTACCACAAAACTCCCAAACGGACTCTTCGGGGCTGGGTGCTTAGTATTTTACTCAATACCTACCATCGTATTCGGATATTGATTTTGGAATGCTCATCAAGTTCGAGTTGGGTTTGCACTACAGCAAGCGGGTTCAGCTGTATAACTAACTGGAGCAAGGCCAATCCGTTGAAAACTCTACGGGTCCGTCTATTGCCACTCTGCATCCCAACAACATAAAAATAAAAGTATCACCACATCTTTTGCTTTTTTCACTCTGTTTATTTCAAAACCGTCCTTACCCTTTTTTACTTACATTTCTTTTCTTCCTTCTTTACATTTACTGTTTTTTTTTCCAACATCAAAATCCTATAAATTCTAGAGCTTCTTAAAACTTAGCAGTGGAAAGAGACAAAGGAGAGATAGACGTATAGAAAGAAGATCAAAGCAACGCCGTGTTGAGAGTTGTCAAATTTTACATTTTTTTCAATTTGCACGCAAAAAGCAAATAAGAATTGATTGTTAAAGGAAACTAATATTTTAATATTCCAAATGAGGGATGAACAGCAAAAAAAACAACGGAACGACAATAGACGGACCCAAACTATACAGCCAAGTTTGTATTCAAATAGATGAAAATATTCAGCCAGGCTCGGTAAAACTTCGGCCAGCTCCGTATTAACTTCGGCCAGTTCCTGCCCACTTTCTCATTTTATTATTTTCCTAAACGAAAATATAAACCCTAAATCTGAAATCAATATAATTAAAAACAAAAATGAGCGTAAACGAAGAAAGGAATTGGGCAGAATTTGATAAAGATATGCTCTCATTAATATTCCAAAAAGTTGGAGCAATAGACATTCTCAGGCACGCTCAGTTCGTCTGCAAACCATGGCGAAATCTCTCTTTTGACCCTAGTATTTGGAAGGTACAATTTGTTCTGGATCCCTTTTTTTACTCGTTTTCGATGATATTTAAGCATTCTTATTTTGAAGGTGATTGATATGACAACTTTACATGGAGACAACATGGACCTTGATTTGGAGAAAATGACGAGAGAAGCTGTTGACAGAAGCGATGGTCAAGTGGAGGAGTTATGGATTGCGTATTTTGGTTCGGATCATCTTATGAATTACATTGAAAATAGGTACGGCTTACATTCGGAAATAGGTATGAATTTCATTTTGTTGTTTGGGAACTGGTTAAGTTAATCCTGTGTTGTTCTCATGTTTATAGTTCAGCGGAGATAGCTGAATGTAGTGTGTAGCAACAGAAAGATATTTTAGGCTATTGTTGATGGTAGTGTAATTTTTGATATTATATTGGGTTATTGCCACCAACACATGATAGTCAAAGAAGGATTTTATATGTTAACTATTATGTATGCATTAAACGCATATGGTTCTTGATGAATTTGTTAGCAATAAGTAGTGGTGGATGTTCAGATCACCATGGCTGCCAAATTCTACATGAGAGGCACAAACTTGTATGCTTTCAACATGATAAAAATAAGTTCATTTTGTTTCTTTCTTTGCGTTTCTCTATGTTAAAATTATGCAGGACGGATATCATATGGATTTTCCACTCACAGCTATTATGGATGTGTTTCTTTTTCTTCATTGAAAGTATAAACAACTAACTAAGTCTTACTTGTCAAAAGAACATCAGATTCTTCTAAAACCAATATACTTGGGTTCAGTACAAGTCATAGAAGTTTTCATAGGCTTATAACTTGATGTGCCAGATTTTTATTATATCATAAAGATGTTAAAAAAGTGTTGACTGAAGAACATAATCTTATGTTATTGAGCCTTGAAACTAGAAAATGCATTTAACAAGTATTATTGCCAGAACATTGCACAACTGTAAGGCAACTGCTCCATGGTACTTCTAAAGTTTTAAAATATCTGTACCCACAGGGGTACTCACCCTTATTTTGAAAACAAACACTTTTTTGTAGACATAATCATCTCCATCAAACTTTGTTTCATCTCAAAGTTTTATAACTTCAAAAGCATTTTAGATAATTGGTTAACTAAAATATTTTCAATGACCGATATTAACATATGATTGTGAACAAGTTAGAAGTTCTGAATTGTTACTAAATTTTAGATGAATAACATGATATCAATATATGAGCAAATTCTATTCATACACCGGAAAATGCTTTTCCATCACTAACGATTTTAAAATTATTTTAAGGACAAATTTTACCTTCTTCTTCATTGCAATGATTACATGTTTTTTTTTCTCAAACAGCTTTAATTAATATCCTAAAAGAATACGTAAATAAAGCTCAAAACAAAACTTATCAGACATCATCATAATTGATCATTATCAAACTACACAAGTCATGATCCCATTCCCTCATTTGAGCTCATTCCCTCCTCTTCTCCGTTGATTTAGACATTCGAAGCTCCAAATATATAAATAAAATTATATGGAATCCAAATAAATTTATATGTGTGAGTTAATTTAACATTAAATTCAGTAGACAAATAAATTAAGAATTCATCTGGTTTCAAAATTTTAGGATTGGACAATTTGAGGAAAGTGATATTTGAATCTACGGTAATGATATAATTATTTATAAAAAGAATGAGAAATTTATCCTTTTTCTGGTGTAGATTTAGTAAAAAATAGTGTATGTTTGTTTAATATATTTTATGGTGTTGATTAAATATTTAGTGGTGTATAAATAGAATTAGCCTAAAAATACGATGCCTATAAAATAATAGTTGATTTTAAAACTTTATTATATAAATAATTGATGGATTAAGGAGCGTGAATCTCTCTTTGCGTGCGTGTGCGTGCGTTATAGATCATTACTTTGTTTATCATGAAGGTTTTTTTCCCAAAAGAATGACATACAGGAAAGAAGGCGAAAAAAAAAGAAGAATTTTGGGTTTGCCATACCTATTTGTATCATTGCTATAAACTTGTCAGAATGACAACCTTTAACAATCCATCTAACTAATGATATAGCTTTTGGCAAAATAATGACCAGTTAAAAAAAAAACTCTTTCAAAGTCGATCTTTTTTAAGAAACAGAAGTTTGTAACTATAAAATATCATCTGTAAATTGTTTCCTAGATTAAGTTAGTACAAATTTTATTTTTAATTTATGGCTCTATTTTATTTTGTTTACGTAAATATTAGCACAGTAGCTTCAAAAATTAGACAAAGAACCTTGAAAATAATTTTTACATAGTTTTTACTTTATACCATCTAGAAAAAACATACACAAAAACTGTTCATTACAGTTATTTATATGAGATGAGATGTTTAATATATTTTGTGATAACTATGATGCATGTAGTAAGTTGAGTAAAGTTATCTGTTTTAATGTTACACGGTTACGTTATTTGTTAACCAACAAATGAAAAATACAGAAACATATCCATTTAAAGTTTTAAACATGATATATCGAGGAAGTTTGTAGCTGTTTAAGTTTGGAAGGATATGTCTAAACAACAAATATTTTGCGATGACTTTTCAAAAATATAAAATATAAAAAATAAGTTAAAGCACTTTAATTTGGGGGCATATATTGCAGTTTCGTGGATTGTTTTAATAAATCTCAGCTGTAACAACCTTTTGAATTTATCATCATATTTCAAACATGTAGAAAAAACTTAGATATACTCTGGTTTGATAAAATAAATTTTACAGGTTATCTGAGTAAAAGATTTTGTTTTCCTTTATTTTATGAAAGATAATAAGTCAATTGAAACGATTAAATATAAAATTTAATTTCATAAGAAGAAAAAGGGAGAGAGGGGGATTTGTACCCTCGATAGTATCAAAAGTACACCGGTTTCTAAAGCCCACCCCCCCCCCCCCCCACACGCACACACAGGGAGAGGGAGAGAGGATTAATCCATAGTCTCTCTCTCTCTCTGAGTGTGAGTGTGTAGAGAGGGAATCCATACACTCTCTTTTATGTATCCCCTCCATTGCCTTTTTCTCTCGTCTTCCGTGCAAAAATGTTTCAAAATGAAACAAAGTTTTGAAGATATTATCGATTTGTTGTCTAGATTATTTGCACAAAAAAAAGGATCCTTTGGAAACTTTTAACTCCTATCACAGATGTTTCATTGATTTGACATGTTGCATGGGCCTTGTTAGCAATTATGCAGGAAGATCATCACGTTTTTTCCTTTTTTTATTTAAAAAAAGAAGTCATAGGTAGGTATACTTATCAGTCATATGGATTTCACAGTCCCATCATTACCTGAAAAGTTTAAGAAAAAGATAATTTCTTTTATCAGGAGTAAAAAGTTGAAGCACCTACGCATAATCGCAGCTTCTGGGATTACCCACGATGGATTATGTGAGGCGCTCAAACGACTACCCCATCTCGAAGAGTTTGAACTCACATTTGGGTATTCTTCAATTGACATATGTGAAAAAATAGGCAAAGCCTGCCCAAACCTCAAATGTTTCCGATACAACAACAAAGGGAACAGATACAATGTGTTCGACTACGATGAGGATGCCATCGATATAGCAAACAACATGCCTAAGCTACGGTGCCTCCAACTAGTAGGAAACAATCTCACAAACAAAGGGCTCGCTGAAATTCTTGACAAGTGTAAGCACCTGGAGTGCCTAGACATTCGATGCTGCTTCGCCCTGAACATAATAATAGATGCCAACATAAAAGCAAAATGTGCAGGACTCAAGGAGGTGAGGTACCCTGATGATCCTACCGATGACTATGAGTTTGTGGCTGAGGTCAGTTGCAATCAGTCCTATGAATTTTACGATGATGATTTTTATCAGTCTGGATACTTTGACATTGATGTTATGTATGATGATGATTTATCTTTTGATAACATGCCCTATGACAATGATTCACCCTACGATGAGTTTGGTCTTGTGAATGGTGGAATTGATGAGTATGGTATGCCATACAGTGATAATGAGGAATTTGATATGTTGGAAGTTAGCAATGATGATGATATTCTTTAGGCTTTTTTCAAGTGTCTCAAACTGTTTTTTGGTATATATTTATTTCAGATGACATTGGTATTTACGAATGTTATACTTTCTGTTCCTGATCTCGAAAGCTTTTATGTTTATTGTTTATGTTGTTTTATTTTCGTGTGTATATTACGGGCACATGTGGTATTGGTTTTAGAATTTCTCTTGGAGAATTCGGTGCATTTTGTCTATATATGTAATTTGTCTGTTCTATGTCACAAGGAACAAAATCAGAACGTTCTCGGTTTACCATTGACTGTAGATTAATACGAGAAAAAAATAAAAATGATGTAAATTAACAATGCAGGCGCGTTAGTTGTAGGGTTTAGGTCATACAATGACTTCAGAATTTTGATGTGATTTTTTGACTTTTGTATACTGAGCTAGGAAGGGGCAAGGACTTCGATGTTGGTCTGAGTGTGTTATGTGTATGGTTGTGGGGTAGATATATGTAAAGCTATGCCGATGCTGTTGATAAGTTGAAAACGACTATCGATATTTTACCATTGCCGTTAGTAAATTAATTGTTGGAATATTGATAAATTGGTAATGGAAACTTAAATTGTAATGATGTGCTTCATGTTAATTATATCTACTATATTTACTTAAGGCTGTAATTGATTTCATCTCTGTCGTCGAAAGATAATATTAATATGACTGCAACATATTAGTTTTCCATTTTTAGGTTTCAGAATGAGGGATGCTACAACTTCAGTTTGAGTTCTTTTCTATATTGGTACTACACATTCTTTCATTTTGAAAGATTTAGTTGATAGTTTGAAGTTAGATACTACCTACTTAGTTACATCTTTACGTGTAATTAATACGATCAGTGGGGATGCTACTCTCGAATTAAGGTGCACTGAACTTGAATTCGTCTTGTGTGGACATTTGTTTGTTTGTAATCCATATGTGTTAATCTTAGACTTTGAACCTAATAGAATAAAAAAATAAACAGTGTCATAAGTACTGTTGCGAACAATTTTTAAAAATTGATATACCTTCAAATGTGTCCTTATTTTAAGGTTAATTTAAATAGTGAACAAACAAAATTAATGTGATTGGTAAATTTTCCATTTTCACTGATTTTAAATGTTTTTTTACTGTTATATTTATCATTAACAGTGGTAAATTTATCATTATCATACCGATAGCAATGACATATTGATGTAGCTTAACATTGATTATTAATTGCTCGATATTGTTATGGTAACGGTAAATTTATCATTACCATAATAATCGTACGTGTATGTGTAAATCATGAACAATATCCGATTTGATGTATCTTTTCTTTGGGGCTTAAGGGTGCGTTATTTTGACATACGAAAGAGGCACACAAAAGGACAAGGGAAATGGGCATGAAAGGAGAATGATTCAGAAAAGAAGAATGCATTTTTATGTTACAAACATGACATTTGAAAGTGGCATAAAAGAGGATAACGGTTCACTATCGTTATTACCGGATGTTCGAATATTATGATACTTTTCCATAAATTCTTTCGGAACTAGATTGGGATCATTGTCATTTGCCATAAATTCAAGGTCTCTTTTGTTGTATCTTTGTATAAAATTATGAATAGCCATCTTAGTGGTCGCAATCTTTACTTGAACATTATATTTGCATATCGGCATGTTATGTAAGATTGCAAACTTTTTTTTTTTAAATTCCAAAGGTTCTTTCGATTGCCATACATAAACTCGAATGATAATAGTTGAAAATTTCATTTTTGATCTTTGGTTGGTTCCAAATTTCATTAAATTTGGAATATGATATCAAACATTGCGGTAAGGAGGTAAGTAATCATCGATTAGTGGATACCCCGAGTTAACTAAATAATATTGTCCTATTGATGAATGAGGAAAATTTAAATTTCTACCATTTAAAACGGAATGAAAACTTTAGCGTCACATGTAGTTTCTTCCTACCATGTCCATACAAATGTAAATGTTAAATCAAATGCGTATACAGTCATAATATTCTGCATAGCAAAACTTTTACGTCTAATATATCATTGCGTCTCTACAGCAGGCACATGTGTAGCTACATGTATACCATCAATAGCCTAATAAATTTTTTAAAGAATGGCTAATATCAATTTGACGTCCAAAATCTTTTGGATTGTATTAAATTGAGGGGTTTATCAGCCTAATAACATTTTTAGACATTAACAGAACAATTTTTAAAACTTCATGAAAATAAATACAGTTGGATCATGCTATTAGGTATACAGTTGCTTTGGACATTTTTAGACATGAAATCTTTCAACAACCTATTGTGTAGGAAGAGCCAAAGCTATTGTATACAGTTGGATGACTAACATTTCCCTGATGCAAATACCGAACGTTGACTTCCAGCCGTAACCATCCAACCGCTCGCATAATGTCCGAAAACAAAGTCTTTTAATTCGAAAAACTTGTGGAAAACATTCTACATAACCGCATAATATATCATTAACCTAGTGAATTTTTCTGTATTCGGATGTCGATCGATTGGAACTTTGTGTAGCGCTCTAATTCTGCTAATAGATTGTATATCAGCCAAATCTTCGACATCATAATCTAAATGATAACCTTCGTAGTACGGTTTGACCATTGATGATGGAATGAAGTACAAAAGTGAGTTAGAAGATGATGGAATGAAGACGTAGGTGAAATGAAGCAGATGATTAAGTTCTATGGGGTTAACATGACCGGTCGAGTTAAACTGGTTAGCATCAGATGCTTCAGACGCTTTTGAGCCAACTTTGTGGAGGTAAAAAAAATCTAGCATTTGCATAGCCTCTAGGTTGGGAGCAAGAAGGAGCGGAGGTGGCCCGAGCGATATTGTTACCCCAGCCGAGTTCAAAAAAATGCTCCAAAAAATTAGTTAATGTGACAGAAATTGAACTCTAATTATTTGTTATACTAGACAATGAACAAACCATCTAAACGTAACATAATTGTTATATAAGTTGTGCTTCAATATTATTTAATTTTGATTATTTTAGAAAATCAAACGTTGTCTCCACATTTGTCATTGTCCCCTCCATGTCCGTTGCCCTAGGCAGCTGCCTTGACGGTCCACCCATAGAGCTGGGCCCGAGTAAAAGGATATTTTGAGAAAACTAATCCCGGTAAACGAAGATAATGCAATATATGTTTGACTTCGTTCCAATGCCTTTTGGTTGACTAAGAACTGAATCTAGGTAATAAATTGATCTCAAAAGCAATATCATGTTTATTATATCGTGCTAGATGTAATAGAGCATCAATAGCACCAAGGTAAGGTACTATTGAACCCAAAAACATTTCCACTCCCTTTTTACGAGCGAAACAAATCATTTTTCACATCAAGTGATCTAACAACCATGAAAACACTTAGTTAGTGACACTTATCCATATTAAAATGATTTATGATCTTTTCTATGTACATTGTTTGATGAGTAAAGACTCCTTTAAACTATTTTTGATATGTAGACCAAGACAATAGCTTGATTCCAAGATATTTCATTTTGAATGTTTTACTTAATATTCCATGTCTTCGTCAACAATTGTGGAATACCAATAATGTTTATATTACGAAGATTTTGTTTTCTTTATGAATACACGTAGGGTTGAGCGTTTGGTTGGTTTGCTTTATCCGATGATGAAAATTGTTAAACCGAACTAAAATCAATAAAGATGAAAGCCAAACTAAACCAACCAAATTAAGTTTGATTGGTTCGATTGATTATCCGATTTAACCGAACTAAAAATGTTTTACACTTTATATTTGAAATATTCATTATAATTTGAAATAAAACATAAATATATGATTAAAGTATTCTTATTTATCATTCTTATGCTTTCTAAAAGTGATTTTGTCAGATATACGATAAATAAAATTTATCTGGATAACTAAACCAATCTAAAAATTTTATTATAACAAATATAATAAAAGTTCGGTTAATTTGGTTAAACCGATAACCAAACTAAATTTTTTTACAGACCGATTATAAACCAATCTTGTTTCAAAACCAAACCAAACGGACCAAAATGAATTAATTTGGTTGGTTTATATGGTTTAACCAAATAATGTTCACCCCTAAATACACGTTTGCATATAGGATCATTAATGTATCGTTGTTTATTTACGTACTCGCTTAAATTAAATGATTATACATCGTTCCTTTGGCATATTTCGGTCCATATAATATTCGTTGAGGCTTAATTGCGTACATGGTTTACATTCTGGCTTATTAAATAATTAAAAGACCTTTGTATGAATTTCAGTATCTAAAATTCCATGTAGATACAAAGCTATCACATCCATTAGATGCATTTAATGTTTTTCTGATATTTCCAAACTTATTATATCAAAACGTAATTGCACCCATACTAGGCGCTTATGTTTCACCAAAATCAATTCCAGGACTCTATGAGAAACGGTAAGCCACAATTTGACCTTTACAATGAACAATCTATCCCTTCTCATTTTACATTCTTGCAAACACCCACTTGAAACCAGCAAGTTTGACATGTTTGGGTTTTTGCTAATTCATTTTGAATTAGTTCTTTCCATTTTGGTCGACCATATTTTTATCGACGTTTATTCAAGGAAAAATGTTATGATTATCATGTGCAAGATTTATGTAGCTATAATACGAAAATATATCATCAACGATCATTTTGTATCTCCTTCATACTTCATTTTTATGTGCATAATTTCTAGAAATTTCTTTATTTAATGGTACCTTCGCCCTCTTCGGGGGATTTTGCAAGTTCTAAAGTTTGTTTTATCTTTATTCACGTTTTCATTAGAATAGTCAATATTAAATTTCATACTTTTCTTAAGTTGAGCTAAAATCTTTTGCTTCAGCAGATCGTACTTACTTTTGGCCGTCATTTAATGAATTGTTGGCCACCATATTTTTATATTTATGTTTTGAAATTTTAATGTGCATAGGTATATTTATAGTCCATATTTATGATTTAGTCACTCTTGCAATATTAGTAAAAGTTCGTTTGGATCAACTAATATAAGTCAATTTTTTGCTTTTTGAAAATCAAAAGCTATTCATTTTGGCTTTCAAAAAGCCAAAAAATGACATATATAAGTCAATTCAAACAAGGCCTAAATGAATAAAGTATGATTTCATTAAGATGGGTTATTCTTTGTACTTCAATTTCACTTGAAGAAGTATGCAGATCAAAACGAGATACATTTGGCATAGTCCATGTAAGTTCGTGTCATTCTTTTAATTGCTTATTATCTTCTCCCAATGGCAGGTATGTTATCCCATCAAAATGAAAATCCCTAAATTGAGCGCTAACATCACCTTTATATGGTTTAAGCTATCTAATAATCGAAGGTGAGCCAAAACTATCATAAATCCCTTATTGTCGCGTGGATCCATTTTAGTTCATTATGATGACATAGACATAGTTAAGAGTATGCCTTAAGGGTAATTATGTATTTCTTAGTATTAATTTAACTCTGCAAACAATCTTGTAGAAAATAAAGTATACTTTTGGTTTTATTTATACGATTGTTATATTGTGATATAAGTAACAAATTAATTACATTAAGCATATATGAGTAGAAAATCCTTAGGAGTAGCGTATAATCGATTGCACTTACGAACGTGTTCATAACCATGAGTATTTAATCGATATAACTAACTCCTTAAATGTTCTTAGTTGAGATGTATTGAGAAAAGGATATCGATACATCTGTTGGGATTAGTGCATGTAACTGTTACACCTCATATTTTAGAGAGCCATAACATGGGAAAGATAACTAATAATATAATTTGATAAGAAATAAATAAGAAAATTAAATTAAAATATTTAATAAAGAAGATTTGAATGAATAAATATGTGACATCTTAAGTATAGGTAATTTAATGGAATGAGAGTAATTAGGGTAATAAAACTTGACCATATATGTACAAAGTAATGAATTTGAATATTTGAATGGAGAATATTTGCATTTAGGGAAATTAATGAATGAGATTAGATAGTAAACTCGATTATACATGTATAAGGTAATGAATTTGAATATCTGATTGGAGAATATTTGCATTTAGAGAAATTAATGAATAAGCCATGATAAAGGATTTAACTAAACCAAAATCATTATTATATAAGCCTTTAACATATTCAGCTCTCCATTTCACATTCATTTCATTTCCAAAATGAAACAAACAAAACCCATCAACCTCAGGTGGCCATCATTGCTAAGAAAAGGGAGAGGAAATTAAAACTAAGAGATTAAAGCTACACCTCTAAGAAGAAAAGGCGGATTTTAATTAATCTCTACAAATCTACAAATCTAGGTGAGTAAAACTTTCTCTAATTTACTTCCAAAACCGTTTAGGTTTGGATTTGATATGTGTTGGCTACTTTAAACATTGTTAAACATGTTTTAATAATTAGAAATGATTTTTTATATGTTTAATGATTTAAATGAATAAAATTTGGTCATATTTAAGAGTAGAACATGATTTAATCTTCTCCAAATGTCACTAAATTTTAATATGATGTATTTAGTATTAAAGTAGAGATGGTTTTAAAATTTCATAGTTTTAACCAAGCCACGAGAAATTGTTAATTTCTAAGTGGAAAATGGCTAATTTCGGGCATAAATTAATATTTAAAACAATAAAATTAAATATTTTCTTTGAAATTTTTATTGAAGGTAGAAGGAGATGTTTTGAAATTTTGGTGAATTTTTGATAATTTTCCCATTACTTTTTGAGTTGTTATGAATTGATTGGTAAAGAAAATGTTGCCTTAATTAATGAGAAGTAATTAAGTAAAAGATTAATTAATGGAACTAAAATTTTATATTATAAGATAAAAATAACCATTGAAAAAATTACATGAGTACTAGTTAGGTTAAAGTTATTGCTTTATTAAGGCAAAATATAATTTTCACTTAATTATGGATTTTTTATCGTAACTTATGATAACTCTGCTTAGACATACGGTAGCCCAAGTCTTTACCTTTGATAGCTTAACAACCGGATATTCGATAGCTAATTGTTAAATACTCGACAGCTTTAAACACTTTGACCCTCGATGGCTTAAAAGTTAACTTTCGATAGCATTATAAGCTTAACATTCGATAACTTTAGAACGGGGCCTGTGATAGCTTCTATAAAAGGCTCAACTTCAATAGCTTAAACCATGATGTGTGATAGCTACGTTATGTCAATACGCGATAATACTATGTTAACACGCATTAGCTTTGCAATTTTAACATTGAATAGCCAGTGATACTAAGATTTTATGAGTAAAGTAAGTAAACTTTTAATAGCACCTTGGAAATCATCTTCCAAGTTGATGGTTGTGAATAACATAGAGATGAAATGACCATAGAAGATAATAAGTTATAATATAAAGATATATGAAAATGGGAAGAGGAAAATAATCGTAGAAAGGCTAAGTAATAACAAACAGTAACCTTTAATAACGAGAACTTTGGTATGAGGCCATAAGTGTCTATTCACGACAAATGATGATAACTTTGGTGCGAGGCTATAAGCGACATCTAAATGTTTTTTTAATGACAAATGGTGACAACTTTGCTATGAGGCCATAAGTGGCATCTGATTTTCTATTCATGACAAATGATGATAACTAATGATGAGAACTTCAGTGTGAGTCCATAAGTGACATCTGAATGTCTGTTCATGGCAAAAGATGAGAATTACGATGTGAGGCCATAAGTGACATATGAATGTCTATTCACAACAAATGATGAAACTTTGATGTAAGGCCATAAGTGGCATCTGAGTGTATATTCATGGCAAATGACGAGAACTTTGGTATAAGGCCATAAGTGGCATCTGGAAGACTATTTTTAATATAAGAAAGAATTAGGTAGTGTTAGGCCATTGGTGGCAACCAAAAGTCTTTTTATGACATGATTCCTTAAAGGTAGAATTAGCTCAAAGAGGCAAAATGGATGCCTTGACTACTGAATTAAGTCAGGATACGGTAAGTATAAAAGGGACATATTTACATACATACTTACATACATACATATATATATATATATATAATGATGATGATTATACCATATCCATGTGAAGATGTTCACTCTTTTTTATATGTTTATGTTTAACAGTGAGAGGGAAACTCATTCCATTCTTCGATGGTGTAGTCTCACTATATGATTGAATTGTTTAATGTAAAGTTTTACTCATACTAGGCTTTATGTCTGAACCATATTTTTATTGGAACCGTGCAAGTCAGAAGCGGGTGGAATAGGTAGATTTAATTATTATTTTCCATTTTTGATCTTTGTTAAGACTATGAAGTCTAAAGATATTTTAGATCCAATCTAATATTTGTTTTAAATAAAATCTTTTATTTTATTCAATTATGTTTAAAAGGTTTTTTTACAAGTATATCAAATATAATTGTTTGTGTGAAGTGCACGTGCTACAAAAAAGAAGTGCACATAGTTATTAGGAACGCATGTAGATGCTAGGATTTACATCACAATGGACCAATTTCCCCTTTACATATGTCTTTGTCATCCAAGATATTGATTATATATATCACCTTAGGTAATTTTATATAATTAAAATTATTAATGAATTTGGTTTCTATTAAAGAAAGGTTTGACATTAAAAGTTACATAATTACATAGAATCTATTTTATGATTTTAATTAAGGTAACATATATACATTTCTATATATATATACACGAATATATATGTATGTATGTATGCATGCATGTATGTATATGTATATGTATATGTGTGTGTGTGTAAGTCGGGTTTTATAAGTAAACAATCTAGGTTAACTTTTAATTAAAAAGGTAGCTATAGTTGAAGAATTTTTTTAACTATTAAAATTAGAAAAGGAGACAAAATATAATTTGCATAAAAACCATTTATAAATGTTAGACCGAAAATTTTCGTTCTTGCATGAGAAATATTCAAATATTTATATCCAAAATTAATCATATAATTATAGAAAAGAATCTTTAGGAATACTAAATGATTTGCATAAACAATTCATTTACAATTGTGTATTTAAGTTTTATAAAGGTATAAATCAAAATTAACTTTTATATCCCTTTTTTCTAAAATAAAATCGCCAAAACAAAAGAAAAGGAATTGGATGAGTTATGTACCGACCCATAATTTCGTACATTTTAAGTTGACAATAAACCACACATGCCCAACCCAATTTGAATGAAAAAGTGGATAGTTAGGGGAAAAGAAAATAAAGATAGAAACAAAGTAGAAAACAGAATCTTACACGAATCGAATAACATATATTATTTAAACATATAATCTTTACAGCGGAAAATTTTAAATACATTTATCAGAGTTTAACTTAACATCAACATGGACAGTTATAAATCTCTGTCCTTACAAATACAGAATACAATAGTACACGAGTGTGATGGAAATGGATAACAATCTTCAAAAGAATCTTCTAGCTTCATGCTCCGAGCCCTTTCATGATGTTCCAAACTAAACCTGACTACTAGACTGCCCGGAAAAATAGGGCACCCAGAGTTTAAGGGAAAGGAAATAAACTCTGGATCAGTCATGAGACTGGTGTAAGAAACTCAAAATATGAGTATCTAGAAAAAAGGTACCTTATACGATCACGCCGCACATAAACACGAAATGGGTTTTTACCTTATGATAACCAAATCATTTCTACGTAAAATCCAGTGATATTATTTTTAGTGACATTCTTTGAAAAAACTTTAAGTAAATATACATAATCTTAGTTGAAATTGTTACAGTATTAAATTCCGACATAATAGATTTACAACTAAAACTGAAGGTACTTATCGGAGATTTGGATTTCCAAGTGAATAGCGACGTAATGGACTACCTCCTGTACAGTACATCTATAGAGAAATGCATCGAGGATCGACATCTTCGAAACCTCTATGAATTAAGGTCGGCCTACTAGTAGACCCATTTGGTGGCGGATATCACCGATTATGATATCACCCCGGTCGTTCCCGACCTATCTGAGATCTCTCATACCATACACCATATATTTTTTTCTCAATGTCACAGCGGGCACAAAATAAATCTAGAAAGGTGATATCATGCCCCAATGGCAGTGAACCACTTAGCCTTAAAGCAGCCTCTGTTTCAAAATTCCCCGAGTGTGAGGCTCGAGGTAACGTTTACCTTTCTTAGAACATTTTCAATTAAAATGCCACATTGCCATTTCCGATAACACACTATTGATTTCAACAGAAGTACAACATCTGAGCTCGTACATCTTAAAGACGGGTGTTAAGTATAAGAGGTTACCTCCTACACCACCAAACAAATGCACGTTTGTCAAGATCAATGCATGGTGTAATGACCCGTAAATTAATCGCTTTGTGTCTGAATATTTAAATCATTTTTAAATATTTAAATAATGGATACTAATAACCAAATAAACATATATTAAATATTAATTAATGATATTAAAACCATTTTCAAATTTTGTTTAACAAAATAATTAGTTCAAATAAAAATAGAAAATGTGACCGAAAAACGTTTTCCGAAATTTCGACAACGGAAAGTCGCTAAAAACGTTGTGCACATTTTGTATCTCTCATATACACATGCACACACTTGCACATATGTCATGTGATAAGCAAATCAATATGTTAAAGAAATAATCAAGCTTAGTTTAAAACTAAAATTTGATTTGACATAAATGCACAAAAATATATTAAATAACCTTAGGAAATAAATTAAGTACCCTAATCATAACCTAAACAAGTACCTAAGACATGGTGAAGGGTGGACCTAGGGGGGTGCATGTGCTCTAGGATGAGGATGGAGGCATGGAAGCAGCATATGACAACATTTAATATATTTTAAATGTTTAAGTTAATTTAAATTAATACTCCACTTCTTTGCCTATAAATACCCAGCATATCCACACATTCTCACTTTACATCTTCATTTTCATATTCACTTCTCTTCTCTTCATGTTCAAGAATATCCATGGCTTCTAAAATTATTTCCAAAGTCAAAAACTAGCGAACACACTACTAAAAATCAAGCTAAAACTCCATATATTTGTGTACAAACACCCCTCCACCAAAACAAAAGCCATTCCCACCTCAAAACCCTAAGGCCGAGCCCCATATTTTCCAAGTTGAACCCAAACCCAGCCCAGTAAGGGCCTAAAAGTCCAAGTTAAGGTGTAGTGAAGATAGTTCGTGAGTTCGGCAACTTGTTGTGGTGATTCGGTTAAGTTAGAAGTGTTTTTGTGAGTAAAGCTTCCACTTTTGAACCATAAAGTTTAAACTACATTCATGTTCATATTTGTATCTATTGAACGCTTATTGTTTAGTTGTAATAATGGTTTGGTTGTTGGTTTGGTTTGTTGCATTGAAAATTAGTCGCTTTGGAAAGTTAGTAAGCGAATCATAAGTTATATGAAAATCTAGTAGTTAAATTAATTCCTTGTTAATAAATGTTTGTTACATTTCAAATCATTGTAAACTAGCATGTATGTATGTTCATCCCCTTGCTTTGTGATGGTTAGTTGTATTTAAAATGCCATATACTTGAATTCCGAACTGCCCGTATAGCAATAGTCGTTATATCGGCACTTTTGGAAAATCACCTTTATCGAAACCGTATGGTTTCGTTATCGTGCTTGGAATTATTTTACAAGTTAAGCAAGTTTTTCAGTAATGATGTTTTCAAAAAAAATTAATTATAATGATTATTTAATTAATTAATTAATTAATTAATTAGTAAGGATTAAAGTTAACCAATTAACTTATTAACGATGTGTTTTAAATTAACTAATCATGTAACGACCCAGAATTTTGGTCGTTTGTTTTTGAACGTTTAATTTATTTTTAAATGTTGAATTATTAATTGAATTTGAAAATGGAGATTTTGGTTGAATTAGTGGAATGGTTTAAAGTTTCAAATATAGCGATTAATTGGATTGGGTAAATATAAATTTAATATTTGAAATTGGGTAGATATGTGAATTTGAAGTAAATGTACATGGAAATGATTTCTAAAATTGATTTAAATTCTATTTGGATTAGAATTATAATATTGGACTTTTGAATGGGATTAAAAATCGATAAGTTAAAATTTGGAATTTTATAAATGAGTTTAATAGTGGAATTTAATATATGGCAATAGTGTGAATAATGGAATTTTGATTTAATGTAAATTGGAATGATTTCCAATATGGATATAAATTCTATTTGAATTATAATTGAGTTGGTAAGTTTTTAAAATTGAAATTTCAAGCAATTCCGTCGATTTTTGAAAATCGCTCGATTTAATCGACACGTTAAAATAGCCTTCCGGGGCACAGTCTCGTAATTCGACGAAACTAGTTCCATTGGATCCGTAATAGTGTATTATTATCGGATTTCAAATTTTGTAGCGTTTGGAGTTACTGTTTGGTCGTGCGGAATGGAAACGCGTTGAATTTAAAATTGAAAATTTAATATTTTAATTCGATCCGAAAAGCTATCTTCCACATACGATCGAATTAGGCCTCGAAACATATTCCATTATGTTCGGAATAGGGGTAAAACATTATCAACGCCTAGTTGCACATCTCGTTTGGAGTTCGTTCGAAAAAGCATGTAAATTTTGAAAATAATATTAAAATAAAATATACACACGTATATATATGCCAGAAAACTGTAAATCCTAGTCCTTTGTAAACGCAGCCGCCAGTTCAAAAGCAATGGCCGAAATCGCATGAAACTGCTTTCCTCGATCTATCCAAATCCATTAATAATTACGGTTTGACTTCTAAAGCAATGTTGTAGAGCTTGGAGAGACGAGTAAATCCAACGGTTAAGATCGTCGGTGGAGGAGCACGGCAGCGGCAAATCAATAGTGAAGGTCGTTCGTTCATTTGCATTTTTAGAGCAGTAGGGGACGCCGAGCTCGGCCATCCTTATGGCACCGATGGTGCTCGCATGGAGCTTCGATTTGGAGGCTCCTGATCGTCGACTAGGTTTGTAGAGAGGGAGCGGCGATGGGTTGAACGGCGGCGTGTTGGGTTTCGTTTTCCTTGTGAACGAACGGTGAAGAAAGAGATGTGCGGCTTGAATTTCTTGAAGCTTTTTGTACGGCTAGATTTCCTTTGGTAATAAAAAAAGAAATTTACTTATAAAATTTATATTCAAACTTTAAAAATTTGTATCTTTATCATACGAGGTCGAAATCAGACGAAACAAGCAGCGACAAAATCATAGCGACAAGCACTACGCGCTGGAACAGATTTGGAGTCGATTGGAGCTAGCTAATTTTAGGTTAAATCGAACGTTGTTCGGTTTAATTTAAAATTGGAACGTTTGTAAAATTTAAAAACTCAAGGTGAGTTAATCTCACTCAATTTTGGACTGCTGTTATTAATTTTAAATAGTTAAAATTAATTAATGATTGATTGGTTGAATTGATACATTTTTATCAGTTGAATGTGATATTATATATAGTAGTATATGTATATTGGAGTGACTGATATTCCCGCATTTATATAGCGGATGAGACCGTATGCGCCCCACATAATAACGAATAACCCTATATACCGCGATATTCCACCTCGAAGCGGAATTGGTATTTTTATGTTGTACTAACATCTTTGGATGTAGGCAAAACAGGTTGGAGGGATCCAATGGGATTCCTCAAATGTTGAATTTTAATTTCTTATATGGTGATATATGTTTTGTTAGAATAAACTGTGATGAATTATTGTGTTATTTGAATTGTTTGAATGCTATGGCAGTTTTAGTCTAGATATTGGTAGTTTTAAATGACAATAATATATGGTTTGAAGTGGAAAAGAATTTATAGTGATTTTTGAAGTAAAATATTTATATAAAATTTTGGGTTAACTGATTTGATAAAATAATGGTTTTGAAATTGTACTTAACTATTTCGGGATATTGTAAACAGGGATTTTGGAATAAAAGTATAAAAATGATTTTTAAATAATAAATTCTTAAGTGGTACTTGTTTAAATAAAATAAAGGTTTAAAAATCGAGATTTTTAATAGATTGGAAGGATAGAATTGAATTTGGAAATAAGTATAATATCGGTTATACTGGAGCTTAAGTAAGATTTCCAAATCTACAAAATGAAATCAGAATCGAGAAATTGGGCTTGTTTAAAAAGAAGATTTTTAATTATTAACTAGGTAACTTTTAAAAGTGTTAAAAATATTCCAGAAACTAGTTATGTAATTATTTTAAAATGTTTAAAGAATATTAGATTATTAATTAGTTACCTTATAAAGATTGTTAAAGATTTACTATTATTTAAGAATTAGTCAGCATTATTATTTTAAAAGATAAATTATTAAATATTAATATGGCTTTGTATAATAACTTTTATTTAAGTATATTGACCTAGATTAAACTTGAAAATTTATTTGAGAAACTTATCAGCATTATTTTGAGATAATTTTTAAATGAAGTTTCGGGAAGTAATGGTATACACGGATGGCGTAATCGGAGGCAGTGAGTGCCTGCAGTTAAGTTTTGGATTTCTCTGGGATAGAGACGTAACCATTGAGCTGTGAATCCATGGTTTAATACCGAAGTGGTACTTTCCACATATTTTTTTAAAAAAAGGGTTTCAAATATTTTTGAAAGATAGTTTGTGAATTTACTAAGTACGTATATTTTGGATAAAGAGATTAAATTTATTAAAATTAAATTAAAAAGAGATCTAGAGTTTTTCAGTGGAAAAAGGAATATTGGTTGAATGATTGTATATTTGATAGTTAAATAACCAACTATCAAATCTGGACCCAAAATATAACTTTGGGAATATCTAGGGGAAATACAGCAATTATATGGTACAGTTACCGTTCGAGGTGTTATACTGTACGTATAAACTCATTTCGTTGTTCTAGAACGATGATAAGGAAATCCATCCACTAACGGTTAGGAGGTGATCTCCTATCTTATTTCGTCTGTTTATTTCCTAAAGAACCGGGATTGAGTTTACCGGAAATATCGAACGTTGTTTCGAAGAGACCGGGATCGGATAAGCTATCCGAAAACCACTTCGATCCAACGAGTACGTTATCGATGTGAAAACAAGAGCATGGAGTCGAAGATGGAGCAGTGAAGTGCAAGGGCTAATCGCTACTAATCCTAAGGATTCTTCCAAAACGGATGTAGTAGGAATAGTGCCTTCGGTTCCGTTCGGACCTAGGATGGACTTGTATGGATAAATGCTATCAGTACATTGTCATTGGCGGACAATGAGCATTCTATGTGAAATTTCCTTTAAAAGGTAATCGTAACCTCTAGCCTCATCAACCGGGAATTACTGAAAAGCATGGGAGATGCAGCAAGGCTAAGTGGGTAGCACCCAATTACGGTATGTTTATCACCTTTCTAGATACCCTCGGATATTATTACTACGATTCATGGAAGGAGCTCAGGAAGGGTGGGAACACCCGGGGTGATAGCATATTCGGTCTATCTAGGTTAGGGATAGTCCGGTCTTGTGTTGTAGGGATCCCAGCGTGGTCCTCGGTACATTGTTTCTAGACTTGTACTGTGACAGGTGATATCCCAGTACCTAGTCATTCGTATGGAATCCATTCCCCAATAAGCGCCGTACGGTTTTGATTGTACCCAATTATGCCGAAATGTGAGACGCAAGCATTTCAGCTATTTGAATAAGTAGTTGTATTTAGTCACTATTATAATATCAGAGGATTTTGATATGAAATGTTTTTGGTTATCGTAAGGTAGAAACCCTTCGTGTTTATTTGTGGCGTGGTCTTACGAGATACCTTGATTTTCAAAGGATTTTGAAAACTTTAATAATTCAAATTGAGTGTGTTTTCTCACGCTGGTTTTCCAGACTGACTCGGGTGTTATTTTATTATAATGCTCGGGTCAGACCGAGTATTACAGGTTCAGGTTAGGATGCTAGGAAGCTCAAGAGACGAGTTGGAGACCGAGACGTATTCTCGTACTTGTTTATTCCGCTGCAGTGTTTGTTGAAGTTACCAACAAATTGGGAGGGAAGGTTGTTATAATTGTCCAGGCCAGTAATTATTGTTTATGTACTATGATGTGAGATATGTATATTACAGTTTTGATTTGGGTAAAGAACTATTTATATTATATGTTATTCAGTCCGCTATGAGATTCTGTTTTGTTTAGTTTCTTCTTTCTTCTACCTACTTTCTTTCCCCTCAAGAATCCGTCTTTTCGGCACTCGGTCGTTCGGTATGTTATACAATGAGCGTATTTATGTCGACTTTTCAAGGGTCGAAAGGGCGGGTCGTCACAGTTGGTATCAGAGCTTAGGTTGGTGATATACCTAGGCTTTGGTGGGGATTACTCATTAGAGATAGAGTCAGTAGCACTCTAGAATGAGTTGAGTGTATTAATAGATATGAGCGTGTAATTGTTAGTGAATATAAAATGTTTTTATATTGTGTTGACTTATCGGTTGAGTGTTTATGAATTCTGGTCGATACAGGAAGTACAACCATATCGATAGTGGTCTCTAAACTCTTAAACAAGGTAAACCGACATAGTATTGTTTTGAAGTGGGTAAATAAAATAATTTTACCCAAACTATATTTTGTTATAAAAGAAAAAAATTTCTAAAATTATTACAGTGTATATGTTTAGAATGTTTGGTTGTTAATATTATAATCAGAATAGATTATAAAATTTGAAATGGTCATATACATATAGCCAAATAGAAATTGTATAAGAATGATTTGTACAAAGGAGTATAACTAAAATTGGATTCAAACCAGAATTTAAACCCCGAAAATTTTGGAAAATGTTTTAAATTGGGTTTGAACTAAGTGTTTGGAATTTTTAAATCTTAGAGCTTTTGGAAATGTCTTCCAAAATGGGTTGAAAGGAATAATGGGGTATTATTTTGAGATGTTTTTGAATAGAAATTGTTTTAAAATGAATTTTGGAAGTAAGGAAGCATTGAACTCACTTCAGTCACTGGAAAATAATTCTGGTGATGACGGCCGCATCATCGGTGTTCATTTTCGAGTTTCTAAGTGACGGATTGCTACCGTAGTGATTGACTATGATTATTTGTTTTGAACTTGTTTGGCAAACAAGTTTGTTTTAGAAATTCCAAAAGGGAACGGTTTTGGGAAAACCAAGTGGTTTTGAGATTTCAAAAGTTAATGGGTTTGGGAGCATTTTTCCTACCTTAGCAATTTCGAGGACGAAATTCTTATAAAGGGGGAGGAATGTAACGACCCGGAATTTTGGTCGTTTATTTTTGAACGTTTAATTTATTTTTAAATGTCGAATTTGAATTATTAATTGATTTTGAATATGGAGATTTTGGGTTAATTAGTGGAATGGTTTAAAGTTTCAAATATAGCGATTAATTGGATTGGGTAAATATAAATTTAATATTTGAAATTGGGTAGATATGTGAATTTGAAGTAAATGTACATGGAAATGATTTCTAAAATTGATTTAAATTCTATTTGGATTAGAATTATAATATTGGACTTTTGAATGGGATTAAAAATCGATAAGTTAAAATTTGGAATTTTATAAATGAGTTTAATAGTGGAATTTAATATATGGCAATAGTGTGAATAATGGAATTTTGATTTAATGTAAATTGGAATGATTTCCAATATGGATATAAATTCTATTTGAATTATAATTGAGTTGGTAAGTTTTTAAAATTGAAATTTCAAGCAATTCCGTCGATTTTTGAAAATCGCTCGATTTAATCGACACGTTAAAATAGCCTTACGGGGCAGAGTCTCGGAATTCAACGAAACTAGTTCCATTAGATTCGTAATAGTGTATTATTATTGGATTTCAAATTTCATAGCGTTTGGAGTTACTGTTTGGTCGTGCGGAATAGAAACGCGTTGAATTTAAAATCGAAAATTTAATATTTTAATTCGATTCGAAAAGCTATCTTCTACATACGATCGAATTAGGCCTCGAAACATATTTCATTGTGTTCGGAATAGGTTTAAAACATTATAAACGTTTGGCAGCACATCTCGTTTGGAGTTCGTTCGGAAAAGCATTTAAATTTTGAAAATAATATTAAAATAAAATATACACACGTATATATATGACAGAAAATAGTAAACCCTAGTCCTTTGTAAACGCAGCCGCCAGTACTAAAGCAATGGCCAAAATCGCATGAAACTACTTCCCTCGATCTATCCAAATCCATTAATAATTATGATTCGACTTCTAAAGCAATGTTGTAGAGCTTGGAGAGACGAGTAAATCCAATGGTTAAGTCATCGGTGGAGGAGCACGGCAACGGCAAATCAATAGTGAAGGTCGTTCGTTCATTCACATTTTTAGAGCAGTAGGGGGCGCCGAGCTCGGCTATCCTTCTTGCACTGGGGGTGCTCGTGTGGAGCTTCGATTTGGAGGCTCCCGATCGTCGACTAGGTGAGTAGAGAGGGAGCGACGATGGGTAGAACGGCGGCGTGTTGGGTTTCGTTTTCCCTGTGAACGAACGGTGAAGAAAGAGATGCGCAGCTTGAATTTCATGAAGCTTTTTGTACGGCCAGATTTCGTTTGGTAATAAAAAAATTTACCTATAAAATTTATATTCAAACTTTTGTCATATGAGGTCGAAATCGGACGAAACAAGCGGCGACGGAATCGTGGCAACGAGCACTACGCACTGGAATAGATTTGGAGTCGATTGGAGCTAGCTAAAATTTTAGGTTAAATTGAACGTTGTTCGGTTTAATTTAAAATTGGATCGTTTGGAAAATTTAAAAACTCAAGATGAGTTAATCTCACTCAATTTTGGACTGCTGGTATTAATTTTAAATAGTTAAAGTTAATTAATGATTGATTGGTTGAATTGATACATTTTTATCAGTTAATGTGATATTATATATAGTAGTATGTGTATATTGGAGTGACTGATATTCCTGCATTTATATAGGGAATGAGACCCTATGCGCCCCGCATAATAGCGGATGACCCTATATACCGTGATGTTCCTCCTCGAAGCGGAATTGGTATTTATGTTGTACTGACATCTGTGGATGCAGGGAAAACAGGTTGGAGGGATCCAATGGGATTCCTCAAATGTTGAATTTTAATTTCATATATGGTGATATATATTTTGTTGAAATAATCTGTGATGAATTATTGTGTGATTTGAATTGATTGAATGCTATGGCAGTTTTAGTCTAGATTTTGGTATTTTTAAATACCAGTAATACATGGTTTGAAGTGGAAAAGAATTTTAAAGGGACTTTTGAAGTAAAATATTTATATAAAATTTTGGGTTAACTGATTTGATAAAATAATGGTTTTGAAATTGTACTTAACTATTTCGGGATATTGTAAACAGGGATTTTGGAATAAAAGTATATAAAAGGATTTTTAAATAATAAATTCTTAAGTGGTACTTGTTTAAATAATAAAAAAGGTTTAAAAATCGAGATTTTTAATAGATTGGAAGGATAGAAGTGAATTTGGAAATAAGTATAAAATTGGTTATACTGGAGCTGAAGTAAGATTTCCAAATTACGAAATGAAATTAGAATCGAGAAATTGGGCTTGTATAAAAAGGGGATTTTTAATTATTAACTAGGTAACTTTTAAAGTGTTAAAAATATTCTAGAAACTAGTTACGTAATTATTTTAAAATGTTTAAAGCATATTTGATTATTAATTAGTTACCTTATAAAGATTGTTAAAGATTTACTATTATTTAAGAATTAGTCAGCATTATTATTTTAAAAGATAAATTATTAAATATTAACATGGCTTTGTATAATAACTTTTATTTAAGTATATTGACCTAGATTAAACTTGGAAATTTATTTGAGGAACTTATAAGCATTATTTTGAGATAATTTTTAAATAAAGTTTCGGGAAGTAATGGTATACACGGATGGCGTAATCGGAGGCAGTGAGTGTCTGTAGTTAAGTTCTGGATTTCTCTGGGATAGAGACGTAACCATTGAGCTGTGAATCCATGGTTTGATATCGAAGTGGTACTTTCCATATTTTTTTTAAAAAGGGTTTCAAATATTTTTGAAAGATAGTTTGTGAATTTACTAAATTCGATAAGATAAGTACGTATATTTTGGATAAAGAGATTTAATTTATTAAAATTAAGTTAAAAGGAGATCTAGAGTTTTTCAGTGGAAAAAGGAATATTGGTTGAATGATTGTTTATTTGATAGTTAAATAACCGACTATCAAATCTGGACCCAAAATATACTTTGGGAATATCTTGGGGAAATACAGGAGTTATATGGTACAGTTACCATTCGAGGTGCTATACTGTATGTATAAACTCATTTCGTTCTTCTAGGACGATGATAAGGAAATCCGTCCACTAATAGTTAAGAGGTGATCTCCGATCTTATTTTGTCTATTTATTTCCTAAAGAACCGGGGTTGGGTTTACCGGAAATGTCGAACGTTGTTTCGAAGAGACCGGGATCGGATAAGCTATTCGAAAACCAGTTCGATCCAAGGAGTAAGTTATCGATGTGAAAACAAGAGCATGGAGTCGACGATGGAGCAGTGAAGTGCAATGGCTAATCGCTACTAATCCTGAGGATTCTTCCAAAACGGATGTAGTAGTAATAGTGCCTTCGGCTCCGTTCGGACCCAGGACGGACTTGTATGGATGAATGCTATCAGTACATTGTCATTGGAGGACAATGAGCATTCTAAGTGAAATTTTCTTAAAAAGGTCACCATAGCCTCTAGCCTCATCAACCGGGAATGACTAAAAAGCAGGGGAGATGCAGCAAGGCTAAGTGGGTAGCACCCAATTAGGGTATGTTTATCACCTTTCTAGATACCCTCGGATATTATTACTACGATTCATGGAAGGAGCTCAGGAAGGGTGGGAACACCCGGGGTGATAGCATATTTGGTCTATCCAGGTTAGGGATACTCCGGTCTTATGTTGCATGGGATCCCGGCTTGGTCCTCGGTACATTGTTTCTAGACGTGTACTGTGATAGGTGATACCCCAGTACCTAGTCATTCGTATGGAATCCATTCCGCAATAAGCGCCGTACAGTTTTAATTGTACCCAACTATGACGAAATGTGAGACGCAAGCATTTCAGCTATTTGAATAAGTAGTTGTATTTAGACACTATTATAATATCAGAGGATTTTGATATGAAATGTTTTTGGTTATCGTAAGGTAAAAATCTGTCGTGTTTATTTGTGGCGTGGTCTTACGAGATACCTTGATTTTCAAAGGATTTTGAAAACTTTAATAATTCAAATTGAGTGTGTTTTCTCACGCTGGTTTTCCAGACTGAATCGGGTGTTATTTTATTATAATGCTCGGATCAGACCGAGTATTACAGGTTCAGGTTAGGATGCTAGGAAGCTCAAGAGATGAGTTGGAGACCGAGACGTATTCTCGTACTTGTTTATTCCGCTGCAGTGTTTGTTGAAGTTACCAGCAAATTGTGAGGGCAGGTTGTTATAACTGTCCAGGCTGGTAATTATTGTTTATGTACTTTGATGTGAGATATGTATATTACAGTTTTGATTTTGGTAAAGAACTATTTATATTATATGTTATTCAGTCCGCTGTGAGATTCTGTTTTGTTTAGTTTCTTCTTTCTTCTACCTACTTTCTTTCCCCTCAACAATCTGTCTTTCCGGCACTCGATCGTTCGGCATGTTATACAATGAGCGTATTTATGTCGACTTTTTGAGGGTTGAAAGGGCGGGTTGTCACAAATCACTTGGTTAATGATGTTTTGAAATTAATTAACCGTTTTATCTAATGACGTTTAAGGTTAATTAACCTTTTAATAACGATGAGTTAAATTTAAATAATCAATTTACTAATGATGTTTTTAAATTAATTAATCTTCTTAATTAATGACTTCTAAAAGTTAATAAATCTGTTTAACCTTAAATAAATATTTTCTTAAATAAAGTTTAAATTAATTAATCACTTTTAAATAATGATATTTAATTATTTATTAATTAATGATATTTTAAAAGGCAATTTACCCCTTTTAAATTAACGGTTATTGAAGTTAATTAATTAACTTAGTTAACAAAGTTTTAAAGTTAATTAATAAATGAAATAAGGATGTTTTAAGTTGTTAAATCTTTTTTGTAATGATGTTTCAAAGTTAGTAAAGTCTTGTAACAAAGTGTTTTAAAGCTAATATTTGTAATGTGAAGCCAAGTACGAATTAAAATTTTTTAAAGAAAAAGTTTGATTCGTTTATGGAAATGAATTAATTTCCGTAAAGCGATCACTTATATAGAAACGATTTATTTGTATAATTAGCACTAAACATCGAAGAAGTAGGTTTGTCGCTATTTCGAAAGTTGAGATTAATCGTGAGACATGACTTTGAGGTAATACTACCTTAACTTGTCTGGTATTATTATTAACCAAGAAATTGTACAAGTTTGAATTCGATGAGTGGTGGTAAGTATACTAGACTTGATTTCCATATACGATCGTTTTATATCCTTGATAGTCGATTTCTCGGCTATCGGTTACTTCAGCTTCTTTATTATCATCATTCTAAGACAACTTATTGCTCTATGGAGCATTGATATCCTTTGTCAGAAATGACTAAAACAAAAGTGCAAGAGGAGGCCAAGCTATGTGGGGTTGCTCACATTAGGATACTTTCACATCTCATCTAGATTGGATTCAGTAGCGCTATTAGATGTGAAATATTTGGATACTCGATAAGGTTTGGCGGGGTTCGGCTTGGAGAGTTCTGAGAAGTTTCACAGAGTAAATGAGCTTCTTAGAAATATATTACTAGAGGTATACTTCAAGGGCACCTTCCTAGTCATTTGTTGTAGATTTTCCATTTCTGATTTGATTCGAACCTTCAAATTTATTTCTTTATTTACATCAGGAAGAGTCAACCACTCTTTGCAGAGTTTAATTATTTATCCATTCTTTACGTTTGGATATTGATTTATGTAAGAGTAAACCCATTCCGTGTTCAGCGGTGTGGTCTCACATGTTTGTGCTTAATTTCACACCTATTGTTTAATTTTTTTTACTCATACCAGACATATCGTCTGACTCGAGTTGTTTGTTTTCCCTAAACTCTCGGTTACTCATTTTATTTCAGTAGTCCGAGAGTGGCAGGTCTTTTGTGAGCTCTTTTGAAGACGGCGTCCGAGCAAGAGGCTTTCGTCATTTTAGTTATCTATTCCGATGTATTATCTATTTTTTAAGTGTATTTTGTTTCAACATATGTAAAGGCAGGATGTTATAACTGCCTAAGCTAATTTGTAGTACTTTTGTGTAACTCTGATAACTCCCTGTGAAGGAGTAATCTGATGTACTATTGACTTTTATGGTTTATTTTGCAGTTTCAATGTGAGGTTTTCAATTATGTTCTTTATTTTTACCCCATGTTGATTCATCTTTTTGATGTTTGGGCAACGACATATGAACATCGAGGATGCGTTAAGTATCGTTTCTAGGCGTCAGAAAGGTGGGTCGTCATAGATGGTATCAAAGCTTCGGTTGAACGATCAACTTATCCTGATTGGGGTACAACTCATTAGAGATAGGATGAGTCGAGCCCTAGAATGAGTTAATCTTGAGAGAACGTTTTTTTTCTCACCTTAAAGTCTGGTTTTAGATCCTTTGTTGCAGTTTCCCTTTTGTCGTCTTGGACCCTATCTTTGTATAATGCCTATCACTTATCCAGGTTATTGAAAACGAGTACAAGAGGAAGAAGAGGGAGAGGATCTGGAACTAGCACGGCTACAAATGGAAGAACTCCTAGAAATGAGCAAGTTGTAGAGCTGGTAGTAGAAGCAGAGGTGCAACTTCAACTGCCTCAGAACTTTTCGACCTTGTGTAATAATTACACTACTTTAGGTGGTATGCCTTTCTATGGAACTGAAGATATTTTGGGAGTTTAGACATGGCTCCGCTCTTATGAAAGGATATTTGGGGATCTTCAATTGCGAGATGCTAGAAAGGGATTGTTGGCATTGCGTCAGCTTCAGAAAGCAGCAATGGATTTGTGGGATTCAGTCACCACGAATGCACCAGAAGAAGATTTCTCTTGGGCGCAATTTAAGGAGGTTTTTTAAGCTCAGTTTATCCCAGAGGTAGGAAGGACTCAGTTGTTCATAATTTCATGGATTTAAAACAAGGTGAGATGACAGTGGCACAATATGAGCGTAGGTTCAATGCATTGTCCCGCTTTGGACCAGGATTGATTGATACGCCACTCAAAAAGAATGAAATGTTCATGAAAGGAACGGGAACTGAACTTCATCGAGAAATGACCAATGATCTCAACGGTACCTTTACCAATCTGATCAGTATGGCTTTGAGATTTGAGGCTCTTGATATTGAGCAAGGAGTTCAGAAAGGAGCAGTGCTAGTAGTTAATGCCCAACCTTTATTAGTGATACCACCTACTAATAAGCCATTTTTCAAGTGCAATGGGAACAAGAAGTGGTCGGGAGAGAAGCCTGGAGGTGGAGCTCCAGCACAGAACAAGCAATTAGACTTGACCAAGATCCTTTGTTATAAGTGTAATAAAATGGGCCACTTTGCAAATCAGTGCACAAACCCGGCTAGTGGACCACTCTGCTACAACTGCAATAAGCATGGACATATGAAGAACCGGTGCCCCTTTCCAAAGAGGGGAACACAGGGATAAGCTTTTACTATTAAGGAAATACCATCTACTTCTACGGACTCAAAAGGAAAGCAGGTGTTGCAAGGTACACTATCTATCTCTGATATTCCTGTTAGAGTATTATTCGACACCAGTGCATCCCATAGTTTTATCTCATATGACCTGATGAACCAATTAATCTTTAATATGTTATTCTCCATAATTCTCTTTGTGTGTCGAACCCAATTGAGGGTCTGACCAATCTTGACGCCATATGTTTGAATGTGCCTATTTCTTATCGTGATTGGCCTTTCTTTTCTGGCTTATTTGTTCTATGGTTCACGGTTTTGGGGTAGTATTGGGTATGGATTAGTTGTCTAAATTTAGAGCAGTCATAAATTGTAACCAAAGGACTGTCAGAATTAGCGATGTTGGAAATGTTGGTATGGATATTTATTGTGGGGAGCCTAATAAGTTGATAAGCAGTTTTCTCTTTTCGCTCGAAGTACCCAAAGAAGAGATAAGGAATATACCAATTATCCAGGACTTCAATGATATTTTTGAAGAAGTTCAAGGTTTACCTCCTCATCGGGAAGTAGAGTTCCACGTTGATTTAATTCCAGGAACCAGACCAATTGTTTTACTTCCTCGAAGGTTGGCTCCAAAGGAAAGAAGAAAGTTAGAGAAGCAGAGTTTGATTTATTGCAGAAGGGTTTGATTAGATGTAGCACACCAGTTGGGGATCGCCAGTAGTTTTCGTTACCGAGGAAAATGTTTCTCTTAGATTATGTGTAGATTACCGAGAGTTAAATAATAGGACTATCAAGAATAAGTATCTTTTACCTAGGATTGACGACATGTTTGACCAGCTCTACTATGCTCGGATATTTTCTCAGTTGGATCTTGACACTAGTTTTCACCAATTCCGGGTAGAAGAGGAGAGTGTACCCTTAACAGCTTTTCGTACCCTTGACAGTTTTTACAAGTGATTAGTCATGTCGCTCAGATTGACTAACACTCCCGCTTATTTCGTGGATTTGATGAATAAAGTGTGTCGAGAATTTCTTAACAAGTTTGCTCTCGTCTTCATTGATGACATTCTTGTTTATTCTAAAATGGAGGAAGAGCATAAGTACCATCTTCAAGTTGTCCTAAGTACTTTAAGAAGTCATGTTTTAAAGGCAAAGTTTTCTAAGTTCCATTTCTTGAAATTTGAAGTTAGATTTCTAGGCCATGTAGTTTCGGGAGAATGCATATAAATGGAACCAGCTAAAGTAGTTGTGGTTCAAGATTGGAAGAAACCCGAAAGTGCGACCGAGGTCAGAAGTTTCTTGGGATTGGCTGGTTTCTATAGAAGGTTCATTAAAGATTTCTCGAAGATTGCTTCTCATTTGAAAAAGTCGACAAAAAAAGATGCTAAGTTTGTTTGGACACCAAGTGCAATCAAGCATTCAATGAGTTAAAGAGAAGTGGACAAGTTCTCTTGTTTTAACTATTCCAGATGGGAGTGAAGGATTAACAGTTTACACGGATGTTTGTAGCACCGGATTAGGAGCAATTTTGATGCAGAATGGTAAAGTAATAGCATATGCGAGTTGATAGTTGAAACCTCATAAGAAGAATTATGCTACACACAATCTGGAGCTTTTGGCAGTTGTCTTCGCATTGAAGGTGTGGAGGCACTATCTGTTGGGTGCAAAGTTTGAGTTATATATAGATCACAAGTCATTAAAGTATCTTTTTACCCTAATGGACTTGAACTTGAGGCAACAAAGATGGTTGGAGTTTCTTACGTCTTATGACCTAGAGATTCTTTATACTCCAGGGAAAGCAAACACCGTTGCAGATGCATTGAGTAGGAATGTGGCAACGATTGCAAAATTGAAAGTTAAGCCAACATTAGTGGAGAGAATTGCATATTTCTAAGAAGAAGACCCTATTCTATCTCGGCTTAATAAGGATGTTGAAGAGGGAATTTTTCTAGTTTTCAGATTGACTCCCATGGCATTTTAAGAATGAAAGGATGGATTTGTATGCCATATGTTATTGGAATTAGACAAGATGTACTGAGAGAGTGCCATCGGTCAAGGTTATCTATCCACCTAGGAGTAACCAAAATGTTCACAATATGAAGAAGACCTTTAGGGAAACAGATGAAGAGAGACATTTCGATCTTCGTGAGCCGGTATGCAAATTGTTAATAGGTCAAGAGTGACCAGGAGAAGACTGCTGGGTATCTCCAACCATTGTAGATACCGAATTAGAAGTGGAAGCAGGTATCCATGGACTTTATCGATGGGTTGCCCAGCACAAGAAGAGGCAATGAGGGCATTTGGATAATTGTAGATTGATTAACAAAGAGCACCTACTTTATTCCAGTGAAGTCAACAAGAACTGCAGCTTCTTTGGCAGGGATTTATTTGAGGGAGATCATTCGACTGGATAGAATTCTAGTAAGTATAGTCAGTTACCGATATCCCATCTTCACCAGTCGATTTTGGGGAGCATTGCAAGCCGCTTTAGGGACAGAGTTGAATTTGAGCGCAGCCTATCACCCACAGACAGACGGACAAACCGAAAGGGTGAACCGGATTTTGGAGGATCTCTTGAGAGCATGTATTTTGGAGGATCATGGGAAGATCACCTTCACATAGTAGAGTTCTCCTACAACAATAGTTACCAAGCTAGCATTGGCATTGCGCCCTTGAAGCTTTGTATGGACGACCATGTAAATCACCTTCAGGTTGGGTTGAGACTAGAGACCGATTAGTTCTTGGACTAGAGATAATTCGAGAAGCATCAAAGAAAGTGGCTATGATCAAGGAAAGGATAAAAGAAGCCCAAGATCGATAGTAAAGTTATGTCGATTAACGGAGAAGGGTTTTAGAGTTTGCGGTTGGGGATTTGGTGTTTATGAAAGTTTCCCTGATTAAAGGAGTTGTAAGATTCAGAAGAGCAAGAAAGCTAGCACCCAGATTCATTGGACCATTTAGAATCCTTGAAAGAATTGGACCATTGGTCTATAGAGTAGATTTTCCTGAAAGATTGTCTAAAGTTCACAATGTCTTTCATGTATCTCATCTGAGAAAGCATGTTCATGATCCGTCGTTGATTGTCGAGACATCTGTTCAGGATGACTTGGAGATATAACCGAATTTGACGATAGTTCGACACCTAGTTCGTATTGTAGATCGGGATGAAAGGAGATTGAGAAACAAGGTGGTGAAGCTAGTAAAGGTTCAGTGGAGTGATGACCCCCGGGATTGTACTTGGGAAACTGAGGATCATATTAGAGAAACTTACCCTGATGTAATGTCAGGTTGGTTGTTTGTTGTTTGAATGCATTATGTATGTTCTTTTATGACATATTTTCTTTGCATTGTTATATGAATTTCTTGGTATAACATATACCTTTTGGATTGTCTTTTTGGGTAGTAATTTCGACGACGAAATTCTCCTATGAGGAGAGTGTAACGACCCGTAGATTAATCGCTTTGTATTTGAATATTTAAATAATTTTTAAATATTCAAATAATGTACTTCAACAACCAAATAAACATACTTTAAATCTTAATTAATGATATTAGAACCATTTTCAAATTTTGTTTACGAAAATAATTAATTCAAATAAAAATAGAAAATGTGACCGGAAAACGTTTTTCGAAATTTTGACTTTTTGGCATCGGAAAGCCATCGAAAACATTGTGCACATTTTGTATCACTCATGTACACATGCACACACATGCACATATGTCATGTGATAAGCAAATCAACGTGTTAAAGAAAATAATCAAGCTTAGTTTAAAACTAAAACTTGATTTGACATAAAATGCACAAAAATATATTAAATAACCTTAGGAAATTAATTAAGTACCCTAACCATATCCTAAACAAGTACCTAAGGCATGGTGGAGGGTGGACCTAGGGGGGTGCATGTGCTCTAGGTTGAGGGTGGAGGCATGAAAGCATGCATATGACAACATTTAATATATTTTAAATGTTTAAGTTAATTTAAATTAACACTCCACTTATTTGCCTATAAATACTCACCATCTTTGCACATTCTCACTTTACATCTTCATTTTCATATTCACTTCTCTTCTCTTCATGTTCAAGAATATCCATAGCTTCTAAAATTATTTCCAAAGTCAAAAACTAGTGAATACACTACTAAAAATCAAGCTAAAACTCCATATATTCATATACAAACACCCCTCCACCAAAACAAAAGCCATTCCCACCTCAAAACCCCAAGGCCAAGCCCCATATTTCCCAAGCCATACCCAAACCTAGCCCATTAAGGGTCCAAAAGTCCATGTTAAGGTGTAGTGAATATAGTTCATGAGTTCGACAACTTGTTGTGGCAATCCGGTTAAGTTAGAAGTGTTTTTATATGTAAAACTTCCACTTTTGAACCATAAAGTTTAAACTATATTCATGCTCATATTTATACCCATTGAATGCTTACTGTACAATTGTAATAATGGTTTGGTTATCGGATTGTTTTGTTGCATTGGAAATTAGTTGCTTTGGAAAGTTAGCAAGTGAATCATAAGTTATATGAAAATCTAGTAGTTAAATTAATTTCGTTGTTAATAAATGCTTGTTACATGTTGAATCATTGTAAACTACCATGTACGTATGTTCATCCCCTTGCTTTGTGATGGTTGGTTGTATTGAAAATGTCATAAACTTGAATTCCGAACTACCCGTATAGCGAGAGTCGCTATATCGGCACTTTCAAAAAATCACCTTTTATTGAAATCATTTGATTTCATTATCGTGCTGGGAATTATTTTACAAGTTAAGCAAGTTTTTGATTAATGATGTTTTCAAAATAATTAATTATTTTAATAATGATTATTTAATTTAATTAATTTTTTAATTAATAAGGATTAAAGTTAACTAATTAACTTATTAACGATGTGTTTAAAATTAACTAATCACTTGGTTAATAATGTTTTGAAATTAATTAATCATTTTATCTAATGATGTTTAAGGTTAATTAATCTTTTAATAATGATGGGTTAAAGTTAAATAATCAATTTACTAATGATGTTTTTAAATTAATTAATCTTTTTAATTAATTAGTTTTAAAAGTTAATAAATATGTTTAACCTTAAATAAATCTTTTCTTAAATAAAGTTTAAATTAATTAATCACTATTAAATAATGATATTTAATTTATTATTAATTAATTATATTTAAATATTGTTAATTAATTTAATTAATAATATTTTAAAAGGTAATTTACCCCTTTTTAATTAATAGTTATTGAAGTTAATTAATTAACTTAGTTAACAAAGTTTTAAAGTTAATTAATCAATGATATAAGTATTTTTTAAGTTGTTAAATCTTTTTTGTAATGATGTTTCAAAGTTAGTAAACCCTTTTAAGAATGTGTTTTAAAGCTAATACTTGTAATGTGAAGCCAAGTACAAATTCGGGTTTTTAAAAGAAAAAGTTTGATTCGTTTATGGAACTAAATTAATTTCCGTAAAGTGATTCACTTGTATGGAAACGGTTTATTTGTATAATTAGCACTAAACATCAAAGAAGTAGGCTTGGTCGCTATTTTGAAAGTTAAGATTAATCGTGAGACATGACTTTGAGGTAACATTACCTTGACTTGTCCGATATTATTATTAACCAAGAAATAGTAGAGGTTTGAATTCGATGAGTGGTGGTAAGTGTACTATACTTAATTTCCATATACAATCGTTTTATATGCTCAATAGTCGGTTTCTCGCTTATCGGTTACTTCAGCTTCTTTATTATCGTTATTCTAAGACGATTTATTACTGCGTGGAGTATTAATATTCTTTGTCGGAAATGACTAAAACCAAAGCGCGAGAGGAGGCCAAGCTATGTGGGGTTGCTCCCATTAGGATACTTTCACATCTCATCTAGACTGGATTTGGTAGCGCTATTAGATATGAAATATTCAGATACTCGGTAAGGTTTGGCGGGGTCCGACTTGCAGGGTTCTGAGAAGTTCACTGAGTAAATGAGCTTCTCAGAAGTATATTACTAGAGGTATATTTCAAGGGGGTGCACCTTCCTAGTCATTTGTTAGAGATTTTCCTTTTTTTGATTTGATTCGAACCTTCAAATTTATTTCCTTATTTACATCGGGAAGAGTCAACCACTCTTCGTGGAGTTTAATTATTTATCCATTCTTTAGGTTTGGATGTTGATTTATGTGAGAGTAAACCCGTTCCGTGTTCACTAGCGTGGTCTCATAAGTTTATGTTTAATTTCACACCTATTGTTTAAAAAGTTTTACTCATACTAGACATATCATCTGAACCGAGTTGTTTGTTTTCCCTTAACTCTCGAGTACTCATTTTATTTGAGTAGTATGAGTAGCAGGTCTTTTGTGGGCTCTTTTAAAGATGACGTCCGAGCAGGAGGCTTTCATCTTCTTAGTCATTTATTCCGCTATATTATCTAGTTTGTTAAGTGTATTTTGTTTCGGCATATGTAAAGGTGGGATGTTATAATTTCCTAAGCTAATTTGTAGTACTTTTGTGTAACCCTGATAACTCCCAGTTAAGGCGTAACCTGATGTAGTATTGGCTGTTATGGTTTATTTTGCAGTTTCGTTGTGAGGTTTTCTATTTTGTCCTTTATTTTTACCCCATGACGATTCATGTTTCCAATGTTTGGGCTATGGCACATTAACACCGAGGATGTGTTAAGTGTCATTCCTAAGGGTTAGAAAGGTGGGTCGTCACAGTTCAGTGATCTTCGAAATGCAATGTCAGACATTCACTCATACAAGTTGTCAAGGAACATGACAAACCAAAGGAACTTTCCTACCACATCCCTTAGGATTATAAGCGAGTAGTCCTTGCATACAAAGATCCCAAAATGAAGGGACCATTGCTATTTATTTATCTTGGGAGCTACTTCGAAATTATCAACAAGCAGTCCTTCCATTGTGAAGATCCTCGCCTTCAACTTCATTGTCTTCAACATATCTTCACTTTCGAACTCGTAAATTGGTTCGAAGTGGTTTTCAGATAAGAATCACTCAAATCCATTCCTGGTTCCTTCGAACCAATCATCGATAAAAAAATGTTAAGTAAATAGGTGCTTATCATTTGATTTATGATTTTTCTCTTTATCAAAAAATATCTTCTGGAGATATGTATCTTTAAAACATTTATTTTCAGTATATACATAATCATTTAACCTCCTTTATCAAATCTTTGATTACTTAAAACCTTATTAAATCTTGGAATAATTCCAAATCATTTCATTCTTTACTTAGGAAAATATTTCCAAATTATTTATTTAAAACTTAACAAAGATTTCCAAATCATAGCTTTTAAAACAGGTTAAAAACAATGTTATTTAAGACATCGTTTATTATAAACCCAAAATAATTGATTTTAAGTATAAGAATCAAACTAATTCCAAATCATTTATTTAAATCTTGACCACTAATTTCTTATTTCCAATACATATCTTTTTAACAAGTTGAAACCATGTTATCTACGATGGTAAATCCAAATTAGTTAGTATTCGAGTAAAATAGATCCATATAAATTATACTAGATCAAAATCATTTCTCATAAATCATATTACAAAACCTTTTTGAGTAAAAAAGGTTGATAGAAATTGTACTACTTCTACTCAATATCAATTTCCGTATTCAACCTTTACTATCCGTCGAATAGCGGTGAAATCACCTTTTTAAATTCACACGGATAGTATGTGTTTTCTCCTTAGAATTTATTACAAAGTATAAGAAGTTTATCTCTATTCAGTCCAAGTTGCAATTAATTAATTAGAAAAATTAAATCTTTTATACCTATCTTGTTTCCGACATTTCGACCTTACTTATTCCTCGCCCAGGAAAGAGGCCAAGTGAGCCAGGACACTGGTTTCTCCTGAACATCTCCTTAGTTTAAGCACCTCCCATCTGAATCTCATTAGTAGAAAAAACCCAGTCTACTCATCGGCTTTTAAAGCTAAGATTAAATCACTTAATTATAAGGCTTTTCTTTAAATCATTTATTTAAACTTTTTGAAATAAATTATAAAACCTTCAAATCATCTTTAAAATACTTACTTATTTATTTGATAACATTTATAAAGATTCGGGAAAGAATACTTAAGTTTAAAACCATATTTCAAAAGTTATTAAAAGTGCTGCAAGTAGTGCTGTGAATAGTGCTTTTAAGCTTATTTGACCAAAACAACTTTTCTATCATTTAGAAATCCATTTTTATAACTCAAAAATCTTTTAAAACATTTTAAAAGATTTATAGAATTTATCCTATATTTTTAAAGAATTAAATATATTACTTTTAAAGATTTTATCGCTTTGGTTTCCGAACTGCCAAAGCATGATTATTTTGAAAACTTGTTTTGCTCATATTTCAAAATCTACTAAACGGAATCACAATGCTTTTCTTTTTTTGAAAACTATGATTATAAGAGTTCAAAAAATTCTTATTACAAAGAACTCCGACTCCGAATCCATCGTATAAATGGATTTAACTTTCTACGGCGCGAAATCGCGTACTACCGTTATGCGACGTACTTATTTTTGACTAAATTTTCATATCTTGTCAAAACTTCACCAAATTGGATTTTAGTATTTATAAAACATTTATAAACCATTTTAAATAATTTAAAAGGGGTTTAATCATTCCATATCACTTTTATAACTTGATTCGAAAAGTGATTTCCTCGTGTAATATCGACGTGTATTTAACGTGACTTGTTTACACAATTAAGAAACTATATTAAAACAACAAAACTTGATGATCAAAGCATAGTAAACTTCCACAGCAATCATGTCACATCAACATCATCATATATATGTATATATATACAAATATAGAGTTTCTCGCCTTTATTGGATATCAAACTTAGGAAAATTCGCTATAGCTTCACTACAATCCAATCAAAGCTTATGGAATCAAGCCGGGACTTTTGGATAGCCATGGCCTATGCTTGCAAATTGAATGGTGCTCGGCCTTGGTGATGGAGGGTTGTGGTCGAAAGTATCGAAGAGAAGTGGTGGAGCTTCGACCTTGAATTCACAAAACTAGACCCAAAATAGGTCATTTTCTCTCGGCTTTTTGACCATTTTTCTCTCAAAATATGAAATGTTTTCAAAGGGAAAGTCGTTGAAAATTTTCTCCTATTGAATTTGAAAAAAATAATTACTTAATTTCGAGTGTTTTTAAGGAAGATATGGTCAAAAGAAGAAGAGGTATTCTCCGATTCACAAAAAATCAAACCCAAAAATGCACTGCAAAGAAATGAGATTTGGTCCTAGCTAACCTCAAAATAAGAAGAAGTGGTACACATGAAAGTTGTAGCCACTGAAATTTTACATGGTTTAAAAAAAATTCCTCCATTTGGTTCGGTTTTGAAGAAGTTATGATAGAATGAAAAAGATGGAAAAGAGGTGGGTATTTATAGCCAAAGAAAGAGACGAAAATATCTAGATATTTTCACACCTATACATCACAATATCATCACCACCTTTGTAACGATCCGGGATTTTTACTAAGTTTAAATTGATAATTAATTTAATTTTTGAATAAAAATTGTGAAATTAATTGGTAAATTGATTTAAGTTTCTCCAAATTCAAATAAAATATGCGTTGAATCATTTGAATTTTAATTTTAAGTAAATGGTTTAAAGATAATTTGAATTTATAAATAGATATATATATATATAATATTATAAAATACAAAGTAAACACATCAGCTGAAATCTAACAACATATTAAAATAGAAATTTATTTATATTATAAAGTAATATTACAAAGCATAAGACACTAATATACACTCAAATATGAAACAAGTAATATACATTCAAATATGGAAAAATAAGTATAAGTATGTACACTTGTAAAAGAAAAAATATATAAATATCTTTGGCTTGCAAAAGAAGACACTAGTATATATTCAAGTATGTACACATGAAAATAAAGACAACAACAATTAATGCTATCCAAAATTTTATCATATCAGCCACCATTTGGATAAAAAAAATCTCTGGCCAAAATTTAAACAAAAATATTTTCAGTATAAAAATCTTGCATCAACATCATACTTCAGCCTGTACAACAATCTTTTATATATACATCCTTATTAGTTCTTGTTCGTTCAAACAAAATTTAGCAAGCCTGAAAGGAAAGAAAAATAAACATCATTATCTTACAAACTCAAACATCATTCAAGATCAAAACAGAAAGGATTTACAGGAAAATCAAACTGCAGCCTTCAACACAAAATTGTTCTCTGTTCAAACTTGTTTTTAGGTGAGTAAACAAATTTATTTAAAACCTAAGTTTAATTGAATCAGTACATGTGTTGTTGTTTTGCATAAATATTTTGTAGTGGCTCTGTATATATATATATATATATTCATATAATCTGCTCTGTGTATTGTAAATTAAGCATGTTCTTCTCTGTTTGATTACAGGGTGCAAACCACAGAGAAAATTTTCAATTTCCTTTAATCTAGCCATTTTTAGGCTCTGGGTTTAAAACAAAACATGTTTGTTCACACTTGAGTTAAAATCTAAAAATGGTTTCAAGCTGTATAGTGATATACAACATCTAAAAAAATTGATTTTTACAGGGAAACACAAAATATGATAAATTCGAACATCACGAATTTTTGATTTAATTATACAATGTGAATTGTCATTTGAAAATAGAATTTTTAAGATAAGTATGGTGATTTTTAGTGGTGTATATTGAGAGCAGTTTTGAGATGATCGAAAATGGGGTTTCGATCAAATTAAGGCGGTCGGAGACTCCATCGTGGTCGAGGTTTGGGCTGAGGCTAGGTGAGTGATCAGGGAGTCAAGGAAAAATGCTCGGTGATGTTCCAGTTCACTGTGGTGACGGCGGCGAGGGGATTTAATATCTAAACCTAGTTTTAACTGAGGTCGGGAATTTGATCGTAGAGGCCTAGTTCGTGCATCGAGTTGCACGTGCTTCTGGGCAATGGTAGCTTGGGGTTGAAGAGTTCGTGGCCGGAGTCTCGGAGCCTACAATGATAGGTGGCGAGGGTGCGAGACCGTTTCCTGGTAATGGCGTGCTTCCAGTTTCGACTGGAAGTGTTCGTTTTCGTTTGTGGCTGTGTGGTGTGGAATCGAGGGGTCATAGCGATAGTCGAGTTGTTTGGCGACTTGCCGGAGGATGCGTGGTTCACCGAAGTGCCGACGAAGCGCCGTGCACGTGCACGGCAGCCTTGGGATGGTGTCAGGAAGTTGAGGGTGAATGACTCGAGTTGATGCTCGAGAAAATGAATGGGTTGCTTCGAGTAAAACCTAAGTGCGCGAGAGTGCTTCCTGATATTCAAGTTTAAACTTAAACTTAAAAAAAAATATACGAGAAGAAGGAGAGACGGTCTCGGGAAAAATGGAAGGGAACTCGAGTGTTTACTTGAGTAAACATAGGGATTACTCGGGTTTGATTCCCAAACCTGCAGTATAATAAATAGTAAGTTAAGCAAGTTATTTAAATAATTTTAAGTAGTGATGACTAATTAACTTTAATTAGATAGTTAATGAAGACAATTTTTAAATTTAATTAACCTTAAAGCCTTTGTAAGTTAGTGATAATTTGATTTCAAAGTTATTAAGGAAGATTTTTAAATGTTAATTAAGATAAATAATTATTAATTAATTAATTGTTAGGAAGGGTAATTAAGAATGATTTGTTAATTTATAATTGTAATTAACTAAGTGATTAGAGATTTATCAATTTGTAATTAAAGATTAGTTAATTAATAATTAAGCGTCTAATTTATTTGTAATTAAGAATTGTTAATTAGATAATTAAAGTTAATTAATTTATATCAAATGATTTGTAATTAATAAATCAGGATTGGACAATTAATTCATAAGTAATTAATTTAATTGGAAATAAATTGAATTAATTAGGATTAAACAATTAATTAATCCTGCTTATAAATGATTATTGAATGCTTGACCTTACTTATGAATGATTGTATTGTATGAGATGCCTTGAATTGATTATCCTATCTGAAATGTGATATTTTGTTCTGTGGATTGAGCTGTGTATAATTTATTCATTTATTTGTGATACATTTGTATATTATCTATGAATCTGTGAATGAATGATAAGCGTTATAGTTTATATCGTTTATCAACTATATTTCTGTGTTTGAATCTGTGATGATTGAATGATGTTGCACTATTGTGTTAAACCCCTAGACTATACCATATACACACAAATATGGATTGCACATGGAAGTTGGTTAAGTCACAGATCTTTGAAATAGTTTTAAAATTGAATTTTTGAATCCAAATGGTTTTGAAAATAGATCGGATTTAAAGTGGAAAGCTTCTGAAAAGGGATTTCAAAGATTAAAGTTATTTTTTAATAACTTGATTTAGTTTTGAAATTTGATTTAAATTTGCATTCAAAATTTGAAATTGGATTCTATGTTGAGAAATTATGATGTAAAAAGGGTATACAAGTTTATATGGGTTTTAAACCATTTTTTAAGTATTGTTTGGGAATTTGAATTAACTCAAAGATTTTAACTTGTATAAATGAGATCGGATTTTTCCGAAATAAAACTGTTTTTTTTCAAATGATAAAAGCTTTCATATAAGAAATGAAATTCCAATTTAAATTAAAGGAATTTCAAGTTTAAATTGGAAATAGTTTTCCAAGTTACGAATAAATCTTTGGAAACCTGTTTTGAAAGCTATAAGTTAAATCTTTGATTTAAAGATTTAATGAGTTAATCCAATTGAAATGGAAATCGATTTGAAAATCTATGAATAGATCTTTGTGAAACTGGGTGAACTTTGTGAGATGAATCTTTTTGTGTAAAAGATTAAAATGGTAATTTGTTTAAACCATTTGAAGAAAAGTTTTGGGTAATAAGTTGTGTACTTAAATTGAAATCCCAATATCCATATGTTTTTAAAATTAAGCGCTCACCATTCAGTTTAGCCGGGAGAGGACTTTGTGTCATATAACCCATTCCGAATAGTGATACGACGTAAATGGATAGCATTTGAAGACCGGTGTTGAAGACCGGGTGTTTGCGAGAACGATAGGATAACCTATCGATAGTCTCTGCACTGAGTGGCTCCGGTATAGAGACCTCCATATGTGATGGGAAGTCCGACCGGGATTGTGAATACCCGGATTGCAAGGGCTTCTTCCTTTATTGGACGAAGTGCCTTCGATTCTGTTCGCACCCGGAACAGATTTGTATGGTCGTATGTCTGACACTACACTTTGAGATATAAAGCAGATTTCTTTCAAATACAATTATGTTTGGTGGTGGAGATTTAATCTCTTAGCTTAACACCCTTCTCTGAGACGAACGAGCTCGGAGGTTATGTAGTTGAAGGATATCAGTGATATACTCCCAATTTGGTAGTGTGGCATGCTAAGTGCTGCTGTGTGTTGGTGATCATTCGTGATCAAAGCATGGCTTTCGCGTAAAGCGTAGCTTTGTGGACGAGACCTCATCGGACCTCACACCCCGGAAATGGTCGAAACAGGAAAGATGCGGCAAGGTTATGAGGGTCGCACCCTTTAGGGTATGTCATTTCCTTCTAGAAAAAGGTGGTATCATGGTATGGAGCCCTGATACTTTACCTATGTGGTTGCTTCAATCTCATTTACTGTGTGATTGAGGGCCCTCGGATAAAGGTCGCAAACGACCGGGGGATGGCATATTCGAGTAGTAGTTACCTAGTAAGAGGTAACCCGGCCTTGTGTTGGCAGAGAGCTAGTTAGTTCTCGGGACGTCCCTCCAGAGGCGTACCCATGTGGCATAGGAAGTTCCTTAGCCTGACCATTTGTTGGAAAATCCAAAGAAACAATACGAGCCTTGTACGGTTTTAGTTGTATAACCTGCCATGGAATGTGGTGGTAACCTGCTATTGAACATGGTAGCTATAGCATGCATACAATAAAGGTTGTATGTTGGCTAAGATTTATATTATATTTTCGAAATGTTTTCCACGCTATGCAGTAGTAATAATATCAAAAAGATTTTGCGTATCAAGCATGTTTGACTATCATAAGAAGAAATCTCCTCCAATTCTGCGTTGCATTGTGTGTGTGGCGGGAGGCCTTATGGTAGTTTCATTTTCCAAAAAGCATATCGGATTTCTCTTATGAACCGTTTTTATTTTAAACAACTGTTTTTTTACTCATACCAGTCCTATGACTGACCTGGAGTTTATTGTTCCCTTTCTAAACTCTAGGTGCCCACAATTTTCCACACGGGCAGTCTAGAGTTGGGGTTTTCAGATAATCAGGTTTAGTAGATTATCGGGAGCTAGTTCAGTTTTTGGAGTTCACGGACGACTGCCGTTGCTTATCTTGGTGCAACGTGATGGTGGTTCGAGCTTGATGTTGGAGTTGTTGGACTCATTCTCTTTTAAATATCGTTTGGAGTTATCACTTTTGTTGTTTCCGCTGTAACATTATTATTTGTCTCTGATATTCTTGTATCATATAGATATCATTGTTGTATATCATTTTGGATATGGTATTCATTGGAGTTGTATATGATATCATTCATTTCTTTCTTCCGCTGTGTTGTTATACTTAACGTGTTATAAGCTCCAGCACGAGTCGAATTTCAACGATTGAATCTGCGGCATACGAGTACAAGTGAAGTACGGGTGTCGATTTTCGAACGCTGAAATTTGGATTGTGACATTTTGGTATCAGAGCTAAGGTTGAACTTTAGCTCAGGAGTATAACACATTAAGTAGCTCATTAGAGATAGGGTGAAGTATACCCTAGAATGAGTATCCCTAAGATATCTGTCCGTATACCTCAGTAAATTCTCTTACTATCCACTGATAGTAAGTATGAGTGTAAGAAGAGGATGGGATAGGGGACAGGGGAATACGACTATAAATGGTCAATACCCTGTAACAACAAGGAAACAATCTTTTCTCTATCAATCTCTTTTGTTCAACATCTCTTTTCAATTCTTCGATGGTTCCTGGTAGATCCAGAAAGAAGATTTGATGTATTTGCATGGGACATAAACTCCAAATAGGTTAGAATTGTTTGTTTGGATGAATTGGTTGCTTTGGTTGCAATGGTTGATAGGTATAATTTGGTTTCTAAATTAATTTTTTTTGAAATTGTATCCATATATCTGTCTATTTTTGGGTCCCAATATATTCTACGAATGGTTAGTTATCCCTTCGGACTAACCGATGCCCCTGCATACTTCGTAGATCCGGATAACCCGAGTATCTTGTGAAAAATTAAAAAGATTCGTTCTCGTATCTATTATTGATATTCTGATTTGGTAAGCCAAATGCAGAATAGATGCTCAGTTTGATTTGATGAAACATTCTTCATTTATTCTTTTGGTTGTCTCCCTACTTTCAAATTTCGAGGATGAAATTTCTTAAGGGGGGAACCTGTAACGATCCCGGATTTTTACTAAGTTTAAATTGATAATTAATTTAATTTTTGAATAAAAATTGTGAAATTAATTGGTAAATTGATTTGAGTTTCTCAAAATTCAAATAAAATATGTGTTGAATCATTTTAATTTTAATTTTAAGTAAATGGTTTAAAGATAATTTGAATTTATAAATAGATATATATATATATATACATAATATTATAAAATACAAAGCAAGCACATCAGCTGAAATCTAACAACATATTAAAATAGAAATTTATTTATATTATAAAGTAATATTACAAAGCATAAGACACTAATATACACTCAAATATGAAACAAGTAATATACATTCAATATGGAAAAATAAGTATAAGTATGTACACTTGTAAAAGAAAAAATATATAAATATCTTTGGCTTGCAAAAGAAGACACTAGTATATATTCAAGTATGTACACATGAAAATAAAGACAACAACAATTAATGCTAGCCAAAATTTTATCATATCAGCCACCATTTGGATAAAAAAAAATCTCTGGCCAAAATTTAAACAAAAATATTTTCAGTACATAAAAATCTTGCATCAACATCATACTTCAGCCTGTACAACAATCTTTTATATATACATCCATATTAGTTCTTGTTCGTTCAAACAAAATTTAGCAAGCCTAAAAGGAAAGAAAAATAAACATCATTATCTTACAAACTCAAACATCATTCAAGATCAAAACAGAAAGGATTTACAGGAAAATCAAACTGCAGCCTTCAACATAGAATTGTTCTTGTAACGCCCCACTCTGAGACCCACTGTAACAAAGAGTATTACGGGAGTAATACCGTCTGTTAAAGCGGACAATAGAGTATAGTGGAAGTGACCATTTGTAATCAAGCTATAACTATCTACTGAATACGTCGAAAGGGTGGTATCTATTTTTTTTAAGTGGTTCGACATATTCAATAAATAATTATAATGAAATTACAATGGCTAAAGATCTATCAGAATAAGCATAGTAATAAAATGATAAAACATCACAGAACAGAATCACATAACAGATATAAAATCCCAGAACAATACATCGTCAATACAGATCCAAATATCATAAGTGGGTACAAAGCCACTGCCCACATATGTGGGTTAAAAATATGTACATATCAAAGTCTGAATAATAACAGAGTAGCGGAATAGTGGACAAATAAAAGCGCTATCTATCAGCATAGCAGATAATGTCCAAGCGGAAGCACAGAAGCTAAGTCCAGAGACCTAACCTGAAACAACTCGGTCTGACCCGAGCGAAAACACTCGGGTCAGGCTAGCTAAACAATCAGTAATAACTGAGATATATAGTAATGCGGTACATAAATAAAACAGTACTTATCCAAAGAGAAGTATATTATGAACCACATGAATATAATGACGATCCCTAATCATCAATAAACAATAAAAATCTCCAAAGAGAAATCAACACCAAAGTGTAGAATAAATAAAATCGCCTCATATCATCGGCGTAGCCAAAGCTATAAAAAGATGCCCATAGGCAATAATCCCAAGAGTGACCAGAGTCCGTAATCAATGCCCAAGCAAAGATCGATGCTCCAAAGAGCAATGAGGATATACTGAAAAGTCAATGAAATCAAAACACTGAAAAGCAGTGTCCAGAGACACTGTGAATCCACAAGGTAATCGCACTTACATCGTATGATTCCATAGAACCAACACCGAATGGCGGTACTCGAATGGATGTAAAATCATCAAATAATACCAATATTGCACGTGCACCGACCAGAGTCGTTGTTGCCAAGTACTGTAGAGTTGTGATCGATCACTCGCACAGATGCGGAATGCGCGAGACGGCAAGATCCTTCCCAGAAGGATAAAGGCCCAGAGGTGCATGCCGAAAAAAATAAACTGCTCCATAGAGCAGGTGTCCAGAGACGGTTGCCCAGAGGCGTGGTGACCCAGAGGTCCCGTACTGGCCGCCCAAAGGCTAATGTGTCACCAACTTCTTGGAGAGGAACCCGTAAAGTGTTAACAATGAGTCCCATACCCCACGTTCGCACTAAACGGTTTACTAACCAATAGCAAGCTCACACTCCAAACAATAAAAAGTCCACCTCGTATCATCGGTAAACTAGACCCAAAGGTCAAAACGATCAATCGAATAGGTCGGGGATTAACCGGAAAGGAAATACACACGGTTCCATAGGCCGGAGATTTCCTAACCGTTTAAGCACCTTTCCACTTCGCTCGACGTGCTAAAAAGTGAGTGTGAGATTTTTATTATAGAAAATAATGGTGCAAAACGGATTTATAATTGATTTTGAAATCACTTTAAAACGGCTTTTGAAAACTCCTATTATGGAGTAATTAATTTAATAATTAAAAATAATATTATATAATAATTTCTAAAGCCATTTAGGAGTGAAAAATCCTTTGAAAATAATTCATAAAACCCGTGTACGAAATCTAGAGACAAATCTCAAAGAAATCAATAAAACCAGAAAATCACTGAAAATATTCTTAGTGTTGGAAAATAGTCCAAAAATGACGCGAACCCAAGTTCGGAAAATTATTCGGACTAGCAAACTGAATCCGAATGGCATGAAAATTGGTAGACATATAGTCCAACATCCTTGTTCCAAACTGCAAAAAGAATCGGGAAATTCTGACTCGAAACGAAGAAACGGCGTCATCTCAAAGTCGGACAAAAATCATAAAACTTTACTGTGTCAAAACAGTGTAAAGGTCCCACTTCGACGACATGGTCAAAGGGTCACATGAACTCAGATCTTGATGAAAATTTGCAGGAGCGTAGTAAAGTACTCCTACTTTGATATGCAATAAGAATCGTTCGGTTTTGACTTGAAACGAAGAAACGACAATGTTTCAAAGTTGGTCCGACGATAACTGAAAATGATCACTATTGTAAAACAGTTTCTGGGTGCTACTTCGGCAATAGAAACGAAGTATCTAATGCACCCAGATCTAAACCAAAATTTGCATGGTTAAAGATCTCGATCTCATCATTTTAACGAGACCAAAAACGATGAAATCCGACAAAGCACGAGCCCGGGATGGCGTCGCAAAGTCGGGGTTCTACGCTGAAAACAACGGGAGAAAAGAGACTAAGGCCTATAGCTATGCACTAACTGGCCAGAGATGAAAAACCACAATTTTGGCATAGTAAACTTCAAATTCTGGCAAAATTAATAAAATGAAAGTTGTAGCTTAGTTTCTAAGCTTTCCGGAATGACCAAGATCGTCAAATTCCGACCAGAGATGAAAATTCTATGACTAAAACAATTCTCAGATCTAAATTTTATATCACTGTCGTTGTGCTCTCGGGACAGTGGTAAGAATGCACAGTTTTGACCAAATTAACTTCGAAATTTCATGAAACTCAAAACATGAAAATTTGAGCTCTAAATCTAAGTTTTCCAGAACATCATAAATTATTAGATTTGGATAAGAAACGAGTAACTTATGGCAAAATCAATTTTAGGTTTTTAGTTTCTCAACCCTGTAGTTTGTTGTGAGGTCAGCGACAAACAAATGTGATTTCGACCATTCAAACCACAAAATTAGGCAAAGCTCAAAACATAAAAGTTATAGCCTACAGAATAAGCTTTCCAGTACATCAAGAAAATCTTAATTTTGATTTAAGATGAATGAGATATGCCTAATTTACTAACAATAATAAACTAATTATAATTTCAGCTAGCATATATTACCTCTTTCCCAAGCAATGAAAAGAAGATCAAAGAGTTTCACAATCTAAATGCACAAAAAAGAGGATTACAAAATAATTTCAGAAATTAAGAGATGGTTATACATAGATTAGGAGAGGGTTTACCTAGTATTCCTCTCAAGCAAAAGAACAAACACCTATATGGCACTAACCAAAGCTAAGAAATGATGATCAATGAGCTAGAAAAATACCAAAACACATAAAACCAAGAGTTACAACATGATTTCCAGAAATTAAAGAGAGTTAGAAATGGATTACAAGAGGGTTTTTGCATTACCTTCCCTTACTTTAACTAGCTTAAGCCAATATAAGAGAGGATGGAGCTTTCCTAAGCATGGAGGCCATTTTTAGGTTTAGGGTTTTAGGAATTTGATTAGGGTTGGAATGAATGAGGGTTAGGAGTTTGAGATGTTGGCTGAAACAAATGGGTAGAAGATGGTTTATAGGCTAATGGAAGTGGGTTAGTGGGCCTAATACCCATTAGGACTTGGAATATGTTATATATCTCAAGTTAGCTAATTTCTCTAAATACAAACTACACATTATTTACCCATAAAATTTTAAAATATGTTACCAAAATAATTTAGCTATAGTTATAAAATTTTACATCATAATATTTGCCAACTTACAATTTAACCCCTAATTAGTCCAAAACACATTTTAGTCAAAATTGCCCAAAATCACCGTTTTGCAATTTAATTGTAAATTAAACTCCCAATTCAAATATTGCACTATTTTACACATATAAAATTTTTCAATATTATAAATTTCCATTTACCCTAATTAATTTCCATTAAATTCTCCATTTTACACTTAGGCCCAAAATACTAATTTATTCAAAATAACTAGCTTTTGAACAAATTAGTCACATAAAAAAAATCATTAATAGCTCCAATTAAATTAAAATCCCAATTTTAATTTATTATTTGGTAACCGCAATCACGGGTTGTTACAGACTCCCCCCCTTTAGAAAATTGCATCCCCGCAATTCCCTATCATGGAAGTTATCTATAACATCTAATCCTCAAAATAAATCAAACGAAGGTGAAGTAAAAATACTCACCAACAACAGATGAAGATAGAAAACTAGGATAAGTACGCTCGATAAACTCTCTGGTCTCCCAAGTGCAGTCCTTAGGATTAGACGACCATTGAATCTTCATGAGCGGGACCTCTTTGTTTCGAAGGCGTCTAACCTCCGAATCAAGCACACGAAGAGGTTGCTGCTCAATAGATAAATCAGGAGAAATCTCTAAATTCTGTATAATAAGTGGATCAATAACAGAATCAGGATCGCGAACACACTTGCGAAGCTGAGAAACATGGAACACGTCATGCATTCCGGAAAAATGAGCAGGTAGAGCCACACGATAAGCAACGGGGCCGATGCGTTCCGTGATAGGAAATGGTCCAACATAGCGAGGAGCCAATTTCCCTGTAGAGCTGAAACGCACAACCCCTTTCATAGGAGATATCCGAATAAAGACATGATCACCAATGGAGAACTCAAGAGGCTTCCTACGGTTGTCCGTGTAGGATTTCTGACGGTTTTGCGCCTCTTTCATTCTTTGACGAATAAGAATGATCTTCTCAGAAGATTCCCGAACTGAATCTGGACCAAGAAGGAGCTTCTCGCCAGATTCTAACCAACAAGCAGGAGAGCGACATGGCCTTCCGTAGAGAGCCTCGAAAGGTGCCATGCCGATACTAGACTGAAAGCTGTTGTTGTAGGAGAACTCTACAAGCGGTAAGTGATCCTCCCAACTACCTCCGAAATCCAGAATACAACAGCGCAAAAGATCCTCCAAAACACGATTCACCCTCTCCGTCTGACCGTCGGTCTGAGGATGATAAGCAGTCGAGAGATTCAGCTTTGAGCCCAAAGCTGACTGTAGGCACTTCCAGAAGTGACTAGTAAAGATAGTGTCTCGATCACAGACGATAGAGCAAGGAATGCCATGAAGTCGAACGACTTCCTTCACATATAACTTGGCAAGCTGAGGAGCAGTCCGAGTGGACTTTATAGGAATAAAATGAGCTGATTTGGTCAAGCGATCGACGATGACCCAAATAGAAGTATGGCCTGACCTCGATCGAGGCAGACCGTCAATAAAATCCATGGATATCTGATCCCATTTCCATAATGGAATCTCTAGCGGCTGAAGAAGACCAGATGGACGCTGATGCTCAGCTTTGGTCTGTTTGACAAGTCATGCAACGACTTACATAACTTGCAACATCACTCTTCATGCCCTCCCAAAAATAGACGACACATGTCGGCATACATCTTGCTCGAAACCGGAATGGATGGTGTACTTAGTGCGATGACACTCATTCAGAATGTCATGCCTAAGTGATAAATCAGATGGTACCAAAATACGGTTCTTCCTGCGAAGACACCGATGAGAATCAATAGAATAATCCAACAATGTCTCATCACTGGATTCCGACTCAAGGAGATGAATATATCGCAACAAGTCTGGATCCTACCGCTGAGCATGGGCAATGCGATCCAATAGAATAGGTCGAGCTTCCATGCTGAATAACAAGATCTGAGGATTAGAAGACGGAGCTCGATTTCGAATATCACACATAGAAAGAGTCTCAAGAATATCTCACTCGGCTATCATCATAGAAACTACCGCCGAGTGTTTGCGACTGAGTGTATCAGCCACACGATTACCCTTGCCAGGGGTATACTGAATGTCTAAGTCATATGAGGCGAGGAACTCAAGCCATCGCTGCTGCCTCATATTGAGATCCTTCTGACTGAATAAATACTTCAGAGACTTGTGATCGGTGTAGAGAATGAAACGTTCGCCCAATAGATAATGACGCCACGTCTTCAAGGCAAAGACGATAACAGCTAACTCAAGATCATGAGTAGGATAGCGAACCTCATTCGGACGTAGCTGCCTAGAAGCGTAAGCAACTACCCGATCCTTCTGCATAAGCACAGCACCGAGGCCGCTACCACAAGCGTCGGTGTAAACAACAAGATCCTGGTTACTCTCAGGAACCACAAGAATAGGAGCATGGGTGAGAAGTTCCTTCAGTCGTTGAAAGGAAGCCTCACACTTATCAGACCAAATAAAACGAACCCCCTTACGAGTCAGAGTCGTGAGGGGAAGTGCAACTCGAGAGAAATCCTTGATAAACCGACGGTAATAACCCGCCAGCCCAAGGAAGCTGCGAATATCATGAACGTTCTCGGGCTGCTTCCAATTCTGAATAGCTTCGATCTTGGCAGGATCGATAGAAATACCCTCAGATGAAACAATATGACCCAAGAACTTGACCTTGCAATCCCAGAAATGGCACTTGGAGAGCTTGGCCCTAAGTTGATGCTGACGAAGAGTATCCAAGACGATTCGCAGATGACGAGCATGCTCTGCCTAAGATCTAGAATAAACAAGAATATCGTCGATGAAAACCAGAACGGATCTATCGGTGTATTCCCGAAATACTCGATTCATGAGATCGACGAAGAAAGCCGGAGTGTTCGTCAAGCCGAATGGCATGACCAACCACTTAAAAGAACCATAATGAGTGCGAAAAGCTGTAAGAGGAATGCTGTCTTCTGCGACTCGTAGCAGATGGAATCCGGTGGCGAGGTCGAGCTGAGAGAAGACCTTCGCACCGCTAAATTGATCAAACATGTCGTAACGGGAATTAGAGTTAGACATGATTCAATGATAGATAATTAATTAAGGAATACTATGGAATATAACGGATTCCTATACATATTCCTAACTTATCTATCAATAAACATAAGGAGGGGATTTGATTTTATTCGGATCTAATTTAAAATGTATTGTACTAAGTGTATCTGTTCTGTGTTTATTATGCTTATTCCTGAAACCAGGCTTTGATACCAAGCTGTAACGCCCCACTCTGAGACCCACTGTAACAAAGAGTATTACGGGAGTAATACCGTCTGTTAAAGCGGAGAATAGAGTATAGTGGAAGCGACCATTTGTAATCAAGCTATAACTATCTACTGAAAACGTCGAAAGGGTGGTATCTATTTTTTTTTAAGTGGTTCGACATATTCAATAAATAATTATAACGAAATTACAATGGCTAAAGATCTATCAGAATAAGCATAGTAATAAAATGATAAAACATCACAGAACAGAATCACATAACAGATATAAAATCCCAGAACAATACATCATCAATACAGATCCAAATATCATAAGTGGGTACAAAGCCACTGCCCACACATGTGGGTTAAAAATATGTACATATCAAAGTCTGAATAATAACAGAGTAGCGGAATAGTGGACAAATAAAAGCGCTATCTATCAGCATAGCAGATAATGTCCAAGCAGAAGCACAGAAGCTAAGTCCAGAGACCTAACCTGAAACAACTCGGTCTGACCCGAGCGAAAACACTCGGGTCAGGCTAGCTAAACAATCAGTAATAACTGAGATATATAGTAATGCGGTACATAAATAAAACAGTACTTATCCAAAGATAAGTATATTATGAACCACATGAATATAATGACGATCCCTAATCATCAATAAACAATAAAAATCTCCAAAGAGAAATCAACACCAAAGTGTAGAATAAATAAAATCGCCTCATATCATCGGCGTAGCCAAAGCTATAAAAAGATGCCCATAGGCAATAATCCCAAGAGTGACCAGAGTCCGTAATCAATGCCCAAGCAAAGATCGATGCTCCAAAGAGCAATGGGGATATACTGAAAAGTCAATGAAATCAAAACACTGAAAAGCAGTGTCCAGAGACACTGTGAATCCACAAGGTAATCGCACTTACATCGTATGATTCCATAGAACCAACACCGAATGGCGGTACTCGAATGGATGTAAAATCATCAAATAATACCAATATTGCACGTGCACCGACCAGAGTCGTTGTTGCCAAGTACTGTAGAATTGTGATCGATCACTCGCACAGATGCGGAACGCGCGAGACGGCAAGATCCTTCCCAGAAGGATAAAAGCCCAGAGGTGCATGCCAAAAAAAATAAACTGCTCCATAGAGCAGGTGTCCAGAGACGGTTGCCCAGAGGCGTGGTGACCCAGAGGTCCCGTACTGGCCGCCCAAAGGCTAATGTGTCACCAACTTCTTGGAGAGGAACCCGTAAAGTGTTAACAATGAGTCCCATACCCCACGTTCGCACTAAACGGTTTACTAACCAATAGCAAGCTCACACTCCAAACAATAAAAAGTCCACCTCGTATCATCGGTAAACTAGACCCAAAGGTCAAAACGATCAATCGAATAGGTCGGGGATTAACCGGAAAGGAAATACACACGGTTCCATAGGCCGGAGATTTCCTAACCGTTTAAGCACCTTTCCACTTCGCTCGACGTGCTAAAAAGTGAGTGAGATTTTTATTATAGAAAATAATGGTGCAAAACGGATTTATAATTGATTTTGAAATCACTTTAAAACGGCTTTTGAAAACTCTCCTATTATGAAGTAATTAATTTAATAATTAAAAATAATATTATATAATAATTTCTTAAGCCATTTAGGAGTGAAAAATCCTTTGAAAATAATTCATAAAACCCGTGTACGAAATATAGAGACAAATCTCAAAGAAATCAATAAAACCAGAAAATCACTGAAAATATTCTAAGTGTTGGAAAATAGTCCAAAAATGACGCGAACCCAAGTTCGGAAAATTATTCGGACTAGCAAACTGAATCCGAATGGCATGAAAATTGGTAAACATATAGTCCAACATCCCTGCTCCAAACTGCAAAAAGAATCGGGAAATTCCGACTTGAAACGAAGAAACGGCGTCGTCTCAAAGTCGGACAAAAATCATAAAACTTTACTGTGTCAAAACAGTGTAAAGGTCCCACTTCGACGACATGGTCGAAGGGTCACATGAACTCAGATCTTGATGAAAATTTGCAGGAGCGTAGTAAAGTAATCCTACTTTGATATGCAACAAGAATCGTTCGGTTTCGACTTGAAACGAAGAAACGACAATGTTTCAAAATTGGTCCGACGATAACTGAAAATGATCACTATTGTAAAACAGTTTCTGGGTGCTACTTCGACAATAGAAACGAAGTATCTAATGCACCCAGATCTAAGCCAAACTTTGCATGGTTAAAGATCTCGATCTCATCATTTTAACGAGACCAAAAATGATGAAATCCGACAAAGGACGAGCCCGGGATGGCGTCGCAAAGTCGGGGTTCTACGCTGAAAACAACGGGAGAAAAGAGACTAAGGCCTATAGCTATGCACTAACTGGCCAGAGATGAAAAACCACAATTTTGGCATAGTAAACTTCAAATTCTGGCAAAATGAATAAAACTAAAGTTGTAGCTTAGTTTCTAAGCTTTCCGGAATGACCAAGATCGTCAAATTCCGACCAGAGATGAAAATTCTATGACAAAAACAATTCTCAGATCTAAATTTTATATCACTGTCGTTGTGCTCTCGGGACAGTGGTAAGAATGCACAGTTTTGACCAAATTAACTTCGAAATTTCATGAAACTCAAAACATGAAAGTTTTAGCTCTAAATCTAAGCTTTGCAGAACATCCAAAATTATTAGATTTGGATAAGAAACGAGTAACTTATGGCCAAATCAATTTCAGGTTTTTAGTTTCTCAACCCTGTAGTTTGTTGTCAGGTCAGCGACAAACAAACGTGATTTCGACCATACAAACCTCAAAATTAGGCAAAGCTCAAAACATAAAAGTTATAGCCTACAGAATAAGCTTTCCAGAACATCAAGAAAATATTAATTCCGATTTAAGATGAATGAGATATGCCTAATTTACTAACAACAATAAACTAATTATAATTTCAGCTAACATATATTACCTCTTTCCCAAGCAATGAAAAGAAGATCAAAGAGTTTCACAATCTAAATGCACAAAAAAGAGGATTACAAAATAATTTCAGAAATTAAGAGATGGTTATACATAGATTAGGAGAGGGTTTACCTAGTATTCCTCTCAAGCAAAAGAACAAACACCTATATGGCACTAACCAAAGCTAAGAAATGATGATCAATGAGCTAGAAAAATACCAAAACACATAAAACCAAGAGTTACAACATGATTTCCAGAAATTAAAGAGAGTTATAAATGGATTACAAGAGGGTTTTTGCATTACCTTCCCTTACTTTAACTAGCTTAAGCCAATATAAGAGAGGATGGAGCTTTCCTAAGCATGGAGGCCATTTTTAGGTTTAGGGTTTTAGGAATTTGATTAGGGTTGGAATGAATGAGGGTTAGGAGTTTGAGATGTTGGCTGAAACAAATGGGTAGAAGATGGTTTATAGGCTAATGGAAGTGGGTTAGTGGGCCTAATACCCATTAGGACTTGGAATATGTTATATATCTCAAGTTAGCTAATTTCTCTAAATACAAACTACACATTATTTACCCATAAAATTTTAAAATATGTTACCAAAATAATTTAGCTATAGTTATAAAATTTTACATCACAATATTTGCCAACTTACAATTTAACCCCTAATTATTCCAAAACACATTTTAGTCAAAATTTCCCAAAATCACTGTTTTGCAATTTAAATGTAAATTAAACTCCCAATTCAAATATTGCACTATTTTACACATATAAAATTTTTCAATATTATAAATTTCCATTTACCCTAATTAATTTCCATTAAATTCTCCATTTTACACTTAGGCCCAAAATACTAATTTATTCAAAATAACTAGCTTTTGAACAAATTAGTCACATAAAAAAAATCATTAATAGCTCCAATTAAATTAAAATCCCAATTTTAATTTATTATTTGGTAACCGCAATCACAGGTTGTTACAGTTCTCTGTTCAAACTTGTTTTCAGGTGAGTAAACAAATTTATTTAAAACCTAAGTTTAATTGAATCAGTACATGTGTTGTTTTTTTGCATAAATATTTTGTAGTGGCTCTGTATATATATATATATATATTCATATAATCTGCTCTATGTATTGTAAATTAAGCCTGTTCTTCTCTGTTTGATTACAGGGTGCAAACCACAGAGAAAATTTTCAATTCCCTTTAATCTAGCCATTTTTAGGCTCTGGGTTTTAAACAAAACATGTTCGTTGACACTTGAGTTAAAATCTAAAAATGGTTTCAAGCTGTATAGTGATATACATCATCTAAAAAAATTGATTTTTACAGGGAAACACAAAAATATGATAAATTCGAACATCATGAATTTTTTATTTAATTATACAATGTGAATTATCATTTGAAAATATAATTTTTAAGATAAGTATGGTGATTTTTAGTGGTGTATATTGAGAGCAGTTTTGAGATGATCGAAAATGGGGTTTCGATCAAATTCAGGCGGTCGGAGACTCCATCGTGGTCGGGGTTTGGGCTGAGGCTAGGTGAGTGATCAGGGAGTCAGGGAAAAATGCTCGGTGATGTTCCAGCTCACTGTGGTGACGGCGGCGAGGGGATTTAATATCTAAACCTAGTTTTAGCTGAGGTCGGGAATTTGATCGTAGAGGCCTCGTCGTGCATCGAGTTGCACGTGCTTCTAGGCAATGGTAGCTTGGGGGTTGAAGAGTTCGTGGCCGGAGTCTCGGAGCCTACAATGATAGGTGGCGAGGGTGCGAGACCGTTTCTTGGTAATGGCGTGCTTCCAGTTTCGACTGGAAGTGTTCGTTTTCCATTGTGGCTGTGTGGTGTGGAATCGAGGGGTCATAGCGATAGTCGAGTTGTTTGGCGACTTGCCGGAGGATGCGTGGTTCACTGAAGTGCCGGCGAAGCGCCGTGCACGTGAACGGCAGCCTTGGGATGGTGTCAGGAAGTTGAGGGTGAATGACTCGAGTTGATGCTCGAGAAAATGAATGGGTTGCTTCGAGTAAAACCTGAGTGCGCGAGAGTGCTTCCTGATATTCAAGTTTAAACTTAAACTTAAAAAAAATATACGAGAAGAAGAAGGAGAGAGGGTCTCGAGAAAATGGAAGGGAACTCGAGTGTTTACTCGAGTAAACAGAAGGATTACTCGGGTTTGATTCCCAAACCCGCGGTATAATAAATAGTAAGTTAAGCATTTTATTTAAATAATTTTAAGTAGTGATGACTAATTAACTTTAATTAGATAGTTAATGAAGATAAGTTTTAAATTTAATTAACCTTAAAGCCTTTGTAAGTTAGTGATAATTTGATTTCAAAGTTATTAAGGAAGATTTTTAAATGTTAATTAAGATAAATAATTATTAATTAATTAATTGTTAGGAAGGGTAATTAAGAATGATTTGTTAATTTATAATTGTAATTAACTAAGTGTTAGAGATTTATCAATTTGTAATTAAAGATTAGTTAATTAATAATTAAGCGTCTAATTTATTTGTAATTAAGAATTGTTAATTAGATAATTAAAGTTAATTAATTTATATCAAATGATTTGTAATTAATAAATCAGGATTGGATAATTAATTCATAAGTAATTAATTTAATTGGAAATAAATTGAATTAATTAGGATTAAACAATTAATTAATCCTGCTTATCAATGATTATTGAATGCTTGACCTTACTTATGAATGATTGTATTGTATGAGATGCCTTGAATTGATTGTCCTATCTGATCTGTGATATTTTGTTCAGTGGATTGAGCTGTGTATAATTTATTCATTTATTTGTGATACATTTGTATATTATCTGTGAATCTGTGAATGAATGATAAGCGTTATAGTTTATACCGCTTATCAACTATATTTCTGTGTTTGAATCTGTGATGATTGAATGATGTTGCACTATTGTGTTAAACCCCTAGACTACACCATATACACACAAATATGGATTGCACGTGGAAGTTGGTTAAGTCACAGATCTTTGAAATAGTTTTAAAATTGAATTTTTGAATCCAAATGGTTTTGAAAATAGATCGGATTTAAAGTGGAAAGCTTCTAAAAAGGGATTTCAAAGATTATTTTTGAATAACTTGATTTAGTTTTGAAATTTGATTTAAATTTGCATTCAAAATTTGAAATTGGATTCTATGTTGAGAAATTATGATGTAAAAAGGGTATACAAGTTTATATGGGTTTTAAACCATTTTTTATGTATTGTTTGGGAATTTGAATTAAGTCAAAGATTTTAACTTGTATAAATGAGATCGGATTTTTCCGAAATAAAACTGTTTGTTTTCAAATGATAAAAGCTTTCATATAAGAAATGAAATTCCAATTTAAATTAAAGGAATTTCAAGTTTAAATTGGAAATAGTTTTCCAAGTTACGAATAAATCTTTGGAAACGTGTTTTGAAAGCTATAAGTTAAATCTTTGATTTAAAGATTTAATGAGTTAATCCAATTGAAATGGAAATCGATTTGAAAATCTATGAATAGATCTTTGTGAAACTGGGTGAACTTTGTGAGATGAATCTTTTTATGTAAAAGATTAAAATGGTAATTTGTTTAAACCATTTGAAGAAAAGTTTTGGGTAATAAGTTGTGTACTTAAATTGAAATCCCAATATCCATATGTTTTTAAAATTAAGCGCTCACCATTCAGTTTAGCCGGGAGAGGACTTTGTGTCATATAACCCATTCCGAATAGTGATACGACGTAAATGGATAGCATTTGAAGACCGGTGTTGAAGACCGGGTGTTTGCGAGAACGATAGGATAACCTATCGATAGTCTCTGCACTGAGTGGCTCCGGTATAGAGACCTCCATATGTGATGGGAAGTCCGACCGGGATTGTGAATACCCGGATTGCAAGGGCTTCTTCCTTTATTGGACGAAGTGCCTTCGATTCTGTTCGCACCCAGAACAGATTTGTATGGTCGTATGTCTGACACTACACTTTGAGATATAAAGCAGATTTCTTTCAAATACAATTCTGTTTGGTGGTGGAGATTTAATCTCTTAGCTTAACACCCTTCTCTGAGACGAACGAGCTCGGAGGTTATGTAGTTGAAGGATATCAGTGATATACTCCCAATTTGGTAGTGTGGCATGCTAAGTGCTGCTGTGTGTTGGTGATCATTCGTGATCAAAGCATGGCTTTCGTGTAAAGCGTAGCTTTGTGGACGAGACCTCATCAGACCTCACACCCCGGAAATGGTCGAAACAGGAAAGATGCGGCAAGGTTATGAGGGTCGCACCCTTTAGGGTATGTCATTTCCTTCTAGAAAAAGGTGGTATCATGGTATGGAGCCTTGATACTTTACCTATGTGGTTGCTTCAATCTCATTTACTGTGTGATTGTTGCTGTATGATTGAGGGCCCTCGGATAAAGGTCGCAAACGACCGGGGGATGACATATTCGAGTACTAGTTACCTAGTAAGAGGTAACCCGGTCTTGTGTTGGCAGAGAGCTAGTTAGTTCTCGGGACGTCCCTCCAGAGGCGTACCAATGTGGCATAGGAAGTTCCTTAGCCTGACCATTTGTTGGAAAATCCAAAGAAACAATATGAGCCTTGTACGGTTTTAGTTGTATAACCTGCCATGGAATGTGGTGGTAACCTGCTATTGAACATGGTAGCTATAGCAGGCATACAATAATGGTTGTATGCTGGCTAAGATTTATATTATATTTTCAAAATGTTTTCCACACTATGCACTAGTAATAATATCAAAAAGATTTTGCATATCAAGCATGTTTGACTATCATAAGGAGAAATCTTCTTCAATTCTGCGTCTGCACTGTGTGTGTGGCGGGAGGCCTTATGGTAGTTTCATTTTCCAAAAAGCATATCGGATTTCTCTTATGAACTGTTTTTATTTTAAACAACTGTTTTGTTACTCATACCAGTCCCATGACTGACCTGGAGTTTATTGTTCCCTTTCTAAACTCTGGGTGCCCACAATTTTCCACACGGGCAGTCTAGAGTTGGGGTTTTCAGATAATCAGGTTTAGTAGATTATCGGGAGCTAGTTCAGTTTTTGGAGTTCACGGACGACTGACATTGCTTATCTTGGTGCAACGCGATGGTGGTTCGAGCTTGATGTTGGAGTTGTTGGACTCATTCTCTTTTAAAGATCGTTTGGAGTTATCACTTCTGTTGTTTCCGCTGTAACATTATTATTTGTCTCTGATATTCTTGTATCATATAGATATCATTTTGGATATGGTATTCATTGGAGTTGTATATGATATCATTCATTTCTTTCTTCCGCTGTGTTGTTATACTTAACGTGTTATAAGCTCCGGCACGAGTCGAATTTCAACGATTGAATCTGCGGCATACGAGTACAAGTGAAGTACGGGTGTCGATTTTCGAACGCTAAAATTTGGATCGTGACAACCTTACTCCTCCCTTACCTCACCATTTTCAGCCGAAGTGACCCCCTCATGTGATGTTCTCAAGATCATGTACTTAGGGTGGAAGAGTTGACTTTGGGTTGCTTAAGTATTAAGGAGAATGAAAATATCTTAGATATTTTCATATATATATATATATATATATATCTGTGTGTGTGTGTGTGTATGTATGTATGTATGTATGTATATATGCACATGTATATTTTTATGTTTGTATATATCCATGTGACATGTATGTGCATGTATATGTATGTGCACAAGAGAATAAATAATGTTGCACAGACTTTGAACAACTTCCGTTCGTTAAACCGTTGAAAATCGGGAAACCGATTTCCAGTCACATTTTTACTTCTTAGTTAACATACATATATTTGTAAACAAAATTTGAAATCTAATTTATTATCATTTTTAACTAATTAAAATGATTACATTTGATCTATAAACCATATAAATTAACATTAAATAATTGTTTACAAAAAGTGCTATTATATCAATAAAGCGATATGAATTTTCTTATATTTTTAAATCAAGTACATATCTCTATAAAACTATTACAAATGATTTATTATCACTTCATAACTAATTAAATGAATCATTATCATTTTAAAGAATAATTATAATAATTATTAAATCATTAAATCTCAATTCAAATTCATAAATCAGTTACTAAATATGATGCCATTATCGATGATTTCATAAATACATTTTATTTTCCAAAAATAAAATAAATTATTTTATTTCATATTTTTGTTTAAACGGATAAATAAGTGTATTTCTACAGCTCCATGTGCGACTTTCGATAATTATAAAGCTGTTTATCGCAAAACGATTTTCGATCATTTTACAGATATTTTTCAAAAGTAAATATTTTTGTAAATACTTATTCAAAATAAGATTACTATCATTATTTATTATTTATGACAACATTATCCATGTTAAAAAGCTTATATTTTAATATTTTAAAAATATATATAATTTATCAAATTGGTAAATTTGTGGGTCGTTACAAGTTAGACCCATGTAAATTCATGATAAGAATAAACAAATCTAAAAATTATATAAAATAGGAACAAATTAAAAAGGTGACAAAAAATCCAAACATATCAATTTGAGATGGACATACATTATAAAGGGGGAATAACACATGTAGATCAAAAATAAAACAATTCAATAGTCACGTATTCAATTGAGATGGAAGAGAATTTAGATTTGTATATCACATGATAATCAATTGAACACGTAATGAATCTTACAAAACCAAACATATGGATAATCAGAAATTTTAATAAAATTAATTAAAAATTAAGTTGAATGTTGCCGGTAAATCATGCCTTGAAACGATGAATCAAAAACTCCTAAACTCAATAGAATCAATCTCTGGAACTTGCATTAATTAGGAGATGAAAACCAACTTTTATTTTTAAATTTTATTTGTTTTTTCTAAATTTTTTTCCCTAGGCCACCATGAAAATTCGACCAAGGTAGAGAGGAGGAAAGTTAGAAATGACCGTATGAAAGTAATAAAAGGAGAATCAATGCTAGATATTTTTCCTCTTCCTTTTATTTAATTTCACGCGTTTTCAAATTAATTTGAAAACCTTTTCTTTAGTACCATGGCCAGCAATATATGGAAAGAAGTGGGTCAAAACATTTTCCAAAATCCTTTAATAATTATTTCATTTAAATCTAGTAAAAACTTTTCATTGATATCCTATATCGATACACGCATTTATAACTTTATATACACATTTTATTAAACAATAAGGGTACTCAAACAAATCAAATGAAATTTTAGTAATTATATTTCACAAATATTAATTAATTTAATTTATTAAAAATCCACTTAGTATTTATTCTATTTAAATCCAATTTAAATATTCTCTCGAGATTATATATCGATACACGCGTTTATAACTTCTATTTATGCACTTTATAATACCAATGCCATTCAAACAAATCAAATAAAATTTAATAACTAATATTTCATAAATATTATTAATTTATAATGATTATAAATTAAATAAACCATGTGGTTTATTCGAAGTATTCATCATTTCGGTTGTACGACTCAAAGGTGTAAATTCGGTCAACAATTAATCTCGAATAATTCAAATATTAATGGTCACATATCAACTTAGCTAATGGTGTGACATTATGGTAGAATTTATCACTTTCACATCTTTCGGATAAATCCAATTTTACTTATTATAAGCAGTACCCGGTAGTAATGATTATTTACACCAATTCTCTTTGTCAAAACTATATCACATTAGGACTTATGAAATTTGCTTTTGGTAAGAATTCCAACATCGTCCATATTCAGTTTTGTAAATCCAAACACAAAATCCTTGATTCAATAATAACAATTACTAGTGATCATATTTCTCTGGCCAGAGACTTCGACTTCGAGTTGACTGCAGTAGACCGTGATACTAACATCATATAATCGAGGAGACAAATTCTCTATTGAATCGTGCTTCACTCCCAGTGCTTCAACTAAGAGCCAACAATAGTTGTTCGATGGATGTCATGCGAAGATTTAACTATAATCAAAGTAGAATGTCCATATTGAAGTTTCATAGTATTCTCAAGTCAAAGAGCTGTGTAACATCGTCACTTTAAGATTTGTTGTTTGTCCATAATTATGTTAACTAACAAAGAACTCTCGAGTGAGTCATTCCATAATTATCCAATAATAATAAGTACGTAACCTCTTGGTACCTCCAACATCCATGAGTAATACACCATCCAACATTTGGAGTGCGTTACATACTATAGTCTCAATGGATGAATCAATATCCTTTCTCAAAATGTTTTGACTACGAATATTTAAAACAATATGTTATTTTTTAATGTGGTAAAACTCTCATGATTATAACACATTATAATACTATCACATAGCATATCATTAAAGGATTTTCTATTAATATACTTTAAATTAATTACTTAATTAATTATATCACAATATAACAAGAATACAATAGAAAGAAAACACACCTTTTATTTTGAACAAGATTGGCTATCGAGTTAGATATATGTAACAAATTACATAATTGCCTCTAGGGCATACCCCTAACTCTGCCAGATTTTATTATTTTGCATAAACTCATAAGTACTCATTTGAGTAAGCAGAGTCTATGGCTTAGTGAGGTTGCTTTTGGAAAGGACGAAGAAAAGCTCCGAAGAAGAAGTAGGTGCTTATTTTCTAACAAAAATTGTATTAAATTTCCATTTCTATATACCAGATTATACAACTGGTTAGGTGCTCATGTTGGCTTCTTCATATGACAGGCATAACACACTATTTGTGTTTTATTATATTTACCCTTGTGTGGGCATGAATTAGGCTAATGGAAATGTAGTGACATTTGTATAAGATAATTTTATGTAATGAAAGTATATAGCAGCTCTGTTTACTAAATGTTATAAAAAAAATTGATTCCATTTGTTGCTGGAAAATAATTCTGGTAATGGCTGCAACATTATCGGTGTTCATTTTCAGGTTTCAAAATGGGTAATGTTATAATAAAGCTTTCCATATGATAGACGGTGATTTATCATGACAATTGGTGACACCAAGATGTTATATACTTGTGGTTGTTTGGAGCAATCGCGGAACAATTAAGGAGAGTCTTCTATAGGTTGATATAATTGAATCAAAGTAGATTATCCCATGATAACAATGTACAAGTAGTCTTTCTGACTTGAGGGCACTGTCGATTTTATGTAGCTAGGCTATACTTTGATTATGGTTCAATACTTGGCACAACATACTTATTACGACTATAGTATACGTTGAACTACAAGAGTGAACCCAAGAGAGGATTTGTCTCCTTCATTATAGAAGGTTACTATCACCATCATTGATATATGACTTAAAAGTTAAAATCTATGGCTAGAGTAAATTAGTTAATCATTAAATGTTATGGATTAAACCAAGAACTTTAAAAGGTTGTTTACACAATTAATACAGATGTTAATAAAAAAATTATCCTTAGACCAATCTCTAGATATCTAACTGATATAGTGATGACGAAAAGAATGTGCGTACAAACTGTCATTATTTGGTGAGATTATTTTAGATCACAAATATGGGTTTCCTAAATGTATTATAAACATTGAATTTGTACCGATACTCTGCTTCAGCAAAGTACGCACGGACTTTGGTTTTCAAAAAATTTAAATAGTGACCAAGGACCGAGTTCACACTAAAGAGGCAACAAAACCGTGTTGTTAATTATTTCCTAGTTTGATCGATGTTAAAAATGAATTTATAAATGTTATAAATTAAAAATAAATTGATACAAATGTTGTATTAATATTTTGTTGCTATTTTAATTATTTTTTAAACTTTGAAATCACTGAACAATTTATAAAAGTTATATGACAGTCTGATCAATTTCAAAGCTAAAAATGTATTAACTAAATGGTGATTCAAATGAAAGTCAAAGGGGTCCTTGACCTAACTTTTTCCACCCATAGGCTGGCTATATAATGGGGTAGAGAAAGACTTAACTAAGTCTTCAAAGGCAAGACGAAATTGTTGAGAAAAGGGCGAAAACACTTGGATATAGATAACCTAACCTTTACATAATTTGAGAAACACATTTTATGTTCTCTTTATCTCTAGCCGCCTACCCTTAACCACTCTTTGGTGAAGCCATTATTTCAGCCTTGCAAACTAAAGTCGAAGAGGAGACTCTAAAGCTCCTACACGAACTAAGTACAAACAACGTTTTAAATTCTCAGCAAGACTTCTTCGATGGTAGGTATATACTTCTGTATTAGTATTACATATCAATTTCTATACTTGATCACCTTTCTCCCTCTTAATATACATTGGCAAAAAAATTTAAATAAACATATTTAATGTTCATGTGTGTGTGTATATATATTAATTTAATGGAAAAATTAGTTTTATTAACTTGTACATGTATATGAATACTATATACATATATACACACACTTTTCGGCAAAAGAATTTTTAATATAAGAATTTTTTTATTTATATGTAAAAAACTTAAATAAACTGGTTTTAAATACATTTTCAATTATAAAATAGAATAATAATAATAATTTTTTAGAAGTCTTCACTGTTTCGGATTTAAATAATAATAAATATTATACATATATACTAACAACCATATAGTTATTTAAATTAAAACAATTATTGTTTTCTTTCGGATATGATATATTAACATATATATATATTATAATTTCCAAATATAATTAATTTAAAATTCGAGTGTTTGGATTTTTCAAACTAGTTTTAATTTTGACTTTAAAAAAATTATATTGCTGGTGGCCACGATATAAAAAACATTATATATATAATTTTTAATAAGTCAAAATTTTAAAATTTGAATTCCAAATCGTTTATTTTAAAAACCAATATATATATATATGTGTGTGTGTGTGTACATATACTATTAAACATAAATATTTACAACAAATAATATATTATAATTTATAATGATTTATATCTATACATATTTTAAATTATAAATATTATATTTATATATAGTTTTTAAATATAAATATTTATTTAAAACTTTACATTATTGAAAAATAAATATTATTTCAGGTCAGTGTAACTTTATGTGAATTTTTTTGTGACATTATATTAACATTATATCACTACATGACATCTTGTTGATTGTAGGACACAAAGGTCAATTTTACCCTTGAAGCCATATGATAGTTTATATATTTATTTTGTTATACTGTATATGAATATCACAAAATGCTAAAATATAAAATTAAAATAAATTAATAAACTAATTTTAAGTCAAATTATTAATAAATATTATTCTAAATATTAACAATAAATAAATATTTTAATTAAATTAAATAAATTAAAATATTATCAAAACCTTTTATTAATTAAATATGAAATTTTATTTGGATATCTATAAACACAAAATAAAACCCTGTGCAAAATAATAAAACGTAAACTTTTTGAAATTCACCATTGTTACCCCGCTTCTAATACATCTGATTCAACAATGGTATCAGAGTCTGCATTGTGTTTATATGAATAAATTAACCAACATATAGGAAACTACATTGAGAAAAGTAAAAAAGGATTGGTATTCAGGGAAAGGATGCATAAACTAAGGAGATGATTACTCAAATTAAGGAACACTCCTCAGTGGAAAATCTGTTGAATTCCTGGCCTTTATCAGGCCCATCAAAATGATTGAGGTGCCTTTATGAAGACCCGGAAGCGTTTTTGTACCTTATGTAAATTTAAAAAGTGTATTTGAATATTATAAAAAATTAAAATTTTAAATTAAATAATTAAACAATGCATATTTAAAATTGTTTCTAAATTTAACTAAATAAATATAGATATTATATTTATAAATCTATTAAATTGTTTAGTTAATAAAACAATACATATGAATATATATAACTTATTAAATTATAAATGTTATACTATATACATGTACAAAGATAAACAAAAGGTTAAAAATAAATAAAACTCATGAGACTTAAGATGACATTAGACGGATATAAAAGATATGTGATATCATGAGTTATAATCATTATACTCATTTCTCTTAAATTATCGATAATACTCTGTAAAATTAATTTTAAATTATGAATTTAAATTAATAACGCTCTCCACATTTATAATATACGCAGGGTACCTTACATATCTATGGTTGTTGAGCACCCTCAAGCCAAAAAATATCTAAGTTGATGTTTGTATTATCATAGATAAGTAAGAATGTGTTTATGTAACTTTGTTAAACACCTTCAAGGATTACATATGTAACGACCCGTATTTTTACGGATCGACAAGTTCGTCAAAATCTGGAATTTTAGCATTTTCAAGTCATTTCAGATTTTTAGGCAGATTTTTCTAAGTCCTAGGTCGTGAACGACCTAGGTGATAAGTCGTGACCTTAGGAAGTTAGGTCGTAGTTGGCGACCTGGGAAGGTGGAGCGACCTAAGGATGAAGTGGTTAGGTCGTATGGCAGTTTAGGTTGGTTGAGCGACCTAGGAGTTGATAACAGTTAAGTCGTAGACGACTTATAGGGGCAACGACCTAAGGAAGCTAGGGGATAAGCAGGGAGCGACCTATAATAGTTCGCGACCTAAGGGTTAGCGAGTTAACAGCCCAGTATGATGCGACCTAGTGGATAGCTTGTTAGCGTAGTTAGGTCGTTAGGCGACCTAAGGAGTTAGGTCGCATAAGTTGTTAAGTCGCATGGGTTAGTAGGTCGCTAGGATAGTTAAGTGATAGGTCGCGTGGGTCTAAGTGTTAGGTCGTAACACTGGTAAGTCGCTGAGTTGTTAAGGCGCGTGAGTGTTAGGTCGCTGAGGTTATAAGTCGTAAGCCTTTAAGTCGTTGAGGCTCCTGAGTTGTTAGGTCGCAGATGTCCTTGTTAGGTCGTAGGTCACACGAGTTGTTAGGTCGTTGGGCTTTGGCTTAGTAGTTAGGTCGCAGTCCAGTTGTTTGCGACTTGTGTTAGGTCGCGAGATTGTTAAGTCGCGTAAGTTTTAGGTCGCGTGCCAGCGTTGTTGAGTCATTAAGGCGCGCTAAGTCGTAAAGCGCTAAGTTGAGCATAGGCTAAGTCGTTAAGTCGAAGACTGTTAGGTCGCGTGCTATGTTAAGTCGGAGAGGCTTAGGTTGGAGAGGCTTAGGTCGGAGACGACCTATGGAGATAGCCGAGTTACGACTTAGAGAGATTTTCAGCTATAAATAGAGGGGGTTGTTCTCACTTTTTGGGATCCGGATTTCGAAGCGACGAAGTGCTGCCATTTTGAGAGCTCGACTTCTACACTTCTTCACTTCTTTTCTCCACTCTAATCTAGTGCTTCCATTCATCCAAGTTGAAGATCAAATTAAAGATTCAAGAGCTTAGATTGAAGATCTTCATCTTTTCAAGAGAGATTTCTTCGTTTGAAGCGGATTCGTGATAGATCAAGCTTGATCCTTCGCTGTCCAGATCTGAAGCGTGTTGATTTGGGTTTGTTTAGGTGATTTGGTGAGTAGTGGTTATCTCTCACACGGATCCAAAGGAGTAGATCGGATTGTTGGCTTGATTTGGTGTTAAAATAGTGATTTCTATGCATTTTTGTAAACCTAAGTGTAGATCTATGTAGATCCATTGTTCATGATGATTTGACAACCATTTTTGTATATGATTAACCTATGCAAGTCCATTCATCAAGTTGTAGAGATAATTCTCATGTTTTCATGCTTGTTAGACTTTCAACTCCTTATTTACGAAATTGCCATTATTGTTATGATTGTCCATTTTGCTTATATTTGAATGCTTGGTTACTTGGATTGATGTTTGACATGATTGATTGCCGTGAATTAGATGATTGTTGATGGGTTTTAGACAAGATGGTCGAAGATGATTCAAAAGCTAAGGGAAAGGCTCTTGAATTGGGAAAGCTGCTCGTGGCATATGTAGCGGGATGATGAAGCTCTTATGCATAGATTTGATAATGTGATGTTAAGATGAGGCTTTGCGAGGATGTAATGAAGCGAGGCATCATGTGATGAAGACTTGGTCTAATCCAGACGGGATCATTCCAAGCACGTTGGTAACTCGGTGATATGATTCGAGTTTGAGGATAATGGATGCTCGAGAGGCGCTTGAGCTAGTATGAAAATAGTTGTCGAGGAGGATGACTAGAAGGCTGAGATCTCATCGTTTTGAAGGTTCTAGCATGCTCTAAGCAAGAGTACATGGGGACGCCCAAAAGACTAACTGTTGATGGTCGAGTACTCTGGGTAGTTGCGAAAATCCTTGGCACGGGCTGCGACGACGTGCGGGAGTTATGTCTAGAACCGGGGTTTCCATTAGCCCTTGACGGACGGCTGAAAGAATGTGCCGGTCATTCAATTAACGGTGATATCGAAGCAATGATAACAGTGATAGCCAGAGTCATGGATGTTTGGTTGTATCGTCATTCGGTCTCAAGAGCGGTATTTCCTGGGTGCTTATCTGACCTTGGTTTAAGACCTTGGGATTTGTACTTGAAAAACATCTCTCTTGACTCGAGTGATAATTGTTTTACTTTAAATTGTATGCTTTGCTATGCTTGCTTCTGCTTAGTGTGTGTCTGGGGGCTATCACTGTAGAATGAGGTTGGAGTGGGAGGGTTGTATTCCTATTCCTTTTCCTTTATGCTCTTTTGGTATGTTGTTAGTTAATTTACTGCTCACTAAGACTGTTGTCTGACTCAAGGCTTTATGTTTTAATCCTTATTGCCTTGGGCTGTTCGTCCATTTTTGGGACGGGCAGACTAGGTAGCAGGTGACAGGTGCTGTTCTCTTCTCACGATGCTGATATCGAAGACGAGCTGGAGGGTTGCATATTATCTTCTTATTATATGTACTGGATGTTCCGCTGTTTTGTATTCTCTGAGTGTTATGTAGTGAGGATTGATGTATTGGCTATTTGGATGCTTGTATTCAACTATTATGAAGTTTTTATATGATGGCATTTTATTCTGTAAAGCTTCACTACATATATGTTCTATTGTATTTTGTCCATGCGCTGTGAGTAATACGATAGATTCTGTTGTTTTAATCTACCCTGACAATCGTCCATGGTCGCTTGGCATACTTTACAGCGCACTATCTCTAGTTTCGGTGCAGGGGTCATGGGTGGTCGTCACATTTGGTATCAGAGCATTGGTTAATCGATTTTACCCAACGCTCGCTGATGTAACTACGTATGAGAGACGTAATTGTAATTTTGATGGATGAATACTATATATAATATAGTAGCTTAATGGAGTTTGAGTCCTTGATGCAGTTGTTTCTCTCGGTATGCTAATCATTCCTTTTTGTAGATATTGAGAATGAGTCGAAGAGGGAGACCAGCTGCTAGGGAAGGCCGTACTACTGAAGGGGTTGCTGATTATGTTGCTATGTTTGAAACCATGATGACTTCGATCATGAGAAGGATGTCAGCCCCGGGACCATCAGTAGATGTTGGAGATCAAGTTCAGACTCCAAGACTGATGGATCATTTGGACGATTCATTTAAGAAGCTTGTGGAGGAAGCTCTCAGACACGAGAATCTGTTTCCTAAGGAAGGATCTGTTGTTGCTGCAACAAGGGAAGAGTCTAAACCCCAGCAGAGTGGAAACAAGAAAAGGAAGCAGCAGCAGAAAAAGGGGAAGGGTGGCCAGAGGAAGCAGAAGGTTGAAGTGATTTGCTACAATTGTCAGCAGAAGGGCCATGTCGCCAGGGATTGTAAGAATCCAAAGGAACTGATGAAGTGTCACAACTGTGACAAACCGGGGCATATCAGGAAGAATTGTCCAGAACCACAGAGGGACACGCAGATTGTGCAAGCTTATGCTTTGGGAGCTGTTCCGTCGTCTTCAAAAGCTCCTACCGCTGAAGAGAAAGGAAAGAGCGTGGTTGTTCAAGGTACTCTTTTCCTATGTGGTGTTCCAGTTAGAGTTTTGTTTGATACTGGAGCGTCGCATTCGTTTGTTTGTAATGAACTCGTAGGCCGGTTAGATTTGAGGCCGGATATTGTTGATAGGCCATTGGTTGTGACCAATCCAGTTGGGGGTTCGTCTTGTTTGTGTATGTTATGCCGTGGTCTAGTTGTATCGAGTCATGGTTGCTCTTTTGTTTGTGATTGCTTTGTTCTAAACTTTGCGGGGTTCGGAATTATTTTGGGTATGGACTGGCTTAGGAAGTATGCGGCTAAGGTTGATTGCGAGAGGTTGGAAGTGACAGTCGAGAATGTGGAGGGGCGAAAGGTTGTGATACGATGTAAGCATGAGGAAGGCGTCTTCATGTGCTTCATGTATTCGCTGGTTGTTCCACGGGATGGACTGTCATCGGTGCCAATCGCTAATGGATTCGAGGATGTCTTTGACGAAGTCAAAGGGTTGCCGCCGCATAGAGAGATCGAGTTTCGTATAGATCTAGTTGAAGGAGCCAGACCTGTTGTGATGCCTCTTAGGCGGATGGCGCCTAGGGAACAGCAGGAGTTGAAGGTGCAAGTTGATGATCTTTTGCAGAAAGGATTCATTCGGCGTAGTGTGTCCGAATGGGGTGCACCAGTTGTATTCGCAACCAAAGCAGATGGATCGCTGAGGTTGTGTGTCGATTATCGTGAGCTGAATAAGGTGACTAAGAAGAACAAGTATCCATTGCCGAGAATAGATGACTTGTTTGATCAGCTTCACGAAGCTAAGGTGTTTTCTCAGATGGATTTGGCAACGGGATTTCACCAGTTGAGAGTGGCTAAGGATAGTGTGCCGAAGACTGCTTTTAGGACACCATCCGGTTTCTTTGAGTGGCTGGTAATGCCGTTTGGATTGACTAACGCGCCAGCATATTTTGTAGATCTTATGAATAGAGTGTTCAGAGATCAGTTGAACAAGTTCGTGCTTGTGTTCGTGGATGATATTCTGATTTATTCCAGAACTGAAGAAGAGCACAAGACACACTTGCGTATTGTTTTGGAAATCTTGCGAAAACATCAGCTGAAGGCTAAGTTTTCGAAGTGTCACTTCTGGAAGAGTGAAGTGAGGTTCTTAGGCCATGTTATCTCTGGAAATGGAATAGCGGTTGATCCCGCTAAGGTGGCAGCAATCCAGGATTGGGTTAGACCTAAGAATGCATCTGATGTGAGAAGTTTTCTTGGATTAGCATGATATTATCGACGGTTTATCAAAGACTTCTCCAAGGTGGCTGCACCGTTAACAGGATTGACGAAGAAGAACCAAGTGTTCAAGTGGGAAGATAAGTGTGAGCAAGCTTTCAGAATCCTGAAAGAAAGATTGACGAGTGCTCCTGTTTTGACTATTCCTAGTGGGAATGATGAGATGGTGGTTTACACCGATGCATGTGGTACTGGACTTGGAGCAGTGCTGATGCAGAGGGATAAAGTTGTTGCGTATGCAAGTCGACAACTGAAGCCGCATGAAAGGAATTACCCAACTCATGATTTGGAGTTAGCGGCGATTGTATTTGCTCTGAAGATGTGGAGACATTATCTGTTGGGAGTTCGATTCGAGTTGTTTACGGATCATAAGTCATTGAAGTATCTTTTCTCCCAAAAGGATTTGAATCTTCGGCAGCAACGTTGGCTAGAGTTTTTAGCATCATATGATTTTGGTATAGCTTATACTCCGGGAAAAGGTAACGCAGTGGCAGATGCGTTGAGTCGAAGACATGCAGGATTGGGAGCCATGTTTTCAGAATGGAAGAGTCTCGAGTATTTAGCTGGATTTGACTTCAGGTCTAGATGCGAATTGGAACCTGAGATGTTGGCAAACTTATCAATAAGACCGACTCTTGTGGAAAGGATTGGCGAGAGTCAAAAGCGAGATGATAAGATTGTCAGGATTATCCGTGATTTGGAATCTGGATTGGATCCAGAAAAGGATAAAGGATTCGAGGTCGATCGAGAGGGTTGGCTTCGGAAGCAAGGACGACTAGTTGTTCCCGATATAGATGGATTGAGGAGTGAAGTCCTGAAGGAAAGTCATCACTCGAAGCTGACAATTCATCCAGGTGGAAATAAAATGTATCGGGATATGAAGAGAACCTACTACTGGGAAGGTATGAAGAAAGATGTTGGAAATTTTATTTCCAAATGTATGAACTGCCAGTTGGTAAAAGCCGAACAGAAGAAGCCAAGTGGATTGCTTCAGCCATTAGAAGTTCCTACATGGAAGTGGGAGCAGATATCGATGGATTTTATTGATGGACTACCTAGAACAAGAACGGGAAATGAAGGGATTTGGGTCATTGTAGATCGTCTGACTAAGAGCGCAAGATTCATTCCTGTTCGATCAACTAGGACTGCATCAAAGTTGGCTGAGTTGTATGTTAAGTGGATAGTTCGATTCCATGGTATTCCGAAGAGTATAGTGAGCGATCGAGACCCATTGTTCACTAGTGGATTTTGGAAGAGCTTCCAGGAAGTTTTGGGAACCGAATTGTGTTTGAGTACAGCTTATCATCCTCAAACAGATGGTCAGACCGAGAGAGTCAACTGAGTTTTGGAAGATCTTCTTAGAGCTTGTGTTTTGGATTTCGGAGGATCATGGGAAGATCACCTTCATTTGGTGGAGTTTGCGTATAACAACAGTTACCAGTCAAGTATTGGTATGGCACCGTATGAGGCATTATACGGAAGACCGTGTAACTCTCCGACATGTTGGATAGAGACAGGAGAGAAGCTGATGCTTGGGCCAGAGATGATTCGCCAGACTTCAGATTGTATAGAGATCATTCGGCAACGAATGAAGGCAGCCCAAGACCGTCAGAAAAGTTATGCCGATAAGCGTCGTAAGGATTTGGAATTCGACGTAGGAGATATGGTTTTTGTGAAGATTTCTCCACTGAAGAATGTTATTCGATTCGGGAAGAAAGGAAAATTGACTTCGAGATTTGTTGGACCATTCCCGATTATCTAGCGAATTGGAAAGCTCGCCTATAGATTGGAGTTACCAGAGAAGATGTCGGGTGTGCACAATGTTTTTCACGTATCATATCTACGGAAGTACGTGCACGACTCGAATACGATGGTTTCTGCTGATAGCTGTGAAGATTTCGAAGTTGATCCAGTCGATAGAAGACCTCGTAAGCCGCTTCGTGTTGTGGAAACCGACACGAAACAGCTTAGGAGGAAGGTAGTTAAGATGCTCAAGATACAATGGAGTGACGATGATAACGACTGTACGTGGGAGGTGGAAGAGAGGATGAAAGCAGCTCATCCCGAACTCTTCAAGGTATGGCCCTAAGGTGTCGTATCATCTAACAACATTGTAACTTGTTCTAAGTTTTAGAATTCTGCATGCTAAGCTAGAATTGGATGCATGGTTGGCTGATTGCTATGGATGGTAGGCATGCAGAATAGTCTTTGGTTGCTTTGTTTGTTTGGAATTTCGGGGGAGAAATTCCTAAGGGGGAGAGAATGTAACGACCCGTATTTTTACGGAGTGACAAGTTCGTCAAAATCTGGAATTTTAGCATTTTCAAGTCATTTCAGATTTTTAGGCAGATTTTTCTAAGTCCAAGGTTGTGAACGACCTAGGTGATAAGTCGTGACCTTAGGAAGTTAGGTCGTAGTTGGCGACCTGGGAAGGTGGAGCGACCTAAGGATGAAGTGGTTAGGTCGTATGGCAGTTTAGGTTGGTTGAGCGACCTAGGAGTTGATAACAGTTAAGTCGTAGACGACTTATAGGGGCAACGACCTAAGGAAGCTAGGGGATAAGCAGGGAGTGACCTATAATAGTTCGCGACCTAAGGGTTAGCGAGTTAACAGCCCAGTATGATGCGACCTAGTGGATAGCTTGTTAGCATAGTTAGGTCGTTAGGCGACCTAAGGAGTTAGGTCGCATAAGTTGTTAAGTCGCATGGGTTAGTAGGTCGCTAGGATAGTTAAGTGATAGGTCGCGTGGGTCTAAGTGTTAGGTCGTAACACTGGTAAGTCGCTGAGTTATTAAGGCGCGTGAGTGTTAGGTCGCTGAGGTTATAAGTCGTAAGCCTTTAAGTCGTTGAGGCGCCTGAGTTGTTAGGTCGCAGATGTCCTTGTTAGGTCGTAGGTCGCACGAGTTGTTAGGTCGTTGGGCTTTGGCTTAGTAGTTAGGTCGCAGTCCAGTTGTTTGCGACTTGTGTTAGGTCGCGAGATTGTTAAGTCGCGTAAGTTTTAGGTCGCGTGCCAGCGTTGTTGAGTCATTAAGGCGCGCTAAGTCGTAAGGCGCTAAGTTGAGCATAGGCTAAGTCGTTAAGTCGAAGACTGTTAGGTCGCGTGCTATGTTAAGTCGGAGAGGCTTAGGTCGGAGAGGCTTAGGTCGGAGACGACCTATGGAGATAGCCGAGTTACGACTTAGAGAGATTTTCAGCTATAAATAGAGGGGGTTGTTCTCACTTTTTGGGATCCGGATTTCGAAGCGACGAAGTGCTGCCATTTTGAGAGCTCGACTTCTACACTTCTTCACTTCTTTTCTCCACTCTAATCTAGTGCTTCCATTCATCCAAGTTGAAGATCAAATTAAAGATTCAAGAGCTTAGATTGAAGATCTTCATCTTTTCAAGAGAGATTTCTTCGTTTGAAGCGGATTCGTGATAGATCAAGCTTGATCCTTCGCTGTCCAGATCTGAAGCGTGTTGATTTGGGTTTGTTTAGGTGATTTGGTGAGTAGTGGTTATCTCTCACACGGATCCAAAGGAGTAGATCGGATTGTTGGCTTGATTTTGTGTTAAAATAGTGATTTCTATGCATTTTTGTAAACCTAAGTGTAGATCTATGTAGATACATTGTTCATGATGATTTGACAACCATTTTTGTATATGATTAACCTATGCAAGTCCATTCATCATGTTGTAGAGATAATTCTCATGTTTTCATGCTTGTTAGACTTTCAACTCCTTATTTACGAAATTGCCATTATCTTTATAATTGTCCATTTTGCTTATATTTGAATGCTTGGTTACTTGGATTGGTGTTTGACATGATTGATTGCCGTGAATTAGATGATTGTTGATGGGTTTTAGACAAGATGGTCGAAGATGATTCAAAAGCTAAGGGAAAGGCTCTTGAATTGGGAAAGCTGCTCGTGGCATATGTAGCGGGATGATGAAGCTCTTATGCATAGATTTGATAATGTGATGTTAAGATGAGGCTTTGCGAGGATGTAATGAAGCGAGGCATCATGTGATGAAGACTTGGTCTAATCCAGACGGGATCATTCCAAGCACGTTGGTAACTCGGTGATATGATTCGAGTTTGAGGATAATGGATGCTCGAGAGGCGCTTGAGCTAGTATGAAAATAGTCGTCGAGGAGGATGACTAGAAGGCTGAGATCTCATCGTTTTGAAGGTTCTAGCATGCTCTAAGCAAGAGTACATGGGGACGCCCAAAAGACTAACTGTTGATGGTCGAGTACTCTGGGTGGTTGCGAAAATCCTTGGCACGGGCTGCGACGACGTGCGGGAGTTATGTCTAGAACCGGGGTTTCCATTAGCCCTTGACGGACGGCTGAAAGAATGTGCCGGTCATTCAATTAACGGTGATATCGAAGCAATGATAACAGTGATAGCCAGAGTCATGGATGTTTGGTTGTATCGTCATTCGGTCTCAAGAGCGGTATTTCCTGGGTGCTTATCTGACCTTGGTTTAAGACCTTGGGATTTGTACTTGAAAAACATCGCTCTTGACTCGAGTGATAATTGTTTTACTTTAAATTGTATGCTTTGCTATGCTTGCTTCTGCTTAGTGTGTGTCTGGGGGCTATCACTGTAGAATGAGGTTGGAGTGGGAGGGTTGTATTCCTATTCCTTTTCCTTTATGCTCTTTTGGTATGTTGTTAGTTAATTTACTGCTCACTAAGACTGTTGTCTGACTCAAGGCTTTATGTTTTAATCCTTATTGCCTTGGGCTGTTCGTCCATTTTTGGGACGGGCAGACTAGGTAGCAGGTGACAGGTGCTGTTCTCTTCTCACGATGCTGATATCGAAGACGAGCTGGAGGGTTGCATATTATCTTCTTATTATATGTACTGGATGTTCCGCTGTTTTGTATTCTCTGAGTGTTATGTAGTGAGGATTGATGTATTGGCTATTTGGATGCTTGTATTCAACTATTATGAAGTTTTTATATGATGGCATTTTATTCTGTAAAGCTTCACTACATATATGTTCTATTGTATTTTGTCCATGCGCTGTGAGTAATACGATAGATTCTGCTGTTTTAATCTACCCTGACAATCGTCCATGGTCGCTTGGCATACTTTACAGCGCACTATCTCTAGATTCGGTGCAGGGGTCATGGGTGGTCGTCACAACATAGCTTCCCATAGGATTTCACTAAATGATGATTTAGGGTATCTAATGTACTTGATAATTTGTTGAGCACCCTCAAGATCATAAAGATGATTAGGAGCATAGTTAAAAGTACATTAATAATTATACATGTGATATAATTAGCAAAGTGTTACTTACTATTTATGAGAACTATGATTTGTTAAGCACCCTCAAGTTCATAGTAACATTATAAATAGATCTTAACACCCACTAAAGGAAATTATGAAATTTCCGCTTCTCTTTTAGGATTTTTGAGAGATGTAGAATTCAATGGGAGCCATATTAGATAAATATGATAAACCATTCTGATAAGTATAAGAACAAATGTAATGATATCTAATTTACTTTAATGAATTTGCATAGATAAATGGCGATTTAGCTATTATTTGAAATGAACACACTAAGTGGCATGAACTATAAAGGCTGGTTAAGAAATGTAAAAGTAGTACTCATATACAGAAAGATTTGGTACATTTTCGCCAACGAGCCCTTAACTGAACCCGACAAAAATTCCATGCCTAAACAGACTAAAGCTTACAAGGATTGGTCAATGGATTGTAAACTTTCTCATTGTTACGTGCTATCCACCATGTAACGACCCAGATTTTCCATCATTTTATTTTGAATATTTTATGGTTTTAAATATTGATTTGGAATATAATTTGGTTTTTGAATATGAAAATTTTGGTTGGAATTATAGAATGAAATTAAATTTCAAATATAGCGATTTATCGTAATACGAAAATGGTGAATAATTGGAATTTGAGTTGAATATGAATCAAAATGATTTCTAATGTTGATATAAATTCTATTTGAATTAGAATTGAGTTAATAAGTTTTTAAAACTGGAATTTTCAAGTGAATTCGTCAATTTTTGAAATCGTTGATTTAATCGACGCGTTAAAATAGCGATACGGGGCACAGTCTCAGAATTCGACGAAACTAGTTCTGTTGGATCCGTAATAGTGTATTATTATCTAATTTCAAATTTCGTACCATTTGGAGTTAATGTTTGGTCGTATGGGATAGAAACGCGTTGAAATTAATATTGAAAATTTAATATAATAATTGGATTCAAAAAGCTATCTTCCACATATGATCGAGTTAGGTCCCGAAACTTGTTCCATTTCATTCGAAATATGGGTATAACATTAGGAACACCAGGCGGCACGCCTCGTTAGGGGTTTGGGATTTTAAGATGCCATAAATGAGATATTTGAAATTAAATAATCTTTTAAACTTCAAAGTCAAACCCTATACCCCTACAGCCCGCCCTACCATCTGAAACGCCACTCTCCTCGGGTTATAATTCGCATACGTCTTCTTTTGCTTCTTCAGATCGAATCACGAAATCGAGAAAAATAAACAAACGCGATATAGCTGCGATAATTTCTGGTCGACACAAGCGCTTGGAGGTATTGGTGAGCACGGTGGCGAAGGAAGGTGGAGCGATTGGTGCTGTGGTGGACGAGCTTGAGCTAAACGATGGAGATGAAATTGGGAAAGTGATTAAGGATGTTGATTCAGTGATTTAGGAACAAGAGTAAAAGATGTGGAAGCAGAGAAGCGAATGAAGAAGGTGACTAGTCCTGGATTTAGTTTTTTTGCTGCTGGATTATTGTTCCCTTATCAACTTGGTGTTGCACAGTTCTTGATTGAAAATGGATTCATTAAGGATACAACTCCTTTAGCTGGATCATCTACTGGTGCCATAATATGTGCTATCATTGCTTCTGGTACTAGCATGCAAGATGCTCTTACGTTTACCAAAGTTCTTGCTGAGGATTGCCGCCTCAAAGGCACTACATTTAGACTTGGGGCAATATTGAGAGATGTCCTTGATGGATTTCTGCCTGATGACATACACACTAGATGCAATGGTAGAGTTAGAGTGAACAATCAGGAGAAATGGAGGTTAGGGTTGGTAGTGGAGTGGGTTAAGGCGACGCTGGGTTTTTGGGTGGTCTAGGAAGCGATGGTGAGATAGCCGAAGCGTGTAGAGGGTTGGATGCATTTTTCCAGAGGCATGTGGTGGTTGCATGGGCTTTACGGCTGCAGCAGGTGGTGCAATGTCTGATCTCGTGCTTGGGGTGCACGAGTAGGTTGTAGTTTCCGTGTTGAGCAATGTTGTATTGCTAAGAAAGGTTTATTAAATTCATTAATAGGTAATTAGTTTAAACTAAGTAATTAGTAGATTAATTATAATTAAAAATTTAAATCGTTAGTTTATATATTTCAAAATTTGCTTTTACGAGGTTCAATCGAACGGAATCAGTCGTGTGGGATTCGTAGTTGCGGAATCTACGCATTAAAATAAATTTGGAACGGATTGCAAATTAAAAATCAAGGTGAGTAAATCTCACTCATTTTGGATTACTGGATTTAATTATAATGTTAAAATTTAATTGTTTGATTGATTGGATGAATTTATAAATTATTATCAGATGGATGTTATATTATATATATATATATATATATTAGTAGTTATGTATATTCCCGCCGTTGGAGCGGATGAGACACTATGCACCCCGCATAATAGCGGATGACCCTATATTACCGCAATATCCCGCCTCGAAGCGGGATTGGTATATTATGTTATATAACATCTGTGGTTGCAGGGAAACAAGTTGGTGGGATCCAATTGGATTCCTCAAAAATATATTGATTTGTTTCATATATAGTGATATATGATGTGATTGAATAATCTGTTATGGATTGTTGTGTGATTTAATATATTGGATGCTATAGTAGCACTGGCCCAAATTTTGATATTATAAATACCATAAATAATATTTTGAATTTAAAAATGGAATTCAAAAGCGATTTAGGAAACGAAAATATTTATATTGAATTTTGGGATTATATAAAAAGGAATTAGGTCGGATAAAATAAATAATTTGATTTTGGATATTCATTTAGCTATTTCGTAAAATGGGTTCAAAAAGAGAATTTTAAATTGAGAATTTTTGAACAATGGATTTTTAATGAGATTTCTTAAAATAGGAAAAGGAAGTCGTAATCGAGATTGAATGTATTTGGATTATTATTGGAACTTGTTAAGGAATAGATTTCCAAATGGAATTTTAAATAGAAATCGATTTATAAATGGATTTTAGTAATATAAATTGGTATAAACTGGAAATGAGTTTATAAAGTTATAAACAATGCTATAAATAAAGTGGAATGATTATCATTTGAAAAATTGGGAATATGGAATATGGAAATTGTTTTAGAGAGAAATAGAGGATTCTATTTTGGAGTTTGGAAATAGTTGTGAAATTGGAAATGTATATTGATTTGTGATAAATCGAGAGAGATTTATAAGTATAAAATCAACTATGTTGAATTTTAAAAATAGTTTTTTTAAGAAGTAAGTTTTGTTTTCAGAAAAGGATTTTTATTTATTAAACTATGTAGTTTAAAAATTATTATTTAGATTAAAATATATTGGAAAGTTAGTTATTCAATTTTTTTTTTGAAATGAATTCTAAGTTTATAAACAAGCTTAGTAAATCGGTTAGTATTTTTTATAAATGAATTGGAAATTATTTATCGTTGTTTATTTAAAAGGGGTTTTTATATTTTAAATAATTACTTAAATGTGTTTGAAAATTTATATTATCCTTTAAAATACATATTTTATAAATATAGAGTTTTGGAAATTGGTTGAAGTTATTTATAAATACTCTCGAGATTTGTAAATCGGGTTTATTTAATGAATGAGATTTTATAAGAGAAATCTTATAATGGAATTCTGGAGACTTAAGAAAATTTTCAAAATACAGGAACTTCGAAAATGAATCTGAATTCATAAAAAAAGAGTTATAAACTGTTAGTTGAGATTATAGATAAGTATAATCGATTTTTGGAAATTGAAAATGGAATTAATAAAATTCCGAAGATTTATGATATAAGTGATGAAAATATTTCGAAGTATAGATATTAGGAATGATTTGGAAAATAGACTTATAATATTTTCTAAGTATGGGAATGAAGGTTTTGGAAATGCCGTAATGACGAAATGATTTATATGGGGATATTTTTCTAAGTAATAAATTATGAATTGAATTTGGAAATATTTCTATGTGTTGAAATAAGATATGGTTGGAAGTATCTTATTATGAATTTAAGTATTTGAAATTATTTTCAAATATTGAAATATTGAAAGAAATTTGAATATATATCTTTGTAAAGAAATTTGAATATATATATCTTTGTAAAGATATTTTTGAAATTAATGATTGAAAGATTTTAATATGGGCCTTGTCACTGCGTATGTGTGTAATTTGATAGTTAATTAAATAACCGACTATCAAAATTGGCCAAATTCGTAAATCATTTCGAAGAGACCGAGATTAAACTTAATTATCCAAAAACCACTTCGATCCAATTTGTGCGTTACGGATTATGATATGTGAAGATAATGAATACAGTGATTTCAAAGATTCGGGTTGTTCAGACCCAAAACAACTTGTATGGATGAATGCTATCATTGCATCATTGCCTGGAAGGCAGTGTTAGCATTCCAAGTATGAATGCTATTCTTAAGGTAAACGTAGCCTCAAGCCTCATCAATCGGGAAATGACAAAAACAGGGCATGTAGCAAGGCCAAGTGGATCGCTCCCATTAGGGTCTGGTCATCCCAAGATCTAGACCACTTATTATCTATTCATGTATGCTTTAAGGGCCCAAAGGTGAGGTGATCATATTCGGTACTAGTAGTCAAGTGCTAGGCCAGTCTTGTGTGGTAGGGGTACAAGATGTTCATGTCAGACCCCGGTGCATTTTATCTAGAGATGCACCATCAGAAGGTAGTTCCTTACCTTGTCATAGTATAGAATCCATTATCCAATAAGCGCTGTACAGTTTTATCTGTATACCAATTATGCTGAAACATGAGATGCAAGCATTTCAGCTATTTTACAGTTTACTTTCTATAGACACTATTATAATATCATATGATTTTGATATAAAATGTTTTGGTTATCTTAAGGTAAAAACTCATCGTATTTATGTGTGGCGTGGTCTTACGAGATACGTTTGTTTATAAAGGATTTGATAATAGTAATAATTCAAATTGAGTGTGTTTTCTCATGCTGGTTTTCCAGACCGACTCGGGTGTTATTTTATTATAATACTCGGGTCAGACTGAGTTACAGATTTAGATTAGGAAGCTATGGAGCTCAGGAGACGAACTGGAGGATTCTCAGATGTATTTCACGTACTTGGTTATTTTCCGCTGTGAGTGTCATGCTGTATATTCAGTATTTATGAGGACAAGTTATTATAATTTTCCAGATTGATTTGTCGATTGTTGTACTCTGATGGTTGTATGTATATTAACAGTTACAGTTTCTTTTGTATAAAGATTTGTTATTATCTATTATATATTGTTCCGCTGCGATGGTGAGATTCTGTGTGTTATTGTTCTGTTTTCTTCCATCTCTCTTCTTCTTCACCCCTAATGGTCTGGTATTTTCGGCACTCGATTGTTCGACATGCTATACAGTGAACGTATTGATGTCGATTTTCAAAGTTCGAAAATCCTGGGTCGTTACACACCATGAGCTCTAAAGGCGGCATGAGAAAATGAACAGTCATAAAATATTCCAATACCTACAAAAGTTGTACGGAGAGAAATCTCGCACCGCGAGGTATAAGATATCATGGAAACTATTCCACGTGAAAAAGAGCAAAGGATCATTAGTCCATGATCGTGTAATCAATATGGTTGGGTACATTGGATGGTTTGCCGAGCTTGGTATTACACTTGGTACCAAGATTCAGACCAACTTGATTCTTGGGTCATTAATTCCATAGTTCGACCCATTCATATTAAACTACAATATGAACTCTTTTAAGTGTACTATCGTATACCTCCTTAATATGTTAATAAATTCCAAGAGTATATTCACGAAAGAACCGAGTGTGGTGGTTGTTATCAACAACGCCTCTTTATCTAATGTTCGAATAAGAGAAAAAGTAGATCTAAGGTGGAAATCGGATGTCAAAGGTGCAAGAGAAAGGTGAATATCACTTTTGTTCGAAGAAGGGACATTAGAAGAGGAACCGTCATGACCACTTAAAGATGACAAAAGGGAAGGAATCTGATTCTACTCGTAAAGGCATTTTTCGTATAAAACTTATCAATATGTGCTTCTAGTTGGGGTTTAGACCAGATCTGGAACTCATATCTATAATTCATTACAAGGACTTTGGAGCAAGAAAATAGTCGCTAGAGAGAGCATGGAATTTCAAGTTGTTAATGGAGCTAGTGTAGCTGCGATCGCAATGGGATAGTACCATGTGAAACTAGTCAGTGGATTTAGCTTAGTTTTAAACAATTATTATTTTGTACCAAAATTTATTAGTGGAATAATATCCCTCTCATTTGACAGAGGTCAAATGCAGTTTTATTTATAAAGACAATATTATTAATTTTTTTGTGGACATAAAACAATTTTATTTAGTTCTTTAAATAATGGTATTTATGTTCTTAATTTACACCATGTATTTGCTGATGAAAAATAATAACACATCTGAAGTATATGATAGTTACCTTTGACATTGTAGACTATGTTGTATTAGCAAGAAATGACTTAACGGGTTAAGAAACCAAGGCTACAATCATTTCATTCTGGATCATTTGATACTTGTGAGTCATGTCTTTAAGGTAAAATGGCCAAACACTAATTTAGTGGGAGTAATGAATGAGTTAATGAACTCTTAGGACTAGTACATACTGATATGTGTGGTTTGATGTCTACAACCACTAAAGGTGGAACCTCATATGTAACGAATCGGATTTTCGACCCTAAAAAATCGACACTAATACGTCCATTGTATTATATGCCGAACATTCAAGTGCCAGAAATACCGATTTGTTAGGGTGAAAGAAGAAGGTAGAAGATAGAAGAAAACTAACCAACACAGAATCTCACAACGCAGCGAATAATATATAATACAACAATGATCTTTACGAAAGGTAACATCTTTATTCATATATACAATATCAGAGTATACTAGACTTATCCTAAATTTGGACAGTTATAGAAATCTGTCCTTACATTGGCAAACATACAGAATCTATAATACTGTGGAAGAAAAATATACATGAATACATCTTGACCATCCATCTCCTCTCCAACTCCAAAGTATCCAGCCAACCTGGGAAAAACATGCTCGGTCTGACCCGAGCATTACATGGAATAACACCTGGGCCAGTCTGGTAAACCAGCATGAGTAAAACTCGATAACAAGTAACAACCAAACTGATTTCTATATTTAAAAGCTTTTCACAAAGGGTATCTCGTAAGACCACACCGCACATAAAAACAAATGGGTTTTTACCTTAGGATAACCAAAACATTTTATATCAAAATCCAGTATATTATCATAGTGTCTAGGTTTAAAGTAAATAGATAAAATAGCTGAAATGCTTGCATCTCACATTCTAACATACTAGGCTCTACAATAAAAAACATAAGGCACGTATTGAAGATTGGATTCCAAAAATGGCAAGGTAAGGGACTACCTTCCGATGATACACCTGTAGAAAATGCACCGATGCTAACACAGAGCCGACGGACCCTTTAACATGGTAGACCGGATTACCTCACCCCCTTGACATCGAGGCCTTATACTACCACGGTGTTTGCACGCAACCCAACTTTGAAAGGGACATCTAGAATGGGGTGACCGCTCCTAATGGTAGCTAACCACATAGCTTTGCTACATGCCCTGCTTTTGTCATTCCTCCCGATTGTGAGGCTTGTGGCTACGCTTTACCTTTCTGAATAGCAATCCATCTTGGAATGCTAACTCTGCCCTCCAGGTCTCAATGCAATGTCATCATTCATCCATACAAGTTCTCCATGATAAGGACAAACCGAAGGCACTACTTCTACTATATCCATTTTGGAACCACCCTCAGGGTTAGTAGCAAGCAACCCTTGCACTTTAATGGCTCCGTCTTCGATCCCATGCTTTAAGATGTCTTCATTTCGAAACGCTTGAGTTGGATCGAACTGGTTTTCAAATAACATATCCGATCCCGGTCTCTTCGAAACAACTTTTGGTATTTTTTGGTAAACTCAACCTCGGTTCTTCAGGAAATAAACAGACAAATGACAAGAGCGGAGTTCACCTCCTAACCATTTGTGGACGGATTTCCTTATCGTTCATCTTAGAAGAATGAATCAAGTTTATACGTACAGTATAGCACCTTCGACGGTAACTGTACCATATAATTCTCGTGTTTCTCCTAGATATTTCCAAAGTTACGTTTTGGGTCCAACTTTGATAGTCGGTTATTTACTATCAAATAATCAAACATCTAATCAGGGTTTAATTTCCAAATGGGATCCAATAAGCCTTTATTAATTCTCTTTAATTAATAAAACCATTTTATGAAACCTGATCACAAGATCTTTTCAAAACACTATTCCCAAACCCCTTAATTTCTTTTATACTTGGAAACATTTATATACTTATCTTAACTGTATAAGTATATTACAAAAACATTTTACTTTTCATGCCTTGAACAAAATCATATACTTATCTTATCAGTATAAGTATATTTACAAACTTTTTCAAGTTTTCTTCTTTCCAAATCCCATATTAAATAACCAAACATTTCTTCCAAATAAAATATTTCGCTTATCCTTTATCAAAAATTCTCTTTTTAAAAGCTCATCTCATATTTCAATTAACTTATAACTTTCAAAATAAAGTTATAACCCACTTTTATAAACCTTTCAGTTAATTTATAAGCCTCTTTACAAATATCTGAAATGATTTATAAACCTTTTTCCTATTTTTAAAACTCTTTATATAAACCTTTCTATACTCCTTTATAAATATCATTTACAAAACATCATTTGTAAAACACCTTAATAATCATTTTCGATAGTAAAACCCCTTTCTATACACAAGTTATCATTTATAAATACCTTTATAGGAATTATATAACTTGGAAAACCATTTATAAACCCTTAGTCTCAAATTGATCAAAGAATTTAAGTAAATTCAAAACCATACTTTATAAATTCCAAATGAGGCTTAGTAGTCCCAATGGTGCTGATTTAAGTTATCATTTTAATTCAATTTAATTCCAAGGCACTTATCAATTATTTACATAGGCCAACATATATGTAAATCCAACCAATTATTGAATCAGGGAATAACATGTCAATACAACGCAACTAGCATATACATGTCTAAATAACATTGTGACGACCCACCTTTTTGAAAAATTTAAGTCGATAATAAACCACACATGTCCAACTCAAACCATTTAAAAGATAGATTATCAACGGGTTTATTTTAAAGAAAAAAGAAGAAGAAACAACAACAGAATCTCGCAATGGAACGACAAAATATAATAATCACATAAACAGTTAATGAAGCTATTTAACAATATATACTCAATTCAATTTATAATATGGATTCGAGTTATACAAAACTATTAGAGCTATACATTTCAATATACAGAATGAATAATGCAGCAGAAAAATACTAGTAGATATGATATACTAGTAGATATGATAATTTAATTATTGAATTTAATAATTGAATATTGGTTAAATTATTGAATCTTGAGTTTTAAGCTTGGTAAAAATAATTTAAAGGATTATTAAATTTATATTAATAAGAACGAAGGTAATAGAACTTTTAAATTGAGTTTAAAAGTGATTTTGTTCGATTTTAAAAATATCTTGTTTAAATTGACGAGTAAAAATAGCCTTCCAAGGCACAGTCTCAGAATTCGACGAAACATGTTCCATTGGTTCCGTAATAGTGTACTATTATTTATAGAAATTTAAGAACTAAATGTCGGGTTCCATTTCAAATCATTTAAACTAATATATATAACCATATTTATATATATATCAAATCATATTTGGAAATAAAATTTAATATTTATTTATCAAAACAAATGTGTAGTAAACTACTACAGCAGCCTTTTCACTTTGAAACTCGAAAATGAACGTCGATGATGCATGCACTCATCACCGAAATTATTTCCCAGCGACAGAGAGGGGAGTACAGAACTTTTTCCGTTAAAATTCTTTTTAAAATTTCTTTCAAATCATCTTGAAATACTCGTATCAGAAAATACTTCTAAACACTACTAATGTTATACACCAAAACCTTTTTGAAAGAAATTTCAAAATCCCGGAACTTAGGTTCTAAAATTTCCAATTTATATTTATTTTATTTACAAATCTCATTTTCAACCAACATTTATGGATCTCACTACCTAACAAACAAATACATTGCAACCAAATATATCATTTATAAAACTTACTATTTTATATACAAAAATATAATTGGCAAAATTATTTCATTTACTTGTAATTCAAAACAAATATTGTGTCGGTCTGCCCTATTAAGTGTTTAGAAATCCCTATCAATGTCATAGCGTCCTATGCACCAACCAAAATTTTTAAATACAAAACGGAAAAAATTAACACAATATAAAATCATTTTTTTTACACTAACAAATACGCTCTCTCATATATATACTCTCAACGACTCATTCTAGGGTATTACTACCCTATTTAATATGAGTCAGACCCCACAAAGCTAAGGTTATCGCTAAACCAAAGCTTTGATACCAACTGTAATGACCTGCCTTTTTGGACGTTTTAAGCAGACATACACGTCTGACTCAAACCATTCAAAAGGGTAGATTTGTTATGGGGTAAATAAGAAAAAGAGAAAGAAATAAGACAAATACAGAATCTCGCAGCGGAATGACAAAATATAATAACCAAATAACAGTTCATGAAGCTGTTTTATAAATATATTTGATTATTCTTTACAACACAAGTATCAGAGTTACCTAAACAGGAATAAATAAATAAACAAATGCAGCGGAACAACATGATGTAGTGGAATAATTATAATACATAATAATAGTACAATCTTCGTCTTCATCCTCCAGAAATAAGGTCTTCAACCCTGAAATGCTCAGCCTGACCCGAGCGAATTGAAAAGACAAAACACTCGAGTCAGAACTAAAAGATCTTATGTAAGTTAAATCAACGGTAAATATGAGTGTAACGGCATCAGTGATGTTTACGGGGTTTGACATCTCCTATCCAGTGTCTAACGTGAGTGCAGTAACTTAAGAGATGTTCGGGATTCACATCTCCTAAGGATCCGTTTAAGTATCTACTATGTAGTATAATACGCTATTATAATATGTCTACAGTAAAGTAAAAGTATTAAAATAGCATTAAGGAGTTACCCATATCCCCCTTAACACATTTTATATATTACCATAGTCTATACAGTACCGTCACTCCCCCCCCGTAAACTGGAGGGCTATCAGAGGGCACTCCATAGGTATGGTACAAAACAACCTTGTAGAAGGCGCGCTAGGGCATATGAACACGGCACTCGAGGCAATGCCAGGGTAGATATACCAATTGCGGATCCGGACTGATGGTAACGCATAGCAGCTACTACCACCCACCTCGAAACACACTCCTAAATAAAAAATTAGATGATGGCCACCAAATCAATCACAAAGTCAAAATATAGTATCGAAGAAGTGTGTTTGATAGGAGGAATGACCTCACTTTACCCGACGTTTTTCCTGTTTTAGTCACATCTAAGCTGACTCACGGGAGTCAGGGTCACATCATACCTCAAACAGAAAACGTTCACCAAACCATCCTGCTTCATTTCTGGAATCTCCACCACGTACATAGTTGTTAAAGTGGTTTTCGGTATTGGCAAAGAGTATGACAATATTCGATCCCGGTCTCTTTAACAACCAATCGCTTATTACATACCGAATGGTTCTTTTACATTTAAAAAGTCAATTCACAGTTTATATCGAAATATCATATCTCTTTTGAAATCATATTCCTTTCCAAACTATACTCACGTTCAAAATCATATTACTTTGAAATCATGTTCACCTTTGAAATCATATCGTTTCCGAAATCATAATTTCTTTCAAAAGTCATATTTCAAATTTGGTTAAATCCTCACTTTAAAATCATCATATTCAATTAATTATAACATTTAAATCCCAACTTAGGTTATAACATCATTTAATTGTGTTTGCTTTTAAACCAGTGAATTTGAATACAAACACTTTCCTCTACTTAGTCTGAAAATTTAGAAAATAGTTTACATAATTATACATAGTTAAAATAGTTATAAATAGTTAAAATACTCTAAATAGTTTAGTTATAGATTAAAGATACTATTAAATTGATTTAAGATAGTTAAATAGTTTTAAAATAGATTGAATATAATTAAAATAGATTAAATGGCTCTAAAATAGATTAATTAGATTTAAAATAAGTTAAAATGGGTTAATTAGTTTAAAATAAATTAAATGGTTTAAAATAGGTTAAAGTGATTTAATATAGTTAATATAGGTTAAAATAGTTTAATAGTTTGAAAATCTTAAAATTTAGAATCTTTACAATAATATATTTTTAAAACAGTTTATATTAAAAATATGAATTTGAATTTAATATCAATTTAAACTATTCATTTCCTTTCAACACATTTGGACTATTTTCAATTTCCAAATACTCAATTTCAAATCTTTCATTTCAAATTCCTCATATAATATTTAATTCTATAACGCTTCCAAATCCATGTTTGAGATATCAATTTAAATTACTCCAATTTCAATATATTTCAAAGTTATATTTCGAATAATTTTAATAGCCCAACTCCGACAAACTTCACTTATACTTCAAATTTAACTTTAAAACTTCGATTTAATTTCTCTAAAAAATTCCTTTAAATCAATTCAAATTTTCATAAAACTTGAATTCGATAATAATTCAATTTTCTATAAATCAAATTTTATTTCAAAATATCATTTAACTAAATTCAAGAAAATTAAGGATTTAAAATCATTTAATTTAACCAATCCGGTGTCCGTATATAATTCTCTACCCTAGGGTCATGTGATATAGATATTTATCATTTCAATCCATAATTTAAAATCTTACGGTTATATATCATTTCAAACCGCAATCCCGAATTAATATTAAAATCCATAAAATTGCTCGAGTCTATCATTTCAACCCATAACGATTTTTCCCTAATCTATAGATCGTTCGGGTATATACCATTTCAACCCATTGTGATTTCCAATTAATAACTAGGGGAACTTGCAGAGTAATAACATTTTTTAAATCAAACAGATCATCTAATCATCCAATATTAACAATCAAACAACCATCATAATTATCATCCAATTCAACCAATAAATATCAACAATTAATAGATTATTATATATAGGTAATTAATTGGCAATTTAAATTCAATAATAAATTAAATGACAATTTAATTCAAAATAAATTCAAATTAACAGGAATAGCAATTTAAAAATCCCAAATAGTCATTAATAAATTCCTAATCACATCGAAAAATTTACTTAACTAACATAAGAAATTTTAGAAGTTATGAGTGGGTCAAAACACTCACCTTTGAATTTAAATCAATTTAAAATCCAATTTATGGCTCAAATTCAAACGATCTCAAAATTCGTTCAAACTAGCGTCAAAATGTGTGGAATTTCGATATGATCCCAGTGGAACAAACCGCACATGAAACGGATCTCGTATGTAAAAGTTATGCAAGTTAGAACATATACGATTAACAATTTAAATAAAATACAAAAAATAAAAAATAAAAACCAACCCAGCTTAACATGTCAGCATCGAACATCTCCCTCCCTATCTTCACGCGTTCGACAATCGACAACCCTAACAGCCGCCACTTCGCACAAGCAACGCCGCCGCTACGGCCAGGCGCAGCCAAGCGCGCCCCACAGGCGAAGCGCCACCCTCAGCGACGCCCCTGACCATCGCGACTCCGCCACGTCGTCGATCGACGACACCGATTCTCAACAGCCGCCGCACCAAACGTAACCCTAAACCAATTGTTGACGAAGATCCCACCGTCGATTCGTCAAACAAACTACACTGATGTACTCCCCTCGGTCCTCTCCACAAAACTATATCCTCAAATTGACGATCCGTCGAAGATCATCAACCACCAATGAACAGCCGAGATTAAATCGCTCAATTCCGGCCACACAGAAACCCGAATTGGAAAATGGACAGTAGATTCGACTTACGCTCGTCGAGAGCTTCAAATCGATATATAATATGATATAGTTTGAGGAGTTTGAATTTTCGATTGAAATTTGATTTGAAATTGAATTGAGAATTTTGTTTGTCTCCCATTGAGAAGGAGAAGTGGACAGATGAAATTGTACGTACAGAAAAATTGAGTTGAGAAATACTCGGGTTTATAACAGGCTATTTATAGGCAAAGCTGAAAATAGAAAGAATGAACCAGATTAATTTACACGTTGAACGATAAATGACTCGAAAAGCCCGTTCTGTCTCCGAAATGAAAATGGGTCATCCCATACATCAAAATAGATGTTTTCGATAATTTTAAAATCAATGGAACAGGTTTCAAGTCCTAATTCCATCGTATAAAGAAGTTACGTTAAAATCAGCTTATTTTAAATTGATTTCAATTAAATTGATTCCTAGGCGTTTCGAGCCCATACGATCAAACGACAAGTCTGATCGCTACGAAACTTGAAATCCTACAATAATTCAGCGTTATGGATCCGATGAAACTGGTTTCGTCGAAATCCGAGTCAGTGGCCAAAATGGCTATTTTCACGTTAACTAAATATATAAATAAATAAATTAATTAATCATCCTTTAATTCAAATTTAATTATTTACAATTTCTATTATCTTAGATGACTTAGTAGTTTATAATCCTTAAAAACAAATTTTTATATCAATTTAATGTTGAATATTTCACCAATTACAATGTTAAATTTCAGTTTCAATAAATTCAAAGATTATAAATTAAATTTCCAATAATTCTATAGATTTTTATTTCCATCTTGTTATTAAACCAATTATTATCTTATGGATATAGTTATCATGGTTTATATCTTATTACACTAATATTTTCCAATTTCATCTTTATTTACATTAATGTAATATTTAATTACATCTAATTGCAATAAATCCATTTATTATAATATAAATTCCACTAAATTGATCAAACTTGATTTCCATTCTATTTATTCAATCAATAGTCATATTATGATTATAATTTACATTGGTTACATCCTATTGAATTAATATTCTACAATGATCAATTTAATCTATATTAACTGCATTAATTAAGGGAATCAATTGCAATCGATTTCCAATTTAAATTAATAGGTTAAATAAATAGGTGACATATAACAGTTTGTCACCAATTAACTTTTGGTCGCATTAATAAGTTTATTATTAACAACCAAATGTTATGATTACTCACATAATATTGATTTTATTCAAATTACCATTTATTATATACTATTTCATTAATTAATTCAATATTTACATTTTGTTTTCTTATATTCAATCTATAACCAGGTATAACATTTAAATTATTTCAATTAATTGGAATTTCATTCACATTGTTAATAATTAACTTAAATTAACATTATTACATTTTATTTTAGTTATTATTTCATTAACATATCACAAATTTTTATTTCTTTCAACATTAAGTCACAAAACTTTATTAAATTTACAATTTTTAATTATCGAAAATTACGGGTCGTTGCATCTTCGGTATTTTCTCAGCTTGATTTAGCCACTGGATTTCATCAGCTTAGGCTCGCTGACGATAGCATTGATATGACGGTATTTAGGACACCCGATTGATTCTTTGAGTGGTTGGTTATGCCTTTTGGGCTAACCAATGCCCCGACCTATTTTGTGGATTTGATGAGCCGTATTTTTAGAGATGTCCTAAATAAGTTTGTAGTAGTGTTTGTGGACGACATTTTGGTGTTTTCCAAGAGTATGGAGGAGCATGCTGTTCATCTAGAGGAGGTTCTTCGTAAACTTCGTGTTCATCAATTGATAGAAAAGTTCTTCAAGTGTCACTTTTGGCGAGGGGAGGTACGTTTCTTGGGGCATATAGTCTCAAGAGAGGGTTTAGCTGTTGATCCTTCTTAAGTAATTGCAGTGCAAGATTGGAAGGCCCCTAGGAACGTTACCGAAGTTAGAAGCTTCCTAGGATTGACTGGCTATTGTAGGAAGTTCATTAGAGATTTTGCCAAGATAGACAGAAATCTTATGCAGACAAGCGGAGAAGGGACATTGAGTTTGAGGTAGGAGACTTAGTTTTCATTAAAGTATCCCCGCTAAGGAAGGTGGTGAGGTTTGGATCGAGTGGGAAACTAGCTCCCAGATTCGTAGGACCGTTCCCCATTGTAAAGAGAGTAGGGAAGATGGCGTATCGAGTAAAGCTACCGGAGAAGCTCGCGGGAGTACATGATGTTTTTCATGTTTCGCACTTGAGAAAGTGCTTACATGACTCAGCGGAGATTGTGGAGCCTAGTCAACTAGAGGAGGTTGAAGTGGAGAGAGAAGCATCGGTTCGTCATATTCCTACCAAGATCATTGGACGTGACATCAAGAAGCTTAGGAATAAAGAAGTCCCGTTAGTGAAGGTGCAGTGGGGAGATGATGTTGAAGACGCTACATGGGAAGCTGAAGAGAAGATTCGTACCTATTATCCGCATCACTTTGATAGTAAGTTTTAGAATTTCCTATTTCCATCTTTAGTTTTGAATAGGTTCTTTCCTTTACTATCGTTTGGGAGGGTAGAACTTAGGATTTAACCTATGGATGGTAGGATTTGATCTAAACATGTTATTAGAACATGTTATGTATGATGGATACTAGTGGTTGCAAGTGGTTGCTAGTGGATGCTAATGGACGCATATACTTACACTAGGCACTATTATCTCTTAGGGATCGACCTAACTAGAACACTAGGGCATATGCATAATGATGTGTGCGCATTTACATTTTTATTTTTAGTTATTCCATGGTTGCTATAAATGGATGATTATCACATGATTGTTGCATTTGGATGATGATTGTAGCATGCATATAGAACTATCAGTTATCATTAGGTAATTTGCATTCATTTGGATACATGACACGGACATGATTGCATAAAAGGAGGTCAACTGAATCAGTAGACCGCCTAATCTTTTGCATTAGTTAGGGACATTAACACTACACTAATTGCATATGTATCATAAATCGCATTAGAAAAACTTAAGGACAATGGATGTAATGGATGATGGTTGAGTAGTTGGTTGTAGAACTTGGATGAAAACATTTATTTCATTCTTCTATCCTTAGAGATTTCGAAGACGAAATCCCTTAAGGAAGGGATAATGCAACAACCCGAAATTTAAGCTATAGTAATTAATTAAAGAATTAATTAAATAATAAAATAACTTTGTGAAATTATCATAATTGGACCATGGGAGTTACACCATTGTGTCCATGGTAATTTTTTTGTCAATTTCGATATATAGATTGTCAAAGTCGGAGCTAGAACGAAGAAGTTACGGAATAAACAAGAAACGAGAAAACAAAAGAATATATATATATATAGGCATGGTCAACCCTATGGTCGACCCTCACCATGGCTAGGTCAACCCTAGCAAGTGGTAGGTCGACACCCAGGTCGACTCGCGTGCATTCTTTTGCTGGCTTCATCCAGTTTGATTTCAACACGTCATTTTGCTATTGTTACTCAATCTCATGCGTCAGTGCTTCCATCCGACGGTTCTCATCGAGCCTATGACGTGGTTGCACCAGATTTAATCTTCAAATCCAACAGTCTGAAATCCACAAGTGACACTATAAATAATACCCTAGGCCTAGCTATTTTTCTTATTCAGATTTTCTCCATCTGGGTCCATTGCCTGAGGCTAGACCCTAAAAGGAATATTTTTCCAAGGAGAAGGTCTTTTTAATTAAAATATTTTTTGCCCCCTAAGTGGATCCGGGAAGGCCAAAGGAAAGAGCTAAGGACCATAGGTGAGTGTTTAAGTAATTATTTTAGATTTTTAAGTAATTTAAAATAATAGGGTTTTCAATAGTTGTAGTTTTTGTACAATTTTGGGATAACCTTTATGCAAGTTTATTTATAGTTTATTTTTAAGTAAATTTTAGACCTGTTTTCAATCTACTTTATTTTAGCTATTCAATTTCAGTTATTTGCAATTATTTACTGTTAATTATAGCTTTCCCAATTATTTACAGTTATTTACGGTATTTACAGTTATTTACTGTTATTTACGTTTTATTTACATCTATTCTACGTTGGCATTTATTCTGTAAATGTCAGCTTCTTTTTAATTCCCTTTTTACACGAATGGAATAAATAGAAGAAAATAATTCGTTGATATGGACTAAAATATAAGAACACTGAATTTACACAAAATGGGTTGTAAATTAAGAAGAACTGTAATAAATTGGACTTAGACTCAAATAGGCAAATTTAGATGTAATTATAACTAAAAAGAGAAAATAGAAGAAATAGCAGAAGTAGCTTATTTTTAAACTTAGGTCTTGGGTTAAGTAAATAAGCAAAGTTATAACACATAGGTTATAATTAGAGACAAAATAGAAAAGGTTTATTTTAAAGACTTATACTAAGTTAATAAGCGAAGGTAGAAGTAGGACCTGTACCGGCAGCATTTCCCTTAGGATACGCTTATGCTATTTAGGGTAGATAAGTGGTCAATAATTAGAAGTTCAAATCAGGGGATTTGGACAAGGGGCGCAACTAGATTTTGTTTGTTAGGATCCGTATCGGCAGCATTCCCCTTCAGTCAGGAACTGGTGGTCTCACAACATACGGAGGTGAGGCTGGGCACGCTTATGCTGTTTAGGGTAAATAAGAGGTCCAAAGAGGGGGCAACAGGTAGCGTGGGCCTAACGGTGGTCGAGCGTGCGACCTCGGTGTAGGGAGACAAGTTGCTATTGAGTTCCACTACAAGAAAAGTTGACTTTTATAACACTAATAGATAACGCTTTATTGGATAGTGTTATTATTTGTTTTATTTGTTTTATTTATTTAGGGTCGTGTTGGCTACATAACGCTTTGCCGCCTCCAATTATTTGCATGGCACCATTCTCCTTCAATTATTTTCCCTATCCCTCTTCTTTTCATTCCATTTTTTCTCTCCATCTCTCACACCAGAAAAATCAAATCCCCAAATTCTCAAATCAAATCCCCAAATCACCCATAGCAATATACAAAACGCAGCAGCCGAAAAGGAGAGAGAAGAGGAAAAACATCGCGACTCAATAGGCAGCAAGAAGGCAGGCGGAAGGCACATGACCATCGATTCCATATTCCAATTGACAGCAGCATCATCCATTCCCTTTTAATTTGCTTTGCCAAGTGAATAATTTCCATAATTTATGTGTGATAGATCCCCAATTATGAGCATAAACAAAAGTGGCTGGGATGCATAGCCCTCATACGTTTGAAACTTCTACTGTTATTTGCTGATAATCCATGTCTATAATTTAACTGATCAAATGGATTTCTGCTAAGTAACTAAGATTCTTCCTTTTCACTAAACAGGATTATTATTCATGCTTTTCCAGGCAATACCAAAACTATTTTCAAACATCTCCATAGACCGATTCCCTATTTTACTCTCCAAAACAATCATGAAAGGGGGGTTTAACTTATTTCTAATATTAAAGAGATCTAATTTTCTTTTATTGCTATTTAAACCCCTTACATTCCAACATAGGAAAGCCGTTAAGATGATGATGCTTTGCTCCTACTAATAGGAGCTGAAGCTGCTCTATTTGGCTCTTGCTTTTTCTTTTGTTTGCTAAGTTGTTTTTTATATATTGGATTCTCCTTGGTGTAATTGGATTTTTGTGATATGTCATTGTCTGCTTTATCTTCACTATTATCCAGACTAATGTTTAAATTTCTAATTTCCTCTATGTTTGTAGGGATATCCTCTTCTAGCTCTTGATCCAAGCTTTCATCAAGAGCCAAGTCCTTATTTGCATCCAAGGATGGGGAATTCTTCTCATGCTATGTCTGGACCTCCTCCTAGTTTTGCTCCACCTCGGTCCCATACTTCTGTCTTTGATCACTAAGGGTATCCACAGTACTTTGCCAAGTACATGTACATCTGTTTCCTTAATATAAAAATTTCCACAGTACTTTATCACATTTTTAATTCTTAACAAAAAAAACATTTTCCAAAATTATATTTTTCTTTTGCATTATTTCAGAGAGTTTAGTTTATTAACATGTTTGACAACATCACTATTTGATATATGTTAATTAATTGTTGGTAGTGTGAAGAATGTTGTACATCTCCTTTTTTTTGTATTACAAAATCTGGAAAGTGATCATGTCCTTATGTATTTTAGTGGATCGGGGACAACTAATTGGAAGAAGAATAATATGTGAAGGACCAAACATGGTATTGAGCAGAACTAGCTAGTTATAATACTAAACCAATATGCACAGAGACCTCATCGTATTAATCAAGAAACAGAAGACCTTTTCCTGTTATAAATTATATATTTCACAGTTTTTTTATTGTTTAAATTGAGTTTAGCCTAATGCGTAACTTGTAAAAGTTGTGCAATAACTGCAATTTAAAAGTTATGCCAAGTTAGCAATAGCATGGAGTTTTAAATTTTGTGTTAAGATCGGATATTTATTAACATAAATATTCAAGATCTACATATTAGAGTCTGCTAACATCGCTAAGCATTTTACATGGTAGTCCAAACCATTTTCGACTATGCTCGGCACAAATATGTAAGTTTATTAAGCTTATCTGCAGAAAGCTTTGTTTTCTTATGGCTACGGTATCAATTCTGAAATGATTTTCTATCTGCATATCCCATCTGGATTATCAACTTGCTCACCAGAAAGAGAAAAAAATACACTAGTAATAAAATCACTAAAATATAAAATCTATTCTTAAAAATCACTCCTGTTATTAATCACCCTAGTACTGATGTAACAGCCACATACCATATATTATGTGTATATCTGCTAAAATATTAGACTTTTTTTGGTACAAAAAATAACAATGATTTCATGTATCAACCAAAAATATTTTATGGTTTTCTAATTTTTCTTTGTATAAATCACAAGTAATCTACCTGAAAATCATTGGCAGTAAACCTTGTGGTGTCACCAATGTCCTTTGTGGGAAAAGGAAATTGAAAATCCTTGGTTCATTGCTATTTTATCAATTTTATATAAACTGATCGTTTTCTGCCTACCATATCCTTGTAGGTAATACTATTTTCTGATATTCTCACACCTCTTCCTGGGATGAACATACCATTTGACACTGTCAAAGTAAAAGGCCCAGTAATATATGCCCCATTGAGTACAACTGCTAATGTCAATCGAGTGCAAGCTTTTATTCATGAGGAATTTGTTCGTTATGTTGGGGAAGCATTAGCAATTTTGCAGTCGGAGGTAAGCTTTCTCTTTTCTTGTTCTTTCTCTTTTCGAATATATAAGCTCCTCATGGTTGAAAAAACAACTAGTCTTTCTTGATATTCAGTTTAACATATTTGAAATATACACGAGTGCAGTGGTGAAAAGATTTTGAAATTTTATATAAAACATTTTTGTTAAATATGACAACAATTACACAACCATATTTGGTTATAAGGTGGTTATTAGGACTGATATAATAACATATAAATGTTTGTTCGGAAACTATAAGAACATGTTAATCACGTGAAATGTTTAGACGGTTACATCGAGAGAACTGGTTCCTTGCAAACCACCCTTCCATATTTGCCATGGACAACTTAATCAATAAGCATAATATACTGATTGCAATGTGCTTAAGCAAATATATGCCTTTGATGTCGTTTCAAGAACAAATTCATTCGTACTCTATAAGTCTGGGTTGTGCAATTTAACCTAGCACCTACAAGGACAGCTCTGTATTTACCTAATTTTCTCATGTAGACAGTTTTCAATCATTAAACTGTACCAACATCTTAATGTTGAGCTGTGTGTTACCTGTGGCAGCTCCTGTATCTGTGGTTAATTTGAATAAGAAACAAGTTTATCATTTCATATGGCTTACTAAGTTGAAGACTACTACGAGCAAGATATTACATCTCAGTTACAACTTACAAGTAAAAGGAAGATGAGTAAATAGACACGTTATCATTCTACACCATACACGGTACACATATCATACTGCATTGTGTGCCTTTCCCTACACGGCTTAGTTATATAGTCTCATCTTCAACATACAAACACATTGTATGAATGTATAACTTGAAATTTTGGAACATTTTAAGAATAACAGTAATAATTAATTACTGTTTGTCGCTGCTTCTCTCACTTTGGTTTTCATTGTATTATATGATTTACAGTCATAATAACATTTTATGATTATATTCCAGTTTGTCAAGAATTATTATTGCGTTCCCTTTAAGTTCAAGTTGAACAATGTTTAATGTTAGTGGAGAAAAATTGGATGCTTTTTCTATTGTATTACTAGAAAATTGATGTTAACTGTTGAAAAACTTGAAATAGAGTAATATGTCAAAAACAAGCAAATTATATCTTCAGCCATCATTTCAACTCCACAGATATGCGTCAGAGTACCACAGGTCATAAAACAAGTAAATGAACAAGTAACTTAAATCAATGCATAACAAAACAAATAAACCGTAGAAAAATCAAAAAACACAAACTAATAACTAAAAGAACAAAGTGCTATTCAAAGAACCAAAGCAGCTGTGGTTGCAAACAAGCAAATAAATGCAATTAAATGGCTAAAAGCAGATTATTCAAAACAAACGATAGCAACCAGAGATCACAACTAATGCCTAAATTATTCACATAAACCAGAACCTACCGAAAAGACTAAAAATATAAAATAATGCTTAAACGATAGCTGTGAACAAAAGAGCCACAAACTATAAAATTAACTTAGCTTTATAATAGCGGTAATAATAATACTGAAAGTGCTTTGCCATTGCCTCTGACTTCAATGAACCACATTTCTGTAGTTTGTAGAAACCTCGACATGTCTCTTTGTTTCTTCAAAAATGTTCTCGGTTTCATCCCTGCTCGAAGGCCCCGGTTCTTTTGATTTTGATGGTGCTTGGTATGTTACATGTACAATTTCACTTTGACAAACTATTGGCAGTTTAGTTCATATTGCTTACTAAATGTAGTGTTTGTTTTACAGGTTGGTCAACTATGATGTAGGAATACATTTACTACAATCTGAAAATCTCGAAAGCATGAGAAAGAAAAAATTAACCCCAAGGATGATCATATCTCTTTTCAGGTTTATGCTTTTCCTACTTAGTCATACCAATAATATTCTTAAATTTTCAGATATATAAACTCCCACGATTTATATTTATCCAATAATATTTATATTTGAATGACATTAAATACAATTTATAGTACACTCTTAATATTTTACTCTTTTCGTGGTTACTGTAATAGCAACTGTAAACACTACAAATATCCACTTCCATCCATGCTCTATTATTATGACCAACCTTTTCTTGATCTAGAAAGTTTGAACAGATATAACCCTATTGGGTGCGTCCTCACCATCAACCAAAAGCATTGAGGTACTATTAGTTCATTCATTACTATTTATTTACCCATATTGAGGTGTTGATAATTCAATTTTAATTGATTACCACGTTATCCTTTCAGTTCTGAAAACTGAATATAGTATGGTTATCTGCTTTTTCAACAACAATAATAATACAAGTTTATAACAACAACAACAATAATATCAATACTAATAAACTATAAAATTAACTACCATCTTGAAGTGCACCTAGCCATCTTTAGCCAATAATTATGTCTTATTTACACCAATTGAGTGAGATGGAGATTGTTGAAGGTGAATGGATTGGAGTTCACTGTTTTCGATCAACAGGGGTTTGTGGTGGTAGGGAAGAGTTGCTGGTGTTGTTGGAATTGATGGTAAAGTGTTGAGGAGTATGGCTTCAAGACGATTAGGCAGAGGTTAGTGTGTATGGTTTTGAGTAAATGAAGTGTGGTTTTGTTTGTGAAGTGGATGGTGGTGACAGGAGATTGACAGTGGGTAGTTGAATGTACAAGGCATATTGGAGTTTGTGCACAGGTGAATAGAGTATGATTGTCGAAATGCAGGAACTGTGATGGTTGAATAGAGTTGTCGATGGAGTTGTTTGAAGTTGTGAGGGAATTGTATGGGTAAGCTTGCTATGATATGGGAGGAGCAGTTTGTATGGAAAAGGAGGAGGCAGGACAGTTGCAGTTTGTATGGGAGGAGCAGTTTGTATGGGAGTGTAGCTGTGGGTCTAGGTTGTTTGGGTGTAGGAACACAAACACTACAATGCAAATAAAATAAAATTTCAAATCTTCACAAATCTTGTTCCAGAATTGCTTTTGAAAAACTCCAAATTTCAGAAATCAAAACTTCATAGAACTGGAAAAGGCGAAGTGGATTAGAAAACTCGTTTGTTGAAATCGTGATTTGAAAATTCAATAAACTAAACTCGTGATTTAAAAACTTGATCGAGGGTCGTGGTTCAATGAGATAGCGGGTTTGATTCGAAGTGATGTGTGTTTGTAGGTGGTAGTGATTTGCAGATTAAGGAGATGGAATTAGTGGATCCAGACTTGGGTTCGGGTTGCGGTTTGCTGGAGGATGGAGAAGTCAAGTTTTGGGTTTTGAGTGGATGTTGAGATGAGGATGAACTTGCAGGGGAGATAACCATTTGAGTTCGTATGAGTTGTTTTCTTAGTTGATTCAGTTCGTGTTTGAGGTAGATGGAAAGTGATGAAGGTGTTTGGTTTTGTGTTATAGGCGTGGATGTTTTTGATGATGGTATCGGATGATGGAGGCTGAAAGCTGTAGGAGACTGCAGTGCTGTAGGATGGTGATGATTGGTTGTTGCAGGTCGCTGCAGTGTTCGGGTGATGTTTGTGGAATATGTAATTTGGTCTCGGATTTGCGTTAGATTGCAGGAAGAGGAGTTGATGATGAGGTGATGCGGCAGGTTGGGTGGTGAAGGAAGTGGTATTGTAGTGTTTGTTGTAGGATAAGGGGATGAGATTGGGTATTGGAGTTTTGGTGATGAAGTTTTGGGTTGACCAGAGAAGTTTTGGTGATGAAGTTTTGGCAAAGGGTGTTTTGGCAAGCAAATCACAACAAAGTCATGGGGTAGTTTACTTGAACATATTCAATAGTTTCATAGACAGTTGTCTGTTCGAATCAATGACTCAAAGTTCATGTCTGGTTTATGTAGGAAACTAGTAATAAATATGGTCAAATTACTGGGAATGAGAAGCACAATCCCATTATTATTGATTAGGATGTGACAATGGTTGAAGAATCAGAAGAGACTGTATATAATTTAATGTCATTAATGCTCTTTTCATTTTCCAAAATTTTTATTAAACCATGCATACTTTTGTATAGGAATGTGAGCTCATTGAGGAAATAATGATGGAAGATATTGCGATTGACAATGCACAAGATATTGATATAGGTGGCGTAGGAAATCCTCTAGCTGTTGTGGATTATGTTGATGATATATACAACTACTATAAGTGAGTTGAGGTAAAAAAAATTTAGTCCATGTTAGTTTCAAATTTTCTTCCCTAAAACCATGATTTTGAATTACATGTTTGGTTCCAAAAGGTATCGCCTATTTAGGAAATACTGAGGCAAAAATATACTAGTTTTGGATTTGCTCTTTTAAGAATTGCAACCATTTATTGTACTATAACATGGTATGTTGTATTGTGTATATAAAGGTAATCAGAGAATGAAGTTTATTTGAATATTTTAAATCATAATATTCTAATTTGTACAGGCTAGCAGTTGTGTTCATCCTGATTACATGTCTAACCAATTTGACATTAACGACAAAATGAGAGCTATTCTTATTAACTGGCTCGTAGAGGTGAATAATATTTAGATTCATTTTATTTTCAAATAAGAAGTAATATCTACTACGACATGTGAAAATAATTTGAAAATGAAACAAATGGCAGGTTCACTACAAGTTTGAGCTGATGGAGGAAACACTGTACCTTACTGTGAACATAATAGATAGATTTCTATCAAGGCAAGCAGTTGTTAGGAAGAAGCTTCAATTAGTAGGAGTCACTGCCATGCTTCTTGCTTGCAAATATGAAGAAGTATCGATTTCAGTAGTCGATGACTTAGTTACCATCTCCGATCGTGCATATACACGAAAAGAAGTGCTTGACATGGAAAAACTGATAGTGAAAACTTTGCAGTTCAACATGTTTGTGCCGACCCCATTTGTATTCTTGAGAAGGTTCCTTAAGGCAGCTGATTCTGATAAGAAGGTTTGCAGTTGACCTTACAACTACAATACATATACATTTTGACTTTGAAACTAAAGAAATGTATTTATGATTCATAATGTGTAGCTGGAGCTGCTTTCATCGTTCATTATAGAGCTTAGTCTTGTTGAGTATCAAATGCTTAAGTTTCAACCTTCACTGATGGCTGCTGCTGCCATATACACTGCTCAATGCAGTCTCGAAGGATTCAAGTTTTGGACAAGGACTTGTGAGCAGTACATCATGTATACTGAAGATCAGCTTCTGTAAGTTATATTTACCAAAAAGAAGGCAAAACCGACAGTTGATGGTAGGACCTACAAGTTTCATTTGTATATTTTCAAACTTACAGGGAATGCTCAAAGATGATGGTGAGATTTCATAGAAATGCTAGATCAGGAAAATTAACGGGGGTGCATAGAAAATACAGCACTTCAAAATTTGGTTTTTCAAGGAAGTCATGTCCAGCACTTTTCTTGTTGGATAACAGACTTTGAACCAGGATTTCTTCTTGCTGACAGATTATCAACAACCAATATTTATAATCATTTTCATTACAGTTTTATATAATTATTTTCAAATTGTTCTGAATTTTCAGGAAGTACTACCAATGACCGAAGACATGCGTGAAGAAAGGCTTTGAGCAGTTCAAGTTCTTAGTGATGCATTTGGTACTTGTAGACGTTAACTTTGAACTATGTTGTCTTTTGTTATCATGAATAGGTATTGAATTTGGTAACTCATGAATTGAAATTATTTTTTGATAGTTGATACTTTATTTTGTTATCATGAATATGCGTTACATTTGCTGATTATTATATTTTTTCGTTCATACATTGTTCATATTATTATCTATTTAAAGAAGATTCATTTTGATTGTTATTATTAAAATGTAATAGTGGGGTGCATCAAATATATAGTAAAATAAAGCATAGCTCCTAAAAAGCGTTATAACTATATGACATAAGTGCTATAAAAAGATAATGCAATGTATGAGGCTACTTTCAAAGGATAGCAGCAAATGGGCGTTATTATATCTATACAGTTTATAGCGGCATATATATGCTGTAAATGGATGTAGAATGTACTACAAACATGTTGATATATAGCGTGAAATAGGCGCTATAGAATAACTATTTTATAGCGGCTATATTATGCTATGAAATCATGCTCTTTTATAGCGGTTTTTTTTGTGTTATAAATGTGCAATTCTTTTTTATAACATGTCGATATACAGCGTTTATCAAACCGCTATAGTTGTGTTTAATAGCGGCTATATGCCGCTATAAAAGACTATTTTTCTTGTAGTGTTCCAAGCGCTAAACAGGTGTCTTTTGCTGTGGGACCCACGGGATGGGACTAGCCCGCAGTAGGCACAACAGAGATAGAAGGCCGACCAAAGGGTAGAATTAGGACTTCAGTCTAAATAAACTAGGATTGGGATTCCAGCCTAATCAAAGCAGTTTTAGAAAAGTGCAAACAATCCAATCGAACTATCTAAGCAAAGCAAACAGTTAAACCGTATTTTATTCCAGCTTTATCTTTTCCTTTATTTCCTTTTATACTAGAACCGTTGCAAAGCCTATTATCTTTACCTTGCTTAGGAATACTAGTAATTACTTTCATTCACCAGACTTTTAGTCTGACTCACTCTTCTATTTCCCCTTTTCCCCATAAGCCAGCAGAGGTAGGGACAGAAAATTTCGGACTTTCTTAGAGATTCAGCTACGGAGTTTTTCTTCATGTATTCTTCTTCTTCTTCTTCTTCTTTTCAGTTTTATTTGGAATTTTGATGTTTCCATAAGACATATGTATTTGGTATTTTGAGACTTATTTTGGTTATGACTTATTTTATGAAGTTTGATTTTTAATAAGTTATTGTTTAAATGTTTCCGCTGTTTTATTTATTTTGTCTTGTGAATCTTAGTCTCTGTAAGTTTTTAGCTATACCTAAAACGCACCATATCCTTTAGTGTGCCCTTTTAGGGTATATTAAGGGGTGTGTGATGTTTCAATATTAAAAATAGATTGGTAGAATAAATGGAATTATACGGGAATGGATTTATAAAATGGAATTATATAAATTAGATTAGTTTTGTAAAAAGTGAAACTCAAAGGAGTTATAAATTTATAAACGATGTTATAAATAAAGGAAATCGATATCTGATGGTAATTTGGAAATATAAAATTCATAGGATGAATTTATATTAGGATATGGAAATAGGGTTAAGGAAAAATAGTGGATACTATTTTTGGAAAGTGGAAATGGTTAAGGAGATCGAAATGAAAGCGATGTATTGGGAATCGATAGGAATTAATAAATTTAATTGGTTATTGAGATTTTAAAAATATATCTTTAATTTTAAGAAGTTAATTTGTTTTTTTAAAAGGGAATATTTATTTATCCAATTATGAATATTTAAGCTGTTAGTAGTGAAATATTTCGGGAAGTAGATTATTAAATATTTACTAGTTATTGAAATGAATTCATATATTTATAATAAGCTTCGTAAATCAATTAGTTATTTGAAAATGAAATAGGGAATATATTATCAATGTTTATTAAAGTATTTTAAAATTGTAAATAATTACTTAAACGTGTTTTAAAAATAAATTATCATTCTTTAAAAATATTTATTATACATATATAGAGTTTTGGAAATGATTTTAAATTATTTATAAACTCTCTCGAGATGTGGAAATGGATATAATTTTTAGAAGTTGTAAATGAATAGATGAGATTATAAGTGAGTATAATCGATTTTGGAAGATGTAAAAGAATTTAATATAAATTCCGAAAATTGTAAGAGATAAGATAAGAAAATTCCTAAGTATTGATATTTGAAATGATTTGGGAAAATGGACTTAAAATATTTTCCTAAGTGTGGAAATGAAAGGTTTTGGGAAATATTACCGACGAAGGATTTATATCAAGATATTTTTCTAAGTAAGGGATTATAAATCGAAGTTGGAAATATTTCACTAAATGTAGAAGTGAGGTACGGATTGAAATATCCTGTTATGGATAATTGTTGAATTTGTTTTCAAATATTGAAATACTGGAAGAGATTTGAATATATAAATCTTATAAAGATATTTTGAAAATAAATATTTTAGGAAAATTTATACAGGGCCTAGTGACTACTATGGATGTTATTTGATAGTTAAATAACCGACTATCAAATTTGGCCAAATTCGCTGATCGTTTCGAAGAGACCTGGATCGGGTTTAATTATCCGAAAACCACTTCGATCCAGTTTGAACGTTACGAATGGTGATATCGTGAAGATGGTGAAGATGGCGACTCGGTTTGTCCAGACCCAGGACAACTTGTATGTACGAATGCTGTCAGAACATCATCATTGGAGGACGATGAGCATTCTAAGTGGAATTGTTCTTGAAATGTAAACGTAGCCTCAAGCCTCATCAACCGGGAATGACTCAAACAGAGGAGATATAGCAATGCTAAGTGGATCGCACCCAATTAGGGTATGTTATCACCTTTCTAGATACCCTTGGAAATATATTATAAATTATGGATATGGTTATGCATGGAAAAGTGAGCGCTCGATTAAGGGTGGGAACACCCGGGGTGATAACATATTCGGTACTATCCAGGTTAGGAGTAGGTCGGTCTTGTGTTGGCAGGGGATCCATGCGAGGTCCTCGGTACATTTTTCTAGAGGTGTACTGTGACGGGCGATACCCCAGTAGCCCAGTCATTATATGGAATTCATTCTCCACTGCGAGCCTTTACGGTTTTGATTGTAGAGCCTAGTATGCTAGAATTTAATTAATGTAACAATTTCGGCTATTTGAATAAGTATTTGTACTTAGACACTATTATAATATCACTGGATTTTCTATAAAACGTTTTGGTTATCGTAAGGGAAAAACCGGCCGTGTTTGTGTGTGACGCGGCCTTATGAGATACCTTTGTGTTTCAAAGGATTTTGATAACTTTAATAATTCAAGTTGAGTGTGTTTTCTCACGCTGGTTTTCCAGACTGACTAGGGTGTTATTTTATTATAATGCTTGGGTCAGACCAAGTATTATAGGTTCAGGTTAGGATGCTATGGAGCTCAGGGGACGAGCCGGAGAAGTCTCAGGTGTATTTCACGTACTTGGTTATATTCCGCTGTGTGTGTAGACTGTATAGTCAGGACTGGTGAGGACAAGTTATAATAACTGTCCATATTGATTTATTGATTGTTGTACTATGATGATTGTATGTATATAAACAGTTACAGATTCTTTTGTATAAAAATCTGTTATTATATATTATATTTGTTCCGTTGTGATTGTGAGATTCTGTGTTGTTGTTTCTATTTTCTTCTATCTCTTTCTTCTTCACCCCTAATGATCTAGTATTTTCGGCACTCGATTTCCCGGCATGCTATACAGTGAACGTATTGATGTCGATTTTCGAGGGTCGAAAATACTGTTCGTTACAGAATCAAACAACTTTTACTAAGTTAAGAAGAGAGTTAGGAATTTTGTTCTCTATCGGAAATATAAAAATAGAAGCAAAAACTATGAAATATAAAGAAAAAAAAGTAATCAAAGTTATAACATATATGTCGACATATCCTATCCCCTTATTTCGACATGTAATGGTAGTTTTTGTTTTTTAAATTTCACTCTAAAATTCAAATTGGTGGTTATATAATAACTAAATTTTGGCTTTCTTCTTCATTTTTCTGCATTCTCTCTATTTTAAACTTTCTGAAACAAATAAACCATGGCCTCCTCTAATCCCAAATGTTTTAGAGAAAAGAATTCATCGTTTTCCTTCCCTTCTCCTACCCAAGGCCCCTTCCAGAATACTACTATGGCCAAAGTTATTAAATTGGAAGGAGAAATGAAGAATGTTATGAAGATGTTGACTGAAATACAAGTTGTATGACTTTGTTTGTCCAAAGAACAAGAGAAACAAAATAGAATTCTTCGCAATTTGCAGAATATCTATTGGATAATCCTACAAATTCAATAGTTATTGAAGATGATTATGCAAATTTGGCCATTCATAACCCCATTCAAGGCAGTTTGATGACATGGAAAAAGAGGAAGAGGAAGAACACATGGAGGAAGATGATGAAGTTCGATGCATGGGAGAAGTATGTTTCGATCGAGATGGAAATATCGTCGAACAAAAGGGGAACTTTTGCCTTCATTATCCTCATTGTCCTATCCACAAATCTCCAATCATTAGGAAATCACGTTAGGATGGTACTTATCTTCGTTAATTTGATTGTGTGGTGTGTATATTAAATTTAATTTAACATTTGTTTTACTTACTTATATGTACATTTTAAGATGTGATTAGATTATGGTGTGGTATGAATGGATATATAGATTGGTTTGGTTACTATTAATGATTTGTGTTATCACTTCTCATTTCTTATATATCATTCTTATCATTATTTCCATTTCATGGTTATCTCATTTTAAATATCATTTATTGTTCTTATATAAATCATTCTCATCATCATTATGTGTCATTAGTCTATAATATTTTATTTAAGGGGAGTTAGAGTAAGAGTTAGAGTTATAATTTTAGATGGTTATTTTTGTTGATGAAAAATGGGGAGAAAAATACAAAATCTAGGCATAGATTAAGGGAGAGTTTTGTAACTGTAACAACCCGCATATTTTACGATTGTATATTTAAATGTTTTATTTAAATATAGCGTCGTTAATCGGATTAAAGTACGAAATGTCACTTTTTGCAAATAGTCGAATTAGGACTCGAGACCACTTCCATTGAGTCCAAAATGACGTTTGTGACTTTTTTGAGTATAAACATCGATATGTTTGGAGTTGAGTAGAATTTTGACATTTTCACTTAGGGCTTGGGTTTGGGTTTCAGCCCACTAACCCAACTCATCTTATATCCTAACTCCACCCCCTCTCCTCTTCATTCATTATATTATTTTCCTAACATTTCAAGCTTTAGTAAAAATGGGGGAGGAGATTGGAAACTAAATCCTAAGCCCTAGTTTCCTTTGCAAATTCAAGTTCTAGCTCCAAAATCAAAGAGAAGCTTAGGTAAGCATCCTCTTCTTCTTCTCCATCTCAATCTCTCTCCAATTTCAGAAATTTCCTATGACCTAACTTAGGAAATATTCGTTGTAATCTTAGATTGGAGCTTCTAGAGTTGAAGTTGAAGTGTGGTTGATCTTTCTTTTGATTTCAAAGCTTCTCATTTGTTGTTTTGGGTTGAAAAGGTGAGTTCTTTTACTCACATCTACATCTATAGCTATCATTGTTGTTAGGTATGAATTCCTAACATTTGAGCATATTCATTTGCTTTGATTTGAATTGATTTGGTGAATTTTCCAAGTTTTGGTGTTTTGGTCCAATTTTATGAAAATCCTACTATGGATGTTTGGACATGATATTAGGGTGTATCGAAGAGCCTATAAGGCTGGGTTGTCGCTTGGCATAAATCCCTAGTCGTTTTTGCTCGTCCGATCGCTCCTTAAACGAATTAGCCATCATTGGCCTAGGTTCATTCTTTGCCTGAGCATCAGCTCAGACGTCTGGTATAAGGATCAGACATCTGAGTCTAAGGAATAAATATTCCAGACGTTCAGCTCAGACGTCTGACCTTGCTTTCCAAACGTCTGAGTGATCCAGACGTCTGAGCTTACTTCCCAGACGTCTGGGTGATCTGGAATAGAACTCCCAGTACTTCAGTTCAGACGTCTGATTTACTAGGTAAGACGTCTGGCTACGATTCAGATGTATGCCTTGTAATTTCAAACGTCTGGAACCTTTCTGGATTGTTTCCAGAGAACAAATCCAGAAGTCTGGATTTATCCCCAAACGTCTGGAACTGTGTGTTTTTGCCTATTTAGGCTTTTCTTGATTGAATTTCCATTGTTTATCGATTTTAGTTGATCTGGTTAGTTGTTATCATTTATTATCGACCTTGATGACTTCTTTCTTTGGATTTTTGGGAATATCCATTTTGATGGATTTGGTATCGATTTCTTTGGATTTAATTCACGTCTTCGTATGTGAATTTTGGTGATTGACTGTTTCTACTATCATTTTTGTGATTTGTCACTTTCAAATACAAAGGTTTCTATACTAGTAGTAAATACTCAACTCTTTCATCAAAACGATTTCAACAATACTTTTAAATACAAAGCTCGTTTCTAAAACCGTTTTCCAGTATATTAGTATATACAAACCTTTACCTCATTCGTATGAGAAATCTAATTAAACGGCTTAGCAAAACAAGTGGTATGAAACGCTTGCGTTTACTTTGTCGGTTAATTCTTAGACTTTTTCGATTGAAATCTTGTGACAACTTTCGAGTGGAAATCTACAATTTGTTCGTAAATATTTAAGTTAAGCTAGTGGTTATGGGACATGAAGCTAAACTCTTATATTTACTTGCTTAGTGTGATTAACACTTCTTATTGATCAATGATGATCGTTTTGTGTTTTAGACTAGCGATGTGAGATGTCTCTTTGTCCGCGTAGGGGACTGTACCCAGTTCTTTTGAGCTTCGTCTCATTTTTATGGGCTAGCAACCCATGGTCTTTGGACCGTTCGTGGAGCATTCGGCTCGATAAGTCGGTGCATGGGGTGTATCTTTTTAGGTGCATCGATGTCCGACTATTCATGGGGCATATCTTTTTAGGTGCGTCGATGTTAGATTATACATGGGGTGTATCTTTTTAGGTGCATCGATGTTCGACTATACATGGGGCGTATCTTTTTAGGTGCGTCGATGTTAGTTTATACATAGGGCGTATCTTTTCAGGTGCGTCGATGTTCGACTGTGCATGGGGCGTATTTTTTTAGGTACGTCGATGTTCGATTCATGGGATAGCGACCCATTTGTGATACACGTGTTGGTGAGTTTTCATGCTCCCGTTTGTGATAGGCCTTCCCCCTTTTTGATTTCTGGATTTCTGGTTGTGATTTCTAGAATTTGTGTTTCACCAATTTTCGTGGTTTGCATTGATAAGCTCTATCAATATTTGTGTTTTGGTGAATAATTTAAAGAATGTGATTCTTTTTGGTGTTTGAGATATTGTATGATTTTTGTTGTTATTTGATGTATACTTGACATAGTATGGCATTTTCGTTATCATACGTTTTTGGTCATATCTCTTATCCTATCTCATTTTATCTGATATTTATAGCTAGACTGATCTGTTTATTATTTTCTTCTTAAATAATACTCGGGTTAGACCGAGGTATTTCAGGTGCTCCTGCTTGACTTCTTATCAGGGTCCGTCACCTGACTTTTGGCTAACTACTTTAGCATAGTAGTTTTTTTGTTAGTATACATTTGAGAAAGAGACTCCTTTTTGTATACTTATTCTTTTGTCTAGCACTTGTATCTATTCTTTTGTGATGTAGTGGATCTAGTTTGACCACTACTTTGATGTACACTTCTATGTGTTATATTCATATCTGTTTCCGCCTTTGTGATACGAATATCTGTGACTGATTTGTGTTATGTGTATTTCTATATTTGTTTCCGAAGTCCACATAGCCACTGTGTAGTAGCTTTGAGTTTGTATTTGGTATGTCGGATTTCCTCTTGAAATGAAATGTAAGTTATATTTTCTGACATATCGGTACTCGCACAAAGCAATTACACAGATGGTCGCTCCTCAACAGCCTTATTCTTCGTGCTAGTCGACGGCATTACCCCGTAGTGTCCTTAGCTAGTGTGAGTATAGAGGTGGGGCGTCACAGCTTGGTATCAGAGCCAAACTTCGGAATAATGTAGCATAATCTAGCAAGGATCATTGTCCTAAGTCTCTCTTAAGAATCGTGCCATAGGATTTAATTCGAGTCTTCGTACCGTTCTATCCTATTTTCTTTTGTGATGCCTTATTTTATAAATCAAGTTTGTTTGATATTCATTCTGTGAATAACCTTTTTCCTCTTCTTTCTTTCTTAAAGAAGAGAAATGGTTAGACCAGGCCGTCCCAGCATCGGTCAATCAAGTGCTACTCCTCAGGATGGAGTATTTATGTCTACTCAACAACTTTTAGATCTTGTGAACAATGCCCAAGCTGCCGGACCCGTTCCAGTGCCTACTCACCCTAAATCCGGGTTTGCACGCTTGTGCAGAGATTACACCACGTTGGGTGGAAGGCCATTCAAGGGATCCGAAAATGTTATAGAAATCCAAGCTTGGCTTAGATCATGCGATCGCATCTTTTCTCGCATGAATCTTATTGATATTCATCGAGTCCAAGTGGCTTCTAGCATGCTCCAAGAAAGAGCATTAGATTAGTATGAGCTTTTGATTTCTGAAACTATTGAAGCGGATCTTACTTGGGAGAAATTCCGGGAAAGGTTCGAATTGAAGTTTGTGCCAGAAGCTGAAAAAGTAACTTTAGCGCGGCGTTTTATTGACCTTGTTCAAGGTGAATCTTCTGTGGCAGATTATGTCACATCTTTTGAATCTCTCTCTAAATATGGGGTCGAATATATTAATACCCCATTGAAGAAAAATCAGAGGTTCGTCTATGGGTTGAATAAGAACCTCAAAAAGCCTTTACTTCTGAAACTAGAAGTTTCTTTCGATCGGCTTGTAGATATCACTCTTCGACTTGAAGAGGCCGATAGAGAAAGTGATGTTGAAGTTGTGCATGCCAAACAGAACTTCAACAGTAACATGAAGAGGCATATTAAGTTCAAAGGCCCCAATCCCAACAAGTAAGGGAAGCAAGAAACTTCAGTAGCAAAGACTCCTACCACTAGTCGTGGACGATGCTACAATTGTGATTCTATGGACCACTATGCAAATAAGTGTCTGAAACCCCTTTATTGTCGCTATTGCAAAAGTTTGAGTCATCATATATCTGTGTGTCCCATACTTCAAAGCAGGAAGGAGGGAAAGCTAAATGTTGTGCAAGCCCCTAGTAACACTTCTCTTGGTCAAGGTATATTTTTTCATTCAATTCTTGATGGCATTATTTTGTTTTATGATTATCTTATTCGAGTTCTTTTCGATATGGGTTCATTTCATTATTTTATATCAAAAGAACTTGTTGATTATTTCTCTTTAAATATTATGGGCTTGATGAATTCACTGAGAATTGCGAATCCGGTTGGTGGATCCGCAACCCTCAGTTTACTTTGTGAAAAATGTCGAGATTATTTTGTATGATTATTCTTTTCGAGCCGATTTGCATGTTATGCGTTACTTAGGCTTTGAAATTGATTTATGGGAAAGGATTGACTTAATCATTATGAAGCCCATATCCTATGTCCTGAGAGGACTATCCATCTTCGACATCCTCAATCTGTTAAGCAGATTTCTATTGTTTTTAATGATTTTGATTTCCAAATTCGGTGGCATCATTTTATTCTTTAAACCCACTTGATGAGGAAAGTGTTATTTCTCTCATTCAAGTAGTTTGTGAATTTTCGGTATATTTGAGTTTGTCTTAGGATTACCACCTAAGCAATCTATTGAGTGGTGCTAAGGTCTTTTCACTTCGACCTTGCCACTAGTTTTCATCAGCTACGAGTTGCGGAGGATAGCATTCCACTTACCGCATTCCGCACTCGTTATGATTCTTGTGAGTGGTTCGTCGGTTTGACGTACCCTCTACCTTATTCCATCCATCTTATGAATCGAGTATTCTACGAATATCTCGATGAGTTTATCCTTGTATTTATTGATTATGGATGAAAACAAAAATTTAAAATTTGCAAATCTTTTAATAAGATATTTATAAGTATGATTAGATTTTGTTCTTAAAACGAGCAAAGAATATTTGTAAAAATTTTAAGAAACATGTTTATCATATAGAAGATGATTTTGTGTTGTTTTGCCCATTTAGTGCTTTAAGAATTCTGGTCGATGCGCTTGATCAACGTTATCGATAGGAATCTCCTAAACGCTATGATGAGACAGTCAGACACAATAAATTGACTTGTAAAAAGTAAATTTTTCTAAAAAGATGATTACATAAAGTTAATTGTAATTTTGAATGTCTTAGCTTTTCGGGAAAGAGGATGAGGACTCTTTTCCGATGCTTTTATTCTTGTGATTCCCGAAGGGAACCAAGAATTGATTGTTTATACCGATACTAGTCGTATTGGTTTGAATGCCGTTCTCTTGCAAAGGGAATGTGTTATCACATATGCTTCTTGACAATTAAAGCTTGTCGAGACTAGATATGTCACTCATGATCTAGAGCTCGTGGCCATTGTTTTCGCTCTTAGAATTTGGCGTCATTATCTTTTGGGAGAGAAATTTGTTCTCTACACCGATCATAAATCTTTGAAGTATTTGTTTTCTCAAAAGGAACTTAATTTGCGTCAACAACGTTGGCTCGAGTTCCTCGCATCTTATGATCTTGATATTCTCTATACTCCCAAAAAGGGTAATCGTGTCGCTGATGCCCTTAGTCGTAAGCAACAGGCGGTTGTTTTCATGATGATATCCGAATGGAATGATCTCAAGACTTTACCCACTTGTGAGAATCGAGATCGTGAATCCAATTTGTGTTCATCTCTTGTTTTGTGTAGCTTTGAGGCTCGTCCTTCTCTTTTGGACCGTACCTATTTTGGCTAAACTCTATGTCAAGGAAATTGTTAAATTGCATAGAGTTCCTACATCTATTGTTAGCGATCGTGATCCATTATCTTACTAGTGGATTTTGGTCAGGTCTTCAAAAAGCTTTGGGAACAAAGCTTAATTTTAGCACCGCTTATCGTCCTCAATCCGATAGACAAAACGGGCGTGTGAATCAAACTCTTGAAGATCTCTTTCGTGCATGTGTTCTTGATTTTGGTGGAAGTTGGGAAGATCATATTCTTGTTTAGTTTTCTTCCTATAATAGCTTCCAATCTAGTATTGGTATGGCATCTTTCGAGGAACTCTACGGAAGGTCGTGCCAATTTCCTTCGTGTTGGCTTGAAGCTGGTTTTAGGTCCAGTCTTTATTGGTGTTCATTTGTGCTTCACCTATGAAGGGTGTTGTGTGTTTCAGTTGATCGGGAAAATTAGCACCTCGATATGTTGGTCCATTTCCCATCACCGAACGTATTGGTACCATGCCTTATCGCCTTTTATTACCGACTCAGTTTTATGCTATTCATGACGTAATCCACGTCTCTCAATTACGGAAATGCCTTCGAGATTTTGATTCTATTCTTGAGCCCGGTGTTATTAAAGAAATTGAAGTTTCACCAAATTTGACTTATGAGCAACATTCTATTCGTATCATTACTTCGGAGGTTAAACGCCTTCGAGATAAAGATGTTCTTCTTGTGAAAGTTCAATGGTCCTCAAATCCTAAGGATTTCTCTTGGGAATCTTGAGAATTCATCGAGCAAACACATTCGGACTTACTCTTTCGTGCTCTTTATGGTGAACTTCTCATTTCAAAATTTCTTCTTTTTGTGTTGTTATGCCTTTGTATGGTTATTACTTTTTATTTCTTTTTCTTAAGTATTGCGAGGACGCGATTTCTTTAAGGAGGGGAGTCTATAACAACCCGCATATTTTACGATTGTATATTTAAATGTTTTATTTAAATATAGCGTCGTTAATCGGATTAAAGTCCGAAATGTCACTTTTTGCAAACAGTCGAATTAGGACTCGAGACCACTTCCATTGAGTCCAAAATGCCATTTGCGACTTTTTTGAGTATAAACATCGATATGTTTGGAGTTGAGTAGAATTTTAACATTTTCACTTAGGGCTTTGGGCTTGGGTTTGGGTTTCCGCCCACTAACCCAACTCATCTTATATCCTAACTCCATCCCCTCTCCTCTTCATTCATTCTATTATTTTCCTAACACTTCAAGCTTTAGTAAAAATAGGGGAGGAGATTGGAAACTAAATCCTAAGCCCTAGTTTCCTTTGCAAATTCAAGTTCTAGCTCCAAAATCAAAGAGAAACTTAGGTAAGCATCCTCTTCTTCTTCTCCATCTCAATCTCTCTCCAATTTCAGAAATTTCCTATGACCTAACTTAGGAAATATTCGTTGTAATCTTAGATTGGAGCTTCTAGAGTTGAAGTTGAAGTGTGGTTGATCTTTCTTTTGATTTCAAAACTTCTCATTTGTTGTTTTGGGTTGAAAAGGTGAGTTCTTTAACTCACATCTACATCTATAGCTATCATTGTTGTTAGGTATGAATTCCTAACATTTGAGCATATTCATTTGCTTTTGATTTGAATTGATTTGGTGAATTTTCCAAGTTTTGGTGTTCTAGTCCAATTTTATGAAAATCATACTATGGATGTTTGGACATGATATTTGGGGTGTATCGAAGAGCCTATAAGGCTGGGTTGTCGCTTGGCATAAATCCCTAGTCGTTGTTGCTCGTCCGATCGCTCCCGAAACGAATTGGCCATCATTGGCTTAGGTTCATTCTTTGCCTGATCATCAGCTCAGACGTCTGGTATAAGAATCAGACGTCTGAGTCTAAGGAATAAATATTCTAGACGTTGAGCTTAGACGTCTGACCTTGCTTTCCATACGTTTGAGTGATCCAAACGTCTAAGCTTACTTCCCAGACGTCTGGGTGATCTGGAATAGAACTCCCGGTACTTCAGTTCAAACGTCTGATTTACTAGGTCAGACGTCTGGTTACGATTCAGACGTCTGCCTTGTAATTTCAAACGTCTGGAATCTTTCTGGATTGTTTCCAGAGAACAAATCCAGACGTCTGGATTTATCCCCAAATGTTTGGAACTGTGTGTTTTTGCCTGTTTAGGCTTTTCTTGATTGAATTTACATTGTTTATCGATTTTAGTTGATCCGGTTAGTTGTTATCACTTATTATTGACCTTGATGACTTCTTTCTTTGGATTTTTGGGAATATCCATTTTGATGGATTTGGTATCGATTTCTTTGGATTTAATTCACGTCTTCGTATGTGAATTTTGGCGATTGATTATTTCTACAATCATTTTTGTGATTTGTCACTTTCAAATACTAAGGTTTCTATACTAGTAGTAAATACTCAACTCTTTCATCAAAACGATTTCAACACTACTTTTAAATACAAAGCTCATTTTTAAAACCGTTTTCCAATCTATTAGTATATACAAACCTTTACCTCATTCGTATGAGAAATCTAATTAAACGACTTAGCAAAACAAGTGGTATGAAACGCTTGCGTTTACTTTGTCGGTTAATTCTTAGACTTATTCGATTGAAATTTTGTGACAACTTTCGAGTGGAAATCTACAATTTGTTCGTAAATATTTAAGTTAAGCTAGTGGTTATGGGACATGAAGCTAAACTCTTATATTTACTTGCTTAGTGTGAATCACACTTCTTATTGATCAATGATGATCGTTTTGTGTTTTAGACTAGCGATATGCGATGTCTCTTTGTCCGCGTGGGGGACTGTACCCAGTTCTTTTGAGCTTTGTCTCATTTTTATGGGCTAGCAACCCATGGTCTTTGGACCGTTCGTGGAGCATTCGACTCGATAAGTCGGTGCATGGGGTATATCTTTTTAGGTGCATCGATGTCCGACTATTCATGGGGCATATCTTTTTAGGTGTGTCGATGTTAGATTATACATGGGGTGTATCTTTTTAGGTGCATCGATGTTCGACTATACATGGGGCGTATCTTTTTAGGTGCGTCGATGTTAGTTTATACATGGGGCGTATCTTTTCAGGTGCGTCGATGTTCGACTGTGCATGGGACGTATCTTTTTAGGTACGTCGATGTTTGGTTCATGGGATAGCAACCCATTTGTGATACACGTGTTGGTGAGTTTTCATGCTCCCGTTTGTGATAGGCCTTCCCCCTTCGTGATTTTTGGATTTCTGGTTGTGATTTCTAGAATTTGTGTTTCACCAATTTTCGTGGTTTGCATTGATAAGCTCTATCAATATTTGTGTTTTGGTGAATAATTTAAAGAATGTGATTCTTTTTGGTGTTTGAGATGATTTGAGATATTGTATGATTTTTGTTGTTATTTGATGTATACTTGACATAGTATGGCATTTTTGTTATCATACGTTTTTGGTCATATCTCTTATCCTATCTCATTTTATCTGATATTTATAGCTAGACTGATCCATTTATTATTTTCTTCTTAAATAATACTCGGGTTAGACCGAGGTATTTCAGGTGCTCCTGCTTGACTTCTTATCAGGGTCCGTCACCTGACTTTTGGCTAACTACTTTAGCATAGTAGTTTTTTTGTTAGTATACATTTGAGAAAGAGACTCCTTGTTGTATACTTATTCTTTTGTCTAGCACTTGTATCTATTCTTTTGTGATGTAGTGGATCTAGTTTGACCACTACTTTGATGTACACTTCTATGTGTTATATTCATATCTATTTCCGCCTTTGTGATACGAATATCTGTGACTGATTATGTTATGTGTATTTCTATAATTGTTTCCGAAGTCCACATAGCCACTGTGTAGTAGCTTTGAGTTTGTATTTGGTATGTTGGATTTCCTCTTGAAATGAAATGTAAGTTATATTTTCTGACATATCGGTACTCGCACAAAGCAATTACACAGATGGTCGCTCCTTAACAGCCTTATTCTTCATGCTAGTTGACGGCATTACCCCGTAGTGTCCTTGGCTAGTGTGAGTATAGAGGTGGGGCGTCACAGTGACCCAGAGGGAGTTATATTATATTTTATATACAGAGATATCATCATCAAAAGGGGGAGATTATTAGTACCTTAGGTATTGGTTTTGATGATAACAACTATATACATTATATAAAATATAGATACTAATGTTTTATCAAGTTATATATAGTATATAGTGCAGGAAACTAGACATGTGTTGATTAAGAAGACTGTAAAGTATCAAGAGTAGATTCAAGATGCCGATATAGAGTTTCAAGAGTTAGAGAATGAAGACTCATGAGTATTGAAGAGTTCAAGATTTCAAGATATTCAAGATAAGTTATAATGGCGTAGAATTTATGTTAAAACATTGATAGCACTTCCCTGATCTCTCTCTCCTTCTCTAATTTTGTTTTAAATTGTTTCTCAAATATCCTGGTTTTAAAATAAATTTTCAAAATGATTTTTTCAATCTCTTATACCTATAAAGATATTATTTTAGTATTTTAAGTTTATATATATTGAATTTTTGCTTAAACTTTAATAAGTTATAATTATATTGATTATATATATTATTTAAATAATCAAAATTATTATATAAAGTTTTATTAAGTTTTATTATTATTAAAATATGTATAAACTATACTTAAATGATTTTACGAAGTATCAAACTATTTTACATAGCAACGAGTTTTCAAAATAATGTTTTGAAGTATTTTCAATTTTTGAAAAGAGTATGTCGACATACTCTATGTATGTATGTCGACATAATGGCCGACTTTTTTCAAAATTTAAATTTCAAAAGAAGTGTATTTTTGTCGTATCTCTTCAAGAATGGATATGAACGTCATTCCTCTATAAATACCAGACTTCCAAACGAATTTTCAATCGTCATTTTCTTATTCATCTCTCCTCCTTCAACTCTCTCATTTTCTGAATCAAAATATACCCAAACTCTATCGAAATCCAACCCGAATCAAATTCAATCATCACTAGTTTGATTCTCCTTCATCTACTGTCTGATTTCTCTCATCTCTCTCTCATACCAAGATCAAAGTGCTATTCAAGAGTTATAGGATCAATTGTAATTAAGATCGAAGATCTTAGTCTGTAAAACTCTGTCAAATCATACTGCTATACTTTGGGTGTGATTGTAGTCCATAAAATCAATCGGGTATGTTTAGTAGCCCGTAAATCTAGTGAGTGTGTATCCCGGATGTAACGACCGCCTTTCTTGCACCGGAAGACAAGTCATTAAGAGTAGAAGAAAAGGAAAGATAATAAGAAACTACATAATCACATAATCTCACCACGAATCAGAACAACATATAATAGATAACATAAGATATTACATAGTCATTTCCATATAAATAATACATCAGAGTCATTACATTACAACTTCAACGTGACAGTTATAACTACCTATCCATCACCAAATACATAGACCATACATAAACACAGCGGAATAAGATAATAACTAGCTAACTGTGAAGCCACTTGCTCCAGCTCCTTCAAAATGCTTTTGTAAGAAACCCGGATCACTTGGCTACTCATAAAATTTGAGTACCCAAGAGTTCTAGGAAAAGAAAATAAAACTCCAGGTCGGACATGGGTTTGGTGTGAGTAAACTTAAAACAACTTAATTTTTATCTTCATAAAACGCTTTGAAAATCAAGGGTATCTCATAAGACCACGCCGCACATAAACATAGATGGGTTTTTACCTTACGGTAACCAAAACACTTTATATAGAAATCCAGTGATATTATCATAATGTCTAGGGTTTTCAAGTAAATAATTCATATAGCCAAAATTGTTATATTAATTAAATTCCTACATAGTAGGTATACAACTAAGACCGAAGGCACTTATTGGAAAATGGATTCCATACAATGACTGGGCTATAGAGGTACTTCCCATCATGGTGCATCTATTGATAAAATAACACTGAGGTCAAACTTATCGACCCCTGCCAACACAAGAATGGCCTACCCTTTACTGGATAGTATCGAAGAAGATCACCCCTCGGTTGGATCAACAACCCTACCGAAGCATACATGAGTTAATAGTATGGACTCTAGATAGGGATGACCTTACCCTCATGGGACCGACCCACCGAGCCTTACTGCATCTCCCATGTTTTAGTCATTCCCAGTTGATGAGGCCCGAGGCTACGTTTACCTTTATTATAGCATTGCCACTTGGAATGCTAATATTGCCTTCCATATGTTGACATAATGTCAGCATTCAGCCATACAAGTGGTTCAGGAGATGAACGAACCGAAGGCACTACTTCCACTACACCATTTTGGAATCACCCTCGGTGTTAGTAGCATACAGCCCTTCCACTTAAAAGTTGTCATCTTGTACTTTTCCTTTACTATTTCCAATTTGAACGTTTATGTTGGTTCGAAGTGGTTTCCGGATAACAACTGATATCTGATCCTGGTATCTCCAAACCAATGTTCGATAATTTAAAATGTCAAGTTGTTTATAGTGGATCATTCCACTATCAGGGTGTAAGACTTACATATGAACATACATTTCATATGCTTAGATTATCATGACCCGCTTATCGAAATTAACCCCCTTGTATTCGTCACGTTCCAGAAGTGTGGTATTTGTGAAAAGTACAAGTCGACTTACTTTCAATAAAACGCATCATCGTTTTATTACAACTACTTTAATTCATTTGGCTATTTAATAGCAAGGACAAGATATCCTTGGTTTTAAAACAATTTGCTTAAACAAGAAAATTGGTTAAAAATAAATAACCGATAGAGTTTTAAAAGAAACTTAAAATAAATAACCCTTGATTAAGTCATAAGTTTAAAACTTAATTAAACCTTAATTAATCTTAATTAAATCATTAATAATCCTAATTTTATCTATAATTAAACCTTAATTAAACTTTAATTAAATAAGATTTGTTTAAGAAATTAAACCCTAATTAAGTGGATAATTAACCCTTAATTAAATAATAATTAATTAAATAATTAATTAACTTGATTAATTAAAATTAATTATCTTTTATCTTAATTAGTCATTATTTTAAACTTACTTAATTAAAAATAATTAACTTGGTTAATAATTTCTTAAACTCTAATTACTTAACCTAGTTACTTAATTAATTAATAAATTAAATAATAATTACCCTAATTAATAAATTAAATAAATTATTAGATAACTAAAAATTAAACTTTTGACTTACTTAATTAATTCTAAATGAGTTTTCAAAAACAATTCAAAAGAAAACACTTCAAAGCTTGAATTCGTGAAATTTTCCGAACTACATCCATAGCGACTATCGCTATGAGCACAGTTCGCTAGAATTGATTTCTAGATGAAAACTTCACTTTAACTCTAGCTACCACATGTTTGAAAACACAACTGTAAGAGTTTTGAAAACTAAAACACAAGGTAAAACTTGGAAAAAAATTCAAAAATCCGAAGCTAGAAAAAGAGCTTTTGTTTTCCAAATCAGATTTCAAGTCCTTTACGACTTTCAAGGTGCTAACTTCGCAACAAGTTCATCACATACACTTGGTTTTGGTTTCATAAACACACTACCATCATATCATAACCAACCATTCACATATTCATATCTAGACATATTATTTAACAACCAAGTCAAAAAAATCTGAGCTCAAACACAACTTATGATCACATGTCATCATAACAACATGATAACTTAACACAACAACCAATATAATTTCACAACATATAGTTCATCGAAATCAAGTATTTTTATTTTCCAAATACAAAAGTTTTACTCACCGGAACTTTTTAAATTCAAGACAAACTTTCAAAAAAACTTGATAACGCTTTAGAAACTTTGCAAAAATTGAACTTTTAGTTGCTCGAAGACTAAAAATGGCTCGGCCATGTGGGCTTTGGGCTCGGCCTAGCCTTGTAGGGTACGGCCATGAGGAGCTTGTGTATTTGAGTGCTTGCTACTTGGAAGAGAGGTGTTGTAAAAGATGTAGAAATGTTTTTATGAATATAGGAAGAGGTTTAAAGCAAAATGAAGTGGTTTTTCTCAAATTAGAAGATATGAAGAGAAGCCATGAATTAGTTTGCTTAAGCTCTTAGGAATTTTAAAGTAGAGAAAAAGATTGTAAAATGAGAAAAATGAAAGTTAGGGGGTATATATACGCTTAGGAAACTAATTAAAAAATATATAAGTGCTTATTATAAAATATATACATGCATGCATCTCCACACCTCTTCCCTCCCCCTCAATCCGTCCACACATGTATCCCCCCCCTCCTTGCACTATTCATGAAATGTAATTGTGTACTTGTGTTGAAAAAGAGAATTTGTATATATATTATGTACATATTTTTATGAAAAAAAAATCTTATTTTAACTTATATGTTTAAATGGGCTAATATGTACACGCATATGTACACGTACACACCATGTTAAAATAGTTTATATTGTGTTCATGTGTGTTTACAATAGTGTTATGAAATTTTGAACAACTTTTAACCAATGAAAAATCGATATTTCGGAAACTAATTTCCAGTTATATTTTCTATTTCTCTATGAACTATATATATTGGTAAACAAATTTTGAAAATGATTTTATTATCGTTAGTTATTTAAAATAGTTTCATTTGTTAATAAAAATCCATTTATTAATTATTTGAAAATATAGTTAAATATTCATTTAACTAGCGATTGAATTCTAGGTTGTTACACTCCTTCCCCTAAAAGAATTTCGTTTCGAAATTAGCAAACAAGGAGATAATTCAAACTATGCAAAAAGCTATATATTCATATCATAAAACACATACACAGGCTTGCACTAAGCATCCATAGCAAACAAGCATACACTATACATACAACAGACAATCAACTAACTATCCTAACATCAACTCGGGATAGGCTTCTTTCACGCGATCTACCGTCTCCCAAGTGTTGTTTCTTGGATCCTCGCTCCCCTGAATCTTAACTAGTCGCACCACCTTGTTATGCAACCTCTTTTCATCCTGATCCACAACATAAAATAGATGTCTAACTACTGTTAGGTTCGGTTCTATTTCCAATTTGTCTTGAACCGATGGCTCCATAATCAAAGAGGGGTCATAAACATATTTCCTCAAATGAGACATGTGGAACACATTATGAAATATTGCCAATCTCTCTGGCAATTCGACCTTATAAGTAAGCGATCAGATCCTCTCAAGAATACGGAAGGGTCCAACATACCTTGGAGCTAACTTCACTGCTTTCCCAAATCTAACAGCTCCCCTTATTGGTGAAATCTTTACGAACACCAAGTCTCCAACTACAAATTCCAAATCCCTTCGCCTCCTATCAGCATAACTCTTTTGGCGATCTTGGGCCTCCTTAATTCTTTTCTTAATCAATGCAACTTTTTCAGTAGCCTCTTAGATCATGTCCGGTCCAAGTACTAGTCTATCTCCCATCTCAACCCAACATGCTGGTGACTTGCACGGTCTTCTATATAGGGCTTCATACGATGTCATTCCGATGCTTTCTTAGAAGCTATTATTATAGGAGAAGTCAACCAAATGTAAATGATCCTCCCATGATCCACTAGAATCTAGAATACACGCTCTCAAGAGATCCTCTAGAATCTGATTCACCAACTCTGTATGTCTGTCGATTTGGAGGTGATATGTTGTAATTAAGCTCAACTTTGTTCCTAGAGTTATTTGCAATGCTTCCCAAAATTGACTAGTAACTATGGGGTCTCGCTCACTTACTATACTCATTGGAACTCCACGCAACCTGACAATCTCCCTCATAAAAATTTCAGCTAAAGAAGCAGCGGTCCTTGTTGGTTTCATCGGAACAAAATTTGCACTCTTTGTTAGCCGATCCACGATAACCCATACTCCATCATTTCCTTTTTTGGTTCTGGGTAAACCATCGATAAAATCCATTGATATAATTTCCCACTTCCAATTAGGTATTTCCAAAGGTTGTAATAATTCGGTCGTCTTCTGATAATCACCTTTGATTTGTTGACAACACGAACACCTGCTAACAAAGATAGAGATATCCCTCTTCATTCCCTTCCACGAAAACATCCGCTTCATATCCCTATGCATCTTTGAGACACCTGGATGGATACTCGACTTAGAATGATGGCATTCTAACAAATATTCCTACTTAAGACCACTGATATTCGGTACATAGATTTGTCCATTCATCCTCAAAACTCCCTGGCCATCAATCTTAAAACTTGTACACCGCCCCTCCCCAACCCTAATGATCGCCACTAAGCTTCTGTCCTTTCTTTGCTCACTCGCTATTCTTTCTAGGAGAGTTAGGGTAACCTCAAAAGAGTCAAAATGACATTCCTACTCAAGGCATCCTCCACCATATTAGCCTTCCCTGGCATATAAAGAATATCCAATTCGTAAGCCGCCAGAAATTCTAACCACCTCTGTTGCCTCAAGTTTAGATCCTTTTGACTAAAAAGATACTTCAGGGATTTATGATCCGTGAAGAGCTCAAATTTTTCACCTAATTAAAGAAAGAAAACTTACTCCTAAAATCTCTAAAGATTAGAAAGAAACTAAGAGGAATAGAAGGATCCTTACCCAGCAAGTAGTGTCTCTACCTTTTTAATGCAAAGACAACAACTAGCAACTCCGAGTCATGTGTAGCATAATTCTTCTCATAAGGCTTCAACTGCCTGCTTGCATACGCAATAACTCTACCATGCCGCATCAAAACAACACCTAGCCCCACTCCATAAGCATATGTGTAAACCATGAATCCACTATTTCCATCCATAACAGGCAAAACTAGTGCACTGGTCAGTCTCTTCTTCAATTCCAGAAATGCTTCTACACTCTTTGGAGTCCATACAAAATTATCCTCCTTCTTAGTCAGCTTAGTCAGATGGAAGGAAATCTTAGCATAATCTTGAATAAACCTCCTATAGTATCCAGCTAACCCTAAGAAACTATGAACCCGGTAGGAGTCCACGGTCGCTTCCATTCCTGAGTAGCTTCCGCCTTCACTAGGTCCACTGAAATACCTTTTCCCATCACAGTATGTCCTAAGAATATTACCTCCGATTTCCAAAAATGGCACTTAGAAAATTTCGCCTTCAGGACATGTCTCCTCAATGTTTCCAACACCACTTCCAATTGATGTTTATGCTCCTCCTCGGATTTGGAGTATATAAGGATGTCATCGATGAAAACTAACACAAACTTGTTAAGAATATCTTGGAAAACACATTTCATGAGATCTACAAAATATGCAGGTGCATTGGTTAGCCCGAAAGGCATAACCAACCACTCAAAGAAACGATCCGGGCCTCTAAACGAAGTTAAGGGTATACTATCCTCAGCAACCCTCAATTGATGGAATCCAGTAGCTAGATCCATCTAAGAAAATACCGTACTTCCATGAAGTTGATCAAAAAGATCATCGATGCAGGGTAAGGGATACTTGTTCCTAATGATCAGCTTATTCAACTCCCTATAATTCATGCACAGCTTTAAAGATCTATCAGACTTAGCCGCAAACACCACAACTGATCCCCAACTCGAATGAATAGGTCTAATCAACCCTCTTCTTAACAGGTCCTGGTTTTTCGTTTCTAACATTCCACTCTTTCGGGGCCATCGTCCTCTTGGGTTGAACCATAGGTCTAGCATCAGGGTACAAATCAGTAAGGAATACTATCACTCGGCACGGGGGTAAGCTATTGACTTCTTCAAACACATAAGGAAAATTCTTAACAAATTCTACATAACTTAACTCAACATGGGATGATTCCAGGGCATACAAGAAAGTAAACATATTAAAACCATGGTTCTTGCATAATACTTTAGCAATTCTTCCCAACTTAGTTTCTAATGATATAGTCCTTTCAACACAATCTACGATTGCTCCATACTTCGATAACCAATCCATACCCAGAATAATATCAAATCCTTTAAAGTCTAAGGCATACGGGTCGCAATAAAAGTGATAAGAAAGGTAGGAAATTGGCACATCTTCACAAATCATATTCAAATGGGTTACACCACCTATGAGATTAGACCACACATAGGGTTTTCTGCAATACTAGGAATAAGATGAAATTTACCTACTGATTCACAAGAGATGAACTACGAGTGGCACCAGTATCAAATAATGCTCGAACAAAAATACCATTAATCAGTAAGGTACCTTCAAGGATGCCTTTTCCCTTCACATCCATTGAAGTAGATAGTTCATTCTTAATGGCATACACCTAGAACTGCTGCACCTTCTTCATGAGTGGGCAGTCTTTAATCATATGGCCTGGCTGATGACAATTAAAACAAAGCATCTTCAAGATCGTTGGAGTGATGAGTCCACTTTGCTGCTTTGGAGCTTCACGATTCGTGCAGGACCTTGGTATATGACCTTTCTGCTTGTAAAGGTAACAACCAATATTCTTGAATTTTTTCCCTTTATTCTCTCCTAGATTAAGCTTCCTTTTATTTGAATTGTTTCCACTTGCATTTCCAACGATGGTGCTACCAGAGTAGGCTTCTTCTTTTCCAAGGCCTCGTACCTGAGAGCCATATCAACTACATCCACAAAAGCAACATTAACGTGAGCAGTCATTTTCTTCTGGTACTCTTCCCTCATACACAAAAAAATAACTCATTTTTCTTTAATGGGGGTGTTGATCAACTCCGGTCCAAAACAAGATAGCTCGTTGAACTTCGTCTCATATTCTACTACAGACAGATCCCCTTGCTTCGAGTCTATGAAGTTCCGGTACATCCTGGTCCTTTCTGCTGTTGGCAAGAATTGGTCCTCAAAAACTTCTTTAAATCGGGCCCATGAAAACTATTCTTTTGAAACATTTGAAGTAAGGGAGTCCACCAAGTTGTTGCTCCCTCTTGCAGTTGCCATGCTTCCAAGAACTTTTTCTGTTCATCGGATAAACCAAGACCTTTAAAAATCTTTTCACAAGATCGCAACCAAGCTTGTACTTCCATGATAAACTCGGTTCCTTTAAAACGGTTTCCCTCCTAGGTTGGTGTAATCCTTACATAAGGTTGCAAAATTCACTATTGGTTGTTCTTGCGCTACCTCTTCATTATCCGAACTCCTCTAGGATTTGGGGTTCGACCATTTGTAGTTGTAGTGCTACCCGCTCCCCTACCTCGTCTGCCTCTATTACTCATGTCTTACTACCTAGACATAGTAAGATAACTCTTAGAATACTTGGACGAGATACATGTTAAAAGAAGGATACTAATCAAACCTATCAAGATGATCTATCTATCAGATATATATATATATATATAGAGGTATACGAATAAAAATTACAAATACGCACTCTCGAAGCCGACCTCAACCCAAAGCCTAAGTGTTCGCTTAACCTAGACTCTGATACCAAAATTGTAACAACCGCCTTTCTTGCACCGAAAGACGAGCCATTAAGGGTAGAAGAAAACAAAATATAAGAAGAAACTACACTATCACGGAATCTCACCACGAATCAGAACAATATATAATAGATAACAAAGATATTGCATAGTCATTTCCAAATAAATAATACATCAGAGTCATTACACTACAACTTCAACTGGATAGTTATAACTACCTTTCCATCACAAAATACATAGACCATACATAGACCATACATAAACATAGAAGAATAAGGTAATAACTAGCTAATGGTGAAGTCACCTGCTCCAGCTCCTTCAAAATGCTTCTGTAAGAAACCTGAATCACTTGGCTACTCATACAAATTTGAGTACCCATGAGTTTAAGGAAAATAAAATAAAATTCCGTGTCAGACATGGGTCTGGTGTGAGTAGACTTAAAACAAGTTAATTTTTACTTTTATAAAACGCTTTGAAAATCAAAGGTATCTCGTAAGACCACACCGCACATAAACATGGACGGTTTTTTACCTACGATAACCAAAACACTTTATGTAGAAATCTAGTGATATTATAATAATGTCTAGGGTTTTCAAGTAAACAATTCACATAGCCGAAATTGTTACATTAATTAAATTCCATCATAATAGGTATATAACTAAGACTGAAGGCATTTATTGGGAAATGGATTCCATACAATGACTGGGCTACTGGGTACTGCCCGTCATGGTGCATCTATGAATAAAATAACACCAAGGTCGAAAGTATCAACCCCTTACAACACAAGACCGGCCTACCCTTTACTGGATAGTACCGAATAAGATCACCCATCGGTTGGGATCAGCAACCGTACTGAAGCATACATGAGTTAATAGTAGGGACTCTAGATAGGGATGACCTTACCCTCATGGGAGCGACCCATCTAGCCTTGCTACATCTCCCATGTTTTAGTCATTCCCAGTTGATGAGGCCTAAGGCTGCGTTTACCTTTATTTTAGCATTGCCACTTGGAATGCTAACATTTCATTCCATATGTTGACACAATGTCAGCATTCATCCGTACAAGTCCTTTAGGAGATGAATGAACCGAAGGCACTACTTCCTCTACACTCGTTTTGGAATCACCCACAGGATTAGTAACAAATAACCCTTACACTTCAAAGTCTTCATCTTGGACTTTGCCTTTACTATTTCCAATTCGAACGTTTACGTTAGTTCGAAGTGGTTTCCGAATAAAAACTAATATCCAATCCCCGTCTCTCCAAACCAACGTTCGATAATTTAAAGGGTCAAGTTTTTTATAGTGGACTATTCCACTATCAGGGTGTTAGACTTACAAATGAACATACATTTCATATGCTTAGATTATCATGACTCGCTTATCGAAATTAACCCCCTTGTATTCTTCATGTTCTCGAAGTGCGGTATTTGTGATAAGTACAAGTCTACTTACTTTCAATAAAACGCGTCATCGTTTTATTACAACTAATTTAATTCATTTGGCTACTTAATAGTGGACAAGAGATCCTTGGTTTTAAAATAATTTATTTAAACAAAAAAATTGGTTAAAAATAAATAACTGCTAAAGTTTTAAAAGAAACTTTAAAATAAATAACCCTTGGTTAAATCATAAGTTTAAAACTTAATTAAACCTTAATTAATCTTAATTAGATCAAAATTAAATCATTAACGATCCTAGTTTTATCTATAATTAAACATTAACTAAACTTTAATCAAATACCATTTATTTAATAAATTAAACCCTAATTAAGTGGATAATTAACCCCTAATTAAATAATAATTAATTAAATAATTAACTCTAATTAAATAATTAATTAAAATAAATAAACTTGATTAATTAAAAATTAATTATCTTTTATCTTAATTAATCATTATTTAAAACTTACTTAATTAAAAATAATTAACTTGGTTAATAATTACTTAAACTCTAATTACTTAACCTAAGTACTTAATTAATTAATTAATTAATAATTACCCTAATCAACAAATTAAATAATAAATAATTAAATACTTGAAACTTAAACATCGACTTACTTAATTAATTTGAAATGAGTATTCAAAAATAATTCAGTATAAAACACTTCAAAACTTGAATTCGTAAAATTTTCCGAACTACATCCATAACGACTATCGCTATAAGCGTAGTTCTCTAGAATTGATTTCTAGATGAAAACTTCACTTTAACTCTAGCTACCACATGTTTGAAAACACAATTGTAAGAGCTTTAAAAACTTAAAAAAGGTAAAACTTGGGAAAACATTTCAAAAATCCAAAGCTAGAAAAAGAGCTTTCATTTTTCAAATCGGATCTCAAGTCCTTTGTGACTATCAAGGTGATAACTTCACAACAAATTCATCACATACACTTGGTTTTAGTTTCATAAACACACTACCATCATATCATAACCAACCATTAAACATATCTATATCCAAATATATTATTTAACAACCAAATCAGAAAAATCTAAGCTCAAACACAACTTATGATCACATGTCATCATAACAACATGATAATTCAACACAACAACTACTATAATTTCACAACATATAGTTAATCTAAATCAAGCATTTTTCTTTTCCAAAAACAAAAGTTTTACTCACCAAAACTTCTTAAATTCAAGACGAACTTTCGCCAAAACTTGAAAATGCTTTAGAAACTTTGCAAAAATTGAACTTTTAGTTGCTCGAACACTTGAAATGGCCCGGCCAAGTAGGCTTTGGGCTCGACCTAGGCCTTGTAGGGTACGACCATGTGGTGCTTAGGTGTTTGAGTTCTTGCTACTTGGAAGAGAGGTGTTGTAGAAGATGTTAAAATTATTTTATGAACTTAGGAAGAGGGTTAAAGCAAAATGAAGTGGTTTTTCTCAAATTAGAAGATATGAAGGGAAGCAATGGATGAGTTTACTTAAGCTCTTAGGAATTTTAAAGTAGATAAAGAGATTGTAAAATGAGAAAAATGAAAGTTAGGAGGTATATATCGGCTTAGGACATTAATTGAGAAATATATAGGTGCTTATTATAAAATATATACATGCATGCATCTCCACTCCTCTTCCCCCCTTCAATCCCTCCACACATGTACCACCCCTCCTTGCACTATCTATGCCATTTTCTTATGTACTTGTGTTGAAAAAGAGCATTTATATATATGTCAAGTATGTGTATGTATATATATATGAAAAAAAAATCTTATTTTAACTTATATGTTTAAATGGGCTAATATGTACATGCATATGTACATGTACACACCATTTTATGGTTTATATTGTGTGCATGTGTGTTTACAATAGTGTTATGGTATTTCAAATAACTTTTAACCAACGAAAAATCGATATTTCGAAAAATAATTTCCGGTCATATTTTCTATTTCACTATGAACTATATATATTGCTAAACAAATTTCGAAAATGATTTTATCATCAATAGTTATTATTTAAAATAGTTTCATTTTTTAATAAAATCCATTTATTAATTATTTGAAAACATAATTAGATATTCATTTAAATAGCGATTAAATTCTGGGTCGCTACACCGAAAATCAAGTGACTCTACCCAGAGGTCGGGATTTTGGAGGGTGTGTCTCATAGCATTGAAATCGAGATTGTATTTGCATTTACTAGTTGAAATGAAATCTGTACAAGGAAATACGCAGGACTAGATATAGGGTAACTCTAAACCAGTATAAAATCCTAGTGTGTTCTTTCCTTTTTACTTTTACTGCATTTGCTTTTATCTGCACTATGATTCTGTGATTGTTAATTACATCATTCCAAGTAGAATTTTTAAAAAAATTGAAAAATATTCATATAATCCATTACACACTATTCACCCACTTCTAGTGTTAATTTAGCCTTAAGACCCCTATTCCGCTGACTCACACAGAGTCCATCGAATGACAATAGTTGGGTCAAGTGGAAGTATTGAAAGTGAAACATTATTCTAGAGAGGATTCATCTCCTTAGTTATATGGGGTTAATATCATGGTCAAATTAATCAAGTCAAAGTCAAAATCTCTGACCATAGTAGTTTGATTATTAATAATTATTACTTTTGAACCAAGGACTTTGTGTTTGGACAATAGATTTGAATATGGATGATATAGGAATTTTGACTATTACTAAATTCCATAAGTCCAAAGTGATATAGTTTTGATGAATAGAGTTGGTGTAAATGACTATCATTAATGGGTAACACTTTTAATAAGTAAAATTGTATTTTACCAAAGGATGTGTAAGTGATAAATTTAGCCAAAATGTCACACCACTAGCTAAGGTGATATGTGAACGTTAATACTTGAATTTTTTAATATTAATCGCTGACTTAATTTATGCCTTTGAGTCACTCAACCGAAATAATGAATATTCTGAATAAACCACATGATTCAATTAATTTTTAATTATTGAGAATTAATTTAATTAATTAATATTTATAAAATATAAATTATAAAATTTAATTTAATTTATTGGATCCTAATAGTAGTAAAGTGCGTATATAAAAGTTATAAACGCGCGTATCAATATACGATATCGGTAGAATGTTTAAATTCGATTTTGATAGAATAAACACAGAAACAGACATTAAATAAATTAAGTTAATAAATAATTATGAAGTATTAATTGTTAAAATATTTCTTGTTTGATTTTAATTAGTATTTAATAATGTCTATATATAAAAAGTTATGAAAGAGGGTATCGGTATATGATATCGGTAGGAAATTTAAATTAGATTTAAATAGAGATAATAATAATTAGATTTTGGATTTTTTGGACCCAAAGCCCAATGCGATGGTCTTCTATAATGTAGAGAAAGGAAGGGGTTTCTGAATTGAAATGGGGGAAAGTTATAATTAAAGGAGTGAAAACACCATATATTGATTACACGTTTATCTCCTACTTTAATTAGATCTTGCTCCATCATTTTTTCCTCTCTCTACAAAAAAATCAAGGCCGAATTTTCCATGGTAGAGAAAGCTTCAAAATTACAAAATTTAATCAAGCAAAATTAAATAGAAATAGTTGGTTATCTCTTGATTATTGTAAATCTGGAGATTGATCTATCGTATCTAGGATTTGTTCTATCATTCAAGGTGTTTCTCTTGGCTTCATCCTAAGGTAATTCTAAATATACTCATATATCATTTAATTTTGTTTACATTCCTTTAATCCTCTGTCTCTCTCCTTTGTTCATACGTGTGAATTCAGATTTAGATTTGAACATCTCAATTCCCAATTTTGAATCAATTGTGTATTCTTCTCACGTTGATATAAAAATATATCACTTTTGCTATGTTCTCTACTATTTGTTTATTATGAGTAATAATAATTTCATTGATCCATGTTTAATATGTTTATTTATCTAGTTTGTTTGACCTAGACTTGGACCTTCTTATCATGAATTTGTATATACCTATTTCGTTTCATTTTGTTATTGTTTTAAGAAAAATTATATTTGGAATAATCTTGTTATTAAGTTAGTTTTCATAATAGAAGATTTAGATTTGAATGTATACATATAAATTACTATATGAATAAAACTTTGAAATAACTACATTTATTAATAATTGACTTAGTTGTCTTATTTTTAAATTATTCTAAAACAAATTTTGCTAATTAAAACAAAAGAGGAAACATTAATTTGGTGGTTTATTTTTTGTTTTACAATTGTTTTGTTGATTATATCAAAAGAGGAAACATTAGTTTGATGATTCATTTCTTGTTTTACAATTGTAGCTGTACTAGTAATAAATCTTTATTTAAAAAGGCAAACATTCTGTTTCGCAAACTACAAGGATATTATTCTCGTTTTGTTTTATTTCAAATCTTGTTATGGTTTGTGTGTGAATATAGGTTTATATGTTTATGTAATAACATTTGCGTGTCAAAGTTTCAAAAGGGATTTTATGTAAGTTATGGTAGTAAACTTTTGAACTACTTAAATTAAACATCGCATTCATTGATTTATTGGAGTAATATAAATAAAATCTATTTCAATGTAAACTTCCATGCATGATATTTATATTTGTATATGTGTGTATATATACACGCATATATATATATATGTATATATGTATGTAAATATACACATATACATACATATATTACATATTATAATAATAATAATAATAATAATAATAATAATAAAACTTTCTTTTAGACGAGAAAGACATATATAGGGGAAATGTGTTCGTTGTAGTATAAATCCCAACATCCAAATAATATTTACATTAACTATGTACACTTTTCATATGTTGCACTTCAACATTACACATGAGTGCGTTTGATGCGCTCATCATAATATACAATCAATTAAAATTAAATTAAAATACTTTTTAAACAATTATGATAAAATGAAAAAATAGTTAAAAGAAAATTTAAAAAAGTTCCAAATGAATTTACACTACATAGGCCCAATAAAGATCTAATATGATTTTTTTTAAATTTATCCAATTACTATTCTTCTAACTGGCCTGGTTCTTTTAATTGTATCAGAGCATAATAGTCTATAGTCTAAATTAGTCATGTTAGGGCTGCCTAATTAAGCTTAACCTCTTAGTATAGTGTCTATAAAGATAATGTTTTGGATTGGAATTGGGTAATCAAGTACCCTGTCTTACCTGGTTACTAGCCTGGTCTGATAAGTGAAGTCAGCCTAAAGGTTGTCCCTAATAGAAAAGGCCTTATTTGAATTGGGCCTTGGGCTAGTTTCCAAAATTGTTTTGAAAATTAAAGCAATGATTTCGAATTCAAATGAAACATGTTTATTATAAAAGTTATAATAGAACTTAAGTTTTCAATTTGTTTAAATAGATAATAGAATTTCAAATCATTTGAAAATTTAAACATTAATTTTGAAAACTAATTTATTAAAAAGATTAATAAAATAAATTAATTAAATAAGTTAATTAATTAAACACACACACACAGATATATATATATATATATATATATATATATATATATATATGCATGTATTATATATATTGACATATGTTATATTATCTTAAAATGTTTAAGATAACATATATATACATGTATGTATATATAAGATAACTTTCAAAATTAATGTAATTTAATTAAAAGTGTTTAATTAAATAAATTAATTAAAGGTTAACTAATTAAATTAAAGATACATGCACAAATATATATATATATATATATCTGTATAGTTATAGCGCTTATCGGTTCCATAACGTTGGAGGTGTAAAAAGTTATAGTGGGGATATAACGAAAAATAGTGGAGGTGATAAGGCTTCATTAGATATAAAACAAACTATTTAAAGTTAATGTATTCTCATTCTCACATCTTTTGTGTAGGAAAAAAGAAATCTTATTTAATCTTATATGAAAAAATTAAAGAGTATCTTGATTTATGCAGACTAGATTTAGTGACTACAATAAATTGCCAACTTATATTGAGCACTGATGCTTTAAAATTAGGTCTTTACCCCAACTTTGTTGATTTGGTTTAAAAGAGAACTAGTCAAATCAACTTTTATATATTAGTGTTGCTAAAGCGGGTGCTAAAAAGCATTGATTTAGTGGGCGTAGCGGAAGATAACGGGGCTTAAAGTGAATCTACTGTTTAATAGCGCTAAATTGAAATACCATAACGTTCGAAGTGTGCTATGCGCTATAGCGGGGAATTTGTGGGGCTTTAGCAGGATTTAACTGCATATATATATATATATTATAACATACATGTCCAATATAAAAGTTATATTGGAATGATAATATAAAATTAGTTAAAGAGTTAATTAATTAAAACTAATTTGACTAATATAATGTTATAAATAAAATTATTATAATGAAATATAAAAGTTATATAATAATTAAACTTATATAATCTGAGTGTAGAACCAAAGGTAGAACATTAAAGAAATCCAAATGGACTTAAGGAATAAAGACCTACGTAAATGTATGTATACCATGATTTCTACTGTGTCCGAAACTTGAATCATGATAGTATTTCATGATAAATACATTATTCCATAAGTCGATATCACTCAATTAAATATATTGAAGATTATGAATCTTTAATATAAGTGTTGTCCTCTACCATTTATATATCAATAAATTACTTACATACTCTCTGGTTGTTGAGAAAACTCGAGCTAGAGATGTTATGTGTAGTATTATTAATATACTAACTAGACTAGGTAAGATAACTATATGTATTTGTTGAGCAAACTCAAGATACATTTACTTTCTTAGGCCTCGCAAAATGGTAGGTACGAGTAAATAATTTTTGTCAATTTGTTGAGCAAACTCAAGGTCAAAATGAGATTGAGACAAGGAAACCATATGTTAGGAGTTGTATACGATACAACCAATAATGAGTTATCCATCGTTTGTGGGGCTATGACTTGTTGAGCAAACTCGAGGTTAGAATCCCAAGACAGACGAGTCCTGACACCCACTAGTGAAGTTGAAAACCTTATATGTATCATCTTATGGTTTGGAGAAACATAAAAAACTAGTGGGAGCCTTATTAGAAAAATGAAATGGTAACATTTCACTTTTCTAATATTGTAATAACATCTGCTATATGAAGTTATAACAATCTACATTGATAAATTTATGCAATTAATCTAACCAACAAAATTTTTATCAATGAAAATATATAAATGAACTGAACTAACATTGACAAATAGAAATATAAAATATATTAACTAATAAATGTTTGCCTGTTGACCCATGCAAGCACCTAATGATATAACCACTAAATAAATTTGTACTAGGTCACTTATTAAAGCAATAATACTATTACATCTCGGTTTACTGATATAAAGTGAGACCACCATATCGGAACAGGTTTCCCCTCACTAATATCCCCATTAAAACATATCTTTTGCAAATCTGAATCCTGCAATCAAACTGATTAAAGCAATAATAGCAATATAATATACGCACATAAATCAGGTAATCAATGAACTATATGTCCGAACAATATAGTTTTGTTTGGCTAACTATTAGCCATTAGCTGACTCGGGCCTACCAGACAAAATAAATAATCTAACTTCTGTTAGATACACTTCTGGACGGTCTGTCCTTAACTTACTTCTTCTAGAGTCAACTGATCATAATGGTTTTGCGGGCTCAGCAATAACCTATCTTTCTCTATATATTCCTTTTTGTGTGTAACATCATTTTAGTCTTACTTGTGATAAAGCCTTACACACTGGAATTATTGACTATATTACATAGGGGCTAATAGCTAAAGTATAGGGCACGACCATATACCAGTCCCATCAGGTATTCAAATATCTGAGCCATTTACTTAGGGTTAACTACCCCATCAAATTTTCCTTGAAAACATTTCTTTCAAATTGATTTAACCCTTTAAATCATACTTAAACAAGGAAAATATATTCTTTGCTTTACTTAAGTATCTTTGCCATGATATATGTTTTACACAAAACAATGTTGATAAAAACCTAAATCAATAGGGCTATCTATCCCTTTAAAACAAGTTAAAGCCCTTCTTTAACTTAGAAAACATTAGGTTTTAAATCCAAGATATCAACTTCGAAACCCTTGTGTAAAAACTTTAAAACGGTCCCTTTCGAATCCATTGAAAGAGCCCTAGTAAAAATAGGTTAATTACTTTACCTTAGAACACTAGGCTTAGAGGCCGAAACATATCTTTCAAAACCTTTAAAAATAGACCTTTCGAAATCATTGAAATTATCCCATCGAAAGCTTTATAAAACCTTAGACATCCTCTTTTTAAAACACTTTAAACTTATCTTTCGAAACATTGGAAACCTTATATTCAAATACTAAAAGTAGACCTTTCGAAAACATTGGGGAATCTCCCCCTCAAAACCTTTATTTTATACTTTCCAAAGCATTAAAGTCCCTTACTTAAAACAAACCTTTCGAAAGCATTAGGTCTAGTAAAAGTTTGTGGAAGCTTCGAAACCATTTAAAACCATTCCTTTCAAAACCTTTGGGTTTAACTTTCAATATATCTAAGGGTCTTAAAAGAACTGTGGCGAAAGCATTGCATTCAAAAGCATTATTCCTAAGTAAAAGAAAGTGGATGGTTTCGAAACCAATCCTTTCGAAAGCATGATGAAGTGGATTCAAAGTTTAAAGGCAAAAGCACCCTTTCGAAAGCACTGGTTCGAAGGGTTGAATGCGGCAGCAAGGGTTCCGACCCCTTGAATGCTTGTTTTAAAAACAAAAGATGGGAACCAATTCGAAAGCCCTTTCTTTATATAAACAAAAGCAAGTTGGTTAAGTCGAAAGCTTCAACCCCTATGAAAGCCTTATTTGTAACCAAAATAGTTCTAAGTTTAAAAGAGCTACTTCTACTCCTTCGAAAGCATGTTTCGACTCTATACCTACCACCTCACTCCAGTCCACTATGTACCAAGGCATTGATACCATATGTATTGGTTTCGACTTGGTAGGAGGCGGATGTATGAGGTCGAAAGGTGGCTGCTGTAAGTAGCAAAGCAGTAATCCTTTACAAAACTGATTTTTAACTTTTTAAAGTAATATCTTTCCAAATAACTTTCCTTACTTGTCAACATATAATTGGTTGCCAATTCTTTTACAAAATATTTTCTAAAAGTGCTGCTGAATTCAGTAATTAACAATTTTAAAACATTTAACAAATTGTCCCTTTTTCTTTTTTAAACATATAATACATTTAAGTCACATACCTTAAATCATTTTATATCTTAAAATACTTTGGAAAATTCTCCAAAATTCCCATAAATCACTTTTAATATGTTTTCTAACATATTTAAATTTATGGCCCAAATCTAACATATAATAGCCAAAAATAATTTAAACCCAATTTAACCATTTTCTTTACTAGAAAATTCATAATGAATCCACATTAACTTAGAAAATTATGAAACTTGAAACCCATCTCTAAAATAATGTTTCTAACCTTATGTCAAAAATGCAAGCCATTTGGATGTCATTTAATAGGTTTTCTAAATCAAATCTTATCATAAAATCCATATGAAACAATATAAATCATCAACAAGCATATATATCCATTTAAACAATCAAAACATGGCATTTTTCTTGCAAAATAAATTCGGATCTTATCTAGAAACCGAAGGCAATAAACATGAGATGTAATCTATTATTCACCTTAGCTTGTTGTTAAGGAGGTTGAGATTTGATCTTGAATTAATTCGCTTAAGCTTCCTACTTGCTTTCTTGCTTATCTTCCTCTTGTTTTCTTCTAATGTTGGCCGGCTAAACTCTATGTTTAGTTTTGTTTGTGAATGTTGGAAATGAGAACGGGGTAAGGGTTTAGGGTATAAGAATATAACCTATTCCTATTTTTTCCTTATCTCATTATCTTTACTTACTTTGTTTTAAATTTTCATTTGTTTATTCATTACTTAAGGCATGGCTACCTTATAGTTATACAAATCTCAATCTCTTAACGACTTTAATATTTACATTACTCAATTTAATTTATCTAATTAAATCTCCTGGATAATGTTAGTCAAAATTAGGGTCATTAAAGACTCCCCTCCTCGATCATAAGAGTAAAACATACCATGAAATAAATCAGGTTAAGTATCTCTAATCCTGCTCTCAGTCTCCTAAGTACAGTCTTTCTCGTCGTCGCCTCACTGGACTTTGGATAACCTGACTGTCTTATTCCTTAACCTCTTCTCATCCCACGTGACTATACGAACTGGTTTTCTAACTATAGTCAAATTCGGTTCCACTACTAAGTCATCTAACACGGTCGGTGCTATAATAGTCTCTGGATCTCGAATACACTTCTTTAGATGAGAAATATGAAAAACATCGTGGACTCTAGCCAAACTACTTGGTAACTCCACCCTACACGTGAGTTTCCCAATCCTTTCTATAATAGGAAATGGTGCAACGAACCTCGGTGCCAATTTTCCTGATTTTCCAAATCTGATTACACCTTTTATCGGTGATACCTTGACGAAAACATGATCTCCAACTGAGAACTCCAAGTCTTTCCGTCTTCTATCAGCGTAGCTCTTCTACCTAGATGGAGCTTCCTTCATTCTGGCTTGGATGAACTCAATCTTTTCTGCAGCTTCTCTAACCAAATCTGAACCAAGAACTAACCTAACCCCGGTCTCTAACCAGTAAACGGGAGATTTGCATGGCCTTCCATATAAAGCTTCAAATTGTGCCATCCCTATATTAGCCTGATAACTGTTGTTATACGAAAACTCGACTAAGTGTAGATGGTCTTCCCATGGTCCTCCAAAATCTGGTACACAAGCTCGTAACAAATCTTTTAAGACTTTGTTAACCCTCTCGGTTTGCCCATCTGTCTGCGGATGGTAAGCGATACTCATCCTCAGTTTGGTACCCAAAGTCTCATATAGACTCTTCAGAACTCGCTATTGAATAAGGAATCTCTATCACTTACTATACTACTAGGAATTCCATGCAGTTTGACTATATTCTTCATGAATAATTTAGCCAAAACAGGTGCCATCCTGGTTGAGTTAACTAGAATAAAATGGGCACTCTTCGTCAATCTGCCCGCTATAACCCATATAATTTCATTTCCTTGATTCAACCTTGGCAACCCGTCTATAAAATCCATTGAGATAATCCCATTTCCTTATTGGAACATCTAAGGGCTGAAGTAACCCACTTGGTTTCTGATGTTCAACTTTTATCTGTTGACAGGTCAAATGCTGCTTCACCCATAAGCCTACATCCCTCTTCATGCCTTCCCAGAAGAAACTTCTTTTCATGTCCTGATACATCTTAGTTCCTCCTGGATGAATGGTGAACCTTGAATGATGACATTCTCCAAGAACTTCCTTCCTAAGGTTTCCCACATTCGGAACACATAGCCTTCCTTTCTTCCTTAACCACCTATTCTGGTCAAGACTGAAATCTTTCAAGCCATCGCTCTTTGTTCCATCCTTTAGCTTTTTGATCTATTCAGATAATAATGGATCTTCCCCTTGCTTAGAAGCAACCCTTTCAATCATTACTAGTCAAACTTCTAAACATGACAACATAGCAGTTCCCTTATTAGACCTAGCCTCAGATATCCACTGTAATCTGCATGTAATCAATGCTTCCAAATGTTTCCACTCAGCTATCATTGCCAATACTGCATTCTGATGTTTCCTGCTAAGTGCATATGCAACTTTATTGCCTTTTCCTAGTGTGCACTCAATACCATAGTCATAAGCGGCTTAAAACTTAACCACCTTTGTTGCCTCATATTCAAATCCTTCTGAGAGAATAGATACTTCAATGACTTATAATCCGTATACAACTCGAATCTCTCTCCCAAAAGGTAATGTCTCTACACATTCAATGCGAAAATTACTACAGCTAATTCCAAATCGTGAGTTGGATATCTGACCTCATGCGGTCTGAGTTGTCGATCACTTTACCTCTTTGCATTAACACAGCTCCTAATCATATTCCACATGCATCAGTGTACACCCCTCTGGAACAACTAGCACAGGTGCATTTGTTAATAAGTGTTTCAGCTTCTGGAATGCCTCCCCACACTTATCAGTCTAGACAAATTTCACATCTTTTCACGTTAGCTTAGTCATCGGTACTGCTATTGTAAAAAATCCTTAATGAATCTGTGATATTAGCCAGCTAGTCCAAGAAAACTCTTTATCTCTATGACTGTCTCGGGTTTTGTAACACCCCTAATTTTTGATAACATTATTCAAGAGATTTAATTAGATAAATTAAATAGAGTAATATACATGTTAAGTGATAAAGGGATTGAGACTTGAATTAATTAAATTAAGGCCAAGCCTAATATAATAATTAATGGGCTAAAGAATGGTTTTAGGTTAAACAAATTACATAAGGGTATAATTGGAATTGTCGTCCATAACCCTTACCCATATATATATATTCGTTCCTACCCTTTTCTTCTCATTCACATTATTTTGAAAACTAAATGCAAGAGAGAATGACCGGCCATTAAGAGAACAAGAGGAATACAAATTAAAACCAAGAGGATCAAGCTTAGGGGAAATCAATCTCAATCCAATCTCCTTATCTAGATCAAGGTGAATAACAATTCCATCTATATTGAATCATATATTTTTGGATTTAAGGGTAAATTCGTTTTTATGATATATTAGATGATGATATGCTTTATTTAAAATTTATATGGTTTTAAACAAGATTGTTTAAAAGAGGATAAGCACGGTTTTAGGGTAAAACCAAGATTTAATGATGTTTAAATGTCGTGGGAAAATTTTATGTTTTCAGAAACATGATTTTCGAGTTGTATTTTAATTTTGATAATTTTTCAAGCTATGGAAAGATTATTATGAATTTTCAAAGGAAAATATGGTTATTTGGGTTTATAAATTTATTATGGAAATATATATTGAGAACTTGGGTCTGGAATTTTGATATGTTAGATAACATGATTAAAAAGAATTTCTGGAATTTTTGGGGATTTTTCCAAAGTGATTTGCTATGCAAAATAAATTATTTTAGAAGAGGGACTTCTTTGAAAAATTGGTTTTGTCTAATGGAAGGGCTTAATTGATTAACTTAACCATGGTTTAGATCTAGATTAGCGACAGTTATTTTTGGAAATAATTTGAAAAAGTAAAGGAAACCAATCCGGTGTTGACATGTGGCAGGTTAGTTAGAGAAAAGTTTACTTTAATAAGAACTAACCCAGGTTTACTCAGAAAATAGGTTCCGCCTACTTTGGAAAGCACCTTTCGACAAAGAAGCTTCCGCGTTCATCCTTTTCGCAACCAACTAAGCCGAAACCAATACACAAGGTATCACAGAGATGGTACATAGTGGATTGGAGGAAGGCGGAAGGTAAGGTGTCGAAAGCATAGCTTCCGAAGGAGTCGAAACCTTGGTTTGTTTAAAAAAAGCGCCTGCCTTTGTTTTGTTTTGTTTTGTTTTAGCCTTCGACGGAGTCGAAGCATATGGTTTTGAAAGAGGTTTTAAAGAAGGTTTCGAAAGGATTTCCATTAACTTAAGATTGCTTTCGACTGGGTTCCTTTACTTATGAAAGAATGATTTGAAAGAAGGGGTTCCGACCTAGTCGAAACCCTACTACCGTTTTATAGCTTTTCGATGATGTTGAAGATATCAACGCAGTCGAAAGGTACTTTGTTTTATAAATTAGAGCCACTTCCTATAGCTTTTGAAAGGGGTTAGGGATTTCGAAGGAGATGGTTTCGAAAGGGGTTTTGACGCCAACCTTCTAATATTTTTACCCAGATGTTAAATGCTTTCGAAAGTGATGGTGCCGACGCCATCAAGTTTTTCCTAATATTTTTATATAATAAAGGATGGTTTCGAAAGAGTTTTTTTCGCATATATTCACTTTGACCCAAATAATGTTTTAAATATAAACCCAATGCTTTCGAAAGGGCGACTTTCAATGATTTCGGAAGGGTTACTTCCAATGGTGTTGAAAGGGGTACTTTCAACTGGTTTCGAAGCTAAGCTTCAAAAAGTTAAATATTAATAATTTACTACAATCGAAAGGTTTCGAAAGGAAGGTTTTAAAGGATTAAAAGGCAGGAGCTTAATGTTTTGAAGATAAAATTTAATGCTTTCGAAGGAGGTCATCCTATGAAGTCGAAAGCTAGGTTTCGAAGGTATCGAAAGGTTTTATAACCCAAATTCTATTTTTGAAAGGAAAAACCCATGGCTAAATTAAAGGAGTTTTGTAATGGTTTTAAGAAGAAGCTTTCTATGATAAAGTAACAGGTTAAAAAGATTAACCATGTTTTATATTAAACCCACAGAAGTGGTATTGATATGTTGTTATGTTGCTTCTTCAAGTATGAATACATTCACTTTATAATGGACCCATAACTGCATTTTGGGGATAAAGGATAGAAGAACCAGTTAGGTTAACCCAGTAGTGAATATAAATTGATTAAACTCATGAATGAATAGAATTGCATCCGGGAGGTCAGGAAGACCAGAATATAGGATGCTAAAATATAAAAGAAAGATATTGGCAAGGGCCAATAGGTTCTCAGTAAGCCCATGAAAACTGTGTAAAGGAATTGATATTGGCAAGGGCCAATAGGTTCATAGTTAGCCCATGAAAACTATGTATAAAGGAAGATGTCAGAAAGACAGGTTCATAGTTAGCCCATGAAAACTATGTATAAAGGAAGATGTCAGAAAGACAGGTTTATTGTAAGTCCATGAAAACTATGGTTTGATACTGGCAGGGGCCAGTAGTTTTGTGGTTATCCCATGAAAACTATATCCGGATTGAGATATTGACAGATGTCAATAGGTTCCTAGTCAACCCAGAAAACTAGGGTAAGAAGAAAGGATATTGGAGTCACCAATAGTTTCCAAGTCAACCCATGAAAACTAGGATACACAACACAAGAACTGTCATTTTGTAACGGTTATAACCATTGGTAGCAGGTACGTTACAATTTTTTTACATATTTTATAACGGTTATAACCGTTGGGAAAAAGCTGTAATTTCTAACGGTTATAACCGTTGGAAATCTTGGTAATTCCCAACGGTTATAACCGTTGGGAATTTGATTACCTTTAAACCTAATCTAGTAAAGCATGTAACTGCAACAGGATTTTTTGAATAATTGATATAAATTTTTTGATCAGAAAGCACGCGCAAGTTTCGTTATAGAGAAGACAGAGAATAATTAACTTACTCATTATATGCATATGTTTGATCTAATGTTACAAATGTTCTACAACCCATCAAAATTCATTATCATAATTTATTTTTTCTATAAGTTATGTACAATTGCATTACGAACTAGCAAGAATTGTTCTCGATGGGATATCACTCTTCTTCCCCTTAGAAATAAACAATAAGTTTACCGCAAATTCTAGCACTACAGAACTGCAGTTGATGAACTTGCAAGCTTGTAGCAAGATTCATCATTTGTTAATCCCCTTTTCGACTCACGACCTAAGAAAGCATGCCGAGTTAAGGTGCTTGCCGACCTAAGAAGTATGCTGAGTTAAGGTGCTTGCCGACCTAAGAAAGAGCTGCCGACTTAAGGGGTGTGCCGAGTTAAGGTGCTTGCCGACCTAAGAAAGCATGCCGAGTTAAGGTGCTTGCCGACCTAAGAAGTATGCTGAGTTAAGGTGCTTGCCGACCTAAGAAGCATGCTGAGTTAAGGTGCTTGCCGACCTAAGAAAGAGCTGCCGACTTAAGGGGTGTGCCGAGTTAAGGTGCTTGCCGACCTAAGAAAGCATGCCGAGTTAAGGTGCTTGCCGACCTAAGAAGTATGCTGAGTTAAGGTGCTTGCCGACCTAAGAAGCATGCTGAGTTAAGGTGCTTGCCGACCTAAGAAAGAGCTGCCGACTTAAGGGGTGTGCCGAGTTAAGAGCCTGCCGACTTAAGGTAGTCTGTGACTCAAGGGCTACGACCTAAGGAAGATTCCGAGTTATGAAAGGCTCCGACTTAAGAAGGTTCCGACCTAACCCTATTCCTTAACTCGGAACCGACCTAAGCCCATTCTTTAACTCATCACCGATCTACCATAGGTCGGCAGACGACTTAAATACTTAGAGGAAATTCCTGAGTCCAGATCAGCTCCTATAAATACCCCACCACTTCCAACATAAAAGAGACTTTTGGCAATTCATTTCTCAAGCGCCGTTACTCTGTCGAACTCTCCAATCATTCAGCAAACAAGGATCCTCCAAGCATTCAAGACACTACAACAAACTTCGAGAGAAATTCCTAACATCTGACATGAATTCATCGAATTTCATCGCCGAAGATTGAGCTAGTAGTCAAGATTGCTTCTTGTGATCGAGTTGTATTGTTTTCATAGAAGATTTGTATCAATTTGTAATCAGATTCAATAATAAAGAGATTCAAAGTGGACGTAGGCTAAATCTTAAGCCGAACCACTATAAATTGCTGTCTTTTACTGCATTTTCTGCTATTTTCCTGCTTGATTTCTGTTCCCGTTACGCGGGTGGTGCTTTCACAATCTTACTACACACACCGGGTGTTGGCGTTCACATTTTGACGTTAACATTTTGGTGCTTTCACTGAGAACCCAACTCAAGCTGCCACTCAGCATTGCTTCTCAGAAGTTTGCTGAAAGAATTTCCCACAAAATCAGAAGTTTATCAGACATAATGGCTCCCGGAAGGAAACGAAAGTCTGTCAGAACTGATGATGACCGTGACAATACTGCCACTTCTCTCTCTCCAAATCAAGCAGCTCCGAGCATCGGTGTTACGCGACAGGAGTTAGATGCTGCTGTATCCGGACTGTACCAGCAGATTGAAACTCAGAATAACCTGATGATGGAAAGGCTGAATGCTCTATTTGGTACGAGTCAAAGACCAGTGAATAATGAGGGAAACTTTGCTAATGCTGCTCCCAATTCCGAGGGAAGAAATGTTCCTCACGGGGGGTCAGGTGCTGCCGAAGGGGCACCCCTCCAGGCCGAAGGATCTAGACCGTCACCAGTTCTTCATGAGCATTTACCTGGACAGACTCCTGAAAAGATGGCTGAGGCCTACTCTGCGAAATCTCTGAATAATGAGGAATATCTCTCTGGTATGATCAAGCAAATAATGAAAGAGAGCATGCAAAGAGATGAAGACGAAAGCGAATGGGGATTCGCACCAAGTAGAACTCCGTTTACGGAAAAGATTCTGAAAGCTGAATTTCCTAGAAAGTTTGTTCCCCCCACTATTCCTGCTTATCGGGGAACAAGTGATCCAAATCAGTTCTTGTATAAATACGATTGGCATATGACTGGCGCAAGGGCAACCGACGAGATAAAGTGCCGATATTTCCCAGTCTATTTAGAAGGGGTGGCGCTTCTCTGGTTTACCAAGCTTCCAGCCCGATCTGTAGATCAGTTTTCCGATCTCACCCGAAAATTCAAAGAGCAATTCAGGCTATACGCTTCAAGGGCAAAAGATATAATGTCACTGTCCAGTCTTGAGCAGAACCCGGGAGAGCCCATTAAGTCATTCTTGAACCGCTTTAACTTAGCTCTGGCAGAAGTCGATAATGCCGAGCCACGAATGATCTTGACCTATTTGATGCGTGCCGTTGACAAATCGAGCGAATTTGGGAAGTGGCTGAAGATGAAAGAGCCCAATTCGCTCGAGAAATTCTACAAAAAGGCTGATGAATTTATACGCCTAGAAAATCTTTCCGCACCAGCTAAAGTTGTGACAGCGGCAGCGGAAAATAATGCTTCTACTCAAAGCAAGAAAGAACCGGCAGATCAGAAAAGGGAAAGTAATGGTGGGAAAAGGCAGAAAGACTTCAAAAAGCCCCGTTTTCTTAAACCATCAGACTTCACTCCTCTGACCGATACCCCGGAAAATATCTTCATTGCCACTAAGGATGCTGTTGAATTTCCAAAACCACCGGCCGTGAAAGTTGGGAAGAATGCTGTTCAGAGCGGAAGATTTTGCAAGTTTCACAACCAACCAGGGCATGATACCAATGAGTGCCGCCATTTGAAAAGTCTGATTGAAGAATTGCTAAGAGAGAATAAATTGCAGCAATACGTCAAGAGGAATAGAAAGGATCCATCTTCATCCAGCCAAGGGCAGTTACCTCCAACTAATTCATCTGATTCAGGAGAAAGGCCAGTTGGAAAGGAAAGACCTGTTATTAATGTGATCACAGGGGGGCCTCACCCGGCTGGCAGGAGTTGGGGTGAAATGGAAAGGTATGCAAAAGCTTTGAAGTATACACCAACCGAAGAAAGTGTCCTAATCCTGGAGGATGTTTCACCTCTAAAGCAGCAAAAAACTCTCCATGATGATATTATGTTCAGAGCCAGAGATTCTGTTAATGTGGAAGCTCCTACTGAGGACCCTATGGTTGTCTCTGTCGGTATCGGGCCGGCCATCGTCAGAAGAGTGTTGGTTGATAGTGGTGCCTCATGCAACATCCTCTTTAAAAGAACATTTGACCAAATGAAAATCCCGATGACTGATGTACATGCTTCTTCACACAAGATCGCCGGATTTACAGGAGAGCTGAAACAGCCAATCGGAACAGTAGACTTGTTTGTTGAAATGGGCGAAGGACCCAGAAAATTGGTTCGGAAGCAAACTTTTGTAATTGTGGACGGATTTTCTGCCTATAACGCTTTCTTAGGCCGGCCTACTCTTGCAGCTTTCAGGGCCGTCCTTGCTCCTTGGTGTTTAACAATGAAATTTCCTACTGATAATGGGATTGCTGTTATCAAAGGAGATCAAAACGCAGGACGAGAATGTTACCTTGTAGAACTCCGAGAGGCCAGGAGAAAAGAAATGGGGAAAGATGCGGCAGCTCCGCTCCGCATCAAGGAACCGACCCTGTAGCAACTACGGAGCGGCCCCTGTACTGGCGAACACAGCAATGCAAGAAAAGAAATGGATCCCAGAAAAGCCAGTACAGGGGAGAATAGAGTGGTACCCGTGGAGGTAACGGTACCAGTATCTGTAGACCCGAAAGACCCAAATAAAGTGCTCAATGTGGGTTCACAGCTAAGTATAACGGTTCAGAATACACTGATATCATTCTTAAAAGCCAATCTAGATGTGTTTGCTTGGTGTCATGCTGATATGTGCGGAATTTCTCCTACAATTGCTGTTCATACCCTGAATGTCGATCCGAAATTTACGCCAGTAAAACAGAAGAGAAGAACTCAAGGTCCAGAAAGGTCAGCAGCTTTAAAGGAAGAAGTAGATCGCCTCTTAGAGAATAATTTCATCAAAGAATCCACTTATCCAAATTGGGTTTCGAATCCAGTACTGGTTAAGAAGGCAAATGGAAAGTGGAGAGTATGTATTGATTTCTCAGATCTGAACAAAGCTTGCCCCAAAGACTGCTTCCCGTTGCCTAGGATTGATCAACTAGTAGATGGGACGGCTGGACATGAGTTGTTATCTTTTATGGATGCTTATTCTGGATACAATCAAATTATGATGAATGAACCAGATCAGGAGGACACAAGCTTTATTACAGATGTGGGGCTCTACTGTTACAAAGTCATGCCATTCGGTTTAAAGAATGCTGGGGCAACATATCAAAGACTTGTCAACGCTATGTTCAAGCCTCAGATTGGCAAAACGATGGAAGTCTATGTTGATGATATGTTAGTAAAGTCAAAGAAAGCAGTAGACCACATGGATCACCTAGCAGAAATGTTCTCAATTCTTCGAAAGTACGGAATGAAGCTAAACCCTTTGAAATGTTCATTCGGAGTAGAGTCTGGGAAATTCCTGGGTTTCATTGTGAGCGCTAGGGGCATCGAGGCCAACCCTACTCAGATCACAGCTTTAAGAGAGGTTAAAGCCCCTAGAACAAAGAAAGAATTGCAAAGTCTCAATGGAAAGGTTGCCGCTCTTAGTCGCTTCATTTCCAAGGCCACAGACAAGTGCATTCCCTTCTTTGATGCTCTAAAGAAAGGGAAGAAAAATTTCGAATGGACTCCTGAATGCCAGAATGCTTTCGATCAACTGATTCATCATATGGAAACTCCTCCGGTCCTTTCCAAGCCTAGTGATGGTGAAGACCTCTTCATCTACCTGGCAATTTCATCCCACGCTTTAAGTGCAGCACTCGTACAAGAAGATATGAAAATACAACGTCCGGTTTACTACATCAGCAAACGGTTCACTGGGGCTGAAATGAATTATTCAAAGATAGAAAAACTTGCTTATTGTCTGCTAATCGCTTCCAGAAAGTTGAGGCCTTATTTTCAATCTCATCCTATCAAAGTCCTGACTGATCAGCCTTTGAAGCAAGTCCTGTATCGTCCTGAAACCTCGGGTCGTCTCTTGAAGTGGAACATAGAACTCAGCCAATATGACATCACTTACCATCCCCGAAGAGCAATTAACGGACAAGCTTTAGCAGATTTCATCGCAGAATCCACTGACAAAGGTGACAGTAAGGAAGAAACCACTGACTGCATTCCGATACAGTGGAAGTTGTATGTAGATGGCTCAAGAAACGATTATTGTTCTGGGGCAGGAATTGTGCTCGAAACTCCCGAAGGACGATCACTATGTTATGCATTGAGGCTGGAGTTTCCTTCGACAAACAATGAAGCAGAATATGAAGCCCTTATTGCCGGGTTGAGGATCGCCAAGGAATTGAATATCAAGGAGATACAGATTTTCAGTGATTCTCAGCTTATTGTCTGCCAGGTGAGGAAGGAATTTCAGGCCAAGGGAGGGAATTTGCCTGCATATTTGACAAAAACTTCCGAACTTCTCAATGATTTAGATCACTACTCAATAAGCCACATACCCCGAGAGGAAAATATGAAGGCGGATTCTTTAGCAAAGTATTCAAGTTCCGGAGAGGCTCAATTACTAGGATTAGTTCCTGTAGAAGTTCTGTCAGCTCCAAGTATTGATGAAATGGATGTTGATTGGCTTATGACTACGTCTCAAGAGCATGAATCATGGATGACTCCAATCAAAGAATACTTACTCAGTGGTTCCTTGCCAGAGAATTCTAAGGAACGTCGAAAGTTATTAAGGAAAGCATCGAGGTATATAATTCAAGATGACCGATTATACAGGCGGGGATTTTCAACCCCACTACTCCGATGTGTAACTAAAGAAGAAGCCAAGACAATCTTAACAGAGGTGCATGGAGGAGAATGTGGAGACCATTCAGGTGGTCAAACACTTGCAAAGAAAATTCTTCGATATGGATACTTTTGGCCAGATATCAATCGAGATGCTGCAACTTTCTCCAGAAAATGTGACAGATGCCAACGATTTGCAAAAATCCCAAGAGCACCCTCCACTGAACTCACACAAATGGTCAGTCCATGGCCATTCGCCATTTGGGGAATAGACCTAATTGGACCGTTACCGATCGCTAAATCAGGAATTAAATATGCTATTGTTGCCGTTGATTATTTCACCAAGTGGGCTGAAGCTGAACCTTTGGCCACCATCACTTCTAAAAAGATGATAAATTTCGTAACAAAGAATATCATTTGCAGATATGGTGTGCCACAGAAGATAATCACCGACAATGGCACTCAATTTGAAAGTGAAGAATTCCAAGATTTTTGCAAACGATTCAGAATTCGAAAAAGCTTCTCAGCAGTGGCTCATCCGCAGGCAAATGGGCAAGTGGAAGCAGTTAACAAAATCATCAAGTCAACTATTAAAAAGCAACTTGAAAAAGCAAAAGGTGGTTGGGTTGATAAGCTTCCATTAGCACTATGGGCGTACAGAACGACTCACAAAACTGCGACTGGGCACACTCCATTTTCACTGGCATACGGATCTGAGGCAATGATTCCAGTAGAAGTAGAGGTTCCTTCACATAGAAGAGTTCATTTCAATGAAATCGAAAATGAAAAACTTGAAGCGCTTGACTTTCTTGATGAAAAAAGAGAAGAAGCTAGGCTCAGAGTTTCAGCTCATCAGCAGAGGATAGCCAGGTATTTCAATTCCAAAGTTCGCCAACGCAGCTTTGAGGTCGGAGACTTGGTTTTGAAAAGGATCATGACAGCAACTGGTGTGTTTGGGCCAAACTGGGAAGGACCATATGTCGTAGGCACTAAACTTCTCGATGGCACTTTCAAACTCATAACCATTGAAGGAGATCCGATTCCAAGGGCCTGGAATAGCAACCATTTGCGTCCTTACTTTACTTGAAGAGAGCTCAGCTCAAAATTGTAAAATGATGATGAATGTATCAGTTGTATGGTGAAACATTGTAAATCAGTGTAAATGAATGAAAGCTATAAAGTGGACGTAGGCCCGATTTTTGGCCGAACCACTATAAATCTTGTGTTCTTTACTATTTCATGATGCCTGTGTTATTTTGATATGTAAATACTTTAAATGTATCGCTAAAATATCGATTCAAAATTGCAGGACATTATAACAAGGCTTGCTCATCACAAAGCTAAGCAACTTCCATAAATCAGCTATCACACGAAAACCAAGCCACAAAACTTTTGTCCAAATTCAAATCCCAAGCAAGGAAAACTTCACATAAAAAGTTAGTGACTCCACTGTGACAAACCTTTGTTCACTAGTTGAGATTGTCGTTATGAATAGACATCCGACTAGATAACTTGTGTTTGTCTCGTGAAGTCATTCAACAGTGAAGTCCACTTCTTCGGATAAAGCAATTTACTTATAAGAGGAAAAGAAGAAGATGTGCTTGGAAACGATAATAAAAGAGCGCTAACAGGCAGATGATGAGGAAAACTCGCCAACAAACCAAAGCCCTTTAACGAGGCACGCCAATGAATGGGAGTGCTTTACTCAATCAAAAAGATCGGTGGGACTACCAAAGGGGCACCTCGTTAATTGATTGCGATCGTTTGTATAAACAAACATCCAATCAAGCAACTTGCGCTTGTCTCATAGACCCCTGACCATGAGAAAGTAACTTCCAGGCAATCACAAGCCTTCTTCGGAGGCACAGGCCCTCTTAGGAGGCACAAGCCCTCTTCGGAGGCACAAGCCCTCTTCGGAGGCACATGACCTCTTCGGAGGCAAAAGCCCTTTCCCAAGGCACCTCAAGCCCTCTTCGGAGGCACATGACCTCTTCGGAGGCAAAAGCCCTTTCCCAAGGCACCGCAAGCCCTCTTCGGAGGCACAAGCCCTCCTCGGAGGCGCAAGCCCTTCTCGAAGGCACAAGACCTCTTCGGAGGCACAACTCTTTAAGAGGAGCCCCCTCTGGAGGCATGTCCCAAAATAGAATGCTTAAACGAGAAGCATCGTCCAGAAGCACAGTTCAACTCCCAAAGGAAGGAAGGACTAACTTGTTCATCTAGAAAGGCTCCTCCATAAAAAAAAAGAGGGGTTGAAAAAGGCTACAAAATTCTTTCAGAAAAAGTTCATTTCACTTCATAGGGAAATTCACTTCTTAATGAATAAAAGTGGTTATCCCCGAAAGCTGAAGCGTTCTAAAAAAAAAAAAAAAAAAAAAAAAAAAAAAAAAAAAAAAAAAAAAAAAAAAAAACTAGTAGTATCGCAATGCACTTATGGCATGGGGGCAGTACTGTACTATTCAATCACATTAATAAAAGCAACATGCCACAAGTTCGTCGCAATACCACGGAAAACAGATGTGGAATAAATGCATTCTCAAGCGCAGACAAAAAGTTTGCACAAGTAAGAAGAATCGTTTGTTCTACACTTAAAATAAAAGATAGGTCATCCTCACATACACAAGAGTTTGTACAAGTAAAATAATTATTTTATTTAGTACTACGAAAATTCTTTACATGTACAGATATCTCAAAAAGCAAAAGCGGGGACCGGTACCCGCACAATCCCCGGTCAATACATGCAAAAAGCAAAAATAATAGGTGGAAAATCCAGCTTGATTACTCCTTCTCACCACCCTTGGAACTCTTTCCCGGTCTGATGATTAGCTTTTGAAGTCGTTGAGAACGGGCAGGGGCAGAAGGAGAAAGCGGTACAGCCGGATCAACTACTGCTTCCTCTTCAGTGGAAGTCTTCTTCTTCTTTCTTACAGCACGCTTCCCCTTCCTCTTTGAAGAAGACTCACTCCCCGGAGTAGTCAGCAATGTTGAAAGCTTAGTATCGTCGTCAAAAGACCGCTCCGGGGTCTTCTCGGTACCTTCAAAATCCTCCGCCTTCTGCTCCTGAGAAGCAGCCGGATCATCCAAGCCTTGAAGAGCTTCGATTTTCTCTGCTTGTGATCCCGGTTGGGAAGCAGAGGGAGGAGTGATTTGGGAAGACAGAGGAACGGCAATCGAAGGAGTGGAAGCTTGTGTTGTGCTTGGTGCCTCCGCTGTAGAAGAAAAGAAGTTAAAATCAGCATCCCCCGAAAATAAAGAAGGCATCGATTCATCAAAGTTTAAGTAACAGGTAAGAAGATCATCAAATTCGGCTAAGTCAAATGACTGATTCGTTAGACCCGAGATGACACCAAGAGTACCTGGAGGAGTTGGTTTTACAAGATCCACCTCGAACTTCTCAGCTTCAATATCATCCAGCGCCTCATCTTCAGTAGGGGTAGTTGCAGTCTCCTGGGCAACTTTGGCTAAATGTAGAGAATGAGGACTGGAATCTATAATATTAACGTCAGCTGAAGTGGAAGTTTGGGCGGGGGCAGTCAAAGGAGCTCCTTCTTTTGGAAGCTCTTCTCCCACTGTTTCAGCTCGTGCTTTGGCAAGTAGCTCTTTCCCCTTAACAAGAGCGGCGCGATCCTCATCACTGAGATAGCGCTTCTCAAGGTCCAGTTCATTATAGCCAGCCCCGCGAAGCATATCCATCGCGACTTCCCACACTTCAGCCAATGTAATTTCATAATCGGGACCAAGAAAAGAGAGGCTCCCACGACCCAGAACGCTGTGTAAATAAAAGTCAAATAAGGTAGAGCTGACGTCTGCTTTCGTTGCCTCATGTGATTGCTCAGCCGCTTCCTTTTCAGCAACGGCAGCGATCCGGCTGGCGGTAGCCTCATCACGTTCTGCCTCAACTTTAGCAAGTCGAGACTTTAATAACTCAATCTCCATGTTCTGGGAGGTGACCTTTTCCCGCAGTCCGGCGTTTTCTGTGCGGTACTTCTCTTTAACGTGCTGTTCGGCGGCAAGCTTCATTTCTACATCCCTTTGTGCAGCATGTGCGTCCCGCACTTGCTTCTGGAAGACTTCTTCTTTTTGAGTAAATGATGCAGAAGAAGAAGCGAGATTTTCCTTAAGCTGCTTAACTTCAGACGCAAGCTTTGCATTGTCATCTGCAATACTCGTCATTTCCGCGTCATGCTGCTTGCGCCATTTGTCCCATTCTGCCTTATCATTCTCCATCGTCATCATCGCCTCAAGGTTAAGATGGTTGACCCTTTGGAGTTCATCGACCAGCTTCTGCCACTGTGACATCCTCTCGATGTTAAGTCTGACCGCATCAAGACTGCTAAGCATGTCTGATTTATCAATCGGAACAATGTCCAAGTCAAAGCGTACCCCTCTTAGGCACCAATTCGGAAATCGGCTCTGAAGCATTGGAGGGCCGTCTTTAACTAGATATTGTGGCCTGTTAATGATGGTTTGAATGTCAGTTTCCTTTAGAGGAGGAGAACCTGCCGGAATGCCAGAAGAAATGGGAGCGTTGGTCTTTTCAGAAATAGCAGACGCGTCACTCGGCTTAGACCGTTTGCTCGATTCATCAGTAATTTGAGTCTTCCCTTTGTCATCATAAGATTTTCGCTTATGAGAATCGTAAGTTTTGTAAGAAGAATCGTATCGATCAGCATCTTTTCTTCTCTGCCTCTGCTCATAATCCCATTTTTCTTGAGCCTTCCTTTGGGCCCGTTCCTCATCTGTCTCTCTGTGGTCACCAAGATATTTCCTGAAGTCATAGGTTCCACGGCCTCCATGGCGCTGAAATGAGTCATAATATGAGCCGGAGCGTCCTATTGGAGAACCTGAAAGCAGAAGAAAGTGTAGAATTTAGAAATTTCCGGGAAAAAGAGGATAAATGCTTATAAGTGCTGAAAAGCCCTAAGTGTGTGTGGCGTGCAAACTACGTGCGTCAAATTACAGACCACGCTTTGGTGTGGAAACAGAGACGATTGGCGTTGTAGGCATTTGGGTTTGCTTAAGGGTAGAAGTTGCCTCGACAACAGGAGAAGTCGCTTTTTGACTGCTATCCCCGAAAAGCTCTTGGGAAGTTATCATAATATCGCTCAAGCCATCAAAGGTGTCGTCGCCCAAGTGTTCAGCGGATTTCTCCTTCTCAAGTTCCACATCAGTTGATTTTTCAGAAGCTCGAGGATTCTCTTCTTCCTCAATAATTGGGGGAAGTGCCGGCTTGCCAGCCAACCCTACAACATCAGTGGGTCCGGAGCACTTTATCAAAGCAAAATCCAGGGCAGGTGTTTTTGAAGCATCTTCTTCCGCAAAAACCGGGGCATTTGACGCCTCTGCTTGAGAATCCAAAGCAGCCGATGTTTCTGCATCAGAGCTAGAAATTTCATGAACTCGAGTCGACCTGGAAGGGTGCAGAAGCCCAAATTGGTGCAGAAGCTCATCATCTAATAGAAATTGGATGCTCCTCTCCTCTACAGGCACCGCCATAAGCCTCTCGAAAGTCACCTTGTGACTGGGATTTTTGGAAGGAGAAGGAAGTGCTGAAAAGGAAAAAAGAGCGAAGTTAGCACTTGATAATCCGAACTTCGGTAAATTTTGAAAGAACGTAAGAAACAAATGCAAGTGATCTTACTCCCTATTCTCCAAATGGCATAAAACCCAGGGGGACAGCGGACATAAAAGAACGGGCTCAGGAAACCGTGAACACTTTCAGGAAGACCGGAGATCAACTTACGATTCCTCGCACTCTTTACGACTATGATGGAGGGATGGTCTTTATTCTTGGCAAAAGTACAAAGATAGCGAATTTCTCCGAAGGTAGGGAAGCGGCCCAGTGTTCTCCTAAAAAGCACGCATAGTCCCAGCAAGATGGCGTAGCCATTGGGATGTAGCTGAAAGGGAGAAATAGATAATTGGAGAAGAAGTTCTCGGATGCAGTCATTGAATGGGGGGATAGCCCCGCTCAAGCACATTTGGCGGTTAACTGCGACAAAGCCATGGGGCGGTCTGTCAGCAGTATCATTTATTTCGGGGAGCAAAGCGTCAGCCTCAGCAATACCAAACTGGATGCATAGTTGACGGAAGGCTTTATGGTTCAAAGTAGTAGGAGTCCTCTCTGGAGGATCGTTCAGCGGGATAGCAACTGGAAACACACCTTCAGCTTGCTCTGTTCCTTCTTGTGGAGAAGACATTCTACACAATCAGCTGAATGTTCAAATGTGAAGGTGCACGTTCCCTAAAAGTGTGAAGTGTTGTGCAAAAAAACTAATGAAAATAAACAACAAGCATAACGGGAATTAAATTAGTCGACAATCAATCGATTACAAAATTTCAGAACTTGTCAATGATCAAGTGCAGTGTTAATACAGATAAGTCAGTTTCACTTGACTATTACGATTTTGTTTTAATACTTCACTTGAATTAGTTATTGTACAACATCTCGTTCATATTCATTTAATTTAACTTTCTCGTTATCAGCTAATCCGTCACTCGATGTGGGCAGTCGGTGATAGTATATTCGTCCCAGTGTTCTGTGAATGTTGTATTAAGCAGGATTGTTAGTTTGCAAAATTGAAGCAATGTGTAAAATGCATGCAACATAGTTCATAGTTCATAGTTCAACAGTTCACAGTTCACAGTTCACAGTTCATAGTTAAACAGCTCGAAGTTCGGGCACAGTTCAAAAATCATCTGTTGGGTGGCCGAAAGTCTAAGTCCTAACTCGGTGACGACCTAAGGAAGGTTCCCTATGAGTCAAAGCCAGGAATCCTCCAAGTCCTAACTCGGTGACGACCTAAGGAAGGTTCCCTATGAGTCAAAGCCAGGAATCCTCCAAGTCCTAACTCGGTGACGACCTAAGGAAGGTTCCCTATGAGTCAAAGCCAGGAATCCCCTAAGTCCTAACTCGGAGGCGACACAAAACCTAGGTCGCATGGAACTGCTAAGTCGGCTCCGGCTTAAGTCATGAAAGTCACTGGATCGCATAAAATCCCTAGGTCGTGACCGAGCCAATACCTCGACTAATTTTCTTCCCTAATTCTTAACCCGTTAACCCAATAGCCTCACAATCAACAACGATCCTCATTCCATCACACCATTGGACCACCCAAGGAGCCAATTCAAGTCGAATCAAATTTGCTGCGAATCCAATGTATTACTGCCCTATTACGATTACAACATGGTCGATGGCGATTGACGAACAATCAAAAAGTTATGCACAATGAATCACAGCATCTAAACGCAAATGGAAGTCAAAAACTGGGAGTTATCGATTCGACAGCGAGCATGGGTGAACGATGACCAGATCGACTTACGAAGTATAACAGGAAGATGATCGGCGATTGGATGGTTGGAGTTTGTCTCTGAGAGCTCTAAAAGTGCTTCAATGGCAGATTCGAGAAAAGGAACAGATGAGGAAGAGGAAGAGGGATGCAACTATTTATATGCTGGAAGGTGAGTCGACTCGCACGGTGTACAACCTAAGGCATTTGTTAAGTCGGCACCGACCTAACTAAAGAATTAGAATCGAAGCATACGACCTATGGCTTAGGCATATACTTCGAGGGGCAAATGTTAATCCCCTTTTCGACTCACGACCTAAGAAAGCATGCCGAGTTAAGGTGCTTGCCGACCTAAGAAGTATGCTGAGTTAAGGTGCTTGCCGACCTAAGAAAGAGCTGCCGACTTAAGGGGTGTGCCGAGTTAAGGTGCTTGCCGACCTAAGAAAGCATGCCGAGTTAAGGTGCTTGCCGACCTAAGAAGTATGCTGAGTTAAGGTGCTTGCCGACCTAAGAAGCATGCTGAGTTAAGGTGCTTGCCGACCTAAGAAAGAGCTGCCGACTTAAGGGGTGTGCCGAGTTAAGGTGCTTGCCGACCTAAGAAAGCATGCCGAGTTAAGGTGCTTGCCGACCTAAGAAGTATGCTGAGTTAAGGTGCTTGCCGACCTAAGAAGCATGCTGAGTTAAGGTGCTTGCCGACCTAAGAAAGAGCTGCCGACTTAAGGGGTGTGCCGAGTTAAGAGCCTGCCGACTTAAGGTAGTCTGTGACTCAAGGGCTACGACCTAAGGAAGATTCCGAGTTATGAAAGGCTCCGACTTAAGAAGGTTCCGACCTAACCCTATTCCTTAACTCGGAACCGACCTAAGCCCATTCTTTAACTCATCACCGATCTACCATAGGTCGGCAGACGACTTAAATACTTAGAGGAAATTCCTGAGTCCAGATCAGCTCCTATAAATACCCCACCACTTCCAACATAAAAGAGACTTTTGGCAATTCATTTCTCAAGCGCCGTTACTCTGTCGAACTCTCCAATCATTCAGCAAACAAGGATCCTCCAAGCATTCAAGACACTACAACAAACTTCGAGAGAAATTCCTAACATCTGACATGAATTCATCGAATTTCATCGCCGAAGATTGAGCTAGTAGTCAAGATTGCTTCTTGTGATCGAGTTGTATTGTTTTCATAGAAGATTTGTATCAATTTGTAATCAGATTCAATAATAAAGAGATTCAAAGTGGACGTAGGCTAAATCTTAAGCCGAACCACTATAAATTGCTGTCTTTTACTGCATTTTCTGCTATTTTCCTGCTTGATTTCTGTTCCCGTTACGCGGGTGGTGCTTTCACAATCTTACTACACACACCGGGTGTTGGCGTTCACATTTTGACGTTAACATCATTCACCCTATATGCAATTTATCCTCTGTTATTAAGTTCTTGACAAAGAGTCTTGGCGTGTAAGTTCATAAACAGCAGGCTGTACTTCACTTCTATTGCTGGTGGAAGTTGACCACAGGAATAAAAATGAAGAAGTATATATGCTAACGTGCCACAGACTACAGTAAAAAAAGGGAGAAAAAAAATCAGTATAAGTTTTATGCTTCAAACTAAAAAGTGATAGTAACATAACCAATAATAGTAGTAAGACAATTGCACGGTTGGGCAGATAAGAGCCTTAGGTTCTTTTCCCCTATGTATAATAGTCAAGAATGGTAAAAAAAGAATAAAGTTAAGATTTTACCTATGCCAAACCCAATAGCTTTGATGATTTTCCAGCTTCCAGCATGTCGCAGCAAAAGCTAGTGCAACAAATCCTAAAATTACAAGCGGCCAGTGGAACCTTTTATTCAATGTACTTAAGAGATTCCAGAATCATCTTCTAATATTTCGCGAGCTGAAACAACACAAACTTACAGCTTTGATCAATTGAATAGTACATTTAAACCAAATATAATTGGCATATTGAAATTTACCTATCATTTACATATAAGTTCCAATCCACAGTGTGGAAGGTGAACTGATACGAAGTCAAAAACTCAAGTAGCCATCCAAAAAAAAGGCCAACCGTCCCAATGATTACAACAAGAACAATATTTGCTGACCTGAAATTAATTATAAAACATAAGTTATTTGGTAGAGTACAAACTTCTGATGCAAAATAATGAGTTGCATACCTCGTTGCACCAGTTACAGCTAATAGAGCTGTGACGATTGCAACAACCGTGTGAATCGCTCTTTTTGAAGTCTCACTTATGGTAGCCATGTATATAAATGTGCTTATCACAGCCATGAAAGAAAGCCATAAGTCCATAAACTGAACAAATGTACCATGATTGTATTTAATGAACATTGATAACATAACAAAAAAGTGACTGAGTACTCAAAGAAAACAGCAGAAATTGTTATTCTAAGTTTCTAACATCTCCTTTAAGTTGTAATATACTTTTGAAGTCTTTATTTTCTTTCATCGGTAATCAATCAAAAAAAATGTACAATATAAATACCTGTAAAACCCAGAATGATAAAACACACCAAAACGAGGTAGCCTATTCCAACCCATTAATACAGTAGCCTTCCACTTCAAACTTCTATCATGTACAATGAAATCATTTCCACTGTCATTGACGTTCCATACTCCAGCTGCCATATGAATTGCATGTCCTTACTAAGTTGGAAACACCTATCTGAATCAAGCCTAGAGTCGGTTGTTTCTGATATAAACCTTAAGGCAATAAAATGACGGAAAGGGAACTGAAACAAGTGCATCATATCTATAATTTCAAGCCGAATTCATGCGTGCGCCACTGTCTATTTTGGTTTAGATCCAAAGATCGAGTGCATCATATCTATAATTTCAAACCAAAAAAAGGTTAATTAAGGGAAGGGCAGCATACTAAAGAAATACACAGGATAATAAATCAAGCTCATCATATCTATATTATTTCATTCGCGCATGCAACTCTTTCTATGACTAGACTTGCGTTGGCATGAAGATATACACAGCAAGGCATTCAAGTATTACATAACATATACACACATGCAAGCACCTTTGCTCCATTGAGAATATTTATTCTAAAGTTCCATCAATTATAAATTTAGTTGCTTGGTTTTGTTATCTAGCTTAACCAGCTCTGTATTTAAAATTTGGTGGATAACCTATTCTTTATTTATTCATTTGTTTTGTTCTATATTTATACATATGTTTTCTCACTCACACACATATAACAAGTGCACACACATGTAAATATAAATGCACACACCAACTACCACTTGTATACACACACATGTAAATATAAATGCACACACCAACTAACACTTGTATACACACTAATATATATATACGGTTATATAAACTCAAGCACCTAAAATTTGTGTTGTAGCATGCTATGATTATATGGATATGCAGACCCTCACTTATGCAAAAATGCACACACGTCACTCACACACACACACACAAGTGACACATGCACATTCCTTAACAACTGCAACTAAAACTGGCATGCACGACAACTCGATTCAAAGTACATGCTAAAATATATTCAACCATTAATTGAATTCATACTTATTTATGCAAAACAGAGGATTGGACATAGTATTCGTGAGTAAAGAACTCACCTCAAAGTTGTGTTTCCACCTTTCATTCTGCCTTTACAAACCCACGCAACTCACTAACACTACAATACACAAGATTCACATTATAAATGCATATAGGTATGTAAATATACATATTCTAATTTGAGGAATTTAGGTAATTAATTTAATACATATTCTCATACTCATCATTGCTATCCCATGTATTCCTATAACCACTCAGAGCTGCAAAATGCAATAGTAGATTTTAGTAACAATTAAAAATCATGTTCAAGATCAATGAAACTAACAATTGAAAAAAACAGAAAACATGAAACCTAGAAGATCGGTCGACCTCAGCAAGTTTTCAGATCTGCAGCACCAATAAACTTAGGCCAACTCGGGATCCTGGCGACGATGCGGGCTTCGGGCAGTTACCATTTTTAGATCAATACAAGCATCAGCGGTAAGCACTTCAACATCATGCAGCAATTTCAGGCAAAATATCTGAAGCAGTGGCACAAGTTTAACATTAGGCGATATTCTGTAAACGCATCATAACTCAAATCTATGGTATAACGTTCAATATTTTGTTTTATCTTAATTATGGGATGTGCAATGACAATTAGCTAACATGGAAAAATAATATGTGATCGACAATCACATTAAAAATGAAATATTAACTATACCTATCAATTGGAAATTTCAGTAATACTAGAAAATCAATTTAGTAGGCTTTCAATAACTCATGGACCCAATCATCTTATTACATGTACCACAAGTTGCCTTATATCTCAATAGCCTTTTTTAATAAATAAAAATTGCCATTTCAAAATATAATAGTGATTTAACAAATCAATTTGAAGGATTATGTATTACTACATTTATTGTTTGCGACATTTATTGTTTGCAAAATTTAGGTAAGCATGTTTGCGACATTTATGTATTATGACAATTATTGTTTGCAAATTTTGGATAAGCATGTTGTTCAGCTCCATATGCAAATGTAGTTTGTTAAACATTTAAATCATTTCTTATTTGTAAACATTAATACTCATGCTTCACACATGTTGTCTGTTAAAATTAATTTTAACAAAAACTTTATATTGCTCAGGAATAAATTGTAAATTACTGCCATTTTCCAACCATGAATTACTTATCTATATAACGAAGCAATAATAGTCATAAATCACTATTTAGAATAGAAAAATAAGCACAATAAAATGTTCACATATTTTCTTTTCATTAGGATGAGGTTTGCAGAGCAATTTAAATGGTAAAATGCACCATAATTTATGTTAAGCATAAACATAAATAAGTATATGCAATTTGCATTTACAGAAATAAATATCTCAGACTTTAATGCCTATAATAATTGAAATTTTTGCCTCAAATGAAAGATTCTATGCATAATTGGCTAAGTACCATCTCCTTAAATTTTAATATGGATCTAGACTTTTTTTGCTAAATAAGTTTCTACCTTGTTGCTTATTTATCTATTGAGGAAATCTCGATCGCACAAATAACTAGTTATAAGGCTGAACTTTTAAATCATTACTGAAAAGGTATTAATATATTTATCAAACCCGTCCTTTGATATTGGATAAGATATGGATTGAAATATTCTGCAATTTCGTAAAATGAACTAAAATCTTTAAATCTGTTCTTAAAAAAATATCACAAACAATCCTCGATTACATAAAATCTACCAAACTAATCAATTACATTAACTCCAACGCAAATTTATCAGTTAAATATTGTCTGAAGTATTAAATATTTTAGAATGTTTTGATGTCATCTGGGCCTGCTGATAAATTTTCAAACTGTAAGATATGAAGCTAAAAGGTCAGTGCAGATTGATCCCGGAACGGTCATCTGAACATGGGTTATTTTTGTTGCAATGTTTTCTTATTTTTGGCGGTCCTTTTTTCTTACCTTGTAAGTAACTTCTCAACCACGCTAATAGCTGAAATAAAATAAGTGGAGATAGAGCGCATATTATCTGTTTCTTCCGTCGGCACTCTGTTTTTCACTTCCTCGTAAAATCATAGTAATTTATCATGTGATTCTGGTTTTAAATTAGTGTTTTGTTATGTGCAGTTTTGGTTGTAAATTTATTTTGTTTCAAACTTTCATGTTCAGTAATATGGATATCTAATCTCTGCACTTGCTAATTTAAATAATGAGCTCATTTAGGTGGTATTATGCATTCTGAAGTAAAACTCCTTCAATTTTCTGAAATGGATACTTTGTATTAGAATGTTATCCAAATTTTAATGTTTAATTTTGCATCAAATTAATAAGGGAAGAAAAAAAAAGCCTAGCCATTAGTAAGGAATGAGGAGCACCCTATCAATTAAAACCGAGGGTAAGTTTATTATTGTTTACACCATCACTATGAAAATGCACTCTATTAATCGAAACAGGGTGTAAATTCATTGTAGTTTACACCATTACTATAAAAATCTTCAGCAAATAATAGAAACAAAATAGCCCAAGGGAACACTGATTACATATATACAAGGCAGCATACTTCGCATGCGTTGGAAGCTTAAATATATCAACCATGCCTTGGAATATGAAAAACGTATCATAAGTGAAATTTGACATACAAGAGAGCAATACTTTGCTTGCCTTGGAAGCTCAAATGTATCAACCACCTTGGAATATGAAAAACGTATCATAGGTGAAATTTGACATGGTATCGGATCCACCAATGTCTGAAATCTGAATCTCAATAGATGCATGTTTTATTTAGATATATTTCACTAAGGCCTACTTACCAAACTGTTGTTATATATGTATCCTATCGATCCAACTTTGATATTTTAGTTTTTTGGTAGAGCATTCGAGCGAGCACGTGCATTTTGATCGAGATTTTTATGTAATTAAGGTTAGTTCATCATTCCGACAACGACGACAATATCCTTGTTTATAGAGATAGATTTATATGTGATATGTTGTTGCAAAATATCATGTGGAAAATCTCAAACGGTCTAGTTCATCAAACAGCGATCAAATGATAAATAACTAAAATAGCACAAAACTCAAAATAAAATAACATGCAAGATCCACCCAACTTCAATTAATGTGATTTCTAACTTATTATCTTTGTATCTCATATCTTATGTATCCAATGTATTTCCACAGTTGAATAACATTTTGTTCTTCTGTCATCATGCACTGTGTGGATTTTCGTATAAATGTTATAAGTTGCTTATTATATTGTCTCTGTTACAGGTAGGATTTCACCTAGAATTTTAAGAATAGTTCATTTTATGTAATTGACGATTGTTTGTGAAATAACTACCTATTCATGTCCATGCTTGTTCATGCAATCCACATTTTCACTTCAGCCTGCCTGTTCACGCAACTGCCCCTTTCAATGCAATTCATTGTCTTCAGCTTCTAAATGCCTTCAAGTCTACATGCTTTAACTTGTTTATCATATTCATTCACTGTTTACCTGCCTTCAAGTCTACATGCCCTCAAGCCTTCCAAGTTTCCATGCATGTGCATGCAACTGGCCATTTCAATGCAATGTTTTCAGCATTTCACTACACGCAGAACTCCAACATGCAGCTAAACTTCAGCACCCTCTTGCACCTCGTAGCAGAAGTATTAGTGCTTTCGACTGGTCGTTCCACCTTGCTATCGCTTTATTATATTAGCAATAGATTTCCTCCTTTTTTGGCTATGTATAATTATAATTTTAGATTATTCCCTCTTGTTCTTTATCATATATATTGATCATCTATGAGGTAATCCCATATTTTGTACAAATATATGCAAACTACCACATGCTATCGACTGTCAATCTACATAACTAAAATTTCAGTTTTTCCTAACATATTCCACAATTTACTTTCACTGACATCACAATAAAGTATTACAAACCACCATAAACCTATCAAGTAACCAAACAAAAACACACATAATATTCACTCCTAAGCAACATCACACACATAACATCGACTTCCTATTGGAACACAAACTAAACATCAAAATAGCCTGATGTACTTTCCATTGCACGAATTAAGCATAAAAAACAACACAAAACAAAACATTTAAACTACACCATGTAATACATACAAAAGCCATTCTACTAAATAAGTATACATGATTGGCGGATTTGGCAAAAATTAGAAGCGCAGAAAATTAGACGCACGAAAATTAGAAGCACGAAAATTATTACCTGACTATGAAGAAGGGCGAAGGCGGTGAAAGAGATGGGCGGATTTAGCGAAAGAAATGGACGGAGGCTTTGAAATAGAAGGGCGGTAGGCGAAAGAGAAGGGCGACACGTTGGATCGAAGGAAGGCTGGTAGCGACAACTTAAACCTAATTTGATTTAGGGAAGAATGATAGAAGCCATAAGCGTAACAAACAACTAAAGTAACAATTGAAACATAGAGGACGACTCTATCCAACGTCTTTGAGTTATTTACGAAAAGCCCAAATTTTGTCACGGAAATAACCGTGATAATACAATGTAACAATAATAACCGTTATAAATTTCCAACAATAATAACCGTGACAAAATAAAATGAAAAGAGTGTGACAAAATGACATGTTTGGTGTAGTGATAAGAGTAAGATATTGGAGTTACCAATTGGTTCATAGTGATCCCATGAAAACTATGTAATTGGATAGGGAGTCCTTAAATGCTTAACCGGTTATTAGTCAGCCCATGAAAACTAATAGGTTAATAGTAATCCTAGAAACTGTAATTGAGACAGATAGTCTAAAATGAATGGGGATGGGTAATCCAAAATTGATTCATTTGTTTTGCATATCATCATATTATATTGTTTTGAATTGTTTTAACCATTGTGGATGTAGGAGTACAGTATATGGTTTTATAAAGGTTTTGAGATACTAGTGAGGGGAAAACCCGTTCAGCTAAGTGGCGTGGTCTCACTAGATATCTAAATGATTCGAGATGGTATATTATTATTTATAGTAGGCTTTATGTCTGACTCAAAGTTTATGTTTTTCCCTTAACTCTCGGGTACTCAATTGATTTTGAGTAGTCTGAGATTAAGGTTTTGAGGTACCTCTTAACACGAATAAGCTTCTGGAGACGTGCATGAGGCATGATAGCTATTTAGAGTTCTCTTTTCTTTTGATTCCGCTATGTTGATTGTAATGGAAAAGTAGTTATATTACCTATATATACTCTGATTATCCAAGGGGGCATCTTCATATGTCGCTCTTGGCATATGTTGTAATAAATATATTTTCTCTAAATGTGATTTGTGAATTTGGGATTATGTAATGAATTGGAAATATTTTGAAATGAAATGTGATTCTATTTGAAGTTTAAATTTTTTCTATACTCATGTGTTTCTGTGTATCAATGAATCTAACACCGCCGTATTTGGTCGCCGAGGATTACTACTAACTGTTGTGGTCGGTAGGCTTTTCAACCATCCCAACAGCGGCCACTTTCCGCCGTGGCACCACATTGGTACCTCGAATTTGCTTTTACGGTCAGAATCTCGACTACAACCAACCCATCAAGGCCTTATACTACCTCTTAGGGATATGTAAGGGTAAGAGTCTACTGCTCTCCACCAAACACGAAGTGAGAACCTCCTATCATACTGTAATGAAACAGATCTGATCCCCTCAATATGTTTTGGTTGATTGGTTGCTAGGAATTGATTACTTGGTTGCATTTATTTAAAATTGGATGCATGGATGTTAGTGATAATAAAATAAATGAATCTAAAATTGTGATTGCTTATTGTGTTAATTTATCCGGACGTTGTTTAAGGATTCCGATCGATATGTGGGATGCCATGTTATCGATAGGGGTTCCTAAACATCGAACGTGACATTTTGACATAAGTAATAATTAAAACTTGGAAATTTAAGTACAAATCTTTCGTTATGGAATATCATGAGTTGTTAATATCTTCTATATGATATGAATTTGATATTAAATACTAATATGAATTTTTGAGATAGGTGCAGGTATCCGAAGTTAAATAGATTTTGTTTAAAAGATTATAAATTGTTTGCTTAAAGAATATTAGCGAACTCACTAATATTTCAAATATAAAGTACGTATCTCAAATTACATATCGTATTTTTATGTTTTTCCCTACGGGATGACTCATCATTGAGATGAGATGTATATTATGTAATTATATTCATATTGTAAATTTTTGAAATGCTAACCGTGCAAAGGAGACGCTGGCGAAATTTTCTGTAAATTTAAGGCGTTATAATATTTTTGAGAATTTTGAGAAATTTTGATAACTAAAAACTTGAGTTTGGTGTTATAATTTGGAGTAATATTAAATTGAGTGATTTTGGAAATGAAATTAGAAACCAATTAACAAATAATTATTTTAAGAGGAAATTTATATTATGGATTTCTTTGGTTAAGGGAATTGCGGGGACGCAATTTCTTTAAGGAGGAAAGTCTGTAACAACCCATATTTTTGAGTTAATAAAATAAGGTATTTTATTGCAAATTTACCAATGTAAACTTGGGTAAAAATCTTCTTTATGTTTTTAAAATGATTCATAAATTTTGTATTGAAGAAATCATAATTTGAGAGTTAAAAATCTATTTTTACCATGTTTTATATTTTAGTACAAACATGAAAAGATCCATTTTCAATCAATTATTTGAGAGGTCTAACGGCCATAAAAATGAGTGATTTTGGTCTCATTACAAAGTTTAAGTCTTGTACTTAATTTTAGAGTATAAGATTGTGTTTTTATGAGCTTTGCTTTAGGAGATATTATTTTTCAAAGATAGACTAAAGTCATGTTTTGTGTGTAATATATTACATGCTTTAATTAATTAAAAATGGGTTTTGGGCTTGAATTACTATTCAACCCATTTAGATACTTAGTCATTTTCTCTAAGTTGAGAAAATTTTAGTTGTACGTTCATTCTTACAGTAGCTCTGGAACAAAACAAAAACCAGAAACTTAACCTTCTTCCTCTTTTCAATTGTAAAGCCTAGAACCCCAAATCAAGTTGCAAACATAGGACTTTTGTTCAATAATGATAGGGTAAGTGTTCTAAACCCTATCTCTATCTTTTAGAACAATAAAATAGTGATTTTGATCTTGTTTTAATTAGTATTGCTTGCTGGTTGGATTTTTATTTTTGAGTTTTAGGTGATTTTGGTGAAGCTAAGGGTTTAGCAAGGATTATTTGGGGATCTAGCAAGCTATATGAAGTTAAAAGGTGAGTTATTCAAAACGCGCACTTACTATCTCTAATCCATACGTATAATTATTCATTGTTGTTTGAATTGAAATGAATGCTTTGTTGATTGAATTGCTTTAAATTTGGTTGTAAATTGGTTGCTTGAATTTGGATGATCATTTGATTGTTTGCTGAAAATTAAGTGTAAGCATTGTTGTAGTAAAACAGCAATATCTTTGTGTAGAATGATCCAAATTGATTCATTCTTTTGTGATAGAAAGATATTTAAATAAGCTATAAGTTATATTTTGATAATTTTTCGAAATTCTATGTTTAAAAGGGTCTAAATTAAGTTTGAAACTGATGTTATAGCACGACCATTTCTAATTTTCTAAGTTGATATCTAACAGTAAAATGACCATAACTTTTTATTGATAAATCCAATTGTGTTAAATCTTTTTGAAATAGAAAGATAATTTCCTAATAAAGAACTTTTGTTTTAATTACTTTTTCATATTTCGAAGTTTTTTGGTCAAAAATCGGGTTTTTAACAGAGTAATAGTCTCTGCCCTGTCAAATTTCTGGGCTAAACATTGTTAGTAATTTAAGCATAACTTTCTCATTTCTTATCGGATTTTGATAATATTTGAAATTCTGGAAAGATAAACTTTGTGCTACAACTTTCATGTTGTAAGTTTCTGCAAATTCTACGATTTAAAGGGCCGTAATTGGGTTTAAAACTGATACACATTCTCTGCTCTATCGATTTTCTGAGTTGAAACCTAAAACTAATATCGCCATAACTTTTTAACGGTAAATCCAAATGGTGCAAAACATTTTTTGGTGAAAATCTGAGACTTTAAGGAACAAGTTTCATGTTATATATTTTTGAATTTTTTTAGGAAAAAGAGGTCGAAATGGTGTTTCAAAACTGAAAATCTAGTGTGGCCTATGATTTGTTGCTATGTTTGTGATGTTGCTTAAATGTGCTTTGAATGTTCTATCGTGGTCATTTTGATATATATTTTTTCATTGGTTTGTTAAGTTATAAATCGTGTTTAGAGATGATATGAAAATCAAACTTTATGAAACCATTGGTCATTACAATCTTGTGATATGTAATAGTGAATTTATTGTGCTTTATGGACTTTGTATCATTTTTGATTCAAAGCTTTGGAAATTTATGAATTTAAATCTATCTATTTTGCGAATGTATATAAATGCTTTGTTTGGTATACAAATAATTTTGCAAAGAGAGTTTATTTAAGTTCTAAATATCAAACATGTTTTCTAAAGTAGTTTAATTACCTTTATAAATGATTTTATGGATTTGAAATTTCAAATTTTGGAAATACAATTGTACGAGGTTTTGGACTAATTATTAGAATACTAAATTTGTTTTGAAAATGAATTTATGGATTCACGATTAAATGAATACTTTATAAGTAGCTTTTGGAATATGGTGTATAACCTTATATCCTTATGGAATATAAGGAATTAATGTGATTTTGGAATATGAAAAATCTTATTTTGTAAAATAAATACTTTTGGAATAGTTTGGAAGAATGGAATATTTTGATAGGTGACAAATTAAATAAACGTTTTGAGAATCTAGTTCTATAATATGGGGAGTACTAATAATCGATATAGTGTTATCGATTGGTTTAAATGCTTTTGAATAACGCTTTGTTGATTATGGTATAACTCACTGAATAGAATGTTTGAGTGGAATTTATTAACCCATTAGCGAACACATGAATTTAACCAGGTAGTATGGGATGCTTGGGTTAAGTTCTTGGGATCAAATTGGGAAAGTACTTAACACTTTAGAGTTGTATTCTCTTCTGGTGTGCGACAAGGGGTTGCTAGATCCTTAAGAGAATGTAGTTCAGGTTTTCCAGTGGTATCCGTAATAAGTGATATTTACTAGCTTTTAGTAAATACTTGAATTTCACCATACGGTATGGGACGTATTGGTTAAATTCTAGTGATTACTGAAGGTGACAGTATTTGGCACTTTAGAGTTTACTCTCTTTTGGTGTGCAGCAAGTGGCTGCTAGATCCTTAAGAAGTTTATTCCTGGATTCCTTTTCAAACTTAATAATTTAATAATATTAAATAAATGTGGAATTATCGAGTTATGGTTTCTACGATCATCTTGATTGGTATGGACTATCCTTGAGATCATTCTGTGATTCTGTGTTCCCGGTCTGAGTACGATCCTTGGTATCGGATCGGTTCGAGTGATACCAATTTGTTTGTTTGTTTGCCACGGGTTTTGAGTACGATCATTGCGATTGTTTTGGACGATCATTACGATCAGTTTGGATTAAGATCTCTTGGATTCTGGATATTCGGATTATGTGACTGTTCTGTGTTCGTGAAATAAGTATATATACTTGTGTCTTGTGTTTGTGAAATAAACGTATATTCTTGTATCATGTGTTCGTGAAATAAATATATGTTCTAGTGTCTTATGATGGATGTTAAGTTAATATATTTTATTTTTAGTGACTAGTTCGTGTTTGTGACATAAACTTATGACCCTATATTGAGTTAATCACTGATATTTGCGTGCTTAGAGATATTTTGTTTTGTTCTGTGAATTCAATCCTAAACATCTGTATTTACTTATATGTTGTTTGTTCTTGTGCTATATCTTGTTCTTACCCTATTGGATATTTAGAGATAGTCTGACCCGGGTGTTATTTTGCTCAGGTCAGGCCGAGACTTTTCAGGTTATAGGACAGGTTGACCTTTGATTGGTTGTGTTAGCAAGGAGATAAACATTTGGACTTTTAGTTTATCCCATTTAGGAATTTGGACCTTGTATATAAATGTATAATTGAGATTAGAGAATTGTTAAATATGTATAACAATCGAGTTTAGTATTTCATTTTGTAAACTAAATAATTTGTATATGTATAAGTTGAGATTTATTCCACTTTGATCTGTGACTGTTATTTATATGATATATTATTCTGATTCTGAGAAATCGGTGTGTCTATTACTTTGTATTAATATTGTACACGTCAAATTCAGTTCAGATATTAAGTGAAAAGGTATAAATGACGTGTCAGTATTAGTATAAAGATATATTCACATTCGATCGCCCTTAACAAGCTGTATTCTCTGGATTAGCAGACTGGCTGCAGCATCCGTAGCCGTTAGTTTTGGGCCTCCAAGTAGGGGGATGTTACAAGTTGGTATCAGAGCATCGGTTTATGAAACTTTAAAAGAAAGTTAAACCTAAAAGTTTTTGAAACATAATCCAATAAATTTTAAAATATGATCGGGGTTTGGATTAACGCTAAGTAACATACTTTTATTTGATATATATATATATATAAGTACGCGTTCCCTTCTCTCTTAGACCGTTCTTCTGTATCTTACTAAGGCTCGTATGCAGATTTATGAGAAAGAAGATATGGAAGCAGAAAACGGAAGAGGAAATCTAGGTGGAGGAAGCACCACAACCAACGGAAATGCTCAACCTAATACCAAGAGGAATCATGGTCGACAGGCTAATGCTAATCCAAATGCTAAAGCCAATGCACGTGCTGGAATTCTACCAATAGATGCGGGGATGGTGTATCAGTTGTTAGCCAATCATTTTGCAAGCTGGAGTTGCTGGTAATGTTGGAGGAGCTAATACTATGGCTCCAATTGGGAATAACTATGCTAAGTTGAGCAGAGACTACACCAGTTTGGGTGGAAAACCGTTTGTTGGAACAGAGGATGCTGTTGAAGTTGAGAATTGGCTTTTGCACTGTGAAAGGATCTATACTAATCTAGGCTTGGATGATGGGAAAAAGAGAAGGCTAGCCTCTTGGCGGTTGCAAGGGGCAGCGCTTCAATGGTGGAATAGTGTGATCGCCGGAGTTCCGGAGGAAGAGCTGACATAGGCAGATTTCAGAAGAAGGTTTGAGCAGAGGTTTTTATCTGAGGTTGCTAAGTCGGCATTGATGAGAAAGTTTATAGATCTTTTCCAGGGTGATATGTCAGTGATCAAGTATGCTGCTAAGTTTGATGAGCTATCTCGATATGGTTGACACTGATGCCGGAAGGAACGAGAGGTTCATTCGAGGATTGAGACCTGAGCGTGCTAGAATGACCATGACCCATATCTGAGAACCTTGTAATGTGATGGTGGAGATGGCCATTTTCCATGAAGAGATGCTTACTGTTTCAGCAAGAGAGAAGCCAGTCGAATCATAGGATCCTCAGGGAAAGAAGAGGAAATTCTTTAAGAAGAAGGAAGCCCAAAAAGGAGATGCTACTAAGAAGGCAAAGGCTGATTTAGTCTGCTACAAATGTGACAAGAAGGGTCATTATGAAAATGAGTGCCGGTCAGGAAAGGGGAAGAAAGCTGCGGATATGAAGAATGTGAAATGCTTTAACTGTGACCAAGTGGGGCATTACTAGAACCAATGTCCAAAGCCAGTCAGGGCGGACAAGGAGAAAGTTTTTGCTATTGGATCATCAGCTAAGCCTACTACAGCTAATAAAGGAAAGACTGTGATGGGAGGTACATTTTTGATTCAGAGTATACTGGTTAGGATACTTTTTGATACCGGTGCATCACATTCATTTATATCCCAATGTTTGGTTGATAGTTTATGCTTAGAACCCACATACCTTGTTACTTCCTTAAGGGTTGCGAATCCAATAGGAGGGTATGCAACTCTGGGGATGAGATGTGACCAGTTAGAACTTGATTTGTTAGGTCATAAGTTTGCATACAGTTTGTATGTTTACGATTTCGTAGATTTCGAAATCATTTTGGTTATTGATTGGTTGAGAAGGTATGAGGCCAGGATATTCTGCCAGGATGGGGATATATCTTTGAGACACCTTGATAGTCATAACCGAATTATATTCTTAGTAGAGAATTCTGACCGGAGTAGTTGTGCTTTATTAAGTGCAATAGAAGTGGAAGAAGAGCAAAGTCAGGTTCGAATTGCAAAAGAGTTTGCAGATGTGTTTGAGCCAGTCACAGGACTACCACCGAAACGAGCTGTTGAGTTTCGGATAGATCTTGTGCTAGGAGCTGAACCCGTGAGTAGACCACCTAGCAGGATGACACCGACTGAGATGAAGGAATTGAAGGTGCAGCTAGTGGATCTGGAAGGAAGGAATTTTATTAGACTAAGCAGTTTGCCTTGGGGAGCGGCCGCGGTATTCATGAAGAAACCAGATGGATCGTTGAGGATGTGTATCGACTATCGTAAGCTAAACGAAAGGATGATAAAGAATAAGTATTCTTTGTCGAGAATTGACAATCTGTTTGATCAGTTGAGTGGAGCCAAGGTGTTTTCCCAGTTGGATTTGGCGACAGGGTTCCATCAGTTGAGAGTGGCAAAGGACAGTATTCCTTTGATGGCATTTCAGACTAGATATGGTTCGTATGAGTGGTTAGTAATGCCATTCGGGTTGACTAATGCACTTGCTTTCTCTGTGGATTTGATGAATCGAGTTTTCCAAGAGTATTTGGATGGATTCGTGTTGGTGTTTATAGATGAGATTTTAGTAAACTCTAAGGATGAGAGAGAGCATGAAGATCATCTTAGAGTTGTGCTAAAGACGCTGAGGCAGAATCAGGTAAAGGCGAAGTTTTCCAAGTGTCATTTTTGGAAGAAAGAGGTTAAGTTTCTTGGTCATGTGGTTTCAAAGAAAGGATTGTAAGTCTATCCAGATAAGATCGAAGCTGTGAACAATTGGAAGAGACCAGAGATGGTGACCGAGATCAGAAGTTTTCTTGGACTTGCTGACTACTACCGGAGATTCATCAGGGATTTCTCGTGGATAGCAGCGCCTTTGACTAAGCTTACCAGGAAGGAAGTGAAGTTTGTTTGGTCCGACAAATGTGAGGAAGCATTCCTTAAGTTAAAGCATTTGTTGACCAATGCTCCAGTGTTAGTAGTTCAAGATGGAAACCAAGGGTTGGTAGTTTACACTGATGCATGTAGGACTGGATTGGAAGCAGTGTCGATGTAGAGGGGCAAAGTCATTGCGTATGCATCTAGGCAGCTTAGACCGCACGAAGTAAGATATCCTACTCATGACTTGGAGTTGGCTGTGGTGATTTTTGCCTCGAAGCTTTGGAGGCATTAACTCTTGGGTGAGAGATTTGAGTTGTATACCGATCATAAGTCTTTAAGATATCTATTCTCTCAAAAGGAGTTGAATATGCGACAGCAGAGATGGCTGGAATTTTTTTCTGCTTAAGATTTTGGTATAGAGTATACACCTGGTAAAGGTAATAAGGTAGTGTAAGCTCTCAGCAGAAGACATCAGAATGTGGTGTTGGCTATGTTGGCGGAATGGAAGGATCTACAAGCTTTGGCTAGTTGCGGTGTGCAGTTAAGATCGACTGCTAGTTCTAGTCAGAATACTGCCATGTTGTCCTATTTAGAAGTTTGACCAGTGTTGATTGAGAGAATTGCTTCTAAATAGAAGGAGAATCCAATATTAGCCGAGAGGATCAGAAGGCTTGATGTTGGAATTGAGATCGATGATTTGAAAGGTTTTTGTCTTGACCAGAGAGGATGGTTGAGAAAGAAATGGCGATTATGTGTTCCAGATGTTGAGAACTTGAGAAGAGAAGTTCTTAAGGAATGTCATCGATCTAAGTTTATGGTTCATCCCGGAGGAACCAAGATGTATTAAAATATGAAGAGGAGCTTCTATTGGGAAGGCATGAAAAGGGATGCTGGCTTGTGGGTTAGGCAGTGTGTAAACTATCAACAAGTAAAAGCCGAACATCAGAAGCCGAGTGGTTGCTTCAGCCTTTAGAGGTTCCAGTATGGAAATGGGATTCGATATCCATGGATTTTATAGATGGGTTGCCAAGGTCAAGTAGAGGAAATGAGAGTATATGGGTTATTGTGGACAGGTTGACCAAGAGTGCCCATCTCAATCCAGTAAAGTCGACCAGGATGGCACCTGTTTTGGCGAAGTTGTTCATAAAGAACATAGTTAGACTTCATGGAGTTCCTGGTAGCATAGTTAGCGACAGAGATGTTTTATTCACTAACGAATTCTGGAAGAGTATAAAGAATGTGTTAGGCACCAAGCTCAATATGAGTACCGCATATCACCCACAGATGGATGGGCAGACAGAGAGAGTCAATAAGGTGCTCGAGGATTTGTTGAGAGCTATTGTGTTGGATTTTGGTGGATCTTGGGAAAATCACCTGCATTTGGTTGAGTTTTCCTATAATAATAGTTATCAGACTAGTATAGGAATGGCACCTTTTGAAGCTTTGTATGGAAGGCCATACAAATCCCCTGCATGTTGGTTGGAGACTGGAGACAGATTGGCCTTAGGTCCAGATTTGGTTAGGGAGGCGTCGAAGAAGATTTAGTTGATCCGAGAACGGATGAAGGAAGCTCAATCTAGACATAAGAGTTACGTAGATAAGAGGCGTAAAGACCTAGAGTTCTCAGTTGGAGATAGGATTTTCATTAAGGTATCACCGATGAAGGGTGTGGTACAGTTCGGTAAGTCAGGGAAACTGGCACCGAAATATGTTGGTCCATTCCTGATTTTAGAAAGGATTGGAAAGCTCGCATACAGAGTAGAGTTGCCGAGCAGAATGGCAGGTGTCCATAATGTGTTTCAAGTATCTCATCTTCACAAGTATGTACATGATTCAGTGGCTAGTATTCCTCAGATAGAGTTGGTGGACTTGGTAGTAGAGCCTGATTTGACTTTTGTTAGACAACCAGTTTGGGTTGTTGCGAGAGATGAGAAAATATTAAGGAACAAGACAGTCAAGTTGGTGAAAGTTCAATGGAGCGACAACGAGAAGGACTGTACTTGGGAGATAGAGGACATGATTCGAGATACTTATCCTGATCTGTTTTGAGGGTATGTCTATATTAGATTTATATAGATAATTCCTAATCATGTGGACTAGTATGGTTATTAGGAGTCGTTACAAATGATTGCTATGTTTGATATTTAGTCCTTACTGAATTTCGAGGACGAAATTCTTTAAGGAGGGGAGCCTGTAACACCCCTAATTTTTTATAATATTATTCAGGAGATTTAATTAGATATATTAAATAGAATAATGTGAATTTTAAGTGAGAAGGGGATTGAGATTTGAATTAGTTAAATTAAGGCCGAGTCTAATACAATAATTAATGGGCTAAAGAATGGTTTTAGGTTAAACAAATTACATAAGGTTATAATTGGAATTGATACCCATAACCCTTTCCCTTATATATATTCGTTCCTACCCTTTTCTTCTCATTCACATTATTTTGAAAACTAAATGCAAGAGATAACGGTCGGCCATTAAGAGAACAAGAGGAATACAAATTAAAAGCTAGAGGATCAAGCTTAGGGGAAATCAATCTCAATCCAATCTCTTTATCTAGATCAAGGTGAATAATAATTCCATCTCTATTTTTTTAATCATATATTTTCGGATTTAATTGCAAATTCATCTTTATGATATATTGGATGATGATATGCTTGATTTAAAATTTATATGGTTTTAAACAAGATTGTTTAAAAGAGGATAAGCACGGTTTTAGGCTAAAATCGAGATTTAATGATGTTTAAATGCCATGGGAAAATTTTATGTTGTGAGAAACATGATTGTGGAGTTGGGTTTCAATTTTGATAATTTTCCAAGCTATGGAAAGATTATTATGAATTTTCAAAGGAAAATATGGTTATTTGGGTTTAAAAATTTATTATGAAAAATATATTGAGAACTTGGGTCTGGAATTTTGATAAGTTAGATAACATGATTAAAATGAATTTTTCGAATTTTTGGGGACTTTTCCAAAGTGATTTGCTATGCAAAATAAATTATTTTAGAAGAGGAACTTCTTTGCAAAATTGGTTTTGTCTAATGGAAGGGCTTAATTGATTAACTTAACCATGGTTTAGATCAGCAGTTTTGGAAAATAATTTGAATAAGTTAAAACAACCGATCCGGTATTGGCACATGGCAGGTTAGTTAGAGAAAAGTTTACTTTAATAAAAACTATCCCAGGTTTACGCAGAAAATAGGTTCCGCCTACTTTGGAAAGCACCTTTCGACACAGAAGCTTCCGCTTTCATCCTTGTTGTAACCAACTAAGCTGAAACCAATACATAAGGTATCACAGAGATGGTACGTAGTGGATTGGAGGAAGGTGGAAGGTAAGGTGTCGAAAGCATAGCTTCCGAAGGAGTCGAAACCTTGGTTTGTTTCAAAAAAAAAGTGCTTGCCTTTGTTTTGATTTAGCCTTCAACGGAGTCAAAGCATATGGTTTTGAAAGAGGTTTTAAAGAAGGTTTCAAAAGGGTTGCCATTAACTTAAGATTGCTTTCGACTGGGTTCCTTTACTTATGAAAGAATGATTTGAAAGAAGGGGTTCCGACCTAGTCGAAACCCTGCTGCCGTTTTATAGCCTTTCGAAAATGTTGATGATATCAATGCAGTCGAAAGGTACTTTGTTTTATAAATTAGAGCCACTTCCTATAGCTTTTGAAAGTGGTTAGGGGTTTTGAAGGTAATGGTTTCGAAAGGGGTTTCGACACCAACCTTCTAATATTTTTACCCAGATGTTAAACGCTTTCAAAAGTGATGGTGCCGATGCCATCAAGTTTTCCCCAATATTTTTATATAATAAAGGATGGTTTCGAAAGAGTTTCTTTTGCCTATATTCACTTTGACCCAAATAATGTTTTAAGTATAAACCCAATGCTTTCGAAAGGGGGACTTTCAATGATTTCAGAAGGGTTACTTCCAATGGTGTCGAAAGGGGTACTTTTAACTGGTTTTGAAGCTAAGCTTCTAAAAGTTAATATTAATACTTTACTACAATCGAAAGGTTTTGAAAGGAAGGTTTTGAAGTATTAAATGGCAGGAGCCTAATGTTTTGAATATAAAATTTAATGCTTTTGAAGGAGGTCATCCTATGAAGTCAAAAGCTAGGTTTTGAAGGTATCAAAAGGTTTTATAACCCAAACTCTATTTTTAAAGGAAAAACCCATGGCTAAATTAAAGGAGTTTTGTAATGGTTTTAAGAAGAAGCTTTCTTTAATAAAGTAACAGGTTAAAGAGATTAACCATATTTTATATTTAACCCATAGAAGTGGTATTGCTATGTAGTTATGTTGCTTCTTCGAATATGAACATATTCACTTTATAAAGGACCCATAACTGCATTTTGGGGATAAAGGGTAAAAGAACCAGTTAGGTTAACTCGGTAGTGAATATAAATTGAATAAACTCTTGAATGAGTAGAATTGCATCTGGGAGGTCGGGAAGACCAGAATATAGGATGCTAAAATATAAAAGAAAGATATTGGCAGGGGCCAATAGGTTTTCAGTAAGCCCTTGAAAACCATGTAAAGGAAAAGATATTGGCAGGGGCTAGTAGGTTTATAGTTAGCTCATGAAAACTATGTATTAAGGAAGATGTCAGAAAGACAGGTTCATAGTTAGCCTATGAAAACTATGTATAAAGGAAGATGTTAGAAAGATAGGTTCATAGTAAGCCCATGAAAACTATGATTTGATACTGGCATGGGCCTATAGGTTTGTAGTTAGCCCATGAAAACTATATTTGAATTGAGATATTAATAGATGTCAATAGGTTCCTAGTCAACCCAGAAACTAGAGTAAGAAGAAAGGATATTGGAGTCACCAATAGGTTCCTAGTCAACCCATGAAAACTAGGATAAGAGTAAGATATTGGAGTTACCAATAGGTTCATAGTGATCCCATGAATACTATGTAATTGGACAGGGAGTCCTTAAATGCTTAACCGGTTATTAGTCAGCCCATGAAAACTAAAGGTTAATAGTAATCCTAGAAACAATAATTGAGACAGATAGTCCAAAATGAATGGGGATGGGTAATCCAGAATTTATTCATTTGTTTTGCATATCATAATATTATACTATTTTGAATTGTTTTAACCATTGTGGATGCAGGAGCATAGTATATGATTTTATAAAGGTTTTGAGATACTAGTGAAGGAAAACCCGTTCCGCTAAGCAGCGTGGTCTCACTAGATATCAAAATGACATGAGATGGTAGATTATTATTCATACCAGGCTTTATGTCTGACTCGAAGTTTATGTTTTTCCCTTAAACTCTCGGGTGCTCAATTGATTTTGAGTAGTTTGAGAGTTGATGTTTTAAGGTACCTCTTAAGATGAATAAGCTTCTGGAGACGTGCAGGAGGCATGATAGCTATTTAGAGTTCTCTTTTATTTTGATTCCGCTGTGTTGATTGTAATGGAAAAGTAGTTGTATTTCCCTTATATACTCTGATCATCCAAGGGGGCATCTTCATATGCCGCTCTTGGCGTATGTTGTAATAAATATATTTTCTATGAATGTGATTTGCAAATTTGGGATTATGTAATGAATTGGAAATATTTTGAAATGAAGTGTGATTCTATTTGAAGTTTAATTTTTTTTTCATATTCATGTGTTTCTGTGTATCAATGAATTAGTATTTGGTCGTCGAGAGTTAATAACTGTGGATGACTGCAACATCCGTAGCCGTTAGTTTTGGGCATCCAAGTAGGGGGATGTTACAGGTTTCTTCCAATTATTCACTGCCTCAATCTTAGTCGGATCTACAGAAAACCCTTTCTCTGAGCCTACATGACCCAAAAACTTCACTTCCTTCTTCCAAAAATGATACTTCGAAAATTTCTCTTTCAGTTGATGCTGCTTCAATGTCTCAAGCGCCACTCAAAGATTAACTTCATGCTCTCTTTTATCTTTAGATTATATCAAAATATCATCAATGAATACCAATACGAACCTAGCCAAGTGCTCTTGGAAAACTCGGTTCATCAAATCTTCAAAGAATGCTGGCGCATTACTTAGTCCGAACGGCATTACTAACCATTCGTACAATCCATATCTAGTTCTAAACGCCGTCAGAGGAATACTATCCTCGGCTGCTCTAGGTTGATGGAACCCTATTGTGTCAAATCAAACTAGGAAAATACTTTGGCTCCACTCAACTGGTCGAACAAATCGTCAATTCTAGGTAGCGGATATCGATTTTTTATCATCTTCTCCTTCAACTTACGATAATCGATACATAACCTTAACGATTCATCCAGTTTCTTTGCAAACACTGTGGTTTCTCCCACGGCGAACTGCTTGGTCCGATAAAGTTCTTATTTTCCAAATCCACCAACTGCTCCTTTAGCTCCCTCATCTCGGTAGGTGTCATTCTACTTGGCGGTTTACTCACCGGTTCTGCTCCTGGTACTAAATCTATCTGAAACTCAATAGCTCGTTTCAACGGAAATCCTACTACGGGTTCAAAAACATCTGTGAATTCCCTAACAACAAAAACTCGATTCAACTCATCTTCTGCCTCTATAACACCCAGCAAAGCATTATCCTCAAAACTAGGGTTTACTACGGAGTACATTATTCGATCACTATGATCAGGGTGTCTAAGTGATATTTTCCTATCATAGCAAAATATCCTAGCATCGTATTTACTTAACCAATCCATACCCAAAATAATTCCAAACCCTACAAAATCAAAGACATGCAAACTGCAAGCAAATACATGACCTAACAATTCAAACTCTATGTGGTCACATCTCTTCCTAATAGTCGCATGACCTCCTATCGGATTCGCAACCCTTAAGGAAGTAACTAGATATGAGGGTTCTAGGTTAAGCTTATCTACCAAATAATGAAAAATAAAAGAATGCGATGCACCAGTATCAAATAGAACTCTAACTGATACACCATGAATCAAAAGCGTACCTCCCAACACAGCTTTTCTCTTTTCCCCTACTGTTTGTCTTGAGGTAGCTGGCTCCAATGCAAACACTTTCCCTTTCCCATCCTTAGCTGGCTCCTTGCACTGGTTCTTATAATGTCCAATCTGATCGCAATTGAAACATCTCACTCCTTTCTTGTCAGCAGCTTTCTTCCCTTCGCCTATCCGGCACTCATATGCATAGTGTCCCTTCTTATCACACTTATAACAGACAACTTCTGCCTTTCCCTTCTTGGCAGCTCCACTCTTCTGTGCTCCCTTCTTATGGAAAAATTTCCTCTTCTGGTTCTGCCCTCCTTGAGCTCCCCCTGATTTGTTACCCTCAATAAAAGTAAGCATCTCTTCCTACCTCAAACCATCTCAACAACTACATCGCACGGATCTCTAATATGCGATAATGTGGCCTTAGCAAGCTCAGGCTTCAACCCGCAAATGAAATTCTCATTCCTTTTAATAACCGTATCAACCGTAGCATATCTATATCTTGATAGCTCCTCAAATCTGGTTACATACTCAAGCTCTGTCATGTCCCCTGTTCCAACTCAACGAACTTCCTGAGCAGAGTAGACATAGCAATCTCCGACATAAATCTTTCTTCAAACCTTCTTCTAAACTCAGCCCATGTCATGCTCTCCTCATTAACTCCTACCGTAACACTGTTCCACCAGTACAGTGCTACTCCCTGTAATTGCCTAGAAGCAAGCCTCCTTTTTTGCTCATCATTGAACCCCAAATCAGCGAAAATCCTCTCACAATGAAGTAACCAATTCTCCACTTCAATTGCATCCTTAGTCCCGATAAACTGTTTTACTCCCAACCTAGCATAATTTATACTCAACACAGTATAATTATTGACCGCTGGAGCTCCCTAATTTCCTCCTACAACATTTCCTCCAACTAAACCCGCAGCAACTCCAGCCTGCATAATGTTAACGAAGAACTGATACATAGCTCCCATATCTACTTGCGGCATTCCAGCACCCACATTAGCAGCTGGTGCCTGACCTGGATTCCTTCCAGTGTTTGGTCTGGCATTCCCATTAGATGTGGTCACCAATTTTAACTCTTCAACTCCTTGCATCCATATCTTATGTCCGTAAAATCTTCATTCGAGTCTTTATAAGATACAGAAGAATAGCCTAAGGGAGATGGGAGAATATAGATAAAGCATATACTTATATATAGCAAATACAAGTACATTACTATGGCGTTATCCCATACCCCAATATTTTCTCTAATTCCTTAGAATTATGTTTTCAAAATCATTTTAAGTTTATAATTTCTTTTAAGTTTTTCATAAACCTATGCTTTGATACCAAGTTGTAACATCCCCTATCTTGAGGCCCGAAGCTTAGCACTGCAGATGCTGTTGTAATCCATAGTATTAACTTCCGGTGATAAAATACGGTAATGTTAATGGTATCCATAATATCAGAAGCACATGAATATGAAATAAAATCAACAAAGAATTAAAAACATCTTTTCTGATTACATTTCAAATCCATATTTCATATTCAGATACATAATCCCAAAATGTTCCCTAGGTTTTGATCAAATATAATTATTACAAATTACGCCAAGAGCGACATATGAAGATGTCTCCTTGGATGACCAGAGTACTAAATAGACATATATGTCTTAAATACATCACAGTGGAAATAAAACTAGTTACTCCTATATAGCTAACTTTCCCTCCTGCACGTCTTTGGAAGCTTATTCGTCCACCTACTAAACCTGATAAACCTTAACTCTCAATCTACTCAAATTAATTTTGAACACCCGAGAGTTTAAGGGAAAATATAAACTTCGAGTCAGACATAAAGCCTGGTGTGAATAATACTATTACATCTCGGTTTATTGATATTAAGGAAGACGATGCCGCTTAGCGGAACTGGTTTCACCTCACTAATATCCCTTTTAAAACATATCTTTTACAAATCAGAATCCTGCAATCAAACTGATTAAAGCAATAATAGCAATATCATATATTCACATAAACCGGGTAATCAATGGACTATTTATCTGAAAAATATAGTTTTGTTTGGCTAACTACTAACCGTTGGCTGACTCGGGCCTACCAGACAAAATAAATAATCTAAATTCTGTTAGACACACTTCTGGATGGTCTGTGCTTAAATTACTTTTCCCAGGGTCAACTGATCCTAATAATTTTGCGAGCTCACCAATAACCTGTCTTGATCTGTATATTCCTTTCTGTATGTAACATTATTTTAGTCTTACCTGTGACAAAGCCCTACACATTGGAATTTCGAACTATATTAGCTAGGGGCTATTAACTAAAGTATAGGGCATGACCCTATACCAGTTCCGTCTGGTATTCAAATATCTGATTAATTTACTTAGGGTTAACTACCCCATCAAACTTTCCTTCAAACATTTCTTTCAAATTGATTTAACACTTTAAATCATAGTTAAACAAGGAAAATATACTCTTTGGTTTACTTAAGTATCTTTACCATAAAATATGCTTTACACAAAACAATGTTGATAAAAACCTAAATCAATAGGGTTAGCTATCCCTTTAAAACAATTTAAAGCCCTTCTTTAACTTAGAAAAAATTAGGTTTGAAATCCAAGATATCAACTTCGAAACCCTTGTTTAAAAACTTTAAACTGTCCCTTTCGAATCCATTAAAAGTACCCCTTTCAAAATAGGTTAATTACTTTACCTTGAAACACTAGGCTTAGAGGCCGAAACATATCTTTTGAAACCTTTAAAAATAGACCTTTTGAAATCATTGAAAGTATCCCCTCGAAAGCTTTATAAAAACTTAGACATCCTTATTTTAAAACACTTTAAACTTGTCTTTCAAAAGCATTGGAAACCTTCCATTCAAATACTAAAAGTAGACCTTCTGAAAACATTGAGGAATCTCCCCCTCAAAACCTTCATTTTATACCTTTCGAAAGCATTAAAGTCCCTTACTTAAAACAAACCTTTCGAAAGAATTGGATCCAAGTAAAAGTTTGTGGAACATAGCTTCAAAACCATTTAAAACCATTCCTTTCGAAACCTTTGGGTTTAACTTTCAATATATCTAAGGGTCTTAAAAGAACTGGGGAGAAAGCATTGCTTTCGAAAGCATTATTCCTAAGTAAAAGAAAGTGGATGGTTTCGAAGCCAACCCTTTCGAAAGCATTGAGAAATGGCTTTAGAGTCTAAAGGCAAAACCACCCTTTCAAAAGCATTGGTTCGAAGGGTTGAATGCAGCAGCAGGGGTTCCGACCCCTTCGAAAGCTTGTTTTAAAAACAAAAGGTGGCAACTCATTCGAAAGTCCTTTATATAAACAGAAGCAAGTTGGTTAAGTCGAAAGCTCCAACCCCTTCGAAAGCCTTATTTGTAACCAAAATAGTTCCAAGTTTAAAAGAGCTACTCTACCCCTTCGAAAGCATGTTTCGACTCTATACCTTCCACCTCACTCCAATCCACTACGTACCAATGCATTAATATCATGTGTATTGGTTTTGACTTAGTAGGAGGCGGATGTATGGGGTCGAAAGGTGGCTGCTGTAAGTGGCGAAGTAGTAATCCTTTACAAAACGGATTTTTAACATTTTAAAGTAATATCTTTCCAACTAACTTGCCTTATTTGTCAAAATATTATTGGTTGTCAATTCTTTTACAAAACCTTTTTTAAAAGTGCTGCTGAATTCAATAATTAAAAATTTTAAAACATTTAACAAATTGCCCCTTCTTCTTTTTTAAACATATAAAACATTTAAGGCCCATACCTTAAATAATTTTATATCTTTAATAAAATACTTGGGAAAATTCTCCAAAAATTCCCATAAATCACTTTTAATATTTTTCTAACATATTTAAATTTCTGACCCAAAGCTAACATATAATAGTCGAAAATAATCTAAACCTAATTTAACCATTTTCTTTACTAGAAAATTCATAATGAATCCATATTAACTTAGAAAATTATGAAATTGAAACCCATCTCTAAAATAATGTTTCTGACCTTATGTCAAAAACGCAAGCCATTTGGATTTCATTTAATAGGTTTTTCAAATCAAATCTTATCATAAAATTTATATAAAACAATATAAATCATCAACAAGCATATATATCCATTTAAACAATCAAAACATGGCATTTTTCTTGCAAAATAAATTCGGATCTTATCTAGAAACCGAAATCAATGAAAATGATATGTAATCTATTATTTACCTTAGCTTTTGCTAAGGATGTTGAGATATTCTCTTGAGTTAATTCGCTTAAGCTTCCTACTTGCTTTCTTGCTTATCTTCCTCTTATTTTCTTCTAATGGTGGCTGGCCAAACTCTATGTATAGTTTTTTTGTGAATGTTGGAAATGATAATGGGATAAGGGTTTAGCGTATAAGAATATAAATTATTCCTATTTTTCCCCTATCTTATTATCTTTAATTACTTCATTTTATATTTACATTTGTTTATTCATTACTTAAGGTATGGCCACCTTATAGTTATACAAATCTCAATCTCCTAACCACTTTAATCTTTACATTATTCTATCTAATTTATCTAATTAAATCTCCTAACTAATGTTAGTCAAAATTAGGGTCATTACAATAAAGGTGCCATATTCAATCAGGATGGGGAAAGTTGTCGCATATCAACAATATGGAGGGATGTCGGATGTCTACTCTGAAGCAAAGCGCTAAATGCTAGCAACATTAAATTGGTACCGTAAATCCTCAGCATTCAATAAGATGTCATGAACCATCAATTCTCATTAGGATGCCGCATGCTATCAACACAGTTAATGATGTCGAAAACCAAGGATGCCATGAGCCACGTGGCAGTCATGCCACCTAACTCCACCCCTATAAATACCTACCCTATGGCAATGTAAAGGGGGCGAATTTTTCTCATCACTTTTCTTAAATTTTAAAGTTGTAACCCTAAATCGATTTAGGGATTTCATTAGCATATTGAAAACTTATGACATTTCGTATATTGGACTTTTGACTATGTATTCTTATACTACATATTATTGAATAAAGACTTTGAACATTGACAAGCTTTGTGTCTAGCATACGATCTTTATACTTTAGACATATATTCTATGACTAAAACTATGGGCATGCATACTTCTTGCATATTTATCGTGAGCTAACTTTGGGTCATGCAAGCATATTTTAAGCATAAACTTGTCCTTCTTGGACATTGTGGGGTTAAAAAAGAAATTTGTCAACATTTTGGTACTAGAAGGTTGGATTGAACCTCCGATCTCCTATATATCTCATATCGAACTTCTCTTAGCTTGCGTATAAGAAGTCTAAAAGATTTCCCCTAACCTGAATAGTCCATAAGGGAACTCTCAAAATTCTAAATAATCAACTTTGGACAACATGATGATTATTTCTAAACAAGGATCTTCCGAGCCCATTTAGCCAAACCAGTATATCAATTTACTCATGACCCTCGATTTTATGAAGAGCAAGGGTAAAAATTGTTTGCTTTGCAAATTATAGAAGAAAATAAGCAAGTAGCTCTTTATAATCCGGACAAATGGAGCATAAATGTAACGTTCGGCCTTTACGACCTCCGAACGTCGACAATAACACGTGCCAAGCACCCAAGTGTTGGAAAGAAAGGACGTTAGCGTAAAAGAAAAAGAAAAGGAAATAGAAAAAGAAAGAAGAACACAATATCAGAATCTCACATGCGGAACGATAATATGTAATATCTCAAAAGGTCTTTACCAAAAGAAAATTTTGATATACATACATCATTTAGAGTAAACTAACCTATCATCGTCCAGCATAGTTACAACAGCCTGTCCTAACAAATGTTGATATATAAATAATAAGTAATGAAGCAGAAAATAAATACGATAGGAAATCATCCAGCTCCCCTCTAAGAGTTTCAATGAACCACAACTAAATCTGGAAATATACACGGGCTGACCCGGGTATTATAAGAAAGTAACACCCGGATCAGTCTAGTAAACTAGCGTGAGAAACTCAAATCATATAGATTTTTATATTTATAAACCTTTAAGAAATAAAGGTATCTTGTAAGACAATGCCGAATAATAAACACAAACGAGTTTTTACCTTATGGTGACCAAATTATTTCTATTAGAAAATACAGTGATGCTTTAGTAATGTCTAGGGCGTGAAATATAGACAATCGAGTAGATGTGATGCATATGAGTGTACATCACAACAATAATAGGTATACAATCACAACCATTAAGGCATGTTCGCTAATTGTGTAGGATTCCACAGAGTTGTTCTCAGTACTTCGAGAATGATCATCCTGCACAAGGATCAGAGATATTCTTTCGAGCGTCGTATATCTCTTGATAAAGTTTACCATAGGAAAAACGTAGCTGATCCATGCCCGAACACATGGCATTGAGTGTATTACTCTCGCATGCATATTTGTAAGTAACACTAGAATGGTGTGCCTGCACCCTTCAAGTTAGCTAAACCCCATAGACTATGCCTCTTTTCTCGGGTTTCTGTCATTACCTATGGTAAAGTCACGTTTAACATCCCAGCACATGAGTCATAACTTGAAAAAATCTCGACACATGAGTCCCCAACTCGAACAGATTTTGGAACCACACGTGGATTTCCATATCTCAATAGATCTTGAAATCACACATGGATTCCCATATCCTAAATAGATCACGAACAACTACATGTGTTCGAGCATCTCAAAACAGATTTCGAATCTCCATATAGATTTTAGCATCTTGAACCAATCACGAACCTTTTCCACAGCATAGAACACGTATATGGTTTTGGAGTGGTTATGGTTTCAAGTCATATCATATAAGTACAATCCCGCGCTTACTAAACGCTTCAAAACCAATCGACGGATTTTCAATAAACTCAACTCCGGTTCTGTCGGAAATCAACAAACAATATATAAGAGCGGAGATCACCTCCTAACCATTTAAGCTGACGGATTTCCTTATCATTTGTCCTAGATGAGCAAAACGAGTAGTACAACATCCTCAAAGTTAACTATATTGTATTATTCTCGTGTTTCTTGTAGATATTTCCAAAGTTATTTTGGTCAATTTCAATAAAATTAAGAATGATCTCATAAGGAAAACTAGGTCCCGTACATTGTCCATAAGCAAGTAACACATAAAACATGATCGACTTAATAAGCACGATCAAGTCATATAAATGACTTCAAATCCCCCTTTCAATTAATCTTCCTTTATTAATTAAAAACCTCTTTTATTAGTAAAACTCATTTTTACTAAATAAACTTCTTTATAAATGGAACTTCCCTATTTCTACTCATTTCAATACTCTAAAAGTATTCATATGCTTATCTCAATGGTATAAGCACAAATCAATAGCAAGTTTTGCTTAAAACACAGTCGAAGAGGTTAAAAACAAATGTCACTCAAACATTGTTACTATAAACATTTTCTCTCTTTTATACTTTAAAAACTTACACCTTTCTATCTTTTTCCAAAGATTCAATACTTGCCATTATCTTTAAAATTCCATTATTAAAGATCAAAGTATTTCCAAAAATCATTAAACAATATTTTAGCGCTTTAAAATATCATTCAAGGGTTTAAAAACAAATTTTACTAAAAAGTTGTTTTCAATAAACCCAAAACATTTCACTTAATCGTTAGCTTTAAACCCCTCTTTTAAAGATCTAATTACTTTTAAAAGTATAGTTATATGGGTAAAAACAAATGTTGCCCAAACATCATTACTATAAACCCAAAATCACTTTTATACTTGCCATTAACTTTGAAGCATTCATTTAAAGCTCTAAGTACATCTTCACTTATTAAACAAGGTAATATACCATTATATAAATTTTACAAAACTATCCATTATAAAATAAGTGTTATAACTCAAAAACTCATTTATTTACTTAAAAAATTAACTTGCGAAGTTCCGAAGAGAAATCGACAAGCTGGCCCCCTTCCCCCGATTGGACTTTGACCTATTTTAATCCAACAGGCCCCTAGCAGATTTTTTTATGGCAACCTAAATAACGGAGCTGCTAGGATTCGAACCTAAGTTATCACACACCTTTCTTGTGAAATAGGTGATGCCCTACAGGTGTTGCCCCCAACCAACTGAGCTACTAGACGAGCTCTCAAAAACTCATTTATACTCTTTTATAAAATACTAAACTTCTTTTCCAAACTTCTAAATATACTAAATACCTTTAAAAAGATACACACACACACATGTACTAATTTATTTGTAAAACTAAGATATTTAATAAAAACCATAAAAGTCAGTTTTATAATTTAAAATCATTACTTAAAAAAATCCATAAATGATTATCAGTGATATATTAAACTTCCAGTAATAAGTACACTTATTGTACTTATCAAAAATACAAAAAAGCCCTAGGATGCCTTTCAAAGTTAACTTTAAAATTGCCGAATACAGGGATTTCAAAGTGCATCCACAACAACCTTTTTACTTCTTACATTTACAACTTCCATTCCCAATTTCCACAAATATCCAAATCAATCCCTCTATGTCAAACACACCAAAATGTGTCTAGGGAAGAACCAAACACACACACTGTAACATCCCCTATCTGGAAGCCCGAAGCTAAGTGCTACAGATGTTGCAGTCATCCGTAGTGTTAACTCGCGGTGATCAAATACGGTAATTTTAACAGTATCCACAATATCAGAAGCACATGAATATAAAACAATATCACCGATTTCAAAAAAACAATATTTTTTATTACATTTCCAAAACATTTTCCATATTCAAATTATATAATCTCGTCGCTTTTCTAGGTTGAGATAAAATATAACTATTATATAAAATGAACTATACAGCATGACACATGGCGTGAGCCAAAGGCAAAAATCAGAATAGCGGATAAGGGATTGTAGTAATCCATGTGTATCTCCATATTATAAATAGGAGAGACACTGTAATGAGAAGGAAATCATTTTTTGGAACTCGAAAAATTGTATCTTTTATTTCTTCCATTAAAAACTTGTACCAAGAGGAAATATATAAACAAAGATTTGACCCGTGAATGTAGGATTCCAAGGAATTCGAACTAGGTAAAATTCCTATGTCTTTTATTTTCATGCATTGTTACTTACTTTCTTGACATCAGATTATTCCCTATTTCATTCATTAATTACATATGAGTTTGATTTGACAATCATTTTAACAAACGGTTAAAGTGCAACTACCTAATGGTGTTAGCTCCCAGCGACATAATTATCACTTAAGGGAAAACTTAAGATTACTTAAGTTTGTTGGTTTCAATTCATAGAAGTATGCTATTACTATTTTCGTGACCGGTTGAGGTGTTGTGAGATGAAATATCTCATTAACATTTTTTACGCTAGAAAGAGGGCCCGAACCTCCGTTCCCGGTTCCCTATTTTCGATAAAATCTATTATATCCCTTTACAATCCATGGATCCCACCGATTCATCTATTCTTCCTAATCGGAAACTGTTGTTCCTGGCCTAAAAAATCTCGAAGAAACCACTCATAACCTCAAAAGCCCAAGCTGAGACAGAAGCCTCAGTCGAAGCCCTTATATTCCCCATCCTTACCACTATTCAACCCTTCATTAACCAAATAAACTAACGTGGTAAGAGGTTAAAGGAAATGGTAACTCACAATACTACTTTAAGGCTAGTTTAACCTCCACTGTTCATGGCTCGCCCCCATCACTCACCAACTACGCTGACCGTGCAGCGGTAAGTAATAACGGCACTCTCGGAAATGAGAACAGTGAAGTTGGCCCACATATCAAATCCAAGCCATCTAACATTAACCCACTACTAATGGAAAAACAAGCTCGATCTGCTCTCAATGATGACCATGCTACCTTATTTTATAAGGACAACTCATCCCAGGTGTTTCCGAAATGGAAGAAAAGGAGTTGGGTCTTGAGTGTCAATGCTCACCAAGCAAACAAGCAGCGAATTCTCGGCAGCCCAAATGATCTTATATGTCCTTAGGATGATACTACAATAAAGAAGGAAGGGAAAATACACAAAGCTTATTTGAATGAACACGATTGGTTGATCCAATTCTTACTGCTCCACCACTTCAGTGCAGTTCCAGTGATTCAAACGAATTGATTCGCCTACAAGGAAATTCATTTGGCAACAGCGTTGCATGGAATCAAGTTGAAGAGCTACGTCCATTTGAATATTATCCTCTATTATAAATAAATAGCCACAAGTTGGATGAAAAATACATGGTATTTATTGATTTGGACAGTGATTCCAATTATGGGAGGAAACTTAGTCTAAAGATGGAATCTGAGAACTCCTTTTATTGTGCTAAAATGATTTGAAGAAAACTCTTACTATAGTCATGTAGTTAAGGACGTTTGTACATTTTGCTCCGAAACGGGGAGATTCAATTGCTGTGTTTTTAATGCTGAATGTTGTCTTAGTTAAGCAACAAGCTGAAACGATTGGGATGCACATAGATTTGAAATTTTTTTTGCCATCCTAGGTTGAAATCGGGCCCTATCGATCATGTCGAAATTTTTGATGCTTCTCTGGCTAATACAACAGGTTCAATCAAAAGAAGTACCGATGTTAGGAGAGATAGCCGAGATTATAACCTTATGCATTCTAAATATTTTGGAGGAGTTAAAGTTGAAGCACTAACTGCAAAAGCAAATGTTTAATACTGTGCTGGGGATCTTAGGCCTTATACTGAATGATCTACAATAATCATGAAATAAACGTTGTAATTATTATGCAAGATAGTAATACAATGAACCGGACGTAGAGATATCAAACGGCCCAAACTAGTGTAAAAATATCTCTATGTTAATTCTTTTGACATAGCTAAATATATCACGCTGGATGTCGGGATATTAGACAGTCTGAACCAGCTACCAAAACAAAATTGCGCAAATGAAGCCCGACTTTTCATTAAAACTACTGAACTGGACGTAGAGATATTAGACGAACAGAACTAGTATGAAAACATCTCTACGTTAACTGATGTGACATAACCACACTAGACGTTAGGATATTAGACAGCTTGAACCAGTCTGAAAAACCATGTGCATGAATTAAAAAGGTTGTAAATACGCAACCTGACTTCATAGTCAAATATCGGTTTGCCCCCAAATAGCAGAGAAGATCGTTCCAAGCGCACGAATATGAAACTACACCCATTCAGTGGGGCAGGACATACCAAGTGTTTGTACCAAAATTGGGCACAACACTCTTCGGATGTGTTTGAAGAGATAAAATGAAGAAAATAAATGTGAAATGAAGCAGATCTAACAAACACATCAATTAAACAGATAAGAAAATGCACAAAAACACACGGATTTAGAGTGGTTCGGCGAATTTCCTACGTCCACTATGAAATGATTGATGTTTATTGAATTTCACTCGCTGTTTACAAAAGATTACAACAGTGTTACTGAAGTTTGACAATCATTTCGGCAGAATATCGGCGTAGAGAGGCCAAAAGTCCTTCTGTATGCCCTGGGGCTCTATTTATAGGCGTAGGAGGCAAATATCTCGCTCAGATCTTGGGAGACTTCTTTTGGCACGTGGGTGGGCCCACGCGATCGATCCCAGACGATTTTGACTCGATCCATGATCGATACGAACGAATTTCGTATCAATCAAGACTTGCTCCAATCGAGTCAAAATTTGGCAAGAACATTCTTTATGTTGTACGTAAGCTCCTGTGAAAATTTCATAGCATTTGGACTTGTAGACCATGAGATATGATCGATGCAAATTGGAGTTTTTCTGTCCGTGATCGATACGAACGAATTTCGTATCGATCAAGACTTGCTCCAATCGAGTCAAAATTTGGCAGGAACATTCTTCATGTCGTACGTAAGCTCCTGTGAAAATATGGTGGCATTTGGACTTGTAGATCTCGAGTTATGATCGATGCAAGTTTGGATTTCTCAACCGTGATCGATCAATATCTTGAGCATATGAACTCCGAATGACTTGAAATTTGGAACGTTGGCTCTCATAGCTTCGCTTGTCGTGTCATATCAATTTTAGATTAATCCGGACTCAGACAAAATTCATCGATATCCATAGTGAGGCTGCGTATAACCGATCTCCAAGACGAACTGTCATTGGTTTCTAGTCAAGTTCTTAGTGTCACGGCCTTGCCAAAAGGTGGGATAACACCAAGCATGCAACAAAACATGCGTGCTAAAAAATTAAGTTCAAAATATGTGAGCTGCATAAGAAGTTAATTCAAAAATGGTAAGGAAAGATAGCGCATGGAATATACTACGACCTACAGATCAGGTACAATTCTAGAAGTTATTTAAAGGTTGTCGGCTAAACATCAAAAATAAGGATTTTCTTATATTAATTTTGGTCCTATTAGTATACACTAAATACTGTGACCTATACTTCTACAAACACTTTAAATGGTGCTAAGGAAAAACAATGCACTACAATCAAACGGATCGTATTACGAATCTGACTCTGACTCAGTGGAAGAACTAGTCACAACCCTCTTCGGCGATATAATCTGTAGGAATACTATGCTAGGCACTAAGGAGAGCTATCCTTAAGTTGAAGAGCAAAAGAGGGGTCATCCAATTCAGTAATAACTATTGATGAATGATCGGGGGCAGCACGGCTATAAGCAATACGAGGATCGTAAATGCTAGTACCTCAGGTACTGGTTTTGATGATAACAACTATATAACATTATATAAAATATAGATACTAACGTTTTATCAAGATATATATAGTATATAGTGTAGGATATTAGACAGATATTATTTAAGAAGACTATACAGTGTCAAGATGATGATATCAAGAGTAGATTCAAGACATTGATATAAAATTTCAAAAGTTCAAGAATGAAGACTCATGAATATTGAAGAGTTCAAAATTTCAAGACATTCCAAATAATTTAGAGTCGTAGAATTTATGTTAAAACCTTGATACCACTTTCCTAATCTCTCTCACCTTCTCTAATTTTGTTTTAAAATTGTTTTTCAAATATTCTATATTTAAAATAATCTTTTCAAAATATCTCTCAAAATGATTTTCAATCTTTTATACTTATAAAGATATTATTTTAGTGATTTTAATTTTATATATATTGAATTTTTGTTTATACTTTAATAATTTATAACTATATTGATTACATATATATTATTTACATTATATTGGATATTCTTATTAAATTTTTCAAAATTATTCTATAAAGTTTTATTGAGTTTTAATACGATTAAAATATTATAAACTATGTTTAAATGTTTGTACAAAGTTTAAAAATATTTTACAAAACTAAATATTTTCAAAATAATTTTTATTAAGTGATTTTTCAAAATACAAAGGGATATGTTGACATATCCTCTACAAGTATGTCGACATACTAGTCGTACTTTTGAAAATTCAAATTTGAATGGAAGTGTTTTTTCATCGCATCTCTTCACAAATGGACATGACCGTTGTTTCCCTATATACCAGACTTCCAAACGAATTTTCATTAACTACTTTCTTATTTTACTCTCATTTTTTCACTCTCTTGATTTCTAAATCAATTTATATTGAAACTCTTTCGAATTCAACCAGAATCAAATTCAATCATTACTAGTTCGATTCTCTTTCATACACTCTTTGATTTCTATTACCTCTCTCAATATTAAAGTGCTATTAAAGAGTTATAGGATCAATTGTAATCAAGATCGAAGATCTGAGTCTGTAAACTTTATCAAATCATAATCTATACTCTATGGGGTGTGCTTGGTTTTCCTAAAATCCAAGTAGGTGTGATTGTAGCCTGATTAAATCAATTGGGTGTGCTTAGTAGCCCGTAGATCTAATGGGCATGCTTGTGGCTCGGAAATCAAGTAACTTTACCCAAACGTCGGTACTCTGGAGGGTGTGTCTTGTAGCCTTGAAATCAAGATTGTATTTGCATTTACGAGTTGAAAAGAAATCTGTATAAGGAATTGTGCGGGACTGGATGTAGGGTAACTCTGAACCAGTATAAATTCCTGGTGTGTTCTTTCCTTTTCACTTTTACTATATTTACTTTTTCTGTGATTGTTTCTGTGATTGTTAATTACATCATTCCAAGTAGAATCTTAAAGAATTTGAAAAATATTCATATGATCCATTAAACAGTATTCACCACTCCTCTAGTGTTAATTTAGTCTTAAGGTTCATATTCCGCTGACTCACATTTGGTATCATAGCATTGGTTTTCAAAGTATTCATCATTTGATTTTGGAAAAAGTTTAAACGGCTATCAACATTGGCAATAGTGCTATTAGTAACACTGTTAATACACTTGTTAGTAACTCATTTGTCGAAGGACAATCTACTGCTAGACCTCTACTTTTTAATGGCAAAAATTACACATATTGGTCTTGTAGAATGAAAATTTATTTACAATCAATCGATTTAGACATTTGGAATATCAAACAAACTGACTATACTAAACCCTAGACTAATTTTGCACAGTGGACTATTGACCAAAAAGCAGTTGCACAAAGTAACTCTAAGGCTATGCACATATTATTTTGTTCACTGGATAGAAATGAATTTAACAAAGTATCTATATGTAAGTCTGCATTTGAACTTTAGAGAACTTTGTAAGTTACACATGAAGGAACAAGTAAGGTCAAAAGACTAAAATTTCCATGTTAACAAACCAGTTTTAGTTATTCAAAATGAGTCAAAAGGAGTCCATATCTGATATGTATAGTAGATTCCAAGATATAGTACACTCACTTATTGCACTAGGTAAAAGTTTTTCTAAAGAAGACCAAGTTACAAAAATCCTTAATTTACTTACTGCTGAATGGGATCAAAAGACTCCTGCAATCGAAGAGGCTAATGACATTAGCACTCTAAGAATTGAAGAGTTAATTGGCAATTTAACGTCTTTTGAAGCACAAATGCAGGGAAGGAGAAAAGGCAAAGAAATAGAGAAGAAATCTATAGCTTTTAATACAATGATGAATAATCAGGATTCAAATAGCGATGAAGATGAAGAAACTATTTCATGACAAGGAATTTCAGAAAATTTCTAAAATATAGGAATATGAACAATTTCAAAAGAAATGAGAACAAAATTTTAGGAAGCGGAAGTGGAAACGGAAATGGTATTAGATGTTATAACTGCGATGACCCTGGTCATTTAATACAGGACTGTCTACATCCCAATAAACTGAAAACTACACCAAAGACTAATTCATCCGGAAAACGGAGAAGAGCCTATACTGCAACATTAGACGATTCGGATACATCCTCCAGTGATAATGACTCAGGTACAGAAATTGCTAACGTGTGCTTCACAATAATACATAATTCGGAACAAAATGGTGAAATGGATCAGAGAAAGGTACGCATTTAATATATCGGAAGTTTTTTTATGAATGAATTTTTCTTTTCTTTTGGTTGCTTTATTGATTGTTAGGAATATCCTATAGATTAATAATAATATTGGTTGAATATTATGTGATTATATTTTAAATATAAATATTTTATATATTTAATAATAAAATAATATTATAAAATATATTTAAAAATATTTTTCTGAAAATAGAATAACTATAGATAGATCTATATAATAAAATAGGATATTGTTAAAAAAAATCATTTATGAAAATTTTGACTTATATGTTGACATAGGCCACGAGCATATGTCGACATATGCAAATAACATTTGAATTTCAATTTCAAATTCAAAATTTTAAATTTCCCTCCACCTTTTCACCAACTCCTATGGTCTGAAAAGTTATCTTTTGACCAGAGAACATGTCTTTTGATTCTCTATTTACTTACTCTATCTCCATCCATTCATTTCTCACTTTCATTTTCAAATTCAAAAATCATAAACTCTCTTATCTCTTCAAACTATTCTTCAATAGCATCCTCAAGCATTACCAAGGCAACCATGAGGCTTTCTAAGAAAATAAAAGAATATCTTTTCAATAATCAAGAAGCCATTCAAGCCTATATTGAGTATTTATCTTTCGAAAAAGTCTTTCCCGAAAGATTTGGTATTTTTGAAGATTTTTTTACTTATGATCTTTTCAAACTTTGTTTGCGAAATGAAATTCTTTGTTTAATCGATGCTTCTCAAAATGATTTTGTTTATTATCAAAAATTAGTAAAGATGTTTTACGCAAATTTAAAAGGAAAGTTTTATGATGGTAGAGAAGGAGAAGTTTGGAGTAGTGTCAAAGGGACATAAATTGTTTCAAATTGTGAACTTTTGGGTCACATTCTTGGATGCAAATCTAGTGGAATGGACCTTTCATCTTTTCAAATTGATTTTCAAAATCTTGAAGTAATTCATCATATTTTCGAAAGTGATGATGATTTTGAATTTAAAACAAAAACTTGCGTCCAAAAGCAAGAATAAGCTTTCTTTTGCAACAAAGTGTCACACCTAGAACGTGTAATTATAATAACCCGACTCAAAATATTTTCAAAGCCCTTTTCGCCATTCATGGTCAATACGACATAAATTAGTCTCAAGTCATTTTGGATGAACTTTTTCCTAAGAATCTTTCTAAACATGAAAACACACTATTTCATGGTGTATCTTACTCATTTTTTTGATTATTTTGGTATTGACCTTAAAGGATAGCAAATAATTCCTCGAAAAATATTTGACAAGGCCAACATTTCACTTATGTATATTTCACCCTTTTTCAAGCCTTATGAAATGCTTGTAGAAAGGGAACAATGGTTGGCTTGGGAAGAAGAGGATAAAATAAGAGAAGAGGGGGAATACGAAGAGGAAGGAGATGAGATGGAAGTCGAGGAGGAAGAACAAGAAGAGGAGGATACTTTTTTGGAAAGTATCAATATGCCATTAAATCCATCCAATAAAGATCTTCTCAAAAATCAAGAAAAGATCATCCAAAACCAAAGGAAGCTTAAGAAATCATTTTCAAAGAGATTTACTTCAATTTCCAACAACATGGATAAATTCTTTGGAAAGATCATCCGCAAGCTTGGTGGTTTTTCTTCATCTTCATCCATATCTTTCTAGTTGTTTGTTTAAACTATCCTTGTATTTGAATTTTCTAGTTTTAGTTTATGTTGAATCTTATGTATATTTTCATTTCTTTGTGTTCTATGTAATCTCTATATAATACTAATGAAAAATCTATTTCCTTGCTGTTGTACATTGTTTATCATCTCTGAAAAACATAATAGTATAATACTATAAGCTAAGTACATTAGAATATCAAAACAAAGTTCTTTTCATAATTTTTGCATATATGTCGACATACCCTATTCGTCGGGATCCATCGTCAACGCAGTATCATGTCTCCATTTCCGTGCATACCAAGGAACTCTCGTAGTGCATAATAATGGCTTTACAACTACTTAGTTGTATTCTATCTCGTCTCATATCGAGGACTTCGTTCCTTGGACTAATCATGGACACAGCTCCATGGACTATTAAGGACTCATCTTCTCGGACTATCCTGTTTGTCTGAAAGACCTCCACAAAAGGGTTATCTAGCCATGTCTCCTAACAACAAACAAACTAGCAAACAACCATGAGGCGGTGTATGTCCTAAATGGGATCAACACTAGTAGGAGGTGTAGTCCATTTAGGCATAATCCCCATCTTTCCGCTGACCTCTCAGGACCGATGACCTTCTCGACCTATGTAAACAGTTCCTACTCCTCATATATGGTACCAATCTCATTGTCATAGCGCCGAACCCTGCTCACTGTCACATTTAGATTGCCAAACGCAATCAAGGAAGTGCCTACTTGGTTACTTAAACATACCCTCTAAAAGGTTGAAGCAGACTCCACTTGTCCTTTGATATTTCGACCGAAGCAAACCTTCCTACTGGTATATTCCCTTTATCTATACGCAAATGTATAATCCCACGGGTCCAACAGTTGGATATGCCCCTACATCAATATTACGTATACACAACTACTAGTAGCCCCTTGCTGTGGGTAGACTTCTGTTGTGTAACATCACCGACCTCGCATTCCAATCCATTTTAATAACTATGTGATTCTTATCTGATTTGAGCTATTGGCTAAATTCAATAATTCACACCCATCATAAACGCATACTTGAGGTTATTTATATATTCATACTTATTTATTTACCATACCTCCAATGTTCACTATAATATTTAGTTATTTTTACATAACTAGCTCCTTATTTCTTTAGTTAATTTAATGTGATTTACCGCTTACTTTTAACTTAAAAGATTTAAATACCTTTTATTGTTTACTTCCCGTTTAATTCATGAAATCTATACTATTGTTCCTTCTCAATTTTTACTATCTTCCTTTGATTACTAAACTTTCTTATTTACTCATTTCATTACTCTATCTGCATTTCGTCGCTTATTATTTAATTTCTAACTTGTTTTTATTGTATATATTCATTTTATAGTTAGACTATTGCTATTTTTACTACTTACAATTCTTTAGTTTATACTTAAGGATTTCTGCATTTTAATGCGAATTAGATCTTTCCCAAAAGGAAATGTTAACACTATAAATTTTTGTAACTTATCTAAATAAGGGTTTGTGTTATGTTGGAATTATAAGGAATTATCTTTCTGTTTTTATTTAAATAGACAGTACAAAATACGGTAAACATCCCTATTTTATAAATCTCTTTCTTTTTGGCATATTCCTTGTTATTACAAACGTTGCACATTTATTTATTTATAAAACTGGATAATTTATAGAAATTTACATTGCAACACACTTCATTCTAATGAATTAAAATACTACTTAAATCCAATTGAATTTTATAATAACTTCAAATTCATATTTACTAACATATGTCATTTGACCCAAATAATATGGAATTTCTATACATTCTTGTTAATTAAAGTACTGCTACTTACATCGTTACTTTCCAAATTCAAGCATATGCAACATATAATTCAAGTTGACAATTCACAGAATATGTAGGCATGGTTTTCAATTTCATTACGCATATAGTTAAGCCTACAACTCCAAAATAGTTATATTCAAACATACAAGGAATAGATTTACAATGAAATAAATCCAATATTTTATCAAAATATTTAATTTCACACACACCTTTAAGCTTTCAAATCTCCAAATCTAAACCCCGTTATTCATGTTTGACTCCCTTTTTCTCCCTATCAAATTATGTAAGAATATACATATTCATAAAAAAATTAGATCTAGGAAGACATATGAAATTGATTTAGATTTGGATTTAGAATTACCTTTTCTTCGCAGAATTGATTCACCCCTTATTCTTCTTCTCTTTTATTTTCCGCTATTCTCCATACATACATACATACATATATATATAATATATACTATTTTATAATTTTTATATTTTGTAAAATTTGTGGAGAAAAAAATAGCAAAGCTTCGCTCTTTGATTAAGAAAATAAGAGAAGAAAAGTGAAGGTTAGGCCTATATTTATAGGCGCAAGAATCAATTCCATCCGTTAGATTTTAATTTATTGAATTCTGACCGCTAGGCCTAAGTTCATTCTTGCCTATACCTAGCTGATCGTTCGACCACCCAATCTCCACCGGTCTACTGTAACACCACGTAAAAATTAATTAATTAATTATAAGGCTAAAAATAGAAATTTTGTAAATGTTAAAATTGGCCACGGAAGTAATACCATTGTGTTCGTAGTGATTTTTTGATCAACTTTCATATACAGAGTTGTGTAATCGGAGCTCAAATAGAAAAGTTATTGAAGTTTGAAGTTTTCAAATTTAAAATAATTCAAATGGAATTCAAATTCAAATTTTAAATTCATTTTAACAATTTACATTAAAAATATTAATAAATATTTTAATGTTAATTAAGAATTTGGGGTGAAGTAAAGGTTAAAATAAACGTTAACGTTAATTGAATAAATAGGGAATTAAAAAACAATTAAAAAGCAAATAAATACGTTCCATTCATAGGCTACCGGTCGACCACCTTCCTTAGGTCGGTCGGTCGCTAGCGGTCGACCGCTTAGGGAAGGGCGATTGACCGGTGTAGTTGAGGCAGCTAGGGTTATTTTAAGCTAGGAACAACCCAGATTTTATTAATTTAAACTAACTTAAATCCGATAGCTCTGGTACCTTCTAACAACTATAAATAAGAGGCTAGCCTCTTCACTGTTATTCACAAATTATTTGAAAACACAAGCGGAACTCTGTCAGTTTTAGATTCCTTCTTATATTATATTTTATCCTTTCTGCCATGAGAATCTAAAACTATAGATAGCTCTGTGTACTGTTTGTTGTATCAATTTTACCAATCAACAACCAGTTTTAGAGTGGGTTTAAGGTTCGATGGGCCTTTACTCGGTCGAAAATTAGGACCGTTTCAAGGCAGGTTGTTACTGTTATCGGAGCTTAGGTTGCCTGGTCAATGGGTATATGTATACGTATGAGTGTGTACTTGTTATTTTTGAACGTATTTTTCAAAAATCCTATTATATATATATACACTTATTTGAATATATGAAAACACACTAGGCATATCCTTTATTTCAGCAATTAATACTATCTTAGGAAATTAAAACTAAAAGTTTAAACCTACAAATAGTTGATTATGGTTGAAAATCATTCCTCTGAGGTTAGCAACCCTCTACCCAAGAGATACCCACTATCCGAGTGATTCCTAAATAGTTAAAGCAAAACCTAAGGCATGTAAGGAAAATTCTCATTCCTCAGCAAGTTGCACCAACGGCACCCATTACTCTACCCGTTAAAGCGACACCCAACCCTATAGACTTTCCCAAGATGTGCAAGGAATTTCAGAATATGGGAGGAAAGGTGTATATGAGAGTAGAAGGTTTTATAGAGACGAAGGCTTGGATTAGCGATTATGAGCTAAGATAGGAAGACCAGATCAAGAGGAGAATGTGGGCATGGCATCTTAAAGGAGAGGCCTTAGATTGATGGACTGTAGTGGCCCAAGAGAATGCTGAGCGAGGAATCACTTCCGGGGAGTTCAGAAACCGCTTTGAGTCACGATTCATGTCAAGGGTGGAGGTGAATTTGCAGTTGGAAAGGTTTATACAACTTAGGTAGGGAGACTACATTTTGAAGGAATATATCAGTAGATTCATAGAATTAGCTAAGTTCAGAATGAGTTTGATTGACACCCCCATGAAGAAGGCCATGAAATTCATTAAAGTCCTGAATTCCCCACTTAGGGAGCTACTTTTGACCCAAGTACCCATTGGCGCCACTTATGAGATGGCTTTACTTCAAACTATCGGTCCGAAGGAGAAGGAGAAAGAGAAGGAGAAGGTAGGACCAGTGCAGAACCAAGTTAGAGCTAAGAAGGGAGGATTTTGAGCGAACAAAAACGCTAAGGGGAAGATAAAAAGGAGAGTATAACTTGTCGAAGATGCCAAAAGAAAGGACGCATCGCTAAGGATTGTAAAGTGAGTTTGATGAGGGAGGAGTTCAAGAAGAAGTGTTATCATTGTCATAAAGAGGGACACTATAAGAATCGGTATCCCAAGCTAGTGAAGGAGGGACAAAATAGGAAAGCTTATACCACTGAAGCTATTCCTATCTCCATTGGACCTCCTCTAAAAGATCAAGGAAAAGCTACAATGGAAGGTACAACTATTATTTTTTGGAATATTATTCATACTCTATTTGACTCAAGAGTGTTGCATGCATTCATAGCTGGAAGTATAGTCAACTCTTTGAGTCTAAAAACCATAGTTGTCACAAACTCAATACTGGTATCAAATCCTATTGGGGGTTGACACATCTTTCTTTAATTTGTAAAGGCCTAGTTGTCGATATATGTAACGTCGATTTTACATGTAACGCGTATGTTCTTGGTTTTGAGGGGTATGGACTTATCTTAGGAATGAATTGGTCATCTTACTATGGGGCTATCTTAGATTACAATAGTACGATTGTATGGCTAAGGAGTTGTAAAGGGCGATATATAGATGTTCATTGCATACCCCAAAATTCTGTCGAGCTAGGCTATTTATATTCTCTTAGCCTATCACAAGATGATATCTCATATGTACCTGTAGTTTGAGAATTTCCTAACCTTTTTGAAGAAGTCTCGGGTCTCCCACCCCGAAGGGAGAATGAGTTTAGAGTCGACTTGTAGAAGAAAGCTAGACATATTGCTCTGCCTTTAAGACACATGGCCCCCGAAGAAAGGCGAGAGTTGGATAAGCAGATTTCAGAGCTATTGTAGAAAGGATTTATCCATCAGAGTACTTCTGAATGGGGAGCGTCTATTGTTTTCAACACTAAGGCAAACGGCTATTTAAGGCTATGCATTGACTATAGGGAACTCAATAAGTTGACTAAGAAAAATAGGTACCCCTTACCTAGAATAGATAATTTGCTCGATCATCTTATTGGAGCCAAAATGTTTTCTCAGTTAGACTTAGCCACTAGATTTCAACAATTAAGGATAGTTGTGGATAACAAGCAGAAGACCATATTTTGCACTCTGGATGGGCTGTATGAATGGGAAGTGATGCATTTTGTATTGACAAATGCCCTTGCATACTTTGTAGATTTGATGATTAGAGTTTTTAGGGGCAATTGAGTAAATTCGTCTTAGTATTTATGGATGATATCTTAGTATTTTCTAAAAGTGAAGGAGAGCATGAAAATCACTTAAGGGAGATACTAGGCACTTTGAGAATGCACCAACTTAAAGCCAATCAAAATGTCACTTTCGGAAGAAGGAGGTGAGATTTCTTGGACATGTTGTTTTCGAGAAAAGATTGTCTGTAGACCCTAAAAAGGTGGAAGCTATTCAAGATTGGAAGATTTCGAAGAATGTCACAGAGGTTAGAAGTTTTCTTAGTTTAGCAGGTTACTATAGGAAATTCATCAAGGACTTTGCAAAGATAGCAGTTGGACTAACTCACTTAACTAAGAAGAATCTAGTTTTTGCATGGGATAAGAGATGCACGGAAGCATTCTAGAAGCTGAAGGAGCTATTGACTAGCGTGCTAGTACTAACTATTCCTAATGCGACGAAACCTTTCACCATTTACATCGATGCTTGTGGTACAGGATTAGGAGTCGTGCTTATGCAGAAGGGTAGAGTGATAGCTATGCAGGTAGAAAATTGAAGGACCGTGAGAAGAGGTACCCAACTCACAACTTGGAGTTAGTGGCTATCGTCTTTGCTTTGAAGATGCGGAGACACTATCTTTAGGAGGAAAGGTTTGAGTCGTTCACCAACCACAGATCCCTTAAAACCTATTTTCCCAAAATGATTTAAATATTAGGCAGCAGAGGTGGATAGAGTTTACAGCATCATATGATTTCAAGATATAGTATACCCTCAGAAAAAGGAATTTTGTCGCTGACGCCCTTAGCCGGAGGCATGCTACTCTTGGTGCTATATATGAGTGGATGCATTAGATTTCCTCTCAAATTTCAGTTTCCAACTACCAATTGAACCTACTCTAGGATATTTGGCAGCAATGGAGGTTAACCCAGCACTAATGGACCACGTTGTGAAAGAGCAGAGGAATGATGCGACGACAGTAAATATTTTGGGAAAGTTGAAGAGAGGAAACACTTTCCCCATGGCCATAGGTATGTAATTAATGAAAAAGGATGTTTGAGGAGAGATGAATGCCTTTGTGTTCCTATAGTTGAGAATGTTTTGGAGGAAGTGCTAGCAAAGTGTCACCATTCTAAGATGACCATTCACCCCAGATGAGATAAGATGTATAGGGATATAAAGCAAACTTTCTATTGGCTGGGAATGAAGAAGAATGCAGTGGAGTATATTTCTAGATGTTTGACTTACCAAAGGATGAAAGCGGAACAAGGGAAGCCCAGATGAGTGTTGTTACCATTGGAGGTACTAACTTGGAAGTAAAAGGACCGATGGACTTTATAGATGGGTTGCTTAGGAGTCAAAGAGGCAATGACGCTATATGGATTATAGAAGATAGACTCACTAAAAGCGCTCATTTTAATCCCATTAGAAGTAAAAGGACTGCAGCATCCCTTGTGCAAATTTATATCAAGGAAGTAGTATGACTTCATGGAGTTGTAATTAGTATTATTAGTGATAAGGATCCTTTATTCACTAATGAATTTTAGAGGAACTGAAGTCAGCCTTAAATACCACATTGAATCTTAGCACCGCTTCTCACCCGTAGACTGATGGTCAGACTGAAAGGGTGAATAGGATTTTAAAAGACTTGTTGAGAGCTTGCATCATGGACTTTGGAGGATATTGGGAGCATCACTTACCTTTAGTAGAATTTGTGTATAATGATAGTCGCCAAGCGACGATTGGCATAACACCGTTTGAAACGTCATACGGAAGGCCATGCATGTCGCCTAATTATTGGTAGGAAACCATCGACAAAATTTTACTTGGACCCGATTTGATTCGTGAGATCTCGGAAAAGATAGAGATGATTAGGCAATGAATGAAGGTCGTAGAGGATCATCAGAAGTCCTATGCAAACAAAAAAGGAAGGAATTGGAGTTCGAGGTAGGAGACATGGTGTTCATTAAGATTTCCCCTCTTAGGAAGGTTATGAGGTTTGGTTCATCGAGGATGTTAGCGCCAAGGTTTGTTGGGCCTTTTTCGAACTTGGAAAGAATTGGAAACCTTACATATTGTGTATAGCTACCGGATAAGCTGGCGGGAGTCCATGACATCTTTCATGTTTCGCACTTGAGGAGATGCCTTCATAACACCGCCACTATAGTAGAGCCTGATCGATCAGTAGACATTGAGAATGAGCCAATAGTACCCCCATGCCACCGCATGCATAGTAGAGCACATAATTAGGAAGCTCTGCAATAAAGAAATTAGGTTTGTCCGAGTATAATGAGGAGATGACTCAGCGAAAGCATATGGAAAACTGAAGAGATGATGAGGACTTCTCATCTTGAGCTTTTCTCTAGTAAACCTTTTCTTTCCAAAATTAGATTTTTGGTTGCTTCATGGTTGCTAGATTGGATGGTAACGGATGGTTGCCACACTTTTGCTTTTATTTTTGCACTCATATAGAAATTTTAGGCATATTTAGGATGTTTTGCATACATGCCTATATGTCACGATCTTGCATTCACGTTAGGACTAAGCTCACCTATAGTATGTCTACATACATAATCATATTGCACTTTTGGTTGAGTAGATGGTTGTATAGATAACTTTGTTGTATAACATGGATGTTGAGTGTGCGTTACACTCTGTCCTTTAGGGATTTCGGGGATGGAATCCTTTTAAGAGGGGAGAATGTAATACCCTATAAAAATTAATAAATAAATTAATTAACTATAAGGCTAAAAATGAAAATTTTGTAAATGGCGAAATTTGATAATAGAAGTTATACCATTGCGTTTGTGGTGATTTTTTGATCAACTTTCATATATAGAGTTTTGTAATCGGAGCTCAAACGAAAAATTTATTGACGTTTGAAGTTTTCAAATTTAAAATAATTCAAATGGAATTCAAATTCAAATTTTAAATTAACGTTAACGTTTGAAATTTAAAATATTAATGAATATGTTAACGTTATTTAGGAACTTGGGGTCAAGTAAATATTAAAATAAACATTATCATTAATTAAATAAATAAGGAATTAAATAACAATTAAAAACAGAAAATAAATACGTTCCCATTTATAGGCCACCGGTCGACCGCCTTTCTTAGGCCGGTCGACCGCTTGGGAAAGGGTGGTCGATCGGTATAGTTGAGGCGGCTAGGGTTATTTTAGGCCGGGAATAACCCGAATTTTATTATTTTAAACAGACTTAACTCCAATGGTTTTGGTACCTTTTAACCACTATAAATAAGAGGCTAGCCCTCTCACTTTTATTCATAAATTATTTGGGAATGCAAGCGGAGCTCTGTCAGTTTCTTTTATACGATTCAGAATTTTTTAGGATTTTCAGGTAAGGGATTTCAGATATTCAATATTCAGTTTCTAATTATATTCTTCTCCAATCTCTGAAATTCTGAATCCAATCCATATACAATCCAATTGTTGTATAAAAGTAAGAAGTCTGGAAAAAGATTAGAAGCAACATAATCAAATCCAAGAGAAAGCTGGGAATCATTTATGAGTGAGAATCTTAAGTTTTTCTCATTTTAGTATTTGTATAATTGAATTTGGATTTGTTTTATGCCTTAGGAATTTTTTTCATGAAAACATTAAATTAAAATTAAAACCTCAAAATTCCTCTAAGCGAAATGTCAATCCTTATTGGAATCTCAATTGTTTTATATTAGAATAGTAGAATTTGTTTGGATATTGCAATTTGGGTATTTTATATTCTATTCCATGTCCAATTCTTTTTTATTCCAAAAGGAAATTTAGCTAGGAAATGTGTGTAAGGTACTAATTCCCTTATTTGTAGTTTGCACTACCTATTTCCATGATTTAAATATGAATTCCTCTTCACTTCAGATTCGTTTACATAAAAGTTGGATAGAGTATAAAAGATTTAAATTTTAAATGTTATTCCTTAAAATAGAATCATTGATTCTACTATTTTAATATACATAAGTTTGGTATAAGATTTTATTTTATTTTATTCAAGTCTATTGGTTTGGCTAAGGATATTAGCTATTTTGTATTATTGTTTGGAGTCGGACTTGTATAATTTGGAAGTTTTAACATTTAAATGATTAGTATAGGATGCAAAATCTTCACACACTTAGGAGTATTTAGTTATGTGTATGCGTGTGCGCGCATATTAGCATGTAAACAAATTATAATTAATAAAATATTAATCGTGTAGTATAAGTAAATTAGTAAATTAGTATTAAACCCCTTTAGGAAGGAAGTTAAGAGCAAAATAAGGAGTTTTCCTTATATAGCCTTAATGGGAAATACGGTGAGATAAATATGGTAGTATGTTAGGAGAGTGGAAATTATGACTAAGTTATAGGGATGCGAGGTCAGTTAAAAGCACTTAGAAGTCTTCCTTGCTAATCTAGCTACCAGTAGTGTGACTTTGGAATTGATGTGAGACATCACCTATAATAAGTTTCCCAGAGGACGCAAGGTTAGTCCCAATTCTATATGGTAAGTCTGCCCAGCTAATTTAGCTACCAGCACATATGAATAGTCGGGCTAATGTGAGACGTCATAGTTTGGGTTACATATTATAATACGTAGGACCTGCTTCAGGGTTGGAGGTATTAAGTGATTGTTATAAGGTCTGCCTCCTTCCTACTTAAGAAGTATTAAATGGTCGAGGTTATAGTTTAGGCACGGTAGTGGGAAATATCGGGAAGGGTCCGCTTCGGGGCTGAGGTATTAAGTGGCTACTGTAGGGTCTGCCTCTCCTATAAAGAAGTATTAAGTGGCATGATGAGATTCTGTGCAAAGTCAGCTAGAGAGTACCAGATAGGGGTCCACCTTGGGTTAGGTATTAAATGATGGGGACCTGCTTAAGATATATATATATTAAATGGCCAGAGTCCGGCCTAATTCCTATCGAAAAAGTTTTAAGTGGCTTAAGTACTTTCTCTCACATTGTTAGGACATGATTGACGGTAATTGCATGGGACTGAGAAGGGCCTTTGGCCTACAGTTGATGATAAGTAATGGAGTTAAACTGAAAGAGTTTAAGTTATAGAATTTGGACTGGAAAGGCATTCAGGCTTACAGTAGTCGGTACTTTTGTTAGTATAGCTAAAATGCCAAGACATATTACTTATCTAAATGATACTACCTAAATACTATTTTGGTAAGATTTGATATTTTCATTCATCAGACTTTGTTGTTCTAACTCCTTCCTCATTACAACACATAGGTTATGTGAGACAGTGATGATTTAGAGGATGTAGGCGGAGGCGAGGACTTATGGCAGTTATCTATCTACTTATGTTTTTATATGTTAATGTACCCATATTAGACTTGATGTTGTTGTATTTTGAGATATTGTATTTTGGATGTTGGGATGTTATGTTTTGTTATGAGATTTGAATTTTTATAAAATGAGTACTATTTCTGATATTATATTTTATCCTTTCCACTGTGAGATTCTGAAAGTATAGATAGCTCTGTGTACTGTTTGTTATATCAATTTTACCAACCAACAGTCGGCTTTGGAATGGGTCTAAAGTTTGATGAGCCTTTACTGGGTTGAAAATTAGACCCGTTTCGAGACGAGTTGTTACGTCGACCGTTAGGTGTTAGCTGGTAGGCTCTAGGGTGTTGTCCGGTTTGCTTTATAATTTGTTGCCCCATTTCATTCATTTATTGCTGCTTTAATATACTAATGTTAACGTTCTTTTCTCTAATTCCCTTTTCATTTATTTCATACCCTTTTTGTTTTAAGTTGATTAATGTTAATCTTGCTTACACCTTAAGTATCTGATAATGTTAATTTATTACCATTTATTTCTTGATTTTCTTTCCTTCAACGTTAACGTTCTTATTTATTAATGTTTGTTTTAACGTTAATTAATTCTCATTTATTTATTTCTTTTTCAACACTTAATTTGATTTAACGCTGATATCCTTTGATTACTTCCTTCTAACCTCTGATTTGATTAGATTTAACATAGCTAATTACTTAAATGATAAGATTTACATCTAATGTTTACTTTAATGTAAGTTATTAATACTTATTTACTTATGCGTACTTACACGCTTTCTTAATTAGATTTGATTTAATCAAGCACCCTTAATTATCATTTATGTTTGATGTTAACATTTATACTTAATGCCTATTATAATGTTAAGTTATTAACATTTACTTCCTTAATTGGTTCTAAATTATTGCCGATTCGAAAACTTTAAATGTTAATAACTTTTCGTACGAACTCCGATCCTAAAATTTTATATATGAATATTGATAAGAAAATAATCACAAACTCAACAGTGTAAGTTTTCATAGCCAAACTTTGACGTTTACAAAAAATCTATTTTTGGGCTTTAATAATTTCTTATTAATTAATTTCTCTTTTATTTTCTGGGGCGTTATAGTCAAAGTTGTCCAATAAAAATTTTAAGGGTGGAAAATGTTACCAGTTAACATTTTCCAAAGTTATATTACATTTGATACCAATTTGGTTTTTAAATTAATATTTTCACAATCTACGGTACAAAAAAAATGTGGTTCATTACAAGTCATTCCATAGTTATCCAATAACTATGAGTACGTAACTAGTTGGTACCCCTAGTAGCCATGAGTAATAAACTGACAATTTGGAGAGCATTACGTACACTGATCTCAATGGATGTATCCATATCATTTCTCGAAACATCGATCAGGAATATTTAAAAAAAATGTTATTTTATAATATGATCAATTACTCACGATCGCAACTATTTATAACTATAATCACATAACGTTTTATTCAAAGATTTTTTATTAATACACTTGAAATAAATAAATTAATTATTTCACAATATAACAAAGTATAACAAAACCTTTATCATGAACAAAATTGATTACAAAATTAGATTTACAATAGATTACATAATTGCCCAAATGTCATATCCCTGACTCTCTCAAAGATCCCTATTGTAACGACCCGCTATTTTGAACCATTCAAATCGACAATAAACCACACATGTCAGACTTGAATTGCTCAAAATATCAGATTGTTATTTATATTTGGCAAAACTTAGCATATACAGTAAATAAATCAATCACAGAATCACAGACATAGAGTAATACAACAATATGTAGCGGAATAGGTAAATAGTAGTTCATGAAGCTACTACAAAACAACAAAGTCCAAGACAAAAGACAACAGAAGTCCAAATACACAGAAGTCTCTAATACATAAGCAAATAACAAGTCTAAACAGAAATAACTAAATGACGGTAATAACAGAAAAACTGGAAAGCTAAATAGATAGGATAGATGTCCAAGCCAAGCTCCAAAAGGTGAGTCTCAAATGTTGTAATACTCAGGCTGACCCTAGCATAAAGCAAAACACAAAACACTCGAGTCAGGATTAATAATCTTATGCAAGTAAATCAACTCAAGTGAAATGTCCAAATGAAATGCAATAACTTAAAGAATGTTTGGGATTTCCATCCTTTAAGGATCCATGGAACTATCTACATACATAATACAATACGCTATATAAATAATGTATACAGTAAAGTAAAATATTAAAATAGCGTTAAGGTGTTACCCATATCCCCCTTAACACATTTTTTATATAAATACTGTAGTCTATACAGATACTGTAAGCTCCACCAAACCGGTGGTTTACTCAGTGAGCACTCCATAGGTACGATACAAACCAAAGTCGTAATGGGCGCGATCAGGATAAATATGACAAGGCACGTGAGGCATTGCCTTGGGTAGGATACTACCGTTTTGCAGATCCGGACTGGTGGTAACGCATAGAAGCTACTACCACCCACCTCGAGACACACTTCGAAATCAAATCAAAGGGTGTCCACCGAATCAATCACAAAGTAATAATATGGTATCGAAGAAATGTGCTTGATAGGGGGAGCGACCCCACTTGACCCGGCGTGGCTCCTGTTTTAGTCATTTTAATTATGACCCGAAGGTCAAGGCTATCCATCATCGTTCTCTTACTTCGTTCCAGTAGCGTTGGCCAAACCATCCTACTTCACTGTGGATTCTCCACCACGTGCATAGTTGTTAAAGTGGTTTTCGGTATTGGCAGAGAGTATGACAATATCCGATCCCGACCTCTTTAACAACTAAACACTTATTTCACACCAGTTGGTTCTTTTACATTTCCAAAACTGATTCATAATTTATATCAAAATATCATATTCACTTCAAAATCATATCACTTTCGAAATCATATTCACTTCAAAATCATATCACTTTCGAAATCATATTCACTTCCGAAATCATATTCATTATAAAAATCATAACCACAAAATAGGTTAAACCATCATATCAAAATATTTGCATTTTAAATCAATTAAATCTAAATCATAACAGTTCCAATTTTAAACATTTTGAATATTGAAAGTAGTTTATATATTGGAATAGTTATACATTAAAAATAGTTTATATTTTAGATAGGTTATAGATCGAAATAGTTTATATATTAAAATAGGTCATAGATTGAAATAGTATATATATTAGAAATAGTTTATATATTAAAATAGGTTATATATTAAAATAAATATATTAATTTAAATATTTTAAACATAATATATTTTATTTTTATTAAATTTTATTAAATTAAATCTTATATTATGAAAGGAAAAAAAGTAAATAAAGTTATAAGTAAAACCTTAAAATTTACATTTTAAAAACTTAACTTATAAATTTAGAATTCTTAAAACATATAATTTTAAAATCTAAATTTTACATGTATCTTTTAAAATAAAGTCTTTATATTAAATTTAAAAATCATTTTCCCTTTTTCCAAACACATCTTTCCAGAATTTTAGAAATCACTTTAAAAACAGACCAACGGTGTCCGTATATAGTTTTCTATCCTAGGGTCAAGTGATACAAATAATTATTATTTCAATCCGCAATAATTTTAAAATTTTATGGGTATATATATCATTTCAACCCGCAATCGCAAATTTTCAAAATCAATAAAAAATCGCTTGGGTTTATCATTTCAACCCATAACGATTTTTCCCAATTCTAAAAGATCATTCGGGTATGTATCATTTCAATCCATAGGGAATTCCTAAAACTAAGGGAACTTGCAGCATGATTTCCATAAAATAAATAACATAACACAAAATTATACATAACAATTTACATAAGATGACACATAACTTACATAATGAATCGCATAACATAACATATTGCTTACATAACCAATTACATACAATAACACATAATTACATACAAACTACATAATATAACATATATGCATATTTAACATGGAAGGTGACATAAGATTTCTACCATAACATAACCCAATATGCAACCATTTTTAACATAGCAATTTAGGTGATTTCCAACATAACACATATAAATTTTATTCTTTTTTTTTCATTTCACACATAAATTTCACATAACATACTAATGACAAATTCCATCACAAAAGCGTCAACCTTTAAATCAATATAACATTTTCCTTTTTTTTTCTTTTTAACATGGCAATTTAATATTAACATCATGAAGCATATTAATAACCATATCATCACATCTATTTATTATAAATAAATAACATAATATCAATAACAATAATCATGTCAAAATAATAAGGGAACATAGGTGAACATATGCCATAACAAATCATGACCAAACTATGCAAAATTTCTTAACTATTGCAACATTTCAATAACATATCAATTGATATTCATTCACTTAGCATAAGATTATAAATAGTGAGTGAATAGCTCACCTTTCGAGGCTAGGAAAATTTGACAAAACAAAGCTATGAATTTGAATCTCAATTCTAAAGCAAAGAAAACTAGAATCGATGGATCACCAAAATAGAAATATATAACTTTTGTTTTTTATATAAAAAGAGGAGAAAGAGGGGTGCTTTTGGATGGGTTTAGGTGTGACTAAGGTGGCCTAGGGTGGAGGAGATGGTATGGTTATGCAAGAGGAGGAGATGGTGGTGATTTGGGTGGGATTTGGTGGAGATAGGGCACGACTATAGGCTAGGAAAGAGGGGATGGTTTCGGCCTTGCTTGGAGGAGATGGTGGCCGAGATGGAGGGAAGTAGAAGATGGCTTAGATAGTGGAGGAGAGGAGGCAATAGGAGAGGAGGTGGAAGGAATTTGGAAGAGAGAAGGAAGGAGTTTTTATTTGGAGAAATTTGAGTTTTTAGATCTAGAACTCTCTGTAGATTTGGAGAGGAAGAAGGAAGTATGATGAGAAAGTTTTCTCAAGAGAAAATTATGTACGTACAAGTTAGTCAGAAGGAAATAAATGGTCGTAGGCATAGGAATAGACATAAGTCTCTTGGTATGGTTAGAGTCTCTTGGTTAACCAAGGCCCATTAGACCAAACAAAACCACTAGGACTTAGCCAAATTTCACAACTAAACACCACGAACTTATGTCAGTTTTTCACAAAAACTCAAATATTTAGAGCAATAGAAATTTGATTTTGACAAAACGAAAAGTGGAGAAAAGATCAGAATTCAGTCTAGTATCATATAAAAAGAATAAAATTTTAAAATTTTCAACCAAAAGTCAAATTTTGACTAAGTTTGACCAAAATTTAAAATTTTAGAAAATTTTCTATTTCATTGAATTTGGAAAAATATATTACTCAATATTCCAAAATTTGTACTTTAATTTTAACCTTTAAAATTTATTTAAATTCAAATAATAATATATTTTAAAATTAACAGAATTGAACCTTTATTTTATTAACATTGGTTTGTCTTCATTCAAATGTTCATTTTATTCAATTCAACATATGTTGCTTATTTTTAACTGAATCAATTACCATTTGTTTCTATTTACCTTAATTAAAAGATTTAATTCCAATTAATTCAATATTAAATTTCCAATTGAATGTTGGTTACACACTAATCGTTTTATTTTCATTAATTGATTCAAACAAAGTTTTATCCTTTTAGTTTGATTTACTTTATATTACATCAAATTTCTCTTTCAATTAAAACATATGTTTCCTTTTTATTTTCTCAACTTCCTCTTTTATTTTAATCAAACATACATTTCTATTATTACGTCCATTAATTACAATTAATGTTCTCTTTCCTTTTATTTGAAAGATTTCAATTACATTTAATTCCATTGATTACAAAATAAATTCCAAAGCGGATTAATCAATGGGATGAGGAATAAATCAATTGTTACAACTTAGTAATTCATATCTATTAATTTATTGTTTACACAAGGAGTATAAATCTACTTACCAAATAATTGATTTCTTATTGTATGCTAACATATTTAAAATATTGTTTATCCCATTCTTTAGTAACATTTACTGTTACAGTTGATTGAAATTACATTAATACAGTTCTCAATTACATTCAATCAATATTATTAAATTATATTCTAATACGTGTTACCACCTTTCATTCAATAAAGATTAGTTGTTTTAGAATTTTATCTAAGATCGTGTTTTATATTCTAACAAATTTATTATTATTATTATTATTTTACAGTAATAATTGAAAATTCTTTATTTCTAACCATATTTTATTCAACAATTGTAATTAATATTTCTAAAATTTGTTCGAATTTACGAGTCGTTACACCTATAGATGTGATTCTAGACATAAAGAATAATCTATGTCAACACACACTCATAATAATAATTCATTTTTTATTATTTATTGCAAATCAATGACTTTAAAGGTAATATTAAACATATAAGGTGAGTACATAACAAATACCATAATTGCGCATTCCTAATGGCTATAACCATTACAAATCAACTTTCAATGGAAATAGTCATGTAAATAAGGTGCATGGGCAATTTCTCTTCTTTTTGCTATGGCACATGATATACTAATAATTGGAATGTCTACAGTTACATCAAGTTGCATTAAAAAACAATAATAAAATAGAATGGTGATATGGTGACTCCAGATCTAATCCACAATGACTTTCTCTCTCTGTTATTTTTAGATCTCTTCCTCCAATGTTCCTATATCTTGTTCACGTTTGCTGGATCTAGTTGTGTCGTTCGGAGCTTGGTTTTATCGCATTCGTGTTTCACCATTTGGGGTTCCGTGCTTTATCTCTGTTTTTGTAACGCCCCACCCCGAGTCCCACATTAACCAAGAGAATTACTGGGTAATTATGTCTGCTAATGCGGAGAATAGGGCTAGTTAAGGGAGACCATCATAGTCTTACATTAGATAAGAGCTAAGTATGTCGGTTTTGGTACTCATTTTTTTTCAATTTTTGACTCAAGTATTCGACATACTTAATTATTAACTAATACACTACTATGGTGGTTACATGATCGATTCAGAAACAAAATATAATAACCATAACAATCACAAGTCACAGAACAGCAACACAGATAATATATACATACACATACATCAAATGTAATACAATCCGTCACAAGTGGTATTCAACCACAATATATACATACATCCCCATAAAAGAATATATACATCACAAGTTCCCAACAAAAAGACTACAACACAAAACAAAGCCATTTATCCAAAGGTGAAGGAGAAGTCCAAAAGACATAGCTAGCAAAAGGGGTCCAACAACCTAACCTGCAACTCGATCTGACCCAAGTAATGAATACACGGGTCAGGCTAACTAGAACTTGATATTAGCATAAGATAAAGTGATACGAATGCATAAGGGAAGTATTCCTTTAATTCTAAAGGAATAGTATAAGTAATGTCTGTTTATACATCTCATAGAACCCATAGTTAATTCATAAAAGGGTTTAACATGTCATAAATGGTTCATGTTCAATGGAATTCAAAATAAGTGAATCTAGCAAACTCATGAGCCATAGAAGAATCCTCAAAATCCTCAAAATCAAATATCATGGAATTCTAATACGAGTTCAAAACCTCATTATCGAAATCACCATAAAAATGCATATATAAGCCTATCTCTAACTCAAGGCTATAATAAAATCATCATCTCAAAATGGTGAAATCAAAGCAAATCAAAACTTATAAAAATCCTCGGATTGGCCAAATCCCCGATTGCATGCCGAAGCAATGCTGCATGTGCCAAACTCAGACCAGTACTATATATATATTATAGGTACCCATCTCAGACGACCGTAGTTGTAATACATCGTGACGACCGAAGTTGTAATACATCATGACGACCGAAGTCGTAGAACATCGTGACGACCGAAGTCGTAAAACATCGTGACGACCGAAGTCGTAGAACATCGTCATGACCCGAAGGTCTATAGTACTGGTAAACACCGTGAATGCGTCACAAACTCTCAGATAGGAACCCGAAAAGTGTAAACGTGTGTCCCATACCACACGTTCGCACTTAGCGGTTTACTAACTGCTAGTCGATGCCACACTAGAAAACATCATTAAATCAAAATCCTCAGAAAATCATATCTCGCCACATCTCATTGGCGAGTTGTAAAAAGCATCATACTTGTCTCATCTCATCGACAAGTATAAGGCATCGTGATGGTTTTATATAAACCATACTTCCCAAAAAGGAAATCTCCATCTTAAAACTTACCTCATTTCATCGGCCAATAAAATACATCATGATGGTTCTCATCGATTATACTCCTAAATAGGAGATCTCGAACCATAAAATCCGCCAAATATTGGCCATCTCAGAAGATTCCTAAATATAGGAATTAAAATTCTCAAAATACGCCATAATATGGAAAATCCCGGAAATCATCTCAAATCAATATACTCGAGTGGTTTCGATCGTACAAGTTCGGAATTAACTGATAAAATAAACTCACGTGTCCCATACCATGTGTTTTACAAAATCATTTAATTACCTTTCTCATATGTCCAAAAAGTGTAAAAATAATATATATTATTTATAAAATAGTTTACTTGAGAAAACGGGATTTTAAAATTATTTTTTGAAATCATTTTGAAGATATTTTATTGAAATCTCTCCTTATTATAGGAAATAAATATATTTAAAATACTTTGAAATAATTTATAAATAATTTAAAAATGATTTGAAAATATTTAATTTTGATTTCAAAACCCAATTTATTTAAAAAAATTCTCAAAATTTATTTAGAAGAAATAGAGCTTGAAAATCGAGAAAAACGTTGAAAATACACCCAATCGATGTTAAAATTCCTCCAATCCTCGGCTAATCCATTGATGGATATCATAGCCCATAATCATCATAAAAATCGTCTTAAAATTTGCATAAAAATTGGCCACAAAAACCATAGAAATAGGTAAGCATACAAGGCAAAAAGGCTCAGATCAAAAGGCAGAACACTCACATACCTGGGCCAATAGGGGTCAACCCAGACCAATGGCCAGGTCGACCTGGAGACTGCTGGGTCGACCTGCCTGTCGACCCAGGCTACGGAATTTCTTTCCTGGGTGTTTTCTGCTTCGTATTGAACTTTGAACAGCAAATTGGAGTACCAACCGATCAAGTTTTGCAATGAAAATTGACATGCATAAAGTTTGACAACTAAACTACAATCCGGAAAATATCCGGTAGCAATTCGATGGAAAATCAAAGGGTTATGGCCACTCAAAGTGGCAACCAGAAACAAGGAATTCAATAAAACAACAAACAACAAGATGAACGTATACACTAAACTTTTACAGAGCGATTTCTTTACAAGCAGCATTTTCCAGTTAGCAAATGTGAGTTTTTACTCACCTTGACAATTTAGCAAAGTTTTGTTAGCAAGAAACGATCTTTGGTGGAGAATAGAGGCTCTAAGCACCTGTACTTGCTGAAAAAGAAGCATGCAGAAAGAATAGAACAAGTTACAGTAAATTCATACCCAATTCAAAACCTTTGATGAAATTTACAAAGTATTGGGGTTTGCTTGCCTTTTATTTTCTTATTCTAGTGAATTTTCTTCTTGAATTAACAGCAAATTTTGGTGGAAATTGGATTTAGTTGAAGGTAGCCATGAATTTTCTATTTTCTTTTGTTTACTGAATGGTATGCTTTGAGAAGATGGAGCAAATGAAAACTACGTACAGTTAGTTTTCTCAAGCCAAAAGGTTCTAGCTAATAGGCTAATGGGTCAGTTCATTCCCAAATAAGCCCAAGTGTAAAAATACTTAGTGAAAAATAACAAAGGAACGTATACATTTTACCTATTTTATAACTATATGCACAAATTCTCTTATTTGAAAGCCAATAAAATGTATACATCTTATTTATGTGCAATTGAACTTGTTATTAGAACAAAATAAAATTTATTTTAATTATAAAAAGATATTTTTAACAATAAAACCCTATTTTTGACAATATTTTACAATTTACACTATTTTAGTGTAAAACACTATTTTTAAAGCACAACTTGTTCAAAAATTAATTTCTTTATCAAACAAATCATTTTAACTTTATTGAATCATAAAAATATTATTTTTAGACAATATTTCATCTTTTATTTAAATAAAATACATATGTTCTTCATATTTCTCCTTTTATTTTCCATAAAAGGTTAATATTGGCAATAATTACCAATATTATTGCATTGACTCAATTAAAATCCAATAAATGATTATTTTCACTCTAAATCCTCAAAATGAAGTTTTTAAAACTTTATTTTCATCAATTTATATTTATTTCAACAATTAAATGTTGAAATGCATTACTTGATTAATTTATTAACTCAAATTACCAAAAATTCCAATATTTTCAATTTATTAACCAAATCTCCATACAATAAATTTTTAAACTAAAGATTTAACTCCAAACACATTGTTTATTGGAAATAAACAATTTTTTACAAATTTTAACTTCTCTATTTCATTTTATTCTCAATATTTAATTATAACTATCGTTATAATTTAATATCATCGGTAATCACCAATACCAGGGTTGTTATAAACTCCCCCCTTATAAAATTGTGTCCTCGCAATTTCTAGGGGAAATCTGTATTCAACACACTTTATTTCATCAAACAAAGGAAATTTAGATAGATTAAAATGGAAAATTCTTACTTTCGTCCTGAGAAGATAAGAATCCAGGATACGATCGCTCGATGAATTCTTTGGTTTCCCAAGTGCAGTCATTGGGATTATCGGACCATTGAATCTTCACGAGCGGAACACTCTTGTTTCGAAGACATCTAGGCTCCGAAGCAAGAACTCTCATGGGATGCTGAATATAAGATAGATCGGGAGAGACTTCCAGCTTCTCTAAAGCACGAGAATCAAGCACGGAATCTGTATCTCGTAGACACTTCTTCAACTGAGAGACGTGGAATACGTCGTCAACTCCAGAAAACTGATCAGGAAGTGCTAAACGATATGCAACAGGACCGATACGCTCTGTAATAGGGAATGGCCCAATATAGCGTGGTGCCAATTTCCCTGTCTGGCTGAAGCGTATCACTCCCTTCAGAGGAGAAGCTCAGATATAAACAAGATCGCCCACTGAGAACTCAAGAGGCCTCCTACGGTTGTCCGCGTAGGATTTCTGTTGACTCTGTGCCTCTTTCATTCTCTCTCGGATAAGATGGATCTTCTCAGATGATTCACGAATAGACTCGGGGCCTAGAATGAGCTTTTCCCCCGACTCAAGCCAATAAGATGGAGAACGACACGGCCTTCCATATAAGGCTTCGAAAGGAGCCATGCCGATAGAAGATTGGTAGCTATTATTGTACGTGAACTCAACTAGAGGAAGATGATCCTCCCAGCTACCGCCAAAATCCAAGATACAAGCACAAAGCAAATCTTCCAAGATATGATTCACCCGTTCAGTCTGTCCATCAAACTGTGGGTGATAGGATGTGCTAAGATGAAGCTTTGTGCCCAAAGCTTGCTAGAGACTCTGCCAGAAGTGACTCGTGAAAAGAGGATCGCGATCACACACAATAGATGAAGGAACACCATGCAATCACACGATCTCCTTAATATATAGCTTTGATAAGAGAGATATCGTCCTATTAGATTTAATAGGAATGAAATGTGCGGACTTGGTAAGACAGTCCATAACAACCTAAATAATTCTATGGCCTGACCTCGAACGAGGTAAGCCATCGACGTAATCCATAGAAACTTGATCCCGTTTCCACAATGGAACCTCTAAAGGCTGAAGGACACCACCGGGTCGCTGATGCTCGACCTTAATAAGCTGACAAGTCATGCAATTGCTTACATAACTTGTTATATCTCACTTTATGCCTTCCCGGTAAAAGAGACGACGCATATCAGCATACATCTTGCTGCTACCTGGATGAATAGTATACTTAGAACAGTGACACTCATCTAGAACATCCCGCCTAAGTTCTGGAATAGAAGGCATGACAAGACGGTTCTTCTTTCGAAGACACCCATGAATATCGATGCTGAAATCCCTCATCTCAATATCATCGTGGGATTCAAACTTACACTTCTGAATAAGAATGGGTATATCGTAATCTTGCCGCTGTGCCTTGGCAATCCAATCTAGAAGAGTAGGACGAGCTTCCATGCTATATAATAGAATAGCATAATCGAAAGTGGAAGCACGATCCTGAATATCACACATGGAAAGAGTATCAAGATATTTCCATTCTGCAATCATCATGGAAACGATAGCTGAATGCTTTCGGCTCAAAGCATCAGCTACTCGATTCCCCTTGCCAGGGGTATACTGAATATCAAAATCATATGAAGCTAGAAACTCGAGCCAACGCTGTTGTCGCATGTTGAGCTCCTTCTGGGTGAACAAGTACTTGAGAGACTTATGATCGGTGAAGAGAGTAAAATGTTCACCCGACAGATAATGGCACCATATCTTCAAAGCAAAGATGATGGTGGCTAGCTCTAAATCGTAGGTAGCATACCGAACCTCGTTCGGACATAATTGCCTTGAGGCATAGGCAACTACCCTATCCTTCTGCATAAGAACAACACTGAGGCCGTTGTGACTGGCATCGGTATAGACTACAAGATCCTGATTCCCTTCGAGAACCACAAGAATAGGAGCATTAGTGAGAAGCTACTTTAATCTCTGAAAGGAAGCCTCACACTTATCAGACCATAAAAAGTGAACGCCTTTCCTCGTAAGGCTAATCAAGGGTAGCACAATACAGGAAAAGTCTTTGATGAAGCGACAGTAATAACCAGCCAAACCTAGAAAGCTACGAATCTCATGAACATTCTCAGGCCTCTTCCAATTCTGGACGGCTTCAATCTTAGACGGATCGACCGAAATGCCTTCGGAAGAAACAACGTGGCCTAAGAATTTAACTTGCTTTTCCCAGAAATGACATCTAGAAAGATTTGCTTTGAGTTGATGCCGACGAAGAGTACTCAAAATAATTCTAAGATGTTGAGCATGATCAGCTTCAGACTTAGAATACACAAGAATGTCATTGATGAAAACAAGAACAAACTTATCGAGATATTCCCGGAATACTCGATTCATAAGGTTGACGAAGTAAGCAAGAGCATTCGTCAAACCGAACGACATGATGAGCCATTCATATGATCCATATCGAGTGTAGAATGCTGTAAGTGGAATGTTGTCTTCCGCAACTCGGAGCTGATGAAATCCGGTGGTGAGGTCAAGCTGCAAGAAGACCTTAGCGCCACTCAACTGATCGAACATATCGTCAATCCTAGGAAGGGCATAACGATTCTTGATGGTTAACTCATTAAGCTTGCGATAATCCACGCATAGCCTAAGAGTCCCATTGGACTTCCTCACGAATACCACCGCGGCTCCCCACGGTGATGAACTAGATCGAATGAAATGCTTGGCTTCAAGCTCAAGGAGTTGCTTCTTGAGTTCCTCATTCTCTTTGGTAGACATCCTCGTGGGAGGACGGCTAACTGGCTGAGCGCATGGGGTAAGGTTGATGCGGAACTCGATAGCCCGCTTGGATGGTAATCTCGAAACAGGCTCAAATAATTCTGGAAAGTCACGAACAATAGGAATCCGAGACACATCACCATCATCGTCTGGAGATTCAAGAGAGAACAGAGAAGCTTCAGAATCACGATCGATATCCCGAAGAATAAGAGACAGCTGAGCAGGAGAGTCGGGATGTCGAAGATATAAGACTCTCTCTAAACATAGAATCCTGACATCGTATCGAACTAGCCAGTCCATACCCAATATCATATCGAATCCAAGACAAGGAATTACGTGCAGATTCGCACGGAAAGAAAAGCCACAAATAAGAATCTCAACATCATCACAAAGCATACTAAGGGTTGCGGATCCCCCGATAGGATTCGCAATCCTCAAAGAATTAATCAAGCAAGAAACATCCAATTGCAAAGCATCAACGAGTTCCTTCGATACGAAGGAATGAGACACACCCGTATCAAAGAGAACTCTAATAGATCGATCATGGAAAAGAATGGAACCTTCTAAAATAGTAGGAGATATACCTCGAGACTAAGATGCACTACCATAAGCCTTCGCAACATTGAGATTCCCCGAGTTAGGACCTCCCTCCCCATCTTAGGACAAGCAGAAATCAAATGCCCTTCCTTTTTACAATATAAGCACCTCTTAGGATTAGGACATTACTTCACAAGATGATCGCGGGAACCACAATTATAACATGCCACAACCTTGGTTGAAGGAGGTGTAGCATGAGAATGAGAGGTAGATCCACCTTTCTTCTTCTTACTAGGCTGGAATGGCTTGGATTTGCGGAAAGGAAACCTCTTCTTGTTCGGATTTCTCTGAACCTCTGCGTCACCATCACTATCTTTCTCCTTCTCGACCACCTCAAGGTGAAGGGCCGCATCAACAAGTTCCTCAAAAGACAATTTGAGTTAGAGCATAAGGGATCTCTTCAGATATTTCTTAAGTCCAAAAACGAACTTAAGATCTTGTAAGGAGTACTAATATGCTCAAGTCCATATTTGGACAAAGCCTCGAACGAAGCCACATACTCTGAAACTATCGACTTCCCTTGCTTAAGATCAAGGAAACGTCAAGCTAAGATAGCCTTCTCGGAATCTGGGTCAAACTTAAGCTCGAATCTCTCTCTGAATTGCTCCCACTCTAAAGTAGACTCATCAATCTCCACAATGAGCAATTCATACCAATCCAATACACGTTCTTGCAACATACTAGATGCGAAAAGAATGCGATGGTGGCTAGAAATATCCATGCGAGTAAATATGCGCTCGCATGTACAAAGCCATGCCTGGACCTCTAAGACTGACTCCGTGCCTCTGAATGGTTTGCCTCCAAGATGAGTATAATCGCTACACATGCGCGCAAATACAGATTTGCGTGGAAGGAAAGAACGGGTTGGAGCTGGAGGCTGAGTGCTCCTAAGTAGCTCAAGAATCTGATCGATCGACATATAAACTCCTTCGGGACGAGAACCACTGGACGGTCTCGCCTCCGAAGTGCGACCTCTTCCTCTTCCAGCCATTAGCCTAAAGTTAAGATAAGATAGGATTATTCACAGGGGTAGATATTAGCAATTCAAATGCATTAAATAAGGAATACTACGGAATTAAAATGAACATCCCTAGACATATTCCTTTCTATCTACCCCCAAAGTAATCAAAAGGTTAAGGATAAGATTGGGTTCGATTACGATTGGGGATGATGTTTACACTTGTATTATACATGATGTATGGTAATTATGTATATTGTTTTGTGTTTATTACATTTTGTTCTGGATCCTAATCTGATACCAAGCTGTAATGCCCAACCCCGAGTCCTACATTCACCAAAAGAATTTCTGGGTAATTCAGTCTGCTAATGCGGAGAATAGGGCTGGTTAAGGGCGACCATCATAGTCTTACATTAGATAAGAGCTAAGTATGTCGGTTTTCATTTTTTTTCAATTTTTGACTCAAGTATTCGACATACTTAATTCTTAACTAATACACTACTATGGTGGTTACAGGATCGATTCAGAAACAAAATATAATAACCATAAGAATCACAAGTCACAAAACAGCAACATAGATAATATATACATACACATACATCAAATGTAATACAACCCGTCACAAGTGGTATTCAACCATAATATATACATACATCCTCATAAAAGAATATATACATCACAAGTTCCCAATAAAAAGACTACAACACAAAACAAAGCCATTTATCCAAAGGCGAAGGTGAAATCCAAAAGACATAGCTAGTAAAAGGAGTCCAATAACCTAACCTGCAACGCGGTCTGACCCGAGTAATGAATACACGGGTCAGGCTAACTAGAACTTGATATTAGCATAAGATAAAGTGATACGAATGCATAAGGGAAGTATTCCTTTAATTATAAAGGAATATTATAAGTAATGTCTATTTATACATCCAAGGGTGGAAGCTTCATAGAACTCATAGTTAATTCATAAAAGGGTTTAACATGTCATAAAGGGTTCGTGTTCAATGGAATTCAAAACAAGTGAATCTAGCAAACTCATGAGCCATGGAAGAAGCATCAAAATCCTGAAAATCAAATATCATGGAACTCTAATACGAGTTCAAAACCTCATTATCAAAATCACCATAAAAATGCATATATATAAACCTATCTCTAACTCAAGGCTACAATAAAATCATTATCTCAAAATGGTGAAATCGAAGCAAATCAAAACTTATAAAAATCCTCGGATTGGCCAAATCCCCGATTGCATGCCGAAGCAATGCTGCACGTGCCAAACTCAAACCAGTACTATATATATTATAGGTACCCATCTCAGACGATCGTAGTTGTAATACATCGTGACGACCGAAGTCGTAATACATCGTGACGACCGAAGTCGTAAAACATCGTGACGATCGAAGTCGTAAAACATCGTGACGACCGAAGTCGTAGAACATCGTAATGACCCAAAGGTCTATAGTACTGGTAAACATCGTGAATGCATCGCAAACTCTCAAATAGGAATCCGAAAAGTGTTAACGTGCATCCCATACCACACGTTCGCACTTAATTAGCGGTTTACTAACTGCTAGTCGATGCCATACTAGAAAACATCATTAAATCAAAATCCTCAGAAAATCATATCTCGCCTCATCTCATTGGTGAGTAGTAAAAAGTATCATACTTGTCTCATCCCATCGACAAGTATAAGACATCGTGATGGTTTTATATAAAACATACTTCCCAAAAAGGAAATCTCCATCTTAAAACTTGCCTCATTTCATCGGCCAATAAAATACATCATGATGGTTCTCATAGATTATACTCCTAAATAGGAGATCTTGAACCATAAAATTCGCCAAATATTGGCCATCTCGGAAGATTCCTATATATAGGAATAAAAATTCTCAAAATACGCCATTATATGGCAAATCCCAAAAATCATCTCAAATCAATATACTCAAGTGGTTTCGATCGTACAAGTCCGGAATTAACCAATAAAATAAACTCACACGTCTCATACCACGTGTTTTACTAAATTGTTTAATTCTTTCTCATATGTCCAAAAAGTGTAAAAATAATATATATTATTTATAAAATAGTTTACTTGAGAAAACGGGATTTTGAAATAATTTTCTGAAATCATTTTGAAGACATTTTATTGAAATCTCTCCTTATTATAGGAAATAAATATATTTAAAATACTTTGAAATAATTTATAAATAATTTAAAAATGATTTGAAAATATTTAATAATAATGATTTCAAAATCCAAATCATTTAGAAATTTTCTCAAAATTTATTTGGAAGAAATAGAGCTTGAAAATCGAGAAAAACGTTGAAAATACACCCAATCGATATTCAAATTCAAATTGAATTTAAATTCAAAACTCAAAATTTCAAATTCCTCCAATCCTCGGCTAATCCATTGATGGATATCATAGCCCATAATCATCATAAAAATCATCTTAAAATTTGCATAAAAATTGGCCACAAAAACCATAGAAATAGGTAAGCATACAAGGCAAAAAGGCTCAAATCAAAAGGTAGAACACTCACGTACCTGGGCCAATATGGGTCGACCCAGACCAATGGCCAGGTCGACCTGGAGACTGCTGGGTCGACCTGCCTATCGACCCAGGCTACGGAATTTCTTTCCTGGGTGTTTTCTGCTTCGTATTGAACTTTGAACAGCAAATTGGAGTACCAAACGATCAAGTTTTGCAACGAAAATTGACATGCATAGAGTTTGATAACTAAACTACAATCTGGAAAATATCCGGAAGCAATTCGGTGGAAAATCAAAGGGTTATGGCCACTCAATGTGGCAACCAGAAACAAGGAATTCAATAAAACAACAAACAACAAGATGAACATATACACTAAACTTTTTAAAGAGCAATTTCTTTACAGGCAGCATTTTCCAGTTAGCAAATGTGAGTTTTTACTCACCTTGACGATTTAGCAAAGTTTTGTTAGCAAGAAATGATCTTTGGTGGAGAATAGAGGCTCTAAGCACATGTACTTGCTGAAAAAGAAGCATGCAGAAAGAATAGAACAAGTTACAGTAAATTCATACCCAATTCAAAACCTTTGATGAAATTTACAGAGTATTGGGATTTGATTGCCTTTTATTTTCTTATTCTAGTGAATTCTCTTCTTTAATTAGCAGCAAATTTTGGTGGAAATTGGATTTAGTTGAAGGTAGCCATGAATTTTCTATTTTCTTTTGTTTACTGAATGGTATGCTTCGAGAAGATGGAGCAAATAAAAACTACGTACAGTTAGTTTTCTCAAGCCAGAAGGTTCTAGGTAATAGGCTAATGGGTCAATTCATACCCAAATGAGCCCAAGTGTAAAAATACTTAGTGAAAAATAACAAAGGAATGTATACATTTTACCTATTTTATAACTATATGCACAAATTCTCTTATTTGAAAGCCAATAAAATGTATACATCTTATTTGTCTGCAATTGAATTTGTTATTAGAAAAAAATAAAATTTATTTTAATTATAAAAAGATATTTTTAACAATAAAACCCTATTTTGACAATATTTTACAATTTACACTATTTTAGTGTAAAACACTATTTTTAAAGCACAACTTGTTCAAAAATTAATTTGTTTGTCAAACAAATCATTTTAACTTTATTGAATCACCAAAATATTATTTTCAGACAATATTTCATCTTTTATTTTAATAAAATACATATTTCCTTCATATTTCTCCTTTTATTTTCCATAAAAGATTAATATTGGCAATAATTACCAATATTATTACATTGACTCAATTAAAATTCAATAAATGATTATTTTCACTCCAAATCCTCAAAATGAAGTTTTTAAAACTTTATTTTCATCAATTTATATTTATTTCAATAATTAAATATTGAAACGCATTACTTGATTAATTTATTAACTCAAATTACCAAAAATTCCAATATTTTCAATTTATTAACCAAATCTCCATACAATAAAATTTTAAACTAAATATTTAACTCCAAACACATTGTTTATTGGAAATAAAAAAAATTTAACTTCTCTATTTCTTTTTATTCTCAATATTAAATTATAATTATCGTTATAATTTAATATCATCGATAATCACCAATACCAGGGTTGTTACAGTTTTTCTTTTCTGTGGCTCCGAGTCCTTACCCAATTCTAGTTGTTGTCTCATATTTATGTCTATGGCTGCTGTAGATGGAGGCTGGTTACTTCTAGATAGCTCCGAGTTCTCTCCGCTTCTAGTTTTAAGGTCTTAGAAGGTCGACCAGATAGAGGTGTCGGGTTTTGAATTTCTCCATGCTACTACTGACCAACCTTGTGCTCCAAATCATTCCCATTGGCTCTGGTCCTGCATGTGACGGTAATGTTGTGGTGTCTGAATCTCTCTTGCAATTAGCTCCTACATTGTATACTCTGTCCGATTCACCACTTTCAAAAGTACCTCCCATCTCCGCTTCACTTCCTTATTTTGCTAATTCGATTCCTGCTATAAATAACCCTGGTCTCCAAATTGTTGTTGATAAACCCAACACCGTTGATGGTAGGTCATCTTTGTTTAAAAAGAGGCCTGGAAATGCAGGCTCTTTCCCCCAAGCAAAACATAGTTGATTTTACCAATAGACCTGTCCCGCCTTCTAGGGAAATTATTGACGTGGGTATTGCTTTCTAGAAAGACTATTTAGTTGGTTTCTTTTTGGATGAGGCTTCCAACTACTCTTTTATGAAGAAACATTTACTTAGGGTGTGGCAGTTGCATGGATCGGTTGACGTTAAGTGTGACAACTCGATATACTTTTTCAAATTCACATACCCGCATGATAGATCATGTATTTTGGAATCTGATCCTATCATTATCGATGGAAAAGTATTTATCATTACCCAATGGAGTTCTTCATTGACCTTGCCCGTGAGCAAGTCCTATCCATTGTTGCTTGGTCACATATCTTGAATATCCCTTCAATTTACCAATCTCTTGAGGGAATTAATTGGATTGTCAATCATATTGGTTGGTGGATTTGCTTTGACATATCCACTGAACGTAGACAACTCCTCCGTTATGCCAAAGCACTGATTGAGATTCCCTACTCTAGGCAGTTACCATCTTGCATTCTCGTCTCCCTCGTTGAGGATAGGGTAACCTAAATTGACATCACATACTAATGGAAATCGCCTATTTACGACCTATGTCACACCTTTGGCCATGTAATTTCATCTTGCCCACATTTTGTCGTTGACTCGGATAACCTTCTCCCTAAGAATCCCTACTCAAAACCTTCATCCAGGCATTAGTAGATCAAAACTCCCTCCACCCCTTCTATCCAACCCTCTAGAGCTGCCCGATTCCTTTACCCAAACATCAAACCCTCCAGCTGATCCCCCATCCCTTGTGACGACCCCACAATCTCCTTTCTCCAATCCTCGGATGTCGCCTTATCGCTCGCCCGATCAAGTTCCACCCACTTGTGGCCCTCTGGACTACCTTGTCCCACCACCCGTTGAATCCTTTATCTCTAGGCTTAAGAAGAAATTAGTCATTGCTCTCCATTCCGACCCATCCAGTGCTGAGATCATTGCTCAAGATCTATTTAAAAAATTGGCTAAAGGTACGTAGTTGTTCTGGAGCAAAAATGCTAGGACTTGGTCCCACATGAAAAGAGGATTGTGTTACCACTCAAATATATGAAATTCTCAAAGTGGATTTTAGATGATGAAAAGATGAGTGTGAACTTTACTACAGGCGTTTAGATGACGAGCCAGTCCTCTGCAATAATGATGAATTCGGTGCCAACGAGGAAATTTTGGCTGCACCAGACTTGGATTGTAAATATATCTTCTCGTTGTGCTTTTTGGATATTGCCCCAAGCTCATTGGTTGATTCCATAGATGCGTAGGGATTTAGTTTGGATGTCTTCCTGGTGTCCCAACTAGTTGCTTGTTATTAATGAATATATGTCATCACTTCTTTTTTTGATGTAGTTGGGTTTGGTCGGTTCATTTTATGTTTATTCAATGATATTTGCTACTTAATCAGGCATGTTGGCAGTTATTTTGTGTTGTGGGCCTGGTGTCCGGGACTCATGTACCTTTTACTATTACACACACATACACGAGCTATGATCAATAGCTCCCTTTATTTAACACGATTTGTAGTCCTTTAATATCAGCCACAAGTTTATATTTAAATATTTGGTCCTTGTGACAAGAGAGAGAACAAGTATTTAAATAAAAAATCATGGCTGATATCAGAGGGCTACGAAATTGTGCTAAATAAAGGGAGCTACCGATCCTATACATACATACATACATACATACATACATACACATATACATATACATATATCTATATAACAAAACAGGTCGGATTTAACGGAAAAGACAAAGAAAGGCTGAGATTTATTGTTGACAAAGACATCAAGGGGATGAAATTTGTCCATGTCATCAAACTAAGAAACTATTTAACTCTGTTAACTTCTCCGTTATGAACTGAAATTCGTTCCCCTATCTCCACTTATTACTCCCCCATTTCCTCCACTCATCCATTATTTCCGTTGATAAAATTCGCTGACAACAAAACTATTGCAAACTCATTAAAGTCACGTACTATATATATGAAATAGTATCATATCTGTACTTCTACTTTACTAGCCAGCTATTCCTTCATTACTGCATACTGTTCAAATCCTTAAACTGCTCACATTAAATGCATGTAGTCCACTACCTCCTTAAACTGCTCCTCGCCCACTTTCCCACCAGCCCACTTCCCCACAAGCCCACTTCCCTATATACGACAGCCCCATTCCCCTCTTCATCCATCTGCTTGCACCATCAACTTCTTCCTTTTTCAGGTGCTGCTCTCTTCCCCACATATGTTCTCTTGCATTCCTTAATTAATTTACTATTTTCGTTCGTCGTCCACAACTGTGATTCATTCGTACTAACTATATTTTCCTCCTTTCCTCCATTTGTTGCAGAGTTTCAGGACGGGATCAACATGAAGCGGGTACTATTTCTGTTTCTTCATGCACGTACAACAATCTGATTTGCATTATGCTCACCTTCTCTCACTTTGGTCATTTATACCATTGCAGAGTAGAACAACAGCTCAGAAGAGAGAAGCATTGAATGCAAAAAACACTGATTCTTCTAATGCTATGAAGTTTGAATTAGATGGAATACAAAAGTCTACGGTTGCTGACATAACGGTTAAGGTTGAGGCTGATGAAGCACCAAATAAGAGACCAAAACGATGTAAGCTGGACGCTGACAAAGCTGTTCCTCCTGTGGAGGTAGTCACTGCAGATCTGCCGATGGGAGTGCCCAAACCTCCCCCTGTGCTGAACAGAAATGCAACTGCAGACAATGAGGCCTCTGCCAGCCAAGAACAGCCCCTTCCAGTATGCATCACTGCTGATTGGGATGAAGAATTAGAGGCTGCTGTGGTAATATGCGTTGTTGTATTACATTGCCTATCACATTCTTTGACCAAATTAAATTATTTGTCGATTTTAATACACAGGTTGATTGGGCAGAGAAGAATGGATATTGACAGTCTCCTTGCTACATAATTTCATCCCCACTTCCCTGTTAATTTATTTCTTCATCCTTCAATCATATTTCGTTCTGTTGCTTCGTTTCTCTTTGTACTTTTTGCATGAATATCATTTTTCGCTGTTCCATGTATTCTATTTATTTGTAGTGATGTTTGTACTTTTTTCCATTTATATTGCATATGTCTCTGTTTTTCAACACTTGCCTCTCCATGCTATCTTTTATTTTTTGTTTCCCCATGTTATTTTCTTTAATTCAGCCGTACAGATCATTACATATATGTCCACATGTTCTCTTTTCTATTTTGTAATCAAAAGTTGCTAATGGTGGATTATGTGCTTAGTCTTTAATAAACACAACACAACTTAATGTGATCATACCTGACTTATACGAAAATATTTCATTATGGGTTATGAAAATCTTACATTATGGGTTATGAAAATCTTCATTTTACAAACATTTCTCAATACTGCCTCAATTACTCCAACTGATTCAATTAAATGCTAATTACTATGCTAAATACATTTATATTCTTCCACTTGATCTGCACAAAGGCATTATTTTCTCAATACTGCCTCAATTACAAACATTTCTCAATACTGCCTCAATTACTCCAACTGATTCGATTAAATGCTAAATGCATTTATATTCATAAGGTTTCAGTAATGAAATTAAAGTCATGTGTACTAAGGACTAAATGATTAAAACAGAATGCACCCTTTACTGAAAAAAAAAATACATGTAGACGCTCATCAACATATGTCTTATGTCAAAAAGTACATGTTATTTTCTTTTATTTCATATTGCAGAGAGGCGTGATTATTAGTACAGTTACATAATGAACTGATATATGTCACCATGGTAGTACCATACACAAGCCTGAATGTTTGTACTATTCCAAGCTGAAATGATATATAACACATCACTGCTGTGATTCGTTTGTTCACTTTTCATTTATTTTCAGAGTTAATTCGCGTGCTGGTAGCTATGATGTTGATGCATACATACATAGCCATAACAGAGAAGCTTTTGTAGGAATTCGTGTGATCTTACGATGATAAGGCAAAGTAGCATGTGAATGGGAATAAATATACATATTACATGCTGGCAAAAATTAGTACAGTTATTTTCAGACTGAACTGTTTTCTTTTATTTCAAATTGCAGAGTGGCGTCATTATTAGTACAGTTACATACTGAACTGATATATGTCAACATGGAGATAAAGGGAAGCATTCAAAAGTAAACGCCCATGTAGATAATCTTATACTGTATGCAGTACCTAGCAAACAAAATAAAAAACTGAAATATGAAAATCAATGAAAATATGAAAACCAATGAAAAGTAACTACAAGATGAATATAGCCACTCTGTTGAACTTGAAGTCGTGCCTGCATGCTTTTTAATGTGTTGAGCATACAATATGCAGTTTTATTCCATTTATCACTGAGGGTAACTGTATCCAAATGTATACTGCCTTTTATTATGCCTTTTATATTCAACAAATATTACATTCACCAAAAAAATTCATCCTTACAAATTATTTCACGAATGTGTACTTTCCATTTTATAAGTTTTTATTAATAATGAATACAAAAAATTTACTGCATTTTTAGTGCTCATGCTATGATACAGCAATTCTACAAAAAATTGAAATAGAAAAATACACATGCCTATATTTTTAACTTTTTTGTTCCCACTACCCATGTTTATCCACTTTTCACTCGCGCACACTCTCCTTCTACTCACCTATCCTACTTCTGTGTTATCACTTCACATTACACTTTACCTGACAATAACTATGGCAAATGAAAATGGCAGACATCCTGTTGCAAGATTATTCAATAATCTGATAATTCAAGGCAACTTTTGGGCTGATGGAGATGAAACTGTGGAAGAAACTGTTGCTCTCTTGAACAAGTATGGGGTTAACGTCATCGTATTAAATGATCAGGTGTGTATGATGTTGATATTTCATATTTATATCCCTACCCGAGTCATTGACATGAATACCGTATGTTTGAATTTCAAGAACGTACAAATCTACCCCCAACAACCAACGGAAATGAAGTTGTCAACCTCATCCACTTACCATACTACTACTGGAGATAAAGTATGTAAAAAAACTACTTATGTAAAAGATGTTAATATTTAAAAGTATTACAGCTCATATTGCACGATATGATGTAACATACAGTTGTGGGATATTGCTGTGTTGGACTACATGGAGAATATGAGAAATAACACAATGACTAAATGGTCATTAAAACACCTATTGGTATGAAATTTGAGATTCATCTTCAGTAAAACATTATGCGCACTGCTCTATCATTCATATTGACTACATGTTCTCTCCTTCAACTGTAGCTTACGGTTAAAGCAGGTCACTGGCATCAAGGGGTTGTACTGGACAGCTACACATTTTTGCGAGTGGTCAAGAAAATGTTATTCTTCCGATAACACAGCAAGTACTGCCAGCAGCCTCCATGTCTACGATCCATGCAGCTTCTTTTGGAAAATATTAAATATTTCATTTTTAATTATGTTTGCTTTTTAGCCAACTGCACTGTTTTTTAGTTTATTGCCCATGTAATCAATGCATGTATTTGTATCACACACAAAGTTTGAATGTTTAATCTCTGTTTCATTATGCTTATCTTTGAACTATTTTTTATGTATGTGACACATATGTTGAATACGTGCATATCACAGTTGTTGTCTTTAAAATAATATTCCTACAAAATTCAATAGTTTGCATCAAAAGAGCAATGCTTTACCAATTTTTTGATTCATACTCTATTCCTCCATTTACAGTTTTGTCTATATCACAATGTGTCATATTGTATTGATTATAATATTCTGATTTTGAGCCAGCAAAATATATCAACTTTCACATACTGCCAAATTTTTGCAGCTTACACACAACAGTTCATCCAGGGTAAAGTTAACTTTTATATGATAACAAGTTGACGTATACGCAATTACTGTCATTACAAAATAACTGCTCTTTTTCAATCTGACTACTACTATATTTATTATTTTTCACCTAATTTAAACCTCTGTTTTTTCTCCTATACACAACACAAAAATAATTATAGTCTACCGCCCTTAGTCTACAAACTAATGCATGCAACTGCTGATTATGGACCCATCCACTACCTTCCTATAACTACCTGCTCTGTGTAATTCAAACGTAACTACCAGGTCCTCCTTCCATAATCCCGATATTCCACCCACTTAGCTACTGGTGTTATTCTAACATAACTACAAAATATTTAACTGACTCCACTTATCATCAATTTACATGGAATTCCCTACCCATTAAATGAAATAACTTCCACTAAGCTACTTTTTCCTGCCAATACATCACAAGAAAATTTTGAGAAAAGTGGAAGTTTTTGCTTGACAATTCTTCGTTGCATAAAGACAGGTATGAGATCCATAAATATCTTTAAAAATCTAACTGTTACTGTGTGTCTATTTCTAGAATTATGATTGAATAAAGGTACCATATTCAGTATGCTGAATAAACAGTATGTCATACCCTACATACTTTCCTTTACATGATCGAAATGAAGACAATTCATTACAATTTCCATCCGTGTTAAAATATGTCTGTAAATAAATTATTTAAAGATTTCTCTCCCCTAACTGGGACAAACTCTACCTATTTAAGATGGTAAATAGTGAAGATAAACCAAATTTTTCCTTTACATACTTAAACATGTTCATTTCTATGTACGTATGGTTTAATACTTCATCTTTTTGCTCTAAACGTCATTACTTACAAACCTAACAATCAATCTATCAAAATATATTTAATAAATTTACTCATTAGTATCATTAATATAGTATATATCTGTGCCCATGCATTTGTTTGGAAGTGTTTTATATTTCTCACTTTGCTGTCTTACTGCCGTATATGTCATATTTCAAATTAACAGAGTATGTTTATTTTATACTTTCCTTCTTTACTCTCTTTACTACAGTATTGATTTTATTTAAAATTTTATACTTAGCTACATTTACTCTTTCTGGACTTAAATGGATTCATATTTGTTTGAAATGATTTTATACTTGCCTTCTTACTCTACTACCGTTATTGTTTCCTGCAAAATTAGAAAATACTTTCCCTTAACTATATTAGTAATTGCAAATGGTTATTTACAAGACTTTATAATTTCCAGTTTACAATTTTGTAAATGGTTATTTACAACAATTACCAAAACTTACTCTTTTTCACACCACCATATAAACATATATTGTAATATAATCATGGTTATTTATATTTTACAACAATTTATTTTATACTTTCCTTCCTTACTCTGTTTACTACAGCATTCATTTTATTTAAAATTTTATACTTAGCTAGATTTACTCTTTCTGGGCTTAAAGGTTTTCATATTTGTTTGCAATGATTTTATACTTGCCTTTTTACTCTGTTTCATGCAAGCACTATCAATACTTTCCCTCAAAGACATTAGTAATTTTAAATGGTTATTTACAAGAATTCATACTTCCCAGTTTACAATTTTGTAAATGGTTATTTACAACAATTAACAAAACTTACTCTTTTACACACCACCATATAAACATAGATTGTAATATAAACATGGTTATTTATATTTACAAGAATTTATTTTATACTCTCCTTCTATATGGTATACTATTTAACACGGGATTAACTATATAAGCCAAATTTACCCTTCACAAAATTACATATCCTCATGTGTCTAAGTCAAGTTTTGATACTTGCATCCTTTTCTTATGAATAATAGTTTTTGCAGCAATCTCGCTAAATAAATTATAGATGAATAAAGGTACATTCTTCTGTGTTCAAAAACATCACTTTCTAATTAACAGAGTATGTTTATTTTATACTTTCCTTCTTTACTACAGTATTGATTTAATTTAAAATTTTATACTTAGCTACATTTACTCTTTCTGGACTTAAATGGATTCATATTTGTTTGAAATGATTTTATACTTGCCTTCTTACTCTTCTACCGTTATTGTTTCCTGCAAAATTAGAAAATACTTTCCCTCAACTATATTAGTAATTGCAAATGGTTATTTACAAGACTTTATAATTTCCAGTTTACAATTTTGTAAATGGTTATTTACAACAATTACCAAAACTTACTCTTTTTCACACCACCATATAAACATATATTGTAATATAATCATGGTTATTTATATTTTACAACAATTTATTTTATACTTTCCTTCCTTACTCTGTTTACTACAGCATTCATTTTATTTAAAATTTTATACTTAGCTAGATTTACTCTTTCTGGGCTTAAAGGTTTTCATATTTGTTTGCAATGATTTTATACTTGCCTTTTTACTCTGTTTCATGCAAGCACTATCAATACTTTCCCTCAAAGACATTAGTAATTTTAAATGGTTTTTTACAAGAATTCATACTTCCCAGTTTACAATTTTGTAAATGGTTATTTACAACAATTAACAAAACTTACTCTTTTACACACCACCATATAAACATAGATTGTAATATAAACATGGTTATTTATATTTACAAGAATTTATTTTATACTCTCCTTCTATATGGTATACTATTTAACACGGGATTAACTATATAAGCCAAATTTACCCTTCACAAAATTACATATCCTCATGTGTCTAAGTCAAGTTTTGATACTTGCATCCTTTTCTTATGAATAATAGTTTTTGCAGCAATCTCGCTAAATAAATTATAGATGAATAAAGGTACATTCTTCTGTGTTCAAAAACATCACTTTCTAATTAACAGAGTATGTTTATTTTATACTTTCCTTCTTTACTACAGTATTGATTTAATTTAAAATTTTATACTTAGCTACATTTACTCTTTCTGGACTTAAATGGATTCATATTTATTTGAAATGATTTTATACTTGCCTTCTTACTCTACTACCGTTATTGTTTCCTGCAAAATTAGAAAATACTTTCCCTCAACTATATTAGTAATTGCAAATGGTTATTTACAAGACTTTATAATTTCCAGTTTACAATTTTGTAAATGGTTATTTACAACAATTACCAAAACTTACTCTTTTTCACACCACCATATAAACATATATTGTAATATATTCATGGTTATTTATATTTTACAACAATTTATTTTATACTTTCCTTCCTTACTCTGTTTACTACAGCATTCATTTTATTTAAAATTTTATACTTAGCTAGATTTACTCTTTCTGGGCTTAAAGGTTTTCATATTTGTTTGCAATGATTTTATACTTGCCTTTATACTCTGTTTCATGCAAGCACTATCAATACTTTCCCTCAAAGACATTAGTAATTTTAAATGGTTATTTACAAGAATTCATACTTCCCAGTTTACAATTTCGTAAATGGTTATTTACAACAATTAACAAAACTTACTCTTTTACACACCACCATATAAACATAGATTGTAATATAAACATGGTTATTTATATTTACAAGAATTTATTTTATACTCTCCTTCTATATGGTATACTATTTAACTATATAAGCCAAATTTACCCTTCACAAAATTACATATCCTCATGTGTCTAAGTCAAGTTTTGATACTTGCATCCTTTTCTTATGAATAACAGTTTTTGCAGCAATCTCCCTAAATAAATTATAGATGAATAAAGGTACATTCTTCTGTGTTCAAAACCATCACTTTGTTTGCTATATCATTTGTTTGTTCATCATGCAGAATGCTGGATGAAAACAACCTCCCTTCATCCTCCACTACGACCAACATGTCAATGACATTAAGCAACGATAGAAAACGAATGAAGGTTTGTGATAGACAACTGAATGGTACATATTGAATTTCTGTTTTCTCTGTTTGCAGCAAACATGACTTGATTGCACTCCTCTGTATCAGGTCTGTGAAAAATTATCAACAAGCACTGATGGAACAAGGGAGAAGAATACTTACCAAAATATTATATGCACTGAAAAAAATGAATGCGTAGACCACCAGCAAAATATACCTGAGTTCAGTAGTATACCAAGTTCATGCACAATGCCAAATTACTGCCTTAGCGTACCAACTGTTTTGCCTGAGAATATGTATTTTTCTTCACTATAGTAATATTATTTTCATGTAACTGTAAATGCATTCTTCACTCTAATTTTGCATACAATGTTTCATTACTATCAGGATCCAAAAGACTGATCTGGTGAGCATGCCATCTAAACGTTCTGTTGCACAACGCATTCGACGACAGAGGGAGAGGTCAACACAACTGATAACCACCGTGGCATCCCAACCATCCACTGAAACAAATGGTATCCTCCAAACATATGCGGTAATTGACTCTCTACCAAATCAATCACAACAGGCATATGCCAAACCAACGATACATGCATCTTCAAGCACCGTCACCGATCAACAAGATTCACTTCTACAATCTTCACCTGAAACCGCCTTGATGAATGATCGACTAAAATCTTCCAAAAATGCAATTATCAACGGTAACAACAGGTAAGTGTATCCTCTCCCCCATTTTCTACAACACCCTCCTACTGAATAACTTACATATCAAATATTTTCACTTATATTATGTTGTCTACAACCTATTTTCCTACTTTTCAATGACCAGCAATGACAACAACAATTTCCCATCAAGCCGTTCAGTTGCACAAACATTACGTCGACAACGAGAACGGATAAGGAAACTTGAAACGACTTCAGTCATCGATGATGATGTACGTGTTGTTCAACTTGCATCTTCCAGCAGTGCTATGCCAATGACGAGTAAGCAGTCAGAGCATGCTCACAAAATACTAACTGACTGTCCCAGAGGAAAAAATCCTCCTACAAGCCAACAGCCAAACTATACGTAAGTATATGTCACCCCTATCATTCTATGCAAAAAATATTTTCACTGTAAACTTTAGCTATACATATGTAACAATCAGGATCTCACTACATGCCCTCCTTCTGTGTTAGGTTCAACAGGATTGATCATGTGAATGCTATATCAAATCGATCAGTTGCTCAACGGTTGCGTAGACAGAAGGAAAGAATGCCAAGAAATGAAGAGCAACTTAGTAGTCAAAATAATAACTTCCAAAGGGATGTGATCATAAATAGTGATCACATAATTACTCCGCTACTGCCACATGCTTATTGTACTCCAACGCCTTTCACGACCAACCCATCTCTCGAGAATCGGTGTGTACATGACAACCACAATAAAACACATATAGCTATTAATGCATCGGACAGCGAAACAAATAGCACATCGTAAATTCTATCACTCTTCCCTCAATTTAGTATAATGGTTGAATAATAGTATACCTACAAAACAAAAATATATAGACTAAAGTTTGTTCATCATTTTTCATTACTCTAGAAGTATGGACGAGGAAAGTGAAGACGAAGCAGAACCAACAGAAGCTGTGCAGTTTATTTGTCGCCAAAATTCTCAACCTGTTGAACGTCATTATTTAGGACTCATGAATGTACCATGTCCATATTGCAAAGCACTACATTGGATCGATGAACGTTTAAAGAGAAGTTCAAAAAATAACCCTTCTTTTGGAACATGTTGCAAATCAGGAACAGTTAGGCTACCATCACTAAACGAACCGCCTTTGGAAATTCGTCAACTATACGACGGCAACGATTGGAAATCTTCTTCGTTTCTACAACATATTCGAGAGTATAACGCTGCAAATGCATTCACAAGTCTTGGATGTCGGCTGGATGATAGAACTCTAGGACAACATGGCATTAAATCATTTACTATACATGGAGAATTGCGACATAGGACAGGTTCACTACTACCAGAAACTGGGAGTGAGCCTATTTATTCACAACTATATATCTATGATCCTAATACAGCATTAAAATTTCGACATGCTAGGAACAAAGGACTAAAGAAAGAGGTTTTGGAAATACTTCAAACAGTTTTGCTCCGAGACAACCATTTCACAAATTTATATCATCAAGCATATAATATTTTGGCAAACTCAGCACAAACTGTTGATGATTTGTCATGTCATCTGCATTATAATAAAACAAATGATAAACGTGTGTACAATATGCCAACGGCTGATGAAATAGCAGTTATCTTACCAGGTGATGGAACTGAAATTAGTGGAAGTAGAGATATCATAATACATCTTCGAGGCGGGCAACATTTGGAAAGGATTAGCGAATGTCATCCAGCTTATCTACCGCTTCACTATGTTCTTCTCTTTCCATATGGTGACCTCGGTTGGGATATTAACCATACTAAATGGAATCCAAAATTAAATTGCCCTTCAACTAAAAGATTGACTCAACAACTATACTATAGTTACAGACTATTTGAACGGGAAGGTGAGTATTCAACTATTTTGCTTGCAAGAAAATTGTTACAAGAATTTACTGTAGATGCTTGGGCATGTACTGAGCAAAATAGATTGCAATGGGCCAGGGCCCACCAACCCCGACTTCGAAGGGATCTTTATTGTGGTATTACAGATATTGCGTCGGACATGTTATGCGCTGATCAAATTGGTAAAAGGTTCATCCTACCTTCCTCTTTCACTGGAACCCCTCGACATATGTATGAAATATATCAAGATTCTTTAGCTATAACTCGCTACAACAAGCATCCTGATATATTTTTAACAATGACTGCAAATCCAAATTGGCCAGAGATTCAAAATAGTATAAAAAAAAACCAAAACCCAAGTGATCGTCCAGACATTATTGCCCGAGTATTTGAACTTAAAAGACGAATTCTGATGCATGAAATTATCAAAGGAGGTATTTTTGGTGTGGTTGTAGCATATGTTTACACCATTGAATTTCAAAAACGTGGCTTGCCACATATGCATGCACTTTTCTTCCTTCGACCTACAGACAAAATACGAACGGTGGAACAAGTTAACAACCTCATTTCTGCAGAATTCCCAAATGAATTAGAATGCCCGTTATTATTTGAAACAATCAAAAAGTGCATGGTACATGGACCCTGTAAAGGAAACAACAAAGCTTCATGCATGGAGAATGGAAAATGTTCTAAACGTTACCCACGCGATTGGGCTGACACAACAACAATGGATCAAGATGGATATCCTATTTACCGTAGACGAAATGATGGAAGATCTTTTGTCATCAAAGGTATGCATGCTGACAATAGAGATGTAGTTCCATATAATCCAATTCTTTCCGAAATGTTCAACTGTCACATAAATGTAGAGGGCTGTGCAAGTGTACGTGCTGTAAAATATATACATAAATACATATACAAGGGGCATGATCGAACTACAATGGTACTGGGTGAAGAAGATGAAATCAAACAGTATCTTGATTTAAGGTACATTGGACCACCTGAAGCTGCATGGCACATTTTTGGTTATCATATGCATGAGGAGAACCCTACAGTTATACGTTTACAACTACATCTTCCTGGAATGCATCAGGTGACTTTCAACCCAACACAGTCTGTCGATGATATAAAGGCAAGGGCCCAAAACCAAACATCAACTTTGATTGAGTTTTTCAACTTCTGTCAGGCCCACCCTGAAGCACGACAATTTACATACCAGGAATTTCCTGAGCATTTCACATGGAACAAAGTTACACACAAGTGGTCACCAAGAAGTTTACAATCCAAAGCAATTGGTCGAATGTATTTTGCAAGTCCTAATTCAGGAGAACGTTTTTATCTACGTTTACTGCTAACTATTAGCAAAGGGCCAACATCATTTGAAGATTTGAGAACGGTAAATGGCCAAATACATCAAACCTTTAAAGATGCCTGTGTTAGTAAAGGCATGTTAGAAGATGATGATGAATGGGTTACATGTTTGGAAGAGGCCTCAGTCTTTAATACAGGGTATCAGTTAAGAAGACTTTTTTGTATTATCCTCACACAGTGCTCCCCATTACACCCACATCTTCTATGGCATAGATTCTCTACGCACATCTGCGATGACTTACCTCATATGATCATAGCTAAATTTTTAATTCCTAACCCATCAGAGTATCAAACCAAAGACTATGGGTTACATCTTCTAAATACATTGCTACAGGAAACTGGGAAAAGTTTATCAGATTTTCCACCAATGCCCCTACCAACCGAAAATTGGAATGTGATTTGTCATAACAGACTTATATGGGAACATACCCAGTTACGATATACGGGACAAGCTGCAAAGGCCGAACAAAACATTCACTCATTCAATAAGGACCAACGCAATGCATATACAAAGATATTTGATTCTGTAAAAAACGATCATGGTAAACTTTTCTTCTTAAATGGAGGGGATGGAACTGGAAAAACGTATTTATATAACACAGTTGCCGACAAATGTCGTAGTGAGGGATACATTGTCATAACCGTAGCTTCCTCTGGTATTGCTTCACTTCTCTTGCTTGGAGGTAGAACTGCACATTCAACATTCTCTCTTCCTTTGAATATTTTAGAAGATTCACTGTGTGGATTTACAAAGCAATCCATGACTGCTGAACTTATAAGAAAATCAAGCCTTATTATATGGGATGAAGTGCCGATGCAACATAGATTTTGTGTCGAAACAGTTGATCGTTCTTTACAGGATATTCGGGATTGTTCTAAGCCATTTGGTGGAATAACAGTAGTTCTAGGAGGAGACTTCCGTCAAATTTTACCCGTTATCCCTAGAGGTTTACGTGAAGATATTGTTGGAGCAACATTACGACGTTCAGCTTTATGGAAATATGTTGAAGCATTAACTGTTGGAATTCCTAAAGAACAAAATGAATGAAACATACATAAAGTCCCACATCGCCAAAATTGCTAAGCCATACTAGTTTATATATGGCTTTGCAATGAAGATGTTGGGGCCTAGGGGCACCCAAATGTATGCTTCGTTGTGAGGAGGGAGATCATGCATCTCCACCACACACGCGCGCGCGCCGCCGCCGTCCGTCCGACCGGGCCGGGCCGGGCTCGGGTTTGGGTTTGGGTCTAATATGATCCTAATTTTGCTGCAAAACTGGGCCGGGTTTTTTAACAGTTGCAGGCTATGTGAACAGACACGACTGTTCATAAGCGGACGCGGCGAGCGAATGCAACCTGACTGAAGAAGCATGGGCGAACAGAAGCGGGTGCGACCCGTTAGAGGCGAACAGGTGCGGCCCGACTGAAGAGACGCGGCCGAACATAGGCAGTAGCGAACGGGTGCGGCCCGTTAAACGAACAGCAGCAATGAAAGGAAACAGGTGCAACCTTTCAGGCAGACGCGACTGTTCGAAGGGGTGCGGACGAAATTATAAATAGGAGAGAATACTGATCACATTCTCATCCCATTCCAATCTAATTTCTTCTGCTTCTTTGCTCTACTGCTCAACATTCCATATATATCACAGAGTAGACATACTCATTACAATCTCGTGCAGATTACGTCTGTTGTATCTTGGGAGAATTTTGATCCATAAAACAAATAACATCCAAGTTTATATACACATTAAAATTCGCATCCGTGCCATCGGCACGGGCTCCATACTAGTATATCTATATAACAAATTTCCTTTGGTTTAACGGAAAAGATAAAGAACGGCTGAGATTTATTGTTGATAAAGACATCAGACGGCTACACTTTGTCCGAATCAACCAATAAGTAACGTCTTCTAACTCTTTCTTAACCTCCGTTAGTAGTTAGATTCGTTTCTCCCCACTTTCTCCATGACTACTCACCTCGCCCATCATTTTCAAAAAACATATCCTGGCAGTTGCTAGCCCAATGTTCAACTTGCTATTATTCTCTGATGTCTTTTTCCGCTCCAACCCAATCTTCAAATTCAAGCGTTCTTTTTTCCAACTCAAATAGCAGACGCTAATTTTAAATTCTAACATCCATTGCGATGGAAGAAACAAAACGCAAAGAATAAAGCGTTTTCAACTTCTTCATTTTAGATTTTGGTATTTCAGTTTCAACTGTTATCCACTCTTAACCACTCAATTATGACGTCCTTTAAAACTATTAACTATGACTTTGTTGCTTTTTTTGATTTACTGCTTTACCTTTTCAGGTTTATATTATGATTCAGGCATTCCTGTGGGGGTATGTTGACCATTTATTGCGAGTTTGCATAGGTTTTCAGGAATTCCAATGAAGATAGTGGTTCAAAAACTGATAGCTGTTTTAATTCCGAACATTTAATATGGTAATGAACGAGGTAGTCCTTTTGCCAATTTCTATTTCCATTCATTTTCCTTTAATTTCATTGCCATTTTTGGTTTGCGTTAATTTAATGTTTTCTTTATTAATTCTAATTGATAGAATATGAATGATATGTTGAACTTAAGAGCTACAACTGAGTGATGGATTTATGCTTTGAAAACTGCTCCTCTAATCAAGCATGAACTGTACTGATTGGAGCTGTAATTTTGATGACACTTGGTTTGTAGCATCATTTTCAACGATTAGATCTCCTATTTTCCTTTGACCGTGCCAGGTAACTGAATCTTGATTATCTTTTTTTCAAAGATGTTTCCTTTTTTAAGTTTTTTCCCAGTAACTCAAACTTATATGGCACTTTTTAACAGAATCACACAATATTGAACAAGTAAATGAAAGTATTTTCTCGCAATAAATTATAAGAGCTAATAAATTTATACTTTTACTGACTTTTAGCATATTTCAGTTTGTTAATGAAGATTTTTGAGATCCTCACTCAATGAAAAAATATGTTACTATATCAAAATATTTATATACAATTTAAGTAATAACCTCAGCACCATTCTTGAACTTAATAGTATGAATACGTACACCTATAATTATTATTCTTATTCAGGTTTTTGTTACCACTACTTTGCATGCAAGTTAAATAATTTTTCAAACAACCCTTTGGTGAGCAATTCATGTGGGAAATACGGCTACACTTTATCTTGCAAATATTTTAATCCACTATAATTTTTGTATTGTAATGAACTTCGGATTACTTAATAGTTCAAATTATTGCTGTCAATTTATTGTATACACACTTACTAATGATCAATGATAAAGGGGCTGGATATTTCTATGAAAACAGAAGTCTATTTTCAATCAACTAATATATGAAAGAGGAGAACTTGAGTCCACTTCTTTTTCTATCGGTGGTGATGATCAGGTTTTAAAACAAAAGTCAATTTATTCCTTTATTCCCCAAGTAGATTAGACTTTGCTTGCCCATCAGAGGTTTTTGTTTGAGATTATGTACCAATGCTTTATCTTCAGTGTATAACTCAATTGAGAATGGATAGAGTTTAAATGTAGTATATGATTGATAAGGAGTCACACTTTATTTGGAGGTTATTTGAATTCATTATTTACTCTCATTTTCACAGAGATATTATATAAGCTAATGACATTGTCCTATATATAAATTTTTCTTTCAGTCCTACATTTATTGTTCAAAACTGCTAATTTTTAACTTTCTTACTCCATTACACCTTGACATTTCGTAGCTTTATATTTAATGCATATACATATGTTTGGAAGTTATATATTTTTAGTATTCTATAGAAATTTTATTGCATTCTTATTCGAAGATATATTAATTAGTATATGATTTGTGAATAAGTATTAAATCCTGATCATGTCACTTGATTATGGGATTCAATAATAACTAATATATCACTTGACTAATTATGTTTTTCCAAAACAACTATACCAGCCAAATTACATTTTTATACATCTTTTATATTCAATAAATATTACATTCATCAATATTTTTATCCTTACAAATTATTGTGTCATAAAAGTTGCAAATTATTTTTATCCTTCCACACTTGCTTCATCACTTCCTATTTTGTCTAAACTAATTTGGATCTGCTCCAAACAAATGATAAAAAAGAAGACGGTGTTCTTTTCTCTCCGTTCCTCTCCTCCAACTTTATATGTATATTATTTCACTCAAATCCTTTTTTAAAGTTTCATCCAAAAGCTTCTTCGAATTCTTATGGGTGTCTTATTTTTGTAAAATTCATTTTTTTTTTAAATTTCATTCAAATACTTAATGTTGTCATTTTCTATAATTATTGTCAGATGACATTTTGTATTCACTACTGAAGCATGAGACCGTAATTTCTTTTGGATAAATCAAGAGAGAACGCATCACATCCTCATGGGTAATATATCCTAATTTTCCTTTTATAACTTTTGATTTGTTATGAAAAACCTTTGTAAGAGCATATTGAGAGAGAGAATTATAAACCATATCATTGCTCTTGCTCTTTACATCATTGATTCACTTTTTAACTGTAACTATTTATGGTGTTTAGTATTAGATGTTGATATGAGCCGGAGTTTTACTAAATGCAAATGTTTCATATGAAATTCGATGAGATATGGTTTCAGATTCTTGGCTGATTTTTTTTCTAACTTGGGTTAGCTTGCTTACAATTTCAATTAGTGAATTTGTTTCTTTACCCATAGTTCACACATTTAGTTACAAGGATAATCTAAATAAAAAATTGAATTTGGCAGTATAAATGGTATATTTCTTTTGATGTCAATAATGGTTTATAATCAGTTTCATATTTCCTCTGTTATAAAATTTATATCTATTAATTAGTTTCATTTTTTTATAGGTTCTGATGTTATAAGGTTCTGACATGCAACCATCCAGCTAAAGTCTCGCACCAATTGGTTATATATCATAACATATTGCTGATAACGTAGGTTTTATTTTGTTTTATTTAATTGTATTTCATTTCATGGTTGCATATTTTCCTCCAACTATACATATTTGCTTCATTAATTTGGAATGTTATGACTGTTAGTTGGAAGAATGGATGTTTATCTGGAGTATGCATTGTATGCCTCGTGGGTATAATTGGAAACATGGTTCTTCTAGGTCTTGGAAAAAAGAAAAGAAAAAAACTCTTATATGCATTTGATTCGTTCAAGCTGTAAACCTACAATATGATCTGTTTAGCTATGGCTAAACATCATGGTTGTCAGTTGTATGCCCAATGCTATTGAGTTATAGTTTTGTTTCATAATTCTCACATTTTACTGTTATTGTTATTATTGTTACTCTATTTCCATATACATATAAGTTTTTATATCTAATAAAAAGATCCAACTGTTTGTTAGATTTTTTTTAATATTTTACCGATTGATACATCATCTCCCAATCACATCTTTATACGTTGGTTTGCATTTTAATATTAAAATTACCACCAGGATTTAATACTAAAGCTTATTCAATACTGAAGTTGTTTCCTGCTGCTTTTAATACTAACTCTATATTCATGTACATAATGAACTTGGACTCGCTGCTTTGGAAAATGGCCTCCATTCACATAGCAGTTATACATGCACACGCCAAGTCCAATTCAATTACATAATTTTGACGTAGCTGCATTTTGAATTTTATTTTTGTATTCATGAAGTAGTCAGTAATGGATAATTTATTGTTATATGTTGCAAACTTAGGCCTTAACTTACTGGATTTTTGGTAATAACAATTGTATGTTATTATCGTGATTAAATTGGATATTATTCTCTATTCTTCTAAATAAAAATGTTTTTCTTTTATAATGTACAACAACTAATCAAAAATAGTACAATTTAAAAGTTCACATACAAAAGTTTTAAATTGACCAAACTTTGCATCCATGCAGCACATGACATCATAATGTATATACAAATGAAAGTGAGAACAATAGTCTTTACCTTTGTTATATACATCCAACTTAATTTATAATTGAGTAAACCAATGCAGGAGAAAAATAAAGTTGACTGTTGAAATTCAAATATTCGTCCAAACTTGCAAAATTAAAATTACACCAAACCAATATATTAGCCATGTTTAACATACCAAAATAAGTAGTCGCACAATTATCACAATCAAAGGTATATATAAAACGGTTGCAAAATATGTATGTCTATCAATTATGTTCCAACAATATATTCATACCGATAAACTATAGCACCAAGTAAACTACGCACCCGTGCAACGCACGGGCTTCCACTTGTCTTATATATAAAGCACATACTTGATGAGTGAAGCCTTTTTTGGATTTCCAAAAATGTCCTTTATCAAATTATTTCATTATACATGAAATAAGGGTATATTAGTCTTTGCCTTCTCCACCAGTCTCCTAATTCAGTTCGCAACCCATGTTCTTCTCACGTTCCCATTTCATCCCCACGAGCCTCATAAAAAGAAAAGCAAATTAGGTCAAAAGAGGAAAAAATGAAGCTGCCGATAATTTCGATTAATGAGAACTCGATGAATTTTTTAATAGACATGATAATCGGAGTACTTCGAGAATGATAGCTCAACGCAATTGAGTTCAACTATGGCAGCAGATGTTCTTCCTACACTAGGTACATTCTGAAACCCTAAATTTCTAATCATTAAGTCGTTGACTCTCTATACTAGCATTCTCGAATTCTGATGTGTTTGTACTAAATTCGTGAAGCTTCTGACGTTTATTGTATTTGTGTTTAGTTTATTTTACTGTTTTGGCTTTTATGCTTGATTGCTCTTAGTTTTTCTGAACTGCTTGATTTAGTTACAGGTACATGAATGTCTAATTAAACCTAATTTTATTCAATATATTTGGATTCTTTTAGTCAAAATTTGTTTTTTTATTAACATACTTCTTGACTATTTTGTATTGCCTGATTCTCTTATAGGTGTTTGAAATTCAAATTTAATCTAAGTTTTCTGGATTGACCAGTGCATCAGAAGAGGGACTATGTAAACTCAAGAATTTTGCAAAAATTTAAGTTTGGCTGAGGGGCATGATGGTTGTGTCATATATGTTGGGTGTTGATTGAATTGGAGCTGGACAATGGATAAAGATGAAGAAAATGTCTTTTAGGTCCCTCAAAAGATCATGGTATGCATCCATTTGATTACTGTATCTTCAGTCATTTAACTAATAGTTTAATTATATTAGTTTAGTTACATTATCTAAAAAAGGTTGAGATTTCAAAGCAAGACTTATTTTATTTATGATGTTAACAGTTGATTTATTTCATTGGAAGAATAAATTTTGGTCAATGGTACGATTTTTTTTATATAGTGCACTTGCGTTGAAAATTCTGTCTCCCCAAAAGCAAAAACATGGTTTCGTATAAATAATTCAAAACATAAATATCTTGCTATTTATTGAATCATCCCTTCATATGTGAATTTTGAGTCATGGTTCTATATGTGAATTAGAAAGGTGCACACCTGACCTCTATAAACCTCATAGTTCAAATATTCATAGCAAAGACCCCAACTATTCTTAAAAATTATTGATTTCTTAAATAATTCTTAAAGCTCACAGATCAAGTGGTTTCTTAAATAGAAAAGTAGTAGTCCCACAGTAAATATTTATGTGAATGTTGGTACAATTATTATGTTGCTGATGTGTAAATAAATGGGTTCGTGATTGCATATAAACTTTCTTTTATATGTAGTTGACAAATATGAGGTACTTAATCGACCTTCTTCATTATTTTTTGTGAAGAAGGTGCCTACAGGATAGGACAGTGCACAGTTTGCAAGTTTATAGTGGTTCAAAAATTATGTTTAATCATTCTACTGATTCTCTATACACCCTTTCAAGTTTACAGTTCTTTTTTCATTTAATTTCACTTTTGTTTTTCTCAACATTTTATAGGGTTTATTTGTTTCCATGCACGTCTAAGATTTTTCCTGGAGGTTGTTTCCTTTTTTCTTAGACATCATAGGCATTATGTAATGATATAGTAATATTCATTATATTAAACATTGGCATTTAAAAAAAACAAATATTACTGTCTTTTTATACATGTCGTCTTATGGAAAGTGCAATTTACATTCTACCAAAGCAGGCACGAAAAGTTCTAAAGCAAAAAAGTTCAAAATAAGGACAAAGAAACTAAGAATGCCAAAGAAACTAAAGATGACTAGGGTAAAGATAAACTAGGAAATGGAGGAATGCTTGGTAGCCAGGTAAATCACTTTATAAGCACATGTCTAGCTGTATTGCATTTATAGTAACATATTATAGTTGCTTTTTCTCAAAACTTATATCCTTGATTGATACTTTAATTAATTTATGATAAATGATCAACCATATAAAACTAATCATAGTAAAAATCCATAGTCGTGGACCATTTTCTTAATGGAAATATAGTTTTATTTGGTTTACCTACGTCCAAATGGAGTTCACCATACCCAACTGTTTCAACGTTTAATTTTTAGCATCAACCCTGAATCATGTTGTTTTTATCATTGTGCGCTTTTAATAGGTTAATTTTAGTTTAATGGACCAAGTAGGTATTTAGTGCTTTTTATGTCACAGTGCACTCATAATTTTAGCTAACTAGGCAACTGGATAACAATTTAATTTTCTCATACCTTGATAAGGTTGTTCCTATAATGCCTATACATATACCAATACTGAACGATTTCTTGCTACATGATTATTATTTTCTTATATTATATCTCCTTTATATTACGATGGCGATTAGTATAATATGACAATTGTAATCTCATTTACAACTTCAACTTATATTATTTTGCAATACTAACAGATGTACCGTCTCTATCATCACCTTATGAACTATTCGCACGCGTAAATATTTAACTTTGCAAATTTTGTTTGCTTATTACAAGGAAGTTGTTCTATGTGTGTTTTAATTTTTTTCAATTTCGATACGTTATTGCATTTCATAGAACCAAGCATTCTTACTGCATGTACTTGACCTCATGGTTCTCTAGACACGTAAATGTATTCAAAACACCGCAACTGATGGGTACATGGTTAGAGATTGGAATGTTTAGAACCCTGAGTCTTGCACTGTGATACCATGACAGGATACAAGGTGTCGACTTATCATTGGAACAAGTATGTTGAATGCATGATAAGGATGGCTTGGGTGGAAAAGGTGGTGAGGATTTTGGGCATAATGTCAGCATGGGAAACCATAGCGTAGCTGGTGGACAAATATTAGCTAGAAAAGTCAAGTTTTTGCTGCATAAGAAGAATTTGCGGTCATTTCCAGTTATCAGAAGAGTTATAGGCCAGTGTTAGCTGTGATGGAAACCATTTATGTTTAGCCATATGACATGGATACTGGAGGTGGGATTTGAGTCCCTTTGTTTAGGGTATGCCATATTTTTCATTTTGCGGTTTTTGGAATCTTAGGTTGATGTTACTATAAGAATGAATACGTTAATTAATTTACAGATTTGCTCTACTAAAGAATAAAGATATTTAATAACAGCAATTTTCTATAGGTGAAAGTTGGATTTCGCTAAAGTGTTTTACCTTTGATTAATCTGTTAACTTTGTAATGTTTTCATAACAAACGAATGTGTTAATTTTAACTAAAGTATTTTTCATTATTATTGAACTGTAGATTTCAAAATTATGTTTCTTATAGATGTTTCAAAATCTAAATTCAATGTGGTTTCGAGATGGAACATAATGCATTTGTAATTATTAAATGACTTCTGTATCATTGCTTTTTCAACTCTATACAACATATATGGATCAAACCGAATTTTGTACATGAAATCAACACCATTGACCCTCAACCCGTGAAGTTGTGAAATCATAAGCTACGTACTTCTCTTTTCCAAGATTTAGATTGAATTTTTTAATGGTTTATGTTTTCTTTATCTTTTTTGGTGATTTAAACTTTAAACTAAAGCGATAGTAAAGAGAAAGCTACTCTAAATCAGTTATGGAACCAAAACTGATTTGTTAATGCAACTCGACCACCTAATTATTTTTAGGCTAATCAAAATTGAGTGTATTTGTATTCTTTCTTGAGCTAAAATTATGTCAGAAACTTAGCAATTTGAAATTATTTGATCTATTTTTGGTTTAAATAATGCTAGGTTTATATTTCAATCAAAATCAACATATATAACTGTAAGCAAACCTTGCTAAAATTAACATTTTGTTTACTTTGATTTACTTTTTAATTTACTTTTGTTTGAATATATATATTTATCAATTTAGTTTTCCAAATTGAAATCAATTAGGATAAGATAGTTTAATTTAAATTTATTAGGCAATATGAAAACATCTGCTTTAGTACAATTTTAGATACATTATTCAAGTAAAAACCATGAGTTGTTGAATGGGTCATTAAATCATTCAGCCCTAACAAAATACTTGGTTGAGTGTTTTATATACTTCCAATCAACCTGATTTTTCAAACTTTCTTAATTATAGTGCTTAAATTTTCAGAGCATGACATTTGAGCATTGCAAACTTCTTAGCACTTCATCAAATAATTGGTGTTGGAGTTTTATTAATTGGAGGTGTGTGTTCGTTATAAGGTATGAAACTTCTCTTAAGTAGTAAGTTACTTTTTTTTAGTTAGTATATGTGACGATGATCAAAATTAAGGCCATGTTTTGTCTTTTAGTATTTTCCTTCTAATGTGTCGCGTATACATACCAAGGCAATGATGTTTGCTTTGAGTGGATATGATAATATTGGTTGTTCCATTTTTCTCTCGACCTACTGTATGCAATCATCAGATATTCATACCAAGGCAATGAAGTTATTCATTCTAACTATTCAAACTTGGCACGCATGAATTATGATTATTCAACTATCATTGAAATTCCCTGTTTGATTTGTAAAATAATATTTAGTCTTTTAGTCTTTGAGATGACAGTTAGTAAGAGTAACAGAAATGCTTTGTCCTGGTTACTAATTGGTTACATTAGCATACTACTACTATTTTATTAACAAATATTTGAATATTTACATATCATATGCATGTATTTGGTTTAAGTTAATGTAGTCAAGTTGTATTATAGTTACAAGTTTAAAGATAAACACGTTTTGTATTATAAAACTACCTTTTCTATTTATCATCACATGCAACAAAAATGAGACTGAGTTGCGTTCTTTTTTTCGAGTAACCACATTTGTATGCTGTAATTCTAGGATAATTATTTCTTCCCGTTTAGCAGTAGAAAACTGGGATGTTACAATGTTTGTTTAGCAATACATAATGAATGTAGAGGTGAGTAGTTTGAAATCTAATGTGTCAGAAGAACCTGCTAAAGGATATCAACCAGTGGATTAAAATGTGGTCAAATTTTTGGGAAGAAGATAACAGGGACAATGAATCTTCGATGGCATTGGATGAGGATGAGATATTCCAAGGAGGAAAAGAAGATGTGGGAAGAATGATATCTCAAGGTGAGCAATAGAATAGAGCAGGTTTACATTATAACTGCCAGCAATATTTATATAGCACGTTATTTATCAGTCCTTTCGTTATTTGGTTCTAGGTACAGTCTTTTGCAAAATTGTGAACATATGTGGCCCTTCACGGTAATTGGTTTTTGAGATTTTAATTCATGACTACTACAAATAATACAAGTGCTGAATATCTTATGTGAGTGATATGTTAAAATTTCCACAACACAGCTAAACCTTTGGCCTGGTTAGGTAACATTTTTCGTAATAAATACTTCAAAATGACAATTTAAAGTGCAACATCTATGTTCTCTGAATTGAATTATAATATGATATTTTTCTATACTAAGTTTAAAGGATAATACTTTTCTATAGCTCTCAGTTCTTACATTAGTTTATTGTTTGTAGGATCATTTTTCTTCTTTTTCATGTGTTGAGAAAGTTACAGTGAAACCATTACATTGGAGGGACTGTTCATTTTTTTTCCACCAATGTAAAATTGGTTTCCATCTCCTTTTCATTTTTCATTTATTATTGTTTAATTAATTTTTATAAGTTTCAGATTTTGGATCAATATCGATTCCATTTTTGCATGTTTGTTCAGTGTGTTTAACCTTCGCAAGAAATCCTCTTTTCATGCAAACAGTTATCATATTTGTTAGTTTCATGTACAAGCAGCACTTCCTTTGTTATAGCTTTATAGTCAGGTCTGTCGTAAATTAACATTTTCCATGCAATTCTTCAATGTAATAAACTATGTTTTTTATTTTTCAGGATTGGGTTGCAGAAGTAAAGAGAGGGTTCAAATCCTTAAATTTGTCCATTCAGTGCACTCATAGGTATGTAAACATACATATATTATTTTAGACATATCATAAGAAATCAACTACTGTAAACATATATCAAGTTTTTGTAAAACAAATATAAGATTTACGTTGAAGGAAGGTCATGGTCAGTGAGTGAGAAATACATTCTAGCATGTGACTCGCGTGCGTTGTTCATTCAAACTCGATTTCAGGACTTCTTTACAAGAGGTTTGATACTTGGAAAACATTACTTGCCTATTCCAGCCAATGATAAATGCAGGGCAATTAAGGATGCATTAGACTGGGGAAACAATCATCCAGATAAGGTTCTGGAAACTGGACAGATGGGAAGCGCATTTATTCAGGAAGAGCTGAAAATGGATTCTATGTATATGACTACATGTTGTACCTTCTGAATGAATATTCGAAGCTATTGTAGTATAGATCGACTGTTCCATAAAATGCAGTTGAATTATGCATCAGCTCTCTTTAATTATGCATGCACTTTGTTCAACATGCATCTGTTTCAACATTTGGTTTGTAACACATTCATCAACATCAGTACAAGGGTTTGAACTGCAAGTTGTGTCTACCTTTTATTTTTGAACTTGAATCTTTTTTGACTTTCGGTACAAATTATGTTCAGTGGATAAGGGAATGCATTATACGCTTTTGCTTTTACCTTTTACTATGCCAATTGGTTTTCATTGTCATTTATGGTAAATCTAATTTATTTGCACTGAATGGGAAAATGTGTCTTTTTTTCTAATATAAAAGTTAGACAGTATGTTTTTTGTCCCTGCTATCTTTGTATATTCAAGTTACTAATATGAACGTTAGCCAGTATGTTTTCCTAACATAAAATCATTAGTTACAAGAACATCCATGACTAATTTGAAGGCCAAATACGTGTCAATAATTTCAATATCAGTACCAAATCATTACAACAAGTAGTAACATAGGATGTTTTCATAGAGAATGCAACCGAAAAATCTTCAATCTAATTTTGTAAAGAAAGTTGAATAAAATACCTGAATACTTTTAATAATTAACAATCAAGGCCAATCTTTTCTTTTAGGAAACTGCTGAGATTTCTCAAAATTTTATGCCAGAGTGACCAAAACGGCATCATTAAAAATAATTTTAACAGCGATATTAATCAAAAGTGAAATTCGAAATCTATACACTAGCGTCAAATAGTTTTGTCCTTCAGCAAGCACTGAGGGTATGTTCATGGGAAATGCGATCTTTATTGTGGACAAGAAAATTTATTTATATATTAATGTGGTTATTTATTACTTTTTAAAAGAGAGATGATGCAAATTTTCTAAGTTTCAAACTAATTGGAGTGCTAATTTTAATATTTGTTACATTTCTTTAGATATTGATGTAATAGTTGATCGCTTTCTTTATCTATTTAAGTATTTCCTAAAATAACTTAGTCTCATTCATGTTTCGACAAACGATTGATTTGTGCATGTACACATATAAAAAAATGCAACATTACGTATATGTCAATGCTATTTGTAAGATTCAAAAAACCTTACAAACAGTTGTTTTCGTACCAAATCCTTATGCGCACGTGCATCGCACGTGCCAAAGTACTCGTATATATATATATATATATATATATATATATATATATATATATTACAACTGCACGATCCTCGGATCATACATCCATTATATAAAAAAAAGTTACATCAAAGAAAATATCAAGTACAAAAGAAGAATACTAAGTCAAAAGCGATGTAGTTATCCAAAAGAAATACAGAAATGTTGATTTTCGATATATAGTAACTTGCACAAGTTATAAAAGAACACTAATTTATTATGAAATATGATATAGCTGTAGGAGATACCAAACAATGATGACCAATGAAGTCAAATGGATGTAAATGAATTAGTTGTTGTTGTTTATAAGAGGTTTTGGAATATCATGAAAAACATAAATGGACTATATTTGATTTTCAATAGTTACAGGGGATGTGTATAATTGTATGGGATGTGTATGTAGCTTTGTAGTTAAATGAGTTGGACCTATTGATAAAAAACTATACTCAATAATGTTTTATTATCGTTATCATTATCTACACAACACGTATATGTATGTATGTATATGTGTGTGTTTGTATGTATGTGTGTGTATGTGTGTATTGTTAGTGTCTTTATATATCTTTGATTTTTCTTTTATATTTTCTATGAATGGTTGAAAATCAAACAAATCCATCTAATTTGATCGATTTAACACGAAATGAGCATGGGAAAGGAACATTTGAGAGAGGATGAAAGGAAAAAGTTTAGGGAAAGGAGAACGTGTTTGTGTGTATTAAAATGATAATGAAAGGGGTATTTGAAAGATGAATTAATTGTTTTGTTATCATAAATTATGTTTGAGAATATTAATTATTTTAATTTGGAAAGGGGACCAATGTATTAATAAGTGCTTCGAAGGGGGACCGAAATATCAATTGTCATTAATTACCCCGGCATCCGGTGCGTTGGATATGTTCGACGCCAATAGATCAATTCGATCAGTTAACCCCAACGGACCAAAATGGCAAACGCGACGTCAACAGAACATAGACATTTTGTTAATCGGAACGCACCCTTGTACATACCCGAACCAATCCATATATCATCTACTTCTAGGTTAGATGGAACAAATCCAGTTCAGGCACACACAGATGAGGTCACGGTCAGATCTGGTGCATTAGTTGGGCTGGATTCTGAACTATAGAATATGTGCATTAGCGAAATTTTATCTCGTTCCGCACAAAATTTAAAAGGGTAATTCTATTGTACACCGAAATTTGTTTTACATACATCGAGATTTTTTAAAAAGAAATTAAACACAAAATACCCTTATTTAGAACAATGGTAAATAATAAGTTTTAATTATTTTACTTTTCTACTTAAAACCCTTAAAACTTGATTAACCCAATAAAATATAATAAATTCTTATTATTATCTGATAGTGAAAATTGGGGAAGAAAGATTGAATTAGGTTTAGAATCAAAAGAAATTATGATTTTGGATTATAAATAGAAAAAGACTAGTTTAGAGCAGAATATGAAAAAGAGTAAAAAAAAATCATTTTATTTCTTTTTTTTTCTACTCTAAGGGATGAGGTTCTTGAATTCGCAATAAACACGGCTTCTTTATGTGGTACATATAAATAATAAGATAAAAGTCTCAGGTCCCTGTTTTTGATGTTGTTATATGAAAAGTCCCTGTAGAAATAAATATGTAAATTTGGTCCCTATTTTTGAAAAATAAAAAACGCAAGGTGCTTTGCACTTTTCTGGCAGAAAATGCAAAGTAACCTGCACTTTTCCAATTTTGAATTTTTTTTCAAATTTTTCAAATTTTTAGAAATTTTTAAAATTTTGAAAAGCGCAAGTTAACTTGCACTTTTTATCAGAAAAGCGCAACCTAGTTTGCGCCTTTTGATTTTGAAAATTTTGAAAAGTGCAAGGTAACTTACGCTTTCTATCAAGAAAGCGCAAGCTAGTTTGCGCTTCTGATTTTGAAATATTTTTAAAATTTTTGAAATTTTAATTTTTTTTTTTAATGTTTAAAAAGCGCAAGCTAATTTGCGTTTTTGATTTAGAAAAAACAAGGATCTAATTTACATACTCATTTCCACTGGGACATTTCTTATAAAAACAACCGGACCTTTCGTGCAAAGCCGCATTAATTTTTTATTCGGAGTTGTTCCACTAGTAATGTCTTTTTTTCCTCGTAGAGCTACGGGGCACAATTTCTGGTAGTATACGTACATAAATTCAAAAGAGGAGAGGAACGAAGTTGTAAAAGTTCAAATTAAAGAAGGGTAAAATAGGAAATGTCAGGCGGATGTGAGTAAAAAAATTGTACTCAGTGTGTTTGTGAAGCAAAATAGGGTGATTTAAAATTCATAGTCCTCTTGGATTGAAAATTTGTAGGTTAGTTTTGTTTCCAACTGATTCGTGATTTGAAAAAGTAGGAACTCGTTGTGTTTTCTCTGTTATGTTTCAACTGTTACTATGGCCTTCGTTAAATATTTATTTGTATCTAATCGTCCTAACGATTCTAAACTTTTCCCGTCTATGTTTTGTGAAGGTACTGCGATTCGATTCAATGAATAAATTAAACTGCCATGATGTTGCTTTAGTTGATTTACCATTGCCTGATGCTTTTCTTGAATTTCTGAAGACGAACGAAATTGATCCATCTATTTATTCAGCCTCCACTGCAGCTACTATACCTCGCTACATCAGGTATTGTTTTTATTCTCAGTTTAGCCATTGATTAATGCAAAAAGAACTTAACTTTACGTGGAGGGTTTGGTTAAGATTGTGTTACTGGCACTCATTAAGAGGGGGCTATTTTTTTTACCGGCAAATTCTAAAAGTGAAGAAAAAATTAAAATTTTCTACTAGCCGATGGATGTTGAAAAGAAGAATGAATTGTTAACGCAATAACAGCAGGCAATTCAAATTTTTTTTTTGAAAAGTTTTTAATTTTTTGCAAATACAATTGTAGGCTGTCGATTATGGGGTTTGTGATAATTCATGCAGGGGTATACTAGGTTTCTGGCTTAATCGTACAGATAATTGCGTGAATTTTTACACATCCACACAGAAAGCCTACGTGGTATTGACACCACCAGGGGTACCAACAAAAAAAGCCCATCATATGATTATACTGTAAATTGATCAATTTATTTCTTTATTTTTTACCTTTATTTCCTATTCTTCTTCTTTAGTCTATAATCCAAATTAATAATCAAAGGAGAAATTAAACCTATCTATAGATGAAATTCCAAAAAAAAAAACAAGATTAATTGTTACTCAATAAAGCATCCGTAACGTTGATTTTATTTAACAAAGCAAACATGTAATTTTTTTTTAAATTCTACTGTTTTACACGTTAATTTGGTTATCAACAATTCTAAATCAGATTAAATGATGGGTAAATATGAAAGTGTTTTTGGTCTGGAAGCATAAGATTGGTTCTCACCATGAAAAAATATATTATTTGTACAACATGAGTACCCCTCATAACAATTTTAAAGCTAGAGGAGTGCAAATAAAAAATGGTCTCCCCTTAACCAAAAGTTGAGTGTCAGTAACAATACCTTTTGGTTATACAAATTTAGGCCTTTCGACTTTTTAAGAATTGTTAGCTAGTTGTAGTTCATGGCTTTTATGAAAGAATGGTTTTGGTATGTAAATGTAATATGCTATATAACTAGCTTTAAGTTGCGCTATACTAAAAGTTACTTCACCGACGATGCAACTTTCAAATGCAACTTTTACCTTTTTTCTTTTTATTGACACAGCTCATGAAAATGCAGCATTCCTAACTTTGTGCAATCTATAATTTGAATTGGATGATAATTTATGGCACACTTGTTTTTACAAGATTAAAACCAGGATGTGAATGTCATCTGATGGACATTGAATCTGAGTTGCAGTGCAAAATCAAAAGGGTCGATTGGTTGCCAGGTTTCTTTGCCATCCCTCCTCATATCCAAATTGCTAGCTCAAAGGTGTATAAATCAGGAAAGGTAAACGATGTTCAAAAATTGAAACAACAAAATTATGGAGAATGATTACTTTACTGATAGAATGAAATTTCATTTTATAAATATAACCAGCTACACTAATATTATGGCCATACTGTGAAATTCGATAGTGCTATTTTATATAGTACAAATTTCAATATCAATATAACTTTAACAAATTCTAATTCCAAATATTTTCATTCTCGAATTATTTTTTTAATGTAAGCTTTAGAATTAAATCACGATTGTCTTGTCATACCACTCTTTTATATATAAATTTGTCTTTTTTCAAAAGATACCGTTTCCATATAAGTTTTACGATGTTGATGTCATTCAACAACTACTCAACTCAAATTTAGTTATATTCATTTTGTATTTAAAAGATGTATTGTTAGATGTAACTTTGAAAATTAAATGATGATCGTCTATTATTTACTGGTTATTATAATAACATATGCATATCTTTACCTTTTGGTTGAAAGATTAACTATTAATATAATGCTTAATTAAATCATGACCATACAATTTTTAATCATTCGCATATAGATGACTATTGCATCACTTTGAAATGAACATTAGATTCACTATTTAATTATTAAAATCAATACTTCATCTGTAGCAAAAGCTAAAAGGTAAGTTATTTATTAGATTGATTATGCATGGAAGTGAAAAAAAAAATAAGGTTTTTTTTTTGTTGTTGTTGTTGTTTTCATTGCTCGGTTTGGTAGAAAAATATTAGCAATATTTACAAAATTGGTAAACTTATTTGCAAAGTGGAAAGTAGGCACGATGACAAACATATAGAAAATTTTGACTATAAGGTAATGAAGTTTATTTTTAGGTCGAAGGAATTTTTTTAGCAAAATTTGGTCTAGGTCCACATCGATGAAGGCTAAATTGCGATAACAAAGGGATGTAGCGGCCATGGCTAAGATGGATGTGGGCATGGGTAGAGTTGGTGAAGGTTGATGATAGCAAAGCTCATAGTTATCAATGACACATGGTACAAAATAGCGCAAAGCCTCCGAAGAGCCTTGGCGCACGACATGAAA